>CM057344.1:244243366-249243366 GCA_030015575.1 Agapanthus africanus
GCTTCTGCTGGATCGAGTCCCAGCCGCACGACGACGAAGACGAGGAAGAGCCCCCCATCGTCTCAGAGCTCGGAAAGAGATGGTGCCTGCAAACGGAAACCCTTAGAGATAAAGGCGATAAGATTATAAGAATAAAAAAAGGGTGGGTGGTTTTGCGGCGATGGATCGCTTACTTGGTGCTGCCTCTGGCCGAACACTCGGAGTCCATGGGGCGAGAGCAATGTGGATATCGGGTCGGGATCCGATAAGAGAATTAGGGTTTTAGAGGGAGGGTGGGAGCGGGGGGGGGAGAGAGAGATAATCAGAATTTGGGGGGAATTGGGGAGAGAGAAAAAGAGAAGGGTTGAAGAGGTATTTAGGTTCGAGGTTGATTCTCTCGCTTGTTTCTCTCTCCTCTCTTTGCCCTTTTTATTGGCAGCGCGTGGGTGAACGCGATGGATCGACTCCAATGAGGTTCTAGGCTGGGTGTTGTTTGTGTGGGTCCCACAATAAGTATATTTGTTTTACGGCTATCAAAATGATTTGACAAGATTTCAATTAATATATATATATATATATATAAAAGAGAATAACAGAGAAAAGAGCCCATAGGAGGAAATTTCCTCCTATGGCGTGGAAAAAATACAACCTCCACCAATTTTTTCGACGATCGGCCCCCGTCATCTTCATCATTATCATCTTAGATGTGGGTAAACCAAATTTCATGTGATTCTACAACCTTTTCACAGTTGATTTAGAAATGTAAAAAGTTCTATTGTCGGTAAACCGTTAATTTTGAACCCACTAAATCAACAGTGAAAAAGTTGTGGAATCACATGAAATTTGGCGTACGCACATCTTAGATGATAACGATGATGATGATGGGTGCTGATCGTCGGAAAAAATGACGGAGATTGTATTTTTTCCACGCCATAGAAGGAAATCCTCGCCTGGCCTCTTTCCTCCATTAATCTCTATATATAATTATGATATTTGAAAGAAAGAAAATTATATGAAAATATGTTTACTTTATAGTATTTAGATTTATCTTATAGTTTTACTGTTAAAGCTTGCACAGATTCTTTCCTCAACACATGAAAAGGAAGTGATTATGGAGAATTTGCATGACAAAAAGATTAACAAGGCTTGGTGAAACCTTCAAATTAAAGTGAAATAATATGTTTTTTTAAATGAATAGTTTAATGTAAGAAATTATGTCGAGAAGTGGAACATTCATATTTTAAACAAAGATCAATTAAAAGCATAAGCATTGTTATCAAATCATATACACTTGATTATTTGAACCCTTTGAATTTTCATTGGAATGTGCGTTAATCCTTGCCTATGATATTGTTGTTGTGAGATGGCAGCAGCCACGAGCAGATCGGAGTTCTGCCAACGGTGAAGTGGACGTGGGCAAGTCTCGGGTTTGGAAAGAAGAATGAACAGGATGGGATTATGCTAATAAGAAAAGGAAAATAAAAAAGTGTACGCCAAGGGTAATTCTTTCAGTGAAGCAAAGCTTTAGTTATTATTATTCTTGTTTGATATTCCTATTCTTGATATTGAAGGTACACTGATTTCAATGTCGATGAAACATGATGGATTGAAATCCGTTAGCGAAACGCCCAATGCTGACGGAGTCCATCTTAGGAAATGAACTATTAGCAAAATTTTACATTGCAGAAGTGGCTATTTACAACAACATCCTAAAAATGTGTTAAGGCTGGTTATGAACTTATGATACATCTTTTGCCCAGCATTTTCTTTCAAAATTTGAGATTTTAGTTTGGTTGTGTAGATTTGATAATGTATATGGAAAAAGGTCATATCATCTTTAAGAGTAACATCCTTTTGTCAGGACTTTTTGAAAGCTAGTTCGGTTATGTATATTTTGGTTCATATTTATCTTTATTATTACTATCATTTTCGCACGTAAGAGACACGTAATCAATTTAAACTGGTAAGATCCAAAAAGATATGGGCTTTTTAATTCTGTTATTTAAATAAATCTATAACTTATTATATTTTATTGTTAATTTATTAGTCTATAAAATTTGAGAAAATCTGGTATAATTTATTAAAATACCTTTTCTTAAAATTTTGTTGCTAGGTGTCCTTGTAGGTCACACGCAATGAGCAATACTTTACCTTGGGGGTTTGAAATCCTACCAGAATCCATCCAAGAGATAAAATGGTGAGACCCATAACATCTAGATACTAGTATCAAACAGCTGGGCCCATGATTTTTGTCTCTTGGATAGATTGTGATAAATTTCAAGCCTGATAGATTAAGCATTTTTCATACCCAATTTCAATAGTAAATTAGATAGCTACAATTTTATTAGGAAACATGGCAATCCCATTTATTTTCCATATTTGTATATTTCGACATCAGGATAAAGATTTGAGAAGTATTTTATAAGAAATAAAATAATGTAGGTTTTAAAGGTTTTCAGTAATAATTTTTATTTTTAAAAATTTAATAAGTTAGCTATTTTAATATTTTTTTAAAACATTTATTATCTTAAGTTCTTAACTAAAGATTTCTAAGAGATCTCTCAAAGGAAAAATCAAAATGATTTAAACTAAATAACTAACAACTCTTTTATATTTTATATTTTATTAATTTAATTAAATGTATCGCACGTACCATAATAAGTTGACATGACATCATCGCTTAGATGGAGGTAAATTGAAGAATCGTTTTTTCACCTACATCTTAGGAGTATTTTTTGGCATAATATTAGTAGTAATGGAATAATAAAGATAAAGATAGAAATATAAAAAATTATAGGACTTTCTTTGGCAAACGGAGAAACAGTTTCCAAATCCATTATTCCGAGTTTAGAGATTGAATTCTACTAATTATTGTTAGTGTATATGCCCTAGAGGCCATTACTGTATCATACTAGTTTGTATATTACTTAATGGATGCTTGGGATATTCACCTTGTATATACAATCTTGCTCAAAATAGTAGTATGCTACTTGGTTTGTTTCTACTTCAATGTGTACTTGTGTTTATTTCAGTATATCACTTATACGCATTAGTGGAGCCCTTAGGATCTTTGCTTGATTACCAGCGTTGTGATGGCAGTCACACTAGTGGGGGCTGGGTAATCTATAAGCACATCCTTATTCAGGTCCCTGGTCGCAGGACTATCGAGACAGGGCATCGATACTCCGGAGTAGACCAGCGCATGCGCTTCTCATCCCAGTGTGGGAGACGGTCTGTCCCACAGCCGTCAGTACGTCGTACTTGAGATAGTATGCGGGTGCTCGTTAGGTTACGGGTACACTGGACAGGACTCGTAGGGAACTGACTAGTTGGTATTATACCTATCGTCAGTTATCAGTTCCCAGGTGACATGAGTACAGCTTAGTCCGCTGACTTGACACTGTCACTTCGCCTCGGGTGTGTTCCCACTGTACTTTGATCACTACCCTACCACGGCTCAAAGGAGTCGTGCAAACAGGTGGTGGTTGGGTGCAGTCCCGAAGCACTTGGAGGCAGTGACGGTTAGACAGGATTCGTCTCTCCCGGTATTGGGGGTTGACATCGCGCTGTGTCTAGGAGAGCCATTACACGAGTAGTCCCTGGCCAGGGCAAACGAGATATACTGGTAGGTTTCCAGTGTTATCTCAGGGTGTATTGGGCTTCACTCCGGCACGACTTGTACCGCTATTGGGGGACTGACGTTTACCGCCCCCTAGGCCCGCCATGCGATGTATCAGACGAACAGACCGGACTGTACGGAGAATGTCACGCTCAGGCTCAGTAGGAGTTCAGATGGGTTTCGCCTCGTCGGTCTTCTTGTCGGCATTACCTGGGGACCGTTACGCACAGCTAGTGCCGCTTGCGGTCTGTGGTTAAACCCACTGCCAGCGTAGTGTTGAGTCTTTAGAGTCCCACACAGAAAGCTTTTCGCCTTTAGGCAAAAGAGTAGAGGTCGCATGGTATTGCGACAGGTCGCATGGTTTTGCGACAGGGTTCGGTCACATCCGTGCACTTGTGCACGTACAGTGTCCGGACAGTTTACACTAGCGGGCTTTGGTTTAAGCCAGATCCTAGTGTACCTTATGGGATTGGATTTATCCAGTTTGCATTCGTGTTCCTCGGAACGCGGATGCGGGTGTGTATGCACAGTTGACAGGGAGGCAGAGGCAGCGGATTCTCATTAGGGTTGTTGACAGTTGACCGTTGACTTTTTGACTTTATGCTCAACCCTAATGAGAATATGATATGTGATTAACTATTATATTAATTAAGTATTATGGTGACTTGGTTGTTGACTTTTGTTGACCTTGTTGACTTGTTGACTTTTGTTGACTTGTTGACTTTGTTGACCGGTTGACTAGGCTTGACTAGTTGACCATCATGATAACCATGGTTATCATTTCATGCCAAAGACTTTTTTCTTGCTTGTTCATTTGAGTAAAATGAGTGCATGACATGATAAGGTTATGGTTACTTCAACCATCACATAAGACTTTTGTTGATATGATGAGTTATCATTGCTTTGGATTATGAGAGGGTGAGAGACAAAATACTTGCTCATTCTTTCTTGCTCATTCTCTCTCTTGTTCTTGAGCTCTCCTCTTGCTCTCACCCTCAACCTCTTGCTCCCTCTCTTGATCTATGGTTCTCTTGTCTCATGAGTTGAGAATCAAGAACCATAGATAAAATCCCATTCTAAATCATCTCTACTCATTCTAGTTCACTAGGTTTAGCAAACCAAGTGAGCTAGTTTCTTCAAAGACCGAAGAAGGAGCTAAAGGTTGGAGCTTTCAAGTGGATCTATCTTCGGCGTACGGAGACGACGAGAAGGAGCCATCGGATCACCACCGGAGCTTGAAGACAAAGGAGTTCAAGACAAACTAGGTATAACCATCTCTATCCGAGTAGCTAAATATCTTTAGCTTAGTATGCTAGTTTTAGTTTAGGTAAAGATCCCGACCTAGCTTAGTCCATATTGCCTCTTGCGTTAAAATTTTGATTTTATACCGTTTCCGCCTCCCCGTAAGAACCGGGGGTCGCAACGTGGACTTACAGTAGTATCAGAGCCTAACTAAACTTAAACTAGCTTAGTAGTGAAGTGTAACGAAGTTCGGAACCGAAAAAAATCACAAAACCGGATAATCACAAAAACTGAGTTTCTGTTGAAATTTTTTCTGCTCAAAATGAAAAACTTTACACTTGTAAATTCGGCTCAGGGTTTTGTGTGAACACCCAAGAAAAACGATACAGTGATTCGCCTAAAGTGCCGCGCTTCCGCCGCGTGATCCTTCTTAGCCGCCGCGGAACCGCCGCGACTTGGTGTCTTCTCTGCATCGTTTTTCGTGCAGTGTGTTTGTGTGTTGGTTTTGGGATTTTTAAAATATATTATATGTGCCCAGATTTTCCAGAAAAGAAATTTCCTTTTGGGGTCCTATAATTCCGTATTTTTTCCGAACTTCACTGCACTTTGACTATGATGGTTATATCTGTGATGCTTGCATGTATTGAACGTCGGCTAATCGCTATAAGTCGATTAGTCGGGGTTATACATGATCTGTAATGTGCTGGAATGTGTATATGAATGTGTTGGACTGTCGCGGGTGAATAGCCGGGGTGGATGTGAGATGAGCTTTTGTTTTTCTTTCATTCATTGTAAATGTAAATTGATGTAATAATTATTATTTGTTTGACCGCACAACCGGGTCGGGGTTGTAGCCGTCATTGTATAATTCTTTTTACTGTTTTTGCTCCTAGGATAGACCCATGGAGGGGTGCACAAACTACCGAGTACTTGGCGGGTAGTTTGCCGCACCCGTAGGGGTCTTGGGTGGGGTATTTGGCTATTCACCGCGACCGTGTTATCCGCTTTTCGTTTCAGGCTCGAAAGGATTGCGGATTGCTAGTATATCCAATGCATTCATCTGTGATCTGTAATGTCTATCATTGCTTACTATTTAGGCGTTGCTTATGTTTTACAGACGCGCTAGCCCAGCCCCCGCTCTGTCGTTAGTTAAGTAACCTAACGGGTAATGACGGGGCCCCGTGGCGAATGCGAATGGCATAAGCGTACGTCATATTTTGGTTGTTTTCTGCAATGGTAGGATTAAATGATGGGACGCATTAAAAGAACTAATGCAAGAATATCACGCATTAAAAGAACTAATGCAAGATAATAAACCAAGTTAAAGTCGTTGGAACACTTTCGAAAAACCACTCGGTTCTTTTCAAAACAAACTTTTAAAATACGGAGTTTGAGCCACTCCATTTAAAAGCTATCTCGTTCCATCGACCAAATCAAGTTCACTACGTTCACGGTTTTGCCAAAACCATCCGTAGCCCTCCATCATTTCAGTTAAATATTCGGTAGTATTCAAGCTATGTATTTTGACCTCACGCCAAGGCATAGTGATTGGTAGCTGCCGGATATTTATCTGTAGCATAGATAGAATGCGTTGGTTTGAGACAGTCGTACTGCCATTTTGGCCTACGTCAAGGGTATGTACGGGTGGATTCAAATTAACCTGGATAATGATGGGACGAACTTGACATGTGACTTATGACATTTTGACCTCACGCCAAGGTCATAAGAGCATGGGGCAAAAATCCACATCGGGAGTTTCATAAGTACTGAAACTTGCTAGATTTGCATACCATTTGGAGTGTGATGATTCTGGTAGGATTCCTTCAGTTTCGTCACGCGATGATATTTGGATCCCGATCCTACTGTGAGTATATGCTACTCCTCGGGAAATTTCTCACTTAACGATCAATGCTATAAACCTAGTAGGTGCCTAGAAAGGTGTTAGCGGGGCTACGCCCCCAGGGAAAAGAGGTTCTCTAATTAAGGAACTTCGCGAAAGCGTTGGAAAACCTCCCTCGAAGTACCGACACCGGCCTGGCTGAACGGTTAAACAAGTATTGTGCGGTGGGATTGATCCCGGCTAATTCTTCCTTTATGGTTTGAGGAGGGATTCGAGAAACAGTGGGAGCCATCCTGTTTAGACAAACTAAAAACCACTCTAAACTTGCAAGAGCATCATGCTGAGTGTTTCTTCTTCTCTCTCCTAATTGCAGCGACCAATCAACATGACTGGACTTAAGTTACTCCTAGATAAAAACAAACTGACAGGGCCAAACTACAAAGATTGGCTCAGGAATGTCAAGATCGCAATCACTTATGACAAGCTGGGGTATCTTCTTACCACCAAAGCTCCCCCTGTCCCTGGTCCAACTTCCAGCGTCGCGGATAAGGAAATCCGCAAGACTTGGGAGATTGATAGCGCGAAGGCCAAGTGCCTCCTGCTTGCCTCGATGGACAACGAACATCAGAGGAGGCATGAGAATATGGACATGGAGTCCATATTGCTCCATACAAAAGAACTGTATGGAGAGCAATCACGTATCGCAAGATACGAAGCGTCGAAAAAGTTATTTTCGACAAGAATGGCCGTCGGATCATCAGTAGCCGAGCATGTGCTAAAGATGATCGGCTTCATTGAGGAACTCGCTGACCTAGGGATCACATTGGAGAGTGAGCTATATACGGATATAGTTCTCCAGTCCCTTCCTTCCACTTACGCCCAGTTTATACTGAACTTCAACCTACAAGAAAAAGAGGTTGAACTATCAGAGCTCCTCAACATGCTGAGGAGCGCAGAGGGCACCCTACAGAAAGGTAGGGAAACATCCACTTTGTTTGTAGGAGGATCATCTTCTTCTAGGTCCAAGGCGAAAGCCAAGGGAAAGAAGAAGAAGGCCCCCGCCAAACCAAGGGGCGGTGTTGGTAAAGTGGATACGAAGGGAAAAGGCAAAGCAACAAAGATAGCGGGGAAGCTTGTGGATAAGGAAGAATGCTTCTATTGTCATAAGAAAGGACACTGGAAGAATGATTGCAGGGCCTGGAAGGCCAGAACACAGGAATTGAAGCAGGTTGCAGCTTCAGCTTCAGGTGTGTATGTTATTGAAAACTGTCTTTCAATAAACTCTACTTCCTGGGTATTGGATACCGGATCAGGATCTCATATCTGTAATTCTTTGCAGGCGTTGAGAAACCGTAGTGTTTTGAAAGCAGGTGACATGACCCTCAGAGTTGCAAACGGAGCTAGCATGGATGCTAAAGCCGTGGGGGACTATCACCTGGGAATGTCAGATGGACATGTTTTGGTTTTGCGTAATTGCTTTTTTGTACCCAACGCAACTTGTAATATCATTTCTGTATCTTTAGTTTCTAAAGAAGGTTATGAATTTGCGTTTGTAAGTAATGTTGTAAACATTCACCTTAATCAAGTATTGATTGGGTCAGGTACTCTGAGTAATGGTATATACGTGTTAAACCAACCACAGATTTTTAATGTCCAGAATACACACAAAAGAAAGTCTCCAGAAATAAATCAGACTTTCTTATGGCATTGTAGATTGGGTCACATCAATGAGAGAAGGTTGACGAAGTTACATACAGAAGGGTATTTGAATGCGTTCGAATATCAGTCGTATGCCACTTGTCAATCCTGTCTCAAGGGAAAGATGACAAAGACTCCGTTTACTGGACATGGAGTAAGAGCGAGCGAGCTCTTGGGACTCGTACACAGTGACGTGTGCGGTCCAATGTCTACACATGCCCGAAGCGGACATTCTTACTTCATTACTTTTACGGATGACTTCTCAAGGTACGGTTATGTCTTCTTAATGAAACATAAGTCCGAGGCCTTTGGAAAATTCCAGGAGTATAAGAATGAAGTAGAGAAACAGACCGGCAAAAGTATTAAGATTCTAAGATCGGATCGAGGTGGAGAATACTTAAGTGCCGAGTTCCTGGACTATTTAAAAGAGAACGGAATTCTCTCTCAGCTTACTCCTCCATACACCCCGCAACATAATGGTGTATCGGAGAGACGGAACCGCACCCTATTGGATATGGTGCGGTCCATGATGAGTAACGCTGAGTTACCGCGATCGTTCTGGGGGTATGCGCTAGAATCAGCTGCATACCTTTTGAACCGAGTTCCGACTAAGACTGTGCCTACCACCCCATATGAAATGTGGAGTGGGAAGAAACCCTATCTTCAATATCTGAAGATCTGGGGATGTCCAGCTTTTGTCAAAAAGCAGCATGCGGACAAACTTGAGGCACGCTCAGTACTGTGCAAGTTTGTGGGATACCCAAAGAACACCAGGGGGTATCTTTTCTACTACGCAGAGGAACAAAAAGTCCTTGTTTCTCGTAATGCCCACTTTCTAGAACACCAGTTCTTGGAAAAGGAAATTAGTGGGAGCGCAGTAGAACTAGAAGAAATTCCAGAACCACAGACTATTACTGAAAGGTTAGTGGAACCAGAGGGTTCAACAGAACAGGACATTCCTACGCCGCTCCGCAGGAGTAGTAGGCAGTCTCATCCGCCCGAGAGATACTGCGGTTTTCTCATAGACGGGGATAGAGAGGATTGCATCATAGATTATGATGAGCCTACTAGCTTCCAGCAGGCCGTTCAGAGCGTTGACTCAGTGAAATGGCTGGATGCAATGCGGACCGAAATGGAGTCCATGTACACCAACAAGGTATGGACGTTGGACATTGCTCCAGACGGGGTAAAACCCGTAGGATGCAAGTGGATCTTCAAAAGGAAGATTGGTGTAGATGGACAGGTTGAGACCTATAAAGCTAGGCTGGTAGCAAAGGGTTTTCGTCAAAGACCTGGTTTGGACTACGACGAAACCTTTTCTCCAGTAGCCATGCTGAAATCCATTCGGATCCTTCTTGCCATTGCTGCCTTCCACGATTATGAGATCTGGCAAATGGACGTAAAGACAGCTTTTCTAAATGGAAATTTAGAGGAGTGTGTCTATATGGACCAGCCAGAGGGTTTCATTCAGAGTGGGAGCAGCGGAAAGGTGTGCAAGTTGCTTAAGTCCATCTATGGACTAAAGCAGGCATCGCGGAGTTGGAACATCTGCTTTGATGAGACGGTCAAAGAATTTGGCTTTATCAAAAATCCAGATGAACCATGCATCTATAGTAGATTTGTAGCGAGAACTGTAGTATTCCTCGTTTTATACGTGGATGACATTCTCTTAATAGGAAATGACATTCTTATGCTACAATCTGTCAAGGGGTTCTTGTCACACAGGTTCTCCATGAAAGACCTGGGTGATGCCTCATACATTCTGGGTATCCGGATCTACCGTGACAGATCCAAGAGGATATTAGGACTTTCACAATCCAGGTACATCGACACCATACTGAAGAGGTTCAGTATGGAAGATTCCAAGCGCGGTAACCTACCGGCTTGTCACGGGATCACCCTCTCTAAAGAGATGTCTCCCAAGACTGATTTGGAGAGGGATCGCATGTCTATTATACCCTACGCTTCTGCGGTAGGCTCTATAATGTATGCAATGTTGTGTACCAGACCGGATGTAGCTTATGCACTGAGTGTGGTAAGCCGGTATCAGTCTAACCCAGGGGAGAAACACTGGATAGCGGTAAAGAACATTCTCAAGTACCTGAGAAGGACTAAGGAGATGTTCTTGGTGTATGGCGGAAAAGACCTCCAGATCGAGGCCTTTGCTGACTCCAGCTTCCAGAGTGACAAGGATGATTCCAAGTCCATGTCGGGTTTTGTCTTTACCCTCAATGGAGGGGCGGTGTGTTGGAAGAGTTCCAAACAGGAAACCGTTGCAGACTCGACGATGGAAGCGGAATACATCGCTGCATCTGATGCCGCAAAAGAAGCTGTCTGGATGAGGAAGTTCTTGAAAGAACTTCAGGTGGTTCCGTCCATTGTTGATCCAATACCTCTGTATTGCGACAACAACGGGGCTATAGCTTTAGCGAAGGAACCCAGGTCCCATCAGAAATCCAGGTACATCTTAAGGCGGTATCACCTGATCAGGGAGATCGTAGATCGCCAGGAGATCGAGGTTCGGAGAGTCGCTTCAGAAGACAACACTGCAGATCCATTCACCAAGGCCTTGCCCCAGACTCAGTTCGAGCGGCTGATCGAGATGATAGGTCTTCGATACGCCAGTACATGGCCTTAGTGCAAGTGGGAGATTGTTAGTGTATATGCCCTAGAGGCCATTACTGTATCATACTAGTTTGTATATTACTTAATGGATGCTTGGGATATTCACCTTGTATATACAATCTTGCTCAAAATAGTAGTATGCTACTTGGTTTGTTTCTACTTCAATGTGTACTTGTGTTTATTTCAGTATATCACTTATACGCATTAGTGGAGCCCTTAGGATCTTTGCTTGATTACCAGCGTTGTGATGGCAGTCACACTAGTGGGGGCTGGGTAATCTATAAGCACATCCTTATTCAAGTCCCTGGTCGCAGGACTATCGAGACAGGGCATCGATACTCCGGAGTAGACCAGCGCATGCGCTTCTCATCCCAGTGTGGGAGACGGTCTGTCCCACAGCCGTCAGTACGTCGTACTTGAGATAGTATGCGGGTGCTCGTTAGGTTACGGGTACACTAGACAGGACTCGTAGGGAACTGACTAGTTGGTATTATACCTATCGTCAGTTATCAGTTCCCAGGTGACATGAGTACAGCTTAGTCCGCTGACTTGACACTGTCACTTCGCCTCGGGTGTGTTCCCACTGTACTTTGATCACTACCCTACCACGGCTCAAAGGAGTCGTGCAAACAGGTGGTGGTTGGGTGCAGTCCCGAAGCACTTGGAGGCAGTGACGGTTAGACAGGATTCGTCTCTCCCGGTATTGGGGGTTGACATCGCGCTGTGTCTAGGAGAGCCATTACACGAGTAGTCCCTGGCCAGGGCAAACGAGATATACTGGTAGGTTTCCAGTGTTATCTCAGGGTGTATTGGGCTTCACTCCGGCACGACTTGTACCGCTATTGGGGGACTGACGTTTACCGCCCCCTAGGCCCGCCATGCGATGTATCAGACGAACAGACCGGACTGTACGGAGAATGTCACGCTCAGGCTCAGTAGGAGTTCAGATGGGTTTCGCCTCGTCGGTCTTCTTGTCGGCATTACCTGGGGACCGTTACGCACAGCTAGTGCCGCTTGCGGTCTGTGGTTAAACCCACTGCCAGCGTAGTGTTGAGTCTTTAGAGTCCCACACAGAAAGCTTTTCGCCTTTAGGCAAAAGAGTAGAGGTCGCATGGTATTGCGACAGGTCGCATGGTTTTGCGACAGGGTTCGGTCACATCCGTGCACTTGTGCACGTACAGTGTCCGGACAGTTTACACTAGCGGGCTTTGGTTTAAGCCAGATCCTAGTGTACCTTATGGGATTGGATTTATCCAGTTTGCATTCGTGTTCCTCGGAACGCGGATGTGGGTGTGTATGCACAGTTGACAGGGAGGCAGAGGCAGCGGATTCTCATTAGGGTTGTTGACAGTTGACCGTTGACTTTTTGACTTTATGCTCAACCCTAATGAGAATATGATATGTGATTAACTATTATATTAATTAAGTATTATGGTGACTTGGTTGTTGACTTTTGTTGACCTTGTTGACTTGTTGACTTTTGTTGACTTGTTGACTTTGTTGACCGGTTGACTAGGCTTGACTAGTTGACCATCATGATAACCATGGTTATCATTTCATGCCAAAGACTTTTTTCTTGCTTGTTCATTTGAGTAAAATGAGTGCATGACATGATAAGGTTATGGTTACTTCAACCATCACATAAGACTTTTGTTGATATGATGAGTTATCATTGCTTTGGATTATGAGAGGGTGAGAGACAAAATACTTGCTCATTCTTTCTTGCTCATTCTCTCTCTTGTTCTTGAGCTCTCCTCTTGCTCTCACCCTCAACCTCTTGCTCCCTCTCTTGATCTATGGTTCTCTTGTCTCATGAGTTGAGAATCAAGAACCATAGATAAAATCCCATTCTAAATCATCTCTACTCATTCTAGTTCACTAGGTTTAGCAAACCAAGTGAGCTAGTTTCTTCAAAGACCGAAGAAGGAGCTAAAGGTTGGAGCTTTCAAGTGGATCTATCTTCGGCGTACGGAGACGACGAGAAGGAGCCATCGGATCACCACCGGAGCTTGAAGACGAAGGAGTTCAAGACAAACTAGGTATAACCATCTCTATCCGAGTAGCTAAATATCTTTAGCTTAGTATGCTAGTTTTAGTTTAGGTAAAGATCCCGACCTAGCTTAGTCCATGTTGCCTCTTGCGTTAAAATTTTGATTTTATACCGTTTCCGCCTCCCCGTAAGAACCGGGGGTCGCAACGTGGACTTATAATTATAACCGAAGTTGTTAGACAACCAAAATTGATTTTCCCAAACAGGGGTTTTAAGAAGTTTCGAGGGCTTGAAACCCTTTCTTTATATTCCTGAAGATTGGAGTATGCAAAATTTTAAACAGCTTTGCCCTTACTTTTAATTGAAATCTTGGTTTCAAAACTATTTTCCAAAGGAACCTAAGCTTTGTGATCCTCATCTTTACAAAATTGTGATTTGCATTTATGCAAACCACAACTTCACTTTAAGCTGAACCAAACCGGGGTTAGGCAAATCTTGTCGCCAAACTAGGCCTTAGTGTGTCCATATCATCACCTCTTTTTTTGATGTTTTATTTGAAAATGATGAGAATCTTCAAATCCAATCCAATTGATAACTTCGGTTTATTGGTCTTCTCTCCAAATAATCCTTTTTTTTGTTTGTTTCTCAATAACCACTCCTCTCTCTCTCTCTCTCTCTCCCCTCCTCAGCTGCTCCCTTCTCTTTTTTTCACGTACGATTGCATGCGCATAAATGTCTAGTCTTTATCTAGTAAGCTAGAGTGTAGGGTTTTCACGGGTTGGGTTGCACCCGCACCTGTTTGCATCATCCTGCTTTTTATAGGTAAGGATTTGGTTTAAAACCCGTCCGATATTTATTCGGACAGATTTTGATGATGCTCTATATTGACGATCTTCCAGATCAGGACACGTGGCAGATGACGTGTTCCAGAACTCAGAAAAAAAGGCCCACAGGGGCCGACCAGGCCACCCCTGTACCCGACCTGCAAGCACAAGTTGGCTCACCTCAGAGCCCCTTGCAAATTGGCCTTCTCGGCCTCTCAGCTCTCCCCCGAGCTACCACAGGACCAAGATGCATCGGCCCTCCCGCTCCTTCCCGAGCTCTCCTGCCGAGGCCATCTTCCTCGGTCCCTCCGACCGACCAACTCCACCACTCACAGGCGTAACCGCCGCTACGCAAATCTCACCATGCGCTGATTCTCCGCCGGCAACATCCCACGTTCCACGACATATTACGCGGGCGTGACGTCGGGAGCGTAACTGCCGGCGAGATTCTCGTGCCTGCTACTGCGTGCTACCGCCACTATATAAACCCCATCACAGAGGGGTCAAGTAAGCTTTTTTCACCCCACCTAGCCGTTAGTCTGCTCGGAGCTCGTGCTAACTTGATCGTCGGAGGGTCCTCGGTGGTACCAAACCATCCCGGGACTTCCTTGCAGGTACTCGGCGCAAACTCCTCAAAACCACCAATCTCCTCAAAACCCATTGAGACCCACACGCAACAGGAGATCACCCCTAAGATCCACCGGAAGATCGACGGAAGACAACATCTGACGGAGACCCGAAAAGGACATCCATCAGTTGGCGCCGTCTGTGGGAAACTAAACTCCACAAAAGACAAAATTGGCCTTCCGATCTCCATCCACATTGCAAGTGATCACCCTGAAGATCCAAGCACCTGCCGCCGCCTCCCCCTCAACGGAGGCGCGGGTGAACCTCCGCCGAATGCCATCAACCCCTCCGCCGGCCACCGCCTCGCAGACTCCAGCGGTTGCAGATCCCTCGATCCGTCCCATTCAACCTCGAGATCCCACGCCGGAAAGCCTCGCCTCGAGCCTCGTCGCACCCCTGTTCCTACCAAGGCGGTGGCGGTCAGCTCGCCTGCTTCCAGGCATGACCGGCACCCCCTCCCTCGACGGGGTCACGCCCACGAGGCCCGCCAAGGCAGCTCGAAGACAACCTCACCATGGGGCATAAGGGACCTCGCCGGAAGGAACCGAGGCCCATCAAGAACTATGGTCATGACGACAGGGGGTCCGTCGAGCGCCTGCAAGACTCGGTACCCCATGCCGGCAACGGAGGCCAACGGCCGCCCGAGCAAAAAGGCCAGGGACCATGAGCTTATCACCTTTAGCGACGGGGATCTCCACGGCATATCCATGCCCCACAACGACCCTCTGGTGATCACGGCCCGAATCCACCCATACGAGGTCCACCGGATATTTGTCGACTCGGGCAGCTCGGCAAACATCCTCTTCCACGACTGCTTTCTGCGCATGGGGCTCACCCCAGCAGATTTGAAGCCGACCTCCCACGTCCTTTTAGGGTTCACCAACCACTCCATCCTGGCGGAAGGGGCGGTCACCCTGCAGTTCAACGTTGGGGAGCCCGGCTGCACCCGTATGTTGCCTGTGGACTTCATCGTAGCAAAGGTCACATCGGCCTACAACGTCCTCCTCGGCCGCCCGACGCTGAACTCCCTCCAGGCCCAGATATCGACCTACCACCTGGCGATGAAGTTCCCTCTCGATCAGGGCGGGATAGGTCGGGTCTGCAGAGACCAGCGGGTCGCGAAGGTATGCCTTACCGAAACATCTTCGTCCGAGCAGCCGGCCGATGACGCTGAGGTAAAAGACGACATCAAGGGTTCTCTGGACACCCGAAACGAGCAGAAGGAGGTCCGGGAGACACCGGTCGAACCACTGACCGAGGTGCCCCTGACAGAGGGGGACGATGAAAAAACCGTCCAGGTCGGATCACTCCTGATAGGAACTCAGCGAGATTACTTGGTCAGTTTCCTCAAAAATAACTCCGACGTCTTCACCTGGACGCCTGCTGACATGCCTGGGATCGACCCCAAAATCATTTCTCACAAGCTCGGGGTTAATCCTACGGCCCGACCCGTCAGACAGAAAAAGCGAAGCTTCGCCCCGGTCAAACAGAAGGCTATCAAAGACGAGGTTGATCGACTTCTCGCCGCCAACTTCATCCGGAATGTACCCTACTCGGAATGGCTGGCTAACGTAGTTCTGGTCAAGAAGTCAAGCGAGAAGTGGCGCATGTGCGTCGACTTCACCGACCTCAATAAGGCCTGCCCCAAGGACAACTATCCTCTCCCTCGGATAGATCAGCTCGTCGACAGCTCGGCCGGCCACGAGCTGTTGAGTTTCATGGATGCTTTCTCCGGCTACAATCAAATCCGTATGAATCCGGAAGATGAAGATCTTACCGCATTCACAACGGACCGGGGGGTATACTGCTACAAGGTGATGCCCTTCGGCCTCATGAACGCCGGGCCACGTACCAACGGTTGGTCAATCGCATGTTCAAGCCACAGATCGGCAAGAATATGGAGGTCTACGTTGACGATATGCTCGTCAAATTCGTCTCGTCGGCCGACCATGCCAAGGATTTGGGCGAGGCCTTCGAAGTGCTCCGCAAGTTCAAGATGAAGCTAAACCCCGCCAAATGCGCATTCAGAGTCACCAGGGGAAAGTTCATCGGTTTCATGGTCACTCACCGTGGAATCGAAGCTAACCCAGAGAAAATCGACGCTATCCTAAACATGGCCGCGCCCAAGACCAACGTCGAGATCATGCGGCTCACGGGATGAGTCGTTGTTCTGAGCCATTTCATGTCCATGTCGGGGGAGAAATGCCTCCCGTTCTTCAAAGCTCTGAGGAAGATCCCGAGGTTCGAGTGGTCGGAGGAGTGTGTTAGAGATAGTGCCCTCAAAGTCAATTATTGAATCGCAGGTATGTGATTGCAATGATTGAGGCATGGCCTATACCGATATGACAGTCTTGCTCGAGATGATAGTATGCTATCTGGTTTGTCTTTATCATCGTATACATGCTTTAGTTCACTATTGCATGATGATAGAGCCCATAGGATTCTTGCTTGACTACCAGCAGTATGATGGCGATCATATACGTGGGAGCTGGGGTCTATAAGCACATTCTTAAAGTGTCCCTAGTCGTGGGAGTTTCGAGACAGGGCAAAGATACTCCAGAGTAGACTAATGTATACAGTCGAAACCCCGACGAGAAGCGGTGGCCGGTCTCACAAGCCACTGGTGTCAGTTGGATCACCTAAGATGTATACAGGTGCTCATTGGGTTATGAGTACACCGGACAGGACTCGCCGGGAACATGCTAGTTGGTATTATACATATCGTCAGATAGCAGTTCCCTGGTGACATGTGTACAGGTTAGTTCATCGACCTGAGGTCGTCATTTGTCTTGTGTGAGTTCCCATTATGTTTTGATTTCTACCCTACCACGGCTCAAAGGAGTCGTGCAAACAGGTCTTTTTTTGGGTACAGTCCCGAGCCACATGGAGGCAAGTGAGCGGATCGGCAGGGGATTCGTCTCTCCCGGTATTGGGGGTGAGATCGCGCTGTGTCTAGGAGAGCCATTACACAAATCCCTCGGCCGAGGCAGGAGATTTACTGGTAGGTACTCCAGTAGTATCTCAGGGTGTTCTGGGCCACTCTCTGACACGACTTATACCGCTAATGGGGGTCTGACGTTACCAGCCCCCTAGGCAAATATGCGATACTCATAGACGAACGGACCGGACTGTATGTATATTGTCACTGTTAGGCTCAGTAGAGTTTCTGGATGAGTTCGCTCGTCAGCTTCCCTTCCAATCAATACATAGGCAACCGTTACGTACAGCTTGTACCTCTGACGTGCTAGTGGTTATACCCAGTGCCAGTGTGTTGATGAGTCATTAGAGTCCCCCACAGACAGTTTCCCAAGTTCTGGCGAAACGTTGTAGAGGCCGTATGGTTTTATGGTAAGGTTCGGAAAATGCACGTGCGTTTTTCGCACGTGTCATTTTTCGGGCAGATAATACTAGTCGGCTTTGGTTTAAGCCGGATCCGAGTATTATACTGTGTAGATATAATATTTTTGTCTCAGTTACATTTGTATTCGGTCGTAATACAAATGTGGGTATGTTTATACTGATACGGGGTTATCCTGAAATTTGTTTCAGGGTCGCTTTTGGAAGTTGCCAGTTTCCAGTTTTCTATCGGCCGTATTTAATATTCGGTTAAATGCGGATTTATCTGTCCTTCTTGGGTGAGTCATGAGGGTGAGTCATGCTTCTAGAAGGTTCTAGAAGGGATGATAAGGCTTGTGACTCATTTGTGCTTTAAATGATCATTTAATGTTTTTGATGACAAGGTTAAGTGATTCATTAGTTCATTAAATGAGTTCATACTAGGTGTTCTTTGACTCATGCTTTTTACTTAGTGCTAATGGTCACCACTTCCCTCCTACACTCACCCCCCCTCTTGTTAAAAGTGGCCGGCCCTCCCCTCCTCTTAACTCTCATAGTTGTTCATTTGAGGGAAAAGATTATGATAGTGTTTTGGTGTATGGAAATTAGATAGCTACAATTCTCATTTCACCCGATCCAAAAAGGCAACTTCATTAACCGTTCGTCCATAGCTTTGGACGTAACGAGACAAAGTGTTCTACTCATTCTCTATATCATCTTGGTCGTCTCTTTTAGCAAACTTGATGACCGAGTTGCCTCGGTTCAGAGGCGGGAGCCCGTTTAAAGATCCGTCGACGTGGTGCCACCTGGACGAGAAGATTGGAGATTCAGGAGATCAGAGCAGCCGCAACAAAACGTGGGATGATGGTTGAAGACCGAAGGACTCGGATCGTTCGGTATAACATTTCTACCCACTTTGTAGTTTGTTAGTTTAGCTTTAATGGCTGATCCGGGTTATAGTACGCGATAGCGCCAGTTGTAAAAGTTTTTGTTCCGCATTTGGCGTCTGTTAGACGGCCGGGGCGCTACCGTGGACTTACAGTCCTATCAGAGCCTCACCATTAAGCTATACTAACTTGTGCTAACGCGTTTAAAATATCGATCGAACGGATTTTCGAAAACCGCAAATTCCAGGGTTAAAGTTTCTATCGATTTTAAACAGTGCCTAAAAATAATTTTACATATCACAGAAAACAAAGCAGGGTTTTTTAAGCAAACTGGGAAATTTTGAGCACGTGATCCCACGTGACCGCCGCGGATCCGCGGTCAAACCTAGGGTTTGACCGCGGAACCGCTGTGTAACGTGTTAAAAATGATTAAATAAATAATTAAATGAATAAAAGTGTTTAAGTGAATTTTAGGATTTTCGGTAAAGTAAAATGTATTTTTCGTAAAACCAAACCGTGATTGTTTTCATTATAATTTTTAAAATATCTATTTTAATTATGAAATTACTAGTAAATGGTGTTTATTTAGCCACTTATAAATTTTTAGTTTAATAAAATATTTTTCCTAAATTAATTATTTTAAATATTAACATAAACTTTATTTTTACACTAAATTAGTGTAAATTACAAATTTAAATGGTTTTAATTTGCAAAAATGAACCATGGTATATTAGAAATTAGTGTGTATCATGCAAAATTTATTTGCAAATTTTTCCTATCTTTTAGAGCTTTCTTGAGTTGCTATAGTAAAGAAATAAATAAATAAATAAATAAAGCATGAAAAGACTTTTATTGATGTTTCTTCTCTTGAAACTTCTACACACTTTTCCCACTCCCTTCTTTCTCTCCCTCACCTCTCTAGGGCCGGCCACAAACCCCCCATGGCTGCCCCCCATTTCCCACCTCATTTTTATCCAAAATTCATTAAAAATACATCAAAAATTCCATTAAAATTCCACAAAATCCTATTTATTTCAAACTCTTTATTCCTTGCTCATTTTTATATGAAATTTGGAGATGGAAGGCATGCATTTTGGAGGCTCATTTCTTGTTTGGATTTCACATTTTGAAGGTATAATTTTCTTTCTTTTGATTTATTGTTATTAGATGTTCATATTAAGCTTAATTAGATTTAATGAATTAATTCTATGTTCTTTTTTAAAATGCAAGCTAGGGTTCTAAATTCAAGTTATGATTTTTAATAATTAATTAGGGTTATAGTAGTTAGTTTAACACTTGTAGTATTAGGAAATCTTGCATGGTTATTGTTTAACAAATTGTTATTCAAAAATTGTTTTAAATTAGTATTTAGTTAACTAGGTTTTTGCAAAATGTGGTTGTGGTTAATATAAAATTCTAATTTGGGTTGTTATCATTGGATTATAGTTTTAGTGGAAATATTAGCATGTTAATGGAAAGAAAAACTTAGTTTGATTGCTAGTTTCTATGGTTAATTGATAAATTGTGATAAAAATTGCTAATTTTGTAAACTAGATTTTAGAAATTCCTATATAAATGAGATTAAAAATATAATTATGGTTTCATTATATCATTATCATCATGAATTGTGGTTTAAGTCATTAATTTATGCACAATCATGTTTTGTGGTGGAATTGTGGTATTTTGCTTGAAAAATGTTGAAAATTGTTAAAGGGTGCAAACTAGAAATTTCAAATTTATACAAAATTGTGTAATAAAAATATAGTAATGGTTTGTATAGTCTAGTAATGCTATTTAATGAGTTTTATGACCTTTGGTTTCATTTAAATGTCAAGTTTTGATGAAAAACGGTAAATTGGCATTTTCGGGTTTTTGGAAAACGGACGATTTGATCGATTTTAGTGTTTCGATGAATTTGATCATGTTTTACAATATAAGTAATGTGTTTTAAAACTACGAGTTATCTGTTGATTTTTATCTCGATCCATCGGAGTTTGTACGCCGATATCGAGCGATATTTGGTTCTTTTGCGTGGACGGGACATAGGTTTTAACCTATGCTTGTTCCTTGTATCGTTTGACTTTTGTATGTGATTCGGTTTACGATGCTATTTATATGTTTGCGTTTAGGTACCCTTCAAGTGGACTGCGGGCGATGAAGAGGAGGATGGCGACACCGTCGTCGGCAGACATGGACCAGGTGAGTAGATGCATATCTACGGGGGGAAGTCGGGTGGATGGCGTTTAGCACCCCCGCAACGTAGAATAGGAATAGTATTTATTGTCAGTAGAAAACCAGATGTGACCCTAGATACTTAACGCGTAGGACCCTAGTAATAACCCTAGGCTGAACTAGACTGATTTAGGAAAACCTTATCAGGGGATGAGTACCTTGGAAAAGTTCTTAGGTTTCAGGTAGAAACACACACGCACACACTGAAACTCGACATGGAGTATACGTATATGTGTGTATATATATAAAACTAGGTATAGGTGTATATATATATACAACACGTATATGGGATTCATTGATATGATATGATATCTGAGGTATGATGAAACAGTATAACTGGGCTTGATGCCGTGATTCTTGACTATACAGTCGTATTAAAGTGTTAGCGGATCATTAGAGAATGAGATAATGAACATGAATATATAAATTATAAAGGGTGGTGGTGATATTGAGGTACATGGGATGCTAAAATAGTAACTGGGCTGTAGCTTGTGACTGATCACGATATGATATATGTATGACTTGATTACGACATCATATAGGTGTGACCCGATGTCGATATCGTATAGGTGTGACTTGATGACGATAAGATATCGGTATAATTTAATCACAATATGACACATGTGACATGATATTTCTGAGGATAAACTAAGGATTATTCTATGATGGCAGTGATATACGATTGATGTATGCGATTATAGTTTAGAACCTTGATCATGAGATGTGTTGATGATGACATTATACGAATGATGAGACACCTAGGAGATACTTGACCCGTACCCCAATATTAGGATGCCGTACGATGGATTTTACCGTACGAGGCCTAGATATGATGATTGATTCGCACTCTTGGTTCGAGGAAGCCGTACTACGTACGTGACGCTTTTGAGGCTGGATTGCCGACTATTAGAGATATTGGTTCAGACCTTAGGTAGATGCTTGTTTCTTATTGACCAGTTTCTTAGGTTAGTTCCTTAGGATATTAGATGGACACTAGTTTAGGTTCGACTCACATAGTGGTAGTTGTACTCGTATTTCGCAGAGGAGTGGATAAGGCACATCTGTATTTACATTCATACTGTAATCATCATGGTGCATGTTCTTACATATGTTGCTATAATCAGTATAAACCTTACCTGTTAGGACACCAGCACCATTACCGATGATGCGCATATTCCACGCACACTTATTTGCCGGCTCACACACATCATCATCGGTAATTGCTATTTCACGTACACTTTAGATCATATTATCTTTTATTGATAGAATCAGTTAACCACTAAACCGATAAAATATTGTGATTTCTCTCTTATGTTAGTATAAGACATGATATTTATTAGTTAGACATTCAGGCATTCATATTTTCATGTTATCGCGCAGTATTATGGGCATATGCCGACACTTATCATATACTTACTCATGATTTTGAGATTTGGATTTCTATGAGATTTCTGGATTTTTGGGAAAAACCGCAAAAATATATAAAAACTTCTCTCTCTCTCCTCTTCTCTTTTCAAGATAAGATGCGGTTTTCTCGTGATGTATGTGTCGTCCACCATGAGATTTCATGTTTTCTGATGGATTTCGAGACCCGATTCGAGGAGTGGATGAACCGTCTCGGATACATGGTGGGCCCGGTATGGTACCCCGGGGCAAGAAGATCGAGTTGTAGACGATGAGCCTGGCAGGGGAAGGCTACCTACCGGTGATGTCTGGCGCGGCGGATATCCGGAGGATACCGACCGTTGTCGTGAGATTTGATGATATGGGCCGATCCGGACTGACGGAGCCCGAGGTATTGAGACTATGAGACTTGAGATTTACATATTTGTGTCGATGCTTGATACGGATTTCCATGGATTTCATTGTTGAGATTTCAGATTCTTATACACATTTTACTATGATAACAGCCAAAGATTTCTTATACAGATATACCTGGATTTCAGGATTGCTTATTTTACATTCATGGTGCATGCATATCCATTCATACGACATAGTACTATATGAGGCACTGACACGAGCACGGAGTATCTGCACTTATACGTATTATTACCCTGCTATTACTTGAGGTTTGAGACTTAGTAGTGTATTATTATGACCTAGGATAGCGTCGTGCATTCGATTTCTTTTCGTAGATGTCTTCTACTCACGAGTTGGCAACTCACCCCCGTTGTGCCAAATTTTATTACAGGTTCGATGTACAGGTTTCCCTTGGCAGTTGCTGGCACATCATTTTCATTTCGGGTGATTTGCACGGTAGGTTGGTTCATTTGTATCTGAACCGCCGTTGTATTTTTATTATTTCATTTGTATCTAGAAAGCTCCATCAACCAAACTTGTATTATTTGATAGTTTATTGGGCCAGTCTTTTATTTCGACCTTAGAGTCGCGCATGTATTATTCTGATCTGGTGGTTTTGTTATCTTTTGAGTTTTGAGCCTCGCCCTTTGGCGTTGTATACTTTTGGGCTTGTTGTGGTTGTTTCCGCCTGTTGGCGTTGAGCTAGCACCCGTTTGGGGATGCTTTTTATTGTTTATGTATATTATACTTGTTGTACCCGCTTGGGGGCCAGTTTTTACAGAGGAGACTCTGCCGAAATTTTTGGTAAAATTTGCTGATGTTTTTTTTTTTTTTGACTTGTTTTCTTTTTCTTCTTCTTCTTCTTCTTTTATGGTTTAGATTTCTGGGCTTCGGCTTACTTAGGTTACGTGGCGCCTCTAGACGCTTCGTAATCTAAGTGCCGGTCACGTTCCGTACTTTCGGGTCGTGACACGCTGCAATACTGTGGGAATAGTGCATCAAAATTCTCCAGTAGGCTTTTCTTGGTAAATTGTGGTTTTTGGTAATATTCTTTTGGGCCCAGATTTTGTTGCTGTACAGCAGATGTAGTAGGGCCCACTTCGGGAAGTTTTGTCGATCGAAATTTTAAACTTGTTGGTATGCAATATTTACATTATATCTCCGACCGGGAATGTCATTTGATCGGTAAACCGCGTCTGATTGCTATAGTTCTTTTAGACGAGTTTACGAACGTGACATTCGCGTTGATGTTCTGTGTTGTACTGTGATGTTGCGGATATGTCGTGGTGGATAGCAGTGTGCAATGGTAGTGCAGTTTAGATTTATTTGTACATTTAATATTGCGGGGCGAGCGTCCAACATGTGGACTGCCGTCACTGCCTGTTTGTATAATATTCTTTTTGGGGCACGACCGGGTGGAGGTCGATGTACCCGTTGTACATATTTTTATTTCTGTACTAGATTTACCCCGCGACGGAGTGCACGGATAGCCGGGTTCTGGAGGGCAACGGATCCGTATCTCATGGCTTTGAGAGGCAAAGGGGCCTCACTCTAGAATTGGCAGACTATTCGCCGCACTCGTAGGGGGTACAGGTTGACCCAAGGAGGGGTGCTCAATTTACCGGATTCCGTGAAGTGCCGGGTGTTCTATTCACTATGCTGTGGAGGACTACCTCGCTTCAGGTTTTGGCGGGTAACTTGCCGCACCCGTAGGGGTCTAGGTTTCATTGCACAGGCTATCCACACGACCAGGGGAACGTCGGGTTTCGATAGCAGCTCTGTGAAACCTGGGGATCCCAGATTATTTGTATTGTTCTGTGATGCTTATTACTTTTCTGTAATGTTGCATATTATCACGCCTGGAGCGATTATTGTATATTGGTATATATACTATTAGATGTTGTATATGTCTTACACCCGCGCTAGTCTAGCCCCCGCTCTGTCGTTAGTTAAGTAACCTAACGGGTGATGACGGGACCCAGTGGGGAATGCAGATGGCATATACGTACATTATATTTTCGTTCTTTTCTGGTGTGATTATTTGATGGGACTGCATTGATTCTTATCAATACAAGGATAAAACAAACCTATATTTGATTTTGTTGGAACAAATTTTAAAAGGTGTTATTACAAAGATGTTTCCTTTTGTTTTGCATCGCGATATCCAGTTAGAATATCCTGCACCTCATTCGACGAGGCAAGGGCCGAGATCCCTTCACCGGGAGTGACCCCTTGGGCAGAAGTTTACGTCAGGGTAATAACTTCACTATAGTCGATTACAAGTTGCTTTGCATCGAGGTATTCAGTTTGAATATCCAGCACCTCATTCCACGAGGAAAGAGCCGAGATCCCTTCACCGGGAGTGACCTCTTTAGCAAAGGTTTTCGTCACTATATTTTATAAAAAAACTATCACGTTCTTTCAACGAGATCAAGTTCATTACGTTAAAGGTTTCTCGCCAAAAACCAGTCGTAGCCCTCCGTCGTATCTTATGGATAGTCAGTAGTATTCAAGCTATGTTTGTTGACTTTCGCCAAGGCATAGTGTTTGGTAGCTGCTGGGTATTCATTTGTTGCATAGATAGATGTGTTGGTTTGGGACAGTCGTATTACCTTGTTGGCTTTCGTCAAGGGTATGTACGGGTGGGTTCAAATTAACCTGGACAATGACGGGCAGAACTTGACATGTGACTTATGATTTGTTGGCTTTCGTCAAGGTCATAAGAGCATGGGGCAAAAATCATATCGGGAGTTTCAAACATACAGGAAACTTGCCAGGCATGCGCATACCTTCTGGAGTGTGATAACTTGAGTGGCTTCCATCAAGTTATCATGCGATGATAGTTGAATCCCGATTCTCACTGATGAGTTGGTTTACTCTTCGGGTGATCCCGATTGATTCTTCTTTCAGGTTTGGAGGAGAATTTGACGTTACAGTGGGAGGTTTCCTGATTAGATAAAATGATAACCATTCTGATCTAGGTTAGAGTGCACGCAGAGTGTTTCTTTTCTCTCTTTCTCTTTGGCAGCGACCTTTGACCGTCCCTAGACTATGACTCAGTGACCAAGTTGACCGAACCTTTTTAAAATACTGGCTTTTGGATTGTCCAAGTTGCATAAGTCATTGCCGCTCCTTCTTTTACCCTTTGTATTTCTCAGAACACCACGTATTACTACGGACATCCACTTCCATTGGATAGATCCATCGTATGGTTATATACGAACTCGAAGGGACTTCTTCGAGGATGGATCCAGGTTCAGGAGAAATAGAATTGGTTTATTCAGTTGTCTTTTATTATCACCTTCTCTCAGGTTGCGAGGGCTCCTTAGTTTAGGAGAGTACACCTATTACGCTTATTGGATAGTCTTATTCCAAACCATAGGCTGGTGCCGAAAGGTAGGGAATGAAGAAAACCAATTAGCCTAAGTAGGGTGTACAGAAGGTAATATGTAAAGACAAAATAAAGGGATTAGAAAGAGGGCAAAGTAAATTACAACTGTTATCATTCACGACCAAACCGCGTACTTCATCGCCACTCCTATTTCGCCTTTACTTTTTCCCCAGTTCGGGAGAAATAGAATAAGGTATTATTCAGTTGTCTTTTATCATCACCTTCTCTCAAGTTGTGAGTACTCCTAGGATTAGGAGAGTACACCTATTATACTTACTGGATAGTCTTCTTCCAAACCATAGGCCGGTGCCGAACGGTAGGGAAGGAAGAAAACCATTTAGCCTAACGATGGTGTACAGAAGGTAACGACTAAAGACAAATAAAGGGATTTGGTGAGATGGCAAAGAGATATACGGTTATAGTCATGAATTGGATTATGGAAGAGGCATTACTAAGAATACCAGGATACCCCTACGAAACATTTTCATGTTTCAGTGCATTGTTAAAGGAAAACTGATTTCCCGATTAGATACTTACTCCAGGGTATGTATTTACCAGGTTTCATTCTCATATTTGTATGGTTTTACAGATGATGAGTGGGAGTAAGTTATTGGGAATAAGGTGATCATCCTCATTATATCGGAATCCGTTGTAATTGGTGATATTTGAGGAAATCGCCTGGGTACAGTTTTCAACCTACGACACACAGGTTTTGAGTTATTCAACTCAGCGGACTTATACAAAATATTGTATATTGTCCAGTGTCTGTCAGGACAAAGGGGTTGGTCCTCGTATTATGTTATGTTTACTTATGACTTCTCTAGTTTTTAGACAAGTGTTTCGCAGAAATGCAATGTCTAAGTTTTGAGAAGTTGTGGGTATAAGAATAAAGTAGAGAACCAGATGTCGCAAGTATCGGGATTCTTCAAAAAAATCGAAGATGTAGATTCTTGTGATTGGTATTCAGATGATAGTAATTGTTTTTGAGAAACTTGTTTCTCTTTCAGGTTACTCATAATTGGATGGATTCCTAAGTTGAGTAATGCTGATTAGCCTCTCTCCATTAAGTTGATATGCACTGGAGACAGCTGCATGGTTTGAATCTGGTTCCAATTAAATTAGTGCATCTATTTCTATATTGTATATAGAATGGTTCATATCTTAACGATGTTAAGGTAAGGGGAATTGTCCAGCTTATGCTTAGAACCAGACACTGGATAACTCAAGGCACGTTTCTGTAATGGCAGTTTGTGGGGTGACCCTGGCTTTGACGAGGGTTGATTTTCTACCATCTAATAGATCAATAGTGATATTGTTCTTGACTCGCCACAGTTTTAGTAAAATGGATTTTTTCAGAAAACAGTAGTGGGAATATGGTAGAACTGGAAGTGATTCCAGAACCGCAAACGATTACGGAAAATTTAATAGGACCTATATATTCAATCAGGTTTGACATTCCAATAGCCACTCCGCAGATATGGTGGATAACCTCAGACACCCGAGAGATACTCCGGTAGCCTCAAGAACGGTGACAGGGAGGTTCTTGTTTATCCAGACTTGACACTACTGTTGTTCCAGACTATGAGACTCGGCAGAAGGATAAGTATAGCGTCGTTCTAGATTAGCTTTAGAAGTGTACGTATATATTGTGTAGGGTTCCTAGGCACACTAATGAGGTCTCACAAGGCATCAACCATGCTAATTTCAAATTTTACGGGTGCCGAGAAACCCTAATACGGATCGTTAACTAGATATATAGGCGAAACAAAAACAAGTAAACAACTTTACTCTAAGTGAACGGAAATACAATCTTTGTAGATCCGGTTCTCCACCTCTATAGCTCCGTGATGAAGTCCCCTCGCTGTACAAATCGCATCCCGGACTCTAGCATCGGCTTCATCGGAGAGATGGGCGGGCTTGGTCGTCGGCTTCGATGCCGAAGATGATCTACGTCGAGGCATCACTAGATCAAGCTCCAACTTCACCAAGTCAAGAAACTTGTGAAGAAAACACCCTATACTACTTGGCAAGAGGTAGAGGATGAAGAAATATGAAGTGGGTTCACTTTAGAATTGGATTTCTCACTCATTTTCTCAAGTTGCCATTGATGGAGGCAAGCTTCTTCTTGAAGAAGATGAAGAAGAAGAAGATGATAATGTTATGATAAGTATATTTTCAAAAAGGAAAATAAAAAGAATACTTATCATAAACCAACCATGGTCAAGTGTAGAGAATGAACTAGGGTTAAGTGGAATGGTTAGGGTTAAGCATGAGACAAAATGGTGACTTAGTCAAAACTTCATGAAGCTTCAATATCAAACAAAGAAAGCCACCATTTTCTCTTTATCATTTTCTTTTGTCAAAATGAACAAAAGAAATAAATAAATGAATAAGTAAATAAACTAAAACCCTAACCACTCATATAACCATGGTTTAATCTTTACACAAACTCAAGTTAACATGTATCATCAAACATGATACAATCAAGTGCACAAAAGTATATCACATATACAACTTGTGATCTTCAAGTGAGAAAATCCATTTAAAGTGAACCAATACTAGTTAATGCAAAGTAATATATCAAATATATAATTATGCATTAAATCATTAAATCAACACTTGATTCAATGATCCGGTCATGTCGCACACAACCGACTAGTATACAATGTATCGTTTTATCGAATCAATCCTTGATTCGATAACTAGGTTATATCACATACAACCATTCGATACATTCATCGCGAGAATGGAATACGGTATCACATACACGCATTATTCTCGGTCCCACACATATCTCATATGCGCTCCTATTTCGTTTCGCTTGAGCCAGGAAACCTCTGTGTAGGACTCTAAAGACTCGTCAATACGCCGGCAGCAGGTGATGATCATATCAAACACCCACAAGCCGCAAGCGGTCTGCTAAACGTAACGGCCACCCGGGTATTGAGCAATCAGAAGATCGACGAGCAAGCCCGCTCACACTCCTGTGAATCCAACCAGTAACACTTACCGTACAGTCCGGTCTGATCGTCTGATATGTCGCATATCTTGCCTAAGGGTGGTAAACGTCAGACCCCAATAGCTCGATAAGTCGTGTCGATATGAGGTCTATAACAGTTCGAGAAACTACTGGTAACACTTACCAGTAAATCTCAGCAACCCTGGCCAGGGATTTCCGGTTATAGCAAATCGAACACAGCGCAACATCAACTCCCTATACCGGGAGAGACGAATCCCCTCCTATCGCTCATTGCCTCCATGTGATTCGGGACTGTACCCAAAAACCACCGTTTTGCACGCCCTCTTGGACGTGGTAAGGTGGAAATCAAAGCACAGTGGGAACCACACAAGACTCTATGACGATCTCGGGTCAACAGACTACTCTGTACCAGTGTCACCTGAGAACTGCCATCTGACGTACGGTATAATACCATCTGGGAGTTCTCGGCGAGTCCGTCCAGTGTACCCAGTCTCCACTGAGCACCCGTATATCATCTCTGATGTCAAACACCAATGGATATGGGATCATCCATGGCCCATCTGTATGGGTCGAGAAGGTATACGCTAGTCTACTCTGGTATATCGATGCCCTGTCTCGATATACCCACGACTAGGGACCTTGAAGGATGTACTTATGGACTACCATGTCCCCACTAGTATGATCCGCATCATAGTCCAGGTGGTCAAGTACACATCCTAAGGGCTTTACCAACATGTTACAGAGAGACAATCAGTGTACACGTTAAGGTAAAGATCAACCAGATAGCATACTATCATGTCGAGCAAGAAAGTCCTCCCTATATATGTCCCAGCATCCACTACAATATACATCCAATGTACAGTAATGGCCTCTAGGGCATACATATAACTAACATATTGTTCTGCCAGAGGGTTGTCATAGTCAGTGGGAGCAGCGGAAGCATAGTGGGCAAGTAGCTTATGTCTATTTATAGGCTTGAGCAGATATAGCGGAGATAAGATCATCCATTTTTGATGAGACAGTCATGGGTTTGACTTCATCAGATTAGGGAATGGATCTGTTAAGAAGGTAGTAGGGTATGATGTCCTGGTATTTGGATGACATACACAGAGTAGGAAGTAAAATTCCTATACTACGATCGGTTGTACTGTGGTCGTCACACGGTTGTTTCTCCACAAGGATATGGATATAATATCAGACATTCTGGTTACTAGATCTATGGTTTTAGATCTAGATTTGGGTAGTTTCCCAATATGGGTACTTTGATAGTATTCTAATAGTATTTTAGAATAGATGACTCCTGGTATGGTGATGAACCTGCAGGTGATGGAGTCACCCTCTCTAAAAGTGTCTCAGAGACTAAAGGATATAGGGATGTGCATGATTGGCAGATCACTTGCTTAGGCAATTGAGTCAATCATGAGATGTCAAGTACCGCACCAGATATTGTTTTTGCACTAGATGCAATAAGTTTATATTAATCCAATCCTGGAGAAACATAAGGAAGCAGTTTTAGAACATAAGTGCATGTTCTACGGATTTGATGACGGCAGCCTCCTTCGGGAGACGGTTATCATTCCAGGCTTCAAAGGTGACATGGATGACAGAGTGATTGTCAGAGTTATAGTTTTCCCTCTGACGAGGGACAATATTATGGACAGTTGATCCAAGAGGATACTGTGGGAGGTATGGTGCTGGATACTGATTAGGTTTAGTTATCGATACAGTCTAAGAAGTTTGGATTTGGAGTTCATTCATGAACTAAGTCTCATCAGATATCCAGACATATTCTAAGACAGGTATTACTCGATTCGGGAGATGGCTTTCTCCGCAAACTTGAGATTAAGAGAGACATAGAAAGAAACATCAGGGCGGATCCACTCACTGAGGCTATTTCTCGAACACAAGAATTTTACAAACTAGTTTTGTGAAACTGATTAGTAGAGGAGTTGGGTGTTCGGTATCACACGGGCTGTGAGTATGCGACATCGCAATAATTAGCCTTAAGTGCAAGTGGGAGATTGTTGGAGATAGTGCCCTCAAAGTCAATTATTGGATCGCAGGTATGTGATTGCAATGATTGAGGCAGGGCCTATACCGATATGACAGTCTTGCTCGAGATGATAGTATGCTATCTGGTTTGTCTTTATCATCGTATACATGTTTTAGTTCACTATTGCATGATGATAGAGCCCATAGGATTCTTTCTTGACTACCAGCAGTATGATGGCGATCATATACGTGGGAGCTGGGGTCTATAAGCACATCCTTAAAGTGTCCTTAGTCGTGGGAGTTTCGAGACAGGGCATCGATACTCCAAAGTAGACTAGTGTATACAGTCGAGACCCTGACGAGGGGCGGTGGCCGGTCTCACAAGCCACTGGTGTCAGTTGGATCACCTAAGATGTATACAGGTGCTCATTGGGTTATGAGTACACCGGACAGGACTTGCCGGGAACATGCTAGTTGGTATTATACATATCGTCAGATAGCAGTTCCCTGGTGACACGTGTACAGGTTAGTTCATCGACCTGAGGTCGTCATTTGTCTCGTGTGAGTTCCCACTGTGCTTTGATTTCTACCCTACCACGGCTCAAAGGAGTCGTGCAAACAGGTCTTTTTTTGGGTAAAGTCCCAAGCCACATGGAGGCAAGTGAGCGGATCGGCAGGGGATTCGTCTCTCCCGGTATTGGGGGTGAGATCGCGCTGTGTCTAGGAGAGCCATTACACAAAGCCCTCGGCCGAGGCAGGAGATTTACTGGTAGATACTCCAGTAGTATCTCAGGGTGTTCTGGGCCACTCTCTGACACGACTTATACCGCTAATGGGGGTCTGACGTTACCAGCCCCCTAGGCAGATATGCGATACTCATAGACGAACGGACCGGACTGTATGTATATTGTCACTGTTAGGCTCAGTAGGGTTTCTGGATGAGTTCGCTCGTCAGCTTCCCTTCCAATCAATACATAGGCAACCGTTACGTACAGCCAGTACCTCTGACGTGCTAGTGGTTATACCCAGTGCCAGTATGTTGATGAGTCATTAGAGTCCCCCACAGACACTTTCCCAAGTTCGGGCGAAACGTTGTAAAGGCCGTATGGTTTTATGGCAAGGTTCGGAAAATGCACGTGCATTTTTCGGGCAGATAATACTGGTAGGCTTTGGTTACGGAACACACATAAGAGGAAGAGTTCAGAAATGAACGAATCCTTCTTGAGGCATTGTAGACTAGGTCATATCAATGCGATCCGACTGGCTGAAGTTACATTTTAGATGCATATTTAAATCAGTTTGAATTTACATCTTATGAAACTTGCCAGTCATGTCACAAAGATAAGATGACCATAGCTCTGTTTACTGGAAACAGAGAAAGAGTTAGTGAACTCTTGGGATGATACATGTTGATGTATGTAGGTCCCCTGTCTACACTTGCCAAGACCGGTTCTTTATACTTCATTACATTCTCTGATGATCTTTCAAGATTCAGACCTATGTTTTCAAGATTCAGACCTATGTTCCTGTTGAAACATGAGTCCGAACCTTTTGAGATATTCACAGAATATAAGCTAGAAGTAAAGAACCAATACAGGTATAAGTATTATGTCCTTTGATGAGATCAAGGAGGAGAATACTTGAGCACGGAATTCCTGGATGATTCTAAAGGAGAATGAGATTCTCTCTCAGCATTACTCCTCCGTATACACCATAGCACGATGGTATATCGAGGTGGAGCAATCACACCCTATATGATAAGGTGTGCTCTATGATGAGTACTACTGAGTTACCTATTTCCTTTTTGGGAGTTATGCACTTGAGAAGCTGCATACCTATTGAATAGGGTTCAAATCAAATCAGTTGCCTACCACTTCATATTTGATATGATAAGGGAAGAGCCCATCTTTTAAGTTAGTTAAGATTTGGGGTTGTCCAGCCTATGTCTAAAAGCAAAATCCGGACAAACTCGAGGCAAGGTCTGTTATGTAGAACTGGAAATGTTCCAGCCATACAAATTGCAGCTGATGATTTGATAGAACCAAAAGGATTCAGTAGATTCCAACGAACCTCAGCCTCTCCGCCGATCTAGTAGGGTTCCTCACCCACCTGAGAGATACTTCTGTTTCTCTATGACAGTGGGAGCGAGGATTGCATCATGAGATGATGACCCAACTAGTTTCGAGCTGGCCATCAGGAGTGGGACTCTGTAAGAATGGCTGGATGCTTAGAGATCTGAGATGGAATCCTTATACACCAACAAAGTATGGACTTTGGTTGCTATATCTGAAGGGTTAAATCCCCATCAGGAGCAAGTATATCTTGAGAAGATTACTTGGTGTAGATAGAAAAGTTGAGACTTTCAAAGCTAGACTTGTGAAAGGTTTTTCGTCATCGACCAGGCGTGGATAATGATGAAACCTTTTCCAGTGTCTATGCTTAAGTCCATCCAGATCCTACTTGCCACGGCTACATACCATGACTACGATATCTGGCGGTTGGGTGCCATGACTACTTTTCTAAATGATGTTTTAGAAGAGAACGTCTATAAGTACACAGCCAGAGGGCTTCATAGACAGTGGGAGCAGCGGAAACGTGTACAAGATGCTTTATAAGATAAAGTAGGCATCGCGGAGTTGGAACATCTGTTTTGATGAAGTAGTCAAAGAAGTTGACATCATCAAAATGGTAGATGAACCTTGTATAAACAAAAAGGTAGTAGGGAGTATGGTGACGATCCTCGTAGAGTACGTGGATGACATACTCTTGGTAGGGAAGGAGTTTCCTATACTATACTCGATCAATATCCGCTTATCACAATAATTCTCCATATAGGATCAAAGTGATACCTACTAAATCCTGGGTTGTGGATCTATGAGATAGATCTAAATGGATGTTAGGAGCCTCACTAGTTGTAGTGAGACGGTATCAATTGATCATGGGGAGAATCACTGGAATGGTTCCAGGGTGATAAAGACGACTGAATGTCAGTCACAGGCATTGTCTTTACCCTCAGTGGAGGGACAGTATGTTGGAAAAGTTCCAAGCTAGATACCGTGGCATACTAGACGATAAAGGCTGGATACATCGCTACTTAAGATGCTACCAAAGAGGCAGTCTGGGTGTATATTGGTTCATGAGATGAACTACGTTCCAATCCTTGTGAGACAATGGAGTTGTGGCTTATGCCAAGGAACGCCGGTCCCATCAGTGATCCAGATATATTCTAAGGCAGTGTCACCTAATCATGGAGATGGTTGATCTCCAGGGTGATCGAGGTTTGGAGAGTAGACTCAGAGGACAAACACAGCGGATCCACTCACAAAGGCCTTTTCCCAGAGAGATTTTTATGGGATGGTTGAGTATGAGATACTACAACCACTGCTATCAGATGGCCCTAGTGCAAGTGGGAGATTGTTAGTTATATGTATGCCCTAGAGGCCATTACTATACATAGGATGTATATTGTAGTGGATGCTTGGACATATATAGGGAGGACTTTCTTGCTCGACATGATAGTATGCTATCTGGTTGCTCTTTACCTTAACGTGTATACTGACAGTCTCTCTGTTACATGTTGGTAAAGCCCCTAGGATGTGTACTTGACTACCTGGACTATGATGCGGATCATACTAGTGGGGACATGGTAGTCCATAAGTACATCCTTCAAGGTCCCTAGTCGTGGGTGTATCGAGACAGGGCATCGATATACCAGAGTAGACTAGCGTATACCTTCTCGACCCATACAGATGGGCGATGGATGATCCCATATCCATTGGTGTTTGACATCAGAGATGATATACGGGTGCTCAGTGGAGACTGGGTACACTGGACGGACTCGCCCAGAACTCCCAGATGGTATTATACCTTACGTCAGATGGCAGTTCTCTGGTGACACTGGTACAGAGTAGTCTGTTGACCCGAGATCGTCATAGAGTCTTGTGTGATTCCCACTGTGCTTTGATTTCCACCTTACCACGTCCAAGAGGGCATGCAAAACGGTGGTTTTTGGGTACAGTCCCGAATCACATGGAGGCAATGAGCGATAGGAGGGGATTCGTCTCTCCCGGTATAGGGGTTTGATGTTGCGCTGTGTTCGATTTGCTATAACCGAAAATCCCTGGCCAGGGTTGCTGAGATTTACTGGTAAGTGTTACCAGTAGTTTCTCAAACTGTTATAGACCTCATATCGACAAGACTTATCGAGCTATTGGGGTCTGACGTTTACCACCCCTAGGCGAGATATGCGACATATCAGACGATCAGACAGGACTGTACGGTAAGTGTTACTGGTTGGATTCACAGGAGTGTGAGCGGGTTTGCTCGTCGATCTTCTGATCGCTCAATACCCGGGTGGCCGTTACGTTTAGCAGACCGCTTGCGGCTTGTGGGTGTTTGATATGATCATCATCTGCTGCCGGCGTATTGACGAGTCTTTAGAGTCCTACACAGAGGTTTCCTGGCTCAAGCGAAATGAAATAGGAGCGCATATAAGATATGTGCGGGACCGAGAATGATTCGTGTATGTGATACCGTATTCTATTCTCACGATGAATGTGTCGAATGGTTGTATGCGATATAACCTAGTTATCGAATCGAGGATTGATTCGATAGATCGATACATTGGATATTAGTCGGTCATATGCGATATGACCGGATCGTTAAATCAAGTGTTGATTTAATGATTTATTGTATAATTATATATTTGATATATTACTTTGCATTAACTAGTATCGGTTCACTTTTAAATGGTTTTCTCACTTGGATTGTGCACATTGTATATGTGATATGCTTTTGTACACAAGTTTGTATCATGTTTGATGATACATGCTCACTAGGGTTTGTGTGAAGATTAAACCATGGTTGTAGATTGGTTAGGGTTTTCATTTTCTTATTCATTTATTTATTTATTTATTCTTTTTGGAAAATGAAAAGCATAAAGGGAAAATGGTAGCTTTGTTGTATGTTGAAACTTCATGAAGCTTTGACTAAGCCACCATTTTGTCTCATGCTTAACCCTAACCATTCCCACTAACCCTAGTTTAGTCTCTACACATAACCATGGTTTGAATATGATAAGGATTGATTTTATTTTCCATTTTTAATTAACACTTATCATATTCTTTCTTTCTTCTTCTTCTTCTTCACTTGAAGAAAGCTTGCTTCAACAATGGCAACTTGAGCAAATGAGTGAGAAATCCAATTCTAAAGTGAACCTACTTCCTATTTCTTCATCCTCTATCTCTTTCCAAGTAGTAGAGTGTGTTTTCTTCACAAGTTTCATGACTTGGTGAAGTTGGAGCTTGATCTAGTGATGCCTCGACGTAGATCATCTTCGGCATCGTCGTCGATGACCTAGCCCGCTTTTTCTCCGATGAAGACGATGCTAGAGTCATGGTTCGATTTGGACAGCGGAGAGGACTTCATCATGGAGCTATGGAGGTGGAGAAACGGATCTACAAAGGTTGTATTTCCGTTCTTTTAGTTTAGTTGTAAACTAGTTTCTTTTGTCGCCTAAACTTCTAGCCAACGATCTAGTCTAGGGTTTCTCGGCACCGTAAAATGTGAAATTGGCATGGTTGATGCCTTGTGAGACCTCATTTGTGTGCTTAGGAACCCTACAACCACTCCAAGTTCAGTAATGAACTTCTTGATCCAGACAGCCTCTTTGGCAGCATCGTTTGCAGCGATGTATTCAGCCTCCATCGTCGAGTCTGCCATGGTTTCTTGCTTGGAACTCTTCCAGCTAACCGTCCCTCTGTAAAGGGTAAAGACAAATCCCGAGTGCGACTTAGAGTCGTCCTTATCACTTTGGAAGCTCAAATCGGTAAAGGACTCCACTTGGAGTTCTCCATTACCATACACCAAGAGCATCTCTTTAGTCCTTCGCAAGTACTTGAGAATGCTCTTCACAGCTGTCCAGTGACTCTCTCCAGGATCAGCTTGATACCTACTCACTACACTTAGTGAGTGTGCTACATCGGGTCTGGTACATAGCATCGCGTACATGATAGAGCCTACAGCCGAAGCATAGGGTATCCTTTGCATGCGAGCTCTCTCCAAATCAGTCTTGGGAGACATCTCTTTGGAGAGAGTGAGTCCAGAGATCGTGGGTAAGTTCCCACGCTTGGATTCTTCCATACTAAACCTCTTTAGTATGGTGTCAATGTACCTGGATTGGGACAATCCCAATATCCTTTTAGATCTATCTCTATAGATCATAATTCTCAGTATGCAGGAGGCATCACCTAGATCTTTCATTGAGAATCTTTGTGATAAGAAGAGCTTGACCGATTGCAGCATAAGAATGTCATTTCCTATCAAGAGTATGTCGTCCACGTACAATACGAGGAAGACAACCTTACTCTCTGCCACCTTCTTGTAGATACAAGGTTCATCTAGGTTTTTGACGAAATCAAACTCTTTGATAATGATGTCAAAGCAGATGTTCCAACTCCGCGATACTTGCTTTAATCCATAAATGGATTTAAGCAGCTTGCACACCTTCCCGCTGCTCCTACTAGCTTCGAAGCCCTCTGGCTGAGTAATGTACATGCTCTCTTCTAAATCACCGTTTAGAAAGGCGGTCTTAACATCCATTTGCCAGATTTCGTAGTCATGATATGCAGCGATGGCAAGCATGATCCGGATGGATTTAAGCATAGCCACTGGAGAAAAGGTTTCGTCATAGTCCACACCTGGTCTTTGATGAAAGCCCTTTGCAACAAGTCTAGCTTTGAAAGTCTCCACTTTCCCATCTACACCAAGTTTTTTCTTGAAGATCCACTTGCTCCCAATGGGTTTTACCCCTTCAGGAGCATCTTCTAAAGTCCATACTTTGTTGGTGTACATGGATTCCATCTCGGACCGCATTGCATCCAGCCATTTCACTGAGTCACCACTCGTGATGGCCTGCTCGAAGCTAGTTGGGTCATCATCCTCCATGATGCAATCCTCGCTCCCACCATCCATGAGAAAACCGTAGTATCTCTCAGGTGGGTGAGGAACCCTACTAGATCGGCGGAGTGGCTGGGGTTCGTTGGGAACTACCGAATCCTCTGGTTCCACTAAATCTTCAGTTTGAGTTTGTGTAGCCGGAATTTCTTCCAGTTCTACCTCGTTGCCACTAATTTCTTTTACAAGAAATTCCTTTTCTAAAAAGGTGGCGTGTTGAGAAACAAACACCTTTTGTTCCTCACTATGGTAGAAAAGATATCCATGTGAATGTTTGGGATATCCCACAAACTTGCATAGAACTGACCGTGCCTCGAGTTTTTCCGGATTTTTCCTTTTGACATAGGCCGGACAACTCCATATCTTAACTTGTTTAAGATATGGTCTCTTCCCACTCCATATCTCATATGGTGTGGTAGGTACAGATTTAGATGGAACTTGATTCAATAGGTATGCTGCTGTCTCCAGCGCATACCCCCAGAAGGAAAGAGGTAACTTAGCTGTGCTTATCATAGAGCACTCCATATCTAATAGGATGCGGTTCCTGTAAGTACACGATAGCGTCCCGGCTGTCTAACAGACGCCAAATGCGGAACAAAAACTTTTTGACTGGCGCTATCGTATACTATAACCCGGATCTGCCATTAAAGCTAAACTAACAAACTACAAAGTGGGTAGAAATGTTATACCGAACGATCCGAGTCCTTCGGTCTTCAACCATCATCCCACGCTTTGTTGCGGCTGCTCCGATCTCCTGAATCTCCAGTCTTCTCGTCCAGGTGGCACCACGTCGACGGATCTTTAAAGGGGCTCCCGCCTCTAAACTGAGGCAACTCGATCATCAAGTTTGCTAAAAGAGATGACCAAGATTGATGTAGAGAATGAGTAGAACACTTTGTCTCGTTACATCCAAAACTATGGATGAACGGTTAATGAAGTTGCCTTTTGGAATCGTTGATGGAATAAAAGGAACTATGAAATTTCCATACACCATAACTTTATCTTTTTCCCAAATGAACAACCATCCTCTCTCACTAGAATGGGCCGGCCACTTTTGATGAGGGGGGAGGTGAGTGTAGGAACAAAGGAGGTGACCACAACATTAATGAATGAGAATGAGTCATTTAGACACCTTGCATTATCATTAATGCATTAATGAATCATCTAACCTAGTCATGCTATCATTAAATGAACAATTAATGCAACCAATGAATCAAGAACACCTCATCATCCTAGTCACCATCTAAAAGCTTCTAGAACCACGACTCACCCTCATGACTCACCCTAGTGACGAAAAAATAAATCCGCATTTAACCGAATGTTAAATACGGGTGATAAAAAATAGGAAACTGGCAACTTCCAAAAGTGACCCCGAAACGAATTTCAGGATAACCCCGTAACAGTATAAATATACCCGCATTTGTATTACGACCGAATACAAATGCAACTGAGACAAAGATATTATATCTACACAGTATAATACTCGGATCCGGCTTAAATCAAAGCCCACTGGTATTATCTGCCCGAAATATGACACGTGCGTAAACGCACGTGCATTTTCCGAACCCCGCCATAAAACCATACGGCCTCTACAACGTTTCGCTCGAACTTGGGAAACTGTCTGTGGGGGACTCTAATGACTCATCAACACACTGGCACTGGGTATAACCACTAGCACGTCAGAGGTACAAGCTGTACGTAACTGTTGCCTATGTATTGATTGGAAGGGAAGCTGACGAGCGAACTCATCCAGAAACCCTACTGAGCCTGACAGTGACAATATCCGTACAGTCCGGTCCGTTCGTCTAAGAGTATCGCATATCGAGTCTAGGGGGTGGATAAAGTCAGACCCCTAATAACGCGATAATTCGTGTCGGTATGAAGCCCATCACCTCCTGAGAAACTACTGATCCAAATCAGTAATTCTCCACTACCTCGGCCGAGAATTTCTAGTGATGGCCACCCATGCACTGTGTGACATCAACCCCCAATACCGGGAGAGACGAATCCCCGACGATCCGCTCACTGTCTCCATGTGGCTCGGGACTGTACCCAACTAAAACCTGTTTGCACGTCTCCTTTGAGCGTGGTAGGGTAGTAATCAAAGCACAGTGGGAACTCACACGAGACAAATGACAATCTCAGGTCGACAAACTAACCTGTACACATGTCACCTGGGAACTGCTATCTGACGATATGTATAATACCAACTAGCATGTTCCCGGCTAGTCCTGTCTGGTGTACTCATAACCCAATGAGCACCTGTATACATCTTAGGTGAACTAACTGACACCAGTGGCTTGTGAAACCGGCCACCGCCCTTCGTCGGGGTCTCGACTGTATACACTAGTCTACTCTGGAGTATCGATGCCCTGTCTCGAAACTCCTACGACTAGGGACACTTTAAGGATGTGCTTATAGACCCCAGCTCCTACGTATATGATCGCCATCATACTGCTGGCAGTCAAGCAAGAATCCTATGGGCTCTATCATCATGCAATAGTGAACTAAAACATGTATACGATGATAAAGACAAACCAGATAGCATACTATCATCTCGAGCAAGACTGTCATATCGGTATAGGCCCTGCCTCAATCATTGCAATCACATACCTGCGATCCAATAATTGACTTTGAGGGCACTATCTCCAACAATCTCCCACTTGCACTTAAGGCTAATTATTGCGATGTCGCATACTCACAGCCCGTGTGATACCGAACACCCAACTCCTCTACTAATCAGTTTCACAAAACTAGTTTGTAAAATTCTTGTGTTCGAGAAATAGCCTCAGTGAGTGGATCCGCCCTGATGTTTCTTTATATGTCTCTCTTAATCTCAAGTTCGCGGAGAAAGCCATCTCCCGAATTGAGTAATACCTGTCCTAGAATATGTCTGGATATTTGATGAGACCTAGTTCATAAATGAACTCCAAATCCAAACTTCTTAGACTGTATCGATAACTGAACCTAATCAGTATTCAGCACCATGCCTCCCACAGTATCCTCTTGGACCAACTGTCCATAATACCGTCCCTCATCAGAGGGAAAACTATAACTCTGACAATCACTCTGTCATTCATGTCACCTTTGAAGCCTGGAATGATAACCGTCTCCCGAAGGAGGCTGCCGTCATCAAATCCGTAGAACATTCACTTATGTTCTAAAACTGCTTCCTTATGTTTCTCCAGGATTGGATTAATATTAACTTATCGCATCTAGTGCAAAAACAACATCTGGTGTGGTACTTGACTTTTCACGATTGACTCAATTGCCTAAGCAAGTGATCTGCCAATCATGCACATCCCTCTCCCCTTTAGTCTGTAAGACACCTTTAGAGAGGGTGACTCCATCACCTGCAGGTACACTACCATGCCAGGAGTCATCTATTCTAAAATACTATTAGAATACTATCAAAGTACCCACATTGGGAAACTACCCAAATCTAGATCTAAAACCATAGATCTAGTAACCAGAATGTCTGATATTATATCCATATCCTGTATGAAGAAACAACTGTGTGACTACCACAGTATAACCGATTGTAGTATAGGAATTTTACTTCCTACTCTGTGTATGTCATCCAATTACCAGGACATCACACCCTACTACCTTCTCAATAGATCCATCCTCTATTCTGATGAAGTCAAACCCATGACTGTCACATCAAAAATAGATGATCTATCTCCGCTATATCTGCTCATGTCTATAAATAGACATAAGCTCCTTGTCCACTTTGCTTCCGCTGCTCCCACTGACTACGACAACCCTTTGGCAGAATAATATATACGTCCACTTCTAAAGCTAGTTTAGAATGACGCTATACTTAACCTCCTGCCGTGTCTCATAGCCTGGAACAACAGTAGTGTCAAGTCTGGGTAAACAGGAACCTCCCTGTCACCGTCCTTGAGGCTACCTGAGTACCTCTCGGGTGTCTGAGGTTACCCACCATATTTGCGGAGTGGCTAATGGAATGTCAAACCTGATTGAATATATAGGTCCTATTAAATTTTCCGTAATCGTTTGCGGTTCTGGAATCACTTCCAGTTCGACCATACTCCTACTACTGTTTTCTGAAAAAATCCATTTTACTAAAATTGTGGCGAGTCAAGAACAATATCACTATTGATCTTCCAGATGGTAGAAAATCAACCCTCGTCAAAGCCAGGGTCAACCCACAAACTGCCATTACAGAAACATGCCTTGAGCTATCCAGAGTCTGGTTTTAAGCATAAGCTGGACAACTCACCGTACCTTAACATCGTTAGATATGAACCATTCTATATCCAATATAGAAACTTTGGCACTTATTTAATTGGAACCAGATTCAAATTATGCAGCTGTCTCCAGTGCATATCAACTTAATGGAGAGAGCCTAATCAGCATTGCTCAACTTAGGAATCCATCCAATTATGAGTAATCTGAAAGAGAAACAAGTTTCTCAAAAACATTACTATCATCTGAATACCAACCACAAGAATCTACATTTTCGATCTCTTTGAAGAATCCCGATACTTGCGACATCTGGTTCTCTACTTTATTCCTATACCCATAACTTCTCAAAACTTAGACATTGTATTTCTATGAAACACCTATCTAAAACCTTGAGAAGTTACAAGTAAACAGAACAAAGTACGAGGACCTACTCCTTTGTCCTGATGGACACTGGACAACAAACAATACTCTGTATAAGTCCGTTGAGTTGAATAACTCAAACCTGTGCGTCGTAGGTTGAAAACTGTACCCAGGTGATTTCCTCAAATATCACCAATTCTAACGAATTTCGATATAATGAGGATGATCAGCTAATTCCCAATAACCTACTCCCACTCATCATCTATAAAACCATACAGATGTGAGAAACATACCTGGTAAATACATACCCTGGAGTAAGTATCTAATCGGGAAATCATTTTTCCTATAACAATGCACTGAAACATGAAAATGTTTCGTAGGGGTATCTTGGTATCCTGTAACGTTTTAAAAATAATAAAAAAAAATTAGATAAATAAAACCCTTTAAGTGAATTTTCTGATTTTTGGTAAAATAAAACGTATTTTTCGTAAAATTTAACCATAATTATTTTTCATTATAAATTTAAAAAGACCTATTTTAATCATGTAATTACTAGTAAATGGTGTTTATTTAGTCACTTATAAATTTTTAGTTTAATGAAATATTTTTCCTAAATTAATTATTTTAAATATTAACACAAGCTTTTAAATATACATTACATTAGTGTAAATTACAATTTGCAATGGGTTTATTTTTCAAAAGTGAACCATGACATATTAGAATTAGGTTTTTAGCATGCTAATCTCTTCTTGAATTGTTTTTAAAATTCTAAAGTTTTCTATGATGAATTGAATTAAGAAAATTAATAAAATAAAGAAATTATGAAAATACATAAAAGGTGTATTTCTTTGGAGAATGTTCTACACTTTTCTTCATTCCTTCTTCCTCTCTTTTCCTCACCTCATGGCTGGCCTCACCTCCATGGGCAGCCCCAAAATTTCCCCCCATCATTTTTGCATTAAAAATCATCAAAATTCATCAAAAATTCCAAAAATAAACCTCAAAAATCAACATTCAACCTCTACCATTTTCCTTTGACCTATTTAGCATGGAATTTGGAGTTGGAAACCATTATTTTGGAAGCATATTTTCATGTTTGGATTTCATGCTTTGAAGGTATAATTTTTATTCTTATGATTAATTGTTGTTAAATGCTTTTATTTAGCATATTTAGATTTTCTTAATTAATTCTAATTGCAAGTTTAAAATTCAAGATAGGGTTTCTAAAATCAAGTTAGGGTTTTTATTAATTAAGTGGGGTTATAATAAGTAGCTTAACATTTTTAGAAGGGAAAAATCTAGCATGGTTGATGTATTATAATTTGTGCATTCAAAATTTCTTAAATTAAGCAATTTTGCTAACTAGATTTTTATAAATTATATATATTGGTGTGTTAAAATTCTAATTAAGGTTTTTATCATTATATTGTGATTTTAATGAGAATATTAACATGTTAAATGAATGAAAGACTTAATCTAATTATTAGTTTTAAATTGTTAGTTAATATAATGTGATAAATATGCTATTTCGGTAAACTAGGTTTTAGAAATTAATTTAAAATGTAGTATTAAAAATATAATTAGGGCTTTAGCTCATTCTTAAGGTTTCATGGAGTGGTTTAACACTTTAATATATGCAAAATCAAGTTTAGTAGTGGAATTGTGAATTTTTGCTTAACAAGTGTTAATTTTGGCTAATTTGCAAACTAGAAATTTTAAATTAAGACAAAATGGTGTGAGAAAAATATGGTAATGGTTTTTATAATATAGTTATGTTATTTAATGAATATTATAACCATTAGTTTCTTTTAAACATCAAGTTTTGAAGTAAAACGGTAAATTGACATTTTCAAGGTTTTGCGGAATTGGACGATTTGATCGATTTTGGGGTTTCGATGAATTAAATCGTGTTTTATATTATAAGTAATGAGTTTTGAAACTATGAGTTGTTTGTTGGTGTTTTATCTCGATCAATCGGCGTTTGTACGCCGATATCGAGCGATATTTGGTTCTTTTTCATGAGCGGGTCATAGGTTTTAACCTATACGCATTTCGTGCGTCGTTTTGGTTTTGTCCGTGATTCAGTTTACGATATTATATATGTTTGCGTATAGGTACCCCTCGCGTGGACTTCGGACGAGGAAGAAGAGGAGGGCGACATTGTCTTCAGCAGACAAGGACCAGGTGAGTAGATGAATATCTACGGGGAAAGTCGGGTGGATGGCGTTTAGCACCCCCGCAAACGTAGAATAGGGATATTGCTTATTATCATTAGGAAGTCGGAAGTGACCTTAGATTCTTGGCGAGTAGGAACCAATTAAAGACCTTAGGTTGGAATAGACTGATTTAGATAGACTTTACCAGAGGAGGAATGTCTTGGAGGAAATTCGTAGGTTTCAGGTAGACACCCACACGCACACATAGAAACTTGGCTTGGTGTATATGTGTATGTGTATATATAAGTAGGAATGTGTGTAGGTGTATATATACACAACATGTATATGTGATATAAGGATGTTATATGATACATGGGGATGAGACGATATAACTGGGCTTGATGCCCTGATCTCTTGGCTATACAGTCATATTATGATCTTAGCGGATCGTTGGAAAATGAGAGAATGGATATGTATACATAAACGATAATAGGTGATGATGACATTGAGATATACGAGATTCTAGAATAGAACCCGGACCATAACCTGTGACTTGATTACGATATGATATATGTGTGACTTGGTTATGATATGATATATGTGTGACTTGATTATGATATGATATGTGTGTGACCTGATTACGATATGATATATATGACATGATATTTCTGAGGAACAATTGACGACGTATATGTTCGCAGACAATGATATATGATTGATGATATTGGGATGCACGCGATTACAGTATAGTGCCTTTGATCATGACATTATTTGATGATGATATTATACGAATGATGATGTACGTAGATGATACTTGACCCGTACCCCGATATTGGGATGACGTACGATGGATTTTACCGTACGAGGCATAGATGTGATGATTGATCCGCACTCTTGATTCGAGGAAGTCGTACTACGTACGTGACGCTATTGAGGCTGGATCGCCGACTATTAGAGATATGGACTCAGACCTTAGGTGGATTCTTATTTCTTATCGACTAGTTTCTTTAGTTTAGTTCCTTAGGGGGTTAGATAGATACTAGTTTAGGCTCGAGTCATATAGTTGTTGTTAGACATGTATATTACAAATGAGTGGTTAATACACATCCATCTTTACATTCAGATCGTAATCATCATGTTGCATGTTCATACATATGTTTCTTTAGTCAGTATGAAACTCTGCCTGTTAGGACACCAGCACCATTACCGATGATGCGCATATTCCATGTACACTTATTTGCCGGCTCACACACATCATCATCGGTAATTGCTATGTCATGTATACTTTAGAACATATTATGTTTTATTGGTAGAATCAGCTAAAGGCTAGATCAATATAATATTGTGCTTACTCTCAGGTGTTAGTCTAGACATTGCATTTATTACATAGACACTTCATGCATTCACATTTTTACGTTATCATGCAGTATTGTGGGGTTTATGCCGATACTTATTATTTACTTACTCATGATTTTGGGATTTTGGATTTCTATGAGTTTTTTGGATTTTGGGAAAAACCGCAAGAATATATATAAAAACTTCTCTCTCTTTGTCCCTCTCTTTTTAAAATATAAGTTGCGATTTTCTCGTGATGTATGTGTCGTCCACCATGAGATTTCATGTTTTCTTTTGGATTTCGAGACCCGATTCGAGGAGTGGATGAACCGTCTCGGGTACATGGTGGGCCCGGTATGGTACCCCGGGGCAAAAAGATCGAGTTGTAGACGATGAGTTTGGCAGGGGAAGACTACCTACCGGTGATGTCTGGCGCGGCGGATATCCGGAGGATACCGACCGTTGTCGTGAGATTTGATGATATGGGCCGATCCGGACTGACGGAGCCCGAGATATGGAGACTATGAGGTATTGAGACTTGAGATTTACATGTTTTGTGTCAATGCTTCACACGGATTTCCATGGATTTCATCGATGATTTTTCAGACTTCTATACAAATTTTACTATGGTAAAGTTAAAGACTTTTTATACAGATATATCCAGATTTCAGGGTTGATTGTTTTACATTCATGGTGCATGCATACTCATTCACACGACATATTACTATTTGAGGCACTGATACGAGCACGGCGCATTTGCACTTACGGGTAGTTTATTACCCTGCACTACTAGATGCCTAGTGATATATTAGTATATTATTATGACCTAGGACAACGTCGTGCATTCGATTTCTTTTCGCAGATGTCTTCTACTCACGAGTTAGCAACTCACCCCCGTTGTGCCAAATTTTATTACAGGTTCGATGTACAGGTTTCCTTGGCAGTTTGCTGGCACATCATTTCATTCAGGGTGATTTGCTTGGTAGGTTGGTTCACTTGTATCAGGACCGCCGTTGTACTTTTATTATTTCATTGGTATCTAGTAAGCTCCATCAACCAGACTTGTATTACTTGATAAGTTTAAAGGACCAGTTATTTATTTTGACCTTAGAGTCGCGCTTGTATTATTATGGTATCTGGTGGATTTGTTTTCTTTTGAGTTTTGAGCCCCGCCCTTTGGCGTTGTATATTATTGTGTTTGGTGTGGTTGTTTCCGCCTGTTGGCATAGAGATTGCTCCCTCTTGGGATGCTTTTTTATTGTTTGTATATATATTATTCTTGTTTTTACCCGTTTGGGCGGCTTTTTTACAAAGGAGACTCTGCCGAAATTTTTGAGAAAATTGGATGTTGCTTTTAAACTTGTTTTTTCTACATGTTTTCCTTTACTTCTTCTTTTATATGGTTTAGATTTCTGGGCTTCGGTTTACTTAGATTACGTTGCGCCTCTAGATGCTTTGTAATTTAAGTACCGGTCACGTTCCGTACTTTCGGGTCATGACAAAGTTGGTATCAGAGCGCTAGGTTTAACCTTTGTATAAGTCTAGGGTGACCCTTGGTTGATGGAGTAGGTGACCTAGGTAGAGTGACGTACCGTGGGTATTATCCGCGGCATACTTACGATACGCTACTCTGCTTAACGAGCCTTAGGATGTATATTTCTTTGCACCGTATTTCATTCGTTCTTTTGATCTATCTTCGTCGATGTCGGATGATGTTTCTGTTACCACGGTCGCACGGGTAGAGGGAGCTGCGGCTCGAATGCGATAACCCTTAGGGTATCGTTTATTCTTGAGGATTGAAGCATTGTTTAGCGTGCGGACGAAGGGTATTCACATGCCGTCCAGACGTAGTTAAAGGGTTCGAACGATTGTCAGAGACCCATTTCCCCAAGTTTAATGTATTCGGAAGAACATGCAGGTATTTCTATGGACCCTCTAGAAGAATGAAACCCTAACTCGACATAATGACCATGAGAATGCCTTTGAACCTTAGGGTTTATGGCAGTTCCGCGGTGTCATTAGTGAGGCTTGGGTTTGCCCTTCTACGGCTGGTCCGCAGATACTGGGGCATGTACTGGATATTTTTAAACTGTACTTGAGTGTTGAGCTCTCGGGGAATTATGGGATTTTGATGAATCGATCGAAAAGTTTAACGTAGTCCGGATATCAAGTGAAGGGATAGATTACGCGGGAGGCTCTCGATATGAGCATAGCCGTTTGCAGCGCAGTCAGCACCGCGATGAGGAGACGAGTCCGAATCAGTTGACATTAAAAAGGCGCACATTGACGATAGTGTTTACGATTGTGATTTGGTGATTTAAATTTCATATTTCCGTTGTTTGGATTTTGGTATTTTGAGGATTTTATTCTACGATTGGTATTTCTTATGTGTACATTCATTACACTCTATTCGTGTTTCATTTATCAGTTGTATTGATGTTATTTTGTACATACCCAGTGCACTCAATTTGGTTTTATACCTTTTGAGATATTGATTTGATTTCGTGTATGGGTTGCACATGATTTTGACGTATGCTTCGACATAGTTTTCATGCATTTTTCCGTACCGTGATTTCGATTTTGATATTTGGTGTATGTTTTTCGTACACCATGTGCACTTGTCTGAGATTCTCGCGCACACTTGGCGCACTTGATGCGATTTTGTGCACACCAGATGCACTAAATCGGGGTTTTATTCAGATTAGATGCACCTGATATTAGTGTCGTGCATGCCCGTTGCACTTGACAGATGTTTTTGGTGCACACCCGTTGCACTCAGTTTTGTTTCTGTGCGTATTCGTAGCATCTGTATTTGGTTTCGATTTCAGTGCGCACCGGACGCACATGATATTTTTATGATGTGATTAGGAATGATTTCATTATGAGCAGTATGTTTTTTTTTATAATGATTACTATTTGGTTTAGTAACCAGGCGGGACATGTAGGTTAATTAAAAGATATATATATGTATAGCTATTGTTTTAAAATAAACGTCCGCTACTTATGCCATGACACGTGCATCGCACGGCGATTTTAAAAAGTGGTTTTTGCATGCTTCTTTATTAAGATGTTTAGACGATTTTACTACGATGCGCACTATATATAAGTTATAGATTTGATGTATATTATGTTGGTTTTCGTATTGGGCTTGGATATTCTATTTTCACCATAACTCTGATGATTGCGTTATGCTTGACGGAGTTGATTTTTGTTATGTATTGATGATTTCGGAGCCTCGACGATTTGAGTGTTTTGGCCGAATGTTTTAGTAATTAGGGGGAGTTTTAATTTAAATTCGGGGACCGAATTTCTTAAAGGGGGGAAGACTGTAACGTTTTTAAAAAAAAATTAGATAAATAAAACCCTTTAAGTGAATTTTCTGATTTTCGGTAAAATAAAACGTATTTTTCGTAAAATTTAACCATAATTATTTTTCATTATAAATTTAAAAAGACCAATTTTAATCATGTAATTACTAGTAAATGGTATTTATTTAGTCACTTATAAATTTTTAGTTTAATGAAATATTTTTCCTAAATTAATTATTTTAAATATTAACATAAGCTTTTAAATATACATTAAATTAGTGTAAATTACAATTTGCAATGGGTTTATTTTTCAAAAGTGAAGCATGACATATTAGAATTATGTTTTTAGCATGCTAATCTCTTCTTGAATTGTCTTTAAAATTCTAGAGTTTTCTATGATGAATTGAATTAAGAAAATTAATAAAATAAAGAAATTATGAAAAGACATAAAAGGTGTATTTCTTTGGAGAATGTTCTACACTATTCTTCATTCCTTCTTCCTCTCTTTTCCTCACCTCATGGCCGGCCTCACCTCCATGGGCAGCCCCAAAATTTCCCCCCCATCATTTTTTCATTAAAAATCATCAAAATTCATCAAAAATTCTAAAAATAAACCTCAAAAATCAACATTGAACCTCTACCATTTTCCTTTGACCTATTTAGCATGGAATTTGGAGTTGGAAACCATTATTTTGGAAGCATATTTTCATGTTTGGATCTCATGCTTTGAAGGTATAATTTTTATTCTTATGATTAATTGTTGTTAAATGCTTTTATTTAGCATATTTAGATTTTCTTAATTAATTCTAATTGCAAGTTTAAAATTCAAGATAGGGTTTCTAAAATCAAGTTAGGGTTTTTAATAATTAAGTGGGGTTATAATAAGTAGCTTAACATTTTTAGAAGGGAAAAATCTAGCATGGTTGATGTATTATAATTTGTGCATTCAAAATTGTTTAAATTAAGCAATTTTGCTAACTAGATTTTTATAAATTATATATATTGGTGTGTTAAAATTCTAATTAAGGTTTTTATCATTATATTATGGTTTTAATGAGAATATTAACATGTTAAATGAATGAAAGACCTAATCTAATTATTAGTTTCAAATTGTTAGTTAATATAATGTGATAAATATGCTATTTCGGTAAACTAGGTTTTAGAAATTAATTTAAAATGTAGTATTAAAAATCTAATTAGGGATTTAGCTCATTCTTAAGGTTTCATGGAGTGGTTTAACACTTTAATATATGCAAAATCAAGTTTAGTAGTGGAATTGTGAATTTTTGCTTAACAAGTGTTAATTTTGGCTAATTTGCAAATTAGAAATTTTAAATTAAGACAAAATGGTGTGAGAAAAATATGGTAATGGTTTCTATAATCTAGTTTTGTTATTTAATGAATATTATGACCATTAGTTTCTTTTAAACATCAAGTTTTGAAGTAAAACGGTAAATTGACATTTTCAAGATTTTGCGGAATTGGACGATTTGATCGATTTTAGGGTTTCGATGAATTAAATCGTGTTTTATATTATAAGTAATAAGTTTTGAAACTACGAGTTGTTTGTTGGTGTTTTATCTCGATCAATCGGCGTTTGTACGCCGATATCGAGCGATATTTGGTTCTTTTACATAAGTGGGTCATAGGTTTTAACTTATGCGCGTTTCGTACGTCGTTTTTGTTTTGTCCGTGATTCAGTTTACGATATTATATATGTTTGCGTATAGGTACCCTCGCGTGGACTTCGGATGAGGAAGAAGAGGAGGGCGACATCGTCTTCGGCGGACAAGGACCAGGTGAGTAGATGTATATCTACGGGGGAAGTCGGGTGGATGGCGTTTAGCACCCCCGCAAACGTAGAATAGGGATATTGCTTATTGTCATTAGGAAGTCGGATGTGACCTTAGATTCTTGGCATGTAGGACCCTATTAAAGACCTTAGGTTGGACTAGACTGATTTAGATAGACTTTACCAGAGGAGGAATGTCTTGGAGGAAATTCATAGGTTTCAGGTAGACACACATACGCACACACAGAAACTTGACTTGGTGTATATGTGTATGTGTATATATAAGTAGGAATGTGTGTAGGTGTATATATACACAACATGTATATGTGATATAAGGATGTTATATGATACATGGGGATGAGACGATATAACTGGGCTTGATGCCGTGATCTCTTGGCTATACAGTCATATTATGATCTTAGCGGATCGTTGGAAAATGAGAGAATGGATATGTATACATAAACGATAATAGGTGATGATGACATTGAGATATACGAGACTCTAGAATAGAACTCGGATCGTAACCTGTGACTTGATTACGATATGATATATGTGTGACTTGGTTATGATATGATATATGTGTGACTTGATTACGATATGATATGTGTGTGACCTGATTACGATATGATATATATGACATGATATTTCTGAGGAACAATTGACGACGTATATGTTCGCAGACAATGATATATGATTGATGATATTGGGATGTATGCGATTACAGTATAGTACCTTTGATCATGACATTATTTGATGATGATATTATACGAATGATGATGTACGTAGGTGATACTTGATCCGTACCCCGATATTGGGATGCCGTACGATGGATTTTACCGTACGAGGCATAGATGTGATGATTGATCCGCACTCTTGATTCGAGAAAGTCGTACTACGTACGTGGCGCTATTGAGGCTGGATCGCCGACTATTAGAGATATGGACTCAGACCTTAGGTGGATTCTTATTTCTTATCGACTAGTTTCTTTAGTTTAGTTCCTTAGGGGGTTAGATAGATACTAGTTTAGGTTCGAGTCATATAGTTGTTGTTAGACATGTATATTACAAATGAGTGGTTAATACAAATCCATCTTTACATTCAGATCGTAATCATCATGTTGCATGTTCATACATATGTTTCTTTAGTCAGTATGAAACTCTGCCTGTTAGGACACCGGCACCATTACCGATGATGCGCATATTCCACATACACTTATTTGCCGGCTCATACACATCATCATCGGTAATTGCTATGTCACGTACACTTTAGAACATATTATGTTTTATTGGTAGAATCAGCTAAAGGCTAGATCAATATAATATTGTGTTTACTCTCAGGTGTTAGTCTAGACATTGCATTTATTACATAGACACTTCATGCATTCACATTTTTACGTTATCATGCATTATTGTGGGGCTTATGCCGATACTTATTATTTATTTACACATGATTTTGGGATTTTGGATTTCTATGAGATTTCTGGATTTTGGGGAAAACCGCAAGAATATATATAAAAACTTCTCTCTCTTTCTCCTTCTCTTTTTAAAATATAAGTTGCGGTTTTCTCGTGATGTATGTGTCGTCCACCATGAGATTTCATGTTTTCTGTTGGATTTCGAGACCCGATTCGAGGAATGGATGAACCGTCTCGGGTACATGGTGGGCCCGGTATGGTACCCCGGGGCAAGAAGATCGAGTTGTAGACGATGAGCCTGGCAGGGGAAGACTACCTACCGGTGATGTCTGGCGTGGCGGATATCTGGAGGATACCGACCGTTGTCGTGAGATTTGATGATATGGGCCGATTCGGACTGACGGAGCCCGAGATATTGAGACTATGAGGTATTGATACTTGAGATTTACATGTTTTGTGTCGATGCTTGACACAGATTTCCATGGATTTCATCGATGATGTTTCAGACTTCTATACAAATTTTACTATGGTGAAATTTAAAGACTTTTTATACAGATATATCCAGATTTCAGGGTTGATTATTTTACATTCATGGTGCATGTATACTCATTCACACGACATATTACTATTTGATGCACTGACACGAGCACAGAGCATTTGCACTTATGCGTAGTTTATTACCCTGCACTACTAGATGCCTAGAGATATATTAGTATATTATTATGACCTAGGACAACGTCGTGCATTCGATTTCTTTTCGCTGATGTCTTCCACTCACGAGTTGGCAACTCACCCTCGTTGTGCCAAATTTTATTACAGGTTCGATGTACAGGTTTCCTTGGCAGTTTGCTGGCACATCATTTCATTCAGGGTGATTTGCTTGGTAGGTTGGTTCACTTGTATCAGGACCGCCGTTGTACTTTTATTATTTCATTGGTATCTAGTAAGCTCTATCAACCAGACTTGTATTACTTGATAAGTTTAAAAGACCAGTTATTTATTTCGACCTTAGAGTCGCGCTTGTATTATTATGGTATCTGGTGGATTTGTTTTCTTTTGAGTTTTGAGCCTCGCCCTTTGGCGTTGTATATTATTGTGTTTGGTGTGGTTGTTTCCGCCTGTTGGCGTAGAGCCAGCTCCCGCTTGGGGATGCCTTTTTATTGTTTGTATATATATTATTCTTATTTGTACCCGTTTGGGGCCAGCTTTTTTACAAAAGAGACTCTGCCGAAATTTTTGAGAAAATTGGATGTTGCTTTTAAACTTGTTTTTTCTACATGTTTTCCTTTGCTTCTTCTTTTATATGGTTTAGATTTCTGGGCTTCGGCTTGCTTAGATTACGTTGCGCCTCTAAACGCTTCGTAATTTAAGTGCTGGTCACGTTCCGTACTTTCGGGTCGTGACATATTCTTAGTAATGCCTCTTCCATAATCCAATTCATGACTTTAACCGTTTATTTCTTTGCTATCTCTCCAAATCCCTTTATTTGTCTTTATTCATTACCTTCTGTACACCATCGTTAGGCTAAATGGTTTTCTTCCTTCCTTACCGTTCGGCACCAGCCTATGGTTTGGAAGAAGACCATCCAGTAAGCATAATAGGTGTACCCTCCTAAACCAAGGAGTACTCGCAACTTGAGAGAAGGTGATGATAAAAGACAACTGAATAATACCTTATTCTATTTCTCCCGAACTGGGGAAAAATGCAAAGGTGAAATAGGAGTGGCGATGAAGTACGTGTTTTGGTCGTGAATGATAACAGTCGCAATTTACTTTGCCTTCTTTCTAATCTCTTTATTTTGTCTTTAGTTATTACCCTCTGTACACCCTACTTAGGCTAGTTGGTTTTCTTCATTCCCTACCTTTCGGCACCTGCCTATGGTTTGGAATAAGACTATCCAATAAGCGTAATAGGTGTACCCTCCTAAACTGAGGAGCCCTCGCAACCTGAGAGAAGATGATAATAAAAGACAACTGAATAAACCAATTCTATTTCTCCTGAACCTAGATCCATCCTCGAAGAAGTCCCTCCGAGTTCGTATATAACCATACGATGGATCAATCCAATGGAATTGGATCTCCGTAGTAATACGGGGTATTCTGAGAAATACAAAGGGTAAAAGAAGGAGCGGCAATGACTTATGCAACTTAAGACAATCCAAAAGCCAGTATTTTAAGAAGGTTCGGTCAACTTGGTCACTGAGTCATAGTCTAGGGTCGGTCAAAGGTCGCTGCCAAAGAGAGAGAAAAGAAACACTCTGCGTGCACTCTAACCTAGATCAGAATGGTTATCACTTTATCTAATCAGGAAACCTCCCACTGTTCCGTCAAATTCTCCTCCAAACCTGAAAGAAGAATCAATCGGGATCACTCGAAAAGTAAACCAACTCATCAGTGGGAATCGGGATCCAACTCTCATCGCATGATAACGTGACGGAATCCACTCATATTATCACACTCCAGAAGGTATGCGCACACTTGGCAAGTTTCAGTTTCTTTAGAAACTCCCGATATGATTTTTACCCCATGCTCTTATGACCTTGACGAAGGTCAACAAATCATAAGTCACATGTCAAGTTCTACCCGTCATTGTCCAGGTTAATTTGAACCCACCCGTACACGCCCTTGACGAAGGTCAACAAGGCTATACGACTGTCCCAAACCAACGCATCTATCTATGCAGCAGAAAAGTAATAAGCAGCTACCATTCACTATGCCTTGACGAAGGTTAACAAACATAGCATGAATACTACGTGCTACCCGTCTGAGACGACGGAGGGCTACGAATGGTTTTTGGCGAAAAACCTTTAACGTAATGAACTTGATCTCGTTGAAGGAACCTGATAGCTTTTTATAAAGATATAGTGGCGAAAACCTTTTGATAAAGAGGTCACTCCCGGTGAAGGGATCTCGGCTCTTTCCTCGTGGAATGAGGTGCAGGATATTCTAACTGAATACCACTATGCAAAGCAACTTGTAATCGACTATAGTGAAGTTACTACCCTGACGTAAACTTCTGCCCAAGGGGTCACTCCCGGTAAAGGGATCTCAGCCCTTGCCTCGTCGAATGAGGTGCAGGATATTCCAACTAAATACCGCTATGCAAAACAAAAGGAAACATTTTTGTAATAACACCTTTTAAAATTTGTTCCAACAATATCAAATATAGGTCTGTTTTATCCTTGCATTGATAAGAATCAATGCAGTCCCATCAATCAATCACACCAGAAAAGAACGAAAATATAATGTACGTATATGCCATCCTTATTCGCCACTGGGTCCCGTCATCACTCGTTAGGTTACTTAACTAACGACAGAGCGGGGACTGGACTAGCGCAGGTGTAAAACATATACAACATCTAATAGTATATACACCAATATACAATAATCGCCCCAGGCATGATAATATGCAACATTACAGAAAAGCAATAAGCATCACAGAACAATACAGATAATCTGGGATCCCCGGGTTTCACAGAGCCACTACTGAAACCCGACGTTCCCCTGGTCGTGTGGATAGCCTGTGCAATAAAACCTAGACCCCTATGGGTGCGGCAAGTTACCCGCCAAAACCTGAAGAGAGGCAGCCCCCTACAGCATAGTGAATGGACCACCCGACACTTCATGGAATCCGGTAACTTGAGCTCCCCTCCTTGTGTCAACCTGTACCCCCTACGAGTGTGGCGAATAGTCTGCCAATTCTAGAGTGAGGCCCCTCTGCCTCTCAAAACCATGAGATACGGACCCGTTGCCTTCCAGAACCCGGCTATCCGTGCACTCCGTCGCGGGGTAAACCTAGTACAGAAATGAAAAATATGTACAACGGGTACATCTACCTCAGTCCGGTCGTGCCCCAAAAGAATATTATACAAACAGGCAGTGACGGCAGTCCATATGTTGGACGCTCGTCCCGCAATATCAAATGTACAAATAAATTCAAACAGCACTATCATTGCACACTGCTATCCACCACGACAAATCCGCAACATCATAGCACAACACAGAACATCAACGCGAATGTCACGTTCGCAAATCCGTCTAAAAGAACTATAGCAATTAGACGCAATTTACCGCTCGAATGACATTCACGGTCGGAGATATAATGTAATTACTGCATACTAACAAGTTTAAAATTTCGATCGACAAAACTTCCCGAGGTGGGCCCCATGTACATCTGGTGTACAGTAATAAAATCTGGGCCCAAAAGAAATATACCAAAAACCACAATTTCCCATGGTAAACTCTCTGGAAAAATTTGGATCACTGTTCCCACATACTGGCCGCGGTTCCGCGGTCAAACCCTAGCTTTGACCGCGGATCCGCGGCGGTACTGTGGGATCACGTGCCCAAATTTCACCAGAATGCTTCAAAAAGCCTGCTTAAATTTCTGTGATATGCAAAATAATTTTTAGACCCTTTTAAAAATCGACAGAAACTTTGAACAGAAAAACTGTAGTTTTTGAAATTCAGTTCGATCGATATTTTAAACACGTTAGCACAAGTTAGTAAAGCTTAATGGTGAGGTTCTGATACCACTGTAAGTACATGGTAGCGTCCCGGCCGTCTAACAGACCCCAAACACGGAACAAAAACTTTTTGACTGGCGCTATCGTATACTATAACCCGGATCTGCCATTAAAGCTAAACTAACAAACTACAAAGTGGGTAGAAATGTTATACCGAACGATCCGAGTCCTTCGGTCTTCAACCATCATCCCACGCTTTGTTGCGGCTGCTCCGATCTCCTGAATCTCCAGTTTTCTCGTCCAGGTGGCACCACGTCGACGGATCTTTAAACGGGTTCCCGTCTCTGAACCGAGGCAACTCGATCATCAAGTTTGCTAAAAGAGATGACCAAGATTGATGTAGAGAATGAGTAGAGCACTTTGTCTCGTTACATCCAAAGTTATGGATGAACGGTTAATGAAGTTACCTTTTGGAATCGTTGATGGAATAAAAGGAACTATGAAATTTCCATACACCATAACTTTATCTTTTTCCCAAATGAACAACCATCCTCTCTCACTAGAATGTGCAGGCCACTTTTGATGATGGGGGAGGTGAGTGTAGGAACAAAGGAGGTGACCACAACAATAATGAATGAGAATGAGTCATTTAGACACCTTGCATTATCATTAATGCATTAATGAATCATCTAACCTAGTCATGCTATCATTAAATGAACAATTAATGCAACCAATGAATCAAGAACACCTCATCATCCTAGTCACCATCTAGAAGCTTCTAGAACCACGACTCACCCTCATGACTCGCCCTAGTGACGAAAAAATAAATCCGCATTTAACCGAATGTTAAATACGGGTGATAGAAAACAGGAAACTGGCAACTTCCAAAAGTGATCCCGAAATGAATTTCAGGATAACCCCGTAACAGTATAAACATACCCGCATTTGTATTACGACCGAATACAAATGCAACTGAGATAAAGATATTATATCTACACAGTATAATACTCGGATCCGGCTTAAACCAAAGCCCACCAGTATTATCTACTCGAAATATGACACGCGCGTTAACGCACGTGCATTTTCCAACCCTCCCATAAAACCATATGGCCTCTACAACGTTTCGCCCGAACTTGGGAAACTGTCTATGGGGGACTCTAATGACTCATCAACACACTGGCACTGGGTATAACCACTAGCACGTCAGAGGTACAAGCTGTACGTAACGGTTGCCTATGTATTGATTGGAAGGGAAGCTGACGAGCGAACTCATCCAGAAACCCTACTGAGCCTGACAGTGACAATATCCGTACAGTCCGGTCCGTTCGTCTAAGAGTATCGCATATCGAGTCTAGGGGGTAGATAAAGTCAGACCCCTAATAACGCGATAATTCGTGTCGGTATGAAGCCCATCACCTCCTGAGAAACTACTGATCCAAATCAGTAATTCTCCACTACCTCGGCCGAGGATTTCTAGTGATGGCCACCCGTGCACTCTGCGACATCAACCCTCAATACCGGGAGAGACGAATCCCCGACGATTCGCTCACTGCCTCCATATGGCTCGGGACTGTACCCAACTAAAACCTGTTTGCACGTCTCCTTTGAGCGTGGTAGGGCAGTAATCAAAGCACAGTGGGAATTCACACGAGACAAATGACGATCTCGGGTCGACAAACTAACCTGTATACATGTCACCTGGGAACTGCTATCTGACGATATGTATAATACCAACTAGCATGTTCCCGGCGAGTCCTGTCCGGTGTACTCTTAACCCAATGAGCACCTGTATACATCTTAGGTGAACCAACTGACACCAGTGGCTTGTGAGACCGGCCACCGCCCCTCGTCGGGGTCTCGACTGTATACACTAGTCTACTCTGGAGTATCGATGCCCTGTCTCGAAACTCCTACGACTAGGGACACTTTAAGGATGTGCTTATAGACCTCAGCTCCCACGTATATGATCGCCATCATACTGCTGGCAGTCAAGCAAGAATCCTATGGGCTCTATCAACATGCAATAGTGAACTAAAGCATGTATATGATGATAAAGACAAACCAGATAGCATACTATCATCTCGAGCAAGACTGTCATATCGGTATAGGTCCTTCCTCAATCATTGCAATCACGTACCTGCGATCCAATAATTAACTTTGAGGGCACTATATCCAACAGTTCCTCCGTTCCGATACACCGTTGTGCTGTGGCGTATATGGAGGAGTTAGCCGAGAGAGAATTCCATTCTCTTTTAGGAAGTCCAGGAATTCATTGCTCAAGTATTCACCTCCTCGATCAGATCGAAGGATTTTAATACTTTTCCCGGTTTGGTTTTCGACTTCTTGTTTATATTCTCTAAATTTCTCAAAAGCTTCTGATTTGTGTTTCATCAGGAACACATACCCGAACCTGGAGAGATCGTCAGTGAATGTAATGAAGTACGAAGAACCATCCCTGGCATGTGTAGACATGGGACCGCATACATCACTATGTACCAGTCCCAAGAGTTCCGTAACTCTTTCTCCGTGTCCCGTAAACGGAGTTTTGGTCATCTTTCCTTTGAGACATGACTGGCAAGTATCATAAGATGAAAATTCAAATAGGTTTAAATATCCATCCTTATGCAACTTAGCTAGTCGTGTCGCATTGATGTGATCTAGTCTACAATGCCACAAGAAGGATTCGTTCAGTTCTGAACTCTTCCTCTTGTGTGTGTTTGTTATGCTCAGAACTGTTGATTGATTTAGAACATAAATGCCATTGCACATCGTTCCTGATCCAACCAACTTTTGGTTTAGAAAAATGTTCATAACATTATCCTGTAATACAAAATTATATCCTTCTTTACTCAACAAAGAAACCGATATAATGTTGCATATCAGGTTCGGCATGTAATAGCATTCGTTCAGAATCAATGTATTACCAGTTGGCAATACAAGGTGATATTCCCCGACGGTTTTAGCTGCAACAATTGCACCATTTCCAACCCTTATGTCTTTATCACCTTCTCCAAGTTCTCTACCTTTCCTAAGCCCATGTAACTGATTACATATATGCGATCCTGACCCGGTATCTAATACCCAGGACGTAGAGCAAATGGAGAAACAGTTCTCTGTAACGAACACACCCGAAAAAATGCATCAACATGTACTTTCTTCATTCGGGTGGCATGGGAATCCTGATATTCCCCTATATCCTGTTCAGTCTTATAACTTTTATAAGAAAGAACGGAACCAATGTTCCCCAGCACAGTATAACATGCGGGTTCAGTCAATACATCCATATTATTATCTTTATTAAGGCATGATATGGTCGCTACCTGGAGAGAGAGAGAAGAAAACACTTTAGCGTATGCTCTTGCAAAATCAGATTGGTTATTATTTTATCTAATCAGGATGACTCCCACTGTTTTTATCAAATCTTCCTTCAAACCCTAAAAGGAAAGACTAGCCGGGATTAATTACACCCTACAATTTCGCCAATCTTTCAGCCAGGCCAGTGTCGGTACTTTGAGGGAGGTTCCCCGTGCTTTCGAACGGACCTAATTAAAGTAAACCTCGTTTTCCTAGAGGCGTAGCCCCGTTGACACCTTTCTAGACACCTACTTGATCGGCTAATTATCCTGTGTAAAACTCTCCTAGGAGTAACAATTACTCACAGTGGGTATCGGGATCCAACTATTTCATAGAAGGTATGCAATCTCATTGCAAATTTCAACACTTGAAATTCCCGATAATATTTTGCCCCTAACCCCTATGACCTTGACAAAGGCCAACAAATCATAGGATGCTAGTCAAGTTCAACCCGTCATTTCTTGATTGAATCAAACCCACCCGCATGACCCTTGACAAAGACCAACAAGGTCGTACGACTACCCCAAAACAATCTGCATCATATGCATAAGCAGATAAGCACCATTCAGCTACCGCACACTATGCCTTGACAAAGGTCAACAAACGCAGCACGAATACTAAACAGTTCTTATCTGAAATGACGGAGGGCTACGGCTGGTTTTTCTGAAAACCTATTGCGTAATGAACTTGATATCGTTATAGAATCGAGTTAATTTTGAAATGGAGTGATTTTGAGGCTTTCATTAGTTTTGCTAAAGAGGTCACTCCCGGTGAAGAGATCTCGGCTCTTTCCTTATGGAATAAGGTGCAGGATATATCATATATATCGCTATGCAAAGTAAAAACTCCAAAAGCAATCAAAAGACAAATCGAATGTTGTAGCATCTACCAGTTTTTCTAAAGAGGTCACTCCCGGTGAAGGGATCTCGGCTCTTTCCTCATCGAATAAGGTGCAGGATATATCATATATATCGCTATGCAAAGCAAAAACTGTAGCTACCCTTTTTGAAAGTTTGATTCTACAATATTTTTTAGGTTTCTTTTCTTTCATTAATCATATTAATGAGGTCCCATCATATAAGTCACCTAAACATTACAGATAAATATGACGTACACTTATGCCATCCGCATTCGCCTCGATGTCCCCTCGTGCACCGTTAGGTTATGTAACTAACGGCGGAGCGGGGCAGGGCTAGCGCGGGTGTAAAATATAAGTAACGTCTATATAATATATCATATATACTATATACAATATCTATCACAACACTGTAGGAACACAGATATCGCAACAGAAGAATCATATGAAATAATGGATATACTAGGAGGTCCGTGTTTTATTTTGAGCCTCTATAAAACACGGATTTCACGGTCGCGATGAATAGCCAAACCCACACCCCTAGACCCCTACGAGAGCGGTAAGCAACCCTTCCTATTCTAGAGTTAGAAGACCCGGACTCGACTCCTCGAGTTGGTCTCTCACTGGACTCTAGAACCCGGTTACTTGTGCTCTCCTCCTTGGGTCTACCTAATGCGGAAAAGTAAATAATATACAATGGTGACATCATCCTCATCCCGGAAGTGCCCTAATAAAAGAATATTACATACAATGAATTTCACATGAATGAAAATAAAAACCCTCATCTCACATAAAAACCCGGCTATTCAAAAACGCAACGATCCAATATAACATATCCAGCAACACATAACATCACATGTTATCAACGTAAGTAAATATGCGCATCCTAATTGTCGTTGACATATAGCAACGAAACCGACGATATCACATATTACACTTACGATCGCAGAAAAGAAAGTGTAAAACTACAACATTTGGAATCCACAATTACTTTAGGCATCATAAATTCGAAATATCACATACTTCGCATTTCATGCCTAACTATATGAACTCCACATATTGTATCACATTCCAGATAAATAGACAGACTTTCCGATAGAATAATCAAATACCCAAGATTTCCTAAATAGCTCAACACTTGAGCGGAGTTCAAAAATTCCAGAATACGTCACAGTAGCAATGGTCTAGCCGTAGAAGGGTCAAGCCAATGCCTCACATGTGGCAACGCCGTACTGCTCCAAACTCTAAGGTTTAGAGGCGGTTCAGACGGTCACATAATCGAGTTAAGGTTTGTGTTCTTCTAGAGGGTCCATCACGTTACTTGCACGGTTTTCCGAAAGATTTAAACCCAAGAAAAATTCAACGCTTGAAAGTTTTTCGTGCCGGGAAAAAATGAGTTAATGATATCCGTTCGAACATTTTAATACTTTCTAAATTATCCCGAAAAAGAACGAAATTAAATTTTCCGATCGAATCAACGAATACAAAATAATCTCCAGAACACTCAACACTTGAGTCAGATTAAAAATACCCAGGAATGTGCACTAACAGCTATGGATATTACTGTGCCAAAATCTAACCCTAACTCTACTGTGCTGCCGCGGAACCGCCGTAGAATGCATGGTACGGCCGCGGTTCCGCGGCGCTTTAGTGGAGTTTTGGTGTCGTTTTGCACAGTAACTCTTAGAATTCCCTGCTAATTTTTTTGAGTATTTTTAATGCAGAAAAAAACACATTTTTAAAATTTGTCCAGAGAGGGGATCAAATTGACGTTTCGGGGTTCGATCGGGGTTTTAACTTCGTATACACGTCGCCTAATACTCTAGCTAGGCTCTGATACCACTTTAGGGTTACTAGGCACTCTAACAAGGTTCTACAAGGCATCAACCATGCCCGGTTAAAATTTTAGCCGTGCCGAACAACCCTAAACAAGATCTTTGCTAGATTATTAGGGTATCACATGCAAGAAAATATCTTTTACAACTAAGTGAATACGAAATACAACCTTTGTAGATCGGTCCTTCACTTCTAAAGCTCTTTGTTGTAGTCCCTTCGCTGCGATCATGGTCCTCCCGGACTCTTGCATGGCTTCACAAGACAGAAGGAGCGTTCTTGCTTGAAGTCTTCGAGGCCGAAGATGATCTACGTCGAGAGAATATGAACTCAAGCTTCTTCTTCACTAACTAGAGAATTAGTGAAGCAAACACCCTAAACTAAAGTGCTAGTCTAGTAGAGGATGAGGAAATAGGAAGTGGGTACACCTTAGAATTATTTATCTCACATGTGTTTCTCACTTAATCAAAACCTAGAGAGCCTTTTGAGCTCAAGGAAGAAGATGAAGGAAAAATGAGATGAGGATAATGATCAAGTGAGTAAGCTAACCATGGGTGAGTGAGTATCATTTACTAACTCATGTAGAGACATAGCCATGGCTAATTCTAATGGTTGGGTTAACTAAATATCTTAAGTAAAACAAATTGAGTTGAATTTGTCAAAGCACTAAAAGCTTCTACAAGCTTCATGCACTTACAAATATCAACCAATTTAGATTTACTTTAAATATAAAAACCCCTCCACTAAAATTAGAATGGTGTATGTCTTATACACCCATGTCATGTGTATCAACAACCATGATACAAAAAGAAAACACATTTTAATATATATCACATATATATTAAAGTTGTGCACATGTGAGAAAAATCCTTAAGTGAACAAATGTTAGTTAATGTAAATTAGTATATCAAATATACAATTATACACTAAATTATTAAATCAAGACTTGACTTAATAATCCGGTTATATCTCATATAACCGACTAACATCCAATGTATCGTCTTATCGAATCAACACTTGATTCGATAACCCGGCTATATCACATATAACCGACCGATACAAAAAGTCGCGAGAATAGAATACGGTATCACATACACGCATTATTCTTGGTCCCGCACATATCACATATGTGCTCCTATTTCGTTTTGCCTGAGCCAATAAAACCTTTATGTAGGACTCTAAAGACTCGTCAATATGCCGGCAGTAGGTGATGATCACTCAAGCACCCACAAGCCGTCAGTGGTACTAGCTGGACGTAACGGCTACCCGGGTATTTAGCGATCAGAAGATCAGCAAGAAAGCCCACTCCAACTCCTGTAAAAGCCTAACGGTAACACTTCCTGTACATTCCGGTCTCCTCATCTGATATGTCGCATATCAAGTTTAGGGGTGGTAAACGTCAGACCCCAATAACCGATAAGTCGTGCCGATATGAGGCTCATAACGGGTCGAGAAACTACTGGTAACACTTACCAGTAAATCTCTAAATCAGCCCTGGCCAGGGACTTCCCTGTTATGGCCAATCGAGCACAGCGCAACATCTACCCCCAATACCGGGAGAGACGAAACCCCTCCTATCGCTCATTGCCTCCATGTGACTCGGGACTGTACCCAAAAACCACCATTTTGCACGCCCTCTTGGACGTGGTAAGGTGGAAATCAAAGCACAGTGGGAATCACACAAGACTCTATGACGATCTCAGGTCTACAGACTAACCTGCACAAGTGTCACCAGAGAACTGCCATCTGACGTGAGGTATAATACCATCTGGGAGTTCTCGGCGAGTCCGTCCAGTGTACCCAGTCTCCACTGAGCACCCGTATACCATCTCTGATGTCAAACACCAATGGATATGGGATCATCCATCGCCCATCTCATGGGTCGAGAAGCGTATACGCGTCTACTCTGGTATATCGATGCCCTGTCTCGATACACCTACGACTAGGAACATTAAAGGATGTACTTATGGACTACCATGGCCCCACTAGTATGATCTGCATCATAGTCCTGGTAGTCAAGTACACATCCTAAGGGCTTTACCAACACGTAACTATAAGACAGTATCAAGAGACAAGTATACATGTTAAGATAAAGAGCAACCAGATAGCATACTATCATATCGAGCAAGAAATTCCTCTCTATATATGTCCAAGCATCCAATATAATATACATCATCTGTACAATACTGGCCTCTAGGGCATACATACAACTAACAAGTTTTTCTTTTTCTTATTTTCTCCTTCTTTTGAATAAAACAAGTTTGCTCGAGACGACCAAAATTAAGTTTGGGGGAATTTGATCAGTCGAAAATATTGCATTTTTAACACATCAATTTCCCTACTCTTTGCAATCATCTAAAGGTGTTTGGTATAAATATAGCACATATTAGAAATTCGTCTATAAAATACTAAATAACATGTGTTATACATTATAATCGGCATTTTGAGGGAAATTGAGTGTTTATTATTGCACGCATGATCTTTTGTATATCGTAACACTTGTCTCGAGACTGTGTGTAGGAAATTCTAGGAAAAAGAGCCGGAAATGCTAAAATGGCTGATAAAAATACGCCAAGTCCAAGACTTGTGATCTGGCAGTGAACAAGAAAGTATAAAAAGATCCCAGACATCAGGAAATAGCCCTAAAGCCAACACAAGACTACTCTGGAAATTTAACACAGCAATCACGTTAAACGGCCACGAATCCGCGGCCGAATGGGCCTATTCGCGGCGGATCCGCGGCCACTTGGAGGCAGTATCGGCAGAATACTATTTCAGGCTTCTCCGTTCACTAGCCAAACTTCTTCAAGACACTTCAGTCCCCAGAGATCTCCAGAAGCTTCCTTACTAACAGCCAAGCTTCTTGTACAAGCCTAATACCTACCAAGCTTCTCTTGTAAGCTACATAACCAACTAAATCTAGAAGCTTCTACTCAACTACCAAGCTTGCAAGGAAGCTAAACCTAGCTTAGTTTCTAAAGGAAGCTAGTTCAAGTTTCTAAGGGAAGCTAAAGGAGAAGGCTATATAAAGAGACCCAAAGGCATCATTACAAGGTTGTTCAACAATTCCAAACACAAGTTGAGTGACACAACTTGTACATCCAAACCCTAACCCAAATGCAATTCAAAATCCAAATCAAGATTCATCGAGTACAAAATCAAGCAAGAATCCATCGAGCCTTTTTGAAGCAACGCCGATCTTCATCCGAGCAAGAGATCCAAGACGGTCCACGACTCACAAAGATGATGCGAAGCTAGTTCGACGATCGAGTTCTCTCCTCAATTCTTGTAGTCTTTGAGTGAATTGTAACGAAACGTTGAATAATAAAAGGTGAAAATTCTTGATCTTGCTTTTCTTTACATTCTTGCGTTATGAAACTTCTTGATTCTTGATTCATTAATTTTCATGATGTGTGAGTGAAATCTCCGCTTGTGGAGGATTCGAGAGAATTGATAGATCTAATGATGATCAAATCTTAATACTGATTTTAAGTCTTATGAGATTTGTGAACTCTTGGAAAAAGAATCATCAATGACCTAATTTGGATCGAGATCACATTCTTGTGAATTTCGTTGCAAATTAGGGATCAAATGATTGATGATTTTCTTTGCTAGAGACTAGATCCGAATGATCATGATTGAAAAGACAAGGGATAGAAGGAGAAACCCTAGTTTCTTCAATAGATCCTTAATCTTCATTCATCATCATCAATCTAGCTACAAATTATCAATAGATAAGATTAGGAATTATTAGATTCATCATTAACTATTAACTCAATCGAATCCTACAAGCTATTCTTCATTATCTTGATAAAACAAAGTGATTGTGACATTTCTTGATTCTTGATTTTAGATCTTTACTTTCTTTAATTTTCTTGAAAATAAAAACTCATAAATCTTGAATCAATTTTATTGCAATTTCTTTTATCTTTTAATTTTCGACTCAACTAAAACAAGATCGATCAAATCTCACTTTCCCTATGGACGATCCGCATTCACCGACGAACCTACAAAAGACACCGTTATTGATTGCGGTTTACAAATTTCTTTGGTTGTGATTAAAACTTTTCCAAATACACACGAAGAAAAACGATTCAATCATGAGGCGCTGATCACGCGTTGAGTATGAGTTTATTCGGCGGGTCTTGGATCCGTGTCTTTGTAGGGTGGGAAGCTACCCGCTTCGGATGCGCCAAGCAGGAAGCTACTCAGCGACCTCGCGAGGAGGGCTTTGGACCCACCGTATTGATGGGCAGGAGGATGCCCGCTGGGGATGCGCCGAGCAGGAAGAAATTCGGCAGCCTCGCGATGAGGGCTTCAGGTCCTCAGCGTCTGATGGACAGGAGGCTGCCCGCTGGGGATGCGCCGAGCAGGAAGAAAATCGGCGGCCTCGCGATGAGGGCTTCAGATCCTCAGCTTCTGATAGGCAGGAGGCTGCCCGCTGGGGATGCGTCGAGCAGGATGAAACTCGGCGGCCTCACGAGAAGGGCTTCAGATCCTCAGCGTTTGATGGGCAGGAGGCTGCTTGCTGGGGGTGCGCCGAGCAGGAAGAAATTCGGCGGCCTCGCGATGAGGGCTTCAATCCTCAGCGTCTGATGGACAGGAGGATGCCTGCTGGGGATGCGCCGAGCAGGAAGAAAATCGGTGGCCTCACGAGGAGGGCTTCAGGTCCTCAGCGGCTGATGGGTAGGAGGCTGCCCGCTGGGGATGCGCCGAGCAGGAAGAAACTCGGCGGCCTCACGAGGAGGGCTTCGGATCCTCGGCGTCGGCGGGTAGTAAACTACAAGCCATGGATGACCGAGCAGGATAGCAGCTCGGTCGCCTCTTGGCGAGGGCTTAGATCCCTGGCATCGTGGGCTAAGGAACTACCAGCCATGGATGACCGAGCAGGGTAGCTGCTCGATCGCTTCTTGGCGAGAGCTTTGATCCTTAGCGCGGGATGGGTCGTAAGAGGCCTGCTAAGGATGGACCGAGCAGGGAAGCTGCTCAGTTGCCTCTTGGCGAGGGCTTCGATCCCTAGTGCTATGGGGTAGGGAACTACCAGTCAGGGATAACCGAGCAAGGGCGGGCCCGGTTGCCTCTTGGTGAGGGCTTTGATACTTAGCGCGGGAGGGGTTGTAAGAGGCCTGCTAAGGATGGACCGAGCAGGGAAGGTTCTCAGTTGCCTCTTGGCGAGGGCTTCAATCCCTGGCATTGCGGGGTAGGGAACTACCAGCCAGGGATAACCGAGCAAGGGCGGGCCCGGTTGCCTCTTGGCGAGGGCTTCGATCCCTGGCGTTACGGGGTAGGGAACTACCAGCCAGGGATAACTGAGCAAGGGCGGGCCCGGTTGCCTCTTGGTGAGGGCTTTGATCCCTGGCGTTGCGGGGTAGGGAACTACCAGCCAGGGATAACCGAGCAAGGGCGGGCCCGGTTGCCTCTTGGTGAGGGCTTTGATCCTTAGCGCGGGAGGGGCCGTAAGAGGCCTGCTAAGGATGGACCGAGCAGGGAAGCTGCTCAGTTGCCTCTTGGCGAGGGCTTCGATCCCTGGCGTTGCGGGGTAGGGAACTACCAGCCAGAGATAACCGAGCAAGGGCAGGCCTGGTTGCCTCTTGGCGAGGGCTTCGATCCCTGGCGTTGCGGAGTAGGGAACTACCAGCCAGGGATAACCGAGCATGGGCGGGCCCGGTTGCCTCTTGGTGAGGGCTTTGATCCCTGGCTTTGCGGGGTAGGGAACCACCAGCCAAGGATAACCGAGCAAGGGCGGGCTTGGTTGCCTCTTGGTGAGGGCTTTGATCCTTAAGGACGGACCGAGCAGGGTTACTGCCCGGTGTCTCTTGGCGAGGGCTTAGTGTAAGGCTATGGTAGCGCCCCGACCGTCAATCCGAGGCAAAACGCGGAACAAAAACTTTTATAAACTGGTGCTAACGCAGCCTTTCACCCGGATCGTTCCATTAACCCTATACTAGCCAACTACAAAGATATTAGAATGGCTATACCGATCGATCCGTGTCCTTCGGTCTTTAGCCACCATCCCAAGCTCCTCGCGGCTTCTCCAACGAAGTTCGCTCTCCGATCTCGCTTGTCGAAGTGGCACCACATCAAAGATTCTTTATACGGGCTCCCGCTTCAAAATCGAAGCAACTCGGATATGAAGTTTGCTAGTCGACATGTCCAAGATGAAGTAGAGATAGTGTGTGATTACTTTGTCTCAAAACACACATGGATTCTCAACTCATGAGAGAGATGTGTAGAGGTTGAAGAAGATGCCCATGGAGGAAGAGGTGATCTCAAGAAAAAACTAGTGAAGAAAATGGAAATGCTATTTGTGTGAGATATTTTGTGAGAGCTTACCATCAAATTCAAGACCAAACCACAACTTTATGTGGCTGCCCTCTCTCTCCTCTACATAATATCCCACACCCCAAATCAATAAAGAAATGGACATGGCAAAAAAAATCACACCATGAGTCACCAAAATAGCACGTGCCATAATCAATGCCCTAGGTTAAAACTTATGCTCACAATTTCCACCTAATTAAACTTTAAACCAAAAGTTTAATCCAAAAAAGAGAATAGCAACTTCTAAAGTAAACTCGTGATGGATCATAAGAATGCCCCTCATCCGTATATACATACCCGCATCCGTATTCCGACTGAATACGAATACTACGAGACGAAAGTAATCCAACAATCTAATACTAGGATCCGGCTTAAACCAAAGCCCACTAGTATGATCTGTCCGATCATGATCCGTGCACAAGTGCACGTATATGATCGAACCCTGCCATAAAACCATACGGCCTCTACAACGTTTTGCCCGAACTTGGAAAACTTTCTGTGGGGGACTCTAAAGACTCGTCAATACGCTGGCAGTAGGTTTAACCACAAGCACGTCAGTGGTACTAGCTGTACGTAACGGCTGCCCAGGTATTGAGCAAAAGGGAGGCCGACGAGCGAACTCATCTTGAAACCCTACTGAGCCTATCTGTGACAATCTCCGTACAGTCCGGTCTGTTCGTCTAAGAGTATCGCATATCGGGCCTAGGGGGATGGTAAACGTCAGACCCCCAATAGCGGTATAAGTCGTGTCGGAGTGTAGCCCAGAACACCTTGAGAAACTACTGGAATACCTACCAGTAAATCTCACTTGTCTTGGACAAGGACTTTGTGTAATGGCTCTCCAGACACAGCGCGATATCAACCCCCAATACCGGGAGAGACGAATCCTGTCTAACCGCCACTGCCTCCAAATGCTTCGGTGCACCCAACTACTACCTGTTTGCACGACTCCTTTGAGCCGTGGTAGGGTAGCAATCAAAGAACAGTGGGAACACACTTGAGGCAAATTAGCAGTGTCAAGTCAACGGACTAAGCTGTACTCATGTCACCTGGGAACTGCTCCTGACGATAGGTATAGTACCAATCAATAGTGCCCCTGCGAGTCCGTCCGGTGTACTCATAACCCAATGAGCACCTGTATACTATCTTAGGTGAACCAACTGAAACCAATAGCTTGTGAGACCAGCCACCGCCCCTCGTCGGGGTCTCGATCCATATACACTAGTCTACTCATGGAGTGTCGATGCCCAGTCTCGAAACTCCCACGACTAGGGACACTTTAAAGATGTGCTTATAGACTACCCAACTCTCATGTATATGATCGCCATCATACTGCTGGTAGTCAAGCAAGAATCCTATGGGCTCTATCAACGTGTAATAGTGATCTGTAATGTCACCTGAACCATGTACACGATAATAAAGATAAACCAGATAGCATACTATCATCTCGAGTAAGACTGTCTTACCGGTATAGGTCCTCCCTTAATCATTGTAAGCACATGCCTGCGATCCAATAATTGACTTTGAGGGCACTATATTCAACACTTAGATCCCTGGCGTTGTGGGGTAGGGAACTACCAGCCAGGGATAACCGAGAAAGGGCGTGCCCGGTTGCCTCTTGGTGAGGGCTTTGATCCGCCAGCGTGCGGCGCCCAGCGGGTCTTAGAATATGTTGGCCCGGGAGATCTGCGGCCGTGGGAGGTAGCGAGGCGGTGGTCGGCCATACCGACGCGAGCAGAGTCTTCTCTCCCTCTGTAGGGGTCCCGGTCCCGAGGTGGGGGAGCGGCAACCTAGGGAGCTTGCCTTGCCATTTGGACACGGACGACCGCATCCGTAATGGACGTGAGTCGATCTATCCGGTTGGCTAGGGCGTTGATGGCGTTCGGGGGAGGAGATTTGTCCGCGCTTCCATTGAGGGGGAGGCGACGGCTAGTGCTTGGATCGTCACGGCGATCGCTAGCCATTGAGTTGAGATCGGAAGATGAACTTTGTTCTGTGGAATCAAGAGTTTCCTACAGATGGTGCCAGCTGACGGATGTCGAATTACGTCAAGATCTTACCTTCCGTAGATCTGCTGTTGGCGACGATGGACGGCTGAGATTGAAGTGGAGGTTGACTCCTGAAGCGTGTGGATCTCAATTGGTTTGAGGTTGTTGAGGCCGAGCTACCTGCAAGGATGTCCCGGGGTGGTTGTACCACCGAGGACCCTCCGAAGATCAAGTTAGACCGGATATTTGAGCAGAGTAACGGCCTAGTGGGGAGAGAAAGACCTACTTGAACCGTCTGAAGGAAGGGTTTATATAGTGGTGGGAACGGGCAGGCAGGCGCGAGAATCACGCCGGCCGTTATGCTCCCGGCGTCACGCTCGCGTGATGGACGGTATCCCGCATTAATAACGAGACATGCTCGTTAACAGGGGATCGTGATGGCGTGGAACGCGGGATGTGGCCGGCGGATATCTCGCGCATGGCGAGATTCGCGTGCGGGGGGGGGGAGGGGGTTGCGCCTGCGATTGGTGTCGTTGGTCGGTCGATTAAACCGAGGAATATGAGCTCGGCGGGAGGCTTGGGGACGAGCGGGAGGCCGAGGTATCTTGGTTCTGTGATAGCTCGGAGGCGAGCCGGGAGGGCGAGGAAGCTCGGCCCGAAGGATGGCTCGGAGGCGAGCCAGGTGGGCGAGGAAGCTCAGCCCGAAGGAAGGTTCGGAGGCGAGCCGGATGACCAAGGAAGCTCGGGAGCAAAGGGACAGTTGGCTTGGCTGCTGAAGTGCTCGGGGGCAAGGAGTGGGGTGCAACCTCGGAGACAGGGTTTGAGGGAAGCCCCTACTGTAGCATGCTGGTTCCCCCTCCGTGACCCTCAGGGGCCTAACTGGCTTACGCATGTGACACGTCATCCGCCACGTGTCATGATACAAGGAATTACCATTATTGAGCATCATCACAACCCGTACCCGCAAACCGTCCAACCCCGTTGGGTACAGATACAAGTATAAATGTTCATTATAGATGGTGGATCCAGATACATAAAAATGATTTAAAACCCATATGGTGTAGCAAGCTGGGTACAAATTTTTTTCAAAACATGCTCAACCAGACCGGTGCACTGCCATATTAGGGTGAATCATTTTCAAATGAATAATGCTTTTTTCATGATAGGTTCTACTCAGATGCAAGCTGTATTTAAAGTTAAAACCTCTAACTGCAAAGTGTGGTGATATTACCAAACCTTTATTTATAAATCCACGCCAAAACTTATGTGTGGACAAAATTAATCCCAATTTGATCAACCTTTAATTTTTGTCCTTCAATGCCACGTCCTTCCTTCTTTTGATCCCGATCTGGATCTCATTCACGGCGTTGATATAGCACTATCTGGTGTCGATCGGAAGATAGTCGTCGTCAGTGAGATCACGAAGAACTGCATCCTCGCGGGCTCGTCAGCAATGTGATCGAGTTCCTCCATCATGTTGCCGAGATTCTCTTGTGCCGAGCCGAGATCAAAATGAGGGCGTCGAGATCCTTGTCAGGGGACTGGCATTTAAAGGCGTCGATCTCGCCTCCGAACATGCTGTCGATCTTGGCCAGTAAATCCGCTAGAGTCGAGAAACGCCGGAGCGAGAGAATCGGATGGAAGAAGAGGGCAGAGGTTGTTGGAGAGGCTGAGAAGGTGGAGGTGCGTGGGGAAGAGGATGGTGAGGGAAGGGATGGGACCGGTGAGGTTGGAGGAGAAGAGATCGAGGGCGACGATACAGCAGGCGGGAGGTCGCAGGCGGACGAGGGGCGAGAGGACGCGATTTGGAGGGAGTGAATTATTAAATACTAATATGGTTGGGGTTAATTTTCTTCATATATACACAAGTTCTTGTATGGATTTATCAAATACAGGTTTGGCAATATAGCCACCCAACAAAAATTGTGTTGCCATACTATAGCGTCACTAATTAATATTGGTATTTAGATGTTCATAAAGTATGCCTTTGCTGATGACTGTTTGAAGCCATAATAATTCTAGAGTAATATTAATTATACTAATCAAAATACAAAGAGAATAATTTTGTTGGCTTATATTTTCCTTTCTTTCTTCCTCATTAAGCATTATCTTTTTAAGTAATAAAATTTCAGCCTCTTGATACTTGCAATTTTCATAAACACGCAAAATCACTGTGTTTAATCTATACACACTCAAAATCAGCCTCTTGATACTTCGCCTCGATAAATATGATCGGCCTTCACCCTAGTTTCGTTGGCTGCATATCTTTAACTTTTAATCTTATTTCGACATTTCTCATGTCATTTAAATCTTCCCATCCCTTAAGAGTAATGCATATATATACACAAACCATATGGTAGATCACTAAATGACAGGATAATACAAATCGAAATTGAGCAAAATTAATTATTTAAGCATTATTCATTATTGAGAGAAATGCATGCAATAACCAATAAAATGTCTCAAGCAACATTTGTCAACATATCAATAATCACAATATAACACTCCATTTCTTGTTGCCTAAGGAGAGGATAAGGCACAAACAATGAAGAGGGACACAAAGCCAACTAAACACAGGATGCCTGCAAGAGTGCTAAGGTTGCAGAACTTCATGACATAGGTGCACACCGGGCTCCATCCAGTTGCGGCGTTGCCGTGCATCCCTATCTGACCAACTGCTGCGGTGCCTGAAAGCGCGGCCATCGCAAGAGCCATCGCCATCTGTGTACCCATGTTTCATTTGATTGGACAAAACAAAATTAAGTAGAGATCTTTATTGATTTTTTCGCAGATAAGCAGTTAGAAAAAACAATTTTAAGAAGTTGAAATATATATGCCTTTCCATAAGTAATCATATTCAAATGAGCAAGATGCTTTTAAGTTGTAACACAATTTTCATGGAGACATGTTTTTTCAAAACATATCAAGCAGGCATATATATATTTTTCTTCTTATATATTTCATGAATTATCTACATCTTACCTCGTTTCTTTCCATAAAACTTTATACGGTCCCGATCATGTAAAAAAAAACGAAGACTCCGAACTATAAATTAAGAAAAATTAAAGTACTGATTATATTGATATATGAGTGAGTGAGTGAGTAACTGGCTCATGCATGTAGCATGGCTTCTCCAACTCTTAAAAGTTATTGATGAATCCTCTAGCGTGTAATCAAAAAAATAAACAAATAAATAAAAAATTAAAAAAAAAAAGTCTAAAAGGTTGGAAAAATTACCATATCAAAACTGTGCAAGATTCTGCTCTTGGGGGCACAATAGGCGCTTGATAATGACATGATGGAGTACAATCCTGCAGCTGCACACCCATACGTGAAGAACCTAAAAAACATCGAGCATTTCATATTATAGATCAATTGGCAATCAAGTTAATTTTCTTGAATTTAAAAACATGTTACTTACTTAAGGGTCGGAGAAGATTTATAACTTGCGGTAATTCCGATTACGGTGGTTTGCTCAGCGAAGAAGAACATTATGACGGCCGCCCCGATCATGCACATCACAGTTAAGAATCGAAAAATAACTTGCGCCACTTGGTTTCCCTTACCATAAGATTTCTTTTTTCGCGTGATCCCCAAATGCGAAGTTTCGTTTCCTTGAAAAGTTATTGATTTCTTCTCCTCCTTGAGCGTTTCGGCCTCTTTTGGAATGATTTCATCTTGAACTCGACTGCTCTCCATTGGGAATTGACGCTGGGAATAGAGAAGCAGGGTTAGAGAGAGTGTGTTTCCTGAAGGAAAAGGATAAGAAGAAAAGTTTGTTAGAATTTTGTTGAAGTTAAGTATTTGAAAATCTTGAGAAAGATTTTGAAGATATGGAAGTTAGTATAAGGAGTAGGGATACTTTACTGCTAGTTGATTTTGACTCGGTACCATCATAACATGATACTTGTTTCCATATTTTAAGGATGTGGAACAATATATCGACCATATTTTGGGTATGTTTTTTTTCTGGATTATGTGTATATTGGGACTAATTATCCAATTTTGTTTGTATGAGTAAAGTATAATTTTTAGTAAAAACCACAAATCCTGATGCACGTGATTAAATTGGAATGATATATAATTAAATGTAAAATACATAATTTTTTATATATTCTAAATAGATCTATGTGTATTTTATTTAATCTTTTTCTAATTTATTATTTTGTTATAGATTTGAGAATATTTATAAATTAGTTAGACTAGGTTCTTAAGGCACGTCGTTGCAAGATATAAATTTATATATTATTATTATTATTAATTTTATTGTTAGGGATTATTATTATTACAACCCTCTTTGGATTGAATTATTTTTGGTCAACAAGTGATTAAAAATCACTTCTAGATGGTCCCAAGTAGATAGTGTGTTTGGATCTCTCTTTTACTATTCAACAAGTGATTATTTTATTATCGGTCCCACCATCATTACCTTAAGAATAAGCTAGGAATTCCTAGCTTATTCAATAAGTAATTATGGAATAGTAGGATTGACCAAGTAATATACCATTACAACCTTTCTCTTTTCATCCAAATTTTAATACGGCATTGATGATACTTCCTTTTGGTCGTTTTACACTCAATAATTACTTATATATCTTTTCATCCAAATACACTATCTACTTATAATAATTTTCATACAAAATTATCCAAACATTAAACAATTTATTTGCAATAAGGACTTAATAAGTGATTTTTTTCGCTTTTTCCAGAAATAATCACTTATAACGACAAATAAACACTTAAAAATAAGCTCATCCAAACATGCCATATAACCTGGCTAAGAATTAAAGGCCGGAATTTATGGCAAAACCCCCTCTCTGTATGTGTGTGTGTGACAAAAAAGGTACGAGTCGGCGACCATTTTTTAAAAATGAGCCTTCGCTCCAAAACACACATACCCCTGTGTATTTTACCGATTCAAACTGGCCATCTTGATATACGTATGATGAAACCCTTATGTACAAAAAATCTCGGAATTTAAAGAGCTCTAACGTGTTCATGAAGCGACCACAATTTTCTTATACCAATAATCAGTTGATTTTTCTATCTGCTTGATAAACGCGTTAGACATGTTTAAATCCCGAGATTTTTTGTAAACAGGGGTTTTATAATACGTAAATCAAGATAGCCGAATACACGGGAGTTATATGTGGTTTGGGGAAAGAGCTCATTTTTAAAAAGAGAGCAGCCGGCTCATACTCCTATTCCTCATATATATTACACACACACACACACACAGACACACACAGTTATAGGGAAAGAGAGAGAGAGAGAATAATGAAGGAAAGAGGTCTCAGGAGGGAATTTCATCAGTCGGTATCGAAAAAGTACACCTTCCAATTTTTTACTCAACGATCGACATCCATCATTATCATCTTTATCATCTAAGATGTGGATACCCGCACCCACTAAATCAACGGTGAAAAGTGATAGAATCACATGAAATTTAGTATATCCACTTCTTAAATAATAAAGATGGAGGTGATGAGTGACGATCGTCGAACAAAATGTGGAGGCTGTATTTTTTCGATGCCATAGGAGAATCCTTCCTATGGCATCTTTCCTCCATTATTCTCATATATATAAGAATCCTTCCTATGGCATCTTTCCTCCATTATTCTCATATATATAAGAATCCCTCCTATGGCATCTTTCCTTCATTATTCTCATATATATATATATATATATATATATTTATTGGATATAGGTGTCCTGAAGGTAGTTATTGTAATTGTACATGACCTATATAGATAGAACAATCTTGCTCGAGATGATACTATGCTATCCGGTTTGTTTTTATCTATCATGACTCGGAAATGGCATGTGATCGGCACTTGAGTTACATGAAGTCTATAAGACCCCACCGTAACCCAAGTAAGCCGAAAATCAGGAATCTATAACTTTTTAAGAAAATAGTAGAGGTAAAGTTTTGAAAAGGGTATAAATGAAATCAAGTTCCGCTTTTAAAGTATATGTAAAGTTTATAGAAATACAAGTAGGTAGTGTACTAAAATTTGAAAACGTTTTCGTCATTTAAAATTTGGGCAGCACATCTTTTGTAAATTTTGATCAAAATAGTACATAAACAATAATAATATTGGCATCCCCAAACATGAGCTAGCTCTTTGCCAATCGGCGGAAACACAACCACGCAAATAAGTATACGACGCCCGAGACGAAAATCAATCATAGAAAAGAATAAGGAAAACGAAAATATCATCGAACTCATCTATAAAGAATATATATAACGCTCACTTTAAATCCAACAGAATATACGAGTCTCTGGTTTCTAAGTCTACCAAATATACATAGTCTGCTTGATAGAGCTTTTAACTAGATACAATGAAATAAATATACAATGGTGGTTACGATCCGGACTGTAACCCACCTACCAAGCAAATCACCTAAAAAAAACAATGTGCCAGCAAGCAGCTACTGATCCGAACGGTCGGTCCTGCAAGAAAACTATGGCACAACGGGGATGAGTTGCCAACTTGTGAGTAGATCTATCTAGATCATACAGTAATATAATAATATTATCATACAGTGGGGTATCGAAATGAACGTGTATATATGTATATATATAAGTATAATATCGTGCCTGTATCAATATGTGGTATCGTGTCATCCATATCATGTATGTATACATATCATCCGATGAGTGTCCATCAGCGACACTCAAAATCATCATGAAGTCATGAGTGTCCAGTATCGACACTCGAAATCATCATAAATCCCGTGCTCAGCATCGACACGTAAATTCTCATATCTCAGACGCCATCTCATCGGATCGGCCCTCATATCTCAGGCACCGTCTCATCAGATCGGTCCTCATATCCATCTATCTCATATCATTCTGGTCGGTATCCTCCAGATATCCGCCGAGTCCAATACTGTCACCGGTAGGCAGTGTTCTCCTGCTAGACATAACACCTTTCTATACGATCTTCTTGCCTTGGGATACCGTACCGGGTCCACCATGTATCCGCAATCGGTTTCTCACCGTGCCTTTACAGAGTTCCCTAGTGCCCGCGGTGGAGCGGAGGCACGAATGGCGAACAAAAATTTCATGCAAACACGAAAGAACCCCGAACCTAGAATCGATCCAAACGCCTAAACTAGCAAACCAAGCATGCAAAGGTACGGAATACTACCTTCGACGCGTGTCCACCCAATCGTGGAAGACCCCTCCAAGCTCTATGTATGCTGTCCGGATCGTGCTTGAGTGGCGACCTCTCTTACCGAAGAAGATCCACCTGAGAGAAACCGATCCAAACTCCGACTTCACCTAGTGAAGCGACCGGCAGTCCAAGCTCGCTACGAATGGAGAGTAAGGATGTAAGAATATTTTTGCTATATTTTCTCTTTTTTCTAAGCTCATGTGAGCTACCTAGAAGAAGGAGGAGGAGGTGAAGAAGAAGAAGCCAAGAAAAATATGGCTAAGTCTTTTTTTGTGAAGAGCTAGGAGCAAAACTAGAAAAGAGAATGGCTCATTATTTTTTTAGCAACCATGCCACAATAGTAAAACCAAATGATTATACAATATAATAACCAAGGCCATCCCTCTCTACCATGCTTTTTAACACTTTATCCTCCACCTCATTCTTGATTTTCTATAAAAGAAAAATCAACAAATGAAGGGTCCATCTTCTAGAACAAATTTCGTATAAATATGGAATATAACCTGGTACGCGTATTCGTATAAAAATACGAATAACCAAGAGAGAGAAAATGTATAGTGAACAATAATACTAGAATATACATATTAAATATATATATATATATATATATATATATATATATATATATAAATTATTAAATCAAAACCCGATTTAATAATCCGGCTTAATCCTAAGCCGCTAGCATTATCAACCGTCCGATTAAAGTCCGTATAGCCTGTACATGTATTTAATCGGACACCCTGTATGTACCAACATACGTCATCTACATCATATCATCTGAACCGGGAAAAACCCTGTGTGGGACTTTAAAGACTCGACAATACGCTAGCAGTGATTTACCGGATAAATCCAAAAACCACAAGCACGTCAGCGGCACTGGCTGTACGTAACGGATATCCAGGTATTTGTCGAAAAGGAGGTCGACAATCAAGTCCGTCCATACCCTACTGAGCCTGAATGTGATAATCTCCGTACAGTCCAGTCTCTTCGTCTGAGAGTATCGCATACCGGGTCTAGGGGGTGGAAACGTCAGACCTCTAATAACCTGATAAGTCGCGTCGAAGTTAAGCTCATCACCAACCGAGAAACTACTGAACTCATATCAGTAAATCTCATCTACCGTGGCCATGGATTTAGTGTGATATCCAACCGAACACAGCACGACATCGACTCCTAATATCAGGAAAGACGAATCCCCGACAATCGCTTACTGCCTCCATGTGGCTTGGGACTGTACCCAACTAAAACCTGTTTGTATGACTCCTTTGAGCCGTGGTAGGGTGGTAATCAGAGTACAGTAGGAACTCACATGAGACACATAACGATCTTAGGTCAAAAGACTAACCTGTACTAATGCCACTTGAGAACTTCCATCTGACAATAGATATAATACCAAATAGAATTTCTCGGCGAGTCCGTCTAGTGTACTCATCACCAGTGAGTACCTGTATACTATCTTAGGTAACATAACACCAATAGCTTGTGAGACCGGCCATCGTCCCTCATTGGGGTCTCGAAACGTATACACTAGTCTACACCGGAATATCGATGCCCAGTTTCGATACTCCCACGACTAGAGACATTTAAGGATATGCTTATAGACTATCCAGCTCTCACGTATATGATCGCTATCATAATGCTGGTAGTCAAGCAAAAATCCTACGGGCTTCATCATTATGTATTAGCGACACGTAATAACAAGTAAAATGTGTACACATCAATGATAAAGACAAACCAGATAGCATACTATCATTTCGAGTAAAATTGTTCTACCTGTATAGGTCCTCCCTCAATTATCATAATTGCATGCCTGCAATTACAATAATTGCCTTGAGGGTACTATATCCAAAAATCTCCCATTTGCACTTAAGGCTAATTATTGCGGTATCGCATACTCACATCCCGTGTGCTATCGAATACCCAATTTCTCTACTAATAAATTTCTCAAACCTAGTTTGACAAACATCCGTGTTCGAGAAATAGCCTCAGTGAGTGGATCCGCTATAATGTTTCAACTTCCTCTCTCTATATCTCAAAATCACGGAGATGAACAATCTCCCGAATTGAGCAATACCCGGCCTCAAGAATAGATCGATAAGGATATGACATGAGACATATATATGTATGTATACATGAGAATAAAAAATGACATGCCGTACGAGCCCATAGATCCGTACCATTGTCGATGAGTAGGACGATAGATACTTAACCCAAATTTGGTTGCCACCGTACAATGGATTTCCGTACGCGATGAGATATACAGGATGATTGATCTGCACTCATGATTTGAGGATGATGATCGATGATATTGCCATATTGGATATTATGAGGCTGGATCGCTGACGTAAAGATTCCACCTGAACCATACTTATTTCCAAAACCGATGAATCGTATGCACATTTAAATAGAAATCTCAAGGTACACTACGGATTTTCAAATGGTGTCTTTTCCTTAATAACACCGTAGCCCCTACTTTCAAAACTACGATTCATATCATTTAAACTGACCCATAGTTCATGCATAGTTACTGTAGGGTTAGTATAGCACCTTGAGAAAGTTTTGGAAAGCATCAATCATGCTACTTTAAAATTTTAGGGGTGCTAAACAAACCCTAACCAAGATCTTAACTAGAGACTTAGGGTTAACATAGCAAGTAAACAACTTTACTTCTAAGAGTTTGGGATTACAACCTTTGTAGTCCGTTCCTTCGCTTCATAACCTCCGTATTGAGGTCCCTTCGCCGCGATCATCATATACCCGGACTCTAGAGAGGCTCCATGAAGAGAAAGATGCAAGCTTGTTCCAATCTTCAACAACTAAGATGATCTACCTTGAAGAATCTCAAACCCAAGCTATTGCTTCACCAATCAAGTATTAGCAAAGCAAACACCCTAATCTAAGTGGCTAAAATAGATGAAGATGATGAAGTAGGAATTTAGCTCTCTTTTGTTTTCTTTATCTCACTCAAAATCATCACAAACCCAAAAGCTAGAAAGCTTTTCCAAGAGGAAGAAGAAGAAGAATTTCTTTTGTGATGAATAATGAATTATTGTGTGAGGTTAGAATTTCAACCATGGGTTAAAGATAACATCCTTAACTTTTGTAGAGAATAAACCATGGGTTGAGCTTTGGGTTGGGTTAACAAATATCTTCACAAAGTATCAAAAGATGAAGACTAAAGTCAAAGCTTCAAGAAGCTTCCACAAAGTTCATCCATAACATTAACCCTAATCCAAACCCTAACATGTAACCCTAGTTGTAATTTTAACCCTAACATGTTACAATATTATATATCACATGTATAATATATTTTGTAACAAAATAAAATAATACAATTAACATATATCATATATATATCAATGTATTATGCAAGTGAGAAAAAGAATCTTTAAGTGAGCTTATATTAGTTAATGTAATATAATATATCAAATATATAATTATACATTAAATTATCGAACCAACACTTGATCCGATAATCCGGCTATTTCACAAATAACCGACTAATATAATCTATATCAGTTCATCGAATCAACACTTGATCCGATGACCCGGCTATATCACATATACCCGGCCGATATCACATATCGCGAGAATCTAATACGGTATCGCATACACGTATTATTCTCGGTCCCGCACATATCTCATATATGCTCCTACTCCGTTTTGCCTGAGCCAGAAAACCTCTATGTAGGACTCTAAAGAATCGTCAATACGCCGGTGTTCAGACTATAATATTGCATTATTCATTCCTCTATTCTTATTCTCTTTATAAATAAACAGGTACTCTTGACGCACTTTTGATACATGTTACAGGATACAGGGCTTGGATACAAATACAGTGAAAAAGACGAAAGCTGATGCAGAAAAGAGACTCTTGACCAACAAGTAGACGGACCTTACTCAAGTCAAGACGAAGAACAGTACACAAAGACGAAAGTGAAACGGTCAAAAGATCCTTACAAATTTTCACTAAAAATCTGGAGAAGACCAAGAAGGCCAACAGAGAAAACAAGTATAGAAATAGAAGACCAAACAGCCAAGGAAAAAGACCAAAAAACTACGGAGCATAACTCTTCAGTTTGGCCGCGGAACCGCGGCCAAACCTAGCCTGGCGCCGCGGTTCCGCGGCCATATAGGGCCCGTGTCGGTGCATATTTTCTGAGCTGTTGCGTCGGTGCAGATGTTAGGATTTTTCGAGGGCAAATCTGTAATTGCACATCTGCGAGACTCTGAGACCCTAATTCTCCTGTTTGCTTATAAATTGTAATTTTAGATCTGTAAAATGTATGCCTCTTTTCAATCAATAAAATTCAGACTTTCTGAGAGATAAATTCAGATCTGTTTTTCTTGTTTGGAGGGAGCCGTCAACTTAGGAAGGTAAATTATGTCTTTCTTTCTTTTAATTAGTATGCCTTATCATACCCTAATGAGCGAGTAATCTCCTCGCTTGTTAGGGTTAGCCTTAGGGAAAGGGTTGAGAGATGAGATCTCTCACCCCTTTCAATGCCACTTTCACCTAATGAATTAGAACTCCACGCATACGAGCACAACCGCTCCCTGCGGCATCCTACCCATCGAGGTAACGATGAACCGTAGTATAAAGGGCCGGTTGCGCGCGTTTTCCGTGGGGGTTAGGGTAATTATCAACAAAGGAAGGATACAAATCTAGAGGAAGAAACATCTCCCTAAAAGATTTGGATCCACTTTATTAATAATTACCTTAACATCTAATAGATCTAAAAAAGAAGGCATTGAAAGCGGTGAAGAAAAACGTTAATCTCCAAAACTTCCCCTAAGCCTAACCCTAGCAAGACTCTTAATTAGATTAATTAGATCCAGTTTTTATAGATTTTTATAAACCAACTAAAACGACATCTTGAATCTGTAGGGTTCCTAGGCACTCTAATGGAGTCTCACAAGTGATCAAACATACCAATTTCTAAAAATTACGGTGCCGAGAAAACCTAGAACGGATCGTTGGCTAGAAGTATAGGCAAAGCAAGCATGTAAACGGAAATGTATCTAAAGGAAAGGGGCTACAACCTTTGTAGATCCGGTCCACCACTTCCTAAGCTTCGCGATGATCTCCCTCCACTGTCCAAATCGAACCCCGGACTCTAGCATCGGCTTCATCGAAGAATGGGCGAGCTTGATCGTCGGTTCGATGCCGAAGATGATCTACGTCGAGGCATCGCTAGAACAAGCTCCAACTTCACCAAGTCGGGAAAACTTGTGAAGGAAACACCCTATACTACTTGGCAAGAGGTAGAGGATGAAGAAATAGGAAGTGGGTAAACTTTAGATTTGGATTTCTCACATTTTTCCATCAATCACCATTGATGGTCAAGCTTTCTCTTTCTTGCTCAAGATGAAGAAGAAGAAGAAAAGATATGATAAGTTGAATAAATAAAAATGAATAAGAATTAAATCTTATCATACTTTTAACCTTAGTTAAGTGTAGAGAAAAGACCATGGTTAATGGAATGGTTAGGGTTAAGGATAAGAACAAAAGAGTGACTTAGTCAAAGTTTCAAGAAACTTCAACTAAAAACAAAATATTCAACCATTCATTTATCCTTTCCTTTTTCCAAAATGAATAAATAAGAAAGATAAATGAATAATTAATCAAAACCCTAATCATTAACTTAAACCATGGTTTGATTCTTTACACTTAACCAAGTAAGCATGTATCATCAAACATGATACAAACATGTGCACAAAATTATATCGCATATACAATGTGCACAATTCAAGTGAGAAAATCCTTTTAAAGTGAACCAATACTAGTTAACGCAAAGTAATATATCAAATATATAAATATGCACTAAATCATTAAATCAACACTTGAATTAACGATCCGGTCATATCGGATATAACCGACTAGTATCATATGTATCGGCTTATCGAATCAATCCTTGATTCGATAATTAGGTTATATCGCATATAACCAATCGATACATAGATCGCGAGAATGTAATACGGTATCACATACTCGAATTATTCTCGGTCCCGCACATATCTCATATGCGCTCCTATTTCGTTTCGCTTGAGCCAGGAAACCTCTGTGTAGGACTCTAAAGACTCGTCAATACGCCGGCAGCAGATGATGATCATATCAAGCATCCACAAGCCGCAAGCGGTCTGCTAAACGTAACGGCCACCCGGGTATTGAGCGATCAGAAGATCGATGAGTAAGCCCGCTCACACTCCTGCGAATCCAACCAGTAACACTTACCGTACAGTCCGGTCTGTTCGTCTGATATGTCGCATATCTCGCCTAGGGGTGGTAAACGTCAGACCCCAATAGCTCGATAAGTCATGCCGACTTGAGGTCCATAACATTCGTGAAACTACTGATAACTCTTACCAGTATATCACTGCAACCCTCGCCAGGGATTTCCTGTTATGGCCAGTCGAGCATAGCACAACATCAACCCCCAATACCGGGAGAGACGAATCCCCTCCTATCGCTCATTGCCTCCATGTGAATCGGGACTGTACCCAAAAACCACCTGTTTGCACGACTCAGTAGAGCCGTGGTAGGATGGAAATCAAAGCACAGTGGGAGACACACAAGACTCTATGACGATCTCAGGTCAACAGACTAAGCTGTACCAGTGTCACCAGAGAACTGCCATCTGACGTGAGGTATAATACCATCTGGGAGTTCTCGGCGAGTCCGTTCAGTGTACCCAGTCTCCACTGAGCACCCGTATACCATCTTCGATGTCAAACACCAATGGATATGGGATCATTCATCGCCCATCACATGGGTCGAGAAGATATACGCTAGTCTACTCTGAAATATCGATGCCCCGTCTCGATATTCCCACGACTAGGAACAATGAAGGATGTACTCATTGACTACCCAGGCCCCACTAGTATGATCTTCATCATAGTCCTGGAAGTCGAGTACTCATCCTAAGGGCTTTATCAACATGTAACAGAGAGACAGAAAGTATACACGTTAAGATAAAGAGCAACCAGATAGCGTACTATCATGTCGAGCAAGAAAGTCCTACCTATATATGTCCCAGCATCCACTACAATATACATCCAATGTACAGTAATGGCCTCTAGGGCATACATATAACTAACAATCTCCCACTTGCACTAGGGCCATTTGTAGCAGTGGTTGTAGTATCTCATACTCAACCATCCCATAAAAGTCTCTCTCTGGGAAAATGCCTTTGTGAGTGGATCCGCCGTGTTGTCCTCTAAGTCTACTCTCCTAACCTCGATCATCCTGGAGATCAACTATCTCCATGATCAGGTGATGCTGCCTCAGAATATGTCTGGGTCACTGATGGGACCAGGGTTCCAGGGTCGAAGCCACACTTCCATTGTCATACAATGGCAGGAACCTAGTTCATCTTATGAACCAATATACACCCAAACTTCCTCTTTGGTAGTATCTTCAATAGCGATGTTACCAGCCTTTATCGTCTAGTTTGCCACGGTATCTAGCTTGGAACTCTTCCAACATACCGTCCCTTTACTGAGGGTAAAGACAGTGCCTGTGACTGACATTCAGTCGTCTTTATCACCCTGGAACACTTCCAGTGATTCTCCCCAGGATCGATTGATACAATCTCACTATACCTAGTGAGAACCCTAATATCCCTTTAGATCTATCTCATAGGTCCAAATCTCAGGATTTAGGAGGTATCATCTTTATCCTATTTGGAGAATCCTTGTGATAATAGGAGATTGATCGATCGTAGTATAGGAAACTCTTTTCCTATCAAGAGTATGTTGTCTACGTACAATACGAAGATGACCACCTTACTCTCTACTACCCTTTTGTATATACAAGGTTCGTCTACCATTTTGATGAAGTCAAACACTTTGACTATCACATCAAAACAGACGTTCCAACTCCGCGATGCCTGCTTCATTATGTAAAGCAACTTGCACACGTTTCCGCTGCTCCCACTGTTTACGAAGACCTCTGGCTGTGTTCTTATAGACGTTCTCTTCTAAATCAGTATTTAGAAAAGCAGTCATGGCACCCAACCGCCAGATATCGTAGTCATGGTATGTAGCCGTGGTAAGTAGGATCTGGATAGACTTAAGCATAGCTACTGGAAAAAGGTTTCATCATTATCCACGCCTGGTCGATGACGAAAACCTTTAACAAGTCTAGCTTTGAAAGTCTCAACTTTTCCATCTACACCAAGTAATCTTCTCAAGATATACTTGCTCCTGATGGGGATTTAACCCTTCAGATATAGCAGCTAAAGTCCATACTTTGCTGGTGTACATGGATTCCATATCAGATAGCTAAGCATCCAGCCATTCTTACAGAGTCCCTACTCTCGATGGCCTGCTCGAAACTAGTTGGGTCATCATCTCATGATGCAATCCTTGCTCCCACTGTCATCGAGAAACCGAGGTATCTCTCAGGCGGATGAGGAACCCTACTAGATCGGCGGAGAGGCTGAGGTTCGTCGGGAACTATAGAATCTTATGGTTCTGTCAAATCATCAACTGCAGTTTTGTATAGCTGGAACCTTTCCAGTTCTACAGAACTGATCCTGCCTCGATCTTGTCCGGATTTTGCTTTAAACATAGGCCGGACAACCCCAAATCTTAACTTACTTAAGATATGGGCTCTTCCCTTTCCATATCACATATGAAGTGGTAGGCAGTGATTTGACTCGAACCTAATTCAATAGGTATGCAGCTTCTCAAGCGCATAACACCCAAAAAGGAAATAGGTAACTCAGTAATACTCATCACAGAGCACACCATATCTAATATTGTGCGATTGCTCCGCCCTGATGCACCGTTGTGCTGTGGTGTATTCAGAGGGGTAATATGGAGAGAGAATCTCATTCTCCTTTAGAATGGTCCAGGAATGCCATGCACAAGTATTCTCCTCCCTGATCTTATCATAGGACATAATACTTATACCCGTATTTTGGTTTTCTACTTCTAACTTATATTTTGTGAATATCTCAAAAGGGTCGGACTTATATTTTAACAGGAACATATGACTGAATCTTGAGAGATTATCAGAGAATATAATGAAGTATGAAGAACCAGTCCTGGCATGTGTAGACAGGAGACTTTACATACATCATCATGTATCAGTCCCAAGAGTTTACTAACTCTTTCTCTGTTTCTAATAAACAGAGCTATGGTCATCTTATCTTTGTGACATGACTGGCAAGTTTCACAAGATGTAAATTCAAACTGATTTAAATATGCATCTAAAATGTAACTTCAGCCAGTCGGGTCGCATTGATATGACCTAGTCTACAATGCCTCAAGAACGAATCGTTCATTTCTGAACTCTTCCTCTTGTGTGTGTTCTGTATACAAGGAACTGTAGTTTGATTTAGAACGTCAATGCTTTTAGATAACGTGCCTGAACCGATCAACTTTTGATATAGGAAATGTTCAAAACATTATCCAACAATACAAAATTATATCATTTCTTTACTAATAAAGAGACTGATATGATTTTGTATATCAGGTTCGGTATCTAATAGCATTTGTTCAGAATCAATGTATTCGTAATACAGGGTGACAGTGACCAACAGACTTGGCTGCAACACTTGCCCCGGTTTCTGTCTCATGAAACTTATCACCCGTTCTCAGTTTTTCTACCTTTTTGTAGCCCTATGTAACAGATTACATATCTGGGATCCTGATCCGGTATCATATACCCAGGATGCAGAGGATACTGAGAAACAGTTCTTTATAATGAACATACCCGAAGGAGATGCATCATATGCACTTTCTTCTTTTGGGCGGCATAGGAATTCTGGTATTTCCTGCTCTGTCTTATAACAATTATAAGTTGGAGCGGGACCAACGTTCCCCAGCTCAGTATAACAAGCGGGTTCGGTCAAAATTCCGTATTATTATCTTGATTAAGGCGTGATATGGTCGCTACCAGGAGAGAGAGAGAAGAAAACACTCTGCGTGCGCTCTTACAAGATTAGATTGGTTATGTATTTTATCTAATCAGGATGTCTCCCACTGTTTTTATCAAATCTTCCTTCAAACCCTAAAAGGAAAGACTAGCCGGGATTAATTACACTCTACAAGTTCGTCAATCTTTCAGCCAGGCTAGTGTCGGTACTTTGAGGGAGGTTCCCCGTGCTTTCGCACGGACCTAATTACAGTAAACCTCGTTTTCCCAGAGGCGTAACCCCGTTGACACCTTTCTAGACACCTACTTGATCGGCTAATTGCAAAGTGCAAAACTCTCCCAGGAGTAACAATTACTCGCAGTGGGTATCGGGATCCAACTATCATATAGAAGGTATGCAATCTCATTGCAAATTTCAACACTTGAAACTCCCGATAAAGGTTTTTACCCCTAGCACCTATGACCTTAACTATGGTCAATAAATCATAAGTACTAGTCAAGTTCTACCCGTCATTTCGTGATTAATTAGACCCACCCACATGACCCTTAACTAAGGTCAACAAAGTCACGCGACTGTCCTAACTAATCGCATCATATGCGGTGTAGGAAGACATCACTTAGCTACCGTACACTGTGCCTTGACTATGGTCAACAAACACAGCACGAATACTAAGTACTCTACTTCCTAAAATGACGGAGGGTTGCGAATGGTTTTTGTGAAAACCTTTAACGCTTTGAACTTGATCTCGTTGCGGAATCAAATGGTTTTTTTTTAAATGGAATGTTTTTGAGGCTTTTCTAGTTTTGCTAAAGGGGTCACTCCCGGTGAAGGGATCGTCGGCCCTTTCCTCGTCGAATGAGGTGCGGGATATATCATATATATCACTGTGCAAAGCAGAAACTATAGAAGCGATCAAAATACAAACCGAGTGATGTAGCATCTGCCAGTTATTGCTAAAGGAGTCACTCCCGGTGAAGGGATCTCGGTCCTTTCCCTATCGAATAAGGTGCATAATGTTCTATAATGAACACCACGATGCAAAGCAAGAACTGTAGCTACTTGTTTTTATTTTTGAAATTTGATTCCACAACATCAATTAGGTTTATTTTCTTTCATTAATCTCATTAATGAATATCCCATCATTTAAGTCCACCTAACCTTCACAGATAAATATAACGTACGCTTATGCCATCCGCATTCGCCTCGATGTCCCGTCTGCACCGTTAGGTTAGGTAACTAACGCCAGAGCGAGGCAGGGCTAGCGCGGGTGTAAAACATTAGCAACGTCTATATAATATATCATATATACTATATATAATACCTGTCACAGAACATCATCACAGATAAATCACAGCAGAAGAAACATATGAAATATTGGATATACTAGGACGTCCGTGTTTTCAATACGAGCCAGTATAAAACACGGATTCCACGGTCGTGATGAATAGCCAATCCCACACCCCTAGACCCCTACGAGAGCGGCAAGCAACTCTACCAATTCTAGGGTTAGGAGACCCGGACTCGACTCCTCGAGTTGGTTTCCCACTGGACCCCAGAACCCGGTTACTTGTGCTCCCCTCCTTGGGTCTATCCTAGTGCAGAAAAGTAAATAATATACATCAACGGTGACAACTTCCGCAACCTGGAAGTGCCCCAATAAAAGAATATTACATACAAGTTTTTACATGAATGAAAATGAAAAACACTCATCTCACATAAAAAAACCCCCCGGCTATTCAAACACGACGATCCAATATAACATATCCAACAACACATAACATCACATGTCATCAACGTAAGTAAATATGCGCATCCCAATTGTCGTTGACATATAGCAACGAAACCGGCGATATCACATATTACACTTACGGTCACAGAAAAGAAAATGTAAAACTACAACAGTTGGAATCCGCAACCTCTTTAGACATCACATGCCTAATTAAATGAATTACTTAGACATCACATGCCTAACAATTATAAACCCCGCATTCTAGTCTCGTTATCGAAAACACTTTTCAATATCAAGTCGGGCAATTCAACAAGATTCCCCAAAAACTGATCGAATGCTCGTCGCAAACTTTAGTAGGCGGCCGCACCCCTGATACCATCGACGAAGTGCACCAAGGCGGAACATCGCTGCCGCGAGCACCCGGACGGATGCTTTCGGCGACGGGGTTCTCCTACAGTCACTTGGTCGGGGCTATGTGGTGAGGCTGTCTATTAAGTTTACCCGGCGAGTATCCGCGTACGCTACGTGATTGCGATGGACTTTTGATTACATCAAAACTCCGTGGCAACCGATCAAGTGAGACTAAACTGCTATGTTTATAATATTCATTCCGTTATCTCATAACTATTTACGAATTCCAATTATTGTATCACATTCCGGATAAATAGAAAATGTTAAACTTTCCGATCGAACAATCGAACACCCAAGTTTTCCCGAAACAGGTCAACACATGAAATAAGTCTAACAACATTCAGTTCGTGCCTCAGTACCAACGGTCCAGCCGTAGAAGGGTCAAGCCAACGCCTCACATGTGGCACGCCGTACTGCCCCAAACCCGAAGGTTCAAAGGGCAGTTCAAGACGGTCACATAATCGAGTTAAGGTTTGTTGTCTTCTAGAGGGTCCATCGCGTTACTTGCACTACTTAGAACGTCGTTAAACAACGGAAAAATCCAACACTTGGAAATTTCCCGACAGGGGAAAAATTTGGTATTTATATCCGGTCGAACTTTTTAACATATTCTAAAAATACCCGGAAAAGCACACCGACAAAAATTAGACAGTCCGATCGAATACACCGAGTCCCCAATACAACCCAGAAAATACAACTCTGGAATAAATATTAAAAACATCCAGAACACACAAGAAACACCAACAGAAACAACTGAAGAAAACACACATCCTAATCATCACAGACGGCCGCGGAACCGCCGCAAAAGGGGGGTCAACGCCGCGGTTTCGCGGCCGTACTGTTGAATTAGGTTGTCGTTTTCTCCAGTTTTTCTTAGAATTTCCTGCACATTTCTCTGCATATTTTTAATTCCAAAAAATCCACATTTTACAGAAATGTCCAGAGAGCATGTTAAGGGTTTGGGTTTCGGGTCGATCGGACTTCAAATTCCGTCGGGACTTCGCCTAAGGCTCTAGCTAGGCTCTGATACCACTGTAGGGTTCCTAGGCACTCTAATGGAGTCTCACAAGTGATCAAACATGCCAATTTCTAAAAATTACGGTGCCGAGAAAACCTAGAACGGATCGTTGGCTAGAAGTATAGGCAAAGCAAGCATGTAAACGGAAATGTATCTAAAGGAAAGGGGCTACAACCTTTGTAGATCCGGTCCACCACTTCCTAAGCTCCGCGATGATCTCCCTCCGCTGTCCAAATCGAACCCCGGACTCTAGCATCGGCTTCATCGAAGAATGGGCGAGCTTGATCGTCGGTTCGATGCCGAAGATGATCTACATCGAGGCATCGCTAGAACAAGCTCCAACTTCACCAAGTCGGGAAAACTTGTGAAGGAAACACCCTATACTACTTGGCAAGAGGTAGAGGATGAAGAAATAGGAAGTGGGTAAACTTTAGATTTGGATTTCTCACATTTTTCCATCAATCACCATTGATGGTCAAGCTTTCTCTTTCTTGCTCAAGATGAAGAAGAAGAAGAAAAGATATCATAAGTTGAATAAATAAAAATGAATAAGAATTAAATCTTATCATACTTTTAACCTTAGTTAAGTGTAGAGAAAAGACCATGGTTAATGGAATGGTTAGGGTTAAGGATAAGAACAAAAGAGTGACTTAGTCAAAGTTTCAAGAAACTTCAACTAAAAACAAAATATTCAACCATTCATTTATCCTTTCCTTTTTCCAAAATGAATAAATAAGAAAGATAAATGAATAATTAATCAAAACCCTAATCATTAACTTAAACCATGGTTTGATTCTTTACACTTAACCAAGTAAGCATGTATCATCAAACATGATACAAACATGTGCACAAAATTATATCGCATATACAATGTGCACAATTCAAGTGAGAAAATCCTTTTAAAGTGAACCAATACTAGTTAACGCAAAGTAATATATCAAATATATAAATATGCACTAAATCATTAAATCAACACTTGAATTAACGATCCGGTCATATCGGATATAACCGACTAGTATCATATGTATCGGCTTATCGAATCAATCCTTGATTCGATAATTAGGTTATATCGCATATAACCAATCGATATATAGATCGCGAGAATGTAATACGGTATCACATACTCGAATTATTCTCGGTCCCGCACATATCTCATATGCGCTCCTATTTCGTTTCGCTTGAGTCAGGAAACCTCTGTGTAGGACTCTAAAGACTCGTCAATACGCCGGCAGCAGATGATGATCATATCAAGCATCCACAAGCCGCAAGCGGTCTGCTAAACGTAACGGCCACCCGGGTATTGAGCGATCAGAAGATCGATGAGTAAGCCCGCTCACACTCCTGCGAATCCAACCAGTAACACTTACCGTACAGTCCGGTCTGTTCGTCTGATATGTCGCATATCTCGCCTAGGGGTGATAAACGTCAGACCCCAATAGCTCGATAAGTCATGCCGACTTGAGGTCCATAACATTCGTGAAACTACTGATAACTCTTACCAGTATATCACTGCAACCCTCGCCAGGGATTTCCTGTTATGGCCAGTCGAGCATAGCACAACATCAACCCCCAATACCGGGAGAGACGAATCCCCTCCTATCGCTCATTGCCTCCATGTGAATCGGGACTGTACCCAAAAACCACCTGTTTGCACGACTCAGTAGAGCCGTGGTAGGATGGAAATCAAAGCACAGTGGGAGACACACAAGACTCTATGACGATCTCAGGTCAACAGACTAAGCTGTACCAGTGTCACCAGAGAACTGCCATCTGACGTGAGGTATAATACCATCTGGGAGTTCTCGGCGAGTCCGTTCAGTGTACCCAGTCTCCACTGAGCACCCGTATACCATCTTCGATGTCAAACACCAATGGATATGGGATCATTCATCGCCCATCACATGGGTCGAGAAGATATACGCTAGTCTACTCTGAAATATCGATGCCCCGTCTCGATATTCCCACGACTAGGAACAATGAAGGATGTACTCATTGACTACCCAGGCCCCACTAGTATGATCTTCATCATAGTCCTGGAAGTCGAGTACTCATCCTAAGGGCTTTATCAACATGTAACAGAGAGACAGAAAGTATACACGTTAAGATAAAGAGCAACCAGATAGCGTACTATCATGTCGAGCAAGAAAGTCCTACCTATATATGTCCCAGCATCCACTACAATATACATCCAATGTACAGTAATGGCCTCTAGGGCATACATATAACTAACAATCTCCCACTTGCACTAGGGCCATTTGTAGCAGTGGTTGTAGTATCTCATACTCAACCATCCCATAAAAGTCTCTCTCTGGGAAAATGCCTTTGTGAGTGGATCCGCCGTGTTGTCCTCTAAGTCTACTCTCCTAACCTCGATCATCCTGGAGATCAACTATCTCCATGATCAGGTGATGCTGCCTCAGAATATGTCTGGGTCACTGATGGGACCAGGGTTCCAGGGTCGAAGCCACACTTCCATTGTCATACAATGGCAGGAACCTAGTTCATCTTATGAACCAATATACACCCAAACTTCCTCTTTGGTAGTATCTTCAATAGCGATGTTACCAGCCTTTATCGTCTAGTTTGCCACGGTATCTAGCTTGGAACTCTTCCAACATACCGTCCTTTTACTGAGGGTAAAGACAGTGCCTGTGACTGACATTCAGTCGTCTTTATCACCCTGGAACACTTCCAGTGATTCTCCCCAGGATCGATTGATACAATCTCACTATACCTAGTGAGAACCCTAATATCCCTTTAGATCTATCTCATAGGTCCAAATCTCAGGATTTAGGAGGTATCATCTTTATCCTATTTGGAGAATCCTTGTGATAATAGGAGATTGATCGATCGTAGTATAGGAAACTCTTTTCCTATCAAGAGTATGTTGTCTACGTACAATACGAAGATGACCACCTTACTCTCTACTACCCTTTTGTATATACAAGGTTCGTCTACCATTTTGATGAAGTCAAACACTTTGACTATCACATCAAAACAGACGTTCCAACTCCGCGATGCCTGCTTCATTATGTAAAGCAACTTGCACACGTTTCCGCTGCTCCCACTGTTTACGAAGACCTCTGGCTGTGTTCTTATAGACGTTCTCTTCTAAATCAGTATTTAGAAAAGCAGTCATGGCACCCAACCGCCAGATATCGTAGTCATGGTATGTAGCCGTGGTAAGTAGGATCTGGATAGACTTAAGCATAGCTACTGGAAAAAGGTTTCATCATTATCCACGCCTGGTCGATGACGAAAACCTTTAACAAGTCTAGCTTTGAAAGTCTCAACTTTTCCATCTACACCAAGTAATCTTCTCAAGATATACTTGCTCCTGATGGGGATTTAACCCTTCAGATATAGCAGCTAAAGTCCATACTTTGCTGGTGTACATGGATTCCATATCAGATAGCTAAGCATCCAGCCATTCTTACAGAGTCCCTACTCTCGATGGCCTGCTAGAAACTAGTTGGGTCATCATCTCATGATGCAATCCTTGCTCCCACTGTCATCGAGAAACCGAGGTATCTCTCAGGCGGATGAGGAACCCTACTAGATCGGCGGAGAGGCTGAGGTTCGTCGGGAACTATAGAATCTTATGGTTCTGTCAAATCATCAACTGCAGTTTTGTATAGCTGGAACCTTTCCAGTTCTACAGAACTGATCCTGCCTCGATCTTGTCCGGATTTTGCTTTAAACATAGGCCGGACAACCCCAAATCTTAACTTACTTAAGATATGGGCTCTTCCCTTTCCATATCACATATGAAGTGGTAGGCAGTGATTTGACTCGAACCTAATTCAATAGGTATGCAGCTTCTCAAGCGTATAACACCCAAAAATGAAATAGGTAACTCAGTAATACTCATCACAGAGCACACCATATCTAATATTGTGCGATTGCTCCGTCCTGATGCACCGTTGTGCTGTGGTGTATTCAGAGGGGTAATATGGAGAGAGAATCTCATTCTCCTTTAGAATGGTCCAGGAATGCCATGCACAAGTATTCTCCTCCCTGATCTTATCATAGGACATAATACTTATACCCGTATTTTGGTTTTCTACTTCTAACTTATATTTTGTGAATATCTCAAAAGGGTCGGACTTATATTTTAACAGGAACATATGACTGAATCTTGAGAGATTATCAGAGAATATAATGAAGTATGAAGAACCAGTCCTGGCATGTGTAGACAGGAGACTTTACATACATCATCATGTATCAGTCCCAAGAGTTTACTAACTCTTTCTCTGTTTCTAATAAACAGAGCTATGGTCATCTTATCTTTGTGACATGACTGGCAAGTTTCACAAGATGTAAATTCAAACTGATTTAAATATGCATCTAAAATGTAACTTCAGCCAGTCGGGTCGCATTGATATGACCTAGTCTACAATGCCTCAAGAACGAATCGTTCATTTCTGAACTCTTCCTCTTGTGTGTGTTCTGTATACAAGGAACTGTAGTTTGATTTAGAACGTCAATGCTTTTAGATAACGTTCCTGAACCGATCAACTTTTGATATAGGAAATGTTCAAAACATTATCCAACAATACAAAATTATATCATTTCTTTACTAATAAAGAGACTGATATGATTTTGTATATCAGGTTCGGTATCTAATAGCATTTGTTCAGAATCAATGTATTCGTAATACAGGGTGACAGTGACCAACAGACTTGGCTGCAACACTTGCCCCGGTTTCTGTCTCATGAAACTTATCACCCGTTCTCAGTTTTTCTACCTTTTTGTAGCCCTATGTAACAGATTACATATCTGGGATCCTGATCCGGTATCATATACCCAGGATGCAGAGGATACTGAGAAACAGTTCTTTATAATGAACATACCCGAAGGAGATGCATCATATGCACTTTCTTCTTTTGGGCGGCATAGGAATTCTGGTATTTCCTGCTCTGTCTTATAACAATTATAAGTTGGAGCGGGACCAACGTTCCCCAGCTCAGTATAACAAGCGGGTTCGGTCAAAATTCCGTATTATTATCTTGATTAAGGCGTGATATGGTCGCTACCAGGAGAGAGAGAGAAGAAAACACTCTGCGTGCGCTCTTACAAGATTAGATTGGTTATGTAGTTTATCTAATCAGGATGTCTCCCACTGTTTTTATCAAATCTTCCTTCAAACCCTAAAAGGAAAGACTAGCCGGGATTAATTACACTCTACAAGTTCGTCAATCTTTCAGCCAGGCTAGTGTCGGTACTTTGAGGGAGGTTCCCCGTGCTTTCGCACGGACCTAATTACAGTAAACCTCGTTTTCCCAGAGGCGTAACCCCGTTGACACCTTTCTAGACACCTACTTGATCGGCTAATTGCAAAGTGCAAAACTCTCCCAGGAGTAACAATTACTCGCAGTGGGTATCGGGATCCAACTATCATATAGAAGGTATGCAATCTCATTGCAAATTTCAACACTTGAAACTCCCGATAAAGGTTTTTACCCCTAGCACCTATGACCTTAACTATGGTCAACAAATCATAAGTACTAGTCAAGTTCTACCCGTCATTTCGTGATTAATTAGACCCACCCACATGACCCTTAACTAAGGTCAACAAAGTCACGCGACTGTCCTAACTAATCGCATCATATGCGGTGTAGGAAGACATCACTTAGCTACCGTACACTGTGCCTTGACTATGGTCAACAAACACAGCACGAATACTAAGTACTCTACTTCCTAAAATGACGGAGGGTTGCGAATGGTTTTTGTGAAAACCTTTAACGCTTTGAACTTGATCTCGTTGCGGAATCAAATGGTTTTTTTTTAAATGGAATGTTTTTGAGGCTTTTCTAGTTTTGCTAAAGGGGTCACTCCCGGTGAAGGGATCGTCGGCCCTTTCCTCGTCGAATGAGGTGCGGGATATATCATATATATCACTGTGCAAAGCAGAAACTATAGAAGCGATCAAAATACAAACCGAGTGATGTAGCATCTGCCAGTTATTGCTAAAGGAGTCACTCCCGGTGAAGGGATCTCGGTCCTTTCCCTATCGAATAAGGTGCAGAATGTTCTATAATGAACACCACGATGCAAAGCAAGAACTGTAGCTACTTGTTTTTATTTTTGAAATTTGATTCCACAACATCAATTAGGTTTATTTTCTTTCATTAATCTCATTAATGAATATCCCATCATTTAAGTCCACCTAACCTTCACAGATAAATATAACGTACGCTTATGCCATCCGCATTCGCCTCGATGTCCCGTCTGCACCGTTAGGTTAGGTAACTAACGCCAGAGCGAGGCAGGGCTAGCGCGGGTGTAAAACATTAGCAACGTCTATATAATATATCATATATACTATATATAATACCTGTCACAGAACATCATCACAGATAAATCACAGCAGAAGAAACATATGAAATATTGGATATACTAGGACGTCCGTGTTTTCAATACGAGCCAGTATAAAACACGGATTCCACGGTCGTGATGAATAGCCAATCCCACACCCCTAGACCCCTACGAGAGCGGCAAGCAACTCTACCAATTCTAGGGTTAGGAGACCCGGACTCGACTCCTCGAGTTGGTTTCCCACTGGACCCCAGAACCCGGTTACTTATGCTCCCCTCCTTGGGTCTATCCTAGTGCAGAAAAGTAAATAATATACATCAACGGTGACAACTTCCGCAACCTGGAAGTGCCCCAATAAAAGAATATTACATACAAGTTTTTACATGAATGAAAATGAAAAACACTCATCTCACATAAAAAAACCCCCCGGCTATTCAAACACGACGATCCAATATAACATATCCAACAACACATAACATCACATGTCATCAACGTAAGTAAATATGCGCATCCCAATTGTCGTTGACATATAGCAACGAAACCGGCGATATCACATATTACACTTACGGTCACAGAAAAGAAAATGTAAAACTACAACAGTTGGAATCCGCAACCTCTTTAGACATCACATGCCTAATTAAATGAATTACTTAGACATCACATGCCTAACAATTATAAACCCCGCATTCTAGTCTCGTTATCGAAAACACTTTTCAATATCAAGTCGGGCAATTCAACAAGATTCCCCAAAAACTGATCGAATGCTCGTCGCAAACTTTAGTAGGCGGCCGCACCCCTGATACCGTCGACGAAGTGCACCAAGGCGGAACATCGCTGCCGCGAGCACCCGGACGGATGCTTTCGGCGACGGGGTTCTCCTACAGTCACTTGGTCGGGGCTATGTGGTGAGGCTGTCTATTAAGTTTACCCGGCGAGTATCCGCGTACGCTACGTGATTGCGATGGACTTTTGATTACATCAAAACTCCGTGGCAACCGATCAAGTGAGACTAAACTGCTATGTTTATAATATTCATTCCGTTATCTCATAACTATTTGCGAATTCCAATTATTGTATCACATTCCGGATAAATAGAAAATGTTAAACTTTCCGATCGAACAATCGAACACCCAAGTTTTCCCGAAACAGGTCAACACATGAAATAAGTCTAACAACATTCAGTTCGTGCCTCAGTACCAACGGTCCAGCCGTAGAAGGGTCAAGCCAACGCCTCACATGTGGCACGCCGTACTGCCCCAAACCCGAAGGTTCAAAGGGCAGTTCAAGACGGTCACATAATCGAGTTAAGGTTTGTTGTCTTCTAGAGGGTCCATCGCGTTACTTGCACTACTTAGAACGTCGTTAAACAACGGAAAAATCCAACACTTGGAAATTTCCCGACAGGGGAAAAATTTGGTATTTATATCCGGTCGAACTTTTTAACATATTCTAAAAATACCCGGAAAAGCACACCGACAAAAATTAGACAGTCCGATCGAATACACCGAGTCCCCAATACAACCCAGAAAATACAACTCTGGAATAAATATTAAAAACATCCAGAACACACAAGAAACACCAACAGAAACAACTGAAGAAAACACACATCCTAATCATCACAGACGGCCGCGGAACCGCCGCAAAAGGGGGGTCAACGCCGCGGTTTCGCGGCCGTACTGTTGAATTAGGTTGTCGTTTTCTCCAGTTTTTCTTAGAATTTCCTGCACATTTCTCTGCATATTTTAATTCCAAAAAATCCACATTTTACAGAAATGTCCAGAGAGCATGTTAAGGGTTTGGGTTTCGGGTCGATCGGACTTCAAATTCCGTCGGGACTTCGCCTAAGGCTCTAGCTAGGCTCTGATACCACTGTAGGGTTCCTAGGCACTCTAATGGAGTCTCACAAGTGATCAAACATGCCAATTTCTTAAAATTACGGTGCCGAGAAAACCTAGAACGGATCGTTGGCTAGAAGTATAGGCAAAGCAAGCATGTAAACGGAAATGTATCTAAAGGAAAGGGGCTACAACCTTTGTAGATCCGGTCCACCACTTCCTAAGCTCCGCGATGATCTCCCTCCGCTGTCCAAATCGAACCCCGGACTCTAGCATCGGCTTCATCGAAGAATGGGCGAGCTTGATCGTCGGTTCGATGCCGAAGATGATCTACATCGAGGCATCGCTAGAACAAGCTCCAACTTCACCAAGTCGGGAAAACTTGTGAAGGAAACACCCTATACTACTTGGCAAGAGGTAGAGGATGAAGAAATAGGAAGTGGGTAAACTTTAGATTTGGATTTCTCACATTTTTCCATCAATCACCATTGATGGTCAAGCTTTCTCTTTCTTGCTCAAGATGAAGAAGAAGAAGAAAAGATATGATAAGTTGAATAAATAAAAATGAATAAGAATTAAATCTTATCATACTTTTAACCTTAGTTAAGTGTAGAGAAAAGACCATGGTTAATGGAATGGTTAGGGTTAAGGATAAGAACAAAAGAGTGACTTAGTCAAAGTTTCAAGAAACTTCAACTAAAAACAAAATATTCAACCATTCATTTATCCTTTCCTTTTTCCAAAATGAATAAATAAGAAAGATAAATGAATAATTAATCAAAACCCTAATCATTAACTTAAACCATGGTTTGATTCTTTACACTTAACCAAGTAAGCATGTATTATCAAACATGATACAAACATGTGCACAAAACTATATCGCATATACAATGTGCACAATTCAAGTGAGAAAATCCTTTTAAAGTGAACCAATACTAGTTAACGCAAAGTAATATATCAAATATATAAATATGCACTAAATCATTAAATCAACACTTGATTTAACGATCCGGTCATATCGGATATAACCGACTAGTATCATATGTATCGGCTTATCGAATCAATCCTTGATTCGATAATTAGGTTATATCGCATATAACCAATCGATACATAGATCGCGAGAATGTAATACGGTATCGCATACTCGAATTATTCTCGGTCCCGCACATATCTCATATACGCTCCTATTTCGTTTCGCTTGAGTCAGGAAATCTCTGTGTAGGACTCTAAAGACTCGTCAATACGTCGGCAGAATCAACTCGTTAAAACACATAAAAGAAATTTACCCGTCTCTGTGGATCGACCCGTACTCACCGGCTAGCTGCGAAGCGACGCCGTTTCTGATTGCGGTAAACTTAATATTTTTGGATTAATCAAATGGCGCCGTTGCCGGGGACGGCGTAATTTTTCTTTTTGTGAATTTTCGGGTTGATATAAATTTTAAAAAGTATAAAAATCTGAAAATATAAAAAAAAAATACAAAAATTATCAATTTTGATCTGTTTGAAGGGTTTGTTGTTTGAATCTTGCAGGAACAGCAAAGACTTTTGGATCTGGAATTTTACAGAGGTCAAATCAGAATAGTGAACATCACAACAGAGGAAGATTGAACCAGCAGAGCACCAGAAATTTTCTGACTCCTTGATCTGCTCAAGGAGCCGCGGATCCGCCGCAAAACACCCATCAAAACCGCGTTTCCGCGGCCGTCTGTTGGACTCTCTGCACAAAAATTGCATGGTCAGTTTTCTCTCTCTCCCCTCTGCAACATCCATATCTCCACTGTAAAAATTTTCTGCAGGTTTCTTTGTGCTAAAAAAAAAAAATCTTCTTCCCCCTTCTAAATAACAGATTTCTGCAGGTTTCTTTGCGCCGCGCTAAAAATTGATTGCAAGTGAAATTTTATTGTTTTGCATAATTTAACGGACTCTAAGGGGCCAATTGACCAAACTCAGATTGGGTGGGGATTTCATCACCCTTCCCAGGACCCCAGAAAACACCTAAAGCATTTTGCATCGACCACAATTAATTAAAAAAAGACTAGACTCAGACCTAAGGACATCGAGCTCAATAGGAAAAGGACTAGTATAGGCATCGACCGTTTATCCTAACCGACATTGCGGTGTCTAGGCTAGTGGTTATTAATTAGGCCCACTGTAGTGGTGGTTCCTTCCCACTTACCTGGCCGTACTTGTCCGTGAAGAGGCGGTTTGAGGTCCTATTTCTAACCCTAGTTAGGAGCTGTCTAGTAGACCTAGGCGACCCTAGATCTAGGCCTGATTGTGCATGTGTGGTTGATACATTTGTGTCACGAGTCCCTTTTCAAAAACTTCTTTGCAAAACTCACACAAAAAAAAAATAAATCTTTTCAAAAAAAACTTGCAACTTGCCGCTAAAAAACTTGCAACTCACTTTCACTCACTTCTTCTCATTGACGTTATCTTACCCCCACATTCTGTTTTTCTATTTTTTCTGACTACACTACTCCTTTAGTGTATGTCATTTTGGACTAGGGATACTAACGCCCGATTAGTCCGTGTTTCGTTGGTCCCGACCGACGAACCCTTCGTCGACATTCCGTCCATTTCCTTACCTCCACCTTCAAATTCTTCTTTCGAAGGTATGTCGGGATTTAACCCCAACGATACCTTATCGACGGGAATGATTCCACCTCCGCCAGGTGCGAATAACCCGAATCTTCCGCCTGTTGTAGCGCCCGCACGAGTTGCGCTCCAGGATCTCTTCTACCCCGTCCGCACTTCTATACCCACATGTCTTTCACCCCCACCGGCAAATGGGGATAATTTTGAAATAAAACCACATTTCATCAATATGCTGCCAAAATTTCATGGTTTGGAATCTGAAGATGCATATATTTTTATTAATAAATTCCAAAATGTGTGCGCCATGATGAAAACTACCCAATTAAGTGATGACGCTATAAGGCTAAGGGTCATTCCTTTTACCTTATGTGACCTAGCCGAGAAGTGGCTATACAGCACCGCATCACATTCCATTAGAAATTGGGACGAGTTTGTGAGAGCTTTTCTGAAAAAGTTCTATCCTCATCACAAAATTGCTAGAATCCGTAACGAGATAATACAATTTTCACAGCTTCCTTCCGAACCATTTTGGAAGTGTTTCGAGAGATTTAAAGACCTACTTGTTCAATGCCCTCATCATGGGATAGAAAGTTGGCAACTTTGCCAAACATTATACGAAGGATTGAACGCAACAACGAAGCAGTTGCTAGAAACAATATGTCAAGGTCATTTTCTCTCCAAGTCTAGCGACGAAGCTTGGCAGTTTCTTGAGGATCTTAGTGAGCAAACAATTCAGTGGGAGAGTACCAAGACCACATCATCTTCTAGTGGTCAATCTAGGGCAGGCATACATCAAGTAGATATGTCGATTGCTATGAAGGCCGAGATGGCCTCACTTATAAAAAAGCTAGAAGCCATTGAGACAAAAATCTCATCGTCTTCTCCTGCTCCTACTCTACCCACACGAACTGTTTGTGCTTGTTGTTCGAACCCGTCGCACCTAACCGAAGAGTGTCCTTATAATGCACCCATTCAAGGACAGGATCAAGTCAATGCTGCATTTCAGCAACGATAAAGAAATGATCCGTACTCTTCGACATACAATCAGGGGTGGAGGAGTCACCCAAATCAACAGTTCCAAGGGAATAATAATTTTCAAAGACCTCCTCCACAACAACAACAAGCACCCTCACAAACTCAAAACCAGCAACCTTTCCAACAACAACCTTATACAGATCAAACGAACAACTTAGTTCAACCAAATGATGATAAGGTTAGCTCGCTCGAGAAAAGTCTAGATGCATTTCTCAAGCAATCTACAGAATCCGCAGCAAGATTTGAAAGTTATGTTCAATCTTTAATGAATAACAATGCCTCACACGATCAAAGTATCAAATCTATTGAGGCACAAATTGCACAATTAACTGCTGCGTTGAGCGAGAGAGAAAAGGGAAAGCTTCCATCTCAACCATTGCCAAATCCCGGTTACACACAAAACGCATATCACAATCACAATGTAAATGCGGTGACCACGTTGAGATCCGGAAGAGAGTTGCAAAATATTATGGGAACTAGTGATGACATCCCCGCCGGTGGTTCTTCTTCCCCTTCTTCATTTTCTTCACTTCCTTCTTCACCTTTTTCTTTAGAGCCTATTCTCCACCCTTCACACGGCTCTACTTCTTCTGACTCGAACGGACCCATTTCTCACAACACGAACACATCCACACCGGGATCCGTTCCTACTCCACATTCTACTCCACAAACATGTGACTCAACTAATTTTCAAAATGCACCATTTCCAAACAGGTTGAGTCCTAATAAACCAAGTGCACAAGTGGAAAAGATTGTGGAGATATTTAAGCAGGTTAGCATAAATATACTTCTCTTGGATGCTATCCAACAAGTTCCTTCATACGCGAAAATCTTAAAGGGCTTATGTACCTCGAAGAGAAAGGCATCTCAAGTACCCAAGAAAGTGCTAGTGGCTAGTGCAGTGAGCAATTCTATTAACCACCATCAAACCTTACCCCAAAAACGAAAGGACCCCGGCTGTCCTACGATTTCCATCACAATTGGGGATAAGAAAATTAATCGAGCACTTTTAGATCTTGGGTCTAGTGTTAACCTGATTCCTTACTCCGTGTACGAACAATTAGGGGTTGGAGAGTTGAAACCCACTCGTTGCACTCTCCAAATGGCTGATCGATCAATCACCTATCCACGGGGTCAACTAGAGGATGTGTTGATCAAAGTCGGGGAGTTCATATTCCCCGTTGATTTTATCGTTATGGATACACAACCTGTTGCTAACCCAAGAAACCAAATTCCGGTGATTCTCGGTCGACCATTTTTGGCCACTTCCAATGCTGTAATAAACTGTCGCAATGGCTCCATGACTCTATCCTTTGGGAAATGTCTAGCGAGTTCAATATTTATAAGATGGGAAGTCTGCCCCCCGTGCCTAAAACTAGTACACGAGAAGTTTGCTCTATTCATGAAATCACGCAGGAGGACTGCGAGCTTGAAAGATTCTTGTTTGATGAAAACAGTTTTGACGCCACTAGTGCGTCCCTCCTTGAGCCTACCACCGTTGACACAACCGATGTTGATTATGAATGTTTCATTTTTTTGGATGATGACGACTCACAGCCCGAATATGAGTCGTTTGAATTTTTGGATGAGTCAGTCGAACCATCCGAATCGGTTGTCTGCAGTGATTTCGAACTTGTGTTGGAGTCCTTTGAGTTCGAGGTAGATTCCGTAATGATTCTTTCACCTCCGAAACTCGAACTCACGCCCTTGCCGTCTCACCTTAGATATGCTTACATAGGTGAGAATGAGACATTTCCCATTATCATATCGGCCTCTCTAGCCCTCGAGCAAGAGAACGCCCTCTTAATGGTCTTACAAGATAGGCGGCAAGTTTTCGGTTGGACTATGGCGGACATCGAGGAGATAAGTTCCCTCATAATTCAGTATCATATACAATTGATGGATGATGCCGAGTCAATAGAGGACCCACAGGAAGATCTTGGGGGTATTGTGGTGAGTCAACCTCCTCCTTTAGAAGTTGAAATACCCCCATTTCTTTTAATAAGTTACGAGAATGCCAATACTCCACTGATTGCTGATCATTTACATTCTCGCTTTGATATATCACCATCGCCTGTATATTTACCTCCACACCTCCCATACCACTACTTCTATCTTCCCCAATTCTTTGTGGACCGCTACAATTTATTCTTCCACCAACCAATACTCTTTACCGATAAAATTTTCAACTGGTTGGTGTTGACTTTTGGGCTATGCAAAGTTTGGCAGTAATGTCTAACATAGTTTAAAATGAAGTTTGGGGGAGGGCCTTTCTGTATATTTTTGTTTTCATTAACAATAAAAATTATAAATAAATAAACAGGGAAGTGCCGGTATTTTGATCCTCTTGGTTTAGCATGACAGTGAGGACACTGTCAAGTTCAAGTTTGGGGGTATGCTCGGTACGTTTTCTTCCTTCGCATTCATTTGTACATATTTTTGCATTTGCATATTTATTTGAAAACCCATAAAAATTGAAAAATTTCAAAAATTATAAAAATCAATGTATTCAATTTGGTCTAATTGATTTAAGTTTGACAAATGGGTTAATTGGCTAGGAACAACTAGATCTTAGACTTAGTAAATTAAAAACCCTAAAAATAACATTCCTTAAAGTTTAACGGTAGAAAGTATATGCCTTGTAGTTTATTTAGAAATAGGCAAATTTTGGGTTGACTTCTTGGGCTAAGTCGAAACAAGGGAAGAGTATTGATATTCTTATTAGAGTATAAGTTTGAAAAATAGTTCCTAGCTTAAGTCTAGATTCTGAAAATGTATACCCTACAATTTGCACAATCACGCACCTTGAAACTTGGAATAGTAGAAGAGACCTTGAAATGCTCTTGTCTAAAGTCCTTAGTACAAAGAAAAAAAAAGGAAAAAAAAGGTGAATAGAGAAAAAAATGGACACTGGTTTTTGTGATTACTTAAGGCTGCAAAAATAGAAAAATATTTAGCGAGGGTGCTTCATCACCTAGTGCCTTAGACCAACTGGTTTGGGAGTCACTGCTAAAGCCTTGGGTGTTGCAAAACTAAGAAGTACGCTTTAATGTGCTAACGCATCTTGTAATCGGTTGTTGGTACCTCAAGAAGTATTAACAGTCGCATGAAGGATGTGTAAGAGAAATTCAAAATTCACGAATTAATAAGTGCTTTGGACAATGGACGAAAGTACGATTGCTTGATTTGAATTTCCAAGTGTAGGGGTGATCTATACACACACGTAGGGGTATATGATTGGAATTTAGATAAGAGAAAGGAATGAAAGATAGAACTTGTATCTTTAATAGAGTTGATAGAAATTCCTAAGTGGAGATGAAACCCTAGAAGGAAAATTTAAGAAATGCCGAAAGCTAAGTAGGTCTACATAACATATATGATCTTAAGTTAAATAATAAGGAAGTGTGAAAAATGTGGGTGGATGATTTGCGAGTCAAAAGATAATAGAATTCCTTATTAGAAAACCTAATTGGAGAACAATAGTGAATGGGCCAAGTTGATAGGATTTTGTGGGTGTAATCCGCTGAAAACCCTCAGGAGACAACACTCCTCCTACTAGGGACACCTAGAGGTTTAACGGCTTGTTGCACGTGCTCAGTGCAATCGCGTTTCCCTGCGAAAGTGTGGTTAGGATTTTAGTGAATAAAATAATAAGTTTGCTCGAGGACGAGCAAAAGGTAAGTTTGGGGGTATTTGTTCAGACTATAATATTGCATTATTCATTCCCCTATTCTTATTCTCTTTATAAATAAACAGGTACTCTTGATGCACTTTTGATACATATTACAGGATACAGGGCTTGGATACAAATACAGTGAAAAAGACGAAAGCTGATGCAGAAAAGGGACTCTTGACCAACAAGTAGACGGACCTTACTCAAGCCAAGACGAAGAACAGTACACAGAGACGAAAGTGAAACGGTCAAAAGATCCTTACAAATTTTCACTAAAAATCTGGAGAAGACCAAGAAGGCCAACAGAGAAAACAAGTATAGAAATAGAAGACCAAACAGCCAAGGAAAAAGACCAAAAAACTACGGAGCATAACTCTTCAGTTTGGCCGCGGAACCGCGGACAAACCTAGCCTGGCGCCGCGGTTCCGCGGCCATATAGGGCCCGTGTCGGTGCATATTTTCTGAGCTGTTGCGTCGGTGCAGATGTTAGGATTTTTTCGAGGGCAAATCTGTAATTGCACATCTGCGAGACTCTGAAACCCTAATTCTCCTGTTTGCTTATAAATTGTAATTTTAGATCTGTAAAATGTATGCTTCTTTTCAATCAATAAAATTCAGACTTTCTGAGAGATAAATTCAGATCTGTTCTTCTTGTTTGGAGGGAGCCGTCAACTTAGGAAGGTAAATTATGTCTTTCTTTCTTTTAATTAGTATGCCTTATCTGTTGCGCCACGGCAGCGCCCCGGCCGTCTTACTCGAGGCCAAATTGCGGAATCAAAATTTTTCCTTGCTCGGAAACCGGCGCTACCGCGGACAATTACCCGGATCGTAACCATTAACCTAATGCTAGCAAACTAGAGATGGGAAAAGAAGTATACCGAGTGATCCGAGTCCTCCGGTCTTCTCTTCATCATCCCGATCTCCCGCGGAAAGTCTTTGCTCCACATCGTCGCCTCCTCGCCGGAAAGGGCACCACATCGCCTTCGTCTTTTACGGGCTCCCGCCTCAATACCGAGGCAACTCGAGCATGAAGCCGGCAACTCGACATGCCCAAGAAGTGCTGTAGAATGTAGTGTAGAGGATGCTAGTCTCATTTTGGGGTATTGGTTGCCATGGATGGAGGAATGGTGTATAGAAAATTGGTGCTTTCAATTTCTAACAATGGAATGAGATGAGGAATGATATACTCTCTCAAAGAGGAAGATGAAGCTCTCTCCTTCTTCTCTCTTTTTTCTTCTCTCTTTTCCAAAATGAAAACCCTCATCTTGAAAAGGTGGAGGAAAAGAATATAGAAGCAAGAAGGGAGGTGAGTGTAGGAGCACAAGGAGGTGACCATATCCAAGGTCAAAGAAAACATCAACCATGCTTAAAACACTATGCACTCCATAACCTTTCACTTCTCTATTAAATCAAGTGATGGATGAAAGAAATGAAATCTATCATAATCAAACTTTATGCAAGAAACCCCCCCACAAAATGTAATTTGCAAAACTGCAAATTACCCCCTCCATCAGAAAAGTCCGGCCGGGAAAGAACAAAGGAAAACCGGCCGGAACGGAATGCAAACTGGCAACCCCAGAAAACTGGTCCCGTAATAAATTACAGGAAAACCCCGACACTGTGCATACACACCCGCATCTGTATTCCGACCGGATACAAATGCAATGAGACAAAATCTACACTGTACTAGACTAGGACCGGCTTAAGCCAAAGCCGGCTAGTAAAATCCGTTCGATCCTGATCCGTGCAATACCGCACGTATCAGATCAAACCCTGCCATATAACTATACGGCCACTAGTACAAAATTGTCCGATCCTGACACGTGCAATACCGCACGTATCTGATCGGACCCTGCCATATCTCCATACGGCCTCTACAGCGTTTCGCCCGAAAGCTTGAGTAACTGTAAGTGTGGTGGACTCTAAAGACTCGTCAATACTATGGCTGTGGATTTAACCACTGGCACGTCAGAGGTATAAGCCAATACGTGACGGGCCACCAGCTATTGACCAAAAGGGACGTCGATGAGGAAGCTCACCCCGACACCCAACTGAGCCTGTCAGTGACAATATCCGTACAGTCCGGTCCGTTCGTCTATGAGTATCGCATGGCGGGCCTAGGGGGTTGGTAAAAGTCAGACCCCCAAAAGCGGTACAAGTCGTGTCGGAGTGTAGCCCAGAACGCCCTGAGATACTACTGGAATACCTACCAGTAAATCTCCTGCCTCGGCCGAGGGCTTTGCGTAATGGCTCTCCTAGACACAGCGCGACCTCACCCCCAATACCGGGAGAGACGAACCCCTGCAGATCCGCTCACTGCCTCCATGTGGCTCGGGACTGTACCCAACTAAAACCTGTTTGCACGACTCCTTTGAGCCGTGGTAGGGTAGTAATCAAAGCACAGTGGGAACTCACACGAGACAAATGACGATCTCAGGTCGATGAACTAACCTGTACACATGTCACCTGGGAACTGCTATCTGACGTCAGGTATAAGACCAACTAGCATGTTCCCGACGAGTCCTGTCCGGTGTACTCATAACCCAATGAGCACCTGTATACATCTTAGGTGAACCAACTGACACCAGTGGCTTGTGAGACCGGCCACCGCCCCTCGTCGGGGTCTCGACTGTATACACTAGTCTACTCTGGAGAATCGATGCCCTGTCTCGAAACTCCTACGACTAGGGACCTTTTAAGGATGTGCTTGTAGACTACCAGCTCCCACGTATATGATCGCCATCATACTGCTGGCAGTGAAGCAAGAATCCTAGGGGCTCTATCAACGTGTAATAGTGACATGTCAGGTCACCTAAAGCAGTACACGATGATAAAGATAAACCAGATAGCATACTATCATCTCGAGTAAGACTGTTCTACCGGGATAGATCCTCCCTCAATCATTGCAATCACGTGCCTGTGATCCAATAATTGACTCTGAGGGCACTATCTCCAACAATCTCCCACTTGCACTCAAGGCTAATTATTGCGATGCCGCATACTCACAGCCCGTGTGATACCGAACACCCAACTCCTCTACTAGTCAGTCTCACAAACCTCGTTTGCGAAACTATTGCGTTCGAGGAATAGCCTCAGTGAGTGGATCCGCTGTGATGTTTCTTTCTATGTCTCTCTATATCTCAAGTTCGCGGAGAAAGCCATCTCCCGAAATGAGCAATACCTGTCTTAGAATGTCTGGATGTCTGATGGGACCTAGCTCATAAATGAACTACAAATCCAAACTTCTTAGACTGTATCGTCAACTGAACTTAATCAGTATCCTGCGCCATGCCACCCTCAGTATTGCCTTGGACCACCTGTCCAAAATACTGCCCTTCGTCAGAAGGAAAACTATAACTCTGACAACCTCCTTGTCGTCCATGTCACCTTGGAAGCCTGGAATGATAACTGTCTCCCAAATGAGGCTGTCGTTATCATATCCCTAGAACATCCACTTATGTTCTAAGACTGCTTCCGACTGTTTCTCCAGGATTGGATCAATATCAACTTATTGCATATAGTGCAAGAACAATATCTGGTGCGGTACTTGACATCTCATGATTGACTCAATTGCCCAAGCAAGTGATCTGCCAATCATGAGTATCCCTCTCCCCTTTAGTCTATAAGACACCTTTAGAGAGGGTGACTCCATCAACTGCAGGTGCACTACCGTGTCAGGAGTCGTCCATTCTAAATACTCATAGAATGCTGTCAAGGTACCCAGATTGGGAAACTACCCAAATCTAGATCTAAAACCATAGATCTAGTAACCAGAATGTCTGATATATTATCCAAGTCCTGTGTGGAGAAACCACTGTGTGACGACCAAAGTATAACCGATTGTAGTATAGGAATATCACTTCCTACTACCTTCTCAACAGATCCATCCCCTATTCTGATGACGTCAAACCCATGACTGTCACATCAGAAACAGATGATCTAACTCCGCTATATCTGCTTTAGTCTATAAATAGACATAAGCATGAAGTCCACCAATGCTTCCGCTGCTCCCACTGACTATGACAACCCTCTGCCAGAGTCATATAGACGTGCACTTCTAAAGCTAGTTTAGAACGACGCTATACTCATCCTCCTGCCGGGTCTCGCAGCCTGGAACAACAACAATGGCAAGTGTGGGTAAACAAGAACTTCCCTGTCACCGTCCTTGAGGCTACCGGAGTACCTCTCGGGTGCCTGAAGTTACCCACCTTATCTGTGGAGTGGCCAATGGAATGTCAAAAGACTCAAAACAGATTGAATCTTTAGGTTCCTTATTAAATCTTCAGTAATCGTTTGCGGTTCTGGAACCACTTCCAGTTCTACCATACTCCCACTGCTGTTTTTTGAAAAAATCCATTTTTAATAAAACTGTGGCGAGTCTAGAACAATATTTCTATTGATCTGCCAGATGGTAGAAAGTCAACCCTCGTCATAGCCTGGGTCAACCCACAAACAGCCATTACAGAAACGTGCCTTGAGTTATCCGGAGTCTGGTTTTAAGCATAAGCCGGACAACTCCCCGTACCTTAACATCGTTAAGATATGAACTGTTCTATATCCAATATAGAAACAGAGGCACTGATTCAATTGAACCAGATTCAAATCATGCAGCTGTCTCCAGTGCATGTCAACTAAATGGAGAGAGGCCAATCAGCGTTACTCAACTTAGGAATGCTTCCAATTATGAGTATCCTGAAAGAGAAGCAATCTGTCTTCATCATTACTATCAACTGAATACCATACACAAGTATCTACATCTTCGATCTCTTTGAAGAATCCCGATACTTGCAATAACTGGTTCTCTACTTTATTCTTATACCAATAACTCCTCAAAACTCAGACCCTGTGTTTCCACGAAGCACATGTCTAAGAACTAGAGAAGTTAAAAGTAAACAGAATATAGTATGAGGACCAACCCCTCTGTCCTAATGGACACTGGACAACATACAATACTCTGTATAAGTCCGCTGAGTCTAACAACTCTTTCACTGTGTGTCGTAGGTTGAAAACTGTACTTATGGTTAAGAAGAATTACACCGCTGTTTAATGCTCCTTACCTAACCATCCACTGATATAGGTAAATGTCATCGACATAATATCAAAAGGTATATCTCACTCTATGAAAATAGACGTACAGATATATCGATTTGAAATTGGTGCACAACAGCGGATATTCAAAACCAAATATTTGCCGACCGGCAAACAACCTAGGTGACTTCCTCAAATATCTCCGATTACAACGAATCCCGATATAATGAGGATGATCACCCAATTCCCAATAACTTACTCCCACTCATCATCTGTAAAACCATACAGATGTGAGAATCATACCTGGTAAATACATACCCTGGAGTAAGTGTCTAATCAGGAAATCAGTTTTCTTTTAACAGTACACAGTGAAACTGAAACATTGTAATGTTTCGACGGGGTATGCTGGTATTCCTAGTAATGCCTCTTCCATTATCCAGATTCACAACTGTCACCGTATATCTCTTTGCCATCTTTCTAAATCCCTTTCTGTGTCTTTAGTCATTACCTTCTGTACACCCCTTTAAGCCAAATGGTTTTCTTCCTTCCCTACCGTTCGGCACCAGCCTATGGTTTGGAAGAAGACTATCCAAAAAGCATAAAGGGTGTACTGTCCTAATCCTAGGAGCACTCGCAACGCGAGAGAAGGTGAAGATAAAAGACACCTGAATGTACTTTATTCCTATTTCTCCTGAACCAGAATCCATCCCCGAACTGGAACAAGTTCCTTTCGAGTTCGTATATAACCATACGATGGAGTATCCAATAAACTGTGGATCTTCGTAGTGATACGGAGTGTCCTGGAGAAATACAAAGGTGATTTAGGATTGGCGAAGAAATACTTGGTTTGGTCGTGAATATCAGTCGCAATTTACTTTGCCCTCCTACTAATCCCTTGCTTTGTCTTAACTTAATACCTTCTGCACACCATCGTTATGCTAATTGGTTTTCTTCATTCCCTACCGGTCGACACCAGCCTAAGGTTTGGAAGAAGACTATCCAATTTGCGTAATAGGTGTACTACTCCTAAACCAAGGAGTACTCGCAACCTGAGAGAAGGTGAAAAGAAAAGACAACTGAATAATCCTATCCTTTTTCTCCAGAACCAGAAACCATCCTCGAAGTCCTTCGAGTTCGTATATAACCATACGATGGTTTTGTCCAATGGAAGTGGACGTTCGTAGTAATACGGGGTGTCCTGGAGAAAAGGGTAAAAGTAGGAGTGGCAATGAGGTCTGCAACTCTGACAATCCAAAAGCCAGTGTTAAGAAGGTTCGGTCAACTTGGTCACTGAGTCATAGTCCAGGGTCGGGTCAATGGTCGCTGCCAAAGAGAGAGAGAAAAGAAACACTCAGCGTGCACTCTAACCTAGATCAGAATGGTTATCACTTTATCTAATCTGGAAACCTCCCACTGTACCTCAAATTCTCCTCCAAACCTGAAAGAAGAATTAGTCGGGGTCACCCGAGGAGTAAACTAACTCATCAGTGGGAATCGGGATCCAACTATCATCGCATGATAACTTGACGGAATCCACTCAAGTCACCACACTCCAGAAGGTATGCGCATGCCTGGCAAGTTTCAGTTCTTTTGAAACTCCCGATGTGATTTTTACCCCTAGGACTCAAGTGACCTTGACGGAGTCAACAAATCAAAGAGTCCTAGTCAAGTTCATCCCGTCATTATCTGGATTGCATTAAACCCACCCGTACGTGCCCTTGACGGAGTCAACAAGGCCGCACGACTGTCCTAACCAATCCCTTTTATGCAACAAACAAGCACTACTTAGCTACCGTACACTACGCCTTGACGGAGTCAACAAACGCAGCACGAATACTAAATAATACTCATAAGAAATGACGGAGGGCTACGAATGGTTTTTGGCGAAAAACCTTTAACGTAAAGAACTTGATATCGTTGAAGGAACTGCATAGCTTTTTATAAAATATAGTGACGAAAACTTTTACTAAAGAGGTCACTCCCGGTGAAGGGATCTCGGCTCTTTCCCCGTAGAATGAGGTGCAGGATATTCCAACTGAATACCACGATGCAAAGCAAAAGTAATCGGCTATAGTGAAGTTAATGCCCTGACGCAAACTTCTGTCCAAGGGGTCACTCCCGGTGAAGGGATCTCGGCCCTTGCCTCGTCGACTGAGGAGCAGGATATTCTAAATGAATACCACGATGCAAAACAAAAGTGAACGTCCTTGCAATAACAGCTTTTTGAAAAAGTGTTCCAACAACATCAGAATAGGTTTGTTTATCTTGCATTGATCCGAATCAACGCAGTCCCATCAATTAATCACACCATAAAGAACGAAAATATACTGACGTACGTATATGCCATCCGCATTCGCCACTGGGTCCCGTCATCACCCGTTAGGTTAGCTAACTAACGGCAGAGCGGGGACTGGACTAGCGCGGATGAAAAACATATACAATATCTACTAATATATATACCAATATATAGTATTTCGCTCAAGGCGTGAATGAAATGCAACATCACAGAAATGTACAGCATCACAGAACAATACAGATATCTGGAAGCCCCGGGTTTCACAGAGCCGCTGCTGAAACCCGACGTTCCCCTGGTCGTGTGGATAGCCTGTGCAATGAAATCCTAGACCCCTACGGGCACGGCAAGTCACCCGCCAAAACCTGAAGCGAGGCAGCCCCCTTCAGTACCGTGAATGGACCACCCAGCACTTCACGGAATCCGGTAACTTGGGCACCCCTCCTGGGTCAACCTGTACCCCCTACGAGTGCGGCGAATAGCCCGCCAATCCTGGACTGAAGCCCCCTCCGTCTCAATGCCCTGAGATGCGGGCCCGTTGCCCTCCAGAACCCGGCTATCCGAGCACCCCACCGCGGGGCAACCCTAGTACAGAAAGTAAAATATACATACACCGGGTACATCGACCGCAACCAGGTCGTGCCCTAAAAGAATAATACAAACAGGCAGTGACGGCAGTCCACATGTCGGACGCTCGCCCCGCAATATCAAATGTACATAATACAACAAAACTGTACTAGCATTGCATCCAGGCTATCCCCCACGACCGATCCGCAACATCACAGCATAAACATAGAACATCAACGTGAAAATCACGTTCGCAAATCCGTCTAACCGGGCTATAGCAGTTAGACCGGATTTACCGATCGAGTGACATTCACGGTCGCAGAAAAAATGTAAATACTGTGAAATAATGTGTTTAAAATTTTCCGATTGACCAAAAATTAACAAGTGGGCCCCCAATCAAAACTGTAGCACTCACAGAAAACCTGGGCCCAATTTTAATATTCCAAATACCCCATTTTCATGTCCAAGACAATCTGCAAAAATATGGTACAGTAAAGATTTTAAAGCGCGGCGGAAGAGCGGCCAAAGCAAGGCTTTGGCCGCGCTTCCGCGGTGAAAGAAAGGAATCAGGGTACCAAATTTTATCAGATCTCTTATATTTCCCTGCACATCATTCTGAAACCACCTGAAAAATTTTTGGACTTCAAAAAAATTCGACAGAAACTGATGTGCAATAAAAATACGGTTTTTGGAAATTTCGGTCGATCGGAAACGCAAACACATCAAACGAAGCTAGGTAAGGTTAATGGCGTGGCTCTGATACCATGTTGCGCCACGGCAGCGCCCCGGCCGTCTTACTCGAGGCCAAATTGCGGAATCAAAATTTTTCCTTGCTCGGAAACCGGCGCTACCGCGGACAATTACCCGGATCGTAACCATTAACCTAATGCTAGCAAACTAGAGATGGGAAAAGAAGTATACCGAGTGATCCGAGTCCTCCGGTCTTCTCTTCATCATCCCGATCTCCCGCGGAAAGTCTTTGCTCCACATCGTCGCCTCCTCGCCGGAAAGGGCACCACATCGCCTTCGTCTTTTACGGGCTCCCGCCTCAATACCGAGGCAACTCGAGCATGAAGCCGGCAACTCGACATGCCCAAGAAGTGCTGTAGAATGTAGTGTAGAGGATGCTAGTCTCATTTTGGGGTATTGGTTGCCATGGATGGAGGAATGGTGTATAGAAAATTGGTGCTTTCAATTTTCTAACAATGGAATGAGATGAGGAATGATATACTCTCTCAAAGAGGAAGATGAAGCTCTCTCCTTCTTCTCTCTTTTTTCTTCTCTCTTTTCCAAAATGAAAACCCTCATCTTGAAAAGGTGGAGGAAAAGAATATATGAAGCAAGAAGGGAGGTGAGTGTAGGAGCACAAGGAGGTGACCATATCCAAGGTCAAAGAAAACATCAACCATGCTTAAAACACTATGCACTCCATAACCTTTCACTTCTCTATTAAATCAAGTGATGGATGAAAGAAATGAAATCTATCATAATCAAACTTTATGCAAGAAACCCCCCCACAAAGTGTAATTTGCAAAACTGCAAATTACCCCCTCCATCAGAAAAGTCCGGCCGGGAAAGAACAAAGGAAAACCGGCCGGAACGGAATGCAAACTGGCAACCCCAGAAAACTGGTCCCGTAATAAATTACAGGAAAACCCCGACACTGTGCATACACACCCGCATCTGTATTCCGACCGGATACAAATGCAATGAGACAAAATCTACACTGTACTAGACTAGGACCGGCTTAAGCCAAAGCCGGCTAGTAAAATCCGTTCGATCCTGATCCGTGCAATACCGCACGTATCAGATCAAACCCTGCCATATAACTATACGGCCACTAGTACAAAATTGTCCGATCCTGACACGTGCAATACCGCACGTATCTGATCGGACCCTGCCATATCTCCATACGGCCTCTACAGCGTTTCGCCCGAAAGCTTGAGTAACTGTAAGTGTGGTGGACTCTAAAGACTCGTCAATACTATGGCTGTGGATTTAACCACTGGCACGTCAGAGGTATAAGCCAATACGTGACGGGCCACCAGCTATTGACCAAAAGGGACGTCGATGAGGAAGCTCACCCCGACACCCAACTGAGCCTGTCAGTGACAATATCCGTACAGTCCGGTCCGTTCGTCTATGAGTATCGCATGGCGGGCCTAGGGGGTTGGTAAAAGTCAGACCCCCAAAAGCGGTACAAGTCGTGTCGGAGTGTAGCCCAGAACGCCCTGAGATACTACTGGAATACCTACCAGTAAATCTCCTGCCTCGGCCGAGGGCTTTGCGTAATGGCTCTCCTAGACACAGCGCGACCTCACCCCCAATACCGGGAGAGACGAACCCCTGCAGATCCGCTCACTGCCTCCATGTGGCTCGGGACTGTACCCAACTAAAACCTGTTTGCACGACTCCTTTGAGCCGTGGTAGGGTAGTAATCAAAGCACAGGGGGAACTCACACGAGACAAATGACGATCTCAGGTCGATGAACTAACCTGTACACATGTCACCTGGGAACTGCTATCTGACGTCAGGTATAAGACCAACTAGCATGTTCCCGGCGAGTCCTTTCCGGTGTACTCATAACCCAATGAGCACCTGTATACATCTTAGGTGAACCAACTGACACCAGTGGCTTGTGAGACCGGCCACCGCCCCTCGTCGGGGTCTCGACTGTATACACTAGTCTACTCTGGAGAATCGATGCCCTGTCTCGAAACTCCTACGACTAGGGACCTTTTAAGGATGTGCTTGTAGACTACCAGCTCCCACGTATATGATCGCCATCATACTGCTGGCAGTGAAGCAAGAATCCTAGGGGCTCTATCAACGTGTAATAGTGACATGTCAGGTCACCTAAAGCAGTACACGATGATAAAGATAAACCAGATAGCATACTATCATCTCGAGTAAGACTGTTCTACCGGGATAGATCCTCCCTCAATCATTGCAATCACGTGCCTGTGATCCAATAATTGACTCTGAGGGCACTATCTCCAACATTATCATACCCTAATGAGCGAGTAATCTCCTCGCTTGTTAGGGTTAGCCTTAGGGAAAGGGTTGAGAGATGAGATCTCTCACCCCTTTCAATGCCACTTTCACCTAATGAATTAGAACTCCACGCATACGAGCACAACCGCTCCCTGCGGCATCCTACCCATCGAGGTAACGATGAACCGTAGTATAAAGGGCCGGTTGCACGCGTTTTCCGTAGGGGTTAGGGTAATTATCAACAAAGGAAGGATACAAATCTAGAGGAAGAAACATCTCCTCAAAAGATTTGGATCCACTTTATTAATAATTACCTTAACATCTAATAGATCTAAAAAAGAAGGCATTGAAAGCGGTGAAGAAAAACGTTAATCTCCAAAACTTCCCCTAAGCCTAACCCTAGCAAGACTCTTAATTAGATTAATTAGATCCAGTTTTTATAGATTTTTATAAACCAACCAAAACGACATCTTGAATCAACTCGTTAAAACAAATAAAAGAAATTTACCCGTCTCTGTGGATCGACCCGTACTCACCGGCTAGCTGCGAAGCGACACCGTTTCTGATTGCGGTAAACTTAATATTTTTGGATTAATCAGCCGGCAGTAGGTGTGATCATATTAAACACCCACAAGCTGCAAGCGGTTAGCTAAACGTAACAGCTACCTAGGTATTGAGCAATTAGAAGATCAACAAGCAAGCCTGTACATTCTCTTGCGAATCCAATCAGTAACACTCCCGTACAGTCCGGTCTCTTCGTCTGATATGTCGCATATCTCGCTTAGGGGTTGTAAATGTCAGACCCTAGGAGCTTGATAAGTCGTGTCGATATGAGGTCCATAACAGTTCGAGAAACTACTGATAACACTTACCAGTAAATCTCAGCAACCCTGGCCAGGGATTTCCAGTTATAGCCAATCGAACACAGCGCAACATCAACTCCCTATACCAGGAGAGACGAATCCCCTCCCATCGCTCATTGTCTCCATGCGATTCGGGACTGTACCCAAAAGCCACCGTTTTGCACGCTCTCTTGGACGTGGTATGATGGAAATCAAAGCACAGTGGAAATCACACAAGTCTCTATGACGATCTCGGGTCTACAGACTAACCTGTACTAGTGTCACTAGAGAACTGCCATCTGACGTGAGGTATAATACCATCTGGGAGTTCTCGGCGAGTCCGTCCAGTGTACCCAGTCTCCACTGAGCACCCGCATACCTTCTCTGATGTCAAACACCAATGGATATGGGATCATCCATCGCCCATCATATGGGTCAAGAAGCGCATACGCTAGTCTACTCTGGAGAATCGATGCCCTGTCTCGGTACTCCCACGACTAGGAACATTTGAAGGATGTACTTAGCGACTATACTGTCCCCACTAGTATGATCTGCATCATAGTCCTGGTAGTCAAGTACTCATCCTAAGGGCTTTATCAACATGTAACATAGAGACAATCAGAGTATATGTTAAGATAAAGGGCAACCAGATAGCATACTATCATGTCGAGCAAGAAAGTCCTCCCCATATATGTCCAAGCATCCACTACAATATACATCGTATGTACAGTAATGGCCCCTAGGGCATACATATAACTAACAGTTACGTACCTTATTATAGTTCATATTTATGTTGGCTTATCTCTCGTGACTTACGTGCTATGTTTCTGGTATTTACCGCTTATGATATCGTCTGCTAGTACACCTGCACTATTATCGATGATGCGCATGTCATACTTACACAGATTTGCCGGCTCACACATTCATCATCGATAATTACCATGCCACGCGCACTATAGAAACTGCCATAGATAAATATATCTTGTTCCACATTCATTATTGATAGTTAGATAACGATTCTGGTACTAGTACGCATCATGATTTGCATCCTGCATACATTGCTATAGTGATTTATCTTATATGATGTTTTCATGAGATTTCTGTTTCGTGGATTTGGGAAATCGCAAAGTACATTTTGAAAACTTGAAATATTTAAAAGATCCCTTGATATGATAATTGTGTCCACCATGAGTTTTCTCGGTTCTGAGCTTTTTCGAGTACCCGATTCGAGGAGGTGGACAAGCCGTCTGTGGGTACATGGTGGATCCGGTGAGGTACCCTAAGGCAAGAAGATTGTGAGGATGACAATGAGCCTGGCAGAGGGAGCACTACCTACCGGTGATTTGGATCCAGTGGTTATCCGGAGGATACTGACCGGAGTCGTGAGATGAATATGAGGGCCGATCTGAGGATACGGTGCCCGGAAATATGAGGATTTACGTGTCAATACTGGACACGGGTTTCATAATTTTTTCGAGTGTCAATGTTGGACACTCAGTTTCCATGATGTTGATGTGTCGTTGATGGACACATGTGGATGATATCCACATGCATACAGGAATATGATTCCAGATGTTTGTTTTTACATGTCATTGGCATTGGCTCTATTTTTGACATATATGCATACACGGTCACCCTAGATATCATAGTATTACCTTCATGATATAGTATGACCTAGGAATCGCTGTTTATTCGATTTCTACACGTTGATGTTTTCTACTCACGAGTTGGCAACTCACCCCCGTTGTGCCACAGTTTTCTTCCAGGTTCGACAGTTTAGATCAGTAGCGGTATCGCTGGCACACAGTTCCTTCAGGGTGTTTGCTTTGGTATGTGGGACACACATTGGATCGTGACCACTCTTATACCTGTATATTCTATTGTATCCAGATAAACTCCATCAAATCAGAGAATAGATTTTGTATATTGGTAAACCTAGTCAGACTTGTGTTGCGAGACTTAGAGTGTTGGGTGTTTGTTCACTAATTGAGGTTTTTGATGTCTTGCTTTATTTATTGTTCTTTCTGGGTTTGATCTTCGCCGTAGTGTTAGTTATGTATATGCCCTAGAGGCTATTATTGTACATATGACGTATATTATAGTGGATGCTTGGATATATATAGAGATGACTTTCTTGCTCGACATGATAGTATGCTATCTGGTTGCTCTTTATCTTAACATGTTGACTTGTATTATGATACTGTCTTGCTCTCACATGCTGATAAAGCCCTTAGGATGTGTACTTGACTAATAGGACTATGATGGATATCATACTAGTGGGGCCAGGGTAGTCCACAAGTACATGCTATAATTGTTCCTAGTCGAGGGTGTATTGAGACAGGGCATCGATATTCCAGAGTAGACTAGCGTATACGCTCCTTGACCCATATGATGGGCGATGGATGATCCCACATCCATTGGTGTTTGACATCAAAGATGATATACGGGTGCTCAGTGGAGACTGGGTACACTGAACGAACTCGCCGAGAACTCATAGTTGGTATTATACCTATCGTCAGATAGCAGTTCTCTGGTGACACTGGTATAACTTAGTCTGTAGACCCGAGATCGTCATAGAGTCTTGTGTGATTCCCACCGTGCTTTGATTTTCACCTTACCACGTTCAAGAGAACGTGCAAAACGGTGGCTTTTGGGTACAGTCCCGAATCACATGGAGGCAATGAGCGATAGGAGGGGTTTCGTCTCTCCCGGTATTGGGGGTCGATGTTGTACTGTGCTCGATTGGCTATAATATGAAGTCCCTAGCCAGGGATGATATGGAGATCTACTGGTAAATGTTATCAGTAGTTTCTCGACCCGTTATGAGCCTCATATCGACATGACTTATCGGTTACTGGGGTATGATGTTTACCACCCCTAGACCGCGACATATCAGACGAAGAGACCGGACTGTACGGTAGTGTTACTGATTGGATTCACAGGAGTGTGAGCAGGCTTGCTTGTTGATCTTTTGATCGTTCAATTCCCGGGTGGCCGTTACGTTTAGCTGACCGGTGACAGCTTGTGGGTGACTGATATAATCACCACCTACTGCCGGCGTATTGACGAGTCTTTAGAGTCCTACACAGAGGTTTCCTAGCTCAGGCGAAACGAAGTAGGAGCATATATGTGATATGTACGGGACCGAGATTAATACTTGTATATGATACCATATTCTATTCTCGCGATATGTGATATCGGCCGGTTATATGTGATATAGCCGGGTCATCGGATCAAGTATTGATTTGATGAAATGATACATATTATATTAGTCGGTTGTATGTGATATAGCCGGATTATTAAATCAAGTGTTGATTTAATAATTTAATGTATAATTATATTTTTGATATATTAAATTACATTAACTAATATATGCTCACTTAAGTAATTCTTTTTCTCACTTTTGATACATTTAATATATATGTGATATATGTTTAATGTATTGTTTTCTATTGTTCACAAATTATATATATGATATATAATATTGTGACATGCTAGGTTATACATGCAACTTGGGTCGATGAGAATCATACCATGCTATATGATAATGGTTAGGTTTTTATTTATATTAAGTAATTCAAATAAACTTAGAATTAGTCATGGTTGAGCTTGGATGAAGCTTGTAGAACCATTGAGTAAGCCCACTTGTTTTGTTTTACCTAAGATATTTATTAACCTAACCTTAATCAATTAGCCATGGTTTATTCTCTACATGGGTTAGCCATGACATATACTCAACATGGTTGCATTTCTAACCTCACTCTCATTCTCTTTTCATTCATCATCTCCTTCATCTCCTTTAAGCTTCATTCTAGGTTTTGAGGAGATAAAGAAAAATAGCGAGAAATTAAATTCTAATGTGAGCAAAATTCCTACTTCGTCATCCTCTTCTATACTAGCCATATAGTTTAGGGTGTTAGCCTCATTAATTCCATATTAATGGAGTGATAGCTTGAGTCCGTGTTTCCTCGACGTAGATCATCTTGGATTTTAAAGACTTCAAGCAAGCATGCATCATTCACCTTGTGGAGCCTCTCAAGAGTCTGTGAGTTCTTTGATCGCAGCGAAGAGACCACTACTTGGAGCTAATGAAGTGAAGGAACGAACTACATGTTGGAGATAGTGCCCTCAGAGTCAATTATTGGATCACAGGCACGTGATTGCAATGATTGAGGGAGGACCTATCCCGGTAGGACGGTCTTACTCGAGATGATAGTATGCTATCTGGTTTACCTTTATCATCGTGTACTGCTTTAGGTGACCTTACGAGTCGCTATTGCACGTTGATAAAGCCCCTAGGATTCTTGCTTGACTTCCAGCAGTATGAGGGCGATCATATAAGTGGGAGCTGGGGTCTATAAGCACATCCTTAAATGGTCCCTAGTCGAGGGAGTTTCGAGACAGGGCATCGATTCTCCAGAGTAGACTAGTGTATACAGTCGAGACCCCGACGAGGGGCGGTAGCCGGTCTCACAAGCCACTGGTGTCAGATGGTTCACCTAAGATGTATACAGGTGCTCATTGGGTTATGAGTACACCGGACAGGACTCGCCGGGAACCTGCTAGTTGGGATTATACCAGATGTCAGATAGCAGTTCCCTGGTGACATGTGTACAGGTTAGTTCATCGACCTGAGACCGTCATTTGTCTCGTGTGAGTTCCCACTGTGCTTTGATTACTACCCTACCACGGCTCAAAAGAGTCGTGCAAACAGGTTTTAGTTGGGTACAGTCCCGAGCCACATGGAGGCAGTGAGCGGATCTGCAGGGGTTCGTCTCTCCCGGTATTGGGGGTGAGGTCGCGCTGTGTCTAGGAGAGCCAGAACATGAAAAGTCCTTGGCCAAGGCAGGAGATTTGCTGGTAGGTATTCCAGTAGTATCTCAGGGTGTTCTGGGCTACATTCCGACACGACTTGTACCGCTTTTGGGGGTCTGACTTTTACCAACCCCCTAGGCCCGCCATGCGATACTCATAGACGAACGGACCGGACTGTACGGATATTGTCACTGACAGGCTCAGTAGGGTGTCAGGATGAGTTCGCTCATCGACGTCCCTTTTGGTCAATAGCTGGTGGCCCATCACGTATGGCTTATACCTCTGACGTGCTAGTGGTTAAATCCACAGCCATAGTATTGACGAGTCTTTAGAGTCCACCACACTCAGTTACTCAGGTTTCGGGCGAAACGCTGTAGAGGCCGTATGGAGATATGGCAGGGTTCGATTTGATACGTGCGGTATTGCACGGATCGTGATCGGACAGATTTTACTAGCCGGCTTTGGCTTAAGCCGGATTGTAGTATTAGATAGTGTAGTTTTGTCTCTTTGCATTTGTGTTCAGTGGGAATACAAATGCGGGCATGTATTTGCAGTAGTGGGGTTTTTCTGTAATTTATTACGGGATCGGTTTTCTGGGGTTGCCAGTTTGCATTCCGTTCCGGCCGGTTTTCTCTTTTTCCTTCCCGGTCGGACTTTTCGTTGGAGGGTGTTAATTGCAAGTTTGCAATTAACATTTTGTGAGGGGTTTCTTTGCTTGAGTGTGGCTTCATAATCATGAGATTCTTTTCTAGTCTTTATCCTTGCATTATGGTGATGGTTTGTGAATGGATTGAATTGGTAATTGGTGTGACTAATTTCTCATTCATTCATTCATATTCTTCTCTTTGTTTTGTTTAAATTCTTTTTCCCACCCATGAATTGAGTGGGGCCGGCCACACCCTTGTGAGGATGAGTGGAGAGGTTTAATAATTGGTGTGGAATAATTTTCTTCATGTGTTTTTGGTGGACCCCCCCATTGTGTTTTGCTGTGAAGGAATTTTTCCTTTTCTCCTTTGGATTAATCTATGCACACTTCTTACTTGATTTCCAGTGAGCAAAAATGAGAGCTTGCTTCATTGTTTTCCAGTGAGCACAATTCCTTTCTGGCCGAGCTCATTTCATGGTGTGCTCATTTGTTTCTCTTAGCAAGCATCCATGAATATTTTTGTGCAAAATTCCTCCAACATGGCAACCTCTTAAACCCCAAAGAGACAAGGCTACTACACTATTCTACAGCATCCCTTGGACGCGTCGGCTAGCCAACTTCGCGCCCGAGTTGCCTCGGTCAAGAGGTGGGAGCCCGTAAAAGATTCCGGCTACGTGGTGCCCTTTCCGACGAGACGATGATGGACGGAGATTCCGCGGAAGATCGGAGTGGAGATGAAGACCGAAGGACACGGATCGCTTGGTATAACTTCTCTACTCTTTTCTTATTTGCTAGTTAGCTAGGTTAATGGCCCGATCCGGGTGAAAAGTGCGCGGTGGTGCCGGTTGCAAGTTTTGCAAAGTTTTTTGTTTCCGCGTTTCCGGCGTCGGATCGATGGCCGGGGCACCCCCGCGGGCTTACATTGGTATCAGAGCCACGCCATTAACTATGCCTAGCTTGCTCTAGTATGTTTAGTACTCGATCGAACAAAAATCCACAAAAACCGTATTTTTCATACTTCATGTTTCTGTCGAAATTTTTTCAAGCTCCAAAAATTTTTCAGGTCATTGCAGAAACACAAGCATGACATTCTAAGACTTCTGGTAAAATTTGATGCAGTGATCTCTTAGTACGGCCGCGGAAACGCGGCCAAACCCCTGGTTTGGCCGCGGTTCCGCGGTGGGAAGGAGTGATCATTGCACCAAAATTTCCCAGTAGGTCTTGTACTTGGAAATAGGGGTTTTGGGATATTATTTTTGGGCCCAGATTTTCTGTAAGTGCTACAGTACTGCTTGGGGCCCACTTTGATAAATTTGTTCGATCGGCTATTTTAAACATGCCAGTTCACAGTTTTTACATTATATCTGCGACCGTGAATGTCACTTGATCGGTAAATCCAGTCTAACTGCTATAGCCCGGTTAGACGGATTTGCGAACGTGACATTCACGTTGATGTTCTGTGTGTTGCTGTGATGTTGCGGATCGGTCGTGGGGATAGCCTGGTTGCAGTGGTAGTACAGTTTTGTTGTATTATGTACATTTGAGATTGCGGGGCGAGCGTCCGACATGTGGACTGCCGTCACTGCCTGTTTGTATTATTCTTTTGGGGCACGACCAGGTTGCGGTCGATGTACCCGTTGTATGTATATTTTACTTTCTGTACTAGGATTATCCCGTGGAGGAGTGCACGGATAGCCGGGTTCTAGAAGGCAACAAGCCCGCATCTCATGGCATTGAGACGGAGGGGGCTTCACTCTAGGATTGGCGGGCTATTCGCCGCACTCGTAGGGGGTATAGGGTTGACCCAGGAGGGGTGCCCAAGTTACCGGATTCCGTGAAGTGCTGGGTGGTCCATTCACGTAGCTGAAGGGGGCTGCCTCGCTTCAGGTTTTGGCGGGTAACTTGCCGCGCTCGTAGGGGTCTAGGATTTCATTGCACAGGCTATCCACACGACCAGGGGAACGTCGGGTTTCAGTAGCGGCTCTGTGAAACCCGGGGATCCCAGATATCTGTATTGATCTGTGCTGCTATACATTTCTGTGTTGTTGCATTTTATCATGCCTTGAGCGAAAATTATATATTATATATATACTAGTAGATGTTGTATATGTTTTGCATCCGCGCTAGTCCAGTCCCCGCTCTGTCGTTAGTTAGCTAACCTAACGGGTGATGACGGGACCCAGTGGCGAATGCGGATGGCATATACGTACGTCAGTATATTTTCGTTCTTTGTGGTGTGATCAATTGATGGGACTGCGTTGATTCGGATCAATGCAAGATAAACAAACCTATTCTGATGTTGTTGGAACACTTTTTCAAAAAGCTGTTATTGCAAGGGCGTTCTCTTTTGTTTTGCATCGTGGTATTCAGTTGGAATATCCTGCTCCTCAGTCGACGAGGCAAGGGCCGAGATCCCTTCACCGGGAGTGACCCCTTGGACAAAAGTTTGCGTCAGGGCAATAACTTCACTGTAGCCGATTGCTTTTGCTTTGCATCGTGGTATTCAGTTGGAATATCCTGCACCTCATTCTACGGGGAAAGAGCCGAGATCCCTTCACCGGGAGTGACCTCTTTAGCAAAGGTTTTCGTCACTATATTTTTAAAAAGCTATCAGTTCCTTCAACGATATCAAGTTCATTACGTTAAAGGTTTTCGCCAGAAACCATTCGTAGCCCTCCGTCGTTTCATATGGATAGTCAATAGTATTCAAGCTGTGTATGTTGGCCAAAGTCAAGGCACAGTGTTTGGTAGCTATTGGGTATTCATATGCAGCATAGATAGATGCGTTGGTTTGGGACAGTCGTACTGCCATTTTGGCCAAAGTCAAGAGTAGGTACGGGTGGGTTCAAATTAACCAGGAGAATGACGGGTAGAACTTGACATGTGACTTATGATATGTTGGCCAAAGTCAAGGTCATAAGAGCATGGGGTAGAAATCCACATCGGGAGTTTCAAAAGAACTGAAACTTGCCAGATATGCGCATACCTTCTGGAGTGTGATAACGTGAGCGAATTCCGTCACGTTATCATGCGATGAGAGTTGGATCCCGATTCCCACTGATGAGTTGGTTTACTCCTCGGGTTTTCCCGACTAATTCTTCTTTTAGGTTTGGAGGAGAATTTGACGGTACAGTGGGAGGTTTCCAGATTAGATAAAGTGATAACCATTCTGATCTAGGTTAGAGTGCACGTTGAGTGTTTCTTTTCTCTCTCTCTTTGGCAGCGACCATTGACCCGACCCTAGACTATGACTCAGTGACCAAGTTGACCGAACCTTCTTAACACTGGCTTTTGGATTGTCAGAGTTGCAGACCTCATTGCCACTCCTACTTTTACCCTTTTCTCCGGGACACCCCGTGTTACTACGAACGTCCACTTCCATTGGACAAAACCATCGTATGGTTATATACGAACTCGAAGGAATTCGAGGATGGTTTCTGGTTCTGGAGAAAACGAATAGGACTATTCAGTTGTCTTTTCTTTTCACCTTCTCTCAGGTTGCGAGTACTCCTTGGTTTAGGAGTAGTACACCTATTACGCAAATTGGATAGTCTTCTTCCAAACCTTAGGCTGGTGCCGAACGGTGGGGAATGAAGAAAACCAATTAGCTTAAACGATGTACAGAAGGTATTAAGTTAGGACAAAGCAAGGGATTAGTAAGAGGGCAAAGTAAATTGCGACTGCTATTCACGACCAAACTATGTACTTCTTTGTCAATCCTAAATCACCTATGAATTAAGCTTATTCGGGTGTCTTTTATCTTCACCTTCTCTCGCATTGCGAGTGCTCCTAGGATTAGGACAGTACACCCATTATGCTTATTGGATAGTCTTCTTGCAAACCATAGGCTGGTGCCGAACGGTAGGGAAGGAAGGAAACCATTTGGCCTAAAGGGGTGTACAGAAGGTAATGACTAAAGACATATAAAGGGATTTGGAAAGATGGCAAAGAATTATACGGTTATAGTTGTGAATCTGGATAATGGAAGAGGCATTACTAGGAATACCAGCATACCCCATCGAAACATTTCAATGTTTCAGTTTCACTGTGTACTGTTAAAAGAAAACTGATTTCCCAATTAGACACTTGCTCCAGGGTATGTATTTGCCAGGTATGATTCTCACATCTGTATGGTTTTACAGATGATGAGTGGGAGTAAGTTATTGGAAATTAGGTGACCATCCTCATTATATCGGGATTCGTTGGAATTGGTGATATTTGAGGAAGCCACCTGGGTTGTTTGCCGGTCGGCAAATATTTGGTTTTGAATATCCGTTGTTGTGCACGAATTTCAAATTGATATATCTGTACGTCTATTTTTATAGAGTGAGACATATCTTTTTGAAATTATGTCTATGACATTTACCTATACCAGTGGATGGTTAGGTAAGGAGCATTGAACAGCGGTGTAATTCTTCTTAACCAAAAGTACAGTTTTCAACCTACGACATACAGTGAATGAGTCACTAGACTCAAGGGACTTATACAGAATATTGTATATTGTCCAGTGTCCATTAGGACAGAGGGGTTGGTCCTCGTACTATATTCTGTTTACTTTTAACTTCTCTAGTTCTTAGATATGTGTTTCGTAGAAACACATGGTCTAAGTTTTGAGGAGTTATAGGTATAAGAGTAAAGTAGAGAACCAAGTATTGCAAGTACCGGTATTCTTCAAGGTGATCGAAGATGTAGATACTTATGTATGGTATTCAGTTGATAGTAATGATTAAGAGAACTAGCTTCTCTTTCAGGTTACTCATAATTGGAAGTACTCCTAAGTTGAGTAACGCTGATCGGCCTCTCTTCCATTTAGTTGACATGCACTGGAGACAGCTGCATGATTTGAATCTGGTTCAATTAAATTAGTGCCTCTGTTTCTTGGATATAGAACAGTTCATATCTTGACATTGTTAAGATACGGGGAGTTGTCCGGCTTATGCTTAAAACCAGACTCTGGACAACTCAAGACACGTTTCAGTAATGGCTGTTTATGGGTTGACCCGGGCTATGACGAGGGTTGATTTTCTACCATCTGGAAGATCAATAGTGATATTGTTCTTGACTCGCCACGGTTTTATCAAAAATGGATTTTTTCAGAAAAACGGTAGTGGGAGTATGGTAGAACTGGAAGTGATTCCAGAACCGCAAACGATTACTGAAGATTTGATAAGAACCTAAAGATTCAATCTGGTTTGACATTCCATTGGCCACTCCGCAGATATGGTGGGTAACCTCAGGCACTCGAGAGGTACTTCGGTATGCTCAAGGACGGTGGCAGGGAGGTTCTTGTTTACCCACACTTGCCATTACTGTTGTTCCAGGCTGCGAGACCCGGCAGGAGGATGAGTATAGCGTCGTTCTAAACTGGCTTTAGAAGTGCACGTCTATATGACTCTGCCAGAGGGTTGTCGTAGTCAGTGGGAGCAGCGGAAGCATTGGTGGACATCAGGCTTATGTCTATTTATAGACTAGAGCAGATATAGCGGAGATAGATCATCTATTTCTGATGTGACAGTCATAGGTTTGACTTCATCAGAATAGGGGATGGATCTGTTAAGAAGGTAGTAGGGTGTGATGTCCTGGTATTTGATGACATACACAGAGTAGGAAGTGATATTCCTATACTACGATCGGTTATACTTTGGTCGTCACACAGTGGTTTCTCCACATAGGACTTGGATATTATATCAGACATTCTGGTTACTAGATCTATGGTTTTAGATCTAGATTTGGGTGATTTCCCAATCTGGGTACTTTGACCGCATTCTATGAGTATTTAGAATGGACGACTCCTGGCACGGTAGTATACCTGCAGGTGATGGAGTCACCCTCTCTAAAGGTGTCTTACAGACTAAAGGGGAGAGGGATACGCATGATTGACAGATCACTTGCTTAGGCAATTGAGTCAATCATGAGATGTCAAGTACCACACCAGATATTGTTCTTGCAGTAGGTGCAATAAGTTGATATTGATCCAATCCTGGAGAAACAGTTGGAAGCAGTTTTAGAACATAAGTGGATGTTCTAGGGATATGATAACGGCAGTCTTCTTCGGGAGACAGTTATCATTCCAGGCTTCCAAGATGACCTAGATGGCAGAGTGGCTGTCAGAGTTATAGTTTTCCCTCTGACGAGGGGCAGTATTTTGGACAGATGGTCCAGGTGGATACTGAGGGAAGGCATGGCGCAGGATACTGATTAAGTTCAGTTGACGATACAGTCTAAGAAGTTTGGATTTGGAGTTCACTTATGAGCTAGGTCCCATCAGACATCCAGACATTCTAGGACAGGTATTGCTCATTTCGGGAGATGGGTTTTCTCTGCGAACATGAGATATAGAGAGACATAGAAAGAAACATCAAAGCGGATCCACTCACTAAGGCTATTCCTCGAACGCAATAGTTTCGCAAACGAGCTTTGTGAGACTGACTAGTAGAGGAGTTGGGTGTTCGGTATCACACGGGCTGTGAGTATGCGACATCGCAATAATTAGCCTTGAGTGCAAGTGGGAGATTGTTGGAGATAGTGCCCTCAGAGTCAATTATTGGATCACAGGCACGTGATTGCAATGATTGAGGGAGGACCTATCCCGGTAGGACGGTCTTACTTGAGATGATAGTATGCTATCTGGTTTACCTCTATCATCGTGTACTGTTTTAGGTGACCTTACGAGTCGCTATTGCACGTTGATAAAGCCCCTAGGATTCTTGCTTGACTTCCAGCAGTATGAGGGCGATCATATAAGTGGGAGCTGGGGTCTATAAGCACATCCTTAAATGGTCCCTAGTCGAGGGAGTTTCGAGACAGGGCATCGATTCTCCAGAGTAGACTAGTGTATACAGTCGAGACCCCGACGAGGGGCGGTGGCCGGTCTCACAAGCCACTGGTGTCAGATGGTTCACCTAAGATGTATGCAGGTGCTCATTGGATTATGAGTACACCGGACAGGACTCGCCGGGAACCTGCTAGTTGGGATTATACCAGACGTCAGATAGCAGTTCCCTGGTGACATGTGTACAGGTTAGTTCATCGACCTGAGACCGTCATTTGTCTCGTGTGAGTTCCCACTGTGCTTTGATTACTACCCTACCACGGCTCAAAGGAGTCGTGCAAACAGGTTTTAGTTGGGTACAGTCCCGAGCCACATGGAGGCAGTGAGCGGATCTGCAGGGGTTCGTCTCTCCCGGTATTGGGGGTGAGGTCGCGCTGTGTCTAGAAGAGCCAGAACATGAAAAGTCCTTGGCCAAGGCAGGAGATTTGCTGGTAGGTATTCCTGTTGGAGATAGTGCCCTCAGAGTCAATTATTGGATCACATGCACGTGATTGCAATGATTGAGGGAGGACCTATCCCGGTACGACAGTCTTACTCGAGATGATTGTATACTATCTGGTTTATCTTTATCATCGTGTACTGCTTTAGGTGACCTGACATGTCGCTATTGCACGTTGATAGAGCCCCTAGGATTTGTGCTTGACAACCGGCAGTATGAGGGCGATCATATATGTGGGAGCTGGTAGTCTATAAGCACATCCTTAAAAGGTCCCTAGTCGTAGGAGTTTCGAGACAGGGCATCGATTCTCCAGAGTAGACTAGTGTATACAGTCGAGACCCCGACGAGGGGCGGTGGCCGGTCTCACAAGCCACTGGTGTCAGTTGGATCACCTAAGATGTATACAGGTGCTCATTGGGTTATGAGTACACCGGACAGGACTCGCCGGGAACATGCTAGTTGGTCTTATACCTGACGTCAGATAGCAGTTCCCTGGTGACATGTGTACAGGTTAGTTCATCGACCTGGGGATCGTCATTTGTCTCGTGTGAGTTCCCACTGTGCTTTGATTACTACCCTACCACGGCTCAAAGGAGTCGTGCAAATAGGTTTTAGTTGGGTACAGTCCCGAGCCACATGGAGGCAGTGAGCGGATCTTCGGGGGTTCGTCTCTCCCGGTATTGGGGGTGAGGTCGCGCTGTGTCTAGGAGAGCCATTACACGAAATCCTTGGCCAAGGCAGGAGATTTACTGGTAGGTATTCCAGTAGTATCTCAGGGTGTTCTGGGCTACACTCTGACACGACTTGTACCGCTTTTGGGGGTCTGACTTTTACCCACCCCCTAGGCCCGACATGCGATGCTCATAGACGAACGGACCGGACTGTACGGATATTGTCACTGACAGGCTCAGTAGGGTGTCAGGATGAGTTCGCTCATCGACGTCCCTTTTGGTCAATAGCTGGTGGCCCGTTACGTATTGGCTTATACCTCTGACGTGCTAGTGGTTAAATCCACAGCCATAGTATTGACGAGTCTTTAGAGTCCACCACTCTTTCAGTTACTCAGGTTTTCGGGCGAAGCGCTGTAGAGGCCGTATGGAGATATGGCAGGGTCCGATCAGATACGTGCGGTATTGCACAGATCAGGATCGGACGGTTTGTACTAGTGGCCGTATTAATATATGGCAAGGTTCGATCGGATACGTGCGGTATTGCACGGATCAGGATCGAACGGTTTTTACTAGCCGGTTTTGGTTTAAGCCGGATCCTAGTATAGTACAGTGCAGATTTTGTCTCATTGCATTTGTATCCGGACGGAATACAGATGCGGGTGTGTATGCACAGTATCGGGGTTTTCCTGTAATTTATTACGGGACCAGTTTTCTGGAGTTGCCAGTTTGCATTCCGTTCCGGCCGGTTTTCCTTTGTTCTTTCCCGGCCGGACTTTTCCGATGGAGGGGGTTATTTGCAAGTTTGCAAATAACACTTTGTGGAGGGTTTTCTTGCAAATGTATTTATTATGATAGAATAAGCATCTTTTGATACCATTCTTATCTATCATCATCACTTGCTTTTTGTTGATTTGAGATGATTAGTAGTTGATGTGAATTTGTTATGATGATGTTTTGGATGTGGTCACCACTTGTGCTCCTACCATCACCTCCCTTCATGCTTCATATTCTTTCCTCCACCATTTTCTAAGAGGATAAGTTTTTCATACTTGAGAGAAGAAGAAGAGAGGATCATTTTCAAGAGGGAAAATTTGTTCATCTCTTTTCATGCTAGAAAAATGCAAGCACCATTTTTCTTATCTTGATTCCTCCATCATCTACAAAGGCAACAAACCCCAAATGAGACATAAGCTCTACACTACACTTTCTACAGCAAATCTTGGACGCGTCGACTCGCCAGCTTCGCGCCCGAGTTGCCTCGGTATTGAGGTGGGAGCCCGTAAAAGATGCAGGCGATGTGGTGCCCTTTCGGCGAAGAGGCGACAACGAGGAGATGACGGACGAAGCATCCGCGGGAGATCGGAGTGGAGACGAAGACCGAAGGACTCGGATCATTCGGTATATTTCTTCCTTATCTTGTTAGTTAGCTAGGACAAGTTTAATGGCCCGATCCGGGGTTTAGTGCGCGGTGGTGCCGGTTTGCTAAGTCCGCAAAATTAAAGTTTATCACCGCTTCCGTATTTGGCCGTCGGATTGACGGCCGGGGCGCCGCCGTGCACTTACAGTGGTATCAGAGCCTCGCCATTAACTTCGTCTAGCTTCGTTTGATGTGTTTTTCAGTTCCGATCGACCAAAATTCCAAAATTCCAATTTTAGCTCACGACAGTTTTCTGTTAAAATTTTTTGGTGTCTAAAAATTTTTCAGGTTGTATAAAATTGATGTACATGAAATTCTAAGACTTCTGTAAAAATTCGACGCATTCAGTTGATCATTGTAGCGCGGAACCGCGACCAACCCCCCCTTGGGCCGCGTTCCGTCGCACATTTGTATCTTCACTGCGTCGTATTTTTCCAGTGGGCTTGTGGGCTTATTTTGGGGGTTTTGGGATATTGAATTTGGGCCCAGATTTTCTGTGACTGCTACAGTATTGCTTGGGGGACCACTTGTTAATTTTTGATCGATCGGATATTTTAAACACATGTTTCACAGTATTTACATTATATCTGCGACCGTGAATGTCATTTGATCGGTAAATCCAGTCTAACTGCTATAGCCCAGTTAGACGGATTTGCGAACGTGACTTTCACGTTGATGTTCTGTGTATTTGCTGTGATGTTGCGGATCGGTCGGTGGGGATAGCCTGGATGCAATGCTAGTACAGTTTTGTTGTATTATGTACATTTGATATTGCGGGGCGAGCGTCCGACATGTGGACTGCCGTCACTGCCTGTTTGTATTATTATTTTGGGGCACGACCAGGTTGCGGTCGATGTACCCGGTGTATGTATATTTTACTTTCTGTACTAGGATTACCCCGCGGAGGGGTGCACGGATAGCCGGGTTCTAGAAGGCAACAAGCCCGCATCTCATGGCATTGGGACGGAGGGGGCTTCACTCCAGGATTGGCTGGCTATTCGCCGCACTCGTAGGGGGTATAGGATTTCATTGCACAGGCTATCCACACGACCATGGGAACGTCGGGTTTCAGTAGTGGCTCTGTGAAACCCGGGGATCCCAGATATCTGTATTGTTCTGTGATGCTGTACATTTCTGTGATGTTGCATTTTTTTTCACGCCTTGAGCGAAATATAATATATTGGTATATATATTAGTAGATGCTGTATATGTTTTTCATCCGCGCTAGTCCAGTCCCCGCTCTGCCGTTAGTTAGCTAACCTAACGGGTGATGACGGGACCCAGTGGCGAATGCGGATGGCATGTACGTACGTCAGTATATTTTCGTTCTTTGTGGTGTGATCAATTGATGGGACTGCATTGATTCGGATCAATGCAAGTTAAAACAAACCTATTCTGATGTTGTTGGAACACTTTTCAAAAAAAAGCTGTTATTGCAAGGACGTTCACTTTTGTTTTGCATCGTGGTATTCATTTGGAATATCCTGCTCCTCAGTCGACGAGGCAAGGGCCGAGATCCCTTCACCGGGAGTGACCCCTTGGACAGAAGTTTGCGTCAGGGCATTAACTTCACTATAGCCGATTACTTTTTCTTTGCATCGTGGTGTTCATTTAGAATATCCTGCACCCCATTCTACGGGGAAAGAGCCGAGATCCCTTCGCCGGGAGTGACCTCTTTAGCGAAGGTTTTCGTCACTATATTTTTTATAAAAGGCTATACAGTTTCTTCAACGATATCAAGTTCATCACGTTAAAGGTTTTCGCCAGAAACCATTCGTAGCCCTCCGTCGTTTCATATGGGTAGTCAATAGTATTCAAGCTGTGTTTGTTGGCCAAAGTCAAGGCACAGTGTTTGGTAGCTGTTGGTTATTCATATGCAGCATTGATAGATGCGTTGATTTGGAACAGTCGTACTGCCTTGTTGGCCAAAGTCAAGGGTAGGTACGGGTGGATTCAAAACAACCTGGAGAATGACGGGTAGAACTTGACATGCGACTTATGATTTGTTGGCCAAAGTCAAGGTCATAAGAGCATGGGGTAAAAATCACATCGGGAGTTTCAAAAGAACTGAAACTTGCCAGATATGCGTATACCTTCTGGAGTGTGATAGCGTGAGCGGATTCCGTCACGTTGTCATGCGATGATAGTTGGATCCCGATTCCCACTGATGAGTTAGTTTACTCCTCGGGTGACCCCGACTAATTCTTCTTTCAGGTTTGGAGGAGAATTTGAGGTACAGTGGGAGGTTTCCAGATTAGATAAATTGGTAACCATTCTGATCTTGGTTAGAGTGCACGCTGAGTGTTTCTTTTCTCTCTCTCTCTGGAAGCGACCATTGACCCGACCCTAGACTATGACTCAGTGACCAAGTTGACCGAACCTTCTTAACACTGGCTTTTGGATTGTCAGAGTTGCAGAACTCATTGCCACTCCTACTTTTACCTTTTCTCTAGGACACCCCGTATTACTACGAACGTCCACTTCCATTGGACAAAACCATCGTATGGTTAGATACGAACTCGAAGGAATTCGAGGATGGTTTCCGGTTCTGGAGAAAACGGATAGGATTATTCAGTTGTCTTTTCCCTTTCACCTTCTCTCAAGTTGTGAGTACTCCTTGGTTTAGGAGATAGTACACCTATTGCGCAAATTGGATAGTCTTCTTCCAAACCTTAGGCTGGTGCCGACCGGTAGGGAATGAAGAAAACCAATTAGCATAACGATGGTGTGCAGAAGGTATTAAGGTTAAGACAAAGCAAGGGATTAGTAAGAGGGCAAAGTAAATTGCGACTGATATTCACGACCAAACCAAGTATTTCTTCGCCAATCCTAAATCACCTTTGTATTTCTCCCGGACACCCCGTATCGCTACGAAGATCCACAGTTTATTGGATACTCCATCGTATGGTTATATACGAACTCGAAAGGAACTTGTTCCAGTTCGGGGATGGATTCTGGTCCAGGAGAAATAGGAATAAGGTTTATTCGGTTGTCTTTTATCTTCACCATCTCTCGCATTGCGAGTGCTCCTAGGATTAGGACAGTACACCCATTGTGCTTACTGGATAGTCTTCTTCCAAACCATAGGCTGGTGCCGAATGGTAGGGAAGGAAGAAAACCATTTGGCCTAAGGGGTGTGCAGAAGGTAATGACTAAAGACATATAAAGGGATTTGGAGAAGTGGCAGAGAATTATACGGTTATAGTTGTGAATCTGGATAATGGTAGAGGCATTACTAGGAATACCTGGATACCCCATCGAAACATTTCAATGTTTCAGTTCAACTGTGTACTGTTAAAAGAAAACTGATTTCCCGATTAGACACTTGCTCCAGGGTATGTATTTACCAGGTTTGATTCTCACATCTGTATGGTTTTACGGATGATGAGTGGGAGTAAGTTATTGGGAATAGGGTGATCATCCTCATTATATCGGGATTCGTTGTAATCGGTGATATTTGAGGAAATCACCTGGGCTGTTTGTCGGTCGGCAATTATTTGGTTTTGAATATCAGCTTTTATACACCAATTTCAAATTGATATATCTGTACGTCTATTTTCATAGAGTGAGATATACCTTTTGATATTATGTCGATGACATTTACCTATATCAGTGGATGGTTAGGTAAGGAGCATTAAACAGCGGTGTAATTCTTCTTAACCATAAGTACAGTTTTCAACCTACGACACACAGTAAATGAGTTGTTAGACTCAGCGGACTTATACAGAGTATTGTATGTTGTCCGGTATCCATTAGGACAGAGGGGTTGGTCCTCATACTATATTCTGTTTACTTTTAACTTCTCTAGTTCTTAGACATGTGTTTCGTAGAAACACAGGGTCTAAGTTTTGAGGAGTTATAGGTATTTGATTAGAGTAGAGAACCAGGTGTAGCAAGTATCGGTATTCTTCAATGTGATCGAAGATGTAGATACTTGCGTATGGTATTCAGTAATGATAAAGAGAAATTGCTTCTCTTTCAGGTTACTCATAATTGGAAGTGTTCCTAAGTTGAGTAACGCTGATCGGCCCCCTTCGATTTAGTTGACATGCACTGGGGACAGTTGCATGATTTGAATCTGGTTCAATTAAATCAGTGCCTCTGGTTCTATGTTGGATATAGAACAGTTCATATCTTAACGTTGTTAAGGTACGGGGAGTTGTCCGGCTTATGATTAAAACCAGACTCTGGACAGCTCAAGGCACGTTCCTGTAATGGCTGTTTGTGGGTTGACCCAGGCTATGACGAGGGTTGACTTTCTACCATCTGGGATATCAATAGTAATATTGTTCTAGACTCGCCACAGTTTTATTAAAAATGGATTTTTTCAAAAACAGTAGTGGGAGTATGGTAGAACTGGAAGCGATTCCAGAACCGCAAACGATTACTGAAGATTTGATAAGGAACCTAAAGATTCAATCTGATTTGACATTCCATTGGCTACTCCGCAGATAAGGTGGGTAACTTCAGGCACCCGAGAGGTACTCCGGTAGCCTCAAGGACGGTGACTGGGAAGTTCTTGTTTACCCACACTTGCCATTGTTGTTGTTCCAGGCTGCGAGACCTGGCAGGAGGATGAGTATAGCGTCGTTCTAAACTAGCTTTAGAAGTGCACATCTATATGACTCTGCCAGAGGGTTGTCGTAGTCAGTGGGAGCAGCGGAAGCATTGGTGGACATCAGGCTTATGTCTATTTATAGACTAAAGCAGATATAGCGGAGTTAGATCATCTGTTTCTGATGTGACAGTCATAGGTTTGACGTCATCAGAATAGGGGATGGATCTGTTGAGAAGGTAGTAGGAAGTGATATTCCTATACTACGATCGGTTATACTTTGGTCGTCACACAGTGGTTTCTCCACATGGGACTTGGACATTATATCAGACATACTGGTTACTAGATCTATGGTTTTAGATCTAGATTTGGGTGGTTTCTCAATCAGGGTACCTTGACAGCATTCTAAGAGTATTTAGAATGGACGACTCCTGGCACGGTAGCATACCTGCAGGTGATGGAGTCACCCTCTCTAAAGGTGTCTTATAGACTAAAGTAGAGAGGGATGTGCATGATTGGCAGATCACTTGCTTAGGCAATTGAGTCAATCATGAGATGTCAAGTACCACACCAGATGTTGTTCTTGCACTAGATGCAATAAATTGATATTGATCCAATCCTGGAGAAACAGTCGGAAGCAGTTTTAGAACATAAGTGGATGTTCTAGGGATATGATAACGGCTGCCTCCTTTAGGAGACGGTTATCACTCCAGGCTTCCAAGGTGACATGGACGACAGGGTGGTTGTCAGAGTTATAGTTTTTCCCTCTGACGAGGGGCAGTATTTTGGACGGGTGATCCAGGCAGATACTGAGGGAGGCATGGCGCAGGATACTGATTAAGTTCAGTTGACGATACAGTCTAAGAAGTTTGGATTTGGAGTTCATTTATGAGCTAGGTCCCATCAGACATCCAGACACTCTAAGACAGGTATTGCTCATTTCGGGAGATGGCTTTCTCCGCGAATTTGAGATATAGAGAGAGACATAGAAAGAAACTTCAAGGCGGATCCACTCACTGAGGCTATTCCTCGAACGCAATAGTCTCGCAAACGAGCTTTGTGAGACTGACTAGTAGAGGAGTTGGGTGTTCGGTATCACACGGGCTGTGAGTATGCGACATCGCAATAATTAGCCTTGAGTGCAAGTGGGAGATTGTTGGAGATAGTGCCCTCAGAGTCAATTATTGGATCACAGGCACGTGATTGCAATGATTGAGGGAGGACCTATCCCGGTACGACAGTCTTACTCGAGATGATAGTATACTATCTGGTTTATCTTTATCATCGTGTACTGCTTTAGGTGACCTGACATGTCGCTATTGCACGTTGATAGAGCCCCTAGGATTTGTGCTTGACAACCGGCAGTATGAGGGCGATCATATACGTGGGAGCTGGTAGTCTATAAGCATATCCTTAAAAGGTCCCTAGTCGTAGGAGTTTCGAGACAGGGCATCGATTCTCCAGAGTAGACTAGTGTATACAGTCGAGACCCCGACGAGGGGCGGTGGCCGGTCTCACAAGCCACTGGTGTCAGTTGGATCACCTAAGATGTATACAGGTGCTCATTGGGTTATGAGTACACCGGACAGGACTCGCCGGGAACATGCTAGTTGGTCTTATACCTGACGTCAGATAGCAGTTCCCTGGTGACATGTGTACAGGTTAGTTCATCGACCTGGGGATCGTCATTTGTCTCGTGTGAGTTCCCACTGTGCTTTGATTACTACCCTACCACGGCTCAAAGGAGTCGTGCAAATAGGTTTTAGTTGGGTACAGTCCCGAGCCACATGGAGGCAGTGAGCGGATCTTCGGGGGTTCGTCTCTCCCGGTATTGGGGGTGAGGTCGCGCTGTGTCTAGGAGAGCCATTACACGAAATCCTTGGCCAAGGCAGGAGATTTACTGGTAGGTATTCCAGTAGTATCTCAGGGTGTTCTGGGCTACACTCTGACACGACTTGTACCGCTTTTGGGGGTCTGACTTTTACCCACCCCCTAGGCCCGACATGCGATGCTCATAGACGAACGGACCGGACTGTACGGATATTGTCACTGACAGGCTCAGTAGGGTGTCAGGATGAGTTCGCTCATCGACGTCCCTTTTGGTCAATAGCTGGTGGCCCGTTACGTATTGGCTTATACCTCTGACGTGCTAGTGGTTAAATCCACAGCCATAGTATTGACGAGTCTTTAGAGTCCACCACTCTTTCAGTTACTCAGGTTTTCGGGCGAAGCGCTGTAGAGGCCGTATGGAGATATGGCAGGGTCCGATCAGATACGTGCGGTATTGCACAGATCAGGATCGGACGGTTTGTACTAGTGGCCGTATTAATATATGGCAAGGTTCGATCGGATACGTGCGGTATTGCACGGATCAGGATCGAACGGTTTTTACTAGCCGGTTTTGGTTTAAGCCGGATCCTAGTATAGTACAGTGCAGATTTTGTCTCATTGCATTTGTATCCGGACGGAATACAGATGCGGGTGTGTATGCACAGTATCGGGGTTTTCCTGTAATTTATTACGGGACCAGTTTTCTGGAGTTGCCAGTTTGCATTCCGTTCCGGCCGGTTTTCCTTTGTTCTTTCCCGGCCGGACTTTTCCGATGGAGGGGGTTATTTGCAAGTTTGCAAATAACACTTTGTGGAGGGTTTTCTTGCAAATGTATTTATTATGATAGAATAAGCATCTTTTGATACCATTCTTATCTATCATCATCACTTGCTTTTTGTTGATTTGAGATGATTAGTAGTTGATGTGAATTTGTTATGATGATGTTTTGGATGTGGTCACCACTTGTGCTCCTACCATCACCTCCCTTCATGCTTCATATTCTTTCCTCCACCATTTTCTAAGAGGATAAGTTTTTCATACTTGAGAGAAGAAGAAGAGAGGATCATTTTCAAGAGGGAAAATTTGTTCATCTCTTTTCATGCTAGAAAAATGCAAGCACCATTTTTCTTATCTTGATTCCTCCATCATCTACAAAGGCAACAAACCCCAAATGAGACATAAGCTCTACACTACACTTTCTACAGCAAATCTTGGACGCGTCGACTCGCCAGCTTCGCGCCCGAGTTGCCTCGGTATTGAGGTGGGAGCCCGTAAAAGATGCAGGCGATGTGGTGCCCTTTCGGCGAAGAGGCGACAACGAGGAGATGACGGACGAAGCATCCGCGGGAGATCGGAGTGGAGACGAAGACCGAAGGACTCGGATCATTCGGTATATTTCTTCCTTATCTTGTTAGTTAGCTAGGACAAGTTTAATGGCCCGATCCGGGGTTTAGTGCGCGGTGGTGCTGGTTTGCTAAGTCCGCAAAATTAAAGTTTATCACCGCTTCCGCATTTGGCCGTCGGATTGACGGCCGGGGCGCCGCCGTGCACTTACAATTCCAGTAGTATCTCAGGGTGTTCTGGGCTACACTCCGACACGACTTGTACCGCTTTTGGGGGTCTGACTTTTACCAACCCCCTAGGCCCGCCATGCGATACTCATAGACGAACGGACCGGACTGTACGGATATTGTCACTGACAGGCTCAGTAGGGTGTCAGGATGAGTTCGCTCATCGACGTCCCTTTTGGTCAATAGCTGGTGGCCCGTCACGTATGGCTTATACCTCTGACGTGCTAGTGGTTAAATCCACAGCCATAGTATTGACGAGTCTTTAGAGTCCACCACACTCAGTTACTCAGGTTTCGGGCGAAACGCTGTAGAGGCCGTATGGAGATATGGCAGGGTTCGATTTGATACGTACGGTATTACACGGATCGTGATCGGACAGATTTTACTAGCCGGCTTTGGCTTAAGCCGGATTGTAGTATTAGATAGTGTAGTTTTGTCTCTTTGCATTTGTGTTCAGTGGGAATACAAATGCGGGCATGTATTTGCAGTAGTGGGGTTTTTCTGTAATTTATTACGAGATCGGTTTTCTGGGGTTGCCAGTTTGCATTCCGTTCCGGCCGGTTTTCTCTTTTTCCTTCCCGGTCGGACTTTTCGTTGGAGGGTGTTAATTGCAAGTTTGCAATTAACATTTTGTGAGGGGTTTCTTTGCTTGAGTGTGGCTTCATAATCATGAGATTCTTTTCTAGTCTTTATCCTTGCATTTATGGTGATGGTTTGTGAATGGATTGAATTGGTAATTGGTGTCACTAATTTCTCATTCATTCATTCATATTCTTCTCTTTGTTTTGTTTAAATTCTTTTTCCTACCCATGAATTGAGTGGGGCCGGCCACACCCTTGTGAGGATGAGTGGAGTGGTTTAATAATTGGTGTGGAATAATTTTCTTCATGTGTTTTTGGTGGACCCCCCCATTGTGTTTTGCTGTGAAGGAATTTTTCCTTTTCTCCTTTGGATTAATCTATGCACACTTCTTACTTGATTTCCAGTGAGCAAAAATGAGAGCTTGCTTCAGTGTTTTCCAGTGAGCACAATTCCTTTCTGGCCGAGCTCATTTCATGGTGTGCTCATTTGTTTCTCTTAGCAAGCATCCATGAATATTTTTGTGCAAAATTCCTCCAACAAGGCAACCTCTTAAACCCCAAAGAGACAAGGCTACTACACTATTCTACAGCATCCCTTGGACGCGTCGGCTAGCCAACTTCGCGCCCGAGTTGCCTCGGTCAAGAGGTGGGAGCCCGTAAAAGATTCCAGCTACGTGGTGCCCTTTCCGACGAGACGATGATGGACGGAGATTCCGCGGAAGATCGAAGTGGAGATGAAGACCGAAGGACACGGATCGCTTGGTATAACTTCTCTACTCTTTTCTTACTTGCTAGTTAGCTAGGTTAATGGCCCGATCCGGACGAAAAGTGCGCGGTGGTGCCGGTTGCAAGTTTTGCAAAGTTTTTTGTTTCCGCGTTTCCGGCGTCGGATCGACGGCCGGGGCACCCCCGCGGGCTTACACTACAAAGGTTGTAATCGCTACTCACTTAGTTGTAAAGTTGTTTACATCTAGTTTTCGTATGATTCTCTAGTTAAACATCATTGGTTAGGTTTCTTTTAGCATAGAAAAATTTTAATTTGGCATGGACGATGCCACACGAAATCTTGCTGTCATGCTTAGGAACCATACAGTGCTATCAGAGCCAAACTGAAGAATTAGGCGTAGTCTAGACGAAATTAGAAGTCCGATCGAACCCCGAAAACCCAATTTTGGACCCCTCTCCGGAAAATTTTCAAAAAGTTGGATTTTTTAATGTTAAAAATACTCTAAAAATCATGCAGGTAATTCCATGGACCCACCTGAAGAACGAGTCCCTAACTCGTGTAAGTGATCGCGGAACCGCGGCCAAAACATGGTTTTGGCGGCGGTTCCGTGGCGCTACTTGAGAGGCTTGGGACGGGTGATTGATAATCGAATGTGTCCGATTGAATGAAATGAAAAGTATAATCACAATCAAAGAATTTATAACCGCAATCAATAACGGTGTTGTTGTAGTTCGTTAATGAGAATGGGTCATCCACCGAGATTCGTGTATTTATTCGTTTTTGCTTTAGTTGAGTCGAAAGAAAATTAGTAAAGAGAATTCAAGAAGATGAATCAAGATTTATTAGACGAAATATTTTCAAGAAAAATCGAGAAAGAGTTTAAGATTTAGTAATCAACAATGTGTCCAATTTCAATTTTAGTTATCAAGAAAATTGAAGAATAGCTTATAGGATTCGATAGGAATTAGTAGCAATGATGAATACTAAAAATGACTTATCTTATCTATTGATGAATTATAGCTAGAACGATGGCGATGAATGAAGATTAGGGATCTTTTGAAGAAACTAGGGTTTCTCCTTCACTATCCCTTGTCTTTTCATTGATCACCATTCAAATCTAGCTTTTAGCAAAGAAAATCATCAATCATTTAATTTGAAATTGTAACGAAATTATCAAGAACGGTGATCTCGTTCCAAATTTGGTCATTGACGATTCTTTTTCCTAAAGTTCATAATTTTCATAAACTTAAGATGCGTATAGGATTTCATCACCATTGGATCTACCAAACTCCTTCGAATCCCTAGCAAGCGGAGATTTACTCACGCATCATGAAAATAAAAGAATCAAGAATTAGAAATTTCATAATGCGAAAATTTAATGAAAATGAGAATTAACAATTGATCACCTTTATTATTCAACTTCTAATTACACTTTCCTTCAATCCGAGATTACAAGAATTGCTCTAAATCGCTCTCTTGAATAGGTAACTATTTCGTCGAAGTTCGTTTTGCTCGATCACCGTGAGACTTGGACCTGTTGAGGATCTCATGCTCTTGATGACGATCGGCTTCGCGTAAAGGATCTTGAATGCCGTCGCTTGATATTGTTCTCAACGATTCTTGATTTGGATCTTGATTTGGAATTGAATTGGATTTGGTTTTTGTTTGTGTGTTAGAAATTGACTACCATCAACAACCTCAACAATGTAGGCTTAGGTCTCATTTTATAGCTCTATACCAATCTTCCACTAAAAGCTAGGTTAATCTTCCCCAAGAAGCTAGGTAGTTGTAGGGAAACTTCAAGAATAAGGTAGTTATCAAGCTTCCTCAAGAAGCTAGGCTGTTGTAGGGAAGTTTCCAGAACAAGTTTGTTACAATGGAGCATCTTCAATAAGCTAAGAGGTTGTAGGAAAATTTCCAGAAAAGTGTCGTCACCGGAGCCCCCAACTCGGCCGCGGATCCGCGGCGGATTGGCGGCGGATCCACGACCATTTAGTGAGCTTGATGATTCATTTCTCTGTGGTTGTTTGGTATTGGTCTATTAGCATTCAAGTGATATCTGGAATCTTCTTATTTCTTATGAATCTCTGCCAGATTTTAACTCTTTGATTTGCTGTATTTTGTCAGCGAATTTACAATTCCGATATCTGTTCTGAAATAATTTTCTGCACAAAATCTCACTGAAGATTGTTGAGATATACAATATCATGCTTGAAATAATAAACACACAATTTCCTTCCAGAATGTTGATTATAATGTATAACACGTGGTATTTGATATTTTCCAGACGAACTTATAATACGTGTTATATTTATAACAAACATCATTAGATGATTAGAAAAGTGAGGAAATTGTTATGTTAAAGATTGCAATATTTTCGACTGAACAAATTCCCCCAAACTTGATTTTGATCGTCTCAAGCAAACTTCTTTTATTCAAGAGAAGGAGAAAATATAAAGAAAAAGAAAAACTAACTAGCACACTTTCGTAGGCAAACACGATTGCACTGAGCACGTGCAACAAGCCTTTAAACCTCTAGGTGTCCCCAGTAGGAGGAGTGTTGTCTCCTGAGGGTTCTCAGCGGATTGCATCCACAAAATCCTATAATAAAAGGAAGACTGTGAAAATTACATATAAAGATAAGAATTATAAAAGAAAGACTTTGAAAATTAGAGTTTTCAACTACACTAGCTTTTCGGTTGTCATGAGCCCTATCTTAATAGTCATGAAAAGATATTAGAAATCATATCATCTCTCAATAAAACATCGTCTTTATTCTTCATCCCTACCTTTCTTCCAAACACCGATCATATACCCCTACGTGTGTGTAATGGACATCCTTACACTCGGAGAATTCAATTCAAGCTATCATACTCTTGTCCATCTACCTCAGTACTTTTTAGTCGGTGAATATTTTAGATGGAATTGCTCACACATTTTTCATGCGACCGTTAATACTTCTTGAGGTACTAACCGACCGATTACTCAACGTGCTTACCTATTAGGCGTAATTAGCAATTTTCTCGTCTTGCAACACCTAAGGCTTAGCAGTGACTCCCAAACCAGTTGGTCTAAGGCACTAGGTGATGAAATACCCTCGCTATATTTTTTTTATGCTGCCTTGGTGATTACAAAACCAGTGTTCATTTTTCTTCACCATTTTATATTTTTATGTTTCATTTATTATTTTCTTCGTACTTTGCCTTTTAGACAACAGCATTTCAAGGTATCATCTACTAACCCGAGTTTCAAGGCGTGTGTAAGTGCGTATAGTAGGGTATCAACGTTTAGATGTTTGGCTTCCAGAATAGGAACTATTTTTTAGAATTATTTTTATCCTCAGATTAATGACTTCCTTCATCTTACTAGCTTTTGGGACAACGGCTCATAACTACTTATTACTAGTTTCGTTTAAGAAAACATCTAATTTGGTTTTTTTAAACTTTTCCAATCTTTTAAATGTAATTTTTGACTTTCTAATCTTTTATTATAAAAGAATTTTAAAAATTTTGTGCTTATGCAAAGTGATATGCAAAGTGATGCGTAAATAAGCACAAACCTCCCCCAAACCTATTTACAGCAGTGTCCTCACTATTGTCTCTTTTAAATCTCAAAAACCTGTAGGCTTGGAGGAAAAGTTATTAACGGGGACAAGAATAAATGAAAGTGAAAATCTTCCCCAAACTTATTTTTTTATTTATGTACAATTTTGCATTTTATTTTATTTTATTATTATATATATTATTTATTTATTTTATTTTATTTTTTTTAACAATTGACTCACCTCCATTCTAAAAATGGGACAATATTATCGAGACATGGAGGTGAGGTGGAGGAAAATTAGTCGTTATAAATCGGCTCCTGTAAAACCAGGAGCTCCTCCATGGGGCCAGTGGAAAAATATGGTTTTAATCTATGCCTATTCACTTTGAAAATTATACCGTTTTTTCTATTTTCAACTTCAACTGTCCCGTGCGGATATACATACCGCACCACAAATGGTCCTTTCCAACGAGATCGTAGCTTACCTGCATGAAGATGGAGACGGGAATCATAAAAAGGACTTGTCCTGGGGTAAAAGTTTTTCTCAAAATATTTTTATTGTGAAATACCTTAGTTCAATTCTTTACTATCAACGCATTATCGTAAGATTCATCGCGAAGTTCGCTTAGCTCGTTTAATTGCAGGCTTGATTCAAATCGAAGTTAAGTTCTTTAATGGCTCACACTGCTTTATGTTCAATCTCGATAGGAAGGTGGCAAGCCCTTCCAAACACTAGGCGATAAGGAGACATACCAAGATCAGTATTATAAGCGGTACGAAATGCCCAAAGAGCATCCATCAATTTGGTTGACCAATCTTTCCGGTTTTTAGAAACTGTCTTCTCCAGAATTAGTTTGATTTGCCTATTGGAAATCTCAGGTTGCCCGTTCGTTTGGGGATGATAGGGCGTGGAAAGTTTGTGGTTGATTGCATATTTCCGCATCAAAGTCTCGAAAGACCGATTACAGAAATGCGTCCCGTTGTCGCTAATGATAGCGCGCGGATGTCCAAATCGCGAAAATATATTTTCTTTAAGGAACTTAATGACAACCTTGTTGTCATTAGTGCGACATGGAATAGCTTCCACCCATTTCGAGACGTAATCAACCGCTAACAAGATGCACAAATTCCTAAAAGAGTTGGGAAAATGACCCATAAAATCATTACCCCAAACGTCGAAAATTTCAACAACCAAGATCGGTTGAAGTGACATCTTATTTCTTTTAGAAATCCGACCCGTGTTTTGACATTGTGGAAAGGTTTTGCAATGATCAAATGCATCTTTAAATAATGTAGGCCAGTAAAAACCACATTGCAAAACCTTCTCCGCCGTCTTACGTGGACCAAAGTGACCTCCACATGCCTGATCATGACAGAAAGACAAAACACTTTTGAATTCATCATTAGGGACACATCTACGAATGATTTGGTCAGGACAATACTTAAAAAAATAAGGTTCATCCCAGTAAAAATACTTTACTTGGGATAGAAATCGATAATTGTCTTGTTTAGACCACTCGCTCATAATAAGTCCCGTTGCAAGATAATTCACAATATCCACGAACCAAGGTTCGCCAGATACGGTCAAGAGTTGTTCGTCCGGGAAAGAGTCGTTAATTGGTAAGGTCACAATTGGTGAAGAGATGCGTGAAAGATGGTCGGCTACTATGTTTTCACATCTTTTTTTTTATCTCGAATGACAAGATAAAATTCTTGTAATAATAGGATTCAACGTATTAACCTACCTTTAGCATCCTTCTTTGACAAATGATGTTTTAGGATGGAGTGATCCGTGTAAACTACAATCGATGAGCCAATCAAGTAAGGCCTAAATTTTTCTAATGAAAATACAACTGTCAAGAGTTCTTTCTCGGTAGTTGTATAATTAATTTGGGCATCATTCAAGGTCTTAGTTGCATAATAAATCATATGTGGCATCTTATCAATGTGCTGTCCTAAGACTGCACCAACAACAAAATCTGATGCATCACACATAAGCTCAAACGGGTAGTTCCAATCGGGAGATGATAGAACATGGGCTGTAGTGAGAGAATTTTTAAGCGATTCAAAAGCAGCCTCACAATCCGAATCAAAGTGAAATGTGGAATCCTTGGCCAAGAGAAGAGTTGAGAGTCTAGCAATTTTGCTAAAATCCTTAATAAATCTTCTATAAAATCCTGCATGACCAAAGAAAGATCGTATATCTTTGACGCATTTGGGATGAGGAAGTTATGAATGACATCTATTTTAGCTCTGTCAACCTCAATTCCTTTCCGTGAAATGACATGTCCAAGCACAATACCCTCTTGGACCATGAAATGACATTTTCCCCAATTCAAAGTTAAGTTCTTATCTTTACAACGAGTAAGAACTGCGTCAAGATGAGATAATCAATCATCAAAAGAGTCCCCGAATATTGAGAAATCGTCCATGAAAATCTCCAGAAAATTCTCGACCATGTCGGAGAATATCCCCATCATACACCGCTGAAATATAGCGGGAGCATTGCATAACCCAAAGGGAATGCGTCTATAAGCAAAAGTACCGAAAGGACAAGTAAATGTGGTTTTATCTTGATCCTTTTCGGCAATAGGGATCTGGTTATAGTCAGAGTATCCGTCCATGAAACAATAATATTCATGTCCAGCTAACCGTTCCAACATCTGGTCAATAAAAGGTAGAGGGAAGTGATCTTTCCTCGTTGCGGCATTGAGTTTTCTGTAATCAATACATACACGCTACCCAGTTTTAGTGCGTGTCTGGATCAACTCATTAGCCTCATTGGTTATGACTGTGATTCCGGACTTCTTAGAGACTACATGAATAGGACTTACCCATTGGCTATCAGAGATTGGGTAAATGATACCACTGTCAAGGCATTTGACGATTTCTTTCTTTACCACCTCCTTCATGACGGGATTTAACCGTCTTTGTGGTTCTCGGGTTGGCTTGGATTTATCCATCAAATGTATATGATGTTCAACAATCAAGGAACTAATCCCTTTGATGTCAGCCATTGTCCAACCAAATGCTTGCTTATTAGATCTCAAGACCAGCAAAAGAGCGTTCTCTTGCTCTAAAGCTAGAGAAGCGGATATGATCACAGGAAAAGACTCATTCTCACATAAATATGCATATTTAAGGTGAGAAGGTAACAATATGAGATCTAATGTCGGCGGAGAGACAATATAAGGTAGGATAAGTGAATGACATTTGGATTCTCGAAGAAGTTCATAGCCTGCAAAGGATGCAGACTCGAAAAGTGTGTCTGACTTTTGTGATGAGTCAGAAGGTTCAAACTCAGGGGTGGACTCGTTAAAGGTGTCCTCACTATAATGTGCAAGATCAAACAATGATGTGCTAATGTCGTCGAGATCATCAAAGCAAAGTTCATCAGCCTTGCAGCTTTCGGGAGCTATCTCGTGGACAGAACAAACATCAAGAATATGAGCAGAGGGTTCAGATGGCTGACTTTCAATCTTATAAATGTTAAGCTCAATTGTCATTTTCCCAAAGGATAGGTTCATGGAACCGTTTCAACAATTAATGACAGCATTGGAAGTGGCAAGGAATGGTCGACCGAGAATCACCGGAATTTTGTTCCGTGGGTTTGCTATAGGCTGTGTATCCAAAACAATAAAGTCCACATGGAATATAAATTTCCCGACTTTTATCAACACATCTCAAGCTCATCCCTAGGTTTGGTGATAGATCGGTCTGCCATTTAGAGAGTACAATGAGTCGGTTTCAACTCTCCAATCCCTAACTGCTCGTAGACAGAGTATGGAAGCAGGTTAACACTAGCGCCAAGGTTGAGTAAAGCAGGGTTAATATTTTTACCCCCAATAGAAATAGAGATTGTAAGACATCTAGGGTCCTTACGTTTTTTTGGTAATTGTCGGGTAAAAGCTGTGCTAATATTATTCGTCATGAATACCTTTTTGGGCACTCGAGTCTTCGTTTTCCTAGTGCACAAGTCCTTAAGGATTTTCGCATAAGCAGGAACTTGTTGTATAACATCTAGGAGAGGGATATTGATGTTAACCTGTTTAAACATTTCCATAATATTCTCCATTTGTGGACTTGGTTTGTTTTCCCTTAACCGATTTGGATAAGAAGCTTTAGCAATAAGAGCTGGGTCCAACATTGGAGAAGGTCGTGTGGGTGGAACAGATCCTAGAATTGGAGTGGGGATCGTCTTTGGTTAACTAGAAGAAGTGGGCTGAGGGTTCGAGCCTTGAGGAAAACGGAGAATAGGCTTGGAAGAAGATGAACTAGGGTCAGAAGTGGAAGTGGAAGTGGAAGTTGGGGTGTTATTGATAGATTCATCATTGTCAATCTGTTCACCGACTTGATTATTCAGCACTCTTCCGGATCTCAACGTTGTAATGACACTCATATTGTAGTGTTGTGAATGCCCAGGATTTGGTAGGGGTTGAGATGGAAGTTTCCCTTTCTCTCTAGCACTCATTTTGGCATTTAATCGCGCAATTTGTGCTTCTATTGATTTAATACTCTCACCGTGGGAGGCAGAGTTCTTCTTTATATCATCGTTGGAAGACCTTATATCAGCCGATACTTGGATGGAATGTTTCATAAACAAATCCAAGGTTCGTTCAAGTGAAGAGTTATCGGTACCGGCCAATTGCAAAGAATTATTATACGGTGCAGAAGTGTTGGCCGGATTTTGAAAATTTTGTGATTGAAAGGGATGCTGACTCAGTTGTAGTGGTTGCTGTTATTGTAGAGGGGCCCTTTGAAAGTTATTTTGGTTTGGAACCGTATTTTGAGTTTGGTGTTGGTTCCAAGCAAAATTAGGGTGATTCCTCCAACCCTGATTATAAGTGGAAGAATAAGAATCGTTTCTAGGTCGTTGCTGAAAAGCAGCATTAGAGTGTTCTTGACCTTGAAACGTAGAATTCAAAAGACATTCTTCCGTCAAATGTGATGGATCGGAACAACATCCACACACGGTTTTAGGGAATGTGACCTGGTTTAGGGAGGCTAATAAAAATTTATGTTCCATATCTTCATGTTTCTTTTGCATTGCTGCCATTTCGGCATTGACTGCTATGGAGACACCAAGTTGATGGATACCACCCCTAGATGATGGTTGACTAACTCTCTCCCATTGCAAAGTTTTTTCAGTAAAATCTTCTAAAAATTTCCAAGCTTTATCATCGTTTCTAGACATGAAATTGCCTTGACACATGGAATCAAGCATTTGTTTCGTTGTTGGATTAATGCCCTCATATATGATTCGGCACAGATCCCATCTATGGATTCCGTGAAAAGGACATTGGACTAGAAGATCCTTAAACCGTTCAAAACACTTCAAAAATTGTTCATTGGAAAGCTGGGTATATTGATTGATTTCGCTACGGACACGGGCAGTCTTATGATTGGGATAAAATTTCTTAAGGAATGCTATAACGAATTCATCCCAGTTTGAAATAGAGTGTGCAGCTATGTTATAAAGCCATTTTTCGGCTAAATCGTACAAAGTGAACGGGAGAAGTCTTAAACGCATAGTATCCACAAAAAGTTGTGAAGTGCCCATCATAGCACATACGTTTTCAAATTTGGTAATAAAAACGTATGCGTCTTCAGACTCGAGACCGTGAAATTTAGGTAAAAGATTGATGTAATATGGTTTGATTTCGAAATTATCCCCATTGGCTGGTGGAATGGAAAGACAAGTAGAAAGAGGACCACGTATAGGATAACATCTCTCTTGGAGAGACATACGCAGTAGATTCTGCACACCTGCGGGTGGTGGCAGAGTGGTGTTATTAAAATTTGATGGAAATCCGTCCATCGCGGTGGATGTGGTAGGTGGTGAGGAAAAAGAAGATGTAGAATTACCGACTTCGGAGTCGATAGAAGAAATGCGGATAAGACAGGCACTAGAATCCTGTGTTCAGCCGAGCATGCACTAAACGGTTTAGCACAAGTGGCAGCGTTAATTAATTAGAGAATGTGGTTTGTTTTATGGTTTTGGTTTGTTTTTGAAAAAGACGGATTTTGAAAAATCACAACAAAAAATGCACAATCAATCCTAGATCTACGGTCACCTAGGTCAAGTCACTAGACCACTCTTAGGCTTCCAGAAGACAAATCGTAGGATAAATCCTCTACTACCTCTTTATCCCTCCTGTGACCAGGTAAGTGCCAGGTAAGTGGGAGGTATCTGCTATGTAAGTAGCGGGCCTAATTAAGTAACCACTTGCCTTATACACACTTGCCTTAGACACCACAAAAGAAATGCGGATAAGCAATAGATTACCCACGACCTTCTTCTGTCCTAATTGAGCGCGACAGTCCTTAAAATCTTGTATAGATATTTTTTAGTTAATGAGGGTGATGCGGATGCTAGTTTTGTGATTTTTGGGGCTTAGGAAGGGTAATGAAATCCCCACCTAATTTGAATTTGGTCTTTTCCCCTTAATTTTCATATTAAAATATGCACAAACAATCAATATCAAAATACGCAACAAATTTTTTTTAAGCGGCGAATTTTTGCAAAGGATCCCGCAGAAAAGTTGTTATTGGACAGATCAGAGAAGGGATAAGAAAGTATAGAATATACCAGAGAATTCTGGAGTTTAAACACAGCAATATCGCCGCAGTTCCGCGACCAATACACGCTTTCTGCCGCAGTTCCGCGGTCAATTTGAAAGATCTTTGCACGAATTTTTTTCCTGGTGCTCCTATAGATCCTCTGGATTTCCTGAATGCTGCAGAATCTTTCTCTCACTGCTCCAATGATTCCAGATTCCCTTGCATAATTCACACACTAATCGTTAAGCACACGATGCGATTTTGAGTCAATTTTTTGATGGAATAATAATGTTTCAACTCAAATAGCAAGAACGAACAAATTACGCACGGATCCCCGGCAACGGTGTCATTTGATTGATAATCGAATGTGTCCGATTGAATGAATTGAAAAGTATAATCACAATCAAAGAATTTATAATCGTAATCAATAACGGTGTTGTTGTATTTCGTTAATGAGAACGGGTCGTCCGCCGAGATTCGTGTATTTATTCGTTTTTGCTTTAGTTGAGTCGAAAGAAAATTAGTAAAGAGAATTCAAGAAGATGAATCAAGATTTATTAGAGGAAATATTTTCAAGAAAAATCAAGAAAGAGTTTAAGATTTAGTAATCATGAAAGTGTCCAATTTCAATTTTAGTTATCAAGAAAATTGAAGAATAACTTGTAGGATTCGATAGGAATTAGTAGCAATGATGAATACTAAAAATGCCTCATCTTATCTATTGATGAATTATATCTAGAACGATGGCGATGAATGAAGATATGAGATCTTTTGAAGAAACTAGGGTTTCTCCTTCACTATCCCTTGTCTTTTCATTGATCACCATTCAAATCTAGACTTTAGCAAACAAAATCATCAATCATTTAATCCCAAATTGCAACGAAATTATCAAGAACAGTGATCTCATTCCAAATTTGGTCATTGGCGATTCTTTTTCCTAAAGTTCATAATTCTCATAAGACTTAAGATGCGTATAGGATTTTATCACCATTTGATCTACCAAACTCCTTCGAATCCCTAGCAAGCGGAGATTTACTCACACATCATGAAAATAAAAGAATCAAGAATTAGAAATTTCATAATGCGAAAATTTAATGAAAACAAGAATTAACAATTGATCACCTTTATTATTCAACTTCTAATTACACTTTCCTTCAATCCGAGATTACAAGAATTGCTCTCGATCACTCTCTTGAAGAGGTAACTATTCCGTCGAATTTCGCTTTGCTCGATCACCGTGAGACTTGGACCTGTTGAGGATCTCGTGCTCTTGATGACGATCGATTTCGCGTAAAGGATCTTGAATGTCGTCGCTTGATATTGTTCTCAACGATTCTTGATTTGGATCTTGATTTGGAATTGAATTGGATTTGGTTTTTGTTTATGTGCTAGAAATTGACTACCATCAACAACCTCAACAATGTAGGCTTATGTCCCATTTTATAGCTCTTTACCAATCTTCCACTAGAAGCTAGGTTAATCTTCTCCAAGAAGTTTGGTAGTTGTATGGAAACTTCAAGAATGAGGTAGTTATTAAGCTTTCTCAAGAAGCTAGGCCGTTGTAGGGAAGTTTCCAGAACAAGTTTGTTACAATGGAGCGTCATCAACAAGCTAAGAGGTTCTAGGGAAGTTTCTAGAAAAGTGTCGTCATGGAGCCCCCAACTCGGCCGCGATCCGCGGCGGATCGTCCTGACTCGGCCGCGGATCCGCGGCCGTTTAGTGAGCTTCATGATTCATTTCTCTCTGGTTGTTTGGTATTGGTCTATTAGTGTTCAAGTGATATCTGGAATTTTCTTATCTCTTCTGAATCTCTGTCAGATTTTAACTCTTTGATTTGATGTATTTTGTCGGCGAATTTACAATTCCAATATCTGTCTTGAAATAATTTTCTGCACAAAATCTCACTGAAGATTGTTGAGATATACAATATCATGCTTGAAATAATAAACACACAATTTCCTTCCAGAATATTGATTATAATGTATAACATGTGGTATTTGATATTTTCCAGACGAACTTGTAATACGTATTATATTTATAACAAACATCATTAGATGATTAGAAAAGTGAGGAAATTGTTATGTTAAATATTGCAATATTTTTGACTGAACAACGGGCATTCAGCTGCTGGTCCATGGGTACTGGTGTATGATTCTGGGTATTTCTAACACTGCTCAAGTGTTGAGCTCTCTGGGAATTTTTGGGAATTCGTTAATTCGATTGAAACATTTAACATTGTCCACCTATCTGTGGAATGTGATACAATATGTGGAATTCATACAGTTAGGCATGAAATCCGAAGTATGTGATATTTCGGGTTTATAGTGTCTAAGGTGATTGTGGATTCCAAATGTTGTAGTTTGACATTTTCTTTTCTGTGAGTGTAAGTGTAATATGTGTTGTATTGCCGGTTTCGGTGCTATATGTCAACGACAATTAGGATACACATATTTACTTACGTTGATGACATGTGATGTTATGTGTTGCTGTGATATGCTATATTGGATTGTCGTGTTTTGAATAGCCGGGCATTTTATGTGAGATAAGAGTTTTTATTTTTATTCATGTAAAATTCATTGTAGTAATATTTTTTTATTGGGGCACTTCCGGGTTGAGGATGATGTCACCATTGTTGTATATTATTTACTTTTCCGCATTAGGATAGACCCAAGAAGGGGAGCACAAGTAACCGGGTTCTAGAGTCCAGTGGGAGACCATCTCGAGGAGTCGAGTCCGAGTCTCCTAACTTTAGAACTGGTAGGGTTGCTTGCCACTCTCGTAGGGGTCTAGGGATATGGGTTTGGCTATTCATCACGACCGTGGAATCCGTGTTTTATACAGACTTAAAATAAAACACGGACCTCCTAGTATATCCAATAATTCATATGTTATCTTCTGCTGCTGATATTCTGTGATGTGATCACTTTATATGTTTGAGATGAATACTTTATTATTATATATATGATATATAATAAACGTTATTTATGTTTTTCACCCGCGCTAGTCCCTCCTCGCTATGCCGTTAGTTAAGTAACCTAACGGTGCATAACGGGACACTGTGGCGAATGCGGATGGCATAAGCGTACGTTGTATTTTCGTTTCTTCTGTGATGCTTAGGAAGCATAAATGATGGGACTTCATTAATGAGATTAATGAAAGAAAAGAAACCTAAAAGATATTGTAGAATCAAATTTTCAAAAAGGGTAGCTCTGGTTTTTTCTTTGCATAGCGGTATTCCTTGTAGAATATCCAGCACCTTATTCAATAAGGAAAGAGCCGAGATCCCTTCACCGGGAGTGACCTCTTTAGCGAAACTAGCAGATGCTACTGTAAGTCGATGCATTACACCCCACGAGTTGCGGGAAGGCGGAAATGTGAAAAACAATCAAGTTCTACAAACAAACATCGACTAACTGAAAGGATCTTTGCTAAACTATAACTAACACATAACATAAGAGTTGTTAACTACTATGAAAGAAGATTATACCTAATGAACCGTGTCCTTCGTCTTCTCGTTATCCACCTCCTTGTCGGCCTTCTCTATGTAATAGACGATCCACCCAAGAGCTTCTACTCCAAGCTTTGCCTCTAATCTTGAGGTAACTAGGTTTCTCTAGTTGCTAATCAAAGTCACCTAGGTAATATAGAGTGAGGTTATGGATTAATTAGTCTTGCTAATCCTTGATCTCAACATATGAGAGGGTAGGATTAGGGTTTGAAGAGAGAGGAGAGCTTGAGGAGAGAGAATGTGAGCATGAGAAGATGATGAAATAATAATCTCTCTTGAATATATGAAGCATAATCATTTATCAAATAAATAAATCAAATGATTAATCATCATGCTTCATTTATTCATGATGTGTGATTCATTACATGAGTCATTAACCATTTAATGCATCATTAATGACATGAATGAATCACACAAATGAGTCACTAAATCAATAAATGCTTATGCCACCTTAACCCCCAAGTCATCATCCTTCTAGAAGCTTCCCGCCAAATTACGAGAACGCCCCTCCTATCCATGAAAACACGGAAAAACTTTAGACTGTATAAATCCAATAATCTGATACTAGAATCTAGCTTAAACCAAAGCCGGCTAGTAAAAACTGTCCGAACGTCGTACGTGCGTAAACGCACGTATGCGTCCGAACCCTTGTTGTAAAACCATACGACCTCTATATCGTTTCGCCTGGAGCAGGAAAACTCTCTGTGTGGGACTCTAAAGACTCGACTACTACGTTGGCAGTGGGTTTAACCATAGACCGCAAGTGGCACTAGCTGTACGTAACGGTCCCTAGGTAGATGTCGATAAGAAGGCCGATGAGAAAACCCATCCAAACTCCTACTGAGCCTGCTGTGACAATCTCCGTACAGTCCGGTTTGTTCGTCTAGGACTATCGCATATTGGGCCTAGGGGGCGGCAAGCGTCAGTCCCCTAAAAGCGGTATAAGTCGTGTCGGAGCGAAGCCCATTACACCTTGAGAAACTACTGGAAAACCTACCAGTAAATCTCGATTTCCCTGGCCAGGGACTTTGCGTAATGGCTCTCTGACACAACGCGATATCAACTCCCAATACCGAGAGAGACGAATCCTGTCTAACCTCCATTGCCTCCAAGTGCTTCGGGACTGCACCCAACTGTTACCTGTTTGCACGACTCCTTTGAGCCGTGGTAGGGTAGCAATCTAAGAACAGTGGGAACACACTCGAGACGAAGCAGCAGTGTCAAGTCTGCGGACTATGCTGTACTCATGTCACCTGAGAACTGTTAACTGACGACGGGTATAATATCAACCAACAGTTCCCCGCGAGTCCTGTCTGGTGTACCCGTAACCCAACGAGCACCTGTATACTATCTTCGGTACGACGTACTGATAGCTGTGGGATAGACCATCTCCCCAGCTGGGATGAGAAGCGTACACACTAGTCTACTCCGGAGTATCGATGCCCTGTCTCGATAATCCTACAGTTAGGGACCTAAAGAAGGATGTGCTTGTAGACTACCCAGCCCCCACTAGTGTGACTGCCATCACAACGCTGGTAGTCAAGCAAGATCCCAAGGGCTCTATCAATACGTACACACATATTAAGATAGATAAAACCAAGTAGCATACTACCATGTTTAGCAAGACTGTTATATAACTGTGAATATCCCAAGCTCCCATTAAGTAATATACAAGCTAGTATGATACAATAATGGCCCCTAGGGCATATACACTAACAGCTACAACTCACTCGGTTTTGTCTTTTGATTGCTTCTATAGTTCTTGCTTTGCATAGTAGTATTTGTGAAAAAGCTGCACATTATTCGATAAGGAAAGAGCCAATATCCCTCCTCCGGGAGTGACCTCTTTAGCAAAACTAGTAAAAAGCCTAAAAACACTCCTTTTCAAAATCACTCGATTCTGCAACGATATCAAGTTCATTACACAAAAGGTTTTCTTAAAAACCCGTCGTAGCCCTCCGTCATTTCAGATAAGAACTATTTAGTATTCGTGCTGCGTTTGTTGGCCTTTGTCAAGGCGTAGTGTGCAGTAGCTGAATGGTGCTTATCTGCTTAAGCATGTGATGCGATTAGATTAGGGTAGTCGTACGACCTTGTGGGCCTTTTTCAAGGGTCGTGCGGGTGGGTTTAGTTCAATCAGGAAATGACGGGTTGAACTTGACTAGCATCCTATGGTTTGTTGGCCTTTGTTAAGGTCATTGGGGGTTAGGGGCAAAAGTATTATCAGGAATTTCAAGTGTTGAAATTTGCAATGAGATTGCATACCTTCTATGAGATAGTTGGATCCCGATACCCACTGCAAGTAAAAGTTACTCCTGGGAGAGTTTTACACATCACAATTAGCCAATCAAGTAGGTGTCTAGAAATGTGTTGAAGGGGTTACGCCCCTGGGAAAATATTTATTTTAATTAGGTCCGTGCGAAAGCACGGGAAACCTCCTTCAAAGTACCAACACTGGCCTGGCTGAAAGATTGGCGAACTTGTAAAGTGTAATTAATCCCGGCTAGTCTTACCTTTTAGGGTTTGAAGAAAGATTTGATAAAAACAGTGGGAGCCATCTTTATTAGATAAGATAATAAATAATCTAATCTTTCAAGTGCATACACTAAAGTGTTTTCTTCTCTCTCTCTTCAGGTAGCGACCATGTCAGGCCTTAATCGAGATAATAATATGGATGTATTGACCGAATCCGCTTGTTATACTGAGCAAAGGAACGTTGGTTCCATTCTTTCTTATAATTGATATAAGACTGAGTAGGAAATAGGGGAATATCCGGATTCCCACGCCGCCCAAATGAAGAATAAGCATGTTGATGTATCTTCTTCGGGTGTGTTTGTTATCGAGAACTGTTTCTCAGTTCACTCTATGTCCTGGGTATTAGATACCGGATCGGGATCCTATATATGTAATAGGTTGCATGGGCTAAGGAAAGGTAGAGAACTGGGAATGGGTGATCATTCCGTAAGAGTAGAGAATGGTGCAAATGTTGCAGCCAAAACTGTTGGCGAATATCACTTTGTATACCAAATGGTAATACATTGATTTTGAACGAATGCTATTACATACCGACCCTGATATGCAATCTTATATCCGTTTCTTTATTAAGTAAAGAAGGATATAATTTTGTAGTACAAGATAATATTATGAACATCTTCCTGAATCAAAGTTGATTGGATCAGGCTCGTTAAATAATGGCATATACGTTCTAAATCAAACCACAGTTCTTAATATACAAAACACACACAAGAGAAAGAGTTCAGAAATGAACGAATCATTCTTGTGGAATTGTAGACTAGGTCATATCAATACGACACGACTAGCTAAGTTACATAAGGATGGATATTTGAATCTGTTCGAATTTTCATCTTATGACACTTGCCAGTCATGTCTCAAAGGCAAGATGACCAAAACTCCGTTTACAGGACAAAGGTTATAATCCCTACTCACTTAATTGTAAAGTTGTTTACATCTAGTTTTCGTATGATTCTCTAGTTAAACATTCTTGGTTATGGTTCTTTTAACATGGCAAAATTTTAATTTGGCATGGACGATACTACCCGAAACCTTGCTGTCGTACTTAGGAACCCTACACATAGGGCATCGTATATCTATTTTTTGCATGGTTGTGATTTCGCCAATTGGCGAAGATCTAGCTCCCGCTTGGGAATGCCTTTTATTGCATGTATGTGGTTTTGGATCAATATTTACAAAGGAGGTGCTGCCCAAATTTTTTTAAAGGATGAAAAATGTTTTCAACTAGTATATAATTCACTTGCATTTTCATATATCATTATTTATGCATTTAAAGAAAAAACTTGATTTCATTATATTTTTATTTCAAAACTGCACCTCTACTATTTTTCGCAAAAAGATTTAGATTTCTGGGTTTCGGCTTGAATTACGTTATGCCTTTAGATATTGCGTGATTCTCGTGCTGGTCACATGCCAAATTTCCGGGTCGTGACAAAGTTGGTATCAAAGCGTTAGATTTAACCTTGATTCAAGTTTAGGCTTGACCTTATGGAACTTAGACTTGACTGAGTGGGTATTAGACCCGAACTTTCGTCGTGTAGGTTGACCTTGGTTGTTGGAGTAGGTAGCTTGATAGAGTGATGTACCGTGCGTATATTCCGCGGCATGCTTACGACATGCTATTCCGTTTAAGTGACCTTAGGATGTACATTTCTTGAGATATGTGATTTTATTCACTCCTATGATCATACTCCTATTGATTTCATTCTTTCTGATGATCATATATCCATTACGGACCAGTCGGTTCCTTTCTTCTCTTGATCTATCTTCATTGATACCTGCTTGAGGTTCCTGTCACCAGGGTGTTGAGCGCAGAGAGAGCTGCTGCTAGAGATGCGGTCAGAGTGAGCTCGTCACGGATGAGGGCTGACCATGATGTTTTCTGGTGACATAGGGATGCATCGGTATAGTGTTTGTGTTGAGACTTCTCGTTAGAAGCGAGTGTTCGGATTTGCACTGGATGATCGGGCCATTGATAGAGGCTGCCAGATTGAGAGGACAATTAATGTACAGCCTACCCCAGAGGTCATAATGTTGTTCACCGTGCAGACAGATGACCTAGCTACTGCTGAGATTAACGGGATGCCGCCTCTAGAGTTATGAGCTGAAACCACAGGAGCTTTCAGACAGAGAGGTGACAGAAGACCACTGGTCCATCTTGGATAGAGCGACTAAGATAATTCGTCTGATTTGATGCCCGACATAGGCTCAGTTGAGTTGAAGAATTTCAGTTTGAAAGATCTTACTTGGATCTAGAGTAAATCGATCAAGAGAAGACATTATTCGTTAGATGCTCCGATGTAAGATCAGTAAGTTGACCAGCTTCAGATAGAAGGAGCTCACCCAGATGCGTTGTGAGTTGATTGAGAACGGACGAATGAAGCGTATTCCTTCGATAATTTGGACGAGTTCCCGAGGATGCAATCGGCTAGATATCTTCCACAGAGTGGTAAAGATACCCGAGTTTTTAATTTCGAGTCCGTGTGAGAGATTCCGGATTGACTGTAGCCGGAAATGAATTGCAGTACGAAGACATCAAGAGATTATATAGAAGTGGATGATAATGAAGACAAGTGGAACAAGAGGTTCGTGCGAGAGGTTAACAAGCTGTGTTACTCTCCGTTGATGCCAGAGGACGGATATGTATGCAGAGGCGTTGGATACGGACAAATTCCAGAGGAAAGCTCTGGTGAGGACACAACCGTCCGGATATGAGAAAAGGATTAAGTAAAGAGTGACAACCTCCGTATAGTTCAACATAGGTGAGATCGGAAGAGACCTAAGCAGCTTCTTTCCAGGTCATCATAGCGATAAGGATTTGCACTTAGGATTAGTTGCATCGTGCTTATTCAGAGGGCCAGATGCCGCCGTCAGTAACGTGCTGCTTTATGAGTGCTCATGTTAATTGGCCAAGGGATAATCAGCGGAGTGCCAAAGCGGAACTTGTAGGGATTCCTTAGCACCATCCTAGGGTTTGGGTTGCATCACACATACTATAATAAAAATTTAGAGGGTGCTAAACAATACCAACCATGAATCGAACTAGAAAATTAGGGTAACAACTACCAGTATCACATACTAACAATTGTCTAACACTAAGAGGTAAGTAATACAACCTTTGCAGACCTCCTCTTGTGACTCCTTGGATTTACAAGGATTTGAACCGGTTCACTTGAATCCTTCCAAGTCCACGACGAACCACCACGGAGTCTCTTTGCTCAAGCTCCTAGCTTCACTTGATCTTTGAAGAAGCGGATCAAACAACCTACACTAGTGGGCTAGACTAATATAGATTGGTGATGTGGGTTTGGATCTCACTTAAAAACCTTTTCTTTTTATGTTCTTCACTCACTTTTTGAAACCCTAGAGAGCTTGAAGGAGGAAGAAGAAGGAGAGAGGCTTAACTTGACTCTATTGAGAATAATATCAACATACTGTAGGGTTACTAGGCACTAGTATGTGGTTCTACAAGGCATCAACCATGCCAAAATCAAAATTTTTCAAGTGCCGAACAACCCTAACCAAGATCTTAGACTAGAGATTAGGAGAAACAATGAACAAGTAAACAACTTTGCTTCTAAGAGAAAGGGATTACAACCTTTGTAGTCCGTTCCTTTGCTTCATAAGCTCCGAGTAGTAGTCCCTTCGCCCCGATCCATGAACTCCCGAACTCTAGAGAGGCTCCACAAGTCGAATGATATATGCTTGCTTGAAGTCTTCCATTTCGAAGATGATCTACCTTGAAGAAACTCAAACCCAAGCTCTTGCTTTGCTAATCAAGTATTAGCAAAGCAAACACCCTAATCTAAGTGGCAAGAATAGATGAGAATGATGAAGTAGGAATTTAGCTCTCATTTGTTTTCGATTTATCACTCATTTTTATCACATATGAAAAAGCTAGAAAGCTTTTCATCAAAAGGAAGAAGAAGAAGAAGAAGAAGCAAATCTCTTTGTGATGAATAATGAATCAAGTGTGAGGTTAGAAATGCAACCATGGGTTAAGTATGAAGACTTAACCCATGTAGAGAATCAACTATGGTTAAAGGGTTGTGTTGGGTTAAAAAAATATCTTTGCAAAATATCACAAAATATCAAGGTCAAAGTTAAAGCTTCAAGAAGCTTTTTGAAAGCTTCATGAAAGCTTAACCCTAATCCAAACCTGAACCATATTTAAACTCCACAAAGCATGTTGCATTTATAACCATAACATGTTACAATATTATATATCACATATACAATATTTATTGTAACAAAATAAAATAATACAATTAACATATATCGCATATATATCAATGTATTACCCAAGTGAGAAAAAGAATCTTTAAGTGAGCTAATATTAGTTAATGTAATATAATATATCAAATATATAATTATACATTAAATTATCGAATCAACAGTTGATCCGATAATCCGGCTATTTCACAAATAACCGACTAATATAATCTGTATCAGTTCATCGAATCAACACTTGATCCGATGACCCGGCTATATCACATATACCCGGACGATATCACATATCGCTAGAATCTAATACAGTATCACATACACGTATTGTTCTCGGTCTCGCACATATTACATATGTGCTCCTACTCCGTTTTTCCTGAGCCAGGAAACCTCTGTGTAGGACTCTAAAGAATCGTCAATATGCCGGCAGTAGGTGATGATTATATCAAACACTCACAAGCTGCAAGCGGTCAGCTAAACGTAACAGCTACCCAGGTATTAAGCAATCAGAATATCAACAAGCAAGCCTGTACATTCTCCTGCGAATCCAATCAGTAACACTCCCTTACAGTCCGGTCTCTTCGTCTGATATGTCGCATATCTTGCCTAGGGGTAGTAAACGTCAGACCCCAGTAGCTTGATAAGTCGTGTCGATATGAGGTCTATAACAGTTCGAGAAACTACTGATAACACTTACCAGTAAATCTCAGCAACCCTGGCCAGGGATTTCCAGTTATAGCCAATCGAATACAACGCAACATCAACTCCCTATACCGGGAGAGACGAATCCTCTCCTATCGCTCATTGCCTCCATGTGATTCGGGACTGTACCCAAAATCCACCGTTTTGCACGCCCTCATGGACGTGGTAAGGTGGAAATCAAGGCACAGTGGGAATCACACAAGACTCTATGACGATATCGGATCTACAGACTAACCTGTACCAGTGTCACCAGAGAACTGCCATCTGACGTGAGGTATAATACCATCTGGGAGTTCTCGGCGAGTCCGTCCAGTGTACCCAGTCTCCACTGAGCATCCGTATACCTTCTCTGATGTCAAACACCAATGGATATAGGATCATCCATCGCCCATCATATGGGTCAAGAAGCGCATTCTCTAGTCTACTCTGGAGTATCGATGCCCTGCCTCGGTACTCCCATGACTAGGAACATTTGAAGGATATACTTAACGACTACACTGTCCCTACTAGTATGATCTGCATCATAGTTCTGGTAGTTAAGTACTCATCCTAAGGGCTTTATCAACATGTAATATAGAGACAATCAGAGTGCATGTTAAGATAAAGAGCAACCGGATAGCATACTATCATGTCGAGCAAGAAAGTCCTCCTTATATATGTCCAAGTATCCACTACAATATACATCGTATGTAAAGTAATGGCCTCTAGGGCATACATATAACTAACAATCTCCCACTTGCACTAGGGCCATTTGTTGTGGTATCGCATACCCAACAATCAGCTGTGGTTGAAGTATCTCATACTCAACCATCCCTTAAAAGTCTCTATTGGGAAACAGGCCTTTGTGAGTGGATCCGCGCTGTTGTCCTCTGCGTCTACTCTCCTAACCTTGATCTCCCTGGAGATCAACCATCTCCATGATCATGCGATACTGCCTAAGAATATTTCTGGATTTCTGATGGGATGGGGGTTCCTGGGCAAAAGCCTAAACTCCATTGTCACACAATGGTAGGAACGAAGTCCATCTCATGAACTCATATATGTCCAGACTGTCTCTTAGGTAGCATCTTTGGTAACGATGTATCTTGCCTTTAATCGTTTAGTAAGTCACAGTATCTAGCTTGGAACTGTTCCAACATACCGTCCCTCTACTGAGGGTAAAGACAATGCCTGTGACTGACATTCAGTCAACCTTACCACCCTGGAACCATTCCAGTGATTCTCCCCAGGATCGATTGATAACATCTCACTACAACTAGTGAGAATCCCAACATCCAATTAGATCTATCTCATAGATATAAAACCTAGGATTTAGGATGTATCATTTTGATCCTTTGTGGAGAATCCATGTGATAAGAGAAGATTGACCGAGTGTTCAGTTGATAAAACTGCACATTTAATATGACATTTTTCCTACTATTTCTTCATAATAAAAGGCGTTTATTATAATATATGATACATGTGAGGGTTTATCTGTAAAAATACTATTTTCATGTGTTAATATATTATAATTAACATTTGGTAGGAAAAAGTAAGCATATAATATTCATGTGACATTTGGCCCATTTAATATGCTTACCTTATTAATACCTTTGACCAATACTTAATGGTTAAGTTAAATATCTCGATAAAACAAACTCTACTAATATTATTTGTTGAGTTATTATGCAGAATTTTCAGGGCTGAAATCAAGGAAATCAAAGTTGTTGGAACAAACCTGCCTAATTAAGAAAGTAAACTAAAGAAATCAATTCTGGCAGTGACGTAGAAAAGATTTTCAGTTTCCAGATATTCAAAAGATCACTACATATCACCAGAAGAGCCCACAAGAAGATTGAGACCAAGAAGTCACTATTTGGCCGCGGATCCGCGGCCAAACCCACCTTTTAGCCGCGGATCCGCCGCTCTTTTGATGAGTTGGGAGTTGGGATTTTGATGGTTAGGATCTTAACCTCTGGCTTCCAAATTAGGCAGCTAGGGTTCTGGCTTTGGGACAATAAATAAAGACCGAGAGTCTCTTGGAAAAATTATCACAATCCATTAATTCAAGTTCAATAATACCAGAAATTCAACTTGATTTGGATATTTTTGAAAATGAGGTAGATGAGTTCTTCGAGTCCTCTACCTCAATGATTTTTGATGAATCAAGTATGATAAATTCTGGCACAAAACTCTTTGACAGCAAAATGTTCGATCACACCATTAATAAAAGTTTCAAAAAACTTTTTGCTGACGAACTTGAATTTTTAAACAATACGGATTTTGTGATTGATCAATCTCCACCTATAGAGTTTGAACCGTCACCATTCTTTCTTCCTAATAGGGTTTCCTTAACACCTCTTTTAGGGTTTGGAAGCATCACACATGCCATAACTTTAAATTTATGAGGTGCTAAGTAAACTAAACTAGGAATCAAACTAGAATTATGAAGTACCAAATAAAAGTATCGTATCTAAAAGATAATTTATACTAAGTGATGAGACTGCAACCTTTGTAGACCTCTTTGGAAGACTCCTTTGGTTTGGAAAGGTTCGCTTGATCACCTCCTTGTCCACGACGATCCACCCGAAGTCCTTTGCCCAAATTTGTTGCTTCCCTCGATCTTTGAGAATCTTGAAGCAAAACACCCTACACAAGATAGCAAGGGTTGTGTAGGATGATGAAGTGGTTGCTAATCTTATTTAATACCTTTTCTTTTTATTTATCTAGCTCAATTTAACATTTAAAAGAGAGCTAGAGAGAGGAAGAAGAAGATGGCTCTTTTTTTTAGAATGAATAATCAAAAAAGAAAATAAGAGAGAGTGATAATATCATAAGAATAACCATAGTTAAAATAATATCTAGATATTTTCTTTTGAGTTAAAGGCAAAGGGAAAAAATAAACCATGGTTGAGTCAAAGACAACCATGAAAATGTATAGAAGAAATGAGTCATGAACAAAGAAATGAGTCATTTTTCTTTTTCCTTTATCTTTAACTTTAATCAAAAATATCCATATATCTATTTATCTACTATGTGATACTTATATTGCCATCTATCATGTATTATCAACCATGATACTTTTGCATGTATATATGTGTGTATGCACATCTGTTGGAGATAGTGCCCTCAGAGTCAATTATTGGATCGCAGGTACGTGATTGCAATGATTGCGGAGGACCTATACCGGTAGGACAGTCTCACTCGAGATGATAGTATGCTATCTGGTTTGCCTTTATCAGTCGTGTACATGTTCAGGTGACTGATTACATGTTACACTTTGATAGAGCCCTTAGGATCTTGCTTTACCACCAACAGTATGATGGCGATCATATACGTGAGAGTTGGGTGGTTTATACGCATATCCTTAATTGTTGTCCCTAGTCGTGGGAGTTTCGAGACAGGGCATCGATACTCCGGAGTAGACTAGTGTATACAGTCGAGACCCCGACGAGGGGCGGTGGCCGGTCTCACAAGCCACTGGTGTCAGTTGGATCACCTAAGATGTATACAGGTGCTCATTGGGTTATGAGTACACCGGACAGGACTCACCGGGAAACTGCTAGTTGGTATTATACATATCGTCAGATAGCAGTTCCCTGGTGACATGTGTACAGGTTAGTTCATCGACCTGAGGTCGTCATTTTTCTCGTGTGAGTTCCCACTGTGCTTTGATTTCTACCCTACCACGGCTCAAAAGAGTCGTGCAAACAGGTAGTTTTTGGGTACAGTCCCGAGCCATATGGAGGCACGCGAGCGGATCGGCAGGGGATTCGTCTCTCCCGGTATTGGGGGAGAGATCATGCTGTGTCTAGGAGAGCCATTACACATAGCCCACGGCCGTGGCAGGAGATTTACTGGTAGGTACTCCAGTAGTATCTCAGGGTGTTATTGGGCTACACTCCGACACGACTTATACTGCTATTGGGGGTCTGACGTTACTAGCCCCCTAGGCAGATATGCGATACTCATAGACGAACGGACCGGACTGTATATACATTGTCACTGTTAGGCTCAGTAGGGTTTCTGGATGAGTTCGCTCATCAGCCTCCCTTGAGGTCAGTCCATGGGCAACCGTTACGCATAGCTAGTGCCGCTGACGGTTTGTGGTTAAACCCACTGCCAGGGTAATGACGAGTCATTAGAGTCCCCCACAGACAGTTTCCCAAGTTCGGGCGAAAAGTTGTAGAGGCCGTATGTTTTTATGGCAGGGTTCGGAAAATGCACGTGCGTTTACGCACGTGTCATTTTTCGGGCAGATGGTACTGCTCGGCTTTGGTTTAAGCCGGATCCGAGTATTATATTGAGTAGAAATAATATCTTTGTCTCAGTTGCATTTGTATTCGGTCGTAATACAAATGCGGGTATTTTTATACAGTTACGGGGTTATCCTGAAAGTAGTTTCAGGATCACTTTTGGAAGTTGCCAGTTTCCAGTTTTCTATCAGCCGTCTTTTAACATTCGGTTAAAGAAGGATTTATCTTTTCTTTGGAAGAGTGTGGATGCTTCTAGAAGGTTCTAGAAGCGGTGAGGTGTTATTGTTTCATTGGTTGCTTTCTTTGTGTTCACACTGTGTGTTCACACTAGATATTTATTTGTGTTCACACTAGATATTTATTTGTGTTCACACTCTTGTGGTCACTCTCCTCTCTCCTACACTCACCCCCCCATCCCTATATATGGCCGGCCCCCTCCTCTCTCTCTCTCACTAGTTTTTTCATCTGGTAAAAAGATTATGATAGATTTTGGGGTGTATGGAATTTCACAGCTCATTTCATTCCATCACCTGATTCGAGTGGCAACTTCATTAACCGTTCGTCCATAGCTTTGGACGGAATGAGACAAAGTCTTCTACTCATTCTCTACATCAATCTTGGTCGTCTCTTTTAGCAAACTTGACGACCGAGTTGCCTCGAGTCAGAGGCGGGAGCCCGTTTAAAGAATCGTCGACGTGGTGCCACCTGGACGAGCAGATCGGAGATCGAAGAGATCGGAGCAGCCGCAACGGAGCGTGGGATGATGGTTAAAGAACGAAAGACTCGGATCGTTCGGTATAACCTTTCTACACTCTTTACAGTTTGTTAGTTTAGCAATAATGGCAGATCCGGGTTAAAGTATACGATAGCGCCAGTTAAAAAGTTTTTGTTCCGCATTTGGCGTCTATAGACGGCCGGGGCGCTACCGTAGACTTACAGTAGTATCAGAGCCTCACCATTTTGCTATACTAACTTGTGCTAACGCGTTTAAAACATCGATCGAACCGGATATCGAAAAACACAATTTTCAAGCTTCACAGTTTCTGTCGATTTTAAATGATGTCCTAAAATTATTCTACATATCTCAGAAAACTGTGCAGGGTTTTATAAGAACACCGTACAAATTTGGGCTCATGAATCGACAAGACTGCGGCGGAATCGCGGCCAAACCCATGGTTTGGCCGCGCATCCGCGGCCGTTCTGAGTGATCATGCCCCCAAACTTGCACAGTGTATTCTTCTCTGGAAATTGGGGTTTTTGGTATATATCTTTTGGGCCCAGATTTAGTTACTGTTCACCAGTTGTTCGTGGGGCCCACTTTGTGATATTTAGTCGATCGAAATTTAAACATGTTAGTTTACAGTGCTTACATTATATCTCCGACCGGAAATGTCATTTGATCGGTAAACCGCGTCTGATTGCTATAGTTCTTTTAGACGGGTTTGCGAACGTGACATTCGCGTTGATGTTCTGTGTTGTGCTGTGATGTTGCGGATTTGTCGTGGTGGATAGCAGTGTGCAATGGTAGTGCAGTTTGGATTTATTTGTACATTTGATATTGCGGGGCGAGAGTCCAACATGTGGACTGCCGTCACTGCCTGTTGTATAATATTCTTTTGGGGCACGACCAGGTTGCGGTCGATGTACCTGTTGTACTATTATTCATTACTGTACTAGGTTTTGCACCGCGACGGAGTGCACGGATAGCCGGGTTCTGGGGGGCAACGGGTCCGCATTTCATGGCTTTGAGAGGCAGAGGGGCCTCACTCTAGAATTGGCAGACTATTCGCCGCATTCGTAGGGGGTACAGGTTGACCCAAGGAGGGGTGCCCAAGATTACCGGATTCCGTGAAGTGCTGGGTGGTCCATTCACTTTGCTGTAGGGGGCTGCCTCGTTTCAGGTTTTGGCGGGTAACTTGCCGCACCCGTAGAGGTCTAGGTTTCATTGCACAGGCTATCCACACGACAGGGGAACGTCGGGTTTCAGCAGCGGCTCTGTGAAACTCGGGGATCCCAGATTATCTGTATTGTTCTGTGATGCTTATTACTTTTCTGTAATGTTGCATATTATCGTGCCTGGAGCGATTATTGTATATTGGTTTATATACTATTAGATGTTGTATATGTTTTTCACCCGCGCTAGTCCAGTCCCCGCTCTGTCGTTAGTTAAGTAACCTAACGGGTGATGACGGGACCCAGTGACGAATGCAGATGGCATATACGTACATTTTATTTTCGTTCTTTTCTTGTGTGATTGATTGATGGGACTGCGTTGATTTTGATCAATGCAAAGGAAAACAAACCTGTTTACAGTTGTTGGAACAAATTTAAAAAGGTGTTATTGCAAAGACATTTCCTTTTGTTTTGCATAGCGGTATTCAGTGGAATATCCTGCACCTCATTCGACGGGGCAAGGGCCGATATCCCTTCACCGGGACTGACCCCTTGGGCAGAAGTTTGCGTCAGGGTAATAACTTCACTATAGTCGATTACAAGTTGCTTTGCATCGTGGTATTCAGTGGAATATCCTGCACCTCATTCCACGAGGAAAGAGCCGAGATCCCTTCACCGGGAGTGACCTCTTTAGCAAAAGGTTTTCGCTACTATATTTTAAAAAGCTATCAGGTTCCTTCAGCGATATCAAGTTCACTACGTTAAAGGTTTTTCGCCAAAAACCAGCCGTAGCCCTCCGTCACTTCTTTTGGGTATTCAGTAGTATTCAAGCTATGTATTTTGACCTAACGCCAAGGCATAGTGTTTGGTAGCTGCTGGGTATTCAATTGTTGCATAGATAGATGAGTTGGTTTGGGACAGCCGTTCTGCCATTTTGACCTAACGCCAAGGGCATGTGCGGGTGGGTTCAAATTAACAAGATAGTGACGGGTAGAACTTGGCATGTGACTTATGACATTTTGACCTAACGCCAAGGTTATAAGAGCATGGGGCAAAAATCATATCGGGAGTTTCTAAAGAAACTGAAACTTGCCAAGTATGCGCATACCTTCTGGAGTATGAGTAACGTGGATGCATTCTATCACGTTATCATGCGATGAGAGTTGGATCCCGATTCCCACTGATGAGTTGGTTTACTCTTCGGGTGATCCCGATTGATTCTTCTTTCAGGTTTGGAGGAGAATTTGACAGGACAGTGGGAGGTTTCCGGATTAGATAAAGTGATAACCATTCTGATCTTGGTTAGAGTGCACGCAGAGTGTTTCTTTTCTCTCTCTCTTTGGCAGCGACCTTCGACCGACCCTAGACTATGACTCAGTGACCAAGTTGACCGAACCTTCTTAAAATACTGGCTTTTGGATTGTCTGAGTTTTATAAGTCATTGCCACTCCTTCTTTTACCCTTTGCATTTCTCAGAACACCCCGTATTACTACGGACATCCACTTCCATTGGATAGATCCATCGTATGGTTATATACGAACTCGAAAGGACTTCTTCGAGGATGGATCCAAGTTCAGGAGAAATAGAATTAGTTTATTCAGTTGTCTTTTATTATCACCTTCTCTCAGGTTGCAAGGGCTCCTTGGTTTAGGAGAGTACACCTATTACGCTTATTGGATAGTCTTATTCCAAACCATAGGCAGGTGCCAAAAGGTAGGGAATGAAGAAAACCAATTAGCCTAAGTAGGGTGTACAGAAGGTAATATGTAAAGACAAAATAAAGGGATTAGAAAGAGGGCAAAGTAAATTGCGACTGTTATCATTCACGACCAAACCGCGTACTTCATCGCCACTCCTATTTCACCTTTAAAAGAATAAGGTATTATTCAGTTGACTTTTATCATCACCTTCTCTCAAGATATGAGTACTCCTTGGTTTAGGAGGGTACACCTATTATGCTTACTGGATAGTCTTCTTCCAAACCATAGGCTGGTGCCGAACGGTAGGGAAGGAAGAAAACCATTTAGCCTAACAATGGTGTACAGAAGGTAACGACTAAAGACAAATAAAGGGATTTGGAGAGAAGGCAAAGAAATATACGGTTATAGTCATGAATTGGATTATGGAAGAGGCATTGCTATGAATACCAGGATACCCCTATGAAACATTTTCATGTTTCAGTGCATCGTTAAAGGAAAACTGTTTTCCCGATTAGATACTTACTCCAAGGGTATGTATTTACCAGGTTTCATTCTCATATCTGTATGGTTTTACAGATGATGAGTGGGAGTAAGTTATTGGGAATAAGGTAATTATCCTCATTATATCGGAATTCGTTGTAATTGGTGATATTTGAGGAAATCGCCAGGGTACAGTTTTTAACCTACGAAGCACAGGTTTTGAGTTATTCAACTCAGCGGACTTATACAGAGTATTGTATGTTGTCCAGTGTCCATCAGGACAAAGGGGTAGGTCCTCGTACTTTGTTCTATTTACTTATGACTTCTCTAGTTTTTAGACAAGTGTTTCGTAGAAATACAAGGTCTAAGTTTTGAGAAGTTGTGGGTATAAGAATAAAGTAGAGAACCAGGTGTCACAAGTATCGGGATTCTTCAAAGAGATCGAAGATGTAGATTCTTGTGATTGGTATTCAGATGATAGTAATGGCTTTGAGAAACTTGTTTCTCTTTCAGGTTACTCATAATTGGATGGATTCCTAAGTTGAGTAATGCTGATTAGTCTCTTTCCATTAAGTTGATATGCACTGGGGACAGCTGCATGATTGAATATGGTTCCAATTAAATAAGTGCCAAAGTTTCTATATTGGATATAGAATAGTTCGTACCTTAAAAGATGTTAAGGTACGGGGAGTTGTCCAGCTTATGCTTAAAACCAGACACTGGATAACTCAGGGCACGATTCTGTAATGGCTGTTTGTGGGTTGACCCTGGCTATGACGAGGGTTGATATTCTACCATTTGGAAGATCAATAGTGATATTGTTCTTGACTCGCCACAGTTTTAGTAAAATGGATTTTTTCAGAAAACAGTAGTGGGAGTATGGTAGAACTGGAAGTGATTCCAGAACCGCGAACGATTACGGAAAATTTAATAGGACCTATGTATTCTATCAGGTTTGACATTCGATTAGCCACTCCGCAGATATGGTGGGTAACCTCAGATACCCGAGAGGTACTTCGGTAGCCTCAAGGACGGTGACAGAGAGGTTCTTATCTACCTAGACTTGACACTACTGTTGTTCCAGGCTATGAAACCCAGTAGGAGGGTTGTCGTAGTCAGTAGGAGCAGCAGAAGCATAGTGGGCAAGTAGCTTATGTCTATTTATAGACTTGAGCAGTTATAGCGGAGATAGATCATCTAATTTTGATGTGACAGTCATAGGTTTGACTTCAATCAGGATAGGGGATGGATCTGTTAAGAAAGGTAGTAGGTTGTGATGTCATGGTATCTGGATGACATACACAAAGTAGGAAGTAAAATTCCTATACTACGATCGGTTGTACTGTGGTCGTCACACATTTGTTTCTCCAGACAGGATATGGATATAATATTTGACATTCTGGTTTCTGGATCTATGGTTTTTAGATCTAGATTTGGGTAGTTTCCCAATGTGGGTACTTTGACAGTTATTCTAATGGTTTTTAGAATAGTTGACTCCTAGCATGGTGGTGTACCTGCAGGTGATGGAGTCACCCTCTCTAAAGGTGTCGTATAGACTAAAGGGGAAAGGGCTGTGCATGATTGGCAGATCACTTGCTTAGGCAATTGAGTCAATCGTGAGGTGTCAAGTACCACACCAGATGTTGTTTTTGCACTAGATGCGATAAGTTTGTATTAATCCAATCCTGGAGAGACATAAGGAAGCAGTTTTAGAACATAAGTACATGTTCTGCGGATTTGATGACGGCAGCCTCCTTTGGGAGACGGTTATCATTCCTGGCTTCAAAGGTGACATGGTTGACAGAGTGATTGTCAGAGTTATAGTTTTCCCACTGATGAGGGACAGTATTATGGACAGGTGGTCCAAGAGGATACTGTGGGAGGCATGATGCCGGATACTGATTAGGTTCAGTGATCGATACAGTCTAAGAAGTTTGGATTTGGAGTTCATTTATGAACTAGGTCCCATCAGAAATCCAGACATATTCTAAGACATGTATTACTCAATTCGGGAGATGGCTTTCTCCGCGAATTTGAGATTAAGAGAGATATAGAAAGAAACATCTAGGCGGATCCACTCACTGAGGCTATTTCTCGAACACAATAGTTTTACAAATGGGCTTTGTGAAACTGATTAGTAGAGGAGTTGGATGTTCGGTTTCACACGGGCTGTGAGTAGTCGACATCGCAATAATTAGCCTTGAGTGCAAGTGGGAGATTGTTGGAGATAGTGCCCTCAGAGTCAATTATTGGATCGCAGGTACGTGATTGCAATGATTGCGGAGGACCTATACCGGTAGGACAGTCTCACTCGAGATGATAGTATGCTATCTGGTTTGCCTTTATCAGTCGTGTACATGTTCAGGTGACTGATTACATGTTACACTTTGATAGAGCCCTTAGGATCTTGCTTTACCACCAACAGTATGATGGCGATCATATACGTGAGAGTTGGGTGGTTTATACGCATATCCTTAATTGTTGTCCCTAGTCGTGGGAGTTTCGAGACAGGGCATCGATACTCCGGAGTAGACTAGTGTATATAGTTGAGACCCCGACGAGGGGCGGTGGTCGGTCTCACAAGCCACTGGTGTCAGTTGGATCACCTAAGATGTATACAGGTGCTCATTGGGTTATGAGTACACCGGACAGGACTCGCCGGGAAACTGCTAGTTGGTATTATACATATCGTCAGATAGCAGTTCCCTGGTGACATGTGTACAGGTTAGTTCATCGACCTGAGGTCGTCATTTGTCTCGTGTGAGTTCCCACTGTGCTTTGATTTCTACCCTACCACGGCTCAAAGGAGTCGTGGAAACAGGTAGTTTTTGGGTACAGTCCCGAGCCATATGGAGGCACGTGAGCGGATCGGCAGGGGATTCGTCTCTCCCGGTATTGGGGGAGAGATCGTGCTGTGTCTAGGAGAGCCATTACACATAGCCCACGGTCGTGGCAGGAGATTTACTGGTAGGTACTCCAGTAGTATCTCAGGGTGTTATTGGGCTACACTCCGACACGACTTATACTGCTATTGGGGGTCTGACGTTACTAGCCCCCTAGGCAGATATGCGATACTCATAGACGAACGGACCGGACTGTATATACATTGTCACTGTTAGGCTCAGTAGGGTTTCTGGATGAGTTCGCTCATCAGCCTCCCTTGAGGTCAGTCCATGGGCTGCCGTTACGCATAGCTAGTGCCGCTGACGGTTTGTGGTTAAACCCACTGCCAGGGTACTGACGAGTCATTAGAGTCCCCCACAGACAGTTTTCCAAGTTCGGGCGAAACGTTGTAGAGGCCGTATGGTTTTATGGCAGGGTTCGGAAAATGCACGTGCGTTTACGCACGTGTCATTTTTCGGGCAGATGGTACTGGTCGGCTTTGGTTTAAGCCGGATCCGAGTATTATATTGAGTAGAAATAATATCTTTGTCTCAGTTGCATTTGTATTCGGTCGTAATACAAATGCGGGTATTTTTATACAGTTACGGGGTTATCCTGAAAGTAGTTTCAGGATCACTTTTGGAAGTTGCCAGTTTCCAGTTTTCTATCAGCCGTCTTTTAACATTCGGTTAAAGACGGATTTATCTTTTCTTTGGAAGAGTGTGGATGCTTCTAGCAGGTTCTAGAAGCGGTGAGGTGTTATTGTTTCATTGGTTGCTTTCTTTGTGTTCACACTGTGTGTTCACACTAGATATTTATTTGTGTTCACACTAGATATTTATTTGTGTTCATACTAGATATTTATTTGTGTTCACACTCTTGTGGTCACTCTCCTCTCTCCTACACTCACCCCCCCATCCCTATATATGGCCGGCCCCCTCCTCTCTCTCTCTCATTAGTTTTTTCATCTGGTAAAAAGATTATGATAGATTTTGGGGTGTATGGAATTTCACAGCTCATTTCATTCCATCACCCGATTCGAGTGGCAACTTCATTAACCGTTCGTCCATAGCTTTGGACGGAACGAGACAAAGTCTTCTACTCATTCTCTACATCAATCTTGGTCGTCTCTTTTAGCAAACTTGACGACCGAGTTGCCTCGAGTCAGAGGCGGGAGCCCGTTTAAAGAATCGTCGACGTGGTGCCACCTGGACGAGCAGATCGGAGATCGAAGAGATCGGAGCAGCCGCAACGGAGCGTGGGATGATGGTTAAAGAACGAAGGACTCGGATCGTTCGGTATAACCTTTCTACACTCTTTACAGTTTGTTAGTTTAGCAATAATGGAAGATCCGGGTTAAAGTATACGATAGCGCCAGTTAAAAAGTTTTTGTTCCGCATTTGGCGTTTGTAGACGGCCGGGGCGCTACCGTAGACTTACAACATCATCATGTACATATACATGCATGCATCCATTAAAAGAAAAGGTTTTAAATAAATGATATAAAAGTCAATATTAAATCAACACTTGGTTCAATAAATCGGTCATATCTCATACGACCTGACTAGTATAAAAATGCCCGATTAAAATACAGTATCACATACTCGTATTTAATCGAGCTTCCACACATATCTCATATGCGCACCACTTCGTTTCGCCTGAGCCGAGAAACTTCTATGTGGGACTCTAAGACTCGTCAATATGCCAGCAGTAGATGATGATCATATCAAACACCCACAAGCAGCAAGCGATCAGCTAAACCTAACGGTCACCCGGGTATTGAGCGATCAGAATAAGAACAAGCGAACCTGTCAAAACTCCTGTCAATCCATTCGGCAACACTTACCGTGCAGTCCGGTCTCTTCGTCAGATATGCTGCATATCGAGTCTAGGGATGGAATCGTCGACCCCAATAACTCAATAAGTCATGCCGGTATATGGTCTATAATAGATCGAGAAACTTACTGATAACACTTATCAGTAATATCTCAGCAGTCCTGGCCAGGGACTTCCCGTTATAGCCAATCGTGCACAGCACAGCATCAACCCCCAATACCGGGAGAGACAAAACCCCTCCTATCGCTCACTGCCTCCATATGCCTCGAGACTATACCTAAAATCCACCTGTTTGTACGACTCAGTAGAGCCGTAGTAGGGTGGAGATCAAAGTACAATAGGAGGACACACATGACTCTATGACGATCTCGGGTCTACAGACTAACCTGTACCAGTGTCACCTGAGAACTGCTATCTGACGTATGACATAATACCATATAGGAGTTCTCGGTGGGTCCGTTCAGTATACCCAGTCTCACTGAGCACCCGTATACTATCTTTGGTGTCAACACACCAGACGGATATGGGATCATCCATCGCCCATCATATGGAACAAGAATGGTATACGCTAGTCTATACTGGAATATCGATGCCCTGTCTCGATATACCTGACTAGGAACATTTCAAGGATATGCTTATAAACTACAGATGTCCCACTAGTATGATCCGCATCATAATCCCAGTAGTCAAGCCAATATCCTTAGGGCTTTATCAACATGTACCAAATGAATATAAACATGATCAAATGAACATATGATAAAGTAAAACCAGATAGCATACTATTATGTCGAGCAAGACTGTCCTCTGAATATATATATACACATCAGTACATACACTATCTCATAATGGCCTCTAGGGCATACATATATCCAACAATCTCCCACTTGCACTAAGGCCAGTTATTGGCGTATCTCATACCCAACATCTCAAAAAGTCGCTCATGCTGTTGCTGAGGGAGGGCCTTAGTGAATGGATCCGCAGCGTTGTTCTTTGTGTCTACTCTCTTAATCTCGATCTCTTTGGCCAACGCAGGATGTGTCTGGACTTCTGATGGGACCTGGGCTCTTTGGCCAACGCCATAGTCCCATTATTGTTACAATACAAAGGTATTGGATCAATGATGGTTGGAACTACTCCTAGCTCCGCGATGAACTTCCTCATCTAGACGGCTTCCTTGGCAGCATCATTTGCAACAATATATTCAGCTTCCATCGTTGAGTCTGCAACGGTATCCTGTTTGGAACTTTTCCAACTCACCGTCCCTCCTTTGAGGGTAAATGCGAACCATGAGATAGACTTGCTGTCATCTTTGTCACTTTGGAAGCTCGAATCGGTAAAGGCCTTCATTTGGAGATCTCCGTTACCATACACCAAGAACAATTCTTTAGTCCTTCGTAAGTACTTAAGAATGTTCTTCACAGCAATCCAGTGATTCTCCCCTGGGTTTGATTGATACCTGCTTACTACACTAAGTCCATAAGCAACATCAGGGCGTGTACATAACATCACATACATTATCGATCCTACTGCCGAAGCATAGGGAATAATGCTCATACGAGCTCTCTCTATATCAGACTTTGGGCAATCGTCTTTTGAGAGAGTGACTCCGTGGCAAGTGGGTAAGGCACCCTGCTTGGAGTCTTCCATACTAAATCTCTTTAGGATGGTGTTAATGTACTTGGTTTGGGACAATCCCAATAACCGTTTGGATCTATCCCTATAGATCCGTATACCCAGTATGTATGTGGCATCACCCAGGTCCTTCATGGAGAACCTTTGTGATAAGAATGATATGACCGACTGTAGCATAGGAACGTCATTTCCTATCAGAAGTATGTCATCTACGTACAATACGAGGAATGTGACATTTCTCCCTACAGTCTTCTTATAAACACAAGGTTCATCTGGATTTTTGATGAAATCAAACTCTTTGATAACATCATCAAAACAGATGTTCCAACTCCGTGATGCCTGCTTTAATCCATAAATGGATTTAAGCAACTTACATGCTTTTCCGCTGCTCCCACTGTCAATGAAGCCCTCTGGCTGATCCATATAAACGCATTCATCTAAATCACCATTTAGGAATGCAGTTTTAACGTCCATCTGCCAGATTTCATAGTCGTAGTGAGCAGCAATAGCAAGTAGGATCTGAATGGATTTAAGCATGACTACCGGAGAGAAAGTCTCGTCATAGTCCAAACCTGGTCTCTGACGAAAACCCTTCACTACCAACCTTGCCTTATAGGTCTCTACCTGTCCATCTACACCGATCTTCTTTTAAAGATCCATTTGCAACCCACAGGTTTTATCCCGGAGGGTACATCTTCTAAAGTCTATGCTTTGTTTGTGTACATGGACTCCATTTCGGATCTCATGGCATCCAGCCATTTCAAAGAGTCACCACTCGTGATAGCCTGATGAAAACTGGCAGGATCATCATCATCCATGATGCAATCTCCTCTATCACCATCAATGAGAAAACCGTAGTATCTCTCCGGTGGGCGAGAAGTCCTACCAGATCTACGGAGTGGCTGAGGTTCATTAGATTCTGTTATAACTTCAGGTTCAGCCAAGTCGTCATTTGTAACTTGTGTCTCTAGAACCTCTTCTAGATCTACCACATTGTCATCAGTATCATTTGAAGAAATCTAATTTTCTAAAAAGGTGGCATACTGGGAAACAAACACCTTTTGTTCCTCCTTGTGGTAGAAAAGATACCCAAACGAATGTTTAGGATATCCTACAAATATACATTTGACTGATAGTGTCTCGAGTTTGTCTGAATTCTGCTTTGTAACAAAAGCCGGACAACCCCAAATCTTAACTCTTTTAAGAGATAGTTTCTTCCCATGCCATATCTCATATGGAGTGGTAGACATGGTCTTGGTTGGAACTTTGTTTAACAAAAAAGCTGCTGTTTCCAATGCATGCCCCCAAAACGAGAGAGGTAACTCAGAATCACTCATCATGGATCGTACCATATCTAATAGGGTACGGTTCCTTCGTTCTGACACACCATTGTGCTGTGGTGTGTAAGGTGGAGTGAGCTGAGAGTGAATCCCATTCTCTTTTAGGAAGTCTAAGAACTCAGTACTTAAGTACTCTCCACCTCGATCTGATCGAAGTATCTTGATACTCTTTCCTGTTTGGTTTTCTACTTCATGTTTATACTCCTTGAATTTCTCGAAAGCTTCAGACTTATGCTTTATCAAATACACATGACCAAATCTTGAGAAATCATCAGTAAAAGTTATGAAGTAAGAAAAACCGCCTCTTGCATGTGTAGACATTGGTCCGCATACATCACTATGTATGAGGCCTAAGAGCTCAGTAGCTCTTTCTCCGTGTCCTGTAAACGGAGTTTTGGTCATTTTACCTTTGATACAAGACTGGCAAGTTGCATAAGATTTATACTCAAATGAATTTAAATATCCATCTTTATGAAGGTTGTTTAGTCTTGTTTCATTAATATGACCAAGTCTATAATGCCAAAGAAAAGCTTCATTTATATTTGAAAATTTTCTTTTATTTGTGTGTTGTATGTTGAAAACTGTGTGTTGATTAAGGACGTATATCCTGTTATTTAATGTACCACAACCAATCAACTCTTGATTAAGTCTAATGTTCATAACATTATGTTGCATAGCAAAATGATACCCTTCATTGTCTAACAAGGAAACAGATATAATATTACAAAGCATACTTGGCACAAAATAACACGGGTTCAAAACCAATATACAACCCGAAGGCAACCCTAGGTGATACTCTCCTACTGAAACTGCATTTACATTGGAACCATTTCCAACTTGGAGAGTATGATCACTTGTCTTCAGGACTCTGCTATTTCTCAACGCCTGCACAGAATTGCAAATATGAGAACCCGAACCGGTATCCAATACCCAGGAAGCAGAGTTTATAGAAAAATAGTTTTCAATTACGAATATAGCTGAAACTGAAGCATCACCATGCTTCTTCTTGAGTTCCAGGTACTCAAAATAGTTCTTCTTCCAGTGTCCCGTCTTCTTGCAGTGGAAACATTCACCTTTCCCCGATTCCCCAACCTTGTACTTGCCTTTTCCTTTCACCTTTTTGATTCCGCCCTTAGGTTTGGTGGGTTTCTTATTCATCTTTCCCTTGGCCTTAGCCTTCGGGTAAGAGGAGGAGGATTGCCCAACACTCATAATGGGAGTCTTCACTGACTTCAGTGTGCTCTCTGCACTCCTTAACATATTAAGGAGTTCAGGCAGTTCCTTCTCCATGTTGTGCATGTTGAAGTTAACAATGAACTGAGCAAAGGTGGAGGGGAGAGACTGCAGAATAATATCCGTATATTGTTCATTTTTCATTGTCCACCCAAGGTCCTCAAGCTCTTCTATAAGAGCTATCATTTTCAGAACATGGTCTCCTACTGCTTTGCCAGCGGTCATTCGCATCTAAAACAGTTTCTTAGACGCTTCGTATCGTGATACGCGAGATTGCTCTCCATACAATTCTTTTGTATGGAGGAATATGGCTTGTACGTCCATATTCTCGTGCTGCTTCTGATGTGTGTTATCCATCGATGCAAGCGCAAGGCATTTTGCCGTGGCACAGTCAGCGTCCCATGTCTTGCGGATTTCCCTATCCGTAACTGAAGGTTTAGGACCTAGGGTGGGCAGGGCTGGAGCCATAAGGACATATGATACTTTATCATAAGTCAAGGCAATGTTTAAATTCCTCAGCCAGTCTTTATAGTTGGTCCCATTCAGCTTGTTTTTATCTAATAGAGGCTTAAGTCCTGTCATAGGTATCTGCCATTAAGAGAGAGAAAAGAATACACTTAGCGAAAGCTTTTGGAAAGATCAGATTGGTTATTATCTTGTCTAATCGATGTCTCCCACTGTTTTTATCAAATTTTCTTTAAAACCTTTAAAAAGAAAATTAGCCGAGATTAATTACATTCTACAACTTCGCTAACCATTCAGCCAGGCCAGTGCCGGTACTTGAGGGAGGTTCCCCGTGCTTTCGCCCGGGAGCAACATTTGCTCGCAGTGGGATCGGGATCCTACTATCATATAGAAGGTATACAATCTCATTGTAATTTTCAACTCTTGAAATTCCCGATATTATTTTTACCCCTATTACTCATGACCTTAACTAAAGTCAACATATCATAAATACTAGTCAAGTTCTTCCCGTCATTTCGTGATTAACTAGACCCACCCATATGACCCTTAACTAAAGTCAACATAATCATATGAATGTCCTAACTAATCTGCATCATATGCAGTGTAGGAAGACATCACTTAGCTACCGTTCACTGCGTCTTAACTAAAGTCAAAATGCGCACCACGAATACTAAGTACTCTACTTTCTAAAATGACGGAGGGCTGCGAATAGTTTTTAAGAAAACTTTTAACGCTTTGAACTTGATATCGTTGTAGAATCTAATGGGTTTAAAAGCAGTGGCTTAAGCTCCGCATTTTGAAACTTGCTTTTTTATAAAAGGCCGAGTGTGTTTCAAATCTGACTCTACAACATCTTTTTAGGTTCATTTATCTTTTACATTAATCTCATTAATGTAGTCCCATCATTTAAATTCTAAGCCATTACAGAAAGAAACGAAAATATAACGTACACTTATGCCACTCGCATTCGCCACAGTGTCCTGATATGCACCGTTAGGTTACTTAACTAACGGCATACCGGGACGGGGCTAGCATGGGTGTAAAACATAAGTAACGTCTATTATATATCATATACATAATATAGCTTTCGTCTCAGATATATATTAAATGATCACATCAGATAATAAAAGCAGCAGAAGCACATTATAGGATATCTAGGAGGTCCGTATTTTGTATTTAGCCAGCAATAAAAAATACGGATTCCACGGTGGCGATGAATAGCCAAGCCCACACCCCTAGACCCCTATGAGAGCGGCAAGCGACCCTACCAATTATGGAGTTTAGGAGACCCGGTCTCGACTCCTCGAGATGGCCTCCCACTGAACCCTAGAACCCGGTCACTTGTGCCCTCCTCCTTGGGTCTATCCTAATGCGGAAAAGTAAATAATATACAACACTGGTGACAACAACCTCAACCCGGAAGTACCCCAAATAAAAGAATATTACATACAATTTAATTTTACATGAATGAAAAGAAAATTCTCATCTCACATAAAACCCCCCGGCTATTCATTGCGACAATCCTGCACATCAAATCTCATCGACAAATAATATCAAATATCATCAACGTAAGTAAGTATGCATACACCGATCGTCGTTGATGTATAGCAACGAAAACCGGTAATATAACTACATACTACACTTACGGTCACAGAGAAATAAAATGAAAAATTACAACAATTGGAATCTTAACTGCCTTTAGACAACACAAACCCGGATTATCACATATACAAGATTTCATGCCTAATAATGTAAAGCTCGCATTTGGGTCTCATTTAAGAAAACACCTTTTCAAAACAAACCGGATAATTCAACAAGATTTCCGTTTATCCTGAGACCGAACTGCTAGATTTACACGCAACAAAAAAATTTGCAGATTCCAATTATTGCATCACATACTAATAAACTAGGCGTAGTTAAAACATTCGATCGAACGATTAAACAACCACAGACTACTCAGAAATCTCAACACTTGAGCAGTTTTAAGAAATACCAATAACAACACAAAATACATACGGGCCAGCACAGGAAATTACGGCCTATGAATCACCTACGGCGCCGCGGAACCGCCGCAACAAGGCCACTAAGGCCGCGGTTCCGCGGTCGTACGGTTGATTCAGGGCAGCGTATTTCTGGTGGGCCCATATAATTCCCTGCTTAATTTTTTTATGTATTTTTAATTTGAAAAAATCCAGGTTTTTGAAAAATTTCCAGAGAGCACCCCCCGGGTGTCGTTTTTCGTTCGTTCGAGGTTTTTAACATTGTCTAGGTTACTCCAAAGCTCTAGCTTGGCTCTGATACCACTGTAGGGTTTCCTTAACACCACTTTTAGGGTTTGGAAGCATCACACATGCCATAACTTTAAATTTATGAGGTGCTAAGTAAACTAAACTAGGAATCGAACTAGAAAGGATGATTTCTATTCAACTCTTTTTACTATAAGAAATTATGAAGTAACAAATAAAAGTATCATATCTAAAATATAATTTATACTAAGTGATGAGACTACAACCTTTGTAGACCTCTTTGGAAGACTCCTTTGGTTTGGAAAGGTTCGCTTGATCACCTCCTCGTCCACGGCGATCCACCCGAAGTCCTTTGCCCTAAGCATGTTGCTTCCCTCGATCTTTGAGAATCTTGAAGCAAAACACCCTACACAAGGTAGCAAGGGTTGTATAGAATGATGAAGTGGTTGCTAATCTTATTTAATACCTTTTCTTTTTATTTATCTAGCTCAATTTAACATTTAACAGAGAGCTAGAGAGAGGAAGAAGAAGATGGCTCTTTCTTCTTCTTTTTTTGGGAATGAATAATCAAGAAAGAAAATAAGAGAGAGAGAGAGATATATCATAAGAATAACCATAGTTAAAATAATATCTAGATATTTTCTTTTGAGTTAAAGGAAAAGGGAAAAAATAAACCATGGTTGAGTCAAAGACAACCATGGAAATGTGTAGAAGAAATGAGTCATGAACAAAGAAATGAGTCATTTTTCTTTTTCCTTTACCTTTAACTTTAATAAAAAATATCCATATATCTATTTATCTACTATGTGATTCTTATATTGTCATCTATCTTGTATCATCAACCATGATACATTTGCATGTATGTATGTGTGTATGCACATCATCATGTACATATACATGCATGCATCCATTAAAAGAAAAGGTTTTAAATAAATGATATAAAAGTCAATATTAAATCAACACTTGATTTAATAAATCGGTCATATCTCATACGACCTGACTAGTATAAAAATGCCCGATTAAAATACAGTATCACATACTCGTATTTAATCGAGCTTCCGCACATATCTCATATGCGCACCACTTCATTTCGCCTGAGCCGAGAAACTTCTATGTGGGACTCTAAGACTCGTCAATACGCCAGCAGTAGATGATGATCATATCAAACACCCACAAGCCGCAAGCAGTCAGCTAAACGTAACGGCCACCCAGGTATTGAGCGATCAGAATAAGAACAAGCGAACTTGTCAAAACTCTGTCAATCCATCTGGCAACACCTACCGTACAGTCCGGTCTCTTCGTCAGATATGCTGCATATCGAGTCTAGGGATGGAATCGTCGACCCCAATAACTCAATAAGTCATGCCGGCATATGGTCTATAACAGATCAAAAAACTTACTGATAACACTTATCAGTAATATCTCAGCAGCCCTGGCCAGGGACTTCCCGTTATAGCCAATCATGCACAGCACATCATCAACCCCCAATACTGGGAGAGACGAAACCCCTCCTATCGCTCATTGCCTCCATATGCCTCGAGACTATACCCAAAATCCACCTGTTTTTACGACTCAGTAGAGCCGTAGTAGGGTGGAGATCAAAGTACAGTAGGAGGACACACAAGACTCTATAACGATCTCGAGTCTACAGACTAACCTGTACCAGTGTCATCTGAGAACTGCTATCATACGTATGATATAATACCATATAGGAGTTCTCGGTGAGTTCGTTCAGTGTACCCAGTCTCACTGAGCACCCATATACTATCTTTGGTGTCAACACACCAGACGGATATGGGATCATCCATCGCCCATCATATGGAACAAGAATGGTATACGCTAGTCTATACTGGAATATCGATGCCCTGTCTCGATATACCTATGACTAGGAACATTTCAAGGATATGCTTATAAACTACAGATGTCCCACTAGTATGATCCGCATCATAATCCCAGTAGTCAAGCCAATATCCTTAGGGCTTTATCAACATGTACCAAATGAATATAAACATGATCAAATGAACATATGATAAAGTAAAACCAGATAGCATACTATCATGTCGAGCAAGACTGTCCTCTGAATATATATATACACATCAGTACATACACTATCTCATAATGGCCTCTAGGGCATACATATATCCAACATCATTCACATTCATCCTCATTCTTTCTTTTCTCTAATTTAAAATTAAAACCCTTTCCAGACCACCTCTTATAGCTTCCCCATTTTTTCTTGACTCGATACAACACATTCTTCCACCGACCTATACGTTATACTGATAAAATCTTTGAATGGTTGGTGTTAACCTTTGGTCTTTGTAAAGTCTTATTTTGACCAAATGACTTACCCCCACTTGAAATGCTTAATATTGTCTATCTCATGTTTGAGGGGGGGGGGTATATTTTTGGCTCTTGAATATAACTTTTGTCCTCAAATTTGTGAGCCAAAAATAAGTTTAATAAGTTTGGGGGAGAATTTTCACTTTCACTTATTCTTGCCCCCATTAATAATGTCCTCCCAAGCTTACAGGTTTTTGTGATCCAGCAGATAGCAACAGTGAGGACACTGTTGAAAACAAGTTTGGGGGAGGTTTGTGCTTATTTACGCATTATTTTGCATTATACTATATATAAGCACAAAAAAATATAATAAAAAAAATTACATAAATAAGATAATAAAAGACTAGATAGTGAAAATTTACATCCAAAAGATTGGAAAAATTTAAGAAAACCAAGAAAATTAGAAGTTTTCTTAAACGAACTAGTAATAAGTAGTTTTGAGCCGTTGTCCCAAGGGTTAGTAAGATGAAGGAAGTCACTAATCTGAGGATAAAAATAAGTCTGAAAAATAGTTCCTATTCTGGAAGCCAAACATTTGAATATTGATACCCTACTATACGCACTTACACACGTCTTGAAACTCGGGGTAGTAGAGAATACCTTGAAATGCTCTTGTCTAAAAGCCTAAGTATGAAGGAAATAATAAATGAAAAAAATATAAAAATGGTGAAAATAAAAATGAACACTGGTTTTGTTATCGCCAAGGCAGCAATAAAAAAATATAGCGAGGGTGCTTCATCACCTAGTGCCTTAGACCAACTGGTTTGGAAGTCACTCCTAAGCCTTAGGTGGTACAAGACGGGGAAAATACTATCACCTAATCAGCAAAAACATGAGTAATCGGTCGGTTAGTACCTCAAGAAGTATTAACGGTCGCATGAAAAATGTGTAAGCATATTCCATATAAATATTCATTAAATTAAAAAGTACTGAGGTAGATGGACAAGAGTATGATAGCTTGAATTGAATTCTCCGAGTGTAGGGATGTTCTATACACACACGTAGGGTTATATGATCGATGTTTGGATGAAAGGAAGGAATGAAGAATAAAGACGATGTTTTATTGAGGGATAATGTGATTTCTAACATCTTTTCATGACTGTTAAGATAGGGCTCATAGCAACTGAAAAACTAGCGTAGTTGGAAACCTTAATTTTCAAAGTATTTCCTTTACAATTCTTATCTTTATATGTAAATTTCATGGTCTTCTTTTTATTATAAGATTTTGTGGGTGTAATCCGCTGAAAACCCCCAGGAGACAACACTCCTCCTAGTAGGGACACCTAGAGGTTTAACGGCTTGTTGCACGTGCTCAGTGCAATCGTGTTGCCTACGAAAGTGTGCTTAGCTTTCTCCTTTATTTTTCTCCTTCTCTTGAATAAACTAGTTTGCTCGGGATGATCAAAAACAAGTTTGGGGGTATTTGTTCAGTTGATAATACTGCACATTTAATATGACATTTTTCCTACTATTTCTTTATAATAAAAGGTGTTTATTATAATATATGATACATGTGAGGGTTTATCTGTAAAAATACTATTTTCATGTGTTAATATATTATAATTAACATTTGGTAGGAAAAAGTAAGCATATAATATCCATGTGACATTTGGCCCATTTAATATGCTTACCTTATTAATACCTTTGACCAATACTTAATGGTTAAGTTAAATATCTCAATAAAACAAACTCTACTAATATTATTTTTTGAGTTATTATGCAGAATTTTCAGGGCTGAAATCAAGGAAATCAAAGTTGTTGGAACAAACCTGCCTAATTAAGAAAGTAAACTAAAGAAATCAATTCTGGCAGTGACGTAGAAAAGATTTTCAGTTTCCAGATATTCAAAAGATCACTACATATCACCAGAAGAGCCCACAAGAAGATTGAGCCCAAGATGTCACTATTTGGCCGCGGATCCGCGGCCAAACCCACCTTTTGGACGCGGATCTGCCGCGCTTTTGATGAGTTGGGAGTTGGGATTTTGATGGTTAGGATCTTAACCTCTGGCTTCCAAATTAGGCAGCCAGGGTTTTGGCTTTGGGACTATAAATAAAGACCGAGAGCCTCTTGGAAAAATTATAAAGCCGACGAGATCACGAAGTCTAAGACGGCTCATGCATCCAGGCTGATCATCAACGGTTCATCTACCTCCTTAGAAGAGATCGAGAAGCAAACTAGTATTTGTAATCATTTTCTAAGGAAAACAAAGTGTAATGAGTTTTGTTGATTAATAAAGGTAGTTCTTTTTCTTATTCTATTTCTTTGTAGTTTCATTATGAATTCTCTCTCCATCTCTTCTTCTCCCAACATGCGCGAGTAATTCTCCGCTTGTTAGGGTTCATAAGATTAGGATAGGTTAATGGATGATGAAAATACCTAAACTCTTTTTACGTCCTATAAAGTTTATAAACTTTATCAAAAGAATCATTAACATCTAATCGGGCGCGCTACCAATTCATTGTTAGTCTCGACCACGATTAGAGATTAGATTAATGAGTGTTTTGGTAAAGGCTAGATATGAACGGAATTCCGTGTCGAGATAGGGGTTAAGAGTGGGATTCCTTTTCCTTCCAGAAACCCTAATCTACATGCATCGCTGTTGTTCTAGTTTTAAATCTATTAAAGGATAGAAAGAGTAATCTTTAATTAATTATCCATAACTACTAAATCCTAATGAACCCTACAAGCCCCCTTCTTATATAAACATACATCCGTAGTTAATCTAGATCTATATTTTGCATCCGTGTTTAACGCAGATCTAGATCCTATAACCATTCTACACCATTCTTTATTCATCTCCTTTCTCAACACATCTAAAGTAAGAATAAAAGATTCAACGTTTCCCAGAGGACGACCTGTACTCATCTCGGTCTAGCTACGCGCGACACCGTTATTGATTGCGGTTAACAACTACATATACATAGATACATATGAATCAAACGGCGCCGTTGCCGGGGATACGTGCATAATTTTTTATTCTTACTATCTGTGTTGAATTCTTATTCGATTCATATCATAATTAAAACAAAACTGCAAATTGCATATTTAATGATTTGTGTGTGAATTTTTGCAAGGAGATCTGGAGTCACAGACTTGAGGAAACAGGAGACATATACATTCATTGAGATCCAGGGGAATACAGAAGGCCACGTAGCAAAAATAATCACCTGAACCCTCTGCCACGCGGCGGATCCATGGCAATAAGACCCTTGTGGCAGCGGAAATGCGGCACAACTGAGGATCCAGGGCTTCAGTCTTCTCTGGTAAGATTCTAACCTCTTTCTCCCTCCTCTGAAATCCAATAAAATCTCTTTTCTGCAGGATTCTTTGCAAAATATCGCCGCTCAAAAAAATCTTTTTGCAAAGTTTTGTGATTGGTTTTGTTTTGCATATTTTAATACGGACTTTAAGGGGCAAAGACCAAATCCAGATTAGGTGGGGATTTCATCACCCTTCCTAAGCCCCACAAAGTACAAAATGAGCATCTACATCAACCCTACATTAATTTAAAAAATATCTAGACAAGACTTTAAGGACTGTCGCGCTCAATAAGGACAGAGGAAGGTCGTGGGTAATCTATCGCTTATCCCCATTACTTTTGTGGTGCCTAGGCAAGTGTGTAAGGAAAGTGGTTATTTAATTAGGCCCACTACTTACGTAGTGGATACTTCCCACTTACCTGGCACTTACCTGGCCACAAGAGTAGTAAAGAGGTGGTAGAGGATTGATCCTGCGGCTTGTCCTTTGGAAGTCTAGGAGCAGTCTAGAGACTTGACCTAGGTAACCTTAGTTCTAGGGTTGTTTGTGCAATTTTTGTGTGATTTGTCTTAAGTCCACTTTTTCAAAACAATCCAATTAATTTCCCCCCTCTTTTTACCTTTTCACCCTTTTTCCCCTTCCTCTCTTCTTATAATAGGTGACCCGAACAGAAAAACTCTTGCCGAGCTTTGTTGTCCATAACCAGATATTAAATGTTTTCGTAATCCCTTCGGTATACCGTCCGGCTCTTCCATGTCCTTAAGAGATCATATATAACAAGCGGGAAAAAAATAGTTGGCCACCTCAATCTAGGTCTTATCAACCGTATCCTAATCCTACACCTGTTTCAGTTGATACCCAGAGTGAGGAAGCCCCTAGACGAATGTCCATTGCTGAGCATATAGCTAGGGTTAGAGGCCAAAGTTTCAACCCGGACCAATATCAACCATCACCTCCACTTTCCATAGAAGAATTTCAAAATCGGTTTATGGCATATAACCAAACGACGAACCCATATCAATATTCTTCTTATCATAATATTGATCCTACTCCTACCCAATTTTCGCAACCATTCTATTCCTATCAATCCAATCCGACTTTTCCACCTTTTCTAGACAGTCCTTCTAATCAGTCATTTGGGAGTTTTAATCGTCCACAAGAATTTCAATCTTATCCTGAAACCCCTTATCGACCCAAGCCTAGTCTTGAGCAGACCTTAGAAATTTTTTTGGAAATGTCGAACCAAATGACAGAGTGGATGCAAGCAAATAATTTCAAACCAGCCCAAAATTTTTCAGTATATGATTCGGGCAAAGGACAAAATGAGAATTTGGGTAGTGAGACAGAACTGTACACCCTTCCTAATCAAACCTCCCCATTCCAAACTGAAATCCACAACTCCAGTTTCATAGATTCATCAAGTACACCAAATGATTCATCAATTGAAGATAGAATGTCTGATAAGTTGTGTGACTTTGTAGTATTTGATTTACCCGATTGTGAAGGGTCCATTTCAAGTGAAACCATACCCAACCCTTGTGATCTCTACACCTCCACTCTTAAACCAAAACTGATTGAAAACCATAGTTTTGATGAGGTGTTTGAGAATTTTAACCTTCACTTGAATGAGGTGATTGACGTTGGGGATATATTGATTGATGAACCCGAAATTTTGGATTATTTTGTCCCACCAATTCATCAGATCCTTTCACTTCCTTGTGGTCATCATCTTGAGCCTTTAATTCTTCCCGAACCCCAATACGTCTTGAAGTTGATGATAATGGTATACCCGAAGATCAGACCGAAATTCAGCCTCCATCTTCCACATCTGGTTCAGCAACACTCGACACACCAATTTGTTTACCAATTTCACCTTCTACTTTCTCCGGTTCTTCTTCTGTTCCTATAGTTTTAGTGAGTTGTGATGAATCACAATCAGTTAATTCAAGTTCAATAATACCAGAAATTCAACTTGATTTGGATATTTTTGAAAATGAGGTAGATGAGTTTTTCGAGTCCTCTACCTCAATGATTTTTGATGAATCAAGTAGGATAAATTCTGGCACAAAACTCTTTGATAGCAAAATGTTCGATCACACCATTGATAAAAGTTTTGAAAAACTTTTTGCTGACGAACTTGAATTTTTAAACAATACGGATTTTGTGATTGATCAATCTCCACCTATAGAGTTTGAACCGTCACCATTCCTTCTTCCTAATAGGGTTTCCTTAACACCTCTTTTAGGGTTTGGAAGCATCACACATGCCATAACTTTAAATTTATGAGGTGCTAAGTAAATTAAACTAGGAATCAACCTAGAATTATGAAGTAACAAATAAAAGTATCATATCTAAAAGATAATTTATACTAAGTGATGAGACTACAACCTTTGTAGACCTCTTTGGAAGACTCCTTTAGTTTGGAAAGGTTCGCTTGATCACCTCCTCGTCCACGACGATCCACCTGAAGTCCTTTGCCCTAAGCTTGTTGCTTCCCTCGATATTTGAGAGTCTTGAAGCAAACCACCCTACACAAGGTAGCAAGGGTTGTGTAGGATGATGAAGTGGTTGCTAATCTTATTTAATACCTTTTCTTTTTTATTTATCTAGCTCAATTTAACATTTAAAAGAGAGCTAGAGAGAGGAAGAAGAAGATGGCTCTTTTTTTTTTTGGAATGAATAATCAAAAAAGAAAATTAGAGAGAGAGATAATATCATAAGAATAACCATAGTTAAAATAATATCTAGATATTTTCTTTTAAGTTAAAGGCAAAGGGAAAAAATAAACCATGGTTGAGTCAAAGACAACCATGGAAATGTGTAGAAGAAATGAGTCATGAACAAAGAAATGAGCCATTTTTCTTTTTTCCTTTACCTTTAACTTTAATAAAAAATATCCATATATCTATTTATCTACTATGTGATTCTTATATTGCCATCTATCTTGTATCATCAACCATGATACATTTGCATGTATGTATGTGTGTATGCACATCATCATGTACATATACATGCATGCATCCATAAAAACAAAAGGTTTTAAATAAATGATATAAAAGTCAATATTAAATCAATACTTGATTTAATAAATCGGTCATATCTCATACGACCTGACTAGTATAAAAATGCCCGATTAAAATACAGTATCACATACTTGTATTTAATCGAGCTTCCGCACATATCTCATATGCACACCACTTCGTTTCGCCTGAGCCGAGAAACTTCTATGTGGGACTCTAAGACTCGTCAATACGCGAGCAGTAGATGATGATCATATCAAACACCCACAAGCCGCAAGCGGTCAGCTAAACGTAACGGCCACCCGGGTATTGAGCGATCAGAATAAGAACAAGCGAACCTGTCAAAACTCCTGTCAATCCATCCGGCAACACTTACCGTACAGTCCGGTCTCTTCGTCAGATATGTTGTATATCGAGTCTAGGGATGGAATCGTCGACCCCAATAACTCAATAAGTCATGCCGGTATATGGTCTATAACAGATCGAGAAACTTACTGATAACGCTTATCAGTAATATCTCAGCAGCCCTGGCCAGGGGCTTCCCGTTATAGCCAATCGTGCACAGCACAGCATCAACCCCCAATACCGGGAGAGACGAAACCCCTCCTATCACTCACTGCCTCCATATGCCTCGAGACTATACCCAAAATCCACCTGTTTGTACGACTCAGTAGAGCCATAGTAGGGTGGAGATCAAAGTACAGTGGGAGGACACACAAGACTCTATGACGATCTCGGGTCTACAGACTAACCTGTACCAGTATCATCTGAGAACTGCTATCCGACGTATGATATAATACCATATAGGGGTTCTCGGTGAGTCCGTTCAGTGTACCCAGTCTCACTGAGCACCCATATACTATCTTTGGTGTCAACACACCAGACGGATATGGAATCATCCATCGCCCATCATATAGAACAAGAATGGTATACGCTAGTCTATACTGGAATATCGATGCCCTGTCTCGATATACCTACGACTAAGAACATTTCAAGGATATGCTTATAAACTACAGATGTCCCACTAGTATGATCCGCATCATAATCCCAGTAGTCAAGCCAATATCCTTAGGGCTTTATCAACATGTACCAAATGAATATAAACATGATCAAGTGAACATATGATAAAGTAAAACCAGATAGCATACTATCATGTCGAGCAAGACTGTCCTCTGAATATATATATATACACATCAGTACATACACTATCTCATAATGGCCTCTAGGGCATACATATATCCAACAATCTCTCACTTACACTAAGGCCAGTTATTGGCGTATCTCATACCCAACATCTCAAAAAGTCGCTCATGCTGCGGTTGAGGGAGGGCCTTGGTGAATGGATCCGCAGCGTTGTTCTTTGTGTCTACACTCTTAATCTCGATCTCGCGGCGATCAACTATCTCCCAGATCACATGATATCGCTTCAGGATGTGTCTGGGCTTCTGATGGGACCTGGGCTCTTTGGCCAATGCCATAGCCCCATTGTTGTCACAATACAAAGGTATTGGATCAATGATGGTTGGAACTAATCCTAGCTCCGCGATGAACTTCCTCATCCAGACGGCTTCCTTGGCAGCATCATTTGCAGCAATATATTCAGCTTTCATCGTTGAGTCTGCAATGGTATCCTGTTTGGAACTCTTCCAACTCACCGTCCCTCCATTGAGGGTAAATGCAAACCATGAGATAGACTTGCTGTCATTCTTGTCACTCTGGAAGCTCGAATCGGTGAAGGCCTCCATTTGGAGATCCCCGTTACCATACACCAAGAACAATTCTTTAGTCCTTCGTAAGTACTTAAGAATGTTCTTCACAGCAATCCAGTGATTCTTCCCTGGGTTTGATTGATACCTGCTTACTACACTAAGTGCATAAGCAACATCAGGGCGTGTACATAACATCGCATACATTATCGATCCTACTGCCGAAGCATAGGGAATAATGCTCATGCGAGCTCTCTCTATATTAAACTTTGGGCAATCGTCTTTTGAGAGAGTGACTCCGTGGCAAGCGGGTAAGGCACCCCGCTTGGAGTCTTCCATACTAAACCTCTTTAGGATGGTGTTAATGTACTTGGTTTGGGACAATCCCAATAACCGTTTGGATCTATCCCTATAGATCCGTATACCCAGTATGTATGTGGCATCACCCAGGTCCTTCATGGGGAACCTTTGTGATAAGAATGATTTGACCGACCGTAGTATAGGAACGCCATTTCCTATTAGAAGTATGTAATCCACGTACAATACGAGGAATGTGACATTTCTCCCTACAGTCTTCTTATAAACACAAGGTTCATCTGGATTTAGAAAAGCAGTCCTGACACCCAACCGCCAGATATCGTAGTCATGGTATGTAGCAGTGGCAAGTAGGATCTGGATGGACTTAAGCATAGCTTTGAAAGTTTTAACTTTTCCATGTACACCAAGTAATCTTCTTAAGATATACTTGCTCCTGATGGGGATTTAACCCTTCAGATAAAGCAACCAAAGTCCATACTTTGTTGGTGTATAAGGATTCCATGTTAGATCGCTTAGCATCCAGCCATTCTTATAGAGTCCCCACTCCTGATGGCCTGCTTGAAACTAGTTGGGTCATCATCTCATGATGCAATCCTCGCCCCCACTGTCATAGAGAAAACCGAAGTATCTCTCAGGTGGGTGAGGAACTCTACTAGATCGGCGGAGAGGCTGAGATTTGTTGGAAACTATTGAATCCTTCGGGTTTACCAAATTATCAGCTGCGGTTTGTATAGCTGGAACTCCTTCCAGTTCTACAGAACTGACCTTGCCTCGAGCTTTGTCCGGATTTTTCTTTTAGACATAGGCCGGACAACCCCAAATCTTAATATCCTTAAGAGATGGGCTCTTCCCATACCATATCACATATGGAGTGGTAGGCTACTGATTTGATTGGAACCCTATTCAATAGGTATGCAGCTTCTCAAGTGCATAACTCCCAAAAGGAAATAGGAAACTCAGTAGTATTCATCATAGAGCACACCATATCAAATAGGGTGTGATTGCTCCGCCCCGATACACCGACGTGCTGTGGTGTATCCGGAGGAGTAATGCTAAGAGGGAATCTCATTCTCTTTTCGGATAGTCCAGGAATCCCGTGCTCAAGTATTCTCCTCCCTGATCACATCAAAGGACATAATACTTATACCCGTTATGGTTCTCTACTTCTAACTCATATTCATTGAATTTCTCAAAAGGTTCAGACTTGTGTTTCAACAGGAACATATGTGCGAATCTTGAGAGACCATCAGTGAATATAATAAAGTACAAAGAACCGGTCCTGGCATGTGTAAACAGGGGACTTACATACATCATCATGTATCAATCCCAAGAGTGTACTAACTCTTTCTCTGTTTCTAATAAATAGAGCTGTGGTCATCTTATCTTTGTGACATGACCGGCAAGTTTCACAAGATGTAAATTCAAACTAATTTAAATATGTATCCAAATGTAACTTCAGATAGTCGGGTCACATTGATATGACCTACTCTACAATTCCTCAAGAAGGATTCATTCATTTCTGAACTCTTCCTCTTATGTGTGTTGTGTACACTAAGAACTGTGGTTTGATTTAGAACGTCTATGCTTTTAGATAACGTGTCTGAACTGATCAACTTTTGATATAGGAAATGTTCAAAACATTATCCAACAATACAAAATTATATACTTTTTTACTAAATAAAGAGACTGATATGATGTTGTATATCAGGTTCGGTATCTAATAACATTCGTTCAGAATCAATGTATTTGGTAATACAGGGTGATAACTGCCAACAGACTAGGCTTGCAACAATTGCACCGTTTCTAACTCTTGAAACTTATCACCCGATCTCAGTTCTCGGTAATGAACACACCCCAAGAAGATGCATCAGCATGCACTTTCTTTGTTTGGGCGGCACGGGAATTCTGGTAATCCCCAATTTCCTGCTCGGTCTTATAACAATTATAAGTTGGAGCGGGACCAACGTTCCCTAGCACAATATAACAAGCGGGTTCGGTCAATACATCCGTATTATTATCTTGATTAAGGCGTGCCATGGTCGCTACCTAGAGAGAGAGAAGAAAACACTCAGCGTATGCTCTTGCAAGGTTAGATTGGTTATAAATATATCTAATCAGGATGTCTCCCACTGTTTTAGTCAAATCTTCCTTCAAACCCTAAAAGGAAAGACAAGCCGGGATTAATTACACCCTACAAGTTCGCCAATCTTTCAGCCAGGCTAGTGCCGGTACTTTGAGGGAGAATCCCTGTGCTTTCGCACGGACCTAATTAAAATAAACCTCGTTTTTCCAGGGGCGTAACCCCGTTGACACCTTTCTAGACACCTACTTGATCGGCTAATTGTAATGTGTAAAATTCTTCCAGGAGTAACTCTTACTCACAGCGGGTATCGGGATCCAACAATCTCATAGAAGGTATGCAATCTCATTGCAAATTTCAATACTTGAAATTCCCGATAATATTTTACCCCTAGTACTTATGACCATAACTATGGTCAACATATCATAAGCACTAGTCAAGTTCTACTCGTTATTTCATGATTAATTAGACCGATCCACATGACCCTCAACTATGGTCGACATAATCACATGACTGTCCTAATTAATCGCATAATATGCTGTGTAGGAAGACATCACTTAGCTACCGTACACTATGCCTCAACTAAAGTCGACATACGCAGCACGAATACTAAGTACTCTACTTCCTAAAATGACGGAGGGCTACGACAGGTTTTTAAGAAAACCTTTTGCGTAATGAACTTGATATGGTTGTAGAATCGAGTGATTTTAATTGGAGTGTTTTTGAGGCTTTTCTAGTTTTGCTAAAGAGGTCACTCCCGGTGAAGGGATCGTCGGCTTTTTCCTTATCGAATAAGGTGCAGGATACTTCAAAAATACCACTATGCAAAGCAAAAACTATAAAAGCAATCAAAAGACAAACCGAGTGTGTAGTATCTGCTAGTTTCGCTAAAGAGGTCATTCCCGGTGAAGAGATTTCGGCTCTTTCCTTATCAAATAAGGTGCTGGATATTCTACAAAGAATACTGCTACGCAAAGCAAGAACTAGAGCTACCAGTTTTTAAACAAGTTTCTACAACATCTTTAGGTTTCTTTTATTTCATTAATCTCATTAATGAAGTCTCATTTTATTATGCTTCAAAAGCATCACATTTGAAACGAAATCTGCAATATAACATATATCTCATATATATAATATAAACATTCGTCTCAGGCAGTAATATGATCTCATCACAGAACATTGCAGCAGAAGAACATATATGAAATATTGGATATACTAGGAGGCCCATGTTTTAATACGAGCCTGTATAAAATACGGATTCCACGGTCACGATGAATAGCCAAACCCACATCCCTAGACCCCTACGAGAGCGGAAAGTAACCCTGCCAGTTCTAGAGTTAGGAGACCCGGTCTCGACTCCTCGAGATGGTCTCCCACTAGACCCTAGAACCCGGTTACTTATGCTCCCCACCTTGGGTCTATCCTAATGTGGAAAAGTAAATAATATACAATGGTGACATCATCCTCAGCCCGGAAGTGCCCCAATAAAAGAATATTACATACATATGAATTTTACATGAATGAAAAAGAAAAACTCTCATCTCACATAAAACCCTCGGCTATTCAATCACGACGATCCAATATAATATATCACAGCAACACATAATATCACATATCATCAACGTAAGTAAATATGCGTATCCCGATTGTCGTTGATGTATAGCAACGAAACTGGAGATACACCACATATTACACTTACGGTCGCAGAAAAGAAAGTGTAAAAATACAACAATTGGAATCCACAACTTCATTAGACATCGCATGCCTAACCAAATGAAATCCATAGACATCTCATGACTAACAATTATAAACCCCGCATTTTAGTCTCAATCTCGAAAACACTTTTCTATATCTAGTCGGGCAATTTAACAAGATTCCTGACATCCTGATTGAATGCTCGTCGAAAACTGTAGTAGACGGTCGCATCCCCGATGCCGTCGACGAAGTTCACTAAGGCGGAACACCGCTGCCGCGAGCACCCGAATGGATGCTTTTGGCGACGAGGTTCTCTTACAGTCACTTGGTCGGGGCTATGGGGCGTGGCTATCTATTAAGTTTACCCGGCGAGTATCTACGTGATTGCGACGGACTTTTGATCGCATCAAAATTCCGTGGCAACTGATCATCTGAGACTGAATTGCTAGATTTATAACATTCAAATTAGTTATCTCATAACTATTTGTGGATTCCAAATATTGTATCACATTCCAGATAAATAGACAATTTTAAATTTTTCGATCGAATAAACAAACACCCAAGATTTCCCAAATATCTCAACACTCGAGCGGAATTCAAAAAATCCCAGAACATGTCACAGCCCCAATGAACCAGCCATAGAAGGGTCAAACCAACGCCTCACATGTGGCAACGCTAAACTACCACAAACCCTAAGGTTCAAGTGGCAGTTTTGACGGTCACATAATCGAGTTAAGGTTACGTTCTTCTAGAGGGTCCACAGATACGTTTGCATGATTTCCCAGAAGTTTCAAACTCGTGAAAAAATCCAACACTTGGAAATTTTCCGACAGAGGAAAAAGTGAGTTATTGATATCCGTTCGAACTTTTTAACACGTTCTAAAATTACCCGGGAAAAAACTTAAACGAAGTTAAACTTTCCGATCGAATCAACAAATACAAAAGATCTCCAGAAAACTCAACACTTGAGTAAAATTAAAAATTCCCAGAAGCATGTAAAATTGACCAAGAATAAACTCCAGAAGCATTGGCCCCTAACTCCCAAGAGTGGCCGCGGAACCGCCGCCAAACCCATAGTTTGGCCGCGGTTCCGCGCTCCCTTGAGAGAGTTATGGGCTCGTACTTCACAGTAATTCTTATAATTCCCTGCTTATTTTTTTGAGTATTTTTAATACAAAAAAAATCAACATTTAAAAAAATTTCCAGAGAGGGTAAAATGCGACGTTTCGGGGTTCGATCGGACTTTAAACTTCGTCTAGATTTTTCCTAAAGCTCTAGCTTGGCTATGATACCACTGTAGGGTTACTAGGCACTAGTATGAGGTTCTACAAGGCATCAACCATGCCAAAATCAAAATTTTTCAAGTGTCGAACAACCCTAACCAAGATCTTAGACTAGAGATTAGGCGAAACAATGAACAAGTAAACAACTTTACTTCTAAAAGAAAGGTATTACAACCTTTGTAGTCCATTCCTTCGCTTCATAAGCTCCGAGTAGTAGTCTCTTCGCCGCGATCCATGAACCCCCGAACTCTAGAGAGGCTCCACAAGTCGAATGATGCATGCTTGCTTGAAGTCTTCCATTTCGAAGATGATCTACCTTGAAGAAACTCAAACCCAAGCTCTTGCTTTGCTAATCAAGTATTAGCAAATAAAACACCCTAATCTAAGTGGCAAGAATAGATGAGGATGATGAAGTAGGAATTTAGCTCTCATTTGTTTTCGATTTCTCACTCATTTTCATCACATATGAAAAAGCTAGAAAGCTTTTCATCAAAAGGAAGAAGAAGAAGAAGCAAATCTCTTTGTGATGAATAATGAATCAAGTGTGAGGTTAGAAATGCAACCATGGGTTAAGTATGAAGACTTAACCCATGTAGAGAATCAACTATGGTTAAAGGGTTGGATTGGGTTAAAGAAATATCTTTGCAAAATATCACAAAATATCATGGTCAAAGTCAAAGCTTCAAGAAGCTTCTTGAAAGCTTCATGAAAGCTTAACCCTAATCCAAACCCTATTCATATTTAAACTCTGCAAAGTATGTTGCATTTATAACCATAACATGTTACAATATTATATATCACATATACAATATTTATTGTAACAAAATAAAATAATACAATTAACATATATCGCATATATATCAATGTATTACCCGAGTGAGAAAAAGAATCTTTAAGTGAGCTAATATTAGTTAATGTAATATAATATATCAAATATATAATTATACATTAAATTATCAAATCAACACTTGATGCGATAATCCAGCTATTTCACAAATAACCGATTAATATAATCTGTATCAGTTCATCGAATCAACACTTGATCCGATGACCCGGCTATATCACATATACCCGGCCGATATCACATATCGCGAGAATCTAATACGGTATCACATACACATATTGTTCTCGGTCCCGCACATATCACATATGTGCTCCTACTCCGTTTTTCCTGAGCCAGGAAACCTCTGTATAGGACTCTAAAGAATCGTCAATACGCCGACAGTAGGTGATGATCATATCAAACACCCACAAGCTGCAAGCGGTCAGCTAAACGTAACAGCTACCCAGGTATTCATCGATCAGAAGATCAACAAGCAAGCCTGTACATTCTCCTGCGAATCCAATCAGTAACACTCCCTTACAGTCCGGTCTCTTCGTCTGATATGTCACATATCTCGCCTAGGGGTGGTAAACGTCAGACCCCAGTAGCTTGATAAGTCGTGTCGATATGAGGTCTATAACAGTTCGAGAAACTACTTATAACACTTACCAGTAAATCTCAGCAACCCTGGCCAGGGATCTCCAGTTATAGCCAATCGAACACAGTGCAACATCAACTCCCTATACCGGGAGAGACGAATCCCCTCCTATCGCTCATTGCCTCCATGTTATTCGGGACTGTACCCAAAAGCCACCGTTTTGCATGCCCTCATGGACATGGTAAGGTGGAAATCAAGGTACAGTGGGAATCACACAAGACTCTATGACGATCTCGGGTCTACAGACTAACCTGTACCAGTGTCACCAGAGAACTGCCATCAGACGTGAGGTATAATACCATCTGGGAGTTCTCGGCGAGTCCGTCCAGTGTACCCAGTCTCCACTGAGCACCCGTATACTTTCTCTGATGTCAAACACCAATGGATATGGGATCATCCATCGCCCATCATATGGGTCAAGAAGCGCATACGCTAGTCTACTCTGGAGTATCGATGCTTTACCTCGGTACTCCCATGACTAGGAATATTTGAAGGATGTACTTAACGACTACACTGTTCCCACTAGTATGATATGCATCATAGTCCTGGTTGTCAAGTACTCATCCTAAGGGCTTTATCAATATGTAACATAGAGACAATCATAGTGCATGTTAAGATAAAGAGCAACCAGATAACATACTATCATGTCGAGCAAGAAAGTCCTCCCTATATATGTCCAAGCATCCACTACAATATACATCGAATGTACAGTAATGGCCTCTAGGGCATACATATAACTAACACATTATCCCAAGAGAGTGAGAATTATGTCATCCTGAACCATGGTTACAAAATATCTAGATATTTTGAGACTTGAGTTTAAGCAAAACCATGGGCAATGAAACCATGGTATTGACTTTGGTCAACACAAGAGAAGAGTGTAGAATAGTCAACCATGATTTTATTCCCATTTTTCTTTTCTCAAATAATCAAAATATATAAATATGTTACCATATGAGTCTTGCATTGCCACCACCAATGTATCATCAACCATGACACATGTATGCTTGCACGTGTGCATCCATATCAACATATACATACACTCATGCATGCATCATAAAGAAATAGGTTTTAATAAATGAGCTAATGGACTTAATATTAAATCAACACTTGATTTAATAACCCGGTCATATCACATACGACTCGTCCAATACTAAACGCCCGATTAAAATACGGTATCAAATACACGCATTTAATCGAGCTCCCGCGCATATCTCATATGCACCCCACATCTTTTCGCCTGAGCTAGGAGACCCCTTTGTGGGATTCTAAGATTCGTCAATACGATAGCAGTAGGCAGTGATCATATCACATACCCACAAACCGTCAGTGGCACAAGCTGTACGTAACGGCTCCCAGGTATTGAGCGATCAGAAGAAACACAAGCGAACCTGTCAAAACTCCCGTCGAGCCAACTGGCAACACTTACAGTACAGTCCGGTCTCTTTATCAATTATGCTCCATATCGAATCTAGGGATGGCATCGTCGACCCCAATAACTCAAAAAGTTATGCCGGTATATGGTTCATAACAGATCGAGAAACTACTGATAACACTTATCTGTAAATCTCATCAGCCCTGGCCAGGGACTTCCTATTATAGCCAATCGTGCATAGCGCAATATCAACCCCCAATGCCGGGAGAGACGAAACCCCTCCTATCGCTTATTGCCTCTATGTGCCTCGGGACTGTACCCAAAATCCACCTGTTTGCACGACTCAATAGAGCCGTGGTAGGGTGGAGATCAAAGTACAGTGGGAGGGCACATAAGACTCTATGACGATCTCGGGTCTACAGACTAACCTGTACCAGCGTTACATGAGAACTTCTATCCGACGATAGATATAATACCACATAGGATTTTTCGGCGAGTCCGTTCAGTGTACCCAGTCTCACTGAGCACCTTATACGGTCTTTGGTGTCACCACACTAATGGATATGGGATCATCTATCGCCCATCATATGGGACAAGTAACGTATATGCTAGTCTACTCTGGAATATCGATGCCCCGTCTCAATACACCCATGACTAGGAACATTTCAAGGATATGCTTATAAACTACACATGTCCCACTAGTATGATCCGCAACATAATCTCAGTAGTCAAGTAAATATCCTAAGGGCTTTATCAACATGTACCAAATGAGTAAGAAGCATGATCAAAAGAACATGTCAAGATAAAGTACAACCAGATAACATACTATTATGTAGAGCAAGAATGTCCTTTGAATATATATATACACATACCGATACATCCACTATCATATAATGGCCTCTAGGGCATATATATATCCAACAATCTCCCACTTGCACTAAGGACAATTATTGGCATATCTTATACCCAACATCTCAAAAAGTCGCTCATACTGCGGTAGAGGGAGGGCCTTGGTGAGTAGATCCGCGGTGTTATTCTTTGTATCTACTTTCCGAATCTCGATCTCGCAGCGATCAACTATCTTCCGGATCAGATGATATCGCCTGAGGATGTGTCTGGATTGCTGATAGGACCTGGGCTCTTTGGCCAACGCCATAGCTCTATTATTATCACAATATAAAGGTATTGGATCAATAATGGTTGGAACTACTTCTAGCTCCGAGATGAACTTCCTCATCCAGACGGCTTTCTTGGCAGACATTTGCAGCAATATACTCAGCTTCCATCATGGAGTCTGCAACAGTATCTTGTTTGGAACTCTTCCAACATACCGCCCTTCCATTAAGGGTAAATACAAACCCTGAGATAGATTTGCTGTCATCCTTATCACTCTGGAAGCTCGAATCGGTAAAGGCCTCCATTTGGAGATCCCTGTTACCATACACCAAGAACATTTCTTTAGCCCTTCGCAAGTACTTAAGAATGTTCTTCACAGCTGTCTAGTGATTCTCTCCTGGGTTGGATTGATACCTGCTTACTACACCCAGTGCATAAGCTACATCAGGACGTGTACATAATATCACATACATTATAGATCCTACAGCAGAAGCATAGGGTATAATTCTCATGTGAGCTCTTTCTTCATCAGTCTTTGGGCAAAAGTCCTTGGAGAGAGTGACTCCATGACTAGCGGGTAAGACACTCCGCTTGGAGTCTTCCATACTAAAGCTCTTTAGGAAGGTGTTAATGTAGCTGGTTTGGGACAATCCCAACAACCTTTTAGATTTATCCCTATAGATCTTCATGCCCAATATGTACGAGGCATCACCCAGGTCCTTCATGGAGAACCTTTGTGATAAGAACAGTTTGACCGATTGTAGTATAGGAACATCGTTTCCTATCAGAAGAATGTCATCCACGTACAATACGAGGAATGTGACAGTACTTCCTACAATCTTCTTATAAACACAAGGTTCATCTGGATTTTTGACGAAATAAAACTTTTTGATAACATCATCAAAATAGATGTTCCAACTCCGTGATGTCTGCTTTAATCCATAAATGGATTTAAGCAACTTACATGCTTTCCCGCTGCTCCCACTATCAATGAAGCCCTCTGGTTGATCCATATAAACGCATTCTTCTAAATCACCATTTAGAAAAGCAGTTTTAACGTCCATCTGCCAGATTTCATAGTCGTAGTGAGCAGCAATAGCAAGTAGGATCTGAATGGATTTAAGCATGGCTACAGGAGAAAAGGTTTCTTCATAGTCCAGTCCTAGTCTTTGCCGAAATCCTTTAGCCACAAGCCTTGCCTTATAGGTCTCCACCTGCCAATCTACACCGATCTTTCTCTCAAAGATCCATTTGCACCCTACGGGTTTTACCCCAGAGGGTACAACATCCAAAGTCCATACTTTGTTGGTATACATAGACTCCATTTCGGATCTCATGGTATCTAGCTACATCACAGAGTCACCACTCATGATAGCTTGCTGAAAACTGGTAGGGTAATCATCATCCATGATGCAGTCTTCTCCATCACCATCAATGAGAAAACCGTAGTATCTCTCCGGTGGGCGAGAAGTCCTACCATATCTACGGAGTGGCTGAGGTTCATAAGGATCTGTTGCAACATCAGGTTCAACCAAGTCGTCATTTGTAACTTGTGTCTGTAGAACCTCTTCTAGATCTACCACATTGTCGTCATTATCATTTGGAAAAATCTCATTTTCTAAAAATATGGCATGTTGAGAAACAAACACCTTTTGTTCCTCCTTGTGGTAGAAAAGATACCCAAACGAATATTTTGGATATCCTACAAATATACACTTGACCGTCGTGTCTCGAGTTTGTCTGGATTCTGCTTTTTGACAAAAGCCGGACAACCCCAAATCTTAACTCGTTTAAGAGATGGTCTCTTCCCATACAATATCACATATGGAGTGGTAGGCATGGTCTTGGTTGGAACTTTGTTCAACAGAAAAGCTGCAGTGTCCAATGCATGCCCTCAAAAGGAGAGAGGTAACTCAGTATCACTCATCATGGATTGACCAAATCTAATAAGGTACGATTCCGCCGCTCTGACACACCGTTGTGCTGTGGTGTGTAAGGGGGAGTGAGCTGAGAGAGAATCCCATTCTCTTTTAGGAAGTTCAAAAACTCTATACTAAGATACTCTCCATCTCGATCTGATCAAAGTATTTTGATGCTCATACCTGTTTGTTTTTCTACTTCAAGTTTGTACTCCTTGAATTTCTCGAAAGCTTCAGACTTATGCTTTAATAAAAACACATGACCGAATCTCGAGAAATCATCAGTAAAAGTTATGAAGTAAGAAAAACCGCCTCTCGCATGTGTAGACATTAGCCCACATGCAACACTATGTATGAGGCCCAAGAGCTCTATAGCTCTTTCTCCGTATCCAGTAAATGAAGTTTTGGTCATTTCCCCTTTGATACAAGACCGACAAGTCGCATAAGATTTATACTCAAAAGAATTTAAATATCTATCTTTATGAAGCTTGTTTTGTCTTGTTTCATTAATATGACCAAGTCTACAATGCCAAAGAAAAGCTTCATTTATATCTGAAAATTTTCTTTTATTTGTGAGTTGTATGTTGAAAACTGTGTGTTGATTTAGGATGTATATCCCGTTATTAAGTACCCCAGAACCAATCAACTCTTGATTTAGTTTAATGTTCATAACATTATGCTGCAATACAAAATGATATCCTTCATTGTCTAACAAAGAACCGGATATTATATTACAAAGTATGCTAGGTACAAAGTAACATGGGTTCAAAACCTATATACAACCCGACGGCAACCCTAGGTGATACTCTCCCACTGAAACTGCATGTACATTGGAACCATTTCCAACTCGGAGAGTGTGATCACCGGTCTTCAAAACTTTGCTATTTCTCAAGCCCTGCACAGAATTGCAGATATGAGAACCCGAACCAGTACTAATACCCAGGAAGCAGAGTTTATAGAAAAACAGTTTTCAGTCACAAACACACCTGAAGCAGAAGCCTTACCATGCTTCTTTTTGTTGAGATCAGCAATATATACGACGCAATTCCGCTTCCAATGCCCCGTCTTCTTGCAATAGAAACATTCTCCTTTCCCGTCTTATCAACCTTGGATTTGTCTCTTCCTTGTGTCTTCTTGATTCCACCTCTCGATTTGGTGGATTTCTTCTTGTTCCTTCCCTTGGCGTTGGCTTTTAGGACGGAAGAGGAAGATTGTCTAACAAACATAGAGGGAGACTTCGATTTAAGCGTGCTCTCCGCATTTCTCAACATATTGAGAAGTTCGGGTAGTGACTTCTCCATGTTATGCATGTTGAAGTTCATTATAAATGGAGCAAAGGCTGAGGGAAGAGACTATAGAACAATATCAGTATATTGCTCGTTCTCCATTGTCCATCCGAGGCCCTCAAGCTCTTCAATAAGAGCTATCATCTTCAAAATGTGATCACCTACTGGTGTGCCAGGAGCCATCCTCATCTGAAACAGCTTTCGAGACGCTTTGTATCGTAGGATACGATATTGCTCCCTATACAACTCTTTTGTATGGAGAAAGATGGATTGAACATCCATCTTTTCGTGCTGCTTTTGATGTGTATTGTTCATCGATGCAAGCGCGGGGCATTTAGCAGTAGCACAGTCAATATCCTACATTTTGCAGATCTCCCTATCCGCAATAGAAGAATCAGGGACTGGGCTGGGTGGAGCTGAGGCAGTGAGGACATATGATACTTTATCATTTATGAGAGCAATGTTAATGTTCCTCAGCCAGTCTTTATAGTTTGGCCCATTTAGCTTATTTTTCTTTAATAGTAGCTTAAGTCCAGTCATGGTTATCTGCCATTTGGAGAAAGAAATGAATAAACTCAGCGAAAGCTCTTGCAAAGATTAGATTGGTTATTATCTTATCTAATCGATGTCTCCCACTTGCTTTTATCAATTTTTTTCTTTCAAACCCTAAAAAGAAAATTAGCCAGGATTAATTACATTCTACAACTTCGCTAACCGTTCAGCCAGGCCAGTGTCGGTACTTTGAGGGAGGTTCCCCGTGTTTTCGCACAGACCTAATTAAAATAAACATCATTTTCCCAAAGGCGTAGCTGTTAGTGTTTATGCCCTAGAAGGCCATTACTGTATCATACTAGTTTGTATATTACTTAATGGAAGCTTGGGATATTCACATGTATATAACAGTCTTGCTAAACATGGTAGTATGCTACTTGGTTTTCTATCTTAATATGTGAGTGTACGTATTGATAGAGCTCTTAGGATCTTGCTTGACTACCAGCGTTGTGATGGCAGTCACACTAGTGGGGGCTGGGTAGTCTACAAGCACATCCTTTTTCAGGTCCCTGGTCGTTGGATTATCGAGACAGAGCATCGATACTCCGGAGTAGACTAGTGTGTACGCTTCTCATCCCAGTTGGGGAGATGGTCTGTCCCACAGCCGTCAGTACGTCGTACTGGAGATAGTATACAGGTGCTCGTTAGGTTACGGGTACACCGGACAGGACTCACAGGGAACTGTTGGTTGGTTTTATACCAGTCGTCAGTGAACAGTTCCCAGGTGACATGAGTACAGCATAGTCCGCAGACTTGACACTGCTACTTCGCCTCGAGTGTGTCCCACTGTTCTTAGATTGCTACCCTACCACGGCTCAAAGGAGTCGTGCAAACAGGTAGCAGTTGGGTGCAGTCTCGAGCACTTGGAGGCAGTGGCGGTTAGACAGGATTCGTCTCTCCCGGTATTGGGGGTTGATATCGCGCTGTGTCAGAGAGCCATTACGCAAAGTCCCTGGCCAGGGCAAGCGAGATTTGCTGGTAGGTTCCAGTAGTTTCTCAGGGTGTAATGGGCTTCCCTCCGACATGACTTATACCGCTATTAGGGGACTGACGCTTGCCGCCCCCCTAGGCCCGATATGCGATAGTCTAAGACGAACGGACCGGACTGTATGGAGATTGTCACAGCAGGCTCAGTAGGAGTTCGGATGGGTTTCCTCATCGGCCTTCTTATCGACAACTACCTGGGGACCGTTACGTACAGCTAGTGCCGCTTGCGGTCTGTGGTTAAACCCACTGCCAGCGTAGTAGTCGAGTCTCTAGAGTCCCACACAGAGAGTTTCCTACTCCAGGCGAAACGATATAGAGGTCGTATGGTTTTACGACAAGGGTTCGGACGCATACGTGTGTTTACGCACGTACGACTTTCGGACAGTTTTTACCAGTCGGCTTTGGTTTAAGCCAGTTACTGGTATCCGGTTATTGGATTTATACAGTCTAAAGTTTTTCCGTATTTTTGCGGATCGGAGGGGCGTTCTCGTAATTACGCGAGAAGCTTCTAGAAGATGGTGACTAAGGAGGTTTAGGTGGCATATACATTGAATGAGATTAGTGAGTCATGAGAGTGATTCATCATTGTCATTAATGCATCATAAATGCTTAATGACTCATGATAATGAATCACCACTTGATATTTATGAAGCATGATTATTCATCACTTATTTTCTTTTCTTGATAAAAGTAAATGCTTCATATATATTATGATAACTCATAATCTTTATTCAATTATCATACACACATTCTCTCTCCTCAAGCTCTCTCTCTTCAAACCCTAATCCTCACCTCTCATGTGTTGAGAACAAGGATTAGTTAGACTACTTAATCCATAACCCTCTCTATATTACACCTAGCTTCTTTGATTAGCACTTAGAGAAGTTTAGTTGCCTCAAGTTTAGAGGCTAAGCTTGGAGTAAAGCTCTCGGGTGGATCGTCTACTACATCGAGAAGGCCGAGGAGGAGGTGGAGTTCGCAAAGACGAAGGACACGATTCATTAGGTATAATCCCTAAGCATAGTAGTTTAAAACATCTATGTGCTTGGTTAGTTATCGTTTAGCTTCGATTCTAGCGGTTAGTCGATGTTTGTTCACTAAACAAGTTCGTTCCCGAAAATTCCGCCTCCCCACAAGTATTGGGGTGTAGTACATCGACTTACAGTGGTATCAGAGCCTCGCTAAACAATAAATAACTTACTTGCAAATTTGTATGAATTTCGAACGGAAAAAACGAAACCGGAAAAGCCCGAAAATATCAGTTTCTGTCGATTTTTAAATGAAGTCCAAAATTTTTTCAGGGAAGTTCAGAAAGCTTAAAATGACATTATTAGAACACACAAAAAATTTGGTCCCCTGAATTGCCTACGGCGCCGCGGAACCGCGGCGGATAGCACCGATCCGCCGCGCTTCCGCCGCCGATTTGACGATCCAGGGACCCATTTTTCTTGTGTTGGTTCTCTGTAATATTTGGGATTTTCTGGAATATTTAATTTTTGCTCAGGTTTCAGATTTGCAGAGCAGTATTGGAGCAAAATTAAAAGTGTTTAATCGATCGAAATTATACAGTATTTGCTTGTTGGATTATATCTGTGATTGTATAATGTGTTCGTAAACCTCCCCTAACTGCTAGTATGTCAGTTGGCAGGGGGTTGCACATTTCTGAAATGGATTTTATTTGTTTGTGCATATGAACTGTGTTGGACTGTTGTGATGTATAGCCGGGGTTATGTGATGGGTTATTATTTAATTCATTTGATGTAAATGTAATTTGTTGTAATATTATTTTGCGGGGCACATCCAGGTTGCGGTTGTAGCCACCGTTGTATTATTTCATTTTACTGTTTTTGCTCCTAGGACAGACCCAAGGTGGGGTGCACAAACTGCCGGGCGGGTAGTTTGCCACACCCGTAGGGGTCGTGGGTGGGGTAATGGCTATTCATCACAACTGTGTAATCCGTATTTTGTTGCAGGCTCAAAACAAACACAGATTGCTTGCAAATCCAATTAAGTTCATCTGTGATCTGGAATGAATATCATTGCGTCAGACGAATGTAAAATATCTATATATATGATATCTATTTAGACGTCACTTATGTTTTACACCCGCGCTAGCCCAGCCCCCGCTCTGTCGTTAGTTAAGTAACCTAACGGGTGATGACGGGACCCCGTGGCGAATGCGGATGGCATAAGAGGACGTTGTATTTTCGTTGTTTTCTGCAATGATAGGTTAATGATGGGACGCATTATCTCTAATGCAAAGAAAAAAAACTAAAGTTTAAATCGTTGGAACAATTTAAAAGAAACCACTCGGTTAATTTTAAAACAGATATTTTTAAAATACGGAGACTTAACCACTCCTTTTAAAAGCTATCAGGTTCCTTCGGTTATATCAAGTTCACTACGTTCACGGTTTCGCCAAAACCAGTCGTAGCCCTCCGTCATTTCTTATGGATGGTCAGTAGTATTCAAGCTATGCTTGTTGGCTTACGTCAAGGCATAGTGTTTGGTACCTGCTGGGGTATTCATTTGTTGCATAGATAGATATGTTGGTTTGGGACAGTCGCATTACCTTGTTGGCTTACGTCAAGGGTATATACGGGTGGGTTCAAATTAACAAGATAATGATGGGCAGAACTTGACATGTGACTTATGATTTGTTGGCATACGTCAAGGTCATAAGAGCATGGGGCAAAAACTTATATCGGGAATTTCTAAAGAAACTGAAATTTGCAAAGAGATGCATACCATTTGGAGTTTGATGAATGTTGGTAGGATTCTTTCAACATTATCATACGATGATATTTGGATCCCGATCCTACTGTGAGTATATGCTACTTATCAGGATATTCGTCACTTAACGATCAATGCTATAAACCTAGTAGGTGTCCAGAAAAGTGTCAGCGGGGTTACGCCCCCAGAGAAAAGAGGTTATTTAATTAAGGAACTTCGCGAAAGCGTTGGAAAACCTCCCTCGAAGTATCGACACTGGCCTGGCTGAACGGTTAAGCAAGTATTGTACGGTGAGAATAGTCCTGGCTAATTCTTCTTTTATGGTTTGAGGAAGGATTCGAGAAACAGTGGGAGCCATCCAGTTTAGATAAACTAAAAATCACTCTAAACTTGCAAGAGCATCATGCTAAAGAGTTTTCTTCTCTCTCTCCTAATTGCAGCGACCCTGAAAATGACTGGACTTAAGTTACTTTTAGAGAAAAATATACTGACAGGGCCAAACTATAAAGATTGGCTGCGGAATGTCAAAATGGCTTTGACCTATGACAAATTGGGGTACATCCTCACCGCTACGGCACCTGCTGTCCCTGGTCCCAAATCCAGCAATGCGGATAAGGAAATCCGCAAAACCTGGGATTTAGATTGCGCGAAAGCCAAGTGCATCGTGCTTGCCTCAATGAACAATGAACATCAGAGGAGGCACGAGGATATGACCCTAGATGGCATATTTCTCCATACAAAGGAACTTTATGGAGAGCAATCTCGTATAGCAAGATACGAGACCTCTAAGAACTTGTTTCGAGCGAGGTTGGCTGTCGGGTCATCGGTAGGAGAACATGTCCTAAAGATGATCGGCTATATTGAAGAGCTCGCAGACCTTGGGACGACTTTGGATAATGAGCTGTATACAGACCTTATTCTCCAGTCCCTTCCTCCCACCTACGCCCAGTTTATCCTGAACTTCAACCTTCAAGGAAAATAAGTTGAACTTCCGGAACTCCTGAACATGTTAAGGAGTGCAGAGGGCACCTTGCAGAAGGCAAGGGAAACACCCGCTATGTTTGTTGGCGGAGCATCTTCTTCCGGGTCCAAGGCTAGGGCCAAAGGAAGGAAGAAGAAGGCCGTCCCCAAACCTAGAGGAGGTGTTAGTAAGGTGGGAGGGAAGGGAAAGAAAAAGTTTGCAGTACCGGTAGTTGGCCAGGATGAGTGCTTCCATTGTCACAGGAAAGGGCACTGGAAGAAGGATTGCAAGGCGTGGAACGCCAAGAACCAGGAACCGAAGCAAGCTGTGGCTTCGACTTCAGGTGTGTTTGTAATTGAGAATTTTCTGTCGATCAACTCTACTTCCCGGGTATTGGATACCGGATCAGGATCTCATATTTGCAATTCATTGCAGGTACTGAGAAACCGTAGAGTGCTGAAGGAAGGTGATATGACCCTAAAGGTTGCTAACGGAGCTAGCGTGGGAGTTGCGTCCGTCGGGGATTATCACCTAGGATTGACGAGTGGACATATTTTGGTTTTACATAACTGTTATTTTGTACCAAGCTTAACATGTAATATCATATCAGTTTCCTTGTTATCAAATAAAGGTTATGATTTCACGTTTGTAAGAGATGTTGTCAACATCCACCTTAATCATGGTTTGATTGGGTCCGGTACCCTAAATAACGGTATATATGTTTTAAACCAACTCCAAATTTTCAATGTCCAGAACACACTAAAAAGAAAGTCTCCAGATTTAAATAAAGCTTTCTTATGGCATTGTAGACTGGGTCACATCAATGAGAGAAGGTTGACTAAGTTGCATAGAGAAGGATATTTGGACTCGTTCGAATATCAAACTTATGACACTTGTCAATCTTGTCTCAAAGGAAAGATGACAAAGACTCCATTTACTGGACAAGGAGTAAGAGCGAGCGAGCTCTTAGGACTCATACACAGCGATGTATGTGGTCCAATGTCTACACATGCGAGAGGTGGTTATTCCTTGTCACGATCCGAAAGTATGGAACATGACCGGCACTTAAACTACGAACGTCTCGAGGCGTACGTAATCTAAGTAAACCGAAAACCCAGAAATCCAAACCAAAAAAAGTAGTAGAGTGCAGGAAAAACCAACTTAAAGCAAGTAGTTTCAATAGCATAAGCCGAATTATGCGGTTTTTAAAAACATCAAAAATTTACTGAAAATTTCGGCAGAGTCTCCTTTGTAAATACTGGCCCCCAAACGGGATACAACATTGTTAGTTATATGTATGCCCTAGAGGCCATTACTGTACATTGGATGTATATTGTAGTGGATGCTGGGACATATATAGGAAGGACTTTCTTGCTCGACATGATAGTACGCTATCTGGTTGCACTTTATCTTAACATGTATACTTTCTGTCTCTCTGATTACATGTTGATAAAGCCCATAGGATGTGTACTCGACTTCCAGGACTATGATGTAGATCATACTAGTGGGGCCTGGGTAGTCCATGAGTACATCCTTGAAATGTTCCTAGTCGAGGGAATATCGAGACGGGGCATCGATATTCCAGAGTAGACTAGCGCATATCTTCTCGACCCATGCGATGGGCGATGGATGATCCCATATCCATTGGTGTTTGACATCGAAGATGGTATGCGGGTGCTCAGTGGAGACTGGGTACACTGAACGGACTCGCCGAGAACTCCCAGATGGTATTATACCTCACGTCAGATGGCAGTTCTCTGGTGACACTGGTACAGCTTAGTCTGTTGACCCGAGATCGTCATAGAGTCTTGTGTGTCTCCCACTGTGCTTTGATTTCCACCCTACCACGGCTCTACTGAGTCGTGCAAACAGGTGGTTTTTGGGTACAGTCCCGATTCACATGGAGGCAATGAGCGATAGGAGGGGATTCGTCTCTCCCGGTATTGGGGGTTGATGTTGTGCTATGCTCGACTGGCCATAACAGGAAATCCCTGGCCAGGGTTGCTGTGATATACTGGTAAGAGTTATCAGTAGTTTCACGAATGTTATGGACCTCAAGTCGGCATGACTTATCGAGCTATTGGGGTCTGACGTTTACCACCCCTAGGCGAGATATGCGACATATCAGACGAACAGACCGGACCGTACGGTAAGTGTTACTGGTTGGATTCACTGGAGTGTAAGCGGGCTTGCTCGTCGATCTTCAGATCGCTCAATACCCGGGTGGCCGTTACGTTTAGCAGACCGCTTGCGGCTTGTGGATGTTTGATATGATCATCATCTGCTGCCGGCGTATTGACGAGTCTTTAGAGTCCTACACAGAGGTTTCCTGGCTCAAGCGAAACGAAATAGGAGCGCATATGAGATATGTGCGGGACCGAGAATGATACCAGTATGTGATACTGTATTCCATTCCCGCGATGAATGTATCGATTAGGTTATATGTGATATACCCTAGTTATCGAATCAAAGGTTGATTTGATAAGCCGATACATTATATACTAGTCGGTTGTGTGCCACATGACCGGATCATTGAATCAAGTGTTGATTTAATTATTTAATGCATAATTATATATTTGATATATTACTTTGCATTAACTAGTATCGGTTCACTTTAAATGGATTTTCTCACTCGGGTGTGCGCATTACATATGCGATATGATTTTGTGCACTTGATTGTATCATGTTTGATGATACAAGTCTTGCTAGGGTTCAAGTGTAAAGATTAAACCTTGGTTAATGAAATGGTTAGGGTTTATTATTTATTATTCATTTATCTTATTTAATTATCCTTTTTATTTTTGATAAATGAATAAAAGAAAAGAGAAAAGAATGGTGGCTAATTTTGTTCTTTAGTTGAAGCTTCATGAAGCTTTGTTCAAGTCAACCATTCTTATCTCATCCTTAACCCTAACCATTCCCACTAACCATGATTCATTCTCTACACTTGACTCTAGTTAAAATTATGATAAGAATTCATTTTCTTTTCTTTTTCAATTAACTTATCATATATTTCTTTCTTCTTCTTCTTCATGAGCAAGGAAGAAAAAGCTTTCTTCATCAATGGTGAATTGAGCAAATGAGTGAGAAATCCAATTCTAAAGTCTACCCACTTCCTATTTCTTCATTCTCTACCTCTTGCCAAGTAGTAGAGTGTGTTTCCTTCACAAGTCATCATGGTTTGGTGAAGGTGGAGCTTGATCTAGCGATGCCTCGACGTAGATCATCTTCGGCATGGACATCGACGACCTAGCTTGCCCATTCTCCGACGAAGCCGACGCTAGAGCCCGGATTTGATTTGGACAGCGGAGAGGACGTTGTTGCGGAGCTATGGAGGTGGAGCACCGGATCTACAAAGGTTGTATTTCCGTATCTTGTAGTTAAATGTTAACTTGTTTGCTTGTTTCGCCTAAATATCTAGTAAACGATCAGTAGTCGGGTTTGTAGGCACCGGTAAAATTTGATTTGTGCATGTTTGATCACTTGTGAGACTTCACTAGAGTGCCAAGGAACCCTACATGAATAGTATACGAAATCAAGAAAAAGGCATCCCCAAGCGGGAGCTAGCTCTTCGTCAATCGACGGTCACAACCACACAAGCAATATAATATACAACGCCAACGGCGAGGATCAAAACTCAAAAGGAAACTCAAAACCACCAAATATATAACGAGCGACTCTAAGGTCGAATGAATAAACAACACTGGTCTCTATCTCAATAAATACATGTTTGGTTGATGGAATTTACTAGATACAACTGAATAATATTATACAAGGTAATATGATGGGTACGATACAAGAAAAACCCACCTACTAGCAAGTCACCCGAATGAAACTGAGCCCGCAAAGCCGTAATGAAACCTGTACTGCAAAACCTGCAAGAAACTGGGGCACAACGGGGGTGAGTTGCCAACTCGTGAATAGAAAAACATCTACGCACAGAAATCGCATAAATAACGCAATCCTAGGTCAATGATCATAATATGTCCTCAAATATAGGAATAACACGTAGCCTATAACAAGGCTAGGGTAAATATCTAACCCGAGTGTAATCTCATGTGCCCGTGTCAGTGCCTCAGGTAGCAATATATCATATGAATGAGGTATGAATGCATGAAAACAGAATACATGTAAATGAAGAACTGTTTTCATAAATTAGTGAGATTTCCTTTGTATTTTTAAACTGAGGTATCATAAATGAAATCAGTATCAACAGTGTCTAGCATCGACACAAAACATAAATCTCAATGTCTCAAAATATCAATGTCTTAATCTCAATATCTAGGGCGCCGTCAGTCCAGACCGGCCCCTACCATCCATCTCAAGACCACGACGGTATCCTCCGGATATCCGACGTGTCGGGTAATATCACCGGTAGGTAGTGCTCCCCAGCCAGGCTCAACGTCAACACCACATTCCTCTTGCCCCGGGGTACCATACCGGGCCCACCATGTACCCGAAACGGTTCCTCCACTCCTCGAATCGGGTCTCGAAATCCATCAGCAAACTCATGGTGGACGACTCATACATCATGGGAAAACCGCACTTTTTATTTTAAAAGGGAGAAAAGGTTTATTTATGTTTTTTGCGGTTTTCCTCCAAATCCAAGAAATCTCATGAAATCCGAATCCAAGTCATCAATAGCATGTAAACAGTGAATATAGGCATGAGAATCCATGAATACGACACAACAGTGAATAATAACATGCATGAAGTAGTAGGCAATAACTACAATGTCTAACTAGCATATAAGGCAAGTACACTAATATCATGTCTAAACTATTAGCTAACAACCTATGTCAAATGAAATAGTATTTTCTAAAGTGTTCGTGACTTGTCAATTACCGATGAAGATGTGTGTGAGCCGGCAAGTAAGTGTACGTGGTATATACGCGTCATCGGTAATGGTGCTGGTGTCCTAACAGCATGATATTAATAATGCAATAAGAAATTATAATATAAGTATGCGATGCGGAGCGAACAGTAAAAATGAGCGGGAGCTGAATACTAGACGCAACTATAACTAATCTGCACTAATCTAATATAAGTCCTACAAATGGTGCCTTTTGAAATAACACGAATCATGGGGTTTTGAAAATAGGGGCTACGGTGTTTTTAAGAAAAGATACGTTTTTTGAAATATCCGTAGAATCCCTTGACCTGTCTTTTAAAATACGCATGATTCGTAAGCTTTGAAATAGGTAAGAATCGAATCTAATCTAACAACTAAACTAAGCTAAAGGGCTAAGCTAACAAGCTGGACTACAGGTAAGAAAACCGCCTAACGTCTGAGTCGATACATATACATACCTGTATATATATTAGTCGGTGATCCCGCCTCAATAATATCATATCCGATACCATATCTATAATCAGACATCCCAAGTCAAGAGTGCGGATCAATCATCAAGATATAGCTCGTACGTAAATCCATCGTACGGCATCCTCCAATTCTGGGTACGGGTCAAAATCACATTCATCATGCTATTCACCTGGTATCCTCTTTATCAATATTATGATCTGGTACTGATCTACGTCTAGTACAATACTGATATCGCCTAAGTATGCATGCACGTGTGTAAAAACTACGTCAAGGACCCGCTACAACGTCATGTCGTATCTCAAATACGAACCCCGCTATATCACCGATCTCACGGCCTCAAATCAAATCTCATCGACTCATCATAAATCCCAAGTACTATCCTCAAATCCGTATGTGAACACACAGTCCCATACCTATGTGAACACATAACTATATATTCCCGAATAAGCACAAAAGAAAGAAGAAAGTATGCAAGTATGGGTGGGTGTGTGCAAGTGTGGTGCGACCGCTACTCTAGGGTTTCGCGACACTCAATCATCCAAGAACACCAAATATCCATATTTATCATCAATAACTCAAACAATATATAACCAATATATATATATATATATATATATGTGTGTGTATACGTGTCCGTATACATCACCATGAACTGCGGGGGTGCTATACGCCATCCACCCGACTTCTCCACGTAGATATAAATCTACTCACCTGGTCCTCGCTCGCCGGTGCCGACGTCGCCACGCGCTTGCTGGTCGTCTTGAAGTCTACATGGGGTACCTACATATCATAACGCACCGTATCGCATTAAAACTAAATTCGAAATCGAAACGGCATACGAAAATCAAATCGGCACGCGTATCACGCATAGGTCCAAACCTATCGCCTACGCATGCAAGAATAGTCAAACCAACCCTCGATGTCGATGTACAAACGTCAAACCATCGAGAAAAATCCAATCACACTCATTTGCACATTCCCGCACACTAATTTTAATATAAACTAGGTTAAAACTCACAAAAACCCCAAATTCACTTTAAAAGCCGTTTTTCCGAAAAACTAGCAAGCAAAATTACCCGTTTTAGTGCAAAACTCGATGTTTAAACAATTCTAGCGGCCATAATACTTATTAAATAACTTAAATAAGTCATAAAAACCATTTCCATAATTTAATCACATAAATTTGCATAATTTCCAAAATCCTAAATTGCAAAAATATCAATTTTAACACTTTTTATTGTAAAATTCACAATTTTACAATTAAACTTGGTTTTGCATATATTAAATGGTTAAACCACTCATGGAAACCTTAATGATGTGCTAAAAATCCTAACTAGATTTTAATCCCACGTTTTTATTTAATTTCTAAAACCTAGTTAGCAATTTAGCATAATTATCACCATTTTTAAACTAACAAATTAGCAACTAGTAACCAAATTAGATTTTGCATTCAATTACATGTTAATCCCCTCATTACAATCATAAGCTAATGATAAAGAACCTAATTTAATTCAAACCCTAGCTTCAATTCAAAATTCCCAATTGAATTTCCAAACATTCAATTAAACCCACAATTTAACACCTAATTAGCTTCATTAAGGAATTTAAATCAAAAAAATGAATAATGGGTCAAAAGTTATACCTCACAAACCATGATCAAACATGAATTCTAGACCTCCATTTTGAAATCCTTGCACCAAGATCCATGCTAAAGGAGATGAGGGAAAATGGGTAGGAGGTGGATTTTGATTTGGATTTTTGCTTGATTTTTTGTGGATTTTTCAAGCATTTTTGAAGAACTTTTTTAAAGAGAAGGAGATGAAGAATGAAGGGCTGTTGGGGTTCAAATTTTGGCCAGAAAATGAGTGGGGGAGGAGAGAGAGGGAGGTGGAGAAAAATGGGGAGAAAGTCAAAGTCAATTCAAGGTCAAAAGTCTAACTAATTTATCCATTTTCTTTTCTTTTCTTTCATTTCTTTTCCTTTGAAATTCAAGTGGGGAAAAAAATGGGGGCTGCTGAATTTAGCTAAGGGGAGAAGTAAGTGGGGGTGTGTGGGTGTGGGCACGGGTGTGGGGTGATGAAAAATGATAAATACAATACCCCAAACATCCATTTACGCTAAAAAAAAGCCTTTTTTCTTCAATAATTTCTAAACCGTTTTGGCAAATGATTTCGTTCCAAAAACCACATGATAAATTTTTATTTAAAGTTTTATGATGCACAAAATTTGTTTCAACTCATTCCAATTTGTAATTTTCCCTAATTAAATGTATTAGTGACGGCTTAAAATAATAATAAAATAATATTTTTTTCAGAAAATTTGAAATTTCACCAGCGGCTCAATAAACACCAAATAATAGCAATTACATAGCTAGAATATGTATATTTAATTTTTATAATAAGATATTTGTATTTTGACTTTTTACAGAAAACCCCTTTATTTTACCGATTTTATCGAAATTTCACCGAAACGATTTTCAAAACGCTACATTCCTACTTCATTACTTTTACAGATGATTTCTCTAGGTTTGGACATGTTTTCTTAATGAAGCATAAATCCGAGGCCTTTGAGAAATTCAAGGAATACAAGAGTGAAGCGGAAAACCAAACAGGCAAAAGTATTAAGACACTGAGATCTGATCGAGGTGGAGAATACTTAAGTGCCGAGTTCCTAGGTTACCTAAAAGAGAAAGGAATTCTCTCTCAGCTTACTCCTCCATACACTCCACAGCACAACGGTGTATCGGAGAGACGGAATCGAACCCTATTGGATATGGCACGATCCATGATGAGTAATGCTGAGTTACCGCGATCTTTCTGGGGTTATGCGCTAGAATCAGCGGCATATCTTTTGAACAGAGTTCCAACCAAAACTGTGCCTACCACACCATATCAGATGTGGAGTGGGAAGAAACCCTATCTTCAGTACCTGAAGACATGGGGATGTCCAGCTTTTGTAAAAAAGCAGCATCCGGACAAGCTCGAGGCACGCTCAGTAGAGTGTAAGTTTGTAAGATATCCAAAGAACTCTATGGGATATTGTTTCTATTACGCAGAGGAACAAAAGATTTTTGTTTCTCGTCATGCCCGCTTCTTAGAAACTGAATTTTTAGAAAATCAGAAGAGCGGGAGCGAAATAGAACTGGAAGAAATTCCAGAACCACAAACTGTTACTGAAAGTTTGGTAGAACCAGTAGTTCAAGAAGAACAGGACATTCCCGCACCCCTCCGCAGGAGTAGTAGGCCGTCTCATCCGCCTGAGAGATACTACGGTTTTCTCATAGATGGGGATAGAGAGGATTGCATCATAGATGATGATGAACCTACTGACTTCCAGCAGGCCATCCAGAGCGACGACTCGGTACGATGGCTAGATGCAATGCGGACCGAAATGGAGTCCATGTACACCAACAAAGTATGGACTTTGGACTTTGCTCCAGATGGGGTAAAACCCATAGGATGCAAATGGATCTTCAAGAAAAAGATTGGTGTAGATGGACAGGTGGAAACCTATAAGGCTAGACTTGTTGCAAAGGGTTTTCGTCAAAGACCTGGTTTGGACTATGACGAAACTTTTTCTCCAGTGGCTATGCTCAAATCCATTCGGGTCCTTCTTGCTATTGCTGCCTTCCATGATTATGAAATCTGGTAGATGGACGTAAAAAACGGCTTTTCTGAATGGAAATTTAGAAGAGAGCGTCTATATGGATCAGCCAGAGGGTTTCAATCAGAGTGGGAGCAGCGGGAAAGTATGCAAGCTGCTTAAATCCATTTATGGACTAAAGCAGGCATCGCGGAGTTGGAACATCTGTTTTGATGAGACAGTCAAAGAATATGACTTTATCAAAAATCCAGATGAACCGTGCATATATAGTAAAGTTGTAGCCAGAAGTGTCGTATTCCTCGTCTTGTACGTGGATGACATTCTATTGATAGGAAATGACATTCCTATGCTACAATCTGTCAAAGGATTCTTGTCACAAAGGTTCTCCATGAAAGACCTGGGTGATGCCTCTTACATTCTGGGGATCCGGATCTATCGTGATAGATCCAAGAGGATGTTGGGACTTTCGCAGTCCAGGTATATCGACACTGTACTGAAAAGATTCAGTATGGAAGATTCTAAGCGCGGTAATCTACCGGCTTGTCACGGAATCACCCTCTCCAAAGAGATGTCTCCAAAGACTGATTTGGAAAGGGAACGCATGTCTATTATACCCTACGCTTCTGCGGTAGGCTCTATAATGTATGCGATGTTGTGCACCAGACTAGATGTAGCTTACGCACTGAGCGTGGTAAGCCGGTATCAGTCAGACCCAGGGGAGATGCACTGGAGAGCAGTAAAGAACATTCTCAAGTACCTGAGAAGGACTAAGGAGATGTTCTTGGTTTACGGCGGAAAAGACCTCAGGTTGGAGGCCTTTGCTGATTCCGGCTTCCAGAGTGATAAGGACGATTCCAAGTCCATGTCGGGTTATGTCTTTACCCTCAATGGAGGGGCGGTGTGCTGGAAGAGCTCCAAGCAGGACACCGTTGCTGACTCGACGATGGAAGCGGAGTATATAGCTGCTTGCGATGCCGCAAAAGAAGCAGTCTGGATGAAGAAGTTCCTAACAGAACTTCAGGTGGTTCCTACCATAGTTGATCCAATACCTCTGTATTGCGACAACAACGGAGCTATAGCTTTAGCGAAAGAACCAAGGTCCCATCAGAAGTCCAGACACATCTTGAGGCGGTATCACCTGATCAGGGAGATCATTGATCGTCAGGAGATCGAGGTTCGGAGAGTTGCTTCTGAAGAGAACATTGCTGATCCATTCACGAAGGCCCTACCTCAGATTCAGTTCGAGAGGCTACTCGAGATCATCGGTCTTCGATACGCCAGTACATGGCCCTAGTGCAAGTGGGAGATTGTTAGTGTTTATGCCCTAGAAGGCCATTACTGTATCATACTAGTTTGTATATTACTTAATGGAAGCTTGGGATATTCACATGTATATAACAGTCTTGCTAAACATGGTAGTATGCTACTTGGTTTTCTATCTTAATATGTGAATGTACGTATTGATAGAGCTCTTAGGATCTTGCTTGACTACCAGCGTTGTGATGGCAGTCACACTAGTGGGGGCTGGGTAGTCTACAAGCACATCCTTTTTCAGGTCCGTGGTCGTTGGATTATCGAGACAGAGCATCGATACTCCGGAGTAGACTAGTGTGTACGCTTCTCATCCCAGTTGGGGAGATGGTCTGTCCCACAGCCGTCAGTACGTCGTACTGGAGATAGTATACAGGTGCTCGTTAGGTTACGGGTACACCGGACAGGACTCACAGGGAACTGTTGGTTGGTTTTATACCAGTCGTCAGTGAACAATTCCCAGGTGACATGAGTACAGCATAGTCCGCAGACTTGACACTGCTACTTCGCCTCGAGTGTGTCCCACTGTTCTTAGATTGCTACCCTACCACGGCTCAAAGGAGTCGTGCAAACAGGTAGCAGTTGGGTGCAGTCCCGAGCACTTGGAGGCAGTGGCGGTTAGACATGATTCGTCTCTCCCGGTATTAGGGGTTGATATCGCGCTGTGTCAGAGAGCCATTACGCAAAGTCCCTGGCCAGGGCAAGCGAGATTTGCTGGTAGGTTCCAGTAGTTTCTCAGGATGTAATGGGCTTCCCTCCGACACGACTTATACCGCTATTAGGGGACTGACGCTTGCCGCCCCCCTAGGCCCGATATGCGATAGTCTAAGACGAACGGACCGGACTGTATGGAGATTGTCACAGCAGGCTCAGTAGGAGTTCGGATGGGTTTCCTCATCGGCCTTCTTATCGACAACTACCTGGGGACCGTTACGTACAGCTAGTGCCGCTTGCGGTCTGTGGTTAAACCCACTGCCAGCGTAGTAGTCGAGTCTCTAGAGTCCCACACAGAGAGTTTCCTACTCCAGGCGAAACGATATAGAGGTCGTATGGTTTTACGACAAGGGTTCGGACGCATACGTGTGTTTACGCACGTACGACTTTCGGACAGTTTTTACCAGTCGGCTTTGGTTTAAGCCAGTTACTGGTATCCGGTTATTGGATTTATACAGTCTAAAGTTTTTCCGTATTTTTGCGGATCGGAGGGGCGTTCTCGTAATTACGCGAGAAGCTTCTAGAAGATGGTGACTAAGGAGGTTTAGGTGGCATATACATTGAATGAGATTAGTGAGTCATGAGAGTGATTCATCATTGTCATTAATGCATCATAAATGCTTAATGACTCATGATAATGAATCACCACTTGATATTTATGAAGCATGATTATTCATCACTTATTTTCTTTTCTTGATAAAAGTAAATGCTTCATATATATTATGATAACTCATAATCTTTATTCAATTATCATACACACATTCTCTCTCCTCAAGCTCTCTCTCTTCAAACCCTAATCCTCACCTCTCATGTGTTGAGAACAAGGATTAGTTAGACTACTTAATCCATAACCCTCTCTATATTACACCTAGCTTCTTTGATTAGCACTTAGAGAAGTTTAGTTGCCTCAAGTTTAGAGGCTAAGCTTGGAGTAAAGCACTCGGGTGGATCGTCTACTACATCGAGAAGGCCGAGGAGGAGGTGGAGTTCGCAAAGACGAAGGACACGATTCGTTAGGTATAATCCCTAAGCATAGTAGTTTAAAACATCTATGTGCTTGGTTAGTTATCGTTTAGCTTCGATTCTAGCGGTTAGTCGATGTTTGTTCACTAAACAAGTTCGTTTTTGAAAATTCCGCCTCCCCACAAGTATTGGGGTGTAGTACATCGACTTACAGTAGCCCCGTTGACACCTTTCTAGACACCTAATGGGTTAGCTAATTGTAAAGTGCAAAAGTCTCCTGGGAGCAAATTTTTCTCACAGTGGGATCGGGATCCTACTATCACATAGAAGGTATGCAATCTCATTGCAAATTTCAACTCTTGAAACTCCCGATATGGTTTTTACCCTTAGCACTCATGACCTTGGCTATGGTTAAAATATCATAAGTACTAGTCAAGTTCTACCCATCATTTCATGATTAATTAGACCCACCCACATGACCCTTGGCTATGGTCAACATAATCATGTGGCTGTCCTAATTAATCGCATAATATGATGTGTAGGAAGACATCACATAGCTACCGTATACTACGCCTTGGCTATAGTCAACATACGTAGCACGAATACTAAGTACTCTACTTCCTAAAATGACGGAGGGCTGCTAATGGTTTTTAAGAAAACCTTTAACGCTTTGAACTTGACATTGTTGTAGAATCTAATGGTTTTAAAAGGAGTGGCTTAAGTTCCGCATTTTGAAAACTTTACTTTTTCACAAAAAGCCGAGTAGGTTTCAAATCCAATTTTACAACATCTTTTAAGTCCTTTTTTCTTTACATTAATCTCATTAATGTAGTCCCATCATTTAAGTTCTTAAGCCATTACAGAAAAGAAATGAAAATAGAACGCACGCTTATGCCATCCGCATTCGCCACAATGTCCCGTTATGTACCGTTAGGTTACTTAACTAATGGCATAGCGGGACGGGACTAGCGCAGATGCAAAACATAAGTAACGTTTATCATATATCATATATATAATACACCATTCGTCTCAACATATAAAGTGATCACATCACAGAATATCAACAACAAAAGCACATATATGAAATTACAGGATATACTAGGAGGTCCGTATTTTGTATTTAGCCAACAATAGAAAATACGGATTCCACGGTCGCGATGAGTAGCCAAGCCCACACTCCTAGACCCCTACGAGAGCGGAAAGTGACCCTACCAATTCTAGAGTTTAGGAGACCCGGTCTCGACTCCTCGAGATGACCTCCCACTGAACCCTAGAACCCGGTCACTTGTGCTCCCCTCCTTGGGTCTATCCTAATGCGGAAAAGTAAATAATATACAACAATGGCGACATCATCCTCAACCCGGAAGTTCCCCAATAAAAGAATATTACATATAATGAATTTTACATGAATGAAAAGAAAAACTCTCATTTCACATAAAACCCCTGGCTATTCATTCACGACGATCCCGTACACCATATCTCAGTAACACATAATATCATATATCATCAACGTAAGTAAGTATGCGTACCCCAATTGTCGTTGACGTATGCAAAGAAACCGGCGATACACTATATACTACACTTACGGTCACAGAAAAGAAAGTGAAAAACTACAACAATTGGAATCAACACTGCCTTTAGACATCATAAAACCGGAATATCACATATTCTGGATTCCATGCCTAACGATGCAAATCTCACATTTGGGTCTCAACTATGAAAACACCTTTTCAAAAGAAGTCGGGTAATTCAAAAAGATTCCCGATTCTATCGAGGCCAAAATATTAGATTTACACACAGCTAATTACTTTTCACAAAATTAATTAGTGTAGATTCCAATTATTGTATCACATTCACAAATATCTGGATGATATTAAACGTTTCGATCGAATCAACAAACACCCACAAATTACCCCGAGAGCTTAACACTTAAGCAAAGTTAAAATACCCAAAACGTGCTACAGTGTCTATGGACCAACTGTAGAAGGGTCAACCCTTACCTCACCTATGGCGCCACGGGACTACGGCAAACCCTAAGGTTTGGCTGCGGTTCCATGGTCATAGAATCGAGTTAGGGTTACGTTCTTCTAGAGGGTCCATAGGGTTACTTGCATGATCTTTTGAATATTTTTAACTTAATAAATTCCAACACTTGGAAAATTTCCAGCGAGGGTAATGAGGTGGTGTGTGATATTCGTTCGAACTGTTTAACGTCGTCCGGGTTACCAAAAACAATGTTAAAATTACGACTACGAAATACTCTGAATTAGCCCCTAAGCAAAATTAACATCACATGAAATTTTGGGCTAAACAAACAAAACCTGAAACCCCAAAATCTATAGACCAGAGCACCAGAGGAAAACGAGGCAACATAGATGCAAAGTGGCCAGCCAGGCCGGAATTTATGGGGTTCTCACCGGGTCAAAATCGGTGGAATCACCTCGTTTTTCTCTGGTGTTCTCAGTGCATCATATGCAAGCTTCTGCAGTTGCTTAAAAAATTTTTCGAGCCCATTTAAAAATCAACAGAGAGCACATCCTAGGGTTTCAGAATATCGTCTTTTCGGAGTTGTTTCGGTTTCGTAATATTTATAATATCGTCTAAATTTCTAGCTTGGCTCTAATACCACTGTAGGGATTCCTTAGCACCATCCTAGGGTTTGGGTTGCATCACACATGCTATAATAAAAATTTAGGGGGTGTTAAACAATACCAACCATGAATCGAATTAGAAAATTAGGGTAACAACTACTAGTATCACATACTAACAAGTGTCTAACACAAAGAGATAAGTAATACAACCTTTGTAAACCTCCTGTTGTGACTCCTTGGATCTACTAAGGTTTGAACCGGTTCGCTTGAACCCTTCCAAGTCCACGACGATACACCACGGGGTCTCTTTGCCCAAGCTCCTACCTTCACTTGATCTTTAAAGAAGTGGAGAAAACAACCTACACTAGTGGGCTAGAATAATATAGATTGGTGATGTGGGTTTGGATCTCACTTAAAAACCTTTTTTTTTAATGTTCTTCACCCACTTTTTGAAACCCTAGAGATCTTGAAGGAGGAAGAAGAAGGAGAGAGGCTTAACTTGACTCAAGTGAGAATAATATCAACATAATCCCAAGAGAGTGAGAATTATGTCATCCTTAACCATGGTTACAAAATATTTAGATATTTTGAGACTTGAGTTTAAGCAAAACCATGGGCAATGAAACCATGGTATTGACTTTGGTCAACACAAGAGAAGAGTGTAGGATAGTCAACCATGATTTTATTTCCATTTTTCTTTTCTCAAATAATCAAAATATATAAATATGTTACCATATGAGTCTCGCATTGCCACCACTAATGTATCATCAACCATGACACATGTATGCTTGCATGTGTGCATCCATATCAACATATACATACACTCATGCATGCATCATAAAGAAATAGGTTTTAATAAATGAACTAATGGACTTAATATTAAATCAACACTTAATTTAATAACCCGGTCATATCACATACGACCCGTCCAATAGTAAACGCTCGATTAAAATACGGTATCAAATACACGCATTTAATCGAGCTCCCGCGCATATCTCATATGCACCCCACATCTTTTCGCCTGAGTTAGGAGACCCCTTTGTGGGACTCTAAGACTCGTCAATATGCTAGAAGTAGGCAGTGATCATATCACATACCCACAAACCGTCAGTGGCACAAGCTGTACGTAACGGCTCCCAGGTATTGAGCGATCAGAAGAAATACAAGCGAACCTGTTTAAAGTCCCGTCGATCCAATTGGCAACACTTACTGTACAGTCCGGTCTCTTCGTCAATTATGCAATATATCGAATCTAGGGATGGCATCGTCGACCCCAATAACTCAATAATTTATGCCGGTATATGGCTCATAACAGATCAAAAAACTATTGATAACACTTATCAGTAAATCTCATCAGCCCTGGCCAGGGACTTCCTGTTATAGCCAATCGTGCATAGCGCAACATCAACCCCCAATACCGGGAGATACGAAACCCCTCCTATTGCTCATTGCCTCCATGTGCCTCGGGATGTACCCAAAATCCACCTGTTTGCACGACTCAATAGAACCATGGTAGGGTGGAGATCAAAGTACAGTGGGAGGACACACAAGACTTTATGACGATCTTGGGTCTACAGACTAATCTGTACCAGTGTCACCTGAGAACCGCTATGCGACGATAGATATAATACCACATAGGAGTTCTCGGCGAGTCCGTTCAGTGTACCCAGTCTCACTGAGCACCCATATACGGTCTTTGGTGTCACCACACCAATGGATATGGGATCATCCAGCGTCCATCATATGGGACAAGTAACGTATACGCTCGTCTACTCTGGAATATCGATGCCCCATCTCGATACACCTACGACTAGGAACATTTCAAGGATATGCTTATAAACTACACATGTCCCACTAGTATGATCCGCATCATAATCTTAGTAGTCAAGCAAATATCCTAAGGGCTTTATCAACATGTACTAAATAAGTAAGAAGCATGATCAAATGAACATGTTAAGATAAAGTACAACCTGATAGCATACTATCATGTCGAGCAAGAATGTCTTCTGAATACACACACACACACATACCGATACATCCACTATCATATAATGGCATTTAGGGCATACATATATCCAACAGAACTATTTTCGTTATCATACCTGACCGGGCCGATGAGCAGAAGGATTGTGAGATACATAATCCAGAAGAAAACAAGGACCCAGAGACAGAGGATGCCAGACCGTGAGCAGGAGTGTAACACCTTAGAATGTGATTAGTGTCTAATTATACTTTAATGTGTGGTTTTTAGTAAAAAGTTTACTAAAACGATTTTCAAATATTTTACCAAAATTTATGAATATTTTATTAGAATTTAATTAGGCTTGCACACACATGTGCATGTAAACTAGGGTTAAGTTTTGGGTTAAGCCATGTTTAAGTAACCATGGTGGACTAACCCATATTATTAAGTTAATTTGAGTTAAGTAAGTGTATTGTTTTTTTTTAAAAATGATTTGTGTTTGTGGGTTGACTTGGGTAGGGGAGGGAGAGGGAGAGAGAGAGAGAGAGAGAGAGAGATGGCTTGAGCCATGCTTGCAATTAATGAGGGGAGAGAGAGGGGTTGACTCTCATCTCTTTTGTTTTCAAACAACTATTTTTTTCTCTCATTTCTTTTTCTCACTTCTCTCTTTCCCTCTCACTTGCACACACACACACACACAGCTACAGCAGCAGCAGAAGCAATAGTAGCAGCAGTAGAAACAACAGCAGCAACAGCCAGCAACAACAACAACAGCAAGGAAGCAGCAGCAACAAAAACAACAGCAACAACAGCAGCTCAGTAGCAGTAGCAACAACAGAACCTCCTCCTCTTCCTCCTCTTCTCCTCCTTCTTCCTGCATCCTAGGATCAAGTGGGGTATAATTTCTTAAACTCAACTCCTTTCTTTGCTTGCTTGTAGTTAGTTATCTTAAGTTAGTGTTTAGTGTGATTTTAGTGCTAAAATGGTGATTTAAGTGGAGGTTTGGCCAAGTGGTGATTTTTATGGTTAGTATAGCTTAACTAAGTGTTTATAAGGCCTTATAAACCAAGTCTTGCCCCAGATTTCACTAAAATACCATAGGGTTTCGATTTAGTATAATTTAACGTTTTAATGTAAATTTTAGCCTTTTTAAAATCTTCTGTTGACCCGGTTACTTCAGGAAAAATCTGAGTTAACTGGAGCATACTCACTAGACCTAGACCACACACACAGAGCACGAGAGCCAAATTCCTAACCCTGGCCGCCGAAAAATTTGTTCTGGCCACAAATTGCGGTCAGAGGGGGGAGTTGGGTGCCTAGGTTTGTTCTGGGGGAGTCTGCTACATATTTATGGTGTTTGGTGTATGCAACTTCTTATATTTTCTTTCGAGTCAAAATCTGGAACTAAATACCGTATTTTCAATACTTTAAGCTTGCGCGACACGTGTGATATGTGAGTGGGTTTAGTGTTTGCTGCATGTCGCGACGTGTCAGGGTAGATTCAGACGCGTATACACACGTTTTGGCGTATCAGATACACACGCGTTTAGTCCGCGACGCGAATTTCTCGTTTGGTTTTAATATCGCATTTTTGCAGGATTTTAGCTTATGTGTATTCTTTGTGTAAATTCTAGGTTCGCAGGTGGGTACGTCGGACGCCGCAAATAAAGGGAAGCAAGTAGTCGGCTACACCTAGCACGAGACCACTGCGAGTAGATTTAATATCTACGTGGAAATCGCCAGTATGGCGTTAAGCGTCAGGGCGTGATAGGATATTGTAGCCGTGTATATATTTATATATATATATATATATTAATTGTGCATATTTACTATTGTAGCGTACCCATCTTTTGTTGCATATAGTTATAGTAATCATGTAACACCGCACTGTCATTAACGGTTCAACCTGCACGAGCACTATTTGTATGTTACACTCACACCGTTATTGATTGTGATGACACCCGCACTATAGGATTGCTACGAACCATGCATCATTTTGACTACCGCATCATTGATGATTAGACATGATTTTGTCGCATATTGGTGCACTCATATATTGATATATCCATATTGCGCATATATACATTGTATATCCACATTGGTGCACACATACATTGATATATCCATATTGCGCACATACACATTGTATATCCACATTGGTGCACACATACATTTATATATCTATATTGCGCACATACAAATTGTATATCCATATTGGTGCATGATTGTTGAGCTTTTGCGCGTACGTATGTTTTGAAATCAAAGAATTAACCGCAATCAATAACAGTGTCGCTTGGTAGCTAGCCGATTGAGTACGGGTCAGTACACAGGGAGATGGATTCCTTTTTTTTATGTTCTAACGAGTTAATCCGATCAAATCGGGTTTTGTTTTAGATCTAAGAATGAGAATAAATTGATAAAAGGGCTTGCTGGGTTAGGGTTAGGTCAGTTCAAAATATGGATTCTTCTCGCTGCTTTTAATGCCCTAGTTAGGATTTTAGGTGTTAGGGTAATAGTCAACAAAGGGGATTAGCACGATTAGGAAGAAATTTAGTTTCTTCCTTTTGGTCCTTGTCCATTCTTTCTTAACTCTTAGCCCTAACCTCTATATAAATCAACCACAACCGGTCTTAACTAGGGAATCACTGCTATCTCGTGGAATAGGGTGCCGTAGTGAGCGGTGTGAGGTTAATTTAAATAGAGTCCTAATTAAAAATTATGGGGGCAAGAAAAGGAGGGAGAGAGATTTCCTTCTTTCAAACTTTCCCTCTCCTAACCCTAACAAGTGAGGAACTACTCACTCATTAGGGCATTAACATAGGAACTCATTTTTATAATTTTAACAACCTAATTAACTAGCGGAAAATAACTACGACAGATAAAAATTTTATAACTACGGCAGATAAAAAATTTATAACTATGGCAGATAAAAAGTTTCAGAGAAATAACTAGGGCAGAAAAGAAATTCAAGATAAAAAAACATACTTTTTATCGATGCACTCTTTGACGATTACAAGGAATTGAAAATCTAAGATCTAGAATTAAAAAAGGCATCTCAAAAGAGAGGCACCCAAAAGAGGCACGAGAATTATTGGCCTTTTGCTCTCCTATTTATAGATACAGGAAACCCTAGGTTACATTCTGATCCATTCATAAATTTACAAATCTACCCTAAGAAGACCCGGTCAACGCACCGTCACCTCCACCATCACGTGCACTGCACGGCCGCGGTTTCGCGGCCATAAGCCTGGTTTGGCCGTGGATCCGCGGCCAAATGGTGGGGTCTCTGTCTCATATTTTTAGGGCCGCTTTATGTTGCATTTTGCTTCTAGTTTCTTTACTTGGTTTTTTAGAATCTTTTCTATTTTCTTCCAGATTTCCACAGTGCAGAATGTTGTAGACTTTTACCGTTCGCTTCGTGTTGAAGTCTTGAATCTTGTGTTGCCTTCGTATTTTGTACAATCGAACTGTTCATTAATCTTCACTTGTTCCTTAAACTGTAGGCGGCATCATAAAGATTCTTCTATTTGTTGGTCGTAGTCTCACTTTTGTAGCGTTTTTCACCATTTTCACTGTATTGTCCCGAGAACCTGTAACCTGCAATTATTTAGCAGACATGGATCAAAAGCACCTATTTATTTGTAATGTGATTAAGAATGGGTGATATAATAATGCAAAATTCTGATATGAACAAATACCCCAAACTTATCTTTTGCTCGTCCCGAGTAAAGCCAATTTTATTCTCAACAAATTCCTAACCTCACTTTCGCAGGGAAATGCGATTGCACTGAGCTCGTGCAACAAGCTGTTAAATCTCTAGGTGCCCCTAGTAGGAGGAGTGTTGTCACCTGAGGGTTTTCAGCGGATACTACCCAGAAAATCCGATCAATTTGGCCTATTGACTTTCATTCTTCAATTCGGTGTTCTAGCAAGAAATTTTATTATCTTCAACTCAGAAGTCATCAACCCATATTTTTCACACTTCCTTATCATTTAACTTAAAATTGTATATGTTCTGTAGATTTATTTAGCTTTTAGCATCTTTTGAATTTTCCTTCTAAGGTTCCATCTCAACTTAGGAATTTTTATCATCTCTATTGAAGATATAAGTCCTATCTTTCATTCTTATCTCTCATCCAAACCCCAATTACATACCCCTACGTGTGTGTATGTATCACTTCAACACTTGGAAATTCAATTCTAGCTATCATACTCTTGTCCATCTTCCAAAATACTTTTTGTTGGTGAAATTTAGATGAAATTGCTCACATATCCTTCATGCGATCGTTAATACTTCTTGAGGTACTGAATGACCGATTACAACTTGTGTTTGCACATTTAGGCGTAATTCCTTGTCTTGTAATACCTAAGGCTTTAGCAGTGACTCCCAAACCAGTTGGTCTAAGGCACTAGGTGATAAAGCACCCTCGCTATATTTTTTTATTTATGCTGCCTTAAGTAGTTACAAAACCAGTGTTCATTTTTTTTATGTCTCTTTATTCACCATTTATACTTCATTTTATTTTCCTTCATACTAGGGATTTTAGACAAGAGCATTTCAAGGTGTCCTCTACTATTCCAAGTTTCAAGGTGCGTGTTTGTGCAAGTTGTAGGGTATATATTTTCAGAATTTAGACTTAAGGTTTGGAATTATTTTTCAGACTTACACATCAAAATAAAAATTTCAATACTCTTCTCTTATTTTGACTTAGCCCAAGAACTGAACTCAAAATTTGCCTATTTCTAAATAAACTATAAAGACATATATTCTCTACAGTTAGACTTTAAGAAATGTTATTTTTAGGGTTTTTAATTTACCAAGTTTAGGATCTAGTTTTTCCTAACCAGTCAACCGTCATGTTGAACTCAAGTCAAATATGGCCAAAATTGAACTTTTCAAGTTTTATAATTTTATAATTTTTTTCAATTTTTATGGGTCTTATAATAAGTATGCAAAAATATACATTTGAATGCGAAGGAAGAAAGCTTACCGAGCACACCCCCAAACTTAAACTTGACAGTGTCCTTACTGTTAGGCTACACCAAGAGGATCAAAATTGTCGGCACTCTCCTGTTTTTTTAAATTTTAATTATTAACAGAAAAACAAAATATATATATACAAAAAGGCTCCCCCGCAAACTTAAGTGAAACAGTGTTTCCACTGTTTAAGCGTTAAAGTTTAGAGTTAGGGGGGAGAAAAACACAGTATCAAGCTATACAAGGCCTTACACAAGCCAAAGGTTAGCACCAACCATTCAAAAATTTTATCGTTATAATGGTGTGGTTGGTAAAAGAATGGAGTGTAGAGAAAAGAAATGTGAAACACACGAGACTGTGTGGAGATAAAAGCTGTATACGGTTTCGGTGGAGGTGGAGAATGGCGGAAGGGAAAAAGAAATGATGGTGGTTCGACTTCTTCAGGTGAGGTTGATTAATCACAAAATCCGTGTCGTTTAGGAATGCAAGTTCGTCAGCAAAAAGTTCTTCAAAACTCTTATCAATGAAATTGAACATTTTGCTGTCAGTAAGTTTTGTGCCAGAATTTATCAGACTTGATTTGTCAAAAATTATGGAGGTAGGAGACTTGAAAAACTCATTTACCTCATTTTCAAAAGTATCCAAATCAAGTTGGTTTTCTGGAATGATCAAAATTGAATTATCAGATTGTGATTCATCAACACTCACTGAAATTATAGGAAGAATAGAAGAGGAACCTGAGAAAGTGGGAGAAAGAAGTTGAATACGAACTTGAGGGTGGAGATGGAGTGTATAAATTAGCACAATTTGTAATGACCGATGTGTAAAAAGCGATTGTGCTAATCTATCAACCCATTGAGAAATGAGGTTAAATCCCTCAAGATTCGTGAGCAAACATGGGTACGTCGAATTTGGTAAACCAGACATTGGAAATGAAAGCGTAACGGATTCTTGCGCGGTCGAAATGATGGAAAGGATGAAGGGGAGTGATTTAGGAAGGGTCACAGTTAACGGTTCAGAAGGGTGTACACAGTCAGTGGAAGGAACATGATGAATTGGAAAATCTGACTCATTAAACAAAACTGGTTTATCCTCAATAATTTCCTCAATATTCTCCTCAAAATTTAGCTTGTCCATGCCATTCTCATAAAAATCAAGACGCATATGAAGTTCGGGAAAAACATTTAATGATTCGGGATGATGAATTGGAGAGAAAAACTCGGCCAAATCTGCGGGTTCATCATCCAAAATATTCCCTGCGTCAATATCTTGAATCAAGTGAAAATCAATTTTTTCAAACACCTCATCAAAAGTATGTATATTTATCAATTCAGGTTCTAGATTGAAGGTGTAGATGTCAAAAGGATTAGTGATGGTTTCACTCGAAAGGGACCCTTCACAATCTGACAAATCAAGCACTACAAGGCTGCACCACTCATTAAACGTTTTATTTTCAACTGGTGAATCATTTGGGACACTTGATAGACATTCAAAACTGGGGTTGTGGGATTCAATTAGGGATGGGTAGATTTGATTTGGAAGGGTGCACAGCTCACTCTCTCCACTCAAATTCTCAATCTGTCCAACCGCCTCATCATACATTGGAAAATTTGGAGCTAGTTGGAAACTAGATACCAGGCCACTAAGTTGTATAAGGGTGGCAATGGACGCATTCAAATCCTTAATCTGTTGTCTTGATGCTACCAAAAAATCTTCCAACGACTGTTCCAGACTAGACATGGGTTGTGAAGGGGTTTCAGTAAAAGATTCAAAGTTGTTTGGATACTGGAAACTCCCAAATGGTTGTGTAGAAGCAATGTCTAGGGAAGGAGAAAAAGTCGGGTAGGACTGGTAGGACTTGAATGGTTGGACAGGAGTAGGATCTACATTTGGATAAAAAGGTGAATGGACTTGTTGATCCCAAGAACTGGAAGTGTTGAAAGGAGTGAAAGATCGGTTATGAGATTGTTCAATATGTTCGGCAATAGACATGGGTTTCGGAGTTACCACCGGACTCTCAAAAGGGGTTTCAACGTAAGAAGGTGGTGAAGGTTGAAACAGTTGATACAAAGTGGATTGCGGAGTCCAACTGTTTCTCCTCGACGCGTCTATTCGATTTTTCAAAGAAATTTTGGGCATGGAGGGGTCGTCCGTAATTCGACCAAAACAATGCACGTAGGAAGTAATGTCTGGTTGAGGGTACCAAAGTTCGGAAAGAGTTTTGCGAGGTGGGGTACCCATGATGTGATGAGAGAAGAAAAAGAATGTGATGATTTTATTTTATTTTTTTTAATAAAAAAAATTTTATTAAAAAAAATTGTTTGTTTTTAGAGTTTTGAAATTTTTGAAAGTGTTTTTTTTTTTCTTTTTTTAAGAAAGAGTTTTGTAAAAATTTGTACGGAACTACGGCACAATTTCAAACAATCATAATTTATACATGCACAATCAAGCCTAGAGCTAGGGTCTCCTAAGTCAACTAGACTGCTCCTAACTGTTCCAAAGGGCAAGTTGTGAGATTCTCAAATCGCCTCTTCACCGCCAATTGTGGCCAGGTAAGCACAAGTAAAGAAAGAAGGGATCCGCTCACGAATCACCGTGAGACGGGCCTTTTAAAATTACCTTTCCTACTTGTCTAGTCTAGGCACCACAAAGTCAGATTTAGAAAAACGACCGATGCCTACAATCTTTCCTTTGTTCTAATGAGCACGACAGTCCTTATTGACTGAGTCTAATATTTTTTTATTAACTCGAGGGTTGATGCAAAATGCTTTTTATGATTTTTGGGGTCCTAGGAAGGGTAATGAAATCCCCACCCAATCTGGATTGGTGTTATAGCCCCTTAGAAGTCCGTTTTAAATATGCAAAGCAATTAACACACAAAAAATCTAAAACACTTGCAAAATTTTTTTTATTTGGAAGTGCAAAGAATCCTACACAAAAACAATTTATTGGAGAGGGAGAAGAATTTTGCGCAAAGAACCCTACAGGAAAATTTTTCAGTGGAGTTCAGAGGGTAGAAGAGAGGACAAAAATACTTACAGAGAATTTTGGGATGCTGACGTCACTGATTGACCGCAGTTACGCGTCAAATGCATATATCCGCCATGGTTCTGTTAGTTTGGATCTCCAAAAAATTTCTGTTTGTTGTTATGATTCTTCTCTGTCTGTTCAGATCTTCTGTTTCTTGATTTGTTCACTGGGATTTTCCAGATCTGAATCTGTCCATCTTCTTTTCCTACGCAATTCACACAATACCTCTCAAAAAGAACAAGATGGATTTTTTAAAAAGATTTTATATTTTATTTATTTATTTTTTAAATTTTTATAATTTTAAATTTTTTTATTTATTTTTTTAACCCGAAATTACACAAAGAAAGAGACTACCGTCTACCCGGCAACAGCGCCATTTGATTGTTGAGCTTTTGTGCGTACGTATATTTTGAAATCAAAGAATTAACCGCAATCAATAATGGTGTCGCTTGATAGCTAGCCGGTTGAGTACGGGTCGGTCCACAGGGAGATGGATTCTATTTCTTTATGTTCTAACGAGTTAATCCGCTCAAATCGGGTTTTGTTTTAGATCTAAGAATGAGAACAAATTGATAAAAAGGCTTGCTAGGGTTAGGGTTAGGTAAGTTCAAAATATGGATTCTTCTCGCTGCTTTTAATGCCCTAGTTAGGATTTTAGGTGTTAGGGTAATAGTCAACAAAGGGGATTAGCACGATTAGGAAGAAACTTAGTTTCCTCCTTTTGGTCCTTATCCGTTCTTTCTTAACTCTTAGCCCTAACCTCTATATAAATCAACCACAACCGGTCTAAACTAGGGAATCACCGCTATCTTGTGGGATAGGGTGCCGTAGTGAGCGGTGTGAGGTTAATTTAAATAAAGTCCTAATTAAAAATTATGGGGGAAAGAGAGAGATTTTCTTCTCTCAAACTTTCCCTCTCCTAACCCTAACAAGTGAGGAACTACTCACTCATTAGGGCATTAACAAAGGAACCCATTTTTATAATTTTAACAACCTAATTAACTAGCGGAAAATAACTACGACAAATAAAAAATTTATAACTACGGCAGATAAAAAATTTCAGAGAAATAACTAGGGCAGAAAAGAAATTCAAGATAAAAAAAAACTTACTTTTTATTGATGCACTCTTTGACGATTACAAGGAATTGAAAATCTACGATCTATAATTAAAAAAGCCATCTCAAAAGAGAGGCACCCAAAAGAGGCACGAGAATTATTGGCCTTTCTCTCTCCTATTTATAGATACAGGAAACCCTGGGTTATATTCTGATCCATTCATAAATTTACAAATCTACCCTAAGAAGACCCGGTCAACGCACCGTCACCTCCACCGTCACGTTCACTGCACAGCCGCGTTTCCGCGGCCATAAGCCTGGTTTGGCCGTGGATCCGCGGCCAAATGGTGGGGTCTCTGTTTCATATTTTTAGGGCTGCTTCATGTTGCATTTTGCTTCTGGTTTCTTCACTTGGTTCTTCAGAATCTTTTCTATTTTCTTCCAGATTTCCACAGTGCAGAATGTTGTGGACTTTTACCGTTCGCTTCGTGTTGAAGTCTTGAATCTTGTGCTGCCTTCGTACTTTGTGCAATCTGTAGGGTTAGCTTAGCACCTTAGCAAGGTTTTGGCAAGTATCAATCATGCTACTTTAAAATTTTGGGGTGCTAAACAATCCCGCCAAGATCTTAACAAGAGACTTAGGGTTAAACATGATATGTAAACTCTTTACATCTAAGTGAACAAGGAATACAACCTTTTTAGACCGGTCCTTCACTTCAAATAGCTCCGTGTTGAGGTCCCTTCGCTGCGATCATCAAGTACCCGGACTCTAGAGAGGCTCCATGAAGAGAAAGATGCAACCTTACTTGAAGACTTCACTAATCCAAGATGATCTACCTTGAAGAATCTCAAACCCAAGATATTGCTTCACTAATCAAGTATTAGCAAAGCAAACACCCTAATCTAAGTGGCTAGAATAGATGAGCATGATGAAGTAGGAATTTAGCCCTCTTTTGTTTTCTTTATCTCACAAAAATCCATCACAAACCCAAAAGCTAGAAAGCTTTTTCAAGAGGAAGAAAAAGAAGAAATCTATTTGTGATGAATAATGAAATCATGTTGTGGTAACAAATCCAACCACGGGTTAAGAATGAAGGCTTAACCCTTGTAGAGAATAAACTAGGGTAAAGGGTTTTGGGTTGGGTTAATAAATATCTTCACAAAATATCTTAGCTAAAAACAAAAGAAAGCTTCATGAAGCTTCATGAAAAAGCTAACCCAAATCAAAACCCTAACTTTTTTAAACTCCACAAAACTTGTTGCATTTGTAACCCTAACATGTTAAAATATTATATATCACATATATAATATATTATGTAACAAAATAAAATAATACAATTAACATATATCTCATATACATCAATGTATTATCCATGTAAGAAAAAGAATCTTTAAGTGGGCTTATATTAGTTAATGTAATGTAATATACCAAATATATATAATTATACATTAAATTATCGAATCAACACTTGATCCGATAGTCCGGCTATTTCACAAATAACCGACTAATATAATCTGTATCAGTTCATCGAATCAACACTTGATCCGATGACCCGGCTATATCATATATACCCGGCCGATATCACATATCGCGAGAATATAATACGGTATCGCATAAACGTATTATTCTCGGTCCCGCACATATCACATATGTGCTCCTACTCCGTTTTTCCTGAACCAGGAAATCTCTGTGTAGGACTCTAAAGAATAGTCAATACGCCGGCAGTAGCTGATGATCATATCAAACACCCACAAGCTGCAAGCGGTCAGCTAAACGTAACAGCTACCTAGGTATTGAGCGATCAGAAGATCAACAAGCAAGCCTGTACATTCTTCTGCAAATCCAATCAATAACACTACCATATAGTCCGGTCTTTTCGTCTGATATGTCGCATATCCAGTCTAAGGGTGGTAAACGTCAGTCCCCAGTAATCGATAAGTCGTGTCGATATGAGGTCCATAACAGTTCGAGAAACTACTGATAACACTTACCAGTAAATCTCAGCAACCCTGGCCAGGGATTTCCAGTTATAGCCAATCGATCACAGCGCAACATCAACTCCCTATACCGGGAGAGACGAAACCCCTCCTATCGCTCATTGCCTCCATGTGATTCGGGACTGTACCCAAAAGCCACCGTTTTTCATGCCCTCTTGGATGTGGTTAGGTGGAAATCAAAGTACAGCGGGAATCACATAAGACTCTATGATGATCTCGGGTCTACAGACTAACCTGTACCAGTGTCATCAGAGAACTGCCATCTGACGTGAGGTATAATACCATCTGGGAGTTCTCTGCGAGTCCTCCAGTGTACCCAGTCTCCACTGAGCACCCGTATACCTTCTCTGATGTCAAACACCAACGGATATGGGATCATCCGTCGTCCATCATATGGGTCAAGAAGCGCATACACTAGTCTACTCTGAAGTATCGATGCCCTGTCTCAGTACTCCCATGACTAGGATTATTTGAAGGATGTACTTAACGACTACTTTGTCCCCACTAGTATGATCTGCATCATAATCCTGGTAGTCAAGTACTCATCCTAAGGGCTTTATCAACATGTATTTTTAGAGACAATCAGTGTACATGTTAAGATAAAGAGCAACCAGATAGCATACTATCATGTCGAGCAAGAAAGTCCTCCCTATACATGTCGAAGTATCCACTATAATATACACCGTATGTACAGTAATGGTCTCTAGGGCATACATATCACTAACAATCTCCCACTTGCACTAGGTCCATCTGTTGTGGTATCGCATACCCAACAATCAGCTATGGTTGAAGTATCTCATACTCAACCATCCCATAAAAGTCTCTACTGGAAAATAGGCCTTTGTGAGTGGATCCGCGCTGTTGTCCTCTTTTTCTACTCTCCTAACCTTTATCTCCCTAGAGATCAACCATCTCCATAATCAGTTGATACTGCCTTAGAATATGTCTGGATCACAGATGGGACGGGGGTTTCTAGGCCTAAGCCATAACTCCATTGTCACATAATAGTAGGAACGAAGTTCATCTCATGAACTTATATGTCCAGACTTTCTCTTTGGTAGTATCCTTGGTAACGATGTATCTTGCCTTGAATCGTCTAGTAAGTCACGGTATATAGCTTGGAACTCTTCCAACATACCATCCCTCCACTGAGAGTAAAGACAATGCCTGTGACTGACATTCAGTCCTCCTTATCACCTGGAACTTTTCCAGTGATTCTCCCCAGAATCGATTGATACCATCTCACTACAACTAGTGAGAATCCTAATATCCAATTAGATCTATCTCATAGATCCAAAATCCAGGATTTAGCAGGTATCAACTTGATCCTTTATAGAGAATCCTTGTGATAAGAGGAGATTGACCGAGCGTAGAATATAAAACTCCTTTCCTATCAAGAGTATGTTATCCACATAAAATATGAGGATTACCACTATACTCCCTACTACCTTTTTGTATATACTATGTTCATCTACTGTTTTGATGAAGTCAAACTCTATGACTACTACATCAAAACAGACGTTCCAACTCCGCGATGCCTGATTTATCCCATAAAACATCTTGCACACATTTCCGCTGCTCCCACTGTCTACGAAGCCCTCTGGCTGTGTACTTATAGACGCTCTCTTCCAAATCACTATTTAGAAAAGCAGTCATGACACCCAACCGCCAGATATCATAGTCATGGTATGTAGCAGTGGCAAGTAGGAACTGGATGAACTTAAGCATTGCTTTGAAAGTCTCAACTTTTCTATGTACACCAAGTAATCTTCTCAAGATATACTTGCTCCTGATGGGGATTTAACCCTTCAGATAAAGCAACCAAAGTCCATACTTTGTTGGTGTATAAGGATTCCATCTCAGATCGCTAAGCATCCAGCCATTCTCACAAAGTCCCCACTCCTGATGGCCTGCTCGAAACTAGTTGGGTCATCATCTCATGATGCAATCCTCACTCCCACTGTCATAGAGAAACCGAAGTATCTCTCAGGTGGATGAGGAACCCTACCAGATCGGTGGAGAGGCTGAGGTTCCTTGGAAACTATTGAATCCTTCAGTTCTACCAAATCATCAGCTGCAGTTTATTTTAGCTGGAACTACTTCCAGTTCTACCTTATGACCACTAATTTCTTCACAAGAAATTCCCCTTCCCAAAGGTGGCATGCTGAGAAAACATCTTTTGTTCCTCAGTTTGGTAGAAGATATTCCCTTGCGAATGCTTGGGATATCCAACAAACTTCCACAGAACCGACCTTGCCTCGAGCTTGTCTGGATTTTGTTTTTGACATAGGCCGGACAACCCCAAATCTTGACTTCCTTAAGAGATGGGCTCTTCCCATACCATATCACATATGGAGTGGTAGGCATCTGATTTGGTTGGAACCCTGTTCAATAGGTGTGTAACTTCTCAAGTGTATAACCCCAAAAGAAAATAGGCAACTCAGTAGTAATTATCATAGAGCACACCATATCACATAGGGTGCGATTGCTCCGCCCCGATACACCGATGTACTATGGTGTATACGGAGGAGTAATACTGAGAGAGAATATCATTCTTCTTTAGAATAGTCCAGGAATTCCGTGCTCAAGTATTCTCATCCTTGATCACATCAAAGGACATAATACTTATATCCGTTTTTGGTCCTCTACTTCTAACTTATATTCTGTGAATATCTCAAAAGCTTTGGACTTGTGTTTCAACAGGAACAAATGTCTGAATCTTGAGAGATCATCAGTGAATGTAATGAAGTACAAAGAACCGGTCCTGGCATATGTAGATAGGGGACTTTCATACATCAGCATGTATCAATCCCAAGAGTTCAGTAACTCTTTCTCTGTTTCCAATAAACGGAGCTATGGTCATCTTATCTTTGTGACTTTACCGGCAAGTTTTACAAGATGTAAATTCAAACTGATTTAAATATGCATCTTTATGTAACTTTAGCTAGTCGGGTCGCATCGATATGACCAAGTATACAATATCTCAAGAAGGATTCGTTCATTTCTGAACTCTTCCTCTTGTATGTATTCTGTACGTTAAGAACTGTGGTTTAATTTAGAACGTTTATTCTTTTAGATAACCTGCCTGAACCGATCAACTCTTAATATAGGAAATGTTCAAAACATTATCCAACAATACAAAATTATATCTTTCTTTACTAATAAAGAGACAGATATGATGTTGTATATCAGGTTCGGTATCTAATAACATTCGTTCCGAATCAATGTATTTGGTAATACAGGGTGATAACTGCCAACAGCTTGGCTTGCAATAATTGCACCGTTTCCAACTTTTGAAACTTATCACCCGTTCTCAGTTCTCTACCTATCTGCAGCCCATGTAACATATTACATATCTGGGATCCTGATCCGGTATCACATGCCCAGAACATAGAGGATACTGCGAAACTGTTCTCGGTAATGAACACATCCGAAGAAGATGCATCAGCATGCATTTTCTTCGTTTTGGCGGCACAAGAATTCTGGTAATTCTCTATTTCCTGCTCGGCCTTATAACAATTATAAGTTGGAGCGGGACCAACGTTCCCCAGCTCAGTATAATAAGCGGGTTCAGTCAATACATCTATATTATTATCTTGATTAAGGCGTGACATGGTCACTACCTAGAGAGAGAGAGAGAAGAAAACACTCAACGTATGCTCTTTCAAGATTAGATTAGTTATTAATATATCTAATCATGATGTCTCCCACTATTTTAGTCAAATTTTCCTACAAACCCTAAAAGATAAGACTAGCTGGGGTTAATTACACTCTACAAGTTCGCCAAACTTTCAGCCAGGCCAGTGTCGGTACTTTGAGGGAGGTTCCCCGTGTTTTCGCACGGACCTAATTAAAATAAACCTCGTTTTTCCAGGGGCGTAACCCCGTTAACACCTTTCTATACATCTACTCGATCGGCTAATTGTAATGTGTAAAACTCTCCCAGGAGTAACTCTTACTCGCATTGGGTATCTGAATCCAACTATCTCATAGAAGGTATGCAATCTCATTGCAAATTCAACACTTGAAATTCCCTATAATATTTTGCCCCTAGTACTTATGATCATAACTATGGTCAACATATCATAAGCACTAGTCAAGTTCTACCTGTCATTTCATGATTAATTAGACCCACCCACATGACCCTCAACTATGGTCGACATAATCACATGACTGTAATAATTAATCGTATCATATGCTGTGTAGGAAGACATCACTTTGCTACCGTACACTACGCCTCAACTATAGTCGACATACGCTGCACGAATACTAAGTACTCTATTTCTTAAAATGACGGAGGGCTACGACAGGTTTTTAAGAAAACCTTTTGCGTAATGAACTTGATATCGTTGTAGAATCGAGTGATTTTTGAAAAGGAGTGTTTTTGAGGATTTTACTAGTTTTACTAAAGAGGTCACTCCCGGTGAAGGGATCTCGGCTCTTTCCTTATCGAATAAGGTGCAGGATATTTCACAAATACCACTATGCAAAGCAAAAACTATAGTAGCAATCAAAAGACAAACCGAGTGGGTTGTAGCATCTGCTAGTTTTGCTGAAGAGGTCACTCCCGGTGAAGGGATCTCGGCTCTTTCCTTATCGAATAAGGTGCTGGATATTCTACAAGGAATACCGCTATGCAAAGCAAGAACTAGAGCTACCAGTTTTCGAAACAAGTTTCTACAACATCTTTAGGTTTCTTTTATTTCATTAATCTCATTAATGAAGTCCCATTTTATTATACTTCACAAGCATCACATTTGAAATGAAATCAACAATATACAATATATATCTCATATATATAATATAAACATTCGTCTCAGGTAGTAATATGAACTCATCACAGAACATTGTAGCAGAAGAACATATATGAAGTATTGGATATACCAGGAGGTACGTGTTTTAATGCGAGCCTGTATAAAACACGGATTCCACGGTCGCGATGAATAGCCAATCCCACAACCCTAGACCCCTACGAGAGCGGCAAGCAACCCTACCAATTCTAGAGTTAGGAGACGCGGTCTCGACTCCTCGAGATGGTCTCCCACTGGACCCTAAAACTCGGTTACTTGTGCTCCCCACCTTGGGTCTATCCTAATGCTGAAAAGTAAATAATATACAATGATGACATCATCCTCAACCCGGAAGTGCCTCAATAAAAGAATATTACATACAATGAATTTTACATGAATGAAAATAAAAACTCTCATCTCACATAAAACCCCCGGCTATTCAAAACACGACGATCCAATATAACATATCACAGCAACACATAACAACACATGTCATCAACGTAATTAAATATGCGTATCCCAGTTGTCGTTGACATATAGCACCAAAACCGGCGATACACCACATATTATACTTACGGTCGCAGAAAAGAAAGTGAAAAACTACAACATTTGGAATCCACAATCACTTTAGACATCTTAAATCCGAAATATCACATACTTCGCATTTCATGCCTAACTATATGAATTCTACATATTGTATCACATTCCAGATAAATAGACAATGTTAAACTTTCCGATCGAATAAACAAACACCCAAGATTTCCCAAATAGCTCAACACTTGAGCGGAGTTCAAAAAGTCGCAGAACATGTCACAGCCGCTATGAACCAGCCGTAGAAGGGTCAAACCAACGCCTCACATGTGGCAACGCTAAACCACCACAAACCATATGGTTCAGTGGCGGTTTTGATGATCACATAATCAAGTTAAGGTTACGTTCTTCTAGAGGGTCCACTGATTCGCTTGCATGATTTTCTGAATGTTTTAAACTCAGGAAAAATCCAACACATGAAAGTTTTCCGACAGGGGAAAAAGTGAGTTATTGATATCCGTTCGAACCTTTTAACACGTTCTAAATTACCCGGAAAAACGTAAACGAAGTTAAACTTTCCGATCGAATCAACGAGTTCCCAAAATTTCCCAGAAAGCTCAACACTTGAGTAGAATTAAAAATTCCCAGAAGTATGAAAAAGTACCCAAGAATAAACCCCTGAAGTCTTAGCCCCTAACTCCAAAAGTTGCTCGCGGAACCGCCGCCAAACGCATGGTTTGGCCGCGGTTCCGCGGTCACTTGAGTGAGTTATGGCTTCATACGTCACAATAATCCTTAGAATTCCCTGCATGATTTTCTGAGTATTTTTAATATGAAAAATTTCAACTTTTGAAATTTTTTCCAGAAAGTGGGATTTTTCGGGGTTTCGGAGTTCAATCGGACTTTAAACTTCGCCTACACGACGCCTAATGCTCTATCATGGCTCTGATACCACAGTAGGGTTAGCTTAGCACCTTAGAAAGGTTTTGGAAAGCATCAATCATGCTACTTTAAAATTTTTGGGGTGCTAAACAAACCCGCCAAGATCTTAACTAGAGACTTAGGGTTAAACATGATATGTAAACTCTTTACATCTAAGTGAACAAGGAATACAATCTTTGTAGACCGGTCCTTCACTTTAAATAGCTCCGTATTGAGGTCCCTTCGCTGCGATCATCAAGTACCTGGACTCTAGAGAGGCTCCATGAAGAGAAAGATGCAATCTTGCTTGAAGACTTCACTAATACAAGATGATCTACCTTGAAGAATCTCAAACCAAATCTATTGCTTCACTAATCAAGTATTACCAAAGCAAACACCCTAATATAAGTGGCTAGAATAGATGAGGATGATGAAGTAGGAATTTATCTCTCTATTGTTTTCTTTATCTCACAAAAATCCATCACAAACCCAAAAGCTAGAAAACTTTTTCAAGAGGAAGAAGAAGAAGAAATCTATTTGTGATGAATAATGAAATCATGTTGTGGTTACAAATCCAACCATGGGTTAAGAATGAAGGCTTAACCCTTGTAGAGAATAAACTAGGGTAAAGGGTTTTGGGTTGGGTTAAGAAATATCTTCACAAAGTATCTTAGCTAAAAACAAAAGAAAGCTTCATGAAGCTTCATGAAAAAGCTAACCCAAAAGCTAACCCAAATCAAAACCCTAACTTGTTTAAGCTCCACAAAACATGTTGCATTTGTAACCCTAACATGTTAAAATATTATATATCACATATATAATATATAATGCAACAAAATAAAATAATACAATTAACATATATCTCATATACATCAATGTATTATCCATGTGAGAAAAAGAATCTTTAAGTGAGCTTATATTAGTTAATGTAATGTAATATACCAAATATATATAATTATACATTAAATTATCGAATCAACACTTGATCCGATAGTCTGGCTATTTCACAAATAACCGACTAATATAATTTGTATCAGTTCATCGAATCAACACTTGATCCGATGACCCGGCTATATCACATATACCCGGCCGATATCACATATCGCGAGAATATAATACGGTATCGCATACACGTATTATTCTCGGCCCCGCACATATCACATATGTGCTCCTACTCCGTTTTTCCTGAGCCAGGAAATCTCTGTGTAGGACTCTAAAGAATCGTCAATACGCCGGCAGTAGCTGATAATCATATCAAACACCCACAAGCTGCAAGCGGTCAGCTAAACGTAACAGCTACCCAGGTATTAAGCAATCAGAAGATCAAATCCAATCAGTAACACTACCATACAGTCCGGTCTCTTCGTCTGATATGTCGCGTATTCAGTCTAGGGGTGATAAACGTCAGACCCCAGTAACCGATAAGTCGTGTCGATATGAGGTCCATAACAGTTCGAGAAACTACTGATAACACTTACCAGTAAATCTCAGCAACCCTGGCCAGGGATTTCCAGTTATAGCCAATCGATCACAGCGCAACATCAACTCCCTATACCGGGAGAGACGAAACCCCTCCTATCGCTCATTGCCTTCATGTGATTCGGGACTGTACCCAAAAGCCACCGTTTTGCACGCCCTCTTGGACGTGGTTAGGTGGAAATCAAAGTACAGTGGGAATCACACAAGACTCTATGACAATCTTGTAAGTCGATGCTATGCACCCCGCGAAATCGCGGGGAGGCGGAAGGTGTATAAAACGATAATTTTAGCATCATAACACCGACTTAAAGCCTAAATCGTAATCTAAACCGTATCTAGCAAAAACAAAAGAGATATAAATCAAGTACAGAAAATATACCTCAAGTGACCTGGTCCTTCTTCTCCTTATCTCGCTGTCCTCCTCACCTGCACGAACTCCTCGAGGTGATATGGATGTCGTCTCCTCGTCGGCTTGCTCGAATCCTAGATGATCCACCCGAACGTTTGTGTACCAAGCTTTTCTTTTAAACCGAAGAAATTAGATCAAGTAGTTTGCTAAACTAAATGACCTAGGATGTGTAGATGATGAAGATGGATTGTGTAGTCTATATTAGCTCAAGGTTACTCCACTCATGAGTGTTCTTAAGCTTGATGGGGTTGAAGATGGAGAGAAGAAAATGATATTTCTTAAGAGAATGAAGAAGGTTTGGGTTTTTCTTTTCTTGTTCTAATCTGAACTATCTCCAATAATGAATTAGAAAAACTAATTCAAAACTAGAAAAAGGTTCTAAGGTCAAACAAATGACTCATGGGTCAATTGACCAACATGTGTCCTTAAAACCCATGTCTTTATTCATGCATAATACACATCATTTCCTTATTACCTATATTAATCATTTAAAAAACTAAATAATTAATAAAATTAGGATATGCCATCTACAAATACATTTTGTACAAATTACGAAAACGCCCCTCGTCCTTATATACATACCTGTATTCGTATTCCGGAAAAATACGAATACCGAATACGATAATCCATCAGTACAATACTAGGATCCGGTTTAAACCAAAGCCCACTAGTATTGTCCGTCCGACTCATCGTGCATGCACGGGTGTACGCACGTGATCGAACCCTTTCGTAAAACCATACGATGTCTACACGTTTTGCCCGATGCAGGGAAACGCTCTGTGTGGGACTCTAGAGACTCGACTCTACGCAGGCAATGGGTTTAACCACAGACCGCAAGTGGTACTAGCTGTATGTAACGGTCCCCAGGTATTGTTGATAAGAAAGCCGATGAGCATAACTCACCCGAACTCCTACTGAGCCTGTATGTGACAATCTCCGTACATTCCGGTCTGTTCGTCTGAGAGTATCTCATGGTGGGCCTAGGGGGCGGTAAACGTCAGTCCCCTAATATCGGTACAAGTCGTGTCGGAGTGTAGCCCAGAACACCCTGAGATAACACTGGAAACGCTACCAGTATATCTCGCTTGCCCTGGCCAGGGACTTTGTGTAATGGCTCTCCTAGACACAGCGCGATATCAACCCCCAATACCGGGAGAGACGAATCCTGTCTAACCGTCACTGCCTCCAGGTGCTTCGGGACTGCACCCAACTGCTACCTATTTGCACAACTCATTTGAGCCGCGGTAGGGTAGCAATCTAAGAACAGTGGGAACACACTCGAGGCAAAGTGACAGTGTCAAGTCTGCGGACTAAGCTGTACTCATGTCACCTGGGAACTGATAACTGACGATAGGTATAGTACCAACCAACAGTTCCCTACGAGTCTTGTCTAGTGTACTAGTAACCTAACTAGCACCTGCATACTATCTCAAGTACGACGTACTAATGGTTGTGGGACAGACCATCTCCCCTGTTGGGATGAGAAGCGCATACGCTAGTCTACTCCGGAGTATCGATGCCCCGTCTCGATAATCCAACGACTAGGGACCTGTATAAGGATGTGCTTATAGATTACCCAGCCCCCACTAGTGTGACTGCCATCACAACGCTGGTAATCAAGCAAAGATCCTAAGGGCTCCACTAATGTGTATAGGCGATATGCTAAAAGAAACACATGCACACATTAAAGTAGAAACAAACTAAGTAGCATACTACCATTTCGAGCAAGATTGTCTATACATCTGTGAATATCTTAAGCTTCCATCAAGTAATATACAAACTAGTATGATACAGTAATGGCCTCTAGGGCATATACACTAACAATCTCCCACTTCCACTAAGGCCATGTACCGGCGTATCGAAGACCTATCATCTCGATCAGCCGCTTGAACTGAGTCTGGGGTATGGCCTTCGTGAATGGATTTGCAGTGTTATCTTCTGTACCAACCCTCCGAACCTCGATCTCCCGGAGATCCATGATCTCCCTGATCAGGTGATACTGCCTCAAGATGTGTCTGGACTTCTGATGGGACCAGGGTTCCTTCGCTAAAACTATAGCCCCATTGTTGTCACAATACAGAGGTATTGGATCAACAATGGATGGAACCACCTGAAGTTCTGTCAAGAACTTTCTCATCTAGACGGCTTCTTTTGCGGCATCAGATGCAGCGATATATTCCGCTTCCATCGTCGAGTCAGCAACGGTTTCCTGTTTGGAACTCTTCCAACACACCGCCCCTCCATTGAGGGTAAAGACATAACCTGACATGGATTTGGAGTCATCCTTGTCACTCTGGAAGCTGGAGTCAGCAAAGACCTCCATCTGGAGGTCTTTACCGCCGTAAACCAAAAACATGTCTTTAGTCCTTCTCAGGTACTTCAGAATGTTCTTTATCGCTATCCAGTGCTTCTCTCCAGGGTTTGACCGATACCGGCTTACCACACTCAGTGCATAAGCTACATCTGATCTGGTACACAACATCGCATACATTATAGAGCATACCGCAGAGGCGTAGGGTATAATAGACATGCGAACCCTTTCCAAATCAGTCTTGGGAGACATCTCTTTGGAGAGGGTGATCCTGTGACAAGCCGGTAAATTACCGCGCTTGGAATCTTCCATACTGAATCTTTTCAGTATGGTGTCGATGTACCTGGACTGTGAAAGCCCTAATATCCTTTTGGACCTATCACGAAGGATCCGGATCCCCAGAATGTAAGAGACATCACCCAGGTCTTTCATGGAGAACCCGTGTGACAAGAACCCTTTGACAGATTGTAGCATAGGAATGTCATTTCCTATCAAGAGAATGTCATCCACGTATAAAACGAGGAATACGATAGTTCGTGCTACAATTTTACTATAGATGCATGGTTCATCTGGATTTTTGATAAAGCCAAATTCTTTGACCATCTCATCAAAACAGATGTTCCAACTCCGCGATGCCTGCTTTAGTCCATAAATGGACTTAAGCAATTTGCGCACTTTCCCGCTGCTCCCACTCTGAATGAAACCCTCTGGCTGGTTCATATAGACACACTCCTCTAAATGTCCATTTAGAAAAGCAGTCTTTACGTCCATCTGCAAAATCTCATAATCGTGGAAGGAAGCAATGGCAAGAAGGATCTGAATGGATTTGAGCATAGCCACTGAAGAAAATGTTTCGTCATAGTCCAAACCAGGTCTTTGACAAAAACCCTTTGCAACAAGTCTAGCCTTATAGGTCTCAACCTGTCCATCTACACCAATCTTCCTTTTGAAGATCCACTTGCAGCCTACGGGTTTTACCCCTTCTGGAGCAACGTCCAAAGTCTATACTTTGTTAGTGTACATGGACTCCATTTCGGTCCGCATTGCATCCGGCCATTTTATCGAGTCAGTGCTCTGAATGGCCTGCTGGAAGCTAGTAGGCTCATCATTATCAATGATGCAATCCTCTCTATCCCCGTCTATTAGAAAACCGTAGTATCTCTCGGGCGGATGAGCCTGCCTACTACTTCTGCGGAGTGGCGCAGGAATGTCCTGTTCGTTCGAACCTTCTGGTTCTACTAAGCTTTCAATAATAGCTTGTGGTTCTGGAACTTCTTCCAGTTCTATTGCGCTCCCACTTAATTCTTTTTCTAAGAACTGATGTTCCAGAAAGTGGACACGACGAGAGACAAAAACCTTTTGTTCTTCTGCGTAATAGAAAAGATATCCCCTGGAGTTCTTTGGGTATCCCACAAACTTGCACTGTACTGAGCGTGCCTCGAGTTTGTCCGCATGCTGCTTTTTGGCAAAAGCTGGACATCCCCAAATCTTCAGATATTGAAGATATGGTTTCTTCCCACTCCACATCTGATATGGTGTGGTAGGCATAGTCTTAGTTGGAACTCGGTTCAAAAGATATGCAGCTGATTCTAGTGCATATCCCCAGAAAGATCGCGGTAACTCAGCGTTAATCATCATATAGCGTACCATATCCAATAGGGTTCGGTTCCATCTCTCCGATACACCGTTATGTTGTGGAGTGTATGGAGGAGTAAGCTGAGAGAGAATTCCATTCTCTTTTGGGTAATCCAGGAACTCGGCACTCAAGTATTCACCACCTCGATCAGATCTCAGTGTCTTGATACTTTTGCCTGTTTGTTTTTCTACTTCATTCTTGTATTCCTGGAATTTTTCAAAGGCTTCAGATTTATGCTTCATTAAGAAGACATAGCCGAATCTTGAAAAATCATCCGTAAAAGTAATGAAGTAAGAATAACCACTTCACGCATATGTAAACATTGGACCACATACATCGGTGTGTATGAGTCCCAAGAGCTCGCTCGCTCTTACTCCATGTCCAGTGAACGCAGTCTTTGTCATCTTTCCTTTGAGACATGATTGACAAGTTGTATATGATTGATATTCGAACGGATCCAAATATCCTTCCTTATGCAACTTAGTTAACCTTGTTTCATTGATGTGACCCAGTCTATAGTGCCATAAGAAAGCATGATTTATTTCTAGAGACTTTCTTTTGTGTGTATTCTGGACATTGAAAATCTGTGGTTGGTTCAATACGTATATACCACTGCTTAATGTACCCGACCCAATCAGAAGATGATTAAGGTGAATGTTTACAACATCACTTACAAATATAAAATCATAACCTTCTTTAGACATTAAAGATACAGATATAATATTACAAGTCGCACTGGGTACAAAATAACAGTCACGCAAAACCAAAACATGTCCATCTGACAATCCCAAGTGATAGTCCCCCCACGGACTCAACATCCATGCCAGCTTCGTTTGCAACTCTGAGGGTCATATCACCTGCCTTCAAAACCCTACGCTTTCTCAGTGCCTACAAAGAATTACAGATATGAGATCCTGATCTGGTATCCAATACCTAGGAAGTAGAGTTTACTGATAGACAGTTTTCAATAACAGACACACCTGAAGCCGAAGCCACAACTTGCTTTAGGTCCTGGTTCTTGGCCTTCCAAGCCCTGCAATTTTTCTTCCAGTGTCATTTCTTATGACAATAAAAGCACTCTTCCTTCCCTACAAACTGTCCCGTTACCTTTGCTACTTTTGCCTTTCCCTTGGCTTCCACTTTACTAACACCGCCCCTTGGTTTGGTGGGGTTCTTCTTCTTTCCTTTGGCTTTCGCCTTGGACCTAGAAGAGGAAGGTACTCCAGCAGAAAAAGTGGATGTTTCCCTTACTTTCTGTAAGGTGCCTTCTGCACTCCTCAACATGTTGAGGAGTTCCAGAAGTTCAACTTCTTATCCTTGCATGTTGAAGTTCAGGATAAACTGGGCGTATGTGGAAGGAAGGGACTGGAGAATCAAGTCAGTATAGAGCCCGTTCTCTAACGTGTTCCCGAAGTCCGCGAGCTCTTTGTAAGTCCACGTTACCTCACCCAGTACTTACGGGCTTGCGGAAATGATGAAAAACGATTTTTTCTAGTGTGGTAACATGGACTCAAAATACGGATCTTTGTTAAACAACTACTTAACAACCTAACTAGGAGTTTTACGTACTCGGTTAGGGGGTTATACCTTTCTTGAACTCCTTCGTCTTCAACTCCTTGCGGTGTTCGGATCGCCCTTACCTCGTCGTCTCCTCGCGCCGAAGATGGATCCACCCGAAAGCTTCTACCTTTTGGCTTCTACTTTAAACTTGAAGAAACTAGAACACTTGGCTTGCTAGGCCTTGTGAACTAGGATGAGTAGAGGAGTGTTTTGGGTTTTATCTATATGGTTATTGCTTCTCAACACATGAGACAAGTAGAACCATGAACTAGAGAGAGAGCAAGAGGAAGAGGGAGAGCTTGAGGATGAGAGTGCTCAAGAGAGAGAAAGCAAAATGAAAAGTGAGCAAGACTTTTTCCATCAACCTCTCATAATCCAAAATCATGATAACAAATAATGATAATTGAGTATTATGTGATGGTTATTATCATATCAAATGGCAATATCATTTCTTGCATTAAATGCAATTTGTGAACAAAACAAGCAAGCCAAAGTCAATGCAAACAAATGATAGCCATTGTCATGATGGTGGCCAACAAGTCCAACCTAGTCAACCGGTCAACAAAAGTCAACAAGTCAACAAGGTCAACCCTTCAACCCTAACTATATCACTATAATACTTAATTAATATTATTGTTAATCATATTTCTAATTCTCATTAGGGTTAAGCAAAAGTCAACAGTCAACAACCCTAATGAGAATCCTCTGCCTCTGTCTCTGTCAACTGTGCATACACACCCGCATCCGCGTTCCGGGGAACACGAATACAACTGAGATAAAACCAATCCCAAAACGTATACTAGGATCTGGCTTAAACCAAAGCCCGCTAGTAATAACTGCTCGGTCACTAAACGTGCACAAGTGCGCGGATGTGACCGAACCCTGTCGCAAAACCATGCGACCTCTACTCTTTTGCCTAAAGGCGAATAGCTCTCTGTGTGGGACTTTAAAGACTCGACACTACGCTGGCAGTGGGTTTAACCACAGACCACAAGTGGCACTAGCTGTGCATAATGGCCCCCAGGTAGATGCCGATAAGAAGACGGACGAGGTGAAACCCATCAGAACTCCTACTTAGCCTGAATGTGACAATCTCCGTACAGTCCGGTCTGTTCGTCTGAGAATATCGCATGGCGGGCCTAGGGGGGCGGTAAACATCAGTCCCCTAATAGCGGTACAAGTCGTGTAGGAGTGTAGCCCAGAACACCCTGAGATAACACTGGAAACCTACCAGTATATCTCGCTTGCCATGGTCGGGGACGACTGTGTGTAATGGCTCTTCGTGACACAACGCGATTTTAACTCCCAATACCGGGAGAGACGAATCCTATCTAACCGTCACTGCCTCCAAGTGCTTCGGGACTGCACCCAACTACTACCTGTTTGCACGACTCCTTTGAGCCGTGGTAGGGTAGTAATCAAAGTACAGTGGGAACACACTCGAGGCGAAGTGACAGTGTCAAGTCAGCGGACTAAGCTGTACTTATGTCACCTGGGAGCTGATAACTAACGATAGGTATAGTAGCAACCAATCAGTTCCCGACGAGTCCTGTCCAGTGTACTCGTAACCTAACGAGCACCCGTATACTATCTCAAGTACGACGTACTGACGGCTGTGGGACCGACCGTCTCCCCTGCTAGGATGAGAAGCGCATACGCTAGTCTACTCCGGAGCATCGATGCCCTGTCTCGATAGTCCTATGACTAGGGACCTGTATAAGGATGTGCTTATGGATTACCCAGCCCCCACGAGTGTGACTGCCATCACAACGCTGGTTATCAAGCAAAGATCCTAAGGACTCCACTAATGTGTATAGGTGATATACTAAAATAAACACATGTACACATTAAAGTAGAAACAAACCAAGTAGCATACTACCATTTTGAGCAAGATTGTCTATACAACTGTGAATATCCCAAGCTTCCATTAAGTAATATACAAACTAGTATGATACAGTAATGGCCTCTAGGGTATATACACTAACAATCTCCCACTTGCACTAAGGCCATGTACTGGCGTATCGATGACCTATCATCTCGATCAGCCGCTCGAACTGAGTCTGGGGCAAGGCCTTGGTGAGTGGATCTGCAGTGTTATCTTCTGAAGCAACCCTCTGAACCTCGATCTCCTGGCGATCCACGATCTCCCTGATCAGGTGATACCGCCTTAAGATGTGTCTGGATTTCTGATGGGACCTGGGTTCCTTCGCTAAAGCTATAGCCCCGTTGTTGTCGCAATACAGAGGTATTGGATCAACAATGGACGGAACCACCTGAAGTTCTGTCAAGAACTTCCTCATCCAGACGGCTTCTTTTGCGGCATCAGCTGCAGCGGTGTATTCCGCTTCCATCGTCGAGTCTGCAACGGTTTCCTGTTTGGAACTCTTCCAACACACTGCCCCTCCATTGAGGGTAAAGACAAAACCCGACATGGACTTGGAATCATCCTTGTCACTCTGGAAGCTGGAGTCAGCAAAGGCCTCGATTTGGAGGTCTTTTCCGCCGTACACCAAGAACATCTCCTTAGTCTTTCTTAGGTACTTGAGAATGTTCTTTACCGCTATCCAGTGTTTCTCCCCAGGGTTTGACTGATACCGGCTTACCACACTAAGTGCATAAGCTACATCTAGTCTGGTACACATCATCGCATACATTATAGAGCCTACTGCAGAAGCGTAGGGCATAATTGACATGTGATCCCTTTCCAAATCATTCTTGGGAGACATCTCTTTGGAAAGGGTGATCCCGTGACAAACCGGTAGGTTACCGCGCTTGGAATCTTCCATACTGAATTTTTTCAGTATGGTGTCGATGTATCTGGACTGCGAAAGTCCTAACATTCTCTTGGATCTATCACGATGGATCCGGATCCCCAGAATATAAGTGGCATCACCCAGGTCTTTCATGGAGAACCAGTGTGACAAGAACCCCTTGACAGATTGTAGCATAGGAATGTCATTTCCTATCAAGAGAATGTCATCCACGTACAATACGAGGAATACGACAGTTCTTGCTACAAATCTACTATAGATGCATGGTTCATCTGGATTTTTGATAAAGCTAAATTCTTTGACTGTCTCATCAAAGCAGATGTTCCAACTCCGCGATGCCTTCTTTAGTCCATAGATGGACTTAAGCAACTTGCACACCTTTCCGCTGCTCCCACTCTGAATGAAACCCTCTGGCTGGTCCATATAGACACACTCCTCTAAATTTCCGTTTAGAAAAGCGGTCTTTACGTCCATTTGCCAAACCTCATAATCGTGGAAGGCAGCAATGGCAAGAAGGATCCGAATGGATTTCAGCATAGCCACTGGAGAAAAGGTTTCGTCATAGTCCAAATTAGGTCTTTGACGAAAACCCTTTGCAACAAGTCTAGCCTTATAGGTCTCAACCTGTCCATCTACACCAATCTTCCTTTTGAAGATCCCCTTGCATCCCACGAGTTTTACCACATCTGGAGCAACGTCCAACGTCCATACTTTGTTGGTGTACATGGACTCCATTTCGGTCCGCATTGCATCCAGCCATTTTACCGAGTCAACGCTCTGAATGGCCTGCTGGAAGCTAGTCGGCTCATCATAATCAATGATGCAATCCTCTCTATCCCCGTCTATGAGAAAACCGTAGTATCTCTCGGGCGGATGAGACTGCCTACTACTCCTGCGGAGCGGCGCAGGAATGTCCTGTTCTTTTGAACCCTCTGGTTCTACTAAGCTTTTAGTAATAGTCTGTGGTTATGGAATTTCTTCCAGTTCTATTGCGCTCCCACTTATTTCCTTTTCTAAGAACTGGTGTTCCAGAAAGTGGGCATTACGAGAAACAAAGACCTTTTGTTCCTCTGCGTAATAGAAAAGATACCACCTGGAGTCTTTGGGTATCCCACAAACTTGCACAGTACTGAGCGTGCCTCGAGTTTGTCCGCATGTTGCTTTTTGAAAAAAGCTGAACATCCCCAGATCTTCAGATATTGAAAATAGGGTTTCTTCCCACTCCATATCGCATATGGTGTGGTAGGCATAGTCTTAGTGGGAACTCGGTTCAAAAGATATGCAGCTGCTTCAAGTGCATATCCCAGAATGATCGCGGTAACCCAGTGTTACTCATCATGGAACGTACCATATCCAATAGGGTTCGGTTCTGTCTCTCCGATACACCGTTATGTTGCAGAGTGTATGGAGGAGTAAGCTGAGAGAGAATTCCATTCTCTTTTAGGTAATCCAGGAACTCGGCACTCAAGTATTCGCCACCTCGATCAGATCTCAGTGTCTTGATACTTTTGCCAGTTTGTTTTTCTACTTCATTCTTATATTCCTTGAATTTTTCAAAGGCTTCAGATTTATGCTTCATTAAGAAGACATGTCCGAACCTTGAAAAATCATCCGTAAAAGTAATGAAGTAAGAATAACCGCTTCGCGCATGCGTAGACATTGGACAGCACACGTCGCTGTGTACGAGTCCCAAGAGCTCGCTCGCTCTTACTCCGTGTCCAGTGAACGGAGTCTTTGTCATCTTTCCTTTGAGACAGGATTGACAAGTTGCATATGAATGATATTCGAACGGATCCAAATATCCTTCTATATGTAACTTCGTCAACCTTCTCTCATTGATGTGACCCAGTCTACAATGCCATAAGAAAGCCTGATTAGTTTCCGGAGACTTTCTTTTGTGTGTATTCTGGACATTGAAAATCTGTGGTTGGTTTAATACGTATATACCATTGCTTAATGTACCTGACCCAATCAGAACTTGATTAAGGTGAATGTTCACAACATTACTTACAAATGCAAATTCATAACCTTCCTTAGATAATAAAGATACATAAATGATATTATAAGTTGCATTGGGTACAAAATAGCAATTACGCAAAACCAAAACGTGTCCATCTGACAAGCCCAGGTGATAGTCCCCCACGGACTCAGCATCCATGCCAGCTCCGTTTGCAACTCTGAGGGTCATATCACCTGCCTTCAAAACCCTACGCTTTCTCAGTGCCTGCAAAGAATTACAGATATGAGATCCTGATCCGGTATCCAATACCCAGGAAGTAGAGTTTATTGAAAGACAGTTTTCAATAACATACACACCTGAAGCCGAAGCCGCAACTTGCATCAGATCCTGGTTTCTGGCCTTCCAAGCCCTGCAATCTTTCTTCCAGTGTCCCTTCTTATGACAATAGAAGCATTCTTCTTTTCCCACAAGCTGCCCCGCTATCTTTGTTGCCTTTGCTTTTCCCTTCGTATCCACTTTACTAACACCGCCCCTTGGTTTGGCGGGGGCTTTCTTCTTCTTTCCCTTGGCTTTCGCCTTGGACTTAGAAGAGGAAGATCCTCCTACAAACAAAGTAGATGTTTCCCTACCTTTCTGTAGGGTGCCCTCTGCACTCCTCAGCATGTTGAGGAGCTCCGGAAGTTCAACTTCTTTTCCTTGCAAGTTGAAGTTCAGGATAAACTGGGCGTAAGTGGAAGGAAGGGACTGGAGAATCAAGTCCGTATAGAGCTCGTTCTCTAATGTGGCCCCAAGGTCCGTGAGCTCCTCAATGAAGCCAATCATCTTGAGCACGTGTTCCGCTACCGATGATCCGATGGCCAACCTTGCCGAAAAGAGCTTCTTCGACACTTCGTATCTTGCGATACGAGATTGCTCTCCATACAGTTCTTTTGTATGGAGAAATATGGATTCGAGGTCCATATTCTCGTGCCTCCTCTGATGTTCATTGTCCATAGAGGCAAGCACGAGGCACTTGGCCTTCGCGCAATCGATCTCCCAGGTCTTACGGATTTCCCTATCCGCGACGCTGGAGGTAGGACCTGGGACAGGGGGAGCTTTGGTGGTAAGGAGATACCCCAGCTTGTCGTAAGTGATTGCCATTTTGACATTCCTGAGCCAATCTTTGTAGTTTGGCCCTGTCAGTATGTTTTTATCTAGAAGTAACTTAAGTCCGGTCATGTCGATTGGTCGCTGCAATTAGGAGAGAGAGAAGAAACACTCAGCATGATGCTCTTGCAAGTTTAGAGTGGTTTTTAGTTTGTCTAAACAGGATGGCTCCCACTGTATCTCGAATCCCTCCTCAAACCAAAAAGGAAGAATTAGTCAGGATCAATCTCACCGTACAATACTTGCTTAACCGTTCAGCCAGGCCAGTGTCGGTATTTCGAGGGAGGTTTTCCAACGTATTCGCGAAGTTCCTTAATTTAAGAACCTCTTTTCCCTGGGGGCGTGGCCCCGCTAAAACCTTTCTAGACACCTACTAGGTTTATAGCATTGATCGTTAAGTGAGAAATTTCCCGAGGAGTAGCATATACTCACAGTAGGATCGGGATCCAAATATCATCGTGTGACAAAACTGAAGGAATCCTACCAGAATCATCACACTCCAAATGGTATGCAGCGCTAGCAAGTTTCAGGTTCTTTTGAAACTCCCGATGTGGATTTTTGCCCCATGCTCTTATGACCTTGGCGTGAGGTCAAAATGTCATAAGTCACATGTCAAGTTCTACCCATCATTATCCAGGTTAATTTGAACCCACCCGTACCTACCTTTGACGTAGGCCAAAATGGTAGTACGACTGTCTCAAACCAACGCATTCTATCTATGCAACAGATAAATATCCGGCAGCTACCAATCATTATGCCTTGGCGTGAGGTCAAAATACATAGCTTGAATACTACCGAATATTTAACTGAAATGATGGAGGGCTACGAATGGTTTTGGCGAAACCATGAACGTAGTGAACTTGATATAATCGATGGAACGAGATAGCTTTTAAAATGAGTGGCTCAAGCTCCGCATTTAAAAGTTGGTTTTTGAAAAGAACCGAGTGGTTTTGAAAGTGTTCCAACGACTTTACTTTGGTTTATTTTCTTGCATTAATTTTTAATGCGTCCCATCATTTAATCCTACCATTGCAGAAAACAACCAAAATATGACGTACGCTTATGCCATCCGCATTCGCCACGGGGCCCCGTCATTACCCGTTAGGTTACTTAACTAACGACAGAGCGGGGGCTGGACTAGCGCGGATGCAAAACATAAGCAACGCCTAAATAGATATCATATATAGATATATAGCAATGATAGCCATTACAGATCACAGATGAACACATTGGATATACTAGGAATCCGCAATTCGTACGAGCCTGTAACGAAAAGCGGATTACACGGTCGCGGTGAATAGCCAATAGCCCACCCAAGACCCCTACGGGTGCGGCAAACTACCCGCCAAATACCCGAAGTGAAGCAACCTCCCTCAACACCGTGAGTAGGCCACTCGGGGTACCCGGTAGTTTGTGCACCCCCTCCATCGGTCTATCCTAGGAGCAAAAACAGTAAAAGAAATTATACAATGACGGCTACAACCTCATCCCGGTTGTGCGGCCATATAAATAATATTACATCAATTACAAATTACATGAATTGAAAGAAAAGAAAACTCTCATCTCACAACCCCCCGGCTATTCACCCGCGACAATCCAATGAATTCATATGCATATACCATCAACATTACAGATCACAGATATGTATAACCCCCACTAATCGACGTATAGCGATTAGCAGACATTCAATACATATATCACATCACAGATATAAACCCGTTAGCTTAAGTCTTTAGAAGTTCGATCAAAATACGGATTTTTTGGGCCCAAAAACAAATTTTGCTTTCTGGAAAATCTGGGCAGAAAAATCATATTGTAAAAATCCCAAAACAACCCCAGAAACACACTGCATGAAAATTGTGCCACGGCCGAGTCAACTCGGCCGCGGATCCACGGCGGGAGCATGCTCCTGCCGCGGTTCCGCGGCGCTTTGACCGAGCCAGTGGACCAAATTTCTTGGGTGTATTTTAAAAAGCCTGAGTCGATTTTTGGTGCAAGATTTATTATTTTTTGAACAGAATACAGAATCGACAGAAACTTGATTTTTCGGGCGTGTTTCGTGACTTTTTCTCCGATCGAACTTCTAGTTACTTTGCTAACATGTTAGATAGTGTTTAACCTGGCTCTGATACCACTGTAAGTCTACGTTACCTCTCCCGGTACTTACGGGCTTGCGGAAATGATGAAAAACGATTTTTTCTAGTGTGGTAACATGGACTCAAAATACGGATCTTTGTTAAATAACTACCTAACAACCTAACTAGGAGTTTTACCTACTCGGTTAGGGGGTTATACCTTACTTGAACTCCTTCGTCTTCAACTCCTTGCGGTGTTCGGATCGCCCTCACCTCGTCGTCTCCTCGCGCCGAAGATGGATCCACCTGAAAGCTTCTACCTTTTGGCTTCTACTTCAAATTTGAAGAAACTAGAACACTTAGCTTGCTAGGTCTTGTGAACTAGGATGAGTAGAGAAGTGTTTTGGGTTTTATCTATATGGTTCTTGCTTCTCAACACATGAGACAAGTAGAACCATGAACTAGAGAGAGAGCAAGAGGAAGAGGGAGAGCTTGAGGATGAGAGAGCTCAAGAGAGAAAGCAAAATGAAAAGTGAGCAAGACTTTTTCCATCCAACCTCTCATAATCCAAAATCATGATAACAAATAATGATAATTGAGTATTATGTGATGGTTGTTATCATATCAAATGGCAATATCATGTCTTGCATTAAATGCAATTTGTGAACAAAACAAGCAAGCCAAAATCAATGCAATCAAATGATAGCCATTGTCATGATGTTGGTCAACAAGTCCAACCTAGTCAACCGGTCAACAAAAATCAACAAGTCAACAAAGTCAACCCTTCAACCCTAACCATATCACTATAATACTTAATTAATATTATTGTTAATCATATTTCTAATTCTTATTAGGGTTAAGCAAAAGTCAACAGTCAACAACCCTAATGAGAATCCTCTGCCTCTGTCTCTGTCAACTGTGCATACACACCCGCATCCGTGTTCCGGGGAACACGAATACAACTGAGATAAAACCAATCCCAAAACGTATACTAGGATCTGGTTTAAACCAAAGACCGCTAGTAATAACTGCCCGGTCACTAAACGTGCACAAGTGCGCGGATGTTACCGAACCTTGTCGCAAAACCATGCGACCTCTACTCTTTTGCCTAAAGGCGAATAGCTCTCTGTGTGGGACTCTAAAGACTCGACACTACGTTGGCAGTGGGTTTAACCACAGACCGCAAGCGGCACTAGCTGTACGTAACGGCCCCCGGGTAGATGTCGATAAGAAGACGGACGAGGTGAAACCCATCTGAACTCCTACTGAGCCTGAATGTGACAATCTCCGTACAGTCCGGTCTGTTCGTCTGAGAATATCGCATGGCGGGCCTAGGGGGGCGGTAAACGTCAGTCCCCTAATAGCGGTACAAGTCGTGTCGGAGTGTAGCCCAGAACACCCTGAGATAACACTGGAAACCTACCAGTATATCTCGCTTGCCCTGGCCAGGGACGACTGTGTGTAATGGCTCTCCGTGACACAGCGCGATATCAACTCCCAATACCGGGAGAGACGAATCCCATCTAATCGTCACTGCCTCCGAGTGCTTCGGGACTGCACCCAACTACTACCTGTTTGCACTACTCCTTTAAGCCGTGGTAGGGTAGTAATCAAAGTACAGTGGGAACACACTCGAGGCGAAGTGACAGTGTCAAGTCAGCGGACTAAGCTGTACTCATGTCACCTGGGAACTGATAACTGACGATAGGTATAGTACCAACCAATCAGTTCTCGACGAGTCCTGTCCAGTGTACTCGTAACCTAACGAGCACCCGCATACTATCTCAAGTACGACGTACTGACGGCTGTGGGACAGACCGTCTCCCCTGCTGGGATGAGAAGCGCATACGCTAGTCTACTCCGGTGTATCGATGCCCTGTCTCGATAGTCCTACGACTAGGGACCTGTATAAGGATATGCTTGTGGATTACCCATCCCCCACGAGTGTGACTGCCATCACAACGCTGGTAATCAAGCAAAGATCCTAAGGGCTCCACTAATGTGTATAGGTGATATACTAAAATAAACACATGTATACATTAAGGTAGAAACAAACCAAGTAGCATACTACCATTTTGAGCAAGATTGTCTATACAACTGTGAATATCCCAAGCTTCCATTAAGTAATATACAAACTAGTATGATACAGTAATGGCCTCTAAGGCATATACACTAACACTCTTCAATGTAGCCAATCATCTTAAGCACGTATTCCGCTACAGATGATCCGACGGCCAATCTCGCCGAAAATAACTTTTTCGAGACTTCGTATCTGGCGATACGGGATTGCTCTCCATATAGTTCCTTAGTATGGAGAAATATGGATTCAAGGTCCATATTCTCGTGCCTCCTCTAATGTTCATTGTCCATAGATGCAAGCACGAGGCACTTGGCTTTGGCGCAATCAATCTCCCTGGTCTTACGGATTTCCTTATCCGCGACGCTGGATTGAGGTCCTGGGACAGGGGAGCTTTGGTGGTAAGGAGATACCCCAACTTGTTATAAGTGATTGCTATTTTGACATTCCTGAGCCAATGTTTATAGTTTGGCTCTGTCAGTATGTTTTTATCTAGAAGTAACTTAAGTCCGGTCATGTCGATTGGTCGCTGCAATTAGGAGAGAGAGAAGAAACACTCAGCATGATGCTCTTGCAAGTTTAGAGTGGTTTTTAGTTTGTCTAAACTGGATGGCTCCCACTGTATCTCGAATCCCTCCTCAAACCAAAAAGGAAGAATTAGTCGGGATCAATCTTACCGTATAATACTTGCTTAACCGTTCAGCCAGGCCAGTGTCGGTACTTCGAGGGAGGTTTTCCAACGCTTTCGCGAAGTTCCTTAATTTAAGAACCTCTTTTCCCTGGGGGCGTAGCCCTGCTAACACCTTTCTAGACACCTACTAGGTTTATAGCATTGATCGTTAAGTGAGAAATTTCTCGAGGAGTAGCATATACTCACAGTAGGATCGGGATCCAAATATCATCGTGTGACAAAACTGAAGGAAACCCACCGGAATCATCACACTCCAAATGGTATGCAGCGCTAGCAAGTTTCAGGTTCTTTTGAAACTCCCGATATGGATTTTTGCCCCATGCTCTTATGACCTTGACGTAGGCCAAAATATCATAAGTCACATGTCAAGTTCTACCCATCATTTACCAGGTTAATTTGAACCCACCCGTACATACCCTTGACGTAGGCCAAAATGGCAGTACGATTGTCTCAAACCAACGCATCTATCTATGTAACAGATAAATATCCGGCAGCTACCAATCACTATGTTGGATATAGTGCCCTCAGAGTCAATTATTGGATCACAGGCACGCGATTGCAATGATTGAGGGAGGACCCATACCGGTAGGACAGTCTTACTCAAGATGATAGTATGCTATCTGGTTTATCTTTATCATCGTGTACTGTTTTAGGTGACCTTACAGGTCACTATTGCGCATTGATAGAGCTCTTAGGATTCTTGCTTGACGGCCAGCAGTATGATGGCGATCATATACGTGGGAGCTGGGGTCTATAAGCACATCCTTAAAAGGTCCCTAGTCGTGGGAGTTTTCGAGATAGGGCATCGATACTCCAGAGTAGACTAGCGTATACAGTCGAGACCCGACGAGGGGCGGTGGCCGATCTCACAAGCCACTGGTGTCAGTTGGTTCACCTAAGATGTATACAGGTGCTCATTGGGTTATGAGTACAACGGACAGGACTCGCCGGGAACATGCTAGTTGATTTTATATCTGACGTCAGATAGCAGTTCCCTGGTGACATGTGTACAGGTTAGTTCATTGACCTGAGATCGTCATTTGTCTCGTGCGAGTTCCTACTGTACTTTGATTACTACCCTACCACGGCTCAAAGGAGTCGTGCAAACAGGTTTTAGTTGGGTACAGTCCCGAGCCACATGGAGGCAGTGAGCGGATCTGCAGGGGTTCGTCTCTCCCGGTAATGGGGGTTAGGTCACGCTGTGTCTAGGAGAGCCATTACACGAAGTCTTTGGCCAAGGCAGGAGATTTACTGGTAGGTATTCCAGTAGTACCTCAGGGTGTTCTGGGCTACACTCCGACACGACTTGTACCGCTTTTGGGGGTTTGACTTTTACCAACCCCCTAAGCCCGCCATGCGATACTCATAGACGAACGGACCAGACTGTACGGATATTGTCACTGACAGGCTCAGTAGGGTGTCAGGATGAGTTCGCTCATCGACTTCCCTTTTGGTCAATACCTGGTATCCCATTACGTATGGCTAATACCTCTGACGTGCTAGTGGTTAAATCCACAGCCAAAGTATTGACAAGTCTTTAGAGTCCCCCACAGACAGTTTCTTAAGTTTCGGGCGAAACGTTGTAGAGGCCGTATGGATATATGGCAGGGTTCGATCATATACGTGCGGTATTGCACGGATCATGATCGGACGGATAATACTAGCGGGCTTTGGTTTAAGCCGGATCCTAGTATTGTACCGTGTAGATTTTGTCTCATTGCATTTGTATTCGGTTGGAATACAAATGCTGGTATGTATATACAGTCGCGGGGTTTTCCTGTAATTTATTACGGGATCGTCTTTTTGAAGTTGCCAGTTTGCATTCCGTTTCGACCATTTTTCCTTTTTTCCTTCTTGGCTGAAATTCCTTTGATGGATGGGCTTATTTGCAAGTGTGCAAATTAGCAAATGTGGAGGGTTTTTGTGACATATAGATTATTGGATGGTTTTAGCATCTTTGCTTTGTCATGCATCATTACTTGCATTAATGGTGTAGAGATTGAAGGGTTTTATGATTTGAGGTTCTCTTTTTGCTTACCATCACCCATTTCCTTTTACTACACTCACCTTCCTTCATTGCTACTCACTCTCATTTTTATGCTTGGCCGGCCACAGAGAGAGAATTCTTTTAGTGTGAGAAAAATTATTCATCTCATTTTCTTGGCTTGCAACAAAACATATTACTCATCTCCAAAGTTCATTTCTCCTCCACATCTAAAATGACAACTTCACAAACCCCTTGAGATAAACCATTCTACACCCCATCTACAGCATTCTTGGACACGCCAGCTTGCCAACTTCATGTCCGAGTTGCCTCGGTCCAGAGGTGAGAGCCTGTAAAAAGACTCGGTGATGTGGTGCCCTTTCCGATGAGGAGATGAAGACCGGAGATTCCGCGAGGAGATCGGGATGGAGGCCGAAGACCGAAGGACATGGATCGCTCGGTATAGCATTCTACCCATTCTCTAGTTTGCTAGCATTAGGTTAATGGTCTGATCTGGGATTATATTACGCGGTAGTGCCGGTTTTCTAGTTTTGAAAAGTTTCGTTTCCGCATTTTGGCCTCGGCCAGATGGCTGGGGCGCTACCGTGCACTTACATGGTATCGGAGCCACGCCATTAACCTATTCTAGCTTGCTCTAACATGTTTACAAGTTCAATTGAACTAATTTTCCAAAAATCACAGTTCCAAATATGCACTTTCTGTCGAATTTTATTTGTGCTCGAAAAATTATTTGGTACATTGCAGAAAAATGTGCAGGCTTTTCTAAGAAAACCGAAAAAATTTGGTGGGCTGATTTTACTATAGCGCGGCGGATCCGCGGCCAAAACCACATTTTAGCGGCGGTTCCGCGGCCGTACTGTAGCCACAGTGAACCAAATTTCTTCAGTAGGTTTCTGACTTGGAATTGGGGTTTATGGTATATTCTTTTTCGGCCCAGATATTTTTGAGTGCTGCAGTTGTACTTGGAGGCCTACTTCGGGAATTTTTGTCGATCGAAAATTTTAAACATGTTAGTTCACAGTATTTACATTACATCTGCGACCATGAATATCACTTGATCGGTAAATCCTGTCTAACTGCAATAGCCCTTTTAGATGGATTTGCGAACATGACATTCACGTTGATGTTCTGTATTGTGCTGTGATGTTGCGGATTTGTCATGGTGGATAGCCTGGATGCAATGGTAGTACAGTTTGGTTGTATATGTACATTTGATATTGCAGGGCGAGCGTCCGACATGTGGACTGTCGTCACTTCCTGTTTGTATATTATTCTTTTGGGGCACGACCGGGCTGAGGTCGATGTACCCGTTGTATATTTTACTTTCTGTACTAGGATTACCCCGCGGAGGGGTGCACGGGTAGCCCTGTTCTAGAGGGCAACGGGCCCGCATCTCATGGCGTTGAGACGGAGGGAGCTTCACTCTAGAATTGGCGGGCTATTCGCCGCACTCGTAGGGGGTATAGGTTGACCCAAGGAGGGGTGCTCAAGTTACCGGATTTCGTGAAGTGCTGGGTGGTCCATTCACGTTGTTGAAGGGGGCTGCCTCGCTTCAGGTTTTGGCAGGTAACTTGCCACGCCCGTAGGGGTCTAGGATTTCATTGCACAGGCTATCCACACGACCAGGGGAACGTCGGGTTTCAGTAGCGGCTCTTTGAAACCCGGGGATTCCAGATATCTGTATTGTTCTGTGATGCTTATTACATTTCTGTGATGTTGCATTTTATCACTCCTTGAGCGATTATTATATATTGATATATATACTAGTAGATGTTGTATATGTTTTACACCCGCGCTAGTCCAGTCCCCGCTCTGTCGTTAGTTAAGTAACCTAATGGGTGATGATGGGACCCAGTGGCGAATGCAGATGGCATATACGTACATCATTATTTTCGTTCTTTATTGGTGTGATCAATTGATGGGACTGCGTTGATTCGGATTAATGCAAGATAAACAAACCTATTCTGATATTTTTGGAACATTTTTCAAAAAGCTGTTATTGCAAGGACGTTCACTTTTGTTTTGCATAGTGGTATTCGGTTATGAATATCCAGCACCTCAGTCGACGAGGCAAGGGCCGAGATCCCTTCACCGGGAGTGACCCCTTGGACAGAAGTTTCCATCAGGGCAATAACTTCACTGTAGTCGATTACTTTTGCTTTGCATCGTGGTATTCAGTTGGAATATATTGCACCTCATTCCACGGGGAAAGAGCCGAAATCCCTTCACTGGGAGTGACCTCTTTAGCAAAGGTTTTCGCCACTATATTTTTATAAAAAGCTATCCGATTCCTTCAACGATATCAAGTTTATTACGTTAAAGGTTTTTCGCCAAAAACCATTCGTAACCCTTCGTCATTTCAGACGGGTAGCACTTAGTATTCATGCTATGTTTGTTGACCTTTGTCAAGGCGTAGTGAATGGTAGCTGCTTGTTACCTTTCTGCTGCATAGATAGATGCGTTGGTTTGGGACAGTTATATAACTTTGTTGACCTTCGTCAAGGGCTTGTACGGGTGGGTTCAAATTAACCTGGACAATGACGGATAGAACTTGACATGTGACTTATGATTTGTTGGCCTTCGTCAAGGTCATAAGAGGAAGGGGTAAAAATCACATCGGGAGTTTCTAAAGAAACTAAACCTTGCCAGATATGCGCATACCTTCTGGAGTGTGATAACGTTAGTGGATTCCATCACATTATCATGCGATGATAGTTGGATCCCGATTCCCATTGATGAGTTGGTTTACTCCTCGGGTAATCCCGACTAATTCTTCTTTCAGGTTTAGAGGAGAATTTGAGGTTACAATGGGAGGTTTCCTGATTAGATAAATTGACAACCATTCTGATCTAGGTTAGAGTGCACGCTGAGTGTTTCTTTTCTCTCTCTCTTTGGCAGCGACCATGGCTCGACCCTTGACTATGACTCAGTGACCAAAATTAACCGAACCTTCTTAAACACTGGCTTTTAGATTGTCAGAGTTGCATACCTCATTGCCACTCCTACTTTTACCCTTTTCTCCAGAACACCCCGTATTACTACGAACGTCCACTTCCATTGGATAAAACCATCATATGGTTATATACGAACTCGAAGGAGCTTGTTCCAGATTCGAGGATGGTTTCCGGCTCTGAAGAAAACGAATAGGACTGTTCAGTTGTCTTTTCCTTTTATCTTCTCTCAGGTTGCGAGTGCTCCTTGGATTAGGGGATAATACACCTGTTACGCTTATTGGATAGTCTTCTTCCAAACCTTAGGATGGTGTCGAAAGGTAGGGAATGAAGAAAACCGATTAGCCTAAGTGTGGTGTACAGAAGGTATTAAGTAAAGACAAATAAAGGGATTAGAAGGAGGGCAAAGTAAATTGCGACTGCTATTCACGACCAAACCAAGTATTTCATCGCCACTCCTATTTCACCTTTGTATTTCTCCAGAACACTCCGTATCACTACGAAGATCCACAGTTATTTGGATATTCCATCGTATGGTTATATACGAACTCGAAAGGAACATGTTCCAGTTCGGGGATGGATTCTGGTTCAGGAGAAATAGGAATAAGGTTTATTCAGGTGTCTTTTATCTTTACCTTCTCTCGGGTTGCGAGTGCTCCTAGGATTAGGACAGTACACCTATTATGATTATTGGATAGTCTTCTTCCAAACCATAGGCTGGTGCCGAAAGGTGGGGAAGGAAGAAAACCATTTAGCCTAAGAGGGTGTACAGAAGGTAATGACTAAAGACATATGAAGGGATTTGGAGAGATGGCAAAGAAATATACGGTTACAGTTGCGAATCTGATAATGGAAGAGGCATTACTAGGAATACCCGGATACCCCTTCGAAACATTTACATGTTTTAGTTTCACTGTGTATTGTTAAAAGAAAACTGATTTCTCGATTAGTCCTTGCTCTAGGGTATGTATTTACCAGGTTTGATTCTCACATCTGTATGGTTTTACAGATGATGAGTGGGAGTAAGTTATTGGGAATTAGGTGATCATCCTCATTATATCAGAACTCGTTGTAATTGGTGATATTTGAGGAAATCGCCTGGGTTGTTTGCCGGACGGCAGATATTTGGTTTTGAATATCCATTGTTATGCACCAATTTCAAATTGATATATCTGTACGTTTATTTTTATAAAGTGAGATATAACTTTTTGAAATTATGTCCATGACATTTACCTATAGCAGTTGATGGTTAGGTAAAGAGCATTAAACAGCGGTGTAATTCTTCATAACCATAGTACAGTTTTCAACCTACGACACACAGGGAATGAGTTATTAGACTCAATGGACTTATACAGAGTATTGTATGTTGTCCAGTGTCCATTAGGACAGAGGGGTTGGTCCTCGTACTATATTCGGTTTACTTATGATTTCTCTAGTTTTTAGACAAGTGTTTCATAGAAACACAAGGTCCAAGTTTTGAGAAGTTATAGGTATATGAATAAAGTAGAGAACCAGGTATTGCAAGTATCGTGATTCTTCAAGGTGATCGAAGATGCAGATACTTGTGTATGGTATTCAGTTGATAGTAATGATTATGAGAAACTTGTTTCTCTTTCAGGTTACTCATATCTGGATGCATTCCTAAGTTGAGTAACGCTGATTGGCCTCCTTCCATTTAGTTGACATGCACTGGAGACAGCTGCATGATTTGAATCTGGTTCCAATTAAATCAGTGCCTCTGTTTCTATATTGGATATAGAACGGTTCATATCTTAACGACGTTAAGGTACGGGGAGTTGTCCGGCTTATGCTTAAAACCAGACTCTGGATAACTCAAGGCACGTTTCTGTAATGGCTGTTTGTGGGTTGAGCCGGGCTATGACGAGGGTTGATTTTCTACCATCTGGAAGATCAATAGTGATATTGTTCTAGACTCGCCACAGTTTTAATAAAAATGGAATTTTTTTTCTTCAGAAAACAGTAGTGGGAGTATGGTAGAACTGGAAGTGATTCCAGAACCGCAAACGATTACTGAAAATTTGATAAGAACCTAAAGATTCAATCTGGTTTGACATTCCATTGGCCACTCCGCAGATATGGTGGGTAACCTCAGGCACCCGAGAGGTACTCCGGTAGCCTCAAGGACAGTGACAGGGAGGTTCTTGTTTACCCAGACTTGCCATTGCTGTTGTTCCAGACTGTGAGACCCGGCAGGAGGATGAGTATAGCGTCGTTCTAAACTAGCTTTAGAAGTGTACGTCTATATGACTCTGCCAGAGGGTTGTCATAGTCAGTGGGAGCAGCGGAAGCATTGGTGGACAAGTGGCTTATGTCTATTTATAGACTAAAGCAGATATAGCGGAGATAGATCATTATTTTTTATGTGACAGTCATAGGTTTGACTTCATCAGAATAGGGGATGGATCTGTTAAGAAGGTAGTAGGGTGTGATGTCCTGGTATTTGGATGACATACACAGAGTAGGAAGTGAAATTCCTATACTACAATTGGTTATACTTTGGTTGCCACACAGTGGTTTCTCCACAAAGGGACTTGGATATTATATAAGATATTCTGGTTACTGGATCTATGGTTTTAGATCTAGATTTGGGTAGTTTCCCAATTTGGGTACTTAGACAGCATTCTAATGGTGTTTTAGAATGGATGACTCCTGGCACGGTAATATACCTGCAGGTAATGGAGTCACCCTCTCTAAAGGTGTCTTACAGATTAAAGGGGAGAGGAATGTGCATGATTGGCAGATCACTTGCTTAGGCAATTGAGTCAATCATGAGATGTCAAGTACCACACCAGATGTTGTTTTTGCAGTAGATGCAATAAGTTGATATTGATCCAATCCTGGAGGAACATTTGGAAGCGGTTTTAGAACGTAAGTGGATGTTTTAGGGATATGATAACGACAGCCTCATTCGGGAGACGGTTATTATTCTAGGCTTCCAAGGTGACCTGGATGACAGAGTGACTGTCAGAGTTATAGTTTTCCCTCTGACGAGGGGCAGTTGTTATGGACAGGAGGTCTAAGTGGATACTGAGGGAGGCATGGCGCAGGATACTGATTAAGTTCAGTTGACGATACAATCTAAGAAGTTTGGATTTGGAGTTCATTTATGAACTAGGTCCCATCAGATATCCAGACATATTCTAAGACAGGTATTGCTCATTTCGGGAGATGATTTTCTCCGCGAACTTGAGTTAAAGAGAGACATAGAAAGAAACATCAAAGCGGATCCACTCACTGAGGCTATTCCTCGAACGCAATAGTTTCGCAAACGGGTTTTGTGAAACTGATTAGTAGAGGAGTTAGGTGTTCGGTATCACACGGGCTGTGAGTATGCGACATCGCAATAATTAGCCTTGAGTGCAAGTGGGAGATTGTTGGATATAGTGCCCTCCGAGTCAATTATTGGATCACAGGCACGTGATTGCAATGATTGAGGAAGGACCCATACCGGTAGGACAGTCTTACTCAAGATGATAGTATGCTATCTGGTTTATCTTTATCATCGTGTACTATTTTAGGTGACCTTACAGGTCACTATTGCGCATTGATAGAGCCCTTAGGATTCTTGCTTGACGGCCAACAGTATGATGGCGATCATATACGTGGGAGCTGGGGTCTATAAGCACATCTTTAAAAGGTCCCTAGTCATGGGAGTTTTCGAGACAGGGCATCGATACTCCAGAGTAGACTAGCGTATACAGTCGAGACCCGGACGAGGGGCGGTGGCCGGTCTCACAAGCCACTGGTGTCAGTTGGTTCACCGAAGATTTATACAGGTGCTCATTGGGTTATGAGTACACCGGACAGGACTCGCCGGGAACATGCTAGTTGGTATTATACCTGACGTCAGATAGCAGTTCCTTGGTGACATGTGTACAGGTTAGTTCATCGACCTGAGATCGTCATTTGTCTCGTGTGAGTTCCCACTGTACTTTGATTACTACCCTACCATGGCTCAAAGGAGTCGTGCAAACAGGTTTTAGTTGGGTACAGTCCCGAGCCACATGGAGGCAGTGAGTGGATCTGCAGGGGTTCGTCTCTCCCGGTATTGGGGGTGAGGTCACGCTGTGTCTAGGAGAGCCACTATACGAAGTCCTTGGCCGAGGCAGGAGATTTACTGGTAGGTATTCCAGTAGTATCTCAGGGTGTTCTGGGCTATACTCCGGCACGACTTGTACCACTTTTGGGAGTCTGACTTTTACCAACCCCCGAGGCCCGCCATGCGATACTCATAGACGAACGGACCGGACTGTACGGATATTGTCACTGACAGGCTCAGTAAGGTGTCAGGATGGGTTCGCTCATCGACTTCCTTTTTGGTCAATACCTGGTAGCCCGTTACGTATGGCTAATACCTCTGATGTGCTACTGGTTAAATCCACAGCCAAAGTATTGATGAGTCTTTAGAGTCCCCCACAGACAGTTTCTCAAGTTTCGAGCGAAACGTTGTAGAGGCTGTATGGATATATGGCAGGGTTCGATCATATACGTGCGGTATTGCACGGATCATGATCGGACGGATAATACTAGCGGGCTTTGGTTTAAGCTGGATCCTAGTATTGTATAGTGTAGATTTTGTCTCAATACATTTGTATTCGGTAGGAATACAAATGCGGGTTTGTATATACAGTCGCGGGGTTTTCCTGTAATTTATTATGGGATCATCTTTTTGAAGTTGCCAGTTTGCATTCCGTTTCGGCCATTTTTCCTTTGTTCCTTCTTGGCTGAAATTCTTTTGATGGAGGGGCTTATTTGCAAGTGTGCCAATTAGCAAATGTGGAGGGTTTTTGTGACATATGGATTATTGGATGGTTCTAGCATCTTTGCTTTTTCATGCATCATTACTTGCATTAATGGTGAATAGATTGAAGGGTTTTATGATGTGAGGTTCTCTTTTTGCTTACCATCACCGATTTCCTTTTACTACACTCACCTCCCTTCATTGCTACTCACTCTCATTTTTATGCTTGGCCGGCCACAGAGAGGATGAGAGAAAATTCTTTTGGTGTGAGAAAAATTATTCATCTCATTTACTTGGCTTGCAACAAAACACATTACTCATCTCCAAAGTTCATTTCTTCTCCACATCTAAATTGGCAACTTTACAAACTCCTTGAGACAAACCATTCTACACTCCGTCTACAGCATTCTTGGACACGTCGGCTTGCCAACTTCATGTCCGAGTTTCCCCGATCCAGAGGTGGGAGCCCGTAAAAAGACCCGGTGATGTGGTGCCTTTTCCGATGAGGAGATGAACACCAGAGATTCCGCGAGGAGATCGGGATGGAGGCCGAAGACCGAAGGACACGGATCGCTCGGTATAGCATTCTACCCATTCTCTAGTTAGCTAGCATTAGATTAATGGTCCGATCCGGGATTATATTACGCGGTAGCGCCGGTTTTCTAGTTTTGAAAAAGTTTCGTTTCCGCATTTTGGCCTCGGACAGACGTGTCGCTACCGTGCACTTACACACGATGCCTTGGCGCAGGTCAAAATACATAGTTTGAATACTACCGAATATTTAACTGAAATGATGGAGGGCTACGAATGGTTTTGGCGAAACCGTGAACATAGTGAACTTGATATAATCGAAGGAACCTGATAACTTTTAAAAGGAGTGGTTTAAGCTCTGTGTTTAAAAGTTGTTTTTTTTAAAAAGAAACCGAGTGGTTTTGAAATTGTTCCAACGATTTTAACTTTAGTTTGTTTTCTTTGCATTAATTAATGCGCCCCATCAATTTATCCTACCATTGCAGAAAACAACGAAAATATGACGTACGCTTATGCCATCCGCATTCGCCACGGGGCCCCGTCATCACCCGTTAGGTTACTTAACTAATGACAGAGCGGGGGATGGACTAGCGCGGATGCAAAACATAAGCAACGCCTACTAGATATCATATGTAGATATATACATTCGTCAGATACAATGATAGCCATTCCAGATCACAGATGAACACATTGGATATGCTAGGAATCCGCGTTTCGTTCGAGCCTGCAACGAAAGATGGATTACACGGTAGCGATGAATAGCCAAACCCCACCCTAGACCCCTACGGGTGCGGCAAACTACACGCCAAGTACCCGAAGTGAAGCAACCTCTCTCAACAACGTGGGTATGCCACTCGGCACTTCAAAGTACCCGGTAGATTGTGCACCTTTCCTTGGGTCTATCCTAGGAGCAAAAACAATAAAAGAAATAATATACAATGGCGGCTACAACCTCATCCCGGATGTGCGGCCATAAAAAAAATAATATTACATCAATTACATATTACATCAAATGAAAGATAAAAAAACTCTCATCTCACAAACCCTGGCTATTCATTCGTAACAATCCAACAAGTTCATATACACAATCCAACGTTACATACCATAGATATGTACAACCCCCAGTAATCGACGTATAGCGATTAGTCGACGTTTAGTACACATATCACAATACAGAAGAACCAATTAGCTAAGTACAATAGGAATTCGATCGAAACATATTTTCCGTATCTACCCCAAATGCAAAGCAGCACTCAAAAACATACTGGGTAGAAACCAAATATTCCAGAAATCATAATACCAAAATTAAGATATTACAGAAAAACTCCGAGTTGAATCGGCCATGACTCGGCCGCGGATCCGCTGCATAAGAACGATTCTGCCGCGGATCCGCGGTGTCCTTGGCGATTCAGAGACTCAAATTTCTTGCGTAATCTTAGAAAACCCTGCTTGTATTTTTTATGATACTGAAGTAATTTTACAGACAGTTTTGAAAATTGACAGAAACTGGGGTTTTCGGTATTTAGTTTTCCGGTTTTTCCGACGATCGAAGTTCTATTACTTGCTAATCTGCTAGATTTGCTTTAGTTGGCTCTGATACCACTGTAAGTCGATGCTATGCACCCCGCGAAATCGCGGGGAGGCGGAAGGTGTATAAAACGATAATTTTAGCATCATAACACCGACTTAAAGCCTAAATCGTAATCTAAACCATATCTAGCAAAATCAAAAGAGATATAAATCAAGTACAAAAAATATACCTCAAGTGACCTGGTCCTTCTTCTCCTTATCTCACTGTCCTCCTCACCTGCACGAACTCCTCAAGGTGATACGGATTTCGTCTCCTCGTCGGCTTGCTCGAATCCTAGATGATCCACCCGAACGTTTTTGCACCAAGGTTTTCTTCTAAACTGAAGAAACAAGATCAAGTAGTTTGCTAAACTAAATGACCTAGGATGTTTAGATGATGAAGATGGATTGTGTAGTCTATATTAGCTCAAGGTTACTCAACTCATGAGTGTTCTTGAGCTTGAGGGGGTTGAAGATGGAGAGAAGAAAATGATATGTCTTAAGAGAATGAAGAAGGTTTGGGTTTTTCTTTTCTTGTTCTAATCTGAACTATCTCCAATAATGAATTAGAAAAACTAATTCAAAACTAGAAAAAAGGTTCAAAGGTCAAACAAATGACTCATGGGTCAATTGACCAACATGTGTCCTTAAAACCCATGTCCTTATTCATGCATAATACACATCATTTCCTAATTACCTAAAATTTATTAATCATTTAAAAAACTAAATAATTAATACAATTAGGTTATGCCATCTACAAATACATTTTGTACAAATTACGAAAACGCCCATCGTCCGTATATACATACCTGTATTCGTATTCCGGAAAAATACGAATACCGAATACGATAATCCATCAGTACAATACTAGGATCCGGCTTAAACCAAAGCCCACTAGTATTGTCCGTCCGACTCATCGTACGTGCATGAGTGTACGCACGTGATCGAACTCTTTCATACAACCATACGATGTCTACACGTTTTGCCCGATGCAGGGAAACGCTCTGTATGGGACTCTAGAGACTCGACTTTACGCTGGCAGTGGGTTTAACCACAGACCGCAAGCGGTACTAGCTGTACATAACGGTCCCCAGGTATTGTCGATAAGAAAGCCGATGAGCATAACTCACCCGAACTCCTACTGAGTCTGTATGTGACAATCTCCGTACAGTCTGGTCTGTTCGTCTGAGAGTATTGCATGGCGGGCCTAAGGGGGGTGTAAACGTCAGTCCCCTAATAGCGGTACATATCGTGTCGGAGTGTAGCCCAGAACAACCTGAGATAACACTGGAAATGCTACCAGTATATCTCGCTTGCCCTGGCCAGGGACTTTGTGTAATGGCTCTCCTAGACACAGCACGATATCAACCCCCAATACCGGGAGAGACGAATCCTGTCTAACCGTCACTGCCTCCAAGTGCTTCGGGACGGCACCCAACTGCTACCTGTTTGCACGACTCATTTGAGCCGTGGTAGGATAGCAATCTAAGAATAGTGCGAACATACTCGAGGCAAAGTGACAGTGTCAAGTCAGCGGACTAAGTTGTACTCATGTCACCTGGGAACTGATAACCGACGATAGGTATAGTACCAACCAACAGTTCCTGACGAGTCCTGTCCAGTGTACTCGTAACCTAACGAGCACCCACATACTATCTCAAGTACGACGTACTAATGGCTGTGGGACAGACCATCTCCCCTGCTGTGATGAGAAGCGCATACGCTAGTCTACTTCGGAGTATCGATGCCCCGTCTCGATAATCCAATGACTAGGGACCTGTATAAGGATGCGCTTATAGATTACCCAGCCCCCACTAGTGTGACTGCCATCACAACACTGGTAATCAAGCAAAAATCCTAAGGGCTCCACTAATGTGTAAAGGCGATATGCTAAAAGAAACACATGCACACATTAAAGTAGAAAAAAACTAAGTAGCATACTACCATTTCAAGCAAGATTGTCTATACATCCGTGAATATCCCAAGCTTCCATCAAGTAATATACAAAATAGTATGATACGGTAATGGCCTCTAGGGCATATACACTAACAGATCTCGGGTCTACAGACTAACCTGTACCAGTGTCACCAGAGAACTGCCATCTGACGTGAGGTATAATACCATCTGGGAGTTCTCGGCGAGTCCGTCCAGTGTACCCAGTCTCCACTGAGCACCCGTATACCTTCTCTGATGTCAAACACCAATGGATATGGGATCATCCATCGCCCATCATATGGGTCAAGAAGCGCATACGCTAGTCTACTCTGGAGTATCGATGCCCTGTCTCGGTACTCCCATGACTAGGAACATTTGAAGGATGTACTTAACGACTACTCTGTCCCCACTAGTATGATCTGCATCATAGTCCTGGTAGTCAAGTACTCATCCTAAGGGCTTTATCAACATGTACTTTTAGATACAATCAGTGTACATGTTAAGATAAAGAGCAACCAGATAGCATACTATCACGTCGAGCAAGAAAGTCCTCCCTATATATGTCGAAGCATCCACTACAATATACATCGTATGTACAGTAATGGCCTCTAGGGCATACATATCACTAACACAATCGAACTGATCATTGATCTTCACTTTTTCCTTAAACTGTAGGCGGCATCATAAAGATTCTTCTATTTGTTGGTCATAGTCTCATTTTTGTAACGTTTTTTCACCATTTTCACTGTATTATCCCGAGAACCTGTAACCTGCAACTATTTAGCAGACATGGATGAAAAGCACCTATTTATTTGTAATGTGATTAAGAATGGGCGATATAATAATGCAAAATTCCATATGAACAGTGAACACATACATTGATCTATCCATATTGCGCACATGCATATTTTATATCCATATTGGTTCATACATACATTGATATATCCATACTTGCACATATATCCACTTGCACATCCATACCTACATACATACATATTTCACATACATGGATGATACTGGTTTTGATTTCTAAAAAGTGGGGACCGCATGAGATATCTTCAAAAACCGGATCCATTTAAAAGAGCAGTTTTCCATTTTACTCTTAGTGGGATACGACACATTGCATGGATTTACGCATTAAGTTTTGGATTCATGTGATTTCTAGATTTGAGAACCGCGGTATTATTTTAAGAAAATATGCACTGTTTTGAAAACCCGGTTTCTCTTGATATTATATTTCAGTGCGTCCACCATGCGTTTTCTCGGTTCTGAGATGTGTGACATGTGAACCAGAATCGAGGAGCTGGATGAGGCTGATTGCGGGTACATTGTGGACTCGGTTTGGTACCCCGGGGAGAGAACGGATCGCTGTGCAGTAGACGGTGAGCTTGGCAGAGGGACTACTATCTACCGGTGATTGGTTGGACCTGGCGGTTATCCAGAGGATATTGACCAGAGTCAAGAGATGGATACGGGCTGACCCGTACTGCCGGGGCTGAGGGCCGATTCTGCAGACGGAGCCCGTGGGCCAATCCGGACTGACAGAGCCCGATATATGAGGATTTACATGTGTATGCTGGACATGAGTATTTCATGATGTTTTCAGGTGCCGATTTTGGGCACCCCGCTTCTATGAGATTTACAGGATTGAGGGCCAGATAGAGTGACGGCGCCTGAGTTATCGGGATCTTGGGGTGTTTTTAGTAGACACCGGGGTTTTTCACGTTGATATTCCGTGTTGATGACATTTTATCCCATGCTCAACATTTAATTGTTATGCATCGCATCATGTAGTCGTAGTACCTGATAGAGTACTTTAGCGCGATTATTGCATACCCTGCTCATCATTTAGATGTTATCTGATTGCACATGTTAGAGTATCGCAGTACGTGCATACTCGTGATTACTTTTATATGTTATCTACTATTCACGAGTTGGCAACTCACCCCCGTTGTGCCACAGTGTTTGCAGGTCGACCCTCAGAGTAGTTGCGGCAGGGCTATCTCTTGTATCTTTTTGCTACGGATACTACTGATGTTGGCGTGTGAGCCTTTTTGCTTATAGGTGGGTTTTTTTGCGGTATCCGTGTATTATCCATTTGTACACTTTATTGTATCTAGTACTCTCCATCTACTATTTCATGTATTAACTTAGAGACCAGTGGTGAGGACGATGTATATTATGTTGGATTCTGGATGTCGAGCTCGTGTGAGCCGGCTTTATTTATGCAGTTTTATCTTTTATGTTGTTTTTCACTTATTTTGCTCATTCTTCGCTACGGCATTGCATATTATTATTGTGGTGGTTGTTTTCGCCGTTGGGCATGATCGCTCCCATTTGAGGATGCTTTATTCTTATTATATGTCATTTTACTTATATCATGTCTTGTACCTAATTTCGGGGTTAGTTTTTACAAAGGAGGTGCTGCCGAAATGTTGAATAAAATAATTTAAACTTGAAGGATTTTACTTGAGATTTCCAGATGTTTTCATCAAATGTTTTCAACACTAACTACTTTTAATGGTTTTGATTTCTGGGTTTTGGCTTACTTAGTCGCCTTACGCCTGTAGACGTTACGTGGTTAAGTGCCGGTTACGGGTCGAACTTTGGGTCATGGCAAAGTTGGTATCAGAGCGTAGGTTTTACTTTTCGGAGCGTAGGATGACCCTGGTATGATGGAGCAGGTAGCTGAAGCAGAGTGGCGTAGCGTGTGTATGTTCCGCGGCATACTCACGATACAGTACTCCGCCTAAGTGACCTTATGGCTTATTGATTGAAATTCCTACATGATTATGTACATTCTTGTGATTCGATTTCCGTATCCTTATCGAATCCTACTTTCTTTTTAGCCATTATGCCGCCAAAGAATACGAGGGCGTAGAGAGCGGCCGCGAGAGCCGAGATTACTCGTCTGAGATGAGGACTGACCCAGGCAGTACACCCGTTGTACCAGAGCAGACTGTTCCTCTTCCGACAGACCAGATCGCTATGCTAGGGGCCGGTATGCAGGAGATGTGCAAGATGATAGGGTCGTTAGTTGAGGCACTTCGAGCACAGCGACCAGAGGTAGTTCCACCCGTTATGGGGACCGCGATGGTACCTACAGCACAGGCAGTTGCCCCTGCAGCTATAGAGGTTATTACAGTATCGCTATCAGAGTTTATGAGGCTGAAGCCTCCGGTCTTCACAGGCACCGATGCAGCCGAAGACCCGCAGTCATTTATCGATAGGATGGCCCAGATATGTCGTTCACCCAGATGCTCAGATGCGAGATGGGTAGAGTTCACGAGCTTTCGCCTGGAAGGTCTTGCGCAGAAGTGGTGTGAGTCGGTAGAGAAGGGCAGAGCAGCAGGTCTTCCTCCTATGACCTGGACTGAGTTTGTGATGGTATATCTTGCCCGCTTCCTTCCACAGAGTGTCAGAGATTCTAGAGCACGCAGGTTTGAGTCTTTACGTTAGACTCCGGAGATGACCGTGGCAGAGTACGATGTACTGTTCACCGAGCTGTCCGTTTATGCCCCATATTTAGTGGCTACTGAGGAGATGCGAGTCAAGAGATTTGTTCGAGGCTTGCTTACCCCACTATTCCTTGCGATCAGCGCACAGCATTGCGAGACTTATGCAGCAGTTGTAGATGCAGCCTTATTAGTCGAGGAGCGTCTTGCTGAGACTTCAGTAGTTCCAGAGCCGAAGAGAGTTCGTACTGATACACCGGCACAGAGACGACCATTTAGGCACCGCGACAGACACCTTGCAGGTGGCAGATACTTAGAGCGAGGCCGGTTGTTCATCTCTTATCCCCAGGAGGGTCAGCCGGCACCATCCAGATGTTTCCGATGCGGGAGTACTTATCATCGTGTGCGAGATTGCCCGGAGCCACGTGAGGGCGAGACAGACATACCACATGTCACACTTCCTCCTTCTCCACCCCAGAGGGCGTTGCTTATTGTACCTACTGTTACCCCGCGTCAGACTCATGCACAGAGAGGTCGTGGTCGCAGAGGGTTTGCCCATAGAGGGCGAGGTGGCCGAGGCAGAGGATAGCCAGCTGCCGGCAGAGGACAACCCATTGCTAGTAGGGGACCGCCAGTCGCAGGTAGAGGAAAGGTATGGGTTTTCGCTTTCACGCATCAGGACGCGCAGACGTCCAATCCTGTGGTCTCAGGTACCCTTTCAGTATGTTCTGTTGACGCACACGTGTTGTTTGATACGGGATCCACGCATTCGTACGTTTCCACACACTTCGTGCCGAGTTTGGTTTGCTTGATCAGCCGCTTGTTGTGACCACTCCTGTGGGCGAGTCATTTATCACTAGACACGTGTTCCAATCGTGTGTTGTCCGTATTGGTGAGAGAGAGTTGCCTGTCAAATTGATCCTTCTTGAGATGTTGGACTTCGACGTTCTTCTGGGCATGGATTGGTTAGCCACGTGCTATGCGTCTGTGGACTGCCGTGAGAAGACAGTTAGGTTTTGTTTTTCCGGCACGTCAGCTTTTGTTGTGCAGGGGGACCATGGTGCCGTCCCTCACAGTTTGATTTCGTCTCTTCGCGCTGGACAGCTTTTAAGGTAGGGATGCCAGGGATTTCTCGCCTATGTTTGCGATACTAGAGCTACAGAGGTTCCGTTGGAGCAGGTTCCGATTGTTAATGAGTTCCTTGATGTTTTCCCTGACGAGCTTCCTGGGCTACCGCCTGAGTGCGATATTGTTTTCTGTATTGACATGATTCCCGGCACGGGGCCTATTTCCATACCGCCTTATCGGATGGCCTCGGTAGAGCTTAGAAAGTTGAAGGGTCAGTTGCAAGATTTGTTGGAAAATGGGCTTATTCGACTTAGTGTGTCTCCTTGGGGTGCTCCAGTCCTGTTTGTCAAGAAGAAGGACGGCAGTCTGCGCTTGTGTATTGACTACCGCTAGCTGAACAGGGTTACCTTGCGCAACAGATATCCTTTACCACACAACGACGACTTGTTCGACCAGCTTCAGGGTGCAGGATAATTTTCGAGGATCGACTTGCGATCAGGCTACCATCAGTTGCGGGTTCGACATGAGGATATTCCGAGGACGGCTTTTCGCACGCGTTACGACCACTATGAGTTTTTGGTGATGTCGTTCGGATTCACCAATACCCCAGCAGCATTTATGGACTTGATGAACCGTATTTTCAGGCCGTATCTTGATCTGTTCATCATCGTATTCATTGACGACATTTTGGTGTATTCCCGGAGCCGAGAGGAGCACGAGCAGCACCTGCGGATCACATTGCAGACCTTGAGGGAGCACCAGCTGTTCGTAAAATTCTCTAAGTGCACGTTTTGTCTTGACAACGTAGATTTCTTGGGTCACGTGATTACACGAGATGGTATATGTATGGACCCGAATAAGATCGAGGCCGTTCAGCATTGGCCCAGACCGACATCAGTTATGAAGATTCGCAGTTTCCTAGGACTGGATGGCTACTACCGACGATTTGTACAGGACTTCTCCCGTATTGCTGCACCGTTGACCGGGTTGACCTGGAAGGGAATTCCTTTTGATTGGATGGAAGAGTGCGAGCATAACTTTCAGCAGTTGCAGACTCGTTTGACTATGGCGCCGGTGTTATCATTGGCTTCGGGATCGGGCGGATTTGTGGTCTATTGTGACGCTTTTCGAGTGGGGCTAGGGTGCGTATTGATGCAGCATGACAGGGTGATCGCATATGCTTCTCGGCAGCTGAAGAAACATGAATAGAACTACCCCACTCACGATTTGGAGATGGCTGCAGTGGTCTTTGCACTCAAGATTTGGCGACATTACCTATACGGCGAGTCGTGCCAGATGTTCATTGATCACAAGATCTTGAAGTACATATTGCAGTGAGACCTGAATCTTAGACAGCGCCGCTAGATGGAGTTAGTGAAGGACTACGACTGTGAGATCCTTTACCACCCGGGAAAGACAAATGTAGTGGCGGATGCTTTGAGTAGGAGGCCCGGGGGTAGTCTATCTTGTTTGAGCACAGCATGGAGACAGTCGTCGGCAGATCGGCAGATTTTATGAGACAGCTGAGTGCAGTTCGAGTTCATTCCGATCGGTGGACAGCTTGCGCATGTTCGTGCACGCCCACAGTTGCTTGACCGTATACATGAGTCACAGTACAGTGATGACCATTGTTCAAAGATCATGGCACAGATTGGGCAGGGCAGATTTTCCGAGTTCGTGATTGATGATCAGGGGATACTACGATTTAGGACTAGACTGTGCGTACCAGATGCTGAGAGACTACGGCGTGAGATTCTGGAGGAGGCACATCGATCGGTGTATAGTATTCATCCGGGTTCCACCAAGATGTACCATGATATGAGGGATGTTTACTGGTGGGACGGGATGAAGATAGACGTCACAGACTTCGTGTCGAGATGCCTGACTTGTCAGCAAGTCAAGGCCGAGCACCAAAGGCCCGCGGGAGAGCTACAGCCGTTACCCATTCCGGAGTGGAAATGGGAGCAGATTTCTATGGACTTCATTGTGGGTCTACCCAGGACTAGTCGAGGGTATGACTCCATTTGGGTGATCGTGGATCGATTGACGAAAGCGGCTCACTTCCTGCCGGTGAAGACCACTTTCGAATTTGCTCAGTATGCCCAGATATACATCGACGAGATCGTACGACTGCATGGAGTCCCGACATGTATCGTGTCCGACCGAGGCACCCAGTTTACCGGTCGACTATGGCAGAGGCTTCAGGAGGCTTTGGGCACCCGCTTGAGTTTCAGTACAGCATTTCATTCGCAAACTGACGGCCAGTCATTGCGGACTATTCAGACTCTTAAGGACATGCTCCGAGCGTGCGTTTTAGACTTTGGTGGTAGCTGGGATCATCATTTACCCTTGGTGGAGTTCTCCTACAACAATAGTTTCCAGGATACTATTCAGATGGCACCTTTCGAGGCCTTGTATGGGAGGAGATGTAGATCGCCCTTCTGTTGGATAGAGCTCAGTGAGAGCAGTATTTTGGAGATGACCGAAAAGATACAGTTGATTCGGGATAGGATGAGGACAGCTCAGAGCAGGCAGAAATCGTATGCTGACAGACGCCTCCGCAGACTCGAGTTCGCAGTTGGCGATCATGTTTTTCTGAGGGTCTCTCCAATGAAGGGCGTGATGAGATTTGGATGGGAAGGGAAGCTTAGCCCCAGATTTATAGGTCCCTTCGAGATCCTCGAGCGTGTGGGCGCAATGGCATATCGTTTGGCTCTTCCACCCGACTTCCCGGATGTTCACCCCATATTCCATGTGTCGATGCTTCGCAGATACCTTCATGACCCATCTCACATGATTCAGCATCAGACCATTCAGCTCGAGCACCATCTTTCGTTCACCGAGCAGCCAGTAGTGATATTGGACGGGCAGATGAAGAAACTTCGATCAAAGGTCTTGCCATCTATGAAGGTGCTTTGGCGCAGCCCAAATGGTGAAGAGATCACTTGGGAGGCCGAGGGCGAGAGGGCGAGATGCGGAAGAAATTCCCTCATCTCTTTGAAAGTACGCGTAGCTATATTTTTAAATTCGGGGACGAATTTCTTTAAGGCGGAAGATTGTAACACATTAGAATGTGATTAGTGGCTAATTATACTTTAATGTGTGGTTTTTAGTAAAAAGTTTACCAAAACGATTTTCAAATATTTTATCAAAATTTATGAATATTTTATTAGAATTTAATTAGGCTTGCATACACATGTGCATGTAAACTAGGGTTAAGTTTTGGGTTAAGCCATGTTTAAGTAACCATGGTAGACTAACCCATATCATTAAGTTAATTTGAGTTAAGTAAGTGTATTGTTTTTTTTTAAAATGATTTATGTTTGTGGGTTGACTTGGGTAGGGGAGAGGGGGGGAGGAGAGAGAGAGAGAGAGCATGATGGCTTGAGCCATGCTTGCAATTAATGAGAAGAGAGAGGGGTTGACTCTCATCTCTTTTGTTTTCAAACAACTATTTTTTTCTCTCATTTCTCTTTCTCCCTCTCACTTGCACACACACACACACACACACACACACAGAGCTGCAGCAGCAGCAGAAGCAACAACAACAGCAGTAGAAACAACAGCAACAGCAGCAGCCAGCAACAACAACAACAGCAACAAAAACAGCAGCAACAACAGCAGCTAAGTAGCAGCAGCAACAACAGAACCTCCTCCTCCTCTTCTTCTCCTCCTTCATGCATCCTAGGATCCAGTGGGGTATAATTTCTTAAACTCAACTCCTTTCTTTGCTTGCTTGCAGTTAGTTAGCTTAAGTTATTGTTTAGTGTGATTTTAGTGCTAAAATGGTGATTTATGTGGAGGTTTGGCCAAGCGGTGATTTTTATGGTTAGTATAGCTTAACTAAGTGTTTATAAGGCCATGTAAACCAAGTCTTGCCCCAGATTTCACTAAAATACCATAGGGTTTCGATTTAGTATAATTTAACGTTTTAATGTAAATTTTAGCCTTTTTAAAATCTGCTGTTAACCCGGTTGCTTCAGGAAAAATCTGAGTTAACTGGAGCATACTCACTAGACCTAGACTACACACACAGAGCACGAGAGCTAAATTCCCAACCCTGGCTGCCGAAAAATTCGTTCTGGCTGCAAATTGCGGCCAGAGGGGGGAGTTGGGTGCCTGGGTTTGTTCTGGGGGAGTCTGCTACATATTTATGGTGTTTGGTGTATGCAACTTTTTATATTTTCTTTCGAGTCAAAATCTGGAACTAAATACCCTATTTTCAATACTTTAAGCTTGCGCGACCCGTGTGACATGTGAGTGAGTTTAGTGTTTGCTGCGTGTCGCGACGTGTCAGGGTTGTTTTAGACGCGTATACATACGTTTTGGCGTATCGGATACACACGCGCTTAGTTCGCGACGCGAATTTCTCGTTTGGTTTTAATATCGCGTTTTTGCAGGATTTTAGCTTATGTGTATTCTTTGTGTAAATTCTAGGTTCGCAGGTGGGTACGTCGGACGCCGCAAAGAAGGGGAAGCAAGTAGTCGGCTACACTTAGCATGAGACCACTGTGAGTTGATTTAACATCTACGGGGAAATTGCCCGTATGGCGTTAAGCGTCAGGGCGTGATAGGATATTGTAGTCGCGTATATATTTACATGTATATTACTTATGCATATGTACTTCTGTAGCGTACCCATCTTTTGTTGCATATAGAAATAGAAGTCATGTAACACCGTATTGTCACTAACGGTTCAAGCTGCACGAGCACTATTTGTATGTTACACTCACAACGTTAGTGATTGCCATGACACTCGCACTATAGGATTGCTATGAACCATACATCATTTTGATTACCGCATCATTGATGATTAGACATGATTTTGTCGCATATTGGTGCACTCATACATTGATATATCCATATTGCGCACATACACATTGTATATCCACATTGGTGCACACATACATTGATATATCCATATTGCGCACATACATATTGTATATCCATATTGGTGCACACATACATTGATCTATCCATATTGCGCACATTCACATTATATATCCATATTGGTGCACACATACATTGATATATCCATACTTACGCATATATCCACTTGCATATCCATACCTACATACATACATATTTCACATACATGGATGATACTGGCTTTGATTTCTAGAAAGTGGGGACCGCATGAGATATCTTCAAAAACAGGATCCATTTAAAAGAGCAGTTTTCCCTTTTTACTCTTAGTGGCATACGACACATTGCAGGGATTTACACATTGAGTTTTGGATGCATGTGATTTCTGGATTTGAGAACCGTAGTATTATTTTAAGAAAATATGCACTGTTTTGAAAACCCGATTTCTCTTGATATGATATTTCAGTGCGTCCACCATGCATTTTCTCGGTTCTGAAACATGTGACATGTGAACCAGAATCGAGGAGATGGATGAGGCCGATTGTGGGTACATGGTGGACCCGATTTGGTACCCCGGGGCGAGAACGGATCGCTGTGTAGTAGACGGTGAGCCTGGCAGAGGGACTACTACCTACCGGTGATTGGTTGGACCTGGCGGTTATCCGGAGGATACTGACCAGAGTTGAGAGATGGATACGGGCTGACCTGTACTGCCGGGGCCGAGGGCCGATTCTGCAGACGGAGCCCGTGGGCCGATCCGGACTGATGGAGCCCGATATATGAGGATTTGCGTATCGATGCTGGATGCTGGATATATGTATGCCCTAAAGGCCATTATGTGATAGTGGATGTATTTATACATGTATATATATATATATACATGTATATATATATATATATATATTCAGTGTACATTCTTTCTCGACAGAATAGAATGCTATCTGGTTCTTCTTTATCTGACATGTTGATTTGATCATGCTTTTACTTATTCATACATGTTGATAAAGCCCTGAGGATATTGGCTTGACTACAGTGATTATGATAGAGATCATACTAGTGGGACATCTGTAGTTTATAAGTATATCCTGAAATGTCCCTAGTCGAAGGTGTATCGAGACGGGGCATCGATATACCAGAGTAGACTAGCGTATATGATATTAGACCCATGTGATGGGCGATGGATGTTCCCACATTCATTGATGTTTGACATCAAGATCATATACGGGTGCTCAGTGGTGACTGGGTACACTGGACGGACTCACCGAGAACTCCTATATGGAATTATATCTATCGTCGGATAGCAGTTCTCAGGTGACACTGGTACAGGTTAGTCTGTATACCCGAGATCGTCATAGAGTCTTGTGTGCTCTCCCACTGTACTTTGATTACCACCCTACCACGGCTCTACTGAGTCGTGCAAATAGGTGGCCGTTGGGTACAGTCCCGAGATACACGAAGGCGATGAGCGATAGGATGGGTTTCATTTCTCCCGGTATTGGGAGTTGATGCTGTGCCGTGCTCGACTGGTTATATCAGTAAGTCCCTGGCCAGGGCTGCTGAGATTTACTGATAAGTGTTATCAGTAGTTTCTCGATCTATTATAGACCATTCACCGGCACGACTTATTGAGTTATTGGGGTCGACGTGACCATCCCTAGGCTCGATATGCAGCATATCTGACGAAGAGACCGGACTGTACGGTAGTGTTGCCGGTTGGCTCGACGGGAGTTGTAGCAGGTTCGCTTGTTTTCTTCTGATCGCTCAATACCCGGGTGGCCGTTACGTTTAGCTGACCGCTTACGGCTTGGGGATGTTTGATATGATCATCACCCACTGCCGGCGTATTGACGAGTCTTAGAGTCCCACAAAGGAGTTACCTAGTCCAGGCGAAATGTTGTGGTGCGCGTATGCGATATGCGCAAGGACCCGGTTAAAATGTGCGTATGAGATACCGTATATTAATCGGGCGGCTTGCTTTTGGTTAGGTCGTATGTGATATGGCCGGATTGATAAATCAAGTGTTGATTTATCATTTAACCATTAGCTTCTCACTAGAAATCCTTTCTTGTTCGTTTTGGATGTATGCATGCATGTATGCATTCATTCTTGTTCATGCACATATGGATGTGCATGCACACATACATCATTCTATCATGGTTGTTTATATATAGAAAATGGTGGCAATATAAGACTCACACCTTGGTTATTTATATGGATAATTATTTCTATTTGTGTTAAAACAAAATGAAAAAGGAAAGGATAATTCATGGTTTGTTTCTACACTCTTCTTTGACCTAACCATGCTCACCTACTTTTAACCATGGATTAAACTTTCCTTTTATGTTTTAACTCAAATTAAATAATATCTTTATCATTTAACCATTGTTTGAGATGAGAAGAGAAAAATATATATACATATATTTTCTATTTTCTTTAAGGTGATTATCTTTTCTCTTCTTCTTAAAAAAGCCATCATCTTCTTCAACCTTGCTCTTTTGCTCTCTAGATCTTTCAAGTGAGCAAAATACCCAACAAGATAGGATTTTGAAGTGAGAAAAAGAACCACAACACCATTCTACACAAGTCTTGCCCACTTGTTTAGAGTGTTAGCTTCATTTCATTCTCTTGATAAAGTGAAGTTGCAAGCTTTGACAAAGGAGCTTCGGGTGGATCGTCGTGGACATTAGAAGACCTCAAGCAAACCTTTCTCCAAACCTCAAGTGGCCAAGAAGTCTAGCGTAGGGAGCTACAAAGGTTGTACTCTCAAAACCCTAGTCTTTGTTACTTGTATAGTTATGAAACCCTAATTTTCTATGATAGATCCTTTGTATGCTTACTTAGCACCATAAAAATATAATCTTTGGTACATGTGATGCTTCCAAACCTTTCATAGGGTGCTAGGTAAACCTAACATTAGTATCAGAGCCGACCTAGAACATTAGACGACACTTTAGCGAAGTAAAAACTCCGATCGAACCGAAATACGGATTTTCGGGACACTCTCTGGACATTTTTTGAAACTGTTATTTTTCAGCAATAAAAATATGCAAAAAATTCAGCAGGTAATTCTAAGGATAACTGTACAAAACGATGCCATGAACAGTACATTCCACCGCGGAACCGCGGAAAGAGCCTGCTTGGGCCGCGGTTCCGCGGCCGTACGGATGAGTTATTGTGTCGTTTTTGTACAGTAACTGTTTTGTCTGCTTGTATATTTTTTGGGATATTTTTAATATGAATTTAGTGCTGTATGTTCTGGAGATTGTTTTGAGTTCATTGATTCGATCGGAATTTTAACTTCATGTTTTTTCCGGGTAAATTAGAAAGTATTGAATTGTTCGAACAAGTATCATTTACTCACTTTTTCACGGGGTTTAAATCTTTCGGAAATACGTGCAAGTTTTTTTTGTAGTGGACCCTCTAGAAGACAACAAACCATAACTCGATTATGTGACCGTCTTGAACTGCCTTTTGAACCTTAGGGTATGAGGAAGTACGGTGTGCCACATGTGAGGCGTTGGCTTGACCTTTTTACGGCTGGACCGCTACTACTGTGTCACTCCGGGTTTTTGAACTCCGCTCAAGTGTTGAGCTTTAGGGAATCTTTGGGTATTTAATTTTTCGTTCGAAGAACTTAATACTGTCTATTTATCTGGAATGTGATACAATATGTGGAATTCACATAGTTAGGCATGAAATGCAAGGTATGTGATATCTCGGATTTACGATGTCTAAAGAGAATGTGGATTCCAAATATTGAAGTTTTACACTTTCTTTTCTGTGGCCGTAAGTGTAGTATGTTCGATATCGCCGGTTTCGTTGCTATACATCAACGACAATCGGGGTACGCATACTTACTTACGTTGATGATATATGATATTATGTGTTGCTGAGATATGATGTGCAGGATTGTCGCGATTGAATAGCCAGGGGTTTTTATGTGAGATGAGAGTTTTATATTTTTATTCATGTAAATTCAATTGTAATGTAATATTCTTTTATTTGGAGCACTTCCGGGTTGAGGTTGATGTCACCAGTGTTGTATATTATTTACTTTTCCGCATTAGGATAGACCTACGGAGGGGAGCACAAGTGACCGGGTTCTGGGGTTCAGTGGGAGGCCATCTCGAAGAGTCGAGACCGGGTCTCCTAAACTCCAGGATTGGCAGGGTTGCTTGCCGCTCTCTCGTAGGGGTCTAGGGGTGTGGGCTTGGCTATTCATCGCGACTGTGGAATCCGTATTTTCTATTATTGGCTAAATACTAAATACGGACGTCCTATTATATCCCATATTATATATGTTTCTGCTGCCTGTGTTCTGTGATATCTGAGACGAATGATATATTATATATGAGATATATAGTAGACGTTGCTTATGTTTTGTACCCGTGCTACTCCCGTCCCGGCATGCCGTTAGTTAAGTAACCTAACGGTGCATAACGGAACATTACGGCGAATGCGGATGGCATAAGCGTACGTGTTATTTTCGTTTCTTTTCCGTGATTGGCTTAGGGACTTAAATGATGGGATTACATTAATATGATTAATGTAAAGAAAATAAACCTAAATAGATGTTGTAGAATCAGATTTGAAAACCACTCGGCTCTTTATGAAAAAGCTATATTTCAAAAACTACGGAGCACAAGCCACTCCTTTTGAAAACCATTTGATTCTACGACGATATCAAGTTCAAAGCGTTAAAGATTTTCTTAAAAATCATCCGCAACCTTTCGTCATTTTAGGAAGTAGAGTACTTAGTATTCATGCTACGTTTGTTGACTTTAGTTAAGGCGTAGTGTACGGTAGCTAAGTGATGTCTTCCTACACTGCATATGATGCAGATTAATTAGGACATTCATGCGACTTTGTTGACCATAGTTAAGGGTCATATGGGTGGGTCTAATAGATCAAGAAATGACGGGTAGAACTTGACTGGTACTTATGATTTGTTGACCATAGTTAAGGTCATAAGTACTAGGGGTAAAAATCATATCGGGAATTTCAAGTGTTGAGATTTGCAATGAGATTGTATACCTTCCATATGATGGTTGGATCCCGATCCCACTGTGGGCAATAGTTGCTCCTAGGAGAGTTTTGCAGTTTACAATTAGCTAACTCATTAGGTGTCTAGAAAGGTGTTAACGGGGCTGCGCCTCAGGGAAAACGAGGTTTACTCTAATTAGGTCCGTGCGAAAGCACGGGGAACCTTCCTCAAGTACCGATACTGGCCTGGCTGAACGGTTAGCGAAGTTGTAGACTGTAATTAATCCTGTCTAGTTTTCTTTTTAAGGTTTGAAAGAAAAACTTGATTAAAGCAGTGGAAGACATCGATTAGACAAGATAATAACCAATCTGATCTATGCAAGAGCTTTCGCTGAGTGTATTCTTTTCTCTCTCTTAATGGCAGATACCAATGACTGGACTCAAGCTTCTACTAGATAAAAACAAACCGAATGGGACCAATTATAAAGACTGGCTGAGGAATCTGAAAATAGCCTTGACTTATGATAAAGTATCATATGTCCTCACGGCTTCAGCCCCACCACCCCAGGTCCAAAATCCTCAGTTGCGGATATTGAAGTCCGCAAGACATGGGATGCTGACTGTGCCACGGCCAAATGCCTCGCGCTTGCATCGATGGACAATACACATCAAAAGCAGCACGAGAATATGGACATTCAAACCATATTCCTCCATACAAAGGAGTTGTATGGAGAGCAATCCCGTGTATTACGATACGAAGCATCAAAGAAATTGTTTCAGATGCGAATGGCCCCTAGCACACCGGTAGGAGACCATGTTCTAAAGATGATAGCTCTTATAGAAGAGCTTGAGGACCTAGGATGGACAATGGACAATGAACAATATACGGATATTATTCTGTTGTCCCTCCCCTCCACCTTTGCTCAGTTCATAGTTAACTTCAACATGCACGGCATAGAGAAGGAGCTACCTGAACTCCTTAATATGTTAAGGAGTGCAGAGAGCACTATGAAATCACTGAAAACTCCCGTTATGACCATTGGACAATCTTCCTCTTCTCGCCCAAAGGCTAAGGCCAAGGGAAAGAAAAAGAAGAAGCCCACCAATCCTAAGGGTGGAGTTGAAAAGGTGAAGGGAAAGGAAAAGTCCAAAGCTGGAGACTTGGGGAAAGGTGAATGTTTTCATTGCCACAAGACAGGACATTGGAAGCGCAACTGTACGGAGTACTTGAACCTCAAGAAGAAGCATGGGGATGCTTCCGCTTCAGGCGTGTTTGTGACAAAAAACTGTTTTTCAATAAACTCTGCTTCCTGGGTATTAGATACCGGTTTAGATTCTCACATTTGCAATTCTATGCAGGGGCTGAGAAATAGCAATGTTTTGAAGACAGGTGACCATACTCTCTGTGTTGGAAATGGTTCCAATGTACATACAGTCGCAGTGCGAGAGTATCACTTGGGGTTGCCATCTGGGTGTATATTGGTTTTGAACCCATGTTATTTTGTACCAAGTATGCTATGTAATATAATATCTGTTTCTTTGTTAGACAATGAAGGATATAATTTTGTATTGCAGAACAATGTTATGAACATTCACCTGAATCAAATGTTGGTTGGGTATGGTACACTTAATAACGGGATATACGTCCTAAATCAACACATAGTTTTCAGTATACAACACACTAATAAAGGAAAACTTTCAGAATTAAATGAAGCTTTTCTTTGGCACTGTAGGCTTGGTCATATTAACGAAACAAGACTAAACAAGTTACACAAAGATGGATATTTAAACTCTTTTGAATATAAATCTTATGCGACTTGCCAGTCTTGTATCAAGGGTAAAATGACCAAAACTCCGTTTACCGGACACGGAGAAAGAGCTACCGAGCTCCTAGGACTCATACATAGTGATGTATGTGGGCCAATGTCTATACAGGCTAGAGGTGGTTTTTCATACTTCATTACGTTCAATGACGATTTCTCAAGATTCGGTCATGTATTTTTTTTAAAGCACAAGTCCGAAGCTTTCGAGAAATTCATTGAATATAAACAAGAAGTAGAAAAACAAACCGGCTTGAGTATCAAGATGCTTCGATCAGATCGAGGTGGGGAATACCTTAGTACAGAATTTGCAAACTTCCTAAAAGAGAATGGGATTCTCTCTCAGCTCACTCCTCCTTACACACCACAGCACAACGGTGTGTCTGAACGATGGAATAGGACCCTATTAGATATGGTCCGATCCATGATGAGTGATGCTGAGTTACCCGTCTCATTTTGGGGGCATGCATTGGAGACAGCAGCATTTCTACTGAACAGGGTTCCAACCAAAGCCGTGTCTACCACGCCATATGAGATATGGCATGGGAAGAGACCATCTTTTAAGAGAATTAAGATTTGGGGTTGCCCGGCCTATGTTAAAAAGCAGAATCCGGACAAACTCGAGACACGGTCAGTCATGTGTAATTTTGTGGGGTATCCACAGAATTCTTATGGATATCTATTCTACCACAAAGAGGAACAAAAGGTGTTTTTTTCTCAGTAAGCCACATTCTTGGAAAAAGAGTTTTTCACAGATAAAGATGATGGCAAGGTGGTGGATCTAGAAGAGGTTCTAGAGACATAAACTACAAATGACGATTTGGTTGAACTGGCTGTTGTAATAGAAACTGAGGAATCTCGGCCACTCCGAAGGTCTGGTAGGACTTCTCGCCCACCGGAGAGGTACTACGGTTTCCTCATTGATGGTGACGGAGAAGACTGCATCATGGATGATGATGATCCTACCAGTTTTCAGCAAGCTATCACGAGTGGAGACTCTGTGAAGTGGCTGGATGCCATGAGATCCGAAATGGAGTCTATGTACACCAACAAAGTATGGACTTTGGACGTTGTACCCCGTGGGGTAAAACCTGTGGGATGCAAATGGATCTTTAAAAGAAAGATTGGTGTAGATGGGCAGGTAGAGACCTATAAGGCAAGACTTGTGGCGAAGGGTTTTCGTCAAAGACCAGGTTTGGACTATGACGAAACTTTTTCGCCCGTAGCCATGCTTAAATCAATTCGGATCCTACTTGCTATTGCTGCTCACTACGACTATGAAATCTGGCAGATGAACGTTAAAACAGCATTTCTAAATGGAGATTTAGAAGAATGCGTTTATATGGATCAGCCAGAGGGCTTCATTGACAGTGGGAGCAGCGGGAAAGCATGTAGATTGATTAAATCCATATATGGGTTAAAGCAGGCATCTCGGAGTTGGAACATCTGTTTCGATGATGTTATCAAAGAGTTTGATTTCATAAAAAATCCAGATGAACCTTGTGTTTATAAGAAGGCTGTAGGAAGAGCTGTCACATTCCTCGTATTGTACGTGGATGACATTCTTCTGATAGGAAATGATATTCCTATGCTACAGTCGGTCAAATCTTTCTTATCACTAAGGTTCTCTATGAAGGACCTGGGTGATGCCACATACATCCTGGGCATAAGGATCTATAGGGATAGATCCAAAAAGTTATTGGGATTGTCCCAAACCAGGTACATCAACACCATCCTAAAAAGGTTTAGTATGGAAGACTCCAAGCGGGGTGCCTTACTCGCTTGCCATGGGGTCACTCTCTCCAAGGATTCTTGTCCGAAGACCGATGAAGAGAGAGCTCGCATAAGCGTTATACCCTATGCTTCGGCAGTAGGATCTATAATGTATGCGATGTTATGTACACGCCCAGATGTAGTTTATGCGCTTAGTGTTGTAAGCAGGTATCAATCCAACCCAGGGGAGAATCACTGGACAGCTGTGAAGAACATTCTTAAGTACTTACGAAGGACTAAAGAATTGTTCTTGGTGTATGGTAATGGAGATCTCCAAATGGACGCCTTTACCGATTCGAGCTTCCAGAGCGATAAGGACGACAGCAAATCTATCTCAGGGTTTGTATTTACCCTCAATGGAGGGGCGGTAAGTTGGAAGAGTTCCAAACAGGATACCGTTGCAGACTCTACGATGGAGACTGAGTACATTGCTGCAAATGATGCCGCCAAGGAAGCCGTCTGGATGAGGAAGTTCGTCTCGGAGCTAGGAGTAGTTCCAACCATTATTGATCCAATACCACTGTATTGTGATAATAATGGGGCTATGGCGTTAGCCAAGGAGCCCGGGTCTCATCAGCGATCCAGACACATCCTGAGGCGTTTTCATTTGATCCGGGAGATTATAGATCGCCGTGAGATCGAGATTAAGAGAGTAGACACAAAGAATAACACCGCGGATCCACTCACCAAGGCCCTCCCTCAGCCGCAGCTTGAGCGACTTTTTGAGATGTTGGGTATGAGATACGCCAGTAACTCGCCTTAGTGCAAGTGGGAGATTGTTGGATATATGTATGCCCTAAAGGCCATTAGTGATAGTGGATGTATTTATACATGTATATATATATATATATATTCAGTGTACATTCTTGCTCGACATGATAGTATGCTATCTGGTTCTTCTTTATCTGACATGTTGATTTGATCATGCTTTTACTCATTCATACATGTTGATAAAGCCCTGAGGATATTGGCTTGACTACAGTGATTATGATAGAGATCATACTAGTGGGACATCTGTAGTTTATAAGCATATCCTGAAATGTCCCTAGTGTTAGTGTATATGCCCTAGAGGCCATTACTGTATCATACTAGTTTGTATATTACTTGATGGAGGCTTGGAATATTCACCTTGTATAAACAATCTTGCTCAATATAGTAGTATGCTACTTGGTTTGTTTCTACTTCAATGTGTACATGTGTTTATTTTGCGATATCACCTATACGCATTAGTGGAGCCCTTAGGATCTTTGCTTGATTACCAGCGTTGTGATGGCAGTCACACTAGTGGGGGCTGGGTAATCTGTAAGCACATCCTTATACAGGTCCCTAGTCGCATGACTATCGAGACAGGGCATCGATACTCCGGAGTAGACTAGCGTATGCGCTTCTCATCCCAGTGTGGGAGATGGTCTGTCCCACAGCCATCAGTACGTCGTACTGGAGATAGTATACGGGTGCTCGTTAGGTTACGAGTACACTGGACAGGACTCGTCGGGAACTGACAGGTTGGTATTATACCTATCGTCAGTTATCAGTTCCCAAGTGACATGAGTACAGCTTAGTCCGCTGACTTGACACTGCCACTTCGCCTCGAGTGTGTTCCCACTGCACTTTGATCACTACCCTACCACGGCTCAAAGGAGTCGTGCAAACAGGTAGTGGTTGGGTGCAGTCCCGAAGCACTTGGAGGCAGTGACGGTTAGACAGGATTCATCTCTCCCGGTATTGGGGGTTGACATCGCGCTGTGTCTAGGAGAGCCATTACACGAGTAGTCCCTGGCCAGGGCAAGCGAGATATACTGGTAGGCTTCCAGTGTTATCTCAGGGTGTTTTGGGCTTCACTCCGACACGACTTGTACCGCTATTGGGGGACTGACGTTTTACGGCCCCCTAGGCCCGACATGCGATGTATCAGACGAACAGACCGGACTGTACGGAGACTGTCACATTCAGACTCAGTAGGAGTTCAGATGGGGTTTCACCTCGTCAGCCTTCTTGTCGGCATCTACCTGGGGACCGTTACGCACAGCTAGTGCCGCTTGCGGTCTGTGGTTAAACCCATTGCCAGCGTAGTGTCGAGTCTTTAGAGTCCCACACAGAGGGTATTCGCCTCTGGGCAAAACTGAGTAGAGGTCGCATGGTTTTGCGACAGGGTTCGTTCTCATCCGCGCACTTGTGCACGTTTGGAGTCCGGACGGATATTACTGGCTGGCTCTGGTTTGAGTCAGATGCTGGTATAAGTTTTGGGGTTGCTTTTATCTCTCAGTATTCATGTTCCTCGGAACAAGAATGCAGGTGTGTATGCACAGTTATTTGAGGAGGAGGAAGAGGACTTTCATTAGGGTTTCGGAACGGGTGCATATGCACAGTTGACAGTCGTCTTTTTCCAAACCCTAATGGATTTATGTTATATCAATTAATAATATTAATAAAATGAAATTGTGTCATGGTTGGTTTTTTTGTTGACTTGTTGACCATGGTTGACTTGTTGACCATGGTTGAAGTTTTGACCATCATCATTACAAAAGAAAGATGCTCTTTGATTCTAGCAAATTCATTTAATGTTTGATATGATAATGGTCATTCCTAAACCTTCCATCAACTATTTCATTTTCATTATTATTATTATTTTGATAATTCTTTTTCTTTTGGCATTATGGTTGCAAGAAAGGAAAAGATAGCTCATTCTATCATTTAGCTTCTCTCTCCTCACTTCATCTTCTTCTTCCTCTAGCCAAAGGAGAATCCTTCTCATGTGTTGAGAATCCCTCTCCTTAAAACAAAAGCACCCCTTAGACACTCTCTACTCACTCTAGGATCAAGGGTTTAGCAAGCCGGAGATTCTAGTTCACTCAAAGTTCGAGAAAGAGCCCGAAGGTTGAACCCTCAGGTGGATCCATCTTCGACGGAAGAAGGCGACGAGAAGAGAACCATCAACCTCTACAAGGTTTCAAGAAGAAGGAGTTCAAGTTTAGGTATAACCATCTTTCCGAGTAGCTAACTCTCTTTAGCAAGTTTGCTAGTTTCAGTTTAGGAAAAGATCCCGACCTAGTTAGTCCATGTTGCCCCATGCGCTAAAAATTTGATTTTTATACCGTTTCCGCCTCCCCGTAAGAACCGGGGGTCGCAACGTGGACTTACAGTGGTATCAGAGCCTAACTAAACTTAAACTAGCTTGGTAGTGAAGTGTAACGAAGTTCGGAACCGAAAAATCCAAAAACCAAACTTTTACAAAACCCTAGTTTCTGTTAAAAATTTTTCTGGTCAAAACGAGATTTGTTATACACCTAAATTCGGCTCAGGGTTTTGTGTGAACACCCAAGAAAGACGATCCCATGATTCATTCAAACCGCCGCGGTTCCGCGGCATGAGGTAGGCATTTGCCGCGGAACCGCCGCCGTTTGTTGTCCTCTCGTCATCGTTTTTCGTGCAGTGTGTCTCTGTGTTGGTTTTGGGATTTTTAAGATATATTATATGTGCCCAGATTTTCCAAAACAGAAATTTACTTTTGGGGTCCTATAATTCCGTATTTTTTCCGAACTTCACTGCACTTTGACTATGATGGTTATATCTGTGATGTTTGCATGTATTGAACGTCGGCTATTCGCTATAAGTCGATTGGTCGGGGTTATACATGATCTGTGTTTGATATTGGATTGTGTATATGAATGTGTTGGACTGTCGCGGGTGAATAGCCGGGGTGGATGTGAGATGAGCTTTTGTTTTTCTTTCATTCATTGTAAATGTAAATTGATGTAATAATATTATTTGTATGGCCGCACAACCGGGTCGGGGTTGTAGCCGTCATTGTATAATTCTTTTTACTGTTTTTGCTCCTAGGATAGACCCATGGAGGGGTGCACAAACTACCGGGTACTTGGTGGGTAGTTTGCCGCACCCATAGGGGTCTTGGGTGGGGTATTTGCTATTCACCGCGACCGTGTAATCCGCTTTTCGTTGCAGGCTCGAACGGATTGCGGATTGCTAGTATATCCAATGTATTCATCTGTGATCTGTAATGTCTATCATTGCTTTATATTTAGGCGTTGCTTATGTTTTACAGCCGCGCTAGCCCAGCCCCCGCTCTGTCGTTAGTTAAGTAACCTAACGAGTGATGACGGGACCCCGTGGTGAATGTGAATGGCATAAGCGTACGTCATATTTTGGTTGTTTTCTGCAATGGTAGGATTAAATGATGGGACGCATTAAAAGAACTAATGCAAGAATATCACGCATTAAAAGAACTAATGCAAGATAATAAACCAAGCTAAAGTCGTTGGAACACTTTCGAAAAACCACTCGGTTCTTTTCAAAACTAACTTTTAAATGCGGAGCTTGAGCCACTCCTTCTAAAAGCTATCTCGTTCCATCGATTATATCAAGTTCACTACGTTCACGGTTTCGCCAAAACCATCCGTAGCCCTCCGTCGTTTCATATGAATATTCAACAGTATTCAAGCTGTGTTTGTTGGCCTTAGTCAAGGCACAGTGTTTGGTAGCTGGTAGGTATTCATATATTGCATAGATAGAATGCGTTGGTTTGGGACAGTCGTATTGCCTTGTTGGCCATAGTCAAGGGTATATACGGGTGGGTTCAAATTAACCTGGATAACGACGGGAAGAACTTGACATGCGACTTATGATTTGTTGGCCTTAGTCAAGGTCATAAGAGCATGGGGCAAAAATCCACATCGGGAGTTTCATAAGTACTGAAACTTGCTAGATTTGCATACCATCTGGAGTGTGATGATTCTGGTAGGATTCCTTCAGTTTCGTCACACGATGATATTTGGATCCCGATCCTACTATGAGTATATGCTACTCCTCGGGAAATTTCTCACTAAACGATCAATGCTATAAACCTAGTAGGTGCCTAGAAAGGTGTTAGCGGGGCTACGCCCCCAGGGAAAAGAGGTTCTTAAATTAAGGAACTTCGCGAAAGCGTTGGAAAACCTCCCTCGAAGTACCGACACTGGCCTGGCTGAACGGTTAAGCAAGTATTGTACGGTGGGATTGATCCCGGCTAATTCTTCCTTTGTGGTTTGAGGAGGGATTCGAGAGACAGTGGGAGCCATCCTGTTTAGACAAATTAAAAACCATTCTAAACTTGCAAGAGCATCGTGCTAAAGTGTTTCTTCTCTCCCCCCCTGCAGCGACCAAATTCGAAATGACTGGACTTAAGTTACTTCTAGATAAAAACATACTGACAGGGCCAAACTACAAAGATTGGCTCAGGAATGTCAAATTGGCAATCGCTTACGACAAGCTGGGGTATCTTCTTACCACCAAAGCTCCCCTCGTCCCAGATCCCACCTCCAGCGTCGCGGATAAGGAAATCCGTAAGACTTGGGAGATTGATTGCACGAAGGCCAGGTGCCTCGTGCTTGCCTCTATGGACAACGAACATCAGAGGAGGCATGAGAATATGGACCTCGAGTCCATATTTCTCCATACAAAAGAACTGTATGGAGAGCAGTCTCGTATCGCAAGATACAAAGTGTCGAAGAAGTTATTTTCGACTAAGTTGGCTGTCGGATCATCGGTAGCGGACCACGTGCTTAAGATGATTGGCTACACTGAGGAGCTCGCAGAACTTGGGACCACGTTGGACAGTGAACTCTATACGGATTTAATTCTCCAGTCCCTTCCATCCACTTACGCCCAGTTTATACTGAACTTCAACTTACAAGAAAAGGAAGTTGAACTTTCAGAACTCCTCAACCTGCTGAGGAGCACAGAGGGCACCCTACAGAAGGGTAGGGAGACACCCGCTTTGTTTGTAGGAGGATCTTCTTCCTCTAGGTCCAAGGCGAAAGCCAAGGGAAAGAGGAAGAAAGCCCCCGCCAAACCAAGAGGCGGTGTTAGTAAAGTGGGTACGAAGGGAAAGGAAAAGGCAACAAAGATAGCAGGGAAGCTTGTGGGTAAAGAGGAATGCTTCTATTGTCACAAGAGTGGACACTGGAAGAAAGATTGCAGGGCTTGGAAAGCCAGGACACAGGAACTGAAGCAGGTTGCGGCTTCAGCTTCAGGTGTGTATGTTATTGAAAACTGTCTTTCTATAAACTCTACTTCCTGGGTATTGGATACCGGATCAGGATCTCATATCTGTAATTCTTTGCAGGCGTTGAGAAACCGTAGGTTTTTGAAGGCAGGTGACATGACCCTCAGAGTTGCGAACGGAGCTAGCATGGATGCTAAAGCCGTGGGGGACTATCACCTGGGAATGTCAGATGGGCATGTTTTGGTTTTGCGTAATTGCTTTTTTGTACCCAACGCAACTTGTAATATCATTTCTGTATCTTTGGTTTCTAAAGAAGGTTATGAATTTGCGTTTGTAAGTAATGTTGTAAACATTCACCTTAATCAAGTTCTGATTGGGTCAGGTACACTGAGCAATGGTATATACGTATTAAACCAACCACAGATTTTCAATATCCAGAATACACACAAAAGAAAGTCTCCAGATATCAATCAGGCTTTCTTATGGCATTGTAGACTGGGTCACATCAATGAGACACGGTTGACTAAGTTACATAAAGAAGGATACTTGGATCCGTTCGAGTATCAGTCTTATGCCACTTGTGAATCTTGTCTCATGGGAAAGATGACAAAGACTCCGTTCACTGGACACGGAGAAAGAGCGAGCGAGCTCTTGGGACTCGTACACAGCGATGTGTGCGGTCCAATGTCTACACATGCGCGAAGCGGTTATTCATACTTCATTACTTTCACAGACGATTTCTCTAGGTATGGACATGTCTTCTTAATGAAGCACAAATCCGAGGCCTTTGAGAAATTTCGGGATTACAAGAATGAAGTTGAAAAACTAACAGGCAAAAGTATTAAGATTCTAAGATCGGATCGAGGTGGTGAATACTTGAGTGCCGAGTTCCTGGATTATTTAAAAGAGAATGGGATTCTCTCTCAGCGTACTCCTCCATACACTCCGCAACATAACGGTGTATCGGAAAGGAGGAATCGAACCCTATTGGATATGGTTCATTCCATGATGAGTAAGGCTGAGTTACCGCGATCTTTCTGGGGATATGCACTAGAAACAGCTGCACATCTCTTGAACCAAGTTCCTACTAAGACAGTGCCTACCACACCATATCAGATGTGGAGTGGGAAGAAACCCTGTCTTAAATCCTTTAAGACATGGGGATGTCCGGCTTTTGTTAAAAAGCAGCATGCGGACAAGCTCGAGGCACGCTCAGTACAGTGCAAGTTTGTGGGATACCCAAAGAACTCCAAGGGGTATCTATTCTATTACGCAGAGGAGCAAAAAGTCCTTGTTTCTCGTCATGCCCACTTCTTGGAAACTGAGTTTTTAGAAAATCAGATAAGTGGGAGCGCAATAGAACTGGATGAAATTCCAGAACCTCAGACTATTACTGAAAGCTTAGTGGAACCGGAAGGTTCAAAAGAACAGGACATTCCTATGCCGCTCCGCAGAAGTAATAGGCAGTCTCATCCGTCCGAGAGATACTACGGTTTTCTCATAGACGGGGATAGAGAGGATTGCATCATAGACTATGATGAGCCTACTAGCTTCCAGCAGGCCGTTCAGAGCGTTGACTCGGTAAAATGGCTGGATGCAATGCGGACCGAAATGGAGTCCATGTACACCAACAAAGTATGGACGTTGGACATTGCTCCAGACGGGGTAAAACCCGTAGGATGCAAGTGGATCTTCAAAAGGAAGATTGGTGTAGATGGACAGGTTGAGACCTATAAAGCTAGACTTGTAGCAAAGGGTTTCCGTCAAAGACCTGGTTTGGACTATGACGAAACCTTTTCTCCAGTGGCTATGCTGAAATCCATTCGGATCCTTCTTGCCATTGCTGCCTTCCACGATTATGAGATTTGGCAGATGGACGTAAAAACCGCTTTTCTAAATGGAAATTTAGAGGAGTGTGTCTATATGGATCAGCCAGAGGGTTTCATTCAGAGTGGGAGCAACGGAAAGGTGTGCAAGTTGCTTAAGTCCATCTATGGACTAAAGCAGGCATCGCGGAGTTGGAACATCTGTTTTGATGAGACGGTCAAGGAATTTGACTTTATCAAAAATCCAGATGAACCATGCATCTATAGTAGATTTGTAGCGAGAACTGTAGTATTCCTTGTTTTATACGTGGATGACATTCTCTTAATAGGAAATGACATTCCTATGCTACAATCTGTCAAGGGTTTCTTGTCACACAGGTTCTCCATGAAAGACCTGGGTGATGCCTCTTACATCCTGGGGATCCGGATCCATCGTGATAGATCCAAGAGGATATTAGGACTCTCACAGTCCAGGTACATCGACACTATACTGAAAAGATTCAGAATGGAAGATTCCAAGCGAGGTAACCTACCAGCTTGTCACGGGATCACCCTCTCTAAAGAGATGTCTCCCAAGACTGATTTGGAGAGGGATCGCATGTCTATTATACCCTACGCTTCTGCGGTAGGCTCTATAATGTATGCGATGTTGTGTACCAGACCGGATGTAGCTTATGCACTGAGTGTAGTAAGCCGGTATCAGTCAAACCCTGGGGAGAAACACTGGATAGCGGTAAAGAACATTCTCAAGTACCTGAGAAGGACTAAGGAGATGTTCTTGGTGTATGGCGGAAAAGACCTCCAGATCGAGGCCTTTGCTGACTCCAGCTTCCAGAGTGACAAGGATGATTCTAAGTCCATGTCGGGTTTTGTCTTTACCCTCAATGGAGGGGCGGTATGTTGGAAGAGTTCCAAACAGGAAACCGTTGCAGACTCGACTATGGAAGCGGAATACATCGCTGCATCTGATGCCGCAAAAGAAGCTGTCTGGATGAGGAAGTTCTTGAAAGAACTTCAGGTGGTTCCGTCCATTGTTGACCCAATACCTCTGTATTGCGACAACAACGGGGCTATAGCTTTAGCGAAGGAACCCAGGTCCCATCAGAGATCCAGACACATCTTGAGGCGGTATCACCTGATCAGGGAGATCGTGGATCGCAAGGAGATCGAGGTTCGGAGGGTTGCTTCAGAAGAAAACACTGCAGATCCATTCACCAAGGCCCTACCCCAGACTCAGTTCGAGCGGCTGATCGAGATGATAGGTCTTCGATACGCCAGTACATGGCCTTAGTGCAAGTGGGAGATTGTTAGTGTATATGCCCTAGAGGCCATTACTGTATCATACTAGTTTGTATATTACTTGATGGAGGCTTGGGATATTCACCTTGTATAAACAATCTTGCTCAATATAGTAGTATGCTACTTGGTTTGTTTCTACTTCAATGTGTACATGTGTTTATTTTGCGATATCACCTATACGCATTAGTGGAGCCCTTAGGATCTTTGCTTGATTACCAGCGTTGTGATGGCAGTCACACTAGTGGGGGCTGGGTAATCTGTAAGCACATCCTTATACAGGTCCCTAGTCGCAGGACTATCGAGACAGGGCATCGATACTCCGGAGTAGACTAGCGTATGCGCTTCTCATCCCAGTGTGGGAGATGGTCTGTCCCACAGCCATCAGTACGTCGTACTGGAGATAGTATACGGGTGCTCGTTAGGTTACGAGTACACTGGACAGGACTCGTCGGGAACTGACAGGTTGGTATTATACCTATCGTCAGTTATCAGTTCCCAGGTGACATGAGTACAGCTTAGTCCGCTGACTTGACACTGCCACTTCTCCTCGAGTGTGTTCCCACTGCACTTTGATCACTACCCTACCACGGCTTAAAGGAGTCGTGCAAACAGGTAGTGGTTGGGTGCAGTCCCGAAGCACTTGGAGGCAGTGACGGTTAGACAGGATTCGTCTCTCCCGGTATTGGGGGTTGACATCGCGCTGTGTCTAGGAGAGCCATTACACGAGTAGTCCCTGGCCAGGGCAAGCGAGATATACTGGTAGGCTTCCAGTGTTATCTCAGGGTGTTTTGGGCTTCACTCCGACACGACTTGTACCGCTATTGGGGGACTGACGTTTTACGGCCCCCTAGGCCCGACATGCGATGTATCAGACGAACAGACCGGACTGTATGGAGAATGTCACATTCAGACTCAGTAGGAGTTCAGATGGGGTTTCACCTCGTCAGCCTTCTTGTCGGCACTACCTGGGGACCGTTACGCACAGCTAGTGCCGCTTGCGGTCTGTGGTTAAACCCACTGCCAGCGTAGTGTCGAGTCTTTAGAGTCCCACACAGAGGGTATTCGCCTCTGGGCAAAACTGAGTAGAGGTCGCATGGTTTTGCGACAGGGTTCGTTCTCATCCGCGCACTTGTGCACGTTTGGAGTCCGGACGGATATTACTGGCTGGCTCTGATTTGAGTCAGATGCTGGTATAAGTTTTGGGGTTGCTTTTATCTCTCAGTATTCATGTTCCTCGGAACAAGAATGCAGGTGTGTATGCACAGTTATTTGAGGAGGAGGAAGAGGACTTTCATTAGGGTTTCGGAACGGGTGCATATGCACAGTTGACAGTCGTCTTTTTCCAAACCCTAATGGATTTATGTTATATCAATTAATAATATTAATAAAATGAAATTGTGTCATGGTTGGTTTTTTTGTTGACTTGTTGACCATGGTTCACTTGTTGACCATGGTTGAAGTTTTGACCATCATCATTACAAAAGAAAGATGCTCTTTGATTCTAGCAAATTCATTTAATGTTTGATATGATAATGGTCATTCCTAAACCTTCCATCAACTATTTCATTTTCATTATTATTATTATTTTGATAATTCTTTTTCTTTTGGTATTATGGTTGCAAGAAAGGAAAAGATAGCTCATTCTATCATTTAGCTTCTCTCTCCTCACTTCATCTTCTTCTTCCTCTAGCCAAAGGAGAATCCTTCTCATGTGTTGAGAATCCCTCTCCTTAAAACAAAAGCACCCCTTAGACACTCTCTACTCACTCTAGGATCAAGGGTTTAGCAAGCCGGAGATTCTAGTTCACTCAAAGTTCGAGAAAGAGCCCGAAGGTTGAACCCTCAGGTGGATCCATCTTCGACGGAAGAAGGCGACGAGAAGAGAACCATCAACCTCTACAAGGTTTCAAGAAGAAGGAGTTCAAGTTTAGGTATAACCATCTTTCCGAGTAGCTAACTCTCTTTAGCAAGTTTGCTAGTTTCAGTTTAGGAAAAGATCCCGACCTAGTTAGTCCATGTTGCCCCATGCGCTAAAAATTTGATTTTTATACCGTTTCCGCCTCCCCGTAAGAACCGGGGGTCGCAACGTGGACTTACACCTAGTCGAAGGTGTATCGAGACGGGGCATCGATATACCATAGTAGACTAGCGTATATGATACTAGACCCATGTGATGGGCGATGGATGCTCCCACATTCATCGATGTTTGACATCAAGATCATATACGGGTGCTCAGTGGTGACTGGGTACACTGGACGGACTCACCGAGAACTCCTATATGGAATTATATCTATCGTCGGATAGCAGTTCTCAGGTGACACTGGTACAGGTTAGCCTGTAGACCCGAGATCGTCATAGAGTCTTGTGTGCTCTCCCACTGTACTTTGATTACCACCCTACCACGGCTCTACTGAGTCATGCAAACAGGTGGCCGTTGGGTACAGTCCCGAGACACACGAAGGCGATGAGCGATTGGAGGGGTTTCGTCTCTCCCGGTATTGGGAGTTGATGCTGTGCTGTGCTCGACTGGTTATATCAGTAAGTCCCTGGCCAGGGCTGCTGAGATTTACTGATAAGTGTTATCAGTAGTTTCTCGATCTGTTATAGACCATTCACCGGCACGACTTATTGAGTTATTGGGGTCGACGTGACCATCCCTAGGCTCGATATGCAGCATATCTGACGAAGAGACCGGACTGTACGGTAGTGTTGCCGGTTGGCTCGACGGGAGTTGTAGCAGGTTCGCTTGTTTTCTTCTGATCGCTCAATACTCGGGTGGCCGTTACGTTTAGCTGACTACTTGCGGCTTGGGGGTGTTTGATATGATCATCACCCACTGCCGGCGTATTGACGAGTCTTAGAGTCCCACAAAGGAGTTACCTAGTCCAGGCGAAATATTGTGGTGCGCGTATGCGATATGCGCAAGGACCCGGTTAAAATGCGCCTATGAGATACCGTATATTAATCGGACGGCTTGCTTTTGGTTAGGTCGTATGTGATATGGCCGGATTGATAAATCAAGTGTTGATTTATCATTTAACCATTAGCTTCTCACTAGAAATCCTTTCTTGTTCTTTTTGGATGTATGCATGCATGTATGCATTCATTCTTGTTCATGCACATATGGATGTGCATGCACACATGCATACATACAGCATTCTATCATGGTTGTTTATACATAGAAAATGGTGGCAATATAAGACTCACACCTTGGTTATTTATATGGATAATTATTTTTATTTGTGTTAAAACAAAATGAAAAAGGAAATGATAATTCATGGTTTGTTTCTACACTCTTCTTTGACCTAACCATGCTCACCTACTTTTAACCATGGATTAAACTTTCCTTTTATGTTTTAACTCAAATAAAATAATATCTTTATCATTTAACTATGGTTTGATATGAGAAGAGAAAAATATATATACATATATTTTCTATTTTCTTTAAGGTGATTATCTTTTCTCTTCTTCTTAAAAAAGCCATCATCTTCTTCAACCTTGCTCTTTTGCTCTCTAGATCTTTCAAGTGAGAAAAATACTCAACAAGATAGGATTTTGTAGTGAGAAAAAGAACCACAACACCATTCTACACAAGTCTTGCCCACTTGTTTAGAGTGTTAGCTTCATTTCATTCTCTTGATAAAGTGAAGTTGCAAGCTTGGACAAAGGAGCTTCGGGTGGATCGTTGTGGACATTAGAAGACCTCAAGCAAACCTTTCTCCAACCCTCAAGTAGCCAAGGAGTCTAGCATAGGGAGCTACAAAGGTTGTACTCTCAAAACCCTAGTCTTTGTTACCTGTATAGTTATGAAACCCTAATTTTCTAGGATAGATCCTTTGTATGCTTAGTTAGCACCATAAAAATCTAATCTTTGGTACATGTGATGCTTCCAAACCTTTCATAGGGTGCTAGGTAAACCTAACACTGGACACGAGTATTTCATGATGTTTTCGTATCCCGATGTTGGGCACCCCGCTTCTATATGATTTACAGGATTGAGGGCCGGATAGAGTGACGGCGCCTGAGTTATCGGGATCTTGGGGTGTTTTTGGTAGACACCGGGGTTTTCTACGTTGATATTCTGTGTTTATGATATTTTATCCCATGCTCAGCAGTTCATTGTTATGCATCGCATTATGTAGTCGTAGTACCTGATAGAGTACTTTGGCACGATTATTGCATACCCTGCTCATCATTTAGATGTTATCTGATTGCACATGTTAGAGTATCGCAGTACGTGCATACTCGCGATTACCTTTATATGTTATCTACTATTCACAAGTTGCCAACTCACCCCCATAGTGCCACAGTGTTTGCAGGCCGACCCTCAGAGTAGTTGCGGCAGGGCTATCTCTTGTATCCTTTTGCTATCGATACCACCGCTGTTGGCGTGTGAGCCCTCTTGCTTATAGGTGGGTTTTTTTGCGGTATCCGTGTATTATCCATTTGTACACTTTATTGTATCTACTACTCTCCATATACCATTTCATGTATTAACTTAGAGACCAGTGGTGAGGACGATGTATATTATGTTGGATTCTGGATGTCGAGCTCGTGTGAGCCGGCTTTATTTATGCAGTTTTATCTTTTATGCCGTTTTCCACTTATTTTGCTCATTCTTTGCTACGACGTCGTATATTATTATTATGGTGGTTGTTTCCGACGTTGGGCGTGATCTCTCCCGTTTGGGAATGCTTTATTCTTATTGTATGTCATTTTACTTATATCATGTTTTGTACCCGATTTCGGGGCTAGTTTTTACAAAGGAGGTGCTGCCGAAATTTTGAATAAAATAATTTAAACTTGAAGTATTTTACTTGAGATTTCCAAATGTTTTAACAAATGTTTTCATCAAATGTTTTCAACACTCACTACTTTTAATGGTTTTGATTTCTGGGTTTCGGCTTACTCAGTCACGTTACGCCTGTAGACGTTACGTGGTTAAGTGCCGGTCATGGGCCGAACTTTGGGTCGTGACCAGGAGGCAAGCGGATGTGCTTGCTCTGCTAGCCTTGGGCGCACCGGCCTTTTTTCGACATTGAAGGAGGTGTACCTCAATGTCAGTTATTACGATTTGCGTTTTGTGATCCGAGTATCACACTTTTATCACCTGGAATTTGAGTTTCACCGATTGGGTTTCTTGATATTTGTTTTCGTACACCATGCTGTACCTACTGGATATTTACATTTTGTGTACAGTTATTATACTTGATTTATGTTTTATACACCGTTACTGAAAGGTTATGCTAACGCCCAGGCCATCATCTGTGGCCGTTTGCGGAACAAAAATTTTAATACGATACGAAACTTGGCTCTAGAATAACCCTTAACCGGATCTAACCATAAACCTAACTAGCAACAAGAGAAGCTCTTTCTACTATGATAGAAATTATACCTAAAGAAACAAGTCCTTCAGGTCTTCGCTCCTCTCCTTTGGCTCTTCAAAAGATGTATGGATCACGCTTGAACTTCGGCCTCCTCACGTCAAAGATGATCCATCCGAGAGTGCCTACTTTGAGCTCCTACCTCAAATTTGAGGTAACTAGAGTACTTAGCTTGCTAATCTAAGTAGCTTAGATGAAGTAGAGTGAGATGATGGATTAATATGTCTCATTAACCCTAGGTTTCTCAACTCATGAGACAATTAGGGTTAGAGCTTAGAAGAAGAGAGCAAGGAGAAGATGAGAGTGTTTAAGTGAGAAATGCATATCATCAAGTGAAGAATGGATAAGTGTTGTGTCTTAATAATGCAAACCAATAATGCCATACCAAAAAATCTTGATATCACAAAAATATCTAGATGCCACCTTGCATTAAAAATTCACAACAAAAGAAAATATCAAGCATACTCCAATATTAAAGAATGAGTCATGCCATGAGTCACCAAGTAGCCATGCTTTATTTAATACAAATAAACACCTCATTTCTTCACCTCATTAACCATTAACAAAATTGGTTAAAACAAATAATGAGGTGTCTTCTTCTAGAAGCATCTTGCACAATTACAAAAATGCCCCTCTGAAAGTGTACGTTAGCACCACCACTTGGTTTTACTAGCATCAAGCATGCCATTTTAAAAAATTTTGGGGTGCTAATCTACACTAACTAAGATATTAAACTAGATGATTAGGGTTTAATTATGATATCATAAACCTAACTAAGAGAGATGGATGGCTACAATCTTTGTAGACCATGTCCTTCTCTTCTAAAGCTCCGGGTTATGGTCCACGCGACTCCACTAGGCTCCACTTGAAGGTTGAACGAACTTGCTCCGATGATCTTCATGCCGAAGATGATCCACCTGAAATACGCCAATCCAAGCTACTTCTTCACTAATTTCTTTAGTGAAATAAACACACTACACCAAAGCGTTAATCTATTATAGGATGGTGAAGTAGGGGTTATGTTAGCTCACTAGGGTTCTTACAAGCCCAAGGGTTCACAACTCATGTGAGGGATTGAGCTTGGAGGTGTAGGTGAGGAAAAGGAAGAGAGCTAGAGAGAAAACTCATCACATGAGTTCAACTCAAGAAAAATAACTAAGTGTGGAATGAAGTGTAGAATGCCTCATCTATTATTGAAGCATACAATTTTTAACACTTAAAAATTGTAGCCATGCTTCAATAGTGCAAGCAAATGAATATAATATAGAATAAGCCATTCTATGCCCATACCTCCAAAGACTCCCCATTTATCATCTCTTTTTCTATTTTCTAAAAATAGAAAATCATGCCATGCCATGCTATATATATATATATATATATATCACACGCACACACATATAAAGAAAAGCATATAATTAGTGAGCAATAATATTAGTCAATATATAATTATATCAAATATAAATATATATCATATTATTAAATCAACACTTGATTCAATAATCCGGTTATATCACATATAACCGACTAATATCATTTATCTGTATATCATATTATCAAATCAACACTTGATCCAATAATCCAGGTATATCACATATAACCTCACTGATAACAAATAGCCGCCAGATTACAATACGGTATCTCATACTTGTATTTAATCAGGCCCCCACACATATCATCATATGCGCCCTACTTCGTTTCGCTTGAACCAGGAAACTTCTATATGGGACTCTAAAGACTCGTCAATATGCCAGCAGTAGGTGATGATCACATCAGTCACCCACAAGCCGTCAGCGGTACTAGCTGGACGTAACGACTACTCAGGTATTGAGCGAATAGAAGATCAACAAGTAAGCTTGTCCAAACTTCCATGAAGCTTATAGGTAACACTTACCGTACAGTCCGGTTTCTTCGTCTGATATGTCGCATATCGAGTCTATGGGTGGTAACGTCAGACCCCAATAACTTGATAAGTCATGCCGATCTATGACTCATAACGGTTCGAGAAACTACTGATAACATTTACCAGTAAATTACATCAACGGCCTTGGCCAGAGACTTACTGTTATAGCCAATCGAGTATAGCGCAACATCAACTCCTAATACGGGGAGAAACGAAACCCCTCCTATTGCTCATTGCCTCCATGTGACTCGGGACTGTATCCAAAATCCACCCGTTTGCGCAACTCCTTTAAGCCTGTAGGGTTACTTAGCGCGGCAACAAGGTTTCGGGAGGCATCATCCATGCCGTTTTCAAAAAATTGCCGTTCTAAACATCCCTAACCCTAGAATCTTAACTAGAGTTTTAAACGAACAAGTAATGTAAAAAACTTTACAACTAAGTGAATGGGGAATACAACCTTTGTAGACCGGTCCTTCACCTCAAATGCTCCGTGTTGAAGTCCCTTCGCTGCAAGTTGTGATCTCTTGAACTCTTGAGAGCCTCCACAAGATGAAAAACGCAAACTTGCTCGAAGTCTTCGAGGCCGAAGATGATCTATATCGAGGAGACTCAAGCTCATGTTACCTCTTCACTAAATTAGGGTTTAGTGAAACAAACACCCTTAATTAAATGGCTAATAGTAGAGGATGATGAAGTAGGAAATGGGCTCACTTTAGATTTAATTTTCTCACAATATTTTCTCACCTTAAGAAAAGCTAGTGAGCTTTCCATGAGGAAGAAAAAGCTCAAGTGAAGAATAAGAGAATGAACTCATGAGGGGAGAATATGAACCATGGGTGAGTTAGTGTCATGCACTAACTCATGTAGAGACAAACTAGGGCTAGGGTTTACGGTTAGGTTAATAAATATCTACAAATGAAACAAAAAAAGTGGACTTGGTCAATATTTCCACAAGCTTCTACAAGCTTGTAGCCATGACAAAAATCCATCTATTTTTGAATTACTTAGATAAATATAAACCCTACATTATCCTAACTATAGTGTAAGTCCCATACACCCATGTATCATGTATCATCAAGCATGACACAATAAAATGTACATTAATATATATCATATATATACTATATGCACACAAGTGAGAAAAAGAATACTTAGTGAGAAAATATTAGTTAATGTAAGTTAATATATTAAATATATAATTATACATTAAATTATCAAATCAACACTTGATTTAATAATCTGGCTATATCACATATAACTGACTAATATCATATGAATCAACTTATCGAATCAACACTTGATCCGATAACCCGGCTATATCTCATATAACCGACCGATATCATATATAGAGAGAATAGAATGCGGTATCACATACGCGGATTAATCTCGGTCCCCCATATATCACATATGTCCTCCTACTTCATTTCGTATGAATAAGGAAAGCTCTGTGTTGGACTCTAAAGACTCATCAATATGCCGGCAGTAGGTGATGATCATATCAAACACCCACAAGCCACAAGCGGTCTGCTAAACGTAACGGCCATTCGGGTATTGAGCGATCAGAAGATCAACAAGCAAGCCTGCTCATACTCCTGCGAATCCAATCAGTAACACTACCGTACAGTCCGGTCTCTTCGTCTGATATGTCGCATATCACACCCTGGGGGTGGTAAAATGTCAGACCCCAATAGCTTGATAAGTCATGCCGATGCAAGGTCCATAACGGTTCGAGAAACTACTGATAACACTTACCGGTAGATTTTAGCAACCCTGGCCAGGGATTTCATGTTATGGCCAATCGAGCATAGCGCAACATTAACTCCCAATACCGGGAGAGACGAATCCCCTCCTATCGCTCATTGCCTCCATGCGATTCGGGACTGTACCTAAAAACCACCGTTTTGCACGATCTCTTGACCGTGGTATGGTGGAAATCAAAGCACAATGGGAATCACACAAGACTCTATGACGATCTCGGGTCGACAGACTAACCTGTACCAGTGTCACCAGAGAACTGCTATCTGACGATTTGTATAATACCATCTAAGAGTTCTCGGCGAGTCCGTTCAGTGTACCCAGTCTCCACTGAGCACCCGTGTACCTTCTCTGATGTCAAACACCAATGGATGTGGGATCATCCATCGCCAACCATATGGGTCGAGAAGCGTATACGCTTGTCTACTCTTGAGTATCGATTCCCTGTCTCGATACTCCCACGACTAGGAACAATTATAGTATGTACTTGTAGACTACCCTTGGCCCCACTAGTATGATCTCCATCATAGTCTGGGTAGTCAAGTACACATCCTAAGGGCTTTATCAACATGTGAGAGCAAGACAACATCACTTATACAAGTCAACATGTTATGATAAAAAGCAACCAGATAGCATACTATCATGTCGAGCAAGAAAGTCCTCCCTATATATGTCCAAGCATCCACTAAAATATACATCCCATGTACAGTAATGGCCTCTAGGGTATACAAATAACTAACAATCTCCCACTTGCACTAAGGCCATCTGTTGTAGTACCCAATACCCAACAATATAGCAGTGGTTGTAGTATCCCATACTCAACCATCCCAAAATATCTCAAATAGTATTTTAGGAAGCAGGCTTTGGTGAGTGGATCCGCCGTGTTAACCTTAGAATCTACTCTCCTTATGTTATGAGCCGGAAATGGCACGTCACTGGCACTTGAATCATATGAAGTCTATAGGGCTCCATCTAATTCAAGTAAGCCAAAATCCCAGAAATCTAAACCATTTTTAAAGAAAGGGTTTTGATAAAATAAGCCGAATATGCGTTTTTAAAACATCAAGTCTTTTCTGAAAATTTCGGCAGAGTTTCCTTTGTAAATACTGGCCCCGGACGGGGTACAACATGATAAAAGCATATATAATGATAAAAGGCATCCCCAAGTGGGACCTAGCTCTTCGTCAATCGACGGTCACAACCACGCAAGCAATATAATATACAACGCCGAAGGGCGAGGATCAAAACTCAAAAGGAAACTCAAAATCAGCAATAAAACCATAATAATACAACGCGCAACTCTAAGGTTATCTGGTTTTCTAAGTCTGAAATAAATATATATGTCTGGTTGATGGAGTTCACTAGATAAAACTGAAATAAATAATATACAAGGTATAATGGTGGTCATGATGCAAGTGAACCCACCTACCAAAGCAATCACCCAGAAAGGGAGCAGTGTGCTAGCAAAGCCGTAACGAAACCTTGTCATGACCCGAAGGTACGGAATGTGACCGGCACTTAAACTACGAAACGTCTCGAGACGTACGTAATCTAAGTAAACCGAAAACCCAGAAATCCAAACCAAGAAAAGTAGTAGAGTGAAGGAAAAACCATTTTAAATCAAATAGTTTGCAAAATGCGCCGAAATATACATTTTAAAAATCTCAAGTCTTTTCTAAAAATTTCGGCAGAGTTTCCTTTGTAAAAACTGACCCCAAACGGGTACAAAACCTGATAAAGCATATATAATGAAAAATGCATCCCCAAGCGGGACTAGCTCTTCGTCAATCGACGGTCACAACCACGCAAGCAATATAATATACAACGCCGAAAGGCGAGGATCACAACAGAAAAGGGAACTTAAAACAGCATGAATCCATCGAAATACAACGCGCGACTCTAAGGTCGAAAGAATAAACAACACTGGTCTCTATCTGAAATAATTATATATTTGGTTGATGGAATTTACTAGATACAACCGAATAATAATATACAAGATATAACGATGGTCACGATACAAGTAAACCCACCTACTAGCAAATTACCCGGAAAAGGAAGTAGTGCTAGCAAAGCCGTAAAAAAACCTGTACGGCAAAACCTGTAAGAAACTGTGGCACAACGGGGGTGAGTTACCAACTCGTGAGTAGAAAACATTTACGAACAGAAATCGCATGAACAATGCAATCCTAGGTCATACGATCATAATATATCCTCAAATATATAACCTGCAGCCTATAACAATGGCTAGGGTATACCTCTAAACAACTGTAATACCAAGTGCTCGTGTCAGTGCCTCAGGTAGCAATGTATCATATGGATGATGTATGAATGCATCAAACAGAATGCATGTACTGAAGAAACTGCTTTCATAAATTAGTGAGATTTCTGTATTTTTAAAACGAGGTATCATAATGAAATCAGCATAAACAGTGTCTAGCATCGACACAAAACATAAATCCTAATATCTCAATATCTCAGGCTCCGGCTATCCGGACTGGCCTGGATCATCAAATCTCAGTACCTCAATATCTCAAAATCTCAATGTCTCAATCTCACTATCTAGGGCGCCGTCAGTCCAGACCGGCCCCTACCAACAATCTCAAGACCATGACGGTATCCTCCAGATATCCGACGCGTCGGGTAAAATCACCGGTCGGTAGTGCTCCCCTGCCAGGCTCAACGCCATTCTCTGCGACCTTCTCGTCCCGGGGTACCGCACCGGGTCCACCATGTACCCGAAATGGTTCATCCAACTCATCGAATCGGGTCTCGAAATCCATCACCAAACTCATGGTGGACGACTCATACATCATGGGAAAACCACACTTTTCATTTAAAAAGAGAGAGAAAAGAAGTTTATAAATATTTTTGCGGTTTTCCCCCAAATCCAGGAAATCTCATGAAAATCCGAATCCAAATCATCAATAGCATGTAAACAGTGAATATAGGCATAAAAAACCATGAATGCGGCATAACAATGAATAATAACATGCATGAAGTAGCAAGTAATAACTACAATGTCTAAACTAGCGTATAAGGCAAGTACACTAACATTATATCTAAACTATTAGCTAGCAAACTATGTGAATGAAATAGTATTTTCTAAAGTGTTCATGACATGGCAATTACCGATGAAGATGTGTGTGAGCCGGCAAGTACGTGTACGTGGAACATACGCATCATCGGTAATGGTGCTGGTGTCCTAACAGCATGATATCAACAATGCAATATGAAATCACAATATATGTATGCGATGCGGAGCGAACAGTAATAATGTGCGGGAGCTAAATACTAGACACAACGATAACTAATATGGTCTAACAACTACACTAAACTATAGGGCTGAGCTAACAGCTAACTGAAGGTAAGGAAACCGTCTAACATCTGAGTCGATACATACATACATACATACATACATACATATATATATATATATATATATATATATATATATATATATTAGTCGGTGATCCCGCCTCGATAATATCACATCCGATACCGTATCTATAATCAGACATCCCAAGTCAAGAGTGCGGATCGATCATCAATATATAGCTCGTACGTAAATCTGTTGTACAGCATCCCAAATCTGGGTACGGGTCAATATCACATTCATCACATTATTCATCTGGTATCCTCTTTATCAAAGATCATAATCCGGGGTATTGATCTACGTCTAGTACAATACTAATATCATCAATATAATCATGATCTGACCACTGATCGACAGTCTCGTACAAACCAATATCATCAGCACATATCATCATAAAGAAGTATACATCGCCCAATGCGACCCATTATAGCTATCTTAACATATCTTATCTCATGTCTCGATCATAAGTCAACTATTCTATCTATATCACCACTCACATGATATCGTCGTCCATAGATCCGCTATAACATCATGACGTATCTCAAATACGGATTCTGCCATACCACCGATCTCACGGTCTCACATCAAATCTCATCGACTCACCTCAAATCCCAAATACTATCCTCAAATCCAGTATATGATCACATAGTCCCATACCCATATGAACACATAAATATATAATCCCATATACGCACATATGAAAGAAGAATGTATGCAAGTATGGGTGTGTGTGTATGTGTGGTGCAACCACTACTCTAGAGTTTCGCAACACTAAACCAATCCAATCACACCTAGAATCCAACTTTATCATCAATAATCTCAAACAATATATAATCAATATATGTGTATACGTATTCGTATACATCACCACGAACTGCGGGGGTGCTATATGCCATCCACCCGACTTCTTCCCGTAGATATAAATCTACTCACCTTGCTTCTTGTGTGCCGATGTCGATGTCGCCATCTTTATCTTCAACGCCTCGACGTCACGTGGGGTACCTACAAAGATATTACAAACGCTAAAGCACATGAAAATCACATCGGAAACCAAAACGGCATACGCTACGCCCATAGGTAAAAACCTATAGTCTCGCATGCAAACACGATCAATAACCCTTTGCTGTTGATGTTCAAACGCCACCCGACAGAAACGGATCACAAAATACCAAAATCCACGATAAAACAAGTCGTAAACCATGCGCCAACACATGAAAACTACCCCAGATTTTATCCTAGATGGAATCAGTCAAAATTGCACATGCCAAGGGTTAAGTTTACTGGAAATATGGCCCAGAAACAAAAACGAGGGGATTCCAACCTGTTCTAGCCCCAATTTGCGGCCAGAAGGGATAAATTGGTGGCCTAGAAGAGGGGAGAGGGGCTAGGGCTTTGGTTGGTGGTTCCTAGGTGCCTGCACATCTTACTGTTAACCAAAATTATTTTCACGTGGCTCGGGTGAAAGCAGATTTCAAAACACACTCACAGAATTACAGTTTTCCCCGATATCGTTTCCATAAATCCGTATTCTGGGTTATATTCTCTGGTTTGGTCCAATATAACATCACAACAGGGGTTATAGTCTCTAATTACACCTCAATTCATCTTTGATTTCAGATCAAACCCTAAACCCTAACTTGAATTTTCCAAAGTCCTCAAAACGACACAATATCGACATGAAACAAGTATAGATGCACAAGAAATCAAAATACCACTTTAAGGGTGTAGAAATTTCCTCCTTTGGCAACTCAAGAATTTTCTTGAGTTGCTCAAAATCCTCAAAATCCACTCTTTCTAGGTCCAATGTGGAGCTAGTGAGCTTGGGAACATTTTTTGTGAAATGGGAATAGGGTTTTTGGAGTTGTATTCATGGTGGATCTAGGGTTAAAGAGGGAGGAGGAAGAAGAGGGAGAGGGCAGCAGCAACAACACATTTGAAGGTGGGAGAGAGAAAATGAGAAGAAGAAATGATAGGGGGGAATGGTTCAACAAGTCAAAAGTAACCCCATACCCACTCTTTCTCTCTCTTCATCATTCTTACCATTTTCTTTTCTTTTCTTTTCATATCCTTCTCACTCAATGGTCAACCCTAAGCAACCATGCTAAGATGAAGAGAAGGCAAAGAAACAAATGAAACATAAGTGTAAAAATGATATGTGCATGTTTTGCCCAAAAATGCTAAAAACCCGATTAGCGATTTTTAATCACGATTAGCACTAAATTAGCATATAATTAATCATAAAACATAAAAATGGCATAATTCCATAAAATACCTTATTTTAGAATTTTCCAAAATTTTTCCAAAATTTTCCCCATTTATCGGTATTTAATTATACCGAAATATTAAAATATGCATTAAAAATTAATATTAAATTATAAAAATTCCCAAAAATAATATTTAATTTTTTTGAAATGTTACAAACCTGTACGGCAAAACCTGTAAGAAACTGGGGCACAACGGGGGTGAGTTTCCAACTCGTGAGTAGAAAAAATTACAGAGCAGAAATCATATGTATGACTCAATCCAAGGTAATTACGATCAAATGTATATAAAACCCCAAATGATAAAGTCTGAAGTATGAAAGCTGGCAAGGGTAAACATCTATACCAAAGTGTAATCCCATGTGCTCATATCAGTGCCTTAGGTAGCAATATATCATATGTATGAGGTATGAATGTAATGTAATGAAAACAGAATACATGTAAATGAAGAAACTGTTTTCTTGTTGTAGTGAGATTTCTGTTTATATAACAAAAGGTATCATCAAGGAAATCAACATAATCAGTGTCTAGTATCGACACAAAACATAAATCCCAATATCTCAATATCTCAGGCTCCGGCTATCCGGACTGGCCTGTATCATCAAATCTCAATACCTCAATATCACAAATCCCAATATCTCAATATCTCAATACCTCGGGCTCCGCCAGTCTGGATCGGCCCATATCATCAATCACACGACCACGAACGGTATCCTCCGGATATCCGCCGCGCCAAACAATCACCGGTAGGCAGTCTGCCCCTTCCGGGCTCATCATCCTCTATGAAATCACTCTCGCCCCGGGGTACCATACCGGGTCCACCATGTACCCGAGATGGTTCATACTACTCCTCGAAACTGGTCTCGAAATCCAGCAGCTATCATGAAAACTCATGGTGGACGACTCAGACATCACGAGAAAACCGCAACTTGCATTTTAAAAAGAGAGAGAGAGAAGTTTATATATATTCTTGCGGTTTTCCCCCAAATCCCGAAATCTCATGAAAATCCGAAATCCAAAAATCAAGAGTGAGTAAACAATGAATATCGGCATAAAGCCCAAAATACTGCATAAGCAATGAATATATCAATGCATCTAAAATCATGCAATGAGTGCAATAGTTAAACTAGCATATGAAAGCGATAACATATTGCAACTATCAGCTAGTAGGCTATGTCAATGAAATAACATTCACTAAAATGTACGTGACATGGCAATTACCGATGATGATGTGTGTGAGCATGCAAGCAAGTGTATGTGGAGCATACGCATCATTGGTAATGGTGCTGGTGTTCTGACAACATGATCTCATTAATGGCATATGGAAACACAATATAAGCATGCAAATGCGATGCGAACAGCAATAATATACGGGAGCTGAATAATAAACACAACAATGAAGAATCTATATCAATATATATATATGTGTCATACAGTTTTGCCATTTAAAATAACACGAATCATGGTGTTTAGAAAATAAGGGCTACGGTGTTTTAAGATAAGATGCGTCTTTTGAAAATATCCGTATGATCCCTTGGCCTGTCTTTAAAATACTCACGATTCGTTAGTTTTTAAATAGGTATGACTCGAGTCTAGTCTAAACTACAGGACTAAACGAACAATCTAACCAAAAGGGTAAGGGAAACCACCTAAATCTGAGTCGATATATATATATATATATATATATATATATATATATATATATATATAGTCGGTGATTCCTCCTCAATAGTATCACATACGATACAATACACAATATGACATTCTCGAGTAAAGAGTGCAGATCTATCATCAATATAGCTCGTACGGTAAATCCATCGTACGGCCTCCCAATCTGGGTACGGGTCAAAATCACATTTATCTATTTATTCTCTTGGTATCCTTATCATTACTTCATGATCTTGGGGTACTGATCTAAATCCAGTACATACTGATACCATATATATATATGCATGCGTGTGCATGAAAACACCACGCCTAAAGGACCCTCTAAAATATCATGTCGTATCTTAAATACGAACAATGTCACATCACCGATCTTATGGCCTCAAGCCCAAACTCATCGAATCATCTCTAAAAATCAAGTACTATCCTCATAATCCATGTATATGACTACGTGTGTGTGTGTGTATACACACACACACACACACACACACACACATAGTCCCATACCCATGTGTGTGTGTGTATATATACATATCCCCATATACGCACAGGTAAATTAAATGAATGTATGTGTGTGTGTGCGTGTATGCAAATCACTACCCTAGGGTTCGCGACTAAACACTAACTTACAAGTACACTATACTAATCCAAAGTCATTCCATATCACATCCGTATGTATATATATAATATAGATATAACGCATTCGCATTCTATTACGAAACTGCGGGGGTGCTATACGCCATCCACCCGACTTCCCCCGTAGATATATATCTACTCACATGCTCTTGCTTGCCGATGTCAATGTCGCTATCATCTTCTTTATCGTCTCGAATCTACATGGGGGTACCTACATATATACACAATCGTAAATGCGTATAAAAATCAAGTCGGAAAACCAAAACGACACGCGTTTCGCTCATAGGTCAAAACCTATAGCCTCGCATGCAAAACACGACCAATAACCCTAGTCGTTGGCGTTCAAACGCCACAAGATGGAAACACAATATTAAATACCAAAATTAAGTTAAAACGAAATCACAAAACAAAGCAGCAACTCAAGAAAATGGTCCTTGATTTTACCCTAAGTGAAATTAGTCAATTTTGCATATATGGAGAGTCTAATTTAAAGATACTGGAGCCACAGAACAAGCACGGACCAGTTCCAACCTACCCAGGCCGCAATTTGCGGCCAAATGGAATAAAATTGCGGCCAAGAAATGTCCATAGGGTCTCAGGTTTCTAAGTTCGTAATCCGGGGTTAAGTCTCAGGTTTTAGTCCAATATGATATCACTAACAGGGGTTTAGGGTCATTACTAACCTCAATTACGCTTTTGGAATCAATTCAAACCCTAATCCTCTTCTAGGAGTTTCCAAAGTTTGCAAAACACCACTTAATCACATCTAGACATGTATTTGTGCTAAAGTGAAAGAAAAACTAAACAAATGGTGAAGAGGTTATCTCATTTGTCACTCATGAATCCCCTAGATCATCAAAATCCCATTCTTCTTTGTCCAAAGTATAGCTAATGGGATTGTGCACATTTTTTCTGAAAAGGAGATAGAATTTTGAGTAGATTTTGATGGTGTTTTTTGGCTTGAAGAGGGGGAGGGAGAGTGTGCTGCCATGGGTGAGGGAAAGAGAGGGAGAAGATGAAGATGAGGAAAGAAACAAGAACCCAAGACCAAGCTTTGACCCTCACCTTTCTCTCATGCCCATCCCTCAATTCTTTATTGTTTTCTTTTCTCTTTTCTTTTCTTTTCTATTCTTTTCTTCTCTTTAAATTTTATAACCATGCATGATAAAAAAAAGAGAGAAGAAAGCATGAAAGAAAAATGTAACAAGTGCTAAAAATGACTTAGTGCATGTCATGTGCACAAAACCGGATTAATGCGAGATTAGCGATATTTAATCGCGATTAGCACTAAAAATAGTGTATAATAAATCATAAAATTTCATAATTTGCTTAAATCCAATAAAGCACCCTCATTTCAGTAATTTCTGTAATTTTCCAAAATTTCCCCAATTTATCGGTATTTAATTATACCGCACTAATAAAATATTCAATATATTATTATTTATTTATAAAAATTCCCAAAAATAATATCTTACTTTTCTGAAATATTACAGTCTTCCTCCCTTAAAAAAATTTGGTCATCGAATTTAAATTTAAACTCCCCCAATTTCTAAAACATTTCAGTAAAATGATCAAATCGTCGGGGCTCCGAAATCATGAATACATAAATCGCATCGTAGCGCAATGCATGCACATGAACAATGAGCAGATAACTCAAAATCAAAACTCCGTCAAGCAACCCGCAATAATCGGAGTTATGGCGAAGACACCAATGTCAAAGCCTAAAACATAACCAACATGATATAAATCAACAATGCAAGTAAACATCATAACTATACATGTAAATATCTGAAGGAAATGCATGCCAAACCCTTTTAAGTCGCTGTGCAATGCGCATATCACTGCACAGTGGCGGACGTCTAATATAAGAAAATAACTATACATACATACACACACACACACATATACATATATATATATACATATATATATATATACATACATACATACATACATATATATATATACATACATACATATATATATACATACATATATATATATATATATATATATACACATACACACACACACACACACACACACACACACACATATCATTTGTTTAATATTTACGTCCCTCCGTTTTGAAAATAATTTAGAAGGGTTCCCTTGTTTTAAACGTTTCGTGTCATTTCAAACACGTAGATAAATACTGAGACTATAGCTCCCTGTTTGGAAATCCCTTCGATAACTCTCAATGCATGCAAAATATATCCAGGTACTGTCCTCTGACTAGTCCTGCTCAGTACGAAAACAAATAGCAAATATCATAAAAATGTACTGCTCGATAAGAAAACAATCCTAAAACGTGCATATGAAAGCTACGTGCGTCTGGTGCGCACGGAAATCAAAATCCATGAATGTGCCATACATGTGCATAAAAACAACATCTAAGTGCAACGAGTATGCTTGAAACACCTGTCAGAGGCAACGTGTGTGCCTGACAGCAAAATCAGGTGCATCTGATATGCACGAAGAATCTCGATTTAGTGCATCTGGCGTGCACCAAAATCGCATCTCATATCATGCGCGCAACATTCGCGAAAATCTAAATCAGGTGTATCCATCATGCATGAATAAAATCTAAATCATGTGCATCCAATATGCATGAAATCATGAAATCCAATATCAAGCACCGAACATGCGCAAAGTCCAATCCAAGCGTGTCAAATATGCACAAGAATCCAATCAGGTGCACAAAGTGCATAAAACAAATATCAAGTATCATAATCGAAATCGACGGTATACAACACATTTCAATCCAAATCCAAATCAGGTATACCGTAGTATATATTCTCACAACCATGTGTATCAGTGTGCACAAAAGCAAATCAAAATAATAAAAGTGCATGAAAACTATGCCGAAAGCATAAGTCAAATCATATGCATGCCCTAGGTATGAAATCATAATCAATATCTCAAATGACATCAAAACGAAGTCAGGTGCAACTGTGGTGCACCAAAATACGTATCAATGCACTGCAAGCATATGTGAACTATACCGAGTGAAAAACCAAATCGTGTGCGTACCATATGCATAAAATTAACCCAACTGTATGAAATCCATGAAATCATAAACATGTGCAGCCAAGGCACACAGCGATATCAAGTGTGATAACTGTGCACAAATCATAAATCAACACAACGGTGTACAAAGTATAACTCAAGTGTAATAACTATGCACAAAATATAAATACCCAGTAGGTGCAACCATGGTGCACGAAAACAAATATCATGAAACTCAGTCATCAAAACTCAATCATATGAATAGATCGCCCAAAATAACGAAATTAAGTATGGCGGAATAGTCCCGCTCAAGCACCTCCTCTAAGAATCTCTGGCCAACTGTCGTGGTCACTCATAACATGTCTCGTCGACGATGCCGAACTCTGGCCTGCTGGGTGTGCATAATATGACCGCTCCTGGGTCCAAGTATTTTCGTAAATTATTCTAGAAAGGTCCTGTCGAGGTCTCTCCAAAATCTCATTTCTGTCGAACTGCCCGGAAGTTATCGTCCTTTACTAAATCTATTTCTTGTTCCGGAATGGCTGCATACTCATTGCGACTCCTTCTGGAAGATATGTCCATAAATAACGCCTCTGTATGTGTGTCACATCTCTGATGTCGGCAGAGTGGAACGTCATCTCATCAAGATCTCGAACGAACCTCTTACTCCACTTTTCTCTACCGTCGACTGCTTCGGACTTGTCTCTTCGTGGCTGCATGGACTGTGCTCCAACGGCTATACTCGTATCTGGAGTCTCCTAAGCAATGCATCCCATCACATGATATCCGAATGTAGTTGAACCATTCGATCGATTCGTCAAAACCTCATAATCCCCCAAGAGCTCAACATCTTGGATACAGTTTAATAGTATCGAGTACATACCACAGCACCGGTGGATTAGCCGTAGAAGGGCAAACCCAAGCCTCACTAATGGCACCGCGGAACTGCCGCAAACCCTAAGGTTCAAAGGCTTTCACATGGTCATTATGTCGAGTTAGGGTTTTCATTCTTCTAGAGGGTCCATAGAATTGCTTGCATGTCTTTCCGAATACTTTAAACTTAGAATATGGGTTTCTGACATTCGATCGCCTCTATTGACACTCAACGTACCTGCGTGAAGTCGTCTCTAGCTGGAATCAATCTATCTGATGTCCTCGCATCGGGATAAGCGAACGAACCACATGTCCTAGTCATTCATCCTTGGGTGACTAGCAACCATCTATCATATCTCTAAGTACAACTCGTACTGAAATAGCTCCAACATCTAGGGCGATATCTCGTCATTCGCAGCAACAACTGGCTCATTCGTCTGTATACTGAACAGTGCCTCAATCATCATGAATAAGCGATACATCAATGGTCATCACATTCTGGATGGTCTCTATCTTTTGCTCAATCCTCTGGTGCAAATCTGCACGTCCGAGAAATCTCATAACAGCGATCCATCAAACGCTCACGGCGCGAAAACACAATAAAACGACGCCACTCCATGCAATCGTATGTCCCAGGAATCACACCCTGGTCAGTCCTCATTCGTGACGAGCTCGTGCTGACCGCAACTCTAGCCGTAGCTCTCTCTGCCCGTGTAATCGTGGCAGCAAAACCATAAACCAATATCGATGAGGATTGATCATAGGAATGAATATAATGTTGTGCAAGAAAATCTACATCCTAAGGCTTCTTAAGCGGAGTAGCGTATCGTAAGTATGCCGCGGAACATACACACGGTACGTCGCTCTCCTTAAGTCACCTACTCCATCAACCAAGGTTATCCTACGCGACGAAAGTTCGGGTCTAAAACCCCCTCGACTAAGTCTAAGTTCCGTAAGGTCAAACCTAGATTCCGTATATATACAAAAGCCCTAGGCTCCGCATAGTCAAACCTAGACTCGAACCAAGGTTAACCTAGCACTCTGATACCAACTTTGCCACGACCCGGAAATGGCACGTGACTGCCACTTGAATCATATGAATTCTATAGGGCTCCATCTAATTCAAGTAAGCCAAAATCCCAGAAATCTAAACCATTTTTAAAGAAAGGGTTTTGATAAAATAAGACGAATATGCATTTTTAAAACATCAAGTCTTTTCTGAAAATTTCGGCAGAGTTTCCTTTGTAAATACTGGCCCTGAACGGGGTGCAACATGATAAAAGCATATATAATGATAAAGGGCATCCCCAAGCGGGAGATAGCTCTTCATTAATCGACGGTCACAACCACGTAAGCAATATAATATACAACACCGAAGGACGAGGATCAAAACTTAAAAGGAAACTCAAAATCAACAATAAAATCATAATAATACAACGCGCGACTCTAAGGTCGAAAGAATACACAACTGGTTTTCTAAGTCTGAAATAAATATACATGTTTGGTTGATGGAGTCTACTAGATACAACTGAAATAAATAATATACAAGGTATAATGGTGGTCATGATGCAAGAGGTATAATGGTGGTCACGATGCAAGTGAAACAACCTACCAAAGCAATCACCCAGAAAGAGAGCAGTGTGCCAGCAAAGCCGTAACGAAACCAGTACGGCAAAACCTACAAGAAACTATGGAACAACGGGGGTGAGTTGCCAACTCGTGAGTAGAAAACATCACAGAGCAGAAATCGTATATATGACTCAATCCTAGGTCAAAACGATCAAATATATATAAAACCTCAAATGATAAAGTACGAAGCATGAAAGGTGGCAAGGGTAAACATCTATACCATAGTGTAATCCCACGTGCTCGTGTCAGTGCCTCAGGTAGCAATATATCATATGTATGAGGTATGAATGTAATGTAATGAAAACAGAATACATATAAATGAAGAAACTGTTTTCTTGTTGTAGTGAGATTTCTGTTTATATAACACGAGGTATCATCAATGAAATCAACATAATCAGTGTCTAGTATCGACACAAAATATAAATCCCAATATCTCAATATCTCAGGCTCCGGCTATCTGGACTGGCCTGTATCATCAAATCTCAATACCTCAATATCTCAAATCCCAATATCTCAATATCTCAATACCTCGGGCTCCGTCAGTCCGGATCAGACCATATCATCAATCACATGACCACGAACGGTATCCTCCAGATATCCATCGCGCCAAACAATCACCGGTAGGCAGTCTGCCCCTGCCGGGCTCATCATCCTCCATGAAATCACTCTCGTCCCGGGGTACCATACCGGGTCCATCATGTACTCGAGATGGTTCATACTACTCCTCAAAACGGGTCTCGAAATCCAACAGCTATCATGAAAACTCATGGTGGATGACTCATACATCACGAGAAAACCGCAACTTGCATTTTAAAAAGATAGAGAGATAAGTTTATATATATTCTTGCGGTTTTCCCCCAAATCCCGAAATCTCATGAAAATACGAAATCCAAAATTCAAGAGTAAGTAAACAATGAATATCGACATAAAGCCCAAAATACTGCATAACCAATGAATATATGAATGCATCTAAAATCATGCAATGAGTGCAATAGTTAAACTGGCATATGAAAGCGAGAACATATTGCAACTATCAACTAGCAGGCTATGTCAATGAAATAACATTCACTAAAGTGTACGTGACATGGCAATTATCGATGATGATGTGTGTGAGCCGGCAAGCAAGTGTACGTGGAGCATACACATCATCAGTAATGGTGCTGATGTCCTGACAACATGATCTCAATAATGGCATATGGAAACACAATATAAGCATGCAAATGCGATGCGAACAGCAATAATATGCGGGAACTGAATAATAAACACAAGAATGAAGAATCTATATCAATATATATATGTGTGTCATACAGTTTTGCCATTTGAAATAACACGAATCGTGGTGTTTAGAAAATAAGGGCTACGGTGTTTTAAGAAAAGATGCGTCTTTTGAAAATATCCGTATGATCCTTTGGCCTGTCTTTAAAATACTCACGATTCGTTAGTTTTGAAATAGGTATGACTCGAGTCTAGTCTAAACTACAGGACTAAACGAACGTCTAACCGAAAGGGTAAGGGAAACCACATAAATCCGAGTCGATATATATATATATATATAAATATATATATATAATAGTCGGTGATCCCACCTCATTAGTATCACATACGATACAATACACAATATGACATTCTTGAGTCAAGAGTGCGGATCTATCATCAATATAGCTCGTACGGTAAATCCATCGTATGGCCTCCCAATCTGGGTATGGGTCAAAATCACATTTATCTCTTTATTCTCTTGGTATCCTTATCATTACCTCATCTAGGGGTACTGATCTACGTCTAGTACATACTGATACCATCTATATATATGCATGCGTGTGTATGAAAATACCACTCCTAAAGGACCCACTAAAATATCATGTCGTATCTCAAATACGAACCATGTCACATCACCGATCTCATGGCCTCAAGCCCAAACTCATCGACTCATCTCCAAAAATCAAGTACTATCCTTATAATCTATGTATATGTGTATGTATGTATGTGTGTGTGTGTGTGTGTGTGTGTGTATAGTCCCATACCCATGTGTGTGTGTATATATATACATATCCCCATATACGCACAGGTAAATAAAATGAATGTATGTGTATGCAAATCACTACCCTAGGGTTCGCGACTAAACACTAACTTACAAGTACACTATACTAATCCAAAGTCATTCCATATCACATCCGTATGTATATATATAATATAGATATAACGCATTCGCGTTTCTATTACGAAACTGCGGGGGTGCTATACGCCATCCACCCGACTTCCCCCGTAGATATATATCTACTCACATACTCTTCCTTGCCGATGTCGATGTCGCCATCATCTTCTTTATCGTCTCGAATATACGTGAGGGTACCTACATATATACACAATCGCAAATGCGTATTAAAATCAAGTCGGAAAACCAAAATGATACACGTTTCGCTCATAGGTCAAAAGCTATAGCCTCGCATGCAAAACACGACCAATAACCCTAGTCGTTGGCGTTCAAACACCACATGACGGAAACAGAATATTAAATACCAAAATCAAGTTAAAACGAAATCACAAAACAAAGCAGCAACTCAAGAAAATGGTCTCAGATTTTACCCTAGGTGAAATTAGCCAATTTTGCATATATGGAGGGTCTAATTTAAAGATACTGGAGCCACAGAACAAGCACGAACCAGTTCCAACCAACCCAGGCCGCAATTTGTGGCCAAATGGAATAAAATTGCGGCCAAGAAATGTCCATTGGGTCTCAGGTTTCAGTGGTAGCTCCTAGGGTGCCTGCATGACTCACTGTATTTGCTAAATAATTTTCAGGTTCCCCGGGTGTTAGCAGATTTCATTATACTCTCACAGAATCCACAATTCTCCGATATCGGGTTTCTAAGTTTGTAATCCGGGGTTAAGTCTCAGGTTTTAGTCCAATATGATATCACTAACAGAGGTTTAGGGTCACTACGAACCTCAATTACGCTTTTGGAATCAATTCAAACCCTAATCCTCTTCTAGGAATTTTCCAAAGTTCGCAAAACACCGCTTAATCACATCTAAACATGTATTTGTGCTAAAGTGAAAGAAAAACTACACAAATGGTGAAGAGGTTATCTTATTTGGCACTCATGAATCCCCTAGAGCATCAAAATCCCATTTTTCTTTGTCCAAAGTGTAGCTAATGGGATTGTGCACATTTTTTGTGAAAAGGAGATGGAATTTTGAGTAGATTTTGATGGTGTTTTTTGGCTTGAAGAAGGGGAGGGAGAGTGTGCTTCCATGGGTGAGGGAAAGAGAGGGAGAAGATGAAGATGAGGAAAGAAACAAGAACCCAAGATCAAGCTTTGACCCTCATCTTTCTTTCATGCCCATCCCTTAATTCTTTATTGTTTTCTTTTCTATTTTCTTTTCTTTTCTATTCTTTTCTTCTCTTTAAATTTTAGAACCATGCATAATAAAAAAAATAGAAGAAAGCATGAAAGAAAAATGTAACAAGTGCTAAAATTGACTTAGTGCATGTCATGTGCACAAAACCGGATTAATGCGAGATTAGCGATATTTAATCGAGATTAGCACTAAAAATAGTGTATAATAAATCATAAAATTTCGTAATTTGCTTAAATCTAATAAAGCACCCTCATTTCAGTAATTTCTGTAATTTTCCAAATTTTCCCCAATTTATCGGTATTTAATTATACCGCACTAATAAAATATTCAATATATTATTATTTAATTATAAAAATTTCCAATAATAATATCTTATTTTTCTGAAATGTTACACCTTGCCTCGATCCCTTGAAGATCAACCATCTCCCTGATCAGGTGATACTTACCTTAGAATATGCCTGGAACGCTGATGGGACCTGCGTTCTTAGGTTAAAGCCACAACTTCATTGTTGGTCACAATAACAGTTATTGGACGCTCAGTGGTAGGAACCGTGTTCATCTTATGAACATGAAATGTCCAGACAGCCACTTTGGTAGTATCGTTTGTAGCGATGTATCCAGCCTTTATCGTCTAGTATGTCACGGTTTCTAGCTTGGAACTCTTCCAACATACCGTCCCTCCACTGAGGGTAAAGACAACGCCTGTGACTGACTTTCAGTCGACTTTATCACTCTGGAAGCTCGAACCAAGAACATTCTTTTAGTGCTTCTCAAGTACTTAAGAATGTCCTCCACAGCTGTCCAGTGATTCTCCCAAGATCCGATTTGTTCCTTATCACTACACCTAGTGATCCATCTACATCTATTCTGGATTTAGGACACTCTCAACATCCACTTAGATCTATCACCATAGATCATAATCAACAAGATGTAGTAGGTATCATCCAGATCTTCTATGGAGAATCCCCGTGATAAGAGGAGCTTGACCGAGTGTAGCATAGGAAACCATTTCCTATCAAGAGTATGTTTATCTATGTACAATACGTGGAAGACAACCTTACTCTTTATAACTTTCTTGTATATATAAGGTTCATTTACCATTTTGATGAAGTCAAACTTTTTGACTGCCACATCAAAACAGATGTTCCATCTCTGTGATACTTGCTTTAATCCTGATGGACTTAAGCATAGCTTTGAAAGTCTTAACTTTTCCATCTACACCAAGAATCTTCTCAAGATCCAATTTGCTCCCAATGGGTTTTACCCCTTCAGGTGCAACATTCAAAGCATACTTTGTTGGTGTACATGGATTCAATCTTTGATTGCATAGCATCCAACCTTTTCACAGAGTCGCCACTCGCGATGGCCTGCCTGAACCTAGTTGGGCCATCATCTTCCATGATGCAATCTTTATTCCCACTGTCACGGAGAAGACCGTAGTATCTCTCAAGTGGATGAGGAACCCTACCAGATTCGCGGAGTGGCTGAGGTTCATTGGAGACTATTGAATCTTTTGGTTTCACCAGATTATCAGCTGTTAGTTTGTCTAGCGGGAACTCCTTCCAGTTCTACCTCATGATCACTAATTTCTTCATAAGAAATTCCTTTTCTAAAAAGGTGGCATGCTGAGAAACAAAACACCTTTTGCTCCTCAGTGTGGTAGAAGATATACCCTCACGAATGTTCGGGATATCCAACAAACTTATACAGAACTGACCTTGCCTCGAGCTTGTCCGGATTATGCATTTCAACATAGGCCGGACAACCCCATATATTAACGCGTTTAAGACAAGGTCTCTTCCTATTCCATATCTTATATGTAATGGTTGGCCCTGATTTGGATGGAACCCCATTCAATAGGTATGCGGCTTTTCAAGTGCATAACACCCAAAAGGAAACATGTAACTCAGTAGTACTCATAATAGAGTGCACCATATCTCATAGGGTGCGATACCTCCGTCCCGATACACCGTTGTGTTGTGGTGTAGTCAAAGGAGTAAGATGAAAGAGAATTACATCCTCATTTTAGAAACTCCAGGAACTCCATGCACAAGTATTCTCCTCCTCGATCACATCGAAGGACTTAATACTTCTACCCGTCTGGTTCTTAACTTCAAGCTTATATTCCTTGAATTTCTCAAAATTTTTAGACTTTTGGTTCAACAGGAACATATGTTCGAATCCTGAGAGATGATCAGTGAATATAACGAAGTACGAAGAACCATCATTGGCATTTGTAGACATAGGACTATATACATCATTATGTATCTGTCCCAAGAGTTCAGTAACTCTTTCTCTGTTTCCAGTAAATAGAGTATTGGTCATTTTACCTTTGAGACAAGACTGGCAAGTAACATAAGATGAAAATTTGAACAGATTCTTATATTCATCCTTATGTAACTTAGCTGGTCGTGTCGCATTGATATAACCTAGTCTACAATGCCATAAGAAGGATTCGTTCATTTCTGAACTACTCTTCTTGTGTGTGTTCTAGATACTTTGAACTGTGGTTTGATTTAGAACGTATATGCAATTATATAACGCGTCTGATCGAATCAACTCTTGATTCAGGAAAATGTTCACAACATTATCCTTCAATACAGAATTACATCCTTCTTTAACTCATTAAAGAAACTGATGTAATGTTGTATATCAGGTTTGGTATCTAATAACATTTGTTCAGAATCAATATATCTAATACAAGGTGATATCTGCCAACTGGTTTGGCTGCAACAATTGCACTATTATCTAACTTTTAAAGATATATCACCCATTCTCAGTTCTCTACCTTTCTGTAGCCCATGTATCATATTACATATGCAGGATCCTGATCCGGTATCACATACCCAGGATGTAGAGGATACTGAGAAACAGTTCTCGATAATGAACACACCCGAAGAAGATGCATCAACATGCACTTTCTTCGATTGGGTAACATGGGAATCCGGATATTCCCATATTTACTTCTCGGTGTTATAACAGTTTTAAGATAGAGCGAAACCAACGTTCCCTAGCACAGTATAATAAGCAGGTTGTAGGGTTCCTAGGCACTCATACAAGGGTCTATAAGGCATCAACCTGTTAGATATGTATATGCCCTAGAGGCCATTGTTGTACATATGATGTATATTATAATGGATACCTGGATATATATAGAGATGACTTTCTTGCTCGTCATGATAGTATGCTATTTGGTTTTACTTTATCTTAACATGTTGACTTGTATTGTTTTACTGTCTTACTCTCACATGTTGATAAAACCCTTAGGATTTGTACTCGACTACTGGGACTATGATGAGATCATACTAGTGGGGCCACGGTAGTCGATGAGTACATCCTATAATTGTTCCTAGTCGAGGGTATATCGAGACAGGGCATCGATACACCAGAGTAGACTAGCGTATACGCATCTTGACCCATATGATGGGCGATGGATGATCCCATATCCATCGGTGTTTGACATCAAGGATGGTGTACGGGTGCTCAGTGGAGACTGGGTACATTGGACGGACTCGCCGAGAACTCCCAGATGGTGATATACCACACGTCAGATGGCAGTTCTCCGGTGACATTGGTACAGGGTAGTTTGTAGACCCGAGATCGTCATAGAGTCTTGTGTGATTCCCACTATGCATTGATTTCCACCTTACCACGTCCAAGAGGGCATGCAAAACGGCGGCTTTTAGGTACAGTCCCGAATCACATGGAGGCAATGAGAGATAGGAGGGGATTCGTCTCTCCCGGTATAGGGAGTTGATGTTGTGCTGTGTTCGATTGGCTATAACTGGAAGTCCCTGGCCAGGGCTGATATAGAGATTTACTGGTAAGTGTTACCAGTAATTTCTCGACCCGTTATAAGCCACACATCGACACGACTTATCGGTTACTGGGGTCTGACGTATACCACCCCTAGACTTGATATGCGACATATCAGACGAAGAGACCGGACTGTACGGGAGTGTTACCGATTGGATTCACAGGAGAACGTACAGGCTAGTTTGTTGATCTTCTGATCGCTCAATACCTGGGTGGCTGTTACGTTTAGCTGACCGCTTGCAGCTTGTGGGTGTTTGATATGATTATCACCTGCTACCGGCGTATTGATGATTCTTTAGAGTCCTACACAGAGGTTTCTTGACTCAGGCAAAACGGAGTAGAGACACATATGTGATATGTGCAGGACCGAGGATAATGCGATATGAGATACCGTATTATATTCTCGCGATATTTAGATATGAACCGGGTCATCGGATCAAGTGTTGATTCGATGAATCGGTACATGATATATTAGTCGGTTATATTCGATATAGCCGGATTGTCGAATCAAATGTTGATTCGATGATTTAATGTATAATAATATATGTGATATATTGTATTACATTATCTAATATTGGCTCGCTTATTTATTTCATTTTCTCACCGGATAATGCATTGATATATATGCGATATATGTTAATTGTATTATTTTCTTTTGTTACAAATATATAATATATATGTGATATATATTATAGTAACATGATATGATTAATAATGGAACATGTTTAGTGGAGATTAAGTAAGGTTAGGGTTTGATTAGGGTTAGTTCTTTCTTGCACCTTATAGAACTTTTCCTTTTGTCATGAAGAAGATATTATGATAGATATTTTCTTATGACTCATTGTTTTAACCCAACCAAACCCTAGCCCTAGTTTATTCTCTACAAAGGTTATCCTAGTCATCCTTGACCATAGTTCCATGATTAATCATATATTCATTTCTATTATTCATTACAAAAGGATTATCTCATTATTCATCATCTTCTTCTCTCTTGAGCTTTGAAAAAGCTTACTAGATTTTCCTTTTGTGATGATTTAATGTGAGAATTTGATATAAAAGAAAGCATAAATACTACTCCATCATCCTCATCTAATCTAGCCAATTAGATTAGGGTGTTCACCTCATTAGAGTGAGAGAGCTTGAGTTATAGCAACTTCGACGTAGATCATCGGAGAAATGGAACATTACAAGCTAGCATGGATCGTTCGAGTCGTGGATCCTCTCTTGAGTCCGGGAGATCGTGGATCGCGGCAAAGGGACTTCTACTCGGAGCTTATGAAGCGAAGGAGCGGACTACAAAGGTTGTAATCCCTCACACTTAGTAGTAAAGATGTTTACTTGTATGTTAAACCCTAATAATCTAGCAAAGATTCTGGCTTTGGGTTGTTCGGCACGTCTAAAAATTTATTCAGCCATGGTTGATGCCTTATGAACCCTCACAAGAGTTTCTAGGAACCCTACAGTGTTATCAGAGCCTAGCTAGAGCATTAGGCGACGTGTATACGAAGTTAAAACTCCGAACAAACTCCGAAACGTCAAAACGAACCCCTCTCTGGACATTTTTTAAAAACTGTGATTTTTCTGTATTAAAAATGCCTAAAAAAATTCAGCTGGGGAATTTAAATATTACTGTGAAAAATGAGGTCATAATCCGTACAACCCACCGCGGAACCGCGGCCGTACCACGCTTGGGCTGCGGATCCGCGGCAGTACGGAAAGATTATGCACTCGTTTTTGAACAGTTATATCTATTTCTGTAAGTTCTATTTTCTGGGTATTTTTGATCTGACTCAAGTGTTGAGTGTTATGGGGTTTATTTTGTAATCAAAGATTCGATTGGAATATTTAATTTTGTTATTTTTTCCGGATATTTAGAAACTGTTAAAATGTTCGAACGGATATCATTAACTCACTTTTTCCCGGCACGAAAAACTTTCAAGTGTTGAATTTTTATCGGGTTTAAATCTTTCGGAAAAATGTACAAGTAACGTGGTGGTCCCTCTAGAAGAAAACAAACTTTAACTCGATTATGTGACCGTCTGAACCGCCTTTAAACCTTAGTGTTTGGGACAGTACGGCGTGCCACATGTGAGGCGTTGGCTTGACCCTTCTACGGCTGGACCATCGGTACTGTGACTGATTCTGGGATTATTTGAACTCCGCTCAAGTGTTGAGCTATTTAGGAAATCTTGGGTATTTGATTATCCGATCAGAAAGTTTAATACTGTCTATTTATCTGGAATGTGATACAATATGTGGAATTCATATAGTTAGGCATGAAATGCGAAGTATGTGATATTTCCGATTTACGATGTCTAAAGTGATTGTGGATTCCAAATGTTGTAGTTTTACAATTTCTTTTCTGTGATCGTAAGTGTAGTATGTAGTTGTATTGCCGGTCTTCGTTGCTATACATCAACGATGATCGGTGTATGCATACTTACTTATGTTGATGATATGTGATATTATGTGTTGCTGTGATATATTATATTGGATCATCGTGTTCTGAATAGCCGGGGGTTTTATGTGAGACGAGGGTTTTTATTTTCATTCATGTAAAATTCATTTGTATGTAATATTCTTTTATTGGGGCACTTCCGGGATGAGCTTGATGTCACCAGTGTATATTATTTACTTTTCCGCATTAGGTAGACCCAAGGAGGGGAGCATAAGTAACCGGGTTCTAGGGTCTAGTGGGAGGCCATCTCGAGGAGTCGAGACCGGGTCTCCTAACCCTAGAACTGGCAGTGTTACTTGCTGCTCTCGTAGGGGTCTAGGGATGTGGGTTTGGCTATTCATCGCGACCGTGGAATCCGTGTTTTATACCGGCTCGTATTGAAAACACGGACATCCTAGTATATCCAATATTTCATATATGTTCTTCTACTGCAATGTTCTGTGATGAGATCATATTACTGCCTGAGACGAATGCTTATACTATATATATACTGATATATAAATATTACTGCTTTCGTTTCTTCTGTGATACTTAGGAAGCATAAGCTGATGGGATTTATTAATGAGATTAATAAAAGGAAAAGAAACCTAAAAGATGTTGTAGAATCAAAACTTTATAAAAAGGGTAGCTACAGTTTTGCTTTGCATAGCGGTATATATGATATACCCTGCACCTTATTCGATGAGGAAAGAGCCGAGATCCCTTCACCGGGAGTGACCTCTTTAGCGAAACCGGCAGTTGCTACAAACTCGCGGTTTAGTTTTTGACAGCTTCTATAGTTCTTGCTTTGCACAGCGGTATATATGATATATCCTGCACCTTATTCGATGAGGAAAGAGCCGAGATCCCTTCACCGGGAGTGACCTCTTTAGCGAAACTAGAAAAGCCTCAAAAACACTCCTTTTCAAAAACACTCGATTCTACGACGATATCAAGTTCATTACGCAATAGGTTTTCTAAAAAACCTGTCGTAGCACTCCGTCATTTCAGATAAATCCTACTTAGTATTCGTGCTGCGTTTGTTGACCTTGTCAAGGCACAGTGTACGGTAGCTAATTAGTGTTTATCTGCTAAAACATGAGATGTGATTGGATTAGGGTATTCGTACGGCCTTGTTGACCTTGTCAAGGGTCATGCAGGTGGGATTAATTCAATCGGGAAATGACGGGTTGAACTTGACTTGCGATTTATGGTTTGTTGACCTTGTCAATGTCATAGATCGCTAGGGGCAAAATATTATCGGGAATTTCAAGTATTGAAATTTGCAATGAGATTGCATACCTCCTATGAGATAGTTGGATCCTGATACCCACTGCGAGTAAAACTTACTCCTGGGAGAGTTTTACACAAGACAATTAGCCGATCAAGTAGGTGTCTAGAAAAGTGTTAACGGGGTTACGCCTCTGGGAAAACGAGGTTTACTTTAATTAGGTCCGTGCGAAAGCACGGGGAACCTCCCTCAAGTACCGACACTGATCTGGCTGAAAGATTAACAAAATTGTAGGGTGTAATTAATCCCGACTAATCTTACCTTTTAGGATTTGAAGGAAGATTTGATAAAAACAGTGGGAGACATCTTGATTAGATAAGATAATAACCAATCTAATATTGCAAGAGCATACGCTAAAATGTTTTCTTCTTTCTCTCTCCAGGTAGCGACCATGCCAGGCCATAATCAAGATAATAATATGGATGTATCGATTGAACCCGATTATTATACTGAGCAAGGGAACGTTGGACCCGTTCTTTCTTATAAGAGTTATAAGACTGAACAGGAAACAGGAGAATATATGGATTCTCAAGCCGCCCAAAAGAACATGTATGCTGATGCATCTTCTTCGGGTGTGTTAGTTATTGAGAACTGTTTCTCAGTTCACCCTACGTCCTGGGTATTAGATACCGGATCAGGATCCCACATATGTAAATTGTTACATGGGCTACGGAGAGATAGAGAACTGGGAAAAGGTGATCATTCCGTTCAAGTAGGGAATGGTGCAAGTATTGCAGCCAAAGCAGTTGGCGAATATCACCTAGTATTACCAAGTCGTAATACAGTGATTCTGAATGAGTGCTATTATATACCGAACATGATGTGCAACATTATATCAGTTTCTTTATTAAGTAAAGAAGGATATAATTTTGTAGTACAGGATAATGTTATGAACATCTTCCTAAATCAAAAGTTGATTGCATCAGGCTCGTTACATAATGGTATATTCATTCTCAATCAAAATACAGTCCTCAATATACAAAACACACACAAGAGGAAAAGTTCAGAAATGAATGAATCATTCTTGTGGCATTGTAGACTTGTTCATATCAATGCGACACGACTGGCTAAGTTACATAAGGATGGATATTTGAACCCGTTCGAATTATCATCTTATGATACTTGCCATTCATGTCTTAAAGGTAAAATGACCAAAGCTCCGTTTAGTGGACACGGAGAAAGAGTTACAGAACTCTTAGGACTGGTACATAGTGATGTATGCGGTCCCATGTCTACGCATGCCAAGAACGGTTCTTCCTACTTCATTACATTCACTGACGATCTCTCAAGATTCGGACATGTGTTCCTGATGAAACACAAGTTTGAAGCTTTTGAGAAATTCAGAGAATATAAGCACGAAGTAGAGAACTAAACGGGCAAAAGTATTAAGATTCTTCGATCTGATCGAGGAGGAGAATACTTAAGCAATGAGTTCCTAGATTATCTAAAAGAGAATGGGATTCTCTCTCAGCTTACTCCTCCTTATACACCACAGCATAACGGTGTATCAGAACGGAAGAATCGCACCCTATTAGATATGGTGCGCTCTATGATAAGCACTGCTGAGTTACCTATTTCCTTCTGGGGCTATGCGCTTGAGACAGCAGCATACCTATTGAATCAAGTTCCGTCTAAATCTGTACCTACCACACCATATGAGATATGGAGTGGGAAGAGACCGTATCTTAAACGAGTTAAGATATGGGGTTGTCCGGCCTATGTCAAAAGGAAAAATCCGGACAAACTCGAGGCACGATCAGTTCTTTGCAAGTTTGTAGGATATCCGAAGAATTCTTATGGATATTTTTTCTACAACAGTGAGGAGCAAAAAGTGTTTGTTGCTCAACTTGCCACCTTTTTAGAAAAGGAATTTCTTGCAAAAGAAATTAGTGGCAAAGAGGTAGAGCTGGAAGAGGTTCCAGCAACACAAACTATAACTGATGATTTATTAGAACCAGAGGATTCAGTAGTACCCGACGAACCCCAGCCTCTCCACCGATCTAGTAGGGTTTCCCGTCCACCTGAGAGATACTACGGTTTTCTCATTGATGGTGGAAGCGAGGATTGCATCATGGAAGATGATGACCCGACTAGTTTTGAGCAGGCCATCACGAGTGGTGACTCTGTGAAATGGCTGGATGCAATGCGATCTAAGATGGAATCCATGTACACCAACAAAGTATGGACTGTGGAAAATGCTCCTGAAGGGGTAAAACCCCTTGGGAGCAAGTGGATCTTTAAAAAGAAATTTGGTGTAGATGAAAAGTTGAGACTTTCAAAACTAGACTTGTTGCAAAGAGTTTTCGTCAAAGACCAGGTGTGGATTATAATGAAACCTTTTCACCAGTAGCTATGCTTAAGTCCATCCGGATCTTACTTTCCATTGCTGCGTACCATGACTACGAAATCTGGCAAATGGATGTTAAGACCACCTTTCTAAACGGTGATTTAGAAGAGTGCGTGTACATGACTCAGCCAGAGGGTTTCGTAGATAGTGGGAGCATCGGAAAGGTGTGCAAGCTGCTTAAATCCATTTATGGGTTAAAGCAAGCATCGCGGAGTTGGAACATCTGTTTTGATGTTGTAGTCAAAGAGTTTGACTTCATCAAAAATATAGATGAACCTTATATCTATAAGAAGGTAGCAGAGAGTAAGGTTGTCTTCCTCGTATTGTACGTGGATGACATACTCTTGATAGGAAATGATATTCCTATGCCGCAATTAGTCAAGCTCTTCTTATCACAAAGATTCTCAATGAAAGATCTAGGTGATGCCTCCTGCATATTGGGAATCATGATCTATAGAGATAGATATAAACGGATACCGGGATTGTCCCAATCCAGGTACATTGACACCATACTAAAGAGGTTTAGTATGGAAGAATCCAAGCGTGGGAACCAACCCACGATCTCTGGACTCACTCTCTCCAAAGAGATGTCTCCCAAGACTGATTTGGAGAGAGCTCGCATGCAAGGGATACCCTATGCTTCGGCAGTAGGCTCTATCATGTATGCGATGCTATGTACCAGACCCGATGTAGCATACTCACTAAGTGTAGTGAGTCGGTATCAAGCAGATCCTGGAGAGAGTCACTGGACAGCTGTGAAGAATATTCTCAAGTACTTACGAAGGACTAAAGAGATGTTCTTGGTGTATGGTAACGGAGAACTCCGGGTGGAGTCCTTTACCGATTCCATCTTCCAAAGTGATAAGGACGACTCTAAGTCGCACTCGGGATTTGTCTTTACCCTCAATGGAGGGGCGGTATGTTGGAAGAGTTCCAAACAGGATACCGTTGTAGACTCGATGATGGAGGCTGAAAACATCGCTGCCAACGATGCTACCAAAGAGGTTGTATGGATAAAGAAGTTCATTAGTGAACTTGGTGTGGTTCCATCCATTGAACATCCAATACCTCTGTATTGCGATAACAATGGAGCTGTGGCGTTGGCCAAGGAACTCAGGTCCCATCAAAAGTCCAGACATATTCTGAGGCGGTATCATCTGATCAGGGAGATAGTTGATCGCCGGGAGATCGAGGTCAGGAGAGTAGATATGAAGGAAAACACTGCGGATCCACTCACGAAGGCCATTCCCCAGATACAGTTTGAGAGATTATTTGGGATTCTAGGTATGAGATACTACAACAGCTGGCCTTAGTTCAAGTGGGAGATTGTTAGTTATGTATATGCCCTAGAGTCCATTGTTGTACATATGATGTATATTATAATGGATGCTTAGATATATATAGAGATGACTTTCTTGCTCGTCATGATAGTATGTTATTTGGTTTCACTTTATCTTAACATGTTAACTTGTATTGTTTTACTGTCTTACTCTCACAAGTTGATAAAGCCCTTAGGATCTATACTCGACTACTGGGACTATGATGAGATCATACTAGTGGGGCCACGGTAGTCGATGAGTACATCCTATAACTGTTCCTAGTCGAGGGTATATCGAGATAGGGCATCGATACACCAGAGTAGACTAGCGTATATGCATCTTGACCCATATGATGGGCGATGGATGATCCCATATCCATCGGTGTTTGACATCAAGGATGGTGTATGGGTGCTCAGTAGAGACTGGGTACACTGGACGGACTCGCCGAGAACTCCCAGATGGTGATATACCACACGTCAGATGGCAGTTCTCCGGCGACACTGGTACAGGGTAGTCTGTAGACCCGAGATCGTCATAGAGTCTTGTGTGATTCCCACTGTGCTTTGATTTCCACCTTACCACGTCCAAGAGGGCATGTAAAACGGTGGCTTTTTGGTACAGTCCTGAATCACATGGAGGCAATGAGCAATAGGAGGGGATTCGTCTCTCCCGGTATAGGGAGTTGATGTTGTGCTGTGTTCGATTGACTATAACTGGAAGTCCCTGGCCAAGGCTGATATAGAGATTTACTGGTAAGTGTTACCAGTAGTTTCTCGACCCGTTATGAGCCACACATCGACACGACTTATCGGTTACTGGGGTCTGACGTATACCACCCCTAGACTTGATATGCGACATATCAGACGAAGAGACCGGACTGTACGGGAGTGTTACTGATTGGATTCACAGGAGAACGTACAGGCTAGCTTGTTGATCTTCTGATTGCTCAATACCTGGGTGGCTGTTACGTTTAGCTGACCGCTTGCATCTTGTGGGTGTTTGATATGATCATCACCTGCTACCGGCGTATTGACGATTCTTTAGAGTCCGACACAGAGATTTCTTGACTCAGACAAAATGGAGTAGAGGCACATATGTGATATGTGCCGGACCGAAGATAATGCGATATGAGATACCGTATTATATTCTCGCGATATTTAGATATGAACCGGGTCATCGGATCAAGTGTTGATTCGATGAATCGGTACATGATATATTAGTCGGTTATATTCGATATAGCCGGATTGTCGAATCAAGTGTTGATTCGATGATTTAATGTATAATAATATATGTGATATATTGTATTACATTATCTAATATTGGCTCGCTTATTTATTTCATTTTCTCACCGGATAATGCATTGATATATATGCGATATATGTTAATTGTATTATTTTCTTTTGTTACAAATATATAATATATATGTGATATATATTATAGTAACATGATATGATTAATAATGGAACATGTTTAGTGGAGATTAAGCAAGGTTAGGGTTTGATTAGGGTTAGTTCTTTCTTGCACCTTCTAGAACTTTTCTTTTTGTCATGAAGAAGATATTATGATAGATATTTTCTTATGACTCATTGTTTTAACCCAACCAAACCCTAGCCCTAGTTTATTCTCTACAAAGGTTATCCTAGTCATCCTTGACCATGGTTCCATGATTAATCATATATTCATTTCTATTATTCATTACAAAAGGATTATCTCATTATTCATCATCTTCTTCTCTCTTGAGCTTTGAAAAAGCTTACTAGATTTTCCTTTTGTGATGATTTAATGTGAGAATTTGATATAAAAAGAAAGCATAAATACTACTCCACCATCCTCATCTAATCTAGCCAATTAGATTAGGGTGTTCACCTCATTAGAGTGAGAGAGCTTGAGTTATAGCAATTTCGACGTAGATCGTCGGAGAAACGGAACACTACAAGCTAGCATGGATCGTTCGAGTCGTGGAGCCTCTCTTGAGTCCGGGAGATCGTGGATCGCGGCAAAGGGACTACTACTCAGAGCTTATGAAGCGAAGGAGCGGACTACAAATCTTGTAATCCCTCACACTTAGTAGTAAAGATGTTTACTTGCTTGTTAAACCTTAATAATCTAGCAAAGATCCCGGCTTTGGGTTGTTCGGCACGTCTAAAATTTTATTCGGGCATGGTTGATGCCTTATGAACCCTCACAAGAGTGCCTAGGAACCCTACACAACCATGTCCGATTTAAAATTTAGACGTGCCGAACAACCGAAAGCTAGGATCTTTGCTAGATAATTAGGGTTACACATGCAAGTAAACATCTTTACAACTAAGAGAGAGTGATTACAGCCTTTGTAGTATGCTCCTTCGCTTCATAAGCTCCGAGTAGAAGTCCCTTCGCCGCGATCCATGATCTCCCGAACTTAAGAGAGGCTCCACAGCCCGAACGATCCATGCTTGCTTAAAGTCTTCCTTTTCAAAGATGATCTACCTTGAAGTTCCTTTAACTCAAGCTCTTTCTCACTAATGAGGTGAACACCCTAATCTAATTGGCTAGATTAGATGAGGATGATGAAGTAGGATTTATTCTCTATTTTATTATCAAATTCTCACACTAATTCATCACAAATCTCAAAGCTAGAAAGCTTTGCAAGGAGGAAGAAGAAGAAGATGAATGAATAATCCTTTTGTGATGAATAATGAAAAGATTATATGATTACAAATACAACCATGGTCAAATATGACAAGGCAAACCATTGTAGAAAGTTAACTAGGCTTAAGCGTGTGGTTTGGGTTAAGAAAATATCTCACAAAATATCCATCATAATATCTTTGCAAGAAACAAAAGAAAAGCTTCTAGAAGCTTCATGAAAGAACTAACCCAAATCAAACCCTAACCATGTTTAATCTCCACTAATCATGTTGCATTAGTAATTATAACATGTTACAATATTATATATCACATATATAATATATTTTGTAACAAAAGAAAATAATACAATTAACATATATCGCATATATATCAATATATTACCCGGTGGGAAAATGAATCAATAAAGTGAGCGAATATTAGATAATGTAATGTAATATATCACATATATAATTATACATTAAATTATCGAATCAAAACTTAATCCGACAATCCGACTATATCGCATATAACCGACTAATATATCATGTACCGATTCATCGAATCAACACTTGATCCGATGACCCGGTTCATATCAAAATATCGCGAGAATATAATACGGTATCTCATATCGTATTATCCTCGGTCCCTCACATATCATATATGTTCTCCTACTCCATTTTGCCTGAGTCAAGAAATCTTTGTGTAGGACTCTAAACATTCGTCAATACGCCGGTAGCAGGTGATGATCATATCAAACACCCACAAGTTGCAAGCGGTCAGCTAAACGTAACAGCCACCCAAGTATTGAGCGGTCAGAAGATCAACAAGCAAGCCTGTACATTCTCCTGTGAATCCAAACAGTAAAACTCCCGTACAGTCCGGTCTCTTCGTCTGATATGTTGCATATCTAGTCTAGGGGTGGTATACGTCAGACCCCAGTAACTGATATGTCGTGTCGATATGAGGCTCATAACAGGTCGAGAAACTACTGGTAACACTTACCAGTAAATCTCTATATCAGCCCTGGCCAGGGACTTCCAGTTAGAGCCAATCGAACACAGCACAACATCAACTTCCTATACCGGGAGAGACGAATCCCCTCTTATCCCTCATTGCCTCCATGTGATTCGGGACTGTACCCAAAAGCCACCATTTTGCACGCCCTCTTGGATGTGGTAAGGTGGAAATCAAAGCACAGTAGGAATCACACAAGACTCTATGACGATCTCGGGTCTACACACTAACCTGTACCAGTATCACCAAGGAATTGCCATCTGACGTGAGGTATAATACCATCTGGGAGTTCTCGACGAGTCCGTCCAGTGTATCCAGTCTCCACTGAGCACCCGTACACCATCCTTGATTTCAAACACCGATGGATATGGGATCATCCATCGCCCATCATATGGGTCAAGATGCGTATACGCTAGTCTACTCTAGTGTATCGATGCCCTGTCTCGATACACCCTCGACTAGGAACAGTTATAGGATGTACTCATCGACTACTCTGGCCCCACTAGTATGATCTCATCATAGTCCCAGCAGTCGAGTACATATCCTAAGGGCTTTATCAACATGTGAGAGTAAGACAATAAACTAATATAAGTCAACATGTTAAGATAAAGTGAAACCAAATAGCATACTACCATGACGAGCAAGAAAGTCCTCTCTATATATATCCAAGCATCCATTATAATATACATCATATGTACAATAATGGCCTCTAGGGTATATACATAACTAACACAGGTTCGGTCAATGCATCCATATTATTATCTTGATTAAGGCGTGGCATGGTTGCTTCCAGGAGAGAGAGAGAGAGAAAAACACTCTGTGTGTGCTCTTGCAAGATCAGATTGGTTATTATTTTATCTAATCAGGATGGTTCCCACTGTTTTTATCAAATCTTCCTTCAAACCCTAAAAGGTAGGACTAGCCGGGATTAATTACACCCTACAAGTTCGCCAATGTTTCGGCCAGACCAGTGTCGGTACTTTGAGGGAGGTTCCCCATGCTTTCGCACAGACCTAATTAAAATAAACCTCGTTTTATCAGGGGTGTAACCCCGTTAACACCTTTCTAGACACCTACTTGATCGACTAATTGTAATGCGTAAATCTCTCCCAAGAGTAACTCTTTCGCAATGGGTATCGGGATCCAATTATCTCATAGAAGGTATGCAATCTCATTGCAAATTTTAACACTTGAAATTCCCGATAATATTTTGCCCCTAGCATCCTATGACCTTGACGGAAGCCAACAAACCATAAGCCGCTAGTCAAGTTCAACCCGTACATTTCATGATTGAATTAAACCCACCCGCATGACCCTTGACGGAGACCAACAAAGTTGCACGACTACCCTAACTCAATCACATCATATGCTGGCAGATATGCACTAGTTAGCTACCGCACACTACGCCTTGACGGAGGTCAACAAACGTAGCAGGAATACTAAGTAGTACTTATCTGAAATGACGGAGGGCTACGACAGGTTTTTAAGAAAATCCTTTGCATAATGAACTTGATCTCGTTGTAGAATCGAGTGCTTTTGAAAAAGGAGTGTTTTGAGGCTTTTACTAGTTTTGCTAAAGAGGTCACTCCCGGTGAAGGGATCTCGGCTCTTTCCTCAACGAATGAGGTGCAGGATATTTCACAAATACCACTATGCAAAGCAAAAACTATAGAAGCAATCAAAAGACAAACCGAGTGGGTTGTAGCATCTGCTAGTTTCACTAAAGAGGTCACTCCCGGTGAAGGGGTCTCGGCTCTTTCCTCATCGAATGAGGTGCTGGATATTCTATAAGGAATACCGCTATGCAAAGCAAGAACTAGAGCTACCAGTTTTTAAAACAAGTTTCTATAACATCTTTAGGTTTCTTTTATTTCATTAATCTCATTAATGAAGTCCAATCAAATTTTATGCTTCCCAAGCATCACAGAAGAAACGAAAGCATTAATATTTATTATATATCATATATATAATATATAAGCATTCGTCTAAGAATAATAAGTGATCACATCACAGAATATCAGCAGCGGAAAAGAACATATATGAAATATTGGATATACTAGGATTTCCGTGTTTTAATTTAAGCCAATATAAAAGATGGATTCTACGGTCATGGTGAATAGCCAAACCCACATCTCTAGACCCCTACAAGAGCGGCAAGCAACGCTACCAATTCTAGAGTTAGGAGACCCGGTCTCGACTCCTCGAGATGGTCTCCCACTGGACCCTACAATCCGGTTGCTTGTGCTCTCCTCCTTGGGTCTATCCTAATGCGGAAAAGTAAATAATATACATCAATGGTGACATTATCCTCAACCCGGAAGTGCCCCAATAAAAGAATATTACATACAAGCTTTTACATGAATGAAAATTAAAAAAAACTCTCATCTCACATAAAAAAAACCCGGCTATTCAAAACACGACGATCCGATATAACATATCACAGCAACGCATAATATCACATGTCATCAATGTAAGTAAATATGCATTTCCCAATTGTCGTTGATGTATAGCAACGAAACCGGTGATATACCACATAATATATTTATGGTCGCAGAAAAGAAAGTGAAAAACTACAACAATTGGAATCCGCAACCATTTTAGACATCATAAACCTAATGTATCACATACTTTGGATTTCATGCGCAACAAAATGAATTCCTTAGACATCACATGCCTAACAATTATAAACCCCGTATTTTAGTCTCGATATTGAAAACACTTTCCAATAACCTGTTGGGTAATTCAAGAAGATTCCCGATAACCTGATCGAATCCTCGTTGGAAACTTTAGTAGACGGCCGCACCCCCGATGCCGTCGACGAAGTGCACTAAGGCGGAACATCGCAGCCACGAGCACCCGAATGGATGATTTTGGCGATGGGGTTCTCCTACATTCACTCGGTCGGGGCTATGGGGTGTGGCTACCTAGTAAGGTTACCCGGCGAGTATCCGCTTATACTACATAATTGCGACGGACTTTTGATCAACATCAAAATCCCGTGGCAACCGATCAAATGAGACTAAACTGCTAGACTTATAAAATTCAAACTAGTTATCTGATAACTAATTAAGTGGATTCCAATTATTGTATCACAATCACAGATAGTTAGACGAAGTTAAAATTTTCGATCGAATAAGTAAGCACCCAAAATTTCTAAACAAGCTCAACACTTGAGCGGAGTTCAAAAAGTACCCAAAACATGCCACAGCTCCTATGAACCATCTGTAGAGGGGCCGACCCATGCCTCACTCATGTCTCCACGGAACTGTAGCAAACCCTAAGGTATGACTGCGGTTCCACGATCCAAAAAGTCGAGTTTGGGTATCGTTCTTCTAGAGGGTCCACAAAATCGCATGCATGATTTTCTGAAAATTCTAAACTCAGAAAAAATCCAACTTTTGGAAAATTTTCAGTGGGGAAAAATTGGTTTATTAATATCCATTCAAACTTTTTAATATCGTCTAAATAACCCGAATACATGTTAGAATTATGACTACGAAACACTCCGAGTTGCCTTTGCAAAAAGTTAACATCACATGAAATTTAGCAAAAAACAAACAACACCTGAAACACCAAAACCCAGACCATGGAACACTGAAAAAATTTTAAGCCCAGAAGCCTTAATGGGGACGGCCTCCTCGGAATTTTGGGTATTGTGCTCGGCCAAAAACCGGCTATACTGCCTCAATTTTTCACAGTGTTCATTTTATATCACATACAACATTCTGCAGTTGTTTAAAAAAATTTTAGAGGCCTTTTTAAATTCGACAGAAACTGGGTTGGAATGTTTAAATTTTCGGAGCAGTTTCGGTTTCGTAACCAAACAAACATCGTTTAAATCTCTAACTTGGCTCTGATACCACTGTAAGGTTATTTAGCGCGGAAGCAAGGTTTCGGGAGGCATCATCCATGCCGTTTTCAAAAAATTGCCGTTCTAAACATCCCTAACCCTAGAATCTTAACTGGAGTTTTAAACGAACAAGTAATGTAAACAACTTTACAACTAAGTGAATGCGGAATACAACCTTTGTAGACCGGTCCTTCACTTCAAATGCTCCGTGTAGAAGTCCCTTCGCTGCAAGTTGTAATCTTCCGAACTCTTGTGAGGCTCCACAAGGTGAAAGATGCAAACTTGCTCGAAGTCTTCGAGGCCGAAAATGATTTACGTCGAGGAGACTCAAGCTCATGCTACCTCTTCACTAAAATAGGGTTTAGTGAAGCAAACATCCTAAACTAAATGGCTAATAGTAGAGGATGATGAAGTAGGAAATAGGCTCAGTTTAGATTTAATTTTCTCACAATATTTTCTCACTTTGAGAAAAGCTAGTGAGCTTTCCATGAGGAAGAAGAAGCTCAAGTGAAGAATAAGAGAATGAACTCATGAGGTGAGAATATGAACCATGGGTGAGTTAGTGTCATGCATTAACTCATGTAGAGACTTAACTAGGGCTAAGGTTTATGGTTAGGTTAATAAATATCTACAAATGAAACAAAAAGAGTGGACTTGGTCAATATTTTCACAACCTTCTACAAGCTTGTAGGCATGAAAAAAATCCATCTATTTTTGAATTACTTAGATAAATATAAACCCTACATTATCCTAACTATAGTGTAAGTCTCATAGACCCATGTATCATGTATCATCAAGCATGACACAATAAAATGTACATTAGTATATATCACATATATACTATATGCACACAAGTGAGAAAAAGAATACTTAGTGAGCAAATATTAGTTAATGTAAGTTAATATATCAAATATATGATTATACATTAAATTATCAAATCAACACTTGATTTAATAATCCAGCTATATCACATATAACCGACTAATATCATATGAATCAACTTATCGAATCAACACTTGATCCGATAACCCGGCTATATCTCATATAATCGACCGATATTACATATCACGAGAATAGAATACGGTATCACATATGCGCATTAATCTCGGTCCCGTACATATCACATATGCGCTCCTACTTCGTTTCGCATGAACAAGGAAACCTCTGTGTAGGACTTTAAAGACTCCTCAAGACGCCGGCAGTAGGTGATGATCATATCAAACACCCACAAGCCGCAAGAGGTCTGCTAAACGTAACGGCCACCAGGGTATTGGGCCATTAGAAGATCAACAAGCAAGCCCGCTCCTACTCCTGCGAATCCAATCAGTAACACTACCGTACAGTCTGGTCTCTTCGTCTGATATGTCGCATATCACAGCCTGGGGGAGGTAAAACGTTAGACCCCAATAGCCTGATAAGTCATGCCGATGCAAGGTCCATAACGGTCCGAGAAACTACTGATAACACTTACCAGTAGATCTCAGCAACCTTGGCCAGGGATTTCATGTTATGGCCAATCGAGTATAGCACAACATCAACTCCCAATACTGAGAGAGATGAATCCCCTCCTATCGCTCATTGCCTCCATTTGGCTCGGGACTCTACCCAAAAACCACCGTTTTGCACCCTCCATGTGTAGGGTTCCTAGGCACACTAATGAAGTCTCACAAGGCATCAAACATGGCTAATTCAAATTTTACGGGTGCCTACAAACCCTAATACGGATTGTTAACTAGATAATAAGGCGATGCAAGCATGTAAACGAATTAAATGCTAAAGGAAAGTGGCTACAACCTTTGTAGATCCGGTTCTCCACCTCCATGGCTCCGCGATGAAGTCTCCTCGCTGTACAAATCGGATCTTGGGCTCTAGCGTCGGCTTCATCGGAGAAAAAGCGGGCTAGGTCATCGACGACGATGCCGAAGATGATCTATGTCGAGGCATCGCTAGATCAAGCTCCAACTTCACCAAGTCAAGAAAACTTATGAAGGAAACACCCTATACTACTTGGCAAGAGGTAGAGGATGAAGAAATAGGAAGTGGGTAGACTTTAGTTTTGGATTTTTCACTCATTAGCTCAAGTTGCCATTGAAGCTATCAAGCTTTCTCTTCTTGAAGAAGAAGAAGAAGAAGATGATATATGATAAGTTAATAAAAATAGAAAAGAAATATAATACTTATCATATACTAACTCTTGGTTAAGTGTAGAGAATGAACTAGGGTTAGTATAAATGGTTAGGGTTAAGCATGAGACAAGAATGGTGACTTAGTCAATGCTTCATGAATCTTCAACTAAAAACAAACATAGCCACCATTCATTTATCTTTATCATTTTCTTTTGCCAAAATAAACAAAAAGAATAAATAAATGAATAAGTAAATAAAATGAAACCCTAACCATTCATATAACCATGGTCAATTCTTTACACAAACCCAAGCATGCATGTATCATCAAACATGATACAATCTTGTGCACAAAAGTATATCATATATACAACTTGCACAATCCAAGTGAGAAAATCCATTTAAAGTGAACCAATACTAGTTGATGCAAAGTAATATATCAAATATATAATTCTACATTAAATCATTAAATCAACACTTGATTCAATGATCCGGTCATGTCGCATATAACCGGATAGTATCCAATGTATCGGCTTATCGAATCAATCCTTGATTCGATAACTAGGTTATATCGCATACAACCATTCGACACATACATCGCGAGAATAAAATACGGTATCACATACACGCATTATTCTCGGTCCCGCACATATCTCATATGCGCTCCTATTTCGTTTCGCTTGAGCCAGGAAACCTCTGTGTAGGACTCTAACGACTCATCAATACGCCGGCAGCAGATGATGATCATATCAAACATTCACAAGCCGCAAGCGGTCTGCTAAACGTAACGGCCACCCGGGTATTGAGCGATTAGAAGATCGACGAGCAAGCCCGCTCACACTCCTGTGAATCCAACCAGTAACACTTACCGTACAGTCCGGTCTGTTCGTCTGATATGTCGCATATCTCGCCTAGGGGTGGTAAACGTCAGACCCCAGTAGCTCGATAAGTCATGCCGACGTGAAGTCCATGACATGTGTGAAACTACTGATAACACTTACCAGTAGGTCACTGCAACCCTGGCCAGGGATTTCCTGTTATGGCCAGTCGAGCATAGCGCAACATCAACCCCCAATACCGAGAGAGACGAATCCCCTCCTATCGCTCATTGCCTCCATGTGAATCGGGACTGTACCCAAAAACCACCTGTTTGCACGACTCAGTAGAGCCGTGGTAGGGTGGAAATCAAAACACAGTGGGAGACACACAAGACTCTATGACGATCTCGGGTCAACAGACTAAGCTGTACCAGTGTCACCAGAGAACTGCCATCTGACGTGAGGTATAATACCATCTGGGAGTTCTCGGCGAGTTCGTTCAGTGTACCCAGTCTCCACTGAGCACCCGTATACCATCTCTGATGTCAAACACCAATGGATATGGGATCATCTATCGCCTATCACATAGGTCGAGAAGATATACGCTAGTCTACTCTGGAATATCGATGCCCCGTCTCGATATTCCCACGACTAGGAACAATGAAGGATGTACTCATTGACTACCCAGGCCCCCCTAGTATGATCTACATCATAGTCCTGGAAGTCGAGTACACATCCTAAGGGCATTATCAACATGTAACAGAGAGACAGAAAGTATACATGTTAAGATAAAGAGCAACCAGATAGCGTACTATCATGTCGAGCAAGAAAGTCCTACCTATATATGTCCCAGCATCCACTACAATATACATCCAATGTACAGTAATGGCCTCTAGGGCATACATATAACTAACAATCTCCCACTTGCACTAGGGCCATCTGTAGCAGTGGTTGCAGTATCACATACTCAACCATCCCCTAAAAGTCTCTCTTTGGGAAAAGGCCTTCGTGAGTGGATTCGCCGTGTTGTCCTCTGAGTCTACTCTCCTAACCTCGATCATCCTGAAGATCAACTATCTCCATGATCAGGTGATGCTGCCTCAAAATATTTCTGGGTCACTGATGGGACCAGGGTTCCAGGGCCAAAGCCACAGTTCCATTGTCACACAATGGTAGGAACCTAGTTCATCCTATGAACCAATATACACCCAAACTGCCTCTTTGGTAGTATCTTTAATAGCGATGTTACCAGCCTTTATCGTCTAGTTTGCCACGGTATCTAGCTTGGAACTCTTCCAACATACCGTCTCTTTACTGAGGGTAAAGACAATGCCTGTGACTGACATTCAGTCGTCTTTATCACCCTGGAACACTTCCAGTGATTCTCCCCAGGATCAACTGATACTATCTCACTATAGCTAGTGAGAATCCTAAAATCTATTTAGATCTATCTCATAGATCCAAATCCCAGGATTTAGGAGGTATCACTTTGATCCTTTATGGAGAATCTATGTGATAAAAGGAGATCGACCGATCGTAGCATAGAAAATTCCTTTCCTATCAAGAGTATGTTGTCCACGTACAATACGAGGATGACCACTTCACTCTCTACTACCGTTTTGTGTATACAAGGTTCATCTACCATTTTGATGATGTCAAATTGTTTGACTAACTCATCAAAACAGATGTTCCAATGATTGGTATTGATTTTACGATCAAAAATATAATTACCGCAATCAGAAACGGCGTCGCTTCGCAGCTAGCCGGTGAGTGCGGGTCGATCCACAGAGACGGGTAAATTCCTTTAGTGTGTCTTAACGAGTTGATTCTATTTGTCGTTTTGGTTTTATAAAAATCTAGATCTAAAACTTAATTAATCTAATTTAAATTCTTGCTAGGGTTAGGCTTAGAGGAAGTTTTGGAGATTGATGTTTCCTCACCGCTTTCAATGCCGTATTTTAGATCCATTAGGTGTTATAGTAATTATCGATAAAGTGGATACGACTCTTTTGGGAAGATGTTTTCTTCCTCTAGATTCGTATCCTTCCTTTATCGTTAATTACCCTAACCCCCATGGAAAACGCGCGCAACCGGCCCTTTATACTGCGGTTCACCGTTACCTCGAAGGGTAGGGTGCCGCAGGGAGCGGTTGTGCACGCATGCATGGAGTTCTTAATGGGTTAGGCATTGAAAGGGGTGAGAGATCTCATCTCTCAACCCTTTCCCTAAGGCTAACCCTAACAAGCGAGGAGACTACTCGCTCATTAGGGGATGAAATAACATTAAAAGAATAAAAGAAAAATACTTACTAATGGTGATGGCTCCCTCCAAGCGATAAAGAACAGATCTGAATGTCACGTCCAGAATTTCTGAATTTTATTTATTGAAAAGAGGCATACAATTTTTAGATCTAAGATTACAATTTATAGGCAAATAGGAAACCTAGGGTTACAGACTCTCGCACTTGCGCAATTACAGATTTGACCCCTGAGAATCCCAACACCAAAACCGTCGCACCGATACGCCAATTTTCCACCGACATGCGCTCTTAATGGCCGCGGAACCGCGGCGCCAGCATGGGTTTGGCCGCGGATCCGCGGCCAAACAGAGGAGTCAGGATCTGTGCTTTTTGGGCTTGGTTCATTGGCCCTTTGGGCTTCTGTTTCCATATGTAGTTTCTCTGTTGGGCTTCTGGTTCTTCTCCAGATGTTTCAGTGAACACTTGTATTGGGATTTTTAACCGTTTACTTGACATTTTGGACCTTGCACTGTTCTTCGACTAGGCTTGACTAGGATAAGTCTGCTTGTTGGTCAAAAGTCCCTTTTTCTGTTGTTTTGTGTCTTTTTCACTGTATTTGCTCCAGAAACCTGTAACCTGTAATATGCAACAAACGTGCGTCAAGAGTACCTGTTTATTTATAAAAAGGATAAGAATAGGGGAATGATAAATGCAATATTATGGTCTGAACAAATACCCCCAAACTTACCTTTTGCTCGTCCTCGAGCAAACTTATTATTTATTCACTAAAATCCTAACCGCACTTTCGTAGGGAAACGCGATTGCACTGAGCACGTGCAACAAGCCGTTAAACCTCTAGGTGTCCCTAGTAGGAGGAGTGTTGTCTCCTGAGGGTTTTCAGCGGATTACACCCACAAAATCCTATCAACTCGGCCCATTGACTTTTGTTCTCCAATTAGGTTTTCTAACAAGGAATTCTATTATCTTCTACCTGTAAATTATCCACCCATATTCTTCACGCTTCCTCATTATTTAACTTAAGATTATATATGTTATGTAGACCTACTTAGCTTTCGGCATCTCTTAAGTCTTCCTTCTAGGGTTTCATCTCAACTTAGGAATTTTCTATCCATTAAAGATACAAGTTCTATTCTTCATTCCTTTCTCTTATCTAAATTCCAATCACATACCCCTACGTGTGTGTATAGATCACCCCTACACTCGGAAATTCAATTCAAGCAATCATGCCCTTGTCCATTGTCCAAAGTACTAATTAGTTGGTGAATAAAATTTGCTTACACATCCTTCATGCGACCGTTAATACTTCTTGAGGTACCAACGACCGATTACAAAATGCGCTTGCACTTTAAAGCGTACTTCCTAGTCTTTGCAACACCCAAGGCTTTAGCAGTGACTCCCAAACCAGTTGGTCTAAGGCACTAGGTGATGAAGCACCCTCGCTAAATATTTTTCTATTTTTGCAGCCTTAAATAATCACAAAAACCAGTGTCCATTTTTTTTTTCTTTTTTATTCACACTTTTTCTTTTATTTTCTTCGTACTAAGGACTTTAGATAAGAGTATTTCAAGGTCTCTTCTACTATTCCAAGTTTCAAGGTGCGTGATTGTGCAATTTTGTAGGGTATACATTTTCAGAATCTAGACTTAAGCTAGGAACTGTCTTTCAAACTTATACTTTAATTAGAACATCAATACTCTTCCCTTGTTTCGACTTAGCCCAAGAAGTGAACCCAAAATTTGCCTATTTCTAAATAAACTACAAGGAATATACTTTCTACCGTTAAACTTTAAGGAATGTTATCTTTAGGGTTTTTAATTTACTAAGTCTAAGATCTAGTTGTTTCTAGCCAGTTAACCTATTTGTCAAACTCAAGTCAATTAGCCAAAATTGAATACAATAATTTTTATAATTTTTTGATAAAAATTCAAATTTTTATGGGTTTTCAAATAAGTATGCAAATGCAAAAATATGTACAAATGAATGCGAAGGAAGAAGACGTACCGAGCATACCCCCAAACTTGAACTTGACAGTGTCCTCACTGTCATGCTAAACCAAGAGGGTTAAAATACCGATACTCCCCTGTTTATTTTTTTTTTAATGTTTTGAATTTTTTTTTATTATTTTTTTTATAAAAAAAAAACAAAAGGATATATACATATATACAAAGGTTCCCCCCAAACTTAAGCTTGGCCTTACACAAGCCAAAGGTTAGCACCAACCATTCAAAGATCTTATCGTGGTAATGGTATAGTTGATGCAAGAATGGGATGGAAAGAAAAGAGATGAAAAGCATGCGAGACCGTTTGGAAAGAAGAATGGTAGAATGTGGTCTCGGTGGGGGAGAAGAAAGACGGAAAGAAGAAAGAAGTGGAGTGCGATCTTAAGGGTGTAAATTAAGTGAATAAATTAGCGCAATTTGTGATGACCGATGTGTTGAAAGCGATTTCGCTAACCTACCAACTCATCGTGCGATGGGGTCAAATCCCTCAAGATTCGCAAGAAAACATGGGTACGCCGAACTTGGTATCGGAGATGAAAGCGTAACGGTCATTTGTTCGGTCGGAACAATAGGAAGGAGGGAGGGTAATATAACAGTCAAAGGTTCAGGAGGTTGAATTGGAAAATCCGACACATCAAATAAAAATGGTTCAACCTCGATATTATCCTCAAGACTCTCCTCAATATTTAATCCATCTATGCCATTGTCATCAAAATCTAGACGCATATGAGATTCGGGGGAAACATTTAATAACTCAGGATGATGATTTGAACATAAAATTTCTATTAAATCGACAGGTTCATCATCCGAAATATTCCCGGCGTCTATATCCTCAATCAAGTGAAAATCAATTTCTTTAGACACTTCGTCCACAGCATGTATATTTATCAATGTAGGTTCTAGAGTGGAGGTGTAAAGATCGAAAGGATTAGGTGCGGTTTCACTCGAAAGGGGTTCCTCACAATTTGGCAAATCAAACACTACAAAATCGCACAACTCATTTTTATTTTCAACTGGTGAATCATTTGGAACAATCGATGGAAAACCGGAGTTGTGGGCTTCAATTGGGTAAGGGTAGGTTTGATTTGAAAATCCTCTCTCATTCTCACTCTGTCCAACTGCCGTCTTATACATTGAAAAATTCAGAGCTAGCGGGACACTAGCTACCGGTTCACTAGGTTGCATAAGGGCGGCCATGGATGCTTCCACATTCCTCATTATTTTATTTGTTACAGCAATATATGCTTCCAACGACTCTTCCAAACTAGACTTAGGTGGTGAGGGGGTTTCAGTAAAAGATTCAAAATTAGTTGGGTATGTGAAACTCCCTAATGGCTGTGTCGAAACAGCGTCTAGTGAAGGTGGGAAGGTCGGGTATGACTGGTAGGAAGTGGGTGGTAAGACAGGAGTAGGGTCAACATATGGATAAGAAGGTGAATAATCGTGCGTATCTCTAAAACTAGATGAGTGGAGAGGGGTGAAAGATCGACTGCGAGATTGAGCAATATGCTCAGCAATGGACATCGGCCTAGGAGTGACAGAAGGACTTGAAGAAGTGGTATCAATATATGTAGGTTGTAAAGGTTGACTCGGTTGACACAAAGTGGGTTGAAAAGTCAAACTGTTTCTCCTAGACGCCTCTATTTGATCTTTCAACGAAATTTTTGGCAAGGAGGGATCGTTTTTAAATTGACCGAAACAATTGACGAACGACGCAAAGTTAGGTTCGGGACACCAAGATTGGGCAAGAGATTTATGATGTGGGGTACCCATGATAGAAGAGTGCAAAGATTTCTTAGCGACAAAATTTTTGCAAGTTTTTTTTTTTTCTTTAAAAAAGATTTTTCTTTAATTTTTTATTGGAGAGTTTTGCAAGAAGATTTTAGAAAATGGGACTCTTGATACCAATGTGTCAACCACACATGCACCATCAGACCTAGATCTAGGGTTGCCTAGGTCTACTAGACAGCTCCTAACTAGGGCTAGAAATAGAGCTCAAACCGCCTCTTCACGGACAAATACGGCCAGGTAAGTGGGAAGGAACCACCACTACAGTGGGCCTAATTAAAAACCACTAGCCTAGACACCGCAATGTCAGTTAGGATAAACGGCAGATGCCTACCCTAGTCCTTTTCCTATTGAGCTCGCTGTCCTTAGGTCTGAGTCTAATCTTTTTTTTTTAATTAAAGGTGGTTGATGCAAAATGCTTAGGTGTTTTCTGGGGTCCTGGGAAGGGTGATGAAATCCCCACCCAATCTGAGTTTGGTCAAATAGCCCCTTAGAGTCCGGTTAAATTATGCAAAACAAATAAAATTTCACTTGCAATTTCAATTTTTAGCGCGGCGCAAAGAAACCTGCAGAAATCTGTTATTTAGAAGGGGGAGAAAGACTTTTTACGCAAAGAACCCTGCAGAAAAGATTTTTTTACAGTGGATATATGGAGGTTACAGAGGGGAGGAAAAGAGAACAAACCCACAAAATTCCAAGTGCTGACGTGTCAATGAAGGCGCGGATCCGCGGCAAGTTGCCTACTAATGCGGCTGAAGCGCGGCCAAGTATTAAGATCAGGCTCTGGGAAAAATTCTGTGGATCTGTACTTTCAATAACTCTCTGTTCTTATGTACCAATTTTTATTTTGCCCTCTGTAAATTTTCAGATCTTCGATTCTTCACTGTTCCTGCAAGATTCAAAAGATATACCCTTCAAACAGATCAAATTTGATAATTTTTTTTTTATTTTTATATTTTTATATTTTTATAATTTTTAAAATTTATATCAACCCGAAAATTCACAAAAAGAAATATTACGCCGTCCCCGGCAACGGCGCCATTTGATTGGTATTGATTTTACGATCAAAAATATAATTACCGCAATCAGAAACGGCGTCGCTTCGCAGCTAGCCGGTGAGTGCGGGTCGATCCACAGAGACGGGTAAATTCCTTTAGTGTGTCTTAACGAGTTGATTCTATTTGTCGTTTTGGTTTTATAAAAATCTAGATCTAAAACTTAATTAATCTAATTTAAATTCTTGCTAGGGTTAGGCTTAGAGGAAGTTTTGGAGATTGATGTTTCCTCACCGCTTTCAATGCCGTATTTTAGATCCATTAGGTGTTATAGTAATTATCGATAAAGTGGATACGACTCTTTTGGGAAGATGTTTTCTTCCTTTAGATTCGTATCCTTCCTTTATCGTTAATTACCCTAACCCCCATGGAAAACGCGCGCAACCGGCCCTTTATACTGCGGTTCACCGTTACCTCGAAGGATAGGGTGCCGCAGGGAGCGGTTGTGCGCGCATGCATGGAGTTCTTAATGGGTTAGGCATTGAAAGGGGTGAGAGATCTCATCTCTCAACCCTTTCCCTAAGGCTAACCCTAACAAGCGAGGAGACTATTCGCTCATTAGGGGATGAAATAACATTAAAAGAATAAAAGAAAAATACTTACTAATGGTGATGGCTGCCTCCAAGCGATAAAGAACAGATCTGAATGTCACGTCCAGAATTTCTGAATTTTATTTATTGAAAAGAGGCATACAATTTTTAGATCTAAGATTACAATTTATAGGCAAATAGGAAACCTAGGGTTACAGACTCTCGCACTTGCGCAATTACAGATTTGACCCCTGAGAATCCCAACACCAAAACCGTCGCACCGATACGCCAATTTTCCACCGACACGCGCTCTTAATGGCCGCGGAACCGCGGCGCCAGCATGGGTTTGGCCGCGGATCCGCGGCCAAACAGAGGAGTCAGGATCTGTGCTTTTTGGGCTTGGTTCATTGGCCCTTTGGGCTTCTGTTTCCATATGTAGTTTCTCTGTTGGGCTTCTGGTTCTTCTCCAGATGTTTCAGTGAACACTTGTATTGGGATTTTTAACCGTTTACTTGACATTTTGGACCTTGCACTGTTCTTCGACTAGGCTTGACTAGGATAAGTCTGCTTGTTGGTCAAAAGTCCCTTTTTCTGTTGTTTTGTGTCTTTTTCACTGTATTTGCTCCAGAAACCTGTAACCTGTAATATGCAACAAACGTGCGTCAAGAGTACCTGTTTATTTATAAAAAGGATAAGAATAGGGGAATGATAAATGCAATATTATGGTCTGAACATCCAACTCCGCGATGCCTGCTTCATCACATAAAACATCTTACACACGTTTCCGCTGCTCCCACTGTTTACGTAGCCCTCTGGCTGTGTTCTTATAGACGTTCTCTTCTAAATCATTATTTAGAAAAGTAGTCATGGCACCCAACCACCAGATATCGTAGTCATGGTATGTAGCCGTAGCAAGTAGGATCTGGATGGACTTAAGCATAGTCCCTGGAAAAGGTTTCATCATTATTCGTGCCTGGTCGATGACGAAAACCTTTAACAAGTCTAGCTTTGAAAGTCTCAACTTTTCCATCTACACCAAGTAATCTTCTCAAGATATACTTGCTCCTGATGGGGATTTAACCCTTCAGATATCGCAATCAAAGTCCATACTTTGTTGGTGTATATGAATTCCATCTCAGATCGCTAAGCATCCAGCCATTCTTACAGAGTCCCACTCTTGATGGCCAGCTCGAAACTAGTTGGGTCATCATCTCATGATGCATTCCTCGCTCCCACTGTCATCGAGAAACCGAGGTATCTCTCAGGCAGATGAGGAACCCTACCAGATCGTCGGAGAGGCTGAGGTTCGTCGGAAACTATTGAATCCTTTGGTTCTGTCAAATCATTAGCAGTTTTGTACAGCTGGAACCTTTCCAGTTCTACAGAACTGATCTTGCCTCGATCTTGTCCGGATTTTGCTTTTGACATAGGCCGGAAAATCCCAAATCTTAACTTACTTAAGAGATAGGCTCTTCCCATACCATATCTCATATGGAATGGTAGGCAGTGATCTGATTCGAACCTAATTCAATAGGTACGCAGTTTCTCAAGCGCATAACCCCAAAAGGAAATAGGTAACTCAGTAATACTCATCATAGAGCACACCATATCTAATATTGTGCGATTGCTCCGCCCTGATACACCGTTGTGCTGTGGTGTATTCAGAGGAGTAATACGGAGAGAGAATCTCATTTTCTTTTAGAATAGTCCAGGAATGCTATGCACAAGTATTCTCCTCCCTGATCTTATCATAGGACATAATACTTATACCCGGTTGTTGGTTCTCTACTTCTAACTTATATTCTGTGAATATCTCAAAAGGTTCGGACTTGTGTTTCAACAGGATCATATGTCAGAATCTTGAGAGATCATCAGAGAACGTAATAAAGTATAAAGAACCAGTCCTGGCATGTGTAGACAGGAGACCTTACATACATCATAATGTATCAGTCCCAAGAGTTTACTAACTCTTTCTCTGTTTCCAACAAACAGAGCTATGGTCATTTTATCTTTGTGACATGACTGGCAAGTTTCACAAGATGTAAATTCAAACTGATTTAAATATGCATCTAAAATGTAACTTCAGCCAGTCGGGTCGCATTGATATGACCTAGTCTACAATGCCTCAAGAATGATTCGTTCATTTCTGAACTCTTCCTCTTGTGTGTGTTCTGAATACTAAGAACTGTAGTTTGATTTAGAACGTTAATGTTTTTAGATAACGCGCCTAAACCGATCAACTTTTGATATAGGAAATGTTCAAAACATTATCCAACAATACAAAATTTTATCATTTCTTTACTAATAAAGAGACTGATATGATTTTGTATATCAGGTTCGGTATCTAATAACATTCGTTCAGAATCAATGTATTGATAATACAGGGTGACAGTGACCAACAGACTTGGCTGCAACACTTGCCCCATTTTCTTCCTCATGAAACTTATCACCCGTTCTCAGTTTTTCTACCTTTTTGTAGCCCTATGTAACAGATTACATATCTGGGATCCTGATCTGGTATCAGATACCCAGGATGCAGAGGATACTGAGAAACAGTTCTGTATAATGAACACACCTGAAGGAGATGCATCATATGCAATTTCTTCGTTTGGGCGGCATAGGAATTCTGGTATTCCCCTATTTCCTGCTCTGTCTTATAACAATTATAAGTTGGAGCGGGACCAACGTTCCCCAGCTCAGTATAACAAGCGGGTTCGGTCAATACATCCGTATTATTATCTTGATTAAGGCGTGATATGGTCGCTACCTGGAGAGAGAGAGAAGAAAACACTCTGCGTGCGCTCTTGCAAGATCAGATTGGTTATATATTTTATCTAATCAGGATGGCTCCCACTGTTTTTATCAAATCTTCCTCAAAACCCTAAAAGGAAAGACTAGCCGGGATTAATTACACTCTACAAGTTCGCCAATCTTTCAGCCAGGCCAGTGTCGGTAATTTGAGGGAGGTTCCCCGTGCTTTCGCACGGACCTAATTACAGTAAACCTCGTTTTCCCAGAGGCGTAACCCCATTGACACCTTTCTAGACACCTACTTGATCGGCTAATTGCAAAGTGCAAAACTCTCCCAGGAGTAACAATTACTCGCAGTGGGTATCGGGATCCAACTATCATATAGAAGGTATGCAATCTCATTGCAAATTTCAACACTTGAAACTCCCGATAAAGATTTTTACCCCTAGCACCTATGACCTTAACTATGGTCAACAAATCATAAGTACTAGTCAAGTTCTACCCGTCATTTCATGATTAATTAGACCCACCCACATGACCCTTAACTAAGGTCAACAAAGTCACGCGACTGTCCTAATTAATCGCATCATATGCGGTGTAGGAAGACATCACTTAGCTACCGTACACTGTGCCTTGACTATGGTCAACAAACACAGCACGAATACTAAGTACTCTACTTCCTAAAATGACGGAGGGTTGCGAATGGTTTTTATGAAAACCTTTAACGCTTTGAACTTGATCTCGTTGCGGAATCAAATGGTTTTTAAATGGAATGTTTTTGAGGCTTTTCTAGTTTTGCTAAAGGGGTCACTCCCGGTGAAGGGATCGTCAGCCCTTTCCTCGTCGAATGAGGTGCGGGATATATCATATATATCACTGTGCAAAGCAGAAACTATAGAAGCAATCAAAAGACAAACCGAGTGTGTAGCATCTGCCAGTTATTGTTAAAGGAGTCACTCCCGGTAAAGGGATCTCGGTCCTTTCCCCATCGAATAAGGTGCAGGATGTTCTACAATGAACACCGCGATGCAAAGCAAGAACTGTAGCTACCTGTTTTATTTAGAAATTCGATTCCACAACATCAATTAGGTTTATTTTCTTTCATTAATCTCATTAATGAATATCCCATCATTTAAATCCACCTAAACATCACAGATAAATATAACGTACGCTTATGCCATCCGCATTCGCCTCGATGTCCCGTCTGCACCGTTAGGTTAGGTAACTAACGCCAGAGCGAGGCAGGGCTAGCGCAGGTGTAAAACATAAGCAACGTCTATATAATATATCATATATACTATATACAATATCTGTCACAGAACATCACATGATCACAGATAAATCATAGCAGAAGATACATATGAAATATTGGATATACTAGGACGTCCGTGTTTTCAATACGAGCCGGTATAAAACACGGATTCCACGGTCGCGATGAATAGCCAATCCCACACCCTTAGACCCCTACGAGAGCGGCAAGCAACCCTACCAATTCTAGGGTTAGGAGACCCGGACTCGACTCCTCGAGTTGGTCTCCCACTGGACCCCAGAACCCGGTTACTTGTGCTCCCCTCCTTGGGTCTATCCTAGTGCAGAAAAGTAAATAATATACAAATGGTGACAACATCCGCAACCTGGAAGTGCCCCAATAAAAGAATATTACATACAAGTTTTTACATGAATGAAAATGAAAAACACTCATCTCACATAAAACCCCCCTCAGCTATTCAAACACGACGATCCAATATAACATATCCAGCAACACATAACATCACATGTCATCAACGTAAGTAAATATGCGCATCCCAATTGTCGTTGACATATAGCAAAGAAACCGGCGATATCACATATTACACTTACGGTCATAGAAAAGAAAGTGTAAAACTACAACAGTTGGAATCCGCAACCACCTCAGACATCGCATGCCTGACCAAATGAATTCTTTAGACATCGCATGCCTAACAATTATAAACCCCGCATTTTAGTCTCAAAATCGAAAACTCTTTTCAATATCAAGTCGGGCAATTCAACAAGATTCCCGACATTTTGATCGAATGCTCGTCGCAAACTTCAGTAGGCGGCCGCACCCCCGACGCCGTCGACGAAGTGAACCAAGGCGGAATACCGCTGCCGCGAGCACCCGAATGGATGCTTTCGGCGACGGGGTTCTCCTAAAGTCACTCGGTCGGGGCTATGGGGTGAGGCTGTCTATTAAGTTTACCCGGCGAGCATCCGCGTACGCTACGTGATTGCGACGGACTTTTGATCACATCAAAATTCCATGGCAACCGATCAAAAGAGACTAAACTGCTATGTTTATAACATTCATTCAGTTATCTCATAACTACTTGTGAATTCCAATTATTGTATCACATTCCGGATAAATAGAAAATGTTAAACTTTCCGATCGGACATTCGAACACCCAAGTTTTCCCGAAACAGCTCAACACATGAAATAAGTCTAACAACATTCAGTTCGTGCCTCAGTACCAACGGTCCAGCCGTAGAAGGGTCAAGCCAACGCCTCACATGTGGCACGCCGTACTGCCCCAAACCCGAAGGTTCAAAGGGCAGTTCAAGACGGTCACATAATCGAGTTAAGGTTTGTTGTCTTCTAGAGGGACCATCGCGTTACTTGCACTACTTAGAACGTCGTTAAACTATGGAAAAATCCAACAATTGGAAATTTCCCAACAATGGAAAACTTGGGTATTTATATCCGGTCGAACTTTTTAACATATTCTAAAATTTATCCGGAAAGCCACATAGACAAAATTAGACAGTCCGATCGAATCTCCGAATCCCCAATACAACCCAGAAAATACAACTCTGGAAAAAAATATTAAAAATTCCCAGGAAAACCAGCACAGAAAGCTAAGAATTACTGTGCAAAATTAGATGCACAAAAGGACAAAATTGCCGCGGAACCGCCGCATGAGCATGCTCATGCCGCGGATCCGCGGTGACTTTAAGGAATCAGGCCATCGAATTTTCCAGTAACCCTTACAATCCCCTGATGATTTTTCTGCATATTTTTAATTTACAAAAATCCACATTTTACAAAATTGTCCAGAGAGCATTTTAAAGTCGGGGTTTCGGGTCGATCGGACTTCTAACTCCGTCTACGCATCGCCTAAGGCTCTAGCTAGGCTCTGAGACCACTGTAGGGTTCCTAGGCACACTAATGAAGTCTCACAAGGCATCAAACATGGCTAATTCAAATTTTAAGGGTGCCTACAAACCCTAATACGGATCGTTAACTAGATAATGAGGCGATGCAAGCATGTAAACGAATTAAATGCTAAAGGAAAGTGGCTACAACCTTTGTAGATCCGGTTCTCCACCTCCATGGCTCCGCGATGAAGTCTCCTCGCTGTACAAATCGGATCTTGGGCTCTAGCATCGGCTTCATCGGAGAAAAAGCGGGCTAGGTCATCGACGACGATGCCGAAGATGATCTACGTCGAGGCATCGCTAGATCAAGCTCCAACTTCACCAAGTCAAGAAAACTTGTGAAGGAAACACCCTATACTACTTGGCAACAGGTAGAGGATGAAGAAATAGGAAGTGGGTAGACTTTAGTTTTGGATTTCTCACTCATTAGCTCAAGTTGCCATTGAAGCTATCAAGCTTTCTCTTCTTGAAGAAGAAGAAGAAGAAGAAGAAGATGATATATGATAAGTTAATAAAAATAGAAAAGAAATATAATACTTATCATATACTAACCCTTGGTTAAGTGTATAGAATGAACTAGGGTTAGTATAAATGGTTAGGGTTAAGCATGAGACAAGAATGGTGACTTAGTCAATGCTTCATGAATCTTCAACTAAAAACAAACATAGCCACCATTCATTTATCTTTATCATTTTCTTTTGCCAAAATAAACAAAAAGAATAAATAAATGAATAAGTAAATAAAATGAAACCCTAACCATTCATATAACCATGGTCAATTCTTTACACAAACCCAAGCATGCATGTATCATCAAACATGATACAATCTTGTGCACAAAAGTATATCATATATACAACTTGCACAATCCAAGTGAGAAAATCCATTTAAAGTGAACCAATACTAGTTGATGCAAAGTAATATATCAAATATATAATTCTACATTAAATCATTAAATCAACACTTGATTCAATGATCCGGTCATGTCGCATATAACCGGCTAGTATCCAATGTATCGGCTTATCGAATCAATCCTTGATTCGATAACTAGGTTATATCGCATACAACCATTCGACACATACATCGCGAGAATAAAATACGGTATCACATACACGCATTATTCTCGGTCCCGCACATATCTCATATGCGCTCCTATTTCGTTTTGCTTGAGCCAGGAAACCTCTGTGTAGGACTCTAACGACTCATCAATACGCCGGCAGCAGATGATGATCATATCAAATATCCACAAGCCGCAAGCGGTCTGCTAAACGTAACGGCCACCCGGGTATTGAGCGATCAGAAGATCGACGAGCAAGCCCGCTCACACTCCTGTGAATCCAACCAGTAACACTTACCGTACAGTCCGGTCTGTTCGTCTGATATGTCGCATATCTCGCCTAGGGGTGGTAAACGTCAGACCCCAGTAGCTCGATAAGTCATGCCGACGTGAAGTCCATGACATGTGTGAAACTACTGATAACACTTACCAGTAGGTCACTGCAACCCTGGCCAGGGATTTCCTGTTATGGCCAGTCGAGCATAGCGCAACATCAACCCCCAATACCGAGAGAGACGAATCCCCTCCTATCGCTCATTGCCTCCATGTGAATCGGGACTGTACCCAAAAACCACCTGTTTGCACGACTCAGTAGAGCCGTGGTAGGGTGGAAATCAAAACACAGTGGGAGACACACAAGACTCTATGACGATCTCGGGTCAACAGACTAAGCTGTACCAGTGTCACCAGAGAACTGCCATCTGACGTGAGGTATAATACCATCTGGGAGTTCTCGGCGAGTCCGTTCAGTGTACCCAGTCTCCACTGAGCACCCGTATACCATCTCTGATGTCAAACACCAATGGATATGGGATCATCCATCGCCCATCACATGGGTCGAGAAGATATACGCTAGTCTACTCTGGAATATCGATGCCCCGTCTCGATATTCCCACGACTAGGAACAATGAAGGATGTACTCATTGACTACCCAGGCTCCACTAGTATGATCTACATCATAGTCCTGGAAGTCGAGTACACATCCTAAGGGCTTTATCAACATGTAACAGAGAGACAGAAAGTATACACGTTAAGATAAAGAGCAACCAGATAGCATACTATCATGTCGAGCAAGAAAGTCCTACCTATATATGTCCCAGCATCCACTACAATATACATCCAATGTACAGTAATGGCCTTTAGGGCATACATATAACTAACACCATGTGGCTCTGGACTGTACCCAAAAACCACCGTTTTGCACAATCTCTTGACCGTGGTAAGGTGGAAATCAAAGCACAGTGGGAATCACACAAGACTCTATGACGATCTCAGGTCGAAAGACAAACCTTTACCGGTGTCACCAGAGAACTGCTATCTGACGATAGGTATAATACTCTCTAGGAGTTCTCGACGAGTCCCTTCAGTATACCCAGTCTCCACTGAGCACCTATGTACCTTCTCTGATGTCAAACACCAATGGATGTGGATCATCCATCACCCATCATATGGTTCGAGAAGCGTATACGCTAGTCTACTCTGGAGTATGGATGCCCTGTCTCGATACTCCCACGACTAGGAACAATTATAGGGTGTACTTGTGGACTACCCTTGGCCCTACTAGTATGATCTTCATCATAGTCCTGTTAGTCAAGTATACATCTTAAAGGCTTTATCAACATGTGAGAGCAAGACAACATCACTTATACAAGTCAACATGTTAAGATAAAGAGCAACCAGATAGTATGCTAACATGTCGAGCAAGTATTTCCTCCCTATATATGTCCATGCATCCACTACAATATACATCCCATGTACAGTAATGGCCTCTAGGGCATACATATAACTAACAAAGCTATGGTAAGGAGGAAATTAAAGCACAGTGGGAGCTACACAAGACTCTATGACGATCTTGGGTTTAAAGAATAACCTGTACCAGTGTCACTAGAGAACTGCTATATAATGATAGGTATAGTACCAACTAGGAGTTCTCGGCGAGTCTTGTTCGGTGTACCCATTCTCTGATGAGCACTTATGTACAATCTTTGATGTCAAACACCAATGGATATGGGATCAACCATCGCCCCATACAAGGTTAAGAAACGTACACTCTAGTCTACTCCGGAATATCGATACCATGTCTCGATATTCTCTCGACTATGAACAATTGAAGGATGTGCTTGTGAACTACCCAGGTCCTAGTAGTATGATCTGCATCATAGTCCTGGTAGTCAAGCCAACATCCTAAGGGCTTTATCAACATGTATATCAGAGACGATTTAATAGTACCAGTGAACATATTAAGATAGAGGAAACCAGATAGCATACTATCATGTCGAGCAAGAAAGTCCTCCATATTTATGTCCAAGCATCCACTATTTCATACAATAATGGCCTCTAGGGCATACATATCACTAAAAATCTGCCACTTGCACTAAGGCCAGTTGTTGTAGTATCTCATACCCAACAACCAAAAAAGTATTTCGAATAATATCTGGGGGAGGGCCTTTGTGAGTGGATCCACTGTGTTATCCTCTGTGTCAACTCTCCTGATCTCGATCTCCCGGAGATCTACTATCTCCCTGATCAAGTGATACCGCTTAAGAATATGTCTGGATCGCTGATGGGACCGGGGTTCTTAGGCCAAAACTACAGCTCCATTGTTATCACAACACATATGTATTGGATGCTCAATGGTAGGAACCACACCAAGTTCAGCTATGAACTTGTTCATCTAGACAGACTCTTTGCCAGCATTATTGGTATCGATGTATTCATCCTCCATCGTCGAGTTTGCTACAGTATCTAGCATGGAACTCTTCCAACATACCGTCCCTCCATAGAGGGCAAAGAAAAAAATCGAGACCGACTTACTGTCGTCCTTATCACTTTGGAAGCTCGAATTGGTAAAGTACTCCACCTGGAGTTCACCGTTACCATACACCAAGAACATCTCTTTAGTCCTTCTCAAGTACTTAAGAATATTCTTCACAGCTGTCCAGTATATCTCCCCAGGATCTGTTTGATACCTATGTTGGATATGTATGCCCTAGAGGCCATTATTGTATATGTATACATATGGATACTTGGACATATATATGTACATGACAATCTTTCTCGATATGATAGTATGCTATTTGGTTTGACTTTATCTTAACATGTGTATGTTTTAATTTCTATTACATATCTTTTATACATGTTGATAAAGCCCGTAGGATCATTGCTAGACTACTTGCGTTGTGATGGTGATCGTACTTGTGGGAGCTGGGTAGTCGGTATGCACATCCTTAAATGGTCCCTAGTCGTGGGAGTATCGAGACTGGGCATCGATATTCCGGAGTAGACTAGTGTATAAGTTTCTAGACCCCGACGAGGGGTGATTGTTTTGGTCCCGCAACCATTGGTCTTTAGACCTAAGATCGTATACAGGTGCTCACTGGGGGTGAGTACATCGGACAGACTTGCCGAGAACTTCCAGATGGTACTATACCTATCGTCAGATGTCAGGTGACATGAGTAAAGGTTAGTCTTCAGACCTGAGATCGGAATTTGTCTCGTGTGAGTTCCCACTGTGCTTTGATCACTACTCTACCACGGCTCTACTGAGTCGTGCAAACAGCTTTGGTTAGGTACAGTCTCGAGCCGCATGGAGACAGCGAACGATTGTCGGGGATTCATCTCTCCCGGTATAGGGAGTCGATATCGCACTGTGTTTGATAAGCCAGAACCATAAGACCTTGTCCAACGTAGTTGGGATTTACTGATAGGCTGATCAGTAGTTTCCCGGATTGGTCCCGAGACACATCAGCACGACTTATCGAGTTATTAGGGTCTGACGTTTACCACCCCTAGACCCGGTATGCAATACTCTCAGATGAAGAGACCGGACTGTACGGAGATTGTCACAGATAGGCTCAATAGGGATCCGGATGAGTTTACTCGTCGGCCTTACTTTTCGACTGGTACCCGGGTAGCCGTTAGGTACAGCTAGTGCCACTGACGTGCTTGTGGTTATGCATTTATCCAGTAATTCATTGCCGACGTACTTGTCACGACCCGAAATATTAGCTCGAGACCGGCACTTAAATCATGCGACGTCTAAAGGCGTAACGTAACTCAAGTAAGCTGAAAACCCAGCAATCTAAACCATTTTAAGAAAATATAAGAGGTGGAGTTTTGAAATAAAGGTATGATGAAAAAAGAATCATTTTCTTAAATGCATAAATAGTGGGGCATGAAAATGCAAGTGGGTTTAGTAGTTGAAGAACATGTTTCGTCTTTTGAAAATTTGGGCAGCGCCTCCTTTGTAATTTTTGATCCAAAACCACAATACATGATAATAATAAAAGGCATCCCCAAGCGGGAGCTAGCTCTTCGCCAAACGGCGGATCCATAACCACGAAAAGCATAAATATAAGTATACGATGCCTAACGGCGAAGTTCACCACAAAAGATAAAGAAGTATACAAGACATCAACACCACAAGTAGCGGAATACACCTCGCTCTAAGTCTCACAACCACAAGTCTCATTAAGTCTCATTACTTATACAAATACTAGTTTGATTGATGGAGTTGACTAGATACAATATGAATAATAAGTATAAGAGGGGTACGATCCAACATGTACCACCTACCAAAGCAAAACTCCCGAATGCAGCTATATGCCAGCGATGTCGCTACGGATCCATGCAGTCAACCTGCAAGAACTGTGGCACAACGGGGGTGAGTTGCCAACTCGTGAATAGAAAAGCATCTATAGATAGAAATCGAATAAACAACGACTCCTAGGTCAACTATATTATAAAGGTAATACTATGATATCTAGGGTGATCGGGTCTGTATATGTGCGAACACTATAAATAAAAGCCTATCAGCATGTGGATATCATCCAACAATATAATCAATGTATGTATGCTTGTAGATCTCGTCCAACCATATCATCAATGTATGAATGCATGTGGATCCCGTCCACGTGTTAACCAATAATACAACAACATCATGCATGTAAATATCATAAAAGCATATGCATGAAAGTATGAGGGTATAACGTGTGCCCCTCGCGACACATCAAAATCATAGAACCTGAGTGCACAGGATCGACACTCGAAACATCATGAAACCCGTGTCCAGCAGCGACAAGTAAATCCTCTTGTCTCGGGCTCCATCAGTCCGGATCGGCCTATATCATCTCTCGACTCCGGTCGGTATCCTCCAGATATCCGCCAAACCCAAATACTATCACCAGTAGGTAGTACTCCCCTGCCAGGCTCATCGTCTATTGCACGACATCCCTTTCTTGCCCCGGGGTACCATACCGGGTCCACTATGTACCCGCAATCGGCCTCATCCAGCTCCTCGAATCGGGTAGCACTGTTACACGTCTCAGAACTTAGAAAACGCATGGTGGGCGTACTGAAATATTATATCAAGAGAAAACGGGTTTTTAAAACAATACATATTTTCTTTTAAAATGACCACGGTTCTCAAATCCAGAAATCTCATGAAAACAACATATCTCAATGTGTATAATCGTAAAGCATGATGTATGCGACATATAACAGAAATATAAGCATATCCATATATCATGCAACATGGAACAATAATATGCACATATCGAGGGAAAACCGCTCTTTTAAATGAATCCAGTTTTTCAAATATATCTTGCGGTTCCCAAATTTTCCAAAGTCCAATGCAACATCGTATAAAGGTGCAGTAAATTATGCAAGGAGTCATATCATGATGCAGTAATCCTACTGTGTAGTGACAAGGCAATTATCGATGATGAAGTGTGTGAGCCGGCAAATCTGTGTAAGTGTAACATACGCATCATCGATAATGGTGTAGGTGTACTTGCACAGGTATATGAAATGCAATGAGAGTGACATGAGCGTAGCATAAAGTAAATCGTATGCAAAATGCTGACAGGTATACATATCTAATATGACCGAGTCGGTGAATCTATCAATCGGTATCTAGCCACACAACAACACGTACGGTATAATACATCGTACGGCATCCTCTAGTCAAGGGTATGGATCAATCATCATAAAACTCATCACGTACGGAAAATCATCGTACGGCGGCATCAAACCATTAGGAATCCAATCAACCTATATGACAATGAGGGGTATGGACCTAACGTCACGTACGACATATCTTTCAAGATTCACAATATTATATATATCTATATACTTATGTCCTAGGTCACATCCTAACCAACTTATATCAGGGGACCGGCAAAGGTATTAACCATCTCAATCGACTCGCATCCGTATACCGACATATCATCAAGTCATCATATCACCTCGTATATTCTTTTCATCGTATTTATATCTCACATCAAGTCAATTTATATATACATCAAATGTCATGTTACTCTAAAATTCATACTTATACTAATGTAACTATATATCTATAAGTCGTGATTCACATTCACTTTTTATATCCCTGAAGCTTTCATCTCCTATCTCGATCTACATAATCAACCATTCACATCATCTATAACTATCCTTTTAACCCTATCCATAGTTTCCTAATCCAGGTTTCCTTAACCATATTCTAGGAATCGGTTTCCATCAAAACTTGCGGGGGTGCTATACGCCATCCACCCGACTTCCCCCGTAGATATAGATCTACTCACCTTGATCCTTGCTTGCCGAAGTCGATGAAGCCACGCTCTGTCATCTCGGAATCCATGTGAAGGTACCTACAATAACACACAATCGCAATCGCTATTAAAATCGAATCCGGAAAACCGATACAGCACACGGTGCGCTCATAGGTTAGAACCTATAGCCTACGCGTGCAAAAACAATCAAACAACCCTTGTTGTTGACGTACAAACGCCCAACAACCAACTACAATACCAATTACCAAAACCAAGCATTCAAAATACGGAAAACATAACCAAAAATCACACCAATGTGCTTCCAGATTTTGACTCAGGTCAAACTAGCCAATTTTGCATATGGGGTTGCTCTAGATATCACATGAGGGAACTACCAACCAAAATTCACCCACTTTTGCCATGACCAGGCCGCAAATTATGTCCTGGGGGAATAAATCCGCGGCCATGCAGTGGGGGGAGGGGCTCAGGTTTTAGGGGGTGGTCCATAGTTTCCTGCACGTCTCATGGTCAGGGGAACTTATTTTATGAAGGTCTCGGGTCATCCCAGGTCTCTAAATACCATCACAAACTGTCACAATTCCGACGTAGGAAAATTTTGAATCCATGTATTGGTTTCTAATCCGGTCTAGGCCAGTAAAAACACCTCTTAAGTCTTGTTAACAGCCACTACACATCATTAATTCCACACAATTACCCAAACCCTTCTCTTTAGATTTCCAAACATCACTAATCTAACAAGTTTAACTCTAAACTAAACTAGGATGCTAGTAAACTACAACTAAACTAAAAGAAAGGAATTATACCTCATTTGGGCAACTTAAGAAAAACCTTAGATGTCCAAGGTCATCAAAATCCAACTTTGCTTGGTCCATTGTGTAGAGGATGAAGAAGAGATCAACTTTAATGAAAGAGGTTTAGGGTTTGGATGAATATTTTAAGATGATATCATGGGGTGAAGGTGGAGGGAAGTGAGGAAGAAGGAGAAGAAAATGATGGGGGAGTAAAAATATTGCTGGTCCCTCTCTCTCTTTTCTTTATTCTCACCCTCTCTCACTAATTTACCCTTTTGCCCTTTTCTCTTTTTCTTTCTTTTTCCTCACAAAACCAAAATACAATATGAAACCAATAACACAAATGAACCACATGCAACATGACATGGTGACCTAGCCACGGAAAACTGTAGAAATACGGATTTGGCTTAATCGCGATTAGCAGTGCACTAATCGGGTTTTTATCCAAACTGCATATAATAAATTTTAAAATGCCAAATCCGATAAATATATTTTTAAATGAATAAATCATTTTAATTTGCAATTATTTCACAAATATTGGTATATATTTATACCCTATTTCGAGAACCCTAATTTCGCAAATCGGGCAGTTTTCGAGAAATATATTATTTTAATATTAAATTCCAAAAATAATATTTTATATTTTCTGAAATGTTACAGTACTGTCGAGTCTTTAGAGTCCCACACAGAGGGTTTCCCTGGTTCAGGAGAAATGGTGTAGCTGCCGTATTGGTTACGTGCAGGGTCTCGATCGATTGATGTAGTTTGTACTCGGACTTTCGATCGGACAGTTGGTAATACTAGCCGGCTCGGGTATGAGCCGGATTATTAAATCTGGTATTGATTTCATAGTTTACATATATGTATTTCGATATGTATATTCTAGTATTACGTTCTTCGTGTTATTCAATCTCTTTGGGTATTCGGGTTTTTATCCGAATGCAGGTATGTATATACAGCAGACTGTAATCCGTATTTATTACAGATTACCTTCTGAAAGGTGGCCACCTCATTATGTTTTTTCCATTTATTTGATAAATGGAAATGAGGTGTAAAGTGTGAGATATGGGAGGAATGGTGATAACCATGCTTCAATATTTAACAAATGAATTTTTGATTCATTTGTAGTTACTATTGAAGCATGGTTGTTGATTGTTTATTCAAGAAATTAATACACAAAACCTTTGTGTTGAATTTATCTCTCATGGATGCTTCATTATTTTCTTGAGCTCCCATTTTTATTCATCTCCTCCCTCCTCTTGAGTTTCCTCTACCTTCGTCATCTTCCTCTTCACTACCCTTCTCATGAGTTGAGAAATAAGTGAAGAGGCAAGAAAGAGATTGCAAACACTTAGATCTTCACACCACATCCTAGATTACTTGGTTTAGTAACCTAAGTTCTCTATTTTCTCCACTTGACATATTGTGAGGAGCTAGAGCCATGTATCATATCTTTCGGGTGGATCATCTACGATAAAGGAAGACCGGAGAGATAGATCGATCGCGGAGAACCAAAGGAGCCAACAAAGAAGATCAAGCATGTTCAAGGTGGCCACTTGGAGCTAACAAAGAGGAAAGAAGACCGAAGGACTTGGATCGTTTGGTGAGACTTCTTTCATAGTAGATAGCACTTTAGTTTTGCTAGATAGGTTTATGGAAAGATCCGGGTTAAAGGTTATTCTAGTGCCATGTTTTAATCGTTAGAAAAAATTTTGTTGCACATTTGGTCACGGTTGTTGGCTGAGGCACTGGAGTATCCTTTCATGGTATCAGAGCCACCCATACACCTTAATCTAGATAGTTGCGACATTAGAATTCACCTTTTTTCGGGCATCGAAAACTGTCGAAAAAAACAGTTTTCAAAAATGAGGTTTTGAGTTGTTTGCACATCCCGCGGGCTCACGGCTTTAACCGAGAAGCCACGGGGTGAAGAGTGCACACCCCAAGGACACCCGGGGGGACCAACGGTCTGGACCACACCCAAGACCACAACTTGGTGTCCTTGGGTGCTGGTGACCCGAGAGCACCAGAAATTGGTGCTCTCGGGTCTGCCCTCCTTTGGGGGCCACCTCATGGTGGCCCCCAGGGCTGGGTACCCTTTCGAAGCCCCCCATTCGATGTTTTATCATGTTTCTTCGCCTCCGCGAAGATTCGGGCGGGTTTCGAGTTCGTTTCGACTCCCGGATTGGCTCAAAACTTTCAGTTATGGAACTTTAGCTCACTGGATTTTCAAGTCTTGGAAAATTGTTTAAGTTTGCTAATTGCGTGTGAAATTCTAATGTCATAGTTACTTTACAAGCTTTGTGATGTATATATGTGTTTGGAAATGTCGACTAATTGCTATACATCGATTAGTCGGGGTTGCACATATATGTGATGTTGATGTGATGGTTTGTGTATATGAATTTATTGGATCGTCATAGATGAATAGCCGAAGATGTGAGATGAGAGTTTTTCATTCGTTCATTCGATGTAAATTTTGTAAAGTGATGTAATATTATTTTGCGGGGCACATCGGGTTGAGGTTGTAGCCACCGTTATATTATTTCTTTTACTGTTTTGCTCCTTGGATAGACCCAAGGTGGGGTGCACAAACTACCGGGTACTTTGAAGTGCCGAGCGGCCTACTCCCTTTGTTGAGGGAGGTTGCTTCACTTCGGGTATTTGGCGGGTAGTTTGCCACACCCATAGGGGTCTAGGGTGGGTTTTGGCTATTCATCACGACCGTGGAATCCGTCTTTCGTTATGGGCTTAAACAAAGCGTGGAATTCCTAGTATATCCAATATGTTCATCTGTGATCTGGAATGCCTATTATTGTGTGAGACGAATGTTATATATATTTATATATACTATTAGATGTTGTATATGTTTTACACCCGCGCTAGTCCAGCCCCCGCTCTGTCGTTAGTTAAGTAACCTAAGGGGTGATGACGAGACCCCGTGGCGAATGCAAATGGCATATACATACATCGTATTTTCGTTCTTTTCTGGTGTGATAGGATTAAACTGATAGGACTGCATTAATTTTTTATTAATGCAAGAAAATAAACCTAAAAGATGTTGTTGGAACAAATTTCGAAAAACTATAGCTATATTCTTTCGCTTTGCATAGTGGTATTCGATCATGAATATTTAGCACCATATTCCAGGAGGCAAGAGCCGAGATCCCTTCGCAGTGAGTGACCTCTTGAGCAAAAGTCTATACTATAGATTACTCGTTTTTTTTCAAAACCACAAGTTTTCAAAAGCGGAGTCTGAACCACTCCTTTTTCAAAAACTGCTCAGGTTCCTTCAACAATATCAAGTTCATTACGTTGACGGTTTTTTTTCCAAAAACCCAGCCGTAGACCTCCGTCATTTCTTACAAATATCACCTAGTATTCATGCTATGTATGTTGGCCTACATCAAGGCATAGTGAATGGTAGCTGGGTAATACTTGTTTGTTGCATGCATATGCGATTATTTAGGACAGTCGTATAGTTATTTTGGCCTACGTCAAGGACTTGTATGGGTGGGTCTAAGTTAATCCAGGATAATGACGGGTTGATCTTGACTAATGACTTATGATATGTTGGCCTACGTCAAGGTCATAAGTGTTAGGGGAAAATACCACATCGGGATTTTCAAACATACAGGAAACTTGCAGATTTAGCATACCTTTTGGAGTGTGGTGACTAGATTGGATTCTATATACTGCATCATACAATGATGGTTGGATCCCGATCCCACTGATGAGTAGGATTACTCTTGGGAGATTATCACACTTAACAATCAATGCTATAAACCAAGTAGGTGTCTAGAAAGGTGTTAGTGGGGCTACGCCTCCAGGGAAAAGAGGTTATGTAATTAAGGAACTTCGCGAAAGCTTTGGAAAACCTCTCTCGAAGTACCAACACTAGCCTGGCTAAAAGGTTAAGCAAGTATTGTGATGTGCAATTAATCCTGACTAGTTCTTTCTTTTAAGATTTGAAGAAGAATTTGAGGAAACAGAGGGAGCCATCCTGATTAGATAAATTAATAAACCAATCTAATCTTGCAAGAGCGCACGCCGAGTGTTTCTTTTCTCTCTCTCTCCAGGTAGCAACCATTTCACGCCCTAATCAAGATAATAAAATGTATCGCTTGACCGATCCGAATTCTTATTCGGGGCTGGGGAGCATCGGTTCGGCTCTAAACTATGACAGCAGTCATGAGTATGAGCATGGGAAAGAGAAAAGCATGAATTCCTTGATGACCTCATCGAAGAAGAAGCATACTATTACATCTCCTTCATGTGTTCTTATAGTTGAGAACTTCTTTTCGGTCAGTCCTAAACTCTGGGTACTGGATACCGGATCAGGATCTTATATCTGTAATTTATTGCAGGGACTGAGAAAAAGTAGGATGGTTGGACCTGGTGATATGTACCTCAGAGTAGAGAACGGAGCACAAGTTAATGCTGCAGCTGTCGGTGAATATCACCTAGTGTTGCCAAATGGCAATACTATGATTTTGAACAATTGCTACTATGTATTTTCTATGGTTTGCAACATCATATCAGTTTCTTTACTTCATAAAGATGGATATAACTTTGTTCTTGATAGAAATATCATGAACATCTACCTTGATGAGGTATTGGTTGCAGAAGGTACACTGTGTAATGGTATCTATGATCTAAATCAGAACACAGTTCTCAATATACAAAACACACGCAAGAGGAAGAGTTCAGAGCAGAATGAATCCTACTTGTGACTTTTGGATAAGTTCGAATTTTCAACTTTGAAACCTGTCAGTCTTGTCTCAAATGAAAGATGACCAAACCTCCATTCACCGGACATGGAGAAAGAGCAGCAGAGCTCTTGGAACTCATACACAGTGATGTATGTGGTCCAATGTCTATACATGCAAGGGGTGAGTTTTCATACTTTATCATATTCACCGACGATCTCTCTAGGTTCGGATATGTGTATCTGATGAAACACAAATCTGAAGCTTTTGAGAAATTCAAAGAATTCAGAAACGAAGTAGAGAACAAGACTGGCAAAAGTATCAAGATCCTTCGATCTGATAGAGAGGGAGAGTACTTAAGTACGGGATTCCGGGACTTTCTAAAAGAGAATGGTATTCTCTCTCATCTTACTTCTCCGTATACACCACAACACAACGACATATCAGAGCGAAGGAACCGTACCCTATTGGATATGGTTCGCTCCATGATGAGTAATGCCGAGTTGCCTCTTTCTTTCTGGGGGTTTGCTCTTGAATCAGCTGCATTCATATTGAGTAGAGCACCATCCAAATCAGTGCCTACCACCCCATATGAAATATGGAGTGGGAAGAGACCATGTCTTAATTACATAAAGATATGGGGGTGTCCTGTTTTTGTTAAAACGCAGAACCCAGATAAACTCGAGGCAAGATCTATATTGTGTATGTTTGTGGGATACCCTAAGCATTCACGGGGGTATCTGTTCTACCACACCGAGGAACAGAAGGTGTTTGTTGCTCGTCATGCCACCTTTTTAGAGTGGCAATTTCTTGCAAAAGAAATTAGTGGGAGTACGGTGGAACTAGAAGAAATTCAGGAACCACAAACAGAAGCAGAAGATTTGGTAGAACCCTTAGATTCAATAATACTCGACGAACCCTAGCTACTCCGCAGATTTGGTAGGATTTCTCATCCGCCCGAGAGATACTACGGCTTTCTCATAGACAGGGATCGAGAGGATTGCATCTTGGAAGAATATGACCCTGCCAGTTTCAGGCAGGCCATTATCAGCAGGGACTCTGATAAGTGGCTGGATGCTATGCGATCCGAAATGGAGTCTATAAACACCAATAAAGTGTGGACCTTGGATATTGCTCCACTTGGGGTAAAACCCATTGGATGCGAATGGATCTACAAAAGGAAACTTGGTGTAGATGGGCAGGTGGAAACCTATAAGGCTAGACTCGTTGCAAAAGGTTTTTGTTAAAGACCAGGTGTGGACTATGATGAAACCTTTTCTCCAGTGGCTATGCTCAAATCCATTCGGATCCACTTGCCATTGCTGCCTTCCATGACTATGAGATCTGGCAGATGGATGTTAAGACGGCTCTTCTAAACGGATGTTTAGAAGAGTGTGTTTATATGGATCAGCCGGAAGGTTTCGTAGACAGTGGGAGCAGCGGGAAGGTATGCAAGTTGCTCAAATCCATTTATGGATAAAAGTAGGCGTCGCGGAGCTGGAACATCTATTTTGATGAATCAGTCAAGGAATTTGACTTCATCAAGAACGAGGACGGGCCTTGTATTTATAAGAAGATTGTAGGACGAATTGTCGTGTTCCTAGTCTTGTACGTGGAAGACATTCTTTTGATAGGAAATGAAATTCCTATGCTACAATCCGTTAAGCTATTCTGATCACAAAGGTTCTCCATGAAGGACCTGGGTGATGCCTCGTACATTCTGGGGATTAAGATCTACAGAGATAGATCCAAGAGATTACTGGGACTTTCACAGTCCAGGTACATAAAGACCGTACTAAAGAGATTTAGTATGGAAGATTCCAAGTGCAGTAACATACCCGCATTGCACGGAATCACCCTCTCCAAGGAGATGTCTCCCAAGACTGACGAGGAGAGGGTTCGCATGAGCACTATACCCTATACTTCGGCGGTGGGATCTATATTGTATGCGATGCTATGTACAAGGCCAGATGTAGCTTATGCGCTAAGCGTGGTGAGCCGGTATCATTCGAATCCAGGTGAGGACCACTGGACAACAGTAAAGAACATTCTCAAATACCTAAGAAGGACTAAGGAGATGTTCTTGGTTTACGGTAATGGAGACCTAAAGGTCGAGTCCTTTACCGATTCAAGCATCCAGATTGACAAGGATGACATCAAGTCTGTCTCGGGTTTTATGTTTTCCCTCAATAGAGAGGCTGTGTGTTGGAAGAGCTCCAAACATGATACCGTTACAGACTCGACGATGGAGGCTGAATACATTGCTGTGAGCGATGCCGCAAAAGAGGCGGTTTGGATGAAGAAGTCTATTAGTGAACTTCAGGTAGTTCCGTCCATTGTTGACCTAATACCTTTGTATTGCGATAACAATGGGGCTATAGTTTTAGCGAAAGAACCACGGTCCCATCAGAAATCCAGGCACATCTTAAGGCGGTATCACTTGATCAGGGAGATCATAGATCGCCGGGAGATCGAGGTCCGGAGAGTGGATATAAAAGACAATATTGCGGATCCATTCACCAAGGCCCTTCCTCAAGCACAGTTCGAGAGACTTTTTGAGATGTTGGGTATGCGGTACACCAACAGCTGGCCCTAGAGCAGATGTTAGATACTCGGTACTCTAATATATATGTCCTTAGTGCAAGTGGGAGATTGTTGGATATGTATGTCCTAGAGGCCATTATTGTATATGTATACATATGGATGCTTGGACATATATATGCACAGGGCAGTCTTGCTCGATATGATAGTATGCTATTTGGTTTGACTTTATCTTAACATGTGTAAGTTTTAATTTCTATTACATATCTTTTATACATGTTGATAAAGCCCGTAGGATCATTGCTAGACTACCTGCATTGTGATGGCGATTATACTTGTGGGAGCTGGGTAGTCGGTATGCACATCCTTAAATAATCCCTAGTTGTGGGAGTATCGAAACTGGGTATTGATATTCCGGAGTAGACTAGTGTATACGTTTCTAGACCCCGACGAAGGGCAATGGTTTGGTCCCGCAAACATTGGTCATTAGACCGAAGATCGTATACAGGTGCTCACTGGGGGTGAGTACACCGGACGGAATCGCCGAGAACTTCCAGATGGTACTATATCTATCGCCAGATGGAAGTTCTCAGGTGACATGAGTACAAGTTAGTCTTCAGACCTGAGATCGGCAGTTGTCTCGTGTGAGTTCCCACTGTGCTTTGATCACTACCCTACCATGGCTCTATTAGTGTAATATGCCCTAGAGGCCATTATTGTATAGTACTAGTTTGTATATTACATTTTGGAAGTTTGGGATATATACACGGATTTATAACAGTCTTGCTCAATATGGTAGTATGCTGCTTGGTTTGTATCTATCTTAATATATGTATATGTTTCTTTTGACATGTCGCTAATACATATTGATAGAGCCCTTAGGATCTTTACTTGACTACCAGCGTTGTGATAGCAGTCACACTAGTGTGGAGGCTGGTAGTCTACAAGCATATCCTTATACAGGTCCCTAGTCGTAGGATTATCGAGACAGGGTATCGATACTCCGGAGTAGACTAGTGTATACGCTTCTCATCCCAGCAGAGAAGATAGTCAGTCCCACAGCCATTAGTACGTCGTACTGGAGATAGTATGCAGGTGCTCGTTAGGTTACGAGTACACTGGACAAGACTCGTCGGAACTGTTGGTTGGTATTATACTTATCGTCAGTTAGCAGTTCCCAGGTGACATGAGAACAGTTTAGTCCGTTTACTTGACACTGCTACTTCGCCTCAAGTGTGTTCCCACTGTTCTTAGATTGCTATCCTACCACGGCTCTATTGAGTCGTGCAAACAGGTAGAAGTTGGGTGCAGTCCTGAAGCACTTGGAGGCAGTGGTGGTTAGATAGGATTCGTCTCTTCCGGTATTGGGGGTTGATATCGCACTGTGTTCGTAACGCCATTACACAAAGTCCCCGGCCAAGGCAAGCGAGATTTATTGGTAGGTACTCCAGTAGTTTCTCAGGGTGTTTTGGATTGTACTCCGACATGACTTATACCGCTATTAGGGGTCTGAGGTTTACCGTCCCTAGGCCTGATATGCGATACTCTTAGACGAACAGACCGGACTGTACAAAGATATTCATATTCAGGCTCGGTAGGAGTTCGGATGGGTTTCCTCATCAGCCTTCTTATTGACATCTACCTGGGGACCGTTACGTATAGCTAGTACCGCTTGCGGCCTGTGGTTAAATCCATGGTCAGCGTAGTGTCGAGTATTTAGAGTCCCACACAGAGGGTTTCCCAGGTTCGGGCGAAACGAGTAGAGGTCGTATGGTTTTACGATAGGGTTCAATCACATACATGTACTTGTGCGCGTGTGATGTTCGAGCGGAAAATACTAGTGGGCTTTAGTTTAAGCCGGATCCTAGTATTCGACTATTGGATTAGTTTTATCTTATTGTATTCGTGTTTCTCGGAACACGGATGCGGATATGTATATACGGATGATAGGGGGTATAGAAGGAGACGTCTCATTAGGGTTTTGACCATTGACTTGATCAAAACAAATATGAGAAAAGGAGAAGTATTTGTTATTTTTGATAAATGATTTTTTTGTGGCATGGCTACTTATGTTGATCACTTGACTTGGATTGACTTGTTGACGTTAGATATTTTGTGAGATTTTTTGACCTTAGATATTTTGTGAGATATTTTGGTGAGATATTTTCCATGCCATGTGGTCATATATAAGTTAGCCATTCTATTATTTATAATCATTATCAAAAATACATTCTCCCTCCTCAAGCTTGCTCTCTTCTTCTTCCTCTCAAAACCCTAGTGTCTAATGTGTTGAGAATCAAGGGTTTAGTGAGACTAAGCTACTCTAAATCACACTCTACTCACTCTAGGTTACTTAGTTTAGCACACCAAGTGATCTTAACTTAGAGGTTTAGCTCAAGGTTGGAACTTTCGGGTGGATCTTCTACTACTTCGAGAAGTCGACGAGGAGGTGCTTTCCATTTCCATTCCAAGGAGCTTGGGAGGTGAACGAAGACAGCGGGAACACAAGAAGAACTTGGAACTCTAGGTATAATCTTCTAACATAGTAGATAGAATCTCTAGTTAGTTTGTTAGATATGGTTTAGCTAAGATCTTGGTGTTAATGTCGATGTTACCTTTTTGTAAAAATTGTTTTTACCCATTCCGCTTCCCCACAAACCCGTGGGGTGTGTAGCGTCAACTTACAGTGGTATCAGAGCCGACTAAACCATAGCTAACAGTTTAAACGACATGTAAAACTACGAAACTGAAATAGCCCGAAAACATCGAAGCTTTGGTCCAAGTTTCTGTCAATTTTTAATGAGACTCTAAAAATTATTTTAGCAACTGCAGAGTACACTTTGAACTGTAATATGAACACAGAACCAAAATGGGACATTTCCATAAAAACTAGGCCGGCCACAATGCCTTTAAAACCGGCGAGCTCGGTTCAATTTTAGGGAAATGCTTCGTGTTTTGGTGTGTGGCTTTGTGACTTGGATCTTGGGCTTCAGGAGTTGTTTGTTTTTGCCAATTTTGATTTTACTGTAAATTCTTTAATGTGGCAAATACCGGGTGTTTCGAAGTCGCAGTTTACTGTCGTTTAATGTTTCAAGTTCTGTTAAATGTGTTTGTAAACTTCCGCTAATTGCTATATGTCAGTTAGTTGGGGGTTGCACATTTCTGTGATGATTATATTGGTTTGTGTATATGAACTTGTTGGATCGTCGTGACGAATAGCTGGGGATGTGAGATGAGAGTTTTCATTCTATCATTCGATGCAAAATTTATAAAGTGCTTTAATATTATTTTTGCGGGGCACATCTGGGTTGAGGTTGTAGCCACCGTTGTATTATTTCTTTTACTGTTTTTGCTCCTAGGATAGACCCAAGGTGGGGTGCACAAACTACCGGGTACTTTGATGTGCCGAGTGGCCTACTCACTTTGTTGAGGGAGATTGCTTCACTTCAGGTATTTGGCGGGTAGTTTGCCGCACCCATAGGGGTCTAGGGTGGGGTTTGGCTATTCATCACGACCGTGGAATCCATCTTTCGTTACAGACTCAAACGAAACGCGGATTCCTAGTATATCCGATGTGTTCATCTGTGATGTGGAATGCCTATCATTGTGTTTGACGAATGCATATATCTATATATGATATCTAGTAGACGTTGCTTATGTTTTGTATCCGTGCTAGTCCAGCCCCCGCTCTGTCGTTAGTTAAGTAACCTAACGGGTGATGATGGGGCCCCGTGGCGAATGCGGATGGCATAAGCGTACATTATATTTTTGTTGTTTTCTGCAATGGTAGGATTAATTGATGGGACTACATTACATTAATGCAAAGAAAACAAACCAAAGCTGAATCATTGGAACAATTTCAAAACCACTCGTTTTTTTTCAAAACAGCAAAACTTTTAAAATGCGGAGCTTAAACCTCTCCTTTTAAAATCTATCAGGTTCTTTCGATTATATCAAGTTCACTATGTTCACGGTTTCGCCAAAACCATTCGTAGCTCTCCGTCATTTCAGTTGGATATTCAGTAGTATTCAAGCTATGTATTTTGACCTTCGTTAAGGTATAGTGATTGGTAGCTGCTGAATATTCTTCTGTGGTATAGATAGACGCGTTGGATTGAGTCAGTCGTACTGCTATTTTTGCCTTCCTCAAGGGTATGTACGGGTGGGTTGAAATTAACCTGGATAATGATGGGTAGAACTTGACATGTGACTTATGATATGTTGGCCTTCATCAAGGTCATAAGAGTATGGGGCAAAAATCCACATCGGAAGTTTCTAAAGAAACTGAAACTTGCTAGTATTGCATACCATTTGGAGTGTGATAATTTTCGTAAGATTCCTTCAACTTTATCACATGATGATATTTTGATCCCGATCCTACTGTGAGTATATGCTACTCCTCGGGAGATTTTTTTCACTTCACGATTAATGCTATAAACCAAGTAGGTATCTAGAAAGGTGTTAGCGGGGCTTCGCCCCCAGGGAAAAGAGATTATTTAATTAAGGAACTTCGCGAAAGCGTCGTAAAACCTCCCTCGAAGTACCGACACTGGCATGGCTGAACGGTTAAGCAAGTATTGTACGGTGAGATTAATCCAGACTAATTCTTCTTTTATGGTTTGTGGAAGGATTCGAGAAACAGTGGGAGCCATCCTGTTTAGATAAATTAAAAACCAATCTAAATTTGCAAGAGCATCATGCTAAAGTGTTTCTTCTCTCTCTCCTAATTGCAGCGACCAAAAACATGACGGGCCTTAAGTTACTATTAGATAAAAATATATTGATATAGCCAAATTACAAAGATTGTTTCAGGAATGTCAAGATGTCAATAACTCATGACAAGTTGGGCTATGTCCTCACTGCTAAAGCCCTCGCCGTCCCAGGTCCAAAATCCAGTGTCGCGGATAAGGAAATCCGTAAGACTTGGGAGATTGACTGCGCGAAGGCCTAGTGCCTCGTGCTTGCCTTTGTGGACAATGAACATCAGAGGAGGCACGAGAATATGGATCTAGAATCCATATTCCTCCATACCAAGGAATTATATAGAGGGCAATCTCGTATCGCAAGATACGGGACTTCGAAGTAACATTTTCAGGCGAGGTTGGCCATCGAATCATCTGTAAAAGAACACGTCCTTAAGATGATTGTCTATATTGAAGAGCTCGTGGACATCGGGACCACATTAGAGAACGAGCTGTATATAGACTTGATTCTCCAGTCCCTTCCTTCCACCTACGTCCAGTTTATCTTGAATTTTAATATTCAAGGTAAAGAAGTTGAACTTTTAGAACTCCTCAACATGCTGAGGAGTGCTAAGGGCACCCTGAAGAAATCCAGGGAAACACCCGCTCTGGTTATTGGTGGAGCTTCCTTTTCTAGGTCCAAGGAGAAAGCCAAATGAAAGAAGAAGAAGGCCCCCACCAAGCCGAGAGGCGGTGTTAGTAAGGTGGAAGCAAAGGGAAAGGAAAAAGTAGCGGGGCCGACAGTAGGATAGGAAGAATGCTTCTACTGTCATAAGAAAGGCCATTGGAAGAAAGATTGCAGGGCTTGGATGGCCAAGAACCAGGACCCGAAGCAAGTTGTGGCTTCGGATTCAGGTGTGTTTGTAATTGAAAACTGTCTGTCAATCAACTCTATTTCTTAGGTATTGGATACCGGATCAGGATCTCATATCTGTAATTCTTTGCAGGCACTGAGAAGCCGTAGGGTTCTGAAGACCGGTGATATGACCCTTAGGGTTGCTAACGGAGCGAGCGTGGATGCTGTGTCCGTAGGGGAATATCACCTTGGATTGACGAGTGGACATATTTTGGTTTTGCGCAACTGTTTTTGTGTACTTTGTTTGACTTGTAATGTCATTTCTGTATCTTTATTATCTAAAGAAGGTTATGATTTTACATTTGTAAGCAATGTTGTAAACATCCACCTTAATCATGGTCTGATTGAGTCAGGTACTCTAAACAACGGTATATACGTATTAAACCAACTACAAGTTTTCAATGTTCAGAACACATATAAAAGAAAGACTCCAGAATTAAATTAAGCTTTCTTATGGCATTGTATACTAGGTCACATCAATGAGACAAGGTTAACCAAGTTACATAAAGTAGGATATTTGGATCCGTTCGAATATCAATCTTATACAACTTGTCAATTATATCTCAAAAGAAAGATGATAAAGGCTCCGTTCACTGGACACGGAGTAAGAGCGAGTGGGCTCTTGGGACTCATACACAGCGACGTGTGTGGTCCAATGTCTACACATGCAAGAATTGGTTATTCCTATTTCATTACTTTTACGGATGATTTCTCTAGGTATGGACATAATTTCTTGATGAAACATAAATCCGAGGCCTTTGATAAATTCCGAGAATATAAGAATGAAGTAGAAAAACAAACCGGCAAAAGTATCAAGACACTGAGATCTGATCGAGGTGGAGAATACTTGAGTGCCGAGTTCCTGGATTACCTAAAAGAGAATGGAATTCTCTCTCAGCTTACTCCTCCATACACAGCACAATACAACGGTGTATCGGAGAGACAGAACTGAACCCTATTGGATATGGTACGTTCCATGATGAGTAACGCTGAGTTACCGCGATCATTCTGGGGCTATGCACTAGAATCAGCTACAGATCTTTTGAACAAGGTTCCTACCAAGACCGTGCCTACCAAACCATATCAGATATGGAGTGGGAAAAAACCCTATCTTCAGTATCTCAAGATATGAGAGTGTCCAGCTTTTGTTAAAAAGTAGCATACGGACAAACTCAAGGCATGCTCAGTACTATGTAAGTTTATGGGATACACAAAGAACTCCAGGGGTATCTTTTCTATTACACAGAGGAACAAAAGGTTTTTGTTTATCGTCATGCCCACTTTTTAGAACATCAATTTTTAGAAAAAGAAACTAGTGGGAGCGCAATAGAACTGGAAGAAATTCCAGAACCACAAGCTATTACTGAAAGCTTGGTGGAACCAGAAGTTCCAAAAGAACAGGATATTCCCGCACCGCTCCACAGGAGTAGTAGGCTATCTCATCCGCTTGAGAGATACTACGGTTTTCTCATAGATAGGGATAGAGAGGATTGCATCATTGATAATGATGAGCCGACTAACTTCCAACAAGCCCTTCAGAGCACAGACTCGGTAAAATGGCTGGATGCAATGCGGACCGAGATGGAGTCCATGTACACCAACAAAGTATGGACTTTGGACATTGCTCTAGAAGGGGTAAAACCCGTAGGATGCAAATAGATCTTCATAAAGAAGATTGGTGTAGATAGACAGGTTGAAACCTATAAGGCTAGACTTGTTACAAAAGGATTTCGTCAAAGACCTGTTTGGACTATGATGAAACCTTTTCTCCAGTGGCTATACTCAAATCCTTTCGGATCCTTCTTGCCATTGCTGCCTTCCACGATTATGAGATTTGGAAGATGGATGTAAAGACCGCTTTTCTAAGTGGACATTTGGAACAGTACGTCTATATGGACCAGCCAGAGGATTTCATTCAGAGTAGGAGTGGCGGGAAAGTGTGAAAGTTACTTAAGTCCATCTATGGACTAAAGCAGGCATCGCAGAGTTGGAACATCTGTTTTAATGAAACGGTTAAAGAATTTGACTTTATCAAAAATCCAGATGAACCATGCATTTATAGTAAGACTGTAGCACGAACTGTTGTATTCCTCATCTTGTACGTGGATGACATTCTCTTGATAGGAAATGGCATTCCTATTCTACAATTGTCAAAGGGTTCTTGTCACACAGGTTCTCCATGAAAGACCTGGGTGGTGCCTCTTACATTCTGGGGATCCAGATCTATCGTGATAGATCTAAGAGGATGTTGGGACTTTCACAGTCCAGGTACATTGACACCATACTGAAAAGATTCAGTATAAAAGATTCTAAGTGTGGTAATTTACCGGCTTGTTACGGAATCACCCTCTCCAAAGAGATGTCTCCCAAGACTGATTTAGAAAGGGATCGCATGTCTATTATACCCTAAACTTCTGCGGTAGGCTCTATAATGTATGCGATATTGTGTACCAGACCAGAAGTTGCTTACGCACTGAGAGTGATAAGCCGGTATCAGTCAAACCCTGGGGAGAAGCACTAGATAACAGTAAAGAACATTCTCAAGTACCTGAGAAGGACTAAGGATATGCTCTTGGTTTATGGCGGAAAAGTCATCCAGATCGAGGCCTTTGCTGACTCCAGCTTCCACAGTGACAAGGATGACTCCAAGTCCATGTCAGGTTATATCTTTACCTTCAATGGAGGGGTGGTCTGCTGGAAGAGTTCTAAGCAGGACACCGTTGCTGACTGGATGATGGAAGCGGAGTATATCGCAGCTTCTGATGCCGTAAAAGAAGTAGTCTAGATGAGGTAGTTCTTAACAGAACTTCAGGTGGTTCCGTCCATTGTTGATCCAATACCTCTGTATTGTGACAACAATGGGGCTATAGCTTTAGCAAAGGAACCCAGGTCCCATCAGAAGTCCAGACACATCTTGAGGCGGTATCACCTGATCAGGGAGATCGTGGATCGCCGGGAGATTGAGGTTCGGAGAGTTTCTACGGAGGAAAACACTGCAGATCCATTCACAAAGGCCATCCCTCAGACGCAGTTCGAGAGGCTATTCGAGATGATAGGTTTGCGATATGCCAGCATATGGCCTTAGTGCAAGTGGGAGATTGCTAGTGTAATAAGCCCTAGAGGCCATTATTTTTTGGATGCTTAGGATATATACACGGATTTATAACAGTCTTACTCAATATGGTAGTATGCTACTTTGTTTGTGTCTATCTTAATATGTGTATATGTTTCTTTTGACATGTCACTAATACATATTGATAGAGATCTTAGGATCTTTGTTTGAGTACCAGCGTTGTGATGGAACTCACACTAGTGGGGGCTGGGTAGTCTACAAGCACATCCTTATACATGTCCCTAGTCGTAGGATTATCGAGAAAGGGCATCGATACTCCGGAGTAGACTAGTGTATACGCTTCTCATCCCAGCAGGGGAGATGGTCTGTCCTACATCTATTAGTACTTCGTACTGGAGATAGTATGCAGGTGCTCGTTAGGTTACAAGTATACTGGACAGGACTCATCGAAAACTGTTGGTTGGTATTATACCTATCGTCAGTTAGCAGTTCCCAGGTGACACGAGTACAGTTTAATCCGTTGACTTGACACTGCTACTTCGCCTCAAGTGTGTTCCCACTGTTCTTAGATTGCTACCCTACCACGGCTCTATTGAGTCATGCAAATAGGTAGTAGTTGGGTGCAGTCCCGAAGCACTTGGTGGAAGTGGCAGTTAGATAGGATTCGTCTCTCCCGGTATTGGGGGTTGATATCGCACTGTGTTCGTAACGCCATTATACAATGTCCCTGGCCAGGGTAAGCGAGATTTACCGGTAGTTACTCCAGTAGTTTCTCAGGGTGTTTTGGACTGTACTCCGACACGACCTATACCGCTATTAGGGGTCTGACGTTTACCGCCCCCTAGGCCCGATATGCGATACTCTTAGACGAACAGACCGAACTCTACGGAGATTGTCACATTTAGGCTTAGTAAGAGTTCGGATGGGTTTCCTCATCGGCCTTCTTGTTGACATCTACCTGGGGACCGTTACGTATAGCAAGTACTGCTTGCGGCCTGTGGTTAAATCCACTGCTAGTATAGTGTCGAGTCTTTAGTGTCCTACGCAGAGGGTTTCCCAGCTTCGGGCGAAACGAGTAGAGGTCATTTGGTTTTACGACAGGGTTCGATCACATATGTGTACTTGTGTGCATGTGATGTTCGAGCGGAAAATACTACTGGGCTTTGGTTTAAGCCGGATCCTAGTATTCGACTATTTGATTAGTTTTTTCTCATTGTATTCGTGTTTCTCGGAACATGGATGTGGGTATGTATATACGGATGAGAGAGGGTATAGAAGGAGACATCTCATTAGGGTTTTGACCATTGAATTGGTCAAAACAAATATGAGAAAAGGAAAAGTATTTGTTATTTTTGATAAATGATTTTTTGTGGAATGGCTACTTATGTTGACCACTTGACTTGGATTGACTTGTTGACCTTACATATTTTGTGAGATATTTTTGACCTTAGGTATTTTGTGAGATATTTTGGTGAGATATTTTCCATGCCATGTGGTCATATATATGTTAGCCATTCTATTATTTATAATCATTATCAAAAATACATTCTCTCTCCTCAAGCTTGCTCTCTTCTTCTTCTTCTCAAAACCCTAGTGTCTAATGTGTTGAGAATCAAGGGTTTAGTGAGACTAAGCTACTCAAAATCACACTCTACTCACTCTAGGTTACTTAGTTTAGCACACCAAGTGATCTAGTTGCCTCAACTTGGAGGTATAGCTCAAGGTTGGAACTCTCGGGTGGATCTTCTACTACTTCGAGAAGCCGACGAAGAGGTGCTTTCCATTTCCATTCTAAGGAGCTTGGGAGGTGAACGAGGATAGTGGGAACACAAGAATGACTTGGAACTCTAGGTATAATCTTCTAACATAGTAGATGGAACCTCTAGTTAGTTTGTTAGATATGGTTTAGCTAAGATCTTGGTGTTAAAATCGATGTTACCTTGTTGTAAAAATCATTTTTTTCCCGTTCCGCCTCCCCGCAAACCAGTGGGGTGTGTAACGTCGACTTACATGCTCTATTGTGTCGTGCAAACATGTTTTGGTTGGGTACAGTCCCGACCCATATGGAGGCAGTGAGAGATTGTCGGGGATTCGTCTCTCCCGGTACAGGGAGTCGATATCGCACCGTGTTCGATAAGTCAGGACCATAAGACCTTGGCCAAGGCAGTTGGGATTTACTAATAGGCTAATCAGTAGTTTTCCGGATTGGTTCTGAAACACATCAGCACGACTTATCGGGTTATTAGGGTCTGACGTTTACCACCCCCTAGACCTGGTATGCGATACTCTCAGACGAAGAGACCGGACTGTACGGAGATTATCATAGATAGGCTCAGTAGGGATCCGGATGAGGTTGCTCGTCGGCCTTCCTTTTCGACAGGTACCCGGATAGCCGTTACGTACAGCTAGTGCCGCTGACGTGCTTATGGTTATGGAATTATCCAGTAACTTACTGACGGCGTACTGTCGAGTCTTTAGAGTCCCACACATAGGGTTTCCCTGGTTCAGGAGAAATGGTGTAGTAGCCATATTGGATACGTGCAGAGTCTCGATCGATTGATGTACTTTGTACTCGGACTTTCAATCGGACGGTTTGTAATACTAGCCGGCTCGGGTATGAGCCGGATTACTAAATCAGGTATTGATTTAATAGTTTACATATATGTATATTCTAGTATTACGTTTTTCATGTTATTCTATCTTTTGGGGCATTCGAGTTTTTATCCGTATGCAGGTACGTATATACAGCAGACTGTAATCCATATTTATTACAGATTACCTTCTAGAAGGTGGCCACCTCATTATGTTTTTCCATTTATTTGATAAATGGAAATGAGGTGTAAAGTGTGAGGTATGGTGATAGCCATACTTCAATATTTAACAAATAAATTTTTGATTCATTTGTAGTTACTATTGAAGTATGGTTGTTGATTGTTTATTCAAGAAATTCATATACAAAACCTTTGTGTTGAATTTCTCTCTCATGGATGCTTCATTATTTTCTTGTGCTCCCATTTTTCTTCATCCCCTCCCTCTTCTTGAGTTTCCTCCACCTTCATCATCTTGCTCTTCACTACTGTAACATTCAAAAAAATAAAATATTATTTCTGGGAATTTATAAAATTAAATAATAAATATTATGAATATTTGATAATGCGGTATAATTAATTTCCAATAAATTGGGAAATATTTGGAAAATTATAGGAATTTCTGAAATGAGGGTGTTTTATGTGATTTAGGCAAATTATGAATTTTTATAATTAATTATATACTATTTTAATGCTAATCGCGATTAAATATCACTAATCGTGCATTAACCTTGATTTGTGCACATGACATGCACCATATCTTATTTCACATTTCTACATTTTTTTCTAACATGGCTTTTTTCTTCATTTTCATGCATTGCTTTGTTTTGAATGAGAAGAAAAGAAAAGATAAAGGAAAACAAAAGAAAAGAAAAGAAAAGAAAAGAAAAGAAAAGAAAAAGATTAGAATAAGAGGTATGGGCAAGAGAGAGATAGGTGAGGGGTCAACCTTGTGTAAGTCGATGTACAACACCCCACGACTTGCGGGGAGGCGGAAATATGAAAAACGATCTTGTTCTTTGCTTAAACATCGACTAACCGCAAGAATCGAAGCTAAACGATAACTAACATCAAACATAGAAGTTAACAACTACTATGTAAAGGGATTATACCTAAAGAACCGTGTCCTTCGTCTTTACGAACTCCACCTCCTCCTCGGCCTTCTCGAAGTAGTAGACGATCCACCCGAGAGCTTTACTCCAAGCTTAGCCTCTAAACTTGAGGCAACTAACTTTCTTTAAGTGCTAATCAAAGAAGCTAGGTGATATAGAGTGAGGGTTATGGTTTAATTAGTCTAACTAATCCTTGTACTCAACACATGAGAGGGGAGGATTAGGGTTTGAAGAGGGAGAGCTTGAGGAGAGAGAAGATGAACATAATAATGAAGTGAGAATAATGAGTTATCATAATATATATCAAGCATTTTGTTATATCAAGAAAAGAAAAGAAAATGATTTACAACCATGCTTGATAAATATCTTGTGGTGATTCATCTCCATGAGTCATTAAGCAATTATGAAGCATTAATGACATGGATGAATCATCCATATGACTCACTAATCACATTCATTGTATATGCCACCTAAACCTCCTTAGTCACCACCTTCTAGAAGCTTCTCGCGCAATTACGAGAACGCCCCTCCTTTCCGCAAAAATACGGAAAAACTTTAGACTGTATAAATCCAATAACCGGATACCAGTAACTGGCTTAAACCAAAGCCGACTGGTAAAAACTGTCCGAAAGTCGTACGTGCGTAAACACACGTATGCGTCCGAACCCTTATCGTAAAACCATACGACCTCTATATCGTTTCGCCTGGAGTAGGGAAACTCTCTGTGTGAGACTCTAGAGACTCGACTACTACGCTGGCAGTGGGTTTAACCACAGAACGCAAGCGGCACTAGCTGTACGTAACGGTCCCCAGGTAGATGTCGATAAGAAGGCCGATGAGGAAACCCATCCGAACTCCTACTGAGTCTGATGTGACAATCTCCGTACAGTCCGGTCCGTTCGTCTAAGACTATCGCATATCGGGCCTAGGGGGGCGGCAAACGTCAGTCCCCTAATAGCGGTATAAGTCGTGTCGGAGCGAAGCCCATTACACCCTGAGAAACTACTGGAACCTACCAGTAAATCTCGCTTGCCCTGGCCAGGGACTTTGCATAATGGCTTTCTGACACAGCGCGATATCAACCCCCAATACCGGGAGAGACGAATCCTGTCTAACCGCCACTGCCTCCAAGTGCTCGGGACTGCACCCAACTGCTACCTGTTTGCACGACTCCTTTGAGCCGTGGTAGGGTAGCAATCTAAGAACAGTGGGACACACTCGAGGCGAAGTAGCAGTGTCAAGTCTGCGGACTATGCTGTACTCATGTCACCTGGGAACTGTTCACTGATGACTGGTATAAAACCAACCAACAGTTCCCTGTGAGTCCTGTCCGGTGTACCCGTAACCTAACGAGCACCTGCATACTATCTCCAGTACAACGTACTGACGGCTGTGGGACAGACCATCTCCCCAACTGGGATGAGAAGCGTACACACTAGTCTACTCCGGAGTATCGATGCCCTGTCTCGATAATCCAACGACTAGGGACCTGAATAAGGATGTGCTTGTAGACTACCCAGCCCCCACTAGTGTGACTGCCATCACAACGCCGGTAGTCAAGCAAGATCCTAAGAGCTCTATCAATACGTATACTCACATATTAAGATAGAAAAACCAAGTAGCATACTACCATGTTTAGCAAGACTGTTATATACATGTGAATATCCCAAGCTTCCATTAAGTAATATACAAACTAGTATGATACAATAATGGCCCCTAGGGCATATACACTAACACCTTAGACCATGGCATTTCCCTCCTTCATTATTTCCTCTTCATTTTCCTCTCCCCTCTCACATGGTTGCCCTCCACCTCCTCCCTCCTCTATCTCCTCACAACACATCCAAAAACCCGTCAAAACCTCATCCCCACTTCATTAAAAACATGCACAAGCTCATTACAAGCATTTTGGACCAAGAAAGTTTGGATTTTAGAGACATGGGGCAACTCAAGAAAATTCTTGAGTTGCCAAATGAGGTAATTCCTTTACCATTAGCATTGTTTTTCATTCACTTTAGCTTCCATGTTAGTTTAGAAGTGATTATTTAAGGTTTAGTGAGCTTGGAAAATTCCAAGATGAGGTTAGGGATTTATTTGAGTTATGATAGTGTAATTGAGATTTAGTAGATGCCACAAACCACTGTAGTGATTGTATATTGAACTAAAACAGAGACTAGAACCCCAATTCACAAACTTAGAAATCCCCGATATCGGATTTTGTGGATTCTATGAGGATACATTGGTATCTGCTTGTTAGATATGTAAGCCCTAGAGGCCTGTATTGTATAGGATGCTAGGCATGTATATGTACAAAAACAATCTTTGCTCGAAATGATAGTATGCTATCTGGTTTATCTTCATCTTAACGTGTGATGTATTGTATTTCATATCTTTGTATACATGTTGATGAAGCCCTTAGAATTATGCTGGACTACCAGGATTATGATGGAGATCATACTAGTGGGGCCTGGGCAGTCTACAAGCATATCCTTTAATTGTTCCTAGTCGAGGGTATATCGAGACAGAGCATCGATATTACCAGAGTAGACTAGTGTGTATGTTTCTTGACCCTTAGAGGGCGATGGATGGTCCCATATCCATTGGTGTTTGACATCAAAGATTATACATAGGTTCTCATTGGAGAATGGGTACACCGAACAGCACTCACCGAGAACTCCTAGATGGTGTATATACCTATTGTCAGATAGCAGTTCTCTGGTGACACTTGTACAGGTTAGTCTGTAAACCCGAGATCGTCATAGTGTCTTGTGTGGTTCCCACTGTGCTTTGATTTCCTCCCTACCACGGCTATACTGAGTCGTGCAAACAGGGGACTTTGGTTACAGTCCCGAATCACATGGAGGCGGTGAGTGATAGGAGGGGTTTCGTCTTTCCCGGTATAGGGAGTTGATATCGTGCTATGTTTGATGGCTATAACACCCAAATCCTTGGCCAGGTTTCTTGAGGTTTACTGATAAGTGTTATCAGTAGTTCCTCGAACTGTTATGAGCCATATATCAGCATGACTTATAAAATTACTGGGGTCTGACATTTACCACCCCTAGACTTCATATGCGGCGTATCAGACGAAGAGACCGGACTGTACGGTAAGTGTTGCTTACAGGCTCGTTAGGGTTGTCGTGAGTTCGCTCGTCGGCCACTTTTTCGTCATGTACCTGGATAGCCGTTACGCACAGCTAGTGCCGCTGACATGCTTGTGGTTAAACCCATCTGCCAACGTACTGTCGAGTTTTTAGAGTCCCACACAGAGGGTTCCCTTATTCAGGTAAAAGATGTAGAGGCCGTAAGTTGTTACGGCAGCCGTAAGGTGTTATGGCAAGGTTTCGATCATGTTCGTGTAATTGTTACAGGAATAATGATCGGGAGGATAATACTTGTAGTCTTTGGTTTAAGCCGGATACCGGTATTATATTATTGGATTATTTGTACTCGTATTTTTCGGAATTCGGATACGGGTATATGTATAAGGTATACGGAGGAGGGATATTCTCGTAATTGTTACACGAATACCTTCTAGAAGGTGCCACCTTATAATTACATTATTTGTTTTATGAAAATAAATAAATGAGACGGAATTTAGAAAGTCCAAGCATGGTTGAAAGAATGGGTTGTTTTATTTTATATTGTTTTGGAGTTACTATTGAAGCATGGTGCTAATTTTATAATGCATGCTTCAATTATTTCATTTGAGCCATATCCTTCATCATGCTTAGATTTTCTCTCATTATCAAAAACACTTTCTCTCTCCTTATTCTCTCCTCCTCCTTCATCCTAAGCATTACCCTCCACATGTGATGTGAATCAAAAGCTTAAGGTTAAAGATAATTCAATACATTAATCTCTACATCATCCTAGTGATCTCTTCTAGCAAACTTGATTTCTAGGTTAAACTCTTGTGAAGAGTTTGTAGCTTGCATGATAGCTCTCACGTGGATCATCTAGGTCTTGAGGTGGCCGGAGATCGAGGACAACGGAAACATCCAAAGGAGCTAAGAAGTTCATCAAAAGAGAAGACAAGGAGCAAAGGAGTTGCACCAAAGAGAAGACCCGAAGGACTGTATCATCGAGGTATAATCCCTAACATAGTAGATAAGATCTCTAGTTAGGGTTTTCTAGTTATGGTTTAGACAAGATCTTGGAAAAAGTGCGTGTTGTATGCAAAGAAAATTTTCGTTTATCGCTTCCGCCGCCTCACAAGAGTTGTGGGAGCATGCAACATGCACTAACATGGTATCAGAGCCTAGCTAAACCATAACTAGATAGTTAGCTAAAGGTTAGAACTTCGATCAATGGACTTTTCTCTCGAAAACACATTTTCTGCCATGCTCGCTGTCAAATTTTTAAAGTGTTCAAAAAATCATTTCAGAGGTCTTAAAAATACGTGCAGGGTTTTCTAAGCATACTGTTGAAAAACGAGACCCTAACTCGCCAAGAACGCCGCGTATCCGTGGCCAAACTCAGTGTTAGCCGCGGATCCGCCGCCGAGTCGTGGCCGAGTTGACTCGTTTTTCAACAGTTTTTTTAGATTAAAAAAATAGTGTTTCTAGGATATTTGGAATTTACAAAAAGTTGTTTGTGCTCTCGATTGTGACAAGTGTTGGCATGGTTTAAAATTATTGATCTAAATTCTAAGTGTTTGGCTAATCGGGTTTTCTGTTTTTTCGATATGTGTTTGAAACGTCCACTAATTGCTATATGACGATTGGTAGGGGGTTGCACATATGTATATCATGAGATGGTATGTGTATATGAATATGTTGGATAGTCGTAATGAATGGCCGGGGTATGTGAGAAGAGCGTTTTTTCTTTTCTTTCATTCAATGTAATTTGTAAAAAGCAATGTAATATTATTTCGCGGGGCACATCCGGGTTGAGGTTGTAGCCACCATTGTATAATTTCTTTTTATTATTTTTGCTCCTAGGATAGACCCAAGGTGGGGTACACAAACTACCGGGTTTTCGAAGTGCCAAGTGGCCTACTCACTTTGTTGAGAGATGTTGCTTCACTTCGAGAATTTGGCGGATAGTTTACCGCACCCGTAGGGGCCTAGGGTGGAGTTTTGGCTATTCATCACGACCGTGGAACCCGCCTTTCATTAAGAGCTTGAATGAAATACGGAATTCTTAGTATATCCAATGTATTCATCTGTGATCTGAATTGGCTATATTTATATATGAGATATATAATAAACATTGCATATGTTTTGCACCCGCGCAAGTCCAGCCCCCGCTCTGCCGCTAGTTAAGTAACCTAACGGTGCATGACGGGGCCCCGTGGCGAATGCGGATGGCATAAGCGTACGTTCTATTTTCGTTTCTTTTCTGTGATATTTAGGAAACGTAGATGATGGGACAGCATTAATGTGATTAATGTTTAGAAAAAGAAACCTAAAGATGTTGTAGAATCAATCTTTTTAAAATGGGTAACTCTAGTTTTTGCTTTGCATAGTGGTATTCTTGAATATCCTGCACCTCATTAATTGAGAAAGGGCCGATATCCTTTCATCGGAAGTGACCCCTTTAGCGAAACTAGCAAATGTTACAAAGAACTCGATTGTTTTTATAGTTGATCTAACTTTTGCTTTGCATCATGGCATTCATGGATATCCTGCACCTCATTCGATGAGGAAAGAGCCGAGATCCCTTCACCGGGAGTTACCTCTTTAGCAGAATTAGAAAGATACTACAAAACCATTCGATTTTTAAAACTGGAGCTTAAACCACTCCTTTCACTCGATTCTACAACGATATCAAGTTCAAAATGTTAAAGGTTTTCATAAAAACCATCCGTTGCCCTCCACCATTTTAGGAAGCAGAGTGTTTAGTATTCGTGCCACGTTTGTTGACTATAGTTAAGGCGTGGTGTCACGACCCGAAAGTACGGAACATGACCAGCACTTAGACTACGAAACGTCTCGAGGCGTACGTAATCTAAGTAAGCCGAAAACCCAGGAATCCAAACCAAGAAAAGTAATAGAGTGAAGGAAAAACCAACTTAAAGCAAGTAGTTTAATAGCATAATGCCGAATTATGCGTATTTTAAAAAACATCAAATATTTCCTGAAAATTTCGGCGGAGTCTCCTTTGTAAAAACTGGCACCCAAATAGGATACAACATGAATAGTATACGAAATCAATAAAATGCATCCCCAAGCGGGAGCTAGCTCTTCGTCAATCGAAGGTCACAACCACACAAGCAATATAATATACAACACCAAGAGCGAGGATCAAAACTCAAAAGGAAACTCAAAACAACAAGAAATCCATAGAAATATAACGTGCGACTCTAAGGTCGAAAGAATAGCATCACTGGTCTCTATCTCAAAATAAATACATGTTTAGTTGATGGAACTTCTAGATACAACAGAATAATAATATACAAGGTATATAATGGGGGGTACGATACAAATAAACCCACCTACTAGAAAGTCACCTAAAAGAAGCAGTGCCAGCAAAGCCGTAATGAAACCTGTACGGCAAAACCTGCAAGAACTGTGGCACAACGGGGTGAGTTGCCAACTCGTGAGTAGAAAAACATCTACGAACAGAAATCGCATGAACAATGCAATCCTAGGTCAACAATCATAATATATCCTCAAATATATATAACCAGCAGCCTATAATAATGGCTAGGGTAAAAGTCTAACCTAAGTGTAATCCCATGTGCCCGTGTCAGTGCCTCAGGTAGCAATATATCATATGGATGATGTATGAATTCATGAAACAGAATAAAACCGCTTTCATAATTTAGTGCGATTTCTGTACTTTTAAAAGAGGTATCATAAATGAAATCAACATAAACAGTGTCTAGCATCGACACAAAACATAAATCCCAATGTCTCAATATCTCAGGATCTCAATGTCTCAATCTCACTATCTAGGGCGCTGTCAATCCAGACCAGCCCCTACCATCAATCTCAAGACCACGAAGGTATCCTCCGGATATCCGACGCGTCGAGTAATATCACCGGTCGGTAGTGCTCCCCTGCCAGGCTCAACGCCATCATCTGCGATCCTCTTGCCCCGGGGTACCGTACCGGATCCACCATGTACCCAAAACGGTTCCTCCACTCCTCGAACTCGGGTCTCGAAATCCATCAGCAAACTCATGGCGGACTGTTGGAGATAGTGCCCTCAGAGTCAATTATTGGATCACGGGCACGTGATTGCAATGATTGAGGGAGGACCTGTCCCAGTAGGACAGTCTTACTCAAGATGATAGTATGCTATCTGGTTTATCTTTATCATCGTGTACTGCTTTAGGTGACCTTATGAGTCGCTATTACACGTTGATAGAGCCCCTAGGATTCTTGCTTGACTATCAGCAGTATGAGGGCGATCATATACGTGAGAGCTGGAGTCTATAAGCACATCCTTAAAAGGTCCCTAGTCGTGGGAGTTTCGAGACAGGGCATCGATTCTCCAGAGTAGACTAGTGTATACAGTCGAGACCCCGACAAGGGGCGGTGGCCGGTCTCACAAGCCACTGGTGTCAATTGGTTCACCTAAGATGTATACAGGTGCTCATTGGGTTATGAGTACACCGGATAGGACTCGCCGGGAACCAGCTAGTTGGGATTATACCAGACGTCAGATAGCAGTTCCCTGGTGACATGTGTACAGGTTAGTTCATCGACCTGAGATCGTCATTTGTCTCGTGTGAGTTCCCACTGTGCTTTGATTACTACCCTACCACGGCTCAAAAAAGTCGTGCAAACAGGTTTTAGTTGGGTACAGTCCTGAGCCATATGGAGGCAGTGAGCGGATCTGCAGGGGTTCGTCTCTTCCGGTATTGGGGGTGAGGTCGCGCTGTGTCTAGGAGAGCCATTACACAAAGCCCTCGGCCGAGGCAGGAGATTTACTGGTAGGTATTTCAGTAGTATCTCAGGGTGTTCTGGGCGACACTCCGACATGACTTGTACCGCTATTGGGGGTCTGACTTTTACCAACTCCCTAGGCCCGCCATGCGATACTCATAGACGAACGGACCGGACTGTACGGATATTGTCACTGACAGGCTCAGTAGGGTGTCAGGATGAGTTCGCTCATCGATGTCCCTTTTGGTCAATAGCTGGTAGCCCGTCACGTATGGCTAATACCTCTGACGTGCTAGTGGTTAAATCCACAGCCATAGTATTGACGAGTCTTTAGAGTCCACCACACACAAAGTTACTCAAGTTTCGGGCGAAACGCTGTAAAGGCCGTATGGAGATATGGCAGGGTTCGATCAGATACGTGCGGTATTGCACGGATCGTGATCGGACGGATTTTACTAGCCGGCTTTGGCTTAAGCCGGATCCTAGTATTAGACAGTGTAGATTTTGTCTCTTTGCATTTGTATTCAGTGGGAATACAAATGCGGGCATGTATATGCAGTCGCGGGGTTTTCCTGTAATTTATTACGGGATCAGTTTTCTGAAGTTGCCAGTTTGCATTCCGTTCCGGCCGGTTTTTCTTTGTTCTTTCGCGGCCGGACTTTTCCGTTGGAGGGGGTTATTTGCAAGTTTGCAAATAACTTATTATGGAGGGGTTTATTGTGTTTGTGGCTTTTCTCATGATGAGATTCCTTTTGAATCAATCCTTTGCATTTATGAGATTAGAATGAGATTAGAAATTGTTTTGACCTTGGTGTGACTATTTTCTCCTTTCATTTACATTCTCCTCTTGCTTTATTCTTGAGATATTCATTCCCTCCACCATTATAATATTGGGGCCGGCCACACTAGAAGGAGAGAGGGGGTTCATTTGTGTGTGAGAGAGATTCATTCATCTCATATTTATTCTATGCTTGCTACCAAAAATCACACACCTCTCTCCAAAGATTATTTCTCCATCTCCACCTCCATGGCAACTTCACTACCCCCAAAGAGACATGGTTTCTACACTTGCCTACAGCATCCCATGGACACGTCGGCTAGCCAACTTCGCGCCCGAGTTGCCTTGGTCCAGAGGTGGGAGCCCGTAAAAGAATCCGGCTACATGGTGCCCTTTCCGACGAGGAGGTGACGGACGGAGATTCCGCGGGAGATCGGAGTGGAGACGAAGACCGAAGGACAGGGATCGCTTGGCATAACTCTCTACCCATCTCTTATTAGCTAGCATTGGGTTAATGGTTTTGATCCGGGTTTTATTGTCCGCGGTAGCGCCGGTTTAAACTTAAGAAAAATTTTGATTCCGCATTTTGGCCTTGAGTAGACGGCCGGGGCGCTGCCATGGCGCAACATGGTATCAGAGCCACGCCATTAACCTAGTCTAGCTTTGCTCTAACGTATTTACAAGTTCGATCGATCGGATTTTCCAAAAACCGTATTTTCAGTTGCATCAGTTTCTGTCGAAAATTTTTTAGCTCCAAAATTTTTTCAGGTTGTTGCAGAATGATGTACATGGAATTCTAAGAACACTGTAAAATTTTGGTAACTTGATCCCTCCATAAGTCCGTGGAACCGCGGCCATAACCCCTATTTGGCCGCGGTTCCGCCGCAGGATGTTGGCTTCACTTCACCAATTTTTTGCAGTGGGCTTTTGGGATGAAAATAGGGGTTTTGGTATGTTCTTTTTGGGCCCAGAATTTCTTTATGTGCTACAGTAGTGCTTGGGGCCCACCTGGGTAAATTTGATCGATCGAAATTTTTAAACACATTAGTTCACAGTATTTACATTATATCTACGACCGTGAATGTCACTTGATCGGTAAATCCTGTCTAACTGCTATAGCCCGGTTAGACGGATTTGCGAACGTGCCATTCACGTTGATGTTCTGTGTTGTGCTGTGATGTTGCGGATCGGTCGTGGGGATAGCCTGGATGCAGTGGTAGTACAGTTTTGTTTTATATGTACATTTGATATTGCGGGGCGAGCGTCCGACATGTGGACTGCCGTCACTGCCTGTTTGTATTATTCTTTTGGGGCATGACCGGGTCGAGGTCGATGTACCCGTTGTATGTATATTTTACTTTCTGTACTAGGATTACCCCACGGAGGGGTGCACGGGTAGCCGGGTTCTAGAGGGCAACAAGCCCGCATCTCATGGCTTTGAGACGGAGGGGGCTTCACTCTAGAATTGGCGGGCTATTCGCCGCACTCGTAGGGGGTATAGGTTGACCCAGGAGGGGTGCCCAAGTTATCGGATTCCGTGAAGTGCTGGGTGGTCCATTCACGTTGCTGAAGGGGGCTGCCTCGCTTCAGGTTTTGGCGGGTAACTTGCCGCGCCCGTAGGGGTCTAGGATTTCATTGCACAGGCTATCCACACGACCAGGGGAACATCGGGTTTCAGTAGCGGCTCTGTGAAACCCGGGGCTTCCAGATATCTGTATTGTTCTGTGATGCTGGTTACATTTCTGTGATGTTGCATTTTATCACGCCTTGAGCGAATATTATATATTGATATATATACTAGTAGATGTTGTATATGTTTTGCATCCGCGCTAGTCCAGTCCCCGCTCTGTCGTTAGGTAAGTAACCTAACGGGTGATGACGGGACCCAGTGGCGAATGCGGATGGCATATACGTACATCATTATTTTCGTTCTTTTATGGTGTGATCAATTGATGGGACTGCGTTGATTCGGATCAATGCAAGATAAACAAACCTATTCTGATGTTGTTGGAACATTTTTCAAAAAGCAGTTATTGCAAGGGCGTTCTCTTTTGTTTTGCACAGTGGTATTCAGTTGGAATATCCTGCTCCTCAGTCGATGAGGCAAGGGCCGAGATTCCTTCACCGGGAGTGACCCCTTGGACAGAAGTTTGCGTCAGGGCAATAACTTCACTATAGCCGATTACTTTTTGCTTTGCATCGAGGTATTCAGTTGGAATATCCTGCACCTCATTCTACGGGGAAAGAGCCGAGATCCTTTCACCGGGTGTGACCTCTTTAGCAAAGGGTTTTCGTCACTATACTTTTTATAAAAACTATGCAGTTCCTTCAACGATATCAAGTTCATTACGTTAAAAGTTTTTCGCCAAAAACTAGACGTAGCCCTCCGTCATTTCTTATAAGTATTACTTAGTATTCGTGCTGTGTTTGTTGACTGTGTCAAGGCGTAGTGTGCGGTAGCTAAGTAGTGTTTGTTTGTAGCATATTAATGGGATTGGTTAGGACAGTCATGCGGCCTTGTTGACTGTGTCAAGGGCTCATACGGGTGGGTTTAATGCAATCCAGGATAATGACGGGTTGAACTTGATTAGGACTCTTTGATTTGTTGACTGTGTCAAGGTCACTTGAGTCCTAGGGGTAAAAATCACATCGGGAGTTTCTAAAGAAACTGAAACTTGCCAGGCATGCGCATACCTTCTGGAGTGTGGTGACGTGAGTGGATTCCGTCACGTTATCATGCGATGATAGTTGGATCCTGATTCCCACTGATGAGTTGGTTTACTCCTCGGGTGATCCCGACTAATTTTTCTTTCAGGTTTGGGGAAGAATTTGATGTTACAGTGGGAGGTTTCCAGATTAGATAAAGTGATAACCATTCTGATCTAGGTTAGAGTGCACGCTGAGTGTTTCTTTTCTCTCTCTCTTTGGCAGCGACCATTGACCCGACCCTAGACTATGACTCAGTGACCAAGTTGACCGAACCTTCTTAACACTGGCTTTTGGATTTTCAGAGTTGCAAACCTCATTGCCACTCCTACTTTTACCCTTTTCTCCAGGACACCTCGTATTACTACGAACGTCCACTTCCATTGGACAAAACCATCATATGGTTTGATACGAACTCGAAGGAATTCGAGGATGGTTTCCGGTTCTGGAGAAAACGAATACGACTATTCAGTTGTCTTTTCCTTTCACCTTCTCTCATTGCGAGTACTCCTTGGTTTACGAGACAGTACACCTATTACGCAAATTGGATAGTCTTCTTCCAAATCTTAGGCTGGTGCCGAACGGTAGGGAATGAAGAAAACCAATTAGCCTAAACGGTGTACAGAAGGTATTAAATTAAGACAAAGAAAGGGATTAGTAAGAGGGCAAAGTAAATTGCGACTGCTATTCACGACCAAACCAAGTATTTCTTCGCCAATCCTAAATCACCTTTGTATTTCTCCAGGACACTCCGTATCACTACGAAGATCCCAAGTTATTTTGGATATTCCATCGTATGGTTATATACGAACTCGAAAGGAACTTGTTCCAGTTCGGGGATGGATTCTGGTTCAGGAGAAATAGGAATAAGGTTTATTCGGTTGTCTTTTATCTTAACCTTCTCTCGCATTGCGAGTGCTCCTAGGATTAGGACAGTACACCCATTATGCTTATTGGATAGTCTTCTTCCAAACCATAGGCTGGTGCCGAACGGTAGGGAAGGAAGAAAACCATTTGGCCTAAAGGGGTGTACAGAAGGTAATGACTAAAGACATATAAAGGGATTTGGAGAGGTGGCAAAGAATTATACGGTTATCGTTGTGAATCTGGATAATGGAAGAGGCATTACTAGGAATACCGGGATACCCCATCGAAACATTTCAATGTTTTAGTTTCACTGTGTACTGTTAAAAGAAAACTGATTTCCCAATTAGCCCTTGCTCTAGGGTATGTATTTACCAGGTATGATTCTCACATCTGTATGGTTTTACAGATGATGAGTGGGAGTAAGTTATTGGGAACTAGGTGATTATCCTCATTATATCGGAATTCATTGTAATTAGTGATATTTGAGGAAGTCACCTGGGTTGTTTGCTGGACGGCAAATATTTGGTTTTGAATATCCGTTGTTGTGCACCAATTTCAAATTGATATATCTGTACGTCTATTTTTATAGAGTGAGATATACCTTTTTGAAATTATGTCTATGACATTTACCTATACCAGTGGATGGTTAGGTAAGGAGCATTGAACAAAGGTGTAATTCTTCTTAACCATAAGTACAGTTTTCAACCTACGACACACAGTGAATGAGTTGTTAGACTCAGGGACTTAAACAGAGTATTGTATATTGTCCAGTGTCCATTAGGACAGAGGGGTTGGTCCTCGTACTATATTCTGTTTACTTTTAACTTCTCTAGTTCTTAGACATGTGTTTCGTAGAAACACAGGGTCTAAGTTTTGAGGAGTTATTGGTATAAGAATAGAGTAGAGAACCAGGTATTGCAAGTATCGGGATTCTTCAAGGTGATCGAAGATGTTGATACTTGTGTATGGTATTCAGTTGATAGTAATGAGAACTTGCTTCTCTTTCAGGTTACTCAAAATTGGAAGCATTCCTAAGTTGAGTAACGCTGATCGGCCTCCTTCCATTTAGTTGACATGCACTGGTGACAGCTGCATGATTTGAATCTGGTTCAATTAAATCAGTGCCTCTGTTGGATATAGAACAGTTCATATCTTGACATTGTTAAGATACAGGGAGTTGTCTGGCTTATGCTTAAAACCAGACTCCGGATAACTCAAGGCACATTTCTGTAATGGCTGTTTGTGGGTTGACCCGGGCTATGACGAGGGTTGATTTTCTACCATCTGGAAGATCAATAGTGATATTGTTCTTGACTCGCCACAGTTTTAACAAAAATGGATTTTTTTTCCAGAAAGCAGTAGTGGGAGTATGGTAGAACTGGAAGTGATTCCAGAACCGCAAACGATTACTGAAGATTTGATAAGAACCTAAAGATTCAATCTGGTTTGACATTCCATTGGCCACTCCGCAGATATGGTGGGTAACCTCAGGCACCCGAGAGGTACTTCGGTATGCTCAGGGACAGTGGCAGGGAGGTTCTTGTTTACCCAGACATGCCATTGCTGTTGTTCCAGACTGTGAGACCCAGAAGGAGGATGGGTATAGCGTCATTCTAAACTAGCTTTAGAAGTGTACGTGTATATGACTCTGCCAGAGGGTTGTCATGGTCAGTGGGAGCAGCGGAAGCATTGGTGGACAGGTAGCTTATGTCTATTTATAGACTAAAGCAGATATAGCGGAGATAGATCATCTATTTCTGATGTGAAGTCATAGGTTTGACTTCATCAGAATAGGGGATAGATCTGTTAAAAAGGTAGTAGGGTGTAATGTCCTGGTATTTGGATGACATACACAGAGTAGGAAGTGATATTCCTATACTACGGTCGGTTATACTTTGGTTGTCACACAGTGGTTTCTCCACATGGGACTTGGATATAATGTCAAGACATTCTGGTTACTAGATCTATGGTTTTAGATCCAGATTTGGGTGGTTTCACAATCTGTGTACTTAGACAACATTCTATGAGTATTTAGAATGGACGACTCCTGGCATGGTAGTATACCTGCAGGTGATGGAGTCACCCTCTGTAAAGGTGTCTTATAAACTAAAGAGGAGAGGGATGTGCATGATTGGCAGATCACTTGCTTAGGCAATTGAGTCAATCATGAGATGTCAAGTACCACACCAGATGTTGTTTTTGCAGTAGATGCAATAAGTTGATATTGATCCAATCCTGGAGAAACAGTCGGAAGCAGTTTTAGAACATAAGTGGATGTTCTAGGGATATGATAACGACAGCCTCCTTTAGGAGACGGTTATCATTCCAGGCTTCCAAAGTGACCTGGACGGCAGAGTGGCCGTCAGAGTTTTAGTTTTCGCTCTGACGAGGGGCAGTATTTTGGACAGGTGGTCCAGGCGGATACTGAGGGAGGCATGGCGCAGGATACTGATTAAGTTCAGTTGACGATACAGTCTAAGAAGTTTGGATTTGGAGTTCATTTATGAACTAGGTCCCATCAGACATCCAGACATTCTAAGACAGGTATTGCTCATTTCGGGAGATGGCTTTCTCCGCGAACTTGAGATATAGAGAGACATAGAAAGAAACATCAAATCGGATCCACTCACTGAGGCTATTCCTCGAATGCAGTAGTTTCGCAAACGAGCTTTGTGAGACTGACTAGTAGAGGAGTTGGGTGTTCGGTATCACACGGGCTGTGAGTATGCGACATCACAATAATTAGCCTTGAGTGCAAGTGGGAGATTGTTGGAGATAGCGCCCTCAGAGTCAATTATTGGATCACAGGCACGTGATTATAATGATTGAGGGAGGACCTGTCCTAGTAGGACAGTCTTACTCAAGATGATAGTATGCTATCTGGTTTATCTTTATCATCATGTACTGCTTTAGGTGACCTTATGAGTCGCTATTACACGTTGATAGAGCCCCTAGGATTCTTGCTTGACTACCAGCAGTATGAGGGCGATCATATACGTGAGAGCTGGAGTCTATAAGCACATCCTTAAAAGGTCCCTAGTCGTGGGAGTTTCGAGACAGAGCATCGATTCTCCAGAGTAGACTAGTGTATACAGTCGAGACCCCGACGAGGGGCGGTGGCCGGTCTCACAAGCCACTGGTGTCAGTTGGTTCACCTAAGATGTATACAGGTGCTCATTGGGTTATGAGTACACCGGACATGACTCACCGAGAACCTGCTAGTTGGGATTATACCAGACGTCATATAGCAGTTCCCCGGTGACATGTGTACAGGTTAGTTCATCGACCTGAGATCGTCATTTGTCTTGTGTGAGTTCCCACTGTGCTTTGATTACTACCCTACCACGGCTCAAAGGAGTCGTGCGAAAAGGTTTTAGTTGGGTACAGTCCCGAGCCACATGGAGGCAGTGAGCGGATCCGCAGGGGTTTATCTCTCCCGGTATTGGGGGTGAGGTCGCGCTGTGTCTAGGAGAGCCATTACACAAAGCCCTCGGCCGAGGCAGGAGATTTACTGGTAGGTATTTCAGTAGTATCTCAGGGTGTTCTGGGCTACACTCCGACACGACTTGTACCGCTATTGGGGGTCTGACTTTTACCAACCCCCTAGGCCCGCCATGCGATACTCATAGACGAACGGACCGGACTGTACGGATATTGTCACTAACAGGCTCAGTAGGGTGTCAGGATGAGTTCGCTCATCGACGTCCCTTTTGGTCAATAGCTGGTAGCCCGTCACGTATGGCTAATACCTCTGACGTGCTAGTGGTTAAATCCACAGCCATAGTATTGACGAGTCTTTAGAGTCCACTACACACAAAGTTACTCAAGTTTCGGGCGAAACACTGTAGAGGCCGTATGGAGATATGGCAGGGGTCGATCAGATACGTGCGGTATTGCACGGATCGTGATCGGACGGATTTTAGTAGACGGCTTTGGGTTAAGCCGGATCCTAGTATTAGACAGTGTAGATTTTGTCTCTTTGCATTTGTATTCAGTGGGAATACAAATACAGGCATGTATATGCAGTCGCGGGGTTTTCCTGTAATTTATTATGGGATCAGTTTTCTGAATTTGCCAGTTTGCATTCCGTTCCGGCCGGTTTTCCTTTGTTCCTTCGCGGCCGGACTTTTCCGTTGGAGGGGGTTATTTGCAAGTTTGCAAATAACTTATTGTGGAGGGTTTATTGTGTTTGTGGCTTTTCTCATGATGAGATTCCTTTTGAATCAATCCTTTGCATTTATGAGATTAGAATGAGATTAGAAATTGTTTTGACCTTGGTGTGACTATTTTCTCATTTCATTTACATTCTCCTCTTGCTTTATTCTTGAGATATTCATTCCCTCCACCATTATAATATTGGGGCCGGCCACACTAGAGGGAGAGAGGGGGTTCATTTGTGTGAGAGAGAGATTCATTCATCTCATATTTATTCTATGCTTGCTACCAAAAATCATACACCTCTCTCCAAAGATTATTTCTCCATCTCCACCTCCATGGCAACTTCACTACCCCAAAGAGACATGGTTTCTACACTTGCCTACATCATCCCTTGGACGCGTCGGCTAGCTAACTTCGCGCCCGAGTTGCCTCGGTCCAGAGGTGGGAGCCCGTAAAAGAATCCGGCTACGTGGTGCCCTTTCCGACGAGGAGATGACGGACGGAGATTCCGCGGGAGATCGGAGTGGAGACGAAGACCGAAGGACACGGATCGCTTGGTATAACTCTCTACCCATCTCTTGTTAGCTAGCATTGGGTTAATGGTTTCGATCCGGGTTTTATTGTCCGCGGTAGCGCCGGTTTAAACTTAAGAAAAATTTTGATTCCGCATTTTGGCCTCGAGTAGACGGCCGTGGCGCTGCCGTGGCTCAACACGGACGACTCATACATCATGGGAAAACCGTACTTTTCTTTAAAAAAAGGAGAAAGAATTTTATAAGTGTTTTTGCGGTTTTCCTCCAAATCCCAGAAATCACATGAAATCCGAATCCAAGTCATCAATAGCATGTAAACAGTGAATATAGCATGAAAATCCATGAATGCGGTACAACAGTGAATAATAACATGCATGAAGTAGCAAGTAGTAACTACAATGTCTAAACTAACATATAAGGCAAGTACGAAAATATCATGTCTAAACTATTAGCTAACAACTTATGTCAAATGAAATGGTATTTTCTAAAGTGTTCGTGACTTGGCAATTACCGATGAAGATGTGTGTGAGCCGGCAAGTAAGTGTACGTGGTACATACGTGTCATCGGTAATGGTGCTGGTGTCCTAACAGTATGATATCAACAATAGAATATGAAACATAATATAAGCATGCGATGCGGAGCGAACAACAATAATGAGCGGGAGATAAATACTAGACACAAAGATGACAATCTATATTTAATATAAATCTAGTCTAACAACTACACTAAACTAAAGGGCAAAGCTAACTGGCTACTGAAGGTAAGGAAACCGCCTAACACCTGAGTCGATACATATGTGTGTGTGTGTGTATCAGTCGGTGATCCCACCTCGATAATATCACATCCGATACCATATCTATAATCAGTTATTCCCAAGTCAAGAGTGCGGATCAAACATCAATATATAGCTCGTACGTAAATCCGTCGTACGGCATCCCCAAATCTGGGTACGGGTCAATATTATATTCCTCATATTATTCATCTGGTATCCTCTCTATCAACGATCATAATCCGGGTACTGATCTATGTATAGTACAATACTAATGTCATCAATCTAATCATGATCTGACTGCTGATCTACAGCCTCCTACAAACCGATATCATCATCATATATCGTCATAAAGAGGTATACATCGCCTAATGCGACCTATTTTAAATATCTTGTCATATCATATCATATCATATCTCGCATCACGATCACATGTCAACCGTTTTATATATATCCCATTCACATGGCATCGTCATCCAAAGATCCGCTATAACATTAGGACGTATCTCAAGTACGAATCCTGCCATATCACCGACCTCATAATCTAAGATCAACTCTCATCAACTCATCTCAATCCCAAGTATCATCCTCAAATCCGTATGTGAACACATAACTACATAGAATCCGATATATGCACATATGAACAAAGGAATGTATGCAAGTATGTATGTCTGTGTGTATGTGTAGTGCAACCACTACTCTAGGGTCTCGCAACACTAAACTAAACCGATCACACCCTGAATCCATCTATGTCATCAATAACATCAAACAATATATATAACCACTATGTGTGTATATGTATTCGTATCTATCACCACGAACCACGGGGGTACTATATGCCATCCACCCGACTTCTCCCCGTAGATATAAATCTACTCACCTGGTCCTCGCTCGCCGGTGCCGACGTCGCCACGCGCTTGCTTGTTGTCTCTAAGTCCACATGGGGTACCTACATATCATAACGCACCGTATCGCATTAAAATCCGACTCATGACCAAAACGACACACGAATTCCACATAGATCAAAACCTATGGCTGCTTTTACAAATCAACCCAAAAAAGCTCGACGTCGGCGTACAAACGCCAAACCATCGAGAAAAACATCAAACGTACCAATCATGGTTTCACAAATCACTAATTATATATGAAATAGGATTTAAATCATCAAAACATTAAAATTAATCAATTCGTATTATTTCTCAAAAACCTAGTTAGCAAAAGTTTTCGTTTTAATTCGAAACTTGATGTTTTAACAAAACTAATGTCCAATATATATTCACTAAATATCTTAATTAGGTCATATAAATCACTTCTATATTTTTATGACACTAATTTGTAAAAATTCAAAAATTCTAGTTTGCAATTATACCCAAATTTCAACCATTTTAGCAAAAATGCATAAACAACAATTTAGCTTGGATTTGCATGATCTACAATATTAAAATACAATTTATAATATTAATAATGTGATAAAAACCCTAACCATATTTTTAATCTCACATTCTAATTCAATTTTTTTTAAAAAACTAGTAAGCATGAATACTAGAAAATTGACGCAACTATCGCAAATTTGCGACAAAAAGACTACAATCTAGCATAATCACCCAAGTCACACCATTAGGTAGCCACTACACAAAATTTCAACACATTAACCATGCTTCAAAACCTATATTCCATAAATAACCCTTTCTCGATTTTTATAAATAGCAATTGCAATCAAAATCCATACTAGAAAAACTTAAACTAACACTAATTTGAAACCCAATAGCAAGTTAACCTCTTAGATTTAGGTTAGCAAAACACTAGATAGCAAAATAAATTAATTAACCTAATAATGGTTTTCTAAACCCTAGTTAAAATTCAAGCCATGAACTTAAAAAAAACTAGATTAGAAATTAACACTGATATTTACACTAAAACAACTCAATTAAAGAAATCTAACCAAAAGAATTTAAATGGGTAAGAATTAAACCTCTAGATCTAGAGATCTAGCAAGAAAAGTTGCCTCCCAAGATGCCTCCTAGCATCCAAGATCCAAGCAAGAAAGGTTTAGAAGAAGGGAAGAAGGATGGGCTTGAAATTTTGAGGTTTGATTTGGATTTTTTTTGGAGCAATTTTTGATGAAATTTGATGGAAGAAGAGGGGAGATTTGGGGTTGTTTTTTCTGCAGAATTTCAGCAGTGAGGGAGTGGGGAGAGGTGTGGGGAAGTTGGGGAAAAAAATTCCAAGTCAACCCTCTCATATTACCATAATACCCTTACCTTATAAATATATATATATATATATAACCATTTTTAACCCATTCCTCACATGATTTAAGATCAAAAATAGGGAAAGAAAATTCTTAGGCTGCTACAATAGTGTGGTGCCGGCCAAGGGGAGTGAGGGTGAGTGTGAGAGACTTTACAAAAAAATTCTATGCAAAAAGACCCCCGACAATACCATATTTGCAAGTTTTAGTTCAAAATAATTATATTTTTGTTTTCCATAATAAAAACCAATTAAAACTTGAAATAAAAGACTAAAAAATTATATTACAACTAGATTTTAATTAACATGATTTTAAAGATTAAAATTAGCCCATTTAAATTTGTATTTATCGCTAATTTAATGTATTTTCTTACCGGCTTAAAGTAATATTAAAAATAATTAAATTCGGAAATTTTTTCAGAAAACCAGAAATTTTACCATTGGCTCAATAAACACTAAACACTAGCAATTTAATAGCTAGAATATATATTTTTAATTTTATAATAAAGATATCTATATTTTGACTTTTTACAGAAAACCCCCTTATTTTATCGATTTTTCGAAATTTCACCGAAACGATTTTCAAAACGTTACAATCTTACCCCCTTAAAGAAATTCAGTCCCCGAATTTAAATTAGAACTCCTCCCAAATACTAAAGCATTTCAGCGAAACCATCAAGTCGTCGGGGCTCCGAAACCATAAGTACATAAAACAAATCGTAGCGCAACGCATGCGCATGAAAAATGAGCCTATAACTCAAAATCAAACTCCATCCAGCATCCCGCAATCATCGGAGTCCTGGGGAAGACATCAATGTCAACATCCAATATGAAAACCAATATGATATACATCATTAAAACATCTGGTAGCAATGCATGCCAAACCCTTTTTTTCAAATCGCTGTGCGATGTGTGTATCACTGCACAGTGGCGGACGTCCATTGTGAGAAAATAACTATATATATATATATATCCTTTCTTTAACATACACGTTCCACAATTTTGAAAACAATTTAGAACGGTTTCCTTGTTTTAAAACGTTTCGTGTCATATCAGACACGTAGGTAAATACTGAGACTATAGCTTGCTTTTTGGAAATCCCTTCGATAACTATCAAAGCATGCAAAATATATTCAGGTACCGTCCTCTGACTAGTCCTGCTTAGTACGAAAACACATAGCAAATATCATAAAAACGTACTGCTCTATAAGAAATCAATCCCAAAATACGCTTATGAATACTACGTGCGTCCGGTGCGCACGGAAATCAAAATCCATATATGTGCCATACATGTGCACAGAGACAACATCTAAGTGCATCGGGTGTGCAGACAACATCTGTCATAGGCAACATATGTGCCTGACAGCAAGGACATCTGCGTCTGACACGCACGAAGAATCTCGATTTAGTGCATCTGGTGTGCACCGAAATCGCTTCTTAAAACATGCGCTCAACATGCGCGAAAATCAAAACCAGGTGCATCCATCATACACGAAATCATGAAATCCAATATCAAGCTCCGAACATGCACAAAATCCAATCAGGTGCACAAGGTGCACAAAATAAATATCGAGTATCACAATCGAAATCGAAGTCCAGTGCATCTAAGTGCACAAAATGCGTATCACTGCACTGCAAGCATATGTGAATCATACCAAGTGCAAAAACCAAATCATATGCGTATATACGCACGAAATCAACTCAACTATATGAAACCCATAAAATCATAAACATGTGAAACCAAGGCACGAAAACGATAACAAGTGCAACAACTGTGCAAAAATCGTAAATACTCAGTAAGTGCAACCATGGTGCATGAAAACAAATGTCATGAAACCCAATCATCAAAATCAGTCATGCGAATAGATCGCCCAAAACAACGAAATCAAGTATGGCAAAATAGTCCCGCTCAAGCACATCCTTTAAGAATCCCTGGCCAACCGTCGTGGTCACTCATAGCATGTCTCGTCGACGATCCTGAACTCTGGCCTGCCGGTGTACGTAACATGACCACTCCTGGGTCCAAGTCTTCTCGTAATTCATTCCAGAAAGGTCCTGTCGAGATATCTCCCAAATCTCGTCTCTGCCGAATTGTCTGGAAGTCATCGTCCCTTACTAGATTTGTTCTCGTTCCGGAACGGCTGCATACTCATCGCGACTCCTTCTGGAAGGTATATCCAAGTACAATGTCTCGGCATGCGTATCGCATCTCTGATGTCAGCGGAGTGGAACGTCGTCTCATCAAGATCTCGTACGAACCTCTTACTCCACTTTCTTTAATGTCGACTGCTTCGGACTCGTCTCGTCATGGCTGCATGGACTGAGCTCCTACGGCTATCCTCGTATCTGGAGTCTCCCAAAAAATGCATCTCACCACCTGGCATCCGAATGAAGTCGAACCATCCGATCGATTTGTCAAAACCTCATAATCCCCCAAGAGCTCAACATCTTGGGTACAGTTTAACAGTATCGAGTACGTGCCACAGTATCGATGGTCCAGCCGTAGAAGGGCAAACCCAAGCCTCACTAATGGCGCCGCGGAACTGCGCAAACCCTAAGGTTCAAAGGCTTTCACACGGTCATTAAGTCGAGTTAGGGTTTCATTCTTCTAGAGGGTCCATAGAATTGCCTGCATGTCTTTCCGAATACTTTAAACTTGGAATAATAGGTTGCTGACATTCGATCGTCTCTGTCGACTCTCAACGTCTCCGCCTGAAGTCGTCTCTAATTAGAATTAATCTATCTGATGACCTCGCATCGGGGTAGCGAACGAACCACATGTCCTAGTCATTCATCCTCGGTGACTAGTGACCTTCTATCATCTCTTAGTACAACTCGTACTGCAATAGCTCCAACATCTGAGGCGATATCTCATCGTTCGCAGCAATGACTGGCTCACTCGTCTGCACGTTGAACAGTGCCTCAATCATCAGGAGTAAGCAATACGCCAACGGTTATCAAAATCTGGCTGGCCTCTATCATTGGCTCAATCCTCTGGCGCTGATCTCCACATCCGAGTAATCTCATACAGTGATCCATCCAAACGCTCGTGGTGCGAAAACACACTCAGACGACGCCTCTCAATGCAATCGTATGTCGCCGGAATCACGCCCTGGTCAGTCCTCGTTCGTAACGAGCTCGTGCTGACTGCAACTCTAGACGTAGCTCTCCCTGCCCATAATCGTGGCAGCAAAACCATAACTGGTACCGATGAGGATAGATCAGGAATGAATATAATACTGAACAAAGAAATGTACATCCTAAGGCTTCTTAAGTGGAGTAGCTTATTGTAAGTATGCCGCGGAACATACCCACGGTACGTCACTCTACTTTAGTCACCTATTCCATCAACCAAGGGTCATCCTACGCTCCGAAGGTAAAACCTAACGCTTTGATACCAACTTTGTCACGACCCGAAAGTACGGAACATGACCAGCACTTAGGCTACGAAACGTCTCGAGGCGTACGTAATCTAAGTAAGCCGAAAACCCAGGAATCCAAACCAAGAAAAGTAATAGAGTGAAGGAAAAACCAACTTAAAGCAATTAGTTTAATAGCATAATGCCGAATTATGCGTTTTTTAAAAAACATCAAATATTTCCTGAAAATTTCGGCAGAGTCTCCTTTGTAAAAACTGGCTCCCAAACGGGATACAACATGAATAGTATACGAAATCAAAAAAATGCATCCCCAAGCGGGAGCTAGCTCTTCGTCAATCGACGGTCACAACCACACAAGCAATATAATATACAACGCCAAAGGCGAGGATCAAAACTCAAAAGGAAACTCAAAACAACAAGAAATCTATAGAAATATAACGCGCGACTCTAAGGTCAAAAGAATAACATCACTAGTCTCTATCTCAAAATAAATACATGTTTGGTTGATGGAACTTCTAGATACAACAGAGTAATAATATACAAGGTATATAATGGGGGGTACGATACAAATAAACCCACCTACTAGCAAGTCACCCGAAAGAAGCAGTGCCAGTAAAGCCGTAATGAAACCTGTACGGCAAAACCTGCAAGAACTGTGGCACAACGGGGTGAGTTGCCAACTCGTGAGTAGAAAAACATCTACGAATAGAAATCGCATGAACAACTACAATAATGAGCGGGAGCTAAATACTAGACACAAAGATGACAATCTATATTTAATATAAATCTAGTCTAACAACTACACTAAACTAAAGGGCTAAGCTAACTGGCTACTGAAGGTAAGGAAACTGCCTAACACCTGAGTGGATACATACATACATACATACATACATACATACATATATATATATATATATATATATATATATCAGTCGGTGATCCCACCTCGATAATATCACCTCCGATACCATATCTATAATCAGTTATTCCCAAGTCAAGAGTGCGGATCAAACATCAATATATAGCTTGTACGTAAATCCGTCGTACGGCATCCCCAAATCTGGGTACGGGTCAATATTATATTTCTCATATTATTCATCTGGTATCCTCTCTATCAACGATCATAATCCGGGTACTGATCTATGTATAGTACAATACTAATATCATCAATCTAATCATGATCTGACTGCTGATCTACAGCCTCCTACAAACCGATATCATCATCATATATCGTCATAAAGAGGTATACATCGCCTAATGCGACCTATTTTAAATATATTGTCATATCATATCATATCATATCTCGCATCACGATCACATGTCAACCGTTTTATATATATCCCATTCACATGGAATCGTCATCCAAAGATCCGCTATAACATCAGGACGTATCTCAAGTACGAATCCTGCCATATCACCGACCTCATAATCTAAGATCAATTCTCATCGACTCATCTCAATCCTAAGTATGATCCTCAAATCCGTATGTGAACACATAGTCCCATACCCATATGAACACATAACTACATAGAATCCCATATATGCACATATGAATAAAGGAATGTATGCAAGTATGTATGTATGTGTGTGTATGTGTAGTGCAACCACTACTCTAGGGTCTCGCAACACTAAACTAATCCGATCACACCTGAATCCATCTATGTCATCAATAACATCAAACAATATATATAACCACTATGTGTGTATACGTATTCATATACATCACCACGAACCGCGGGGGTGCTATACGCCATCCACCCGACTTCTCCCCGTAGATATAAATCTACTCACCTGGTCCTCGCTCGCCGGTGCCGACGTCGCCACGCGCTTGCTTGTCGTCTCTAAGTCCACATGGGATAGCTACATATCATAACGCACCGTATCACATTAAAATCCGACTCATGACCAAAACGACACACGAATCCCACATAGGTCAAAACCTATGGCTGCTTTCACAAATCAACCCAAAAAACCTCGACGTCGGCGTACAAATACCAAACCATCGAGAAAAACATCAAACGTACCAATCATGGTTTCATAAATCACTAATTATATATGAAATAGGATTTAAATCATCAAAACATTAAAATTAATCAATTCGTTTTATTTCTCAAAAACCCAGTTAGCAAAAGTTTTCGTTTTAATTCGAAACTTGATATTTTAACAAAACTAATGCCCAATATATATTCACTAAATATCTTAATTAGGTCATATAAACCACTTCTACATTTTTCTGACACTAATTTGTAAAATTTCAAAAATTCTAGTTTGCAATTATACCCAAATTTCAACCATTTTAGCAAAAATGCTTAAACAACAATTTAGCTTGGATTTGCATGATCTACAATATTAAAATAAAATTTATAATGTTAATAATGTGATAAAAACCCTAACCATATTTTTAATCTCACATTCTAATTCAAATTTTTTTAAAAAAAACTAGTAAGCATGAATACTAGAAAATTGACGCAACTATCGCGGATTTGCGACAAAAAGATTACAATCTTGCATAATCACCCAAGTCACACCATTAGGTAGCCACTACACAAAATTTCAACACATTAACCATGCTTCAAAACCTATATTCCATAAATAACGCTTTCTTGATTTTTATAAATAGCAATTGCAATCAAAATCCATACTAGAAAAACATAAACTAACACTAATTTGAAACCCAATAGCAAGTTAACCACTTAGATTTAGGTTAGCAAAACACTAGATAGCAAAATAAATTAATTAACCTAATAATGGTTTTCTAAACCCTAGTTAAAATTCAAGCCATGAACTTAAATAAAACTAGATTAGAAATTAACACTAATATTTACTCTAAAACAACTCAATTAAAGAAATCTAACTAAAAGAATTTAAATGGATAAGGATTATACCTCTAGATCTAGAGATCTAGCAATAAAAGTTGCCTCCCAAGACGCCTCCTAGCATCCAAGATCCAAGCAAGAAAGGTTAAGAAGAACGGATGAAGGATGAGCTTGAAATTTTGAGGTTTGATTTGGATTTTTTTTTTGGAGTAATTTTTGATGAAATTTGATGGAAGAAGAGGGGAGATTTGAGGCTATTTTTTCTGCAGAATTTTAGCAGTGAGGGAGTGGGGAGAGGTATGGGGAAGTTGGGGAAAACAAGTCCAAGTCAACCTTCTCATATTACCATAATACCCTTACCTTATAAATATATATAACCATTTTTAACCCATTCCTCACATGATTTAAGGTCAAAAAGAGGGAAAGAAAATTCTTGGGCTGTTACAATAGTGTGGTTCCGGCCAAGGGGAGTGAGGGTGAGTGTGAGAGACTTTACAAAAAAATTCTATGCAAATAGACCCCCGACAATACCATATTTGCAAGTTTTAGTTCAAAATAATTATATTTTTGTTTTCCATAATAAAAACCAATTAAAACTTGAAATAAAATACTAAAAAATTATATTACAACTATATTTTAATTAAAATAATTTTAAAGATTAAAATTAACCCATTTAAATTTGTATTTATCGCTAATTTAATGTATTTTCTTACCGGCTTAAAATAATATTAAAAATAATTAAATTCGGAAATTTTTTCAGAAAACCAGAAATTTTACCAGTGGATCAATAAACACTAAACACTAGCAATTTGATATCTAGAATATGTATTTTTAATTTTATAATAAAGATTTTATATTTTGACTTTTGACAGAAGACCCCCTTATTTTACCGATTTTTCGAAATTTCACCGAAACGATTTTCAAAACGTTACACGTAGTGTACGGTAGCTAAGTGATGTCTTCCTATAAACCATTTGATACGATCAATTAGGACATTCACATGACTTTGTTGACCATAGTTAAGGGTCATGCGGGTGGGTCTAAATCAATCCCGAAATAGCGGGTAGAACTTAACTAGTGCTTATGATTTGTTGACCATAATTAAGGCCATAAGACACTAGGGGTAAAAATCATATCGGGAATTTCTAGAGTTGAAATTTGCAATGAGATTGCATACCCTCTATATGATAGTTGGATCCCGATCCCATTGTGAGTAATAGTTACTCCTGGAAGAGTTTTGCACTATACAATTAGCTAATCCAGCAGGTGTCTAGAAAGGTGTCAACGGGGTTATGCCTCTAAGAAAACGGGGTTTATTTTAATTAGGTCCGTGCGAAAGCACAGCGAACTTCCCTCGGAGTACCGAAACTGGCCTGACCGACCGGTTAGCGAACATGTGGATTGCAATTAATCCTGGCTAGTTTTCCCTTTAAAGGTTTGAAGGAAAATTTGATAAAAATCAGTGGGAGACAATGATTAGATAAGATTAATAACCAATCTAATTATGCAAGAGCAATCACTGAGTGTCTTCTTTTCTCTCTCCTAATGGCAGATACCTATGATGGGGCTTAAGCTTTTATTAGACAAGAATAAACTCATGGGACCGAATTATAAACATTGGCTAAGGAACGTAAATATTGCCCTGACCTATGATAAGGTCGGATACGTCCTGACTACTCCTGCCCCTCCTAGCCCAGGCCCTGATTCTTTAGTTGCGAATAAAGAAATCCGCAATATATGGGATATAGACTGCGCAACAGCCAAGTTCCTCGCTCTTGATTCTATGAACAAAGAACATCAGAAGCAGCACGAGAAGATGGATGTTCAATCCATCTTTCTCCATACAAAGGAGTTGTATGGAGAGCAATCTCGTACTCTCCGATACGAGGCATCTCGAAAGTTGTTTCAGTTGCGGATGGCTACTGGCACGTCTGTAGGTGACCATGTATTGAAGATGATTGGACTTATCGAAGAACTTGATGACCTGGGTTGGACCATGGAGAATGAACAATATGTTGATATTGTTTTACAGTCCCTTCCCCCTACCTTTGCTCAGTTCATTGTAAACTTCAACATACACAACATGGGGAAGTCCTTACCTGAACTCCTCAATATGTTGAGGAGTGCAGAGAGCATGCTAAAGCTAGCGAAAACTCCCACTCTAATTGCTGGGACATCTTCCTCTTCCATCCCGAAAGCCAAGGCCAAGGGAAAGAAGAAGAAGAATCCCATCAAGCTGAGAGGCGGAGTGAAAAAGGCACCGGGAAAGGACAAGAAAGGGGCTGCTGCGACAGGACGAGGGGAATGCTTCCATTGCCACCAGACTGGGCACTGGAAGAGAAACTGCGTTGGATACCTGGCCGACCTCAAGAAGAAGAAGCATGGTGATGCTTCCACTTCAGGTGTGTAACAGAAAACTGTTTTTCAATTAAGTCCGCTTCCTGGGTATTAGATACTGGGTCAGGATCTCACATCTGCAATTGTGTGCAGGGGCTGAGAAATAGCAGGTTTTTGAAGAAAGTTGATCACACTCTCCGGGTTGGGAATGGTTCCTTAGTACATGCTACTGCATTGGGAGAGTATCACCTTGGTTTGCCGTCGGGTTGTATATTGGTTTTGAACCCATGTTATTTTGTACCTTCGATATTATGTAATATTATATCTGTATCGTTGTTGGACAATGCTGGATATAATTTTGTATTGCAATCTAATGTTATGAACATTAACCTTAATCAAGAGTTGATTGGGTCTGGTACATTAAATAATGGGATATACGTCCTAAACCAGCATACAGTTTTCAATATACAACACACAAACAAAAAAAAGGTTTCAGACATAAATGAATCTTTCATTTGGCATTGTAGACTTGGTCATATTAACGAGACAAGACTAACCAAGCTACATAAAGATAGATATTTAAACAGTTTGAATATAAATCTTATGCGACTTTCCAGTCTTGTATCAAAGGTAAAATGACCAAAACTCCGTTTACTGGACACGGAGAGAGAACTACCGAACTCTTGGGCCTCATACATTGTGATATATGTGGACCAATGTCTACACATGCAAGAGGTGGTTTTTCGTACTTCATAACTTTCACTGATGATTTATCGAGATTCGGGCATGTGTTCTTGTTGAAACATAAGTCTGAAGCCTTCGAAAAAATTCAAGGAATATAAATCTGAAGTAGAATAACAAACAGGCTTAAGTATCAAGAAACTTCGATCGGATCGAGGAGGTGAGTATCTAAGCTCAGAGTTTCTAGATTTCCTAAAAGAGAATGGGATTCTCTCTCAGCTCACTCCTCCGTACACACCACAGCACAACGGTGTATCGGAAAGGAGGAATCGTACCCTATTAGATATGGTACGATCTATGATGAGTGATGCTGAGTTACCAATATCATTCTGGGGCCATGCATTGGAGACTGCGGTTTATCTATTGAATAGGGTTCCCGACCAAAACCGTGTCTACCACCCCATATGAGATATGGTATGGGAAGAGACCATCTTTTAAAAGAGTTAAGATATGGGGTTTTCCAGCTTATGTGAAAAAGCAGAATCTGGAATAACTCGAGACACGTTCGGTTTTGTGTAGATTTGAGGGATATCCAAAACACTCGTATGGATATCTTTTCTACCACAAGGAGGAACAAAGGGTGTTTGTTTCTCAGCATGCCACATTTCTAGAAATGATTTTTTTACAAATGATATAGTTGGTAATGCGGTAGAACTGGAAGAAATTCTAGATACACAAACAATTACCGATGATTTGGTTGAACTTGAGGTTTCAATAGAACCTGACGAACCTCAGCCACTCCGTAGATCTAATAGGACTTCTCGCCCATCTAATAGATACTACGGTTTTCTAATTGATGGTGATAGAGAAGATTGCATCATGGATGATGATGACCCTACTAGTTTTCAGCAAGCTATCACGAGTAGTGACTCAGTGAAGTGGCTGGATGCCATGAGATCCGAAATGGAATCCATGCACACCAACAAAGTATGGACTTTGGAGGTTGCACCTTCTAGAGTAATACCCATAGGGTGCAGTTGGATCTTTAAGAGAATGATCGGTGTGGATGGTCAGGTAGAGACCTATAAAGCTAGGCTGGTCACAAAAGGATTTCGTCAAAGACCAGGATTGGACTATGATGAAACCTTTTCACCAGTCGCAATGCTCAAATCCATTCGGATCCTGCTTGCTATAGCTGCTCACTATGATTATGAGATCTGGAAGATAGATGTTAAAACGATATTTCTAAATGGTGATTTATAAGAATGCGTTTTTATGGATCAGCCAGAAGGCTTCATTGATAGCGGGAGCAGTGGAAAAGCATATAGGCTGCTTAAATCCATTTATGGATTAAAGCAGGCATCATGGAGTTGGAACATCTGCTTTGATGATACAATCAAAGAGTTTGGTTTTATCAAAAATGTAGATGAACCATGTATTTATAAAAGGATTGTAGAGAGTGCTGTTACATTCCTCGTATTGTACGTGGACGACATTCTCTTGATAGGAAATGATATTCCTATACTACAATCGGTCAAACTATTCTTATCACAGAGGTTCTCCATGAATGACCTGGGTGATGCCTCGTATATTCTGGGGATTAAGATCTATAGAGATAGATCTAATAAATTATTGGGATTGTCCCAATTGAGACATATTAACACCATACTAAAGAGGTTTAGTATGGAAGATTCCAAGAGGCCATTACTGTATCATACTAGTTTGTATATTACTTAATAGAAGCTTGGGATATTCACCTTGTATAAACAATCTTGCTCAAAATAGTAGTATGCTACTTGGTTTGTTTCTACTTCAATGTGTACATGTGTTTATTTTGCGATATCACCTATACGCATTAGTGGAGCCCTTAGGATCTTTGCTTGATTACCAGCGTTGTGATGGCAGTCACACTAGTGGGGGCTGGGTAATCTATAAGCACATCTTTATACAGGTCCCTAGTCGCAGGACTATCCAGACAGGGCATCGATACTCCGGAGTAGACCAGCGTATGCGCTTCTCATCCCAGTATGGGAGATGGTCTGTCCCACAGCCATCAGTACGTCGTACTGGAGATAGTATACGGTTGCTCGTTGGGTTACGAGTACACTGGACAGGACTCGTCGGGAACTGACAGGTTGGTATTATACCTATCGTCAGTTATCAGTTCCCAGGTGACATGAGTACAGCTTAGTCCGCTGACTTGATACTGGCACTTCGCCTCGAGTGTGTTCCCACTGCATTTTGATCACTACCCTACCACGGCTCAAAGGAGTCGTGCAAACAGGTAATGGTTGGGTGCAGTCCCGAAGCACTTGGAGGCAGTGCCGGTTAGACAGGATTCGTCTTTCCCGGTATTGGGGGTTGACATCGCGCTGTGTCTAGGAGAGCCATTACACGAGTAGTCCCTGGCCAGGGCAAGCGAGATATACTGGTAGGCTTCCAGTGTTATCTCAGGGTGTTTTGGGCTTCACTCCGACACGACTTGTACCGCTATTGGGGGACTGACGTTTACCGCCCCCTAGGCCCGCCATGCGATGTATCAGACGAACAGACCGGACTGTACGGAGAATGTCACATTCAGACTCAGTAGGAGTTCAGATGGGTTTTACCTCGTCGGTCTTCTTGTCGGCATCTACCTGGAGACCGTTACGCACAGCTAGTGCTGCTTGCGGTCTGTGGTTAAACCCACTGCCAGCGTAGTGTCGAGTCTTTAGAGTCCCACACAGAGGGCTATTCGCCTCTGGGCAAAACAGGGTAGAGGTCGCATGGTTTTGCGACAGGGTTCGTTCTCATCCGCGCACTTGTGCACGTTTGGAGTCCGGACGGATATTACTGGCTGGCTCTGGTTTGAGTCAGATACTGGTATATGTTTTGGGGTTGCTTTTATCTCTCGGTATTCTTGTTCCTCGGAACGAGAATGCAGGTGTGTGTGCACAGTTGTTTGAGGCGGAGGAAGAGGTTTTTCATTAGGGTTTCGGAACGGGTGCATATGCACAGTTGACAGTCGTCTTTTTCCAAACCCTAATGGAATTATGAAATATCAATTAATAATAGTAATTAAATGAAATTGTGTCATGGTTGATTTTGTTGACTTGTTGACCATGGTTGACTTGTTGACCATGGTTGAATGTTTGACCATCATCATTGCTTTGCAAGGATACTCCTTGATTCTAGCTTACATTCATTTAATGAAGTGATGATAATGGTCATTCCAAATACAACCATCAACTATTTCGTTTTGAATTATTATTATTAATTAGATAATTCTTTTCCTTTTGTTATGGTTGAAAGAAGGAAAAGAGCTCATTCTATCATAACCATTCTCTCTCCTCACTTCATCTTCTTCTTCCTCAAGCTCAAGGAGAATCCTTCTCATGTGTTGAGAATCCCTCTCCTTGAAAAGAAAACACCACTTAGACACTCTCTACTCACTCTAGGATCAAAGGTTTAGCAATCCGAAGATTCTAGTTCTCTCAAAGTTCGAGAAAGAGCCCGAAGGTTGAACCCTCAGGTGGATCCATCTTTGACGGAAGAAGGCAACGAGGAAAGCACCATCAACCTCTACAAAAGTTTGAAGAAGAAGGAGTTCAAGTTTAGGTATAACCATCTTTCCGAGTAGCTAACTCTCTTTAGCATGTTTGCTGGTTTTAGTTTAGGAAAAGATCCCGACTTTGTTAGTCCATGTTGCCCCATGCGCTAAAAATTTGATTTTTATACCGTTTCCGCCTCCCCGTAAGAACCGGGGGTCGCAACGTGGACTTACAGTGGTATCAGAGCCTAACTAAACTTAAACTAGCTTGGTAGCGAAGTGTATGGAAGTTCGAAACGGAAAAATCACAAAAACCGGAAATCAAAAACCCTAAGTTTCTGTTGAAATTTTTTATGCTCTAAAAGTAAAACTTTTTACTCCTAAAATCGGCTCAGGGTTTTGTGAGAACACCCACGAAAAACGATCCCATGAATCCTTCAAACCGCCGCGGATCCGCGGCCTCAGCTATTCTCCTCGCCGCGGATCCGCCGCCGTTTAGCCTCTTCATGTGATCATGTTTTGTGCAGTGTTCATCTGGTAGGGTTTTGGGATTTTTCAAATATGTTATATGTGCCCAGATTTTCCAGAAAAGAAATTTACTTTTGGGGTCCTATAAATCCGTATTTTTTTTTCGAACTTCGCTACACTTTGGCTATATTGGTTATATCTGTGATGTTTGTATGTATTGAACGTCGGCTAATCGCTATAAGTCGATTAGTCGGGGTTATACATCTCTGTGATCTGTGTTTGATATTGAAATGTGTATATGAATGTGTTGGACTGTCGCGGGTGAATAGCCGGGGTGGATGTGAGATGAGCTTTTGTTTTTCTTTCATTCATTTGTAAATGTAAATTGATGTAATAATATTATTTGTATGGCCGCACAACCGGGTCGGGGTTGTAGCCGTCATTGTATAATTCTTTTTACTTTTTTTGCTCCTAGGATAGACCCATGGAGGGGTGCATAAACTACCGGGTATTTGGCGGGTAGTTTGCCGCACCCGTAGGGGTCTTGGGTGGGGTTTTGGCTATTCACCGCGACCGTGTAATCCGCTTTTCGTTGCAGGCTCGAACGGATTGCGGATTCCCAGTATATCCAATGTATTCATCTGTGATCTGTAATGTCTATCATTGCTTTATATTTAGGCGTTGCTTATGTTTTACAGCCGCGCTAGCCCAGCCCCCGCTCTGTCGTTAGTTAAGTAACCTAACGGGTGATGACGGGACCCCGTGGCGAATGCGAATGGCATAAGCGTACGTCATATTTTGGTTGTTTTCTGCAATGGTAGGATTTAATGATGGGACGCATTAAAAGAACTAATGCAAGAATATCACGCATTAAAAGAACTAATGCAAGATAATAAACCATGTTAAAGTCGTTGGAACACTTTCGAAAAACCACTCGGTTCTTTTCAAAACTAACTTTTAAATGCGGAGCTTGAGCCACTCCTTCTAAAAGCTATCTCGTTCCATCGATTATATCAAGTTCACTACGTTCACGGTTTTACCAAAACCATTCGTAGCCCTCCGTCGTTTCGCATGAATAGACAATAGTATTCAAGCTATGTATGTTGGCCAAAGTCAAGGCATAGTGATTGGTAGCTATTGGGTGTTCATGTGTAGCATAGATAGATGCGTTGGTTTGGGACAGTCGTGCCGCCATTTTGGCCAAAGTCAAGGGTAGGTACGGGTGGATCCAAATTAACCTGGATAGTGACGGGAAGAACTTGACATGTGACTTATGATATTTTGGCCAAAGTCAAGGTCATAAGAGCATGGGGCAAAAATCCACATCGGGAGTTTCATAAGTACTGAAACTTGCTAGATTTGCATACCATTTGGAGTGTGATGATTCTGGTAGGATTCCTTCAGTTGCGTCACGCGATGGTATTTGGATCCCGATCCTACTGTGAGTATATGCTACTCCTCGGGAAATTTCTCACTAAACGATCAATGCTATAAACCTAGTAGGTGCCTAGAAAGGTGTTAGCGGGGCTACGCCCCCAGGGAAAAGAGGTTCTTAAATTAAGGAACTTCGCGAAAGCGTTGGAAAACCTCCCTCGAAGTACCGACACTGGCCTGACTGAACGGTTAAGCAAGTATTGTGCGGTGGGATTGATCCCGGCTAATTCTTCCTTTGTGGTTTGAGGAGGGATTCGAGAGACAGTGGGAGCCATCCTGTTTAGACAAATTAAAAACCATTCTAAACTTTCAAGAGCATCGTGCTGAGTGTTCCTTCTCTCTCCCCCTGCAGCGACCAAATCGAAATGACTGGACTTAAGTTACTTCTAGATAAAAACATACTGACAGGGCCAAACTACAAAGATTGGCTCAGGAATGTCAAAATGGCAATCACTTACGACAAGCTGGGGTATCTTCTTACCACCAAAGCTCCCCCCGTCCCAGGTCCCACCTCCAGCGTCGCGGATAAGGAAATCCGTAAGACTTGGGAGATTGATTGCGCGAAGGCCAGATGCCTCGTGCTTACCTCTATGGACATGGAACATCAGAGGAGGCACGAGAATATGGACTTGGAATCCATATTTCTTCATACAAAAGAACTGTATGGAGAGCAGTCTCGTATCGCAAGATACGAAGTGTCAAAGAAGTTATTTTCGGCAAAGTTGGCCGTCGGATCATCGGTAGCGGACCACGTGCTTAAGATGATAGGCTACATTGAGGAGCTCGCAGAACTTGGGACCACGTTGGAGAGTGAGCTCTATACGGACTTAGTTCTCCAGTCCCTTCCTTCCACTTACGCCCAGTTCATACTGAATTTCAACTTGCAAGAAAAGAAGTTGAACTTTCAGAACTCCTCAACATGCTGAGGAGTGCAGAGGGCACCCTACAGAAAGGTAGGGAAACATCCACTTTGTTTGTAGGAGGATCTTCTTCTTCTAGGTCCAAGGCGAAAGCCAAGGGAAAGAAGAGGAAAGCCCCCGCCAAACCAAGGGGCGGTGTTAGTAAAGTGGATACGAAGGGAAAAGCAAAGGCAACAAAGATAGCGGGGAAGCTTGTGGGTAAAGAGGAATGCTTCTATTGTCACAAGAGTGGACACTGGAAGAAAGATTGCAGGGCTTGGAAAGCCAGGACACAGGAACTGAAGCAGGTTGCGGCTTCAGCTTCAGGTGTGTATGTTATTGAAAACTGTCTTTCTATAAACTCTACTTCCTGGGGATTGGATACCAGATCAGGATCTCATATCTGTAATTCTTTGCAGGCGTTGAGAAACTGTAGGGTTTTGAAGGCAGGTGACATGACCCTCAGAGTTGCGAACGGAGCTAGCATGGATGCTAAAGCCGTGGGGGACTATCACCTGGGAATGTCAGATGGACATGTTTTGGTTTTGCGTAATTGCTTTTTTGTACCCAACGCAACTTGTAATATCATTTCTGTATCTTTGGTTTCTAAAGAAGGTTATGAATTTGCGTTTGTAAGTAATGTTGTAAACATTCACCTTAATCAAGTTCTGATTGGGTCAGGTACACTGAGCAATGGTATATACGTATTAAACCAACCACAGATTTTCAATGTCCAGAATACACACAAAAGAAAGTCTCCAGATATCAATCAGACTTTCTTATGGCATTGTAGACTGGGTCACATCAATGAGAGAAGGTTGACTAAGTTACATACAGAAGGATATTTGGATCCGTTCGAATATCAATCATATGCCACTTGTCAATCCTGTCTCAAAGGAAAGATGACAAAGACTCCGTTCACTGGACACGGAGTAAGAGCGAGCGAGCTCTTGGGACTCGTACACAGCGACGTGTGCGGTCCAATATCTACACATGTGAGAAGCGGTTATTCTTACTTCATTACTTTTACGGATGATTTTTCAAGGTACGGTTATGTCTTCTTAATAAAACATAAGTCCGAAGCTTTTGAAAAATTCCAGGAATATAAGAATGAAGTAGAAAAACAAACCGGCAAAAGTATCAAGATTCTAAGATCGGATCGAGGTGGAGAATACTTAAGTGCCGAGTTCCTGAATTATTTAAAAGAGAACGGGATTCTCTCTCAGCTTACTCCTCCATACACTCCGCAACACAACGGTGTATCGGAGAGACGGAACCGAACCCTATTGGATATGGTACGGTCCATGATGAGTAACGCTGAGTTACCGCGATCTTTCTGGGGATATGCGCTAGAATCAGCTGCGTACCTTTTGAACCGAGTTCCTACTAAGACTGTGCCTACTACACCATATGAGATGTGGTGTGGGAAGAGGCCCCATCTCAGTCACATTAAGACTTGGGGAAGTCCAGCTTTTGTTAAAAAGCAGCATGCGGACAAGCTCGAGGCGCGCTCAGTACTGTGTAAGTTTGTGGGATATCCAAAGAATTCCAAGGGATATCTCTTCTACTACGAGGAGGAACAAAAAGTTCTTGTTTCTCGTCATGCCCACTTTCTAGAACACCAGTTCTTAGAAAAAGAATTAAGTGGGAGCGCAGTAGTATTGGAAGAAATTCCAGAACCACAGACTATTACTGAAAGCTTAGTGGAACCAGAGGGTTCAAATGAACAAGACATTCCTACGCCGCTCCGCAGGAGTAGTAGGCAGTCTCATCCGCCCGAGAGGTACTACGGTTTTCTCATAGACGGGGATAGAGAGGATTGCATCATAGATTATGATGAGCCTACTAGCTTACAGCAGGCCGTTCAGAGCGTTAACTCGGTAAAATGGCTGGATGCAATGCGGACCGAAATGGAGTCCATGTACACCAACAAAGTATGGACGTTGGACATTGCTCCAGACGGGGTAAAACCTGTAGGATGCAAGTGGATCTTCAAAAGGAAGATTGGTGTAGATGGACAGGTTGAGACCTATAAAGCTAGACTTGTAGCAAAGGGTTTCCGTCAAAGACCTGGCTTGGACTATGACGAAACCTTTTCTCCAGTGGCTATGCTGAAATCCATTCGGATCCTTCTTGCCATTGCTGCCTTCCACGATTATGAGATTTGGCAGATGGACGTAAAAACCGCTTTTCTAAATGGAAATTTAGAGGAGTGTGTCTATATGGATCAGCCAGAGGGTTTCATTCAGAGTGGGAGCAGCGGAAAGGTGTGCAAGTTGCTTAAGTCCATCTATGGACTAAAGCAGGCATCGCGGAGTTGGAACATCTGTTTTGATGAGACGGTCAAGGAATTTGGCTTTATCAAAAATCCAGATGAACCATGCATCTATAGTAGATTTGTAGCGAGAACTGTAGTATTCCTCGTTTTATACGTGGATGACATTCTCTTAATAGGAAATGACATTCCTATGCTACAATCTGTCAAGGGTTTCTTGTCACACAGGTTCTCCATGAAAGACCTGGGTGATGCCTCTTACATCCTGGGGATCCGGATCCATCGTGATAGATCCAAGAGGATATTAGGACTTTCACAGTCCAGGTACATCGACACCGTACTGAAAAGATTCAGTATGGAAGATTCCAAGCGCGGTAACCTACCGGCTTGTCACGGAATCACCCTCTCTAAAGAGATGTCCCCCAAGACTGATTTGGAGAGGGATCGCATGTCTATTATACCCTACGCTTCTGCGGTAGGCTCTATAATGTATGCGATGTTGTGTACCAGACCGGATGTAGCTTATGCACTGAGTGTAGTAAGCCGGTATCAGTCAAACCCTGGGGAGAAACACTGGATAGCGGTAAAGAACATTCTCAAGTACCTGAGAAGGACTAAGGAGATGTTCTTGGTGTATGGCGGAAAAGACCTCCAGATCGAGGCCTTTGCTGACTCCAGCTTCCAGAGTGACAAGGATGATTCCAAGTCCATGTCGGGTTTTGTCTTTACCCTCAATGGAGGGCGGTGTGTTGGAAGAGTTCCAAACAGGAAACCGTTGCAGACTCGACGATGGAAGCGGATACATCGCTGCATCTGATGCCGCAAAAGAAGCTGTCTGGATGAGGAAGTTCTTGAAAGAACTTCAGGTGGTTCCGTCCATTGTTGACCCAATACCTCTGTATTGCGACAACAACGGGGCTATAGCTTTAGCGAAGGAACCCAGGTCCCATCAGAGATCCAGGCACATCTTGAGGCGGTATCACCTGATCAGGGAGATCGTGGATCGCAAGGAGATCGAGGTTCGGAGGGTTGCTTCAGAAGAAACACTGCAGATCCATTCACCAAGGCCCTACCCCAGACTCAGTTCGAGCGGCTGATCGAGATGATAGGTCTTCGATACGCCAGTACATGGCCTTAGTGCAAGTGGGAGATTGTTAGTGTATATGCCCTAAAGCCATTACAGTATCATACTAGTTTGTATATTACTTAATGGAAGCTTGGGATATTCACCTTGTATAAACAATCTTGCTCAAAATAGTAGTATGCTACTTGGTTTGTTTCTACTTCAATGTGTACATGTGTTTATTTTGCGATATCAACCTATACGCATTAGTGGAGCCCTTAGGATCTTTGCTTGATTACCAGCGTTGTGATGGCAGTCACACTAGTGGGGGCTGGGTAATCTATAAGCACATCCTTATACAGGTCCATAGTCGCAGGACTATCGAGACAGGGCATCGATACTCCGGAGTAGACTAGCGTATGCGTGCTTCTCATCCCAGTGTGGGAGATGGTCTGTCCCACAGCCATCAGTACGTCGTACTGGAGATAGTATACGGGTGCTCGTTGGGTTACGAGTACACTGGACAGGACTCGTCGGGAACTGACAGGTTGGTATTATACCTATCGTCAGTTATCAGTTCCCAGGTGACATGAGTACAGCTTAGTCCGCTGACTTGACACTGGCATTTCGCTCGAGTGTGTTCCCACTGCATTTTGATCACTACCCTACCACGGCTCAAAGGAGTCGTGCAAACAGGTAATGGTTGGGTGCAGTCCCGAAGCACTTGGAGGCAGTGCCGGTTAGACTGGATTCGTCTCTCCCGGTATTGGGGGTTGACCTCGCGCTGTGTCTAGGAGAGCCATTACACGAGTAGTCCCTGGCCAGGGCAAGCGAGATATACTGGTAGGCTTCCAGTGTTATCTCAGGGTGTTTTGGGCTTCACTCCGACACGACTTGTACCGCTATTGGGGACTGATGTTTACCGCCCCCTAGGCCCGCCATGCGATGTATCAGACGAACAGACCGGACTGTACGGAGAATGTCACATTCAGACTCAGTAGGAGTTAAGATGGGTTTTACCTCGTCAGTCTTCTTATCGGCATCTACCTGGGGACCGTTACGCACAGCTAGTGCCGCTTGCGGTCTGTGGTTAAACCCACTGCCAGCGTAGTGTCGAGTCTTTAGAGTCCCACACAGAGGGCTATTCGCCTCTGGGCAAAACAGGGTAGAGGTCGCATGGTTTTGCGACAGGGTTCGTTCTCATCCGCGCACTTGTGCACGTTTGGAGTCCGGACGGATATTACTGGCTGCTCTGGTTTGAGTCAGATACTGGTATATGTTTTGGGGTTGCTTTTATCTCTCGGTATTCTTGTTCCTCGGAACGAGAATGCAGGTGTGTGTGCACAGTTGTTTGAGGCGGAGGAAGAGGTTTTTCATTAGGGTTTCGGAACGGGTGCATATGCACAGGTTACAGTCGTCTTTTTCCAAACCCTAATGGAATTATGAAATATCAATTAATAATAGTAATTAAATGAAATTGTGTCATGGTTGATTTTGTTGACTTGTTGACCATGGTTGACTTGTTGACCATGGTTGAATGTTTGACCATCATCATTGCTTGCAAGGATACTCCTTGATTCTAGCTTACATTCATTTAATGAAGTGATGATAATGGTCATTCAAAATACAACCATCACTATTTCATTTTGAATTATTATTATTAATTAGATAATTCTTTTCCTTTTGTTATGGTTGCAAGAAGGAAAAGAGCTCATTCTATCATAACCATTCTCTCTCCTCACTTCATCTTCTTCTTCCTCAAGCTCAAAGAGAATCCTTCTCATGTGTTGAGAATCCCTCTCCTTGAAAAGAAAACACCCCTTAGACACTCTATACTCACTCTAGGATCAAAGGTTTAGCAATCCGAAGATTCTAGTTCTCTCAAAGTTCGAGAAAGAGCCCGAAGGTTGAACCCTCAGGTGGATCCATCTTTGACGAAGAAGGCAACGAGGAAAGCACCATCAACCTCTACAAAAGTTTGAAGAAGAAGGAGTTCAAGTTTAGGTATAACCATCTTTCCGAGTAGCTAACTCTATTTAGCATGTTTGCTGGTTTTAGTTTAGGAAAAGATCCCGACTTTGTTAGTCCATGTTGCCCCATGCGCTAAAAATTTGATTTTTATACCGTTTCCGCCTCCCGTAAGAACCGGGGGTCGCAACGTGGACTTACAGTCACGGGATCACCCTCTCCAAAGAGATGTCTCCAAAGACTGATGAGGAGAGGGCTCGCATGAGCATTATACCCTACGCTTTGGCGGTATGATCTATAATGTATGTGATGTTGTGTACTCGACCAGATGTAGCTTATGCACTAAGTGCAGTAAGCAGGTATCAATCCAACCCAGGGGAAAAAACACTGGACTGCTGTGAAGAACATTCTGAAGTACTTGAGAAGAACTAAAGAAATGTTTTTGGTGTATGGTAACGGAGATCTCCAAATGGAGGGCTTTACCGACTCCAGCTTCCAGAGTGACAAGGATGATAGTAAATCCATCTCAGGGTTTGTATTTACCCTAAATGGAGGGGCGGTATGTTGGAAGAGTTCCAAGCAAGATATTCTAGGGTCTAGTAGGAGGCCATCTCGAGGAGTTGAGACTGGGTCTCTTAACTCTAGAATTGGAAGGGTCACTTGCCGCTCTCGTATGAGTCTAGGGGTGTGGGCTTAGTTATTCATCGCGACTGTGGAATCCGTATTTTCTATTGTTGGCTAAATACAAATTACGGACCTCCTAGAATATCCTATATTTTCATATATGTGCTTCTATTGTTGATATTATATGATGTGATCACTTTATATGCTGAGACGAATGATGTATTATATATATGATATATAATAAACGTTGCTTATGTTTTGCATCCGCGCTAGTCCCGCCCCGCTATGCCGTTAGTTAAGTAACCTAACGGTATATAACGGGACATTGTGGCGAATGCAGATGGCATAAGCGTACGTTCTATTTTCGTTTCTTTTCTGTAATAGCTTAAGGACTTAAATGATGTAACTACATTAATGAGATTAATGTGAAGAAAAAAAAATCTAAAAGATGTTGTAGAATCGGATTTGAAAACCACTCGACTTTTTATGAAAAAGCAAGTTTTCAAAGTGCGGAGTTTAAGCCACTCCTTTTAAAACCATCAGATTCTATAACGATATCAAGTTCAAAGCGTTAAAGGTTTTCTTAAAAACCATTCGCAGTCCTCCGTCATTTTAGGAAGTAAAGTACTTAGTATTCGTGCTGCGTATTTTGACTATAGTTAAGGCGAAGTGTACGGTAGCTAAGTGATGTCTTCCTACACTGCATATGATGCGATTAGTTAGGACATTTATATGATTGTGTTGACTATAGTTAAGGGTCATATGGGTGGGTCTAGTTAATCACGAAATGACGGGAAGAACTTGACTAGTACTTATGATATGTTGACTATAGTTAAAGTCATGAGTGTTAGGGGTAAAAACAATATCGGGAATTTCAAGAGTTGAAATTTGCAATGAGATTGCATACCTTCTATGTGATAGCAGGATCCGATCCCACTATAAGCAAGAGTTATTCCCAAAAGAGTTTTGCACTTTACAATTAGCTAACTCATTAGGTGTCTAGAAAGGTGTTAACAGGGCTACGTCTCTGGGAAAACGAGGTTTATTTTAATTAGGTCCATGCGAAAGCATGGGGAACCTCCCTCAAAGTACCGGCACTGGCCCGGCTGAACGGTTTGCAAAATTGTAGAATGTAATTAATCCTGGCTATTTTTCTTTTTAAGGTTTGAAGGAAAATTTGATAAAAGCAGTGGGAGATATCGATTAGATAAGATAATAACCAATCCGATCTTTGCAAGAGCTTTCGCTGACTGTATTCTTTTCTCTCTCCTAATGGCAGATAACCATGACTGGACTTAAGCTTTTGTTAGAGAAAAATAAGCTAACTGGGCTGAACTATAAAGACTGGCTGAGGAACATTAACATTGCTGTCACATATGATAAAGTATCATATGTCCTCACTGCCTCAGCCCCTCCTAGCCCAGGCCCTAAATCTTCTGTTGCGGATAAGGAAATCCGCAAAACATGGGATATTGACTGTACTACTGCCAAATGCCTCGCGCTTGCATCGATGGAAAATACACATCAAAAGAGCATGAGCAGATGGATGTTCGATCCATCTTTCTCCATACAAAAGAGTTGTATGGGGAGTAATCTCGTATCCTACTATACGAAGCGTCTCGAAAGTTATTTCAGATGAGGATGTCTCTTGGCACACCAGTAGGTGATCATGTTTTGAAGATGATAGCTCTTATAGAAGAGCTTGAGGGCCTCGGATGGACAATAGAGAACGAACAATATGTTGATATTTTTCTACAGTCTCTTCCCTCTTCCTTTGCTCCATTCATAGTGAACTTCAACATGCATAATATGGAGAAGTCACTACTCCAACTTCTTAATATGTTGAGAAGTGCGGAGAGCACACTTAAGGCGAAGTCTCCCTCTCTGATTGTTGGATAATCTTCCTCTTCCGTCTTAAAAGCCAAGGCTAAAAGAAGGAATAAGAAGAAACCTACCAAACCGAGAGGTGGAAGCAAGAAGGCACAAGGGAGAGACAAATCCAAGGTTGAGAAGTCGGGAAAAGGAGAATGTTTTCACTGCAAGAAGACATGGCACTGAAAGCGGAACTGTACCGAATACCTTGATCTCAAGAAAAAGAATCATGGTGATGCTTCTGCTTCAGGTGTGTTCATGACTGGAAACTGTTTTTCTATAAACTCTGCTTCCTGGGTATTGGATACCGGTTCAGGTTCTCATATCTGCAATTCTGTGCAGGGCTTGAGAAATGTTAGTTATGTATATGCCCTAGAGGCCATTATTGTACATGTGATGTATATTATAGTGGATGCTTGGACATATATAGAGAGGACTTTCTTGCTCGACATGATAGTATGCTATCTAGTTGCTCTTTGTTTTAACATGTTGACTCGTATTGTGATACTGTCTTGCTCTCAAATGTTTACGAAGCCCTTAGGATGTTTACTTGATTACCAGGACTATGATGGAGATCATACTAGTGGGGCCAGGGTAGTCCACAAGTACATCCTATAATAGTTCCTAGTCGAGGGTGTATTGAAACAGGGCATCGATACTCCAGAGTAGACTAGCGTATACACTTCTTGACCCATATGATGAGCGATGGATGATCCCACATCCATTGGTGTTTGACATCAAAGATGGTATACTGGTGCTCAGTGGAGACTGGGTACACTGAACGGACTTGCCGAGAACTCTTAGTTGGTATTATACCCATCGTCAGATAGCAGTTCTCTGGTGACACTGGTATAGGTTAGTCTGTAGACCCGAGATCTTCATAGAGTCTTGTGTGATTCCCACTGTGCTTTGATTTCCACCTTACCACGTTCAAGAGAACGTGCAAAACGGTGGCTTTTGGGTACAGTCCCGAATCACATGGAGGCAATGAGCGATAGGAGGGGTTTCGTCTCTCCCGGTTTTGGGGGTTGATGTTGCGCTGTGCCTAATTGGTTATAACTAGAAGTCCCTGGCTAGGGCTGCTATGGAGATCTACTGGTAAGTGTTATCAGTAGTTTCTCGACCAGTTATGAGCCACACATAGGCACGACTTATCGGTTACTGGGGTCTGACATTTACCACTCCTAGACTGGATATGCGACATATCAGACGAAGAGACCGGACTGTACAGTAGTGTTACCGACAGGCTTTACAAGAGTTAGAGCGGGCTTGCTTGTTGATCTTCTGATCGCTCAATACCCGTGTGGCCGTTACGTTTAGCTGACCGCTTGCGGCTTATGGGTGTTTGATATGATCATCACCTACGCCGGCGTATTGACGAGTCTTTAGAGTCCTACGTAGAGGTTTCCTGGCTCAGGCGAAACGGAGTAGGAGCACATATGTGATATGTGCGGGATCGAGATTGATACACGTATGTGATACCGTATTCTATTCTCGCGGTATGTGATATTGGCCAGTTATATATGATATAGCCTGGTTATCAGATCAAGTGATGATTCGATGAAATGATATATATTATATGCTCACTTAAGTATTTATTTTTCTCACTTATGATACATTAAACATATATGTGATATAAGTTTATTGTATAGTTTTCTATTGTTACAACAATATTATATATGTGATATATAATATTGTGACATGCTAGGTTATACATGCAACAAGGATATATGAGAATTATACCATGCTAAATATAATTTTTGGTTTTAAATTCTTAAGTAATTCAAAATTGTGGAAATGAGTCATGTTGGAAGCTTCATGAAGTTTGTTGATAACCATTGACAAAGTCCACCCTTTTTGTTTTTCCTAAGATATTTTCTAACCCAACCATTACACATAACCATGGTTAACTCTCTACATGTGTTAGGGTTTCACATATAGTAACCCATGGTTGCATTTCTAACCTTATCTCATTCATTCATCTTCTTCTTCCTCATCTCATTTTTTCTCTCTTGACTTTGAGATAAAGAAGAAAAATAGTGAGAAATTAAATTCTAAAGTGAGCAAAATTCCTACTTCATCATCCTCTTCTATACTAGCCATATAGATTAGTGTGTTAGCTTCACTAATTCTATATTTGTGAAGAGAGAGCTTGAGTCCATGTTTTCTCGACGTAGATCATCATAGACTTTGAAGACTTCAAGCAAGGATGCATCATATATCTTGTGGAGCCTCTCAAGAGTTTGGGAGCTCGTTGATCGCTGCGAAGGGACCACTACTTAGAGCTTATGAAGTAAAGGAGCGGACTACAAAAGTTGTAATCCCTAATCACCTAGAAGTAAAGTTGTTTACTTGTTGTTTAAGTATGATTCTCTAGTTAAAGATCTTGTTTAGGATTGTTTTAGCATAGCAAAATTTTAATTTGGCTTGGATGATGCTACCCGAAACCTTGCTGTTGTGATAAGGAACCCAACTGTGGTATCAGAGCTAAGCTAGAGAATTAGATGGATTGTGTAGGATTATGAAACCGAAACAACTCCGAAACACCCATTTAAAAATCCTAGTTTCTGTCGAATTTTTTCAGGTGTCAATTTTTTTAAAAATAACTACAGAATGTTGTATGTGATACAATATGAACACTGTACAATATTCACCCCCTCCTCGGATTTTGGCCGGCCACATAGGCAAAAAATCCGGCTTCGGTTTTTTAATGGAGTTTGGGGTTGGGTTTTGGGTGGTGTTCCAGTATCTGGGGTTTGGTATTTCAGGTGTTATTTGTTTTTGCTAAATTTGCATGTGATGTTATCTTTATGCAAAACCAATTTGGAGTGTTTCGTATTCGTAATTCTAATATTGTTTCGTGTATTTTAGACAGTGATAAAAAGTTCGAACGGATATCAATAACTCACTTTTTCCCTTACCGGAAATTTTCCAATTTTTGGATTTTTCCTTATTAAAACTTTCAGAAAATCATGCAAGCGATTTTGTGAACCCTATAGAAGAACGAAACCTTAACTCGATTTTGTGACCATCAGAACTACCACTAAACTTTAGGGTTTGTGGTAGTTCATCGGTGCCACAGGTGAGGCATTGGTTGACGCTTCTACGGCTGGTTCATAGGAGCTGTTGCATGTTCTGGGGACCTTTTAAACTCCGCTCAAGTGTTGAGCTGTTTGGAAATTTTGGGTGTTTATTTATTCGATCGGAAAGTTTAACATTGTCTAGTTATCTGAGATTGTGATACAATACGTGGAATTGATTTGATGCGTGCAAGCTTAACATTTCGGTCTCCGGTGAAATCGGGAATTTTGTAGAATTACCCGACTTCTTTTGAAAAGTGTTTTCATGGAAGAGACATAAATGTAAAATTTGCATTGTTAGGCATGAAATCCTGAATATGTGATATTCTAGGTTTATGATGTCTAAGGGCAGTGTCGATTCCAATTGTTGTAGTTTTGCATTTTCTTTTCTGCGACCGCAAGTATAATATGTGGTGTATCGCCGGTTTCGTTGCTATACATCAACGGCATTTAGGATTCACATATTTACTTACGTCGATGACATGTGATGTTATGTGTTGCTATGATATGTTATATTGGATCGTCGTGTTTTGAATAGCCAAGGGTTTTATGTGAGATGAGAGTTTTTATTTTCATTCATGCAAAATTCATTTTATGTAGTATTCTTTTATTCGGGCACTTCCGTGTTGAGGATGATGCCACCATTGTTGTGTATTATTTAATTTTCCGCATTAGGATAGACCCAAGGTGGGGAGCATAAGTAACCGGGTTCTAGAGTCCAGTGGGAGACCGTCTCAAGGAGTCGAGTCCGGGTTTCCTAACTCTAGAATGGTAGGGTTGCTTACCGCTCTCATAAGGGTCTAGAGATGTGGGTTAGGCTATTCATCACGACCGTGGAATCCGTATTTTCGATTGTAGGCTAAATACAAAATACGGACCTCTAGTGTATCTAATATTTCATATGTTATCTTCTGCTGCTCTATGATGTGATCATTGTGGGTTTTGAGACGAATGACTATTATATATATGATATATAATAAACATTGCTTATATTTTTCACCCGCGCTAGTGCATACCAGGGTACTGTGGTGAATGTGGATGGCATAAGCGTACGTTGCATTTTCGTTTCTTCTGTGATGCTTAGGAAGAATAAATGATGGGACTGTAAGTCCATGCTACCTCTCCCGGTACTTACGGGCTTGCGGAATTTGGTGAAAAACAATTTTCTAGAGGCGGTAATATGGACTCAAAACCGGATCTTTGTTAAACTACTAACTAACAACCTAACAAGAGTTTACCTACTCGGTTAGGGGGCTATACCTTTCTTGAACTCCTTCGTCTTCGACTCCTTTCGGTGTACGGATCGGCCTCACCTCGTTGTCTCCTTGCGCCGAAGATGGATCCACCCGAAAGCTTCTACCTTTGGCTTCTTCTTCGAACTTTGAAGAAACTAGATCACTTGGCTTGCTAGGCCTTGTGAACTAGAATGAGTAGAGGAATGTTTTGGTGTCTTTTTATCTCTAAGGCAATGAGTCTCAACACATGAGAATGGTTTGCCTTGAGGTAGAGAGAGCAAGAGGAAGAGGGAGAGCTTGAGAATGAGAGAGCTCAAGAGAGAGAAAACAAATGATAGAATTGAACCATACTCATCTCATTCTCACCTCTCATAATCCAAAAGCCATTATAACAAAAATAGTAATCAAGTATTGTGTAAATGGTTTAAGTCAAAATGGCTATATCATTTCATGCACTCATTTTGCATAAATAAATAAGCAAGCAAAAGTCTTTGCCATGGAATGATAGCCATTGTCATGATGATGGTCAACTAGTCCAACCTAGTCAACCGGTCAACAAAGTCAACAAGTCAACAAAGTCAACCCCTCAACAACCATGTCACTATAATACTTAATTAATATTATTGTTAATTACATATCATATTCTCATTAGGGTTGAGCAAAAAGTCAATAGTCAACAGTCAACGGTCAATAACCCTAATGAGAATCCTCTGCCTCTGTCTCTCTGTCAACTGTGCATACACACCCGCATTCGCGTTCCGAGGAACACGAATACAAACGAGATAAAACCAATCCCAAAACGTACACTAGGATCTGGCTTAAACCAAAGCCCGCTAGTGTTAACTGTGCGGACACTGTACGTGCACAAGTGCACGGATGTGACCGAACCCTGTCGCAAAACCATGCGACCTGTCGTAAAACCATGCGACCTCTACTCTTTTGCCTAAAGGCAAATATCTTTCTGTGTGGGACTCTAAAGACTCGACACTACGCTGGCAGTGGGTTTAACCACAGACCGCAAGCGGCATTAGCTGTGTGTAACGGTCCCCACGTAGATGCCGACAAGAAGACTGACGAGGTGAAACCCATCTGAACTCCTACTGAGTCTGACTGTGACAGTCTCCGTACAGTCCGGTCTGTTCGTCTGATACATCGCATGGCGGGCCTAGGGGGCAGTAAACGTCAGTCCCCTAATAGCGGTACAAGTCGTGTCGGAGTGAAGCCCAATACACCCTGAGATAACACTGGAAGCCTACCAGTATATCTCGCTTGCCCTGGCCAGGGACTACTCGTGTAATGGCTCTCCTAGACACAGCGCGATGTCAACCCCCAATACCGGGAGAGACGAATCCTGTCTAACCGTCACTGCCTCCAAGTGCTTCGGGACTGCACCCAACTACTACCTGTTTGCACGACTCCTTTGAGCCGTGGTAGGGTAGTAATCAAAGTACAGTGGGAACACACTCGAGGCGAAGTGACAGTGTCAAGTCAGTGGACTAAGCTGTACTCATGTCACCTGGGAACTGATAACTGACGATAGGTATAATACCAACCGGTCAGCTCCCGACGAGTCCTGTCCAGTGTACTCGTAACCTAACGAGCACCCACATACTATCTCCAGTACGACGTACTGATGGCTGTGGGACAGACCATCTCCCACACTGGGATGAGAAGCGCATACGCTAGTCTACTCCGGAGTATCGATGCCCTGTCTCGATAGTCCTGCGACTAGGGACCTGCATAAGGATGTGCTTATAGATTACCCAGCCCCCACTAGTGTGACTGCCATCACAACGCTGGTAATCAAGCAAAGATCTTAAGGGCTCCACTAATGTGTATAGGTGATATACTAAAATAAACACATGTACACATTGAAGTAGAAACAAACCAAGTAGCATACTACTATTTTGAGCAAGATTGTATATACAAAGTGAATATCCCAAGCTTCCATTAAGTAATATACAAACTAGTATGATACAGTAATGGCCTCTAGGGCATATACACTAACAATCTCCCACTTGCACTAAGGCCATGTACTGGCGTATCGAAGACCTATCATCTCGATCAGCCGCTCGAACTGAGTCTGGGGCAAGGCCTTGGTGAATGGATCTGCAGTGTTTTCTTCTGAAGCAACCCTCCGAACCTCGATCTTCTGGCAATCCACGATCTCCCTGATCAGGTGATACCACCTCAAGATGTGTTTGGATCTCTGATGGGACCTGGGTTCCTTCGCTAAAGCTATAGCCCCGTTGTTGTCGCAATACAGAGGTATTGGATCAACAATGGACGGAACCACCTGAAGTTCTTTCAAGAACTTCCTCATCCAGACAGCTTCTTTTGCGGCATCAGATGCAGCGATGTATTCCGCTTCCATAGTCGAGTCAGCAACGGTTTCCTGTTTGGAACTCTTCCAACACAGCGCCCCTCCATTGAGGGTAAAGACAAAACCCGACATGGACTTGGAATCATCCTTGTCACTCTGGAAGCTGGAGTCAGCAAAGGCCTCGATCTGGAGGTCTTTTCTGCCATACACCAAGAACATCTCCTTAGTCCTTCTCAGGTACTTGAGAATGTTCTTTACCGCTATCCAGTGTTTCTCCCCAGGGTTTGACTGGTACCGGCTTACCACACTCAGTGCATAAGCTACATCCGGTCTGGTACACAACATCGCATACATTATAGAGCCTACCACAGAAGCGTAGGGTATAATAGACATGCGATCCCTCTCCAAATCAGTCTTGGGAGACATCTCTTTAGAGAGGGTGATCCCGTGACAAGCCGGTAGGTTACCGTGTTTGGAATCTTCCATACTGAATCTTTTCAGTATGGTGTCGATTTACCTGGACTGTGAAAGTCCTAATATCCTCTTGGATCTATCACGATGGATCCGGATCCCCAGGATGTACGAGGCATCACCCAGGTCTTTCATGGAGAACCTGTGTGGCAAGAAACCCTTGACAGATTGTAGCATAGGAATGTCATTTCCTATCAAGAGAATGTCATCCACGTATAAAACGAGGAATACTACAGTTCTCGCTACAAATCTACTATAGATGCATGGTTCATCTGGATTTTTGATAAAGCCAAATTCCTTGACCGTCTCATCAAAACAGATGTTCCAACTCCACGATGCCTGCTTTAGTCCATAGATGGACTTAAGCAACTTGCACACCTTTCCGCTGCTCCCACTCTGAATGAAACCCTCTGGTTGGTCCATATAGACACACTCCTCTAAATTTCCATTTAGAAAAGCGGTCTTTACATCCATTTGCCAGATCTCATAATCGTGGAAGGCAGCAATTGCAAGAAGGATCCGAATGGATTTCAGCATAGCCACTGGAGAAAAGGTTTCTTCATAGTCCAAGCCAGGTTTTTGACGGAAACCCTTTGCAACAAGTCTAGCTTTATAGGTCTCAACCTGTCCATCTACACCAATCTTCCTTTTGAAGATCCACTTGCATCCTACGGGTTTTACCCCGACTAGAGTAATGTCCAACGTCCATACTTTGTTGGTGTACATGGACTCCATTTCGGTCCGCATTGCATCCAGCCATTTTACCGAGTCAACGCTCTGAATGGCCTGCTGGAAGCTAGTAGGCTCATCATAATCTATGATGCAATCCTCTCTATCCCCGTCTATGAGAAAACCGTAGTATCTCTCGGGCGGATGAGACTGCCTACTACTCCTGCGGAGCGGCGTAGGAATGTCCTGTTCTTTTGAACCCTCTGGTTCCACTAAGCTTTCAGTAATAGCTCGTGGTTCTGGAATTTCTTCCAGTTCTACTGTGCTCCCACTTATCTGGGTTTCCAAAAACTCAGTTTCCAAGAAGTAGGCATGACGAGAAACAAAAACCTTTTGTTCCTCTTCGCAGTAGAAGAAATATCCCTTGGAGTTCTTTGGATATCCCACGAACTTGCACTGTACTGAGCGTGTCTCAAGCTTGTCCGCATACTGCTTTTTAACAAAAGCTGGACATCCCCATGTCTTAATGTGCTTAAGATAGGGTTTCTTCCCACACCACATCTCATATGGTGTGGTAGGCACAGTCTTAGTGGGAACTCAGTTCAAACGGTATGCAGCTGATTCTAGCGCATACCCCCAGAATGATCGCGGTAACTCAGTGTTACTCATCATGGACCGTACCATATCCAATAGGGTTCGGTTCCGTCTCTCCGATACACCGTTATGTTGCGGAGTGTATGGAGGAGTAAGCTGAGAGAGAATTCCATTCTCTTTTAAATAGTCCAGGAACTCGGCACTCAAGTATTCACCACCTCGATCCGATCTTAGAATCTTGATACTTTTACCGGTTTGTTTTTCTACTTCATTCTTATATTCCTGGAATTTTCCAAAGGCTTCGGACTTATGTTTCATTAAGAAGACATAACCGTACCTTGAAAAGTCATCCGTAAAAGTAATGAAGTAAGAATAACCGCTTCGCGCATATGTAGACATTGGACCGCACACGTCGCTGTGTATGAGTCCCAAGAGCTCGCTCGCCCTTACTCCGTGTCCAGTGAACGGAGTCTTTGTCATCTTTCCTTTGAGACAGGATTGACAAGTGGCATACGATTGATATTCGAACGGATTCAAATATCCTTCTGTATGTAACTTCGTCAGCCTTCTCTCATTGATGTGACCCAGTCTACAATGCCATAAGAAAGTCTGATTTATTTCCGGAGACTTTCTTTTGTGTGTATTCTGGACATTGAAAATCTGTGGTTGGTTTAATACGTATATACCATTGCTCAATGTACCTGACCCAATCAGAACTTGATTAAGGTGAATGTTTACAACATTGCTTACAAACGCAAATTCATAACCTTCTTTAGAAACCAAAGATACAGAAATGATATTACAAGTTGCGTTGGGTACAAAAAAGCAATTACGCAAAACCAAAACATGTCCATCTGACATTCCCAGGTGATAGTCCCCTACGGACTCAGCATCCATGCTAGCTCCGTTTGCAACTTTGAGGGTCATGTCACCTGCCTTCAAAACCCTACGGTTTCTCAACGCCTGCAAAGAATTACAGATATGAGATCTTGATCCGGTATCCAATACCCAGAAAGTAGAGTTTATTGAAAGACAGTTTTCAATAACATACACACCTGAAGCTGAAGCCGCAACCTGCTTCAGTTCCTGTGTTCTGGCTTTCCAAGCCCTGCAATCTTTCTTCCAGTGTCCCTTCTTATAACAATAGAAGCATTCTTCCTTATCCACAAGCTTCCCCACTTTCTTAGTTGCTTTTGCTTTTCCCTTCGTATCCACTTTACTAACACCGCCTCTTGGTTTGGCGGGGGCTTTCTTCTTCTTTCCCTTGGCTTTCGCCTTGGACCTAGAAGAAGAAGATCCTCCTACAAACAAAGTGGATGTTTCCCTACCTTTCTGTAGGGTGCCCTCTGTGCTCCTCAGCATGTTGAGGAGTTCTGAAAGTTCAACTTCCTTTTCTTGTAAGTTGAAGTTCAGGATAAACTGGGCGTAAGTGGAAGGAAGGGACTGGAGAATCAAGTCCGTATAGAGCTCATTCTCCAACGTGGTCCCAAGGTCCGCGAGCTCTTCTATGTAGCCAATCATCTTAAGCACGTGTTCCGCTACCGATGATCCGACGGCCAACCTTGCCTAAAATAACTTCTTCGACACTTCGTATCTTGCAATACGAGACTGCTCTCCATACAGTTCTTTTGTATGGAGAAATATGGATTCGAGGTCCATATTCTCGTGCCTCCTCTGATGTTCGTTGTCCATAGAGGCAAGCACGAGGCACTTGGCCTTCGCGCAATCGATTTCCCAGGTCTTACGGATTTCCTTATCCGCGACGCTGGTTTTGGGACCTGGGACAGGGGGAGCTTTGGTGGTAAGAAGATACCCCAGCTTGTCGTAAGTGATTGCCATCTTGACATTCCTGAGCGAATCTTTGTAGTTTGGCCCTGTCAGTATGTTTTTATCTAGGAGTAACTTAAGTCCAGTCATGTCGATTGGTCGCTGCAATCAGGAGAGAGAAGAAACACTCAGCATGATGCTCTTGCATGTTTAGAATGGTTTTTAGTTTGTCTAAACAGGATGGCTCCCACTGTTTCTCGAATCCCTCCTCAAACCAAAAAGGAAGAATTAGTCAGGATCAATCTTACCGTACAATTCTTGCTTAACCGTTCAGCCAGGCCAGTGTCGGTACTTCGAGGGAGGTTTTCCAACGCTTTCGCGAAGTTCCTTAATTAAATAACCTCTTTTCCCTGTGGGCATAGCCCCGCTAACACCTTTCTAGACACCTACTTGGTTTATAGCATTGATCGTTAAGTGAGAAATTTCTTGAGGAGTAGCATATACTCACAGTAGGATCAGGATCCAAATATCATCGTTTGACGGAACTGAAGGAATCCTACCAGAATCAACACACTCCAAATGGTATGCAACACTAGCAAGTTTCAGTTCTTTTGAAACTCCCGATGTGGATTTTTGCCCCATGCTCTTATGACTTTGACTTTGGCCAACAAATCATAAGTCACATGTCAAGTTCTACCCGTCATTCTCCAGGTTAATTTGAGCCCACCCGCACATACCCTTGACTTTGGCCAACAAGGTAGAACGACTGCCCCAAACCAACACATCTATCTATACTGCACATGAATACCCAATAGCTACCAATCACTATGCCTTGACTTTGGCCAACAAACATAGCTTGAATACTATTGACCATTCATGTGAAACGACGGAGGGCTACGAATGGTTTTGGCGAAACCGTGAACGTAGTGAACTTGATATAATCGATGGAACGAGATAGCTTTCAAAAGGAGTGGTTCATGCTCCGCATTTAAAAGTTTGGTTTTGAAAAGAACCGAGTGGTTTTTCAAAGTGTTCCAACGACTTTTACTTGGTTTATTTCCTTGCATTAGTTCTTTTAATGCGTGTTATTCTTGCATTAGTTCTTTTAATGCGTCCCATCATTTAATCCTACCATTGCAGAAAACAACCAAAATATGACGTATGCTTATGCCATTCGCATTCGCCACGGGGCCCCGTCATTACCCGTTAGGTTACTTAACTAACGACAGAGCGAGGGCTGGGTTAGCGCGGCTGTAAAACATAAGCAACGTCTAAATAATATTATATATAGATATATTGCAATGATAGCCATTTCAGATCACAGATGAACACATTGGATAGACTAGGAATCCGCAATTCGTACGAGCCTGTAACGAAAAGCAGATTACACGGTCGCGGTGAATAGCCAATACCCCACCCAAGACCCCTACGGGTGCGGAAAACTACCCGCCAAGTACCCGAAGCGAAGCAACCTCCCTCAACTCCATGAGTAGGCCACTCGGCACTTCGGCATACCCGGTAGTTTGTGCACCCCCTCCTCCATGGGTCTATCCTAGGAGCAAAAACAGTAAAAAGAAATTATACAATGACGGCTACAACCCCGACCCGGTTGTGCGGCCATACAAATAATTATTACATCAATTTACAAATTTACATGAATTGAAAGAAAAGAAAACTCTCGTCTCAGAACCCCCGGCTATTCACCCGCAACAATCCAATGAATTCATATACACATTCCAATGACATTACAGATCACAGATTTGTATAACCCTCACTAATCGACATATAGCGATTAGCATACGTTCAATACAAATATCACATCACAGATAAAAACCCGTCAGCTTAAGTCTTTAGAAGTTCGATCAAAAATACGGATTTTTAGGCCCCAAACACAAAATTTTCGTTCTGGAAAATCTGGGCTGAAAACACATATTTCAAAAATCCCAAAACAACCTCAGAAATACACCGCACAAAGTTTGGACCTCGGCCGAGTCAACTTGACCGCGGAACCGGGGCGGGAGCGTGATCCCGCCGCGTTTCCGCGGCGCTTTGATCGGTTCGTGGGACCAAATTTTGTGGTCATTCAATAAAAAGCCTGAGCCGATTTTTAAGATGAAATTTATCAATTTTTGAACAGAATAAAAATCGGCAGAAACTTGACATATCGGGTTCATTTCGTGACTTTTTCTTTGATCGATCTTCTAGTTACTTTGCTAACATGTTAGATAGAGTTTAACTAGGCTCTGATACCACTGTAAGTCCATGCTACCTCTCCCGGTACTTACGGGCTTGCGGAATTTGGTGAAAAACAATTTTCTAGAGGCGGTAACATGGACTCAAAACCGGATCTTTGTTAAACTACTAACTAACAACCTAACAAGAGTTTACCTACTCGGTTATGGGGCTATACCTTTCTTGAACTCCTTCGTCTTCGACTCATTCCGGTGTATGGATCGGCCTCACCTCGTCGTCTCCTTGCGCCGAAGATGGATCCACCCGAAAGCTTCTACCTTTGGCTTCTTCTTCGAACTTTGAAGAAACTAGATCACTTGGCTTACTAGGCCTTGTGAACTAGAATGAGTAGAGGAATGTTTTGGTGTCTTTTTATCTCTAAAGCAATGAGTCTCAACACATGAGAATGGTTTGCCTTGAGGTAGAGAGAGCAAGAGGAGGAGGGAGAGCTTGAGAATGAGAGAGCTCAAGAGAGAGAAAACAAATGATAGAATTGAACCATACTCATCTCATTCTCACCTCTCATAATCCAAAAGCCATCATAACAAAAATAGTAATCAAGTATTGTGTAAATGGTTTTAGTCAAAATGGCTATATCATTTCATGCACTCATTTTGCATAAATAAACAAGCAAGCAAAAGTCTTTGCCATGGAATGATAGCCATTGTCATGATGATGGTCAACTAGTCCAACCTAGTCAACCGGTCAACAAAGTCAACAAGTCAACAAAGTTAACCCCTCAACAACCATGTCACTATAATACTTAATTAATATTATTGTTAATTACATATCATATTCTCATTAGGGTTGAGCAAAAAGTCAATAGTCAACAGTCAACGGTCAACAACCCTAATGAGAATCCTCTGCCTCTGTCTCTCTGTCAACTGTGCATACACACCCGTATCCACGTTCCGAGGAACACGAATACAAACGAGATAAAACCAATCCCAAAACGTACACTAGGATCTGGCTTAAACCAAAGCCCGCTAGTGTTAACTGTCCGGACACTGTACGTGCACAAGTGCACGGATGTGACCGAACCCTGTCGCAAAACCATGCGACCTGTCTCAAAACCATGCGACCTCTACTCTTTTGCCTAAAGGCGAATAGCTTTCTGTGTGGGACTCTAAAGACTCGACACTACGCTGGCAGTGGGTTTAACCACAGACCGCAAGCGGCACTAGCTGTGCGTAACGGTCCCCAGGTAGATGCCGACAAGAAGACTGACGAGGTGAAACCCATCTGAACTCCTACTGAGTCTGACTGTGACAGTCTCCGTACAGTCCGGTCTGTTCGTCTGATACATGGCATGGCGGGTGATCAGTCGAAAATATTGCATATTTTAACCAGCAATTTCCCTATCATCTGCATACATATAGAAGTGTTCGGCATCAGTATTCTACATATTAGCAAATCTATCACAGATTATCAGATTACATGTACTAGACCTTAAAACCGGCATTTCTAGGGAAATTGACTGCATTGCATTACATAGCATATTTTCTATATATTGCAACCCTTGTTTCGTAGTCTGTGCAGGAAAAAAGAAGCTTGCTCGATCATTACATTGCTCGACCATTACAATTGCTCGTAAACTCACTAAAATCAAATCTGGTATCAACACAAAAGAGCAACTGGAATTCAATATATCATACAAGGTCCCCAACAGAAGTACAAGACCACTGCAGAAGGCACGGATCCCAAGGCTATCAATGAGCCGCGGAAGCGCGGCCTATAGGCACAGTTTGCGGCGGATCCGCGGTTGGTTCAGGGAATTGACTCCTCATTTTTATTGCACAATTCCTGTTTCATGTCCTACAGTTCAGAAAGTCATCCAAAGTTCCAGAAAACTCCAGAGACTTCTACCAGATCAGCAACCACTTGAGTTTCATTACATTAGCCTTATACTTCTAGAACTTTCCCTAAACCCTAGCTTAAACCCTAAGCTAACTCCTAACAAACTCCTTCTAGAAACTCTTCAACAAACTTTGGGAGGGAAAGTTCTAATTCAAACCTAAACCTAGGGTTTGGGAGTTCTATAAATAAGACCCTAGGCTCATTGTAAAAAGGGATTCAATCTTGGCAACCTTGGGAAAGTTTAGAAAAACCAATCTCTTTCTTCATCCCCTCTTCCTCAAGTTTAGTGAGAGAGCTTGTAGGAAACCCTAACCCTAAATCCAATCACAATTCAAGATCTTGAGTGCAAGCCAAGCAAGATGCCTTCAACCCTTTTATGAGCCGAGCCGATCTTCAATCGGGCAAGAGATCAAAGTAGATCCACGATCCACGGAGACGAGCGAAGCCGAGTCAACGATTGATTTCTTCTTCTTGTAGATTCTTGAAAGAATGTATTGAAATTGTTGATTAAATAAAAGGTGATATTCTTTTATCTTGTTTTCTTTAAATTCCGCATCATGTTATCTTTACAAATCTTTAATATTGTCTTTGTGGTGATGTGTGAATAAAACTCCGCTCGTCGAGGAATCGAGACGGATAATAGAATGATGATGTAACATAGCTTTAATCGATTCTTGATTCCCACGAGTTTTGTAAACCCTAGCAAGTTCAAGAAACGACGACCCATTTCGTTTCGATGCTTTCTTGATTGACATCGATCTAAATTGGGGAGTTACAATCGTTTCTTGAATTTGGTAGAGGCTAGAAAAGGAATGATATCGACGAAAGAACAAGGGTTATAGGATGAAACCCTAGTTTCACGATAAAGCCCCAACTCTCGTCGATCATCATCAATCTAGTATCAATCCTTCGAAGGACAAGAACACGATATCTTTAGATTACATCACGTCTATCGATCCTATCGATTCCTACGAGCCTCTCTTATATTCTTGATTGTTGATTGGAAATATTATCAAAACACCGATTCTTGATTGTTTATAGTTTCTTGATTCTTGCATAAAGAATAGTGACACTCGAATACAAATCATTCTTGAATCATGTTTTCTTTTATTATTGCTTAACTTTTCATTTCAAACGTATCGAAATACAAGTGAATCGTGCAATCCCTGTGGACGATCCGCACTCATTCATTAACTACATCCGACACCGTAGTTTGATTGCGGTCAAAATAGTTTTTGGTTGTGAAGTTCTTTACAAATTTCTCTATATACTACACAACGGGAAAAACGATCAATCAAAATGGCGCCGTTGCCGGGGATCGCGCTAATTCATTTACATTTTTAGTTTGAAGTGAAAGAATTATTACATTCTACTTCTTGAATTCAAAATTCGTACAAACTCTTACACGTGTGTTGTGATTGATTGCAAGGTGATCTAGAGCTTACTGGGAGTCTGGAAAATTATTTGGGATATACCAGAGAGCTGAGGGAGTTAACAGAAGCTCCCTGAAGAAATTTGATCAAGTGAACCCACAACCTGAGCGCGTTTCCGCGGCCTGATCCCATCATCTGCGGCGGATCCGCGGCTTGGAGGAAGGATCACTGAAAAATTTTCAGTGCAGGTGATTTCTTGCTCTCTCCCCTCTCCTCTTTTAGCTCCAACTAACACTTTGCTGCAGGATTCTTTGCAAATAAATCGCAGCGCGCAAAAGCAAATTAAAAATTGTGTGTGATTTTGATTTCTTGGTTGTTTGCATTCTAATACGGAAATTTAAGGGGCACGGCCAAATCCAAATTAGGTGGGGATTTCATTACCCTTCCTAGGCCCCGAAAATCGCAAAACTTGCATCCGCATTACCCTCATTAACTAAAAGAAATCTAGAGAAGACTCTAAGGACTGTCGCGCTCAATAGGACAAGAGAAGGTCGTGGGTAATTCATTGCTTATCCGCGTTTTCTTGTGGTGCCTAAGGCGAGTGTGTCTAAGGCTAGTGGTTATTAATTAGGTCCACTGTAGTGGTGGTTCCTTCCCACTTACCTGGCACTTATCCGGCCACAGGGGGACAAAGAGGCAGTGGAGGATTCTATCCTGCGACTTGTCTTTTGGCAGTTAGGAGCGGTCTAGAGCCGGACCTAGGTGACCATTAGATTCTAGGGTTGTGTGCTGCATTTGTTTTGTCGCATCATTTTTTCAAAAATCCGTCCCTTTTTCAAAAGCAAGCACCGCATTCATTTTACCCCTAATTATAAGTCAACGCTGCCACTTGTACTAACCCTTTTTAGTACAAGATAGGCTGGACACGGGATTCTAGTGCCCGTTTAGTCCGCGTACCTTTTATCGACTCCGAAGTCGATAATTACCTTTTCTTTACCCACTACCACACCCACACCGATGGATCCGAATCCATCAAACTTCTTTAACCCTAATCTGCCACCATCCGTTGGTGCGCAGAATCCTACTCCACCCCACATTTCTCTCCAGGAAAGATGCTATCCACATAGAGGTCCTCTTTCGACCTGCTTATCCACACCACCAGCCAATGGGGATAACTTTGAGATTAAGCCCCAGTATATCAATCTTTTACCCAAATACCACGGACTCGAGACCGAGGACGCTTACGTTTTCATTACCAAATTTGAAAACGTATGCGCAATGATGGGTACGTCACAACTTTCAGTGGATGCGATGCGTCTACGACTTCTTCCATTTACTTTGTGCGATATAGCCGAGAAGTGGCTATATAACACCACCGCACACTCTATTACGAATTGGGAAGAATTCGTCGCTGCATTCCTTAAGAAATTTTACCCAGTCCAAAAGACGGCTCGAATCCGTAGCGAACTGAACCAATTTGCCCAGCTCCCTGCCGAACCATTTTCAAAATACTTTGAACGTTTCAAGGATCTATTGGTTCAATGTCCTCACCACGGCATCCCGAGATGGGAGCTTTGCCGAATCATATATGAGGGCAGTAACCCTAGCACTAAACAGAGCCTTGAAAACATGTGTCAAGGTACATTTATGACTAAAGATGACGGGGAAGCCTGGCGATACTTAGAAGAGTTCGCTGAAAAATCACTAATTTGGGAGAGTGGAACACAACCATTGAATAGGGGTGGCGTACACCAAATAGATGTGTCCATTGGTGTTCGAGCTGAAATGGCAGCAATGCAAAAGAAGCTCGACGCTATGGAACACAAATTTGCAGCAGCCTCCCTAAACCCAATGTCGCTCCCCAAAACTGTTTGTGGGTGCTGTTCTGATCCGTCACATTTAACGGAAGAATGTCCTTTAAACTCGGCGTTTCAAGGTCACGAGCATTCTAATGCCGCATTTCAAAGACCTCGAAACGATCCATATTCTTCCACGTACAATCAGGGTTGGAGGAACCACCCGAATTTTGCTTGGAACCAAAACCAATCTCAAAACACGGTTCCAAACACGAATCAATTTCAAAGGGCTCTTCCTCCACCACAACAGCAACCCCTACAACTCACTCAGCACCCCTATCAGTCACAAAATTTCCGAAATCAGGGCAACACTCCTGCACAGTCTAATCCTATGCAGCCCTGTGCTGACGATTTCTCTCAATTCACTCAAACCATGAAATCACTTTTATCAAATTTCATGGATGTTTCGACTGAGGTTAGATCTTCTGTCAATGAGATAAAGAAAAACTCAGCGTCCCAAGCTGAGAGTATCAAATCGATGGAAGCTGAAATCGCACGCTTAAAAGCCGAAATGAGTGCGAGAGAAAAAGGGAAACTTCCCTCTCAACCCCTACAGAATCCTGGGCATTACAATGTAAATGCCATTACTACGTTGAGATCGGGAAGAGTGCTGAACAATCATGTCGGGGAAGGTATTGATGATACTGAAAATCATATCAACACTCCGGCTGAGTCTTTTCCACATACACACACTTCACCTTCTGATCCTTCTTCTTCTACCAAACCACCTTCGCACGAGCCTATTCTCCATTTCCCTTTAGGCTCAACACCTTCACCCAATCCTTATAGTTCTCCACAGACGGTCCCCACACCTCCTTTGGGACCTCGTCTACCCCCCTTTCCTTCTCCTATGATGGACCCTGCGCTTATTGCGAAAGCACCTTACCCGAATCGGCTAAGGGCTAATAGAACGAGTCCTCATATGGAGAAAATTTTAGAGATGTTCAAACAGGTTAACATCAATATCCCTCTCCTAGATGCGATTCACCAAGTCCCCGCTTATGCGAAGATTCTTAAGGACTTGTGCACTAGGAAGAGGAAGACCCAAGTGCCAAAGAAGCTCTTTATGTCTAACAATATCAGCACTGCTTTTATACCCCAGCTTCCAAAGAAAAGAAAGGACCCAGGTTGTCCTACAATATCGATTTCGATTGGGGGTAAAAACATAAATCGTGCTCTTTTAGACCTTGGCGCGAGTGTTAACCTGTTACCTTATTCTGTCTATGAGCAATTAGGGATTGGAGAGCTGAAACCTGCTCATTGCACTCTCCAGATGGCAGACCGATCTATCACCAAACCAAGGGGTGAATTAGAGGATGTGTTAATAAAGGTCGGGGAATTTGTTTTCCCTGTAGACTTCATTGTGCTCGACACACATCCTGTAGCAAACCCCCGGGGACAAATTCCGGTGATTCTAGGTCGTCCTTTTCTTGCCACTTCCAACGCTGTTATAAACTGTAGAAATGGTTCAATGAACTTATCATTTGGAAATATGACCATTGAACTAAATATCTATAAAGTTGGAAGTCAGCCGTCAGAACCCTCTGCTCATATTTTAGATGTATGCTCTGTCCATGAGATCGCTCCCGACAGTTGTGGAGCTGAGGATCTTTGCTTTACTGATCTCGATGACATTAGCACATCTCTGTTTGACTTTGCACTAGATCTTAGTGAGGACACTTTAGCTACACATGAGTCCTGCACTTCTGACTTTTCTCCACCCGAGTCTGTATCTTTCACAGGCTCTGAGCTTCTTTGTAGATCCAAAAATCAATCTATGACCCTTCCTTCTATCATTTCTCCGCCTGAGTTAGATCTCAAAATTTTACCTTCTCACCTGAAATATGCATATCTAGGTGAGAACGAGTCATTACCGGTTATCATTTCCGCTTCTCTTGCATCAGAGCAAGAGAATGCCCTTTTATCGGTATTGAGATCTAACAAAGAGGCGTTTGGTTGGAGTATGGCGGACATCAAAGGGATTAGTCCCTTGATAGTTGAACATCATATACATGTGATGGATGATGCCAGACCGACCCGAGAACCACAGAGACGGTTGAATCCCGTCATGAAGGAAGCTGTCATGAAAGAGATCGTCAAGTGCTTAGATAATGGTATTATCTACCCCATCTCCGATAGCCAGTGGGTGAGTCCTATACATGTCGTTCCTAAGAAATCCGGCATCACAGTTATCACAAATGAGGCGAATGAGTTGATTCAGACACGCGCCCAAACTGGGTGGCGTGTATGCATCGATTATAGAAAACTCAACGCTGCTACGAGGAAAGACCATTTTCCTCTACCATTTATTGATCAAATGCTGGAACGCTTAGCGGGACGAGAGTTTTATTGTTTTATGGACGGATACTCAGGCTACAATCAGGTCCCCATCGCCAAAAAGGATCAAGATAAAACCACTTTTACTTGTCCTTTTGGTACCTTTGCTTACAGTCGCATGCCTTTTGGGTTATGCAATGCTCCCGCTACCTTTCAGCGGTGTATGATGGGGATATTCTCTGATATGGTAGAGAATTTTTTGGAGATCTTTATGGACGACTTCTCGATTTTTGGAGACTCTTTTTCTGATTGCCTAGCGAATCTTGACGCTGTTCTTACTCGTTGCAAAGAGAAGAACTTGACTTTAAACTGGGAAAAATGCCATTTTATGGTCCAAGAAGGAATAGTCCTTGGACATGTCATTTCACAGAAAGGTATTGAGGTTGACAGAGCTAAAGTAGATGTCATTCATAACCTGCCTCATCCCAAAAGCGTCAAAGATATTCGCTCTTTCCTTGGCCATGCGGGCTTTTATAGGAGATTCATAAAGGACTTTAGCAAAATTGCTAGACCTTTAACACTACTCCTGGCCAAGGATACGACCTTCCATTTTGACTCGGATTGCGAGACAGCTTTCGACTCACTTAAACACTCACTCACTTCAGCCCCCGTTTTATCATCACCAAATTGGGACTACCCCTTTGAGCTGATGTGTGACGCATCTGATTTTGCAGTAGGTGCAGTCTTAGGACAGCACATCGATAAGATGCCACACGTGATTTACTATGCTAGTAAGACCCTGAATGATGCGCAAATCAATTATACAACCACCGAGAAAGAGCTTTTAGCGGTTGTATTTGCATTGGAAAAATTCAGGCCTTACTTAATCGGCTCACCTATAGTTGTATATACTGACCATTCCGCTTTAAAACATCTTCTGGCGAAGAAAGATGCAAAAGGTCGACTAATACGTTGGACCTTCTTTTACAAGAATTCGATCTTGTTATCAAAGATAAGAAAGGATGTGAAAACGTAGTAGCTGACCACCTTTCACGCATCGTTTCTTCCCCTGTGACCCTGCCGATTGATGACTCATTCCCTGACGAACAACTCTTGAGCATATCCACTGAACCATGGTTCAGGGATATTGTGAACTATCATGCCACGGGACTTATACCGAGCGATTGGTCAAAACAGGACAAATGTCGTTTTCTTTCCCAAGTAAAACACTTTTACTGGGACGAGCCCTATTTGTTTAAATATTGTCCTGATCAGACATTCGCCGGTGCGTCCCAAATGAAGAGTTCAAGAGTGTTCTTTCATTTTGTCATGATCAGGCTTGTGGGGGTCACTTTGGTCCTAGAAAGACAGCGGAAAAGGTTTTGCAATGTGGATTTTATTGGCCGACCTTATTCAAGGACGCATTTGACTATTGCAAAACCTGTACACAATGTCAGTATACGGGTAGAATATCCCAAAGGAATGAAATGCCTCAGCAACCCATCTTGGTTGTTGAAATGTTTGACGTTTGGGGCATAGATTTTATGGGTCCTTTTCCCAACTCCTTTGGGAATCTGTACATATTGCTGGCGGTTGATTATGTCTCCAAGTGGGTAGAAGCCATTCCATGTCGCACTAATGACAGGAAAGTTGTCATTAAGTTCTTGAAAGAGAATATCTTTTCGCGATTTGGACACCCACGCGCTATCATTAGCGATAATGGGACACACTTCTGCAACAGGTCTTTCGAGACTCTGATGCGAAAATACTCAATCAACCACCGTCTTTCTACACCCTATCACCCACAAACAAGCGGGCAGGCTGAGATCTCAAACAGACAAATCAAACTTATCCTGGAGAAAACTGTTGCTAAAAATAGAAAAGACTGGTCGACCAAATTGACGGATGCTCTTTGGGCATTCAGGACTGCATATAAGACCGACCTAGGAATGTCTCCATATAGGATAGTGTTTGGAAAAGCATGTCATTTACCTGTCGAGATAGAGCATAAAGCATTGTGGGCTATAAAAGAAATAAATTTTGATCTAAACCTTGCTTGCACCTTTCGGAAGCTGCAACTTAACGAGCTAAGCGAACTCCGCGATGAAGCTTATGATAATGCTGTAATCACAAAGAATAGGACTAAGGTTTTTCACGATAAAAGCATTTTAAGGAAAACATTTTTACCTGGTCAACAAGTCCTTCTTTATGATTCACGATTACACCTTCACGCGGGTAAGCTCCGATCTCGTTGGAAGGGACCTTTTGTTGTGCGGTCTGTATACCCGCACGGGGCAGTAGAAGTTGAAAATGTTAAAAACGGCACCTTTTTCAAAGTAAATGGACATAGATTAAAGCCGTATTTTTCCACTGACCCCACGGAGGAGCTCTTGTTCTTACAAGAGCCAGTTTATTTGGATTAAAAATTCCTCCGTCTCACCTTCATATCCTGTATATCATTGCATCATCTTTTGAATGAAGGTGAGTAAAAGATAAGTTTGGGGGAAGTTCTTCACTTATATATTTTGCCCCCACTAATAATTCCCCCCAGTCTTACAGATTTTTGTAGATATAGCTGTCGGCAACAGTGAGGACACTGTTGAAAACAAGTTTGGGGGAGGTTTGTGCTTATTTTTGCATCATTTGCATATCATCTGCATAAGCACAAAACATTTCTTTAAAAATCTATAAAAACTGAAAATTTTTCAAAACCCATAAAAATTTAAAAATTTTCAAATATAAAAATAATTTTAATATTTACACTTTTTTTGTATATAAATAAGATAATGAAAGTTTAGAAAGTGAAAAGTTACATCCATGAGATTAGAAAAATTCTAGAAAACTAAGAAAATTAGAAGTTTTCTTATACGAACTAGTAATAAGTAGTTATGAGCCGTTGTCCCAAGGGTTAGTAAGATGAAGGAAGTCACTAATCTGAGGATAAAAATAAGTCTGAAAAATAGTTTCTATTCTAGAAGCCAAACATTTTGAACGTTGATACCCTGCTATTCGCACTTACACACGTCTTGAAGCCTGGGATAGTAGAGGATACCTTGAAATGCTCTTGTCTTAAAGCCAAAAGTATGAAAAAAAATATATGGTGAAAAAAATGGACACTGGTTTTGTTATCACCGAGGGAAATAAAAAAATATATAGCGAGGGTGCTTCTTCATCTAGTGCCCTAAGGCCAACTGATCTGGGAGTCACTGCTATACCTAAGGTGGTGCAAGATTAGGAAAATACACCAAATAAGCAGCACATGAGTAATCGGTCGGTTAGTACCTCAAGAAGTATTAACGGTCGCATGAAAGTGTGTAAGCTCATCGAAAAAAAAAATAAAAAATATATATATACTGAGGTTGATGGGCAAGAGTATGATAGCTTGAATTGAATTCTCCGGGTGTAGGGATGTCTTTACACACACGCAGGGTTATATGATCGATGTTTGGAAGAAAGATAGGAATGAAGAATAAAGACGATGTTTTATTGAGGGAGGATGTGATTTCTAACATCTTTTCATGACCATTAAGATAGGGCTCATGACAACCGAAAAGCTAGCTTAGTTGGAAACCCTAATTTTCAAAGCTTTTCTTTTACGATTCTCTTCTTTAAATGTAATATTCATGATCTTGCTTTTATTATTGGATTTTGTGGGTGCAATCCGCTGAAAACCCTCAGGAGACAACACTCCTCCTACTAGGGACACCTAGAGGTTTAAAGGCTTGTTGCACATGCTCAGTGCAATCGTGTTGCCTACGAAAGTGTGCTAGTTAGTTTTTCTCTTTCTTTATTTTCTCCTTCTCTTTTTAATAAAACTTTCGCTCGAGACGATCGAAATTAAGTTTGGGGGTATTTGATCAGTCGAAAATATTGCATATTTTAACCAGCAATTTCCCTATCATCTGCATACATATAGAAGTGTTCGGCATCAGTATTCTACATATTAGCAAATCTATCACAGATTATCAGATTACATGTACTAGACCTTAAAACCGGCATTTCTAGGGAAATTGACTGCATTGCATTACATAGCATATTTTCTATATATTGCAACCCTTGTTTCGTAGTCTGTGCAGGAAAAGAGAAGCTTGCTCGATCATTACATTGCTCGACCATTACAATTGCTCGTAAACTCACTAAAATCAAATCTGGTATCAACACAAAAGAGCAACTGGAATTCAATATATCATACAAGGTCCCCAACAGAAGTACAAGACCACTGCAGAAGGCACGGATCCCAAGGCTATCAATGAGCCGCGGAAGCGCGGCCTATAGGCACAGTTTGCGGCGGATCCGCGGTTGGTTCAGGGAATTGACTCCTCATTTTTATTGCACAATTCCTGTTTCATGTCCTACAGTTCAGAAAGTCATCCAAAGTTCCAGAAAACTCCAGAGACTTCTACCAGATCAGCAACCACTTGAGTTTCATTACATTAGCCTTATACTTCTAGAACTTTCCCTAAACCCTAGCTTAAACCCTAAGCTAACTCCTAACAAACTCCTTCTAGAAACTCTTCAACAAACTTTGGGAGGGAAAGTTCTAATTCAAACCTAAACCTAGGGTTTGGGAGTTCTATAAATAAGACCCTAGGCTCATTGTAAAAAGGGATTCAATCTTGGCAACCTTGGGAAAGTTTAGAAAAACCAATCTCTTTCTTCATCCCCTCTTCCTCAAGTTTAGTGAGAGAGCTTGTAGGAAACCCTAACCCTAAATCCAATCACAATTCAAGATCTTGAGTGCAAGCCAAGCAAGATGCCTTCAACCCTTTTATGAGCCGAGCCGATCTTCAATCGGGCAAGAGATCAAAGTAGATCCACGATCCACGGAGACGAGCGAAGCCGAGTCAACGATTGATTTCTTCTTCTTGTAGATTCTTGAAAGAATGTATTGAAATTGTTGATTAAATAAAAGGTGATATTCTTTTATCTTGTTTTCTTTAAATTCCGCATCATGTTATCTTTACAAATCTTTAATATTGTCTTTGTGGTGATGTGTGAATAAAACTCCGCTCGTCGAGGAATCGAGACGGATAATAGAATGATGATGTAACATAGCTTTAATCGATTCTTGATTCCCACGAGTTTTGTAAACCCTAGCAAGTTCAAGAAACGACGACCCATTTCGTTTCGATGCTTTCTTGATTGACATCGATCTAAATTGGGGAGTTACGATCGTTTCTTGAATTTGGTAGAGGCTAGAAATGGAATGATATCGACGAAAGAACAAGGGTTATAGGATGAAACCCTAGTTTCACGATAAAGCCCCAACTCTCATCGATCATCATCAATCTAGTATCAATCCTTCGAAGGACAAGAACACGATATCTTTAGATTACATCACGTCTATCGATCCTATCGATTCCTACGAGCCTCTCTTATATTCTTGATTGTTGATTGGAAATATTATCAAAACACCGATTCTTGATTGTTTATAGTTTCTTGATTCTTGCATAAAGAATAGTGACACTCGAATACAAATCATTCTTGAATCATGTTTTCTTTTATTATTGCTTAACTTTTCATTTCAAACGTATCGAAATACAAGTGAATCGTGCAATCCCTGTGGACGATCCGCACTCATTCATTAACTACATCCGACACCGTAGTTTGATTGCGGTCAAAATAGTTTTTGGTTGTGAAGTTCTTTACAAATTTCTCTATATACTACACAACGGGAAAAACGATCAATCAGCGGGCCTAGGGGGCGGTAAACGTCAGTCCTCTAATAGCGGTACAAGTCGTGTCGGACTAAAGCCCAATACACCCTGAGATAACACTGGAAGCCTACCAGTATATCTCGCTTGCCCTGGCCAGGGACTACTCGTGTAATGGCTCTCCTAGACACAGCGCGATGTCAACCCCTAATACCGGAAGAGACGAATCCTGTCTAACCGTCACTGCCTCCAAGTGCTTCGGGACTGCACCCAACTACTACCTGTTTGCACGACTCTTTTGAGCCGTGGTAGGGTAGTAATCAAAGTACAGTGGGAACACACTCGAGGCGAAGTGACAGTGTCAAGTCAGCGGAATAAGCTGTACTCATGTCACCTGGGAACTGATAACTGACGATAGGTATAATACCAACCGGTCAGTTCCCGAGGAGTCCTGTCCAGTGTACTCGTAACCTAACGAGCACCCGCATACTATCTCCAGTACGACGTACTGATGGCTGTGGGACAGACCATCTCCCACACTGGGATGAGAAGCGCATACGCTAGTCTACTCCGGAGTATCGATGCCCTGTCTCGATAGTCCTGCGACTAGGGACCTGCATAAGGATATGCTTATAGATTACCCAGCCCCCACTAGTGTGACTGCCATCACAACGCTGGTAATCAAGCAAAGATCTTAAGGGCTCCACTAATGTGTATAGGTGATATACTAAAATAAACACATGTACACATTGAAGTAGAAACAAACCAAGTAGCATACTACTATTTTGAGCAAGATTGTATATACAAGGTGAATATCCCAAGCTTCCATTAAGTAATATACAAACTAGTATGATACAGTAATGGCCTCTAGGGCATATACACTAACAGGGACTTCATTAATGAGATTAATGAAAGAAAAGAAAACTAAAAGATGTTTTAGAATCAAATTTTTCAAAAAATGGTAGCTCTAGTTTTTGCTTTGCATAGCGGTATTCTTTGTAGAATATCTAGCACATTATTCGATAAGGAAAGAGCCGGGATTCTTCATCGGGAGTGACCTCTTTAGCGAAACTAGTAGATGCTATAACTCACTCGGTTTAGTTTTTTATTGCTTCTATAGTTGTTGCTTTGCATAGTGGTATTTATGAAATATCCTGCACCTTATTCGATAAGGAAAGAGCCGAGATCCCTTCACCGGGAGTGACCTTTTTAGCGAAACTAGTAAAAGCCTCAAAACACTCCCTTTTCAAAAATCACTTGTTTCTACAACGATATCAAGTTCATTACGCAAAAGGTTTTTCTTAAAAACCTGTCGTAGCCCTCCGTCATTTCAGATAAGTCCTACTTAGTATTCGTGCTACGTTTGTTGACCACCGTTAAGGCGTAGTGTGCGCTTAGTGACTAGTACTTATCTGCTGCATGTGATGCGATTATTTTAGGGTATTCGTACGACCTTGTTGACCTCCGTCAAGGGTCATGCGGGTGGGTTTAATTCAATCAAGAAATGATGGGTTGAACTTGACTAGCAGTTTATAGTTTGTTGACCTCCATCAAGGCCATAGGTTGCTAGGGGTAAAAGTATTATCGGAAATTTCAAGTGTTGAAATTTGCAATGAGATTTCATACCTTCTATGAGATAGTTGGATCCCGATACCCACTGCGAGTAAGAGTTACTCGTGGGAAATTTTTAACCATGACAATTAGCCGATCAAGTAGGTGTTTAGAAATGTGTTAACGGGGTTATGCCTCTGAGAAAACAAGGTTTATTTTAATTAGGTCCGTGCAAAAACACGGGGAACCTCCCTCAAAGTACCAATACTGGGCTGGCTGAAAGATTGGTGAACTTGTAAGGTGTAATTAATCCCGGCTAGTCTTACCTTTTAGGGTTTGAAGGAAGATTTGATAAAAACAGTGGAAGCCATCCTGATTAGATAAGATAATAACCAATCTAATCTTTCAAGAGCATACGCTAAAGTGTTTTCTTCTCTCTCTCTCTCCAGGTAGAGACCATGTCAGGCTTTAATCAAGATAATAATATGGATGTATTGACTGAACCCGCTTGTTATACTGAGCAGGGAAACGTGTAGGATATATGTATGCCCTAGAAGCCATTATATGTATAGTGGATGCTTGGACATGTGTGTGTGTGTGTGTGTATAACTTTCTTGCTCGACATAATAGTATGCTATCTGGTTGTACTTTATGTTGACAGGTTTACTTGATACTGTTCATTTGATATATGTTGATAATGCCTTAAGGATATCGGCTTGACTTCCATGGCTATGATAGAGATCATACTAGTGGGGAATGTGTGGTCTATAAGCATATCCTTAAATGTTCCTAGTCGAGGGTATATCGAGACAGGGCATCGATATTCCAGAGTGTAAGTCTACGGTAGCGCCCCGGCCGTCTTTCAGATGCCAAATGCAGAACAAAATTTTTTACAGCTGGCGCTATCGTATACTATAACCCGGATATGCCATTATTGAATGTTAGTTATATGTATGCCCTAGAGGCCATTACTTTACATACGATGTATATTGTAATGGATGCTTGGACATATATAGGGAGGACTTTCTTGCTCGACATGATAGTATGCTATCTGGTTGTACTTTATCTTAACATGTACTCTGATTGTCTCTATGTTACATGTTGATAAAGCCCTTAGGATATGTACTCGACTACTGGGACTATGATGAGATCATACCACGGTAGTCGACGAGTACATCCTATAACTGTTCTTAGTCGAGGGTGTATCGAGACAGGGCATCGATGCACCAGAGTAGACTAGCGTATACGCATATTGACCCATATGATGGGCGATGGATGATCCCATATCCATCGGTGTTTGACATCAAGGATGGTGTACGGGTGCTCAGTGGAGACTGGGTACACTGGACGGACTCGCCGAGAACTCCCAGATGGTATTATACCTTACGTCAGATGGCAGTTCTCCGGTGACACTGGTACAGAGTAGTCTGTTGACCCGAGATCGTCATAGAGTCTTGTGTGATTCCCACTGTGCTTTGATTTCCATCATACCACGTCCAAGAGGGCCTGCAAAAAGGTGGCTTTTGGGTACAGTCCCGAATCACATGGAGGCAATGAGCGATAGGAGGGGATTCGTCTCTCCCGGTATAGGGAGTTGATGTTGCGCTGTGTTCGATTGGCTATAACCAGAAATCCCTGGCCAGGGTTGCTGAGATTTACTGGTAAGTGTTATCAGTAGTTTCTCGAACTGTTATAGACCTCATATCGACACGACTTATCGAGCTACTGGGGTCTGACGTTTACCACCCCTAGGCGAGATATGCGACATATCAGACGACGAGACCGGACTGTACGGGAATGTTACTGATTGGATTCACAGGAGAATGTACAGGCTTGCTTGTTGATCTTCTGAGCGCTCAATACCTGGTGGCTGTTACGTTGAGCTGACCGCTTGCAGCTTGTTGGTGTTTGATATGATCATCACCTACTGCCGGCGTATTGACGATTCTTTAGAGTCCTACACAGAGGTTTCTTGGCTCAGGTAAAACGGAGTAGGAGCATATATGTGATATGTGCGGGACCGAGGATAATGCGGTATGTGATACCGTATTGGATTCTCGCGATATGAGATATCGGCCGGGTATATGTGATATAGCCGAGTCATCATATTAGTCGGTTATTTGTGAAATAGCCAGATTGTCGGATCAAGTGTTGATTCGATAGTTTAATTTATAATAATATATATGATATATTAAATTACATTAACTAATATTAGCTCACTAAAACATTCATTTTCTCACGGGATAATACATTGATATATATGCGATATATGTTAATTGTATTATTTTCTATTGTTACAAAATATATTGTATATGTGATATATAATATTGTAACATGTTAGGGTTACAAATTTAACAATGGATTAGGGTTTAAACTTGGTTAGGGTTTGGATTAGGGTTAGCTTTTGCATGAAGCTTCCATGAAGCTTCATGAAGCTTTGACTTTGTGGTTGCTTGATATTTTTGTGAGATATTAAGTTAACCCAATCCAAACCATTAACTCTAGTTAACTCTCTACAAGGGTTAACTTTTTCATGCTTAACCCTTGGTTAGATTTGTAACCACTACAATAATTCATTATTCATCACAAAAGGATTAAGTTATCATCTTCATTCATCTTCTTCATGCTTGAGTTTCTTTTTGAAAAAGCTTTCTTTTGTGATGAAAGTGAGTGAGAAAAAGATTATAAATGAGAGCAAAAATCCTATTTCATCATCCCCATCTATCCTTGCCATTTAGATGAGGGTGTTCACATCATTTCATGAGTGATAGCTTGTGTTAACGAAACTTCAAAGTAGATCATCTATGTTAACGAAGATCGGAAGCAAGACTGCATCTTTCTCTTCTTGAACCCTCTCGAGAGTCCGGAACACGATGATCGCAGCGAAGGGACATCTACACGGAGCTAATGAAGTGAAGGACCGGATCTACAAAGGTTGTAATCCCTTTCACTTAGTGTTAAAATATTTAACATGTTAGTTTTCGCCTAAACCCTAGTTTAATGATCCGGCTTCGGGTTGTTCGGCACGGCTAAAATTTTAATCGGGCATGGTTGATGCCTCGTAGACCCTTGTGTGCGTGCCTAGCAACCATACATTGCAAAACTAAAAAACTACAAAGTGGGTAGAAATATTATACCGAACGATCCCAGTCCTTCGTTCTTTAACCATCATCCTACGCTTTGTTGCGGCTGCTCCGATCTTCTGAAACTCCAGTCTTCTCGTCCAGGTGGCACCACATCGTTGGATCTTTAAACGGGCTCCCGCCTCTGAACCGAGGTAACTCGATCATCAAGTTTTCTAAAAGAGATGACCAAGATTGATGTAGAGAATGAGTAGAACACTTTGTCTCGCTTCGTTCAAAGCTATGGACGAATGGTTAATAAAGTTGCCTTTTGGATCGGGTGAAATGAGAAATGAGAAATCCTAATTTTCATGAACCCAAAACCATAGTCTTTTTCTTTTGCAAATCCATCATTACTCACAAGAATGGGCCGGCCACTAATATGAGCAAAGGGGGGTGAGTGTAGGAGTTAGGAAGAGTGACCATAAAATTAATGAGAATGAATGAATCATTATCCACCTTGCAAAAACATTAATGAACTAATGAATCATCTAACCTAGTCATCCTATCATTAAATGCACCCAATGAAACAAGAACACCTCACTAACCTAGTCACCACTTCTAGAATCTTCTAGAACCTTCCACACTCATCACCCTCATGACTCACCCAAGTGAAGAAAAGATAAATCCGCATTTAACCGAATGTTAAAGCGGGTGATAGAAAACTGTCAACTTCCAAAAGCGACCCCGAAATGAATTTCAGGATAACCCCGTAACAGTATAAACATACCCGCATTTATATTACGACCGAATACAAATGCAACTGAGACAAAGATATTATATCTACACTGTATAATACTCGGATCCGGCTTAAACCAAAGCCCACTAGTATTATCTGCCCGAAATATGACACGTGCGTAAACGCATGTGCATTTTCCGAACCCTGCCATAAAACCATACGGCCTCTACAACGTTTCGCCCGAACTTGGGAAACTATCTGTGGGGGACTCTAATGACTCATCAACACACTGGCACTGAGTATAACCACTAGCACGTCAGAGGTACAAGCTGTACGTAACGGTTGCCTATGCATTGAAAGAAGGGGAAGCTGATGAGCAAACCCATCCTGAAACCCTACTGAGCCTGGCAGTGACAATATCCGTACAGTCCGGTCCGTTCGTCTAAAGAGTATCGCATATCGAGTCTAGGGGGGTGGACAAAATCAGACCCCTAATAACGCGATAATTCGTGTCGGTATGGAACCCATCATCACCTGAGAAACTACTGATCCAAATCAGTAATTCTCCACTACCCCGGCCGAGGATTTCTAGTGATGGCCACCTGTGCACTGTGCGACATCAACCCCAAATACCGGGAGAGACGAATCCCCGACGATCCGCTCACTGCCTCCATGTGGCTCGGGACCGTACCCAACTAAAACCTGTTTGCACAACTCCTTTGAGCCGTGGTAGGGTAGTAATCAAAGCACAGTGGGACTCACACGAGACAAATGACGATCTCAGGTCGACAAACTGTAACACCTTAGGATGTGTTTAGTGACTAATTATATTTAAATAAAGGGTTTTTAATAAAAAGTTTACCAAATCGTGTTTCTAATATTTTTCCTAATTTAATAAATATTTTTCTAGAATTTTCCTAGGCATGCACACACATGTGCATGTAAACTAGGGTTTTTAAATGAGGTAATACCATGATTAGTAACCATGGTGGGTTAATCATGGGGATTAAGTCTTTTGGGTTTTAATTAAGTTTAATTAGTTGTTTAATGGTTGCTTTAATTTGAATTCTTCTTTTGGGTGTTGACTTGGTGAGAATGAGAGAGAGAGAGAATGCATCATGGCAAAAGCCATGCTTGCATTTAATGAAGAGAGAGAGTGGAGGGGTTGACATTTGGGGTTGTGATTCCTCTCATTCTTTGTTTCCTTTCTCTCAACCTCACTCTCACACTCACACACACACTTACCACTTCACAGCAGCAGCAGAAGCACGCAGCACAGCAGCAGCCAGCAACACAGCAGCAGCAAGCAGCAGAAATCAGCAGCAGCAACAGTGAAATCAGCAGCAGCAGTGAGCAGCAACAGCAGCAGCTTCAACTGCAGCTCCTTCCCTTCACTTCTTCTTCTTCCTCCAGCTCCCTAGGGTCGAGTGTGGGGTATATTCCTGAACTTACTTCCCAGTTTACTTGTTTAGTGTAGTTTTGTTTCGGTTAGTGTTTATTGGTGCGATTTAGTGCGATGTGTGGTGATTAGTGGGAACCTTGAGCAAGTGATGTGTGATTTGGTTTTTGTTGGATATATATGCCCTAGAGGCCTACATTGTATAGGATGCTTGGGATATGTATGTACATGACAGTCTTGCTTGATATGATAGTACGCTATTTGGTTTGACTTTGTCTTAACGTATGATATATTTTACTTGGTATTTATATATATATGTTGATAAAGCCCATAGGGTGTTTTGTCTGACTACCGGCGTTGTGATGGCAGTCATACTAGTGGGAGCTGGATAGTCAATAGGCACACCCTTAGAAGTCCCTGGTCGCAGGAGTATCGAGATTGGGCATCGATACTCCGGAGTAGACTAGTGTATACATATCTAGACCCTGACGAGGGACAATGGATTGGTCCCGCAACCATTGGTGGTGTTCACCTAAGATTGTATATAGATGCTCACTGGGTGTGAGTACACCGGACAGGACTCGCCGAGAACTGACTGGATAGTATTATACCTAACGTCAGATAGCAGTTCTCAGGTGACATGTGTGCAGATAGTCCGTTTACTTAAGGTCATCATTTGTCTCGTGTGAGTTCCCACTGTGCTTTGATTATTACCCTACCACGGCTCAAAGGAGTCGTGCAAACAGGTTTCAGTTGGGCATAGTCCCGAGCCACGTGGAGGCAGTGAGTGACTGTTAGGGATTCGTCTCTCCCGGTATAGGGAGTTGATATCGCACGGTGATCGGTTGGTCATTACCATAAGTCCCTGGCCAGGGCTGATTGAGAATTACTGATAGGTTGATCAATAGATTCTCGGATGGTGATAGAGCCATACCGACACGACTTGTACGGTTATTAGGGGTCTGACGTCCACCACCTCCCTAGACCATACATGCGATACTCTTAGACGAACAGACCGGACTGCGCGGATATTGTCATGGACAGGCTCAGTAGGATTTCAGATGGGTTACCTCATCGGCTTTCTTATCGACAACTACCTGGGGATCGTTACGTACAGCTAGTGCCGCTTGCGGTCTGTGGTTAAACCCACTGCCAGCGTAGTAGTTGAGTCTTTAGAGTCCCACATAGAGATTTCCCAAACCCAGGCGAAAAGATATAGAGGTCGTATGGTTTTACGACAAAGGTTCGGACGCATACGTGTTTGAACACACGTACGACATTCGGACAGTTTTTACTAGTCGGCTTTGGTTTAAGCCAGATTCTAGTATCAGGTTATTGGATTTATACAGTCTAAAGATTTTCCGTGTTTTCACGGATGACAGGGGCGTTCTCGTAATTTTCCGAGAAGCTTCTAGAAGGATGTGACATGGAGGGAGAGGTGGCATTTTCATTTAATGATTAAGTGACTCATAGTGAGTGATTCATCATGTCATTAATGCATTATTAAATGCTTAATGACTCACATAATGAATCACCCACTTGCATTAATGAAACATGATGAATAATCTCATATTATTCTTTTCTTTCTTATTCATTATGTTTCATATATCTAGTGAGAAGCTTTTTTTATTATCATAGAATTTTCATTATCATCTTCTCACTCTCTCTCTTCAAGTTCTCTCTCCTTCACCAAGCCTAATCCTACCCCTCATGAGTTGAGAACAAGGATTAGGAAAGACTAATTACTCCATAACCTATCTCTACATCACCTTAGCTACTCTATTTAGCAACTAGAGAAACTAAGTAACCTCAAGTTTAGAGGTTATAGCTTGGATTAGGGTTCTCGGGTGGATCGTCTATCACGGAAGAAAGCCGAAGAGGACGTGGAGATCCAAAGAGGCCGTAGATAACATTAAGACGAAGGACTAGAACCGTTTGGTATAATCTCTTAACATAGTAGTTTAGAACTCTATAGCTTTTGTTAAAACTTGTTTAGCAAACGATTCATACGGTTAATCGATGTTTGATCATAGAACAAGATTGTTATTCATATTTCCGCCTCCCCACAATTATTGGGGTGTTGAACATCGACTTACAGTGGTATCAGAGCCAAGCTAAACAATATTTAACTTACTTGCAAATTTGTATGAATTTCGAACGGAAAAAACGAAACCGGAAAAACCCGAAAACTTCAGTTTCTGTCGATTTTTAAATGAAGTCCTAAAATTTTTCAGGGAGGTTCAGAAAGCTTAAAAAGGCAGTAGAAGAACACCCAAGAAAATTGGGCACATGATTCGGCTAAAGCACCGCGGAAACGCGGCGGATCCCACCGATCCGCCGCGGTTCCGCCGCCGAGTTGCCGAGTCATGAACCCAATTTTCCTGTGTTGGTTCTGTGTGATATTTGGGATTTTCTGGAATATTTAATTTTTGCTCAGGTTTCAGATTTGCAGAGCAGTATTGGAGCAAAATTAAAAGTGTTTAATCGATCGAAATTATACAGTATTTGCTTGTTGGATTATATCTGTGATTGTATAATGTGTTCGTAAACCTCCCCTAACTGCTAGTATGTCAGTTGGCAGGGGGTTGCACATTGCTGAAATGGATTTTAACTGTTTGTGTATATAAACTGTATTGGACTGTTGTGGTGATTAGCCGGGTTTTGTGATGGGTTATTGTATTAATTCATTTGATGTAAATGTAACAAGTTGTAATATTATTTTGCGGGGCACATCCAGGTTGCGGTTGTAGCCACCGTTGTATTATTTCTTTTTACTGTTTTTGCTCCTAGGATAGACCCAAGGTGGGGTGCACAAACTACCGGGTATTTTGAAGTGTTGGGGCAGACCGCTTCACTTCTGGTACTTGGCGGGTAGTTTGCCGTACCCGTAGGGGTCTGGGGTGGGAAAATGGCTATTCATCACAACTGTGTAATCCGTCTTTCATTGCAGGCTCAAATGAAATGCGGATTTCTTGCAAATCCAATATTGTTTATCTGTGATCTGGAATGCCTATTATTGCGTCTGACGAATGTACAATATCTATATATGATAGCTATTTAGACGTCGCTTATGTTTTACACCCGCGCTAGCCCAGCCCCCGCTCTGTCGTTAGTTAAGTAACCTAACGGGTGATGACGGGACCCCGTGGCGAATGCGGATGGCATAAGAGGACGTCGTATTTTCGTTGTTATCTGTAATGATAGGTTAAAGATGGGACGCATTACAGATAATGAACTCCAGAAACAGCACGAGAGTATGGATATTGTATCCATATTCCTCCATTGCAAGGAATTGTATGGTGAACACTCCCGTATCGCGAGGTACGAAACCTCAAGGAAACTCTTCCAGATGAGGTTAGCTCCAGGATCGCCTATTGGAGAGCACGTCCTCAAAATGATCATCCTCATTGAGAAACTCGCAAACCTGGGATGCGTGCTAGAGAACGATTTATATATCGACTTAATTTTGCAGTCCCTTCCCCACACCTTCTCTCAGTTCGTGCTGAACTTCAACATGCACGAAATGGAAGCGGATCTTCCAAAGCTCCTCAATATGTTGAGGGTAGCAGAGACCTCCTTAAAAAAGGAGAAGACCCCCGTTCTGTATGTTGGCCAATCATCTTCTTCTAAATCTAAAGCGAAAGCTAAAGGGAAGAAGAAGATGAAAGCCACCAAACCGAAGGGTGGGGTCAAGAAGGTGCAGGGAACGAACAAGGCAGGAAGGGTGAAGACAGAAAAGAACGAGTGTTTCTGTTGTCACAAGCAGGGGCACTGGAAGAAGGATTGTCAGGCCTTCAAAGCCAAGGACATGAAGCAAGCAGTTGCTTCTACTTCAGGTGTGTTCGTAATCGAAAATTGTCTTTCAGTAAACTCTACTTCATGGGTACTTGATACCGGTTCTGGTTCTCACATCTATAATTCTTTGCAGGATCTGAGAAATAGTAGAGTACCGGGGGCAGGTGATATGACTCTCCGGATGGGCAATGGAATGCATGTAGATGCAGTTGCAATAGGGGAATATCACCTAGGGTTGAATAGTGGACACATTTTGGTATTGTATAGCTGTTTTTGTATTCCCAGTATGTTGTGTAATATTATATCAGTATCTTTGTTGTCTAATAAAGGATATAATTTTGTACTTGAAAGAAATGTCATGTACATTCTCCTAAATCAAGAACTGATTGGGTTTGGCACACTGGAAAACGGCATATACATACTAAATCAACCTCAAATTTTCAATATTCAAAACACGCGTAAAAGAAAGGCTCCAGATTCGAATCAAGCCTTCCTATGGCATTGTAGACTTGGTCATATAAATGAAACAAGGCTGACTAAGTTACATAAAGATGGATATCTAGATTCGTTTGAATATTCATCATATGCAACTTGTCAATCATGTATCAAAGGAAAAATGACCAAATCTCCGTTCACCGGACACGGAGAAAGAGCCACTGAACTCTTGGGACTAGTACACAGTGATGTATGTGGTCCGATGTCTATACATGCATGAAGTGGTCACTCCTACTTCATCACTTTTACTGATGACTTCTCTAGGTATGGACATGTGTTCTTAATAAAGCATAAATCCGAGGCTTTTGAGAAGTTTAAGGAGTATAAAAATGAAGTAGAGAAACAAACTGGTAAAAGCATCAAGACACTTCGATCTGATCGAGGTGGAGAATACTTAAGTACCATTTTCCTTGAATACTTAAAAGCGAATGGAATTCTCTCTCAGCTTACTCCACCTTATACACCTCAGCATAATGGTGTGTCAGAAAGAAGGAATCGCACGCTATTAGATATGGTGCGTTCAATGATGAGTAGTGCTGAGTTGCCACTTTCCTTCTGGGGATTTGCTCTAGAATCAGCCGCATATCTATTAAATAGAGTTCCAACTAAGTCTGTACCTACCACTCCATATGAAATGTGGTGTGGGAAGAGACCATATCTCAAGTATATCAAGATATGGGGGTGTCCGGTATATGTTAAAAAGCATAATCCGGACAAGCTCGAAGCACGATCGGTTTTATGCAAGTTTGTAGGATACCCCAAGCATTCAAGGGGGTACATGGTCTACCACACTGAAGAACAAAAGGTGTTTGTCGCTCGTCACATTGTCTTCTTAGAAAGCGAATTTCTTGCAAAAGAAATTAGTGGGAGCGCGGTAGAACTGGAAGAAATTCCAGAACCTCAAACTGCAACCGAGGACTTAGAAGAATCTCAGATTTCAATAGAACATGACGAACCAACGCCACTCCGCAGATCTAGTAGGCTTTCTCATCCTCCTGAAAGATACTATGGTTTTCTTCTTGATTGGGATCGAGAGGATTGCATCATCGATGATGATGAGCCTACTAGTTTTCAGCAGGCTATCACAAGTAGTGACTCAGTGAAGTGGCTGGATGCAATGAGATCCGAAATGGAATCCATGTACACCAATAAAGTATGGACTTTAGAAGTTGCTCCTCCTGGGGTTAAACCAGTTGGGTGCAAATGGATCTTCAAAAAGAAGATTGGTACATTTGGACAAGTGGAAACCTACAAAGCTAGACTAGTAGCAAAAGGTTTTCGTCAAAGACCAGGATTGGAATATGATGAAACTTTTTCACCAGTAGCTATGCTTAAATCCATTCGGATCATGCTTGCCATTGCTGCCTTCCATGACTATGAAATCTGGAAAATGGATGTAAAAACAGCTTTTCTAAATGGACATCTAGAAGAGAGTGTTTACATGGATCAACCAGAAGGTTTCTTAGACAGTGGGAGCAGCGGAAGAGTGTGCAAATTGCTTAAATCCATTTATGGGTTAAAGCAAGCATCGCGGAGTTGGAACATCTGTTTTGATGAAATAGTCAAGGAATTTGACTTTATCAAAAATATAGATGAACCATGTATTTATAGGAAGATTGTAGAAGGAGCAGTAGTCTTCCTCATTTTATACGTCGACGACATACTACTGATAGGGAATGATATCCCTATACTACAATCAGTGAAGCTCTTCTTGTCACAGAAATTCTCTATGAAAGACTTGGGAGATGCATCATACATTCTGGGCATTAAGATCTATCGAGATAGATCTAATAGAATATTGGGACTTTCATAGTCCAGGTATATAGACACTATACTAAAGAGATTTAGTATGGAAGATTCCAAACGCGGCAATATGCCCGCTTGTCACGGAATCACCCTCTCCAAGGAGATGTCTCCAAAGACTGATGAAGAGAGGGCTCGCATGGGCATTATACCCTACGCTTCGGCGGTAGGATCAATAATGTATGCGATGTTATATACCAGACCAGATGTAGCTTACGCACTTAGTGTGGTAAGCAGGTATCAATCGGACCCAGGTGAGAAACATTGGATAGCGGTGAAGAACATTCTCAAGTACCTGAGAAGGACTAAGGAGATGTTCTTGATTTACGGTAATAAGGACCTCCAGGTAGAGGCTTTTACCGACTCCGGCTTCCAAAGTGATAAGGATGATTCTAAATCTATTTCGGGTTTTGTGTTTACCCTCAATGGAGGGGCAGTAAGTTGGAGGAGTTCCAAACAAGATACCGTCACAGACTCAACTATGGAGGCTGAGTATATAGCTGCTAGTGAAGCCGCAAAAAAGGCTGTCTGGATAAGGAAGTTCATTTCTGAACTTCAGGTGGTTCCGTCCATTGCCAATCCAATACCTTTGTATTGCGATAACAATGGCTCTGTAGCTTTAGCGAAGGAACCAAGGTCCCATCAGAAATCCAGGCATATCTTAAGGCGGTTTCACCTGATCAGGGAGATCGTGGATCGTCGGGAGATCGAGATACGGAGAGTAGACACAAAAGACAACACGGCAGATCCATTCACCAAGGCCATTCCTCAAGTACAGTTCGAGAGGCTATTTGAGATGTTGGGCATGCGGTACGCCAGCAACTGGATCGGGTAGAGACAGTGGGTACTCATTGCGCCAATTATAGGCCTTAGTGCAAGTGGGAGATTGTTGGATATATATGCCCTAGAGGCCTACATTGTATAGGATGCTTGGGATATGTATGTACATGACAGTCTGTCTTGATATGATAGTACGCTATTTGGTTTGACTTTGTCTTAACGTATGATATATTTTACTTGGTATTTATATATATATGTTGATAAAGCCCATAGGGTGTTTTGTCTGACTACCGGCGTTGTGATGGCAGTCATACTAGTGGGAGCTGGATAGTCAATAGGCACACCCTTAGAAGTCCCTGGTCGCAGGAGTATCGAGATTGGGCATCGATACTCCGGAGTAAACTAGTGTATACATATCTAGACCCTGACGAGGGACAATGGATTGGTCCCGCAACCATTGGTGGTGTTCACCTAAGATTGTATACAGATGCTCACTGGGTGTGAGTACACCGGACAGGACTCGCCGAGAACTGACTGGATGGTATTATACCTAACGTCAGATAGCAGTTCTCAGGTGACATGTGTGTAGATAGTCCGTTGACTTAAGGTCATCATTTGTCTCGTGTGAGTTCCCACCGTGCTTTGATTATTACCCTACCACGGCTCAAAGGAGTCGTGCAAACAGGTTTCAGTTGGGTACAGTCCCGAGCCACGTGGAGGCAGTGAGTGACTGTTAGGGATTCGTCTCTCCCGGTATAGGGAGTTGATATCGTACGATGATCGGTTGGTCATTACCATAAGTCCCTGGCCAGGGCTGATTGAGAATTACTGATAGGTTGATCAATAGATTCTCGGATGGTGATAGAGCCATACCGACACGACTTGTACGGTTATTAGGGGTCTGACGTCCACCACCTCCCTAGACCATACATGCGATACTCTTAGACGAACAGACCGGACTGTGCGGATATTGTCATGGACAGGCTCAGTAGGATTTCAGATGGGTTACCTCATCGGCTTTCTTATCGACAACTACCTGGGGACCGTTACGTACAGTTAGTGCCGCTTGCGGTCTGTGGTTAAACCCACTGCCAGCGTAGTAGTTGAGTCTTTAGAGTCCCACATAGAGATTTCCCAAACCCAGGCGAAAAGATATAGAGGTCGTATGGTTTTACGACAAAGGTTCGGACGCATACGTCTTTGAACACACGTACGACATTCGGACAGTTTTTACTAGTCGGCTTTGGTTTAAGCCAGATTCTAGTATCAGGTTATTGGATTTATACAGTCTAAAGTTTTTCCATGTTTTCACGGATGACAGGGGCGTTCTCGTAATTTTCCGAGAAGCTTCTAGAAGGATGTGACATGGAGGGAGAGGTGGCATTTTCATTTAATGATTAAGTGACTCATAGTGAGTGATTCATCATGTCATTAATGCATTATTAAATGCTTAATGACTCACATAATGAATCACCCACTTGCATTAATGAAACATGATGAATAATCTCATATTATTCTTTTCTTTCTTATTCATTATGTTTCATATATCTAGTGAGAAGCTTTTTTTATTATCATAGAATTTTCATTATCATCTTCTCACTCTCTCTCTTCAAGTTCTCTCTCCTTCACCAAGCCTAATCCTACCCCTCATGAGTTGAGAACAAGGATTAGGAAAGACTAATTACTCCATAACCTATCTCTACATCACCTTAGCTACTCTATTTAGCAACTAGAGAAACTAAGTAACCTCAAGTTTAGAGGTTATAGCTTGGATTAGGGTTCTCGGGTGGATCGTCTATCACGGAAGAAAGCCGAAGAGGACATGGAGATCCAAAGAGGCCGTAGATAACATTAAGACGAAGGACTAGAACCGTTTGGTATAATCTCTTAACATAGTAGTTTAGAACTCTATAGCTTTTGTTAAAACTTGTTTAGCAAACGATTCATACGGTTAATCGATGTTTGATCATAGAACAAGATTGTTATTCATATTTCCGCCTCCCCACAATTATTGGGGTGTTGAACATCGACTTACAGTTTTAGTAGGTTGATAGAGTGTTGTTAGGGCCATTTTAACCCAGCTTAGCCCCCAATTGCACTAAAATACCACCAGATTCCTAATTGATGCAATTCATCGTTTTAAGGAAAATTTTGTGTCTCTGTAAACTGCTATCGACCCGATGAGTTCAGATTAAATTTGAGAGGACTGTAGCATAGTGGTTAAGAGCTGATCCCCCAGGTAGAACCCGACCCCCTAATTCCGTACAGTGGCCGCCAAAAAATTCGATCTGGCCACAATTTGCGGCCAGATGGGTAGGGTTTGGGTTGGGGTTTGGTCCTATAGGTGTCTGCTGCAACCCTTAGGCTCCTGGCATGTATAATTTTATTTGATTCTTGCTGTAGGAAAATTTGGAACTATATACCTATTTCTCGTATTTTAAACCTTCGCGACACGCGTGATACGTGTGTGGGTTTGGGGTTTCTGCGTATCGCGACGCGTCAGGGTAGTTTCAGGCGCGTGATCACACGTTTTAGCGTATCGCGTACACACGCGATTGGTTTGCGACATGGGTTTCTAGTTTGACCGTAATATCACATTTTGTGGATTTGAGCTTATATGTGATATATTGTGTGATTTTAGGTTCGCAGGCGAGTGAGACGGACGCTGCGAAGAAGGGGAAGCAAGTCGTTGGCTAAACTTAGCACGAGACTTCGGTGATTAGATTTAACATCTACGGGGATATCGCCCGCATGGCGTTATGCGTCAGGGCTGATAGGACCTTATTATTATATGTTGCATTTACCTCATGGACTGTCATTGCATATTGCATTCCCTGCTGTATATATGCTTAGAATTGATAGAACACCGCACTATTACTAACGGTTCATGTTGCACGAGCACTACTATGCATGTTACACACACACCGTTAGTAATTGCCACGACACATTCACTATAGAACTGCCATGATTATATTGCTGTAGTTCATCTCATATGTGTTTCGATATGATTTTTATGGAAATTGGGATCCGCATGATATCTTTAAAAATGGGAACTATTTTTTTAAAAAGCGGTTTTCCCTTATACCTATATCATGGATTAATGAACATAGCACATCGCATTGGATTTATTTCTTGGTGTTGGATTTTCATGTGATTTCTGGTTTTGAGGACCGAGGTAATTTTTAAGAAAAGATGCAATATTTGAAAACCCGGTTCCTCGTGATATGATATTTTGGTGCGTCCACCACGCATTTTCTCGGTGCTGAGTTTAGTGCTTGAAACCCGATTCGAGGAGTTGGATGATCCGTTTGCGGGTTCGTGGTAGACCCGGTATGGTTCCCCGGGGCGAGAAATGTTTTTCGTGGAGCAGACGATGAGCCTAACAGGGTGGCGAGTACCTACTGGTGATTGGTTGGACCTGGCGGTTATCCGGAGGATACTGACCAGAGTCGAGAGATGGATCTGGGATGATCCGTACCGCCGGGGCCTAGGGCCGATACCGCAGACGGAGTCCGTGGGCCGATCCGGACTGACGGAGCCCGATATATAAGGATTTGCGTGTCGATGTTGTACACGAGTATTTTATGATATTTTGAGTGCCAATGTTAAGCACTCGTGATTCTCAGGGGTGTACAGGATTTGAGGGCCGATGGGCGTGCCAGCGCCTGAGTGACTTGGGATTGGGTGCAGTTGTGGGCACCGATTATTTTCCACGTTGATATTCCGTATAGATGTTGTTTATCCCATACTCAACATTGATTGTCATATATCTCATCCTGTAGTTATTTTACTTGACAGAGCATTTGCATGATTATTGCACCTACTGCTTGTCGCTTATAGATCTTACTTGCTGGCATTTGATAGAGTAGCGCAGCACGTGCATGCTCGCGATTACCTTTATATGTTATCTCTATTCACGAGTTGTCAACTCACCCCCGTTGTGCCACGGTATTTGCAGGTTGCCCTTCAGAGTAGCCGCGGCAGGCTGTCTTTTGCATCTTTTGGCTACAGATACCACTACAGTTGGTGTGAGAGCTGTTTTGCATTTTAGGCGGGTTGTGGTATCTGATTACTTTTATTTTACTCCTTTTGTATCTAGTATTCTCCATCTACCATTTATGTACTGGACTTAGATACTGTGTGAGGACGATGATGTATATTTTGTATTCTGGTGTCGAGCTCGTGGGAGCCGACTGTTTTTATATGCAGTTTATATTTCTGTGATGTTTACTTATTGCTCATTCTTTGCTACGGCGTCGTATATTACTCTTGTGTTGATGGTTTCCGCCGTTTGGCGTGATTGTTCTTGTTTGGGAATGTTTTGTTTCATTATATCTCATTTTCACTCATATCCTCTTTTATACCCGGTCTCGGGGCTACTTTTACAAAGTCAATGCCGCCAAAATTATTTAAATGATTAAGTAACTTTAAAAAGAACTTATTGAATTATTTAAGGTTTTCTAAATGCTTTAACTAAATGTTTTCGACACTCACTATTTTTTAAATGGTTTTGATTTCTGGGTTCGGCTTACTTAGTCGCGTTACGCCTGTAGACGTAGCGTGGCTAAGTGCCGGTCACGAGTCGAAATATTTAGGTCGTGACAAAGTTGTTATCAGAGCGTAGGTTTTACCTTCGGAGTGTAGGATGACCCTGGTATGATGGAGTAGGTAGCTGCAGCAGGGTAGCGTAGCGTGTGTATGTTCCGCGGCATACTCACGACACGGTACTCCGCCTAAGCGACCTTAGGACTTATTGATTTAATTCCTTCTTGAGTATATATATTCTTGTGATTCGATTTCCGTATTCTTATCGAATCCTAATTTCCTTTCAGCCATTATGCCACCAAAGACTACGAGGGCACAGAGAGCGGCCGCGAGAGCCGAGATTCGTGTGGACTCGTCCGAGACGAGGACTGATCCGGGCAGTGCACCCGTTGTACCCGAGCAGACTGTTCCTCCTATGACAGATCAGATTGCCACGCTTGGGGCTGGTATGCAGGAGATGCGCCAGATGATAGGATCACTAGTTGAGACACTTCGAGCACAGCGACCAGAGGTAGCTCCACCCGCCGTAGGGACCGCGATGGTACCGACCGCACAGCCAGTTGCCCCTGCAGCCACGGAGGTGATTACTGTATCGTTATCAGAGTTTATGAGGCTGAAGCCTCCAGTCTTCACAGGCACCGATACAGCCGAGGACCCCCAGTCCTTCATTGATAGGATGGCCCGGATATGCCGTTCCCTCAGATGCGAGATGGGTCGAGTTCGCGAGCTTTCGCCTGGAGGGTCTTGCGCAGAAGTGGTGTGATTCAGTTGAGAAGGGCAGAGCAGCAGGTCTTCCTCCTATGACCTGGACGGAGTTCGTGACAGTATTTCTAGCCCGTTTCCTTCCCCGGAGTGTTAGGGATGCCCGAGCACGCAGATTTGAGTCCTTGCGCCAGACGCCAGAGATGACAGTGGCCGAGTATGACGTGCTGTTTACAGAGCTAGCAGCTTATGCCCCGTATTTAGTGTCTACCGAGGAGTTGCGAGTTAAGAGATTTGTTCGAGGCCTGCTTACACCATTGTTCCTTGCGATCAGCGCACAGCACTACGAGACTTACGCAGCAGCTTAGATGCAGCCTTATTGGTCGAGGAGCGCCTGGCTGAGACTTCGGCAGTTCCAGAGCCGAAGAGAGTTCATACTGGTATATCCGCACAGAGACAGACATTCAGACGCCGCGACAGGTATCGTTCAGGTACGGGGAGTGGCAGAGATTCGGGACGGGGCCAGATGTTTAGTTCGTATCCACGAGAGAGTCAGCAGTCATCGCGGGGTTGCTTTAGATGCGACAATATACTTCATCTCATTAGAGATTGTCCAGAGACACACCGGAGGGAGGCGGCAGCACCGCATGTTACTTTACCACCTTCACCACTCCAGAGGGCATTGCCTGTTGTACCTACGGTTGCTCCGCACCAGACTCATACACAGAGAGGTCGTGGGCGTGAAGGAGTTGCTCAGAGAGGGCGAGATGACCGAGGCAGAGGGCAGTCAGTCACAGGTGGAGGGCAGGCACGAGTTTTTGCCTTGACGCATCAGGACGCGCAGGCGTCCAATGCGGTGGTTTCAGGTATCCTTCCAGTATGTTCTGTTGATGCACACGTGTTGTTCAATCCCGGATCCACGCACTCGTATGTATCCACACACTTCGTGCCGAGTTTGGGTAGAGAGTCCGGTTTTCTTGATCAGCCGCTTGTTGTGACCACTCTTGTGGGAGAGTCGTTTGTTGCTAGGCACGTGTTCCGATCATGTACCGTCTATATTAGCGAGAGAGAGTTGCCTGTCGACTTGATCCTTCTGGAGATGTTGGACTTCAACGTTCTTTTGGGCATGGATTGGTTAGCCACGTGCTATGCTTCTGTGGACTGCCACGAGAAGATAGTTAGATTCTGTTTTCCCGGTGAGTCGGTTTTTGTTGTGTTGGGAGACCGTGGTGCCGCCCCTCACAGTGTGATTTCTTCTTTTCGCGCTGGACAGCTTTTGAGGAAGGGATGTCAGGGATTTCTCGCCTATGTTTGCGATGCTCGCGCTACGGAGGTTCCATTGGATCAGGTTTCGGTTGTTAGCGAGTTTCCTGATGTGTTCCCTGACGAGCTTCCTGGGTTACCGCCTGAGCGCGACATTTCTTTCTGTATTGATTTGGTTCCTGGCTCGGGGCCTATTTCCATACCGCCTTATCGGATGGCCCCGGCGGAACTTCGAGAATTGAAGGGTCAGTTGCAAGATTTGCTGGATAAAGGACTTATTCAACCCAGTGTTTCTCCTTGGGGTGCTCCAGTCCTGTTCGTCAAGAAGAAGGACGGCAGTTTGCGTCTGTGTATCGACTACCGCCAGTTGAACAGGGTGACAGTGCGGAACAGGTATCCTTTGCCGCGCATCGACGATTTGTTCGACCAGCTTCAGGGGGCAGGGTACTTTTCGAGGATCGATTTACGATCAGGCTATCATCAGCTGCGGGTTCGACAGGAGGACATTCCCAGGACAGCTTTTCGTACGCGCTACGGCCATTATGAGTTTTTGGTGATGTCGTTCGGACTCACCAATGCGCCAGCAGCATTCATGGACTTGATGAACCGTATTTTCCGGCCATATTTGGATCTGTTCATCATAGTCTTCATTGACGATATCTTGGTGTATTCCCGGAGTAGTGAGGAGCACGAACAGCACCTACGGATTACACTGCAGACTTTGAGGGAGCACCAGCTATATGCGAAATTCTCCAAGTGTGCTTTCTGGCTGGACAGCGTAGACTTCTTGGGGCATGTGATTTCACGAGACGGTATATGTGTAGACCCGAGAAAGATCGAGGTCGTGCAGCATTGGCCCAGACCCACGTCGGTTACGGAGATTCGCAGCTTTTTGGGGTTGGCCGGTTACTACAGGCGATTTGTGCAGGACTTCTTCAGTATTGCTACACCTTTGACCGGGTTGACCCGGAAGGGAGTTCCTTTCGATTGGACGGAGGAGTGCGAGCACAGTTTTCAGCAGCTACGGACTCGGCTGACGACGACACCGGTGTTATCATTACCTTCAGGATCAGGCAGATTTGTGGTCTATTGTGATGCTTCTCGAGTGGGGCTAGGGTGCGTTTTAATGCAGCATGATAGGGTGATCGCGTATGCTTCGTGACAATTGAAGAAACATGAACATAACTATCCCACTCATGATTTGGAGATGGCTGCGGTGGTCTTTGCACTTAAGATCTGGCGACATTACCTATACGGCGAGTCGTGCCAGATATTCACTGATCACAAGAGTTTAAAGTATATATTTCAGCAGCGAGACCTGAACCTTAGACAGCGCCGATGGATGGAGTTAGTGAAGGATTACGACTGCGAGATCTTGTATCACCCGGGCAAGGCGAATGTGGTGGCGGATGCTTTGAGCAGGAGGCCCGGGGGTTGTCTATCTTGTTTGAGTGCAGTACAGGGGCAGTCGTCGGCAGATTGGCAGATATTTTACGACAGCCGGATACAGTTCGAGTTCATGCCGATTGGAGGACAGATCGCGCATGTTCGTGCACGCCCATAGTTACTTGACCGCATACTTGAGGCACAACGCAGTGATGACCAATGTTCGGAGATCATGGCACAGATTGGACAGGGCAGATTTTCCGAGTTCGTGATCGATGATCAGGGGGTACTACGATTTGGAGTTAGACTGTGCGTACCAGATGCTGAGGGACTACGGCGCGAGATTCTTGAGGAGGCACATCGATCGGTGTACAGTGTCCATCCCGGTTCCACCAAGATGTATCATGATATGAGAGATGTTTACTGGTGGGAAGGAATGAAGAGGGACATCGCAGATTTCGTGTCGAGATGCCTGACTTGTCAGCAAGTCAAGGCTGAGCACCAGAGGCCCGCGGGAGAGCTACAGCCGTTACCCATTCCGGAGTGGAAATGGGAGCAGATTTCGATGGATTTCGTTGTGGGTCTACCCAGGACTAGTCGAGGGTATGACTCCATCTGGCTGATCGTGGAACGTTTGACGAAAGCGGCTCACTTCCTACCGGTGAAGACGACTTTTGGATTTGCTCAGTATGCCCAGATCTACGTCGACGAGATTGTGCGACTGCACGGAGTCCCGACGTGTATTGTGTCCGACAGAGGCACCCAGTTTACCAGCCGGTTATGGCAGAGGCTTCAGGAGGCTTTGGGCACTCGCTTGAGTTTCAGCACAGTATTTCATTCGCAGACCGACGGACAGTCAGAGCGGACTATTCAGACTCTCGAGGACATGCTTAGAGCTTGTGTATTAGATTTCGGAGGTAGCTGGGATCATCATTTGCCCTTAGTGGAGTTCTCCTACAATAACAGCTACCAGGAGACCATTCAGATGGCACCATTTGAGGCTCTTTATGGGAGGAGATGCAGATCGCCCACCTGTTGGACAGAGATCAGTGAGAGCAGTATCTTAGGGCCACAGATTGTTGAGGAGATGACCGCGAAGATCCAGTTGATTCGCGATAGGATGAGAGCAGCCCAGAGTAGGCAGATATCTTATGCGGACCGTCGGCGACGTAGACTTGAGTTTTCTGTTGGTGATCATATTTTCTTGAGGGTCTCCCCATTGAAAGATGTGATGAGGTTTGGGAAGAAGGGGAAGCTCAGTCCCAGATATGTGGGCCCCTTCGAGATCCTCGAGCGTGTTGGTGCAGTTGCGTATCGGTTAGCCTTTCCGCCCAGTTTTCCAGATGTGCACCCCGTATTTCACGTCTCGATGCTCCGTAGATATCTTCATGATCCTTCGCATGCGATTCAGCACCCGACGATCCAGCTTGAGCGCGACCTTTCCTATGCAGAGCAGCCGGTGATGATCTTGGATCGACAAGTGAAGAGATTGAGATCGAAAGACAATCCTTCAGTCAAAGTACTTTGGCGTGGCCCGAGCAGCGAGGAGGTCACTTGGGAGACCGAAAGCGAGATGAGAAAGAAGTATCCCCGTCTTTTCGAAGGTACGTGTAGTTAGATTTTGAAATTCGGGGACGAATTTCTTTAAGGGGGAGAGATTGTAACACCTTAGGATGTGTTTAGTGACTAATTATATTTAAATAAAGGGTTTTTAATAAAAAGTTTACCAAATTGTGTTTCTAATATATTTCCTAATTTAATAAATATTTTTCTAGAATATTCCTAGGCTTGTACACACATGTGCATGTAAACTAGGGTTTTTAAATGAGGTAATACCATGATTAGTAACCATGGTGGGTTAATCATGGGGATTAAGTCTTTTGGGTTTTAATTAAGTTTAATTAGTTGTTTAATGGTTGCTTTAATTTGAATTCTTCTTTTGGGTGTAGAATGAGAGAGAGAGAGAATGCATCATGGCAAAAGCCATGCTTGCATTTAATGAAGAGAGAGAGTGGAGGGGTTGACATTTGGGGTTGTGATTCCTCTCATTCTTTGTTTCTTTTCTCTCAACCTCACTCTCACACTCACACACACACTAACCTCTTCACAGCAGCAGCAGAAGCAAGCAACACAGCAGCAGCCAGCAACACAGCAGCAGCAAGCAGCAGAAATCAGCAGCAGCAACAGTGAAATCAGCAGCAGTAGTGAGCAGCAACAGCAGCAGCTTCAACTGCAGCTCCTTCCCTTCACTTCTTCTTCTTCCTCCAGCTCCCTAGGGTCGAGTGTGGGGTATATTCCTGAACTTACTCCCTAGTTTACTTGTTTAGTGTAGTTTTGCTTCGGTTAGTGTTTATTGGTGCGATTTAGTGCGATATGTGGTGATTAGTGGGAACCTTGAGCAAGTGATGTGTGATTTGGTTTTAGTAGGTTGATAGAGTGTTGTTAGGGCCATTTTAACCCAGCTTAGCCCCCAATTGCACTAAAATACCACCAGATTCCTAATTGATGCAATTCATCGTTTTAAGGCAAATTTTGTGTCTCTGTAAACTGCTATCGACCCGATGAGTTCAGATTAAATTTGAGAGGACTGTAGCATAGTGGTTAGGAGCTGATCCCCCAGGTAGAACCCGACCCCCTAATTCCGTACAGTGGCCGCCAAAAAATTCGATCTGGCCGCAATTTGCGGCCAGATGGGTAGGGTTTGGGTTGGGGTTTGGTCCTATAGGTGTCTGCTGCAACCCTTAGGCTCCTGGCATGTATAACTTTTTTTGATTCTTGCTGTAGGAAAATCTGGAACTATATACCTATTTCTCGTATTTTAAACCTTCGCGACACGCGTGATACGTGTGTGGGTTTGGGGTTTCTGCGTATCGTGACGCGTCAGGGTAGTTTCAGGCGCGTGATCACACGTTTTAGCGTATCGCGCACACGCGCGATTGGTTTGCGACACGGGTTTCTAGTTTGACCGTAATATCACATTTTGTGGATTTGAGCTTATATGTGATATATTATGTGATTTTAGGTTCGCAGGCGAGTGAGACGGAAGCTGCGAAGAAGGGGAAGCAAGTCGTTGGCTACACTTAGTGCGAGACTTCGGTGAGTAGATTTAACATCTACGGGGATATCGCCCGCATGGCGTTATGCGTCAGGGCTGATAGGACCTTATTATTATATGTTGCATTTACCTCATGGACTGTCATTGCATATTGCATTCCCTGCTGTATGTATGCTTAGAATTGATAGAACACCGCACTATTACTAACGGTTCATGTTGCACGAGCACTATTATGCATGTTACACACACACCGTTAGTAATTGCCATGACACACTCACTATAGAACTGCCATGATTATATTGCTGTAGTTCATCTCATATGTGTTTCGATATGATTTTTATGGAAATTGGGATCCGCATGATATCTTTAAAAACGGGAACTATTTTTTTAAAAAGCGGTTTTCCCTTATACCTATATCATGGATTGATGTACATAGCACATCGCATTGGATTTATTTCTTGGTGTTGGATTTTCATGTGATTTCTGGTTTTGAGGACCGAGGGAATTTTTAAGAAAAGATGCAATATTTGAAAACCCGGTTCCTCGTGATATGATATTTTGGTGCGTCCACCACGCGTTTTCTCGGTGCTGAGTTGTGTGCTTGAAACCCGATTCGAGGTGTTGGATGATCCGTTTGCGGGTTCATGGTGGACCCGGTATGGTTCCCCGGGGCGAGAAATGTTTTTCGTGGAGCAGACGATGAGCCTAGCAGGGTGGCGAGTACTTACCGATGATTGGTTGGACCTGGCGATTATCCGAAGGATACTGACCAGAGTCGAGAGATGGATGCGGGATGATCCGTACTGCCGGGGCCTAGGGCCGATACAGCAGACGGAGCCCGTGGGCCGATCCGGACTGACGGAGCTCGATATATGAGGATTTGCGTGTCGATGCTGGACACGAGTATTTTATGATATTTTGAGTGCCGATGTTGGGCACTCGTGATTCTCAGGGGTGTACAGGATTTGAGGGCCGATGGGTGTGCCGGCGCCTGAGTGATTTGGGATTGGGTGCAGTTGTGGGCACCGATTATTTTCCACGTTGATATTCCGTGTAGATGTTGTTTATCCCATGCTCAGCATTGATTGTCATATATCTCATCCTATAGTTATTTTACTTGACAGAGCATTTGCATGATTATTGCACCTACTGCTTGTCGCATATAGATCTTACTTGCTGGCATTTGATAGAGTAGCGCAGTACGTGCATGCTCGCGATTACCTTTATATGTTATCTCTATTCACGAGTTGGAAACTCACCCCCGTTGTGCCACGGTATTTGCAGGTTGCCCTTCAGAGTAGCCGCGGCAGGCTGTCTTTTGCATCTTTTGGCTACAGATACCACTACAGTTGGTGTGAGAGCTGTTTTGCATTTTAGGCGGGTTGTGGTATCTGATTACTTTTATTGTACTCCTTTTGTATCTTGTATTCTCCATCTACCATTTATATACTGGACTTAGATACTGTGTGAGGACGATGATGTATATTTTGTATTCTGGTGTCGAGCTCGTGGGAGCCGACTGTTTTTATATGCAGTTTATATTTCTGTGATGTTTACTTATTGCTCATTCTTCGCTACGGCGTCGTATATTACTCTTGTGTTGATGGTTTCCGCCGTTGGGCGTGATTGTTCCCGTTTGGGAATGTTTTGTTTCATTATATCTCATTTTCCCTCATATCCTCTTTTATACCCGGTCTCAGGGCTACTTTTACAAAGGAAATGCTGCCAAAATTATTTAAATGATTAAGTAACTTTAAAAAGAACTTATTGAATTATTTAAGGTTTTCTAAATGCTTTAACTAAATGTTTTCGACACTCACTGTTTTTTAAATGGTTTTGATTTCTGGGTTCGGCTTACTTAGTCGTGTTACGCCTGTAGACGTAGCGTGGCTATGTACCGGTCACAAGTCGAAATATTTGGGTCGTGACACAAACTAACATGTACACATGTCACCAGGGAACTGCAATCTGACAATAGGTATAATACCAACTAGCATGTTCCCGGCGAGTACGTCCAATGTACTCATAACCCAATGAGCACCTGTATACTATCTTAGGTGAACAACTGACACCAATGGCTTGTGAGACGGGCCACCGCCCCTCGTCAGGGTCTAGATAAGTATACACCAGTCTACACTAGAGTATTGATGCCCAGTCTCGATACTCCTACGACTAGGGACATTTAAGGATGTGCTTATAGACCCCCAGCTCCCACGTATATGATCGCCATCATAATGCTGGTAGTCAAGCAAGAATCCTATAGGCTCTATCAACATATACATGATGATAAAGACAAACCAGATAGCATACTATCATCTCGAGTAAGACTGTTTTATCGGTATAGGCCCTCTCTCAATCATCACGATCACCTGCCTGCGACTACGATAATTGCATTGAGGGCACTATTACCAACACAGAGTAGACTAGCGTATACGTTTCTTGACCCATATGATGGGCGATGGATGATCCCATATCCATTGGCGTTGTGACATCAAAGATTGTATACGGGTGCTCAGTGGAGACTGGGTACACTGAACGAAGTTATCGAGAACTCCTATATGGTATTATTTCTATCGTCGGATAGCAGTTCTCAGGTGACACAGGTATAGGTTAGTCTGTAGACCCGAGATCGTTATAGAGTCTTGTGTGTTCTCCTACTATACTTTGATTTCCACCCTACCCCGGCTCTACTGAGTCGTGCAAACAGGTGTCTTTTGGGTGCAGTCCCTAGACACATGGAGACAATGAGCGATAGGAGGGGTTTCGTCTCTCCCGATATTGGGAGTTGATGTTGTGCTATGCGTGATTGGTTTTGACTCAAAGTCCCTGGCCAGGGCTGATGAGATTTACTGATAAGTGTTATCAGTAGTTTCTCGACCGGTCATAGTCCATATCGGCATAACTTATTAAGTTATTAGGGATCGACGATTCCATCCCTAGACTTAATATGCAGCATATCATACGAAGAGAATGGACTGTACGGTAAGTGTTACCAATGACTTTGCGGGAGCTTTGGCAAGTTCGCTTGTTGTTCTTCTGCTCGCTCAACACCCGGGTGGCTGTTACGTTTAGCTGACCGCTTGCGGCTTATCGGTGTTTTGATATGATCATCGCCTACTGCCGGCGTATTGACGAGTCTTAGAGTCCCACACAGGATTTTTCTAGCTCAGGCGAAACGATGTAGTGTGTATATGAGATATGCGCGGGAGCTCGATTAAATGCGAATATATGATACCGGGCGTTTACTATTGGTTGGGTCGTATTTGATATGACCGATTTATTAAATCAAGTGTTGATTTAATATTGACTGTTATCTCACTTTTAATTAAACCTTTTCTTTTGGATGTATGCATATATGTTTATACATGCACATGATGATGTGCATGCACACATAAATACATACATATCTATCATGGTTGTTGATATATAGGAGATGGAAATGCAAGACTCACATGGTTGCTATATATGTGTATTTTTACTTTCGAGTAAAACGAAAAAGGAAATGATAATTGTGACTCATTGTTTCCACACACTTCTTCATTGACCTTTGACTTTAACCATGGTTATATTTCCTTTGTTCTTTAACCCATCTACAAAATATCTAGATATTTAGCTAACCATGGTTATATTTGTGAGTGACTCATATATAATCTTTTCTTTTTCATTATTATTCATGAGATTATCACAATATTGACGAAAGCTTTGCCATCTTCATCTTCCTCCTTCTTCTATCTCTCTCTTGAATTTGAAAAAGAGTGAGGAACTTAAAAAGAAAGGGTTTTAAGTGATTATACAAACCACATAACTATTCTACACTATCCTAAACCTTTAGTGTAGGGTGTTTGCTCCACTTCATCTTGATCTTGTGAAGCAAAGATCTTGACCTAGGAATCTCCGGGTGGACATCGTAGACGACGAAGGACCTTGAGCAGAGTTGATCCAAGCTTCGAGAAAAGCCGTAGGAGTCCAAAAGAGTGAAGGAGTTGGCTACAAAGGTTGTAGTTCCTTTCCTTTAGTTTAGACTTAATATGCTGTTGCTATTACCCTAATCTCTAGCTACGATTCGTAGTTTTTTTGTAATAGACCTCTAGAAATTTAAAAATTGATTACTTTATGATGTTTCAACCTAACTAGAGGCGCTACTACACACCAACAGAACATTGGTTCCGTTCATTCTTATAATTGTTATAAGACTAAGCAGGAAATAGGGGAACATCCGGATTCCCACGCAACCCAAATGATGAATAAGCATGTTGATGCATCTTCTTCGGGTGTGTTAGTTATCGAGAACTGTTTCTAAGTTCACTCTACGTCCTGGGCATTAGATACCGGATCAGGATCTCACATATGCAATATGTTGCATGGGCTAAAGAAATGTAGAGAACTGGGAATGGGTGATCATTCTGTACGAGTAGGGAATGGTGCAAATATTGCAGCCAAAGTAGTTGGCGAATATTACCTTCTATTACCAAATGGTAATACATTGATTCTGAAAGAATGCTATTACATACCGACCCTGATATGCAATCTTATATCTGTTTCTTTATTAAGTAAAGAAGGATATAATTTTGTAATATAGGATAATGTTATGAACATCTTTCTGAATTAAATGTTGGTTGGATTAGGCTCGTTAAATAATGGCATATACATTCTAAATCAAAGCACAGTTCTTAATGTACAAAACACACACAAGAGGAAGAGTTCAGAAATGAACGAATTCTTCTTGTGGTATTGTAGACCAGGTCATATCAATGCGACACGACTAGCTAAGTTGCATAAGGACGGGTAATTGAATCCGTTCGAATTTTCATCTTATGACACTTGCCAGTCATGTCTCAAAGGCAAGATGACCAAAACTCCATTTAGTGGACACGGAGAAAGAGTTACAGAACTCTTGGGACTAATACATAGTGATGTATGCAGTCCCATGTCTACACATGCCAGGAATGGTTCCTCGTACTTCATTACATCCACTGACGATCTCTCAAGATACGTACAAGTGTTCCTTTTGAAACACAAGTCTGAAGCTTTTGAGAAATTCAAAGAATATAAGCATGAGGTCGAGAACCAAACGGGTAAAAGTATTAAAAATCCTTCGATCTGATCGAGGAGGAGAATACTTGAGCAATGAGTTCCGGGACTATCTAAAAGAGAATGTGATTCTCTCTCAGCTTACTCCTCCGTATACACCACAGCACAACGGTGTATCGGAACAAAGGAATCTCACCTTATTAGATATGGCGTACTCTATGATGAGCACCGCTGAGTTACCTATTTCCTTTTGGGGTTATGCGCTTGAGACAGTAGCATACCTATTGAATAGAGTTCCAACCAAATCAGTGCCTACCTTTCCATATGAGATATGGGAGGGAAAGATACCGTGTCTTAATTTTGTTAAGATATGGGGTTGCCCGGCCTATGTTAAAAAGCAAAATTCGGACAAGCTCGAGGAAAGGTCTTTTCTGTGCAAGTTTATAGGATATCCTAAGCATTCGCCAGGACATATCTTCTACCACCCAGAGAAACAAAAGGTGTTTGTTGCTCAGCATGCCACATTTTTAGAAAAGGAATTTCTTGCAAAGGAAATTAGTGGCGAGGAGGTAGAACTAGATGTGGTTCCAGCTATACAAACTACGACAGAAGATTTGGTAGAGCCAGAGGATTCGATAGCTCCCAACGAACCCCAGCCTCTCCGCCGATCTAGTAGGGTTCCTCATCCACCTGAGAGATACTACGGTTTTCTCGTTGATGGTGGGAGTGAGGATTGCATCATGAAAGATGATGACCCAACTAGTTTCGAGCAGGCCATCACGAGTGGGGATTCCGTGAAATGGCTGGATGCAATGCGATCTGAGATGGAATCCATGTACACCAACAAAGTATGGACTTTGGAAGATGCTCCTGAAGGGGTAAAACCTATTGGGAGCAAGTGGATCTTCAAGAAAAAACTTGGTGTAGATGGGAAAGTGGAGACTTTCAAAGCTAGACTTGTTGCAAAAGGTTTTCGTCAACGACCAGATATGGATTATGATGAAACCTTTTCTCCAGTGGTTGTGCTTAAGTCCATCCGGATCCTAGTTTCCATTGTTGCATACCATGACTACGAAATCTGGCAAATGGATGTTAAGATCGCCTTTCTAAACGGTGATTTAGAAGAGAACGTGTACATGACTCAGCCAGAGGGCTTTGTAGACACTGGGAGCAGCGGGAAGGTGTGCAAGCTGCTTAAATCTATCTACGGGTTAAAGCAGGCATCGCAGAGTTGGAACATCTGTTTTGATGTCGTAGTCAAAGAGTTTGACTTCGTCAAAAATATAGATGAACCTTGTATATATAAGAAGGTGGCAGAGAGTAAGGTTGTTTTCCTCGTATTGTATGTGGATGACATACTCTTGATAGGAAATGATATTCCTATGCTGCAATCGGTCAAGCTCTTCTTATCACAAAGATTCTCAATGAAAGATCTAGGTGATGACTCCTGCATCTTAGGAATTAAGATCTATAGAGATAGATCTAAACGGATACTGGGATTGTCCTAATCCAGGTACATTGACACCATACTAAAGAGGTTTAGTATGGAAGAATCCAAGAGTAGGAATTTACCTACGATCTCTGGACCCACTCTCTCCAAAGAGATGTCTCCCAATACTGATTTGGAGAGAGCTCACATGCAAGGGATACCCTATGCTTCGGCAGTAGGCTCTATCATATACGCGATGCTGTGTACCAGATTCCGATGTAGCATACTCACTATGTGTATTGAGTAGGTATCAAGCAGATCCTGGGGAGAATCACTGGAAAGCTGTGAAGAACATTCTCAAGTACTTGAGAAGGACTAAAGTGATGTTCTTAGTGTATGGTAAAGGAGAACTCCAAGTGGAGTCCTTTACCGATTCGAGCTTTCAGAGGGATAAGAACGACTCTAAATCGGTCTCGAGATTTGTCTTTACCCTCAATGGAGAGGCGGTATGCTGGAAGAGTTCCAAGCAAGAAGCTGTAGCAGACTCGACGATAGAGGCTGAATACATCACTGCTAACGATGCTGCCAAAGAGGCTGTCTGGATGAAGCAGTTCATAAATGAACTTGGTGTGGTTCCTTCTATTGAACATCCAATACCTTTGTATTGCGATAATAATGGAGCAGTCAATTTGACCAAGGAACCCAGGTCCCATCAGCGTTCCAGAAATATTCTTAGGTGGTATCACCTGATCCGGGAGATAGTTGATCGCCGGGAGATCGAGGTTCGGAGAGTTGACACGAAATACAACATTGCAGATCCATTCATGAAGGCCATACCCCAGATAGTTATGCGCCAATATAGATGTACAAGTAGGTATATACACAAGTATGAGTGTACAATATGCATGTGCGCCAATATGGATGTACAAGTAGGTATATACGCAAGTATGAGTGTACAATATGCCTGTGCGCCAATATGGATGTACAAGTAGGTATATACTCAAGTATGAGTGTACAATATGCATGTGTGCCAATATGGATGTACAAGTAGGTATATACACAAGTATGAGTGTACAATATGCATGTGTGCCAGTATGTCATACAAGGAGTCATATCCTGATACAACAATCCTACTGTGCAGTGATATGGTAATTATCGATGATGAAGTGTGTGAGCCGGCAAGCAGGTGTACGTGGAACATACGCATCATCGATAATGTTGCCGGTGTCCTGACAGCTTGGGTTTAATATAACAATAAACACATTTAAACATGCAATGTGATGTGAATAGCAAGAATATGGGGAAATTGAATAATAAATGCAGCAGTGAAGAATCTACATCAATATATATATGTCATACAGTTTTGCCATTTGAAATAACACGAATCGTGGTGTTTAGAAAAATAAGGGCTACGGTGTTTTTAAGAAAAGATGCGTCTTTTGAAAATATCCGTAGAATCCCTTGGCTTGTCTTTAAAAAACTCACGATTCGTTAGTTTTGAAATAGGTATGACTCAAGTCTAGTCTAACAACTATAAGTAACCTACAGGACTAATCGAAAGGTAAAGAAACCACATAAATCTGAGTCGATACATATAATAATAGTCGGTGATCCCGCCTCAATAGTATCACATACGATACAATATATAACATAACATCCTCAAGTCAAGAATGTGGATCTAACATCAATATAAAGCTCGTACGGTAAATCCATCGTACGGCATCCTAATATGGGTACGGGTCGAAATATCACATTCATCTCATCATTTATCTTATATCCTTATCATTATATTTCATGAACTGGGTACTGATCTAAGTGTAGTACAAACTGATACCATCTGCATATATGTGCGTGTATGAAAACACACGCCTAAATGCCCGCTAAAATCTCATGTCGTATCTCACAATACGAAACAAAACAAATCACCGATCTCATAGCATTATGCCCAATCTCATCGACTCATCTTCAAATACCATAACAATCCTCATCATCTATGTATAAGTATATGTATACATATATACATAGTCCCATACCTATGTGTGTGTGTGTGTGTGTGTGTATACATATCCCCATAAACGCATAAGTAAAACAAAGTAAGCATGTGTGTGTGCGCGTGGGTGTAAACCTTATTTTAAGGTTCGCAATTAAACTAACTAACGATACCATCATCCAATGATACTAAAATTATCCATGACTCCTAAAGTCTATCTAAATACTAATAATCTCATAATAAACATATGAATAAATCCATATAAAATGTACCCTACACTACACTAAGAACTGCGGGGGTGCTATACGCCATCCACCCAACTTCCCCCGTAGATATAATCTACTCACCTTAATCTTCGCTTGCTGGAGTCGATGACGCCATGCCCATCCTTGTCGTCTTGAAATCCACATAGGGGTACCTACAACCAATATACAATTGCAAATGCGTATTAAAATCAAGTCGGAAAACCAAAACGACACACGTTTCGCTCATAGGTTAAAACCTATAGCCTACGCCTGCAAAACTACCAAACAACCCCGTCGCTGACGTACATACATCAGAAAACGGAACACAAAATCAAATACCAAATCCCAAACTAAAACGAAGTTGCAAAACAATGCAGCAACTCAAGAAAATGGTCCCAGATTTTTTACCCTAAGTGAAATTAGTCAATTTTGCACATATGGGGGGTCTAATTTTCTGGAGATAAAGCCCTGGACCAAACACGGATCATTTCCACTCTACCCAGGCCGTAATTTGCGGCCAAAATGAGTAAATTTGTAGCCAAAACTTGGAGTGGGGTCTCAGGTTTTGGGTATAGGTTCTAGGTTGCCTGCACATCTCTCAGTCTTCGCTAAATATTTTTCAGGTCACCCGGGTTATAGCAGATCACCAAAACACATCACAATTCTCACAAATTTCCAATATCAGGGTTTCTAAGTTTAGGATTTGGGGTTTAAGTCTTTGTTTTAGTTCAATTTACCATCACTACAGGGGTTGTAGTCCCTAATTATACCTCAATTGCACTTTTGGAATCAATTCAAACCCTAATCCCTAACTTGGAATTTCCAAAGTGCACAAAACTACACGAAATTGAATTTAAACTTGAATAGAGGCTAAAGAAAATGAAATACTACATAATTTGTGAAAGGATTACGTCATTTGGAAACTCAAGAATCTACTTGAGTTGCCCAAGTGCCCAAAATGCAGACTTTCTTGGTCCAAAGCGTAGCTTGTGAGCTTGTGCATGCTTTTTGTGAAGTGGGGATGAACTTTGGAGTTTGTTTTGATGATATTTTGAGGGTTTGTAGTGGAGGGGGAGTGAGGTGCTGCCATGAGAGAAGAGAGGGGAGAGAAATGAAGAAGAAACAATTAAGGGACAAGGGGCCATGGTCTTGGGTTGACCCCTCACCTCTCTCTCTCTTGCCCATCCCTCTTTCTTTATTATTTTGTTTAGTTTTGTTTTGTTTTCTTTTATTTGTAAACCCAAATGAAAATCCAAAATCAAAATTTCATGGTTAACAAAATGCACAGGTATAAAAATGTGATATGGAGCATGTCATGTGCACAAAACCGGCTTAATGTGCGATTAGCGATATTTAATCGCGATTAGCATTAAATTAGTGTATAATAAATCATAAAATTTCATAATTTGCATAAATCATATAAAACACCCTCTTTTTAGTAATTTCTATAATTTTCCAAATTTTTCCCAATTTATCAGTATAAAATTATACAGCAATATTAAAATATTCAATATATTTATTATTTAATTATAAAAATTCCCAAAAATGATATTTTATTTTTCTGAAATGTTACAATCTTACCCCCTTAAAGAAATTCGGTCCCTGAATTTAAATTTAAACCCCTCAAATACTAAAACATTTCAGTAAAAAGTCCAAGTCGTCGGGGCTCCGAAATGATCAATACATAAGACGCATCATAGCGCAATGCATGCGCATGAACAATGAGCAGATAACTCCAAATCAAAACTCCGTCAAGCATATCGCAATCATCAGAGTCATAGTGAATACACAAATGTCAAATCCATTACGAAAACCAATAAGATATAAATCAAAACTATACATGTAAACATCTGAAGGAAATGCATGCCAAACCTTTCATGTTGCTGTGCTGTACGCGTATCGCGACACAGTGGCGGATGTATATTGTAAGAAAATAACTATATATATACTTATCCGTTGTTTAATATGTATGTCCCGCCGTTTTTGAAAATAATTTAGAAGGGTTTCCTTTATAAAATGTTTCGTATCATATCAGACACGTTGGTAAATACTGAGACTATTGCTCCCTTTTATGGAAATCCCTTCGATAACTATCTATGCATGCAAAATATATCCAGGCACTGTCCTCTGACTAGTCCTTCTCAATACGAAAACAACAAGCAAATATCATAAAAACGTACTGCTCCATAAGAAATCAATCCCAAAATGTGCATATGAATGCTACGTGCGTCTGGTGCGCACAGAAATCAAAACCCATGAATATGCCATACTTGTGCACAGAAACAACATCTAAGTGGATCGGGTGTGCACGAAACATCTGTCAAAGGCAACAGGTGTGCCTGACAGCGATATCAGGTGGATCTGATATGCACGAAGAATCTCGATTTAGTGTTTCTGGTGTGCACCCAAATCGCATCAAGCGTCCAAGTATGCGCAAGAATCCAAATCAAATGCACAGAGTGCACGAAATCGACATCAATATCATAATTGAAATCGATGGTATACAATAAACCTCAATCCAAATCAGGTATACCGCGGTATATAATCTCACAACCATGTGCATTAGCGTGCACAAATCAAATCAAAACACTAAAAGTGCACGAAAACTATGCCGAAAGCATAAGTCAAAACACATGCATAACATAGGCATGCAATCAAAATCAACATATCGAATGACATCAAATCGAAGTCAGGTGCAACTGTGGTGCACAAAATACGTATCAATGCACTGCAAGCATATGTGAACTGTACCGAGTGCAAAAACCAAATCGTGTGCGTACCATATGCACAAAATTAACCCAACTGTATGAAATCCATGAAATCATAAACATGTGTAGCCCAGGCATAAAAACGATATTAAGTGCATGTAATTCGATGCTATGCACCCCGCGGAATCGCGGGGAGGCGGAAGGTGTAATAAACGATAATTTTAGCATCATAACACCGACTTTAAGCCTAGATCGTAATCAAAACCGTATCTAGCAAAATCAAAAGAGCTATAAACTAAGTACAGAAAATATACCTCAAGAAACCTGGTCCTTGTTCTCCTTATCTCGCTATCCTCCTCACCTGCACGAACTCCTCGAAATGGTACGGTTGTCGTCTCCTCATCGGCTTGCCCGAATCCTAGATGATCCACCCGACCGATTGTGCACCAAGCTTTTCTTCCAAACCAAAGAAATTAGATCAAGTAGTTTGCGAAACCAAATGATCTAGGGTGTGTAGATGATGTAGATGGATTGAGGAGTCTATTTTTAAGTCAAGGTTACTCAGCTCATGAGTGTTCTTGAGCTTGAGGGAATTGAAGATGGTGAAAGAAATGATATGAGCTAAGAGATAAAGAAGGTTAGGGTTTTCTCTCTTGTTCTAATCTGAACTCTACTCTATTATTCATTAGAAAAACTAATCGAACAATAGAAAATAGGTTCAATGGTCAAACAAATGGCTCATGGGTCAATTGACCAACATGTGTCCTTAAACCCCAAGTCCTTATTCATGCATAATACACATCATTTCTTAATTACCTAAAATGTATTAATTATTTAAAACTAAATGATTAATACAATTAGGTTATGCCATCTACAAATAAATTTTGTACAAATTACGAAAACGCCCCTCGTCCGTATATACATACCTGTATTCGTATTCCGAAAAATACGAATACCGAAAACTACAATCCATCAGTACAATACTAGGATCCGGCTTAAACCAAAGCCCACTAGTATTGTCCGTCCGACTCATCGTGCGTTCACGAGTGTACACACGTGATCGAACCCTTTCGTAAAACCATACGATATCTACACGTTTTGCCCGATGCAGGGAAACGCTCTGTGTGGGACTCTAGAGACTCGACTCTACGCCGGCAGTGGGATTAACCACAGGTTGCAAGCGGTACTAGCTGTATGTAACGGTCCCCAGGTATTGTCGATAAGAAATCCGATGAACATAACTCTTCCGAACTCCTACTGAGTCTGTATGTGAAAATCTCTGTACAGTCCGGTCTGTCCGTTTAAGAGTATCGCATATCAGGCCTAGGGGGAGGTAAACGTCAGAACCCTAATAGCGGTATAAGTCGTGTTAGAGTACGGTCCAATACACCCTGAGGAACTACTGAAGTACCTACCAGTAAATCTCGCTTGCCCTAGCCAGGGACTATGCGTAATGGCGTTCCGAACACAGCGCGATATCAACCCCCAATACCGGGAGAAACGAATCCTATCTAACCGCCACTGCCTCCAAGTGCTTCGGGACTGCACCCAACTACTACCTGTTTGCACGACTCAGTAGAGCCGTGGTAGGGTAGTAATCTAAGAACAGTAGGAACACACTTGAGGCGAAGCAGCAGTGTCAAGTCAACTGACTAAGCTGTACTCATGTCACCTGGGTACTGCTATCTGACGATTGGTACACTACCAACCAGCAGTTCCCAATGAGTCCATCCGGTGTAACTCACAACCTAATGAGCACCTGCATACTATCTCCAGTACGACGTACTGATGGTTGTGGGACAGACCATCTCCCAGGCTGGGAAGGGAAGCGTATACACTAGTCTACTCTGGAGTATCGATGCCCTGTATCGATATTCCCGTGACTAGGGACCTGTATAAGGATGTGCTTGTAGATTACCCAGCCCCCACTAGTGTGACTACCATCACAATGCTGGTAATTAAGCATAGATACTAAGGGCTCTACTAATATGCATAGGTGATATGTTAAAAGAATCATATGTACATATTGAAGTAGAAACAAACCAAGTAGCATACTACTATTTTGAGCAAGAATGTTATTACAACTGTGATTATCCCAAGCTTCCATTAAGTAATATACAAACTATTATGATACAGTAATGGCCTCTAGGGCATATACACTAACAATCTCCCATTTGCACTAGGGCCATGTACTGGCATATCGCAGACCTATCATCTCGAATAGCCTCTCGAACTGTGTCTGAGAAATAGCCTTTGTGAATGGATCTACAGTGTTATCCTCTGTAGCAACTCTCCGAACCTCGATCTCCAGGCGTCCACGATCTCCCTGATCAGGTGATACCGCCTCAAGATGTGTCTGGACTTTTGATGGGACCTGGGTTCCTTTGCTAAAGCTATAGCCCCGTTGTTGTCACGATACAGAGGTATTGGACCAACAATGGACGGAACCACCTGAAGATCTATTAAGAACTTCCTCATCCAGACTGCTTCTTTAGCGGCGTCAGAAGCAGCAATATATTCCGCTTCCATAGTTGAGTCAGCAACGGTGTCCTGTTTGGAACTCTTCCAACATACCGCCCCTCCATTGAGGGTGAAGACATAACCCGACATGGACTTGGTGTCATCCTTATTGCTCTGGAAGCTGGAATCAGCAAAAGCCTCGATTTGGAGGTCTTTTCCGCTATAAACCAAGAACATATCCTTAGTCCTTCTCAGATACTTGAGAATGTTCTTTACCGCTATCCGGTGGTTCTCTCATGGGTCTGACTGATACCGGCTTACCACGCTTAGTGCATAAGCTACATCTGGTCTGGTACACAACATCGCATACATTATAGTGCCTACTGCAGAAGCGTAGGTTATAATAGACATGCAATCCCTTTCCAAATCAGTCTTGGGAGACATCTTTTTGGAAAGGGTGACTCCGTGACAAACCGGTAGGTTACCGCATTTGGAATCTTCCATACTGAATCTTTTCAGTATGGTGTCGATGTACCTAGATTGAGAAATTCCCAACATCCTCTTTGATCTATCACGATAGATTCGGATCCCCAGTATGTAAGAGGCATCACCCAGGTCTTTCATAGAGATCCTTTGTGATAAGAATCTTTTGACAGATTGTATGGTAGGAATGTCATTTCCTATTAAAAGAATGTCGTCTACGTATAATACGAGGAACATAACAGTTCTCCCTACAATCTTACTATATATGCATGGTTCATCTGGATTTTTAATAAAGTCAAATTCTTTGACTGTTTCATCAAAACAGATGTTCCAACTCCGCGATGCCTGCTTTAGCCCATAAATGGACTTAAGCAGCTTGCACACTTTCTCGCTGCTCCCACTATGATTAAAACCTTCTGGCTGATCCATATAGATGCACTCTTCCAAACGTCCATTTAGAAAAGCCGTCTTTACGTTCATCTGCCAGATTTCATAATCGTAGAAGGCAGCAATGGCAAGAACAATCCGAATGGATTTGAGCATAGCCACTGGAGAAAAGGTTTCATCATAGTCCAAACCAGGTCTTTGACGAAAACCTTTTGCAACAAGTCTAGCTTTATAGGTTTCAACCTGTCCATATACACCAATCTTGTTTTTGAAGATCCATTTGCAGCTAACGGGTTTTACCCCTTCTGGAGCAAAGTCCAAAGTCCATACTTTGTTAGTGTACATAGACTCCATTTCGGTCCGCATTGCATCTAGCCATTTTACCGAGTTTCTGCTCTGAATGGCTTGCTGGAAGTTAGTAGGCTCAACATTATCAATGATGCAATCCTCTTTATCCCCATCTATAAGAAAACCGTAGTATCTCTCAGGCGGATGAGATAGCCTACTACTCCTGCGGAAAGGTGCGGGAATGTCCTATTCTTTTGAAACTTCTAGTTCCGCCAAGCTCTCAGTAATAGCTTGTGGTTCTAGAATTTCTTCCAGTTCTATTGCGCTCCCACTAGTTTCCTTTTCCAAGAACTGGTGTTCTAGAAAGTGGGCATGACGAGAAACAAAAACCTTTTGTTCCTTTGCGTGATAGAAAAGATACCCCCTGGAGTTCTTTGGGTATCTCACAAACTTACACAGTAATGAGCGTGCCTCGAGTTTGTCCGCATGCTGCTTTTTGCTAAAAGCCGGACATCCCCATATCTTCAGATATTGAAGATAAGGTTTCTTTCCACTCCATATCTGATATGGTGTGGTAGGTACAGTCTTGGTAGGAACCTTATTTAAAAGATATGCAGCTGATTCTAGTGCATAGCCCCAGAAAGATCGCGGTAACTCAGTGTTACTCATCATGGAACGTACCATATCCAATAGGGTTCGGTTCCGTCTCTCCAATACACCGTTGTGTTGTGGAGTGTATGGAGGAGTAAGCTAAGAGAGAATTCCATTCTCTTTTAGGTAATCCAGGAACTCGGCAGTCAAGTATTCACCACCTCGATCAGATCTCGGTGTCTTGATACTTTTGCCGGTTTGTTTTTCCACTTCATTCTTATATTCCCGGAATTTCTCAAAAGCTTCGGATTTATGCTTCATCAGGAAGACATGTCCGTACCTTGAGAGATCATCCGTAAAAGTAATGAAGTAAGAATAACCACTTCGTGCATGTGTAGACATTGGACCACACACGTCGCTGTGTATCAGTCCCAAGAGCTCGCTTGCTCTTCCTCCTTGTCCAGTGAATGGATTTTTTGTCATCTTTCCTTTTAGACAAGATTGACAAGTTGCATAAGATTGATATTCGAACGGATCCAAATATCCTTCTTTATGCAACTTAGTCAACCGTGTTTCATTGATGTGACCCAGTCTATAATGCCATAAGAAAGCATGATTAATTTCTGGAGACTTTCTTTTGTGTGTATTCTGGATATTGAAAATCTGCGGTTGGTTTAATACGTATATACCGTTGGTTAATGTACCCGACCCAATCAAAATATGATTAAGGTGAATGTTAACAACATTGCTTAAAAATGCAAAATCATAACCTTCTTTAGAGATTAAAGATACGGATATGATATTAAAAGTCAAACTGGGTACAAAATAACTGTTGCGTAAAACCAAAACGTGTCCATCTGTCAACCCCAAGTGATAGTCCCCCACGAATTCAACATCCATGCTTGCTCCGTTTGCAACTCTGAGGGTCATATCACCTGCCTTCAAAGCTCTACGCTTTCTAAGTGCCTGCAAAGAATTACAGATATGAGATCCTGATCCGGTATCCAATACCCAGGAAGTAGAGTTGATTGACAGACAGTTTTCAATAACATACACACCTGAAGCCGAAGCCATAACTTGCTTCGGGTCCTGGTTCTTGGCCTTCCAAGCCCTGCAATCTTTCTTCCAGTGGCCTTTCTTGTGACAATAAAAGCATTCTTCCTTTCCCACAGTCTGTCCCGCTACCTTTGCTTTTCCCTTGGCTTCCACCTTACTAACACCGCCCCTTGGTTTGGTGGGGGCCTTCTTCTTCTTTCCTTTGGCTTTTGCCTTGGACTTAGAAGATGAAGCTCCTCCAACAAACAAAGCGGGTGTTTCTCTTACTTTCTGTAAGGTGCCCTCTGCACTCCTCAACATATTGAGAAGTTCCAGAAGTTCAACTTCTTTTCCTTGAATGTTGAAGTTCAGGATAAACTGGCCATAGGTGGAAGGAAGGGACTGGAGAATCAAGTCTGTGTAGAGATCGTTCTCTAATGTGGTCCCGAGGTCCGCGAGCTCCTCAATGTAGCCAATCATCTTAAGCATGTGTTCCGCTACAGATGATCATATAGCCAACCTTGCTGAAAATAGCTTCTTTGAGGTCTCGTATCTTGCGATACGGGATTTCTCTCCATATAGTTCCTTAATATGGAGAAATATGGATTCTAGGTCCATATTCTCATGCCTCCTCTGATGTTCATTGTCCATAGAGGCAAGCACAAGGCACTTGGCCTTCTCGTAGTCAATCTCCCAGGTCTTACGGATTTCCCTGTCCGCGACACTGGAGTCTGGACCTGGGACGGCGGGGGCTTTTGTAGTAAGAACATAGCCCAACTTGTCATAAGTGATTGCCATTTTGACATTCCTGAACCAATCTTTATACTTTGGTCCTGTTAACATGTTTTTATTTGATATCAACTTAAGGCCCGTCATGTTTGGTCGCTGCAATTAGGAGATAGAGAAGAAACACTTTAGCATGATGCTCTTGCCAGTTTAGAATGGTTTTTAGTTTATCTAAACAGGATGGCTCCCACTGTTTCTCGAATCCCTCCTCAAACCAGAAAAGAGAAATTAGTCAGGATTAATCTCACCATACAATTCTTGCTTAACCGTTCAGCCAGGCTAGTGTTGGTACTTCGAGGAAGGTTTTCCAATGCTTTCGCGAAGTTCCTTAATTACAAAACCTCTTTTCCCAGGAGGCGTAGCCCCGCTAACACCGTTCTAGACACCCACTTGGTTTATAGCATTGATCGTTTAGTGAAAAAATCTCCCGAGGAGTAGCATATACTCACAGTAGGATCGGGATCTAAATATCATTGTGTGATAAAGCTGAAGGAATCCTACCAAAGTTATCACACTCCAAATGGTATGCAACACTAGCAAGTTTCAGTTTCTTTAGAAATTCCCGATGTGGATTTTTGCCCCATGCTCTTATGATCTTGACGAAGGCCAACATATCATAAGTCACATGTCAAGTTCTACCCGTCATTACCCAGGTTAATTTGAACCCGCCCGTACATAGCCTTGACGAAGGCCAAAATGGCAGTACGACTGTCCCAAACCAACACATCTATCTATGCAACAGATAAATATTTAGCAGCTACCAATCACTATGCCTTGGCGATGGTCAAAATACATAGTTTGGATACTACTGAATATTTAACTGAAATGAGAGAGGGCTATGAATGGTTTTGGCGAAACCGTGAACGTAGTGAACTTGATATAATCGAAGGAACCTGATAGCTTTTAAAAGAAGTAGTTTAAGCTCCGTATTTTAAAAGTTTTGCTATTTTGGAAAAAACTGAGTGGTTTTGAAATTGTTCCAATGATTCAACTTTGGTTTGTTTTCTTTGCATTTATATAATGCAGTCTCATCATTTACTCCGATCATTACAGAGAGAATTGAAAAATAATATCACGTCCTCTTATGCCATCTGCATTCGCCACGGGACCCCGTCATCACCCATTAGGTTACTTAACTAACGATAGAGTGGGGGCTGGGCTAGCGCAGATGTAAAACATAAGTGACGCCTACTATATACCATATATATATATATATTACAATCATCTCATGCAATAATAATCATTACAGTCACAGATAAACATTTCAGATATGCTAGGAATGCCGCTTTTCGCTTAAGCCTGCAACGAAGAACGGATCCCACGGTCGCGATGAATAGCCAAACCCCACCCCAGACCCCTACGGGTACGGCAAACTACCCGCCAAATTCCAGAAGTGAAGCAGCCTCTCTCAGCAAAGTGAGTAGGCCACTCGGCACTTCAAAGAACCCGGTAGTTTGTATACCCCACCTTGGGTCAATCCTAGGAGCAGAAAACAGTAAAAAGAAAATAATACAACAGTGGCTACAACCTTAATCCGGATGTGCCCCATGAAATAATATTACATCAATTTTAAAATTTACATGAATGAAAGATAAAAAAAACGCTCATCTCACATCCTCGGCTATTCATCATCGACAATTAGAAAATGTTTATATACAAAAACCAGCAGATATGTGCAACCTCGACTAACCATCGTATAGCAATTAGTCGACGTTTAAAACACATATAAAAATACATAAGAACCAATTAGCTAAGTACAATAGGAATTCGATCGAAACATATTTTCCGTATCTACCCCAAATGCAAACCAGCACTCAGAAACATACTGGGTAGAAACCAAATATTCCAGAAATCATAATACCAAAATTAAGATATTACAGAACAAATCTGATTTGAATCGGCCACGACTCGACCGCGGATCCGCCATAGAAGAGTGATTAAGCCGCGGATCCACGACTGTCTTGGCGATTCAGAGGCTCAAATTTCTTGTGTAATCTTAGAAAAGCCTGCTTGTATTTTTCATGATACTGAAATAATTTTACAGACGGTTTTGAAAATCGACAGAAACTGTGGTTTTCGGTATTTAGTTTTCCTGTTTTTCTGACGATCGAAATTCTACTACTTGGTAATCTGCTAGATTAGGTTTAGTTGGCTCTCATACCACTGTAAGTCGATGCTATGCACCCTGCGGAATCGCGGGGAGGCGGAAGGTGTAATAAAAGATAATTTTAGCATCATAACACCGACTTTAAGCCTAGATCGTAATCTAAACCATATCTAGCAAAATCAAAAGAGGTATAAACTAAGTACAGAAAATATAACTCAAGAAACCTGGTCCTTCTTCTCCTTATCTCGCTATCCTCCTCACCAGCACGAACTCCTCGAAGTGGTACGGATGTCGTCTCCTCGTCGGCTTGCTCGAATCATAGATGATCCACCCGACCGTTTGTGCACCAAGCTTTTCTTCTGAACAAAGGAAACTAGATCAAGTAGTTTGCTAAACCAAATGATCTAGGGTGTGTAGATGATGTAGATGGATTGAGGAGTCTATTTTAGCTCAAGGTTACCCAACTCATGAGTGTTCTTAAGCTTGAGGGAATTGAAGATGGTGAAAGAAATGATATGAGCTAAGAGATAAAGAAGGTTAGGGTTTTCTCTCTTGTTCTAATCTGAACTCTACTCTATTATTCATTAGAAAAACTAATTCAACAATAGAAAATAGGTTCAATGGTCAAACAAATGACTCATGGGTCAATTGACCAACATGTGTCCTTAAACCCCAAGTCCTTATTCATGCATAATACACATCATTTCTTAATTACCTAAAATGTATTAATTATTTAAAACTAAATGATTAATACAATTAGGTTATGCCATCTACAAATACATTTTGTACAAATTACGAAAACGCCCCTTGTCCATATATACATACCTGTATTCGTATTCCGAAAAATACGAATACCGAAAACTACAATCCATCAGTACAATACTAGGATCCGGCTTAAACCAAAGCCCACTAGTATTGTCCGTCCGACTCATCGTGCGTTCACGAGTGTACGCACATGATCGAACCCTTTCGTAAAACCATACGATATCTACAAGTTTTGCCCGATGCAGGGAAACGCTCTGTGTGGGACTCTAGAGACTCGACTCTACGCCGGCAGTGGGTTTAAACACATGCCACAAGCGGTACTAGCTCTATGTAACAGTCCCCGGGTATTGTCAATAAGAAAGCCGATGAGCATAACTCATCCGAACTCCTACTGGGTCTGTATGTGACAATCTCTGTACAGTCCGGTCTGTCCGTCTAAGAGTATCGCATATCAGATCTAGGGGGAGGTAAACGTCAGACCCCTAATAGCGGTATAAGTTATGTCGGAGTACAGTCCAATACACCCTGAGAAACTACTAGAGTACCTACCAGTAAATCTTGCTTGCCCTGGCCAGGGACTATGTGTAATGGCGTTCCGAACACAGCGCGATATCAACCCCCAATACCGAGAGAGACGAATCTTATCTAACCGCCGCTGCCTCCAAGTACTTCGGGACTGCACCCAACTACTACCTGTTTGTACGACTCAGTAGAGCCATGGGAGGGTAGTAATCTAAGAACAGTGGGAACACACGTGAGGCAAAGCAGCAGTGTCAAGTCAACGGACTAAGCTGCACTCATGTCACATGGGTACTGCTATCTGACGATAGGTATACTACCATCCAGCAGTTCCCAATGGGTCCATCCGGTGTAACTCACAACCTAATGAGCACCTGCATACTATCTCCAGTACGACGTACTGATGGTTGTGGGACAGACTATCTCCCAGGCTGGGAAGGGAAGCGTATACACTAGTCTACTCTGGAGTATCGATGCCCTGTATCGATATTCCCGCGACTAGGGACCTGTATAAGGATGTGCTTGTAGATTACCCAACCCTCACTAGTGTGACTGCCATCACAACACTGGTAATTAAGCATAGATCCTAAGGGCTCTACTAATATGCATAGGTGATATGTTAAAAGAAACATATGTACATATTGAAGTAGAAACAAACCAAGTAGCATACTACTATTTTGAGCAAGAATGTTTTTACAACTGTGAATATCCCAAGCTTACATTAACTAATATACAAACTAGTATGATACAGTAATGGCCTCTAGGGCGTATACACTAACAGTGCAATAACTGTGCACAAATCATAAATCAACACAATGGTGTATAAAGCATATCTCAAGTGTAATAACTATGTACAAGATATGAATACCCAGTAAGTGCAACCGTGGTGCACGAAAACAAATATCATGAAACTAAGTCATCAAAACTCAATCATGCGAATAGATCGCCCAAATACCGAAATCCAAAATTGACGGATGCGTGATATTCGAATCACCAAATCCCAGATTGTAAACACTGTCGTCGATATGTCCTTCCTTCAAAGTCAAGAAGGTGACGATGCATCCCGAGCTAGCAGAGCAAGATATCTACTTGCCTACTATTCGTGGCCTTTCATATGGTGCCCTTAGGTTCTCGTCTCTCACTGCAGATTGCTAAGTGCATAGCTCCTCGGCTCAACGGTCCAATATAGAAACGATAATGGAAGCAGTCCGCTCTGGCACATCCTTTAAAGATCTCTGGCCAACTATCATGGTCACTCATAACATGTCTCGTCGACGATGCCGAACTCTGGCCTGCTGGGTGTGCACAATATGACCGCTCCTGTGTCCAAGTATTTTTGTATAGTATTCCAAAAAGGTCCTGTCGAGGTCTCTCCCAAATCTTGTTTCTGCTGAACTTCCCGGAAGTTATCATCTTTTACTAAATCTGTATCTTGTTCCAGAACGGCTGCATTCTCATCGCGACTCCTTCTGGAAGATATATCAATAATCAATGCCTCTGCATGCGTATCGCATCTCTGATGTCAGCGGAGTAGAACGTCATATCGTCAAAATCTCGTGCGGACTCTTTACTCCACTTTTTCTCTAATGTCGACTGCTTCAGACTCGTCTCTTTGTGGCTGCATGGACTGTGCTCCAACGGCTGTACTCGTATCTGGAGTCTCCCAAGCAATATATCCCATCACATGATATCCGATGATGTCGGACCTTTCGATCGATTCGTCAAAGTTCCATAATTTCCCAAGAGATCAACATCTTGAGTACAGTTTAATAATATCGAGTATATGCCACAGCACCTATGGACCAACCGTAGAAGGGCAAACCCAAGCCTCACTAATGGCACCGCTGAACTGCAGCAAACCCTAAGGTTTCAAAGCGTTCTCATGGTCATTATGTAGAGTTAGGGTTTCATTCTTCTAGAGAGTACATAGCATTACTTGCATTTGTCTCTGAATACTTTAAACTTGGAAAATGGGCTTCTGACATTCGGTCGTCTCTATCGACTCCCAACGTACCTGCGTGAAGTTGTCTCTAGCTGGAATCAATCAATCTGATGACCTCGCATCGGGGTAAGCGAACGAACCACATGTCCTAGTCAATCATCCTCGGGTGACCAGCGACCTTCTATCATATCTCAAGTACAACTCGTACCGCAATAGCTCCAACATCTAAGGCGATATCTCGTCGTTCGCAGCAACAACTGGCTCATCCGTCTGCACGCTTAACAGTGCCTCAATCATCAAATAATCGGTACATAGACGGTCATCACATTCTGGCTGGCCTCTAGCAGTAGCCTGATCCTCTGGTGCTGATCTGCACGTCCGAGAAATTTCGTAAAAGCGATCCATCAAACGCTCCTGGCGCGAAAACACAATAAAACGACGCCTCTATGAAATCGTATGTCCCTGGAATCATGCCCTGGTCAGTCCTCATCCGTGACGAGCTCGTGCTGACACAACTCTAGCCGTAGCTCTCTCTGCCCGTGTAATCGTGGCAGCAAAACCATAAACCGATATCGATGAGGATAGATCATGAATGAATATAATACTGTGCAAGAAAATGTACATCCTAAGGTTTCTTAAGCGGAGTAGCGTATCGTAAGTATGCCGCGGAACACACGCACGGTAAGTCACTCTCCTTAAGCCACCTACTCCATCAACCAAGGTCACCTATGCGACGAAAGTTCGGGTCTAATACCCTCTCGACCAAGTCTAAGTTCCGTAAGGTCAAGCCTAGTTTCCGAATATATATATAAACGCCCTAGACTCTGCATAGTCAAACATAGACTCGAACTAATGTTAACCTAGCGCTCTAATACCAACTTTGTCATGACCCGAAATGGCACGTGACTGACATTTGAATCATATGAAGTATATAGGACCCCATCTAATTCATGTAAGCCAAAAATCCCAGAAATCTAAACCATTTTAAATAAGAAGTGAAGAAAATATATTTTAAAACAAGGGGTTTTTAAATAACATAAGCCGAATATGCATTTTTTTAAAATCTCAAGTTTTTTTCTGAAAATTTCTGCAGAGTTTCCTTTATAAATACTGGCCCTAAAAGGCATACAACATGCATAATATAAATAAAGGCATCCCCAAGCGGGAGCTAGCTCTTCGTCAATCGACGGTCACAACCACACAAGCAATATAATATACAACGCCGAAAGGCGAGGATCAAAACTCAAAGGAACTCAAAATATCAAGAAAACCTTAATAATACAACGCGCGACTCTAAGGTCGAAATAATACACAACTGGTTTTCTAAGTCTGAAAGATATACAAGTCTGGTTGATGGATTTTTTCTAGATACAACTGAAAATAAATAAGTACAAGGGTGGTCACGATGCGAGTGAACCCACCTACCAAAGCGATCACCCGGAATGGGAGCAGTGTGCCAGAAATCCGCAATGAAACCTGTACGACAAAACCTGCAAGAAACTGTGGCACAACGGGGGTGAGTTACCAACTCGTGAGTAGAAAACATCACAGAGCAGAAATCGTATGTATGACTCAATCCTAGGTCAATACGATCAGTAATAGATATCCTCAATATGATAAAGTCTGAAGCATGATAAGGTGGCAAGGGTAAACATCTATACATAAGTGTAATACCAAGTGCTCGTGTCAGTGCCTCAGGTAGCAACATATCATAAATATAAGGTATGGTCAATGTAATCAACAAGAAATTAGTATCAACTATATCATGAAGTCTATAAGTATGTGGATATCATCCAACTATGTAATCAATGCCTGTATGCGTGTGGATCTCGTCCACGGGTCAACCAATGACACCAAACATCATGCATGTAAATGTCATAAAGCATATGCATGAAGGTATGAGGATATAAATCAACGTGTGTCCCTCGCGACACATCAAAATCATGGAACTTGAGTGTCTAGCATCGACACTCAAAAACATCATGAAACCCATGCCCAGCATCGGCACGTAAATCCTCATATATCGGGTTCCGTCAGTCCGGATCGGACCACGGGCTCCGTCAGTTCGGATCGGCCCATACCATCTCTCAACTCCGGTCGGTATCCTCCGGATATCCACCGAGCCCCAAATACAATCACTGGTAGGTAGTAGTCCCTCTGCCAGGCTCACCGTCTGTATACACAGCATCCCTTTCTTGCCCCAAGGTACCATACCGGGTCCACCATATACCCGCAAACGGAAACATCTGCCTCCTCGAATCGGGTTTCACATGTCACTCTCCGAACCGAGAAAACACATGGTGGACGCACTGAAATATCATATCAAGAGAAACCGGGTTTTTAAAACAGTACATACTTTCCTTTGAAATACCCATGGTTCTCAAATCCAGAAATATCATGGAAACAACATATCTCAACGCGTATAATCATAAAGCATGATGTATGCGACATATAACAGAATGTAAGTATATCCGTATATCATGCAACATGGAACAGTAATATGCACACATCGAGGGAAAACCGCTCTTTTAAATGAATCCAGTTTTAAAATATATCTTGTGGTTCCCAAATCTCCCAAAATCAAGCCAGAATCGTCTATGTATGTGCAAATACGTATGTATGCAAGTATGGGTGTACAATATGTCTGTGCGCTAATATGGATGTACAAGTAGGTATATATGCAAGTATGAGTGTACAATGTGCCTGTGCGCCAATATGGATGTACAAGTAGGTATATACGCAAGTATGAGTGTACAATGTGCCTGTGCGCCAATATAGATGTACAAGTAGGTATATAGGCAAGTATGAGTGTACAATGTGCCTGTGCGCCAATATAGATGTACAAGTAGGTATATAAGCAAGTATGAGTGTACAATATACCTGTGCGGCAATATGGATGTACAAAGTAGGTATATACGCAAGTATGAGTGTACAATATGCCTGTGCGCCAATATGGATGTATAAGTAGGTATATACGCAAGTATGAGTGTGCAATATGCCTGTGCGCCAATATGGGCTACAGTTTTGCCATTTGAAATAACACGAATCATGGTGTTTAGAAAAATAAGGGCTACAGTGTTTTTAAGAAAAGATGCGTCTTTTAAAAATATCCGTAGAATTCTTTGGCCTATCTTTAAAAATACTCATGATTCGTTTGTTTTGAAATAGGTATGACTCAAGTCTAGTATAACATCTATAAGTAAACTACAGGACTAATCGAAAGGTAAGTAAACCACCTAAATCTGAGTCAATACATATAAATATAATAGTCGGTGATCCCGCCTCAATAGTATCGCATACGATACAATATATAACATGACATCCTCAAGTCAAGAATATGGATCTAACATTAATATAAAGCTCGTACGGTAAATCCATCGTACGGCATCCCAATCTGGGTACGGGTCGAAATATCACATTCATCTCATCATTTATCTGGTATATTTATCATCATATCTCATGAACTGGGTACTGATTTAAGTCTGGTACAAACTGATACCATCTACATATATGTGCGTGTATGAAAACACACGCCTAAAGGCCCGCTAAAATCTCATGTCGTATCTCACAATACGAAACAAAACATATCACCGATCTCATAGCATCATGCCCAATCTCATCGAATCATCTCCAAATACCATAACAATTCTCATCATCCATGTATAAGTATATACGTATACATATATACATAGTCCCATACCTGTGTGTGTGTGTACATATCCCCATAAATGCACAAGTAAAACAAAGTAAGCATGTGTGTGTGCGCGTGTGGGGGTAAACCTTATTCTAAGGTTCGCAACTAAACTAACTAACGTCATTATCATCCAATGATACTAAAATTATACACCACTCCCAAAGTCTATCTAGATACTCATAATCTCATAATAAACATATGAATAAATCCATATAAAATATACCCTACACTACACTACGAACTGCGGGGGTGCTATACGCCATCAACTCGACTTCCCCCGTAGATATAATCTACTCATCTTGATCTTCGCTTGCTGGAGTCGATGGCGCCATGCTCATCCTCGTCGTCTTGAAATCCACTTGGGGGTACCTACAACTAATATACAATTGCAAATGCATATTAAAATCAAGTCGGAAAACCAAAACGGCACACGTTTCGCTCATAGGTTAAAACCTATAGCCTACGCCTGCAAAACTACCAAACAACCCCCGTCGCTGACGTACAAACATCATACGATGGAAGACAAAATCAAATACTAAATCCTAAATTAAAACGAAGTCGCAAAATAATGCAGCAACTCAAGAATATGGTCCCAGATTTTTACCCTGAGTGAAATTAGCCAATTTTGCACATATGGAGGGTCTAATTTTCTGGAGATAAAGCCCTGGACCAAACATGGATCATTTCCACTCTACCCAGGCCGTAATTTGTGGCCAAAATGAGTAAATTTGCGGCCAGAACTTGGAGTGGGGGTCTTAGGTTTTGTGTATAGGTTCTAGGTTGCCTGCATATCTCTCAGTCTTCGCAAAATATTTTTCAGGTCACCCGGGTTATAGCAGATCACCAAAACACATCACAATTCTCACAAATTTCCAATATCGGGGTTTCTAAGTTTGGGGTTTGGGGTTTAAGTCTCTGTTTTAGTTCAATTTACCATCACTACAGGGGTTGTAGTCCCTAATTATACCTCAATTGCACGTTTGGAATCAATTCAAACCCTGATCCCTAACTTGGAATTTCCAAAGTGCACAAAACTACATGAAATTGAATTTAAACTTGAATAGAGGCTAAAGCAAAAGAAATACTACATAATTTGTGAAAGGATTACTTCAGTTGGCAACCCAAGTGCCCAAAATGCAAAATTTCTTGGTCCAAAGTGTAGCTTGTGAGCTTGTGCATGCTTTTTGTGAAGTGGGGATGAACTTTGGAGTTTGTTTTGATAATTTTTTGAGGGTTTGTAGTGGAGGGGGAGTGAGGTGCTGCCATGAGAGAAGAGAGGGAAGAGAAATGAAGAAGAAACAATGAAGGGACAAGAAGCCATGGTGTTGGGTTGACCCCTTACCCCTCTCTCTCTCTCTTGCCCATCCCTCTTTCTTTATTATTTTCTTTTGTTTTGTTTTCTTTTCTTTTATTTGTAAACCTAAATGAAAATCCAAAAGCAAAATGTCATGGTTAACAAAATGCACAAGTATAAAATGTGATATGGAGCATGTCATGTGCACAAAACCGCCTTAATGCGCGATTAGCGATATTTAATCACGATTAGCATTAAATTAGTGTATATTAAATCATAAAATTTCATAATTTGCAAAAATCATATAAAGCACCCTTTTTTTAGTAATTTCTATAATTTTCCAAATTTTTCCCAATTTATCGGTATTTAATTATAACGCAATATTAAAATATTCAATATATTTATTATTTAATTATAAAAATTCCCAAAAATAATATTTTATTTTTCTGAAATATTACAGTCACTCTGAAAGCTTGAATCGGTAAAGGACATGACCCTGAAGTCTCCATTACCGTACACTAAGAACATCCCCTTAGTCCTTCTTAGACACTTGAGAATATTCTTCATAGCTGTCCAATGATCCTCACCTGGGTTTGATTGATACTGGCTCACCACGCTAAGCGTGTAAGCTACATCCGGTCTGGTGTAGGGTTTCTAGGCACCCTAGTGAGGTCTCACAAGGCATCAACCATGCCAATTTCAAAAATTACGGTGCCGAGAAACCCTAGACTATGGATCGTCGGCTAGATATCTAGGCGAAGAGTAAACTAGTTAACACTTAACTAATTAGAAAACGGAAATACAACCTTTGTAGATCCGGTTCTCCACCTCCATAGCTCCGCAACGAAGTATCCTCGCTGTCCATATCGAGATCCGGGCTCTTGCGTCGGCTTCATTGGAGAAGAAGCGGGCTAGGTCATCGACGACGTGCCGAAGATGATCTACGTCGAAGCATCACTAGATCAAGCTCCACCTTCACCAAGCCATGAAAGCTTGTGAAGGAAACACACTCTACTACTTGGCAAGAGGTAGAGGATGAAGAAATAGGAAGTGGGTAGACTTTAGAATTGGATTTCTCACTCATTCTCATCAATCACCATTGATGAAGAATGGTTTTCTTCATGAAGGAAGATGAAGAAGAAGATGCTTTTTGTTATGATAAGTATTGTTGAAAAAAGAAAAGAAAACAAACCTTATCATAATCTAACCAAGGTTAGGTGTAGAGAATTAATTAGAGTTAAGTGGAATGGTTAGGTTAATGCATGAGACAAAATGGTCACAAAGTCAAAGGATTCATGAATGAACAAAAGAATTCCACCATTTTTCTCTTTGCATTTAATTTTCTTTTGTCAAAACAAAATAAATAAGTCAATAAAAGAATAAGTAAAAACCCTAATCATCCACTTAACCATAGTTTAATACTTTACACTTAACCAAAAAGCATGTATCATCAAGCATGATACAATCATGTGCACAAAATCATATCGCATATGCAATGCGCACACCCGAGTGAGAAAATCCATTTAAAGTGAACCGATACTAGTTAATGCAAAGTAATATATCAAATATATAATTATGCATTAAATAATTAAATCAACACTTGATTCAATGATCCGGTCATGTCGCACACAACCGACTAGTATACAATGTATCGGCTTATCGAATCAATCCTTGATTCGATAACTAGGTTATATCGCATACAACCATTCGACACATTCATCGCGAGAATGGAATACGGTATCACATACACGTATTATTCTCGGTCCCGCACATATCTCATATGCGCTCCTATTTCGTTTCGCTTGAACCAGGAAACCTCTGTGTAGGACTCTAAAGACTCGTCAATACGCCGGCAGCAGGCGATGATCATATCAAACACCCACAAGCCGCAAGCGGTCTGCTAAACGTAACGGCCACCCGGGTATTGAGCGATCTGAAGATCGACGAGCAAGCCCGCTCACACTCCAGTGAATCCAACCAGTAACACTACCGTACAGTCCGGTCTGATCGTCTGATATGTCGCATATCTCGCCTAGGGGTGGTTAACGTCAGACCCCAATAGCTCGATAAGTCATGTCGATATGAGGTCTATAACAATTCGAGAAACTACTGGTAACACTTACCAGTAAATCTCAGCAACCCTGGCCAGGGATTTCCGGTTATAGCCAATCGAACACAGCGCAACATCAACTCCCTATACCGGGAGAGACGAATCCCCTCCTATCGCTCATTGCCTCCATGTGACTCGGGACTGTACCCAAAAACCACCGTTTTTCACGCCCTCTTGGACGTGGTAAGATGGAAATCAAAGCACAGTGGGAACCACACAAGACTCTATGACGATCTCGGGTCAACAGACTACTCTGTACCAGTGTCACCAGAGAACTGCCATCTGACGTGAGGTATAATACCATCTGGGAGTTCTCGGCGAGTCCGTCCAGTGTACCCAGTCTCTACTGAGCACCCGTATATCATCTCTGATGTCAAACACTAATGGATATGGGATCATCCATCGCCCATCTGTATGGGTCGAGAAGGTATACGCTAGTCTACTCTGGTATATCGATGCCCCGTCTCGATACACCCACGACTAGGGACTTTGAAGGATGTACTTATAGACTATCTGTCCCCACTAGTATGATCTACATCATAGTCCCGGTAGTCAAGTACACATCCTAAGGGCTTTACCAACATGTAACAGAGAGACAATCAGTGTACACGTTAAGGTAAAGTGTAACCAGATAGCATACTATCATGTCGAGCAAGAAAGTCCTCCCTATATACGTCCTAGCATCCACTACAATATACATCATATGTACAGTAATGGCCTCTAGGGCATACATATAACTAACAATCTCCCACTTGCACTAGGGCCATCTGTAGCAGTGGTTGTAGTATCTCATACTCAACCATCCCATAAAAATCTCTCTCTGGGAATAGGCCTTTGTGAGTGGATCCGCTGTGCTGTCCTCTGAGTCTACTCTCCTGACCTCGATCTCCTTGGAGATCAACCATCTCCATGATCAGGTGATACTGCCTTAGAATATGTCTGGATCACTGATGGGACCGGCGTTCCTTGGCATAAGCCACAACTCCATTGTCACACAATGGGAGGAACATAGTTCATCTCATGAACCAATATACACCCAAACAGCCTCTTTGGTAGCATCTTAAGTAGCGATGTATCCTGCCTTTATCGTCTAGTATGCCACGGTATTTAGCTTGGAACCCATCCAACATACCGTCCCTTTACTGAGGGTAAAGACAATGCCTGTGACTGACATTCAGTCGTCCTTATCACCCTGGAACCCTTCCAGTGATTCTCCCCAGGATCGATTGATACCATCTCACTACAGCTAGTGAGTATCCTAACATCCATTTAGATCTATCTCATAGATCCAAAATCCAGGATTTTGGAGGTATCACTTTGATCCTATATGGAGAATTATGGTGATAAGCGGAGATTGACCGAGCGTAGCATAGGAAACTCCTTCCCCATCAAGAGTATGTCATCCACGTACTCTATGAGGATCGTCACCATACTCCCTACTACCTTTTTGTTTATACAAGGTTCATCTACCATTTTGATGATGTCAAACTCTTTGACTACTTCATCAAAACAGGCGTTCTAACTCCGTGATGCCTGCTTTATCCTATAAAGCATCTTGCACACGTTTCCGCTGCTCCCACTGTCTACGAAGCCCTCTGGCTGTGTACTTATAGACACTCTCTTCTAAACATCATTTAGAAAAGCTGTCATGACACCCAACCACCAGATATCGTAGTCTTGGTATGTAGCCGTGGCAAGTAGGATCTGGATGGACTTAAGCATAGCTACTTAGAAAAGGTTTCATCATCATCCATACCTGGTCAATGATGTAGACCTTTAACAAGTCTAGCTTTGAAAGTCTCAACTCTTCCATTTACACCAAGTAATCTTCTCAAGATATACTTGCTCCTGATGGGGATTTAACCCTTCAGATATAGCAACCAAAGTCCATACTTTGTTGGTGTATATGGATTCCATCTCAGATCACTAAGCATCCAGCCATTCTTACAGAGTCTTACTCCTGATGGCCAGCTCGAAACTAGTTGGGTCATCATCTCATGATGCAATCCTCACTCCCACTGTCATAGAGAAACCGAAGTATCTCTCAGGTGGGTGAGGAACCCTACTAGATCGGCGGAGAGGCTGAGGTTCATTGGTATCTACTGAATCCCTTTTTGTTCTATCAAATCATCTTCTGTAGTTTGCATAACTGGAACCTTTCCAGTTCTACATAACTAACCTTGCCTCGAGTTTGTCCGGATTTTGCTTTTAGACATAGGCCGGACAACCCCAAATCTTAACTAACTTAAGATATGGGCTCTTCCCTTTCCATATCACATATGAAGTGGTAGGCATTGATTTGATTTGAACCCTATTCAATAGGTATGCAGCTTCTCAAGCGCATAACACCCAAAAAGAAATAGGTAACTCAGTATTACTCATCATAGAGCACACCTTATCACATAGGGTGTAATTGCTCCGCCCCGATATACCATCATGCTATGGTGTATACGGAGGAGTAATGCTGAGAGAGAATCTTATTCTCCTTTAGAATAGTCCAGGATTTCCGTGCTCAAGTATTCTCCTCCTTGATCACATCAAAGGACATAATACTTATACCCGTATTTTGGTTCTCTACTTCTCGCTTATATTCTGTGAATATCTCAAAAGGTTCGGACTCATGTTTCAACAAGAACATATGACTGAATCTTGAGAGATTATCAGAGAACGTAATGAAGTATAAAAAACCAATCTTGGCATGTGTAGACAGGGGACCTACATACATCAACATGTATCATCCCAAGAGTTCATTAACTCTTTCTCTGTTTCCAGTAAACGGAGCTATGGTCATCTTATCTTTGTGACATGACTGGCAAGTTTCACAAGATGTAAATTCAAACTGATTTAAATATGCATCTATATGTAACTCTAGCCAGTCGGGTCGCATTGATATGACCTAGTCTACAATGCCTTAAGAACGAATCGTTCATTTCTGAACTCTTCCTCTTGTGTGTGTTCTGTATACTAAGAACTGTAGTTTGATTTAGAACATCAACGCTTTTAGATAACGTGCCTGAACCGATCAACTTTTGATATAGGAAATGTTCAAAACATTATCCAACAATACAAAATTTTATCATTTCTTTACTAATAAAGAGATAGATACGATTTTGTATATCAGGTTCGGTATCTAATAACATTCGTTCAGAATCAATGTATTTGTAATACAGGGTGACAGTGACCAACAGACTTGGCTGCAACATTTGCCCCGTTTTCTGCCTCATGAAACTTATCACCCGTTCTCAGTTCTCTACCTATCTGTAGCCCTATGTAACATATTACATATCTGGGATCCTGATCTGGTATCACATACCCAGGACGTAAAGGATACTGAGAAACAGTTCTGTATAATGAACACACCCGAAGATGATGCATCAGCATGCACTCTCTTCGTTTGGGCGGCACGGGAATTCTGGTAATCCCCAATTTCCTGCTCTGTCTTATAACAATTATAAGGTGGAGCGGGACCAACGTTCCCCAGCTCAGTATAACAAGCGAGTTCGGTCAATATTCCGTATTATTATCTTGATTAAGGCGTGATATGGTCGCTACCTGGAGAGAGAGAGAAGAAAACACTCAGCGTGCGCTCTGTCAAGAATAGATTGGTTATTATTTTATCTAATCAGGATGGCTCCCACTGCTTTTTATCAAATCTTCCTTCAAACCCTAAAAGGAAAGACTAGCCGGGATTAATTACACACTACAAGTTCGCCAATCTTTCAGCCAGGCCAGTGTCGGTACTTTGAGGGAGGTCCCCCGTGCTTTCGCACGAACCTAATTACTGTAAACCTCGTTTTCCCAGAGGCGTAACCCCGTTGACACCTTTCTAGACACCTACTTGATCGGCTAATTGTAATGTATAAAACTCTCCCAGGAGTAACTCTTACTCGCAGCGGGTATCGGGATCCAACTATCTCATAGAAGGTATGCAATCTCATTGCAAATTTCAACACTTGAAATTCCCGATAATATTTTGCCCCTAGCACCCTATGACCTTGACGGAGGTCAACAAACCATAGGCTACTAGTCAAGTTCAACCCGTCATTTCTTGATCGAATTAAACCCACCCGCACGACCCTTGACGGAGGTCAACATGGCCGCACGACTACCCTAACTCAATCTGCATCATATACATAAGCAGATAAATACTGGTTAGCTACCGCACACTGCGCCTTGACGGAGACCAACAAACGCAGCACGAATACTAAACAGCACTTATCTAAAATGACGGAGGGCTACGACAGGTTTTTATGAAAACCTATTGCGTAATGAACTTGATATCGTTGTAGAATCAAATGATTTTAAATGGAGTGCTTTTGAGGCTTTTCTGGTTTTGCTAAAGGAGTCACTCCCGGTGAAGGGATCGTCGGTCCTTTCCTCGTCGAATGAGGTGCGGGATATATCACATATATCACTGTGCAAAGCAAAAACTCTTAAAAGCAATCAAAAGACAAACCGAGTGTGTAGCATCTGCCAGTTATTGCTAAAGGAGTCACTCCCGGTGAAGGGATCTCGGTCCTTTCCTTATCGAATAAGGTGCAGGATATATCATATATACCGCTGTGCAAAGCAAGAACTGTAGCTACCTGTTTTATTTTGAAATTCGATTCTACAACATCTTAGGTTTCTTTTATTTCATTAATCACATTAATGAAGTCCCATCATTTAAGTTACCTAAACATCGCAGATAAATACGACGTACACTTATGCCATCCGCATTCGCCTCGATGTCCCCTCGTGCACCGTTAGGTTAGGTAACTAACGGCAGAGCGGGGCAGGGCTAGCGTGGGTGTAAAACATAAGTAACGTCTATATAATATATCATATATACTATATGCTGTATCTATCACAGAACATCACATGATCACATCACAGATATCGCAGCAGAAGAATCATATGAAATATTGGATATACTAGGACGTCCGTGTTTTCAATACGAGCCAGTATAAAACACGGATTCCACGGTCGTGATGAATAGCCAAACCCACACCCCTAGACCCCTACGAGAGCGGCAAGCAACCCTACCAATTCTAGAGTTAGGAGACCCGGACTCGACTCCTCGAGTTGGTCTCCCACTGGACTCCAGAACCCGGTTACTTGTGCTCCCCTCCTTGGGTCTATCCTAGTGCGGAAAAGTAAATAATATACAAAAGGTGACTACTTCCGCAACCTGGAAGTGCCCTAATAAAAGAATATTACATACAAGTTTTTACATGAATGAAAATGAAAAACACTCATCTCACATAAAAACTCCCGGCTATTCAAACACGACGATCCAATATAACATATCCAGCAACACATAACATCACATGTCATCAACGTAAGTAAATATGCGCATCCCAATTGTCGTTGACATATAGCAACGAAACCGGCGATATCACATATTACACTTACGGTCACAGAAAAGAAAGTGTAAAACTACAACAGTTGGAATCCGCAACCACCTCAGACATCGCATGCCTGACCAAATGAATTCCTTAGACATCACATGCCTAACAATTATAAACCCCGCATTTCAGTCTCATTATCGAAAACACTTTTCAATATCTAGTCGGGCAATTCAACAAGATTCCCGACAGTCTGATCGAATACTCGTCGCAAACTTTAGTAGGCGGCCGCACCCCCGATACCGTCGACGAAGTGCACCAAGGCGGAACACCGCTACCGCGAGCACCCGAACGGATGCTTTCGGCGACGGGGTTCTCCTACAGTCACTTGGTCGGGGCTATGGAGTGAGGCTGTCTATTAAGTTTACCCGGCGAGTATCCGCGTACGCTACGTGATTGCGACGGACTTTTGATCGCATCAAAATTCCGTGGCAACCGATCAAGTGAGACTAAACTGCTATGTTTATAACATTCATTCAGTTATCACATAACTTATTGTGAATTCCAATTATTGTATCACATTCCAGATAAATAGAAAATGTTAAACTTTCCGATCGAACAATCGAACACCCAAGTTTTCCCGATACAGCTCAACACATGAAATAAGTCTAACAACATTCAGTTCGTGCCTCAGTACCAACGGTCTAGCCATAGAAGGGTCAAGCCAACGCCTCACATGTGGCACGCCGTACTGCCCCAAACCCGAAGGTTCAAAGGGCAGTTCAAGATGGTCACATAATCGAGTTAAGGTTTGTTGTCTTCTAGAGGGTCCATCGCGTTACTTGCACTACTTAGAACGTCGTTAAACTACGGAAAAATCCAACACTTGGAAATTTCCCGACAGGGGAAAAATTGGGTATTTATATCTGGTCGAACTTTTTAACATATTCTTATATTTATCCGGAAAGCCACATAGACAAAATTTGATAATCCGATCGAACATACGAATCCCCAAAACAACTCCAGAAAATTCAACTCTTGAATAAATTTTAAAAATACCTAGAGAACTCAGCTCCTGAAACAATGAATTACTGTGCAAACAGTTAGGGCTGACGTCATCAATCTGCCGCGGAACCGCCGCATAAGCTAGGCTTATGCCGCGGTTCCGCCGCCAAAATCACTGTTCATGAAAAAAAATTTCCGCCGTAATTCTTAGAATTCCCTGCTGAGTTTTCTGCATATTTTTAATCTTGAAAAATCCCAGTTTTTTAAAAAAGGACAGAGAGCATTTTTGTGATCGGGTTTCGGGTTCGTTCGGACTTCAAATTCCGTCTGGACTTCGCCTAAGGCTCTAGCTAGGCTCTGATACCACTGTAGGGTTCCTAGGCACCCTAGTGAGGTCTCACAAGGCATCAACCATGCCAATTTCAAAAATTACGGTGCCGAGAAACCCTAGACTATGGATCGTCGGCTAGATATCTAGGCGAAAAGTGAACTAGTTAACACTTAACTAATGAGAAAACGGAAATACAACCTTTGTAGATCCGGTTCTCCACTTCCATAGCTCCGCAACGAAGTATCCTCGCTGTCCATATCGAGATCCGGGCTCTTGCGTCGGCTTCATTGGAGAAGAAGCGGGCTAGGTCATCGACGACGTGCCGAAGATGATCTACGTCGAAGCATCACTAGATCAAGCTCCACCTTCACCAAGCCATGAAAGCTTGTGAAGGAAACACACTCTACTACTTGGCAAGAGGTAGAGGATGAAGAAATAGGAAGTGGGTAGACTTTAGAATTGGATTTCTCACTCATTCTCATCAATCACCATTGATGAAGAATGGTTTTCTTCATGAAGGAAGATGAAGAAGAAGATGCTTTTTGTTATGATAAGTATTGTTGAAAAAAGAAAAGAAAACAAACCTTATCATAATCTAACCAAGGTTAGGTGTAGAGAATTAATTAGAGTTAAGTGGAATGGTTAGGTTAATGCATGAGACAAAATGGTCACAAAGTCAAAGGATTCATGAATGAACAAAAGAATTCCACCATTTTTCTCTTTGCATTTAATTTTCTTTTGTCAAAACAAAATAAATAAGTCAATAAAAGAATAAGTAAAAACCCTAATCATCCACTTAACCATAGTTTAATACTTTACACTTAACCAAAAAGCATGTATCATCAAGCATGATACAATCATGTGCACAAAATCATATCGCATATGCAATGCGCACACCCGAGTGAGAAAATCCATTTAAAGTGAACCGATACTAGTTAATGCAAAGTAATATATCAAATATATAATTATGCATTAAATAATTAAATCAACACTTGATTCAATGATCCGGTCATGTCGCACACAACCGACTAGTATACAATGTATCGGCTTATCGAATCAATCCTTGATTCGATAACTAGGTTATATCGCATACAACCATTCGACACATTCATCGCGAGAATGGAATACGGTATCACATACACGTATTATTCTCGGTCCCGCACATATCTCATATGCGCTCCTATTTCGTTTCGCTTGAACCAGGAAACCTCTGTGTAGGACTCTAAAGACTCGTCAATACGCCGGCAGCAGGCGATGATCATATCAAACACCCACAAGCCGCAAGCGGTCTGCTAAACGTAACGGCCACCCGGGTATTGAGCGATCTGAAGATCGACGAGCAAGCCCGCTCACACTCCAGTGAATCCAACCAGTAACACTACCGTACAGTCCGGTCTGATCGTCTGATATGTCGCATATCTCGCCTAGGGGTGGTTAACGTCAGACCCCAATAGCTCGATAAGTCATGTCGATATGAGGTCTATAACAATTCGAGAAACTACTGGTAACACTTACCAGTAAATCTCAGCAACCCTGGCCAGGTATTTCCGGTTATAGCCAATCGAACACAGTGCAACATCAACTCCCTATACCGGGAGAGACGAATCCCCTCCTATCGCTCATTGCCTCCATGTGACTCGGGACTGTACCCAAAAACCACCGTTTTGCACGCCCTCTTGGACGTGGTAAGATGGAAATCAAAGCACAGTGGGAACCACACAAGACTCTATGACGATCTCGGGTCAACAGACTACTCTGTACCAGTGTCACCAGAGAACTGCCATCTGACGTGAGGTATAATACCATCTGGGAGTTCTCGGCGAGTCCGTCCAGTGTACCCAGTCTCTACTGAGCACCCGTATATCATCTCTGATGTCAAACACCAATGGATATGGGATCATCCATCGCCCATCTGTATGGGTCGAGAAGGTATACGCTAGTCTACTCTGGTATATCGATGCCCCGTCTCGATACACCCACGACTAGGGACTTTGAAGGATGTACTTATAGACTATCTGTCCCCACTAGTATGATTTGCATCATAGTCCCGGTAGTCAAGTACACATCCTAAGGGCTTTACCAACATGTAACAGAGAGACAGTCAGTGTACACGTTAAGGTAAAGTGTAACTAGATAGCATACTATCATGTCGAGCAAGAAAGTCCTCCCTATATACGTCCTAGCATCCACTACAATATACATCATATGTACAGTAATGGCCTCTAGGGCATACATATAACTAACATCTGGTACACAACATCACATACATTATAGATCATACCGCCGAAGCGTAGGGTATAATGCTCATGCGAACCCTCTCCTCATCAGTCTTGGGAGACATCTCTTTGGAGAAAGTGATTCCGTGTAGTACGGGTATGTTACCTCGCTTGGAATCTTCCATACTAAATCTCTTTAGTACGGTCTCTATGTACCTGGACTGTGAAAGTCCCAATAACCACTTAGATCTATCATTGTAGATCTTGATCCCCAGAATGCACGAGGCATAACCCAGGTCCTTCATGGAGAAGCTTTGTGACAAAAATAGCTCGACCGATTGTAGCATAGAAATATCATTTCCTATCAAAAGAATGTCGTCCACGTACAAGACTAGGAATACGACAGTTCGTCCTACAATCTTCTTATAAATAGATGGCTCATCTTCGTTCTTTATGAAGTAAAATTCCTTGACCGTTTTATCAAAATAGATATTCCAGCTCCGTGATGCTTGCTTTAATCCATAAATGGATTTAAGCAACTTGCACACCTTCCCGCTGCTCCCACTGTCCACAAAAGCTTCTGGCTGATCCATATAAATGCACTCTTCCAAACTTCCATTTAGAAAAGCCATTTTTATGTCCATCTACCATATTTCATAGTCATGGATGGCAACAATGGCAAGTAAGATCCGAATGGATTTAAGCATAGCCACTGGAGAAAAGGTTTCGTCATAATCCACTCCTGCTCTTTGACGAAAACCTTTTGCAACGATTTTAGCCTTATAGGTTTCCATCTGCCCATCTACACCAAGTTTCCTTTTGTAGATCCATTTGTATCCAACGGGTTTTACCCCAGATGGAGCAATATCCAAGGTCCACACTTTATTGGTGTACATGGACACCATTTTGGATCGTATAGCATCCAGCCACTTATCAGAGTCCTTACTGATAATGGCCTGCCTGAAACTAGTAGGGTCATCTTCTTCCAAGATGCAATCCCTTCGATCCCCGTCTATGAGAAAACCGTAGTATCTCAAGGGTGGATGAGAAATCCTACCAAATCTGCGAAGTGGCTGAGGTTCGTCTGGGACTACTGAATCTTGCGGTTCTACTAAATCATCAGTTACATTTTGTGGTTCAGAAATTTCTTCTAGTTCTACCGTACTCCCACTAGTTTCTTTTGCAAGAAACTCCCTTTCTAAAAAGGTGGCATGGCGAGATATAAACACCTTCTGTTCCTCAGTGTGGTAGAACATATATCCTAGTGAATCCTTAGGATATCCCACAAATTTACATAGAACTGATCGTGCCTGAAGTTTGTCCAGTTTTTGTGTTTTCACATAGGCCAGACAACCCCATATCTTAAAAAATTTAAAACATGGTTTCTTTCTACTCCATATTTCATATAGAGTCTTAGGTATGGATTTGGATGGAACTTGATTCAAAAAATATGCCGCTGTTTGAAGCGCATGTCCCCAGAATGAAAGAGGCAACTCAGAACTACTCATCATGAAGCGAACCATATCCAAAAGAGTACGATTTCTCCGCTCTGATACACCATTGTGCTGTGGTGTATACGGAGGAGTAAGCTGAGAGAGAATTCCATTCTCTTTTAAGTATTCTTGGAATTCTGTGCTTAAGTACTCCCCTCCTCTATAAGATAGGAGGATCTTGATACTTTTGCCAGTCTGGTTCTCTACTTAGTTCCTGAATTCTTTGAATTTCTCAAAAGCTTTAGATTTGTGTTTCATAAGATACACATATCTGAACCTAAAGAGATTGTCTTGTTAGGTTACGCCAGCTCCCCGGCCATCAATCCATGGCCAAATGCGGAACAAAAACGTTTTAAAAACCGGCGCTAACGAAACCCAATTCCCGGATTGTACCATTAACCTTATACTAGCTATATGTAAAAGAGTTTAGAGAGGTTATACCGAACGATCCGAGTCCTTTGGTCTTCAACCTCCGTCCCGAGCTCCTCGGGGCTTCCTCAATCAAGTTTGCTCTCCAGTCTCCCCACATCTAAGAAGATCCACGTCAAGGGTTAGTAATACGGGCTCCCACCTCAAAACCGAAGCAACTCGGGTATCTAGTTTTCTGGCCTAGATTGCCAAGATGAAGTAGAGTGTATTTGTGATTACTTTGTCTCAAAACACCCAAGGATTCTCAACTCATGAGAGGGTTTGGGTGGAGGTTAAAGAAGAAGCCAATGGAGGAAAGTGTGAGCTAAAGCTTTTGGCAAGTAAAGAAAATGAGTTGGCTGCCTTTTCTTTTGTTGTTGTGTGATCTTTGTTTTAAGAATGAGCTACCAAAGAAAACTTCTCCTCTCGAAATATCTACTGCCCTATCCCTCACAAATATCTCACAACACAATAATTAAATCAAGCAAGGCATATATGGTTTCATGAGTCACTACATGACTCACACCATGAGTCACCATATACACATGCTATCATCAATGCCAAGCCCAAACTTGCACTCACACTTTACACCTCACAATAAACATTTAAACTAAATGTTTAATCAAAAAAGAAAATGCAACTTCTAAAGTAAACTTATAATGAATTACAAGAATACCCCTCATCTGTATATACATACCCGCATCCGTATTCCGACTGTATACGAATACAACGAGACGAAAATAATTCAACAATATAATACTAGGATCCGGCTTAAACCAAATCCCGCCAGTATTATCCGTCCGATCATAATCCGTGTACAAGTGCACGTATATGATCGAACCCTGCCATAAAACCATACGGCCTCTACAACGTTTCGCCCGAACCAGGGAAACCCTCTGTGTGGGACTCTAAAGACTCATCAATACACTGGCAGTGAGTTTAACCACAAGCATGTCAGTGGCACTAGCTGTACGTAATGGCTACCCAAGTTCGCTTGTTGTTCTTCTGTTCGCTCAACACCCGGGTGTCTGTTACGTTTAGCTGACCGCTTGCGGCTTGTGGGTGTTTTGATATGATCATCGCCTACTGCCGGCGTATTGACGAGTCTTAGAGTCCCACACAGGATTTTTCTAGCTCAGGCGAAACGATGTAGTGTGTATATGAGATATGCGCGGGAGCTCGATTAAATGCGAATATATGATACCGGGCGTTTACTATTGGTTGGGTCGTATTTGATATGACCGATTTATTAAATCAAGTGTTGATTTAATATTGACTGTTAGCTCACTTTTAATTAAACCTTTTCTTTTGGATGTATGCATATATGTTTATACATGCACATGATGATGTGCATGCACACATAAATACATACATATCTATCATGGTTGTTGATAAATAGGAGATGGAAATGCAAGACTCACATGGTTGCTATATATGTGTATTTTTGCTTTTGAGTAAAACGAAAAAGGAAATGATAATTGTGACTCATTGTTTCCACACACTTCTTCATTGACCTTTGACTTTAACCATAGTTATATTTCCTTTGTTCTTTAACCCATCTACAAAATATCTAGATATTTAGCTAACCATGGTTATATTTGAGAGTGACTCATATATAATCTTTTCTTTTTCATTATTATTCATGAGATTATCACAATATTGACAAAAGCTTTGCCATCTTCATCTTCCTCCTTCTTCTATCTCTCTCTTGAGTTTGAAAAAGAGTGAGGAACTTAAAAAGAAAGGGTTTTAAGTGATTATACAAACCACATAACCATTCTACACTATCCTAGACCTTTAGTGTAGGGTGTTTGCTCCACTTCATCTTGATCTTGTGAAGCAAAGATCTTGACCTAGGAATCTCCGGGTGGACATCGTAGACGACGAAGGACCTTGAGCGGAGTTGATCTAAGCTTCGAGAAAAGCCGTAGGAGTCCAAAAGAGTGAAGGAGTTGGCTACAAAGGTTGTAGTTCCTTTCCTTTAGTTTAGACTTAATATGTTGTTGCTATTACCCTAATCTCTAGCTACGATTCGTAGTTTTTTTGTAATAGACCTCTAGAAATTTAAAAATTGATTACTTTATGATGTTTCAACCTAACTAGAGGTGCTACTACACACCAACAGAACATTGGTTCCGTTCATTCTTATAATTGTTATAAGACTAAGCAGGAAATAGGGGAACATCCGGATTCCCACGCAACCCAAATGATGAATAAGCATGTTGATGCATCTTCTTCGGGTGTGTTAGTTACCGAGAACTGTTTCTAAGTTCACTCTACGTCCTGGGCATTAGATACCGGATCAGGATCTCACATATGCAATATGTTGCATGGGCTAAAGAAAGGTAGAGAACTGGGAATGGGTGATCATTCTGTAAGAGTAGGGAATGGTGCAAATATTGCAGCCAAAGTAGTTGGCGAATATTACCTTGTATTACCAAATGGTAATACATTGATTCTGAAAGAATACTACTACATACCGACCCTGATATGCAATCTTATATCTGTTTCTTTATTAAGTAAAGAAGGATAAAATTTTGTAATATAGGATAATGTTATGAACATCTTTCTGAATTAAATGTTGGTTGGATTAGGCTCGTTAAATAATGGCATATACATTCTAAATCAAAGCACAGTTCTTAATGTACAAAACACACACAAGAGGAAGTATTCAGAAATGAACGAATCCTTCTTGTGGTATTGTAGACCAGGTCATATCAATGCGACACGACTAGCTAAGTTGCATAAGGACGGGTAATTGAATCCGTTCGAATTTTCATCTTATGACACTTGCCAGTCATGTCTCAAAGGCAAGATGACCAAAACTCCATTTAGTGGACACGGAGAAAGAGTTACAGAACTCTTGGGACTAATACATAGTGATGTATGCGGTCCCATGTCTACACATGCCAGGAATGGTTCCTTGTACTTCATTACATCCACTGACGATCTCTCAAGATACGTACATGTGTTTCTTTTGAAACACAAGTCTGAAGCTTTTGAGAAATTCAAAGAATATAAGCATAAGGTCAAGAACCAAACGGGTAAAAGTATTAAAAATCCTTCGATCTGATCGAGGAGGAGAATACTTGAGCAATGAGTTCCGGGACTATCTAAAAGAGAATGTGATTCTCTCTCAGCTTACTCCTCCGTATACACCACAGCACAACGGTGTATCGGAACAAAGGAATATCACCTTATTAGATATGGCGTACTCTATGATGAGCACCGCTGAGTTACCTATTTCCTTTTGGGGTTATGCGCTTGAGACAGTAGCATACCTATTGAATAGAGTTCCAACCAAATCAGTGCCTACCTTTCCATATGAGATATGGGAGGGAAAGAGACCGTGTCTTAATTTTGTTAAGATATGGGGTTGCCCGGCCTATGTTAAAAAGCAAAGTCCGGACAAGCTCGAGGAAAGGTCTTTTCTGTGCAAGTTTATAGGATATCCTAAGCATTCGCCAGGACATATCTTCTACTACCCAGAGAAACAAAAGGTGTTTGTTGCTCAGCATGCCACCTTTTTAGAAAAGGAATTTCTTGCAAAGGAAATTAGTGGCGAGGAGGTAGAACTAGATGCGGTTCCATCTATACAAACTACGACAGAAGATTTGTTAGAGCCAGAGAATTCGATAGCTCCCAACGAACCCCAGCCTCTCCGCCGATCTAGTAGGGTTCCTCATCCACCTGAGAGATACTACGGTTTTCTCGTTGATGGTGGGAGTGAGGATTGCATCATGAAAGATGATGACCCAACTAGCTTCGAGCAGGCCATCACGAGTGGGGATTCCGTGAAATGGCTGGATGCAATGCGATCTGAGATGGAATCCATGTACACCAACAAAGTATGGACTTTGGAAGATGCTCCTGAAGGGGTAAAACCTATTGGGAGCAAGTGGATCTTCAAGAAAAAACTTGGTGTAGATGGGAAAGTAGAGACTTTCAAACCTAGACTTGTTGCAAAAGGTTTTCGTCAACGACCAGATATGGATTATGATGAAACCTTTTCTCCAGTGGTTGTGCTTAAGTCCATCCGGATCCTACTTGCCATTGTTGCATACCATGACTACGAAATCTGGCAAATGGATGTTAAGACCGCCTTTCTAAACGGTGATTTAGAAGAGAACGTGTACATGACTCAGCCAGAGGGCTTCGTAGACACTGGGAGCAGCGGGAAGTTGTGCAAGCTGCTTAAATCTATCTACGGGTTAAAGCAGGCATCGCAGAGTTGGAACATCTGTTTTGATGTCGTAGTCAAAGAGTTTGACTTCGTCAAAAATATAGATGAACCTTGTATATATAAGAAGGTGGCAGAGAGTAAGGTGGTTTTCCTCGTATTGTATGTGGATGACATACTCTTGATAGGAAATGATATTCCTATGCTGCAATCGGTCAAGCTCTTCTTATCACAAAGATTCTCAATGAAAGATCTAGGTGATGACTCCTGCATCTTAGGAATTAAGATCTATAGAGATAGATCTAAACGGATACTGGGATTGTCCCAATCCAGGTACATTGACACCATACTAAAGAGGTTTAGTATGGAAGAATCCAAGCGTGGGAATTTACCTACGATCTCTGGACCCACTCTCTCCAAAGAGATGTCTCCCAAGACTGATTTGGAGAGAGCTCACATGCAAAGGATACCCTATGCTTCGGCAGTAGGCTCTATCATGTACGCGATGATGTGTACCAGATTCCGATGTAGCATACTCACTATGTGTATTGAGTAGGTATCAAGCAGATCCTGGAGAGAATCACTGGAAAGCTGTGAAGAACATTCTCAAGTACTTGAGAAGGACTAAAGTAATGTTCTTAGTGTATGGTAACGGAGAACTCCAAGTGGAGTCCTTTACCGATTCGAGCTTCCAGAGTGATAAGAACGACTCTAAATCGGTCGCGGGATTTGTCTTTACCCTCAATGGAGAGGCGGTATGCTGGAAGAGTTCCAAGCAAGAAACCGTAGCAGACTCGACGATAGAGGCTGAATACATCACTGCTAACGATGCTGCCAAAGAAGCTGTCTGGATGAAGAAGTTCATAAATGAACTTGGTGTGGTTCCGTCTATTGAACATCCAATACCTTTGTATTGCGATAATAATGGAGCAGTCAATTTGACCAAGGAACCCAGGTCCCATCAGCGTTCCAGGAATATTCTTAGGTAGTATCACCTGATCCGGGAGATAGTTGATCGCCGGGAGATCGAGGTTCGGAGAGTTGACACGAAATACAACATTGCAGATCCATTCATGAAGGCCATACCCCAGATAGTTATGCGCCAATATAGATGTACAAGTAGGTATATACGTAAGTATGAGTGTACAATATGCATGTGCGCCAATATGGATGTACAAGTAGGTATATACGCAAGTATGAGTGTATAATATGCCTGTGCGCCAATTTGGATGTACAAGTAGGTATATACACAAGTATGAGTGTACAATATGCATGTGTGCCAATATGGATGTACAAGTAGGTATATACACAAGTATGAGTGTACAATATGCATGTGTGCCAGTATGTCATACAAGGAGTCATATCCTGATACAACAATCCTACTGTGTAGTGATATGGCAATTATCGATGATGAAGTGTGTGAGCCGGCAAGCAGGTGTACGTGGAACATACGCATCATCGATAATGTTGCTGGTGTCCTGACAGCTTGGGTTTAATATAACAATAAACACATTTAAACATGCAATGTGATGTGAATAGCAAGAATATGGGGAAATTGAATAATAAACGCAACAGTGAAGAATCTACATCAATATATATATGTCATACAGTTTTGCCATTTGAAATAACACGAATCGTGGTGTTTAGAAAAATAAGGGCTACGGTGTTTTTAAGAAAAGATGCGTCTTTTGAAAATATCCGTAGAATCCCTTGGCTTGTCTTTAAAAAAACTCACGATTCGTTAGTTTTGAAATAGGTATGACTCAAGTCTAGTCTAACAACTATAAGTAACCTACAGGACTAATTGAAAGGTAAAGAAACCATATAAATCTGAGTCGATACATATAATAATAGTCGGTGATCCCGCCTCAATAGTATCACATACGATACAATATATAACATGACATCCGCAAGTCAAGAATGTGGATCTAACATCAATATAAAGCTCGTACGGTAAATCCATCGTACGGCATCCTAATATGGGTACGGGTCGAAATATCACATTCATCTCATCATTTATCTTGTATCCTTATCATTATATTTCATGAACTGGGTACTGATCTAAGTGTAGTACAAGCTGATACCATCTGCATATATGTGCGTGTATGAAAACACAAGCCTAAATGCCCTCTAAAATCTCATGCCGTATCTCACAATACGAAACAAAACAAATCACCGATCTCATAGCATTATGCCCAATCTCATCGACCCATCTTCAAATACCATAACAATCCTCATCATCCATGTATAAGTATATGTATACATATATACATAGTCCCATACCTATGTGTGTGTGTGTGTATATACATATCCCCATAAACGCATAAGTAAAACAAAGTAAGCATGTGTGTGTGCGCGTGGGTGTAAACCTTATTTTAAGGTTCGCAATTAAACTAACTAACGATACCATCATCCAATGATACTAAAATTATCCATGACTCCTAAAGTCTATCTAAATACTCATAATCTCATAATAAACATATGAATAAATCCATATAAAATATACCCTATACTACACTAAGAACTGCGGGGGTGCTATACGCCATCCACCCAACTCCCCGTAGATATAATCTACTCACCTTAATCTTCGCTTGCTGGAGTCAATGACGCCATGCCCATCCTTGTCGTCTTGAAATCCATGTGGGCGTACCTACAACCAATATACAATTGCAAATGCGTATTAAAATCAAGTCGGAAAACCAAAACGACACACGTTTCACTCATAGGTTAAAACCTATAGCCTACGCCTGCAAAACTACTAAACAACCCCGTCGCTGACGTACATACATCAAAAAACGGAACACAAAATCAAATACCAAATCCCAAACTAAAACGAAGTTGCAAAACAATGCAGCAACTCAAGAAAATGGTCCCAGATTTTTTACCCTAAGTGAAATTAGTCAATTTTGCACATATGGGGGGTCTAATTTTCTGGAGATAAAGCCCTGGACCAAACACGGATCATTTCCACTCTACCCAGGCCGTAATTTGCGGCCAAAATGAGTAAATTTGTAGCCAAAACTTGGAGTGGGGTCTCAGGTTTTGGGTATAGGTTCTAGGTTGCCTGCACATCTCTCAGTCTTCGCTAAATATTTTTCAGGTCACCCGGGTTATAGCAGATCACCAAAACACATCACAATTCTCACAAATTTCCAATATCAGGGTTTCTAAGTTTGGGATTTGGGGTTTAAGTCTTTGTTTTAGTTCAATTTACCATCACTACAGGGGTTGTAGTCCCTAATTATACCTCAATTGCACCTTTGGAATCAATTCAAACCCTAATCCCTAACTTGGAATTTCCAAAGTGCACAAAACTACACAAAATTGAATTTAAACTTGAATAGAGGCTAAATAAAATGAAATACTACATAATTTGTGAAAGGATTACGTCATTTGGAAACTCAAGAATCTACTTGAGTTGCCCAAGTGCCCAAAATGCAGACTTTCTTGGTCCAAAGTGTAGCTTGTGAGCTTGTGCATGCTTTTTGTGAAGTGGGGATGAACTTTGGAGTTTGTTTTGATGATATTTTGAGGGTTTGTAGTGGAGGGGGAGTGAGGTGCTGCCATGAGAGAAGAGAGGGGAGAGAAATGAAGAAGAAACAATTAAGGGACAAGGGGCCATGGTCTTGGGTTGACCCCTCACCTCTCTCTCTCTTGCCCATCCCTCTTTCTTTATTATTTTGTTTTGTTTTGTTTTGTTTTCTTTTATTTGTAAACCCAAATGAAAATCCAAAATCAAAATTTCATGGTTAACAAAATGTACAAGTATAAAAATGTGATATGGAGCATGTCATGTGCACAAAACCGGCTTAATGTGCGATTAGCGATATTTAATTGCGATTGGCATTAAATTAGTGTATAATAAATCATAAAATTTCATAATTTGCATAAATCATATAAAACACCCTCTTTTTAGTAATTTCTATAATTTTCCAAATTTTTCCCAATTTATCAGTATAAAATTATACCGCAATATTAAAATATTCAATATATTTATTATTTAATTATAAAAATTCCCAAAAATGATATTTTATTTTTCTGAAATGTTACAATCTTACCCGCTTAAAGAAATTCGGTCCCCGAATTTAAATTTAAACCCCTCAAATACTAAAACATTTCAGAAAAAAGTCCAAGTCGTCGGGGCTCCGAAATGATCAATACATAAGACGCATCATAGCGCAATGCATGCGCATGAACAATGAGCAGATAACTATAAATCAAAACTCCATCAAGCATATCGCAATCATCAGAGTCATAGTGAATACACAAATGTCAAATCCATTACGAAAACCAATAAGATATAAATCAAAACTATACATGTAAACATCTGAAGGAAATGGATGCCAAACCTTTCATGTTGCTGTGCTATACGCGTATCGCGACACAGTGGCGGATGTCTATTGTAAGAAAATAACTATATATATACTTATCCGTTGTTTAATATGTATGTCCCGCCGTTTTTGAAAATAATTTAGAAGGGTTTCCTTTATAAAATGTTTCGTATCATATCAGACACGTTGGTAAATACTGAGACTATTGCTCTCTTTTATGGAAATCCCTTCGATAACTATCTATGCATGCAAAATATATCCAGGCACTGTCCTCTGACTAGTCCTTCTCAATACGAAAACAACTAGCAAATATCACAAAAACGTACTGCTCCATAAGAAATCAATCCCAAAATGTGCATATGAATGCTACGTGCGTCTGGTGCGCACAGAAATCAAAACCCATGAATATGCCATACATGTGCACAGAAACAACATCTAAGTGCATCGGGTGTGCAAGAAACATCTGTCAAAGGCAACAGGTGTGCCTGACAGCGATATCAGGTGCATCTGATATGCACGAAGAATCTCGATTTAGTGTTTCTGGTGTGCACCAAAATCGCATCAAGCGTCCAAGTATGCGCAAGAATCCAAATCAAATGCACAGAGTGCACGAAATCGACATCAATATCATAATTGAAATCGATGGTATACAATAAACCTCAATCCAAATCAGGTATACCGCGGTATATAATCTCACAACCATGTGCATTAGCGTGCACAAATCAAATCAAAACACTAAAAGTGCACGAAAACTATGCCGAAAGCATAAGTCAAAACACATGCATAACATAGGCATGAAATCAAAATCAACATATCGAATGACATCAAATCGAAGTCAGGTGCAACTGTGGTGCACAAAATACGTATCAATGCACTGCAAGCATATGTGAACTGTACCGAGTGCAAAAACCAAATCGTGTGCGTACCATATGCACAAAATTAACCCAACTGTATGAAATCCATGAAATCATAAACATGTGTAGCCCAGGCATAAAAACGATATTAAGTGCATGTAAGTCGATGCTATGCACCCCACGGAATCGCGGGGAGGCGGAAGGTGTAATAAACGATAATTTTAGCATCATAACACCGACTTTAAGCCTAGATCGTAATCAAAACCGTATCTAGCAAAATCAAAAGAGCTATAAACTAAGTACAGAAAATATACCTCAAGAAACCTGGTCCTTGTTCTCCTTATCTCGCTATCCTCCTCACCTGCACGAACTCCTCGAAGTGGTACGGTTGTCGTCTCCTCGTCGGCTTGCCCGAATCCTAGATGATCCACCCGACCGATTGTGCACCAAGCTTTTCTTCCAAACCAAAGAAATTAGATCAAGTAGTTTGTGAAACCAAATGATCTAGGGTGTGTAGATGATGTAGATGGATTGAGGAGTCTATTTTTAAGTCAAGGTTACTCAGCTCATGAGTGTTCTTGAGCTTGAGGGAATTGAAGATGGTGAAAGAAATGATATGAGCTAAAAGATAAAGAAGGTTAGGGTTTTCTCTCTTGTTCTAATCTGAACTCTACTCTATTATTCATTAGAAAAATTAATTCAACAATAGAAAATAGGTTCAATGGTCAAACAAATGACTCGTGGGTCAATTGACCAACATGTGTCCTTAAACCCCAAGTCCTTATTCATGCATAATACACATCATTTCTTAATTACCTAAAATGTATTAATTATTTAAAACTAAATGATTAATACAATTAGGTTATGCCATCTATAAATACATTTTGTACAAATTACGAAAACGCCCCTCGTCCGTATATACATACCTGTATTCGTATTCCGAAAAATACGAATACCGAAAACTACAATCCATCAGTACAATAGTAGGATCCGGCTTAAACCAAAGCCCACTAGTATTGTCCGTCCGACTCATCGTGCGTTCACGAGTGTGCACACGTGATCGAACCCTTTCATAAAACCATACGATATCTACACGTTTTGCCCGATGCAGGGAAACGCTCTGTGTGGGACTCTAGAGACTCGACTCTACGCCGGCGGTGGGATTAACCACTGGCTGCAAGCGGTACTAGCTGTATGTAACGGTCCCCAGGTATTGTCGATAAGAAATCCGATGAACATAACTCTTCCGAACTCCTACTGAGTCTGTATGTGAAAAACTCTGTACAGTCCGGTCTGTCCGTCTAAGAGTATCGCATATCAGGCCTAGGGGGAGGTAAACGTCAGACCCCTAATAGCGGTATAAGTCGTGTCAGAGTACGGTCCAATACACCCTGAGGAACTACTGAAGTACCTACCAATAAATCTCGCTTGCCCTAGCCAGGGACTATGCATAATGGCGTTCCGAACACAGCGCGATATCAACCCCCAATACCGGGAGAAACGAATCCTATCTAACCGCCACTGCCTCCAAGCGCTTCGGGACTGCACCCAACTACTACCTGTTTGCACGACTCAGTAGAGCCATGGTAGGGTAGTAATCTAAGAACAGTAGGAACACACTTGAGGCGAAGCAGCAGTGTCAAGTCAACTGACAAAGCTGTACTCATGTCACCTGGGTACTGCTATCTGACGATTGGTACACTACCAACCAGCAGTTCCCAATGAGTCCATCCGGTGTAACTCACAACCTAATGAGCACCTGCATACTATCTCCAGTACGACGTACTGATGGTTGTGGGACAGACCATCTCCCAGGCTGGGAAGGGAAGCGTATACACTAGTCTACTCTGGAGTATCGATGCCCTGTATCGATATTCCCATGACTAGGGACCTGTATAAGGATGTGCTTGTAGATTACCCAGCCCCCACTAGTGTGACTACCATCACAATGCTGGTAATTAAGCATAGATACTAAGGGCTCTACTAATATGCATAGGTGATATGTTAAAAGAATCATATGTACATATTGAAGTAGAAACAAACCAAGTAGCATACTACTATTTTGAGCAAGAATGTTATTACAACTTTGATTATCCCAAGCTTCCATTAAGTAATATACAAACTATTATGATACAGTAATGGCCTCTAGGGCATATACACTAAAAATCTCCCATTTGCACTATGGCCATGTACTGGCATATCGCAGACCTATCATCTCGAATAGCCTCTCGAACTATGTCTGAGAAATAGCCTTTGTGAATGGATCTACAGTGTTATCCTCTGTAGCAACTCTCCGAACCTCAATCTCCCGGCGATCTACGATCTCCCTGATCAGGTGATACCGCCTCAAGATGTGTCTAGACTTTTGATGGGACCTGGGTTCCTTTGCTAAAGCTATAGCCCCGTTGTTGTCACGATACAGAGGTATTGGACCAACAATGGACGGAACCACCTGAAGATCTATTAAGAACTTCCTCATCCAGACTGCTTCTTTAGCGGCGTCAGAAGCAGCAATATATTCCGCTTCCATAGTTGAGTCAGCAACGGTGTCCTATTTGGAACTCTTCCAACATACCGCCCCTCCATTGAGGGTGAAGACATAACCCGACATGGACTTGGTGTCATCCTTATTGCTCTGGAAGCTGGAATCAGCAAAAGCCTCGATTTGGAGGTCTTTTCCGCCATAAACCAAGAACATATCCTTAGTCCTTCTGAGGTACTTGAGAATGTTCTTTACCGCTATCCGGTGGTTCTCTCATTGGTCTGACTGATGCCGGCTTACCACGCTTAGTGCATAAGCTACATCTGGTCTGGTACACAACATCGCATAGATTATAGAGCCTACTGCAGAAGCGTAGGTTATAATAGACATGCGATCCCTTTCCAAATCAGTCTTGGGAGACATCTCTTTGAAAAGGGTGACTCCGTGACAAACCGGTAGGTTACCGCATTTGGAATCTTCCATACTGAATCTTTTCAGTATGGTGTCGATGTACCTAGATTGAGAAATTCCCAACATCCTTTTTGATCTATCACGATAGATCCGGATCCCCAGTATGTAAGAGGCATCACCCAGGTCTTTCATAGAGATCCTTTGTGTTAAGAATCTTTTGACAGATTGTATGGTAGGAATGTCATTTCCTATTAAAAGAATGTCGTCTACGTATAATATGAGGAACACAACAGTTCTCCCTACAATCTTACTATATATGCATGGTTCATCTGGATTTTTAATAAAGTCAAATTCTTTGACTGTTTCATCAAAACAGATGTTCCAACTCCGTGATGCCTGCTTTAGCCCATAAATGGACTTAAGCAGCTTGCACACTTTCTCGCTGCTCCCACTATGATTAAAACCTTCTGGCTGATCCATATAGACGCACTCTTCCAAACGTCCATTTAGAAAAGCCGTCTTTACGTTCATCTGCCAGATTTCATAATCGTAGAAGGCAGCAATGGCAAGAACAATCCGAATGGATTTGAGCATAGCCACTGGAGAAAAGGTTTCATCATAGTCCAAACCAGGTCTTTGACGAAAACCTTTTACAACAAGTCTAGCCTTATAGGTTTCAACCTGTCCATATACACCAATCTTCTTTTTGAAGATCCATTTGCAGCCAACGGGTTTTACCCCTTCTGGAGCAAAGTCCAAAGTCCATACTTTGTTAGTGTACATAGACTCCATTTCGGTCCGCATTGCATCTAGCCATTTTACTGAGTCTCTGCTCTGAATGGCTTGCTGGAAGTTAGTAGGCTCAACATTATCAATGATGCAATCCTCTTTATCCCCGTCTATAAGAAAACCATAGTATCTCTCAGGCGGATGAGATAGCCTACTACTCCTGCGGAAAGGTGCGGGAATGTCCTATTCTTTTGAAACTTCTAGTTCCGCCAAGCTCTCAGTAATAGCTTGTGGTTCTGGAATTTCTTCCAGTTCTATTGCGCTCCCACTAGTTTCCTTTTCCAAGAACTGGTGTTCTAGAAAGTGGGCATGACGAGAAACAAAAACCTTTTGTTCCTTTGCGTGATAGAAAAGATACCTCCTGGAGTTCTTTGGGTATCTCACAAACTTACACAGTACTGAGCGTGCCTCGAGTTTGTCCGCATGCTGCTTTTTGATAAAAGCCGGACATCCCCATATCTTCAGATATTGAAGATAAGGTTTCTTTCCACTCCATATCTGATATGGTGTGGTAGGTACAGTCTTGGTAGGAACCTAATTTAAAAGATATACAGCTGATTCTAGTGCATAGCCCCAGAAAGATCGCGGTAACTCAGCGTTACTCATCATGGAACGTACCATATCCAATAGGGTTCGGTTCCGTCTCTCCAATACACCGTTGTGTTGTGGAGTGTATGGAGGAGTAAGCTAAGAGAGAATTCCATTCTCTTTTAGGTAATCCAGGAACTCGGCAGTCAAGTATTCACCACCTCGATCAGATCTCGGTGTCTTGATACTTTTGCCGGTTTGTTTTTCCACTTCATTCTTATATTCCCGGAATTTCTCAAAAGCTTCGGATTTATGCTTCATCAGGAAGACATGTCCGTACCTTGAGAGATCATCCGTAAAAGTAATGAAGTAAGAATAACCACTTCGTGCATGTGTAGACATTGGACCACATACGTCGTTGTGTATCAGTCCCAAGAGCTCGCTTGCTCTTCCTCCTTGTCAAGTGAATGGATTTTTTGTCATCTTTCCTTTCAGACAAGATTGACAAGTTGCATAAGATTGATATTCGAACGGATCCAAATATCCTTCTTTATGCAACTTAGTCAACCGTGTTTCATTGATGTGACCCAGTCTATAATGCTATAAGAAAGCATGATTAATTTCTGGAGACTTTCTTTTGTGTGTATTCTGGATATTGAAAATCTGCGGTTGGTTTAATACGTATATACCGTTGGTTAATGTACCCGACCCAATCAAAATATGATTAAGGTGAATGTTAACAACATTGCTTAAAAATGCAAAATCATAACCTTCTTTAGAGATTAAAGATACGGATATGATATTAAAAGTCAAACTGGGTACAAAATAACAGTTGCGTAAAACCAAAATGTGTCCATCTGTCAACCCCAAGTGATAGTCCCCCACGAACTCAACATCCATGTTTGCTCCGTTTGCAACTCTGAGGGTCATATCACCTGCCTTCAAAGCTCTATACTTTCTCAGTGCCTGCAAAGAATTGCAGATATGAGATCCTGATCCGGTATCCAATACCCAGGAAGTAGAGTTGATTGACAGACAGTTTTCAATAACATACACACCTGAAGCCGAAGCCATAACTTGCTTCGGGTCTTGGTTCTTGGCCTTCCAAGCCCTGCAATCTTTCTTCCAGTGGCCTTTCTTGTGACAATAAAAGCATTCTTCCTTTCCCACAGTCTGTCCCGCTACCTTTGCTTTTCCCTTGGCTTCCACCTTACTAACACCGCACCTTGGTTTGGTGGGGGCCTTCTTCTTCTTTCCTTTGGCTTTTGCCTTGGACTTAGAAGATGAAGCTCCTCCAACAAACAAAGCGGGTGTTTCTCTTACTTTCGGTAAGGTGCCCTCTGCACTCCTCAACATATTGAGAAGTTCCAGAAGTTCAACTTCTTTTCCTTGAATGTTGAAGTTCAGGATAAACTGGCCATAGGTGGAAGGAAGGGACTGGAGAATCAAGTCTGTGTAGAGATCGTTCTCTAATGTGGTCCCGAGGTCCGCGAGCTCCTCAATGTAGCCAATCATCTTAAGCATGTGTTCCGCTACAGATGATCATATGGTCAACCTCGCTGAAAATAGCTTCTTTGAGGTCTCGTATCTTGCGATACGGGATTGTTCTCCATATAGTTCCTTAATATGGAGAAATATGGATTCTAGGTCCATATTCTCATGCCTCCTCTGATGTTCATTGTCCATAGAGGCAAGAACAAGGCACTTGGCCTTCTCGTAGTCAATCTTCCAGGTCTTACGGATTTCCCTGTCCGCGACACTGGAGTCTGGACCTGGGACGGCGGGGGCTTTTGTAGTAAGAACTTAGCCCAACTTGTCATAAGTGATTGCCATTTTGACATTCATGAACCAATCTTTATAGTTTGGTCCTGTCAACATGTTTTTATCTGATAGCAACTTAAGGCCCGTCATGTTTGGTCGCTGCAATTAGGAGATAGAGAAGAAACACTTTAGCATGATGCTCTTGCCAGTTTAGAATGGTTTTTAGTTTATCTAAACAGGATGTCTCCCACTGTTTCTCGAATCCCTCCTCAAACCAGAAAAGAGAAATTAGTCAGGGTTAATCTCACCATAGAATTCTTGCTTAACCGTTCAGCCAGGCTAGTGTTGGTACTTCGAAGAAGGTTTTCCAACGCTTTCGCGAAGTTCCTTAATTACAAAACCTCTTTTCCCTGGAGGCGTAGCCCCGCTAACACCGTTCTAGACACCCACTTGGTTTATAGCATTGATCGTTTAGTGAAAAAATCTCCCGAGGAGTAGCATATACTCACAGTAGGATCGGGATCTAAATATCATTGTGTGATAAAGCTGAAGGAATCCTACCAAAGTTATCACACTCCAAATGGTATGCAACACTAGCAAGTTTCAGTTTCTTTAGAAATTCCCGATGTGGATTTTTGCCCCATGCTCTTATGATCTTGACGAAGGCCAACATATCATAAGTCACGTGTCAAGTTCTACCCGTCATTACCTAGGTTAATTTGAACCAGCCCGTACATAGCCTTGACGAAGGCCAAAATGGCAGTACGACTGTCCCAAACCAACGCATCTATCTATGCAACAGATAAATATTTAGCAGCTACCAATCACTATGCCTTGGCGATGGTCAAAATACATAGTTTGGATACTACTGAATATTTAACTGAAATGAGAGAGGGCTATGAATGGTTTTGGCGAAACCGTGAACGTAGTGAACTTGATATAATCGAAGGAACCTGATAGCTTTTAAAAGAAGTAGTTTAAGTTCCGTATTTTAAAAGTTTTGCTATTTTGGAAAAAACTGAGTGGTTTTGAAATTGTTCCAATGATTCAACTTTGGTTTGTTTTCTTTGCATTTGTATAATGCAGTCTCATCATTTACTCCGATCATTACAGAAAGAATTGAAAAATAATATCACGTCCTCTTATGCCATCTGCATTCGCCACGGGGCCCCGTCATCACCCATTAGGTTACTTAACTAACGATAGAGTGGGGGCTGGGCTAGCGCAGATGTAAAACATAAGTGACGCCTACTATATACCATATATATATATATATTACAATCATCTCATGCAATAATAATCATTACAGTCACAGATAAACATTTCAGATATTCTAGGAATGCCGCTTTTCGCTTAAGCCTCCAACGAAGAACGGATCCCACGGTCGCGATGAATAGCCAAACCCCACCCCAGACCCCTACGGGTACGGCAAACTACCCGCCAAATTCCAGAAGTGAAGCAGCCTCTCTCAGCAAAGTGAGTAGGCCACTCGGCACTTCAAAGAACCCGGTAGTTTGTATACCCCACCTTGGGTCAATCCTAGGAGCAGAAAACAGTAAAAAGAAAATAATACAACAGTGGCTACAACCTTAATCTGGATGTGCCCCGCGAAATAATATTACATCAATTTTAAAATTTACATGAATGAAAGATAAAAAAACGCTCATCTCACATCCCCGGCTATTCATCATCAACAATTAGAAAATGTTTATATACAAAAACCAGCAGATATGTGCAACCTCGACTAACCATCGTATAGCAATTAGTCGACGTTTAAAACACATATAAAAATTCATAAGAACCAATTAGCTAAGTACAATAGGAATTCGATCGAAACATATTTTCCGTATCTACCCCAAATGCAAACCAGCACTCAGAAACATACTGGGTAGAAACCAAATATTCCAGAAATCATAATACCAAAATTAAGATATTACAGAACAAATCCGATTTGAATCGGCCACGACTCGACCGCGGATCCGCCATAGAAGAGTGATTAAGCCGCGGATCCACGACTGTCTTGGCGATTCAGAGGCTCAAATTTCTTGTGTAATCTTAGAAAAGCCTGCTTGTATTTTTCATGATACTGAAATAATTTTACAGACAGTTTTGAAAATCGACAGAAACTGTGGTTTTCGGTATTTGGTTTTCCTGTTTTTCTGACGATCGAAATTCTACTACTTGGTAATCTGCTAGATTAGGTTTAGTTGGCTCTCATACCACTGTAAGTCGATGTTATGCACCCCGCGGAATCGCGGGGAGGCGGAAGGTGTAATAAAAGATAATCCCTTTTATGGAAATCCCTTCGATAACTATCTATGCATTCAAAATATATCCAGGCACTGTCCTCTGACTAGTCCTTCTCAATACGAAAACAACAAGCAAATATCATAAAAATGTACTGCTCCATAAGAAATCAATCCCAAAATGTGCATATGAATGCTACGTGCGTCTGGTGCGCACAGAAATCAAAACCCATGAATATGCCATACTTATGCACAGAAACAACATCTAAGTGCATCGGGTGTGCACGAAACATCTGTCAAAGGCAACAGGTGTGCCTGACAGCGATATCAGGTGGATCTGATATGCATGAAGAATCTCGATTTAGTGTTTCTGGTGTGCACCCAAATCGCATCAAGCGTCCAAGTATGCGCAAGAATCCAAATCAAATGCACAGAGTGCACGAAATCGACATCAATATCATAATTGAAATCGATGGTATACAATAAACCTCAATCCAAATCAGGTATACCGCGGTATATAATCTCACAACCATGTGCATTAGCGTGCACAAATCAAATCAAAACACTAAAAGTGCACGAAAACTATGCCGAAAGCATAAGTCAAAACACATGCATAACATAGGCATGCAATCAAAATCAACATATCGAATGACATCAAATCGAAGTCAGGTGCAACTGTGGTGCACAAAATACGTATCAATGCACTGCAAGCATATGTGAACTGTACCGAGTGCAAAAACCAAATCGTGTGCGTACCATATGCACAAAATTAACCCAACTGTATGAAATCCATGAAATCATAAACATGTGTAGCCCAGGCATAAAAACGATATTAAGTGCATATAAGTCGATGCTATGCACCCCGCGGAATCGTGGGGAGGCGGAAGGTGTAATAAACGATAATTTTAGCATCATAACACCGACTTTAAGCCTAGATCGTAATCAAAACCGTATCTAGCAAAATCAAAAGAGCTATAAACTAAGTACAGAAAATATACCTAAAGAAACCTGGTCCTTGTTCTCCTTATCTCGCTATCCTCCTCACCTGCACGAACTCCTCGAAGTGGTACGGTTGTCGTCTCCTCGTCGGCTTGCCCGAATCCTAGATGATCCACCCGACCGATTGTGCACCAAGCTTTTCTTCCAAACCAAAGAAATTAGATCAAGTAGTTTGCGAAACCAAATGATCTAGGGTGTGTAGATGATGTAGATGGATTGAGGAGTCTATTTTTAAGTCAAGGTTACTCAACTCATGAGTGTTCTTGAGCTTGAGGGAATTGAAGATGGTGAAAGAAATGATATGAGCTAAGAGATAAAGAAGGTTAGGGTTTTCTCTCTTGTTCTAATCTGAACTCTACTCTATTATTCATTAGAAAAATTAATTCAACAATAGAAAATAGGTTCAATGGTCAAACAAATGACTCATGGGTCAATTGACCAACATGTGTCCTTAAACCCCAAGTCCTTATTCATGCATAATACACATCATTTCTTAATTTCCTAAAATGTATTAATTATTTAAAACTAAATGATTAATACAATTAGGTTATGCCATCTACAAATACATTTTGTACAAATTACAAAAACGCCCCTCGTCCATATATACATACCTGTATTCGTATTCCGAAAAATACGAATACCGAAAACTACAATCCATCAGTACAATAGTAGGATCCGGCTTAAACAAAAGCCCACTAGTATTGTCCGTCCGACTCATCGTGCGTTCACGAGTGCACGCACATGATCGAACCCTTTCGTAAAACCATACGATATCTACATGTTTTGCCCGATGCAGGGAAACGCTCTGTGTGGAACTCTAGAGACTCGACTCTACGCCGGCAGTGGATTTAAACACATGCCACAAGCGGTACTAGCTCTACATAACAGTCCCCGGGTATTGTCAATAAGAAAGCCGATGAGCATAACTCATCCGAACTCCTACTGAGTCTGTATGTGACAATCTCTATACAGTCCGGTCTGTCCGTCTAAGAGTATCGCATATCAGGCCTAAGGGGAGGTAAACGTCAGACCCCTAATAGCGGTATAAGTCATGTCGGAGTACGGTCCAATACACCCTGAGAAACTACTAGAGTACCTACCAGTAAATCTCGCTTGCCCTGGCCAGGGACTATGTGTAATGGCGTTCCGAAGACAGCGTGAAATCAACCCCCAATACCGAGAGAGACGAATCTTATCTAACCGCCACTGCCTCCAAGTGCTTCGGGACTGCACCCAACTACTTCCTGTTTGCACGACTCAGTAGAGCCATGGGAGGATAGTAATCTAAGAACAGTGGGAACACACGTGAGGCAAAGCAGCAGTGTCAAGTCAACGGACTAAGCTGCACTCATGTCACATGGGTACTGCTATCTGACGATAGGTATACTACCATCCAGCAGTTCCCAATGGGTCCATCCGGTGTAACTCACAACCTAATGAGCACCTGCATACTATCTCCAGTACGACGTACTGATGGTTGTAGGACAGACCATCTCCCAGGCTGGGAAGGGAAGCGTATACACTAGTCTACTCTGGAGTATCGATGCCCTGTATCGATATTCCCACGACTAGGGACCTGTATAAGGATGTGCTTGTAGATTACCCAACCCTCACTAGTGTGACTGCCATCAAAACACTGGTAATTAAGCATAGATCCTAAGGGCTCTACTAATATGCATAGGTGATATGTTAAAAGAAACATATGTACATATTGAAGTAGAAACAAACCAAGTAGTATACTGCTATTTTGAGCAAGAATGTTATTACAACTGTGAATATCCCAAGCTTACATTAAGTAATATACAAACTAGTATGATACAGTAATAGCCTCTAGGGCGTATACACTAACAGTGCAATAACTATGCACAAATCATAAATCAACACAATGGTGTATAAAGCATATCTCAAGTGTAATAACTATGTACAAGATATGAATACCCAGTAAGTGCAACCGTGGTGCACGAAAACAAATATCATGAAACTAAGTCATCAAAACTCAATCATGCGAATAAATCGCCCAAAATACCGAAATCCAAAATTGACGGATGCGTGATATTCGAATCACCAAATCCCAGATTGTAAACACTGTCGTCGATATGTCCTTCCTTCAAAGTCAAGAAGGTGACGATGCATCCCAAGCTAGCAGAGCAAGATATCTACTTGCCTACTATTCGTGGCCTTTCATATGGTGCCCTTAGGTTCTCGTCTCTCACTGCAGATTGCTAAGTGCATAGCTCCTCGGCTCAACGGTCCAATATGGAAACGATAATGGAAGCAGTCCGCTCTGGCACATCCTTTAAAGATCTCTGGCCAACTATCATGGTCACTCATAACATGTCTCGTCGACGATGCCGAACTCTGGCCTGCTGGGTGTGCACAATATGACCGCTCCTGTGTCCAAGTATTTTCGTATAGTATTCCAAAAAGGTCCTGTCGAGGTCTCTCCCAAATCTTGTTTCTGCTGAACTGCCCGGAAGTTATCATCTTTTACTAAATCTGTATCTTCTTCCGGAACGGCTGCATTCTCATCGCGACTCCTTCTGGAAGATATATCAATAATCAATGCCTCTGCATGCGTATCGCATCTCTGATGTCAGCGGAGTAGAACGTCATATCGTCAAAATCTCGTGCGGACTCTTTACTCCACTTTTTCTCTAATGTTGACTGCTTCAGACTCGTCTCTTTGTGGCTGCATGGACTGTGCTCCAACGGCTGTACTCGTATCTGGAGTCTCCCAAGCAATATATCCCATCACATGATATCCGAATGATGTCGGACCTTTCGATCGATTCGTCAAAGTTCCATAATTTCCCAAGAGATCAACATCTTGAGTACAGTTTAATAATATCGAGTAGATGCCACAGCACCTATGGACCAACCGTAGAAGGGCAAATCCAAGCCTCACTAATGGCACCGCTGAACTGCAGCAAACCCTAAGGTTTCAAAGCGTTCTCATGGTCATTATGTCGAGTTAGGGTTTCATTCTTCTAGAGAGTCCATAGCATTACTTGCATTTGTCTCTGAATACTTTAAACTTGGAAAATGGGCTTCTGACATTCGATCGTCTCTATCTCCCAACGTACCTGCGTGAAGTCGTCTCTAGCTGGAATCAATCAATCTGATGACCTCGCATCGGGGTAAGCGAACGAACCACATGTCCTAGTCAATCATCCTCGGGTGACTAGCGACCTTCTATCATATCTCAAGTACAACTCGTACCGCAATAGCTCCAACATCTAGGGCGATATCTCGTCGTTCGCAGCAACAACTGGCTCATCCTTCTGCACGCTGAACAGTGCCTCAATCATCAAATAATCGGTGCATAGATGGTCATCACATTCTGGCTGGCCTCTAGCAGTAGCCTGATCCTCTGGTGCTGATCTGCACGTCCGAGAAATTTCGTAAAAGCGATCCATCAAACGCTCCTGGTGCGAAAACACAATAAAACGACGCCTCTATGAAATCGTATGTCCCTGGAATCATGCCCTTGTCAGTCCTCATCCGTGACGAGCTCGTGCTGACACAACTCTAGCCGTAGCTCTCTGCCCGTGTAATCGTGGCAGCAAAACCATAAACCGATATCGATGAGGATAGATCATGAATGAATATAATACTGTGCAAGAAAATGTACATCCTAAGGTTTCTTAAGCGGAGTAGCGTATCGTAAGTATGCCGCGGAACACACGCACGGTAAGTCACTCTCCTTAAGTCACCTACTCCATCAACCAAGGTCACCTATGCGACGAAAGTTCAGGTCTAATACCCTCTCGACCAAGTCTAAGTTCCGTAAGGTCAAGCCTAGGTTCCGAATATATATAAACGCCCTAGAATCTGCATAGTCAAACATAGACTCGAACTAAGGTTAACCTAGCGCTCTAATACCAACTTTGTCACGACCCGAAATGGCACGTGACTGACATTTGAATCATATGAAGTATATAGGACCCCATCTAATTCATGTAAGCCAAAAATCCCAGAAATTTAAACCATTTTAAATAAGAAGTGAAGAAAATATATTTTAAAACAAGGGGTTTTTATATAACATAAGCCGAATATGCATTTTTTTAAAATCTCAAGTTTTTTTCTGAAAATTTCGGCAGAGTTTCCTTTATAAATACTGGACCCAAAAGGCATACAACATGCATAATATGAATAAAGGCATCCCCAAGCGGGAGCTAGCTCTTCGTCAATCGACGGCCACAACCACACAAGCAATATAATATACAACGCCGAAAGGCGAGAATCAAAACTCAAAGGAACTCAAAATATCAAGAAAACCTTAATAATACAACGCGCGACTCTAAGGTCGAAATAATACACAACTGGTTTTCTAAGTCTGAAAGATATATAAGTCTGGTTGATGGAATTTTTCTAGATACAACTGAAAATAAATAAGTACAAGGGTGGTCACGATGCGAGTGAACCCACCTACCAAAGCGATCATTCGGAATGGGAGCAGTGTGCCAGAAAGCCGCAATGAAACCTGTACGGCAAAACCTGCAAGAAACTGTGGCACAACGGGGGTGAGTTGCCAACTCGTGAGTAGAAAACATCACACAGCAGAAATCGTATGTATGACTCAATCCTAGGTCAATACGATTAGTAATAGATATCCTCAATATGATAAAATCTGAAGCATGATAAGGTGGCAAGGGTAAACATCTATACATAAGTGTAATACCAAGTGCTCGTGTCAGTGCCTCAGGTAGCAACATATCACAAATATAAGGTATGGTCAATGTAATCAATAAGAAATTAGTGTCAACTATATCATGAAGTCTATAAGTATGTGGATATCATCCAACTATGTAATCAATGCCTGTATGCGTGTGGATCTCGTCCACGGGTCAACCAATGACACCAAACATCATGCATGTAAATGTCATATAGCATATGCATAAAGGTATGAGGATATAAATCAACGTGTGTCCCTCGCGACACATCAAAATCATGGAACTTGAGTGTCTAGCATCGACACTCGAAAACATCATGAAACCCGTGCCCAGCATCGGCACGTAAATCCTCATATATCGGGCTCCGTCAGTCCGGATCGGACCACGGGCTCCATCAGTCCGGATCGGCCCATACCATCTCTCAACTCCGGTCGGTATCCTCCGGATATCCACCGAGCCCCAAATACAATCACCGGTAGGTAGTAGTCCCTCTGCCAGGCTCACCGTCTGTATACACAGCATCCTTTTCTTGCCCCAGGGTACCGTACCGGGTCCACCATATACCCGCAAACGGAAACATCCGCCTCCTCGAATCGGGTTTCATATGTCACTCTCCGAACCGAGAAAACACATGGTGGACGCACTGAAATATCATATCAAGAGAAAACGGGTTTTTAAAACAGTACATACTTTCCTTTGAAATACCCATGGTTCTCAAATCCAGAAATATCATGGAAACAACATATCTCAACGCGTATAATCATAAAGCATGATGTATGCGACATATAACAGAATGTAAGTATATCCGTATATCATACAACATGGAACAGTAATATGCATACATCGAGGGAAAACCGCTCTTTTAAATGAATCCAGTTTTAAAATATATCTTGTAGTTCCCAAATCTCCCAAAATCAAGCCAGAATCGTCTATGTATGTGCAAATACGTATGTATGCAAGTATGGGTGTACAATATGTCTGTGCGCCAATATGGATGTACAAGTTGGTATATATGCAAGTATGGGTGTACAATGTGCCTGTGCGCCAATATGGACGTACAAGTAGGTATATACGCAAGTATGAGTGTACAATGTGCCTGTGCGCCAATATAGATGTACAAGTAGGTATATAGGCATCTATGAGTGTACAATGTGCATGTGCGCCAATATAGATGTACAAGTAGGTATATAAGCAAGTATGAGTGTACAATATACCTGTGCGGCAATATGGATGTACAAAGTAGGTATATACGCAAGTATGAGTGTACAATATGCCTGTGCGCCAATATGGATGTACAAGTAGGTATATATGTAAGTATGAGTGTACAATATGCCTGTGCGCCAATATGGATGTACAAGTAGGTATATACGCAAGTATGAGTGTACAATATGCATGTGTGCCAGTATGTCATACATGGAGTCTTATCTTGATACAACAATCCTACTTTGTAGTGATATGGCAATTATCGATGATGAAGTGTGTGAGCCGGTAAGCAGGTGTACGTGGAACATACGCATCATCGATAATGGTGCTGTTGTCCTAACAGCTTGGGTTTAATATAACAATAAACACATTTAAACATGCAATGCGATGTTAATAGCAAGAATATGCGGAAATTGAATAATAAACGCAGCAATGAAGAATCTACATCAATATATATATATATATATATATATATATATATATCATACAGTTTTGCCATTTGAAATAACACGAATCATGGTGTTTAGAAAAATAAGGGCTACAGTGTTTTTAAGAAAAGATGCGTCTTTTAAAAATATCCGTAGAATCCTTTGGCCTGTCTTTAAAAATACTCATGATTCGTTTGTTTTGAAATAGGTATGACTCAAGTCTAGTCTAACATCTATAAGTAAACTACAGGACTAATCGAAAGGTAAGTAAACCACCTAAATCTGAGTCGATACATATAAATATAATAGTCGGTGATCCCGCCTCAATAGTATCACATACGATACAATATATAACATGACATCCTCAAGTCAAGAATGTGGATCTAACATCAATATAAAGCTCATACGGTAAATCCATCGTACGGCATCCCAATCTGGGTACGGGTCGAAATATCACATTCATCTCATCATTTATCTGGTATCTTTATCATCATATCTCATGAACTGGGTACTGATTTAAGTTTGGTACAAACTGATACCATCTGCATATATGTGCGTGTATGAAAACACACGCCTAAAGGCCCGCTAAAATCTCATGTCGTATTTCACAATACGAAACAAAACATATCACCGATCTCATAGCATCATGCCCAATCTCATCGAATCATCTCCAAATACCATAACAATCCTCATCATCCATGTATAAGTATATACGTATACATATATACATAGTCCCATACCTGTGTGTGTGTGTGTACATATCCCCATAAATGCACAAGTAAAACAAAGCAAGCATGTGTGTGTGCGCGTGTGGGTATAAACCTTATTCTAAGGTTCGCAACTAAACTAACTAACGACACCATCATCCAATGATACTAGAATTATACACCACTCCTAAAGTCTATCTAGATACTCATAATCTTATAATAAACATATGAATAAATCCATATAAAATGTACCCTACACTACACTACGAACTGCGGGGGTGCTATACGCCATCAACCCGACTTCCCCCGTAGATATAATCTACTCATCTTGATCTTCGCTTGCTGGAGTCGATGGTGCCATGCTCATCCTCGTCGTCTTGAAATCCACTTGGGGGTACCTACAACTAATATACAATTGCAAATGCATATTAAAATCAAGTCGGAAAACCAAAACGGCATACGTTTCGCTCATAGGTTAAAACCTATAGCCTATGCCTGCAAAACTACCAAACAACCCCCGTCGCTGACGTACAAACATCATACGATGGAAGACAAAATCAAATACTAAATCCTAAATTAAAACGAAGTCGCAAAATAATGCAGCAACTCAAGAATATGGTCCCAGATTTTTTACCCTGAGTGAAATTAGCCAATTTTGCATATATGGAGGGTCTAATTTTCTGGAGATAAAGCCCTGGACCAAACATGGATCATTTCCACTCTACCCAGGCCGTAATTTGTGGCCAAAATGAGTAAATTTGCGGCCAGAACTTGGAGTGGGGGTCTTAGGTTTTGTGTATAGGTTCTAGGTTCCCTGCACATCTCTCAGTCTTCGCTAAATATTTTTCAGGTCACCCGGGTTATAGCAGATCACCAAAACACATCACAATTCTCACAAATTTCCAATATCGGGGTTTCTAAGTTTGGGGTTTGGGGTTTAAGTCTCTGTTTTAGTTCAATTTACCATCACTACAGGGGTTGTAGTCCCTAATTATACCTCAATTGCACGTTTAGAATCAATTCAAACCCTGATCCCTAACTTGGAATTTCCAAAGTGCACGAAACTACATGAAATTGAATTTAAACTTGAATAGAGGCTAAAGCAAAAGAAATACTACATAATTTGTGAAAGGATTACTTCATTTGGCAACCCAAGTGCCCAAAATGCAAAATTTCTTGGTCCAAAGTGTAGCTTGTGAGCTTGTGCATGCTTTTTGTGAAGTGGGGATGAACTTTGGAGTTTGTTTTGATAATTTTTTGAGGGTTTGTAGTGGAGGGGGAGTGAGGTGCTGCCATGAGAGAAGAGAGGGAAGAGAAATGAAGAAGAAACAATGAAGGGACAAGAAGCCATGGTGTTGGGTTGACCCCTTACCCCTCTCTCTCTCTTGCCTATCCCTCTTTCTTTATTATTTTCTTTTGTTTTATTTTGTTTTCTTTTATTTGTAAACCTAAATGAAAATCCAAAAGCAAAATGTCATGGTTAACAAAATGCACAAGTATAAAATGTGATATGGAGCATGTCATGTGCACAAAACCGGCTTAATGTGCGATTAGCGATATTTAATCACGATTAGCATTAAATTAGTGTATATTAAATCATAAAATTTCATAATTTGCAAAAATCACATAAAGCACCCTCTTTTTAGTAATTTCTATAATTTTCCAAATTTTTCCCAATTTATCGGTATTTAATTATAACGCAATATTAAAATATTCAATATATTTATTATTTAATTATAAAAATTCCCAAAAATAATATTTTATTTTTCTGAAATATTACAGTCACTCTGAAAGCTTGAATCGGTAAAGGACATGACCCTGAAGTCTCCATTACCGTACACTAAGAACATCCCCTTAGTCCTTCTTAGACACTTGAGAATATTCTTCATAGCTGTCCAATGATCCTCACCTGGGTTTGATTGATACTGGCTCACCACGCTAAGCGTGTAAGCTACATCCGGTCTGGTACACAACTTCACATACATTATAGATCATACCGCCGAAGCGTAGGGTATAATGCTCATGCGAACCCTCTCCTCATCAGTCTTGGGAGACATCTCTTTGGAGAAAGTGATTCCGTGTAGTGCGGGTATGTTACCTCGCTTGGAATCTTCCATACTAAATCTCTTTAGTACGGTCTCTATGTACCTGGACTGTGAAAGTCCCAATAACCACTTAGATCTATCTTTGTAGATCTTGATCCCCAGAATGCACGAGGCATAACCCAGGTCCTTCATGGAGAAGCTTTGTGACAAAAATAGCTCGACCGATTGTAGCATAGAAATATCATTTCCTATCAAAAGAATGTCGTCCACATACAAGACTAGGAATACGACAGTTCGTCCTACAATCTTCTTATAAATAGATGGTTCATCTTCGTTCTTTATGAAGTAAAATTCCTTGACCGTTTTATCAAAACAGATATTCCAGCTCCGTGATGCTTGCTTTAATCCATAAATGGATTTAAGCACCTTGCACACCTTCCCGCTGCTCCCACTGTCCACAAAAGCTTCTGGCTGATCCATATAAATGCACTCTTCCAAACTTCCATTTAGAAAAGCCATTTTTATGTCCATCTGCCATATTTCATAGTCATGGATGGCAGCAATGGCAAGTAAGATCCGAATGGATTTAAGCATAGCCACTGGAGAAAAGGTTTCGTCATAATCCACTCCTGCTCTTTGACGAAAACCTTTTGCAATGATTTTAGCCTTATAGGTTTCCATCTGCCCATCTACACCAAGTTTCCTTTTGTAGATCCATTTGTATCCAACGGGTTTTATCCCAGATGGAGCAATATCCAAGGTCCACACTTTATTGGTGTACATGGACACCATTTCAGATCGTATAGCATCCAGCCACTTATCAGAGTCCTTACTGATAATGGCCTGCCTGAAACTAGTAGGGTCATCTTCTTCCAAGATGCAATCCTTTCGATCCCCGTCTATGAGAAAACCGTAGTATCTCAAGGGTGGATGAGAAATCCTACCAAATCTGCGAAGTGGCTGAGGTTCGTCTGGGACTACTGAATCTTGCGGTTCTACTAAATCATCAGTTACATTTTGTGGTTCAGAAATTTCTTCTAGTTCTACCGTACTCCCACTAGTTTCTTTTGCAAGAAACTCCCTTTCTAAAAAGGTGGCGTGGCGAGATATAAACACCTTCTGTTCCTCAGTGTGGTAGAACATATATCCTAGTGAATCCTTAGGATATCCCACAAATTTACATAGAACTGATCGTGCCTGAAGTTTGTCCAGTTTTTGTGTTTTCACATAGGCCAGACAACCCCATATCTTAATAAATTTAAAACATGGTTTCTTACTACTCCATATTTTATACAGAGTCTTAGGTATGGATTTGGATGGAACTTGATCCAAAAAATATGCCGCTGTTTAAAGCGCATGTCCCCAGAATGAAAGAGGCAACTCAGAACTACTCATCATGAAGCGAACCATATCCAAAAGAGTACGATTTCTCCGCTCTGATACACCATTGTGCTGTGGTGTATACGGAGGAGTAAGCTGAGAGAGAATTCCATTCTCTTTTAAGTATTCTTGGAATTCTGTGCTTAAGTACTCCCCTCCTCTATCAGATCGGAGGATCTTGATACTTTTGCCAGTCTGGTTCTCTACTTAGTTTCTGAATTCTTTGAATTTCTCAAAAGCTTTAGATTTGTGTTTCATAAGATACACATATCTGAACCTAAAGAGATTGTCTTGTTAGGTTATGCCAGCTCCCCGGCCATCAATCCGTGGCCAAATGCGGAACAAAAACTTTTTAAAAACCGGCGCTAACGAAACCCAATTCCCGGATTGTACCATTAACCTTATACTAGCTATATGTAAAGGAGTTTAGAGAGGTTATACCGAACGATCCGAGTCCTTTGGTCTTCAACCTCCGTCCCGAGCTCCTCGGGGCTTCCTCAATCAAGTTAGCTCTCCAGTCTCCCTACATCTAAGAAGATCCACGTCAAGGGTTAGTAATACGGGCTCCCGCCTCAAAACCGAAGCAATTCGGGTATCTAGTTTTCTGGCCTAGATAGCCAAGATGAAGTAGAGTGTATTTGTGATTACTTTGTCTCAAAACACCCAAGGATTCTCAACTCATGAGAGGGTTTGGGTGGAGGTTAAAGAAGAAGCCAATGGAGGAAAGTGTGAGCTAAAGCTTTTGGCAAGTAAAGAAAATGAGTTGGCTGCCTTTTCTTTTGTTGTTGTGTGATCTTTGTTTTAAGAATGAGCTACCAAAGAAAAACTTCTCCTCTCGAAATATCTACTGCCCTATCCCTCACAAATATCTCACAACACAATAATTAAATCAAGCAAGGCACATGTGGTTTCATGAGTCACTACATGACTCACACCATGAGTCACCATATACACATGCTATCATCAATGCCAAGCCCAAACTTGCACTCACACTTTACACCTCACAATAAACATTTAAACTAAATGTTTAATCAAAAAAGAAAATGCAACTTCTAAAGTAAACTTATAATGAATTACAAAAATACCCCTCATCTGTATATACATACCCGCATCTGTATTCCGACTGTATACGAATACAACGAGACGAAAATAATTCAACAATATAATACTAGGATCCGGCTTAAACCAAATCCCGCCAGTATTATCCGTCCGATCATAATCCGTGTACAAGTGCACGTATATGATCGAACCCTGCCATAAAACCATATGGCCTCTACAACGTTTCGCCCGAACCAGGGAAACCCTCTGTGTGGGACTCTAAAGACTCATCAATACGCTGGCAGTGGGTTTAACCACAAGCATGTCAGTGGCACTATCTGTACGTAATGGCTACCCAGGTATTGTGAGAAAGGGAGGCCGATGAGCAAACTCATCCTGAAACCCTACTGATCCTGACAGTGACAATATTCGTACAGTCAGGTCTGTCCGTCTATGAGTATCGCATATCGAGTCTAGGGGGTGGATAAAGTCAGACCCCTAATAACGCGACATTTAGTGTCGGTATGAAGCCCATCACCGCCTGAGAAACTAACGATCCTAGATCAGTAATTCCCGACTACCTTGGCCAAGGATTTCTGGTGATGGCCACCCATGCACACCGCAACATCAACCCCCAATACCGGGAGAGACGAATCCCCTGACGATCCGCTCACTGCCTCCATGTAGCTCGGGACTGTACCCAACTAAAACCTGTTTGCACGACTCCTTTGAGCCGTGGTAGGGTAGTAATCAATGCACAGCGGGAACTCACACGAGAAAAATGACGATTTTAGGTCGATAGACTAACCTGTACACATGTCACCAGGGAACTGCCATCTGACAATAGGTATAATACCAACTAGCATGTTCCCGACGAGTCCATTCGATGTACTCAAAACCCAATGACCACCTGTATGCATCTTAGGTGAACAAACTAACACTAATGGTTTGTGAGACCGGCCACCGCCCCTCGTCGGGGTCTCGATCAGTATACACTAGTCTACTCTGGAGTATCGATGCCCAGTCTCAAAACTCCCACGACTAGGAACATTTTAAGGATGTGCTTATAGACCGCCCAACTCTCACGTATATGATCGCCATCATACTGCTGGTAGTCAAGAAAGAATCTTATGTGCTTTATCAACATATAATAGTGATCTGTAATGTCACATGAAGCATGTACACGATGATAAAGACAAACCAGATAGTATACTATCATCTCGACTAAGACTGTTCTACCAGTATAGGTCTTCCTTCAATCATTGCAATCACGTGCCTGCGATCCAATAATTGACTTGAGGGCACTATAGCCAACAATCTCCCACTTGCACTTAAGACTAATTATTGCGGCGTCGCATACTCACAGCCCGTGTGATACCAAACACCCAACTTCTCTACTAATCAGTTTCACAAAGCTCGTTTGTAAAACTATTGCGTTCGAGAAATAGCCTCAGTGGGTGGATCCGCTCGAATGTTTCTTTCTATGTCTCTCTTTATCTCAGGTTCGCGGAGAAAGCCATCTCCCGAAATGAGCAATACCTATCTTAGAATATGTCTGGATATCTGATGGGACCCTAGTTTATAAATGAACTCCAAATACAGCAAACTTCTTAGACTGTATCGTCAATTGAATTTAATCAGTATCCTGCACCATGCCTTCCTCAGTATCCACTTGGACCACCTGTCCAAACTACTGCCCCTCAAAAAGGGAAAACTATAACTCTCAGAGTCACTCTGTCATCCAGGTAACCTTGGAAGCCTAGAATGATAACCGTCTCCTAAAAGTGGCTGCCGTTATCATATCCCTAGAACATCCACTTATGTTCATAAACTTCTTCCGAACGTTTCTCCAGGATTGGATTAATATATAAACTTATTTCAGCTAGTGCAAAAACAACATCTGGTATGGTACTTGACATCTCATGTTGACTCAATTGCCTAAGCAAGTGATATGACAATCATGCACATCCCTCTCCCTTTTAGCCTTTAAGACACCTTTAGAGAGGATGACTCCATCACCTATAGGTACACCACCATGCCAGGAGTCGTCCATTCTAAAACACCTTTAGAATAGTGTCAAAGTACCCAGATTGGAAAACTATCCAAATCTAGATCTAAAATCATAGATCCAGCAACCGGAATGCCAGATATAATATCCATATCCTATGCGGAGAAACCACTGTATGACAACCACAGTATAACCAATCGTAGTATAGGAAATTCACTTCCTACAAAGTGCATGTCATCTAAATACCAGGACATCACACCCTACTACCTTCTTAACAGATCCATCTCCTATTCTGATGAAGTCAAAGCCCAAGACTGTCACATCAAAAATAGATGATCTATCTCTGCTATACACGCTTTAGTTTTTAAATAGACACAAGCTACTTGTCCACTATGCTTCCGCTGCTCCCACTGACTATAAAAACCCTCTAGCAGAGTCATATACACATGCACTTCTAAAGCTAGTTTAGAACGACGCTATACTCATCCTCCTGCCGGGTCTCATAGTCTAAACAATAGTAATGGAAAGTCTGGGTAAACAAGAACTTCCCTATCACCATCTTTGAGAATATCGAAGTAGCTCTCGGGCGCCTGAGGTTACTTACCATATCTGCGGAGTGGCTAATGGAATATCAAACTCGATTGAATCTTTAGGTTCTATTAAATTTTTAGCAATCGTTTGTGGTTCTGGAATCACTTCCAGTTCTACCATACTCCCACTACTGTTTTCTCTGAAAAAGTTCATTTTACTAAAACTGTGGAGAGTCAAGAACAATATCACTATTGATCTTCCAGATGGTACAAAGTTACCCCTCATCATAGCTCGGGATAACTCACAAACTGCCATTACAGAAACGTGCCTTGAGTCATCCAGAATCTGGTTTTAAGCATAAGCCGGATAACTCCATATACTTAACATCGTTAAGATATGAACCATTCTATACCATATAGAAAAAGAGACACTAATTTAATTGGAACTAGATTCAAATCAGACAGCTGTCTTGTCAGGACCCGAAATTTGGCACGTGACGGCACTTAAATTACGTAACGTCTATAGGCGTAACACAATTCAAGTAAGCCGAAAATCCAAAAATCTAAACCATCAAAAATAGTAAGTGCTAAAAACATTGTTAAAAACTTTTGGGAATCTCAAGTAAAAATCTTTAACTTAAGTTACTTTCACAAAATTTTGGGAGCACCTCCTTTATAAAAACTAGCCCCGAAAAGGGTACAAACATAAGATATAAATATAGCATCCCCAAACAGGCGCCCAAAGGCGGAAACAACCACCACAAGAAGATATACGACGCCGTAGCGAAAAAATAGACAATATAAAAGAGATAATCAACATAAGAAAAGGGCCGGCTCACACGAGCACGACACACCCAGAGTCATAAAATAATATACAATATCGTCCTCACATCTCGTCTCTAAGTCAATACAAGAAGTAGTAGATAGAGAGTAGTAGATACAATAAGATATACAATGAAAATCATCGGATAACCGCAAAACCCACCTATAGAAAAACTGCTCACAGTCAGCCATAGCGGTATCCGCTGCAAAAAGATACGATAAGAAGAAGCCTTACTGCGACTGCTATGAGGGACAACCTGGAAAACACTGTGGTACAACGGGGATGAGTTGCCAACTCATGAATAGTAAATAACATCATGCAGGTAATAGCAGGTATGCACGTACTGCGATAATCTATCACATGCAAACTGATAGTATAATATAGCAATATGTATAGGCAACAGTCATGAAAGGTACTCTATCATGTACTACTAATACATGGAGCAATGCATATCAAATGAAAGCTGAGTATGGGATAAAACATATCATCATCACGGAATCCTCATCGTGGAAAAACCAGTGTCCATCAACGACACTCCAAATCCCAATACCTCAGGCACCGTCACTCTGATCGGTCCTCATATCTTGTAAGTCTCATGGAACCTGAGTGTCCAACATTGACACTCGAAAACATCATGAAAACTAGTGTCCATCAACGACACATAAATCCACATATCATGGGCTCCGTCTGCGGGATCGGCCTGCGGGCTCCGGCAGCAAGGTCGGTCCATGTCCATCTCATATCTCCGGACGGTATCCTCCAGATACCCTCCGAGTCAAAATACTATCACCGGTAGGTAGTACTCCCTCTGCCAGGCTCATCGTCTACACCACGAAAATCACCTTTTGCCCCGGGGAACCATACCGGGTCTACCATGTACCCGCAGACGATGCCTCCCGCTTCTCGAATCGGGTTTCTAACACAAGTCTCAGAACCGAGAAAACTCATGGTGGACGCATCGAAATATCATATTAAGAGAAACCGGGTTTTTCAAACAATTTATAATTTCTTGAAATACCACGGTCCTCAAATCCATAAAATTACATGAAATCCATATCTCAATACGTAAATCCATGAAATATAATATATGCAACATAAAACAGTAATATGAGCATATCAAGGAAAAACTGCTATTTAAATGCATCAAGTTATTAAATATATCATGCGGTTCCAATTTCTCCAAAATCAAATGCAACATCATATAAATATGAACATGTAGCTATAACAAGGTACATATGTAAGCATGTAGGTATAGCAAGGTATATGTGTAAGCATGTAGGTATGCATGTATGCTATATATTTCATATGTATAATGGAATAAGAATCAATGTCTTAATGTCACTAACCAATACAATATCACATATATATATGTGTTGTGTGTGTCATGGCCATTACCGACGGTGTGTGTGTAGCATACAATTTGTGTTCGTGCAACATGAACCGTCAGTAATGGTGTTGTGTTTCATTAATACTATGTCCATATGCAATAGGAAAATGAGGTATGCAACAATGGTACACAAGCACAATCAATGTCCATATACTTATAACTAATAATCATGTCATTAAATCTAGCCCAGACGCATAACGCCATACAGGCGATTCCCCTGTAGATGTTAAATCTACTCACAGATGATTTTGGGCTAAGTAAAGCCAATTACTTGCTTTCCCTTATTCGCAGTGTCAGAAGTCCCCGCCTGCGATCCAAAAATCATATAACAATTATAACAAGTTCACATTAGAAATCGACCAATAACACGTACAAACTACGTTTGACCAACGCACCAACTCCAAACAAACTCTCAAGTGTTCGTCTAGTGGTTAACATGCATAGCGACACCCCGAAACCAACCCAAGTGCAGCAGCTACACAAAGTACACAAACCTTGTCGGATAACGTAACGTGCGTAGTCGAAACACTAGAAGCAAGCAAAGTGATCCCAGATTTTGTATACTGTAAAAACATAAAAATCAAGCAGTACTAAACACTCTAAAACAACTGCAGACAACTACCCTACAAAACCCATGCCCCAACTCCCCTAAAAATCCGAGCTCGCTGGAATTCACCCTATTGTCGCCGGCCAAAACCGCCCAGGTGGGGTTCATGCTTCAGGTGTACACTCAGGGTCACTAGTACATCACTACTACATTGCTAGACTTTTCTATATGCACTCGGGGTCACAACAGATCACAGACACTCCAATATGACACTAAAAATACGATATGTGCACAAAACTATTCTTTTAGTGTTCTAAACAATAACTACAAGGAAACACAACAATAAAACATCTATTTAACAGCTTAGAGGTTATACCTATTCACACTTGCTCAAAAGATCCTAGCTTTCAATTCTCCAAGTGATCCTAGTGCCTAAAACATGACTTGAGAAGTGTTTTGGTGGTGTTTAATGAAGTTTTGCAAGGTTTTAGTGATGAGATGGTGAGGGTTTCAGTTGAGAGTAAAGGAGATGAAGAATAATTGAGAAAGATAGAGTAAGCTGAGAATGAGAGAGTTAGGTGAGATAAGAATCAGATGGTGAGTGTAGGGTGAGTGTATACCTTACACTTACTCTCTCCCTCTCCTTCATTAATGCAAGCATGCTTATCTCCATGACTCATCTTGCCACCTCCCTCATTCCAAAACAAAAAGATAACTTACACACAAATATCTAAGTGCAAGGTTAATCATGGCATGGATTAGTTTAAGGTGTCATGGCCACTAAACAAGGTTAACACTAAACAACCCTCTGCACAAGTATGTGTAAGCAAAAACAAATAATAATAAAATATTGATTAATCTTAATAAAATGTGAGAAAACTATTTTGGTAAACTTTTTACTAAAAATCCGTATTATCGCTTAATTAACACTAATCGCATTCTAAGGTGTTACAATGTCCCCCCTTAAAGAAATTCGTTCCCGAATTTACAATTCTTACTATGCGTACCTTCTAAGAGATTAGAGAATTTCTTCCGCATCTCGCTCGCATCCTCCCAAGCGATCTCCTCACTAGACGGGCTATGCCAAAGAAACTTCATAGATGGCAAGGCTTTTGACCGAATTTTTTCCACCCGCCGATCCAATAAAATTATCGGCTGCTTGGTGAATGAAAGATCGCGTTCTATTTGAACGGTTTGGTGCTGAATCATGTGAGAAGGGTCATGAAGGTAATTGTGAAGTATCGATACAAGGAATACGAGGTGAACATCCCGAAATCTGGGAGGAAGTGTAAAACGATAGGCAACGGTACCGAATCGCTTAAGGATCTCAAAAGGACCTACAATTCTTGGACTAAGTTTCCCTTCATCCCAAAACTCAACACGGCCTTCATCGGAGAAATCCGTAGGAATACACGACCCACCATTGTGAACTCAAGTCTGTGACGACGATGGTCGGCATAAGACTTCTGTCTGCACTGGGCTTCTCTCATCCTGTCCTGAATCAACTGGATCTTCTCTATAGTCTCTTGACTAGCCGGGGTCCAAAAATCCTACTCTCGTTGAGTCAATCTAACGGACTGGCGATCGACACAATCTACCATACAAAGCCTAAAAAGTTGACATTTGAATCATCTCCTGATAACTGTTATTTTAGGAGAACTCCATCAATGGCAAGTGACGATCCCAATTGCCGACAAAATTAAGCACGCACGCACGAAGCATATCCTCCAGAGTCTGTATAGTCCGCTCAGACTGACCATCGGTCTACGGATGGAAAGCGGTGCTAAAGCTCAACAAGGTACCCAAGGCTTCCTGAAGCTTTTGCCAAAGATGGCTAGTGAACTGGGTGCCTCTATTGGATACAATGCATGAAGAAACTTTGTGCAAATGCACAAACTCATCGATGTACAACTGAGCATACTGAGCATAACCGAAAGTGGTCTTCACTGGAAGGAAGTGAGCCGCTTTCGTTTACCGGACAACAAAATCGCCCAAATGGAGTCATACCCTTGACTAGACCTGGGTAGATCCACAACGAAATTCATGAAGATTTGCTCCTATTCCCACTCCGGAACGGTTAAAAGTTGCAACTCTCATGCCGGTCTCCAATGCTCAGCCTTAGCTCGCTGACAAGTCAGGCACCTCAAAACGAAATCCGAAACTTCACTCTTCATCACTGCTCACCCGTAACTATCTCTCAAGTCACGCTACATCTTGGTGGAACTTGGGTGAACACTAAAAGCTGACTGATGTGCCTGCTCTAGGATCTCGCATCTATACCCATCGGTATCAGGTACAAACAAACGAGTCCTTAAACTTAGCACACCCTGGTCATCAATCAGAACTCTGAATCTCTACCCTGTCGAACATGCTCAAGAATCTCGGACAAATGGGCATCGGCGGGCTGTGCCTCACGAAAACGATTAAGTAGAAGTGGACGGGCGGTGACATGAGCAAATTGTCCCCCAGTGGAGGTGAACTTAACTGTACTCAGCTGTCGCACAAGAACTGCAAATCTGTAAACGACTGTCTCTGAACTGTGCTCAACTAGAATAAGTTACCCCCGGGCCTACGGCTCAAACATCAGCTACCACATTCGCTTGCCCGGGTGATAAAGGATCTCACAATCATAATCCTTCACAAGCTCCATCCAACGACGCTGTCTCAAAACCAGATCCCCCTGCAGGAAGATGTACATTAAGCTCTGGTGGTCTGTGTAAATCTGACACGACTCTCCGTACAAGTAGTGTCTCCAAATCATCAGCGCAAGACCACCGCGGCCATCTCAAGATCATGAGTGGGATAATTCTTCTCGTGCTCCTTCAACTTCCAGAAAGCATAAGCGATAACTCTATCATGTTGCATCAATACACAATCGAGCCCCACTCGCGAAACATCACCGTAAACGACAAAGTCACCCGATCCAGAAAGCAAAGATAGAACTGGTGCAGTCGTTAACCGATTCTTCAACTACTGAAAACTCAGCTCGCATGCCTCAGTCTAAAGAAAAGAAACCCCCTTCCTAGTCAGTCCAGTCAGCGGTACAGCAATACGCAGAAGTCCTGCACGAAACGGCAGTAAAAACCGGCTAAGCCCAAAAAGATGCGGACCTCTGTCACTGATACAGGTTTGGGCAAAAGCTATACGGCCTAGATCTTCCTCGGGTCCATACGAATACCGTCTCCCGTAACCACATGACCTAGGAAGTCAACATTATCAAGCCAGAAGGAACACTTCGAGAATTTAGCAAACAGCCGGTGCTCTCTCAATGTCTGCAAAGCCATCCTCAAGTGTTGCTCACGTTCCTCTCGACTCTTGGAATAGACCAGAATGTCATCAATAACACAATAATAAACTAGTCGAGGAACAGCCTGAAAAAATCTGGTTCATCAAATCCATGAACGCTGCTGGGGCATTGGTGAGTCCGAACGACATCACCAAAAACTCATAATACCCATAGTGCGTACGAAAAGCAGTCTTTGGAATGTCATCATTCTGAACCCATAACTGATGATGACCTGATCTCAATTCAAACTTATAAAAATGTCCCGCACCCTGGAGCTAATCAAGGAAATCGTCAATGCGAGGTAAAGGATACCTATTCCGCACCGTAACTCAGTTCAATTGACGAAAAAAATCAATGCACAACCTCAATCTACCATCCTTCTTCTTGACGAATAGAACAGGAGCTCTCCAAGGCGAAACACTTGAACATACAAGTCCCCCATCAAGCAACACTTGCAGCTGATCCTTAAGCTCCCTAAGCTCCGCCGGCTCATCTGGAACAACGTCTGGAAACTCTCGCAAGATAGGAACACGGTCCAACGAATCTACTGTGGCTCCAGTATCACGAATGGAAGCTAAGAATCCTCGACATCCTCTTCTTAAAAGCCGACTAGCGAAAAAGGCTGAAATCAAGCTGTGAGGGGCAGCACCACGGTCCCCCTGCACAACAAGAACTGACTCGCCGGGAAAACAAAACCTGACTGTCTTCTCACGGCAGTCTACAGACTCATAGCACGTAGCTAACCAGTCCGTGCCCAGGAGAACGTCAAAGTCCAACATACCTAGAATGATCAAATCGACGGACGAATCTCTATCTCCTATCCGATTGGCACATGACCGAAACACGTGTCGCATAACAAAAGAATCGCCTACATGAGTAATCACGACAAGCGGCTGATCTAGCAACACAACTCTCGACCCAAACTCGTCACGAAGTGTGTAGAAACATATGAGTGCATAGATCTCAGATTCAACAAAACGTGTGCATCAAAAGAACATATGAAAAAGAATACCTGAAAACTCTGCATTGGACACCTGCGCATCCTAATGAGTCTAAGCAAATGCTTGTGCCTGTCTTCTACCTGCAACCAGCTGTCCTCCTCCTCTGCCACTCTGTCCTCTCTGAACAAACCCTCCGCGACCACGACTTCTCTGAACATAAGTCTAACGCGGATCAACAACAGGCGCAAAAGGTAACGCTCCCTGAGGTGAAGGTGGTCGGGTAACATATGGCACGACTGCCTTTCTCAGGCATACCACGGTATAATTCCTAACGAGGTGATGGAAACTCCCGCACCGGAAACATCCAGACGATGACTGCTGACCTTCCTGGGGATAAGAGTGATCAGTCGAAAATATTGCATTTTTTAACATGTCAATTTCCCTTCCATTTACATTCATCTAGAGGTTTTCAGTATTAATATAGCACATATTAGTAAAACAGCCGTAAAATACCAAATTACCTATGTTATACTTTAAAACCGACATTTCTGAGGGAAATTGAGTGTTTATCATTGCATCGCATAATCTTTGTATAGCGCAACACTTGTTTCGAGAATCTGTGCAGGAAATTCCAGGTAAAGAGCCAAAACAGTTAAAAGTGCTGAGAAAAATACGCCAAGTTCAAGACTTGTAATCTGGCAGTGATCAAAGAATATTTAAAAGATTCCACATATCAGGAAACATCACTGAAGCCAACACAAAGCAAATGAGGAATTTTGAAGCACAGAAGACCTCAAAGGGCCGCGGATCCGCGGCCCAATACCCACTCCCGCCGCGGATCCGCGGTTGGCCTGCTATGTCATCAGCGTCGCTTCACTTCAGGTTGCTCTTCTCAGCTTCAGAACCCCTTTAAGCTACTGCAAATGCCAGAGAACTCTAGAAGTTTCTGCCAGAACAGAAAGGCTCCTTGTTCAAGCTAAACACCCTCAAGCTTCCAAAGCAAGCTTCTCACTTAACTACCTAAAGCCTAGAAGTTTCTCCCTAACCTCCAAGCTTATGAAGGAAGCTAAGCCTAACTAACTACCTCTAGAAGCTTCTACCTAACTACCTAGCTTACAAGGGAAGCTAAACTAAACCTAGTTTCTAAAGGAAGCCAAAGCTCATGAAGGCTATAAAAGGGACCCTAAGGCTTGACTCTCAAGGTTGTTCATTAAGTTGTTCAATTAACCAGTACACACACAAGTTGAGTGGCACAACTTGTGCATTCAAAACCCTAACCCTAATCTAATCAAATCCAAGCCAAAGATCAAGAACACCGAGTACAATTCAAGTAAGAAGCCTTCAACCTTTTAGGAGCGAAGCCGATCTTCATCCGAGCAAGTGATCCAAGACGATCCGCGACTCACGAAGACGAGCGAAACCAAATCGACGATCGAGTTCTTTCCTCATTGTAGATCTTGAGAGAATTGTAACGAAATTGATGAAAAATAAAAGGTGAAATTCTTTAATCTTGCTTTCTTTATATTCTTGCATCATGATTAGATCTCAATTCTTGATTGTGTTTCTTGTTATGATGTTTGAGTAAAACTCCGCTCGTGAAGGTGTCGAGAGAATCAATAGATGATGATGTTATAAATCTTGAAAACGATTCTTAAGTCCTATGAGTTTTGTAAACTCTTGTAAATTGAAGAATCGACGACCTAGTTTCGAGCGACGCTTTCTTGATTGTGTTCGCTCTTAATTAGGGATCCACGATCAATTCTTGAATTTACTAGAGGCTAGAATGTGAATGAAATCAACGAAAGGACAAGGGATAGATGATGAAACCCTAGTTTCCGCAAGAAATCCCTAATTCTCGTTGATCGTCATCGATTTAGTAGCAAATCATCGATGGATAAGAAAACGTAATCAATAGATTTCATCACGTCTATAGATTCGATCGATTCCTACGAGCCTCATTTCGATTCTTGATTATTGGATTGAAAATCATCAATTCTTCATTCTTGATTTTAAATGTTTTCTTGTTAATTAGATTTAGATCTAGATAATTCTTGAATTCATTTTTAAATCTTGAATTGAATTGTCTTTTCTTTTCTTTTCTTTTCTTTAATCTTCAATTCATCTAATTCAATTACAAACGGATCACACTTTCCCCGTGGACGATCCGCACTCGCTAACGCGCTACAATCGACACCGTTATTGATTGCGGTAAAAAAATTTCTTTGGTTGTGATTTCTATACATTTTCTACATACACACCGAGAATTCATTCAATCAAATGGCGCCGTTGCTGGGATAGTGCGCTAATTCGTTCATTTTTGAAATTTGAGTTGAAAAATTTATTCCATCAAAATTTTTAGATCTAAATTCGCGCAAACACTAAACGATTCGTTGTGATTTGTTGCGAGGAGATCTGGAATCTGTGGAGGGAAGGGAAAAATATTCAGAGCATTCCAGAGAGCTCAAGAAGTGAGCGGGAACAGTACCAAAAAATTTTGTGCAGTGATCTTGATACCTGACCGTGGATCCGCGGTTTAAGGAGCTCTTGCGGCGGATCCGCCGCGTGTCAGAGGCTACAGTGCACTAAAGTTCTCAGGTGACTTCTTGACTTTCTTATCTCCTCTGTCTGCTCTAATAACAATTTTCTGCAAGTTTTCATTACAAAAATTCGCAGCGCCGCAAAAATAAAAATTGTGCGTGTTTGATCTTGGCTGTTTGCATTTTTAATACAGAATTAAAGGGGCACGGCCAAATTCAGATTAGGTGGGGAGTTCATTACCCTTCCTAAGCCCCAAAAATCACAAAACTGCATCCGCATTACCCTCATTAATTAAAAGAAATCTAGACTTGATTCTAAGGACCGTCGCGCTTACTTAGGACAGAAGAAGGCCGTGGGTAATCTATTGCTTATCCGCGTTTCTTTTGTGGTGTCTAAGGCAAGTGTATCTAAGGTAAGTGGTTACTTAATTAGGCCCACTACTTACGTAGTGGAGAACCTCCCACTTACCTGGCCACAGGAGAGACAAAGAGGCAGTGGAGGATTGGTCCTGCGACTTGTCTTTTGGCAGTTAGGAGCGGTCTAGAGACTTGACCTAGGTGACCATTAGACTTAGGGTTTTGCTTGTTGCATTTGTTGTGATTTGCATCATTTTTTTTCAAAAATCCGTATATTTTTCAAAACAAACACCACTTCATTCATTTCCCCTAATTATATCAACGCTGCCACTTGTACTAAACCCTTTTAGTGCAAGCTCGGCTGGACACGGGATTCTAGTGCCCGTCTTGTCCGCGTTTTCCCCCATCGACCCCAAAGTCGGTATTTCTACCTTTTCTTTTTCCCACCACCACCGCGATGGACGGTTATCCATCAAACTTTTACACCACTCTGCCACCGCCCGCAGGTGCGCAGAATCCTCCACGCATTTCTCTCCAAGAGAGATGCTATCCTTCACGTGTTCCCCTTCCCACCTGTCTTTCTATACCACCAGCCAACGGGGAAAATTTTGAAATCAACCCCCAATTCATCGAACTGTTACCCAAATTTCACTATCTTGATTCTGAAGACGCATACTTTTTATCTCCAAATTTGAAAACGCATGCGCAATGATTGGAACGTCACAACTGTCTGTGGATGCTCTGCGTTTACGTTTTCTCCCATTCACTTTGTGCGATTTAGCCGAGAAGTGGCTTTACAACACAACCGCACATTCTACTTCAAAATGGGATGAATTTGTAAACGCATTCCTAATGAAATTTTATCCCAATCACAAGACCAGCCGTGTTCGGAGCGAAATCTTCAAATTTACCCAACTTCCCACTGAACCATTTTGGAAATGCTTTGAACGGTTAAACGATCTTCTTTTACAATGCCCTCATCACGGAATCTCCAGATAAGATTTGTATCGAATTATCTATGAGGATATTGATCTCGCTACTAGACAGATGCTTGAAACCATGTGTCAAGGCACCTTCATGACCAAAGATGATGGTGAAGCTTGGAAATATCTAGAAAATTTAGCTCAAAAAACTTTACAATGGGAAAGTGTTAGACCACCACCGATTAGGGAAGAGGTCAATCAGCTCGATGTTTCCGTCATAATGAGAGCCGAAATGGCCGCAATACAAAAGAAACTCGACGTTATAGAAAACAAAATCTCTTCAGCCTTCCTAAACCAGTACACACTTCCCAAAACCGTGTGTGGTTGCTGTTCAAACCCATCACATTTGATGGAAGAATGTCCTTTGAATGTACCGTTTCAAGGTCACACTAATACTGCATTTCAGCAAAGACCTGAAAACGATCCTTCTTCTTCCTCATATAATCAAGATTGGAGGAACCACCCTGATTTTTCTTGGATCCAACACCAACCTCAATACACGGATCTAAACTAGAACAATTTCCAAAGGGCTCTTCCACCACAACAGCAACCACTCCAATTGAGTCAGCACCCCTTCCAAACATAAAACTTTCAAAATCCGGTCAACACACCTGCACCGTCTAACCCTTTGCAGTTGACCAGTACTGATGAATCCTCGTCATTCATGAACTTTCTTTTGATAATAAAGACTTCCGTCGATGATATAAAGAAAAACTCCACTTCCCAAGCGGAGAGTATTAAATCGATGGAAGCTCAAATTGCACAATAAAAAGCCGAAATGAGTGCAAGAAAAAAAGGGAATCTTCCAGCTCAACCCCTACCTTTTCCTGGACCTTCACATTACACAAATGTGGATGCACTTACCACGTTGAGATCTGGAAGAGTGCTAGACAATCATGTGGGTAAACAGATTGATGTTGAGGAATCAAGTGAACCCCAGGCTTCCACTTCCACTTCCACTCACACTTTTACTTCTTACCCTATTTTGTCTAATTTATCGTCTTCTTCCGAGCCTATTCTCCATTTTCCCAAAGGCTCGAACCCTCCACCCACTTCATCCTTCCCGCCCCCATAACCTTCTCCATAAATGTTGGACCCAACACTTATTGATAGAGCTCCATTTCCAAATAGATTGAGGCCCAACAAACCCAATGCCCAAATGGAGAAGCTTGTGGACATGTTTAAGCAAGTTAACATCAACATCCCTCTCCTAGATGCTATCCAACAAGTTCCGTCCTATGCGAAAACTTTTAAAAACTTGTGTACTAGGAAGAAGAAGACTCAAGTGCCCAAGAAGATATTCATGGCAAAGACTGTAGACACGGCTTTCCCCCAACAGTTACCACGGAAACGTAAGGACCCTGGCTGTCCTACTATTTCTATTTCTATTGGAGAAAAACACATCAACCGTGCTCTACATGACCTTGACGCTAGTGTTAACTTGCTTCCATACTCGGTTTACGAGCAGTTAGGTATCGGAGTGTTAAAGCCCTCGAGCATAACTCTCCAGATGGCTGACCGATCAATCACCAAACCTAAGGGAGAACTAGAGGATGTGTTAATAAAAATCGGGGAATTTGTATTCCCTATGGACTTTATTGTAATTGATACACAACCTGTAGCAAATCCACGGAATTAAATTCCGGTGATTTTAGGTCGCCCCTTTTTGGCCACTTCCAATGCTATCATCAACTGTCGTAATGGTTCTATGACCTTATCCTTCGAGAATATGTCAATTGAGCTGAACATTTACATGGTGGGAAGTGTACCCTCCGAACCTACTGCTCAGGTCTGTTCTGTCGACTTAATGGATGTCGACAGCAGCGAATTTGATGATCCTCATAATACCGATCCAGACTCTTTTCATATGTTGTTGTTTGACCCAACTATGTATCATACACATACGGACTCTTCCACTGAGTTGTCCGGGTCAACAACTAACACTGATTATGAACTGCTTCTAGAGTCTGAAGATCACCCCACACTTTGTGATGACATTATTCTTCGGGGTATTGATGAGACTTTTGAGGAGATCTTCGCCGATGAACTCGCATTTTTGAAAAGCACGGGTGTTGAATCATCTCCCAATCAATGAAATTGAACCTCCACCCCTTCTTCTGGACTGTAAAAAGAATGCGAGTAATCCATCACAATCACTGCATCGTCTCTCCAAAATGAGACGCACACACATTCTATTCCACCACTTACCCTTTCCCTACTTCTTCTTCCACCAAGCTGAGCACTACATTGATAAAATCTTCGAATGGTTGGTGTTGACCTTCGGTCTTTGCAAAGCTTGGCATCGACCAATGATTCTTGACCCCCTATTGTGATTTTCAAAAGATTAACATTTTTTAATTCAAGTTTGGGGGGGGGGGTATAATCTGGCTCTTGAAAAGAAAATTTTTTACACAAAATGTGGAGCCAAAAATAAGTTTGGGGGAGGATTTTCACTTAAATATTTTGCCCCTATTAATAAATTTCCTTCAAGGCTTACAGGTTTTTGAGATTTAGCAGATGGCAACAGCGAGAACACTGTTGAAAACAAGTTTGGGGGAGGTTTGTGCTTATTTTCGCATCATTTGCATATCATTTCGCATAAGCACAAAACATTTTTAAAACCTATAAAAATTTTGTACATAAATAAGATAATAAAAGATTAGATAGTGAAAAATTACATCTAAAAGATTGGAAAAATTTAAGAAAACCAAGAAAATTAGAAGTGTTCTTATACGAACTAGTAATAAGTAGTTATGAGCCGTTGTCCTAAGGATTAGTAAGATGAAGGAAGTCACTAATCTGAGGATAAAAAATAAGTCTGAAAAATAGTTCCTATTTTGAAAGCCAAACATTTTGAACGTTGATACCCTACTATTCGCACTTACACACGTCTTGAAACTCGGGATAGTAGAGGATACCTTGAAATGCTCTTGTCTAAAAGCCAAAGTATGAAGGAAATAAAAAAATAAATAAAATATAAAAATGGTGAGAAAAATGAACACTGGTTTTGTTATCGCCAAGGCAGCAATAAAAAAAATATAGCGAGGGTGCCTCTTCACCTAATGCCTTAGACCAACTGGTCTGGGAGTCACTGCTAAGCCTTAGGTGGTGCAAGACGAGGAAAAACACCGTATAAGCAAGCACATGAGTAATCGGTCGATTAGTACCTCAAGAAGTATTAACGGTCGCATGAAAATGTGTGAGCAAATCTAAATATTAATTAATTAAAAAGTAATGAGGTGGATGGACAAGAGTATGATAGCTTGAATTGAATTCTCCGGGTATAGGGATGTATATTACACACACGTAGGGTTATATGATCGATGTTTGGAAGAAAGATATGAATGAAGAATAAAGACGATGTTTTATTGAGGGATGATGTGATTTCTGACATCTTTTCATGACTATTAAGACAGGGCTCATGACAACCGAAAAGCTAGTATAGTTGGAAACTCTAATTTTCAGAGCTTTTCTTTTACAATTCTTGTCTTTAAATGTAACTTTCACGGTTTTCCTTTTATTATTGGATTTTGTGGGTGCAATCCGCTGAAATCCCTCAGGAGACAACACTCCTCCTACTAGGGACACCTAGAGGTTTAAAGGCTTTTTGCACGTGCTCAGTGCAATCGTGTTGCCTACGAAAGTGTGCTACTTAGTTTTTCTTTTTCTTTATTTTCTCCTTCTCTTTTTAATAAAACAGTTCGCTCGAGAAGACCGAAAATAAGTTTGGGAAAATTTGATCAGTCGAAAATATTGCATTTTTTAATACGTCAATTTCCCTTCCATTTACACTCATCTAGAGGTGTTCGGTATTAATATAGCACATATTAGTAAAACAGCCGTAAAATACCAAATTACCTGTGTTATACATTAAAACCGACATTTCTGAGGGAAATTGAGTGTTTATCGTTGCATCGCATAATCTTTGTATAGTGCAACACTTGTTTCGAGAATCTGTGCAGGAAATTCCAGGTAAAGAGCCAAAACAGTTAAAAGTGCTGAGAAAAATACGCCAAGTCCAAGACTTGTAATCTGGCAGTGATCAAAGAATATTTAAAAGATTCCACATATCAGGAAACATCACTGAAGCCAACACAAAGCAAATGAGGAATTTTGAAGCACAGAAGACCTCAAAGGGCCGTGGATCCGCGGCCCAATACCCACTCCCACCGCGGATCCGCGGTTGGCCTGCCACATCATCAGCGTCGCTTCACTTCAGGTTGCTCTTCTTAGCTTCAGAACCCCTTTAAGCTACTGCAAATTCCAGAGAACTCTAAAAGTTTCTGCCAGAACAGAAAGGCTCCTTATTCAAGCTAAACACCCTCAAGCTTCCAAAGCAAGCTTCTCACTTAACTACCTAAAGCCTAGAAGCTTCTCCCTAACCTCCAAGCTTATGAAGGAAGCTAGGCGTAGCTAACTACCTCTAGAAGTTTCTACCTAACTACCTAGCTTACAAGGGAAGCTAAACTAAACCTAGCTTCTAAAGGAAGCCAAAGCTCATGAAGGCTATAAAAAGGGACCCTATGGCTTCACTCTCAAGGTTGTTCATTAAGTTGTTCAATTAACCATTACACACACAAGTTGAGTGACACAACTTGTAAACCCTAATCCCCAATTCAGAATCCAAAACCAAAAATCAAGAACACCGAGTACCAAATCAAGCGAGCCTTCAACCATCCTTTCGGAGAGAGGTCGATCTTCATCCGAGCAAGTAATCCAAGACGATCCGCGACTCATGGAGACGATGCGATGCTAAATTCGACGATCTCGTTCTCTCCTCAAGTTCTTGTATTCCTTGAGCGAAGTGTAACGAATTGGAAGAAAGATAGGAATGAAGAATGAAGAATAAAGATGATGTTTTATTGAGGGATGATATGATTTCTGACATCTTTTCATGACTATTAAGATAGGGCTCATGACAACCGAAAAGCTAGTATAGTTGGAAACTCTAATTTTCAAAACTTTTCTTTTACAATTCTTGTCTTTAAATGTAACTTTCATGGTGTTCCATTTATTATTGGATTTTGTGGGTGCAATCCGCTGAAAACTCTCAGGAGATAACACTCCTCCTACTAGGGACACCTAGAGGTTTAAAGGCTTGTTGCACATGCTCAGTGCAATCGTGTTGCCTACGAAAGTGTGCTAGTTAGTTTTTCTTTTTCTTTATTTTCTCCTTCTCTTTTTAATAAAACAGTTCGCTCGAGATGACCGAAAATAAGTTTGGGGGAATTTGATCAGTCGAAAATATTGCATTTTTTAAAACGTCAATTTCCCTTCCATTTACACTCATCTAGAGGTGTTCGGTATTAATATAGCACATATTAGTAAAATAGCCGTAAAATACCAAATTACCTGTGTTATACTTTACAACTGACATTTCTGAGGGAAATTGAGTGTTTAGCGTTGCATCGCATAATTTTTGTATAGCGCAACACTTGTTTCGGGAATCTGTGCAGGAAATTCCACGTAAAGAGCCAAAACAGTTAAAAGTGCTGAGAAAAATACGCCAAGTCCAAGACTTGTAATCTGGCAGTGATCAAAGAATATTTAAAAGATCCTACATATCAGGAAACATCACTGAAGCCAACACAAAGCAAATGAGGAATTTTGAAGCACAGAAGACCTCAAAGGGCCGTGGATCCGCGGCCCAATACCCACTCCCACCGCGGATCCGCTGTTGGCCTGCCACATCATCTGCGTCGCTTCACTTCAGGTTGCTCTTCTTAGTTTCAGAACCCCTTTAAGCTACTGCAAATTCCAGAGAACTCTAAAAGTTTCTGCCATAACAGAAAGGCACCTTGTTCAAGCTAAACACCCTCAAGCTTCCAAAGCAAGCTTCTCACTTAACTACCTAAAGCCTAGAAGCTTCTCCTTAACCTCCAAGCTTATGAAGGAAGCTAAGCATACCTAACTACCTCTAGAAGTTTCTACCTAACTACCTAGCTTATAAGGGAACCTAAACTAAACCTAGCTTCTAAAGGAAGCCAAAGCTCATGAAGGCTATAAAAAGGGACCCTATGGCTTCACTCTCAAGGTTGTTCATTAAGTTGTTCAATTAACCATTACACACACAAGTTAAGTGACACAACTTGTAAACCCTAATTCCCAATTCAGAATCCAAAGCCAAAAATCAAGAACACCGAGTACCAAATCAACCGAGCCTTCAACCATCCTTTTGGAGAGAAGCCGATCTTCATCCGAGCAAGTGATCCAAGACGATCCGCGACTCATGGAGACGATGCGACGCTAAATTCGACGATCTCGTTCTTTCCTCAATTTCTTGTATTCCTTGAGTGAAGTGTAACGAATTGGAAGAAAGATAGGAATGAAGAATGAAGAATAAAGACGATGTTTTATTGAGGGATGATGTGATTTCTGACATCTTTTCATGACTATTAAGATAGGGCTCATGACAACCGAAAAGCTAGTATAATTGGAAACTCTAATTTTCAAAGCATTTCTTTTACAATTCTTGTCTTTAAATGTAACTTTCATGGTCTTCCTTTTATTATTGGATTTTGTGGGTGCAATCCGCTGAAAACCCTCAGGAGACAACACTCCTCCTACTAGGGACACCTAGAGGTTTAAAGGCTTGTTGCACGTGCTCAGTGCAATCGTGTTGCCTTCGAAAGTGTGCTAGTTAGTTTTTCTTTTTCTTTATTTTCTCCTTCTCTTTTTAATAAAACAGTTCGCTCGAGACGTTCGAAAATAAGTTTGGGGGAATTTGATCAGTCGAAGATATTGCATTTTTGAACACGTTAATTTCCCTTCCATTTACACTCATCTAGAGGTGTTCGGTATTAATATAGCACATATTAGTAAAACAGCCCTAAAATACCAAATTACCTGTGTTATACTTTAAAACCGACATTTCTAAGGGAAATTGAGTGTTTATCATTGCATCGCATAATCTTTGTATAGCGCAACACTTGTTTCGAGAATCTGTGCAGGAAATTCCAGGTAAAGAGCCAAAACAGTTAAAAGTGCTGAGAAAAATACGCCAAGTCCAAGACTTGTAATCTGGCAGTGATCAAAGAATATTTAAAAGATTCCACATATCAGGAAACATCACTGAAGCCAACACAAAGCAAATGAGGAATTTTGAAGCACAGAAGACCTCAAAGGGCCGCGGATCCGCGGCCCAATACCCACCCCCACCGCGGATCTGCGGTTGGCCTGCCACGTCATCAGCGTCGCTTCACTTCAGGTTGCTCTTCTTAACTTCAGAACCCCTTTAAGCTACTGCAAATTCCAGAGAACTCTAGAAGTTTCTGCCAGAACAGAAAGGCTCCTTGTTCAAGCTAAACACCCTCAAGCTTCCAAAGCAAGCTTCTCACTTAACTACCTAAAGCCTAGAAACTTCTCCCTAACCTCCAAGCTTATGAAGGAAGCTAAGCCTAACTAACTGCCTCTAGAAGCTTCTACCTAACTACCTAGCTTACAAGGGAAGCTAAACTAAACCTAACTTCTAAAGGAAGCCAAAGCTCATGAAGGCTATAAAAGGGACCCTAAGGCTTCACTCTAAAGGTTTTTCATTAAGTTGTTCAATTAACCATTACACACACAATGTCACGATCCGAAAGTATGGAACATGACCGGCACTTAAACTACGAACGTCTCGAGGCGTACGTAATCTAAGTAAACCGAAAACCCAGAAATCCAAACCAAGAAAAGTAGAAGAGTGCAGGAAAAACCAACTTAAAGCAAGTAGTTTCAATAGCATAAGCCGAATTATGCGGTTTTTAAAAACATCAAAAATTTACTGAAAATTTCGGCAGAGTCTCCTTTGTAAATACTGGCCCCCAAACGGGATACAACATGAATAGTATACGAAATCAATAAAAGGCATCCCCAAGCGGGAGCTAGCTCTACGTCAATCGACGGTCACAACCACACGAGCAATATAATATACAACGCCAACGGCGAGGATCAAAAACTCAAAAGGGAACTCAAAACCACCAGAAATATAACGAGCGACTCTAAGGTCGAAAGAATAAACAACACTGGTCTCTATCTCAATAGATACATGTTTGGTTGATGGAATTTACTAGATACAACTGAATAATATCATACAAGGTAATATGATGGGTACGATACAAGAAAAACCCACCTACTAGCAAGTCACCCGAATGAAACTGAGCCCGCAAGCCGTAATGAAACCTGTACGGCAAACCTGCAAGAAACTGGGGCACAACGGGGGTGAGTTGCCAACTCGTGAATAGAAAAATATCTACGCACAGAAATCGCATAAATAACGCAATCTAGGTCAATGATCATAATATATCCTCAAATATAAGTATAACAGGCAGCCTATAACAATGGCTAGGGTAATATCTAACCCGAGTATAATTTCATGTGCCCGTGTCAGTGCCTCAGGTAGCAATATATCATATGAATGAGGTATGAATGCATTAAACAGAATACATGTAAATGAAGAAACTGTTTTCATAAATTAGTGAGATTTCCTTCGTATTTTTAAACTGAGGTATCATAAATGAAATCAGCATCAACAGTGTCTAGCATCGACACAAAACATAAATCTCACTGTCTCGAAATATCAATGTCTCAATCTCAATATCTAGGGCGCCGTCAGTCCAGACCGGCCCCTACCATCCATCTCAAGACCACGACGGTATCCTCCGGATACCCGACGCGTCGGGTAATATCACCGGTAGGTAGTGCTCCCCAGCCAGGCTCAACGTCAACACCACATTCCTCTTGCCCCGGGGTACCATACCGGGCCCACCATGTACCCGTGACGGTTCCTCCACTCCTCGACACGGATCTCCAAAACCACAGCAAACTCATGGTGGACGACACTTTACATCACTAGAAAACCGCAACATTTTATATTTTAAAAGATCATAAGTTGTAAATTTTGCGGCTTTCCCCGAAATCCAGAAATATCATAAATCTCAAGAAATCATCACAAGTGCATATGTCAATGATAATGAACTAGGCATGAACAACTGAATAACAGTATGCATGAAGTGGTAGGTAATAACTACAACGTCTAATATGACATATAAGGGAAGTACACTAATATCATGTCAACACTACTAGCTAACAATCTAAGTCAAGCAATTATATTCTCTAAAGTGTACGTGACATGGCAATTACCGATGAAGATGTGTGTGAGCCGGCAAGTAGGTGTACGTGGTACATACGCATCATCGGTAATGGTGCTGGTGTCCTAAAAGCATGATATCAATAATGGAATATGCAGCAAAATAAATATGCGAGGCAGAGCGAACAACAATAATGTGCGGGAGCTGAATACTAGATACAACGATAACTAATCTGCAATAATCTAATATATGTCCTATAAATGGTGCCTTTTGAAATAACACGAATCATGGGGTTTTGAAAATAGGGGCTACGGTGTTTTTATGAAAAGATACGTCGTTTTTTGAAATATCCGTAGATTCCCTTGAGCTGTCTTTAAAAATGCCCACGATTCGTTAGTTTTTGAAATAGGTAAGAAGTCTAATCTAATCTAACAACTACACTAAACTATACGGCTGAACTAACAAGCTGAACTACAGGTAAGGAAACCGCCTATCATCTGAGTCGATACATATACATACCTGTATATGTATAGTCGGTGATCCCGCCTTAATAATTTCGTATCCGATACCATATCTATAATCAGGCATCTCAAGTCAAGAGTGCGGATCAATCATCAATATAGCTCGTACGTAAATCCGTCGTACGGTATCCCAATCTGGGTACGGTTCAATATCACATTCATCATACTATTCACCTGGTATCCTCTTTATCAAATATCATGATCGGGGTACTGATCTACGTCTAGTACCATACTGATACCGCCTACGTATGCATGGACATGTGTGAAACACTACGTCAAGGACCCGCTACAATGTCATGTCGTATCTAAGATACGAACCCTGCTATATTACCGATCTCACGGCCTCAAATCAAATCTCATCGACTCAGCTCAATCCCAAGTATCATCCTCAATCCGTATGTGAACACATAGTCCCATACCCATGTGAACACATAACTATAAAGAATCCCATCAGCACATATCAATAGGAATGTATGCAAGTATGTATGTGTGTATGTGTAGTGCAACACTACCCTAGGGTTCGCAACACTAAAAATAGTCCAACACACCAATATCCATCCTAAGCATCGTTATTAATCCTAAATAACATATAATAAATGTTTGTGTGTATACGCATCCGTATACACCACCACGGACTGCGGGGGTGCTATACGCCATCCACCCGACTTCTCCCCGTAGATATAAATCTACTCACCTGGTCCTCGCTAGCCGGTGCCGACGTCGCCACGCGCTTGCTTGTCGTCTCGAAGTCCACATGGGGGTACCTACATATCATAATGCACCATATCTCATTAAAATCCGACTCATGATCAAAACGACGCACGAATCCCACATAGGTCAAAACCTATGGTTGCTTTCACAAATCAACCCAAAAACCCTCGACGTCGGCGTACAAACGCCAAACCATCAAGAAAAACCCAAATACACTCATTTGCATATTCACGAACACTAATTTTAATATAAACTAGGTTGAAACTCACAAAAACGCCAATTTCACTCAAAAAGTCATTTTTCCGAAAATCTAGCGAGCACAATTCACCGTTTTTGTACAAAACATGTTGTTTAAATGAATGTTGAGGCCAATAAATTTATTAAATATCTTAAATAAGTCATAGAAACAATTTCCGGAATTTAATCTCATTAAATTCCAAAAACCCTAATATTCTAGTTTACAAAATACCCTTTTTAACAATTTCAAAGCAAAAAAATGCACAAACTACAATTTATGTTGGATTTCCATGAACAAAAAGCATTAAACCACTCAATATAATCTTTATAATGACATGAAACCTAAATTTGAATTTTATCTCATAAGAATATAATTATTTAAAAAACCTAGTTTACCAATTATATAATTATCACTTTTAAATTAACAAATATGCAAACTAGAAACTTAAATTGGATTTAGCATAACATTAATATGTCAATTATATCATATAAACTAAATCTCACAACACAAAATACCAATTTAAAATCAAAACCCTCTCTTGAATTTTAAATCATGCACCTAAAACTAATTAAAAACCTAATTAAACAATTAATTAAGCTAACCTAAGCAATTAACAACACATTAAGCAAAAAGGTTAGAATTTATACCCACATAATTTGAAGAACCCACAAGCACACTTAGCCTCCCAAATTGAAATCTAAATCCCTAGATCCATGCTATGGTAGCCAAGGGAAAATGGGTAGGAGGTGGATTTTGATTTGGATTTTTGCTTGATTTTTTGTGGATTTTTCAAGCATTTTTGAAGAACTTTTTTAAAGAGAAGGAGATGAAGAATGAAGGGCTGTTGGAGTTCAGATTTTGGCCAGAAAATGAGTGGGGGAGGAGAGAGAGGGAGGTGGAGAAAAATGGGGAGAAAGTCAAAGTCAATTCAAGGTTAAAAGTCTAACTAATTTATCCATTTTCTTTTCTTTTCTTTCATTTCTTTTCCTTTGAAATTCAAGTGGGGAAAAAAATGGGGGCTGCTGAATTTAGCTAAGGGGAGAAGTAAGTGGGGGTGTGTAGGTGTGGGCACGGGTGTGGGGTGATGAAAAATGATAAATACAATACCCCAAACATCCATTTACGCTAAAAAAAAGCCTTTTTTCTTCAATAATTTCTAAACCGTTTTGGCAAATGATTTCGTTCCAAAAACCACATGATAAATTTTTATTTAAAGTTTTATGATGCACAAAATTTGTTTCAACTCATTCCAATTTGTAATTTTCCCTAATTAAATGTATTAGTGACGGCTTAAAATAATAATAAAATAATATTTTTTTCAGAAAATTTGAAATTTCACCAGCGGCTCAATAAACACCAAATAATAGAAATTACATAGCTAGAATATGTATATTTAATTTTTATAATAAGATATTTGTATTTTGACTTTTTACAGAAAACCCTTTTATTTTACCGATTTTTCGAAATTTCATCGAAACGATTTTCAAAACGCTACAATCTTCCCCCCTTAAAGAAATTCGGTCCCCGAATTTAAATTCAAACTTCCCAAAATACTAAAACATCTAAGAAAGACCATCAAGTCGTCGGGGCTCCGAAACTGTAAATACATAAAACAAATCGTAGCGCAGTGCATGCGCTTGAAAAAAAAATGAGTATATAACTCAAATCAATACTCCGTCAAGCATCCCGCAATCATCGGAGTCATGGAGAAGACATCAATGCCAAATCCAAATCAAACCAATATGATATAACTCGAAACTATACATGTAAACATCGAATCTATATCTGTAAGTATCTGAAGGAAATGCATGCCAAATCTCTTAAGTCGCTGTGCAACGCGTATAACACTGCACAGTGGCGGACGTCTATCATAAGAAAATAGCTATATACATATATACCTTTGTTTGAAATGTATGTTCCGCCGTTTTGGAAACAATTTAGAAGGGTCTCCTTGTTTTAAACATTTCGTGTCATATCAGACACGTAGGTAAATACTGAGGCTATAGCTCGCTTTTTGGAAATCCCTTCAATAACTATCAATGCATGCAAAATATATTCAGGTACTGTCCTCTGACTAGTCCTGCTCAGTACGAAAACATATAGCAATATCATAAAAACGTACTGCTCTATAAGAAATCAATCCCAAAATATGCACATGAATACTACGTGCGTCTGGTGCGTACGGAAATCAAAATCCATGAATGTACCATACATGCGCACAGAAACAATATCTAAGTGCATCGGGTGTGCACGAAACATCTGTTGTAGGCAACATGTGTGCCTGACAGCAAAATCAGGTGCATCTGACATGCACGAAAAAAAAATCTCGATTTAGTGCATCTGGTGCGCACCAAAATCACCCTTCAAAACATGCGCCCAACATGCGCGAAAATCCAAATCAGGTGCATCCATCGTGCACGAAATCATGAAATCCAATATCAAGCGTCGAACATGCGCAAAATCCAATCAGGTGCATAAAGTGCACAAAACAAATATCGAGTATCGCAATCGAAATCGAAGTCCAGTACATCTAAGTGCACAAAAGGCGTATCACTGCACTGCAAGCATATAATAACTATACAGAGTGCAGGAACCAAATCGTGTGCATGCATTCGCACAAAACCAACTCAACTGTTTAAAACCGTAAAATCACAAACATGTGAAACTAAAGCACGAAAACGATATCAAGTGTAACACTGTGCAAAGACCGTAAATCCTCAATCATCAAAATCAAATCATACGAATAAATCACCCAAAACATCGTAATCAATAATGGCGGAACAGTACCGCTCAAGTGCATTCTCTAAGAATCTCGGCCAACTGTCACGGTCACTAGTGGGACGTCTCGTCGATGATCATGAACTCTGTCCTGCTGGTGTGCGTAACCATGACCACTCCTGGGTCAAGGTCTTCACTGTGAATTACCAATCTTTCGGTCCATCGGCTCATCGGCCCTGTCAGGTGTGCTAACGGGGACGATTCTGTTCTGGCACTTCTCTGGTCATCTCTTGGTCAATCATCGCGACCACTCGTAAGAAAGCATATCACTGGCGTCGGCCTCTGGCTCTCTGAATGTACGTGACACATCTGATCCTGGGTGCAAGTATCATTGCAGCAGTGTCCTGGAAGGAATCCTGCTCACGGTCTCTTCCATGTCTCGTCTCTGCCAACTGTCCGGAAGTCATTGTCCTTTCCTATATCTGCATCTTGCTCTGGAACGACTGCATACTCATCGCGACTCCTTCTGGAAGGTACATCCAGTATTCTGTCTCGGCATGCGCATCGCATCTCTGATGTCGGCGGAGGGGAACATCATCACATCTAGATCTAGTACGAACCTCTTACTTCACTTTTCTCTAATGTCTTCTGCTTTGGACTCGTCTCGTCGCGGCTGCATGGACTGAGCTCCAACGGCTATCCTCGTATCGGGAGTCTCCCAAGAAATGCATCTCACCACCTAGCATCCGAATTAAGTCGAGCCATCCGATCGAGTCGTCAAAACCTCGTAATCCCCCAAGAGCTCAACATCTTGGGCACAGTTTAATAGTATCGAGTACATACCACAGCATCGGTGGTCCAGCCGTAGAAGGGCAAACCCAAGCCTCACTAATGGCGCCGTGGAACTGCCGCAAACCCGAAGGTTCAAAGGCTTTCACACGGTCATTAAGTCGAGTTAAGGTTTCATTCTTCTAGAGGGACCATAGAATTGCCTGCATGTCTTTCCGACTACTTTAAACTTGGATAAATAGGTTTCTGACATTCGATCGTCTCTGTCGACTCCCAACGTCTCCGCGTGAAGTCGTCTCTAGCTGGAATCAATCTATCTGATGACCTAGCATCGGGGTAAGAGAACGAACCACCTGTCCTAGTCATTCATCATCGGGTGACTAGCGACCTTCTATCATCTATTCGTACAACTCGCCCCGCCATAGTTCCAACATATGGGGCGATATCTCGTCGCTCGCAGCAACAACTGGCTCGCTCGTCTGCACGCTGAACAGTGCCTCAATCATCAGGAGTAAGCAACACACCAACGGTCATCAAAATCTGGCTGGCCTCTGTCAGTGGCTCAATCCTCTAGTGTCGATCAGCACATCCGAGTAACCTCATAAAGGCGATCCGCCAAACGCTCGTGGCGCGGAAACACAGTAAAAAGACACATCTCTGCAATCGTGTGTCGCCGGAATTTCGCCCTGGTCAGTCCTCGTTCGTGATGAGCTTGTGCTGACCGCAACTCTAGCCGTAGCTCTCCCTGCCTGTAACTGTAGCAGCAAAACCAAACTGGTACCGACGAGGCTAGATCAGGAAGGAATATAATACTGAACAAGGAAATGTACATCCTAAGGCTTCATAAGTGGAGTGGCGTGTCGTAAATATGCCGCAGAACATACCAACGGTACGTTACTCAACTTTAGTCACCTATTCCATCAACCAAGGGTCATCCTACGCTCCGAAGGTTAAAACCTAACGCTCTGATACCAACTTTGTCACGATCCGAAAGTATGGAACATGACCGGCACTTAAACTACGAACGTCTCGAGGCGTACGTAATCTAAGTAAACCGAAAACCCAGAAATCCAAACCAAGAAAAGTAGAAGAGTGCAGGAAAAACCAACTTAAAGCAAGTAGTTTCAATAGCATAAGCCGAATTATGCGGTTTTTAAAAACATCAAAAATTTACTGAAATTTCGGCAGAGTCTCCTTTGTAAATACTGGCCCCCAAACGGGATACAACATGAATAGTATACGAAATCAATAAAAGGCATCCCCAAGCGGGAGCTAGCTCTTCGTCAATCGACGGTCACAACCACACGAGCAATATAATATACAACGCCAACGGCGAGGATCAAAAACTCAAAAGGGAACTCAAAACCACCAGAAATATAACGAGCGACTCTAAGGTCGAAAGAATAAACAACACTGGTCTCTATCTCAATAGATACATGTTTGGTTGATGGAATTTACTAGATACAACTGAATAATATCATACAAGGTAATATGATGGGTACGATACAAGAAAAACCCACCTACTAGCAAGTCACCCGAATGAAACTGAGCCCGCAAGCCGTAATGAAACCTGTACGGCAAACCTGCAAGAAACTGGGGCACAACGGGGGTGAGTTGCCAACTCGTGAATAGAAAAACATCTACGCACAGAAATCGCATAAATAACGCAACCTAGGTCAATGATCATAATATATCCTCAAATATAAGTATAACAGGCAGCCTATAACAATGGCTAGGGTAATATCTAACCCGAGTATAATTTCATGTGCCCGTGTCAGTGCCTCAGGTAGCAATATATCATATGAATGAGGTATGAATGCATGAAACAGAATACATGTAAATGAAGAAACTGTTTTCATAAATTAGTGAGATTTCCTTCGTATTTTTAAACTGAGGTATCATAAATGAAATCAGCATCAACAGTGTCTAGCATCGACACAAAACATAAATCTCACTGTCTCGAAATATCAATGTCTCAATCTCAATATCTAGGGCGCCGTCAGTCCAGACCGGCCCCTACCATCCATCTCAAGACCACGACGGTATCCTCCGGATATCCGACGCGTCTTGTAATATCACCGGTAGGTAGTGCTCCCCAGCCAGGCTCAACGTCAACACCACATTCCTCTTGCCCTGGGGTACCATACTGGGCCCACCATGTACCCGTGACGGTTCCTCCACTCCTCGACACGGATCTCCAAAACCACAGCAAACTCATGGTGGACGACACTTTACATCACTAGAAAACCGCAACATTTTATATTTTAAAAGATCATAAGTTGTAAATTTTGCGGCTTTCCCCGAAATCCAGAAATATCATAAATCTCAAGAAATCATCACAAGTGCATATATCAATGATAATGAACTAGGCATGAACAACTGAATAACAGTATGCATGAAGTGGTAGGTAATAACTACAACGTCTAATATGACATATAAGGGAAGTACACTAATATCATGTCAACACTACTAGCTAACAATCTAAGTCAAGCAATTATATTCTCTAAAGTGTACGTGACATGGCAATTACCGATGAAGATGTGTGTGAGCCGGCAAGTAGGTGTACGTGGTACATGCGCATCATCGGTAATGGTGCTGGTGTCCTAACAGCATGATATCAATAATGGAATATGCAGCAAAATAAATATGCGAGGCAGAGCGAACAATAATAATGTGCGGGAGCTGAATACTAGACACAACGATAACTAATCTGCAATAATCTAATATAAGTCCTACAAATGGTGCCTTTTGAAATAACACGAATCATGGGGTTTTGAAAATAGGGGCTACGGAGTTTTTATGAAAAGATACGTCGTTTTTTGAAATATCCGTAGATTCCCTTGAGCTGTCTTTAAAAATGCCCACGATTTGTTAGTTTTTGAAATAGGTAAGAAGTCTAATCTAATCTAACAACTACACTAAACTATACGGCTGAACTAACAAGCTGAACTACAGGTAAGGAAACCGCCTATCATCTGAGTCGATACATATATATACCTGTATATGTATAGTCGGTGATCCCTCCTCAATAATATCGTATCCGATACCATATCTATAATCAGGCATCCCAAGTCAAGAGTGCGGATCAATCATTAATATAGCTCGTACGTAAATCCGTCGTACGGCATCCCAATCTGGGTACGGTTCAATATCACATTCATCATACTATTCACCTGGTATCCTCTTTATCAAATATCATGATCGGGGTACTGATCTACGTCTAGTACCATACTGATACCTCCTACGTATGCATGGACATGTGTGAAACACTACGTCAAGGACCCGCTACAACGTCATGTCGTATCTAAGATACGAACCCTGCTATATTACCGATCTCACGGCCTCAAATCAAATCTCATCGACTCAGATCAATCCCAAGTATCATCCTCAATCCGTATGTGAACACATAGTCCCATACCCATGTGAACACATAACTATAAAGAATCCCATGAGCACATATCAATAGGAATGTATGCAAGTATGTATGTGTGTATGTGTAGTGCAACACTACCCTAGGGTTCGCAACACTAAAAGTAGTCCAACACACCAATATCCATCCTAAGCATCGTTATTAATCCTAAATAACATATAATAAATGTTGGTGTGTATACGCATCCGTATACACCACCACGGACTGCGGGGGTGCTATACGCCATCCACCCGACTTCTCCCCGTAGATATAAATCTACTCACCTGGTCCTCGCTAGCCGGTGCCGACGTCGCCACGCGCTTGCTTGTCGTCTCGAAGTCCACATGGGGGTACCTATATATCATAATGCACCATATCTCATTAAAATCCGACTCATGATCAAAACGACGCACGAATCCCACATAGGTCAAAACCTATGGTTGCTTTCACAAATCAACCCAAAAACCCTCGACGTCGGCGTACAAACGCCAAACCATCGAGAAAAACCCAAATACACTCATTTGCATATTCACGAACACTAATTTTAATATAAACTAGGTTGAAACTCACAAAAACGCCAATTTCACTCAAAAAGTCATTTTTCCGAAAATCTAGCGAGCACAATTCACCGTTTTTGTACAAAACATGTTGTTTAAATGAATGTTGAGGCCAATAAATTTATTAAATATCTTAAATAAGTCATAAAAATAATTTCCGGAATTTAATCTCATTAAATTCCAAAAAGCCTAATATTCTAGTTTACAAAATACCCTTTTTAACAATTTCAAAGCAAAAAAATGCACAAACTACAATTTATGTTGGATTTCCATGAACAAAAAGCATTAAACCACTCAATATAATCTTTATAATGACATGAAACCTAAATTTGAATTTTATCTCATAAGAATATAATTATTTAAAAAACCTAGTTTACCAATTATATAATTATCACTTTTAAATTAACAAATATGCAAACTAGCAACTTAAATTGGATTTAGCATAACATTAATATGTCAATTATATCACATAAACTAAATCTCACAACACAAAATACCAATTTAAAATCAAACCCCTCTCTTGAATTTTAAATCATGCACCTAAAACTAATTAAAAACCTAATTAAACAATTAATTAAGCTAACCTAAGCAATTAACAACACATTAAGCAAAAAGGTTAGAATTTATACCCAAATAATTTGAAGAACCCACAAGCACACTTAGCCTCCCAAATTGAAATCTAAATCCCTAGATCCATGCTATGGTAACCAAGGGAAAATGGGTAGGAGGTGGATTTTGATTTGGATTTTTGCTTGATTTTTTGTGGATTTTTCAAGCATTTTTGAAGAACTTTTTTAAAGAGAAGGAGATGAAGAATGAAGGTCTGCTGGGGTTCAGATTTTGGCCAGAAAATGAGTGGGGGAGGAGAGAGAGGGAGGTGGAGAAAAATGGGGAGAAAGTCAAAGTCAATTCAAGGTCAAAAGTCTAACTAATTTATCCATTTTCTTTTCTTTTCTTTCATTTCTTTTCCTTTGAAATTCAAGTGGGGAAAAAAATGGGGGCTGCTGAATTTAGCTAAGGGGAGAAGTAAGTGGGGGTGTATGGGTGTGGGCACGGGTGTGGGGTGATGAAAAATGATAAATACAATACCCCAAACATCCATTTACGCTAAAAAAAGCCTTTTTTCTTCAATAATTTCTAAACCGTTTTGGCAAATGATTTCGTTCCAAAAACCACATGATAAATTTTTATTTAAAGTTTTATGATGCACAAAATTTGTTTCAACTCATTCCAATTTGTAATTTTCCCTAATTAAATGTATTAGTGACGGCTTAAAATAATAATAAAATAATATTTTTTTCAGAAAATTTGAAATTTCACCAGCGGCTCAATAAACACCAAATAATAGCAATTACATAGCTAGAATATGTATATTTAATTTTTATAATAAGATATTTGTATTTTGACTTTTTACAGAAAACCCCTTTATTTTACCGATTTTTCGAAATTTCACCGAAACGATTTTCAATACGCTACACACAAGTTGAGTGACACAACTTGTGCATTCAAAACCCTAACCCTAATCCAATCAAATCCAAGCCAAAGATCAAGAACACCGAGTACAATTCAAGCAAGAAGCCTTCAACGTTTTAGGAGCGAAGCCGATCTTCATCCGAGCAAGTGATCCAAGACGATCTGCAACTCACGAAGACGAGCGAAGCCAAATAGACGATCGAGTTCTTTCCTCATTGTAGATCTTGAGAGAATTGCAATGAAATTGTTGATAAATAAAAGGTGAAATTCTTTAATCTTACTTTCTTTACATTCTTGCATCATGATTATATCTCAATTCTTGATTGTGTTTCTTGTTATGATGTTTGAGTAAAACTCCGCTCGTGAAAGAGTCGAGAGAATCAATAAATGATGATGTTACAAACCTTGAAAACGATTCTTAAGTCCTATGAGTTTTGTAAACTCTTATAAATTGAAGAATCGACGATCTAGTTTCGAGCGATGCTTTCTTGATTGTGTTCGCTCTTAATTAGGGATCCACGATCGATTCTTGAATTTACTAGAGGCTAGAATGTGAATGAAATCAACGAAAGGATAAGGGATAGATGATGAAACCCTAGTTTCCGCAAGAAATCCCTAATTCTCGTTGATTGTCATCGATCTAGTAGCAAATCATCGATGGATAAGAAAATGTAATCAATAGATTTCATTACGTCTATAGATTCGATCGATTCCTACGAGCCTCATTTCGATTCTTGATTATTGGATTGGAAATCATCAATTCATCATTCTTGGTTTTAAATGTTTTCTTGTTAATTAGATTTAGATCTAGATAATTCTTGAATTCATTTTTAAATCTTGAATTGAATTGTCTTTTCTTTTCTTTTCTTTAATCTTCAATTCATCTAATTCAATTACGAACGGATCACACTTTCCCTATGGATGATCCGCACTCACTAACGCGCTACAATCGACACCGTTATTGATTGCGGTCAAAAAATTTCTTTGGTTGTGATTTCTATACATTTTCTATGTACACACCGAGAATTCATTCAGTCAAAGAGCTAAACAACTGATCTCGTCCCAAGCCTCTGCTACTCCCGCGACCTGAACGAAATCTGTCGTAGCGTCTAAACATCTATCTCTGGGCTGATACACCTGTACGAGCCCTCCTTGGTCCTGGAACTTCCAAAGACTCGGAAAGACACTCCTCATCTAGTAGGGCTGTGTCCACTGTTGCTGTATACATGACACAATGTTGTATGCTGATAGCAAGGAATAACTGGGTAACAGGGGGAACAACCTCCTGTTTCTGCGCTCGACTGGCCTCAGCCAACGATCCCATCATCTGGCACAAATTCTGCATATCTGTCTCTAGCATAGCGATACGATATATCGAAGGTGGATCAATATGCTCATGTACAGCGAGCGTACCGTTCTGGTCAGTCCTCGTCTCAGACGAGCCAACTCTGACCTCGGCTCTCACTGTCTCTCCCTGTGCCCTCGTAGTCTACGACGGCATAATGGCTAGAAATGGAAATAGGATCCGATAAGAACACGGAAATCAAATCACAATGATGTATAAAATCATGGAAGGAATTTCAAACAATAAGTCCTAAGGTCACTTAGGCGGAGTACCGTGTCGTAAGTATGCCGCGGACATACATACGCTACGTCACTCCGCTTAAGCTACCTACTCCATCATACCAAAGTCATCCTAAACTCCGAAAGGTAAAACCTAGCGCTCTGATACCAACTTTGTCATAACCCGAAATTTGGCACATGACGACACTTCGACTACGTAACGTCTACAGGCGTAACGCAATTCAAGTAAGCCGAAAACCCAGAAATCTAAACCATCAAAAGTAGTAAGTGAGAAGAACATTGTTAAAAACTTTTGGGAATCTCAAGTAAAAATCTTTAACTTATGTTTCTTTCATAAAATTTTGGCAGCACCTCCTTTGTAAAAACTAGCCCCGAAAATGGTACAAACATAAGATATAAGTATAGCATCCCCAAACGGGAGCAAATCTCGCCCAAAAGCGGAAACAAGCACAACAAGAAGATATACGACGCCGTAGCGAAGAAATAGGCAATATAAAAGAGATAATCAACATAAGAAAAGGGCCGGCTCATACGAGCACGACACCCAGAGTCACAAAATAATATACAATATCGTCCTCACATCTCGTTTCTAAGTTAATACATGAAGTAGTAGATGGAGAGTACTAGATACAATAAGATATACAATGAACATCATCGGATAACCGCAAAACCCACCTATAGCAAAACTGCTCACAGTCAGCTGTAACGGTATTCGCTGCAAAAAGATACGATAAGAAGAAGCCCTGCCGTGACTGCTATGAGGGACAATATGCAAAACAATGTGGCACAACGGGAGTGAGTTGCCAACTCATGAATAGTAAATAACATCATGCAGGTAATCGCAGATATGCACGTACTGCGATAATCTATCACATGCAAACTGATAGTATAATATGGCAATATATATATGCAACAGTTATGAAAGGTACTCTATCAGGTACTACTAATACATGAAGCAATACATATCAAATGAAAGCTGAGTATGTGATAAAACATATCATCATCACGGAATCCTCATCATGGAAAAACCAGTGTCCATCAACGACACTCTAAATCCCAATACCTTAGGAACCGTCACTCTAATCGGTCCCCATATCCTGTAAGTCTCATGGAACCTGAGTGTCCAACATTGACAATTGAAAACATCATAAAAACTAGTGTCCATCAACGACACGTAAATCCACATACCATAGGCTCCGTCTGCGGGATCGACCCGCGGGCTCCGGTAGAACTGTCGGTCTATGTCCATCTCATAACTCCTATCGGTATCCTCCAGATATCCGCCGAGTCCAAATACTATCACCAGTGGGTAGTACTCCCTCTGCCAGGTTCATCGTCTACACCACGAAAATCACCTCTTGCCCCGGAGAACCATACCAGGTCCACCATGTACCCGCAGACGGTGCCTCCCGCTCCTCGAATCGGGTTTCTAACACAAGTTTCAGAACCGAGAAAACTCATGGTGGACGCATCGAAATATCATATCAAGAGAAACCGGGTTTTTCAAACAATGCATAATATTTTGAAATACCACGGTCCTCAAATCCATAAAATTACATGAAATCCATATCTCAATGCATAAATCCATGAAATATAATATATGCAATATAAAACAGTAATATGAGCATATGAAGGAAAAACCGCTATTTAATTACATCAAGTTATTAAATATATCATGCGGTTCCAATTTCTCCAAAGTCAAATACAACATCATATAAAGGTGAACATGTAGCTATAGCAAGGTACATGTGTAAGCACGTAGGTATAGCAAGGTATATGTGTAAGCATGTAGGTATGCATGTATGCTATATTTCATATGTACAATGGAATAAGAATCAATGTCTCAATGTCGCTAACCAATACAATATCACATATGTATATGTGTTGTGCGTGTCATGAAAATTACCGACGGTGTGTGTAGCATAAAATTTATGCTCGTACAACATGAACCGGCAGTAATGGTGTTGTGTCTCATTAATACTATGTCCATATGAAATAGGAAAATGAGGTATGCAACAATGGTACACATGCACAATCAATGTTCATATACTTTAACTAATAATCATGTCATTGAATCTAGCCCAGACGCATAACGCCATACAGGCGATTCCCCTGTAGATGTTAAATCTACTCACAAATGATATTGGGCTAAGTAAAGCCAATTTCTTGCTTTCCCTTATTCGCAGCGTCCGAAGTCCCCACCTGCGATCCAAAAATCATACAACAATCATAACAATTTCACATTAGAAATCGACCAATAACACGTACAAACTACGTTTGACCAACGCACCAACTCCATACAAACTCTCAAGTGTTCGTCTAGTGGTTAACGTGCGTAGCGACACCCCAAAACCAACCCAAGTGCAGCAGCTACACAAAGTACACGAACCGTGTCGGATAACGTAACGCACGTAGTCGAAACACTAGAAATAAGCAAAGTGATCCCAGATTTTGTATACTGTAAAAACATAAAAATCAAGCAGTACCAAACACTCTAAAACAACTGCAGACAGCTACCCTACAAAACCTATGCCCCAACTCCCCTAAAAATCCGAGCTCGCCGGAATTCACCCTATTGTCGTTGACCAAAACTGCCCAGGTGGGGTTCGTGCTTCAGGTGTACACTCAGAGTCACTAGTACATCACTATTACATTGCTAGATTTTCCTGTATACACTCGGGGTCACAACAGATCACAGACACTCCAATATGACACTAAAAATATGATATGTGCACAAAATTATACTTTTAGTGTTCTAAACAACAACTACAAGGCAACACAACAATAAAACATCTATTTAACAGTATAGAGGTTATACCTATCCACACTTGCTCAAAATATCCTAGCTTTCCATGCTCCAAGTGATCCTAGTGGCTAAAAGATGACTTGAGAAGTGTTTTGGTAGTGTTTAATGAAGTTTTGCAAGGTTTTAGTGTTGTGATGGTGAGGGTTTCAGTTGAGAGTAAAGGAGATGAAGAATAATTGAGGAAGAGAGAGTGAGGTGAGAATGAGAGAGTGAGGTGAGATAAGGATCAGACAGTGAGTGTAGGGTGGGTGTGTACCTTACACTTACTCTCTCCCTCTCCTTCATTAATGCAAGCATACTTATCCCCATGAATCATCTTGTCGCCTCCCTCATTCCCAAACAAAAAGATAACTCACACACAAATATCTAAGTGTAAGGTTAATCATGGCATGGATTAGTTTAAGGTGTCATGGCCACTAAACAAGGTTAACACTAAACAACCCTCATGTTAACATGCACAAGTGTGTGTAAGCAAAAACAAATAATAATAAAATATTGATTAATTTTAATAAAATGCGAGAAAACAATTTTGGTAATCTTTTTACTAAAAACCCACATTATCGCTTAATTAACACTAATCGCATTCTAAGGTGTTACATATCTCCAGCACATGTCAACTAAATAGAGAGAGGCCGATCAACATTACTCAACTTAGGAGTGCATCCAGATATGAGTAATTTGAAAGAGAAGAAAGTTCTCAAAACCATTGCTATCAATTGGATACCAAACACAGGTATCTACATTTTCGATCACCTTTAAGAATCCTGATACTTGCAACACATGGTTCTCTACTTTATTCTTGTACCTATAACTTCTCAAAACACGGACCTTGTATTTCTACGAAATACCTGTCTCAAACTGGAGAAGTCACAAGTAAATAGAATATAGTACGAGTTCCAACCCCTTTGTACTAATGGACACTGGACAACATACAATACTTTGTATATGTCCCCTGAGTTCAATAACTCAAACCCTGTGCATCGTAGGTTGAAAACTGTACTATGGTTAAGAAGAATTACACCGCTGTTTAATGCTCCTTACCTAACCATCAACTAATATAGGTAAATGTCATGGACATAATTTCAAAAAGTTATATCTCACTTTATAAAATTAACATACAGATATATCAGTTTGAAATTTGTGCATAACAATGGATATTCAAAACCAAATATCTACCATCAGGCAAAACCCAAGGTGATTTCCTCAAATATCACCATGTTTACTGCCGAAAACGGGAGACGGAACCGCGTAGGCCGTCTTCCCTGAATTTGGGGGCTGATGCTATTTGGTTTTATCTATCTACCTCTCCGAAGATGCTAAGTTAACTTATGGCACCATGTATTGAAGGTTTAAACAGATGCGGCCGTTGTAGCAGAAATCGTCAGATTCTCCCTCGTTGGTAAGGGGTTTTTGATTGTGGGGACACTCTTCCCTGCCGGCGCAAGCCCGTTCAGTTAATTACACAACCACATCGCGGTAACAACTTTCTCCTTCTTCAGATGTTCACTTCGTATCGTGTATGTTTGTTTTTTTTAGGTTGCCAGTGGATTGTATACGGAGACTAATTTATGTTGTCGCCCGTAGGGCGGGGATTAGTCCAAATCCGTATTTTCTTAGATTTGGGTTTGCTTGATTTAAGGCTCGTTAACCTTGTTTGAGATTAAGATCAACTTAAATGTTTGTTAAGGACACGTTAGCCTAATTTTAGACTAAGGTCTACTTAACGGGGGTTTGGGATCATTTCTGATCCAATGAGAGAGCATTTGGGCTCTATCCTTTTAGTTTAGGGACGTTACGGTCCGTAGTTTAAGGACAGCATAGTCCGTGGAGTTTAAGGACATCATAGTCCATAAAGTTTAGTTTAGGGACGTTGCGGTCCATAGGGTTTAGTTTAAAGACATTACTGTCATGGAATTTAGTTTAGGGACATTACGGTCCGAAATTTAAGAACATTATAGTCCGTAGAGTTTAAGAACATCATAGTTCATAGAGTTTAGTTTAAGGACGTTGCGGTCCATTGGGTTTAAAGACATCATAGTCCGGGGCTTAAGGATATCATAGTCCATAGAGTTTAAAGACATCATAGTCTATAGAGTTTAGTTTAGGGACGTTACGGTCCAAAGGTTTTAGTTTAAAGACTTTACGGTCATGGAATATAGTTTAAGGACATTACAGTCCATGGAATTTAGTTTTTAGGGATGTTGCAGTCCGCAATTTAGTTTTAAGGACGTTGCGGTCCAGTGGGTATATGGTTTGTTGGTTTGGGGGTATACCAAGAGTTATTGGTTATTGGGATCCTCCACCTCTCTGATGACGTTGAAGAATTACAATGACATGTATCAGAGGTGTAGAGAGATGTACTCTTGAACCAATGGATATTCGTCAAAAGATTGATGGTCTTGTTTGGGACTAAGACCAGTTTGGACAGATATAGAGCACATGGACTCGGTTGATTAGGAATTTGACTAACTTGGGCTCAGCCCACTGAGTTTTTGTCATTTCTTATTGAATAAAGTGTTAAACACATGCTAGGACACAATCCTTTCTCTGTGCACATAATGTTAAGCATTTATGCGGGTTCTGACGCTCACACTTTACTTCTTTTTCTTTTGTTTTTTGTGAGTGTTGAACACTTTTCATGGCGCTAGGCTCTTCTTACAGAGCGCTCTTTATTTTATCAGCACCCACGTGAGAAGCGCGTGGAGCACTTGGCGCTGAGCGCCAAACTTGGAGTGCTAAGCGCTTTTTATTGAATAGCGCCTACGTGAGGAGCATGTGGAGCACTTGGCGCTGAGCGCTAGACTTGGAAAGCTAAGCGCTTCTTATAAAATTGTGCCCATGTGAGGAGCACGTGGAGCGCTGGTGCTGAGCGCCAGACTTGGAAAGCTAAGCTCTTGTTATAAAATAGCGCCCACGTGAGGAGCACGTGGAGCGCTTGGCGCTGAGCGCCAGACTTAGAAAGCTAAGTGCTTCTTATAAACTAGCGTCCACGCGAGGGGCACGTGAAGCGCTTAGCGCTGAGCGCCAGACATAGAAAGCTAAGCGGTTCTTATTGAATAACGTCCATGTGAGGGGCACGTGAGGTGCTTGGCGCTGAGCGCCAACCACTGAGTGCTAAGCATTCTTTATTTTGCAGCACTTTGAGCTAGGTTTTTTCTTTCAGTGTTATGTTCTGCAAAGTTCACTTCTTTGTTCTCCCTTGGGTCTTCGATCCTTAAGAACAAATTCATTCCCGTAAGAATTAAATTCTCATTTGGGGAAGACTTGTCTCATGGATCTCAGATCAGAGAAAGAACTATGTTCTTTTTATGAGGGTTAAACCCTTGAGATGCTCTGATCTCAATTTTTATTTACCTTGACGAAAATTCTTCTTCTTAAAGCTTTCTCTTCTCTTTGAGATCGCTGTTTATGGGGAGGGTGGGTTCTTCTGTACAAGACTTGAAGTCTTGGGTCCTTTATATAGGGGATGCTGATTTTTTGATTCAGTTAAGGAAATCTTTCATTGAAAGATTTCTTAATTGATGTGGGGAATTTATCCACCGTTGGATCTTTGATCCAAGGACTTCTGTTCTACAGAAGACAATTTTCTTGTTTTTAACAAGATTGGGAAAATATTTTCCTGTACAGGACTTATTCTATACCTTGGTGATTTTTTAATTAGCATTGGATCTTTGATCCAACGGTGCTCTGATTTGCAGAGCACAATCTTTCTTGTTAGAAAGATTTGAGGAGTATTTCCCCAATCAAAATTTAATTCTGTACCTTAGTAATTTTTAATCACCATTGGATCTTTGATCCAACGGTGCTCTGATTTACAGAGCACAATCTTTCTTATTTAGAAAGATTTGAAGAGTATTTCCTCAATCAGAATTTAATTCTGCACTCTGATGATTTATCATCTTCGTTGGATCTTTGATCCAAGGGTGGAGAACTTTTAGTTCTGGCGCTGGCGCTCTCACGCTTTGTACGTGAGGCGTTGCCTCAGAGTCTTTAACTCTTGGCGCTGGCGCTCTTGTGCTTTGCATATGAGGCGCTGCCTCAAAGTCTTTGACTCATAGCGCCGGTGCTCTTGGTGCTGGCGCTCTTGGCGCGAGTGCTCTCGTGCTTTGTGTTAGTTGTATATATGTCCTAGAGGCCATTGTTGTACATATGATGTATATTATAGTGGATGCTTGGATATATATAGAGAGGACTTTCTTGCTCGATATGATAGTATGCTATCTGGTTTCACTTTGTCTTAACATGTTGACTTGTATTGGTTTACTGTCTAGCTCTCGCATGTTGATAAAGCCCTTAGGATATGTACTTGACTACTAGGACTATGATGAGATCATACTAGTGGGGCCAGGGTAGTCAACGAGTACATCCTATAACTGTTCCTAGTCGAGGGTGTATCGAGACAGGGCTTCGATACACCAGAGTAGACTAGCGTATAGACACCTTGACCCATATGATGGGCGATGGATGATCCCATATCCATCGATGTTTGACATCAAAGATGGTGTAGGGTGCTCAGTGGAGAATGGGTACACTGAACGGACTCACCGAGAACTCCTAGATGGTATTATACCTATCGTCAGATAGCAATTCTCTGGTGACACTGGTGCAGGTTAGTCTATAGTCCCGAGATCGTCAGACCCGAGATCGTCATAGAGTCTTGTGTGATTCCCACTGTGCTTTGATTTCCACCTTACCACGTTTAAGAGAACATGCAAAACGGTGGCTTTTGGGTACAGTCCCGAATCACATGGAGGCAATGAGAGATAGGAGGGGTTTCGTCTCACCCGATATTGGGGGTTGATGTTGTGCTGTGCTCGATAGGCTATAACTGGAAGTCTCTGGCCAGGGCTGCTATGGAGATCTACTGGTAAGTGATATCAGTAGTTTCTCAACCCGTTATGAGCCTTACATCGGCACGACTTATCGGTTACTAGGGTCTGACGTTTACCACCCCTAGACTGGATATGCGACATATCAGACGAAGAGACCGGACTGTACGGGAGTGTTACTGATTAGATTCACAGGAGAATGTATAGGCTTTCTTGTTGATCATCTGATCGCTCAATACCCGGGTGGCTGTTACGTTTAGCTGACCGCTTGCAGCTTGTGTGTGTTTGATATAATCATCACCTACTGCCGGCGTATTGACGAATCTTTAGAGTCCTATACAGAGGTTTCCTGGCTTAGACAAAACAGAGTAGGAGCACATATGTGATATGTGCGGGACCGAGAATAATACGTGTATGTGATACCGTATTCGATTCTTGCGATATGTGACATCGGCCGGGTATATGTGATATAGCGGGTCATCGGATCAAGTGTTGATTCGATGAAAGGTACTTATTATATTAGTCGGTTGTATGTAATATAGTCGGGTTATCGGATAAAGTGTTGATTCGATAATTTAATATATAATTATATATGTGATATATTAAATTACATTAACTAATATAAGCTCACTTAAATAATTCTTTTTCTCACTTGGATAATACATTGATATATATATGTGATATATGTTAATTGTATTATTTTATTTTGTTACATTATATATTATATATGTGATATATAATATTGTAACATGTTAGCGTTACAAATGCAATTAGGGTTTTGAGATTAAACCATGCTAGGGTTTCAATTAGGGTTAACATTAATTTTAGGTTAATTCTAAATGGTGGATTTAAAATGAGATATTTTTCCTATGTTGACTTAGTCCACCTTTTAGATAATATCTAGATATTTGTTAACCTAACCATTGAACCCTAGCCTATGGTTTATTCTCTATATGGGTTAAGCTTGTCATTCATAACCTTGGTTGCATTTCTAATCTCACAACACAATTCATTATTCATCACAAAAGCTTTCTTCTTCTTCTTCATCTCATAGAAAAGCTTCACTAGCTATTTGATTTGTGATGATTTTAAGTGAGATAAAAAAAACAAAAGAGAGCAAAATTCCTACTTCATCATCCTCATCTATTCTAGCCACATAGATTAGGGTGTTCACTTCACTAATACCTCATTAGAGAAGTGTAAGCTTAGGTTAGTGTTTCTTCAAGGTAGATCATCTTAGAAAGTGAAGACTTCAAGCAAGATGCCTCATTCACTTCCTGGAGCCTCTCTTGAGTCTGGGTACTTGATGATCGCAGCGAAGAGATCTCAACTCGGAGCTAATGAAGCGAAGGAACGGACTACAAAGGTTGTAATCCCTATCTCTTAAAAGTAAAGATGTTTACTTTGATGTTTTGTTTGATTCTCTAGTTAAAGTTCTTATGTTTAGGGTTATCTTCAATGGAAAAATTTTAAACATGGCATGGATGATGCTTCTCAAAACCTTGGTGCCATTGTAGGTAGCCCAACAGTGGTATCAGAGCCTAGCTAGAGAATTAGACAGATAAGTGTAGGATTACGATACCGAAACAACTCCGAAACACCCGATGCAAAACCCCAGTTTCTGTCGAATTATTTTAGGTGTCAAATTTTTTTTCAAACGGTTGCAGAATGTTGTATGAGATACAATATGAACACACTCCAAAACCCAAACCCTCTGCTCAGATTTTGGCCGGCCAGAAGGCGAGAAAATCCGGCCTGCTCGGATTTCTGAGGGTGCTAGGGTTTGGTTTTTCAGTGGTATTCAAGTCTCTGGGGTTTGGTACTATTGGTGTTGTTTATTTTTGCTAAATTTGCATGAGATGTTTATTTACTAAAAAGGCAATTCAGAGTGTTTCGTAATCGCAATTCTATCTTTGTTTCAGATTGTTTAGATAGTGTTAAAAAGTTCGAACGGATATCAATAACTAACTTTTTCATCCGCTGGAAAATTTCCAAGTGTTGGATTTTTCCTTAGTTAAAGAACATTCAAATATCGTGCAAGTGATGCGGTGAACCCTCTAGAAGAAAAAAACCTTAACTCAATTTTCTAACCGTCAAACCCGCCACTAAACCCTAGGGTTTATGGTAGTTTAGCGGTGCCACAAGTGAGGCATTGGTTGACCCTTCTACGGCTGGTTCACTACTACTGTAGCATGTGATGGATACTTTTAAACTATGCTCAAATGTTGAGCATTTTGGGAAATTTTGGGTGTTTGTTGATTCGATCGGATTGTTTAACATCGTCTAGTTTTTTTTGTAATGTGATACAATATGTGGAATTCATAAAATTAGGCATGAAATGCGAAGTATGTGATATTTCGGATTTATGATGTCTAAGGAGATTGTGGATTCCAAATGTTGTAGTTTTACATTTTCTTTTCTGCGACCATAGGTGTAATTTGTGGTGTATCACCGGTTTCGTTTCTATACATCAACGACAATCGGAATACGCATATTTACTTACATTGATGACATGTGATATTATGTGTTGCTGTGATATGTTATATTGGATCGTCATGTTCCGAATAGCCGGGGGTTTTATGTGAGATGGGAGTTTTTATTTTCATTCATGTAAAATTCATTGTATGTAATATTCTTTTATTGGGGCACTTCCGGGTTGAGGATGATGTCACCATTGTATATTATTTACTTTTCCGCATTAGGATAGACCCAAGGAGGGGAGCACAAGTAACCGGGTTCTAGGGTCCAGTAGGAGGCCATCTCGAGGAGTCGAGACTGGGTCTCCTAACCCTAGAATTGGTAGGGTTGCTTGCCGCTCTCGTAGGGGTCTAGGGATGTGGGTTTGGCTATTCATCACGACCGTGGAATCCGTGTTTTATACAGGCTCAAAATAAAACACGGACGACCTAATATATCCAATATTTCATATGTTATCTTTTGCTGCTCTGTGATGTGATCACTGTGAATTCTGAGACGAATGGATATATATTATATATGAGATATATAGTAAACGTTGCTTATGTTTTTCACCCTCACTAGTCCTGTCCCGGTATGCCGTCAGTTAAGTAACCTAACAGTGCATAACGGAACATTGTGGCGAATGCGGATGGCATAAGCATACGTTGTATTTTTGTTTCTTTTGTGATGCTTAGGAAGCATAATTGATGGGATTCATTAATGAGATTAATGAAAGAAAAGAAATCTAAAACATGTTGTAGAATCAAATTTTCAAAAAGGGTAGCTATAGTTCTTGCTTTGCATAGCGGTATTCCTTATAGAATATCCAGCACCTTATTCGATAAAAAAAGAGGCGAGATCCCTTCACCGGGAATGACATCTTTAGCGAAACTAGCAAATACTACAAACTCACTCGGTTTTGTTTTTGATTGCTTCTATAGTTCTTGCTTTGCATAGCGGTATTTGTGAAATATCATGCACCTTATTCGATAAGGAAAGAGTCAAGATCCCTTCACCGGGAGTGACCACTTTAGCGGAACTAGTAAAAGCCTCAAAAACACTCCTTTTTCAAAATCACTTGTTACTACTATGATATCAAGTTCATTACGCTCATGGTTTTCTGAAAAACCTGCGTAGCCCTCCGTCATTTCAGATAAGTATTATTTAGTATTCGTGCTACGGTAGTTTGGCCTCCGTCAAGGCATAGTGTATGGTAGCTGATTAGTATTTATCTGCAGCATGAGATGCGATTGGATTAGGGTATTCGTACGACGTAGTTTGTCCTCCGTCAAGGGTCGTGCGGGTGGGTCAAATTCAATCATGAAATGAACGGGTTGAACTTGACTAGCGCCCTATGGGTAGTTTGGCCTCCTTTAATGTCATAGGACGCTAGGGGTAAAAGCATTATCAGGAATTTCAAGTGTTGAAATTTGCAATGAGATTGCATACCTTCTATGAGATAGTTGGATCCCGATACCCACTGCGAGTAAGTGTTACTCCTGAGAGAGTTTTACACATGACAATTAGCCAATCAAGTAGGTGTTTAGAAAGGTATTAATGGGGTTATGCCTCTGGGAAAACGAGGTTTATTTTAATTAGGTCCGTGCGAAAGCACGGGGAACCTCCCTCAAAGTACCAACAATGACCTGGCTGAAAGATTGGCGAACTTGTAAAGTGTAATTAATCCTGGCCAGTCTTACCTTTTAGGATTTGAAGGAAGATTTGATGAAAAAGTGGGAGCCATCCTGATTAGATAAGATAATAACCAATCTAATCATGCAAGAGCATACGCTAAAATGTTTCCTTCTCTCTCTCTCCAGGTAGCGACCCTATCAGGCCTTAATCAAGATAATAATATGGATGTATTGACTGAACCCGCTTATTATACTGAGCAGGGGAACGTTGACCACGCTCCAACTTATAATTTTTATAAATCCGAGCAGGGAATAGAAGAATATCTGGATTCTCACGCCGCCCAAAAGTAGAATAAGCATGCTGATGCATCTTCTTCGGGTGTGTTTGTTATCGAGAACTGTTTCTCAGTTCACTCTACGTCCTGGGTATTAGATACCGGATCAGGATCCCACATATCTAATATGTTAGATGGGCTAAGGAAAGGTAGGGAACTGGAAGAAGGTGATCATTCCGTAAGAGTAGGGAATGGTCCATATGTTGCAGCCAAAGCAGTTGGCAAATATCACCTTGTATTATCAAATGGTAATACATTGATTCTGAACGAATGCTATTACATTCCGACCCTGATATGCAATCTTATATCGGTTTCTTTATTAAGTAAAGAGGGATATAGTTTTGTAGTACAGGATTATGTTATGAACATCTTCCTAGATCAAAAGTTGATTGGATCAGGCTCGTTAAATAATGGCATATACGTTCTAAATCAAACTACAGTTCTTAATGTACAGAACACACACAAGAGGAAGAGTTCAGAAATGAACGAATTCTTCTTGTAGCATTGTAGACTAGGTCATATTAATGCGACACGACTAGCTAAGTTGCATAAGGATAGATATTTGAATCCGTTTGAATTTTCAACCTATGACACTTGCCAATCATGTCTCAAAGGCAAGATGACCAAAACTCCGTTTAGTGGACACGGAGAAAGAGTTACGTAACTCTTGGGACTGATACATAGTGATGTATGCGGTGCCATGTCAACACATGTCAGGAATGGTTCATCGTACTTCATTACATTCACTAACGATATCTCAAGATACAGCCATGTGTTCCTGTTGAAACGCAAGTCTGAAGCTTTTGAGAAATTCAAAGAATATAAGAACGAAGTATAGAACCAAACGGGTAAAAGTATTAAGATCCTTCGATCTGATCGAGGAGGAGAATAATTGAGCAATGAGTTCCTGGACTATCTAAAAGAGAATGGGATTCTCTCTCAGCTTACTCCTACGTATACACCACAGCACAACGGTATATCGGAGCGGAGGAATCGCACCCTATTAGATATGGTGCGCTCTATGATGGGCACTGCTGAGTTGCTTATTTCCTTTTGGGGATATGCACTGGAGACAGCAGCATATCTATTGAATAGAGTTCCTACCAAATCAGTGCCTACCACTCCATATGAGATATAGAATGGGAAGAGGCCATATCTTAATTTTATTCAGATATGGGGTTGTACGGCCTATGTGAAAACACAAAATCCGGACAAGCTCGAGGCAATGTCTGTTCTGTGCAAGTTTATTGGATATCCCAAACATCCGCAAGGGTTTATCTTCTACCACTTCGAGGAACAAAAGGTGTTTGTTTCTCGACATGCCATCTTTTTAGAAAAGGGTTTTTTCATGAAAGAAATTAGTGGTAATGAAGTAGAACTGGAAGAAGTTCCAGCTACACAAACTGCAACAGAACATTTGGTGGAACCGGAGGATTTGATAGTTCCTAACGAACCCCAGCCTCTCCGTCGATCTAGTAGGGTTCCTCATCCACCTAGGAGATACTACGGTTTTCTCATCGATGGAGGGAGAGAGGATTGCATCATGGAAGATGATGACCCGACTAGCTTCGAGTAGGCCATCACGAGTGGTGACTCTATGAAGTAGCTGGATGCAATGCGATCTGAGATGGAATCCATGTACACCAACAAAGTATGGACTTTGGAAGTTGCTCCTGAAGGGGTAAAACCCATTGGGAGAAAATGGATTTTTAAGAAGAAACTTGGTGTAGATGGAAAAGTTGAGACTTTCAAAGCTAGACTTGTTGCAAAGGTTTTCGTCAACGACCAGGTGTGGATTATGAAGAAACCTTTTCTCCAGTGGCTATGCTTAAGTCCATCCGGATCTTACTTGCCATTGCTGCATACCATGACTACGAAATCTGGCAAATAGATGTTAAGACCGCCTTTCTAAATGGTGATTTAGAAGAATGCGTGTACATGACTCAGCCAGAGGGCTTCGTAGATAGTGGGAGCAGCGGAAAGGTGTGCAAGCTGCTTAAATCCATCTGCGGGTTAAAGCAGACATCGCGGAATTGGAACATCTGTTTTGATGTTGTAGTCAAAGAGTTTGACTTCATAAAGAACGTAGATGAACCTTCTATATATAAGAAGATTGCAGAGAGTAAGGTTGTCTTCCTCATATTGTACATGGATGAAATACTCTTAATAGGAAATGATGTTCCAATGCTGCACTCGGTCAAGCTCTTCTTATCACATAGATTCTCAATGAAAGATCTAGTTGATGCCTCCTGCATTTTGGGAATTAAGATCTATAGAGATAGATCTAAATGGATACTGGGATTGTCCCAATCCAGGTATATTTACACCATACTAAAGATGTTTAGTATGGAAGAATCCAAGCATGGGAACAAACCCACGATCTCTGGACTCACTCTTTCCAAAGAGATGTCTCCTAAGACTGATTTGGAGAGAGCTCGCATGCAAGCGATACCCTATGCTTCGGCAGTAGGCTCTATCATGTATGCGATTCTATGTACCAGACCCGATGTAGCATACTCACTAAGTGTAGTGAGTAGGTATCAAGCAGATCCAGGAGAGAGTTACTGAACAGCTGTGAAGAACATTCTCAAGTACTTGAGAAGGACTAAGGAGATGTTCTTGGTGTATGTTAATAGAGAACTCCAAGTGGAGTCCTTTACCGATTCGAGCATCCAAAGTGATAAGGACGACTCTAAGTCGCACTCGGGATTTGTCTTTACCCTCAATGGAGGTGCGGTGTGTTGGAAAAGTTCCAAACAGGAAACTGTGGCGGACTCGACGATGGAGGCTGAATACATTGCTGCCAACGATGCTGCCAAAGAGGTTGTCTTGATGAAGAAGTTCATCACTGAACTTGGTGTGGTTCCATCTATTGAGCATCCAATGCCTTTGTATTGTGACAACAATGGAGCTGTGGCTTTGGCCAAGGAACCCAGGTCCCATCAGAATTCCAGACATATTCTGAGGCGGTATCACCTGATCCTGGAGATAGTTGATCGCCGCAAGATCGAGGTCTGGAGAGTTGACACGAAGGACAACACTGTGGATCCACTCATGAAAGCCATTCCCTAGATACAATATGAGAGACTCTTCGGGATGTTGGGTATGAGATACTACAACAGCTGGCCTTAGTGCAAGTGGGAGATTGTCAGTTGTATATATGCCCTAGAGGCCATTGTTGTACATATGATGTATATTATAGTAGATGCTTGGATATATATAGAGAGGACTTTCTTGCTTAATATGATAGTATGCTATCTGGTTTCACTTTGTCTTAGCATGTTGACTTGTATTGGTTTACTGTCTTGCTCTCACATGTTGATAAAGCCCTTAGGATATGTACTTGACTATTAGGACTATGATGAGATCATACTAATGGGGCCAGGTTAGTCAACGAGTACATCCTATAACTGTTCATAGTCGAGGGTGTATCGAGACAGGGCATCGATATACCAGAGTAGACTAGTGTATAGGCATCTTGACCCATATGATGGGCGATGGATGATCCCATATCCATCGGTGTTTGACATCAAAGACAGTGTACGGGTACTCAGTGGAGACTGGGTACACTGAACAGACTCGCCGAGAACTCCTAGATGGTATTATACCTATCGTCAGATAGCAGTTCTCTGGTGTCACTGGTACAGGTTAGTCTGTAGACCCTAGATCGTCATAGAGTCTTGTGTGATTTCCACTGTGGTTTGATTTCCACCTTACCACGTTCAAGAGAACATGCAAAACGGTGGCTTTTGGGTACAGTCCCGAATCACATAGAGGCAATGAGCGGTAGGATGGGTTTCGTCTCTCCCGGTATTGGGGGTTGATGTTGCGTTGTGCTCGATAGGCTATAACTTGAAGTCTCTGGCTAGGGCTGCTATGGAGTTCTACTGGTAAGTGATATCAGTAGTTTCTCAACCCGTTATGAGCCTTACATCGGCATGACTTATCGGTTACTGGGGTTTGATGTTTACCACCCCTAAACTGGATATGCGACATATCAGACGAAGAGACCGGACTGTACGGGAGTGTTACTGATTAGATTCACAGGAGAATGTACAGGTTTTCTTGTTGATCTTCTGATCTCTCAATACCCGGGTGGATGTTACGTTTAGCTAACCGCTTGCAGCTTGTGGATGTTTTATATGATCATCACTTACTCCCAGCGTATTGACGAATCTTTAGAGTCCTATACAGAGGTTTCCTGGCTTAGACAAAACGGAGTAGGAGCACATATGTGATATGTGCGGGATCGAGAATAATACGTGTATGTGATACCGTATTCGATTCTCGCGACATGTGATATCGACCGGGTATATGTGATATCGCCGGGTCATCGGATCAAGTGTTGATTCGATGAAAGGTACTTATTATATTAGTCGGTTGTATGTAATATAGCGGGGTTATCGGATTAAGTGTTGATTCGATAATTTAATGTATAATTATATATGTGATATATTAAATTACATTAGCTAATATAAGCTCACTTAAATGATTCTTTTTCTCACTTGGATAATACATTGATATATATGTGATATATGTAAATTGTATTATTTTCTTTTGTTACATTATATATTATATATGTGATATATAATGTTGTAACATGTTAGGGTTACAAATGCAATTAGGGTTTTGAGATTAAACCCTATTAGGGTTTCAATTAGGGTTAACATTCATTTTAGGTTAATTCTAAATGGTGGATGTAAAATGAGATATTTTTGCTATGTTGATTTAGTCCACCCTTTAAATAATATCTAGATATTTGTTAACCTAACCATTGAACCCTAGCCTATGGTTTATTCTCTACATGGGTTAAGCTTGTTATTCTTAACCTTGGTTGCATTTCTAACCTCACAACACAATTCATTATTCATCACAAAAGCTTTCTTCTTCTTCTTCCTCTCTTGGAAAAGCTTCACTAGCTTTTTGATTTGTGATGATTTTAAGTGAGATAAAGAAAACAAAAGAGAGCAAAATTCCTACTTCATTATCCTCATCTATTCTAGCCACTTAGATTAGGGTGTTCACTTCACTAATACCTCATCAGAGAAGTGTCCGCTTGGGTTAGTGTTTCTTCAAGGTAGATCATCTTAGAAAGTGAAGACTTCAAGGAAGATACCTCATTCACCTCATGGAGCCTCTCTAGAGTCTGGGTACTTGATGATCGCAGTGAAGGGACCTTAACTCGGAGCTAATGAAGCGAAGGAACGGACTACAAAGGTTGTAATGCGTATCTCTTAGAAGTAAAGATGTTTACTTTGATGTTTTGTTTGATTCTCTAGTTAAATTTCCTAGGTTTAGCGTTATCTTCGATGACAAAATTTTAATCATGGCATGGATGATGCCTCCCGAAACTTTGCTGCCGTTGTAGGTAGCCCAACACTTTACACGTGAGGTGCTGCCTCAGAGTCTTTGACCCGGCGCTATTGGTGCTAGCGCTTTCGTGCTTTGCACGTGAGGCAATGCGTAAGTTCAAATTTCAAAATTTTAACAGAGCCCTGCTCTTCTTATTAGGGGGAAACAAATGCTCCCTACCGTTGCGCTCACATGGCTTACACGTAAGTACAGCGGTGACAGCTTTTCCACCGTTGGTTCTTCTTGGAAGTTGGATTGGCTTTCCCTACCTATAAATAGGGCTTTTGGCCCTTTGAGATGACCGCTGTTCATCTTCTCTCCTTGTTTTTCTGAGAATTTAATTCTCTCTTTAGAGAATAGATCTCTGCCCAAGGAACTTCCTTTAAGTTAGAACTTTGTTCAAATATTCGGTAAGAATCATGTTCGGCCCTATTAAAAAGAGCTTTGCTCTTCTCAGATCACAGATCTTAAAAATGTGTTTTAGGGTTTCTTAACCCGTTAAATGAAAACAGAGTTTTGCTCTTCTTAGATCATAGATGAAAAAAATATTCTTTTAGGGTTTCTTAACCCATTAATGACAAACTGATCTTAAAGATCTTGGAGTTTTTAACTCAGTAAAAGTTTTGCTTTTTAGGGTTTTGATGGATGATTCCATCATTTCCACAGCGCATAGCTCGTAGAAATTTGGGGAATTTTTATTCCCTTCATGATTGAAATTGACAGATGTCATTTCTATTTGCAGAGCGCTGCTCTCAAGGGAGTTCAACTCCTTGGCCTAATGATTATCTCATTAAATGAGAATCCTTTTAGGATTTCCACTTTAATTAGTGACTGTCTCATCAATGATGAGCCGTCACCTTGATTTTGTGGGCCCCCTTTGGTACCTTTCTACTGCATTGCAGTGTGGTACAAATTTAAAGTACCAAGTGTCAGAATTTGGACTGTAGCATTGACAGCTACCCCTTGTTATTTTTAGCGTAGGTACTATGTCTTTTGACACTTGTTTCCCATTCGTTCATTTAGAGAGCGCCTTTGCTGACGCTCTCGTGGATAGGGAAGTCTTCGGGCTCATTAAAGATCACGATCTGGAACAGAAATCTCTTCATCTATGGGGGTTGTGGTATAATCAAATCATCCACGGTCGGCGTAGTTTCTCCTGTGCAGTACCGTCAGAGCCTATTTCAGCGATTCACTACGCCGACTCGCCCCAGGTGAATTACGCCGTAGAGGAGGTCAACTGGACCTCATAGGATCGCCTTCAGCCTTCTATAGCATCAATACCTGTACAGCCACCGATGGCTTTGGATATTTTGGGGAGGCGCATATATCAAGGAGAATCGCGCCCCTGGGGACAAACGTATATGATTGGCTTGACTCCTCGCCACCCAGCCGGATATCTGCAGTGGGCTTGATATATCTTGTCGGCCAAGAAGTCACTGCTGCTGAAGCTCGGGTTGTACCGCGCAATTTATGCGTCACCTTTCTAGTATCCCATGCCACATGTGTGGCGGGTAAAAGCTTTCTTGGAACAATGGAACATCCCGACTCACACCTTTCTTCTATCAGATTGGGAAGTTTCAATCTCCTTGGAGGAGTTCGCGGAGATCTCCGGCTTACCCATCAGTGGTGAACATTACGAGGAGCTACTTCCTCCTGACAAGTACATCTTTGCCACCAAATCAGTGGTGATGGCCCTTACCCCGGAGAATGCCATTCAACATTGATTCTCGAGTCTGATCAAGGTGTTGAACATCTACGAAAGTCTATTTCTAGATTCTGGAGGACATGGATTCAGCTTCACAGACTTCATCGCTCGCTTTCTTCGTCCGGAAGTCTTATCAAAACAAGCTGCGAAATTCGCCAAGCTTGACGACCTATTTGGTTTTGGTTCGGAAAACCAGTCGACGACGGAAGCAGATTTAAAATGCTTCTTCATTCCGGATACCGTGGTCATTCCTTTCGCAGAGCTTGCTGCTTCAGACGTCGATGAAGAGACGTTCCTCTTAGGGTTTATTGGTTTGTGGTTGAACTGGTTCGTGCTTCCGATGCACCCTAGCTATATGAGGTCGTCAGCCTTTACCCAGCCCACCGCATGGTTGTGGGGGCGCGTGGCCATTGAGATTGCGGGACTGGCCCATCTATACCACGGCTTGAGCTTAGCAGCGGATACTACTCAACCTGGAGTAAATCCTGTGCATCGTCCGCTGCACTACTTTACATCTTGGGTCGAAATGCATGTGCTTGGTGCTTTCGGAGTCCATAAACGGCCCCGCTTCTATGATAGCTATAACTTTCCCCGGGTCATGTCTCTGGTGAATGCTTCTGCATTAGAGCCGTCACAGCGAGAGGCTCGACACCTGGTCCTTCGCCCACGTATGGTCGGGGATAGTATGACTTTTATTTACAGAGCCTTAACTATCGGCAAGAAATCCACTAAGGCAGTGCAACCCCTGCGTGAGACTTTCAAAGACGGTCAGGCCAGGCGCGATACTTTCCTATGTTGAAGGCTCGGGAGATCCTGCATTTATATTCGATCAGGCCAGGCTTCCTAGTGTTTAGGCAAGGCGTCTCGACATTGTTTATGAGGTATAACTCACACCGTTTTGCTCAATGGTCGGGTTATGATCAGGGTGTTCCGCTCGAGGCTTTATTAGCTGAGCCGGTTGATACGGAAGAGGGCATCCGCGGCGCGCTGCACCATTTTATGCGGCTGAACATGGGGTCTAGCTTTCTCATCAGCGAGCCAAGCTACGTGCCGAAAGCTTCGAACACCTACGTGGCGTGGTATCAACATGCGACAAGTGCTATTTTCAGGGAAGAGAGGCGGCTACTGCTTGATTGCAAGGGTGCGGTCCATGTCGGTAATCTAACTGTCCCCTTAAAGCGACGGGCCCCTGTTGATCTTTCCTTAAGAGAAGCTGCCGTGGTTGCGGTCCCGCGCGCCTTCCCCGAGGAGCTTCTATCCCGTGTTCCTGTGGAAACGGTGGCTGCAGCGTCCCCGGAGTCCGGCGTGGGTACGGAGATCGAGACTTGTCGCCCAAAATTGCCCGCCAAGCGCAAGATCCTGTCATCGGCCGCTGGCACTTGCTCGCAGAAAAAGAAGAAGTCACTCTTTTCTGCTGTCGTTGTACTCGGTCAGGAACCCTATGCTCCCTACAACGAAGGTTTGTGTGAGTACGACACCAATGAGGGTCTATTCATCGTGCCTGCGGATGATACTGATCTCCAGGATGCCCTTATGGCTTTTGAGCGACTAGCTTGCGATGAAGCGGCACTAATCACTATCGCGAAGTCAGGTATACTTCAGTTACATTCCTCCACGGTTATCTTCTTTTATTATGCTTTTACTGACGCTTTCTTCTTCAACAGGTATCTATGCCGAAGAGGCTCTCGCGGCTTCCCTCAAAACATTTGAAGAGGAAGAGAGGCTCCGCGCTTCTTTGGGTCTCGGTATAATCCAGCTCATTGTGTCTTCATTCCCCTTTTTTATTTATGCTTTGACCCTTTCCTTTATTTTATTACAGGGACTACCTCGACTCAGGTTATCCCGAGTGCGGTGCCGATCCCGAGTGGTGATGCAGCGATGCTTCCAGAGCTGGCTATTGTGGCCCCAGCTCCCCTAACATTATGTAGGGTTCCTAGGCACTCTCAAGAGGTCTCACAAGGTATCAACCATGCCAATTTCAAATTTTATGGGTGCCGAGAAACCCTAATACGGATCGTTAACTAGAAATTTAGGCGAATAACTAAACTAGTTAACAACTTAACTAAAGGAGAGAGGCTACAACCTTTGTAGATCCGGTTCTCCACTTCCTTAGCTCCACGTAGGCGTCCTCTCACTGTCCATCTCGAATCCTAAACTCAATCGTCGGCTTCATCGGAAAAACGAGCGGGCAAGGTCGTCGGCTTCGTGCCGAAGATGATCTACGTCGAGGTTTCACAAGTTCAAGCTCCGACTGCACCAAGTTGTGAAACTTGTGAAGAAAACACCCAAAACCACTTGGCAAGAGGTACAGGATGAAGAAATAGGAGGTGGGTTCACTTTAGAATTGGATTTCTCTCACTTTTGCTCAAGTTGCCATTGATGGCATCAAGTTTTCATTCTTGAAGATGAAGAAGAAGATGAAGCTAGAATTATGATAAGTGTTTAGTTAAAATGAATAATAAATGAATACTTATCATAAACTAACTAAGGTAGAGTGTAGAGAATAGACCATGGTTACTTGGATGGGTTAGGGTTAAGCATGAAGACAAGAATGGTTAAGAAGTCAAAGCTTCATGAAGCTTCAACTAGAAACAAACATAGCCACCATTCTTATCTAAATCTTTTCCAAATAAATAAACAAATAAATAAATGAAAAAGCAAAACCCTAATCATCTCTTAACCATGGTTTAATCCTTTACACTTAACCAAATGATCAAGTATCATCAAACATGATACAAATATGTGCACAAAAGTATATCACATATACTTCTTGCACATCAAGTGAGAAAATCCATTTAAAGTGAACCAATACTAGTTAATGCAAAGTAATATATCAAATATATAATTATACATTAAATCATTAAATCAACACTTGATTTAACGATCCGGTCATATCGCATATAACCGACTAGTATCCTATGTATCGGCTTATCGAATCAATCCTTGATTCGATATCTAGGTTATATCGAATATAACCAATCGATACATCCATCGCGAGAATGGAATACGGTATCACATACACGCATCATTCTCGGTCCTGCACATATCTCATATGCACTCCTATTTCGTTTCGCTTGAGCCAGGAAACCTCTGTGTAGGACTCTAAAGACTCGTCAATACGCCGGTAGCAGATGATGATCATATCAAGCACCCACAAGCCCCAAGCGGTCTGCTAAACGTAACGGCCATCCGGGTATTAAGCGATTAGAAGATCGACGAGCTTGCCCGCTCACACTCCTGTGAATCCAACCAGTAACACTTACCGTACAGTCCGGTCTGTTCGTCTGATATGTCGCATATCAAGTCTAGGGGTGGTATACGTCAGACCCCAATAACCGATAAGTCGTGCCGATGTGAGGCTCATAACGGGTCGAAAAACTACTGGTAACACTTACCAGCAAATCTCTGATCAGCCCTGGCCAGGGACTACCCTGTTACGGCCAATCGAGCACTGCGCAACATCAACCCCCAATACCGGGAGAGACGAAACCCCTCCTATCGCTCATTGCCTCCATGTGACTCGGGACTGCACCCAAAGACCACCGTTTTGCACGCCCTCATGGACGTGGTAAGGTGGAGATCAAAGCACAGTGGGAATCATACAAGACTCTATGACGATCTCGGGTCTACAGACTAACCTGTACAAGTGTCACCTAAGAACTGCCATCTGACGTGAGGTATAATACCATCTGGGAGTTCTCGGCGAGTCCGTCCAGTGTACCCAGTCTCCACTGAGCACCCGTATACCATCTCTGATGTCAAACACCAATGGATATGGGATCATCCATCGCCCATCTCATGGGTCGAGAAGCGTATACGCTAGTCTACACTGGTATATCGATGCCCTGTCTCGATACACCCACGACTAGGGACCTTGAAGGATGTACTTATAGACTACCATGTCCCCACTAGTATGATCTGCATCATAGTCCAGGTAGTCAAGTACACATCCTAATGGCTTTATCAACATGTAACTATAAGACAGTTTAAAGAGACTAGTGTACATGTTAAGATAAAGAGCAACCAGATAGCATACTATCATATCGAGCAAGAAAGTCATCTCTATATATGTCCAAGCATCCAATATAATATACATCATCTGTACAATACTGGCCTCTAGGGCATACATACAACTAACAATCTCCCACTTGCACTAGGGCCAGCTACTGTAGTATCGCATACCGAGCATCCCGAAGAGTCTCTCAAACTGTATCTGGGGAATGGCCTTCGTGAGTGGATCCGCCGTGTTGTTCTTCGTGTCAACCCTCCTGACCTCGATATCCCGGCGATCAACTATCTCCCGGATCAGGTGATACCGCCTCAGAATATGCCTGGATCGCTGATGGGACCTGGGTTCCTTGGCCAAAGCCACCGCTCCATTGTTATCGCAATACAAAGGTATTGGATGCTCAATGGATGGAACCACTCCAAGTTCAGTAATGAACTTCTTGATCCAGACAGCCTCTTTGGCAGCATCGTTGGCAGCGATGTATTCAGCCTCCATCGTCGAGTCTGCCACGGTTTCCTGCTTGGAACTCTTCCAGCTAACCGCCCCTCTGTAAAGGGTAAAGACAAATCCCGACTGCGACTTAGAGTCATCCTTATCACTCTGGAAGCTCGAATCGGTAAAGGACTCCACTTGGAGTTCTCCGTTACCATACACCAAGAGCATCTCTTTAGTCCTTCGCAAGTACTTGAGAATGCTCTTCACAGCTGTCCAGTGACTCTCTCCAGGATCAGCTTGATACCTGCTCACTACACTTAGTGAGTATGCTACATCGGGTCTGGTACATAGCATCGCATACATGATAGAGCCTACAGCCGAAGCATAGGGTATCCCTTGCATGCGAGCTCTCTCCAAATCAGTCTTGGGAGACATCTCTTTGGAGAGAGTGACTCCAGAGATCGTGGGCAAGTTCCCACGCTTGGATTCTTCCATACTAAACCTCTTTAGTATGGTTTCAATGTACCTGGATTGGGACAATCCCAATATCCGTTTGGATCTATCTCTATAGATCCTAATTCCCAATATGCAGGAGGCATCACCAAGATCTTTCATTGAGAATCTTTGTGATAAGAAGAGCTTAACCGATTGCAGCATAGGAATATCATTTCCTATCAAGAGTATGTCGTCCACGTACAATACGAGGAAGACAACCTTACTCTCTGCCACCTTCTTGTAAATACAAGGTTCATCTGGGTTTTTGACGAAATCAAACTCTTTGATAACGACGTCAAAGCAGATGTTCCAACTCCGCGATGCTTGCTTTAATCCATAAATGGATTTAAGCAGCTTACACACTTTCCCGCTGCTCCCACTGTCTACGAAGCCCTCTGGCTGAGTCATGTACACGCACTCTTCTAAATCACCATTTAGAAAGGCGGTCTTAACATCCATTTGCCAGATTTCATAATCATGATATGCAGCGATGGCAAGCATGATTCGGATGGATTTAAGCATAGCCACTGGAGAAAAGGTTTCGTCATAGTCCACACCTGGTCTTTGACGAAAACCCTTTGCTACAAGTCTAGCTTTGAAAGTCTCCACTTTCCCATCTACACCAAGTTTCTTTTTGAAGATCCATTTGCTCCCAATGGGTTTTACCCCTTCAGGAGCAACATCCAAAGTCCATACTTTGTTGGTGTACATGGATTCCATCTCGGACCGCATAGCATCCAGCCATTTCACTGAGTCCCTACTCGTGATGGCCTGCTCGAAGCTAGTTGGGTCATTATTCTCCATGATGCAATCCTCGCTCCCACCATCCATGAGAAAACCGTAGTATCTCTCAGGTGTGCGAGGAACCCTACTAGATCGGCGGAGAGGCTGAGGTTCGTCGGGAGCTACTGAATGCTCTGGTTCCACTAAATCTTCTGTTGTGTTTTGTTCAGCTGGAACCTCTTCCAGTTCTACCTCAGAGCCACTAATTTCTTTTGCAAGAAATTCCTTTTCTAAAAAGGTGGCATGTTGAGCAACAAATACTCTTTGTTCCTCACTGTGGTAGAAGATATACCCTCGCGAATGTTTGGGATATCCAACAAATTTACACAAAACAGATCTTGCCTCGAGTTTGTCCGGTTTTTGTCTTTTGACATAGGCCGGGCAACCCCATATCTTTATAAAATTAAGATATGGCCTCTTCCCTTCCCATATCTCATATGGTGTGGTAGGCACAGATTTGGTGGGAACCCTGTTCAGTAGGTATGCTGCTGTTTCCAGTGCATATCCCCAGAAGGAAACAGGTAACTCAGCTACACTCATCATAGAGCGCACCATATCTAATAGGGTGCGGTTTCTCCGCTCCGATACACCGTTGTGCTGTGGTGTATATGGAGGAGTTAGCTGAGAGAGACTCCCATTCTCTTTTAGGAAGTCCAGGAATTCAATGCTCAAGTATTCTTCTCCTCGATCAGATCGTAGGATTTTAATACTTTTTCCGGTTTGGTTCTCAACTTCTTGTTTATATTCTCTAAATTTCTCAAAAGCTTCTGATTTGTGTTTCATCAGGAACACATACCCGAACCTAGAGAGATCGTCAATGAATGTAATGAAGTACGAAGAACCATCCCTGGCATGTGTAGACATGGGACCGCATACATCACTATGTATAAGTCCCAAGAGTTCGGTAACTCTTTCTCCGTGTCCCGTAAACGGAGTTTTGGTCATCTTGCCTTTGAGACATGACTGGCAAGTGTCATAAGATGAAAATTCAAACGGATTTAAATATCCATCCTTATGCAACTTAGCCAGTCGTGTCGCATTGATGTGACCCAGTCTATAATGCCACAAGAAGGATTCGTTCAGTTCTGAACTCTTCCTCTTGTGTGTGTTTGTTATGCTCAGAACTGTTGATTGATTTAGAACATAAATGCCATTGCACAACGTGCCTGATCCAACCAACTTTTGGTTACGGAAAATGTTCATAACATTGTCCTGTAATAAAAAATTATATCCCTCTTTACTCAATAAAGAAACCGATATAATGTTGCATATCAGGTTCGGCATGTAATAGCATTCGTTTAGAACCAATGTATTACCAGTCGGTAATACTGGGTGATATTCCCCGACAGTCTTAGCTGCAACAATTGCACCATTTCCAACTCTAATGTCTTTATCACCTTCTCCAAGTTCTTTACCTTTCCTTAGCCCATGTAACTGATTACATATATGGGATCCTGACCCGGTATCTAATACCCAGGACGTAGAGCAAATGGAGAAACAGTTTTCTGTAACGAACACACCCGAAGAAAATGCATCAACATGTACTTTCTTCATTCGGGTGGCATGGGAATCCTGGTATTCCCCTATATCTTGTTCATTCCTATAACTTTTATAAGAAAGAACGGAACCAACGTTCCCCAGCACAGTATAACATGCGGGTTCGGTCAATACATCCATATTATTATCTTCATTAGGGCATGAAATGGTCGCTACCTGGAGAGAGAGAGAAGAAAACACTTTAGCGTATGCTCGTGCAAGATCAGATTGGTTATTATCTTATCTAATCAGGATGGCTCCCACTGGTTTTTATCAAATCTTCCTTCAAACCCTAAAAGGAAAGACTAGCCGGGATTAATTACACACTACAAGTTCGCCAATCTTTCAGCCAGGCCAGTGTCAGTACTTTGAGGGAGGTCCCCCGTGCTTTCGCACGAACCTAATTAATGTAAACCTCGTTTTCCCAGAGGCGTAACCTCGTTGACACCTTTCTAGACACCTACTTGATCGGCTAATTGCAATGTGCAAAACTCTCCCAGGAGTAACTCTTACTCGCAGTGGGTATCGGGATCCAACTATCTCATAGAAGGTATGCAATCTCATTGCAAATTTCAACACTTGAAATTCCCGATAATATTCTGCCCCAAGCATCCTATGACCTTGACGGAGGTCAACAAACCACAGGGTGCAAGTCAAGTTCAACCCGTCATTTCTTGATTGAATCAAACCCACCCGTACGACCCTTGACGGAGGTCAACAAGGTCGTACGACTACCCTAATCCAATCTGCATCACATGCATAAGCAGATAAATACTAGTTAGCTACCGCACACTACGTCTTGACGGAGGTCAACAAACGTAGCACGAATACTAAGTAGGATTTATCTGAAATGACGGAGGGCTACGTCAGGTTTTTCTGAAAACCTATTGCGTAATGAACTTGATATCGTTGTAGAATCAAATGAAGTTTTGAAATGGAATGATTTTGAGGCTTTTCTAGTTTTGCTAAAGGGGTCACTCCCGGTGAAGGGATCGTCGGCCCTTTCTTCGTCGAATGAGGTGCGGGATATATCATATATATCACTGTGCAAAGCAAAACTCAAAAACAATCAAAAGCAAACCGAGTATGTAGCATCTGCCAGTTATTGCTAAAGGAGTCACTCCCGGTGAAGGGATCTCGGTCCTTTCCTCATCGAATAAGGTGCAGGGTATATCATATATACCGCTATGCAAAGCAAGAACTGTAGCTACCTGTTTTATTTAAAATTTGATTCTACAACATCATTTGGTTTCTTTTCTTTCATTAATCACATTAATGAAGTCCCATCATTTAAATACCTAAACATCACAGATAAATACGACGTACACTTATGCCATCCGCATTCGCCTCGATGTCCCCTCATGCACCGTTAGGTTAGGTAACTAACGACAGAGCAGGGCAGGGCTAGTGCGGGTGCAAAACATAAGTAACGTCTATATAATATATCATATATACTATATACTGTATCTATCACAGAACATCACATGATCACATCACAGATATCGCAGCAGAAAATATCATATGAAATATTGGATATACTAGGACGTCCGTGTTTTCAATACGAGCCAGTATAAAACACGGATTCCACGGTCGTGATGAATAGCCAACCCCACACCCCTAGACCCCTACGAGAGCGGCAAGCAACCCTACCAATTCTAGAGTTAGGAGACCCGGACTCGACTCCTCGAGATGGTCTCCCACTGGACCCTAGAACCCAGTTACTCGTGCTCCCCTCCTTGGGTCTATCCTAATGCGGAAAAGTAAATAATATACAAAAGGTGACAACTTCCGCAACCTGGAAGTGCCCCAAATAAAATAATATTACATACAAGTTTTTACATGAATGAAAATGAAAAACACTCATCTCACATAAAAAAAACCCGGCTATTCTAACACGACAATCCAATATAACATATCCAGCAACACATAACATCACATGTCATCAACGTAAGTAAATATGCGCATCCGAATTGTCGTTGACATATAGCAACGAAACCGGCGATATCACATATTACACTTACGGTCACAGAAAAGAAAGTGTAAAACTACAACAGTTGGAATCCGCAACCTCTTTAGACATCACATGCCTAATCAAATGAAATACTTAGACATCACATGCCTAACAATTATAAACCCCGCATTTTAGTCTCATTATCGAAAACTCTTTTCAATATCAAATGAAACTAAACCGCTAGATTTATAACATTCATTCAGTTATCTCATAACTGTTTGTGAATTCCAATTATTGTATCCCATTCCGGATAAATAGAAAATATTAAACTTTCCGATCGAACATTCGAACACCCAAGTTTTCCCGAAACCGTCGAACACATGAAATAGGTTCAAAGACATTCACTTCATGCCTCAGTACCAACGGTCCAGCCGTAGAAGGGTCAAGCCAACGCCTCACATGTGGCACGTCGTACTGCCCCAAACCCAAAGGTTCAAAGGGCAGTTCAAGACGGTCACATAATCGAGTTAAGGTTTGTTGTCTTCTAGAGGGACCATCGCGTTACCTGCACTACTCAGAACGTCCTTAAACCACACAAAAATCCAACACTTGGATATTTTTCGGCAGGGGAAAAGTTGGGTATTTATATCCGGTCGGACTTTTTAACATATTCAAAAAATTATCCGGAAAGCACTTAGACAAAGTTCGATAATCCGATCGAAATACCGAGTCCCCAATACAACCCAGAATACTCAACTCTTGAATAAATATTAAAAATTCCCAGAGAACTCAGCACTGAATAAAAGAAGTTACTGTGCAAAATTGGGTGGGTGACGTCATCATACGGCCGCGGAACCGCCGCAGAAGCCAGGCTTCTGCCGCGGTTCCGCCGCACTTTGGAGGAATTGGGTGATCGTGTTTCACAATAATTCTTAGAAAGTCCTGCTGAATTTTCTGCATATTTTTAATTTGGAAAAACCCCAGTTTTTAAAAATTGTACAGAGAGCAACTTTGATATTAGGGTTTCGGTTCGATCGGACTTCAAACTCCGTCTGGACTTCGCCTAAGGCTCTAGCTAGGCTCTGATACCACTGTAGGGTTGCTAGGCACTCTCAAGAGGTCTCACAAGGCATCAACCATGCCAATTTCAAATTTTACGGGTGCCGAGAAACCCTAATACGGATCGTTAACTAGAAATTTAGGCGAATAACTAAACTAGTTGACAACTTAACTAAAGGAGAGAGGCTACAACCTTTGTAGATCCGGTTCTCCACTTCCTTAGCTCCACGTAGGCGTCCTCTCGCTGTCCATCTCGAATCCTAGACTCAATCGTCGGCTTCATCGGAAAAACGAGCGGGCAAGGTCGTCGGCTTCGTGCCGAAGATGATCTACGTCGAGGTTTCACAAGTTCAAGCTCCGACTGCACCAAGTTGTGAAACTTGTGAAGAAAACACCCAAAACCACTTGGCAAGAGGTAGAGGATAAAGAAATAGGAGGTGGGTTCACTTTAGAATTGGATTTCTCTCACTTTTGCTCAAGTTGCCATTGATGGCATCAAGTTTTCATTCTTGAAGATGAAGAAGAAGATGAAGCTAGAATTATGATAAGTGTTTAGTTAAAATGAATAATAAATGAATACTTATCATAAACTAACTAAGGTAGAGTGTAGAGAATAGACCATGGTTACTTGGATGGGTTAGGGTTAAGCATGAAGACAAGAATGGTTAAGAAGTCAAAGCTTCATGAAACTTCAACTAGAAACAAACATAGCCACCATTCTTATCTAAATCTTTTCCAAATAAATAAACAAATAAATAAATGAAAAAGCAAAACCCTAATCATCTCTTAACCATGGTTTAATCCTTTACACTTAACCAAATGATCAAGTATCATCAAACATGATACAAATATGTGCACAAAAGTATATCACATATACTTCTTGCACATCAAGTGAGAAAATCCATTTAAAGTGAACCAATAATAGTTAATGCAAAGTAATATATCAAATATATAATTATACATTAAATCATTAAATCAACACTTGATTTAACGATCCGGTCATATCGCATATAACCGACTAGTATCCTATGTATCGGCTTATCGAATCAATCCTTGATTCGATATCTAGGTTATATCGAATATAACCAATCGATACATCCATCGCGAGAATGGAATACGGTATCACATACACGCATCATTCTCGGTCCTGCACATATCTCATATGCACTCCTATTTCGTTTCGCTTGAGCCAGGAAACCTCTGTGTAGGACTCTAAAGACTCGTCAATACGCCGGTAGCAGATGATGATCATATCAAGCACCCACAAGCCCCAAGCGGTCTGCTAAACGTAACGGCCATCCGGGTATTGAGCGATCAGAAGATCGACGAGCTTGCCCGCTCACACTCCTGTGAATCCAACCAGTAACACTTCCGTACAGTCCGGTCTGTTCGTCTGATATGTCGCATATCAAGTCTAGGGGTGGTATACGTCAAACCCCAATAACCGATAAGTCGTGCCGATGTGAGGCTCATAACGGGTCGAGAAACTACTGGTAACACTTACCAGCAAATCTCTGATCAGCCCTGGCCAGGGACTTCCCTGTTACGGCCAATCGAGCACTGCGCAACATCAACCCCCAATACCGGGAGAGACGAAACCCCTCCTATCGCTCATTGCCTCCATGTGACTCGGGACTGCACCCAAAGACCACCGTTTTGCACGCCCTCATGGACGTGGTAAGGTGGAGATCAAAGCACGGTGGGAATCACACAAGACTCTATGACGATCTCGGGTCTACAGACTAACCTGTACAAGTATCACCTGAGAACTGCCATCTGACGTGAGGTATAATACCATCTGGGAGTTCTCGGCGAGTCCGTCCAGTGTACCCAGTCTCCACTGAGCACCCGTATACCATCTTTAATGTCAAACACCAATGGATATGGGATCATCCATCGCCCATCTCATGGGTCGAGAAGCGTATACGCTAGTCTACACTGGTATATCGATGCCCTGTCTCGATACACCCACGACTAGGGACCTTGAAGGATGTACTTATAGACTACCATGTCCCCACTAGTATGATCTGCATCATAGTCCAGGTAGTCAAGTACACATCCTAAGGGCTTTATCAACATGTAACTATAAGACAGTTTAAAGAGACTAGTGTACATGTTAAGATAAAGAGCAACCAGATACCATACTATCATATCGAGCAAGAAAGTCATCTCTATATATGTCCAAGCATCCAATATAATATACATCATCTGTACAATACTGTCCTCTAGGGCATACATACAACTAACACATTACCGCAGGAGGCTTCGCTCAAGCAGCCAATGACAGACACCGTAACGGCTCCGGAGGTGGAGCATGGGTCGGATGACGGCGACGGCGTCTCCTTGTCAGAAACCTTGAGGAGGTCAGCTCTCACCGCCCAAATTGAAAGGAAATGTAGGAAGCGTGCAGCGAAGGAACGTAATGCCACCTTGGCTGTGGGTGATGGCTCAGGCACTACTCCATCTGTCGCTATTCCATTAGAGGGTACTCCGGCTGCCCTGTCTACCGCCCATAGACAGGTTGCGCGCGCGGCTCGGGAGGAAACCAAAAAGTTGTCCCATGGTAACGTAACGCTGAGTCTTTTATTAGAACTTGATCTTCGAATTTTGACACATGCATTTTCTTTTAGGGCCAAGTCTTGGCGATGGGATGACGGGTGAAAGCCTGACACTTACCATGCCCGAAATTATGACCCTTTCTCTAGAATCTGGGACCGTACAGACCGCCGATCTTTCCCCGTGTGGCTCCCTGGTATCGGCGGGCATTGCAAGCGTCATGACAGCATTTTTTGAATCAGGGGATGAAGCCATGGGCACAGAAACTATCCCGCTGAGGGAGAGCGAAGAAACCGCTTTGCCTGGTGATGCTACCGTCACAGTTTTGGTTGATGACCCATTATATATGTTTTGAGTCATTGTTCTCTTTTTATTTCTCAATCCCATTCAACTTTTTCTGATGATGTTTTGTTTGAAGGTGCAGCGAATGCCGAGATTGTTCCATCTGAAGCACCTCTAGTCGCCGCCATGACGGTTGTTGTTCCCTCGCCTTCTCCTATGTCCTCTGAGAGGCTGGAAGGTATAGGTTTGCGATTTGTTTAGTTTAAATGTGGACACCACCTTCCTTGTATTGACAGTGTTAGTGTATATGCCTTATAGGCCATTACTGTATCATACTAGTTTGTATATTACTTAATGGAAGCTTGGGATATTCACAGTTGTATAGACAATCTTTCTCAAAATGGTAGTATGCTACATGGTTTGTTTCTACTTCAATATGTACATATGCTTCTTTTAGCATATAGCTTATACATATTAGTGGAGCCCTTAGGATCTTTGCTTGATTACCAGCGTTGTGATGGCAGTCACACTAGTGGGGGCTGGGTAATCTACAAGCACATCCTTATACAGGTCCATAGTCGTAGGATTATCGAGACGGGGCATCGATACTCCGGAGTAGACTAGCGTATACGCTTCTTATCCCAGAAGGGGAGATGGTCTGTCCCACTGCCATTAGTACGTCATACTGGAGATAGTATGTGGGTGCTTGTTAGGTTACGAGGATACTGGACAGGACTCGTTGGGAACTGTTGGTTGGTACTATACCTATCGTCAGATAACAGTTCCCAGGTGACAGGAGTACAGCTTAGTCCATCGACTTGACACTGCTACTTCGCCTTGAGTATGTTCCCACTGCACTTTGATTACTACCTTACCACGGCTCAACGGAGTCGTGCAAACAGGTAGTAGTTGGGTGCAGTCCCGAAGTACTTGGAGGCAGTAGCGGTTAGATAAGATTCGTCTCTCCCGGTATTGGGGGTTGATATCGCGCTGTATCTTGGAGAGCCATTACACAAAGTCCCTGGCCAGGGAAAGCGAGAATTACTGTTAGTTTTTCCAGTAGTTTCCAGGGTGTTCTGGGCTACACTCCGGCACGACTTGTACCGCTGTTAGGGGTCTGACGTTTACCGCCCCCTAGGCCCGACATGCGATACTCTCAGACAAACAGACTGGACTGTACGGAGATTGTCACGTTCAGGCTCAGTAGGAGTTCAGATGGGTTCACCTCATCGGTCTTCTTATCGGCATCTACCTGGGGACCGTTACGTACAGCTAGTACCGCTTGCGGCCTGTGGTTAAACCCACTGCCAGTGTAATGTCGAGTCTTTAGAGTCCCACACAGAGGATTGTTCGTCTTTGGGCAAAACAGAGTAGAGGTCGCATGGTTTTGCGACAGGGTTCGTTCACATACACGCACTTGTGCACGTTTGGTGTTCGAGCAGTTATTACTAGCGGGCTTTGGTTTAAGCCTGATCCTAATATTTGTTTTGGGATTGGTTTTGTCTCATTGTATTCATGTTCCTCGGAACACGGATGCGGGTGTATGTACAGTTGACTGAGGCAGAGGAACCTCATTAGGGTTTTTGACAGTTGACTTTTTCTAAACCCTAATGAGAATGAGAAATATGATTAATAATATTAATTAAGGATAATTGTACCATGGTTAAGGTAGGTTGACCATTTGACTTGTTGACTTTTGTTGACCATGATGATTTCTTTTGCAAAGATACTTCTTGAAGCTTGCATTAAGCATTAAATGTGAAATGATAATGGTCACATCAACTAACCATCATAATTTTCCTAATTATTATTATTATTCTCATATTCTCTCATATGAGAGCAAGGTTGGGATTTATTCTCTCATTCTCTCTTGCTCATTCTCTCTCTTGCATTGCTCTCCCTCTTCTTCTCTCTCAAAAGCTTAAGTGTTTCACGTGTTGAAAATTCAAGCTTTGTGAGATAAAACCATCAAAACACCTCTCTACTCATTCTAGGGTTCTTAGCCTAGCAAGCCAAGCACTCTAGTTACTTCTTGGTTGAGGTAGGAGATCAACGTAAAGGCCTTCGGGTGGATCTTTCTTCGGCAAAGAGAAGACGAAGAGGAGGAGCCGTCTACACCACTCCAAGGAGCTAGCAACAAGGTGAACCACTACAAGAAGAGAAGGAGTTCAAGAACTAGGTATAACCATCTAACCTAGTAGCTAGAACTTGTAGTTAGTTTGATAGTTTTTGTTTAGCAAAGATCCGTCATGGTTAGTCTATGTTACTTTGTGTTAAAAATCCATTTTTTACTCTTTCCGCCTCCTCATAAGTATCGGGGTGGGTTACATAGACTTACAATGGTATCAGAGCCTAGCTAAACAACAACTAACATGTTAGCAAAGTGTTTAGAACTTCAATCCAGAAAAAATCACAAAATACGTCAAAATTTAGTGTTTTCTGCCGATTTTAAAAACAGGTCTAAAAATATTTCCACAGACCTGAAAAATACGTGCAGGGTTTTTTAGGAACACCCAAGAAAGACAAGCTCCTGACTCGGTCAGACTGTTGCGGAAGCGCGGCGAAACCATGCGTTTCGCCGTGGATCCACGGCCGAGTCGACTCGGAGTCAACTCGTTTTTCCTGCAGTGTTTCTAGCTTGATGTTTTGTGATTTTCAAGATGCTTTGCTTCTGCCCAGATTCTTCTGAGAACAGTGTTCTGTTTGGGGTAGTTTCAAATTGGAATATTGATCGAAATTCTATAAACTTTTGCTAATTGGTTATATCTGTAATGTGATATATGTACTGAATGTCGACTAATCGCTATACGTCGATTACTGGGGGGTTTGTACATATCTGTGATCTGTGATATTGGATTGTGTATATGAACTTGTTGGATTGTCATGGATGAATAGCCGGGATTGTGAGATGAGTGTTTTTATCTTTCATTTGATGTAAATTGTAAATTGATATAATATTATTTTTATGGCCGCACATCCGGGTTGAGGTTGTAGCCGCCATTGTATATTATTTCTTTGACTGTTTTTGCTCCTAGGATAGACCCAAGGTGGGGTGCATAAACTACTGGGTACTTTGAAGTGCCGAGTGGCCTACTCACGTTGTTGAGGGAGGTTGTTTTACTTCGGGTACTTGGCGGGTAGTTTGCCGCACCCGTAGGGGTCTAGGGTGGGGTTTGGCTATTCATCGTGACCGTGTAATCCTTCTTTCATTGCAGGCTCAAACGAAACGCGGATTCCTAGCATATCCAATGTGTTCATCTGTGATCTGGAATGGCTATCATTGCATCTGACGAATGTATATATCTATATATGATATTTAGTAGGCGTTGCTTATGTTTTGCATCCGCGCTAGTCCAGCCCCCGCTCTGTCGTTAGTAAAGTAACCTAACGGGTGATGACGGGGCTCCGTGGTGAATGCGGATGGCATAAGCGCACGTCATATTTTCGTTGTTTTCTGCAATGGTAGGATTAATTGATGGGACGCATATATTAATGCAAATAAAATAAACCAAACTTAAATCGGTGGAACAATTTCAAAACCACTCGGGTTTTTTTCCAAAAACAGAAAACTTTTAAAAACGCGGAGCTTAAACCACTCCTTTTAAAAGCTATCAGGTTCTTTCGATTATATCAAGTTCACTACGTTCACGGTTTCGCTAAAACCATTCGTAGCCCTCCGTCATTTCATATGGATAGTCAATAGTATTCAAGCTGTGTTTGTTGGCCAAAGTCAAGGCATAGTGATTGGTAGCTATTGGATATTCATATGTAGCATAGATAGATGCGTTGATTTAGGACAGTCGTACTGCCTTGTTGGCCAAAGTCAAGGGTAGGTACGGGTGGGTTCAAATTAACCTGGAAAATGACAGGTAGAACTTGACATGTGACTTATGATTTGTTGGCTAAAGTCAAGGTCATAAGAGCATGGGGAAAAAATCCACATCGGGAGTTTCTAAAGAAACTGAAACTTGCTAGTGTTGCATACCATTTGGAGTGTGATGATTCTGGTAGGATTCCTTCAGCTTTGTCACACGATGATATTTGGATCTCGATCCTGCTATGAGTATATGCTACTCCTCGGGAAACTTTCTCACTTAACGATCAATGCTATAAACTAAGTAGGTGTCTAGAAAGGTGTTAGCGGGGCTACACCCACAGGGAAAAGAGGTTATTTAATTAAGGAACTTCGCGAAAGCGTCATAAAACCTCCCTCGAAGTACCGACACTGGCTTGGCTGAACGGTTAAGCAAGTATTGTATGGTGAGATTAATCCCGACTAATTCTTCTTTTATGGTTTGAGGAAGGATTCGAGAAACAGTGGGAGCCATCCTGTTTAGACAAACTAAAAAACCACTCAAAACTTGCAAAAGCATCATGCTAAAGTGTTTTTTCTCTCTCTCCTAATTACAGCGACCAAACATCATGACCGGCCTTAAGTTACTACTAGATAAAAATATACTGACAGGGCCATACTACAAAGATTGGCTCAGGAATGTCAAAATGGCAATCACTTATGACAAGTTGGGGTATCTCCTTACCAGTAAAGCCCCCGCCGTCCCAGGTCCAGAATCTAGTGTCGCGGATAAGGAAATCCGTAAGACCTGAGAGATTGACTGAGCGAAGGCCAAGTGCCTCGTACTTGCCTCTATGGACAATGAACATCAGAGGAGGCACGAGAATATGGACCTTGAATCCATATTTCTCCATACTAAGGAACTATATGGAGAGCAATCCAGTATCGCCAGATACGAAACCTCGAAAAAATTATTTTCAGCGAGGTTGGCCGTCGGATCATCTGTAGCGGAACACGTGCTTAAGATGATTAGCTACAAGATGATTAGCTACATTGAAGAGCTCGCGGACCTCGGGACCACGTTAGAGAACAATCTCTACACTGACTTGATTCTCCAGTCCCTTCCTTCCACTTACGCCCGGTTTATCCTGAACTTCAACATGCAAAGAAAAGAAGTTGAACTTCCGGAACTCCTCAACATGTTGAGGAGTACAGAGGGCACCCTACAGAAAGTCAGGGAAACACCCGCTTTGTCTGTTGGAGGAGCTTCTTCTTCTAGGCCCAAAGCGAAAGCAAAAGGAAAGAAGAAGAAGGCTCCCACCAAACCAAGGGGCGGTGTTAGTAAAGTGGAAGCCAAGGGAAAGGCAAAGGTAACAAAGGTCGCAGGACAGCTTGTGGGAAAGGAAGAGTGCTTTTATTGTCACAAGAAAGGACACTGGAAGAAAGATTGCGGGGCTTGGAAGGCCAAGAACTAGGACCCGAAGAAAATTGTGGCTTCGGCTTCAAGTGTGTAAGTTATTGAAAACTGTCTATCAATCAACTCTACTTCATGAGTATTGGATACCGGATCGGGATCTCATATCTGTAATTATTTGCAGGCACTGAGAAGGCGTAGAGTTTTGAAGGCAGGTGATATGACCCTCAGAGTTTCAAACGGAGCAGGCATGGATGTTGAGTCCGTGGGGGACTATCACTTGGGATTGACAGATGGATATGTTTTGGTTTTGCGCGACTGTTATTTTGTACCCAGTTCGACTTGTAATATCATATCTGTATCTTTAATGTCTAAAGAAGATTATGATTTTGCATTTGTAAGAAATGTTGTAAACATTCACCTTAATCATGTTCTGATTGGGTCGGGTACATTAAGCAACGGTATATACGTATTGAACCAACCACAAATTTTCAATATCCAGAATACACACAAAAGAAAGTCTCCGGAATTAAATCATGTTTTCTTATGGCATTGTAGACTGGGTCACATTAATGAGACAAGGTTAACTAAGTTACATAAAGAAGGATATTTGGATTCGTTCGAATATCTATCATATGCAACTTGTCAATCATGTCTCAAAGGAAAGATGACAAAGACTCCGATCACTGGATACGGAGTAAGAGCGAGCGAGCTATTGGGACTCATACACAGCGATGTATGTGGTCCAATGTCTACACATGCGTGAAGTGGTTATTCTTACTTCATTACTTTTACGGATGATTTTTCAAGGTATGGACATGTCTTCTTAATGAAGCATAAATCTGAAGCCTTTGAAAAATTCCAGGAATACAAGAATGAAGTAGAAAAACAAACAGGAAAAAGTATCAGGACACTGAGATCTGATCGCGAAGGTGAATACTTGAGTGCCGAGTTCCTGGATTACCTAAAAGAGAATGGAATTCTCTCTCAACATACTCCTCCATACACACCACAACACAATGGTGTATCGGAGAGGCGGAACCGAACCCTATTGGATATGGTATGTTCCATGATGAGTAATGTTGAGTTTCCGCGATCTTTCTGGGGATATGCACTAGAATCAGCTGCATATCTTCTGAACCGATTTCCAACTAAGTCAGTGCCTACCACACCATATCAGATGTGGAGTGGAAAGAAACCCTATCTTAAACACAATAAGACATGAGGATGTCCAGCTTTTGTCAAAAAGCAGCATGCGGACAAACTCGAGGCACGCTCAGTACAGTGCAAGTTTATGGGATATCCAAAGAATTCCAAAGGATATTTCTTCTATTACGCAGAGGAACAAAAGGTTTTTGTTTCTCGTGATGCCTGCTTCTTGGAAACTGAATTTTTAGAAAATCAGATAAGTGGGAGCGCAATAGAACTGGAAGAAATTCCTGAACCACAAACCATTAATGAAAGCTTAGTAGAACCAGAAGGTTCGAAGGGACATGACATTCTTGCGCCACTCCGCAGAAGTAGTAAGCAGTCTCATCCGCCCGAGAGATACTACGGTTTTCTCATAGACGGGGATAGAGAGGATTGCATCATTGATAATGATGAGCCGACTAGCTTCCAGCAGGCCATTCAGAGCACTGACTCGGTAAAATGGCTGGATGCAATGCGAACCGAGATGGAGTCCATGTACACCAACAAAGTATGGACTTTGGACGTTGCTCCAGAAAGGGTAAAACCCGTAGGCTGTAAATGGATCTTCAAAAGGAAGATTGGTGTAGACTGACAGGTTGATACCTATATGGTTAGACTTGTTGCAAAGGGTTTTCGTCAAAGACTTGGTTTGGACTATGACGAAACATTTTCTCCAGTGGCTATGCTCAAATCCATTCGGATCCTTTTTGCCATTGCTGCTTTCCATGATTATGAGATTTGGTAGATGGACGTAAAAACCGCTTTTCTAAATGGAAATTTAGAGGAGTGTGTCTATATGGACCAGCCAGAGGGTTTCATTCAGAGTGGCAGCAGCGGGAAGGTGTGCAAGTTGCTTAAGTCCATTTATGGACTGAAGCAGGCATCGCGGAGTTGGAACATCTGTTTTGATGAGACGGTCAAAGAATTTGGCTTTATCAAAAATCCAGATGAACCATGTATTTATAGTAAGATTGTAGCATGAACTGTCATAGACCTCGTTTTATACGTGGATGACATTCTCTTGATAGGAAATGACATTCGTATGCTACAATCTGTCAAAGAGTTCTTGTCACACAGGTTCTCCATGAAAGACCTGGGTAATGCCTCTTACATTCTGGGGATCCGGATCTATCGTGATAGGTCCAAAAGGATATTAGGACTTTCACAGTCCAGATACATCAACACCATACTGAAAAGGTTCCGTATGGAAGATTCCAAGTGCGGTAATTTACCGGCTTGTCACGGAATCACCCTCTCCAAAGAGATGTCTCCCAAGACTGATTTGGAAAGGGATCGCATGTGTATTATACCCTACACCTTTACGGTAGGCTCTATAATGTATGCGATGTTATGTACCAGACCAGATGTAGCTTATGCACTGAGTGTAGTAAGCCGGTATCAGTCAAACCCTGGGGAGAAACACTAGATAGCGGTAAAGAACATTCTGAAGTACCTGAGAAGGACTAAGGATATGTTTTTGGTTTACGGCGGAAAAGACCTCCAGATCGAGGCCTTTGCTGACTCCAGCTTCCAGAGTGACAAGGATGACTCCAAATCCATGTCGGGTTATGTCTTTACCCTCAATAGAAGGGCGGTGTGTTGGAAGAGTTCCAAACAGGAAACCGTTGCTGACTCGACGATGGAAGCGGAATATATCGCAGCATCTGATGCCGCAAAAAAAGCCGTCTGGATGAAGAAGTTCTTAACAGAACTTCATGTGGTTCCGTTCATTGTTGATCCAATACCTTCGTATTATGACAACAACGGGGCTATAGCTTTAGCAAAGGAACCCAGGTCCCATCAGAAGTCCAGACACATCTTGAGGCGGTATCACCTGATCAGGGAGATCGTGAATCGCCGGGAGATCGAGGTTCGGAGGGTTGCTACAGAAGATAACACTGCAGATCCATTCAAAAAGGCCATTCCTCAGACGCAGTTCGAGAGGCTATCCGAGATGATAGGTCTTTGATACGCCAGTACATGGCCCAAGTGCAAGTGGGAGATTGTTAGTGTATATGCCCTAGAGGTCATTACTGTATCATATTAGTTTGTATATTACTTAATGGAAGCTTGGGATATTCATAGTTGTATAGACAATCTTGCTTAAAATGGTAGTATGCTACTTGGTTTGTTTCTACTTCAATATGTTCATATGTTTCTTTTAGCATATAGCTTATACATATTAGTGGAGCCCTTAGGATCTTTGCTTGATTACCAGCGTTGTGATGGCAGTCACACTAGTGGGGGCTGGGTAATCTACAAGCACATCCTTATACAGGTCCATAGTCGTAGGATTATCGAGACGGGGCATCGATACTCCGGAGTAGACTAGCGTATACGCTTCTTATCCCAGCAGGGGAGATGGTATGTCCCACAGCCATTAGTACATCGTACTGGAGATAGTATGCGGGTGCTCGTTAGGTTACGAGTACACTGGACAGGACTCGTTGGGAACTGTTGGTTGGTACTATACCTATCATCAGATAACAGTTCCCAGGTGACAGGATTACAGCTTAGTCTGTCAACTTGACACTGCTACTTCGCCTCGAGTGTGTTCCCACTGCATTTTGATTACTACCCTACCACGGCTCAAAGGAGTCATCCAAATAGGTAGTAGTTGGGTGCAATCCTGAAGCACTTGGAGGCAGTAACGGTTAGATAGGATTCGTCTCTCCCGGTATTGGGGGTTGATATCGCGCTGTGCCTTGGAGAGCCATTACACAAAGTTCCTGGCCAGGGCAAGCGAGAATTACTGTTAGTGTTTCCAGTAGTTTCTCAGGGTGTTCTGGGCTATACTCCGGCACGACTTGTACCGCTGTTAGGGGTCTGACGTTTACCGCCCCCCTAAGCCCGACATGCGATACTCTAAGATGAACAAACTGGACTGTATGGAGATTGTCACGTTCAGGCTCAGTAGGAGTTTGGATGGGTTCACCTCATCGGACTTCTTATCGGCATCTACCTGGGGACCGTTACGTACATCTAGTACCGCTTGCAGCCTGTGGTTAAACCCACTGCCAGCGTAGTGTCGAGTCTTTAGAGTCCCATACAGAGGGTTGTTCTCCTTTAGGCAAAACAGAGTAGAGGTCGCATGGTTTTGCGACAGGGTTCGTTCACATACGTGCACTTGTGCACGTTTGGTGTCTGGGTAGTTATTACTAGCGGGCTTTGGTTTAAGCCAGATCCTAGTATTTGTTTTGGTATTGGTTTTGTCTCATTGTATTCATGTTCCTCGGAACACGGATACGGGTGTGTATGCACAGTTGACAGAGGCAGAGCAACCTCATTAGGGTTTTTGATAGTTGACTTTTTCTAAACCCTAATGAGAATGAGAAATATGATTAATAATATTAATTAAGGATAATTGTGCCATGGTTAGGGTTGGTTGACCATTTGATTTGTTGACTTTTGTTGACCATGATGATTTCTTTTGCAAAGATGCTTCTTGAAGCTTGCATTAAGCATTAAATGTGAAATGATAATGGTCACATCAACTAACCATCACAATTTTCCTAATTATTATTATTATTCTCATATTCTCTCATATAAGAGCAAGGTTGGGATTTATTCTCTCATTCTCTCTTGCTCATTCTCTCTCTTGCATTGCTCTCCCCTTTCCTCTCTCTCAAAAGCTTAAGTGTTTCATTTGTTGAAAATCCAAGCTTTGTGTGATAAAACCATCAAAACACTTCTCTACTCATTCTAGGGTTCTTAGCCTAGCAAGCCAAGCACTCTAGTTACTTCTTGGTTGAGGTAGGAGCTCAAGGTAGAGGCCTTCGGGTGGATCTTTCTTCGGAAAAGAGAAGACGAAGAGGAGGATCCGTCTACACCACTCCAAGGAGCTAGCAACAAGGTGAACCACTACAAGAAGAGAAGGAGTTCAAGAACTAGGTATAACCATCTAACCTAGTAGCTAGAACTTGTAGTTAGCTTGTTAGTTTTTGTTTAGCAAAGATCCTTCATGGTTAGTCTATATTACCTTGTGTTAAAAATCTGTTTTTTACTCTTTCCGCCTCCCCGTAAGTACCGGGGTGGGTTACATAGACTTACAGACAGTATATTATCGTAACTCTGTAGGAGTCCTTTTTGACCATCTATACCAGGTGTTGAACCCATATTTCTCCTTCCAGTCAGAAATTGTTCTACCTGCTGGTGTCGGTGAGTATAGTTTTTAACCGACATCCTTTCCTTTCTTTTACGGGTAGCCATGTCTTCGCTAATTCTTCTTCATACTAAATGTAGAGTCATGGATCGAAGGAGGAGGTGAAGGAATAGCTGTGCCTCCGGTACTCCCAATTTGCCACTTGCCGCAGCCGGTACAGTAGACTACATCGCTTGTGTACTTTCTTTACCGCTTGAGCCGACATTTGACCATAATTTGTTTTATAGCAATCACACCAGCTCTAACTCCCTTTAAGTCTTGCATCCCAATGCCGGCAGGGCCCTTTGCTAAACGTCCATCTTCCAGGAGTGCTACAACTAGCCTGCGGATGTTGAGCGGATTCATCGAGGATCTTGATGCCGAGGCCCTCACATTCGCTGCAGATTTTGCTGCTGAGGTTAATCCTATGCTGGCGATGATCGTGAACTTCCATGACGAAGGCGTCGTCGAGTCTTGGGTTCATTACTTCAGAAAGATCGAGGTCTGCCTACATGAGATAGAGCTCGAGTGTCCCGCTCCTGAAGTATTAGTTTTAATCTCTTAGCGAGCTGCGTAGGTTGAGCCAAGTGTTCCTTTCATCCGCCATTTTGAACAAGAGATGACCTTGAGGCGAATGGAACATGAAGTAGCTTCAAGCGAATCCACCCGGTTGTGCGCCCAGGTCGAAGCGAATGCTGCGTAGTTGAAAGCCGCCTTTGATAATCTCTAGGGATGCATCTTTGATGGGTTGATGCTGAGACGAGTGCTTGACTCTGCGGAGCGGGTCGTGCAGGACTGCGAAGCTGTCATGCTGGGGACCGATGAAAAGCTTTCGTCATATCTGCGACTGCGGTCCCGAGTCGAAGCGGAGTTGGCTGCGGCAGCCGATTGCGAAAAAGTATTGAGAGGAGCGTGCGAGCAGCTAGCTAATTTGTTGAAAACGCCTCCTCCTCAATAGTCGTCTTTGTATCGACTGAAAATTTATAATCTATGAATAACATGCATTCATTCTTTTTTTATACAATGTATCTTGTACTCAATTGAATTCATGAATAAAAGATACATTTTTTTGGTTCTATCGCTTTCTTCTCTTTGCTGTGTCATTGGCATGTTACTTTAGCAAATATCGCATGTATATTGTAGATAACAGTCCATCTTAACCTCTTTGAAGGGTAGAGATAGCTTAGGAAGCAGGTTCAGGTCTGTTGCCTAAGACTTTTCAACTTTATGAGCCGTGTGGGTCTCATAAAGACTTTTCTCCCTACGAGTTGAGAGGATCCCGTAGGTGTATTTTCTCCTTAGGAATCGTGAGGATTCCTAAGTGTGTATTTTCTCTTGAGAGTCGTAAGGATCTCACAAGAGAATTTCCCCCTTACAAGTCTAGAGGACTTGTAAGTGGGTTTTTCCCTTCTTGTCGATATTCGACTTTGGAGAGTGTGGCCCGTGAATAGTATACAAGAGTCAGTTTGGACCTGCTTGTAGGGTCCAGTGCTTAGGAATAGGTCCTTATCCCTATTGCCTAAGGCTTTTCCCTACAAGTCAAGACGAATCGAGGGATTATTGGTTGACTTGCTCCGCTTTCTGCGGTGCCGAGGTTGACTTGCTCCGCTTTCTGCGATGTCAGGGTTGACTTTTTCTGCTTTCTGCGGTGTTGGGGTTGACTTTCTCCGCTTTCTGTGGTGTCAGGGTTGACTTTCTCTGCTTTCTGCGGTGTCGGGGTTGACTTTCTCCGCTTTCTGCGGTGTCCGGTTTGACTTTCTCCGCTTTCTGCAGTGTCAAGGTTGACTTTGTCCGTTTTCTAGGGTGTCGGGGTTAACTTTCTCCACTTTCTGCGGTGTCAGGGTTGACTTTATCCGCTTTCTGTGGTGTCGGGATTGACTCTAGGTTGTCTGTGAACCGTGGAGTCTTAGAACTAGGGACTTTGCTGTGGCTCCGATTGGTGGCGTCGCGTCCGTATCCTGCTGGAATGAGGAGGAACGTTGTTGCTGATCTCTAGGCTGTAGATGTTGCCGTTGAGATCTGGCTTCCTTTTCATAGAGTATTGTGGGGAAATGGGGTTTCCTTTTTGTTTATGCCCATGGATTGTATACTGGGGTCAATATGGACTCGCCTGCAGGGCAAAAGTTTCATTTTTTCACTTTCTTTTATTTCTTTCAGCGATACTCTATCATTTGAGCTTTTTATATCGTGAAAGTCACGATTGCCCAATCATTTCGGCTATTTTTCGCGGTGCCCAATCATTTCGGCTATTTTTCTTTTTCTTTACTCGCTATTTTAATTGCAAGTTGCCCAATCATTTTGGCTATTTTTTGTATGCATATATTTTACTCGCTGATTTTTATTGCGATTTGCCCCATCATTTCGGCTATTTTTGTATGCATATATTTTACTAGCTAATTTTTGTTGCGGATATGGAACTCAAGACCTGATACCAATCTTAGCATCAGCATTTCTGCGACTGGAATATTTTCATGAGCGAATCATCATTTGCCTTGAAAGGACTTGGAATTTGTTACTGATTTAGGCATCAGCATCGCTGCCACTGGGATATTGCCAGGAGCGAATTATCATTTACCTGTGTGAATTTGAACAAAGGTGGCTTAGCAAACAAGGTTAGGATCCTGTCGACTAAGGTTTTTGACTTTATGAGCCGTAAGGGTCTCATAACGGTGTTTCTCCCTACGAGTCGTGAGGATCTCGTAGGTGCATTTTCTCCTTAGGAATCGTGAGGATTCCTAAGAGTATGTCCTCTTATAAGTCGTAAGGATCTTACATGAGTGTTTTCTCCTTATAAGTCGAGAGGACTTACAAGTGTTGTTCACTACCTGAGGCCATTTCGCACCAATGATGGAACTTGGTGAGGGAAACGTTTATTTTTGCCCGTGGATTGTATACAAGGGTCAATATTGAACCGTTTGTAGAGAAGCCTGGGTAATGTGATGGTTTAAGAACAGGTTCAGATCCCTATAGCTTAAGGCTTTTGAATCTTATAAGCCATAAGGGTCTCATAAGAGGGTTCTCCTTACGAGTCGTGAGGATCTCGTAAGTATAATTTCTCCTTAGGAATCGTGGGGATCCCTAAGTGTGTTTCCCCCTTATGAGTCGTAAGGATCTCACACAGGTATTTTCTCCTTATAAGGTCGAGAGGACCTTGCGAGTGTGCATGAATTTTTTTACGAGTCTGTGCCCTTTCGGGTTTTCACAAACTCGCCGGTAGCCCTGCTGTTTTTACTCATGGAGCTCTTTTGGGTTTTCATCCACGCCCATTTCGCTTATGGATGTTTTTTTTTGTTTTTTTGTTTTTTTTTGCCGTGTTATCCTAACGATGCAGCGGTTTGTAGTAGTTTAAGGCCGTTACGGTCCGTAGCTAGTTTAAGAACATTGCTGTCTATCTTTAGTTTGGGGACGTTTCGGTCCGTTGTTAGTTTAAGGACATTTCGGTCTGTCGTTAGTTTAAGAACGTTTCGGTCCGTTGTTAGTTTAAGGGCGTTTCAGTTCGTTTTTAGTTTTGGGATGTTTCGGTCCGTTGTTTTCCGTGTTTGGGATGGGGTATCGTTGGATACTACTTTTAGAGTCTTGACTCAAGAAGATAGCGAGCGGGCATAGGCGTCGTCATCTATCATTGACCTGAGTCGTGATCTGTCAGGCGTAGTACTTCTTAAGGAACTAGCCGTTTATCGGCCGGAATGGTCTTTCGCCTTGCATATCCATGAGCAAATAAGCCCCACCTTGGTAGACTTTTTCTATGACATACGGGCCCTCATAGTTTGGCTCGAATTTCCCCCGTTTAGCACGATTAGGGATCATAGGTCTTTTGACAACTAGCACGATTTCACCTTGGCGGAATGTTCTCGGCCTAGTCAATCTTTCGTATGAGCGCGTCATCCTTACTTTGTAAGATTCTAGGTTTTGCTGTGCCATATGACGATTTTCATTGAGGGTGTCGAGCTCCTCAAGCCGAAGATGAGCATTCTCTTCGTCTGTTAGCTCGTAATGAATCGTCACTCATAGAAAGGGTAGTTCTATCTCGAGGGGGAGTACTGCTTCCGTGCCGAATACCAATGCATAGGGCGTTGTATTCGTAGCCGTTTTGAACGTAGTTCGATACGCCCAGAGAGCTTCATGCAGTCTCCCCTGCCAATGCTTTATTTTTGGACACCGTCTTCTTTATGATCTTTGTCAAGGTTTTGTTGAAAGCCTCAGCTAGACCGTTAGCTCGGGGATTATAGACCGAAGAGTATCTCCAGTCTATGTTATGCTGCAGTGCGAAGCGGCTGATTTTGTGACTTCTATAGGCCTGCCCGTTATTAGAGATAATTCGTCGCGGAGTGCCGAACCGATAGATGACGTGTGTCTTGAAGAAATGGAGATTATTCTTTTTCTTCACTTCTCTTAGCGGTACTGCTTCTGCCCACTTAGAGAAGTAATCAGTTGTCGCCAATATGAACCGATGTCCTTTGGATGATGGTGGTTCAATGGGGCCAATTATGTCGGTTCCCCACATTTCGAACGACCAGCTAGTTGTTGTTAGGTGTAGAGGGTTTGGATGCTGGTGGATGAAGTCCCCATGAATTTGGCATGAGTGGCACTGCTTCGCATATTCGAGGCAGTCCTGAATCATCGTGGGCCAATAATACCCCATTCTTTTGATCTTCAGCTTCATCTTCGGCCCGGCTTGATGAGAACCGCAATGTTCATCATGAGTTTCTTGGATGATTCTCCTTGCTTCTTTCGGCCCCAGGCATCTTAGCCACAGAGAGTCAAACGATCTCTTAAATAGAGTATCATTAACGAAGGCGAAAGACAGAGCTCGTTTCATGAGCTGATGTATTGACGACGTGTCTTCGGGCGTTCGATGGGATTTGAAGTAGTCTATGAAGACTTCTCTCCAATCCTTAGCCTTTCCTTGGTCCTCTATTTGTAAGGCTATTTGCTTAGTTGCTTTCTTTTCATCATACGACTCCGAAGATATTTCTACCGGTGTGAGAACCCGACGACTTTGTACAATGATCCTCACATCATCGAGGTTCTCGTCGGCCAGTTCTTTAGCGAGTTTGGCTAAAGCGTCTGCCTTGCTATTTTCTGTACGCGGTGTGCTTTCCAGTACGTAGGAGGGAATTCGAGTTAGTAACTGTTGCACTCTTTCGCCATACTTTACCAACTCTGGTTTGCATGTTTGATAGTCGTCGTTTACTTGACTAACGACCAGCTGGGAGTCTCCGTATATAAGGAGATTTTTTATTCCCATGTCGACAGTGATCTCAAGACCTGCTATCAAAGCCTCATATTTTATTTCATTGTTTGTCTTCGGCTCTGTTAAGGAAAAGGCAAAGAGCATTATCCTTTCTTGTGGAGTCACGAAGATGAGGCCTACCCCAGATTTGATTATGGGGGAGGTGTGCTTTCGCTTCTTCATGGAAGATGCCCCGTCGAAGTAGAGTTCCCATCAGATATCACTCCCTCCTCTCTCCCCATCGATCGTGTCAAACGCATGCTCGTCTGGAAACTCGCAGCTCATGGGAGAGTTGGCAGGTATTGGATGTTCAGCAAGGAAGTCGGCGATGGCCTGGCCTTTCACTGCCTTGAAAGGTCGGTATGTTATTAAGAATCTATAAAGAGTAGGGCCTATTTAGTGAGTTGTCTCGTTAGTATGGCTCTTGACATCAAATACTTGAGAGGATCCACCTTTGATATGAGATGGACCTCATGCGCCAAAGCATAGTGTCTAAGCTTCGTTATCGCGAAGATTAACGCCAGGCAGTGTTTTTCGATAGGGGGTAGTTGGTTTCTGCCCCCAGGAGAACTCGACTCAAATAGTAGAGGGCTCTCTCTTTCCCTTGGTCGTTCTCTTGTGCCCATAACGCGCCTAACGAACCTTCGAGGGCTGTTGTGTATAGAATGAGGGGCTTTCCTTTGACCGGAGCGGTCAGTACCGGCGGATTCTGCAGGTATTGCTTGATTTCGTCCAGTGCACTTTTGCATTTGCGATTCCAAACGAAAGGGGTTCCCTTCTTCATCAGGTGACTGTAGGGACGGCATTTTCCGGAGAGGTTAGTTATGAACCGTCGGATGTACGCGAGCTTCCCTTGTAGAGACCGCAATTGTTTCAAAGTTCTTGGAGAAGACATTTCCATAATCGCCTTGATCTTTGACTGGTCTATTTAGATGCCTCGATGTCGTACGATGAATCCAAGGAATTTTCCTGAGGATACTCCGAACGCGTATTTCAGAGGGTTCATCTTCAGGTTGTATTTCCGAAGGCGCTGAAACACTATCTTCAGATGCTCCCAATGCTCCCAATGCTCCTCGTGCGATTTTCTTTTAACCATGAGGTTGTCAATATAACATTCGACGATTTCATGTATGAGGTCATCGAAAATCGGCCCTCTGATAGGTAGCACCGGCGTTCTTCAGACCGAAAGGCATCACTTTGTAATAGAAGATGCCCAGAAGAGTCTGGAAAGCGGTATGCTTCTGGTCTTCGGGATGCATCTTTATTTGATTGTACCCTGATGATCTATCCATGAAGGAGAAGACTTCATGAGTGAACGTGTTATCTATCATCAACTCGGTAACTGGTACTAGAAAGTCATCCTTCGGACAGGCTTTGTTAAGGTCCCGAAAGTCCACGCAGATGCGCACCGTCCCATTTTTTTCATCACTGGGACAATGTTGGCGATCCAGTCAGGGTATTGAACTTCTTGGATGAAGCCAGAGTCGATTAGCTCCTTGACTTCAGCATTGATACTCATCTCAAGTTCGAGCCGCATTCTTCTTGGTGCTTGTTAGACTGCCTTAACGTCTGGAGATATCGCCAATTTATGCACCGCTGTTTCTGGATCTAGCCCCGGCATCTCGAAGTAGTTCCATGCGAAGCAGTCTTTATACTGCATGAGTACGTCTTTTAGCGTAGCCACCTGCTCTTTAGACAGTATCTCACTGACGAATGTTGGTCGCGGATCATTTTCCGTCCCCAAGACGATCTTTTTCAGGTTGTCCGCCGTGGTGTGTATCCCATCTTCCAATTCTTTTGGCGTCGGTGGAAATTCTGAGATCAACTCATCTTCCTTCTCATTTTCGAAGCACCAAGAGGGGTCATCCATATTCTCGTGCATTCCTTCTTCCGACAGCGTTATCACATGGCAGGTACGAGATCATTTCCATGACCGGTGTTGATCTGGTTCTACTCTCGCTATATATGTTGCTTTTGGTACATGCTTTTGTGGTGGGGCTACCTTCCAATTATTGGATAGAGCGAATCTGCCGAGTTGATATTGGTCTTCGACATAGTTTTTGAAGGGGAAGCAGTCTTCAAGAGGATGTCCTATAGTTCGGTGATAGGAGCAATCATCTGGGTTATGAACCTCGTTTGCTTGATCGGGGTGGCGAGACTCCGGGCGTGTCATCATGTGATGTTTCATGACAAGGTTGAATATCTTCTTTGTCTTGTCTCGAGGAAAGGAATATTCCCGATCCATCTTCTTCATTAGTGATGGATTTCGGATGACCTTCTTTCGATTGCGTGGCCTTTTGGACCCATTTTGCTGTATTGGAATGCCGTCCCCGTTCTTGACCTTATCATTGCGCCTGGCTTTCTTTTTGCCATGAGAGCACAAAGCGGGTTGGGGGTGAAAGGGATCATCATCCTCCGTAGCCTGTTGAATGAGGCATTGCGTCCCGGCTTTTTCATAAATGGCCATTTTGCGGCTGTGGTCATCCCGAACCCTTTGACCTGCTTCTCTGATTAGCTTGTCAATCTGTTCCTCAAACGACGGGCTCGGCATTTTTATGGCGAGACCTCGTTCTGGTTCAGCGTCAGCATCCCCTTCTTCATCGAGATCATTTATGACATAGCAGTCATGAAATTGCTCCTGTTTCTTGGACTGGACATATCCAAGCCCAATCGTTTCTATTTTTCCGTTGGGCAATTTTCGCTGAGTTCCGGGGACGTTCCAGATCCTGTTGAAGAACTGAGCTTGTCGAGGAGTCTGTTTGAAAGGTACGTCTTGGCATCTCAATAACCTTTTTAATCTCTCCGTGTAGCATCTGGACAGACGGATGGGTTGGAGCCTGTCGAGGGCAAAATCGGCACTATGCCAGACTTCTCTTTCGACTTTAGTCTCCGTGGATCGATAGAATTGGATCGCCTTTTCACCTCTTCGCCTGGGAGTGACGTAGAATGTCTGCAGCTCTTTCACACTATATGTCTCAAGCGCATCAAGCTCTCTGTAGTGCTGCTGCGGAACCATGGCGATCTGCAAACTCTGATCACATCCAGTGAGGGCCCACATTGATGGACGGACCGAAAACACTACGTTAACTTCGTCTTCAGAGTCACAGCCAAAGACCAGAATAGGGGTAGACAGTCCCGGTCTGTTGCATTGGGACGGACCCGAATAGACTATCTCTTCTTCCTCCTCGGTATCTCTCCCAAAGACCGGAATAGTGGTGATAACTTTTTGCTTATTCTCCGGTTTATGGCATCTTTCCGTGTCTTCAAAGTCTAGTAGGAAATACTTTGCATCTTCGTACTTTCAGACTTCATTTACGGAGAATGGTTTTAGTTCCCCCGTTACAGTATACTCGAGAATATTTTTGAAATATTTCATACACTGATGTTGTGTAGAAGGGATGATGTTTTACTCGTGTAACCAAGGCCTGCCGAGCAAAGCACTGTAGCAGGTCTTGGCGTCAATGACATGAAATTTGATGTCAGTGACGAGTAGCCCGAAGCGTAACATCAGTATTACAGACCCGAGCGTCCGTAATGACTAGGAATCAAACCCGGAGATGGTGATTTTATCTCGAGCGAGGTACTGAACACTCATGCAGATTTCTTTTAACACCATCACATTTAAAAGGTTGACAAAGGACCCATTGTCAACTAAGATTTTTCCTATCTTGATGTCATGGCAGTACCCGGTGACATACAGGGGACGATTGTGCTCGCACGATACGAGGAGGAGATCTTCATCACCGAAAGTGATGTCAGCTGTGTGCACTTCTTCCAGCTCGTCCTTCATCTTTTCTTCGGCAAGGAAAGCTTGAAATTTCCCAGGGCTCTTGTACTGCCTTGATCAGAGAATCTCATGCTTCTTTGTACAACAGAAGGGCATCCAAAATGCTTAACTGTGAGTGTATCTTCCTTAGGTGTGCTAGGACATTGTAATCCACTTTGTTTTTCTTGGGCGAGTCTTTGGCTAAAATTTTTTCGATGACTTGATCGTCGAGGGTGGTATCCTCAGGGACTTTTTCCTTCCCCTTATCTTTTTTGCCCGATCCCTTATTTGTAGGTCCGAGATTCTTTTCAGGCAACGTACGGTTACGCAGCTCAATATTCTCATAGTTCTTTATTTCCTCCTCTTTTCCCGAGGTGGATTCTTTGAAGAGAGGGCCGAGGGCTATTTCTTCATCAGAATCACTTCCGAAGGTGAGAACTTGCGATCGCCCGGAGTCAATCATGTGACAGTTGCCGGCAGTTCTTTGGAGCTCATCTGTCGTGCTTCTCGGCTCCCGACGAGTTTTGCGCTTCTTGCACTTGAAATGTTGTCGGTAAGCAACGTATCCCTGCCACCAGTTTTTAAAGGTCATGCATTCTTCGGTAGGGTGCACAATCCTCTGATGGTATAAGCCCTAGTTAGGATGTACATCCGCTTCGTCAAGGTGTATACCGCCAGGAGTATTTCCTTTGAAAGATGGCAGCTTCATTCCTATTGACAGGGCTTTAGTGAACCGTTTTCTTATCTTAAGCCTGTTTTTGTCTGCTGCAGGCGTGCTTCTATCTGGCTGGAGCGCTTGGCAACTCATTCCAACCATGACTTCTTCAACTTTATGTCGACGCCTGGCCCTTTGGAATGGCCATTTTACGCTCTTGATCAACCTTGCTCTTCTGACGGGCTTCGTTCAGCAGCATGTCAATCATCTCGTCTGTCGGTTCCGAGGATTTTGGTACCGATCCTGTCCCCAGCTCCTCTATATTATCTTCTGATGCCGAGTGAGCTTCTTCGTCATTTATTGGTAAATGAGAGATCATGTGATAACATGCCACATAATCCTCGGGTTCTTCTGACGAGTCCTCTCCCTCATCGTTGTCATTATCTCCGCTCTCAAGGATATGGCTGAGAAAATCTTGGAGTGTGACCGGGGTTCGCGTCTTCTGGTTATATTCTTCCAGCGCGTCAATATGATTTTGCAGATCCGTGCATTTGTCATCAAACTGCGCGAGCTTTTTGGCCTTCTTCTTATTCTTCGAAGACTTCGACAGCTGGACCTAGGTATTTTGCCCAACGTTACCAACTCCCAGTGTTGAGAACGGTTTCAGCATTCCCTCAATGATCTCTGGCTCCAGTGGGCCTTTCCATCTAATTGCCGGATATGCTTGATGGTCTTTCAGCATTCTTTTAGTCTTGTTCGAAAGAACAACTTCCCATGGAGCTTGTTCTATAAATGAGCATGATGCCCCCAGCGTGTCCACATTTTTAGGAGCGTGCAGTTGTGTAACATTTCAAAAAAATAAAATATTATTTTTGGGAATTTTCATAATTTAATATTAATTTTTAATGAATATTTTAATAGTCGGTATAATTAAATACCGATAAATGGTGAAAATTCCGGAGAAAGTTTTGGAAAATTCTAAAATAGGGTATTTTGTGGAAATATGTCATTTTTAAGCTTTTATGATTACGTAAATGCTATTTTGGTATTAACCGCGATTAAAAATCGCTAATTGGATTTTTGGCTTTTTGCGCAAAAATGTGCACATAACATTTTCCATACTTGTTTCATGTTATGGACTCATGATGGCTTAGGGTTGAACCATGTTTAGATGACCATGGTGGGTCTAAACCATTTGGTTAAATTAAGTGGGTTAATTAAGGGTTTAGCTTGTTTAGGGATTGGATTAAGTGGGGGTTGGCTTGTGGCTAGAGAGAGAGAGAGAGCCATGATGGTGGTCATGGTAGCTTTCATCAAGAGAGAGAGGGAGGTGGCTCCTAGGTTATGTCACCTCATCTCATTTCAAAACTCATCACCCTCCATGTCACTTCAAAACTTTTGCCTCTCACATCTCTCCCTCTCACTCACTCACACTCACATCTCTCACTCACACCACACCATCATACACCACAACCTCAGCCCAAAACAAAAGAACAGCCCCAGCAGTAGCAGCTGCAGCACCCACACACAAAAAGGAAAACAAAAGAGAAAAACATCAGCAGCTACATTAACCACAGCAGCAGCAGCACACAACTTCAGCCCCAATATCAACACTTCAACCCCAATTTGCTTTAGCTGCAACAATATCATTCAAAACAACACCACCACACCACCACAACCATTCCCACAACACCAAAGCAACAACAACACCAGCCACAACCAAAACCACAACATCAGTAACAAAACTTCTGTTAAAAACAGCATCACCAGCAGCAAGTAGCATAACAACACCAACAGCTCAACAGTCCAGCAACAGCCCCTTTCCTCCTCCTTCATCCTCTCTTCTCCAACATCCTAGGACCCCCTTGAGGTATAATCTCACAACTCAACTCCTATCTTGCAAAATTATAGTTGTTTAGCTGAAATTTTAGTGTTATTAAGTAGATTAGTGCTAGTTTAGGCAAATTGGAGTGAGACTTGACCAAGTGTTGGTTTTGATTTTTAGGGTAACCTTATTAAGTGTGTTTGAAACCAGCTAACCCAAGAATACCCCAGATTTCCAGTAAGTTACCTGAAAGTTTCGACTTGGCGTATTTTAGCAATTTTCTCGACTTATTGACCTTTCTGAGATCTGCTTTCACCCCGGGAACTCTAAAATAAAATTGACTTGGCAGTAAGCTGTACAGGCACCCTGGAACCATCCCACAAAACCCTAGCCCCCACCTCAATTTCTTGGCCGCAGATATATTCCCTCTGGCCGCAATTTGCGGCCAGAGCAGTAGGGAACCCCCTCGTTTTGCGTGCACGGCTCTTTTACCTGTAAACTTGACCCTGGGTATGTCTAGTTTTGTCTGGTTCCAACAAGGGTAGAATCTAGGTTGATTTTCATGAGTTGGCGTATGATTTACGACTTGTTTTCGTATGGATTTTTGGTATTCGATGATTCGTTCTGTCGGGTGATGTTTGGACGTCAACGACAGTGGATATTGGCTGTGGTTGCACGCGAGGCTATAGGTTTTTACCTATTGGCGTAATGTGCACCGTTTTGGTTTCCGACATGGTTTTCATGTGTTTTAGCGTGTGATATCCTTGTAGGTACCCCACGTGGCGTCGGAGCGTTGGAGATGTAAATGGCGGCATCGGCACCGGCACGCATAAAGAAAGGTGAGTAGATTTATATCTACGGGGAGAAGTCGGGTGGATAGCGTATAGCACCCCCGCAGTTCGTAGTGATGTATACGGATGCGTATACACACTAACAATTATTATATGTTGTTGGGATTAGTTATTGATGTTTAGGATGGATAATTGGTGTGTTGGATTGGTGAAAGGTTACGAAACCCTAGGGTAGTGGGTGCACTATACATACATATACATGCATACATACTTGCATACATCCTTATTTTATATGTGCTTATGGGATTCTATATAGTTATGTGTTCATATGGGTATGGGACTATGCGTTCACATACGGATTTGAGGATGATACATGGGATTGAGATGAGTCGATGAGTCTGATCTAAGATTATGATATCGGTTATATGGTAAAATTCCTATTTGAGATACGTCTTGATGCTTTAGCGGATTTTGGGATAATGATGCCATAGGAATATTGACATATATATGTAAATGATCGACATGTGATTATGATACGAAATAGGATATGTTATGATATGATATGACAAGATATTTATGATATGCCGCCTTGGGCGTTGTTTACTCCTTGAGATGATATGTGCTGATGATATCGATTCATACGAGACTGTCGATCAGTAGTCAAATCATAATTTCATTGATGATATTAGCTTTGTACTAGACGTAGGTCAGTACCCGGATTATGATATTTGATTAAAGAGAATACCAGATGAATGATATGACGAATGTGATATTGACCCGTACCCAGATTTGGGGATGCCGTACGACGGATTTACATACGAGCTATAAATTGATGTTTGATCCGCACTCTTGACTTGGGAATAATCGATTATAGAGATATGGTATCAGATGTGACATTATCGAGGCGGGATCACCGACTATATATATATATATATATGTATGTATGTATGTATGTATGTATGTATGTATGTATGTATCGACTTAGAGGTTAGGCGGTTTCCCTTACCTACTGTTAGCTTTAGCTCAGCCTTATAGTGGTGTAGCTATATGACTCTTATGACATTAGATGCAGTTCAGCCATCATTGTGTTAGTATTCAGCTCCCGCACTTTATTATTGTTGCTCTGCACCGCATACTGTTGTGATTCATATTCCATTATTGATATCCTGCTGTTAGGACACCAGCACCATTACCGATGATGCGTATGTACCACGTACACTTATTTGCCGGCTCACACACATCTTCATCGGTAATTGCCATGTCACGAACACTTAGAAAATATTATTTCTTGATTTAGCTTGTTAGCTAGTAGTGACATGATATTAGTATGCTTGCCTCATATGCTAGCTTGACATTGTAGTTATTATTTGTCACTTCATGCATACTGTTATTCATTATATACTGCATTCATGGATCCTCATGCTTATATTCACGATTTCACATGCTATTGATGATTTGGATTCGGGTTTCCATGAGATTTTCTGGATTTGGAGGAAAACCACAAAACATATATATAAACTGCTTTCTCTCTTTTTAAATAAAAATGCGGTTTTCCCATGATGTATGAGTCGTCCACCATGAGTTTTGTTGATGGATTTCGAGACCCGATTCGAGGAGGCGGATGAACCGTTTCGGGTACATGGTGGGCCCGGTGCGTACCCCGGGGCAAGAAGATCGCAGGAGATGGCGTTGAGCCTGGCAGGGGAGCACGACCGACCGGTGATATTACCCGACGCGTCGGATATCCGGAGGATACCGTCGTGGTCATGAGATGGATGGTAGGGGCCGATCTGGACTGACGGCGCCCTGGATATTATGATTGAGACATTGAGATTTTGAGATACTGAGGTACAGAGATTGTGATACAGAGATATCAAGATATTGGGATTTATGTTTTGTGCCGATGCTAGGCACTGTTTATGCTGATTTCATTTATGATACCTCATTTTAAAAATACAGAAATCTCACAAATTTATGAAAGCAGTTTTCTTCAGTACATGCATTCTGTTTCATGCATTCATATATCATCCATATGACATATGGCTACCTGAGGCACTGATACGGGCATATGGGATTATATTTGGGTTAGATATTTACACTAGCCATGGTATAGGCTACTGATTATATATATTTGAGGATTATATATTATGTTCGTATGACCTAGGATTGCGTCATACATGCGATTTCTGTTCGTGGATCTTTTTCTACTCACGAGTTGGCAACTCACCCCCGTTGTGCCCCAGTTTCTTGCAGGTGTTGCCGTACGGCTTTCATTACGGCTTTGCGGGCACGGCTCCTTTCAGGTGACTTACTAGTAGGTGGGTTATTTGTATCGTACCCATCAGTATACATTGTATATTATATTCAGTTGTATCTAGAAGTTTCATCAACCAAACATGTACTGTAACACTTTGAATTTCCGTTAGAATGTTTCGTGATAATTAGTATTCGTGCATGTTTTTATGTTTGTGTTCATAGGATTATTAGTTATTTAGTCGTGTTAGCAAATTGGAAGGTTTTCTTTTTGTAGTGTTGCACACTTAGCATTTTGTGACTTAGGGTTTTTGGTAGCATGTTAACCATTCTTTTGTTGCATGGTTGTTAACTTAATTCCCACCATTTTTTATCATATCATAAACCCTTTTTATAATTTCAAATCCTAATAAACAAATGAGCCATGGTGTTAGGTATTGACTTTTGACCCCTTTTTTTTTCCTCTTCTCTCTCTTTCCCTCATTCTAAAATTCTGCAGAAAATTTCCAGCAGCAAACCCTCCATTTTTCTCCATATTCTCTTCTCTTTTCACTTCTCCTTGATTTCCAAACAAAACCTACACAAATCAACACATTTATCATCACAAAACCATGGAAAAAGGGGCTTTTTGGGGTGTTTGAAGACTAATCTGCACACCTGAGAGAGGAGCTGGACTTTTGGTGTTTTATAAGGTCATTTGAAGGTATTAATCTCACTCCTAGCACCCTATCTCCATAACTTGCATGTTTAGTTTCAAAATATCACCTATTTGTGCAATTTTAGTGCTATTGAAGGGGTTTAGTGTTAATATGTTAAAATCTATGTTGTTGTGACTTGATTAGCTTGTTAATGAGTTATTAGTGTGGGTTTAGACTTAGGTTTGTTTCAGATTTCAGAAAAATACCCTAAGGTTTGATTTTAGTGCAAAAGTGTGGATTCTAACTAGAAATAAGGCTCTGTAGGATCTGCTGCTACCCGAAATATTTCAGAGTGAAACTAGAGATTACTGTAGCATGTATGGGTGGTATAGAGTGCACACACCAAACCTGGGAGCCCAATTCCCAAGTGAGGCCGCCGGAATATTCGTTCTGGCCGCAATTTGCGGCCAGATGGGGGTGTTTTGGGTTGGGGTTTGGGGTGTTGGTGTCTGCTGCTATGTGGGTTATGTTGGTATATATAGTTTTACATTATCTTTTCTGTATCAAAATCTGTAGGTGATTACCTATTTTCCCGTATTTTCAATCTTTCACGACACGCGTGATACGTGTGTATGGGTTTTGGGTTTCTGCGTATCGCGACGCGTCGGAGTGGCTTTAGGCGCGTGATCACACGTTTTAGCGTATCGCGCACACGCGCGCTTGGTTCACGACACGAGTTGCTAGTTCGGCTTTAATGTCGTGTTTGTGTGATGTCAAGCTTATATTTGATGTATTGTGTAATTTGAAGGTTCGCAGGCGAGTACGGCGGACGCCGCGCAGAAGGGGAAACAAGCTGTTGGCTATACCTAGCGAGATACTACGGTGAGTAGATTTAACATCTACGGGGATATCGCCCGCATTGCGTTCTACGTCAGGGCTGATAGGACCTTATAGCTACATTTACATACATTGACTGTTCATGGCTAATATTTAGTGCATACTGCATTCCCTGCTATATGTATATAAACTAGAATTGATAGAACACCGCACCCTTACTGACAGTTCATGTTGCACGAGCACTACCCTGACATGATATTCATACTTGATGCATATATCACATCGGATCATTATGCTGTAGCTTATCTTTTATGTGATTTGACATGATATTCATACTTGGTGCACATATCACATCATATTTACTTGCATATTGGTTGGGATTACATGTGATTTCTGGATTTGGGAACCGTGGCCTTTTCAAATATGTAATCATTTAAAAAACCTGGTTCCCTTGATATGATATTTTGGGGCGCCACCCTGTGTTTTCTCGGTGCTAGAGAGGGCTGACCCGGACTAACGAATGCCCGATATGTTGAGAGAGGGCTGACCCGGACTGACGGATTCCCGATATATTGAGAGAGGGCTGACCCGGACTGACGGATGCCCAATATTTTGAGAGAGGGCTGACCCGGACTGATGGATGCCCGATATGTTGAGAGAGGGCTGACCCGGACTGACGGATGCCCGATATATTGAGAGAGGGATGACCCGGAGTGACGGATTCCCGATATGTTGAGAAAGGGATGACCCGGACTGACGGATTCCAGATATATTGAGAGAGGGCTGACCCGGACTGACGGATGCCCGATATGTTGAGAGAGGGCTGACCCGGACTGACGGATGCCCGATAGAGGAGGATTTGCTTGTCGATGCTAGACACGAGTATTTATGTTATTTGGGTGCCGATGTTGGGCACTCGTGATTTTCAGGGATGTACAGGATTTGAGGGCCGATGGAGTACCGGCGTCTGGGTTGTTGGGATTCGCGGTGCATATATATATTTAGTGCACCTCGACATTTAGTGTAGATGCTATATTCCCATGCTCAGCATTCATTACTGCATCTCATCCTGTAGTTATATCCCCTGATAGCGGACTTGCATGATTATTATACATACTGCTTACCTCGCATTGATATCATCTGCTGGCATATATTAGAGTAGCACAGTATGTGCATGCTCGCGATTACCTTTATATGTTATCTCTATTCACGAGTTGGCAACTCACCCCCGTTGTGCCACAGTGTTTGCAGGTTGCCCTTTGGAGTAGTCGCGGCAGGCTGCGTTTTGCATCTTTTGACAAAGATACCCCCATAGTTGGTGTACTAGCTCTTTTGCTGATAGGTGGGTTTTGTGCGGTATCTGTTTATCTTTTAGTTATGTACATTGTTGTATCTAGTATTCTCCATCTACCATGTATGTATTTGACTTAGAGACAGTATGAGGACGGTGATGTATATTATTTGTATTCTGGTGTCGAGCTCGTTGTGAGCCGGCTGTGCTTGCAGTTTATTCTATCTGTGATGTTCCCACTTGTGGATCTTGATCTTCGCTACGGCGTCGTATATTGTTATCTTGGTGATTGTTTACTTAGATTTCTTAACATGTTAGTAAGTGCATTCATTTAAAACTTATATCACTATATACTTTCACTGGTTTGATTTCTAGGTTTTCGGTTCACTTAGTCGCGTTACGCCTGTAGACGTTACGTGGTTAAGTGCCGGTCATGGGTCAAACTTTGGGTCGTGACAAAGTTGGTATCAGAGCGTAGGTTTTACCTTTCGGAGTGTAGGATGACCCTGGTATGATGGAGTAGGTAGCTGCAGCAGGGTAGCGTAGCGTGTATATGTTCCGCGGCATACTCACGACACGGTACTCCGCCTACGCGACCTTAGGACTTGTTGATTTAAAGTCCTTCTTGAGTATATAAATTCTTGCGATTCGATTTCCGTATCCTTATCGAATCCTATTATTGCTTTCAGCCATTATGCCGCCAAAGACTACGAGGGCGCAGAGAGCGGCCGCGAGGGCCGAGATTCGAGTTGACTCTTCCGAGACGAGGACTGATCCGGGTAGTACACTGGTTGTGCCCAAGCAGGCTGTTCCTGCCGTGACGGATCAGATTGCTATGTTAGGGGCCGGTGTGCAGGAGATGCGCCAGACGATGGGATCCAGTATGCAGGAGATGCGCCAGATGATGGGATCCAGTATGCAGGAGATGCGCCAGATGATGGGATCTCTAGTTGAGACACTTCGAGCGCAGCGACCAGAGGTAGTTCCACCCATTGCAGAGACCGTGGTGGTACCCACAGTGCAGGCAGTTGAACCTGCGACTACAGAGGTTATTACAGTATCGCTGTCAGAGTTTATGAGGCTGAAGCCTCCGGTCTTCACAGGCACCGATGTGGCTGAGGACCCACAGTCTTTCATTGATAGGATGGCACGGATATGTCGTTCACTCAGATGCGCAGATGCGAGATGGGTTGAGTTCGTGAGCTTTCGCCTGAAAGGTCTTGCGCAGAAATGGTGGGAATCAGTCGAGAAGGGTAGAGCAGCAGGTCTTCCTCCTATGACATGGACAGAGTTCGTGGACCTATTCCTTGCCCGCTTTCTTCCCCTGAGTGTCAGAGATGCTAGAGCATGCAGGTTCGAGTCCTTGCGCCAGACGACAGAGATGTCAGTGGCAGAGTACGACGTGCTGTTCACAGAGCCAGCTATCTATGCCCCGTACTTAGTGGCTACCGAGGAGATGCGAGTCAAGCGATTTGTCCGAGGCTTGCTTACCCCGCTATTCCTTGCTATCAGCGCGTAGCATTACGAGACCTACGCAGCAGCAGTAGATGCAGCATTATTAGTTGAGGAGCGCCTTGCTGAGACTTCGGCAGTTCCAGAGCCGAAGAGAGTTCGTGCGGATAAATCAGCGCAGAGACAGCCTTTTCGGCGCCGTGATAGACGTATTGCAGGCAGCAGAGATTCAGGGCGGGGCCGGTTATTCAGTTCCTATCCCCAGGATGGTTAGCGGTCATCGTCGGGATGTTTTCGCTGTGGGAGTTCTTATCATCGTGTACGAGATTGTCCTGAGTTACCCCGGAGGGAGGCGACAGCACCGCATGTCACATTACCACCTTCACCACCGCAGACGGCATTGCCGATAGTACCTACTGTTACTCCGCGTCAGACGCATGCACAGAGAGGTCGTGGTCGCGGAGGATTTGTTCATAGGGGGCGAGGTGACCGAGGCAGAGGGCAGCCAGTGGCCGGCAGGGGACAGTTAGTTGCAGGTGGAGGACAGGCGCGAGTTTTTGCTTTGACGCATCAGGACAGCCAGGCGTCCAATGCGGTGGTCTCAGGTATCCTTCCTGTATGTTCGGTTGATGCACACGTGTTATTCGATCCCGGATCCACGCACTCGTACGTATCCACACACTTTGTGCCGAGTTTGGGTAGAGAGTCCGGTTTGCTTGACCAGCATCTTGTTGTGACTACTCCTGTGGGAGATTCGTTTGTTGCTAGGCACGTGTTCCGATCCTGTGCCGTCCGTATTGGCGAGAGAGAGTTGCCGGTCGATTTGATCCTTCTTGAGATGTTGGACTTCGACGTTCTTTTGGTCATGGATTGGTTAGCCACGTGCTATGCTTCTGTTGACTGCCGCGAGAAGACAGTTCGATTTTGCTTTCCTGGCGAGTCGGTTGTTATTGTGTTGGGGGACCGTGGTGTTACCCCTCACAGTGTGATTTCTTCTTTTCGCGCTGGACAGCTTTTGAGGAAAGGATGTCAGGGATTTCTCGCCTATGTTTTTGATACTAGAGCTACAGAGGTTCCGTTGGATCAGGTTCCGGTTGTTAGCGAGTTCCCTGATGTGTTCCCTGACGAGCTTCCTGGGCTACCGCCCGAGCGTGATATTTCTTTCTGTATTGATTTGGTTCCTGGCGTGGGGCCTATTTCTGTACCGCCTTATCGGATGGCCCCGGCGGAACATCGAGAACTGAAGGGCCAGTTGCAAGATTTGCTGGACAAGGGACTTATTCGACCCAATGTTTCTCCTTGGGGTGCTCCAGTTCTGTTCGTCAAGAAGAAGGACGGCAGTTTGCGTCTGTGTATTGACTACCGCTAGCTGAACAGGGTGACAGTGCGGAACAAGTATCCTTTGCCACGCATCGACGATTTGTTCGACCAGCTTCAAGGGGCAGGATACTTTTCGAGGATCAATTTGCGATCAGGCTACCATCAGCTGCGGGTTCGACAGGAGGACATTCCTAGGACAGCCTTCTGCACGCGCTACGGCCATTATGAGTTTTTGGTGATGTCGTTCGGACTTACCAACGCGCCAGCAGCATTTATAGACTTGATGAACCGTATATTCCGGCCGTATCTTGATCTGTTCATCATAGTGTTTATTGACGATATCTTGGTGTATTCTCGGAGTAGAGAAGAGCACGAGCAGCACCTGCGGATTACACTGCAGACCTTGAGGGAGCATCAGCTTTTCGCCAAATTCTCCAAGTGTTCTTTCTGGCTAGACAGCGTAGACTTCTTGGGGCATGTGATTACACGAGATGGTATATGTGTAGACCCGAGGAAGATCGAGGCATTTCGGAGTTGGCCTAGACCCACGTCAGTGACGGAGGTTCGCAGCTTTCTAGGGCTGGCAGGCTATTACAGGCGATTTGTGCAGGACTTCTCTCGCATTGCTACACCTTTGACTAGGTTGACCCGAAAGGGAGTTCGCTTCGATTGGACGGAAGAGTGTGAGCACAGTTTCCAGCAGCTACGGGCTCTACTGACTACGACACCCGTGCTATCATTGCCTTCAGGATCAGGCGGATTTGTGGTCTACTGTGATGCTTGGGGTGCATTTTGATGCAGCATGACAGGGTGATCGCGTATGCTTCGCGGAAATTAAAGAAACATGAACAGAATTACCCCATTCATGATCTGGAGATGGCTGCAGTGGTCTTTGCACTCAAGATCTGGTGACATTATTTGTATGGAGAGTCGTGCCAGATATTCACGACCACAAGAGCTTAAAGTATATATTTCAGCAGCGAGATCTGAACCTTAGACAGCGCCGATGGATGGAGTTAGTGAAGGACTACGATTGTGAGATCTTGTATCACCCGGGCAGGGCGAATGTTGTGGCGGATGCTTTGATCAGGAGGCCCGGGGGTAGTCTATCTTGTTTGAGCGCAGTGCAGAGGCAGTCGGCGGCAGATTGGCAGATCTTATGCGACAGCCGGGTACAGTTCGAGTTTACGCCGATCGGAGGACAGATTGCGCATGTTCGTGCACGCCCACAGTTGCTTGACCGTATTCATGAGGCACAGCACAGTGATGACCGCTGTTCAGAGATCAGGACACAGATGGGACATGGCAGATTTTCCGAGTTCGTGATCGATGATCAGGGGATACTACGATTTGGAGCTAGACTGTGTGTACCAGATGCTGAGGGATTGCGGCGCGAGATTCTTGAGGAGGCACATCGGTCCGTATATAGTGTTCATCCCGGTTCCATCAAGATGTACCATGACTTGAGAGATGTTTACTGGTTGGACGGAATGAAGAGAGACATTACAGATTTTGTGTCGAGATGCCTGACTTGTCAGCAAGTCAAGACGGAGTACCAGAGGCCCGCGGGAGAGCTACATGTAGGGTTCCTAGGCACTCTAGTTAAGTCTCACAAGTGATCAAACATGCACAAATAAAATTTTACGGGCGCCTACAAACCCGACTACGGATCGTTTACTAGATATTTAGGCGAAACATGTAAACTAGTTAACATTTTAACTAAGGGAACGGATATACAACATTTGTAGATCCGGTCCACCACCTCCACGGCTCCGCAATGAAGTCCCCTCGCTGTCCAAATCATGTCTTGGGCTCTAGCGTCGGCATCATCGAAGAATGGGCGAGCTTGATCGTCGGTTCAATGCCGAAGATGATCTACGTCGAGGTATCGCAAGAACAAGCTCCAACTTCATCAAGCTTTGAAAACTTGTGAAGGAAACACCCTATACTACTTGGCAAGAGGTAGAGGATGAAGAAATAGGAGTTGGGTTCACTTTAGATTTGGATTTCTCACACTTTTTCAACACTTGCCATTGGAGTAGCAAGCTTTTCCATGGAAGATGAAGATGATGAAGAAGAAAGATATGATAAGTATATATAAAAATAGAAATATAAAATGATACTTATCATAATCAAAACCCTAGTTAAGTGTAGAGAAGAGACCATGGTTAATGGGATGGTTAGGGTTAAGCAAAAGAACAAAAAAGGAGACTAAGTCAAAACTTTCAAGAAGCTTCAAGCTAGAAAACAAAACATGCCACCATTTATCTTTTACTTTATCATTTCCTTTTTCCAAAATGAAAATAATAAATAAAAAGATAAATGAATGAGAAAGCAAAACCCTAATCATGAGTTTAACCATGGTTTAATTCTTTACACTTAACCAAGCAAGCATGTATCATCAAACATGATACAATCATGTGCACATAACTATATCAAATATACAATGTGCACAATTCGAGTGAGAAAATCCTTTTAAAGTGAACCAATACTAGTTAACGCAAAGCAATATATCAAATATATAAATATGCACTAAATCATTAAATCAACACTTGATTTAACGATCCGGTCATATCGGATATAGCCGACTAGTATCATATGTATCGGCTTATCGAATCAATCCTTGATTCGATGACTAGGTTATATCGCATATAACCAATCGATACATTCGTCGCGAGAATGGAATACGGTATCACATACACGCATTATTCTCGGTCCCGCACATATCTCATATGCGCTCCTATTTCGTTTCGCTTGAGCCAGGAAACCTCTGTGTAGGACTCTAAAGACTCGTCAATACGCCGGCAGCAGATGATGATCATATCAAGCATCCACAAGCCGCAAGCGGTCTTCTAAACGTAACGGCCACCCGGGTATTGAGCGATCAGAAGATCGACGAGCAAGCCCGCTCACACTCCTGTGAATCCAACCAGTAACACTTACCGTACGGTCCGGTCTGTTCGTCTGATATGTCGCATATCTCGCCTAGGGGTGGTAAACGTCAGACCCCAGTAGCTCGATAAGTCATGCCGACTTGAGGTCCATAACATTCGTGAAACTACTGATAACTCTTACCAGTATATCACTGCAACCCTGGCCAGGGATTTCCTGTTATGGCCAGTCGAGCATAGCACAACATCAACCCCCAATACCGGGAGAGACGAATCCCCTCCTATCGCTCATTGCCTCCATGTGAATCGGGACTGTACCCAAAAACCACCTGTTTGCACGACTCAGTAGAGCCGTGGTAGGGTGGAAATCAAAGCACAGTGGGAGACACACAAGACTCTATGACGATCTCGGGTCAACAGACTAAGCTGTACCAGTGTCACCAGAGAACTGCCATCTGACGTGAGGTATAATACCATCTGGGAGTTCTCGGCGAGTCCGTTCAGTGTACCCAGTCTCCACTGAGCACCCGCATACCATCTTCGATGTCAAACACCAATGGATATGGGATCATCCATCGCCCATCGCATGGGTCGAGAAGATATGCGCTAGTCTACTCTGGAATATCGATGCCCCGTCTCGATATTCCCTCGACTAGGAACATTTCAAGGATGTACTCATGGACTTCCCAGGCCCCACTAGTATGATCTACATCACAGTCCTGGAAGTCGAGTACACATCCTAAGGGCTTTATCAACATGTAATCAGAGAGACAGAAAGTATACATGTTAAGATAAAGTGCAACCAGATAGCGTACTATCATGTCGAGCAAGAAAGTCCTTCCTATATATGTCCCAGCATCCACTACAATATACATCCAATGTACAGTAATGGCCTCTAGGGCATACATATAACTAACAATCTCCCACTTGCACTAGGGCCATCTGTAGCAGTGGTTGCAGTATCACATACTCAACCATCCCCTAAAGGTCTCTCTTTGGGAAAAGGCCTTCGTGTGTGGATCCGCCGTGTTGTCCTCTGAGTCTAATCTCCTAACCTCGATCACCCTGGAGATCAACAGTCTCCATGATCAGGTGATGCTTCCTCAGAATTTGTCTGGGTCACTGATGGGACCAGGGTTCCAGGGCCAAAGCCACACTTCCATTGTCATACAATGGCAGGAACCTAGTTCATCTTATGAACCAATATACACCCAAACTTCCTCTTTGGTAGTATCTTCAATAGCGATGTTACCAGCCTTTATCGTCTAGTTTGCCACGGTATCTAGCTTGGAACTCTTCCAACATACCGTCCCTTTACTGAGGGTAAAGACAGTGCCTGTGACTGACATTCAGTCGTCTTTATCACCCTGGAACACTTCCAGTGATTCTCCCCAGGATCGATTGATACAATCTCACTATACCTAGTGAGAACCCTAATATCCCTTTAGATCTATCTCATAGGTCCAAATCTTAGGATTTAGGAGGTATCATCTTTATCCTATTTGGAGAATCCTAGTGATAATAGGAGATTGACCGATCGTAGTATAGGAAACTCTTTTCCTATCAAGAGTATGTTGTCTACGTACAATACGAAGATGACCACCTTACTCTCTACTACCTTTTTGTATATACAAGGTTCGTCTACCAATTTGATGAAGTCAAACACTTTGACTATCACATCAAAACAGACGTTCCAACTCCGCGATGCCTGCTTCATTATGTAAAGCAACCTGCACACGTTTCCGCTGCTCCCACTGTTTACGAAGACCTCTGGCTGTGTTCTTATAGACGTTCTCTTCTAAATCAGTATTTAGAAAAGCAGTCATGGCACCCATCCGCCAGATATCGTAGTCATGGTATGTAGCCGTGGTAAGTAGGATCTGGATAGACTTAAGCATAGCTACTGGAAAAAGGTTTCATTATTATCCACGCCTGGTTGATGACGAAAACCTTTAACAAGTCTAGCTTTGAAAGTCTCAACTTTTCCATCTACACCAAGTAATCTTCTCAAGATATACTTGCTCCTGATGGGGATTTAACCCTTCAGATATAGCAGCTAAAGTCCATACTTTGCTGGTGTACATGGATTCCATCTTAGATTGCTAAGCATCCAGCCATTCTTACAAAGTCCTTACTCTCGATGGCCTGCTCGAAAATAGTTGGGTCATCATCTCATGATGCAATCCTTGCTCCCACTGTCATCGAGAAACCGAGGTATCTCTCAGGCGGATGAGGAACCCTACTAGATCGGCGGAGAGGCTGAGGTTCGTCGGGAACTATAGAATCTTATGGTTCTGTCAAATCATCAACTGCAGTTTTGTATAGCTGGAACCTTTCCAGTTCTACAGAACTGATCCTGCCTCGATCTTGTCCGGATTTTGCTTTAAACATAGGCCGGACAACCCCAAATCTTAACTCGCTTAAGAGATGGGTTCTTCCCATACCATATCTTATATGGAGTGGTAGGCACTGATTTGATTCGAACCTAATTCAATAGGTATGCAGCTTCTCAAGTGCATAACCCCCAAAAAGGAAATAGGTAACTCAGTAGTACTCATCATAGAGCACACCTTATCATATAGGGTGTGATTGCTCCGCCCCGATATACCATCGTGCTATGGTTTATACGGAGGAGTAATGCTGAGAGAGAAACTCATTTTCTTTTAGAATAGTCCAGGAATGCTATGCACAAGTATTCTCCTCCCTGATCTCATCATAGGACATAATACTTATACCCGTATTTTGGTTCTCTACTTCCTACTTATATTCTGTGAATACCTCAAAAGGTTCGGACTTATATTTCAACAGGAATATATGACTGAATCTTGAGAGATTATCATAGAATATAATGAAGTATAAAGAACCAGTCCTGGCATGTGTAGACAGGAGACTTTACATACATCATCATGTATCAGTCCCAAGAGTTTACTAACTCTTTCTCTGTTTCTAATAAACAGAGCTATGGTCATCTAATCTTTGTGACATGACTGGCAAGTTTCACAAGATGTAAATTCAAACTGATTTAAATATGCATCTAAAATGTAACTTCAGCCAGTCGGGTCGCATTGATGTGACCTAGTCTACAATGCCTCAAGAAGGATTCGTTCATTTCTGAACTCTTCTTCTTGTGTGTGTTCTGTATACTAGGAACTGTAGTTTGATTTAGAACTTCAATGCTTTTAGATAACGTGCCTGAACCGATCAACTTTTGATATAGGAAATGTTCAAAACATTATCCATCAATACAAAATTATATCCTTTCTTTACTAATAAAGAGACTGATATGATTTTGTATATCAGGTTCGGTATCTAATAGCATTTGTTCAGAATCAATGTATTTGTAATACAGGGTGACAGTGACCGACAGACTTGGCTGCAACACTTGCCCCGTTTTCTGTCTCATGAAACTTATCACCCGTTCTCAGTTTTTCTACCTTTTTGTAGCCCTATGTAACAGATTACATATCTGGGATCCTGATCCGGTATCATATACCCAGGATGCAGAGAATACTGAGAAACAGTTCTTTGTAATGAACACACCCGAAGGAGATGCATCATATGCACTTTCTTCGTTTGGGCGGCATAGGAATTCTGGTATTCCCCAATTTCCTGCTCTGTCTTATAACAATTATAAGTTGGAGCGGGACCAACGTTCCCCAGCTCAGTATAACAAGCGGGTTCGGTCAATACATCCATATTATTATCTTGATTAAGGCGTGATATGGTCGCTACCTGGAGAGAGAGAGAAGAAAACACTCTGCGTGCGCTCTTGCAAGATCAGATTGGTTATATATTTTATCTAATCAGGATGGCTCCCACTGTTTTTATCAAATCTTCCTTCAAACCCTAAAAGGAAAGACTAGCCGGGATTAATTACACTCTACAAGTTCGCCAATCTTTCAGCCAGGCCAGTGTCGGTACTTTGAGGGAGGTTCCCCGTGCTTTCGCACGGACCTAATTACAGTAAACCTCGTTTTCCCAGAGGCGTAACCCCGTTGACACCTTTCTAGACACCTACTTGATCGGCTAATTGCAAAGTGCAAAACTCTCCCAGGAGTAACAATTACTCGCAGTGGGTATCGGGATCCAACTATCACATAGAAGGTATGCAATCTCATTGCAAGTTTCAACACTTGAAACTCCCGATAAAGGTTTTTACCCCTAGCACCTATGGCCTTGGCTAAGGTCAACAAATCATAGGTACTAGTCAAGTTCTACCCGTCATTTCGTGATTAATTAGACCCACCCACATGACCCTTGGCTAAGGTCAACAAAGCCACATGACTGTCCTAACTAATCGCATCATATGCTGTGTAGGAAGACATCACTTAGCTACCGCACACTACGCCTCGGCTATGGTCGACAAACGTAGCACGAATACTAAGTACTCTACTTCCTAAAATGACGGAGGGTTGCGAATGGTTTTTGTGAAAACCTTTAACGCTTTGAACTTGATCTCGTTGCGGAATCAAATGGTTTTTAAATGGAATGTTTTCGAGGCTTTTCTAGTTTTGCTAAAGGGGTCACTCCCGGTGAAGGGATCGTCGGCCCTTTCCTCGTCGAATGAGGTGCGGGATATATCATATATATCACTGTGCAAAGAAGAAACTATAGAAGCGATCAAAAACAAACCGAGTGTGTAGCATCTGCCAGTTATTGCTAAAGGAGTCACTCCCGGTGAAGGGATCTCGGTCCTTTCCTCATCGAATAAGGTGCAGGATGTTCTATAATGAACACCTCGATGCAAAGCAAGAACTGTAGCTACCTGTTTTATTTTGAAATTCGATTCCACAACATCAATTAGGTTTATTTTCTTTCATTAATCTTATTAATGAATATCCCATAATTTAAGTCCACCTAAACATCACAGATAAATATAACGTACGCTTATGCCATCCGCATTCGCCTCGATGTCCCGTCTGCACCGTTAGGTTAGGTAACTAACGGCAGATCGAGGCAGGGCTAGCGCGGGTGTAAAACATAAGTAACCTCTATATAATAAATCATATATACTATATATAATATCTGCCACAGAACATCGCATGATCTCAGATAAAACACAGCAGAAGAAACATATGAAATATTGGATATACTAGGACGTCCGTGTTTTCAATACGAGCCAGTATAAAACATGGATTCCACGGTCGTGATGAATAGCCAATCCCACACCCCTAGACCCCTACGAGAGCGGCAAGCAACCCTACCAATTCTAGGGTTAGGAGACCCGGACTCGACTCCTCGAGTTGGTCTCCCACTGGACCCTAGAACCCGGTTACTAGTGCTCCCCTCCTTAGGTCTATCCTAGTGCAGAAAAGTAAATAATATACAAACAGTGACTACTTCCGCAACCTGGAAGCGCCCCAATAAAAGAATATTACATACAAGTTTTTACATGAATGAAAATGAAAAACACTCATCTCACATAAAAACCCCCGACTATTCAAACACGACGATCCAATATAACATATCCAGCAACACATAACAACACATGTCATCAACGTAAGTAAATATGCGCATCCCAATTGTCGTTGACATATAGCAACGAAACCGGCGATATCACATATTACACTTACGGTCACAGAAAAGAAAGTGTAAAACTACAACAGTTTGAATCCGCAATCTGCATAGACATCGCATGCCTAATCAAATGAATACCTTAGACATCACATGCCTAACAGTTATAAACCCCGCATTTTAGTCTCAAAATCGAAAACTCTTTTCAATATCAAGTCGGGCAATTCAACAAGATTCCCGACATCCTGATCGAATACTCGTCGCAAACTTCAGTAGGCGGCCGCACCCCCGATACCGTCGACGAAGTGCACCAAGGCGGAACACCGCTGCCGCGAGCACCCGAACGGATGCTTTCGGCGACGGGGTTCTCCTACAGTCACTTGGTCGGGGCTATGGAGTGAGACTGTCTATTAAGTTTACCCGGCGAATATCCGCGTACGCTACGTGATTGCGACGGACTTTTGATCGCATCAAAATTCCGTGGCAACCGATCAAGTGAGACTAAAGTGCTATGTTTATAACATTCATTCAGTTATCACATAACTTTTGTGAATTCCAATTATTGTATCCCATTCCAGATAATTAGAAAATGTTAAACTTTCCGATTGAACATTCGAACACCCAAGTTTTCCCGATACAGATCAACACATGAAACAAGTCTAACAACATTCCGTTCGTACCTCAGTACCAACGGTCCAGCCGTAGAAGGGTCAAGCCAACGCCTCACATGTGGCACGCCGTACTGCCCCAAACCCGAAGGTTCAAAGGGCAGTTCAAGACGGTCACATAATCGAGTTAAGGTTTGTTGTCTTCTAGAGGGTCCATCAAGTTACTTGCACTACTTAGAACGTCGTTAAACTTCGGAAAAATCCAACACTTGGAAATTTCCCGACAGGGGAAAGTGTGGGTATTTATATCCGGTCGAACTTTTTAACATATTCTATAATTTATCCGGAAGGCCACACAGACAAAATTTGATACTCCGATCGAAACACCGAATCCCCAAAACAAACCCAGAAAATTCAACTCTTGAATAAATATTAAAAATTCCCAGAAAATCCAGCATAATCAATTATGAGTTACTGTGTAAACAATATCAAATAAAGTGGCCGTACAGCCGCGGAACCGCCGCACGAGCCTTGCTCGTGCCGCGGAACCGCGGCAGTTTGATGGAGATAGGGGCACGAATTTCACAGTTTCTCTTAAATTCACCTGCTGATTTTTCTGCATATTTTTAATGTTGAAAAAATCACTGTTTTCAAAAAAAGGACAGAGAGCATGATCCGGGTTCGGGTTTTGGTTCGATCGGACTTCAAATTGCGTCTAGACTTCGCCTAAGGCCCTAGCTAGGCTCTGATACCACTGTAGGGTTCCTAGGCACTCTAGTTAAGTCTCATAAGTGATCAAACATGCACAAATAAAATTTTACGGGTGCCTACAAACCCGACTACGGATCGTTTACTAGATATTTAGGCGAAACATGTAAACTAGTTAACATTTTAACTAAGGGAACGGATATGCAACCTTTGTAGATCCGGTCCACCACCTCCACGGCTCCGCAATAAAGTCCCCTCGCTGTCCAAATCATGTCTTGGGCTCTAGCGTCGGCATCATCGAAGAATGGGCGAGCTTGATCGTCGGTTCAATGCCGAAGATGATCTACGTCGAGGTATCGCAAGAACAAGCTCCAACTTCATCAAGCTTTGAAAACTTGTGAAGGAAACACCCTATACTACTTGGCAAGAGGTAGAGGATGAAGAAATAGGAGTTGGGTTCACTTTAGATTTGGATTTCTCACACTTTTTCAACACTTGCCATTGGAGTAGCAAGCTTTTCCATGGAAGATGAAGATGATGAAGAAGAAAGATATGATAAGTATATATAAAAATAGAAATATAAAATGATACTTATCATAATCAAAACCCTAGTTAAGTGTAGAGAAGAGACCATGGTTAATGGGATGGTTAGGGTTAAGCAAAAGAACAAAAAAGGAGACTAAGTCAAAACTTTCAAGAAGCTTCAAGCTAGAAAACAAAACATGCCACCATTTATCTTTTACTTTATCATTTCCTTTTTCCAAAATGAAAATAATAAATAAAAAGATAAATGAATGAGAAAGCAAAACCCTAATCATGAGTTTAACCATGGTTTAATTCTTTACACTTAACCAAGCAAGCATGTATCATCAAACATGATACAATCATGTGCACATAACTATATCGCATATACAATGTGCACAATTCGAGTGAGAAAATCCTTTTAAAGTGAACCAATACTATTTAACGAAAAGCAATATATCAAATATATAAATATGCACTAAATCATTAAATTAACACTTGATTTAACGATCCGGTCATATCGGATATAGCCGACTAGTATCATATGTATCGGCTTATCGAATCAATCCTTGATTCGATGACTAGGTTATATCGCATATAACCAATCGATACATTCGTCGCGAGAATGGAATACGGTATCACATACACGCATTATTCTCGGTCCCGCACATATCTCATATGCGCTCCTATTTCGTTTCGCTTGAGCCAGGAAACCTCTGTGTAGGACTCTAAAGACTCGTCAATACGCCGGCAGCAGATGATGATCATATCAAGCATCCACAAGCCGCAAGCGGTCTGCTAAACGTAACGGCCACCCGGGTATTGAGCGATCAGAAGATCGACGAGCAAGCCCGCTCACACTCCTGTGAATCCAACCAGTAACACTTACCGTACGGTCCGGTCTGTTCGTCTGATATGTCGCATATCTCGCCTAGGGGTGATAAACGTCAGACCCCAGTAGCTCGATAAGTCATGCCGACTTGAGGTCCATAACATTCGTGAAACTACTGATAACTCTTACCAGTATATCACTGCAACCCTGGCCAGGGATTTCCTGTTATGGCCAGTCGAGCATAGCACAACATCAACCCCCAATACCGGGAGAGACGAATCCCCTCCTATCGCTCATTGCCTCCATGTGAATCGGGACTGTACCCAAAAACCACCTGTTTGCACGACTCAGTAGAGCCGTGGTAGGGTGGAAATCAAAGCACAGTGGGAGACACACAAGACTCTATGACGATCCCGGGTCAACAGACTAAGCTGTACCAGTGTCACCAGAGAACTGCCATCTGACGTGAGGTATAATACCATCTGGGAGTTCTCGGCGAGTCCGTTCAGTGTACCCAGTCTCCACTGAGCACCCGCATACCATCTTCGATGTCAAACACCAATGGATATGGGATCATCCATCGCCCATCGCATGGGTCGAGAAGATATGCGCTAGTCTACTCTGGAATATCGATGCCCCGTCTCGATATTCCCTCGACTAGGAACATTTCAAGGATGTACTCATGGACTTCCCAGGCCCCACTAGTATGATCTACATCACAGTCCTGGAAGTCGAGTACACATCCTAAGGGCTTTATCAACATGTAATCAGAGAGACAGAAAGTATACATGTTAAGATAAAGTGCAACCAGATAGCGTACTATCATGTCGAGCAAGAAAGTCCTTCCTATATATGTCACAGCATCCACTACAATATACATCCAATGTACAGTAATGGCCTCTAGGGCATACATATAACTAACACTACAGCCGTTACCCATTCCGGAGTGGAAATGGGAACAGATATCTATGGATTTCATTGTGGGTTTACCCAGGACTAGTAGAGGGTATGACTCCATCTGGGTGATCGTGGATTGTTTGACGAAGGCGGCTCACTTCCTACCGGTGAAGACGACTTTCGGATTTGCTCAGTATGCCCAGATTTACATTGATGAGATTATACGACTGCACGGAGTTCCGACATGTATTGTGTCCGATAAGGCACCTAGTTTACCAGCCGGTTATGGCAGAGGCTTCAGGAGGCTTTAGCCACTCACTTGAGTTTCAGTACCGCGTTCCATACGCAGACCGACAGACAGTCAGAGCGGACTATTCAGACTCTCGAGGACATGCTCAGAGCATGCGTATTAGACTTCGGAGGTAGCTGGGATCATCATTTGCCCTTAGTAGAGTTCTCCTACAACAACAGCTACCAGGAGACCATTCAGATGGCACCGTTTGAGGCTCTTTATGGGAGGAGATGCAGATCGCCCACCTGTTGGACGGAGCTCAGTGAGAGCAGTATCTTAGGGCCGCAGATTGTGGAGGAGACGACCGCGAAGATCCAGTTGATTCGCGATAGGATGAGAGCAGCCCAGAGTAGGCAGAGGTCTTATGCGGACCGTCGTCGGCGCAGACTTGAGTTTTCTGTTGGTAATCATGTTTTCTTGAGGGTCTCCCCAATGAAGGGCGTGATGAGGTTTGGGAAGAAGGGGAAGCTTAGTCCCAGATATGTGGGCCCCTTCGAGATCCTCGAACGTGTTGGTGCGGTTGCGTATCGATTAGCCCTTCCCCCCAGTTTTCCAGACGTGCACCCTGTATTTCACGTTTCGATACTCCGCAGATATCTTCATGATCCGTCGCATGCGATTCAGCACCCGACGATCCAGCTTGAGCGCGACCTTTCCTATGTAGAGCAGCCGATGATGATCTTGGATCGACAAGTGAAGAAATTGAGGTCGAAAAAGATATCGTCCGTCAAGGTACTTTGGCGTGGCCAGAGCGGCGAGGAGGTCACTTGGGAGACCGAGAGCGAGATGAAGATGAGGTATCCCCATCTTTTTGAAGGTGCGTATAGTTAGATTTTTAAATTCAGGGACCGAATTTCTTTAAGGGGGGTAGATTGTAACACTTTGAATTTCCGTTAGAATGTTTCGTGATAATTAGTATTCGTGCATGTTTTTATGTTTGTGTTCATAGGATTATTAGTTATTTAGTCGTGTTAGCAAATTGGAAGGTTTTCTTTTCGTAGTGTTGCACACTTAGCATTTTGTGACTTAGGGTTTTTGGTAGCATGTTAACCATTCTTTTGTTGCATGGTTGTTAACTTAATTCCCACCATTTTTAATCATATCATAAACCCTTTTTATAATTTCAAATCCTAATAAACAAATGAGCCATGGTGTTAGGTATTGACTTTTGACCCCTTTTCCTTTCCTCTTCTCTCTCTTTCCCTCATTCTAAAATTCTGCAGAAAATTTCCAGCAGCAAACCCTCCATTTTTCTCTATATTCTCTTCTCTTTTCACTTCTCCTTGATTTCCAAACAAAACCTACACAAATCAACACATTTATCATCACAAAACCATGGAAAAAGGGGCTTTTTGGGGTGTTTGAAGGCTAATCTGCACACCTGAGAGAGGAGCTGGACTTTTGGTGTTTTATAAGGTCATTTGAAGGTATTAATCTCACTCCTAGCACCCTATCTCCATAACTTGCATGTTTAGTTTCAAAATATCACCTTTTTGTGCAATTTTAGTGCTATTGAAGGGGTTTAGTGTTAATATGTTAAAATCTATGTTGTTGTGGCTTGATTAGCTTGTTAATGAGTTATTAGTGTGGGTTTAGACTTAGGTTTGTTTCAGATTTCAGAAAAATACCCTAAGGTTTGATTTTAGTGCAAAAGTGTGGATTCTAACTAGAAATAAGGCTCTGTAGGATCTGCTGCTACCCGAGATATTTCAGAGTCAAACTAGAGATTACTGTAGCATGTATGGGGGGTATAGATTGCACACACCAAACCTGGGAGCCCAATTCCCAAGTGAGGCCGCCGGAATATTCGTTCTGGCCGCAATTTGCGTCCAGATGGGGGTATTTTTGGTTGGGGTTTGGGGTGTTGGTGTCTGCTGCTATGTGAGTTATGTTTGTATATATAGTTTTACATTATCTTTTCTGTATCAAAATCTGTAGGTGATTACCTATTTTCCCGTATTTTCAATCTTTCGCGACACGCGTGATACGTGTGTATGGGTTTTGGGTTTCTGCGTATCGCGACGCGTCGGAGTGGCTTTAGGCGCGTGATCACACGTTTTAGCGTATCGCGCACACACGCGCTTGGTTCACGACACGAGTTGCTAGTTCGGCTTTAATGTCGTGTTTGTGTGATGTCAAGCTTATATTTGATGTATTGTGTAATTTGAAGGTTCGCAGGCGAGTACGGCGGACGCTGCACAGAAGGGGAAACAAGCTGTTGGCTATACCTAGCGAGATACTACGGTGAGTAGATTTAACATCTACGGGGATATCGCCCGCATGGCGTTCTACGTCTGGGCTGATAGGACCTTATAGCTACATTTACATACATTGACTGTTCATGGCTACTATTTAGTGCATACTGCATTCCCTGCTATATGTATATAAACTAGAATTGATAGAATACCGCACCCTTACTGACAGTTCATGTTGCACGAGCACTACCCTGACATGATATTCATACTTGATGCATATATCACATCGGATCATTATGCTGTAGCTCATCTTTTATGTGATTTGACATGATATTCATACTTGGTGCACATATCACATCGCATTTACTTGCATATTGGTTGGGATTACATGTGATTTCTGGATTTGGGAACCGTGGCCTTTTCAAATTTGCAATCATTTAAAAAACCCGGTTCCCTTGATATGATATTTTGGGGCGCCACCCTGTGTTTTCTCGGTGCTAGAGAGGGCTGACCCGGACTGACGGATGCCTGATATGTTGAGAGAGGGTTAACCCGGACTGACGGATTCCCGATATATTGAGAGAGGGCTGACCCGGACTGACGGATGCCCGATATATTGAGAGAGGGCTGTCCCGGACTGACGGATGCCCGATATGTTGAGAGAGGGCTGACCCGGACTGACGGATGCCCGATATATTGAGAGAGGGATGACCCGGACTGACGGATTCCCGATATATTGAGAGAGGGCTGACCCGGACTGACGGATGCCCGATATGTTGAGAGAGGGCTGACCCGGACTGACGGATGCCCGATAGAGGAGGATTTGCATGTCGATACTAGACACGAGTATTTATGTTATTTGGGTGCCGATGTTGGGCACTCGTGATTCTCAGGGATGTACAGGATTTGAGGGCCGGTGGAGTACCGGCGTCTGGGTTGTTAGGATTCGCGGTGCATATATATATTTAGTCCACCTCGACATTTAGTGTAGATGCTATATTCCCATACTCAGCATTCATTACTGCATCTCATCCTGTAGTTATATCCCCTGATAGCGGACTTGCATGATTATTATACATACTGCTTACCTCGCATTGATATCATCTGTTGGCATATGTTAGAGTAGCGCAGTATGTGCATGCTCGCGTTTACCTTTATATGTTATCTCTATTCACGAGCTGGCAACTCACCCCCGTTGTGCCACAGTGTTTGCAGGTTGCCCTTTGGAGTAGTCGCGGCAGGCTGCGTTTTGCATCTTTTGACACAGATACCCCCATAGTTGGTGTACTAGCTCTTTTGCTGATAGGTGGGTTTTGTACGGTATCTGTTTATCTTTCAGTTATGTACATTGTTGTATCTAGTATTCTCTATCTACCATGTATGTATTTGACTTAGAGACAGTGTGAGGACGGTGATGTATATTATTTGTATTCTGGTGTCGAGCTCGTTGTGAGCCGGCTGTGCTTGCAGTTTATTCTATCTGTGATGTTCCCACCTGTGGATCTTGATCTTCGCTACGGCGTCGTATATTGTTATCTTGGTGATTGTTTACTTAGATTTCTTAACATGTTAGTAAGTGCTTTCATTTAAAACTTATCACTCTATACTTTCACTGGTTTGATTTCTGGGTTTTCGGTTCACTTAGTCGCATTACGCCTGTAGATGTTACATGGTTAAGTGCCGGTCACGGGTCAAATTTTGGGTCGTGATATGTACTTATTTGAGATAGAGACCAGTGATGTTTATTCTTTCGACCTTAGAGTCGCGTGTTACATTTCTATGGATTTCTTGCTGATTGGAGTTCCTCTTCTGTTGTGATCCTCGCCTTTAGGCGTTGTATACTATTGTTGCAAACTGGTTGATTTACATATGATTTTTCCTACACTCCACTACTTTTCTTGGTTTGGATTTCTGGGCTCGGCTTACTTAGAGTACATATGTCTTGAGACGTTCGTAGTCTAGGTGCCGGTCATGTTCCGTACTTTCGGGACGTGACAAGTTGTGGCGGGTTTACCTTCCAGTTTTCGGACAGTGCAAATTTGCCTTGTTGATATTGGTCCTCAACCCAGTTCTTGAAGATGAAGCAATTTTCGATTGGATGGCCCAATATTCGGTGATAAGGGTAGAATTGGGATTATTGGCGTCGCCGGGCTGCAGTGGGCGTTTCGGATCCGGCAAGGTGATGAGCCTGTTGCGCACCGCTAGTTCGAATAGTCTTCTCGTTTTATCCTGGGGAAACGAGTAAGGACGTCTCGACGTCTCAATTTCTCATCGAAGAATCATGATTTGTTGCCTTGGAGAGCAACCGGTTTCGGATCACTCGGTTGTTGCTGAGCATTGGCGAAGAAGGTCGCTTTCCCTTTGCCCTTCTCATTTCGAAGCTCCATTTTCGAGGAGGGCAGTCTATGGCCCATCTGATCGATTTATGCCAGCTTGTCGATCAAGGCCGGGAAGGTGGTTGGCTTGAAAAACATCATGAATTGGGATATAGTCGCCTGCGGATCAAGGGTTCCCACGAACATGCCCACGGCAGGAGCTTCTTCTATGCATTGTTCGCATCTCGAACACAGGTTCCGCCACCGAATTGCATACTGAACCCATGTCTCTCCTGGCTTCACCCTGGCATTGATCAATGCCGTGATCGGGGTGCGTTCGCTGGCGCTTGCGAAACGCTGGGTGAAAAGCAACTCCATTTCTGTGAATGTTTTGATGGAGTCATTCGAAAGCTCCGAGTACCATTCAAAAGCTGTCTCTGCTAGGCTGCCGACGAACTGGCAAAGTAACAATTTGTCGTCACCTCTAGTATTGTTGAAGAGAGCCCTGAACTGAGCGACGTGCTGATGGAGGTTGCCTGTCCCCTTGTACACGTGAAATTTAAGGATTGTATATCCCGGCGGGTACTTGATTTGATCATACCAGCCTGGATATGGTCGCCCAGTTCTGACGACTTGGCCATTAGCTTCACTTGCCTGATGAGCTTGTATTTGTTGAGCTATGTAGTCATCAAGCGCAACTTTCGAGATCGTCTTCCCTGGCTGCTGATAAAGCCGGAAGAGGTTTTGATGTCTTCCCTCTGCCGTCTTCAATGATTATTGGGGGATCTTCGGATGGAGGGTCCAGTTGAATCATCATGCTAACCATATCTTGGAAAGGAGCGCCATTTGTTTTATGTTAGCCGCTTGTTCCATGGCCTCTTTAGCTTTTTTCTCGAGCATCCTTCGTAGGAACTCGGAGTCGGTTTCTTGTTCCTGGCGTTGATCCGACGATATTTCCGGACTTTCCTTATGCCCTGTGAGTGCGGCCATCTTCGTCAGCATCTTCTGGAGTTTCTGTTGTTGCTCCTGAGCCTTTGTTACTGATCGTGTAAGTGGTCGATGACCCCCAGAAGCAAGGCTTTCCTCTTTTCCGGAAGCCATGTAAACGATGTGCACTACCATACCCCCAGACTTGGGGCGTTTGGGTTTAGTACCCTTGAGATTTATCGTAAGTCTCCGGCCTTCTCCTTTTATGGGCGGTCAAATTTGAGGGTGCTATCGCAGACAATACTTTCCGGGGTATGGAGTGGGATGGTCCTCCTCTTGCCGAACTTTCATTTTCTTCTGTCGGCGGGAGTAGTCTTTGTCGATTACAAAGTCTTGGACTCTTCGCCAGACCTTGTGGATTTTGGAGGATAGCAGCTGAGAGGGCTGTTCCGGCTTCGCTTTAATAACGTTCTCCACAGGTGGAGGAGACCTTTTCAACATGGCAATTGGAGAGTTCTTGCACACCCTCCCGAGCGGCTCAAAATTGTTCCCAGTTGGAACAGCAGCATCAATTTCCACTATTGGAGCTAGTGGGGTAACTCCAGAAGGGGAACTGCCCTCAGCTTTCCTCATTCGGTGCCAGTAACGACGTCGAGCATGTCGTATAACCGGGATCACCTCTATTGTCGGGGTAGCTTGATCATGCCCCCTGATCCGATGAGAAGTTGTTTTCGGTGTCAGCCTATCGATGACAGACGTCCGCCGAGGGGGAATAGTCAATCTCGCGAAGGCTAACTTTTGGGAAGGGGAAGCACTTTTAACGACCTCATCCGAAGAAGGAATTAGGATGGCCAGTCTTGCAAAGACCGACCCCTTAGCAGGAGAAGCCCCTCTGATGACTTCGTTTACCGAAGCTGGAATGGCTATCCGCTTCGGGATAACTCCTTCGGGTATTGCAGGCTTCTTCATGGACCCGCTTGAGGTTTGGCCTAGTCTGTTAAAGACCGAGGCATTGGACTTGGATGACCCGTTGAGAGGGGTCGTGGTAGTGGTAAGCCGATCAAAAAGCGACTTCTTCGGAGCTTTCTGTGATGGCACTGGGGCGTTGAAGCTTATTGGTGGGAGCATGGTCCCGAAGAACAATCCCGTGATGGCCTGTGTCACCTGTTCCACCGGCATTGCGTAGATGGAGGCCGATTGGGGTCCATAAGTTACTCCTCCAGACGGGACGGAGCGGGAGTTGTTGTTGCAGTTGGAAGTCATTGAAGCCATCTTCTCTTCTGCATGGAGCAAGACACTAAATCTTAGTACCTCGAATCCACAGGCAACTATAGCAGACCGCGATTTGTTCGCTAAACACGAAACACGAAGTGTGGAGTGGAAAGAGGAAAAGGTCCCACCGGGCGTGCCAAAATCTGTTTACCGCCGAAAACGGGAGACGGGACCGCGTTGGCCGTCTTGTCTGAATTTGGGGGCAGATGCTATTTGGTTTTATCTGTCTACCTCTCCAAAGATGCCAAGTTAATTTATGGCACCATGTATCGAAGGTTTAAATAGATGCGGCCGTTGTAGCAGACTTCATCAGATTCCCCCTCGTTGGCGAGGGGTTTTTGATTGAGAGGACACTCTTCCCTGCAGGCGCAGCCCCTGCAGTTAATTATGCTACCGCATCACGGTAACAACTTTCTCCTTCTCCAGATGTTCACTTTGTGTCGTGTATGTTTGTTTTGTTTTAGGTTGCCCGTGGATTGTATACGGAGACTAATTTATGTTGTCGCCCGTAGGACGGGGATTATTCCAAATCCGTATTTTCTTAGATTTGGTTTGGTTGATTTAAGGCTCGTTAACCTCGTTTGAGATTAAGATCAACTTAAATGTTTGTTAAGGACACGTTACCCTAATTTTAGACTAAGGTCTACTTAACGGGTGTTTGGGATCATTTCTGATCTAATGAGAGAGCATTCGAGCTCTATCATTTTAGTTTAGGGACGTTACGGTCCGTAGTGTAAGGCATCATAGTCCGTGGAGCTTAAGGACATCATATTCCATGGAGTTTAGTTTAGGGACGTTGCGGTCTATAGGGTTTAGTTTAAAGATGTTATGGTCATGGAATTTAGTTTAGGGACATTATGGTCCGAAGTTTAAGGACATTGTTGGGGTCAAAATTTGCACCCAGGTTGACCGAGTCAACGTCAAGGTCAACCTCAAGCCAGGTGGGCCCAAGCCCAGGTCAAGAGGGCCCATGCCCAAGTCGAACCCGCGGCCAGCCTCCCCATGCCAACAACAAAATCATGTAATAAATAGTTTTTATGTAATTTTTTATACATGAATGTATGCAAAATGGGCATAAAGCCAATATTTTGTAAGCCCATGGCTTATGTGCAAAAATGAAATGGCACATGAGCCATGGGATAGGCAAAATGCCATTTTGTGAAACCTAAGGGGCTATATGTAAATATATAAGCCTATATAAGGCAACATGATAATGAATAAAGTAAGACTTTTTCATCCTCTCAAAAACCTAAGGTTTGTGCCTCTTTCCCCTTTCTGAAGGTTTCAAACCTTCTTCTTTTTTTGTGAATTAAATCAAGAGTTTTACTCTCCCATTCCCAAAACTAAATAGTTTTTCACCACAAAACCAACAAAGGGGAACTTGGATCTGTCATTAGATCTCAAAAAGAAGAGATTTTTAGATCTCACATCTCTTGATCCGGCCAATATAGGAGGAATAAGAACCCATTTCCTCAAACAAAACATTTTTAGGAGTTTAACTCCACTCTAAACCCTATTTCTGGGACTAAAAGCCCCTTTTTCTCGCCAGCGCCCTGCGCTCGAGCGCAAAGCGCCCACGTACCGACACGTGGTGCGCCTGCGCTTCAGAGCCCAGCGCTCGAGCGCAAAACGCCCACGTGCCGACACGTGGCGCGCTTGCGCTCAAGAGCCCAGCGCTCGAGCGCAAAGCGCCCACGTGCCGACACGTGGCGCGCTCGAGCGCAAAGCGCCCACGTGCCGACACGTGGCGCGCTTGAGCCTAAGCGCACAGCGCTCAAGGCGCTGGCCCCACGCATCCTTTGGATGCCTTTTCCCCCTCTTTTTTATATATATATACATATATATATATATACATATGCATACATATGTACACACACACGTACACCACGACACTGTCCCCCGTAAAACTCTACATGGCTCCCGATGTATCCAAACCCCCCTCCAAAACAACACATACGTACACTGCATATGGAGTTCACATGACCAGTTTGACCCGTTAATCGGAGGTTCCCTCACCCCAAAGGCGAGGGGTAATTAACTGCAGCTTAGTCCGCGGCTGCCGAAGATTCGGATCCCCACAATCAATAAACTCCAGCCTACCCTAGGCAGGGGGAATCTGTAGTACGCCTGACAAGTGCGCGCGTATTCCCATCTCAATGAGGTGACGAAAAACACCCTACAGATTCTGGTACGCCCGGTGGGACCAATCTCTCTTCCCATATTTCGGGTTAAACGTTCATGTGAACTCAATCAATATGCTTATCTATATTTATACTGAAATAATACTCTTTCATGCAGGTTTTCAAGCAATCATCCTTTCAACAATGTCTCCAAAGATGAACTCAGCTCTCAGCACGGCTCCCGTCTCCTACACGATGAAGATAGACTCCAGGACGGTCCTTCCGGCCAGCCTCGGACGACAATGGGAAGAGCCATCGCTACCATTCGGCTCTATTCTGTTCGTGTTAGCGAATGCCATCCCAGCTTCTCAAGCTCCGGTGACAGACAAACCGGTCTCAAAAGGCAAGAGGCCAAATGTGGAGGTCTCGAAGGCGCCCCAACTCAAACGTAAGTCGGTGTTTGAGCGACTCTCCTTGGCCCCTGTTCATATCAGAAAACTGCATTCTAATACCGCCCATTCATTATCTATTTGTTGTATTTATCGGTATTGTTAACCAGTGTCTACTCAGTATTACAGATTACAGGTATCCATGACAAAATACTGGAACTGCATCCAAAAGCATGGATATATCACTTGAGGGAAGACACTGCGACCAGAAACGCAAACCGACCAATACTTCAGGAGTTCCTTTACGCAACAAGTTGTGTACATATTTTTTTATCTAAATGGTCCAACACAACAAGTGTGTACACAAGACTTTTAAGCACATGTGGATATGATTTTATATGCATTCAAGGATATGATTTTATATGCATTCAAGACTAAAAAGCATGTATTCAAATCAAAAGGAATCAAACAAATCAGCATGAGCCATAATGGGGCAGCCATGAATTAAGCCACATGTGGGAATGGAGTAATGAGCATTTAATGGTGAAGATTATGTGTGTGATTTAAAAATTCAAATTTCCTTCCAAAACTGAGTGCAAATCAAATTCAAATAGACAAATCAGCATGGACCATGATGGGGAAGACAAGAATCAAGGCACAAATGGACATGAAGTAATGTGCATTCGATACTAAAGATTTTGTGTTGATTTAAAAATTCGAATTTCCCTCCATTCTTTGGAGCCTATTAATACAGACCATTGGGCAAAGGTTCAAAGGTCATTCTTTAGTCTTGGATTGTCATTCTTTGTCCAAGTTTTCTATTCTCCTTTCTTGTAAATAGCTTAGTCCCCTTGAGTTCTTAACCTTCTCTTGATCCTTCAACCTCTTCATTGAGCTTGAAAGTTTAAGAGTTGGTTATTGATCTCAAGGGGTTGTATCATTCTTGAAGTTTAATAAAGTGTTCTTTTGTGCTTCCTTCACCATGAGTTCTTTGCCCTCTCTTGATCTTGCAACCTCTTTATTGAGCTTGCAAGTTTAAGTTTGGGTTATTGAACCCATGTCTTGCAATATGTTTTTTGGTTCCTAATCTTTTACTTACTTGCATTTTATTCTTGCTCTTTTAATTCTCGCACTTAAATTCCATGCACTTTAATTACTTGCTTGTAATCTTTTCTGTTCTTTGTTCTTCTCTTTTGTTATCTCTTTTTGGTTTGTTTTGTGAATGGTGTGAATATTGTTGTTAGGAAAAGAGAAAGATATTGTAAGTTAACATTTCGTTTTTCATTTCCTTTTCCCGTCTTTTTCATTTGAAACTCCGTCCAAACCCTACGCAAGCGCTCCGTTAGGCACCCTACCCTACCAAGGTAAAGGTGATTCCTAACCGTAACCGATTGCATTCGGTTTGGCCGGAGGCGAAAACAAGAGACAAGAACGGACGGACAAGGGTCAATAAGCCGAATTCCATGAATACCATGCTTAAGTCCCCTAATCCACGTTGTTACCGATTGTTCTAGCTTCATTGGTGAAGTTCGGCTCAAAGTACTTGAATACGGAATCCATTAACTTACACTATCCTATCGTTTCCTAACAAGCCTTATACTTGAATATAACACATAGGTTAGATAACGAACGAATCCGCAACGTTGTTAACTAGTTAAAAACAAGAACATAAAACTTACCGTCTCCCTGTGGATCGACCCGTGCTCATCGCGGCTAGCTGCAAAGCGACACCGTCCTGATCGCGGTTAAACTTTAGAACTTTTAAATATCCGACACGCTTTTGGCGTGCGACCAAATGGCGCCGTTGCCGGGGAGGCGGTAACGTTTTTAGTTTTTGTTATTTCGGGTTAATCTTGTGAATATCCATCTAACACTTTTTCAAAACAAACTAAAAATCTCAAAATTTTCAAAACCAAAAAAAGAAAGAAAACCTAACATTCTTAATTCATTTTTTTTGCTCTCTGGATTTTATACCTGCTTGCACTCTGTAACTAAAATAAAAAGATAAACAATATCAGTGTGGCATTAGTGGAACACTGAGACTACTGTTGAAATTTGGAGCCCTACCTCATCAAGTTGGCCGGCGACATCATCACCAAAACCGGCGACGCCGGCCCCTTCACCACCTTTTGCCTCCAATTTCTCCTCTGTGCTCCAGTGTTCTATTTTTGTCCTATTTGTATTGTTTGTTTTTTATAATTTTTAGTGTGCAGGTATTTGGGCATTCGTATCGCTTTTTCGCAATAATAATCCGTTTTTCCAACATTTCAGATTTTGTGGATTTGCGAACAGTGAGCGTGGGGAGCAAAGTGCACATTCAAAATTAAGGTGGTTACGAAGAACAGTGCCAAAGATCCGGGTAGTTTGACCCGCGCAAGCAAACTTTTCAAGCTTACCGGATTCGATTCAACGGGGGATTCTTAACCCACAACTTAACGGTACGCACTTTACTAACACATTCTTCTCAAATCCGACGCTTCCAATATAATATCTTTGCAGGATTCTTTGCAAGTTCACTAGCAAACGCCAAAAAAAATTTGACTAACCCGTATTTGGTGCAGTGCCGCGCTTAAAAAAAAGAGATTGTTTGAAATTTTGAACAAATTTTTTCATTGATTTGCACATTGCATATATTAATACGGATTTATGGGCAGGCGAACCCCACAACATACGGTAAAGGATTTCATCACCTTTTCCGTGGCCCACAAATCATGAACTTGAGCATAACGTTTACTCACACAAATATTAAAAGAAATTAGACTTTAAGCCTTAAGGACTACGCGCTCACTAGGAGAGGTTAACTGTGTTTAGAACACCGCTTAATGGTATATTGTTTACGGGATGTCTAGGAAAGTGTTAACGGCGAAACCGCCAAAAGAGAAAGGGTTATTTAATTAAGGAGCTTCGCGAAAGCGTCGGAAAACCTCCCCTTATCTCTGCACTTACCTGGCCTCGTGATCAGTGTATCTTGAGCCTTTTTCTCGACACAGTTTTACTTCGCCAATCAAGTTCTTGAGCAGGTCTAGTTGACCTAGGTGAACCCTAGAACGATTAGGTGTGTGGTATTTTTGTGTCGTGATAATTTTTGGTCCAGATTCTTTTTGTGTGTATATTTCATTCTTTTGTTAATAACTAACTAAAAAAATTACATTCTTTTTTTCCTCCTTTTCTCTTATTCTTCTTTCTCTCTTCGTAACATGGGTACTGTCAGTCTACGGTAGCTCCCCGGCCGTCTACAGACGCCAAATGCGGAACAAAAACTTTTAACTGGCGCTATCGTATACTTTAACCCGGATCTGCCATTATTGCTAAACTAACAAACTGTAAAGAGTGTAGAAAGGTTATACCGAACGATCCGAGTCCTTCGTTCTTTAACCATCATCCCACGCTCCGTTGCGGCTGATCCGATCTCGTCGATCTCCGATCTACTCGTCCAGGTGGCACCACGTCACTGATTCTTTAAACGGGCTCTCGCCTCTGACTCGAGGCAACTCGGTCGTCAAGTTTGCTAAAAGAGACGACCAAGAATGATGTAGAATATGAGTAGAATACTTTGTCTCACTTCGTCCAAAACCGTGGACGATCGGTTAATGAAGTTGCCAATAAGTCGGGTGATGGAATGAAATGAGCAATGAATTTCCATGCACCCCAAAATCTATCATAATCTTTTATACCAAATGAAACATCAAGTGAGAGTGAGGAGGAGGAGAGGGGGCCGGCCACTTATATCAAGAGGGGGTGAGTGTAGGAGGGAGGAGGTGACCACAAGAAGAAAAGATCAAGAGAAAAAATCTATGGCAATACAAAACACATTAATGAAATGAATGACTCACTAAACCTAGTCATCCATTCATTAATGCAAACTTAAGGTTCATGAACCTAGTCACCATCCTAGTCACCTTTTCTAGAAACTTCTCGAAGCATCTACACTCATCTCAAGAAAAGATAAATCCATCTTTAACCGAATGTTAAAAGACGGGCGATAGAAAACTGGAAACTGGCAACTTCCAAAAGTGATCCCGAAACGAATTTCAGGATAACCCCGTAACTGTATAAATATACCCGCATTTGTATTACGACCGAATACAAATGCAACTGAGACAAAGATATTATATCTAATCAATATAATACTCGGATCCGGCTTAAACCAAAGCCGACCAGTATCATCTGCCCGAAAACCGACACGTGCGTAAACGCACGTGCATTTTCCGAACCCTGCCATAAAACCATACGGCCTCTACAACGTTTCGCCCGAACTTGGGAAACTGTCTGTGGGGGACTCTAATGACTCGTCAGTACCCTGGCAGTGGGTTTAACCACAAACCGTCAGCGGCACTAGCAATGCGTAACGGCTGCCCATGGACTGACCTCAAGGGAGGCCGATGAGCGAACTCATCCGGAAACCCTACTGAGCCTAACAGTGACAATGTATATACAGTCCGGTCCGTTCGTCTATGAGTATCGCATATCTGCCTAGGGGGCTAGTAACGTCAGACCCCCAATAGCAGTATAAGTCGTGTCGGAGTGTAGCCCAATAACACCCTGAGATACTACTGGAGTACCTACGAGTAAATCTCCTGCCACGGCCGTGGGCTATGTGTAATGGCTCTCCTAGACACAGCACGATCTCGCCCCCAATACCGGGAGAGACGAATCCCCTGCCGATCCGCTCACATGCCTCCATATGGCTCGGGACTGTACCCAAAAACTACCTGTTTGCACGACTCCTTTGAGCCGTGGTAGGGTAGAAATCAAACCACAGTGGGAACTCACACGAGACAAATGACGACCTCAGGTCAATGAACTAACCTGTACACATGTCACCAGGGAACTGCTATCTGACGATATGTATAATACCAACTAGCAGGTTCCCGGCGAGTCCTGTCCGGTGTACTCATAACCCAATAAGCAACAGTATACATCTTAGGTGATCCAACCGACACCAGTGGCTTGTGAGACCGGCCACCGCCCCTCGTCGGGGTCTCGACCGCATACACTAGTCTACTCCGGTGTATCGATGCCCTGTCTCGAAACTCCCACGACTAGGGACCACAATTAAGGATATGCGTATAAACCACCCAACTCTCACGTATATGATCGCCATCATACAGTTGGTAGTAAAGCAAGATCCTAAGGGCTCTATCAAAGTGTAACATGTAATCAGTCACCTGAACATGTACACGACTGATAAAGGCAAACCAGATAGCATACTATCATCTCGAGTAAGACTGTCCTACCGGTATAGGTCCTCCACAATCATTGCAATCACGTACCTGCGATCCAATAATTGACTCTGAGGGCACTATCACCAACAATCTCCCACTTGCACTCAAGGCTAATTATTGCGATGTCGACTACTCACAGCCCGTGTGAAACCGAACACCCAACTCCTCTACTAATCAGTTTCACAAAGCCCGTTTGTAAAACTATTGTGTTCGAGAAATAGCCTCAGTGGGTGGATCCGCCTAGATGTTTCTTTCTGTGTCTCTCTTAATCTCAAGTTCGCGGAGAAAGTGTTAGTTATATGTATGCCCTAGAGGCCATTACTGTACATTGGATGTATATTGTAGTGGATGCTGGGACATATATAAGTAGGACTTTCTTGCTCGACATGATAGTACGCTATCTGGTTGCTCTTTATCTTAACGTGTATACTTTCTGTCTCTCTGTTACATGTTGATAAAGCCCTTAGGATGTGTACTCGACTTCCAGGACTATGATGTAGATCATACTAGTAGGGCCTGGGTAGTCAATGAGTACATCCTTCATTGTTCCTAGTCGTGGGAATATCGAGACGGGGCATCGATATTCCAGAGTAGACTAGCGTATATCTTCTCGACCCATGTGATGGGCGATGGATGATCCCATATCCATTGGTGTCTGACATCGGAGATGGTATACGGGTGCTCAGTGGAGACTGGGTACACTGAACGGACTCGCCGAGAACACCCAGATGGTATTATACCTCACGTCAGATGGCAGTTCTCTGGTGACACTGGTACAGCTTAGTCTGTTGACCCGAGATCGTCATAGAGTCTTGTGTGTCTCCCACTGTGTTTTGATTTCCATCCTACCACGGCTCTACTGAGTCGTGCAAACAGGTGGTTTTTGGGTACAGTCCCGATTCATATGGAGGCAATGAGCGATAGGAGGGGATTCGTCTCTCCCGGTATTGGGGGTTGATGTTGCGCTATGCTCGACTGGCCATAACAGGAAATCCCTGGCCAGGGTTGCAGTGACCTACTGGTAAGTGTTAATCAGTAGTTTCACACATGTCATGGACTTCACGTCGGCATGACTTATCGAGCTACTGGGGTCTGACGTTTACCACCCCTAGGCGAGATATGCGACATATCAGACGAACAGACCGGACTGTACGGTAAGTGTTACTGGTTGGATTCACAGGAGTGTGAGCGGGCTTGCTCGTCGATCTTCTGATCGCTCAATACCCGGGTGGCCGTTACGTTTAGCAGACCGCTTACGGCTTGTGGATGTTTGATATGATCATCATCTGCTGCCGGCGTATTGACGAGTCGTTAGAGTCCTACATAGAGGTTTCCTGGCTCAAGAGAAACGAAATAGGAGCGCATATGAGATATGTGCGGGACCGAGATGTGATACCGTATTTTATTCTCGTGATGTATGTGTCGAATGGTTGTATGCGATATAACCTAGTTATCGAATCAAGGATTGATTCGATAAGCCGATACATTGGATACTAGCCGGTTATATGCGACATGACCGGATCATTGAATCAAGTGTTGATTTAATGATTTAATGTAGAATTATATATTTGATATATTACTTTGCATCAACTAGTATTGGTTCACTTTAAATGGATTTTCTCACTTGGATTGTGCAAGTTGTATATATGATATACTTTTGTGCACAAGATTGTATCATGTTTGATGATACATGCATGCTTGAGTTTGTGTAAAGAATTGACCATGGTTATATGAATGGTTAGGGTTTCATTTTATTTACTTATTCATTTATTTATTCTTTTTGTTTATTTTGGCAAAAGAAAATGATAAAGATAAATGAATGGTGGCTATGTTTGTTTTTAGTTGAAGATTCATGAAGCATTGACTAAGTCACCATTCTTGTCTCATGCTTAACCCTAACCATTTATACTAACCCTAGTTCATTCTCTACACTTAACCAAGGGTTATTATATGATAAGTATTATATTTCTTTTCTATTTTTATTAACTTATCATATATCATCTTCTTCTTCTTCTTCTTCTTCTTCAAGAAGAGAAAGCTTGATAGCTTCAATGACAACTTGAGCTAATGAGTGAGAAATCCTAAACTAAAGTCTACCCACTTCATATTTCTTCATCCTCAACCTCTTACCAAGTAGTATAGGGTGTTTCCTTCACAAGTTTTCTTGACTTGGTGAAGTTGGAGCTTGATCTAGCGATGCCTCGACGTAGATCATCTTCGGCATCGTCGTCGATGACCTAGCCCGCTTTTTCTCCGATGAAGCCGACGCTAGAGCCCAAGATCCGATTTGTACAGTGAGGAGACTTCATCGCGGAGCCATGGAGGTGGAGAACCGGATCTACAAAGGTTGTAGCCACTTTCCTTTAGCATTTAATTCGTTTACATGCTTGCATCGCCTCATTATCTAGTTAACGATCCGTATTAGGGTTTGTAGGCACCCGTAAAATTTGAATTAGCCATGTTTGATGCCTTGTGAGACTTCATTAGTGTGCCTAGGAACCCTACAGTGGTATCAGAGCCTAGCTAAAGCCTTAGGCGATGCGTAGATGGAGTTAGAAGTCCGATCGACCCGAAACCCCGACTTTAAAATGCTCTCTGGACAATTTTGTAAAATGTGGATTTTTGTAAATTAAAAATATGCAGAAAAATCATCAGGGGATTGTAAGGTTTACTGGAAAATTCGATGGCCTGATTCCTTAAAGTCACCGCGGATCCGCGGCATGAGCATGCTCATGCGGCGTTTCCGCGGCAATTTTGTCCTTTTGTGCATCTAATTTTGCACAGTAATTCTTAGCTTTCTGTGCTGGTTTTCCTGGGAATTTTTAATATTTTTTTCCAGAGTTGTATTTTCTACGTTGTATTGGGGATTCGGAGATTCGATCGGACTGTCTAATTTTTTCTATGTGGCTTTCCGGATAAATTTTAGAATATGTTAAAAAGTTCGACCGGATATAAATACCCAAGTTTTCCATTGTTGGGAAATTTCCAATTGTTGGATTTTTCCGTAGTTTAACGACGTTCTAAGTAGTGCAAGTAACGCGATGGTCCCTCTAGAAGACAACAAACCTTAACTCGATTATGTGACCGTCTTGAACTGCCCTTTGAACCTTCGGATTTGGGGCAGTACGGCGTGCCACATGTGAGGCGTTGGCTTGACCCTTCTACGGCTGGACCGTTGGTACTGAGGCACGAACTAAATGTTGTTAGACTTATTTCATGTGTTGAGCTGTTTCGGGAAAACTTGGGTGTTCGAATGTTCGATCGAAAAGTTTAACATTTTCTATTTATCCGGAATGCGATACAATAATTGGAATTCACAAGTAGTTATGAGATAACTGAATGAATGTTATAAACATAGCAGTTTAGTCTCTTTTGATCGGTTGCCACGGAATTTTGATGTGATCAAAAGTCCGTCGCAATCACGTAGCGTACGCGGATGCTCGCCGGGTAAACTTAATAGACAGTCTCACCCCATAGCCCCGACCGAGTGACTGTAGGAGAACCCCGTCGCCGAAAGCATCCGTTCGGGTGCTCGCGGCAGCGGTATTCCGCCTTGGTTCACTTCGTCGACGGCGTCGGGGGTGCGGCCGCCTACTGAAGTTTGCGACGAGCATTCGATCAAAATGTCGGGAATCTTGTTGAATTTCCCGACTTGATATTGAAAAGAGTTTTCGATTTTGAGACTAAAATGCGGGGTTTATAATTGTTAGGCATGCGATGTCTAAAGAATTCATTTGGTCAGGCATGCGATGTCTGAGGTGGTTGCGGATTCCAACTGTTGTAGTTTTACACTTTCTTTTCTGTGACCGTAAGTGTAATATGTGATATCGCCGGTTTCGTTGCTATATGTCAACGACAATTGGGATGCGCATATTTACTTACGTTGATGACATGTGATATTTTGTGTTGCTGGATATGTTATATTGGATCGTCGTGTTTGAATAGCCGGGGTTTTTTTTTATGTGAGATGAGTGTTTTTCATTTCCATTCATGTAAAAACTTGTATGTAATATTCTTTTATTGGGGCACTTCCAGGTTGCGGATGTTGTCACCATTTGTATATTATTTACTTTTCTGCACTAGGATAGACCCAAGGAGGGGAGCACAAGTAACCGGGTTATGGGGTCCAGTGGGAGACCAACTCGAGGAGTCGAGTCCGGGTCTCCTAACCCTAGAATTGGTAGGGTTGCTTGCCGCTCTCGTAAGGGTCTAGGGGTGTGGGATTGGCTATTCATCGCGACCGTGGAATCCGTGTTTTATACCGGCTCGTATTGAAAACACGGACGTCCTAGTATATCCAATATTTCATATGTATCTTCTGCTGTGATTTATCTGTGATCATGTGATGTTCTGTGACAGATATTGTATATAGTATATATGATATATTATATAGACGCTGCTTATGTTTTACACCCACGCTAGCCCTGCCTCGCTCTGGCGTTAGTTACCTAACCTAACGGTGCAGACGGGACATCGAGGCGAATGCGGATGGCATAAGCGTACGTTATATTTATCTGTGATGTTTAGGTGGATTTAAATGATGGGATATTCATTAATGAGATTAATGAAAGAAAATAAACCTAATTGATGTTGTGGAATCGAATTTCTAAATAAAACAGGTAGCTACAGTTCTTGCTTTGCATCGCGGTGTTCATTGTAGAACATCCTGCACCTTATTCGATGGGGAAAGGACCGAGATCCCTTTACCGGGAGTGACTCCTTTAGCAATAACTGGCAGATGCTACACACTCGGTTTGTCTTTTGATTGCTTCTATAGTTTCTGCTTTGCACAGTGATATATATGATATATCCCGCACCTCATTCGATGAGGAAAGGGCCGACGATCCCTTCACCGGGAGTGACCCCTTTAGCAAAACTAGAAAAGCCTCAAAAACATTCCATTTAAAAACCATTTGATTCCGCAACGAGATCAAGTTCAAAGCGTTAAAGGTTTTCATAAAAACCATTCGCAACCCTCCGTCATTTTAGGAAGTAGAGTACTTAGTATTCGTGTTGTGTTTGTTGACCATAGTCAAGGCACAGTGTACGGTAGCTAAGTGATGTCTTCCTACACCGCATATGATGCGATTAGTTAGGACAGTTGCGTGACTTTGTTGACCTTAGTTAAGGGTCATGTGGGTGGGTCTAATTAATCACGAAATGACGGGTAGAACTTGACTAGTACTTATGATTTGTTGACCATAGTTAAGGTCATAGGTGCTAGGGGTAAAAATCTTTATCGGGAGTTTCAAGTGTTGAAATTTGCAATGAGATTGCATACCTTCTATATGATAGTTGGATCCCGATACCCACTGCGAGTAATTGTTACTCCTGCGAGAGTTTTGCACTTTGCAATTAGCCGATCAAGTAGGTGTCTAGAAAGGTATCAACGGGGTTACGCCTCTAGGAAAACGAGGTTTACTGTAATTAGGTCCGTGCGAAAGCATGGGGAATCTCCCTCAAAGTACCGACACTGGCCTGGCTGAAAGATTGGAGAACTTGTAGAGTGTAATTAATCCCGGCTAGTCTTTCCTTTTAGGGTTTTGAGGAAGATTTGATAAAAACAGTGGGAGCCATCCTGATTAGATAAAATATATAACCAATCCGATCTTGCAAGAGTGCACGCAGAGTGTTTTCTTCTCTCTCTCTCCAGGTAGCGACCATATCACGCCTTAATCAAGATAATAATACGGATGTATTGACCGAACCCGCTTGTTATACTGAGCTGGGGAACGTTGGTCCCGCTCCAACTTATAATTGTTATAAGACAGAGCAGGAAATAGGGGAATACCAGAATTCCTATGCCGCCCAAACGAAGAAATTGCATATGATGCATCTCCTTTGGGTGTGTTCATTATACAGAACTGTTTCTCAGTATCCTCTGCATCCTGGGTATCTGATACCGGATCAGGATCCCAGATATGTAATCTGTTACATAGGGCTACAAAAAGGTAGAAAAACTGAGAACGGGTGATAAGTTTCATGAGGCAGAAAATGGGGCAAGTGTTGCAGCCAAGTCTGTTGGTCACTGTCACCCTGTATTATCAATACATTGATTCTGAACGAATGTTATTAGATACAAAACCTGATATACAAAATCATATCAGTCTCTTTATTAGTAAAGAAATGATAAAATTTTGTATTGTTGGATAATGTTTTGAACATTTCCTATATCAAAAGTTGATCGGTTTAGGCGCGTTATCTAAAAGCATTAACGTTCTAAATCAAACTACAGTTCTTAGTATTCAGAACACACACAAGAGGAAGAGTTCAAAAATGAACGAATCATTCTTGAGGCATTGTAGACTAGGTCATATCAATGCGACCCGACTGGCTAAAGTTACATTTTAGATGCATATTTAAATCAGTTTGAATTTACATCTTGTGAAACTTGCCAGTCATGTCACAAAGATAAAATGACCATAGCTCTGTTTGTTGGAAACAGAGAAAGAGTTAGTAAACTCTTGGGACTGATACATTATGATGTATGTAAGGTCTCCTGTCTACACATGCCAGGACTGGTTCTTTATACTTCATTACGTTCTCTGATGATCTCTCAAGATTCTGACATATGTTCCTGTTGAAACACAAGTCCGAACCTTTTGAGATATTCACAGAATATAAGTTAGAAGTAGAGAACCAACAACCGGGTATAAGTATTATGTCCTATGATAAGATCAGGGAGGAGAATACTTGTGCATGGCATTCCTGGACTATTCTAAAAGAAAATGAGATTCTCTCTCCGTATTACTCCTCTGAATACACCACAGCACAACGGTGTATCAGGGCGGAGCAATTGCACAATATTAGATATGGTGTGCTCTATGATGAGTATTACTGAGTTACCTATTTCCTTTTAGGGTTATGCGCTTGAGAAGCTGCGTACCTATTGAATTAGGTTCGAATCAGATCACTGCCTACCATTCCATATGAGATATGGTATGGGAAGAGCCTATCTCTTAAGTAAGTTAAGATTTGGGATTGTCCGGCCTATGTCAAAAGCAAAATCCGGACAAGATCGAGGCAAGATCAGTTCTGTAGAACTGGAAAGGTTCCAGCTGTACAAAACTGCTAATGATTTGACAGAACCAAAGGATTCAATAGTTTCCGACGAACCTCAGCCTCTCCGACGATCTGGTAGGGTTCCTCATCTGCCTGAGAGATACCTCGATTTCTCGATGACAGTGGGAACGAGGAATGCATCATGAGATGATGACCCAACTAGTTTCGAGCTGGCCATCAAGAGTGGGACTCTGTAAGAATGGCTGGATGCTTAGCGATCTGAGATGGAATCCATATACACCAACAAAGTATGGACTTTGATTGCGATATCTGAAGGGTTAAATCCCCATCAGGAGCAAGTATATCTTGAGAAGATTACTTGGTGTAGATGGAAAAGTTGAGACTTTCAAAGCTAGACTTGTTAAAGGTTTTCGTCATCGACCAGGCACGAATAATGATGAAACCTTTTCCAGGGACTATGCTTAAGTCCATCCAGATCCTACTTGCCACGGCTACATACCATGACTACGATATCTGGTGGTTGGGTGCCATGACTACTTTTCTAAATAATGATTTAGAAGAGAACGTCTATAAGAACACAGCCAGAGGGCTACATAAACAGTGGGAGCAGCGGAAACGTGTGCAAGATGTTTTATGTGATGAAGCAGGCATCGCGGAGTTGGAACATCTGTTTTGATGAGTTAGTCAAACAATTTGACATCATCAAAATGGTAGATGAACCTTGTATACACAAAACGGTAGTAGAGAGTGAAGTGGTCATCCTCGTATTGTACGTGGACAACATACTCTTGATAGGAAAGAAATTTCCTATGCTACGATCGGTCGATCTCCTTTTATCACATAGATTCTCCATAAAGGATCAAAGTGATACCTCCTAAATCCTGGGATTTGGATCTATGAGATAGATCTAAATAGATTTTAGGATTCTCACTAGCTATAGTGAGATAGTATCAGTTGATCCTGGGGAGAATCACTGGAAGTGTTCCAGGGTGATAAAGACGACTGAATGTCAGTCACAGGCATTGTCTTTACCCTCAGTAAAGGGACGGTATGTTGGAAGAGTTCCAAGCTAGATACCGTGGCAAACTAGACGATAAAGGCTGGTAACATCGCTATTAAAGATACTACCAAAGAGGCAGTTTGGGTGTATATTGGTTCATAGGATGAACTAGGTTCCTACCATTGTGTGACAATGGAACTGTGGCTTTGGCCCTGGAACCCTGGTTCCATCAGTGACCCAGACATATTCTGAGGCAGCATCACCTGATCATGGAGATAGTTGATCTCCAGGATGATCGAGGTTAGGAGAGTAGACTCAGAGGACAACACGGCGAATCCACTCACGAAGGCCTTTTTCCAAAGAGAGACTTTTAGGGGATGGTTGAGTATGTGATACTGCAACCACTGCTACAGATGGCCCTAGTGCAAGTGGGAGATTGTTAGTTATATGTATGCCCTAGAGGCCATTACTGTACATTGGATGTATATTGTAGTGGATGCTGGGACATATATAGGTAGGACTTTCTTGCTCGACATGATAGTACGCTATCTGGTTGCTCTTTATCTTAACGTGTATACTTTCTGTCTCTCTGTTACATGTTGATAAAGCCCTTAGGATGTGTACTCGACTTCCAGGACTATGATGTAGATCATACTAGTGGGGCCTGGGTAGTCAATGATGTACATCCTTCATTGTTCCTAGTCGTGGGAATATCGAGACGGGGCATCGATATTCCAGAGTAGACTAGCGTATATCTTCTCGACCCATGTGATGGGCGATGGATGATCCCATATCCATTGGTGTTTGACATCAGAGATGGTATACGGGTGCTCAGTGGAGACTGGGTACACTGAACGGACTCGCCGAGAACTCCCAGATGGTATTATACCTCACGTCAGATGGCAGTTCTCTGGTGACACTGGTGTTAGTTATATGTATGCCCTCGAGGCCATTACTATACATAGGATGTATATTGTAGTGGATGCTTGGACATATATAGGGAAGACTTTTTTGCTCGACATGATAGTATGCTATCTGGTTGCTCTTTACCTTAACGTGTACACTGATTGTCTCTCTGTTACATGTTGGTAAAGCCCTTAGGATGTGTACTTGACTACCTGGACTATGATGCGGATCATACTAGTGGGGACATGGTAGTCCATAAGTACATCCTTCAAAGTCCCTAGTCGTAGGTATATTGAGACGGGGCATCGATATACCAGAGTAGACTAGCGTATACCTTCTCGACCAATACAGATGGGCGATGGATGATCCCATATCCATTGGTGTTTGACATCGGAGATGATGTACGGGTGCTCAGTGAAGACTGGGTACACTGGACGGACTCGCCGAGAACTCCCAGATGGTATTATACCTTACGTCAGATGGCAGTTCTCTGGTGACACTGGTACAGAGTAGTCTGTTGACCCGAGATCGTCATAGAGTCTTGTGTGGTTCCCACTGTGCTTTGATTTCCACCTTACCACGTCCAAGAGGGCGTGCAAAACGGTGGTTTTTGGGTACAGTCCCGAATCACATTGAGGCAATGAGCAATAGGAGGGGATTCGTCTCTCCCGGTATAGGGAGTTGATGTTGCGCTGTGTTCGATTGGCTATAACCGGAAATCCCTGGCCAGGGTTGCTGAGATTTACTGGTAAGTGTTACCAGTAGTTTCTCGAACTGTTATAGACCTCATATCGACACGACTTATCGAGCTATTGGGGTCTGACGTTTACCACCCCTAGGCGAGATATGCGACATATCAGACGATCAGACCGGACTGTACGGTAGTGTTACTGGTTGGATTCACTGGAATGTGAGCGGGCTTGCTCGTCGATCTTCTGATCGCTCAATACCCGGGTGGCCGTTACGTTTAGCAGACCGCTTGCGGCTTGTGGGTGCTTGATATGATCATCACCTACTGCCGGCGTATTGACGAGTCTTTAGAGTCCTACACAGAGGTTTCCTGGCTCAAGCGAAACGAAATAGGAGCGCATATGAGATATGTGCAGGACCGAGAATAATGCGTGTATGTGATACCGTATTTCATTCTCGCGATGAATGTGTCGAATGGTTGTATGCGATATAACCTAGTTATCGAATCGAGGGTTGATTCGATAAGCCGATACATTGGATACTAGTCGGTTTTATGCGATATGACCGGATCGTTAAATCAAGTGTTGATTTAATGATTTAATGCATAATTATATATTTGATATATTACTTTGCATTAACTAGTATTGGTTCACTTTAAAGGATTTTCTCACTTGGATGTACAAGTTGTATATGTGATATACTTTTTGTGCATATTATTGTATCATGTTTGATGATACATGTTTACTTGGTTAAGTGTAAAGAATAAAACCATGGTTAAACTTATGATTAGGGTTTTGTTTTCTTTTTCATTTATTTTTCTATTTATTCTTTTTGGAAAAATAATAAGCATAAAGGAAAATGGTGGCTTAATTTGTTTTCTAGTTAAAGCTTCATGAAGCTTTGACTAAGTCACCATTTTTGTCTTCATGCTTAACCCTAACCATTCCCTTAACCCTAGTTTATTCTCTACACTTGACCATGGTTATTATTATGATAAGTATTCATTTACTTTTTATTCTAATGAACTTATCATATTATCTTCTTCTTCTTCATCTTCTACTTGAAGAAAAAGCTTGCCCATCAATGGCAACTTGATGATAAGAGTGAGAAATCCAATTCTAAAGTGAACCCACTTCCTATTTCTTCATCCTCTACCTCTTGCCAAGTAGTAGAGTGTGTTTTCTTCACAAGTTTCATGACTTGGTGAAGTGGGAGCTTGATCTTGTGATGCTTCGACATAGATCATCTTCGGCACGAAGCCGACGACCTTGCCCGCCCATTTCTCCGATGAAGCCGACGCTAGAGCCCGGATTTTGATTTGGACAGCGGAGAGGACTTCATCACGGAGCCGTGGAGGTGGAGGACCGGATCTACAAAGGTTGTATTTCCGTTCTTTTAGTTTAGTTGTAAACTAGTTGCTCTTTCGCCTAGACATCTAGTTAACGATCCGTAGTCTAGGGTTTCTCGGCACCGTAAAATTTGAAACGGGCATGGTTAATGCCTTGTGAGACCTCTTGAGAGTGCCTAGGAACCCTACAGTGGTATCAGAGCCTAGCTAGAGCCTTAGGCGATGCGTAGACGGAGTTAGAAGTCCGATTAAATCGAAACCCTAACACAAATTTGCTCTCTGGACTTTTTCCAAAAATTGGGTTTTTTCCAGATTAAAAATATGCAGAAAATTCAGCAGGAAATTCTAAGAATTACGGTGCAAAAATTACCTAATGATCTGTCTAAAGTGTGGCGGAACCGCGGCATTAGCGTACTAATGCGGCTGTTCCGCGGCCATTTTGTCTCTTCTCCCATTGAATTTTGCACAGTAATTCCTATTTTGCAGTGCTGGTTTTCCTGGGATATTTTTTTTTTCTGAACTCAAGAGTTGAGTTTTTTGGGTTGTATTGGGGACTCGGTGTTTCGATCGGATTGTCTAATTTTGTCTATGTGGCTTTCCGGATATTTTAGAATATGTTAAAAAAGTTCGACCGGATATAAATACCCAACTTTTCCCCTGTCGGGAAATTTCCAAGTGTTGGATCTTTCCGTAGTTTAATGACGTTCTAAGTAGTGCAAGTAACGCGATGGTCCCTCTAGAAGACAACAAACCTTAACTCGATTATATGACCGTCTTGAACTGCCCTTTGAACCTTAGGGTTTGGGGCGGTACGACGTGCCACATGTGAGGCGTTGGCTTGACCCTTCTACGGCTGGACCGTTGGTACTGAGGCACGAACTGAATGTTTTTAGACTTGTTTCATGTGTTGATCTGTATCGGGAAAACTTGGGTGTTTGAATGTTCGATCGGAAAGTTTAACATTTTCTAATTATCTGGAATATGATACAATAATTGGAATTCATAAGAAGTTATGAGATAACTGAATGAATGTTATAAACATAGCAGTTTAGTCTCACTTGATCGGTTGCCACGGAATTTTTGATGTGATCAAAAGTCCGTCGCAATCACGTAGCGTACGCGGATACTCGCCGGGTAAACTTAATAGACAGCTACACCCCATAGCCCCGACCAAGTGACTGTAGGAGAACCCCGTCGCTGAAAACATCCGTTCGGGTGCTCACGGCAGCGGTGTTCCGCCATGGTGCACTTCGTCGACGGTATCGGGGGTGCGGCTGCCTACTAAAGTTTGCGACGAGCATTCGATCAGGATGTCGGGAATCTTGTTGAATTACCCGACTTGATATTGAAAAGTGTTTTCGATTTTGAGACTAAAATGCGAGGTTTATAATAGTTAGGCATGCGATGTCTAAGGTATTCATTTGATTAGGCATGCGATGTCTATGCAGATTGCGGATTCCAACTGTTGTAGTTTTATATTTTCTTTTCTGTGACCGTAAGTGTAATATGTGATATCGCCGGTTTCGTTGCTATATGTCAACGACAATTGGGATGCGCATATTTACTTACGTTGTTGACATGTGATGTTATGTGTTGCTGGATATGTTATATTGGATCGTCGTGTTTGAATAGCCGGGGGGATTTTATGTGAGATGAGTGTTTTTCATTTTCATTCATGTAAAGACTTGTATGTAATATTCTTTTATTGGGGCACTTCCAGGTTGCGGAAGATGTCACCGTTTGTATATTATTTACTTTTCCGCACTAGGATAGACCCAAGGAGGGGAGCACAAGTAACCGGGTTCTGGAGTCCAGTGGGAGACCAACTCGAGGAGTCGAGTCCGGGTCTCCTAACTCTAGAATTGGTAGGGTTGCTTGACGCTCTCGTAGGGGTCTAGGGGTGTGGGTTTGGCTATTCATCGCGACCGTGGAATCCGTGTTTTATACTGGCTCGTATTGAAAACACGGACGTCCTAGTATATCCAATATTTCATATGTTTCTTCTGCTGCGATATCTGTGATGTGATCATGTGATGTTCTGTGATAGATACTTTATATAGTATATATGATATATTATATAGACGTTACTTATGTTTTACACCCGCGCTAGCCCTGCCCCGCTCTGCCGTTAGTTACCTAACCTAACGGTGCACGAGGGGACATCGAGGCGAATGCGGATGGCATAAGTGTACGTCGTATTTATCTGTGATGTTTAGGTACTTAAATGATGGGACTTCATTAATGTGATTAATGAAAGAAAAGAAACCTAAGATGTTGTAGAATCGAATTTCAAAAATAAAACAAGTAGCTACAGTTCTTGCTTTGCACAGCGGTATATGTGATATATCCTGCACCTTATTCGATGAGGAAAGGACCGAGATCCCTTCACCGGGAGTGACTCCTTTAGCAATAACTGGAAGATGCTACACACTCGGTTTGTCTTTTGATTGCTTTTAAGAGTTTTTGCTTTGCACAGTGATATATATGATATATCCCGCACCTCATTCGACGAGGAAAGGACCGACGATCCCTTCACCGGGAGTGACTCCTTTAGCAAAACTAGAAAAGCCTCAAAAGCACTCCATTTCAAAATCATTTGATTCTACAATGATATCAAGTTCATTACGCAATAGGTTTTCAGAAAAACCTGTCGTAGCCCTCCGTCATTTCAGATAAGTACTAGTTAGTATTCGTGCTACGTTTGTTGACTATGTTAAGGCGTAGTGTGTGGTAGCTAATTAGTGCTTATCTGCATAAGCATATGATGCGATTGGATTAGGGTAGTCGTGCGACTTTGTTGACTATGTTAAGGGTTGTGCGGGTGGGTTTAATTCAATCGGGAAATGACGGGTTGAACTTGACTAGCACTTATGATTTGTTGACTATGTTAAGGTCATATAGCTGCTAGGGGCAAAATATTATCGGGAATTTCAAGTTTTGAAATTTGCAATGAGATTGCATACCTTCTATGAGATAGTTGGATCCCGATACCCGCTGCGAGTAATTGTTACTCCTGGGAGAGTTTTACACGTTACAATTAGCCGATCAAGTAGGTGTCTAGAAAGGTGTCAACGGGGTTACGCCTCTAGGAAAACGAGGTTTACTGTAATTAGGTTCATGCGAAAGCACGGGGGACCTCCCTCAAAGTACTGACACTGGCCTGGCTGAAAGATTGGCGAACTTGTAGTGTGTAATTAATCCCGGCTAGTCTTTCCTTTTTAGGTTTGAAGGAAGATTTGATAAAAGCAGTGGGAGCCATCCTGATTAGATAAAATAATAACCAATCTATTCTTGCAAGAGCGCACGCTGAGTGTTTTCTTCTCTCTCTCTCCAGGTAGCGACCATATCACGCCTTAATCAAGATAATAATACGGATTATTGACCGAACCCGCTTGTTATACTGAGCTAGGGAACGTTGGTCCCGCTCCAACTTATAATTGTTATAAGACAGAGCAGGAAATTGGGGATTACCAGAATTCCCGTGCCGCCCAAACGAAGAGAGTGCATGCTGATGCATCATCTTCGGGTGTGTTCATTACAAAGAACTGTTTCTCAGTATCCTTTACGTCCTGGGTATGTGATACCAAATCAGGATCCCAGATATGTAATCTGTTACATAGGGCTACAGAAAGGTAGAGAACTGAGAACGGGTGATAAGTTTCAAGAGGCAGAAAACGGGGCAAGAGTTGCAACCAGGTCTGTTGGTCACTGTCACCCTGTATTCCAAATACATTGATTCTGAACGAATGTTATTAGATACCGAACCTGATATACAAAATCATATCACTCTCTTTAATAGTAAAAAAATGATAAAATTTTGTATTGTTGGATAATATTTTGAACATTTCTGTAACACCCGAGCCCAATAATACTATCTATATTACTAGTTGAGGGTTATATATTGCTCATTTCCAATTATTCTGTTTTTCTGGGGTTTATTGCTAAATTTTAACCGGTTAAGTCATTTTGGCACATAACAAATTTTAACCCCTAAAATGAAATTAAAAGTGTCCATGTTGGCCTACTCGTCGCCACTAGTCGCGTGGTAGCGTCCGCGTGTCGAGATTCCGTTCCGTTTGGCTAAACGGGCAAGTTTGGACGACTACGCGCGCGTGCAAGTTTCCGACTTGGGGGCATGCTTTTTAATCATAAAACATTTCATTTTAAAATTTGGAACCCGCTTAAAATCCTATTATTTGAATTTCGAATTTTTGGACCCAACCCGGGCGCAATTTGGAAATGTTTCATTTGGCGCCAAAATCCTAAATTTTAAATATTATTAAAACCTTCGCATATATTTTTCTAACTAATCTGATATCTTACTGTTCATTACCTATCTTTTAAATCTTTAAGTTAACCATATAATATTTTTATAATCTTTTATATCCTTCTCAATTTATTCTCTCAGCCAATCGCAACCTCCCCTTTAACCCCGTGGTCCCCACTTTCTCTCTCTCCTTCTTCTCTCTCTCCACTTTCTCTCTCTCTCTACCCCTTATATATTCTCTCGTACTTCTCTTTATCATTTTTCTCTTCTTGCTTCGTGTCTCGTTTCTCATTTCTTTTAACTGTTCTTTTGTTACCGGAATTCCGTCGTGCCGGTGACGTTTCTCGACGTTCCAGCGAGATACCCCGACCCGTGTGGTTCCTTTGTTCGTCGTTTGGGTTCATTCCGTGAACCGTGCGCCGTCGCGAGTTTTCCCCGCCGACGGTTAACGTTCCGTTTTCCCGATTCGCGACCCATCGAGGCAAGTTAATCTTGCTACATGCTATATACTTTTATAATCTTCATTTTATAATATTATACATTTGAAAATCTTATAGTTTACATATGAAATGTCGTTGAAAAATCGGATATGACAAATCTGAAATTTACTGTACACCTTATCTTATAAAATTCATTATAAATCATAGAAAAATCATTAGGATACGTTCTTTAGTTCGTTACGAAGCTAATTCAGAATACTATAACTCTATGAAATATTTACTTGCAAAATGAATTGTTTATTTAATGTAAAATGCAAATGAACACGTCTCTAAACTGCTGTCCAGGGAAATTCCAGCAGCAAACTTTCAACTTTGAATATTCATAACTTTTTGTAGGGATAACCTGAGATGCTTATACTTATAAAACTGAAAACCTTATTGAATTATCTTTGTTTTGGTATAAGATACGTCTCTTTTGGAGAACATTTGTTATTTTTAAGCTATTTTACAAATTAGGGTGACGCTAAATTTCTGAACGGAACCTTCTTGTGCATGGTTAATCAATACATCTTTTATAGTTACTAATCGCTTTGAATATGCTATCCATATTAATATTATTATATCACATATTGTTTAGTTGTACATCCCACATTACCATTTTATAGTTTTATAACTTTTCGGATACCCGTTTGCATCCATCGCATTTAAGATACATATAATTGCATCCATAGATCACATCACTACATAATAATGTGATATTAACACTCCATGTTTAATAAATTGTATCCTAATTAATATTGGAACTATAAATGTAACCCTAATCGATAACTGTGCATCCATATCCTTGAAATTATATCTATTGGCATATCATATTACATGTTCCAGTTATTGTTCTGATAGTACTCATGCTTGTTTATTTATACACATGTTTATGTTAGTTTGATTATGAGCACCCACATGACATCTTGTGCTTCCTGACATGACCTGTTACACTTCCTACTTGACATGACATGGTACCGTACACTCTTGACATGACATGACACCTTTATAAATTACCTGGTTGACCTGATGTACCATGGCTTTACCTGTTACCTGATCTCATGCCTAATGCCAACAAACCCGACCATCCCTGCTGTCTATCCAGACAGACCTACTCTTACCGGATTTTGTGTTGGCATTAGTCTTTGACTACTGAATACCTGACCTGACATACATAGCTTGGGGGTATGGGGAAATCAAAGATGAACCTGACTTGTAACTCGACAGTTCACTACCGTTCGAGTGTACACATTCCTATTCTGTGCCTAACGGCATGTCTCGGTTTCAGCCGAGAATATTGTGGCCGTGATCCCGGGTATGTACGGGATACTAACACCTTCCTATTCTGTGCCTAACGGCATGTCTCGGTTTCAGCCGAGAATATTATGGCCGTGGTCCCGGGTATGTACGGGATACTAACACCTTCCTATTCTGTGCCTAACGGCATGTCTCGGCTGCCGCCGAGAATATTGTGGCCGTGGTCCCGGGTATGTACGGGATACTATTGGGTTACATCGACGATTCATCAATTGATTTCAAAGACTATAGGGTAGAAAACCTGATAGGATAGTTTAGTCACCATTGCACATTACCCTGCTTGTTATTTCTTATTACTGCTTTATTCATGTTCATACTTGCATTGCTTATTACCATGTTTATACTATATACTTGATGTCATGACGCGCTGACGTCTGGGTTTTGCATGGCCCAGATTCCGTACCATTGTCGACGACCGAGCAGGAGTACTTCAGCCAGCAGGCTGAACTGTGAGTCCTTAGGGTTTAGTTTATTTATTTCATTTCATTTCCAGATGTGAGCCCGCATTATGGGACGTACTGTTTATTCATTGTATTGGATCATTAGCTTCCGCACTTATTGTTTATTGATTCTTGTTATTATGGATTTGGACATGTATTAGATTAGTTTTTTTTATCTTGTTCTTGATATCCTTACAACCGTAATGTGACTGTGGATGGATACTTCCTACCCACAGGTAGCATGGTTGGCTATGTCACGTGCCCAATCTTGCGTACTCTGGGAAGCGGGGCGTGACATGGTTCTTTTGGTATCAGAGACATAGGTTAATTGGGTTGATTCTTTGTAGTTGGGTATTGCACCCGATACACGAATCATAATACCCGTGATTAGGAAACATGTCCTGCCACCTTGACCGTTTTGCCATCCTTGAATCATTCTTCCGGATCATGTCGACATGCAAACTTACTTTGCATTGTCAACTCGAAAACCTAATTTCTAGTTATCCCTAGGACTTAGGCGACTTGGGTGGAGTTAAGTAATTGCGGCTATGATACCGCGGCATAGCTACAATGCGGTACTCTATTTAAGTATCTTGGAGTTCTAGCCTTGATCCATATTCAGAATCTATCATCATGCTAATATTGGGTGTTTTGAGTTCAGGATTATGACAGGTAAGAAGTTGAAGACGTACCAGAGGCGTGTGAACGGAGCCGCCATGCTTGGAGTGATAAGAGGAATGCTGGAAATCAAAGAAACAGCCCGAGCTGATCCAGCAGCAAGCGGACTCGTTTCAGGAAGGTTTGCAGATCGTTCAGCAGTCTGTGAACAAGATTGGAACTAGACCAGTTGACCGAGTAGGGACCGTGGCAGAGTTCAGACGTGTGGGTCCTACTACTTTCACTGGTTTGGAGGAGCCATGCCAGCCGAGCAGTGGCTAGTCAGCACGGAGAATTCGCTGATTGTGGCACAGATTCCAGAGGACAAAGGAGTTGATGTGGTGCGCATTCAACTAGTGGATTACGCCGAGAGTGGCGGCTTGTGGAGGAGAACCATTTGCCCAAGCCAAGCAGTTTGGCGGATTTCTCTAAGAGTTTCCTGGAGAAGTTCTTTCCGCGGACTGCACGGGAGGAAATGGAAGAGAAATTTATTGGACTGAGGCAGAATGGAGCACCCGTGGACGTGCATGCAGCAGAGTGGACGAGACTCAGCAGTTTCGCTGGACCTTTAGTCGCCAACGATGCAGACAGGGCACGAAGGTCCATGCGCAGCTTGGATGTGGACATCCAAAGGCAAACCGTCTCCCTGGGTTTGACCACTTTCTCACAGGTTCTTACGGCAGCTCGAGAACAGCAGAGCATATCAGGAAAATTGGGAGTTCACAGCAGACAGCAGTTGCGGTAAGGAAGCAGTTCTGTCGGGCCGGTCGAGTTTAGGGCTAGGCCGACAAACAATGTTCTTGCATCAATGGAAGTGATGAAAGTAAAGAGCCGGCTGTTGTTCGTGATTCTATGGACGTGTTTGAAGATATATCGGGCTTACCGCCGAAGCGAGACGTGGAGTTCACGATTGACCTTAGTCCTGGTGCAGCGCCAGTGTCTAAAGCTTACTATCCAATGGCACCAGTGGAATTGGAAGGAGTTAAGAAGCAAGTTGGTGAATTACTTGAGAAGGGTTGGATTCGAAGCAGCAACTCGCCTTGGGGAGCTCCAGTTCTTTTAGTAAAGAAGAAGGATGGCACGAGAAGGATGTGCATTGATTATCGAGAATTGAACCGGGTGACTATTAAGAACAAGTACCCGATCCCTCGCATTGGAGAACTTTTTGAGCAGCTTAGTGGCGCGAGGGTATTCTCGAAACTGGACTTGCGATCAGGATACCATCAAGTCCGAGTGAAAGCAGAAGACATTTGCAAGACGGCGTTTCGAACTCGGTATGGGCATTTCGAGTATTTAGTGATGCCCTTCGGAGTGACTAATGCGCCGGCAATATTCATGGATTTGATGAACAGGATCTTTTCACCGTTCTTGAACCAGTTTATTATGGTATTCATTGACGATATTCTGGTGTACTCGAGGAGTCCGGAGGAGCATGCTGAGCACTTAAGGATCGCACTGCAGACGCTGAGACAAGAAAAATTATTTGCGAAGATGAGTAAGTGTGAATTCTGGCTGGAAGAAGTGAAGTTTCTGGGGCATGTTGTGTCGGGCAAAGGAATCGCCGTTGATCCCGAGAAGATTACAGCAGTTCGGGATTGGCCTGTTCCAAAGAATGTTGCGGAGATAAGAAGTTTTCTTGGACTCGCCGGTTACTACAGAAGATTTGTGGAGAACTTCGCTCGTTTAGCTGAGCCGTTAACCAAGCTTACGCGTAAGGAGGTACCGTTTGTTTGGACGGATGGATGTGCATTGGCCTTCGAGACGTTGAAGCAGAAGTTGATAACCGCCCCGATCCTAACCGTACCGGATAATTCAGGAGGACTGGTGATTCACAGCGACGCATCTGGAAAAGGATTGGGATGTGTTTTAATGCAGAATGGGAAAGTCGTCGCTTACGCATCGAGACAACTGAAGACTCATGAGAAGAACTATCCGACTCATGACTTAGAGCTTGCAGCCGTGATCTTCGCCCTGAAGATTTGGAGACACTACCTTTCGGGCGAGAGAGTTGAAGTCTTTACAGATCACAAGAGCTTGAATTATGTGTTCACTCAGAAGGAGTTGAACATGAGGCAACGCAGATGGTTGGAGCTGATGGCCGACTATGACCTCGATCTTAAGTACCATCCGGGAAAGGTTAACGTCGTGCCGGATGCGCTGAGCCGGTTACCAGCAATTCAGATATTGACTGCACAGAGAGAGATCATTGAGGATTTTCGGAGATTTGACTTGGAGGTTGTGCTACCACATGCTACAGGACAGTTGATGCAGTTGCAAGTACAGTCGTCCTTAGTTGAGAAGATTAAAGCGACACAATCGCAGGATCCTAGACTGCAAAAGTTTCGAGAACAGGTTGGAGCCGGACTACGAACCGATTTACTGATCCATGAAGATGGTTCGTTGAGATATGGTAGCCGTGTGTGTGTGCCAAAAGGAGATGTGCGTGAAGAGCTTATGAAGGAGGCACACAGTTCAGCTTACTCTGTACATCCAGGAGGGACAAAGATGTACCGAGATATTCGACAGCACTTCTGGTGGGAAGGTATGAAACGGGAAATTGCTCGCTTCGTGGCTAAGTGCTTGGTGTGTCAGCAAGTCAAGGCTGAACACCAAAGGGTTGCTGGTTTGTTGCAACCACTTCCGATTCCTCAGTGGAAGTGGGAACATATAACCATGGATTTCGTGACGGCTTTACCGCGGAGTCCAAAGGGCAACAATGCTGTATGGGTGATTGTCGATCGGTTGACCAAGGCAGCTCACTTTATTCCTTTTCGGGTTGGTCAATCGACAGAGACTTTGGCAGAGCGATACATGCAGGAGATTGTTAGATTGCATGGAGTGCCGGTAAGCATCGTGTCCGATCGGGACACTCGATTCTTGTCGCACTTTTGGAGGAGTTTACAAGAAAGTTTGGGGACTCGATTGAAGTTTAGCACAGCTTATCATCCTCAGACTGATGGACAATCGGAGAGAACGATCCAGACCCTTGAAGATATGTTGAGGGCTTGCATGTTGGACTTCAAAGGTTCTTGGGAAGATCATCTACACCTGGTGGAGTTTTCGTACAACAATAGCTTCCAAGCAACTATTCAGATGGCCCCGTTTGAAGCACTGTATGGTCGCAAGTGCCGTTCACCTGTTTGTTGGGATGATGTTGGTGAACGAAGGTTACTAGGACCAGATTTGGTGGTGCAGACAGTCGAGAAGGTGAATACAATCAGGAAGCATATGAAGGCAGCTCAAGACAGACAGAAAAGTTGGGCCGACACGTCAAGAAGACCTCTAGAGGTCGTCGTGGGTGATTTGGTATTCCTGAAGATATCACCGACTAGAGGAGTGATTCGCTTTGGAAGTCGGGGAAAGCTTAGTCCCCGATTCGTTGGACCCTTCGAGATATTGGAACGTGTTGGAGAGGTATCGTACCGGTTGGCGTTACCACCGTCATTAGCAGGAGTTCACGACGTGTTTCATGTGTCTCAACTACGGAGGTATGTTCGTGATGAGACTCATGTCTTGGATCATTCGGAGTTGACTGTGCGAGAGGACCTAACTTTTGAAGAGCGACCAGTTGAAATCAAGGATCGAAGAGAAAAGGTTCTTAAGAACAAGGTTATCCCTCTTGTGCTAGTTTCTTGGGGTAACCGATCGCATGGAGAATCCACTTGGGAGCGAGAAGACGAGATCCAACAGAAATTCCCTCACCTTTTCCAGTAGTTAGCTATCTTGTATCCTTGGAATTTCGAGGACGAAATTCTTTTGTAGTTGGGTATAATGTAACACCCGAGCCCAATAATACTATCTATATTACTAGTTGAGGGTTATATATTGCTCATTTCCAATTATTCTGTTTTTCTGGGGTTTATTGCTAAATTTTAACCGGTTAAGTCATTTTGGCACATAACAAATTTTAACCCCTAAAATGAAATTAAAAGTGTCCATGTTGGCCTACTCGTCGCCACTAGTCGCGTGGTAGCGTCCGCGTGTCGAGATTCCGTTCCGTTTGGCTAAACGGGCAAGTTTGGACGACTACGCGCGCGTGCAAGTGTCCGACTTGGGGGCATGCTTTTTAATCATAAAACATTTCATTTTAAAATTTGGAACCCGCTTAAAATCCTATTATTTGAATTTCGAATTTTTGGACCCAACCCGGGCGCAATTTGGAAATATTTCATTTGGCGCCAAAATCCCAAATTTTTAATATTATTAAAACCTTCGCATATATTTTTCTAACTAATCTGATATCTTACTGTTCATTACCTATCTTTTAAATCTTTAAGTTAACCATATAATATTTTTATAATCTTTTATATCCTTCTCAATTTATTCTCTCAGCCAATCGCAACCTCCCCTTTAACCCCGTGGTCCCCACTTTCTCTCTCTCCTTCTTCTCTCTCTCTCCACTTTCTCTCTCTCTCTACCCCTTATATATTCTCTCGTACTTCTCTTTATCATTTTTCTCTTCTTGCTTCATGTCTCGTTTCTCATTTCTTTTAACTGTTCTTTTGTTACCGGAATTCCGTCGTGCCGGTGACGTTTCTCGACGTTCCAGCGAGATACCCCGACCCGTGTGGTTCCTTTGTTCGTCGTTTGGGTTCATTCCGTGAACCGTGCGCCGTCGCGAGTTTTCCCCGCCGACGGTTAACGTTCCGTTTTCCCGATTCGCGACCCATCGAGGCAAGTTAATCTTGCTACATGCTATATACTTTTATAATCTTCATTTTATAATATTATACATTTGAAAATCTTATAGTTTACATATGAAATGTCGTTGAAAAATCGGATATGACAAATCTGAAATTTACTGTACACCTTATCTTATAAAATTCATTATAAATCATAGAAAAATCATTAGGATACGTTCTTTAGTTAGTTACGAAGCTAATTCAGAATACTATAACTCTATGAAATATTTACTTGCAAAATGAATTGTTTAATTAACGTAAAATGCAAATGAACATGTCTCTAAACTGCTGTCCAGGGAAATTCCAGCAGCAAACTTTCAACTTTGAATATTCATAACTTTTTGTAGGGATAACCTGAGATGCTTATACTTATAAAACTGAAAACCTTATTGAATTATCTTTGTTTTGGTATAAGATACGTCTCTTTTGGAGAACATTTGTTATTTTTAAGCTATTTTACAAATTAGGGTGACGCTAAATTTCTGAACGGAACCTTCTTGTGCATGGTTAATCAATACATCTTTTATAGTTACTAATCGCTTTGAATATGCTATCCATATTAATATTATTATATCACATATTGTTTAGTTCTACATCCCACATTACCATTTTATAGTTTTATAACTTTTCGGATACCCGTTTGCATCCATCGCATTTAAGATACATATAATTGCATCCATAGATCACATCACTACATAATAATGTGATATTAACACTCCATGTTTAATAAATTGTATCCTAATTAATATTGGAACTATAAATGTAACCCTAATCGATAACTGTGCATCCATATCCTTGAAATTATATCTATTGGCATATCATATTACATGTTCCAGTTATTGTTCTGATAGTATTCATGCTTGTTTATTTATACACATGTTTATGTTAGTTTGATTATGAGCACCCACATGACATCTTGTGCTTCCTGACATGACCTGTTACACTTCCTACTTGACATGACATGGTACCGTACATTCTTGACATGACATGACACCTTTATACATTACCTGGTTGACCTGATGTACCATGGCTTTACCTGTTACCTGATCTCATGCCTAATGCCAACAAACCCGACCATCCCTGCTGTCTATCCAGACAGACCTACTCTTACCGGATTTTGTGTTGGCATTAGTCCTTGACTACTGAATACCTGACCTGACATACATAGCTTGGGGGTATGGGGAAATCAAAGATGAACCTGACTTGTAACTCGACAGTTCACTACCGTTCGAGTGTACACATTCCTATTCTGTGCCTAACGGCATGTCTCGGTTTCAGCCGAGAATATTGTGGCCGTGATCCCGGGTATGTACGGGATACTAACACCTTCCTATTCTGTGCCTAACGGCATGTCTCGGTTTCAGCCGAGAATATTGTGGCCGTGGTCCCGGGTATGTACGGGATACTAACACCTTCCTATTCTGTGCCTAACGGCATGTCTCGGCTGCCGCCGAGAATATTGTGGCCGTGGTCCCGGGTATGTACGGGATACTATTGGGTTACATCGACGATTCATCAATTGATTTCAAAGACTAAAGGGTAGAAAACCTGATAGGACAGTTTAGTCACCATTGCACATTACCCTGCTTGTTATTTCTTATTACTGCTTTATTCATGTTCATACTTGCATTGCTTATTACCATGTTTATACTATATACTTGATGTCATGACGCGCTGACGTCTGGGTTTTGCATGGCCCAGATTCCGTACCATTGTCGACGACCGAGCAGGAGTACTTCAGCCAGCAGGCTGAACTGTGAGTACTTAGGGTTTAGTTTATTTATTTCATTTCATTTCCAGATGTGAGCCCGCATTATGGGACGTACTGTTTATTCATTGTATTGGATCATTAGCTTCCGCACTTATTGTTTATTGATTCTTGTTATTATGGATTTGGACATGTATTAGATTAGTTTTTTTATCTTGTTCTTGATATCCTTACAACCGTAATGTGACTGTGGATGGATACTTCCTACCCACAGGTAGCATGGTTGGCTATGTCACGTGCCCAATCTTGCGTACTCTGGGAAGCGGGGCGTGACAATTTCCTATATCAAAAGTTGATCGGTTCAGGCACGTTATCTAAAAGCATTGATGTTCAAAATCAAACTACAGATCTTTAGTATACTGAACACACAAAAGAGGAAGAGTTCAGAAATGAACGGATCCTTCTTGAGGCTTTATAGACTAGGTCATATCAATGCGACCCGACTGGCTGAAGTTACATTTAGATGCATATTTAAATTAGTTTGAATTTACATCTTATGAAACTTGCGAGTCATGTCACAAAGATAAAATGACCTCAGCTCTGTTTAGAGGAAACAGAGAAAGAGTTAGTGAACTCTTGGGATGATACATGTTGATGTATGTAAGGTCCCCTGTCTACAAATGCCAAGACCGGTTCTTTGTACTTCGTTAAATTCTCTGATAGTCTCTCAAGATTCAGACCTATGTTCCTGTTGAAACACAAGTCCGAACCTTTTGAGATATTCACAGAATATAAGTTAGAAATAGAGAACCAATACGGGTATAAGTATTATGTCCTATGATGAGATCAAGGAGGAGAATACTTGTGCATGGAATTCCTGGACATTTCTAAAGGAGAATGAGATTCTCTCTCGGCATTACTCCTCCGTATACACCATAGCACGATGGTATATCGGGGTGGAGCAATCACACCCTATATGATAAGGTGTGCTCTATGATGAGTACTGCTGAGTTACCTATTTCCTTTTGGGAGTTATGCACTTGAGAAGCTGCATACCTATTGAATAGGGTTCGAATCAAATCAGTTGCCGACCACTTCATATGTGATATGATAAGGGAAGAGCCCATCGCTTAAGTTAGTTAAGATTTGGGGTTGTCCAGCCTATGTCTGAAAAGCAAAATCCGGACAAGCTCGAGGCAAGGTCTGTAATGTAGAACTGGAAAGGTTCCAGCTATACAAACTACAGCAGATGATTTGAAAGAACCAAAGGATTCAATAGTTACCAACGAACCTCAGCCTCTCCGCCGATCTAGTAGGGTGCCTCACCCACCTGAGAGATACTTCGGTTTCTCTATGACAGTGGGAGCGAGGATTACATCATGAGATGATGACCCAACTAGTTTCGAGCTGACCATCAGGAGTAGGACTCTGTAAGAATGGCTGGATGCTTAGTGATCTGAGATGGAATCCTTATACACCAACAAAGTGTGGACTTTGGTTGCTATATCTGAAGGGTTAAATCCCCATCAGGAGCAAGTATATCTTGAGAAGATTACTTGGTGTAGATGGAAAAGTTGAGACTTTCAAAGCTAGACTTGTTAAAGATTTTCGTTATCGACCAGGCGTGGATAATGATGAAACCTTTTCCAGTGGCTATGCTTAAGTCCATCCGGATCCTACTTGCCACGGCTACATACCATGAATACGATATCTGGTGGTTGGGTGTCATGACAGCTTTTCTAAATGATGTTTTAGAAGAGAGTGTCTATAAGTACACAGCCAGAGGGCCTCGTAGACAGTGGGAGCAGCGGAAACGTGTGCAAGATGCTTTATAGGATAAAGCAGGTATCGCGGAGTTGGAACATCTGTTTTGATGAAATAGTCAAAGAGTTAACATCATCAAAATGGTAGATGAACCTTGTATAAACAAAAAGGTAGTAGGGAGTATGGTGACGATCCTCGTAGAGTACGTGGATGACATACTCTTGATAGGGAAGGAGTTTCCTATGCTACGCTCGATCAATCTCCGCATATCACAAATATTCTCCATATAGGATCAAAGTGATACCTCCTAAATCCTGGTATTTGGATCTATGAGATAGATCTAATTGGATGTTAGCATACTCACTAATTGTAGTGAGATGGTATCAATTGATCCTGGGGAGAATCACTGGAAGTGTTCCAGGGTGATAAAGAAGACTGAATGTCAGTCACAGGCATTGTCTTTACCCTCAGTAAAGGGACGGTATGTTGGAAGAGTTCCAAGCTAGATACCGTGGCATACTAGACGATAAAGGCTGGATACATCGCTACTTGAGATGCTACCAAAGAGGAAGTCTGGGTGTATATTAGTTCATAAGATGAACTACGTTCCAACCATTGTGAGATAATGGAGTTGTGGCTTATGCCAAGGAACGTCCGTCCCATCAGTGATCCAGACATATTCTAAGGCAGTGTCACCTGATCGTGGAGATGGTTGATCTCCAGGGGATCGAGGTTAGGAGAGTAGACTCAGAGGAAAACACGGCGGATCCACTCACAAAGGCCTTTTCCCAGAGAGAGACTTTTATGGGATGGTTGAGTATGAGATACTACAACCACTGCTATCAGATGGCCCTAGTGCAAGTGGGAGATTGTTAGTTATATGTATGCCCTAGAGTCCATTACTATACATAGGATGTATATTGTAGTGGATGCTTGGACATATATAGGGAGGACTTTCTTGCTCGACATGATAGTATGCTATCTGGTTGCTCTTTACCTTAACGTGTACACTGATTGTCTCTCTGTTACATGTTGGTAAAGCCCTTAGGATGTGTACTTGACTACCTGGACTATGATGCGGATCATACTAGTGGGGACATGGTAGTCCATAAGTACATCCTTCAAAGTCCCTAGTCATGGGTATATCGAGACGGGGCATCGCTATACCAGAGTAGACTAGCGTATACCTTCTCGACCCATACAGATGGGTGATGGATGATCCCATATCCATTGGTGTTTGACATCGGAGATGATGTACGGGTGCTCAGTGAAGACTGGGTACATTGGACGGACTTGCCGAGAACTCCTAGATGGTATTATACCTTACGTCAGATGGCAGTTCTCTGGTGACACTGGTACAGAGTAGTCTGTTGACCCGAGATCGTCATAGAGTCTTGTGTGGTTCCCACTGTGCTTTGATTTCCACCTTACCACGTCCAAGAGGGCGTGCAAAACGGTGGTTTTTGGGTACAGTCCCGAATCACATGGAGGCAATGAGCGATAGGAGGGGATTCGTCTCTCCCGGTATAGGGAGTTGATGTTGCGCTGTGTTCGATTGGCTATAACCGGAAATCCCTGGCCAGGGTTGCTGAGATTTACTGTTAAGTGTTACCAGTAGTTTCTCGAACTGTTATAGACCTCATATCGACACGACTTATCGAGCTATTGGGGTCTGACGTTTACCACCCCTAGGCGAGATATGCGACATATCAGACGATCAGACCGGACTGTACGGTAGTGTTACTGGTTGGATTCACTGGAGTGTGAGCGGGCTTGCTCGTCGATCTTCTGATCGCTCAATACCCGGGTGGCCGTTACGTTTAGCAGACCGCTTGCGGCTTGTGGGTGCTTGATATGATCATCACCTGCTGCCGGCGTATTGACGAGTCTTTAGAGTCCTACACAGAGGTTTCCTGGCTCAAGCGAAACGAAATAGGTGTGCATATGAGATATGTGCAGGACCGAGAATAATGCGTGTATGTGATACCGTATTTCATTCTCGCAATGAATGTGTCGAATGGTTGTATGCGATATAACCTAGTTATCGAATCGAGGGTTGATTCGATAAGCCGATACATTGGATACTAGTCGGTTATATGCGATATGACCGGATCGTTAAATCAAGTGTTGATTTAATGATTTAATGCATAATTATATATTTGATATATTACTTTGTATTAACTAGTATTGGTTCACTTTAAAGGATTTTCTCACTTGGATGTACAAGTTGTATATGTGATATACTTTTTTGTGCATATTATTGTATCATGTTTGATGATACATGTTTACTTGGTTAAGTGTAAAGAATAAAACCATGGTTAAACTTATGATTAGGGTTTTGTTTTCTTTTTCATTTATTTGTCTATTTATTCTTTTTGGAAAAATAATAAGCATAAAGGAAAATGGTGACTTAATTTGTTTTCTAGTTAAAACTTCATGAAGCTTTGACTAAGTCACCATTTTTGTCTTCATGCTTAACCCTAACCATTCCCTTAACCCTAGTTTATTCTCTACACTTGACCATGGTTATTATTATGATAAGTATTCATTTACTTTTTATTCTAATGAACTTATCATATTATCTTCTTCTTCTTCATCTTCTACTTGAAGAAAAAGCTTGCCTCATCAATGGCAACTTGATGATAAGAGTGAGAAATCCAATTCTAAAGTGAACCCACTTCCTATTTCTTCATCCTCTACCTCTTGCCAAGTAGTAGAGTGTGTTTTCTTCACAAGTTTCATGACTTGGTGAAGTGGGAGCTTGATCTTGTGATGCTTCGACGTAGATCATCTTCGGCACGAAGCCGACGACCTTGCCCGCCCATTTCTCCGATGAAGCCGACGCTAGAGCCCGGATTTTGATTTGGACAGCGGAGAGGACTTCATCACGGAGCCGTGGAGGTGGAGGACCGGATCTACAAAGGTTGTATTTCCGTTCTTTTAGTTTAGTTGTAAACTAGTTGCTTTGGTCGCCTAGATTTCTAGTTAACGATCCGTATTAGGGTTTCTCGGCACCCGTAAAATTTGAAATTGGCATGGTTGATGCCTTGTGAAATCGCTTGAGAGTGCCTAGGAACCCTACAACTGGTACAGCTTAGTCTGTTGACCCGAGATCGTCATAGAGTCTTGTGTGTCTCCCACTGTGTTTTGATTTCCACCCTACCACGGCTCTACTGAGTCGTGCAAACAGGAGGTTTTTGGGTACAGTCCCGATTCACATGGAGGTAATGAGCGATAGGAGGAGATTCGTCTCTCCCGGTATTGGGGGTTGATGTTGCGCTATGCTCGACTGGCCATAACAGGAAATCCCTGGCCAGGGTTGCAGTGACCTACTGGTAAGTGTTAATCAGTAGTTTCACACATGTCATGGACTTCACGTCGGCATGACTTATCGAGCTACTGGGGTCTGACGTTTACCACCCCTAGGCGAGATATGCGACATATCAGACGAACAGACCGGACTGTACGGTAAGTGTTACTGGTTGGATTCACAGGAGTGTGAGCGGGCTTGCTCGTCGATCTTCGGATCGCTCAATACCCGGGTGGCCGTTACGTTTAGCAGACCGCTTGCGGCTTGTGGATGTTTGATATGATCATCATCTGCTGCCAGCGTATTGATGAGTCGTTAGAGTCCTACATAGAGGTTTCCTGGCTCAAGCGAAACGAAATAGGAGCGCATATGAGATATGTGCGGGACCGAGAATAATGCGTGTATGTGATACCGTATTTTATTCTCGCGATGTATGTGTCGAATGGTTGTATGCGATATAACCTAGTTATCGAATCAAGGATTGATTCGATAAGCCGATACATTGGATACTAGCCGGTTATATGCGACATGACCGGATCATTGAATCAAGTGTTGATTTAATGATTTAATGTAGAATTATATATTTGATATATTACTTTGCATCAACTAGTATTGGTTCACTTTAAATGGATTTTCTCACTTGGATTGTGCAAGTTGTATATATGATATACTTTTGTGCACAAGATTGTATCATGTTTGATGATACATGCATGCTTGGGTTTATGTAAAGAATTGACCATGGTTATATGAATGGTTAGGGTTTCATTTTATTTACTTATTCATTTATTTATTCTTTTTGTTTATTTTGGCAAAAGAAAATGATAAAGATAAATGAATGGTGGCTATGTTTGTTTTTAGTTGAAGATTCATGAAGCATTGACTAAGTCACCATTCTTGTCTCATGCTTAACCCTAACCATTTATACTAACCCTAGTTCATTCTCTACACTTAACCAAGGGTTAGTATATGATAAGTATTATATTTCTTTTCTATTTTTATTAACTTATCATATATCATCTTCTTCTTCTTCTTCTTCTTCAAGAAGAGAAAGCTTGATAGCTTCAATGGCAACTTGAGCTAATGAGTGAGAAATCCAAAACTAAAGTCTACCCACTTCCTATTTCTTCATCCTCTACCTCTTGCCAAGTAGTATAGGGTGTTTCCTTCACAAGTTTTCTTGACTTGGTGAAGTTGGAGCTTGATCTAGCGATGCCTCGACGTAGATCATCTTCGGCATCGTCGTCGATGACCTAGCCCGCTTTTTCTCCGATGAAGCCGACGCTAGAGCCCAAGATCCGATTTGTACAGCGAGGAGACTTCATCGCGGAGCCATGGAGGTGGAGAACCGGATCTACAAAGGTTGTAGCCACTTTCCTTTAGCATTTAATTCGTTTACATGCTTGCATCGCCTCATTATCTAGTTAACGATCCGTATTAGGGTTTGTAGGAACCCATAAAATTTGAATTAGCCATGTTTGATGCCTTGTGAGACTTCATTAGTGTGCCTAGGAACCCTACAGAAAGCCATCTCCCGAATCGAGTAATACCTGTCTTAGAATATGTCTGGATATCTGATGGGACCTAGTTCATAAATGAACTCCAAATCCAGACTTCTTATACTGTATCGATCACTGAACCTAATCAGTATCCGGCACCATGCCACCCACTGTATCCTCTTGGACCACCTGTCCATAATACTGTCCCTCGTCAGAGGGAAAACTGTAACTCTGACAATCACTCTGTCATCCATGTCACCTTTGAAGCCAGGAATGATAACCATCTCCCGAAGGAGGCTGCCGTCATCAAATCCGTAGAACATGTACTTATGTTCTAAAACTGCTTCCTTATGTTTCTCCAGGATTGGATTAATACAAACTTATTGCATCTAGTGCAAAAACAACATCTGGTGTGGTACTTGACATCTCATGATTGACTCAGTTGCCTAAGCAAGTGATCTGCCAATCATGCACATCCCTCTCCTCTTTAGTCTGTAAGACATCTTTAGAGAGGGTGATTCTATCACCTGCAGGTACACCACCATGCCAGGAGTCATCTATTCTAAAAACTATTAGAATACTGTCAAAGTACCTACATTGGGAAACTACCCAAATCTAGATCTAAAACCATAGATCTAGAAACCAGAATGTCAAATATTATATCCATATCCTGTCTGGAGAAACAACTGTGTGACGACCACAGTACAACCGATCGTAGTATAGGAATTTTACTTCCTACTCTGTGTATGTCATCCAGATACCATGACATCACACCCTACTACCTTCTTAACAGATCCATCCCTTATTCTGATGAAGTCAAACCTATGACTGTCATATCAAAATTAGACGATCTATCTCTGCTATAACTGCTCAAGTCTATAAATAGACATAAGCTACTTGCCCACTATGCTTCTGCTGCTCCCACTGAATATGACAACCCTCCTACCGGGTCTCATGGCCTGGAACAACAGTAGTGTCAAGTCTGGGTAGATAAGAACCTCCCTGTCACCGTCCTTGAGGCTACCGGAGTACCTCTCGGGTGTCTGAGGTTACCCACCATATCTGCGGAGTGGCTATTGGAATGTCAAACCTGATTGAATATATTGGTCCTATTAAATTTTCCGTAATCGTTCGCGGTTCTGGAATCACTTCCAGTTCTACCATACTCCCACTACTGTTTTCTGAAAAAGATCCATTTTATTAAAACTGTGGCGAGTCAAGAACAATATCACTATTGATCTTTCAAATGGTAGAATATCAACCCTCGTCATAGCCAAGGTCAACCCACAAACAGCCATTACAGAAACGTACCCTGAGTTATCCAGAGTCTGGTTTTAAGCATATGCTGGACAACTCCCCGTACCTTAACATCTTTTAAGGTATGAACCATTCTATATCCAATATAGAAACTTTGGCACTTTATTTAATTGGAACCAGATTCAAATCATGCAGCTGTCTCCAGTGCATATCAACTTAATGGAAAGAGGCTAATCAGCATTACTCAACTTAGGAATCCATCCAATTATGAGTAACCTGAAAGAGAAACAAGTTTCTCAAAACCATTACTATCATCTGAATACCAATCACAAGAATCTACATCTTCGATCTCTTTGAAGAATCCCGATACTTGTGATACCTGGTTCTCTACTTTATTCTTATACCCGCAACTTCTCAAAACTTAGACCTTGTATTTCAACGAAACACTTGTCTAAATACTAGAGAAGTTATAAGTAAACAGAACATAGTACGAGGACCTACCCCTTTGTCCTGATGGACACTTGGACAACATAAAATACTCTGTATAAGTCCGCTGAGTTGAACAACTCATAACCTGTGCGTCGTAAGTTGAAATCTGTACCCTGGCGATTTCCTCAAATATCACCAATTGCAACGAATTCCGATATAAAGAGGATAATTACCTAATTCCCAATAACTTACTCCCACTCATCATCTGTAAAACCATACAGATACGAGAATGAAACCTGGTAAATACATACCCTTGGAGTAAGTATCTAATCGGGAAAACAGTTTTCCTTTAACAATGCACTGAAACATGAAAATGTTTCGTAGGGGAATGCTTGTATTCATAGTAATGCCTCTTCCATTAACCAATTCATGACTATAACCGTATATCTCTTTGCCATCTCTCCAAATCCCTTTATTTGTCTTTAGTCGTTACCTTCTGTACACCATCGTTAGGCTAAATGGTTTTCTTCCTTCCCTACCGTTCGGCACCAGCCTATGGTTTGGAAGAAGACTATCCAGTAAGCATAATAGGTGTACCCTCCTAAACCAAGGAGTACTCGCATCTTGAGAGAAGGCGATGATAAAAGACAACTGAATAATACCTTATTCCTATAAAGGTGAAATAGGAGTGGCGATGAAGTATGCGGTTTGGTCGTGAATGATAACAGTCGCAATTTACTTTGCCCTCTTTCTAATCCCTTTATTTTGTCTTTACATATTACCTTCTGCACACCCTACTTAGGCTAATTGGTTTTCTTCATTCCCTACCTTTCGGCACCTGCCTATGGTTTGGAATAAGACTATCCAATAAGCGTAATAGGTGTACTCTCCTAAACTAAGGAGCCCTCGCAACCTGAGAGAAGGTGATAATAAAAGACAACTGAATAAACCAATTCTTTTTCTCCTGAACCTGGATCCATCCTCGAAGAAGTCCCTCCGAGTTCGTATATAACCATACGATGGATCTATCCATTGGAAGTGGATATCCGTAGTAATACGGGTGTTCTGAAAAATGCAAAGGGTAAAAGAAGGAGTGGCAATGATTTATGCAACTCGGACAATCCAAAAGCCAGTATTTTAAGAAGGTTCGGTCAACTTGGTCACTGAGTCATAGTCTAGGGTCGGTCAAAGGTCACTGCCAAAGAGAGAGAGAAAAGAAACACTCTGCGTGCACTCTAACCTAGATCAGAATGGTTATCACTTTATCTAATCCGGAAACCTCCCACTGTCCTGTCAAATTCTCCTCCAAACCTGAAAGAAGAATCAATCGGGATCACCCGAAGAGTAAACCAACTTATCAATGGGAATCGGGATCCAACTCTCATCGCATGATAACGTGATAGAATACATCCACGTTACTCATACTCCAGAAGGTATGCGCATACTTGGCAAGTTTCAGTTTCTTTAGAAACTCCCGATAAGATTTTTGCCCCATGCTCTTATAACCTTGGCGTTAGGTCAAAATGTCATAAGTCACATGCCAAGTTCTACCCGTCACTATCTTGTTAATTTGAACCCACCCGCACATGCCCTTGGCGTTTGGTCAAAATAGCAGAACAGCTGTCCCAAACCAACTCATCTATCTATGCAACAAATGAATACCCAGCAGCTACCAAACACTATGCCTTGGCGTTAGGTCAAAATACACAGCTTGAATACTACTGAATACCCAAAAGAAAAGACGGAGGGCTACGGATGGTTTTTGGCGAAAAAACCTTTAACGTAGTGAACTTGATATCGCTGAAGGAACCTGATAGCTTTTTAAAATATAGTGGCGAAAACCTTTTGCTAAAGAGGTCACTTCCGGTAAAGGGATCTCGGCTCTTTCCTCGTGGAATGAGGTGCAGGATATTCCACTGAATACCGCTATGCAAAGAAACTTGTAATCGACTATAGTGAAGTTATTACCCTGACGAAAACTTCTGCCTAAGGGGTCAGTCCCGGTGAAGGGATATCGGCCCTTGCCCCGTCGAATGAGGTGCAGGATATTCCACTGAATACCACTATGCAAAACAAAAGGAAACGTCTTTGTAATAACACTTTTTAAATTTGTTCCAACAACTGCAAACAGGTTTGTTTTCCTTTGCATTGATCAGAATCAACGCAGTCCCATCAATCAATCACACCAGAAAAGAACGAAAATAAAATGTACGTATATGCCATCCGCATTCATCACTGGGTCCCGTCATCACCCGTTAGGTTACTTAACTAACGACAGAGTGGGGACTGGACTAGCGCGGGTGTAAAACATATACAACATCTAATAGTATATAAACCAATATACAATAATCGCTCCAGGCGTGATAATATGCAACATTACAGAAAAGTAATAAGCATCACAGAACAATACAGATAATCTGGGATCCCCGAGTTTCACAGAGCCGCTGCTGAAACCCGACGTTCCCCTGTCGTGTGGATAGCCTGTGCAATGAAACCTAGACCTCTACGGGTGCGGCAAGTTACCCGCCAAAACCTGAAGCGAGGCAGCCCCCTACAGCAAAGTGAATGGACCACCCAGCACTTCACGGAATCCGGTAATCTTGGGCACCCTTCCTTGGGTCAACCTGTACCCCCTACGAGTGCGGCGAATAGTCTTCCAATTCTAGAGTGAGGCCCCTCAGCCTCTCAAAGCCATGAGATGCGGACCCGTTGCCCTCCAGAACCCGGCTATCCGTGCACTCCGTCGCGGGGCAAAACCTAGTACAGTAATGAAAAATAGTACAACAGGTACATCGACCGCAACCTGGTCATGCCCCAAAAGAATATTATACAACAGGCAGTGACGGCAGTCCACATGTTGGACGCTCGCCCCGCAATATCAAATGTACAAATAAATCCAAACTGCACTACCATTGCACATTGCTATCCACCACGACAAATCCGCAACATCACAGCACAACACAGAACATCAACGCGAACGTGAATGTCACGTTCGCAAACCCGTCTAAAAGAACTATACCAATCAGACGCGGTTTACCGATCAAATGACATTCCCGGTCGGAGATATAATGTAAGCACTGTAAACTAACGTTTTTAAATTTCGATCGACTAAATATCACGAAGTGGGCCCCCACGAACAACTGGTGAACAGTAACAAAATCTGGGCCCAAAAGATATATACCAAAAACCCCAAATTCCAACAGAGAAGACACTGTGCAAATTTGGTGCACTGATTCAATAGAACGGCCGCGGATGCGCGGCCAAACCATGGGTTTGGCCGCGATTCCGCGGCAGTTTGGGGGAATCACGTGCTCAAATTTGGTCGGTGTGCTTCTAAAACCCTGCACAACTTTCTGTGATATGTAGAATAATTTTAGGACTTCATTTAAAATCGACAGAAACTGTGAATGGAGATTTTGCAGTTTTCGATATCCGGTTCGATCGATGTTTTAAACGCGTTAGCACAAGTTAGTAAAGCAAAATGGTGAGCCTCTGATACCACTGTCAGTCTACGGTAGCGCCCCGGCCGTCTACAGACGCCAAATGCGGAACAAAAACTTTTAACTGGCGCTATCGTATACTTTAACCCGGATCTGCCATTAATGCTAAACTAACAAACTGTAAAGAGTGTAGAAAGGTTATACCGAACGATCCGAGTCCTTCGTTCTTTAACCATCATCCCACGCTCCGTTGCGGCTGCTCCGATCTCGTCGATCTCCGATCTACTCGTCCAGGTGGCACCACGTCACTGATTCGTTAAACGGGCTCCCGCCTCTGACTCGAGGCAACTCGGTCGTCAAGTTTGCTAAAAGAGACGACCAAGAATGATGTAGAATATGAGTAGAGTACTTTGTCTCACTTCATCCAAAACCGTGGACGATCGGTTAATGAAGTTGCCAATAAGTCGGGTGATGGAATGAAATGAGCAATGAATTTCCATGCACCCCAAAATCTATCATAATCTTTTATACCAAATGAAACATCAAGTGAGAGTGAGGAGGAGGAGAGGGGGCCGGCCACTTATATCAAGAGGGGGTGAGTGTAGGAGGGAGGAGGTGACCACAAGAAGAAAAGATCAAGAGAAAAAAATCTATGGCAAAACAAAACACATTAATGAAATGAATGACTCACTAAACCTAGTCATCCATTCATTAATGCAAACTTAAGGTTCATGAACCTAGTCACCATCCTAGTCACCTTTTCTAGAAACTTCTCGAAGCATCTACACTCATCTCAAGAAAAGATAAATCCATCTTTAACCGAATTTTAAAAGACGGGCGATAGAAAACTGGAAACTGGCAACTTCCAAAAGTGATCCCGAAACGAATTTCAGGATAACCCCGTAACTGTATAAATATACCCGCATTTGTATTACGACCGAATACAAATGCAACTGAGACAAAGATATTATATCTACTCAATATAATACTCGGATCCGGCTTAAACCAAAGCCGACCATTATCATCTGCCCGAAAACCGACACGTGCGTAAACGCACGTGCATTTTCCGAACCCTGCCATAAAACTATACGGCCTCTACAACGTTTCGCCCGAACTTGGGAAACTGTCTGTGGGGGACTCTAATAACTCGTCAGTACCCTGGCAGTGGGTTTAACCACAAACCGTCAGCGGCACTAGCAATGCGTAACGGCTGCCCATGGACTGACCTCAAGGGAGGCCGATGAACGAACTCATCCGGAAACCCTACTGAGCCTAACAGTGACAATGTATATACAGTCCGGTCCGTTCGTCTATGAGTATCGCATATCTGCCTAGGGGGCTAGTAACGTCAGACCCCCAATAGCAGTATAAGTCGTGTCGGAGTGTAGCCCAATAACACCCTGAGATACTACTGGAGTACCTACGAGTAAATCTCCTGCCACGGCCGTGGGCTATGTGTAATGGCTCTCCTAGACACAGCACGATCTCGCCCCCAATACCGGGAGAGACGAATCCCCTGCCGATCCGCTCACGTGCCTCCATATGGCTCGGGACTGTACCCAAAAACTACCTGTTTGCATGACTCCTTTGAGCCGTGGTAGGGTAGAAATCAAAGCACAGTGGGAACTCACACGAGACAAATGATGACCTCAGGTCGATGAACTAACCTGTACACATGTCACCAGGGAACTGCTATCTGACGATATGTATAATACCAACTAGCAGGTTCCCGGCGAGTCCTGCCCGGTGTACTCATAACCCAATGAGCACCTGTATACATCTTAGGTGATCCAACCGACACCAGTGGCTTATGAGACCGGCCACCGCCCCTCGTCGGGGTCTCGACTGCATACACTAGTCTACTCCGGAGTATCGATGCCCTGTCTCGAAACTCCCACAACTAGGGACCACAATTAAGGATATGCGTATAAACCACCCAACTCTCACGTATATGATCGCCATCATACAGTTGGTAGTAAAGCAAGATCGTAAGGGCTCTATCAAAGTGTAACATGTAATCAGTCACCTGAACATGTACACGACTGATAAAGGCAAACCAGATAGCATACTATCATCTCGAGTAAGACTGTCCTACCGGTATAGGTCCTCCGCAATCATTGCAATCACGTACCTGCGATCTAATAATTGACTCTGAGGGCACTATCACCAACAGGTACCCCATCTCGAAAAACTCTTGCCGAACTTTGGTACCCACAACCAGACATAACTTCCTACGGTTCTTGCTTTGGCCGAACGTCAAACGACCCCTCCATGCCCAAAATTTCATTGAAAGATCGCATAGACACGTCTAGGAAAAACACTTGCACTCAGCAATCCACTTTGTATCAACTGTTTCAACCTCCCCCACCCTCTTATGTTGATACCCCTTTTACAAGTCGTCCTTTGTCCATCGCTGAACATATTAAACAATCCCGTAGCCGATCTTTCACCCCTTTCACCACTACAAATTCTTTGGATCAACAATTCAATTCACCTTCTTATTCGTATGTTGATCCTACCCCTGTCCAACCATTAAATTCATACCAGTCCTACCCAACTTTTGCACCTGCCCTAGACATTGCGTCTGAACAGCCTTTTGGGAGTTTTCAGTATCCAAACAACTTTGAAATTTTTACTGAAACCCCTTCACAACCCATATCTAGTCTAGAACAGTTGTTGGAAGAATTTAGGGGGGCGTCATGCCAACAGATGATGGATTTGAATGCGTCCATGGCCGCCCTCATACAACCTAGTGACCCGGTAGCTAGTTTTCAACTAGCTCCACATTTTACAATGTATGATGAGGCGGTAGGACAGGCTGAGAATTTGAGTAGTGACAGTGAGCTGTACACCCTTCCTAATCAAACCTACCCATTGCAAATTGAATCACACAACTCCAATTTTGAATGTTTATCTAGTGTCCCAAAAGATTTACCGATTAAAGATAGAACGTTTAATGAGTTGTGCGACTTTGTAGTATTTGATTTACCCGATTGTGAAGGGTCCATTCCAAGTGAAACCAGTCCTAAACCTTTTGACCTCTACACCTCCATCTTAGAACCAGAATCGATTGAAATCCATGCTTTTTATGAGGAGTCTGAGAATATTAATTTTCACTTGATTGAGGATATTGACGCAGGGAGTATTTTGGATGATGAACCCGTAGATTTGACTGCAATTTTCTCTCCAATTCATCATCCCGGGTCATTAAATGTTTCTCCCGAACTTCATATGCGTCTTGATTTTGATGAGATTTGTATGGATGAGATAATTTTTGAAGAGAATTATGAGGATGGTATTAAGGAGAGTATTGAGGATAGTATTGAGGATGAACCATTTTTGTTTGATGTGTCGGATTTTCCAATTCATCCTCCTGAACCTTTAACTATTATACTTCCTAAATCACCCTCCATCCTTTCCATCGTTCCAACCACGCAAAAGATCATGCAGGAGGACTGTGAGTTTGAAAAATTTCTGTTCAATCACAGCACATTTGACGTCACTAGTGCGTTCCTCCTTGAATCTGACACTCATCTCACAGCCGATGACGATTACGAGTGTTTCACTTTTTCGGACGATGTTGAAGGCTCACCGCCCGAGTTTGAGTCCTTTGAATTTTCAGATGAGTTAGTTGAACCATCAAACTCGGTTTCTCACAGTCATCTCGAACCATTGATGGAATCTTTCGAGTTCGAGACAGTTTACTTAGGTGAGAATAAGACTATCCCTAAATCACTCCCCTTCGTCCCTTCCATCGTTCCGACCTTGCAAGAAACTGTATCACTTTCATTTCCTATATCTGGTTTACCGAGTTCGGCGTACCCATGTTTTCTCGCGAATCTTGAGGAATTTGACCCCATTTCTCAACGGGTTAATACATTAGCACAAACGCTTCTTACACATTGGTTATTACAAATTGTGCTAATTTATTCACTCCATTTTCACCCTCAAGTTCGTATTCCATTTCTTTCTCCCTTCCGTCGTTCTCCTCCTCCACCGAGACCGTATACCACTTCTATCTCCATACGGTCTCGCGTATTCTCCATTTCTTTTCTCTTCATCTTCTTTCACCAACCCGCATATTATCATGATAGAATTTTTGAATGGTTGGTGCTCATTTTTGGCCTTTGTAAGGCCTTGTATAGCTTGATACTGTTGTCTTTCCCTCCTAATTCTGAACTTCAACGCTTAACAGTGGAAACACTGTTTTACTTAAGTTTGGGGGGGGGGGAACCTTTTTGTGTATATATTTTTAGTTTTCTTTTTGTTTTCTATATAATTTGTTTTTGGTGAGGCACCGACAATTTTGACCCTCTTAGTGTAGCCTGACAGTGAGGGCACTGTCAAGTTTAAGTTTGGGGGTGTGCTCGGTAAGCTTTCTTCCTTCGCATTCATTTGTATATTCTGCATTTGCTTAATTACTTAAAAACCCATAAAAATCAGAAAATTTTCTAAAAAATATAAAAACTTTGTCGTCAAGTTAGCTAGTGGGAGAACTTAGATTCAATATTTCGACGGTTTTGTTTGATAAGATAGGAAAAACTAAATCCTATTTTTAGATTTGAAAACCTGAAAGATAACCCTCCTTTGAAGTTAACTATAGGTAATATACGTCTTTACATCACACTACACGTGTCGTGAGTTTTGAAAATTAGATGACAAGTATATTATGTCTGAAAACTTTTTTGATAAATTATTTTCTGAGGATCAAATAGGTTTGTTCTGAAATAAGTAATATCAAGACTAGTTTATAAAGAGAGGTGGATATGAAGGGATATTATTGATACCTTGATTGGAACTAATTCTGAAGAATAACCCATCTGAATCTTGATTGGAATGATTACACACCTAACCCACTAAACACGTCTTTTATCCAAAAAAAAATAATAATTGAACTACCGGTTATATCTCCGTTCGCATTAAATCGTTATGATTTTCACGCCAAAATTGTCTTTTGTTTTTGGGCCTAGGTAACTTGAGTAATTAAGTCCGCTGGGGTGTCTCTACACCTAATGTCCTAAAGCCAACTGGTTTGGGAGTATTGGCCCAAAGCTCGCTAAGAAGCCTAGAAAGTCCAAATTAAAACAAAGTCAAGCAAGTGTTCTCTCCGAGTTAAAATTCCTAACGGTTCTTTATGTGAGAATAATCTTGACAAAAGACAGATTTTTATAAAAAAGTATTTCTAGCGGAGATATGAAGGTTTCATTCTATGATAAAGACTATTGCACGTTCACAAAGGTGTGTATGAAATGAAAACAAGAAAAAGGTGGAGTGGAAAATAAGACCTAGTTTCCTGTTAAGGAAGATAGAAATTCTGAATTTGAAATCTTACTGGAAAACAAAACTTGAGAAATACTTAACTCTTTATAAAACTTATATGATCCTTTTTAAATCTTTATCTGGGCTTTATTTTGTGACATAATGATTTTTCGATCCTTTTGAAACTTAACGACACTATTTGCACTACACGTAAAGACATATAAAATCTTAAGTTAAATGAGAAGCGGGGTGTGAAAAATAAAGGTTCGATAGTTCTAAATTTAGGATAATCGAATTGTTATCTTTTAAACAAAACCTTAGGGTATGAATCATAGTCATTTTGCAAAACTAGATTGACGGGATTTTGTGGGTAGTATCCGCTGAAAACCCTCAGGAGACAACACTCCTCCTACTAGGGACACCTAGAGGTTTAACGACTTGTTGCACACGCTCAGTGCAATCGCGTTCCCTGCGAAAGTGCAGTTAGGATTTTCTTTTGTGAATAAATGGTTTTGCTCGGGACGAGCAGAAAAATAAGTTTGGGGGTATTTGTTCATATCAGAAAACTGCATTCTAATACCGCCCATTCATTATCTATTTGTTGTATTTATCGGTATTATTAACCAGTGTCTACTCAGTATTACAGATTACAGGTATCCATGACAAAATACTGGAACTGCATCCAAAAGCATGGATATATCACTTGAGGGAAGACACTGCGACCAGAAACGCAAACCGACCAATACTTCAGGAGTCCCTTTACGCAACAAGTTGTGTACATATTTTTTTATCTAAATGGTCCAACACAACAAGTGTGTACACAAGACTTTTAAGCACATGCGGATATGATTTTATATGCATTCAAGGATATGATTTTATATGTATTCAAGACTAAAAAGCATGTGTTCAAATCAAAAGGAATCAAACAAATCAGCATGAGCCATAATGGGGCAGCCATGAATTAAGCCACATGTGGAAATGGAGTAATGAGCATTTAATGGTGAAGATTATGTGTGTGATTTAAAAATTCAAATTTCCTTCCAAAACTGAGTGCAAATCAAATTCAAATAGACAAATCAGCATGGACGATGATGGGGAAGACAAGAATCAAGGCACAAATGGACATGAAGCAATGTGCATTCAATACTAAAGATTTTGTGTTGATTTAAAAATTCGAATTTCCCTCCATTCTTTGGAGCCTATAAATACAGACCATGGGGCAAAGGTTCAAAGGTCATTCTTTAGTCTTGGATTGTCATTCTTTGTCCAAGTTTTCTATTCTCCTTTCTTGTAAATAGCTTAGTCCTCTTGAGTTCTTAACCTTCTCTTGATCCTTCAACCTCTTCATTGAGCTTGAAAGTTTAAGAGTTGGTTATTGATCTCAAGGGGTTGTATCATTCTTGAAGTTTAATAAAGTGTTCTTTTGTGCTTCCTTCACCATAAGTTCTTTGCCCTCTCTTGATCTTGCAACCTCTTTATTGAGCTTGCAAGTTTAAGTTTGGGTTATTGAACCCATGTCTTGCAATATGTTCTTTGGTTCCTAATCTTTTACTTACTTGCATTTTATTCTTGCTCTTTTAATTCTCGCACTTAAATTCCATGCACTTTAATTACTTGCTTGTAATCTTTTCTTTTCTTTGTTCTTCTCTTTTGTTATCTCTTTTTGGTTTGTTTTGTGAATGGTGTGAATATTGTTGTTAGGAAAAGAGAAAGATATTGTAAGTTAACATTTCGTTTTTCATTTCCTTTTCCCGCCTTTTTCATTTGAAACTCCGTCAAAACCCTACGCAAGCGCTCCGTTAGGCACCCTACCCTACCAAGGTAAAGGTGATTCCTAACCGTGACCGATTGCATTCGGTTTGGCCGGAGGCGAAAACAAGAGACAAGAACGGACGGACAAGGGTCAATAAGCCGGATTCCATGAATACCGTACTTAAGTCCCCTAATCCACGTTGTTGCCGATTGTTCTAGCTTCATTGGTGAAGCTCGGCTCAAAGTACTTGAATATGGAATCCATTAACTTACACTATCCTATCGTTTCCTAACAAGCCTTATACTTGAATATAACACATAGGTTAGATAACGAACGAATCCGCAACGTTGTTAACTCATTAAAAACAAGAACATAAAACTTACCGTCTCCCTGTGGATCGACCCGTGCTCATCGCGGCTAGCTGCAAAGAGACACCATCCTTATCGCGGTTAAACTTTAGAACTTTTAAATATCCGACACGCTTTTGGCGTGCGATCAGCCCCAGCTGGGGGCAAGGCCATCAACACCAACAAAACAACAAGGCATCTTGAGCAAGCTCCGGCGGTGTCCCTGACAACTGCTCGATTGGGTGTCTTCTCTAAGCTCTCCGCTAATCGACTCACGGTGGTTCCCCTGGAAACAAATGCCCGCCAAGCCCTTAAAATTGAGAAGCTAAGGCAGTAAAGTCTCAGATATAGAGCCAACAAAAGGGCTAGGGCTCCTGCAAGGCTGAACCTCATGAGGTTTGAGGAACAGGGTTACCCCGCCAAAGATGAGGGGATGGCTGAATGTGTTGTCCACACCGTCTACATGGTAGGCACGCGTCCCACCGACAGCCTTCGCAGCAAAAGTTAGGATGGGGCCACCACATCTCAAATCCAACCTAGTGTGAATATAGCTGTCACTTCTCAAGACCAGCATCCTCCGGAGGGTGATGAAAATCCTCCCAATGAGGCTGATAGGCAGAGAGAGCTGTCAATTCATGAGGAGTCAGGCTTGAAAAATGAAGATGAGCCAACTTTCCGTCCTAAGACCGCGGAGCAGCAACTTCTCCAAGAGCTCCGAAAGCAGCTCAGAAGCAAAGACAAGGAGATGGCCAAGCTCTACTCAAAGATCGACAACTTGACAAACGACGTCTTACAGCTCACGGCCCAACTTGCCTCTCAGCCGCCCAATCAGGCGCAGAGCTCTCATGAACCGGGAAACGGCGTCCCAAAACAGCCGACGCTCGTTCCCTCAAATCCAAAAGTGGGCGGACCGCATGAAAATCAGTCGCATCCTATCTCGGCAAATGTCTTGGCTACCGATGACAGTAGCCCGCTAACTCAAGATCAAATCATGGATTTGGTTGCCAACAAAGTCAAAACTTTAGTAGCCGAAGCCGAAGCGCAAAAATATATCTGCAGTAATGGGAGACCATATCCTGCTCAGTATGATTTGGTAAAATAACCAAGCGGCTATGCCATCCCTAAATTCGGAAGATTTGATGGGACGGGAAATGCGAATCAGCACATCGCCCACTTCAAAGTCTCATGTGGGAATACTGGGGTCAACGATGTGCTTCTCCTCTGCCAGTTAGTTAATAGCTTGACCGATGTTGCTTTCGACTGGTACGCGAGCATACCGGATGGCTCCATTACTACTTTCGTCGAAATGGAATCTTTGTTTCGACAAAGGTTCATGAGCGTCAGCGATAAGATCACCATTGCCGAGCTCGTAAGGACCAAGCCTAAGAACAACGAAAGCAGCACGGATTTTATAACCTGATGGCGAAACCTCTCCGTCAAATATGAACCGCCGATAGAGCAGGACCAATCTGTCAGTCTCCTTGTCGGAAATCTCAACAATTGGATGGCCCCGTTTCTATGCACTGCGGGTCTCAAAACATTCCAAGAGCTGAACCAGAAAAGTCAAGATGTTGGAACGCTCAAAGCAGGAGTCCTCTTCGGATTCCCAAAATAACAATAGGTCCTGGAGAAACCGAAAGGACGATAATCGCAAAGGCTGGAATTCCGACGATTCTGAATCTTTTAACACTTCGGCTAACCGAAATAAGCAAGGGATGAGCGGGCCTAGTGCCAACCAGCCTCGGAAGCCAGTGTTCGGAGAGGGAGGAGAATCTCCACTCAAAGAGAAGCTAGATAAGGTCTATTCCTTCAGAAAGGAAAAAATCCGTAAAATATTCAAAGACGCCCTGAAGAACGGTCTACAACTGCCAGAGTCAAAACGACCGCAGGAAGAGAATATGACCGACGACCCCAAATACTGCCCCTATCACAGAGTGATAGGTCATGCCTTGAGGACTGCTTCGTCTTCAAAGATTGGGTCGAAAAGCAATACAAGGCAGGAGAGATAGAACTGTCTAAAGGCGTGTTAGTAAATAGTCAAGCAACGACCGCCAATTTCATACAAACAGAGACCGAAGTTCTTCGTGAAACTGATTCTCTCAGACATCTGCCTTTCTCTGAAAACAATCGACCACCACGTCATTAAACTGGGAACAATCGACCACCACGTCATTAAACTGGGAACAATCGACCTCTAAGTCGTTAAACTGGGAATGTAAAAAAATATATATGTGTGTGTAAATAAAAAAAATGTGTAAATAAAAGAAAAATAAAGAAAAGCCGAAATGATGGGGCAACTCGCAATAAAAATCAGCGAGTAAAATAAAGATGAAAATAAAACCGAAATGATAGGGCAACCGCGAATAATAGCCGAAATGATAGGGCAATCGCGATCTTCGCGACAAGAAAAGCTGAAATGATAGAGCAATCGTGGTAAAACAAAAAACAACAAAAAACAACAAAAAATGGCGAATGATGAGTCGCTCCTGGTACTATATTCCAGTGCAGCGATGCAGACGCCAACCAAATTCCAAATTCTAATCCCTAAATGGAGAATGATGAGTCGCTCCTGGTATTATATTCCAGTGCAGCGATGCAGACGCCAACCAAATTCTAAATTCCAATCCCTAAATGGTGAATGATGAGTCGCTCCTGGTACCATATTCCAGTGCAGCGATGTAGACGCCAACCAAATTCCAATTCCCATACCCTAACGGCGAATGATGAGTCGCTCCTGGTATCATATTCCAGTGCTGCGATGCAGACGCCAACCATGTCCGAAAATTTTTACAGCCCTACGGTCTGGATCATACATCCTGCAAAACCGTATACAATCCATGGGCGTAAAACGATCCCGATCTCTCCCAAGTCCTACCGAGGAGACCACATTCAAAGTCCCACCAGCAGGGAAGATTCAAAATAAAAGGAAAAAGAAAAAAAAAGAGAAGAAGAAAAAATGAAGGTATGTCCACAAGCAAAATGGGCACGGATGAAAACCCGAAAGGGCTCCGTGAGTAAAAACAGCAGGATTGCCGGCGAGTTTGTGAAAACCCGAAAGGGCGCAAACTCGTGAAAAAGAGATGAAATGCACTCCTAAAGTCCTCTCGACTTTGTGAGGAGAAAATTCCCGCGTGAGATCCTTACGACTCACAAAGGAGCAACACACTTAGGAATCCCCACGACTCCTAAGGAGAAAATACACCTACGAGATCCTTTCGACTCGTAGGGAGAAAATGCTTTTATGGGACCCTTACGGCCCATAAAATTGAAAAGTCTTAGGTGATAGGGACCTAAAAACTGTCTCTTAAGCCATCATTTCCTAATAAGCAAATGCAAATGATGATTCGCTCCTGGTACCATATTCCAGTGTAGCGATGCTGATGCCAAACAAAAACCAATTCCCAAATCCTCTCGGGGCAAATGATGAGTTGCTCCTGGCATTATTCCAGTGCAGCAATGCAGATGCCAAACCAAAGCCAAATCCTCAAATCCACTCATGGAAAATGATGATTCGCTCCTCGTACCATATTCCAGTGTAGCGATGCTGATGTCAACCCAAATCAAATCAAACCAACAATCTCTGCGGCGGAATCATACTCCGTCCCAGAATTTGCCCCATGTCGAAATCATGCTTCGCCTCGGGATATCTACCTTCTCTGCCGGAATTATGCTCCGCCTCAGAATCAAATCAACCAACCAGCTCTGCGTCGGAACCATACTTCGTCTCAGAGTGTCCCCCGTGTCGAAATCAAGCTTCGCCTCGGTGTCTCTGCCTTCCCTGTCGGAAATATGCTTTGGCTCGGAATCAACCAGCGACCTCCTCGTCGGAATTAAGCCCCCCTCGGAATCAAGTCGACCAATATGCTCTGCACCGGAATCATGCTTCGTCTCAGAGTGTACCCCGTGTCGAAATCATGCTTCGCCTCGGTGTATCTGCCTTCCCTGTCGAAATTATGCTTCGTCTCGGAATCAAGTCAGCCAACAAGCTCTGCGCCGGAATCATGCTCCGTCTCAGAATGTACCCCGTGTCGAAATCATGCTTCTCCTCGGAGTATTTGCCTTCCCCGTCGGAATTATGCTTCGCCTGGGAATCAACCTCTGCATCGAAATTATGCTTCGGTCAGAATGTCTGCCGCTCTTCGGAATGATGCTCCGATCCCCTGGAATCATGCTCCGCTCATCGGAATGATGCTCCGATCCCTGGAATCATGCTCCGCTCTTCGGAATGATGCTCCGATCCCTGGAATCATGCTCCGCTCTTCGGAATGATGCTCCGATCCCTGGAATCATACTCTGCTCATCGGAATGATGCTCCGATCCTTGGAATCATGCTCCGCTCTTCGGAATGATGCTTCAATCCTTAGAATCATTCTCCGCTCATCGGAATGATGCTCCGATCCCTGGAATGATGCTCCGATCTTTGGAATGATGCTCCAATCCTTGGAATCATGCTCCGCTCTTCTGAATGATGCTCCAATCCTTGGAATCATGCTCTGCTCATCAGAATAATGATCCAATCCCTGGAATCATCCTCCGTTCAACGGAATGATGCTCCGATCCCCTGGAATCATGCTCCGCCCTTCGGAATGATTCTCCGATCTCTGGAATCATGCTCCGCACTTCGGAATGATGCTCTGATCTCTGGAATCAAGCTCCGCGCTTCGGAATGATGCTCCGATCCCTGGAATCATGCTCCGCTCTCTGGAATCATGCTCCGCTCATCAGAATGATGCTCCGATCTCTGGAATCATGCTCCGCCCTTCGGAATGATGTTACGATCTCTGGAATCATGCTCTGCCCTTCGGAATGATGCTCCGATCTCTGGAATCATGCTCCGCCCTTCGGAATGATGCTCCGATCTCTGGAATCATACTCCGCCCTTCGGAATGATGCTCTGATCCTTGGAACCATGCTCCGCTCATCGGAATGATGCTCCGATCTTTGGAATCATGCTCCGCTCATTGGAATGATGCTCTGATCTCTAGAATTATGCTCCGCGAATCAGAATGATGCTCCGATCCCCGGGAATCATGCTCCCCGGGATGATGCTCTACCCCTGGAATGATGTTCCACCTCGAGGTCCAACTTCAAGATCCATCAATTTCATGCACACAACTCAAATGTGCGGTGTGCATTTATTGATGGGGGGAACTTTGTTTGGGTCAAAATTTGCACCCCGGTTGACCGAGTCAATGTCAAGATCAACCCCAAGCCAGCTGGGCCCAAGCCCAGGTCCAGCCTCCCCATGCCTAAGTCGAGCCCGCGGCCAGCCTCCCCATGCCAACAACAAAATCATGTAATAAATAATTTTGATGCAATTTTTTATACATGAATGTATGCAAAATGGGCATAAAGCCAATATTTTGTTAGCCCATGGCTTATGTGCAAAAATGAAATGGCACATGAGCCATGTGATAGGCAAAATGCCATTTTGTGAAGCCCAAGGGGCTATATGTAAATATGTAAGCCTATATAAGGCAACATGATGATGAATAAAGTAAGACTTTTTCATTCTCTCAAAAACCTAGGGTTTGTTCCTCTTTCCCCTTTCTGAAGGTTTCAAACCTTCTTCTTTTTGTGAATTAAATCAAGAGTTTTACTCTCCCTTTCCCAAAACTAAATAGTTTTTCACCAAAAAACCTACAAAGGGGAACTTGGATCTGTCATTAGATCTTACATCTCTTGATCCAGCCAATATAGGAGGAAGAAGAAGAACCCATTTCCTCAAACAAAACATTTTTAGGAGTTTAACTCCACTCTAAACCCTATTTTTGGGACTAAAAGCCCCTTTTTCTCGCCAGCGCCCAGCGCTCGAGCGTAAAGCGCCCATGTGCCGACACGTGGCGCGCTTGCGCCTAAGCGCACAGCACCTAAGCGCACAGCGCTCAAGGCGCTGGCCCCACGCATCCTTTGGATACCTTTTCCCCTTCTTTTATATATATATATATATATATATATATATATATATATATATATATACACACACATATGCATACATATGTACACACACACATACACCACGCCACTGTCCCTGTTAGAAAAAAATTTCTAACGGGGCGCTGCCCCGCACCCCGCAAGGGGGCTGCTAGCCCCCTTGACCCCCAGCCCGCTATCCGGATAGAGGGACCCCCGTAAAAACTCTGCGTGGCTCCTGATGTATCCAAACCCCCTACAAAACAACACATACGTACACTGCATATTGAGTTCACATGACCAGTTTGACCCGTTAATCGGAGGCTCTCTCGCCCCAAAGGCGAGGGGTAATTAACGGCAGCTTAGTCCGCAGCTGCCATAGATTCGGATCCCCACAATCAATAAACCCCAGCCTACCCTAGACAGGGGAATCTGTAGTACACCTGACAAGCACACGCGTATTCCCATCTCAATGGGGTGACGAAAAACACCCTACAGGCATCATAGTCCATGGAGTTTAAGGACATCATAGTCAATAGAGTTTAGTTTAGGGACATTGCGGTCCATTGGGTTTTAAAACATCATAGTCCGATGTGTAAGATCGTCATAGTCCATAGAGTTTAAAGACATCATAGTCTATAGAGTTTAGTTTGGGGACGTTACAGTCCAAAGGTTTTAGTTTAAAGACGTTACGGTCATGGAATTTAGTTTAAGGCCATTACGGTCCATGGAATTCAGTTTTTAGGGATGTTGCGGTCCGTAATTCAGTTTTAAGGTCATTGCGGTCCAGTGGGATTATGGTTTGTTGGTTTGGGGGTATACCAAGAGTTATTGGTTATTGGGATCCTCCACCTCTCTAAAGACGTTGAAGAATTACAACGTCATGTATCAGAGGTGTGGAGAGATGTACCCTTGAACCAATAGATATTCGTCAAAAGATTAATGGTCTTGTTTGGGACTAAGACCAGTTTGGACAGATGTAGAGCATATGGACTCGGTTGATTAGGAATTTGACTAACTTGGGCTCTGCCCGCTGAGTCTTTGTCATTTCTTTTTGAATAAAGTGTTAAAAACTTTCTAGGACACAGTCCTTTCTCTGTGCACATAATGCTAAGCATTTATGTGGGTTCTGACGCTCACACATTACTTCTTTTTCTTTTTTTTGTGAGTGTTGAACACTTTTCATGGTGCTAGGCTCTGTTGGGGTAAAAATTTACACCCCGGTTGACCGAGTCAAAGTCAAGGTCAACCCCAAGCCAGGTGGGCCCAAGCCCAGGTCAAGTGGGCCCATGCCCAGGTCGAGTCCGAAACATGAAGCGGCCGACCCTCTCCATGCCAAAAATGAAATTATGTAATAAATAATTTTTATGTAATTTTTTATGCATGAATGTAAACAAAATGGGTATAAAGCCAAATTTTTGTAAGCTCATGGTTTATGTGCAAAAAGAAATGGCACATGAACCATGGGATGGGCAAAATGCCATTTTGTAAAGCCCAAGGGGCTATATGTAAATGTGTAAGCCTATATAAGGCAACATGATGATGAATAAAAGATAGACTTTTCATTCCCTCCAAAAACTAGGGTTCTTTGTGCCTCTTGCTCCTTCTCCAAGGTTCTAAACCTTCTCAATTCTTTTGAATTAAATCAAGAGTTTTACTCTTTCTTTTCCAAAACTAAGTAGTTTTCCACCACAAAACCCACAAAGGGGAACTCAGATCACCCATCAGATCTCAAAAAGGAGTGATTTTTAAAATCTCATATTTCTTGATCTTCAAGATCTGGCCAAACAACAGGAGGAAGAAGAAGAACCCCTTTTATCATCTTCAAAACATCACAGGAGTTTAACTCCATATATATATACATAATAAATATTTCATTTTTGAAGCACAGCTTCTGTTTCTTAGGCTAAAAGCCTCTTGTCCTCTCCGGCGCGCAGCGCAAGTGCGCAAAGCGCCCGCGTGCCGACACGTGGCGCGCGCTTGCGCACCTGCGCGCTTGCGCAAGTGCGCAAAGCGCCCGCGTGCCGACACGTGGCGCGCGCGCTTACGCAAGTGCGCAAAGCGCCCGCGTGAAGACACGTGGCGCGCTTGCGCAAGTGCGCAAAGCGCCCGCGTGCCGACACGTGGCGCGCGCGCTTGCGCACCTGCACGCTTGCGCAAGTGCGCAAAGCGCCCGCGTGACGACACGTGGCGCGCTTGCGCAAGTGCGCAAAGCGCCCGCGTGACGACACGTGGCGCGCTTGCGCAAGTGCGCAAAGCGCCCGCGTGCCGACACGTGGCGCGCGCGCGCTTGCGGACCTGCGCGCGGCGCTCTTGCGCAAAACGCCCACATGCCGACACGTGGCGCGTGCGCTTGCGCACCTGCGCGCAGCGCTCATGCGCAAGTTGCCCACGTGTCGACACGTGGTGCACGCGCGCCTGAGCGCACAGCACCTTAGCGCACAGCGCTCTAGGCGCTGGCCCCACGCATCCTTTGGATGTCTTTTTCCCCTTTACTTATATTTACATGTATATATATACATATGTATATAAATGTACACATACACATACTCCGCGACACTGTCCCTGTTAGAAAAAAATTTCTAACGGGGCGCTGCCCCGCACCCCGCAAGGGGGCTGCTAGCCCCCTTGACCCCCAGCCCGCTATCCGGGTAGCGGGACCCCCGTAAAAACTCTGCGTGGCTCCCGATATATCCAAAACCCCCCTTTCAAAACACAACACACGTACACTGTACATTGAGTTCGCATGACCAGTTTAACCCGTTAATCGGAGGTTCCCTCGCCCCAAAGGCGAGGGGTAATTAACGGCAGCTTAGTCCGCGGCTGCCGGAGATTCGGATCCCCACAATCAATAAACCCCGGCCTACCCTAGGCCGGGGGAATCTGTAGTGCGCCTGACAAGCGCGCGCGTATTCCCATCTCAATGGGGTGACGAAAAACATCCTACAGATTCTGGCACGCCCGGTGGGACTACATCTCTCCTCCCATATTTCGGGTTAATGTTCATGCGAACTCAATCAATATACATGCCTGTATTTGTACTAAAATAATGCTCTTTCATGCAGGTTCTCAAGCAATCACTTCTCAACGATGTCTCTAAAAACCTGCTCAGCTCTCAACACGGCTCTCATCTCATACACGATGAAGATAGACTCCAGGATGGTCCTCCCGGCCAGTCTTGCGCGACAATGGGAGGAGCCGCTGCTACCATTCGGCTCTATCATGTTCATGCCAGTTGGCGCCATCCCAGCTCCTCAAGCCCTGGTGGCGGAAAAACCGGTCTCGAAAGGCAAGAGGCCAAATGTGGTGATCTCAAGGGCGCCCCAACCTAAACGCAAGTCGGTGTCTGAACGAATTTCCTTGGCCCCAGCTGCGGGCAAGGCCATCAACACCAATAAAGCTACAACGCATCCCGAGCAAGCTCCAGCGGTGCCCTTGACCACTGCTCGATCGGGTGTCTCCTCTAAGCTCCCCTCCGATCAACTCACAATGGCTTCCCGGGTAGCAGATGCCCTCCAAGCCTTCAAAATCGAGAAGCTGAGGGAGAAAAGGCTCAGATATAGAGCCAATAAAAGGGCTAGGGCTACTGCCAGGATAAACCTCATGAGGTTCGAAGAACAGGGTTACCCCGCCAAAGATGAGGGGATGGCTGAATGTGTTATCCACACTGTCTACGTGGTGGGCACGCGCAGCAAGAGCAAGGACGGGGCCACCACATCTCAAATCCAATCTGGCTTGAATGTGGTTGCCACTTCCCAAGAACAGCCGCCTCCGCTGGATGATGAAAACCCTCTCGATGAGGCTGATAGGCAGAGAGAGCCCTCAATTCATGGGGAGTCAGGCTCGGAAAGCGAAGATGAGCCAACTTTCCGTCCTAAGACCGCAGAGCAGCAACTTCTCCAAGAGCTCCGAAAACAGCTCAGAAGCAAAGATAAGGAGATGGCCAAGCTCTACTCAAAGATCGACGACTTGACAAATGTCGTCTTACGGCTTACGGCCCAACTTGCCCCTCAGCCGCCCAATCAAGCACAGGGCTCAGCTCATGGACCAGAAAATGGTGTCCCGAGACAGCCGACGCCCGTTCCCTCAAATCCAAAAGTGGGCGGACCGCATGAAAATCAGTCGCATCCTATCTCAGCAAATCTCTTGGCTACCGATGACAGTAGCCCGCTAACTCAAGATCAAATCATGGATTTGGTTTCCAACAAAGTCAAAACCTTGGTAGCCGAAGCCGAAGCGCAAAAAGATATCAGCAGTAGTGGGAGACCATATCCTGCTCAGTATGATCTGGTAGAATTTCCTAGCGGCTATGTCATCCCCAAATTCGGAAGATTCGATGGGACGGGAAATGCGAATCAGCACATCGCCCACTTCAAAGCCTCTTGCGGGAATACTGGGGGCAATGATGCGCTTCTCCTCCGCCAGTTCGTTAATAGCTTGACCGATGTTGCTTTCGACTGGTACGCGAGCCTACCGGATGGCTCCGTTACTACTTTCGTCCAAATGGAGTCTTTGTTTCGACAAAGATTCATGAGCGTCAGCGATAAGATCACCATTGCCGAGCTCGTAAGGACCAAGCCCAAGAACAACGAAAGCTGCACGGATTTTATAACCCGATGGCGCAATCTCTCTGTCAAATGTGAACCGCTGATAGAGCAGGACCAATCTGTCAGTCTCCTCGTCGGAAATCTCAACAATTGGATGACCCCGTTTCTATGCACCGCGGGTCTCAAAACATTCCAAGAGCTGACCAGGAAAGTTCAAATGCTGGAGCGCTCAAAGCAGGAGTCCTCCTCGGATTCCCAAAATAACAATAGGTCCTGGAAAAACCGAAAGGACGATAATCGCAAAGGCGGAAATTCCGATGATTCTGAATCTTTCAACACTTCGGCTAACCGAAATAAGCAAGGGGTGAGCAGGCCTAGCGCTAACCAGCCTCGGAAGCCAGTGTTCGGAGAGGGAGGAGAATCTCCACTGAAAGAGAAGCTGGATAAGGTCTATTCCTTCAGAAGGGACAAAATCCGTAAAATATTCAAAGACGCCCTGAAGAACGGTCTACAACTGCCAGAGTCAAAAAGACCGCAGGAAGCGAATAGGACCGACGACCCCAAATACTGCCCCTATCACAGAGTGATAGGTCATGCCATTGAGGACTGCTTCGTCTTCAAAGATTGGGTCGAAAAGCAATATAAGGCAGGAGAGATAGAACTGTCCAAAGGCGTGTTAGTAAACAGTCAAGACGCGACCGCCAATTTCATACAAACGGAGACTGAAGTTCTTCGTGAAACGGATTCTCTCAGACATATGCCTTTCTCTGAAAACAGTCGACCACCACGTCATTAAACTGGGAACAATCGACCACCACGTCATTAAACTGGGAACAATCGACCTCTAAGTCGTTAAACTGGGAATGTAAAAAAAATGTGTAAATAAAAGAAAAATAAAGAAAAGCCGAAATGATAAGGCAACTCGCAATAAAAATCAGCGAGTAAAAATAAAAATAAAAATAAAGCCGAAATGATGGGGCAACCGCGAATAAATAGCCGAAATGATAGGGCAATCGCGACCTTCGCGATAAGAAAAGCTGAAATGGTAGAGCAATCGCGGTAGTAAAAAAAAAAAAAAAAAAAAAAAACGGCGAATGATGAGTCGCTCCTGGTACCATATTCCAGTGTAGCGATGCAGACGCCAACAAAAATTCAAATTCCCAAAATTCTTCCAGCCCAACGGCCAGTCCCCAAATTGACTACCGTATACAATCCACGGGCTCAAATAATTCTCAGCATACCCATGCCCCACCGCAACCACCAGTTACGTGGCTGGTCTCCGCCTTTGGAATTATGCTTCATTGGAAAGACCCACTCATGTGTCCTCACGATGCATGAGGAGAACAAACCTTCGTGAGATCCTTACGACTCACCAAGGAAAAACACACTTAGGAGTCCTCACGACTCTTAAGGAGAAAATACACCTGCGGGATCCTTACGACTCGTAGGGAGAAAATGCTTTTATGGGACCCTCACGGCCCATAAAATTGAAAAGTCTTAGGTGATAGGGATCCAAACCTGTCTCCTAAGCCATCGCTCCCCAATCCCCAAGTGGCGAATGATGAGTCGCTCCTGGTACCATATTCCAGAGCAGCGATGCAGACGCCAACCAAATTCCAAATCTTATACCAACGGCGGATGATGAGTCGCTCCTGGTACCATATTCCAGTGCAGCGATGCAGACGCCAACGAAGTCCTGAAATGTTTCTGGCCCTACGGTCTGGATCATACATCCTGCAAAACCGTATACAATCCACGGGCGTAAAACGATCCCAATCTCTCCCAAGTCCTCCCGGGCACATGATGAGTCGCTCCTGGCATTATTCCAGTGCAGCAATGCAGATGCCAAACAAAAACCAAATTCAAATCCTCCCCGGGCACATGATGAGTTGCTCCTGGCATTATTCCAGTGCAGCAATGCAGATGCCAAACAAAAACCAAATTCAAATCCTCCCCGGGCACATGATGAGTTGCTCCTGGCATTATTCCAGTGCAGCAATGCAGATGCCAAACAAAAACCAAATTCAAATCCTCCCCGGGCACATGATGAGTTGCTCCTGGCATTATTCCAGTGCAGCAATGCAGATGCCACACAAACCAAATCCAAATCCTCTCGGGGCACATGATGAGTTGCTCCTGGCATTATTCCAGTGCAGCAATGCAGATGCCAAACCAAAACCGAAATCCTCAAATCCACTCATGGCAAATGATGATTCGCTCCTGGTACCATATTCCAGTGTAGCGATGCAGATGCCAAACAAAAAAAAAAAAAAAACCAAAATTCCCAAATCCTCTCATGACAAGTGATGATTCGCTCCTGGTATCATATTCCAGTGTAGCGATGCTGATGTCAACCCAAATCAAATCAAACCAACAACCTCTACGGCGGAATCATGCTCCGTCCCAGAATTTACCCCGTGTCGAAATCATGCTTCGCCTCGGGATATCTACTCTTCCTGCCGAAATCATGCTTCGCCTCGGGATATCTACTCTTCCTGCCGGAATTATGCTCCGCCTCGGAATCAAATCAACCAACAAGCTCTGCGTCGGAATCATGCTTCGTCTCAGAATATGCACCCCATGTCGAAATGATGCTTCGCCTCGGTGTATCTGCCTTCCCTGTCGGAATTATGCTTCGGCTCGGAATCAACCAACGACCCCGCCCATCGGAATTATGCTCCGCCTCGGAATCAAATCAACCAACAAGCTCTGCGTCGGAATCATGCTTCGTCTCAGAATATGCACCCCATGTCGAAATGATGCTTCGCCTCGGTGTATCTGCCTTCCCTGTCGGAATTATGCTTCGGCTCGGAATCAACCAACGACCTCCTCGTCGGAATTATGCTCCACCTCGGAATCAAGTCAACCAGCAAGCTCTGCGTCGGAATTATGCTTCGTCTCAGAATGCACCCCGTGTCGAAATGATGCTTCGCCTCGGTGTACCTGCCTTCCCTGTCGAAATTATGTTTCCTCTCGAAATCAAGTCAGCCAACAAGCTCTGCGCCGGAATCATGCTCCGTCTCAGAATGTATCCCGTGTCGAAATCAATGCTTCGCCTCGGAATATCTGCCTTCCTTATCGAAATTACGCTTCGCCTGGGAATCAACCTCTGCATCGAAATTATGCTTCGGTCAAAATGTCTGCCGCTCTTCGGAATTATGCTCCGATATCTCTGGAATCATGCTCCGCCCATCGGAATGATGCTCCGATCCTTGGAATCATGCTCCGCCCTTCGGAAAGATGCTCCGATCTCTGGAATCATGCTCCGCCCTTCGGAATGATGCTCCGATCCTGGAATTATGCTCCGCTCTTCGGAATGATGCTCCGATATCTCTGGAACTATGCTCCGCTCTTCGGAAAGATGCTCCGAACTCTGGAATCATGCTCCGATCCCTGGAATCATGCTCCGCCCTTCGGAATGATGCTCCGAATCCTGGAATTATGCTCCGCTCTTCAGAACGACGCTCCGAACCCTGAAATCATGCTCCGCCCTTCGGAATGATGCTCCGATCCTGGAATTATACTCCGCTCTTCGGAATGATGCTCCGATATCTCTGGAACTATGCTCCGCTCTTCGGAAAGATGCTCCGAACTCTGGAATCATGCTCCGATCCCTGGAATCATGCTCCGCCCTTCGGAATGATGCTCCGAATCCTGGAATTATGCTCCGCTCTTCGGAACGACGCTCCGAACCCTGGAATAATGCTCCGCCCATCGGAACGATGCTCCGATCTCTGGAATTATGCTCCGCTCTTCGGAAAGATGCTCCGGTCTATGGAATTATGCTCTGCCTATCGGAACGATGCTCCGATCTCTGGAATTATGCTCCGCTCTTCGGAAAGATGCTCCGGTCTCTGGAATTATGCTCTGCCTTTCGGAATGATGCTCCGAACCCTGGAATCATGCTCCGCTCATCGGAACGATGCTCCGATCCCTGGAATTATGCTCCGCCCATCGGAACGATGCTCCGATCTCTGGAACTATGCTCCGCTCTTCGGAAAGATGCTCCGAACTCTGGAATCATGCTCCGCTCTTCGGAATGATGCTCCGAATCCTGGAATTATGCTCCGCTCTTCGGAATGATGCTCCGATATCTCTGGAACTATGCTCCGCTCTTCGGAAAGATGCTCCGAACTCTGGAATCATGCTCCGCCCTTCGGAACAATGCTCCGAATCCTGGAATTATGCTCCGCTCTTCGGAATGATGCTCCGAATCCTGGAATTATGCTCCGCTCTTCGGAATGATGCTCCGATCCCCCGGAATGATGTTCCACCTCGAAGTTCAGCTTCAAGATCCATCAATTTCATGCACACAACTCAAATGTGCGGTGTGCATTTATTGATGGGGGGCATTTTGTTGGGGTAAAAATTTACACCCCGGTTGACCGAGTCAAAGTCAAGGTCAACCCCAAGCCAGGTGGGCCCAAGCCCAGGTCAAGTGGGCCCATGCCCAGGTCGAGTCCGAAACATGAAGCGGCCGACCCTCTCCATGCCAAAAATGAAATTATGTAATAAATAATTTTTATGTAATTTTTTATGCATGAATGTAAACAAAATGGGTATAAAGCCAAATTTTTGTAAGCTCATGGTTTATGTGCAAAAAGAAATGGCACATGAACCATGGGATGGGCAAAATGCCATTTTGTAAAGCCCAAGGGGCTATATGTAAATGTGTAAGCCTATATAAGGCAACATGATGATGAATAAAAGATAGACTTTTCATTCCCTCCAAAAACTAGGGTTCTTTGTGCCTCTTGCTCCTTCTCCAAGGTTCTAAACCTTCTCAATTCTTTTGAATTAAATCAAGAGTTTTACTCTTTCTTTTCCAAAACTAAGTAGTTTTCCACCACAAAACCCACAAAGGGGAACTCAGATCACCCATCAGATCTCAAAAAGGAGTGATTTTTAAAATCTCATATTTCTTGATCTTCAAGATCTGGCCAAACAACAGGAGGAAGAAGAAGAACCCCTTTTATCATCTTCAAAACATCACAGGAGTTTAACTCCATATATATATACATAATAAATATTTCATTTTTGAAGCACAGCTTCTGTTTCTTAGGCTAAAAGCCTCTTGTCCTCTCCGGCGCGCAGCGCAAGTGCGCAAAGCGCCCTAGTGCCGACACGTGGCGCGCGCTTGCGCACCTGCGCAAAGCGCCCGCGTGCCGACACGTGGCGCGCGCGCTTACGCAAGTGCGCAAAGCGCCCGCGTGAAGACACGTGGCGCGCTTGCGCAAGTGCGCAAAGCGCCCGCGTGACGACACGTGGCGCGCTTGCGCAAGTGCGCAAAGCGCCCGCGTGCCGACACGTGGCGCGCGCGCGCGCGCTTGCGGACCTGCGCGCGGCGCTCTTGCGCAAAACGCCCACATGCCGACACGTGGCGCGTGCGCTTGCGCACCTGCGCGCAGCGCTCATGCGCAAGTTGCCCACGTGTCGACACGTGGTGCACGCGCGCCTGAGCGCACAGCACCTTAGCGCACAGCGCTCTAGGCGCTGGCCCCACGCATCCTTTGGATGTCTTTTTCCCCTTTACTTATATTTACATGTATATATATACATATGTATATAAATGTACACATACACATACTCCGCGACACTGTCCCTGTTAGAAAAAAATTTCTAACGGGGCGCTGCCCCGCACCCCGCAAGGGGGCTGCTAGCCCCCTTGACCCCCAGCCCGCTATCCGGGTAGCGGGACCCCCGTAAAAACTCTGCGTGGCTCCCGATATATCCAAAACCCCCCTTTCAAAACACAACACACGTACACTGTACATTGAGTTCGCATGACCAGTTTAACCCGTTAATCGGAGGTTCCCTCGCCCCAAAGGCGAGGGGTAATTAACGGCAGCTTAGTCCGCGGCTGCCGGAGATTCGGATCCCCACAATCAATAAACCCCGGCCTACCCTAGGCCGGGGGAATCTGTAGTGCGCCTGACAAGCGCGCGCGTATTCCCATCTCAATGAGGTGACGAAAAACACCCTACAGGCTCTTCTTACAGAGCGCTCTTTATTTTATCAGTGCCCACGTGAGGAGCACGTGGATCGCTTGGCGTTGTGCACCAAACTTGGTGCGCTTGGCACTGAGCGCCAAACTTGGAGTGCTAAGCACTTTTTATTGAATAACGCCCACTTAAAGAGCACGTGGAGCGCTTAGCGCTGAGAGCCAGACTTGGAAAGCTAATTGCTTCTTATAAAACAGCACCCACGTGAGGAGCACGTGCAGCGGTCGACGCTGAGCGCCGGACTTGGAAAGCTAAGCGCTTCTTATAAGATAGTGCCTACGTGAGGAGGACGTGGAGCGCTTGGCGCTGATCGCCAAACTTAGAAAGCTAAGCGCCTCTTATAAAATAGCGCCCACGTGAGGGGCACGTGAGGCGCTTGGCGCTGAGCGCCAGACATAGAAAGCTAAGCACTTCTTATTGAATAGCGCCCACGTGAGGATCACGTGAGGCGCTTGGCGCTGAGCGCCAACCACTGAGTGCTAAGCACTCTTAATTTTGTAGCACTTGGCGCTAGGTTTTTTCTTTCTGTGTTATGTTCTGCAAAGTTCACTTCTTTGTTCTCCCTTGGGTCTTCGATCCTTAAGAACAAATTATCCCCGTAAGAATTAAATTCTCATTTGGGGAAGACTTGTCTCATGGATCTCAGATCCGAGGAAAGAACTATGTTCTTTTTATGAGGGTTAAACCCTTGAGATGCTCTGATCTCTATTTTTTTTACCTTGAAAAAATTCTTCTTCTTAAAGCCTGCTCTTCTCTTTGAGATCGATGTTTATGGGCGGTTCTTCTGTACGAGACTTGAAGTCTTGAGTCCTTTATATCGGGGAGGCTGATTTGTTGATTCAGTTATGAAAATCTCTCATTGAAAGATTTCTTAATTGAAGTGGGGAATTTATCCACCGTCGGATCTTTGATCCAAGGACTTCTGTTCTACAGAAGACATTTTTCTTGTTTTTAACAAGATTGGGAAAATATTTTCCCATACAGGACTTATTCTGTATCTTGGTGATTTTTTAATCACCATTGGATCTTTGATCCAACGGTGCTCTGATTTACAGAGCACAATCTTTCTTGTTAGAAAGATTTGAGGAGTATTTCCTCGATCAGAATTTAATTTTGTACCTTGGTGATTTTTAATCACCATTGGATCTTTGATCCAACGGTGCTCTGATTTACAGAGCACAATCTTTCTTGTTTAGAAAGATTCAAGGAGTATTTCATAAATCAGAATTTAATTCTGCACTCTGATGATTTATCATTTTCGTTGGATCTTTGATCCAAGGGTGGAAAACTTTTAGTTCTGGCGCTGGCGTTCTCGCACTTTGCACGTGAGGCGCTGCCTCGGAGTCTTTAACTCTTGGCGCTTGCGCTTTTGGCGCCGGCGCTCTCGTGCTTTGAACGTGAGGCGCTGCCTCAGAATTTTTGACTCATGGCACCGGCGCTCTTAGAGCCGGCGCTCTTAGAGCCGGCGCTCTCGGCGCCAACGCTCTCGTGTTTTGCATGTAAGGCATTGCCTCAGAGTCTTTGACTCATAGCGCTGGCTCTTTTGGCACTGGCGCTATTGGCGCGAGCGCTTTCGTGCTATGCATGTGAAGCGCTGCCTCAGTTCAAATTTCAAATTTTGAACAGAGCCCTGCTCTTCTTATTGAGGGAAACACACCAATTACAACAAATTATGATATAATAAGGATATGATCACCTAATTCCCAATAACTTACTCCCACTCATCATCTGTAAAACCATACAGATGTGAGAATCAAACCTGGTAAATACATATTCTGGAGTAAGGATCTAATTGGGAAATCAGTTTTCAATTAACAACGCATAGTGAAACTGAAACATGTAAATATTTCGAAGGGGTATCCGGGTATTCCTAGTAATGCCTCTTCTATTATCCAGATTCAAGACTATAACCGTATATTTCCTTGCTGTCTCTCCAAATCCCTTATTTGTCTTTGCTCATTATCTTCTGTACACCACCCATAGGCTAGATGGATTTCTTCCTTCCCTACCGTTTGGCACCAGCCTATGGTTTGGAAGAAGACTATACAATAAGCGTAATACGTGTACACTCTTAATCTTAGGAGCCCTCGCAACCTGAGAGAAGGTAAAGATAAAAGACAACTGAATAATCCTTATTCTATTTCTCCTAAACCAGAATCCATCCTCGAACTGGAACAAGTTCTTTCGAGTGCGATGGATTATTCAATAACTGTGGATCTTCGTAGTGATACGGGGTGTTCTGGAGAAATTCAAAGGTGAAGTAGGAGTGGCGATGAAATGGTCCTGAAGGATAGTAATCGCAATTTACTTTGCCTTCTTTCTAATCCTTTTATTTTGTCTTTGCTTATTATCTTCTGTATAACACACTTAGGCTAATCGGTTTTCTTCCTTCCCCACCTTTCAGCACCTGCCTATGGTTTAGAAGAAGACTATCCAACAAGTGCAATAAGTCTACCCACTCCTAATCCTAGGAGCCCTCACATCCTGAGAGAAGGTAAAAGGAAAAGACAACTGAATAGTCCTATTCATTTTCTCCAGAACCGGAAACCATCCTTGAATTTGAAACAAGTTTATTCGAGTTCATATATAACTATACGATGGTGATATCCAATGAAAATGGGATCTTCATAATGATACGGAATGTTCCAGAGAAAAGCAAAGGGTGAAAGTAGGTGTGGCAATGAAGTATGCAACTTTGACAATCCAAAAGCCAATGTGTTTGAAAAAAGTCCAGTTAACTTAGTTTATGAGTTCTAGTCTAGGGTCGGGTCATGGTCGCAGCCAAAGAGAGAGAGAGAAAAGAAACACTCAGCGTGCACTCTAACCTAGATCAGAATGGTTAATCACTTTATCTAATCAGGATGTCTCCCACCGTATCCTTAAATTCTCCTCCAAACCCAAAAGAAGAATTAGTCGGGATCATCTAAAATCACCCGAGAAGTAAACCAACTCAACAATGGGTATCGGGATCCAACTATCATAGCATGATAACCTGATAGAATCCACTCACATTATCATACTCCAGAAGGTATGCGCATGCCTGACAAGTTTCCTGTATGTTTGAAACTCCCGATGTTATTTTTACCCCATGCTCTTATGACCTTGACGAAGTCCAACAAATCATAAGTCACATGTTAAGTTCTACCAGTCATTGTCCAGGTTAATTTTAACCCACCCATACATACCCTAGACGAAGGCTAACAAACTAGTACGACTGTCCCAAACCAATGCATCGATCTATGCAACAGAAAAGTAACAAGCAGCTACCATACACTATAACTTGACGAAGGCCAACAAATATAACATGAATACTAAGTGCTACCCGTCTGAAATGACGGAGGGCTACGAATGGTTTTTGGTGAAAAACCTTTAACATAATGAACTTGATATCATTGAAGGAACCGGATAGCTTTTTACAAATATATAGTGGCAAAAACCTTTGCTAAAGAGGTCACTCCCGGTGAAGGGATCTTGGCTCTTTCCTCGTCTAATGAGGTGCATGATATTCCCACTGAATGCCCCAATGAAGTTATTACCCTGATGAAAACTTCTGCCCAAGAGGTCACTCCCGGTGAAGGGATCTCGGCTCTTGCTTCGTAGAATGAGGTGCTGAATATTCATAACCGAATACCGCTGTGCAAAACAAAAGAAAACGTCCTTGTAATAACAGATTTTGAAAATTTGTTCCAACAACATCGAATAGGTCTGTTTTCCTTGCATTGATCTGAATCAACGCAATCCCATCAATTAATCACACCAGAAAAGAACGAAAATATCATGTACATATATGCAATCCGCATTCGCCACTGAGCCCGTCATCACCCGTTAGGTTACTTAACTAACGACAGAGTAGGGGCTGGACTAGCGCGGGTGTAAAACATATACAACATATACTAGTATATATATAACAATATATAATAATCGCTCCAGGCGTGATAAATGCAATATCACAGAATAGCGATAAGCATCACAGAACAATACAGATAACTTGGGAGCCCCGGGTTTTCTTTGAGCCGCAACTGAATCCCGACGTTTCCCTGGTCGTATGGATAGCCTGTGCAATGAAAACCTAGACCCTTACCAGTACGGCAAGTTACCCGCCAAACCAGAAGCGAGGAAACCCCCTTCATCAAAGTGAATGGGCCACCCGACACTTCATGGAATCTGGTAACTTGAGCACCCCTCCTTGGGTCAACCTGTACCCCCTACGAGTGCGGCGAATAGCCCGCCAATTCTAGAGTGAGGACCCCTCTGTCTCAACTCCATGAGATGCGGGCCTGTTGCCTCCATCGCAGGGTAATCCTAGGACAGAAAAGAAAATATATACAATGGTGACATCAACCTCAACTCGGTCGTGCCCCAAATAAATAATATATAAATAGGCAGTGACGACAGTCCACATGTCGAACACTCTCCCCGCGATATCAAATATACAAATAAAATTAAACTGTACTAACATTGCATCCAGGCTATCCACCACGACGATCCAGCCAACATCACAGCACAACACAGAACATCAACGTGAATTTCACGTTCGCAAACCCGTCTAAAAGAATTATAGCAATTAGACAAGTTGTACCGCTCTAATGACATTTACGGTCGTAGATAGTAATGTATGTACTGAACACTATGAAATTAGAATTCCACACGCAATCAGCAAACTAAACTAATTTCCAAAACCATGGGAAAAAAACAGTGAGCTAAAGTTCCAAAAACCGACCGTTTAAAGACAATTCGGAAGTCCGAATCAAAACAAAACGCGCCCGAACATTCGCGGGGAGTTAAATCACGAAATTAACTTTGAGTCGAGGGGACTAGAGGGGGTACCCCACCCTCGAGTCCACCACGTGGTGAGGCAGACCCGAAACTGCCCAAGGTGGGGCAGTTTCGGGACTCCACCGCTAAGACCACCTTGTGGTGGCCTTGGGAAATGGGCCCAGCCATTAGGTCCCCTACGGGGGTTCCTCGGAGTGCCCATGCCCCATCCCTCAGCTTCTCAGTTCAAACCGTGAGCCCGCGGGGTGTGCAAATATCTCAAACTTTCAGTTTTCGGAACTGTTTTTGTCGGCAGTTTTTGCACGACAAAAACGACGGATTTCTAATGTCGCAAAGAGTTAGTATGGGGTTAATGGGTTGGCTATGATACCTTATTGGGTTCTCCGTTGCCCTGTCCATCAATTCGTGACCAAATGCGGAACAAAATCTTTTTAAAAACTGGCGCTAACGGAACTCGATTCCCGGATCGTACCATTAGCCCTATACTAGCTATATTTAAAGGAGTTTAGAGAGGTTATACCGAAAGATCCGAGTCCTTCGGTCTTCAACCTCTGTCCCAATCTCCTTGCGGCTTTCTCGATCAATTTTTCTCTCCGGTTTCCCCACATTGAAGAAGATCCACGTCGAGGGTTAGTAATACGGGCTCCCGCCTCAAAATCGAAGCAACTCGGGTATCTAGTTTGCTAGCCTAGATAGCCAAGATGAAGTAGAGTGTGTTTGTGATTACCTTGTCTCAAAACACCCAAGGATTCTCAACTCATGAGATGGTTTGGGTGGAGGTTGAAGAAGAAGCCAATGGAGGAAAGTATGAGCTAAAGCTTTTGGCAAGTAAAGAAAATGAGTTGGCTGCCTTTTCTTTTGTTGTTGTGTGATCTTTCTTTTGAGAATGAGCTACCAAAGAAAACTTCTCCACTTGAAATATCTACTGCCCCATCTGTAACATTTCAAAAAAATAAAATACTATTTTTGGGATTTTTATAATTTAATATTATTTTAATGAATATTTTAATATTTCGGTATAATTAAATACCGATAAATGGGGAAAATTTTGGAAAAATTATGGAAAATTCTAAAATAGGGTATTTTATGGAATTATGCCATTTTTAAGTGTTTATGGTTAATTATATGCTAATTTAGTGCTAATTGCGATTAAAAAACGTTAATCGGTTTTTTTTAGCATTTTTGTGCAAAACATGCACATATCATTTTTTCCACACTTGTTACATTTTCTTACATGTTTTGGGTGCATGGTTGCTTAGGGTTTACTATTGTGAGGATAAGGAAATAAAGGAAAAGAAAAGAAAAGGGAAAAGTGAAGGCATGATGAAGAGAAAGAAGAGTAGGTCAACCCTTTTGTTTTGTGCCATTCCCATCATTCCTTCAACCCATTTCCTCTCTCCTTCTTCCCATGAACTGCTGCTGCTGCCCTCCCTCTCTTCTTCCTCCACCTTCAATCCCCTAAAACCCTACGGATCCAACCCCAAAACCCCATTCCCACTTCACAAAAATTGTTCACAAGCTCGAGAGGAACACCATAGACTAAGAAAGAATGGATTTTGAGGACTTTGAGCAACTCAAGAAAATTCTTGAGTTGCCAAAGGAGGTAATTTCTGCACCATTAGTATAGTATTTCAATTCCTTGCACATCAATACTAGTTTCATATCAATATGGTGTGGTTTGATGGACTTTGGAAATTTCAAGTTACGGTTTAGGGCTTGATTTGAAATCAAAGGTGAATTGAGGTGTAATTAGGGACTACAACCCCTAGTGTGATGTTACATTGGACCAAACCTGAGATTAAAACCCATAATACGGATTTATAGAAACGATATCGGGGAAAACTGTAATTCTGCGAGTGTTTTTGGAAATCTGCTATCACCCGAGCCATCTGAAAATAATTTTTGTTTGACAGTAAGATGTGCAGGCACCTAGGAACCACCACCCAAAGCCCTATCCCCTAACACCTTTTTCAGGCCGCAAGTAAATCCCTTCTTGCTGCAAATTGCGGCCAGAGCAGGTGGGTTTGGCCTCGTTTTTGCTTCAGGTCCCTATCTCCAGTAAATTTGACATTTGGTATGTGCAATTTTGACTGATTCCATCTAGGATAGAATCTGGGGTAGTTTTCTTCTGTTGGCGCATGGTTTACGACTTGTTTTATCATCGATTTTCGTATTTGGTGATTTGTTTCTGTCGGGTGGCGTTTGAACGTCAACGGCAAAGGGTTATTAGTCGTGTTTGCATGCGAGACTATAGGTTTTTACCTATGAGAGTAGCGTGTGCCGTTTTGGTTTTCCGATGTGATTTTCATGTGCTTTAGCGTTTGCGATGTCCTTGTAGGTACCCCACGTTATGTCGAGGCGTTGAAGATAAAGATAGCGACATCGGCATCGGCGCAAAAGAAGCAAGGTGAGTAGATCTATATCTACCGGGGAAGTCGGGTAAATGGCGTATAGCACCCCCACAAACTTTTGATGGAAAACCAATTTATAGAATATGGTTAGGAAACCTAGATTAGGAAACTAGGTTTAGAATGAGATAGCTACGAAACCATACTAGAAACTAGAGGATAGTTATAAGTGATATGTTACTACTGTCGTAGGATGACGTTTAGCGATATTACCGCTTAAGGTACTGTAGGACTAGATAGTTGATGTAGATGCGTCATCCGAACCATACCTTTTTCTAAACCAAAGAATCATATGTATCTTTTAAATGTATACCTTGAGGGATGTTACGGGTTTTCAAATGATATCTTTTCCTTAAAAACACCGTAACCCCTAATTTCAAAACTGTGATTCACTTTTTTAAAAATCTGATTGTATGGTTCGGGTGTGTGTGTTAGATTAGATACTTATACTTAGTAGAGATAGCATGTTTATGTAAATTCGACATGATATGAGACATAAATGCGATGAAAGAATACAAGACGAATTTGATGATATGATGAGATGATGATATGATATGATGGTATACGGATGCGAGTCGATCGAGATGATTTATACCCTGCCGGTCCCCTGATATGCGATTATTGTAGATGCGACCTGGGACATAGGTATATAGAGTTATATATATATATATATATATATATATATAATGTTGTGAATCATGGATGACAGGCCGTATGTGATATTAGGCCGTACCCTCATTTGTCGTATAGGATGATAGGATCCCTTTTAGTATAATGTCCCCGCACGATGATATTCCGTGCGTGATGAGTTTGACTTGATGATTAATCCTTACCCTTGACTATAGGTTTCCTTACGATGGATTATACCGTACGCGATGTTATTGGGCTAGATGTCGATTGATAGATTCACCGACTCGGACATATGATAGTTAGGTATACCTTATAGCTGTTAGCTGATGCTTTACCTTGTGCTGCATTCATGATATTATTATTGCATGGCATATACCTGTGATAGTACACCTGCACCATTATCGATGATGCGTATGTTACACGTACACATATTTACCGGCTCACACACTTCATCATCGATAATTGCCATGACACTACACAGTAGGGTTGCTGCATCATGACATATACATTGATACACCCATACTTGTGCACATAAACATTGTATATTCATATTTGTGCACACATACATTGGTACATCTATACTTGCGCGCATACATATTGTACCTGCATAGATAACTAGATTTATTGTAAAATTGGGAACCGCATGCTATATTTTAAAAACTGGAATCATTTTAAAAGAGCGGTTTTCCCTTAATATGTTATATCACCATTCCGCGTTGCACAATACACGATATGCTTACATTTCTATTATATGTCGCACACATCATGCTCTATTATTGTACGCATCGAGATATGTTGTTTCATGGGATTTCTGGATTTGAGAACCATGGACATTTTAAAAGAGATAATGTGTTGTTTCAAAAACCCGGTTTCTCTTGATATGATATTTCAGTGCGTCCACCATGTGTTTTCTCAGTTCTGATAGCGACATGTGAAACCCGACTCGAGGAGGCGGATGAGGCCGATTGCGGGTACATGGTGACCCGGTATGGTACCCCGGGGCAAGAAAAGGATGCTGTGTATACAGACATGAGCCTGGCAGAGGGACTACTACCTACCGGTGATTGGTTGGACCTGGCGGTTATCCGGAAGATACTGACAACAGTCGATAGATGGATACGGGACGATCTGTACTGCCGGGGCCGAGGGCCGATTCCGTAGACGGAGCCCGTGGGCCGATCCGGACTGACGGAGCCTGAGATATGAGGACTTACGTGCCGATGCTGGGCACGGTTTTCATGATGTTTTCGAGTGTCGATACTAGGCACTCAGGTTCCATGATTTTGATGTGTCGGGAGGGACAACGTTGATATATATATCCTCATACTTTCATGCACACTCCCTTATGATATTTATGTGCATACATACCTTGATTATGGTTGGAGGAGATCCATATACATGCATTTATTATTACTGTTGCATGTTATCCACGGGCATTTAGGTATTGAATACCTTATTGGCACATATACAGACCCGGTCATCATAAATATCAAAGTATTACCTTATAATATAGTTGACCTAGGAGTCGTTGTTTATTCGATTTCTACTTGTAGATATATTTCTATTCACGAGTTGGCAACTCACCCCCGTTGTGCCACAGTTGACTGCTTGGATCAGTAGCGGTTTCGCTGGGACACAGTTGCATTCGGGTGTTTTGCATTGGTAGGTGGGATATTTGTATCATTCCCACTCTTGTATCTATATTTCATATTGTATCTAGTTAACTCCATCAATCAAAAGTTGTAATTGTATAAGTGATGAGACTTAGTGAGACTTGTAGTTGCGAGATTTGAGTGATGGGTTTTATATTCACCTTTGGGGTTATATATTGCTCACTTCTTTATCTTTTTGGTGGTGAACTTAGCCGTTGGGCGTCGCATACTTGTTTATGCTGTATTGCGCAGTTGTGATCCGCCGTTTGGCGAAGAGCTAGCTCCCGCTTGGGGATGCCATTATCATTATTATGTATTTGTGGTTTTGGATCAAAATATACAAAGGAGGTGTTGCCAAAAATTTTCAAATAGACGAAACATGTTTTCAAACTAGAAAATTTCAATTGCATCATTCATATTCCTTTTCTATGTAGTAAGAAAACTTTATTTCATATACCTTTATTTCAAAACCTCACCTCCTTTATTTTTTTTCAAAAAGGTTTAGATTTCTGGGTTTCAGCTTACTTGAATTCTGTTACGCCTTTAGACGTTGCGTGATTCAAGTGCTGGTCACGAGCTAATATTTCGGGTCGTGACAAAGTTGGTATCTGAGCGCTAGGTTTAACCTTGGTCCGAGTCTATGTTTGACTATGCAGAGTCTAGGGCGGGTATGTATTTCGGAACCTAGGCTTGACCTTACGGAACTTAGACTTGAACGGGGGGTATTAGACCCGAACTTTTGTTTCATAGGCTGACCCTGATTGATGGAGTAGGTAGCTTGAGTAGAGTGACGTACCATACGTATGTTCCGTGGCATATTTACGATACGATACGCCACTTAAGAAACCATAGTATGTACATATTTTCGAGACCAGTGATTCTCTTCGTACCCATGATTATACATCCATTTGAGATCCTTGATTCTATTTGTTTCCATGATCATACTCCCATTGATGTTGTTCCTTCTTATGATCATATATCCATTCTGGATCTGTCGTTTGCTCTCATATCCTTGATCTGATTTCTTCAATACTCGATTGAGGTTCCTGTCACCATAGTTTGAGCGCAGTTTGAGCTGCTGCTAGTGTTACGGTCAGGGCGAGCTCGTCCGGTACGAGGGCTGACCATTGTGTTTCCTGGTGACATGAGAACGTCTCGAGTTAGTATTTCATGACTGTGACCTCTTGTAAAGAAGAGTGCTTGGTTTTACACCGGATGATCGGGCCATTGTTAGAGCTGCTAGTTGCGAGAGGACTGTTGATGTACAGCATACCTCAAAGAATTCATGTCGCCTACCGTGCAGACAGGTGACTCAGCTGTTGCTGAGATGATGGGATGTCGCTTCCAGAGATTACGAGCTAAGACCGCCGGAGCTACCAAGCAGAAATGCGACAGATGATAGCTAGTCTACCCCGATTTGAGAGATGAAGGCGATTCGTCAGATTGATGCGCCGGAGCAGGCCCAGTTGAGTTGAAGATTTCCAGTGTGGAGAGTCTTTCTCAGATCTAGAGCAGACCGATCCAGAGATGACCGCCGATGTATCGCCTTTCCTGGAGCATTGAGGTATTGTTTGGCGTGCGGACGAAGGGTATTCGCATGTTGCCTAGGCGAAGTTAAAAAGTTCGAACGAGTGTCAGAAACCCATTTTCCCAAATTTAAAGTGTTCGGAGGAACATGCAGGTAATTCTGTGGACCCTCTAGAAGAATGACACCCTAACTCGACATGATGACCATGGAACAACTTTGAACTTTAGGGTTTGTGGCAGTTTAGCGGTGCCATCATTGAGGCTTGGTTTTGCCCTTCTACGGCCGGTCCAGAGGTGCTGTGGTATGTACCAGATATTTTTAGACTGTGCTCAGGTGTTGAGCCATCGGGAAATTTTAGGACCTTGATGACTCGATCGAAAAGTTTGACGTCGTCCGGATACCATGTGATAAGAGACCAGTAAGCTAACCAGCTTTGGATTGGGGACCTCACCCAGATGCGTTGTGAGTTGATCGAGAGAGGACGAGTATAGAGTATTCCTCCGATGGTTGGGACGAGTTTCCGAGGACGTGTTCGGCCAGACATCTTCTACAGAGTGATGAAGATACCGAGTTCGTGATTTCGAGTCCGTGCGAGAGACTTCGGATTGACCGTGGCCGAGAATAGTTGCAGTGCGTAGATAACATGGAGTGACGTCCTAGTGGACGACGATAAGGACAAGTGGAACCATAGGTTCGTGCGAGACGCTGCCGAGCTATTGTTACTCCCCGTCGAGATCAGAGACCTGATATGCTACAAAGGCGTTAGGATACGGCCGGTTTCCAAGGAAATGTGTGAAGCACACGCAGAGGTCCAGAAAACGAGGAAAGATTATGTAAGAATACCAGCCTCCGTACAGTTCGGCATAGGCGAGATCGGAAGAGACTCTGAGCAAGATTCCTTCCGGAACACTGCTGCAATGAGATTTGCACCCAGGATCAGATGTGTCACGTGCACTCAGAGAGCCAGAGGCCGAAGCCGGTAACGTGCTGCCTTACGAGTGGTCGTGATGATTGACCGAAAAATGACCAGAGAAGTGCCAGAACAAAATCGTCCCCGTTAGCACACCTGACAGGGCCGATGAGCCGATGGATTGCAAGAATAGTAATCTACAGAAAAAAAAAGAAGACCCGGAGACAGAAGACGCTAGGCCATGTGCAGGAGGCGAGCGGATATTCTTGTTCTGCTAGTTTTAGGCGCACCGATTCATTTTTCGACATTGTAGGAGGTGTACCTCAATGTCCTTTGTTGCGATTTGCGTTTGTGATCTGAGTATCACGCTTATATCGCTTGGATTTGGGTTTTGATGACGAGTTTCCTGATATTGATTTCATGCACCGTGGCTGCACCTACTGGGTTTCCATTTCGTGCAATTGTCGCACCAGATTTGTATTTCATGCATGTTACTACACTATATGCTTTTATGGACCAGACGCGTTTTGGTTGGATTTGCGCATATTAGGCGCTTGATTTTGGATTTTGTGCGCATCGGATGCACTTGAGTGAGATTTTACTCGTGCATGTGGATGCTCTTGATTTAGATTTCTTCCGTGCATATTGGATGCGATTTCATTCGTGCGGGACATATGCACTGATTTGGATTTTTGCGTATGTTGGGCGCATGATATGAGATGCGATTTTGGTGCACCCCAGATGCACTAAATCGGGATTCTTGTGCATTTTAGATGTACCAGATATTGTTTTCATGCACACCCGTTGCACTGGACAGATGTTTTCGTGCACACCTGTTGCACTTACTTTTGCTTTGGTGCATATTGTGGCACCTATATTTGGATTTGATTTCCATGCGCACCAGATACATGTGATTATTGGATACGCCTTTTGAGGCTGATTTTGCTTGTGAGCACTTGTTTTCATGTTGAGCACTATATTGTGTAATAGCCAAACAGGACTGATCCGAGAACAGTACCTGAGTACTTTGCACGCATTAAAAGATTTCCAAAAAGGTTTTCAAAGGGAGCTATAGTCTCGCTATTTCCTACGTGTTCGTGAGCGACACGAACGTTTATAAAGGAAAACCTTTTGGACATTTTTGAAAATGACGGAACGTGTATTTAAGAAAACATATATGAACATATATTATTATTTTAAAATGAGCGTCCGTCAGTTATGCCGTGAGTTACGCATTTCCGCGGCGGTTTAGAAAAGATTTTGCATGTATTTTATTCAGATTTTTGAGTTTTTCAAAGATGCGTACTATACACGTATTATAGTATTTGACTAGTGTATATTGGATTTCAGTAGTGGATTTCGAGATCTGTATCTCTATTGTAACTCCGAGGATATGCGTGCAAATCCGATGATCTGCGTAATACTTGACGGAGTTTCGATTTTGAGTTATCTGCTCATTACTCATGCGCATGCATTGCGCTATGATGCGTTTTGTGTATTGATGATTTCGGAGCCCCGACGACATGGACTTTTATCGAAATGTTTTAGAATTTGGGGGTTTAAATTTAAATTCAGGGACCGAATTTCTTTAAGGGGGGAAGATTGTAACATTTCAAAAAAATAAAATACTATTTTTGGGAATTTTTATAATTTAATATTATTTTAATGAATATTTTAATATTTCGGTATAATTAAATACCGATAAATGGGGAAAATTTTGGAAAAATTATGGAAAATTCTAAAATAGGGTATTTTATGGAATTATGCCATTTTTAAGTGTTTATGGTTAATTATATGCTAATTTAGTGCTAATTGCGATTAAAAATCGCTAATCGGTTTTTTTTTGCATTTTTGTGCAAAACATGCACATATCATTTTTTCCACACTTGTTACATTTTCTTACATGTTTTGGGTGCATGGTTGCTTAGGGTTTACTATTGTAAGGATAAGGAAATAAAGGAAACGAAAAGAAAAGGGAAAAGTGAAGGCATGATGAAGAGAGAGAAAGAGTAGGTCAACCCTTTTGTTTTGTGCCATTCCCATCATTCCTTCAACCCATTTCCTCTCTCCTTCTTCCCATGAGCTGCTGCTGCTGCCTTCCTCCTCTTCTTCCTCCACCTTCAATCACCCAAAACACCGTGGATCCAACCCCAAAACCCCATTCCCACTTCATAAAAATTGTTCACAAGCTCGAGAGGAACACCATGGACCAAGAAAGAATGGATTTTGAGGACATTGAGCAACTCAAGAAAATTCTTGAGTTGCCAAAGGAGGTAATTTCTGCACCATTAGTATAGTATTTCAATTTCTTGCATATCAATACTAGTTTCATGTCAATATGGTGTGGTTTGATGGACTTTGGAAATTTCAAGTTAGGGTTTAGGGTTTGATTTGAAATCAAAGGTGAATTGAGGTGTAATTAGGGACTACAACCCCTGGTGTGATGTTACATTGGACCAAACCTGAGATTAAAACCCATAATACGGATTTATAGAAACGATATCGGGGAAAACTGTAATTCTGCGAGTGTAGTTGGAAATCTGCTATCACCCGAGCCACCTGAAAATAATTTTGGTTTGACAGTAAGATGTGCAAGCACCTAGGAACCACCACCCAAAGCCTTATCCCCTAACATCGTTTTCAGGCCGCAAGTAAATCCCTTCTGGCCATAAATTGCCGCCAGAGCAGGTGGGTTTTGTTGGATATATGTATGCCCTAGAGGCCATTATATGATAGTGGATGTATCTGTACATGTATATATATATTCAGTATGCATTCTTGCTCGGCATGATAGTATGATATCTGGTTCTTCTTTATCTGACATGTTGATTTGATTATGCTTTTATTCATTCATACATGCTGATAAAGCCCTGAGGATATCGGCTTGACTACTCTGATTATGATGGAGATCATACTAGTGGGACATCTGTAGTCTATAAGCATATCCTGGAAAGCTCCTAGTCGTAGGTATATCGAGACGGGGCATTGATATACCAGAGTAGACTAGCGTGTATGATACTAGACCCATACGATGGGCGATGAATGTTCCCACATTCATCGATGTTTAACATCAAGATCATATACGGGTGCTCAGTGGTGACTGGGTACACTGGACGGACTCACCGAGAACTCCTATATGGAATTATATCTATCGTCGGATAGCAGTTCTCAGGTGACACTGGTACAGGTTAGTCTGTAGACCCGAGATCGTCATAGAGTCTTATGTGTTCTCCCACTGTACTTTTATTGCCAGCCTACCACGGCTCTACTGAGTCATACAAACAGGTACCCGTTGGGTACAGTTCCGAGACACACGAAGACAATGAGCGATAGGAGGGGTTTCGTCTCTCCCGGTATTGGGAGTTGATGTTGTGTTGTGCCCGACTGGTTATATCCATAAGTCCCTGGCCAGGGGTGCTGAGATTTGCTGATAAGTGTTATCAGTAGTTTCTCGATCTGTTATAGACCATTCACCGGAACGACTTATTAAGTTATTGGGGTCGACGTGACCATCCCTAGGCTCGATATGCAGCATATCTGACGAAGAGACCGGACTGTACGGTAGTGTAGGGTTCCTAGGCACTCTCAAGAGGTCTCACAAGGCATCAACCATGCCAATTTCAAATTTTACGGGTGCCGAGAAACCCTAATACGGATCGTTAACTAGAAATTTAGGCGAAATACGAAACTAGTTAACACTTTAACTAAAGGAGAGAGACTACAACCTTTGTAGATCCGGTTCTCCACTTCCTTTGCTCCACGTAGGCGTTCTCTCGCTGTCCATCTCGAATCTCGGACTCAATCGTCGGCTTGATCGGAGAAATGGGCGGACTAGGTCGTCGGCTTCGTGCTGAAGATGATCTACGTCGAGGCATCACAAGTTCAAGCTCCGACTTCACAAATTTATGAAACTTGTGAAGAAAACACCCAAAACAACTTGGCAAGAGGTAGAGGGTGAAGAAATAGGAGGTGGGTTCACTTTAAAATTGGATTTCTCACTTTAGATCTCAAGTTGCCATTGATGGCATCAAGCTTTCTTTCTTGAAGAAGAAGATGAAGAAGAAGAAAGAATATGATAAGTGTTGAATTAATATGAAAAATAATTCAATACTTATCATAATCTAACCATAGTTGAGTGTAGAGAATAGACCATGGTTACTTGGATGGGTTAGGGTTAAGCATGAAGACAAGAATGGTTAAGAAGTCAAAGCTTCATGAAGCTTCAACTAAAAACAAACATAGCCACCATTCTTATCTAAATCTTTTCCAAATAAATAAATAAATAAACAAATAAATGAAAAAGAAAAACCCTAATTATCTCTTAACCATGGTTTAATCCTTTACACTTAACCACATGATCAAGTATCATCAAACATGATACAAATATGTGCACAAAAGTATATCACATATACTTCTTGCACATCAAGTGAGAAAATCCATTTAAAGTGAACCAATACTAGTTAATGCAAAGTAATATATCAAATATATAATTATACATTAAATCATTAAATCAACACTTGATTTAACGATCCGGTCATATCGCATATAACCGACTAGTATCCTATGTATCGGCTTATCGAATCAATCCTTGATTCGATATCTAGGTTATATCGAATATAACCAGTCGATACATCCATCGCAAGAATGGAATACGGTATCACATACACGCATCATTCTCGGTCCTGCGCATATCTCATATGCACTCCTATTTCATTTCGCTTGAGCCAGGAAGCCTCTGTGTAGGACTCTAAAGACTCGTCAATACGCCGGTAGCAGATGATGATCATATCAAGCACCCACAAGCCGCAAGCGGTCTGCTAAACGTAACGGCCATCCGGGTATTGAGCGATCAGAAGATCGACGAGCTAGCCCGCTCACACTCCTGTGAATCCAACCAGTAACACTTACCGTACAGTCCGGTCTGTTCGTCTGATATGTCGCATATCAAGTCTAGGGGTGGTATACGTCAGACCCCAATAACCGATAAGTCGTGCCGATGTGAGGCTCATAACGGGTCGAGAAACTACTGGTAACACTTACCAGCAAATCTCTGATCAGCCCTGGCCAGGGACTTCCCTGTTACGGCCAATCAAGCACAGCGCAACATCAACCCCCAATACCGGGAGAGACGAAACCCCTCCTATCGCTCATTGCCTCCATGTGACTCGGGACTGTACCCAAAGACCACCGTTTTGCACGCCCTCATGGACGTGGTAAGGTGGAGATCAAAGCACAGTGGGAATCACACAAGACTCTATGACGATCTCGGGTCTACAGACTAACCTGTACAAGTGTCACCTGAGAACTGCCATCTGACGTGAGGTATAATACCATCTGGGAGTTCTCGGCGAGTCCGTCCAGTGTACCCTGTCTCCACTGAGCACCCGTATACCATCTCTGATGTCAAACACCAATGGATATGGGATCATCCATCGCCCATCTCATGGGTCGAGAAGGGTATACGCTAGTCTACACCGGTATATCGATGCCCTGTCTCGATACACCCACGACTAGGGACCTTGAAGGATGTACTTATCGACTACCATGTCCCCACTAGTATGATCCGCATCATAGTCCAGGTAGTCAAGTACACATCCTAAGGGCTTTATCAACATGTAACTATAAGACAGTTTAAAGAGACAAGTGTACATGTTAAGATAAAGAGCAACCAGATAGCATACTATCATATCGAGAAAGAAAGTCATCTCTATATATGTCCAAGCATCCAATATAATATACATCATCTGTACAATACTGGCCTCTAGGGCATACATACAACTAACAATCTCCCACTTGCACTAGGGCCAGCTGCTGTAGTTGTTGGATATATGTATGCCCTAGAGGCCATTATGTGATAGTGGATGTATCTATACATATATATATATATATATATATTCAGTTTGCATTCTTGCTCGACATGATAGTATGCTATCTGGTTTTTCTTTATCTGACATGTTGATTTGATCATGTTTTTATTCATTCATACATGCTGATAAAGCCCTGAGGATATCGGCTTGACTACTCTGATTATGATGGAGATCATAATAGTGGGACATCTGTAGTCTATAAGCATATCCTGGAACGTCCCTAGTCGTAGGTATATCGAGACGGGGCATTGATATACCAGAGTAGACTAGCGTATATGATTCTAGACCCATACGATGGACGATGAATGTTCCCACATTCATCAATGTTTGACATCAAGATCATATACGGGTGCTCAGTGGTGACTGGGTACACTGGACGGACTCACCGAGAACTCCTATATGGAATTATATCTATCATCGGATAGCAGTTCTCAGGTGACACTGGTACAGGTTAGTCTGTAGACCCGAGATCGTCATGGAGTCTTGTGTGTTCTCCCACTGTACTTTGATTGCCACCCTACCACGGCTCTACTGAGTCGTGCAAACAGGTGGCCGTTGGGTACAGTCCCGAGACACACGAAGACGATGAGCGATAGGATGGGTTTCGTCTCTCCCGGTATTGGGAGTTGATGCTGTGCTGTGCCAGACTGGTTATAACAGCAAGTCCCTGGCCAGGGCTGCTGAGATTTGCTGATAAGTGTTATCAGTAGTTTCTCGATCTGTTATAGACCATTCACCGGCATGACTTATTGAGTTATTAGGGTCGACGTGACCATCCCTAGGCTCGATATGCAGCATATCTGACGAAGAGACCGGACTGTACGGTAGTGTTGCCGGATGGCTCGACGGGAGTTGTAGCAGGTTCGCTTGTTTTCTTCTGATTGCTCAATACCCGGGTGGCCGTTATGTTTAGCTGACCGCTTGCGGTTTGGGGGTACCTGATATGATCATCACCCTCTGCCGGCGTATTGACGAGTCTTAGAGTCCCACAAAGGAGTTACCCAGTCCAGGCAAAACGTTGTGGTGCGCGTATGCGATATGCGCATGCACCCGATTAAAATGTGCGTATATGATACCGAACATTGATCGGGTGGCCTGCTTTTGGTGGGGTCATATGAGATATGACCGGATTGATAAATTAAGTGTTGATTTATCATCTAACCATTAGTTTTCTCACTTGAAACCTTTCTAGGGTTTGATGGATGTATGCATGCATGCATGTGTTTCTTTCTTCCATTCTAGTTTCATGCACATGTGGATGTCCATACATGCATACATACATACACCCATCCATCATGGTTGTTAGCATATGGAAATGGTGGCAACATAAGACTCACACCATAGATTAAATAATGGATTATTATTTAATTTTGGTTTTAAAACAAAATGAAAAAGAAAAGGATAATCATTCTTGATTCTACACTCTTCTTCTAACCTAACCTATCTCAACTACCACTAACCTATGGTTATCCTTCTCTTTATCATTTAAAACCCAAGTTAAACTAACTATCCATCATTTTAATCATGGTTGAAGTTAAGAAGGAAATAAATATATATAGTGATATATATTTCATTTTCTTTTTAACTCAAGGTTATCTTTTTACACCTCTTGCAAAATTAGCCACCATCTTCATCCTCCTTCATCTTTTCCTCTCTAGTTTTTTCTAGTGAGTTAAACACCATTAAAGAAAGGTTTTTGAAGAGAGATCCTAAGCCACAACCTCATTCTACTCAAGTCTAGCCAACTTGATTAGAGTGTTTCCTTCGGTTTTCCAAAGTAGCGAGCTTGGACGGAGAACTCCGTGGTGGATCGTCGTGGACGCAAGGTGACTTCAAGAGGACCTTGATTCAACAACCCAAGACACCAAGGAGTCTAGCAAAGGGGAGCTACAAAGGTTGTAGCCTTCAAACCCTAATCTTTACTAGCTTAAAGTTTTATAACCCTAATTTTCTAGGATCGATTCCTTTGCGTGTTTGTTTAGCACCATAAAAATTTAAACTTTTGGACATGTGATGCTTCAAAACTCTTCATAGGGTGCTAGACTAACCTTACACTGGTATCAGAGCCGACCTAGAACATTAGGCGACCCTTTTACGAAGTCAAAACTCCGATCGAACCGAAATACGTTTTTTTTTGTGCTCTCTGGAAATTTTCTAAAATTTGACATTTTTCAGAATTAAAAATATTTAAAAAATACAGCAGGTAAAACTAAGAATTACGATACAAAAATTTTCCAATGAACAGTGAAAGTTGCCGCGGAAACGCGGCCTAAGCTTGCTTAGGCCGCGGTTCCGCAGCCATATATATGAATTGATGGATACTTTTTATACAGTAATTCATGAATCTGCTTGTATAAATTTTTGGATATTTTTAATCTGTATTTGGTTTTGAAAATTCTGGAGATGGTTTTGGACTCGTCAATTCGATCGGGATTTTCATTTCGTAGCTTTTCCGGGTAAATTAGAAAGTATTGAAGTGTTTGAACGAGTATCATTTACTCACTATTCACTGGGTTTAAATACTTTGGAGATACGTGCAAGTCTTTTTGCGGTGGTCCCTCTAGAAGACAACAAATCTTAACTCGATTATGTGACCGTCTCGAACTGCCCTTTGAACCTTAGGGTTTGGGGCAGTACGGCGTGCCACATGTGAGGCGTTGGCTTGATCCTTCTACGGCTGGACCGCTACTACTGTGTCACACTCCGGATTTTTGAACCCTGCTCAAGTGTTGAGCTTTAGTGAATCTTGGGTATTTGATCGTTCGTTCGAAAACTTTAATACTGTCTGTTTGTCTGGAATGTGATACAATATGTGGAATTCATATAGTTTAGGCATGAAATACGAAATATGTGATATTTCGCATTTATGATGTCTAAAGAGAATCTGGATTCCAAATATTGTAGTTTTACACTTTCTTTTCTGTGACCGTAAGTGTAGTATGTTCGATATCGCCGGTTTCGTTGCTATACATCAACGACAATCGGGGTACGCATACTTACTTACGTTGATGATATGTGATATTATGTGTTGCTGAGATATGATGTGCAGGATTGTCGCGATCGAATAGCCGGGGGATTTTTGTGAGATGAGAGTTTTATATTTTCATTCATGTAAATTCAAATGTAATGTAATATTCTTTTATTTGGGGCACTTCCAGGTTGCGGTTGTGTCACCAGTGTTGTATATTATTTACTTTTCCGCATTAGGATGGACCCAAGGAGGGGAGCATAGGTGACCGGGTTCTGGGATTCAGTGGGAGGCCATCTCGAGGAGTCGAGACCGGGTCTCCTAAACTCCAGAATTGGTAGGGTCACTTGCCGCTCTCGTAGGGGTCCAGGGTGTGGGCTTGGCTATTCATCGCGACTGTGGAATCCGTATTTTCTATTCTGGCTAAATACTAAATACGGACGTCCTAGGATATCCCACGTTATATCTGTGTTTCTGCTGCCTGTGTTCTGTGATATCTGAGACGAATGACATATTATATATATGATATATAGTAGACGTTGCTTATGTTTTACACCCGTGCTAGTCCCGTCCCGGTATGCCGTTAGTTAAGTAACCTAACGGTGCATAACGGAACATTGCGGCGAATGCGGATGGCATAAGCGTACGTGTTATTTTGTTTCTTTTCTGTGATTGGCTTAAGGACTCAAATGATGGGATTACATTAATGTGATTAATGTAAAGAAAATAAACCTAAAAAGATGTTGTAGAATCGGATTTGAAAACTACTCGGCTATTTATGAAAAAGCTACATTTCAAAACTGCGGAGCTTAAGCCACTCCTTTTGAAAACTGTTTGATTCTACAACGATATCAAGTTCAAGGCGTTAAAGATTTTCTTAAAAATCATTCGCAACCCTCCGTCATTTTAGGAAGTAGAGTACTTAGTATTCGTGCTACGTTTGTTGACTTTAGTTAAGGCGTAGTGTACGGTAGCTAAGTGATGTCTTCCTACACTGCATATGATGCAGATAAATTAGGACATTCATGCGACTTTGTTGACCATAGTTAAGGGTCATATGGGTGGGTCTAATTGATCAAGAAATGACGGGTAGAACTTGACTGGTACTTATGATTTGTTGACCATAGTTAAGGTCATAAGTACTAGGGGTAAAAATTACATCGGGAATTTCAAGTGTTGAAATTTGCAATGAGATTGCATACCTTCCATGTGATGGTTGGATCCCGATCCCACTGTGGGCAATAGTTGCTCCTAGGAGAGTTTTACATTTTACAATTAGCTAACTCATTAGGTGTCTAGAAAGGTGTTAACGGGGCTCTGCCTCTGGGAAAACGAGGTTTACTCTAATTAGGTCCGTGCGAAAGCACGGGGAACCTCCCTCAAAGTACCGACACTGGCCTGGCTGAACGGTTAGCGAAGTTGTAGACTGTAATTAATCCTGGCTAGTTTTTCTTTTTAAGGTTTGAAAGAAAAACTTGATAAAAAGCAGTGGGAAACATCGATTAGACAAGATAATAAACCAATCTAATCTGTGCAAGAGCTTTCGCTGAGTGTATTCTTTTCTCTCTCTTAATGGCAGATACCAATGACTGGACTTAAGCTTCTACTAGATAAAAACAAACTGAATGGGACCAACTATAAAGACTGGCTGAGGAATCTGAAGATCGCCTTGACTTATGATAAAGTATCATATGTCATCACGGCTTCAGCCCCGCCCGACCCAGGTCCAAAATCCTCAGTTGCGGACATTGAAGTCCGCAAGACATGGGACGCTGACTGTGCCACGGCAAAATGCCTCGCGCTTGCATCGATGGACAACACACATCAAAAGCAGCTCGAGGACATAGACATTCACGGTATATTGCTCCATACAAAGGAGTTGTATGGGGAGCAATCCCGCGTATTACGATACGAAGCATCAAAGAAACTGTTTCAGATGCGAATGGCCCCTGGCACACCAGTAGGAGACCATGTTTTGAAGATGATAGCTCTTATAGAAAAGCTTGAGGACCTTGGATGGACAATGGACAATGAACAATATATAGATATTATTCTGCAGTCCCTCCCCTCCACCTTTGCTCAGTTCATAGTGAACTTTAACATACATGGCATGGAGAAGGAACTCCCTGAACTCCTGTTAGGTCCACGTTACCTCTCCCGGTACTTACGGGGTTGCGGAAACGGTAAATCAAAATTTTTTCTAAACTTTGTAACATGGACCGTAAAAGCCGGATCTTTGCTAAACTAAACTAGCATACTTGCTAAAGAGAGTTAGCTACTATGTTGATGGTTATACCTAAACTTGAACCTCCTTCTCTTCTTGTTGTTGTTCTTCTTTCTTGTTCTTTGTAGAAGCTTGAATGGTTCTCTTCTCGTCGCCTTCTTCTTGCCGAAGATAGATCCATCTTGAAGGTTCGACCTTTGGGCTCTTCCTCGATCTTTGAGTGAACTAGGGTTTCCGGCTTGCTAAACCTTGAACCCTAGAGAGAGTAGAGAGTGTCTAGGGGTTGTTTTCTTTTCAAGGTGAAGGAATCTCAACACATGAGAAGGAATCACCTTGAGCTTGAGGAGGAAGAAGATGAAGAGAGGAGAGAGAATAGATATGAAAGAATGAGCTCTCTTTTTCTTTTTGCAACCATAATCCAAAAGAAAAATATTATCTAAATGATAATAATTGAAATAAGAATAGTTGATGGTAATTTTGGAATGACCACTATCATACTTCTTTAAATGAAGTGTAAGCATGAATCAAGGAAGACTTTCAAGGCATGAAAGTGGTCAATGGTCAACAAGTCAACCAAGGTCAACAAGTCAACAAAAATCAACCATAACATAATTCTCATTTAATTACTATTATTAATAGATAATATATAAATCCATTAGGGTTTGGAAAATGAAGACTGTCAACTGTGCATACGCACCCGTTCCGAAACCCTAATGAAAAACCTCATCCTCCGCCTCAAGCAACTGTGCATACACACCTGTATTCTCGTTCCGAGGAACAAGAATACCAAGAGATAAAAGCAACCCCCAAAACATATACCAGTATCTGGCTCAAACCAGAGCCTGCCAGTATAATCCGTCCGGACTCCAAACGTGCACAAGTGCGCGGATGAGAACGAACCCTGTCGCAAAACCATGCGACCTCTACTCTGTTTTGCCCAGAGGCGAATACCCTCTGTGTGGGACTCTAAAGACTCGACACTACGCTGGCAGTGGGTTTAACCACAGACCGCAAGCGGCACTAGCTGTGCGTAACGGTCCCCAGGTAGATGCCGACAAGAAGGCTGACGAGGTGAAACCCCATCTGAACTCCTACTGAGTCTGAATGTGACATTCTCCGTACAGTCCGGTCTGTTCGTCTGATACATCGCATGGCGGGCCTAGGGGGGCGGTAAACGTCAGTCCCCTAATAGCGGTACAAGTCGTGTCGGAGTGAAGCCCAATACACCCTGAGATAACACTGGAACCTACCAGTACATCTCGCTTGCCCTGGCCAGGGACTACTTGTGTAATGGCTCTCCTAGACACAGCGCGATGTCAACCCCCAATACCGGGAGAGACGAATCCTGTCTAACCGTCACTGCCTCCAAGTGCTTCGGGACTGCTCCCAACTACTACCTGTTTGCACGACTCAGTAGAGCCGTGGTAGGGTAGTAATCAAAGAACAGTGGGAACACACTCGAGGCGAAGTGACAGTGTCAAGTCAGCGGACTAAGCTGTACTCATGTCACCTGGGAACTGATAACTGACGATAGGTATAATACCAACCATCAGTTCCCGACGAGTCCTGTCTAGTGTACTCGTAACCCAACGAGCACCCGCATACTATCTCAAGTACGACGTACTGACGGCTGTGGGACAGACCGTCTCCCGTGCTGGGATAAGAAGCGCATACGCTAGTCTACTCCGGAGTATCGATGCCCTATCTCGGTACTCCCACGACTAGGGACGTGTATAAGGATGTGCTTGTACATTACCCAGCCCCCACGAGTGTGATCGCCATCACAACGCCGGTAATCAAGCAAAGATCCTAAGGGCTCTACTAATGCGTATAGGTGATATAATAAATAAACACACATGTACACATTAAAGCAGAGGCAAACCAAGTAGCATACTACTATATTGAGCAAGATTGTCTGTACAACTGTGAATATCCCAAGCTTCCATCAAGTAATATACATACTAGTATGATACAGTAATGGCCTCTAGGGCATATACACTAACAATCTCCCACTTGCACTAAGGCCATGTACTGGCGTATCGAAGACCTATCATCTCGATCAGCCGCTCGAACTGAGTCTGGGGTAAAGCCTTCGTGAATGGGTCCGCAGTGTTGTCCTTTGTGTCCACTCTCCGCACCTCGATCTCCTGTCGATCAATGATCTCCCTGATCAGGTGATACCGCCTTAAGATGTGCCTGGATTTCTGATGGGACCTTGGTTCCTTCGCTAAGGCTATAGCCCCATTGTTATCGCAATACAAAGGTATTGGGTCAACAATAGACGGAACCACCTGAAGTTCACTAATGAACTTCTTAATCCAGACCGCCTCTTTTGCGGCATCGCTTGCAGCAATGTATTCAGCCTCCATCGTCGAGTCTGCGACGGTATCCTGCTTGGAACTCCTCCAACATACCGCCCCTCCGTTGAGGGTAAACACAAAACCCGAGACAGACTTGCTGTCATCTTTGTCACTCTGGAAGCTTGAATCGGTAAAGGACTCGACCCTGAGGTCTCCATTACCGTAAACCAGGAACATCTCCTTAGTCCTTCTCAGGTACTTGAGAATGTTCTTCACTGCTATCCAGTGGTCCTCCCCTGGGTCTGACTGATACCGGCTTACCGTGCTCAACGCGTAAGCTACATCTGGTCTTGTACATAGCATCGCATACATTATAGATCCTACCGCCGAAGCGTAGGGTATAGTGCTCATGCGAACCCTTTCCTCGTCAGTCTTAGGAGACATCTTCTTGGAGAGGGTAATTCCGTGCAATGCGGGTATGTTACCGCGCTTGGAACCCTCCATACTAAATCTCTTTAGTACGGTCTCTATGTACCTGGACTGCGAAAGTCCCAATAGTTTCTTGGATCTATCTCTATAGATCTTGATCCCCAGAATGTACGAGGCATCACCCAGGTCCTTCATGGAGAACCTTTGTGACAAAAACAGCTTGACCGATTGTAGCATAGGAACATCATTTCCTATCAAAAGAATGTCGTCCACGTACAAGACTAGGAACACGACAGTTCGTCCTACAATCTTCTTATATACACAGGGTTCATCTTCGTTCTTGATGAAATCAAATTCCTTGATTGCCTCATCAAAACAGATGTTCCAGCTCCGCGATGCCTGCTTTAATCCATAAATGGATTTAAGCAACTTGCACACCTTTCCGCTGCTCCCACTGTCTACGAAACCTTCTGGTTGATCCATGTAAACGCACTCTTCCAAACAACCGTTTAGGAAAGCCGTTTTAACATCCATCTGCCAGATTTCATAGTCATGGAACGCAGCAATGGCAAGTAGGATCCGAATGGATTTGAGCATAGCCACCGGAGAAAAAGTTTCATCATAGTCCAAACCAGGTCTTTGACGAAAACCTTTTGCAACGAGTCTAGCTTTATAGGTTTCCACCTGCCCATCTACACCAAGTTTCCTTTTGTAGATCCATTTGCATCCAACGGGTTTTACCCCAGGTGGAGCAATATCCATGGTCCACACTTTATTGGCGTACATGGACTCCATTTCAGATTGCATTGCTTCCTGCCACTTATCAGAGTCCCTACTGATAATGGCCTGCCTGAAACTGGTAGGGTCATCTTCTTCCAAGATGCAATCCTCTCGATCCCCGTCAATGAGAAAACCGTAGTATCTCTCGGGCGGGTGAGAAACCCTACCAGATCTGCGGAGTGGCTGAGGTTCGTCTGGGGTTATTGAATCCTGAGGTTCTGTCAAACTTTCAGTTTCAGTTTGTGGTCGCTGAATTTCTTCCAATTCTACCGTGCTCCCACTAATTTCTTTTGCAAGAAACTCCGTTTCCAAGAAAACGGCATGCTGAGCAACAAACACCTTCTGTTCCTCGGTGTGGTAGAATAGATATCCATAACCATTCTTTGGATATCCCACAAACTTACATAAAACTGACCGTGCCTCTAGTTTATCCGGTTTATGCTTTTTAACATAAGCCGGACAACCCCATATCTTAGATCTTTTAAGATATGGCCTCTTTCCATTCCATATCTCGAACGGAGTCTTAGGCACAGATTTAGACGGAACATCATTCAATAGGTATGCGGCTGTCAATAGCGCATGTCCCCAAAATGAAAGAGGCAACTCGGCATTACTCATCATGGAGCGAACCATATCCAGTAGGGTACGATTCCTCCGCTCCGAAACACCGTTGTGCTGTGGTGTATAAGGAGGAGTAAGCTGAGAGAGAATACCATTCTCTTTTAAGTAATCTAGGAATTCCGTGCTTAAGTACTCCCCTCCCCTGTCAGACCGGAGGATCTTGATACTTTTGGCTGTCTGGTTCTCTACTTCGTTTCTGAATTCCTTGAATTTCTCAAAAGCTTCAGATTTGTGTTTCATCAGATACACATATCCGAACCTAGAGAGATCGTCAGTGAATGTGATGAAGTACGAGAACCCACCCCTTGCATGTATAGACATCGGACCACATACATCACTATGTACGAGTCCCAAGAGCTCTGCTGCTCTTTCTCCATGTCCGGTGAACGGAGATTTGGTCATCTTTCCTTTGAGACAAGACTGACAAGTTCCATAAGATGAAAACTCGAACGCATTCAAGAGTCCATCTTTATGCAACTTACTCAGTCTTTTCTCTCCGATATGACCGAGTCTACAATGCCACAAGTAGGATTCATTCGTATCTGAATTCTTCCTCTTGCGTGTGTTTTGTATGTTGAGAACTGTATTCTGATTTAGAACGTAGATACCATTAAACAGTGTACCCTCTGCAACCAGTACCTCATCAAGGTAAATGTTCATGATATTCTTTTCAAGAACAAACTTATATCTATCTTTATCGAGTAAAGAAACTGATATGATGTTGCAAACCATGGAGGGTACATAGTAGCAATCGTTCAAAATCATAGTCTTGCCATTCGGCAATACTAGGTGATATTCTCCGACGGCTGCCGCATTAACTTGTGCTCCGTTCGCTACTCTGAGCGACATATCACCCGGTGCAACTTTCCTACTTTTTCTCAGTCCTTGCAATAAATTGCAGATATGAGATCCTGATCCGGTATCAAGTACCCAGGAGGTAGGGCTGACCGTAAAACAGTTCTCAATTACAAGAACACCTGAAGTAGATGCAAAACCATGCTTCTTCTTCAACTGGGTATCCTGGAAATCCATACAATCCCCTTTCCCATTCTCATACTCATGACTGTTGTCACAAGTTAGAGCTGAACCAACTTTCCCCATTCCCGAATAAGAATTCAGATCGGTCAAGCGATACATCTTATTATCTTGATTAGGGCGTGAAAAGGTTGCTGCCTGGAGAGAGAGAAAAGAAACACTCAGCGTATGCTCGTGCAAGATTAGATTGGTTTATTAATTTATCTAACCAGGGTGTCTCCCACTGTTTCCTCAAATCCTTCTTAAAACCTTTTAAAAGAAGAACTAGCCGGGTTTTAATTCACGTCACAATACTTGCTTAACCTTTCAGCCAGGCTAGTGTCGGTACTTCGAGGGAGGTTTTCCAACGCTTTCGCGAAGTTCCTTAATTAAAGAACCTCTTTTCCCTGTGGGCGTAACCCCGCTAACACCTTTCTAGACACCTACTAGGTTTATAGCATTGATCGTTAAGTGAAATAATCTCCCGAGAGTAAACCAACTCATCAGTGGGATCGGGATCCAACTGTCATTGTGTGATAACCTAGATGGAATCCACTCTAGTCACCACACTCCAGAAGGTATGCTAAATCTGCAAGTTTCAGTTCTTTTGAAACTCCCGATGTGGTTTTTGCCCCTAACTGTTCATGACCTTGACTAGGTCAACAAGCCACAAACTGTTAGACAAGTTCTACCCGTCATAATCCTGATTGCATTAGACCCACCCGTACGTGCCCTTGACTAGGTCAACAAGGCCGCACGACTGTCCTAACCAATCACATTTGCAATCCACAGAAAAATATTATTTAGCTACCGTTCACTACGCCTTGACTAGGTCAACAAACGCAGCACGAATACTGAATAATATTAATCCGAAACGACGGAGGGCTACGGCTGGATTTTTGGCGAAAAACCCGTTAACGTGATGAACTTGATATCGTTGAAGGAACCTGATTGCACCCTTTTGAAAATCATAGTGGCGAAAACTTTTGCTAAAGAGGTCACTCCCTGCGAAGGGATCTCGGCTCTTTCCTCGTCGAGTGAGGTGCTGGGTATTCATAAGATGAATACCTCGATGCAAAGCAAGAATAATCGATTATGGTGAAGTTATTACCCTGACGCAAACTTTTGTCCAAGGGGTCACTCCCGGTGAAGGGATCTCGGCCCTTGCCTCGTCGACTGAGGTGCTGGGTATTCATAACCGAATACCTCGATGCAAAACAAAAATGAGCGTCCTTGCAATAACAGCTTTTTGAAAAACTTGTTCCAACAACGTCTTATAGGTTTATTTTCTTGCATTAGTTCTTTTAATGCGTGATATTCTTGCATTAGTTCTTTTAATGCGTCCCATCAGTTAATCCTACCATTGCAGAAAACAACCAAAATATGACGTACGCTTATGCCATTTGCATTCGCCACGGGGTCCCGTCATCACTCGTTAGGTTACTTAACTAACGACAGAGCGGGGGCTGGGCTAGCGCGGCTGTAAAACATAAGCAACGCCTAAATAGTAAAGCAATGATAGACATTACAGATCACAGATGAATACATTGGATATACTAGCAATCCGCAATCCTTTCGAGCCTGAAACGAAAAGCGGATAACACGGTCGCGGTGAATAGCCAAATACCCCACCCAAGACCCCTACGGGTGCGGCAAACTACCCGCCAAGTACTCGGTAGTTTGTGCACCCCCTCCATGGGTCTATCCTAGGAGCAAAAACAGTAAAAAGAATTATACAATGACGGCTACAACCCCGACCCGGTTGTGCGGCCAAACAAATAATATTATTACATCAATTTACATTTACAATGAATGAAAGAAAAACAAAAGCTCATCTCACATCCACCCCGGCTATTCACCCGCGACAGTCCAACACATTCATATACACATTCCAATATCAAACACAGATCATGTATAACCCCGACTAATCGTCTTATAGCGATTAGCCGACGTTCAATACATGCAAACATCACAGATATAACCAACATAGCCAAAATGTAGCGAAGTTCGAAAAAAAAATACGGAATTATAGGACCCCAAAAGTGAATTTCAGTTCTGGAAAATCTGGGCACATATAATATATCTGAAAAATCCCAAAATCCCACCAGAAGAACACTGCACGAAAAACGATGCAGCAAGGAAACCAACCTGCGGCGCTTCCGCGGCACATGCCTACCTCGTGCCGCGGAAGCGCGGCGATTTAAATGAATAACGTCATCGTTTTTCTTCTGTGTTCAAACAAAACCCTGAGACGATTTTACAAGTATAAAGTTTTTCATTTAGAGCAGAAAAAAATTCAACAGAAACTTAGGGTTTTGTTTTTCCGGTTTTGCGATTTTTCGGTTTCGAACTTCCATACACTTCGCTACCAAGCTAGTTTAAGTTTAGTTAGGCTCTGATACCAGTGTTAGGTCCACGTTACCTCTCCCGGTACTTACGGGGTTGCGGAAACGGTAAATCAAAATTTTTTCTAAACTTTGTAACATGGACCGTAAAAGCCGGATCTTTGCTAAACTAAACTAGCATACTTGCTAAAGAGAGTTAGCTACTATGTTGATGGTTATACCTAAACTTGAACTCCTTCTCTTCTTGTTGTTGTTCTTCTTTCTTGTTCTTTGTAGAAGCTTGAATGGTTCTCTTCTCGTCGCCTTCTTCTTGCCGAAGATAGATCCACCTTGAAGGTTCGACCTTTGGGCTCTTCCTCGATCTTTGAGTGAACTAGGGTTTCCGGCTTGCTAAACCTTGAACCCTAGAGAGAGTAGAGAGTGTCTAGGGGTTGTTTTCTTTTCAAGGTGAAGGAATCTCAACACATGAGAAGGAATCACCTTGAGCTTGAGGAGGAAGAAGATGAAGAGAGGAGAGAGAATAGATATGAAAGAATGAGCTCTCTTTTTCTTTTTGCAACCATAATCCAAAAGAAAAATATTATCTAAATGATAATAATTGAAATAAGAATAGTTGATGGTAATTTTGGAATGACCACTATCATACTTCTTTAAATGAAGTGTAAGCATGAATCAAGGAAGACTTTCAAGGCATGAAAGTGGTCAATGGTCAACAAGTCAACCAAGGTCAACAAGTCAACAAAAATCAACCATAACATAATTCTCATTTAATTACTATTATTAATAGATAATATATAAATCCATTAGGGTTTGGAAAATGAAGACTGTCAACTGTGCATACGCACCCGTTCCGAAACCCTAATGAAAAACCTCATCCTCCGCCTCAAGCAACTGTGCATACACACCTGTATTCTCGTTCCGAGGAACAAGAATACCAAGAGATAAAAGCAACCCCCAAAACATATACCAGTATCTGGCTCAAACCAGAGCCTGCCAGTATAATCCGTCCGGACTCCAAACGTGCACAAGTGCGCGGATGAGAACGAACCCTGTCGCAAAACCATGCGACCTCTACTCTGTTTTTCCCAGAGGCGAATACCCTCTGTGTGGGACTCTAAAGACTCGACACTATGCTGGCAGTGGGTTTAACCACAGACCGCAAGCGGCACTAGCTGTGCGTAACGGTCCCCAGGTAGATGCCGACAAGAAGGCTGACGAGGTGAAACCCCATCTGAACTCCTACTGAGTCTGAATGTGACATTCTCCGTACAGTCCGGTCTGTTCGTCTGATACATCGCATGGCGGGCCTAGGGGGGCGGTAAACGTCAGTCCCCTAATAGCGGTACAAGTCGTGTCGGAGTGAAGCCCAATACACCCTGAGATAACACTGGAACCTACCAGTACATCTCGCTTGCCCTGGCCAGGGACTACTTGTGTAATGGCTCTCCTAGACACAGCGCGATGTCAACCCCCAATACCGGGAGAGACGAATCCTGTCTAACCGTCACTGCCTCCAAGTGCTTCGGGACTGCTCCCAACTACTACCTGTTTGCACGACTCAGTAGAGCCGTGGTAGGGTAGTAATCAAAGAACAGTGGGAACACACTCGAGGCGAAGTGACAGTGTCAAGTCAGCGGACTAAGCTGTACTCATGTCACCTGGGAACTGATAACTGACGATAGGTATAATACCAACCATCAGTTCCCGACGAGTCCTGTCTAGTGTACTCGTAACCCAACGAGCACCCGCATACTATCTCAAGTACGACGTACTGACGGCTGTGGGACAGACCGTCTCCCGTGCTGGGATAAGAAGCGCATACGCTAGTCTACTCCGGAGTATCGATGCCCTATCTCGGTACTCCCACGACTAGGGACGTGTATAAGGATGTGCTTGTACATTACCCAGCCCCCACGAGTGTGATCGCCATCACAACGCCGGTAATCAAGCAAAGATCCTAAGGGCTCTACTAATGCGTATAGGTGATATAATAAATAAACACACATGTACACATTAAAGCAGAGGCAAACCAAGTAGCATACTACTATATTGAGCAAGATTGTCTGTACAACTGTGAATATCCCAAGCTTCCATCAAGTAATATACATACTAGTATGATACAGTAATGGCCTCTAGGGCATATACACTAACAACTGTAAGTGCACGGCGGCGCCCCGGCCGACAACCCGACGGCCAAATGCGGAAGCGGTGAAAAACTTTAATTTTGCGGACTTAGCAAACCGGCACCACCGCGCACTAAACACCCGGATCGGGCCATTAAACTAGATCTAGCAAAGTAACAAGATGGGTTAGAGAGATATACCGACTGATCCGAGTCCTCCGGTCTTCTCATCATCATCCCGATCTCCCGCATAATGTCCGGTCTCCATCTCGTCGCCTCCTCGTCGGAAGGGCACCACATCGCCTGCTTCTTTTACGGGCTCCCACCTCTATACCGAGGCAACTCGGGCGCGAAGTTGGCTAGCCGACACGTCCAAGATTTGCTGTAGAATAATGTAGAATCGTTGTCTCTATGGGGTTTTGTATAGTTGCCATGATGGAGGAATTTGTGCAAGAATAATCATGGATGAAAGCTTGATGAAGAATGGAGCATGCTCTCAAAAGGAATGAGCAACCCATCAAAAGAGCTCGGCCAGCCCATGTATATAGTGCTCACTGTGAATTACAATATGGGTGAAGGGAATTAATCAAAACCATGCTAAATGAAAAAAGCACCTCCACAGCACACACACAAATGGGGGGGCCCCACCAAATTAACATCAAGCAACATTTTCACACAATTAAACCTCTCTCTCTCTCTCTCCTCACATGATATGGCCGGCCCCTGCACAAATTAATGATCATACTTGTGCTCACACAAAAACAAGTGGAAAGAATAATATGCATAAGGAAAAGTCCACCAAAAATTAACCCCTCCCATACTCCAAACAGTGGCCGGCCACATCAATGGACAAGTGGGGAAAAAGGTTTTCTTTTAATGAAGAGGTCACAATCACAATAAACCCCCTCCACAAAATGTTATTTGCAAACTGCAAATAACACCCTCCAACGAAAAGTCCGGCCGGGAAAGAACAAAGAGAAACCGGCCGAAACGGAATGCAAACTGGCAACTCCAGAAAACTGGTCCCGTAATAAATTACAGGAAAACCCCGATACTGTGCATACACACCCGCATCTGTATTCCGTCCGGATACAAATGCAAAAAGACAAAACTACACTATCAAATACCAAGATCCGGTTTAAGCCAAAGCCGGCTAGTAAAAACTGTCCGATCACGATCTGTGCAATACCGCACGTATCTGATCGAACCCTGCCATATCTCCATACGGCCTCTACAGCGTTTCGCCCGAAAACCTGAGTAACTGAAAATGTGGTGGACTCTAAAGACTCGTCAATACTATGGCTGTGGATTTAACCACTAGCACGTCAGAGGTATAAGCCAATACGTGACGGGCCACCAGCTATTGACTAAAAGGGACGTCGATGAGCGAACTCATCCTGACACCCTACTGAGCCTGTCAGTGACAATATCCGTACAGTCCGGTCCGTTCGTCTATGAGCATCGCATGTCGGGCCTAGGGGGTTGGTAAAAGTCAGACCTCCAAAAGCGGTACAAGTCGTGTCGGAGTGTAGCCCAGAACACCCTGAGATACTACTGGAATACCTACCAGTAAATCTCCTGCCTTGGCCAAGGACTTCGTGTAATGGCTCTCCTAGACACAGCGCGACCTCACCCCCAATACCGGGAGAGACGAACCCCTGAAGATCCGCTCACTGCCTCTATGTGGCTCGGGACTGTACCCAACTAAAACCTGTTTGCACGACTCCTTTGAGCCGTGGTAGGGTAGTAATCAAAGCACAGTGGGAACTCACACGAGACAAATGATGATCCCCAGGTCGATAAACTAACCTGTACACATGTCACCAGGGAACTGCTATCTGACGTCAGGTATAAGACCAACTAGCAGGTTCCCAGCGAGTCCTGTCCGGTGTACTCATAACCCAATGAGCACTTGTATACATCTTAGGTGATCCAACTGACACCAGTGGCCTGTGAGACCGGCCACCGCCCCTCGTCAGGGTCTCGACTGTATACACTAGTCTACTCTGGAGAATCGATGCCCTGTCTCGAAACTCCCACGACTAGGGACCATTTAAGGATGTGCTTGTAGACCCCAGCTCTCACGTATATGATCGCCCTCATACTGTTGGCAGTCAAGCAAGAATCCTAGGGGCTCTATCAACGTGTAATAGCGACCTGTCAGGTCACCTAAAGCAGTACACGATGGTAAAGGTAAACCAGATAGCAAACTATCATCTCGAGTAAGACTGTCGTACCGGGATAGGTCCTCCCTCAATCATTGCAATCACGTGCCTGTGATCCAATAATTGACTCTGAGGGCACTATCTCCAACAATCTCCCACTTGCACTCAAGGCTAATTATTGCGATGTCGCATACTCACAGCCCGTGTGATACCGAACACCCAACTCCTCTACTAGTCAGTCTCATAAAGCCTGTTTGCGAAACTCTTGCATTCGAGGAATAGCCTCAGTGAGTGGATCCGCCTAGATGTTTCTTTCTATGTCTCTCTATATCTCAAGTTCGCGGAGAAAACCATCTCCCGAAATGAGCAATACCTGTCTTAGAATGTCTGGATGCCTGATGGGACCTAGCTCATAAATGAACTCCAAATCCAAACTTCTTAGACTGTATCGTCAACTGAACTTAATCAGTATCCTGCGCCATGCCACCCTCAGTATTGCCTTGGATTACCTATCCAAAACACTGCCCCTCGTCAGAAGGAAAACTATAACTCTGACAACCTCCTTGTCGTCCATGTCACCTTGGAAGCCTGGAATGATAACCGTCTCCCAAATGAGGCTGTCGTTATCATATCCCTAGAACATCCACTTATGTTCTAAAACTGCTTCCGACTGTTTCTCCAGGATTGGATCAATATCAACTTCTTGCATCTAGTGCAAGAACAACATCTGGTGTGGTACTTGACATCTCATGATTGACTCAATTGCCTAAGCAAGTGATCTGCCAATCATGCACATCCCTCTCTACTTTAGTCTATAAGACACCTTTAGAGAGGGTGACTCCATCACCTGCAGGTATACTACCGTGCTAAGAGTCGTCCATTCTAAATACTCTTAGAATGCTGTCAAAGTACCCTGATTGGGAAACCACCCAAATCTAGATCTAAAACCATAGATCTAGTAACCAGTATGTCTGATATAATGTCCAAGTCCCAAGTGGAGAAAACACTGTGTGACGACCAAAGTATAACCGATCGTAGTATAGGAATATCACTTCCTACTACCTTCTCAACAGATCCATCCCTTATTCTGATAACGTCAAACCCATGACTGTCACATCAGAAATAGATGATCTATCTCCGCTATATCTGCTTTAGTCTATAAATAGACATAAGCCTGATATCCACCAATGCTTCCGCTGCTCCCACTGACTACGACAACCCTCTGGCAGAGTCATATAGACGTGCACTTCTAAAGCTAGTTTAGAACGACGCTATATTCATCCTCCTGCCGGGTCTCGCAGCCTGGAACAACAGCAATGGCAAGTGTGGGTAAACAAGAACTTCCCTGTCACCGTCCTTGAGGCTACCGGAGTACCTCTCGGGTGCCTGAAGTTACCCACCTTATCTGCGGAGTGGCCAATGGAATGTCAAATCAGATTGAATCTTTAGGTTCCTTATCAAATCTTCAGTAATCGTTTGCGGTTCTGGAATCACTTCCTTGATTGCCTCATCAAAACAGATGTTCCAGCTCCGCGATGCCTGCTTTAATCCATAAATGGATTTAAGCAACTTGCACACCTTTCCGCTGCTCCCACTGTCTACGAAACCTTCTGGTTGATCCATGTAAACGCACTCTTCCAAACAACCGTTTAGGAAAGCCGTTTTAACATCCATCTGCCAGATTTCATAGTCATGGAACGCAGCAATGGCAAGTAGGATCCGAATGGATTTGAGCATAGCCACCGGAGAAAAAGTTTCATCATAGTCCAAACCAGGTCTTTGACGAAAACCTTTTGCAACGAGTCTAGCTTTATAGGTTTCCACCTGCCCATCTACACCAAGTTTCCTTTTGTAGATCCATTTGCATCCAACGGGTTTTACCCCAGGTGGAGCAATATCCATGGTCCACACTTTATTGGCGTACATGGACTCCATTTCAGATTGCATTGCTTCCTGCCACTTATCAGAGTCCCTACTGATAATGGCCTGCCTGAAACTGGTAGGGTCATCTTCTTCCAAGATGCAATCCTCTCGATCCCCGTCAATGAGAAAACCGTAGTATCTCTCGGGCGGGTGAGAAACCCTACCAGATCTGCGGAGTGGCTGAGGTTCGTCTGGGGTTATTGAATCCTGAGGTTCTGTCAAACTTTCAGTTTCAGTTTGTGGTCGCTGAATTTCTTCCAATTCTACCGTGCTCCCACTAATTTCTTTTGCAAGAAACTCCGTTTCCAAGAAAACGGCATGCTGAGCAACAAACACCTTCTGTTCCTCGGTGTGGTAGAATAGATATCCATAACCATTCTTTGGATATCCCACAAACTTACATAAAACTGACCGTGCCTCTAGTTTATCCGGTTTATGCTTTTTAACATAAGCCGGACAACCCCATATCTTAGATCTTTTAAGATATGGCCTCTTTCCATTCCATATCTCGAACGGAGTCTTAGGCACAGATTTAGACGGAACATCATTCAATAGGTATGCGGCTGTCAATAGCGCATGTCCCCAAAATGAAAGAGGCAACTCGGCATTACTCATCATGGAGCGAACCATATCCAGTAGGGTACGATTCCTCCGCTCCGAAACACCGTTGTGCTGTGGTGTATAAGGAGGAGTAAGCTGAGAGAGAATACCATTCTCTTTTAAGTAATCTAGGAATTCCGTGCTTAAGTACTCCCCTCCCCTGTCAGACCGGAGGATCTTGATACTTTTGGCTGTCTGGTTCTCTACTTCGTTTCTGAATTCCTTGAATTTCTCAAAAGCTTCAGATTTGTGTTTCATCAGATACACATATCCGAACCTAGAGAGATCGTCAGTGAATGTGATGAAGTACGAGAACCCACCCCTTGCATGTATAGACATCGGACCACATACATCACTATGTACGAGTCCCAAGAGCTCTGCTGCTCTTTCTCCATGTCCGGTGAACGGAGATTTGGTCATCTTTCCTTTGAGACAAGACTGACAAGTTCCATAAGATGAAAACTCGAACGCATTCAAGAGTCCATCTTTATGCAACTTACTCAGTCTTTTCTCTCCGATATGACCGAGTCTACAATGCCACAAGTAGGATTCATTCGTATCTGAATTCTTCCTCTTGCGTGTGTTTTGTATGTTGAGAACTGTATTCTGATTTAGAACGTAGATACCATTAAACAGTGTACCCTCTGCAACCAGTACCTCATCAAGGTAAATGTTCATGATATTCTTTTCAAGAACAAACTTATATCTATCTTTATCGAGTAAAGAAACTGATATGATGTTGCAAACCATGGAGGGTACATAGTAGCAATCGTTCAAAATCATAGTCTTGCCATTCGGCAATACTAGGTGATATTCTCCGACGGCTGCCGCATTAACTTGTGCTCCGTTCGCTACTCTGAGCGACATATCACCCGGTGCAACTTTCCTACTTTTTCTCAGTCCTTGCAATAAATTGCAGATATGAGATCCTGATCCGGTATCAAGTACCCAGGAGGTAGGGCTGACCGTAAAACAGTTCTCAATTACAAGAACACCTGAAGTAGATGCAAAACCATGCTTCTTCTTCAACTGGGTATCCTGGAAATCCATACAATCCCCTTTCCCATTCTCATACTCATGACTGTTGTCACAAGTTAGAGCTGAACCAACTTTCCCCATTCCCGAATAAGAATTCAGATCGGTCAAGCGATACATCTTATTATCTTGATTAGGGCGTGAAAAGGTTGCTGCCTGGAGAGAGAGAAAAGAAACACTCAGCGTATGCTCGTGCAAGATTAGATTGGTTTATTAATTTATCTAACCAGGGTGTCTCCCACTGTTTCCTCAAATCCTTCTTAAAACCTTTTAAAAGAAGAACTAGCCGGGTTTTAATTCACGTCACAATACTTGCTTAACCTTTCAGCCAGGCTAGTGTCGGTACTTCGAGGGAGGTTTTCCAACGCTTTCGCGAAGTTCCTTAATTAAAGAACCTCTTTTCCCTGTGGGCGTAACCCCGCTAACACCTTTCTAGACACCTACTAGGTTTATAGCATTGATCGTTAAGTGAAATAATCTCCCGAGAGTAAACCAACTCATCAGTGGGATCGGGATCCAACTGTCATTGTGTGATAACCTAGATGGAATCCACTCTAGTCACCACACTCCAGAAGGTATGCTAAATCTGCAAGTTTCAGTTCTTTTGAAACTCCCGATGTGGTTTTTGCCCCTAACTGTTCATGACCTTGACTAGGTCAACAAGCCACAAACTGTTAGACAAGTTCTACCCGTCATAATCCTGATTGCATTAGACCCACCCGTACGTGCCCTTGACTAGGTCAACAAGGCCGCACGACTGTCCTAACCAATCACATTTGCAATCCACAGAAAAATATTATTTAGCTACCGTTCACTACGCCTTGACTAGGTCAACAAACGCAGCACGAATACTGAATAATATTAATCCGAAACGACGGAGGGCTACGGCTGGATTTTTGGCGAAAAACCCGTTAACGTGATGAACTTGATATCGTTGAAGGAACCTGATTGCACCCTTTTGAAAATCATAGTGGCGAAAACTTTTGCTAAAGAGGTCACTCCCTGCGAAGGGATCTCGGCTCTTTCCTCGTCGAGTGAGGTGCTGGGTATTCATAAGATGAATACCTCGATGCAAAGCAAGAATAATCGATTATGGTGAAGTTATTACCCTGACGCAAACTTTTGTCCAAGGGGTCACTCCCGGTGAAGGGATCTCGGCCCTTGCCTCGTCGACTGAGGTGCTGGGTATTCATAACCGAATACCTCGATGCAAAACAAAAATGAGCGTCCTTGCAATAACAGCTTTTTGAAAAACTTGTTCCAACAACGTCTTATAGGTTTATTTTCTTGCATTAGTTCTTTTAATGCGTGATATTCTTGCATTAGTTCTTTTAATGCGTCCCATCAGTTAATCCTACCATTGCAGAAAACAACCAAAATATGACGTACGCTTATGCCATTTGCATTCGCCACGGGGTCCCGTCATCACTCGTTAGGTTACTTAACTAACGACAGAGCGGGGGCTGGGCTAGCGCGGCTGTAAAACATAAGCAACGCCTAAATAGTAAAGCAATGATAGACATTACAGATCACAGATGAATACATTGGATATACTAGCAATCCGCAATCCTTTCGAGCCTGAAACGAAAAGCGGATAACACGGTCGCGGTGAATAGCCAAATACCCCACCCAAGACCCCTACGGGTGCGGCAAACTACCCGCCAAGTACTCGGTAGTTTGTGCACCCCCTCCATGGGTCTATCCTAGGAGCAAAAACAGTAAAAAGAATTATACAATGACGGCTACAACCCCGACCCGGTTGTGCGGCCAAACAAATAATATTATTACATCAATTTACATTTACAATGAATGAAAGAAAAACAAAAGCTCATCTCACATCCACCCCGGCTATTCACCCGCGACAGTCCAACACATTCATATACACATTCCAATATCAAACACAGATCATGTATAACCCCGACTAATCGTCTTATAGCGATTAGCCGACGTTCAATACATGCAAACATCACAGATATAACCAACATAGCCAAAATGTAGCGAAGTTCGAAAAAAAAATACGGAATTATAGGACCCCAAAAGTGAATTTCAGTTCTGGAAAATCTGGGCACATATAATATATCTGAAAAATCCCAAAATCCCACCAGAAGAACACTGCACGAAAAACGATGCAGCAAGGAAACCAACCTGCGGCGCTTCCGCGGCACATGCCTACCTCGTGCCGCGGAAGCGCGGCGATTTAAATGAATAACGTCATCGTTTTTCTTCTGTGTTCAAACAAAACCCTGAGACGATTTTACAAGTATAAAGTTTTTCATTTAGAGCAGAAAAAAATTCAACAGAAACTTAGGGTTTTGTTTTTCCGGTTTTGCGATTTTTCGGTTTCGAACTTCCATACACTTCGCTACCAAGCTAGTTTAAGTTTAGTTAGGCTCTGATACCAGTGTTAGGTCCACGTTACCTCTCCCGGTACTTACGGGGTTGCGGAAACGGTAAATCAAAATTTTTTCTAAACTTTGTAACATGGACCGTAAAAGCCGGATCTTTGCTAAACTAAACTAGCATACTTGCTAAAGAGAGTTAGCTACTATGTTGATGGTTATACCTAAACTTGAACTCCTTCTCTTCTTGTTGTTGTTCTTCTTTCTTGTTCTTTGTAGAAGCTTGAATGGTTCTCTTCTCGTCGCCTTCTTCTTGCCGAAGATAGATCCACCTTGAAGGTTCGACCTTTGGGCTCTTCCTCGATCTTTGAGTGAACTAGGGTTTCCGGCTTGCTAAACCTTGAACCCTAGAGAGAGTAGAGAGTGTCTAGGGGTTGTTTTCTTTTCAAGGTGAAGGAATCTCAACACATGAGAAGGAATCACCTTGAGCTTGAGGAGGAAGAAGATGAAGAGAGGAGAGAGAATAGATATGAAAGAATGAGCTCTCTTTTTCTTTTTGCAACCATAATCCAAAAGAAAAATATTATCTAAATGATAATAATTGAAATAAGAATAGTTGATGGTAATTTTGGAATGACCACTATCATACTTCTTTAAATGAAGTGTAAGCATGAATCAAGGAAGACTTTCAAGGCATGAAAGTGGTCAATGGTCAACAAGTCAACCAAGGTCAACAAGTCAACAAAAATCAACCATAACATAATTCTCATTTAATTACTATTATTAATAGATAATATATAAATCCATTAGGGTTTGGAAAATGAAGACTGTCAACTGTGCATACGCACCCGTTCCGAAACCCTAATGAAAAACCTCATCCTCCGCCTCAAGCAACTGTGCATACACACCTGTATTCTCGTTCCGAGGAACAAGAATACCAAGAGATAAAAGCAACCCCCAAAACATATACCAGTATCTGGCTCAAACCAGAGCCTGCCAGTATAATCCGTCCGGACTCCAAACGTGCACAAGTGCGCGGATGAGAACGAACCCTGTCGCAAAACCATGCGACCTCTACTCTGTTTTTCCCAGAGGCGAATACCCTCTGTGTGGGACTCTAAAGACTCGACACTATGCTGGCAGTGGGTTTAACCACAGACCGCAAGCGGCACTAGCTGTGCGTAACGGTCCCCAGGTAGATGCCGACAAGAAGGCTGACGAGGTGAAACCCCATCTGAACTCCTACTGAGTCTGAATGTGACATTCTCCGTACAGTCCGGTCTGTTCGTCTGATACATCGCATGGCGGGCCTAGGGGGGCGGTAAACGTCAGTCCCCTAATAGCGGTACAAGTCGTGTCGGAGTGAAGCCCAATACACCCTGAGATAACACTGGAACCTACCAGTACATCTCGCTTGCCCTGGCCAGGGACTACTTGTGTAATGGCTCTCCTAGACACAGCGCGATGTCAACCCCCAATACCGGGAGAGACGAATCCTGTCTAACCGTCACTGCCTCCAAGTGCTTCGGGACTGCTCCCAACTACTACCTGTTTGCACGACTCAGTAGAGCCGTGGTAGGGTAGTAATCAAAGAACAGTGGGAACACACTCGAGGCGAAGTGACAGTGTCAAGTCAGCGGACTAAGCTGTACTCATGTCACCTGGGAACTGATAACTGACGATAGGTATAATACCAACCATCAGTTCCCGACGAGTCCTGTCTAGTGTACTCGTAACCCAACGAGCACCCGCATACTATCTCAAGTACGACGTACTGACGGCTGTGGGACAGACCGTCTCCCGTGCTGGGATAAGAAGCGCATACGCTAGTCTACTCCGGAGTATCGATGCCCTATCTCGGTACTCCCACGACTAGGGACGTGTATAAGGATGTGCTTGTACATTACCCAGCCCCCACGAGTGTGATCGCCATCACAACGCCGGTAATCAAGCAAAGATCCTAAGGGCTCTACTAATGCGTATAGGTGATATAATAAATAAACACACATGTACACATTAAAGCAGAGGCAAACCAAGTAGCATACTACTATATTGAGCAAGATTGTCTGTACAACTGTGAATATCCCAAGCTTCCATCAAGTAATATACATACTAGTATGATACAGTAATGGCCTCTAGGGCATATACACTAACAACTGTAAGTGCACGGCGGCGCCCCGGCCGACAACCCGACGGCCAAATGCGGAAGCGGTGAAAAACTTTAATTTTGCGGACTTAGCAAACCGGCACCACCGCGCACTAAACACCCGGATCGGGCCATTAAACTAGATCTAGCAAAGTAACAAGATGGGTTAGAGAGATATACCGACTGATCCGAGTCCTCCGGTCTTCTCATCATCATCCCGATCTCCCGCATAATGTCCGGTCTCCATCTCGTCGCCTCCTCGTCGGAAGGGCACCACATCGCCTGCTTCTTTTACGGGCTCCCACCTCTATACCGAGGCAACTCGGGCGCGAAGTTGGCTAGCCGACACGTCCAAGATTTGCTGTAGAATAATGTAGAATCGTTGTCTCTATGGGGTTTTGTATAGTTGCCATGATGGAGGAATTTGTGCAAGAATAATCATGGATGAAAGCTTGATGAAGAATGGAGCATGCTCTCAAAAGGAATGAGCAACCCATCAAAAGAGCTCGGCCAGCCCATGTATATAGTGCTCACTGTGAATTACAATATGGGTGAAGGGAATTAATCAAAACCATGCTAAATGAAAAAAGCACCTCCACAGCACACACACAAATGGGGGGGCCCCACCAAATTAACATCAAGCAACATTTTCACACAATTAAACCTCTCTCTCTCTCTCTCCTCACATGATATGGCCGGCCCCTGCACAAATTAATGATCATACTTGTGCTCACACAAAAACAAGTGGAAAGAATAATATGCATAAGGAAAAGTCCACCAAAAATTAACCCCTCCCATACTCCAAACAGTGGCCGGCCACATCAATGGACAAGTGGGGAAAAAGGTTTTCTTTTAATGAAGAGGTCACAATCACAATAAACCCCCTCCACAAAATGTTATTTGCAAACTGCAAATAACACCCTCCAACGAAAAGTCCGGCCGGGAAAGAACAAAGAGAAACCGGCCGAAACGGAATGCAAACTGGCAACTCCAGAAAACTGGTCCCGTAATAAATTACAGGAAAACCCCGATACTGTGCATACACACCCGCATCTGTATTCCGTCCGGATACAAATGCAAAAAGACAAAACTACACTATCAAATACCAAGATCCGGTTTAAGCCAAAGCCGGCTAGTAAAAACTGTCCGATCACGATCTGTGCAATACCGCACGTATCTGATCGAACCCTGCCATATCTCCATACGGCCTCTACAGCGTTTCGCCCGAAAACCTGAGTAACTGAAAATGTGGTGGACTCTAAAGACTCGTCAATACTATGGCTGTGGATTTAACCACTAGCACGTCAGAGGTATAAGCCAATACGTGACGGGCCACCAGCTATTGACTAAAAGGGACGTCGATGAGCGAACTCATCCTGACACCCTACTGAGCCTGTCAGTGACAATATCCGTACAGTCCGGTCCGTTCGTCTATGAGCATCGCATGTCGGGCCTAGGGGGTTGGTAAAAGTCAGACCTCCAAAAGCGGTACAAGTCGTGTCGGAGTGTAGCCCAGAACACCCTGAGATACTACTGGAATACCTACCAGTAAATCTCCTGCCTTGGCCAAGGACTTCGTGTAATGGCTCTCCTAGACACAGCGCGACCTCACCCCCAATACCGGGAGAGACGAACCCCTGAAGATCCGCTCACTGCCTCTATGTGGCTCGGGACTGTACCCAACTAAAACCTGTTTGCACGACTCCTTTGAGCCGTGGTAGGGTAGTAATCAAAGCACAGTGGGAACTCACACGAGACAAATGATGATCCCCAGGTCGATAAACTAACCTGTACACATGTCACCAGGGAACTGCTATCTGACGTCAGGTATAAGACCAACTAGCAGGTTCCCAGCGAGTCCTGTCCGGTGTACTCATAACCCAATGAGCACTTGTATACATCTTAGGTGATCCAACTGACACCAGTGGCCTGTGAGACCGGCCACCGCCCCTCGTCAGGGTCTCGACTGTATACACTAGTCTACTCTGGAGAATCGATGCCCTGTCTCGAAACTCCCACGACTAGGGACCATTTAAGGATGTGCTTGTAGACCCCAGCTCTCACGTATATGATCGCCCTCATACTGTTGGCAGTCAAGCAAGAATCCTAGGGGCTCTATCAACGTGTAATAGCGACCTGTCAGGTCACCTAAAGCAGTACACGATGGTAAAGGTAAACCAGATAGCAAACTATCATCTCGAGTAAGACTGTCGTACCGGGATAGGTCCTCCCTCAATCATTGCAATCACGTGCCTGTGATCCAATAATTGACTCTGAGGGCACTATCTCCAACAATCTCCCACTTGCACTCAAGGCTAATTATTGCGATGTCGCATACTCACAGCCCGTGTGATACCGAACACCCAACTCCTCTACTAGTCAGTCTCATAAAGCCTGTTTGCGAAACTCTTGCATTCGAGGAATAGCCTCAGTGAGTGGATCCGCCTAGATGTTTCTTTCTATGTCTCTCTATATCTCAAGTTCGCGGAGAAAACCATCTCCCGAAATGAGCAATACCTGTCTTAGAATGTCTGGATGCCTGATGGGACCTAGCTCATAAATGAACTCCAAATCCAAACTTCTTAGACTGTATCGTCAACTGAACTTAATCAGTATCCTGCGCCATGCCACCCTCAGTATTGCCTTGGATTACCTATCCAAAACACTGCCCCTCGTCAGAAGGAAAACTATAACTCTGACAACCTCCTTGTCGTCCATGTCACCTTGGAAGCCTGGAATGATAACCGTCTCCCAAATGAGGCTGTCGTTATCATATCCCTAGAACATCCACTTATGTTCTAAAACTGCTTCCGACTGTTTCTCCAGGATTGGATCAATATCAACTTCTTGCATCTAGTGCAAGAACAACATCTGGTGTGGTACTTGACATCTCATGATTGACTCAATTGCCTAAGCAAGTGATCTGCCAATCATGCACATCCCTCTCTACTTTAGTCTATAAGACACCTTTAGAGAGGGTGACTCCATCACCTGCAGGTATACTACCGTGCTAAGAGTCGTCCATTCTAAATACTCTTAGAATGCTGTCAAAGTACCCTGATTGGGAAACCACCCAAATCTAGATCTAAAACCATAGATCTAGTAACCAGTATGTCTGATATAATGTCCAAGTCCCAAGTGGAGAAAACACTGTGTGACGACCAAAGTATAACCGATCGTAGTATAGGAATATCACTTCCTACTACCTTCTCAACAGATCCATCCCTTATTCTGATAACGTCAAACCCATGACTGTCACATCAGAAATAGATGATCTATCTCCGCTATATCTGCTTTAGTCTATAAATAGACATAAGCCTGATATCCACCAATGCTTCCGCTGCTCCCACTGACTACGACAACCCTCTGGCAGAGTCATATAGACGTGCACTTCTAAAGCTAGTTTAGAACGACGCTATATTCATCCTCCTGCCGGGTCTCGCAGCCTGGAACAACAGCAATGGCAAGTGTGGGTAAACAAGAACTTCCCTGTCACCGTCCTTGAGGCTACCGGAGTACCTCTCGGGTGCCTGAAGTTACCCACCTTATCTGCGGAGTGGCCAATGGAATGTCAAATCAGATTGAATCTTTAGGTTCCTTATCAAATCTTCAGTAATCGTTTGCGGTTCTGGAATCACTTCCAGTTCTACCATACTCCCACTACTGTTTTTGAAAAAATCCATTTTTATTAAAACTGTGGCGAGTCAAGAACAATATCATTATTGATCTTTCTTACGGTAGAAAGTCAACCCTCGTCATAGCCTGGGTCAACCCACAAACAGCCACTACAGAAACGTGCCTTGAGTTATCCAGAGTCTGGTTTTAATCATAAGCCGGACAACTCCCCGTACCTTAACAATGTTAAGATATGAACTGTACTATATCCAATATAGAACCAGAGGCACTGATTTAATTGAACCAGATTCAAATCATGCAGCTGTCTCCAGTGCATGTCAACTAAATGGAGAGAGGCCGATCAGCGTTACTCAACTTAGGAATGCTTCCAATTATGAGTAACCTGAAAGAGAAGTAATTTCTCTTTATCATTACTATCAACTGAATACCATACACAAGTATCTACATCTTCGATCACCTTGAAGAATCCCGATACTTGCTACACCTGGTTCTCTACTCTATTCAAATACCTATAACTCCTCAAAACTTAGACCCTGTGTTTCTACGAAACACATGTCTAAGAACTAGAGAAGTTAAAAGTAAACAGAATATAGTATGAGGACCAACCCCTCTGTCCTAATGGACACTGGACAACATACAATACTCTGTATAAGTCCGCTGAGTCTAACTCTTTCACTGTGTGTCGTAGGTTGAAAACTGTATTTATGGTTAAGAAGAATTACACCGCTGTTTAATGCTCCTTACCTAACCATCCACTGATATAGGTAAATGTCATCGACATAATATCAAAAGGTATATCTCACTCTATGAAAATAGACGTACAGATATATCAATTTGAAATTGGTGCACAACAGCGGATATTCAAAACCAAATATTTGCCGACCGGCAAACATCCCAGGTGATCTCCTCAAATATCACCGATTACAACGAATCCCGATATAATGAGGAAGATCACCCAATTCCCAATAACTTACTCCCACTCATCATCTGTAAAACCATACAGATGTGAGAATCAAACCTGGTAAATACATATCCTGGAGCAAGTGTCTAATCGGGAAATCAGTTTTCTTTTAACAGTACACAGTTGAACTGAAACATTGAAATGTTTCGATGGGGTATCCTGGTATTCCTAGTAATGCCTCTACGATTATCCAGATTCACAACTATAACCGTATAATTCTTTGCCACCTCTCCAAATTCCTTTATATGTCTTTAGTCATTACCTTCTGCACACCCCTTAGGCCAAATGGTTTTCTTCCTTCCCTACCGTTCGGCACCAGCCTATGGTTTGGAAGAAGACTATCCTATAAGCATAATGGGTGTACTGTCCTAATCCTAGGAGCACTCGCAATGCGAGAGAAGGTGAAGATAAAAGACAACCGAATAAGCCTTATTCCTATTTCTCCTGGACCAGAATCCATCCCCGAACTGGAACAAGTTCCTTTCGAGTTCGTATATAACCATACGATGGAGTATCCAATAAACTGTGGATCTTCGTAGTGATACGGAGTGTCCTGGAGAAATACAAAGGTGATTTAGGATTGGCGAAGAAATACTTGGTTTGGTTGTGAATATCAGTCGCAATTTACTTTGCCCTCTTACTAATCCCTTTCTTTGTCTTAATCTTAATACCTTCTGCATACCATCGTTATGCTAATTGATTTTCTTCATTCCCCACTGTTCGGCACCAGCCTAAAGTTTGGAAGAAGACTATCCAATTTGCGTAATAGGTGTACTATCTCCTAAACTAAGGAGTACTCGTAACTTGAGAGAAGGCAAAAAGGAAAAGACAACTGAATAAACCTTATCCGTTTTCTCCAGAACCGGAAACCATCCTCGAATTCCTTCGAGTTCGTATCTAACCATACGATGGCTTTGTCCAATGGAAGTAGACGTTCGCAGTAATACGGGGCGTCCTGGAGAAAAGGGTAAAAGTAGGAGTGGCAATGAGGTCTGCAACTCTGACAATCCAAAAGCCAGTGTTAAGAAGGTTCGGTCAACTTGGTCACTGAGTCATAGTCTTAGGGTCGGGTCAATGGTCGCTGCCAAGAGAGAGAGAAAAGAAACACTCAGCGTGCACTCTAACCAAGATCAGAATGGTTACCAATTTATCTAATCTGGAAACCTCCCACTGTACCTCAAATTCTCCTCCAAACCTGAAAGAAGAATTAGTCGGGGTCACCCGAGGAGTAAACCAACTCATCAGTGGGAATCGGGATCCAACTATCATCGCATGATAATGTGACGGAATCCGCTCATGGTATCACACTCCAGAAGGTATGCGCATATCTGGCAAGTTTCAGTTCTTTTGAAACTCCCGATGTGATTTTTACCCCATGCTCTTATGACCTTGACTTTGGCCAACATATCATAAGTCACATGTCAAGTTCTACCCGTCATTCTCCAGGTTAGTTTGAATCCACCCGTACCTACCCTTGACTTTGGCCAAAATGGCAGTACGACTGTCCCAAACCAACGCATCTATCTATGCTGCATATGAATACCCAATAGCTACCAATCACTGTGCCTTGACTTTGGCCAACATACACAGCTTGAATACTATTGACTACCCATATGAAACGACGGAGGGCTACGAATGGTTTCTGGCGAAAACCTTTAACGTAATGAACTTGATATCGTTGAAGGAACGGATAGCTTTTTTAAAAAATAGTGACGAAAACCTTTGCTAAAGAGGTCACTCCCGGTGAAGGGATCTCGGCTCTTTCCCCGTAGAATGGGGTGCAGGATATTCCAAATGAATACCACGGTGCAAAGCAAAAGTAATCGGCTATAGTGAAGTTAATGCCCTGACGCAAACTTCTGTCCAAGGGGTCACTCCCGGTGAAGGGATCTCGGCCCTTGCCTCGTCGACTGAGGAGCAGGATATTCCAAATGAATACCACGATGCAAAACAAAAGTGAACGTCCTTGCAATAACAGCTTTTTGAAAAGTGTTCCAACAACATCAGAATAGGTTTGTTTAACTTGCATTGATCCGAATCAACGCAGTCCCATCAATTGATTACACCACAAAGAACGAAAATATACTGACGTACGTATATGCCATCCGCATTCGCCACTGGGTCCCGTCATCACCCGTTAGGTTAGCTAACTAACGGCAGAGCGGGGACTGGACTAGCGCGGATGAAAAACATATACAACATCTACTAATATATATACCAATATATAGTAATTCGCTCAAGGCGTGAATAAAATGCAACATCACAGAAATGTACAGCATTACAGAACAATACAGATATCTGGGATCCCCGGGTTTCACAGAGCCATTACTGAAAACCCGACATTCCCCTGGTCGTGTGGATAGCCTGTGCAATGAAAACCTAGACCCCTACGGGCGCGGCAAGTCACCCGCCAAAAACCTGAAGCGAGGCAGCCCCCTCCAGCACCGTGAATGGACCACCCAGCACTTCACGGAATCCGGTAACTTGGGCACCCCTCCTGGGTCAACCTGTACCCCCTACGAGTGCGGCGAATAGCCCGCCAATTCTAGAGTGGAGCCCCTTCCGTCCCAATGCCATGAGATGCGGGCTTGTTGCCCTCCAGAACCCGGCTATCCGTGCACCCCACCGCGGGGTAAACCTAGTACAGAAAGTAAAATATACATACAACGGGTACATCGACCGCAACCAGGTCGTGCCCCAAAATAATAATACAAACAGGCAGTGACGGCAGTCCACATGTCGGACGCTCGCCCCGCAATATCAAATGTACATAATACAACAAAACTGTACTAGCATTGCATCCAGGCTATCCCCCACGACCGATCCGCAACATCACAGCAATACACAGAACATCAACGTGAGAATCACGTTCGCAAATCCGTCTAACCGGGCTATAGCAGTTAGACCGGATTTACCGATCAAGTGACATTCACGGTCGCAGATATAATGTAAATACTGTGAAATAATGTGTTTAAAATATCCGATCGATCAAAATTAACAAGTGGGCCCCAAAGCAATACTGTAGCATATCAGGAAATTCTGGGCCCAATGTTATTATTCCAAAACCCCTAAAATCACCCATAAAGCCTACTGGAAAAATTGTACACACTGATCCATCAATACTGCGGCGGAACCGCGGCAACAAGTAGGGTTTTGCCGCGGTTCCGCGCTCCTGTGAAGAGATCAGTGTCTCGAATTTCTACAGTAGTCTTAGGTCTTCTAGCACAGTACTTTTATACAACCTGAAAAATTTTTGGAGACCAAAAAATTTCAACAGAAAACTGTCGCTAGCAAAAATGTAGATTTTGGAATTTTGGTCGATCGGAAATGCAAAAAACATCAAACGAAGCTAGACGAAGTTAATGGCGAGTCTCTGATACCACTGTAAGTGCACGGCGGCGCCCCGGCCGACAACCCGACGGCCAAATGCGGAAGCGGTGAAAAACTTTAATTTTGCGGACTTAGCAAACCGGCACCACCGCGCACTAAACACCCGGATCGGGCCATTAAACTAGATCTAGCAAAGTAACAAGATGGGTTAGAGAGATATACCGACTGATCCGAGTCCTCCGGTCTTCTCATCATCATCCCGATCTCCCGCATAATGTCCGGTCTCCATCTCGTCGCCTCCTCGTCGGAAGGGCACCACATCGCCTGCTTCTTTTACGGGCTCCCACCTCTATACCGAGGCAACTCGGACGCGAAGTTGGCTAGCCGACACGTCCAAGATTTGCTGTAGAATAATGTAGAATCGTTGTCTCTATGGGGTTTTGTATAGTTGCCATGATGGAGGAATTTGTGCAAGAATAATCATGGATGAAAGCTTGATGAAGAATGGAGCATGCTCTCAAAAGGAATGAGCAACCCATCAAAAGAGCTCGGCCAGCCCATGTATATAGTGCTCACTGTGAATTACAATATGGGTGAAGGGAATTAATCAAAACCATGCTAAATGAAAAAAGCACCTCCACAGCACACACACAAATGGGGGGGCCCCACCAAATTAACATCAAGCAACATTTTCACACAATTAAACCTCTCTCTCTCTCCTCACATGATATGGCCGGCCCCTGCACAAATTAATGATCATACTTGTGCTCACACAAAAACAAGTGGAAAGAATAATATGCATAAGGAAAAGTCCACCAAAAATTAACCCCTCCCATACTCCAAACAGTGGCCGGCCACATCAATGGACAAGTGGGGAAAAAGGTTTTCTTTTAATGAAGAGGTCACAATCACAATAAACCCCCTCCACAAAATGTTATTTGCAAACTGCAAATAACACCCTCCAACGAAAAGTCCGGCCGGGAAAGAACAAAGAGAAACCGGCCGAAACGGAATGCAAACTGGCAACTCCAGAAAACTGGTCCCGTAATAAATTACAGGAAAACCCCGATACTGTGCATACACACCCGCATCTGTATTCCGTCCGGATACAAATGCAAAAAGACAAAACTACACTATCAAATACCAAGATCCGGTTTAAGCCAAAGCCGGCTAGTAAAAACTGTCCGATCACGATCTGTGCAATACCGCACGTATCTGATCGAACCCTGCCATATCTCCATACGGCCTCTACAGCGTTTCGCCCGAAAACCTGAGTAACTGAAAATGTGGTGGACTCTAAAGACTCGTCAATACTATGGCTGTGGATTTAACCACTAGCACGTCAGAGGTATAAGCCAATACGTGACGGGCCACCAGCTATTGACTAAAAGGGACGTCGATGAGCGAACTCATCCTGACACCCTACTGAGCCTGTCAGTGACAATATCCGTACAGTCCGGTCCGTTCGTCTATGAGCATCGCATGTCGGGCCTAGGGGGTTGGTAAAAGTCAGACCTCCAAAAGCGGTACAAGTCGTGTCGGAGTGTAGCCCAGAACACCCTGAGATACTACTGGAATACCTACCAGTAAATCTCCTGCCTTGGCCAAGGACTTCGTGTAATGGCTCTCCTAGACACAGCGCGACCTCACCCCCAATACCGGGAGAGACGAACCCCTGAAGATCCGCTCACTGCCTCTATGTGGCTCGGGACTGTACCCAACTAAAACCTGTTTGCACGACTCCTTTGAGCCGTGGTAGGGTAGTAATCAAAGCACAGTGGGAACTCACACGAGACAAATGACGATCCCCAGGTCGATGAACTAACCTGTACACATGTCACCAGGGAACTGCTATCTGACGTCAGGTATAAGACCAACTAGCAGGTTCCCAGCGAGTCCTGTCCGGTGTACTCATAACCCAATGAGCACTTGTATACATCTTAGGTGATCCAACTGACACCAGTGGCCTGTGAGACCGGCCACCGCCCCTCGTCAGGGTCTCGACTGTATACACTAGTCTACTCTGGAGAATCGATGCCCTGTCTCGAAACTCCCACGACTAGGGACCATTTAAGGATGTGCTTGTAGACCCCAGCTCTCACGTATATGATCGCCCTCATACTGTTGGCAGTCAAGCAAGAATCCTAGGGGCTCTATCAACGTGTAATAGCGACCTGTCAGGTCACCTAAAGCAGTACACGATGGTAAAGGTAAACCAGATAGCAAACTATCATCTCGAGTAAGACTGTCGTACCGGGATAGGTCCTCCCTCAATCATTGCAATCACGTGCCTGTGATGCAATAATTGACTCTGAGGGCACTATCTCCAACAAGAACTCCTTAATATGTTAAGGAGTGCAGAGAGCACTATGAAGTCAGCAAAGACTCCCGTTATGACCATTGGACAGTCTTCTTCTTCTCGCCCGAAAGCTAAGGCCAAGGGAAAGAAAAAGAAGAAACCCACTAATCCTAAGGGCGGAGTTAAAAAGATGAAGGGAAAGGGAAAGTCCACAGCTGGAGACCCGGGGAAAGGCGAGTGTTTTCATTGCCACAAGACAGGACATTGGAAGCGCAATTGCACGGAGTACCTAAGTCTCAAGAAGAAGCATGGTGATGCTTCTGCTTCAGGTGCGTTTGTGACTGAAAACTGTTTTTCTATAAACTCTGCTTCCTGGGTATTGGATACCGGTTCAGGTTCTCACATTTGCAATTCTATGCAGGGGCTGAGAAATAGCAAGGTTTTGAAGACAGGTGACCATACTCTCCGCATTGGAAATGGTTCCAATGTACATACAGTCGCAGTGGGACAGTATCACTTGGGGTTGCCATCTGGATGTATTTTGATTTTGAATCCATGTTATTTTGTACCAAGTATGCTATGTAATATAATATCCGTTTCTTTGTTGGACAATGAAGGATATAATTTTGTGTTGCAGAATAATGTTATGAACATTCACCTGAATCAAATGTTGGTTGGGTATGGTACGCTTAATAATGGAATATATGTCCTAAATCAACACACAGTTTTCAGTATACAACACACTAATAAAAGAAAACTTTCAGAATTAAATGAAGCTTTTCTTTGGCATTGTAGACTTGGTCATATTAACGAAACAAGACTAAACAAGTTACATAAAGATGGATATTTAAACTCTTTTGAATATAAATCTTATGCGACTTGCCAGTCTTGTATCAAGGGTAAAATGACCAAAACTCCGTTTTCCGGACACGGAGAAAGAGCTACTCAGCTCCTTGGCCTCATACATAGTGATGTATGTGGGCCAATGTCTACACAGGCTAGAGGCAGTTTTTCATACTTCATTACATTCACTGACGACTTCTCAAGATTCGGTCATGTATTTTTATTAAAGCACAAGTCCGACGCTTTCGAGAAATTCATTGAATATAAACAAGAAGTAGAAAAACAAACCGGCTTGAGTATTAAGATGCTTCGATCAGATCGAGGTGGAGAGTATCTCAGTACAGAATTTGCAAACTTCCTAAAAGAGAATGGGATTCTCTCTCAGCTCACTCCTCCTTACATACCACAGCACAACGGTGTGTCAGAACGACGGAATAGGACCCTATTAGATATGGTCCGGTCCATGATGAGTGACGCTGAGTTACCAGTCTCGTTTTGGGGGCATGCATTGGAGACTGCAGCTTTTCTGCTAAACAGGGTTCCAACCAAAGCCGTGTCTACCACGCCATATGAGATATGGAATGGGAAGAGACCATCTCTTAAAAGAATTAAGATTTGGGGTTGCCCGGCCTATGTTAAAAAGCAGAATCCGGACAAACTCGAGACACGGTCAGTCATGTGTAACTTTGTGGGATATCCAAAGAATTCTTATGGATATCTGTTCTACCACAAAGAGGAACAAAAAGTGTTTGTTTCTCAGTATGCCACATTCTTGGAAAAAGAGTTTTTCACAGATAAAGATGATGGCAAGGTAGTAGATCTAGAAGAGGTTCTGGAGACACAAACTACAAATGACGATTTGGTTGAACCGGTTGTTACAACAGAAACTGAAGAACCTCGGCCACTCCGTAGGTCTGGTAGGACTTCTCGCCCACCGGAGAGGTACTACGGTTTCCTCATTGATGGTGACGGAGAAGATTGCATCATGGATGATGATGATCCTACTAGTTTTCAGCAAGCTATCACGAGTGGTGACTCTGTGAAGTGGCTGGATGCCATGAGATTCGAAATGGAGTCTATGTACACCAACAAAGTATGGACTTTGGACGTTGTACCCCCTGGGGTAAAACCTGTAGGGTGCAAATGGATCTTTAAAAGAAAGATTGGTGTGGATGGGCAGGTAGAGACCTATAAGGCAAGACTTGTGGCGAAAGGTTTTCGTCAAAGACCAGGTTTGGACTATGACGAAACTTTTTCGCCCGTAACCATGCTTAAATCCATTCGGATCCTACTTGCTATTGCTGCTCACTACGACTATGAAATCTGGCAGATGGACGTTAAAACAGCATTTCTAAATGGAGATTTAGAAGAATGCGTTTATATGGATCAGCCAGAGGGCTTCATTGACAGTGGGAGCAGCGAGAAAGCATGTAGACTGCTTAAATCCATATATGGGTTAAAGCAGGCATCACGGAGTTGGAACATCTGTTTCGATGATGTCATCAAAGAGTTTGATTTCATCAAAAATCCAGATGAACCTTGTGTTTATAAGAAGGCTGTAGGGAGAGCTGTCACATTCCTCGTATTGTACGTGGACGACATTCTTCTCATAGGAAATGATATTCCTATGCTACAGTCGGTCAAATCATTCTTATCACTGAGGTTCTCCATGAAGGACCTGGGGGATGCCACATACATCCTGGGCATAAGGATCTATAGGGATAGATCCAAAAAGTTATTAGGATTGTCCCAAACCAGGTACATCAACACCATCCTAAAAAGGTTTAGTATGGAAGACTCCAAGCGGGGTGCCTTACCCGCTTGCCATGGAGTCACTCTCTCCAAGGATTCTTGTCCAAAGACCGGTGAAGAGAGAGCTCGCATGAGCATTATACCTTATGCTTCGGCAGTAGGATCTATAATGTATGCGATGTTATGTACACGCCCAGATGTAGCTTATGCACTTAGTGTTGTAAGCAGGTATCAATCCAACCCAGGGGAGAACCACTGGACAGCTGTGAAAAACATTCTTAAGTACTTGCGAAGGACTAAAGAATTGTTCTTGGTGTATGGTAATACAGATCTCCAAATGGAGGCCTTTACCGATTCGAGCTTCCAGAGCGATAAGGATGACAGCAAATCTATCTCAGGGTTCGTATTTACCCTCAATGGAGGGGCGGTAAGTTGGAAGAGTTCCAAACAGGATACCGTTGCAGACTCTACGATGGAAGCTGAGTACATTGCTGCCAATGATGCCGCCAAGGAAGCCGTCTGGATGAAGAAGTTCGTCTCGGAGCTAGGAGTAGTTCCAACCATTATCGATCCAATACCTTTGTATTGTGACAATAATGGAGCGATGGCGTTAGCCAAGGAGCCCAGATCCCATCAGCGGTCCAGACACATCCTGAGGCGCTTTCATTTGATCCGGGAGATTGTAGATCGCCGCGAGATCGAGATTAAGAGAGTAGACACAAAGAACAACGCCGCGGATCCATTCACCAAGGCCCTCCCTCAGCCGCAGCATGAGCGACTTTTTGAGATGTTGGGTATGAGATACGCCAATAACTGGCCTTAGTGCAAGTGGGAGATTGTTGGATATATGTATGCCCTAGAGGCCATTATGTGATAGTGGATGTATCAATACATATATATATATATATATATATATATATTCAGTTTGCATTCTTGCTCGACATGATAGTATGCTATCTGGTTTTTCTTTATCTGACATGTTGATTTGATCATGCTTTTATTCATTCATACATGCTGATAAAGCCCTGAGGATATCGTCTTGACTACTCTGATTATGATGGAGATCATACTAGTGGGACATCTGTAGTCTATACGCATATCCTGGAACGTCCCTAGTCATAGGTATATCGAGACGGGGCATTGATATACCAGAGTAGACTAGCGTATATGATTCTAGACCCATACGATGGACGATGAATGTTCCCACATTCATCGATGTTTGACATCAAGATCATATACGGGTGCTCAGTGGTGACTGGGTACACTGGACGGACTCACCGAGAACTCCTATATGGAATTATATCTATCGTCGGATAGCAGTTCTCAGGTGACACTGGTACAGGTTAGTCTGTAGACCCGAGATCGTCATGGAGTCTTGTGTGTTCTCCCACTGTACTTTGATTGCCACCCTACCACGGCTCTACTGAGTCGTGCAAACAGGTGGCCATTGGGTACAGTCCCGAGACACACGAAGACGATGAGCGATAGGAGGGGTTTCGTCTCTCCCGGTATTAGGAGTTGATGCTGTGCTGTGCCCGACTGGTTATAACAGTAAGTCCCTGGCCAGGGCTGCTGAGATTTGCTGATAAGTGTTATCAGTAGTTTCTCGATCTGTTATAGACCATTCACCGGCACGACTTATTGAGTTATTAGGGTCGACGTGACCATCCCTAGGCTCGATATGCAGCATATCTGACGAAGAGACCGGACTGTACGGTAGTGTTGCCGGATGGCTCGACGGGAGTTGTAGCAGGTTCGCTTGTTTTCTTCTGATCGCTCAATACCCGGGTGGCCGTTACGTTTAGATGACCGCTTGCGGTTTGGGGGTACCTGATATGATCATCACCCTCTGCCGGCGTATTGACGAATCTTAGAGTCCCATAAAGGAGTTACCCAGTCCAGGCAAAACGTTGTGGTGCGCGTATGCGATATGCGCATGCACCCGATTAAAATGTGCGTATATGATACCGAACATTGATCGGGTGGCCTGCTTTTGGTGGGGTCATATGAGATATGACCGGATTGATAAATTAAGTGTTGATTTATCATCTAACCATTAGTTTTCTCACTTGAAACCTTTCTAGGGTTTGATGGATGTATGCATGCATGCATGTGTTTCTTTCTTCCATTCTAGTTTCATGCACATGTGGATGTGCATACATGCATACATACATACACCCATCCATCATGGTTGTTAGCATATGGAAATGGTGGCAACATAAGACTCACACCATAGATTAAATAATGGATTATTATTTAATTTTGGTTTTAAAACAAAATGAAAAAGAAAAGGATAATCATTCTTGATTCTACACTCTTCTTCTGACCTAACCTATCTCAACTACCACTAACCTATGGTTATCCTTCTCTTTATCATTTAAAACCCAAGTTAAACTAACTATCCATCATTTTAATCATGGTTGAAGTTAAGAAGGAAATAAATATATATAGTGATATATATTTCATTTTCTTTTTAACTCAAGGTTATCTTTTTACACCTCTTGCAAAATTAGCCACCATCTTCATCCTCCTTCATCTTTTCCTCTCTAGTTTTTTTCTAGTGAGTTAAACACCATTAAAGAAAGGTTTTTGAAGAGAGATCCTAAGCCACAACCTCATTCTACTCAAGTCTAGCCAACTTGATTAGAGTGTTTCCTTCGGTTTTCCAAAGTAGCGAGCTTGGACGGAGAACTCCGTGGTGGATCGTCGTGGACGCAAGGGGACTTCAAGAGGACCTTGATTCAACAACCCAAGACACCAAGGAGTCTAGCAAAGGGGAGCTACAAAGGTTGTAGCCTTCAAACCCTAATCTTTACTAGCTTAAAGTTTTATAACCCTAATTTTCTAGGATCGATTCCTTTGCGTGTTTGTTTAGCACCATAAAAATTTAAACTTTTGGACATGTGATGCTTCAAAACTCTTCATAGGGTGCTAGACTAACCTTACAGTAGTATCGCATACCGAGCATCCCGAAGAGTCTCTCAAACTGTATCTGAGGAATGGCCTTCGTGAGTGGATCCGCCGTGTTGTTCTTCGTGTCAACCCTCCTGACCTCGATCTCCCGGCGATCAACTATCTCCCGGATCAGGTGATACCGCCTCAGAATATGGCTGGATCGCTGATGGGACCTGGGTTCCTTGGCCAAAGCCACCGCTCCATTGTTATCTCAATACAAATGTATTGGATGCTCAATGGATGGAACCACTCCAAGTTCAGTAATGAACTTCTTGATCCAGACAGCCTCTTTGGCAGCATCGTTGGCAGCGATGTATTCAGCCTCCATCGTCGAGTCTGCCACGATTTCCTGCTTGGAACTCTTCCAGCTAACCGCCCCTCCGTAAAGGGTAAAGACAAATCCCGACTGCGACTTAGAGTCGTCCTTATCACTCTGGAAGCTCGAATCGGTAAAGGGCTCCACTTGGAGTTCTCCGTTACCATACACCAAGAGCATCTCTTTAGTCCTTCGTAAGTACTTGAGAATGCTCTTCACAGCTGTCCAGTGACTCTCTCCAGGATCATCTTGATACCTGCTCACTACACTTAGTGAGTATGCTACATCGGGTCTGGTACATAGCATCGCATACATGATAGAGCCCACAGCCGAAGCATAGGGTATCCCTTGTATGCGAGCTCTCTCCAAATCAGTCTTGGGAGACATCTCTTTGGAGAGAGTGACTCCAGAGATCGTGGGCAAGTTCCCACGCTTGGAATCTTCCATACTAAACCTTTTTAGTATGGTGTCAATGTACCTGAATTGGGACAATCCCAATATCCGTTTGGATCTATCTCTATAGATCCTAATTCCCAATATGCAGGAGGCATCACCAAGATCTTTCATCGAGAATCTTTGTGATAAGAAGAGCTTGACCGATTGCAGCATCATTTCCTATCAAGAGTATGTCGTCCACGTACAATACGAGGAAGACAACCTTACTCTCTGCCACCTTCTTGTAGATACAAGGTTCATCTGGATTTTTGACGAAATCAAACTCTTTGATAACGACGTCAAAGCAGATGTTCCAACTCCGCGATGCTTGCTTTAATCCATAAATGGATTTAAGCAGCTTGCACACCTTTCCGCTGCTCCCACTGTCTACGAAGCCCTCTGGCTGAGTCATGTACACGCACTCTTCTAAATCACCATTTAGAAAGGCGGTCTTAACATCCATTTGCCAGATTTCGTAATCATGATATGCAGCGATGGCAAGCATGATCCGGATGGATTTAAGCATAGCTACTGGAGAAAAGGTTTCGTCATAGTCCACACCTGGTCTTTGATGAAAACCTTTTGCAACAAGTCTAGCTTTGAAAGTCTCCACTTTCCCATCTACACCAAGTTTCTTTTTAAAGATCCACTTGCTCCCGATGGGTTTTACCCCTTCAGGAGCAACATCCAAAGTCCATACTTTGTTGGTGTACATGGATTCCATCTCGAACCGCATAGCATCCAGCCATTTCACTGAGTCCCTACTCGTGATGGCCTGCTCAAAGCTAGTTGGGTCATCATCCTCCATGATGCAATCCTCGCTTCCACCGTCCATGAGAAAACCGTAGTATCTCTCAGGTTGGCGAGGAACCCTACTAGATCGGCGGAGAGGCTGAGGTTCATTGGGAGCTACTGAATCTTCTGGTTCCACTAAATCTTCAGTTACGGTTTGTGTATCTGGAACCTCTTCCAGCTCTACCACTTTGCCACTAATTTCTTTTTCAAGGAATTCCTTTTCTAAAAAGGTGGCATGTTGAGCAACAAACACTTTTTGTTCCTCACTGTGGTAGAAAAAATACCCATATGAGTTCTTTGGATATCCCACAAACTTGCAAAGAACTGACCGTGCCTCGAGCTTGTCCGGATTTTGTCTTTTGACATAGGCTGGACAACCCCATATCTTAACTCGTTTAAGATATGGCCTCTTCCCACTCCATATCTCATATGGTGTGGTAGGTACAGATTTAGATGGAACTTGATTCAATAGGTATGCTGCTGTTTCCAGTGCATATCCCTAGAAGGAAATAGGTAACTCAGCTGTGCTCATCATAGAGCGCACCATATCCAATAGGGTGCGGTTCCTCCGTTCAGATACACCGTTGTGCTGTGGTGTATATGGAGGAGTCAGCTGAGAGAGAATCCCATTCTCTTTTAGGAAGTCCAGGAATTCATTGCTCAAGTATTCACCTCCTCGATCAGATCGAAGGATTTTAATACTTTTTCCGGTTTGGTTCTCGACTTCTTGTTTATATTCTCTAAATTTCTCAAAAGCTTCAGACTTGTGTCTTATCAAGTACACATGTCCGTATCTTGAGAGATCGTCAGTGAATGTAATGAAGTACGAAGAACCATCCCTGGCATGTGTAGACATGAGACCACATACATCACTATGTATCAGTCCCAAGAGTTCAGTAACTCTTTCTCCGTGTCCCGTAAACGGAGTTTTGGTCATCTTGCTTTTGAGACATGACTGGCAAGTGTCATAAGATGAAAATTCGAATGGTTTCAAATATCCATCCTTATGCAACTTAGCCAGTCGTGTCGCATTGATGTGACCCAGTCTACAATGCCACAAGAAGGATTCGTTCAGTTCTGAACTCTTCCTCTTGTGTGTGTTTGTTATGCTCAGAACTGTTGATTGATTTAGAACGTAAATGCCATTGCACAACGTGCCTGATCCAACCAACTTTTGGTTACGGAAAATGTTCATAACATTGTCCTGTAATACAAAATTATATCCTTCTTTACTTAGCAAAGAAACCGATATAATGTTGCATATCAGGTTCGGCATGTAATAGCATTCGTTCAGAACCAATGTATTACCAGTTGGTAATAAAAGGTGATATTCCCCGACAGTCTTAGCTGCAACAATTGCACAATTTCCAACTCTAATGTCTTTATCACCTTCTCCAAGTTCTCTATCTTTTCTAAGCCCATGTAACTGATTACATATATGGGATCCTGACCCGGTATCTAATACCCAGGACGTAGGGCAAATGGAGAAACTGTTCTCTGTAACGAACACACCCGAAGAAAATGCATCATCATGTACTTTCTTCATTCGGGTGGTATGGGAATCCTGGTATTCCCCTATATCCTGTTCAGTCCTATAACTCTTATAGGAAAGAACGGAACCAACGTTCCCCAGCACAGTATAACATGCGGGTTCGGTCAATACATCCATATTATTATCTTTATTAAGGCATGAAATGGTCGCTACCTGGAGAGAGAGAGAAGAAAACACTTTAGCGTATGCTCGTGCAATATCAGATTGGTTATTATCTTATCTAATCAGGATGGCTCCCACTGCTTTTTATCAAATTTTCCTTCAAACGCTAAAAGGAAAGACTAGCCGGGATTAATTACACACTACAAGTTCGCCAATCTTTCAGCCAGGCCAGTGTCGGTACTTTGAGGGAGGTCCCCCGTGCTTTCGCACGAACCTAATTAATGTAAACCTCGTTTTCCCAGAGGCTTAACCTCGTTAACACCTTTCTAGACACCTACTTGATCGGCTAATTGTAATATGTAAAACTCTCCCAGGAGTAACTCTTACTCGCAGTGGGTATCGGGATCCAACTATCTCATAGAAGGTATGCAATCTCATTGCAAATTTCAACACTTGAAATTCCCGATAATGCTTTTGCCCCAAACGATCTATGACCTTGACAAGGTCAACAAACCATAGACCGTAAGTCAAGTTCAACCCGTCATTTCTTGATTGAATCAAACCCACCCGCACGACCCTTGACAAGGTCAACAAGGCCGTACGACTACCCTAACTCAATCTGCATCATATGCATAAGCAGATAAATACTGGTTAGCTACCGCACACTGCGCCTTGACAAGGTCAACAAACGCAGCACGAATACTAAACAGGACTTATCTGAAATGACGGAGGGCTACGACAGGTTTTTCTGAAAACCTATTGCGTAATGAACTTGATATCGTTGTAGAATCAAATGAAGTTTTGAAATGGAGTGATTTTGAGGCTTTTCCAGTTTTGCTAAAGGGGTCACTCCCAGTGAAGGGATCGTCGGCCCTTTCCTCGTCGAATGAGGTGCGGGATATATCATATATATCGCTGTGCAAAGCAGAAACTATAGAAGCAATCAAAAACAAACCGAGTGTGTAGCATCTGCCAGTTATTGCTAAAGGAGTCACTCCCGGTGAAGGGATCTCGGTCCTTTCCTCATCGAATAAGGTGCAGGGCATATCATATATACCGCTATGCAAAGCAAGAACTGTAGCTACCCTTTTTATTTAAAATTTGATTCTACAACATCTTTTGGTTTCTTTTATTTCATTAATCACATTAATGAAGTCCCATCATTTAAGTACCTAAACATCACAGATAAATACGACTTACACTTATGCCATCCGCATTCGCCTCGATGTCCCCTCGTGCACCGTTAGGTTAGGTAACTAACGACAGAGCAGGGCATGGCTAGTGCGGGTGCAAAACATAAGTAACGTCTATATAATATATCATATATACTATATACTGTATCTATCACAGAACATCACATGATCACATCACAGATATCGCAGCAGAAGAAACATATGAAACATTGGATATACTAGGACATCCGTGTTTTCAATACGAGCCAGTATAAAACACGGATTCCACAGTCGTGATGAATAGCCAATCCCACACCCCTAGACCCCTACGAGAGCGGCAAGCAACCCTGCCAATTCTAGGGTTAGGAGACCCGGACTCGACTCCTCGAGTTAGTCTCCCACTGGACCCTAGAACCCGGTTACTTGTGCTCCCCTCCTTGGGTCTATCCTAATGCGGAAAAGTAAATAATATACAAAAGGTGACAACTTCCGCTACCTGGAAGTGTCCCAAATAAAAGAATATTACATACAAGTTTTTACATGAATGAAAATGAAAAACACTCATCTCACATAAAAACCCCCGGCTATTCAAACACGACGATCCAATATAACATATCCAGCAACACATAACATCACATGTCATCAACGTAAGTAAGTATGCATACCGCAATTGTCGTTGACGTATAGTAATGAAACCGGCGATATGAACATACTACACTTACGGTCACAGAAAAGAAAGTGTAAAACTACAACAGTTGGAATCCGCAACCTCTTTAGACATCACATGCCTAATCAAATGAAATACTTAGACATCACATGCCTAACAGTTATAAACCCCGCATTTTAGTCTCATTGTCGAAAACCCTTTTCAATATCAAGTGAAACTAAACCGCTAGATTTATAACATTCATTCAGTTATCTCATAACTGTTTGTGAATTCCAATTATTGTATCACATTCCAGATAAACAGAAAATGTTAAACTTTCCGATCGAACAGTCGAATACCCAAGTTTTCCCGATACAGCTCAACACATGAAATAAGTCTAACAACATTCAGTTCGTGCCTCAGTACCAACGGTCCAGCCGTAGAAGGGTCAAGCCAACGCCTCACATGTGGCACGCCGTACTGCCCCAAACCCGAAGGTTCAAAGGGCAGTTCAAGACGGTCACATAATCGAGTTAAGGTTTGTTGTCTTCTAGAGGGTCCATCGCGTTACTTGCACTACTTAGAACGTCGTTAAACTACGGAAAAATCCAACACTTGGAAATTTCCCGACAGGGGAAAAGTTGAGTATTTATATCCGGTCGAACTTTTTAACAAATTCAAAAAATTATCCGCAATCCACATAGACAAAATCTGATAATCCGATCGAATCATCGAATCCCCAAAACAACCTGGAATATTCAACTCTAGAATAAATTTTAAAAATTCCCAGAAAATCCAACACCAGAATCAATCAGTTACTGTGCAAAAATTATTTTATAATTCAATAATTTGCCGCGGAACCGCCGCAGAAGCAAGGCTTCTGCCGCGGTTCCGCCGCACTGTAGACTCTTCAGTAAGTTATTTTTGCACCGTAATTCATAGATTGCCCTGCTGAATTTTTTAGCAATTTTTAATCTGGAAAAATCCCAGTTTTTAGAAAAAGTCCAGAGAGCATCAAAAAGTTAGGTTTTCGGGTTCGATCGGGTTTCAAACATCGTCTAGACTTCGCCTAAGACTCTAGCTAGGCTCTGATACCACTGTAGGGTTCCTAGGCACTCTCAAGAGGTCTCACAAGGCATCAACCATGCCAATTTCAAATTTTACGGGTGCCGAGAAAGCCTAATACGGATCGTTAACTAGAAATTTAGGCGAAATACGAAACTAGTTAATACTTTAACTAAAGGAGAGAGACTACAACCTTTGTAGATCCGGTTCTCCACTTCCTTTGCTCCACATAGGCGTCCTCTCGCTGTCCATCTCGAATCTCGGACTCAATCGTCGGCTTGATCGGAGAAATGGGCGGACTAGGTCGTCGGCTTCGTGCCGAAGATGATCTACGTCGAGGCATCACAAGTTCAAGCTCCGACTTCACAAATTTGTGAAACTTGTGAATAAAACACCCAAAACAACTTGGCAAGAGGTAGAGGGTGAAGAAATAGGAGGTGGGTTCACTTTAGAATTGGATTTCTCACTTTAGATCTCAAGTTGCCATTGATGGCATCAAGCTTTCTTTCTTGAAGAAGAAGATGAAGAAGAAGAAAGAATATGATAAGTGTTGAATTAATATGAAAAATAATTCAATACTTATCATAAGCTAACCATAGTTGAGTGTAGAGAATAGACCATGGTTACTTGGATGGGTTAGGGTTAAGCATGAAGACAAGAATGGTTAAGAAGTCAAAGCTTCATGAAGCTTCAACTAAAAACAAACATAGCCACCATTCTTATCTAAATCTTTTCCAAATAAATAAATAAATAAACAAATAAATGAAAAAGCAAAACCCTAATTATCTCTTAACCATGGTTTAATCCTTTACACTTAACCACATGATCAAGTATCATCAAACATGATACAAATATGTGCACAAAAGTATATCACATATACTTCTTCCACATCAAGTGAGAAAATCCATTTAAAGTGAACCAATACTATTTAATACAAAGTAATATATCAAATATATAATTATACATTAAATCATTAAATCAACACTTGATTTAACGATCCGGTCATATCGCATATAACCGACTAGTATCCTATGTATCGGCTTATCGAATCAATCCTTGATTCGATATCTAGGTTATATCGAATATAACCAGTCGATACATCCATCGCGAGAATGGAATACGGTATCACATACACGCATCATTCTCGGTCCTGCGCATATCTCATATGCACTCCTATTTCATTTCGCTTGAGCCAGGAAGCCTCTGTGTAGGACTCTAAAGACTCGTCAATACGCCGGTAGCAGATGATGATCATATCAAGCACCCATAAGCCGCAAGCGGTCTGCTAAACGTAACGGCCATCCGGGTATTGAGCGATCAGAAGATCGACGAGCTAGCCCGCTCACACTCCTGTGAATCCAACCAGTAACACTTACCGTACAGTCCGGTCTGTTCGTCTGATATGTCGCATATCAAGTCTAGGGGTGGTATACGTCAGACCCCAATAACCGATAAGTCGTGCCGATGTGAGGCTCATAACGGGTCGAGAAACTACTGGTAACACTTACCAGCAAATCTCTGATCAGCCCTGGCCAGGGACTTCCCTGTTACGGCCAATCAAGCACAGCGCAACATCAACCCCCAATACCGGGAGAGACGAAACCCCTCCTATCGCTCATTGCCTCCATGTGACTCGGGACTGTACCCAAAGACCACCGTTTTGCACGCCCTCATGGACGTGGTAAGGTGGAGATCAAAGCACAGTGGGAATCACACAAGACTCTATGACGATCTCGGGTCTACAGACTAACCTGTACAAGTGTCACCTGAGAACTGCCATCTGACGTGAGGTATAATACCATCTGGGAGTTCTCGGCGAGTCCGTTCAGTGTACCCAGTCTTCACTGAGCACCCGTATACCATCTATGATGTCAAACACCAATGGATATGGGATCATCCATCGCCCATCTCATGGGTCGAGAAGGGTATACGCTAGTCTACACTGGTATATCGATGCCCTGTCTCGATACACCCACGACTAGGGACCTTGAAGGATGTACTTATCGACTACCATGTCCCCACTAGTATGATCTGCATCATAGTCCAGGTAGTCAAGTACACATCCTAAGGGCTTTATCAACATGTAACTATACGACAGTTTAAAGAGACAAGTGTACATGTTAAGATAAAGAGCAACCAGATAGCATACTATCATATCGAGCAAGAAAGTCATCTCTATATATGTCCAAGCATCCAATATAATATACATCATCTGTACAATACTGGCCTCTAGGGCATACATACAACTAACAGGTAGTGTTGCCGGTTGGCTCGACGGGAGTTATAGCAAGTTCGCTTGTTTTCTTCTGATCGCTCAATACCCGGGTGGCCGTTACGTTTAGCTGACCGCTTGTGGCTTGGGGGTGCTTGATATGAACATCACCTACTGCCGGCATATTGACGAGTCTTAGAGTCCCACAAAGGATTTACCTAGTCCAGGCGAAACGTTGTGGTGCGCGTATGCGATATGCGCATGGACCCGATTAAAATGCGCGTATAGGATACCGTATATTTATCGGGCGGCTTGATTTTGGTGGGGTCATATGTGATATGGCCGAATTGATAAATCAAGTGTTGATTTATCATTTAACCATTAGTTTTCTCACTTGAATCCTTTTCTTGTTCATGATGGATGTATGCATGCATGTATGCTATCTTTCTTTTAGTTTCATGCACATATGGATGTGCATACACACATACATACATGCATCATCCTTCATGGTTGCTTATACATGGAATATGATGGCAATATAAGACTCACACCATGGTTGAATATATGGATTATTATTTGATTTATTGTTAAAACAAATGATATAAAGGAAAGGATAATTCTTGACTTGTTTCTACACTCTTCTTTAACCTAACCATTCTCACCTACCATTAACCATGGATTAATCTTTCCTTCTTTGTTTTAAACTCTAATTAAATAATAACTCAAACATTTGACCATGGTTTGAGATGAGAAGAAATAAATATATAAGGATATATTCTCATTTCTTTTAAAAAGGTTATCTTTTTACTCTTGTTAAAAAGAAAGCCATCATCTTCTTCCTCCTTCACCATTTGCTCTCTAGCCTTTTGTAGTGAGCGATATACTCATCAAGATTAGTTTTTGAAGTGAGAAAAGCCACCACAACATCATTCTACACAAGTTTAGCCAACTTGTTTAGAGTGTAATCTTCTTTTCTTCTCTTGAAAAGTCAAGTTGATAGCTTGGACGAAAGAGCTTCGGGTGGATCGTCGTGGACACAAGAAGACTTCAAGAGGACCTTCTTCCAACACCCAAGAGGCCAAAGAGTCTAGCGAAGAGAGCTACAAAGGTTGTAGTCTTGAAACCCTAGTCTTTTTGTCTTTAACATTTGGAAACCCTAATTTTCTAGGATAAGATCCTTTGTATGCTTGCTTAGCACCATAAAAACTTGAACTTTGTGACATGTGATGCTTCCAAACTCTACATAGGGTGCTAGGTAAACCTTACATTGGTATCAGAGCTGACCTAGAACATTAGGCGACACTTTTACGGAGTAAAAATCCCGATGGGATCAAAATACGACTTTTCGAAGCCTTCTCTGGACATTTTTTAAAATCTGACATTTATCAGAATTAAAAATACTTAAAAAATAGAGCAGGAAAATATATGAAATACTGTGAAAAACGAACCAATGATCTGTACAAATGGCCGCGGAAGCGCGGTGATTACTTGCTTAGGCCGCGATTCCGCGGCCGTACAGAGAGTTCAATGCTTCATTTTTGCATAGTAATTCATAAAACTGCTTGTATATTGTTTTGGGTATGTTTAATCTGAATTTAGTACTGTAAATTCTGGAGATGGTTTTGGACTCATCGATTCGATCGGAATTTTCATTTCGTTGCTTTTCCGGGTAAATTAGAAAGTATTGAAGTGTTTGAACGAGTATCATTTGCTCACTATTCACGGGGTTTAAATACTTTGGAGATACGTGCAAGTCTTTTTGTGGTGGACCCTCTAGAAGACAACAAACCTTAACTCGATTATGTGACCGTCTTGAACTGCCATTTGAACCTTAGGGTTTGGGACGGTACGGCGTGCCACATGTGAGGCGTTGGCTTGACCCTTCTACGGCTGGACCGCTACTACTGTGTCACACTCCGGATTTTTGAACCCTGCTCAAGTGTTGAGCTTTAGTGAATCTTGGGTACTTGATCGTTCATTCGAAAACTTTAATACTGTCTGTTTATCTGGAATGTGATGCAATGTATGGAATTCATATTACTAGACATGAAATACGAAGTATGTGATATTTTGTATTTGCGATGTCTAAAGAGAATGCAGATTCCAGATATTGCAGTTTTACACTTTCTTTTCTGTGACCGTAAGTGTAGTATGTTCGATATCGCCGGTTTCGTTGCTATACATCAACGACAATCGGGGTACACATACTTACTTACGTTGATGATATGAGATATTATATGTTGCTGAGATATGATGTGCAGGATTGTCGCGATTGAATAGCCGGGGGGTTTTATGTGAGATGAGAGTTTTATATTTTCATTCATGTAAATTCAAAAGTAATGTAATATTCTTTTATTTGGGGCACTTCCGGGTTGAGGTTGTGTCACCAGTGTTGTATATTATTTACTTTTCCGCATTAGGATGGACCAAGGAGGGGAGCACAGGTGACCGGGTTCTGGGGTTCAGAGGGGGCCATCTCGAGGAGTCGAGACCGGGTCTCCTAAACTCCAGAATTAGTAGGGTCGCTTGCCGCTCTCGTAGGGGTCCAGGGTGTGGGCTTGGCTATTCATCGCGACTGTGGAATCCGTATTTTCTATTCGGGCTAAATACTAAATACGGACGTCCTATTATATCCCACATTATATCTATGTTTCTGCTGCCTGTGTTCTGTGATATCTGAGACGATTGACATATTATATATATGATATATAGTAGACGTTACTTATGTCTTACACCCACGCTAGCCCGTCCCGGTATGTCGTTAGTTAAGTAACCTAACGGTGCATAACGGAACATTGCGGCGAATGCGGATGGCATAAGCGTACGTGTTATTTTCGTTTCTTTTCTGTGATTGGCTTAAGGACTTAAATGATAGGATTACATTAATGGGATTAATGTAAAGAAAATAAACCTAAAAAGATGTTGTAGAATCGGATTTAAAAACCACTCGGCTATTTATGAAAAAGCTACATTTCAAAACTGCGGAGCTTAAGCCACTCCTTTTGAAAACCATTTTGATTCTACGACGATATCAAGTTCAAAGCGTTAAAGATTTTCTTAAAAATCATCCGCAACCCTCCGTCATTTTAGGAAGTAGAGTACTTAGTATTCGTGCTACGTTTGTTGACTTTAGTTAAGGCGTAGTGTACGGTAGCTAAGTGATGTCTTCCTACATTGCATATGATGCAGATTAATTAGGACATTCATACGACTTTGTTGACCATAGTTAAGGGTCATATGGGTGGGTCTAATTGATCAAGAAATGATGGGTAGAACTTGACTGGTACTTATGATTTGTTGACCATAGTTAAGGTCATAACTACTAGGGGTAAAAATCATATCGGGAATTTCAAGTGTTGAGATTTGCAATGAGATTGCATACCTTCCATATGATGGTTGGATCCCGATCCCACTGTGGGCAATAGTTGCTCCTAGGAGAGTTTTACAGTTTACAATTAGCTAACTCATTAAGTGTCTAGAAAGGTGTTAACGGGGCTCCACCTCTGGGAAAACGAGGTTTACTTTAATTAGGTCCGTGCGAAAGCACGGGGAACCTCCCTCAAGTACCGACATTGGCCTGGCTGAACGGTTAGCAAAGTTGTAGACTATAATTAATCCTGGCTAGTTTTCTTTTTAAGGTTTGAAAGAAAAACTTTATTAAAGCAGTGGGAGACATCGATTAGACAAGATAATAACCAATCTGATCGATGCAAGAGCTTTCGCTGAGTGTAATCTTTTCTCTCTCTTAATGGCAGATACCAATGACTGGACTCAAGCTTCTACTAGATAAAAACAAACTGAATGGGATGAATTATAAAGACTGGCTAAGGAATCTGAAAATAGCCTTGCCTTATGATAAAGTATCATATGTCCTCACGGCTTCAGCTCCGCCCATCCCAGGTCCAAAATCCTCAGTTGCGGACAAAGAAGTCCGCAAGACATGGGACGCTGATTGTGCCACGGCCAAATGCCTCGCGCTTGCATCGATGGACAATACACATCAAAAGCAGCACGAGAATATGGACATTCAAACCATATTGCTCCATACAAAGGAGTTGTATGGAGAGCAATCCCGCGTATTGCGATACGAAGCATCAAAGAAATTGTTTCAGATGCGAATGGCCCCCGGCACACCAGTAGGAGACCATGTTCTGAAGATGATAGCTCTTATAGAAGAGCTTGAGGACCTTGGGTGGACTATGGACAATGAACAATATATAGATATTATTCTGCAGTCCCTCCCCTCCACCTTTGCTCAATTCATAGTTAACTTCAACATGCATGGCATGGAGAAGGAGCTACCTGAACTCTTTAATATGTTAAGGAGTGCAGAGAGCACTATGAAGTCAGCAAAAACTCTCGTTATGACTGTTGGACAGTCTTCCTCTTCTCGCCCGAAAGCTAAGGCCAAGGGAAAGAAAAAGAAGAAGCCCACCAATCCTAAGGGTGGAGTTAAAAAGGGAAAGGGAAAGGAAAAGTCCAAAGCTGGAGACCCGGGGAAAGGCGAATGTTTTCATTGCCACAAGACAGGACATTGGAAGTGCAACTGCACGGAGTACTTAAGTCTCAAGAAGAAACATGGGGATGCTTCTGCTTCAGGTGCGTTTGTGACAAAAAATTGTTTTTCAATAAACTCTGCTTCCTGGGTATTGGATACCGGTTCAGGTTCTCACATTTGCAATTCTATGCAGGGGCTGAGAAATAGCAAAGTTTTGAAGACTGGTGACCATACTCTCCGCGTTGGAAATAGTTCCAATGTACATACAGTCGCAGTGGGAGAGTATCACTTGGGGTTGCCATCTGGATGTATTTTGGTTTTGAATCCTTGTTATTTTGTACCCAGTATGCTTTGTAATATAATATCTGTTTCTTTGTTATACAATGAAGGATATAATTTTGTATTGCAGAACAATGTTATGAACATTCACCTGAATCAAATGTTGGTTGGGTATGGTACGCTTAATAACGGAATATATGTCCTAAATCAACACACAGTTTTCAGTATACAAAACACTAATAAAAGAAAACATTCAGAATTAAATGAAGCTTTTCTTTGGCACTGTAGACTTGGTCATATTAACGAAACAAGACTAAACAAGTTACACAAAGATGGATATTTAAACTCTTTTGAATATAAATCTTATGCGACTTGCCAGTCTTGTATCAAGGGTAAAATGACCAAAACTCCGTTTACCGGACACGGAGAAAGAGCTTCTGAGCTCCTCGGCCTCATACATAGTGATGTATGCGGGCCAATGTCTATACAGGCTAGAGGCGGTTTTTCATACTTCATTACATTCACTGACGATTTCTCAAGATTCGGTCATGTATTTTTATTGAAGCACAAGTCCGAAGCTTTCGAGAAATTCATTGAATATAAACAAGAAGTAGAAAAACAAACCGGCTTGAGTATCAAGATACTTCGATCAGATCGAGGTGGTGAGTATCTCAGTACAGAATTTGCAAACTTCCTAAAAGAGAATGGGATTCTCTCTCAGCTCACTCCTCCTTACACACCACAGCACAACGGTGTGTCTGAACGACGGAATAGGACCCTATTAGATATGGTCTGATCCATGATGAGTGATGCTGAGTTACCCGTCTCATTTTGGGGGCATGCATTGGAGACTGCAGCGTTTCTACTAAACAGGGTTCCAACCAAAGCCGTGTCTACCACGCCATATGAGATATGGCATGGGAAGAGACCATCTCTTAAGAGAATTAAGATTTGGGGTTGCCCGGCCTATGTTAAAACGCAGAATCCGGACAAACTCGAGACACGGTCAGTCATGTGTAATTTTGTGGGGTATCCAAAGAATTCTTATGGATATCTATTCTACCACAAAGAGGAACAAAAGGTGTTTGTTTCTCAGTATGCCACATTCTTGGAAAAAGAGTTTTTCACAAATAAAGATGATGGCAAAGTGGTGGATCTAGAAGAGGTTCTAGAGACACAGACTACAAATGACGATTTGGTTAGACCGGCTGTTGCAATAGAAACTGAAGAAGCTCAGCCACTCCGAAGGTCTGGTAGGACTTCTCGCCTACCGGAGAGGTACTACGGTTTCCTCATTGATGGTGACGGAGAAGACTGCATCATGGATGATGATGATCCTACCAGTTTTCAGCAAGCTATCACGAGTGGTGACTCTGTGAAGTGGCTGGATGCCATGAGATCCGAAATGGAGTCTATGTACACCAACAAAGTATGGACTTTGGACATTGTACCCCCTGGGGTAAAACCTGTGGGATGCAAATGGATCTTTAAAAGAAAGATTGGTATAGATGGGCAGGTAGAGACCTATAAGGCAAGACTTGTGGCGAAGGGTTTTCGTCAAAGACCAGGTTTGGACTATGACGAAACTTTTTCGCCCGTAGCCATGCTTAAATCCATTCGGATCCTACTTGCTATTGCTGCTCACTACGACTATGAAATCTGGAAGATGGACATTAAAACTGTAAGTGCACGGCGGCGCCCCGGCCGTCAATCCGACGCCGGAATGCGGAAACGGTGATAAACTTAAATTTTTGCGGACTTTGCAAACCGGCACCACCACGCACTAAACTCCGGATCGTAACCATTAACAAGTCTACGCTACAATAAGAAAGGGAAGAGATGTATACCGACGATCCAAGTCCTCCGGTCTTCATCTCCACTCCGATCTCCTCGCGGGATCTCCGTCCGTCTCCTCCTCGTCGGAAAGGGCACCACGAAGCCGGGTACTTTTACGGGCTCCCGCCTCTATACCGAGGCAACTCGCGCATGAAGCCGGCAACTCGACATGCCCAAGGCTTGCTGTAGGATGTGTAGGGTTTATGTCTCATTGGGGTTTTGGTTGCCTTTTGAAGATGGAGGAATGAAGGTATGAAAAATGGTGCTTTCATTTTTCTTGGCATGAAAAGAGATCAAGAATGAAAAACACTCTCAAGGATGAAGCTCTCTCCTTCTCTTTTCTTCTTCTCACTCAACCATGAAAAAACTTATGAACTTAGAAAATGGAGGAGGAAAGAATATGAAGCAATAAGGGAGGTGAGTGTAGGAGATGAGAAGAGGTGACCACATCAAGGGACAAAGAAACATACAACCATGCCTTTCACTATTAAACCCATACCCTCACTTTATCACAATCAAATCTCATAAAGCAAAAGCATGGTTGAAAAGAAAATGATAGCTATCATAATCAAACATTTACAAGAAACCCCCTCCACAAATGTTATTTGCACAATTGCAAATAACCCCCTCCATCGGAAAAGTCCGGCCGGGAAAGAACAAAGGAAAACCGGCCGGAACGGAATGCAAACTGGCAACTCCAGAAAACTGGTCCCGTAATAAATTACAGGAAAAACCCCAATACTGTGCATACACACCCGCATATGTATTCCGTCCGGATACAAATGCAATGAGACAAAATCTACACTGTACTAAACTAGGACCGGCTTAAACCAAAGCCGGCTAGTAATATCCGTTCGCTCCTGATCCGTGCAATACCGCACGTATCTGATCGAACCCTGCCATATACCTATACGGCTACTAGTACAAACCGTCCGATCCTGATCCGTGCAATACCGCACGTACCTGATCGGACCCTGCCATATCTCCATACGGCCTCTACAGCGTTTCGCCCGAAACTTGAGTAACTGAAAGTGTGGTGGACTCTAAAGACTCGTCAATACTATGGCTGTGGATTTAACCACTAGCACGTCAGAGGTATAAGCCAATACGTAACGGGCCACCAGCTATTGACCAAAAGGGACGTCGATGAGCGAACTCATCCTGACACCCTACTGAGCCTGTCAGTGACAATATCCGTGCAGTCCGGTCCGTTCGTCTATGAGTATCGCATGGCGGGCCTAGGGGGTTGGTAAAAGTCAGACCCCCAAAAGCGGTACAAGTCGTGTCGGAGTGTAGCCCAGAACACCCTGAGATACTACTGGAATACCTACCAGTAAATCTCCTTGCCTTGGCCAAGGACTTTGTGTAATGGCTCTCCTAGACACAGCACGACCTCACCCCCAATACCGGGAGAGACGAACCCCTGAAGATACGCTCACTGCCTCCATGTGGCTCGGGACTGTACCCAACTAAAACCTGTTTGCACGACTCCTTTGAGCCGTGGTAGGGTAGTAATCAAAGTACAGTGGGAACTCACACGAGACAAATGACGATCCCCAGGTCGATGAACTAACCTGCACACATGTCACCAGGGAACTGCCATCTGACGTCTGGTATATGACCAACTAGCATGTTCCCGGCGAGTCCTGTCCGGTGTACTCATAACCCAATGAGCACCTGTATACATCTTAGGTGATCCAACTGACACCAGTGGCTTATGAGACCGGCCACCGCCCCTCGTCGGGGTCTCGACTGTATACACTAGTCTACTAATGGAGTATCGATGCCCGGTCTCGAAACTCCCACGACTAGGGACCTTTAAGGATATGCTTGTAGACCCCCAGCTCCCACTTATATGATCGCCCTCATACTGCTGGTGGTCAAGCAAGAATCCTAGGGGCTCTATCAACGTGTAATAGCGACGTGTCATGTCACCTAAAGCAGTACACGATGATAAAGGTAAACCAGATAGCATACTATCATCTCGAGTAAGACTGTCCTACCGGGATAGGTCCTCCCTCAATCATTACAATCACGTACCTGTGACCTAATAATTGACTCTGAGGGCACTATCTCCAACAATCTCCCACTTGCACTCAAGGCTAATTATTGCGATGTCGCATACTCACAGCCCGTGTGATACCGAACACCCAACTCCTCTACTAGTCAGTCTCACAAAGCTCGTTTGCGAAACTATTGCGTTCGAGGAATAGCCTCAGTGAGTGGATCCGCTTTGTTGTTTCTTTCCATGTCTCTCTATATCTCATGTTCGCGGAGAAACCCATCTCCCGAAATGAGCAGTACCTGTCTTAGAATGTGTCTGGATGTCTGATGGGACATAGCTCATAAATGAACTCCAAATCCAAACTTCTTAGACTGTATCGTCAACTGAACTTAATCAGTATCCTGCGCGCCATGCCTCCCTCAGTATTGCCTTGGATCACCTGTCCAAAATACTGCCCCTCGTCAGAGGGAAAACTATAACTCTGACAACCTCCTTGTCGTCCATGTCACCTTGGAAGCCTGGAATGATAACCGTCTCCTGAATGAGGCTGTCGTTATCATATCCCTAGAACATCCACTTATGTTCTAAAACTGCTTCCGACTGTTTCTCCAGGATTGGATTAATGTCAACTTATTGCATCTAGTGCAAGAACAACATCTGGTGTGGTACTTGACATCTCATGATTGACTCAATTGCCTAAGCAAGTGATCTGCCAATCATGCACGTCCCTCTCCCCTTTAGTCTGTAAGACACCTTTAGAGAGGGTGACTCCATTACCTGCAGGTACACTACCGTGCCAGGAGTCGTCCATCCTAAATACTCTTAGAATGCTGTCAAGTACCCTGATTGGGAAACCATCCAAATCTAGATCTAAAACCATAGATCTAGTAACCAGTATGTCTGATATAAAATCCATGTCCTTTGTGGAGAAACCACTGTGTGACGACCAAAGTATAACCGATCGTAGTGTAGGAGTTTCTTTTCCTACTCTGTGTATATCATCCAAATACCAGGATATCACACCCTACTACCTTCTCAACAGATCCATTCCCTATTCTGATGAAGTCAAACCCATGACTGTCACGTCAGAAATAGATGATCTATCTCCGCTACATCTGCTTTAGTCTATAAATAGACATAAGCTACATGTCCACCAATGCTTCCGCTGCTCCTACTGACTACGACAACCCTCTGGCAGAGTCATATACACGTACACTTCTAAAACTAGTTTTAGAACGACGCTATACTCATCCTCCCGCCGGGTCTCGTAACCTGGAACAACAGCAATGGCAATTGTGGGTAAACAAGAACTTCCCTGTCACCGTCCTTGAGGCCACCGTAGTGCCTCTCGGGTGCCTGAAGTTACCCACCTTATCTGCGGAGTGGCCAATGGAATGTCAATCCAGATTGAATCTTTAGGTTCCTTATCAAATCTTCAGTAATCGTTTGTGGTTCTGGAATCACTTCCAGTTCTACCATACTCCCACTACTGTTTTCTGAAAAAATCCATTTTTAATAAAACTGTGGCGAGTCTAGAACAATATTGCTATTGTTCATCCAGATGGTAGAAAGTCAACCCGCGTCATAGCCTGGGTCAACCCACAAACAGCCATTACAGAAACGTGCCTTGAGTTATCCAGTGTCTGGTTTTAATCATAAACCGGACAACTCCCCGTACCTTAACATCGTTAAGATATGAACTGTTCTATATCCAATATAAAAACAGAGGCACTGATTTAATTGAACCAGATTCAAATCATGCAGCTGTCCCCAGCGCATGTCAACTAAATGGAAGGAGGCCGATCAGCGTTACTCAACTTAGGAATACTTCCAATTATGAGTAACCTGAAAGAGAAGCAAGATCTCTTTATTATTACTATCAACTGAATACCATACACAAGTATCTACATCTTCGATCTCTTTGAAGAATCCCGATACTTGCTATACCTGGTTCTCTACTCTATTCAAATACCTATAACTTCTCAAAATTCGGACCCTGTGTTTCTACGAAACACCTGTCTAAATACTAGAGAAGTCATAAGTAAACCGAATATAGTACGAGGACCAACCCCTCTGTCCTGATGGACCCTGGACAACATACAATACTCTGTATAAGTCCCTTGAGTCTGATAACTCATTCACTGTGTGTCGTAGGTTGAAAACTGTACTTATGGTTAAGAAGAATTACACCGCTGTTTAATGCTCCTTACCTAACCATCCACTGATATAGGTAAATGTCGTAGACATAATTTCAGAAAGGTATATCTTACTCTATGAAAATAGACGTACAGATATATCAATTTGAAATTGGTGCATAACAGCGGATATTCAAAACCAAATATTTGCCGACCGGCAAACAGCCCAGGTGATTTCCTCAAATATCACTGATTGCAACGAATCCCGATATAATGAGGATAATCACCCAATTCCCAATAACTTACTCCCACTCATCATCTGTAAAACCATACAGATGTGAGAATCGTACCTGGTAAATACATACCCTGGAGTAAGTATCTAATCGGGAAATCAGTTTTCTTTTAACATTATACAGTGAAACTGAAACATTGAAATGTTCCGATGGGGTATCCCGGTATTCCTAGTAATGCCTCTTCCAGATTCACGACTGTAACCGTATAGTTCTTTGCCACCTCTCCAAATCCCTTCATATGTCTTTAGTCATTACCTTATGCACACCCCTTTAGGCCAAATGGTTTTCTTCCTTCCCTACCGTTCAGCACCAGCCTATGGTTTGGAAGAAGACTATCCAAAAAGCATAATGGGTGTACTGTCCTAATCCTAGGAACACTCGCAATGCGAGAGAAGGTGAAGATAAAAGACACCTGAATGTACTTTATTCCTATTTCTCCTGAACCAGAATCCATCCCGAACTGGAACAAGTTCCATTCGAGTTCGTATATAACCATACGATGGAATATCCAATAAAATGGGATCTTCGTAGTGATACGGAGTGTCCTGGAGAAATACAAAGGTGATTTAGGATTGGCGAAGAAATACTTGGTTTGGTCGTGAATAGCAGTCGCAATTTACTTTGCCCTCTTACTAATCCCTTGCTTTGTCTGAACTTAATACCTTCTGTACACCGTTTAAGCTAACTGGTTTTCTTTATTCCCTACCAGTCGGCACCAGCCTATGGTTTGGAAGAAGACTATCCAATTTGCATAATAGGTGTACTACTCCTAAACTAAGGAGTACTCGCAACCTGAGAGAGGGTGAAAAGAAAAGACAACTGAATAATCCTATCCATTTTCTCCAGAACCGGAAACCATCCTCGAATCCCTTCGAGTTCGTATCTAACCATACGATGGTTTTGTCCAATGGAAGTGGACGTTCGTAGTAAAACGGGGTGTCCTGGAGAAAAGGGTAAAAGTAGGAGTGGCAATGAGGTTTGCAACTCTGACAATCCAAAGGTCGGTGTTTAAGAAGGTTCGGTCAACTTGGTCACTGAGTCAAAGTCTTAGGGTCGGGTCAATGGTCGCTGCCAAAGAGAGAGAGAAAAGAAACACTCAGCGTGCACTCTAACCTAGATCAGAATGGTTACCAATTTATCTAATCTGGAATCCTCCCACTGTACCTCAAATTCTCCTCCAAACCTGAAAGAAGAATTAGTCGGGGTCACCCGAGGAGTAAACTAACTCATCAGTGGGAATCGGGATCCAACTCTCATCGCATGATAACGTGACGGAATCCGCTCACGGTATCACACTCCAGAAGGTATGCGCATATCTGGCAAGTTTCAGTTCTTTTGAAACTCCCGATGTGATTTCTGCCCCATGCTCTTATGACCTTGACTAAGGCCAACAAATCATAAGTCACATGTCAAGTTCTACCCGTCATTGTCCAGGTTGATTTGAACCCACCCGTACAAGCCCTTGACTAAGGCCAACAAGGCTATACGACTGTCCCAAAACAACGCATCTATCTATGCAGCATATGAATACCCAATAGCTACCAAACACTGTGCCTTGACTAAGGCCAACAAACACAGCTTGAATACTATTGACTACCCATATGAAACGACGGAGGGCTACGAATGGTTTCTGGCGAAAACCTTTAACGTAATGAACTTGATATCGTTGAAGGAACGGATAGCTTTTTGAAAATATAGTGACGAAGACCGTTGCTAAAGAGGTCACTCCCGGTGAAGGGATCTCGGCTCTTTCCCCGTAGAATGGGGTGCAGGATATTCCAAATGAATACCGCGATGCAAAGCAAAAGCAATCGGCTATAGTGAAGTTAATGCCCTGACGCAAACTTTTTGTCCAAGGGGTCACTCCCGGTGAAGGGATCTCGGCCCTTGCCTCGTCGACTGAGGAGCAGGATATTCTAAATGAATACCACGATGCAAAACAAAAGTAAACGTCCTTGCAATAACAGCTTTTTTTGAAAAAGTGTTCCAACAACATCAGATTAGGTTTGTTTTTAACTTGCATTGATCCGAATCAATGCAGTCCCATCAATTGATCACACCAAAAAGAACGAAAATATACTGATGTACGTATATGCCATCCGCATTCGCCACTGGGTCCCGTCATTACCCGTTAGGTTAGCTAACTAACGACAGAGCGGGGACTGGACTAGCGCGGATGTAAAACATATACAACATCTACTAATATATATACCAATATATTATATTTCGCTCAAGGCGTAAATAAAATGCGACATCACAGAAATGTACAGCATCACAGAAACAATACAGATATCTGGGATCCCCGGGTTTCACAGAGCCACTGCTGAAACCCGACGTTCCCCTGGTCGTATGGATAGCCTGTGCAATGAAATCCTAGACCCCTACGGGCGCGGCAAGTTACCCGCCAAAACCTGAAGCGAGGCAGCCCCCTTCAGCGCCGTGAATGGACCACCCAGCACTTCACGGAATCCGGCAACTTGGGCACCCCTCCTGGGTCAACCTGTACCCCCTACGAGTGCGGCGAATAGCCCGTCAATCCTGGAATGAAGCCCCTTCCGTCCCAATGCCATGAGATGCGGGCTTGTTGTCTTCTAGAACCCGGCTATCCGTGCACCCCATCGCGGGGCAATCCTAGTACAGAAAGTAAAATATACATACAACGGGTACATCGACCGCAACCAGGTCGTGCCCCAAAAGAATAATACAAACAGGCAGTGACGGCAGTCCACATGTCGGACGCTCGCCCCGCAATATCAAATGTACATAATACAACAGCACAGTACTAGCATTGCATCCAGGCTATCCCCACGACCGATCCGCAACATCACAGCAAATACATAGAACATCAACGTGAAAATCACGTTCGCAAATCCGTCTAACCGGGCTATAGCAGTTAGACCGGATTTACCGATCGAGTGACATTCACGGTCGCAGATATAATGTAAATACTGTGAAAAATGTGTTTAAAAAATTTCCGATTGATCAAACAATTAACAAGTGGGCCCCAAAGAAAACTGTAGCACTCAAAGAAACAATTGGCCCAACTTTAATATTCCAAAGCCCATATTTTAAGCCCAGAAGGCCTCTGAAAAAAAATGGTGAAGTGATGTGAATAGTGCGCGGCGGAAGGGCCGCACTAATGGGGTTTTCGCGGCGGTTCCGCGCTCCAACTGTGGAGTTACTTCATCAAATTTTTACAGAACTCTTAGATTATCCAGTACATCAATATTTTATAACCTGAAAAAATTTTCGAGACCAAAAATTTTCAACAGAAACTGATGCGAACTAAAATGCAGTTTTGGAACTTTTTGATCGATCGGAAATGCAAACACATTACACAAAGCTAGACTAAGTTAATGGCGAGGCTCTGATACCACTGTAAGTGCACGGCGGCGCCCCGGCCGTCAATCCGACGCCGGAATGCGGAAACGGTGATAAACTTAAATTTTTGCGGACTTTGCAAACCGGCACCACCGCGCACTAAACTCCGGATCGTAACCATTAACAAGTCTACGCTACAATAAGAAAGGGAAGAGATGTATACCGACGATCCAAGTCCTCCGGTCTTCATCTCCACTCCGATCTCCTCGCGGGATCTCCGTCCGTCTCCTCCTCGTCGGAAAGGGCACCACGAAGCCGGGTACTTTTACGGGCTCCCGCCTCTATACCGAGGCAACTCGCGCATGAAGCTGGCAACTCGACATGCCCAAGGCTTGCTGTAGGATGTGTAGGGTTTATGTCTCATTGGGGTTTTGGTTGCCTTTTGAAGATGGAGGAATGAAGGTATGAAAAATGGTGCTTTCATTTTTCTTGGCATGAAAAGAGATCAAGAATGAAAAACACTCTCAAGGATGAAGCTCTCTCCTTCTCTTTTCTTCTTCTCACTCAACCATGAAAAAACTTATGAACTTAGAAAATGGAGGAGGAAAGAATATGAAGCAATAAGGGAGGTGAGTGTAGGAGATGAGAAGAGGTGACCACATCAAGGGACAAAGAAACATACAACCATGCCTTTCACTATTAAACCCATACCCTCACTTTATCACAATCAAATCTCATAAAGCAAAAGCATGGTTGAAAAGAAAATGATAGCTATCATAATCAAACATTTACAAGAAACCCCCTCCACAAATGTTATTTGCACAATTGCAAATAACCCCCTCCATCGGAAAAGTCCGGCCGGGAAAGAACAAAGGAAAACCGGCCGGAACGGAATGCAAACTGGCAACTCCAGAAAACTGGTCCCGTAATAAATTACAGGAAAAACCCCAATACTGTGCATACACACCCGCATCTGTATTCCGTCCGGATACAAATGCAATGAGACAAAATCTACACTGTACTAAACTAGGACCGGCTTAAACCAAAGCCGGCTAGTAATATCCGTTCGCTCCTGATCCGTGCAATACCGCACGTATCTGATCGAACCCTGCCATATACCTATACGGCTACTAGTACAAACCGTCCGATCCTGATCCGTGCAATACCGCACGTACCTGATCGGACCCTGCCATATCTCCATACGACCTCTACAGCGTTTCGCCCGAAACTTGAGTAACTGAAAGTGTGGTGGACTCTAAAGACTTGTCAATACTATGGCTGTGGATTTAACCACTAGCACGTCAGAGGTATAAGCCAATACGTAACGGGCCACCAGCTATTGACCAAAAGGGACGTCGATGAGCGAACTCATCCTGACACCCTACTGAGCCTGTCAGTGACAATATCCGTGCAGTCCGGTCCGTTCGTCTATGAGTATCGCATGGCGGGCCTAGGGGGTTGGTAAAAGTCAGACCCCCAAAAGCGGTACAAGTCGTGTCGGAGTGTAGCCCAGAACACCCTGAGATACTACTGGAATACCTACCAGTAAATCTCCTTGCCTTGGCCAAGGACTTTGTGTAATGGCTCTCCTAGACACAGCACGACCTCACCCCCAATACCGGGAGAGACGAACCCCTGAAGATACGCTCACTGCCTCCATGTGGCTCGGGACTGTACCCAACTAAAACCTGTTTGCACGACTCCTTTGAGCCATGGTAGGGTAGTAATCAAAGTACAGTGGGAACTCACACGAGACAAATGACGATCCCCAGGTCGATGAACTAACCTGCACACATGTCACCAGGGAACTGCCATCTGACGTCTGGTATATGACCAACTAGCATGTTCCCGGCGAGTCCTGTCCGGTGTACTCATAACCCAATGAGCACCTGTATACATCTTAGGTGATCCAACTGACACCAGTGGCTTGTGAGACCGGCCACCGCCCCTCGTCGGGGTCTCGACTGTATACACTAGTCTACTAATGGAGTATCGATGCCCGGTCTCGAAACTCCCACGACTAGGGACCTTTAAGGATATGCTTGTAGACCCCCAGCTCCCACTTATATGATCGCCCTCATACTGCTGGTGGTCAAGCAAGAATCCTAGGGGCTCTATCAACGTGTAATAGCGACGTGTAATGTCACCTAAAGCAGTACACGATGATAAAGGTAAACCAGATAGCATACTATCATCTCGAGTAAGACTGTCCTACCGGGATAGGTCCTCCCTCAATCATTACAATCACGTACCTGTGACCTAATAATTGACTCTGAGGGCACTATCTCCAACAAAAACAGCATTTCTAAATTGAGATTTAGAAGAATGCGTTTATATGGATCAGCCAGAGGGCTTCATTGACAGTGGGAGCATCGGGAAAGCATGTAGATTGCTTAAATCCATATATGGGTTAAAGCAGGCATCTCGGAGTTGGAACATCTGTTTCGATGATGTTATCAAAGAGTTTGATTTCATCAAAAATCCAGATGAACCTTGTGTTTATAAGAAGGCTGTGGGAAGAGCTGTCACATTCCTCGTATTGTATGTGGATGACATTCTTCTGATAGGAAATGATATTCCTATGCTACAGTCGGTCAAATCTTTCTTATCACTAAGGTTCTCCATGAAGGACCTGGGTGATGCCACATACATCCTGGGCATAAGGATCTATAGGGATAGATCCAAAAAGTTATTGGGATTGTCCCAAACCAGGTACATCAACACCATCCTAAAAAGGTTTAGTATGGAAGACTCCAAGCGGGGTGCCTTACCCGCTTGCCATGGGGTCACTCTCTCTAAGGATTCTTGTCCAAAGACCGATGAAGAGAGAGCTCGCATGAGCGTTATACCCTATGCTTCGGCAGTAGGATCTATAATGTATGCGATGTTATGTATACGCCCAGATGTAGATATGCACTTAGTGTTGTAAGCAGGTATCAATCCAACTCAGGGGAGAACCACTGGACAGCTGTGAAGAACATTCTTAAGTACTTGCGAAGGACTAAAGAATTGTTCTTGGTGTATGGTAATGCAGATCTCCAAATGGAGGCCTTTACCGATTCGAGCTTCCAGAGCGATAAGGACGACAGCAAATCTATCTCTGGGTTTGTATTTACCCTCAACGGAAGGGCGGTAAGTTGGAAAAGTTCCAAACAGGATACCGTTGCAGACTCTACGATGGAAGCTGAGTACATTGCTGCAAATGATGCCGCCAAGGAAGCCGTCTGGATGAAGAAGTTCGTCTCGGAGCTAGGAGTAGTTCCAACCATTATTGATCCAATACCTTTGTATTATGATAATAATGGGGCTATGGCGTTAGCCAAGGAGCCCAGATCCCATCAGCGGTCCAGACACATCCTGAGGCGCTTTCATTTGATCCGGGAGATTGTAGATCGCCGCGAGATCGAGATTAAGAGAGTAGACACAAAGAATAACGCCGCGGATCTATTCACCAAGGCCCTCTCTCAGCCGCAGCATGAGCGACTTTTTGAGATGTTGGGTATGAGATACGCCAATAACTGGCCTTAGTGCAAGTGGGAGATTGTTGGATATATGTATGCCCTTGAGGCCATTATATGATAGTGGATGTATCTGTACATGTATATATATATTCAGTATGCATTCTTGCTCGGCATGATAGTATGCTATCTGGTACTTCTTTATCTGACATGTTGATTTGATCATGCTTTTATTCATTCATACATGCTGATAAAGCCCTGAGGATATCGGCTTGACTACTCTGATTATGATGGAGATCATACTAGTGGGATATCTGTAGTCTATAAGCATATCCTGGAAAGTCCCTAGTCGTAGGTATATCGAGACGGGGCATTGATATACCAGAGTAGACTAGCGTGTATGATACTAGACCCATACGATGGGCGATGAATGTTCCCACATTCATCGATGTTTGACATCAAGATCATATACGGGTGCTCAGTGGTGACTGGGTACACTGGACGGACTCACCGAGAACTCCTATATGGAATTATATCTATCGTCGGATAGCAGTTCTCAGGTGACACTAGTACAGGTTAGTATGTAGACCCGAGATCGTCATAGAGTCTTGTGTGTTCTCCCACTGTACTTTGATTGCCATCCTACTATGGCTCTACTGAGTCGTGCAAACAGGTAGCCGTTGGGTACAGTCCCGAGACACACGAAGACAATGAGCGATAGGAGGGGTTTCGTCTCTCCCGGTATTGGGAGTTGATGCTGTGCTGTGCCCGACTGGTTATATCAATAAGTCCCTGGCCAGGGCTGCTGAGATATGCTGATAAGTATTATCAGTAGTTTCTCGATCTGTTATAAACCATTCACCGGAACGACTTATTGAGTTATTGGGGTCGACGTGACCATCCCTAGGCTCGATATGCAGCATATCTGACGAAGAGACCGGACTGTACGGTAGTGTTGTCGGTTGGCTCGACGGGAGTTGTAGCAGGTTCGCTTGTTTTCTTCTGATCGCTCAATACCCGGGTGGCCGTTACGTTTAGCTGACCGCTTGCGGCTTGGGGGTGCTTGATATGATCATCACCCACTGCCGGCGTATTGACGAGTCTTAGAGTCCTACAAAGGAGTTACCTAGTCCAGGCGAAACGTTGTGGTGCGCGTATGCGATATGCGCATGGACCCGATTAAAATGCGTGTATAGGATACCGTATATTTATCGGGCGGCTTGCTTTTAGTGGGGTCATATGTGATATGGCCGAATTGATAAATCAAGTGTTTATTTATCATTTAACCATTAGTTTTCTCACTTGAAACCTTTTCTTGTTCATGATGGATGTATGCATGCATGTATGCTATCTTTCTTTTAGTTTCATGCACATATGGATGTGCATACACACATACATACTTGCATCATCCTTCATGGTTGCTTATACATGGAATATGATGGCAATATAAGACTCACACCATGGTTGAATATATGGATTATTATTTGATTTATTGTTAAAACAAAAGATATAAAGGAAAGGATAATTCTTGACTTGTTTCTACACTCTTCTTTAACCTAACCATCCTCACCTACCCTTATCCATGGATTAATCTTTCCTTCTTTGTTTTAAACTCTAATTAAATAATAACTCAAACATTTGACCATGGTTTGAGATGAGAAGAAATAAATATATAAGGATATATTCTCATTTCTTTTAAAAAGGTTATCTTTTTACTCTTGTTAAAAAGAAAGCCATCATCTTCTTCCTCCTTCACTATTTGCTCTCTAGCCTTTTGTAGTGAGCGATATACTCATCAAGATTAGTTTTTGAAGTGAGAAAAGCCACCACAACATCATTCTACACAAGTTTAGCCAACTTGTTTAGAGTGTTATCTTCTTTTCTTCTCTTGAAAAGTCAAGTTGATAGCTTGGACGAAGGAGCTTCGGGTGGATCGTCGTGGACACAAGAAGACTTCAAGAGGACCTTCCTCCAACACCCAAGAGGCCAAAGAGTCTAGTGAAGGGAGCTACAAAGGTTGTAGTCTTGAAACCCTAGTCTTTTTGCCTTTAACATTTGGAAACCCTAATTTTCTAGGATAAGATCCTTTGTATGCTTGCTTAGCACCATAAAAACTTGAACTTTGTGACATGTGATGCTTCCAAACTCTACATAGGGTGCGAGGTAAACCTTACAGGTTTGTCCTCGTTTTTGCTTCAGGACCCTATCTCCAGTAAATTTGACCTTTGGTATGTGCAATTTTGACTGATTCCATCTAGGATAGAATCTGGGGTAGTTTTCTTGTGTTGGCGCATGGTTTACAACTTGTTTTAGCATGGATTTTCGTATTTGTTGATTCGTTTCTGTCGGGTGGCGTTTGAACGTCAACGGCAAAGGGTTATTAGTCGTGTTTGCATGCGAGACTATAGGTTTTTACCTACGATAGTAGCGTGTGCCGTTTGGTTTTCCGATGTGATTTTCATGTCCTATAGCATTTGTGATATCCTTATAGGTACCCCACGTGATGTCGAGGCGTTGAAGATAAAGATGGCGACATCGGCATCAGCACACAAGAAGCAAGGTGAGTAGATCTATATCTACCGGGAAAGTCGGGTGGATGGCGTATAGCACCCCCGCAAACTTTTGATGGAAAACCGATTTATAGAATATGGTTATGAAACTTAGATTAGGAAACTAGGTTTAGAATGAGATAGCTACAAAACCATACTAGAAACTAGAGAATAGTTAGAAGTGATATGTTACTACTGTCGTAGGATGACGTTTAGCGATATTACCGCTTAGGGTACTGTAGGACTAGATAGTCGATGTAGATGCGTCATCCGAACCATAACTTTTTCTAAACCAAAGAATCGTATGCATCTTTTAAATGTATACCTTGAGGGATGTTACGGGTTTTCAAATGATATCTTTTCCTTAAAAACACCGTAACCACTATTTTCAAAACTGCGATTCACTTCTTAAAAATCTGATTGTATGGTTCGGGTGTGTGTGTTAGATTAGATACTTATACTTAGTAGAGATAGCATGTTTATGTAAATTCGACATGATATGAGACATAAATGCGATGAAAGAATACAAGACGAATTTGATGATATGATGAGATGATGATATGATATGATGGTATACGGATGCGAGTCGATCGAGATGATTTATACCCTGCCGGTCCCCTGATATAAGATTATTGCAGATGCGACCTGGGACATAAGTATATAGGGTTATATATTTAGAATGTTGTGAATCATGGATGACAGGCCGTATGTGATATTAGGCCGTACCCTCATTTGTCGTATAGGATGATAGGATCCCTTTTAGTATAATGCCGTCGCACGATGATATGCCGTGCGTGATGAGTTTGACTTGATGATTGATCCTTACCCTTGACTAGAGGTTTCCGTATGATGGATTATACTGTACGCGATGTTATTGGGCTAGATGTCGATTGATAGATTCACGGACTCGGACATATGATAGTTACGTATACCTTGTAGCTGTTAGCTGATGCTTTACCTCGTGCTGCATTCATGATATTATTATTGCATCGCATATACCTGTGATAGTACACCTGCACCATTATCGATGATGCGTATGTTACACGTACACATATTTGCCGGCTTACACACTTCATTATCCATAATTGCCATGTCACTGCACAGTAGGGTTGCTGCATCATGACATATACATTGATACACCCATACTTGTGCACATACACATTGTATATTCATATTTATGCACACATACATTAGTACATCTATACTTCCGCGCATGCATATTGTACCTGCATAGATAACTGGATTTATTGTAAAATTGGGAACCGCATGTTATATTTTAAAAACTGGAATCATTTTAAACGAGCAGTTTTCCCTTAATATGTTATATCACTATTCCGCGTTGCATGATACACGATATGCTTACATTTCTATTATATGTCGCACACATCATGCTCTATTATTGTACGCATCGAGATATGTTGTTTTCATGAGATTTCTGGATTTGAGAACCATGGACATTTTAAAAGAGATTATGTGTTGTTTCAAAAACCCGGTTTCTCTTGATATGATATTTCAGTGCGTCCACCTTGTGTTTTCTCGGTTCTGAGAGCAACATGTGAAACCCGACTCGAGGTGGCGGATGAGGCCAATTGCGGGTACATGGTGGACCCGGTATGGTATCCCGGGGCAAGAAAGGGATGCTGTGTATACAGACGGTGAGCCTGGCAGAGGGACTACTACCTACCGGTGATTGGTTGGACCTGGCGGTTATCCGGAGGATACTGACCAGAGTCGATCAATGGATACGGGACAATCCGTACTGCCGGGGCCGAGGGCTGATTCCGCAAACGGAGCCCATGGGCCGATCCGGACTGACGAAGCCCGAGATATGAGGACTTACGTGCCGATGCTGGGCACGGTTTTCATGATGTTTTCGAGTGTCGATGCTAGGCACTCAGGTTCCATGATTTTGATGTGTCGGGAGGGACACCGTTGATATATATATCTTCATATTTTCATGCACACTCCCTTATGATATTTACGTGCATACAGACCTTGATTATGGATGGATGAGATCCATATACATGCATTGATTATTACTGTTGGATGTTATCTGTGTGCATTTAGGTATTGACTACCTTGTTGGCCCATATACAGACCCAGTCACCATAGATATCATAGTATTACCTTATGATATAGTTGATCTAGGAGTCGTTGTTTATTCGATTTCTACTTGTAGATATATTTCTATTCACGAGTTGGCAACTCACCCCCGTTGTACCATAGTTCTTGCAGGTTGACCACTTGGATCAGTAGCGGCTTCGCTGGCACACAGTTGCATTCGAGTGTTTTGCATTGGTAGGTGAGATATTTGTATCATTCCCACTCTTGTATCTATATTCCATATTGTATCTAGTTAACTCCATCAATCAAAAGTTGTAATTGTATATATGATGAGACTTGATGAGACTTAGTGAGACTTGTAGTTGCGAGATTTGAGCGATGGGTTTTATATTCACTTTTGGGGTTATATATTGCTCACTTCTTTATCTTTTTGGTGGTGAACTTCGCCGTTGGGTGTCGTATACTTGTTTATACTGTATTGCGCGGTTGTGATCCGCCGTTTGGCGAAGAGCTAGCTGTCTCTTGGGGATGCCATTATCATTATTATGTATTTGTGGTTTTGGATCAAAATATAGAAAGGAAGTGCTGCCAAAATTTTTCAAAAAGTCGAAACATGTTTTCAAACTAGAAAATTTCAATTGCATCATTTATGTTCCTTTTCTATGTAGTAAGAAAACTTGATTTCATATACCTTTATTTCAAAAGCTCACCTCCTTTATTTTTTTTCAAAAAGGTTTGGATTTCTGGGTTTCAGCTTACTTGAATTCCGTTACGCTTTTAGACGTTGCATGATTCAAGTGCTGGTCACGAGCTAATATTTCGGGTCGTGACACCATCCTTCATAAATATCTCACAACACAATAATTAAATTAAGCAAGGCACATGTGGTTTCATGAGTCACTACATGACTCACACCATGAGTCACCATGCGCACATGCTATCATCAATGCCAAGCCTAAACTTGCACTCACACTTTACACCTCACAATAAACATTTAAACTAAATGTTTAATCCAAAAAGAAAATGCAACTTCTAAAGTAAACTTGCAAGAATACCCCTCATCTATATATACATACTGTAATATTTTGAAAATTTAGAAATAAATAAAATTAATTAATTTAATAATAAAATGATAAATCAAAAAGTTATTAAAAACAAATAAGTTAATTTGATAAGATGTATGTAAAACAATTTAAATAAAAAAATTTAGTATGCAACATAAATAAGTTATAAGGGTTTTAGTGATAATTTTAGCTTCATTTTAATAAAAGTGTGTTATACAATAACATAAGTTGTGAGGTGTTTTTATACAAGTTTAGGAAAATTATGCAAATTTGGTTTTGTGAGGGTGTAAGTGGAAAATGGGTAGAATATGTTTTAGTTCAGAAGTTAAATTCAAATTAAATCTTTTTGGAAAGGTTAGTGTGTGGACACCTCCTACACTCATGCACACACACACACCAACACCTCCTCCTTGCATAAAATCACTACACTTTGCTTGATGACACCTCCTCCTTCACCTTATCCTTCCCTTTTCTCACATATATGGCTTGTGTTCAGATCTGAAGCATTTTAAAAACCAAAAAAATTAAAGAAAGAAAAAGAAAAATAAACTAAAACAAAGGAGAGGAAGAGAAAGAAGAAGATATGAGCTAAATCTAGGAATTTCTCACCATCAAGGTAGGACAAGGAGCTTGTGCATCTTAGAGGGTGTTATTCCAACAAATTATTTGTAGGTAAAATCCTTAACTCTGTAGATTATAGTTCTGTAATTGTAAAACTTAAGAAACGAAATATCGTATTTTTTAGAAAAACGTAGCTCTGTAGCAATCTGCTATTATGCAAAGAAAAATCAACTTAACAAAATAGTGCTAAAATGATATATGTGGAACATAGAGTAAACCATAGGAACACGAACACAGGGGATCGGTTTTGGGCCGGCGACAATTATAGGAATTCCGGCGTCGCCGGATTTTTAGGGGTTTTGGATCTTGTGGGTTTCAGGGTAGGTCTCTGTGAAGGTATTATGATACTTGGTATTATTTATTTAAGCTAATTTAACATTATATGAAATCTGGGAGTTAATATCTGAAATGGGGTTAAAACGTTTAAAACACGACACGGACGTTTCGTAATACGATTCTGTTTTCTGTTACGAAACAACGTTTAATTAAATCCAGTTAGTATAAGTGTTTGATAGGTTGCGATAACCATACTTAGTATAGCTAATACGTAAAACTAGTATTTTCATGTTTTCGCCGTATCGGAGTTTAGCCGTTTCTTATACAAGTTAATTGCGATAATAGATTCGAATACGGAAACTTCGAAGGCCGCAAGGAAAGGAAATGGATTGATGATCTGAGTTGATTCGACGTATTCCGGTGAGTAGACTAAACATCTACCGGGGGATTTTGTATGGATGGCGTGATACGCCCGTAGTTAAGTTTAAATAAAAATGGGCTTTTGTATGTTAAATTGATCATATGCATTCATATAGATATATATACATCTCCATGTTAATAATTGTTAGAACACTGCACAGTTATCGACAAGTTATGCCGCACCTGCACAAATCTACATGTTACACTACACCTCGTCGATATTAATATGTCACATATACACTTAGTACTTATTATACTAAATAGGATTCCCATCATACCCTGAACATCAAGAATGGTAGTTATTTTTCATGAACATTATCATATTTTATCTCCAAGTATGTGTAGTTCTGATATAAGATGCATTGGATTACTATGGATTTATGGCTTTGAGTTTTTAAACACTAGCGAAAGAATTCAATGATTCTTATGATAAATGTGACATGTCCACCATGAAATATCGTTTTTTTGATTTGGTTTTGTTCCGAACCGGGTGGGGTAGATATACGGTTGCGGAATTTCTTACGTATATCTGAGCTGGGTGGGGTAGCTATACAGCCGGATTCATGGTGGACCCGGTCGGGGCCGAGGGGCAGGGGCCGCACTTTTGGCGGTGAGCCTAACGAGGATACTCGATACCGGAGTCAGTGGTAAACACGGCGGATATCTATGTGATACCGACCGGTGGTATTGATTGACAGGATTGTTCGGGGAATGATACCTGATGAAACACCGAAGATTTGTGTCGATGTTGGGCACAGGAAGAAAATGAACCTTATTTCAAAAATAATTGATGAGATTTCGGTTTTGGATTTATATGTTGAGTAGTACAAATTTATGCTTCCACCTGTTAGTATGCATCATATTCATCATTGTTGATATTAGTTCTAGATCGGCATACTTACATTATCAGCCGATATATGTTAGTTATATTCACTGAGTTGGCAACTCACCCCGTTGTGACACAGTTCTTTGCAGGAGCCGAGTGGACGTATAGCAGCAGACAGATCCACTTATCAGTTTATCACTCTTTTTGCTAGGTAGGTTACCTATATAGTAACCTCCTCTTTTGGTATTGTATATTGAATCTAGAGTTTCTCCATCAGACCCTGTATAATGACTTAGAACGATATGTGGTTATATGTATATTATTTCGACAGATAAGATCGTTTGGTTGTATTAAATAGTATTTCTTTTATTTATGTCTGAGATTCTTCTTTGATTTCATATTATGATTTTGTATTGAATTCCACTGTTAATATTGTTGCTCCCAACTAGGGATGCAACCACACTTAACACTTTATACTTGTTTAATATTTTAACTTCATGAACTATGATTTTTACTTAAAACTAAATTTCTATATAAAGAATTCCGCAAAAAGAATTTTGATCTTGGTTTTCGGCTTACTTGGACTGTGTGCATATCTTTAGATATTATACAATCTAAGTGCCGGTCACATCCAACTTTGGGTCATGACACATACCCGCATCCGTATTCCGACTGAATACAAATACAACTAGACAAAAATAATCCAACAATATAATACTAGGATCCGACTTAAACCAAAGCCTACTAGTATTATCCATCCGATCATGATCCGTGCACAAGTGAACGTATATGATCGAACCCTGCCATAAAACCATACGGCCTCTACAACGTTTCGCCCGAACCAGGGAAACTCTCTGTGTGGGACTCTAAAGACTCGTTAATACGCTGGCAGTGGGTTTAACCATAAGCACGTCAGTGGCACTAGCTGTACGTAACGGCTACCCAGGTATTGAGCGAAAGGGAGGTCGACGAGCAAACTTATCCTGAAACCCTACTGAGCCTGACAGTGACAATATCCGTACAGTCCGGTCTGTCCGTCTATGAGTATCGCATATCGAGTCTAGGGGTGGATAAAGTCAGACCCCTAATAACGCGACATTTAGTGTCGGTATGAAGCCCATCACCGACTGAGAAACTACCGATCCTAGATCAGTAATTCCCGACTGTCTTGGCCAAGGATTTCTGGGGATGGCCATCCATGCACACCGCGATATCAACCCCCAATACCGGGAGAGATGAATCCCCTGACAATCCGCTCACTGCCTCCATATGGCTCGGGACTGTACCCAACTAAAACTTGTTTACACGACTCGTTTGAGCCGTGGTAGGGTAGTAATCAAAGAACAGTGGGAACTCATACGAGACAAATGACGATTTTAGGTTGATAGACTAACCTGTACACATGTCACTAGGGAACTGCCATCTGACAATAGTTAAAATATCAACTAGCATGTTCCCGGCGAGTCCGTCTGGTGTACTCATAACCCAATGAGCACCTGTATCAATCTTAGGTGAACAAACTAACACCAATGGCTTGTGAGACAGGCCATCGCCCCTCTTCCGGGTCTCGATCAGTATACACTAGTCTACTCTGGAGTATCGATCCCCAGCCTCGAAACTCCCACGACTAGGGACATTTTAAGGATGCGCTTATAGACTACCCAACTCTCGCGTATATGATCGCCATCATACTGCTGGTAGTCAAGCAAGAATCCTATGGGCTCTATCAACATGTAATAGTGATCTGTAATATCACCTGAAACATGTACACGATGATAAAGACAAACCAAATAGCATACTATCATCTCGAATAAGACTGTTCTACCGGTATAAGTCCTCCCTCAATCATTGCAATTACGTGCCAGCGGTCCAATAATTGACTTGAGGGCACTATAGCCAACACGTCAGTGAATGAGATGAAGTACGAGAACCCATCTGATTGTTGCGAAAGAGTGTGTTTGTAGTTAACCGCAATCAGAACGGTGTCGCGTGTAGCTAGACCGAGGTGAGTACGGGTCGTCCTCAGGGAAACGTTGAATATTTTAATCTTACTTTAGATGTGTTGAAAAAGAGAGGAAGGATAAGAATGTTGAGGAATGTTTTCTAGATCTACGTTAAGCAAGAATGCAAAAATATAGATCTAGATTATTTTAGGGATGTAGTTAATATAATAAGGGGGCTTGTAGGGTTCGTTAGGATTTAGTAGTTATGGACGATTAATTAAAAGTTACCATTTTTATCCATTAATAGATTTAAAACTAGAACGACGGTGATGCGTGTAGATTAGGGTTTCTGGAGGGAAAAGGAATCCCACTCTTAACCCTTATCTCGACACGGAACTCCGTTCATATCTATCCTTTACCAAAACAATCATTAATCTAATCTCTAATCGCGGTCGGAACTAATAAAGAATTGTTAGCACGCCCGATTAGGATGTTAATGATTCTTTTGATAAAGTTTATAAACTTTATAGGACTTAAAAAGGGTTTAGAGATGTTCATCTTCCATTAGCCTACCCTAATCCTACGAACCCTAACAAGCGGAGAATTACTCGTGCATGTTGGGAGAAAAAGAGATGGAAAGAAATTGCATAATTAAACTACGAAGAAATAGAATAAGAAAAAGAAAGCTACCTTTATTAATCAACAAAATTCATTACACTTGAATTCTTAGAAAATGATTGCAAATCTAGTAGCTTCTCGATCTCTTCCAAGGAGTTAGATGAACAGTTGATGACCAGCCTGGATGCATGAGCCGTCTGGGACTTCATGATCGCGTCGGCTTGATAAATTTTCCAAGGGGATCTCGGTCTTTATTTATAGTCCCAAAGCCAGAAGTTAAATGCCTAAATTGGGGAATAGCAGTTATGATCCAACTACAAAATTCCAGCTTCTATCTCTTTTACACTGCGGCGGATCCGCGGCATCAAGGGGCTTGGGCCGCGGATCAGCGGCCTGATGATCTCCTCCATTGATCAAGTTTTTATGGGTTGCTCCTTATGGCATGTGGCGCTCCTTGGAACCTTCAGAATTTGGAAATCTTTTCCTTTCTTCTGCCAGAATTGATTTCTTAATTTGGCAGGTTAGCTTTAACAACTTGATTTCCTTGATTTAAGACCTGAAAATTCTGCACAACAACTTAAATATTTAGTAGACTAAGTCTACTAGGATTAGCTCCATAATATTATATACATTTTCCTACCAAATGCTAATTATAATATATCACAACAACAACAACAACTGAGCCTTTTATCCCAAGCATATGGGGTAGGCTACATGAACCAACATGAGAATCACGCCGGGTCCAGCACATGAATCCTCTGTCTCCACTCACTTCTATCGAACAATATACTTTCATTGAGTCCTTTGGCAACCATATCATTTCGTATCACCTCCATCCATGTTTTCTTCGGTCTCCCTTTTGCCCTTTTGCCATTGCCCATATCGAGAGTATCTATTCGTCGAACCGGTGCTTCCATAGGTCTGCGTCGCACATGACCAAACCATCTTAGCCGGTTTTCCCGCATCTTCTCCTCCACAGGTGCTACACCAACTTTTGCACGAATATCCTCATTTCGCACCTTATCTTTTCTAGTGTTACCGCATATCCAACGAAGCATGCGCATCTCCGCTACGTGCATCTTCTGTGTATGATGCTTCTTAGAAGCTCAGCATTCTGTACCATATAATAAGGCAGGCCGAATAGCGCTCCGATAAAACTTCCCTTTCAATTTTAACGGAAAGTTACGATCACACAAAATCCCTGTTGCACTCCTCCATTTCAACCAACCAGCTTGGATCCTTTGATTAACATCACCATCGATCTCTCCATTCTTTTGGATGATGGAACCTAGATATCTAAACTGGTCGCTCGGTGATATCTCTTTCCCTTCCAATGTTATACCAATATGGTTTTGACTTCTCTGGCTACTAAATTTGCAGTGCATATATGCTGTCTTGGACCTGCTCAATCTGAATCCCCGAGATTCCAATGTTTGCCTCCATAATTCCAATTTGGCATTAACCCCTGCTTTCGTCTCATTTACTAGAACAATATCATCAGCGAATAGCATACACCAAGGTACCTCATCTTGGATAGTTCTAGTAAGCTCATCCATCACGATGGTAAACAGGAATGGACTTAATGCAGATCCTTGATGTAAACCAATAGTGATCGGAAAATCACTCGTTAAGCCGCCGCAAGTTCTGACATTTGCCACTACTCCATCGTACATATCCTTGATTATGTCAATATACTTGACGGGGACCCCCTTCTTCATCATTGTCCCCCATAATACCTCTCTAGGTACCTTGTCGTACGCTTTTTCTAAATCAATAAATATCATATGCAAATCTCTTCTCCTCTCTCGAAAACGCTCGACAAGTTGACGAAGCAAATGAATAGCCTCTGTCGTCGATCGTCCAGGCATGAACCCAAACTGGTTCTCTGTTATCTTAATATCCTTCCTTAGCCTGTGTTCAATCACTCTCTCCCAAAGTTTCATGGTGTGACACATCAGTTTTATTCAACGGTAGTTTGAGCAACTTTGAATGTCACCCTTGTTCTTGTAGATAGGTACAAGGATACTTTTCCTCCATTCATTTGGCATCTTTTTTGTCTGCCAAATCCTATTAAACAGATCTGTCAGCCATTTAACGCCTATTTCTCTTAAGCATCTCCAAATCTCGATAGGAATCCCGTCAGGACCAACCGCTTTTCTTAAACTCATTCTGTTCAAAGCTTCTTTAACCTCAGGAAGTCTTATTTTACGCATGAAATCACGGTTTATATCTTGAGATTGAATGACAAGTCCATCCAAATTCTTAGTAAAGCTCTCATTGAACAATTTGTCAAAATAATCTCTCCATCTTTCCTTGATATCCTCGTCTCGAACTAAAACCTTCTAATTTTCATTTTTGACACATTTCACCGCACATAAGTCTCTAGTCTTCCTTTCCCGCATCCGAGCAATCCGGTATATATCATTTGCAGCCTCTTTAGTGTCTAATTTCTCGTACACCTCCTTGTAGACCTTAGATTTAGCTTCCCGAACAGCTTTCTTAACCTCCTTTTTAGCCATTTTGTACTTCTCAAATCTTTCCATATCTCTACTTTTCTTCAAATCTTTATAAGAATCCCTTTTAATTTTAATAGCAGCCTTTACATCTTCATTCCACCATGATATGTCCTTAGATGGTGGAGCACCACCTCTCGACTCACCAAGTAGGTCTCTAGCTACCTTCTTGATACAACTAGCCATTTTGTTCCATGTTTTGTCTGGATCATCTTCTGACTGCCAATCCGCTTCTTGTACTGCACGATCTATAAAAGCCTTTTGGTTACCTTCTTTCAATCGCCACCATTTAATTTTAGGCTCTACCTTACGTCTAATCTTCCTAGGTTCTCTTCTAAATCGAAAATCTAGAACTAAAAGCCTGTGTTGAGTGGTTACACTCTCACTTGGCACTACCTTACAGTCGATACAACAACCTCTATCTATTCTTCTCGTCAGAAAAAAGTCTATTTGACTAGCACTTGATCCGCTCCTAAAAGTGATAAGATGGGACTCTCTTTTCCTAAACCAGGTGTTTGCTAAGATCAAGTCATAAGATAAAGCAAAATCTAGAATCGAGTCACCTACTTCATTCCTTTGTCCGAAACCGAAACCTCCATGGATAGTATCAAACCCACTACGACTAGTACCTACATGTCCATTAAGATCACCACCAATAAATAACTTCTCTCCACTAGGTATACTTTGCACCACCTCGTCTAAATCCTCCCAGAATAGACGCTTACTAGCGTCATCAAGACCTATCTGTGGTGCATAAGCACTAATAACATTAAGGATCTCTCCACCTAGAATAAGCTTAACCAGTAAAATTCTATCACCTTTTCTCCTAATCTCAACTACATCCTCAAGCAACCGTCTATCTATGATTATGCCTACCCCATTACGATTTTTATCTCTACCCGTATACCAAAGCTTATAACCCCAAGGCTCTATGACTCTACTCTTTTCACCTACCCACTTAGTTTCTTGCAAACACATAATACCAACTCTCCTCCTAATCATCACCTCCACTAATTCTATTAGTCTACCCGTAAGGGAACCTATGTTCCAGGAAGCTAGACGGATCCTATGAAACCCTTGCTTATTTGTTACTGCACCCGGGGTCCGATGTAGCGCGCCGTTTCTGGACGACGACCCTTGCTTATTTGTCACTACACCCGGGGTCCGATGTAGCGCGCCGTCTCTGGACGACGACCCTTGCTTATTTTTCACTACACCCGGGGTCCGATGTAGCGCGCCGTCTCTGGACGACGACCCTTGCTTATTTGTCACTACACCCGGGGTCCGATGTAGCGCGCCGCATCTGGACGACGACCTAGCTAGAAGCCCTTGCATATTTAACACTACACCCGGGATCCGATGCAGCATGTCGCTGAGTAGGGGATGCCCCAACGATATTCTTATTATGGTTCATGTCATAGAATGTGACAAAGTTTTACGTTGGCTGTCACAAGCCTACCACAACCCTCACCCTTTCTCATCCGGATTTGGGACCGGCAACGGTGGGTTTGCTAATTATAATATATCAACACATGGAAAATAGTATTTTTACAGATAAACCCTCATATGTATGATATATTATAATAAAGACCTTTTTAAATATGGAAATGGTAGGAAAAATGTAATAACAAATGTGCAGTTTTATCAACTGAACACCATCCCTTGCATGTATAGACATTAGACCACATACATCACTGTGTATGAGTCCCAAGAGCTCTGCTGCACTTTCTCCGTGTCCGGTGAACGGAGATTTTGTCTTCTTTCCTTTGAGGCAAGACTGACAAGTTTCATAAGATGAAAATTCGAACGTATTAAAAAATCCATCTTTATGCAACTTATTTAGTCTTTTCTCTCCGATATGACCAAGTCTACAATGCCACAAGTGGATTCGTTCATTTCTGGACTCTTCCTCTTTCTTGTGTTTTGTACGATGAAAACTGTGTTTTGATTTAGAATATAGATGCCATTACATAGTGTACATTCTGCAACGAATACCTGATTAAGGTAAATGTTCATTATATTTCTATCAAGAACAGACTTATATCCATCTTTATCAAGTAAAGAAACTGATATGATGTTGCAAACCATGGAAGGTATATAATAGCAATTGTTTAAAATCATAGTATTGCCACTCGGCAATACAAGGTGATATTCACTGACGGCTGCAGCATAAACTTGTGCTCCGTTCCCTACTCTGATGGAAATATCACCAGGTCCAACCATCGTACTTTTTCTCGGTCTTTGTAATAAATTACAGATATGAGATCCTGATCCGATATCTAGTTTCCAGGAGGTAGGACTGACCGAAAAGCAGTTCTCAATAACAAGAATACCTGAAGAAGACGCAATTATGTGCTTCTTCTTCGTTGGGGTTATCAAGGAATTCATGTAATCCTCTTTCCCTTGCTCATACTCATGAATGCTGTCAGAGTTTAGAGCCAAACCGACGTTCCTCAGCCCCGAATAAGAATTTGGATTGGTCAAGCGATACATTTTTATTATCTTGATTAGGACGTGAAATGGTTACTACCTAGAGAGAGAGAGAAAAGAAACACTTAGCATGCGCTCTTGCAAGATTATATTGGTTATTAGTTTATCTAACCACGATGGCTCCCACTGTTTCCTCGAATTCTCCATCAAACCTTAAAAGGAGAATTAGTCGAGATTAATCACACGTTACAATACTTGCTTAACCTTTCGACTAGGCTAGTGTTGGTACTTCAAAGGAGGTTTTCCAATGCTTTCGCGAAGTTCCTTAACTATGTAACCACTTTTCCCTGGAGGCGTAGCCCCGCTAACACCGTTCTAGACACCTACTTGGTTTATAGCATTGATTGTTTAGTGAAATAATCTCCTAAGAGTAATCCTACTCATCAGTGGGATCGGGATCCAACTATCATTGTGTGATGATCTAGATGGAATCCACTATAGTTACCACACTCTAGAAGGTATGCTAAATCTGCAAGTTTCCTGTATATTTGAAACTCCCGATATGGTTTTTGCCCCTAGGACCCAAGTGACCTTGACGAATAATCAACAAATCAAAAGGTCCCAGTCAAGTTCAATCCGTCATTATCTAAGATTACATTAGACCCACCCGCATGATCCTTGATGAACTATCAACAAAATCACGTGATTGTCCTAACCAATCGCATCTATTTATGCAACAGAGAATCATTAGCCAGCTACCGTTCACTATACCTAGACGAATAATCAACAAACATAGCATGAATACTAAGTACTAATTTTCTGAAATGACGGAGGGCTACGGCTGGGTTTTGGGCGAAAAACCTTTTAACGTATTGAACTTGATATCGTTAAGGGAACCTGATAGTTTTGAAAAGGACTGGTTTAAGCTCCGCTTTTGAAAACTATTGGTTTTGAAGATAACCGAGTAAACTACAGTATAGACTTTTGCTCAAGAGGTCACTCCCCGCGAAGGGATCTCGGCTCTTGCCTCCTGGAATGAGGTGCTGGATATTCACCACTGAATACCACTATGCAAAGCGAAAGAATATAACTGTAGTTTTTCGAAATTTGTTCCAACAACATCTTTTAGGGTTCTTTTCTTGTATTAATCAAAATTAATGTTGTCCCATCAATTAACCTATCACACCAGAAAAAGAATGAAAATACAATGTACGTATATGCCACCCGCATTTTCCACTGGGTCCCGTCATCACCCGTTAGGTTACTTAACTAACGGCAGAGCGGGGGCTGGACTAGCGCAGGTGCAAAACATATACAATATTTACTAGTATATATATAAATATATATAAAATTCGTCCCATGCATGATAATAAGCAATATCATAGAATCTCAGCAAGCAACACAGAATGGTGGATAAGCTTGGAGCCCTCGGTTTCATTTGAGCCGCAAATAAAACCCGACGTTCCCGATCGTGTGGATAGCCTGTGAAATGAAAACCTGGACCTCTATGAGCGTGGCAAGTTACCCGCCAATCTCAGAAGTGAGGCAACCCCAATCAACAAAGTGAATGGGCCACCCAACACTTCACGGAGTCCGGTAACTTGGGCGCCCTTCCGTGGGTCAAACTATACCCCTACGAGTGCGGCGAATAGCCCGTCAATTCTAGAGTAAATCCCCCTCCGTCTCAACACCATGAGACGTGGGCTTGTTGCCCTCTAGAACCTGGCTATTCGTGCACTCCATCTTGGGGCAAACCTAGTACATAAAAGAAAAATAATATGTACAATGGTGACATCGACCTCAACCCGGTCGTGCCCCAATCAAATAATATACAACAGGCAGTAACGGATGTCCACATGTCGGACGCTCTCCCCACAATAGCAAATGTACAAAAGAATCTCAACTGTACTACTACCATTGCACCGTAAGATATCCACCACGACAATCCAACCACAACCTCAGCACAATCACAGAACATCAACGTGAATGCCATGTTCGCAAACCCGTCTAAAAGAGCATATAACATTTAGACGGTTATACCGCTCTAATGACATTCATGGTCGCAGATAGAAATGTATGTACTGAAACTATTGAACAGTGTTAAAAATAATGACTTTAAAGCACCCCGAATTGCCCCTAATCACAGGATAACATAATATCCAACTTGGGCAAAAACAAACAACACCAGAAACCTTAAATCCAAGAGACAAGAACCCAGAACAAAATTCAAAGCATTTCTTCACTAAAAGCTCGGTGGGGCCGGTCATTAAGGTGATTTGGCCGGCCACATGGTGATGGAATTGCCTAATTTTTGTTCTGTGTTCATCTAACAAGCAAAGAAGCACTCTACAATTGTTTAAAAAAATTTTAGAACCTCTGAAAATTTCGACATAAACTTGAATTTATCGTTTCGTGTTTCAGAGTTATTTCGGTTTTGTTATATTAACATTGTTTAAATCTGCTCCTATAGGGTTTATGGGCTGGCTCTAATACCATGAAAGATTATGCTAACACCCTGGCCATCATCCGTGGCCGTTTGTGGAACAAAAAATGTAATACGATACGAAACTTGGCACTAGAATAACCCTAAACCAGATCTAACCATAAACCTAACTAGAAACAAGAGAAGCTCTATCTACTATCATAGAAATTATACCTAAGGAAACAAGTCCTTCGGGTATTCGCTCATCTCCTTTGGCTCCTCAAAAGTTGTACGGATCACGCTTGATGTTCGGCCTCCTCGCATCAAATATGATCCACCCGAGAGTGCTTACTTTGAGCTCCTACCTCAAATTTGAGGTAACCAGAGTACTTAGCTTGCTAATCTAAGTATCCTAGATGAAGTAGAGTGAGATGATGGATTAATATGTCTCACTGACCCTAGGTTTCTCAACTCATGAGACTATTAGGGTTAGAGCTTAGAAGAACAGAGCAAGGAGATGATGAGAGTGTTTAAGTGTGAAATGAATATCATCAAGTGAAGAATGGCTATGCATTGTGTATTAATAATGCAAACCAATAATGCCATACCAAAAAACCTAGATATCACAAAAATATCTAGATGCCACCTTGCATTAAAATTCACAATAAAAGAAAATATCAAGCATACTCCAATAGTAAAGAATGAGTCATTCCATGAGTCACCTAGCAGCCATGCTTCATTTAATTCAAATAAACACTTCATTTCTCCACCTCATTAACCATTAACAAAAATGGTTAAAACAAATAATGAGGTGTCTTCTTCTAGAAGTAACTTGCACAATTACAAGAATGCCCCTCACCCTATATACATACCCGTATCTGTATTTCGAAAAATACGAATACAAAGAGACAAAATAATCCAAGAATATAATACTCGGATCCGACTTAAACCAAAGTCCACTAGTATTATCCGCCCAAACATCGCATGTGCATAAGTGAACGTATGTGATCGAAACCCTGCCGTAAAACCATACGGCCTCTACATCATTTCGCCCGAAGCAGGGAAACCCTCTGTGTGGGACTCTAAAGAATCGACAGTATGCTGGCAGTGAGTTTAACTACAAGCACGTCAGTGGCACTAGCTGTACGTAACGGCTACCCAGGTACCTGTAGAAAAGGAAGGCCGACGAGCAAACTCGTTCGAACTCCTACTGAGCCTATCCGTGACAATCTCCGTATAGTCTGGTCTCTTCGTCTAAGAGTATCGCATATCGGGTGTAGGGGATGGTAAACGTCAGACCCTCATAACCCGATAATTCATGCTGATGAGCCTCAGGACCAATCCGGGAAACTACTGATCAATCTATCAGTAAATCTTAGCTGCCTTGGCCAAGGTCTTATGGTTTTGACTAATCAAACACTGTGTGATATTGACTCCCAATACCGGGAGAGATGAATCCCCAACAACCGCTTACTACCTCTATGTGGCTCGGGACTGTACCCAACCAAAACCTATTTGCATGACTCGGTAGAGCCGTGGTAGGGTAGTAATCAAACCACAGTGGGAACTTACACGAGAAAAATGACGATCTCAGGTCCGAAGACTAACCTGTACACATGTCAGCTGAGAACTTCCATATGATGATAGGTATGGTACCATCTGGAAGTTCTCCGCGAGTCCGTCCAGTGTAATCACACCCAGTGAGCACCTGTATACGATCTTAGGTGCATCAGACCAATGGCTGTGGGACTAACCTCGCCCCTCGTCGGGGTCTAGAAATGTATACACTAGTCTACTTTGGAGTATCAATACCCAGTCTCGATACGCACGCGACTAGGGACCATTTAAGGATGTGCTTATGGACTACCTTGCTCCCACAAGTATGATCGCCATCACAACGCAGGTAGTCAAGCAAGATCCTACGGGCTTTATCAACATATAACCGTAATATGTAATAACATGTATAACATATGCCATGTTAAGATAAAGTCAAACCATAATAGTATACTATTGTATCAAGTCTTTATCAATATGTGCAAGCTGGATAAAGCATCAATAAAAACAAATACACATATCCTGATATAAGACAACTGAAATAATATACTATATAATTGAGCAAGAATGTCCTATAGATATATATCCCCAGCATCCACATGTATACACATACAATAATGTCCTCTAGGGCATACATATCTAACAGTTACATAGGTTTACGATTATGCATATCTGTTGCACTTGATGTCGATTTTGTGCCTTAGCTGCACATATTTATGATTCTATGTATTTCGCTACAGTCAATTTGATTTCGTGCACGTTGTATGCACTTGACGTGATTTATGCACTCGGTATAACTTACATGTCATGACCCGAAATAGCCCGTGACTGGCACTTAAATCATATGAAATCTATAGGACCCCATCTAATCCAAGTAAGCCAAAAAGCCCAGAAATCTAAAACACTTTTAAATAATAAATGAAGGAAAAATAGTTTTTAGAAGTGAAGAAAGTATGTTTCAAAAGCAAGGTTTTTAAATAACTAAGCCGAATATGCATTTTAAAATGTAAAGTCTTTTCTAAAAATTTTGGGAGAGTTTCCTTTGTAAATACTGGCCTCGAACGGGGTACAACAAGAATAATATATATGCAATGATAAAAGGCATTCCCAAGCAGGAGCTAACTCTTCGTCAATCGACGGTCACAACCATACAAGCAATATAATATACAACGCCGAAGGGCGTGGATCAAAACTCAAAAAGAAACTCAAATAACATGAAAACCGTAATACTACAACGCGCGACTCTAAGGTCGAAATAATACATAGCTAGTGTCTAAGTCTGAAACAATATACAAGTTTTGGTTGATGGAATTTCTAGATACAATGAATAATACATATACAATGGGGGTTCTGATGCAAAAGAACCCACCTACCAAAGCAAATCACCCGCAAAGAAAGCAGTGTGCCAGAAATGCCGCCATAGAACCTATACGGCAAAACCTGTAAGAAACTGTGGCACAACGGGGGTAAGTTGCCAACTCGTGAATTGAAAATATCTACAAGTAGAAATCGAATGCATGACATAATCCTAGGTCAATACGATCAGATATATATAGACCTCAAAAGGGTAAGTCTGAAGCATGACAAGGTGGCAATGTAACGTCTATACATGTATATAGTGTTAGTGTATATGCCCTAGGGGCCATTATTGTATCATACTTGCATGTATATTACTTAATGGAAGCTTGGGATATTCACAGTTGTATATACAGTCTTGCTAAAAACGGTAGTATGCTACTTGGTTTGTGTCTACTTTAATATGTGCATATGTTTCTTATAACGTATCACTTATACATATTAGTAGAGCCCATAGGATCTTTGCTTGATTACCAGCGTTGTGATGGCAGCCACACTAGTGGGGGCTGGGTAGTCTATAAGCAACATCCTATACTTGTCCCTAGTCGTAGGATTATCGAAACAGGGCATCGATACTCTGGAGTAGACTAGTGTCCCACAGCCATCAGTACGTCGTACTGGAGATAGTATACAGGTGCTCGTTGGGTTACGGGTACACCGGACAGGACTCGCAGGAGAACTGACTGGATGGTATTATACCTAACGTAAGATAGCAGTTCTCAGGTGACATGTGTGCAGATAGTCTGTTGACTTAGGGTCGTCATTTGTCTCGTGTGAGTTTCCACTGTGCTTTGATTACTACCCTACCATGGCTTAAAGGAGTCGTGCAAACAGGTTTTAGTTGGGTACAGTCCCGAGCCACATGGAGGCAGTGAGCGACTGTTAGGGATTCGTCTCTCCCGGTATAGGGAATTGATATCGCACTGTGATTGGTTGGTCATTACCATAAGTCCCTGGCCAGGGCTGATGGAGAATTACTGGTGGACTGATCAGTAGATTCTCGAATGGTCATGAGCCATACCGGCATGACTTGTACGGTTATTAGGGGTCTGATGTTCTCCACCTCCCTAGACCATACATGCGATACTCTTAGACGAACAGACCGGACTGCGCGGATATTGTCACGGACAGACTCAGTAGGAGTTCGGATGGGTTTCCTCATCGGCCTTCTTATCGACATCTACCTGGAGACCGTTACGTACAGCTAGTGCCGCTTGCGGTCTGTGGTTAAACCCACTGCCAGCGTAGTGTCGAGTCCTTAAAGTCCCACACAGAGAGTTTCCCTGCTCCAGGCGAAACGATATAAAGGTCGTATGGTTTTACGATAAGGGTTCGGACGCATACGTATTTAAACGCACGTACGGCGTTCGGACAGTTTTTACTAGCCGGCTTTGGTTTAAGCCAGATTCTAGTATCGGGTTATTGGATTTATACAGTCTAAAGTTTTTCCGTGTTTTCACGGATTGGAGGGGCGTTCTCGTAATTTTCCGAGAAGCTTCTAGAAGAGTGGTGACTTGGGGGTTAAGGTGGCATGAGTATTTAATGTTTTAATGACTCATTTGTGTGATTCATCCATGGAGTTAATGCTTCATTTATTGAGCTAATGACTCATGAGATGAATCACACAAGGTGAATGCATCAACCATGATGATTAATCATTTATATTATTTATTTGATAAATTGTTATGGTTGTTATATTCTAATGAGTTCATTATTTCTTCTCATTCTTATCATCACCTTCTCTCTCCTCAAGCTCATTCTCTCTTGAAACCCTAATCCTCCGCTCTCATGTGTTGAGATCAAGGATTAGATAGACTAATACATCCATAACATCACTCTATATCACCTAGGTAGCTTAGAATAGCAATTTGAGCAATCTAGTTATCTCAAATTAGAGATCAAGCTTGGACAAGGAGCTCTCGGGTGGATCGTCTTTGACTCGAGGAGGTCATTGAGGTGCCGATGTTCCAAGGAGCCTACGAGAAGTGGAGGACAGCGATGAAGACCCGAAGGACATATAACGTGAGGTATAACTTCGAATCCGAGTAGTTAAACCTCTCGTAGATAGTTAGTAACGGTTTAGATACGATTCATACGCTCAAGTCCGTGTTACGAAGCTTTGATAATCGTTTTTCATATATTCCGCCTCCCCGGAAGTTCGTGGGGTGCGTGACATGGACTTACAGTGGTATCAGAGCCAACTAAACCATTACTAGCTTGTTAGCAATTGATTAGAACTTCGATCGGAAGAAAGACGCGAAAACGAAAACCTAACCCTAACAGTTTCTGTAAATTTTAAACGTGCCGGAAAAAATATTTGATATGCCTTAAAATTCACAGCAGGGAAATATAAGAATTCTGGGAAAATATGAAGTTCTAACTCGGCTTGATGGCCGCGGATCCGCGGCAAGATTGTGGTTTTGGCCGCGGATCCGCGGCGGAGTCTACCCCGAGTTGACTCCGATTTGCTCTGCAATTCATATATTTTGATTTTTTGTTTTCCTGTATATTCTATTTCTGCCCAGGTTACTTCTGTGCTGGTTTGCCTTTGGGGTAGACACGGAATATGGTAATCGATCAATGTTCTAAGATATTTGCTAATTGGGTTTTTATCTGTAATGTTTAATGTGTTCGTAAACCTCCCCTAACTGCTAGTATGTCGGTTGGCAGGGGGTTGCACATTTCTGTAATGTTTACTGTTTGTGTATATGGACTTGATTGGAATGTTGTGATGATTAGCCGGGGTTTGAGATGTGTTTTATATTCATTCATTCGATGTAAATGTAATATGATGTAATATTCTTTTGCGGGGCGCATCCAGGTTGCGGTTGTAGCCACCGTTGTATTATTTCATTTTTACTATTTTTGCTCCTAGGATAGACCCAAGGTGGGGTACACAAACTACCGGGTACTTTGAAGTGTTTAGTGGCCTACTCACGTCGTTAAGGGAGACCGCTTCACTTCGGGTACTTGGCGGGTAGTTTGCCGTACCCGTAGGGGTCTGGGGTAGGGTAATGGCTATTCATCACAACTGTGTAATCCGTCTTTTGTTGCAGGCTCAAAACAAATGCGGATTGCTAGTATATCTAATAAAGTTCATCTGTGATCTGGAATGCCTATTATTGCATCTGACGAATGTACAATATCTATATATAAATAGCTATTAGACGTTACTTATGTTTTACACCCGTGGTAGCCCAGCCCCCGCTCTGTCATTAGTTAAGTAACCTAACGGGTGATGTCGGGACCCCGTGGCGAAAGCGGATGGCATAAGAGGACGTGGTATTTTCGTTGTTTTCTGCAATGATAGGATAAATGATGGGACGCATTATTATAATGCAAAGAAAATAAACCAAAGTTCAATCGTTGGAACAAATTTAAAAGAAACCACTCGGTTATTTTAAAAGATCAGAATTTTTAATTGCGGAGCTTTAACCACTCTTTTTAAAAAGTATCAGGTTCTTTCGATTATATCAAGTTCACTACGTTCACGGTTTTTTGCCAAAACCATTCGTAGCCCTCCGTCATTTCATTTGGGTATTCAGTAGTATTCAAGCTATGTATTTTGACCTAACGCCAAGGCATAGTGTTTGGTAGCTGCTGGGTATTCATTTGTTGCATAGATAGATGTGTTAGTTTGGGACAGTCGTATTATCATTTTGGCCTAACGTCAAGGATATGTACGGATGGGTTCAAATTAACAAGGATAATGATGGGTAGAACTTGACATGTGACTTATGACATTTTGACCTAACGCCAAGGTCATAAGAGCATGGGGCAAAAATTTATATCGGGAATTTCTAAAGAAACTGAAATTTGCAGAGAGAGCATACCATTTTGGAGTATGATGAATGTTGGTAGGATTCCTTCAACATTATCATAGGATGATATTTTGGATTCCGATCCTACTGTGAGTATATACTACTTATCAGGAGATTCGTCACTTAACGATCAATGCTATAAACCAAGTAGGTGCCTAGAAAGGTGTCAGCTGGGCTACGCCCCCAGAGAAAAGAGGTTCTTTAATTAAGGAACTTCGCGAAAGCGTTGGAAAACCTCCCTCGAAGTATCGACATTGGCCTGGCTGAACGGTTAAGCAAGTATTGTACGGTGAGAATAGTCCTGGCTAGTTCTTCCTTTTTGGTTTGAGGAGGGATTCGAGAAACAGTGGGAGCCATCCTGTTTAGATAAATTAAAAACCACTCTAAACTTGCAAGTGCATCATGCTAAAGTATTTTCTTCTCTCTCTCTTAATTGCAGCGACCTTGTGACCATGACTAGGTTACATCTAGATAACAAATTGACTGAATCTGACTTATATGACTGGCAAAGGTCTGTCCAGATGTCCATTGCCTATGACAAGCTGGACCACCCTATTACTACTCAAGATCCCGCCGTCCCAGGTCCAGTTTCCACCATCGCGAATATGGATATCCGTCAGAAAAGGGAAAAGGATAAAACGAAAGCCAAGTGCCTCGTGTTAGCTTCAGTTGATGGTGTATACCAAAAGCAACACGAGAAGATGGACTCAGTTTCCATATTTCTCCATAATAAAGATTTATGTTGAGAGCAATCACATATCGCAAGATATGAGACCTCGACCGAATTAATTCAAGCGAGGTTGGCCGTTGGGTCATCTGTAGGGGACAACGTCCTTACAATGACTAGCTATATTGATGAGCTCCAGGACCTGGAAACCACGTTGGGAAACAGGTCAGATACTGACTTGATTCTACAGTCTCTGCCTTCTACCATGATGGAAACCAGGGAAGTAGAAGGAAAGAGAAGGGCAAAAGTTTCGGGACTGAATGTAGTAAAAGAGGAACGTTCCTATTGTTATGGGATTGGGCATTGGCAGAAAGATTGCAGGACTTTGGAAGCCAGTAGCCAGGATACGAAGCATGTTGTGGCTTCGGCCTCAAGTGTGTTTGTAATTGAGAACTGTTTGTCAATTAACTCTACTTCCTGGGTACTAGATACCGGAGCAGGATCTCATATCTGTAATTCATTACATGCTTTGAGAAACCGTAGAGTTATAAAGGTAGGTGATTTGTCTCTCAGAGTAGCAAACGGAATGAGCATGGACGCTGAATCCGTGGGAGAATATCGCCTAGGTTTGACAAGTGGGCAGATATTAATTCTACGTAACTGTCTGTATGTACCTAGTATGACTTGTAATATCATATCAGTATCCTCACTTTCGAGAGAGGGATATGATTTTACATTCGTAAGCGATGTAGTTCACATCCACCTAAATCAAGTTTTGATTGGGTCCGGTACATTAGATAACGGCATATACGTATTGAGTCAAGCTCAGGTTTTCAATGTCCAGAACACACTTAAAAGAAAGTCTCCAAAATTAAAACAGGCTTTCTTATGGCATTGTAGACTAGGTCACATCAATGAGAGAAGGTTAACTAAGTTACATAGAGAAGGATATTTGAATCCGTTCGAATATCAATCTTATGCTACTTTTGAATCTTGTCTCATAGGAAAGATGATAAAAACTCCATTTACTGGACACGGAGTAAGAGCAAGCGAGCTCTTGGGACTAGTACACAGTGACGTGTGCGGTCTAATGTCTACACATGCGCGAGATGGTTATTCCTACTTCATTACTTTTACGGATGATTTCTCTAGGTATGGATATGTTTTCTTGATGAAGCATAAATCCGAAGCCTTTGAGAAATTCCAAGAATACAAAAATGAAGTGGAAAACCAAATAGGCAAAAGTATCAAAACACTGAGATCTGATCGAGGTGGTGAATACTTAAGTGCCGAGTTCCTGGGTTACCTAAAAGAGAATGGAATTCTCTCTCAGCTTACTCCTCCATACACACCACAACACAACGGTGTATCAGAAAGGAGGAATCGAACCCTATTGGATATGGTTTGTTCCATGATGAGTAAGGCTGAGTTACCGCGATCTTTCTGGGGATATGCGCTAGAATCAGCGGCATATCTTTTGAACATAGTTCCTACCAAGACTGTCCCTACCACACCATATCAGATGTGGAGTGGGAAGAAACCCTATCTTCAGTATTTGAAGATTTGGGGATGTCCAGCTTTTGTAAAGAAGCAGCATGCAGACAAACTCGAGGCACGTTCAGTACAGTGTAAGTTTGTGGGATATCCAAAGAACTCCAGGGGGTATCTATTCTATTACGCAGAGGAACAAAAGGTTTTTGTTTCTCGTAATGCCCATTTTCTAGAACATCAGTTTTTAGAAAAGGAAATAAGTGGGAGCGAAATAGAACTGGAAGAAATTCCAGAACCACAAAATACCACTGAAAGTTTGGTAGAACCAGAGGTTCAAGAAGAAAGGGACATACCAGCGCCTATCCGCAGAAGTAGTAGGCAGTCTCATCCACCCGAGAGATACTATGGATTTCTCATAGACGGGGATCGAGAAGATTGCATCATTAATGATGATGACCCTACTAGCTTCCAGCAAGCCATTCAGAGCGGTGACTCGGTAAAATGGCTGGATGCAATGCGGACCGAAATGGAGTCCATGTACACTAACAAAGTATGGACTTTAGACATTGCTCCAGATGGGGTAAAACCCGTAGGATGCAAATGGATCTTCAGAAGGAAGATTGGTGTAGATGGACAGGTTGAAACCTATAAGGCTAGACTTGTTGCAAAAGGTTTCCGTCAAAGACCTGGTTTGGACTATGACGAAACCTTTTCTCCAGTGGCTATGCTTAAATCCATTCGGGTCCTTCTTGCTATTGCTGCATTTCACGATTATGAGATCTGGCAGATGGACGTAAAGACGGCCTTTCTAAATGGTAATTTGGAAGAGTGCGTCTATATGGATCAGCCAGAGGGATTCATTCAGAGTGGAAGCAGCGGTAAAGCATGCAAGCTACTTAAGTCCATTTATGGACTAAAGCAGGCATCGCGGAGTTGGAACATCTGTTTTGATGATGCTGTCAAAGAATTTGACTTTATCAAAAATCCAGATGAACCATGCATATACAGAAAGATTATAGGGAGAGCTGTAGTATTCCTCGTCTTGTACGTGGATGACATTCTCCTAATAGGAAATGATATTCCTATGTTACAGTCAGTCAAAAGATTCTTGTCACAGAAATTCTCCATGAAGGACCTGGGTGATGCCACCTACATTCTGGGGATCCAGATCTATCGTGATAGATCAAAAAGGATGTTGGGACTGTCGCGGTCCAGGTACATAGACACCATATTGAAAAGATTCAGTATGGAAGATTCTAAGCGCGGTAACCTACCGGCTTGTCACGGAATCGCCCTCTCCAAAGAGATGTCTCCCAAGACTGATTTGGAAAGGGAAAGCATGTCGATTATATCCTACGCTTCTACAGTAGGCTCTATAATGTATGCGATGTTATGTACCAGACCAGATGTAGCATACGCATTGAGCGTAGTAAGCCGGTATCAAGCAAACCCAGGGGAGACGCACTGGATAGCAGAAAAGAACATTCTCAAGTACCTGAGGAGGACTAAAGATATGTTCTTGGTGTATGGCGGAAAAGACCTCCAGATGGAGGCTTTTGCCGACTCCGGCTTCCAGAGTGACAAGGATGACTCCAAATCCATGTCAGGTTATATCTTTACCCTCAATGGAGGGGCGGTCTGTTAGAAGAGTTCCAAGCAGGAGACCGTTGCTGACTCAACAATGGAAGCGGAGTACATAGCTACTTGCAATGCCGCAAAAGAAGCTGTCTGGATGAAGAAGTTCCTCAACAGAACTTCAGGTAGTTCCTACCAGTGTTGATCCAATACCTCTGTATTGTGACAACAACGGCGCTATAGCTTTAGCGAAGGAACCCAGGTCCTATCAGAAGTCTAGACACATCTTAAAGCGGTATCACCTGATCAGGGAGATTGTACATCGCCAGGAGATCGAGGTGAAGAGAGTAGAGACGGAGAATAACATTGCTGATCCATTCACAAAGGCCATTCCTCAGACGCAGTTCGAGAGGCTATTCGAGATGATAGGTCTACGATATGCCAGCTCATGGCCCTAGTGCAAGTGGGAGATTGTTAGTGTATATGCCCTAGGGGCAATTATTGTATCATACTTGCATGTATATTACTTAATGGAAGCTTGGGATATTCACAGTTGTATATACAGTCTTGCTAAAAATGGTAGTATGCTACTTGGTTTGTGTCTACTTTAATATGTGCATATGTTTCTTGTAACGTATCACTTATACATATTAGTAGAGCCCATAGGATCTTTGCTTGATTACCAGCGTTGTGATGGCAGTCACACTAGTGAGGACTGGGTAGTCTATAAGCAACATCCTATACTTGTCCCTAGTCGTAGGATTATCGAGACAGGGCATCGATACTCCGGAGTAGACTAGTGTGTACGCTTCTCATCCCAGTTGGGGAGATGGTCTGTCCCACAGCCATCAGTACGTTGTACTGGAGATAGTATACAGGTGCTCGTTGGGTTACGGGTACACCGGACAGGACTCGCAGGAGAAATGACTGGATGGTATTATACCTAACGTCAGATAGCAGTTCTCAGATGACATGTGTGCAGATAGTCTGTTAACTTAGGGTCCTCATTTGTCTCGTGTGAGTTCCCATTGTGCTTTGATTACTACCCTACCACGGCTCAAAGGAGTCGTGCAAACAGGTTTTAGTTGGGTACAGTCCCGAGCCACATGGAGGCAGTGAGCGACTGTTAGGGATTCGTCTCTCCCGGTATAGGGAGTTGATATCGCACTGTGATTGGTTGGTCATTACCATATGTCCCTGGCCAAGGTTGATAGAGAATTACTGGTGAACTGATCAGTAGATTCTCGAATGGTCATGAGCTATACCGGCACGACTTGTACGGTTATTAGGGGTCTGACGTTCTCCACCTCCCTAGACCATACATGCGATACTCTTAGACGAACAGACCGGACTGCGCGGATATTGTCACGGACAGACTCAGTAGGAGTTCGGATGGGTTTCCTCATCGGCCTTCTTATCGACATCTACCTGGGGACCGTTACGTACAGCTAGTGCCGCTTGCGGTCTGTGGTTAAACCCACTGCCAGCGTAGTGTCGAGTCCTTAGAGTCCCACACAGAGAGTTTCCCTGCTCCAGGCGAAATGATATAGAGGTCGTATGGTTTTACGACAAGGGTTCGGACGCATACGTGTTTAAACGCACGTACGACATTCGGACAGTTCTTACTAGCCGGCTTTGGTTTAAGCCAGATTCTAGTATCGGGTTATTGGATTTATACAGTCTAAAGTTTTTCCATGTTTTCACGGATTGGAGGGGCGTTCTCATAATTTTCCGGGAAGCTTCTAGAAGAGTAGTGACTTGGGGGTTAAGGTGGCATGAGTATTTAATGTTTTAATGACTCATTTGTGTGATTCATCCATGGAGTTAATGCTTCATTTATTGAGCTAATGACTCATGAGATGAATCACACAAGGTGAATGCATCAACCATGATGCTTAATCATTTATATTATTTATTTGATAAATTGTTATGGTTGTTATATTCTAATGAGTTCATTATTTCTTCTCATTCTTATCATCACCTTCTCTCTCCTCAAGCTCATTCTCTCTTGAAACCCTAAACCTCCCTTCTCATGTGTTGAGATCAAGGATTAGATAGACTAATACATCTATAACCTCATTCTATATCACCTAGGTAGCTTAGATTAGCAATTTGAGCAATCTAGTTATCTCAAATTAGAGATCAAGCTTGGACAAGGAGCTCTTGGGTGGATCGTCTTTGACTCGAAGAGGTCGTTGAGGTGCCGATGTTCCAAGGAGCCTACGAGAAGTGGAGGACAGTGATGAAGACCCGAAGGACATATAACGTGAGGTATAACTTCAAATCCGAGTAGTTAAACCTCTCGTAGATAGTTAGTAACGGTTTAGATACGATTCATGCGCTCAAGTCCGTGTTACGAAGCTTTGATAATCGTTTTTCATATATTCCGCCTCCCCGCAAGTTCGTGGGGTGCATGACATGGACTTACATGTAGTGCCAAGTGCTCGTGCCAGTGTCTCAGGTAATAATATATCACAAATATAAGGTATGTCTGCATGAATAAGTATGATGAAGTATCTAAATTGATATCAATACACATATATTAGCGTCTCATTCCACTAATATTGGTGTAAGGGCATATATAACAGCGTCCTCATCCAGTGTTATAAATACATATGAGATATGATCAAAGTAATCAAAGTCTGTAAGTATGTGGATCCCGTCCACGTGTCACCCAATGACAATAAGCATCATGCATGTAAATATCATAAAGCATATACATGGAAATATGAGGATATAATTAAAATCAAGGAACCTGAGTGCCTAGCATCGACACTCGAAAACATCATGAAACCTGTGCCTAGCATCGGCACGTAAATCCTCATCTATCAGGCGCTGTCACCAAGACTGGCCCTGATAAATACGTATCATACGCTATCTCGAAAACCCGAGTGCCCTGCTTCAACCCTCGAATTTCGACATATCCATACGTACATAACTCCGGTCGGTATCCCCAAGATAACGGCCGAGTCCAAATACTATCACCGGTAGGTAGTGCTCCCCTGCCAGGCTTACCGTCCAACATATACGAGTCTTCTTGCCCCGGGGTACCTTACCGGGTCCACCATGTACCCGCAGACGGTGCCTACCGCTCCTCGAATCGAGTTTCATATGCCACTCTCAGAACCGAGAAAACACATGGTGGACGCACTGAAATATCATATCAAGGAAAACCGGGTTTTAAAGACAATACATATTCTCTTTTGAAATAGCCACGGTTCCCAAATCCAGAAATCTCATGAAAACAAATATCTCAATGCGTATAATCGGAAAGCATGATGTATGTGACATATAAATGAAGTGTAAGTATAACAGTATATCATGCAACATGGAATAATAGTATGCACCTACAAAGGTCATATCCTGATGCAATAATCCTACTGTGTAGTGACATGGCAATTATCGATGATGAAGTGTGTGAGCCGGCAAGCAAGTGTACGAGGAACATACGCATCATCGATAATGGTGCTGGTGTCCTAATAGCATGATGATAATATAGCAATAAACACATTTACACATGCAAAGCGATGTGAATAGCATGAATATACGGAAATCGAATAATCAATGCAACAGTGAAGAATCTACATCAATATGTATATGTCATGCAGTTATGCCATTTGAAATAAGACGAATCGGGATTTTTAGTAAAATAAGAGCTACGGTATTTTTAAGAAAAGATGCGCCTTTTTAAAGTATCCGTAGAATCCCTTTTGCCTGTCTTTAAAATATTCCTGATTCATTAGTTTTGAAATAGGTATGACTCGGGTCTAGTCTAACATCTACTATACTAACTACAGATCTAACTATCAGGTCAATCGGAGGGGTATGGAAACCACCTAAATCTGAGTCGATATATATAAATATAAATATAAGAGTCGGTGATTCCGCCTCAATAGTATCGCGTACGATACCGTATATCATCTGACATCCTCGAGTCATGAGTGCGGATCAATCATCAATATAAAGCTCGCATGGTAAATCGTCGTACGGCATCCCATCAGCTGGGTACGGGTCAATATCACATTCCTCTCATCACATATCAGGTATCATTATCATCATATCACATAATCTGGGGTACTGATCTAAGTCTAGTACAATCGATACCATCTATATAAGTATGAATGCGTGTGTAAATCACACGTCCAAAAGCCCGCTAAAAATCACATGTCGTATCCCAAATACGAATCATATCATATCACCGATATCACGGCACTATTCCCAATCTCATCGACTCATCTCCAATGTCATATACTATCCCCGTCATCACAGTATAAGTATAGCTAATAAGCATGTGTGTGCGTGTGGGTGTAAACCTATTCAAGGGTCCGCGACTAGGAACTACACTAGTTTACTTCTAACCCTAATCTATCCATAGTACACCTAACACAAGAACCACGACACACTATAAACTATCATATATATAATATATACATATAGTATACCAACTTCGGACTGCGGGGGTGTTATACGCCATCCACCCGACTTCCCCCGTAGATATAATCTACTCATCTTGCGTCTTCATTTGTCGACGTCGCCACGCGCTTGCTTGTCGTCCCGAAGTCTTCATGGGGTACCTACACATCAACGTATCGTAAATGCGTATTAAAACCAACTCAAAACTAAAACGACACACGAAAACCAAAACGATACGCTAAGGGGCCTATAGGTTAGAACCTATGGGTACGCTTTCAAAACCATCAATCAATTCTCGATATCGTCGTATAAACGCCAAGTATTCGAGGTAAAACACTGATACACAATTCCATAATTCAAAATACGGAATACGGAAACAAAAATCAAAACAGCAACTTAGGAAAAAGGCTCCAGATTCTACCCTAGGTCAAATTGGACAACTTTGCACATGCCAGGGGTCTAATCTATAGATGTAGGAGCTACAGAATCAAAAAGAGACAGATCCACCCTGGTCTGGCCGCAATTTGCGGCCAGGGGGATTAAATCTGCGGCCGAGTCAGGGAGTTAGAGGCTAGGGTCTTGGTGATAGCTTCCTGGGTGCCTGCACATATCACTGTCCAACCAAAATAATTTTCAGAGTCTCGGGTTGATAGCAGATTCAATATAACGTTCACAGATTCACAGTTTTTCCGATATCGATTTCTAAATCCGTATTCCGGGTTTGAACTCTCAGGTTTTGGTCTGATTTTAGCACTAGGGTGTTTGTATGGTCTCCACTAAACTTAATTTCACATCACAACTCATCAATTCCACTAAACCCTAACTAGGTTTTCCTAAATCCACTAAATCACACGATATCGATTCTAATCTAGCATGGGGGTAAAAGTAATACAAAAACTAAGCTAATGGTCCAGAAAAATACCTCATTTAGCAACTCAAGGATCCTTGCTTTCTTGGTCCAATGTGTTGGTCTTGAGCTTGTGCATCTTTTTAGTGAAATGAAGATAGGCTTTTGGAGTTGTTTTATATGTGATTTGAGGAGTTGAACAGGGGAGGGAATGAGCTAGGGCAGCAACAGCAATAAGGGAAGTGAAGAAAGAAGAGGAAATGGCTAAGTCTTGGTCAAAGTAACCCCTTTCTCTCTCTCACCCATACTTCATATAATATTCCCTTTTCCTTTTTCTTTTTCTTTTCTCCAAATCCTTCTCACTCAAATAGTAAACCCAAAGCAAACATGATAGAAAATGAAACAAAAGTGTAGAAAAAAAAAGATATGTGCATGTTTTGCACAAAAATTCTAAAAAACCGATTAGCGATTTTTAATCGCGATTAGCACTAAATTAGCATATAATTAATCGTAAAAACTTAAAAATGGCATAATTCCATAAAATACCCTATTTTAGAATTTTCCATAATTTTTCCCATTTATCTGTATTTAATTATACCGAAATGTTAAAATATTCATTAAAATAATATTAAATTATAAAAATTCCCAAAAATAATATTTTATTTTTTTGAAATGCTACATTACATGTGCTTGCAGTGCATTGATATATGTTTTGTGCACACAGTTGCACATGTTTATGAATTTTTTTCACCTTGCCACGCTCGGTGTTGTCTTTGTGCGCTTTTGGTACATTGACGAGTTTTCGGGTACCTAGTGCACCAGATTTATATTTTCGTGCATGTACTGCCCTAGATATTTTGTGCGGACCTGAAGCACTTAATTTATATTTTCGCGCACAGTGGGCGCATGTGATGTGATTTTGTGCACACCAGGTGTACTTGATTGAGATTTTTATTCATGCATGTTAGTTGCACTTGGTTGAGATTTTCGTACAGTCTAGATGCAATTGAACTTGTTATCGTGCACACCAGCTGCACTTGACAGATGCTTTCGTGCACACCCGTTGCACTTAGTTTTTTCTTCTGTGCACATTAATGGCACTTGTTTTGGACTTGGATTTCCATGCTCACCAGATGCACGTGATGTTAGATACGCCTTTTGAGCCTGATTTTACTCATGAGCATCATATTTTGATATTGGGTACTATATTATATAGTAGCCGAGCAGGACTAATTTGAGGACAGTACCTGAGTACTTTTACATGCATAAACGTTTACCAAGAGGTTTTCAAAATGGAGCTATAGTCTCGCTATTTTCTATGTGCCCAGGGGTGCCACAAACTTTTATAAAGGAAAATCTTTTGGGATATTTCAAAAAGACGGAACGTATAATTTGAGCAAAACATATATGAAATATATTTACTACTTTACAAATGAGCGTCTGCCACTTGTTCCGTAAGTTACGTACAACACGGCAATTCGGAAAAGATTTTGCATATGTTTTATTCAGTTTTAGAGGATTTTACAAGGATGCGTACTATATACATATTATGATTTTGACTATAGTATATTGGATTTCAGCAGTGTATTTCAAGATTTGTATTTCCATTATAACTCCAGTGATTGCGTGACGCTTGACAGAGTTCGATTTTGAGTTTCGCATTCGTTATCGTGCGCACTCGATACGCTGTAATATTTTTGAGTATTCCGTGATTTCGGATCCCCTTTGATTTAAACCGATTATTGAAATGTTTTAGTATTTGGGGGTTTAAATTTAAATTCGGAGACCGAATTTATTTAACGGGGGAAGATTGTAACATTTCATAAAAATAAAATATTATTTTTAGAATTTAAATATTAAAATAATATATTTCACGAAAACTATTCGATTTGCGAATTCGGGATTTTCGTAAAATGGTATAATTAAATACCAATATTTGGAAAATAATTGGAGATTAATATTGTATTATTTAATAAAAAGGTATTTATTGGATTTGGGTATTTTATAATTAATTATATGTAAGTTTAAATTAAACTTGATTAGTGCACTACTAATCATGATTAAGCCAAATCCATATTTTTAATTAGCCATGGTTCATGCACGACGACATGTTACATTTTGTTGCATGGTTTCATTGTTAATTGTTGTTTCATTTGAATTGTGTTTTTTGGGGTTTAAAGGATAAAGAGAAAAGAAAATAAAAAGGTGACATGATGATTGAGGAGAGAGAGTGAGGGACAACATGATGAGTATGGGCATGAGAGAGAGCATGCCATGAGAGAGAGAGAGATGAGAGTATGTCTCCTACACCATTCTTTCTTCACCTCATTTTTTCTTCAACTCCTTTTCTTCATCTCCGACTTCCACCTTCACCATCCTTTACCTCCTCCACAACCATCCCAAATTTTCACCAAAACCCCACACCACCTTCATTAAAAATGCACACAACCTTACCCTACACCCCATGGTTGAATCAAGTTTGAATTTTGAGCATTTGGAGCTTTTAAGGTTTTTCTTGAGTTGCTTCCATGAGGTATAACCTTCTTTTCTCATCTTTTAATTAGTTTCTTAACCTTCTAGTTTAGTTTAGAGTTCGATTTAGTGAAATTTGTGATCTTAGAAATTTCTAGGCTGTCGTCAGTGGGTGTTCTGACTTGTAAGTGTTAAATTGAGGTGTAGTGAATGTTTACAAATCCCTAGTGATATTTTACTGGCCAAGAACAGAGACTAGAACCCAAAACCACGAACTTAGAATTGCCTGACATCGAATATTTGATAGTTTTTGTTGATATATTGGAATCTAGGATGACCCGAGAGACCCATAAAGTAAGTTCCGATCACAGTGAGACGAGCAGGAAACCATGAAACAACCCCTGAAACCTGAGCCCCTCCCCTTGATTTCTGGCCACAAATATATTAGTTGTGGCCGCAAATTGCGGCCACATTGTAGTGGAATGCAGTGAGTTTTGGACCATGTCTTCCTTATATGATATCTAAAGCAACCCTTTATGAAAAATCTCCTAGTTTGACCTAAGGTAGAATCTAGGAGTGATTTCCTTTGTCGCTAATTTCGTGTTTTCCGATTTTTGAAACCTGGGTTTTGGTATTTGATATTGTATTTCATCGTTGGATGTTTGTACATCAACGACGATAGTTATTTGGCTATTTTTGCGTGCGTAGGCTATAGGTTCTAACCTATGAGCACTTCGCGTACCGTATCGGTTTTCGGACTTGATTTTAATAGCATTACGATGTATTTTGATTGTAGGTACCTTCGTATGGACTTCTGAGATGACGAAGAACATCGACTTCGACTAAGCAAAGAGATTAGCATACGAGTAGATTTATATTTATGGGGGAAATCGGATGGATGGTGTATAGCACCCCCACAACTAATGATGAGATGACCGTTATATAAGTATTAGTTTGGAGAAACCTATGAATGATCTTACGGATATGATAAAAAGAGTGAGTATGAGATGATATGATTAATAAAAGATGACGTGAATTGAGATGTCAATATGATGATATAAGAGGATATGAGCGAATATGCTTAATATGAGGTGTGAGGCGATGTGAATAATTATATACATATGCCTAGATACAGAAATGAGATTGTTAATGATATGATATGAGATCGATAAGGATATGACATGAGACATATATATGTATGTATACATGAGAATAAATGATGACATGCCGTATGAGACCATAGATCCGTACCATAGTCGATGAATAGGACGATAGATCCTTAACCAAAATTTGGTTGCCACCGTACGATGGATTTCCGTACGCGATGAGATATACCGGATGATTAATCCACGCCCATGATTTGAGGATAATGATCGAGGATATTGCTATATCGGATATTATAAGGCTGGATCGCCGACGTAAAGATTCCACCTGAACCATACTTATTTCCAAAACTGACGAATCTTATGCACATTTAAATGGAAACCTCAAGGGACGCTATGGATTTTCAAATGGTGTCTTTTCCTCAATACACTGTAGCCCCCACTTTCAAAACTACGATTCGTATCATTTAAACTAACCGTTTGGTTAATGCGTAGTTACGTACCTTATTATAGTTCATGTTTATGTTGGCTTATCCCTCGTGACTTACGTGCTATGTTTCCGGTATTTACCGCTTATGATATAGTCTGCTAGTACACCTGCACTATTATCGAATATCCGCACGTTACACTTACACAGATTTTCTAGCTCACATATTCTTCATCGGTAATTTCCATGCCATGTGCACTATAGAAACTGCCATGGATAAATATATGTTGTTCTCCATTTATTATTGATAGTTAGATAACGATTCTGGTACTATTACGCATCATGATTTGCATCATGTATACATTGCTATAGTGATTTATCTCATATGATGTTTTCATGAGATTTCTGTTTCGTGGATTTGGGAAATCGCAAAGTACATTTTGAAAACTTGAAATATTTAAAAGTGTGGTTTTCCCTTGATATGATAATTGTGTCCACCATGGGTTTTCTCGGTTCTGAGCCTTTTCGAGTACCCGATTTGAGGAAGTGGACGAGCCGTCTGTGGGTACATGGTGGACCCGGTGAGGTATCCCGGGACAAGAAGATTGTGAGGATGACAATGAGTCTGGCAGGGGGAGTACTACCTACTGGTTATATTTTAGACCCGGCAGTTATCCGGAGGATATCGACCGGAGCCGTGAAATGGATATGAGGGCCGATCTGAAGATGCGGCGTCTGAAAATATGACGATTTACGTGTCAATGCTGGATACGGGTTTCATGATGTTTTCGAGTGTCGATGTTAGACACTCAGTTTCCATGATGTTGATGTGTCGTTGATGGACACACGTAGATGATATCTACATGCATACATGCATATGATTCCAGATGTTTGTTTTTACATGTCATTGGCATTGGCGCTATTGTTGACATATATATATATATGCATACATAGTCACCCTAGATATCATAGTATGACCTAGAAATCACTGTTTATTCGATGTCTACCTGCTGATGTTTTCTACTCAGGAGTTGGCAACTCACCTCCGTTGTGCCATAGTCTTCTTGCAGGTTCGACCGCTTGGATTAGTAGTGGTATCGCTGGCACACAGTTCCTTCAGGGTGTTTGCTTTGGTAGGTGGGACAAATATTGGATCGTGACCACTCTTGTACCTTTATATTCTATTGTACCTAGATAAACTCCATCAAATCAGAGACTAGATTTTGTATATTGGTAGACCTAGTCAGACTTGTGTTGCGAAACTTAGAACGTTGGGTGATTGTTCACTAATTGAGGTTTTTGATGTTTTGCTTTATTTATTGTTCTTTCTGATTTTGATCTTCATCATAGGGCGTTGTATATCTATTTTTTTTCGTGGTTGTGATTCAAGCAATTGGCGAAGAGCTATCTCTCGCTTAGGGATGCCTTTTATTGCATGTATGTGGTTTTGGATCAATATTTACAAGGGAGGTGCTGCCCAAATTTTTTTAAAGGATGAAAAATGTTTTCAACTAGTATATAATTCACTTGCATTTTCATATATCATTATTTATGCATTTAAAGAAAAACTTAATTTCATTATAGCTTTATTTCAAAACTGCACCTCTACTATTTTCCGCAAAAAGGTTTAGATTTCTGGGTTTCGACTTACTTGAATTACGTTACGCATTTTGACATTGCGTGATTCTCGTGCCGGTCACGTGCAAAATTTTTGGGTCGTGATAAACTATTATATCACCGTATTGTTCGTAAACTGTAGAATTATAACTCATTGTTTAGTAAGTATCACACGATATGCTTACATGAAAACACTTATAATACTTACAGTATTGTTTTGTGCATTGCATTGCCTTTACTGTACCTTTATGGTTACATGCATATGACATTCTGTTTTCATGAGATCTCTGGATTTGAGAACTGCTGATATATTTTAAAAGTCATCTGATTGTTTTAAAAATGCGGTTTCTCGTGATATGATTTGTGGCGTCCACCATGAGTTTTCTCGGTTTTGAGCTATGAGTTACCTGATTCAAAGAGTGATGAGGCACCGTCTATGGGTACATGGTGTACCCGGTGCGGTATCCCGGGGCAAGAAGATCGTAGGCAGGGGAGCACTACCGATAGGTGATAGTTTGGGCTCGATGGATATCCGGAGGATACCGACCGGAGTCGTATGATCATATGGATATGAGGGCCGATCCGATGAGACGGCGCCTGAGATATGAGGATTTACGTGTTGATGCTGGACAGGAGTTTTATGATATTTTCGAGAGTCGATGCTGGACACTCAGATTTTATGATGATTTGATTTGTCATTGATGGACACATGTTGGATGATACATATGTACATATGCATATGACTCAGATGACTTGATATATATACTGATACTGGAACGTCATTGTTATCTTACACATATGTATTAATGATCACCCTAGATACTATAATATTACCTTTATATTACAGTATGCTCTAGGAGATCGTTATACCTTCGATTTCTACCTGTAACGACTCTAAAATCTTTGTACAGAAAATTTTCTGTTAATATACAAGAATTGAGTTTTACAGCCTGAGTTTGAGTTATAAGTTACTTTTGTTAAATAACAGTAAGAAACAACTCGTAACTCACTGGTAAAGCCTTGCACTGCTGTGGCGTAGCCCCTGTGTTCAATTCCCATCAGACACAATTATTTTTTTCTGATTTTTTTAACTTTTTGGAAGCCCAAAAGATTGCACGTGCAATACAACGAGAAATGAAAAGTTCAGAAAAATCAAACATGTGGAAAATGGAGTAAATATGGATTTAATCAAGTGGCACGAATCTCGAGGCATTTGCCTCGAGATCGACCAGCCAAAAGGGCAATAAAACAGGCATCGACGGTCAGGATTGCTCTAAAATGCCCTGTGCTCTACACACATGACTCTTCAGCTACCCCTAATCCCTCTGCATTGTTTGATTTCTCTACAATCAAACAGAGACCTTTCATTTCACAATTTAAAATCATTTAATACTTTTTAATCCACAATTTTAATTCTCAAACCAAAATTCTCCACTATAAATACCACCCCACATTTTGGCTCAGCACTATTCTGAAAATTCTAGGCAAAACTCTCTAAAAAGCTTCTAGTGCAAGTGAAGTAAAGTGGAGTTAGCAAGCAAGTTTGTTCCAGCGAAGATCGAAGCCAATTCCGGAGCTTCCGCGATGCCATGACGATCATCCTCTCTTCTTTAACCTTTCTTTGATGTTTCTAAACCTTTGTCTCTCCCAATTCTTCTCCTTTTCTTTGATACTCCTTTTAAATCAAATATCGGTAAAAGTGGAGTTATTACCGATATCATCTTTTCTAAAACCTATAACTCCATTTCCTTTTATCATTTGGACAATCTAATTTTACCAGTACACTTTTAATCTTAATACCAATGCTTAGAATCAATTTTTCTCAAGAATATCATGTAAAACAACTGTAATTAACTTTTTCATTAAAATACCTTGAACTTTGTTATAACATCTTTTCAAAAAAAATTGCTCAATAATACCTTTAGGAAAACTTCACGGGGTAACGACATACCCCACACGCACACTTGGTTTCATAGCACGATGTATGTGTTTTTGGTTCAAAGATAGTATTTACAATAAAATACCACATAATTCTAAAACTAGATTTCATTTAAAGCGGTATTTCATTTTCTTTGCAATTATACATCTACAACCTTCTTTAGGGGACCCACTAACGGATAGTGTAGATTATCGCACATCCTTGGGCTAGTAGAGCGAGATGCAGACCTCCTCACGGAGCATTCGATCTCGAAAGAATTTAAATACGTTTTTAAGAAATACGAATTTTCTAAATAAAATAAAATCATTTTTAAAAATAAAATTATATAAAATTATAAATCCATATTTTCAAAATATAATAAATCTATATTTTTCTAAAAGATGAAAGATTAACAAATGCCAATAAAGTGTCATCAAGATGCCAAAAAGGACAAGTTTTCAGTAAAATACCATGAACTTTCAAATGCTAAGTGTTTATCATTAAAATACCACAATACATAAAATCCATGCACATGAAAACCCTATGTAATATAAATCACCATCGAGATTTACTTTTTAATCTATTAAAATATTTTTTATAAAACCCCCTCGATATATATAAAAACAATATTTAAGGACTTTAGTAAATCTAGGTTTAAGCGGGATCAACTCTTTTGAGCCTTAGAGAGCCGGAGAAAGTGAGTGCTTGTCTATTTAGGTTAGAAAATTAACCGGAGTTATCAATGGCAATTGTCTTGGAAAAAGACACAAATCCTGCCGTCCATGTGCAGCAGTTGTCGATGACACCCGAACCTAAGAATTCCAGAGTTAAATCAGTATATGTGTCTTACACAGTCTAAGTCCAATTCAAACCTGAATCCAAATTCAAATACAAATACTTGATCATGAACATGAATACTCAAAATCAAACTTCAATATCAAACATGTATAATTGACTTGTCTTGACCGAACCATAGTTATAACTTGACATGACTACTTGAATACATGATTACATCCTGAATATGAATACTTGAACATTTTGTATCCATGGTTTTGGCAAGACTTATAAATATAATCTATACAATAAATTATGCAGGGATAAAGGGGTGGATTGGTACGTAACGTATATCGTGACACGAGAGGTCGCTTAAAAGACACCTACATAAATTCATGTGCCGTTGTCTCGTGGGTTATGACGGCACCTTGTACTACATGTTACCATAGTTCACGGGGTAAGATGGACTCATCTCGTATACATGAATACCTTCTTTACCAAACTACAAAAAACCACGTTAGAATAACTATCATATACCGGTAATCAATCATACACAACTTGCCTGTTCATTTCATATTACTTGTTATATTCTCTTTCTTCTTTTGGGACTTACCGAGCGTTAGTTCGCTGACGACATTCCTTTCTATTTCTTTCTTTGGAATGTTCATCAGGAGGACTAGACTCTGAGGAGATTGAGCCGAGCCAGGAGAACTTGGACCAGCTTACCGATCACCCTGGCTTTGAGTTCCGTTGCTCTTACTTTTCTGTATGCCATTATTTAGGCACTACTTTACTCATTGTATCTTTTATTTTCAAACGGTTGTATGTAAAAATGAATGTAAATAAATTTGCTATTTATTTTTATAACTCTTGTCATTCTTGTTTCATTTTATATATTGCTCAATTACGCTTAACATATTTATTTCTTAGTAAATACGTTGCGGCCTGCCACGTCATCGTTTCCGTCTACTGGGAAGCGGGGAGTGACAGGTTTTGTTGGCGGCCCATGTAGATCGGTTCTGTATGAAATCTTAAGTAATATATCACAAGAATTATAAGAATTAGTAACTATGCATTCCTTAAATTTCTAATTTCTTGAAACTATCCTAACCATTCCCTTTTCTATCAAGGTCATGGATTCTCCCGACAATATCAGTACCAATGTCAACAGGAATACCCCACCGCCTACTCTACCACCATCTACCGTTACAGCTCCTATCAATGAGCAAAGGGTTACTACTTGAGGCTATCAAGAGCCTACTGGAGGGTCAGCAGTAGCAGACTACTATCCTCATGCACCGCCCCGAAGCCGAGGCACCCGGAGTCAAGCAATTTCGGGCACTGCACCCAAAACATTTCTATAAGAAAGAGAGCCCACTGGAGGTGGATGAAAGGGCTCAATCGATCGAAGATGATCTGGAAGTAGCTCATGTTCCAGATATTTTTTGGGTGAGAGTTGCTAAGTTGCAACTGACAGACAATGCCAGAATCTGATGGAAGGCTGAAGAAAGCCGTCTCACCCAACCTATCGAGTGGAAGACATTTCGCGATCTGTTCGATGCGAAGTACTTTCCTGAGACTGCCCGTTTTGACATGGAGAAGCAGTTCATCCATATACCGAAAGGTTACGCTAACGCCATGGCCATCATCCGTGGCCGATTGCGGAACAAATTTTTTTCTAACGATGTAAACTCAGCGCTAGAATAACCCTAAACCGGATCTACCATAAACCTAACTAGAAACTAAAGTAGCTATCTACTATGAAAAGAGTTTATATCAAGAGGCTCAAGTCCTTCGAGTCTTCACTTCTCTCCTTTAGCATTCTCCCAGTGGCCTCTGATTAGCACGTTTTCACCGTGTCGCTTTAAAAAGAATTTGATATAACCGCAATAAAGAACGGTGTCGCGTGTAGCGAGCCGTGATGAGTACGGGTCGTCCGCAGAGAGATGTTAGGTTTTTAAGATTGTTTTAATGAGTTAATACCGCAATTTGAGTTGTTGTTTATACTAAGTGTCGTAACTATAATATGTTCAATAAAAAGACTTGTTAGGGGTAGTTTTAGGTTAGCTTGTGTTAGGATGATATTTTCCGTTTCCTTATAGACCTAATTCTGATATTGACACTAAGGCAATAGGCAACAACGTAGATCAGGGAACTTGAAATACGGTATTTGTGATTGTGTGCTAAATCCGTATTTCTTGTCCCTTGTCCTTCTGTTGTTGTCTTTTGACTTCAGCCTTCAGCAAACCACTCGCAACCGGTCATGATTAGAATTCACCGCTATCTTTATAGGATGGGATGCGTAACATAGCGGAATTGCGAGTCGTTTGGTCGGAGTTTCAATTACAAAGTTAAGGTTTTTAAGGTTTTAGCAAACACATCTCTTAACACAACCTAACCATATTCTACCCTTAACAAGTAAATCAATTACTCACACATATTTACAAAACCATATAAAAAAAGAAAAGAGTAAGTCACATAACAAAAATTGCAAGAAAAGTAAAGTCAAGGTTAGAAAGTTAAGAACCGATATATCCAATGTGCAAATTTATTCAAGTGTTCTTTAAGGCCGTACCAATGTGAAATCAAAATACCAAACTTTAAGGTTGCAAGTTTACTTAAGAGGTTGCAAGATCAAAGCAAGGCAAGGATTTCATAAGTTCAATGTTTGTAGAAAGCAAGACACATGTAATGAACAATGAGAACTTTTTATTGATTTTCAAATGAGATACAACTATTTTTTAATTTAAGAACCTAAATCTTAAGCTTGTAAATTCAATGAAGAAGTTATAAGGTCGAGATAAAGTGCAAGAGCTCAAGAGTTCAAAAGAAAGGCAAGTTAACATCTACAAATTACAGCTTGTTCTAAACTAGAGCTAAAGTCAAAAAAAAGTATATCCTCCTCCCTTGCCCATTGATCTGGTATTTATAAGCATCATTCCAGAATAAACAAACAATAAAAATAAGATGATGTGACCCAAATAAACAACCATAAGAAAAATGGGAACATTTGGAGCTAGGGGACCCAACCATGCCGGTTTTTCAGGGGGGTCTCACCGGGCTTGGTCCGAGCAATGGGGCTCAAGTTGGTGTGGTGGTCTCAAGTGCACTCAACAAGTCCACTGGTAATGTTTGATTTCTTCATATCAGCTTGGGTTATACTCAGTTGCCTTGGAGGAAAACTTGATGCTATTAAATCACATTACATCTTTTAGCATTTATTACACATCATACTCACTTGTGCCAAGGCATCCCCACCATGGTCCATGTGCCAAAGAGCATGTGCACACTTGTATTGTGTTGGACCAAAAATTGTGTGCACGCACTTATTTGCAAAAGAACTCTTTGGTCATTGATCGGTTTTCTGTTCTGTTTGCAGTGTCGGCTCCCAAACGTTATCTCCATGATTTTGAGTGTATTTCCAATATTATATCATGGATACCTATAATCTGTATTTACTAAGCAGACTCTGGTTAATAGTACCGATATATAACAAAATATATAATGAATGAGCAGTATTAAATTGCAGTTTTCTGAGATGAATAAATACCCCCAAACTTATCTTTTGCTCATCCCGAGCAAAATAGAAATCCTGACCTCATTTTCGCAAGGAGCACGGTTGCACTGAGCTCGTGCAACAAGCCGTTAAACCTCTAGGTGTCGCTAGTAGGAGGAGTGTTGTCTTCTAAGGGTTTTCAGCGGATTTCACCCGGAAAATCCCGTCAAGCTAGTTTCACGAAATAACAATGATTCTAACCCTAAGGTTTAGCTTCAAAGATAGCAATTCTATTATCCTAAGTTAGAAATATTGAACCCTTATTTTTCACACCTTACTTTTTATTTAATCTTGAGATGTTATACATCTTTCCGTGCTATGCAAATAGTGTCGTTAAGTTTCAAAAGGATCGATTAAAATCATCATGTCACAAAATAATGCCCGGATAAATTTAAAAAGTATCACACAAGTTTTATAAAGAGTTAAGTATTTCTTAAGTTTCATTTTCCAGTTAGATTTCAAATTCAGAATTTCTATCTTTCTAACAGAAAACTAGGTCTTTTTCTTCACTCCACATTTTTCTTATTTTCGTTTCATACACACCTTCGTGAACGTGCAATAGTCTTTAGTTTAGGATAAAACCTTCATAACTCCGTTAAAAATATTTTTATAAAACCTGTCTTTTGTCAAAATTATTCTCACAAAAAGAACCGTTAGGAATTTTAACTTGGAGAGAACACTTGTTTGACCTTGTTTTTTTATTTGGACTTTCTAGGCTTCTTAGCGAGGTTTGGGCCAATGCTCCCAAACCAGTTGGTTTTAGGGCATTAGGTGTAGAGACACCCCGGCGGACTTAATTGCTCAGGTTACCTAGGCTCTAAAACAAAAGGACTCATTTTGGCATGAATATCATAACAATTTAATGTGAACGTAAATAAAACCGGTTGTTCAATTATTTTTAGGATAAAAAACGTGTTAATGAATCAGGTGTGTAATCGCTCCAATCAAGTTCCAGATGGGTTATTCTTCAGAATTAGTTCCTATTAAGGCATTTATGATATCCCTTCATATACACTTCACTTTATAAACTAATCTTGATTATTACTTATTTGAGAACAAACCTGTTTGATCCTCAAAAAATAGTTTATCAATTTAGAAAGTTTTAAAACATATCAGACTTGTAATCTAGTTTTCAAAACTCACGATACGTGTAGTGTGATGAAAAGACGTATATTAGCTACAGTTAAACTCAAAGTAGGGTTATCTTTCAGGTTTTCTAAATCTAAGGATAGGATTTAGTTGTTCCTATCTCATCAACAAAACCATCGAGATATTGAATCTAAGTTTTCCCACTAGCAAACTTGATGACAAAGTTTTTTATTTTTTTTGGAATTTTTTTTATGGTTTTTATGGGTTTTCGAATATGTATGCAAATGCAAAATGTACAACAGCGTCAAGATGTTGCAGACACTCATCGAAGGAATCGCTAAAGATGGAGAAATCATCCATGAATATCTCTAAAAATTTCTCAACCATGTCAAAGAAAATTCCCATCATACACCGCTGAAAGGTAGCGGGAGCATTGCATAGCCCAAAGGGCATGCGGCGATATGCGAACGTGCCGAAAGGACAAGTGAAAGTGGTTTTGTCCTGGTCTTTCTCGGCGATGGGAATCTGGTTGTAGCATGAGTAACCGTCCAGAAAACAGTAATACTCATGTTCAGCTAATCGTTCGAGCATTTGGTCAATGAAAGGTAGAGGAAAATGATCTTTCCGTGCTGCGGCGTTGAGTTTCCGATAATCAATGCATACTCGCTACCTAGTTTGGGTGCGAGTAGAGATCAAATCATTCGCCTCGTTTGTGATGACAGTAATGCCCGACTTCTTAGGGACAACGTGTATAAGACTGACCCATTGGCTGTCTGAAATAGGGTAAATGATACCACTATCCAGACATTTGATGATCTCCTTTTTCACAGCCTCCTTCATGACTGGATTTAATCGCCTCTGTGGATCCCTAGCTGGTTTGGCATCATTCATCATATGAATGTGATGTTCAACGATCATGGGACTAATCCCCTTGATGTCCGCCATCATCCAGCCGAATGCTTGCCGATTGGATTGTAAGACCGTAAGAAGGGCTTTCTCTTGCTCTAGAGCTAGAGAAGCCGAGATGATGACTGGGAGGGTCTCGTTTTCACCTAAGTAATCATACTTGAGGTGTGACGGCAGAGCCTTGAGTTCGAGCATAGAAGGTGAAATGACTGAAGGCAAGATTGGAGAAAATGTCTTGAACTCAAAAGATTCCAACAAGGGCTCAAAGTGAGTGTATGCGACCGAGTCGGATGGTTCAACTAACACATCCGAAAATTCAAAAGATTCAAACTCGGATGGTGACAAGCCAAGATCGTTTGAAAACGTGAAGCACTCGTAATCGTTGTTGGAAGCAGAAGCAGCAGGTTCAAAGAGGAACGCACTAGTGGCGTCAAGATCACTGTGATCAAATAAGAATTCCTCAAATTCACAGTCCTCGGGGGCGATCTCCTGAATGGAAGAAACATCTAGTATATGAGCACTTGGTTCAGGTGGCTGATTCCCTAACCTAAAAATGTTGAGTTCAATTATTATGTTGCCAAAAGATAGGTTCATCGAACCATTTCGACAATTGATCACAGCATTTGAGATTGCAAGGAATGGGCGGCCGAGTATCACCGGAGTTTGATTCCGGGGGTTAGCTACAGGTTGTGTATCTAAAACAATGAAGTCGACTGGGAATATGAAGTCTCCAACCTTTATTAACACATCCTCTAGCTCACCCCTAAGATGGGTGATAGATTGGTCAGCCATTTTAAGAGTACAGTATGTGGGTTTTACTTTTCCTATACCTAGTTGCTCATATACAGAATAAGGAAGCAGGTTAACACTGGCACTAAGATCCAAAAGAGCACGGTTGATGTTCTTATCCCCAATGGTTATAGAAATCGTAGGATAGCCAGGGTCCTTCCATTTTTGTGGTAAATCTTGGGTAAGAGCTTCACTCACGTTACTAGCTAGAAAAACCTTTTTTGGTACCTGATATTTCCTCTTCGTAGTGCATAAGTCTTTCAAGATTTTTGCATAGGAGGGGACTTGTTGGATTGTATCTAAGAGAGAAATGTTGATATTAACCTGTTTGAACAACTCCAGAATCTTCTCCATTTGTGGATTTTGTTTATTGGACCTCAACCGGTTTGGAAATGGAACATTTTTGAAATTGGTTGAGTCCAATACTTGTTGAGGAGATTGTCGAGTTGGAATGAAACCCAAAACTGGAGTTTGAGTGGAGTGAGATGTGGATCCGTTCGGAGCAGCGGTTAAAGAAGAAAATACTTTTGAAGAATGGAGAATAGGCTCAGAAGATGACGTAAGAGTAGAAGAAACGGCCGGGGTGTCATCATCATCAATTCGTGTGCCGATATTGTTGTTCAGCATTCTTACAGATCTCAATGTAGTCACGACACTCACATTATGGTTCTGTTGTTCAAGAGCAACATGTACATTATGTGGGTGACCAAGATTTGGGAGTGGTTGAGAGGAAGCCTTTCTTTCTCTCGCTCGCTTAGAGACGCGTTCAGCTGTGCAATCTGGGATTCAATAGTCTTGATGCTTTGCCCGTGTACAGCGGTGTGTTGCACCAGAGACTGAATAGAAGACTGGATGTTGACGGTGGATTGAGTCGATTGCTTAACAAAAACCTCTAGACTCCGTTCTAATGGGGAAACCTTATTGTTGTTTGACGGAAAATCGTTGTTTTGAGGAAAAAAATTGTTGCAGGGTGCAAAGTTATTTGTCAGATTCTGAAAAGGTTAGGGTTGGAAAGGGTACTGAAATTGTTGTTGAGCTTGTTGTTGAGGAAGAGGCATCTGGAAGTTGTTGTGTCTTTGGAATTGATGCTGGTTCTGATTCCAGACGAAATTGGGATGGTTCCTCCAACCGGGATTGTATGTGGAAGAGTATGGATCGTTCTTGGTCTTTGCTGAAATGCAACATTAACCTGATCCTGTCCTTAAGATGGTGGATTGTAAGAACACTCTTCGGTCAAATGAGATGGATCCGAACAATAAGCGCAAATGGTACGAGGGGGAAGAACATGGGCAGGAGAAGGAGACGAGAATTTGCTCTCAATTTCTTCCAGTTTCCATGTGATTGCAGCCATCTCGGCCTTCATTGCAATTGAGATGTCAAGTTGATGAACTCTTGTCCTAGAGAGAGCTGAAGAAGAAGAAGAAGAAGTTGAGGTGTTTGGTCTGGTGCTCTCCCACTACAGAGTTTGCTATGCAAGATCGTCAAAGAACTGCCAAGCCTCCTCGTCAGATTTGAATAGGAAGTGGCCCTAACAGATGGTCTCCATCAACTGTCTAGTGCTAGATTCAGGCCCTCATACAGAGTTTGGCAAAGTTTCCATTTCTCTATACCGTGATGAGGACACTGAACAAGGAGGTCCTTGTACCGGTCAAAGCACTTCCAAAAAGATTCGATTGGAAGCTGGGTGAATTGATTTATTTCGTTTCGGATCCGTGCGGTCTTATGATTCGGGTAGAATTTTTTTAGAAATGCTTTTACAAACTCGTCCCAACTGGTTATCGAATGAGATGCGGTGCTATACAGCCACTTTTCAGCAGGTCGCACAAAGTGAAAGGAATAACTCGTAGCCGTATAACATCATCAGACAGCTCGGTTGTCTTCATCATCGCACATATGTTCTGGAATTTATTGATGAAGATATAGGTATCTTCAGATTCAGGCCCGTGAAATTTGAGCAACATGTTGATGAAGTGGGGCTTAATTTCAAAATTATCCCCATTGGCCGGTGGAAGTGAAAGACAAGTAAGGAGTGCAGCGCGGGTAGGATAGAAACGTTCTTAGACGCTGTGGCGCTGCAACAAGAGGTGGTTGCGGGTTATTCGCACCTAATGGAGGTGGAATTATTCTCGGGGGAGGTAAAGTGATGTTAGGAGGAAATTACGACATCTCGGAAGAAGAGTTTGTTGAAAGTAAATGTGAAGAAGTATGGACAGAATCACGGTCAACGTCGGAGTTGACCAGCAAGGATAAAGGTGAAAGTGGCATGGAAGGAGTTTCGACTTCGGGGTCGATCGTGTAGTCCGTAGCGACTAACGAAACGCGGACTAAATGGGCACTAGGGTCCCTAGTCTAAGCGGACATACACTAAACGAGTTTAGTGTATTCAAAGCGTAGAATTTAAGGGTAAGAAAACGTAAATGGAGAGAAATTGGGTGAAGGTGGTAAACGTGGCGAATTTGTGTTTGTTTCGTAAGAATGTGAAAATGAAATGACAGTTTAACAAACACAATCACAATTACACAGTCACAAATGCACAATCAATACCTAGACTAGGGTCCTCTAAGTCCACTAGACCTGCTCCTAACTGTTCCAAAGCGACAAATTGTGAGATAACCCTCAAATCTCCTCTTCACAGCCAGTTGTAGCCAGGTAAGCACAAGTGATGTAAGGAGGGTTCCGCTCACGAATCACCGTGAGACGGGCTTTTGAAAGTTACATCCTCACTTGTCTAGTCTAGGCACCACAAAAGTCATGTTTAGTTAAACGACTGAATGCCCACAATCTTTCTTTGTCCTATTGAGCGCGACGGGTCCTTAATTGGCTGAGTCTAAATATTTTTTATTAAGCTTGAGGTGGCACATATGCAATTTTGTGATTTCCGGGGTCTAAGGAAGGGTGATGAATTCCCCACCTAATCTGAATTGGTGTTATAGCCCCTTAAGTCCGTATTAATGATGCAATGCGTAAATCAACAAGGTTTTGTTATCAAACAATCAATCAATTTTTTTACTTTAAATGTAGCGCCGCAACAAATACGGTTAGTTTTTCATTGGCTTTTGCGGCAATGTTGCAAAGAATCCTACAAAGATAAGAATATTGGAGCGTCGGGTTCGAGAAGAGGAAGTTTAGAAAAATACGTACCAAAAGAGTTGAATTTAAGAAACTCGTGTTGATATTGCCTCTGAGTGTTTGAATGGTTCGCTTGTATGGGTCAAACTACCCGGATCTTTCGCACTATAATGTTCAACCCCCTTATATTTGAAAACACCCCCTGCTCTGGACAATCGCTGTTCGCCAATCCGTCAAATCTGCAAATGTCGGAAAAATACGGAGATTTGAGCTAGAGAGCGATATAGATAGCCAAAGTTTTGAACATAAATAATTATGAAAATCAAACAATAAAAATGGGATACTAACAGAACACTGGAGGCAACACAAAAAACAAATTTTCAAAACCTTACAAACGGACCGACAACATCGGGAAATTGTAAGTTTTTGTTGGTCTAATTTGTAAATTTGGTGCTCAAATTTTGTGTGTTTCCTCTATGTAACAATAGTATTCCACTCTTATATTTTGATTTTTATTTTAAAACACAGTATGTTAGCAAAACACAAATCCAAAGAACATCATTGGTTTTAGTTTTCATGATGGTTTAAAAAGAATGTGTTTTTTTTCGTTGAATCTGTTAGAAAGTTAGTTTTATACAAAATATTCACAAATTAACCCGAGACTACAAGTGTAAAAGCGTTACCGTCTCCCCGGCAACGGCGCCATTTGATTAGCACGTTTCCACCGTGTCGCTTTAAAAAGAATTTGAAATAACCGCAATCAAAAACGGTGTCGTGTGTAGCGAGCCGCGATGAGTACGGGTCGTCTGCAGGGAGATGGTAGGTTTTTAAGCTTGTTTTAACGAGTTAATACTGCAATTTGAGTTGTTGTTTATACTAAGTGTCTTAACTATGATATGTTGAATAAAAATACTTGTTAGGGGTAGTTTTAGGTTAGCTTGTGTTAGGATGATGTTTACCGTTTCCTTATAGACCTAATTCTGATATTGACACTATGGCAATACGCAACAACGTGAATTAGGGAACTTGAAATACGGTATTTGTGATTGTGTGCTAAATCCGTATTTCTTGTCCCTTATCCTTCCATTGTTGTCTCTTGACCTCAGCCTTCAGCAAACCACTCGCAACCGGTCATGATTAGGATTCACCGCTATCGTGGTAGGATTGGGTGCCTAACATAGAGGAATTATGAGTCGTTTGGTCGGAGTTTCAATTAAAAAGTTAAGGTTTTTAAGGTTTTAGCAAACACATCTCTTAACACAACCTAACCATATTCTACCTTTAGAAAGTAAATCAATTACTTACACATATTTACAAAACCAAATAAAAAAAGAAAAGAGTAAGGCACGTAACAAAAATTGCAAGAAAAGTAAAGTCGAGGTTAGAAAGTTAAGAACCGATATATCCAATGTGAAAATCTCTTCAAGTGTTCTTTAAGACCGTACCAATGTGAAATCAAAATACCAAACTTTAAGGTTGCAAGCTTACTTAAGAGGTTGCAAGATCAAAGCAAGGCAAGGATTTCACAAGTTCAATGTTTGTAGAAAGCAAGACACATGTAATGAACAATGAGAACTTTTTATTGATTTTCAAATGAGATACAACTAATCTTGAATTCAAGAACCTAAATCTTACGCTTGTAAATTCAATGAAGAAGTTACAAGGTCAAGATAAAAGGCAAGAGCTCAAGAGTTCAAAAGATAGACAAGCTAACATCTACAAATTACAACTTGTTCTAAACTAGAGCTAAAGCCAAAAAAAAAGTATATCCTCTGTTGGAGATAGTGCCCTCAGAGTCAATTATTGGATCACAGGCACGTGATTGCAATGATTGAGGGAGGACCTATCCCGGTAGAACAGTCTTACTCGAGATGATAGTATGCTATCAGGTTTACCTTTATCATCGTGTACTGCTTTAGGTGACATGACATGTCACTATTGCACGTTGATAGAGCCCCTGGGATTCTTGCTTGACTACCGGCAGTATGAGGGCGATCATATACGTGGGAGCTGGGGTCTATAAGCACATCCTTAAAAGGTCCCTAGTCATGGGAGTTTCGAGACAGGGCATCGATTCTCCAGAGTAGACTAGTGTATACAGTCGAGACCCCGACGAGGGGCGGTGGCCGGTCTCACAAGCCACTGGTGTCAGTTGGATCACCTAAGATGTATACAGGTGCTCATTGGGTTATGAGTACACCGGACAGGACTCGCCAGGAACATGCTAGTTGGTCTTATACCTGATGTCAGATAGCAGTTCCCAGGTGACATGTGTACAGGTTAGTTCATCGACCTGGGGATCGTCATTTGTCTCGTGTGAGTTCCCACTGTGCTTTGATTACTACCCTACCACGGCTCAAAGGAGTCGTGCAAACAGGTTTTAGTTGGGTACAGTCCCGAGCCACATGGAGGCAGTGAGCGGATCTTCGGGGGTTTCGTCTCTCCCGGTATTGGGGGTGAGGTCGCGCTGTGTCTAGGAGAGCCATTACACGAAGTCCTTGGCCAAGGCAGGAGATTTACTGGTAGGTATTCCAGTAGTATCTCAGGGTGTTCTGGGCTACACTCCGACACGACTTGTACCGCTTTTGGGGGTCTGACTTTTACCCACCCCCTAGGCCCGCCATGCGATGCTCATAGACGAACGGACCGGACTGTACGGATATTGTCACTGACAGGCTCAGTAGGGTGTCAGGATGAGTTCGCTCATCGACGTCCCTTTTAGTCAATAGCTGGTGGCCCGTTACGTATTGGCTTATACCTCTGACGTGCTAGTGGTTAAATCCACAGCCATAGTATTGACGAGTCTTTAGAGTCTACCACATTTTCAGTTACTCAGGTTTCGGGCGAAACGCTGTAGAGGCCGTATGGAGATATGGCAGGGTCCGATCAGATACGTGCGGTATTGCACGGATCAGGATCGGACGGTTTGTACTAGTAGCCGTATAGGTATATGGCAGGGTTCGATCAGATACGTGCGGTATTGCACGGATCAGGATCGAACGGATATTACTAGCCGGCTTTGGTTTAAGCCGGTCCTAGTTTAGTACAGTGTAGATTTTGTCTCTTTGCATTTGTATCCGGACGGAATACAGATGCGGGTGTGTATGCACAGTGTCGGGGTTTTCCTGTAATTTATTACGGGACCAGTTTTCTGGAGTTGCCAGTTTGCATTCCGTTCCGGCCGGTTTTCGTTTGTTCTTTCCCGGCCGGACTTTTCCGATGGAGGGGGTAATTTGCAGTTTTGCAAATTACTTTTGTGGAGGGGTTTTATTGCATATATATTGATTATGATAGCTTTCTTTTCTTTGCACCATGCTTGCTTTGACTTGTGATTTGATGAGGGTATGGTTTGATTAAAGTGAAGCATGCTTGCATGTTTTTATGTCCCTTGATGTGGTCACCCCTTCTTCACTCCTACACTCACCTCCCTTCATCATATATATCCATTCTTTCCCTCCACCATTTTCAACCTTGACATGGCCGGCCACTATGATGAGGAGAGGAAAAATGAGAGATTCATTTTGTGCTTCACTTTGTTCATCTCATTTGGCTTGCAAAATTGAGAGCTTCATTTCCCTCCAAAGTTCAATCTTCATTCCTCCATCCAAAGGCAACAAACCCCAAAGAGACAAGTAGCCTCTACACTACACTTCCTACAGCAAATCTTGGACGCGTCGATTCGCCAGCTTCGCGCCCGAGTTGCCTCGGTATTGAGGTGGGAGCCCGTAAAAGCTACAGGCGATGCGGTGCCCTTTCCGACGAGGAGGAGACGGACGGAGATCCCGCGAGGAGATCGGAGTGGAGATGAAGACCGGAGGACTCGGATCAGTCGGTACAACATTTCTACACTCTTTACTGTTTGTTAGTTTAGCAATAATGGCAGATCCGGGGTAAAGTATACGATAGCGCCAAGTTAAAAAGTTTTATTCCGCAATTGGCGTCTGTAGACTGCCGGGGCGCTAACGTAGACTTACAGTGGTATCAGAGCCTCACCATTTTGCTATGCTAACTTGTGCTAACGCGTTTAAAACTTCGATCCGACCGGAAATCGAAAACTGCAAAAATCCAAGCCGACAGTTTCTGTTGTTTTTAAACGGTCTCAAAAATTATTTCTGGATGTCTTAAAAATCAGAGCAGGAACTTTTAAGAGTCACGACAAAATTTGGGGTCGTGATCCCTCCAAGCTGCCGCGGAAGAGCGGCCTAACCCATGGTTTGGCCGCGCAACCGCGGTCACGTGGGGAGCATGTGCTCCCAAATTTTGTCAGTTGGTTCTCTGTGGGTTTTTGGGGTTTTTGATATATATCGTTTTTGCCCAGATTTTGTTACTGTTCATCAGTAGGTCGTGGGGCCCACTTATTGATATTTTGTCGATCGAAATTTAAACACGTTAGTTTTCACAGTATTTACATTATATCTGCGACCGTGAATGTCACTCGATCGGTAAATCCGGTCTAACTGCTATAGCCCGGTTAGACGGATTTGCGAACGTGACTTTCACGTTGATGTTCTATGTATTTGCTGTGATGTTGCGGATCGGTCGTGGGGGATAGCCTGGATGCAATGCTAGTACAGTGTTGTTGTATTATGTACTTTTGATTTTGCGGGGCGAGCGTCCGACATGTGGACTGCCGTCACTGCCTGATTGTATTATTATTTTGGGGCACGACCTGGTTGCGGTCGATGTACCCGGTGTATGTATATTTTACTTTCTGTACTAGGATTGCCCCGCGGAGGGGTGCACGGATAGCCGGGTTCTGGAGGGCAACAAGCCCGTATCTCATGGCATTGTGACGGAGGGGGCTTCACTCTGGAATTGGCGGGCTATTCGCCGCACTCGTAGGGGGTACAGGTTGACCCAGGAGGGGTGCCCAAGTTACCGGATTCCGTGAAGTGCTGGGTGGTCCATTCACGGCGCTGAAAGGGGCTGCCTCGCTTCAGGTTTTGGCGGGTGACTTGCCGCGCCCGTAGGGGTCTAGGTTTTCATTGCACAGGCTATCCACACGACCAGGGGAACGTCGGGTTTCAGTAGTGGCTCTGTGAAACCCGGGGATCCCAGATATCTGTATTGTTCTGTGATGCTGTACATTTCTGTGATGTTGCATTTTATTCACGCCTTGAGCGAAATACTATATATTGGTATATATATTAGTAGATGTTGTATATGTTTTTCATCCGCGCTAGTCCAGTCCCCGCTCTGCCGTTAGTTAGCTAACCTAACGGGTGATGACGGGACCCAGTGGCGAATGCGGATGGCATATACGTACGTCAGTATATTTTCGTTCTTTGTGGTGTGATCAATTGATGGGACTGCGTTGATTCGGATCAATGCAAGTTAAACAAACCTAATCTGATGTTGTTGGAACACTTTTCAAAAAGCTGTTATTGCAAGGACGTTCACTTTTGTTTTGCATCGTGGTATTCAGTTGGAATATCCTGCTCCTCAGTCGACGAGGCAAGGGTCGAGATCCCTTCACCGGGAGTGACCCCTTGGACAAAAGTTTGCGTCAGGGCATTAACTTCACTATAGCCGATTACTTTTGCTTTGCACCGTGGTATTCAGTTGGAATATCCTGCACCTCATTCTACGGGGAAAGAGCCGAGATCCCTTCACCGGGAGTGACCTCTTTAGTAAAGGTTTTCGTCACTATATTTTCTAAAAAGCTATCCGTTCCTTCAACGATATCAAGTTCACTACGTTAAAGGTTTTCGCCAGAAACCATTCGTAGCCCTCCGTCGTTTCATATGGGTAGTCAATAGTATTCAAGCTGTGTTTGTTGGCCAAAGTCAAGGCACAGTGTTTGGTAGCTGTTGGGTATTCATATGCAGCATAGATAGATGCGTTGGTTTGGAACAGTCGTACTGCCTTGTTGGCCAAAGTCAAGGGTATGTACGGGTGGATTCAAATTAACCTGGAGAATGACGGGCAGAACTTGACATGTGACTTATGATTTGTTGGCCAAAGTCAAGGTCATAAGAGCATGGGGTAAAAATCCACATCGGGAGTTTCAAAAGAACTGAAACTTGCCAGATATGCGCATACCTTCTGGAGTGTGATACCGTGAGCGGATTCCGTCACGTTGTCATGCGATGATAGTTGGATCCCGATTCCCACTGATGAGTTGGTTTACTCCTCGGGTGACCCCGACTAATTCTTCTTTCAGATTTGGAGGAGAATTTGAGGTACAGTGGGAGGTTTCCAGATTAGATAAATTGGTAACCATTCTGATCTAGGTTAGAGTGCACGCTGAGTGTTTCTTTTCTCTCTCTCTTTGGCAGCAACCATTGACCCGACCCTAAGACTATGACTCAGTGACCAAGTTGACCGAACCTACTTAACACTGGCTTTTGGATTGTCAGAGTTGCAGACCTCATTGCCACTCCTACTTTTACCCTTTTCTGCAGGACACCCCGTATTACTGCGAACGTCCACTTCCATTGGACAAAACCATCGTATGGTTAGATACGAACTCGAAAGAATTTATTCGAGGATGGTTTCCGGTTCTGGAGAAAACGGATAGGATTATTCAGTTGTCTTTTCCTTTTACCCTCTCTCAGGTTACGAGTACTCCTTGGTTTAGGGGTAGTACACCTATTATGCAAATTGGATTGTCTTCTTCCAAACCTTAGGCTGGTGCCGACCGGTAGGGAATGAAGAAAACCAATTAGCATAACGATGATGTGCAGAAGGTATTAAGTTCAGACAAAGCAAGGGATTAGTAAGAGGGCAAAGTAAATTGCAACAGATATCACGACCAAACCAAATATTTCGTTACCACTCCCACATCGCCTTTGTATTTCTCCAGGACACTCCGTATCACTACGAAGATCCACAGTTTATTGGGTACTCCATCGTATGGTTATATACGAACTCGAAAGGAACTTGTTCCAGTTCGGGGATGGATTCTGGTCCAGGAGAAATAGGAATAAGGTTTATTCGGTTGTCTTTTATCTTCACCTTCTCTCGCATTGCGAGTGCTCCTAGGACTAGGATAGTACACCCATTAAGCTTATTGGATAGTCTTCTTCCAAACCATAGGCTGGTGCCGAACGGTAGGGAAGGAAGAAAACCATTTGGCCTAAGGGGTGTGCAGAAGGTAATGACTAAAGACATATAAAGGGATTTGGAGAGGTGGCAAAGAATTATACGGTTATAGTTGTGAATCTGGATAATGGTAGAGGCATTACTAAGAATACCAGGATACCCCATCGAAACTTTTCAATGTTTCAGTTCACTGTGTACTGTTAAATGAAAACTGATTTCCCGATTAGACACTTGCTCCAGGGTATGTATTTACCAGGTATGATTCTCACATCTGTATGGTTTTACAGATGATGAGTGGGAGTAAGTTATTGGGAATTGGGTGATCATCCTCATTATATCGGGATTCGTTGTAATCGGTGATGTTTGAGGAAATCACCTGAGCTGTTTGCCGGTCGGCAAATATTTGGTTTTGAATATCCGCTTTTATGCACCAATTTCAAATTGATATATCTGTACGTCTATTTTCATAGAGTGAGATATACCTTTTGATATTATGTCGATGACATTTACCTATATCAGTGGATGGTTAGGTAAGGAGCATTAAACAGCGGTGTAATTCTTCTTAACCATAAGTACAGTTTTCAACCTACGACACACAGTGAAAGAGTTGTTAGACTCAGCGGACTTATACAGAGTATTGTATGTTGTCCAGTGTCCATTGGGACAGAGGGTTTGGTCCTCATACTATATTCTGTTTACTTTTAACTTCTCTAGTTCTTAAACATGTGTTTCGTAGAAACACAGGGTCTAAGTTTTGAGGAGTTATAGGTATTTGAATAGAGTAGAGAACCAGGTATAGCAAGTATCGGGATTCTTCAAAGTGATCGAAGATGTAGATACTTGTGCATGGTATTCAGTTGATAGTAATGATAAAGAGAAATTGCTTCTCTTTCAGGTTACTCATTATTGAAAGCATTCCTAAGTTGAGTAACGCTGATCGGCCTCTCTCCATTTAGTTGACGTGCACTGGAGACAGCTGCATGATTTGAATCTGGTTCAATTAAATCAGTGCCTCTGGTTCTATATTGGATATAGTACAGTTCATATCTTAACATAGTTAAGGTACGGGGAGTTGTCCGGCTTATGATTAAAACCAGACTCTGAATAACTCAAGGCACGTTTCTGTAATGGCTGTTTGTGGGTTGACCCAGGCTATGACGAGGGTTGATTTTCTACCATCTGGAAGATCAATAGTGATATTGTTCTAGACTCGCCACAGTTTTATTAAAAATGGATTTTTTCAGAAAACCGTAGTGGGAGTATGGTAGAACTGGAAGCGATTCCAGAACCACAAACGATTACTGAAGATTTGATAAGGAACCTAAAGATTCAATCTGATTTGACATTCCATTGGCCACTCCGCAGATAAGGTGGGTAACTTCAGGCACCCGAGAGGTACTCCGGTATCCTCAAGGACGGTGACAGGGAAGTTCTTGATTACCCACACTTGCCATTGCTGTTGTTCCAGGCTGCGAGACCCGGCAAGGGGATGAGTATAGCGTCGTTCTGAACTAGTTTCAGAAGTGTACGTGTATATGACTCTGCCAGAGGGTTGTCGTAGTCAGTGGGAGCAGCGGAAGCATTGGTGGACATCAGGCTTATGTCTATTTATAGACTAAAGCAGATATAGCGGAGATAGATCATCTGTTTCTGATGTGACAGTCATAGGTTTGACGTCATCAGAATAGGGGATGGATCTGTTGAGAAGGTAGTAGGATGTAATGTCATGGTATTTGGATGACATACACAAAGTAGGAAAGGAAACTCCTATACTACGATCGGTTATACTTTGGTCGTCACACAGTTGTTTCTCCACAAAGGAAATGGATTTTATATCAGACATACTGGTTACTAGATCTATGGTCTTAGATCTAGATTTGGGTGGTTTCCCAATCAGGGTACCTTGACAGCATTCTAAGAGTATTTAGAATGGACGACTCCTGGCACGGTAGTGTACCTGCAGGTAATGGAGTCACCCTCTCTAAAGGTGTCTTATAGACTAAAGTAGAGAGGGATGTGCATGATTGGCAGATCACTTGCTTAGGCAATTGAGTCAATCATGAGATGTCAAGTACCACACCAGATGTTGTTCTTGCACTAGATGCAATAAGTTGATATTGATCCAATCCTGGAGGAACAGTCGGAAGCAGTTTTAGAACATAAGTGGCTGTTCTAGGGATATGATAACGAAAGCCCTATTCGGGAAACAGTTATCATTCCAGGCTTCTAAGGTGACCTGGACGACAATGAGGTTGTCAGAGTTACAGTTTTCCTTCTAACGAGGGGCAGTATTTTGGACAGGTGGTCCAAGGCAATACTGAGGGAGGCATGGCGCAGGATACTGATTAAGTTCAGTTGACGATACAGTCTAAGAAGTTTGGATTTGGAGTTCATTTATGAACTCGGTCCCATCAGACATCCAGACACTCTAAGACAGGTATTGCTCATTTCGGGAGATGGCATTCTCCGCGAACTTGAGATTTAGAGAGATATAGAAAGAAACTTCAGAGCGGATCCACTCACTGAGGCTATTCCTCGAACGCAATAGTTTCGCAAACAGGTTTTGTGCGACTGACTAGTAGAGGAGTTGGGTGTTCGGTATCACACGGGATGTGAGTATGCGACATCGCAATAATTAGCCTTGAGTGCAAGTGGGAGATTGTTGGAGATAGTGCCCTCAGAGTCAATTATTGGATCACAGGCACGTGATTGCAATGATTGAGGGAGGACCTATCCCGGTAGAACAGTCTTACTCGAGATGATAGTATGCTATCAGGTTTACCTTTATCATCGTGTACTGCTTTAGGTGACATGACATGTCACTATTGCACGTTGATAGAGCCCCTGGGATTCTTGCTTGACTACCGGCAGTATGAGGGCGATCATATACGTGGGAGCTGGGGTCTATAAGCACATCCTTAAAAGGTCCCTAGTCGTGGGAGTTTCGAGACAGGGCATCGATTCTCCAGAGTAGACTAGTGTATACAGTCGAGACCCCGACGAGGGGCGGTGGCCGGTCTCACAAGCCACTGGTGTCAGTTGGATCACCTAAGATGTATACAGGTGCTCATTGGGTTATGAGTACACCGGACAGGACTCGCCGGGAACATGCTAGTTGGTCTTATACCTGATGTCAGATAGCAGTTCCCAGGTGACATGTGTACAGGTTAGTTCATCGACCTGGGGATCGTCATTTGTCTCGTGTGAGTTCCCACTGTGCTTTAATTACTACCCTACCACGGCTCAAAGGAGTCGTGCAAACAGGTTTTAGTTGGGTACAGTCCCGAGCCACATGGAGGCAGTGAGCGGATCTTCGGGGGTTTCGTCTCTCCCGGTATTGGGGGTGAGGTCGCGCTGTGTCTAGGAGAGCCATTACACGAAGTCCTTGGCCAAGGCAGGAGATTTACTGGTAGGTATTCCAGTAGTATCTCAGGGTGTTCTGGGCTACACTCCGACACGACTTGTACCGCTTTTGGGGGTCTGACTTTTACCCACCCCCTAGGCCCGCCATGCGATGCTCATAGACGAACGGACCGGACTGTACGGATATTGTCACTGACAGGCTCAGTAGGGTGTCAGGATGAGTTCGCTCATCGACGTCCCTTTTAGTCAATAGCTGGTGGCCCGTTACGTATTGGCTTATACCTCTGACGTGCTAGTGGTTAAATCCACAGCCATAGTATTGACGAGTCTTTAGAGTCTACCACATTTTCAGTTACTCAGGTTTCGGGCGAAACGCTGTAGAGGCCGTATGGAGATATGGCAGGGTCCGATCAGATACGTGCGGTATTGCACGGATCAGGATCGGACGGTTTGTACTAGTAGCCGTATAGGTATATGGCAGGGTTCGATCAGATACGTGCGGTATTGCACGGATCAGGATCGAACGGATATTACTAGCCGGCTTTGGTTTAAGCCGGTCCTAGTTTAGTACAGTGTAGATTTTGTCTCTTTGCATTTGTATCCGGACGGAATACAGATGCGGGTGTGTATGCACAGTGTCGGGGTTTTCCTGTAATTTATTACGGGACCAGTTTTCTGGAGTTGCCAGTTTGCATTCCGTTCCGGCCGGTTTTCGTCGTTCTTTCCCGGCCGGACTTTTCCGATGGAGGGGGTAATTTGCAGTTTTGCAAATTACTTTTGTGGAGGGGTTTTATTGCATATATATTGATTATGATAGCTTTCTTTTCTTTGCACCATGCTTGCTTTGACTTGTGATTTGATGAGGGTATGGTTTGATTAAAGTGAAGCATGCTTGCATGTTTTTATGTCCCTTGATGTGGTCACCCCTCTTCACTCCTACACTCACCTCCCTTCATCATATATATCCATTCTTTCCCTCCACCATTTTCAACCTTGACATGGCCGGCCACTATGATGAGGAGAGGAAAAATGAGAGATTCATTTTGTGTTTCACTTTGTTCATCTCATTTGGCTTGCAAAATTGAGAGCTTCATTTCCCTCCAAAGTTCAATCTTCATTCCTCCATCCAAAGGCAACAAACCCCAAAGAGACAAGTAGCCTCTACACTACACTTCCTACAGCAAATCTTGGACGCGTCGATTCGCCAGCTTCGCGCCCGAGTTGCCTCGGTATTGAGGTGGGAGCCCGTAAAAGCTACAGGCGATGCGGTGCCCTTTCCGACGAGGAGGAGACGGACGGAGATCCCGCGAGGAGATCGGAGTGGAGATGAAGACCGGAGGACTCGGATCAGTCGGTACAACATTTCTACACTCTTTACTGTTTGTTAGTTTAGCAATAATGGCAGATCCGGGGTAAAGTATACGATAGCGCCAAGTTAAAAAGTTTTATTCCGCAATTGGCGTCTGTAGACTGCCGGGGCGCTAACGTAGACTTACATCCTCCCCCCTTGCCAATTGATCTGGTATTTATAGGCCTCATTCCAGAATAAACAAATAATAAAAATAAGATTATGTGACCCAAATAAACAACCTTAAGAAAAATGGGAACATTTGGAGCTAGGGGACCCGGCCATGCCGATTTTTTGGGGGGGTCTCATCGAGCTTGGTCCGAGCAATGAGGCTCAAGTTGCTGTGATGGTCTCAAGTGCACTCAACAAGTCCACTGGTAATGTTTGATTTTTTCATATCGGCTTGGGTTATACTCAGTAGTCTTGGAGGGAAACTTGATGCTTTTAAATCACATCACATCTTTTAGCATTTATTACACATCACACTCACTTGTGCCAAGGCAGCCCTACCATGGTCCATGTGCCAAAGAGCATGTGCGCACTTGCATTGTGTTGGACCAAAATTGTGTGCACACATTTATTTGCAAATGAACTCTTTGGTCATCGATCGGTTTTCTGTTCTGTTTGCAGTGTCGGCTCCCAAACGTTATATCAATAATTTTGAGTGTGTTTCCAGTATTATATCATGCATACCTATAATCTGTATTTACTAAGCAGACACTGGTTAATAGTACGGATATATAACAAAATAGATAATGAATGAGCAATATTAAATTGCAGTTTTCTGAGATGAACTGTAAGGCTACGATAGCACCCCAGCCGTCAATTCGAGGCCAAATGCTGAACAAAAACTTTTATAAACCCGGTGCTATCGTAACCCTAAAACCCGGATTGTGCCATTAACCCTATACTAGTAAACTGTAAAAGGAGTTTAAGATATTATACCGATCGATCCGTGTCTTTCGGTCTTCAATTTCTGTCCTAGCTTGTCGCGGCTGTCCTGATGAAATCCTCTCTCCGATCTCGCTCGTCAAAAACGCACAACATCAAGGAATCTTTATACGGGCTCCCGTCTCAAAACCGAGGCAACTCAGACATCCAGTTTGCTAGTCTAGATGCCCAAGATTGAAGTAGAGATAGTGTGTGAATATTTTGTCTCTATACATCCAATGATTCTCAACACATGAGATGGAATGGGTGGAGGTTAATGAAATTGCCATACGAAGAAATGTGAGCACAAAATGAGCTTGGAGGAAAAATTCCTCACTGAATTGGGCTCGGCCATGAAGGATTTTTCTCTCTGGGAATTTCAAAATCAAGTGGTGAGCAATAGCATTCAATGAGGTGAGTGTAAAGAATTTGCTCACTGTTATTTTCTAATTGAAGTGGGTGAGCCCTAGTAAATTAATCATCACCAGAATAAAAACCATCACTCTAAAGGGGGGCCCACGAAATTTCCATGCTGCTCATTTAAAAGCCACTTGTCCAAACAACTCAATGCACTCACAAAGAAAAGCCATGTGTCACCATGCAAAGACCCATGTGTCACTAAATCATGCACTCATCTCACCAAGAAAACCAAGCCAACAATTTGCCACGAAATATCCATGCATGAAAAATTTAGCCACTTGACAAAGCCCACCCCAATGACAAAAGCCCACGAAATTCTCCAAGGAATTGGCAGCACATCAAAAGAGTCAGCCCAAAAAGGGTGATGACTCATCGATAAACCAAATGTTTAAAGACAAGAAAAGAACTGGAAATGGCAACTCCAAAAAGTAAACTAGTAACGAATTACAAGAATACTCCTCATCCGTACATACGTACCTGCATCCGTATTCCGACTGAATACGAATACAACGAGACGAAAATATTCCAACAATCTAATACTAGGATTGGGCTTAAACCAAAGCCCACTAGTATGATCCGTCCGATCATGATCCATGCACAAGTGCACGTATATGATCGAAACCTGCCATAAAACCATATGGCCTCTACAACGTTTCGCACGAACCTTGAGAAACAGTCTGTGGGGAACTCTAAAGACTCGTCAATACACTGGCTGTGGATTTAACCACTAGCACGTCAGTGGTACTAGCTGTACGTAACGGGCTACCAGGTATTGACCAAAAAGGGAGGTCGATGAGCGAACTCATCCTGACACCCTACTGAGCCTGTCAGTGACAATATCCGTACAGTCCGGTCCGTTCGTCTATGAGTATCGCATATCGGGCCTAGGGGATGGTAAATGTCAGACCCCTAATAGCGGTATAAGTCATGTCGGAGTATAGCCCAGAACAACCTGAGAAACTACTGGAATACCTACCAGTAAATCCCACTTGCCTTGGCTAAGGACTTCGTGTAATGGTTCTCCTAAACACAGCGCGATCTCACCCCCAATACCGAGAGAGACGAATCCCCTGCCAATCCGCTCACTGCCTCCATATGGCTCGGGACTGTACCTAAGTAAAACCTGTTTGCACGACTCCTTTGAGCCGTGGTGGGGTAGTAATCAAACCACAGTGGGAACTCACACGAGACAAATGACGATCTCAGGTCTATAGACTAACCTATACACATGTCACCAGGGAGCTGCTATCTGACGACAGGTATAATACCAACTAGCATGTTCCCGGCGAGTCCTGTCCGGTGTACTCATAACCCAATGAGCACCTGTATACATCTTAGGTGAACCAACTGACACCAATGGCTTGTGAGACCGGCCACCGCCCCTCGTCGGGGTCTCGACTATATGCACTAGTCTACTCTGGAGTATCGATACCCTGTCTCGAAACTCCCATAACTAGGGACACTTTAAGGATGTGCTTGTAGACTACCCAACTCTCACGTATATGATTGCCATCATACTGCTGGTATTCAAGCAAGAATCCTAAGGGCTCTATCAACGTGTAATAGTGATCTGTAATGTCACCTAAAGTATGTGCACGATGATAAAGGTAAACCAGATAGCATACTATCATCTCGAGTAAGACTGTTCTACCGGTATAGGTCCTCCCTCAATCATTTCAATCACGTGCCTGCGATCCAATAATTGACTTGAGGGCACTATAGCCAACAATCTCCCACTTGCACTTAAGGCTAATTATTGCGGTGTCGCATACTCACAGCCCGTATGATACCGAACACCCAACTCCTCTACTAATCAGTTTCACAAAGCTCGTTTGTAAAACTATTGCTTTCGAGAAACAGCCTCAGTGAGTGGATCCGCCTTGATGTTTCTTTCAATGTCTCTCTTTATCTCAAGTTCGCGGAGAAACCCATCTCTCGAAATGAGCAATACCTGTCTTACAATATATATGGATATCTGATGGGACCCATTTCATAAATGAACTCCAAATCCAAACTTCTTAGACTGTATCGTCAACTGAATTTAATCAGTATCCTACACCATACCTCCCTCAGTATTCGTTTGGACCACCTGTCCAAACTACTGTCCCTCGTCAGAGGGAAAACTATATCTCTGACAGTCACTCTGTCAGCCAGGTCATCTTGGAAGCCTGGAATGATAACCGTCTCCCAAAGGAGGCTGTCGTTATCAAATCCCTAGAACATCCACTTATGTTCTAAAACTGCTTTCGATCGTTTCTCTACGATAGGATTAATATCAACTTATTGCAGCTAGTGCAAAAACAACATCTGGTGTGGTACTTGACATCTCATGGTTGACTCAATTGCCTAAGCAAGTGATATGCCAATCATGCACATCCATCTTTCCTTTAGTCTGTAAGACACCTTTAGAGAGGGTGACTCCATCACTCGCAGGTACACCACCATGCCAGGAGTCGTCCATCCTAAATTTCTTTAGAATACTGTCTAAATATTCAGATTGCGAAACCACCAAAATCTAGATCTAAAACCATAGATCTAGTAATCAAAATGTCTGATATAATATCCAAATCCTATGTAGAGAAACCATTGTGTGACAACAACAGTATAACCGATCGTAGCATAGGAATTTCACTTCCTACTATGTATATGTCATCTAAATATCAGGACATCACACCCTACTACCTTCTTAACAGATCCATCCTCTATTCTGATGAAGTCAAAGCCTAAGACTGTCAAATCAAAAATAGATGATCTATCTTTGCTATATCTGCTTTAGTCTAAAAATAGACATAAGCTACTTGTCCACTATGCTTCCGCTGCTCCCACTGACTGCGATAACCCTCTGGCAGAATAATATACACGTGCACTTCTAAAGCTATTTCAGAACGACGCTATACTCATCCTCCTGCCGGGTCTCATAGCCTGGAACAACAGTAGTGTCAAGTCTGGGTAAACAAGAACCTCCCTGTCACCGTCCTTGAGGCTACCGGAGTACCTCTTGGGCGCCTGAGGTTACCCACCATATCTGCGGGGTGGCCAATGGAATGTCAAACCTGATTGAATCTTTAAGTCCTATTAAATTTTCAGTAATCGTTTGCGGTTCTAGAATCACTTCCAGTCCTACCATACTCCCACTACTGTTTTCTGAAAAAGTCTATTTTTTTAAAACTGTGGCGAGTCAAGAACAATATCACTATTGATCTTCCAGATGGTAGAAAATTAACCCTCGTCATAGCCCGGGTTAACCCATAAACTGCCATTACAGAAACGTGCCTTGAGTTATCCAGAGTCTGGTTTTAAGTATAAGCCGGAAAACTCCTTGTACCTTAACATCGTTAAGATATGAATCGTTCTATATCCAATATAGAAACAGAGGCACTGATTTAATTGGAACCAGATTCAAATCATGCAGCTGTCTCCAGTGCATGTCAACTAAATGGAAAGATGCCGATCAGCATTACTTAACTTAGGATTGCATCCAGATATGAGTAACCTGAAAGAGAAGGAAGTTCTCAAAAACCATTACTATCAACTGAATACCAAACACAAGTATCTATATCTTCGATTACCTTGAAGAATCCTGATACTTGCAACGCGTTCTCTACTTTACTCTTATACCTATAACTTCTCAAAACTTGGACCTTGTATTTCTAAGAAACACTTGTCTAAAACTAGAGAATTCATAAGTAAACAGAATATAGTACGAGGACCAACCCCTCTGTCCTAATGGACACTGGACAATATACAATACTCTGTATAAGTCCCCTCGGTCTAATAACATAAAACCTGTGCGTCGTAGGTTGAAAACTGTACCCAGGCGATTTCCTCAAATATCACCAATTACAACGAATTCTGATATAATGAGGATGATCACCCAATTCCTAATAACTTACTCCCACTCATCATCTGTAAGACCATACAGATGTGAGAATCATACCTGATAAATACATATCCTGGAGCAAGGGTCTAATTGGGAAATCGGTTTTCATTTAACAACGCATAGTGAAACTGAAACATAAAAATGTTTCAAAGGGTATCCGGGTATTCCTAGTAATGCCTCTTCCATTATCCAGATTCATGACTATAACCTTATATACGCGGTTTGGTCGTGAATGATAGCAGTCGCATTTTACTTTGCCCTCTTTCTAATCCATTTATTTTGTCTTTACTTGTTACCTTTTGCATACCCTACTTAGACTAATTGGTTTTCTTCATTCCTTACCTTTTGGCACCTGCCTATGGTTTGGAAGAAAACTATTCAATAAGCTCAATAAGTGTACACTCCTAGTCCTAGGAGCCCACATAACCTGAGAGAAGGTAAAAGGAAAAGACAACTGAATAGTTCTATTCATTTTCTCCCGAACCAGAATCCATCCTCGAAAAAGTTCGTTCGAGTTCGTATGTAACTATACGATGGATTTATCCAATGGAAGTGGATGTTCGTAGTGATACAGGGTGTTCTGGAGAAATGTGTCACGCCCCGCTTCCCAGAGTACACAAGATTGGGCACGTGACATAGCCAACCATGCTACCTGTGGGTAGGAAGTATCCATCCACAGTTACATTACGGTTGTATAGATATCAAGAACAATATAAATAAACTAAACTATCACATGTCCAAATCCATAATAACAAGAGTCAATCAACAATAAGTGCGGAAGCAAATGATCCAATACAATAAATAAACAGTACGTCCCATAATGCGGGCTCACATCTGGAAATGAAATGAAATAAATAAACTAAACACTATGGAACTCACAGATCAGCCTGCTGGCTGAAGTACTCCTGCTCGGTCGTCGACAGTGGTAAGGAATCTGGGCCATGCAAAACCCAGACGTCAGCACGTCATGTCAACCAATAATATAATATGAACATGGTAATAAGCAATGCAGGGATGAACATGAATAAAGCAGTACTATGAAATAACAGTGCAGGGTAATGTGCAGTGGTAACTAAACTATCCTATCAGGTTTCTACTCTAGAGTCTTTGAAATCAATTGGTGACTCGTCGATGTAACTCAATAGTATCCCGTGCGTGCCCGGGACCACGGTCAAGATTCTCGGGGCTGAATCCGAGACGTGCCGCTAGGCAGTAATAGGTAGTAGGATGGATGAGTGATGTCAGCATCATCACTCCGGGGCAGGCCAAGCCCGTAAGACTGATCAGAACAGGTATCGAACTGTTGAGTTACAAGTCGGTTTCACCTTTGATTTCCCCATACCCCCAAGTTATGTATGTCAGGTCAGGTATTCAGTAATCAAGGACTAATGCCAACACAGAATCAGGTAAAAGCAGGTCTGTCTGGATAGACAGCAGGAATGGTCCATGAGGACCCTAAGTCAGGTTTGTTGGCATTAGGCATGAGATCATGTAATAAGTCAGGTCGTAGTACAATAGGTTGAGTCGGTATGTACAAGGTGTCATGTCCGGTGTATCAGTATGTAAATATATGTCAGGTGTAGCAGGGTCGAGTCAATATGCAATGTAATCGAGTATGTGCTCTCAACAGGTATACAATCGAATAAGTAACAGCAGCAAGAATAAAGTAATTAACAATAACGGTTCACTTAATCACAATGGTACAAGAATATGATGCAGTTATATTATACTAGTAGGTTCGAGCACCCTTGGGGTGCAATAATCACAGGGTAGCGCACTATTAACAACATCAGGTAATGAAGATATAAGTGTACGATTTTCGTCCTCTACATACCAAAATGATTAACAGGTAGTTGTTATTAATGGTTATGGTGGCAAGTACGATTTAGATGGCAGTATTAAGATGCATATCATATTTCGTCCAATAAGACAAGTAACAGTACTTAGTTAATATAGCAAGTTTTATGAGTCAAACACTTAATTAGTTTAACATAGCATGTAGCAAGAAATCTTGCCTCGACGGTTTTGCAAACCGGAAAACACGAACGCAACGTCGGCGGAAAACACGCGACGGATGCACGGGCCACGGATCGAGTCCAAACAGCGAACAGCGGGACCACACGGACCAGAGTACTTCGAGGGATGGTAAAGGTGTCAACCGCGACGGTTCGACGGCGATGGGGCGCCGGCGGCGAACAGGAAACGCGGCTGGCTGAAATTGGCTGGAGGTCGCTGGAATGGGATGGTGCTGTGCGTAGGGGAGGTCCTGGCCTGATCTGGATCGTAGGGGGAAAGAAGAGGTGGTCGGCGGTGGCTCTGGCAACGCCGACGATGGTCGACGGCGGCCTTCCCGGCGACTGGAGAATGCTAGGGTTAGGCTCGGGTGCAGCTGCAGCACCGGCGAGGGAAGGAGGAAGAAGACGGCGAGGGAAGGAGGAAGAAGACGACGAGGGTGAAGGGAGGAAGATTCTGGTGTCGGCGGCAATGAGAGGCGGCGGTGACGGCGAGCACTGCGTGCTGGTGTGGCGTCGGGGGTTGGGTTGCAGGCTCGGAAAGGAGGGAGGAGAGGAGGAAGGTTGCTGTCGAGGCCGAGGAGGCGAGGACGGTGACGGCGAGGTCGCGGGGAGATCGACGGCGGCGGCAGGAGGTGGCTAGGGTTAGGGTTCGGGGGGTTCGTGATGGGTTTCTCGTGGTGGTTTTTTGGGTGAGGACGAGGAACTGTTGGGGAGAATATATAATAGAGAGAGAGAGAAAGAGTTTGTTAGAGAGAGAGAGAAAGAGTTTGTTAGAGAGAGAGAGAGAAGGAGATTAGAGAGAGATAGAGAGAGACGGAGAGAGAGAGAGATGGTGGATGGGGCCCACGAGAGATTTAAGTCTCTCGTGATTGGCTGCCAGAAAGATTTTGAATCAAATGAAATATTTCTTATGGATTTTATTGTACAGAGAATATATATATGTAAGTGCACGGCGGCGCCCCGGCCGTCAATCCGACGGCCAAATGCGGAAGCTGTGATAAACTTTAAATTTTCTTAAACTGGCAAACCGCCGCGCACTACTACCCGGATCGAACCATTAATTAGTCCTAGCTACCAACAAGAAAGGGAAGAGAGATATACCGACGATCCAAGTCCTCCGGTCTTCTCATCATCGTCCCGATCTCCTGCGGAATGTCCCGTCTCCTCCTCGTCGCCGGAAGTGCACCACATCGCCTACTTCTTTTACGGGCTCCCACCTCAATGCCGAGGCAACTCGGGCACGAAGCCGGCTACTCGACGTGCCCAAGATTTGCTGTAGAATGTGTGAAGAACCATGTCTCACTTTTGGGGATTGTGGAATTGCCATTGGTGGAGGAAAAGAGAACAACTTTAGGAAATGAGCTAGAGGACTTTTCTAGCAAACATGAGAAGCAAAAATACCACACCTCAAAATGAACCCCATTCCATTTCCTTCCATAGGAATGGCCGCCCCCCCCTTCTCAAGTGTGATTGGAGAGAGAAAGAGAAAAGTCAAGGGGGTGGGTGGAAGCAATGATGAAAAGAGATGATGAGAGAACAAAACCCAACACTCCAAAAGCCAATCATAACCTACAATGGTCAAGCCATCATCATAAAGCTAGAAGTCAAAAGATGGGCTCCATCATGAAACCATCATGATAAAAATATATGCAAAGAACCCCCTCCACTAATGCCTATTTGCAACAATGCAAATAAACCCTCCTCCACCACACTTCGGCCAATGAACGGAACAAAGGAAATTGGCCGAAACGGAAAGAAAACTGGCAACTCCAGAAAACTGATCCCGTAATAAATTACAGGAAAACCCCGATACTGTGCATACACACCCGCATCTGTATTTCGACCGAAATACAAATGCAATGAGACAAAATCTACACTGTACTATACTAGGATCCGGCTTAAACCAAAGCCGGCTAGTAATATCTGTTCGATCCTGATCCGTGCAATACCGCACGTATCTGATCGAACCCTGCCATATAACCATACGGCTTATAGTACAAACTGTCCGATCCTGATCCGTGCAATACCGCACGTATCTGATCGGACCTTGCCATATCTCCATACGGCCTCTACAACCTTTTGCCCGAAAGCTGAGTAACTGAATGTGGGGGACTCTAAAGACTCGTCAACACCTCGGTTGTGTATTTAACCACTAGCACGTCAGAGGTATAAGCCAATACGTAACGGGCTACCAAGTATTGACTAAAAGGGACGTCTGTGAGTGAACTCAGCCTGACAACCCTACTGAGCCTGTCAGTGACAATATCCGTACAGTCCGGTCCGTTCGTCTATGAGTATCGCATGGCGGGCCTAGGGGGTTGGTAAAAGTCAGACCCCCAAAAGCGGTACAAGTCGTGTCGGAGTGTAGCCCAGAACACCCTGAGATACTACTGGAATACCTACCAGTAAATCTCCTTGCCTTGGCCAAGGACTTTGTGTAATGGCTCTCCTAGACACAGCACGACCTCACCCCCAATACCGGGAGAGACGAACCCCTGAAGATACGCTCACTGCCTCCATGTGGCTCGGGACTGTACCCAACTAAAACCTGTTTGCACGACTCCTTTGAGCCGTGGTAGGGTAGTAATCAAAGTACAGTGGGAACTCATACGAGACAAATGACGATCCCCAGGTCGATGAACTAACCTGCACACATGTCACCAGGGAACTGCCATCTGACGTCTGGTATATGACCAACTAGCATGTTCCCGGCGAGTCCTGTCCGGTGTACTCATAACCCAATGAGCACCTGTATACATCTTAGGTGATCCAACTGACACCAGTGGCTTGTGAGACCGGCCACCGCCCCTCGTCGGGGTCTCGACTGTATACACTAGTCTACTATGGAGTATCGATGCCCTGTCTCGAAACTCACACGACTAGGGACCTTTTAAGGATATGCTTATAGACCCCCAGCTCCCACTTATATGATCGCCCTCATAATGCTGGTGGTCAAGCAAGAATCTTAGGGGCTCTATCAACGTGTAATAGCGACGTGTCAGGTCACCTAAAACAGTACACGATGATAAAGGTAAACCAGATAGCATACTATCATCTCGAGTAAGACAGTCCTACCGGGATAGGTCCTCCATCAATCATTGCAATCACGTACCTGTGATCTAATAATTGACTCTGAGGGCACTATCTCCAACAATCTCCCACTTGCACTCAAGGCTAATTATTGCGATGTCGCATACTCACAGCCCGTGTGATACCGAACATCCAACTCCTCTACTAGTCAGTCTCACAAAGCTCGTTTGCGGAACTATTGCGTTCGAGGAATAGCCTCAGTGAGTGGATCCGCTTAGTTGTTTCTTTCTATGTCTCTCTATATCTCAAGTTCGCGGAGAAAGCCATCTCCCGAAAAGAGCAATACCTGTCTCAGAATATGTCTGGATGTCTGATGGGACCTAGCTCATAAATGAACTCCAAATCCAAACTTCTTAGACTGTATCGTCAACTGAACTTAATCAGTATCCTGCGCGCCATGTCTCCCTCAGTATTGCCTTGGACCACCTGTCCAAAATACTGCCCCTCATCAGAAGGAAAACTATAACTCTGACAACCTCCTTGTCGTCCATGTCACCTTGGAAGCCTGGAATGATAACTGTCTCCTGAATGAGGCTGTCGTTATCATATCCCTAGAACATCCACTTATGTTCTAAAACTGCTTCCGACTGTTTCTCCAGGATTGGATTAATGTCAACTTATTGCATCTAGTGCAAGAACAACATCTGGTGTGGTACTTGACATCTCACGATTGACTCAATTGCTTGAGCAAGTGATCTGCCAATCATGCCCGTCCCTCTCCCCTTTAGTCTGTAAGACACCTTTGGAGAGGGTGACTCCATTACCTGCAGGTACACTACCGTGCCAGGAGTCGTCCATCGTAAATACTCTTAGAATGCTGTCAAGTACCCTGATTGGGAAACCACCCAAATCTAGATCTAAAACCATAGATCTAGTAACCAGTATGTCTGATATAAAATCCATTTCCTTTGTGGAGAAACAACTGTGTGACGACCAAAGTATAACCGATCGTAGTGTAGGAGTTTCCTTTCCTACTCTGTGTATATCATCCAAATACCAGGATATCACACCCTACTACCTTCTCAACAGATCCATCCCCTATTCTGATGAAGTCAAACCCATGACTGTCACGTCAGAAATAGATGATCTATCTCCGCTACATCTGCTCTAGTCTATAAATAGACATAAGCAACCTGTCCACCAATGCTTCCGCTGCTCCCACTGACTACGACAACCCTCTGGCAGAGTCATATAGACGTACACTTCTAAAACTGGTTTAGAACGACGCTATACTCATCCTCCCGCCGGGTCTCGTAACCTGGAACAACAGCAATGGTAATTGTGGGTAAACAAGAACTTCCCTGTCACCGTCCTTGAGGCTACCGTAGTACCTCTCGGGTGCCTGAAGTTACCCACCTTATCTGCGGAGTGGCCAATGGAATGTCAATCCAGATTGAATTTTTAGGTTCCTATGAAATCTTCAGTAATCGTTTGTGGTTCTGGAATCACTTCCAGTTCTACCATACTCCCACTACTGTTTTCTGAAAAAATCCATTTTTAATAAAACTGTGGCGAGTCTAGAACAATATCGCTATTGTTCATCCAGATGGTAGAAAGTCAACCCTCGTCATAGCCTGGGTCAACCCACAAACAGCCATTACCGAAACGTGCCTTGAGTTATCCAGAGTCTGGTTTTAATCATAAGCCGGACAACTCCCCGTACCTTAACATCGTTAAGATACGAACTGTTCTATATCCCATATAGGACCAGAGGCACTGATTTAATTGAACCGGATTCAAATCATGCAACTGTCTCCAATGCATGTCAACTAAATGGAAGGAGGCCGATCAGCGTTACTCAACTTAGGAATGCTTCCAATTATGAGTAACCTGAAAAAGAAGCAAGTTCTCTTTATCATTACTATCAACTGAATACCATTAACAAGTATCTACATCTTCGATCACTTTGAAGAATCCCGATACTTGCTACACCTGGTTCTCTACTGTATTCAAATACCTATAACTTCTCAAAATTCGGACCCTGTGTTTCCTACGAAACACCTGTCTAAAAACTAAAGAAGTCATAAGTAAACCGAATATAGTACGAGGACCAACCCCTCTGTCCTGATGGACCCTGGACAACATACAATACTCTGTATAAGTCCCTTGAGTCTGATAACTCATTCACTGTGTGTCGTAGGTTGAAAACTATACTTATGGTTAAGAAGAATTACACCGCTGTTTAATGCTCCTTACCTAACCATCCACTGATATAGGTAAATGTCGTAGACATAATTTCAAAAAGGTATATCTCACTCTATGAAAATAGATGTACAGATATATCAATTTGAAATTGGTGCATAACTGCGGATATTCAAAACCAAATATTTGCCGACCGGCAAACAGCCCAGGTGATTTCCTCAAATATCACCGATTACAACGAATCCCGATATAATGAGGATGATCACCTAATTCCCAATAACTTACTCCCACTCATCATCTGTAAAACCATACAGATGTGAGAATCATACCTTGTAAATACATACCCTGGAGTAAGGACTAATTGGGAAATCAGTTTTCCTTTAACATTACACAGTGAAACTGAAACATTGAAATGTTTCGATGGGGTATCTGGGTATTCCTAGTAATGCCTCTTCCATTATCCAGATTCACAACTATAACCGTATAGTTCTTTGCCACCTCTCCAAATCCCTTCATATGTCTTTAGTCTTTACCTTCTGCACACCCTTTTAGGCCAAATGGTTTTCTTCCTTCCCTACCGTTCGGCACCAGCCTATGGTTTGGAAGAAGACTATCCAATAAGCATAATGGGTGTACTGTCCCAATCCTAGGAACACTCGCAATGCGAGAGGAGGTGAAGATAAAAGACACCTGAATAAACCTTATTCCTATTTCTCCTGAACCAGAATCCATCCCCGAACTGGAACACGTTCCCTTCGAGTTCGTATATAACCATACGATGGAGTATCCAATAAACTGTGGATCTTCGTAGTGATACGGAGTGTCCTGGAGAAATACAAAGGTGACGTGGGAGTGGTAACGAAATACCTGATTTGGTCGTGAATATCAGTTGCAATTTACTTTGCCCTCTTACTAATCCCTTGCTTTGTCTGAACTTAATACCTTCTGCACACCATCGTTATGCTAATTGGTTTTCTTCATTCCCTACCGGTCGGCACCAGCCTAAAGTTTGGAAGAAGACTATCCAATTTGCGTAATAGGTGTACTATCTCCTAAACTAAGGAGTACTCGCAACCTGAGAGAAGGTAAAATGAAAAGACAACTGAATAGTCCTATTCGTTTTCTCCAGAACCGGAAACCATCCTCGAATAAATCCCTTCGAGTTCGTATATAACCATACGATGGTTTTGTCCAATGGAAGTGGACGTTCGTAGTAATACGGGGTGTCCTGGAGAAAAGGGTAAAAGTAGGAGTGGCAATGAGGTTCGCAACTCTGACAATCCAAAAGCCGGTGTTTAAGAAGGTTCGGTCAACTTGGTCACTGAGTCAAAGTCTTAGGGTCGGGTCAATGGTCGCTGCCAAAGAGAGAGAGAAAAGAAACACTCAGCATGCACTCTAACCTAGATCAGAATGGTCACCAATTTATCTAATCTGGAAACCTCCCACTGTACCTCAAATTCTCCTCCAAACCTGAAAGAAGAATTAGTCGGGGTTACCCGAGGAGTAAACTAACTCATCAGAGGGAATCGGGATCCAACTATCATTGCATGATAACGTGACGGAATCCGCTCACGCTATCACACTCCAGAAGGTATGCGCATATCTGGCAAGTTTCAGTTCTTTTGAAACTCCCGATGTGATTTCTGCCCCATGCTCTCATGACCTTGACTTTGGCCAACATATCATAAGTCACATGTCAAGTTCTACCCGTCATTCTCCAGGTTAATTTGAATCCACCCGTACATACCCTTGACTTTGGCCAACATGGCAGTACGACTGTTCCAAACCAACGCATCTATCTATGCTGCATATGAATAACCAACAGCTACCAAACACTGTGCCTTGACTTTGGCCAACATACACAGCTTGAATACTATTGACTATCCATATGAAACGACGGAGGGCTACGAATGGTTTCTGGCGAAAACCTTTAACGTAATGAACTTGATATCGTTGAAGGAACGGATAGCTTTTTTTTTTTTTAAAATATAGTGACGAAAACCTTTGCTAAAGAGGTCACTCCCGGTGAAGGGATCTCGGCTCTTTCCCCATAGAATGGGGTGCAGGATATTCCAAATGAATACCGCGATGCAAAGCAAAAGTAATCGGCTATAGTGAAGTTAATGCCCTGACGTAAACTTCTGTCCAAGGGGTCACTCCCGGTGAAGGGATCTCGGCCCTTGCCTCGTCGACTGAGGAGCAGGATATTCCAATGAATACCACGATGCAAAACAAAAGTAAACGTCCTTGCAATAACAGCTTTTTGAAAAGTGTTCCAACAACATCAGATTAGGTTTGTTTTTAACTTGCATTGATCCGAATCAATGCAGTCCCATCAATTGATCACACCAAAAAGAACGAAAATATACTGATGTACGTATATGCCATCCGCATTCGCCACTGGGTCCCGTCATTACCCGTTAGGTTAGCTAACTAACGACAGAGCGGGGACTGGACTAGCGCGGATGCAAAACATATACGACATCTACTAATATATATACCAATATATTATATTCGCTCAAGGCGTGATAAGAAAAGCAACATCACAGAAAATGTACAGCATCACAGAAACAATATAGATATCTGGGATCCCCGGGTTTCACAGAGCCACTACTGAAACCCGACGTTCCCCTGGTCGTGTGGATAGCCTGTGCAATGAAATCCTAGACCCCTACGGGCGCGGCAAGTCACCCGCCAAAACCTGAAGCGAGGCAGCCCCCTTCAGCACCGTGAATGGACCACCCAGCACTTCACGGAATCCGGTAACTTGGGCACCCCTCCTGGGTCAACCTGTACCCCCTACGAGTGCGACGAATAGCCCGCCAATCCTAGAGTGAAGCCCCCTCCGTCTCAATGCCATGAGATGCAGGCATGTTGCCCTCTAGAACCCGGCTATCCGTGCACCCCTCCGCGGGGTAATCCTAGTACAGAAAGTAAAACATACATACAACGGGTACATCGACCGCAACCAGGTCGTGCCCTAAAATAATAATACAAACAGGCAGTGACGGCAGTCCACATGTCGGACGCTCGCCCCGCAATATCAAATGTACATAATACAACAAAACTGTACTAGCATTGCATCCAGGCTATCCCCCACGACCGATCCGCAACAACACAGCAAAAACAGAACATCAACGTGAAAATCACGTTCGCAAATCCGTCTAACCGGGCTATAGCAGTTAGACCGGATTTACCGATCGAGTGACATTCACGGTCGCAGATATAATGTAAATACTGTGAAATAATGTGTTTAAAAATATCCGATCGATCAAAATATAACAAGTGGGCCCCAAGTACTACTGTAGCACATCAAGAAAATCTGGGCCCAATATTAATGTTCCAAAACCCCTAAAATAAGCCCAGAAGCCCACTGAAAAAATCCGACCCATTGAACCTTTCATTCTGCGGCGGAACCGCGGCCTCAGGTGGGTATTGGCCGCGGTTCCGCGCTCTGACGGAAAAGTTAACGGCTCGAATTTTCCCAGAAGTCTTATGTCATCCTGTACAGTACTTTTATACAACCTGAAAAATTTTTGGGGACCAAAAAATTTCAACAGAAAACTGTCGTGAGCAAATACGGGTTTTTGGACATTTCGATCGATCGGAACTGAAAAACACATTACACAAAGCTAGACTAAGTTAATGGGGAGGCTCTGATACCACTGTAAGTGCACGGCGGCGCCCCGGCCGTCAATCCGACGGCCAAATGCGGAAGCGGTGATAAACTTTAAATTTTCTTAAACTGGCAAACCGCCGCGCACTACTACCCGGATCGAACCATTAATTAGTCCTAGCTACCAACAAGAAAGGGAAGAGAGATATACCGACGATCCAAGTCCTCCGGTCTTCTCATCATCGTCCCGATCTCCTGCGGAATGTCCCGTCTCCTCCTCGTTGCCGGAAGTGCACCACATCGCCTACTTCTTTTACGGGCTCCCACCTCAATGCCGAGGCAACTCGGGCACGAAGCCGGCTACTCGACGTGCCCAAGATTTGCTGTAGAATGTGTGAAGAACCATGTCTCACTTTTGGGGATTGTGGAATTGCTATTGGTGGAGGAAAAGAGAACAACTTTAGGAAATGAGCTAGAGGAATTTTCTAGCAAACATGAGAAGCAAAAATACCACACCTCAAAATGAACCCCATTCCATTTCCTTCCATAGGAATGGCCGCCCCCCCCCCCCCTTCTCAAGTGTGATTGGAGAGAGAAAAAGAAAAGTCAAGGGGGTGGGTGGAAGCAATGATGAAAAGAGATGATGAGAGAACAAAACCCAACACTCCAAAAGCCAATCATAACCTACAATGGTCAAGCCATCATCATAAAGCTAGAAGTCAAAAGATGGGCTCCATCATGAAACCATCATGATAAAAATATATGCAAAGAACCCCCTCCACTAATGCCTATTTGCAACAATGCAAATAAACCCTCCTCCACCACACTTCGGCCAATGAACGGAACAAAGGAAATTGGCCGAAACGGAAAGCAAACTGGCAACTCCAGAAAACTGATCCCGTAATAAATTACAGGAAAACCCCGATACTGTGCATACACACCCGCATCTGTATTTCGACCGAAATACAAATGCAATGAGACAAAATCTACACTGTACTATACTAGGATCCGGCTTAAACCAAAGCCGGCTAGTAATATCTGTTCGATCCTGATCCGTGCAATACCGCACGTATCTGATCGAACCCTGCCATATAACCATACGGCTTATAGTACAAACTGTCCGATCCTGATCCGTGCAATACCGCACGTATCTGATCGGACCTTGCCATATCTCCATACGGCCTCTACAACCTTTCGCCCGAAAGCTGAGTAACTGAATGTGGGGGACTCTAAAGACTCGTCAACACCTCGGTTGTGTATTTAACCACTAGCACGTCAGAGGTATAAGCCAATACGTAACGGGCTACCAAGTATTGACTAAAAGGGACGTCTGTGAGTGAACTCAGCCTGACAACCCTACTGAGCCTGTCAGTGACAATATCCGTACAGTCCGGTCCGTTCGTCTATGAGTATCGCATGGCGGGCCTAGGGGGTTGGTAAAAGTCAGACCCCCAAAAGCGGTACAAGTCATGTCGGAGTGTAGCCCAGAACACCCTGAGATACTACTGGAATACCTACCAGTAAATCTCCTTGCCTTGGCCAAGGACTTTGTGTAATGGCTCTCCTAGACACAGCACGACCTCACCCCCAATACCGGGAGAGACGAACCCCTGAAGATACGCTCACTGCCTCCATGTGGCTCGGGACTGTACCCAACTAAAACCTGTTTGCACGACTCCTTTGAGCCGTGGTAGGGTAGTAATCAAAGTACAGTGGGAACTCACACGAGACAAATGACGATCCCCAGGTCGATGAACTAACCTGCACACATGTCACCAGGGAACTGCCATCTGACGTCTGGTATATGACCAACTAGCATGTTCCCGGCGAGTCCTGTCCGGTGTACTCATAACCCAATGAGCACCTGTATACATCTTAGGTGATCCAACTGACACCAGTGGCTTGTGAGACCGGCCACCGCCCCTCGTCGGGGTCTCGACTGTATACACTAGTCTACTATGGAGTATCGATGCCCTGTCTCGAAACTCACACGACTAGGGACCTTTTAAGGATATGCTTATAGACCCCCAGCTCCCACTTATATGATCGCCCTCATACTGCTGGTGGTCAAGCAAGAATCCTAGGGGCTCTATCAACGTGTAATAGCGACGTGTCAGGTCACCTAAAACAGTACACGATGATAAAGGTAAACCAGATAGCATACTATCATCTCGAGTAAGACTGTCCTACCGGGATAGGTCCTCCATCAATCATTGCAATCACGTACCTGTGATCTAATAATTGACTCTGAGGGCACTATCTCCAACAATATATATATATAGTTTAGTATAATTAATTGATTTGGGATTTTGGCGCTAAATGAAACATTTCCAAATCGCGCCCGTGTTGCGCCCAAATATTTCAAATTCAAATTATAGGATTTTAAGCGAGTTCCAAATTTTGAAAAGAGGTGTTTTATGATTAAAATGCATGCCCCCAAGTCGGACACTTGCACGCGCGCGTAGCCGTCCAAACTTGCCCGTTTCGCCGAACGGGATAAAATCTCGACGCGCGGACGCTACCACGCGACTAGTGGCGACGAGTAGACCAACATGGATATTTTTAATTTCATTTTGGGTGTTAAAATTTGTTATATGCCCAAATGACTTAGCCGGTTAAAATTTAGCAAAACGCACCAAACAAGCAGGATAATTGAAATGAGCAATGTATAATACTCAACTAGAACCAGAATAGTATTATTGGGCTCGGGTGTTACATCATACCCAACTACAAAAAGAATTTCGTCCTCGAAATTCTAAGAATACAAGATAGATAGCTACAGAAAAAGGTGAGGAAACTTCTGCCGGATCTCGTCTTCTCGCTCTCAAGTGGATTCTCCATGTGATCGATTACCCCAAGAAACTAGCACAAGAGGGATAACCTTGTTCTTAAGAACCTTTTCTCTTCGATCCTTGATTTCCACCGGTCGCTCCTCAAAAGTTAGGTCCTCCCGTACAGTCAAGTCCGAATGATCCAAGACGTGAGTTTCATCTCGAACATACCTCCGTAGTTGAGATACATGAAACACATCGTGCACTCCTGCCAAGGACTGTGGTAACGCCAAACGGTACGCTACCTCTCCAACACGCTCCAATATCTCGAAGGGTCCAACGAATCGAGGACTAAGCTTTCCCCGACTCCCAAAGCGAATCACCCCTCTAGTCGGTGATTGTTCAGTTGATAAAACTGCACATTTGTATTACATTTTTCCTACCATTTTCATATTAAAAAAATGACTTTATTATAATATATTATACATATGAGGGTTTATGTGTAAAAACATTATTTTCCATGTGTTAATATATTTTAATGATCATTTGTTAGGAAAATGTATGTAAATAAATCTATTGACCAAATCCTAGTAGGACTAAGTCTACTAAATATTATTTGAGATTATTGTGCAGAATTTTCCAAGTTGTTATGCAGAATTTATCAAACAAATCAATTTGTTGAAGAAATCTTGCCAAATTAAGAAGCAAAACTTGGAGACCAAGTCTGGAAGCAACCGAGAAAAGATTTTCAGATTCTGAAGATGCCGCGGATCAGCCGCAATTTCAAAGATTTAGAGCACAAGATTTTGGGGCATGATTCTCTGGTGAATTTTACCAAGTTTCCAACCTAAATATTCTGGCTTTGCACTATAAAAAGGCACCGAGAGTCTCTTGGAAAAGGCATCAAGCCGAAGAGATCACGAAGTCCAAGACGGCTCACGCATCCAGGCTGATCATCAACTGTTCATCTACCTCCTTAGAAGAGATCGAGAAGCAAACTAGTATTTGTAATTATTTTCTAAGGGAACAAAGTGTAATTGATTCTGTTGATTAATAAAGGTAGATCTTTTTCTTATTCTATTTCTTCGTAGTTTAATTATGCAATTTCTTTCCATCTCTTTTTCTCCCAACATGCGCGAGTAATTCTCCGCTTGTTAAGGTTCGTAGGATTAGGGTAGGCTAATGGATGATGAAAATAACTAAACCCTTTTTAAGTCCTATAAAGTTTAGGAACTTTATCAAAAGAATCATTAACATCCTAATCGGGCGCGCTAGCAATTCTTTGCTAGTTCCGACCGCGATTAGAGATTAAATTAATGATTGTTTTGGTAAAGGCTAGATAATGAACGGAGTTCCGTATCGAGATAAGGGTTAAGAGTGGGATTCCTTTTCCCTCCAGAAACCCTAATCTACACGCATCACCGTCGTTCTAGTTCTAAATCTATTAATGGATAAAAAGGGTAACTTTTAATTAATCGTCCATAACTACTAAATCCTAACGAACCCTACAAGCCCTCTTATTATATTAATTACATCTTTAAAATAATCTAGATCTATATTTTACATTCTTGTTTAACGTAGATCTAGAAATCTTTCTATAAAATTCTTTATCCCTCCTCTCTTTCTCAACACATCTAAAGTAAAAGTAAAAGGTTCCACGTTTCCCAGAGGACGACCCGTACTCATCTCGGTCTAGCTACGTGCGACACCGTTATTGATTGCGGTTAAACTACAAACACTTTTTCGTATAAATCAAATGGCGCCGTTGCCGGGATAGGTTTGTGCTTATTTACACATCAATTTGCATCATATTTTGCATAAGCACAACATTTTCAAAAATTAAAAAAAAAAAATTTTTTTTTTTATAACAAATGAATAGAAAGTGAAACATTACATCCAAAAGATAGAAATAGTTTAAGAAAACCAAGAAAATTAGAAGTTTTCTTATACGAACTAGTAATAAGTAGTTATGAGCTGTTGTCCCAAGGGTTAGTAAGATGAAGGAAGTCACTAATCTGAGGATAAAAATAAGTCTGAAAAATAGTTTCTATTCTGCAAGCCAAACATTTGAATGTTGATACCCTACTATATGCACTTACACACATCTTGAAACTCGGGATAGTAGAGGATACCTTGAAATGCTCTTGTCTAAAAGCCTCAGTATGAAGGAAATAAATAAAAAAAAATGAAGAAAATATAAAAATGGTGAAAAGAAAAAAAAAATGAACACTGGTTTTGTTATCGCCAAGGCAGCAATAAAAAAATATAGCGAGGGTGCCTCTTCACCTAGTGCCCTAAGGCCAACTGGTCTGGGAGTCACTGCTAAGCCTTAGGTGGTGCAAGACGAGGAAAATATTATCACCTAATTAGCAAGCACATGAGTAATCGGTTGGTTAGTACCTCAAGAAGTATTAACGGTCGCATGAAAATGTGTGAGCAAATCTTTAATATTCATTAAATTAAAAAGTACTAAGGTAGATGGACAAGAGTATGATAGCTTGAATTGAATTCTCCGAGTGTAGGGATGTCCATTTCACACACGTGGGGTTATATGATCAATGTTTGGAAGAAAGGGTAGGAATGAAGAATAAAGACGATGTTTTATTGAGGGGTAATGTGATTTCTGACATTTTTTCATGACTATTAAGATAGGGCTCATGACAACTGAAAAGCTAGCATAGTTGGAAACTCTTCTTTTCAAAGTATTTCTTTTATGGTTCTTGTTTTTATATGTAAATTTCACCATCTTTCTTTTGTTATAGGATTTTGTGGGTGTAATCCGCTGAAAACCCTCAGGAGACAACACTCCTCCTACTAGGGACACCTAGAGGTTTAACGGCTTGTTGCACGTGCTCAGTGCAATCGTGTCTGCCTACGAAAGTGTGCTTAGTTTTCTCCTTTCTTTTTCTCCTCTTAAATAAACTAGTTTGCTCGGGACGATCAAAGATAAGTTTGGGGGTATTTGTTCAGTTGATAAAACTGCACATTTGTATTACATTTTTCCTACCATTTTCATATTAAAAAAATGACTTTATTATAATATATTATACATATGAGGGTTTATGTGTAAAAACATTATTTTCCATGTGTTAATATATTTTAATGATCATTTGGTAGGAAAATGTATGTAAATAAATCTATTGACCAAATCCTAGTAGGACTAAGTCTACTAAATATTATTTGAGATTATTGTGCAGAATTTTCCAAGTTGTTATGCAGAATTTATCAAACAAATCAATTTGTTGAAGAAATCTTGCCAAATTAAGAAGCAAAACTTGGAGACCAAGTCTGGAAGCAACCGAGAAAAGATTTTCAGATTCTGAAGATGCCGCGGATCCGCCGCAATTTCAAAGATTTAGAGCACAAGATTTTGGGGCATGATTCTCTGGTGAATTTTACCAAGTTTCCAACCTAAATATTCTGGCTTTGCACTATAAAAAGGCACCGAGAGTCTCTTGGAAAAGGCATCAAGCCGAAGAGATCACGAAGTCCAAGACGGCTCACGCATCCAGGCTGATCATCAACTGTTCATCTACCTCCTTAGAAGAGATCGAGAAGCAAACTAGTATTTGTAATTATTTTCTAAGGGAACAAAGTGTAATTGATTCTGTTGATTAATAAAGGTAGCTCTTTTTCTTATTCTATTTCTTCGTAGTTTAATTATGCAATTTCTTTCCATCTCTTTTTCTCCCAACATGCGCGAGTAATTCTCCGCTTGTTAGGGTTCGTAGGATTAGGGTAGGCTAATGGATGATGAAAATAACTAAACCCTTTTTAAGTCCTATAAAGTTTAGGAACTTTATCAAAAGAATCATTAACATCCTAATCGGGCGCGCTAGCAATTCTTTGCTAGTTCCGACCGCGATTAGAGATTAAATTAATGATTGTTTTGGTAAAGGCTAGATAATGAACGGAGTTCCGTGTCGAGATAAGGGTTAAGAGTGGGATTCCTTTTCCCTCCAGAAACCCTAATCTACACGCATCACCGTCGTTCTAGTTCTAAATCTATTAATGGATAAAAAGGGTAACTTTTAATTAATCGTCCATAACTACTAAATCCTAACGAACCCTACAAGCCCTCTTATTATATTAATTACATCTTTAAAATAATCTAGATCTATATTTTACATTCTTGTTTAACGTAGATCTAGAAATCTTTCTATAAAATTCTTTATCCCTCCTCTCTTTCTCAACACATCTAAAGTAAAAGTAAAAGGTTCCACGTTTCCCAGAGGACGACCCGTACTCATCTCGGTCTAGCTACAAGCGACACCGTTATTGATTGCGGTTATTCTACAAACACTTTTTCACATCAATCAAATGGCGCCGTTGCCGGGGATACGTGCGTAATTTTTTATTCTTACTATTTGTGTTGAATTCTTAGACGATTCATATCATTATTAAAACAAAACTGCAAATTGCATATTTAACGATTTGTGTGTTAATTTTGCGAGGGAATCTGGAGTCACGGACTTGAGGAAACAGGAGATCTAGGGTTCATACTTCTCTGGTATTTATTTCAACTCCTTCTCTCTCCTCTCAAATCCAATAAAATTTATTTTCTGCAGGATTCTTTGCAAAATAGCGCCGCTCAAAAAAAAAAATTCTTTTTGCAAAAGTTTTGTGATTGGTTTTGTTTTGCATATTTAATACGGACTTTAAGGGGCAAGGACCAAATCAAGATTAGGTGGGGATTTCATCACCCTTCCTAGGCCCCACAAATCACAAACCGAGCATATAGATCAACCCTTCATTAATTTAAAAAATATCTAGACCAGACTCTAAGGACTGTCGCGCTCAATAAAGACAAATAAAGGTCGTGGGTAATCTATCGTTTATCTGCATTACTTTTGTAGTGCCTCGGCAAGTGTGTCAAAGGCTAGTGGTTATTAATTAGGCCCACTGTTGTGGTGGTTCCTTCCCACTTACCTGGCACTTACCTCGCTACAAGGGTAGTACGGAGGCGGTAGAGGATTTATCCTGCGGCTTGTCCTTTGGAAGTCTAGGAGCGGTCTAGAGACTGGACCTAGGTGACCTTAGTTCTAGGGTTGCTTGTGCATCTTAGGGTGATTTGTCTTGAGTCCCACTTTTTCAAAACAAGCCAATTTTAAAATCACACACACGCTGCCACTTGCACTAAACCCGCTTAGTGCATGCTCGGCTGGACACGGGATCCTAGTGCCCGTCTTGTCCGCGTTCCTGCTATCGACGCCGAAGTCGGTACTTCTTCATCTTCTTTTCCCCCACCACACACGACTGAGATGGACGGCACTCCATCAAATTATAACACCACGCTGCCACCGCCCGCAGGTGCGCAGAATCCACCGCGCATCTCTCTCCAAGAGAGATGCTATCCTATTCGTGGTCCCCTTCCTACTTGTCTATCTCTTCCACCACCTAATGGGGATAATTTCGAAATTAAACCCCACTACATCAATCTGCTGCCCAAATTTCACGGACTTGAGTCGGAAGACGCGTACGTTTTCATCACCAAATTTGAAAACGTATGCGCAATGATGGGTACTTCACAATTGACTTTAGATGCTATGCGCTTACGTCTTCTCCCATTCACACTGTGCGACTTGGCAGAAAAATGGCTTTATAATACTGCCGCACACTCTATCACTAATTGGGATGAATTTGTCATAGCATTTCTTAAGAAGTTTTACCCAAACCATAAGACTGCACATATTAGAAGCGAGATCAACCAGTTCACCCAACTTCCCAATGAACCATTTTGGAAGTGCTTTGAACGTTTCAAGGATCTGCTTGTCCAATGCCCCCATCACGGAATACAAAGATGGGATTTATGTCGGATTATATATGAGGGCATTAATCCAGCGACAAAGCAGATGCTTGAAACAATGTGTCAATGCAATTTCATGTCTAAAGATGATGGTGAAGCTTGGAAATATCTGGAAGATCTCGCAGAAAGCACTTTGCAGTGGGAAAGCGTAAGACCACCTACAACTAAGGGAGGTATTCACCAGCTCGACGTTTCCATCGCAGTAAAAGCCGAAATGGCAGCGATACAAAAGAAACTCGACGCTATTGAAAACAAGTTCTCATCTTTCTCCCTAAATCAGGTCACGCTTCCTAAGACTGTCTGTGGTTGCTGTTCGGATCCTTCACACTTAACGGAAGAATGTCCTATGAATGCTTCGTTTCAAGCTAATGCTGCTTTTTAGCAGCGACCTAGAAACGACCCTTATTCTTCCACGTACAATCAAGGATGGAGGAATCATCCTAACTTTGCTTGGAATCAAAACCAACAAAGCAATTATCAAAGACCTCCTCCACAGCATCCACAACCACAGAATCAGCCCCCCTTTCAGTCACAGAATTTCCAAAATCCGGCCAACATTTCTACACCACAAGTGGCCGGTACTGACAACTCACTTGCACAAACTTTGGATATGTTCATGAAACAATCCATGCAAAATTCGGCTGAGATGAGGTCTTCTATTGATACCCTAACGAAAAACTCCGCCTCCCATGGTGAGAGTATTAAATCAATAGAAAACCAAATCGCACAGTTAAACGCCGCAATGAGTGCGAGAGAGAAAGGGAAACTCCCATCTCAACCCATACCTAATCCTGGCCACTCACAAAGTTATAATGTGAGTGCTGTTACCACGTTGAGATCTAGAAAAGTGCTGAATGACCGAGTGGGTGAGCAGTGTGATGATAGTGACACTAATGATACCCCTTCTTCTTCTTCTTCGCCTAATTCGTCTAGTCTCCCACCTTCACCCGAGCCTATTCTCCGTTTTCCCCAAGGCTCGAATCCTTCGCCCATTTCACCAAATCTATCTAAGTCGATTCCCACTCCAGTTTTGGGATCGAATCCGTCCCCACAATCCTCTCCAACGTTGGACCCAAAACTTATTGATCAAGCACCTTATCCAAACAGGTTAAGGGGCAACAGACCAAGTCCACAAATGGAGAAGATTGTGGAAATTTTTAAGCAAGTTAACATAAACATTCCTCTCCTAGATGCTATTCAACAAGTTCCGTCATATGCAAAAATCTTAAAGGACTTGTGCACTAGGAAGAGAAAAGTTCAAGTACCTAAAAAAGTTTTCCTTGCGAGTAATGTGAGCACTGCTTTTACACAACAACTTCCCAAGAAACGAAAGGACCCCGGAAGTCCTACAATTTCAATTTCTATTGGGGGTAAAAATATTAATCGTGCTCTACTCGATCTAGGTGCTAGTGTTAACTTGCTTCCGTATTCGGTTTATGAGCAATTAGGAATCGGAGAGTTAAAACCTGCGCATTGCACTCTTCAGATGGCCGATCGATCTATCACCCAACCAAGGGGTGAGCTAGAGGATGTGTTAATCAAAGTCGGGGAATTCATATTCCCTGTGGACTTTATCGTTATAGATACACAACCTGTAGCAAACCCACGCAATCAAATCCCGGTGATACTCGGTCGACCCTTTTTGGCCACTTCCAACGCAGTAATCAATTGTAGAAACGGCTCTATGACCCTATCCTTTGGAAAGAAGTCAATTGAGCTTAACATTTACAAGTTGGGAAGTGAACCCTCAGAACCCTATGCTCATGTGTGTTCTGTCGAATTAATGGATGTCGACAGCAGCGAATTTGATCAATCTCATGATACTGACTCTTTTCATATGTTGTTGCTTGATACGGACTCTTCCACCGAGTTGTCCGGGTCAACATCCAACACTGATGAGGAACTTTTTATAGAGTCTGACGATCACCCCATTTTTTTGATGATATTATTCTTCGGGGTATCGATGAAAGCTTTGAGGAAATTTTCGCTGATGAACTCGCATTTTTAAAAGATAGGGGTGTTGAGATAAATCAACTCCAAGATGAAGAAATTGGACCTCCACCCCCTCTTTTGGACGATCATGATAATGCGAATAATCCATCATTACTATCACTGTGTCGTCTCTCCAAATTGAGACGCAATCCTTTTCCAGTACACCTCTTGTCACCTCCCCACTTCTTCACGTCAAAAGGTGACATGTTCTTCCACCAACCTTGGTGCTTCATTGATAAAATATTTGAATGGTTGGTGTTGACCTTCGGTCTTTGCAAAGCTTGGCATTGACCAATAACCTTGACCCCCTCATGTGATTTTAAAAGATTAAAATTGTTTAACTCAAGTTTGGGGGAGGGGTGGTATATTTTGGCTCTTGAAAGAAAATGATTTTTACAAAATTGTGAGCCTAAAATAAGTTTGGGGGGGGGGATTTTCACTTTCATATATTCTTGCCCCCATTAATAATTTCCTCCCAAGTCTACAGGTTTTTTGAGCTTAACGGATGACATCAGTGAGGACACTGCTGTAAACAGGTTTGGGGGAGGTTTGTGCTTATTTACACATCAATTTGCATCATATTTTGCATAAGCACAACATTTTCAAAAATTAAAAAATTTTTTTTTTTTTTTATAACAAATGAATAGAAAGTGAAACATTACATCCAAAAGATAGAAATAGTTTAAGAAAACCAAGAAAATTAGAAGTTTTCTTATACGAACTAGTAATAAGTAGTTATGAGCTGTTGTCCCAAGGGTTAGTAAGATGAAGGAAGTCACTAATCTGAGGATAAAAATAAGTCTGAAAAATAGTTTCTATTCTGGAAGCCAAACATTTGAATGTTGATACCCTACTATATGCACTTACACACATCTTGAAACTCGGGATAGTAGAGGATACCTTGAAATGCTCTTGTCTAAAAGCCTAAGTATGAAGGAAATAAATAAATAAAAAATGAAGAAAATATAAAAATGGTGAAAAGAAAAAAAAAATGAACACTGGTTTTGTTATCGCCAAGGCAGCAATAAAAAAATATAGCGAGGGTGCCTCTTCACCTAGTGCCCTAAGGCCAACTGGTCTGGGAGTCACTGCTAAGCCTTAGGTGGTGCAAGACGAGGAAAATATTATCACCTAATTAGCAAGCACATGAGTAATCGGTTGGTTAGTACCTCAAGAAGTATTAACGGTCGCATGAAAATGTGTGAGCAAATCTTTAATATTCATTAAATTAAAAAGTACTGAGGTAGATGGATAAGAGTATGATAGCTTGAATTGAATTCTCCGAGTGTAGGGATGTCCATTTCACACACGTGGGGTTATATGATCAATGTTTGGAAGAAAGGGTAGGAATGAAGAATAAATACGATGTTTTATTGAGGGGTAATGTGATTTCTAACATTTTTTCATGACTATTAAGATAGGGCTCATGACAACTGAAAAGCTAGCATAGTTGGAAACTCTTCTTTTCAAAGTATTTCTTTTATGGTTCTTGTCTTTATATGTAAATTTCACCATCTTTCTTTTGTTATAGGATTTTGTGGGTGTAATCCGCTGAAAACCCTCAGGAGACAACACTCCTCCTACTAGGGACACCTAGAGGTTTAACGGCTTGTTGCACGTGCTCAGTGCAATCGTGTCTGCCTACGAAAGTGTGCTTAGTTTTCTCCTTTCTTTTTCTCCTCTTAAATAAACTAGTTTGCTCGGGACGATCAAAGATAAGTTTGGGGGTATTTGTTCAGTTGATAAAACTGCACATTTGTATTACATTTTTCCTACCATTTTCATATTAAAAAAATGACTTTATTATAATATATTATACATATGAGGGTTTATGTGTAAAAACATTATTTTCCATGTGTTAATATATTTTAATGATCATTTGGTAGGAAAATGTATGTAAATAAATCTATTGACCAAATCTTAGTAGGACTAAGTCTACTAAATATTATTTGAGATTATTGTGCAGAATTTTCTAAGTTGTTATGCAGAATTTATCAAACAAATCAATTTGTTGAAGAAATCTTGCCAAATTAAGAAGCAAAACTTGGAGACCAAGTCTGGAAGCAACCGAGAAAAGATTTTCAGATTCTGAAGATGCCGCGGATCCGCCGCAATTTCAAAGATTTAGAGCACAAGATTTTGGGGCATGATTCTCTGGTGAATTTTACCAAGTTTCCAACCTAAATATTCTGGCTTTGCACTATAAAAAGGCACCGAGAGTCTCTTGGAAAAGGCATCAAGCCGAAGAGATCACGAAGTCCAAGACGGCTCACACATCCAGGCTGATCATCAACTGTTCATCTACCTCCTTAGAAGAGATCGAGAAGCAAACTAGTATTTGTAATTATTTTCTAAGAGAACAAAGTGTAATTGATTCTGTTGATTAATAAAGGTAGCTCTTTTTCTTATTCTATTTCTTCGTAGTTTAATTATGCAATTTCTTTCCATCTCTTTTTCTCCCAACATGCGCGAGTAATTCTCCGCTTGTTAGGGTTCGTAGGATTAGGGTAGGCTAATGGATGATGAAAATAACTAAACCCTTTTTAAGTCCTATAAAGTTTAGGAACTTTATCAAAAGAATCATTAACATCCTAATCGGGCGTGCTAGCAATTCTTTGCTAGTTCCGACCGCGATTAGAGATTAAATTAATGATTGTTTTGGTAAAGGCTAGATAATGAACGGAGTTCCGTGTCGAGATAAGGGTTAAGAGTGGGATTCCTTTTCCCTCCAGAAACCCTAATCTACACGCATCACCGTCGTTCTAGTTTTAAATCTATTAATGGATAAAAAGGGTAACTTTTAATTAATCGTCCATAACTACTAAATCCTGACGAACCCTACAAGCCCTCTTATTATATTAATTACATCTTTAAAATAATCTAGATCTATAGTTTACATTCTTGTTTAACGTAGATCTAGAAATCTTTCTATAAAATTCTTTATCCCTCCTCTCTTTTTCAACACATCTAAAGTAAGAGTAAAAGATTCAACATTTCCCAGAGGACGACCCGTACTCATCTCGGTCTAGCTACAAGCGACACCGTTATTGATTGCGGTTATTCTACAAACACTTTTTCACATCAATCAGTGATATCTTCAGGAATACCAAATCACCCACGGCGAACTCTAGAGGTCTTCTTGCCGTGTCCGCCCAACTTTTCTGTCTGTCTTGAGCTGCCTTCATATGCTTCCTGATTGTATTCACCTTCTCGACTGTCTGTACCACCAAATCTGGTCCTAGTAACCTTCGTTCACCAACATCATCCCAACAAACAGGTGAACGGCACTTACGACCATATAATGCTTCAAACGGAGCCATCTGAATAGTCGCTTGGAAGCTATTGTTGTACGAAAACTCCACCAGGTGTAGATGATCCTCCCAAGAACCTTTGAAGTCCAACATGCAAGCCCTCAACATATCTTCAAGGGTCTGGATCGTTCTCTCCGATTGTCCATCAGTTTGAGGATGATAAGCTGTGCTAAACTTCAATCGAGTCCCCAAACTTTCTTGTAAACTCCTCCAAAAGTGCGACAAGAACCGAGTGTCCCGATCGGACACGATGCTTACCGGTACTCCATGCAATCTTACAATCTCCTGCATGTACCGCTCTGCCAAAGTCTCCGTCGATTGACCAACCCGAAAAGGAATAAAGTGAGCTGCCTTGGTCAACCGATCGACAATCACCCATACTGCATTGTTGCCCTTTGGACTCCGCGGTAAAGCCGTCACGAAATCCATGGTTATATGTTCCCACTTCCACTGAGGGATCGGAAGTGGTTGCAACAAACCAGCAACCCTTTGGTGTTCAGCCTTGACTTGCTGACACACCAAGCACTTAGCCACGAAGCGAGCAATTTCCCGTTTCATACCTTCCCACCAGAAGTGCTGTCGAATATCTCGGTACATCTTTGTCCCTCCTGGATGTACAGAGTAAGCTGAACTGTGTTCCTACTTCATAAGCTCTTCACGCACATCTCCTTTTGGCGCACACACACGGCCACCATACCTAAACGAACCATCTTCATGGATCAGTAAATCGGTTCGTAGTCCGGCTTCAACCTGCTCTCGAAACTTTTGCAGTCTAGGATCCTGCAATTGTGCCGCTTTAATCCTCTCAACTAAGGACGACTGTACTTGCAACTGCATCAACTGTCCCATAGCATGTGGTAGCACAACCTCCAAGTCAAATCTCCGAAAATCAGCAATGATCTCCCTCTGCGCAGTCAATACCTGAATTGCTGGTAACCGACTAAGCACGTCCGGCACGACGTTAACCTTTCCCGGATGATACTTAAGATCAAGGTCGTAGTCGGCCATCAGCTCCAGCCATCTGCGTTGCCTCATGTTCAACTCCTTCTGAGTGAACACATACTTCAGACTCTTGTGATCTGTAAAGACTTCGACTCTCTCGCCCAAAAGGTAGTGTCTCCAAATCTTCAGGGCGAAGATCACGGCTGCAAGCTCCAAGTCATGAGTCGGATAATTCTTCTCATGAGTCTTCAGTTGTCTCGATGCGTAAGCCACGACCTTCCCATTCTGCATCAAAACACATCCCAATCCTTTTCCAGATGCGTCGCTGTGAATTACCAGTCCTCCCGAATTATCCGGTACAGTTAGGATAGGGGCGGTTATCAACTTCTGCTTCAACATCTCGAAGGCCAATGCACAACCATCCGTCCAAACAAAAGGTACCTCCTTGCGCGTAAGCTTGGTTAACGGCTCTGCCAAACGAGCGAAGTTCTCCACAAATCTCCTGTAGTATCCGGCGAGTCCAAGGAAACTTCTTATCTCCGCAACATTCTTTGGAATAGGCCAATCTCGAACTGCTGTAATCTTTTCGGGATCGACGGCGATTCCATCGCCCGACACGACATGTCCCAGAAATTTCACTTCTTCCAGCCAGAATTCGCACTTACTCATCTTCGCATACAATTTCTCCTGTCTCAGCGTCTGCAGTGCGATCCTTAAATGCTTAGCATGTTCCTCCGGACTCTTCGAGTATACCAGAATATCGTCAATGAATACCACAATAAACTGGTCCAAGAATGGTGAAAAGATCATGTTCATCAAATCCATGAATATTGCCGGCGCATTCGTCACTCCGAAGGGCATCACTAGATACTCGAAATGTCCATATCGAGTTCGAAACGCCGTCTTGCAAATGTCTTCTGCTTTCACTCGGACCTGATGATATCCTGATCGCAAATCTAGTTTCGAGAATACCCTCGCGCCACTAAGCTGCTCAAAAAGTTCTCCAATGCGAGGGATCGGGTACTTGTTCTTAATAGTCACCCGGTTCAATTCTCGATAATCAATGCACATCCTTCTCGTGCCATCCTTCTTCTTTACTAAAAGAACTGGAGCTCCCCAAGGCGAGTTGCTGCTTCGAATCCAACCTTTCTCGAGTAATTCACCAACTTGTTTCTTAACTTCTTCCAATTCCACTGGCGCCATCGGATAATAAGATTTTGATACTGGCGCTGCACCAGGAATAAGGTCAATCGCGAACTCCACATCTCGCTTCAGCGGTAAGCCCGATATATCTGCAAATACATCCATAAAGTCGCGAACAACTGCCGGCTCTTCATTACTATCAACTTCCATTGTCGCAAGAACACTGTTCGTCGGCCTAGCCCTAAACTCGACTGGCCCGACAGAGCTGCTTCCCCCAGTGAAGGTAAACTCAGGATGCCCGGGAATCTGGAAAATTACCTTCCTTGCCCTACAGTCAATATGGGCGTGGAAAGTGCCAAGAAAATCCATCCCCAAGACAACCTCATAGCTGCCCGTATCTATCACCAAGAAATCTGCAAAAAGCTCCCGTCCGCAAACAACAACTGTACAATCTCTACACTCTTTACTAGCTATGATTTTCCCATTCCCAGTGTATATGTCCCAAAAACTAGACAGGGTCGTGCAGATAATCGAGTGTGTAGTTATAAATTTGGATGACATAAAACAGTGGGATGCTCCGGAATCAAATAATGCCAATGCGGGAAAACCATGAACGAGCAAAGTACCTGAAACCACTTCTCCTGATGCCTTGGCTTCCTCAGCTGTCAACGTGAAAGCTCGAGCCTGCTTTGGTCCTTGAGTCAGCTGTTTCTGCCCTTGGAACGGTCTCTGCGGAGGCTTCTGTATAGCATCTCTCGTGCGAAGCTTCGACGGACAAGCACCAACTGCGTGATCGGCCGCTCCACAAACCAGACAAAGTCCCAGTCTCCTTCGACAATCCTTCTGCACGTGCCCAGGTAAACGGCAGTAGTCACAAATCACGCTCTTCCTTCGATCAACGATCACAGGCTTCTTCATTGGCGCTACACCTTGACGGTCCACTGGAATACCTCTGCGCCCATGATCTCGGTTAGGTACAAATGCGGGCTTTCTGGCCGCAACTGTTGTCTGCTGAAGGTTCCCTTTCGATCCTGATAAACTCTGCTGCTCTCTGGCTGCCGTAAGAACCTGCGAGAAAGTGGTCAAACCCAGGGAGACAATCTGCCTCTGGATGTCCACATCCAAACTGCGCAAGAACCTTCGCGCCCTGTCTGCCTCCTTGGCGACTAAGGGTCCAGCGAAGCGGCTGAGTCTCGTCCACTATGCTGCATGTACATCCACAGCTGCTCCATTTTGTCTCAGCCCAATAAATTTCTCTTCCATTTCCTCCCGTGCAGTCCGCGGGAAGAACTTCTCCAGGAAACTTTTAGAGAAATCCGCCCAACTGATTGGCTTGGGCAAGCGGGTCTCCTCCACAAGCCACCACTCTCGGGCGTAATCCACCAGCTGAATACGCACCACATCAACTCTCTTGTCTTCTGGGATCTGTGCCGCAATCAGTAAATTCTTCGTGTCCACTAGCCACTGCTCGGCTGGCAACGGCTCCTCCAGACCAGTGAAAGTTGTAGGACCCAACCGTCTGAAATCTGCCACGGTCCCTACTCGGTCAACTGGCTTCGCTACAGCGGTGTTTACAGACTGCCGAATGTCCTGCAAACCCTCCTGAAATGAATCTGCTTGCTGCTGGATCAGCTCAGTTTGCCTCTTCTGATTCTCCAACATCCCACGTATCATTCCTAACATGGCGGCTTCATCCACACGCCTCTGATACGTCTTGAAATTCTTATCTGCTATGGTCCTGAAATCAAAACAAACAACATTAGCATGATGATAGATTCAATATATAAATCAAGGCTAGAACTCCAAGATACTTAAATAGAGTACCGCATTGTAGCTATGCCGCGGTATCATAGCCGCAATTACTTAACTCCACCCAAGTCGCCTAAGTCCTAGAGATAACAATAAATTAGGTTTTCGAGTTGACAAATGCAAAGTAAGTTTGCATGTCGACATGATCCGGAAAAATGATTCAAGGATGGTAAAACTGTCAAGGTGGCAGGACATGTTTCCTAATTACGGGTATTCTGATTCGTGCATCGGGTACAATACCCAACTACAAAAAATCAACCCAACTAACCTATGGCTCTGATACCAAAAGAACCATGTCACGCCCCGCTTCCCAGAGTACGCAAGATTGGGCACGTGACATAGCCAACCATGCTACCTGTGGGTAGGAAGTATCCATCCACAGTTACATTACGGTTGTATAGATATCAAGAACAATATAAATAAACTAAACTATCACATGTCCAAATCCATAATAACAAGAGTCAATCAACAATAAGTGCGGAAGCAAATGATCCAATACAATAAATAAACAGTACGTCCCATAATACGGGCTCACATCTGGAAATGAAATGAAATAAATAAACTAAACACTATGGAACTCACAGATCAGCCTGCTGGCTGAAGTACTTCTGCTCGGTCGTCGACAGTGGTAAGGAATCTGGTCCATGCAAAACCCAGACGTCAGCGCGTCATGTCAACCAATAATATAATATGAACATGGTAATAAGCAATGCAGGGATGAACATGAATAAAGCAGTACTATGAAATAACAGTGCAGGGTAATGTGCAGTGGTAACTAAACTATCCTATCAGGTTTCTACTCTAGAGTCTTTGAAATCAATTGGTGACTCGTCGATGTAACTCAATAGTATCCCGTGCGTGCCCGGGACCACGGTCAAGATTCTCGGGGCTGAATCCGAGACGTGCCGCTAGGCAGTAATAGGTAGCAGGATGGATGAGTGATGTCAGCATCATCACTCCGAGGCAGGCCAAGCCCGTAAGACTGATCAGAACAGGTATCGAACTGTTGAGTTACAAGTCGGTTTCACCTTTGATTTCCCCATACCCCCAAGTTATGTATGTCAGGTCAGGTATTCAGTAATCAAGGACTAATGCCAACACAGAATCAGGTAAAAGCAGGTCTGTCTGGATAGACAGCAGGAATGGTCCATGAGGACCCCAAGTCAGGTTTGTTGGCATTAGGCATGAGATCATGTAATAAGTCAGGTCGTAGTACAATAGGTTGAGTCGGTATGTACAGGGTGTCATGTCCGGTGTATCAGTATGTAAATATATGTCAGGTGTAGCAGGGTCGAGTCAATATGCAATGTAATCGAGTATGTGCTCTCAACAGGTATACAATCGAATAAGTAACAGCAGCAAGAATAAAGTAATTAACAATAACGGTTCACTTAATCACAATGGTACAAGAATATGATGCAATTGTATTATACTAGTAGGTTCGAGCACCCTTGGGGTGCAATAATCACAGGGTAGCGCACTATTAACAACAGCAGGTAATGAAGATATAAGTGTACGATTTTCGTCCTCTACATACCAAAATGATTAACAGGTAGTTGTTATTAATGGTTATGGTGGCAAGTACGATTTAGATGGCAGTATTAAGATGCATATCATATTTCGTCCAATAAGACAAGTAACAGTACTTAGTTAATATAGCAAGTTTTATGAGTCAAACACTTAATTAGTTTAACATAGCATGTAGCAAGAAATCTTGCCTCGACGGTTTCGCAAACCGGAAAACACGAACGCAACGTCGGCGGAAAACACGCGACGGATGCACGGGCCACGGATCGAGTCCAAACAGCGAACAGCGGGACCACACGGACAAGAGTACTTCGAGGGATGGTAAGGTGTCAACCGCGACGGTTCGACGGCGATGGGGCGCCGGCGGCGAACAGGAAACGCGGCTGGCTGAAATTGGCTGGAGGTCGCTGGAATGGGATGGTGCTGTGCGTAGGGGAGGTCCTGGCCTGATCTGGATCGTAGGGGGAAAGAAGAGGTGGTCGGCGGTGGCTCTGGCAACGCCGACGATGGTCGACGGCGGCCTTCCCGGCGACTGGAGAATGCTAGGGTTAGGCTCGGGTGCAGCTGCAGCACCGGCGAGGGAAGGAGGAAGAAGACGACGAGGTTGGGACGAGGGTGAAGGGAGGAAGATTCTGGTGTCGGCGGCGATGAGAGGCGGCGGCGACGGCGAGCACTGCGTGCTGGTGTGGCGTCGGGGGTTGGGTTGCAGGCTCGGGAAGGAGGGAGGTGAGGAGGAAGGTTGCTGTCGAGGCCGAGGAGGCGAGGACAGTGACGGCGAGGTCGCGGGGAGATCGACGGCGGCGGCAGGAGGTGGCTAGGTTTAGGGTTCGGTGGGTTCGTGATGGGTTTCTCGTGGTGGTTTTTTGGGTGAGGACGAGGAACTGTTGGGGAGAATATATAATAGAGAGAGAGAGAAAGAGTTTGTTAGAGAGAGAGAGAAGGAGATTAGAGAGAGATAGAGAGAGACGGAGAGAGAGAGAGATGGTGGATGGGGCCCACGAGAGATTTAAGTCTCTCGTGACTGGCTGCCAGAAAGATTTTGAATCAAATGAAATATTTCTTAAGGATTTTATTGTACAGAGAATATATATATATATATATAGTTTAGTATAATTAATTGATTTGGGATTTTGGCGCTAAATGAAACATTTCCAAATCGCGCCCGGGTTGCGCCCAAATATTTCAAATTCAAATTATAGGATTTTAAGCGAGTTCCAAATTTTGAAAAGAGGTGTTTTATGATTAAAATGCATGCCCCCAAGTCGGACACTTGCACGCGCGCGTAGCCGTCCAAACTTGCCCGTTTCGCCGAACGGGATGAAATCTCGACGCGCGGACGCTACCACGCGACTAGTGGCGACGAGTAGACCAACATGGATATTTTTAATTTCATTTTGGGTGTTAAAATTTGTTATATGCCCAAATGACTTAGCCGGTTAAAATTTAGCAAAACGCACCAAACAAGCAGGATAATTGAAATGAGCAATGTATAATACTCAACTAGAACCAGAATAGTATTATTGGGCTCGGGTGTTACAAAATGCAAAGGGTAAAAGAAGGAGTGCCAATGAAGTATGCAACTCAGACAATCCGAAAGCCAGTGTTTTAAGAAAGTTCGGTCAACTTGGTCACTGAGTTATAGTCTAGGGTCGGGTCATGGTCGCAGCCAAAGAGAGAGAGAAAAGAAACACTCTGCGTATACTCTAACTTAGATCAGAATGGTTACTAATTTATCTAATCAGGAAACCTCCCACTGTATTCTCAAATTCTCCTCTGAACCTGAAAAAAGAATTAGTCGGGATCACCCGGAGAGTAAACTAACTCATCAGTGGGAATTGGAATCCAACTATTATCGCATGATAACGTGATGGGATCCACTCACGTTATCACACTCCAGAAGGTATCCGCATACCTGGCAAGTTTCAGTTTCTTTAAAAACTCCCGATGTGATTTTTACCCTATGCTCTTATAACCTTGATTTTGGCTAACAAATCATAAGTCACATGTCAAGTTCTACCCGTCATTATCCAGATTAATTTGAACTCACCCGTACCTACCCTTGACTTTGACCAACAAACCAGTACGACTGTCCCAAACCAACGCATCTATCTATGCAACAGAAAGGTAACAAATAACTACCATACACTATGCCTTGACTTTGGCCAACAACCATAGCATGAATACTATGTGCTACCCGTCTGAAATGACGGAGGGCTACGAATGGTTTTTGGCGAAAAACCTTTAACGTAATGAATTTGATATCGTTGAACGAATCCAAGTGGTTTTATAAATATATAGTGGCGAAAACTTATGCTAAAGAGGTCACTCTCGGTGAGGGGATCTCGGCTCTTTTCTCGTCGAATGAGGTGCAGGATATTCCAAACTGAATACCATGATGCAAAGCAAAAGGAAACGACTATAGTGAAGTTATTACGTTGACGCAAACTTTTACTCAAGGGGTCACTCCCGATGAAGCGATCTCGGCCCTTGCTTCGTAAATGAGGTGCAAGATATTCCAAACTGAATACCACTGTGCAAAGCAAAAGAGAACGTCTGTAATGTCAGATTTTAAAAACTTGGTTCCAACAATATCGAATAGGTCTGTTTTTCTTGTATTGATCTGAATCAATGCAGTCACATCAATTAATCATACCACAAAAGAACGAAAATATAATGTACGTATATGCCATCCGCATTCGCCACTGGGTCCCGTCATCACCCGTTAGGTTACTTAACTAACGACAGAACGGGGACTGAACTAGCGCGGATGCAAAACATATACAACAACTACTAGTATATATATAACAATATATAATAATCGCTCCAGGTATGATAAATACAACATCACAGAACAATACAGATAATCTGGGAGCCCCGGGTTTCCTTTGAGCCGCAAGTGAAACCCGACGTTCCCCTGGTCATGTGGATAGCCTGTGCAATGAAAATCTAGACCCCTATGAGTGCGGCGAATAGCCCGTCAATTCTAGAGTGAGGCCCCCTCCGTCTCAACGCCATGAGATGCGGGCCCGTTGCCCTCCAGAACCCGGCTATCCGTGCACTCCACCGCGGGGTAAAAACCTAGTACAGAAAAGAAAATATATACAACCAGGAAGTGGCGACAGTCCACATGTCAAATGCTCTCCCCGCGATATCAAATATACAAATAAAACAAAACTGTACAACCATTGCACCCAAGCTATCCACCACGACCAATCCGCAACAATACAGCACAACACAAAATATCAACGTGAATATCACGTTCGCAAACCCGTCTAAAAGAAGTATAGCAATTAGACAAGTTATACCGATCAAATGACATTCACGGTCACAGATAGAAATGCATGTACTGTAAACTAACGTATTTAAAATTTCGATCGACTAAACTTCCCAAAATGACCCCAAATGCAAATCTAGCATTCAAATAAATCTGGGCCATACAACAAAATATCTCAGAAGTCACAATTTCATATGAATGACACCCAAAAGAAAAATGGTGCACTTTGTCCAACATACCACCGCGCAACCGCGGCAAACAAGCCAGTTAGGCCGCGGTTCCGCGGTGTGATGATAAGATCGTGCTCTCAAATTTCTTGTAGGGTCTGAAAAAACCCTGCACAAATTTCTGATATACTGAAAATGATTTTTAGACAACTTTTAAAAAACGGCAGAATCTTATCAAATGAAATCGTGATTTCGGAAACTTTCGCCGACCGATCTTTTAAGTAGATTAGAATAACTAGTATACGGTTAATGGTTTGGCTCTGATACCATGTAAGGCTACGGTAGCATCCCGGCCGTCAATTCGAGGCCAAATGCGGAACAAAAACTTTTATAAACCCGGTACTATCGTAACCCTAAAACCCGGATTGTGCCATTAATCTTATACTAGTAAACTGTAAAAGGAGTTTAAGAAATTATACCTATTGATCCGTGTCCTTCGGTCTTCAATTTCTGTCCTAGCTTGTCGCGGCAGCCCCGATGAAATCCGCTTTCCAATCTCGCTCGTAAAAAACGCACCACATCAAGGAATCTTTATACGGGCTCTCGCCTCAAAACCGAGGCAACTCGGACATCCAGTTTGCTAGCCTAGATGCCTAAGATTGAAGTAGAGATAGTGTGTGAATACTTTGTCTCTATATACCCAATGATTCTCAACACATGAGACGGAATGGGTGGAGGTTAATGAAGTTGCCATATGAAGAAATATGAGCACAAAATGATTGGAGGAAAAATTCCTCACTGAATTGGGCTCGACCATGAAGGATTTTTCTCTCTGGGAATTTCAAAATCAAGTGGTGAGCAATAGCATTCAAAGAGGTGAGTGTAAAGAATTTGCTCACTAATTTTTTTCTAATTGAAGTGGGTGAGCCCTAGTAAATTAATCATCACAAGAATAAAAATCATCACTCTAAAGGGGGGCCCACGAAATTTCCATGCTGCCCATTTTGAAGCCACTTGTCCAAACAACTCAATGCACTCACAAAGAAAAGCAATGTGTCACCATGCAAAGACCCATGTGTCACCAAATCATGCACTCATCTCACCAAGATAACCAAGCCAACAATTTGCCACGAAATATCCATGCATGAAAAATTCAGCCACTTGACAAAGCCCACCCCAATGACAAAAGCCCACGAAATTTCTCCAAGGAATTGGCAGCACATCAAAAGAGTCAGCCCAAAAAGGGTGATGACTCATCGATAAACCAAATGCTTAAAGACAAGAAAAGAACTGGAAATGGCAACTCCAAAATGTAAACTCGTAACGAATTACAAAAATGCCCCTCATCCGTACATACGTACCTGCATCTGTATTCCGACTGAATACGAATACAAAGAGACGAAAATATTCCAACAATCTAATACTAGGATCCGGCTTAAACCAAAGCCCACTAGTATGATCCGTCCGATCATGATCCATGCACAAGTGCACGTATATGATCGAAACCTGCCATAAAACGATACGGCCTCTACAACGTTTCGCTCGAATCTTGAGAAACTGTCTGTGGGGGACTCTAAAGACTCGTCAATACACCGGCTGTGGATTTAACCACTAGCACGTCAGTGGTACTAGCTGTACGTAACGGGCTACCAGGTATTGACCAAAAAGGGAGGTCGATGAGCGAACTCATCCTGACACCCTATTAAGCCTGTTAGTGACAATATCCGTACAGTCCGGTCCGTTCGTCTATGAGTATCGCATATTGGGCCTAGGGAGATGGTAAACGTCAGACCCCTAATAGTGGTATAAGTCGTGTCGGAGTATAGTCCAGAACACCCTGAGAAACTACTGGAATACCTACCAGTAAATCTCATTTGCTTTGGCCAAGGATTTCGGGTAAAGGCTCTCCTAAACACATCGCGATCTCAACCCCAATACCGGGAGAGACGAATCCCCTGCCGATCTGCTCACTGCCTCTATGTGGCCCGGGACTGTACCCAACTAAAACCTGTTTGCACGACTCCTTTGAGCCGTGGTAGGGTTGTAATCAAAGTACAGTGGGAACTCACACGAGACAAATGGCGATCTTAGGTCGATAGACTAACCTTTACCCATGTCACCAGGGAACTGCTATCTGATGACAGGTATAATACCAACTAGTATGTTCCCGGTGAGTCCTGTCCGGTGTACTCATAACCCAATGAGCATGTTGGGTATAGTGCCCTCAGAGTCAATTATTGGATCACAGGCACGTGATTGCAATAATTGAGGGAGGACCTATGCCGGTAGGACAGTCTTACTCAAGATGATAGTATGCTATCTGCTTTATCTTTATCATCGTGTACTGCTTTAGATGACCTTACAAGTCACTATTGTGCATTGGTAGAGCTCTTAGGATTCTTGCTTGACGGCCAGCAGTACGATGGCGATCATATACGTAGGAGCTGGGGTCTATAAGCACATCCTTAAAAGATCCCTAGTCGTAGGAGTTTTCGAGACAGGGCATCGATACTCCAGAGTAGACTAGTGTATACAGTCGAAACCCCGACGAGGGGTGGTGGCCAGTCTCACAAGGCACTGGTATCAGTTGGTTCACCTAAGATGTATACAGGTGCTCATTGGGTTATGAGTACACCGGACAGAACTCGCCGGGAACATGCTAGTTGGTTTTATACCTGACGTCAGATAGCAGTTCCCTGGTGACATGTGTACAGGTTAGTTCATCAACCTGAGATCGTCATTTGTCTCATGTGAGTTCCCACTGTATTTTGATTACTACCCTACCACGGTTCAAAGGAGTCGTGCAAATAGGTTTTAGTTGGGTACAGTCCCGAGCTACATAGAGGCAGTGAGCGGATCTGCAGGGGTTCGTCTCTCCCGGTATTGGGGGTGAGGTCGCACTGTGTCTAGGAGAGGCATTACACGAAGTCCTTGGCCAAGACAGGAGATTTACTAGTAGGTATTCCAGTAATATCTCAGGGTGTTCTGGGCTACACTCCGACACGACTTGTACCGCTTTTAGGGGTCTGACTTTTACCAACACCCTAGGCCCGCCATGCGATGCTCATAGACGAACGGACCGGACTGTACGGATATTGTCACTGACAGGCTCAGTAGGGTGTCAGGATGAGTTCGCTCATCGACGTCCCTTTTGGTCAGTACCTGGTAGCCCGTTATGTACGGCTAATACCTCTGACGTGCTAGTGGTTAAATCCACAGCCAAAGTATTGACGAGTCTTTAGAGTCCCCCACAGATAGTTTCTCAAGATTCGGGCGAAACGCTGTAGAGGCCGTATGGATATATGGCAGGGTTCGATCATATACGTGCGGTATTGCACGGATCATGATCGGACGGATAATACTAGCGGGCTTTGGTTTAAGCCGGATCCTAGTATTGCACAGTGTAGATTTTGTTTCATTGCATTTGTATTCGGTCGCAATACAATTGCGGGTATGTATATACAGTTGCGGGGTTTCCCGTAATTTATTACCGGATCACTTTTTTGAAGTTTCCACTTTGCATTCCGTTTCGACCATTTTTCCTTTGTTCTTTCTTTGGCTGAAAATTGGTGTGTAGGGGGTTATTTGCAAATGTGCAAATTAGCAAAGTGGAGGGTGGTTTTTGTAAGTTTTTGTTTCGTGATGGTTCTACCATCCTTTGACTTCTTTTTGTTCATCATTGCTTGATTGATTGTGATGGGATATGATTAGGAAATGGGTGTGACATTCTTCATGATTATCATCATTCTCTTTCTTGCATTATTGATCCATTCCCTCCTCCTCTCATAGCATGGCCGGCCATAAGGAATTGGGGGGCTGTCCAAAATTTTTAGGTAGGATTGGTATCTCATTTTTCTTGCACAAAATCATATAGTTCCATCTCAAAGTTCATCTCCTTCACCTCCACTCTAAAATGGAAATTTCATAAACCCCCTCAAGACATAGTTTCTACACTCAGTCTATAGCAATCTTGGACACGTCGGCTTGCCAACATCGTGTCCGAGTTTCCTCGGTCCAGAGGTGGAAGCCCGTAAAAAGACTTCTCGATGTGGTGCCTTTCGGACCAGAAGACCGGAGATCAGTTATGCCGCGAGAAGATCGGGATGGCAGCCGAAGACCGAAGGACACGGATCGCTCGGTATAGCTCTCTACCCTTTTCTCTAGTTTGCTAGTAGTAGGTTAATGGTCCGATCTGGGTTTATAGTCCGCGGTAGCGCCTGTTTCTGTTTAAAGAAAAGTTTTCATATTCCGCATTTTGGCCTCGTTCAGACGGCCGGGGCGCTGCCGTGCACTTACATGGTATCAGAGCCACGCCATTAACCTAGTCTAGCTTGCTCTAAAGTGTTTATAAGTTTGATCGAACGAGTTTCCAAAAACCACAATTTCAAATGCATCAGTTTCTGTCGATTTTCATTTGTGCTCGAAAAATTATTTGGTATATTGTAGAAACATGTGCAGGATTTTCTGAGAGAACTGAAGAAATTTGGTTGGCTGATATTACTGTAGCGTGGCGGATCAGCGGCCAAAACCATGTTTTGGCCGTGGATCCGCCGCCGTATTGTAGCCACAGTCCACCAAATTTCTTCAGTAGGTCTCTGTGTTGAAAATGGGGTTTTTTGTATGTTCTGTTTGGGCCCAAATTAATTTTGTGTACTGAGTATTGTACTTGGGGCCCACTTTGGAAAACTTAGTCGATCGAAAATTTTGAACATGTTAGTTCACAGTATTTACATTATATCTGCGACCGTGAATGTCATTTGATTGGTAAATCCTGTCTAATGGCTATAGCCCTTTTAGACGGATTTGCGAACGTGACATTCACGTTGATGGTCTGTGTTGTGTTGTGATGTTGCGGATTTGTCGTGGTGGATAGCCTGGATGCAATGGCAGTACAGTTTGGTTGTATATGTACATTTGATATTGCGGGGCGAGCGTCCGACATGTGGACTGCCGTTACTGCCTGTTTGTATATTATTCTTTTGGGGCACGACCGGGCTGAGGTCAATGTACCCGTTGTATATTTTACTTTCTGTACTAGGATTACCCCGCGGAGGAGTGCATGGGTAACCGGGTTCTAGTGGGCAACGGGCCCGCATCTCATGGCATTGAGACGGAGGGGGCTTCACTCTAGAATTGGCGGGCTATTCTTCGCACTCGTAGGGGGTATAAGTTGACCCAAGGAGGGGTGCCCAAGTTACCGGATTCCGTGAAGTGTTGGGTGGTCCATTCACGTTGCTGAAAGGGGTTGCCTCGCTTCAAGTTTTGGCGGGTAACTTGCCGCGTCCGTAGGGGTCTAGGATTTCATTGCACAGGCTATCCACACGACCAGGTGAACGTCGGGTTTCAGTAGCGGCTCTATGAAACCCGGGGATCTCAGATATCTATATTGTTCTGTGATACTTATTACATTTCTGTGATGTTGCATTTTATCACGCCTTGAGCGAATATTATATATTGATATATATACTAGTAGATGTTGTATATGTTTTGCATCCGTGCTAGTCCAGTTCCCGCTCTGTCGTTAGTTAAGTAACCTAACGGGTGATGACGGGACCCAGTGGCGAATGCGGATGGTATATACATACATCATTATTTTCGTTCTATATTGATGTGATCAATTGATGGGACTGCATTGATTCGGATCAATGCAAGCTAAACAAACCTATTCTGATGTTGTTGGAACATTTTTCAAAAAGCTGTTATTGCAAGGACGTTCTCTTTTGTTTTGCATAGTGGTATTCGGTTATGAATATCCAGCTCCTCAGTCGACGAGGCAAGGGCCGAGATCCCTTCACCAAGAGTGACCCCTTGGACAGAAGTTTGCGTTAGGGTAATAACTTCACTATAGCCGATTGCGTTTTGCTTTGCATCGTGGTATTCGGTTGGAATATCCTGCACTTCATTCTACGGGGAAAGAGCTGAGATCCCTTCACCGGGAGTGACCTCTTTAGCAAAGGTTTTTGGCACTATATTTTTTAAAAAAGCTATCCGGTTCCTTCAACGAGATCAAGTTCATTACGTTAAAGGTTTTTCGCCAAAAACCATTCGTAGCCCTCCATCATTTCAGATGTGTAGCACTTAGTATTCATGCTATGTTTGTTGGCCAAAGTCAAGGCATAGTGTATGGTAGCTATTTTTTACTTTTCTGTTGCATAGATAGATGCGTTGGTTTGGGACAGTCGTACTGCCTTGTTGGCCAAAGTCAAGGGTAGGTACGGGTGGGTTCAAATCAACCTGGATAATGACGGGTAGAACTTGACATGTGACTTATGATTTGTTGGGCAAAGTCAAGGTCATAAGAGCATGGGGTAAAAATCACATCGGGAGTTTCTAAAGAAACTGAAACTTGCCAGACATGCGCATATCTTCTGGAGTGTGATAACGTGAATGGATTCCGTCATGTTATCATGCGATGATAGTTGGATCCCGATTCCCACTGATGAGTTGTCTTACTCCTCGGGTGATCCCGACTAATTCTTCTTTTAGGTTTGGAGGAGAATTTGAGTTTACAGTGGGAGGTTTCCTGATTAGATAAATTGGTAACCATTCTGATCTAGGTTAGAGTGCACGCTGAGTGTTTCTTTTCTCTCCCTCTTTGGCAGCGACCATGACCCGAGCCTAAATTATGACTCAGTGACTAAGTTGACCGAACCTTCTTAAACACTGGCTTTTGGATTGTCTGAGTTGCATACCTCATTACCACTCCTACTTTTACCCTTTTCTCCAGAACACCCCGTATTACTACGAACGTCCAATTCTATTGGATAAAACCATCGTATGGTTATATATGAACTTGAAGGAACTTGTTCCAGATTCGAGGATAGTTTCCGGTTCTGGAGAAAACGAATAGGACTATTCAGTTGTCTTTTCCTTTTACCTTCTCTCAAGTTGCGAGTGCCCCTTTAATTATGGGATAGTATACCTGTTACGCTTATTGGACAGTCTTCTTCCAAACCTTAGGCTGGTGCCGAACGGTAGGGAATGAAGAAAGTCGATTAAGCCTAAGTGTGGGGTATAGAAGGTATTAAGTAAAGAAAAATAAAGGGATTAGAAGGAGGGAAAAGTAAACCGCGACTGCTATTCACGACCAAACCAAGTATTTCATTACCACTCCCACTTCACCTTTGTATTTCTCCAGAACACTCTGTATTACTACGAAGATCCACAGTTTATTGGATATTCCATCTTATGGTTATATACGAACTCGAAAGGAACTTGTTCCAGTTCGGGGATGGATTCTGGTTCAGGAGAAATAGGAATAAGTTTTATTCGGTTGTCTTTTATCTTCACCTTCTCTCGCATTGCGAGTGCTCCTAGGATTAGGACAGTACACCTGTTACGCTTATTGGATAGTCTTCTTCCAAACCATAGGCTGGTGCCGAACGGTAGGGAAGGAAGAAAACCATTTAGCCTAAGAGGGTGTACAGAAGGTAATGACTAAAGACATATGAAGGGATTTGGAGAGATGACAAAGAAATATACGGTTACAGTTGTGAATCTGGATAATGGAAGAGGCATTAGTAGGAATACCCGGATACCCCTACGAAACATTTCAATGTTTCAGTTTCACTGTGTACTGTTAAAAGAAAACTGATTTCCCAATTAGCTCTTGCTCTAGGGTATGTATTTACCAGGTATGGTTCTCATATCTGTATGGTTTTACAGATGATGAGTGGGAGTAAATTATTGGGAATTGGGTGGTCATCCTTACTATATCGGGATTCGTTGTAATTGGTGATATTTTGAGGAAATCGCCTTGGTTGTTTGCCGGACGACAAATATTTGGTTTTGAATATCAGTTGTTATGCACCAATTTCAAATTGATATATCTGTATGTCTATTTTTATAGAGTGAGATATAACTTTTTAAAATTATGTCGATACCATTTACCTATATCAGTTGATGGTTAGGTAAGGAGTATTAAATAGTGGTGTAATTCTTCATAACCATAGTACAGTTTTCAACCTACGACGCACAGGGTTTGAGTTATTCAACTCAGGGGACTTATACAGAGTATTGTATGTTGTCCAGGGTCCATTAGGACAGAGGGGTCGGTCCTCGTACTATATTCGGTTTACTTGTGACTTCTCTAGCTCTTAGGCAAGTGTTTCGTAGAGACACAAGGTCTAAGTTTTGAGAAGTTACAAGTATATGAATAAAGTAAAGAACCAGGTGTTGCAAGTATCGGGATTCTTCAAGGTGATCGAAGATGTAGATACTTGTGTATGGTATTCAGTTAATAGTAATGATTAAGAGAACTTGCTTCTTTTTCAGGTTACTCATAATTGGAAGCACTCCTAAGTTGAATAATGCTGCTCGGCCTCTCTCCATTTAGTTGACATGCACTGGAGACAGTTGCATGATTTGAATCTAGTTCCCATTAAATTAGTGCCTCTCTTTCTATATTGGATATAGAACGGTTCATATCTTAACGATGTTAAGGTAAGGGGAGTTGTCCGGCTTATGCTTAAAACCAGACACTGGATAACTCAAGGCATGTTTCTGTAATGGCTGTTTGTGGGTTGACCCAGGCTATGACGAGGGTTGACTTTCTACCATCTGGAAGATCAATAGTGATATTGTTCTTGACTCGCCACACTTTTAGTAAAATTGATTTTTTCAGAAAATAGTAGTGGGAGTATGGTAGAACTGGAAGTATTTCCAGAACCGCAAACGATTACTGAAAATGTGATAAGAACCTAAAGATTCAATCTGATTTGACATTCCATTTTCCACTCCGCAGTGATGGTGGGTAACCTCAGGCACCCGAGAGTACTCCGGTAGCCTCAAGGACGGTGACAGGGAGGTTCTTGTTTACCCAGACTTGACACTACTGTTGTTCCAGGCTATGAGACCCGGCAGGAGGATGAGTATAGCGTCGTTCTAAAAAAGCTTTAGAAGTGCACGCGTATATGACTCTGCCAGAGGGTTGTCGTAGTCAGTGGGAGTAGCGGAAGCATAGTGGTCAAGTGGCTTGTGTCTGTTTGTAGACTAAAGCAGATATAGCAGAGGTAGATCATCTATTTCTGATGTGACAGTCATAGGTTTGACTTCCTCAGAATAGGGGATGGATCTGTTAAGAAGGTAGTAGGGTGTGATGTCCTGGTATTTGGATGACATACACAGAGTAGGAAGTGAAATTCCTATACTACGATCGGTTATACTTTAGTTGTCACACAGTGGTTTCTCCACAAAAGATATAGATATTATATTAGACATTCTGATTACTAGATCTATGGTTTTAGATCTAAATTTGGGAAGTGTCTCAATCAGGGTACTTAGACAGCATTCTAAAGGTATTTAGAATGGACGACTCCTGGCACGGTAGTATATCTGCAGGTAATGGAGTCACCCTCTCTAAAGGTGTCTTACAGACTAAAGGGGAGAGGAATGTGCATGATTGGCAGATCACTTGCTCAGGCAATTGGGTCAATCATGAGATGTCAAATACAACTCCAGATGTTGTTTTTGCAGTAGATGCAATAAGTTGATATTGATCCAATCCTGGAGGAACATTCGGAAGCAGTTTTAGAACATAAGTGGATATTCTAGGGATATGATAACGACAGCCTCATTCGGGAGACAGTTATCATTCCAGGCTTCCAAGGTGACCTGGATGACAGAGTGACTGTCAGAGTTATAGTTTTCCCTCTGACGAGGGGCAGTATTTTGGACAAGTGGTCCAAGCGGATACTGAGGGAGGCATGGCGCAAGATACTGATTAAGTTCAGTTGTCGATACAGTCTAAGAAGTTTGGATTTGGAGTTCGTTTATGAACTAGGTCTCATCAGATATCCAGGCATATTCTAAGACAGGTATTGCTCATTTCGAGAAATGGGTTTCTCTGCGATCTTGAGATTAAGAGAGACATAGAAAGAAACATCAGAGCGAATCCACTCACTGAGGCTATTCCTCGAACGCATTAGTTTCGCAAACGGGTTTTGTGAGACTGATTAGTAGAGGAGTTGGGTGTTCGGTATCACACGGGCTGTGAGTATGCGACATCACAATAATTAGCCTTGAGTGCAAGTGGGAGATTGTTGGGTATAGTGCCCTCAGAGTCAATTATTAGATCATAGGAACGTGATTGCAATGATTGAGGGAGGACCTATGCCGGTATGACAGTCTTACTCAAGATGATAGTATGTTATCTGGTTTATCTTTATCATCGTCTACTGCTTTAGGTGACCTTACAAGTCACTATTGCGTGTTGGTAGAGCCCTTAGGATTCTTGCTTGACGGCCAGCAGTATGATGGCGATCATATATGTGGAGCTGGGGTCTATAAGCACATCCTTAAAAGGTCCCTAGTCATAGGAGTTTTCGAGACAGGGCATCGATACTCCAGAGTAGACTAGTGTATACAGTCGAGACCTCGACGAGGGGAGGTGGCCGGTCTCACAAGCCACTGGTGTCAGTTGGTTCACCTAAGATGTATACAGATGCTCATTGGGTTATGAGTACACCGGACAGGACTCGTCGGGAACATACTAGTTGGTTTTATACCTGACGTCAGATAGCAGTTCCCTGGTGACATGTGTACAGGTTAGTTCATCGACCTGAGATCATCATTTGTCTCGTGTGAGTTCCCACTGTACTTTGATTACTACCCTACCACGGCTCAAAGGAGTCGTGCAAACAGGTTTTAGTTAGGTACAGTCCCGAGCCACATGGAGGCAGTGAGCGGATCTGCAGGGGTTCGTCTCTTACGGTATTGGGGGTGAGGTCGCGCTGTGTCTAGGAGAGCCATTACACGAAGTCCTTGGCCAAGGCAGGAGATTTACTAGTAGGTATTCCAGTAATATCTCAGGGTGTTCTGGGCTACACTCCGACACGACTTGTACGGCTTTTGCGGGTCTGACTTTTACCAACCCCCTAGGCCCGCCATGCGATGCTCATAGACAAACGGACCGGACTGTACGGATATTGTCACTGACAGGCTCAGTAGGGTGTCAGGATGAGTTCGCTCATCGACGTCCCTTTTGGTCAATACCTGGTAGCCCGTTACGTACGGCTAATACCTCTGACGTGCTAGTGGTTAAATCCACAGCCAAAGTATTGACGAGTCTTTAGAGTCCCCCACAAACAGTTTCTCAAGTTTTGGACGAAACGCTATAGAGGCCGTATGGATATATGGCAGGGTTCGATCATATACGTGCGGTATTGCACGGATCATGATCGGACGGATAATACTAGCGGGCTTTGGTTTAAGCCAGATCCTAGTATTGCACAGTGTAGATTTTGTCTCATTGCATTTGTATTCTTTCGCAATACAAATTCGGGTATGTATATACAGTCGCGGGGTATTCCTGTAATTTATTACCGGATCACTTTTTTGAAGTTGCCAGTTTGCATTCCGTTTCGGCCATTTTTCCTTTATTCTTTCTTTGGCTGAAAATTGGTATGGAGGGGGTTATTTGTAAATGTGCAAATTAGCAAAGTGGAGGGTGGTTTTTGTAAGTTGTTGTTTCATGATGGTTCTACCATCCTTTGACTTCTTTTTGTTCATCATTGCTTGATTGATTGTGATGGGATATGATTAGGAAATGGGTGTGACATTCTTCATGATTATCATCATTCTCTTTCTTGCATTATTGATCCATTCCCTCCTCCTCTCATAGCATGGCCGGCCACAAGGAATGGGGGGGCTGTCCAAAATTTTTGGGTAGGATTGGTATCTCATTTTTCTTGCATAAAATCATATATTTCCATCTCAAAGTTCATCTCCTTCACCTCCACTCTAAAATGGCATCTTCATAAACCCCATCGAGACATAGTTTTCTACACTTAGTCTACAGCAATCTTGGACACGTCGGCTTGCCAACTTCGTGTCCGAGTTGCCTCGGTCTAGAGGTGGGAGCCCGTAAAAAGACTTCTCGATGTGGTGCCTTTCGGACGAGAAGACCGGAGATCAGTGATGCCGCGAGGAGATCGAGATGGCGGCCGAAGACCGAAGGACATGGATCGCTCGGTATAGCTCTCTACCCTTTTCTCTAGTTTGCTAGTAGTAGGTTAATGGTCTGATCCGGGTTTATAATCCGCGGTAGCGCCTGTTTCTGTTTAAAGAAAAGTTTTCATATTCCACATTTTGGCCTCGTTCAGACTGCCGGGGCGCTGCCGTGCACTTACAGAGCACCTGTATACATCTTAGGTGAACCAACTGACACCAATGGCTTGTGAGACTGATCATCGCCCCTCGTCGGGGTCTCGACTATATACAAAAGTCTACTCTTGATTATCGATGCCCTGTCTCGAAACTCCCACAACTAGGGACACTTCAAGGATGTGCTTGTAGACTACCCAACTCTCATGTATATGATCGCCATCATACTGCTGGTAGTCAAGCAAGAATCCTAAGGGCTCTATCAATGTGTAATAGTGATCTGTAATGTCACCTAAAGCATGTGCACGATGATAAAGGTAAACCAGATAGCATACTATCATCTCGAATACGACTGTTCTACCGGTATAGGTCCTCCCTCAATCATTGCAATCACGTGCCTGCGATCCAATAATTGACTTGAGGGCACTATAGCCAACATGAACATCATCCATGATCGAGCTTGATCGACGGCTTCCTCACGTCAAAGATGATCCACCCGAGAGTATATATTTTGAGCTCCTACCTCTAAACCAAAGGTACTAGGTTACTTAATATGCTAGTTTAAGTAGCCTACATGATATAGAGAGTGATGATGGATTGTTTTGTCTCAAGAACTCTAGGTTTCTCAACACATGAGACTATTAGGGTTTGAATTAGAAGAAGAGAAGCTTGGAGGAGATGAGAGTGTTGTTGTGAGCATAAAAAGAATAGAATGAAAAATGGCTAAGTCTTGTGACTAATAAAGCAAGCTCCCCAAAATATCTAAAAAAATATCTTTACCACAAAATATCTAGATGCCACCCTGCCTCAGTAGTAATCTATGACTCATTAAGTGAGTCACAAAGTAGCCATGTTTTATTCAATGAATGATAACACATCACCCTCCACCTCATTAACCATTTAATCAAAAAGATTAAAAAACAAATGAGGTGTCTTCTTCTAGAAGCATTCTTGTCACACATTACAAGAATACCCTTCATCCGTATATACATACCCGTATCTGTATTTCGAAAAATACGAATACAAAGGATACAAAAATAATCTAACAATATAATACTAGGATCCGGCTTAAACCAAAGCGCTAGTATTATCCGCCCGAACATCATACGTACACAAGTACACGTATGTGATCGAACCCTATCGTAAAACCATATGGCCTCTAAATCGTTTCGCCTGAAGCAGGGAAACCCTCTATATAGGACTCTAAAGACTCGGCAGTATGCTGGCAGTGTGTTAATGGATAAATCCATAACCACAAACACGTCAGCGGCACTAGCTGTACGTAACGGCTACCCGGGTACCTGTCGAAAAGGAAGGCCGACGAGCAAACTTATCTGGATCCGTACCGAGCCTATCTATGACAATATCCGTACAGTACAGTCTCTTTGTCTAAGAGTATCGCATACCGGATCTAGAGGGTGGTAAGCATCAGACCAAAATTGTTGGGTTAGCAGTGCCCCGACCATCAAACCGTGACCAAATGCGAAACAAAAATTTTCTAAACCGGCGCTACCACAACCCGATACCCGGATCTACCCTAAACCCTATATTAGCAAGCAATATAAAGATTTAGGAATGGTTGTACCGAATGAACTAAGTCCTTCAGGTCTTCAACCATCATCCCAAGCTCCTAGTGGTCGTCTGGATCGAGTTTGGTTGCCGGTCTTCCTCCATCGATGATGATCCACCCGAGGGAAACGGCACAAGCTCCAGGTCCCCCTAGCGGACCAACCGACCCTCCAAAGTTGCTAGCAATAGAGAGTGGAGGTTTAGGAATGCCTCACTATATTTTTCTCTCATATCAAATGCTCAAAAGAGTAACTCAAGAAGAGGAAAGAGGAGGTGAGGAAAAAAATGGCATGGGCCACTATGGAAATGGCTAAGTCTCTCAAGTGAGGGAGAATGATCAAGTGTAGAAAGAATACTTGGATGGCATGTGGAGAGAATGGCTAAGTGATTTGCAACCATGCATACAAAATATCTCATCTCAATTTACAATAAATAAATGTGTGCTATGCCTCTCTACATGCCAAGCCATGCTCATACCAGCTCACCCTCCACCTCATTTCCTAAAATGAAAATCAAATAATGAGGTGGCCATCTTCTAGAAGCTATTCCGTATAAATACGGAATGCAACCTGTTACACGTATCGAAATACATATACGCGTATTCGTACAAAAATATGAATAGCCAAGAGAGAAAATGAATAGTGAACAATAATACTAGAATACATATATATATATATATACATATATAAATTATTAAATCAAAACCTAATTTAATAATCCGGTTTAATCCTAAGCCGCAAGTATTATCAATCGTCCGATTAAAGTCTGTGTAACCTGTACACATATTCAATCGGACACCTGTATGTACCAACATACGTCATCTATACCATATTGCCTGAACCGTGAAAACTCTCTGTGTGGGACTCTAAAGACTCATCAATACACTGGCAATGAGTTTAACCACAAGCACGCCAGCGGCACTAGCTGTACGTAACGGCTACCCAGATATTGAGCGAAAGGAAGGCCGATGAGCAAACTCATCCGTACCCTTACTGAGCTTGACAGTGACAATCTCCGTGCAGTCCGGTATGTTCGTCTAAGAGTATCGCATATCGAGTCTAGGGGGTGGATAAAGTCAGACCCCTAATAATGCGATAATTCGTGTTGGTATGACACTCATTACCACGTAAGAAACTACTGATCCTAGATCAGTAATTCTCGATTAACTCGGCCAAAGGTTTCTGATGGCCACCCGCGCACTGCACGACATCAACCCCCAATACCGGGAGAGACGAATCCCCGACGATCCGCTCACTGCCTCCATGTGGCTCGGGACTGTACCCAACTAAAATCTTTTTGCACGACTCCTTTGAGCCATGGTAGGGTAGTAATCAAAGCACATTGGAAACTCACACGAGACAAATGACGATCTCAAGCCGACATACTAAGCTATACTCATGTCACCCGAGAACTGCAATCTGACAATAGGTATAATACCATCTAGCAGGTTCCTGACGAGTCCGTCCAGTGTACTCATAACCCAATGAGCACCTGTATACTATCTTAGGTGACTAACTGACACCAATGGCTTATGAGATCGGCCACCGCCCCTCGTCAGGGTCTGGATAAGTATACACTAGTCTACTCCGGAGTACTGATGCCCAGTCTCGATAATCCCACGACTAGGGACATTTAAGGATGTAACATTTCAGAAAATATAAAATATTATATTTGGAATTTAATATTAAAATAATATATTTCGCGAAAACTACCTGATTTGCGAAGTTGGGGTTTTTGTAAAATGGTTTAAATATATACTAATAATTGTGAAATAATTGGAGATTTAAAATGATTTACTCATTTAAAAATTTATTTATCAGATTTGGCATTTTTATAATTTATTATATGCAAGTTTGAAATTTAACTCGATTAGTGCACTGCTAATCGCGATTAGGCCAAATCCGTGTTTCCACATTTTAATCATGTCTAGTGCACCATGACATGTTGCATTTTGTTACATATTGTTTCCTTTGTGTTTGTTCATTTCTTTTGGTTCTATTTGTGCGAGAAAAGAAAGAAATGAGAGGGTATTATTCAGGAGAGAGAGAGAGAGAGAGAGGGGACCATATCATGACTTGGAGCATGCCATGAGAGAGAAAGAGAGTGAGAATAAGTGAGGATACGAGAGAGAGAGAAAGAGAGGGCTGCCGTAATCCTCCCCCGTTTGCTTTCTTTCATTTTTCTTCAACTCATATCTCCCTCCACCTCCACCTCCAATTATCATCTCAAAATCTTCATCAAAACCCTACACCATTTTCATTAAAGTTGATCCCCAACGCACCCTCAACACATTGGACTAATCAAACTTGGATTTTGAAGACTTTGGGAAGCTAGGGTTTTGTTTGAGTTGCTGTTTTGGTCTTGAGTTATGTTTTACGTATTTTGAATTCTTGGTTTTAGTATTTGATATTGTATTGGGTCGTTGGATGTTTGTACATCAACGATGAGGGTTGTTTGGTTGGTTTTGCATGCGTAGGCTATAGGTTCTAACATATGAGCGCACCGCGTGCCGTATTGGATTTCGGAACTTGATGTTATTAGCACTTCGACTGTGTATTTATTGTAGGTACCTTCGTGTGGATTCCGAGACGACGAAGCACATCGACTACGGCTGAACAAGAAGTTCCGCAGGTGAGTAGATCTATATCTATGGGGGAAGTCGGGTGGATGGCGTATAGCACCCCCACAAATTTTGATGGAAACCGATATATAGGATATGGTTAAGGAAACCTATATTAGGAAACTAGGGATATAGTTAAAAGGATAGTTAGAAGTGATATGATATGATTAATATGTGATGACGAGATTTGAGATATCAATATGATGAGATAAGATGATACGAGTGGATACGATTGATATAAGATTTATAGTGGCATGTTATGAGAATGTTATATACAATAAGATATGGCATTTATGCAAAATAACAGGATGTGAGATTTGATACGGATGTGGCTTGAGATATATCCATATTTATGAAAACAATGAGTGATATGCCGTACGAGACTTGAGATCCGTACCCTCATTGTCGTATAGGTCGATAGATCCCTATTTTTGTTAACTGTCACCGTACGAAAGATTATCGTACGCGATGCGAGTTACCGGATGGATGATCCGCGCTCGTGATTTGAGGATGATGTTCGATGATATTACCGTATTGGATACTATAAGACTAAATAACCGACATAAATGTGTCAACCGAACCATAAATATTTCCAAACTGAAGAATCGTATGCATCTCTTAAATAGATACCTTGAGGGACGTTACAGATTTTCAAATGATTTCTTTTCCTTAAAAACACCGAGCCCCTACTTTTAAAACTACGATTCACATCTTTTAAAAACTGATCGTATGGTTCATTTGTGGATGTTAGATTACATACGTATGCTTATAGCATTTCGTTTACGATGAACCTTATGCTACGTTCATGTTATTCTTATTACATTACATATACTTGTGCTAGTACACCTGCACCATTATTGATGATGCGTATGTTACACTTACACAGATTGCCGGCTCACACACTTCATCATCGATAATTGCTATGTCACTCACACAGTAGAATTGCTACATCATGCTATTATATTGCTATGCTCACATTATGATGATATGACCATGCTCACATCACGGTTCCATGTTGCATGATATACGGATATGCTTACATTCTATTATATGTTGCATACATCATGCTTTACGATTATACGCATTGAGATATGCTATTTTCATGAGATTTCTGGATTTGAGAACCATGGTTATTTAAAAAGAAAGTATGTATTGTTTTAAAAACCCAGTTTCTCTTGATATGATATTTCGAGACGTCCACCATATGGTTTCTCGGTTCTGAGATTGGCATGTGAGACCCTGTTCGAGGAGCGGGAGGCACCGTCTGCGGGTACATGGTGGACCCGGTATGGTACCCCAGGGAAAGAAAGGATTTCGTGGAGTAGACAATGAGCCTGGCAGAGGGACCACTACCTACCGATGATAGTATTTGGACCCGTCGGTTATCCGAAGGATACCGATCAGAGTCATGAGATTGATATGAGGGCTGACCAGAGTATGCGGTGCCTGAGATGAGATAGATATGAGGGCCGATCTGAGGATGCGGTGCCTGAGATATGAGGATTTACATGTCGATACTGGACACGGGTTTCATGATGTTTCGAGTGTCGATGTTGGACACTCAGATTCCATGACTTGTTGTGTCATTGATGGACACCCGCTAATTTATATTCTCATATTTACATGCATATGCTTTCATGATTTTTACATGTATGATGTTGTTGTGCCCTTGGTTGATACGTGGATGAGATCCATATGTAGACAGGCATTGATTATATGGTTGGATGATATCCATATGCTGACAGGCATTGATTAGGTTGTTGGCACATATGCAGATACGACCACCTTAGGTATCATAGTATTACCTTATAGTTGACCTAGGAATCGTTGTTTATTTCGATTTCTACTTGATATTGTTTTCTACTCACAAGTTGGCAACTCACCCCGTTATGCCACAGTTCTTGCAGGTTGACCTCATGGATCAGAAGCGGCATCGCTGGAACATAGCTGCTTTCGGGTGTTTTTCTTTGGTAGGTGGTACATGTTAGATCGTACCCCTCTTGTATTTATTATTCCTGTTGTATCTAGTTAACTCCATCAATTCAGAAACTAGTATTTGTATAAGTAGTAAGACTTAGCAAGACTTGTAGTTGCAAGACTTTGAGCGACGGGTTATATGTTCTCTTGGTGGGTTTGATGTCATGCTTTTCATTATCTTTTGTGTTAGTCTTCGCCGTTGGGCATTGTATACTTATATTTCTGTCTTGCGTGTTTGTGATTCCGCCGATTGGCGAAGTGCTAGCTCCCGCTTGGAAATTCCTTTTATATTATGTTGTGTATGTGGTTTTAGATCAAAAAATACAAAGGAGGTGCTGCCCAAATTTTTAAAATACGAAACATGTTTTTCAACTAGTAAAATTTACTTGCATTTTCATGTTCCATCACTTATGCATTTATGAAAACTTTCGATTTCATCATGCCTTTATTTCAAAACTTCACCTCTTTATTTTCTGTAAAAAGGTTTAGATTTCTGGGCTTCGTCTTACTTGAATTACGTTATGCCTTTAGACGTGGCGTGGTTTAAGTGCCGGTCATGGACAATATTTTCGGGTCATGACAAAGAATGTGCTTATAGACCACCCAGCTCCCATGTATATGATCGCCATCATAATGCTGGTAGTCAAGCAAGAATCCTATGGGCTCTATCAACAAGTAATAGTGATCTGTAATACCACCTGAAGCATTTACACGATGATAAAGACAAACCGGATAGCATACTATCATCTCGAGTAAAACTGTTCTACCAGTACAGGTCCTCCCATAATCATCACAATCACATGCCTGCGATTCAATAATTGACTTGAGGGCACTATAGCCAACAATCTCCCCCTTGCACTTAAGGCTAATTATTGCAGTGTTGCATATTCATAGCCCGTGTGATACCGAAACCTAACTTCTCTACTAATCAGTCTTGCAAAGTCCGTTTGCAAAACTATTGCGTTCGAGAAATAGCCTCAGTGAATGGATCCGCTCTAGTGTTTCTATCTTTATTTCTCTATATCTCAAATTCGTGGAGAAGGGCTATCTCCCGAAATGAGCAATATCTATCTTAGAATATGTTTAGATATCAGATGGGACCCAGTTCACAAATGAACTCCAAATCCAACAAGCTTCTTAGACTGTATCATCCACTGAATTTAATCAGTATCCCGCACCATGCCTTCCTCAGTTCCGCTTGGACCACCTGTCCAACATACTGCTCCCCACCAAAGAGGGAAAACTATAACTCTGACAGTTACTCTGTCATCCAGGTCACCTTGGAAACCAAAATGATAACCACCTCCTGAAAGGGGCTACCATTACCATATACAGAGAACATTCACATATGTTCATAACTGCTTCCCATTGTTTCTCTAGGATTGGATTAATATATGTTTATTGCAACTAGTGCAAAAACAATATCTGGTGTTGTACTTGACAATTCATGATTGACTCAATTGTGTAAGCTAGTGTATGCCAATCATGCAAATCCCTCTCTTCATCAATCTAAAAGACATCTCTTTAGAGAGAGTGATGTTAGTTATATGTATGCCCTAGAGGCCATTACTGTACATGAGATATATATTGTAGTGGATGCTTGGACATATATAGGGAGGACTTTCTTGCTCGACATGATAGTATGCTATCTGGTTACTCTTTATCATAACATGTACACTGATTGTCTCTCTGTTACATGTTGGTAAAGCTCTTAGGATGTGTACTTGACTACCTGGATTATGATGCGGATCATACTAGTGGGACAAAGGTAGTCGGTAAGTACATCCTTTAATGTCCCTAGTCGTGGGTGTATCGAGATGGGGCATCGATATACTAGAGTAGACTAGCGTATAGCTTCTCGACCCATACAGATGGGCGATGGATGATCCCATATCTATTGGTGTTTGACATCAGAGATGGTATACGGGTGCTCAGTGGAGATTGCGTACACTGTATGGACTCACGGAGAACTCCTAGATGGTATTATACCTCACGTCAGATGGCAGTTTTCTGGTGACACTGGTACAGGTTAGTCCGTCGACCCGAGATCGTCATAGAATCTTATGTGATTCCCACAGTGCTTTGATTTCTAACTTACCACGTTCAAGAGGACGTGCAAAATGGTGGTTTTTGTGTACAGTCACGAGTCACATGGAGGCAATGAGTGATAGGAGGGGATTTCGTCTCTTCCGGTATTGGGGGTTGATGATGCGCTGTGCTCGATTGGCTATAACAGGAAGTCCCTGGCCAGGGCTGCTTCTGAGATTTACTGGTAAGTGATATCAGTAGTTTCTCGACCCGTTATGAGCCTCATATTGGCATGACTTATCAAGCTATTGGGGTCTGACGTTTACCACCCCTAGGCAAGATATGCGACATATCAGACGAAAAGACCGGACTGTACGGTAGTGTTATTGATTGGATTCGCAAGAGTATAAGCAGGCTTGCTTGTTGATTTTCTGATCGCTTAATACTCGGGTAGCCGTTACGTTTAGAAGACCGCTTGCGGCTTATGAGTGTTTGATATGATCATCACCTACTGCCGGCGTATTGACGAGTCTTTAGAGTCCTACACAGAGCTTTCCTGGTTCAAGCGAAACGGAGTAGGAACATATATGTGATATGTGCGGGACTGAGATTAATGCGTGTATGTGATACCGCATTCTATTCTCGCAATATATGATATCGGTCGGTTATATGTGATATATCCGGGTTATCGGATCAAGTGTTGATTCGATAGATTGTTACATTTAATATTAGTCGGTTGTATGTGATATAGCCGGATTATTAAATCAAGGGTTGATTTAATAATTTAATGTATAATTGAATATTTTATATACTAGATTATATTAACTAATATTAGGTCACTTAAACATTTCTTTTTCTCACTTGTGTGCATTAGTGTATATGTGATATATATTAATGTACAACTTTTTGTGTCATGCTTGATGCCACATGCATCATGGGTGTATGAGACTCACACCATACTAATAATAATGTTAAGGTTCTATTTATTTAAAGTAAATCAAAATTAGTGGAATTAAGTCACATGGTTGAAGCTTGTAGAAGCTTGTGGAACCATTGACCAAGTCCACTCTTTTTGTTTTACTTGTAGATATTTATTAACCTAACCATTATTGTTAGCCATGGTTTAATTTCTACATGGGTTATTGTATGAAACTAACTCACCCATGGTTGTTATTCTCACCTCATGAGTTCATTCTCATCTCTTCACTTCATCTTCTTCATCCTTGAGAAAAAGTTTTCTAGCTTTTGGAAAAGTGAGAAAATAAAGTGAGAAAAATAAAACTAAAGTGAGCCCATTTCCTACTTCATCATCCTCTACTTCTTGCGATTTAGTATAGGGTGTTTGCTTCACTAATTTCACAATTAGTGAAGAGGTAGCATGAGCTTGAGTCTCCTCAACGTAGTTCATTTTCGGCCTCGAAGACTTCGAGCAAGCTTGTTCATTTCTCAAGGAGAATCCTTTCTAGAGTTCGGGTGTTCATGACTTGCAGCGAAGGGACTACTACATGGAGCTTTTGAAGTGAAGGATCGGTCTACAAAGGTTGTATTCCTCATTCACTTAGATGTAAAGTAGTTTACATGTTGTTTCTTCGTATTTTCTAGTAAAGATTCTATGGTTAGGGTTAACTAGAATGACAAATTTTTTTAAATTGGCATGGACGATGCCTCCTGAAACCTTGCTGTCGTCCTAGGGAACCCTGCAGTGGTATCAGAGCCATGCTAGAAAATTAGTCGATGTTTGTTAGATTACGAAATCGAAATTACTCCGAAACTTGAAACCCTAATAGCTAGTTTCTGTCGAATTTTTAAAGGGCTCTAAAATTTTTTTAAACAACTGCAGAATGTTATATGTGATATAACATGAACACTGAAAAATTCGAAGCATTTTTGTCTCAACTTGTCCGGCCACATAGGCTTTAAATTTGGCGAGCTAGGGTTTTTTTTTGGAGATTTGGCTTCAAATTTTGATGGTGTTCCAGTCTTTGGGTTTTAGGGTTTCAGGTGTTGTTCGTTTTTGCTAAATTTGCATGTGATGTTTACTTTCTGCAATGGCAACTCGGTGTGTTTTGCAGTCGTAATTCTAACATATATTCGGGTTATTTAGACGATGTTAAAAATTTTGAACAGATATCAATAACCCATATTTTCCCTCACTGAAATTTTCCAAGAGTTGGATTTTTCCGAGTTTAAAATTTTCAGAAAATCATGCAAGCGATTCTGTGGACTCTCTAGAAGAACGATACCCAAACTCGACTTTTTGGATCACGGAACCGCAGTATACCCTAGGGTTTGCTGCGGTTCCGTAGCGACATGAGTGAGGTATGGGTCGGCCCTTCTATGGATGATTCATAGGAGCCGTGGCAGTTTCTGGGTACATTTTGAACTCCGCTCAAGAGTTGAGCTTGTTGGGAAATTTTGGGTGCTTGATTATTTGATCGAAAAGTTTAACTTCGTCTAGCTATTTATGATTGTGATACAATAATTGGAATCTATTTAGTTACGTGCAAGTTTAAAATTTCGGTCTTGGGTGAAAACGGGAATCCTGTTGAATTACCCGACTTCTTTTGAAAAGTGTTTTCATAGTTGAGACTTAAATGTAAGATTTGCATTGTTAGGCATGAAATCCAGAATAAGTGATATTCCGGGTTTATGATGTCTAAGGGCAGTGAAGATTCCAATTGTTGTAGTTTTTCACTTTCTTTTCTGTGACCGTAAGTGTAATATGTGGTGTATCGCCGGTTTCGTTGTTATACGTCAACGACAATTAGGATAGGCATACTTAATTACGTTGATAACATGTGATGTTATGTGTTGCTGTGATATGTTATATTGGATCGTCGTGTTTGAATAGCCGGGTTTTTTTATGTGAGATGAAAGTTTTTAATTTTCATTCATATAAAAACTTGTATGTAATATTCTTTTATTGGGGCACTTCTGTAAGTCCACGTTGCGACCCCCGGTTCTTACGGGGAGGCGGAAACGGTATAAAATCAAAATTTTAACGCAAGAGGCAACATGGACTAAGCTAGGTCGGGATCGTTACCTAAACTAAAACTAGCAAACTTAGCTAAAGGGAGTTAGCTACTCGGATGAAGATGGTTATACCTAGACTTGAACTCCTTCGTCTTCAAACTTTGTAGAGGTTGATGGTTCTACTTTGTCGCCTTCTTCCGTCGAAGATGGATCCACCTCGAAGGCTCGACCTTTGGGCTCTTTCTCGTACTTGGAGTGAACTAGAATCGCCGGCTTGCTAGACCCTTGATCCTAGAGTGAGTAGAGAGTGTCTAAGGGTTGCTTTTGTTTTTCAAGAGAAGGATTCTCAACTCATGAGAAGGTTTCTCTTGACTAGAGGAAGAAGAAGATGAAGTGAAGAGAGAGAGTGAATATGATAGAATGAGCTATCATTTCCTTTCTTGCAACCATAATGCAAAAAGAAAATGAATTATCAAAATAATAATAATCAAAATGAAAAGGTTGATGGAAAGTTTTAGAATGACTAATATCATTACAAGCATTAAATGAAAATGCAAGAATCAAGAGCATCTTTCTCTTGTAATGATAATGGTCAAATGTTCAACCATGGTCAACAAGTCAACCATGGTCAACAAGTCAACAAAAAAAAAACTAACCATGACACAATTTCATTTTATTATATATTATTAAATGATATAATACAAATCCATTAGGGTTTGGAAAAATACAACTGTCAACTGTGCATACGCACCCGTTCCGAAACCCTAATGAAAAATCATCTTCCTCCTCCTCAAAAAGAACTGTGCATACACACCTGCATTCTTGTTCCGAGGAACATGAATACTGAGAGATAAAAGCAACCCCAAATACTATACCAGTATCCGGCTCAAACCAGAGCCCGCTGGTAAAATCTGTCCGGACTCCAAACGTGCACAAGTGCGCGGATGAGAACGAACCCTGTCGCAAAACCATGCGACCTCTACTCTGTTTTGCCCAGAGGCAAATACCCTCTGTGTGGGACTCTAAAGACTCGACACTACGCTGGCAGTGGGTTTAACCACAGACCGCAAGCGGCACTAGCTGTGCGTAACGGTCCCCAGGTAGATGTCGACAAGAAGGCTGACGAGGTGAAACCCCATCTGTACTCCTACTGAGTCTGAATGTGACAGTCTCCGTACAGTCCGGTCTGTTCGTCTGATACATCGCATGGCGGGCCTAGGGGGCGGTAAACGTCAGTCCCCCAATAGCGGTACAAGTCGTGCCGGAGCGAAGCCCAAAACACCCTGAGATAACACTGGAAACCTACCAGTATATCTCGTTTGCCCTGGCCAGGGACTACTCGTGTAATGGCTCTCCTAGACACAGCGCGATGTCAACCCCCAATACCGGGAGAGACGAATCCTGTCTAACCGTCACTGCCTCCAAGTGCTTCGGGACTGCACCCAACCACCACCTGTTTGCACGACTCCTTTGAGCCGTGGTAGGGTAGTGATCAAAGTGCAGTGGGAACACACTTGAGGCGAAGTGCCAGTGTCAAGTCAGCGGACTAAGCTGTACTCATGTCACCTGGGAACTGATGACTGACGATAGGTATAATACCAACCTGTCAGTTCCCGACGAGTCCTGTCCAGTGTACTCGTAACCCAACGAGCACCCGTATACTATCTCCAGTACGACGTACTGATGGCTGTGGGACAGACCATCTCCCACACTGGGATGAGAAGCGCATACGCTAGTCTACTCCGGAGTATCGATGCCCTGTCTCGATAGTCCTGCGACTAGGGACCTGTATAAGGATGTGCTTATAGATTACCCAGCCCCCACTAGTGTGACTGCCATCACAACGCTGGTAATCAAGCAAAGATCCTAAGGGCTCCACTAATGCGTATAAGTGATATACTGAAATAAACACAAGTACACATTGAAGTAGAAACAAACCAAGTAGCATACTACTATTTTGAGCAAGATTGTATATACAAGGTGAATATCCCAAGCATCCATTAAGTAATATACAAACTAGTATGATACAGTAATGGCCTCTAGGGCATATACACTAACAATCTCCCACTTGCACTAAGGCCATGTACTGGCGTATCGAAGACCTATCATCTCGATCAGCCGCTCGAACTGAGTCTGGGGCAAGGCCTTGGTGAATGGATCTGCAGTGTTGTCTTCTGAAGCGACTCTCCGAACCTCGATCTCCTTGCGATCCACGATCTCCCTGATCAGGTGATACCGCCTCAAGATGTGCCTGGATCTCTGATGGGACCTGGGTTCCTTCGCTAAAGCTATAGCCCCGTTGTTGTCGCAATACAGAGGTATTGGATCAACAATGGACGGAACCACCTGAAGTTCTTTCAAGAACTTCCTCATCCAGACAGCTTCTTTTGCGGCATCAGATGCAGCGATGTATTCCGCTTCCATCGTCGAGTCTGCAACGGTTTCCTGTTTGGAACTCTTCCAACACACCGCCCCTCCATTGAGGGTGAAGACAAAACCCGACATGGACTTGGAATCATCCTTGTCACTCTGGAAGCTGGAGTCAGCAAAGGCCTCGATCTGGAGGTCTTTTCTGCCATACACCAAGAACATCTCCTTAGTCCTTCTCAGGTACTTGAGAATGTTCTTTACTGCTATCCAGTGTTTCTCCCCAGGGTTAGACTGATACCGGCTTACCACGCTCAGTGCATAAGCTACATCCGGTCTGGTACACAACATCGCATACATTATAGAGCCTACCGCAGAAGCGTAGGGTATAATAGACATGCGATCCCTCTCCAAATCAGTCTTGGGAGACATCTCTTTAGAGAGGGTGATCCCGTGACAAGCCGGTAGGTTACCGCGCTTGGAATCTTCCATAGCGAATCTTTTTACTATGGTGTCGATGTACCTGGACTGAGAAAGTCCCAATATCCTCTTGGATCTATCACGATGGATCCGGATCCCCAGGATGTATGAGGCATCACCCAGGTCTTTCATGGAGAACCTTTGTGATAAGAACCCCTTGACAGATTGTAGCATAGGAATATCATTTCCTATTAAGAGAATGTCATCCACGTATAAAACGAGGAATACTACAGTTCTCGCTACAAATCTACTATAGATGCATGGTTCATCTGGATTTTTGATAAAGCCAAATTCCTTGACCGTCTCATCAAAACAGATGTTCCAACTCCGCGATGCCTGCTTTAGTCCATAGATGGACTTAAGCAACTTGCACACCTTTCCGCTGCTCCCACTCTGATTGAAACCCTCTGGCTGATCCATATAGACACACTCCTCTAAATTTCCATTTAGAAAAGCGGTTTTTACGTCCATCTGCCAAATCTCATAATCGTGGAAGGCAGCAATGGCAAGAAGGATCCGAATGGATTTTAGCATGGCTACTGGAGAAAAGGTTTCGTCATAGTCCAAGCCAGGTCTTTGACGAAAACCCTTTGCTACCAGCCTAGCTTTATAGGTCTCAACCTGTCCATCTACACCAATCTTCCTTTTGAAGATCCACTTGCATCCTACGGGTTTTACCCCGTCTGGAGCAATGTCCAACGTCCATACCTTGTTGGTGTACATGGACTCCATTTCGGTCCGCATTGCATCTAGCCATTTCACTGAGTCAACGCTCTGAACGGCCTGCTGGAAGCTAGTAGGCTCATCATAATCTATGATGCAATCCTCTCTATCCCCGTCTATGAGAAAACCGCAGTATCTCTCGGGCGGATGAGACTGCCTACTACTCCTGCGGAGCGGCGTAGGAATGTCCTGTTCTGTTGAACCCTCTGGTTCCACTAACCTTTCAGTAATAGTCTGTGGTTCTGGAATTTCTTCCAGTTCTACTGCGCTCCCACTAATCTCCTTTTCCAAGAACTGGTGTTCTAGAAAGTGGGCATTACGAGAAACAAGGACTTTTTGTTCCTCTGCGTAGTAGAAAAGATACCCCCTGGTGTTCTTTGGGTATCCCACAAACTTGCACAGTACTGAGCGTGCCTCGAGCTTGTCCGCATGCTGCTTTTTGACAAAAGCCGGACATCCCCAGATCTTCAGATATTGAAGATAGGGTTTCTTCCCACTCCACATCTCATATGGAGTAGTAGGCATAGTTTTAGTAGGAACTCGGTTCAAAAGGTACGCAGCTGATTCTAGCGCATACCCCCAGAATGATCGCGGCAACTCAGCGTTACTCATCATGGACCGCACCATATCCAATAGGGTGCGGTTCCGTCTCTCCGATACACCGTTATGTTGCGGGGTGTAAGGAGGAGTAAGCTGAGAGAGAATTCCGTTCTCTTTTAAATAGTCCAGGAACTCGGCACTTAAGTATTCTCCACCTCGATCCGATCTTAGAATCTTAATACTTTTGCCGGTCTGTTTCTCTACTTCATTCTTATACTCCTGGAATTTTCCAAAGGCCTCGGACTTATGTTTCATTAAGAAGACATAACCGTACCTTGAGAAGTCATCCGTAAAAGTAATGAAGTAAGAATGTCCGCTTCGGGCATGTGTAGACATTGGACCGCACACGTCACTGTGTACGAGTCCCAAGAGCTCGCTCGCTCTTACTCCATGTCCAGTAAACGGAGTCTTTGTCATCTTTCCCTTGAGACAGGATTGACAAGTGGCATACGACTGATATTCGAACGCATTCAAATACCCTTCTGTATGTAACTTCGTCAACCTTCTCTCATTGATGTGACCCAATCTACAATGCCATAAGAAAGTCTGATTTATTTCTGGAGACTTTCTTTTGTGTGTATTCTGGACATTAAAAATCTGTGGTTGGTTTAACACGTATATACCATTACTCAGAGTACCTGACCCAATCAATACTTGATTAAGGTGAATGTTTACAACATTACTTACAAACGCAAATTCATAACCTTCTTTAGAAACTAAAGATACAGAAATGATATTACAAGTTGCGTTGGGTACAAAAAAGCAATTACGCAAAACCAAAACATGTCCATCTGACATTCCCAGGTGATAGTCCCCCACGGCTTTAGCATCCATGCTAGCTCCGTTCGCAACTCTGAGGGTCATGTCACCTGCCTTCAAATCCCTACGGTTTCTCAACGCCTGCAAAGAATTACAGATATGAGATCCTGATCCGGTATCCAATACCCAGGAAGTAGAGTTTATTGAAAGACAGTTTTCAATAACATACACACCTGAAGCTGAAGCTGCAACCTGCTTCAATTCCTGTGTTCTGGCCTTCCAGGCCCTGCAATCATTCTTCCAGTGTCCTTTCTTATGACAAAAGAAGCATTCTTCCTTATCCACAAGCTTCCCCGCTATCTTTGTTGCTTTACCTTTTCCCTTCGTATCCACTTTACCAACACCGCCCCTTGGTTTGGCGGGGGCCTTCTTCTTCTTTCCCTTGGCTTTCGCCTTGGACCTAGAAGAAGATGATCCTCCTACAAACAAAGTGGATGTTTCCCTACCTTTCTGTAGGGTGCCCTCTGCGCTCCTCAGCAGGTTGAGGAGCTCTGAAAGTTCAACCTCCTTTTCTTGTAGGTTGAAGTTCATTATAAACTGGGCGTAAGTGGAAGGAAGGGACTGGAGAACTATATCCGTATATAGCTCACTCTCCAATGTGATCCCTAGGTCAGCGAGCTCCTCAATGTAGCCGATCATCTTTAGCACATGCTCGGCTACTGATGATCCGACGGCCATTCTTGTCGAAAATAACTTTTTCGACGCTTCGTATCTTGCGATACGTGATTGCTCTCCATACAGTTCTTTTGCATGGAGCAATATGGACTCCATGTCCATATTCTCATGCCTCCTCTGATGTTCGTTGTCCATCGAGGCAAGCAGGAGGCACTTGGCCTTCGCGCTATCAATCTCCCAAGTCTTGCGGATTTCCTTATCCGCGATACTGGAAGTTGGACCAGGGACAGGGGGAGCTTTGGTGGTAAGAAGATACCCCAGCTTGTCATAAGTGATTGCTATCTTGACATTCCTGAGCCAATCTTTGTAGTTTGGCCCTGTCAGCTTGTTTTTATCTAGGAGTAACTTAAGTCCAGTCATGTTGATTGGTCGCTGCAATTAGGAGAGAGAAGAAGAAACACTCAGCATGATGCTCTTGCAAGTTTAGAGTGGTTTTTAGTTTGTCTAAACAGGATGGCTCCCACTGTTTCTCGAATCCCTCCTCAAACCATAAAGGAAGAATTAGTCAGGATCAATCCCACCGCACAATACTTGCTTAACCGTTCAGCCAGGCCGGTGTCGGTACTTCGAGGGAGGTTTTCCAACGCTTTCGCGAAGTTCCTTAATTAAATAACCTCTTTTCCCTGGGGGCGTAACCCCGCTAACACCTTTCTAGGCACCTACTAGGTTTATAGCATTGATCGTTTAGTGAGAAATTTCCCGAGGAGTAGCATATACTCACAGTAGGATCGGGATCCAAATATCATCGCGTGATGAAACTGAAGGAATCCTACCAGAATCACCACACTCCAAATGGTATGCAAATCTAGCAAGTTTCAGTACTTATGAAACTCCCGATGTGGATTTTTGCCCCATGCTCTTATGACCTTGGCGTGAGGTCAAAATGTCATAAGTCACATGTCAAGTTCGTCCCATCATTATCCAGGTTAATTTGAATCCACCCGTACATACCCTTGACGTAGGCCAAAATGGCAGTACGACTGTCTCAAACCAACGCATTCTATCTATGCAACAGATAAATATCCGGCAGCTACCAATCACTATGCCTTGGCGTGAGGTCAAAATACATAGCTTGAATACTACCGTACATTTAACTGAAATGATGGAGGGCTACGAATGGTTTTGGCGAAACCGTGAACGTAGTGAACTTGATATAGTCGATGGAACGAGATAGCTTTTAGAAGGAGTGGCTCAAGCTCCGCATTTAAAAGTTATTTTTGAAAAGAACCGAGTGGTTTTTCGAAAGTGTTCCAATGACTTTAACTTGGTTTATTATCTTGCATTAGTTCTTTTAATGCGTGATATTCTTGCATTAGTACTTTTAATGCGTCCCATCATTTAACCCTACCATTGCAGAAAACAACCAAAATATGACGTACGCTTATGCCATTCGCATTCGCCACTGGGCCCCGTCATTACCCGTTAGGTTACTTAACTAACGACAGAGCGGGGGCTGGGCTAGCGCGTCTGTAAAACATAAGCAACACCTAAATAGTAAGCAATGATAGACATTACAGATCACAGATGAATGCATTGGATATACTAGCAATCCGCAATCCTTTCGAGCCTGAAACGAAAAGCGGATAACACGGTCGCGGTGAATAGCCAAATACCCCACCCAAGACCCCTACGGGTGCGGCAAACTACCCGCCAAGTACTCGGTAGTTTGTGCACCCCTCCATGGGTCTATCCTAGGAGCAAAAACAGTAAAAAGAATTATACAATGACGGCTACAACCCCGACCCGGTTGTGCGGCCAAACAAATAATAATTATTACATCAATTTACATTTACAATGAATGAAAGAAAAACAAAAGCTCATCTCACATCCACCCCGGCTATTCACCCGCGACAGTCCAACACATTCATATACACATTCCAGCACATTACAGATCATGTATAACCCCGACTAATCGACTTATAGCGATTAGCCGACGTTCAATACATGCAAGCATCACATATATAACCATCATAGTCAAAGTGCAGTGAAATTCGGAAAAAATACGGAATTATAGGACCCCAAAAGGAAATTTCTTTTCTGGAAAATCTGGGCACATATAATATATTTTAAAAATCCCAAAACCAACACACAAACACACTGCACGAAAAACGATGCAGAGAAGACACCAAGTCGCGGCGGTTCCGCGGCGGCTAAGAAGGATCACGCGGCGGAAGCGCGGCACTTTAGGCGAATCACTGTATCGTTTTTCTTGGGTGTTCACACAAAACCCTGAGCCGAATTTACAAGTGTAAAGTTTTTCATTTTGAGCAGAAAAAATTTCAACAGAAACTCAGTTTTTGTGATTATCCGGTTTTGTGATTTTTTTCGGTTCCGAACTTCGTTACACTTCACTACTAAGCTAGTTTAAGTTTAGTTAGGCTCTGATACCACTGTAAGTCCACGTTGCGACCCCCGGTTCTTACGGGGAGGCGGAAACGGTATAAAATCAAAATTTTAACGCAAGAGGCAACATGGACTAAGCTAGGTCGGGATCGTTACCTAAACTAAAACTAGCAAACTTAGCTAAAGGGAGTTAGCTACTCGGATGAAGATGGTTATACCTAGACTTGAACTCCTTCGTCTTCAAACTTTGTAGAGGTTGATGGTTCTACTTTGTCGCCTTCTTCCGTCGAAGATGGATCCACCTCGAAGGCTCGACCTTTGGGCTCTTTCTCGTACTTGGAGTGAACTAGAATCGCCGGCTTGCTAGACCCTTGATCCTAGAGTGAGTAGAGAGTGTCTAAGGGTTGCTTTTGTTTTTCAAGAGAAGGATTCTCAACTCATGAGAAGGTTTCTCTTGACTAGAGGAAGAAGAAAATGAAGTGAAGAGAGAGAGTGAATATGATAGAATGAGCTATCATTTCCTTTCTTGCAACCATAATGCAAAAAGAAAATGAATTATCAAAATAATAATAATCAAAATGAAAAGGTTGATGGAAAGTTTTAGAATGACTAATATCATTACAAGCATTAAATGAAAATGCAAGAATCAAGAGCATCTTTCTCTTGTAATGATAATGGTCAAATGTTCAACCATGGTCAACAAGTCAACCATGGTCAACAAGTCAACAAAAAAAAAACTAACCATGACACAATTTCATTTTATTATATATTATTAAATGATATAATACAAATCCATTAGGGTTTGGAAAAATACAACTGTCAACTGTGCATACGCACCCGTTCCGAAACCCTAATGAAAAATCATCTTCCTCCTCCTCAAAAAGAACTGTGCATACACACCTGCATTCTTGTTCCGAGGAACATGAATACTGAGAGATAAAAGCAACCCCAAATACTATACCAGTATCCGGCTCAAACCAGAGCCCGCTGGTAAAATCTGTCCGGACTCCAAACGTGCACAAGTGCGCGGATGAGAACGAACCCTGTCGCAAAACCATGCGACCTCTACTCTGTTTTGCCCAGAGGCGAATACCCTCTGTGTGGGACTCTAAAGACTCGACACTACGCTGGCAGTGGGTTTAACCACAGACCGCAAGCGGCACTAGCTGTGCGTAACGGTCCCCAGGTAGATGTCGACAAGAAGGCTGACGAGGTGAAACCCCATCTGTACTCCTACTGAGTCTGAATGTGACAGTCTCCGTACAGTCCGGTCTGTTCGTCTGATACATCGCATGGCGGGCCTAGGGGGCGGTAAACGTCAGTCCCCCAATAGCGGTACAAGTCGTGCCGGAGCGAAGCCCAAAACACCCTGAGATAACACTGGAAACCTACCAGTATATCTCGTTTGCCCTGGCCAGGGACTACTCGTGTAATGGCTCTCCTAGACACAGCGCGATGTCAACCCCCAATACCGGGAGAGACGAATCCTGTCTAACCGTCACTGCCTCCAAGTGCTTCGGGACTGCACCCAACCACCACCTGTTTGCACGACTCCTTTGAGCCGTGGTAGGGTAGTGATCAAAGTGCAGTGGGAACACACTTGAGGCGAAGTGCCAGTGTCAAGTCAGCGGACTAAGCTGTACTCATGTCACCTGGGAACTGATGACTGACGATAGGTATAATACCAACCTGTCAGTTCCCGACGAGTCCTGTCCAGTGTACTCGTAACCCAACGAGCACCCGTATACTATCTCCAGTACGACGTACTGATGGCTGTGGGACAGACCATCTCCCACACTGGGATGAGAAGCGCATACGCTAGTCTACTCCGGAGTATCGATGCCCTGTCTCGATAGTCCTGCGACTAGGGACCTGTATAAGGATGTGCTTATAGATTACCCAGCCCCCACTAGTGTGACTGCCATCACAACGCTGGTAATCAAGCAAAGATCCTAAGGGCTCCACTAATGCGTATAAGTGATATACTGAAATAAACACAAGTACACATTGAAGTAGAAACAAACCAAGTAGCATACTACTATTTTGAGCAAGATTGTATATACAAGGTGAATATCCCAAGCATCCATTAAGTAATATACAAACTAGTATGATACAGTAATGGCCTCTAGGGCATATACACTAACAACTTCCGGGTTGAGAAAGATGTCACCATTGATGTATATTATTTACTTTTCCGTATTACGATAGACCCAAGACGGGGAGCACAGGTAACCGGGTTCTAGAGTCCAGTGGGAGACCATCTCGAGGAGTCGAGACCGGGTCTCCTAACTCTAGAATTGGTAGGGTTGCTTGCCGCTCTCGTAGGGGTATAGGGATGTGGGTTTGTCTATTTATCACGACCGTGGAATCCGTGTTTTCTACTGGCTTAATATAAAACCCGGAAATCCTAGTATATCTAATATTTCATATGTTGTTATCTACTGGTTTATGATGTCTAAGGTGATTGTGGATTCCAAATGTTGTAGTTTGACATTTTCTTTTTTGTGAGCGTAAGTGTAATATGTGGTGTATTGCCGGTTTTGGTGTTATATGTCAACGACAATTGGGATACACATATTTACTTACGTTGATGACATGTGATATTATGTGTTGCTGTGGTATGCTATATTGGATCGTCGTGTTTTCAATAGCCGGGCATTTTATGTGAGATAAGAGTTTTTATTTTTATTCATGTAAAATTCATTGTATGTAATATTTTTTTATTGGGGCACTTCCGGGTTGACAATGATGTCACCATTGTTGTATATTATTTACTTTTCCGCATTAGGATAGACCCAAAGAGAGGAGCACAAGTAACCGGGTTCTAAAGTCCAGTGGGAGATCATTTCGAGGAGTCGAGTCCGAGTCTCCTAACTCTAGAACTGGTAGGGTTGCTTGCCGCTCTCGTAGGGGTCTAGGGATATAGGTTTGGCTATTCATCACGACCGTGGAATCCATGTTTTATACAGACTTAAAATAAAACACGGACCTCCTAGTATATCCAATATTTCATATGTTATCTTCTGCTGCTGATATTCTGTGATGTGATCACTTTATATGTTTGAGACGAATGCTTTATTATTATATATATATGATATATAATAAATGTTACTTATGTTTTTCACCCGCGCTAGTCCCTCCTCGCTATGCCGTTAGTTAAGTAACCTAACGGTGCATAACGGGACACTGTGGCGAATGCGGATGGTATAAGCGTACGTTGTATTTTCGTTTCTTCTGTGATGCTTAGGAAGCATAAATGATGGGACTTCATTAATGAGATTAATGAAAGAAAAGAAACCTAAAAGATATTGTAGAATCAAATTTTCAAAAAGGGTAGCTCTAGTTTTTGCTTTGCATAGCGTTATTCCTTGTAGAATATCCGGCACCTTATTCGATAAGGAAAGAACCGAGATCCCTTCACCGGGAGTGACCTCTTTAGCGAAACTAGCAGATGCTATAAACTCGGATTGTCTTTTGATTGCTTTTATAGTTTTTGCTTTGCATAGTGGTATTTGTGAAATATCTTGCACCTTATTCGATAAGGAAAGAGCCGAGATCCCTTCACCGGGAGTGACATCTTTAGCAAAACTAGTAAAGTCCTCAAAAACACTCCTTTTCAATATCACTCGATTCTACAACGATATCAAGTTCATTACGCAAAAGGTTTTCTTAAAAATCTGTCGTAGCCTTCCGTCATTTCAGATAAGTACTACTTAGTATTCACGCTAAGGTTGTTTGGCCTGCCTCAAGGCGTACTGTGAGGTAGCTAACTAGTGTTTATCTGCTGCATACGATGTGATTGGATTAGGGTATTTGTACGGCGTTGTTTGGCCTGCCTTAAGGGTCATGCGGGTGGGTTTAATTCAATCAAGAAATGTACGGGTTGAACTTGACAAGCGGACTATGGGTAGTTTGGCCCGCGTCAAGGTCATAACCACGCTAGGGGCAAAATTATCAGGAATTTCAAGTGTTGAAATTTGCAATGAGATTGCATACCTTCTATGAGATAGTTGGATCCCGATACCCACTGCCCTGGGAGATTTTTACACATTACAATTAGCTGATCAAGTAGGTGTCTAGAAAGGTGTCAACGGGATTACGCTTCTGGAAAAACGAGGTTTATTTTAATTAGCTCCGTGCGAATCCACAGGGAACCTCCCTCAAAGTACTAGCACTGGCCTGACTGAAAGATTGGCGAACTTGTAGGATGTAATTAATCCCGGCTAGTCTTTCCTTTTAGGGTTTGGAGGAATATTTGATACAAACAGTGGGAGCCATCCTGATTAGATAAAATAATAACCAATCTGATCTTGCAAGAGCATACGCTGAGTGTTTTCTTCTCTCTCTCTCTCCAGGTACCGACCATGTCACGCCTTAATCAAGATAATAATATGGATGTATTGACCGAACCAGCTTGTTATACTGTGCTCGGGAACGTTGGTCCCGCTCCAACTTATAATTGTTATAAGATCGAGCAGGAAATAGGGGAATATCAGGATTCCCGTGCCGCCCAAACGAAGGAAGTGCATGATGATGCAACTTCTTCGGGTGTGTTCAATACCAAGAACTGTTTCTCAGTGTTCTCTACGTCCTTGGTATGAGATACCGGATCAGGATCCCATATATGCAATCTGTTACATGGGCTACAGATAGGTAGAGAACTGAGAATGGGTGATAAAGTTTTAAAAGTTGGAAACGGTGCAATTGTTGCAGCCAAGGTGTTGGCAGTTATCACCCTATATTACAAAATACATTGATTCTGAACGAATGTTATTAGATAACGAACCTGATATACAATATCATATCAATCACTTTATTTACTAAAGAAGGATATAATTTTGTATTGTTGGATAATGTTTTGAACATTTCCTATATCAAGAGTAGATCGATTCAGGCACATTATCTAAAAACATAGACGTTCTAAATCAAACTATAGTTCTCAACGTACAGAACACACACGAGAGGAAGAGTTCAGAAATGAACGAATCCTTCTTGAAGCATTGTAGACTAGGTCATATCAATGCGATCCGACTAGCTAAGTTACATTAAGATGCATATTTAAATCATTTTGAATTTACATCTTGTGAAACTTGTAAGTCATGTCTCAAAGATACAATGACCATATCTCCGTTTATTGGAAACAGAAAAAGAGTTAGTGAACTTGGGATTGATACATGATGATGTATGTAGGTCCCCTATCTACACATGTCAGGATTGGTTCTTTGTACTTCATTACATTTACTGATGATCTCTCATGATTCGGACATGTATTCCTGTTGAAACACAAGTCTGAAGCTTTTGAGAAATTCAAAGAATATAAGTCAGAAGTAGAGAACCAAACGGGTATAAGTATTATATCCTTTGATATGATCAGGGAGGAGAATACTTGAGCATAGAATTCCTGGACTATTCAACAGAGAATAAGATTCTCTCTCAGCATTACTCCTCCGTATACACCACAGCATGTCAGTGTATCGGGGCGGAGCATTCAGACCCTATTAGATAGGGTGCGCTCAATGATGAGTACTACTGAGTTACCTATTTCCTTTTGGGGAATTATGCACCTGAGAAGATGCATACCTATTGAATAGGGCTCCAACCAAATCAGGTGCCTACCACTCCATATGAGATATGGTATAGGAAGAGCCCATGTCTTAAGTAAGTTAAGATTTGGGCTTATCCGGCCTATGTCTAAAAGAAAAATCCGGACAAGCTCGAGACAAGGTCAGTTCTGTGGAAGTTTGTTGGATATCCTAAGCATTCGCAAGGGAATATCTTTTACCACATTGAGAAACAAATGGTGTTTTATTTCTCGGCATGCCACCTTTTAATAAAAGGAATTTCTTGTGAAGAAATTAGTGGTCATGAGGTAGAACTGGAATAAGTTCCAGCTATACAAACTACAGCTGATGATTTGGTAGAATCGGAGGATTCGATAGTTCCCAAAGAACCTCAGCCACTCCGCCAATTTGGTAGGGTTCCTCATCCACCTGAGAGATACTACGGTTTTCTCTATGACAGTGGGAGAGAGGATTGCATCATGAGATGATGACCCAACTAAGTTTCGAGTGGGGACTCTGTAAGAATGGCTGGATCCTAAGCGATCTGAGATGGAATCCATATACACCAACAAAGTATGGACTTTGGTTGCTTTATCTGATTAAACCCCCATCAGGAGCAAGTATATCTTGAGAAGATTACTTGGAGTAGATGGAAAAGTTGAGACTTTCGAAGCTAGACATGTTGTAAAAGGTTCTCGTCATCGACCAAGTATGGATTATGATGAAACCTTTTCTAGTGCCTATGCTTAAGTCCATCCGGATTCTACTTACCATTGCTACATACCATGACTACGATATCTGGCTGTTGGGTGTCATGACCGCTTTTCTAAATACTGATTTAGAAGAGAGCGTTTATAAGTACACAGCTAGAGGGCTTCGTAGACAGTGGGAGCAGCGAAAACGTGTGCAAGTTGCTTTACAGGTTAAAGCAGGCATCGCGGAGTTGGAACATCTGTTTTGATGTGGTAGTCAAAGCGTTTGACTTCATCAAAATGGTAGATGAACCTTATATATACAAAAAGGTAGTAGAGAGTAAAGTGGTCTTCCTCGTATTGTACGTGATGACATACACTTGATAGGGAAGGTGTTTCCTATGCTACACTCGGTCAATCTCCTCTTATCACGTTGATTATCCATATAGGATCAAGGTGATACCTCCTAAATCCTGGGTTTTTGATCTATGAGATAGATTTAAGTGGATGTTAGGATTCTCAGTAGGTGTAGTGAAATGGTATCAATAGATCCTAGGGAGAATCATTGGATAGCTTCCAGGGTGGTAAGGTCGACTGAATGACAGTCAAAGGCATTGTCTTTACCCTCAGTGGAGGGACGGTATGTTGGAAGAGTTCTAAGTAAGATACCGTGGCAAACTAGACGATAAAGGATGGATACATCGCTACCAAAGATGCTACCAAAGAGGCAGTCTGGGTGTATATTAGTTTATGAGATGAACTTCGTTCCTACCATTGTGTGACAATGGAGTTGTGGCTTATGCTTAGAAACCCCTGTCCCATAAGTGACTCAGACATATTCTAAAGCAGTATCACCTGATCATGGAGATGGTTGATCTCCAAGGAGATCGAGGTTAGGAGAGTAGACTCAGAGGACAACATGACAGATCGACTCACAAAGGCCTTTTCCCAGAGAGACTTTTATGGGATGGTTGAGTATGAGATACTATAACCATTGCTATATGATGGCCCTAGTGCAAGTGGGAGATTGTTAGTTATATGTATACCCTAGAGGCCATTACTGTACATGAGATGTATATTGTAGTGGATTCTTGGACATATATAGGGAGGACTTTCTTGCTCGACATGATAGTATGCTATCTGGTTACTCTTTATCTTAACATGTACACTGATTATCTCTCTGTTACATGTTGGTAAAGCCCTTAGGATGTGTACTTGACTACCTGGATTATGATGAGGATCATACTAGTGGGGATAAAGGTAGTCGGTAAGTACATCCTTTAATGTCCCTAGTCGTGGGTGTATCGAGACGGGGCATCGATATACTAGAGTAGACTAGCGTATAACTTCTCGACCCATACAGATGGACGATGGATGATCCCATATCTATTTGTGTTTGACATCAGAGATGGTATACGGGTGCTCAGTGGAGATTGCGTACACTGTATAGACTCACCGAGAACTCCTAGATGGTATTATACCTCATGTCAGATGGCAGTTCTCTGGTGACACTGGTACAGGTTAGTCCGCCGACCCGAGATCGTCATAGAGTCTTGTGTGATTCCCACTGTGCTTTGATTTCCACCTTACCGCATTCAAGAGGACTTGAAAAACGGTGGTTTTTGGGTACAGTCCTGAGTCACATGGAGGAAATGAGCGATAGGAAGGGATTTCGTCTCTCCCGATATTAGTGGTTGATTTTGCGCTGTGCTCGATTGGCTATAACAGAAAGTCCCTGACCAGGGCTATTTCTGAGATTTACTGGTAAGTGTTATCAGTAGTTTCTCGACCCGTTATGAGCCTCACATCGGCATGACTTATCAAGCTATTGGGGTCTGACGTTTACCACCCCCAGGCGAGATATGCGACATATCAGACGAAGAGACCGGACTGTACGGTAGTGTTACTGATTGGATTCGTAGGAGTATGAGCAGGCTTTCTTGTTGATCTTCTGATAGCTCAATACCCGGGTTGCTGTTACATTTAGCAGACCGCTTGCGGCTTGTGGGTGTTTAATATGATCATCACCTACTGCCGGCGTATTGACGAGTCTTTAGAGTCCTACACAAAGGTTTCTTGGTTCATGTGAAACGGAGTAGGAGCACATATGTGATATGTGCGGGACCGAAATTAATGCGCGTATGTGATACCGCATTCTATTTTCGCGATATGTGATATCGGTCGGTTATATGTGATATAGCCGGGTTATCGGATCATATGTTGATTCGATAGATTGTTACATTTAATATTAGTCGGTTGTATGTCATATAGCCGGATTATTAAATCAAGGGTTGATTTAATAATTTAATATATAATTGTATATTTGATATACTAGATTACATTAACTAATATTAGCTCACTTAATCATTTCTTTTTCTCACTTGTGTGCATTAGTGTATATGTGATATATATTAATGTACAACTTTTTGTGTCATGCTTGAGGCCACATGCTTCATAGGTGTATGAGACTCACATCATACTAATAATAATGTTAAGGTTTTATTTATTTAAAGTAAATCAAAATTAGTGGAATTAAGTCACATGGTTGAAGCTTGTAGAAGCTTGTGGAACCATTGACCAAGTCCACTCTTTTTGTTTTACTTGTAGATATTTATTAACTTAACCATTATTGTTAGCCATGGTTTAATATCTACATGGATTAGTGTATGACACTAACTCATCCATGGTTGATATTCTTACCTCATGAGTTCATTCCCATCTCTTCACTTCATCTTCTTCATCCTTAAGAAAAAGTTTTCTAGCTTTTGGAAAAGTGAGAAAATATTGTGAGAAAATAAAACTAAAGTGAGCCCATTTCTTATTTTATCATCCTCTACTACTTGCCATTTAGTATAGAGTGTTTGATTCACTAATTTCACAATTAGTGAAGAGGTAGCATGAGCTTGAGTCTCCTCGACGTAGATCATCTTCGGCCTCGAAGACTTCGAGCAAGCTTGTTCATTTCTCTGGGAGAACCCTTTCTAGAGTTCGGGTGTTCATGACTTGCAGCGAAGGGAATACTACACAGAGCTTTTGAAGTGAAGGACCGGTCTACAAAGGTTGTATTCCTCATTCACTTAGATATAAAGTAGTTTACATGTTGTTTCGTCGCATTTTCTAGTAAAGATTATATGGTTAGGGTTAACTAGAACGGCAAATTTTTGAAATTAGCATAGACGATGCCTCCTGAAACCTTGCTGTCGTTCTAGGTGTTAGTTATATGTATGCCCTAGAGGCCATTACTATACATAGGATGTATATTGTAGTGGATGCTTGGACATATATAGGGAGGACTTTCTTGCTCGACATGATAGTATGCTATCTGGTTGCTCTTTACCTTAACGTGTACACTGATTGTCTCTCTGTTACATGTTGGTAAAGCCCTTAGGATGTGTACTTGACTACCTGGACTATGATGCGGATCATACTAGTGGGGACATGGTAGTCCATAAGTACATCCTTCAAGGTCCCTAGTCGAGGGTGTATCGAGACAGGGCAGCGATATACCAGAGTAGACTAGCGTATACCTTCTCGACCCATACAGATGGGCGATGGATGATCCCATATCCATTGGTGTTTGACATCAGAGATGGTGTATGAGTGCTCAGTGGAGACTGGGTACACTGGACGGACTCGCCGAGAACTCCCAGATGGTATTATACCTCACGTCAGATGGCAGTTCTCTGGTGACACTGGTACAGAGTAGTCTGTTGACCCGAGATCGTCATAGAGTCTTGTGTGATTCCCACTGTGCTTTGATTTCCACCTTACCACGTCCAAGAGGGCGTGCAAAATGGTGGTTTTTGGGTACAGTCCCGAATCACATGGAGGCAATGAGCGATAGGAGGGGTTTCGTCTCTCCCGGTATAGGGAGTTGATGTTGCACTGTGTTCGATTGGCTATAACCGGAAATCCCTGGCCAGGGTTGCTGAGATTTACTTGTAAGTGTTATCTGTAGTTTCTCAAACTGTTATAGACCTCATATCGACACGACTTATCGAGCTATTGGGGTCTGACGATTACCACCCCTAGGCGAGATATGCGACATATCAGACGAACATACCGGACTGTACGGTAAGTGTTGCTCGTTGGATTCACAGGAGTGTGAGCAGGCTTGCTCGTTGATCTTCTGATCGCTCAATACCCGAGTGGCCGTTACGTTTAGCAGACCGCTTGCGGCTTGTGGGTGTTTGATATGATCATCACCTGCTGCCGGCGTATTGACGAGTCTTTAGAGTCCTACACAGAGGTTTCCTGGCTCAAGCGAAACGAAATAGGAGCGCATATGAGATATGTGCGGGACCGAGAATAATACCCGTATGTGATACTATATTTTATTCTCGCGATATGTGACATTGATCGGTTATATGCGATATAGCCGGGTTATCAGATCAAGTGTTGATTCGATAAGTTGTTACTATTGATATTAGTCGGTTATATGCAATATGACTGGATCTTTAAGTCAAGTGTTGATTTAATGATTTAATGTATAATTATATATTTGATATATTACTTTACATTAACTAATATTGGTTCACTTAAGATGTTTTTCTCACTTGTTTGTGCACATTGTATATGTGATATATTTTTGTGCACAAGATTGTATCATGTTTGATGATACATGCAAACTTGGGTGTGCATGCTTTAAACCATAGTTTAGGTTAATGGTTAAGGTGTTATTTATTTATTTATTTATTTATTATGTCAAGAAATAAAATGGTGGCTTATTTTGTTTCATACTTGAAGCTTCATGAAGCTTTGAAAAGCTTTGACCATTTTGTTTCTTTCCTAAACCTAACCATTACCTAAACCCTAGTTTATTCTCTACATGAGTTTACTAACCCTTGGTTGCATTATGATAAGGCATCACTTGATTTTCTATTTTGATAATTGATTTTTCCTTTTCTTTCTTCATCTTCTTCTTCAAGTGAAGAAAAGAAAAGCTTTCTAGAAAAATGTCAAGTGATGATTCCAAGTGAGAAATCCAAATCCAAAGTGAACCCACTTCCTATTTCTTCATCCTCTTCCACTTGCCATGTAGTATAGGGTGTTTTCTTCACAAGTTTCATGACTTGGTGAAGTTGGAGCTTGATCTTGAGTTGCCTCGACGTAGATCATCTTCGGCATCGAAGTCAACGACCTAGCCCGATCGTTTCTCCGATGAAACCACCGCGAGAGTCTAGGATCCGATGATCGCAGCGAAGGGACATCGTCACGAAGCTATGGAGGTGGAGGACCGGATCTACAAAGCTTGTATTTCCGTTCACTTAGTGTAAATGAGATTTACTTTCTTTAAGTTTCGCCTAAACTCTAGTTAACGATCTTTGCTTAGGGTTTCTCAGCACCTAAAATTTGAATTTGGCATGGTTAATGCCTTGTGGAACCTCTTGAGTGTGCCTAGGAACCCTACAGTGGTATCAGAGACTAGCTAGAGTTTTAGGCGAAGTGTAGACGAAGTTAGAAGTCCGATCAAACCCGTAAACCCCGACAAAACCCTTCTCTGTACATTTTTTCAAAACAGTGGATATTTGTGAATTAAAAATTCTCAGAAAAACAAGCAGGAAAAAAATAAGAATTACAGTGAAATACGGTCCACTAAGTCAATAATTGGACCGCGGATTTGGCGGCGGTTCCGCGGCCAAAATTTGGACTTAGTCCCTGAAATTTCATATATTTATTCTTAGGTCCTTTCTTGGCAATTTTGTATGGGAATTTTTTTAATTCCACTCAAGTGTTTAGTTTTCTAGGGTTTTATTGGGGACTCGTTAATCTGATCGGATAATTTAACTTCGTTTATGTTTTTCCGGATATTTTAGAAACTGTTAAAAAGTTCGACCGGATATAAATACCCACTTTTTCCCCTCCCGGGAAATTTCCAAGTGTTGGATTTTTCCGTAGTTTAAGAATGTTCTAAGTAGTGCAAGTAACGCGATGGACCCTCTAGAAGACAACAAACCTTAACTCGATTATGTGACCGTCTTGAACTGCCCTTTGAACCTTAGCGTTTGGGGCAGTACGGCGTGCCACATGTGAGGCGTTGGCTTGACACTTCTACGGCTGGACCGTTGGTACTGAGGCATGAAGTGGATATTTTTGAACTTATTTCAAGTCTTGAGCTATTTCGGGAAACATTGGGTGTTTGATTGTTCGATCGGAAAGTTTAACATTTTCTATTTATCTGGAATGTGATACAATATTTGGAATCCACAAGTAGTTATGAGATAACTGAATGAATGTTATAAACATAGCAGTTTAGTCTCACTTGATCGGTTGCCACAGGATTTTGGTGTGATCAAAAGTCCATCGCAATCACGTAGCGTACGCGGATACTCGTCGGGTAAACTTAATAGACAACCTCACTCCATAGCCCCGACCAAGTGACTGTAGGAGAACCCCGTCGCCGAAAGCGTCCGTTCGGGTGCTCGCGGCAGCGGTGTTCCGCCTTGGTGCACTTCGTCGGCGGCATCGGGGGTGCAGCCGTCTACTGAAGTTTCCGACGAGCATTCGATCAGGATGTCGGGAATCTTATTGAATTGCCCGACTTGATATTGAAAAGTGTTTTCGATAATGAGACTAAAATGCGGGGTTTATAATTGTTAGGCATGCGATGTCTAAGGAATTCATTTGATTAGGCATGCGATGTCTAAAGAGTTTGCGAATTCCAACTGTTGTAGTTTTACACTTTCTTTTCTGCGACCGTAAGTGTAATATGTGATATAGCCGGTTTCGTTGCTATATGTCAACGACAATTGGGATGGGCATACTTACTTACGTTGATGACATGTGATGTTATGTGTTGCTGGATATGTTATATTGGATCGTCGTGTTTGAATAACCGGGTTTTTTTTTATGTGAGATGAGTGTTTTTCATTTTCATTCATGTAAAAACTTGTATGTAATATTATTTTATTGGGGCACTTCCAGGTTGCGGAAGATGTCACCTTTTATATATTATTTTCTTTTTCGCACTAGGATAGACCTAAGGAGGGGAGCACAAGTAACCGGGTTCCAGAGTCCAGTGGGAGACCAACTCGAGGAGTCGAGTTCGGGTCTCCTAACTCTAGAATTGGTAGGGTTGCTCACCGCTCTCGTAGGGGTCTAGGAGTGTGGGTAAGGCTATTCATCGCGACTGTGGAATCCGTGTTTTATACTGGCTCGTATTGAAAACACGGACGTCCTAGTATATCCAATGTTTCATATGATTCTTCTGCTGCGATATCTGTGATGTGATCATTTGATATGTTGTGATGGATACTGTATATAGTATATATGATATATTATATAGACGTTACTTATGTTTTACACCCGCGCTAGCCCTGCCCCGCTCTGCCGTTAGTCACCTAACCTAACGGTGCACGAGGGGACATCGAGGCGAATGCGGATGGCATAAGTGTACGTCGTATTTATCTGTGATGTTTAGGTAACTTAAATGATGGGAATTCATTAATATGATTAATGAAAGTAAAAGAAACCTAAAGATGTTGTAGAATCGAATTTCAAAAATAAAACAGGTAGCTACAGTTCTTGCTTTGCACAGCGGTATATATGATATATCCTGCACCTTATTCGATGAGGAAAGGGCCGACGATCCCTTCACCGGGAGTGACCCCTTTAGCAATAACTGGCAGATGCTACACCCCTCGGTTTGTCTTTTGATTGCTTCTATAGTTCTTGCTTTGCACAGTGATATATATGATATATCCCGCACCTCATTCGACGAGGAAAGGGCCGAGGATCCCTTCACCGGGAGTGACCCCTTTAGCAAAACTAGAAAAGCCTCAAAAACACTCCATTTTAAAATCATTTGATTCTACAACGATATCAAGTTCATTACGCAATAGGTTTTTAGAAAAACCTGTCGTAGCCCTCCGTCATTTCAGATAAGTCCTACTTAGTATTCGTGCTTCGTTTGTTGGCCTGCGTCAAGGCGTAGTGTGCGGTAGCTAACTAGTATTTATCTGTTTATGCATATGATGCAGATTGGATTAGGGTAGTCGTGCGACTTTGTTGGCCTGCGTCAAGGGTCGTGCGGGTGGGTTTAATTCAATCAAGAAATGACGGGTTGAACTTGACTAGCAGACTATGGTTTGTTGGCCTGCGTCAAGGTCATAGGACGCTAGGGGAAAAATATTATCGGGAATTTCAAGTGTTGAAATTTGCAATGAGATTGCATACCTTCTATGAGATAGTTGGATCCCGATACCCGCTGCGAGTAAGAGTTACTCCTGGGAGAGTTTTACACATTACAATTAGCCGATCAAGTAGGTGTCTAGAAAGGTGTCAACGGGGTTATGCCTCTGGGAAAACGAGGTTTACATTAATTAGGTTCGTGCGAAAGCACGGGGGACCTCCCTCAAAGTACCGACACTGGCCTGGCTGAAAGATTGGCGAACTTGTAGCGTGTAATTAATCCTGGCTAGTCTTTCCTTTTAGGGTTTGAAGGAAGATTTGATAAAAACAGTGGGAGCCATCCTGATTAGATAAAATAATAACCAATCTATTCTTGCAAGAGCGCACGCAGAGTGTTTTCTTCTCTCTCTCTCCAGGTAGCGACCATTTCACGCCTTAATCAAGATAATAAAACAGATATATTGACCGAACCCGCTTGTTATACTGAGCTGGGGAACGTTGGTCCCGCTCCAACTTATAATTGTTATAAGACAGAGCTGGAAATAGGGGAATACCAGGATTCCCATGCCGCCCAAACGAAGAAAGTGCATGAGATGCATCTCCTTCGGGTGTGTTCATTACAAAGAACTGTTTCTCAGTATCCTCTACGTCCTGGGTATTAGATACCGGATCAGGATCCCGCAAATGTAATCCGTTACATGGGCTACAGAAAGGTAGAGAACTGAAAACGGGTGATAAGTTTCATGAGACAGAAAACGGGGCAAGTGTTGCAGCCAAGTCTGTTGGTCACTGTCACACTGTATTACCAGTACATTGATTCTGAACAAATGCTTTTAGATACCATACCTGATATACAAAATCATATCAATCTCTTTATTTAGTAAAGAAAGGATATAATTTTGTATTGTTGGATAATGTTTTGAACATTTCCTATATCAAATGTTGATCAGTTCAGGTACGTTATCTAAAAGCATTGACGTTCTAAAGCAAACTATAGTTCTTAGTATACAGAACACACACAAGAGGAAGAGTTCAGAAATGAACGAATCCTTCTTGAGGCGTTGTAGACTAGGTCATATCAATGCGACCCGACTGGCTGAAGTTACATTTAGATGCATATTTAAATTAGTTTGAATTTACATCTTGTGAAACTTGCCAGTCATGTCACAAAGATTAGATGACCATAGCTCTGTTTATTGGAAACAGAGAAAGAGTTAGTAAACTCTTGGGACTGATACATGATGATGTATGTAAGGTCCCCGGTCTACACATGCCAGGACCGGTTCTTTGTACTTCATTACATTCTCTGATAAATCTCTCAAGATTCAGACATATGTTCCTGTTGAAACACAAGTCTGAACCTTTTGAGATATTCACAGAATATAAGTTAGAAGTAGAGAACCAAAATACGGGTATAAGTATTATGTCCTTTGATGAGATCAAGGAGGAGAATACTTGTGCATAGAATTCCTGGACTATTCTAAAGGAGAATGAGATTGTCTCTCAGCATTACTCCTCCGTATACACCATAGCACGATGGTATATCGGGGCGGAGCAATTGCACCCTATTCGATATGGTGCGCTCTATGATGAGTACTACTGAGTTACCTATTTCCTTTTGGGGGTTATGCACTTGAGAAGCTGCATACCTATTGAAATTAGGTTCGAATCAGATCACAGCCTACCACTCCATATGAGATATGGTATGGGAAGAGCCTATGTCTTAAGCTAGTTAAGATTTGGGGTTGACCGGCCTATGTCTAAAAGCAAAACCGGACAAACTCGAGGCAAGGTCTGTAATGTAGAACTGGAAAGGTTCCAGCTATACAAACTACATTAGATGATTTGATAGAACCAAAGGATTCAATAGTAACCAACGAACCTCAGCCTCTCCGCCGATCTAGTAGGGTTTCTCACCCACCTGAGAGATACTTCGGTTTCTCTATGACAATGGGAGCGAGGATTGCATCATGAGATGATGACCCAACTAGTTTCGAGCAGGCCATCGAGAGTAGCGACTCTGTAAGAATGGCTGGTTGCTTAGCGATCTGAGTTGGAATCCATGTACACCAACAAAGTATAGACTTTGGTTGCTATATCTGAAGGGTTAAATCCCCATCAGGAGCAAGTATATCTTGAGAAGATTACTTGGTGTAGATGGAAAAGTTGAGACTTTCAAAGCTACACTTGTTAAAGGTTTTCATCATCGACCAGGCGTGGATAATGATGAAACCTTTTCCAGTGGCTATGCTTAAGTCCATCCGGATCCTACTTACCACGGCTACATACCATGACTATGATATATGGCGGTTGGGTGTCATGACTGCTCTTCTAAATGATATTTTAGAAGAGAGAGTCTATAAGTACACAGTCAGAGGGCTTCGTAAACAGTGGGAGCAGCGGAAACGTGTACAAGATGCTTTATAGGATAAAGCAGGCATCGCGGAGTTGGAACATCTATTTTGATGTAGTAGTCGAATAGTTTGACTTCATCAAAATTGTAGATGAACCTTGTATAAACAAAAGGGTAGTAGGGAGTATGGTGGTGATCCTCGTAGTGTACGTGGATGACACACTCTTGATAAGAAAGCAGTTTCCTATACTACGCTCGGTCAATCTCCGCTTATCACAATGATTCTCCATATAGGATCAAAGTGATACCTCATAAATCCTGGTTTTGGATCTATAAGATAGATCTAATTGGATGTTAGGATTCTCACTAGTTGTAGTGAGATGGTATCAATTGATCCTGGGGAGAATCACTAGAAAGGTTCCAGGGTGATAAGGACGACTGAAAGTCAGTCACAGGCATTGTCTTTACCCTCAGTAAAGGGACGGTATGTTGGAAGAGTTCCAAGCTAGATACCATGGCAAACTAGACGATAAAGGATGGATACATCGCTACTTAAGATACTACCAAAGAGGCAGTCTGGATGTATATTTGTTCATGAGAAGAACTTAGTTCCACCCATTGTGTGACAATGGAGTTGTGGCTTATGCCAAGGAACGTCCGTCCCATCAGTGATCCGGACATATTCTAAGGCATTATCACCTGATCATGGAGATGGTTGATCTCCAAGGTGATCGAGGTTAGGAGAACAGACTCAGAGGACAACACGGCGGATCCACTCACAAAGGCCTTTTCCCAGAGAGAAATTTTTATGGGATGGTTGAGTATGAGATACTACAACCACTGTTATCAGATGGCCCTAGTGCAAGTGGGAGATTGTTAGTTATATGTATGCCCTAGAGGCCATTACCATACATAGGATGTATATTGTAGTGGATGCTTAGACATATATAGGGAGGACTTTCTTGCTCGACATGATAGTATGCTATCTGGTTGCTCTTTACCTTAACGTGTACACTGATTGTCTCTCTGTTACATGTTGGTAAAGCCCTTAGGATGTGTACTTGACTACCTGGACTATGATGCGGATAATACTAGTGGGGACATGGTAGTTCATAAGTACATCCTTCAAGGTCCCTAGTCGTGGGTGTATCGATATACCGGAGTAGACTAGCGTATACCTTCTCGACCCTTACAGATGGGCGATGGATGATCCAATATCCATTGGTGTTTGACATCAGAGATGGTGTACGGGTGCTCAGTGGAGACTGGGTACACTGGACGGACTCGCCGAGAACTCCCAGATGGTATTATACCTCACGTCATATGGCAGTTCTCTGGTGACACTGGTACAGAGTAGTCTGTTGACCCGAGATCGTCATAGAGTCTTGTGTGATTCGCACTATGCTTTGATTTCCACCTTACCACGTCCAAGAGGGCATGCAAAACGGTGGTTTTTGGGTACAGTCCCGAATCACATGGAGGCAATGAGCGATAGGAGGGGATTCGTCTCTCCCGGTATAGGGAGTTGATGTTGCACTGTGTTCGATTGGCTATAACCGGAAATCCCTGGTTAGGGTTGCTGAGATTTACTGGTAAGTGTTACCTGTAGTTTCTCGAACTGTTATAGACCTCATATCGACACGACTTATCGAGCTATTGGGGTCTGACGTTTACCACCCCTAGGCGAGATATGTGACATATCAGACGAACAGACCGGACTGTTCGGTAAGTGTTGCTCGTTGGATTCACAGGAGTGTGAGCGGGCTTGCTCGTGTTAGTTATATGTATGCCCTAGAGGCCATTACTATACATAGGATGTATATTGTAGTGTATGCTGGGACATATATAGGGAGGACTTTCTTGCTCGACATGATAGTATGCTATCTGGTTGCTCTTTACCTTAACGTATACACTGATTGTCTCGCAGATACATGTTGGTAAAGCCCTTAGGATGTGTACTTGACTACCTCGACTATGATGCGGATCATACTAGTGGGGACATGGTAGTCTATAAGTACATCCTTCAAAGTCCCTAGTCGTGGGTATATCGAGACGGGGCATCGATATACCAGAGTAGACTAGCGTATACCTTCTCGACCCATACAGATGGGCGATGGATGATCCCATATCCATTGGTGTTTGACATCAGAGATGATATACGGGTGCTCAGTGGAGACTGGGTACACTGGACGGACTCGCCGAGAACTCCCAGATGGTAATATACCTTACGTCACATGGCAGTTCTCTGGTGACAATGGTACAGAGTAGTCTGTTGACCCGAGATTGTCATAGAGTCTTGTGTGGTTCCCACTGTGCTTTGATTTCCATCTTACCACGTCCAAGAGGGCGTGCAAAACGGTGGTTTTTGGGTACAGTCCCGAGTCACATGGAGGCAATGAGCGATAGGAGGGGATTCGTCTCTCCCGGTATAGGGAGTTGATGTTGCGCTGTGTTCGATTGGCTATAACAGGAAATCCCTGGCCAGGGTTGCTGAGATTTACTGGTAAGTGTTACCAGTAGTTTCTCGAATTTTTATAGACCTCATATCGACACGACTTATCGAGCTATTGGGGTCTGACGTTTACCACCCCTAGGCAAGATATGCGACATATCAGACGACGAGACCGGACTGTACGGTAGTGTTACTGGTTGGATTCACTGGAGTGTGAGCGGGCTTGCTCGTCGATCTTCTGATCGCTCAATACCCGGGTGGCCGTTACGGTTAGCTGACCGCTTGCGGCTTGTGGGTGTTTGATATTATCATCACCTGCTGCCGGCGTATTGACGAGTCTTTAGAGTCCTACACAGAGATTTCCTGGCTCAAGCAAAACGAAATAGGAGCGCATATGAGATATGTGCGGGACCGAGAATAATACCAGTATGTGATACTGTATTCGATTCTCGCAATTTGTAACATTGATCGGTTATATGCGTTATAGCCGGGTTATCGGATCAAGTGTTGATTCGATAAGTTGTTACTATTGATATTAGTCGGTTATATGCGATATGACCGGGTCGTTAAATCAAGTGTTGATTTAGTGATTTAATGTATAATTATATATTTGATATATCACTTTACATTAACTAATATAGGTTCACTTAAATGGATTTTCTCACTTGGAGTTCACAAGTTGTATGTGTGATATACTTTTGTGCACTTGATTGTATCATGTTTGATGATACATGTTAACTTGGTTAAGTGTAAAGATTAAACCATGGTTAAGTTAATGAATAGGGTTTTGATTATCTTACTTATTTATTTATTTATTTGTTTTGGAAAAGATAAAGAAAGATTGGTGGCTTTGTTTGTTTGTTTGTTGAAGATTCATGAAGCTTTGACTTAGTCACCATTCTTGTCTTCATACTTAACCCTAACCATTTAAACAAACCATGGTCTATTCTCTACATTTTACTAAGGTTAGTATTATGATAAGTATTCATTTTCCTTTTCATTTTAATAACTTATCATAATATTATCATCTTATTCTTCTTCATCTTCAAAGAAGAAAAGCTTGCCTCATCAATGGCAAGTGATGAAATCATGTGAGAAATCCAATTCTAAAGTGAACCCACTTCCTATTTCTTCATCCTCTACCTCTTGCAAAGTAGTATGGGGTGTTTCCTCACAAGTTTTCAAGGCTTGGTGAAGGTGGAGCTTGATCTAGTGATGCCTCGACGTAGATCATCTTCGGCATCGTCGTCGATGACCTAGCCCGCTTTTTCTCCGATGAAGCCGATGCAAGAGTCATGTTTCAATTTGGACAGCGGAGAGGACTTCATCATGGAGCTATGGAGGTGGAGAAACGGATCTACAAAGGTTGTATTTCCATTCTTTTAGTTTAGTTGTAAACTAGTTTCCTTTTCGCCTAAAAATCTAGTCAACGATCTAGTCTAGGGTTTCTCGGCACCGCAATTTTTCAAATTGGCATGGTTGATGCCTTGTGAGACCTCCTTGGTGTGCCTAGGAACCTTTCATTGGTATCAGAGCCTAGCTAGAGCCTTAGGCGAAGTCTAGACGGAGTTTGAAGTCCGATCGAACCGAAACCCCAATATTTCCATGCACTCTGGACTTTTTCTGAAAAAGCGGTTTTTTCCAAATTAAAAATTCTTAAAATATTCATCAGGAAATTCTAAGAATTACGGTGCAAAAATTACCTAATGATCTGTCTAGAGCGCGGCGGAACCGCGGCATTAGCCGCCTATTGCGGCGGTTCCGCGCTCATTTAGTCTCTTCATGCATTGAATTTTGCACAGTAACTCCTATTTTTCAGTGCTGGTTTTCCTGGGAATTTTTAATATTTATTCAAGAGTTGAAATTTCTGGGTTGTATTGGGGAATTCGTGGATTCGATCGGAGTATCAGATTTTGTCTATGTGGCTTTCCGGATATTTTAGAATATGTTAAAAAGTTCGACCGGATGTAAATACCCAATCTTTCCCCTGCCGGGAAATTTCCAAGTGTTGGATTTTTCCGTGGTTTAAAGACGTTCTAAGTAGTGCAAGTAACGCGATGGACCCTCTATAAGACAACAAACCTTAACTCGATTATGTGACCGTCTTGAACTTCCCTTTGAACCTTCGGGTTTGGGGCAGTACGGCGTGCCACATGTGAGGCGTTGGCTTGACCCTTCTACGGCTGGACCGTTGGTAGTGAGGCACGAACTGAATGTTTTTAGACTTGTTTCATGTGTTGAGCTGTATCGGGAAAACTTGGGTGTTCGATTGTTCGATCGGAAAGTTTAACATGTTCTAATTATCTGGAATGTGATACAATAATTGGAATTCACAAGTAGTTATGAGATAACTGAATGAATGTTATAAATCTAGCGGTTTAGTCTCACTTGATCGGTTGCCACGGAATTTTGATGTGATCAAAAGTCCGTCGCAATCACGTAGCGTACGCGGATACTCGCCGGGTAAACTTAATAAACAGCCTCGCTCCATAGCCCCGACCAAGTGACTGTAGGAGAACCCCGTCGCCGAAAGCATCCGTTCGGGTGCTCGCGGCAGCGGTGTTCCGCCTTGGTGCACTTCGTCGACGGTATCAGGGGTGCAGCCGTCTACTGAAGTTTGCGACGAGCATTCGATCAGGATGTCGGGAATCTTGTTGAATTGCCCGACTTGATATTGAAAAGTGTTTTCGATTTTAAGACTAAAATGCGGGGTTTATAATTGTTAGGCATGCGATGTCAAAGGAATTCATTTGATTAGGCATGCGATGTCTATGCAGGTTGCGGATTCCAACTGTTGTAGTTTTACACTTTCTTTTCTGTGACCGTAAGTGTAATATGTGATATCGCCGGTTTCGTTGCTATATGTCAACGACAATTGGGATGCGCATATTTACTTACGTTGATGACATGTGATGTTATGTGTTGCTGGATATGTTATATTGGATCGTCGTGTTTGAATAGCCGGGGTTTTTTATGTGAGATGAGTGTTTTTTATTTTCATTCATGTAAAAACTTGTATGTAATATTCTTTTATTGGGACACTTCCAGGTTGCGGAAGATGTCACCTTTTGTATATTATTTACTTTTCCGCACTAGGATAGACCCAAGGAGGGGAGCACAAGTAATCGGGTTCTGGAGTCCAGTGGGAGACCAACTCGAGGAGTCGAGTCCGGGTCTCCTAACTCTAGAATTGGTAGGGTTGCTTGCCGCTCTCGTAGGGGTCTAGGGGTGTGGGTTTGGCTATTCATCGCGACCGTGGAATCCGTGTTTTATACTGGCTCGTATTGAAAACACGGACGTCCTAGTATATCCAATATTTCATATGTTTCTTCTGCTGCGATATCTGTGATGTGATCATGTGATGTTCGGTGATAGATATAGTATATAGTATATATGATATATTATATAGGCGTTACTTATGTTTTACACCCGCGCTAGCCCTGCCCTGCTCTGTCATTAGTTACCTAACCTAACGGTGCACAAGGGGACATCGAGGCGAATGCGGATGGCATAAGTGTACGTCGTATTTATCTGTGATGTTTAGGTACTTAAATGACAGGACTTCATTAATGTGATTAATGAAATAAAAGAAACCTAAGATGTTGTAGAATTGAATTTCAAAAATAAAACAGGTAGCTACAGTTCTTGCTTTGCACAGCGGTATATACGATATATCCTGCACCTTATTCGATGAGGAAAGGACCGAGATCCCTTCACCGGGAGTGACTCCTTTAGCAATAACTGGCAGATACTACAACCTTCGGTTTGTCTTTTGATTGCTTTTAAGTGTTTTTGCTTTGCACAGTGATATATGTGATATATCCCGCACCTCATTCGACGAGGAAAGGACCGACGATCCCTTCACCGGGAGTGACTCCTTTAGCAAAACTAGAAAAGCCTCAAAAGCACTCCATTTCAAAATTCATTCGATCCTACAACGATATCAAGTTCATTACGCAATAGGTTTTCATAAAAACCTGTCGTAGCCCTCCATCATTTCAGATAAGTAGTAGTTAGTATTCGTGCTGCGTTTGTTGGCCTTTGTCAAGGCGCAGTGTGCGGTAGCTAACTAGTGCTTATCTGCTTATGCATATGATGCAGATTGAGTTAGGGTAGTCGTGCGACCTTGTTGGCCTTTGTCAAGGGCCGTGCGGGTGGGTTTAATTCAATCAGGAAATGACGGGTTGAACTTGACTAGCATCCTATGGTTTGTTGGCCTTTGTCAAGGTCATAGGAGGTTAGGGGCAAAATATTATCGGGAATTTCAAGTGTTGAAATTTGCAATGAGATTGCATACCTCCTATGAGATAGTTGGATCCCGATACCCGCTGCGAGTAAGAGTTACTCCTGGGAGAGTTTTACACATTACAATTAGCCGATCAAGTAGGTGTCTAGAAAGGTGTCAATGAGGTTACGCCTCTGGGAAAACGAGGTTTACATTAATTAGGTTCGTGCGAAAGCACGGGGGACCTCCCTCAAAGTACCGACACTGGCCTGGCTGAAAGATTGGCGAACTTGTAGTGTGTAATTAATCCCGGCTAGTCTTTCCTTTTAGGGTTTGAAAGAAGATTTGATAAAAAGCAGTGGGAGCCATCCTGATTAGATAAAATAATAACCAATCTATTCTTGCAAGAGCGCACGCTGAGTGTTTTCTTCTCTCTCTCTCCTGGTAGCGACCATATCACGCCTTAATCAAGATAATAATATGGATATTTGACCGAACCCGTGTAAGTCCACGTTGCGACCCCCGGTTCTTACGGAGAGGCGGAAACGGTATAAAAAACAAATTTTTTTTTAGCGCATGGGGCAACATGGACTAACAAAGTCGGGATCTTTTCTAAACTAAACTAGCTATCATGCTAAAGAGAGTTAGCTACTCGGATAAAAGGTTATACCTAACTTGAACTCTTTCTTCTTGAAACCTAGTAGAGGTTGATGGTTCTCTCCTCGTCGCCTTCTTCCGTCAAAGATGGATCCACCTGAGGGTTCAACCTTCGGGCTCTTTCTCGAACTTAGAGTGAACTAGGATCTCCGGCTTGCTAAATCTTGAACCCTAGAGAGAGTAGAGAGTATCTATGGGGTGTTTTCTTTTCAAGGAGAGGGATTCTCAACACATGAGAAGGATTCTCCTTGAGCTTGAGGAAGAAGAAGATGAAATGAGGAGAGAGAATCCATATGATAGAATGAGCTCATTTTTCTTTTGCAACCATAACAAAAGGAAAAAGATATATCTAATTAATAATAATAATTCAAAATGAAATAGTTGATGGTTGTATTTGGAATGACCACTATCATCACTTCATTAAATGAATGTAAGCTAGAATCAAGGAGTATCCTTGCAAAGCAATGATGATGGTCAAACATTCAACCATGGTCAACAAGTCAACCATGGTCAACAAGTCAACAAAATCAACCATGACACAATTTCATTTAATTACTATTATTAATTGATATTTCATAAATCCATTAGGGTTTGGAAAAAGACGACTGTCAACTGTGCATACGCACCCGTTCCGAAACCCTAATGAAAGACCTCTTCCTCCGCCTCAAACAACTGTGCATACACACCTGCATTCTCGTTCCGAGGAACAAGAATACTGAGAGATAAAAGCAACCCCAAAACATATACCAGTATCTGGCTCAAACCAGAGCCTGCTAGTATAATCCGTCCGGACTCCAAAAGTGCACAAGTGCGCGGATGAGAACGAACCCTGCCGCAAAACCATGCGACCTCTACTCAGTTTTACCCAGAGGCGAATAGCCCTCTGTGTGGGACTCTAAAGACTCGACGCTACGCTGGCAGTGGGTTTAACCACAGACCGCAAGCGGCACTAGCTGTGCGTAACGGTCCCCAGGTAGATGCCGATAAGAAGACTGACGAGGTAAAACCCATCTGAACTCCTACTGAGTCTGAATGTGACATTCTCCGTACAGTCCGGTCTGTTCGTCTGATACATCGCATGTCGGGCCTAGGGGGCGGTAAACGTCAGTCCCCTAATAGCGGTACAAGTCGTGTCGGAGTGAAGCCCAAAACACCCTGAGATAACACTGGAAGCCTACCAGTATATCTCGCTTGCCCTGGCCAGGGACTACTCGTGTAATGGCTCTCCTAGACACAGCGCGATGTCAACCCCCAATACCGGGAGAGACGAATCCTGTCTAACCGTCACTTCCTCCAAGTGCTTCGGGACTGCACCCAACCATTACCTGTTTGCACGACTCCTTTGAGCCGTGGTAGGGTAGTGATCAAAATGCAGTGGGAACACACTCGAGGCGAAGTGCCAGTGTCGAGTCAGCGGACTAAGCTGTACTCATGTCACCTGGGAACTGATAACTGACGATAGGTATAATACCAACCTGTCAGTTCCCGACGAGTCCTGTCCAGTGTACTCGTAACCCAACGAGCACCCGTATACTATCTCCAGTACGATGTACTGATGGCTGTGGGACAGACCATCTCCCACACTGGGATGAGAAGCGCATACGCTAGTCTACTCCGGAGTATCGATGCCCTGTCTCGATAGTCCTGCGACTAGGGACCTGTATAAGGATGTGCTTATAGATTACCCAGCCCCCACTAGTGTGACTGCCGTCACAACGCTGGTAATCATGCAAATATCCTAAGGGCTCCACTAATGCGTATAGGTGATATACCAAAATAAACACATGTACACATTGAAGTAGAAACAAACCAAGTAGCATACTACTATATTGAGCAAGATTGTTTATACAAGGTAAATATCCCAAGCTTCCATTAAGTAATATACAAACTAGTATGATACAGTAATGGCCTCTAGGGCATATACACTAACAACCCGCTTGTTATACTGAGCTGGGGAACGTTGGTCCCGCTCCAACTTATAATTGTTATAAGACCGAGCAGGAAATTGGGGATTACCAGAATTCACGTGCCGCCCAAACGAAGAGAGTGCATGCTGATGCATCATCTTCGGGTGTGTTCATTACAAAGAACTGTTTCTCTGTATCCTCTACATCCTGGGTATGTGATACCAGATCAGGATCCCAGATATGTAATCTGTTACATAGGGCTACAGATAGGTAGAGAACTGAGAACGGGTGATAAGTTTCATGAGGCAGAAAACGGGGCAAGTGTTGCAGCCAAGTCTGTTGGTCACTGTCACCTTGTATTACCAATACATTGATTCTGAACGAATGTTATTAGATACCGAACCTGATATACAAAATCATATCACTCTCTTTATTAGTAAAGAAATGATAAAATTTTGTATTGTTGGATAATGTTTTGGACATTTCCTATATCAAAAGTTGATCGGTTCAGGCACGTTATCTAAGAGCATTTATGTTCTAAATCAAACTACAGTTCTTAGTATACAGAACACACACAAGAGGAAGAGTTCAGAAATGAACGAATCCTTCTTGAGGTATTGTACTAGGTCATATCAATGCGACCCGACTGGCTGAGTTACATTTAGATGCATATTTAAATCAGTTTGAATTTACATCTTGTGAAACTCGCCAGTCATGTCATAAAGATAAGATGACCATAGCTCTGTTTATTGGAAACAGAGAAAGAGTTAGTGAACTCTTGGGATTGATACATGTTGATGTATGTAAGGTCCCCTGTCTACACATGCCAGGACTGGTTCTTTATACTTCATTACGTTCTCTGATGATCTCTTTAGATTCAGACATATGTTCTTGTTGAAACACAATTCCGAACCTTTTGAGATATTCACAGAATATAAGTTAGAAGTAGAGAACCAAAATACGGGTATAAGTATTATGTCATATGATGAGATCAAGGAGGAGAATACTTGAGCACGGAATTCCTGGACTATTCTAAAGGAGAATGAGATTCTCTCTCGGCATTACTCCTCCGAATACACCATAGCACGATGGTGTATCGGGGCGGAGCAATCACACCCTATATGATATGGTGTGCTCTATGATGAGTACTACTGAGTTACCTATTTCCTTTTGGGAGTTATGCACTTGAGAATCTGCATACCTATTGAATAGGGTTCCAATCAAATCAGTTGCCTACCATCTCATATGTGATATGGAAAGGGAAGAGCCCATGTCTTAAGCTAGTTAAAGATTTGGGGTTGATCGGCCTATGTCTGAAAGCAAAATCCGGACAAGCTCGAGGCAAGGTCTGTAATGTAGAACTGGAAAGGTTCCAGCTATACAAACTACAGCTGATGATTTGATAGAACCAAAGGATTCAGTAGATTCCAACGAACCTCAGCCTCTCCGCCGATCTAGTAGGGTTCCTCACCCACCTGAGAGATACTTCTGTTTCTCTATGACAGTGGGAGCGAGGATTGCATCATGAGATGATGACCCAACTAGTTTCGAGCTGGCCATCAGGAGTGTGACTCTGTAAGAATGGCTGGATGCTTATCGATCTGAGATGGAATCCTTATACACCAACAAAGTATGGACTTTAGTTGCTATATCTGAAGGGTTAAATCCCCATCAGGAGCAAGTATATCTTGAGAAGATTACTTGGTGTAGATGGAAAAGTTGTGACTTTCAAAGCTAGACTTGTTAAAAGTTTGCATCATTGACCAGGTGTGGATAATGATGAAACCTTTTCAAGTAGCTATGCTTAAGTCCATCCAGATCCTACTTGTCACGGCTACATACCATGACTACGATATCTGGTGGTTGGGTGTCATGACTGCTTTTCTAAATGATGTTTTAGAAGAGTGCGTTTATAAGTACATAGCCAGAGGGCTTCGTAGACAGTGGGAGCAGCGGAAACGTGTGCAAGATGCTTTATAGGATTAAAGCAGGCATCGCGGAGTTGGAACATCTGTTTTGATGGATTAGTCAAAGAGTTTGACATCATCAAAATGGTAGATGAACCTTGTATAAACAAAAAGGTAGTAGGGAGTATGGTGGTGATCCTTGTAGAGTACGTGGATGACATACTCTTGATAAGAAAGGAGTTTCTTATGCTACACTCGATCAATCTCCTTTTATCACAAAGATTCTCCGTGTAGGATCAAAATGATACCTCCTAAATCCTGAGGTTTAGATCTATGAGATAGATTTAATTGGATGTTAGGATTCTCACTAGTTGTAGTGAGATGATATCAAACGATTCTGGGGAAAATCACTGGAAAGGTTCCAGGATGATAAAGACGACTGAATGTCAGTCGCAGGCATTGTCTTTACCCTCAGTAAAGGGACGGTATGTTGGAAGAGTTCCAAGATAGATACCGTGACATACTAGACGATAAAGGAAGGATACATCGCTACTTAAGATGCTACCAAAGAGGCTGTTTGGATGTATATTGGTTCATGAGATGATATATGTTCCTCCTATTGTGTGACAATGGAGTTGTGGCTTATGCCAAGGAACCCCGGTCCCATCAGTGACCCAGAAAAATTCTAAGGCAGTATCACCTGATCATGGAGATGGTTGATCTCCAAGGAGATCCAGGTTAGGAGAGTAGACTCAGAGGACAGCACGGCGGATCTACTCACAAAGGCCTTTTCCCAGAGAGAGACTTTTATGGGATGGTTGAGTATGAGATACTACAACCACTGCTATCAGATGGCCCTAGTGCAAGTGGGAGATTGTTAGTTATATGTATGCCCTAGAGGCCATTACTATACATAGGATGTATATTGTAGTGGATGCTGGGACATATATAGGGAGGACTTTCTTGCTCGACATGATAGTATGCTATCTGGTTGCTCTTTACCTTAACGTATACACTGATTGTCTCTCAGATACATGTTGGTAAAGCCCTTAGGATGTGTACTTGACTACCTCGACTATGATGCGGATCATACTAGTGGGGACATGGTAGTCTATAAGTACATCCTTCAAAGTCCCTAGTCGTGGGTATATCGAGACGGGGCATCGATATACCAGAGTAGACTAGCGTATACCTTCTCGACCCATACAGATGGGCGATGGATGATCCCATATCCATTGGTGTTTGACATCAGAGATGATATACGGGTGCTCAGTGGAGACTGGGCACACTGGACGGACTCGCCGAGAACTCCCAGATGGTAATATACCTTACGTCAGATGGCAGTTCTCTGGTGACACTGGTACAGAGTAGTCTGTTGACCCGAGATCGTCATAGAGTCTTGTGTGGTTCCCACTGTGCTTTGATTTCCATCTTACCACGTCCAAGAGGACGTGCAAAACGGTGATTTTTGGGTACAGTCCCGAGTCACATGGAGGCAATGAGCGATAGGAGGGGATTCGTCTCTCCCGGTATAGGGAGTTGATGTTGCGCCGTGTTCGATTGGCTATAACAGGAAATCCCTGGCCAGGGTTGCTGAGATTTACTGGTAAGTGTTACCAGTAGTTTCTCGAATAGTTATAGACCTCATATCGACACGACTTATCGAGCTATTGGGGTCTGACGTTTACCACCCCTAGGCGAGATATGCGACATATCAGACGATCAGACCGGACTGTACGGTAGTGTTACTGGTCGGATTCACTGGAGTGTGAGCGGGCTTGCTCGTCGATCTTCAGATCGCTCAATACCCGGGTGGCCGTTACGTTTAGCAGACCGCTTGCGGCTTGTGGGTGTTTGATATGATCATCACCTGCTGCCGGCGTATTGACGAGTCTTTAGAGTCCTACACAGAGGTTTCCTGGCTCAAGCAAAACGAAATAGGAGCGCATATGAGATATGTGCGGGACCGAGAATAATACCAGTATGTGATACTGTATTCGATTCTCGCGATTTGTAACATTGATCGGTTATATGCGTTATAGCCGGGTTATCGGATCAAGTGTTGATTCGATAAGTTGTTACTATTGATATTAGTCGGTTATATGCGATATGACCGGGTCGTTAAATCAAGTGTTGATTTAGTGATTTAATGTATAATTATATATTTGATATATCACTTTACATTAACTAATATAGGTTCACTTAAATGGATTTTCTCACTTGGAGTTCACAAGTTGTATATGTGATATACTTTTGTGCACTTGATTGTATCATGTTTGATGATACATGTTAACTTGGTTAAGTGTAAAGATTAAACCATGGTTAAGTTAATGATTAGGGTTTTAATTATCTTACTTATTTATTTATTTATTTGTTTTGGAAAAGATAAAGAAAGAATAGTGGCTTTGTTTGTTTGTTTGTTGAAGATTCATGAAGCTTTGACTTAGTCACCATTCTTGTCTTCATACTTAACCCTAACCATTTAAACAAACCATGGTCTATTCTCTACATTTAACTAAGGTTAGTATTATGATAAGTATTCATTTTCCTTTTCATTTTAATAACTTATCATAATATTATCATCTTCTTCTTCTTCATCTTCAAAGAAGAAAAGCTTGCCTCATCAATGGCAAGTGATGAAATCATGTGAGAAATCCAATTCTAAAGTGAACCCACTTCCTATTTCTTCATCCTCTACCTCTTGCCAAGTAGTATAGGGTGTTTCCTTCACAAGTTTTCAAGGCTTGGTGAAGGTGGAGCTTGATCTAGTGATGCCTCGACGTAGATCATCTTCGGCATCGTCGTCGATGACCTAGCCTGCTTTTTCTCCGATGAAGCCGATGCAAGAGTCATGGTTCAATTTGGACAGCGGAGAGGACTTCATCATGGAGCTATGGAGGTGGAGAAACGGATCTACAAAGGTTGTATTTCCGTTCTTTTAGTTTAGTTGTAAACTATTTTCCTTTTCGCCTAAAAATCTAGTCAACGATCTAGTCTAGGGTTTCTCGGCACCGCAATTTTTCAAATTGGCATGGTTGATGCCTTGTGAGACCTCCTTGGTGTGCCTAGGAACCTTTCAGCTCGTTGATCTTCTGATCGCTCAATACCCAGGCGGCCGTTACGTTTAGCAGACCGCTTGCGGCTTGTGGGTGTTTGATATGATCATCACCTGCTGCCGGCGTATTGACGAGTCTTTAGAGTCCTACACAGAGGTTTCCTGGTTCAAGCGAAACGAAATAGGAGCGCATATGAGATATGTGCGGGACCGAGAATAATACCAGTATGTGATACTGTATTTTATTCTTGCGATATGTGACATTGATCGGTTATATGCGATATAGCCGGGTTATCGGATCAAGTGTTGATTCGATAAGTTGTTACTATTGATATTAGTCGGTTATATGCAATATGACCGGATCATTAAGTCAAGTGTTGATTTAATGTATAATTATATATTTGATATATTACTTTACATTAACTAATATTGGTTCACTTAAGATGTTTTTCTCACTTGTTTGTGCACATTGTATATATGATATATTTTTGTGCACAAGATTGTATCATGTTTGATGATACATGCAAACTTGGGTGTGCATGCTTTAAACCATAGTTTAGGTTAATGGTTAAGGTGTTATTTATTTATTTATTATGGCAAGAAATAAAATGGTGGCTTATTTTGTTTCATACTTGAAGCTTCATGAAGCTTTGAAAAGCTTTGACCATTTTGTTTCTTTCCTAAATCTAACCATTACCTAAACCCTAGTTTATTCTCTACATGAGTTTACTAATCCATGGTTGCATTATGATAAGGCATCACCTGATTTTCTATTTTGATAATTGATTTTTCCTTTTCTTTCTTCATCTTCTTCTTCAAGTGAAGAAAAGAAAAGTTTTCTAGAAAAATGTCAAGTGATGATTCCAAGTGAGAAATCCAAATCTAAAGTGAACCCACTTCCTATTTCTTCATCCTCTACCACTTGCCATGTAGTATAGGGTGTTTTCTTCACAAGTTTTATGACTTGGTGAAGTTGGAGCTTGATCCTGAGTTGCCTCGACGTAGATCATCTTCGGCATCGAAGTCAACGACCTAGCCCGATCTTTTCTCCGATTAAACCACCGCGAGAGTCTAGGATCCGATGATCGCAGCGAAAGGACATCGTCACAGAGCTATGGAGGTGGAGGACCGGATCTACAAAGGTTGTATTTCCATTCACTTAATGTAAATGAGATTTACTTTCTTTAAGTTTCGCTTAAACTCTAGTTAACGATCTTTGCTTAGGGTTTCTCGGCACCTAAAATTTGAATTTGGCATGGTTGATGCCTTGTGGAACCTCTTGAGTGTGCCTAGGAACTCTACACTAGGGAACCCTGCAGGTGACTCCATCATCTGTGGGTACACCACCTCGCCAGGAGTCGTCCATTCTAAAACACTTTAGAATAGTGTCAAAGTACCCGAATTGGGATACTTCCTAAATCTAGATCTAAAACCATAGATCTAGTAACCAGAAATCCTGATATTATATCCATATCTTATGTGGAGAAACAACTTTGTGACAACCACAGTATAACCGATCGTAGTATAGAAATTTCACTTCCTATAAAGTGCATGTCATTCAAATACTAGGACATCACACCCTACCACCTTCTTAAATCTAGATCCATCTGTTGTTCTGATGAAGTCAAACTCTATAACTGTCACATCAAAACTGGATGATCAATTTCCGCTATACCTGCTTTAGTCTATAAATAGACATAAGCTACTTGCCCACTATGCTTCCGCTTCTCCCACTGACTACAACAGCCCTCTGGCAGACTCATACACACATGCACTTCCAAAACTAGTTTAGAACGACGTTATACTCATCCTCCTGCCGGGTCTTATAGTCTAGAGCAGCATCAATGGCAAGTCTGGGTAAACAAGAACCTCTCTGTCACCGTCTCTGAGAAGACCGAAGTGCCTCTCGTGTGCCTGAAGTTACCCACCAAATTTGTGGAGTGGCTATTAGAATGTCGCAACTAATTGAATCTTTAGGTTATATTAAATTTTCAGTAATCGTATGTGGTTCTGGAATCACTTCCAGTTCTACCATACTCCTACCAATGTTTTCTGAAAAAAATCCATTTTACTAAAACTATGGCGAGTGAAGAACAATATATCTATTGATCTTCCAGATGGTAGAAAGTTAACCCTCGTCAAAACTTGGGATAACCCACAAACTGCCATTACTGAAACATGCCTTGAGTTTATCTAGAGTTTGGTTTTAAGCATAAGCTGGACAACTCCATATACCTTAACATCATTAATATATGAACCATTCTATATACAATATAGAAACAGAGCTACTAATTTAATTTGAATCAGATTCAAATCATGCAGCTGTCTCCAGTGCATGTCAACTAAGTGGAATGAGGTCAAGCAGCATTAATCATCTAGGAATATATCCACATATAAGTAACCTGAGAGAGAAGCAAGTTCTCAAAACCATTACTATCAACTGAATACCAAACACAAGTATCTACATCTTTGATCGCCTTGAGGAATTCTGATGCTTGCAACATATGGTTCTCTACTTTATTCATATACCTATAACTTCTCAAAATTTGGACCTTATATTTCAACGAAATACTTTTCTAAAACTGGAGAAGTCACAAGTAAAAAGAATATAGTACGTGCACCAACCCCTTTGTCCTAATGGACACCGGGCAATATACAATACTTTGTACAAGTCCCTTGAGTTCGATAACTCATACCCTGTGCATCGCAGGTTGAAAACTGTACTATGGTTAAGAAGAGTTACACCGTTGTTGAATGCTTCTTACCCAATCATCAGCTGATACAGGTAAATATTATAGACATAATTTCAAAAATTTATATCTCACTTTATAAAATAAACGTACAGATATATCGGTTTGAAATTAGTGCATAACAATCGGATATTCAAAACCAAATATTTGCCGTCAGGCAAAAATCCAGGTGATTTCCTCAAATATCACCAATTACAATGAATTCCGATATAATGAGGATATAATCGCCTAATTCCTAATATTCTACTCCCACTCATCATCTGTAACATTATACAGATGTGAGAATCAAAGCTGGTAAATACATACCCAGGAGTCGGAATCTAATTGGGAAATCAGTTTTCAATTAACACTGCACAGGGAAACTGAAACATGAAAATGTTTCGAAAGGGTATCCGGGTATTCCTAGTAATGCCTCTTCCACTATCTAGATTCATGACAGTAACCATATATTTCCTTGTCATCTCTCGATTCCCTTTATTTGTCTTTGCTTATTACCTTCTGTACACCACCATTAGGCTAAATGGTTTTCTTCCTTCCCTACCTTTCGGCACCAGCCTATGGTTTGGAAGAAGACTATCCAATAAGCGTAATAGGTGTACCCTCATAATCCTAGGAACCCTCGCAACCTGAGAGAAGGTAAAAATATAAGACAACCCGAATAATCCTATTCGATTTCTCCTGAACTGGAATCCGTCCTCGAACTGAAACAAGTTCCTTAGAGTTCGTATGTAACTATACGATGGCTTATCCAACAAAAGTGGGGGGCGATCATCGAACCGCTCGAGTGTCTTACTAGGGCGGGAGAACCCGCTGATCCGAAAAGTTTCCTTTCGGCCTGAACAGAGTGCCGTTGGCACGAACCCGGTCGAGGCTATGATCTTCGTGGTGATACGGAATGTTCCGGAGAAATTCAAAGGTGAAGTAGGAGTGGCAGGGGTATACGCGGTTTCGTTGTGAATGATAGTAGTCAAAATGTCCTTTGCCTTCAATCTAATCCCTTTATATGTCTTTACTTAATACCTTCTGTACACCACACTTAGGCTTAATTGGTTTTCTTTCTTCCCCACCTTTTGGCACCTGCCTATGGTTTGGAAGAAGACTATCCAATAAGCGCAATTGGTGTACCCTTTCCTAACTTAGGAGCCCTCGCAACCTGAGAGAAGGTAAAGAGAAAAGAAATTGAATAAACCTTATACTATTCCTCCTGACCGGAATCCATCCTCGAATCTGGAACAAGTTCCTTCGAGTTCGTATGTAACTATACGATGGATTATCCAATAAATTTGGATCTTCATAGTGATACGGGGTGTTCTGGAGAAATGCAAAGGTGATGTAGAAGTGGCAAGGATATATGCGACTCCCTGACAATCCAAAAGCCAAAGTGTTTTAAGAAGGTTCGGTTAACTTGGTTCATGAGTTTTAGTCTAGGGCCAGGCCATGGTCGCTGCTAGAGAGAGAGAGAGAGAGAGAGAAAAGAAACACTCAGCATGCACTCTAACCTAGATCAGAATAGCTAATCACTTTATCTAATCAGGATGGCTCCTACTGTTGCCTCGAATTCTCCTCCAAACCCAAAAGGAGAATTAGTCGGGATCATCTAAAATCATCCGAGGAGTAATCCTACTCATCAGTGGGAATTGGGATCCAACTATCATCGCATGATAACTTGATGGAATCCACTCAAGTCACCATACTCCAGAAGGTATGCACAAGCCTGGCAAGTTTCCTGTATGTTTGAAACTCCCGATGTAGTTTTTGCCCCAAACGGTTATGACCTTGACTTTGGCCAACAAATCAAAACACGCAGGTCAAGTTCTATCCGTAATTGTCCTGATTAATTTAGACCCACCCGCACACACTCTTGACTTTCGCCAACAAAGTGGTACGACTGTCCTAAACCAATGCATATCCATGCAATGGACAAGCAACACACAGCTACCGCACACGATGCCTTGACTTTGGCCAACAAACACTGCAAAAATACTATGTGCTACTTATCTGAAATGACGGAGGGCTACGGCTAGTTTTTGGTGAAAAAACCTTTAATGTAATGAACTTGATATCGTTGAAGGAATCCAAGTAGTTTTACAAATATATAGTGGCGAAAACATTTGCTAAAGTGGTCACTCCCTATGAGTGGATCTCAGCTCTTTCCTCGTAGAATGAGGTGCATGATATTCCAATCTGAATACCACGATGCAAAGCAAAAAAAATTGACTATAGTGAAGTTATTACCCAGACACAAAATTTTACCCAAGGGGTCACTCCCTATGAAGGGATCTCGGCCCTTGCCTCGTCGAATGTAGTGCTGGATATTCATAACCGAATACCACTGTGCAAAGCAAAAGAAAATGTCTGTAATGTCAGTTTTTAAAAATCTTGGTTCCAACAACATCATATATAGGTTTGTTTTCTTTTCATTGATCAGAGTCAATGCAGTCTCATCAATTAATCACACCAGAAAAGAAAGAAAATATGATGTACGTATATGCCATCCGCATTTGCCACTGGGCCCCGTCATCACCCATTATGTTACATAACTAACGACAGAGCGGGGGCTGGACTAGCGCGGGTGCAAAACATCTACAACATCTACTAGTATATATATAAATATATATAACAATCGTCCCAAGCATGATATATAGCAACATAACATAATCTCAGCCAACAACACAGAGTGGTGGATAATCCTGGTGCCTCGGGTTTCACTTGAGCCGCCAATGAGACCCGACGTTCCCTGTCATATGGATAGCCTGTGCAATGAAAACCTAGATCCCTACGAGCGCGGCAAGTTACCCGCCAATCCCAGAAGCGAGACAACCCCAATCAAAAACGTGAATAGGCCACCCAGCACTTCACGAAATCCGGTAACTTCGGTACCCCTCCGTGGGTCAACCTATACCCTTTACGAGTGCGGCGAATAGCCCGCCACTTCCAGAGTAAGGTCCCTTCCGTCTCAATGCATGAGATGCGGACCCGTTGCCCTCTAGAACCTGGCTATTCATGTACTCCGCCTTGGGATAATCCTTGTACAGAAAAGAAAATAATATGTACAAGGGTGACATCGACCTAAACCCGGTCGTGCCCCAACCAAATAATATACAAACTAGCAGAGACGGCAGTCCACATGTCGGACGCTCGTCCTGCAATATCAAATGTACAAATAAATCTAAACTGTACTAACATTGCACCTAAGCTATCCACCACGACGATCCAGCCACAACACGGCACAACACAGAACATCAACGTGAATGTCACATTCGCAAACTCGTCTAAAAGGATATATAGCAATTAGACGAGTTGTACCACTCTAATGACATTCACGGTCGCAGATAGTAATGTATGTACTGAAAACATTTAAACAGTGTTCAAAATATCGATTTCGAAACACCCCGAATTGCCCCTGAACAAAAGATAACACTATATCCAAACTGGGGAAAACGAACAATACCACTACATCAATATTCCAGAGACCAGACAACCCAACAAAATTCAAGTCCAGACTCAACTAAAAAACCGGCCACACCCATTTTTTAAGCTATCTCACCGGGTCAAATCCGGTGAATGGTGCTCGTTTTTGTAGGTGTTCTAGATGTCTCATAAATAGCCTTCTGTAATTGTTTCAAATTTTTTTTGAAGACTTTGAAAAATCGACAAAGACTGGAAAAATGTTGATATTTTTTTGGAGTTGTTTCAGTTTCAATACTTTAACATTGTCTAAACTAGCTAGCTAAGGGTTTAAGGGTTAGCTCTGATACCATGTTGGGTTACGGCAGCGTCCCGACAATCAAACCGTGACCAAATGCGGAACAAAATTTTTCTAAACTGGCTCTACCACAACCCGATGCCCGGATCTACCCTAAACCCTATACTAGCAAGCAATATAAAGAGTTAGGAATGGTTATACCAAATGAACCAAGTCCTTCAGGTCTTCAATCATCATCCCAATCTCCTAGTGGTCATCTAGATCGAGTTTGGTTGCCGGCCTTCCTCCATCAATGATGATTCACCCGAGGGAAACAGTACAAGCTTCAGGTCTGCCTAGCGGAACAACCAACCCTCCAAAGTTTCTTGCAATGGAGAGTGGAGGTGTAGAAATGCCTCACTATATTTTTCTCTCATATCAAATGCACAAAAGAGCAACTCAAGAAGAAGAAGGAGGAGGTAAGCAAAACAATGGCATGAGCCATGAAATGGCTAAGTCTCTCAAGTGAGAGAGAATGATCAGGTGTAGAAAGAATACTTCGATGGCATGTAAAGAGAATGGATAAGTGATTTGCAACCATACATACAAAATATCTCATCTCAATTTACAATAAACAAATGTGTGTCATGCCTCTCTACATGCCAAGCCCATGCTCATGCCAACTCACCCTCTACCTCATTTCCCAAATTGATTTTCTACAATAAAAATCAAATAATGATGTGGCTATATTCTAGAAGCTATTCCGTATAAATACGGAATGCAACCCGGTACACGTATCGAAATACATATACGCGTATTCGTACAAAAATACGAATAACCAAGAGAGAAAATGAACAGTGAACAATAATACTAGAATACATACATACATATATATATATACAGATATAAATTATTAAATCAAAACCTGATTTAATAATCCGGCTTAATCCTAAGCCGCTAGTATTATCAACCGTCCGATTAAAGTCTGTGTAGCCTGTACACATATTCAATCGGACACCTATATGTACCAACATATGTCATCTACACCATATTTCCTGAACTGTGAAAACACTCTGTGTGGGACTCTAAAGACTCATCAATACGCTGGCAGTGGGTTTAACCACAAGCACGTCAGCGGTACTAGCTGTATGTAACGGCTACCCAGGCATTGAGTGAAAGAAAGGCCGACGAGCAAACTTATCTGTACCCTTACTGAGCCTAACAGTGACAATCTTCGTACAGTCCGGTATGTTCGTCTAAGAGTATTGCATATTGAGTGTAGGAGTGGATAAAGTTAGACCCCTAATAACACGATAATTCGTGTCGGTATAAAACCCATCACCACTTGAGAAACTACTGATCTTAGATCAGTAATTCTCGACTACCTTGGCCAAGAATTTTTGGTGATGGCCACCCGTGCACTGCGCGACATCAACCCCTAATACCGAGAGAAACGAATCCCTAAGGATCTGCTCACCGCCTCCATGTGGCTCGGGATTGTACCCAACTAAAACCAGTTTGCACGACTCCTTTGAGCCGTAGTAGGGTGGTGATCAAAGCATAGTGGAAACTCAAATGAGACAAATGACGATCTCAGGTCAACAGACTAATTTTTACTCATGTCACCTGGGAACTGTAATCTTATAATAGGTATAATACCATCTAGCAGGTTCCCGGCGAGTCCGTCCAGTGTACTCATAACCCAATTAGTACATGTATACTATCTTAGGTGACTAACAGGCACCAATGGCTTGTGAGATCGGCCATCGCCCCTCGTTAGGGTCTGGATAAGTATACACCAGTCTACTCCAGAGTACTGATGCCCAGTCTCGATACTCCCATGACTAGGGACATTTAAGGATGTGCTTATAGACCACCCAGTTCCCACGTATATGATCGCCATCATAATGCTGGTAGTCAAGCAAGAATCCTATGGGCTCTATCAACATGTAATAGTGATCTGTAATACCACCTGAAGTATGTACATGATGATAAAGACAAAACAAATAGCATACTATAATCTCGAGTAAGACCTTTCTATCGGTATAGATCATCTCTCAATCATCACAATCGCGTGTCTGTGATTCAATAATTGACTTGAGGGCACTATAGCCAACACTAATAACCCGATAATTCATGCTGATTCGGCTCAGGACCAATCCAGGAAACTACTGATCAACCTATCAGTAAATCTCAACAGCCTTGGCCAAGGTCTTATGGTCCTGACCAATCAAACACAATGCGATATTAACTCCCAGTACCTGGAGAGACGAATCCATGACAATCACTCACTGCCTCCATGTGGCTCGGGACTGTACCCAACCAAAACCTGTTTGCACGACTCAGTAAAGCCGTGGTAGGGTAGTGATCAAAGTACAGTGGGAACTCACACGAGATAAATGATGATCTTAGGTCCAAAGACTAACCTGTACACATGTTACAAGAGAACCGCTATCCAACGATAGGTATAATACCATCTAGAGGTTCTCAGCGAGTTCGTCTAGTGTACTCACCCCCAGTGAGCACCCGTATACAATCTTAGGTGACCACACCAATGGTTTTGGGACCAACCATCGCCCCTCGTAGGGGTCTAGAAAAGTACACGCAAGTCTGCTCTGGAGTATCGATGCTCGATCTCGATACTCCTGCGACTTGGGACATTTAAGGATGTGCTTATAGACTACCCAGCTTCCACAAGTATGATCGCTATCTTAACGCTGATAGTCAAGCAAGATCCTACGGTCTTTATCAACATGTGGTCGACATATATAACATATATATATGTTAAGATAAAGTCAAACCATAATAGTATACAACTGTATCGAGTAAACCATAATAGTATACTACTGTATCGAGTCTTTATCAATATGTGCAAGCTGGATAAAACTTCAATAGAATCAAATACACATATCATGATAAAGACAACTCAAATAATATATATATAATTGAGCAAGATTTTCCTGTGAATACATATCCCTGCATCTGTTGCGCCACGGCAGCGCCCCGGCCGTCTTACTCGAGGCCAAATTGCGGAATTAAAATTTTTCCTTACTCGGAAACCGGCGCTACCGCGGACAAAGAAAAAAACCCGGATCGTTAACCATTAACCTATACTAGCTATCTAGAGATGGGGTGAGAAAAGTATACCGAGTGATCCGAGTCCTCCGTCTTCTCTTCATCATCCCGATCTCCCGCGGAAAGTCTTGGCTCCACATCGTCGCCTCCTCGCTGGAAAGGGCACCACATCGCCTTCGTCTTTTACGGGCTCCCGCCTCAATACCGAGGCAACTCGAGCATGAAGCCGGCAACTCGACATGCTCAAGATATGCTGTAAGAAGTGTAGTGTAGAATCATAGTCTCACATTGGGGTTTGTTGCCATGATGGAGGATTGGGGTTAGGAAAAATGGTGCTTTCATTTTTCCGAAACAAGAAGAAGAAGGAGATGAAGAATTCCTCCCATAACATAGATGAACTCTCTCATTCTTTTTCTTTCTCTCTTTCTTTTTCTTCTTCTCTCCTCTCTTTTGAAAAACTTTTCATCTTTTTCAAGTCAAGAATAAGGTGGAGGAAAAGAACTATATGAAAGCAAGAGGGAGGTGAGTGTAGGAGCACAAGAATGGTGACCACATCCAAGGACAAGAAAACATCAACCATGCTTGTTACTATTCAACCCATACCTCACTTCTAATCTCATAAAGGCAAGCATGGAGGAAAGATATGAAAGCTATCATAATCAATATATATGCAAGAAAACCCCTCCACAAAAGTAATTTGCAAAACTGCAAATTACCCCCTCCATCGGAAAAGTCCGGCCGGGAAAGAACAAAGGAAAACCGGCCGGAACGGAATGCAAACTGGCAACTCCAGAAAACTGGTCCCGTAATAAATTACAGGAAAACCCCAATACTGTGCATACACACCCGCATCTGTATTCCGACCGGATACAAATGCAATGAGACAAAATCTACACTGTACTAAACTAGTACCGGCTTAAACCAAAGCCGGCTAGTAAAAAACCGTTCGATCCTGATCCATGCAATACCGCACGTATCTGATCGAACCCTGCCATATATATCCATACGGCCACTAGTACAAAACTGTCCGATCCTGATCCGTGCAATACCGCACGTATCCGATCGGACCCTGCCATATCTCCATACGGCCTCTACAACGTTTCGCCCGAAAGCTTGAGTAACTGTAAGTGTGGTGGAATCTAAAGACTCGTCAATACTATGGCTGTGGATTTAACCACTGGCACGTCAGAGGTATAAGCCAATACGTGACGGGCCACCAGCTATTGACCAAAAGGGACGTCGATGAGGAAGCTCACCCCGACACCCAACTGAGCCTGTCAGTGACAATATCCGTACAGTCCGGTCCGTTCGTCTATGAGTATCGCATGGCGGGCCTAGGGGGTTGGTGAAAGTCAGACCCCCAAAAGCGGTACAAGTCGTGTCGGAGTGTAGCCCAGAACGCCCTGAGATACTACTGGAATACCTACCAGTAAATCTCCTGCCTCGGCCGAGGGCTTTGCGTAATGGCTCTCCTAGACACAGCGCGACCTCACCCCCAATACCGGGAGAGACGAACCCCTGAAGATCCGCTCACTGCCTCCATGTGGCTCGGGACTATACCCAACTAAAACCTGTTTGCACGACTCCTTTGAGCCGTGGTAGGGTAGTAATCAAAGCACAGTGGGAACTCACACGAGACAAATGACGATCCTCAGGTCGATGAACTAACCTGTACACATGTCACCAGGGAACTGCTATCTGACGTCTGGTATAAGACCAACTAGCAGGTTCCCTGCGAGTCCTGTCCGGTGTACTCATAACCCAATGAGCACCTGTATACATCTTAGGTGAACTAACTGACACCAGTGGCTTGTGAGACCGGCCACCGCCCCTCGTCGGGGTCTCGACTGTATACACTAGTCTACTAATGGAGTATCGATGCCCAGTCTCGAAACTCCCACGACTAGGGACATTTTAAGGATGTGCTTATAGACCCCAGCTCCCACGTATATGATCGCCATCATACTGCTGGTCGTCAAGCAAGAATCCTAGGGGCTCTATCAACGTGCAATAGCGACATGTCAGGTCACCTAAAGCAGTACACGATGATAAAGATAAACCAGATAGCATACTATCATCTCGAGTAAGACTGTCCTACCGGGATAGGTCCTCCCTCAATCATTGCAATCACGTGCCTGTGATCCAATAATTGACTCTGAGGGCACTATCTCCAACAATCTCCCACTTGCACTCAAGGCTAATTATTGCGATGTCGCATACTCACAGCCCGTGTGATACCGAACACCCAACTCCTCTACTAGTCAGTCTCACAAAACCCGTTTGCGAAACTATTGCGTTCGAGGAATAGCCTCAGTGAGTGGATCCGCAGGGATGTTTCTTTCTATGTCTCTCTATATCTCATGTTCGCGGAGAAAACCATCTCCCGAAATGAGCAATACCTGTCTTAGAATATGTCTGGATGTCTGATGGGACCTAGCTCATAAATGAACTCCAAATCCAAACTTCTTAGACTGTATCATCCACTGAACTTAATCAGTATCCTGCGCCATGTCTCCCTCAATATTGCCTTGGACCACCTGTCCAAAATACAGTCCCTCACCAGAGGGAGAACAATAACTCTGACAACCTCCTTGTCGTCCATGTCACCTTGGAAGCCTGGAATGATAACTGTCTCCTAAAGGAGACAGCTGTTATCATATCCCTAGAACATTCACTTATGTTCTAAAACTGCTTCCGACTGTTTCTCCAGGATTGGATCAATATCAACTTATTGCATCTAGTGCAAGAACAACATCTGGTGTGGTACTTGACATCTCATGATTGACTCAATTGCTTAAGCAAGTGATCTGTCAATCATGCGTATCCTCTCCCCTTTAGTCTGTAAGACACCTTTAGAGAGGGTGACTCCATTACCTGCAGGTATACTACCGTGTCAGGAGTCGACCATTCTAAATACTCATAGAATGCTGTCAAGGTACCCAGATTGGGAAACCACCCAAATCTAGATCTAAAACCATAGATCTAGTAACCAGTATGTCTGATATAATATCCAAGTCCCTTGTGGAGAAACCACTGTGTGACGACCTAAGTATAACCGATCGTAGTATAGGAATATCACTTCCTACTACCTTCTCAACAGATCCATCCCCTATTCTGATGACGTCAAACCCATGACTGTCACATCAGAAACAGATGATCTTACTCCGCTATATCTGCTCTAGTCTATAAATAGACATAAGCCTGATGTCCACCAATGCTTCCGCTGCTCCCACTGACTACGACAACCCTCTGCCAGAGTCATATAGACGTGCACTTCTAAAGCTAATTTAGAACGACGCTATACTCATCCTCCTGCCGGGTCTCGCAGCCTGGAACAACAACAATGGCAAGTGTGGGTAAACAAGAACTTCCCTGTCATCGTCCTTGAGGCTACCGGAGTACCTCTCGGGTGCCTGAAGTTACCCACCTTATCTGCGGAGTGGCCAATGGAATGTCAAAACAGATTGAATCTCTAGGTTCCTTATCAAATCTTCAGTAATCGTTTGTGGTTCTGGAATTACTTCCAGTTTTACCATACTCCCACTACTGTTTTCTGAAAAAATCCATTTTTAATAAAACTGTGGCGAGTGTAGAACAATATTGCTATTGTTCATCCAGATGGTAGAAAATCAACCCTCATCATAGCCTGGGTCAACCCACAAACAGCCATTACAGAAACGTGCCTTGAGTTATCCGGAGTCTGGTTTTAAGCATAAGCCGGACAACTCCCCGTACCTTAACATCGTTAAGATATGAACTGTTCTATATCCAATATAGAACCAGAGGCACTGATTTAATTTAACCAGATTCAAATCATGCATCTATCTCCAGTGCATGTCAACTAAATGGAAGGAGGTCGATCAGCGTTACTCAACTTAGGAATGCTTCCAATTATGAGTAACCTGAAAGAGAAGCAATCTGTCTTCATCATTACTATCAACTGAATACCATACACAAGTATCTACATCTTCGATCACCTTGAAGAATCCCGATACTTGCTACACCTGGTTCTCTACTCTATTCAAATACCTATAACTCCTCAAAACTTAGACCCTGTGCTTCCACGAAACAGCTGTCTAAAATCTAGAGAAGTCATAAGTAAACCGAATATAGTACGAGCACCAACCCCTCTGTCCTAATGGACACTGGACAACATACAATACTCTGTATAAGTCCGCTGAGTCTAACAACTCTTTCACTGTGTGTCGTAGGTTGAAAACTGTACTTGTGGTTAAGAAGAATTACACCGCTGTTTAATGCTCCTTACCCAACCATCCACTGATATAGGTAAATGTCATAGACATAATATCAAAAGGTATATCTCACTCTATGAAAATAGACGTACAGATATATCAATTTGAAATTGGTGCACAACATCGGATATTCAAAACCAAATATCTGCCGACCGGCAAACAACCCAGGTGACTTCCTCAAATATCACCGATTACAACGAATCCCGATATAATGAGGATGATCACCCAATTCCCAATAACTTACTCCCACTCAGCATCTGTAAAACCATACAGATGTGAGAATCATACCTGGTAAATACATACCCTGGAGCAAGTGTCTAATTGGGAAATCAGTTTTCCATTTAACAGTACACAGTGAAAATGAAACATTGAAATGTTTCGATGGGGTATGCTGGTATTCCTAGTAATGCCTCTTCCATTATCCAGATTCACAACTGTAACCGTATAATTCTTTGCCATCTTTCTAAATTCCTTTATGTGTCTTTAGTCATTACCTTCTGTACACCCCTTTAGGTCAAATGGTTTTCTTCCTTCCCTACCGTTCGGCACCAGCCTATGGTTTGGAAGAAGACTATCCAAAAGGCATAAAGGGTGTACTGTCCTAATCCTAGGAACACTCGCAACGCGAGAGAAGGTGAAGATAAAAGACACCTGAATGTACTTTATTCCTATTTCTCCTGAACCAGAATCCATCCCCGAACTGGAACTAGTTCCTTTCGAGTTCGTATATAACCATACGATGGAGTATCCAATAAAATGGGATCTTCGTAGTGATACGGAGTGTCCTGGAGAAATACAAAGGTGATTTAGGATTGGCGAAGAAATACTTGGTTTGGTCGTGAATATCAGTCGCAATTTACTTTGCCCTCTTACTAATCCCTTGCTTTGTCTAAACTTAATACCTTCTGTACACCATCGTTATGCTAATTGGTTTCCTTCATTCCCTACCGGTCGGCACCAGCCTAAGGTTTGGAAGAAGACTATCCAATTTGCGTAATAGGTGTACTACTCCTAAACCAAGGAATACTCGCAACCTGAGAGAAGGTGAAAAGAAAAGACAACTGAATAATCCTATCCGTTTTCTCCAGAACCAGAAACCATCCTCGAAGTCCTTCGAGTTCGTATCTAACCATACGATGGTTTTGTCCAATGGAAGTGGACGTTCGTAGTAATACGGGGTGTCCTGGAGAAAAGGGTAAAAGTAGGAGTGGCAATGAGGTCTGCAACTCTGACAATCCAAAAAGCCAGTGTTAAGAAGGTTCGGTCAACTTAGTCACTGAGTCATAGTCCAGGGTCGGGTCAATGGTCGCTGCCAGAGAGAGAGAAAAGAAACACTCAGCGTGCACTCTAACCTAGATCAGAATGGTTATCACTTTAACTAATCTGGTAACCTCCCACTGTACCTCAAATTCTCCTCCAAACCTGAAAGAAGAATTAGTCGGGATGACCCGAGGAGTAAACCAACTCATCAGTGGGAATCGGGATCCAACTATCATCGCATGATAACTTGACGGAATCCACTCAAGTCATCACACTCCAGAAGGTATGCGCATGCCTGGCAAGTTTCAGTTCTTTTGAAACTCCCGATGTGATTTTTTACCCCAAGCGGTTTATGACCTTGACTAGGTCAACAAACCATAAACCGCCAGTCAAGTTCAACCCGTCATTTTTCTGGATTGCATTAAACCCACCCGTACGTGCCCTTGACTAGGTCAACAAGGCCGCACGACTGTCCTAACCAATCCCACTTATGCAACAAACAAGTACCACTTAGCTACCGAACACTACGTCTTGACTAGGTCAACAAACGCAGCACGAATACCAAATAATACCTGTAGGAAATGACGGAGGGCTACGGCTGGTTTTTGGCGAAAAACCTTTAACGTAATGAACTTGATATCGTTGAAGGAACTGCATAGTTTTTTATAAAAATATAGTGACGAAAGCCTTTGCTAAAGAGGTCACTCCCGGTGAAGGGATCTCGGCTCTTTCCCCGTAGAATGAGGTGCAGGATATTCCAACTGAATACCACGATGCAAAGCAAAAGTAATCGGCTATAGTGAAGCTATTGCCCTGACGCAAACTTCTGTCCAAGGGGTCATTCCCGGTGAAGGGATCTCGGCCCTTGCCTCGTCGACTGAGGAGCAGGATATTCCAAATGAATACCACGATGCAAAACAAAAGCGAACGTCCTTGCAATAACAGCCTTTTGAAAAGTGTTCCAACAACATCAGAATAGGTTTGTTTAAACTTGCAATGATCCGAATCAATGCAGTCCCATCAATTGATCACACCACAAAGAACGAAAATATACTGACGTACGTATATGCCATCCGCATTCGCCACTGGGTCCCGTCATCACCCGTTAGGTTAGCTAACTAACGGCAGAGCGGGGACTGGACTAGCGCGGATGAAAAACATATACAACATCTACTAATATATATACCAATATATAGTATTTCGCTCAAGGCGTGAATGAAATGCAACATCACAGAAATGTACAGCATCACAGAACAATACAGATATCTGGAAGCCCCGGGTTTCACAGAGCCGCTGCTGAAACCCGACGTTCCCTTGGTCGTGTGGATAGCCTGTGCAATGAAATCCTATACCCCCTACGAGTGCGGCGAATAGCCAGCCAATCCTGGAGTGAAGCCCCCTCCATCCCAATGCCATGAGATGCGGGCATGTTGCCTTCTAGAACCCGGCTATCCGTGCACCCCTCCGCGGGGTAATCCTAGTACAGAAAGTAAAATATACATACACCGGGTACATCGACCGCAACCAGGTCGTGCCCCAAAAGAATAATACAAACAGGCAGTGACGGCAGTCCACATGTCGGACGCTCGCCCCGCAATATCAAATGTACATAATACAACAAAACTGCACTAGCATTGCATCCAGGCTATCCCCCACGACCGATCCGCAACATCACAGCAAAAACATAGAACATCAACGTGAAAGTCACGTTCGCAAATCCGTCTAACCGGGCTATAGCAGTTAGACCGGATTTACCGATCGAGTGACATTCACGGTCGCAGATATAATGTAAATACTGTGAACCAGCAAGTTTAAAATATCCGATCGAACAAATTATACCAAATGGGCCCCAAGCAACACTGTAGCACTTACAGAAAATCTGGCCCCAAATATTATATTCCAAAAACCATATTTTAGAGTGTAAGACCAGCTGACAAAATTTGGTGCAGTGATAAGTATATACGGCGGCGGAAGCGCGGCCAAAGCATGGCTTTGGCCGCCCTTCCGCGGTGAGAGTAGGGATTCAGGGGACCAAATTTTACCAGATTTCTTAAAACTCCCTGCACATCATTCTGCAACTACCTGAAAAATTTTTAGTGTCCAAGAAAATTCGACAGAAAACTGATGCGCACAAAATACAGTTTTTGCGATTTTTGTTCGATCGGGTCTTTAAACATACTAGAGTAAGCTAGACTAGGTTAATGGCGTGGCTCTGATACCATGTTGCGCCACGGCAGCGCCCCGGCCGTCTTACTCGAGGCCAAATTGCGGAATTAAAATTTTTCCTTACTCGGAAACCGGCGCTACCGCGGACAAAGAAAAAAACCCGGATCGTTAACCATTAACCTATACTAGCTATCTAGAGATGGGGTGAGAAAAGTATACCGAGTGATCCGAGTCCTCCGTCTTCTCTTCATCATCCCGATCTCCCGCGGAAAGTCTTGGCTCCACATCGTCGCCTCCTCGCTGGAAAGGGCACCACATCGCCTTCGTCTTTTACGGGCTCCCGCCTCAATACCGAGGCAACTCGAGCATGAAGCCGGCAACTCGACATGCTCAAGATATGCTGTAAGAAGTGTAGTGTAGAATCATAGTCTCACATTGGGGTTTGTTGCCATGATGGAGGATTGGGGTTAGGAAAAATGGTGCTTTCATTTTTCCGAAACAAGAAGAAGAAGGAGATGAAGAATTCCTCCCATAACATAGATGAACTCTCTCATTCTTTTTCTTTCTCTCTTTCTTTTTCTTCTTCTCTCCTCTCTTTTGAAAAACTTTTCATCTTTTTCAAGTCAAGAATAAGGTGGAGGAAAAGAACTATATGAAAGCAAGAGGGAGGTGAGTGTAGGAGCACAAGAATGGTGACCACATCCAAGGACAAGAAAACATCAACCATGCTTGTTACTATTCAACCCATACCTCACTTCTAATCTCATAAAGGCAAGCATGGAGGAAAGATATGAAAGCTATCATAATCAATATATATGCAAGAAAACCCCTCCACAAAAGTAATTTACAAAACTGCAAATTACCCCCTCCATCGGAAAAGTCCGGCCGGGAAAGAACAAAGGAAAACCGGCCGGAACGGAATGCAAACTGGCAACTCCAGAAAACTGGTCCCGTAATAAATTACAGGAAAACCCCAATACTGTGCATACACACCCGCATCTGTATTCCGACCGGATACAAATGCAATGAGACAAAATCTACACTGTACTAAACTAGTACCGGCTTAAACCAAAGCCGGCTAGTAAAAAACCGTTCGATCCTGATCCGTGCAATACCGCACGTATCTGATCGAACCCTGCCATATATATCCATACGGCCACTAGTACAAAACTGTCCGATCCTGATCCGTGCAATACCGCACGTATCCGATCGGACCCTGCCATATCTCCATACGGCCTCTACAGCGTTTCGCCCGAAAGCTTGAGTAACTGTAAGTGTGGTGGACTCTAAAGACTCGTCAATACTATGGCTGTGGATTTAACCACTGGCACGTCAGAGGTATAAGCCAATACGTGACGGGCCACCAGCTATTGACCAAAAGGGACGTCGATGAGGAAGCTCACCCCGACACCCAACTGAGCCTGTCAGTGACAATATCCGTACAGTCCGGTCCGTTCGTCTATGCGTATCGCATGGCGGGCCTAGGGGGTTGGTGAAAGTCAGACCCCCAAAAGCGGTACAAGTCGTGTCGGAGTGTAGCCCAGAACGCCCTGAGATACTACTGGAATACCTACCAGTAAATCTCCTGCCTCGGCCGAGGGCTTTGCGTAATGGCTCTCCTAGACACAGCGCGACCTCACCCCCAATACCGGGAGAGACGAACCCCTGAAGATCCGCTCACTGCCTCCATGTGGCTCGGGACTGTACCCAACTAAAACCTGTTTGCACGACTCCTTTGAGCCGTGGTAGGGTAGTAATCAAAGCACAGTGGGAACTCACACGAGACAAATGACGATCCTCAGGTCGATGAACTAACCTGTACACATGTCACCAGGGAACTGCTATCTGACGTCTGGTATAAGACCAACTAGCAGGTTCCCTGCGAGTCCTGTCCGGTGTACTCATAACCCAATGAGCACCTGTATACATCTTAGGTGAACTAATTGACACCAGTGGCTTGTGAGACCGGCCACCGCCCCTCGTCGGGGTCTCGACTGTATACACTAGTCTACTAATGGAGTATCGATGCCCAGTCTCGAAACTCCCACGACTAGGGACATTTTAAGGATGTGCTTATAGACCCCAGCTCCCACGTATATGATCGCCATCATACTGCTGGTCGTCAAGCAAGAATCCTAGGGGCTCTATCAACGTGCAATAGCGACATGTCAGGTCACCTAAAGCAGTACACGATGATAAAGATAAACCAGATAGCATACTATCATCTCGAGTAAGACTGTCCTACCGGGATAGGTCCTCCCTCAATCATTGCAATCACGTGCCTGTGATCCAATAATTGACTCTGAGGGCACTATCTCCAACAGCATCTACATGTATACATATAAAATAATGACCTCTAGGGTATACATATCCAACAATCTCCCACTTGCATTAAAGGCCAGTTATTGGCATACCGAATACCCAACGTCTGCTTTAAGGCCAGCTGCTGGTGTACCGCATACCCAACATCTCAAAAAGTCGGTCGAACTGCGCTTGAGGGAGGGCCTTTGTAAATGGATCCGCCGTGTTCTCTTTTGTATCCACTCTCCGGACCTCGATCTCCTGGCGATCTATAATCTTCATGATCAGGTGATACCGCCTTAAAATGTGTCTGGATTTCTGATGGGACCATGGTTCCTTCGCTAAAGCTATAGCCCTATTGTTATCGCAATATAAATGTATCAGATCAACAATGGACGGATCTACCTGAATTCAGCAATGAACTTCTTCATCCAGACCGCTTCTTTTTCGGCATCGCTCGTAGCAATGTATTCAGCCTTCATCGTCGAGTCTGCGACGGTATCTTGTTTGGAACTCCTCCAACACACCGCCCCTCTGTTGAGGGTAAACACAAAACCCAAGACAGACTTGTTGTCATCCTTGTTACTATGGAAGCTTGAATCAGTAAAGGACTCGGCCTTTAGGTCTCCATTACCGAATACCAAGAACATCTCATTAGTCCTTCTCAGGTACTTAAGAATGTTCTTCACGGCTGTCCAGTGGTTCTCACCTAGGTTCGACAGATACCGGCTCACTACGCTAAGCGCGTATGCTACATTTGGTCTTGTACATAGCATCACATACATTATAGATCCTACCACCGAAGCGTAAGGTATAATGCTCATGCGAATCCTTTCCTCATCAGTCTTGGGAGACATCTCCTTGGAGAGGGTGATTCCGTACAATGCGGGTATATTACCGTGCTTGGAATCTTCCATAATAAATCTCTTTAGTACGGTCTCTATGTATCTGGACCGCGAAAGTCCCAATAATCTCTTGGATCTATCTCTATAGATCTTGATCCCCAGAATGTACGAGGCATCACCCAGGTCCTTCATGGAGAACCTTTGTGATAAGAACAGCTTGACCGATTGTAGCATAAGAATATCATTTCCTATCAAGAGAATGTCGTCCACGTACAAGACTAGGAATACGACAGTTCGTCCTACAATCTTCTTATAAATACATAGCTCATCCTCGTTTTTGATGAAGTCAAAGTCCTTGACTGTTTCATCAAAACAGATATTCCAGCTCCGCGATACCTACTTCAATCCATAAATGGATTTAAGCAACTTGCATACCTTCCCGCTGCTCCAACTGTCTACAAAACCTTCTGACCGATCCTGTAACACTTAGGAAATTTATAAATATTAATTTATAATTTAAAATATGAATATAACGAGTTTACAAAAATGATATCACATATGAATTTTGGTATCGGATTTATATCCGCAAAAATGTAATTATTTTGGTAAAAATGCAGAAAAATGTGTGATATCATAAAAATGATATTTGAATTATTTTAATATGATAAGTGTTTTATTTCTTTTAAAACAAAGAATTTAGAATTTTTAGTAACATGAAGGTATTTATATGTAAGGGTTATTTATTTTCAAAATGTATTGGGTTTTAAATTGAGGGCACTTATTTAAAAGGAATTGTTTTTCTTTCTTAATTCTTTTGTTAATGGGTGGTTATATGTTATGCTAAGTTTAAACCCTTACACTCACCCTCCTCCCTCCACCTCATGCTTCAACACTTACACCACCACCTCACAACCCTCCACCGCAATCTTTTCTATCTAACTCCTTCATCTAAGCTACCACATTCTTTCTCTTTTCACAACTGAACAAACACTTTTCCTTCAAGCTCCTAACAACAAAATTCCCAAGTGTTCATCATACCAAAGAGAAAAACCATGGTCCCTTCATCAAATTTGAGCATATCATCAAGCTAAGGCCAACACCAATTCAAGATGATTCAAGCCTGCACTTTATGAGATTGGAATTTCTTTATGCTCATTCCATATAGGTAAACATCATCTTTCTTTTAAGTTTTGAAGTGATAGTGAGTTGTGTTTGATGGCTGAAAATCAGTGACATGTTAGGTGTTTTGAAATTTTTTGATGACTCTCTTTTGATAATTAGCTAATAGTTAAAACTAAAATGTTGTAGATAATTGCCATATCATTTAGAAAAAAGATTTGGTTAAGTTTTACTATAAAATAAATTTTACCCGGATTTTTAAAGAAATGGTTTCCAAACTGGAAATTTCATTTCCGGTGGCTGTTTTTCACTCAAATTGTAATAATTTTCTTAATTTTTCTGTTAATAATTTGGAGAATCTGAAAATTGTAAGTTGTAGATAATTTTGTGTAGATATCTCTAAAATTTTCATTTTTCTTATTCTCTTTACAAAATCTAGAAGTATCAAATTTTTATTGAAAGTTATTTTCTGGTTTCTGCAAATTATCCAGAAACATGTTTTAACTTTCCATTTTATTTCATGTCCTATACATAGAAATTGGAAGAGATATTTTGGGGTATAAAAGTTAACTCATTTAAAAATAGGTATAATTTTATTTTCACTCTAAATATCGTGTTTACGATTTTTGGTGATTTTTCGAAGCGAGCCCAAAAACTGCCATTTTCTGAGCTAACATTTTCAAACAATATGCATCCGAGCATTGTAATTTTCTTGCTACATTTTCCTAGTAGGATAATGTTATTGACGAGCGTGTTCTTTCTTTTGAAGGAGTATTAGCGGAGACGCTGAAGGCTTCGAGAAGAGGAAAAGCGATTGTGGATTTCGACTAGCTCGACAAGTTGGTGAGTAGATTTACATCTATAGGGGAAGTCGGATGGATGGCGTATAGCACCCCCGCAACCAGTTAACTAGGATAGCTATACTATCTAGTTAGTTTTTATCGATAATTTAGTTAATTGTTTTGATATTATTCCTTATTTAGTATGTTATTCATGTGCATATAGTTTTATACATGGTTTTGGTGATACGTACTTGACGATAGGTCCGTACGATGTGGATATAGTTTTGGATGGATATAGTATGAGGGATCATGCCGTACTTGTGATGATGAGATTGGCGTGATGAATACGGCCAAGTTTCTTTTGGACTCGTGGAGTCGTGAATTATTCTAACTTAGAAGATTATATTCGAGTGAGCTATACTCTTTTAAAATCAACGATTCGTTTCCCTTTTTAATTGATAAATGACAAGGATGCAATGCTAATTTCCAAATGAATATCAATTTTTAACTTAAGGCAGCTTCCTTATTTCAAAACCAATATTTCATTCCATTTTCAAAGATAACGGTATATCTCATAGCAAGTAGTTACATTTAATATTTATGCTAAACGCTTAGATTTACTTTACATGTTCGCGATGCACTTATCGATAATATATGTTTCCGTTATATGAACACAATGATAGAACACTGCATAATTACCAATGAGTACTATGTTTCACGAGCACAGATGCATATGTTATTGGTACTGCCATGCCACAGTAGGATCGATATACTATATGATGCGTATGTAATGCCGATACTAGGCATATTGATTCCCTATATCTGAAAAATCTAATTTTATCATATGCTACGGATACGGGTAGAATTACTTTCTGCTTTATACACTTACAGAACACTTACACAAATACTAATGATTGCCATGTTGCACGAGCACAGACGCGTATGCTAAACTACACATCATTAGTATTTCAATGACACAGTAGAACTATTACGTTTGTTGCATGTATGAATTTATTTACATACTCTACTTTTATTATCTGTTGAGTTTTGTGAATACCAGTACCACCGATATTCGTATTCGATTCTTATGAGTTTTCATGATGTTTTACTTTCGATGATATATATCAATGGTAGAGGACGCTGTTATATATGTATATATATAATATATCATCAGAATGATCTATGCAAGTATCCTTATTCTTTACTTGATATTTCTGGATTCGATGAGTTGACGTCCACTATGAGCTTGATGTTTTCTGATTGTTTTTATTCCGAACCAAGTAGGGGAGATATACGGTTATGGAATTGCTAGTTATCCGGGCTGAGTGGGGGAGTAAACAAACAGATACATGGTGGACCCGGTCAAGACCGAGGGGCATGAAAGCCGCATTATAAGCAGGGAGCCTAGCGAGGACACTCGATACCGGAGATGGATATGAGCACGGTAGATATCCAGGGGATATTGGCCGGAGCTAGAGTTGAGCACGGCGGATATCCAGGGGATACTGACCGGGGCCAGGGATATCGAGGGGCGATAATCTGTTGAGATTGTGTCGACGATATCTGTATTTACATGTCGGTGATGGACACGAGAGATTTGAGGATTTGCATGTCGATGATGGACACGAGAGATTTCTGATTTCGGGTGTCGATGCTGGACATCCATATATTGATATGTTGCTATCATACGAATTATATAGTTATAGTTGTGCATTATTGTAGTCAATCAGGACTGATCCGGGGGACAGTACCTAATTACCTTTTTACCAGTTGGTGCATATAAAGAGGAATCCTAAAACGAGCTATAGTCTCATTATTTTGACATGTCTAGTATGACACTGGGATCTTTTAAACCGTAAACCTCTTATCATTCTTTACTAAAATAACAAGACGTATATCTTAAATAAGATACCTATTATATTTCATATTATCACGTCTGCTTTCATGCCATGACATATGTATTCCGCGGCTATTTTAAAGAAGAGGTTTACATATATATTTTCGGCTACTTATGGGCTTATACCTAGATACAGGTCATTTGCATATGATATATTCTAATTTGGGTTCAGGTGATGGATAGTGTTGAGTACAGGATATGATATTACTATACTTATGACCTAGGTATCATTGTGGATTTCGATTTCTATCTTGTGATGTATTTTTATTCACTGAGTTGGTAACTCAGCCCCATTATGCCATAGTTTCTTGCAGGTTTATCGCTCGGATTATCGCCGGATTGTGGCACACCCTTCTTCTCGGTGATTGCTTTGGCAGGTGGTCTACTGTTGTTCATACCCACACATGTATATTTATATATTCTTGTATCTAGTAAAACTCCATCGACTTAGAACTTGTTTATTATTGACTTAGAAGCAAGACTTAGAGTTTGTGTGTTGTGGGCGTCACACTCGTTGGAGTCGACTCTTTTATACTTGTTGGTTTGTTTCGCTTTTCATTTCTTCGCCGTTGGGCATCGTATATTGTCTGCTTGGTTGCTCCGCTATTTGGGCGTGGAAGCTAGCTCCCGTTGGGATACTGTTTTTATTATTATGTTGTTCAGGTTTTATTCAAAAGTTATAAAGGAGGTGCTGTCGAATTTCAAAACGTAATAGATTCTTTTTCAAACATACTTAGTTAGACTTAAATGTTTATTTTAAACGAATTCCATCTGATAACTGGTTTAAACCTCACCTCAAATATTTTAAAAAAGGGTTTAGTTTCCGGGTTTTGGATTACTTGGACCGCGTCGACGTCTTTAGATGTCACGTGATTTTAGTGCCGGTCACGTGCCATATTCGGGTCGTGACAGATCCATATAAACCCACTCTTCCAAATTATCGTTTAAAAAAGCCGTTCTTTTTTCCATCTGCCAGATTTCATAGTCATGGAAGGCAGCAATGGCAAGTAGGATCTGAATGGATTTGAGCATAACCACTGGAGAAAAAGTTTCGTCATAGTCCAATCCTGTTCTTTGACGAAAATCTTTTGCAACAAGTTTAGTCTTATAGGTTTCCACTTGCCCATCTACACCAATCGTCCTTTTGTAGATCCATTTGCATTCAATGGGTTTTACCCCAGTTGGAGCAATTTCCAAGGTCCACACTTTATTGGCGTACATAAACTCCATTTCGGATTGCATAGAATCCAGCCACTTATCAGAGTCTCTACTGATAATGGCCTGCCTGAAACTAGTAGTGTCATCTTCTTCCAAGATGCAATCCTCTCGATCTCCATCTATGAGAAAACCGTAGTATCTCTCGTGTAGATGAGAAATCTTACTAGATCTGCGGAGTGGCTGAGGCTCGTCCGGGGTAATTGAATCTTGAGGTTCCACCAATTCTTCAGTTTGAGTTTGTGGTTCCTGAATTTCTTCTAGTTCTACCATACTCCCACTTATTTCTTTTGCAAGAAATTGCCACTCTAAAAAGGTTGCGTGCTGAGCAACAAATACCTTTTGTTCCTCGGTATGGTAGAACAGACATCCATAACAATTCTTTGGATATCCCACAAACTTACATAACACTGACCGTGCCTCTAGTTTATCCGGATTATGATTTTTAACATAAGCCGGAAAACCCCATATCTTAAATCTTTTAAGATATGGCCTTTTACCATTTCATATCACGAATGGTGTCTTAGGCATGGATTTGGATGAACATCATTCAACAGATATGCCGCTGTCGAAAGCGCATGTCCCCAAAATGAAAGAGACAACACGACATTACTCATCATGGAGCGAACCATGTCCAATAGGGTACGGTTCCTCCGCTCTGATACACCGTTGTGCTGTGGTGTATACGGAGGAGTAAACTGAGAGAGAATACCATTCGCTTTTAGGTAATCTAGGAATTCCATGCTCAAGTACTCCCCTCCTCTATCAGACCGGAGGATCTTAATACTTTTGCCATTCTGGTTCTCTACTTCCTTTCTGAATTCTTTGAATTTCTCAAAAGCTTCATATTTGTGTTTCATAAGATATACATACCCGAACCCAGAGAGATCATCAGTGAATGTGATGAAGTACGAGAACCCACCCCTTGCATGTATAGACATCGGACCACATACATCACTATGTATGAGTCCTAAGATTTCTGCTGCTCTTTCTCCGTGTCCGGTGAACAGAGATTTGGTCATTTTTCCTTTAAGACAGGACTGACAAGTCTCATAAGATGAAAATTCGAGCGTATTCAAATATCCATCCTTACGCAATTTACTCAGTCTTTTCTCTCCGATATGACCAAGTCAACAATGCCATAAGTAGTATTCGTTCGTATCTTAACTCTTCCTCTTGCGTGTGTTTTGTACATTGAAAACCATGTCTTGATTTAGAACATAGATACCATTACATAGTGTACCTTCTGCAACCAATACCTGATTAAGGTAAATGTTCATGATATTTCTATCAAGAACAAACTTATATCCATCATTATCAAGTATAGAAAATGATATGATGTTGCAAACCATGAAAAGTACATAGTAGCAATTGTTTAAAATCATAGTATTGCCTTTTGGCAATACTAGGTGATATTCACCGACATCAGCATCATTAACTTGTACCTCGTTCTCTACTCTGAGTGACATATCACCAGGTCCAACTATCCAACTTTTTCTCAGTCCTTGCAATAAATTACAGATATGAGATCCTGATCCGGTATCTAGTACCCAGGAGGTAGGACTGACCGAAAAACAGTTCTCAATAACAAGAACACCTGAAAGAGACGCAATAGTATGCTTCTTCTTCGTTGGGGTCATCAAGGAATTCATGCAGTCCTCTTTTCCTTGCTCATACTCATGACAACTGTCATAGTTTAGAGTCGAACCGACGTTCCCCATCCCCGAATAAGAATTCAGATCGGTCAAGCGATACATTTTATTATCTTGATTAAGGCGTGAAATGATTTCCACTTAGAGAGAGAGAAAAGAACACTTAGCGTGCGCTATTTAAAGATTAGATTGGTTATTGATTTATCTAATCAGGATTGCTCCCACTGTTTCCTTAAATTCTTCTTCAAACCTTAAAAGAAGAACTAGTCAAGATTAATCGCACGTCACAATACTTGCTTAACATTTTGGCCAGGCTAGTGTTGGTATTTCGAGGGAGCTTTTCCAACGCTTTCGTGAAGTTCCTTAATTATATAATCTCTTTTCCCTAGAGGCGTAGCACCGCTAACACCGTTCTAGACACCTACTTGGTTTATAACATTGATTGTTTAGTGAAATAATCTCCTAAGAGTAATTCTACACATCAGTGAGATCGGGATCCAACTATCATTGTGTGATAATCTAGATGGAATCCACTCTAGTCACCATATGTTAGTGTGATATGACCTAGAGGCCATTATTGTATAGTACTAGTTTTTATATTACATTTTGGAAGGTTGGGATATATACACGGATTTATGACACTCTTGCTCGATATGGTAGTATGCTACTTGGTTTGTATCTATCTTAATATGTGTATATGTTTCTTTTAACATATCGCTAATACATATTGATAGAGCCTTTAGGATTTTGCTTGACTACTAGCGTTGTGATGGCAGTCACACTAGTCGGGGCTGGGTAGTCTATAAGCACATCCTTATACAGGTCCCTAATCGCAGGATTATCGAGACAGGGCATCGATACTCCAGAGTAGACTAGTGTATACGCTTCTTGTTGGGTTACGGCAGCGCCCCGGCCATCAAACCGTGGCCAAATGCGGAAATTTTTTTTACTGAACTGGCGCTACCATTACCCGATGCCCGGATCTACCTTAAATCCTAAACTATCAAGCTATATATAAGAAGTTAGATGGTTATACCGAGTTGATCCATGTCCTTCGGTCTTCAACCATCATCCCCAAGCTCTTAGTGGCTCCTTGATCGAGTTTGGTTACCGGTCTTCCTCCATCTATGATGATCCACCTGAGATAAACGGCGCAAGCTTCAGCCTCGTCGAGCGAGGCAACCGATGCTCCAAGGTTGCTAGCAATGGAGAGTGGAGGTGTAGGAATGTGTCACAATCTTTTTCTCTCATCATAATGTGCTCAATTAGCAACCATAGAAGATGAAGGAGGTGAGGAAACAATGGCATGAGCAACTCAAGAATGGCTAAGTGTTGAGGTGAGAATAGAATGAAGCAATGAAGCAAGTGAAGTAAAAGACTAAGTCCTCACAAATCTTGTGGCTGCCCTCCCTCTCTCTCATGCACAAAATCCACACACAAAAATATCTCTTTTTCTTTTCCAATAAAAAACTAAGACCCATGCCTCTCTACATGTCCAAGACTCATGCTCATGCCACCTCACCCCTCCACCTCATTTCCATAATTGTTTTTCTAAAAAGAAAATCAATAATGAAGTGGCCATCTTCTAGAATCTATTCCGTATAAATACGGAATACTTCTCGGTACACGTATCGAAATACGTATACGCGTATTCGTACAAAAATACGAATAGCCAAGAGAGAAAAAGAATAGTCAACAATAATACTAGAATACATATATATAAATACGTACATTAATTATTAAATAAAAACCTGATTTAATAATCTGGCTCAATCCTAAACCGCTAGTATTATCAATCGTCCGATTAAAGTCTGTGCAACATGTGCACATATTTAATCGGGCACCTGTATGTACCAATATACGTCATCTACACTATATCGCCTGAACCGTAAAAAAACCCTATGTTTGGGACTCTAAACACTCGTCAATACGCCGGTAGTGGCTTTAACTACAAGCACGTCAGCGGCACTAGCTGTACATAACGGCTACCCAGGTATTGAACGGAAGGGAGACCGACGAGCAAACTCATCCTGAACCCCTACTGAGCCTGACAGTGACAATATCCGTACAGTCCGGTTTGTTCATCTAAGAATATCGCATATCGAGTCTATAGGGGTGGATAAAATCAGACCCCTAACAACGCGACATTTAGTGTCGACATGAAACACATCACCACCTGAGAAACTATCGATCTTGGATCGGTAATTCTTGTCCACCATGGCCACGGATTTCTGGTGATGGCCACCCGTTCACAACGCGACATCAACCCCTAATACCGGGAGAGACGAATCCCCGACAATCCGATCACTGCCTCCATGTGGCTCGGGACTGTACCCAAATAAATCTGTTTGCACGACTCCTTTAAGCCGTGGTAGGGTAGTAATCAAAGCATAGTGGGAACTCACGCGAGACAAATGACGATCTCATGTCGACAGACTAACCTGTACACATGTCACCTAGGAACTTCTATTTGACAATAGGTATAATACCAACTAGCACGTTCCCGGCGAGTCCGTCCAGTGTACTCATAACCCAATGAGCACCTGTATACTATCTTAGGTGAACAAACTAACACAATTGGCTTGTAAGACCTGGCCACCGCCCCTCGTCGGGGTCTCGATCAGTATACACTAGTCTACACTGGAGTATTGATGCCCAGTCTCGATACTCCCACGACTAGGGACATTTAAGGATATGCTTATAGACCCCAATCTACCACGTATATGATCGCCATCATAATGCTGGTAGTCAGGCAAGAATCCTATGGGCTCTATCAACATGTACATGATGATAAAGACAAACCAGATAGCATACTATCATCTCGATCAAGACTGTTCTACTGGTATTGGTCCTCCCACAATCATCATAATCACCTGCCTGCGATTACCATAATTGCCTTGAGGGCACTATAGCCAAAAATCTCCCACTTGCACTTAAGGTCAATTATTGTGATGTCGCATATTCACAGCGTGTGATACCGAACACCCAACTTCTCTACTGATCAGTTTCGCAAAGCCCATTTGCAAAACTATTGTGTTCGAGAAATAGACTTAGTGAGTAGATCCGCTCCAATGTTTCTTTCTGTATCTCTCTATATCTCAAATTCGTGGAGAAAGCTATCTCCCGAAATGAGCAATACCTGTCTTAGAATTTGTCTGGATATCTGATGGGTCCCAGTTTATAAATGAACTCCAAATCCAGCAAACTTCTTAGACTGTATCTTCCACTGAATTTAATCAGTATCCTACGCCATGCCTTTCCTCAGTATGCGCTTGGACCACCTGTCCAACATACTGTCCCTCAAAAGAGGGAAAACTATAACTCTGACAGTCTCTCTGTCATTCAGGTCACCTTGGAAGCCTAGAATGATAACCGTTTCCCGAAGGAGGCTGTCGTTACCAAATCCCTAGAACATCCACTTATGTTCATAAACTGCTTCCCAACGTTTCTCCAGAATTGGATTAATATATCTGTTTATTGCAGCTAGTGCTAAAACAATATCTGGTGTGGTACTTGACATTTCATGATTAACTTAATTTTCTAAGCAAGCGATATACTAATCATGCAGATCCCTCTCCCCTTCAGTCTGTAAGACACCTTTAGAGAGGGTGACTCGATCACTTGCAGGTACACCACCATGTCAGGAGTCGTCCATTCTATAATACCTTTAGAATAATGTCAAAATACTTAGATTAAGATATTTTCCAAATCTAGATCTAAAACCATAGATCTAGTAACCAGAAACCCTGATATTATATCCATATCCTATGTGGAGAAACAATTTTGTGACAACCACAGTATAACCGATCTTAGTATAAGAATATCTCTTCCTATCAAGTGCATGTCATCGTAATACCTGGACATCACTCTCTACTACTTTCTTGGTAGATCCATCTCCTATTCTGATGAAGTCAAAGCCTATGACTGTCACATCAAAAATAGATAATCTATTTCCACTATACCTGCTTTAGTCTATAAATAGACATAAGCTGCTTGCCCACTATGCTTTCGCTGCTCCCACTGACTATAACAACCCTCTGGCAGAGTCATATACACGTGCACTTCCAAAGCTAGTTTAGAACGACGCTATACTCATCCCCCTGCCGAGTCTTATAGTCTAGAATAGCAGCAATGGCAAGTCTGGGTAAACAAGAACCTCCCTGTCACCGTTTCTGAGAAGACCGAAGTACCTTTCGGGTGCCTGAGGCTACCCACCAAATCTGCGGAGTGACTAATAGAATGTCGAAACGAATTGAATCTTTAGGTTCTATTAAATCTTCAGTGATCGTTTGTGGTTCTGGAATCACTTCCAGTTCTACCATAGTCCCACTTCTGTTTTTCTGAAAAAATCCATTTTACTAAAACTGTGGCGAGTCAAAAACAATATAAATATCGATCTTCCTGATGGTAGAAAGTTAACCCTCGTCAAAACCCGGGATAACCCACAAAAAGCCATTATTGAAACGTGCCTCGAGTTTATCCGGATTCTGGTTTTAAGCATCAGCCGGACAACTCCCTATACCTTAACATCGTCAAGATATAAATTGATTCTATATATATCTAATATAGAAACAAAAACACTAATTTAATAGGAACCAGATTCAAAATCATGCAGCTGTTTCCGGTTCATATCAACCAAATGGAAAAAGGCCAATCAGCATTACTCAACTAGGAGTGCATCCATATATGAGTGACCTGAAAGAGAATCAAGTTCTCAAAACCATTACTATCAATGGAATACCAAACACAAGTATCTACATCTTCGACTTGCTCGATCCTGATACTTCCAACAAATGATTCCCTTCTTTATTCTTATACCTATAACTTCTCAAAATCTGAACCTTGTATTTCAACGAAATACTTGTCTAGAACTAGAGAAGTTATGAGTAAACAGAATATAGTATGAGTACCAACCCCATTGTCCTAATGGAGACTGGACAACATAAAATACTTTGTATAAGTCCCCTGAGTTCAATAACTCAAACCCTGTGCGTCGTAAGTTGAAAAATTATACTATGGTTAAGAAGAATTACATCGCTGTTGAATGCACCTTACCTAATCACCAACTGATATAAGTAAATGTCACAGACATAATATCAAAAAGTTATATCTCACTTTATAAAATAAACGTGCAGATATATTAGTTTGAAATTGGTGCAAATAACGGATATTCAAAACCAAATATTTGCCATCCGGCAAAAACCGGATGATTTCCTCAATATCGCCAATTACAATGAATTTCGATATAATGAGGATCTAATCACCCAATTTCCAATATCTTACTCCCACTCACCATCCGTAATAATATATAGATGTGAGAAACTGATCTGGCAAACACATACCCTGGAGTTAGATTCTAATTGGGAAAACAGTTTTCAATTAACATCGCACAGTAAAACTGAAACATGAAAATGTTTCAAAAGGGGTTAACTGGTATTCCTAGTAACGCCTCTTCCAGTATCCTGATTCATGATTGTAACCGTATAGTTCCATGCCCTCACTCCAATCCCTTTATTATGTCTTTACTTATTACCTTCTGTACACCACCTTTAGGCTAATTGGTTTTCTTCCTTCCCTACCCTTCGGCTGTTAGTTATATGTATGCCCTAGAGGCCATTATTTTACATGTGATGTATATTATAGTGGATGCTTGGATATATATAGAGAGGACTTTCTTGCTCGATATGATAGTATGCTATCTGGTTGCTCTTTATCTTAACATGTTGACTTGTATTTGTGATACTGTCTTACTCTCACATGTTGATAAAGCCCTTAGGTTGTGTACTTGACTACCAGGACTATGATGGAGATCATACTAGTAGGGCAAAGGATAGTCCGCAAGTACACCCTAAAATTGTTCTTAGTCGAGAGTGTATCGAGACAGGGCATCGATATTCCGGAGTAGACTAGCGTATACGCATCTTGACCCATATGATGGGCGATGGATGATCCCACATCCATTGGTGTTTGACATCAAAGATGGTATACTGGTGCTCAGTGGAGATTGGGTACACTGAACGGACTCGCCGAGAACTCCTAGTTGGTATTATAACTATCGTCAGATAGCAGTTCTCCGGTGACACTGGTACAGGTTTGTCTGTAGACCCGAGATCGTCATAGAGTCTTGTGTGATTCCCACTGTGCTTTGATTTCCACCTAACCACGTTCAATAGAACGTGCAAAACGGTGGCTTTTGGGTACAGTCCAGAATCACATGGAGGCAATGAGCGATAGGAGAGGATTCATCTCTCCCGGTATTGGGGGTTGATATTGCGCTGTGCTCGATTGGCCATAACGACAAGTCTCTGGCCAGGGCTGCTATGGAGATTTACTGATAAGTGTTATCAATAGTTTCTCGACCCGTTATAAGCCTCATATCGGCACGACTTATCGGTTATTTGGGTCTGACGTTTACCACCCCTAGACTATATATGCGACATATCAGACGAAGAGACCGGACTGTACGATAGCGTTACTGATAGGATTTTGCAAGAGTTAAAGCGGGCTAGCTTGCTTATCTTCTGATCGTTCAATACCCGGGTAGCCGTTATGTACAGCTAGTACCGCTGATGGCTTGTGGGTGCTTGATGTGATCATCACCTACTGCCGGCGTATTGACGAGTCTTTAGAGTCCTACACAGAGGTTTCACTGGCCAGGCAAAACGAAGTAGGAGAACATATGTGATATGTACGGGACCGTGATTAATACGAGTATATGATACCGTATTCTATTCTCACGATATAAAGTATCAAACGGTTATATGAGATATAGTCGAGTTATTGAATCAAGTGTTGATTCGATAAGTCGATGCAGTATCGGACGGTTATATGAGAGATAGCCGGGTTATCGAATCAAGTGTTGGTTCGATAAGTTGATACTGTTAGTTATATGTATGCCCTAGAGGCCATTACTGTACATAGGATGTATATTGTAGTGGATGCTGGGACGTATATAGGGAGGACTTTCTTGCTCGACATGATAGTATGCTATCTGGTTGAACTTTACCTTAACGTGTATACTGATTGTCTCTCTGTTACATGTTGGTAAAGCCCTTAGGATCTGTACTTGACTACCTGGACTATGATGCGGATCATACTAGTGGGGACATGGTAGTCCATAAGTACATCCTTCAAAGTCCCTAGTCGTGGGTGTATCGAGACGGGGCATCGATATACCAGAGTAGACTAGCGTATACCTTCTCGACCCATACAGATGGGCGATGGATGATCCCATATCCATTGGTGTTTGACATCAGAGATGATATACGGGTGCTCAGTAGAGACTGGGTACACTGGACGGACTCGCCGAGAACTCCCAGATGGTATTATACCTCACGTCAGATGGCAGTTCTCTGGTGACACTGGTACAGAGTAGTCTGTTGACCCGAGATCGTCATAGAGTCTCGTGTGGTTCCCACTGTGCTTTGATTTCCATCTTACCACGTCCAAGAGGGCGTGCAAAACGGTGGTTTTTGGGTACAGTCCCGAGTCATATGGAGGCAATGAGCGATAGGAGGGGATTCGTCTCTCCCGGTATAGGGAGTTGATGTTGCGCCGTGTTCGATTGGCTATAACAGGAAATCCCTGGCCAGGGTTGCTGAGATTTACTGGTAAGTGTTACCAGTAGTTTCTCGAATAGTTATAGACCTCATATCGACACGACTTATCGAGCTATTGGGGTCTGACGTTTACCACCCCTAGGCGAGATATGCGACATATCAGACGATCAGACCGGACTGTACGGTAGTGTTACTGGTCGGATTCACTGGAGTGTGAGCGGGCTTGCTCGTCGATCTTCAGATCGCTCAATACCCGGGTGGCCGTTACGTTTAGCAGACCGCTTGCGGCTTGTGGGTGTTTGATATGATCATCGCCTGCTGCCGGCGTATTGACGAGTCTTTAGAGTCCTACACAGAGGTTTCCTGGCTCAAGCGAAACGAAATAGGAGCGCATATGAGATATGTACGGGACCGAGAATAATACCAGTATCTGATACTGTATTCGATTCTCGCGATGTGACATTGATCGGTTATATGCGATATAGCCGGGTTATCGGATCAAGTGTTGATTCGATAAGTTGTTACTAATGATACCTGTCGGTTTTGTGCGACATGACCGGATCATTGAATCAAGTGTTGATTTGATGATTTAATGCATAATTATATATTTGATATATTACTTTGCATTAACTAGTATCGGTTCACTTTAAGATGGATTTTCTCACTCGGGTGTGCGCATTGTATATGCGATATACTTTTGTGCACTTGTATGTATCATGTTTGATGATGCATGCTAACTTGTGTTTTGTGTAAAGTTTGAACCATGGTTATGTAATGGTTAGGGTTTTCATTTTCATATCTATTTATTTATTTGTTTATTCATTATTGGAAAATGATAAGCATAATGCAAAATGGTGGCTTTATTTGGAAGCTTGTTGAAGCTTCATGAAGACTTTGACTTTAGCAACCATTTTGTCTCATGCTTAACCCTAACCATCCCATTTAACCATGATTGATTCTCTAAACATTACCATAGTTAGTGTTATGATAAGAATGGATTATTCATTTCATTTTTAATTAACTTATCATAACAATTTCCTTCTTCTTCATCATCTTCTTCAAAGAAGAAAAGCTTTCTTCACCAATGGTGGATTGATGAAACAAGTGAGAAATCCAATTCTAAAGTCTACCCACTTCCTATTTCTTCATCCTCTACCTCTTGCCAAGTAGTAGAGTGTGTTTCCTTCACAAGTTTTCAAGACTTGATGAAGGTGGAGCTTGATTTAGCGATGCCTCGACGTAGATCATCTTCGACATGGACATCGACGACCTAGCTCGCTTTTTCTCCGACGAAGCCGACTCTAGAGCCCGGATTCCTTTTGGACAGCGGAGACGACTTCGTTGCGGAGCTATGGAGGTGGAGCACCGGATCTACAAAGGTTGTATTTCCGATATCCCATTAGTTAAGTTGTTAACTAGATTGTTTTTCGCCTAGATTTCTAGCAAACGATCCGTAGTCGGGTCTCTCGGCACCTAGAATTTTTGAAATTGGCATGTTCGATGCCTTGTGTGACCTCACTTGGGTGCCTAGGAACCCTACAGTGGTATCAGAGCCTAGCTAGAGCCTTAGGTGATCGGTAGACGAAGTTAGAGATCCGATCGAACCGCGAAACCCCAAGCAAAATCGCTCTCTGTACATTTTTCAAAACTGTTGTATTTTGTGAATTAAAAATATGCAGAAAAATAAGCAGGAAAAACTAAGAATTACTGTGAAGTTTGGTCGACTAATTCAATAATTGGAGCGCGGATCCGCGGCCAAACCAGGGGTTTGGCGGCGCTTCCGCTGCCCAAATTTCGACTTAGTCCCTCAAATTTCATATATTTATTCTTAGGTCCTTTCTTGGCAATTTTTGATGTGAATTTTTTAATTCCACTCAGGTGTTGAGTTTTCTAGGGTTTTATTGGGGATTCGTTAATTTGATCGGATAATTTAACTTTGTTTATGTTTTTCCGGATATTTTAGAAACTGTTAAAATGTTCGACCGGATATAAATACCCAATTTTTCCCCTGTCGGGAAATTTCCAAGTGTTGGATTTTTCCGTAGTTTAAAGACGTTCTAAGTAGTGCAAGTAACTCGATGGACCCTCTAGAAGACAACAAACCTTAACTCGATTATGTGACCGTCTTGAACTGCCCTTTGAACCTTCGGGTTTGGGGCAGTACGGCGTGCCACATGTGAGGCGTTGGCTTGACCCTTCTACGGATGGACCGTTGGTACTGAGGCACGAACTGAATGTTTTTAGACTTATTTCATGTGTTGAGATGTATCGGGAAAACTTGGGTGTTTGACTGTTCGATCGAAAGGTTTAACATTTTCTGTTTATCTGGAATGAGATACAATACTTAGAATTCACAATAAGTTATGAGATAACTAAATGAATGTTATAAACATAGCAGTTTAGTCTCACTTGATCGGTTGCCACGGAATTTTGATGTGATCAAAAGTCCGTCGCAATCACGTAGCGTACGCGGATACTCGCCGGGTAAACTTAATAGACAGCCTCACTCCATAGCCCCGACCAAGTGACTGTAGGAGAACCCCGTCGCCGAAAGCATCCGTTCGGGTGCTCGCTGCAGCGGTGTTTCGCCTTGGTGCACTTCGTCGACGGTATCGGGGGTGCGGCCGTTTACTGAAGTTTGCGACGAGCATTCGATCAGGATGTCGGGAATCTTGTTGAATTGCCCGACTTGGTATTGAAAAGTGTTTTCGATGTTGAGACTAAAATGCGGGGTTTATAATTGTTAGGCATGCGATGTCTAAGTAATTCATTTGGTCAGGCATGTGATGTTTGAGGTGGTTGCGGATTCCAACTGTTGTAGTTTTACACTTTCTTTTCTGTGACCGTAAGTGTAATATGTGATATCGCCGGTTTCGTTGCTATATGTCAACGACAATTGGGATGTGCATATTTACTTACGTTGATGACATGTGATGTTATGTGTTGCTGGATATGTTATATTGGATCGTCGTGTTTGAATAGCCGGGGGTTTTTATGTGAGATGAGTGTTTTTCATTTTCATTCATGTAAAAACTTGTATGTAATATTCTTTTATTGGGGCACTTCCAGGTAGCGGAAGTAGTCACCGTTGATGTATATTATTTACTTTTCCACACTAGGATAGACCCAAGGAGGAGGGCACAAGTAACCGGGTTCTGGAGTCCAGTGGGAGACCAACTCGAGGAGTCGAGCCCGGGTCTCCTAACTCCAGAATTGGTAGGGTTGCTTGCCGCTCTCGTAGGGGTCTAGGGGTGTGGGTTTGGCTATTCATCGCGACCGTGGAATCCGTGTTTTATACTGGCTCGTATTGAAAACACGGACGTCCTAGTATATCCAATACTTCATATGATTCTTCTGCTGCGATATCTGTGATGTGATCATGTGATGTTCTGTGATAGATAAAGTATATAGTATATATGATATATTATATAGACGTTACTTATGTTTTACACCCGCGCTAGCCCTGCCCTGCTCTGCCGTTAGTTACCTAACCTAACGGTGCACGAGGGGACATCGAGGCGAATGCGGATGGCATAAGTGTACGTCGTATTTATCTGTGATGTTTAGGTATTTAAATGATGGGACTTCATTAATATGATTAATGAAATAAAAGAAACCTAAGATGTTGTAGAATCGAATTTCAAAATAAAACAGGTAGCTACAGTTCTTGCTTTGCACAGCGGTATATGTGATATATCCTACACCTTATTCGATGAGGAAAGGACCGAGATCCCTTCACCGGGAGTGACTCCTTTAGCAATAACTGGCAGATGCTACACACTCGGTTTGTCTTTTGTTCACTTTTAAGTGTTTTTGCTTTGCACAGTGATATATATGATATATCTCGCACCTCATTCGACGAGGAAAGGACCGACGATCCCTTCACCGGGAGTGACTCCTTTAGCAAAACTAGAAAAGCCTCAAAAGCACTCCATTTTAAAATCATTTGATTCTACAACGATATCAAGTTCATTACGCAATAGGTTTTCAGAAAAACCTGTCGTAGCCCTCCGTCATTTCAGATAAGTAGTAGTTAGTATTCGTGCTACGTTTGTTGGCCTGCGTCAAGGCGTAGTATGCGGTAGCTAACTGGTGCTTATCTGCATAAGCATATAATGTGATTGGATTAGGGTAGTCGTGCGACTTTGTTGGCCTGCGTCAAGGGTCGTGCGGGTGGGTTTAATTCAATCAGGAAATGACGGGTTGAACTTGACTAGCGGACTATGGTTTGTTGGCCTGCGTCAAGGTCATAGGACGCTAGGGGCAAAATATTATCGGGAATTTCAAGTGTTGAGATTTGCAATGAGATTGCATACCTTCTATGAGATAGTTGGATCCCGATACCCGCTGCGAGTAAGAGTTACTCCTGGGAGAGTTTTATACATTACAATTAGCCGATCAAGTAGGTGTCTCGAAAGGTGTTAACGAGGTTACGCCTCTGGGAAAACGAGGTTTACATTAATTAGGTTCGTGCGAAAGCACGGGGGACCTCCCTCAAAGTACCGACACTGGCCTGGCTGAAAGATTGGCGAACTTGTAGTGTGTAATTAATCCCGGCTAGTCTTTCCTTTTAGGGTTTGAAGGAAGATTTGATAAAAAGCAGTGGGAGCCATCCTGATTAGATAAAATAATAACCAATCTATTCTTGCTAGAGCGCACGCTGAGTGTTTTCTTCTCTCTCTCTCCAGGTAGCGACCATATCACGCCTTAATCAAGATAATAATACGGATTATTGACCGAACCCGCTTGTTATACTGAGCTGGGGAACGTTGGTCCCGCTCCAACTTATAATTGTTATAAGACAGAGCAGGAAATTGGGGATTACCAGAATTCCCGTGCCGCCCAAACGAAGAGAGTGCATGCTGATGCATCATCTTCGGGTGTGTTCATTATACAGAACTGTTTCTCAGTATCCTTTTCGTCCTGGGTATGTGATACCAGATCAGGATCCCAGATATGTAATCTGTTACATAGGGCTACAGATAGGTAGAGAACTGAGAACGGGTGATAAGTTTCATGAGGCAGAAAACGGGGCAAGAGTTGCAGCCAAGTCTGTTGGTCACTGTCACCCTGTATTACAATACATTGATTCTGAACGAATGGTATTAGATACCGAACCTGATATACAAAATCATATCTGTCTCTTTATTAGTAAAGAAACGGTAATATTTTGTATTGTTGGATAATGTTTTGAACATTTCCTATATCAAAAGTTGATCGGTTCAGGCACGTTATCTAAAAGCATTAATGTTCTAAATCAAACTACAGTTCTTAGTATACAGAACACACATAAGAGGAAGAGTTCAGAAATGAACGAATTCTTCTTGAGGTATTGTAGACTAGGTCAGATCAATGTGACCCGACTAGCTAGAGTTACATAAAGATGCATATTTAAATTAGTTTGAACTTACATCTTGTGAAACTCGCCAGTCATGTCACAAAGATAAGATGACCATAGCTCCGTTTACTGGAAACAGAGAAAGAGTTATTGAACTCTTGGGATGATACATGTTGATGTATGTAGGTCCCCTGTCTACACCTGCCAGGACTGGTTCTTTATTCTTCATTACGTTCTCTGATAATCTCTCAAGATTCAGACATATGTTCCTGTTGAAACACAAGTCTGAACCTTTTGAGATATTCACAGAATATAAGTTAGAAGTAGAGAACCAGAATACGGGTATAAGTATTATGTCCTATGATGAGATCAGGGAGGAGAATACTTGTGCGCAGAAATCCTGGACTATTCTAAAGGAGAATGAGATTCTCTCTCAGCATTACTCCTCTGTATACACCATAGCACGATGGTATATTGGGGTGAAGCAATTACACCCTATGTGATAAGGTGTGCTCTATGATGAGTAATACTGAGTTACCTTTTTCCTTTTTGGGAGTTATGCACTTGAGAAGTTGCATACCTATTGAATAGGGTTCAAATCAAATCAGTTGCCTACCGCTCCATATGAGATATGGTATGGGAAGAGCCCATGTCTTAAGCTAGTTAAGATTTGGGGTTGTCCGGCCTATGTCTAAAAGCAAAATCCGGACAAGCTCGAGGCAAGATCTGTTATGTAGAACTGGAAAGGTTCCAGCTATACAAAATACAGCTGATGATTTGATAGAACCAAAGGATTCAGTATATTCCAACGAACCTCAGCCTCTCCGCCGATCTAGTAGGATTCCTCACCCACCTGAGAGATACTTCGGTTTCTCTATGACAGTGGGAGCGAGGACTGCATCATGAGATGATGACCCAACTAGTTTCGAGCTGGCCATCAGGAGTAAGACTCTGTAAGAATGGCTGGATGCTTAGTGATCTGAGATGGAATCCTTATACACCAACAAAGTATGGACTTTGGTTGCTATATCTGAAGGGTTAAATCCCCATCAGGAGCAAGTATATCTTGAGAAGATTACTTGGTGTGCATGGAAAAGTTGAGACTTTCAAAGCTAGACTTGTTAAAGGTTTGCATCATTGACCAGGTGTGGATCATGATGAAACTTTTTCTAAGGATCTATGCTTAAGTCCATCCAGATCCTACTTGTCACGGCTACATACCATGACTACGATATCTGGTGGTTGGGTGTCATGACTGCTTTTCTAAATGATGTTTTAGAAGAGTGCGTCTATAAGTACACAGCCAGAGGGCTTCGTAGACAGTGGGAGCAGCGGAAACGTGTGCAAGATGCTTTATAGGATAAAGCAGGCATCGCGGAGTTGGAACATCTGTTTTGATGAATTAGTCAAACAGTTTGACATCATCAAAATGGTAGATGAACCTTGTATAAACAAAAAGGTAGTAGGGAGTATGGTGGTGATCCTCGTAGAGTACGTGGATGACATACTCTTGATAGGGAAGGAGTTTCCTATGCTACGCTCGATCAATCTCCGCTTATCACAATGATTCTCCACATAGGATCAAAATGATACCTAGTAAATCCTGGATTTTGGATCTATGAGATAGATCTAATTGGATGTTAGGATTCTTACTAGTTGTAGTGAGATGGTATCAATCGATCCTGGGGAGAATCACTGGAAGGGTTCCAGTGTGATAATGACGACTGAATGTCAGTCGCAGGCATTGTCTTTACCCTCAGTAAAGGGACGGTATGTTGGAAGAATTCCAAGATAGATACCGTGACATACTAGACGATAAAGGCAGGATAGATCGCTACTTAAGATGCTACCAAAGAGGCAGTCTGGGTGTATATTGGTTCATGAGATGAACTTAGTTCCTCCCATTGTGTGACAATGGAGTTGTGGCTTATGCCAAGGAACGCAGGTCCCATCAGTGATCCAGACATATTCTAAGGCAGTATCGCCTGATCATGGAGATAGTTGATCTCCAGGGTGATCGAGGTTAGGAGAGTAGATTCAGAGGACAACGCAGCTGATCCACTCACAAAGGCCTGTTCCCAGAGAGAGATTTTTATGGGATGGTTGAGTATGAGATACTACAACCACTGCTATCAGATGGCCCTAGTGCAAGTGGGAGATTGTTAGTTATATGTATGTCCTAGAGGCCATTACTGTACATAGGATGTATATTGTAGTGGATGCTGGGACGTATATAGGGAGGACTTTCTTGCTCGACATGATAGTATGCTATCTGGTTGAACTTTACCTTAACGTGTATACTGATTGTCTCTCTGTTACATGTTGGTAAAGCCCTTAGGATCTGTACTTGACTACCTGGACTATGATGCGGATCATACTAGTGGGGACATGGTAGTCCATAAGTACATCCTTCAAAGTCCCTAGTCGTGGGTGTATCGAGACGGGGCATCGATATACCAGAGTAGACTAGCGTATACCTTCTCGACCCATACAGATGGGCGATGGATGATCCCATATCCATTGGTGTTTGACATCAGAGATGATATACGGGTGCTCAGTAGAGACTGGGTACACTGGACGGACTCGCCGAGAACTCCCAGATGGTATTATACCTCACGTCAGATGGCAGTTCTCTGGTGACACTGGTACAGAGTAGTCTGTTGACCCGAGATCGTCATAGAGTCTCGTGTGGTTCCCACTGTGCTTTGATTTCCATCTTACCACGTCCAAGAGGGCGTGCAAAACGGTGGTTTTTGGGTACAGTCCCGAGTCACATGGAGGCAATGAGCGATAGGAGGGGATTCGTCTCTCCCGGTATAGGGAGTTGATGTTGCGCCGTGTTCGATTGGCTATAACAGGAAATCCCTGGCCAGGGTTGCTGAGATTTACTGGTAAGTGTTACCAGTAGTTTCTTGAATAGTTATAGACCTCATATCGACACGACTTATCGAGCTATTGGGGTCTGACGTTTACCACCCCTAGGCGAGATATGCGACATATCAGACGATCAGACCGGACTGTACGGTAGTGTTACTGGTCGGATTCACTGGAGTGTGAGCGGGCTTGCTCGTCGATCTTCAGATCGCTCAATACCCGGGTGGCCGTTACGTTTAGCAGACCGCTTGCGGCTTGTGGGTGTTTGATATGATCATCGCCTGCTGCCGGCGTATTGACGAGTCTTTAGAGTCCTACACAGAGGTTTCCTGGCTCAAGCGAAACGAAATAGGAGCGCATATGAGATATGTACGGGACCGAGAATAATACCAGTATCTGATACTGTATTCGATTCTCGCGATGTGACATTGATCGGTTATATGCGATATAGCCGGGTTATCGGATCAAGTGTTGATTCGATAAGTTGTTACTAATGATACCTGTCGGTTTTGTGCGACATGACCGGATCATTGAATCAAGTGTTGATTTGATGATTTAATGCATAATTATATATTTGATATATTACTTTGCATTAACTAGTATCGGTTAACTTTAAGATGGATTTTCTCACTCGGGTGTGCGCATGGTATATGCGATATACTTTTGTGCACTTGTATGTATCATGTTTGATGATGCATGCTAACTTGTGTTTTGTGTAAAGTTTGAACCATGGTTATGTAATGGTTAGGGTTTTCATTTTCATATCTATTTATTTATTTGTTTATTCATTATTGGAAAATGATAAGCATAATGCAAAATGGTGGCTTTATTTGGAAGCTTGTTGAAGCTTCATGAAGACTTTGACTTTAGCAACCATTTTGTCTCATGCTTAACCCTAACCATCCCATTTAACCATGATTGATTCTCTACACATTACCATAGTTAGTGTTATGATAAGAATGGATTATTCATTTCATTTTTAATTAACTTATCATAACAATTTCCTTCTTCTTCATCATCTTCTTCAAAGAAGAAAAGCTTTCTTCATCAATGGTGGATTGATGAAACAGGTGAGAAATCCAATTCTAAAGTCTACCCACTTCCTATTTCTTCATCCTCTACCTCTTGCCAAGTAGTAGAGTGTGTTTCCTTCACAAGTTTTCAAGACTTGATGAAGGTGGAGCTTGATTTAGCGATGCCTCGACGTAGATCATCTTCGGCATGGACATCGACGACCTAGCTCGCTTTTTCTCCGACGAAGCCGACTCTAGAGCCCGGATTCCTTTTGGACAGCGGAGACGACTTCGTTGCGGAGCTATGGAGGTGGAGCACTGGATCTACAAAGGTTGTATTTCCGATATCCCATTAGTTAAGTTGTTAACTAAATTGTTTTTCGCCTAGATTTCTAGCAAACGATCCGTAGTCGGGTCTCTCGGCACCTAGATTTTTTGAAATTGGCATGTTCGATGCCTTGTGTGACCTCACTTGGGTGCCTAGGAACCTTACAGATACAAATTATATTAGTCGGTCATATGAGATATAACTGGATTATTAAATCAAGTGTTGATTTAATGATTTAATGTATAATTATATATATATGATATACTATTTACATTAACTAATATTAGCTCACTTAAGCATGTCTTTATCTCACATGTGCACACTTGATATATATGTGATATATATTAATTGTGTTTTATTTATGTGTCATGGTTGATGATACATGCACAACATGGGTGTATGAGACCTACACCATGATAATGATAATGAAGGGTTTATTTATTTAGAAAAAAACAATTATTAGTTGGAAATTTGTCACATGGCATGAAACTTCATGAAGCTTGGAGACCCATTGCTTAGTCCACTAGTTTTGTCTTATACTAGATATTTGTTAACACAACCATTATCTAAACTCATGGTTAAGTCTCTACATGAGATATATTAGATATTTTCTCACCCATGGTTGGCATTCTCTCTCACATCTATTATTTGCTTCTTCTTCCTCAAAGCTCAAGAGAGCTCTCTAGGTTTTGAGAGAAGCTTAAAAACAAGTGAGAAAAGTAATTCTAAAGTGAGCAAAAATCATACTTCATCATCCTCTACTAGATTAGTACTTTAGTATAGGGTGTTAGATTCACTAATCTTTCGTTAGTGAAGTAGTAGTTTGGGATAGTGTCTCCTCGACGTAGATCATCTTTGGCCTCAAAGACTTCAAGCAACTTCGTTCCTTTCTTCTTGTGAAGCCATGCTAGAGTCCGGAAGATCACTACTTAGAGCGAAGGGACTACTACACGGAGCTATTGAAGTGAAGGACCGATCTACAAAGGTTGTATTCCTAGTTCACTTAGTCGTAAAGCAGTTTACACTTTGTTTTGTCTAAATCTGTAGTAAAGATTCTTGGGTTAGGATTGCTTAGCATGGCAAATTTTTCAAAATGGCATGGACGAAACCTCCCGATACCTTGTTGTCGTGCCGAACAATCCTACAGTGGTATCAGAGCTAAGCTAGAGCTTTAGGTGATGTCTAGACGAAGTTAGAAGTCCGATCGAACCCCGAAAACCCAATTTTAGACCCCTTTCTGGAAAATTTTCAAAAAGTTGAAATTTTTCTTGTTAAAAATACTAAAAAAATCATGCAGATAATTCTATAGACCCACCTGAAGAACGAGTCCCTAACTCGTTTAAGTGAGTGCGGAACCACGGCCAAAACATTGTTTGGGTGTAACATTTTGAAAATTTGGAAATAAATAAAATTAATTAAATAAATAATAAAATGTTAATTTAAAAAGTTATTAAATCAAATTAGGACATTTTCTTAAGTAGTATGTAAAACAAATTAAATTGAAATTTTAGTGTGTAACATTTATAAATTACAAGGGTTTTAGTGTGAAATTTAGCTTCATTTTAATTAAAATGGTATTATATAATAACATAGGTAGTGAAGGGTCGTTGTGAAAATTTTAGGAAATTTTGCAAACTTGGAATTTTTGAAGGTGTAAGTGAAAAAGGAGTTAAATAATGTTTAGCACAGAAATTATATCAAGATAAAACAAATTGGAGTGATAATGCATAGCTACCACCTACTTACATGCACACTTCATGCACAACACCTCCTTCTTGCATGAGAATGACGCACCTTGCTTGGTAACACCTCCTCCTTGTCACGACCCGAAAAGTATGGAACATGACCGGCATTTAAATTACGAAACGTCTCAAGACGTACGTAATTTAAGTAATCCAAAACCCAGAAATCAAAACCAAGGAAGCAGTAGAGTGAAGGAAAAACCAAATTAAAGCAAGTAGTTTTAACATCATAGGCCGAAGTATGTATTTTAAAATCTCAAGTATTTTCTGAAAATTTCGACAGAGTCTCCTTTGTAAATAAAGGCCCCCAAACAGGATAAAACATGAATAGTATACAAAAAAATAAAAAGGCATCCCCAAGCGGGAGCTAGCTCTTCGTCAATCGACGATCCAAACCACGCAAGCAATATAATATACAACGCCGAAGGGAGAGGATCAAAACTCAAAAGAAAACCCAAAATCAGCATGAAAATCATAATGATACAACGCGCGACTCTAAAGTCGAAATAATAACAAGTCTGGTCTTCTATCTCTATCAAATATACAATCTGGTTGATGGAGTTTCTAGATACAATGGAAATAATAAATAAACAATGGTGGTCCTGATGCAAAAGAACCCACCTAGCAAAGTAATCACCCGGAAGGAACAGTGTGCCATCAAAGCCACAACGAAACCTGTACGGCAAACCTGCAAGGAACTGTGGCACAACGGGAGCGAGTTGCCAACTCGTGATTAGAAAACATCTACGAGTAGAAATCGCATGCATAACGCAATCCTAGGTCATACGATCAGTAATATCCTCAAATAATAATAATATGGCCTGAAGCATAATATAACGGTAAAGGGTAAACATCTATCCATATAGTGTAATACCAAGAACTCGTTTTAGTGCCTCAGGTAACAACATGTCACTAATATGATGTACAAATGTAAGGTAGCAATATATCACTAAAATGATGTGCAGATGCATATAATGAGAACAAAGTATATCATGAATCAAAGAACTGTTTTTCTTTATTTAATGAGATGTCTGTATGTATATAAATCAAGATATCATCAATGAAATCAACATCAAATCCGTGTCAAGTATCGACACAAAACATAAACCTCAATATCTCAATATCTCAGGCCCGGACTGGCCTGTATTATCAAATCTATATATCTCAGTGTCTCAAATCTCAATATCTCAATACCTCGGGCTCTGTCAATATGGATCGGCCCATATCATCAATCACACGACCACGGACGGTATTCTCCGGATATCCTCCGCGCTAGGTAAAATCACCGGTAGGCAGTCTGCCCCTGCCGGGCTCATCGTCTACAACTCGAGCTTCTTGCCCCGGGGTACCGTACCGGGTCCACCATGTACCTGAGACGGTTCATCCAACTCCTCGAATCGGGTTTCGAAAACATCTCAGAACCGAGAAAACATCATGGTGGACGATACTCAACATATCAAATAAAAACCGTATTTTTCTCTTTAAAATGGTTCATTAGTTTACAAAACTTTCACATGCGGTTTCTAAATCCAGAAAATATCAAGAAGAATCCAAAATCATCAAGTCACCATGTCAATAACAATGAAAACCGGCATAAATCTCTATAATACCGCATAACTAATGAATATATGGATGCATCTGATATCATGCAATAATTAAACTAGCATATGAAAGCTATAACATGTAGCTGTTGGATATAGTGCCCTCAAAGTCAATTATTGGATCGCAGGTATGTGATTACAATGATTGATGCAGGACCTATACCGATATAACAGTCTTTCTCGAGATGATAGTATGCTATCTGGTTTGTCTTTATCATCGTATACATGCTTTAGTTCACTATTGCATGTTGATAGAGCCCATAGGATTCTTGCTTGACTGCCAGCAGTATGATGGCGATCATATACGTGGGAGCTGGGGTCTATAAGCACATCCTTAAAGTGTCCCTAGTCGTGGGAGTTTCGAGACAGGGCATCGATACTCCAGAGTAGACTAGTGTATACAGTCGAGACCCCGACGAGGGGCGGTGGCCGGTCTCACAAGCCATTGGTGTTAGTTGGTTCAGCTAAGATGTATACAGGTGCTCATTGGGTTATGAGTACACCGGACATGACTCGCCAGGAATATGCTAGTTGGTATTATACATATCGTCAGATAGCTGTTCCCTGGTGACATGTGTGCAGGTTAGTTTGTCGACCTGAGATCGTTATTTGTCTCATGTGAGTTCCCACTGTGCTTTGATTACTACCCTACCACGCTCAAAGGAGACGTGCAAACAGGTTTTAGTTGGGTACAGTCCCGAGCCACATGGAGGCAGTGAGCGGATCGTCGGGGATTCGTCTCTCTCGGTATTGGGGGTGAGATCGCGTTGTGTCTAGGAGAGCCATTACACAAAGCCCTCGGCTGAGGCAGGAGATTTACTGGTAGGTACTCCAGTAGTATCTCAGGGTGTTCTTGGCTACTCTCTGACACGACTTATACCGCTATTGGGGGTCTGACGTTACCAGACCCCTAGGCTGATATGCGATACCCATAGACGAACGGACCAGATTGTATGTATATTGTCACTGTTAGGCTCAGTAGGGTTTCTGGATGAGTTCGCTCGTCAGCTTCCCTTCCAATCAATACATAGGCAACCATTACGTATAGTTAGTACCTCTGACGTGCTAGAGGTTATACCCAGTGCCAGTGTGTTGATGAGTCATTAGAGTCCCCCACAGACAGTTTCCCAAGTTCGGGCGAAACGTTGTAGAGGCCGTATGGTTTTATGGCAGGGTTTGGAAAATGCACGTGCGTTTACGCACGTGTCATATTTCGGGTAGATAATACTGGTAGGCTTTGGTTTAAGCCTGATCCGAGTATTATACTGTGTAGATATAATATCTTTGTCTCAGTTGCATTTGTATTCGGTCGTAATACAAATGAGGGTATGTTTATACTGTTACGGGGTTATCCTGAAATTCGTTTCGGGATCGCTTTTGGAAGTTGCCAGTTTCCAGTGTTCTATCGGCCGTATTAAACATTCGGTTAAATGCGGATTTATCTTTTCTTGAGGTGAGTCATGAGTGTGGAATGTTCTAAAAGGTTCTAGAAATGGTGACTTGGTTATGTGACTCATTCATAGCATTAATTGAATGGTGACTAGGTTAATGACTAGGTTAGTGATTCATAGTTTGCATTTAATGGTTTGGTGATGTGTTAATATGACCCACTCATTCATTTATTCTTATGGTCACCATTTATCCTCTTACACTCACCTCCCCCCTCTTTTAAAGTGGCCGGCCCCCTCTTGCAAGATGATATGGTTGTTGATTAAAAAGATTAGGAATTTGATTCATGGAAATTTCATATGCCCATTTCTTATTTACCCGATAAAAAGGAAACTTCATTAACCGTTCGTCCATGGCTTTGGACGAAGCGAGACAAAGTGTTCTATTCATTCTCTACATCAATCTTGGTCATCTCTTTTAGCAAACTTGATGATCGAGTTGCCTCGATTCAGAGGCGGGAGCCCGTTTAAAGATTCGTCGACGTGGTGCCACCTGGACGAGAAGACTGGAGATTCAGGAGATCGGAGTAGCTGCAACAACGCGTGGGATGCTGGTTGAAGACCGAAGGACTCGGATCGTTCGGTATAACATTTCTACCTACTCTATAGTTTGTTAGTTTAGCTTTAATGGCAGATCCGGGTGATAGTACACGATAGCGCCAGTTGTGAAAAGTTTTTGTTCCTCATTTGGCGTCTGTTAGATGGCCGGGGCGCTACCGTGGACTTACAGTGGTATCAGAGCTTCGCCATTAAGCTTTACTAACTTGTGCTAACGCGTTTAAAATATCGATCGAACCAAATTTCAAAAACTGCAATTTTTCTGTTCAATGTTTCTGTCTATTTTGAAATCTGGTTTAAAAATTATTTTGCATATCACAGAAAATTGTGCAGGGTTTTTCAAGAATTCAGGGAAAATTTGGGCACGTGATCCCACAGTACCACCGCGGAACCGCGGTCAAAGCTAGGGTTTGACCGCGGAACCGCGGCCAGTATGTGGGAACAGCGCTCTAATTTTTTCCAGAGAGCTTCACATCGGAAATTGTGGTTTTTGGTATATTTCTTTTGGGCCCAGATTTTATTACTGTACACCAGATGTGCGTAGGGCTCACTTCGGGAAATTTTGTCGATCGAAATTTAAACGTGTTAGTTTACTGTAATTACATTATATCTCCGACCGTGAATGTCATTCGAGTGTAAACCGCGTCTAATTGCTATAGTTCTTTTATACGGGTTTGCGAACGTGACATTCGCGTTGATGTTCTGTGTTGCGCTGTGATGTTGCGGATATGTCGTGGTGGATAGCAGTGTTCAATGGTAGTGCTGTTTGGATTTATTTGTACATTTGATATTGCGGGGTGAGCGTCCAACATGTGGACTGCCGTCACTGCCTGTTTGTATAATATTCTTTTGGGGCACGACCGGGCTGAGGTCGATGTACCCGTTGTATATATTTTTTTTATGTACTAGGATTACCCCACGACAGAGTGCATGGATAGCCGAGTTCTGGAGGGCAACGGGTCCGTATCTTATGGCTTTGAGAGGCAGAGGGACCTCACTCTAGAATTGGCAGACTATTCGCCGCACTCGTAGCGGGTACAGGTTGACCCAAAGAGGGGTGCTCAAGTTACCGGATTCGGTAAAGTGCCGGGTGGTCCACTCATTATGCTGTAGGGGGCTGCCTCGCTTCAGGTTTTGGCGGGTAACTTGCCGCACCCGTAGGGGTCTAGGTTTCATTGCACAAGCTATCCACACGACCAAGGGAACGTTGGGTTTCAGTAGCGCCTCTGTGAAACCCGGGGATCCCAGATTATCTGTATTGTTCTGTGATGCTTATTACTTTTCTGTAATGTTGCATATTATCACGCCTGGAGCGATTATTGTATATTGGTATATATACTATTAGATGTTGTATATGTTTTACACCCGCGCTAGTCCAGTCCCCGCTCTGTCGTTAGTTAAGTAACCTAACGGGTGATGACGGGATCCAGTGGCGAATGCAGATGGCATATACGTACATTTTATTTTTCGTTCTTTTCTGGTGTGATTAATTGTTGGGACTGCGTTGATTCTATCAATGCAAGAAAAACAAACCTATATTTGATGTTGTTGGAACCAATTTAAAAAGTGTTATTACAAAGTCGTTTCCTTTTGTTTTGCATCGCGGTATTCAGTTAGAATATCCTGCTCCTTATTTGACGAGGCAAGGGCCGATATCCCTTCACCGGGAGTGACCCCTTGGGCAGAAGTTTGCGTCAGGATAATAACTTCACTATAGTCGATTACAAGTTGCTTTGCATCGTGGTATTCAGTTAGAATATCCTGCAACTCATTCCACGAGGAAAGAACCGAGATCCCTTCACCGGGAGTGACCTCTTTAGCAAAAGGTTTTTTCATCACTATATTTTTATAAAAAGCTATCAGGTTCCTTCAACGAGATCAAGTTCATTACGTTAAAGGTTTTTCGCCAAAAACCAGCCGTAGCCCTCCGTCATTTCTTATGGATGGTCAGTAGTATTCAAGCTATGTTTGTTGGCCTTCGTCAAGGCATAGTGCTTGGTAGCTGCTGGGGTATTCATTTGTTGCATAGATAGATGCGTTGGTTTGGGACAGTCGTATAGACTTGTTGGCCTTCATTAAGGGCTTGTACGGGTGGGTTCAAATTGACCTGGACAATGACGGGTAGAACTTGACATGTGACTTATGATTTGTTGGCCTTCGTCAAGGTCATAAGAGCATGAGACAAAAATCACATCGGGAGTTTCAAACATACAGCAAACTTGCCAGGCATGCGCATACCTTCTGGAGTGTAATAACTTGAGTGGCTTCCATCAAGTTATCATGCGATGATAGTTGGATCCCAATTCTCACTGATAAGTTGGTTTACTCTTCGGGTGATCCCGACTAATTCTTCTTTTAGGTTTGGAGGAGAATTTGAGATTACAGTGGGAGGTTTCCTGATTAGATAAAGTGATAACCATTCTGATCTAGGTTAGAGTGCACGCAGAGTGTTTCTTTTCTCTCTCTCTCTCTCTTTGGCAGCGACCTTTGACCGACCCTAGACTATGACTCAGTGACCAAATTGACCGAACCTTCTTAAAATACTGGCTTTTTGGATTGTCTTAGTTGCATAAGTCATTGCCGCTCCTTCTTTTACCCTTTGCATTTCTTAGAACACCCCGTATTACTACGGATATCCACTTCTATTGGATAGATCCATCGTATGGTTATATACGAACTCGAAAGGACTTCTTCGAGGATGGATCCAGGTTCAGGAGAAAGAGAATTGGTTTATTCAGTTGTCTTTTATTATCACCTTCTCTCAGGTTGCGAGGGCTCCTTAGTTTAGGAGAATACACCTATTACGCTTATTGGATAGTCTTATTCCAAACCATAGGCAGGTGCCGAAAGGTAGGGAATGAAGAAAACCAATTAGCCTAAGTAGGGTGTGCAGAAGGTAATAACTAAAGAGAAGATAAAGGGATAAGAAAGAGGGCAAAGTAAATTGCGACTGTTATCATTCACGACCAAACCGCGTACTTCATCGCCACTCCTATTTCACCTTTAATAGAATAAGATATTATTCAGTTGTCTTTTATTCTCACCTTCTCTCAAGTTGCGAGTACTCTAAGGTTGTGGAGGGTACACCTATTATGCGCACTGGATAGTCTTCTTCCAAACCATAGGCTGGTGCCGAACGGTAGGGAAGGAAGAAAACCATTTAGCATAACGATGGTGTACAGAAGGTAATGAATAAAGACAAATAAAGGGATTTGGAGAGATGGCAATGAAATATACGGTTAAAGTCATGAATTGGATTATGGAAGAGGGATTACTATAAATACCAGGATACCCCTATGAAACATTTTCATGTTTCAGTGCATTGTTAATGGAAAACTGATTTCCCGATTAGATACTTACTTCAGGGTATGTATTTACCAGGTATGATTCTCACATCTGTATGGTTTTACAGATAATGAGTGGGAGTAAGTTATTGGGAATTAGGTGATCATCCTCATTATATCGGAATTCGTTGTAATTGGTGATATTTGAGGAAATCGCCTGGGCAGAGTTTTCAACCTACGACGCACAAGGTTTTGAGTTATTTAACTCAGCGGACTTATACAGAGTATTGTATGTTGTCCAGTGTCCGTCAGGACAAAAGGGGTTGGTCCTCGTACTATGTTATGTTTACTTATGACTTCTTTAGTTTTTAGACAAGTGTTTCGTAGAAATACAATGTCTAAGTTTTGAGAAGTTGTGGGTATAAGAATAAAGTAGAGAACCAGGTGTCATAAGTATCGGGATTCTTCAAAGAGATCGAAGATGTGGATTCTTGTGATAGGTATTCAGATGATAGTAATGGTTTTGAGAAACTTGTTTCTCTTTCAAGTTACTCATAATTGGATAGATTCCTAAGTTGAGTAATACTGATTAGCCTATCTCCATTAAGATGATATGCACTGGAGACAGCTGCATAATTTGAATCTGGTTCCAATAAAATAAGTGTCAAAGTTTCTATATTGCATATAGAATGGTTCATATCTTAACGATGTTAAGGTAAGGGGAGTTGTCCAGCTTATGCTTAAAACCAGACACTGGATAACTCAAGGCATGTTTCTGTAATGGCAGTTTGTGGGTTGACCCGGGCTATGTCGAGGGTTAATTTTCTACCATCTGGAAGATCAATAGTGATATTGTTCTTGACTCACCACAGTTTTAGTAAAATGGATTTTTTCAGAAAACAGTAGTGGGAGTATGGTAGAACTGGAAGTGATTCCAGAACCGCAAACGATTACGGAAAATTTAATAGGACCTATATATTCAATCAGGTTTGACATTTCAATAGCCACTCCGCAGATATGGTAGGTAACCTCAGACACCCGAGAGGTACTCCGGTAGCCTCAAGGACGGTGACAGGGAGGTTCTTGTTTACCCAGACTTGACACTACTGTTGTTCCAGACTATGAGACCCGGCAGGAGGATAAGTATAGCGTCGTTCTAAACTAGCTTTAGAAGTGCACATGTATAATATTCTGCCAGAGGGTTGTTGTGGTCAGTGGGAGCAGCGGAAGCATAGTGGGCAAGTAGCTTATGTCTATTTATAGACTTGAGCAGATATAGCGGAGATAGATCATCTATTTTTGATGTGACAGTCATGGGTTGGACTTCATCAAAATAGAGCATGGATCTGTTGAAAAGGTAGTAGGGTGTGATGTCCTGGTATTTGGATGACATACACAGAGTAGGAAGTAAAATTCCTATACTACGATCGGTTGTACTTTGGTCGTCACACAGTTGTTTCTCCACAAAGGATATGGATATAATATCAGACATTCTGGTTACTAGATTTATGGTTTTAGATCTAGAATTGGGTAGTTTCCCAATCTGGGTACTTTGACAGTATTCTAATAGTATTTTAGAATAGATGACTCCTGGCATGGTGGTGTACCTGCAGGTGATGGAGTCACCCTCTCTAAAGGTATCTTACAGACTAAAAAGGAGAGGGATGTGCATGATTGGCAGATCACTTGCTAAGGCAATTGAGTCAATCATGAGATGTCAAGTACCACACCAGATGTTGTTTTTGCACTAGATGCGATAAGTTTATATTAATCCAATCCTGAAGAAACATAAAGAAGCAGTTTTAGAACATAAGTGCATGTTCTACGGACTTGATGAAGACAGCCTCCTTCGGGAGACGGTTATAATTCCAGGCTTCAAAGGTGACATGGATGACAGAGTGATTGTCAAAGTTATAGTTTTCCCTCTGACGAGGGATAGTATTATGGACAGGTGGTCCAAGAGGATACTGTGGGAGGCATGGTGCTTGACACTGATTAAGTTCAGTGATCACTACAGTCTAAGAAGTTTGGATTTGGAGTTCATTTATGAACTAGGTCCCATCAGATATCCAGAAATATTCTAAGACAGGTATTACTCAATTCGGGAGATGGCTTTCTCCGCGAACTTGAGATTAAGAGAGACCTAGAAAGAAACATCAGGGAGGATCCACTCACTGAGGCTATTTCTCGAACACAAGAGTTTTACAAACTAGCTTTGTGAAACTGATTAGTAGAGGAGTTGGGTGTTCGGTATCACACGGGCTGTGAGTATGCGACATCGCAATAATTAGCCTTAAGTGCAAGTGGGAGATTGTTGGATATAGTGCCCTCAAAGTCAATTATTGGATCGCAGGTACGTGATTACAATGATTGATGCAGGACCTATACCGATATGACAGTCTTGCTCGAGATGATAGTATGCTATCTGGTTTGTCTTTATCATCGTATACATGCTTTAGTTCACTATTGCATGTTGATAGAGCCCATAGGATTCTTGTTTGACTGCCAGCAGTATGATGGCGATCATATACGTAGGAGCTGGGGTTTATAAGTACATCCTTAAAGTGTCCCTAGTCGTGGGAGTTTCGAGACAGGGTATCGATACTCCAGAGTAGACTAGAGTATACAGTCGAGACCCCGTCGAGGGGTGGTGGCCGGTCTCACAAGCCATTGGTGTTAGTTGGTTCACCTAAGATGTATACAGGTGCTCATTGGGTTATGAGTACACCGGACAGGACTCACCGGGAATATGCTAGTTGGTATTATACATATCGCCAGATAGCAGTTCCCTGGTGACATGTGTACAGGTTAGTTTATCGACCTGAGATCGTCATTTGTCTCGTGTGAGTTCCCACTGTGCTTTGATTACTACCCTACCACGCTCAAAGGAGACGTGCAAACAGGTTTTAGTTGGGTACAGTCCCGAGCCACATGGAGGCAGTGAGTGGATCGTCGGGGATTCGTTTCTCCCTGTATTGGGGGTGAGATCGCGCTGTGTCTAGGAGAGCCATTACACAAAGCCCTCGGCCGAGGCAGGAGATTTACTGGTAGGTACTCCAGTAGTATCTCAGGGTGTTCTGGGCTACTCTCTGACACGACTTATACCGCTATTGGGGGTCTGACGTTACCAGTCCTCTAGGCCGATATGCGATACTCATAGACGAACGGACCGGACTGTATGTATATTGTCACTGTTAGGCTCAGTAGGGTTTCTGGATGAGTTCGCTCGTCAGCTTCCCTTCCAATCAATACATAGGCAACCGTTACGTACAGTTAGTACCTCTGACGTGCTAGAGGTTATACCCAGTGCCAGTGTGTTGATGAGTCATTAGAGTCCCCCACAGACAGTTTCCCAAGTTCGGGCGAAACGTTGTAGAGGCCGTATGGTTTTATGGCAGGGTTTGGAAAATGCACGTGCGTTTTCGCACGTGTCATATTTCGGGCAGATAATACTGGTAGGCTTTGGTTTAAGCCTGATCTGAGTATTATACTGTGTAGATATAATATCTTTGTCTCAGTTGCATTTGTATTCGGTCGTAATACAAATGCGGGTATGTTTATACTGTTACGGGGTTATCCTGAAATTCATTTCGGGATCGCTTTTGGAAGTTGCCAGTTTCCAGTGTTCTATCGGCCATATTTAACATTCGGTTAAATGCGGATTTATCTTTTCTTGAGGTGAGTCATGAGTGTGGAATGTTCTAGAAGGTTCTAGAAATGGTGACTTGGTTATGTGACTCATTCATAGCATTAATTGAATGGTGACTAGGTTAATGACTAGGTTAGTGATTCATAGTTTGCATTTAATGGTTTGGTGATGTGTTAATATGACTCACTCATTCATTATGGTCACCATTTATCCTCCTACGCTCACCTCCCCCCTCTTTTAAAGTGGCCGGCTCCCTCTTGCAAGATGATATGGTTGTTGATTAAAAAGATTAGGAATTTGATTCATGGAAATTTCTTATGCCCATTTCTCATTTATCCGATAAAAAGGAAACTTCATTAACCGTTCGTCCATAGCTTTGGACGAAGCGAGACAAAGTGTTCTATTCATTCTCTACATCAATCTTGGTCATCTCTTTTAGAAAACTTGATGATCGAGTTGCCTCGATTCAGAGGCGGGAGCCCGTTTAAAGATTCGTCGACGTGGTGCCACCTGGACGAGAAGACTGGAGATTCAGGAGATCGGAGCAGCTGCAACAAAGCGTGGGATGATGGTTGAAAACCGAAGGACTCGGATCGTACGGTATAACATTTCTACCCACTCTATAGTTTGTTAGTTTAGCTTTAATGGCAGATCCGGGTGATAGTACACGATAGCGCCAGTTGTAAAAAGTTTTTGTTCCATATTTGGCGTCTGTTAGACGGCCGAGGCGCTACCGTGGACTTACAGTAGAAACTATTAGTTAGCAAGCTATGCCAATGAAATAGTATTTTCTAAAGTGTACGTGACATGGCAATTACCGATGATGATGTGTGTGAGCCTGCAAGTAAGTGTATATGGAAAATACGCATCATCGGTAATGGTGATGGTTTCCTGACAGCATGGTTCATAATCACTAAGTACACAATAAACATGCAATGAGACGATAACAATATGATAAATGGTAATGAATAGTAATTGCAACAATAATATGCGGAACATGAATGATAACATAACAATAAGGAATCTACATCGCTACACCTGTGTTATACTGTTTTGCCGTTTGAAATAGTACGAATCGTGGTGTTTTCAAAATAAGGGCTACGGTGTTCTTAAGAAAAGGTACGTTTTTGAAATATCCGTAGTATCACTTGACATGTCTTTAAAATCCTTACGATTCATTAGTTTTGGAAAGAGTGTAACATTTCAGAAAAATAAAATATTATTTTTGGGGATTTTTATAATTAAATAATATTATATTGAATATTTTAATAAGGCGGTATAATTAAATACCGAAAAATTGGGAAAAATTTGTAAAATTATGGGAATTACGGAGATAAAGGTGTTTTATATGATTTAAGCAATTATAAGTTCTTTATGATTAATTATATTCCATTTTTATGCTAATCGCGATTAAATATCGCTAATCGCGCATTAAACTTGATTTGTGCACATGACATGCACCATGTCATTTTTACACATTGTTTTTTCTACCATGATTTCTTTTGTGCATGGTTTTTTTTAAAAGAAAATGAGAAGAGAAAAGAATAGGAGGGAAAAGAAAAGAAAAAGAATGGAATAAAGAATGAGGGATGGGCATGAGAGAGAAGAGAGGTGAGGGGTTCATTTGACCTTGACTCATTGTGTTGTCTCCACCATCTCCACCATCTTCATCATTTCTTCTTCTCACTCCCTCACCATGGCTGCCCCTCTCTCTCCACCACCTCCTACACCACACAACAACCTCAAAAATGCACCAAAACCTTATACCCTCTTCACATTAAACATACACAAGCTCAAGGGAAGCATGATGGACCAAGAAAAATCCGATTTTGAGCACTTGGGGCAACTCAAGAATTTCTGCACCATTTGATTTGTATTTCAATTCCTTTAGCTATCATGCTAGTTTAGAAGTGTTAAGGCGATGTTTAGTAAGGGTTGAAAATTTCAAGTTAGGGTTTGAGGGAACCTTGAGTGGTAATGTGGAATTGAGGCTAATATAGACATTATAACCCCTGTAGGGATCGTATACTGACCCAAAACCCGAGACTTAACTCCCAAAATACAAACTTAGAAACCCTGACATCGTATAATTGTGTGAATTTCGAGGGTATTTTGGAATCTGGAGTAACCCGGATGACCTGAAAATTATTTAGCAAACACAGTGACACATGCAGGCACCCAGGAAGCTACCACAGAGACCCGAGATCCCAACTCCACCAAATGGCCATAGATTTAATCATTCTGGCTGCAATTTGCGGCCATAGTAGGGTGGAATTGATCCATGCTGGTTCCAGGGCTTTATCTTCAGTAATTTAGACCCTCCATATGTGCAGAATTGACCAATTTGGCCTAGGGTAAAATCTGGGAGCACATTGGGGTGTTTTTGGCTATGTTTTCCGTATTTTGAATGATGAGTTTTGATATTTGGATTTGTATTTGGTTGTTGAATGTTTGTACATCAACGACTAGGGGTAACTTGTCGTGTTTTGCATGCGAAGGTATAGGTTTTAGCCTATGAGCGAAACGTGTGCCATTTTAGTTTTCCGCCTTGATTTTAGCAAGCATTGCGATTATTTATTATTGTAGCCACCTTCACATGGATTCCGAGCCGACAGAGCATGGCGTCATCGACTTCGGCAAGCAAGGTGAGTGGATCTATATCCACGGGAGAAGTCGGGTGGATGGCGTATAGCACCCCCGCAAAGTTTAGGTGGAAACTGATTTGTAGCTTATGGTTAAGAAATCCTAGATTTGGAAACTAGGGTTAGAGTTAAATGATAGTTAGTGAAACCATATTAGAAACTAAGGATAATTAGAAGTGATATAATACGGCTAATATGTAATGACGGTATTTGAAGATGATATTTGACGATATTGCCGTTTAGGATACTATAGGACTAGATAGTCGACGTAAATGTGTCATCCAAACCATATATATTTCTAAACTGAAGAATCATATGAATCTTTTAAACAGTTACCTTGAGGGACGTTACGGAATTTCAAATGATATCTTTTCCTTAAAAACACCGTAACCCCTATTTTCAAAACTACGATTCACTTCTTTAAAAATCTGATTGTATGGTTTGGGTGTGTATGTTAGATTAGATTAGATACTTATACTTATAGTAGAGATAGAATGGTTATGTGAACTCGACTTGATGTGAGATATAAATGCGATGACAAGAATATATGACGAATATGATGACCTGATGATATGTTGGTATACGGATGCGAGTTGATTGAGATGATTGATACCTTGCCGGTCCCCTGATATGAGATTGTTATGGATGTGACCTGGGACATAGGTATATAGATATTTATTTTGTGGTGAATCCGGAATGATAAGTCGTATGAGGCGTTAGGTCCGTACCCTCATTGTCGTAAAGTTTGATAAGATCACTATTGGTATCATGCCGCCGTACGATGATTTTCCATACGTGATGAGTTTGACTTGATGATTGATCCATACCCTTGACTAAAGAATGCCGTACGATGGATTGTACCGTACGTAATACTGTGAGGCTAGATGCCGATTGATAGATTCACCGACTCAGACATATGATAGTTACGTATACCTTATAACTTTTAGCTAATGATTTACCTTATGCTGCATTCATGATATTATCATTGCATTGCATGTACCTGTGTTAGTACGCTTACACCATTATCGATGATGCGTATGTTACACGTACACAGATTTGCCGGCTCACACACTTCATCATCGATAATTTCCATGTCACTACACAGTAGGATTGCTGTATCATGATATGACTCTTTGCATGATTTACTTGCTATAGTTACCTGTGCACTTTTATATGATATTGCATTTGACTTTGGAGATATTGGAAACCGCAAGACATATTTTCAAAACTGGAATCATTTAAAGGAGCTGTTTTCCCTTAATATGATACATCACTGTTCCATGTTGCATGATATACGGATATGCTTACATTTCCATCATATGTCGCATACATCATGCTTTATGATTTTACGCATTGAGATGTGCTGTTTTCATGAGATTTCTGGATTTGAGAACCATGGTCATTTTAAAAGAAAGTATGTATTGTTTTAAAAACCCGGTTTCTCTTGATATAATATTTTAGTGCGTCTACCATGTGTTTTCTCGGTTCTGAGACGTGTAACATATGAAACCCGATTCGAGGAGCTGGATGAGGCCGATTGCGGGTAGATGGTGGTCCCGGTATGATACCCCAGGGCGAGAACGGATCTGTCGTGCAGTAGGCGATGAGCCTGGCAGAGGGACCACTACTTACCAGTGATTGGTTAGGCCTGGCGGATAACCGGAGGATACCGACCGGAGTCGAGAGATGATATGGGCCGTTCCGGACTGACGGAGCCCGTGGGCCGATCCGGACTGACGGAGCCCGAGATATGAGGATTTACGTGTCGATGCTGGACACGGGTTTCATTATGTTTTCGGGTGTTGATGTTGGACACCCAGGTTCCATGATTTTGATGTGTCGTGAGGGACACCGTTGATTTATATCCTCATACTTTCATGCACACTCTTTTATGATATTTACGTGCATACAGACATTGATTACATTGTTGGATGAGATCCACACGCATACGTACATTGATTATATGGTTGGATGATATCAGCATGCTTATAGACCTTGAGTATATTGTTAGCACATATGATGACCCGGTCACCCTAGATATCATAGTATTACCTTCATGATTAGGAGTCGTTGTTTATTCGATTTCTGCTAGTAGATGTTTTTCTACTCACGAGTTGGCAACTCACCCCCGTTGTGCCACAGTTCTTGCAGGTTAACCGCATGGATCCGTAGCGGTATCGCCGGCACACAGCTTCATTTGGGTATTTTGCATTGATAGGCGGGGCATTTGTATCGTACCCACTCTTGTATTTATATTTCATATTGTATCTAGTCGACTCCATCAATCAAAATTAGTAAATTGTATTAGTAATGCGACTTAGTGAGATTGTGGTTGCGAGACTTAGAGAGGTGTTTTCCGCTACTTGTGGTTTGATGTCTTGCTTATTACTTATCTTTTGTTGTGAACTTCGCCATTGGGCGTCGTATACATATTTTTTATTGTCTTGGATGGTTGTGGTCTGCCGTTTGGCGAAGAGCTAGCTACCGCTTGGGGATGCCGTTATCATTATCTTGTATATGTGGTTTTTGATCAAAATATACAAAGGAGGTGCTGCCCAAATTTTCAAAAGAAGAAACATATTTTCAAACTAGTAAATTTCACTTGCATTATTCATGTTCCTCTTCCATGCATTTAAGATAACTTGATTTCATTATACCTTTTTTTTCAAAACTTCACCTCTATTTTTCTTAAAAAGGGTTTAGATTTCTGGGTTTCAGCTTACTTGAATTACGTTACGCCTTTAGACATTGCGTGATTTAAGTGCTGGTCACGAGCTAATATTTCGGGTGTGACAAATAGGTATGACTCGGGTCCAGTCTAACATCTACTAGGTAACTACAGGTCTAACTAACAACCAATCGGAAGGGGTATGGAAACTATCTAAATCTGAGTCGATATATATATATATATATGTGTATAATAGTCGTTGATCCCGCCTCAATAGTATCCCATACAATACCCTATATAATATGACATCCTCGACTCAAGAGTGTGGATCTATCATCAATATATAGCTCGTACGGTAAATCCCTCGTACGGCTTCCCAAATCTGGGTACGGATCAAATGTCACATCTATCACATTATTCATCTGGTATCCTCTTTATCAAATATCATGATCCGGGGTACTGATCTATGTCTAGTACAATATTGATACCATCTATGTAAATGCATGCGTGTATATGAAAACACCATGTTGAAAGGACCCGCTAAAACATCTTGTCGTATCTCGAATACGAAGCCTGTCACATCAACGATCTCACGGCCTCAAGCCCAATCTCATCGACTCATCTCCAATTCCAAGTACTATCCTCATAATCCATGTACACACACACACACATAAAGTCCCATACCCATGTGTGTGTATGTGTGTGTATACATATCCCCACATACGCATATGTAAATAGTTGTATGCAAATGCGTGTGTGCGTGTGGGTGTGAACCTATTCTAGGGCTCGCTACTAAGAAGCTATACTAGTTTACTTCTAATTACCCTAAACTAAACCATGAACACAATAATCATCACTTGATAAACATCCACGTATCATGAATCACATATATAACACACACACACACATCATAACTATACTACGAACTGCAGGGGTGCTATACGTCATCAAGCCGACATGCCCCGTAGATATAATCTACTCACCTGATCTTCGCTCGCCGGTGCCGACGTCGCTACACGCTTTCTTGTCATCTCGATGTCCACATGGGGGTACCTACATGTCACCACATATCGTATCGCATAAAAACCCAATTCAAAATCGAAACGGCATACGAAAACCAAATCAGCACGCGTATCACGTATAGATCAAAATCTATCGCCCACGCATGCAAGAATAGCCAAGCCAACCCTCGATGTCGATGTACAAACGTCAAACCATCGAGAAAAACCCAAACACCCCAATTGTGTTTTCACAAATCACTAATTAAATATGAAACAGGGTTTAAATCAGCAAAACATTAAAATTAATCAAATCGTCTTATTTCCCAAAAACCTAATTAGCACAAATTCCCATTTCGGTTCAAAACTTGATGTTTTAACCAATCTAAATATTTTAACGATTCTAATGGCCAAAATGCTCACTTCATATCATAATTAGGTCACATAAATATTCACTACTAATTTATCTCACCAAAATATATACATTTTAAAAAACCTAGTTTGCAATTTATACAATTATTACAATTTTAAATTAACAATTTGCGAACTAGCAATTAGATTAGTTTTAGCATAGCATTAACATGTTAATCTACTCATTGTAACCTTAAGTAAGTGACAACCATTCTAATTGAATCCAAACCCTAACTTTTTAATTCAAAACCTTCTCTTGATAATTTTTCCATGAAATTAAACCCTAATAAAATACCTAATTAGGTTTGATTAAGATAATTTAGCAACAATTAAAACATGGGTTAAGATTATACCTCAAAGATCATGAGATCCCATATGCAACTTGTCCCCAAAATGCAAACATTTCACCAAGATTCATGCTTGATAAGTTAAGGAAAAATGGGTAGGGATTAGAATTGGAATTTTTGGGATTTTTGATTGATTTTGAGGCAATTTTTGATGAATTTTTTTTCATGAGAATGAGATGGAGATTTAGGAGGGGGGCTGCTGCTGATGGAAGAGGGGGCTCAGCTAATTTGGGTGAGGAAGAGAGGAGAGAGAGTGAGGTGGGGAAATAAGGTCAAGTCAATACAAAAGTGAAAGCCCATACTCATTTAACTATTTTCTTTCTTTATTCTTTCATTTCCTTTGTTTTCTTTTTCTTTTTTTCTTTAAGTGGGGAAATGGTGGGCTACCATGGAGGGCTCGGCCAGCACAACGGTAGGGTTGTGTGGGTGTGTGTGTAGGGTGAGGGAAAATGATAAATGTTATACCACAATTTCCATTTAATTTAATTTCACCATTTAAGCCTTTTTCTTCAATATTTTCTAAAACCATTTGACAATTTTATTTCATTTCAGAAACAATATTTTTCATGTTAGTTTAATGTGTCATGATGCACAAAATTTGTATCAACCCATTCCAATTTGTAATTATCCCTAATTAAATGTATTAGTGATGGCTTCAAATAATATTAAAATAATTAATTTCGGTAATTTTTCAGTAAATTAGAAATTTTACAAGTGGCTCAGTAAACACCAAATACTAGAAATTACGTAGCTAGAATATGTATTTTTAATTTTATATTAAAAGATATTTATATCTTGATTTTTATGGAAAACACCCGTTATTTTACCGATTTTCCGAAATTTCACCCAAACGATTTTCAAAACGTTACAATCTTCCCCCCTTAAAGAAATTCGGTCCCCGAATTTAAATTAAAACTCTCCCCAAATACTAAAACATTTAAGCAAGACCATCAAGTCATCGGGGTTCCGAACTCATAAATACATAAAACACATCGTAGCGCAATGCATCCGCATGAAATACAGATATATAAACCAAAATCAAAACTCCGTCAAGCATCCCGCAATCATCGGAGTTATGGGGAAGACAGCAATGTCAAGATCCAATATGAAAACCAACATGATATACATCATTAAAACATCTGGAAGCATTGCATGCGTAACCTTTTTCAAATCGCCTTGCGATGTTCGCAACACTGCAGAGTGGTGAAAGTCTATTGTAAGAAAATAACTATATATATATATATATATATATTGTAGGGTTACTAGGCACTCTAATGAAGCTCTACAAGGCATCGACCATGCCGGATTAAAATTTTTAGGTGCCTAACAACCCGAGGCAAGATCGTTAACTAGAGATTATGCGAAAAAGATAGCAAGTAAACAACTTTACTCTAAAGGAAAGGGATTACAACCTTTGTAGATCCGGTCCTTCAATTCAATAGCTCCGTGTGGATGTCCCCTTTGCTGCGATCATCGGGATTCCGGACTCTTGGACGGCTCCATGAGAAATTGCAACGGAATCGCTTGAAGTCTTCGATACCGAAGATGATCTACGTCGAGGGAATACGGACACAAGCTTCTACTTCACTAATCAAAGAATTAGTGAAGCAAACACCCAAAACTAAAGTGATAGTCTAGTAGAGGATGGTGAGATAGGAAATGGGTACACTTTAGAATTTCATTTCTCACTTTGTATCTCTCTCTTTTTCAAACCCTAAAATGAAAACTCAAGGAAGAAGAAGATGAGCTCAAAAATGAATATGAAAGGATAATCATCAAGAGAGAGAATTAACCATGGTGAGTAAGTATCATATACTAACTCATGTAGAGACATTACCATAGGTTAATTATGGTGGTTAGGTTTACAAATATCATAAGGAAAACAAAACTAGTGGAAAAAGTCAATGCAAGAAAAAGCTTCATGAAGCTTCATGCAAATGAGCTTATTATCCACTTGTTTTAGAATTACTTTAGATATTAAATCCCAACCAATATAATTAGTATGGTGTATGTCTCATACACCCATGTAGGGTGTATCAACAACCATGATACAACTTTGTACACAAATGAATATATATCACATATAAATTAACTTGTGCACAAGTGAGAAAAACAAATGCTTAAAGTGAACCAATGTTAGTTAATGTAAATTAGTATATCATATATACAATCATACACTAAATTATTAAATCAACTCTTGACTTAATAATCCGGTTATATTGCATACAACCGACTAACATCCAATGTATCGACTTATCGAATCAACCCTTGATTCGATAACTAGGTTATATCGCATACAACCATTCGATACAAACATCGCGAGAATAGAATACGGTATCACAAACTCGTATCATTCTCGATCCTGCACATATCACATATGCGCTCCTATCTCATTTTGCCTGAGCCAGTACAACCTCTATGTAGGACTCTAAAGACTCGTCAATACGCCGGCAGTAGGTGATGATCATATCAAACACCCACAAGCCGTCAGCGGCACTAGCTGGACGTAACGGCTACCTGGGTATTGAGCGATCAGAAGATCAGCAAGCAAGCCCGCTCCAACTCCTGCAAAAAGCCTGACAGTGACACTACCGTACAGTCCGGTCTCCTCGTATGATATGTCGCATATCAAGTCTAGGGGTGGTAAACGTCAGACCCCAATAACCGATAAGTCATGCCGATGAGAGGCTCATAACGGGTCGATAAACTACTGGTAACACTTACCAGTAAATCTCTAAACCAGCCCTGGCCAGGGACTTCCCTGTTATGGCCAATCGAGCATAGCGCAACATCAACCCCCAATACTGGGAGAGACGAAACCCCTCCTATCGCTCATTGCCTCCATGTGACTCGGGACTGTACCCAAAAACCACCGTTTTGCATGCCCTCTTGGACGTGGTAAGGTGGAAATCAAAGCACAGTGGGAATCACACAAGACTCTATGACAATCTCGAGTCTACAGACTAACCTGTTCCAGTGTCACCAGAGAACTGCCATCTGACGTAAGGTATAATACCATCTGGGAGTTCTCGGCGAGTCCGTCCAGTGTACCCAGTCTCTACTGGGCACCCGTATATCATCTCTGATGTCAAACACCAATGGATATGGGATCATCCATCGCCCATCTGTATGGGTCGAGAAGGCATACGCTAGTCTACTCTGGTATATCGATGCCCCGTCTCGATACACCCACGACTAGGGACCTTGAAGGATGTACTTATGGACTACCATGTCCCCACTAGTATGATCCGCATCATAGTCCAGGTAGTTAAGTACACATCCTAAGGGCTTTACCAACATGTAACAGAGAGACGATCAGTGTACACGTTAAGGTAAAGAGCAACCAGATAGCATACTATCATATCGAGCAAGAAAGTCATCCCTATATATGTCCAAGCATCCACTACAATATACATCACATGTATAGTAATGGCCTCTAGGGCATACATATAACTAATAATCTCCCACTTGCACTAGGGCCATCTGATAACAGTGGTTGTAGTATCTCATACTCAACCATCCCAGAATAGTCTCTCTCTGGGAAAAAGCCTTTGTGAGTGGATCCGCCGTGCTGTCCTCTGAGTATACTCTCCTGACCTCGATCTCCTGGAGATCAACCATCTCCATGATCAGGTGACACTGCCTAAGAATTATATCTGGATCCCTGATGGGACGGGCGTTCCTAGGCATAAGCCACTACTCCATTGTCACACAATGGTAGGAACGAAGTTCATCTCATTAACAAAAATACACCCAGACAACCTCTTTGGTAGTATCTTTGGTAACGATGTATCTTGCCTTTAATCGTCTAGTATGTCACGGTATCTAGCTTGGAACTCTTCCAACGTACCGTTCCTTTACTGAGGGTAAAGACAATGCCTGTGACTGACTTTCAGTCGTCCTTATCACCCTGGAACTTTTCCAGTGATTCTCCCCAGGATCGATTGATACCATCTCACTATATCTAGTGAGTATCCTAACATCCAATTAGATCTATCTCATAGATCCAAAACCCAGGATTTAGAAGGCATCGCTTTAATCCTATGTGGAGAATTATTGTGATAAGCGGAGATTGACCGAGCGTAGCATAAGAAACTGCTTCCCTATCAAGAATATGTCATCCACGTACTCTACGAGGATCATCACCATACTCCCTACTACCTTTTTGTATATACAAGGTTCATCTACCATTTTGATGATGTCAAACTCTTTGACTATCACATCAAAACAGACGTTCCAACTCCGCGATGCCTGCTTTATCACATAAAACATCTTGCACACGTTTCCGCTGCTCCCACTGTCTACGAAGCTCTCTGGCTGTGTACTTATAGACGCTCTCTTCTAAAACATCATTTAGAAAAGTAGTCATGGCACCCAACCGCCAGATATCGTAGTCATGGTATGTAGCCATGGCATGTAGGATCTGGATGGACTTAAGCATAGCTACTTAGAAAAGGTTTCAACATAATCCATACCTGGTCAATGATGCAAACCTTTAACAAGTCTAGCTTTGAAAGTCTTAACTTTTCCATGTACACCAAGTAATCTTCTCAAAATATACTTTCTCCTGATGGGGATTTAACCCTTCAGATAAAGCAACCAAAGTCCATACTTTGTTGGTGTATAAGGATTCCATCTCAGATCGATAAGCATCCAGTCATTCTTACAGAGTCCTACTCCTGATGGCCAGCCCGAAACTAGTTGGGTCATCATCTCATGATGCAATCCTCACTCCCACTGTCATAGAGAAACCGAAGTATCTCTCAGGTGGGTAAGGAACCCCACTAGATCGGCGGAGAGGCTGAGGTTCGTTGGAATCTACTGAATCCTTTGGTTCTACCAAATCATCTGCTGTAATTTGTACAGCTGGAACCTTTTCCAGTTCTACCTCATGACCACTAATTTCTTCTCAAGAAATTCGCTTTCACAAAGGTGGCATGTTGAGAAACAATACATTTTTGTTGCTCGGTTAGGTAGAAGATATTCCCTTGCGAATGCTTGGGATATCCAACAAACTTCCACAGATCTGACATTGCCTCGAGCTTGTCCGGATTTTGCTTTTAGACATAGACCGGACAACCCCAAATCTTAACTGACTTAAGAGATGGGCTCTTCCCTTTCCATATCTCATATGGAGTGGTAGGCATCTGATTTGGTTGGAACACCATTCAATAGGTATGCAACTTCATAAGTGCATAACTCCCAAAAGGAAATAGGTAACTCAGTAGGACTCATCTTAGAGCACACCATATCAGATAGGGTGTTATTGCTCCGCCCCGTTATACCATCGTGCTATGGTGTATACGGAGGAGTAATGCTGAGAGAGAATCTCATTCTCCTTTAGAATAGTCCAGGAATTCCGTGCTCAAGTATTCTCCTCCCTGATCGCATCAAAGGACATAATACTTATACCCGTATTTTGGTTCTCTACTTCTAACTTATATTCCGTGAATATCTCAAAAGGTTCGGACTTGTGTTTCAACAGGAACATATGTCTGAATCTTGAGAGATCATCAGAGAATGTAATGAAGTACAAAGAACCGGTCTTGGCATGTGTAGACAGGGGACCTTTCATACATCAGCATGTATCAATCCCAAAAGTTTACTAACTCTTTCTCTGTTTCCAATAAACAGAGCTGGTGTCATTATATCTTTGTGACATGACTGGCAAGTTTCACAAGATGTAAATTCAAACTGATTTAAATATGCATCTATATGTAACTTCAGCTAGTCAGGTCGCATTGATATGACCTAGTCTACAATACCTCAAGAAGGATTCGTTCTTTCTGAACTCTTCCTCTTGTGTGTGTTCTGTATACTAAGAACTGTAGTTTGATTTAGAATGTTAATGCCTTTTAGATAACGTGCTTGAACCGATCAACTTTTGATATAGGAAATGTTCAAAACATTATCCAACGATACAAAATTTTATCATTTCGTTACTAATAAAGAGACTGATATGATTTTGTATATCAGGTTCGGTATCTAATAACATTTGTTTAGAATCAATGTATTCTGGTAATACAGGGTGATAGTGACCAACAGACTTGGCTGCAACATTTGCACCGTTTTCTATCTCATGAAACTTATCACCTGTTCTCAGTTCTTTACCTATCTGTAGCCCATGTAACAGATTACATTTGCGGGATCCTGATCCGGTATCATATACCTAGGACGTAAAGGACATTGAGAAACAGTTCTCGGTAATGAATACACCCGAAGATGATGCATCAGCATGCACTTTCTTCGTTTGGGCGGCATGGGAATTCTGGTAATTCCCAATTTCCTGCTCTGTCTTATAACAGTTATAAGTTGGAGCGGGACCAACATTCCCCAGCTCAGTATAACAAGCGGGTTCGGTCAAATATCCATATTATTAACTTGATTAAGGCGTGATATGGTCGCTACCTGAAGAGAGAGAGAAGAAAACACTCTGCGTGCGCTCTTGCAAGATCAGATTGGTTATTATTTTATCTAATCAGGATGGCTCCCACTGTTTTTATCAAATCTTCCTTCAAACCCTAAAAGGAAAGACTAGCCGGGATTAATTACACCCTACAAGTTCGCTAATCTTTCAGCCAGGCCAGTGTCGGTACTTTGAGGGAGGTTCCCCGTGCTTTCGCACGGACCTAATTACAGTAAACCTCATTTTTCCAGAGGCGTAACCCCGTTAACACCTTTCTAGACACCTACTTGATCGGCTAATTGTAAAGTGTAAAACTCTCCCAGGAGTAACTCTTACTCGTAGCGGGTATCAGGATCCAACTATCTCATAGAAGGTATGCAATCTCATTGCAAATTTCAACACTTGAAATTCCCGATAATTTTGCCCCTAGCAGCTATATGATCTTAACATGGTCAACAAATCATAAGTGCTAGTCAAGTTCAACCCGTCATTTCCCGATTGAATTAAACCCACCCGCACGACCCTTAACATAGTCAACAAAGTCGCACGACTACCCTAATCCAATCGCATCATATGCTTATACAGATAAGCACTAATCAGCTACCGCACACTACGCCTTAACATAGTCAACAAACGTAGCACGAATACTAACTAGTACTTATCTGAAATGACGGAGGGCTACGACAGGTTTTTCAGAAAACCTATTGCGTAATGAACTTGATATCGTTGTAAAATCAAATGATTTTAAAATGGAGTGTTTTTGAGTCTTTTCTAGTTTTGCTAAAGGGGTCACTCCCGGTGAAGGGATCGTCGGCCCTTTCCTCATCGAATAAGGTGCAGGATATATCATATATACCGCCGTGCAAAGCAAAAACTCCAAAAGCAATCAAAAGACAAACCGAGGGTTGTAGCATCTGCCAATTATTGCTAAAGGAGTCACTCCCGGTGAAGGGATCTCGGTCCTTTCCTTATCGAATAAGGTGCAGGATGTTCTACAAGGAACACCACGATGCAAAGCAAGAACTGTAGCTACCTGTTTTTGAAAATTCGATTCCACAACATCTTTTAGGTTTCTTTTCTTTCATTAATCACATTAATGAAGTCCCATCATTTTATTCACCTAAACATCACAGATAAATACGACGTACACTTATTCCATCCGCATTCGCCTCGATGTCCCCTCGTGCACCATTAGGTTAGGTGACTAACGGCAGAGCGGGGCAGGGCTAGCGCGGGTGTAAAACATAAGTAACGTTTATATAATATATCATATATACTATATACAGTATCCATCACAGCATACCAAATGATCACATCACAGATATCGCAGCAGAAGAAACATATGAAACATTGGATATACAAGGACGTCCGTGTTTTCAATACGAGCCAGTATAAAACACGGATTCCACGGTCGCGATGAATAGCCAAACCCACACCCCTAGACCCCTACGAGAGCGGCAAGCAACCCTACCAATTCTAGAGTTAGGAGACCCGGACATGACTCCTCGAGTTGGTCTCCCACTGGACTCTAGAACCCGGTTACTTGTGCTCCCCTCCTTGGGTCTATCCTAGTGCGGAAAAGTAAATAATATACAAAAGGTGACATCTTCCACAACCAGGAAGTGCCCCAATAAAAGAATATTACATACAAGTTTTTACATGAATGAAAATGAAAAACACTCATCTCACATAAAAAAAACCCGGCTATTCAAAACGCGACGATCCAATATAACATATCCAACAACACATAACATCACATGTCATCAACGTAAGTAAATATGCGCATCCCAATTGTCGTTGACATATAGCAACGAAACCGGCGATATCACATATTACACTTACGGTCACAGAAAAGAAAGTGTAAAACTACAACAGTTGGAATCCGCAACCTCCTTAGACATCGCATGCCTAACAGTTATAAACCCCGCATTTTAGTCTCCATATCGAAAACACTTTTCAATATCAAGTCGGGCAATTCAACAAGATTCCCGACATCCTGATCGAATGCTCGTTGCAAACTTTAGTAGGCGGCCATACCCCCGATACCGTCGACGAAGTGCACCAAGGAGGAACACCGCTACCGCGAGCACCCGAACGGATGCTTTCGGCGACGGGGTTCTCCTACAGTCACTTGGTCGGGGCTAAGGGGTGTAGCTGTCTATTAAGTTTATCCGGCGAGTATCCGCGTACGCTACGTGATTGCGACGGACTTTTGATCACATTAAAATCCCGTGGCAACCGATCAAATGAGACTAAAGTGCTATGTCTATAACATTCATATTAGTTATCTCATAAAAACTTGTGAATTCCAAATATTGTATCACATTCCAGATAAATAGAAAATGTTAAACTTTTCGATCGAACAATCAAACACCTAAGTTTTCCCGAAACAGCTCAACACATGAAATAAGTCTAAAAACATCCATTTCATGCCACAGTACCAACGGTCCAGCCGTAGAAGGGTCAAGCCAACGCCTCACATGTGGCACACCGTACTGCCCCAAACCCTAAGGTTCAAAGGGCAGTTCAAGACGGTCACATAATCGAGTTAAGCTTTGTTGTCTTCTAGAGGGTCCATCGCGTTACTTGCACTACTTTGAACGTTGTTAAACTACGGAAAGATCCAACACTTGGAAATTTCCCGACAGGGGAAAAAGTGGGTATTTATATCCGGTCAAACTTTTTAACATGTTCTAAAATATCCGGAAAAACAATAACGAATTTAAAATTCCCGATCGAATCGACGATTACAAAATAAACCCCAGATTACTCAACACTTGAGTTAAAATAAAAATACCCAGAAAATACTAATAACAGAAATAGAAATAACAGTGCAAAAACGAGCACATAACTCCACTATACTGCCGCGGTTCCGCGGCCTAAGCGCGGTACGGCCGCGGTTCCGCGGCGGTTTGGACGTATTACGTGTTCGTTTTTCACCACATTTCTTAGAAGACCCTGCTGAATTTTTTAGGCATTTTTAATTTGGAAAAAACCCAGTTTTAAAAATTGTACAGAGAGGGGTTTGAAATGTCGTATTCGGGTTCGATCGGGGTTCTAACTTCGTTAACACATCGCCTAATGCTCTAGCTAGGCTCTGATACCACTGTAGCATTACTAGGCACTCTAATGAAGCTCTACAAGGCATCGACCATGCCGGATTAAAATTTTTAGGTGCCTAACAACCCGAGGCAAGATCGTTAACTAGAGATTATGCGAAAAAGATAGCAAGTAAACAACTTTACTCTAAAGGAAAGGGATTACAACCATTGTAGATCCGGTCCTTCACTTCAATAGCTCCGTGTGGATGTCCCATTTGCTGCGATCATCGGGATCCCGGACTCTTGGACGGCTCCATGAGAAATTGCAACGGAATCGCTTGAAGTCTTCGATGCCAAAGATGATCTACGTCGAGGGAATACGGACACAAGCTTCTACTTCACTAATCAAAGAATTAGTGAAGCAAACACCTAAAACTAAAGTGCTAGTCTAGTAGAGGATGGTGAGATAGGAAATGGGTACACTTTAGAATTTCATTTCTCACTTTGTATCTCTCTCTTTTTCAAACCCTAGAATGAAAACTCAAGGAAGAAGAAGATGAGCTCAAAAATGAATATGAAAGGATAATCATCAAGAGAGAGAATTAACCATGGTGAGTAAGTATCATATACTAACTCATATAGAGACATTACCATAGGTTAATTATAGTGGTTAGGTTTACAAATATCATAAGGAAAACAAAACTAGTGGAAAAAGTCAATGCAAGAAAAAGCTTCATGAAGCTTCATGCAAATGAGCTTATTATCCACTTGTTTTAGAATTACTTTAGATATTAAATCCCAACCAATATAATTAGTATGGTGTATGTCTCATACACCCATGTATGGTGTATCAACAACTATGATACAACTTTGTACACAAATGAATATATATCACATATAAATTAACTTGTGCACAAGTGAGAAAAACAAATGCTTAAAGTGAACCAATGTTAGTTAATGTAAATTAGTATATCATATATACAATCATACACTAAATTATTAACTCAACTCTTGACTTAATAATCCGGTTATATTGCATACAACCGACTAACATCCAATGTATCGACTTATCGAATCAACCCTTGATTCGATAACTAGGTTATATCGCATACAACCATTCGATACAAACATCGTGAGAATAGAATACGGTATCACATACTCGTATCATTCTCTGTCTTGCACATATCACATATGCGCTCCTATCTCGTTTTGCCTGAGCCAGTCCAACCTCTATGTAGGACTCTAAAGACTCGTCAATATGCCGGCAGTAGGTGATGATCATATCAAACACCCACAAGCCGTCAGCTGTACTAGCTGGACGTAACGGCTACCCGGGTATTGAGCGATCAGAAGAACAGCAAGCAAGCCCGCTCCAACTCCTACAAAAAGCCTGACAGTGACACTACCGTACAGTCCGGTCTTCTCGTCTGATATGTCGCATATCAAGTCTAGGGGTGGTAAACATAAGACCCCAATAACCGATAAGTCATGCCGATGAGAGGCTCATAACTGGTCAAGAAACTACTGGTAACACTTACCAGTAAATCTCTAAACCAGCCCTGGCCAGGGACTTCCCTGTTATGGCCAATCGAGCATAGCGCAACATCAACCCCCAATACCGGTTGAGACGAAACCCCTCCTATCGCTCATTGCCTCCATGTAACTCGGGACTGTACCCAAAAACCACCGTTTTGCACGCCCTCTTGGACGTGGTAAGGTGGAAATCAAAGCACAGTGGGAATCACACAAGACTCTATGACGATCTCGGGTCTACAGACTAACCTGTACGAGTGTCACTAGAGAACTGCCATCTGACGTAAGGTATAATACCATTTGGGAGTTCTCGGCGAGTCCGTCCAGTGTACCCAGTCTCTACTGAGCACCCGTATATCATCTCTGATGTCAAACACCAATGGATATGGGATCATCCATCGCCCATCTGTATGGATCGAGAAGGCATACGCTAGTCTACTCTGGTATATCGATGCCCCGTCTCGATACACCCACGACTAGGGACCTTGAAGGATGTACTTATGGACTACCATGTCCCTACTAGTATGATCCGCATCATAGTCCAGGTAGTCAAGTACACATCCTAAGGGCTTTACCAACATGTAACAGAGAGACAATCAGTGTACACGTTAAGGTAAAGAGCAACCAGATAGCATACTATCATATCGAGCAAGAAAGTCATCCCTATATATGTCCAAGCATCCACTACAATATACAGCACATGTATAGTAATGGCCTCTAGGGCATACATATAACTAACATATATATATATATATATATCCTTCGTTTAATATGCACGTTCCGCCTATATATATATATATATATATATATCCTTCGTTTAATATGCACGTTCCGCTGTTTTGAAAGCAATATAGAAGGGTTTCTCTTCTAAACAGTTTCGTGTAATCACTGACACGTAGGTAAATACTGAGACTATAGCTCCTCCTTGGAAATCCCTTCGATAACTATCAATGCATGCAAAAATATACTCAGGTACTGTCCTCTGACTAGTCACGCTCAGTTCTAAACCAAATAGCAAGTATCATAAAATATACTGCTCCAAAAGAAATCAATCCCAAATATATATATATGAATGCCACGTGCATCTGGTATGCACGGAAATCGAAATCCATGATTGTGCTATACATGTGCACATAAACAAAATCTGAGTGCAACGGGTGTGCATGAAAACACCTGTCAAGAGCAACGTGTGTGCCTGACAGCAAAACCAGGTACATCTGTTATGCATGAAGAATCTCGATTCAGTGCATCTGGTGAGCACCTAAATCGCATCAAGCGCCTTAAGTATGCGCAAAATCCAAATCAAGTGCACAATGTGCACGAAAACGAATATCGAATATCAAAATCGAAATCGACGGTATACAACACATCTCAAACCAAAACCCAATCAGGTATACCGTGGTATAAAATCTCACCATCCTATGGATCGGCGTGCACAAAAGCAAATCAAAATACTAAAAGTGCATGAAAACTATGCCGAAAGCATAAGTCAAATCATATGCATGCCCTAGGCATGAAATCAAATATCATGAAACTCGGTCATCAAAACTCAATCATAAAATAAATCACCAAAAAATACTGAAATCCAAAGTGATGGATACGTGATAGTCAATCACAAAATCAAAAATCATAAATACTGTCGTCGATATGTCCGTCCTTCAAAGTCGAGAAGGTGTCGGTGCATCCAATACTAGCAGAGCAAGATATCTACTTGCCTTCTGATCATGGCCTGTTGTCTAGTGCCCTTAGGCTCTCGTCTCTCACTGCAGATTGCTAAAAACATAGCTCCTCGGCTCAAAGGTCCAATATAGAGACGATAACGGAGAAGTCATCTCTGACACATCCTCTGAAGATCTCTGGCCAACTATCATGGTTACTCATAACATGTCTCATCAACGATGTCGAACTCTGGCCTACTGGTGTGCGTCATATGACTGCTCTTGGGTCCAGGTCTTCTCGTTCAGTGTTTCCAGAAGTTCCTGTCGAAGTCTCTCCCAAGTCTCGTTTTTGCCAAACTGCCCGGAAGTTATCATCCTCTTACTATATCTATTTCTTGTTCCGGAACAGCTGCATACTCATCACGACTCCTTCTGGAAGATATATCCATATACAATGCTTCTGCATGCCTATCACATCTATGATGACGGCGGAGTGGAACTTCATCTCATCAAGATCTCGTACGAACCTCTTACTCCACTTTTCTCTAATGTTGACCGATTCAGACTCGCCTCCTCATGGCTGCATAGACTGCGCTCCAACGGTTATACTCGTATCTAGAGTCTCCCGAGCAATGTATCCCATCACATGATATCCGAATGAAGTCGAACCATCCGATCGATTGTCAAAACCTCATAATCCCCTAAGAGCTCAACATCTTGGGTACAGTTTAATAGTATCGAATATATGCCACAGCACCTATGGACCAACCGTAGAAGGGCAGACCCAAGCCTCACTAATGGCACCGCTGAACTGCCGCAAACCCTAAGGTTCACTGGCGTTCCATGGTCATTAAGTCGAGTTAGGGTTTCATTCTTCTAGAGGGTCCGTAGAATTGCTTGCATTTTTTACCAAATATTTTAAACTTGGAAAATGGGTTCTTGACATTCGATCGTCTCTATCGACTCTCAACTTGTCAGCGTGAAGTCGTCTCTAGCTGGAATCAAACTATCTGATGACCTTACATCGGGGTAGGCAATGAATCACATGTCCTAGTATTTCATCTTTGGTGACTAGCGATCTTCTATCATATCTAGAAGTATAACTCGTTCGGCATTAGCTTCAAACATCTGTGGCGATATCTTGTCAGTCGTAGCAACAACTGAATCTTCCATCCGCACGCTGAACAGTGCCTCAATCATCAAAATAATCTATGCTTTGACGTTCATCACAATCTGGATGGCCTCTTGAAGTGGCCCAATGCGCTGGCGTTGATCTGCACATCCGAGAAATCTCGTAAAAGCGATCCATAAACGCTCGTGGCGCAAAAAACACAATAAAATGGCGTCTCTATGCAAACCGTATGTCCCTGGAATCATGCCCTGGTCAGTCCTCGTTCGTGACGAGCTCGTGCTGACCGCAACCGTAGCTCACTCTGCCCGTACCACCGTGATAACAATGTAAGTGCACGGCGGCACCCCGGCCGTCAAACCGACGCCGGAATGCGGAAGCGGTGATAAACTTTAATTTTGCGGACTTAGCAAACCGGCACCACCGCGCACTAAACACCCGGATCGTAACCATTAACAAGTCCTAGCTAACTACAAGAAAGGGAATAGAGATATACCGACGATCCAAGTCCTCCGGTCTTCTCGCCATCGTCCCGATCTCCTGCGGAATGTCCCGTCTCCTCCTCGCCGCCGGAAGTGCACCACATCGCCTACTTTGTTTACGGGCTCCCACCTCAATGCCGAGGCAACTCGGGCACGAAGCCGGCTACTCGACGTGCCCAAGGTTTGCTGTAGAATGTGTAGTAGAGGATTGTGTCTCATTTGGGGTTCATGGAGGTGCCTTTTGGTGGAGGGATGATACAAGGATTATGTGGAGGAACTTGTAGGCTTTTGGAGCATGAAATGAACAAGATTTCCACCCTCAAAAAACTTGGACAGCCCTTCCAAGGGGAAGGCCGGCCATGACATAAAGAGAGGAGAGAATGAGAGTGTGTGTCCAAGAAAATGAGTGGAGCAACCATCATCTCCAAGAGAGAGAGAGAGGAATGGTTATGATGCAAAAGGGAATGATCACAACAATAAACCCACACTCAACCAACCTCACCCCTCATCATCATCAACCATCATGCCCACTAAAAGTCAAGCCATCATGAGAAGGAGAAGTCAATGATGGTGCACATCATGAAAACCATCATGATGCCTAAATAAGCAAAGACCCCCTCCACAAAAAGCCTATTTGCAACAATGCAAATAAACCCTCCTCCACCAATCTTCGGCCAATGAACGGAACAAAGGAAATTGGCCGAAACGGAAAGCAAACTGGCAACTCCAAAAACTGGTCCCGTAATAAATTACAGGAAAACCCCGATACTGTGCATACACACCCGCATTTGTATTCCGACCGAAATACAAATGCAATGAGACAAAATCTACACTGTACTATACTAGGATCCGGCTTATACCAAAACCGGCTAGTAATATCTGTTCGATCCTGATCCGTGCAATACCGCACGTATCTGATCAAACCCTGCCATATAACCATACGGCCTATAGTACAAACTGTCCGATCCTGATCCGTGCAATACCGCACGTATCTGATCGGACCTTGCCATATCTCCATACGGCCTCTACAACCTTTCGCCCGAAAGCTGAGTAACTGAAATGTGGGGGACTCTAAAGACTCATCAACACCTTGGTTGTGGATTTAACCACTAGCACGTCAGAGGTATAAGCCAATACGTAACGGGCTACCAGGTACTGACTAAAAGGGACGTCTGTGAGTGAACTCAGCCTGACAACCCTACTGAGCCTGTCAGTGACAATATCCGTACAGTCCGGTCCGTTCGTCTATGAGTATCGCATGGCGGGCCTAGGGGGTTGGTAAAAGTCAGACCCCCAAAAGCGGTACAAGTCGTGTCGGAGTGTAGCCCAGAACACCCTGAGATACTACTGGAATACCTACCAGTAAATCTCCTTGCCTTGGCCAAGGACTTTGTGTAATGGCTCTCCTAGACACAGCACGACCTCACCCCCAATACCGGGAGAGACGAACCCCTGAAGATACGCTCACTGCCTCCATGTGGCTCGGGACTGTACCCAACTAAAACCTGTTTGCACGACTCCTTTGAGCCGTGGTAGGGTAGTAATCAAAGTATAGTGGGAACTCACACGAGACAAATGACGATCCCCAGGTCGAAGAACTAACCTGCACACATGTCACCAGGGAACTGCCATCTGACATCTGGTATATGACCAACTAGCATGTTCCCGGCGAGTCCTGTCCGGTGTACTCATAACCCAATGAGCACCTGTATACATCTTAGGTGATCCAACTGACACCAGTGGCTTGTGAGACCGGCCACCGCCCCTCGTCGGGGTCTCGACTGTATACACTAGTCTACTATGGAGAATCGATGCCCTGTCTCGAAACTCTCACGACTAGGGACCTTTTAAGGATATGCTTATAGACCCCCAGCTCCCACTTATATGATCGCTCTCATACTGCTGGTGGTCAAGCAAGAATCCTAGGGGCTCTATCAACGTGTAATAGCGACGTGTCAGGTCACCTAAAACAGTACACGATGATAAAGGTAAACCAGATAGCATACTATCATCTCGAGTAAGACTGTCCTACCGGGATAGGTCCTCCCTCAATCATTACAATCACGTACCTGTGACCTAATAATTGACTCTGAGGGCACTATCTCCAACAATCTCCCACTTGCACTCAAGGCTAATTATTGCGATGTCGCATACTCACAGCCCATGTGATACCGAACACCCAACTCCTCTACTAGTCAATCTCACAATGCTCGTTTGCGAAACTATTGTGTTCGAGGAATAGCCTCAGTGAGTGGATCCGCTTTGATGTTCCTTTCTCTGTCTCTCTATATCTCAAGTTCGCGGAGAAACCCATCTCCCGAAATGAGCAATACGTGTCTTAGAATATGTCTGGATGTCTGATGGGACCTAGCTCATAAATGAACTCCAAATCCAAACTTCTTAGACTGTATCGTCAACTGAACTTAATCAGTATCCTGCGCGTCATGCCTCCCTCAGTATTGCCTTGGACCACCTGTCCAAAATACTGCCCCTCATCAGAAGGAAAACTATAACTCTGACAACCTCCTTGTCGTCCATGTCACCTTGGAAGCCTGGAATGATAACTGTCTCCTGAATGAGGCTGTCGTTATCATATCCCTAGAAAATCCACTTATGTTCTAAAACTGCTTCCGACTGTTTCTCCAGGATTGGATTAATGTCAACTTATTGCATCTAGTGCAAGAACAACATCTGGTGTGGTACTTGACATCTCACGATTGACTCAATTGCCTGAGCAAGTGATCTGCCAATCATGCCCGTCCCTCTCCCCTTTAGTCTGTAAGACACCTTTGGAGAGGGTGACTCCATTACCTGCAGGTACACTACCGTGCCAGGAGTCGTCCATCCTAAATACTCTTAGAATGCTGTCAAGTACCCTGATTGGGAAGCCACCCAAATCTAGATCTAAAACCATAGATCTAGTAACCAGTATGTCTGATATAAAATCCATTTCCTTTGTGGAGAAACAACTGTGTGACGACCAAAGTATAACCGATCGTAGTATAGGAGTTTCTTTTCCTACTCTGTGTATATCATCCAAATACCAGGATATCACACCCTACTACCTTCTCAACAGATCCATCCCCTATTCTGATGAAGTCAAACCCATGACTGTCACGTCAGAAATAGATGATCTATCTCCGCTACATCTGCTCTAGTCTATAAATAGACATAAGCAACCTGTCCACCAATGCTTCCGCTGCTCCCACTGACTACGACAACCCTCTGGCAGAGTCATATAGACGTACACTTCTAAAACTGGTTTAGAACGACGCTATAATCATCCTCCCGCCGGGTCTCGTAACCTGGAACAACAGCAATGGCAATTGTGGGTAAACAAGAACTTCCCTGTCACCGTCCTTGAGGCTACCGTAGTGCCTCTCGGGTGCCTGAAGTTACCCACCTTATCTGCGGAGTGGCCAATGGAACGTCAATCCAGATTGAATCTTTAGGTTCCTTATCAAATCTTCAGTAATCGTTTGTGGTTCTGGAATCACTTCCAGTTCTACCATACTCCCACTACTGTTTTCTGAAAAAATCCATTTTTAATAAAACTGTGGCGAGTCTAGAACAATATCGCTATTGTTCATCCAGATGGTAGAAAATCAACCCTCTGCATAGCCTGGGTCAACCCACAAACAGCCATTACAGAAACGTGCCTTGAGTTGTCCAGTGTCTGGTTTTAATCATAAACCGGACAACTCCCCGTACCTTAACATCGTTAAGATATGAACTGTTCTATATCCAATATAGAAACAGAGGCATTTATTTAATTGAACCAGATTCAAATCATGCAGCTGTCCCCAGCGCATGTCAACTAAATGGAAGGAGGCCGATCAGTGTTACTCAACTTAGGAATACTTCCAATTATGAGTAACCTGAAAGAGAAGCAATTTCTCTTAATCATTACTATCAACTGAACACCATACACAAGTATCTACATCTTCGATCACTTTGAAGAATCCCGATACTTGTGACAGCTGGTTCTCTACTCTATTCAAATACCTATAACTTCTCCAAATTCGGACTCTGTGTTTTTACGAAACACCTGTCTAAAAACTAGAGAAGTCATAAGTAAACCGAATATAGTACGAGGATCAACCCCTCTGTCCAGATGGACCCTGGACAACATACAATACTCTGTATAAGTCAATTGAGTCTGATAACTCATTCACTGTGTGTCGTAGGTTGAAAACTGTACTTATGGTTAAGAAGAATTACACCGCTGTTTAATGCTCCTTACCTAACCATCCACTGATATAGGTAAATGTCGTAGACATAATTTCAGAAAGGTATATCTCACTCTATGAAAATAGACGTACAGATATATCAATTTGAAATTGGTGCATAACAGCAGATATTCAAAACCAAATATTTGCCGACCGGCAAACAGCCCAGGTGATTTCCTCAAATATCACTGATTACAACGAATCCCGATATAATGAGGATAATCACCCAATTCCCAATAACTTACTCCCACTCATCATCTGTAAAACCATACAGATGTGAGAATCGTACCTGGTAAATACATACCCTGGAGTAAGTATCTAATCGGGAAATCAGTTTTCCTTTAACAGTACACAGTGAGACTGAAACATTGAAATGTTTCGATGGGGTATCCTGGTATTCCTAGTAATGCCTCTTCCAGATTCACGACTGTAACCGTATAATTCTTTGCCACCTCTCCAAATCCCTTCATATGTCTTTAGTCTTTACCTTCTGCACACCCTTTTAGGCCAAATGGTTTTCTTCCTTCCCTACCGTTCGGCACCAGCCTATGGTTTGGAAGAAGACTATCCAATAAGCATAATGGGTGTACTGTCCCAATCCTAGAAACACTCGGAATGAGAGAGGGTGAAGATAAAAGACAACCGAATAAACCTTATTCCTATTTCTCCTGAACCAGAATCCATCCCCGAACTGGAACCAGTTCCATTCGAGTTCGTATATAACCATACGATGGAGTATCCAAATAAATTGTGGATCTTCGTAGTGATACGGAGTGTCCTGGAGAAATACAAAGGTGATTTGGGAGTGGTAATGAAATACCTGGTTTGGTCGTGAATATCTGTTGCAATTTACTTTGCCCTCTTACTAATCCCTTGCTTTGTCTTAACTTAATACCTTCTGCACACCATCGTTATGCTAATTGATTTTCTTCATTCCCTACCGGTCGGCACCAGCCTAAGGTTCGGAAGAAGACAATCCAATTTGCGTAATGGGTGTACTACTCCTAAACTAAGGAGTACTCGTAACCTGAGAGAGGGTAAAAGGAGAAGACAACTGAATAATCCTATCCGTTTTCTCCAGACCCGGAAACCATCCTCGAATAAATTCTTTCGAGTTCGTATCTAACCATACGATGGTTTTGTCCAATGGAAGTGGACGTTCGTAGTAATACGGGGTGTCCTGGAGAAAAGGGTAAAAGTAGGAGTGGCAATGAGGTCTGCAACTCTGACAATCCAAAAGCCGGTGTCAAGAAGGTTCGGTCAACTTGGTCACTGAGTCAAAGTCTTAGGGTCGGGTCAATGGTCGCTGCCAAAGAGAGAGAGAAAAGAAACACTCAGCGTGCACTCTAACCTAGATCAGAATGGTCACCAATTTATCTAATCTGGAATCCTCCCACTGTATCTCAAATTCTCCTCCAAACCTTGAAAGAAGAATTAGTCGGGGTCACCCGAAGAGTAAACCAACTCATCAGTGGGAATCGGGATCCAACTCTCATCGCATGATAACGTGACGGAATCCGCTCACGGTACCACACTCCAGAAGGTATGCGCATATCTGGCAAGTTTCAGTTCTTTTGAAACTCCCGATGTGATTTCTGCCCCATGCTCTTATGACCTTGACTTTGGCCAACAAATCATAAGTCACATGTCAAGTTCTACCCGTCATTCTCCAGGTTGATTTGAATCCACCCGTACATACCCTTGACTTTGGCCAACAAGGTAGTACGACTGTCCCAAACCAACGCATCTATCTATGCTGCATATGAATAACCAACAGCTACCAAACACTGTGCCTTGACTTTGGCCAACAAACACAGCTTGAATACTATTGACTACCCATATGAAACGACGGAGGGCTACGAATGGTTTCTGGTGAAAACCTTTAACGTAAAGAACTTGATATCGTCGAAGGAACTGATAGCTTTTTGAAAATATAGTGACGAAAACCGTTGCTAAAGAGGTCACTCCCGGTGAAGGGATCTCGGCTCTTTCCCCGTAGAATGAGGTGCAGGATATTCCAACTGAATACCGCGATGCAAAGCAAAAGTAATCGGCTATAGTGAAGTTAATGCCCTGACGCAAACTTTTTGTCCAAGGGGTCACTCCCGGTGAAGGGATCTCGGCCCTTGCCTCGTCGACTGAGGAGCAGGATATTCCAACTGAATACCACGATGCAAAACAAAAGTGAACGTCCTTGCAATAACAGCATTTTGAAAAAGTGTTCCAACAACAACAGATTAGGTTTGTTTTTAACTTGCATTGATCCGAATCAATGCAGTCCCATCAATTGATCACACCAAAAAGAACGAAAATATACTGATGTACGTATATGCCATCCGCATTCGCCACTGGGTCCCGTCATTACCCGTTAGGTTAGCTAACTAACGACAGAGCGGGGACTGGACTAGCGCGGATGTAAAACATATACAACATCTACTAATATATATACCAATATATTATATTCGCTCAAGGCGTGAATAGAATGCAACATCACAGAGAATGAACAGCATCACAGAAACAATACAGATATCTGGGATCCCCGGGTTTCACAGAGCCACTACTGAAACCCGACGTTCCCCTGGTCGTGTGGATAGCCTGTGCAATGAAAACCTAGACCCCTACGGGCGCGGCAAGTCACCCGCCAAAACCTGAAGCGAGGCAGCCCCCTTCAGCACCGTGAATGGACCACCCAGCACTTCACGGAATCCGGCAATTTGGGCACCCCTCCTGGGTCAACCTGTACCCCCTACGAGTGCGGCGAATAGCCCGCCAATCCTAGAGTGAAGCCCCCTCCGTCCCAATGCCATGAGATGCGGGCTTGCTGCCCTCTAGAACTCGGCTATCCGTGCACCCCTCCGCGGGGCAATCCTAGTACAGAAAGTAAAATATACATACACCGGGTACATCGACCGCAACCAGGTCGTGCCCAAAAAAAATAATACAAACAGGCAGTGACGGCAGTCCACATGTCGGACGCTCGCCCCGCAATATCAAATGTACATAATACAACAAAACTGTACTAGCATTGCATCCAGGCTATCCCCCACGACCGATCCGCAACATCACAGCAAAAACAAAACATCAACGTGAAAGTCACGTTCGCAAATCCGTCTAACCGGGCTATAGCAGTTAGACCGGATTTACCGATCAAGTGACATTCACGGTCGCAGATATAATGTAAATACTATGAAAAATGTGTTTAAAATTTTCCGATCAATCAAATTTTAACAAGTGGGCCCCAAAGCAATACTGTAGCAGTTAAAGAAATTCTGGGCCCAATGTTATTATTCCAAAACCCCTAAAAACAGCCCAGAAGCCCACTGGAGAAAATTGACACAGTGAGCTCATTATAGTGCGGCGGAACCGCGGCCCAAAGGGGGGTTTGGCCGCGGTTCCGCGCTCCAACTATGGCATCACTCAGTCGAATTTCTACAGTGGCCTTACAATTTCCAGTACATCAATTTTCTACAACCTGAAAAATTTTTGGAGACTGAAAAATTCTGACAGAAAACTGATGAGAAGACAATACGGGTTTTGGAACATTTTATCGATCGAAACTAAAAAACACATTACACCAAGCTAGACTAAGTTAATGGGGAGTCTCTGATACCACTGTAAGTGCACGGCGGCACCCCGGCCGTCAAACCGATGCCGGAATGCAGAAGCGGTGATAAACTTTAATTTTGCGGACTTAGCAAACCGGCACCACCGCGCACTAAACACCCGGATCGTAACCATTAACAAGTCCTAGCTAACTACAAGAAAGGGAATAGAGATATACCGACGATCCAAGTCCTCCGGTCTTCTCGCCATCGTCCCGATCTCCTGCGGAATGTCCCGTCTCCTCCTCGCCGCCGGAAGTGCACCACATCGCCTACTTTGTTTACGGGCTCCCACCTCAATGCCGAGGCAACTCGGGCATGAAGCCGGCTACTCGACGTGCCCAAGGTTTGCTGTAGAATGTGTAGTAGAGGATTGTGTCTCATTTGGGGTTCATGGAGGTGCCTTTTGGTGGAGGGATGATACAAGGATTATGTGGAGGAACTTGTAGGCTTTTGGAGCATGAAATGAACAAGATTTCCACCCTCAAAAAACTTGGACAGCCCTTCCAAGGGGAAGGCCGGCCATGACATAAAGAGAGGAGAGAATGAGAGTGTGTGTCCAAGAAAATGAGTGGAGCAACCATCATCTCCAAGAGAGAGAGAGAGAGGAATGGTTATGATGCAAAAGGGAATGATCACAACAATAAACCCACACTCAACCAACCTCACCCCTCATCATCATCAACCATCATGCCCACTAAAAGTCAAGCCATCATGAGAAGGAGAAGTCAATGATGGTGCACATCATGAAAACCATCATGATGCCTAAATAAGCAAAGACCCCCTCCACAAAAAGCCTATTTGCAACAATGCAAATAAACCCTCCTCCACCAATCTTCGGCCAATGAACGGAACAAAGAAAATTGGCCGAAACGGAAAGCAAACTGGCAACTCCAAAAACTGGTCCCGTAATAAATTACAGGAAAACCCCGATACTGTGCATACACACCCGCATTTGTATTCCGACCGAAATACAAATGCAATGAGACAAAATCTACACTGTACTATACTAGGATCCGGCTTATACCAAAACCGGCTAGTAATATCTGTTCGATCCTGATCCGTGCAATACCGCACGTATCTGATCAAACCCTGCCATATAACCATACGGCCTATAGTACAAACTGTCCGATCCTGATCCGTGCAATACCGCACGTATCTGATCGGACCTTGCCATATCTCCATACGGCCTCTACAACCTTTCGCCCGAAAGCTGAGTAACTGAAATGTGGGGGACTCTAAAGACTCATCAACACCTTGGTTGTGGATTTAACCACTAGCACGTCAGAGGTATAAGCCAATACGTAACGGGCTACCAGGTACTGACTAAAAAGGACGTCTGTGAGTGAACTCAGCCTGACAACCCTACTGAGCCTGTCAGTGACAATATCCGTACAGTCCGGTCCGTTCGTCTATGAGTATCGCATGGCGGGCCTAGGGGGTTGGTAAAAGTCAGACCCCCAAAAGCGGTACAAGTCGTGTCGGAGTGTAGCCCAGAACACCCTGAGATACTACTGGAATACCTACCAGTAAATCTCCTTGCCTTGGCCAAGGACTTTGTGTAATGGCTCTCCTAGACACAGCACGACCTCACCCCCAATACCGGGAGAGACGAACCCCTGAAGATACGCTCACTGCCTCCATGTGGCTCGGGACTGTACCCAACTAAAACCTGTTTGCACGACTCTTTTGAGCCGTGGTAGGGTAGTAATCAAAGTACAGTGGGAACTCACACGAGACAAATGACGATCCCCAGGTCGAAGAACTAACCTGCACACATGTCACCAGGGAACTGCCATCTGACGTCTGGTATATGACCAACTAGCATGTTCCTTGCGAGTCCTGTCCGGTGTACTCATAACCCAATGAGCACCTGTATACATCTTAGGTGATCCAACTGACACCGGTGGCTTGTGAGACCGGCCACCGCCCCTCGTCGGGGTCTCGACTGTATACACTAGTCTACTATGGAGAATCGATGCCCTGTCTCGAAACTCTCACGACTAGGGACCTTTTAAGGATATGCTTATAGACCCCCAGCTCCCACTTATATGATCGCTCTCATACTGCTGGTGGTCAAGCAAGAATCCTAGGGGCTCTATCAACGTGTAATAGCGACGTGTCAGGTCACCTAAAACAGTACACGATGATAAAGGTAAACCAGATAGCATACTATCATCTCGAGTAAGACTGTCCTACCGGGATAGGTCCTCCCTCAATCATTACAATCACGTACCTGTGACCTAATAATTGACTCTGAGGGCACTATCTCCAACAAACAAAACCATAAACTGGTACTCATGAGGATAGATCATAGGAATGAATATAATGCTGTGCAAAGAAATATACATCCTAAGGCTTCTTAAGTGGAGTATCGTATCGTAAATATACCGTGGAATATACGTACGGTACGTCACTTTACTCAAGCTACCTACTCCATCAACCAAGGGTCGTCCTATACTCCGAAGGTAAAACCTAACGCTCTGATACCAACTTTGTCACGACCCGAAAAGTACGGAACATGACCGACACTTAAATTACGAAACGTCTCGAGCCGTACGTAATCTAAGTAAGCCAAAACCCAGAAATCAAAACCAAAGAAGCAGTAGAGTGAAGGAAAAACCAAATTAAAGCAAGTAGTTTTAACAACATAAGCCGAAGTATGTATTTTTAAAATCTCAAGTATTTTTCTGAAAATTTCGGCAGAGTCTCCTTTGTAAATACTGGCCCCCAAACAGGATACAACATGAATAGTATACAAAAAAATAAAAAGGCATCCCCAAGCGGGAGCTAGCTCTTCGTCAATCGACGGTCACAACCACGCAAGCAATATAGTATACAACGCCGAAGGGCGAGGATCAAAACTCAAAAGAAAACCCAAAATCAGCACGAAAACCATAATGATACAACGCGCGACTCTAAGGTCGAAATAATAACAAGTCTGGTCTTCTATCTCTATCAAATATACAATCTGGTTGATGGAGTTTCTAGATACAACGGAAATAATAAATAAACAATGGTGGTCCTGATGTAAAAGAACCCACCTACCAAAGAAATCACCCGGAAGGAACAGTGTGCCAGCAAAGCCGCAACGAAACCTGTACGGAAAACCTGCAAGGAACCGTGGCACAACGGGGGTGAGTTGCCAACACGTGAGTAGAAAACATCTACGAGTAGAAATTGCATACATAACGCAATCCTAGGTCATACGATCAGTAATATCCTCAAATAATAATAATATGGCCTGAAGCATAATATAACGGAAAAGGGTAAACATCTATCCATATAGTGTAATACCAAGAACTCGTGTCAGTACCTCAGGTAACAACATGTCACCAATATGATGTACAAGTGTCAGGTAGCAATATATCACTAAAATGATGTGCAGATGCATATAATGAGAACAAAGTACATCATGAATCAAAGAACTGTTTTTCTTTATTTAATGAGATGTCTGTATGTATATAAATCGAGATATCATCAATGAAATCAACATCAAATCCGTGTCATGCATCGACACAAAACATAAACCTCAATATCTCAATATCTCAGGCTCTGGCTATCCGGACTGGCCTGTATCATCAAATCTATATATCTCAGTGTCTCAAATCTCAATATCTCAATACCTCGGGCTCCGTCAATCCGGATCAGCCCATATCATCAATCACACGACCACGAACGGTATTTTCCGGATATCCGCCGCGCCAGGTAAAATCACCGGTAGACAGTCTGCCCCTGCCGGGCTCATCGTCTACAACTCGAGCTTCATGCCCCGGGGTACCATGCCGGGTCCACCATCTATCCGAGACGGTTCATCCAACTCATCGAATTGGGTCTCGAAAACATCTCAGAACCGAGAAAACATCATGGTGGACGATACTACACATATCAAGGAAAACCGCATTTTTCTCTTTAAAATGGTTCATCAGTTTACAAAACTTTCACATATGGTTTCCAAATCCAGAAAATATCAAGAAGAATCCAAAATCATCAAGTCACTATGTCAATAACAATGAAAAACGGAATAAATCTCCATAATACCGCATAACCAATGAATATATGGATGCATCTGATATCATGCAATAATTAAATTTGCAAATGAAAGCTATAACATATAGCAACTATAAGTTAGCAAGCTATGTAAATGAAATAGTATTTTCTAAAGTTTACGTGACATGGCAATTACCGATGATGTGTGAGAGCCGGTAAGTAAGTGTATGTGGAACATACACATCATCGGTAATGGTGCTGGTGTCCTGACAGCATGGTTCATAATCACCAAGTACACACATGCAATGAGACGATAACAAAATGATAAATGGCAATAAATAGTAATTGCAACAATAATACGTGGAACATGAATGATAACGTAACAATAAGGAATCTACATCGCTACACCTGTGTTATACTGTTTTGCCGTTTGAAATAATACGAATCGTGGTGTTTTGAAAATAAGGGTTAAGGTGTTTTTAAGAAAATGTACGTCTTTTGAAATATCTGTAATATCACTTGACATGTCTTTAAAATCCTCATGATTCGTTAGTTTTGGAAATAAGTATGACTCGGGTCCAGTCTAACATCTACTAGGTAACAACATGTCTAACTGACAACCAATCGGAAGGGAAATGGCGACTACCTAAATCTGAGTCAATATATATATGTGTGTGTGTGTGTGTGTGTGTGTGTGTGTGTAATAGTCGGTGATCCCGCCATAATAGTATCCCATATGATACCCTATATAATATGACATCCTCGAGTCAAGAGTATGGATCTATCATCAATATATAGCTCGTACGGTAAATCTTTCGTACGGCCTCCCAAATCTGGGTACGGATCAAATGTCACATACATCACATTATTCATCTGGTATCCTCTTTATCGAATATCATGATCCGGGATACTAATCTACGTCTAGTACAATACTGATACCATCTATGTAAACGTATGCGTGTATATGAAAACACCATGTCGAAAGAACCTACTAAAATATCATGTCGTATCTCGAATACGAACCCTGTCACATCACCGATCTCACGGCCTCAAGCCCAATCTCATCGACTCATCTCCAATCCTAAGTACTATCCTCATAATCCATGTATACATATACATACATACATACATACATACATACATGCATACATGCATACATACATACATGCATATATATATATATATATACATACATGCATATATATATATATATATATATATATAGTCCCATACCCATATGTGTGTGTGTGTGTATATATACATATCCCTATATACGCACATGTAAATAGATGTATGCAAATGCGTGTGTGCGTGTGGGTGTGAACCTATTCTAAGGCTCGCGACTAAGAAGCTATGATAATTTACTTCTAATTACTCTAAACTAAACCATGAACACAATAATCATCTCTTGATAAACATCCACGTATCATGAATCATAACACACACACACACACACACACACACACACACACACACACACACACATACATATATATATCATAACTATACTACGAACTGCGGGGGTGCTATACGCCATCCACCCGACTTCCCCCGTAGATATAATCTACTCATCCGATCTTCGCTCGCCGGTGCCGACGTCTCCACGCGCTTGATTATCGTCTCGAAGTCCACATGGGGGTACCTACATGTCACAACGTATCGTATCGCATAAAAACCCAATTCGAAATCGAAACGGCATACGAACACCAAATCGGCACGCGTATCACGCATAGATCAAAACCTATCGCCCACGCATGCAAGAATAGCCAAACCAACTCTCGATATCGATGTACAAACGTCAAACCATCAAGAAAAACCCAAACACCCCAATCGTTTTTTTTCAAAAATCACTAATTATATATGAAATAGGGTTTAAATCATCAAAACATTAAAATTAATCAAATCGTCTTATTTCCCAAAAACCTAGTTAGCAAAAATTCCCATTTCGGTTCAAAACTTGATATTTTAACCAATCTAAATATTTTAACGATTCTAATGGCCAAAATGCTCACTTAATATCATAATTAGGTCACAAAAATATTCACTACTAATTTATCTCACCAAAATATATACATTTTAAAAAACCTTGTTTGCTATTTATACAATTATTACAATTTTAAATTAACAATTTGCAAACTAGGAATTAGATTAGTTTTAGCATAGCATTAACATCTTAATCTACTCATTGTAACCTTAAGCAAGTAACAACCACTCTAATTGAATCCAAACCCTAACTTTTTAATTCAAAACCTCCTCTTGATAATTTTTCAATGAAATTAAACCCTAATAAAATACCTAATTAGGTTTGATTAAGATAATTTAGCAACAATTAAAACATGGGTTAAGATTATACCTCAAAGATCATGAGATCCCACATGCAACTTGTCTCCAAAATGAAAACTTTTCACCAAGATCCATGCTTGATAGGCTAAGGAAAAATGGGTAGGGATTAGAATTGGAATTTTTAGGATTTTTGATGGATTTTGAGGCAATATTATATTAAAATATATAATATGACATCCTCGAGTCAAGAGTGTGGATCTATCATCAATATATAGCTCGTACGGTAAATCTGTCGTACGGCCTTCCAAATCTGGGTACGGATCAAATGTCACATCCATCACATTATTCATCTGGTATCCTCTTTATCAAATATCATGATCCGGGGTACTAATCTACGTCTAGTACAATACTGATACCATCTATGTAAATGCATGCGTGTATATGAAAACACCATGTCGAAAGGACCTACTAAAACATCATGTCGTATCTCGAATACGAACCATGTCACATCACCGATCTCACGGCCTCAAGCCCAATCTCATCGACTCATCTCCAATCCCAAGTACTATCCTCATAATCCATACATACATATATATATATACATATATACATACATATAGATATATATATATGCATACATACATACATACATACATATATATATATATAGTCCCATACCCATGTGTGTGTGTGTGTATATATATATACATATCCCCATATACGCACATGTAAATAGATGTATGCAAATGCGTGTGTGCGTGTGGGTGTGAACCTATTCTAAGGCTCGCGACTAAGAAGCTATGCTAATTTACTTCTAATTACTCTAAACTAAACCATGAACACAATAATCATCTCTTGATAAACATCCACGTATCATGAATCATATATATAACGTATATATATATATATATATATATATATCATAACTATACTATGAACTGCGGGGTGCTATACGCCATCCACCCGACTTCCCCCGTAGATATAATCTACTCACCCGATCTTCGCTCGCCTGTGCCGACGTCGCCACGCCTTTGCTTGTCGTCTCGAAGTCCACATGGGGGTACCTACATGTCACAACATATCGTATCGCATAAAAACCCAATTCGAAATCGAAACGGCATACGAACACCAAATCGGCACGCGTATCATGCATAGATCAAAACCTATCGCCCACGCATCCAAGAATAGCCAATGCAACTCTCGATATCGTTGTACAAACGTCAAACCATCAAGAAAAACCCAAACGCCCCAATCGTGTTTTCAAAAATCACTAATTATATATGAAATAGGGTTTAAATCATCAAAACATTAAAATTAATCAAATCGTCTTATTTCCCAAAAACCTACTTAGCAAAAATTCCCATTATGGTTCAAAACTTGATGTTTTAACCAATCTAAATATTTTAACGATTCTAATGGCCAAAATGCTCACTTAATATCATAATTAGGTCACAAAAATATTCACTACTAATTTATCTCACCAAAATATATACATTTTAAAAAACCTTGTTTGCAATATATACAATTATTACAATTTTAAATTAACAATTTGTAAACTAGCAATTAGATTAGTTTTAGCATAGCATTAATATGTTAATCTACTCATTGTAAGCTTAAGCAAGTGACAACCACTCTAATTGAATCAAAACCCTAACTTTTTAATTCAAAACATTCTCTTGATAATTTTTCAATGAAATTAAACCCTAATAAAATACCTAATTAGGTTTGATTAAGATAATTTAGCAACAATTAAAACATGGGTTAAGATTATACCTCAAAGATCATGAGATCCCACATGTAACTTGTCTCCAAAATGAAAACTTTTCACCAAGATCCATGCTTGATAGGCTAAGGAAAAATGGGTAGGGATTAGAATTGGAATTTTTAGGATTTTTGATGGATTTTAAGGCAATTTTTGATGAATTTTTTTCATGAGAATGAGATGGAGATTTGGGAGGGGGGCTGCTGCTGATGGAAGAGGGGGCTCGGCCAATTTAGGAGAGGAAGAGAGGAGAGAGAGTGAGGTGGGGAAATAAAGTCAAGTCAATACAAAAGTCAAAGCCCATACTCATTTAACTATTTTCTTTCTTTATTCTTTCATTTCCTTTGTTTTCTTTTTCTTTTTTCTTTAAGTGGGGAAATAGTAGGCTGCCAAGGAGGGCTCGGCCAGCATAAGGGTGGGGTTGTGTGGGTGTGTGTGTAGGGTGAGGGAAAATGATAAATGTTATACCCCAATTTCCATTTAATTTAATTTCACCATTTAAGCCTTTTTCTTCAATATTTTCTAAATCCATTTGACAATTTCATTTCATTTCAGAAACAATATTTTTCATGTTAGTTTAATGTGTCATGATGCACAAAATTTGTATCAACCCATTCCAATTTGTAATTATCCCTAATTAAATATATTAGTGGAGGCTTAAAATAATATTAAAATAATTAATTTCAGAAATTTTTTCAGTAAATTAAAAATTTTACAAGTGGCACAATAAACACCAAATGCTAGCAATTACGTAGCTAGAATATGTATATTTAATTTTATAATAAAGCTATTTATATCTTGATTTTTACGGAAAACACCTGTTATTTTACCGATTTTCCGAAATTTCACCCAAACTATTTTCAAAACGTTACACTCCTTGACCTCACTCTTTCCCTTGACCATATATTATGTGTTCTGATCATTATAACCAAATTAAAATTTTGAAATTTCAAAACAAAAAGAAAGAAAACACTTAGAACTCACAAAAGAGAAATAAAAGAAAAGAGAAGTGAAGAAGAAGAACTAGGCTAAGGATTTCCACCATCAAGCTATGGGCTATGAACTCGAGTGTCTTGGAGGAAGCTATCAACTATCCTCAGTGGGTATAATTCCTAACTCAGAAGATTTAGTTCTGTAATTATAAAATTTAGAAATCGAATATCGTATTTTAGGCAAAACTTAGCTTTGTGAAAATCTGCTATAGTTTAGATGATAACTAAATTGATCAAACAATACCTTAATCTTATAGACTAGACTTAGAATCAACCATAGGAATACGGACCAGGGGGCTCGAATTTTGGCCGGCGAGTCAAAGGGAAATTCCGGCGTCGCCGGATTTTAGGTTGAGTTGGGTAGTGTGGTTTTTATGGTAGCTTTGTGTTTTTGTGATAGGAGTTTTGGTATTGTTTAATTAAGTTAATTTAATAGTAAATGAAATCTGGGAACTAATATCTGAAAAAGGATCACAATTCTAAAATACGACACGGTTAATTCATAACGCATTTCTGTTTTCTGTTAAAAACACCGATTGGTTAAAATCCAGTTAAAATAAGTGTTAGATAGTTTGTAATAGTCGTACGTAGTATAATTAGTACGTAAGAATTTGTATGTTCATGATTTTGCCGTATCGGAGTTAGCCGTTTCTTATACAAGTTAATTTCGATGTTAGATTCAAATACAGAGACTTTGAAGTCCGCAAGGAAAGGGAATGGATTGGTGAATTCCTAGTAGATTACGACGTATTTTGGTGAGTAGACTAAACATCTACCAGGGGATTTTGTATGGATGGCGTGATACGCCCGTAGTTAAGTTTAAAATAAAAGATGGGCTTTTGGTATGTTAAATTGATCATATGCATTCATATAGATATACATCGCCATGTTAATAATTGTTAGAACACTGCACCGTTATCGACGAGTTATGTCGCACATACACATATCTACATGTTACACTACACCTCGTCGATATTAACATGTCACTTTCCCACTTAGTATTTATCCTGTTAAAAATGATTCCTATTATACCTTAAATATCAATAATATTAGTACTTTGCATAAATGACATTTTGTTTCATATTCAAGTGTTAGAAGTTGATATAAGTGGTATTTGTGTTTTTGAGGATTTGCGGTTTTAAGTTTTCATATAGTATTGCGTAAAATCAGTGATTCTTCATATTGATGTGAGATGTCCACCATGAGATGTTGTTTTTATGATTTGATTTTATTCCAGACCGAGTGGTGGAGCTATACGGTCGCGGATTTTCACGTTATCCAGACTGAGTGGGAGAGCTATACAGTTGGATATATGGTGGACCCGGTCAAGACCGAGAGGCATGAAAGCCACATTTGAGGCGGGGAGCTTAGCGAGGATACTCGATACCGGAGATAGTTGTGAAACGCGGCGGATATCTAGGTGATACCGACCGGTCTTACTGATTTCAGGATCCTTCGAGGATTGATGCCTGAGGGAAACGGAATATTTGTGTCGATATTGGACACGGAAAGATGAATTTTATTTGGAAATAAGTGATGAGATTTCAGTTTTGGTTTATATGATTAGTAGTACAAATTCATGTTTTCCACATGCAATCATGTATCATACTTATCTATATTGCAGTTAGTTATAGTTCATCATATTTATATTATCAGCCGTTATATGTTAGTTTTATTCAATGAGTTGGCAACTCACCCCCGTTGTGCCACAGTTCCTTGCAGGAGTCGAGTGGACGGTTAGCAGCAGTGTAGATCCACTTATCAGATTTTATCGCATCTTTTGCTTGGTGGGTTACATATATAGTAACCTTTTCTTTTGGTATTGTATATTGAATCTAGAATATCTCCATCAGACCCTGTATTATGACTTAGAACGAGATGTGATTATATGTATATTATCTTGACAGATGAGGTCGTTTAGTTATATCAAATGATAGTTCATTTACTTATGTCTGAGATTCTTATTATTGTCATATATAATTGTATAATGATTTCCGCTGTTGACATTGTTGACCCCAACTAGGGATGCAACCAAATTAAACACTTTATAACTGTTTTTATTATGAATTCAATAGGGAGTTACTGTTAAGATCTTAATTACTTAAAACTGTTATTTTTACTTAAAAACTAAATTTTCCTAAAAATTCCGCAAAAAGGGTGTTGATCTTGGTTTTTGGCTTACTCGGGTTGTGTAGATATCTTTAGATATTATACCATCTAAGTGCCGGTCACATCCAAACTTTGGGTCGTGGCAAAGTTGGTATCAGAGTTTAGGATTAACCTTACGGAATCGAGTAGTGAATTAAAGCAGGTCGATTTGAGTTCGTTACGTACGATGACCTTTGGTTTGATGGAGTAGGTGAATTAGGATGAGTGCAGTACCGTACGTATGTTCCACGGCATATTTACGTTACAATACTCAGCCTAACTAACCTTAGGATTTCTATCTCGATTTATCCCTCCTTTGACTCTCTATTATTGATTATTCCTATTCATAAGCCTTATTAACTCTCGTTTGTTGTTCCAGTTGCTATGACTACGCGAGCTAGGCGAGCTGCAGCCAGAAATGCAGCTTGGGCGAATCCTCCAGTGACTGCGACTGACGCATCAGACATTCCGGCGATGGATGAACATGTTGATCCTCCTCCTCCAGACAGACTGACTAAGATAGAGGAGGGCATGATGGGCCTGCAGCATGTGGTAGGACAGTTGGCAGAGGCCACCCGTGTTCAGAGGCATGATCAAACACCGATGATGGTAGAACCCGATGAACAGCCTATGCAAACTGTCACATTGGCAGAACCGAGAGTGATGGAGGTATCTCTTCCAGAGTTTATGAGGTTGAGACCTCCGGTGTTTACCGGGACCGATACAGCAGAGGATCCTCAGTCCTTTCTTGATAGGATGGCGAGGATCGGCAGATCATTGCCATGTTCTAATGCGAGGTCAGTTGAGCTGACTAGCTTTCAATTAGAGGGACTTGCACAAGAGTGGTGTGAGTCGATGGAGAGAGGGTGAGCCACTGGTCTTCCTCCGATGTCGTGGACCGAGTTTTCTAAGGTTTTTCTTGGTAGATTTCTTCCACTGAGTGTGAGGGATGCCAGAGCTAGCAGTTTTGAAGCGTTGCGGAAATCTACGAGTATGTCGGTGGCAGTTTATGATTTACGATTCACCCAGTTGTCACGCTATGCTCCATACTTAGTTCCTACGGAGGAGCTTCGGGTGAAGAGGTTCATAAGGAGTTTGGATACGTAGTTGTTTCTTTCTATAGGCTCCCAGCATTTCGATACTTATGCGCAGGCCATGGATGCAGCTATACGAGTGGAAGAGCGTCTGAGCGAGGCAGTGATTGTTTCGAAGCCAAAGAGGACCAGACCTATGGGGTCAGTAACCAGGCAGTTCGGCAGAGGTAGAGGCAGGCACATTCCAGGCCGCAGTTTTGGGCGAGGTTGGACTCAGGGCCAGATGTTCAGTTCATATCCCGATGATTAGAGGCCCCCATCTATATGTTTTATTTGCGGACTTCCAGGACATTATGCGAGGGATTGTAGACACCAGGGAGGGACTATTTTTCCACAGGCTGCTTTACCGCTTCCACCTTCTACTTCGATGGCCCTACTTCCTCCCCCAGTTAGCACTATGCGCCAGGCTGTTGCACCATGAGGTCGGGGCTTTACTGGATGCTTCCAGAGAGGCCGAGGAGATCAAGGGAGAGGACGACAAGTTGCGGGTAGGGGCCAGGCACGGGATTTTGCACTGACTCCACAGGATGCCCAGGCATCCAATGTTGTTATGACAGGTACTCTTGCTATATGTTCAATAGATGCACATATTTTATTTGATCCCGGTTCTACGCAATCTTATTATAGCATTTTGAAAACTTAGAAATAAATAAAATTAATTAAATAATAAAATGTTAAATTAAAAAGTTATTAAAACCAAATAAGACATTTTCATAAATAGTATGTAAGATAAATTAAATTATAATTTTAATATGTAACCTAAATAAATTACAAGGGTTTTAATGACAAATTTAGCTTCATTTTAATAAAATGGTGTTTATATAATAAACTAAGAATGAGGGGTCTTTTTGTGAAGTTTAGGAAAAATGTGCAAACTTGAAATTTTGAGGGTGTAAGTGGAAAAGGGGTAGATAATGTTTTAGCTCAAAAATTATATCAAAATAATTCAAATTTGGAGTGATAATGCATTGCCACCACCTTCTTGCATGCACATTCATTTCACAACACCTCCTTCTTGCATGAGGATGACATAACTTGATCATTGAAACCTCCTCCTACATCTCACCCTTCCCTTTATCACATATATATCATGTGTTCAGATCATATTAACAAATTAAAGTTTTGAAATCCAAATGGAAAGAAGGGAAAACACTTAGAAATCATAAAAAGAAAGAGAAGAAAAGAGAAGTGGAGAAGAAGGACTAAGCTAAGGGTTCACCATCAAGCTAAGGACTTAGAGCTTGTGCCTCTTGGAGGAAGTTCTTCCAGAAATCCCTTATAAGTAAAATCTTGGATCACAGTAGAAATTAGTTCTGTAGTTAGTTTAAATTAGAAATTCAATGTCTATAATGTCATATTTTAGGCAAAACTTAACACTGTAGTAATCTGCTATTAGTCAGAAAACAATCAACTTAACTAAACAATGTCAAAATGTTGTATGTTAGACATAGAACAAACCCTATAAGCACGAACCAAGGGGCTCGGTTTTGGGCCGTCGACATATGGGAAAATTCCGGCGTCGCCGGATTTGTAGGGAGGTATGGTGATTTGGGTTTTGGGGTAGGTCTCTGTGTAGGTGTTTGGTTACTTTGATATTGTTTAATCAAGTTAGTTTAATTGTATATAAAATCTGGGGGCTAATATCGGAAAAGGCATCAACAATCTAAAATACAACACGGGTAATTCGTAACGCGTTCTGTTTCTGTTACGAAACAGCGTTGGGTTAAATTCCAGTTAAAATGAGGGTTAGATCGTATGCAATAGTCGTATGTGGTATAACTAGAACGTACAACTTGTGTTTTCATGATTTTGTTATCGGAGTTAGTCGTTTCCTTATATAAGTGAATTTCGATGTTAGATTCAATACGCGAACTTCGGAGGCCGCAAGGAAAGGAAAAGGATTGGCGATTCCTGAGTAGTTACGACGTATTCCGGTGAGTAGACTAAACATCTACCGGGGGATTGTGTAAAGATGGTGTAATACGCCCGTATTTTGTTGAATTGAAAGATTTACTTGATATACTAAGTTAATAATACGCATTCATATATATACCTATATATCATCATGTTAATAATAGTTAGAATACTGCACAATTATCGATGAGTTATACCGCACATGCACATCTTTACATGTTACACTACACCTCGTCGATATTAATATGTCACTTTTACACTAAATAATTATTTTGTTAAAAAATGATTCTTATCATACCTTAAGCATCAATATTCGTAGTAATTAGTATATATGACATCATATTTTGTATTCCAGTATTAGTAGTTGATATAAGAGACAGTTATATTATTGAGGATTTATGATTTTAAGTTTCCTATATTATTACATAAATCCAGTGATTTTCATGATTATGTGTCACGTCCACCATGATATGTCGTTTTTATGATTTGGTTTTATTCCGGACCGAGTCTGTGGGTATACGGTTACGGATTTACAATTTTATCCAGACTGAGTCGGAGGGGGATACTGTTGGGTACATGGTCGACCCGGTCGAGATCGAGGGGCAGGATAGCCGCACTTTAGGCGGGGAGCCTAACGAGGTGACTCGATATCGGATACAGTTATGAAACACGGTGGATATCTAGATGATACTGACCGGTGTTATTGATTACAGGATCGTTCGAGGAATGATGCCTGATGAAATACCGAAGATTTGTGTCGATGTTAGGTATGGAGAAAAAAATGAATATGATTTGGAAAGAATTTGATGATATTTCAGTTTTGATTTATATATGGAGTATTATATATTCATTCTTATACTTATTATCATGTATCGTATTTACTATTGTTGGAATAAATTCTAGTTCATCATATTTACATTATCAGATGTTATATGTTAGTTATATTCACTGAGTTGGCAACTCACCCCGTTGTGCCACAGTTCCTTGCAGGAGTAGAGTGGACGGTTAGCAGCAGTGTAGGTTCACGTAGTAGCTTTGATCGCATTTTTTGCTAGGTGGGTTACATAGGTAGTAACCTTCCCTTTTTGGTATTGTATATTGAATCTAGAGTTTCTCCATCTGACCCTGTATTATGACTTAGAGCGAGAGGTGGCTATATGTATATTATTTGGCAGATGAGATAGTTTGGTTATATCAAATTGTATTTCTTTTACTGATGTTTGTATTGCTGTCATATAAATTTGTATATTTGTTTCCGCTATTGACATTTTTGGTCCCAACTAGGGATGCAACCTATTTGAACACTTTATAACTGCTTTATTATTATTTCAATAGGATGTTACGGTTAAAAGTCTAAATTACCTAAAACTGCGATTTTTACTTAAAAATTAAATTTTTCCTAAAAATTTCCGCAAAAGGGGTTTTTGATCTTGGTTTTAGGCTTACTCAGATTGTGTAAATATCTTTAGATATTATACAATCTAAGTGTCGGTCACATCCAAACTTGGGTCGTGACAAAGTTGGTATCAGAGCTTAGAATTAACCTTACGGAAATCGAGTAATGATTTAAGGTAAGTCGACTTGAGTTCGTTACGTAGGATGATCTTTGGTTTGATGGAGTAGGTGAATCAGGATGAGTGCAGTACCGTATGTATGTTCCATGGCATATTTACGCTACGATACTCAGCCTAAATAACCTTAGGAGAGGTTTGTTCTTACTTCTTTCCTTAATTCCGTGTATCTTGTGATTCGATTGCAATGTCCTTATCAATCCTGTTTCTTACTCTAGCCACTATGTCATTAATGACTACGGGGACTCAGAGTACTGCTGTTCGAGATGAGATTGGAGCGGGCTCGTTTGAAACAGGGACAAACCGGGGCAGTACGCCTATATTTCATGAACCGATTGATCCACCCTATATTAATCGTATAGCTAGGATGGAGACAAATGTTTAAGAGATGCGTCGAATGATTGGATCCTTTCTGGAGATTAGTCGAGCACAGAGATCGACCACTACTCCACGTACGGGTGTTCAGAAACCAAGGCAAATTCATAATAATATATCAGCACCAAGACGTGTTCGTAGAGGCCATGGAGGATTCTACATAGATTAGTTTTATCATTTATACCCATATGTTCAGCGGCCCGTGCAAAGACGTTTCAGGTGTGGGTGTCCGTATCACGGTATTAGGGATTATCCAATGAGGCGGCAGGATGAGGCATCGGTCTCACATGTGACTTCACCACCTCCTCCGAATACATCACTTCCTACACCTATTGTTATTCCACGCCAGATCAACGCCCATAGGGGCCGTGGTCGTGACAGTCGTAATTCGAGAGGACGAGGAGGTCGAGACAGATTCATTCCAGGCCGCAGTTTTGGTCGAGATTTGGCTCAGGGTCAGATGTTTAGTTCACACCCAGTGGGACAGAGACCTCCATTTGCATGTTATAATTGTGGAATTCCATGGCACTTAAATAGACAGTGTACACGCCAAAGAGAAACTGTTGTTCCGCAGGCTGATTTACCCCCTCCACCTTCTACGTCGATCGGCCTTATGCGCCGGGCAGTTGCACCACGAAGTCGAGGCTTTGCAGGACGCTTCCAGAGAGGCCGGGGAGATAGAGGACGTCAGGATGCTAGTAAGGCCCAGGCTCGGGTCTTTACTTGACTCCACAGGATGTCCAGACTTTCAATACAGTCATAACAGGTATTCTTTCAGTATGTTCCTTAAGCACGCTTATTTTATTTGATCTCGGTTTTACACATTTTTGTGTATCTTCACGCTTTGTACTTTCTTTGGATAGAAATCATCGCTGTTAGAGTTACCGTTAGTAGTGATTACTCCGATAGGAGATTCTTTGGTAGCTCGATTCATATTCAAGTCATGTTTAGTACGTGTTGGTGATAGGGATTTATTAGTGGATTTGATTCTTTTAGATAAGTTAGTTTGATTTATTTCTTGGTATGGATTGGTTGGCCACTTGTCATGCCTATGTAGATCGTCGGAGGAAAGCGGTTAGATTTTGTTTTCAAGGTGAATCGATCTTTGTTGTGCAGGGGGACTGTAATATAACTCCTGCCAACATGATTTCTGCTCTTTGTGCAGGATGACTCTTGAAGAAGGGTTGTTATAGGTTCTTATCTTTTGTTCAGGACTTAGGAGTCGCTGATGTTCCGCCGAACCAGCTTTCGATCGTACGAGAATTTATGGATGTGTTTCCTGTTGAATTACCAGGATTTCAGCCAGAGCGCGATATTGAGTTTTGTATCGACTTGATTCCGGGTGCGTGGCCTATTTCTATACCACCTTACCGGATAGCCGAAGGAGTTGAGGGAAACTCAAAAGTCAGTTGCAAGAGTTAGTAGACAGAGGGATTTTTCGTCCGAGTGTATCGCCGTGAGGAGCTCCTGTCTTGTGGTTAAGAAGAAAGACGGTAGCATGAGACTGTGCGTAGACTACGGACAGCTGAATCGAGTTACTGTGCAAAATAGGCATCTACTACCTTGTATCGATGACTTGTTCGATCAGCTGTAGGGAGCTGACTACTTTTCAAAGATTGATTTGCGGTCAGGGCATCACCAGTTGAGAGTTCGGAAGGATGATATTCCGAAGACTGCTTTTCGCACTCGATATGGGCACTATGAATTTCTGGTAATGTCGTTTGGAATCACCAACGCCCCAGTAGCTTTCATGGATATGATGAACAATACCTTCAGTCCATTCCTTGATCAGTTCATTTTAGGATTCATTGGAGATATTATTGTTTTTCCCAGACTCGAGAGGAGTACGAGCAGCATCGGCGTATCACGTTACAGACCTTGAGGGTGCCTCGGCGATTCGCTAAATTCTCTATGTATGCTTTCTGGCTGGATAGTGTAGATTTCTTGGGTCGCGTAGTTACGAGAGATGGGATTCGTGTGGACCCAAAGAAGATAGAAGCGATACTACACTGGCCCAGACCTGTGTCAGTTACAGAGGTTCGAAGTTTCTTAGGTCTGGCAGGTTATTACCGACGTTTTGTGCAGGATTTTCTCGAATCGCTGCACCGTTGACCAGACTGACTAGGAAGGAAGTTCTATTTCTTTGTACAGATGCGTGTGAGCAGAGTTTTTGGCAGTTGAAGACTCGCTTGACGACTGCACCAGTCTTATCTTTACCTTCTGAGTCAGGTGGTTTTATTGTGTATTATGATGCATCTCGAGTGGGTTTAGGCTGTGTATTGGTGCAACACGGCAGGGTTGTGGCTTATGCTCCTCGACAGTGAAGAGGCATGAGCAGAACTACCCCACTCATGAATTGGAGATGGCCGTTGTAGTTTTTGCACTGAAGATTTAGAGACATTACTTGTATGAAGAGTCGTGCCAAATCTTAACAGATCACAAGAGTTTGAAGTATAATTTTCAGCAGAAGGATCTGAACCTAAGGAAGCGGAGATGGATGGAACTTGTAAAGGATTACGATTGTGAGATCTTGTATCATCCAGGCAAAGCGAATGTTGTAGCAGATGCTTTGAGCCGGAGGCCTGGAGGTAGCTTAACTCAATTATGCAATATGCAGAGACAGTCTTCTGCAGACTGGCAGATTCTATGTGATAATCATGTACAGTTTGAGTTCACATCGCCAGGAGGACAGTTAGCACATGTTAGCACCCTTCCTCAGTTATTGGATCGTATTCGAGAGACACAGCCATAGATGCTCGTGTATCAGAGAATAGGGATCAGGTTAGGTAGGGCAGAGAGTCGAAGTTCGTGATAGATGACCGTGGAGTATTGCGTTTTGGGACTCATCTTTGTGTACCAGATTTTTATGGATTGAGACGTGAGATCTTAGAGGAAGTCCATCGGTCAGCATACATCATTCATACTGATTCCACCAAGATGTATCATGACATGAGGGATGTTTATTGGTGAAAAGAAATGAAGAAGGATGTTGTAGAGTTGTTTCGAGATACTTGACTGGTCAGTAAATCAAGGCCGAGCATCAGAGGCCGGTAGGAGAATTCCGGAGTGGAAATGGGAACAGACTTCCATGCATTTCGTTGTGGGTCTACCCAGGACTAGTAGAGAGTATGATTCCATCTGGGTGATTGTAGATAGATTGACAAGGCGGCTCACTTTATTCCGGTAAGAACGACCTATGGGTTTGCACAGTTTGCTCAGATTTATATCGATGAGATTGTACGATTGCATGGAGTTTCGACGTGCATAGTATCCGATAAGGGTACCCAATTTACCAGCAGACTATGGCAGAAACTTCATGAAGCTCTTGGCACACAATTGAGTTTAGCATGGCTTTTCACCCACAGACGGATGGCGAGTCAGAACGGACCATTTAGGCTCTAGAGGATATGTTTAAGGCTTGCAGCCTTGATTTTGGTGGTAGTTGGGATCGTCACATATCTTTGATAGAATTCACATATAAACAATAGTTTTCCGGAGATGATCTAAGTGGAACTTTTGAAGCCTGGTATGGGAGGAAATTTCGATCGCCCATTTGCTGGACAGAACTGAGCGAGAGTAGCATTTTAGGACCGCAGATACTACACGAGATTATGGAAAAGATTCAGTTGATACGGGACAAGATGAAGGCGGCCCAGTGCAAACGGAAATCATATGTCGGTCGACGAAGTCGTATACTCGAGTTTGATGTGGAAGATCATGTGTTCCTTCGTGTATCTCCGATGAAAGGTGTGATGCGTTTCGGGAAAAAGGAGGGAAAGCTTAGCTCCAGATATGTCGAACCCTACGAGATTCTGGAGAGAGTGGGTGTTGTAGCTTACTGTCTAGAACTTCCACCGAGTTTTCCGATGTGCATCCGGTGTTTCACGTATCGATACTTCGTAAGTATCTTCACGATCCTTCTCACGCAATCCAGCATCAGACCTTACATCTTGAGCCGGATTTATCTTACACAGTGCAGCATGTAGTTATTCGAGACAGGCAGGCAAAGAAACTGAGATCAAGGGTACTTCCATCTATAAAAGTTCTTTGGTGAGGAACGAATCGCGAAGTGCTTACTTAGGAGACTGAAGATGCGATGTGAAAGAAATTTCCACATCTTTTTGAAGATACATCTAGATAAGTTTTAAATTCGGGGACCGAATTTTCTTAAGGAGGGAATATTGTACCATTTTGAAAATTTAGAAATAAATAAAATTAATTAAATAATAAAATATTAAATTAAAAATTTATTAAAACCAAATAAGACATTTTCATAAATAGTATGTAAGATAAATTAAATTATAATTTTAATATATACCCTAAATAAATTACAAGGGTTTTAATGACAAATTTAGCTTCATATTAATAAAATGGTGTTTATATAATAAACTAAGTAGCGAGGGGTCTTTTTGTGAAGTTTAGGAAAAATGTGCAAACTTGAAATTTTGAGGGTGTAAGTGGAAAAGGGGTAGATAATGTTTTAGCTTAGAAATTATATCAAAATAAATCAAATTTGGAGTGATAGTGCATTGCCACCACCTTCTTGCATGCACATTCATTTCACAACACCTCCTTCTTGCATGAGGATGGCACTCCTTGATCATTGGCACCTCCTCCTACACCTCACCCTTCCCTTTATCACATATATATTATGTGTTCAGATCATATTAACAAATTAAAGTTCTAAAATGCAAATGAAAAGAAGGGAAAACACTTAAAAATCATAAAAAGAAAGAGAAGAAAAGAGAAGTGGAGAAGAAGGACCTAAGCTAAGGGTTCACCATCAAGTTAAGGACTAGGAGCTTGTACCTCTTGGAGGAAGTTCTTCCAGAAATCCCTTGTAGGTAAAATCTTGGATCACAGTAGAAATTAGTTCTGTAGTTAGTTTAAATTAGAAATCAATTATCTATAATGTCGTATTTTAGGTAAAACTGAACTCTGTAGTAATCTGCTATTAGTCAGAAAACAATCAACTTAACCAAACAATGTCAAAATGTTGTATGTTAGACCTAGAACAAACCCTATAAGCACGAACCAAGGGGCTCGATTTTGGACCGGCGACATATGGGAAAATTCCGGCGTCACCGGATTTGTAGGGAGGTATAGTGATTTGGGTTTTTGGGTAGGTCTCTGTGTAGGTGTTTGGTTATATTGATATTGTTTAATCAAGTTAGTTTAACTGTATATAAAATCTGGAGGCTAATATCGGAAAAGGTAGCAACAATCTAAAATACGACATGGGTAATTCATAACGCGTTCTGTTTCTGTTACGAAACAGCGTTGGGTTAAATTCCAGTTAAAATGAAGGTTAGATCGTATGCAATAGTCGTATGTGGTATAACTAGAACGTACAACTTGTGTTTTCATGATTTTGTCGTATCGGAGTTAGTCGTTTCCTTATATAAGTGAATTTCGATGTTAGATTCAATACGGGAACTTCGGAGGCCGCAAGGAAAGGAAAAGGATTGGCGATTCCTGAGTAGTTACGACGTATTCCGGTGAGTAGACTAAACATCTACCGGGGGATTGTGTAAAGATGGCGTAATATGCCCGTATTTTGTTGAATTGAAAGATTTACTTGATATACTAAGTTAATAATATGTATTCATATATATACCTATATATCATCATGTTAATAATAGTTAGAACACTGCACAATTATCGACGAGTTAAGCCGCACGTGCACATCTTTACATATTACACTACACCTCGTCGATATTAATATGTCACTTTTACACTAAATAATTATTTTGTTTAAAAAATGATTCTTATCATACCTTAAGCATCAATATTCATAGTAATTAGTATATATGACATCATATTTTGTATTCCAGTATTAGTAGTTGATATAAAAGACAGTTATATTATTGAGGATTTATGATTTTAAGTTTTCTTATATTATTACATAAATCCAGTGATTTTCATGATTATGTGTCACGTCCACCATGATATGTCGTTTTTATGATTTGGTTTTATTCCGGACCGAGTCTGTGGGTATACGGTTACGGATTTACAATTTTATCCAGACTGAGTCGGAGGGGGATACAGTTGGGTACATGGTGGACCCGGTCGAGACCGAGGGGCAGGATAGCCGTACTTTAGGTGGGGAGCCTAACGAGGTGACTCGATACCGGATACAGTTATGAAACACGGCGGATATCTAGATGATACCGACCGGTGTTATTGATTACAGGATCGTTCGAGGAATGATGCCTGATGAAATACCGAAGATTTGTTTCGATGTTAGGCACGGAGAAAAAAATGAATATTATTTGGAAAGAATTTGATGAGATTTCAGTTTTGATTTATATATGGAGTATTATATATTCATTCTTCTACTTATTATCATGTATCGTATTTACTATTGTTGGAATAAATTCTAGTTCGTCATATTTACATTATCAGTCGTTATATGTTAGTTATATTCACTGAGTTGCCAACTCACCCCGTTGTGCCACAGTTCCTTGCAGGAGTAGAGTGGACGGTTAGCAGCAGTGCAGGTCCACGTATTAGCTTTGATTGCATCTTTTACTAGGTGGGTTACATAGGTAGTAACCTTCCCTTTTTTGTATTGTATATTGAATCTAGAGTTTTTCCATCAGAACCTGTATTATAACTTAGAACGAGAGGTGGTTATATGTATATTATTTGGTAGATGAGATAGTTTGGTTATATCAAATGGTATTTCTTTTACTGATGTTTGTATTGCTGTCATATAAAGTTGTATATTTATTTCCGCTATTGACATTGTTGATCCGAACTAGGGATGCAACCTATTTGAACACTTTATAACTGCTTTATTATTATTTCAATAGGATGTTACGGTTAAAAATCTAAATTACCTAAAACTACGATTTTTACTTAAAACAAAATTTTTCCTAAAAATTTACGCAAAAAGGGTTTTTGATCTTGGTTTTAGGCTTACTCAGATTGTGTAAATATCTTAAGATATTATACAATCTAAGTGCCGGTCACATCCAAACTTCGGTCGTGACACTTACGTATCTGCACACTTTGCACTTTTCTGGGGAGAGAGTCGTCGTTGCTAGAGTCACCGTTAGTTGTGATTACTCCGGTGGGAGATTCTTTTGTAGCTCGACATGTATTCAGGTCATGTTCAGTACGTATTGGTGATAGGATTCTTTAGTTGATCTGATTCTCCTGGATATGTTAGATTTTGATATCCTTCTTGGTATGGATTGGTTGGCCGCTTGTCATGCTTATGTAAATTGTCGGGGGAAAGCGGTCAGATTTTGTTTTCCAGGTGAACCGATTTTTGTTGTGCAGGGAGACTGTAATTTAACTCCTGCCAACCTAATTTCTTCTCTTTGTGCGGGACGACTCTTGAAAAAAGGTTGTCATGGGTTCTTAGTATTTGTTCAGGACTTAGGAGCCGCTGAAGTCCTGTTGGACCAGGTTCCGATCGCACAAGAATTTCCGGATGTGTTTCCTGCTGAATTACCAGGATTACCGCCCGATCACGATATCAAATTTTGCATTGACTTGATTCAGGATGCGGGGCCTATTTCTATACCACCTTACCGGATGGCCCCTACGGAGTTGAAGGAACTCAAAAGCCAGTTGCAAGTGTTGTTAGATAGAGGACTTGTTCGTCCAAGTGTATTGCTGTGGGGAGCTCATGTCTTATTTGTTAAGAAAAAGGACAGTAGTATGAAACTGTACATTGACTTCAGGCAGCTGAATCGAGTTACTGTGTGAAATAGGTATCCATTACCTCGTATCGATGACTTGTTCGACAAACTGCAGAGAGCTGGCTACTTCTCAAAGATTGATTTGCGGTCAGGGTATCACCAGTTGAGGGTTCGGAAGGATGACATTCCGAAGACTGCTTTTCGCACACGTTATGGGTATTATGAGTTTCTGGTGATGTCGTTCAGGCTCACCAATGCTCCAGCAGCTTTCATGGATACGATGAACCGTATCTTCTGGCCATTCCTTGATCAGTTCATTATAGTATTCATTGATGATATTCTTGTTTATTCCCGGAGTTGGGAGGATCACGAGCAGCATTTGCGCATCACGTTGCAGACCTTGAAAGAGCATCAGCTGTTCGCTAAATTCTCCAAGTGCGCCTTCTGGCTGGATAGTGTAGATTTCTTGGGTCACGTAGTTACGAGAGATGGAATACGTGTGGACCCAAAGAAGATCGAAGCGGTGCAGCACTGACCCAGAGCTATGTCAGTTATAGAGATTCAAAGTTTCTTTGGTCTGGCCGGTTACTACCGACGTTTTGTGCAGGATTTCTCTCGGATCGTTGCACCATTGACCGGGTTGACCAGGAAGGAAGTTCCATTTCTTTGGACAGATGGATGTGAGCAGAGTTTCCAGCAGTTGAAGAATCGCTTGACGACTGCACCAGTCTTATCTTTACCTTCTGGGTCAGGTGGTTTCGTTGTGTATTGTGATGACTCTCGAGTGGGTTTAGGCCGTGTGTTGATGTAGCACAGCTGGGTTATTGCTTATGCTTCTCGGTAGTTGAAGAGGCACGAGCAGAACTACCCCACGCATGATTTAGAGATGGCTGCAGTGGTATTCGCATTGAAGATTTGTAGGCATTATTTGTATGGAGAGTCGTGCCAGATTTTTACAGATCATAAGAGCTCGAAGTATATTTTTCAGCAGAGGGATCTGAATCTAAGGCAGCATAGATGGATGGAACTCGTGAAGAATTACGATTGTGAGATCTTGTATCATCCAGGCAAAGCGAATGTTGTAGCAGATGCTTTGATTCGTAGGCCTGGAGGTAGCTTATCTCATGTGCGCACCTTGCAGAGACAGTCTTCTACAGACTGGCAGATTCTATGTGATAGTCGTGTACATTTTGAGTTCATATCGACAGGAGGACAGTTAGCACATGTTCACACCCGTCCTCAGTTATTGGATCGTATTCGAGAGACACAGCCCGCAGATGCTCGTATGTCGGAGATTATGGATCAGGTTAGGCAGGGCAGAGAGTCGGAGTTCGTGATAGATGACCGTGGAGTATTACATTTTAGGACTCGTCTTTGTGTACAAGATTTGGATGGACTGAGACGTGAGATCTTATAGGAGGCCCATCGATCAGCATACAGTATTCATCCTGGTTCCACCAAGATGTATCATGACTTGAAGGATGTTTATTGGTGGGAAGGAATGAAGAGGGAAATTGCGGAGTTTTTTTCGAGATGCTTGATTTGTCAGCAAGTCAAGGCTGAGTACTAGAGGCCGGCAGGAGAGTTGCAGCCCTTGCTCATTCCGGAATGGAAATGGGAACATATTTCCATGGGTTGTGGGTCTACCCAGAACTAGCAGAGGGTATGATTCCATCTGGGTGATTGTAAATAGATTGAAAAAGGCAGCTCACTTTCTTCTAGTGAAGACGACGTATGGGTTTGCGCAATATGCTCAGATTTATATCGACGAGATTGTACGATTGCATGGAGTTCTGACGTGCTTAGTATCCGATAGGGGTACCCAGTTTACCAGCAGGCTATGGCAGAAACTTCAAGAAGCTCTTGGTACACGATTGAGTTTTAGTACAGCTTTTCACCCACAGACAGATGGTCAGTCAGAGCGGACCATTCAGACTCTAGAGGATATGCTTCGAGCTTGCAGCCTTGATTTTGGTGGTAGTTGGGATCGCCACTTCCCTTTGATAGAATTCTCGTACAGCACAGTTTTCAGGAGACGATCCAGATGGCAGTCTTTGAAGCTTTGTTTGGGAAGAAATGTCGATCACCCGTTTGCTGGACAGAACTGAGCGAGAATAGTATTTTGGGACCGCAGATAGTACAGGAGACTACGGAAAAGATCCAGTTGATACGGGACAAAATGAGAGCGGCCCAGTGCAGACAGAAATCATATGCAGATCGACGTCGTCGTATACTCAAGTTTGAGTGGGAGATCATGTGTTCCTTCGTTTATCTCTGATGAAAGGTGTGATGCGTTTCGGGAAAAAGGGAAAGCTCAGCCCCAGATATGTCGGACCTTACGAAATTCTTGAGAGAGTGGGTGCTGTAGCTTATCGTTTAGCACTTCCACCGAGTTTTCCCGATGTGCATCCGGTGTTTCACGTGTCTATGCTTCACAAGTATCTTCATGATCTTTCTCACGCGATCCAGCATCAAACCTTACAGCTTGAGCCGGATTTATCCTACACAGTGCAGCCAGTAGCTATTCTTGATCGGTAGGCAAAGAAACTGAGATCAAGGGTACTTCCATCTGTAAAGGTTCTTTGGCGAGAAACGAATCGCGAGGAGATTACTTGGGAGACCGAGGATGCGATGCGAAGGAAATTTCCACATCTTTTTGAAGGTATGTCTAGTTAAGTTTTAAATTCGGGGACCGAATTTTCTTAAGGGGGAATATTGTAACATTTTGAAAATTTGAAAATAAATGAAATTAATTAATTAAATAATAAAATGTTAATTTAAAAAGTTATTAAATCAAATTAGGATATTTTCTTAATTAGTATGTAAAACAAATTAAATTGAAATTTTAGTGTGTAACATTTATAAATTACAAGTGTTTTAGTGTGAAATTTAGCTTCATTTTAATTAAAATGGTATTATATAATAACATAGGTAGTGAAGGGTCTTTGTGAAAAATTTAGGAAATTTTGAAAACTTGGAATTTTTGAGGTTGTAAGTGAAAAAGGGGTTAAATAATGTTTAGCTCAGAAATTATATCAAGATAAAAAAATGGGAGTGATAACGCATAGCCACCACCTACTTGCATGCACACTTCATGCACAACACCTCCCCCTTGCATGAGAATGACACACATTGCTTGGTGACACCTCCTCCTACACCTCACTCTTTCACTTGACCATATATTATGTGTTCTGATCATTATAACCAAATTAAAATTCTGAAATTTCAAAACAAAGAGAAAGAAAACACTTAGAACTCACAAAAGAGAAATAAATAAAAAGAGAAGTGAAGAAGAAGAAGTAGGCTAAGGATTTCCACCATCAAGCTAGGGGCTAATGAGTGTCTTGGAGGAAGCTCTTAACCATCCTCAGTGGGTATAATTCCTAACTCAGTAGATTGAGTTCTGTAATTGTAAAATTTAGAAATCGAATATCGTATTTTAGGCAAAACATAGCTCTGTGAAAATCTGCTATAGTTTAGATGATAACTAAATTGATCAAACAATACCTTAATCTTATAGACTAGACTTAGAATCAACCATAGGGATACGGACCAGGGGGCTCGGATTTTGGCCGGCGAGTCAAAGGGAAATTCCGGCGTGCCGGATTTTTAGTTGAGTTGGGTAGTGTGGTTTTTATGGTAGCTCTGTGTTTGTGTGATAGGAGTTTTTGTATTGTTTAATTAAGTTAATTAAACAGTAAATGAAATCTGGGAACTAATATATGAAAAAGGATCAAAATTCTAAAATACGACACGGTTAATTCATAACGCGTTTCTGTTTTCTATTAAAAACAACGATTGGTTAAAATCCAGTTAAAATAAGTGTTAGATAATTTGTAATAGTCGTACGTAAGAATTTGTATGTTCATGTTTTTGCTATATTGGAGTTAGCCGTTTCTTATACAAGTTAATTTCGATGTTAGATTCAAATACGGAGACTTCGGAGTCTGCAAGGAAAGGGAAAGGATTGGCGACTTCTTAGTAGATTTCGACGTATTCCGGTGAGTAGACTAAACATCTACCGGGGGATTTTGTATGGATGGCGTGATACACCCGTAGTTAAGTTTAAAATAAAAGATGGGCTTTTGGTATGTTAAATTGTTCATATGAATTCATATAGATATACATCGCCATGTTAATAATTGTTAGAACACTGCACCGTTATCAACGAGTTATGTCGCACATGCACATATCTACATGTTACACTACATCTCGTCGCTATTAACATGTCACTTTCCCACTTAGTATTTATCCTGTTAAAAATGATTCCTATTATAGCTTAAACATCAATACTATTAGTACTTTGCATAAATGACATTTTGTTTCATATTCAAGTGTTAGAAGTTGATATAAGTGGTATTTGTATTTTTGAGGATTTGTGGTTTTAAGTTTTCATATACTATTGCGTAAAATCAGTGATTCGTCATATTGATGTGAGATGTCTAACATGAGATGTTGTTTTTATGATTTGATTTTATTTCGGTCCGAGTGGGGGAGCTATACGGTCGCTGATTTTCACGTTATCCAGACTGAGTGGGGGAGCTATACAGTTGGATACATGGTGGACCCGGTCGAGACCGAGGACCGGAAAAGCCGTATTTGAGGCAGGGAGCCTAGCGAGGATACTCAATACCAGTGATAGTTGTGAAACGCGGCGGATATCTAGATGATACCGACCGGTGTTATTGATTTCTGGATCGTTCGAGGAACGATGCCTGAGGGAAACGGAAGATTTGTGTCGATGTTGGACACGGGAAGATGAACTTTATTTGGAAATAAGTGATGAGATTTCAGTTTTTGGTTTATATGATTAGTAGTACAAATTCATGTATTCCACATGCTATCATGCATCATACTTATCCATATTGCAGTTAGTTATAGTTTATCATATTGACATTATCAGCCGTTATATGTTAGTTCTATTCACTGAGTTGGCAACTCACCCCCGTTGTGCCACAGTTCCTTGCAGGAGTCGAGTGGACGGTTAGCAGCAGTGTAGATCCACTTATCAGATTTTATCACATCTTTTTCTAGGTGGGTTACATATATAGTAACCTTTTCTTTTGGTATTGTATATTGAATCTAGAATATCTCCATCAGACCATGTATTATGACTTAGAACGAGATGTGATTATATGTATATTATCTTGACAGATGAGGTCGTTTAGTTATATTAGATGATAGTTCTTTTACTTATGTCTGAGATTCTTATTGTTGTCGTATATAATTGTATAATGATTTTCGCTGTTGACATTGTTGATCCCAACTAGGGATGCAACCAAATTAAACACTTTATAACTGTTTTTATTATGAATTCAATAAGAAGTTACTGTTAAGATCTTAATTACTTAAAACTGTGATTTTTACTTAAAAACTAAATTTTCCTAAAAATTCTGCAAAAAGGGTGTTGATCTTGGGTTTTGGCTTACTCGGGTTGTATAGATATCTTTAGATATTATACCATCTAAGTGCCGGTCACATCCAAACTTTGGGTCGTGACATTTGGCGGCGGTTCCACGGCGCCACTTGAGAGGCTTGGGACGGGCCTTCAGCTCCTGGACCATGGGCACTGTGGTATGGTTATGGGTACTTCTAACACTGCTCAAGTGTTGAACTTTCTGGGAAATTTGGGAATTCGTTGATTCGATCGAATTGTTTAAACTTCGCTTAGCTTTCTATGAATGTGATACAATATTTGGAATCCATATAAATTAGTTATGTGATAACTAGTTTGAATTTTATAATTTTAGCAATTTAGTCTCAATTCATTGATTGCCACGGAATTTTGATGTGGATCAAAATTCTGTCGCAATCACGTAGTGCACGCGGATACTCGCTGGGTAACATTACTAGATAGCCACACCCCATAGCCCCGACCAAGTGACTGTAGGATAACCTTATTGCCTAAAGCATCCATTCGGGTGCTCGCGGCCGTGGTGTTCCGCCTAAGTGCACTTTGTCGACGGCATCGGGGGTGTGACCGTCTACTAAAGTTTCCGACGAGCATTCGATATGGATGTCGGGAATCTTGTTGAATTTCCCGACTTGTAATTGGAATGAGTTTTCAATGTCGAGACTAAAGTTGCGGGGTTTATAATTTTTGGGCATGAAATCCAAAGTATGTGATATATTGGGTTTATAAAGTCCAAGGTGGTTGCGGGTTCCAATTGTTGTAGTTTTTCACTTTCTTTTCTGTGACCGTAAGTGTAATATATGGTGCATCGTCGGTTTCATTGCTATATGTCAATGACAATTGGGATACGCATATTTACTTACGTAGATGACATATGATGTTATGTGTTGCAGTGATATTTTATATTGGATCGTAATTTTTTGAATAGCCGGGGGTTTTATGTGAGATGAGAGTTTTTATTTTCATTCATGTAAAATTCATTGTATGAAATATTCTTTTATTGGGGCACTTCCGGGTTTAGATTGATGTCACCATTGTTGTATATTATTTACTTTTCCGCATTAGGATAGACCCAAGAAGGGGAGCACAAGTAACCGGGTTCTAGAGTCCGGTAGGAGACCAACTCGAGGAGTCGAGTCCGGGTCTCCTAACTCTAGAATTGGTAGAGTTGCTTGCCGCTCTTGTAGGGGTCTAGGGATGTGGGTTTGGCTATTCATCGTGAACATGGAATCCGTGTTTCATACAGGCTCAAAATAAAACACGGACCTCCTAGTATATTCAATATTTCATATGTTTCTTCTGCTGCTCTGTGATGTGATCACTGTGGATTCTGAGACGAATGGATATATATTATATATGAGATATATAATAAACATTGCTTATGTTTTGCACCCGCGCTAGTCCCGTCCCGCTATGCCGTTAGTTAAGTAACCTAACGGTGCATAACGGGACACTGTGGCGAATGCGGATGGCATAAGCATACGTTGTATTTTCGTTTCTTCTGTGATGCTTTGGAAGCATAAATGATGGGACTTCATTAATGAGATTAATGAAAAGAAAGAAACCTAAAAGATGTTATAGAATCATATTTTCAAAAAGGGGTAGCTCTAGTTTTCGCTTTGCATAGCGGTATTCCTTGTATAATATCCAGCACCTCATTCGATGAGGAAAGAGCCGAGATCCCTTCACCGAAAGTGACCTCTTTAGTAAAAGCTAGCAGATGCTACAATCAACTCGGTTTTGTCTTTTGATTGCTTCTTTTAGTTTTTGCTTTGCATAGCGGTATTTATGAAATATCCTGCACCTTATTCGATAAGGAAAGAGCCGAGATCTCTTCACCGGGTGTGACCTCTTTAGCAAAACTAGTAAAAAAAAGCCTCAAAAACATTCATTTTCAAAAATCACTAGCTTTTACAACTACATCAAGTTCATTACGTTCATGGTTTTCTTAAAAATGAGCGTAGCCCTCCGTCATTTCAGATAAGGACTATTTAGTATTCGTGTTGCGTTTGTTGGCCTTTGTCAAGGCGTAGTGTGCAGTAGCTGAATGGTGCTTATCTGCTTTAGAATGTGATGCGATTGGATTAGGGTAGTCGTATGACCTTGTTGGCCTTTGTCAAGGGTCGTGTGGGTGGGTTTAATTCACTCAGAAAATGACGGGTTGGACTTGACTAACATCATATGGTTTGTTGGCCTATGTCAAGGTCATAGGGCGTTAGGGGCAAAATATTCAGGAATTTTAAGTGTTGAAATTTGCAATGAGATTGCATACCTTCTATGAGATAGTTGGATCCCGATACCCACTGTGAGCAAAAGTTGCTCCCGGGAGAATTTTGCACTTTACAATTAGCTAACTCATTAGGTGTCTAGAAAGGTGTCAATGGGGATACGCCTATGGGAAAATGAGGTTTATTTTAATTAGATCCGTGCGAAAGCACAGGGAACCTCCCTCAGAAGTACCGGCACTGGCCTGGCTGAACGGTTAGTGAAGTTGCAGAATGAAATTAATCCTGGCTGAATTTTCGTTTTAAAGGTTTGAAGGAAAATTTGAGAATAGCAGTGGGAGATATCGATTAGATAAGATAAATAACCAATCTAATCTTTTCAAGAGCATACGCTATGTGTTTTCATCTCTCTCTCTCTCTCTCCAGGTAGCGACCATGTCAGGCCTTAACTAAGATAATAATATGGATGTATTGACCGAACCCGCTTTTTATGCTGAGCAGGGGAACGTTGGTTCCGCTCCCGCTTATAATTGTTATAAGTCCGAGCAGGAAATAGGAAAATATCCGTATTTACACTTCACCCAAACAAAGATTAAGCATGTTGATGTATCTTCTTCAGGTGTGTTGGTTACCGAGAACCATTTCTCAGTTCACTCTACGTCCTGGGTATTAGATACCGGATCGGAATCCCACATATGTAATATGTTACATGGGCTTAAGAAAGGTAGAGAACTGGGAATAGGTGATCATTCCATAAGAGTAGGAAATGGTGCAAATGTTGCAACAAAATCAGTTGACGAATATCACCTTGTACTACCAAATGGTAATACATTGATTCTGAGCGAATACTATTACATTCCGACCCTGATATGCAATCTTATATCAGTTTCTTTATTGACTAAAGAAGGATATAATTTTATAGTACAGGATAATATTATGAACATCTTCCTGAATCAAAAGTTGATTGGATCAGGATCGTTAAATAATGCTTATACGTTCTAGATCAAACCACAGTTCTTAACGTACAAAACACACGCAAGAGGAAGAGTTCGGAAATGAACGAATCCTTCTTGTGGCATTGTAGACTAGGTCATATCAATGAGACACGACTAGCTAAGTTATATAAGGATTGATATTTGAATCCGTTCGAATTTTCATCTTATGACACTTGCCTGTCATGTCTCAAAGGAAAGATGACTAAAACTCCATTTAGTAGACATGGAGAAAGAGTTATGGAACTCTTGGGACTGATACATAGTGATGTATGTGGTCTCATGTCTACACATGCCAGGAATGGTTCTTTGTACATCATTACATTCACTGACGATCTCTCAATATATGGACATGTGTTCCTGATGAAACACAAGTCTGAAGCTTTTGAGAAATTCAAGGAATATAAATCCGAAGTCGAGAACCAGATAGGCAAAAGTATTAAAATCCTACAATCCGATCGGGGATGAGAATACTTGAGCATGGAGTTCCTAGACTTTCTAAAAGAGAATGGGATTCTCTCTCAGCTTACTCCTCCGTATACACCACAGCACAACGGTGCATCGAAACGGAGGAATCACGCCCTATTAGATATGGTGCGCTCTATGATGAGCACTGCTGAGTTGCTTATTTCCTTTTGGGGTTATGTGCTTGAGACAACTGCATACCTATTGAATCAAGTTCCATCTAAATCTGTACCTACCATGCCATAAGAGATATGGAGTGGGAAGAGACGATGTTTTAAACGAGTTAAGATATGGGGTTGTCCGGCCTATGTCAAAAGGAAAAATCCGGACAAACTCGAGGCACGGTCAGTTCCTTGTAAGTTTGTGGGATGTCCTAAACATTCACATGGATATCTTTTCTATCACAGCGAGGAACAAAAGGTGTTTATTTCTCGACATGCCACCTTTTTAGAAAAGAAATTTCTTGCAAAAGAAATTAGTGGCGATGTGGTAGAGCTGGAAGAAGTTCCAGCAGAACAAACTACAACTGAAGATTTAGTGGAACCAGAGGATTCGATAGTGCCCAACGAACCCTAGACTCTCCACCGATCTAGTAGGGTTCCTCATCCCCCTGAGAGATACTACGGTTTTCTCATTGATGATGGGGGTGAGGATTGCATCATGGAAGATGATGACCCAAGTAGCTTCGAGCAGGCCATTACGAGTGGGGACTCTATGAAATGGCTGGATGCAATGCGATCTGAGATGGAATCCATGTACACCAACAAAGTATGGACTTTGTATCACGATCCGAAATGGCACGTGACTGGCATTTGAATCATATGAAGTCTATAGGGACCCATCTAATTCAAGTAAGCCAAGAAATCCCAGAAATCTAAACCATTTTAAAGACGAAGTGAAGAAAACATGTTTTAAAGCAAGTGGTTTTAATAACATAAGCCAAATATGCATTTTAAAATCTTAAGGCTTTTCTGAAAATTTCGGCAGAGTTTGTAAATACTGGCCCCAAAAGGGTACAACATGCATAATATGAATAAAGGCATCTCCAAGCGGGAGCTAGCTCTTCTTCAATCGACGGTCACAACCACGCAAGCAATATAATATACAACGCCGAAGGGCGAGGATCAAAACTCAAAAGGGAACTCAAAATAATCAAGAAAACTATAATAATACAAGTGCGACTCTACGGTCGAAATAATATACAACTGGTCTCTGAGTCTAATAAATATACAAGTCTGGTTGATGGAGTTTACTAGATACAACTGAATAAATAAAATACAATGGTGGTCACGATGCAAGTGAACCCACTTACCAAAGCAATCACCCGGAATGAAAGTGGTGTGCCAGCAAAGCCGCAATAGAACCTGTAAGGCAAAACCTGCAAGAACTGTGGCACAACGGGGGTGAGTTGTCAACTCTTGAGTAGAAAACATCACAGAGCAGAAATCGTATGTATGACAAAATCCTAGGTCGATACGATCAGTAATATATATCCTCAATATGATAAATTCTGAAGCATGATAGGGTGGCAAGGGTAAACATCTATACATAAGTGTAATACCAAGTGCTCGTGTCAGTGCCTGATTGTCAGAGATTTTCTGTGTTTAAGTTTACCGCAATCAAGACGGTGTTGCTTAATAGCTAGCCGGTTGAGTACGGGTCGATCCACAGGGGGAAGGAATCCTTTTCTTTATGTTATAACGAGTTAAGTCCAATTAAGTTGGGTTTTGTTTTAAGATTTATGAATGAGAATAAGTTAGTAAAAAGCTTGCTAGGGTTAGGATTAGGTTAGTTAGAAATAGGGATCTTCTCACTTCTTTCAATGCCTTAGTTTTGAATAAAGGTGTTAGGGTAATCGGCAACAATAAGGATTGGCACGACTGGGAAAAAACTTAGTTTCTTCATTTTGGTCCTTGTCCATCCGTTCTTGGCTCTTAGCCCTAACCTCCGGTTAATTCAACCACAACCGGTCTAACTAGGAAATCACCGCTATCATGAAGGATAGGGTGCCGTAGTGAGCGGATTATGGTTGAATTAAAGGGAGTCCGTATTAAAAATTATTTGGGCAAAGAAAGGAGTGAGAAAAATTTCCTTCTCTCAAACCTTCCCTCTCCTACCCTAACAAGTGAGGAATTACTCACTCATTAGAGAGATAACAATAAAATTCATTATAAGGAAAAGGCATATAAATTTCTATCACTAAATTAACAAATTAAAATTGCGGGTATTTAAAATACGATAAAAGAAAGAATGCGAGATAAATAAAAAAAACTTACTTTATTGATGACCTCTCAAAAACGCAATACAATGGAATTTAAATTTAGATCTAGAAATTAAAAAGAGGCAAAAAATAAAGAGAGGCATCCTAAGAATTAGGCACCCTAAAAGTGGCACACTTATTTGGCTTTGAACTCTTCTATTTATAGATAGGAAAACCCTAGGTTTACATTCTAATCGATGCACAAAATTACAAAACTACCCCCAAAAACCGAGTCAAATCACCGACACCCTACCGACACGTGCAGAGCACGGCCGCGGAACCGCGGCATATGTGCCTGTTTGGCCACGGTTCCACGGCCATTTGGTGGGTTTATGGGCCCATTTCTTTAAGGTTTCTTCAAGTTGCTTTTATCTTCTGTTTTCTTTACTTGGTTTCTCTGAATTTCTTCAGTTCTCTTCTAGATATTCAACAGTGGACTTTTGCCTTAAGCTCCGCGTTTGAAGTCTTGGATCTTGTGCCGCCCTTGTGCTTTGTGCATTGAAATGCTCAATGATTTTCCATTTGTTCCTTGAACTGGTAGGCAACATTATACGTATAGTGTGCGGAGACCCGTATTTCTCTGTTTGGTGGTCGTAGTCCCACATTTGTTGCGACTTTTCATGAATTTCACTGTAAGAGCTGAGAACCAGTAACGTGCAACTATTTAGCAGACATGGATTAAAAGTACCTACTTATATGCAATGTTATTAAGAATGGACGTTATAAAAATGCAAAAATGTGATATGAACAAATACCCCCAAACTTATCTTTTGCTCGTCCCGAGCAAAGCCAATTTTATTCTTGAAAAAACCTTGCCTCACTTTCGCAGGGAACGCGATTGCACTGAGCTCGTGCAACAAGCCGTTAAAGCTCTAGGTGTCCCTAGTAGGAGGAGTGTTGTCTTCTAAGGGTTTTCAGCGGATACTACCCACAAAATCAGATCAATTTTGCCATTGATCTAATTCTTCAATTCAGTATTCTAGCAAGAAATTCTATTATCTTCAACTTAGAAATCATCAACCCGTATTTTTCAAGCTTCCTTTTCATTTAACTTAAGATCATATATGTTTTATAAGTTTATAAAGTTTTCAGCATCTCCTAAGTTTTCCTTCTAAGGTGGAATCTTGACTCAGGAATTTTTATCATCTCTACTGAAGATATAAGCCCTATTTTTTTATTCCTATCTCTCCTCCAAACTCCAAATATATATCCCTACGTGTGTGTAATTATCACCCCTACACTTGGAAATTCAATTCAAGCTATCATACTCTTGTCCATCTTCCAAAATACTTTTAGTTGGTGATTTTTTAGATGAAATTGCTCACACATTCTTCATGCGACCGTTAATACTTCTTGAGGTACTAAACGACCAATTACAAAATATGCTTGCGCATTTAGGCGTAATTCTTCGTCTTTCAATACCTAAGGCTTAGCAGTGACTCCGAAACCAGTTGGTCTAAGGCACTAAGTGATAAAGCACCCTCGCTATATTTTTTATTTATGCTGCCTTAAGTAATTACAAAACCAGTGTTCATTTTTTATCTCTTTATTCACCACTTATACTTTTATTTTATTTTCCTTCAGACTAAGGATTTTAGACAAGAGCATTTCAAGGTATCCTCTACTATCCTAAGTTTCAAGATGCGTGTAAGTGCGTATAATAGGGTATATATTTTCAGAAGTTGGACTTAAGGTTCAGAATTATTTTTCAGACTTATACTTCAAATAGAGCTTTCAATACTCTTCCTTATTTCGATTTAGCCCAAGAACTGAACTCAAAATCTGCCTATTTCTAAATAAATTACAAGGACGTATATTTTATACAGTCAAACTTTAAGAAAGGCTATTTTTTAAGGTTTTTAATTTACTAAGTTTAGGATTTAGTTTTTCCTAACTAGTCAGCCGTCATGTAGAACTTAAGTTAAATATGGCCAAAATTGAACTTTTCAATTTTTATAATTTTTAAATTTTTTTATTTTTATGGATTTTAAACTAAGTATGCAAATGCAAAAAAAATACACATGAATGCGAAGGAAGAAAGCTTACCGAGCACACCCCCAAACTTAAACTTGACAGTGCCCTCACTGTCAGGCTACACCAAGAGGGTCAAAATTGTCGGCACTCCCCTGTTTTTATTTTTATTTTTATTATTATTAACAGAAAAAATATATATATATATATACACAAAAAGGCCCCCCCCCCAAACTTAAGTGAAACAGTGTTTCCACTGTTTAAGCGTTAAAGTTCAGAGTTAGGGAGGAGAAAAACACAGTATCAAGCTATACAAGGCCTTACACAGGCCAAAGGTTAGCACCAACCATTCAAAAATTTTATCGTTATAATGGTGTGGTTGGTGAAAGAACATGTTGTATGGAGCCAGGAAGAAGTGGGGAAGAGATAAGTGGTGTAAAAGAAAATGTTTATGTCTCGATTTGTAGAGACGAAACAATAATGGTGAACGGAAAGGAGAATGTGGATGATTAGGAATGGGAAGAATGGTCACATTCTCGTATGGGATAAGAAGAAATGGTGGTGGTTTGACTTCTTCAGGTGGAGGTTGATTAATCAAAAAATCCGTGTCGTTTAGGAATGCGAGTTCGTCGGCGAAAATATCTTCGAAACTTTCATCGATGGTCTGATTGAACGTTTCAATATCAATAAGTGTCGCGCCAGAATTCAACACACTTGATTTTTAAAAAATTACGGAGGTAGGAGACGCGTAAGGCTCATCTATCTTATTCTCCAAAGAGTCTAAATCAAGTTGTTTTTCTGAAATTATCGAACTCAAAATATTGGATTGTGATTCATTAACACTCGCTATCATTAAAGGAAGATTAGAAGAACCAGAGAAAGTGGGAGAAAGAAGTTGAATACGAACTTGAGGGTGGAGATGGAGTGTATAAATTATCACAATTTGTAATGACCGACGTGTAAAACGCGATTGTGCTAATCTATCAACCCACTGAGAAATGAGGTCAAATCCCTCAAGAGTCATGAGAAAACATGCGTACGTCAAACTTGGTAAACCAGACATTGAAAATGAAAGTGTAACGGTTTCTTGCAAGGTCGGAGCGAAGATGGAGGGAAGTGAGTGAGGAAGGGTATCGGTTAAAGATTCAGGAGGGTGTGCGCAGTCAATGAAAGGGATAGAATGAATTGGAAAATCCGACTCCTCAAGTAAAACTGCTTCATTCGCAATAATTTCCTTAATACTCTCCATGCAATTCTCATCAAAATCAAGACGCATATGAAGTTCGGGAGAAACATTTAATGACTCAGGATGATGAATTGGAGAGAAAAATTCAGTCAAATCTGCGGGTTCATCATCCAAAATATTCCCAGTGTCAATATCCTCAATCAAGTGTAAATCAATTTTCATAGACACTTCATCAAAAGCATGGATATTAATCAAATCAGGTTCTAGAGTGGAGGTGTAAAGGTCAAAATGATTGGTGATGGTTTCACCCGGAAGGGACCCTTCGCAATCAGGTAAATCAAACACTACAAAGTCGCACAACTCATTAAACGTTCTATCTTCAATTGGTGAATCATTTGGGACACTTCATAGACATTCAAAACCAGAGTTGTGGGATTTAATTGGGGATGGGTAGGTTTGATTTGGAAGGGTACACAGCTCACTCTCTCCACTCAAATTATCAATCTGTCCAACCGCCTCATCATACATTAGAAATTTGGAGCTAGTTGGAAACCAGCTACCGGGTCTCTAGGTTGTATGAGGGCGGCCATGGACGCATTCAGATCCATCATCTGTTGGCATGAATTTATCCTAAAGTCTTCCAACGCCTGTTCCAGACTAGACATGGGTTGTGAAGGAGTTTCAGTAAAAGATTCAAATTTGTTTGGATACTGAAAACTTCCAAATGGCTGTGTAGAAGCAATGTCCAGGAAAGGTGTAAAAGTTGGGTAGGATGGATAGGAATAGAATGGTTGGACAGGGGTAGGATCAAAATATGGATAAGAAGGTGAATGGAATTGTTGATCCAAAGAATTCGCATTGGTGAAAGGAGTGAAAGATCGGTTACGAGATTGTTCAATATGTTCAGCAATAGATATGGGTTTCGGAGTTACAACAGGGCTCGAAAAAGGAGTATCAATGTAAGAAGGTGGTGAAGCTTGAAATGGTTGATACAACGTGGATTGCGGAGTCCAATTGGTTGTCCTAGACGCGTCTATCCTATCTTTCAAAGAAATTTTGGGCATGGAGGGGTCGTTCGAAATTCGACCAAAACTAGAACCGTAGGAAGTAATTTCTGGTTGTGGGTACCAAAGTTCGGCAAGAGTTTTGTGTGGTGGGGTACCCAGGATGTAGTGAGAGAAAGGAGAAGAAAAAGAATGTAATTTTTTTTTTTTGAGTTTTTTTTTGTAAAAAATTGTTTGTTTTTGGAGTTTAGAAATTTTTGAAAGAGTTTTGCAAGAATGTATACAGACTTACTTCAAACAATCACAGTTAAAACATGCACAATCAAATCTAGAGCTATGGTCTTCTAAGTCCACTAGACTGCTCCTAACTGATCCAAAGTGACAAGTTGTGAGATATCCCTCAAATCGTCTCTTCACTGCCAATTGTGGCCAAGTAAGCACAAATGAAGAAAGGAGGGTTCCGCTCACGAATCACCGTGAGATGGGCCTTTTAAAGTTACCTTTCTCACTTGTCTAGCTTAGGCACCACAAAGTCAAGTTTAGATAAACGATTGAATGCCCACAACCTTCCTCTGTCCTAATGAGCACGACAGTCCTTAGTTGACCGAGTCTAGGTATTTTTTAATTTAGCTCAAGGGTGATGCATATACTTTTTAGTGATTTTTGGGGTCTTAGGAAGGGTAATGAAATCCCATCCAATCTTGATTGGTGTTATAGCCCCTTAGATTCTGTATTAATTATGGAAAGCAGTTAACACACCAAAAATCTAAAACACTTGCAATTTTTTTTATTTGGCAGCGCAAAGAATCCTGCACAAAAACAATTTATTGGATAGGAGAAAGAGAATCTGTGCAAAGAAACTTGCAGGAAAATTTTTTCAGTGGAGTGCAGAGGAGAGTAAATGAGAAATGAGATACTCACAAAGATTTTTCGGTTGCTAATGTCACCCTTTGACCACGGTTCCGCGGTCAAACTGTCGATGGCTGTTCAGACGTTTGATTGCTTCAAAATTGTTCTCTGTGCTGAGTTTGTTTTCCTCTTTCTGTCTAGATCTCCTGAATATTGATTTGTTCACTGAATTTGCTCCAGATCTGAAACGGAGTTTGCTCCAAGCCTGCACACTTGCACAAAAACCTTTCAAAAATAACAAGATGATTTTTATTTTTGTTTTTTATATTTTTATTTGTTTATTATTATTTTTTTTGGTTTTTGAATTTTTATATTTTTAAATTTTTAACTAACCCGAAATTACACAAAGAAAGAAATTACTGTCTCCCCGGCAACGGCGCTATTTGATTGTCAGAGATTTTCTGCGTTTAAATTTACCGCAATCAAGAGGGTATCACTTAGTAGCTAGTCGGTTGAGTACGGGTCGATCCACAGGGAGAAGGAATCATTTTCTTTATGTTATAACGAGTTAAGTCCAATTAAGTTGGGTTTTGTTTTAAGATATATGAATGAGAATAAGTTGGTAAAAAGCTTGCTAAGGTTAGGATTAGGTTAGTTAGAAATAGGGATCTTCTTACTTCTTTCAATACCTTAGTTTTCAATAAAGGTGTTAGGGTAATCGGCAACAACGATGATTAGCACGACTGGGAAGAAACTCAGTTTCTTCCTTTTGGTCCTTGTCCGTCCGTTCTTGGCTATTAGCCCTAAGCTCCGGTTAATTCAACCACAACCGGTCTAATTAGGGAATCACCGCTATCATGAAGGATAGGGTGTCGTAGTGAGTGGATTATGGTTGAATTAAAGGGAGTCCATATTAAAAATTATTTGGACAAAGAAAAGAGTGAAAGAAATTTCCTTCTCTCAAACCTTCCCTCTCCTACCCTAACAAGTGAGGAATTACTCACTCATTAGAGAGATAACAATAAAATTCATTATAAGGAAAAGACAGATAAATTACTATCACTAAATTAACAAATTATAATTGCAGGTATTTAATATACGATAAAAGAAAGAATGCGAGATAAAAAAAATTTACTTTATTGATGACCTCTCAAAAAAGCATTACAATGGAATTTAAATTTAGATCTAGAAATTAAAAAAAAGGCAAAAAATAAACAGAGGCATCCTAAGAAAGAGGCACCCTAAAAGAGGCATACTTAATTTGGTTTTGAGCTATCCTATTTATAGATAGGAAAACCCTAGCTTTACATTCTGATCCATACACAAAATTACAAAACTACCCCAAAAACCGAGTCAAAGCATCGACACCCCACCGACACGTGCAGAGCATGGCCGCGGAACCGTGCCATATGTGCCTGATTGGCCGCGGTTCCGCGGCCATTTGGTGGGTTCATGGGCCCATTTCTTTAGGGTTTCTTCAAGTTGCTTTTATTTTCTGTTTCTTTACTTGGTTTCTCAGAATCTCTTCAGTTCTCTTCTAGATATTCAACAGTGGACTTTTGCCTTGAGCTCCGCGTTTGAAGTCTTGGATCTTGTGCTGCCCTTGTACTTTGTGCATTGAAATGATCAATGATTTTCCATTTGTTCCTTGAACTGGTAGGCGACATTACATGTATAGTGTGCGGAGACCCATATTTCTCTGTTTGTTGGTAGTAGTCCCACATTTTTTGCGACTTTTCATGAATTTTACTGTAAAGAGCTGAGAACCTGTAACCTGCAACTATTTAGCAGACATGGATCAAAAGTACCTACTTATATGCAATGTGATTAAGAATGGGCTGTATAAAAATGCAAAAATCTGATATGAACAGTGCCTTAGGTAACAACATATCATAAATATGAGGTATGAATGTAGTATGATGAAAACAGAATATATCATGAATGAGAAAACTGTTTTCTTAATATAGTGAGATTTCTGTATAAAGACTTAAGTATCATCAATGAAACCATCAGAAAATCAGTGTCAAGCATCGACACAAAATATATATCTCAATATTCTAATATCTCAATATCTCAGGCTCCGGCTATCCGGACTGGCCTGTATCATCAAATCTCAATATCTCGGGCTCCGGCTATCCGGACTGGCCTGTATCATAAATCTCAATAAAATCACCGGTCAGCAATGCTCCCCTGTCATAGGCTCAAACGCCATTCTCTGTGATCTTCTTGCCCCGGGGTACCGCACTGGGTCCACCATGCACCCATAGACGGTTCATCTCCTCCTCGAATCGGGTGTATGATATCGCTTAAGAGCCGAGAAAACTCATGGTGGACATATCATAATCATAACATGAGAAAACCACACTTTTATCTTTTAAAATGATAAACGAGTTTATTAAATCTTGCGGTTTCTCCAAATCCAGAATTCTCATGGAAAATCCGAAATCCAAAATGATAATTCAATAATAATGAATGCTGGGCTTCGGCAATCCGGACTGGCCCTTAATATATTTCATGACTAATGATTATAAAAATATGCATGAAATATCAAGAAATGAATGCAATAATGAACTAGCATATGAAACAATAACATATAGGAACTACCAGCTAGCAAACTATGTCAATGAAATAATATTCTCTATGTGTACGTGATATAGCAATTATCGATGAAGATGTGTTTGAGCCGGCAAGCAAATGTACGCGGAGCATACGCATCATCGGTAATGGTGCGGGTGTCCTAACACAGGATTCATCATTACTCATAATTATATAGACATGCAATGCAATTCGAACAGCAGAATAAATGGCAATGAAAAGTAAATGCAGCAATGATGAAATATGCATTCCTATATATGAGTCATACAGTTTTTGGTATCTGAAATCGCACGAATTGTGGTGTTTAGAAAATAGGGCTGCGGTGTTTTTATGAAGAATACATCCTTTGAAATATCCGTAGTATCCCTTGGCCTGTCTTTAAAATACTCATGATTCGTTAGTTTATTGAAATAGGTATGACTCGAGTCTAGTCTAACATCTACAAGTAAACTACAGGACTAAACTAACAGACCAATCGAAAAGGGTAAGGAAAACCACCCAAGTCTGAGTCGATATATGTATATATGTAATAGTCAGTGATCCCGCCTCAATAGTATCCCATACGATACACTATATAATCTGACATTCTCGAGTCAAGGGTGCGGAACTATCATCAATATAAAGCTCGTATGGTAAATCCATCGTATGACATCCCAAATTTGGGTACGGGTCAAATATCACATTTATGTCATCATTCATCTGGTATCCTTATCATCATATCATGATCTGGGTACTGATCTAAGTCTAGTACATACTGATACCATATATATATATATATATATATATATATGCGTGTGTATGAAACACATCGCCTATGGGCCCATTATAATATCGTGTCGTATCTCATAATACGAACCGCGTCATATCACCGATCTCATGGCACCATACCCAATCTCATCGACTCATCTCCAAATACCATAAACTATCCTCATCATCCATATATATGTATACGTATATATATACATAGTCCCATACCTATGTGTGTGTGTATATATATATATCCCCATATACGCACAAGTAATAAAAGTATGCAAGTGTGTGCGTGTGTGCGTGTATGCAAATCAAATCACTACTTTAGGGTTCGCAGCTAATAAACTAACTAAACACTATCTTACAAGTATACTATACTAACCCAAAGTCATTTCATATCACATCCACATCCGTATTTATATATATATATATATATATATATATATATAATTATAAAGAATTCGCGTTCTATACTATAAAACTGCGGGGTTGCTATACGCCATCCACCCGACTTCCCCCGTAGATATATATCTACACACCACGATCCTCGCTTGATGGAGTCAATGACGCTACGCTCTCCTCGTCGTCTTGAAATCCACGTGAGGGTACCTACAACCAATACACAATCGCAAATGCGTATTAAAATCAAGTCGGAAAACCAAAGCGGCACATGTTTCGCTCATAGGTTAAAACCTATAGCCCCACATGCAAAACACGACCAAAACCCTAGTCGTTGACGTTCAAACACCACACGACGGAATATAATATTTAATACCAAATCCCAATTCAATAAAAGCCATAAAACGAAATCAGAAACTTTGAAAACTTGCTCCAGATTTTACCCAAGGTGAAATTAGTCAATTTTGCACATTGGAAGGGTCTAGTTTACTGGAGATAAGTTCCTGGAACAGACACGAACCAAATCCCCACTACCCTGGCCGCAATTTGCGGCCAGAGTGAATAAATCTGCGGCTTGTATGTGGGGGGTTGGGTCTCAGGTATTGGGTAAAGCTTCTAGGATGTTTGCTTGTATCCCAGTATTTGCTAAATAATTCCTAGGGTCCCCGGGTGATAGCATATCTCCAATAACATCTCAAATTCCACAATTTCCCAATATCCGGGTTTCTAGGATTTTGTTTCAGGGTTTAATTCTACGGTTTCAGTCCATTATACAATCCCTACAGGGTTTAAGGTCACCATTAAGCCTCTATTATCCTTTTGGATTCAATCCAAACCCTAACTTTAACTTGAAATTTCCAAAGACCACTAAACCTCGATATATCGATTCTAAACCAACTTGAAAGTTAAAGGAATTGAAAAACTATACTAATGGTGCAGGAAATATCTCATTTGGCAACTCAAGAATTTTCTTAAGTTGCCCCAAGTCTCCAAAATCCATCTTTTCTTGGTCTAAAGTGTTTGTATGAAGCTTGTGCATGTTTTTTGTGAAGTGGGGATGGAGTTTTAAGGTGTTTTGGGGTGTGTTTGTGAGGGTTTTGTGGAGGAGGGAGAGAGTGGCTGCCATGAGATGAAGGGGGAGAGAAATGATGAAGAGAAGAATGTAGGAGGAGAATAGCCATGATCAAAGATGATCCATCACCCTCTCTCTCCCTCTCTCCCCCATACCTCATACTATATTCATTTTCTTTTTCTTTTCTTTTCTTTTGTTATCTTTTGTTATCTTTTCTTTTAAACACAAAACCATGCATAGTAAAGAAAAAGACATGGTAGGAAAATATAAAAATGCAAGATATGACATGGTGCATGTCATGTGCACAAAACTACTTTAATGCACGATTAGCGATATTTAATCGCGATTAGTATTAAAATAGTGTATAATTAATTATAAAAATTGTAATTTGCATAAATCACATAAAAAACCCCTCATTTCAGTAATTTCTATAATTTTCCAAATATTTTCCGATTTATCGGTATTTAATTATACCGCATATTAAAATATTCATAATATTTATTATTTAATTATAAAAATTCCCAAAAATAAAATTTTATTTTTCTGAAATGTTACAGTCTTCTCCCATAAAGAAATTCGGTCCCCGAATTTAAATTTAAACTCCTCAGTACTAAAACATTTCCGTAAAATGGCCATCTCGTCGGGGCTCTGAAATCATAAATACATAAAACACATCGTAGCGCAATGCATTCGCATGAAAAATGAGCAGATAACTCAAAATCAAAACTCCGTCAAGCATCTCGCAATAATCGGAGTTATGGTGAGGACACCAATGTCAAAATCCAGTACGAAAACCAACATGATATATATCAAACTATACATGTAAATATCGTGGTAAATTCGTCAAAACATCTGAAGGAAATGCATGCCAAAACTTTTCAAATCGCTGTGCGATGCGTGTATCACTGCACAGTGGCGGACGTCTATTGTGAGAAAATAACTATATATATATATATATCCGTTGTTTGTCATACACGTCCCGCCGTTTTGAAAAATAATTTAGAAGGGTTACCTTTATTAAATGTTTCGTGCCATCTCGGACACGTAGGTAAATACTGAGACTATAGCTCTTTTTTGAAAATCCCTTCAATATCTATCAATGCATGCAAAAATATACTCAGGTATTGTTCTCGGACCAGTCCTGCTCAGTCACTATACCAAATCGTAAATATCATAAAACATACCGCTCCAAAATCAGTCCCAAAATATGCATAAGAATGCCATGTGCATCTGGTACGCACGGAAATCGAAATCCATGAATGTGCCATACATGTGCACAGAAACAAAATCTAAGTGCAACTGGTCTGCACGAAAATCGAAATCCATGAATGTGCCATACATGTGCATAGAAACAAAATCTAGGTGCAACTAGTGTGCACGAAACACCTGTCAAGGCAACGGGTGTGCCTGACAGCAATATCAGGTGCATCTGATATGCACGAAGAATCTCGATTTAGTGCATCTAGTGTGCACCAAAATCGCATCAAGCGCGTCAAGAATGCGTAAGAATCCAAACCAAGTGCACAAGGTGCACAAAAACAAATATCGAGTATTACAATCGAAATCGACGGTATACGACACATCTCAATCCAAATCCAAATCAGGTATACCGTGGTATATAATCTCACAACCCTGTGCATCAGTGTGCACAATCAAATCAAAATAATAAAGTGCATGAAAACTATGCCAAAAGTATAAGTCAAATCACATGCATACCATAGGTATGAAATCAAAATCAGCATCTCGAATGATATCAAATCGAAGTCAAGTGCAACTGTAGTGCACAAAATCTCAATCATGCAAATAAATCGTCCAAAATACTGAAATCATAGATGGCGGAAACAGTCCCGCTCTAGTGCATCCTCTAAACATCTCTGGCCAACTGTCATAGTCACTCATAACATGTCTTGTCGACGATGCCGAACTCTGACCTACTGGGTGTGCATAATATGACCGCCCCTGTGTCCAAGTATTCTCGTATAGTATTCCAGAAAGGTTCTGTCGAAGTCTCCCAGAAATATCGTTTCTGCCAAACTGCCCGGAAATTATCACCCTCCACTAAATCTTTATTCTTGTTCTGGAATGGCTGCATACTCATCGCGACTCCTTCTGGAAGATATATCCATATACAACGTCTCTGCATGCGTATCACATCTCTGATGTCAGTGGAGTGGAACGTCATCTCATCAAGATCTCGTACGAACCTCTTACTCCACTTTTCTCTAATGTCGACTGCTTCGGACTCGTCTTTTCGTGGCTGCATGGACTGCGCTCCAACGGCTATACTCGTATCTGGAGTCTCCCAAGCAATGTATCCCATCACATGGTATCCGAATGATGTCGAACCTTTCGATCGATTTGTTAAGGTTCCATAATCCCCCAAGAGCTCAACATCTTGAGTACAGTTTAATACTATTCCAGTACATACCACAGTACCTATGGACCAACCGTAGAAGGGCAAACCCAAGCCTCATTAATGGCACCGCTGAACTGCTGCAAACCCTAAGGTTTCTAAGCGTTCTCATGGTCATTATATCGAGTTAGGGTTTCATTCTCCTAGAGGGTCGATAGAATTACTTGCATTGTTTTCCGAATACTTTAAACTTGGAAAATGGATTCCCAACATTCGATCATTTTTATCGACTCTCAACGTACCCGCGTGAAGTCGTCTCTAACTGGAATCAATCAATCTGATGACCTCGTAATGGGGTAGGCAATGAATCACATGTCCTAGTCATTCATCTTTGGTGACTAGCGATCTTCTATCATATCTCGAAGTATAACTCGTGCGGCATTAGCTTCAACATCTGGGCGATATCTCGTTATTCCCAGCAACAACTGGCTCATTTGTCCGCACGCTGAACAGTGCCTCGGTCATCAAATAATCGGTGCATTAACGGCCATCATATGCTGGCTGGCCTCTAGCAGTAGCCCGATCCTCTGGTGCTGATCTGCACGTCCGAGAAATCTTGTAAAAGCGATCCATCAAACGCTCACAGCGCGAAAACACAATAAAACGATGCATCTATGCAAATCGTATATCCCTGGAATGATTCCCTGGTCAGTCCTCGTCCGTGACGAGCTCGTGCTGACCGTAACTCTAGCTGTAGCTTTCTCAGCCCGTGTAATCGTGGCAGCAAAACCCATAAACCAATAATTATAGGGATGATCATAGGAATGAATATAATGCTGTGCAAGGAAATGTACATCCTAAGGCTTCTTAAGCGGAGTAGCGTATCGTAAGTATTCCGCGGAACATACACACGATACGTCACTCTCCTTAAATCACCTACTCCATCAACCAAGGTCAACCTACGCGACGAAATTTCGAGTCTAATAATCCCTCGACCAAGTCTAAGTTCCGTAAGGTCAAGCCTAGATTCCGTAAATATACAAACGCCCTATGCACCGCATAGTCAAATATAGGCTCGAACCAAGTTTAACCTAGCGCTCTGATACCAACTTTGTCACGACCCGAAATGGCACGTGACTGGCACTTGAATCATATGAAGTCTATAGGACTCCATCTAGTTCAAGTAAGCCAAGAAATCCCAGAAATCTAAACCATTTTAAAGAAGAAGTGAAGAAAACAAGTTTTAAAGCAAGTGGTTTTAATAACATAAGCCGAATATGCATTTCAAAATCTCAAGTCTTTTCTGAAAATTTCGGCAGAGTTTTCTTTGTAAATACTGGCCCCAAAAGGGTACAACATGCATGATATGAATAAAGGCATCCCCAAGCGGGAGCTAGCTCTTCGTCAATCGATGGTCACAACCACACAAGCAATATAATATACAACACCGAAGGGCGAGGATCAAAACTCAAAAGGGAACTCAAAATCATTAAGAAAACCATAATAATACAAGCGCGACTCTACGGTCGAAATAATATACAACTAGTCTCTAAGTCTAATAAATATACAAGTCTGGTTGATGGAGTTTACTAGATACAACTGAATAAATAAAATACAATGGTGGCCACGATACAAGTGAACCCACCTACCAAAGTAATCACCCGGAATGAAAGCAGTGTGCCAGCAAAGTCGCAATGGAACCTGTACGGCAAAACCTGCAAGAACTGTGGCACAACGAGGGTGAGTTGCCAACTCGTGAGTAGAAAAAATCACAGAGCAGAAACCTTATGTATGACTCAATCCTAGGTCAATACGATTAGTAATATATATCCCCAATATGATAAAGTCTGAAGAATTATAGGGTGGCTAGGGTAAACATCTATACATAAGTGTAATACCAAGTGCTCGTGTCAGTGCCTCAGGTAACAACATATCATAAATATGAGGTATGAATGTAGTATGATGAAAACAGAATACATCATGAATGAGAAAACTATTTTTTTAATATAATGAGATTTCTGTATAAACACTTAAGTATCATCAATGAAACCATCAGAAAATCAGTGCCAAGCATCGACACAAAATATATATCTCAATATCTCAATATCTCAATATCTCAGGCTCCGGCTATCCGGACTGGCCTGTATCATCAAATCTCAATATTTCAGGCTTCGGCTATTCGGACTGGCCTGTATCATAAATCTCAATAAAATCACCGGTCAGCAATACTCCACTGTCACAGGCTCAAACGCCATTCTCGGCGATCTTCTCGTCCCGGGGTACCGCACTGGGTCCACCATGCACTCACAGATGGTTCATTTCCTCCTCGAATCGAGTGTATGATATCGCTCAAGAGCCGAGAAAACTCATGGTGGACATATCACAATCATAACATGAGAAAACCGCACTTTTATCTTTTAAAATGATAAACGAGTTTATTAAATCTTGAGGTTTCTCCAAATCCAGAAATCTTATGGAAAATCCGAAATTCAAAATGAAAAGTCAATAATAATGAATGCTGGGCTCCGGCAATCCGGACTGGCCCTTAATATATTTCATGACTAATAAATATAAAAATATGCATGAAATGTCAAGAAATGAATGCAATAATGAACTAGCAAATGAAACAATAACATATAGGAACTACCAGCTAGCAAGCTATGTCAATGAAATAATATTCTTTAAGTGTACGTGACATAGCAATTACCGATGAAGATGTGTGTGAGCTGACAAGCAAGTGTACGTGGAGCATACGCATCATCGGTAATGGTGCGGGTGTCCAAACATAGGTTTCATCATTATTCATAATTATATAGACACGCAATGCAATGCGAACAGCAGAATAAATGGCAATGAAAAGTAAAAATAGCAATAATGAAATATACATTTCTATATACGAGTCATACAGTTTTGGTATTTGAAATCGTACGAATCATGGTGTTTAGAAAATAGAGCAACGGTGTTTCTATGAAGAAGTACATCCTTTGAAATATCTGTAGTATCTCTTGGCCTGTCTTTAAAATACTCATGATTCGTTAGTTTTTTGAAATAGGTATGACTCGAGTCTAGTCTAACATCTACAAGTAAACTACAGGACTAAACTAACAGACTAATCGAAAAGGGTAAGGAAAACCACTTAAGTCTGCATCGATATATGTATATATGTAATAGCCGGTGATCCCACCTCAATAGTATCCTATACGATACACTATATAATCTGACATCCTTGAGTCAAGAGTGCGGATCTATCATCAATATGAAGCTCGTACGGTAAATCCATCGTACGGAATCCAAAATCTGGGTACGGGTCAAATATCACATTTATCTCATCATTCATCTAGTATCCTTATCATCATATCATCATCTGGGTACTGATCTAAGTCTAGTACATACTGATACCATCTACATATACATATATATACATATATACATATATATATATATACATATATACATATATATATATATATACATATATACATATATATATATACATATATACATATATATATACATATATATATATGCATGTGTATGAAACACATCGCCTAAGAACCCGCTATAACATCGTGTCGTATCTCATAATACGAACCACGTCATATCACCGATCTCATGGCACCATGCCCAATCTCATCGACTCATCTCCAAATACCATATACTATCCTCATCATCCATGTATATGTATATGTATATGTATGTATATATACATAGTCCCATACCTATGTGTATGTATATATATACATATCCCCATATACGCACAAGTAATAAAAGTATGCAAGTGTGTGCGCGCGCGTGTATGCAAATCACTACTTTAGGGTTCACGACTAATAAACTAACTAAACACTATCTTACAAGTACACTATACTAACCTAAAGTCATTTCATATCACATCCGTATATATATATATATATATATATATGTATATATATATATATATATATAACGCTTTTCACGTTCTATACTACGAAATTGCGGGGATACTATACGCCATCCACCCGACTTCCCCCGTAGATATATATCTACTCACCTCAATGCTCGCTTGGTGGAGTCGATGACACTACACTCTCCTCGTCATCTCGAAATACACGTGAGGGTACCTACAAACACTACACAATCGCAAATGCGTATTAAAATCAAGTCGGAAAACAAAAACGGCACACGTTTCTCTCATAGGTTAAAACCTATAGCCTCGTATGCAAAACACGACCAAAACCCTAGTCGTTGATGTTCAAACGCCACACGATGGAATTCAATATTTAATACCAAATCCCAATTCAATAAAAGCCATAAAACGAAATCAGAAACTTTGAAAACTTGCTCCAGATTTTATCCAAGGTGAAATTAGCCAATTTTGCACATTGGAAAGGTCTAGTTTATTGGAGATAAGTCCTTGGAACAGACACGAACCAAATCCCCACTACCCTGGCCGCAATTTATGGCCAGAGTGAATAAATCTGCGGCCTGTATGTGGGGGTTGGGTCTCAGGACTTGGGTAAATCTTCTAGGTTGTCTGCTTGTATCCCAGTATTTGCTAAATAATTCCTAGGGTCCCCGGGTGATAGCAGATCTCCAATAACATCTCAAATTCCACAATTTCCCGATATCGGGGTTTCTAGGTTTTTGTTTCAGGGTTTAATTCTACGGTTTCAGTCCTTTATACAATCCCTACAAGGGTTTAAGGTCACCATTAAGCCTCTGATACCCTTTTGGATTCATTCCAAACCCTAAACTTAACTTGAAATTTCCAAAGACCACTAAATCTCGATATATCGATTCTAATCCAACATGAAAGTTAAAGGAATTGAAAAACTATACTAATGGTGCAGGAAATACCTTATTTTGCAACTCAAGAATTTTCTTGAGTTTCCCCAAATCTCCAAAATCCATCCTTTCTTGGTCCAAAGTGTTTGTAAGAAGCTTTTCGTGTTTTTTGTGAAGTGGGGATGGAGTTTTAAGCTGTTTTGGGGTGTGTTTTTGAAGGTTTTATGGAAGAGGGAGAGAGTGGCTTCCATGAGATGAATAGGGAGAGAAATGATGAAGAGAAGAATGAAGGAGGAGAATAGCTATGGTCAAAGATGACCCCTCACCCCTTCTCTCTCATGCCCATACCTCATACTATATTCATTTTAATTTTCTTTTCTTTTCTTTTCTTTTGTTATCTTTTCTTTTCTTTTCTTTTGAAGACAAAACCATGCATAGTAAAGAAAAAGACATGGTAAGAAAATGTAAAATTGCAAGATATGACATGGTGCATGTCATGTGCACAAAACTAGCTTAATGTACGATTAGCGATATTTAATCGCGATTAGCGTTAAAATAGTGTATAATTAATTATAAAAATTGTAATTTGCATAAATCACATAAAATTCCCTCATTTCAGTAATTTCTATAATTTTTCAAATATTTTCCGATTTATCGGTATTTAATTATACCGCATATTAAAATATTCATAATATTTATTATTTAATTATAAAAATTCCCATAAATAATATTTTATTTTTCTGAAATGTTACACTTTGGAAGTTGCTCCTGAAGGGGTAAAACCCATCGGGTGCAAATTGATCTTTAAGAAGAAACTTGGCGTAGATGGAAAAGTTGAGACTTTTAAAGCTAGACTTGTTGCAAATGGTTTTCGTCAACGACCAAGTGTGGACTATGATGAAACCTTTTCTCCAGTGGCTATGCTTAAGTCCATCCGAATCCTACTTGCCATTGCTGCATAACATGACTACGAAATCTGGCAGATGAATGTTAAGACCGCCTTTCTAAATGGTGATTTAGAAGAGTGCGTATACATGACTCAGCCAGAGGGGTTCGTGGACAGTGGGAGCATCGCGGAGTTGAAACATCTGTTTTGATGTGGTAGTCAAAGAGTTTGAATTCATCAAAAATGTAGATGAACATTGCATATATAAGAAGGTTTCCGAGAGTAAAGTTGTCTTCCTCGTATTGTACGTCGATGACATACTTTTGATAGGAAATGATGTTCCTATGATGCAATCGGTCAAGCTCTTCTGATCACAAAGATTCTCAATGAAAGATCTAGGTGATGCCTCCTACATCATGGGAATTAAGATCTATAGAGATAGGTCTAAACGGATACTGGGATTGTCAGAATCCATGTACATTGACAACATACTAAAGAGGTTTAGTATGGAAGAATCCAAATGTAGGAATTTACCCACGATCTCTGGACTCACTCTCTCCAAAGAGATGTCTCCCAAGACTGATTTGGAGAGAGCTCGCATGCAAGGGATACCCTATGATTCAGCAGTAGGCTCTATCATGTACGCGATGCTATGTACTAGACCCGATGTAGCATACTCACTAAATGTAGTGAGTAGGTATCAAGCAGATTCAGGAGAGAGTCACTAAGTAGCTGTGAAGAGCATTCTCAAGTACATGAGAAGGACTAAAGAGATGATCTTGGTGTATGGTAACGGAGAACTCCAAGTGGAGTCCTTTACCGATTCGAGCTTCCAGAGTGATAAGGACGACTCTAAGCCGGACTCGGGATTTGTCTTTATCCTCAATGGAGGGGCGGTTTGTTGGAAGAGTTCCAAACAGGAAACCATGGAAGACTCGACAATGGAGGCTGAATACATCGCTGCCAACGATATTGCCAAAGAGGCTGTCTAGATGAAGAAGTTCATAACTGAACTTGGAGTGGTTCCGTCCATTGTGCATCTAATACCTTTCTATTGTGATAACAATGGACCAGTGGCCTTGGCCAAGGAACCCATGTCCCATCAGTGATCCAGGCATATTCTTAGGCGGTATCACCTGATCTGGGAGATAGTTAATCGCCGGGAGATCGAGGTCAGGAGAGTTGACACGAAGGACAACACAGTGGATCCACTCACCAAGGCCATTCCCCAGATACAATTTGAGAGACTCTTCGGGATGTTGGGTATGAGATACTACAACAACTGGCCTTAGTGCAAGTGGGAGATTGTTAGTTATACGTATGCCCTAGAGGCCATTATTGTACATGTGATGTATATTATAGTGGATGCTTGGATATATATAGAGAGGACTTTCTTGCTCGACATGATAGTATGCTATCTGATTGTTCTTTATCTTAACATGTTAACTTGTATATATGATGCTGTCTTACTCTCACATGTTGATAAAGCTCTTAGGTTGTGTACTTGACTACCAGGACTATGATGGAGATCATACTAGTGGGGCCAATGGTAGTCCGCAAGTACACCCTAAAATTGTTCGTAGTCGAGGGTGTATCGAGATAGGGCATCGATATTCTGGAGTAGACTAGCGTATACGCATCTTGGCCCATATGATGGGCGGTGGATGATCCCACATCCATTGGTGTTTGACATCAAAGATGGTATACGGGTGCTCAGTAGAGACTGGGTACACTGAACAGACTCACCGAGAACTCCTAGTTGGTATTGTACTTATCATCAAATAGCAGTTCTCCGGTGATACAGGTACAGGTTAGTCTGTAGACCTGAGATCGTCATAGAGTCTTGTGTGATTCCCACTGTGCTTTGATTTCCATCTAACCACGTTCAATAGAACGTGCAAAACGGTGGTTTTTGGGTACAGTCTCGAATCACATGGAGGCAATGAGTGATAGGAGGGGATTCGTCTCTCCAGGTATTGGGGGTTGATGTTGCGCTGTGCTCGATTGGACATAACGACAAGTCCCTGACCAGGGCTGCTATGGAGCTTTACTGATAAGTGTTATCGGTAGTTTCTCGACCTATTATGAGCCTCACATCAGCACGACTTATCGGTTATTGGGGTCTGACGTTTACCATCCCTAGACTATATATGCGACATATCAGAAGAAGAGACTGGACTGTACGGTAGTGTTACTGATAGGCTTTTGCAGGAGTTAGAACGAGCTAGCTTGCTGATCTTATGATCGTTCAATACCCAGGTAGTCGTTACGTCCAGCTAGTACCTCTGACGGCTTGTGGGTGCTTGATGTGATCATCACCTCCTGCCAGCGTATTGACAAGTTTTTAGAGTCCTATACAGAGGTTTCACTGGCTTAGGCAAAACGAAGTAGGAGCACATATGTGATATGTGCGGGACCGAGATTAATACGAGTATATAATACCGTATTCTATTCTCACGATATAAAGTATCGAACGTGTCACGACCCGAAAGTGCGGAACGTGACCGGCACTTAGATTACGAAGCGTCTAGAGGCGCAACGTAACCTAAGTAAGCCGAAGCCCAGAAATCTAAACCATAAAAGAAGAAGAAGTAAAGGAAAACATGAAGAAAACAAGTTTAAAAACATCATCCAATTTTCTCAAAAATTTCGGCAGAGTCTCCTTTGTAAAAACTGGCCCCAAACGGGTACAAACAAGTATAAATACATATAACAATAAAAAGGCATCCCCAAGCGGGAGCTAGCTCTACGCCAACAGGAGGAAACAACCACACCAATGCACAATAGTATACAACGCCAAAGGGCGAGGCTCAAAACTCAAAAGAAAACAAAACCACCAGATATCATATTAATACAAGCGTGACTCTAAGGTCGAAACAAATAAATGGTCCAGCAAACTATCAAGTAATACATGTTTGGTTGATGGAGCTTTCTAGATACAAATGAAATAATAAAAGTACAATGGCGGTCCAGATACAAGTGAACCAACCTACCGTGCAAATCACCCGGAATGAAATGATATGCCAGCAAGCTGCCAAGGAACCCTGTACATCAACCTGTAATAAAATTTGGCACAACGGGGGTGAGTTGCCAACTCGTGAGTAGAAGATATCTGCGAAAAGAAATCGAATGCACGATGCTATCCTAGGTCATAATAATATACTAATATACTACTAGTCATCAAGTAAGACAGGATAATAAGCTACGTATAAGTTCAAAAGCTCCGTGCTCGTGTCAGTGCCTCATATAGTACTATGTCATGTGAATGATTATACATGCACCATGAATGTAAAATAACCAATCCTGAAATCTAGATATATCTGTATAAGAAATCTTTAGCATTTTATCATAGTAAAATGTGTATAGAAATCTGAAATATCAACGATGAAATCCATGGAAATCTGTGTCAAATATCGACACAAAACATGTAAATCTCAAGTCTCAATACCTCATAGTCTAAATGTCTCATAGTCTCAATATCTCGGGCTCCGTCAGTCCGGATCGGCCCATATCATCAAATCTCACGACAACGGTCGGTATCCTCCGGATATCCGCCGCGCCAGACATCACCGGTAGGTAGTCCTCCCCTGCCAGGCTCATCGTATACAACTCGATCTTCTTGCCCTGGGGTACCATACCGGGCCCACCATGTACCCGAGACGGTTCATCCACTCCTCGAATCGGGTGTCGAAATCCAACAGAAAACATGAAATCTCATGGTGGACGACACATACATCACGAGAAAATTGCATCTTATGTTTTAAAAAGAGAGGAGGAGAGAGAGAGAAGTTTTTATATATTCTTGCGGTTTTCCCCAAAAATCCAGAAATCTCATAGAAATCCAAATCCCAAAATCATGAGTAAGTATGTGATAAGTGTCGGCATATGCCCCATAATACTGCATGATAACATGAAAATGCGAATGCATGAAATGTCTAAGTAATAAATACCACGTCTATATTAACACCAGAGAGTAATTATAATATTATATCGATCTAGCTGTTAGCTGATTGAATCAATAAAAGATAATATGATCTAAAGTGTACGTGACATAGCAATTACCGATGATGATGTGTGTGAGCCGGCAAATAAGTGTGCGTGGAATATGCGCATCATCGGTAATGGTGCTGGTGTCCTAACAGGCAGAGTTTTATACTGATTATAGAAACATATGTATGAACATGCAACATTATGATTACAGTATGAATGTAAAGACGGATGTGTAATAACCACTCATCTGTGATATACAAGTATAACTTCAACTATATGACTCGAGCCTAAACTAGTGTCCATCTAACCTCCTAAAGAACTAAACCTAAGAAACTAGTCAATAAGAAATAAGAGTCCACCTAAGGTCTGAATCCATATCTCTAATAGTCGGCGATCCAGCCTTAATAGCGTCACGTACGTAGTACGGCTTCCTCGAATCAAGAGCGCGGATCAATCATCATATCTATGCCTCGTATGGTAAAATCCATCGTACGTCATCCCAATATCGGGGTACGGGTCAAGTATCACCTACGTGTCTCATCATTCGTATAATATCATCATCAACACATGTCAAGATTAAGGTGCTATACTGTAATCGCATACATCAATCATATATCATTGCCAGCATAAATATACATCGTTAATTTATCCTCAGAAATATCATGTCGTATGTATCATATTGTGATTAAGTCACACTTAGATCATATCATAATCAAGTCACACCTATATGATATCGTAATCAAGTCACACATATATCATATCAGACTTTCAGGCATAGGTTACGGTCCGGGTTCTATTTCAGAGTCCCAAGTACTTCAATATCATCACCACCCTTTATTATTTATGTATATCTATTCATTATCTCATTTCCTAATGATCCGCTAACATCATAACACGACCGTATAACCAAGAATCACGGCATCAAGCCCAGTTATATTGTTTCATCCTCGTGTATCATATCACATCCTTGTCTCACATATACATATTGTGTATATATATACCTACACCTACTCCTATATATATATATATACACATACACGTATACACCACGTCGAGTCTCAGTGTGTGTGCGTGTGTGTATCTACCTGAAACCTACGAATCTCTTCCAAGGTATTCATCCTCTGGTATGGTCTTTCTAAATCAGTCTAGTTCAACCTAGGGTCATTACTAGGGTCCTACTCATCAAGAGTCTAAGGTCACGCCTGGCTTCCTAATGACAATAAGTACTATCCCTATTCTACGTTTGCGGGGGTGCTAAACGCCATCCACCCGACTTCCCCCGTAGATATACATCTACTCACCTGGTCCTTGTCTGCCGAAGACGGTGTCGCCATCCTCTTCTTCATCGCCCGCAGTCTACGTGAGGGGTACCTATACGCAAACATATGTAGTATCATAAACTGAATCACGGACAACATCAAAACGACGCACGAAACGCGCATAGGTTAAAACCTATGTCCCGCTCATGCAAAAGAACCAAATATCGCTCGATATCGGCGTACAAACGCCGATTGATCGAGATAAATATCAACAAACAACTCATAGTTTTAAAAATCATTACTTATAATATAAAACATGATATAAATCATCGAAACCCTAAAAATCGATCAAATCATCAAATTCCGAAAAACCTTGAAAATATCAATTTACCGTTTTACTACAAGACTTGACGTTTAACTGAAACTAATGGTCATAAAACTCATTAAATAGCATAACTATATTATATATACCCTTCCCATATCTTTAACACCCTAATTTGCATAAAATTGAAATTCTAGTTTGTAAACTTGCCCGATTTCGGTATTTTAAAGCAAAACTTCACAATTTCACTTCCAAACTTGATTTTGCATAACTTAAATCGTTAAACCACTCCTTGAAACCGTAAGGATGTTCTAAAAGCCTAACTTTATTTTTAATTTCTCATTTTAAACTAATTTTCAAAACCTAGTTTAATTAAATAGCACTATTGTGAAAATTTTCAAATGAAAGCTAGAAATTTGCAACTAGTTTATGTTTCACGCTCACTTAACAAGTTAATCTACACACTAACACTACAATCTAATAATAAAAACCCTAATTCTAATTTTACCTAACTTATTTACGTGTTTTGCAAAAATCTAGTTTACAAAAATAACCTAATTAAACAATTAAATGCAATAACTAGCAACTTTGCTACTAGACTAAGTTCAACATTCTCTATTATGTTAAGCTACAATTTTAGATCACAACCCAAGAATAAAAACCCTAATAATAATTTAATAACCATTTTCTAGAAATTTAAATCTTGAATCAAAACCATAATTAAGCATTTTAATTGATCGGGTTGCGATAATTAACACAAATTAACATGGGTTTAGAATTTATACCATAAGAATTTGAGATCACCCTTGCTTCATAACCTCCAAGATGGATCTCTTGCCTTCAAAATCCAAGCTAAATAGGAGCAAAGGAAACTGGATAGGGTTTAGTGATGAATTTGTGCTAAAATATGTTGATTTTTGATGGATTTTGGAGGGTTTTTGAAGAAAATTTGAAGTGGAAATTGTGTAGAAGGGGGGGGGGGGACCTGAGTTCGGCCAGAACTTGGAAGAAGAAAGTGAGGGGGTGAGGTGTGGAGATATGTGGAAAGTTCTACCATCATTTCCTTCTTTATGTCATTTCATGTTTTATGTATTTTTTTTTATTTTTCCATTAAACCTAATTCTAGAAGCTACTTGTAGAACCAAGTGAGAGGGTGGGGTGACAAGGCCGGCCACAAGGGTAAGTGAGGGAGAGAGAGTGTGTGGGGTTTGTGGTGAGTGTAAAAAGGAGATAAATGATGTACCCCACTTCCGTTTACACTAATTTCACCGAAAAAAGCATTTTTCTTCGATATTTTCTAACACCGGTTAACAACCCCATTTCAATTCAAAAATCACATGATAAAATTTTGTTTAATGTATTATGATGCACAAAATTTGTTTTAACTCATTCCGGTTTGTAATTTTCCCTAATTAAATGTATTAGTGACGGCTTAAAATAATATTAAAATAATTAATTTCGGAAATTTTTTCAGAAATTTTGAAATTTCACCAGTGGATCAATAAACACCAAATACTATCAATTACATAGCTAGAATATGTATATTTAATTTTAAAATAAAGATGTTTGTATTTTGACTTTTTACAGAAAACCCCCTTATTTTACCGATTTTCCGAAATTTCACCAAAATGATTTTCAAAACGTTACAGAACGGTTATATGAGATATAGCCGGGTTATCGAATCAAGTGTTGATTCGATAAGTCGATGCAGTATCGGACGGTTATATGAGAGATAGTCGGGTTATCGAATCAAGTGTTTTTTCGATAAGTTGATACAAATTATATTAGTCGGTCATATGAGATATAACCAGATTATTAAATCAAGTATTAATTTAATGATTTAATGTATAATTATATATATATGATATATTAATTTACATTAACTAATATTAGCTCACTTAAGCATTTCTTTTTCTCACATGTGCACACTTGATATATATGTGATATATATTAATTGTGTTTTATTTATGTGTCATGGTTAATGATACATGCAACATGGGTGTATGAGACCTACAACATGATAATGATAATGAAGGGTTTATTTATTTAGAATAAAACAATTATTAGTTGGAAATTTTCCATATGGCTTGAAGCTTCATGAAGCTTGGAGACCCATTAACTTAGTCAACTAGTTTTGTCTTATACCAGATATTTGTTAACCCAACCATTATCTAAACTCATGGTTAAGTCACTACATGAGATATATTAGATATTTTCTCACCCATGGTTGCCATTCTCTTGTTAGTTATGTATATGCCCTAGAGGCCATTGTTGTACATATGATGTATATTATGATGGATGCTTGGATATATACAGAGAGGACTTTCTTGCTCGTAATGATAGTATGCTATTTGGTTTCACTTTATCTTAACATGTTGACTTGTATTGGTTTACTGTTTTTCTCTCACATGTTGATAAAGCCCTTAGGATCTGTACTCGACTACTGGGAATATGATGAGATCATACTAGTGGGGCCACGGTAGTCGATGAGTACATCCTATAAATGTTCTTAGTCGAGGGTATATCGAGACGGGGCATCGATACACCAGAGTAGACTAGCGTATACGCATCTTGACCCATATGATGGGCGATGGATGATCCTATATCCATCGATGTTTGACATCAGAGATGGTGTACGGGTGCTCAGTGGAGACTGGGTACACTGGACGGACTCGCCGAGAACTCCCAGATGGTGATATACCACACGTCAGATGGCAGTTCTCCGGTGACACTGGTACAGGGTAGTCTGTAGACCCGAGATCGTCATAGAGTCTTGTGTGATTCCCACTGTGCTTTGATTTCCACCTTACCACGTCCAAGAGGGCGTGCAAAATGGTGGCTTTTGGGTACAGTCCCGAATCACATTGAGGCAATGAGTGATAGGAGGGGATTCGTCTCTCCCGGTATAGGGAGTTGATGTTGTGCTGTGTTCGATTGGCTATAACTGGAAGTCCCTGGCCAGGGATGATATAGAGATATACTGGTAAGTGTTACTAGTAGTTTCTCGACCTGTTATGAGCCTCACATCGACACGACTTATCGGTTACTGGGGTCTGACGTATACCACCCCTAGACTTGATATGCGACATATCAGACGAACAGAACGGACTGTACGGGAGTGTTACTGATTGGATTCACAGGAGAACGGATATGCTAGCTTGTTAATCTTCTGATCGCTCAATACCTGGGTGGCTATTACGTTTAGCTGACCGCTTGCAGCTTGTAGGTGTTTGATATGATCATCACGTGCTACCGGTTTATTGACGATTCTTTAGAGTCCTACACAGAGGTTTCTTGGCTCAGGCAAAACGGAGTAGAGACACATATGTGATATGTGCAGGACAGAGGATAATGCAATATGAGATACCGTATTATATTCTCGCGATATTTAGATATGAATCGGGACATCGGATCAAGTGTTGATTCGATGAATCGGTACATGATATATTAGTCGGTTATATTCGATATAGCCGGATCGTCGGATCAAGTGTTGATTCGATGATTTAATGTATAATGATATATATGATATATTGTATTACATTATCTAATATTGGCTCGCTTTATTATTTCATTTTCTCACCGGATTAATACATTGATATATATACGATATATGTTAATTGTATTACTTTCTTTTGTTGCAAATATATAATATATATGTGATATATATTATTGTGACATGTAATGATATATTATGAAACATGTTTAAGGATGATAAAAAGGGATTAGGGTTTGATTAGGGTTAGCTCCTTCTTGTTCATTCTAGAAGGATTCTATTTTGTCTTAGTTAAGATATTATGGTTGATACTTATCCTTAACCTAACCAAACCCTAACTCTAATTTATTCTCTACAAACTTTTAGCCTCTCATCCTTGACCATGGTTCCATAATCAATCATATACATTTATCTTCTATTCATCACAAAAGGATTATTCTCTTCATTTTCTTCATCTTCTTCTCTCTTGAGTTTGAGAAAAAGCTCACTAGAAATTCCTTTTGTGATAATTTATTGTGAGAAAGTGAATTAAAAAGAAAGCATAAATACTACTCCATCATCCTCATCTAATCTAGCCCATTAGATTAGGGTGTTCATCTCTTTAGAGTGAGGAAGCTTGGGTTATAGCAACTTTGACGTAGATCATCGGAGAATCGGAACACTTCAAGCTAGCATGGATCGTTCGAGTCGTGGAGCCTCCCTTGAGACCGGGAGATCGTGGATCGCTGCGAAGGGACTTCTACTCGGAGCTTGTGAAGCGAAGGAGCGGACTACAAAGGTTGTAATCCCTCACACTTAGCTTTAAAGATGTTATCTTGCATACTAAACCCTAATAATCTAGCAAAGATCCCGTCTTTGGGTTGTTCGGCACATGTAAAATTTTATTCGGGCATGTTTGATGCTTTATGAACCTTCACAAGTGTGCCTAGGAACCCTAAAGTGGTATCAGAGCCTAGCTAGAGCATTAGGCGACGTGTTTACGAAGTTAAAACTCCGATCGAACCCGAACCGACAAAGTTAACCCTCTCTCTGGATATTTTTCAAAATATGGGATTTTTCTGTATTAAAAATACCTAAAAAATTCAGCAGGAAAATATAAGAATTATGGTGAAAAACGTGCCCCTAATTCCTCAACTTGGCCGTGGAACCGCGGCAATTACTCACCTTTGGCGGCGGTTCCGCGGCAGTGTAAGGGTATTAAGTACGGAATTTTGCACAGTAATTCTTGTCTCTGTGGTTACTATTTTATGGGAATTTTTAATCTGACTCAAGTGTTGAGTATTCTGGGGTTTATTTTGTAATCATCAATTCGATCGGGAATTTTAAATTCGTTATTGTTTTTCCGGATATTTAGAAACTGTTAAAAAGTTCGAACGGATATCATTAACTCACTTTTTCCCGACACGAAAATTTTTCAAGTGTTGAATCTTTTCTCGAGTTTGAATCTTTCGGAAATGCGTGCAAGTTTTGTGGTGGACCCTCTAGAAGACAACAAACCTTAACTCGATTATGTGACCGTCTTGAACTGCCTTTTGAACCTTCGGGTTTGGGGCAGTACGGCGTGCCACATGTGAGGCGTTGGCTTGACCCTTCTACGGCTGGACCGCTACTACTGTGACACATTCCGGATTATTTGAACTCCGCTCAAGTGTTGAGCAATTTAGGAAATTTTGGGTATTTGATTATCTGTTCGAAAAGTTTAATACTGTCTATTTATCTGGAATGTGATACAATATGTAGAATTCATTGTGTTAGGCATGAAATGCGAAGTATGTGATATTTCGGATTTACGATATCTAAAGTGATTGTGGATTCCAAATATTGTAGTTTTACAATTTCTTTTCTGTGACCGTAAGTGTAGTATGTAGTTGTATTGCCGGTTGTCGTTGCTATAGATCGACGACGATCGGTGTATGCATACTTACTTACGTTGATGATATGAGATATTATGTGTTGCTGAGATATGATGTGCAGGATTGTCGCGATTGAATAGCCGGGGGTTTTATGTGAGATGGGAGTTTTATATTTTCATTCATGTAAATTCAAATGTAATGTAATATTCTTTTATTTGGGGCACTTCCAGGTTGAGGTTGATGCCACCAGTGTTGTATATTATTTACTTTTCCGCATTAGGATGGACCCAAGGAGGGGAGCACAGGTGGCCGGGTTCTGGGGTTCAGTGGGAGGCCATCTCGAGGAGTCGAGACCGGGTCTCCTAAACTCAAGAATTGGTAGGGTCGCTTGCCGCTTTCGTAGGGGTCCAGGGTGTGGGCTTGGCTATTCATCGCGACTGTGGAATCCGTATTTTCTATTGTTGGCTAAATACTAAATACGGACGTCCTAGTATATCCCACATTATATCTATGTTTCTGCTGCGATATCTGTGATGTGATCATTTGATATGTTGTGATGGATACAGTATATAGTATATATGATATATTATATAGACGTTACTTATGTTTTACACCCGCACTAGCCCTGCCCTGCTCTGTCGTTAGTTACCTAACCTAACGGTGCACGAGGGTGTTAGTGTATATGCCCTAGAGGCCATTACTGTATCATACTAGTTTGTATATTACTTAATGGATGCTTGGGATATTCACCTTGTATATACAATCTTGCTCAAAATAGTAGTATGCTACTTGGTTTGTTTTTACTTCAATGTGTACTTGTGTTTATTTCAGTATATCACTTATACGCATTAGTGGAGCCCTTAGGATCTTTGCTTGATTACCAGCGTTGTGATGGCAGTCACACTATTGGGGGCTGGGTAATCTATAAGCACTTCCTTATTCAGGTCCCTGGTCGCAGGACTATCGAGACAGGGCATCGATACTCCGGAGTAGACCAGCGCATGCGCTTCTCATCCCAGTGTGGGAGACGGTCTGTCCCACAGCCGTCAGTACGTCGTACTTGAGATAGTATGCGGGTGCTCGTTAGGTTACGGGTACACTTGACAGGACTCGTCGGGAACTGACTAGTTGGTATTATACCTATCGTCAGTTATCAGTTCCCAGGTGACATGAGTACAGCTTAGTCCGCTGACTTGACACTGTCACTTCGCCTCGGGTGTGTTCCCACTGTACTTTGATCACTACCCTACCACGGCTCAAAGGAGTCGTGCAAACAGGTGGTGGTTGGGTGCAGTCCCGAAGCACTTGGAGGCAGTGACGGTTAGACAGGATTCGTCTCTCCCGGTATTGGGGGTTGACATCGCGCTGTGTCTAGGAGAGCCATTACACGAGTAGTCCCTGGCCAGGGCAAACGAGATATACTGGTAGGTTTCCAGTGTTATCTCAGGGTGTATTGGGCTTCACTCCGGCACGACTTGTACCGCTATTGGGGGACTGACGTTTACCGCCCCCTAGGCCCGCCATGCGATGTATCAGACGAACAGACCGGACTGTACGGAGAATGTCACACTCAGGCTCAGTAGGAGTTCAGATGGGTTTCGCCTCGTCGGTCTTCTTATCGGCATTACCTGGGGACCGTTACGCACAGCTAGTGCCGCTTGCGGTCTGTGGTTAAACCCACTGCCAACGTAGTGTCGAGTCTTTAGAGTCCCACACAGAAAGCTTTTCGCCTTTAGGCAAAAGAGTAGAGGTCGCATGGTATTGCGACAGGTCGCATGGTTTTGCGACAGGGTTCGGTCACATCCGTGCACTTGTGCACGTACAGTGTCCGGACAGTTTACACTAGCGGGCTTTGGTTTAAGCCAGATCCTAGTGTACCTTATGGGATTGGATTTATCCAGTTTGCATTCGTGTTCCTCGGAATGCGGATGCGGGTGTGTATGCACAGTTGACAGGGAGGCAGAGGCTGCGGATTCTCATTAGGGTTGTTGACAGTTGACCGTTGACTATTTGACTTTATGCTCAACCCTAATGAGAATATGATATGTGATTAACTATTATATTAATTAAGTATTATGGTGATATGGTTGTTGACTTGTTGACTTTTGTTGACTTGTTGACTTTGTTGACTTGTTGACTTTTGTTGACTTGTTGACCGGTTGACTAGGCTTGACTAGTTGACCATCATGATAACCATGGTTATCATTTCATGCCAAAGACTTTTTCTTGCTTGCTCATTTGAGTAAAATGAGTGCATGACATGATAAGGTTATGGTTGCTTCTAACCATCACATAAGACTTTTTTGATATGATGAGTTATGATCACTTTGGATTATGAGAGGGTGAAAGAAAAAAGAGTTGCTCATTCTTTCTTGCTCATTCTCTCTCTTGTTCTTGAGCTCTCCTCTTGCTCTCACCCTCAACCTCTTGCTCCCTCTCTTGATCTATGGTTCTCTTGTCTCATGAGTTGAGAATCAAGAACCATAGATAAAATCCCATTCTAAATCATCTCTACTCATTCTAGTTCACTAGGTTTGGCAAACCAAGTGAACTAGTTTCTTCAAAGAACGAAGAAGGAGCTAAAGGTTGGAGCTTTCAAGTGGATCTATCTTCGGCGTACGGAGACAACGAGAAGGAGCCATCGAACCACCATCGGAGCTTGAAGAGAAGGAGTTCAAGTTTAGGTATAACCATCTTCATCCGAGTAGCTAAATATCTTTAGCTTAGTATGCTAGTTTTAGTTTAGGTAAAGATCCCGACCTAGCTTAGTCCATGTTGCCTCTTGCGTTAAAATTTTGATTTTATACCGTTTCCGCCTCCCCGTAAGAACCGGGGGTCGCAACGTGGACTTACAGTGGTATCAGAGCCTAACTAAACTTAAACTAGCTTGGTAGTGAAGTGTAACGAAGTTCGGAACCGGAAAAATCCAAAAACCAAACTTTTACAAAAACTGAGTTTCTGTTGAAATTTTTTTGGCTCAAAATGAAAAACTTTACACTTGTAAATTCGGCTCAGGGTTTTGTGTGAACACCCAAGAAAAACGATACAGTAATTCGTCCAAACCGCCGCCCTTTCGCCGCGCGAGCTAGGCATCCGCCGCGGAAGCGCCGCGCTTTGTCGTCTTCTGTGCATCGTTTTTCGTGCAGTGTGTGTCTGTGTTGGTTTTGGGATTTTTGAAATATATTATATGTGCCCAGATTTTCCAGAAAAGAAATTTCCTTTTGGGGTCCTATAATTCCGTATTTTTCCGAACTTCACTGCACTTTGACTATGATGGTTATATCTGTGATGTTTGCATGTATTGAACGTCGGCTAATCGCTATAAGTCGATTAGTCGGGGTTATACATGATCTGTAATGTGCTGGAATGTGTATATAAATATGTTGGATTGTCGCGGGTGAATAGCCGGGGGTTGTGAGACGAGAGTTTTCTTTTCTTGCAATTCATGTAAATTTGTAAATTGATGTAATAATTATTTGTATGGCCGTACAACCGGGTCGGGGTTGTAGCCGTCATTGTATAATTTCTTTTTACTGTTTTTGCTCCTAGGATAGACCCATGGAGGGATGCACAAACTACCGGGTATGCCGAAGTGTCGAGTGGCCTACTCATGGAGATGAGGGAGGTTGCTACGCTTCGGGTACTTGGCGGGTAGTTTGCCGCACCCGTAGGGGTCTTGGGTGGGGTTTTGGCTATTCACCGCGACCGTGTAATCTGTTTTTGTTACAGGCTCGTACAAATTACAGATTCCTAGTATATCCAATGTATTTATCTGTGATCTGAAATGTTTATCATTGCAGTATATCTATATATGATATTATTTAGGCGTTGCTTATGTTTTACAGACGCGCTAGCCCAGCCTCCGCTCTGTCGTTAGTTAAGTAACCTAACGGGTAATGACGGGGCCCCGTGGCGAATGCGAATGGCATAAGCGTACGTCATATTTTGGTTGTTTTCTGCAATGGTAGGATTAAATGATGGGACGCATTAAAAGAACTAATGCAAGAATATCACGCATTAAAAGAACTAATGCAAGATAATAAACCAAGTTAAAGTCGTTGGAACACTTTCGAAAAACCACTCGGTTCTTTTCAAAAACAACTTTTAAATGCGGAGCTTGAGCCACTCCTTTTAAAAGCTATCTCGTTCCATCGACCATATCAAGTTCACTACGTTCACGGTTTTGCCAAAACCATCTGTAGCCCTCCGTCGTTTCACATGAATAGTCAATAGTATTCAAGCTGTGTATGTTGGCCAAAGTCAAGGCACAGTGATTGGTAGCTATTGGGTGTTCATGTGTAGCATAGATAGATGCGTTGGTTTGGGACAGTCGTACTGCCATTTTGGCCAAAGTCAAGGGTAGGTACGGATGGATCCAAATTAACCTGGATAATGACGGGTAGAACTTGACATGTGACTTATGATATTTTGGCCAAAGTCAAGGTCATAAGAGCATGGGGCAAAAATCCACATCGGGAGTTTCATAATTACTGAAACTTGCTAGATTTGCATACCATTTGGAGTGTGATGATTCTGGTAGGATTCCTTCAGTTTCGTCACGCAATGATATTTGGATCCCGATCCTACTGTGAGTATATGCTACTCCTCGGGAAATTTCTCACTTAACGATCAATGCTATAAACCTAGTAGGTGCCTAGAAAGGTGTTAGCGGGGCTACGCCCCCAGGGAAAAGAGATTCTTTAATTAAGGAACTTCGCGAAAGCGTTGGAAAACCTCCCTCGAAGTACCGACACCGGCCTGGCTGAACGGTTAAGCAAGTATTGTACGGTGGGATTGATCCTGACTAATTCTTCCTTTATAGTTTGAGGAGGGATTCGAGAAACAGTGGGAGCCATCCTGTTTAGACAAACTAAAAACCACTCTAAACTTGCAAGAGCATCATGCTGAGTGTTTCTTCTTCTCTCTCCTAATTGCAGCGACCAATCAACATGACTGGACTTAAGTTACTCCTAGATAAAAACAAACTGACAGGGCCAAACTACAAAGATTGGCTCAGGAATGTCAAGATAGCAATCACTTATGACAAGCTGGGGTATCTTCTTACCACCAAAGCTCCCCCTGTCCCTGGTCCAACTTCCAGCGTCGCGGATAAGGAAATCCGTAAGACTTAGGAGATTGATAGCGCGAAGGCCAAATGCCTCCTGCTTGCCTCGATGGACAACGAACATCAGAGGAGGCATAAGAATATGGACATGGAGTCCATATTGCTCCATACAAAAGAACTGTATGGAGAGCAATCACGTATCGCAAGATACGAAGCGTCGAAAAAGTTATTTTCGACAAGAATGGCCGTCGGATCATCAGTAGCCGAGCACGTGCTAAAGATGATCGGCTACATTGAGGAGCTCGCTGACCTAGGGATCACATTGGAGAGTGAGCTATATACGGATATAGTTCTCCAGTCCCTTCCTTCCACTTACGCCCAGTTTATACTAAACTTCAACCTACAAGAAAAAGAGGTTGAACTATCAGAGCTCCTCAACATGCTGAGGAGCGCAGAGGGCACCCTACAGAAAGGTAGGGAAACATTCACTTTGTTTGTAGGAGGATCATCTTCTTCTAGGTCCAAGGCGAAAGCCAAGGGAAAGAAGAAGAAGGCCCCCGCCAAACCAAGGGGCGGTGTTAGTAAAGTGGATACGAAGGGAAAAGGTAAAGCAACAAAGATAGCGGGGAAGCTTGTGGATAAGGAAGAATGCTTCTATTGTCATAAGAAAGGACACTGGAAGAATGATTGCAGGGCCTGGAAGGCCAGAACACAGGAATTGAAGCAGGTTGCAGCTTCAGCTTCAGGTGTGTATGTTATTGAAAACTGTCTTTCAATAAACTCTACTTCCTGGGTATTGGATACCGGATCAGGATCTCATATCTGTAATTCTTTGCAGGCGTTGAGAAACCGTAGTGTTTTGAAAGCAGGTGACATGACCCTCAGAGTTGCGAACGGAGCTAGCATGGATGCTAAAGCCGTGGGGGACTATCACCTGGGAATGTCAGATGGACATGTTTTGGTTTTGCGTAATTGCTTTTTTGTACCCAACGCAACTTGTAATATCATTTCTGTATCTTTAGTTTCTAAAGAAGGTTATGAATTTGCGTTTGTAAGTAATGTTGTAAACATTCACCTTAATCAAGTTCTGATTGGGTCAGGTACATTGAGTAATGGTATATACGTGTTAAACCAACCACAGATTTTTAATGTCCAGAATACACACAAAAGAAAGTCTCCAGAAATAAATCAGACTTTCTTATGGCATTGTAGATTGGGTCACATCAATGAGAGAAGGTTGACTAAGTTGCATACAGAAGGATATTTGAATGCGTTCGAATATCAATCATATGCCACTTGTCAATCTTGTCTCAAAGGAAAGATGACAAAGACTCCGTTTACTAGACATGGAGTAAGAGCGAGCGAGCTCTTGGGACTCGTACACAGTGACGTGTGCGGTCCAATGTCTACACATGCCCGAAGCGGACATTCTTACTTCATTACTTTTACGGATGACTTCTCAAGGTACGGTTATGTCTTCTTAATGAAACATAAGTCCGAGGCCTTTGGAAAATTCCAGGAGTATAAGAATGAAGTAGAGAAACAGACCGGCAAAAGTATTAAGATTCTAAGATCGGATCGAGGTGGAGAATACTTAAGTGCCGAGTTCCTGGACTATTTAAAAGAGAACGGAATTCTCTCTCGGCTTACTCCTCCATACACCCCGCAACATAACGGTGTATCGGAGAGACGGAACCGCACCCTATTGGATATGGTGCGGTCCATGATGAGTAACGCTGAGTTACCGCGATCATTCTGGGGGTATGCACTAGAATCAGCCGCATACCTTTTGAACCGAGTTCCCACTAAGACTGTGCCTACCACGCCATTTGAGATGTGGTGTGGGAAGAGACCCCATCTTAATCACATTAAGATATGGGGAAGTCCAGCTTTTGTCAAAAAGCAGCATGCGGACAAGCTCGAGGCACGCTCAGTACTGTGCAAGTTTGTGGGATATCCAAAGAATTCCAAGGGATATTTCTTCTACTGTGAAGAGGAACAAAAAGTTCTTGTTTCTCGTCATGCCCACTTTCTAGAACACCAGTTCATAGAAAAAGAAATAAGTGGGAGCGCAGTAGAACTGGAAGAAATTCCAGAACCACAGACTGTTACTGAAAGCTTGGTGGAACCAGAGGGTTCAACAGAACAGGACATTCCTACGCCGCTCCGCAGGAGTAGTAGGCAGTCTCATCCGCCCGAGAGATACTACGGTTTTCTCATAGACGGGGATAGAGAGGATTGCATCATAGATTATGATGAGCCTACTAGCTTCCAGCAGGCCGTTCAGAGCGTTGACTCAGTGAAATGGCTGGATGCAATGCGGACCGAAATGGAGTCCATGTACACCAACAAGGTATGGACGTTGGACATTGCTCCAGACGGGGTAAAACCCGTAGGATGCAAGTGGATCTTCAAAAGGAAGATTGGTGTAGATGGACAGGTTGAGACCTATAAAGCTAGGCTGGTAGCAAAGGGTTTTCGTCAAAGACCTGGCTTGGACTACGACGAAACCTTTTCTCCAGTAGCCATGCTGAAATCCATTCGGATCCTTCTTGCCATTGCTGCCTTCCACGATTATGAGATCTGGCAAATGGACGTAAAGACAGCTTTTCTAAATGGAAATTTAGAGGAGTGTGTCTATATGGACCAGCCAGAGGGTTTCATTCAGAGTGGGAGCAGCGGAAATGTGTGCAAGTTGCTTAAGTCCATCTATGGACTAAAGCAGGCATCGCGGAGTTGGAACATCTGCTTTGATGAGACGGTCAAAGAATTTGGCTTTATCAAAAATCCAGATGAACCATGCATCTATAGTAGATTTGTAGCGAGAACTGTAGTATTCCTCGTTTTATACGTGGATGACATTCTCTTAATAGGAAATGACATTCCTATGCTACAATCTGTCAAGGGGTTCTTGTCACACAGGTTCTCCATGAAAGACCTGGGTGATGCCTCATACATTCTGGGTATCCAGATCTACCGTGACAGATCCAAGAGGATATTAGGACTTTCACAGTCCAGGTACATCGACACCATACTGAAGAGGTTCAGTATGGAAGATTCCAAGCGCGGTAACTTACCGGCTTGTTACGGGATCACCCTCTCTAAAGAGATGTCTCCCAAGACTGATTTGGAGAGGGATCGCATGTCTATTATACCCTACGCTTCTGCGGTAGGCTCTATAATGTATGCGATGTTGTGTACCAGACTGGATGTAGCTTATGCACTGAGTGTGGTAAGCCGGTATCGGTCTAACCCTGGGGAGAAACACTGGATAGCGGTAAAGAACATTCTCAAGTACCTGAGAAGGACTAAGGAGATGTTCTTGGTGTATGGCGGAAAAGACCTCCAGATCGAGGCCTTTGCTGACTCCAGCTTCCAGAGTGACAAGGATGATTCCAAATCCATGTCGGGTTTTGTCTTTACCCTCAATGGAGGGGCGGTGTGTTGGAAGAGTTCCAAACAGGAAACCGTTGCAGACTCGACGATGGAAGCGGAATACATCGCTGCATCTGATGCCGCAAAAGAAGCTGTCTGGATGAGGAAGTTCTTGAAAGAACTTCAGGTGGTTCCGTCCATTGTTGATCCAATACCTCTGTATTGCGACAACAACGGGGCTATAGCATTAGCGAAGGAACCCAGGTCCCATCAGAGATCCAGGCACATCTTGAGGCGGTATCACCTGATCAGGGAGATCGTGGATCGCCAGGAGATCGAGGTTCGGAGAGTCGCTTCAGAAGACAACACTGCAGATCCATTCACCAAGGCCTTGCCCCAGACTCAGTTCGAGCGGCTGATCGAGATGATAGGTCTTCGATACGCCAGTACATGGCCTTAGTGCAAGTGGGAGATTGTTAGTGTATATGCCCTAGAGGCCATTACTGTATCATACTAGTTTGTATATTACTTAATGGATGCTTGGGATATTCACCTTGTATATACAATCTTGCTCAAAATAGTAGTATGCTACTTGGTTTGTTTTTACTTCAATGTGTACTTGTGTTTATTTCAGTATATCACTTATACGCATTAGTGGAGCCCTTAGGATCTTTGCTTGATTACCAGCGTTGTGATGGCAGTCACAGTAGTGGGGGCTGGGTAATCTATAAGCACATCCTTATTCAGGTCCCTGGTCGTAGGACTATCGAGACAGGGCATCGATACTCCGGAGTAGACCAGCGCATGCGCTTCTCATCCCAGTGTGGGAGACGGTCTGTCCCACAGCCGTCAGTACGTCGTACTTGAGATAGTATGCGGGTGCTCGTTAGGTTACGGGTACACTGGACAGGACTCGTCGGGAACTGACTAGTTGGTATTATACCTATCGTCAGTTATCAGTTCCTAGGTGACATGAGTACAGCTTAGTCCGCTGACTTGACACTGTCACTTCGCCTCGGGTGTGTTCCCACTGTACTTTGATCACTACCCTACCACGGCTCAAAGGAGTCGTGCAAACAGGTGGTGGTTGGGTGCAGTCCCGAAGCACTTGGAGGCAGTGACGGTTAGACAGGATTCGTCTCTCCCGGTATTGGGGGTTGACATCGCGCTGTGTCTAGGAGAGCCATTACACGAGTAGTCCCTGGCCAGGGCAAACGAGATATACTGGTAGGTTTCCAGTGTTATCTCAGGGTGTATTGGGCTTCACTCCGGCACGACTTGTACCGCTATTGGGGGACTGACGTTTACCGCCCCCTAGGCCCGCCATGCGATGTATCAGACGAACAGACCGGACTGTACGGAGAATGTCACACTCAGGCTCAGTAGGAGTTCAGATGGGTTTCGCCTCGTCGGTCTTCTTATCGGCATTACCTGGGGACCGTTACGCACAGCTAGTGCCACTTGCGGTCTGTGGTTAAACCCACTGCCAGCGTAGTGTCGAGTCTTTAGAGTCCCACACAGAAAGCTTTTCGCCTTTAGGCAAAAGAGTAGAGGTCGCATGGTATTGCGACAGGTCGCATGGTTTTGCGACAGGGTTCGGTCACATCCGTGCACTTGTGCACGTACAGTGTCCGGACAGTTTACACTAGCGGGCTTTGGTTTAAGCCAGATCCTAGTGTACCTTATGGGATTGGATTTATCCAGTTTGCATTCGTGTTCCTCGGAACGCGGATGCGGGTGTGTATGCACAGTTGACAGGGAGGCAGAGGCTGCGGATTCTCATTAGGGTTGTTGACAGTTGACCGTTGACTATTTGACTTTATGCTCAACCCTAATGAGAATATGATATGTGATTAACTATTATATTAATTAAGTATTATGGTGATATGGTTGTTGACTTGTTGACTTTTGTTGACTTGTTGACTTTGTTGACTTTTGTTGACTTGTTGACCGGTTGACTAGGCTTGACTAGTTGACCATCATGATAACCATGGTTATCATTTCATGCCAAAGACTTTTTCTTGCTTGCTCATTTGAGTAAAATGAGTGCATGACATGATAAGGTTATGGTTGCTTCTAACCATCACATAAGACTTTTTTGATATGATGAGTTATGATCACTTTGGATTATGAGAGGGTGAAAGAAAAAAGAGTTGCTCATTCTTTCTTGCTCATTCTCTCTCTTGTTCTTGAGCTCTCCTCTTGCTCTCACCCTCAACCTCTTGCTCCCTCTCTTGATCTATGGTTCTCTTGTCTCATGAGTTGAGAATCAAGAACCATAGATAAAATCCCATTCTAAATCATCTCTACTCATTCTAGTTCACTAGGTTTGGCAAACCAAGTGAACTAGTTTCTTCAAAGAACGAAGAAGGAGCTAAAGGTTGGAGCTTTCAAGTGGATCTATCTTCGGCGTACGGAGACAACGAGAAGGAGCCATCGAACCACCATCGGAGCTTGAAGAGAAGGAGTTCAAGTTTAGGTATAACCATCTTCATCCGAGTAGCTAAATATCTTTAGCTTAGTATGCTAGTTTTAGTTTAGGTAAAGATCCCGACCTAGCTTAGTCCATGTTGCCTCTTGCGTTAAAATTTTGATTTTATACCGTTTCCGCCTCCCCGTAAGAACCGGGGGTCGCAACGTGGACTTACAGAGGGGACATCGAGGCGAATGCGGATGGCATAAGTGTACGTCGTATTTATCTGTGATATCTAGGAAGCATAAGCTGATGGGATTTTTTATTAATGAGATTAATAAAAAGAAAAGAAACCTAAAAAATGTAGTAGAATCAAAACTTTATAAAAAAGGTAGCTACAGTTTTGCTTTGCATAGTGGTATATATGATATATCCTGCACCTTATTCGATGAGGAAAGAGCCGAGATCCCTTCACCGGGAGTGACCTCTTTAGCGAAACTGGCAGATGCTACAAAACTCGGTTTGTCTTTTGATTGCTTTTAGAGTTTTGCTTTGCATAGTGATATATATGATATGTCATGCACCTTATTCGATGAGGAAAGAGCCGAGATCCCTTCACCGGGAGTGACCTCTTTAGCAAAACTAATGAAAGCCTCAAAAACACTCCATTTCAAATTTTCACATGATTCTACAACGATATCAAGTTCATTACGCTCATGGTTTTCTAAAAAACCTGCGTAGCCCTCCGTCATTTCAGATAGAGACTAGTTAGTATTCGTGCTGCGTTTGTTGACCTTAGCTAAGGCGTAGTGTACGGTAGCTAATTAGTATTTATCTGCTAAAACATGAGATGTGATTGAGTTAGGGTAGTCGTGCGACTTTGTTGACTTTAGCCAAGGGTCGTACGGGTGGGTTTAATTCAATCATGAAATGACGGGTTGAACTTGACTAGCACTTATGATTTGTTGACCTTAGCCAAGGTCATAAATTGCTAGGGGCAAAATATTATCGGGAATTTCAAGTGTTGAAATTTGCAATGAGATTGCATACCTCCTATGAGATAGTTGGATCCCGATACCCACTGCGAGTAAGTGTTACTCCTGGGAGAGTTTTACACAGGACAATTAGCCGATGAAGTAGGTGTCTAGAAAAGTGTTAACGGGGTTACGCCTCTGGGAAAATGAGGTTTACTTTAATTAGGTCTGTGCGAAAGCACGGGGAACCTCCCTCAAGTACCGACACTGATCTGGCTGAAAGATTGACGAAATTGTAGGGTGTAATTAATCCCAGCTAATCTTACCTTTTAGGGTTTGAAGGTAGATTTGATAAAAACAGTGGGAGACATCCTGATTAGATAAGATAATAACCAATCTAATCTTGCAAGAGCATACGCTAAAGTGTTTTCTTCTCTCTCTCTCCAGGTAGCGACTATGTCAGGCCATAATCAAGATGATAATATGGATGTATTGACTGAACCCGCTTATTATACTGAGCAGGGGAACGTTGGACCCGTTTTTTCTTATAAGAGTTATAAGACTGAACATGGAATAGAAGAATATATGGATTCTCACGCCGCCCAAAAGAACATGCATGTTGATGCATCTTCTTCAGGTGTGTTAGTTATTGAGAACTGTTTCTCAGTTCACCCTACGTCCTGGGTATTGGATACCGGATTAGGATCCCACATATGTAAATTGTTACATGGGCTACGAAAAGGTAGAGAACTGGGAAAAGGTGATCATTCCGTTCAAGTAGGGAACGGTGCAAGTATTGCAGCCAAAGCAGTTGGCGAATATCACCTAGTATTGCCAAGTCATAATACACTGATTCTAAATAAGTGCTATTATATACCAAACATGATGTGCAATATTATATCAGTTTCTTTATTAAGTAAAGAAGGATATAATTTTGTAATAAGGATAATGTTATGAACATATTCCTAGATCAAAAGTTGATTGCATGAGGCTCGTTACATAATGGCATATTCATTCTAAATCAAAATACAGTCCTCAATATACAAAACACACACAAGAGGAAAAGTTCGGAAATGAACGAATCCTACTTGTGGCATTGTAGACTTGGTCATATCAATGCGACACGACTGGCTAAGTTACATAAGGATGGTTATTTGAATCCGTTCGAATTATCATCTTATGATACTTGTCATTCATGTCTCAAAGGAAAAATGACCAAAGCTCCGTTTAGTCGACACGGAGAAAGAGTTACCGAACTCTTAGGACTGGTACATAGTGATGTATGCGGTCCCATGTCTACACATGCCAGGAACGGTTCTTCCTACTTCATTACATTCACTGACGATCTCTCAAGATTCGGATATGTGTTCCTGATGAAACACAAGTCTGAAGCTTTTGAGAAATTCAGAGAATATAAGCACGAAGTAGAGAATCAAACGGGCAAAAGTATTAAGATTCTTCGATCTGATCGAGGAGGTGAATACTTAAGCAATGAGTTCCTAGATTATCTAAAAGAGAATGGGATTCTCTCTCAGCTTACTCCGCCTTATACACCACAGCACAACGGTGTGTCGGAGCGGAGGAATCGCACCATATTAGATATGGTGCGCTCTATGATGAGTACAGCTGAGTTACCTATTTCCTTCTGGGGGTATGCGCTGGAGACAGCCATATACCTATTGAATAGACTTCCAACTAAATCTGTGCCTACCACTCCATATGAGATATGGAATGGGAAGAGACCATCTCTTAAAAGAGTTAAGATATGGGGTTGTCTGGCTTATGTTAAAAAGCAAAATCCGGACAAACTCGAGGCACGATCAGTTCTTTGTAACTTTGTAGGATATCCAAGCAATTCGTATGGATATCTATTCTACCACAGTGAACAACAAAAGGTGTTTGTTGCTCAACATGCCACCTTCTTAGAAAAGGAATTTCTTACAAAAGAAATTAGTGGCGATGAGGTAGAGCTGGAAGAGGTTCCAACAACATAAACTACAACTGAAGATTTAGTGGAACCAGAGGATTCAGTAGTACCCGACGAACCCCAGCCTCTCCGCCGATCTAGCAGGGTTTCTCATCCGCCTGAGAGTTATTACGGTTTTCTCATTGATGGTGGAAGCGAGGATTGCATCATGGAAGATGATGACCGGACTAGTTTCGAGCAGGCCATCACGAGTGGTGACTCTGTGAAATGGCTGGATGCAATGCGATCTGAGATGGAATCCATGTACACCAATAAAGTATGGATTTTGGAAAATGCTCCTGAAGGGGTAAAACCCATTGGGAGCAAGTGGATTTTTAAAAGGAAATTTGGTGTAGATGGAAAAGTTGAGACTTTCAAAGCTAGACTTGTAGCAAAGGGTTTTCGTCAACGACCAGGTGTGGATTATGACGAAACCTTTTCTCCAGTAACTATGCTTAAGTCCATCCGGATCTTACTTGCCATTGCTGCATACCATGACTACGAAATCTGGAAAATGGATGTTAAGACCGCCTTTCTAAATGGTGATTTAGAAGAGTGCGTGTACATGACTCAGCCAGAGGGCTTCGTAGATAGTGGGAGCAGCGGAAAGGTGTGCAAGCTGCTTAAATCCATTTATGGGTTGAAGCAAGCATTGCGGAGTTGGAACATCTATTTTGATGTAGTAGTCAAAGAGTTTGACTTCATCAAAAACATAGATGAACCTTGTATCTATAAGAAGGTAGCAGAGGGTAAGGTTGTCTTCCTCGTATTGTACGTGGATGACATACTCTTGACAGAAAATGATATTCTTATGCTGCAATCAGTCAAGCTCTTCTTATCACAAAGATTCTCAATGAAAGATCTAGGTGATGCCTCCTGTATATTGGGGATTAGGATCTATAGAGATAGATCTAAAAGGATACTGGGATTGTCCCAATCCAGGTACATTGACACCATACTAAAGAGGTTTAGTATGGAAGAATCCAAGCGTGGGAACCAACCCATGATCTCTGGACTCACTCTCTCCAAAGAGATGTCTCCCAAGACTGATTTGGAGAGAGCTCGCATGCAAGGGATACCCTATGCTTCGGCAGTAGGCTCTATCATGTATGCGATGCTATATACCAGACCCGATGTAGCATACTCACTAAGTGTAGTGAGTCGGTATCAAGAAGATCCTGGAGAGAGTCACTGGACGGCTGTGAAGAACATTCTCAAGTACTTACGAAGGACTAGAGACATGTTCTTGGTGTATGGTAACGGAGAACTCTGGGTGGAGTCCTTTACCGATTCCAGCTTCCAAAGTGATAAGGACGACTCTAAGTCGCACTCGGGATTTGCCTTTACCCTCAATGGAGGGGCGGTATGTTGGAAGAGTTCCAAACAGGATACCGTTGCAGACTCGATGATGGAGGCTGAATACATCGCTGCCAACGATGCTGCCAAAGAGGCTGTCTGGATGTAGAAGTTCATTAGTGAACTTGATGTGGTTCCATCCATTGAACATCCAATACCTCTGTATTGCGATAACAATGGAGCTGTGGCTTTGGCCAAGGAACCCAGATCCCATCAGAAGTCCAGACATATTCTGAGGCGGTATCACCTGAACAGGGAGATAGTTGATCGCCGGGAGATCGAGGTCAGGAGAGTAGATACGAAGGACAACACTGCGGATCCACTCACGAAGGCCATTCCCCAGATACAGTTTGAGAGATTATTCAGGATGCTAGGTATGAGATACTACAGCAGCTGGCCTTAGTGCAAGTGGGAGATTGTTAGTTATGTATATGCCCTAGAGGCCATTGTTGTACATATGATATATATTATGATGGATGCTTGGATATATATAGAGAGGACTTTCTTGCTCGTCATGATAGTATGCTATTTAGTTTCACTTTATCTTAACATGTTGACTTGTATTGGTTTACTGTTTTTCTCTCACATGTTGATAAAGCCCTTAGGATCTGTACTCGACTACTGGGATTATGATGAGATCATACTAGTGGGGCCACGGTAGTCGATGAGTACATCCTATAAATGTTCCTAGTCGAGGGTATATCGAGACGGGGCATCGATACACCAGAGTAGACTAGCGTATACCCATCTTGACCCATATGATGGGTGATGGATGATCCCATATCCATCGATGTTTGACATCAAAGATGGTGTACGGGTGCTCAGTGGAGACTGGGTACACTGGACGGACTCGCCGAGAACTCCCAGATGGTGATATACCACACGTCAGATGGCAGTTCTCCGGTGACACTGGTACAGGGTAGTCTGTAGACCCGAGATCGTCATAGAGTCTTGTGTGATTCCCACTGTGCTTTGATTTCCACCTTACCACTTTCAAGAGGGCATGCAAAACGGTGGCTTTTGGGTACAGTCCCGAATCACATGGAGGCAATGAGCGATAGGAGGTGATTCGTTTCTCCCGGTATAGGGAGTTGATGTTGTGCTGTGTTCGATTGGCTATAACTGGAAGCCCCTGGCCAGGGCTGATATAGAGATATACTGGTAAGTGTTACTAGTAGTTTCTCGACCTGTTATGAGCCTCACATCGACACGACTTATCGGTTACTGGGGTCTGACGTATACCACCCCTAGACTTGATATGCGACATATCAGACGAACAGACCGGACTGTACGGGAGTGTTACTGATTGGATTCACAGGAGAACGGACATGCTAGCTTGTTGATCTTCTGATCGCTCAATATCTGGGTGGCTATTACGTTTAGCTGACCGCTTGCAGCTTGTAGGTGTTTGATATGATCATCACCTGCTACCGGCGTATTGACGATTCTTTAGAGTCCTACACAGACGTTTCTTGGCTCAGGCAAAACGGAGTAGAGGCACATATGTGATATGTGCAGGACCGAGGATAATGCAATATGAGATACTGTATTATATTCTCGCGATATTTAGATATGAATCGGGACATCGGATCAAGTGTTGATTCGATGAATCGGTACATGATATATTAGTCGGTTATATTCGATATAGCCGGATTGTCGGATCAAGTGTTGATTCGATGATTTAATGTATAATGATATATATGATATATTGTATCACATTATCTAATATTGGCTCGCTTTATTATTTCATTTTCTCACCGGATTAATACATTGATATATATGCGATATATGTTAATTGTATTATTTTCTTTTGTTGCAAATATATAATATATATGTGATATATATTATTGTGACATGTAATGATATATTATGAAATATGTTTAAGGATGATAAAAAGGGATTAGGGTTTGATTAGGGTTAGCTCTTTCTTGTTCATTCTAGAAGGATTCTATTTTGTCTTAGTTAAGATATTATGGTTGATACTTATCCTTAACCTAACCAAACCCTAACTCTAGTTTATTCTCTACAAACTTTTAGCCTCTCATCCTTGACCATGGTTCCATAATCAATCATATACATTTATCTTCTATTCATCACAAAAGGATTATTCTCTTCATTTTCTTCATCTTCTTCTCTCTTGAGTTTGAGAAAAAGCTCACTAGAAATTCCTTTTGTGATAATTTATTGTGAGAAAGTGAATTAAAAAGAAAGCATAAATACTACTCCATCATCCTCATCTAATCTAGCCCATTAGATTAGGGTGTTCATCTCTTTAGAGTGAGGAAGCTTGGGTTATAGCAACTTCGACGTAGATCATCGGAAAATCGGAACACTTCAAGCTAGCATGGATCGTTCGAGTCGTGGAGCCTCTCTTGAGTCCGGGAGATCGTGGATCGCGGCGAAGGACTTCTACTCGGAGCTTGTGAAGCGAAGGAGCGGACTACAAAGGTTGTAATCCCTCACACTTAGCTTTAAAGATGTTATCTTGCATGCTAAACCCTAATAATCTAGCAAAGATCCCGTCTTTGGGTTGTTCGGCACATGTAAAATTTTATTCGGGCATGTTTGATGCTTTATGAACCTTCACAAGTGTGCCTAGGAACCCTACATCTCTCTCACATCTATTATTTGCTTCTTCTTCCTCAAAGCCCAAGAGAGCTCTCTAGGTTTTGAGAGAAGCTTATAAACAAGTGAGAAAAGTAATTCTAAAGTGAGCAAAAATCCTACTTCATCATCCTCTACTAGATTAGCACTTTAGTATAGGGTGTTAGGTTCACTAATCTTTCATTAGTGAAGTAGTAGCTTGGGTTAGTGTCTCCTCGACGTAGATTATGTTCGGCCTCGAAAACTTCAAGCTAGTTCGTTCCTTTCTTCTTGTGAAGCTATGCTAGAGTCTGGAAGATCACTACTTGGAGCGAAGGTACTACTACACGGAGCTATTGAAGTGAAGGACCGGTCTACAAAGGTTGTATTCCTAGTTCACTTAGTTGTAAAGTAGTTTACACTTTGTTTTGTCTAAATCTCTAATAAAGATTTTTGGGTTAGGATTGCTTAGCATGGCAAATTTTTCAAAATGGCATGGACGATACCTCCCGAAACCTTGCTGTCGTGCCGAACAATCCTACATCGCCACCAGCCTAAGGTTTGGATGAAGACCATCCAATAAGCGTAATAGGTGTACTCTCCTTTGTCAGGAACCATCGCAACCTGAGAGAAGGTAATGGGAAAAGACACCTAAATAATCCTATTCTATTTCTCCTGAACCGGAAACCATTCTCGAATTTGGAACAAGTTCCTTCGAGTTCGTATGTAACTATACGATGGCATATCCAATAGAAGTGGATATCCGTATTGATATGGAGTGATCTTGAGAAATCCAAAGTGAATGTAGGAGCGGCAGCGGTATACACGGTTTTTGTCGTGAATGACAGCAGTCACAATTTTCTTTGCCGTTATTCTAGTCCCTTTATATGTCTCTACTTATTACCTTTTGTACACCACACTTTGGCTTAATTGGTTTTCTTCCTTCTTTACCCTTCGGCACCTGCCTATGGTTTGGAGGAAGACTATCCAATAAGCTCAATAGGTGTACCCTCTCCTAATCTTAGGAGCCCTCACAACCTGAGAAAAGGTAAAGTGAAAAGACAACCGAATAATCTTATTCAATTTCTCCAGAACCAGAATCTATCCTCGAATCTGGAACAAGTTCCTTCGAGTTCGTATGTAACTATACGATGGATTTATTCAATGGAAGTGGATGTTCGTAGTGATACGGGGTGTTCTAGAGAAATGCAAAGATGATATAGAAGTGGCAATGATGTATGCGACACCATGACATTTCAAAAGCCAAAGTGTTTTAAGAATGTTCGGTTAACTTGGTTCATAAGTTTTAGTCAAGGGTCGGGCCGTGGTCGCTTCCAAAGAGAGAGAGAGAGAAAAGAAACACTCAGCATGCACTCTAACCTAAATCAGAATGGTTAATCACTTTATCTAATTAGGATGGCTCCCACTGTTTTCTTGAATTCTCCTCCAAACCCTAAAGGAGAATTAGTAGGGATCATCTAAAATCACCCGAGGAGTAATCCTACTCATCAGTAGGAATCGGGATCCAACTCTCATCGCATGATAACTTGATGGAAGCCACTCAAGTCACCACACTCTAGAAGGTATGCGCATGCTTGGCAAGTTTCCTGTATATTTGAAACTCCCGATGTGTGTTTTTACCCCAAGCGGCTTATGACCTTGACTAGGTCAACATATCATAAGTCGTAAGTTAAGTTCAACCCGTCATTATCCTGGATTAATTAGACACACCCATATGAGCCCTTGACTAGGTCAATATGATCGTACGACTGTCCTAACCAATCGCATATCTATGCAGCAAAAAAGTACTATAGAGCTACCGATCACTACGCCTTGACTAGGTCAACATATGTAGCACGAATACTAAGCAATACTCGTATGAAATGACGGAGGGCTACGGCTGGTTTTTGGCGAAAAAACTTTAGTGTAATGAACTTGATATCGTTGAAGGAATCCAAGTGGCTTTACAAATTTATAGTGGCGAAAAACTTTTGCTAAAGAGGTCACTCCCGGTGAAGGGATCTCGGCTTTTTCCTCGTCGAGTGCGGTGCGGGATATTCCAAACTGAATACCACGATGCAAAGCAAAAGAATCGACTATGGTGAAGTTATTACATTATCGCAAACTTTTACTCAAGTGGTCACTCCCGATGAAGGGATCTCGGCCCATGCCTCGTCGAATGAGGTGCTGGATATTCATAACCGAATAGCACTGTGCAAAGCAAAAGAGAACGTCTGTAATGTCAGTTTTTTAAAAACTTGATTCCAATAACATCATATAGGTTTATTTTATCCTTGCATTGATAAGAATCAATGCAGTCCCATCAAATAATCACACCAAAAAAGAACGGAAATATGATGTACGTATATGCCATCCGCATTCGCCACTGGGTCTCGTCATCACCCGTTAGGTTACTTAACTAACGACAGAGCGGGAACTGGACTAGCACGAGTGCAAAACATATACAACATCTACTAGTATATATATAAATATATATAACAATAATCCCAGGCATGATATAAAGCAACATCACAGAAGTATCACAGAAGAAATACAGAATGGTGGATAATCCTGGAGCCTCGGGTTTCACTTGAGCCATAAATGAAACCCGACGTTCCCTGTCGTGTGGATAGCCTGTGCAATGAAAACCTAGACCCCTACGAGCGTGGTAAGTTACTCACCAAAACCAGAAGTGAGGAAAACCCCTTCAACAACGTGAATGGGCCACCCAGCACTTTACGGAATCCGGTAATTTGAGCACCCCTCCTGGGTCAACCTATACCTCCTACGAATGTGGCGAATAGCCAACTAATTCTAGAGTAAAGTCCCTTCTGTCTCAACGCTATGAGATGCGGACCCGTTGCCCTCTAGAACCCGGCTATTCGTGCAATCCACCGCGTGGTAATCCTACTACAGAAAAGAAAATAATATACAAGGGTGACATCGACCTCAACCTGGTCGTGCCCCAAACGAATAATATACAAATTGGCAGTGACGGCAGTCCATATGTCGGACGCTCTCCCCGCAATAACAAATGTACAAATAAAGCTAAACTGAACTAACATTGCACCATAGCTATCCACCACGACGATCCAACCAACATCACAGCACAACGCAGAACATCAACGTGAATGTCATGTTCGCAAACCCGTCTAAAAGAACTATAGAAATTAGACAAGTTGTACCGATCTAATGACATTCACAGTCGCAGATAGTAATGTAAGTACTGTAAACTTTAAACAATGTTAGAAAATATCGAGTTCGAAATAACCCCGAATAGCCCCAAACAACTAGATAAATCCATATCAAAACTAGGCTAAACAAACAATACCAGTGCACCAATATTCCAGAGACCAACACCCAAAATACGAAGCCCAAATTCCCTATTATGGCCGGCCTCCTCGGTTTTTGAGGCAATGTGCTCGGGTCAATTTTGTTCGAATGGGTTCGTATTTGGGGTATGTTCTAGTGGCCATATAAGAAATCTTCTGCAGTTGCTAAAATAATTTTTTGAAGACTTTAAAAAATGACAGAGAATGGAATCTGCAATGCATCGTTTCCGGGTTGTTTCGATTTTGATACTTTTACATTGTTTAAACAAACTAGCTTAGGGTTTAAAGGCTGGCTCCGATACCATGTTGGGTTACAGTAGCGCCCCGACCATCAAACCGTGGCCAAATACGGAACAAAAATTTACTGAACTGGCGCTACCATTACCCGATGCCCGGATCTACCTTAAACCTTAAACTAGCAAGCTATATATAAGAAGTTAGATGGTTATACCGAGTTGATCCGTGTCCTTCGATCTTCAACCATCATCCCCAAGCTTTTAGTAGCTCCTTGATCGAGTTTGGTTTCCGGTCTTCCTCCATCTACGATGATCCACCTGAGGGAAACGGCCCAAGCTTCAGCCTCGTCGAGCGAGGCTACCGACGCTCCAAGGTTGCTAGCAATGAAGAGTGGAGGTGTAGGAATGTGTTACTATCTTTTTCTCTCATCATAATGTGCTCAATGAGCAACCATAAAAGATGAAGGAGGTGAGGAAATAATGGCATGAGCAACTCAAGAATGGCTAAGTGTTAAGGTGAGAATAGAATGAAGCAATGAAGCAAGTGAAGTAAAAGACCAAGTCCTCACAAATCTTGTGGCTTCCCTCCCTCTCTCTCAAGCACAAAATCCACACACAAAAATATCTCTTTTTCTTTTCCAATAAAAAAGTAAGACCCATGCCTCTCTATTTGTCCAAGACCCATGCTCATGCCACCTCACCCCTCCACCTCATTTCCATAATTGTTTTTCTAAAAAGAAATCAATAATGAGGTGGACATCTTCTAAAAGTTATTCCGTATAAATACAGAATACTTTCCTGTACACGTATCGAAATACATATACGCGTATTCGTACAAAAATACGATTAGCCAGGAGAGAAAAAGAATAGTGAACAATAATACTAGAATGCATATATATAGATACACACATTAATTATTAAATCAAAACCTGATTTAATAATCCGGCACAATCCTAAGCCGCCAGTATTATCAACCGTCTGATTAAAGTCAGTGCAGCATGTGCACATATTTAATCGGACACCTGTATGTACCAACATACGTCATCTACACCATATCGCCTGAACCGTGAAAAACCCTCTGCGTGGGACTCTAAAAACTCGTCAATACGCCGGCAGTTGGTTTAACCACAAGCATGTCAGCGGCAGTACGTAACGGCCATCCAGGTATTGAGCGAAAGGGAGGCCGACGAGCAAACCCATCCTGAACCCCTACTGAGCCTAACAGTGACAATATCCATACAGTTCGGTCTGTTCGTCTAAGAGTATCGCATATCGAGTCTAGGGGGTGGATAAAGTCAGACCCCTAACAACGCGACATTCAGTGTCGGCATGAAATAGATCACCACCTGAGAAACTATCGATCCTGGATCGGTAATTCTCGTCCACCGTGGCCACATATTTCTAGTGATGGCCACCCGTGCACAACGCGACATCAACCCCTAATACCGGGAGAGACGAATCCCAGACGATCCGATCACTGCCTCCATGTAGCTTGGGACTGTACCCAACTAAAACCTGTTTGCACGATTCCTTTGAGCCATGGTAGGGTAGTAATCTAAGCACAGTGGGAACCCACACGAGACAAATGATGATCTCAGGTCGACAGACGAATCTGTACCCATGTCACCTGGGAACTGCTATCTGACAATAGGTATAATACCAAGTTGCACATTCCCGGCGAGTCCGTCCAGTGTACTCATAATCCAATGAGCACCTGTATACTATCTTAGGTGAACAAATTAACACCAATGGCTTGTGAGAACTGGACACCACTCCTCGTCGGGGTCTCGATCAATATACACTAGTCTACACTGGAGTATCGATGCCTAGTCTCGATACTCCCACGACTAGGGACATTTAAGGATATTCTTGTAGACCCCAAGCTCCCACGTATATGATCGCCATCATAATGCTGGTAGTCAGGCAAGAATCCTATGGGCTCTATCAACATGTACATGCTGATAAAGACAAACCAGATAGCATACTATCATCTCGAGCAAGACTGTTCTACCGGTATAGGTCCTCCCAAAATCATCATAATCACCTGCCTGCGATTACGATAATTTGCTCGAGGGCACTATAGACAACACTTCTCATCCCAGCAGGAGAGATAGTCTGTCCCACAGCCATCGGTACGTTGTACTGGAGATAGGATGCAGGTGCTCATTGGGTTATGAGTTACACTGGACGGACTCGTAGGGAACTGCTGGTTGGTACTATACCTATCGTCAGGTAGCATTTCCCAGGTGACATGAGTACAGCTTAGTCCGTTGACTTGACATTGCTGCTTCGCCTCAAGCGTGTTCCCACCGTTCTTAGATTTCTACCCTACCACAGCTCTGCTGAGTCGTACAAAGAGGTAGTAGTTGGATGCAGTCCCGAAGCCCTTGGAGGCAGTGGCGGTTAGATAGGATTCGTCTCTCTCGGTATTAGGGGTAGATATCGTGCTATGTTTGGAGAGCCATTACACAAAGCCCCTAGCCAGGACAAGTGAGATTTACTGGTAGGCATTCCAGTAGTTTCTCAGGGTGTTTTGGGCTATACTCCGACACGACTTATACCGCTATTAGGGGTCTAACGTTTACCGCCCCCTAGGCCCGATATGCGACTCTTAGATGAACAGACCGGACTGTACGGAGATTGCCACAGACAGGCTCAGTAGGAGTTTGGATGAGCTTGCTCGTCAACCTTCTTATCGACAGATACCTGGGTAGACGTTACGTACAGCTAGTAACGCTAACGTGCTTACGGTTAAACCCACTGCCAGAGTACTGTCGAGTCTTTATAGTCCCAAACAGAGGGTTTCCCAGCTTCGGCCGAAACGAGTAGAGGTCGTATGATTTTACGACAAGGTTCGATCACATACGTGTACTTGTGCGGGTGTGATGTTTGAGCAGACAATACTAGTGGGTTTTGGTTTAAGCCGGATCCTAGTATTTGATTATTAGATTAGTTTTGTTTCATTATATTCGTGTTTCTCGGAACACAGACGCGGGTATGTATATACGGATGAGAAGGGGTATAGACGGAGACATCTCATTAGGGTTTTGACCATTGACTTGGTCAAAACAAATATGAGAAAAGGAAAAGTATTTGTTATTTTTGATAAATGATTTTTTGTGGCATGGCTACTTATGTTGACCACATGACTTGGATTGACTTGTTGACCTTAGATATTTTGTGAGATATTTTTTTACCTTAGATATTTTGTGAGATATTTTGGTGAGATATTTTCCATGCCATGTGGTCATATATAAGTTATCCATTCTATTATTTATGATCATTATCAAAAATGTATTCTCTCTCCTAAAGCTTGCTTTCTTCTTCTTCCTCTCAAAACCCTAGTGTCTCATGTGTTGAGAATCAAGGGTTTAGTGAGACAAAGCTACTCTAAATCACACTCTCCTCACTCTAGGTTACTTAGTTTAGCACACCAAGTGATCTAGTTGCCTCAACATGGAGGTTTTGCTCAAGGTTGGAACTCTCGGGTGGATCTTCTACTACTTTGAGAAGCCGACGAGGAGGTGCTTTCCATTTCCATTCCAAGGAGCTTGGGAGGTGAACGAGGATAGCGAGAACACAAGAAGGACTTGGAACTCTAGGTATAATCTTCTAACATAGTAGATAGAACCTCTAGTTAGTTTGTTAGATATGGTTTAGCTAAGATCTTGGTGTTAAAGACGATGATACCTTGTGTAAAATCGTTTTTTACCCATTCCGCCTCCCCATAAACCGGTGGGGTGTGTAACGTCGACTTACAGTTGTATCAGAGCCGACTAAACCATAGCTAACAGTTTAAACGACAAGTAAAACTACAAAACCGAAATAACCCGAAAACATTGAAGCGTAGATTTAAGTTTCTGTCGATTTTTCAGAAGACTCTAAAAACTACTTTAACAATGCAGAGTACTCTTTGAACTGTAAAATGAACACAGAACAAAAATGGGACATTTCCACCCAAACTGGGCTAGCCACAATGAAAAAACACCGGCGAGCTCGGTCCAGTTTTAGGGAAATGCTTCGTATTTTAGTGTATGTCTTTGTGACTTGGATCTAGGGCTTCAGGAGTTGTTTGTTTTCGCCTATTTTGATTTTATTGTAAATTATTTACTGAGGAAAATACCGGGTGTTCCGAAGACGCGGTTTAATGACGTTTAATGTTTCAAGTTCTATTAAATCTGTTTGTAAACTTCCGCTAATTGCTATATGTCGGTTAGTTGAGGGTTGCACATTTCTATGATGATTATATTGGTTTGTGTATATGAACTTGTTGGATCATCATGATGAATATCCGGGATGTGAGATGAGGGTTTTCATTCTTTCATTCGATGTAAAATTTGTAAAGTGATGTAATATTATTTTTGTGGGGCACATCCGGGTTGAGGTTGTAGCCACCGTTGTCTTATTTATTTTACTGTTTTTGCTCCTAGGATAGACCCAAGGTGGGGTGCACAAACTACCGGGTACTTTGAAGTGCCGAGTGGCCTACTCACTTTGTTGAGGAAGGTTGCTTCACTTCGGGTATTTTGCGGGTAGTTTGCCGCACCCGTAGGGGTCTAGGGTGGGGTTTGGCTATTCATCACGACCATGGAATCCGTCTTTCGTTACAGGCTCAAACGAAATGTGGATTCCTAGTATTTCCAATGTGTTCATTTGTGATCTGGAATGCCTATCATTGTGTCTAACGAATGTATATATCTATATATGATATCTAGTAGACGTTGCTTATGTTTTGCATCCGCGCTAGTCCAGCCCCCACTCTGTCGTTAGTTAAGTAACCTAATGGGTGATGACGGGGCCCCGTGGCGAATACGGATGGCATAAGCGTACATTGTATTTTCGTTGTTTTCTGCAATGGTAAGATTAATTGATGGGACTGCATTAAATTAATGCTAAGCAAACAAACCAAAGTTGAATCGTTGGAACAATTTCAAAACCACTCGGTTTTTTCAAAACAGCAAAACATTTAAAATGCGGAGCTTAAACCACTCTTTTTAAATGCTATCAAGTTCCTTCGATTATATCAAGTTCACTATATTCATGGTTTCGCCAAAACCATTCGTAGCCCTCCGTCATTTCAGTTGGATATTCAGTAGTATTCTAGCTATGTATTTTGACCTTCGTCAAGGCATAATGATTGGTAGCTTCTGAATATTCATCTGTAGCATAGATAGATGCGTTGGTTTGGGGCAGTCGTACTGCTATTTTGGCCTTCGTCAAGGGTATGTACAGGTAGATTCAAATTAACCTGGATAATGATGGGTATAACTTGACATGTGACTTATGATATGTTGGCCTTCGTCAAGGTCATAAGAGCATGGGGCAGAAATCTACATCGGGAGTTTCTAAAGAAACTGAAACTTGCTAGTGTTGCATACAATTTGGAGTGTGATAATTTTGTTAGGATTCCTTCGAATTTATCGCACGATGATATTTGTATCCCGATCCTACTATGAGTATATGCTACTCCTCGGGAGATTTTTTCACTTAACGATCAATGCTATAAACCAAGTAGGTGTCTAGAAAGGTGTTAGCGGGGCTACGCCCCCAGGAAAAAGAGGTTATTTAATTAAGGAACTTCGCTAAAGCATCGTAAAACCTCCCTCGAAGTACCGAAATTGGCCTGGCTGAACGGTTAAGCAAGTATTGTATAGTGAGATTAATCCTGACTAATTCTTCTTTTATGGTTTGAGGAAGGATTCAAGAAACAGTGGAGGCCGTCCTGTTTAGATAAATTAAAAACCAATCTAAATTTGCAAGAGCATCATGCTAAAGTGTTTCTTCTCTCTCTCCTAATTGCAGCGATCAAAACATGACGGGCCTTAAGTTACTATTAGATAAAAATATATTGACAGGGCCAAACTATAAAAATTGGTTCAGGAATGTCAAGATTGCAATAACTTATCACAAGTTGGGCTATGTCCTTACTACTTAAGCACCCGCCGTCCCAGGTCCAGAATCCAGTGTCGTGGATAAGGAAATCCGTAAGACCTGGGAGAATGACTACACGAAGGCCAAGTGCCTCGTGCTTGCCTCTATGGATAATGAACATCAGAGGAGGCACGAGAATATGGATCTAGAATCCATATTCCTCCATACCAAGGAATTATATGGAGAGAAATCTCGTATCACAAGATACGAGACCTCGAAAAAAAAATTTCAGGCGAGATTGGCCGTCGGATCATTTGTAGGGAAACACGTTCTTAAGATGATTGGCTATATTGAAGAGCTCGCAGACCTTGGGACAACGTTAGAGAACGAGCTGTATACAGACTTGATTCTCCAGTCCCTTCCTTCCACCTAAGCCCAATTTATCATGAATTTTAACATTCAAAGTAAAGAAGTTGAACTACCGGAACTCCTCAACATGTTGAGGAGTGCTGAGGGGATCCTGGAGAAATCCAGGGAAACACCCGCTCTGCTTATTGGTGGAGCTTCCTCTTCTAGGTCCAAGGCGAAAGCCAAAGGAAAGAAGAAGAAGGCCCCCACCAAGCCGAGAGGCGGTGTTAGAATGGTGGAAGCAATGGGAAAATAAAAAGTAGCGGGGCCGACAGTAGGAAGAAAGAATGCTTCTACTGTCATAAGAAAGGCCATTGGAATAAAGATTGCAGGGCTTGGATGGCCAACAACCAGGACCCGAAGCAAGTTGTGGCTTCGGCTTCAGGTATGTTTGTAATTGAAAACTGTCTGTCAATCAACTCTACTTCCTGGGTATTGGATACCGGATCAGGATCTCATATCTGCAATTCTTTGCAGGCACTAAGAAACCGTAGGGTTTTGATGACCGGTGATATGACCCTTAGGGTAGCTAATGGAGCGAGCGTGGATGCTGTGTCCGTAGGGGAATATCACCTTGGATTGATTAGTGGACATATTTTGGTTTTCCGCAACTGTTTTTGTGTACCTAGTTTGACTTGTAATATCATTTCTGTACCTTTGTTATTAAAAGAAGGTTATGATTTTACATTTGTAAGCGATGTTGTCACAACCCGAAATGTACGGAACATGACCGACACTTAAATTACGAAACGTCTCAAGAAGTACGTAATCTAAGTAAGCCGAAACCCAGAAATCAAAACCAAGTAAAGCAGTAAAGTGAAGGAAAAACCAATTTAAATCAAGTAGTTTAGCAACATAAGACGAAATATGCATTTTTAAAATCATAAGTCTTCTCTAAAAATTTCGGTAGAGTTTCCTTTGTAAATACTGGCCCCGAACGGGGTACAACATGATAAATATATACATAATGATAAAAGGCATCCCCAAGCGGGAGCTAACTCTTCGTCAATCGACGGACAAAACCACACAGTGCATTATAGTATACATCGCCTTAAAGCGAGGATCAACTCAGGATAAACATCCAACATCACAAGAAAACCAAAGGAAAACCATATAATACAGCGCGCGACTCTAAGGTCAAAAGAATATACACTGGTCTTCTATGTCTATCAAATAATACAAGTCTGATTGATGGAGTTCTACTAGATACAACTGAAATAACAAGTATACAATGGTGGTCCTGATACAAAAGAACCCACCTACCAAAGCAACCACCGAAAGGAACAGTGTGCCAGCAAAGCCACAACGAAACCTGTACGGCAAAACCTGCAGGCCACTTTGGCACAACGGGGGTGAGTTGCCAACTCATGAGTAGAAAAACATCTACGAGTAGAAATCGCGTGCATAATGCTATCCTAGGTCATATCAGGTAATATCCTCAAATAAATGTCCTGGTTCATTTATGTATAAGTGCAATATATCACATGTATTAGGTATGATCAATGTAATCATCATGAAATCAGTGTCAACTATATCATCCAACTATGTAGTCAATGCCTGTATGCATGTGGATCTCGTCCATGTGTCAACCAATGACGTAACAACATCATGCATGTAAAAAGTCATAGAAGCATATACATGAAAGTATGGAGATATAAATCAACGTGTGTCCCTCACAACACATAAAATCATGAAACCTGAGTGTCCAGCATTGACACTCGAAAACATCAGGAAACCTATGCCAACCATCGGCACGTAAATCCTCATATATCTCAGGCTCCGTATCATCTACGGGATCGGCCCGCGGGCTCCGGCAGTACGGGGCGGCCTATATCCATCTAGTGACTCCGGCCGGTATCCTCCGGATTATCGCCAGGTCCAAATGCTATCACCGATAGGCATTCTGCCCCTACCAGGCTCATCGTCTACACCTCAAACTTCTTGCCCCGGGGTACTTTACCGGGTCCACCATGTACCCGAGACGGTTCATCCAACTCCTCGAATCGGGTCACAAAAACATCTCAGAACCGAGAAAACATCATGGTGGATAACTCATACATCATGGGAAAACCGCAACTTGCATTTTTTTAAAAAAGAGGGAGGGAGAGAGAGAGAAGTTTATATATATATTCTTGCGGTTTTCCCCCAAATCTATAAATCTCATGAAAATCCGAAATCGAAGAAACAACAGTAATAAACAGTGAATATCGGTATAAAACCCATAAAATTGCATGAAATAGCAAGTAATAAATGCATGTCTAAACTAGCATATACTGTCAAGTATGCTAATACCATGTCGAAACTATTAGTTAACAAGCTATGTCAATGAGATAATATTCTCTAAAGTGTAAGTGAAATGGCAATTACCGATGATGATGTGTGTGAGCTGGCAAGTAAGCATATGTGGAACATACGCATCATCGGTAATGGTGCTGGTGTCCTGACAGCATGATCTCACCAATGGCATATGAAAACACAATATAAGCATGCGATGCGATGCGAACAACAAGAATACGCGGGAGCTGAATAGTAAACACAATGATAATGAATTAGCATTTATATAAATATGAGTAATACAGATTTTCCATTTGAAATAACACGAATCGTGGTGGTTTGAAAATAAGGGCTACGATGTTTTTAAGAAAAGATACGTCCTTTGAAATGTCCGTAGAATCCCTTGGCCTGTCTTTAAAATAGTCACGATTCGTTAGTTTTGAAATAGGTATGACTCGAGTCTAATCTATCATTTACAAGTAAACTGCCGGACTAAACTAAACAGGCTGATCGAAAGGTAAGGAAACCGCCTAACATCTGAGTCGATACATGTATATATATAATAGTCGGTGATCCCGCCTCAATAGTATCCCATACGATACCCTAATATAATATGACATCCTCGAGTCAAGAGTGCAGATCTATCATCAATATATAGCTTGTACGGTAAATCCGTCGTACGGCCTCCCAAATCTGGGTATGGGTCAAATGCCACATCTATCATATTATTCATCTGGTATCCTCATCATCACATATCGTGAGCAGGGGTACCGATCTAAGTCGAGTACACTACTAATATCATCAACATATTATCGTCGTCCAATGACCCTCTATAACATCATGAGATATCTTGGTCACGCATTAAATATCTCACGGCATCATGCCCGATCAGATCGACTCATTCCCAAGTATCATGTAACATTATCGTCATCCAAGCATATGAATAAAAATATAAATATGTCCCCAATACATACAAGGAAGTCAAAGTATGCGAATATGTGTATGCATGCAAAACTTTATCCTAGGGTTTCGGACTGCGAAATCGACTAGAGTCCTTCCTTCAATTCTCACTAACCCTAAACCATAATCTCCTAAAACTTTCTTTCTAGGGTTTATATCACACCCTAACATATAAAAGTGTGTGTATATATATATATATATCATATCATATCCCATTATTTTCTCACAACTTTGCGGGGGTGCTATACGCCATCCACCTGACTTCTCCCCAGAGATATAAATCTACTCACTTTGCTTCTTGTGTGCCGATGCCGATGTCGCCATCTTCATCTTCAACGTCTCGACATCACGTGGGGTACCTACACATATAATCCAATCGTAAATGCGTATTAAGATCACATCGGAAAACCAAAACTACACGCTAAAGGCCTATAGGTTAGAACGTATGGACCACGCCTTCAAAACCACCACCAACCCTCGATATCGTCGTACAAACGTCAAGTGATTGAGGTAAAATGCAATTACTGAAATTCGGAATCCAAAATACGGATAATATAAACCTGAAACAAAACAACAACTCATGAAACTAGTCCCAGATTTTACCTTAGGCCAAATTATCCAATTTTGCATATGTGGAGGGTTTAGATTACAGATACTGGAGCCATAGAAGAAGCACGTACAAAAATGGTGGGACCCTGGTCACAAATTGCGGCCTTCTGGATTAAATTTGCGGCCAGGTTGGTGAGGTAGGGGCTAGGGTTTTGGGTGATGCTTCCTAGGTGCCTGCATGTATCACTGTCTTTGCTAAATAATTTTTCAGGTCCCCGAGTGTTAGCAGATTTCCAAATACCATCAATATTTCACAGTTTTTCCGATGTCGGGGTTTCTAAATTCGTATTCCGGGTTTATTCTGTGGTTTCAGTCCAAGATAAAATCCCTACAGGGGTCATAAGGTCTCTACTAATCTCAATTACACTTCACAATTCAACATTTCACAAAACCCTCTCTTGGAATTTTCTAAGTTCACAAAACCACTCGATGTCGATACTAAACACATATGGATACATAAGGAATTGAAATGCTAATCTAAAGGTGCAGAAATTACCTCATTTGGCAACTCAAGAATTTTTTTGAGTTGCCCCAAGTCCTCAAAATTCGATTTTTCTTGGTCCAATGTGCTTCCCTTGAGCCTGAGCATGTTTTTTGTGAAAAGAAGATAGGGTTTGGGGTTGTTTTTTATGGTGTTTTGAGGTGTGTAGTGGAGGTAGAGGAGGGGTGCTGCCGTGAGAGGAGAAGAAGGAGAAAAGATGAAGAAGATCAAATGAGAACAATGGCCCATAACTATGGTTGACCCCTCACACCCTCTCTCTCATGCCTATGCTTTGCCTCATGATTATGTCCCCTCTCTCATCATTTCCTTTCTTTTTCCTTTTCTTTTTTTTCTAAAGTCAACAACCGTGCATGATAAATGAAGAAAAGACCATGATAAAATGTAACAAGTGTTAAAATAACTTGGTGCATGTCATGTGCACAAAACACGCTTAATACGCGATTAGCGATATTTAAACGCGATTAGCACTAATAGTGAATATAATAATCATAAAAATTCATAATTTGCATAAATCACATAAAACACCCTTTTTCAGTAATTTCCATAATTTTTCGAATTTTCCCCAATTTATTGATATTTAATTATACCGCCTTATTAAAATATTCAATATTTTATTATTTAATTATAAAAATTCCAAAAAATAATATCTTATTTTTCTGAAATGTTACAGATGTCGTAAACATCCACCTTAATCATGGTCTGATTGGGTCAGGTACTCTGAACAACGGTATATACGTATTAAACCAACTATAAGTTTTCAATATCCAGAACACACATAAAAGAAAGACTCCAGGATTAAATCAAGCTTTTTTATGGTATTGTAGACTAGGTCACATAAATGAGACAAGGTTAACTAAGTTACATAAAGAAGGATATTTGGATCCGTTCGAATATCAATCTTATGCAACTTTTCAATCATGTCTCAAAGGAAAAATGACAAAGACTCCGTTCACTGGTCACGGAGTAAGAGCGAGTGAGCTCTTAGGACTCATACACAATGACGTGTGTGGTCCAATGTCTACATATACAAGAAGTGGTTATTCCTATTTCATTACTTTTACGGATGATTTCTCTAGGTATGGTCATATTTTCTTGATGAAACATAAATCCGAGGCCCTTGAGAAATTCCGAGAATATAAGAATGAAGTGGAAAAACAAACCGGCAAAAGTATCAAGACACTGAGATCTTATCGATGTTGTGAATACTTGAGTGCCGAGTTCCTGGATTACCTAAAATAGAATGGAATTCTCTCTCAGCTTACTCCTCCATACACACCACAACACAATGGTGTATCGGAGAGACGGAACCGAACCCTATTGGATATGGTACGTTCCATGATGAGTAACGCTGAGTTACCGCGATCATTCTGGGGCTATGCACTAGAATCAGCTACATATCTTTTGAACAAGGTTCCTACAAAGACTGTGCCTACTACACCATATCAGATGTGGAGTGGGAAGAAACCCTATCTTCAGTATCTGAAGATATGGGGATGTACAGCTTTTGTTAAAAAGCAGCATGCGGAAAAAATCGAGTCACGTTTAGTACTGTGTAACTTAGTTGGATACCCAAAGAACTCCAGGGGGTATCTTTTCTATTACGCAGAAGAACAAAAGGTTTTTGTTTCTTGTCATGCCCACTTTTTGGAGCATCAATTTTTAGAAAAAGAAACTAGTGGGAGTGCAATAGAACTGGAAGAAATTCCAGAACCACAAGCTATTACTGAAAGCTTGGTGGAACCAGAAGTTCCAAAAGAACAGGACATTCCCGCACCGCTCCGCAGGAGTAATAGGCTGTCTCATCCGCCTGAGAGATACTACGGTTTTCTTGTAGATGGGGATAGAGCGGATTGCATCATTAATAATGATGAGCTGACTAACTTTCAACAAGCCATTCAGAGCACTGAATCAGTAAAATGGCTGGATGCAATGCGGACCGAGATGGAGTCTATGTACACTAAGAAAGTATGGACTTTGGACTTTGCTCCAGAAGGGGTAAAACCCGTATGGATCTTCAGAAAGAAGATTGGCATAGATGGACAGGTTGAAACCTATAAGGCTGGACCTGTTGCAAAAGGATTTCGTCAAAGACTTGGTTTGGACTATGATGAAACCTTTCTCCAGTGGCTATGCTCAAATCCATTCGGATCCTTCTTGCCATTGCTGCCTTCCACGATTATGAGATTTGGCAAATGGACGTAAAGACCGCTTTTCTAAATGGACATTTGGAAGAGTGCGTCTATATGGACCAGCCAGAGGGTTTCATTCAGAGTGGGAGCAGCGGGAAAGTGTGCAAGTTGCTTAAGTCCATCTACAGACTAAAGCAGGCATTGCGGAGTTGGAACATCTGTTTTGATGAAACGGTCAAAGAATATGACTTTATCAAAAATCCAGATGAGCCATGCATTTATAGTAAGATTGTAGCACGTACTGTTGTATTCCTCGTCTTGTACGAGGATGACATTCTCTTGATAGGAAATGATATTCCTATGCTACAATCTGTCAAAGGGTTCTTGTCACACAGGTTCTTTATGAAAGACCTGGGTGATGCCTCTTACATTCTGGGGATCCAGATCTTTCGTGATTGATCTAAGAAGATGTTGGGACTTTCGCAGTCCAGGTACATCGACACCATACTGAAAAGATTCAGTATGGAAGATACCAAGCACGGTAATTTACAAGCTTGTCACGAAATCAACCTCTCCAAAGAAATGTCTCCTAAGGCTGATTTGGAAAGGGATAGCATGTCTATTATACCCTACGCTTCTGCGGTAGGCTCTATAATGTATGCGATGTTTTGTACCAGACCAGATGTTGCTTACGAACTGAGCATGGTAAGCCGGTATCAGTCAAACCCTGGGAAGAAACACTGGACAGTAGTAAAGAACATTCTCAAGTACCTAAGAAGGACTAAGGATATGTTCTTGGTTTACGGTGGAAAAGACCTCCAGATCGAGGCCTTTGTTGACTCCAGCTTCTAGAGTGACAAGGATAACTCCAAGTCCATGTCAGGTTATGTCTTTACCTTCAATGGAGGGGCGGTTTGCTGGGAAAGTTCCAAGAAGGACACCGTTGCTGACTCGACGATGGAAGCGGAGTATATTACAGCTTCTGATGCTGCAAAAGAAGACGTCTGGATGAGGAAGTTCTTAACAGAACTTCAGGTGGTTCCGTCCATTGTTGATCCAATACCTCTGTATTGTGACAACAACAGGGCTATAGCTTTAGCAAAGGAACCTAGGTCCCATCAGAAGTCCAGACACATCTTAAGGCGGTATCACCTGATCAGGGAGATCGTGGATCACCGGGAGATTGCGGTGCGGAGAGTTGCTACTGAGGAAAACACTGCAGATCCATTCATAAAGGCCATCCCTCAGACGTAGTTCGAGAGGATATTCTAGATGATAAGTCTGCGATATGCCAGCACATGGCCTTAGTGCAAGTGGGAGATTGTTAGTGTGATATGCCCTAGAGGCCATTATTTTATAGTACTATTTTGTATATTACATTTTGGAAGCTTAGGATATATACACGGATTTATGACAGTCTTGCTCGATATGGTAGTATGCTACTTGGTTTGTATCTATCTTAATATGTGTATATATTTCTTTTAACATATCGCCAATACATATTGATAGAGCCCTTAGGATCTTTGCTTGACCACCAGCGTTGTGATGGCAGTCACACTAGTGGGGGCTGGGTAGTCTACAAGCACATCCTTATACAGGCCCCTAGTCATAGGATTATCAAGACAGGGCATCGATACTCCAGAGTAGACTAGTGTATACGCTTCTCATCCCAGCAGGGGAGATGGTCTGTCCCACAGCCATCGGTACGTCGTACTGGAGATAGTATGTAGGTGCTAATTGGGTTATGAGTTACACTGGACGGACTCGTAAGGAACTGCTGGTTGGTACTATACCTATCGTCAGGTAGCAGTTCCCAGGTGACATGAGTACAGCTTAGTCCGTTGACTTGACACTGCTGCTTCGCCTCAAGCGTGTTCCCACCATTCTTAGATTACTACCCTACCACGGCTCTGCTAAGTCGTGCAAACAGGTAGTAGTTGGGTGCAGTCCCGAAGCACTTGGATGCAGTGGCGGTTAGATAGGATTCGTCTCTCCCGGTATTGGGGGTTGATATCACGCTGTGTTTGGAGAGCCATTAAACAAAGTCCCTGGCCAGGGCAAGTGAAATTTACTGGTAGGTATTCCAGTAGTTTCTCAGGGTGTTTTGGATTACACTCCGATACGACTTATACCGCTATTAGGGGTCTGACGTTTACCGCCCCCTAGGCCCGATATGTGATACTCTTAGATGAACAGACCGGACTGTACAGACATTGCTACAGACAGGCTCTGTAGGAGTTTGGATGAGATTGCTCGTCAACCTTCCTATCGATAGATACTTGGGTAGCTGTTACGTACAACTAGTACCGCTGACGTGCTTGTGGTTAAAGCCACTGCCAGAGTACTGTTGAGCCTTTAGAGTCCCACACAGAGGGTTTCCCAGCTTTGGGCGAAACGAGTAGAGGTCGTATGGTTTTACGACAGGGTTCGATCATATACGTGTACTTGTGCACGTGTAATGTTCGAGTGGACAATACTAGTGGGCTTTGGTTTAAGCCGGATCCTAGTATTCGATTATTGGATTAGTTTTGTTTCATTGTATTCGTGTTTCTTGGAACAAGGATGCGGGTATGTATATACGGATGATAGGGGGTATAGAAGGAGACATCTCATTAGGGTTTTGACCATTGACTTGGTCAAAACAAATATGAGAAAAGGAAAGTATTTGTTATTTTTGATAAATGATTTTTATGGCATGGCTACTTATGTTGACCACTTGACTTGGATTGACTTGTTGACCTTAGATATTTTGTGGGATATTTTTGAACTTAGATATTTTGTGAGATATTTTGGTAAGATATTTTCCATGCCATGTTGTCATATATAAGTTAGACATTCTATTATTTATAATCATTATCAAAAATACATTCTCTCTCCTAAAGCTTGCTCTCTTCTTCTTCCTCTCAAAACCCTAGTATCTCATGTGTTGAGAATCAAGGGTTTAGTGAGACTAAGATACTCTAAATCACACTCTACTCACTCTAGATTACTTAGTTTAGCACACCAAGTGATCTAGTTGCCTCAACTTGGAGGTTTAGCTTAAGGTTGGAACTCTCGGGTGGATCTTCTGCTACTTCGAGAAGCCGACGAGGAGGTGCTTTCCATTTCCATTCCAAGAAGCTTGGAAGGTGAACGAGGACAGCGGGAACACAAGAAAGACTTGGAACTCTAGGTATAATCTTCTAACATAGTAGATATAAGCTCTAGTTAGTTTTTTAGATATGGTTTAGCTAAGATCTTGGTGTTAAAGTCGATGTTACCTTGTTATAAAAATCGTTTTTTACCCGTTCCGCCTCCCCACAAACCCGTGGGGTGTGTAACTTCGAATTACACCATACTCCAGAAGGTATACTAAAATTGCAAGTTATCTGTATATTTGAAACTCCCGATGTGGTTTTTTCCCCTAACGGCTTATAACCTTGACTAGGTCAATATATCATAAACCGCTACTCAAGTTCAACCCGTCATTGTCCTGGATTAAGATAGACCCACCCGTATATACACTTGACTAGGTCAAAATGGTTATACAGCTATCCTAAATAATTGCAATACCTGCAACAAAGAAGCACTACTCAGCTACCGAACACTACGTCTTGACTAGATCAAAATACGCAGCACGAATACTAAGCAACACTCGTAAGAAATGACAGAGGGTTACGGCTGGGTTTTTGGCGGAAAACTCTTTAACATATTAAACTTGATATCGTTGAAGGAGCCTGAGCAATTTTGAAAAGAAGTGATTTAGTCTCCGCTTTTAAAACTTTTGGTTTTGAAGAAAAACCGAGTAATCTACAGTATAAACTTATGCTCAACCCGTGAAGGGATCTCGGCTCTTGCCTCATGGAATGAGGTGTTGGATATTCACAACCGAATACCACTGTGCAAAGAGAAAGAACATAACTATAGTTTTTCGAATTTTTTTCCAACAATATCTTTTTAGGTTTCTTTTATTGCATTAATCAAAATTACTGCGGTCCCATCAATTAACCTATCACACCAGAAAAGAACGAAAAATACAATGTAGTATATGCCACCCGCATTCACTATGAGGCCTCATCATACACCGTTAGGTTACTTAACTAACGGTAGTGCGCGGGCTGGACTAGCGCGGGTGCAAAACATATACAACATCTACTGATATATATATATATATATATATATATATATAACATTCATCCTAAACATGATATAATAAACATCACAGAATCTCAGCAAGCAACACAGAGTGGTGGATAATCTTGGAGCCTCGGGTTTCATTTAAGCCGCAAATAAAACCCGACATTCCCGGTCGTGTGGATAGCCTGTGCAATGAAACCTGGACCCTTACGAGCGCGACAAGTTACCCGCCAATCCCAGAAGTGAGGCAACCCCAATCAACAAAGTGAATGGGCCACCCAGCACTCCACGGGATCCGATAACTTGAGTGCCCTTCCATGGGTCTTCTTATACCCCCTACGAGTGCGGCGAATAGCCCACTAATTCTAGAATGAAGCCCCCTCCATCTCAACGCCATGAGATGCGGGCTTGTTGCTTTCTAGAACCCGGCTATTCGTGCACTCCACCGCGGGATAATCCTAGTACAAAAAATGGAAAAAACTATATGTACAGTGGTGACATCGACCTCAACCCGGTCGTTCTCCAATCAAATAATATACAATAGGAAGTAACGGCTGTCCACATGTTGGATGCTCGCCCCACAATATGAATATACAACTGAATCTTAACTGTACAATTATCATTGCACCACAAGCTATCCATCACGACTATCCAACCATAACCACAGCACAAATACAGAACATTAACATGAATGTCATGTTCGCAAACCCTTCTAAAAGAACATATAGCGGTTAGACGAGCTGTATCGCTCTAATGACATTTACGGTCGCAGATAGTAATGTATGTACTGAAACTATTAAACAGTGTTAAAAATAACGACTTCGGAATACCCTGAATTGCCCCAAAACACAAGATTACAGAATATCCAACCTGGGCAAAAAAAAAACAATACCAGAGAACCAATATTCAAGAATCCAGAACACACAAAAAAACTCAAGCCCTAACTCCACCACAGAACCGGCAGCGCCGGTTTTTCCTCCTGTCTTGCCGGCTAGATATTAGAGTTAGGATCTTGTTTTTAAGGTGTGTTCTAGTGACAATAAGAGTAGTCTTCTGCAATTATTTAAAAAAATGGACGACAAATTAAAATCGACAGAAACTTGAATATTCGCAGGATTGTTTCGGAGTTGTTTCGGTTTCGTTACTTTAAACATTGTTTAAAACTGTTAGTATAGGGTTTATGGGCTGGCACTGATATCATGAAAGGTTACGCTAACGCCCTGGCCATCATCCGTGGCCGATTGCGGAATTTTTTTTTCCTAACGATGTAAACTTGGCACTAGAATAACCTTAAACTGGATCTACCATAAACCTAACTAGCAACTAAAGTAGCTATCTACTATGAAAAGAGTTTATACCAAGAGGCTCAAGTCCTTCGGGTCCTCACTTCTATCCTTTATCATGCTCCTAGTGGCCTCCATGATCGAGCTTGATCGATGTCTTTCTTACGTCAAAGATGATCCACCCGAGAGTATCTTCTTTGAGCTCCTACCTCTAAACCAAGATAAGTAGGTTTCTTAGTTTGCTAGTCTAAGTAGCCTAGATGATGTAGAGAGTGATGATGGATTGTTTTATCTCAAGAACCCTAGGTTTCTCAATACTTGAGACTATTAGGGTTTGAGGTAGAAGAAGAGAAGCTTGGAGGAGATGAGAGTGTTGTTGTGAGCATAAAAAGAATAGAATGAAGAATGGCTAAGTCTTGTGACTAATAAAGCAAGCTCCCCAAAATATCTAGATATTTTCCACAAAATATCTAGATGCCACCTTGCCTCAATAGTAATCCATGACTCACTAAGTGAGTCACCAAGTAGCCATGCTTCATTCAATGAATGATAACACCTCACCCTCCGCCTCATTAACCATTTAATCAAAAAGATTAAATAACAAATGAGCTGTCTTCTTCTAGAAGCATTCTTGTCAAAAATTACAAGAATACCCCTCATCCGTATATATATACCAGTATCCGTATTCTGAAAAATACGAATACAAAAGAGACGAAAATAATCCAACAATATAATACTAGGATCCGGCTTAAATCAAAGCCCTCTAGTATTATCCGCCCGAATATTATACGTGCACAAGTACATGTATGTGATCGAACCCTGTCGTAAAACCATATGACCTCTACATCGTTTCGCCCGAAGAAGGAAAACCCTCTATGTGGGACTCTAAAGACTCGGCAGTACACCGGCTGTACGTTACTGGATGAATCCAGAACCATAAGCACGTCAGCGGCACTAGATGTACATAGCGGCTACCTGGATACTTATCGAAAAGGAAGGCCGATGAGCAAACTTATCCGGATCCCTACTGACCCTACCCGTGACAATATCTGTACAGTCCGGTCTCTTCTTCTAAGAGTATCGCATACCGGATCTAGGGGGCGGTAAGCGTCAGACCTTAATAACCCGATAATTCATGTTGATTCGGCTCAGGACCAATCCAGGAAACTACCGATCAACCTATCAGTAAATCCCAACTGTCTTGGCCAAGGTCCTATGGTCCTGACCAATCGAACACAGTGCGATATCAATACCTGGAGAGTCGAATTCTTGACAGTCACTCACTGCCTCCATATGGCTCGGGATTATACTTAACCAAAACCTGTTTGCACGACTCAGTAGAGCCGTGGTAGGGTAGTGATCAAAGCACAGTGGGAACTCACACGAGACAAATGATGATCTCAGGTCCAAAGACTAACCTGTATATATGTCACAAGAGAACCGCTATCTGACGATAGGTATAATACCATCTAAAAGTTCTCAGCGAGTCCGTCTAGTGTACTCACCCCCAGTGAGCACCCATATACAATATTAGGTGATCACACCAATAGTTGTGGGACTAACCACCACCTCTCGTCGGGGTCTAGAAATGTACACGCAAGTCTACTCTGGAGTATTGATGCTCGATCTCGATACTCCTGTGACTTAGGACATTTAAGGATGTGCTCATAGACTACCCAGCTCCCACAAGTATGATCACCATCATAACGCTGGTAGTCAAGAATGATCCTACGGGCTTTATCAATATGTGGTCGAAATATATAACATATGTACATGTTAAGATAAAGTCAAACCATAATAGTATACTACTGTATCGAGTCTTTATCAATATGTGCAAGCTGGATAAAACATCAATAGAAACAAATACACATATCCTGATAAACACAACTCAAATAATATACTATATAACTGAGCAAGATTGTCCTGTGCATACATATCCCCAGTATCGACATGTATTCATATACAATAATGGCCTCTAGGGCATACATATCAAACATATACAACAAAGCTCGATGTGGGTCAAGTCTGTGGATGAATACGATGCTGAGTTTACCATGCTCAGTAAGTAAGATATTGTCTCAATATTCAAATTCCTGAACTCACTTATTACACTGCTAACACAAGGTCGTAACAGGTTCGCTGCACACCTTATTCCTACCGCTGATATCCGGGCATGATGATTTCAGCAAGGGTTGGACCCAGAAATCCAACCTGCACTCGCTACAAAGGATTTCCCAACCCATGAACTTGCTTTGAAGGCTGCCCGACGCTATAAGGCAGTTGTGAAGAAGAAGGGTAGATTACAGACTGCTGGTGTGAAATTCCCTGCCACATAGATGACAGGAGGAGCCTCTTCTAGGTCGACCATTGCACCCAGGAGACCGGGAGGATCATTTAACCGGTCCAGTCCAGACTTTTGCTTTTACTGCAAGAGAATTGGAAACCTGGCGAAAGACTGCAGGAATGCAAATGGCTTATGTTTTATTTGTGGCGCATCCACTTATACGATAGGAGCATGTCTATACCGTTTCGACACAGCTCCAGCATCCAGACCCACAATCGTAGCCCCACAGCGGCCATCCATTCAGGCTCCTGCACCTCGTTTAGCTCTCCCTGCACCAGCTCCACATAGACCTCCTGCACAGCTTCAACGTCAATTCCATTAAGCACAGAGAAATATGCCTCAAGGGCAGAGAAACGTGCCCCAAGGACAGAGGAATGTGCCTCCATCCAAGAGGAATGTACTACGACATCAAGCTTTCACAATGACGGTTGAGGAGGCCGAAGCCACAGTACAAGTCATCACTGGTAATTCCCAATCCTTTCAAACCTTTTCAATCCTTGTATATCACTATACTTTTCCTATATCTAGACCCAACTCACACAACTTAGGTACAATCTTAGTAGCCTCCCTACCTGCTCTAGCACTCTTCGACACTGGAGCATCATATTGCTTTATGTCACAACGGTTTGTCCGAACTCATGCGATTCCAGTTAAACCGCACGTATCCAGTTGGAATGTCAGTTCAGGGAACGGTGTTCTAAAAGCAACTTTGGGGTATGATCTGTGTTCAGTGGTCATCTACAATAGAGAATTTTATGCGGACTTCAAGATGCTGGACATACCGAACTTCAATATAATCTTGGGAATGGACTGGCTGGGAACTTTCTTCGCTACAATCGACTGTCGCCAAAGGAGGGTAGTGTTCGAAATACCAGATCATCCAGTGTTCTATTTCAAGAGTGGAGACCATACCTTAGAACCTAGCATCTACAAAGCAAAACCAAAGAAGGCAGTGATTGCAGCATTGCAAGTGGAAGAATTGAAGCCAGAGGTAGTTCGAGAGTTCAAGGATTTGTTCCCGGAAGATATATCAGGTTTGCCTCCCGATCGAGCTCTTGAATTCAGCATCGATTTACAACTTGGTGTGCAACCTATAATCAACGATCCGTACCGGTTGAGTCCATAGGGATTGAAGGAGATCCACATTTAGTTGGACGAACTCCTAAAGAAAGGTTGGATTCGTCCCAGTACTTCAAGCAAAGGATCTCCAGTATTACTCATGAAGAAGAAAGAAGGTTTATATAGGATGTGTGTGGATTATCGAATTCTGAATTAAGTGACAATCAAGAACAAGTATCCACTACCACGCATCGATGATCTTTTCGATCAGCTAAGTGGGTCTTGTTTATTTTCGAAGCTAGATCTTCGTTCGGGATATCATCGGTTGAAGGTCAAAGAGTCCGACATTCCGAAGACGGCGTTTAAGACTCGATATGGTCATTATGAATATCTCGTAATACCATTTGAAGTGACCAATGCACCTGCCATCTCTATGAATCTGATGAACCAAGTTTTCCGAGTGTACTTAGACAGGTTCGTTGTCATCTTCATTGATGATATCCTGGTGTATTCAAAGAATCGGGAAGAACACGCCGAGCACTTACGGATTGTCCTAGAGATATTGCGACAACATTAGCTCTACGCCAAGTACAGCAAGTGTGAATTTTGGCTAGATCAAGTCGGATCTCTTGGACATATCGTTTCAGGCGAAGGAATCTCAGTAGATCCAGCTAAGGTGTCAGCTGTCAGTAAATGGCCGACACCAAAGATGGTAAAGGATATACGAAGTTTCTTGGGATTAACAGGATACTAACAACGATTCATTAATGGCTTGTCAATGATTGCAGCACCCCTTACCAAGCTCATACGTAAAGATAAACCATTCGTGTGATCAGAAGCATATGAAAAAGCTTTTGTAGAACTCAAGTCGAGATTAACCTCTGCTCCTATTCTTATAATACCAGATCTATCTGGAGGATTTGTTGTGCATTGTGATGTGTCCGGTAAAGGATTAGGATGTGTTCTTCACCAGTATGGAAAAGTTGTTGCTTTTGCATCAAGACAGCTAAAGGTACATGAGCGTAACTATCCAACACCTAATCTAGAGTCGGCAGCCGTCATCTTCACACTTAAGATTTGGCGCCACTATCTTCTGGGAGAACGAGTGGATATATACACTGACCACAAGAGTCTGAAGTATGTATTTACTCATAAGGAATTAAACATGCGACAAAGAAGATAGCTAGAACTCATGGTGGACTTCGACATTAACCTACAGTATCATCCTGGGAAGGTGAATGTAGTTCCTGATGCACTTAATCGCCAGCTATTAGCAATGAACCTCACCGCTCAATGGAAGCTACAGTAAGAATTGTACGGATTAGTGATCGAAGTAATTATGCCATATAACGCTTTAGATTTGCTGAACTTACAAGTCCAGTCCACTCTTGTCAATCAGATCAAGGCAGCTCAAGCAAATGATGCCAAGCTACAAAAGATCCAAGAACAAGTAGAAAGTGGACTTCGAACCGACTTCATCATCCACGAAGATAGATCCTTGAGATATAGAAGTCGATTATGCGTGCCAATCGGCCCTGTTCGAGAAGAGTTGATGAAAGAAGCTCACAGCTTTCCTTATTCTATACACCCCAGTGCCACAAAGATGTACAAGGATCTATGGCAACACTTATGGTGGTATGGAATGAAGCGAGAAGTAGCTAGAAGCATAGCCAAGTGTTTGGTGTATCAGCAGTTGAAGGCTGAACATCACAGAACTGCTGATCAGCCGTTACCAATTCCAGAATGAAAATTGCAGCACATTACCATGGACTTCGTGACTGCCCTTTCTCGCAGCACGAAGGGTAACGCGCAATATGGGTTATTGTGGATCGACTCACCAAGTCAGCTCACTTTATTCCATTTCGAGTTAGCCAATCAACTGAGACGTTAGCAAAGAAGTACATGAAGGTAACCATAAATCTAAAGTAAGACTTAAACCTTCAAAATGGACCATATTTGATAACCATGAACTCATGCAGGAGATCGTGAGATTACATGGAGTACCTGTTTCCATCGTCTCCGATAGTTATACCAGATTCCGATCACAATTTTGGCAGAGTCTGCAAGCTAGCCTGGGAACGAGTCTGAATTTCAGCACGACTTATCATCCAAAAACGGACGAATATTCTAAACGAACAATTCAGATTCTAGAAGACATGCTAGGAGCTTGTATGTTAGACTTTGGAGGATCGTGGGAAGATCACCTACACCTTGTGGAGTTTTCATACAACAACAGCTATCATGCAAGCATTGGAATGGCGCCATTCGAAGCACTCTATAGACGGAACTGTCGTTCACCGCTAAGTTGGGACGATGTTAGAGATCGTTAACTACTTGGACCAAAGATGATCATGGTAATTGTGGACGTAGTTCACACGATCAGGGTAAGAATGCGCATAGCCTAAGACCGACAGAAGTATTGGGCAGATGCAAAGTGACGACATCTGGAGTTCCAACCTGGAGACCATGTTTTTCTAAAGATCTCTCCAAAGAGAAGAGACATCCTCTTTGGAAAGAAGGGTAAGCTAAGTCCAAGATACATAGGACCGTTCGACATACTCGAACGAGTTGCTGAAGTGGCATACCGTCTAGCACTACCACCCGCATTGGAAGGAGTGCACAACGTATTCCATATATCCCAGCTATGATGATATGTGAGCGACCCCAGCCATATACTCAATCACTCAGAGCTCACACTACAGACTGATCTAACCTATGCGCAACAACCAGTTGAGATCCTGGACTGAAAGGTGAAGATATTACGGAATAAGGAAGTAAACTTGGTCCGAGTGATGTGGAGAAAGGATTCGTTAGGAGAATCAACATGGGAATGAGAAGAAGACATGCGTGCATGATACCCTTACCTCTTTGAAAATTAGTCCATATGTAATTGTAAATTTTGAGGAAGAATTTTTATAAGGAGGGTGGAATGTAACGACTCTAAAATCTTTGTACGGAAAATTTTATGTTAATATACAAGAAATGAGTTTTACAGCCTGAGTTTGAGTTATAAGGTACTTTTGTTAAATAACAGAAAGAAACATTTTGTAGCTCATTGCTAAAGCCTTACACTGCTGTGGCGTACTCAGTGTTCGATTCCTATCAGACACAATTATTTTTTTCTGAATTTTTTTAACTTTTTGGAAACCCAAAAGATTGCACGTGCAATACACGGGGAAATGAAAAGTTTAGAAAAATCAAACATGTGGAAAATGGAGTAAATAGGGGTTTAATCAAGCGGCAAGAATCTCGAGGCATTTGCCACGAGATCGACCATCCAAATGGGCAAGAAAACCGGCGCCGACGGTCGGGATTGCTCCAAAATGCCCCGTGCTCTACACACATGACTCTTCAGCTACCCCAAACCCCTCTGCACTATTTGATTTCCCTACAATCAAACAGAGACCTTTTATTTCATAATTAAACACCATTTTAATGCTTTTTAATCCATAATTTTAATTTCCAAACCCTAATTCTCCACTATAAATAAGACCCCACACTTTGGCTCAGCACCATTCTGAAAATTCAAGCCAAAACTCTCTAAAAAGTTCCTAGTGCAAGTGGAGTAAAGTGGAGTTAGCAACCAAGTTAGTTCTAGAGAAAATCGAAGCCAATTCTGGAGCTCCCGCGATGCCACGAAGATCATCCTCTCTTCTTTAACCTTTCTTTGAAGTTTCTAAACCATAAGTCTCTCCCAGTTCTCCTCCTTTTATTTAATACTCCTTTTAAATCAAATATAGGTAAAAGTGGAGTTATTACGAATAACAACTTTTCTATGTTGGATATATGTATGTCCTAGAGGCCATTATATGTATAGTGGATGCTTGGACATGTATATATGTATAGATGACTTTCTTGCTCGACATGATAGCATGCTATCTGGTTTTACTTTATCATGACATGTTTACTTGATACTGTTCATTGCATACATGTTGATAAAGCCCTCAGGATATCTGCTTGACTTCCATGGCTATGATGGAGATCATACTAGTGGGGCATGTGTGGTCTGTAAGCATATCCTTAAATGTTTCTAGTCGAGGGTATATCGAGATGGCCAGGGCTGATGAAATTTACTGATAAGTGTTATCAGTAGTTTCTCGACCTGTCATAATCTATATCGGCATAACTTATTAAGTTATTAGGGCTCGACGATTCCATCCCTAGACCTGATATGGAACATATCAGAAGAGGAGATCGGACTGTATGGTAAGTGTTACCAATGGCTCGACAGGAGTCTTGATGGGTTCGCTTGTTTTTCTTCTGATCGCTCAATATTCAGGTGGCCGTTTCGTTTAGCTGACCGCTTGCGGCTTGTGAGTGTTTTGATGTGATCATCACCTACTGCTGGCATATTGACGAGTCTTAGAGTTCCACACAGGAGTTTCCTGACTCAAGAAAAACGATGTGGTGTGCATATGAGATATGCGCGGGGACCTGATTAAATGTGAGTATATGATATCGTATTTTAACCAGGCATTTACTAATGGTCGGGCCATAAATGATATGACCGGTTTATTAAATCAAGTGTTGATTTAATATTGACTTTTAGCTCACTTTTATTAAACCTTTTCTTTTGGATGTATGCATATATGTATATACATACACATGATGATGTGAATGAACACATACATGCATGCATGATTATCATGATTGATGATACATAGAAGATGGCAATGCAAGACTCACATGGTTAGATTGTATATGTGGATTTTTGTTTTGAGATAAAAGGATAAAGGAGATAAAATTGTGACTCATTGTTTCTACACAATTCTTGAGTTGACCATTGATTTTAACCCTAGTTTGATTTCCTTTGTTCTTTTAACTCACTACAAAATATCTAGATATTTATTTAACCATGGTTTATTGTGAGAGTGTCTCACATAAATATCCTTTTGTTTTTCATTTTCATTATCATTATCATTAAACTTGAAAAAAGCTTTGCCATCTTCATCTTCCTCCTCCTTCAAGCTCTCTTGAGTTTTACAAAGAGTGAGGAACTTAAAAAGAAAGGGTTTTTAAGAGAGAACAAAAACCACTTCATCATTCTACACTACCCTAGCCCTTTAGTGTAGGGTGTTTGCTTTACTTTTTCAAAGATCAAGTGAAGCTAGGAGCTTTGAGCAAAGAGACTTCGGGTGGATCATCGTGGACAACGAAGGATTCAAGCGAGCCGGTTCAAACTCTAAGAGATCCAAGGAGTCACTCAAGGAGGTCTACAAAGGTTGTAATCTCTCCACTTAGTAATAGATACTTATAGCATGTTATACTATTAGTTTTGTTACCCTAACTTTCTAGTTCGATCTATGGATGGTATTGTTTAGCACCCTTGAATTTTTGTTATAGCATGTTTGATACAACCCAAACCCTAGGTGTAGTGCTAGAGAATCCCAACAGTGGTATCAGAGCCTAAATAGAAACTTAGACAATGTTAAACGATACGAAACCGAAAAAATTCCGCAAAATACGGATTTCTGGAACCCTGCAGTTTGCTCTCTATTGTTTTTAAAACGATCTAAAATAATTATTTAAACAAGTGCAGAATACTGTATGTGGTACATATAGAACACCAGTGAAACACGAGGCCCTTTGCTCGGATTTGACCCGAGCACCAAGCCCCAAAATTCGGCGAAGCCGACCCCCCATGCTCTGTTTTGCCTCGTGTTTCACATGTGCTCTGTGTTGTAAATTTTGGGGTTTTAGGTATTGTTTGTTTAGTCCAAAATTGCATGTGATGTTAATTTGGATATGGGCTAATTGCGGAGTGTTTCGTAGTCGTATATTTTAACATTGTATTGGTACCTAGACAATGTTTAACAGTTCAAACGAACTTCAAACACCACGTCAAGACCCCCTCCCTTGAAATTTTCAAGAGTTGGAATTTTATAAGTTGATTATATTCATTGGTGGTGCAAGTAACTCTGTGGACCCTCTAGAAGAACAAAAACCTTAACTCGATTCTATGCCCTCGGAACCGCGACTGAACCCTAAGGTTTGCCATGGTTCCGCGGTGTCATAGGTGAGGCTTTAGTTTGGCCCTTCTATGGCTGGTTCATAAGATACTGTGGCACTTTTTGGGTACTTTAACTTTGCTCAAGTGTTGAGCTCATTGGGAGATGTGGGTGTTGGTTGATTCAGTCGAAACGTTTAACATAGTCTAGTTCTACGTGATAATTGCAATTGTTGTTGTTTTTCATTTTCTTTTCTGCGACTGTAAGTGTAGTATGTGGCGTATCGGTGTTTTCGTTGCTATACATCAACGACAATCGGGGTACACATACTTACTTACGTTGATGATATGTGATATTATATGTTGCTGAGATATGATATGCAGGATCGTCGTGATTGAATAGCCGGGGGTTTTGTGTGAGATGAGAGTTTTTATTTTCATTCTTGTAAAAATAAATTGTATGTAATAATCTTTTATTTTGGGGCACTTCTGGGTTGAGGATGATGTCACCATTATTGTATATTATTTACTTTTCCACATTAGGATAGACCAAGGAGGGGAGCACAAATGACCGGATTCTAGGATTCAGTGGGAGGCCATCTCGAGGAGTCGAGACCGGGTCTCCTAAACTCTAGAATTGGTAGGGTCACATGCCGCTCTCGTAGGGGTCTAGGGGTATGGGCTTGGCTATTCATCGCGACCGTGGAATCTGTATTTTCTATTGTTGGCTAGATACAAAATACGGACCTCCTAGATATCCTATATTTTTTCATATATGCTTCTGTTGTTGATATTCTATGATGTGATTACTTAATATCTGAGCGAATGGATTATATATATATATATATAAAATAAATGTTGCTTATTTTTTACATCCGTGCTAGTCCCGCCCCGCTATGCCGTTAGTTAAGTAACCTAACGGTGCATAACGGGACACTATGGCGAATGCGGATGGCATAAGTGTACGTTCTATTTTTCGTTTCTTTTCTGTGATGGCTTAGGAACTTAAATGATGGGAATACGTTAATGAGATTAATGTAAAGAAAAAGAAACCTAAAGATGTTGTAGAATCGGATTTGAAAAACACTCAGCTCTTTTTATGAAAAAGAAAGTTTCAAAAGATGCGGAGCTTAAGCCACTTCTTTTTCTAAAACAATTTGGATTCTGCAACGATATCAAGTTTAAAGCGTTAAAGGTTTTCATAAAAACCATCCGCAACCCTTCGTCATTTTAGGAAGCAGAGTACTTAGTATTCGTGCTACATATGTTGATCATAGTCAAAGCGTAGTGTACGGTAGCTAAGTGATGACTTCCTACAAAGCATATGATGCAGTTAGTTAGGACATTCATGTGATTATATTGATCATAGTCAAGGGTCATATGGGTGGGTCTAGTTAAATCACGAAATGACGGGTAGAACTTGACTATTACTTATGATATGTTGACCATAGCCAAGGTCAAAAGTAGCTAGGGGTAAAAACCATATCGGGAATTTCAAGGGTTGAAATTTGTAATGAGATTGCATACCATCTATATGATAATTGGATCCCGATCCCACTGTGAGTAAAAGTTACTCCCAGGAGAGTTTTGCACTTTAAAACTAGCTAATACATTAGGTGTCTAGAAAGGTGTTAACGGGGCTACGCCTCTGGAAAGATGAGGTTTATATTAATTAGGTTCGTGCGAAAGCATGGGGAACCTCCCTCAAAGTACCGACACTGGCCTGACTGAACGATTAGCGAAATTGTAGACTGTAAAAAATCCTGGTTAGTTTTTCTTTTTGAGGTTTGAAAGAAAATTTAACAAAAGCACTGGGAGACATCGATTAGATAAGATAATAACCAATCTGATCTTTGCAAGAGCGTTTCGCTGAGTGTATTCTTTTCTCTCTCCTAATGGCAGATATCGATGACAGGACTAAAACTTCTGTTAGAGAAAAACAAACTGACTGAACCGAATTATAATGAATGGCTGAGGAACCTGAACATTGCACTCACATATGATAAAGTATCATATTTCCTCACAGCCAAAGCCCCACCCGTCCCAGGTCCTGAATCATCTGTTTCGGATAAGGAGATCCGAAAAACATGGGATATTGATTGTGACACGGCCAAGTGCCTCACGCTAGCTTCTATGGATAATGTACATCAGAAGCAACATGAGAAGATGGATGTTCAATTCATCTTTCTCTATACAAAGGATCTGGAGAGCAATCTCGGGCTTTACGCTACGAGGTATCTCGAAAGCTTTTTCAAATACGGATGGCTCTGGCACATCAGTAGGTGAACATGTCTTGAAGACGATTGGTCTTCTAGAAGAACTTGAGGACCTAGGATGGACCATGGAAAATAAGCAATATATTGATATTGTTCTACAGTCTCTCCCTGCTGCTTTTGCTCCTTTCATAGTGAACTTCAATATGAACAAATTGGAGAAATCACTACCTGAACTTCTCAATATGTTAAGAAGTGCAGAAAGAATGCTTAAGATAGCGAAAACTCCCGCTCTGCTATATGTTAGTGTATATGCCCTAGGGGCCATTATTGTATCATACTAGTTTGTATATTACTTAATGGAAGCTTGGGATATTCACATGTATATAACAGTCTTGCTAAACATGGTAGTATGCTACTTGGTTTTTCTATCTTAATATGTAAGTATACGTATTGATAGAGCTCTTAGGATCTTGCTTGATTACCGGCGTTGTGATGGCAGTCACACTAGTGGGGGCTGGGTAGTCTACAAGCACATCCTTATTCAGGTCCCTAGTCGTAGGATTATCGAGACAGGGCATCGATACTCCGGAGTAGACTAGTGTGTACGCTTCTCATCCCAGTTGGGGAGATGGTCTGTCCCACAGCCGTCAGTACGTCGTACTGGAGATAGTATGCAGGTGCTCGTTGGGTTACGGGTACACCGGACAGGACTCACAGGGAATTGTTGGATGGTTTTATACCAGTCGTCAGTGAACAGTTCCCAGGTGACATGAGTACAGCATAGTCCGCAGACTTGACACTGCTACTTCGCCTCGAGTGTGTCCCACTGTTCTTAGATTGCTACCCTACCACGGCACAAAGGAGTCATGCAAACAGGTAGCAGTTGGGTGCAGTCCCGAGCACTTGGAGGCAGTGGCGGTTAGACAGGATTCGTCTCTCCCGGTATTGGGGGTTGATATCGCGCTGTGTCAGAGAGCCATTACGCAAAGTCCCTGGCCAGGGCAAGCGAGATTTGCTGGTAGGTTCCAGTAGTTTATCAGGGTGAAATGGGCTTCCCTCCGACACGACTTATACCGCTATTAGGGGACTGACGCTTGCCGCCCCCTAGGCCCGATATGCGATAGTCTTAGACGAACGGACCGGACTGTACGGAGATTGTCACATCAGACTCAGTAGGAGTTCGGATGGGTTTCCTCATCGGCCTTCTTATCGACATCTACCTGGGGACCGTTACGTACAGCTAGTGCCGCTTGCGGTCTGTGGTTAAACCCACTGCCAGCATAGTAGTCGAGTCTCTAGAGTCCCACACAGAGAGTTTCCCTACTCCAGGCGAAACGATATAGAGGTCGTATGGTTTTACGACAAGGGTTCGGACGCATACGTGTGTTTACGCACGTACGACTTTCGGACAGTTTTTACCAGTCGGCTTTGGTTTAAGCCAGTTACTGGTATCCGGTTATTGGATTTATACAGTCTAAATTTTTTCCGTATTTTTGCGGAAAGGAGGGGCGTTCTCGTAATTGCGCGAGAAGCTTCTAGAAGGTGGTGACTAAGGAGGTTTAGGTGGCATATACAATGAATGTGATTAGTGAGTCATATGGATGATTCATCCATGTCATTAATGCATCATAAATGCTTAATGACTCATGGAGATGAATCATCACTAGATATTATCAAGCATGGTTGTTAAATTGATTTATTTTCTTTTCTTGATAAAAAGAAATGCTTGATATATATTATCATAACTCATTATTCTCACTTTATTATTATGTTCACCTTCTCTCTCCTCAAGCTCTCCCTCTTCAAACCCTAATCCTCCCCTCTCATGTGTTGAGTACAAGGATTAGTTAGACTTATTAAACCATAACCCTCACTCTATTTCACCTAGCTTCTTTGATTAGCACTTAAAGAAGTTTAGTTGCCTCAAGTTTAGAGGCTAAGCTTGGAGTAAAGCTCTCGGGTGGATCGTCTACTACTTCGAGAAGGCCGAGGAGGAGGTGGAGTTCGTAAAGACGAAGGACACGGTTATTTAGGTATAATCCCTTTACATAGTAGTTGTTAACTTCTATGTTTGATGTTAGTTATCGTTTAGCTTCGATTCATGCGGTTAGTCGATGTTTAGAATATAAACAAGATCGTTTTTCATATTTCCGCCTCCCCGCAAGTCGTGGGGTGTTGTACATCGACTTACAGTGGTATCAAAGCCTCGCTAAATAATAAATAACTTACTTGCAAATTTGTATGAATTTCGAACGGAAAAAACGAAACTGGAAAAGCCCGAAATCACAAGTTTCTGTCGATTTTTAAATGAAGTCCAAAAATTTTTCAGGGATGTTCAGAAAGCTTGAAAAGACAGTAGAAGAACACCCAAGAAAATTGGGCCCCTGAATCGCCTAAAGCGCCGCGGAACCGCGGTGGATCCCACCGATCCGCCGCGATTCCGCCGCCGAGTTGGCGATTCAGGAACCCAATTTTTCTGTGTTTGTTCTCTGGGATATTTGGTATTTTCTGGAATTTTTATTTTTGCTGAGGTTTCAGATTTACAGAGAAGTATTGGAGCAAAATTAAAAGTGTTTAATCGATCGAAATTATACAGTATTTTCTTGTTGGATTATATCTGTGTTTGTATAATGTGTTCGTAAACCTCCCCTAACTGCTAGTATGTCGGTTGGTAGGGGGTTGCACATTTCTGTAATGGTTTTTACTGTTTGTGGATATGAACTGTGTTGGACTGTTGTGATGTATAGCCGGGGTTATGTGATGGGTTATTATTTAATTCATTTGATGTAAATGTAATTTATTGTAATATTATTTTGCGGGGCATATCCAGGTTGTGGTTGTAGCCACCGTTGTATTATTTCATTTTACTGTTTTGCTCCTAGGACAGACCCAAGGTGGGGTGCACAAACTGCCGGGCGGGTAGTTTGCCGTACCCGTTGGGGTCTTGGGTGGGGTAATGGCTATTCATCACAACTGTGTAATCCGTCTTTTGTTGCAGGCTCAAAACAAACACGGATTGCTTGCAAATCCAATAAAGTTCATCTGTGATCTGGAATGCCTATTATTGCGTCTGACGAATGTACAATATCTATATATGATAGCTATTTAGACGTCACTTATGTTTTACACCCGCGCTAGCCCAGCCCCCGCTCTGTCGTTAGTTAAGTAACCTAACGGGTGATGACGGGACCCCGTGGCGAATGCGGATGGCATAAGAGAACGTTGTATTTTCGTTGTTTTCAGCAATGATAGGTTAATGATGGGACGCATTATTAATAATGCAAAGAAAATAAACCAAAAGTTTAATCGTTGGAACAATTTAAAAGAAACCATCCGGTTAATTTTAAAAACAGATATTTTTAAATGCGGAGCTTTAACCACTCCTTTTAAAAGCTATCAGGTTCCTTCGATTATATCAAGTTCACTACGTTCACGGTTTCGCCAAAACCATTCGTAGCCCTCCGTCATTTCATCTGGGTATTCAGTAGTATTCAAGCTATGTATTTTGACCTAACGCCAAGGCATAGTGTTTGGTAGCTACTGGGTATTCATTTGTTGCATAGATAGATGAGTTAGTTTAGGACAGTCGTATTATCATTTTGGCCGAACGTCAAGGATATATACGGATGGGTTCAAATTGACAAGATAATGATGGGTAGAACTTGACATGTGACTTATGACATTTTGACCTAACGCCAAGGTCATAAGAGCATGGGGCAAAAATATATATCGGGAATTTCTAAAGAAACTGAAATTTGCAAAGAGTTGCATACCATTTGGAGTTTGATGAATGTTGGTAGGATTCCTTCAACATTATCATACAATGATATTTGGATCTCGATCCTACTGTAAGTATATGCTACTTATCAGGATATTCGTCACTTAACGATCAATGCTATAAACCAAGTAGGTGTCAAGAAAGGTGTCAGCGGGGTTACGCCCCCAGAGAAAAGAGGTTATTTAATTAAGGAACTTCGTGAAAGCGTTGGAAAACCTCCTTCGAAGTATCGACACTAGCCTGGCTGAACGGTTAAGCAAGAATTGTACAGTGAGAATAGTCCTGGCTAATTCTTCTTTTATGGTTTGAGGAAGGATTCGAGAAATAGTGGGAGCCATCCAGTTTAGATTAACTAAAAACCACTCTAAACTTGCAAGAGCATCATGCTAAAGAGTTTTCTTCTCTCTCTCCTAATTGCAGCGACCCTGAAAATGACTGGACTTAAGTTACTTTTAGAGAAAAATATACTGACAGGGCCAAACTATAAAGATTGGCTGCGGAATGTCAAAATGGCTTTGACCTATGACAAATTGGGGTACGTCCTCACCGCTATGGCACCTGCTGTCCCTGGTCCCAAATCAAGTAATGCGGATAAGGAAATCCGCAAAACCTGGGATTTAGATTGCGCGAAAGCCAAGTGCATCGTGCTTGCCTCGATGAACAATGAACATCAGAGGAGGCACGAGGATATGGACCTAGATGGCATATTTCTCCATACAAAGGAACTTTATGGAGAGCAATCTCGTATAGCAAGATACGAGACCTCTAAGAACTTGTTTCGAGCGAGGTTGGCTGTCGGGTCATCGGTAGGAGAACATGTCCTAAAGATGATCGGCTATATTGAAGAGCTCGCAGACCTTGGGACGACTTTGGATAATGAGCTCTATACAGACCTTATTCTCCAGTCCCTTCCTCACACCTACGCCCAGTTTATCCTGAACTTCAACATTCAAAGAAAAGAAGTTGAACTTCCGGAACTCCTGAACATGTTAAGGAGTGAAGAGGGCACCTTGCAGAAGACAAGGGAAACACCCGCTATGTTTGTTGGCGGTACATCTACTTCCGGGTCCAAGGCAAGGGCCAAAGGAAGGAAGAAGAAGGCCACCACCAAACCTAGAGGAGGTGTTAGTAAGGTCGGAGGGAAGGGAAAGAAAAAGTTTGCGGTACCGGTAGTTGGCCAGGATGAGTGCTTCCATTGTCACAGGAAAGGGCACTGGAAGAAGGATTGCAAGGCGTGGAATGCCAAGAACCAGGAACCGAAGCAAGCTGTGACTTCTGTAAGTGCACGGCGGCGCCCCGGCCGTCAATCCGACGGCCAAATGCGGAAGCGGTGATAAACTTAAATTTTAACTTGAACTGGCAAACCGCCGCGCACTAATACCCGGATCGAACCATTAATTAGTCCTAGCTATCTACAAGAATGGGAATAGAGATATACCGACGATCCAAGTCCTCCGGTCTTCTCGTCATCGTCCCGATCTCCTGCGGAATGTCCCGTCTCCTCCTCGTCGCCGGAAGTGCACCACATCGCCTACTTCTTTTACGGGCTCCCACCTCAATGCCGAGGCAACTCGGGCACGAAGCCGGCTACTCGACGTGCCCAAGGTTCGCTGTAGAATATGTAGTCCTTAAGTCTCACTTTGGGGTTGTGGAATTGCTATTTGGTGGAGGAATGATACTTGGAGCTTTGGAGATTGATCTTGTGGGATTTTGCAACATGAAATGAACCAAAATCCCACACTCAAAAATGTTGGACAGCCCCCTTCATGCTTGGGCCGGCCATCATGGTGAGGGGAGGAATGAATGGAGAGTGAGAAAATGAGAGGCCATCCAATAATACAAGGGAGAGAGAGAGAAGTCTATAATGCAAAAGGAAATGATCACTCAAACAAAACTACACTCCACCAACCTCACCCCTCATCATCATCAACAACCATGATGACATCCAAAGTCAAGCAATCATGAAAAAGGAAAGTCAAGTGATGGTGCTCATCATGAAAACCATCATGATAAAACAAAGATGCAAAGACCCCCTCCACAAATGCCTATTTGCAACAATGCAAATAAGCCCTCCTCCACCAATCTTCGGCCAATGAACGGAACAATGGAAATCGGCCGAAACGGAATGCAAACTGGCAACTCCAGAAAACTGGTCCCGTAATAAATTACAGGAAAACCCCGATACTGTGCATACACACCCGCATTTGTATTCCGACCGAAATACAAATGCAATGAGACAAAATCTACACTGTACTATACTAGGATCCGGCTTATACCAAAGCCGGCTAGTAATATCCGTTCGATCCTGATCCGTGCAATACCGCACGTATCTGATCGAACCCTGCCATATAACCATACAGCCTATAGTACAGACTGTTCGATCCTGATCCGTGCAATACCGCACGTATCTGATCGGACCTTGCCATATCTCCATACGGCCTCTACAACCTTTCGCCCGAAAGCTGAGTAACTGAATGTGGGGGACTCTAAAGACTCGTCAACACCTTGGTTGTGGATTTAACCACTAGCACGTTAGAGGTATAAGCCAATACATAACGGGCTACCAGGTATTGACCAAAAGGGACGTCTGTGAGCGAACTCAGCCTGACTCCCTACTGAGCCTGTCAGTGACAATATCCGTACAGTCCGGTCCGTTCGTCTATGAGTATCGCATGGCGGGCCTAGGGGGTTGGTAAAAGTCAGACCCCCAAAAGCGGTACAAGTCGTGTCGGAGTGTAGCCCAGAACACCCTGAGATACTACTGGAATACCTGCCAGTAAATCTCCTTGCCTCGGCCGAGGGCTTCGTGTAATGGCTCTCCTAGACACAGCACGACCTCACCCCCAATACCGGGAGAGACGAACCCCTGAAGATACGCTCACTGCCTCCATGTGGCTCGGGACTGTACCCAACTAAAACCTGTTTGCACGACTCCTTTGAGCCGTGGTAGGGTAGTAATCAAAGTACAGTGGGAACTCACACGAGACAAATGACGATCCCCAGGTCGATGAACTAACCTGCATACATGTCACCAGGGAACTGCCATCTGACGTCTGGTATATGACCAACTAGCATGTTCCCGGCGAGTCCTGTCCGGTGTACTCATAACCCAATGAGCACCTGTATACATCTTAGGTGATCCAACTGACACCAGTGGCTTGTGAGACCGGCCACCGCCCCTCGTCGGGGTCTCGACTGTATACACTAGTCTACTATGGAGAATCGATGCCCTGTCTCGAAACTCTCACGACTAGGGACCTTTTAAGGATATGCTTATAGACCCCCAGCTCCCACTTATATGATCGCCCTCATACTGCTGGTGGTCAAGCAAGAATCCTAGGGGCTCTATCAACGTGTAATAGCGATGTGTCAGGTCACTTAAAACAGTACACGATGATAAAGGTAAACCAGATAGCATACTATCATCTCGAGTAAGACTGTCCTACCGGGATAGGTCCTCCATCAATCATTGCAATCACGTACCTGTGACCTAATAATTGACTCTAAGGGCACTATCTCCAACAATCTCCCACTTGCACTCAAGGCTAATTATTGCGATGTCGCATACTCACAGCCCGTGTGATACCGAACACCCAACTCCTCTACTAGTCAGTCTCACAAAGCTCGTTTGCGAAACTATTGCGTTCGAGAAATAGCCTCAGTGAGTGGATCCGCCTTGATGTTTCTTTCTATGTCTCTCTATATCTCAAGTTCGCGGAGAAAGCCATCTCCCGAAATGAGCAATACCTGTCTTAGAATGTGTCTGGATGTCTGATGGGACATAGCTCATAAATGAACTCCAAATCCAAACTTCTTAGACTGTATCGTCAACTGAACTTAATCAGTATCCTGCGCCATGCCACCCTCAGTATTGTCTTGGACCACCTGTCCAAAATACTGCCCCTCATCAGAAGGAAAACCATAACTCTGACAACCTCCTTGTCATCCAGGTCACCTTGGAAGCCTGGAATGATAACTGTCTCCCGAATGAGGTTGTCGTTATCATATCCCTAGAACATCCACTTATGTTCTAAAACTGCTTCCGACCGTTTCTCCAGGATTGGATCAATGTCAACTTATTGCATCTAGTGCAAGAACAACATCTGGTGTGGTACTTGACATCTCATGATTGACTCAATTGCCTGAGCAAGTGATCTGCCAATCATGCACATCCCTCTCTACTTTAGTCTGTAAGACACCTTTAGAGAGGGTGACTCCATCTTCTGCAGGTACACTACCGTGCATGGAGTCGTCCATTCTAAATACTCTTAGAATGCTGTCTAAGTACCCTGATTGGGAAACCACCCAAATCTAGATCTAAAACCATAGATCTAGTAACCAGTATGTCTGATATAAAATCCATTTCCTTTGTGGAGAAACTACTGTGTGACGAACAAAGTATAACCGACTGTAGTATAGGAGTTTCTTTTCCTACTCTGTGTATGTTATCCAAATACCAGGATATCACACCCTACTACCTTCTCAACAGATCCATCCCCTATTCTGATGAAGTCAAACCTATGACTGTCACGTCAGAAATAGATGATCTATCTCCGCTACATCTGCTTTAGTCTATAAATAGACATAAGCTACCTGTCCACCAATGCTTCCGCTGCTCCCACTGACTACGACAACCCTCTGGCAGAGTCATATAGACGTACACTTCTAAAACTAGTTTAGAACGACTCTATACTCATCCTCCCACCGGGTCTCGCAGCCTGGAACAACAGCAATGGTAATTGTGGGTAAACAAGAACTTCCCTGTCACCGTCCTTGAGGCTACCGTAGTACCTCTCGGGTGGCTGAAGTTACCCACCTTATCTGCGGAGTGGCCAATGGAATGTCAATCCAGATTGAATCTTTAGGTTCCTTATCAAATCTTCAGTAATCGTTTGTGGTTCTGGAATCACTTCCAGTTCTACCATACTCCCACTACTGTTTTATGAAAAAATCCATTTTTATTAAAACTGTGGCGAGTGTAGAACAATATTGCTATTGTTCTTCCAGATGGTAGAAAATCAACCCGCGTCATAGCCTGGGTCAACCCACAAACAGCCATTACAGAAACGTGCCTTGAGTTGTCCAGTGTCTGGTTTTAAGCATAAGCCGGACAACTCCCCGTACCTTAACATCGTTAAGATATTAACATCGTTAAGATATGAACTGTTTTATATCCCATATAGGACCAGAGGCACTGATTTAATTGAACCAGATTCAAATCATGCAGCTGTCTCCAGTGCATGTCAACTAAATGGAAGGAGGCCGATCAGCGTTACTCAACTTAGGAATGCTTCCAATTATGAGTAACCTGAAAAAGAAGCAAGTTCTCTTAGTCATTACTATCAACTTAATACCATACACAAGTATCTACATCTTCGATCTCTTTGAAGAATCCCGATACTTGCTACACCTGGTTCTCTACTCTATTCAAATACCTATAACTTCTCAAAATTCGGACCCTGTGTTTCCACGAAACACCTGTCTAAAAAGTAGAGAAGTCATAAGTAAACCGAATATAGTACGAGGACCAACCCCTCTGTCCTGATGGACCCTGGACAACATACAACACTCTGTATAAGTCCCTTGAGTCTGATAACTCATTCACTGTGTGTCGTAGGTTGAAAACTGTACTTATGGTCAAGAAGAATTACACCGCTGCTTAATGCTCCTTACCTAACCATCCACTGATATAGGTAAATGTCGTAGACATAATTTCAGAAAGGTATATCTCACTCTATGAAAATAGACGTACAGATATATCAATTTGAAATTGGTGCATAACAGCGGATATTCAAAACCAAATATTTGCCGACCGGCAAACAGCCCAGGTGATTTCCTCAAATATCACCGATTACAACGAATCCTGATATAATGAGGATAATCACCCAATTCCCAATAACTTACTCCCACTCATCATCTGTAAAACCATACAGATGTGAGAATCGTACCTGGTAAATACATACCCTGGAGTAAGTATCTAATCGGGAAATCAGTTTTCTTTTAACATTACACAGTGAAACTGAAACATTGAAATGTTTCGATGGGGTATCCCGGTATTCCTAGTAATGCCTCTTCCAGATTCACGACTGTAACCGTATAATTCTTTGCCACCTCTCCAAATCCCTTCATATGTCTTTAGTCTTTACCTTCTGCACACCCCTTTAGGCCAAATGGTTTTCTTCCTTCCCTACCGTTCGGCACCAGCCTATGGTTTGGAAGAAGACTATCCAATAAGCATAATGGGTGTACTGTCCCAATCCTAGGAACACTCGCAATGCGAGAGGAGGTGAAGATAAAAGACACCTGAATAAACCTTATTCCTATTTCTCCTGAACCAGAATCCATCCCCGAACTGGAACAAGTTCCTTTCGAGTTCGTATATAACCATACGATGGAGTATCCAATAAACTGTGGATCTTCGTAGTGATACGGAGTGTCCTGGAGAAATACAAAGGTGATTTTAGGATTGGCGAAGGAATACTTGGTTTGGTCGTGAATATCTGTTGCAATTTACTTTGCCCTCTTACTAATCCCTTGCTTTGTCTTAACCTAATACCTTCTGCACACCATCGTTATGCTAATTGGTTTTCTTCATTCCCTACCGGTCGGCACCAGCCTAAGGTTTGGAAGAAGACTATCCAATTTGCGTAATAGGTGTACTATCTCCTAAACCAAGGAGTACTCGCAACCTGAGAGAAGGTAAAAGGAAAAGACAACTGAATAATCCTATCCGTTTTCTCCAGAACCGGAAACCATCCTCGAATAAATTCTTTCGAGTTCGTATCTAACCATACGATGGTTTTCTCCAATGGAAGTGGACGTTCGTAGTAATACGGGGTGTCCTGGAGAAAAGGGTAAAAGTAGGAGTGGCAATGAGGTCTGCAACTCTGACAATCCAAAAGCCAGTGTTAAGAAGGTTCGGTCAACTTGGTCACTGAGTCATAGTCTTAGGGTCGGGTCAATGGTCGCTGCCAAAGAGAGAGAGAAAAGAAACACTCAGCGTGCACTCTAACCTAGATTAGAATGGTTACCAATTTATCTAATCTGGAAACCTCCCACTGTACCGTCAAATTCTCCTCCAAACCTAAAAGAAGAATTAGTCGGGAACACCCGAGGAGTAAACCAACTCATCAGTGGGAATCGGGATCCAACTCTCATCGCATGACAACGTGACGGAATCCGCTCACGGTATCACACTCCAGAAGGTATGCGCATATCTGGCAAGTTTCAGTTCTTTTGAAACTCCCGATGTGATTTTTGCCCCATGCTCTTATGACCTTGGCGAAGGTCAACAAATCATAAGTCACATGTCAAGTTCTACCCGTCATTATCCAGGTTAATTTGAATCCACCCGTACAAGCCCTTGACGAAGGCCAACAAGGCTATACGACTGTCCCAAACCAACGCATCTATCTATGCAGCAGAAAGGTAACAAGCAGCTACCATACACTATGCCTTGACGAAGGTCAACAAACACAGCATGAATACTACGTGCTACCAGTCTGAAACGACGGAGGGCTACGAATGGTTTCTGGCGAAAACCTTTAACGTAAAGAACTTGATATCGTTGAAGGAACTGAAAGCTTTTTGAAAATATAGTGACGAAAACCGTTGCTAAAGAGGTCACTCCCGGTGAAGGGATCTCGGCTCTTTCCCCGTAGAATGAGGTGCAGGATATTCCAACTGAATACCGCGATGCAAAGCAAAAGTAATCGGCTATAGTGAAGTTAATGCCCTGATGCAAACTTTTTGTCCAAGGGGTCACTCCCGGTGAAGGGATCTCGGCCCTTGCCTCGTCGACTGAGGAGCAGGATATTCTAAATGAATACCACGATGCAAAACAAAAGTGAACGTCCTTGCAATAACAGCTTTTTGAAAAGTGTTCCAACAACATCAGATTAGGTTTGTTTTTAACTTGCATTGATCCGAATCAACGCAGTCCCATCAATTGATCACACCAAAAAGAACGAAAATATACTGATGTACGTATATGCCATCCGCATTCGCCACTGGGTCCCGTCATTACCCGTTAGGTTAGCTAACTAACGACAGAGCGGGGACTGGACTAGCGCGGATGCAAAACATATACAACATCTACTAATATATATACCAATATATTATATTCGCTCAAGGCGTGAATAAAAAATACAACATCACAGAAAATGTACAGCATCACAGAACAATACAGATATCTGGGATCCCCGGGTTTCACAGAGCCGCTGAAACCCGACGTTCCCCTGGTCGTGTGGATAGCCTGTGTAATGAAATCCTAGACCCCTACGGGCGCGGCAAGTCACCCGCCAAAACCTGAAGCGAGGCAGCCCCCTTCAGTACCGTGAATGGACCACCCAGCACTTCACGGAATCCGGCAACTTGGGCACCCCTCCTGGGTCAACCTGTACCCCCTACGAGTGCGGCGAATAGCCCGCCGATCCTAGAGTAAAGCCCCCTCCGTCTCAATGCCATGAGATGCGGGCTTGTTGCCCTCTAGAACCCGGCTATCCGTGCACCCCTCCGCGAGGTAAGCCTAGTACAGAAAGTAAAATATACATACAACGGGTACATCGACCGCAACCAGGTCGTGCCCCAAAATAATAATACAATCAGGCAGTGACGGCAGTCCACATGTCGGACGCTCGCCCCGCAATATCAAATGTACATAATACAACCACAACTGTACTAGCATTGCATCCAGGCTATCCCCCACGACCGATCCGCAACATCACAGCAAAAACAGAACATCAACGTGAAAGTCACGTTCGCAAATCCGTCTAACCGGGCTATAGCAGTTAGACCGGATTTACCGATCGAGTGACATTCACGGTCGCAGATATAATGTAAATACTGTGAAATAATGTGTTTAAAATATCCGATCGATCAAACTTTAACAAGTGGGCCCCCAAACAATACTGTAGCACTCACAGAAATTATGGGCCCAAAATTAATATTCCAAAACCCATATTTTAAACCCAGAAAGCCTCTGTAAAAAATTGGTGCAGGGATCCCCACAGTGTGCGGCGGAACAGCGGCGGGAAGGGGGTATTTGCGGCGGTTCCGCGCTCCCACTGTGGATTCACTTCATCGAATTTTTACAGAGCTCTTAGATTTTCCAGTACATCAATATTTTACAACCTGAAAAATTTTTCGAGACCAAAAAATTTCAACAGAAACTGATGCGAACTAAAATGCAGTTTTGGAACATTCGATCGATCGAAACAGAAAAACACATTACACCAAGCTAGACTAAGTTAATGGCGAGGCTCTGATACCACTGTAAGTGCACGGCGGCGCCCCGGCCGTCAATCCGACGGCCAAATGCGGAAGCGGTGATAAACTTAAATTTTAACTTGAACTGGCAAACCGCCGCGCACTAATACCCGGATCGAACCATTAATTAGTCCTAGCTATCTACAAGAATGGGAATAGAGATATACCGACGATCCAAGTCCTCCGGTCTTCTCGTCATCGTCCCGATCTCCTGCGGAATGTCCCGTCTCCTCCTCGTCGCCGGAAGTGCACCACATCGCCTACTTCTTTTACGGGCTCCCACCTCAATGCCGAGGCAACTCGGGCATGAAGCCGGCTACTCGACGTGCCCAAGGTTCGCTGTAGAATATGTAGTCCTCAAGTCTCACTTTGGGGTTGTGGAATTGCCATTTGGTGGAGGAATGATACTTGGAGCTTTGGAGATTGATCTTGTGGGATTTTGCAACATGAAATGAACCAAAATCCCACACTCAAAAATGTTGGACAGCCCCCTTCATTCTTGGGCCGGCCATCATGGTGAGGGGAGGAATGAATGGAGAGTGAGAAAATGAGAGGCCATCCAATAATACAAGGGAGAGAGAGAGAAGTCTATCATGCAAAAGGAAATGATCACTCAAACAAAACTACACTCCACCAACCTCACCCCTCATCATCATCAACAACCATGATGACATCCAAAGTCAAGCAATCATGAAAAAGGAAAGTCAAGTGATGGTGCTCATCATGAAAACCATCATGATAAAACAAAGATGCAAAGACCCCCTCCACAAATGCCTATTTGAAGCAATGCAAATAAGCCCTCCTCCACCAATCTTCGGCCAATGAACGGAACAATGGAAATCGGCCGAAACGGAAAGCAAACTGGCAACTCCAGAAAACTGGTCCCGTAATAAATTACAGGAAAACCCCGATACTGTGCATACACACCCGCATTTGTATTCCGACCGAAATACAAATGCAATGAGACAAAATCTACACTATACTATACTAGGATCCGGCTTATACCAAAGCCGGCTAGTAATATCCGTTCGATCCTGATCCGTGCAATACCGCACGTATCTGATCGAACCCTGCCATATAACCATACAGCCTATAGTACAGACTGTCCGATCCTGATCCGTGCAATACCGCACGTATCTGATCGGACCTTGCCATATCTCCATACGGCCTCTACAACCTTTCGCCCGAAAGCTGAGTAACTGAATGTGGGGGACTCTAAAGACTCGTCAACACCTTGGTTGTGGATTTAACCACTAGCACGTTAGAGGTATAAGCCAATACATAACGAGCTACCAGGTATTGACCAAAAGGGACGTCTGTGAGCGAACTCAGCCTGACTCCCTACTGAGCCTGTCAGTGACAATATCCGTACAGTCCGGTCCGTTCGTCTATGAGTATCGCATGGCGGGCCTAGGGGGTTGGTAAAAGTCAGACCCCCAAAAGCAGTACAAGTCGTGTCGGAGTGTAGCCCAGAACACCCTGAGATACTACTGGAATACCTACCAGTAAATCTCCTTGCCTCGGCCGAGGGCTTCGTGTAATGGCTCTCCTAGACACAGCACGACCTCACCTCCAATACCGGGAGAGACGAACCCCTAAAGATACGCTCACTGCCTCCATGTGGCTCGGGACTGTACCCAACTAAAACCTGTTTGCACGACTCCTTTGAGCCGTGGTAGGGTAGTAATCAAAGTACAGTGGGAACTCACACGAGACAAATGACGATCCTCAGGTCGATGAACTAACCTGCACACATGTCACCAGGGAACTGCCATCTGACGTCTGGTATATGAACAACTAGCATGTTCCCGGCGAGTCCTGTCCGGTGTACTCATAACCCAATGAGCACCTGTATACATCTTAGGTGATCCAACTGACACCAGTGGCTTGTGAGACCGGCCATCGCCCCTCGTCGGGGTCTCGACTGTATACACTAGTCTACTATGGAGAATCGATGCCCTGTCTCGAAACTCTCACGACTAGGGACCTTTTAAGGATATGCTTATAGACCCCCAGCTCCCACTTATATGATCGCCCTCATACTGCTGGTGGTCAAGCAAGAATCCTAAGGGCTCTATCAACGTGTAATAGCGACGTGTCAGGTCACTTAAAACAGTACACGATGATAAAGGTAAACCAGATAGCATACTATCATCTCGAGTAAGACTGTCCTACCGGGATAGGTCCTCCATCAATCATTGCAATCACGTACCTGTGACCTAATAATTGACTCTGAGGGCACTATCTCCAACAACTTCGACTTCAGGTGTTTTTGTAATTGAGAATTGTCTGTCGATCAACTCTACTTCCTGGGTATTGGATACCGGATCAGGATCTCATATTTGCAATTCATTGCAGGCACTGAGAAACCGTAGAGTGCTGAAGGAAGGTGATATGACCCTAAAGGTTGCTAACGGAGCTAGCGTGGGAGCTGCGTCCGTCGGGGATTATCACCTAGGATTGACGAGTGGACACATTTTGGTTTTACATAACTGTTTTTTTGTACCAAGCTTAACGTGTAATATCATATCAGTTTCCTTGTTATCAAATAAAGGTTATGATTTCACGTTTGTAAGAGATGTTGTTAACATCCACCTTAATCATGGTTTGATTGGGTCCGGTACACTAAATAACGGTATATATGTTTTAAACCAACTCCAAATTTTCAATGTCCAGAACACACTAAAAAGAAAGTCTCCAGATTTAAATAAAGCTTTCTTATGGCATTGTAGACTGGGTCACATCAATGAGAGAAGGTTGACTAAGTTGCATAGAGAAGGATATTTAGACTCGTTCGAATATCAAACTTATGACACTTGTCAATCTTGTCTTAAAGGAAAGATGACAAAGACTCCATTTACTGGACAAGGAGTAAGAGCGAGCGAGCTCTTAGGACTCATACACAGCGATGTATGTGGTCCATTGTCTACACATGCAAGAGGTGGTTTTTCCTATTTCATTACTTTCACGGATGATTACTCAAGATACGGATTCATTTATCTGATGAAACATAAATCCGAGGCTTTTGAGAAATTCCAAGAGTATTAGAATGAAGTAGAAAACCAAACCGGCAAAAGTATCAAGACACTTAGATCTGATCGAGGTGGTGAATACTTGAGTGCCGAGTTCCTAGGTTACCTAAAAGAGAAAGGAATTCTCTCTCAGCTTACTCCTCCATACACTCCACAGCATAACGGTGTATCGGAGAGACGGAATCGAACCCTATTGGATATGGTACGATCCATGATGAGTAATGCTAAGTTACCGCGATCTTTCTGGGGTTATGCGCTAGAATCAGCGGCATATCTTTTGAACATGGTTCCTACCAAGACTGTGCCTACCACTCCATATCAGATGTGGAGCGGGAAGAAACCCCATCTACGGTATATAAAGATTTGGGGATGTCCAGCTTTTGTTAAAAAGCAGCATGTGGACAAGCTCGAGGCACGATCAGTAAAGTGTCAGTTTGTGGGATATCCAAAGAATTCCAGGGGATATCTATTCTATTACGCAGAGGAACAAAAGGTATTTGTTTCTCGTAATGCCCATTTTCTAGAACATCAGTTTTTAGAAAAGGAATCAAGTGGGAGCGAAATAGAACCGGAAGAAATTCCAGAACCACAAACTAATACTGAAAGTCTGGAAGAACCGGTAGTTCAAGAAGAACAGGACATTCCCGCACCCCTCCGCAGGAGTAGTAGGCCGTCTCATCCGCCTGAGAGATACTACGGTTTTCTCATAGATGGGGATAGAGAGGATTGCATCATAGATGATGATGAACCTACTGACTTCCAGCAGGCCATCCAGAGCGGCGACTCGGTACGATGGCTAGATGCAATGCGGACCGAAATGGAGTCCATGTACACCAACAAAGTATGGACTTTGGACTTTGCTCCAGATGGGGTAAAACCCATAGGATGCAAATGGATCTTCAAGAAAAAGATTGGTGTAGATGGACAGGTGGAAACCTATAAGGCTAGACTTGTTGCAAAGGGTTTTCGTCAAAGACCTGGTTTGGACTATGACGAAACTTTTTCTCCAGTGGCTATGCTCAAATCCATTCGGGTCCTTCTTGCTATTGCTGCCTTCCATGATTATGAAATCTGGCAGATGGACGTAAAGACGGCATTTCCAAATGGAAATTTAGAAGAGTGCGTCTATATGGATCAGCCAGAGGGTTTCAATCAGAGTGGGAGCAGCGGGAAAGTATGCAAGCTGCTTAAGTCCATTTATAGACTAAAGCAGGCATCGCGGAGTTGGAAGATCTGTTTTGATGAGACAGTCAAAGAATATGACTTTATCAAAAATCCAGATGAACCGTGCATATATAGTAAAGTTGTAGCCAGAAGTGTCGTATTCCTCGTCTTGTACGTGGATGACATTCTATTGATAGGAAATGACATTCCTATGCTTCAATCTGTCAAAGGGTTCTTGTCACACAGGTTCTCCATGAAAGACCTGGGTGATGCCTCTTACATTCTGGGGATCCGGATCTATCGTGATAGATCCAAGAGGATGTTGGGACTTTCGCAGTCCAGGTATATCGACACTGTACTGAAAAGATTCAGTATGGAAGATTCTAAGCGCGGTAATCTACCGGCTTGTCACGGAATCACCCTCTCCAAAGAGATGTCTCCCAAGACTGATTTAGAAAGGCAACGCATGTCTATTATATCCTACGCTTCTGCGGTAGGCTCTATAATGTATGCGATGTTGTGCACCAGACCAGATGTAGCTTACGCATTGAGCGTGGTAAGCCGGTATCAGTCAGACCCAGGGGAGAAGCACTGGATAGCAGTAAAGAATATTCTCAAGTACCTGAGAAGGACTAAGGAGATGTTCTTGGTTTACGGCGGAAAAGACCTCGGGTTGGAGGCCTTTGCTGATTCCGGCTTCCAGAGTGATAAGGACGATTCCAAGTCCATGTCGGGTTATGTCTTTACCCTCAATGGAGGGGCGGTGTGCTGGAAGAGCTCCAAGCAAGACACCGTTGCTGACTCAACGATGGAAGCGGAGTATATAGCTGCTTGCGATGCCGCAAAAGAAGCAGTCTGGATGAAGAAGTTCCTAACAGAACTTCAGGTGGTTCCTACCATAGTTGATCCAATACCTCTGTATTGCGACAACAACGGGGCTATAGCTTTAGCGAAGGAACCAAGGTCCCATCAGAAGTCCAGACACATCTTAAGGCGGTATCACCTGATCAGGGAGATCATTGATCGTCAGGAGATCGAGGTACGGAGAGTTGCTTCTGAAGAGAACATTGCTGATCCATTCACGAAGGCCCTACCTCAGATTCAGTTCGAGAGGCTACTCGAGATCATCGGTCTTCGATATGCCAGTACATGTCCCTAGTGCAAGTGGGAGATTGTTAGTGTATATGCCCTAGGGGCCATTATTGTATCATACTAGTTTGTATATTACTTAATGGAAGCTTGGGATATTCACATGTATATAACAGTCTTGCTAAACATGGTAGTATGCTACTTGGTTTTTCTATCTTAATATGTGAGTATACGTATTGATAGAGCTCTTAGGATCTTGCTTGATTACCGGCGTTGTGATGGCAGTCACACTAGTGGGGGCTGGGTAGTCTACAAGCACATCCTTATTCAGGTCCCTATTCGTAGGATTATCGAGACAGGGCATCGATACTCCGGAGTAGACTAGTGTGTACGCTTCTCATCCCAGTTGGGGAGATGGTCTGTCCCACAGCCGTCAGTACGTCGTACTGGAGATAGTATGCAGGTGCTCGTTGGGTTACGGGTACACCGGACAGGACTCATAGGGAACTGTTGGATGGTTTTATACCAGTCGTCAGTGAACAGTTCCCAGGTGACATGAGTACAGCATAGTCCGCAGACTTGACACTGCTACTTCGCCTCGAGTGTGTCCCACTGTTCTTAGATTGCTACCCTACCACGGCTCAAAGGAGTCGTGCAAACAGGTAGCAGTTGGGTGCAGTCCCGAGCACTTGGAGGCAGTGGCGGTTAGACAGGATTCGTCTCTCCCGGTATTGGGGGTTGATATCGCGCTGTGTCAGAGAGCCATTACGCAAAGTCCCTGGCCAGGGCAAGCGAGATTTGCTGGTAGGTTCCAGTAGTTTCTCAGGGTGTAATGGGCTTCCCTTCGACACGACTTATACCGCTATTAGGGGACTGACACTTGCCGCCCCCTAGGCCCGATATGCGATAGTCTTAGACGAACGGACCGGACTGTACGGAGATTGTCACATCAGACTCAGTAGGAGTTCGGATGGGTTTCCTCATCGACCTTCTTATCGACATCTACCTGGGGACCGTTACGTACAGCTAGTGCCGCTTGCGGTCTGTGGTTAAACCCACTGCCAGCGTAGTAGTCGAGTCTCTAGAGTCCCACACAGAGAGTTTCCCTACTCCAGGCGAAACGATATAGAGGTCGTATGGTTTTACGACAAGGGTTCGGACGCATACGTGTGTTTACGCACGTACGACTTTCGGACAGGTTTTACCAGTCGGCTTTGGTTTAAGCCAGTTACTGGTATCCGGTTATTGGATTTATATGGTCTAAAGTTTTTCCGTATTTTTGCGGAAAGGAGGGGCGTTCTCGTAATTGCGCGAGAAGCTTCTAGAAGGTGGTGACTAAGGAGGTTTAGGTGGCATATACAATGAATGTGATTAGTGAGTCATATGGATGATTCATCCATGTCATTAATGCATCATAAATGCTTAATGACTCATGGAGATGAATCATCACTAGATATTATCAAGCATGGTTGTTAAATTGATTTATTTTCTTTTCTTGATAAAAAGAAATGCTTGATATATATTATCATAACTCATTATTCTCACTTCATTATTATGTTCACCTTCTCTCTCCTCAAGCTCTCCCTCTTCAAACCCTAATCCTCCCCTCTCATGTGTTGAGTACAAGGATTAGTTAGACTTATTAAACCATAACGCTCACTCTATTTCACCTAGCTTCTTTGATTAGCACTTAAAGAAGTTTAGTTGCCTCAAGTTTAGAGGCTAAGCTTGGAGTAAAGCTCTCGGGTGGATTGTCTACTACTTCAAGAAGGCCGAGGAGGAAGTGGAGTTCGTAAAGACGAAGGACACGGTTCTTTAGGTATAATCCCTTTACATAGTAGTTGTTAACTTCTATGTTTGATGTTAGTTATCGTTTAGCTTCGATTCATGCGGTTAGTCGATGTTTAGCATATAAACAAGATCGTTTTTCATTTTTCCGCCTTCCCGCAAGTCGTGGGGTGTTGTACATCGACTTACACTATATAGGTCATCTTCCTCTTCCGTCCCAAAAGCCAAGGCCAAGGGAAAGAAGAAGAAGAAACCCACTAAGCCGAGAGGTGGAGTTGTAAAGGTAAAGGGGAAAGACAAGTCTGGGGTTGCGGGAAGTGGAAAAGGAGAACGTTTTTTCTGCCACAAGTCGGGACACTGGAAACGCAATTGTGCTTTGTACTTTGCTGATCTCAAGAAGAAGAAGCATACCGATGCTTCCGCTTCAGGTGTGTTTGTAACTGAAAACTGTTTTTCTATAAACTATGCATCTTGGGTATTAGATATCGGTTCTGGTTCTCACATCTGCAATTATATGCAGGGATTGAGAAACAGTCGAGTTTTGAAGACTGGGGACCACACTCTACAGGTTGGAAATGGTTCGAATGTACATGCTGTATCCGTAGGAGAATATCATCTGGGGTTGCTTTCAGGATGTATTTTGGTTTTGAACCCTTGTTATTATGTACCTAGTATGCTATGTAATATAATATCCATTTCTTTGTTAGACAATGAAGGATATCATTTTGTGTTGCAAAATAATGTTATGAACATTAACCTGACTCAACATTTGATTGGGTATGGTACACTGAATAATGGTATTTACGTCCTAAACCAGCACACAGTTTTCAACATACAACATACAAATAAAAGAAAATTTTCAGATATAAATGAATCTTTTCTTTGGCATTATAGACTTGGTCATATTAATGAAACAAGACTAAACAAGCTACATAAAGATGGATATTTGAATCCTTTTGAATATAAATCTTATGCGACTTGTGTAAGTCCATGTCACGCACCCCACGAGCTCGCGGGGAGGAGGAATATATGAAAAACAATTATCAAAGCTTCGTAACATGGACTTGAGCACACGGATCGTGTCTAAACCATTACTAGCAAACTACGAGAGGTTTAACTACTCGGATTCGAAGCTATACCTCACGTTACTTGTCCTTCGGGTCTTCATCGCTGTTTTCCATACCTCGTAGGCTCTATGGAACATGGGCACCTCAACGGCCTCCTCGAGTCAAAGACGATCCACCCGAGAGTCTAAAGTCCGAGCTCCTATCTCGAATCTTAGATAACTACGGCTTCTAGATTGCTAATCTAGAAGTCCTAGAGGGTGTTGAGTAATTAGATGGATTACTTAGTCACTTAAACCCTGGGATTCTCAACTCATGAGAGCTTTTAGGGTTTTGCGGAAGAAGATGAAGACTTGAGGAGAGAGAAACCTTTTGTGATAATGAAATGAATAATTCTTCATGATAGAATAATATCAAGCATACAAATATCTCTTGATAAATATCTAGAAATATCTTGTAAGCTTCATTTAATCCTAATGGTGAATCACCTCATAAGTCATTAAGAATTTAATGAAAACCTATACCTCATCTCTCCACCTCATTTGTGTTTAATCCAAAAGAAATAAATACAAATGAGTCATCTTCTTCTAGAAGCTTCCCGACAAATTACGAGACTGCCCCTCCCATCCGTATTTCCGAAAAACACGGATAATCTTTGACTGAATAAATCCATCTGTATAATACTAGAATCTGGCTTAAACCAAAGCCCGCTAGTATTATCTGCCCGGTCATAATACGTGCATAAGTGTACGTAAGTGATCGCGGCCCTGCTGTAAAACCATACGGCCTCTACACCTTTTGCCCGGTGCAGGGAAACTCTCCGTGTGGGACTCTAAAGACTTGACACTACGCTGGCAGTGGGTTTAACCACAGGCCGTAAGCGGTACTAGCAGTACGTAACGGTCCCTAGGTAGATGTCGATAAGAAGAACGATGAGTAAACCCATCCAAACTCCTACTGAGCCTGATGTGACAATCTCCAAACAGTCCAGTCTATTCGTCTAGGACTATCGCATATCGGGCCTAGGGGGCGGTAAACGTCAGACCCCTAATAGCGGTGTAAGTCGTGTCGGAGTGAAGCCCATTACACCTTGAGAAGTGTAAGTCTACGGTAGCGCCCCGGCCTTCTTTTAGACGCCAAATACGAAACAAAAACTTTTATAACTGGGGCTATCATATAATATATCCCAGGATCTGCCATTAATGCTAAAATAACATACTGTAAAGTGGGTAGAAATGTTATACCGAACGATCCGAGTCCTTCGGTCTTTAATCGTCATCCCACGCTTTGCTGCGGCTGCTCCGATCTCGCTCGATCTCCGGTCTCCTCATCCAGGTGGAACCACTTCTACAGATCTTTAAACGGGCTCCCGCCGCTGAACCGAGACAACTCGGACATGAAGTTTGCTAGCCGACATGTCCAAGATTGATGTAGAGAATGAGTAGAACGCTTTGTCTCGCTTCGTCTAAAGCCATGGACAAACGGTTAATGAAGTTGCATTTTGGAATCGGGTGATGAAAAATGAGCTTGGAAACTTAGCAAATAATTCATGTCATTTTCACAAAGTGAGAGAGTATGTAAAAATCAATCAAGAAGGCACATAATATGGACGACCACTTGAAGAGGTGGAGGGGGGATGAACACCACCAATAAATGAGAATGATGAGTCAATAATACACCTCACTTAAACATTAAATGCAATCCATGAATCACCTTAACACACATCATTTCATTTAATGCTAACTATGAATCATCAAAACATTAAATGCTAACAATGTGTCACCTAATCTAGAACCTTCTAGAATCATGACTCACCCAAGAAAAGATAAATCCGTATTAAACCGAATGTTTAATACGGGTGATAGAAAACTGGAAACGGACAACTTCAAAAAGCGATCCCGAAACGAATTTCAGGATAATCCCGTAACAGTATAAACATACCCGCATTTGTATTACGACCGAATACAAATACAACTGAGACAAAGATATTATATCTACACAGTATAATACTCGGATCCGGCTTAAACCAAAACCCACCAGTATTATCTGCCCGAAATATGACACGTGTTTAAACGCACGTGCATTTTCCGAATCCAGCCATAAAACCATACGACCTCTACAACGTTTCGCCCAAACTTGGGAAACTGTCTGTGGGGAACTCTAATGACTCATCAACACACTGGCACTGGGTATAACCACTAGCTCGTCAGAGGTACTAGCTGTACGTAACGGTTGCCTATGTATTGATTGGAAGGGAAGCTGACGAGCGAACTCATCCAGAAACCCTACTGAGCCTGACAGTGACAATATCCGTAACAGTCCGGTCCGTTCGTCTATGAGTATCGCATATAGGGCCTAGGGGGCTGGTAAACGTCAGACCCCCAATAGCTGTATAAGTCGTGTCAGAGAGTAGCCCAGAACACCCTGAGATACTACTGGAATACCTTCCAGTAAATCTCGATTACCCTGGCCAGGGATTTCGTGTAATGGCTCTCCTAAACACAGAGCAATCTCACCCCCAATACCGGGAAAGACGAATCCCTGACGATCCACTCACTGCCTCCATGTGGCTCGGGACTATACCCAACTAAAACCTGTTTGCACGACTCCTTTGAGCCGTGGTTGGGTAGTAATCAAAGCACAGTGGGAACTCACACGAGACAAATGACGATCCCAGGTCGACAGACTAACCTGTACACATGTCACCAGGGAACTGCTATCTGACGATATGTATAATACCAACTAGCATGTTCCCGGCGAGTCCTGTCCGGTGTACTCATAACCCAATAAGCACCTGTATACATCTTAAGTGAACCAACTGATACCAATGGCTTGTGAGACCGACCAGTCTCGACTGTATACACTAGTCTACTCTGGAGTATCGATGCCCTGTCTCGAAACTCCCACGACTAGGGACCAAAATTAAGGATGTGCTTATAGACTACCCAACTCTCACGTATATGATCGCCATCATACTGTTGGTAGTCAAACAAGATCCTAAGGGCTCTATCAAAGTGTAACAGTGATAAAGACAAACCAGATAGCATACTATCATCTCGAGTAAGACTGTTTTATCGGTATAGGCCCTTCCTCAATCATCACAATCACGTACCTGCGATCCAATAATTGACTTTGAGAGCACTATATCCAATAATCTCCCACTTGCACTTAAGGCTAATTATTGCGATGTCGCGTACTCACAGCTCGTGTGATACCGAACATCCAACTCCTTTACTAATCAGTTTCATAAAGCTCGTTTGCAAAACTATTATGTTCGAGAAATAGCCTCAGTGAGTGGATCCGCCCGGATGTTTCTTTCTATGTCTCTCTTAAACTCAAGTTTGCGGAGGAAGCCATCTCCGGAATCAAGTAATACCTGTCTTAGAATATGTCTGGATATCTAATAGGACCTAGTTCATAAATGAACTCCAAATCCAAACTTCTTAGACTGTATGGATCACTGAGCCTAATCAGTATCCAGCACTATGCCTCCCACAGTATCCTCTTGGACCACCTGTCCATAATACTGTCCCTTGTCAGAGGGAAAACTATAACTCTGACAATCACTCTGTCATCCATGTCATCTTTGAAGCCTGGAATGATAACCGTCTTCCGAAGGAGGTCGCCGTCATCAAATCCGTAGAACATGCACTTATGTTCTAAAACTGCTTCCTTATGTTTCTTCAGGATTGGATTAATATAAACTTATCGCATCTAGTGTAAAAACAACATCTGGTGTGGTATTTGACATCTCACGATTGACTCAATTGCCTAAGCAAGTGATCTGCCAATCACGCATATCCCTCTCCCCTTTAGTCTGTAAGACACCTTTAGAGAGGGTGACTCCATCACCTGCAGGTACACCACCATGCCAGGAGTTATCTATTCTAAAATACTATTAGAATACTGTCAAAGTACCCACATTAGGAAACTACCCAAATCTAAATCTAAAACCATAGATCTAGTAACCAGAATGTCAGATATTATATCCATGTCCTTTGTGGAGAAACAACTGTGTGACAACCACAGTATAACCATTCGTAGTATAGGAATTTTACTTCCTACTCTGTGTATGTTATCCAAATACCAGGACATCACACCCTACTACCTTCTTAACAGATCCATCCCCTATTCTGATGAAGTCAAACTCATGACTGTCACATCAAAAATTAGATGATCTTATCTCCGCTATATTTGCTCAAGCCTATAAATAGACATAAGCTACTTGCCCACTATACTTCCGCTGCTCCCACTGACTACGACAACCCTCTGGCAGAATAATATATACGTACACTTCTAAAGCTAGTTTAGAACGACGCTATACTTAACCTCCTGCAGGGTCTCATAGCCTGGAACAACAGTAGTGTCAAGTCTGGGTAAACAAGAACCTCCCTGTCACTGTCCTTGAGGCTACCGGAGTACCTCTCGGGTGTCTGAGGTTACCCACCATATCTGCGGAGTGGCTATTGGAATGTCAAACCTGATTGAATATATAGGTCCTATTAAATTTTCCGTAATCGTTTGCGGTTCTGGAATCACTTCAAGTTCTACCATACTCCCACTACTGTTTTCTGAAAAAATCCATTTTACTAAAACTGTGGCGAGTCAAGAACAATATCACTATTGATCTTCCAGATGGTAGAAAATCAACCCTCGTCAAAGCCGGGGTCAACCCACAAACTGCCATTACAAAAATGTGCCTTGAGTTATCCAGAGTTTGGTTTTAAGCATAAGCTGGACAACTCACCGTACCTTAACATCGTCAAGATATGAACCATTATATATCTAATATAGAAACTTTGGCACATATTTAATTGGAACCAGAATCAAATCATGCAACTATCTCCAGTGCATACCATTTCAATGGAGAAAGGCTAATCAGCATTACTCAACTTAAGAATCCATCCAATTATGAGTAAGCTGAAAGAGAAATAAGTTTCTCAAAACCATTACTATTATCTGAATACCTATCACAAGAATCTACATCTTCGATACTTGGAACACCTGGTTCTCTACTTTATTCTTATACCCACAACTTCTTAAAACTTAGACATTGTATTTCTATGAAACACTTGTCTAAAAGCTAGAGAAGTCACAAGTAAACAGAACAGAGTACGAGGACCAACCCCTTTATCCTGATGGACACTGGACAACATACAATACTCTGTATAAGTCCCCTGAGTTGAATAACTCAAAACCTGTGCATCGTAGGTTGAAAACTGTACCCAGGAGATTTCCTCAAATATCACCAATTACAACGAATTCCGATATAATGAGGATGATCACCTAATTTCCAATAACTCACTCCCATTCATCATCTGTAAAACTATACAGATGTGAGAATCATACCTGGTAAATACATACCCTGGAGTAAGTATCTAATCGTGAAATCAGTTTTCCATTAACAATGCTCTGAAACAAAAAAATGTTTCGTAGGGGTATCCTGGTATTCCTAGCATTGCCTCTTCCATAATCCAATTCATGATGGTCGTGAATGAAAACAGTCGCAATTTAGTTTGCCCTCTTTCTAATCCCTTTATTTTGTCTTTAGTTATTACCTTCTGTACACCCTACTTAGGCTAATTGGTTTTCTTCATTCCCTACCTTTCGGCACCTGCCTATGGTTTGGAATAAGACTATCCAATAAGCGTAATGGGTGTACTCTCCTAAATTAAGGAGCCCTCGCAACCTGAGAGAAGGTGATAATAGAAGGCAACTGAATAAACCAATTCTATTTCTCCTGAACCTGGATCCATCCTCGAAGAAATCCCTCCGAGTTCTTATATAACCATACGATGGATCTATCCAATGGAAGTGGATATCCATAATAATACGGGGTGTTCTGAGGAATACAAAGGGTAAAAGAAGGAGCAACAATGACTTATGCAACTCGGACAATCCAAAAACCAGTATTTTAAGAAGGTTCGGTCAACTTGGTCACTGAGTCATAGTCTAGGGTCGGTCAAAGGTCGCTGCCAAAGAGAGAGAGAGAGAGAGAAAAGAAACACTCTGCATGCACTCTAACCTAGATCAAAATGGTTATCACTTTATCTAATCAGGAAACCTCCCACTGTTATCTCAAATTCTCCTCCAAACCTTAAAGAAGAATTAGTCGGGATCACCCGAAGAGTAAACTAACTCATCAGTGGGAATCAGGATCCAACACTCGTCGCATGATAACGTGACGGTATCCACTCACGTTATCACACTCCAGAAGGTATGCTCAAGTCTGGCAAGTTTCCTGTATGTTTGAAACTCCCGATGTAATTTTTATCCCATGCTCTTAGGACCTTGACGTAGGCCAACAAATCATAAGCCACATATCAAGTTCTACCCGTCATTGTCCAGGTTAATTTGAAACACCCATACAAGCCCTTGACGTAGGCCAACAAGGCTATACGTCTGTCCCATACCAACGCATCTATCTATGCAACAAATGAATACCCCAGCAGCTACCAAACACTATGCCTTGACGTAGGCCAACAAACATAGCTTGAATACTACCGACCATCCATAAGAAATGACGGAGGGCTACGGCTGGTTTTTGGCGAAAAACCTTTAACGTAATGAACTTGATCTCGTTGAAGGAACCTGATAGCTTTTTATAAAAATATAGTGGCGAAAACCTTTGCTAAAGAGGTCACTCCCGGTGAAGGGATCTCGGCTCTTTCCTCGTCGAATGAGGTGCAGGATATTCCAAACTGAATACCACAATGCAAAGCAACTTATAATCGACTATAGTGAAGTTATTACCCTGACGCAAACCTCTGTCTAAGGGGTCACTCCCGGTGAAGGGATCTCGGCCCTTGCCTCGTCGAATGAGGTGCTGGATATTCATAACCGAATACCACTGTGCATAACAAAAGGAAACGTCTTTGTAATAACTCCTTTTAAAATTGGTTCCAACAACATCAAATATAGGTTTGTTTTATCCTTGCATTGATAAGAATCAATGCAGTCCCATCAATTAAACACACCAGAAAAGAACGAAAATATAATGTACGTATATGCCATCCGCATTCGCCACTGGGTCCCGTCATCACTCGTTAGGTTACTTAACTAATGACAGAGCGGGGACTGGACTAGCGCGGGTGTAAAACATATACAACATCTAATTGTATATATACCAATATACAGTAATCGCTCCAGGCGTGATAATGTGCAACATTACAGAAAAGTAATAAGCATCACAGAACAATATAGATAATCTGGGATCCCCGGGTTTCACAGAGCCGCTAATGAAACCCGACGTTCCCTGGTCGTGTGGATAGCCTGTGCAATGAAACCTAGACCCCTACAGGTGCGGCAAGTTACCCGCCAAAACCTGAAGTGAGGCAGCCCCCTACAGCATAGTGAATGGACCACCCAGCACTTCACAGAATCCGGTAACTTGAGCACCCCTCCTTGGGTCAACCTGTACCCCCTTCGAGTGCGGCGCATAGCCCGCCAATTCCAGAGTGGAGCCCCTTCCGTCTCAACGCCATGAGATGCGAGCCCGTTTCCTTCTAGAACCCGGCTATTCGTGCACCCCACCGTGGGGTAATCCTAGTACAGAAAAAAGAGAAAAATATATACAATGAGTACATCGACCTCAGCCCGGTCGTGCCCCAAAAGAATAATATACAAACAGGCAGTGACGGCAGTCCACATTATGGACGCTCACCCCGCAATATCAAATATACAAATAAATCCAAACTGTACTACCATTGCACACTACTATCTACCACGACAAATCCGCAATATCACAACACAACACAGAAAATCAACGCGAATGTCACGTTCGCAAACCCGTCTAAAAGAACTATAGCAATCAGACGCGGTTTACCGATCGATTGACATTCACGGTCGGAGATACAATGTAAATACTGTAAACTAACACGTTTAAATTTCGATCGATAAAACTTCCCGAAGTGGGCCCCACGTACTTCTGCTGTACAGTAAAAGACACTGGGCCCAAAATAACAGTTCCAGAAACCTCAATTTCCAACAAAGAAACACCAGAAGAAAAATGACCAAGTGAATCACCAAGACGGCCGCGGTTCCGCGGTCAAAGCTAAGCCTTGGCCGCGTTTCCGCGGCCGTACGGTCGGTTCACTTTATCGTATTTCTGCTGTATTCTTATAAAAGCCTGCTTGATTTTTTGGTATACTCAAAATGATTTTTAGACCAGATAAAAAATCAACAGAAACTTTAACACTAGAAATTGCGATTTTGAAAATTCCGCTCGATCGATATTTTAAACGCGTTAGAACAAGTTAGTAAAGCTTAATGGCGTGGCTCTGATACCATTGTAAGTCTACGGTAGCGCCCCGGCCGTCTTTTAGACGCCAAATGCGGAACAAAAACTTTTATAACTGGCGCTATCGTATACAATATCCCAGGATCTGCCATTAACGCTAAAATAACATACTATAAAGTGGGTAGAAATGTTATACCGAATGATCCGAGTCCTTCGGTATTTAATCGTCATCCCACGCTGTGCTGCGGCTGCTCCGATCTCGCTCGATCTCCGGTCTCCTCGTCCAGGTGGCACAACATCTACGGATCTTTAAACGGGCTCCCGCCTCTGAACCGAGGCAACTCGGATATGAAGTTTGCTAACCGACATGTCCAAGATTGATGTAGAGAATGAGTAGAACACTTTGTCTTGCTTCATCCAAAGCCATGGATGAACGGTTAATGAAGTTGCCTTTTGGAATCGGGTGATGAAAAATGAGCTTGGAAACTTAGCAAATAATTCATGTCATTTTCACAAAGTGAGAGAGTAACTAAAAATCAATCAAGAGGGCATATAATATGGGCCGACCACTTGAAGAGGTGCAGGGGGGATGAACACCACCAATAAATGAGAATGATGAGTCAATAATACACCTCACTTAAACATTAAATGCAATCCATGAATCACCTTTACACATCATCATTTCATTTAATGCTAAATATGAATCATCAAAACATTAAATGCTAACAATGAGTCACCTAATCTAGAACCTTCTAGAATCATGACTCACCCAAGAAAAGATAAATCTGTATTAAACCGAATGTTTAATATGGGTGATAGAAAACTGGAAACTGGCAACTTCCAAAAGCGATCCCAAAACGAATTTCAGGATAACCCCGTAACAGTATAACAAACCCGCATTTGCATTACGACCGAATACAAATGCAACTGAGATAAAGATATTATATCTACACAGTATAATACTCGGATCCGGCTTAAACCAAAGCCCACCAGTATTATCTGTGCGAAATATGACACGTGCGTAAACGCACGTGCATTTTCCGAATCCAGCCATAAAACCATACGGCCTCTACAACGTTTCGCCCAAACTTGGGAAACTGTCTGTGGGGAACTCTAATAACTCATCAACACACTGGCACTGGGTATAACCACTAGCACGTCAGAGGTACTAGCTGTCCATAACGGTTGCCTATGTATTGATTGGAAGGGAAGCTGACGAGCGAACTCATCCAGAAACCCTACTGAGCCTGACAGTGACATTATCCGTAACAGTCCGGTCCGTTCGTCTATGAGTATCGCATATAGGGCCTAGGGGGCTGGTAAACGTCAGACCCCCAATAGCTGTATAAGTCGTGTCAGAGAGTAGCCCAGAACACCCTGCGATACTACTGGAATACCTTCCAGTAAATCTCGATTACCCTGGCCAGGGATTTCGTGTAATGGCTCTCCTAAACACAGCGCGATCTCACCCCCAATACCGGGAGAGACGAATCCCTGACGATCCGCTCACTGCCTCCATGTGGCTCGGGACTATACCCAACTAAAACCTGTTTGCACGACTCCTTTGAGCCATGGTAGGGTAGTAATCAAAGCACAGTAGGAACTCACACGAGACAAATGACGATCCCAGGTCGACAGACTAACCTGTACACATGTCACCAGGGAACTGCTATCTGACGATATGTATAATACCAACTAGCATGTTCCCGGCGAGTCCTGTCCGGTGTACCCACAACCCAATGAGCACCTGTATACATCTTAGGTGAACCAACTGACACCAATGGCTTGTGAGACCGGCCACCGCCCCTCGTCGGGGTTTCGACTGTATACACTAGTCTACTCTGGAGTATCGATGCCCTGTCTCGAAACTCCCACGACTAGGGACCAAAATTAAGGATGTGCTTATAGACTACCCAACTCTCACGTATATGATCGCCATCATACTGTTGGTAGTCAAGCAAGATCCTAAGGGCTCTATCAAAGTGCAACAGTGATTGTTGGGGTAAAAATTTACACCCCGGTTGACCAAGTCAAAATCAAAGTCAACCCCAAGCCAAGTGGGCCTATGCCCGGGTCGAGCCAGAACATGAAGCGGCCGGCCTCCCCCCATGCTAAGATAAAAATTTTGTAATAAATAATTTTGTTGCATTTCTTTTATGGATAAATGTAAGGAAAATAGGCATAAAGCCAAATTTTTGTAAAGCCCATGGCTTATGTGCAAAAAGAAATGGCACATGAGCCACAGGATAGGCAAAATGCCATTTTGTGAATCCCAAGGGGCTATGTGTAAAATGTATAGCCTATAAAGGCAAAAGATAATGAAAATATCTCAGAACTTTTTCTCTCTCTAAAAAAAGTTTCCAGATCTGAGATCTTTTTCTTCTTCTTCAAGGTTCCAAAACCTTCTTCTTTCTCTTGAATTAAATCAAGAGTTTTAATCTTCTTTTCATAAAACAAATTAGTTTTTCACCACAAAACCCACAAAGGGGAACTTCGATCTGTCATCAGATCCTAAAAATGAGAGATTTTAAGATTTCACATCTCTTGATCTTCAAGATCCAGCAAGCAACAGGAGGAAGAAGAAGAACCCCTTCCATTAACCCCAAAACATATTCAGGAGTCCAACTCCTCTCTGATTTCTCTTTTGAGAAATCCTTTTTTTTAGGCTAAAAGCCTCTTATCCTTGCCGGCGCGCTAGCGCTTGAACGCAAACCATCTACGTGCCGACACGTGGCGCATTTGCGCTCCAGCGCACTGCGCGCGAGCGCAAAGCGCCAACGTGCCGACACGTGGCGCCCGCGCTTGCGCTCCAGCGCGCAGCGCTCGTGCGCAAAGCGCCCGCGTGCCGACACGTGGCGCGCGCGCTTGCGCTCCTGCGCGCTTGCGCTCCAGCGCGCAGCGCTCGTGCGTAAAGCGCTATCGTGCCGACACGTGGCGCGTGCGCGCTTGGGCTCTAGCGTATAGCGCTTGTGCGCAAAGCGCCCGCGTGCCGACACATGGCGCGCTTGCGCTCTAGCGCATAGCGCTCTTGCGCAAAGCGCCCGCGTGCCGACACGTGGCGCGCGCGCGCTTGCGCTCTAACGCACAGCGCTCGTGCGCAAAGCGCCCGCGTGCCGACACGTGGCGCGCGCGCTTGCGCTCCTGCGCGCAGCGCTCATGCGCAAAGCGCCCACGTGTCGACACGTGGTGCGCTTGCGCCTGAGCGCACAGCACCTAAGCGCACAGCGCTCAAGGCGCTGGCCCCACGCATCCCTTGGATGCCTTTTCCCCCTCTTTTTATGTACATACATATACATATGTATACAAATTCACACATATACATACTTCGCAACATTCTCCCCCTCCAAAAAATTTTCGGGCCGGGGCGCTGCCCCGAACCCCGCAAGGGGGCTGCTAGCCCCCTTGAGCCCCAGCCCGCTATCCGGGTAGCGGGACCCCCGTAAAAACTCTGCGTGGCTCCCGATATATCCAAAAAACCCCTTTCAAAACAGAACACACGTACACTGCATATTGAGTCCGCATGCCCTGTTTAACCCGTTAATCGGAGGTTCTCTCGCCCCAAAGGCGAGGGGTAATTAACGGCAGCTTAGTCCGCTGCTGCCGGAGATTCGGATCCCCACAATCATTAAACCCCCGCCTACCCTAGGCAGGGGGAATCTGTAGTACGCCTGACAAGCGTGCGCGTATTCCCATCTCAATGGTGTGACGAAAAACACCCTACAGATTCTGGCACGCCCGGTGGGACCTTTCTCTCCTCCCATATTTCGGGTTAAACGTTCATGCGAACTCAATTAATATACATATCTATTGTCTATACTGAAATGATGTTTTCTTTTCTATGCAGCAATCAACTTTCGACGACAATGTCTCTCCAGACGAATTCAGCTTCCAACGTGACCCCGATTCCATACGTGGTCAAGATCAACGCTCGTGTGGTTCTCCCTGCAAGCCTCAGTCGACAGTGGGAGGAACCGCCCCGCCAGTTTGGCTCCGTCATCATCTACCCTGCTGGAAGCGCTCATCTGGTGGAAATCCCGGCGGAACAGGTGGTCAAGCCGGTCCCAAGGGGCAAGAGGCCGAATGTTGTGATTGCTAAGGCACCACAACCAAAACTTAAGATGGTGTCTGAACGATTCCCTGACGCTCTAGCTGGGGGCAAGACTTCCGGTGCGAAGGGCAACAACAAATGTCGCAGACGAGCTCAAGCGATGACTCCAACAAACGCACAATCGAGTGTATCTCCGAAGCCCTCCATCGCCCAGTCTGCGGTGTCTTCCCGAAAAGCCGAAGTCTGCCAGGCGCTTAGAACAGAAAAGTTAAGGCAGAAGCGGCTCAGGTATCGAGCCAACAAGAGGGCCAAGGCTTCAGCCAAATGGAATCATGTGAAGTTCCAAGTGCAGGATTGCCCCGTGACGACGGCTGAGTCGGACGTAAGAATCAGCAATTCCTTCGAGCCTCTGAAGTGGGTTCAGAAAAATGCCATGACCGCCAGAATCAAGAAGACAGCGGTCCGAACAGTGCTACAAAAAGAGGTGTCCCAGCCCCAACAGAAAAAACATGACACTGTCTCTTCAAGAGTCTATCAAGCACTTTGTGCCGCACGAAAGCAGCAGGGTAAACCCAGAAAAGAAGCGCCAGCACCATTCAAGAACCGGGTTAGGCCAGCCGCCTTCAATCGACTACCATCTACCGAAACATGGGGGTCAAGACAGCGATCCGTGAAATCAGCTTCCAATGATAGAAAGACGGCCGGATATATCATCCATACAGTCTATATGGCGGGCGGGCGCCCCAGCGACAACCTTCGCAGCAAAAGCAAGGATGGGGCCACCACATCCCAAGCCCAATCTGGCCTGAATGTGGTTGCCGCTGCCCAAGAAGAGCCGCCCCCGCTGGATGAAGAAAACCCTCTCGATGAGGATGATAGGCAGAAAGACCCATCGGTCCATGCAGAGTCAAGCTCGGACAACGAGGTGTTGGATATAGTGCCCTCAGAGTCAATTATTAGGTCACAGGTACGTGATTGCAATGATTGATGGAGGACCTATCCCGGTAGGACAGTCTTACTCGAGATGATAGTATGCTATCTGGTTTACCTTTATCATCGTGTACTGTTTTAAGTGACCTGACACGTCGCTATTACACGTTGATAGAGCCCCTAGGATTCTTGCTTGACCACCAGCAGTATGAGGGCGATCATATAAGTGGGAGCTGGGGGTCTATAAGCATATCCTTAAAAGGTCCCTAGTCGTGAGAGTTTCGAGACAGGGCATCGATTCTCCATAGTAGACTAGTGTATACAGTCGAGACCCCGACGAGGGGCGGTGGCCGGTCTCACAAGCCACTGGTGTCAGTTGGATCACCTAAGATGTATACAGGTGCTCATTGGGTTATGAGTACACTGGACAGGACTCGCCGGGAACATGCTAGTTGGTCATATACCAGACGTCAGATGGCAGTTCCCTGGTGACATGTGTGCAGGTTAGTTCATCGACCTGGGGATCGTCATTTGTCTCGTGTGAGTTCCCACTGTACTTTGATTACTACCCTACCACGGCTCAAAGGAGTCGTGCAAACAGGTTTTAGTTGGGTACAGTCCCGAGCCACATGGAGGCAGTGAGCGTATCTTCAGGGGTTCGTCTCTCCCGGTATTGGGGGTGAGGTCGTGCTGTGTCTAGGAGAGCCATTACACGAAGCCCTCGGCCGAGGCAAGGAGATTTACTGGTAGGTATTCCAGTAGTATCTCAGGGTGTTCTGGGCTACACTCCGACACGACTTGTACCGCTTTTGGGGGTCTGACTTTTACCAACCCCCTAGGCCCGCCATGCGATGCTCATAGACGAACGGACCGGACTGTACGGATATTGTCACTGACAGGCTCAGTAGGGTGTCAGGCTGAGTTCGCTCACAGACGTCCCTTTTGGTCAATACCTGGTAGCCCGTTATGTATTGGCTTATACCTCTAACGTGCTAGCGGTTAAATCCGCAACCAAGGTGTTGACGAGTCTTTAGAGTCCCCCACATTCAGTTACTCAGCTTTCGGGCGAAAGGTTGTAGAGGCCGTATGGAGATATGGCAAGGTCCGATCAGATACGTGCGGTATTGCACGGATCAGGATCGGACAGTTTGTACTATAGGCCGTATGGTTATATGGCAGGGTTCGATCAGATACGTGCGGTATTGCACGGATCAGGATCGGACGGATATTACTAGCCGGCTTTGGTTTAAGCCGGATCCTAGTAAAGTACAGTGTAGATTTTGTCTCATTGCATTTGTATTTCGGTCGGAATACAAATGCGGGTGTGTATGCACAGTATCGGGGTTTTCCTGTAATTTATTACGGGACCAGTTTTCTGGAGTTGCCAGTTTGTTTTCCTTTTCGGCCGATTTCCATTGTTCCGTTCATTGGCCGAAGATTGGTGGAGGAGGGCTTATTTGCATTGTTGCAAATAAGCATTTGTGGAGGGGGTCTTTGCCTATTCTTGTGTCATGATGGTTGCACCATTCCTTCACCTTGACTTCTTGACTTCTCCATCATGGCTTGACTTTTATATGACATGGTTTTCATGATGGTTGTGGTGGAGTGAGGTTCTCTTTTGGTGATCATTTCTTTGCATGATTTGGTTGTTGAGTGTTGGTGTTTCTTTATGATCATTTTTCCATATGATAACCATTCCTCTCTCTCTTTCTTGCATTATTATTCTTTTGGTCACCTCCCCCTTGACTTTTTCCCTCTCTCATTCCATACATGGGCCGGCCATTCCTTGGGAGGGATGGGATTCATTTTTGATGTGGGTTTTTTTGGTTCTCATGGTGCTAAGAAAAGCTCTCTAGTTCATCTCAAAAATCCATTCCTTCACCATCTCAAAAGGCAATATCCAAAACCCCAAAAAGAGACACAAGTTCTACACTACATTCTACAGCGAATCTTGGGCACGTCGAGTAGCCGGCTTCGTGCCCGAGTTGCCTCGGCATTGAGGTGGGAGCCCGTAAAAGAAGTAGGCGATGTGGTGCACTTCCGGCGACGAGGAGGAGACGGGACATTCCGCAGGAGATCCAGACGATGATGAGAAGACCGGAGGACTTGGATCGTCGGTATATCTCTTTCCCATCTTATAGTTAGCTAGGACTAGTTAGTGGTTCGATCCGGGTATTAGTGCGCGGCGGTTTGCCAGTTCAAGTAAAATTTAAAGTTTATCACCACTTCCGCATTTGGCCGTCGGTTTGACGGCCGGGGCGCCGCCGTGCACTTACAGTGGTATCAGAGCTTCGCCATTAACTTAGTCTAGCTTGGTTTAATGTGTTTTGCATTTCTGATCGACCAAAATTCCAAAATCTACATTTTTACTTGCATCAGTTTTCTGTTGAAATTTTTTGGTGTCGAAAATTTTTTCAGGTTACAGAAAAGTGATGTACTGGAAAATCTAAGAGTTCTGTGAAAATTCGATGCACTAAGTCCACTGTTGGAGCGCGGATCCGCGGCCAAACACCCCTTTGGGCCGCGGATCCGCCGCACACTGTTGGGTTCCCTGCACCAAATTTCTACAGTATCTTTCTGGGGTTAAAATTGGGGTTTTGGAATATTAATATTGGGCCCAGAATTTCTTGATGTGCTACAGTAATGCTTGGGGGCCCACTTGTTAAAATTTGATTGATCGGATATTTTAAACACATTATTTCACAGTATTTACATTATATCTGCGACCGTGAATGTCACTCGATCGGTAAATCCTGTCTAACTGCTATAGCCCGGTTAGACGGATTTGCGAACGTGACTTTCACGTTGATATTCTGTTTTTGCTGTGATGTTGCGGATCGGTCGTGGGGGATAGCCTGGATGCAATGCTAGTACAGTTTTGTTGTATTATGTACATTTGATATTGCGGGGCGAGCGTCCGACATGTGGACTGCCATCACTGCCTGATTGTATTATTATTTTGGGGCACGACCTGGTTGCGGTCGATGTACCCGTTGTTTGTATATTTTACTTTCTGTACTAGGGTTACCCCGCGGAGGGGTGCACGGATAGCCGGGTTCTAGAGGGAACAAGCCTGCATCTCATGGCATTGGGACGGAGGGGGCTTCACTCTAGGATTGGCGGGCTATTCGCCGCACTCGTAGGGGGTACAGGTTGACCCAGGAGGGGTGCCCAAGTTGCCGGATTCCGTGAAGTGCTGGGTGGTCCATTCACGGAGCTGAAGGGGGCTGCCTCGCTTCAGGTTTTGGCGGGTGACTTGCCGCGCCCGTAGGGGTCTAGGATTTCATTGCTCAGGCTATCCACACGACCAGGGGAACGTCGGGTTTCAGCAGTGGCTCTGTGAAACCCGGGGATCCCAGATATCTGTATTGTTTCTGTGATGCTGTACATATCTGTGATGTTGCATTTTATTCACGCCTTGAGCGAAATATAATATATTGGTATATATATTAGTAGATGTTGTATATGTTTTGCATCCGCGCTAGTCCAGTCCCCGCTCTGTCGTTAGTTAGCTTACCTAACGGGTAATGACGGGACCCAGTGGCGAATGCGGATGGCATATACGTACATCAGTATATTTTCGTTCTTTCTGGTGTGATCAATTGATGGGACTGCATTGATTCGGATCAATGCAAGTTAAAAACAAACCTAATCTGATGTTGTTGGAACACTTTTTCAAAAAGCTGTTTTTGCAAGGACGTTCACTTTTGTTTTGCATCGTGGTATTCATTTGGAATATCCTGCTCCTCAGTCGACGAGGCAAGGGCCGAGATCCCTTCATCGGGAGTGACCCCTTGGACAAAAAGTTTGCGTCAGGGCAATGACTTCACTATAGCCGATTACTTTTGCTTTGCACCGTGGTATTCAGTTGGAATATCCTGCACCCCATTCTACGGGGAAAGAGCCGAGATCCCTTCACCGGGAGCGACCTCTTTAGCGAAGGTTTTCGTCACTATATTTTTAAAAGCTATCAGTTCCTTCAACGATATCAAGTTCTTTACGTTAAAGGTTTTCGCCAGAAACCATTCGTAGCCCTCCGTCGTTTCATATGGGTGGTCAATAGTATTCAAGCTGTGTATGTTGGCCAAAGTCAAGGCACAGTGATTGGTAGCTATTGGGTATTCATATGCAGCATAGATAGATGCGTTGGTTTGGAACCGTCGTACTGCCATGTTGGCCAAAGTCAAGGGTATGTACGGGTGGATTCAAATTAACCTGGAGAATGACGGGTAGAACTTGACATGTGACTTATGATATGTTGGCCAAAGTCAAGGTCATAAGAGCATGGGGCAGAAATCACATCGGGAGTTTCAAAAGAACTGAAACTTGCCAGATATGCGCATACCTTCTGGAGTGTGATGACGTGAGCGGATTCCGTCACGTTATCATGCGATGAGAGTTGGATCCCGATTCCCACTGATGAGTTAGTTTACTCCTCGGGTAACCCCGACTAATTCTTCTTTCAGGTTTGGAGGAGAATTTGAGGTACAGTGGGAGGATTCCAGATTAGATAAATTGGTAACCATTCTGATCTAGGTTAGAGTGCACGCTGAGTGTTTCTTTTCTCTCTCTCTCTTTGGCAGCGACCATTGACCCGACCCTAAGACTATGACTCAGTGACCAAGTTGACCGAACCTTCTTGACACCGGCTTTTGGATTGTCAGAGTTGCGAACCTCATTGCCACTCCTACTTTTACCCTTTTCTCCAGGACACCCCGTATTACTACGAACGTCCACTTCCATTGGACAAAACCATCGTATGGTTAGATACGAACTCGAAAGAATTTATTCGAGGATGGTTTCAGGTTCTGGAGAAAACGGAGAGGATTATTCAATTGTCTTTTCCTTTTACCTTCTCTCAAGTTGTGAGTACTCCTTGGTTTAGGAGAAAGTACACCTATTACGCAAATTGGATAGTCTTCTTCCAAACCATAGGCAGGTGCCGACCGGTAGGGAATGAAGAAAACCAATTAGCATAACGATGGTGTGCAGAAGGTATTAAGTTAAGACAAAGCAAGGGATTAGTAAGAGGGCAAAGTAAATTGCAATAGATATTCACGACCAAACCAAGTATTCCTTCGCCAATCCTAAAATCACCTTTGTATTTCTCCAGGACACTCCGTATCACTACGAAGATCCACAGTTTATTTGGATACTCCATTGTATGGTTATATACGAACTCGAATGGAACTTGTTCCAGTTCGGGGATGGATTCTGGTCCAGGAGAAATAGGAATAAGGTTTATTCGGTTGTCTTTTATCTTCACCCTCTCTCATTGCGAGTGTTCCTAGGATTAGGACAGTACACCCATTATGTCCATTGGATAGTCTTCTTCCAAACCATAGGCTGGTGCCGAACGGTAGGGAAGGAAGAAAACCATTTGGCCTAAAGGGGTGTACAGAAGGTAAAGACTAAAGACATATGAAGGGATTTGGAGAAGTGGCAAAGAACTATACGGTTACAGTCGTGAATCTGGAAGAGGCATTACTAGGAATACCAGGATACCCCATCGAAACATTTCAATGTTTCAGTTTCACTGTGTACCGTTAAAAGAGAACTGATTTCCTAATCAGACACTTGCTCCAGGGTATGTATTTACCAGGTACGATTCTCACATCTGTATGGTTTTACAGATGATGAGTGGGAGTAAGTTATTGGGAATTGGGTGATTATCCTCATTATATCGGGATTCGTTGTAATCGGTGATATTTGAGGAAATCACCTGGGCTGTTTGCCGGTTGGCAAATATTTGGTTTTGAATATCCGCAGTTATGCACCAATTTCAAATTGATATATCTGTACGTCTATTTTCATAGAGTGAGATATACCTTTCTGAAATTATGTCTACGACATTTACCTATATCAGTGGATGGTTAGGTAAGGAGCATTAAACAGCGGTGTAATTCTTCTTAACCATAAGTACAGTTTTCAACCTACGACACACAGTGAATGAGTTATCAGACTCAAGGGACTTATACAGAGTATTGTATGTTGTCCAGGGTCCATCAGGACAGAGGGGTTGGTCCTCGTACTATATTCGGTTTACTTATGACTTCTCTGGTTTTTAGACAGGTGTTTCGTGGAAACACAGGGTCCGAATTTGGAGAAGTTATAGGTATTTGAATAGAGTAGAGAACCAGGAGTAGCAAGTATCGGGATTCTTCAAAGTGATCGAAGATGTAGATACTTGTATATGGTATTCAGTTGATAGTAGTGATTAAGAGAAATTGCTTCTCTTTCAGGTTACTCATAATTGGAAGCATTCCTAAGTTGAGTAACGCTGATCGGCCTCCTTCCATTTAGTTGACATGCACTGGAGACAGCTGCATGATTTGAATCTGGTTCAATTAAATCAGTGCCTCTGGTCCTATATTGGATATAGAACAGTTCGTATCTTAACGATGTTAAGGTACGGGGAGTTATCCAGCTTATGATTAAAACCAGACACTGGACAACTCAAGGCACGTTTCGGTAATGGCTGTTTGTGGGTTGACCCAGGCTATGACGAGGGTTGACTTTCTACCATCTGGATGAATAATAGCGATATTGTTCTAGACTCGCCACAGTTTTATTAAAAATGGATTTTTTCAGAAAACAGTAGTGGGAGTATGGTAGAACTGGAAGTGATTCCAGAACCACAAACGATTACTGAAGATCTCATAGGAACCTAAAGATTCAATCTGGTTTGACGTTCCATTGGCCACTCCGCAGATATGGTGGGTAACTTCAGGCACCCGAGAGGTACTACGGTAGCCTCAAGGACGGTGACAGGGAAGTTCTTGTTTACCCACAATTACCATTGCTGTTGTTCCAGGGTGCGAGACCCGGCGGGAGGATGAGTATAGCGTCATTCTAAACTAGTTTTAGAAGTGTACGTGTATATGACTCTGCCAGAGGGTTGTCGTAGTCAGTGGGAGCAGCGGAAGCATTGGTGGACAGGTAGCTTATGCCTATTTATAGACTAAAGCAGATATAGCGGAGAAAGATCATCTATTTCTGACGTGACAGTCATAGGTTTGACTTCATCAGAATAGAGGATGGATCTGTTGAGAAGGTAGTAGCGTGTGATATCCTGATATTTGGATGACATACACAGAGTAGGAAAGGAAACTCCTATACTACAATCGGTTATACTTTGGTCGTCACACAGTGGTTTCTCCACATAGGACTTGGACATTATATCAGACATACTGGTTACTGGATCTATGGTATTAGATCTAGATTTGGGTGGTTTCCAAATCAGGGTACTTAGACAGCATTCTAAGGGTATTTAGAATGGACGACTCCATGCACGGTAGTGTACCTGCAGAAGATGGAGTCACCCTCTCTAAAGGTGTCTTACAGACTAAAGGGGAGAGGGATGTGCATGATTGGTAGATCACTTGCTCAGGCAATTGAGTCAATCATGAGATGTCAAGTACCACACCAGATATTGTTCTTGCACTAGATGCAATAAGTTGATATTGATCCAATCCTGGAGAAACAGTCGGAAGCAGTTTTAGAACATAAGTGTATGTTCTAGGGATATGATAACGACAGCCTCATTCGGGAGACAGTTATCATTCCAGGCTTCCAAGGTGACCCGGACGACAAGGAGGTTGTCAGAGTTATAGTTATTCCTTCTGACGAGGGGCAGTATTTTGGACAGGTGGTCCAAGGAAATACTGAGGGTGGCATGGCGCAGGATACTGATTAAGTTCAGTTGACGATACAATCTAAGGAGTTTGGATTTGGAGTTCATTTATGAGCTATGTCCCATCAGACATCCAGACACATCCTAAGACAGGTATTGCTCATTTCGGGAGATGGGTTTCTCCGCGAACTTGAGATATAGAGAGACATAGAAAGAAACATCAAAGCGGATCCACTCACTGAGGCTATTCCTCGAACGCAATAGTTTCGCAAACGAGCTTTGTGAGACTGACTAGTAGAGGAGTTGGGTGTTCGGTATCACACGGGCTGTGAGTATGCGACATCGCAATAATTAGCCTTGAGTGCAAGTGGGAGATTGTTGGAGATAGTGCCCTCAGAGTCAATTATTAGGTCACAGGTACGTGATTGCAATGATTGATGGAGGACCTATCCCGGTAGGACAGTCTTACTCGAGATGATAGTATGCTATCTGGTTTACCTTTATCATCGTGTACTGTTTTAAGTGACCTGACACGTCGCTATTACACGTTGATAGAGCCCCTAGGATTCTTGCTTGACCACCAGCAGTATGAGGGCGATCATATAAGTGGGAGCTGGGGGTCTATAAGCATATCCTTAAAAGGTCCCTAGTCGTGAGAGTTTCGAGACAGGGCATCGATTCTCCATAGTAGACTAGTGTATACAGTCGAGACCCCGACGAGGGGCGGTGGCCGGTCTCACAAGCCACTGGTGTCAGTTGGATCACCTAAGATGTATACAGGTGCTCATTGGGTTATGAGTACACCGGACAGGACTCGCCGGGAACATGCTAGTTGGTCATATACCAGACGTCAGATGACAGTTCCCTAGTGACATGTGTGCAGGTTAGTTCATCGACCTGGGGATCGTCATTTGTCTCGTGTGAGTTCCCACTGTACTTTGATTACTACCCTACCACGGCTCAAAGGAGTCGTGCAAACAGGTTTTAGTTGGGTACAATCCCGAGCCACATGGAGGCAGTGAGCGTATCTTCAAGGGTTCGTCTCTCCCGGTATTGGGGGTGAGGTCGTGCTGTGTCTAGGAGAGCCATTACACGAAGCCCTCGGCCGAGGCAAGGAGATTTACTGGTAGGTATTCCAGTAGTATCTCAGGGTGTTCTGGGCTACACTCCGACACGACTTGTACCGCTTTTGGGGGTCTGACTTTTACCAACCCCCTAGGCCCGCCATGCGATGCTCATAGACGAACGGACCGGACTGTACGGATATTGTCACTGACAGGCTCAGTAGGGTGTCAGGCTGAGTTCGCTCACAGACGTCCCTTTTGGTCAATACCTGGTAACCCGTTATGTATTGGCTTATACCTCTAACGTGCTAGCGGTTAAATCCGCAACCAAGGTGTTGACGAGTCTTTAGAGTCCCCCACATTCAGTTACTCAGCTTTCGGGCGAAAGGTTGTAGAGGCCGTATGGAGATATGGCAAGGTCCGATCAGATACGTGCGGTATTGCACGGATCAGGATCGGACAGTTTGTACTATAGGCCGTATGGTTATATGGCAGGGTTCGATCAGATACGTGCGGTATTGCACGGATCAGGATCGGACGGATATTACTAGCCGGCTTTGGTTTAAGCCGGATCCTAGTATAGTACAGTGTAGATTTTGTCTCATTGCATTTGTATTTCGGTCGGAATACAAATGCGGGTGTGTATGCACAGTATCGGGGTTTTCCTGTAATTTATTACGGGACCAGTTTTCTGGAGTTGCCAGTTTGTTTTCCTTTTCGGCCGATTTCCATTGTTCCGTTCATTGGCCGAAGTTTGGTGGAGGAGGGCTTATTTGCATTGTTGCAAATAAGCATTTGTGGAGGGGGTCTTTGCCTATTCTTGTGTCATGATGGTTGCACCATTCCTTGACCTTGACTTCTTGACTTCTCCATCATGGCTTGACTTTTATATGACATGGTTTTCATGATGGTTGTGGTGGAGTGAGGATCTCTTTTGGTGATCATTTCTTTGCATGATTTGGTTGTTGAGTGTTGGTGTTTCTTTATGATCATTTTTCCATATGATAACCATTCCTCTCTCTCTTTCTTGCATTATTATTCTTTTGGTCACCTCCCCCTTGACTTTTTCCCTCTCTCATTCCATACATGGGCCGGCCATTCCTTGGGAGGGATGGGATTCATTTTTGATGTGGGTTTTTTTGGTTCTCATGGTGCTAAGAAAAGCTCTCTAGTTCATCTCAAAAATCCATTCCTTCACCATCTCAAAAGGCAATATCCAAAACCCCAAAAAGGGACACAAGTTCTACACTACATTCTACAGCGAATCTTGGGCACGTCGAGTAGCCGGCTTCGTGCCCGAGTTGCCTCAGCATTGAGGTGGGAGCCCGTAAAAGAAGTAGGCGATGTGGTGCACTTCCGGCGACGAGGAGGAGACGGGACATTCCGCAGGAGATCCAGACGATGATGAGAAGGCCGGAGGACTTGGATCGTCGGTATATCTCTTTCCCATCTTATAGTTAGCTAGGACTAGTTAGTGGTTCGATCCGGGTATTAGTGCGCGGCGGTTTGCCAGTTCAAGTAAAATTTAAAGTTTATCACCGCTTCCGCATTTGGCCGTCGGTTTGACGGCTGGGGCGCCGCCGTGCACTTACACGAGGAAGAGCCGACTTTCCGCCCCAGGACTGCGGAGCAAGAGCTGCTTCAAGAGCTTCGAAAACAGCTCAGGAGCAAAGATAAAGAGATGGCCAAGCTCTATTCGAAGATTGACGACTTAACGAACGTGGTGATGCAGCTTACGGCTCAAATGGCTCGAGCGCCTCCTAATCAAGCACAAGCCACCACTAATCAGCCGGGTGATGACAATCCGAGGCAGCCAATGCCTGTTCCTTCGGGTCCAAGACTGGTCGAGCCGCATGAAAGCCGGCCACACTCCGCTTCTGGGGACGCCTTGGCCCCAGATAGCACCATCCCGCTAACACAGGATCGGATAATGGATTTGGTCACCAGCAAGGTTAAAACATTGGTGGCCGAAGCCGAAGCTCAAAAAGAAATCGGCAGTAGTGGGCGGCCATATCCCGCGCAGTACGATCTGATTGAGTTCCCAAGCGGCTACGTCATTCCTAAGTTCGGAAGATTTGATGGAACGGGGAATGCAAATCAGCACGTCGCCCACTTCAAAGCATCGTGCGGAAATACAGGGGGCAATGACGCGCTCCTTCTTCGTCAGTTTGTCAACAGCCTGACCGGTGTTGCTTTCGACTGGTACGCGAGCATACCAGATGGGTCCGTCATTACCTTTGCCCAAATGGAGTCTCTATTCCGGCAAAGGTTCATGAGTGTCAGTGATAAAATCTCTATTGCCGACCTTGTGAGGACCAAGCCGGGGAAGAATGAAAGCAACACCGACTTTATCGCTCGATGGCGTAATCTCACAGTCAAGTGCGAACCGCCGCTGGAGCAGGACCAGTCCGTCAGCCTTCTCATTGGGAACCTCAGCAATTGGATGGTCCCATTCTTATGTACAGCAGGCCTCAAAACATTCCAGGAGCTAACCAAGAAAGTCCAAATGCTGGAACGCTCGAAGCAAGAGTCCCCGCCAGACTCTCAGAGAGACAAAACTTGGAAAAGCAAGCGGGACGACAATCGTAGAAGCGGGAGTTCCAGCAGTACCAATGTCTTCAATGCCTCCGATAATGAAGAAAAGCGAAGGGCGGCCGAATCCAAAACTAACCGGTCTCGAAAGCCATTGCTGGGAGGAGATGGGCCTTCTCTAGAGGAGAAAAAGAACAAGGTTTACTCTTTCAGAAGGGACAAGGTCCGCAAGATATTTAAAGATGCCTTGAACAACGGCCTACAATTGCCGGAGTCGAAAAGACCCCAGGAAGCAAAAATGACCGACAATCCTTTGTATTGCCCGTACCACCGAGTAGTGAGCCATGCGATCGAGGATTGCTATATCTTCAAAGATTGGGTCGAGAAGCAGTACAAGGCTGGAGAGATCGAACTGTCCAAAAGTGTGTTGGTGAACAATCAAGTTGCAACCACCAACTTTATACAGACAGAAGTTGAAGCCTTCTGGGAGCAGACAGCTGAAGCTGCTGCCCTGACAAACGAAACTGACTCATCGCGGCCTCCGTGGAGTACGCACGTATCTAATATGACGAAGAAGATGCTAAAGCTACTTCAGAAAGAGCCCAGGATGGAATGGGAAGGGCAGAAGAAGCCTACCCGTCCAGCTGCCGATGCGGCTCCATCAAGCTCAAAATCCAAGAAGCTCAAGAAGAAGAAAAGTGCAGATCGGCACGAAAAAGAGTCTGCAGGAAGATCGACCATTCAAAAATATATCGATTCCCTCGAAGAATATGAACAAAAGGAAAGAACATTGATTCAATTGAAGGAGTTCTTCCCTGTACAAGCGGCTGAAATTTTGGAGGAGTTAGAAGAAGACTCCAATGAAGAGATCCCAGTAGTGACCTGCTACGCCATCCATCTCGGCAGCGACTCCGAGGATGAGCTCTGTTTTCCCGAAGAGAACGAAGAGCTCACCACAAAGGCCAATCAAATCCAGCTCAGAAGTGGCAGGGCTCCACCGCCAAATCAGGGCAACGCCTCAAAAGGGAAGGAAAAACAAGTCTCTAATGAAGAAGATGGCAGAGAACCGGCTGGTGAAAACATAAGTCCTTCCTCGGTGGACTATAATGTCTTGGCACATCTCCGGAAGCTTCCGTCTCTCCTGAGCATCTACGACGCCTTGGTCCTATCTAAGGAGCTTAGAGATGTTCTCATTCACGCTCTATAAAACCCCGAGCGGTATCAGGCTCACTTTGCGGAGATTAATATGAAAGAAGCCCAGCATGCTTTGCATGCCGCCACAGTCACATTTAAGGATGAAGACTTGCTACTGGGAACGGCTGAGCATAATCGGCCGCTTTACGTGACCGGGTACAGCGACGGAGATCGAATTAATCGCATATTGATTGATCCGGGGTCCTCAGTGAACATCATGAACTTGCGAACTCTGAAGAGTTTATCAATGGACGTCCGACACCTGTCAAGGGAAAGGATTGTCATTCAAGGCTTCAACCAAAATTGCCAGCAAGTTCTGGGGTCCATAGCTCTGCCAATCAAATTCGGGGATCTGCAAACTGAAGCTAAGATATACGTGATCGACGCCGGCACGTCTTATAAGATTCTCTTGGGGCGGCCGTGGCTCCACGATTACGGCATCATTCCGTCAACTCTCCATCAATGCATGAAGTATACTAAAAATGGCGAAGAAAGACGCATTGACGGAGACATCCAACCGTTCGGTGTGCATGAAGTCCGATATGAAGATTCTCGGTACTTTATGAACCACCAAAATGCTAAGCCACAACTGACTGAGGATAGACCAGCCCTAAGGCTCAAAAGCAAATCTGCGCCGGCTGTCACTTTCAAAAGCAAAAATGCCCAAGTGCGTCCGCATTTCGGTAGCGACACTGATGAGTCCGAAGCTGGAAGCCCGTCCTTCCATAAAACTCGCCCTCGTTTCGGCAGCGATACGGATGAATCCGTCACTGAAGCCCCGTCTAGCAGTAAAGTCCGCCCTCATCTTGGCAGCGACACTGAAGAGTCGGAGGAGGAGGACCTGTCGTGCAACAGCGGTGCAGATTGGACCCCCACGCAACAAGCGAAACTACGAGAGACCTTCGAAGTTGCAGAAGGGTCCCTAGCCGTTACAAGGGTACCAGAGCAAATGTGCAAAGAGCTCGATGCATTATCAATCTCCACTGTGGACCAGCTGAAAACTTTCTACGTTCCCGGGAAGAAAAGTGGACAGAAGGGCATCTTGTTTTATGGGTCAAACCCCGTTGCGCACCCGGACGATTTGTCTGTCGCGTGCCTTCCATATGAGAGAGGCATAAGAGCCGTCCTCAATCCCAGATACTATGCGCCCGAGATGCGGGAATACTTTAAGAAGTGCGGATGCCGGTTATATCAAACGGAGTCCGAAGCAAAGTTTTACGAAGGGCTATGGCATCCGCCCCAGGTCCGAGCACTCATCGATGGACGAATTCCAGATAGACGGGGCATAGGCTACATTCAACCGGATTCCAAAGCGTGCTACATGATCCATGTTGGTGAGGCCAGCGAAAGATCAAATGATGATTACGAGATAGCCGAGCCAGAAGAAGCTCCTCAAGAGCTCGAAGATGGCGGACAAGCAACCTTTGACGAGCTAACCGAGATTGACTTAGGAACGCCCGATAATCCAAGGCCGACCTACATCAACTCGCTCTTGTCGGAGGAAATGAAAGAGCAGATAATTGCCCTGCTGCGCGAGTTCGTCAACTGCTTCGCGTGGACGTACAAAGAAATGCCTGGCCTTTCCCCTGAGGTGGCCGTACATAAGTTGGCCATATCTCCTGATGCTAAGCCAGTCAAACAAGCTCCTCGAAGAATGAGAAGGGAACTAGAAGAAAAAGTCATCGAGGAAACCAAGAAGCTCATCGATGCCGGCTTCATCAGGGAAGAGAAATATGCGGACTGGATCGCATGCATCGTCCCAGTGAAGAAGAAAAATGGGCAGATCCGAGTTTGTGTCGATTTCAGGGACCTCAACAAGGCATGTCCTAAAGACGACTTCCCGCTACCGGTCATGGAAATGATGGTCGATGACACCTCAAACTACGAGCTGTTCACCTTTATGGATGGCTCGTCTGGATATAATCAGATCAAGATGTCGCCTGAGGATGAGAAGCACACGGCATTTCGAACCCCGATCGGAATATATTGCTACAAGGTAATGCCATTCGGACTGAAGAACGCAGGTGCTACATATCAAAGGGCAATGACTAATATCTTTGATGACCTAATCCATAAAGTCGTCGAATGCTATGTTGATGATCTGGTCATCAAGACTAAAGCCAAGGCCGATCATATCCAAGATCTCAGGACCGTTTTCACCAGGCTGAGGGAATACGATCTGAAGATGAATCCTCTGAAGTGCGCTTTTGGCGTGTCATCGGGAAAATTCCTGGGCTTCATAGTCCGACATCGAGGGATCGAAGTTGACCCATCAAAGATAAAGGCCATCATGGAGATGCCCCCTCCGAAGAGTCTGACGCAGCTAAGATCTTTTCAAGGCAAGCTTGCTTACATACGGAGGTTTATCTCAAATTTATCGGGGAGATGTAGGCCCTTCTCGAAGCTCATGAAGAAAGGAGCTCCTTTTATCTAGGATGCTGAATGTCAAGCAGCATTCAAAAGCATCAAACAATACTTGTTGCACCCTCCAGTGCTGGCCGCTCCCATTCCAAATAAACCGCTGATTCTCTACACTGCCGCGCTGGATGAGTCACTCGGTGCGCTCCTTGCCCAGAATAGCGAGGAGGGAAAAGTAAATGCCCTCTACTACCTTAGTCGAACTCTAGTCGGGGCGGAACACAACTATTCCCCAATAGAAAAGCAATGCCTGGCTCTGATATTTGCAGTGAAGAAGCTGAGGCACTATCTGCTTGCTCATCGGGTTATGCTGATCTCCAAGGTCGACCCGCTCAAACCAGAGCAAGCCTAGCCGGCAGAATGGCAAGATGGGCTGTCATGCTACTTGAGTTTGACATAGTTTATACTCCTCAGAAAGCAGTAAAAGGGCAAGCTCTTGCGGACTTTCTCGCTGCTCATCCCATACCAGAAGGGTCACCACTCAATTGCGAGTTACCCGACGAACAAGTGCTACACCTAGAGAATGACGAGCCATGTTGGGAGCTCTACTTCGATGGGGCCTCATCGATAAGGACCTCCAGTAAATCAAGTGTCCCGGAGATAAAAGCAGGGATAGGATTGGTATTCATCACACCATCAATGGGAACCCTACGACGTTCTTTTGCTCTCACCGAGCCTCGAACGAACAATGAAGCTGAGTATGAAGCTCTGATAGCTGGTTTGGAACTCGCCATAGAAATGGAAATCCTTCGGCTACGAGTTTACGGTGACTCCCAGCTTGTCGTTAACCAAGTAAGCGGCGACTATAAGATATACAAACCCGAGTTAGCTCGGTACAGAGGCCGGGTGGTGGAACTCATGAAACGGTTCACTCACATTGAACTAATGAGAGTCCCTAGAGCGTTGAATGGAAATGCTGACGTACTCGCTCGCTTAGCCAAGGAGCTGGCTGATCCTGACATGGACGAAATTCTGATCACAGTCAGGAGCCGACAAATTCTGCCCCAGTCTCTCTACGAGAAGAGGAAAGCGTGGAACAGAAGAGCAGTCCTGCCGAAGAAGCTTCGATCATCCAAGACGAGCCCGATTGGAGAGAACCCTTCATAGAGTACCTCCGATACGACAGGCTGCCCGAAGAAAAATCTGCGAGGATTCAGCTGAAGAAGAGAGCTCTCCGATACATGTTTGTAAATGACACGCTATACCGCAGGTCATATGACCAACTCTGGCTCAGGTGTCTGTCATCGGCCGAAGCCCAAAAAGTCATGAAAGAAGTTCACTCAGGCATTTGCGGTGCTCACCAATCTGGCCCCAAGATGCGACTGCAGATTAAACGGCTTGGGTATTACTGGCCCACCATGATACGGGATTGCGGAGAGCATGCAAAGAAATGTTATATCTGCCAAATTAACGGTGATTTTATTCACAAGCATCCCAATCCATTGCATCCTACGGTGGCGTCGTGGCCCTTCGAAGTCTGGGGCACCGACATTGTTGGCCCAATTGATCCTCCGTCATCCAAAGGCCATCGGTTCATACTGGCCGCGACAGACTACTTCTCCAGATGGGCTGAAGCTGTCCCGCTAAAAGAAGTCAAGACAAAAGATATTCTGACATTCTTCCAGCATAATATTCTATACCGCTTCGGTACACCGAGAAGAATCATTTCTGACAACGGGCCTTCTTTCAAGAGCTTCAATGTCTCAAGGTTCGCTACTCAGCACAAGATAGACTGGAGATATTCCTCCATCTATAATCCAAGAGCCAACGGGCTAGCCGAAGCCTTCAATAAGACTCTATGCAAGCTCCTGAGGAAAAATGCTTCAGCCAACAAGAGAGACTGGAATCTCAAACTTCACGAGGCGTTGTGGGCATATCGTACCACGCACCGTACTCCAACTCAGTCCACTCCATACTCATTGCTCTTCGGAGTGGAGGCGGTCCTCCCCCTCGAAGTCGAAGTTCCAAGCTTAAGAATAGCTGTTCAGCACGAGTTGACGGAGGAGGAAAACGTGCTCCTTCGACTTGAAGAGCTCGATGCCCTCGAAGAAAAGAGGCTCGCGGTACAGCAAAATCTGGAGCTATACCGAGCCCAAATGTCATGGGCTTATGACAAGATAACTCGTCTCCGCGCTTTCAAGAAAGGTGAATTGGTGTTGGTCCTCAAAAGACCGATTATCCCCAATCGACATGCCAAGGGAAAATTCGAGCCAAACTGGGAAGGACCATATGTCATCGAGAAAGTGTTCGACGGAGGATCCTACCAGCTAATAAGTGCCGATGGAGAAAGGCCCATGCCACCCATCAATGGCCGATATCTCAAGAAATACTACACGTAAATGACCCCTATTTCTCCCAAATCCTGCCGGTGAGACTACTTTTAAAGTCCCACCAGCGGTAAGAAAAAAAATAAGAAGAAAAAAAAACAAGAAGAAGAAATAAACGATATGTCCACAAGCAAAACGGGCACGGATGAAAACCCGAAAGGACTCCGTGAGTAAAAACAGCAGGACTACCGGCGAGTCTGTGAAAACACGAAAGGGCGCAAACTCGTGAAAAGAGATGAAATACACTCGCAAAGTCCTCTCGACCTTGTGAGGAGAAAACCCCTGCGTGAGATCCTTACGACTCACAATGGAGCAACACACTTAGGAATCCTCACGATTCCTAAGGAGAAAATACACCTGCGGGATCCTTATGACTCGTAGGGAGAAAATGCTTTATGGGACCCTCACGGCCCATAAAATTGAAAAGCCTTAGGTGATAGGGACCCAAACCTGTCTCCTAAGCCATCGTTCCCCAACGGGCAACGGCAAATGATGAGTCACTCCTGGCATTTCGCTTCAGTGTTAGCGGTGCTGATGCCGACCAAAAACCCAAATCCCAAGTCCTCCCAAGGCAAATGATGAGTTGCTCCTGGTATTATTCCAGTGCAGCAATGCTGATGCTAAACAAGATCCAAATTCCAAGTCCCCAACCCCAAAGTGGCGAATGATGAGTCGCTCCTGGCATTATTCCAGTGTAGCGATGCAGACGCCAACCAAATTCCAAATCCCATACCCCAACGGCGAATGATGAGTCGCTCCTGGTACCATATTCCAGTCCAGCGATGCAGACGCCAATAAAGCCCTGAAATTTTTCCGGCTCTACGGTCTGGATCATACATCCTGCAAAACCGTATACAATCCACGGGCGTAAAACAATCCCAACCTCTCCCAAGTCCTACCGGTGAGACCACATTCAAAGTCCCAAAAAAAAAAAATTCCCAAATTCTCCCGGGGCAAATGATGAGTTGCTCCTGGCATTATACCAGTGCAGCAATGCAGATGCCAAACAAAAACCAAAATCCCAAATCCTCTAAATGACAGATGATGATTCGCTCCTGGTACCACATTCCAGTATAGCGATGCTGATGTCAACCTAAATCAAAATCAACAAGTCAACTTTCACTCCGACACCGCAAAAAGCGGAGCAAGTCAGAATCCAATCTCGACACCGCAAGAAGCGGAGCAAGTCAAGTCTACCCCTGACACTGCAAGAAGCAGAGCAAGTCAAATCAAGCACCGACCGTCCAAGTCGGTAAAAGGGCAGTATCGACCGTCCAAGTCGCAAAAAGGCCAGCATCGACCGTCCACGTCGCAAAAAGGGCAGAACCGACTGTCCAAGTCGCTAAAAAGGCAGCATCGACCGTCCAAGTCGCAAAAAGGGCAGCATCGACCGTCCACGTCGCAAAAAGGGCAGAACCGACCGTCCACGTCGCTAAAAGGGCAGCACCGACCGTCCAAGTCGCTAAAAGGGCAGCATCGACCGTCCACGTCGCTAAAAGGGCAGCATCGACCGTCCAAGTCGCAAAAATGGAAGAACCGACCGTCCACGTCGCTAAAATGGCAGCACCGACCGTCCACGTCGCTAAAATGGCAGCACCGACCGTCCACGTCGCTAAAATGGCAGTACCGACCGTCCAAGTCGCAAAAATGGCAGCATCGACCGTCCAAGTCGCTAAAAGGGCAGCATCGACCGTCCAAGTCGCAAAAAGGGCAGCATCGACCGTCCACGTCGCTAAAAGGTCAGCATCGACCGTCCACGTCGCTAAAAGGGCAGCATCGACCGTCCAAGTCGCAAAAATGGCAGAACCGACCGTCCACGTCGCTAAAATGGCAGCACCGACCGTCCACGTCGCTAAAATGGCAGAACCGACCGTCCACGTCGCTAAAATGGCAGTACCGACCGTCCAAGTCGCAAAAATGGCAGCATCGACCGTCCAAGTCGTAAAAAGGGCAGCATCGACCGTCCACGTCACAAAAAAGGCAGAACCGACCGTCCACGTCGCTAAAAGGGCAGCATCGACCGTCCAAGTCGCAAAAAGGGCAGCATCGACCGTCCAAGTCGCAAAAAGGGCAGCATCGACCGTCCACGTCGCAAAAAGGGCAGAACCGACCGTCCACGTCGCTAAAAGGGCAGCACCGACCGTCCAAGTCGCTAAAAGGGCAGCATCGACCGTCCACGTCGCTAAAAGGGCAGCATCGACCGTCCAAGTCGCAAAAATGGCAGAACCGACCGTCCACGTCGCTAAAATGGAAGCACCGACCGTCCACGTCGCTAAAATGGCAGAACTGACCGTCCACGTCGCTAAAATGGCAGTACCGACCGTCCAAGTCGCAAAAATGGCAGCATCGACTGTCCAAGTCGCTAAAAGGGCAGCATCGACCGTCCAAGTCGCAAAAAGGGCAGCATCGACCGTCCACGTCGCAAAAAGGGCAGAACCGACCGTCCACGTCGCTAAAAGGGCAGCACTGACCGTCCAAGTCGCTAAAAGGGCAGCATCGACCGTCCACGTCGCTAAAAGGGCAGCATCGACCGTCCAAGTCGCAAAAATGGCAGAACCGACCGTCCACGTCGCTAAAATGGCAGCACCGACCGTCCACGTCGCTAAAATGGCAGAACCGACCGTCCACGTCGCTAAAATGGCAGTACCGACTGTCCAAGTCGCAAAAATGGCAGCATCGACCTTCCAAGTCCCTAAAAGGGCAGCATCGACCGTCCAAATCGCAAAAAGGGCAGCTTTAACCGTCCATGTCGTAAAAAGGGCAGTGCAGGATTCCTACAAAGCGGGAACCAGATTACTCCGGGCCAAGTAAACGTCTATCACGGACACTCCGTCTCGGAGACATGTCAAGCAACGACCGTCCATGTCGTAAAAAAAAAAAGGGCAGTGCCAGCTTCCCAAAAAGCGGGAATGAAATCAGGTTGCCTCCAAGTAAAAGAAGATCCATCAATTTCATGCACACGACCCACATATGTGGTGTGCATTTATTGATGGGGGGCAATTTGTTAGGGTAAAAATTTACACCCCGGTTGACCAAGTCAAAATCAAAGTCAACCCCAAGCCAAGTGGGCCCAAGCCCAGATCCAGTGGGCCCATGCCCGGGTCGAGCCAGAACATGAAGCGGCCGGCCTCCCCCCATACTAAGATAAAAATTTTGTAATAAATAATTTTGTTGCATTTCTTTTATAGATAAATGTAAGGAAAATAGGCATAAAGCCAAATTTTTGTAAAGCCCATGGCTTATGTGCAAAAAGAAATGGCACATGAGCAACAGGATAGGCAAAATGCCATTTTGTGAAACCCAAGGGGCTATGTGTAAAATGTATAGCCTATAAAGGCAAAAGATAATGAAAATATCTCAGAACTTTTTCTCTCTCTAAAAAAATTTTCCAGATCTGAGATCTTTTTCTTCTTCTTCAAGGTTCCAAAACCTTCTTCTTTCTCTTGAATTAAATCAAGAGTTTTAATCTTCTTTTCATAAAACAAATTAGTTTTTCACCACAAAACCCGCAAAGGGGAACTTGGATCTGTCATCAGATCTCAAAAAGGAGAGATTTTGAGATTTCACATCTCTTGATCTTCAAGATCCAGCAAGCAACAGGAGGAAGAAGAAGAACCCCTTCCATTAACCCCAAAACATATTCAGGATTCCAACTCCTCTCTGATTTCTCTTTTGAGAAATCCTTTTTTTAGGCTAAAAGCCTCTTATCCTTGCCGGCGCGCTAGCGCTCGAGCGCAAACCATCTACGTGCCGACACGTGGCGCATTTGCGCTCCAGCGCACTGCGCGCGAGCGCAAAGCGCCAACGTGCCGACACATGGCGCGCGCGCTTGCGCTCCAGCGCGCAGCGCTCGTGCGCAAAGCGCCCGCGTGCCGACACGTGGCGCACGCGCTTGCGCTCCTGCGCGCTTGCGCTCCAGCGCGCAGCGCTCGTGCGTAAAGCGCTCGCGTGCCGACACGTGGCGCGCGCGCGCTTGCGCTCTAGCGTATAGCGCTTGTGCGCAAAGCGCCCGCGTGCCGACACGTGCGCCAGCGCGCAGCGCTCTTGCGCAAAGCGCCCGCGTGCCGACACGTGGCGCGCGCGCGCTTGCGCTCCAGCGCGCAGCGCTCATTCGCAAAGCGCCCGCGTGTCGACACGTGGTGCGCTTGCGCCTGAGCGCACAGCACCTAAGCGCACAGCGCTCAAGGCGCTGGCCCCACGCATCCCTTGGATGCCTTTTCCCCCTCTTTTTATGTACATACATATACATATGTATACAAATTTACACATATACATACTTCGCAACATTCTCCCCCTCCAAAAAATTTTCGGGCCGGGGCGCTGCCCCGAACCCCGTAAGGGGGCTGCTAGCCCCCTTGACCCCCAGCCCGCTATCCAGGTAGCGGGACCCCCGTAAAAACTCTGCGTGGCTCCCGATATATCCAAAACCCCCCTTTCAAAACAGAACACACGTACACTGCATATTGAGTTCGCATGCCCTGTTTAACCCGTTAATCGGAGGTTCTCTCGCCCCAAAGGCGAGGGGTAATTAACGGCAGCTTAGTCCGCGGCTGCCGGAGATTCGGATCCCCACAATCATTAAACCCCCGCCTACCCTAGGCAGGGGGAATCTGTAGTACGCCTGACAAGCGTGCGCGTATTCCCATCTCAATGGGGTGACGAAAAACTCCCTACAGTGATAAAGACAAACCAGATAGCATACTATCATCTCGAATAAGACTGTTTTATCGATATAGGCCCTTCCTCAATCATCACAATCACGTACCTGCGATCCAATAATTGACTTTGAGGGCACTATATCCAACAAGAAGATACTGGAACCTACCAGTAAATCTTGTTTGCCCTGGACAGGGACTTTGTGTAATGGCTCTCCATACACAGTGTGATATCAACCCCCAATACCAGGAGAGACGAATCCTGTCTAACCGCCACTACCTCCAAGTGCTTCGGGACTGCACCCAACTACTACCTGTTTGCACGACTCCTTTGAGCCATGGTATGGTAGTAATCTAAGTACAGTGGGAACACACCCGAGGCGAAGTAGCAGTGTCAAGTCGACAGACTAAGCTGTACTCATGTCACCTGGGAACTGCTGTCTGATGATTTGTATAGTACCAACCTGCAGTTCCCGGCGAGTCCTGTCCGGTGTACCCGTAACCTAACGAGCACCTACATACTATCTCCAGTACAACGTACTGATGGCTATGGGACAGACTATCTCCCCAACTGGGATGAGAAGCGTACACACTAGTCTACTACGGAGTATCGATGCCCCGTCTCGATAATCCTATGACCAGGGACCTATATAGGATGTTGCTTATAGACTATCCAGCCCCCACTAGTGTGACTGCCATCACAACGCTGGTAATCAAGCAAAGATCCTAAGGGCTCTACTAATATGTATAAGCGATATGTTAAAAGAAACATATGCACATATTAAAGTAGAAACAAACCAAGTAGCATACTACCATTTTTAGCAAGACTGTCAATACAACTGTGAGTATCCCAAACATCCATTAAGTAATATACAAACTAGTATGATACAGTAATGGCCTCTAGGGCATAAACACTAACAATCTCCCACTTGCACTAGGGCCATTTGCTGGCATATCACAGACTTATCATCTCGAACAGCCTCTCGAACTGCGTCTGAGGAATGGCCTTTGTGAATGGATCAGTAGTGTTATTCTCCGTATCTACTCTCTTTACCTCGATCTCCCGGCGATCTACGATCTTCCTGATCAGGCGATACCACCTTAAGATGTGTCCGGACTTCTGATGGGACCTGGGTTCCTTCTTTAAATCTATAGCGCCGTTGTTGTCATAATACAGAGGTATTGGATCAACACTGGTAGGAACCACCTGAAGTTCTGTGAGGAACTTCTTCATCCAGACAACTTCTTTTGCGGCATCGCAAGCAGCTATGTACTCCGCTTCCATCGTTGAGTCAGCAACGGTGTCCTGCTTTGAGCTCTTCCAATAGACCGCCCCTCCATTGAGGGTAAAGACATAACCCAACATGGACTTGGAGTCATCCTTGTCACTCTGGAAGCTGGAGTCGGCAAAGGCCTCGATCTGGAGGTCTTTTCCGCCATACACTAAGAACATCTCCTTAGTCCTCCTCAGGTACTTGAGAATGTTCTTTACTACTGTCCAGTGCTTCTCCCCTGGGTTTTCCTGATACCGGCTTACAACGCTCAATGCGTATGCTACATCTGGTCTGGTACATAACATCACATACATTATAGAGCCTACCGCAGAAGCGTAGGGTATAGTCGACATGCGATCCCTTTCCAAATCAGTCTTGGGAGACATCTCTTTGGAGAGGTTGATTTCGTGACAAGCCAGTAGGTTACCGCGCTTAGAATCTTCCATACTGAATCTTTTTAATATGGTGTCTATGTACCTGGACTGCGAAAGTCCCAACATCCTTTTTGATCTATCACGATAGATCTGGATCCCTAGAATGTAGGTGGCATCACCCAGGTCCTTCATGGAGAACTTCTGTGACATAGGAATATCATTTCCTATTAGGAGAATGTCATCCACGTACAAGACGAAGAATACAACAGCTCTCCCTACAATCTTATTGTAAATGCATGCTTCATCTGGATTCTTGATAAAGTCGAATTCTTTGACAGTATCATCAAAACAGATGTTCCAACTCCGCGATGCCTGCTTTAGTCCATTAATGGACTTAAGCAACTTGCATACTTTACCGCTGCTCCCACTCTGAATGAATCCCTCTGGCTAATCCATATAGACGCACTCTTCCAAATTACCATTTAGAAAGGCCGTCTATACGTCTATCTGCCAGATCTCATAATCGTGGAAGGCAGCAATGGCAAGAAGGACCCGAATGGATTTGAGCATAGCCACTGGAGAAAAGGTTTCGTCATAGTCCAAACCAGGTCTTTGACGAAAACCCTTTGCAACAAGTCTAGCCTTATAGGTTTCAACCTGTCCATCCACACCAATCTTCTTTCTGAAGATCCATTTGCATCCTACGGGTTTTACCCCATCTTGAGAAATTTCCAAAGTCCATACTTTGTTGGTGTACATGGACTCCATTTCGGTCTGCATTGCATCCATCCATTTTACCGAGTCGCTGCTCTGAATGGCTTGCTGGAAGCTAGTAGGGTCATCATTGTCAATGATGCAATCCTCTCGATCCCCATCTTTTAGAAAACCGTAGTATCTCTCGGGCGAATGAGACCGCCTACTACTTCTGCGGATAGGCGCCGGGATGTCCCTTTCTTCTGAATCTTCTGGTTCTTCCATATTTTCAGTAACAGCTTGTGGTTCTGGAATTTCTTCCAGTTCTATTATACTCCCACTCTTTTGATTTTCTAAAAATTCAGCTTCCAAGAAGTGGGCATGACGAGAAACAAAAACCTTTTGTTTCTCTGCGTAATAGAAATAATACCCCTTGAAGTTCTTTGGATATCCCATAAACTTACACAGTACTGAGCGTGCGTCGAGCTTGTCCGCATGCTGTTTTTTAACAAAAGCTGGACATCCCCTTGTCTTCAGGTACTGAAGATAGGGTTTCTTCCCACTCCACATTTGATATGGTGTGGTAGGCACAGTTTTGGTTGGAACCTTTTTCAAAAGATATGCAGCTGATTCTAGTGCATAACCCCAGAAAGATCGCGGTAACTCAGCCTTACTCATCATGGAACGAACAATATCCAATAGGGTTCGATTCCGCCTTTCCGATACACCATTGTATTGTGGTGTGTATGGAGGAGTAAGCTGAGAGAGAATTCCATTCTCTTTTAAGTAACCCAGGAACTCGGCACTTAAGTATTCACCACCTCGATCAGAGCTCGGTGTCTTAATACTTTTGCCTGTTTGGTTTTCCACTTCATTCTTGTATTCCCCGAATTTCTCATAGGCCTCGGATTTATGCTTCATTAAGAAGATATGTCCATACCTAGAGAAATCATCCGCAAAAGTAATGAAGTAGGAATAACCACCTCACGCATGTATAGACATTGGACCACACACATCGCTGTGTATGAGTCCCAAGAGCTCGCTCGCTCTTACTCCGTGTCCAGTAAACGGAGTTTTTGTCATCTTTCCCATGAGACAAGATTCATAAGTAGCATAAGATTGATATTCGAACGAATTCAAATATACTTCTCTATGTAACTTAGTCAACCGTGTTTCATTGATGTGACCTAGTCTACAATGCCATAAGAAAACCTGATTTACTTCTGGCGACATTCTTTTAAGTGTGTTCTGGACATTGAAAACCTGAGCTTGATTCAATACGTATATACCGTCATCTAATGTACCGGACCCAATCAGAACTTGATTTAGGTGGATGTGAACCACATCGCTTACGAATGCAAAATCATATCCCTCTCTTGAAAGTGAGGATACTGATGTGATATTACAAGTCAAACTAGGTACATACAAACAGTTATGTAGAATCAATATCTGCCCACTTGTCAAACCTAGGCGATATTCTCCCACGGATTCAGCGTCCACGCTCATTCCGTTTGCAACTCTGAGAGATAAATCGCCTACCCTGATAACTCTACGGTTTCTCAAAGCATGTAATGAATTACAGATATGAGAACCTGCTTCGGTATCTAGTACCCAGGAAGTAGGGTTAATTGACAAATAGTTCTCAATCACAAACACACTCGAGGCCGAAGCCACAACATGCTTCGAATCCTGGCTACTGGCTTCCAAAGCCCTGCAATCCTTCTGCCAATGCCCGTTCCCATAACAATAGGAACATCCCTCCTTCCCTACACCATGTCCCGAAACTTTTACTCTTCCTTTTCCTTCTACTTCACTGACACCGTATATCGGCTTTGTAGAGGTTTTCCTCTTTTCACCCTTTGCTTTCGCCCTGGATGCAGAAAAGGAATGTCCCCCATTAAGCAGAGCAGGTGTCTCCCTGGTTTCTTTTAGGGTGTAAGTAGAGGGTATGGACTGTGGAAATAAGTCAGCGCATGACATGTTTCCCAACGTGGTCTCCAAGTCCTTGAGCTCATCAATATAGCTAGTCATCGTAAGGACGGCGTCCCCTACAGATGACCCGACAGCCAACCTCGCTTGAAGTAATTAGTTCGAGGTCTCATATCTTGCGATATGAGATTGCTCTCTATATAAATCTTTGTTATGGAGAAAGATGGAAACTAAGTCCATCTTCTCGTGCTGCTTCTGGTATACACCATCAACTGAAGCCAACATGAGGCACTTGCCATTCGCACTATCCTTTTCCCTTGTCTGACGGATATGCATATCCGCGAAGGTGGAAACTGGACCTGGGACAGTGGGGGCTTGAGTAGTAATAGGGTGGTCCAGCTTGTCATAGGCAATGGACATCTGGACAGACCTTTGCCAATCATAAAAGTTAGATTCAGTCAATTTGTTATCTAGATGTAACCTAGTCATGGTCACATGGTCGCTGCAGTTGAGAGAGAGAAGAAAACACTTTAGCATGATACTCTTGCAAGTTTATATTGGTTTTTAGTTTATCTAAACTGGATGGCTCCCATTGTTTCTCGAATCCTTCCTCAAACCATAAAAGAAGAATTAGTCAGGATTGATCTCACCGTACAATACTTGCTTAACCGTTCAGCCAGGCTAGTGTCAGTACTTCGAGGGAGGTTTTACAACGCTTTCGCGAAGTTCCTTAATTAAATAACCTCTTTTCTCTGGAGGCGTAGCCCCGCTGACACTGTTCTAGACACCTACTTGGTTTATAACATTGATCGTTAAGCGACGAATCTCCTGATGAGTAGCATATACTCACAGTAGGATCAGGATCCAAATATCATCGTGTGATAATTCTGAAGGAATCCTATCAACATTATCAACTCCAAATGGTATGCAACACTAGCAAGTTTCATTTTCTTTAGAAACTCCCGATATGGATTTTTGCCCCATGCTCTTATGACCTTGACGAAGGCCAACAAATCATAAGTCACATGTCAAGTTCTGCCCATCATTATCCCTATTAATTTGAACCCACTCGTACATACCCTTGACGAAGGCCAACAAGGTAATACAACTTTCCCAAACCAACGCATCTATCTATGCTATATATGAATACCCCAGCAGCTACCAAACAATATGCCTTGACGAAGGCCAACAAACATAGCTTGAATACTACTGACCATCCATATGAAATGACGGAGGGCTACGACTGGTTTTGGCGAAATCGTGAACGTAGTAAACTTGATATAATCGAAGGAACCTGATAGCCTTTTTTAAAAGGAGTGGTTAAAGCTCCGCAATTAAAAATTCTGTTCTTTTAAGATAACCGAGTGGTTTCTTTTAAATTTGTTCCAACGATTCAACTTTGGTTTGTTTTCTTTGCATTAAAATAATGTGTCCCATCATTTATCCTATCATTGCAGAAAACAACGAAAATACAACGTCCGCTTATGCTATCCGCATTCGCCACTGGGACCCGTCATTCACTCGTTAGGTTACTTAACTAACGACAGAGCGGGGGCTGGGCTAGCGCGGATGCAAAACATAAGCAACGCCTGCTAGATATCATATATTCGTCAGACGCAATAATAGGCATTCCAGATCACAGATGAAAATTATTGGATATACAAGCAATCCGCATTTTCTTTGAGCCTGCAACGAAAGACGGATTACACAGTTGTGATGAATAGCCATTACCCCACCCTAGACCCCTACGGGTACATCAAACTACCCGCCAAGTACCTGAAGTGAAGCGGTCTCCCTCAACAACGTGAGTAGGCCACTGAACACTTCAAAATACCCGGTAGTTTGTGCACCCCACCTTGGGTCTATCCTAGGAGCAGAAAACAGTAAATGAAATAATACAACGGTGGCTACAACCTCAGCCCGGATGTTCTCCGCAAAAGAATATTACATCATATTACAATTTACATCGAATGATAGAATATAAAAACTCATCTCAAACCCCGGCTAATCATCACAACGATCCAATGAAGTTCATATACACAAACCAGTAAAATCCATTACAGAAATATGCAACCCCCTGCTAACCGACATACTAGCAATTAGGGGAGGTTTACGAACACATCAAACAACACAGATAAAACCTGTTTAGCAAATAACTTAGAATTTCGATCGACAACCTTTTTCCGTGTCTACCCCAAATGCAAGCCAGCACTGAAATAACCTTGGCAGAAACAAAATATAAAGGAAAACAGAACACCCAAAATTAAGATGTACTGTGTAAATACGAGTCAACTCGGAGTTGACTCAGCCGTGGATCCGCGGCGGATTGCACTAATCCGCCGCGCTTCCGCGGCGTTCTAACCGAGTTAGCACTTCATATTTCTCCAGTATTCTTAGAATTCTCTGCTGTGAATTTTCATACCTCTGAAATAATTTTTTCGACAAGTTTAAAATCGACAGAAACTTGAGGGGTCCGGGGTTAAGTTTTCGTGTTTTTCCGACGATCGAAGTTCTAATTAGTTGCTAACAAGCTAGTAAAGATTTAGTAGTCTCTGATACCACGATAAGTCCATGTCACGCACCCCACGAGGTCGCGGGGAGGCGGAATATATGAAAAACAATTAACAAAGCTTCGTAACACGGACTTGAGAACACGGATCGTATCTAAACCATTACTAGCAAACTACGAGAGGTTTAATTACTCGGATTCGAAATTATATCTCACGTTACTTGTCCTTTGGGTCTTCATCGATGTCCTCCACACCTCGTAGGCTCTATGGATCATGGGCACCTCAATGGCCACCTCGAGTCAAAGACGATCCACCCGAGAGTCTATAGTCCGAGCTCCTATATCGAATCTGAGATAACTACGGCTTCTAGATTGCTAATCTAGAAGTCCTAGAGGGTGTAGAGTAATTAGATGGATTACTTAGTCACTTAAACCCTAGGATTCTCAACTCATGAGAGCTTTTAGGGTTTTGAGGAAGAAGATGAAGACTTGAGGAGAGAGAAAGCTTTTGTGATAATGAAAATGAATAATTCTTCATGATAGAATAATATCAAGCATACAAATATCTCTTGATAAATATCTAGAAATATCTTGCAAGCTTCATTTAATCCTAAAGGTGAATCACCTCATGAGTTATTAAGCATTTAATGAAAACCTACACCTCATCTCTCCACCCCATTTGTGTTTAATCCAAAAGAAATAAATACAAATGAGTCATCTTCTTCTAGAAGCTTCCCGACAAATTACGAGACTGCCCCTCCCATCCGTATTTCCGAAAAATACGGATAATCTTTGACTGAATAAATCCATCTGTATAATACTAGAATTTGGCTTAAACCAAAGCCCGCTAGTATTATCTGCCCGATCATAATACGTGCATAAGTGTACGTAAGTGATCGCGGCCCTGCCGTAAAACCATACGGCCTCTACACCTTTTGCCCGGTGCAGAGAAACTCTCCGTGTAGGACTCTAAAGACTTGACACTACGTTGGCAGTGGGTTTAACCACAGGCCGCAAGCGGTACTAGCAGTACGTAACGGTCCCTAGGTAGATGTCGATAAGAAGGACGATGAGTAAGCCCATCCGAACTCCTACTGAGCCTGATGTGACAATCTCCGTACAGTCTGGTCTGTTCGTCTAGGACTATCGTATATCGGGCCTAGGGGGCGGTAAACGTCAGACCCCTAATAGAGGTATAAGTCGTGTCGGAGTGAAGCCCATTACACCTTGAGAAGCTACTGGAACCTACCAGTAAATCTCGCTTGCCCTGGCCAGGGACTTTGCTTAATGGCTCTCCATACACAGTGCGATATCAACCCCCAATACCAGGAGAGACGAATCCTGTCTAACCCCTACTGCCTCCAAGTGCTTTTGGACTGCACCCAACTACTACCTGTTTGCATGACTCCTTTGAGCCATGGTAGGGTAGTGATCTAAGTACAGTGGGAACACACCCAAGGTGAAGTAGCAGTGCCAAGTCGACAGACTAAGCTGTACTCATGTCACCTGGGAACTGCTGTCTGACGATGGGTATAGTACCAACTTGCAGTTCCCGGCGAGTCCTGTCCGGTGTACCCGTAACCTAACGAGCACCTGCATACTATCTCCAGCACAATGTACTGATGGCTGTGGGACAGACCATCTCCCCAACTGGGATGAGAAGCGTACACACTAGTCTACTCCAGAGTATCGATGCCCCGTCTCGATAATCCGACGACCAGGGACCTGTATAGGATGTTGCTTATAGACTACCCAGCCCCTACTAGTGTGACTGCCATCACAACGCTGGTAATCAAGCAAAGATCCTAAGGGCTCTACTAATATGTATAAGCGATATGTTAAAAAAAACATATGCACATATTAAAGTAGAAACAAACCAAGTAGCATACTACCATTTTTAGTAAGACTGTCAATACAACTGTGAATATCCCAAGCTTCCATTAATTAATATACAAACTAGTATGATACAGTAATGGCCTCTAGGGCATAAACACTAACAACTTGTCAGTCCTGTATCAAAGGTAAAATGACCAAAACTCCATTTATTAAACACGGAGAGAGAGCTACAGAACTCTTAGGTCTCATACATAGTGATAAATGGGGACCAATGTCTACAAATGCTAGAGGCGGTTTTTCATACTTCATCACTTTTACTGATGATTTCTCAAGAGTCGGACACGTGTTTTTATTGAAGCATAAATCCGAAGCTTTCGAGAAATTCAAGGAGTACAAACTTGAAGTAGAAAAACAAACTGGCTTGAGCATCAAGAAACTTCGATCAGATCAAGGTGGAGAGTATTTAAGCACTGTGTTTTCAGATTTCTTAAAAGAGAATGGGATTCTTTCTCAACTCACTCCTCCTTACACACCACAGCATAATGGTGTGTTAGAATGGAAGAATCGTACCCTATTAGATATGGTACTGTCCATGATGAGTGATGCTGAGTTACCGCTCTTTTTTTGGGGACATGCATTAGAGACAACAATTTATCTATTGAACAGGGTTCCAACCAAGACCGTGTCTACCACTCCATATGAGATATGGTGTGAAAAGAGACCATCTCTTAAAAGAGTTAGTATATGGGGTTGTGCGGCTTTTGTCAAAAAGCAGAATCCGGATAAACTCGAGACACGATCGTTCATGTATACATTTGTGGGATATCCAAAACATTCATATGGATATCTATTCTACCACAAGGAGGAACAAAAGGTATTTGTTTCTCAACATGCCATATTTTTAGAAAATGAAATTTATATAAATAATACTGATGGCAATGCGGTAGAACTAGAAGAGGTTATAGAGACACAAATTACTCATGATGTTGGTTGAACCTGATGTTGCAGTAGAACATCAAGAAACTCAGCCGCTCCAGAGATCTGGTAGAACTTCTCGCCCACCGGAGAGATACTATGGTTTTCTCATTGATGGTGATAGAGAAGATTGCATCATGGATGATAATGACCCAACTAGTTTTCAGCAAGCTATCACGAGTAGTGACTCAGTGAAGTGGCTGGATGCTATGAGATCAGAAATGGAATCCATGTACACCAACAAAGCATGGACTTTGGATGTTGCACCTCCTGGGATAAAACCCGTAGGTTGCAAATGGATATTTAAGAGAAAGATTGGTGTAGATGGACAGGTGGAGACCTATAAAGCAAGGCTTGTAGCGAATGGTTTTCGTCAAAGACCAGGATTGGACTATGATGAAACTTTCTCTCCAGTAGCAATGCTTAAATCCATTCAGATCCTACTTTCTTCTGCTCACTACGACTATGAAATCTGGCAGATGGACATTAAAACTGCATTTCTAAATGGTGATTTAGAAGAATGCATTTTTATGGATCAGCCAGAGGGCTTCGTTGATAGTGGGAGCAGCGAAAATGCATGTAGGTTGCTTAAATCCATTTATGGATTAAAGCAGGCATCTCGGAGCTGGAAGATCTGTTTTGATGATACAATCAAAGAGTTTGATTTTATCAAAAATATAGATGAACCATGCATTTATAAGAAGATTGTAGGGAGTACTGTCACTTTCTTCGTATTGTACGTAGATGACATTCTCTTGATAGGAAATGATATTCCTATGCTACAATCGATCAAACTATTCTTATGACAAAGGTTCTCCATGAAGGACCTGGGTGATGCCTCGTGCATTTTGGGCATAAGGATCTATAGAGATAGATCTAAGAGGATATTGGGATTGTCCCAATCAAAGTACATTGAAACCATCTTAAAAAGTTTTAGTATGGATAATTCCAAGCGTGGTGCCTTACCCGCTTGCCATGGAATCACCCTCTCTAAAGACTTCTGTCCGAAGAATGATGATGAGAGAGCTCGCATGAACATTATACCCTACGCTTCAGCTTTAGGTTCTATAATGTATGCAATGATATGTACTCGCCTTGATGTAGCTTATGCACTAGCTGTAGTAAGCAGGTATCAATCTAACCCAGGGGAGCAACAATGGATAGCTGTGAAGAACATTCTTAAGTACTTACGAAGGACTAAAGAATTGTTCTTGGTGTATGGTAATGGAGATCTACAAATAGAGGCCTTTACCGATTCCAGCTTCCAAAGTGATAAGGATGACAGTAAGTCTATCTCAGGGTTTGTATATACCCTCAATGGAGGGGCGGTGTGTTGGAAGAGTTCCAAACAGGATACCGTTGCAGACTCCATGATGGAAGCTGAGTATATTGCTGCAAATGATGCTGCCAAAGAAGTAGTCTGGATAAGAAAGTTCGTCGCGGAACTACGAGTAGTTCTAACCATTGTTAATCCAATACCAGTGTATTGTGATAATAATGGAGCTATGGCATTGGCAAAAGAACCCAGATCCCATCAAAAGTCCATACACATCCTGAGGCGATATCATTTGATATGGGAGATTGTAGATCGCCAAGAGATCGAGAATCGGAGAGTAGATACAAAGAATAACACCGCGGATCCACTCACCAAGGCCCTTCTACAGCCGCAACATGAGCGACTATTTGAGATGTTGGGTATGAGATACGCCAATAATTGGCCTTAGTGCAAGTGGGAGATTGTTGGATATATGTATGCCCTAGAGGCCATTATATGTATAGTGGATGCTTGGACATGTATATATGTATAGATGACTTTCTTGCTCGACATGATAGTATGCTATCTGGTTTTACTTTATCATGACATGTTTACTCGATACCGTTCATTGTATACATGTTGATAAAGCCCTCAGGATATCTACTTGACTTCCATGGCTATGATGGAGATCATTTTAGTGGAGCATGTGTGGTCTGTAAGCATATCCTTAAATGTTCCTAGTCGAGGGTATATTGAGACAGGGCATCGATATTCCAGAGTAGACTAGCGTATACGTTTCTTGACCCATATGATGGGCGATAGATGATCCCATATCCATTGGTGTTGTGACAGCAAAGATTGTATACAGGTGCTCAGTGGAGACTGAACGGACTCATAGAGAACTCTTATATGGTATTATTTCAATCGTCGGATATCGGTTCTCAGGTGACACAAGTACAGGTTTGTCTGTAGACCCGAGATCGTCATAGAGTCTTGTGTGTTCTCCCACTGTACTTTGATTTCCATCCTACCACGGCTCTACTGAGTCGTGCAAACAGGTGGCTATTGGGTACAGTCCCGAAAAACATGGAGACAATGAGCTATAGGAGGGGTTTCGTCTCTCCCGATATTAGGAGTTGATGTTGTGTTATGCGTGATTGGTTTTGACTCGAAGTCCTTAGCCAGGGCTGATGAGATTTACTGATAAGTGTTATCAGTAGTTTCTCGACCTGTCATAATCCATATCGGCATAACTTATTAAGTTATTAAGGCTCGACGATTCCATCCCTAGACTTGATATGCAACATATCAGACGAGGAGACCGGATTGTACGGTAAGTGTTACCAATGGCTCGACGGGGTTTTTGATGGGTTCGCTTGTTTTTATTCTGATCGCTCAATACCCGGGTGGCCGTTACGTTTAGCTGACCGCTTGCAACTTGTGGGTGTTTTGATGTGATCATCACCTACTGCCGGTGTATTGACGAGTCTTAGAGTCCCACAAAGGAGTTTCCTTGCTCAGGCAAAACGATGTGGTGTGCATATGAGATATGCACGAGGACCCGATTAAATACGAGTATATGATACCATATTTTAATCGGGCGTTTACTAATGGTCGGGTCGTATGTGATATGACCGATTTATTAAATCAAGTGTTGATTTAATATTCACTTTTAGCTCACTTTTATTAAACCTTTTCTTTTTGGATGTATGCATATATGTATATACATACACATGATGTGATGAATGCACACATACATGCATGCATGTGTATCTTGGTTGATGATACATAGAAGATGGAAATGCAAGACTCACATGGTTAGATTGTATATGTGGATTTTTGTTTTGAGATAAAAAGATAAAGGAAATAAAATTGTAACTCTTGTTTCTACACAATTCTTGAGTTAACCATTGGCTTTAACCCTAGTTTGATTTCTTTTGTTCTTTAAACTCACTACAAAATATCTAGATATTTATTTAACCATGGTTTGGTGTGAGAGTGGCTCACATAAATATCCTTTTTTTTTTCATTTTCATTATCATTATCATTAAACTTGAAAAAAGCTTTTCCATCTTCATCTTCCTCCTCCTTCAAGCTCTCTTGAGTTTTACAAAGAGTGAGGAACTTAAAAAGAAAGGGTTTCTAAAAGAGAACACAAACCACTTCATCATTCTACACTACCCTAGCCCTTTAGTGTAGGGTGTTTGCTTTACTTCTTCAAAGATCAAGTGAAGCTAGAAGTTTTGAGGGACTTCAAGAGGATCATCGTGGACAACGAAGGATTCAAGCGAGCCGGTTCAAAATCTAGGAGATCCAAGTAGTCACTCAAGAAGGTATACAAAGGTTGTAATCTCTCCAGTTAGTAATAGATACTTATAACATGTGATACTATTAGTTTTGTTACCTTAACTTTCTAGTTCGATCCATGGATGGTATTGTTTAGCACCCCTAAATTTTTGTTATAGCATGTTTGATGCAACCCAAACCCTAGGTGTGGTGCTAGAGAATCCCAACATTCTAAAACCTATAAATCCATTTTCTTTTATCATTTGGACAATCTAATTTTATCACTCACTTGTAATCTTAATACCAATGCTTATAATTAATTTTACTCAAGATCTCATGTGAAACAACTCTAATTAAACTTTTTCATTAAAATACCTTGAACTTTGTTATCACATCTTTTCAACAAAATTGCTTAACAATACCTTTAGGAAAACTTCACGGGGTAACAATCTACCACACACGCACACTTGGTTTCATAGCACGATGCCTAGTTGTATGTTATTTTGGTTCGAAGATAGTATTTACAATAAAATACCACATAATCCTAAAACCGGATTTCTTTTAATGTGGTATTTCATTTTCTTTGCGATTATGCATTTTCAACCCCCTTTAAGAGACCTACTAACGAATGGTGCGGATTATCACACATCCTTGGGCTAGTAGAGCGAGATGCAGACCTCCTCATGGAGCACTCTATCTCGAAAGGATTTAAATACGTTTTTAAGAAATACGAATTTTTAGAATAAAATAAAATCATTTTTAAAATTAAAATTATATAAAATTATAAATCCATATTTTCAAAATAAAATAAATCTATATTTTTCTAAAAGATGAAAGATTAACAAATGCCAATAAAATGTCATCAAGATACCAAAAAGGACAAATTTTTCAGTAAAATACCATGAACTTTCAAATGCTAAGTGTTTATCATTAAAACACAACAATACTTAAAATTTATGTTCATGAAAACCCTAAGTAATACTAATCACCCTCGAGGCTTAATTTTTAACTCTATTAAAATAATTTTTATAAAACCCCCTCGAGATATATGAAAACAATATTTAAGGAGTTTAGTAAATATAGGTTTAAGCAGGATTAATTATCTTGAGCCTCAGGGAGCCGAAGAAAGTGAGTGCTTACCTATTCAGGTTAGAAAACTTAATCGGAGTTATCAATAGCAATTGTCTTGGAAAAAGACACAAATCCTGCCGTCCATTTGCAGCAGTTGTCGATGTCTCCCGAACCTAAGAATTCCAAAGTTAAATCAGTACAAGTGTCTAACTAAGTCTGAGTCCAATTCAAACCTGAATCCAAATTCAAATATGAATATTTGATCATGAACATGAATACTTGAAATCAAACTTCAATATCAAACATGTATACTTGACTTGACCGAACCATGATTATAACTTGACATGGCTACTTGAATACATGATTACATCCTGAACATGAATACCTGAACATTTTATATCCATGGTTTCGGCAAGACTTATAAACATAATCTATACAATACATTATACGGGCATAAATGGGTAGATTAGTGCGGAACACATATCGTGGCACGAGAGGTCACTTAAATAACACCTACAAGAATTTTCGTGGCGTTGTACCATGGGTTATGACATGGCCTTGTACTACTTGTTACCATAGTCCATGGTGTAAGGCGGACTCCTCTCGTATACATGAATACCTTCTTTACCAAACTATTAACATTCACATTAGAATAAATATCATATACCGGTAATCAATCATACACAACTTGCATGTTCATTTCACATTACTTGTTATATTCTCTTTCTTCTTTTAGGGCTTACTGAGCGCTAGTTCACTGACGACATTCCTTTCTATTTCTTTCTTTCGAATGTTCATTAGGAGGACCGGACTGTGAGAAGATTGAGCCGAGCCAGGAGGACTTGGAACAGCTTTCTCCTCAGCCTTGTTAGTGATATATGCCCTAGAGGACATTATTGTATCATACTGGATTGTATATTACATATTGGAAGCTTGGGATACTCACGGTTATAAATACAATCTTTCTCAAAATGGTAGTATGCTACTTGGTTTGATTCTACCTCAATATGTGCATGTGTTTCTTTTAGCATATCGCTTATACATATTGGTAGAGCCCTCAGGATCTTTGCTTGACTACCAGCGTTGTGATGGTAGTCACACTAGTAGGGGCTGGGTAATCTATAAGGACATCCTTATACAGGTTCCTAGTCGTAGGATTATCGAGACAGGGCATCGATACTCCCGAGTAGACTAGTGTATACGCTTCTCATTCCAGCAGGAGAGATGGTCTGTTCCACAGCCATTAGTATGTCATACTGGAGATAGTATATAGGTGCTCATTAGGTTATGAGTTACACTGGATGGATTCGTAGGGAACAGCTAGTAGGTATTATACCTATCGTCAGGTAGTAGTTCCCAGGAGGCATGAGTACGGCTTAGTCCGTTGACTTGATATCGCTAATTCGTCTCAAGTATGTTCCCACTGTTCTTAGATTACTACCCTACCACGGCTCAAAGGAGTCGTGCAAACAGGTAGTAGTTAGGTGCAGTCCCGAAGCACTTAGAGGCAGTAGCGGTTAGACAGGATTCGTCTCTCTGCGGTATTGGGGGTTGATATTGCGCTGCGTTCGGAAAGCCATTACACGAAGTCCCTGGCCAGGGCAAGAGAGATTTACTGGTAGGTATTCCAGTAGTTTCTCACGGTGTTTTGGGATCTACTCTGGCACGACTTATTGCGCTGTTAGGGGTCTGACGTTTACCATCCCCTTAGGCCCGGTATGCGAGTATCTTAGATGAACAGACCGGACTGTATGGAGATTGTCACAGATAGGCTCGATAGGAGTTCAGATGAGTTTGCTCATCGGCATTCTTATCGATAGATACCTGGGTAGCCGTTACGTGCAGCTAGTACCGCTGATATGCTTTTGGTTAAACCCACTTCCAGCGTACTATCGAGTCTTTATAGTCCCACACAGAGAGTTTCCCTGCTTCGGGCGAAACGATGTAGAGGCTGTATGGTTTTACGGCAGGGTTTCAGTCAAATACGTGTACTTGTGCATGGATGATGTTCGGACGGATAATACTAGTGGGCTTTGGTTGATCCTAATTTTATATTGTTGGATTATTTTCTTCTCTTTGTATTTGTATTTTTCGAAATATGAATACGGGTATGTATATACAGTGAGGGGTATTCTTGTAATTTTACAAGAGTGCTTCTAGAGGAAGACACCCCATTTTTGGTTTAATCCATTTTGTTAAATGTATAATGAGGTGGAGGTATGAGGTGTAATCTTGGACTTGATTGAAGCATGGCTACTTGGTGAGTAATTGTTTTGATGACTATTGAAGCATGGTTGATTCATTGATGAATTATTATATGCTTCATTGTCATCAACCTTAGCCATTCTACACTCTCTCTCCTCCAAGCTTCTCTTCTTCTTCCTCAACCCTAAAGGCACTCATGTGTTGAAAAACCTAGGGTTCTTGAGACAAATTATTCTATAATCACTCTCTACATCATCTAAGATACTTAGCTTAGCATACTAGATACCCTAGTTACCTTGGTTTAGAGGTTGGAGCTCAAAGTACATTCTCTCGGGTGGATCATCTTTGATGCGAGGAGACCGATGTTGCAAGCTTGATCCGTACACTTCGAGGAGATAAAGAAGAGAACAAGAAGACCCGAAGGACTAGTACACGGAGGTATAAAACTCTTACCGAGTAGTTAAACCTCCATGTAGTTATAGCTAATTAAGGTTCCATAAAGATCATGGAGTATGGTCGGTGTTGCGAGCTTCGTAAAAATCATTTTTTGTATATTCCGTCTCCCCACAAGTGCGTGGGGTGCGCGACATCGACTTACAGTGGTATTAGAGCCTACTAAACCTTAACTAGCTAGTTAGCATGCAGTTAGAAATTTGATCGATGTATATTGCAAGAAATCAAAATTCTGAAACATGCTTGCTGTCATTTTTCAAAATTGGTCGAAAAATTATTTCAGTGGCCTTAAAAATACAAGCAGGGTTTTTTAAGAACACAGATGAAATTTGAAGAAGTGATCTGCCAAGACCACCGTGGAACCGCGGCGAAACTCAATGTTTTGTCGCCGTTCCGCGGCCGAGTCAGGGCCGAGTCACTCAAAATTTATTTTGTGGGTCTTATTCTTGGAAATATGGTTTCCTGCATATCTGGTTTCTACCCGGTATTGTTTTTGTACTGATTTGTGCATGGGGTAGACACGGTTTTGTTTATCGATCGAAATTCTAAGTTCTTGGCTAATCGGGTTTTCTGTGTTTGGATATTTGTTGCGAAATGTTGACTAATTGCTATACATCGATTAGTCGGGGTTGCATATATAAGTATTTTTGTGATGGTTTTTGGATATGAAGTATTGGATCGTTGTGGATGAATAGCCGGGGGATGTGAGAAGAGTGTACTTTTCTTTCATTCATGTATATTTGTAAATGTGATGTAATATTATTTTTGCGGGGCATATCCGGTTAAGGCTGTAGCCACCGTTGTATTAGTTCATTTACTGTTTCTTACACCTAGGATAGACCCAAGGTGGGGTGCACAAACTACCGGGTTCTTTAAGTGCCGAGTAGCCTACTCATTTCATTGAGGGAGGTTGCTTCACTTCGGGAATTTGGCGGGTAGTTTGCCGCACCCGTAGGGGTCTAGGGCAGGGTTTGGCTATTCATCACGACCGTGGAATCTGTCATTCGTTCTGGGCTAAAACGGAACATGGAATTCCTAGTATATCCAATATATTCATCTGTGATCTGGAATGCCTATTATTGCGTGATATGAATGGATATATATATGATATATTATAAAGGTTGATTATGTTTTGCACCCGTGCTAGTCCAGCGCCCGCTCTGCCGTTAGTTAAGTAACTGAACGGTGCATGATGGGGCCCCATGGCGAATGCGGATGGCATAAGCGTACGTTGTATTTTCGTTTCTTTCTGCAATGATAGGTTTAAATGGTGGGACCATATTAATATTGATTAATGCAAGCAAAACAAACCAAAGCTTAAATCGTTGGAACAGTTTCAAAACCACTCGGTTTTCTTGAAAAACAACTTTTAAATGCGGAGCCTAAACCACTCTTTTTAAAAGCTATCATGGTTCTTTCGACTATATCAAGTTCATTAAATTCACGGTTTCGCCAAAACCATTTGTAGCCCTCCGTCATTTTAGATGGGTATTCAGTAGTATTCAAGCTATGTATTTTGACTTTCGCCCAGGCATAGTTATTGGTATTTAAGCTATCATGGTTCCTTCAACTATATCAAGTTCATTACTTTCACGGTTTTGCCAAAACCATTCATAGCCCTCCGTTATTTCAGATGGGTATTCATCTATAGAATAGATAGATGTGTTGGTTTGGGAGTCGTACTACTATTTTGGCCTTCGTCAAAGTTATATACGGGTGGATTCAAATTAACCTGGACAATGACGGGTAGAACTTGACTTATGTCTTATGATATGTTGGCCTTCGTCAAGGTCATAAGAGCTTGAGGCAAAAATCCACATCGGGAGTTTCTAAGGAAAATGAAACTTCCTGGTGTTGCATACCATTTGGAGTGCGATGATTTTGGTAGGATTCCTTCAAAATTGTCATACGATGATATTTGGATCCCGATCCTACAGTGAGTATCCGCTACTTTTCGGGAGATTTTTCACTAAAAACAATCAATGCTATAAACCAAGTAGGTGCCTAGAACGATGTTAGCGGGGCTATGCCTCTATGGAAAAGAGGTTATGTAATTAAGGAACTTCGCGAAAGCATTGGAAAATCTCCCTCGAAGTACCAACACCAGCCTGTCCGAAAGGTTAAACAAGAATTGTAGGAGTGAGATTAATCCTGACTAATTCTTCTTTTATGATTTGAGGAAGGATTAGACAAACAGTGGGAGACATCCTGTTTAGATAAACTAATAACCAATCTAAACTTGCAAGAGTATCATGCTAAGTGTGTCTTCTCTCTCTCCTAATTGCAGCGACCATTATGACCTGGCTTAGGTTACTGCTAGATAATAATATATTGACTGGGCCAAACTATAAAGATTGGATAAGGAATGTCCAGATGGCCATTACTTATGACAAGCTGGGCAACTTCCTTACTACCAAAGCCTCCGCCGTCCCAGGTCCAGATTCTACCATCACGGATGTTGAAATCCGTAAGACATGGGAAAAATACGGTGCGAAATCCAAGTGTCTCGTGTTAGCCTCAATGGATTATGAACACCAGAAACGGTACGAGAAGATGGACTTAGCTTCCATCTTCCTCCATACCAAGGATTTATATAGAGAGCAATCTCATATCTCAAGATATGAGACTTCAAAGATATTGTTTCAGGCGAGATTGGCTGTCGGGTGATCTATAGTGGACCACGTCCTTACGATGATTAGCTATATTGAAAAGCTCGCGGACCTTGTTTTTGGGTTTCGCCAGCGCCCCGGCCATCAATCCGTGACCAAATGTGGAACAAAAATTTATAAAACTGGCGCTAACCGAACCCGATACCCGGATCTACCATTAACTCTATACTAGCAAACTAGAAAGAGTTAGGAATGGTTATACCAAATTGATCCGTGTCCTTCGGTCTTCAACCACCTTCCCAAGCTCCTAGAGGCCTTCTTGATCAAGCTTGATCTCCGGTCTCCCTCCATCGAAGATGATCCACCCGAGAGTCTATGAAACGAGCTCCAACCTCATATCCGAGGTAACTAGGGTACCTAAATCGCTACACTAGATAGCCTAGGAGAATTAGAGAGTGATGAAAGATTAACTTGTCTAAAGACACCCTAGTTTTCTCAACACATGAGAGGGTTAGTGTAACATTTCAAGAAATAAAATATTATTTTAGAATTTAAATATTTAAAATAATAAATTTCAGGAATATTATTAAGTGCAAGGGTTGGTTTTAATGATATGGTATTGTTGGATATAGTGCCCTCAAAGTCAATTATTAGATCGCAGGCATGTGATTGCAAGTGATTGAGGGAGGACCTATGCTGGTAGGACAGTCTTACTTGTGATGATAGTATGCTATCTGGTTTATCTTTATCAGCGTGTACATGCTTTAGGTGATGTTACAGATCACTATAGCATGTTGATAGAGCCCTTAGGATTCTTTCTTGACTGTCAGCAGTATGATGGCGATCATATATGTGGGAGATGCGGTCTATAAGCACATCCTTAAAAGGTCCCTAGTCGAGGGAGTTTCGAGACAGGGCATCGATATTCCAGAGTAGACTAGTTTGTACAGTCGAGACCCTGATGAGGAGCAGTGGCAGGTCTCACAAGCCATTGGTGTCAGTTGGTTCACCTAAGATGTATACAGGTGCTCATTAGGTTATGAGTACACCGGACAGGACTCGCCGGGAACATGCTAGTTGGTATTATACCTGACATCAGATAGCAGTTCCCTGGTGACATGTGTATAGGTTAGTCTATCGACCTGAGATCGTCATTTGTCTCGTGTGAGTTCCTACTGTGCTTTACTACCCTACCACGGCTCAAAGGAGTCGTGCAAACAGATTTTAGTTGAGTACAGTCCCGATCGATATGGAGGCAGTGAGCGGATCGGCAGAGGTTTCATCTCTCACAGTATTGGGGGTGAGATCGCACTGTGTCTAGGTGAGCCATTACACGAAGTCCTTGGCCAAGCCAGGTTATTTACTGGTAGCTATTCCAGTAGTATCTCAGGGTGTTCTGGGCTACACTCCGACACGACTTGTACCGCTTTTAGGGGTCTGACTTTTACCAACTCTCTAGGCCCGACATGCGATACTCATAGACGAACGGAACGGACCGGACTGTATGGATATTGTCACTGACAGGCTCAGTAGGGTGTCAGGATGAGTTTGCTCATCGACCTCCCTTTTGGTCATTACCTGGTGGCCCGTTACGTACAGCTAGTACCACTGACGTGCTAGTGGCTAAATCCGCAGCCGGTGTATTGACGAGTCTTTAGAGTCCCCCACAGACAGTTTCTCAAGTTTCGGGCGAAACGTTGTAGAGGCCGTATGGATTTATGGTAGGGTTCGAACTTACGCGTGCACTTGTGCACGTGTCATGGTTCAGACGGATAATACTGGCGGGCTTGGTTTAAGCCGGATCCTAGTATTATACTGTGTAGATTTTGTATCATTGCATTTGTATTCGGTCGAAATACAAATGCAGGTATGCAGATACAGTTGCGGGGTTATCCCGTAATTTGTTACGGGATCACTTTTTGAAGTTGCCAGTTTGCATTCCTTTTGGCCAAATTCCCTTCAATCCTTTCATAGTTGATTTTTGTGTTGAAAGGGGCTTTATTTTCAAATGTGAAATTAGTAAAGGAGGTTTTTTTTTATGGTGGTAGGGCTCCAGCAGAATTCTGGAATACTCTTGGATTAGCTTGCTTTCTTTTGTGCATATTGGTGCTTTAATTGTGATTGGATTGAAAGATATATGGTGTGGTTTTTGTTGCCTTTTTGTTTATGATCACCTCACTCCCTCTTGCCTTGTGCTCACCCCATCCATCCTTGCCGAGCCCTCATTAGGCAGCCATCCATGGTGGTTGTGATAAAAATTGATTCATTTCATTATGCACAAAATTCCTTTGTTCATTCAAAATCTCATTTCTCCTCAAATTTTCTTATATGGAAACTTCAATTAACCCTCGAGACAAAGCGTTCTACACTTAGTCTGCATCAACCTTAGACACGTCGGCTAGCAAACTTCGTGTCCGAGTTGCTTGGTTCGAAGCGGGAGCCCGTAAAAGGATTCGAAGATGTGGTGCCCTTTCCGATGAGGAGACCGGGGATCGATCGAGATCGGAGATGCCACGAGAAGCTAGAGACGATGGCTAAAGACCGAAGGACACGGATCGATCGGTATAGCCTTTTCTACCCTTCTCTAGTTAGCTAGTTTGTGTTAATGGTTCGATCCGGGTTAAAGTATACGTTAGCGCCAGTTTCAAGTTTAAGAAAAAGTTTTTGTTTCTGTATTTTGGCCTCGGATTGACGGCCGGGGTGCTACCATAGACTTACATGGTATCAGAGCCACGCCATTAACCTTTACTAGCTTGTTCTAACATGTTTAAAACATCGATCAATCGAAATTTCCGATTCGTATTTCTATTTCAGTGTGCTTGCTGTCAAATTTCAAAGTTGTTCAAAAAATTATTTTAGGCGTCTTAAAAATACATGCAGGCATAAATAAAGCTACAGAAAATGTTTGGAGACCTAACTCCAAAGTTCCACGGCGGAACCCGCCGCGAAATGTCGCATTTGGCGGCCCGTCTGTAGCCCTTTTTGGGCTACAGTGCCCAATTTTTTTCTGGGGCTTTAGTTCATGGAAATATGATTTTTGTGATATATAGTTTTGGCCCAGATTTTTTTGAGTACTGGAATTGTACTTGGGGCCCACTTCGGGAAGTTTTGTCGATCGGAATTTTTAATACGTTAGTTTATAGTACTTACATTATATCTGTGACCGTGAATGTCATTCGAGCTAAATCTTATCTAATTGCTATAGCTCTTTTAGACGGATTTGCGAACGTGACATTCATGTTGATGTTCTATGTTGTGCTGTAATGTTGCGGATTTGTCGTGGTAGATAGCTTGGTGCAATGTTAGTACAGTTTGGTTATATTTGTACATCTGATATTGCGGGGCGAGCGTCCGACATGTGGACTGCCGTCACTGCCTGTTTGTATATTATTCTTTTAGGGCACGACCGGGCTGAGGTCGATGTACCCGTTGTATATTTTTTCTTTTCTGTACTAGGATTACCCCGTGGTGGGGTGCACGGATAGCCGGGTTCTAGAGGGCAACGAGCCCGCATCTCATGGCTTTGAGACGGAGGGGGCTTCACTCTAGAATTGGCGGGCTATTCGCCGCACTCGTAGGGGTATAGGTTGACCCAAGGAGGGGTGCCCAAGTTACCGGATTCCGTGAAGTGCTGGGTGGTCCATTCAGTTTGTTGAAGGGGGCTGCCTCGCTTCAGGTTTTGGCGGGTAACTTGCCGCACCCGTAGGGGTCTAGGATTTCATTGCACAGGCTATCCACATGACCAGGGGAACGTCGGGTTTTAGTTGCGGCTCTATGAAACACGAGGCTCCCAGATTATCTTTATTGTTCTGTGATGCTTATTATATTTCTGTGATGTTGCATTTTATCATGCCTTGAGCGATTATTATATATTGATATATATACTAGTAGATATTGTATATGTTTTACACCCGCGCTAGTCTATTCCCCGCTCTGTCGTTAGTTAAGTAACCTAACGGGTGATGACGGGACCCAGTGGCGAATGCGGATGGCATATACGTACATCATATTTTCGTTCTTTTCTGGTGTGATCAATTGATGAGACTGCATTGATTCGGATCAATGCAAGGAAAACAAACCTATTTGATGTCGTTGGAACAATTTTCAAAAAAAACTGTTATTACAAGGACGTTCTCTTTTGTTTTGCATAGTGGTATTCGGTTATGAATATCCAGCACCTCAGTCGACGAGGCAAGGGTCGAGATCCCTTCACCGGGAGTGACCCCTTGGACAGAAGTTTGCGTCAGGGTAATAACTTCACTATAGTCGATTACATTTTGCTTTGCATCGTGGTATTCAGTTGGAATATCCTGCACCTCATTCTACGGGGAAAGAGCCAAGATCCCTTCACCGGGAGTGACCTCTTTAGCGAAGGTTTTCGCCACTATATTTATAGAAAGCTATCCGGTTCCTTCAACGATATCAAGTTCATTAAGTTAAAGGTTTTTCGCCAAAAATCATTCGTAGCCCTCCATCATTTTAGACGGGTAGCACTTAGTATTCATGCTATGTTTGTTGGCCAAAGTCAAGGCATAGTGTATGGTAGCTATTTATTACTTTTCTGTTGCATAGATAGATGCGTTGGTTTGGGACAGTCGTACTGCTTTGTTGGCCAAAGTCAAGGGTAGGTACGGATGAGTTCAAATTAACCTGGAAAATGACGGGTAGAACTTGACATGTGACTTATGATTTGTTGGCCAAAGTCAAGGTCATAAGAGCATAGGGTAAAAATCATATCGGGAGTTTCTAAAGAAACTGAAACTTGCCAGGCATGCGCATACCTTTTGGAGTGTGATAACATGAGTGGATTCCATCACGTTATCATGCGATGATAGTTGGATCCCGATTCCCACTAATGAGTTGGTTTACTCCTCGGGTGATCCCAACTAATTCAACTTTCAGGTTTGGAGGAGATTTTGAGGTTACAGTGGGAGGTTTCCTGATTAGATAAATTGATAACCATTATGATCTAGGTTAGAGTGCACGCAGAGTGTTTCTTTTCTCTCTCTCTCTTTGGCAGCGACCATGGCCCAACCCTAGACTATGACTCAGTGACCAAGTTGACCGAACCTTCTTAAACACTGGCTGTTGGATTGTCAGAGTTGCATACCTCATTGCCACTCCTACTTTTACCCTTTTTCTCTGGAACATTTCGTGTCACTACGAACGTCCACTTCCATTGGATAAAACCATCATATGGTTATATACGAACTCGAAGGAACTTGTTCCAGATTCGAGGATGGTTTCCGGTTCTGGAGAAAATGAATATGACTATTCAGTTGTCTTTTCCTTTTACCTTCTCTCAGGTTGCGAGTGTTTCTTGGATTAGGACGGTACACCTATTATGCTTATTGGATAGTCTTTTTCCAAACCATAGGCAGGTGCCGAAAGGTAGGGAATAAAGAAAACTGATTAGCCTAAGAGAGGTGTACAGAAGGTATTAAGTAAAAACAAATAAAGGGATTAGAAAGAGGGCAAAGTAAATTGCGACTGCTATTCACGACCAAACCAAGCATTTCATTACCACTCCCACTTCACCTTTGTATTTCTCCAGAACACTTCGTATCACTACGGAGATCCATAGTTATTTGGATACTCCATCGTATGGTTATATACGAACTCGAAGGAACTTGTTCCAGCTCGGGGATAGATTCTGGTTCAGGAGAAATAGGAATAAGGTTTATTCAGTTGTCTTTTATCTTTACCTTCTCTCGCATTGCGAGTGCTCCTAAGATTAGGATAGTACACCTATTACGCTTATTGGATAGTCTTCTTCCAGACCAAAGGCTGGTGCCGAACGGTAGGGAAGGAAGAAAACCATCTAGCCTAAGAGGGTGTACAGAAGGTAATGAGTAAAGACAAATAAAGGGATTTGGAGAGATGGCAAAGAAATGTACGGTTACAGTCATAAATCTTGATAATGGAAGAGGCATTACTAGAAATACCCGGATACTCCTTCGAAACATTTTCATGTTTCAGTTTCACTGTGCATTGTTAATAGAAAACTGATTTCCCAATTAGACACTTGCTCCAGGGTATGTATTTACCAGGTATGATTCTCACATCTGTATGGTTTTACAGATGATGAGTGGGAGTAAGTTATTTGAAATTAGGTGATCATCCTCATTATATCGGGATTCGTTGTAATTGATGATATTTGAGGAAATCGCCTGGGTTTTTGCCGGACGGCAAATATTTGGTTTTGAATATCTGTTGTTATGCACCAATTTCAAATTGATATATCTGTACATTTATTTTTATAAAGTGAGATATACATTTTTGAAATTATTTCCATGACATTTACTTATATCATTTGATGTTTAGGTAAGGAGTATTAAACAACGGTGTAATTCTTCTTAACCATAAGTACAGTTTCAACCTACGACGCACAGGGTTTGAGTTATTCAATTCAGGGGACTTATACAGAGCATTGTATGCTGTCCAGTATCCATTAGGACAGAGGGGTTGGTCCTCGTACTATATTCTATTTACTTGTGACTTCTCAAGTTCTTAGACATGTGTTTCGTAGAAATACAAGGACTAAATTTTGAGAAGTTATAGGTATAAGAGTAAAGTAGAGAACCAGGTGTTGCAAGTATCGGGATTCTTCAAGGTGATCGAAGATGTAGATACTTGTGTTTGGTATTCAGTTGATAGTAATGGTTTTGAGAAAATTGTTTCTCCTTCATGTTACTCATAATTGGGTGCACTCCTAAGTTGAGTAATGTTGATCAGCCTCTCTCCATTTAGTTGACATGCACTAGAGACAGCTGCATGATTTGAATATGGTTCCAATTAAATCAGTACCTCTATTTCTATAGAATAGTTCATATCTTAACATTGTTAAGGTACGGGGAGTTTTCCGGCTTATGCTTAAAACCAGACTCTGGATAACTCAAGGCACATTTCTGTAATGGCAGTTTGTGGGTTGACCCGGGCTATGACGAGGGTTGACTTTCTACCATCTGGAAGATCAATAGTGATATTGTTCTTGAATCGCCACAGTTTTAATAAAAATGGATTTTTTTTCAGAAAACAGTAGTGGGAGTATGGTAGAACTGGAAGTGATTCCAGAACAGCAAACGATTACTGAAAATTTGATAAGAACCTAAAGATTCAATCTGGTTTGACATTCCATTGGCCACTCCGCAGATAAGGTAGGTAACCTCAGGCACTCGAGAGGTACTTCGGTATGCTCAAAGACGGTGACAAGTAGCTTCTTGTTTACCAAAACTTGACACTACTGTTGTTCCAGGCTATGAGACCCGGCAGGAGGATGAGTATAGCGTCGTTCTAAACTGGCTTTAGAAGTGCATGTGTATAGTATTCTGCCAGAGGGTTGTCGTAGTCAGTGGGAGCAGAAGAAGCATAGTGGTCTAGTAGCTTACGTCTATTTATAGACTAAAACAGATATAGCGGAGATAGATCATCTATTTTTGATGTAACAGTCATGGGTTTGACTTCATCAAAATAGGGGATGAATCTGTTAAGAAGGTAGCAGGGTGTGATGTCCTGGTATTTGGATGACATACGCAGAGTAGGAAGTAAAATTCCTGCACTACGATCGGTTATACTGTGGTTGTCACACAGTGGTTTCTCCACATAGGGCTTGGATATTATATCTGACATTCTGGTTACTAGGTCTATGGTTTTAGATCTAGATTTGGTTAGTTTCCTAATCTGGGTACTTAGACAGCATTCTAAAAGTGTTTTAGAATGGATGACTCCTGGCACGGTAGTATACCTGCAGATGATGGAGTCACCCTCTCTAAAGGTGTCTTACAGACTAAAGGGGAGAGAGATGTGCATGATTGGCAGATCACTTGCTTAGACAATTGAGTTGATCATGAGATGTCAAGTACCATACCAGATGTTGTTTTTGTACGAGATGCAATATGTTAATATTAATCCAATCCTGGAGGAACGATCGGAATCAGTTTTAGAACATAAGTGGATGTTCTAGGGATCTGATAACAGCAGTCTCCTTCGGAAGACGGTTATCATTCCAGGCTTCCAAGGTGACCTAGATGACAGAGTAACTGTCAGAGTCATAGTGTTCCCTCTGACGAGGGGAAGTTGCTTGGACAGGAGGTCCAAGCGGATTCTGAGGGAGGCATGGCGCAGGATACTGATTAAGTTCAGTTGACGATACAGTCTAAGAAGTTTGGATTTGGAGTTCATTTATGAACTAGGTCCCATCAGATATCCATACATATTCTAAGACAGGTATTGCTCATTTCGGGAGATGGCTTTCTCCGCGAACTAGAGATTAAGAGAGACATAGAAAGAAACATCAGGGCGGATCCACTCGCTGAGGCTGTTCCTCGAACGCAATAGTTTCACAAACGGACTTTGTGAGACTGATCAGTAGAGGAGTTGGGTGTTCGGTATCACACGGGCTGTGAGTATGCGACATCACAATAATTAGCCTTGAGTGCAAGTGGGATATTGTTGGATATAGTGCCCTCAAAGTCAATTATTGGATCGCAGGCATGTGATTGCAAGTGATTGAGGGAGGACCTATGCTAGTAGGACAGTCTTACTTGTGATTAAAGTATGCTATCTGGTTTATCTTTATCATCGTGCACATGCTTTAGGTGATGTTACAGATCACTATAGCGCGTTGACAGAGCCCTTAGGATTCTTTCTTGACTGCCAGCCGTGTGATGGTAATCATATACGTGGGAGCTGGGGTCTATAAGCACATCCTTAAAAGGACCCTAGTCGAGGGAGTTTCGAGACAGGGCATCGATACTCCAGAGTAGACTAGTGTATACAGTTGAGACCCCGACGAGGGGCGGTGGCCGGTCACACAAGCCATTGGTGTCAGTTGGTTCACCTAAGATGTATACAGGTGCTCATTGGGTTATGAGTACACCGGACAGGACTCGCCGGGAACATGCTAGTTGGTATTATACCTGACGTCAGATAGCAGTTCCCTGGTGACATGTGTACAGGTTAGTCTATCGACCTGAGATCGTTATTTTTCTCGTATGAGTTTCCACTGTGCTTTGATTACTACCCTACCATGGCTCAAAGGAGTCATGCAAACAGGTTTTACATGGGTACAGTCCCGAGCCACATGGAAGCAGTGAGCGGATCGGCAAGGGTTTCGTCTCTCCCGGTATTGGGGGTGAGATCGTGCTGTGTCTAGGAGAGCCATTACACGAAGTCCTTGGCCAAGGCATGAGATTTATTGGAAGGTATTCCAGTAGTATCTCAGGGTGCTCTGGGCTACACTCCGACACGACTTGTACCGCTTTTGAGGGTCTGACTCTTACCAACCCCCTAGGCCCGACATGCGATACTCATAGACGAACGGACCAGACTGTACGGATATTGTCACTGACAGGCTTAGTAGGGTGTCAGGATGAGTTCGCTCATCGACCTCCCTTTTGGTCAATACCTGGTGGCCCGTTATGTACAGCTAGTACCACTGACGTGCTAGTGGTTAAATCCACAGCCAGTGTATTGACGAGTCTTTAGAGTCCCCCACAGACAGTTTCTCAAGTTTCGGGCGAAACGTTGTAGTGGCCGTATGGATTTATGGCAGGGTTCGAACATACGCGTGCACTTGTGCATGTGTCATGGTTCAGAAGGATAATACTGGCGGGCTTTGGTTTAAGCCGGATTATAGTATTATACTGTGTAGATTTTGTCTCATTGCATTTGTATTCGGTCGAAATACAAATGCAGGTATGTAGATACAGTTGCGGGGTTATCCCGTAATTTGTTACGGGATCGCTTTTTGAAGTTGCCAGGCCAAATTCCCTTCAATCCTTTCATGGCTGATTTTTTTGTTGAAAGGGGGTTTATTTGCAAATGTGAAATTAGTTAAGGAGGGGGGGTTTTGTGGTGGGAGGGCTTCAGCAGAATTCTGGAATACTCTTGGATTAGCTTGCTTTCTTTTGTGCATTATTGGTGCTTTAATTGTGATTGGATTGAAAGATATATGGTGTGGTTTTTTGTTGCCTTTTTGCTTATGATCACCCCACTCCCTCTTGCCTTGTGCTCACCCCATCCATCCTTAGCCGAGCCCTCATTAGGAAGCCCCCCATGGTGGTTGTGATAAAAATTGATTCATTTCATTATGCACAAAATTCCTTTGTTCATTCAAAAGCTCATTTCTCCTCAAATTTCCTTTTATGGCAACTTTGATTAACCCTCGAGACAAAGCGTTCTACACTTAGTCTACATCAACTTTGGACATATCAGCTAGCAAACTTGATGTCCGAGTTGCTTCGGTTCGAAGCGGGAGCCCGTAAAAGGATTCGAAGATGTGCTGCCCTTTCCGACGAGGAGACCGGGGATCGATCGAGATCGGAGATGCCGCGAGGAGCTAGAGACGATGGCTAAAAACCGAAGGACACGGATCAATCGGTATAGCCTTTTCTACCCTTCTCTAGTTAGCTAGTTTGAGTTAATGGTTCGATCCGGGTTAAAGTATACGTTAGCGCCAGTTTCAAGTTTAAGAAAAAGTTTATGTTTCCGCATTTTGGTCTCGGGTTGACGGCCGGGGCGCTACCGTAGACTTATAGGTATAACTATATACCGATAATTCAGGAGATATTTGAAAATTCTACACGATTTTTGATTTTGAGTGTATTAAGTTGATTTGGATATTTTAGAATTTACTTACATACAAGTTTATGGCTAAGGTTGATTAATAATATCTAATTATGCATTAATCCGGTTTTATATGCATGACATGCACCATAGCATGTCACATATATTTGTTACATTTTATTGATATGAATCATGTCTTCATCCTTATTTTTAAGTGTTTTTGTTTAAAAGAAAAAGAAAAGGAGAAAAGAATATAGAATATATGATATGGAGGCATGGTGGAAGCATGGGCAAAGAGAGAGAAGAGAGAGAGAGAGGGTGAGGGGTTCCTTTGACCATAGCTCATTTTCCTCACTTCATTTTCTTCATCATTTTCTTTCCTCTTCCTTCACCATGGCTGCTTCTCCCTCCACCTCCTCTACCTCCTCACATCAACCCCAAATCCACATCAAAACTATGTATCCTCTTCAAAAAATTTAAGCACAAGCTCACTACAAGCTTGGTGGACTAAGCAAGTTAGGATTTTGAGCACTTAGAGCAATTAAAGAATTTTCTTAAGTTTCCAAATGAGGTATTTCTTTCACCATTAGTGTAGTAATTCATTTCCTTTAACATCTATTTTAGTTTAGAGGTGATTATGTGAGGTTTTGTGATCTTGGAAAATTCCAAGTTGAGGTTAGGGTTTGATTTGAGTTGTAATGGTGCAAATGAGTGTAATTAGTTACTACAACCCTCTTTAGTGTTAAGATCCTACACCAAATAAATTTTAGAACCCTAGACTTGAACTTTAGAAACTTTCCATGTCGGTTTTGTGAATATCTTGAGCCTACAGGGAAACTGGAATGACCTGAGACCTTTACGAGAAAAACTAGCAACCCTATTGACCTAGTTTAAACAATAGAAGACCACCCTGCAAATAAGAACCCAAACAGAGAAGACAGGGCCGGCCAGGCCGGATTTTGGCTTGTTGTCGCCGGGTCATCGATGGTATTTGGTGTTGCAATTGGTGTTGTAGCTCATATACCCCATATACTACCCACTGTATTGATTGTTTAGCCTAATTTTCCCTGAGAATAAATCTGGAACCATTTTCTTGAGTTGCTGTTCTGATTTATGACTTTTGCATGACTTGAATTTTGGATATTGTGTTTTTTCTCGGTCATTTGACATTTGTACGTCGATATCGGGAGTTGTCAGGTTATTCTTGCATGCGTAGACCATAGGTTTTAACCTATGTGTGATTCGTGTGCCGTTTTGGTTTTTGTACACGATTCTGTTTACGATACTGTGTGTTTATATATGTAGGAACCTTCACGTGGACTTCGGATAACAAGGAAGAGCATGGCGACATTGACTTCGGCAAGAAAGGACCAAGGTGGCTAGATGTATATCTACGGGGGAAGTCGGGTGGATGGCGTACACTACCCCTGCAATTTTGTAGGATATGATGTTTGTGTGTGTGTGTGTGTGTTATTGTGAGAGGTGAATACTTAGCAAGAAAGGTTATAGGAGACCATGATTTAGATATAGTGTAATTAGAAGAAAATGCTTTTAGTTAGTTCCTTAGTCACGAAATTCTAGAGTAAAGGTTGACACACACATGCACACATGTGATATGTTTGGGTGTATATGTTTATATGTATGTATGTATGTATATATGTGTGTGTGTGTGTGCGCGCGCGCGCGCGTGTTGGGGTGTGTGTGTGTGTGAACACACATACATATACGTATACACGAATGATGAGCCCAGTATATGATACTTAAAGATGAGCCGATATGATCGGGCATGATGACGTGAGATTGTGATATGTGATTGGGTTGTGATATGATATACGACATGATATTATAGCGGATCGTTGGGCGATGTGTTTTCGTACATACGAGGATATATGTTTGATGATATGGGAATGTACTAGATTTTAGAACGATACTGCTAATTCATGATTTTATGATGATGATACCATATGAATGATGAGGTATATGTGATATTGACCCGTACCCCGATTTTGAGATGCCGTACGATGGATTTTACCATACGAGGTATAGATATGATGATTGATCCACACTCTTGACTCGAGGATGTCGTACTATGTATTTTACCGTACGTGACGCTATTGAGGCGGGATCGCCGACTACTAGATATATCGACTCGGACTTTAAGTAGATTTCCTTACCCTTTCGACTGGGCTCGAGTCATACCTATTTTCAAAACTAAAAAATTGTGATTATTTTAAAGACAGGCTGAGGGATACTACGAATTTTCAAAAGACGTATCTTTTCTTAAAGACCCCGTAACCCCTATTTTTCTAAAACCACGATTCGTGCTATTTCAAACACCAAAAACTGTATGACTCGTATATGGATAGGTATATTCTTCAATGTTGCGGTTAATACATTGTTTTCCGTATGTTCATACTGTTCTCATCGCATTGCTTGCGTATAAATGTGTTTTCTTCAGTTATTATGAATCCCTATTGTCAGGATACCAGCACCATTACCGATGATGCGTATGCTCTACGTACACTTGCTTGCCAGCTCGCACACATCATCATCGGTAATTTCCATGTCACGTACACATTAGAAAACATTACTTCGGAAGTATAAATTGCTAGCTGGTAGTTGAAACAAAGTAGTAGTACGATTGCTTTCATATGCTTGTTTAGATATTGCATTTCTTACTTAGATTTTCATGCATCTATACATTCATTCTGATATGCAATATCGTGGGGATTTATGTCGATATTCACTGTTCACTAACTCATGATTTTGAGATTTCAGATATTTCATGAGATTTCTGGATTTGGGAAACCGCATGTGAATGTTTATAAACTTATGATTATTTTAAAAGAGAAAGATGATGTTTTCCTTGATATGATGAGTAGCGTCCACCATGAATTTTTCTTGGTTCTGAATTAATTTTCGAGACCCGATTCGAGGAAGAGGTTGAACCGTCTGCGGGTATATGGTGGACCCAGTGAGGTACCCCGGGACGAGAGTAGTTTTGTGGGGATGACGATGAGCCTGGCAGGGGAGCACTACCTACCGGTGATTTAATGGAAACTCGATGGATATCCGTAGGATACCGTTCGGAGTTATGTGAGAGATGGATATATGGGCCGATCTGGACTGACGGAGCCCATGGGCCGACCCGGACTGCAGGAGCCCGAGATTTGAATATTATGTGTCGCTGTCGGACACGTCTTTCGAGATGTTTTGAGTGCCGATGCTGGGCACTCAGGTTTTATCATGATTTGTGTGTCCTTACTGGACATACGTGGAATGATGTATTAGTATATGTCATGCATCGATATATTATTACTCATGACACGGACACGAGTACTTGATATCACACTTATGATATACAGTCGCCCTTATTGATATATATGTGTACTTTTATTGTATGACCTAAAAGAGAGTCACACATGTGATTTCTACTCACGAGTTGGCAACTCACCCCCTTTGTGCCACAATTTCTTAAAGGTTTTGCCGTACAGGTTTCATTACGGCTTGGTGGCACACTGCTTCATTCCGGGTGATTGCTTGGGTAGGTGGGTTCACTTGTATCGTGACCACCGTTGTACTTGTATTTATTTCAGTTGTATCTATTAAACTCCATCAACCAGACTTGTATTATTTGATAGACTTAGAAGACCAGTTGTATATTCTTTCAACCTTAGAGTCGCGCATTTTTATTATTATGGGTCTTCTCTGGTTGTCTTGAGGATATTGGTTTCCTTTCTGAGTTTGATCCTCGCCCTTCGGTGTTGTATATTATATTGCTTGCGTGGTTGTTCCCGTCAATTGACGAAGAGCTAGCTCCCACTTGGGGATGCCTTTATTCTTCATTTATATGCATTTCATATGTTGTACCCGTTTGGGGGCCAGTATTTACAAAGGAGACTCTGCCGAAATTTTCGGGAAAGTATGATGTTGCTTTTAAATGTTTAATGCCACTTATTTTGATTAAAACCACTTGCTTTGAAACATGTTTTCCTTCACTCTTTTCTTTAAAAATGGTTTAGATTTCTGGGATTTGGCTTACTTAGATTTCGTTACGCCTCTAGACGTTTCGTAATTTAAGTGTTAGTCGCGTTCCGTACCTTTAAGTCGTGACAGTTAGGGTGGAGGCAGAAGAAGATGCCATGAGGATGAGAGTGAGAGCAACTCAAGAAAAAGAATGGCTAAGTGTTTTTCTTTGTTGTGAGTGTGTTGAGAAATAATGGAGCCATCCAAATAAATATCCCATGTCTCCAAAATACCTTAAGTCAACCAAAATATCTTAAGTCAACAAAAATCTCACAACAAACAAAAACTAAGCATGCTAGAATAGTAACCATGGGTCACTAATAAGCCAAGCCACCAAAAAATGCAATAAACACCTCATCCTACACCTCAATAACCTTTTAATCCAAAAAGGTCTAAACCATAATGAGGTGTTATCTTCTAAAAGTAATCTTGTAAGAAATTACAAGAATACCCTTCATCCGTATATACATACATATATCCGTATTCCGAAAAACACGAATACAAAAAGGCGAAAATAATCCAACAATAGAATCCGGCTTAAACCAAAGCCACTGATATTATCCGTTCGAATCCTGATACGTGCATAAGTGCACGTATATGATCGAACCCTGTCGTAAAACCAAACGGTCTCTACATCGTTTCGCCCGAAGCAGGGAAACCCTCTGTGTGGGACTCTAAAGACTCGTCAATATGCTGGCACTGGGTTTAACCACAAGCACATCAGCGGCACTAGCTGTACATAACGGCTACCCAGCTATTGATCAAAAGGAAGGCCGACGAGCAAACTCATCCTAATCCCTACCGAGCCTGACAGTAACAATATCCGTAAAGTCCGGTCCGTTCGTCTGAAGAGTATCACATATCGTGTCTAGGGGGGGTGGATAAAGTCAGACCCCTAATAATGCGACATTTAGTGTCGACATGAAGCCCATCACCCACCGAGAAACTACTGATCCGAATCATTAATTCTCAACTACCTTGGCTAAGGATTTCTGGTGATGGCCACCCGTGCACTACGCGACATCAACCCCAAATACCGGGAGAGACGAATCCCCAAAGATTCGCTCACTGCTTCCATGTGGCTCGGGATTGTACCAAACTAAAACCTGTTTGCACGACTCCTTTGAGCCGTGGTAGGGTGGTAATCAAAGCACAGTGGGAACTCACATGAGATAAATGACGATCTTAGGTCGACAGACTAACCTGCACACATGTCACCTAGGAACTGCTATCTGACAATAGGTATAATACCAACTAGTATGTTCCTGGCGAGTCCATCCGGTGTAATCATAACCCAATGAGCACCTGTATACTATCTTAGATGAATAAACTGACACCAATGGCTTATGAGACCGGCCACCGCCCCTCATCGGGGTCTCGATTAGTATACACTAGTCTACTCTGGAATATTGATGCCCAGTCTCGAAACTCCCATGACTAGGGACATTTAAGGATGTGATTATAGACCATCCAGCTCTCACGTATATGATCATCATCATAATGCTAGTAGTCAAGCAAGAATCCTATGGGCTCTATCAACATGTAATAGTAATCTGTAATACCACATAAAGCATGTACATGATTATAAAGACAAACCAGATAGCATACTATCATCTTCAGTAAGACTGTTCTATTCGTATAGGTCCTCTCTCAATCATCGCAATCGCGTGCCTGTGGTTCAATAATTGACTTGAGGGCACTATAGTCAATAATCTCTCACTTGCACTTAAGGCCAATTATTGCGGTGTCGCATACTCACAGCTCGTGTGATACCGAACACCCAACTTCTCTACTAATCAGTTTCGCAAAGATCGTTTATGAAACAATTGTGTTCGAGAAATAGCCTCAGTGAGTGGATCCGCCCTAATGTTTCTTTCTATATCTCTCTATATCTCAACTTCGCGGAGAAAGACCATCTCCCGAAATGAGCAACACCTGTCTTAGAATTTGTGTAGATATCTGATGGGACCCAGTTCATAAATGAACTTCAAATCCAACAAACTTCTTAGACTATATCGTCCACTGAATTTAATCAGTATCCTGCGCAATGCCATCCATAGTATCCGCTTGGACCACCTGTCCAACATACTATCCCTCAAAAGAGGGAAAACTTTAACTCAGATAGCCACTCTGTCATCCAGGTCATCTTGGAAGCCTGAAATGATAACTGTTTCCCGAAGGAGGTTGTCGTTACCATATGCCAAGAACATCCACTTATGTTCATAACTACTTCACAACGTTTCTCCAGGATTGGATTCATATATATGCTTATTGCATCTAGTGCAAAAGCAATATCTGGTGTTGTACTTGACATCTCATGATTGACTCAATTGCCTAAGCAAGTGATATGTCAATCATGTAAATCCACTCTCCACATCAGTCTAAAAGACATCTCTTTAGAGAGGGTGACTCCATCACCTGCGTATACTACCACCTCGCCAAGAGTCATCCATTCTAAAACACTTTAGAATATTGTCAAGTACCCTAATTGGGACACTTCCCAAATCTAGATCTAAAACCATAAATCTAGTCACCAGAATCCTTAATATTATATCCATATCCTATGTGGAGAAACCACCTTATGACAACCACAGTATAACCGATCGTAGTATAGGAATATCTCTTCCTATCAAGTGCATGCCATCCAAATATATGAACATCACTCTCTACTACCTTATTACCAGATCCATCTCCTATTCTGATGAAGTCAAGACTAATGACTGTCACATCAAAAATAGATGATCTATTTCCGCTATACCTGCTTTAGTCTATAAATAGATATAAGCTACTTGCCCTCTATGCTTCCGCTGCTCCCACTGACTACAACAACCCTCTGGCAAAGTCATATACACGTGCACTTCCAAAGCTAGTTTAGAACGACGTTATACTCATCTTCCTGCCGGGTCTTATAGTCTAGAAAAGCAGCAAAGGCAAGTCTGGATAAACAAGAACCTCCCTGACACCGTCTCTGAGAAGACCGAAGTACTTCTCGGGTTCCTGAGGTTACCCACCAAATCTGCAGAGTGGCTAATGGAATGTCAAATCCAATTGAATCTTTAGGTTCTATTAAATTTTCAGTAATCGTTTGTGGTTCTGAAATCTCTTCCAGTTCTACCATACTCCCACTAATGTTTTCTGAAAAGAATCCATTTTATTAAAACTGGTGGCGAGTCAAGAACAATATAACTATTGATTTTCCTGATGGTAGAATGTTAACCCTCGTCGAAGCCCGGGATAACCCACAAACTGCCATTACTAAAACGTGCCTTGAGTTCGTCAAGATTCTGGTTTTAAGCATCAGCCGGAAAACTCCTTATACCTTAACATAATGAAGATACGAAATCATTCTATATACCATATAGAAACAAAAGAACTAATTTAATTGGAACGAGATTCAAAAACATGCAGTTGTCTCCAGTGCATATCAACCAAATGGAAGGAGGCCAACCAGCATTACTCAACTAGGAGTGCATCCATATATGAATAACCTGAAAGAGAAGCAAGTTCTCAAAAGCATTACTCTCAACGGAATACCAAACACCAGTATCTACATCTTTGACTACCTCGAAGAATTCTGATTCTTCCATGTAATATTTCAAAAAAAAATTATTATTTTTGGGAATTTTTATAATTTAATATTATTTTATTGAATATTTTAATATTTCTGTACAATTAAATACAGATAAATGGGGAAAAAAATTGGAAAAAATTATGGAAAATTCTAAAATATAGTATTTTATGGAATTATGCCATTTTTAAGTTTTTATGATTAATTATATGCTAATTTAGCGCTAATCGCGATTAAAAATCGCTAATCGGTTTTTAGCATTTTTGTGCAAAACATGCACATATCATTTTTCTTACACTTGTGCATTTCTATCATGTTGTTTTGGGGTTACTATTTGAGTGAGAAAGGAATTTGGAGAAAAGAAAGAAAAAAAAGAAAAAAGAAAAGAAAAGAGAGGCATGGGCATGTATTAGGTATGGGGGGGAGTTTGACCTTGGACCTCTTTCTCTCTCCCTCTCACTTCCCTCATCTATCCCTCTCCCTCTTCAGCTCCAGCAGCTGCTGCTGCCCCTCTTTCTCCCCCTCTTCACCTCCTCAAATCATCTCATTAAACACTCCAAAACCCTATCTTCATTTCACGAAAAAGATGCACAAGCTCAAGACCAACACATTGGACCAAGAAAGCAAGGATTTTGGCCACTATGGGCAACTCAAGAAAATTCTTGAGTTGCCAAATGAGATATATACTGAACCATAATCTTAGTTTTAGCATTACTTATACCCCTATGCTAGTTTAGAACCGATATTGTTTCATTTGGTGGACTTAAGGAAAATCTAGTTAGGGTTTGAGGGAATTTTGGGTTTTTCTGTGAAATTGAGCTCAGTAGAGGCCATACACACACCTTAGTGCTAGATTTGAGATCCAAAGCCGAGACTTGAAATCCGAAATACGGATTTAGAAACCGATATCGGAAAAGTTGTGAAATCTGTGAAGGTTATATGGAATCTGCTATCACCCCGAGAATCTGAATTTTTTTTTGGTTAGACAGTGATATGTGCAGGCACCCAGGAAGCCACCACCAGAACCCTAGTCCCTATCTCTCTTTCTCGGCCGTAAATAAATGCTTTCTGGCCGCAAATTGCAGCCAGACCAGTAGGGTATTGTCTCATTTTGGTTTTGGTGCCCCCTTATCAGTAGATTAGACCCCTGGCGTGTGCAAAATTGTCCAATTTGACCTAGGGTGAAATCTGGGACCCTTTTCTCTAGTTGCTGTTTTGATTCATGTTTCTGTATTTCGTATTTTGAATTCTGGAATTGTGTATCAGTGTTCTACCTCGAATACTTGGTGTTTATACGACAATATCGAGGATTGTTGATGGTTTTGAAAGCGTACCCATAGGTTCTAACCTATAGGCCCCTAAGCGTATCGTTTTAGTTTTCGTGTGTCGTTTTAGTTGTGATTTGGTTTTAATACACATTTACGATACTTTGATGTGTAGGTACCCCATGAAGACTTCGGGATGACAAGCAAGCGCGTGGCGACGTCGACAAATGAAGACGCAAGGTGAGTAGGTTATATCTACGGGGGAAGTCGGGTGGATGGAGTATAGCACCCCCGCAGTTCGAACTTGGTATACTATATATGTATATATTATATATATATGATAGTTTATAGAGTGTCCTGGATATTGTGTTAGGTGTACTATGGATAGATTAGGGTTAGAAGTAAACTACTGTAGTTCCTAGTCGCGAACCCTAGAATAGGTTTACACCCACACGCACACCCTAGCATATTCATTATACTTATACTGTGTTGATGATGATAGTGGATGACATTGGAGATGAGTCGATGATATTTGGCATAGTGCCGTGAGATCAGTGATATGATGTGATTCGTATTTGGGATACGACCTGTGATTTTTAGCGGGCCATCGGACGTGTGTTTCACACACGCATTCATATTTATATAGATGGTATTGACTTGTACTAGATTTAGATCAGTACCCCAGATTATGGGATATGATGATAAGGCTACCGGATAATTGATGAGATAATGTGATATTGACCCGTACCCAGCTATTGGGATGCCGTACGACGATTTCCGTACGAGCTATATATTGATGATTGATCCGCACTCATGACTCGAGGATGTCAGATGATATACGGTATCGTATGCGATACTAATGAGGCGGGATCACCGACTATTATATTCATATTTATATATATCGACTCAGATTTAGGTGGTTTCCATACCCCTCCCGATTGAGTTGATAGTTAGATCTGTAGTTAGTATAGTAGATGTTAGACTAGACCCGAGTCATACCTATTTCAAAACTAATGAATCGGGAGTATTTTAAAGACAGGAAAAAAGGATTCTACGGATACCTTAAAAAGGCGCATCTTTTCTTAAAAACACCGTAGCCCTTAATTTACTAAAAATCCCAATTCGTCTTATTTCAAATGGTATAACTGCATGACAAATACATATTGATGTAGATTCTTCACTATTGCGTTGATTATTCGATTTCCGCATATTCATGCTATTCACATCGTTTTGCATGTGTAAATGTGTTTATTGCTATATTACCATCATGCTATTAGGACACCAGCACCATTATCGATGATGCGTATCTTCCACGTACACTTGCTTGCCGGCTCACACACTTCATCATCGATAATTGCCATGTCACTACACAATAGTATTATTGCATCAGGATATGAACCTTGTATGTGCATAATATTATTCCATGTTGCATTATATACTGTTATACTTGCATTTCATTTATATGTCACATACATCATGCTTTTTGATTATGCGCATTGAGATATGTTGTTTCTATGATATTTCTGGATTTGGGAACCGTGGGTATTTCAAAGAGATTATGTAAATGTTTTAAAAACCCGGTTACCCTTGATATGATATTTTAGCATCCACCATGAGTTTTATCGGTTCTGATATATATATATATATATATATATATATATATATATATACCCCATGCGAGGAGGCATCGAGGCCGTATGAGGGTACATGGTGGGGCCCGGAGGTACCCCGGGGCAAGAAAGGGATGCTGTGTATACAGACGGTGAGCCCGGCAGTGGAACCATACACTCCGGTGACATTACCTTTTACTCGGCGGTTATCTTTGGGATACCGACCGGAGTTATGTACGTATGAATACGTCGAAATTCGCGGGTCGAAGCTAGGCACTTGGGTTTTCGAGATAGCGTATGATACGTACCTATCAGGGCTAGTCTTGGTGACAGCGCCTGATAGATGAGGATTTACGTGCCGATGCTAGGCACAGGTTTCATGATGTTTTCGAGTGTCGATGCTAGGCACTCAGGTTCCATGATTTTGATTATATCCTCATATTTACATGCATGATGCTTATTGTCATTGGGTGACAGGTGGACGGGATCCACATATATACAGACATTGATCACATACAGACTTTGATTACATTGATCATACCTCATATGTATATATAACAGGGGATGAGGACGTTGTTATATATGCCCTTACACAAATATTAGTGGAATGGGACGCTAATATATGTGTATTGATATCAATTTAGATACTTCATCATACTTATTCATGCAGACATACCTTATATTTATGATATGCACGAGCACTTGGCACTACATACATATATAGATGTTACATTGCCACCTTATCATGCTTCAGACTTATCCTTTTGAGGTTTATATATATATTTGATCGTATTGACCTAGGATTATGTCGTGCATTCGGTTTCTGCTTGTAGATATTTTCTATTCACGAGTTGGCAACTCACCCCCGTTGTGCCACAGCTTCTTGCAGGTTTTACCGTACAGGTTCCATGGCGGAATTTCTGGCACACTGCTTCTTTTGCAGGTGATTTGCTTTGGTAGGTGGGTTCTTTTGCTTCAGAACAACCATTGTACATGTATTATTCATTGTATCTAGAAATTCCATCAACCAAAAACTTGTATATTGTTTCAGACTTAGACACCAGTGATGTATTATTTCGACCTTAAAGTCGCGTGTAGTAGTATTACGGTTTTCATGTTATTGAGTTTCTTTTTGAGTTTTGATCCTTGCCCTTCGGCGTTGTATATTATTGCTTGCATGGTTGTGACCGTCGATTGACGAAGAGCTAGCTCCCGGTTGGGGATGCCTTTTATCATTGCATATATATTATTCTTGTTGTACCCCGTTTGGGGCCAGTATTTACAAAGGAAACTCTGCCGAAATTTTCATAAAAGACTATACATTTTAAAGAAACACATATTTTGCTTATTTGTTTAAAAGCCTTGTATATTAAAACATGTTTTCTTTACTTCTAAAAACTATTTTTTCCTTTATTTATTATCTAAAAATGGTTTTAGATTTCTGGGCTTTTGGCTTACTTGAATTAGATGGGGTCCTATAGACTTCATATGATTCAAGTGCCAGTCACGGGCTAATTCGGGTCATGACATTCCAACAATGGTTCTTTACTTTATTCTTATACCTATAACTTCTCAAAACATGGACCCTGTATTTCAACGAAATACTTGTCTAGAACTGGAGAAGTCATGAGTAAACAGAATATAGTACGAGTTCCAACCCCTTTGTCCTAATGGACACCAGACAATATACAATACTTTGTATAAGTCCCCTGAGTTCAGTAACTTAATTTTTGTTCGTCGTAGGTCGAAAAATTATACTGTGGTTAAGAAGACTTACACTATTGTTGAATGCACCTTACCTAATCACCAATTGATATAGGTAAGTGTCATAAACATAATTTCAAAAAGTTATATCTCGCTTTATAAAAATAAACGTACAGATATATCCGTTTGAAATTGGTGCATAATGACGGATATTCTAAACCAAATGTTTGCCGTCAGGCAAAACCCAGGTGTCACGACCCGAAATGGCACGCGACCGACACTTGAATCATATGAAGTCTATAGGACTTCATCTAATTCAAGTAAGCAAAAAAACCCAGAAATCTAAACCATTTGTAAAGAAGGAGAAGGGAAACTTATTTAAAAGTTTGCATATAAATCACTTTTGAAAGACATAGTAATCATTTTTAAACATCAAGTCTTTTCCAAAAATTTCGGCAAAGTTTCCCTTGTAAATACTGACCCCAAACGGGTACAAACATGAATAATATACATAATGAATAAAGTCATCCCCAAGCGGGAGCTAGCTCTTCGCCAACTGGCGGACACAACCACGCAATGCAGTATAATATACAACGCCGAAGGGAGAGGATCAAAACTCAGAAGAAAACCAACAATATCAAGAAAACCAGCGAATAACCATAATAATACAAGCTCGCGACTCTAAGGTCAAAAGAATAACAACTGGTTTTCTAAGTCTAAAAAATTTACAAGTCTGGTTGATGGAGTTTTCTAGATACACTGAATAACTAAAAGTAGTGCGGTGGTCACGATACAAGTGAACCCACCTACCAAAGCAATCACCCAGAAGGAAGTAGTGTGCCAGCAAGCCGCAACGAAACCTGCATGGCAAAACTTACAAGAAACTGTGGCACAACGGGGGTGAGTTGCCAACTCATGAGTAGAAAACATCACCGAGAAGAAATCGCATGTATAACTCTATCCTAGGTCATACGATAGTAATATCCTCAAAATAATATAGCCTGAAGCATAAAATAATGGCAATGGTAAACATCTATAGATAAGTGTAAAACCAAGTGCTCGTGTCAGTGCCTCAGGTAACAACATATCATATATATAATGTATGAATGCATGAAAACAGAATACATCTAAATGAGAAAACTATTTTCTTATCTCGGTGAGATATCTGCATAAAAATCGAAGTATCATCAATGAAATCAACAAGGAATCCATGTCAAGCATCAACACAAAATATATATCCCAATAGCTCAATATCTCGGGCTCCAGCAATCCGGACTGGCCCATATCATAAAATCTCAACGTCTCAATATCTCGGGATCCGGCAATCCGGACTGGCCGTGGGCTCCGGCAATCCGGACTGCCTTAAATCATCATATCTCACGACTACATCGGTATCCTTCGGATATCTGCCGCGTCACAAATAACCAGTCGGTAGTGCTCCCCTGCCAGGCTCAACGCCATCATCTGCGGCCATATTTCCCCGGGATACCGCACCAGGTCCACCATGCACCCACAGACAGTTCTTCCTCCTCCTCAAATCGAGTGTATGATACCACTCAAGAGCCGAGAAAACTCATGGTTGACACCTCTCAAATCATATCAAGGGAAAATCGCGTCTTTCTCTTTTAAAATTTCATAAGTTTATAAACATTCACATGCGGTTTCCCAAAACCAGAAATCTTATGGAAATATCAAATCCCAAAATCGAGAGTAAATAAACAGTGATTTACGGGCATAAATCCCCATAATATTGTATGACAAATGAATATATATGCATGGGTATCTAAATACAGAATACAATATCTAAACCAGCACAGTAATGATATATTAGAACTATCAGCTAGCAAGTTACGTCAATGAAATAATATTCTCTAAAGTGTACGTGACATGGCAATTACCGATGATGATGTGTGTGAGCCGGCAAGCAAGTGTACGTGGAGCATACGCATCATCGGTAATGGTGCTGGTGTCCAGACAGCATGGGTTCATAATAACTAATGAAAACACATTTAAGCATGCAATGCGATGCGAACATCACAAGTCATACAGTTTTGGCATTTGAAATAGCAAGAATCGTGGTGTTTAGAAAATAGGGGCTATGGTGTTTTTAAGAAAAGGTACGTCCTTCGAAATATCCGTAGTATCCCTTGGCCTGTCTTTAAAATACTCACGATTCGTTAGTTTTGGAAATAAGTATGACTCGAGCCCAGATCTAACATCTACTAAGTAAATTACAAGGCAAGCTAAGAGACTAACTAAAGGGGTAGGGAAATCCACCTAAGTCCGAGTCGATATAACTAGTAGTCGGTGATTCCGCCTCAATAGCGTCACATACGATAAAATATATAATACGACATCCTCGAGTCGAGAGTGCAGATCAATCATCATATTTATACATCGTACGGTAAAATCCATCGTACGGCATCCCAAATCAGGGTACGGGTCAATATCATATATAACTCATTATTCATATGGTATCATTATCATAATATCATGAGCTAGAGGTACTGATCTAAAGTCTAGTACATACCGATACAATCCAACAAATATCCGTGAGTGAATAAAATCATATCGCTCAACGATCTGCCATAATATCATGTTGTGTCTCATCACACGACCCAAATCACATCACCAGACTCATGGCATCGTGCCCAATCACGTCGACTCATCTCCAAGGATCATATACTATACTCATCAAACGTGTATACGTATTCATATATATATATACATACTCACATACATATATGCATATATATATATATCCCGATATACGCATAAGAAAATCAGATGTATGCGAGTGTGTGTGCGTGTGTGCAAATCATTACTCTAGGGTTTCACAACTAAGAAACTAAACTACAAGCATTTTCCTACAATTACGCTAAAACTAACCTAAAACCACCTAAGCATTTCTTTCTAAGTATACACATCTCGTAAAACACGTAAGTATATATATCATAACGCATTCGCGTGCTACACTAAAAAACTACGGGGGTGCTATACGCCATCCACCTGACTTCCCCCGTAGATATATACTTACTCACCTTGATCCTTGCTTGCCGAAGTCGATGTCGCCATTCTCTTCATCGTCATCCGAATTCCACGGGTGGGTACCTACATATACACACATATAGCATCGTAAACAAAAATCGTGCACGAAAACAAAAACGGTACATGAATCACACATAGGTTAAAACCTATGGTCAGCGCATGCAAATCAACCAAACAACACCGGATATCAACGTGCAAACGTCAAATGACCGATAAAAAACACAAATATCAACACTTGAAGTCATTAAAATCCACAAAACATAAACAACAACTCAAGAAAATGGTCCCAGATTTCGGTTCAGGTGAAATGGGGATAAACAAACAGTACTGGAGTGTAGTATATAGGGTATATGAGCTAAAGAACAAATCCTAGCACCAAATTCTACAATGTGGCCGGCCACAATAACCCCAAATCCGGAGAGCTCGGCCATTCTAGGGAGTTAGGGTCTCGTCTTCCCAGGATGGTCTCCTAGTGGTCCATCTAAGTCTCTGGGGTTGCTAGTTTTTCTAGTAACAGTCTCAGGTCACTCCAGATTCCCTGTAGTCCCCAATTTAAACACAAAACCGAAATTTCGATATCTAATTCACATTGCATGGCCTAGGCTCTGTTTGGTCCAGGATTTTAACACTAGGGGGTTTAAGGTCACCACTAAGCTCAATTACACCATCTCAATTCATGAAATCCTCAAAACCCCATCTTAGAATTTTCAAACCTCATAAACCTCACTTAAACACTTCTAAACTAGTATAGATGCTAAAGTGAAACAAATACTACACTAAAGATTAAAGAATTACCTCATTTTGCAACTCAAGAAAATTCTTGAGTTGCCCCAAGTGCTCAAAATCCAAACTTTCTTGGTTCCCCATGCTTATAGTGAGCGTGTACATATTTTTTGTGAAAAGGATGCAAAGTTTTGATGTAGGATTGAGGTTGTAGTGAGGAGTAGAGGAGGTGGGAGAATGGAGGGCAGCCATGGGAGGAAGGAGGGAAAATAATGAAGGGGATGAAGAATGAAGCCAAGTCAAAAACCCCTCACCTCTCTCTCTTCTCTCTCATGCCCATACTTCTTTCTTTATTCATTTTCTTTTCCTTAAAACAAAATTCAAACCCCATTTCTTTGCAAATGAAACCATGGTCACATAAAAAAATGTAATAAGGTTTGTAACATACAATGGTGCATGTCATAATGCATAACCAAGCTTAAATGCAAGATTAGAGAAATTTAATCGAGTTTAGCATTAATATAGAATATAATTAATTATAAGAAATCTATGAATGCTCCATTCTTATGATCTCTCTCAAAATCAATAATTAACATAAATTTCCAAATATTTCCCAATTTATCGGTATTTAATTATACCATAATCATTAAAACCAATTTCCACACATTAAAATATTCATAATATTTATTATTTAATTATCTAAATTCCCAAAAATAATATCTTATTTTTCTGAAATGTTACAGTCTTCCCCCCTTAAATAAATTCGATCCCCGAATTTAAATTTAAACCCCTCAAATACTAAAACATTTCAGTAAATTAGTCAAGTCGTTGGGGCTCCGAAATCAAAATACATAAAACATATCGTAGCGCAATGCCTGCGCATGAAAAACGAGTATATAGCGCAAAATCAAAACTCCGTCAAGCATCACGCAATCATCGGATTTATGGGGAAGATACCAATGTCAAAGTCCAATACGAAAACCAATCATGATATACATCAAAACAATAACATGTACATAGTTCGCATCGTTGTAAACCCGTCAAAACATATGAAAGAAATGCATGCCAAACGCCTTTTTTTTTCAAATCGCTGTGTGATGCGTGTATCACGACACAAGTAGCAGACGTCTATTGTAAGAAAGATAGCTATATATATATATATCCTTTGTTTAATATACACTTTCCACCATTTTGAAAATAATTTAGAAGGGTTTCCTTTATAAAATGTTCGTGTCATCTCGGATACGTAGGTAAATACTGAAACTATAGCTCCTTTTTAGAAATCTCTTCGGTAACTATCGATGCCTGCAAAACCATGTTCAGGTACTGTCCTCTAAATAGTCCTGCTCAGTTACTATACCAAATAGTAAATATAATAAAACATACTGCTCCAAAAGAAATCAATCCCAAAATGTATATAAGAATGCCACATGCGTCTGGTGCGCACGGAAATCGAAATCAATGAATGTGCCATACATGTGCACAGAGAAAAAATATAAGTGAAACGGGTGTGCACGAAAACACCTGTCAAGGGCAACGAGTGTGCCTAACAAAAATTTCAGGTGCATCTGATATGCACGAAGAATCCTGATTTAGTGCATCTCGTGTGCACCAAAATCGCATCAAGCATGTCAAGTATGCGCAAGAATCCAAATCAAGTGCACAAGGTGCACGAAAACAAATATCGAGTATCACAATCAAAATCAACGGTATACAACATCTCTCAATCCAAATCAGGTATACCGTGGTATATAATCGCACAACCACATGCATCAGTGTACACAAAATCGAATCAAAATACTGAAGTGCATGAAAACTATACCGAAGGCACAAATCAAATCATATGCATACCATAGGCATGAAATCAAAATCAACATCTCGAATGACATCAAATCGAAGTTGAGTGCAACTGCGGTGCACAAAAACTCAATCATGTAAATAAATCGCCCAAAATACCGAAATCCAAAAAACGGATACGTGATATTCGAATCACTAAATCACCAATCATAAACACTGTCGTCGATGTGTCCTTCCTTCAAAGTCGAGAAGGTGTCGGTGCATCCAAAGCTAGAAGAGCAAGATATCTACTTGCCTCTTGTTCATGGCCCGGCGCCTTGTGCCCTTAGGCTCTCGTCTCTCACTGCAGATTTCCAGTTACATAACTCCTCGACTCAACTACCCAATATGGAAACGATGACGGAAACAGTTCCGCTCTGGGACATCCTCTAAAGATCTCTGGCCAACTATCATGGTCACTCATAACATATCTCATCGATAATGCCGAACTCTGGCGTATTGGGTGTGCGTAATATGACCGATCCTGGGTATAAGTCTTCTCGTATAGTATTCCATCACATGACATCCGGACGACGTCGAACCTTTCGATCGATTCATCAAATTCCCATAATGCCCCGAGAGCTCAACACTTGAGTACAGTTTAATAATATCCAGTACATGCCACAGTACCTATGGTTCAACCGTAGAAGGGCAAACCCAAGCCTCATTAATGGCACCGCGGAACTGCCGTAAACCCTAAGGTTCAAAAGCGTTCCCATGGTCATTATGTCGAGTTAGGGTTTCATTCATCTAGAGGGTCCACAGAATTACTTGCATGTTTTTCCGAATACTTTAAACTTGGAAAAATGGGTTTCTGACTTTCGATCGTTTTCTATCGACTCTCAACGTACCTGCGTGAAGTCTTCTCAAGCTGGAATCAATCAATCTGATGACCTCGCATCGGGGTATGCAACGAACCACATGTCCTAGTCATTCATCCTTGGGTGACTAGCGATCTTCTATCATATCTCTAATTATAAACTCGTGCTGCAATAGCTTCAAACATCTGGGGTGGTATCTTGTCAGTCGCAGCAACATTTGGCTCATTTGTCCGCATGCTAAACTGTGCCTCAATCATCAAGAATAACGGTGCATTGATGGTCATCACATTCTAGCCGGTCTCTAGCAGTGGCCCAATCCTCTGGTGCTGATCTGCACGTTCGAGAAATTTTAATAAAAGCAATCCATCAAACGCTCATGGCGCGAAAAACACAATAAAATGACACATCTATGCAATTTTGTGTCACCAGAATTACGCCCTGGTCAATCCTCGTCCAAGACGACCTCATGCTGACCGCAACTCTAGCCGCAGCTCTCTCTACCCATGCAATCATAGTAACAAAAACCACCAACCGATATCGATGAGTATAGATCATAGGAATGAATATAACACGGTGCAAAGAAATGTACATCCTAAGGCTTCTTAAGCGGAGTAGCGTATCGTCAGTCTGCCGCGGAACATACACACGGTACGTCACTCTACTTAAGTCGCCTACTCCATTAACCAAGGTCAACCTATGCGACGAAAGTTCGGATCTAACACCCCCCGACCAAGTCTATGTTCCGTAAGGTCAAGCCTAGATTCCGAATATATATAAATATACGCCCGAGACTCCGCATAGTCAAACCTAGACTCAAACCAAAGTTAAACCTACCACTTTGATACCAACATTGTCACGACCCGAAATGGCACGCGACTGGCACTTGAATCATATGAATTCTATAAGACCCCATCTAATTCAAGTAAGACAAAAAGCCCAGAAATCTAAACCATTTGTAAAGAAGGAGAAGGAAAACTTATTTAAAAGTTTGCATATAAATCACTTTTGAAAGTCGTAGTAATCATTTTTAAACATCAAGCCTTTTCCAAAAATTTCGGCAGAGTTTCCTTTGTAAATACTGACCCCAAACGGGTACAAACATGAATAATATACATAATGAATAAAGGCATCCCCAAGCGGGAGCTAGCTCTTCGCCAACTGGAGGACACAACCACGCAATGCAATATAATATACAACGCCAAAAGGCGAGGATCAAAACTCAGAAGAAAACCAACAATATCAAGAAAACCAGAGAATAACCATAATAATACAAGCGCGCAACTCTAAGGTCGAAAAAATAACAACTGGTTTTCTAAGTCTGAAAAATATACAAGTCTGGTTGATGGAGTTTTCTAGATACACTGAATAAATAAAAGTATTGCGGTGGTCACGATGCAAGTGAACCCACCTATCAAAGCTGTAACATTTCAAAAAAATAAAATATTATTTTTGGGAATTTTTATAATTTAATAATATTATATTGAATATTTTAATAAGGCGGTATAATTAAATACCGATAAATTGGGGAAAAATTTGAAAAATTATAGAAATTACTAAAAGAGGGTGTTTTATGTGAATTATGAAAATTTTAAGTTTTTATGATTTATTATACACTAATTTTGTGCTAATCACATTAAAAATCGCTAATCGGATTTTAAGGGTGTTTTGTGCAAAACATTCACCATATCATTTCACACTTGTATTACATTTTCCTGCATGGCTTTATCTTCATGTTTCATTCCTTATTTTGGGTTAACTATTGAGGAGAGAATGAAATAAAAGAAAAGAAAAGAAAAGAATAAAAAATAGAGCATAAGAGAGAGGAAGGTGAGGGTCAAACTTAAGTCATGGGTCATCTCTCCCACTCCTTCATCATTGTCTTTCTTCTTCCTCCTTCAGCCCAAGGCAGCACCTCTCCTCCCTCCTTAAAGAACCCCCACTTCATCACTAAAAATCCATCAAAACCCCATTCTCTTTTCACAAAAAGTGTGCACAAGCTCATGGAAAACACTTTGGACCAAGAAAGGAAAGGTTTTGGAGACTTGGGGCAACTCAAGAAAGTTCTTGAGTTGCCAAATGAGGTAATTTCTGCACTCTTGGTATTGTATTAGATTTCTATAGCACCCATATAAGTTTAAAGGTGTTTTATATCGGTTTAGTGTCCTTTGAAGATTTCTAGAGAGGGTTGTGGGATTTTTGAGTTGTGGTTGTGTAATTGGACTTTAGTCGTGACTCTAAACTCCCCAATTGCCCAAAACCCAAACCTAACCAAACCTAAAATGAAAAACAGAAACTTTGCATGTCGGTTTGTGAGGAATTGGAGCGTGCAGGCGAATCTGGGATGACCTGAGAATTTTACAAGTTAAACAAACAACCCCAGTAGACTAGAATTGACCCTAGGAACCCACTGTACCAAAACGAGATCCCCAATCAACTGAAAACTGGCCTGGACAGAATTATAGGGGTAAGGGCCGGACATTTGATGGGGTAGGGTGTCGGGGTTGGTCCAGTAGCTCATATACAACTTATACTACATTCTAGACTTGTTTGCTTACCTAATTTTCACCTTATACAAAATCTGGGACAAAAAACTTGGTTTGCTGTTTTGATTCGAGATATGATTTCCGTATTTTAAATTCTGGATTTTTGTATTTGTGCTTTATCTCGATCATGTGACGTTTGTACGTCTATATCAAGTGATATCGAGTTGTTTGCGAGAGCTAACCATAGGTTCTAACCTATAGGTTTTTAGGCGTATCGTTTTGGTTTTCGCGTGTCGTTTTGGTTTCGATTTGGTTTTAATGAGATACGATGCGTGTGATATGTAGGTACCCCCACGATGATTCGAGACGATGAAGAAGATGGTGGCGACATCGACATCGGCAAGCAAGATCAAAGTGAGTAGATTAAATCTACGGGGGAAGTCGGGTGGATGGCGTATAGCACCCCCGCAGTTCGATGCTTAGTATACTAGATATGTACTATATATATATAAGTATGATAGCGTTAAGTGTGCAATGGATATTCTAGATGTGATTAGGTGTACTATGGATAGATTAGGGTTTAGAAGTAAACTAGTATAGTTTCCTTGTTGTGAACCCTAGAATAGGTTTACACCTACCCACACACATGCTTGCTTGTTATACTTATACCTGGATGATGAGGATAGTGTATGATATCTGGAGATGAGTCGATGAGATTGGGCATAGTGCCATGAGATCGGTGATAGGATGCTGTTCGTATTTAGGATACGACATGAGATTTTAGCGGGCTTTTGGACGTGTGTTTCACACACGCATTTATATTTATATAGATGGTATCGATTGTACTAGACTTAGATCAGTACCCCAGATCATGAGATATTATGATAAGGGTACCAGATAATTGACGAGAAGAATGCGATATTGACCCACACCCAGCTTTTGGGATGCCGTACGATAATTTACCGTACGAGCTTTATATTGATGATAGATCCGCACTAATGACACGAGGATGTCATATAATATTGTATCGTACGCGGTACCTTTGAGGCGGGATCACCGACTATTAAATATATATATATATATATATATATCGACTCAGATTTAGGTGGTTTCCATACCCCTCCTGATTAACTTGTTAGTTAGAGCTGTAGTTTTGCTAGTAGATGTTAGGCTAGACCAAGTCATACATATTTCAAAAACTAACTAATCGGGAGTATTTTAAAGACTGGTAAAGGGATTCTATGGATACTTTCAAAAGACGCATCTGTTCTTAAAAACACCGTAGCCCTTATTTTCCTAAAAACCCCGATTCGTTTTCTTTCAAATGGCAAAACAGTATGACATAGATACATTTATGTAGATACTGCACTGTTGTGTTTATTATTCATTTGCCGCATATTCTTACTGTTTGCATCGCATTGCATGTTAAAAATGTTTATTGTTATATCAAAACCATGCAGATAGGACACCAGCACCATTATCGATGATGCATATGTTTCACATACACCTGCTTGCCGGCTCACACACTTCATCATCGATAATTGCCATATCACTACACTATATGACTGTTGCATTCAAGATATGATCCCTTGCATGGCATATTTGTGTACACACATATTGTACACCCATACTTGCATACATAAGTATTTGCACATACATAGATGATTCTGGCTTGATTAGAGATTTGGGAGCCGCAAGATATATCTTAAAACTGTATTCATTCTAAAGGAGCGGTTTTCCTCAATATGTGCATATTACTATTCCATGTTGCATGATATGCTGATATGCTTACATTCTTTTATATGTCGCATATATCATGCCTTATGATTATATGCATTGAGATATGTTGTTTCCATGATATTTCTGGATTTGGGAACCGTGGGTATTTCAAAAGAGAGTATGTATTGTTTTAAAAACCCGGTTACCCTTGATATGATATTTCAGTGTGTCCACCATGTGTTTTCTCGGTTCTGAGAGCGACATGTGAAAACCGATTCGAGGAGGCGGATGAGGCCGATTGCGGGAACATGGTGGACCCGGTATAGTTCCCCTGGGTGAGAAATGTTTTTCGTTGAGTAGACGATGAGCCTGGCAGGGTGGCTAGTACCTACCGGTGATTGTATTTGAGCTCTGCGGATATCTGGATGATACCGACCAGAGTCGAGAGATGATATGGGCCGATCCGGACTGACGGAGCCCGTGGGCCGATCCGGACCGATGGAGCCCGATATATGAGGATTTACGTGCCGATGCTGGGCACAGCTTTCATGATGTTTTTGAGTGTCGATGCTGGACACTCCGGTTCCATGATTTTGTTGTGTCGCGAGGGACACATGTTGATTATATCCTCATACTTCCATGTATATGCTTTATGATATTTTCATGCATGATGTTTATTGTCATTGGGTGACACGTGGACGATTTCCACATGCATATAGTTGACATTGATGACATTGATCACATAGTTGGATGATATCCACATATTCATAGACTTCATGATATAGTCGACATTGATCATACCTCATATTTATGATATGTTATTACCTGAGACACTGGCACGAGCACTTGGCACTACACTCATGTATAGATGTTACATTGCCACCTTATCATGCTTCAGACTTATTCATTTGAGATTTATATATATATATATATATTATCGTATTGACCTAGAATTGTGTCATACATACGATTTCTGCTCTGTGATGTTTTCTATTCACGAGTTGGCAGCTCACCCCCGTTGTGCCACAGTTCTTGCAGGTTTTGCCGTACATGTTTTATTGTGGCTTTTCTGGCACACTACTTCCCTTACTGGTGTTTTTCTTTGGTAGGTGGGTTCTTTTGCATCAAAACCACCATTGTTATGTATTATTCAGTTGTATCTAGTAATTCCATCAACCAAACTTGTATATTATTTCAGACTTAGAAAACCAGTTATGTATTATTTCGATCTTAGAGTTGCACGTTGTAGTATTATGGTTTTCATGCTGATTTTGAGTTTTCCTTTGAGTTTTGATCCTCGCCCTTCGGCGTTGTATATTATTTCTTGCATGGTTGTGACCATCGATTGACGAAGAGCTAACTTTCGCTTGGGGATGCCTTTTATCATTGTATATATATTATTCTTGTTGTACCCCGTTCGGGGCCAGTATTTACAAAGGAAACTCTGCCGAAATTTTCATAGAAGATTAGCGATTTTAAAAATGCATATTCGGCCTACTTATTTAAAAAACCTTGTTTTTCAAACATGTTTCTTCACTTCTTAAAAACCAATTTTCTTTACTTACTCCTTCAAATGGTTTTAGATTTCTTGGTTTTTGGCTTACTTGAATTAGATGGAGTCCTATAAACTTCATATGATTCAAATGCCAGTCACGTGCTATTTCGGGTCATGACAATATTGGTATCAGAGCACTAGGTTAACCTTGGTTCGAGTCTAAGTTTGATTATGCGGAGCCTAGAGCGTTTATATATATACGGAACTTAGGCTTGATCTTACGGAACATAGATTTAGTCGAGGGGGTATTATACCCGAATTTTCGTCGTGTAGGATGACCCTTGGTTGATGGAGTAGGTAGCTTGAGTAGAGTGACGTACCGTATGTATGTTCCACGGCATACTTACGAAACGCTACTCCGCTTAAGAAACCTTAGGATGTACATTTCCTTGTACAGTATTATATTCATTCCTATGATCTATCCTCATCGATACTGGTTATGATTTTGCTTCCACGATTACACGGGCAGAGAGAGCTACGGCTAGAGTTGAGGTCAGCATGAGCTCGTCATGGACGAGGACTGACCAGGGCGTGATTCCATGGACGTACGATTGCATAGATAGGCGTCGTTTTCATGTGTTTTTGCGCCATGAGCGTTTGACAGATCACTTTTATGAGATTTCTCGGACGTGCAGATCAGCACCAGAGGATCAGGCTACTGCTAGAGGCTAGCCAGAATGTGATGACTATTGATGTATCGCTTATTCATGATGATTGAGGCACTGTTCCGCGTGCATACGAATGAGCCAGTTGCTGCTGCAAATGACGAGATATCGCCCAGTTGATTGGAGCTGCTGCAACATGAGCATATGCGTAGAGATATGATGGAAGGTCGCTAGTCACCCGAAGATTAATGACTAGGACATATGGTTCGTTCGTTTACCCTGATGCGAGGTCATCAGATAGATTGATTCCAGCTACAGACGACTTCACGCAGGTTCATTGGTAGTCGATAGAGACGATCGAATGCCAGGAGCCCATTTTCCAAGTTTAAAGTATTCGGAAAGACATGCAAGCGATTCTATAGACCCTCTAGAAGAATGAAACCCTAACTCGACATAATGACCATGTGAAAGCCTTTGAACCTTAGGGTTTGCGGCAGTTCCGCGGTGCCATTAGTGAGGCTTGGGTTTGCCCTTCTACGGCTGGTCCACCGATGCTGTGGTATGTACTCGATACTATTAAACTGTACCCAAGATGTTGAGCTCTTGGGGGATTATGAGGTTTTGACGAATCGATCAAAAGGTTCAACATCTTTCGGATATCATATGATGTGATGCATTGCTTGGGAGACTCCAGATATGAGTATAGCCGTTGGAGCACAGTCCATGCTGCCATGATGAGACGAGTCTGAAGCAGTCGACATTAGAGAAAAGTGGAGTAAGAGGTTCATACGAAATCTTGATGAGATGACGTTCTACTCCGCCGACATCAGAGATGTGATACGCATGCAGAGGCGTTGATTATGGATATATCTTCCAGAAGGAGTCGCGATGAGTATGCAACCATTACGGAACAGGAAACAGATATAGTAAAGGGTGGTAACTTCCGGACAATTCGGCAGAAATGAGATTTGAGAGAGACCTCGACAGGACCTTTCTGGAATACTATATGAGAATACTTGGACCCAGGAGCGGTCGTATTGCGCATACCCAGCAGGCTAGAGTTCGGCATCGTCAACGAGATAGTTGGCCAGAGATCTGTAGAGGATATTCCAGAGCGGGACTGCTTCCGTCTTCATTCTATATTGGGCCGTTGAGCTTAGGAGCTATATATCTATCAATGCATAGTGAGAGACAGGAGCCTAAAAACACCAGGCGCCAGACTATGAACAAGAGGCAGGTAGATATCTTGCCCTACTAGCATTGGATTCACCGATACCTTCTCGACCTTGAAGGAGGAAATATCGACGACGGTATTTATGATTTGTGGTTTGGTGATTCGATTATCACGTATCCATCACCTTGGATTTCGGTATTTTGGGCGATCCGTTCGCATGATTTAGTCTTGATGGCTGAGTTCCATGATTTCTGTTTTCGTGCACCATGATTGCACATACTGGGTATTTATATTTTATGCATAGTATTACGCTTGAGGTATTGATTGTGCTTTCATCCCTATTTTATGCCTGTGATTTGATTTATGCTTCCAGCATAGTTTTCATGCACTTTTAGTGTTTTGATTTGATTTGTGCACGCTGATGCACATGGATGTGAGCTTCGATACCGCGGTATACCTGATTTTGATTGAGCCGAATTGTATACCGTCGATTTTGATTCCGACATTGATGTTGATTTCTTGCACTCCGTGCATTTGATTTGGACTTTGTGCATTTTCGACGCTTGATATTGGATTTCGTGATTTCGTGCATGTTGAATGCGCATGATTTAGATTTCATTCATGCATGATGGATGCACCTGATTTGGATTTTCGCGCGTGTTGAACGCATGTTTTGAGATACGATTTTGGTGCACACCCGATGCACTAAATCGGGATTCTTCGTGCTTGTCAGATGCACCTGATGTTGCTGTCAGGCACGCCCGTTGCCATTGGCAGATGTTTCGTGCACACCCATTGCACTTAGATATTGTTTCTGTGCACATGTGTGGCACATATATGGATTTTGATTTCCGTGCGCACCAGACGAACATGGTGTTCTCATATACATTTGGGATTTATTTCTGATGGAGCAGTACGTTTTTATGATAATTGCTATATGTTTTCGTACTGAGCAGGACTAGTCAGAGGGCAGTACCTGGATATATTTTGCATGCATTGATAGTTATTTAAGGGATTTCCAAAAAGGGAGCTATAGTCTCAGTATATACCTACGTGTCTGATATGACACGAAACGTTTAAAACAAGGAAACCCTTCTAAATTGTTTTCAAAACGGCGGAACGTACACATTAAACAAAAGATATATACATATATGGTTATTTTCTTACATTAGACCCTTGCCACTGTGCAGCGCTATGCGCATCGCACAGCGACTTGAAAAGGTGCGGCATGCATTTCTTTCAGTTATTTACATGTATAGATTTGATGTCTACATGTATAATTATGATGTATATCATATCGGTTTTGTTTTGGATTTGACATTTGTGTCTTTACCATGACTCCGATGATTGCGGGATGCTTGACGGAGTTTTGATTTTGAGTTATCTGCTCATTTCTCATGCGCATGCATTGCGCTAGGATGCGTTTTACGTTTGATGATTTCGGAGCCCCGACGACTTGGACTTTTACCGAAATGTTTTAGTATTTGAGGGGTTTAAATTTAAATTTGGAGACCGAATTTCTTTAAAGGGGGAAGATTGTAACATTTCAAAAAAATAAAATATTATTTTTGGGAATTTTTATAATTTAATAATATTATATTGAATATTTTAATAAGGCGGTATCATTAAATACCGATAAATTGGGAAAAATTTTGAAAAATTATAGAAATTACTAAAATAGGGTGTTTTATGTGAATTATACAAATTTTAAGTTTTAATGATTTATTATACAATAATTTTGTGCTAATCACGATTAAAAATCGCTAATCGGATTTTAAGGGTGTTTTGTGCGAAACATGCACCATATCATTTCACACTTGTGTTATATTTTCCTACATGGTTTTATCTTCATGTTTCATTCTTTGTTTTGGGTTTACTATTGAGGAGAGAATGAAATAAAAGAAAAGAAAAGAAAACAATAAAATATAGAGCATGAGCAAGAGAGAGAAACGTGAGGGTCAAACTTAAGTCATGGCTCATCTCTCCCACTCCTTCATCATTGTCTTTCTTCTTCCTCCTTCAGCCCAAGGCAGCACCTCTCCTCCCTCCTTAAAGAACCCCTACTTCATCACTAAAAATCCACCAAAACCCCATTCCCTTTCCACAAAAAGTGTGCACAAGCTCATGGAAAACACTTTGGACCAAGAAAGGAAAGGGTTTGGAGACTTGGGGCAACTTAAGAAAGTTCTTGAGTTGCCAAATGAGGTAATTTCTGCACGCTTGGTATTGTATTAGATTTCCATAGCACCCATGTAAGTTTAGAGGTGTTTTATATCGGTTTAGTGACCTTTGAAGATTTCTAGAGACGGTTGTGGGATTTTTGAGTTGTGGTTGTGTAATTGGACTTTAGTCGTGACCTTAAACTCCCCAATTGCCCAAAACCCAGACCTAACCAAACCTGGAACGAAAAACAGAAACTTTGCATGTCGGTTTGTGAGGAATTGGAGCGTGCAGGTGAATCTGGGATGAACTGAGAATTTTACGAGTTAAACAAACAACCCCAGTAGACTAGAATTGACCCTAGGAACCCACTGTACCAAAACGAGATCCCCAATCCACTGAAAAACCGGCCTGGCTGGAATTATAGGGGTAGGGGCTGGCCACTTGGTGGGGTAGGGTGTCGGGGTTGGTCCAGTAGCTCATATACATCCTAGACTTGTTTGCTTACCTAGTTTTCACATTATACAAAATCTGGGACAAAAAACTTGGTTTGCTGTTTTGATTCGAGATATGATTTTCCGTATTTTAAATTCTGGATTTTTGTATTTGTGCTTTATCTCGATCATGTGACGTTTGTACGTCTATATGGAGTGATATCAGGTTGTTTGCGAGAGCTAACGATAGGTTCTAACCTATAGGTTTTTAGGAGTATCTTTTTTGTTTTCGCGTGTCGTTTTGGTTTCGATTTGGTTTTAATGCGATACGATGCGTGTGATATGTAGGTTCCCCTATGATGTTTCGAGACGATGAAGAAGATGGTGGCGACATCGACAAGCAAGATCAAATTGAGTAGATTATATCTACGGGGGAAGTCGGGTGGATGGCGTATAGCACCCCCGCAGTTCGATACTTAGTTTACTAGATATATACTATATATATATGTATGATAGCGTTAAGTGTTCTATGGATATTCTAGATGTCATTAGGTGTACTATGGATAGATTAGGGTTTAGAAGTAAACTAGTATAGTTTCCTAGTTGCGAACCCTAGAATAGGTTTACACCCACCCACCCACATGCTTCCTTGTTATACTTATACCTGGATGACGAGGATAGTGTATGATATTTGGAGATGAATCGATGAGATTGGGCATAGTGCCATGAGATCGGTGATAGGATGCGGTTCGTATTTGGGATACGACATGAGATTTTAGCGGGCCTTTGGACGTGTGCTTCACACACGCATTTATATTTATATAGATGGTATCGATTGTACTAGACTTAGATCAGTACCACAGATCATGAGATATGATGATAAGGATACCAGATAATTGATGAGATGAATGTGATATTGACCCATACCCAGCTTTTGGGATGCCGTACGATGATTTACCGTACGAGCTTTATATTGATGATAGATCCGCACTCATGACTCGAGGATGTCATATGATAATGTATTGTACGCGGTACCTTTGAGGAGGGATCACCGAATATATATATATATATATATATATATATATATATATATCGACTCAGATTTAGGTGGTTTCCATACCCCTCCTGATTGACTTGTTAGTTAGAGCTCTAGTTTTGCTAGTAGATGTTAGGCTAGACCGAGTCATACCTATTTCAAAAACTAACGAATCGGGAGTATTTTAAAGACTGGTAAGGGGATTCTACGGATACTTTCAAAAGACGCATCTTTTCTTAAAAACACCGTAGCCCTTATTTTCCTAAAAACCCCGATTTGTCTTCTTTCAAATGGCAAAACAGTATGACATAGATACATTGATGTAGATACTGCACTGTTGTGTTTATTATTCATTTGCCGCATATTATTACTGTTTGCATCGCATTGCATGTTAAATATATTTATTGTTATGTCAAAACCATGCTGATAGGACACCAGCATCATTATCGATGATGCATATGTTTCACGTACACCTGCTTGCCGACTTACACACTTCGTCATCGATAATTGCCATGTCACTACACTGTAGGACTGTTGCATTCAGGATATGATCCTTTGCATGGCATACTTGTGTACATACATATTGTATACCCATACTTGCATACATAAGTATTTGCACATACATAGATGATTCTGGCTTGATTAGAGATTTGGGAACCGCAAGAGATATCTTAAAACTGTATTCATTCTAAAAGAGCGGTTTCCCTCAATATGTGCATACTACTATTCCATGTTGCATGATATGCTGATATGCTTACATTCTTTTATATGTCGCATACATCATGCCTTATGGTTATACGCATTGAGATATGTTGTTTCCATGATATTTCTGGATTTGGGAACCGTGGGTATTTCAAACGAGAGTACGTATTATTTTAAAAACCCGGTTACCCTTGATATGATATTTCAGTGTGTCCACCATTTGTTTTCTTGGTTCTCAGAGCGACATTTGAAACCTGATTCGAGGAGGCGGATGATGCTGATTGCGGGAACATGGTGGACCCGGTATGGTTCCCCGGAGCGAAAAATGTTTTTCGTGGAGTAGACGATGAGCCTGGCACGGTGGCTAGTACGTACCGGTGATTGCATTTGAGCTCGGATTGTTGGATATAGTGCCCTCAGACTCAATTATTGGATCGCAGGCACGTCATTGCAATGATTGAGGGAGGATCTATACCGGTAGGACAGTCTTACTCGAGAGGTTTGTATACTATCTGGTTTGTCTTTATCATCGTGTACATGCTTTAGGTGATATTGTTGTTCACTATTACACGTTGATAGAGAATAGTATGCTAGCATGGTTTGTCTTTATCATCGTGTACATGCTTTAGGTGACATTGTTGTTCACTATTACACATTGATAGAGCCTTTAGGATTCTTGCTTGACTTCCAGCAGTATGATGAAGATCATATACGTGAGAGTTGGGTAATCTATAAGCACATCCTTAAAGTGGCCCCTAGTCGTGGGAGTTTCGAGACTGGGCATCGATACTCCATTAGTAGACTAGTGTATACAGTCGAGACCCCGACGAGTGGCGGTGGCTGGTCTCACAAGCCATTGGTGTCAGTTGGATCACCTAAGATGTATACAGGTGCTCATTGGGTTATGAGTATACCGGACATGACTCGCTGGGAAAATGCTAGTTGGTATTATACCTGACGTCAGATAGCAGTTCCCTGGTGACATGTGTACAGGTTAGTTCATCGGCCTGAGATCGTCATTTGTCTCGTGTGAGTTCTCACTGTGCTTTGATTACTACCCTACCATGGCTCAAAGGAGTCGTACGAACAGGTTTTAGTTGGGTACAGTCCCGAGCCATATGGAGGCAGTGAGCGGATCGGCAGGGGTTTCGTCTCTCCCGGTATTGGGGGTGAGATCGTGCTGTGTCTAGGAGAGCCATTACACGAAGTCCTTGGCCAAGGCAGGAGATTTACTGGTAGGTATTCCAGTAGTATCTCAGGGTGTTCTGGGCTACACTCCGACAAGACTTGTACTGCTTTTGGGTGTCTGAATTTTACCAACCCCTAAGCCCGACATGCGATGCTCATAGAAGAACGGACCGGACTGTTCGGATATTGTCACTGACAGGCTCAGTAGGGTGTCAGGATGAGTTCGCTCATCGACCTCCCTTTTAGTCAATACCTGGTAGCCCATTACGTATGGCTAATACCTCTGACGTGCTAGTGGTTAAATTCACAGCCAAAGTATTGACGAGTCTTTAGAGTCCCCCATAGACAGTTTCTCAAGTTTCGGGCGAAACGATGTAGAGGCCGTATGACATATGGCAGGGTCCGATCATATACGTGCGGTAGTGCACGGATCATGATCGAGTGGATCATGCTTGTGGGCTTTGGTTAAAGCCGGATCCTAGTATTAGATTTGTTGGATTATTTTAGTCTCATCGCATTCGCATGCGGTCGGAATGCGAATGCAGGTATGTAAATACAGGTGAGGGTTATTCTTGTGATCCGTCACGAGTTTACTTTAGATGTTGCCGAATCTTTTATTGTTGGACCAAACATTTGGATTAATGTTTGGATGGTGGAAATTATGAGCTAGAATTCATCATGAGATGCATTAAATGTGACATGGACATATATAGTGACCCATGGTCTCTTTTTTGTGTAAAATGTCACATTAGTGTTTGATTTGTGTGTTGAATTGATAAGAGGAGAGAGAGGGGCAGCCATGATATGGTTGTTAGCTCTCATATTATTGTTACAACTCGCTCTCATTTTTATCATTTTATCACAAAAGGAAAAGAAAGAGAAAAACTTCTTCTTCCTCCTCTTTCTTCTCTAGCTCATAATCTCCATCAATGGCAACACCTTCAACCTCCATCCATCTCATGGGTGCAAGAGATAAAGTGATCATAAACATTCTCTACATCATCTTGGACACATCGACTAGCACACTTCGTGCCCGAGTTGCTTCGGTTGAAGCGGGAGCCCGTAAAAGGAATCGATGATGTGGTGCCCTTTTCGATAAGGAGATCGAGACCGGAGATGCCGCGAGGAGCTTGGGATGGTGGCCAAAGACCGAAGGACACGGATCGATCTGTATAGCCTTTTCCGACCCTTTCTCTAGTTGCTCGTTTAGCGTTAATGGTTCGATCCGGGTAAATGTTAAGGTAGCGTCAAGTTTTTGAAAAGTTTTGTTTCGGTATTTTAGCCTCGGATTGACGGCCGGGGCGCTGCCGTAACCCAACATGGTATCAGAGCCACGCCATTAACCTTTACTAGCTTGTTCTAATGTATTTAAAACATCGATCGGCTGAATTTTCCAAAACTGCAATTTCAAAGTCACAGTTCCTGTCGAATTTTTCCTGTGGTCAAAAAATTATTTAGTGTGCTGCAGAAAAACAGGCAGGGTTTTCTAGGTGTTCTGAGAAAATTTAGTTGCATGATCCTACAGTGCCGCTGCAGAACCGCGGCAATAACCTTGTTCCTGCCGCGATTCTGCCGCCATTCTGTATCCTCTCTGCACCAAAATTTCTACAGTGCTTTTTAACTTGGAATTGTGGTTTCTAGAATGTTTATTTTTGGCCCAGATTATTTTAAGTGCTGCAGTTGTACTTGGGGCCCATTTCAGGAAATTTTGTCGATCGAAAATTTTAAATATGTTAGTTCACAGCATTCACATTATATCTGCGACCGTGAATGCCATTTGATCGGTAAATCTTGTCTAATTGCTATAGCTCTTTTAGACGGATTTGTGAACGTGACATTCACGTTGATGTTCTATGTTGTGCTGTGATGTTGCGGATTTGTCGTGGTGGATAGCCTGGATGCAATGTTAGTACAGTTTGGTTATATTTGTACATTTGATATTGTGGGGCGAGCGTCCGACATGTGGACTACCATCACTGCCTGTTTGTATATTATTCTTTTGGGGCACGATCGGGCTGAGGTCGATGTACCCGTTGTATATATATTTTACTTTCTGTACTAAGATTACCCCGCGGTGGGGTGCACGGATAGCCGGGTTCTAGAGGGCAACGGGCCCGCATCTCATGGCTTTGAGACGGAGGTGGCTTTACTCTAGAATTGGCGGGCTATTCGCCGCACTCGTATGGGGTATAGGTTGACCCAAGGAGGGGTGCTCAAGTTACTGGATTCTGTGAAGTGCTGGGTGGTCCATTCACTTTGTTGAAGGGGGCTGGCTCACTTCAGCTTTTGGCGGGTAACTTGCCGCGCCCGAAGGGATCTAGGATTTCATTGCGCAGGCTATCCACACGACCAGGGGAACGTTGGGTTTCAGTAGCGGCTCTATGAAACCCGGGGATCCCAGATTATCTGAATTGTTCTATGATGCTTATTAAATTTCTGTGATGTTGCATTTTTATCACGCCTTGAGCGAATATTATATATTGATATAAGTACTAGTAGATGTTGTATATGTTTTACACCCACGCTAGTCTAGTCCCCGCTCTGTCGTTAGTTAAGTAACCTAACGGGGGATGACGGGACCCAGTGGCGAATGCGGATGGCATATACATACATCATATTTTCATTCTTTTGTGGTGTGATCAATTGATGGGACTGCATTGATTCAGATCAATGCAAGCTAAACAAACCTATTTCGACGTTGTTGGAACAATTTTCAAAAAGTTGTTATTGCAAGGTGTAGGGTTCCTAGGAACTCTCAAGAGGTCTCACAAGGCATCAACCATGCCAATTTTAAATTTTACAAGTGCCGAGAAACTCTAATGCGGATCGTTAACTAGAATTTTTGGCGAAACATTAAACTAGTTAACAACTTAACTAAAGATAAGAAGCTACAACCTTTGTAGATCCGGTTATCCACTTCCTTAGCTCCACGTAGTCATCACCTCGCTTTCCATCTTGAATCCCGGACTCTTGCATCGGCTTCATCAGAGAAAATGAGCGGACTAGTCGTCGGCTACGATGCCGAAGATGATCTACGTCGAGGTTACACAAGATCAAGCTCCAACTTCACCAAGTTGTGAAACTTGTGAAGAAAACACCCTATACTACTTGGAAAGAGGTAGAGGGTGAAGAAATAGGAGGTGGGTTCACTTTAGAATTGGATTTCTCATATTTTTGCTCAAGATGCCATTGATGGAATCAAGCTTTCTTTCTTGATGAAGATGATGAAGAAGAAGAAAGAATATGATAAGTGTTGCTTTTAAAATGAAAATAAAATCAATACTTATCATATGCTAACCATGGTAAAGTGTAGAGAATAGATCATGGTTAGTTAGAATGGTTAGGGTGACAAAATGGTAACTAAGTCAAACCTTCATGAAGCTTCAACTAAATACAAAGAAAGCCACCATTTTTCTTCATAATCCTTTCCAAAATCAATAAATAAATAAATGAGTAATAAAAAGGAAACCCTAACCATTACACAACCATGGTTTAATCTTTACACAAAACACAAGTTAGCATGCAACATCAAACATGATACAATCAAGTGCATACAAAATATATCACATATACAATGTTTTTTCCAAGAGAGAAAATCCCTTTAAAGTGAACCAATACTAGTTAATGTAAAATAATATATCAAATATATATAATTATACATTAAATCATTAAATCAACACTTGATTCAATGATCCGGTCATGTCGCACATAACCGACTAGTATCCAATGTATCGAATTATCGAATCAATCTTCTATTCGATAACTAGGTTATATCGCATACAACCATTCGAAACATTAATCGCGAGAATGCAATACGGTATCACATACACGCATTATTCTCTGTCCCGCACATATCTCATATGCGCTCCTATTTCGTTTCGCTTGAGCCAGGAAACCTCTGTGTAGGACTCTAAAGACTCGTCAATACGCCGGTAGCAGATGATGATCATATCAAGCACCCACAAGCCGCAAGCGGTCTGCTAAACGTAACGGCCATCCGGGTATTGAGCGATCAGAAGATTGACGAGCTAGCCCGCTCACACTCCTGTGAATCCAACCAGTAACACTTACCGTACAGTCCGGTCTGTTCGTCTGATATGTCGCATATCAAGTCTAGGGGTGGTAAACGTCAGACCCCAATAACCGATAAGTCGTGCCGAATGTGAGGCTCATAACGGGTCGAGAAACTACTGGTAACACTTACCAGCAAATCTCTGATCAGCCCTGGCTAGGGACTTCCCTGTTACGGCCAATCGAGCACAGCGCAACATCAACCCCCAATACTGGGAGAGACGAAACCCCTCATATCGCTCATTGCCTCCATGTGACTCGGGACTGTACCCAAAGACCACCGTTTTGCACGCCCTCATGGACGTGGTAAGGTGGAGATCAAAGCACAGTGGGAATCACACAAGACTCTATGACGATCTCGGGTCTACAGACTAACCTGCACAAGTGTCACCTGAGAACTGCCATCTGACGTGAGGTATAATACCATCTGGGAGTTCTCGGCGAGTCCTTCCAGTGTACCCAGTCTCCACTGAGCACCCGTATACCATCTCTGATGTCAAACACTAATGGATATGGGATCATCCATCGCCCATCTCATGGGTCGAGAAGCATATACGCTAGTCTACACTGGTATATCGATGCCCCGTCTCGATGCACCCACGACTAGGGACATTGAAGGATGTACCTATGGACTACCATGTCCCCACTAGTATGATCTACATCATAGTACAGGTAGTCAAGTACACATCCTAAGGGCTTTACCAACATGTAACTATAAGACAGTTTAAAGAGACAAGTGTACATGTTAAGATAAAGAGCAACCAGATAGCATACTATCATATCGAGCAAGAAAGTCATCTCTATATATGTCCAAGCATCCAATATAATATACATCATCTGTACAATACTGGCCTCTAGGGCATACATACAACTAACAATCTCCCACTTGCACTAGGGCCAGCTGCTGTAGTATCGCATACCGAGCATCCCGAAGAGTCTCTCAAACTGTATCTGGGGAATGGCCTTCGTGAGTGGATCCGCCGTGTTGTTCTTCGTGTCAACCCTCCTGACCTCGATCTCCCGGCGATCAACTATCTCCCGGATCAGGTGATACCGCCTCAGAATATGCCTGGATCGCTGATGGGACCTGGGTTCCTTGGCCAAAGCCACCGCTCCATTGTTATCGCAATACAAAGGTATTGAATGCTCAATGGATGGAACCACTCCAAGTTCAGTAATGAACTTCTTGATCCAGACAGCCTCTTTAGCAGCATCGTTGGCAGCGATGTATTCAGCCTCCATCGTCGAGTCTGCCACGGTTTCCTGCTTGGAACTCTTCCAGCTAACCGCCCCTCCGTAAAGGGTAAAGACAAATCCCGACTGCGACTTAGAGTCATCCTTATCACTCTGGAATCTCGAATCGGTAAAGGACTCCACTTGGAGTTCTCCATTACCATACACCAAGAGCATCTCTTTAGTCCTTCGCAAGTACTTGAGAATGATCTTCACAGCTGTCCAGTGACTCTCTCCAGGATCAGCTTGATACCTGCTCACTACACTTAGTGAGTATGCAACATCGGGTCTGGTACATAGCATCGCGTACATGATAGAGCCTACAGCCGAAGCATAGGGTATCCCTTGCATGCGAGCTCTCTCCAAATCAGTCTTGGGAGACATCTCTTTGGAGAGAGTGACTCCAGAGATCGTGGGCAAGTTCCCACACTTGGATTCTTCCATACTAAATCTCTTTAGTATGGTGTCAATGTACTTGGATTGGGACAATCCCAATATCCGTTTGGATCTATCTCTATAGATCCTGATTCCCAATATGCAGGAGGCATCACCAAGATCTTTCATCGAGAATCTTTGTGATAAGAAGAGCTTGACCAATTGCAGCATAGGAATATCATTTCCTATCAAGAGTATGTCGTCCACGTACAATACGAGGAAGACAATCTTACTCTCTGCTACCTTCTTGTAGATACAAGGTTCATCTGGGTTTTTGACGAAATCAAACTCTTTGATAACGACGTCAAAGCAGATGTTCCAACTCCGCGATGCTTGCTTTAATCCATAAATGGATTTAAGCAGCTTGCACACCTTTCCGCTGCTCCCACTGTCTACGAAGCCCTCTGGCTGAGTCATGTACACGCACTCTTCTAAATCACCGTTTAGAAAGGCGGTCTTAACATCCATTTGCCAGATTTCGTAATCATGATATGCAGCGATGGCAAGCATGATCCGGATGGATTTAAGCATAGCCACTGGAGAAAAGGTTTCGTCATAATCCACACCTGGTCTTTGACGAAAACCCTTTGCAACAAGTCTAGCTTTGAAAGTCTCTACTTTCTCATCTACACCAAGTTTTTTCTTGAAGATCCACTTGCTCCCAATGGGTTTTACCCATTCAGGAGCAACTTCCAAAGTCCATACTTTGTTGGTGTACATGGATTCCATCTCGGACCGCATTGCATCCAGCCAATTCACTGAGTCCCTACTCGTGATGGCCTGCTCGAAGCTAGTTGGGTCATCATCCTCCATGATGCAATCCTCGCTCCCACCATCCATGAGAAAACCGTAGTATCTCTCAGGTTGGCGAGGAACCCTACTAGATCGGCGGAGTGGCTGGGGTTCATTGGGAACTATTGAATCCTCTGGTTCCACCAGATCTTCTGTTGTAGCTTCTGTAGCTGGAACCTCTTCCAGTTCTACCTCATGACCACTAATCTCTTTTTTAAGAAATTCCTTTTCTAAAAAGGTGGCATGCCGAGAAACAAACACTCTTTGTTCCTCAGGGTGGTAGAAGATATACCCTTGTGAATTTTTGGGATATCCTATAAATTTGCATAAAACAGACCGTGCCTCGAGTTTGTCCGGATTTTGTTGTTTGACATAGGCTGGACAACCCCATATCTTAACATAGTTAAGACATGGTCTCTTCCCTTTCCATATCTCATATGGAGTGGTAGGCACTGATTTGGTGGGGACCATATTCAATAGATGTATGGCTGTCTCAAGCGCATACCCCCAGAAGGAAATAGGTAACTCAGCTGTGCTCATCATAGAGCGCACCATATCTAATAGGGTGCGGTTCCTCCGTTCTGATACACCGTTGTGCTGTGGTGTATATGGAGGAGTTAGCTGAGAGAGAATCCTATTCTTTTTTAGGAAGTCCAGGAATTCATTGCTTAAGTATTCACCTCCTCGATCAGATCGAAGGATTTTAATACTTTTTCCGGTTTGGTTCTCGACTTCTTGTTTATATTCTCTAAATTTCTTAAAAGCTTCAGACTTGTGTCTTATCAAGTACACATGTCCGTATCTTGAGAGATCGTCAGTGAATGTAATGAAGTATGAAGAACCATCCCTGGCATGTGTGGACATGGGACCGCATACATCACTATGTATCAGTCCCAAGAGTTCGGTAACTCTTTCTCCGTGTCCCGTAAACGGAGTTTTGGTCATCTTGCCTTTGAGACATGACTAGCAAGTGTCATAAGATGAAAATTCGAATGGTTTCAAATATCCATCCTTATACAACTTAGCCAGTCGTGTCACATTGATGTGACCCAGTCTACAATGCCATAAGAAGGATTCGTTCAGTTCTGAACTCTTCCTCTTTTGTGTGTTTGTTATGCTCAGAACTGTTGATTGATTTAGAACATAAATGCCATTGCACAACGTACCTGATCCAACCAACTTTTGGTTACGGAAAATGTTCATAACATTATCCTGTAATACAAAATTATATCCCTCTTTACTCAATAAAGAAACCGATATAATGTTGCATATTAGGTTCGGCATGTAATAGCATTCGTTCAGAACCAATGTATTACCAGTTGGTAATACAAGGTGATGTTCCCCGACAGTCTTAGCTGCAACAATTGCACCATTTTCAACTCTAATGTCTTTATCACCTTCTCCAAGTTCTCTACCTTTTCTAAGCCCATGTAACTGATTACATATATGGGATCCTGACCCGGTATCTAATACCCAGGACGTAGGGCAAATGGAGAAACAGTTCTCTGTAACGAACACACCCGAAGAAAATGCATCACCATGTACTTTCTTCAATCGGGTGGCATGGGAATCCTGGTGTTACCCTATATCCTGTTCATTCCTATAACTCTTATAAGAAAGAACGGAACCAACGTTCCCCAGCACAGTATAACATGCGGGTTCAGTCAATACTGTTAGTGTATATGCCCTAGAGGCCATTACTGTATCATACTAGTTTGTATATTACTTAATGGAAGCTTGGGATATTCACCTTGTATAAACAATCTTGCTCAATATAGTAGTATGCTACTTGGTTTGTTTCTACTTCAATGTGTACATGTGCTTATTTTGCGATATCACCTATATGCATTAGTGGAGCCCTTAGGATCTTTGCTTGATTACCAGCGTTGTGATGGCAGTCACACTAGTGGGGGCTGGGTAATCTATAAGCACATCCTTATACAGGTCCCTAGTCGCAGGACTATCGAGACAGGGCATCGATACCCCGGAGTAGACTAGAGTATGCGCTTCTCATCCCAGTGTGGGAGATGGTCTGTCCCACAGCCATCAGTACGTCGTACTGGAGATAGTATACGGGTGCTCGTTAGGTTACGAGTACACTGGACAGGACTCGTCGGGAACTGACAGGTTGGTATTATACCTATCGTCAGTTATCAGTTCCCAGGTGACATGAGTACAGCTTAGTCCGCTGACTTGATACTGGCACTTCGCCTCGAGTACGTTCCCACTGCACTTTGATCACTACCCTACCACGGCTCAAAGGAGTCGTGCAAACAGGTAGTGGTTGGGTGCAGTCCCGAAGCACTTGGAGGCAGTGACGGTTAGACAGGATTCGTCTCTCCCGGTATTGGGGGTTGACATCGCGCTGTGTCTAGGAGAGCCATTACACAAGTAGTCCCTGGCCAGGGCAAGCGAGATATACTGGTAGGCTTCTAGTGTTATCTCAGGGTGTTTTGGGCTTCACTCCGATACAACTTGTACCGCTATTGGGGGACTGACGTTTTACCGCCCCCTAGGCCCGACATGCGATGTATTAGACGAACAGACCGGACTGTACGGAGAATGTCACATTCAGACTCAGTAGGAGTTCAGATGGGGTTCACCTCGTCAGCCTTCTTGTCGGCATCTACCTGGGGACCGTTACGCACAGCTAGTGCCGCTTGCGGTCTGTAGTTAAACCCACTGCCAGCGTAGTATCTAGTCTTTAGAGTCCCACACAGAGGGTATTCGCCTCTGGGCAAAACAGAGTAGAGGTCGCATGGTTTTGCGACAGGGTTCGTTCTCATCCGCGCACTTGTGCACGTTTTGGAGTCCGGACGGATTATACTGGCAGGCTCTGGTTTGAGCCAGATACTGGTATATGTTTTGGGGTTGCTTTTATATCTCGGTATTCTTGTTCCTCGGAACGAGAATGCAGGTGTGTTTGCACAGTTGCTTGAGGCGGAGGATGAGGTATTTCATTAGGGTTTCGGAACGGGTGCGTTTGCACAGTTGACAGTCGTCATTTTCCAAACCCTAATAGATTTATGAAATATCAATTAATAATAGTAATTAAATGAAATATTGTTATGGTTGATTTTGTTGACTTGTTGACCATGGTTGACTTGTTGACCATGGTTGAATATTGACCACCATCATGCTTTGAAAGATTCTCCTTGATTCATGCTTACACTCATTTATTGAAAGTTATGATAGTGGTCATTCCAAATACAACCATCAACTATTTCATTTTTGATTTATTATTATTAATTTGATAATTCCCTTTCTTTTAGTTATGGTTGCAAAAGAAAAGAGCTCATTCTTTGATAATCATTCTCTCTCCTCACTTCATCTTCTTCTTCCTCAAGCTCAAGGTGATTCCTTCTCATGTGTTGAGAATCCCTCACCTTGAAAAGAAAACAACCCCTAGACACTCTCTACTCACTCTAGGATCAAAGGATTAGCAAGCCGGAGATTCTAGTTCTCTCCAAGTTCGAGAAAGAGCCCGAAGGTTGAACCCTCAGGTGGATCCATCTTCGACGGAAGAAGGCGACAAGAAGAGAACCATCAACCTCTACAAGGTTTCAAGAAGAAGGAGTTCAAGTTTAGGTATAACCATCTTTCCGAGTAGCTAACTCTTTAGCAAGTTTGCTAGTTTTAGTTTAGAAAAGATCCCGACTTTGTTTAGTCCATGTTGCCCCATGCGCCAAAATTTGATTTTTATACCGTTTCCGCCTCCCCGTAAGAACCGGGGGTCGCAACGTGGACTTACAGTGGTATCAGAGCCTAACTAAACTTAAACTAGCTTGGTAGTGAAGTGTAACGAAGTTCGGAACCGAAAAATCGCAAAACCGGAAAAACCAAAACCCTAAGTTTCTGTTAAATTTTTTTCTGGTCAAAACAAGATTTGTTATACACCTAAAATCGGCTCAGGGTTTTGTGAGAACACCCAAGAAAAACGATCGCATGATTCCCTTAAAGCGCCGCGGTTCCGCGGCAATAGGTGGCTTAGGCCGCGGAACCGCCGCCGTTTTGTTTCCTCTTGTGATCGTTTTTAGTGCAGTGTTCTTCTGGTAGGGTTTTGGGATTTTTAAGATATATTATATGTGCCCAGATTTTCCAGAACTGAAATTTACTTTTGGGGTCCTATAATTCCGTATTTTTTTCCGAACTTCACTGCACTTTGACTATGATGGTTATATCTGTGATGTTTGCATGTATTGAACGTCGGCTAATCGCTATAAGTCGATTAGTCGGGGTTATACATCTCTGTGATCTGTGTTTGATATTGGAATGTGTATATGAATGTGTTGGACTGTCGCGGGTGAATAGCCGGGGTGGATGTGAGATGAGCTTTTGTTTTTCTTTCATTCATTTGTAAATGTAAATTGATGTAATATTATTATTTGTATGGCCGCACAACCGGGTCGGGGTTGTAGCCGTCATTGTATAATTCTTTTTACTGTTTTTGCTCCTAGGATAGACCCATGGAGGGGTGCACAAACTGCCGAGTTCTTGGCGGGTAGTTTGCCGCACCCGTAGGGGTCTTGGGTGGGGTTTTGGCTATTCACCGCGACCGTGTGATCCGCTTTTCGTTGCAGGCTCGAAAGGATTGCGGATTGCTAGTATATCCAATGTATTCATCTGTGATCTGTAATGTCTATCATTGCTTTCTATTTAGGCGTTGCTTATGTTTTACAGCCGCGCTAGCCCAGCCCCCGCTCTGTCGTTAGTTAAGTAACCTAACGAGTGATGACGGGACCCCGTGGCGAATGCGAATGGCATAAGCGTACGTCATATTTTGGTTGTTTTCTGCAATGGTAGGATTAAATGATGGGACACATTAAAAGAACTAATGCAAGAATATCACGCATTAAAAGAACTAATGCAAGATAATAAACCAAGTTGAAGTCGTTGGAACACTTTCGAAAAACCACTCGGTTCTTTTCAAAACTAACTTTTAAATGCGGAGCTTGAGCCACTCCTTCTAAAAGCTATCTCGTTCCATCGATTATATCAAGTTCACTACGTTCACGGTTTCGCCAAAACCATTCGTAGCCCTCCATCATTTCAGTTAAATATACGGTAGTATTCAAGCTATGTATTTTGACCTCACGCCAAGGCATAGTGATTGGTAGCTGCCGGATATTTATCTGTTGCATAGATAGAATGCGTTGGTTTGAGACAGTCGTACCGCCATTTTGGCCTACATCAAGGGTAGGTACGGGTGGATTCAAATCAACCGGGATAATGATGGGAAGAACTTGACATGTGACTTATGACATTTTGACCTCACGCCAAGGTCATAAGAGCATGGGGCAAAAATCCACATCGGGAGTTTCACAAGTACTGAAACTTGCTAGATTTGCATACCATTTGGAGTGTGATGATTCTGGTAGGATTCCTTCAGTTTCATCACGCGATGATATTTGGATCCCGATCCTTCTGTGAGTATATGCTACTCCTCGGGAAATTTCTCACTAAACGATCAATGCTATAAACCTAGTAGGTGCCTAGAAAGGTGTTAGCGGGGCTACGCCCCCAGGGAAAAGAGGTTCTTAAATTAAAGAACTTCGCGAAAGCGTTGGAAAACCTCCCTCGAAGTACTGACACTGGCCTGGCTGAACGGTTAAGCAAGTATTGTACGGTGGGATTAATCCTGGCTAATTCTTCCTTTGTGGTTTGAGGAGGGATTCGAGAGACAGTGGGAGCCATCCTGTTTAGACAAATTAAAAACCATTCTAAACTTGCAAGAGCATCGTGCTAAGTGTTTCTTCTCTCCCCCTGCAGCGACCAAATCGAAATGACTGGACTTAAGTTACTTCTAGATAAAAACATACTGACAGGGCCAAACTACAAAGATTGGCTCAGGAATGTCAAATTGGCAATCACTTACGACAAGCTGGGGTATCTTCTTACCACCAAAGCTCCCCCCGTCCCAGGTCCCACCTCCAGCGTCGCGGATAAGGAAATCCGTAAGACTTGGGAGATTGATTGCGCGAAGGCCAGGTGCCTCGTGCTTGCCTCTATGGACAACGAACATCAGAGGAGGCATGAGAATATGGACCTCGAGTCCATATTTCTCCATACAAAAGAACTGTATGGAGAGCAGTCTCGTATCGCAAGATACGAAGTGTCGAAGAAGTTATTTTCGACAAAATTGGCCGTCGGATCATCGGTAGCGGACCACGTGCTTAAGATGATTGGCTACACTGAGGAGCTCGCGGAACTTGGGACCACGTTGGACAGTGAACTCTATACGGATTTAATTCTCCAGTCCCTTCCATCCACTTACGCCCAGTTCATACTGAATTTCAACTTGCAAGAAAAGGAAGTCGAACTTTCAGAACTCCTCAACATGCTGAGGAGCGCAGAGGGCACCCTACAGAAGGGTAGGGAAACACCCGCTTTGTTTGTAGGAGGATCTTCTTCCTCTAGGTCCAAGGCGAAAGCCAAGGGAAAGAGGAAGAAAGCCCCCGCCAAACCAAGAGGCGGTGTTAGTAAAGTGGGTACGAAGGGAAAGGAAAAGGCAACAAAGATTGCGGGGAAGCTTGTTGGTAAAGAGGAATGCTTCTATTGTCACAAGAGTGGACACTGGAAGAAAGATTGCAAGGCTTGGAAGGCCAGGACACAGGAACTGAAGCAGGTTGCGGCTTCAGCTTCAGGTGTGTATGTTATTGAAAACTGTCTTTCTATAAACTCTACTTCCTGGGTATTGGATACCGGATCAGGATCTCATATCTGTAATTCTTTGCAGGCGTTGAGAAACCGTAAGTTTTTGAAGGCAGGTGACATGACCCTCAGAGTTGCGAACGGAGCTAGCATGGATGCTAAAGCCGTGGGGGACTATCACCTGGGAATGACAGATGGGCATGTTTTGGTTTTGCGTAGTTGTTTTTTTTACCCAACGCAACTTGTAATATCATTTCTGTATCTTTGATTTCTAAAGAAGGTTATGAATTTGCGTTTGTAAGAAATGTTGTAAACATTCACCTTAATCAAGTTCTGATTGGGTCAGGTATATTGAGCAATGGTATTTACGTATTAAACCAACCACAGATTTTCAATGTCCAGAATACACACAAAAGGAAGTCTCCAGATATCAATCAGGCTTTCTTATGGCATTGTAGACTGGGTCACATCAATGAGACACGGTTGACTAAGTTACATAAAGAAGGATACTTGGATCCGTTCGAGTATCAGTCTTATGCCACTTGTGAATCTTGTCTCATGGGAAAGATGACAAAGACTCCGTTCACTGGACACGGAGAAAGAGCAAGCGAGCTCTTGGGACTCATACACAGTGACGTGTGTGGTCCAATATCTACACATGCGCGAAGCGGTTATTCATACTTCATTACTTTCACAGATGATTTCTCTAGGTATGGACATGTCTTCTTAATGAAGCACAAATCCGAGGCCTTTGAGAAATTTCGGGATTACAAGAATGAAGTTGAAAAACAGACCAGCAATAGTATCAAGATTCTAAGATCGGATCGAGGTGGAGAATACTTAAGTGCCGAGTTCCTGAATTACTTAAAAGAGAATGGAATTCTCTCTCAGCTCACTCCTCCATACACTCCGCAACACAACGGTGTATCGGAGAGACGGAACCGAACCCTATTGGATATGGTACGGTCCATGATGAGTAACGCTGAGTTACCACGATCTTTCTGGGGGTATGCGTTAGAAACAGCTGCATACCTTTTGAACCGAGTTCCTACTAAGACTGTGCCTACCACACCATATGAGTTATGGAGTGGGAAGAAACCCTATCTTCAGTACCTGAAGATTTGGGGATGTCCAGCTTATGTCAAAAAGCAGCATACGGACAAGCTCGAGGCACGCTCAGTACTGTGCAAGTTTGTGGGATACCCAAAGAACTCCAGGGGGTATCTTTTCTATTACGCAGAGGAACAAAAAGTCCTTGTTTCTCGTAATGCCCAATTTCTGGAACATCAGTTCTTGGAAAAAGAAGTAAGTGGGAGCGCAATAGAACTGGAAGAAATTCCAGAACCTCAGACTATTACTGAAAGCTTAGTGGAACCAGAGGGTTCGAAAGAACAGGACATTCCTATGCCGCTCCGCAGAAGTAGTAGGCAGTCTCATCCGCCCGAGAGATACTACGGTTTTCTCATAGACGGGGATAGAGAGGATTGCATCATTGACTATGATGAGCCTACTAGCTTCCAACAGGCTGTTCAGAGCGTTGACTCGGTAAAATGGCTGGATGCAATGCGGACCGAAATGGAGTCCATGTACACCAACAAAGTATGGACGTTGGACATTGCTCCAGACGGGGTAAAACCCGTAGGATGCAAGTGGATCTTCAAAAGGAAGATTGGTGTAGATGGACAGGTTGAGACCTATAAAGCTAGACTTGTAGCAAAGGGTTTCCGTCAAAGACCTGGTTTGGACTATGATGAAACCTTTTCTCCAGTGGCTATGCTGAAATCCATTCGGATCCTTCTTGCCATTGCTGCTTTCCACGATTATGAGATTTGGCAGATGGACGTAAAAACCGCTTTTCTAAATGGAAATCTAGAGGAGTGTGTCTATATGGATCAGCCAGAGGGTTTCATTCAGAGTGGGAGCAGCGGAAAAGTGTGCAAGTTGCTTAAGTCCATCTATGGACTAAAGCAGGCATCGCGGAGTTGGAACATCTGTTTTGATGAGACGGTCAAGGAATTTGGCTTTATCAAAAATCCAGATGAACCATGCATCTATAGTAGATTTGTAGCGAGAACTGTAGTATTCCTCGTTTTATACGTGGATGACATTCTCTTAATAGGAAATGACATTCCTATGCTACAATCTGTCAAGGGATTCTTGTCACAAAGCTTCTCCATGAAAGACCTGGGTGATGCTTTGTACATCCTGGGGATCCGGATCCATCGTGATAGATCCAAGAGGATATTAGGACTTTCACAGTCCAGGTACATCGACACTATACTGAAAAGATTCAGTATGGAAGATTCCAAGCGCGGTAACCTACCGGCTTGTCACGGGATCACCCTCTCTAAAGAGATGTCTCCCAAGACTGATTTGGAGAGGGATCGCATGTCTATTATACCCTACGCTTCTGCGGTAGGCTCTATAATGTATGCGATGTTGTGTACCAGACCGGATGTAGCTTATGCACTGAGTGTGGTAAGCAGGTATCAGTCAAACCCTGGGGAGAAACACTGGATAGCGGTAAAGAACATTCTCAAGTACCTGAGAAGGACAAAGGAGATGTTCTTGGTGTATGGCGGAAAAGACCTCCAGATCGAGGCCTTTGCTGACTCCAGCTTCCAGAGTGACAAGGATGATTCCAAGTCCATGTCGGGTTTTGTCTTTACCCTCAATGGAGGGGCGGTGTGTTGGAAGAGTTCCAAACAGGAAACCGTTGCAGACTCGACTATGGAAGCGGAATACATCGCTGCATCTGATGCCGCAAAAGAAGCTGTCTGGATAAGGAAGTTCTTGAAAGAACTTCAGGTGGTTCCGTCCATTGTTGACCCAATACCTCTGTATTGCGACAACAACGGGGCTATAGCTTTAGCGAAGGAACCCAGGTCCCATCAGAGATCCAGGCACATCTTGAGGCGGTATCACCTGATCAGGGAGATCGTGGATCGCAAGGAGATCGAGGTTCGGAGGGTTGCTTCAGAAGAAAACACTGCAGATCCATTCACCAAGGCCCTACCCCAGACTCAGTTCGAGCGGCTGATCGAGATGATAGGTCTTCGATACGCCAGTACATGGCCTTAGTGCAAGTGGGAGATTGTTAGTGTATATGCCCTAGAGGCCATTACTGTATCATACTAGTTTGTATATTACTTAATGGAAGCTTGGGATATTCACCTTGTATAAACAATCTTGCTCAATATAGTAGTATGCTACTTGGTTTGTTTCTACTTCAATGTGTACATGTGCTTATTTTGCGATATCACCTATACGCATTAGTGGAGCCCTTAGGATCTTTGCTTGATTACCAGCATTGTGATGGCAGTCACACTAGTGGGGGCTGGGTAATCTATAAGCACATCCTTATACAGGTCCCTAGTCGCAGGACTATCGAGACAGGGCATCGATACTCCGGAGTAGACTAGCGTATGCGCTTCTCATCCCAGTGTGGGAGATGGTCTGTCCCACAGCCATCAGTACGTCGTACTGGAGATAGTATACGGGTGCTCGTTAGGTTACGAGTACACTGGACAGGACTCGTCGGGAACTGACAGGTTGGTATTATACCTATCGTCAGTTATCAGTTCCCAGGTGACATGAGTACAGCTTAGTCCGCTGACTTGATACTGGCACTTCGCCTCGAGTACGTTCCCACTGCACTTTGATCACTACCCTACCACGGCTCAAAGGAGTCGTGCAAACAGGTAGTGGTTGGGTGCAGTCCCGAAGCACTTGGAGGCAGTGACGGTTAGACAGGATTCGTCTCTCCCGGTATTGGGGGTTGACATCACGCTGTTTCTAGGAGAGCCATTACACAAGTAGTCCCTGGCCAGGGCAAGCGAGATATACTGGTAGGCTTCCAGTGTTATCTCAGGGTGTTTTGGGCTTCACTCCGACACGACTTGTACCGCTATTGGGGGACTGACGTTTTACCGCCCCCTAGGCCCGACATGCGATGTATCAGACGAACAGACCGGACTGTACGGAGAATGTCACATTCAGACTCAGTAGGAGTTCAGATGGGGTTCACCTCGTCAGGCTTCTTGTCGGCATCTACCTGGGGACCGTTACGCACAGCTAGTGCCGCTTGCGGTCTGTGGTTAAACCCACTGCCAGCGTAGTGTCGAGTCTTTAGAGTCCCACACAGAGGGTATTCGCCTCTGGGCAAAACAGAGTAGAGGTCGCATGGTTTTGCGACAGGGTTCGTTCTCATCCGCGCACTTGTGCACGTTTTGGAGTCCGGACGGATTATACTGGCAGGCTCTGGTTTGAGCCAGATACTGGTATATGTTTTGGGGTTGCTTTTATATCTCGGTATTCTTGTTCCTCGGAACGAGAATGCAGGTGTGTATACACAGTTGCTTGAGGCGGAGGATGAGGTATTTCATTAGGGTTTCGGAACGGGTGCGTTTGCACAGTTGACAGTCGTCATTTTCCAAACCCTAATAGATTTATGAAATATCAATTAATAATAGTAATTAAATGAAATATTGTTATGGTTGATTTTGTTGACTTGTTGACCATGGTTGGCTTGTTGACCATGGTTGAATATTGACCACCATCATGCTTTGAAAGATTCTCCTTGATTCATGCTTACACTCATTTATTGAAAGTTATGATAGTGGTCATTCCAAATACAACCATCAACTATTTCATTTTTGATTTATTATTATTAATTTGATAATTCCCTTTCTTTTAGTTATGGTTGCAAAAGAAAAGAGCTCATTCTTTGATAATCATTCTCTCTCCTCACTTCATCTTCTTCTTCCTCAAGCTCAAGGTGATTCCTTCTCATGTGTTGAGAATCCCTCACCTTGAAAAGAAAACAACCCCTAGACACTCTCTACTCACTCTAGGATCAAAGGATTAGCAAGCCGGAGATTCTAGTTCTCTCCAAGTTCGAGAAAGAGCCCGAAGGTTGAACCCTCAGGTGGATCCATCTTCGACGGAAGAAGGAGACAAGAAGAGAACCATCAACCTCTACAAGGTTTCAACAAGAAGGAGTTCAAGTTTAGGTATAACCATCTTTCCGAGTAGCTAACTCTTTAGCAAGTTTGCTAGTTTTAGTTTAGAAAAGATCCCGACTTTGTTTAGTCCATGTTGCCCCATGCGCCAAAATTTGATTTTTATACCGTTTCCGCCTCCCCGTAAGAACCGGGGGTCGCAACGTGGACTTACAAATACATCCATATTATTATCTTTATTAGGGCATGACATGGTCGCTACCTGGAAAGAGAGAGAAGAAAACACTTTAGCGTATGCTCTTGCAAGATCAGATTGGTTATTATCTTATCTAATCAAGATGGCTCCCACTGGTTTTTATCAAATCTTCCTTCAAACCCTAAAAGGAAAGACTAGCCGGGATTAATTACACACTACAAGTTCGACAATCTTTCAGCCAGGCCAGTGTCGGTACTTTGAGGGAGGTCCCCCGTGCTTTCGCACGAACCTAATTAATGTAAACCTCGTTTTCCCAGAGGCGTAACCCCGTTGACACCTTTCTAGACACCTACTCGATCAGCTAATTGCAATGTGTAAAACTCTCTCAGGAGTAACTCTTACTCGCAGTGGGTATCGGGATCCAACTATCTCATAGAAGGTATGCAATCTCATTGCAAATTTCAACACTTGAAATTCCCGATAATGCTTTTGCCCCTAGCGTGCTATGACCTTGACGAAAGCCAACAAACCACAGCCCGCTAGTCAAGTTCAACCCGTACATTTCTTGACTGAATTAAACCCACCCGCACGACCCTTGACGAAAGCCAACAAAGCCGTACGACTACCCTAATCCAGTCGCATCATATGCAGCAGATAAGCAGTATATAGCTACCGCACACTACACCTTGACGAAAGCCAACAAATGTAGCACGAATACTATATGCAACTTATCTGAAATGACGGAGGGCTACGACAGGTTTTTCTGAAAACCTATTGCGTAATGAACTTGATATCGTTGTAGAATCAAATGAAGTTTTGAAATGGAGTGATTTTGAGGCTTTTCTAGTTTTGCTAAAGGGGTCACTCCCGGTGAAGGGATCGTCGGCCCTTTCCTCGTCGAATGAGGTGCGGGATATATCATATATATCACTGTGCAAAGCAAAAACTATAGAAGCAATCAAAAGTCAAACCGAGTGTGTAGCATCTGCCAGTTATTGCTAAAGGAGTCACTCCCGGTGAAGGGACCTCGGTCCTTTCCTCATCGAATAAGGTGCAGGGTATATCATATATACCGCTATGCAAAGCAAGAACTGTAGCTACCTGTTTTGTTTAAAATTTGATTCTACAACATCTTAGGTTTCTTTTCTTTCATTAATCACATTAATGAAGTCCCATCATTTAAGTCACCTAAACATCACAGATAAATACGACGTACACTTATGCCATCCGCATTCGCCTGGATGTCCCCTCGTGCACCGTTAGGTTAGGTAACTAACGACAGAGCAGGGCAGGGCTAGTGCGGGTGAAAAACATAAGTAACGTCTATATAATATATCATATATACTATATACTGTATCTATCACAGAACATCACATGATCACATCACATATATCGCAGCAGAAGAAACATATGAAACATTGGATATACTAGGACGTCCGTGTTTTCAATACGAGCCAGTATAAAACACGGATTCCACAGTCGTGATGAATAGCCAATCCCACACCCCTAGACCCCTACGAGAGCGGCAAGCAACCCTACCAATTCTAGGGTTAGGAGACCCGGACTCGACTCCTCGAGATGGTCTCCCACTGGACCCTAGAACCCGGTTACTTGTGCTCCCCTCCTTGGGTCTATCCTAATGCGGAAAAGTAAATAATATACAAAAGGTGACAACTTCCGCAACCTGGAAGTGCCCCAATAAAAAAAATATTACATACAAGTTTTTACATGAATTAAAATGAAAAACACTCATCTCACATAAAAACCCCCGGCTATTCAAACACGACAATCCAATATAACATATCCAGCAACACATAACATCGCATGTCAACAACGTAAGTAAATATACGCATCCCAATTGTCGTTGACATATAGCAACGAAACCGGCGATACCACATATTACACTTACGGTCACAGAAAAGAAAGTGTAAAACTACAACAGTTGGAATTCGCAACCTTTTTAGACATCGCATGCCTAACACTTATAAACCCCGCATTTTAGTCCCATTATCGAAAACTCTTTTCAATATCAGGTGAGACTAAACCGCTAGATTTATAACATTCATCCAGTTATCTCATAACTGTTTGTGAATTCCAATTATTGTATCCCATTCCGGATAAATAGAAAATATTAAACTTTCCGATTGAACATTCGAACACCCAAGTTTTCCCGAAACTGTTCAACACATGAAATAAGTTCAAAGACATTCACTTCATGCCTCAGTACCAACGGTCCAGCCGTAGAAGGGTCAAGCCAACGCCTCACATGTGGCACGCCGTACTGCCCCAAACCCGAAGGTTCAAAGGGCAGTTCAAGACGGTCACATAATCGAGTTAAGGTTTGTTGTCTTCTAGAGGGACCATCGCGTTACTTGCACTACTTGGAACGTCTTTAAACCTGAGAAAAATCCAACACTTGGAAATTTTCCGGCAGGGGAAAAGTTGGGTATTTATATCCGGTCGAACTTTTTAACATATTCAAAAAAATATCCGGAATCCACATAGACAAAATCTGATAATCCGATCGAATCATCGAATCCCCAAAATAACCCCAGAAAATTCAACTCTTGAATAAATATTAAAAATTCCCATAAAACTCAGCACCTGAAAACATGAATTACTGTGCAAAGTTTAAAGGCAAATCCCATCAAGTGGCCGCGGAACCGCCGCAGAAGCCAGGCTTCTGCCGCGGTTCCGCCGCGCTTTAGAGGCATCATGAGATAATTTTTGCACCGTAATTCTTAGAATTCCCTGCTGAATTTTTTAAGCATTTTTAATCTGGAAAAAACCCAGTTTTTGAAAAAAGTCCAGAGAGCAATTTCTTTTAGGGTTTCGATGTTCATTCGGGTTTCAAACGTCGTCTAGACATCGCCTAAGGCTCTAGCTAGGCTCTGATACCACTGTAGGGATCCTAGGCACTCTCAAGAGGTCTCACAAGGCATCAACCATGCCAATTTTAAATTTTACATGTGCCGAGAAACTCTAATGCGGATCGTTAACTAGAATTTTAGGCGAAACATTAAACTAGTTAACAACTTAACTAATGATAAGAAGCTACAACCTTTGTAGATCCGGTTATCCACTTTCTTAGCTCCACGTAGTCGTCCCCTCGCTGTCCATCTCGAATCCCGGACTCTTGCATCGGCTTCATCGGAGAAAATGAGCGGACTAGTCGTCGGCTACGATGCCGAAGATGATCTACGTCGAGGTTACACAAGATCAAGCTCCAACTTCACCAAGTTGTAAAACTTGTGAAGAAAACACCCTATACTACTTGGCAAGAGGTAGAGGGTGAAGAAATAGGAGGTGGGTTCACTTTAGAATTGGATTTCTCACATTTTTGCTCAAGATGCCATTGATGGAATCAAGCTTTCTTTCTTGATGAAGATGATGAAGAAGAAGAAAGAATATGATAAGTGTTGCTTTTAAAATGAAAATAAAATCAATACTTATCATATGCTAACCATGGTAAAGTGTAGAGAATAGATCATGGTTAGTTAGAATGGTTAGGGTTAAGGATGAAGACAAAATGGTAACTAAGTCAAACCTTCATGAAGTTTCAACTAAATACAAAGAAAGCCACCATTTTTCTTCATAATCCTTTCCAAAATAAATAAATAAATAAATGAGTAATAAAAAGGAAACCCTAATCATTACACAACCATGGTTTAATCTTTACACAAAACACAAGTTAGCATGCAACATCAAACATGATACAATCAAGTGCACACAAAATATATCACATATACAATATGTTTTTCAAGTGAGAAAATCCCTTTAAAGTGAACGAATACTAGTTAATGTAAACTAATATATCAAATATATATAATTATACATTAAATCATTAAATCAACACTTGATTCAATGATCCGGTCATGTCGCACATAACCGACTAGTATCCAATGTATCGAATTATCGAATCAATCTTCGATTCGATAACTAGGTTATATCGCATACAACCATTCGAAACATTAATCGTGAGAATGCAATACGGTATCACATACACGCATTATTCTTGGTCCCGCACATATCTCATATGCGCTCCTATTTCGTTTCGCTTAAGCCAGGAAACCTCTGTGTAGGACTCTAAAGACTCGTCAATACGCCGGTAGCAGATGATGATCATATCAAGCACCCACAAGCCGCAAGCGGTCTGCTAAACGTAACGGCCATCCGGGTATTGAGCGATCAGAAGATCGACGAGCTAGCCCGCTCACACTCCTGTGAATCCAACCAGTAACACTTACCGTACAGTCCAGTCTGTTCGTCTGATATGTCGCATATCAAGTCTAGGGGTGGTAAACGTCAGACCTCAATAACCGATAAGTCGTGCCGCTGTGAGGCTCATAACGGGTCGAGAAACTACTGGTAACACTTACCAGCAAATCTCTGATCAGCCCTGGCCAGGGACTTCCCTGTTACGGCCAATCAAGCACAGCGCAACATCAACCCCCAATACCGGGAGAGACGAAACCCCTCCTATCGCTCATTGCCTCCATGTGACTCGGGACTGTACCCAAAGACCACCGTTTTGCACGCCCTCATGGACGTGGTAAGGTGGAGATCAAAGCACAGTGGGAATCACACAAGACTCTATGACGATCTCGGGTCTACAGACTAACCTGCACAAGTGTCACCTGAGAACTGCCATCTGACGTGAGGTATAATACCATCTGGGAGTTCTCGGCGAGTCCGTCCAGTGTACCCAGTCTCCACTGAGCACCCGTATACCATCTCTGATGTCAAACACCAATGGATATGGGATCATCCATCGCCCATCTCATGGGTCGAGAAGCATATACGCTAGTCTACACTGGTATATCGATGCCCCGTCTCGATACACCCACGACTAGGGACATTGAAGGATGTACCTATGGACTACCATGTCCCCACTAGTATGATCTACATCATAGTCCAGGTAGTCAAGTACACATCCTAAGGGTTTTACCAACATGTAACTATAAGACAGTTTAAAGAGACAAGTGTACATGTTAAGATAAAGAGCAACCAGATAGCATACTATCATATCGAGCAAGAAAGTCATCTCTATATATGTCCAAGCATCCAATATAATATACATCATCTGTACAATACTGGCCTCTAGGGCATACATACAACTAACACAAGGACGTTCTCTTTTGTTTTGCACAGTGGTATTCGGTTATGAATATCCAGCACCTCAGTCGACGAGGCAAGGGCCGAGATCCCTTCATCGGGAGTGACCCCTTGGATAGAAGTTTGCGTCAGGGTAATAACCTCACTATCGCCGATTGCCTTTTTGCTTTGCATCGTGGTATTCATTTGGAATATCCTGCACCTCATTCTACGGGGAAAGAGCCGAGATCCCTTCACCGGGAGTGACCTCTTTAGCAAAGGTTTTCGCTACTATATTTTTATAAAATGCTATCCGGTTCCTTCAACGATATCAAGTTCATTACGTTAAAGGTTTTTCACCAAAAACCATTCGTAGCCCTCCGTCATTTCCTACAAGTGGTACTTAGTATTCGTGCTACGTTTGTTGACTCCGTCAAGGCGTAGTGTACGGTAGCTAAGTGGTGCTTGTTTGTAGCATGGATATGCGATTGGTTAGGACAGTCGTACGGCCTTGTTGTCTCCGTCAAGGGCACGTACGGGTGGGTTTAATGCAATCAAGATAATGAAGGGTTGAACTTGACTAGGACTCTTTGATTTGTTGACTCCGTCAAACTCACTTGGGTCCTAGGGGTAAAAACACACATCGGGAGTTTCTAAAGAAACTGAAACTTGCAAGGCATGCGCATACCTTCTAGAGTGTGGTGACTTGAGTGGATTCCATCAAGTTATCATGCGATGATAATTGGATCCCGATTCCCACTGATGAGTTGGTTTACTCCTCAGGTGATCCCGACTAATTCTTCTTTCAGGTTTGGAGAAGAATTTGAGGTTACAGTAGGAGGTTTCCTGATTAGATAAAGTGATAACCATTCTGATCTTAGTTAGAGTGCACGTAGAGTGTTTCTTTTCTCTCTCTGTTTGGCAGCGACCATGACCCGACCCTTGACTATGACTCAGTGACCAAGTTAACCGAACTTTCTTATAACACTGGCTTTTGGATTGTCGGAGTTGCATACCTCATTGCCACTCCTACTTTTACCCTTTTTCTCCAGAACACCTCGTATTACTACGAACGTCCACTTCCATTGGATAAAACCATCGTATGGTTATATACGAACTCGAAGGAACTTGTTCCAGATTCGAGGATGGTTTCCGGTTCTGGAGAAAATGAATAGGATTATTCAGTTGTCTTTTCCTTTCACCTTCTCTCAGGTTGCGAGTGCTCCTTGGATTAGGACAGTACACCTGTTACGCTTATTGGATAGTCTTCTTCCAAACCATAGGCTGGTGCCGAACGGTAGGGAATGAAGAAAACCAATTAGCCTAACGATGGTGTACAGAAGGTAATAAGTTATGACATATAAAGGGATTAGAAAGAGGGCAAAGTAAATTGCGACTGCTATTCACGACCAAACCAAGTATTTCATCGCCAGTCCTATTTCACCTTTGTATTTCTCCGGAACACCCCGTATCACTACGAAGATCCACAGATTATTGGATACTCCATCGTATGGTTATATACAAACTCGAAGGAACTTGTTCCAGTTCGGGGATGGATTCTGGTTCAGAAGAAATAGGAATAAGGTTTATTCAGTTGTCTTTTATCTTTACCTTCTCTCGCATTGCGAGTGATCCTAGGACTTGGACAGCACACCTATTATGCTTATTGGATAGTCTTCTTCCAAACCATAGGCTGGTGCCGAACGGTAGGGAAGGAAGAAAACCATTTAGCCTAACGATGGTGTGCAGAAGGTAGCGACTAAAGACAAATAAAGGGATTTGAGAGATGGCAAAGAAGTATACGGTTACAGTCATGAATTTGGATAATGGAAGAGGCATTAGTAGGAATATCCGGATACCCTTTCGAAACATTTTCATGCTTCAGTTTCACTGTGCATTGTTAATAGAAAACTGATTTCCCAATTAAACGCTTGCTCCAGGGTATGTATTTACCAGGTATGACTCTTACATCTGTATGGTTTTACAGATGAAGAGTGGGAGTAGGTTATTGGGAATTAGGTGATCATCCTCATTATATCGGGATTCGTTGTAATTGGTGATATTTGAGGAAATCGCCTGGGTTGTTTGCCGGATGGCAAATATTTGGTTTTGAATATCCGTTGTTATGCACCAATTTCAAATTGATATATCTGTACGTTTATTTTTTATAAAGTGAGATATAACTTTTTGAAATTATGTCCATGACATTTACCTATATCAGTGGATGGTTAGGTAAGGAGCATTAAACAGCGGTGTAATTCTTCTTAGCCATAAGTACAGTTTTCAGCCTACGACACACAGGGAATGAGTTATTAGACTCAAGGGACTTATACAGAGTATTGTATATTGTCCAGTGTCCATTGGGACAAAGGGGTTGGTCCTCGTACTATATTCGGTTTACTTATGACTTCTCTAGTTTTTAGAAAAGTGTTTCGTAGAAACACAAGGTCCAAGTTTTGAGAAGTTATAGGTATATGAATAAAGTAGAGAACCAGGTATTGCAAGTATCAGGATTCTTCAAGGTGATCGAAGATGTAGATACTTGTGTATGGTATTCAGTTAATAGTAATGATTATGAGAACTTGCTTCTCTTTCAGGTTACTCATATTTGGATGTACTCCTAAGTTAAGTAATGTTGATCAGCCTCCCTCCATTTAGTTGACATGCACTGAAGACAGCTGCATGATTTGGATCTGGTTCCAATTAAATCAGTGCCTCTATTTCTATATTGGATATAGGACGGTTCATATCTTAACGATGTTAAGGTACGAGGAGTTGTCCGGCTTATGCTTAAAACCAGACTCTGGATAACTCAAGGCACGTTTCTGTAATGGACGTTTGTGGGTTGACCCGGGCTATGACGAGGGTTGATTTTCTACCATCTGGAAGATCAATAATGATATTGTTCTTGACTCTCCACAGTTTTAATAAAAATGTGTTTTTTTTTCATAAAACAGTAGTGGGAGTATGGTAGAACTGGAAGTGATTTCAGAACCGCAAACGATTACTAAAAATTTGATAAGAACCTAAAGATTCAATCTGGATTGACATTCCATTGGCCACTCCGCAGATATGGTGGGTAACCTCAGACACCCGAGAGGTATTCCGGTAGCCTCAAGAACGGTGACAGGGAGGTTCTTGTTTACCCAGACTTGCCATTGCTGTTGTTCCAGATTGTGAGACCCGGAAGGAGGATGAGTATAGCGTCGTTGTAAACTAGCTTTAGAAGTGTACGTGTATATGACTCTGCCAGAGGGTTGTCATAGTCAGTGGGAGCAGCGGAAGCATAGTGGACAAGTAGCTTATGTCTATATATAGACTAAAGCAGATATAGCGGAGATAGATTATGTATTTCTGATGTGACAGTCATAGGTTTGACTTCATCAGAATAGGGGATGAATCTGTTAAGAAGGTAGTAGGGTGTGATGTCCTGGTATTTAGATGACATACACAGAGTAGGAAGTAAAATTCCTATACTACGATCGGTTATACTTTGGTTTTCATACAGTAGTTTCTCCATATAAGGCTTGGATATTATATCAGACATTCTGGTTACTAGATCTATGGTTTTAGATCAAGATTTGGGTAGTTTCCCAATCTGGGTACTTCGACAGCATTCTACAGGTGTTTTAGAATGGATGACTCCTGGCTCGGTAGTGTACCTGTGGGTGATGGAGTCACCCTCTCTAAAGCTGTCTTACAGACTAAAGGGGAGAGGGATGCGCATGATTGGCAGATCACTTGCTTAGGCAATTGAGTCAATCATGAGTTGTCAAGTACCATACCGGATGTTGTTTTTTGCACTAGATGCAATAACTTGATATTAATCCTATCCTGGAGAAATGTTCGGAAGCAGTTTTAGAACACAAGTGGATGTTCTAGGCATATGATAACAACAAACTCTTTCGGGAGACGGTTATCATTCCAGGCTTCCAAGGTGACTTGGATGATAGAGTGACTGTCATAGTTATAGTTTTCCCTCTGACGAGGGGCAGTGTTTTGGACAGGCGATCCAACCGGACACTGAGGGAGACATGACGCAGGATACTGATTAAATTCAGTTGACGATACAGTCTAAGAAGATTGGATTTGGAGTTCATTTATGAGCTAGGTCCCATCAGATATCCAGACATATTCTAAGACAGGCATTGCTCATTTCGGGAGATGGCTTTTTCCGCGAACTTGAGATGAAGAGAGACATAGAAAGAAACATCAGGGCGGATCCACTCACTGAGGCTATTCCTCGAATGCAATAGTTTCGCAAACGGGCTTTGTGAGACTGATTAGTAGAGGAGTTGGGTGTTCGGTATCACACGGGCTGTGAGTATGCGACATCGCAATAATTAGCCTTGAGTGCAAGTTGGAGATTGTTGGATATAGTGCCCTCAGAGTCAATTATTGGATCGCATGCACGTGATTGCAATAATTGAGGGAGGACCTATACCGGTAGGACAGTCTTACTCGAGAGGTTTGTATACTATCTGGTTTGTCTTTATCATCGTGTACATGCTTTAGGTGACATTGTTGTTCACTATTACACGTTGATAGAGAATAGTATGCTAGCATGGTTTGTCTTTATTATCGTGTACATGCTTTAGGTGACATTGTTGTTCACTATTACATGTTGATAGAGCCCTTAGGATTCTTGCTTGACTACCAGCAGTATGATGGCGATCATATACGTGAGAGTTGGGTAGTCTATAAGCACATCGTTAAAGTGGTCCCTAGTCGTGGGAGTTTCGAGACTGGGCATCGATACTCCATTAGTAGACTAGTGTATACAGTCGAGACCCCGACGAGGGGCGGTGGTTGGTCTCACAAGCCATTGGTGCCAGTTGGATCACCTAAGATGTATACAGGTGCTCATTGGGTTATGAGTACACCGGACAGGACTCGCTAGGAACATGCTAGTTGGTATTATACCTGACGTCAGATAGCAGTTCCCTGGTGACATGTGTACAGGTTAGTTCATCGACCTGAGATCGTCATTTGTCTCGTGTGAATTCCCACTGTACTTTGATTACTACCCTACCACGGCTCAAAGGAGTCGTGCAAACAGGGTACAGTCCCGAGCAACATGGAGGCTGTGAGCGGATCGGCAGGGGTTTCGTCTCTCCCGGTATTGGGGGTGAGATCGTGCTGTGTCTAGGAGAGCCATTACATGAAGTCCTTGGCCAAGGCAGGAGATTTACTGGTAGGTATTCCAGTAGTATCTCAGGGTGTTATGGGCTACACTCCGACATGACTTGTACCGCTTTTGGGGGTCTGACTTTTACCAACCCCCTAGGCCCGACATGCGATGCTCATAGACGAACGGACCGGACTGTACGGATATTGTCACTGACAGGCACTGTAGGGTGTCAGGATGAGTTCGCTCATCGACCTCCCTTTTGGTCAATACGTGGTAGCCCGTTACGTACGGCTAATACCTCTGAAGTGCTAGTAGTTAAATCCACAGCCAAAGTATTGACGAGTCTTTAGAGTCCCCCACAAACAGTTTCTCAAGTTTCGGGCGAAAAGATGTAGAGACCGTATGACATATGGCAGGGTCCGATCATATACGTGCGGTAGTGCACTGATCATGATCGGGCGGATCATGCTAGTGGGTTTTGGTTTAATCCGGATCCTAGTATTAGATTTGTTGGATTACTTTAGTCTCATCGCATTCGCATTCGGTCGGAATGCGGATGCAGGTATGTATATACAGGTGAGGGGTGTCCTTGTGATCTGTCACGAGTTTACTTTAGATGTTGCCGGATCTTTTATTGTTGGACCAAACATTTGGATTAATGTTTGGATGGTGGAAATTATGAGCTAGAATTCATCATGAGATGCATTAAATGTGACATGGACATATATAGTGACTCATGGTCTCTTTTTTGTGTAAAATGTCACATTAATGTTTGATTTGTGTGTTGAATTGATAAGAGGAAAGAGAGGGGCAGCGATGATATGGTTGTTAGCTCTCATATTATTGTTATAACTCACTCTCATTTTTATCATTCTATCACAAAAGGAAAAGAAAGAGAAAAACTTCTTCTTCTTCCTCTTTCTTCTCTAGCTCATAATCTCCATCAATGGCAACACCTTCAACCTCCATCCATCTCATGGATGCAAGAGACAAAGTGATCACAAACATTCTCTACATCACCTTGGACACGTCGACTAGCACACTTCGTGCCTGAGTTGCTTCGGATGAAGCGGGAGCCCGTAAAAGGAATCGATGATGTGGTGCCCTTTCCGACAAGGAGATCGAGACCGGAGATGCCGCGAGGAGCTTGGGATAGTGGCCAAAGACCGAAGGACGCGGATCGATCGGTATAGCCTTTTCCAACCGTTTCTCTAGTTGCTAGTTTAGCGTTAATTGTTCGATCCGGGTAAAGGTTAAGGTAGCGCCAAGTTTTTGAAAAGTTTTGTTTCCGCATTTTGGCCTCGGATTGACAGCCGGGGCGCTGCCATAACCCAACAGCTAGTACCTACCGGTGATTGTATTTGTGCTCGGCGGATATCCAGAGGATACTGACTGGAGTCGAGAGATGATATTGGCGGATCCGGACTGACGGAGCCCGTGGGCCGATCCGGACTGACGGAGCCCGATATATGAGGATTTACGTGCCGATGCTGGGCACAGCTTTCATGATGTTTTCGAGTGTCGATGCTGGACACTCCGGTTCCATAATTTTGATGTGTCGCGAGGGACACATGTTCATTATATTCTCATACTTCCATGCATATGCTTTATGATATTTTCATGCATGATGTTTATTGTCATTGGGTGACACGTGGACGATTTCCACATGCATATAGTTGACATTGATCACATAGTTGGATGATATCCACATATTCATAGACTTCATGATATAGTCGACATTGATCATACCTCATATTTATGATATGTTATTACCTGAGGCACTGGCACGAGCACTTGGCACTACACTCATGTATAGATGTTACATTGCCACCTTATCATGCTTCAGACTTATTCATTTGAGGTTTATATATATATTTGATCGTATTGACCTAGGATTGTGTCATACATACGATTTCTGCTTTGTGATGTTTTCTATTCACGAGTTGGCAACTCACCCCCGTTGTGCCACAGTTCTTGCAGGTTTTACCGTACAGGTTTTATTGCGGCTTTTCTGGCACACTGCTTCCCTTACGGGTGATTTGCTTTGGTAGGTGGGTTCTTTTGCATCAGAATCACCACCGTTATGTATTATTCAGTTGTATCAAGTAATTCCATCAACCAAACTTGTATATTGTTTCAGACTTAGAAAACCAGTTATGTATTATTTCGACCTTAGAGTCGCGCGTTGTAGTATTATAGTTTTCATGCTGATTTTGAGTTTTCCTTTAAATTTTGATCCTCGCCCTTCGGCGTTGTATATTACTGCTTGCGTGGTTATGACCGTCGATTGACAAAAAGCTAGCTCCCGCTTGGGGATGCCTTTTATCATTGTATATATATTATTCATGTTGTACCCCGTTCGGGGCCAGTATTTACAAAGGAAACTCTGCCGAAATTTTCAGAAAAAATTAGAGATTTTAAAAATGCATATTCGGCTTACTTATTTAAAAAACCTTGTTTTTCAAACATGTTTCTTCACTTCTTAAAAACCAGTTTTCTTTATTTACTCCTTCAAATGGTTTTAGATTTCTGGGCTTTTGGCTTACTTGAATTAGATGGGGTCCTATAAACTTCATATGATTCAATAGCCAGTCACGTGCTATTTCGAGTCGTGACAATGTTGGTATCAGAACGCTAGGTTAACCTTAGTTCGAGTCTAAGTTTGACTATGCGGAGCCTAGAGCGTTTATATATATATACGGAATTTAGGCTTGACCTTACGGAACTTAGACTTAGTCGAGGGGGTATTATACCCGAATTTTCGTCGCGTAGGATGACCCTTGGTTGATGGAGTTGGTAGCTTGAGTAGAGTGGCGTACCGTACGTATGTTCCGCGGCATACTTACGATACGCTACTCCGCTTAAGAAACCTTATGATGTACATTTCCTTGCACAGTATTATATTCATTCCTATGATCTATCCTCATCGATACTGGTTATGATTTTGCTGTGACGATTACACGGGAAGAGAGAGCTACGGCTAGAGTTGAGGTCAGCACGAGCTCGTCACGGACGAGAACTGACCAGGGCGTGATTCCAGGGACGTACGATTGCATAGAGAGGTATTGTTTTAGTGTGTTTTCGCGCCATGAGCATTTGACAGATCGCTTTTACGAGATTTCTTGGACATGCAGATCAGCACCAGAGGATCAGGCTACTGCTAGAGGCCAGCCAGAATGTGATGACTGTTGATGTATCGCTTATTCATGATGATTGAGGAACTGTTCCGCGTGCAGACGAATGAGCCAGTTGTTGCTGCAAATGATGAGATATCGCCCAGATGATTGGAGCTGCTGCAGCATGAGCATATGCTTAGAAATATGATGGAAGGTCGCTAGTCACCTGATTGGTACGAAAAATTGTGTTTGCAGTAATAACTGCAATCAATAACGGTGTCGCGTGTAGCTAGACCGAGATGAGTACGGGTCGTCCTCTGGGAAACATTGAACCTTTTACTTTTACTTTAGATGTGTTGAAGAAGAGAGGAGGGATAAAGAATTTTGTGGAATAGTTTCTAGATCTACGTTAAACGCTAATGCAAAATATAGATCTATATTTTTAAGGATGTTGTTAATATAATAAGGGGACTTGTAGGGTTCGTTAGGATTTAGTAGTTATGGATGATTAATTAAAAGTTACCCTTTTATCCTTTAATAGATTTAAAACTAGAACCACGGTGATGCGTGTAGATTAGGGTTTCTGGAGGGAAAAGGAATCCCACTCTTAACCCTCTTGATACGGAACTCCGTTCATATCTAGCCTTTACCAAAACAATCATTAATCTAATCTCTAATCGCGGTCGGAACTAACAAAGAATTGTTAGCGCGCCCGATTAGGATGTTAGTGATTCTTTTGATAAAGTTCATAAATTTTATAGGACTTAAAAAGGGTTTAGGGATGTTCATCATCCATTAGCCTACCCTAATCCTACGAACCCTAACAAGCGGAGAATTACTCGCGTATGTTGGGAGAAAAAGAGATGGAAAGAAATTGCATAATTAAACTACGAAGAAATAGAATAAGAAAAAGAAAGCTACCTTTATTAATCAACAATATTCATTACACTTGAATCCTTAGAAAATGATTACAATTTCTAGTTGCTTCTCGATCTCTTCTAAGGAGGTAGACGAACAGTTGATGATCAGCCTGGATGCGTGAGCCGTCTGGGACTTCGTGATCTCGTCGGCTCGATGATTTTTCCAAGAGGCTCTCGGTCCATATTTATAGTCCAAAGCCAGAAACCTTTGCTTCTAAATTAGGTAAATAATAGCAAAGATTTCTCCACAAAAATTGCAACCTTTATCTCCTAAATCTTGCCGCGGATCCGCAGCCCAAGGGGGGTATGGCCGCGGATCCACGGCCATTTAATCTCGGCCCTTCAATTTCTTTCTGGGGTTACTCTCTACTTGGCACGTGGACTTCTCTGGAATCTTTGGATCTTTAAAATCTTCTCGTAGTTGCTGCCAGACTTGATCTCCAAGTTTTGCTTTCTTAATTAGGCAAGTCTTCTTTAACAACTTAATTTCCTTGATTTTAGTCTTGAAAAATTCTGCACAACTTGGAAAAATTCTGCACAACAACTCAAATAATATTTAGTAGACTTTGTTCTACTAGGATTTGGTCAATGATATACATTTTCCTACCAAATGCTAATTATAATATATCAACACATGGAAAATATTATTTTTACAGATAAACCCTCATATGTATGATATATTATAATAAAGACCTTTTTTAATATGAAAATGGTAGGAAAATTGTAATAACAAATGTGTAATTTTATCAACTGAACAAATACCCCCAAACTTATCTTTGATCATCCCGAGAAAACTAGTTTATTCAAAAGAAGGAGAAAAAGAAAGAAGAAAACTAAGCATACTTTCGTAGGCAAACACGATTGCACTGAGCACGTGCAACAAGCTGTTAAACCTCTAGGTGTCCCTAGTAGGAGGAGTATTGTCTCCTGAGGGTTTTCAGCGGATTACACCCACAAAATCCTATAACAAAAGAGAGATGGTGAAATTTACATATAAAGATAAGAACCATAAAAGAAAGACTTTGAAAATAAGAGTATCTAACTACACAAGCTTTTCAGTTGTCATGAGCCCTATCTTAATAGTCATGAAAAGATGTTAGAAATCACATTATCCCTCAATAAAACATCGTCTTTATTCTTCATTCCTACCTTGCGTCCAAACATTGATCATATAACCCTACGTATGTGTAATGGACATCCCTACACTCGGAGAATTCAATTCAAGCTATCATACTCTTGTCCATCTATCTCAGTACTTTTTAACTTGATGAATATTTAGATTTGCTCACACATTTTCATGCGACCGTTAATACTTCTTGAGGTACTAACCGACCGATTACTCATGTGCTTGCTGATTAGGTGATAATATTTTCCTCGTCTTGCACCACCTAAGGCTTAGCAGTGACTCCCAGACCAGTTGGCCTTAAGGCACTAGGTGATGAAGCACCCTCGCTATATTTTTTATTGCTGCCTTGGCGGTAACAAAACCAGTGTTCATTTTTCTTTTCACCATTTCTTTTTATTTTCTTCATGTTTTTTATTTCCTTCATACTTTGGCTTTTAGACAAGAGCATTTCAAGGTATTCTCTACTATCCCGAGTTTCAAGACGTGTGTAAGTGCATATAGTAGGGTATCAACATTCAAATGTTTGGCTTCCAGAATAGAAACTATTTTTCAGACTTATTTTTATCCTCAGATTAGTGCTTCCTTCATCTTACTAACCCTTGGGACAACAGCTCATAACTACTTATTACTAGTTCGTTTAAGAAAACTTCTAATTTTTTTGGTTTTCTTAAACTATTCCTATCTTTTGGATGTAATTTTTCACTTTCTACTCTTTTGTTATAAAAGAAAAATTTTAAAATTTTTTGAAAATGTTGTGCTTATGCAAAATATGATGCAAATTGATGCGTAAATAAGCACAAACCTCCTCCAAACTTGTTTTCAACAGTGTCCTCACTGTTGCTATCTGCTGGATCACAAAAACCTGTAAGCTTGGGAGGTCATTATTAATGGGGGCAAGAATATATGAAAGTGAAAAATCCTCCCCCAAACTTATTTTTGGCTCACAATTTTGTAAAAATCATTTTCTTTCGAGAGCCAAAATATTCCCCCCCTAAACTTGAGTTAAACAATGTTAACATTTTAAAATCACACAAGGGGGTCAAGGTTATTGGTCAATTCCAAGCTTTGCAAAGACCAAAGGTCAACACCAATCATTCAAAAAATTTATCGATGAAGCACCAAGGTTGGTGGAAGAACATGTCACCTTTCGACGTGAAGAAGTGGGGAGGTGATAAGAGGTGTAATGGAAAAGGATTGCGTCTCAATTTAGAGAGACGACACAGTGATAGTGATGATGGATTACTCGCATTATCGTGATTGTCCAGAAGAAGGGGTGGAGCTTCAATTTCTTTGTCTTGGAGTTGATTCATCTCAACACCCGTGTCTTGTAAAAATGCGAGTTCATCAGCGAAAATTTCCTCAAAGCTTTCGTCGATACCCCTAAGAATGATGTCATCAGAAAAAATGGGGTGATCGTCAGACTCTATAAAAAGTTCCTCATCAGCGTTAGATGTTGACCCGGACAACTTGGTGGAAGAGTATATGGTTGGGTCAAACAACAACATATGAAAAGAGTCAGTATCATGAGGTTGATCAAATTCGCTGCTGTCGACATCCATTAATTCGATAGAACACACATGAGCATAAGGTTCGGAGGGCTCACTTCCCAACTTTTAAATGTTAAGCTCAATTGACTTCTTTCCAAAAGATAGGGTCATAGAGCCGTTTCTGCAATTGATTACTGCATTGGAAGTGGCCAGAAAGGGTCGACCGAGTACCACCGGGATTTGATTGCGTGGGTTTGCCACAGGTTGTGTATCTATAACGATAAAGTCCACAGGGAATATGAATTCCCCGACTTTGATTAACACATCCTCTAGCTCACCCCTAGGTTGGGTGATAGATCGATCGGCCATCTGAAGAGTACAATGCGCAGGTTATAACTCTCCGATCCCTAATTGCTCATAAACAGAATACGGAAGCAAGTTAACACTAGCACCTAGATCGAGTAGAGCACGATTGATATTTTTACCCCCAATAGAAATAGAAATTGTAGGACTTCCGGGGTCCTTTCGTTTCTTGGGTAGTTGTTGTGTAAAAGCAGTGCTCACATTACTCGCAAGGAAAAAATTTTAGGTACTTGAACTTTTCTCTTCCTAGTGCACAAGTCTTTTAGGATTTTCGCATATGACGGAACTTGTTGAATAGCATCTAGGAGAGGAATATTTATGTTAACTTGCTTAAAAATTTCCACAATTTTCTCCATTTGTGGACTTGGTCTATTGCCCCTTAACCTGTTTGGATAAGGTGCTTTATCAATAAGGGTTTGGTCCAACATTGGAGAGGATTGTGGGGATGGAGTGGATCCCAGAATTGGAGTGGGGATCGTTTTAGGTAGATTTGAGGAAATGGGCGAAGGGTTCGAGCCTTGGGGAAAACGGAGAATAGGCTCGGATGTAGGTGGGAGACTAGACGAATTAGGGGAAGAAGTAGAAGCTGGGGTATCATTGGTGTCACTAACATCATCACCTTGCTCACCCACTCGGTTATTCAACACTTTTCCCGATCTCAACGTAGTAACGGCACTCACAATATAACTTTGTGAGTGGCCAGGATTAGGTATGGGTTGAGATGGGAGTTTCCTTTTCTCTCTCGCACTCATTGCGGCGTTTAACTGTGCAAGTTGGTTTTCTATTGATTTAATACTTTCGCCGTGGGAGGCGGAGTCTTTCTGTATGGTATCAATAGAAGACTTCATCTCAGCCGACAATTGGATGGAATGTTTCATGAACATATCCAAAGTTTGTGCGAGTGAAGAGTTGTCAGTACCGGCCACTTGTGGCGAAGTGTTGGCCGGATTTTGAATGTTCTGTGACTGAAAGGGGAGCTGATTCTGTGGTTGTGGTCGCTGTGGAGGAGGTCTTTGATAATTGCTTTGTTGGTTTTGGTTCCAAGCAAAGTTAGAATGACTCCTCCATCCTTGATTGTATGTGGAAGAATAAGGATCGTTTCTAGGTCGCTGCTGAAAAGCAGCATTGGTTTGAAACGATGCATTCATAGGACATTCTTCCATTAAGTGTGAAGGATCTGAATAGCAACCACAGACGATCTTGGGAAGTGTGACCTGATTTAGGGAGACTGATGAAAGTTTGTTCTCAATAGCATCGAGTTTCTTCTGCATCGCTGCCATTTCGGCTTTCACTGCAATGGAAACATCGAGCTGGTGAATACCTCCCCTAGATGAAGGTGGTCTTACGCTTTCCCACTGCAAAGTGTTTTCAGCGAGGTCTTCCAGATACTTCCAAGCTTCACCGTCATCTTTAGACATGAAATTTCATTGACACATTGTTTCAAGCATCTGCTTTGTCGCTGGATTAATGCCCTCATATATAATTTGGCATAAATCCTATCTATTGATTCCATGATGAGGACATTGGATAAGCAGATCCTTGAAACGTTCAAAGCACTTCCAAAATGGTTCATTGGGAAGCTGGGTGAACTGGTTGATCTCGCTTCTAACAAGGGCGGTCTTATGGTTTGGGTAAAACTTCTTAAGAAATGCTATTACGAATTCATCCCAATTAGTGATAGAGTGTGCGACAGTATTATAAAGCCATTTTTCTGCCAAGTCGCACAGTGTGAATGGGAGAAGACGCAAGCGCATAGCATCGACAGTCAACTGTGAAGTACCCATCATTGCGCATACGTTTTCGAATTTGGTGATGAAAACGTACGTGTCTTCCGACTCAAGCCCGTGAAATTTGGGCAGCAGATTGATGTAGTGGGGTTTAATTTCGAAATTATCCCCGTTAGCTGGTGGAAGAGATAGACAAGTGGGAAGAGGACCACGGATAGGATAGCATCTCTCTTGGAGAGAGATGCGCGGTGGATTCTGCTCACCTACGGGCGGTGGCAGTATGGTGTTATATTATGATGGAGTGCCTTCCATCTCGGTCGTGGTGTGTGGTGGGGGAAAAGAGGATGAAGAAGTACCGACTTCGGAGTCGATAGCAGGAACGCGGACAAGACGGGCACTAGGATCCCGTGTCCAGCCGAGCATGCACTAAGCGGGTTTAGTGCAAGTGGCAGCGTGTGTGTGAATTTAAAATTGGTTTGTTTTGAAAAAAGTGGGACTCAAGACAAATCACTCTAAAATGCACAAGCTACCCTAGAACTAAGGTCACTTAGGTCCAGTCTCTAGACCGCTCCTAGACTTCCAAAGGACAAGCCGCAGGATCAATCCTCTACCGCCTCTGTACTACCCTTGTAGCCAGGTAAGTGCCAGGTAAGTGGGAAGGAACCATAGTGGTGGGCCTAATTAAAAATCACTATCCTTTGACACACTTGCCTAGATACTACAAAAGTAATGCGGATAAGCGATAGATTACCCACGACCTTCCTCTGTCCTTATTGAGCGCGACAGTCCTTAGAGTCTGGTCTAGGTATTTTTTAAATTAATGAAGGGTTGATCTAGATGCTCGTGATTTGTGGGGCTTAGGAAGGGTGATGAAATCCCCACCTAATCTTGATTTGGTCTTTGACCCTTAAAGTCCGTATTAAAATATGCAAAACAAAACCAATCACAAAACTTTTGCAAAAAGATTTTTGAGCGGCGCTATTTTGCAAAGAATCCTGCAGAAAATAGATTTTATTGGATTTGAGAGGAGAGAGAAAGAGTTGAGAAAGATACCAGAGAAGTTTGGAACCCTAGATCTCCTGTTTCCTCAAGTCTTTTACTCCAGATCTCCTTGCAAAAATTCACGCATAAATCGTTAAATATGCAATTTGCAGTTTTGTTTTAATAATGATATGAGTCGTCTAAGAATTCAACACAAATAGTAAGAATAAAAAAATTACGCACGTATCCCCGGCAACGGCGCCATTTGATTGGTACGAAAAATTGTGTTTGTAGTAACAACCGCAATCAATAACGGTGTCGCGTGTAGCTAGACCGAGATGAGTACGGGTCGTCCTCTGGGAAACGTTGAACCTTTTACTCTTATTTTAGATGTGTTGAAGAAGAGAGGAGGGATAAAGAATTTTATGGAATACTTTCTAGATCTACGTTAAGCGCTAATGCAAAATATAGATCTAAATTTTTAAGGATGTAGTTAATATAATAAGGGGGCTTGTAGGGTTCGTTACGATTTAGTAGTTGTGGACAATTAATTAAAAGTTACCCTTTTTATCCTTTAATAGATTTAAAACTAGAACCACGGTGATGCGTGTAGATTAGGGTTTCTGGAAGGAAAAGGAATCCCACTCTTAACCCTTATCTCGACACAGAACTCCGTTCATATCCAGCCTTTACCAAAACAATCATTAATCTAATCTTTAATCGCAGTCGGAACTAACAAAGAATTGTTAGCGCGCCCGATTAGGATGTTAATGATTCTTTTGATAAAGTTCATAAACTTTATAGGACTTAAAAAGGGTTTAGGGATGTTCATCATCCATTAGCCTACCCTAATCCTACTAACCCTAACAAGCGGAGAATTACTCGCGCATGTTGGGAGAAAAAGAGATAGAAAGAAATTGCATAATTAAACTACAAAGAAATAGAATAAGAAAAAGAAAGCTACATTTATTAATCAAAAATATTCATTACACTTGAATCCATAGAAAATGATTACAATTTCTAGTTGCTTCTCGATCTCTTCTAAGGAGGTAGACGAACAGTTGATGATCAGCCTGGATGCGTGAGCCGTCTGGGACTTCGTGATCTCGTCGGCTCGATGATTTTTCCAAGAGGCTCTCGGTCCATATTTATAGTCCAAAGCCAGAAACCTTTGCTTCTAAATTAGGTAAATAATAGCAAAGATTTCTCCACAAAAATTGCAACCTTTATCTCCTAAATCTTGCCGCGGATCCGCAGCCCAAGGGGGGTATGGCCGCGGATCCACGGCCATTTAATCTCGGCCCTTCAATTTCTTTCTGGGGTTACTCTCTACTTGGCACGTGGACTTCTCTGGAATCTTTGGATCTTTAAAATCTTCTCGTAGTTGCTGCCAGACTTGATCTCCAAGTTTTGCTTTCTTAATTAGGCAAGTCTTCTTTAACAACTTAATTTCCTTGATTTTAGTCTTGAAAAATTCTGCACAACTTGGAAAAATTCTGCACAACAACTCAAATAATATTTAGTAGACTTTGTTCTACTAGGATTTGGTCAATGATATACATTTTCCTACCAAATGCTAATTATAATATATCAACACATGGAAAATATTATTTTTACAGATAAACCCTCATATGTATGATATATTATAATAAAGACCTTTTTTAATATGAAAATGGTAGGAAAATTGTAATAACAAATGTGTAATTTTATCAACTGAACATCACCCGAGGATGAATGACTAGGAAATGTGGTTTGTTCGCTTACCCCGATGCGAGGTCATCAGATAGATTGATTCTAGCTAGAGACGACTTCACGCAGGTTCATTGGTAGTCGATAGAGACGATCGAATGTCAGGAGCCCATTTTCCAAGTTTAAAGTATTCGGAAAGACATGCAAGAGATTCTATGGACCCTCTAGAAGAATGAAACCCTAACTCAACATAATGACCGTGTGAAAGCCTTTGAACCTTAGGGTTTGCGGCAGTTCCGCGGTGCCATTAGTGAGGCTTGGGTTTGCCCTTCTACGGCTGGTCCACCGATGCTGTGGTATGTACTCAATACAATTAAATTGTACCCATGATGTTGAGCTCTTGGGGGATTATGAGGTTTTGACGAATCGATCAAAAGGTTTGACATCTTTCGGATATCATATGATGTGATGCATTGCTTGGGAGACTCCAGACACGAGTATAGCCGTTGGAGCACAGTCCATGTAGCCACGATGAAACGAGTCCGAAGCAGTCGACATTAGAGAAAAGTGGAGTAAAAGGTTCGTACGAGATCTTAATGAGGCGAGGTTCTAGTCCGCCGACATCAGAGATGTGATACGCATGCAGGGGCGTTGATTATGGATATATCTTCCAGAAGGAGTCGCGATGAGTATGTCGCCGTTCCGGAATAGGAAACAGATATAGTAAAGGGTGGTAACTTCCGAGAAATTCGGCAGAAATGAGATTTGAGAGAGAGCTCGACAGGACCTTTCTGGAATACTATACAAGAAGACTTGGACCCAGGAGCGGTCGTATTGCGCACACCCAGCAGGCCAGAGTTCGGCATCGTCGACGAGATAGTTAGCCAGAGATCTGTAAAGGATATGCCAGAGCGGGACTATTTCTGTCTTCATTCTATATTGGGCCGTTGAGCTGAGGAGCTATATATCTTGCAATGCACAGTGAGAGACAGGAGCCTAAAAGCACCAGGCGCTAGACCATGAATAGGAGGCAGGTAGATATCTTGCCCTGCTAGCATTGGATGCACCAACACCTTCTCGACCTTGAAGGAGGAAATATCGACGACGGTATTTATGATTTGTGATTTGGTGATTCGATTATCACGTATCCGTCACCTTGGATTTCGGTATTTTGGGCGATCCGTTCGCATGATTTAGTCTTGATGGCTGAGTTCCATGATTTCTGTTTTCGTACACCATGGTTGCACCTACTGGGTATTTATATTTTGTGCATAGTATTACGCTTGAGGTATTGATTGTGATTTCATGCTTATTTTGTGCCTGTGATTTGATTTATGCTTCCAGCATAGTTTTCATGCACTTTTAGTGTTTTGATTTGATTTGTGCACGCTGATGCGCATGGATGTGAGCTTATATACCGCGGTATACCTGATTTTGATTAAGCCGTATTATATACCGTCGATTTTGATTCCGACATTGATGTTGATTTCTTGCACTCCGTGCATTTGATTTGGACTTCGCGCATGTTCGACACTTGATATTGGATTTCGTGATTTCGTGCATGTTGAATGCGCATGATTTAGATTTCATTCGTGCATGATGGATGCACCTGATTTGGATTTTCGCGCGTGTTGAGCGCATGTTTTGAGATACGATTTTGGTGCACACCCGATGCACTAAATCGGGATTCTTCATGCATGTCAGATGCACCTGATGTTGCTGTCAGGCACGCCCGTTGCCCTTGGCAGATGTTTTGTGTGCACCCGTTGCACTTAGATGTTGTTTCTATGTACATGTATGGCACATATATGGATTTTGATTTCCGTTTGCACCATACGCACAGGGTGTTCTCATATACATTTGGGATTTATTTCTGATGGAGCAGTACGTTTTTATGATAATTGCTATATGTTTTCGAACTGAGCAGGACTAGTCAGAGGACAGTACCTGGATATATTTTCCATGCATTGATAGTTATTGAATGGATTTCCAAAAAGGGAGCTATAGTCTCAGTATATACCTACGTGTCCGATATGACACGAAACGTTTAAAACAAGGAAACCCTTCTAAATTGTTTTCAAAACGGTGGAATGTACATATTAAACAAAAGATATATACATATATGGTTATTTTCTTACATTAGAAGCCCGCCACTGTGCAGTGCTATGCGCATCGCACAGCGACTTGAAAAGGTGTGGCATGCATTTCTTTCAGTTATTTACATGTATAGATTTGATGTCTACATGTACAATTATTATGTATATCATATCGGTTTTGTTTTGGATTTGACATTTGTCTTTACCATGACTCCGATGATTGCGGGATGCTTGATGGAGTTTTGATTTTGAGTTATCTGCTCATTTCTCATGCGCATGCATTGCGCTATGATGCGTTTTACGTATTGATGATTTCGGAGCCCCGACGACTTGGACTTTTACTGAAATGTTTTAGTATTTGAGAGGTTTAAATTTAAATTCGGGGACCGAATTTCTTTAAGGGGGAAGATTGTAATTTTTCAAAAAAATAAAATATTATTTTTAGGAGTTTTATAATTTAATAATATTATATTGAATATTTAATAAGGCTGTATAATTAAATACCGATAAATTGGGAAAAATTTGAAAAATTATAGAAATTACTAAAATAAGGTGTTTTATGTGAATTATGCAAATTTTAAGTTTTTATGATTTATTATACACTAATTTTGTGCTAATCACGATTAAAAATCGCTAATCGGATTTGAAGGGTGTTTTGTGCAAAACATGCACCATATCATTTCACACTTGTGTTACATTTTCCTATGTGGCTTTATCTTCATGTTTCATTCCTTGTTTTGGGTTTAATATTGAGGAGAGAATGAAAGAAAAGAAAAGAAAAGAAAAGAAAAGAATAAAATATAGAGCATGGGCAAGAGAGAGAAAGGTGAGGGTCAAACTTAAGTCATGGCTCATCTCTCCCACTCCTTCATCATTGTCTTTCTTCTTCCTCCTTCAGCCCAAGGCAGCACCTCTCCTCCCTCCTTAAAGAACCCCCACTTCATCACTAAAAATCCATCAAAACCCATTCCATTTTCACAAAAAGTGTGCACAAGCTCATGGAAAACACTTTGGACCAAGAAAGGAAAGGTTTTGGAGACTTGGGGCAACATAAGAAAGTTCTTGAGTTGCCAAATGAGGTAATTTCTGCACTCTTGGTGTTGTATTAGATTTCCATAGCACCCATATAAGTTTAGAGGTGTTTTATATCGGTTTAGCGACCTTTGAAGATTTCTAGAGAGGGTTGTGGGATTTTTGAGTTGTGGTTGTATAATTGGACTTTAGTCGTGACCCTAAACTCCCCAATTGCCCAAAACCCAGACCTAACCAAACCTGGAATGGAAAACAGAAACTTTGCATGTCGGTTTGTGAGGAATTGGAGCGTGCAGGTGAATCTGGGATGACCTGAGAATTTTACGAGTTAAACAAACAACCCCAGTAGACTAGAATTGACCCTAGGAACCCACTGTACCAAAACGAGATCCCCAATCCGCTGAAAAACCATCCTGGCCGGAATTATAGGGGTAGGGGCTGGCCACTTGGTGGGGTAGGGTGTCGAGGTTAGTCCAGCAGCTCATATACATCATATACTACATCCTAGACTTGTTTGCTTACCTAGTTTTCACCTTATACAAAATCTGGGACAAAAAACTTGGTTTGCTATTTTGATTCGAGATATGATTTTCCGTATTTTATACTCTGGATTTTTGTATTTGTGCTTTATCTCTATCATATGACGTTTGTACGTCTATATCAAGTGATATCGGGTTGTTTGCGAGAGCTAACCATAGGTTCTAACCTATAGGTTTTTAGGCGTATCGTTTTGGTTTTCGCGTGTTGTTTTGGTTTCGATTTGGTTTTAATGCGATACGATGCGTGTGATATGTAGGTACCCCCAGGATGATTCGAGACGATGAAGAAGATGGTGGCGACATCGGGAAGCAAGATCAAAGTGAGTACATTATATCTACGGGGAAAGTCGGGTGGATGGAGTATAGCACCCCTACAGTTCGATGCTTAGTATACTAGATATATACTATATATATATATAAGTATGATAGCGTTAAGTGTGCTATGGATATTCTAGATGTGATTAGGTGTACTATGGATAGATTAGGGTTTAGAAGTAAACTAGTATAGTTTCCTACTTGCGAACCCTAGAATAGGTTTACACCCACCCACCCACATACTTGCTTATTATACTTATACCTGGATGATGAGGATAGTGTATGATATTTGGAGATGAGTCGATGAGATTAGGCGTAGTGCCATGAGATCGGTGATAGGATGCGGTTCGTATTTGGGATACGACATGAGATTTTAGCGGGCCTTTGGACGTGTGTTTCACACACGCATTTATTTTTATATAGATATATCGATTGTACTAGACTTAGATCAGTACCCCAGATCATGAGATATGATGATAAGGATACCAGATAATTGATGAGATGAATGTGATATTGACCCATACCCAGCTTTTAGGATGCCGTACGATGATTTACCGTATGAGCTTTATATTGATGATAGATCCGCACTCATGACTCGAGAATGTCATATGATATTGTATTGTACGCAGTACCTTTGAGGCGGGATCACCGACTGTTATATATATATATATATATATATATATATATCGACTCAGATTTAGGTGGTTTCCATACCCCTCTTTATTGACTTGTTAGTTAGAGCTGTAGTTTTGCTAGTAGATGTTAGGCTAGACCGAGTCATACCTATTTCAAAAACTATCGAATTGGGAGTATTTTAAAGACTGGTAAAGGGATTCTATGGATACTTTCAAAAGACGCATCTTTTCTTAAAAACACCGTAGCCCTTATTTTCCTAAAACCCCGATTCGTCTTCTTTCAAATGGCAAAACAGTATGACATAGATACATTGATGTAGATACTGCACTGTTGTGTTTATTATTCATTTGCCGCATATTCTTACTGTTTGCATCGCATTGCATGTTAAATATGTTTATCGTTATATCAAAACCATGCTGATAGGACACCGACACCATTATCGATGATGCATATGTTTCATGTACACCTACTTGCCGGCTCACACACTTCATCATCGATAATTGCCATGTCACTATACTGTAGGACTGTTGCATTCAGGATATGATCCCTTGCATGGCATACTTGTATACATACATATTGTACACCCATACTTGCATACATAAGTATTTGCACATACATAGATGATTCTGGCTTGATTAGAAATTTGGGAACCGCAAGATATATCTTAAAACTGTATTCATTCTAAAAGAGTGGTTTCCCTCAATATGTGCATAGTACTATTCCATGTTACATGATATGCTGATATGCTTACATTCTTTTATATGTCGCATACATCATGCCTTATGATTGTACGCATTTATGTTGTTTCCATGATATTTCTGGATTTGGGAACCGTGGGTATTTCAAAAGAGAGTATGTATTGTTTTAAAAACCCGGTTACCCTTGATATGATATTTCAGTGTGTCCACCATGTGTTTTCTCGGTTCTGAGAGTGACATGTGAAACCCGATTCGAGGAGGCGGATGAGGCCGATTGCGGGAACATGGTGGACCTGGTATGGTTCCCCGGGGCGAGAAATGTTTTTCGTGGAGTAGACGATGAGCCTGGCAGGGTGGCTAGTACCTACCGGTGATTGTATTTGAGCTCAGCGGATATCCGGAGGATACCGACCGGAGTCGAGAGATGATATGGGCCGATCCGGACTGACGGAGCCCGTGGGCCGATCTGGACTGACGGAGCCCGATATATAAGGATTTACGTGCCGATGCTGGGCACAGCTTTCATGATGTTTTCGAGTGTCGATGCTGGACACTCCGGTTCCATGATTTTGATGTGTTGCGAGGGACACATGTTGATTATATCCCCATACTTCCATGCATATGCTTTATGAAATTTTCATGCATGATGTTTATTGTCATTGGGTAACACGTGGACGATTTCCATATGCATATAGTTGACATTGATGACATTGATCACATAGTTGAATGATATCCACATATTCATAGACTTCATGATATAGTCGATATTGATCATACCTCATATTTATGATATGTTATTACCTGAGGCACTGGCACGAGCACATAGCAGTATACTCATGTATAGATGTTACATTGCCACCTTATCATGCTTCAGACTTATTCATTTGAGGTTTATATATATATATATATATATATATATATTTGATCGTATTGACCTAGGATTGTATCATACATATGATTTCTGCTCTGTGATGTTTTCTATTCATGAGTTGGCAACTCACCCCCGTTGTGCCACAGTTCTTGCAGGTTATACCGTACAGGTTTTATTGCGGCTTTTCTGGCACACTGCTTCCCTTACGGGTGATTTGCTTTGGTAGGTGGGTTCTTTTGCATCAGAACCACCATTGTTATGTATTATTCAGTTGTATCTAGTAATTCCATCAACCAAACTTGTATATTGTTTCAGACTTAGAAAACCAGTTATGTATTATTTCGATCTTAGAGTCGCGCGTTGTAGTATTATGGTTTTCATGCTGATTTTGAGTTTTCCTTTGAGTTTTGATCCTGGCCCTTCGGCGTTGTATATTACTGCTTGCGTGGTTATGACCGTCGATTGACGAAGAGCTAGCTCTCCCTTGGGGATGCCTTTTATCATTGTATATATATTATTCTTGTTGTATCCCTTTCGGGGCCAGTATTTACAAAGGAAACTCTGCCGAAATTTTCAGAAAAGATTAGAGATTTTAAAAATGCATATTCGGCTTACTTATTTAAAAAACCTTGTTTTTCAAACATGTTTCTTCACTTCTTAAAAGCCAGTTTTCTTTATTTACTCCTTCAAATGGTTTTAGATTTTTGGGCTTTTAGCTTACTTGAATTAGTTGGGGTCCTATAGACTTCATATGATTCAAGTGCGAGTCACGTGATATTTCGAGTTGTGACAAAAGCAATCAGTCAGAAGGAAGCAGTGTGGAAGCAAGCCGCAACGAAACCTGTACGGCAAAACCTGCAAGAAACTGTGGCACAACGGAGGTGAGTTGCTAACTCGTGAGTAGAAAACATCACCGAAATGAAATCGCATGTATAACTCTCTCCTAAGTCATACGATAGTAATATCCTCAAAATAATATAGCCTGAAGTATAAAATAATGGCAAGGTTAAACATCTATACATAAGTGTAATAGCAAGTGCTCGTGGCAGTGCCTCAGGTAACAACATATCATATATATGATGTATGAATACATGAAAACAGAATACATCTAAATGAGAAAACTGTTTTCTTATCTCAGTGAGATATCTACATAAAAATAGAAGTATCATCAATGAAATCAACAAGGAATCTGTGTCAAACATCGACACAAAATATATATCCCAATATCTCAATATCTCGGGCGCCGGCAATTCGGACTGGCCCATATCATAAAATCTCAATGTCTCAATATCTCGGGCTCTGGCAATCCGTACTGGCCCCGGTCTCCGACAATCCGGACTTGCCCAAATCATCATATCTAACGACTACGTCGTATCCTACGGATATCCGTTGCATCACTAATAACCGGTCGGTAGTGCTCCCCTGCCAGGCTCAACGCCATCATCTACGACCATCTTGCCCCGGGGTACCGCACCGGGTCCACCATGCACCCGCAGACGGTTCCTCCTCCTCCTCGAATCAGGTGTATGATACAGCTCAAGAGCCGAGAAAACTCATGGTGGACACCTCTCAAATCATATCAAGGGAAAACCGCGTCTTTCTCTTTTAAAATTTCATATGTTTATAAACATTCACATGCGGTTTCCCAAAACCAGAAATCTCAAGGAAATATCAAATCCCAAAATCGAGAGTAAATAAACAGTGATTTACCGGCATAAATCCCCATAATACTGCATGACAAATGAATATATATATGCATGGGTATCTAAATACAGAATACAATATCTAAACCAGCACAGTAATTATATATTAGAACTATCATCTAGCAAGTTATGTCAATGAAATAATATTCTCTGAAGTGTACGTGATATGTCAATTACCGATGATGGTGTGTGTGAGCCGGCAAGCAAGTGTACGTGGAGCATACGCATCATCGGTAATGGTGCAGGTGTCCTGACAGCATGGGTTCATAATAACTAATGAAAACACATTTAAGCATGCAATGCGATGCGAACAACAAGAATATTGTCACGATCCAAAATTGGCACGTGACGACACTTAAACCACGTAACGTCTACAGTCGTAACGCAATTCAAGTAAGCTAAAAACCCAGCAATCTAAACCATCAAAAGTAGTAAGTGATAAGAACATTGTTAAAATCTTTTGGGAATCTCAAGTAAAAATTATTTAAAGTCAAAATTTACTTTCTTTAAAAATTTGGCAGCACCCCCTTTGAAAAAACTAGCCCCGAAAAGGGTATAAACAAGATATAAGTAAAGCATCCCCAAACGGGAGCAAATCCACGCCCAAAGACGGAAACAACCACCACAAGAAGATATACGATGCCGTAACGAAGAAAAATACGATATAAATGAAAACAGCATAAAAGATAAAGCTGCATAAAAGCCGGCTCACACGAGCATGACACCCAAGTCAAAAAATAATATACAATATCGTCCTCACTTCTTGTCTCTAAGTCAATACATGAAGTAGTAGATAGAGAGTACTAGATAAAAAAAGATATACGATGTACATTAACGGATAACCGTGAAACCCACCTATAGCAAAGGCTCAAGTCAACTGTAGCGGTATCCGCAAAAATGGAGATAGTATGAAGCCTTGCTACGACTACTCTGATGGACAACCTGCAAACACTGTGGCACAACGAGGGTGACTTGCCAACTCGTGAATAGTAAATAACATATACAGGTAATCGCAGGTATGCACGTACTGCGATAATCTATCACATGCAAGCTAATAGCAATAAATGGCAATATGTATATACAACAGTCATAAAAGGTACTCTATCAGGTACTACTAATACATGAAGCAATTCATATCAAATAAATGCTGAGTATGGGATAAAACATATCCTGTAAGTCTCATGGAACCTGACTGTCCAACATCGACACCCGAAAACATCATGAAAACAAGTGTCCAGCATCGACACATAAATACTCATCTGTCAGGCGCCGTCACAAGGACCGGCCCTCATATCCACCTATCATAGGTCTCACGAAACCTAAGTGTCCAACTCTACGTCTCACGGAACCTAGCTGTCCAGCTCCAACACTCGCAATCCACGTATCCATACGTCTCACGAAACCTAAGTGTCCAGCTCCGGCACTCGCAATCCACGGAACATAAGTGTCCAACTCCGACACTCGCAATCCCCATATCCATACGTTTCACGGAACCTAAGTGTCCAGCTCCGACGTTCGCAATCCACGTATCATATCGATTTTCTAACATAAGTCTCAGAACCGAGAAATCTCAGGGTGGGTGCATCCAAATATCAAGTAAATAATAAGAATACTTGCATAGATCATTACGATGATATTATATATATATATATACACACATATATAACAGCATCCGATACCATTGATATATATATATACATATATAAAAACATCCCATACCACTGATATATCATCAGGAGTAAAACATCTAGAATACATCATATGAAATCCATATCTCAATGCGTAAATCCATGAAATATAATATATGCAACATAAAACAGTAATATGAGCATATAAAGGAAAAACCGCTATTTAAATGCAACAAGTTATTAAATATATCACGCGGTTCCTAATTTCTCGAAAATCCAACCCAACATTATATAATGGTGAACATGTAGCTATATCAAGGTATATGTGTCTATACCTATCAATAATGATACAATACCCTATAGGTATATGTGTAGCAATTGCAAGATATGTGTCTATACCTGTCAATAATGATACAACACCCTATAGGTATATGTGTAAGCATATAGGCATAGCAAGGCATATGTGTAAGCATGTAGGTATACAGGTATGCTATATGTCATATGCACAATAGAATCAGAATCAATGTCTCAATGTCCCTAACCAATACAATATCTCATATGTATAGGTGTAAGCACATAGGCATAACAAGGTATATGTGTATGCTATCTTTCTTATACACAATGGAAATAAGGATCATGTTTCAATGTTCCTAATCAATACAATATCACATATGTATAGGGTTGTACGTTTCATGGCAATTACCGACAGTGTGGGTGTAGAATACAATTAGTGCTCGTGTAACATGAACCATCAATAATAGTGTTGTGTCTCATTAATACTATGTCCATATCCAATAGGCAAATGAGGTATGCAACGATGGTACACATGCACAATCAATGTCCATATACTTATAACTAATAGTCATGTCATATAATCTAGCCCAGATGCATAACGCCATACGGGCGATTCCCTTGTAGATGTTAAATCTACTCACCGATGACCTTGAGCTAAGTAAATCCGACCACCTGCTTCCTTTTCTTCGCAGCGTTCGAAGTCCCTGCTCGCGATCCTAAATTTCACAAACACAACACATAAGGTTAAATATATTAAGCCGATACAAAGCCAACGAAACGCAATGATAACGTCCACAAGATATACACACTGTGCACTTAGTGCACAAAATGCGTACGATATCGGCACAACCCTAAGTAGGAACGCAAAACAACATAACCATCAAGCCTAGACCCAGATCGTATCGATCGCACATTCACAACACAATATATCTTGGAAGGTAATATATATAACATCGTAACGTCAAAAGAAACTCACGCCTAATTTATCCGAAAACCTAGTAAGCAACTTTCAATCATTTTAGCTCAAGTCTAGAAGTTTAAACAATTCTAGCGATCACAATCATCACGTAATAGCTTACTTAAACCACACAAATTTTTACTACATTTTTAATCTTACCCATATAAAGGTTAGTTTGCACTTAAGCTTAATAGGAAACTAACAAATAACAATCTCACAACTAGGTTAATTTTTCCTTGTATAAACAACTCACTTAACCATGACAAATAATCAAAACCCTAACTTGATCTTCAAAAACCTTTTCTTGAATTTCTAAACATGCAAATTAAAGCCATATTAAACATCTAATAAGCTAGCTTAAAGTATTACAACAACAACTAAGTTTAGGGTTAGGATTTATACCTCAAAACTTGATTCACAAACTTGCAAAAGATTTCCAAGATAGCCTCCAAAATGCTAACTTTCATGAAGATCCATGCAAGATTAAGGCTAAAGAATAATGGGTATGGATTTGTTTTTGAGTTTGTGGGATTATTTGATGATTTTTGATGAACTATTGAAGCTTTAAAGAGTGGAAATGCGGTGAAAAAGAAAAGAGGGCAGCAAGGGGGAGTTCGGCCAAAGCATGAAGGAATGGGAAGTGTATGGAAAAAATCTAAGTTAAAACATCATTTAAAGCTCACTTGCTTTATGCCACCTCTTAATCCTTTAATTAAAATTTTCTTTAAATCCATTAGACCTTCAAAATATCTAGATATTTTCCAAAATATTTTCAAAGAAGTCAAAGTTGCTTAATCTTGTGATTAAGTTAGCATAGATTCACTTTAGCATAATTAACCCAATCCAAATAGTAATTACCACTAATTAAGTGCATAATCAAAAGCTTATAATAATATTTTAATTAAGGAAAAATATTAAAGTGAACCAAAATTTTCAAGTGACAATTAAAAACCGCAACTAGCGATTTGCTAGTTAAACTAGGTGCAGTTAAATCTATACAGATAAATGATCACTTCTAGGTTTTTTTTTTACGGAAAACACAGTTTATTTTACCTATTATCGAAAAATTTGCCTAAATGGTTTCTAAAACGTTACAATCTTCCCCACCTTAAAGAAATTCGGTCCCCGAATTTAAAATTTTATCTATGCGTACCTTCAAAGAGATGAGGGAATATACTCCGCATCTCGCTTGCAGCCTCCCAAGTGATCTCCTCACTAGACGGGCTATGCTAAAGAACCTCCACAGATGGTAAGACCTTTGACCGAACTTTCTCCACCAGTCGATCCACTATAACTATCGACTACTGGTGAACGAAAGATTGCGTGCTAATTTAATGGTCTGGTGCTAAATCATGTGAGATGGGTCATGAAGGTATTTGCGAAGTATCGACACAAGGAACATGGGGTGAACATCCGGAAATCTGGGTGAAAGTGCCAAACGATAAGTAGCGGTATCGACTCGCTCAAGGATCTCAAAAGGACCTACAATTTGGGACTAAGCTTCTCAAAACTCAACACGCCATTCATCGGAAAAATCCGTAGGAATACATGATCTCCCACTGCGAACTCAAGTCTTCGACAATGACGGCCGGCATAAGACTTCTGTCTGCACTGGGCTACTCTCATCCTGTCCTGAATCAACTAGATCTTCTCCATAGTCTCTTGACTAGCTGGGGTCCAAAAATCCTGCTCTCGCTGAGTCGATCTAACAGACTGGCGATCAACACAATCTACCATACAAAGCCTAAAAAATTGCCATCTGAATCGTCTCCTAATAACTGTTATTATAGGAGAACTCCATCAATGGCAAGTGACGATCCCAACTACCAACACAATTAATCACGCACGCATTAAGCATATCCTCCAGAGTCGGTATAGCCTGCTCTGATTGACCATCGGTCTACGGATCGGAAGCGGTGCTAAAGCTCAACCAGGTACCCAAGGCTTCCTGAAGCTTCTGCCAAAGACAGCTAATGAACTGCGTGCCTCTATTGAATACAATGCATGAAGGAACTCCGTGCAAATGCACAACTTATCGACGTACAAATGAGCAAGATGAGCATACTGAGCATAACCAAACAACAAACACCCAAATAGAGTCATACTCCTGACTAGACCTGGGTAGACTCACAACGAAATCCATGGAGATTTGCTCTCATTCCCACTCCGAAACGGTTAAAGGTTGCAACTCTCCTGCCGGTCTCAAATGCTCAACCTTAGCTCGCTGACAAGTCAGACACCTTGAAACGAAATCCAAAACATCATTCTTCATCCCTGCCCACCTATAACTATCTCTCAAGTCACGTTACATCTTGGTGGAACTTCGGTGAACACTAAAAGCCGACTGATGTGCCTGCTCTAGGATCTCGGGTCCCTACCCATCGGTATCTGGTACACACAAGCAAGTTCAGCGACGTAGCATACCTTGGTCATCAATCAAGAACTCTGAATCTCTACCCTGCCGAACATGCTCAAGAATCTCAGACACATGGGTATCGGCGAGCTGTGCCTCACGTAAATGATTAAGTAGAAGTGGACGGGCGCGAACATGAGCAAGCTGTCCCCCTAGTAGAGGTGAACTTAAGCTGTACTCAACGGTTGCACAAGAACTGTAAATCTACAGAAGACTGTCTCTGAACTTCGCTCATCTGGGACACGCTAACCCCGGGCCTACGACTCAAAGCATCAGCTACCACAATCGCCTTGCCTCGGGAAAATAAAAGTTCTCACAATCATAATCCTTCACAAGCTCCATCCAACGGCGATGTCTCAAACTCAGATCCCGCTGCAGGAAGATTAAGCTCTGGTGGTCTGTGAAAATCTGACACGACTCTCCGAACAAGTAGTGTCTCCAAATCTTCAGCGCAAGACCACCGCGGCCATCTCAAGATCATGAGTGGGATAATTTTGCTCGTACTTCCTCCAACTGTCAGGAAGCATAAGCGATAACTCTATCATGCTTCATCAAAACACAATCGAGCCCCACTAGCGAAACATCACAGTAAATGATAAAGTCGCCCGATCCAGAAAGCAAAGATAGAACCAGTGTAGTCGTCAACCGAGTCTTCAACCGTTGAAGACTCAGCTCGCATGCCTCAGTCTAAGAAAGGAACTCCCTTCCTGGTCAGTCTGGTCAACGGTGCAGCGATACTCGAGAAATCCTGCACGAAACGGCGGTAAAAACCAGCTAAGCCCGAAAGCTACGGACCTCTGTCACAGATACAGGTCCGGGAAAAAGCTGTATGGCCTCGATCTTCCTCACGTCCATACGAATACCGTCTCACATAACCACATGACCTAGGAAATCAACACTATCAAGCCAGAAGGAACACTTCGAGAATTTAGCAACCAGCTGGTGTTCTCTCAATGTCTGCAAAGCCATCCTCAAGTACTGCTCATGTTCCTCTTGACCCTTGAAATAGACCAGAATGTCATCAATAAAACAATAATAAACTGGTCGAGGAACTGCCTGAAAAATCTGGTTCATCAAATCCATGAACGCCTGCTGGGGCATTGGTGAGTCCAAACGACATCAACAAAAACTCATAATTCCCATAGCGCGTACAAAAAGCAGTCATCGGAATGCCCTCATTCCGAACTCGCGACTGATGATGACCTGATCATAAATCTAACATAGAAAAAATGTCCCGTACCCTGGAAATGATCAAACAAATCGTCAATGCGAGATAAAGGATACCTATTCCGCACCGCAACTCGGTTCAAATGATGATCAATCAATACACAACCTCAACTTCCGTCCTTCTTCTTGACGAACAGAACAGGAGCTCCCCAAAGAGAAACACTTGGACGTACAAGCCCCCCAACAAGAAACTCTGGCAGCTGATTCTTAAGCTCCCTAAGCTCTGCCGGCTCATCTGGAACAACGTCAAAAAACTCTCGCACAATAGGAACCCGGTCCAACGAATCTACTATGGCTCCGGTATCACGAATGAAAGCCAAGAATCCTCGACATCTTCTCCTCAAAACCCGGCTAGCGAAAAAGGCTGAAATCAAGCTATGAGGGGCGGCACCACAGTCCCCCTGCACAACAAGAACTGAATCGCCGGGAAAACAAAACATGACTGTTTTCTCGTGGCAATCCACAGACGCATAGCACGTAGCTAACCAGTCCATGACTAGGAGAATGTCAAAGTCCAACATATCTAAAAGGATCAAATCGACGGACAAATCTCTATCTCCTATCCGATTGGCACTCGACCGAAACACGTGACGCGCAACAAAGAATCTCTAGTAAGAGTAATCACAACAAACGGCTGATCTGGCAAACACAACTCTCGGCCCAACCTCGGCACAAAGTGTGTAGAACAAACGAGTGCATAGATCCCGAATTAAAAAACACGCGCATCAAAAGAACATACGAAAAAGAATACCTGAAAACTCTGTATTAGACGCCTGCCCTTCCAGATCAGTAGAAGCAAACACTCGTGCCTGCCCTCTACCAGCAACTGGCTGTACTCTTCCTCCGCCATCCTGTTCTGAACTAACACTCCGCCGTCACGACCTCTCTGAACATAAGTCTGACGCGGATCAACAACAGGCACAAAAATCAACTTTCTCTGAGGTGAAGGTGGTAAGGTAACATATGGTACGACTACCTGGCATACCACGGTACAATTCCTGACGAGGTGATGAAATCTCCCGCACCGGAAACATCCATATAATGACTGCTGACCCTCCTGGGAATAAGAGCTAAACAACTGACCTCGTCACAAGCCTCTGCCACTTCCGCGACTTGAACGAAACCTGTCATGGCGACTAAACATCTGACTCTGGGCTGATACACCTGGACGAGCCTTCTTCGGTCCTAAAACATCCAAAGTCTCAGGAAGACACTCCTCATCTAGTAGGGATGCGTCCACTGCTGCTATATACGTGACATAATGTTGTGTGCTGATAGCAAGGAATTACTGGGTAACAGGGGTGGTAACCTCCTGTCGCTGCGCTCGACTGGCCCCAACCAACGATCCCATCATCTGGCGCAAATCCTGCATATCTTCCTCAAGCCTAGCGATACGATCTATCGAAGGCGGATTAATCTGCTCCTGTACAGCGAGCGTACCATACTGGTCAGTCCTCGTCTCAAATGAGTCAACTCTGACCTCGGCTGTCGCTGCCTCTCTCTGAGCCCTCATAGCCTTCGACATCATAATAGCTAGAAATGGAAATAGGACTCGATAAGAACACGAAATCGAATCACAAGGATGTATAGAATCATGGATGGAATTTCAAGCAAAATGTACTAAAGTCACTTAGGCGGAGTACCGTGTCATAAGTATGCCGCGGATATACATTCACTACGTCGCTTTGCTTAAGCTACCTTCTTCATCATACCAAGGTCATCTTACACTCCGAAAGCTAAAACCTAGCGCTCTGATACCAACTTTGTCATGACCCGAAATTGGCACGTGATGACACTTAAACCACGTAACGTCTACAGGCGTAACGCAATTCAAGTAAGCCGAAAACCCATCAATCTAAACCATCAAAAGTAGTAAGTGATAATAACATTGTTAAAATCTTTTGAGAATCTCAAGTAAAAATTCTTTAAAATCCAAATTTACTTTCTTTAAAAATTTGGCAGCACCTCCTTTGTAAAAACTAGCCCCGAAATGGGTACAAACAAGAAATAAGTAAAGCATCCCCAAACGGGAGAAAATTCACGCCCAAAGGCGAAAACAACCACCATAAAAAGATATACGATGCCGTAGCGAAGAAAAAGATGATATAAGTGAAAACAGCATAAAAGATAAAGCTGCATAAAAGCCGGCTCGCACGAGCACGACACCCAAGTCACAAAATAATATACAATATCGTCCTCACATCTCATCTCTAAGTCAATACATGAAGTAGTAGATGGAGAGTACTAGATACAAAAAGATATACGATGTACATAAACGGATAACCGCGAAACCCACATATAGCAAAGGCTCAAGTCAACCGTAGCGGTATCCGCAAAAGTGGAGATAGTATGAAGCCTTTCCGTGACTACTCTAATGGACAACCTGCAAACACTGTGGCACAACGGGGGTGAGTTGCCAACTCTTGAATAGTAAATAACATATGCAGGTAATCGCAGGTATGCACATACTGTGATAATCTATCACATGCAAGCTAATAACAATAAATGGCAATATGTATATGCAACAATCATGAAAGGTACTAGATCATGTACTACTAATACATGAAGCAATGCATATCAAATAAATACTGAGTATGGGATAAAACATATCCTGTAAGTCTCATGGAACCTGAGTGTCCAACATCGACAACCGAAAACATCATGAAAACTAGTGTCCAGCATCGACACGTAAATACTCATCTGTCAGGCGCCGTCACCAGGACCGGCCCTCATATCCACGTATCATACGTCTCACGAAACCTAAGTGTCCAACTCCAACACTAGCAATCCACGTATCCATATGTCTCACGGACCTAAGTGTCCAGCTCTGACACTCGCAATCCAAGTATCCATAAGTCTCACGGAACCTAAGTGTCCAGCTCCGACACCCACAATCCACGGAACATAAGTGTCCAACTCCGACACTCGCGATCCCCATATCCATACATTTCACGGAACCTAAGTGTCCAGCTCCGACACTCGCAATCCACGTATCATATCGGTTTTCTAACACAAGTCTAAGAACCGAGAAATCTCTGGGTGGGTGCATCCAAATATCAAGTAATGAATAAGAATACTTGCATAGATCATCATGATGATATATTATATATATACATATATAACAGCATCCCATACCACTGATATATATATATATAACAGTGTCCCATACCACTGATATATATCATCAGGAGTAAAACATCTAGAAAACATCATATGAAATCCATATCTCAATGCGTAAATCCATGAAATATAATATATGCAACATAAACAGTAATATGAGCATATAAACGAAAAACCGCTATTTAAATGTAACAAGTTATTAAATATATCATGCGGTTCCTAATTTCTCCAAAATCCAATGCAACATCATATAAGGGTGAACATGTAGCTATAGCGAGGTATATGTGTCTATACCTGTCAATAATAATATAATACCCGATACGTATATGTGTAGCTATAGCAAGATATGTGTCTATACCTGTCAATAATGATACAATACCCTATAGGTATATGTGTAAGCATGTAGGCATAGCAAGGCATATGTGTAAGCATGTAGATATAAAGGTATGCTATATGTCATATGCACAATGGAATCAGAATCAATGTCTCAATGTCCCTAACCAATACAATATCTCATATGTATAGGTGTAAGCACATAGGCATAACAAGGTATATGTGTATGCTGTCTTTCTTATACACAATGGAAATAACGATCATGTCTCAATGTCCCTAATCAATACAATATCACATATGTGTAAGTCCACGTTGCCCACCCCGGTACTTGCGGGGAGGCGGAAAACGGAATAAAAATTGGATTTTTATGAGCTTAGGCAACATGGACTAGACTTTAAAGGATCTTTGCTAAACAAAAACTTGCTAAAGCTAACTGGAAACTAGCTAAGTGCTAGAAAGGTTATACCTTTGGTCTTTATGTCCTTCTCTCCTTGCTCCTTGGAGTAGTGGAAGGAGGTCACCTTGTCGTCTTCTCCCGTCAAAGAAAGATCCACCCGAAAGCCTCAACCTTTGGCTTCAACTCCAAGCTAGAAGTAACTAGGGTTCAAGAAGTGCTAGTCCTTCAACCCTAGATGAGAGTAGAGATGATCAAGAGAGGGTTTTTCTCAAGCTCAAGTGTTTCTCAACACATGAGAAGGGAGAGCTCGAGGGAGAGGAAGAACAAGAGAGAGAAATGAAAAATGATAGAAATGAGAATTATGTGAACCATTCTCACTAATATTTGTATATTATTTTAATTGAATAATTAGCTAGATAATTGTCATGGCTAATCATGACATGACCATTATCATTTCAATTTGCAAGGATCAAAGAGCATCTTCCAAATGAAATGATGATGGTCAAAGTGTCAACCTAGGTCAACAAGTCAAGGAGGTCAAATGGTCAACAACCATAACCATGCACAATTATTAAACTAATTATCAATTAACTATAATACACACATAAGCATTAGGGTTAATAAAATGACAATAGTCATTAACCCTAATCAAGGTCCTCTCCCTCTGTCTCAAACAACTGTGCATACACACCCGCATTCATGATCCGAGGAACACGAATACAATGAGAAAAACCAATCCCAAATCATATACTAGGATCCGGCTTAAACCAAAGCCCGCTAGTAAAAACTGTCCGGACAGCAAACGTGCACAAGTGCGCGGATGCGAACGAACCCTGTCGCAAAACCATGCGACCTCTACTCATTTTGCCTAAAGGCGAATAGCTCTCTGTGTGGGACTCTAAAGACTCGACACTACGCTGGCAGTGGGTTTAACCATAGACCGCAAGCGGCACTAGCTGTACGTAACGATCTCCAGGTAGATGTCGATAAGAAGACTGACGAGGTGAACCCCATCTGAACTCCTACTGAGCCTGTATGTGACAATCTCCGTACAGTCCGGTCTGTTCGTCTGATACATCGCATGGCGGGCCTAGGGGGGCGGTGAACGTCAGTCCCCTAATAGCGGTACAAGTCGTGTCGGAGTGTAGCTCAGAACACCCTGAGATAACACTGGAAAGCTACCAGTATATCTCGCTTGCCCTGGCCAGGGACTACTCGTGTAATGGCTCTCCGGGACACAGCGCGATGTCAACCCCCAATACCGGGAGAGATGAATCCTGTCTAACCGTCACTGCCTCCAAGTGCTTCGGGACTGCACCCAAAAACTACCTGTTTGCACGACTCCTTTGAGCCGTGGTAGGGTAGCAATCAAAGTGCAGTGGGAACACACTCGAGGCGAAGTGACAGTGTCAAGTCAGCGGACTAAGCTGTACTCATGTCACCTGGGAACTAATAACTGACGGTAGGTATAATACCAACCAACAGTTCCCGACGAGTCCTGTCCAGTGTACTCGTAACATAACGAGCACCCGCATACTATCTCAAGTACGACGTACTGACGGCTGTGGGACAGACCGTCTCCCATGCTGGGATGAGAAGCGCATACGCTAGTCTACTCCGGAGTATCGATGCCCTGTCTCGATAGTCCAACGACTAGGGACCAGTATAAGGATGTGCTTAAAGATCACCCAGCTCCCACGAGTGTGAGCGCCATCACAACGCTGGTAATCAAGCAAAGATCCTAAGGGCTCTACTAATATGTATATCAGCAATATGCTAAAAGAAACACATGCACATATTAAAGCAGAGACAAACCAAGTAGCATACTACCATTTCGAGCAAGATTGTATATACAACTGTGAATATCCCAAGCTTCCATCAAGTAATATACAAACTAGTATGATACAGTAATGGCCTCTAGGGCATATACACTAATAATCTCCCACTTGCACTAAGGCCATGTACTGGCGTATCGAAGACCTATCATCTCGATCAGCCGCTCGAACTGAGTCTGGGGCAAGGCCTTGGTGAATGGATCTGCAGTGTTATCCTCTGATGCAACTCTCCGGACCTCGATCTCCTTGCGATCTACGATCTCCCTGATCAGGTGATACCGCCTTAAGATGTGTCTGGATTTCTGATGGGACCTGGGTTCCTTCGCTAAAGCTATAGCCCCATTGTTGTCGCAATACAGAGGTATTGGGTCAACAATGGACGGAACCACCTGAAGTTCTCTCAAGAACTTCCTCATCCAGACAGCTTCTTTTGCGGCATCTGATGCAGCGATGTATTCCGCTTCCATAGTCGAGTCAGCAACGGTTTCCTGTTTGGAGCTCTTCCAACACACCGCCCCTCCATTGAGGGTAAAGACAAAACCCGACATGGACTTGGAATCATCCTTGTCACTCTGGAAGCTGGAGTCAGCAAAGGCCTCAATCTGCAGGTCTTTTCCGCTATACACCAAGAACATCTCCTTAGTCCTTCTCAGGTACTTGAGAATGTTCTTTACTGCTATCCAATGTTTCTCCGTAGGGTTTGACTGATACCTGCTTACCACACTCAGTGCATAAGCCACATCCGGTCTGGTACACAACATCGCATACATTATAGAGCCTACCGCAGAAGCGTAGGGTATAATAGACATGCGATCCCTCTCCAAATCAGTCTTGGGAGACATCTCTTTGGAGAGGGTGATCCCGTGACAAGCTGGTAGATTACCGCGCTTGGAATCTTCCATACCGAATCTCTTCAGTATGGTGTCGATGTACCTGGACTGTGAAAATCCTAATATCCTCTTGGATCTGTCACGGTAGATCCGGATACCCAGAATGTATGAAGCATCACCCAGGTCTTTCATGGAGAACCTGTGTGACAAGAACCCCTTGACAGATTGTAGCCTAGGAATGTCATTTCCTATTAAGAGAATGTCATCCACGTATAAAACGAGGAATACCACAGTTCTCGCTACAAATCTACAATAGATGCATGGTTCATCTGGATATTTGATAAAGCCAAATTCCTTGACCGTCTCATCAAAACAGATGTTCCAACTCCGCGATGCCTGCTTTAGTCCATAAATGGACTTAAGCAACTTCCACACCTTTCCGCTGCTCCCACTCTGAATGAAACCCTATGGCTGATCCATATAGACAGACTCCTCTAAATGTCCATTTAGAAAAGCTGTCTTTACGTCCATCTGTCAAATCTCATAATCGTGGAAGGCAGCAATGGCAAGAAGGATCCGAATGGATTTCAGCATAGCTACTGGAGAAAAGGTTTCGTCATAGTCCAAACCAGGTCGCTGACGAAAACCCTTTACTACCAGTCTAGCTTTATAGGTCTCAACTTGTCCATCTACACCAATCTTCCTTTTGAAGATCCACTTGCATCCTAGGGGTTTTACCCCATCTGGAGCAATGTCCAACGTCCATACTTTGTTGGTGTACATGGACTCCATTTCGGTCCGCATTGCATCCAGCCATTTTACCGAGTCGACGCTCTGAATGGCTTGCTGGAAGCTAGCAGGTTCATCAAAGTCTATGATGCAATCCTCTCTATCCCCGTCAATGAGAAAACCGTAGTATCTCTCGGGCGGATGAGACTGCCTACTACTCCTGCGGAGTGGCGTGGGGATGTCCTGATCTTTCGAACCCTCTGGTTCTACTAAGCTTTCAGTAATAGCTTGTGGTTCTAGAATTTCTTCCAGTTCTATTGCGCTCCCACTTATTTCTTTTTCTAAGAACTGATGTTCCAGAAAATGGGCATTACGAGAAACAAGGACTTTTTGTTCCTCTGCGTAATAGAAAAGATACCCCCTGGAGTTCTTTGGGTATCCCACAAACTTGCACAGTACTGAGCGTGCCTCTAGTTTGTCCGCATGCTGCTTTTTGACATAAGCTGGACATCCCCAAATCTTCAAGTATTGAAGATAGGGTTTCTTCCCACTCCATAACTCATATGGTGTAGTAGGCACAGTCTTAGTAGGAACACGGTTCAAAAGGTATGCAGCTGATTCTAGCGCATATCCCCAAAACGATCTTGGCAACTCAGTGTTACTCATCATGGACCGTACCATATCCAATAGGGTTCGGTTCCGTCTCTCCGATACACCGTTGTGTTGCGGAGTGTATGGAGGAGTAAGCTGAGAGAGAATTCCATTCTCTTTTAAGTAACCCAGGAACTCGGCACTCAAGTATTCACCACCTCGATCAGATCTCAGTGTCTTTATACTTTTGCCTGTTTGTTTTTCTACTTCATTCTTATATTCCTGGAATTTTTCAAAAGCCTCGGATTTATGTTTCATTAAGAAGACATAACCGTACCTTGAAAAGTCATCCGTAAAAGTAATGAAGTAAGAATAACCGCTTCGAGCATGTGTAGACATTGGACCGCACACGTCACTGTGTACGAGCCCCAAGAGCTCGCTCGCTCTTTCTCCGTGTCCAGTAAACGGAGTCTTTGTCATCTTTCCTTTGAGACATGATTGACAAGTTGCATACGATTGATATTCGAACGAATCCAAATATCCTTCTGCATGTAACTTAGTCAACCTTCTCTCATTGATGTGACCCAGTCTACAATGCCATAAGAAAGTTTTATCGATTTCTGGAGACTTTCTTTTGTGTGTATTCTGGACATTGAAAATCTGTAGCTGGTTTAATACGTATATACCGTTGTTCAATGTACCTGACCCAATCAAAACTTGATTAAGGTGAATGTTCACTACATTACTTACAAATGCAAATTCATAACCTTCTTTAGATAATAAAGATACAGAAATGATATTACAGGTTGCATTTGGTACATAATAACAACTACGCAAAACCAAAAAATGTCCATCCGACAATCCCAGGTGATAGTCCCCCACGGCCTCAGCATCCATGCTAGCACCGTTTGCAACTCTGAGGGTCATGTCACCTGCCTTCAAAACTCTACGCTTTCTCAACGCCTGCAAAGAATTATAGATATGAGATCCTGATCCGGTATCCAATACCAAGGACGTAGAGTTTATTGATAGACAGTTTTCAATAACATACACACCTGAAGCTGAAGCTGCAACTCGCTTCAAATCCTGTGTTCTGGCCTTCCAAGCCTTGCAATCCTGTTTCCAGTGACCACTTTTGTGACAATAGAAGTATTCTTCCTTCCCCACTAGCTTCCCCGCTATCTTTGTTGCTTTTCCTTTTCCCTTCATATCCACTTTACCGATACCGCCTCTTGGTTTGGCGGGGGATTTCTTCTTCTTGCCCTTGGCTTTCGCCCTGGACCTAGAAGAGGAAGATCCTCCTACAAACAAAGTGGATGTTTCCCTACCCTTCTGTAGGGTGCCCTCAGCAGTCCTCAACATGTTCAGAAGTTCGGAGAGTTCAACCTCCTTTCCTTGCATGTTGAAGTTAAGAATGAACTGGGCGTAAGTGGAAGGAAGGGACGGGAGAATCAAATCAGTATAGAGTTCATTCTCCAACGTGGTCCCAAGGTCCGCGAGCTCCTCAATGTAGCCAATCATCTTAAGCACGTGTTCCGCTACCGATGATCCGACGGCCAACCTTGCCGAAAAAAGCTTCTTCGACACTTCGTATCTTGCGATACGAGACTGCTCTCCATACAGTTCTTTTGTATGGAGAAATATGGACTCTAGGTCCATATTCTCGTGCCTCCTCTGATGTTCGTTGTCCATCGAGGCAAGTACGAGGCACTTGGCCCTCGCGCAATCTATCTCCCATTTCTTACGGATTTCTACATCCGCGACGCTGGAGGTGGGACCTGGGACAGGGGGAGCTTTGGTGGTAAGTACATACCCCAACTTGTCATAAGTGATTGTCATCTTGACATTCCTGAGCCAATCTTTGTAGTTTGGCCCTGTCAGTATATTTTTATCTAGTAATAACTTAAGTCCGGTCATCTTGAATGGTCGCTGCAATTAGGAGAGAGAAAAGAAACACTTTAGCATGATGCTCTTTCAAGTTTAGAGTGGTTTTTAGTTTGTCTAAACTGGATGGCTCCCACTGTCTCTCGAATCCCTTCTCAAACCGTAAAGAAAGGATTAGTCAGGATCAATCTCACCGTACAATACTTGCTTAACCGTTCAACCAGGCCAGTGTCGGTACTTCGAGGGAGGTTTTCCAACGCTTTCGCGAAGTTCTTTAATTAAGTAACCTCTTTTCCCTGTGGGCGTAGCCCCGCTAACACCTTTCTAGACACCTACTAAGTTTATAGCATTGATCGTTAAGTGAGAGTTTTCCCGAGGAGTAGCATATACTCACAGTAGGATCGGGATCCAAATATCATCGCGTGATAAAACCGAATGAATCCTACCAGAATTATCACACTCCAAATGGTATGCAGCGCTAGCAAGTTTCAGTACTTATGAAACTCCCGATGTGGATTTTTGCCCCATGCTCTTATGACCTTGGCGTGAGGTCAAAATGTCATAAGTCACATGTCAAGTTCTTCCCATCATTATCCTGGTTAATTTGAACCCACCCGTACCTATCCTTGACGTAGGCCAAAATGGCAGTACGACTGTCTCAAACCAACGCATTCTATCTATGCAACAGATAAATATCCGGCAGCTACCAATCACTATGCCTTGGCGTGAGGTCAAAATACATAGCTTGAATACTACCGAATATTTAACTGAAATGATGGAGGGCTACGGATGGTTTTGGCGAAACCGTGAACGTAGTGAACTTGATATAATCGATGGAACGAGATAGCTTTTAAAAGGAGTGGTTCAAGCTCTGCGTTTAAAAGTTTAGTTTTGAAAAGAACCGAGTGGTTTTCAAAGTGTTCCAATCGACTTTTACTTGGTTTATTTTCTTGCATTAGTTCTTTTAATGCGTCCCATCATTTAATCCTACCATTGCAGAAAACAACCAAAATATGACGTACGCTTATGCCATTCGCATTCGCCACGGGGCCCCGTCATCACCCGTTAGGTTACTTAACTAACGACAGAGCGGGGGCTGGGCTAGCGCGGCTGTAAAACATAAGCAACGCCTAAATAGTTATCATATATAAATATATAGCAATGATGGACATTACAGATCACAGATGAATACATTGGATGTACTAGGAATCCGCAATCCGTTGGAGCCTGCAACGAAAAGCGGATTACACGGTCGCGGTGAATAGCCAATACCCTACCCAAGACCCCTACGGGTGCGGCAAACTACCCGCCAAGTACCCGAAGCGAAGCAACCTCCCTCACCACCGTGAGTAGGCCACTCGGCACTTCGAGATACCCGGTAGTTTGTGCACCCCCTCCATGGGTCTATCCTAGGAGCAAAAACAGTAAAAAGAATTATACAATGACGGCTACAACCCCGACCCGGTTGTGCGGCCAAACAAATAATAATATTACATCAATTTACATATTACAATGAATGAAAGAAAAAGCAACACTCATCTCACATCCACCCCGGCTATTCAACCGCGACAATCCAACCCATTCATATACACATACCAGTATCAATCACAGATCACAGATATGTATAACCCCGACTAATCGACATATAGCGATTAGCCGACGTTCAATACATTCAAACATCACAGATATAACCGTCATAGTCAAAGTGTAGTGAAGTTCCGAAAAAAAATACGGATTTATAGGCCCCCAAAAATAAATTTCTATTCTGGAAAATCTGGGCACATATAACATATCTTAAAAATCCTAAAACTAAGCCAGAGATACACTGCACCAAACTCGACCCAGTGAAGAGCCAACTTGGCCGCAGTTGCACGGTAATAGCATGCTATTGCCGCGGAACCGCGGCTCCTTGGTCGAGTCACTGGACCGGGTTTGGTGGTTATCTTTAAAAAACCCTGAGACGATTTTTGGAGTTTAACAAATTTTGTTTTGACCAGAAATTTTTTTAACAGAAACTAGGGTTTTTGAAAACTCGGTTTTTGGATTTTTCGGTTTCGAACTTCGTTACACTTCACTACCTAGCTAGTTTATGTTTAGTTAGGCTCTGATACCACTGTAAGTCCACGTTGCCCACCTCGGTACTTGCGGGGAGGCGGAAAACGGAATAAAAATCGGATTTTTATGAGCTTAGGCAACATGGACTAGACTTTAAAGGATCTTTGCTAAACAAAAACTTGCTAAAGCTAACTGGAAACTAGCTAAGTGCTAGAAAGGTTATACCTTTGGTCTTTATGTCCTTCTCTCCTTGCTCCTTGGAGTAGTGGAAGGAGGTCACCTTGTCGTCTTCTCCCGTCAAAGAAAGATCCACCCGAAAGCCTCAACCTTTGGCTTCAACTCCAAGCTAGAAGTAACTAGGGTTCAAGAAGTGCTAGTCCTTCAACCCTAGATGAGAGTAGAGATGATCAAGAGAGGGTTTTTCTCAAGCTCAAGTGTTTCTCAACACATGAGAAGGGAGAGCTTGAGGGAGAGGAAGAACAAGAGGGAGAAATGAAAAATGATAGAAATGAGAATTATGTGAACCATTCTCACTAATATGTGTATATTATTTTAATTGAATAATTAGCTAGATAATTGTCATGGCTAATCATGACATGACCATTATCATTTCAATTTGCAAGGATCAAAGAGCATCTTCCAAATGAAATGATGATGGTCAAAGTGTCAACCTAGGTCAACAAGTCAAGGAGGTCAAATGGTCAACAACCATAACCATGCACAATTATTAAACTAATTATCAATTAACTATAATACACACATAAGCATTAGGGTTAATAAAATGACAATAGTCATTAACCCTAATCAAGGTCCTCTCCCTCTGTCTCAAACAACTGTGCATACACACCCACATTCGTGATCCGAGAAACACGAATACAATGAGAAAAACCAATCCCAAATCATATACTAGGATCCGGCTTAAACCAAAGTCCGCTAGTATAAACTGTCCGGAAAGCAAACGTGCACATGTGCGCGGATGCGAACGAACCCTGTCGCAAAACCATGCGACCTCTACTCATTTTGCCTAAAAGCGAATAGCTCTCTGTGTGGGACTCTAAAGACTCGACACTACGCTAGAAGTGGGTTTAACTACAGACCGCAAGCGGCACTAGCTGTACGTAACGGTCCCCAAGTAAATGTCGATAAGAAGACTGACGAGCTGAACCCCATCTGAACTCCTACTGAGCCTGTATGTGACAATCTCCGTACAGTCCGGTCTGTTCGTCTGATACATCGCATGGCGGGCCTAGGGGGCGGTGAACGTCAGTCCCCTAATAGCGGTACAAGTCGTGTCGGAGTGTAGCCCAGAACACCCTGAGATAACACTGGAAACCTACCAGTATATCTCGCTTGCCCTGGCCAGGGACTACTCGTGTAATGGCTCTCCGGGACACAGCGCGATGTCAACCCCCAATACCGGGAGAGACGAATCCTGTCTAACCGTCACTACCTCCAAGTGCATCAGGACTGCACCCAAAAACTACCTGTTTGCACGACTCCTTTGAGCCGTGGTAGGGTAGCAATCAAAGTGCAGTGGGAACACACTCGAGGCGAAGTGACAGTGTCAAGTCAGCGGACTAAGCTGTACTCATGTCACCTGGGAACTGATAACTGACGGTAGGTATAATACCAACCAACAGTTCCCGACGAGTCCTGTCCAGTGTACTCGTAACCTAACGAGCACCCGCATACTATCTCAAGTACGACGTACTGACGGCTGTGGGACAGACCGTCTCCCACGCTGGGATGAGAAACGCATACGCTAGTCTACTCCGGAGTATCGATGCCCTGTCTCGATAGTCCAACGACTAGGGACCAGTATAAGGATGTGCTTAAAGATCACCCAGCTCCCACGAGTGTGAGCGCCATCACAACGCTGGTAATCAAGCAAAGATCCTAAGGGCTCTACTAATATGTATATCAGCAATATGCTAAAAGAAACACATGCACATATTAAAGTAGAGACAAACCAAGTAGCATACTACCATTTCGAGCAAGATTGTATATACAACTGTTAATATCCCAAGCTTCCATCAAGTAATATACAAACTAGTATGATACAGTAATGGCCTCTAGGGCATATACACTAACAATATGTATAGGGTTATGCGTTTCATAGCAATTACCGACGGTGTGGGTGTAGCATACAATTAGTGCTCGTGTATCATGAGCCATCAATAATAGTGTTGTGTCTCTTTAATACTATATCCATATGCAATAGGCAAATGAGGTATGCAACAATGGTACACATGCACAATCAATGTCCATATACTTATAACTAATAGTCATGTCATATAATCTAGCCCAGACCCATAACGCCATGCAGGCGATTCCCTTGTAGATGTTAAATCTACTCACCGATGACCTCGAGCTAAGTAAATCCGACCACCTACTTTCCTTTCTTTGCAGCGTCCGAAGTCCCTGCTAACGATCCTAAATTTCACAAACACAACTCATAAGGTTAAATATCCTGCGCCGATACAAAGCTAACGAAACGCAAGGATAACGTCCATAAAATATACACACTGTGCACTTAGTGTACAAAATGCATACGATATCGGCACAACCCTAACTAGGAACGCAAAACGACATAACCATCAAGTCTAGACCCTGATCGTACCGATCGCACATTCACAACACAATATATATCGTAGAAGATTATATATATATATATATATAACACATCACAATGTCAAAAGAAACCCAAGCCTAATTTATCCGAAAACCTAGTAAGCAACTTTTAATCATTTTAGCTCAAGTCTAGAACTTTAAACAATTCTAGAGATCACAATCATCACATAATAGCTTACTTAAACCACACAAACCTTTACTACAATTTTAATCTCACCCATATAATATTTAGTAAAATTTAGTTTGCACTTAAGCTTAATTAGACAATTAGGAAACTAACAAATAACAATCTCACAACTAGGTTAATTTTTCCTTGTCTAAACAACTCACTTAACTATTACAAATAATCAAAACCCTAACTTGATCTTCAAAAACCTTTTCTTGAATTTCTAAACATGCAAATTAAAGCCATATTTAAACATCTAATAAGCTAGCTTAAAGTATTACAGCAACAACTAGGCTAAGGGTTAGGATTCATACCTCAAAACTTGATTCACAAACTTGCAAAAGATTTCCAAGATAGTCTCCAAAATGCTAACTTTCATGAAGATCCATGCAAGATTAAGGCTAAAGAATAATGGGTATGGATTTTTTTTTGAGTTTGTGGGATTATTTGATAATTTTTGATGAATTATTGAAGCTTTACAGAGTGGAAATGGGGTGAAAAAGAAAAGAGGGCAGCAAGGGGGAGTTCGGCCAAAGCGTGAAGGAATGGGAAGTGTGTGGAAAAAAACTAAGTTAAAACATCATTTAAAGCTCACTTACTTCATACCACCTCTTAATCCTTGAATTAAAATTTTCTTTAAATCCATTAAACCTTCAAAATATCTAGATATTTTCCAAGATATTTTCAAAGAAGTCAAAGTTTCTTAATCTTGTGATTAAGTTAGCATAGATTCACTTTAGCATAATTAACCCAATCCAAATAATAATTACCACTAATTAAGTGCATAATTAAAAGCTTATAATGATATTTTAATTAAGAAAAAATATTAAAGTGAACCAAAATTTTCAAGTGACAACTAAAAAACGCAACCTGCAATTTTCTAGTTAAACTAGGTGCAGTTAAGCCTATACAGATAAATGATCACTTCTAGTTTTTTTTCCGGAAAACATAGTTTATTTTACCTATTATCTGAAAATTGGCCTAAACGATTTCTAAAACGTTACAAATATACTGAAAAGGAATAGTAAACGCAACATATAAGAATAAACATTAAATATACGAGTCATACAGTTTTGGCATTTGAAATATCACGAATCGTGGTGTTTAGAAAATTGAGGCTGCGGTGTTTTTAAGAAAAGGTACGTACTTTGAAATATCCGTAGTATCTCTTGGCCTGTCTTTAAAATACTCACGATTCGTTAGTTTTGGAAATAAGTATGACTCGAGCCCAGATCTAACATTTACTATGTAAATTACAGTGCAAGCTAAGAGACTAACCAAAGGGGGTAAGGAAATCCACCTAAGTCCGACTCGATATAACTAGTAGTCGGTGATCCAGCCTCAATAGCGTTACGTACGATAAAATATATAATACGACATTCTCGAGTTGAGAGTACAGATCAATCATCATATTTATATATCGTACAGCAAAATCCATCGTACGACATCCCAAATTGGGGTGCGGTTCAATATCACGTATAACTCATTATTCATATGGTATCATTATCATAATATCATAAGCTAGGGGTACTGATCTAAAGTCTAGTACATACCGATACCATCCAACAAATATCCGCGTGTGAATAAAAACACATCGCCCAACGATCCGCCATAATATCATGTCGTGTCTCATCACACGACCCAAATCACATCACCGAACTCATGGCATCTTGCCCAATCAAGTCTTCTCATCTCCAAGTATCATATACTATCCTCATCAAACGTGTATACGTATACATACATACATACACATATATATATATGTATGTATACATATACATATACATACTCACATACATACATGTATATATATATCCCGATATACGCACAAGAAAATCAAATGTATGTGAGTGTGTGTGCGTGTGTGCAAATCATTACTCTAGGGTTTCGCAACTAAGAAACTAAACTACAAGCATTTTCCTACAATTACGCTAAAACTAACCCAAATTCACCTAAGCATTTCTTGCTAAGTATACACATCTCATAAAACACATAAGTATATATATATATATATATATATATATATATATCATAACGCATTCGCGTGATACACTACGAAACTACGAGGGTGCTATACGCCATCCACCCGACATCCTCCGTAGATATATATCTACTCACCTTGATCCTTGTTTACCGAAGTCGATGTCGCCATTCTCTTCCTCGTCATCCGAAGTCTACGGGAGGGTACCTACATATATACACACATAGCATCGTAAATAGAAATCATGCATGAAAACCAAAACGGCAAACGAATCACACATAGGTTAAAATCTATGGTCTGCGCATGCAAATCAACCAAACAACACCGGATATCGACATACAAACGTCAAGTGGCCGATACAAAACACAAATATCAACACTTCAAGTCATTAAAATCCACAAAACATAAACAACAATTTAAGAAAATGGTCCCAAATTTTGGTTCAGGTGAAATAGGGATAAACAAACAGTATTGGGGTGTAGTATATAGGGTATATGAGCTACAGAACAAATCCTAGCACCAAATTCTACAATGTGGTCAGCCACAATAGCCCCAAATCCGGCGAGCTCGGCCATTCCAGGGAATTAGGGTCTCGTCTTCCTAGGGTGGTCTTCTAGTGGTCCATCTAGGTCTCTAGGATTGCCAGTTTTTCTAGTAACAGTCTCAGGTCACTCCAGATTCTCTGTAGTCCCTAATATAAACACAAAACCAACATATCGATATCTAATTCACATTGCATGGCCTAGGCTATGTTGGTCTAGGTTTTTAACACTAGGGGGTTTAAGGTCACCACTAAGCTCAATTACACCATCTCAATTCATGAAATCCTCAAAACCCAATCTTGGAATTTTCAAACCTCACTAAACCTCACTTAAACACTTCTAAACTAGTATGGATACTGAAGTGAAACAAATACTACACTAATGATGAAAGAATTAGCTCATTTGGCAACTCAAGAAAATTCTTGAGTTGCCCCAAGTGCTGAAAATCTAAACTTTCTTGGTTTCTCATGCTTATAGTGAGCTTGTGCATGTTTTTTATGAAAAGGATGCAAGGTTTTGATATGGGATTGAGGTTGTAGTGAGGAGTAGAGAAGGTGGGAGAATGGAGGGCAGCCATGGGAGGAAGAAGGAGGGAAAATAATGACGGGAATGAAGAATGAAGCCAAGTCAAAGACCCCCCACCTCTCTCTCTTCTCTTTCATGCGCATACTTCTTTCTTTATTCATTTTCTTTTCTTTTTCTTTTCCTTAAAACAAAATTCAAACCCCATTTCTTTGCAAATGAAACCATGGTCACATAAAAAAATGTAATAAGGTTTGTAATATACAATGGTGCATGTCATAATGCATAACCAAGCTTAAATGCAGGATTAGTGAAATTTAATCGAGTTTAGCATTAATAAAGTATATAATTAATTATAAGAAATCTATGAATGCTCCATCCTTATAATCTCTCTCAAAATCAATAATTAACATAAATTTCCAAATATTTCCCAATTTATCGGTATTTAATTATACCATAATCATTAAAACCAATTTCCACACATTAAAATATTCATAATATTTATTATTTAATTATCTAAATTCCCAAAAATAATATTTTATTTTTCTGAAATGTTACACCAGGTGATTTCCTCAAATATCACTAATTACAACGAATTCCGATATAATGAGGATATAATCACCTAATTCTCAGTATCTTACTCCCACTCACCATCTATAACAACATACAGATGTGAGAAACAAATCTGGTAAATACATACCCTGGAGTTAGAATCTAATTGGGAAAAACAATTTTCAATTAATATCGCACAGTCATACTGAAATATGAAAATGTTTCGAACGAGTAACCTAGTATTCCTAGTAACGTTTCTTCCATTATCCTGATTCATGACAGTAACCGTATACTTCTATGCCCTCACTCTAATCCCTTTATTATGTCTTTACTTATTACCTTCTGGACACCACCTTTAGGCTAATTGGTTTTCTTCCTTCCCTACCCTTCGACACTAGCCTAAGGTTTGGAAGAAGACGATCTAATAAGCGTAATAGGTGTACTCTCCTAATACCAGGAGCCCTCGCAACCCGAGAGAAGGTAAATGGAAAAGACAACTGAATAATCCTATTTAATTTCTCCTGAACTGGAAACCATCCTCGAATCTGGAATAAGTTCCTTTGAGTTTATTTGTAACTATACGATGGCGTATCCAAGCATTATGGACGTTTATAATGATACGAAGTGTTCTGGAGAAATCCATAGTGGATGTATGAGTAGAAAGGGTATATGCTGTTTTGTCGTGAATGATAAGAGTCGCAATTTCCTTTTGCCCTTATTCTAATCCCTTTATATGTCTTTACTTATTTCCTTCTGCACACAACACTTAGGCTAATTAGTTTTCTCCCTTCCCCGCCTTTCGACACCTGCCTATGGTTTGGAAGAAATCTATCCAATAAGCACAATAGGTGTACTCTCCTAATCCTAGGAGCCCTCGCAACCTGAGAGAAGATAAAGGGAAAAGGCAACCGAATAATCTTATTGAATTTCTCCAGAACCAGAATCCATCCTCGAACTGGAACAAGTTCCTTTGAGTTCGTATGTAACTATACGATGGAATTGTAGGGTTACTAGGCACTGTCATAAGGGTCTATAAGGCTTCAACCATGCCCGATTTAAATTTTAGACGTGCCGAACAACCCTAACCAAGATCTTAGACTAAAGATAAGGCGAAACAAAGTAAGTAAACAACTTTACTTCTAAGAGTTTGGGATTACAACCTTTGTAGTCCGTTCCTGCACTTCTAAAGCTCCGTATTGAGGTCTCTTTGCTGCGATCATCGAGTATCTGGACTCTAGAAAGGCTCCACAAAAGAAAGATGCAAGCCTGCTTCCGATCTTCGATAACTAAGATGATCTACCTTGAAAAAACTCAAACCCAAGCTCTTGCTTTGCTAATCAAGTATTAGCAAAGCAAACACCCGAATCTAAACGGCTAGAATAGATGAGGATGATGAAGTAGGAATTTAGCTCTCATTTGTTTTCTATTTCTCACTTATTTTCATCACTAATGAAAAAGCTAGAAATCTTTTCACCAAGAAGGAAGAAAAAGAATATTATCAAATCCTTTTGTGATGAATAATGAAATCTATATTTAGGTTAGAAATGCAACCATAGGTTAAGTATGAAGACTTAACCCATGTAGAGAATCAACCATCGTTAAAGGGATGGGTTGGGTTAAACAAATATCTACAAAAATATCAACACATAATATCTTTGCAAGAAACAAAACAAAAGTTTCTAGAAGCTTCTAGAAAAGATTAACCCAAATCAAACCCTAACCATGTTTAATCTCCACTAATCATGTCGCATTTTTAACCATAACAAGTTACAATATTATATATCACATATATAATATTTATTGTAACAAAATAAAATAATACAATTAACATATATCACATATATATCAATGTATTACCCGAGTGAGAAAAAGAATCTTTAAGTGAGCTTAAATTAGTTATTGTAATTTAATATATCAAATATATAATTATACATTAAATTATCGAATCAACACTTGATCCGATAATCCGGCTATTTCATAAATAACCGACTAATATAATCTGTATCAGTTCATCGAATCAACACTTGATCCGATGGCCTGACTATATCACATATACCCGGCCGATATCACATATCGTGAGAATCTAATACGGTATCACATACTCGTATTGTTCTCGGTCCCGCACATATCACATATATACTCCTACTCCATTTTGCGTGAGCCAAGAAACCTCTGTGTAGGACTCTAAAGAATCGTCAATACACCGGCAGTAGGTGATGATCATATCAAACACCCACAAGCTGCAAGCGGTCAGCTAAACGTAACAGCCACCCAGGTATTCAGCGATCAGAAGATCAACAAGCAAGCCTGTACATTCTCCTGCGAATCCAATCAGTAACACTCCCGTACAGTCCGGTCTCTTCGTCTGATATGTCGCATATCTCGCCTAGGGGTGGTAAACGTAAGACCGCAATAGCTTGATAAGTCGTGTCGATATGAGGTCTATAACAGTTTGAGAAACTATTGATAACACTTACCAGTAAATCTCAGCAACCCTGGCCAGGGATTTCTAGTTATAGCCAATCGAACACAGCGCAACATCAACTCCCCATACCGGGAGAGACGAAACCCCTCCTATCGCTCATTGCCTCCATGTGATTCGGGACTGTACCCAAAAGCCACCGTTTTGCACGCCCTCTTGGACGTGGTATGATGGAAATCAAAGCACATTGGGAATCACACAAGACTCTATGACGATCTCGGGTCTACAGACTAACCTGTACCAGTGTCACCAGAGAACTGCCATCTGACGTAAGGTATAATACCATCTGGGAGTTCTTGGCGAGTCCGTCCAGTGTACCCGGTCTCCACTGTGCACCCGTATACCTTCTCTGATGTCAAACACCAATGAATATGGGATCATCCATCGCCCATCATATGGGTCAAGAAGCGCATATGCTAGTCTACTCTGGTATATCGATGCCCTGTCTCGATACACCCACGACTAGGAACATTTGAAGGATGTACATGGCGACTACACTGTCCCCACTAGTATGATCTACATCATAGTCCTGGTAGTCAAGTACACATTCTAAGGGCTTTATCAACATGTAACATAGAGACAATCAGAGTACATGTTAAGATAAAGAGTAACCAAATAGCATACTATCATGTCGAGCAAGAAAGTCCTCCCTATATATGTCCAAGCATCCACTACAATATACATCGTATGTACAGTAATGGCCTCTAGGGCATACATATAACTGAAAATCTCCCACTTGCACTAGGGCCATCTGTTGTGGTATCTCATATCCAACAATCAGCTGTGGTTGAAATATCTCATACTCAACCATCCCATAAAAGTCTCTACTAGGAAATAGGCCTTTGTGAGTGGATCCGCACTGTTATCCTCTGTGTCTACTCTCCTAACCTCGATCTCTGTAACGTTTTAGAAATCGTTATGCGAATTTTTCCGTTTTAGGGTAAAATTGTCGGTTTTTTCCGTTTTAACCCGACTGTGATCAAACGACCGTATAGACTTGCCAGCACCTAGTTTAGCTAAAATAAAGCTAGTGCGCAAGCTTTGGGGGTATATGGGACGTTCTGGTTCAATCTGAATTTTTTCCCAATTTTAATATTGTTTTAATGCGGTATTCATTTTGGGAAATTTCTCTTTAGTGATCTTTTCTTCAATTATTCTTGAGTAAACCAAACTCACATAATATCTAGATTCATTGTGTAGACTAGGATTAAGAGTAAAAGAAAAGAAAAGAAAAAGAATTCAAGGTGCATGCATTTGTGCATGTGTTGTGTGAATGCATTTATTGCAAGGAAATTCCTAGAAAACCCTACACAATTCCTCTCCTTCCTCACTTGGCCGAATCCCCCCCTCTCTCTACTGCTCTTGATCATTTCTCTTCTATTTTTCTTCAATCCAAACTCAATAAATCCTCAAAATTCCCAAATATATCACAAAAATTCTAAAAGTCTTGGTTTTTGCTCTTGGATCACTTGGAGCTAGGAAAGCTTGGATCTTGTGAGCTAAAGTTGATAGGTATAGTCCATACACTGATAATTAGGAGTTTTTATGTTGTTTAGTTCGTTGGTTGTGGCGTAGAACACTTTAAATATCGATTTGTGCAATATCATATTTATTAGTGTTTTTTTTGAGCCTCTGTGAACTGCTGTGACCTGGGATTTTTACAGAAAAATCAAACAAATTTATAGTGATGTACTAGTGACCCTGTAGCACCACCTGAGACACGAGGACCACCCCACCGGCCGGGGACGGCGACCTTTTTGATGAACTCCGGCGACGCCGGTTTTGTAGGATGGTGCTGGGGTTAGGCTTTTATAGGTAGTCGTCTGCTGTTGGTTAGGGGTGTTTGGTACTGTTTACTTTTTTAGTAATTGCAGTATGCAAAATCTGGGATCGTTTACCTGTAATATAGTGTTTTGAGTCCGCGTGTTATGTAATCTGACACGAATCGTGATCTGCTGCTGCTGTACTCAGTTTGGTTTAGTATTATCGTTACGCACGTTAGCAACTAGACGTACACTCGCGAGTTAGTTTAGTGTTGGTGTGTTATTTAAAAGCGTAGTTTTACGTTATATTGATCGATTTCTGAGTGTTTTCTTTCTTTCTTGTGTTTGTGAAAATATAGCGTCGCAAGCGGGGACTTCGGACGCTGCGAACAAGGGGAAGCAGGTGGTCGGATTTTCATAGCTGGAGACTATTGGTGAGTAGATTTAATATCTACGAGGAAATCGCCCGTATGGTGTTATGCGTCGGGACGAATATGATATGATAGCTGCATGTATTTGCATATTAGTTACTTTCATATGAATGTCATTGCATAGCATTATCTGTTGTACTTGACTCGTACCTTTAGATATAACACATTACTGACGGTTCATGTTGCACGAGCACTAAATTGTAAGCTACACCCACACCGTCTGTAATTTCCATGACATGCACAAACCCAACATACGTGATATGGTAGTGGATAGGAATGATTGGAGTAGTAACTCTTATTCCATTGTGCAAATGAAATATTGTGGGCACATACATACGTGATATTGCATTGGGCAGGAATATTTGAGATAGTGACCCTTATTCCACTTCACATATATCTTACTATAGCTACTTGTACATCATGCATACATATTGACATGTACACCACATACTCTATTTCAGTTACTTGTACAACATGCACACATACTGACATGTATACTGCATATGTTTGCTATAGTTGTATATACCCTAAGTGGTATGGTTTTGATATGTGATAATGAGTTGTTGATCATTGCGTTTATGAAATGCATCATACCCACTTGCTTACATGTATACTTAAACCATGCTACAATTACATGTACACATTATATGATGCTGCATTTGTTTTCGGAGGATTTAGGAACTACATGATATGTTTTAAAGCTAGATTCAATTTAAAGAGCGGTTTTCCCTTGATATGCTCATATTGTTGTCTTATGTTGCAAATATCGGTTTTCATGGATTTACGCATTGATATATGGATTTCATATGATTTATGGATTTGAGAACTGTGGGGGTATTTCAAGAAAACTATGTATTGTTTGAAAACCCGGTTTCTCTTAATATGATATTTCAGTGCGTCCACCATGTGATTTCTCGGTTCTAAGATTTGGCTTGTGATACCCGATTCGAGGAGCGGGAGGCACCGTCTGCGGGTACATGGTGGACCCGGTACGGTACCCCGGGGCGAGTGGTGATTTCGTGGTGTACACGATAAGCCTAGCGGTGGGACCACTACCTACCGGTGATTGTATTTGGACTCGGCGGTTATCGTGGGGATACCGACCGGAGTGAGGTATGACATATCGTCAGGGCCAGTCGTGATGACAGTGCCTGAGTTATGAGGATTTACGTGTCGATGCTAGACACGGGTTTCATGATGTTTCGAGTGTCGGTGTTAGACACTCAGGTTTCTATGATTTTTACGTATGGTCAGTGGACATACATGGTAGATATCCTTATATATATATATATATATGTACTTACAGGTATATGTTTTCATGATGTTTCGGGTGTCGATGATAGACACTCAGGTTCTATGAGACTTACAGGATGTGAGGGCCGATCTGATGATGCGGTGCCTGAGGATTTGGGATTTGATGTGTCAGTGAAGGACACCGGTGTTTTTCCATGCTGATGATTTTGCATGAGATTTTATATTATATCATCCCACACTCAGGATTATGTTGATATGCATTGCTTCATGTAGTTGTAGTACCCTGATGATGTACCTTTACAAGATTGTTGCATATTCACTTATCATACTTATGCTATCGGATTACATGTGATACATAGATCGCTATTCGTGTATATTTGCGATTACAGTATGATGTTATTTACTATTCACGAGTTGGAAACTCACCCCCGTTGTGCCACAGGGTTTTGCAGGACTTTCCCTCTGAGTAGTCACGGCAGGGCGTCTTATCATCACTACTTTTGCGGATACTGCTACGTTTGGCTGTGAGGCCTGTGCTTTAGGTGGGTTTGCGGTTATCTGTTTATACATTGTAAATCCTTTTTGTTGGATCTAGTATTCTCCATCTACCACTGTTTGTATATGACTTAGAAACAACTTGTGAGGATTCTATGTTGTATTAGTGGTGATTTTGGGTGTTGTGCTCGTGGGAGCCGGTTATATTGAAAAGTTTTACCTCTTTATACAGTTTTCCTTTATATTCTTCGCTTCGACGTCGTATTTATATCTTGTAGTGGTTGTCTCCACCGTTGGTCGTGATTTACTCCCGTTTTGGATGTTTTTTATATATTATCTATGTTGTACCCGTTTTCGGGGCTAGTTTTTACAAAGGAGGTGCTGCCGATATTTTCAAGAAAGAAAACTAGAGTTAGAGATTTTACTTGTGATTTTCCAAATGTTAAAACTATGTTTTTCTCCGTTGATCCAGATTTGGGTGGTTTAGATTTCTGGGTTTCGGCTTACTTGAGTTGCGTACGCCTGTAGACGTTACGTAGTTTAAGTGCCGGTTACGGGCCAAATTTTGGGTCGTGACAATCTCCCTGGAGATCAACCATCTCCATGATCAGGCGATACTGCCTAAGAATATGTCTGGATCTCAGATGGGACGAGGGTTCCTAGGCCAAAGCCATAACTCCATTGTCACACAATGGTTGGAACGAAGTTCATCTCATGAACTTATATATATCCAGACTGCCTCTTTGGTAGCATCCTTGGAAACGTTGTATCTTGCCTTTAATCGTCTAGTAAGTCACGGTATCTAGCTTGGAACTCTTCCAACATACCGTCCCTCCACTGAGGGTAAAGACAATGCCTGCAACTGACATTCAGTCGTCCTTATCATCCTGGAACCTTTTCCAGTGATTCTCCCCAGGATCGATTGATACCATCTCACTACAACTAGTGAGAATCCTAACATCCAATTAGATCTATCTCATAGATCCATAACCCAGGATTTAAGAGGTATCACCTTGATCCTATATGGAGAATCCTTGTGATAAGCGAAGATTGACCAAGTGTAGCATAGGAAACTCCTTCCCTATCAAGAGTATGTCATCCACATACAATACGAGGATCACCACCATACTCCCTACTACATTTTTGTATATACAAGGTTCATCTACCATTTCGATGAAGTCATACTCTTTGACTACCACATCAAAACTGACGTTCCAACTCCACGATGCCTGCTTTATCACATAAAACATCTTGCACACGTTTCCGCTGCTCCCACTATCTACGAAGCCCTCTGGCTGTGTACTTATAGACGCTCTCTTCCAAATCATTATTTAGAAAAGCAGTCATGACACCCAACCACCAGATATCATAGTCATGGTACGTAGCAGTGGTATGTAGGATCTGGATGGACTTAAGCATAGCTTTGAAAGTCTCAACTTTTCCATGTACACCAAGTAATCTTCTCAAGATATACTTGCTCCTGATGGGGATTTAACCTTTCAGATAAAGCAACCAAAGTCCATACTTTGTTGGTGTATAAGGATTCCATCTCAGATCGCTAAGCATCCAGCCATTCTTACAAAGTCCCACTCCTGATGGCCTGCTCGAAACTGGTTGGGTCATCATCTGATGATGCAATCCTCCCTCCCACTGTCATAGAGAAAACCGAAGTATCTCTCAGGTGGGTGAGGAACCCTACTAGATCGGCGGAGAGGCTGAGGTTCATTGGAAACTATTGAATCCTTTGGTTCTACCAAATCATCAGCTGCAGTTTGTATAGCTGGAACTCTTTCTAGTTCTACTTCATGACCACTAATTTCTTCACAAGAAATTCCCTTTCACAAAGGTGGCATGCTGAGAAACAAAACATCTTTTGTTTCTCGGTTTGGTAGAAGATATTCCTTTGCGAATGCTTGGGATATCCAACAAACTTCTACAGAACTGATTTTGCCTCGAGCTTGTCCGGATTATGCTTTTAGACATAGGCTGGACAACCCCAAATCTTAACATACTTAAGAAATGGGCTCTTCCCATTCCATATCACATATGAAGTGGTAGGCAACTGATTTGATTAGAACCCTATTCAGTAGGTATGTAGCTTCTCAAGTGCATAACTCCCAAAAGGAAATAGGAAACTCAGTAGTACTCATCATAGAGCGCACCATATCTAATAGGGTGTAATTGCTCCGCCCCGATTCACCGACGTGCTGTGGTCTATTCGAGGAGTAATGCTGAGAGAGAATCTCATTCTCCTTTAGAATAGTCCAGGAATCTCCGTGCTCAAGTATTCTCCTCCCTGATCTCATCAAAGGACATAATACTTATACCCGTTTTTGGTTCTCTACTTCTAACTTATATTCTGTGAATATCTCAAAAGCTTCAGACTTGTGTTTCAACAGGAACATATGTCCGAATCTTGAGAGATGAACAGTGAATGTAATGAAGTATAAAGAACCGGTCTTGGCATGTGTAGACAGGGGACCTTACATACATCATCATGTATCAATCCCAAGAGTTCACTAACTCTTTCTCTGTTTCCAATAAACAGAGCTGTGGTCATCTTATCTTTGTGACATGACCGGCTAGTTTCACAAGATGTAAATTCAAACTAATTTAAATATGCATCTAAATGTAACTTAACTAGTCGGGTCGCATTGATATGACCTAGTCTACAATGCCTCAAGAAGGATTCGTTCATTTCTGAACTCTTCCTCTTGTGTGTGTTCTGTACGTTAAGAACTGTGGTTTGATTTAGAACGTATATGCTTTTAGATAACGTGCCTGAACCGATCAACTCTTGATATAGTAAATGTTCAAAACATTATCCAACAATACAAAATTATATCCTTCTTTACTAATAAAGAGACTGATATGATGTTGTATATCAGGTTCGATATCTAATAACATTCGTTCAGAATCAATGTATTTGGTAATACAGGGTGATAACTGCCAACAGAATTGGCTTGCAACAATTGCACCGTTTCTAACTCTTGAAACTAATCACCCGTTCTCAGTTTTCTACCTATCTGTAGCCCATGTAACAGATTACATACGCGGGATCCTGATCCAGTATCTCATACCCAGGACGTAAAGGATACGGAGAAAAAGTTCTCTGTAATGAAACACCCGAAGAAGATGCATCAGCATGCACTTTCTTCGTTTGGGCGGCACGGGAATTCTGGTAATCCCCTATTTCCTGCTCTGTCTTATAACAATTATAAGTTGGAGCGGGACCAACGTTCCCTAGCGCAGTATTACAAGCGGGTTCGGTCAATACATCCGTATTATTATCTTGATTAAGCCGTGATATGGTCGCTACCTGGAGAGAGAGAAGAAAATACTCAGCGTATGCTCTTGCAAGATTAGATTGGTTATTAATATATCTAATCAGGATGTCTCCCACTGTTTTAGTCAAATCTTCCTTCAAACCCTAAAAGGAAAGACTAGCCGGGATTAGTTACACCCTACAAGTTCGCCAATCTTTCAGCCAGGCCAGTGCCGGTACTTTGAGGGAGGTTCCCCGTGCTTTCGCATGGACCTAATTAAAATAAACCTCGTTTTCCTAGAGGCGTAACCCCGTTAACACTTTTCTAGACACCTACTTGATCGGCTAATTGTAATGTGTAAAACTCTCCCAGGAGTAACTCTTACTCGCAGCGGGTATCGGGATCTAACTATCTAATAGAAGGTATGCAATCTCATTGCAAATTTCAACACTTGAAATTCCCAATAAAATTCTGCCCCTAGCGATCTATGACCTTGACAAGGTCAACAAACCATAGACCGCAAGTCAAGTTCAACCCGTCATTTTTCGATAACCCACCCGCATGACCCTTGACAAGGTTAACAAAGTCACACGACTACCCTAACTCAATCGCATCATATGCTTTTACAGATAAGCATAAATAGTTACCGCACACTACGCCTTGACAAGGTCAACAAACGCAGCACGAATACTATGAAGTACTTATCTGAAATGACGGAGGGCTACGACAGCTTTTTAAGAAAACCTTTTGCGTAATAAACTTGATATCGTTGTAGAATCGAGTGATTTTTAAAAGGAATGTTTTTTAGGCCTTTTCTAGTTTTTCTAAAGAGGTCACTCCCGGTGAAGGGATCTTGGCTCTTTCCTCATCGAATAAGGTGCAGGATATTTCACAAATATCACTATGCAAAGCAAAAACTATAAAAACAATCAAAAGACAAACCGAGTTTGTAGCATCTGCCACTTATTGCTAAAGAGGTCACTCCCGGTGAAGGGATCTCGGCTCTTTCCTGATCGGATAAGGTGCTGGATATTCTGTTGGAGATAGTGCTCTCAGAGTCAATTATTGGATCACAGGTACGTGATTGCAATGATTGAGGGAGGACCTATCCCGGTAGGACAGTCTTACTCGAGATGATAGTATGCTATCTGGTTCATCTTTATCATCGTGTACTGTTTGAGGTGACCTTACAGGTCGCTATTACACGTTGGTAGAGCCCCTAGGATTCTTGCTTGACCACCAGCAGTATGAGGGCGATCATATAAGTGGGAGCTGGGGGTCTATAAGCATATCCTTAAATGGTCCCTAGTCGTGTGAGTTTCGAGACAGGGCATCGATACTCCAGAGTAGACTAGTGTATACAGTCGAGACCCCGACGAGGGGCGGTGGCCGGTCTCACAAGCCACTGGTGTCAGTTGGATCACCTAAGATGTATACAGGTGCTCATTGGGTTATGAGTACACCGGACAGGACTCGCCGGGAACATGCTAGTTGGTCATATACCAGACGTCAGATGGCAGTTCCCTGGTGACATGTGTACAGGTTAGTTCATCGACCTGGGGATCGTCATTTGTCTCGTGTGAGTTCCCACTGTACTTTGATTACTACCCTACCACGGCTCAAAGGAGTCGTGCAAACAGGTTTTAGTTGGGTACAGTCCCGAGCCACATGGAGGCAGTGAGCGTATCTTCAGGGGTTCGTCTCTCCCGGTATTGGGGGTGAGGTCGTGCTGTGTCTAGGAGAGCCATTACACGAAGCTCTCGGCCGAGGCAAGGAGATTTACTGGTAGGTATTCCAGTAGTATCTCAGGGTGTTCTGGGCTACACTCCGACACGACTTGTACCGCTTTTGGGGGTCTGACTTTTACCAACCCCCTAGGCCCGCCATGCGATGCTCATAGACGAACGGACCGGACTGTACGGATATTGTCACTGACAGGCTCAGTAGGGTTGTCAGGCTGAGTTTGCTCACAGACGTCCCTTTTAGTCAATACCTGGTAGCCCGTTACGTATTGGCTTATACCTCTGACGTTCTAGTGGTTAAATCCACAACAAAGGTGTTGACGAGTCTTTAGAGTCCCCCACATTCAGTTACTCAGCTTTCGGGCGAAAGGTTGTAGAGGCCGTATGGAGATATGGCAAGGTCCGATCAGATACGTGCGGTATTGCACGGATCAGGATAGGACAGTTTGTACTATAGGCCGTATGGATATATGGCAGGGTTCGATCAGATACGTGCGGTGTTGCGCGGATCAGGATCGAACGGATATTACTAGCCGGCTTTGGTATAAGCCGGATCCTAGTATAGTACAGTGTAGATTTTGTCTCATTGCATTTGTATTTCGGTCGGAATACAAATGCGGGTGTGTATGCACAGTATCGGGGTTTTCCTGTAATTTATTACGGGACCAGTTTTCAGGAGTTGCCAGTTTGCTTTCCGTTTCAGCCGATTTCTTTTGTATCGTTCATTGGCCGAAGTTTGGTGGAGGAGGGCTTATTTGCATTGTTGCAAATAAGTATTTGGAAGGGGGTCCTTTGCATATTATTTGTATCATGATGGTTTTCATGATGTGCACCATCACTTGACTTTCTATGCTCATGATGGCTTGACCTTTTTGGAGCCATCATGCATGAGATGATGGTAGTGTGGAGTGTTGGAATTGTTGTGATCATTTGTTTTTTTCTCATCATCACTTGCTTTCCACCCACCCCCTTGTCTTTGTTCTTTCTCTCTCCAATCACACAAAGGGGGGGGCGGACACATTTTTGATGGATGAGGGAAATGCTTCTCTTTTGACTGGGGAGAAAAATGTTACTCTCATTCTTTGTATATCACATTTTTCCCTCACCTCTCTCCAAGTTCCTTTTTCCTCCACCACAAAGGCAATTCCACAACCCCAAATGAGACTTGCTCACTAGATATTCTACAGCAAATCTTGAGCACGTCGACTAGCCAGCTTCGTTCCCGAGTTGCCTCGGCATTGAGGTGGGAGCCCGTAAAAGAAGTAGGCGATGTGGTGCACTTCCGGCGACGAGAAGGAGACGGGACATTCCGCAGGAGATCGGGACGATGATGAGAAGACCGGAGGACTTGGATCGTCGGTATATCTCTATTCCCATTCTTGTAGATAGCTAGGACTAATTAATGGTTCGATCCGGGTATTAGTGCGCGGCGGTTTGCCAGTTCAAGAAAATTTAAGTTTATCACCGCTTCCGCATTTGGCCGTCGGATTGACGGCCGGGGCGCCGCCGTGCACTTACAGTGGTATCAGAGACAGGCCATTAACTTAGTCTAGCTTGGTTTAATGTGTTTTACATTTCCGATCGACCAAAATTCCAAAATTCGCATTTTTGCTTGCATCAGTTTTCTGTTAAAATTTTCTGGTGTCGAAAATTTTTTCAGGTTACAGAAAAGTGATGTACTGGAAAATATAAGAGATCTGTGAAAATTCGATGAAGTGTCTCCACAGTAGGAGCGCGGAACCGCGGCCAAACCCCCCCTTGGGCCGCGGTTCCGCCGCACTCTATTGGGTTCACTGCACCAAATTTTTACAGAGGCTTTCTGGGGTTAAAATTGGGGTTTTGGAATATTAATATTGGGCCCAGAATTTCTTGATCTGTTACAGTAATGCTTGGGGGCCCACTTGTTAAAATTTGATTGATCGGATATTTTAAACACATTATTTCACAGTATTTACATTATATCTGCGACCGTGAATGTCACTCGATCGGTAAATCCGGTCTAACTGCTATAGCCCGGTTAGACGGATTTGCGAACGTGACTTTCACGTTGATGTTCTGTTTTTGATGTGATGTTGCGGATCGGTCGTGGGGGATAGCCTGGATGCAATGCTAGTACAGTTGTGGTTGTATTATGTACATTTGATATTGAGGGGCGAGCGTCCGACATGTGGACTGCCGTCACTGCCTGATTGTATTATTATTTTGGGACACGGCCAGGTTGCGGTCGATGTACCCGTTGTATGTATATTTTACTTTCTGTACTAGGGTTACCCCGCGGAGGGGTGCACGGATAGCCGGGTTTTAGAGGGCAACAAGCCCGCATCTCATGGCATTGAGACGGAGGGGGCTTCACTCTAGGATTGACAGGCTATTCGCCGCACTCGTAGGGGGTACAGGTTGACCCAGGAGGGGTGCCCAAGTTACCGGATTCCATGAAGTGCTGGGTGGTCCATTCACGGTGCTGAAGGGGGCTGCCTCGCTTCAGGTTTTGGCGGGTAACTTGCCGCGCCCGTAGGGGTCTAGGATTTCATTGCACAGGCTATCCACACGACCAGGGGAACGTCGGGTTTCAGCGGCTCTGTGAAACCCGGGGATCCCAGATATCTGTATTGTTCTGTGATGCTGTACATTTTCTGTGATGTTGCATTTTATTCACGCCTTGAGCGAATATAATATATTGGTATATATATTAGTAGATGTTGTATATGTTTTGCATCCGCGTTAGTCCAGTCCCCGCTCTGTCGTTAGTTAGCTAACCTAACGGGTAATGACGGGACCCAGTGGCGAATGCGGATGGCATATGCGTACATCAGTATATTTTCGTTCTTTTTGGTGTGATCAATTGATGGGACTGCGTTGATTCGGATCAATGCAAGTTAAAAACAAACCTAATCTGATGTTGTTGGAACACTTTTTCAAAAAGCTGTTATTGCAAGGACGTTCACTTTTGTTTTGCATCGTGGTATTCATTTGGAATATCCTGCTCCTCAGTCGACGAGGCAAGGGCCGAGATCCCTTCACCGGGAGTGACCCCTTGGACAAAAAGTTTGCGTCAGGGCAATGACTTCACTATAGCCGATTACTTTTGCTTTGCACCGTGGTATTCAGTTGGAATATCCTGCACCCCATTCTACGGGGAAAGAGCCGAGATCCCTTCACCGGGAGTGACCTCTTTAGCAACGGTTTTCGTCACTATATTTTTTAAAAAGCTATCCGGTTCCTTCAACGATATCAAGTTCATTACGTTAAAGGTTTTCGCCAGAAACCAATCGTAGCCCTCCGTCATTTCAGTTAAATATTCGGTAGTATTCAAGCTATGTATTTTGACCTCACGCCAAGGCATAGTGATTGGTAGCTGCCGGGTATTTATCTGTTGCATAGATAGATGCGTTGGTTTGGGACAGTCGTACTACTATTTTGGCCTACGTCAAGGGTATGTACGGGTGGATTCAAATTAACCTGGATAATGACGGGTAGAACTTGACATGTGACTTATGATATTTTGACCTCACGCCAAGGTCATAAGAGCATGGGGCAGAAATCTCATCGGGAGTTTCAAAAGAACTGAAACTTGCCAGATATGCGCATACCTTCTGGAGTGTGATTGCGTGAGCGGATTCCGTCACGTTATCATGCGATGATAGTTGGATCCCGATTCCCACTGATGAGTTAGTTTACTCCTCGGGTGACCCCGACTAATTCTTCTTTCAGGTTTGGAGGAGAATTTGAGGTACAGTGGGAGGTTTCCAGATTAGATAAATTGGTAACCATTCTGATCTAGGTTAGAGTGCACGCTGAGTGTTTCTTTTCTCTCTCTCTTTGGCAGCGACCATTGACCTGACCCTAAGACTATGACTCAGTGACCAAGTTGACCGAACCTTCTTAACACTGGCTTTTGGATTGTCAGAATTGCAAACCTCATTGCCACTCCCACTTTTACCCTTTTCTCCAGGACACCCTGTATTACTACGAACGTCCACTTCCATTGGACAAAACCATCGTATGGTTAGATACGAACTCGAAGGAATTTATTCGAGGATGGTTTCAGGTACTGGAGGAAACGGATAGGATTATTCAGTTGTCTTTTCCTTTTACCTTCTCTCAGGTTGCGAGTACTCCTTGGTTTAGGAGATAGTACACCTATTACGCAAATTGGATAGTCTTCTTCCAAACCATAGGCTGGTGCCGACTGGTAGGGAATGAAGAAAACCAATTAGCATAACGATGGTGTACGGAAGGTATTAAGTTAAGACAAAGCAAGGGATTAGTAAGAGGGCAAAGTAAATTGCAATAGTTATTCACGACCAAACCAGGTATTTCGTTACCACTCCCACATCACCTTTGTATTTCTCCAGGACACTCCGTATCACTACGAAGATCCATAGTTTATTTGGATACTCCATCGTATGGTTATATACGAACTCGAAAGGAACTTGTTCCATTTCGGGGATGGATTATGGTTCAGGAGAAATAGGAATTAAGTTCATTCGGTTGTCTTTTATCCTCACCTTCTCTCGCATTGCGAGTGTTCCTAGGATTGGGACAGTACACCCATTATGCTTATTGGATAGTCTTCTTCCAAACCATAGGCTGGTGCCGAACGGTAGGGAAGGAAGAAAACCATTTGGCCTAAAGGGGTGTGCAGAAGATAATGACTAAAGACATATGAAGGGATTTGGAGAGGTGGCAAAGAATTATACGGTTACAGTCGTGAATTTGGAAGAGGCATTACTAGGAATACCGGGATACCCCATCGAAACATTTCAATGTTTCAGTTTCACTGTGTACTGTTAAAGGAAAACTGATTTCCCAATTAGTCATTACTCCAGGCTATGTATTTACCAGGTACGATTCTCACATCTGTATGGTTTTTCAGATGATGAGTGGGAGCAAGTTATTGGGAATTGGGTGATCATCCTCATTATATCGGGATTCGTTATAATCGGTGATATTTGAGGAAATCACCTGGGCTGTTTGCCGGTCGGCAAATATTTGGTTTTGAATATCCGCTGTCATGCACCAATTTCAAATTGATATATCTGTACATCTATTTTCATAGAGTGAGATATACCTTTCTGAAATTATGTCTACGACATTTACCTATATCAGTGGATGGTTAGGTGAGGAGCATTAAACAGCGGTGTAATTCTTCTTAACCATAAGTACAGTTTTCAACCTACGACACACAGTGAATGAGTTTTCAGACTCAAGGGACTTATACAGAGTATTGTATGTTGTCCAGGATCCATCAGGACAGAGGGGTTGGTCCTCGTACTATATTCGGTTTACTTATGACTTCTCTAGTCTTTAGACAGGTGTTTCGTGAAAACACAGGGTCCGAATTTGGAGAAGTTATAGGTATTTGAATAGAGTAGAGAACCAGGTATAGCAAGTATCGGGATTCTTCAAAGAGATCGAAGATGTAGATACTTGTGTATGGTATTCAGTTGATAGTAGTGATTAAGAGAAATTGCTTCTCTTTCAGGTTACTCATAATTGGAAGCATTCCTAAGTTGAGTAACGCTGATCGGCCTCCTTCCATTTAGTTGACATGCACTGGAGACAGCTGCATGATTTGAATCTGGTTCAATTAAATCAGTGCCTCTGGTTCTATAATGGATATAGAACAGTTCATATCTTAACGATGTTAAGGTACGAGGAGTTGTCCGGTTTATGATTAAAACCAGACACTGGACAACTCAAGGCACGTTTCTGTAATGGCTGTTTGTGGGTTGACCCAGGCTATGACGAGGGTTGACTTTCTACCATCTGGATGAACAAATAGCGATATTGTTCTAGACTCGCCACAGTTTTATTAAAAATTGATTTTTTTCAGAAAACAGTAGTGGGAGTATGGTAGAACTGGAAGTAATTCCAGAACCACAAACGATTACTGAAGATTTCATAGGAACCTAAAGATTCAATCTGGTTTGACATTCCATTGGCCACTCCGAAGATACGGTGGGTAACCTCAGGCACCCGAGAGGTACTCCGGTAGCCTCAAGGACGGTGGCAGGGAGGTTCTTGTTTACCCAGACTTGCCATTGCTGTTGTTCCAGGTTGCGAGACCCGGCGGGAGGATGAGTATAGCGTCGTTCTAAACTAGCTTTAGAAGTGTACGTGTATATGACTCTGCCAGAGGGTTGTCGTAGTCAGTGGGAGCAGCGGAAGCATTGGTGGACAGTTAGCTTATGTCTATTTATAGACTGAAGCACCAGTAGCGGAGATAGATCATCTATTTCTGACGTGACAGTCATAGGTTTGACTTCATCAGAATAGGGGATGGATCTGTTGAGAATGTAGTAGGGTGTGATATCCTGGTATTTGGATGACATACACAGAGTAGGAAAGGAAACTCCTATACTACAATCGGTTATACTTTGGTCGTCACACAGTGTTTTCTCCACAAAGGAAATGGATTTTATATCAGACATACTGGTTACTAGATCTATGGTTTTAGATCTAGATTTGGGTAGTCTCCCAATCTGGGTACTTAGACAGCATTCTAAGGGTATTTAGAATGGATGACTCCTGGCACGGTAGTGTACCTGCAGGTAATGGAGTCACCCTCTCTAAAGGTGTCTTACAGACTAAAGGGGAGAGGGATGTGCATGATTGGCAGATCACTTGCTCAGGCAATTGTGTCAATCATGAGATGTCAAGTACCACACCAGACATTGTTCTTGTACTAGATGCAATAAGCTGACATTAATCCAATACTGGAGAAACGGTCGGAAGCAGTTTTAGAACATAAGTGGATGTTTTAGGGATATGATAACGACAGCCTCATTCGGGAAACAGTTATCATTCCAGGCTTCCAAGGTGACATGGACGACAAGGAGGTTGTCAGAGTTATAGTTTTTCCTTCTGACGAGGGGCAGTATTTTGGACAGGTGATCCAAGGCAATACTGAGGGAGGCATGGCGCGGGACACTGATTAAGTTCAGTTGTCGATACAGTCTAAGAAGTTTGGATTTGGTGTTCATTTATGAACTAGGTCCCATCAGACATCCAGACACATTCTAAGACAGGTATTGCTCATTTCGGGAGATGGCTTTCTCCGCGAACATGAGATTTAGAGAGACATAGAAAGAAACAACAAAGCGGATCCACTCACTGAGGCTATTTCTCGAACGCAATAGTTTCGCAAACGAGCTTTGTGAGACTGACAAGTAGAGGAGTTGGGTGTTCGGTATCACACGGGCTGTGAGTATGCGACATCGCAATAATTAGCCTTGAGTGCAAGTGGGAGATTGTTGGAGATAGTGCCCTCAGAGTCAATTATTGGATCACAGGTACGTGATTGCAATGATTGAGGGAGGACCTATCCCGGTAGGACAGTCTTACTCGAGATGATAGTATGCTATCTGGTTCATCTTTATCATCGTGTACTGTTTGAGGTGACCTTACAGGTCGCTATTACACGTTGGTAGAGCCTCTAGGATTCTTGCTTGACCACCAGCAGTATGAGGGCGATCATATAAGTGGGAGCTAGGGGTCTATAAGCATATCCTTAAATGGTCCCTAGTCGTGTGAGTTTCGAGACAGGGCATCGATACTCCAGAGTAGACTAGTGTATACAGTCGAGACCCCGACGAGGGGCGGTGGCCGGTCTCACAAGCCACTGGTGTCAGTTGGATCACCTAAGATGTATACAGGTGCTCATTGGGTTATGAGTACACCGGACAGGACTCGCCGGGAACATGCTAGTTGGTCATATACCAGACGTCAGATGGCAGTTCCCTGGTGACATGTGTACAGGTTAGTTCATCGACCTGGGGATCGTCATTTGTCTCGTGTGAGTTCCCACTGTACTTTGATTACTACCCTACCACGGCTCAAAGGAGTCGTGCAAACAGGTTTTAGTTGGGTACAGTCCCGAGCCACATGGAGGCAGTGAGCGTATCTTCAGGGGTTCGTCTCTCCCGGTATTGGGGGTGAGGTCGTGCTGTGTCTAGGAGAGCCATTACACGAAGCCCTCGGCCGAGGCAAGGAGATTTACTGGTAGGTATTCCAGTAGTATCTCAGGGTGTTCTGGGCTACACTCCGACACGACTTGTACCGCTTTTGGGGGTCTGACTTTTACCAACCCCCTAGGCCCGCCATGCGATGCTCATAGACGAACGGACCGGACTGTACGGATATTGTCACTGACAGGCTCAGTAGGGTTGTCAGGCTGAGTTTGCTCACAGACGTCCCTTTTAGTCAATACCTGGTAGCCCGTTACGTATTGGCTTATACCTCTGACGTTCTAGTGATTAAATCCACAACCAAGGTGTTGACGAGTCTTTAGAGTCCCCCACATTCAGTTACTCAGCTTTCGGACGAAAGGTTGTAGAGGCCGTATGGAGATATGGCAAGGTCCGATCAGATACGTGCGGTATTGCACGGATCAGGATAGGACAGTTTGTACTATAGGCCGTATGGATATATGGCAGGGTTCGATCAGATACGTGCGGTGTTGCGCGGATCAGGATCGAACGGATATTACTAGCCGGCTTTGGTATAAGCCGGATCCTAGTATAGTACAGTGTATATTTTGTCTCATTGCATTTGTATTTCGGTCGGAATACAAATGCGGGTGTGTATGCACAGTATCGGGGTTTTCCTGTAATTTATTACGGGACCAGTTTTCAGGAGTTGCCAGTTTGCTTTCCGTTTCAGCCGATTTCTTTTGTATCGTTCATTGGCCGAAGTTTGGTGGAGGAGGGCTTATTTTCATTGTTGCAAATAAGTATTTGGAAGGGGGTCCTTTGCATATTATTTGTATCATGATGGTTTTCATGATGTGCACCATCACTTGACTTTCTATGCTCATGATGGCTTGACCTTTTTGGAGCCATCATGCATGAGATGATCGTAGTGTGGAGTGTTGGAATTGTTGTGATCATTTGTTTTTTTCTCATCATCACTTGCTTTCCACCCACCCCCTTGTCTTTGTTCTTTCTCTCTCCAATCACACAAAGGGGGGGGGGGGCGGCCACATTTTTGATGGATGAGGGAAATGCTTCTCTTTTGAGTGGGGAGAAAAATGTTACTCTCATTCTTTGTATATCACATTTTTCCCTCACCTCTCTCCAAGTTCCTTTTTCCTCCACCACAAAGGCAATTCCACAACCCCAAATGAGACTTGCTCACTAGATATTCTACAGCAAATCTTGAGCACGTCGACTAGCCAGCTTCGTTCCCGAGTTGCCTCGGCATTGAGGTGGGAGCCCGTAAAAGAAGTAGGCGATGTGGTGCACTTCCGGCGACGAGAAGGAGACGGGACATTCCGCAGGAGATCGGGACGATGATGAGAAGACCGGAGGACTTGGATCGTCGGTATATCTCTATTCCCATTCTTGTAGATAGCTAGGACTAATTAATGGTTCGATCCGGGTATTAGTGCGCGGCGGTTTGCCAGTTCAAGAAAATTTAAGTTTATCACCGCTTCCGCATTTGGCCGTCGGATTGACGGCCGGGGGGCCGCCGTGCACTTACATATTCTACAAGGAATACCGCTATGCAAAACAAGAACTAGAGCTACCGGTTTCTAAACAAGTTTCTTCAATATCTTTAGGTTTCTTTTATTTCATTAATCTCATTAATGAAGTCCCATTTTATTATGCTTCGCAAGAATCACATTTGAAACGAAATCTGCAATATAACATATATCTCATATATATAATATAAACATTCGTCTCAGGCAGTAATATGATCTCATCACAGAACATTGCAACAGAAGAACACATATGAAATATTGGATATACTAGGACGTCCGTGTTTTTAATACGAGCCTGTATACAACACAGATTCCACGGTCGTGATAAATAGCTAAACCCACATCCCTAGACCCCTACGAGAGCGGCAAGTAACCCTGCCAGTTCTAGAGTTAGGAAACCCGGTCTCGACTCCTCGAGATGGTCTCCCACTGAACCCTAGAACCCGGTTACTTGTGCTCCCCGTCTTGGGTCTATCCTAATGCGGAAAAGTAAATAATATACAATGGTAATATCATTCTCAGCCCGGAAGTGCCCCAATAAAAGAATATTATATACAATGAATTTTACATGAATGAAAATGAAAAACTCTCATCTCACATAAAACCCCCGGCTATTCAAATACGACGATCCAATATAACATATCACAGCAACACATAACATCACATGTCATCAACGTAAATAAATATGTGTATCCCAATTGTCGTTGATGTATAGCAACGAAACCGGCGATACACCACATATTACACTTACTGTCGCAGAAAAGAAAGTGTAAAACTACAACAGTTGGAATCCGCAACCTCCTTAGACATCGCATGCCTAACCAAATGAATTCCTTAAACATCTCATGCCTAATAATTATAAACCCCGCATTTTATTCTCATTATCGAAAACACTTTTCAATATTTAGTCGAGTAATTCAACAAGATTCCCGAAAACCTGATTGAATGCTCATCGAAAACTTTAGTAGACGGCCGCACCCCCGATGCCGTCGACGAAGTGCATTAAGGCGGAACACCGCTGCCGCGAGCACCCGAACGGATGCTTTTGACGACGGGGTTCTCCTACAGTCACTTGGTCGGGGCTTTGGGGCGTGGCTGTCTATTAAGTTTACCCGGCGAGTATCCACGTACGCTACGTGATTGCGACGGACTTTTGATCACATCAAAATCCCGTGGCAACTGATCAAATGAGACTAAACTGCTAGATTTATAACATTCAAATTAGTTATCTCATAACTACTTGTGGATTCCAAATATTGTATCACATTCCAGATAAATAGACAATGTTAAACTTTCCGATCGAATAAACAAACACCCAAAATTTCCCAAATGACTCAACACTTGAGCGGAGTTTAAAAGTATCCATCACATGCCACAGTACCAATGGTCCAGCCGTAGAAGGGTCAAACCAACGCCTCACATGTGGCAACACCGTACTGCCCCAAACCCTAAGGTTTATAGGTGATTCAGATGGTCACATAATCGAGTTAAGGTTTGTGTTCTTCTAGAGGGTCCACCGCATTACTTGCACGACTTTGAACGTTCTTTAACTAAGGAAAAATCCAACACTTGGAAATTTTCCAACAGGGGAAAAAGTGAGTTATTGATATCCGTTCGAACTTTTTAACACGTTCTAAAATTACCCGGAAAAACTTAAACGAAGTTGAACTTTCCGATTGAATCAACGAATACAAAAGATCTCCAGAAAACTCAACACTTGAGTAGAATTAAAAATTCACAGAAGCATGCAAAATTAACCAAGAATAAACCCTAGAAGAATTAGCACCTGAAACCCTAAGTCGGCCGCGGAACCGCCGCCAAACGCATGGTTTGGCCACGGTTCCGCGGTCTCTTGAAGAGATCATTGCTCTGTACTTCACAGTAATTCTTAGAATTCCCTGCTTATTTTTCTGAGTATTTTTAATACGAAAAAATCAACATTTTTAAAAATTTCCAGAGAAGGGGTTCGTGTTGGGGTTTCGGGGTTCGATCGGATTTTAAACTTCATCTAAACTTCGCCTAAAGCTTTAGCTTGGCTCTGATACCACTGTAGAGTTACTAGGCACTGTCACAAGGGTCTATAAGGCATCAACCATGCCCGATTTAAATTTTATACATGCCGAACAACCCTAATCAAGATCTTAGACTAGAGATAAGGTGAAACAAAGAAAGTAAACAACTTTACTTCTAAGAGTTTGGGATTACAACCTTTGTAGTCCATTCCATCACTTCTAAAGCTCCGTGTTGAGGTCCCTTCGCTGCGATCATCGAGTATCCGGACTCTAGAGAGGTTCCACAAAAGAAAGATGCAAGATTGCTTCCGATCTTCGATAACTAAGATGATCTACCTTGAAGAAACTCAAACCCAAGCTCTCGCTTTGCTAATCAAGTATTAGCAAAGCAAACACCCTAATCTAAACAGCTAGAATAGATGAGGATGATGAAGTAGGAATTTATCTCTCATTTGTTTTCTATTTCTCGCTCATTTTCATCACTAATGAAAAAGCTAGAAAGCTTTTCACCAAGGAAGAAGAAGAAGAATATTATCAAATCCTTTTGTGATGAATAATGAAATCTATATTTAGGTTAGAAATGCAACCATGGGTTAAGTATGAAGACTTAACCCATGTAGAGAATCAACCATGGTTAAAGGGTTGGGTTGGGTTAAACAAATATCTACAAAAATATCAACACATAATATCTTTGTAAGAAACAAAACAAAAGTTTCTAGAACCTTCTAAAAAAGATTAACCCAAATCAAACCCTAACCATGTTTAATCTCCACTAATCATGTTGCATTTATAACCATAACATGTTACAATATTATATATCACATATAATATTTATTGTAACAAAATAAAATAATACAATTAACATATATCACATATATATCAATGTATTACCCGAGTGAGAAAAAGAATCTTTAAGTGAGCTTATATTAGTTAATGTAATTTAATATATCAAATATATAATTATACATTAAATTATCGAATCAACACTTGATCCGATAATCCGGCTATTTCACAAATAACCGACTAATATAATCTGTATCAGTTCATCGAATCAACACTTGATTCGATGGCCCGGCTATATCACATATACCCGGTCGGTATCACATATCGCGAGAATCTAATACGGTATCACATACTCGTATTATTCTCGGTCCCGCACATATCACATATGTGCTCCTACTCCGTTTTTCCTGAACCAAGAAACCTCTGTGTAGGACTCTAAAGAATCGTCAATACGCCGGCAGTAGGTGTGTCACGACCCGAAAGTACGGAACATGACCGGCACTTAAACTACGAACGTCTCGAGGCGTACGTAATCTAAGTAAACCGAAAACCCAGAAATCCAAACCAAGAAAATAGTAGAGTGCAGGAAAAACCAACTTAAAGCAAGTAGTTTCAATAGCATAAGCCGAATTATGCGGTTTTTTAAAAACATCAAAAAGTTTACTGAAAATTTCGGCAGAGTCTCCTTTGTAAATACTGGCCCCCAAACGGGATACAACATGAATAGTATACGAAATCAAGAAAAAGGCATCCCCAAGCGGGAGCTAGCTCTTCGTCAAACGACGGCCACAACCACACAAGCAATATAATATACAACGCCAACGGCGAGGACCAAAACTCAAAAGGAACTCAAAACCACCAGAAATCCACAGAAATAAAACGCGCGACTCTAAGGTCGAAAGAATAACATCACGGGTCTCTATCTCAAAAATAAATACTTGTTTGGTTGATGGAACTTCTAGATACAACAGAATAATGATATACAAGATATAATGATGGGTAAGATACAAATAACCCACCTACTAGCAAGTCACCCGGAAATGGAAAGAGTGCCAGCAAGCCGTAATGAAACCTGTACGGCGAAACCTGCAAGAACTGTGGCACAACGGGGGTGAGTTGCCAACTCGTGAGTAGAAAAACATCTACGCACAGAAATCGCATAAATAACGCAACCTAGGTCAATGATCATAATATAGCCTCAAAAATGCATATAACATGCAGCCTATAACAATGGCTAGGGTAAATATCTAATCCGAGTGTAAACTCATGTGCCCGTGTCAGTGCCTCAGGTAGCAATATATCATATAAATGAGGTATGAATGCATGAAAACAGAATACATGTAAATGAAGAAACTGTTTTCATAAATTAGTGAGATTTCCTTCGTATTTTTAAACTGAGGTATCATAAATGAAATAAGTATCCACAGTGTCTAGCATCGACACAAAACATAAATCTCACTGTCTCGAAATATCAATGTCTCAATCTCAATATCTAGGGCGCCGTCAGTCCAGACCGGCCCCTACCATCCATCTCAAGACCACGACGGTATCCTCCGGATATCCGACGCGTCGGGTAATATCACCGGTCGGTAGTGCTCCCCTGCCGGGCTCAACGTCAACACCACATTCCTCTTGCCCCGGGGTACCGCACCGGGCCCACCATGTACCCGTGACGGTTCCTCCATTCCTTGACACGGATCTCGAAAACCACAGCAAACTCATGGTGGACGACAATTTACATCACTAGAAAACCGCAACATTTTATATTTTAAAAGATCATAAGTCGTAAATTTGCGGCTTTCCCCGAAATCCAGAAATATCATAAATCTCAAGAAATCATCACAACTGCATATGCCAATGATAATGAATGCATATGGTATCAATAACCAAGTTGCAATGTATGATTAATAAACTAGGCATGTAAGGCAGGTACACTAATATCATATCAAACTACTAACTAACAAGCTAAGTCAAGCAAATATATTCTCTAAAGTGTACGTGACATGGCAATTACCGATGAAGATGTGTGTGAGCCGGCAAGTAGGTGTACGTGGTACATACGCATCATCGGTAATGGTGCTGGTGTCCTAACAGCATGATATCAATAATGGAATATGCAGCAAAATAAGTATGCGAGGAAGAGCGAACAGCAATAATGTGCGGGAGCTGAATACTAGACACAACGATAACTAATCAGTATTAATCTAATATAAGTCCTACAAATGGTGCCTTTTGAAATAACACGAATCATGGGGTTTTGAAAATAGGGCTACGGTGTTTTTATGAAAAGATACGTCTTTTGAAATATCCGTAAGATCCCTTGGGCTGTCTTTTAAAATACCCACGATTCGTTAGTTTTGAAATAGGTAAGAATCGAATCTAATCTAACAACTAAACTAAACTAAAGGGCTAAGCTAACAAGCTGGACTACAGGTAAGGAAACCGCCTAACATCTGAGTCGATGTATATACATACCTGCATATATATTAGTCGGTGATCCCGCCTCAATAATATCATATCCGATACCATATCTATAATCAGGCATCCCAAGTCAAGAGTGCGGATCAATCATCAATATATAGCTCGTACGTAAATCCGTCGTACGGCATCGCCAAATCTGGGTACGGGTCAAAGTCACATCAATCACCCTATTCATTTGGTATCTTCTTTATCAAATATCATGATCCGGAATAATGTCCTACGTCTAGTACAATATTGATGCCATCTATGTATGCATGCGGGTGTAAGAATTACTACGTCAGAAGACCCGCTAAAACATCATGTCGTATCTCAATACGAACCAAATCACGTCACCAATCTCCTGGCCTCAAGCCCAATCTCATCGACTCATCTCAAATTCCAAATACTATCCTCAAATCCAGTATATGAACACATAGTCCCATACCCATGTGAACACATAAATATATATTCCCATACACGCCCATATGAAATAAGGAATGTATGCAAGTATGTATATGTGTGTATGTGTAAGTGTAGTGCACCCACTACCTAAGGTTTCGTAACCATGCACCAATCCAACACCAATATCCATCTCAAATCATCAATAATAAATCCTAACAACATATCATAAATTGTTGGTGTGTATACGCATCCGTATACACCACCACGGACTGCGGGGGTGCTATACGCCATACACCCGACTTCTCCCCGTAGATATAAATCTACTCACCTGGTCCTCGCTAGCCGGTGCCGATGTCGCCACGCGCTTGCTTGTCGTCTCGAAGTCCACATAGGGGTACCTACATATCATAATGCACCATATCGCATTAAAACTAAATTCGAAATCGAAACGGCATACGAAAATCAAATCGGCACGCGTATCACGCATAGGTCCAAACCCATCGCCTACGGATGCAAGAATAGTCAAACCAACCCTCGATGTCGATGTACAAACGTCAAACCATCGAGAAAAATCCAATCACACTCATTTGCACATTCACGAACACTAATTTTAATATAAACTAGGTTAAAACTCACAAAAACCCCAATTTCACTTAAAAAGTCATTTTTCCGAAAATCTAGCAAGCACAATTCGCCGTTTTTGTACAAAACAGGATGTTTAAATGAATGTAGCGGCCAATATATTTATTAAATATCTTAAATAAGTCATATAAACAATTCCCGGAATTTAATCTCATTAAATTCCAAAACCCCTAATATTCTAGTTTACAAAATACCTAAAATTTAACAATTTCAAAGCAAAAATGCACAAACTACAATCTAGCTTAGATTTGCATGATCTAAAGTATTAAACCACACTTAATAAAGTTAATGAAGTCATGAAAAACTTAAACACATTTTTAATCCCAAGTATTTAACCAATTTCAAAAAAATAGTAAGCAAATTAGCAAATTAACACAATTTTTAAACTAACCATTAGCACAAGCTACTAATCTTGTATTAACATGACAAAAAAAAACCCTAAATATAACACACAACCATACACCAATTTTATAAAACCCTAACTTGCATTCAATTTCTTAACTTGAATTCCAAAACTTGCAACTTAAGCCTAATTAACACTTAAGTAGTTTAGCTTTAAGAAATTAGTAACAAATTAAGCAAAAATGTTTTAGAATTATACCCAAAAACATTTGAAGATGCACAAGCATCCATGGCCTCCCAAAATGCTCTCTTTTCACAAAGATCCATGCTATACGGGCTAAGCTAAAATGGGTAAGAGTTAGATTTAAGTTTTGGTTTAATTTTTGATGGAAATTTGATGGATTTTGAAGACTTTTTGATGAGGAAAAGAGAGGGGGAAAATTGGGGGTGCACAAAGGGGGGGGGCTCGGCTGAAAATGGAGGGGAGAGGAGAGAGAGGGAGGTGAGGAAAATAGTCCAAGTCAAGGCATAAAGTCAAAGGTCCAACTCATTTTACAATTTCCTTTCATTTCCTTTGTTTTCTTTCTTTTCTTTTCTTTTGCAAACCAAGTGGGGACAAGAGAGGGGGCTGCTGAATTCAGCCAAGCGGAGAAGTGAATGGGGGTGTGTGGGTGTGGGTACGGGTGTGGGGTGATGAAAAATGATAAATACAATACCCCAAACATCCATTTACGCTAAAAAAAAGCCTTTTTTCTTCAATAATTTCTAAACCGTTTTGGCAAATGATTTCGTTCCAAAAACCACATGATAAAATTTTATTTAATGTTTTATGATGCACAAAATTTGTTTCAACTCATTCCAATTTGTAATTTTCCCTAATTAAATGTATTAGTGACGGTTTAAAATAATAATAAAATAATATTTTTTCAGAAAATTTGAAATTTCACCAGCGGCTCAATAAACACCAAATAATAGCAATTTCATAGCTAGAATATGTATATTTAATTTTTATAACAAGATATTTGTATTTTGACTTTTTACAGAAAACCCCCTTATTTTACCGTTTTTTCGAAATTTCACCGAAACGATTTTCAAAACGTTACAATCTTCCCCCCTTAAAGAAATTCGGTCCCCGAATTTAAATTAAAACTCTCCCCAAATACTAAAACATCTAAACCAAAACCATCAAGTCATCGGGGCTCCGAAATTGTAAATACATAAAACAAATCGTAGCACGGCGCATGCGCATGAAAAATGAGCATATAACTCAAATCACAACTCCGTCAAGCATCCCGCAATCATCGGAGTCATGGGGAAGACATCAATGCCAAATCCAAAGCAAAACCAATATGATATAACTCGAAACTATACATGTAAATATCGAATCTATTTATGTAAGTATCTGAAGGAAATGCATGCCAAATCTCTTTAAGTCGCTGTGCACGCATATAACACTGCACAGTGGCGGACGTCTATCATAAGGAAATAACTATATACATATATACCTTTGTTTGAAATGTACGTTCCGCCGTTTTGGAAACAATTTAGAAGGGTCTCCTTGTTTTAAACATTTCGTGTCATATCAGACACGTAGGTAAATACTGAGGCTATAGCTCGCTTTTTGGAAATCCCTTCAATAACTATCAATGCATGCAAAATATATTCAGGTACTGTCCTCTGACTAGTCCTGCTCAGTACGAAAACACATAGCAATATCATAAAAACGTACTGCTCTATACAAAATCAATCCCAAAATATGCACATGAATGCTACGTGCGTCTGGTGCGCATGGAAATCAAAATCCATGAATATGCCATACATGCGCACAGAGACAACATCTAAGTGCATCGGGTGTGCACGAAACATCTGTCGTAGGCAACATGTGTGCCTGACAGCAAAATCAGGTGCACCTGACATGCACGAAAAATTCTCAATTTAGTGCCTCTGGTGTGCACCAAAATCACCCTTCAAAACATGCGCCCAACATGCGCGAAAATCCAAATCAGGTGCATCCATCGTGCACGAAATCATGAAATCCAATATCAAGCGCCGAACGTGCGCAAAATCAATCAGGTGCACAAGGTGCACAAAACAAATACCGAGTATCACAATCGAAATCGAAGTCCAGTGTATCTAAGTGCACAAAAGGCGTATCACTGTACTGCAAGTATATAATAACTATATAGAGTGCAGGAACCAATTCGTGTGCATGCATACGCACAAAACCAACTCAAATGTTTAAAACCGTAAAATCACAAACATGTGAAACTAAAGCACGAAAACGATATCAAGTGCAACACTGTGCAAAGATCGTAAATCCTCAATCATCAAAATCAAATCATACGAATAAATCACCCAAAACATCGAAATCAATAATGGCGGAACAGTACCGCTCAAGCGCATCCTCTAAGAATCTCGGCCAACTGTCACGGTCCCTAGTGGGACGTCTCGTCGATGATCATGAACTCTGTCCTGCTGATGTGCGTAACCATGACCACTCCTGGGTCAAGGTCTTCACTGTGAATTACCAATCTTTCGGTCCATCGGCTCATCGGCCCTGTCAGGTGTGCTAACGGGGACGATTCCATTCTGGCACTTCTCTGGTCATCTCTTGGTCAATCATCGCGACCACTCGTAAGACAGCATATTACTGGCGTCGGCCTCTGGCTCTCTGAATGTACGTGACACCTCTGATCCTGGGTGCAAGTATCATTGCAGCAATGTCCTGGAAGGAATCCTGCTCACGGTCTCTTCCATGTCTCGTCTCTGCCAACTGTCCGGAAGTCATTGTCCTTTCCTATATCTGCATCTTGCTCTGGAACAACTGCATACTCATCGCAACTCCTTCTGGAAGGTAAGTCCAAGTACCATGCCTCGGCATGCGCATCGCATCTCTGATGTCGGCGGAGTGGAACGTCATCTCATCTAGATCTGGTGCGAACCTCTTACTCCATTTCTCTCTAATGTCGTCTGCTTTGGACTCGTCTCGTCGCGGCTGCATGGACTGAGCTCCAACAGCTATCCTCGTATCGGGAGTCTCCTAAGAAATGCATCTCACCACCTAACATCCGAATTAAGTCGAACCATCCAATCGATTGTCAAAACCTCATAATCCCCTAAGGGCTCAACATCTTGGGTACAGTTTAATAGTATCGAGTACATACCACAGCATCGGTGGTCCAGCCGTAGAAGGGCAAACCCAAGCCTCACTAATGGCGCCGTAGAACTGCCATAAACCCGAAGGTTCAAAGGCTTTCACACGGTCATTATGTCGAGTTAGGGTTTCATTCTTCTAGAGGGACCATGGAATTGCCTGCATGTCTTTCCGACTACTTTAAACTTGGAATAATAGGTTTCTGACATTCAATCGTCTCTGTCGACTCTCAACATCTCCGCGTGAAGTCGTCTCTAGCTGGAATCAATCTATATGATGACCTCACATCGGGGTAGGCGAACGATCCATATGTCCTAGTCATTCATCCTCGATGACTAGCAACCTTCTATCATCTCTTAGTACAACTTATACTGCAATAGCTCCAACATCTGGGGCGATATCTCGTCGTTCGCAGCAATAACTGGCTCACTCGTCTGCATGCTGAACCGTGCCTCAATCATCAGGACTAAGCAACACACCAACGGTCATCAAAATCTGGCTGGCCTCCATCATTGGCTCAATTCTCTAGTGTCAATCAGCACCTCCGAGTAACCTCATAAAGGCGATCCACCAAACGCTCGTGGCGCGGAAACACAGTAAAAAGACACATCTCTGCAATCGTGTGTCGCCGGAATTTCGCCCTGGTCAGTCCTCGTTCGTGACGAGCTTGTGCTGACCGCAACTCTAGCCATAGCTCTCCCTGTCCGTAACCGTAGCAGCAAAACCAAACTGGTACCGATGAGGCTAGATCAGGAAGGAATATAATACTGAACAAGGAAATGTACATCCTAAGGCTTCATAAGTGGAGTGGCGTGTCGTAAATATGCCGCGGAACATATCAACGGTACGTCACTCTACTTTAGTCACCTATTCCATCAACCAAGGGTCATCCTACGCTCCGAAGGTTAAAACCTAACGCTCTGATACCAACTTTGTCACGACCCGAAAGTACGGAACATGACCGGCACTTAAACTACGAACGTCTCGAGGCATACGTAATCTAAGTAAACCGAAAACCCAGAAATCCAAACCAAGAAAATAGTAGAGTGCAGGAAAAACCAACTTAAAGCAAGTTGTTTCAATAGCATAAGCCGAATTATACGGTTTTTTAAAAACATCAAAAAGTTTACTGAAAATTTCGGCAGAGTCTCTTTTGTAAATACTGGCCCCCAAACGGGATACAACATGAATAGTATACGAAATCAAGAAAAAGGCATCCCCAAGCGGGAGCTAGCTCTTCGTCAAACGACGGCCACAACCACACAAGCAATATAATATACAACGCCAACGACGAGGATCAAAACTCAAAAGGAACTCAAAACCACCAGAAATCCACAAAAATAAAACGCGCGACTCTAAGGTCGAAAGAATAACATCACGGGTCTCTATCTCAAAAATAAATACATGTTTGGTTGATGGAACTTCTAGATACAAATGAATAATGATATACAAGATATAATGATGGGTAAGATACAAATAACCCACCTAATAGCAAGTCACCCGGAAATGGAAAGAGTGCCAGCAAGCCGTAATGAAACCTGTACGGCGAAACCTGCAAGAACTGTAGCACAACGGGGGTGAGTTGCCAACTCGTGAGTAGAAAAACATCTACGCACAGAAATCGCATAAATAATGCAACCTAGGTCAATGATCATAATATAGCCTCAAAAATGCATATAACATGCAGCCTATAACAATGGCTAGGGTAAATATCTAATCCGAGTGTAAACTCATGTGCCTGTGTCAGTGCCTCAGGTAGCAATATATCATATGAATGAGGTATGAATGCATGAAAACAGAATACATGTAAATGAAGAAACTGTTTTCATAAATTAGTGAGATTTCCTTCGTATTTTTAAACTGAGGTATCATAAATGAAATCAGTATCCACAGTGTCTAGCATCGACACAAAACATAAATCTCACTGTCTCGAAATATCAATGTCTCAATCTCAATATCTAGGGCGCCGTCAGTCCAGATCGGCCCCTACCATCCATCTCAAGACCACGACGGTATTCTCCGGATATCCGACGCGTCGGGTAATATCACCGGTCGATAGTGCTCCCCTGCCGGGCTCAACGTCAACACCACATTCCTCTTGCCCCGGGGTACCGCACCGGGCCCACCATGTACCCGTGACGGTTCCTCCACTCCTCGACACAGATCTCGAAAACCACAGCAAACTCATGGTGGACGACACTTTACATCACTAGAAAACCGCAACATTTTATATTTTAAAAGATCATAAGTCGTAAATTTGCGGCTTTCCCCGAAATCCAGAAATATCATAAATCTCAAGAAATCATCACAAGTGCATATGTCAATGATAATGAATGCATATGGTATCAATAACCAAGTTGCAATGTATGATTAATAAACTAGGCATGTAAGGCAGGTACACTAATATCATATCAAACTACTAACTAACAAGCTAAGTCAAGCAAATATATTCTCTAAAGTGTACGTGACATGGCAATTACCGATGAAGATGTGTGTGAGCCGACAAGTAGGTGTACGTGGTACATACGCATCATCGGTAATGGTGCTGGTGTCCTAACAGCATGATATCAATAATGGAATATGCAGCAAAATAAGTATGCGAGGCAGAGCGAACAGCAATAATGTGCGGGAGCTGAATACTAGACACAACGATAACTAATCAGTATTAATCTAATATAAGTCCTACAAATGGTGCCTTTTGAAATAACACGATTCATGGGGTTTTGAAAATAGGGCTACGGTGTTTTTATGAAAAGATACGTCTTTTGAAATATCCGTAAGATCCCTTGGGCTGTCTTTTAAAATACCCACGATTCGTTAGTTTTGAAATAGGTAAGAATCGAATCTAATCTAACAACTAAACTAAACTAAAGGGCTAAGCTAACAAGCTGGACTACAGGTAAGGAAACCGCCTAACATATGAGTCGATGTATATACATACCTGCATATATATTAGTCGGTGATCCCGCCTCAATAATATAATATCCGATACCATATCTATAATCAGGCATCCCAAGTCAAGAGTGCGGATCAATCATCAATATATAGCTCGTACGTAAATCCTTCGTACGGCATCCCCAAATCTGGGTACGGGTCAAAGTCACATCAATCACCCTATTCATTTGGTATCTTCTTTATCAAATATCATGATCCGGAATAATGTCCTACGTCTAGTACAATATTGATGCCATCTATGTATGCATGCGGGTGTAAGAATTACTACGTCAGAAGACCCGCTAAAACATCATGTCGTATCTCAATACGAACCAAATCACGTCACCGATCTCCTGGCCTCAAGCCCAATCTCATCGACTCATCTCAAATTCCAAATACTATCCTCAAATCCAGTATATGAACACATAGTCCCATACCCATGTGAATACATAAATATATATTCCCATACACGCCCATATGGAATAAGGAATGTATGCAAGTATGTATATGTGTGTATGTGTAAGTGTAGTGCACCCACTACCTAAGGTTTCGTAACCATGCACCAATCCAACACCAATATCCATCTAAAATCATCAATAATAAATCCTAACAACATATCATAAATTGTTGGTGTGTATACGCATCCGTATACACCACCACGGACTGCGGGGGTGCTATACGCCATACACCCGACTTCTCCCCGTAGATATAAATCTACTCACCTGGTCCTCGCTAGCCGGTGCCGATGTCGCCTTGCGCTTGCTTGTCGTCTCGAAGTCCACATATGGGTACCTACATATCATAACGCACCATATCGCATTAAAACTAAATTCGAAATCGAAACGGCATACGAAAATCAAATCGGCACGCGTATCACGCATAGGTCCAAACCCATCGCCTACGCATGCAAGAATAGTCAAACCAACCCTCGATGTCGATGTACAAACGTCAAACCATCGAGAAAAATCCAATCACACTCATTTGCACATTCACGAACACTAATTTTAATATAAACTAGGTTAAAACTCACAAAAACCCCAATTTCACTTAAAAAGTCATTTTTCCGAAAATCTAGCAAGCACAATTCGCCGTTTTTGTACAAAACAGGATGTTTAAATGAATGTAGCGGCCAATATATTTATTAAATATCTTAAATAATTCATATAAACAATTCCCGGAATTTAATCTCATTAAATTCCAAAACCCCTAATATTCTAGTTTACAAAATACCTAAAATTTAACAATTTCAAAGAAAAAATGCACAAACTACAATCTAGCTTAGATTTGCATGATCTAAAGCATTAAACCACACTTAATAAAGTTAATGAAGTCATGAAAAATCTAAACACATTTTTAATCCCAAGTATTTAACCAATTTCAAAAACATAGTAAGCAAATTAGCAAATTAACACAATTTTTAAACTAACCATTAGCACAAGCTACTAATCTTGTATTAACATGACAAAAAAAAAACCTAAATATAACACACAACCATACACCAATTTTATAAAACCCTAACTTGCATTCAATTTCTTAACTTGAATTCCAAAACTTGCAACTTAAGCCTAATTAACACTTAAGTAGTTTAGCTTTAAGAAATTAGTAACAAATTAAGCAAAAATGTTTTAGAATTATATCCAAAAACATTTGAAGATCCACAAGCATCCATGGCCTCCCAAAATGCTCTCTTTTCACAAAGATCCATGCTATACGGGCTAAGCTAAAATGGGTAAGAGTTAGATTTGAGTTTTGGTTTAATTTTTGATGGAAATTTGATGGATTTTTAAGACTTTTTGATGAGGAAAAGAGAGGGGGAAAATTGGGGCTGCACAAAAGGGGGGGGGGGGCTCGGCTGAAAATGGAGGGGAGAGGAGAGAGAGGGAGATGAGGAAAATAGTCCAAGTCAAGGCATAAAGTCAAAGGTCCAACTCATTTTACAATTTCCTTTCATTTCCTTTGTTTTCTTTCTTTTCTTTTCTTTTGCAAACCAAGTGGGGACAAGAGAGGGGGCTGCTGAATTCAGCCAAGGGGAGAAGTGAATGGGGGTGTGTGGGTGTGGGTACGGGTGTGGGGTGATGAAAAATGATAAATACAATACCCCAAACATCCATTTACGCTAAAAAAAAAGCCTTTTTTCTTCAATTATTTCTAAACCGTTTTGGCAAATGATTTCGTTCCAAAAACCACATGATAAAATTTTATTTAATGTTTTATGATGCACAAAATTTGTTTCAACTCATTCCAATTTATAATTTTCCCTAATTAAATGTATTAGTGACGGCTTAAAATAATAATAAAATAATATTTTTTCAGAAAATTTGAAATTTCACCAGCGGCTCAATAAACACCAAATAATAGCAATTTCATAGCTAGAATATGTATATTTAATTTTTATAATAAGATATTTGTATTTTGACTTTTTACAGAAAACCCCCTTATTTTACCGTTTTTTCGAAATTTCACCGAAACGATTTTCAAAACGTTACAAGGTGATGATCATATCAAACACCCACAAGCTGCAAGCGGTCAGCTAAACGTAACATCCACCCAGGTATTGAGTGATCAGAAGATCAACAGGCAAGCCTGTACATTCTCCTGCGAATCCAATCAGTAACACTCCCGTACGGTCCGGTCTCTTCGTCTGATATGTCGCATATCTTGCCTAGGGGTGGTAAATGTCAGACCCCAGTAGCTTGATAAGTCGTGTCGATATGAGGTCTATAACAGTTCGAGAAACTACTGATAACACTTACCAGTAAATCTCAGCAACCCTGGCCAGGGATATCTAGTTATAGCCAATCGAACACAGCACAACATCAACTCCCCATACCGGGAGAGACGAAACCCCTCCTATCGCTCATTGCCTCCATGTGATTCGGGACTGTACCCAAAAGCCACCGTTTTGCACACCCTCTTAGATGTGGTATGATGGAAATCAAAGCATAGTGGGAATCACACAAGACTCTATGACGATCTCGGGTCTACAGACTAACCTGTACTAGTGTCACCAGAGAACTGCCATCTGACGTGAGGTATAATACCATCTTGGAGTTCTCGGCGAGTCCGTCCAGTGCACCTAGTCTCCACTGAGCACCCGTATATCTTCTCTGATGTCAAACACCAATGGATATGGGATCATCCATCGCCCATCATATGGGTCAAGAAGCGCATATGCTAGTCTACTCTGGTATATCGATGCCCTGTCTCGATACACCCACGACTAGGAATGTTTGAAGGATGTACTTGGCGACTACACTGTCCCCACTAGTATGATCTACATCATAGTCCTGGTAGTCAAGTATACATCCTAAGGGCTTTATCAACATGTAACATAGAGACATATTAAGATAAGGAGCAACCAGATAGCATACTATCATGTCGAGCAAGAAAGTCCTCCCTATATATATCCAAGAATCCACTACAATATTCATCGTATGTACAGTAATGGACTCTAGGGCATACATATAACTAACAGGAATATCCAATAAATATGGATTTTCGTAGTGATACGGGGTGTTCTGGAGAAATGCAAAGGTGATGTAGAAGTGACAAGGATATATGCGACTCCTTGACAACCCAAAAGCCAAAGTGTTTTAAGAAGGTTCGGTTAACATGGTTCATGAGTTTTAGTGTAGGGTCGGACCATGGTCGCTGCCAAAGATAGGGAGAAAAGAAACACTCAGCGTGCACTCTAACCTACATCAGAATGGTTAATCACTTTATCTAATCAGTATTTCTCCCACTGTTTCCTCGAATTCTTCTGCAAACCCAAAAGGAGAATTAGTCGGGATCGTCTAAAATCACCCGAGGAGTAATCCTACTCATCAATGGGAAACAAGATCTAACTATCATCGTATGATAATTTGATGGAAGCCACTCAAGTCACCACACTCCAGAAGGTATACGCATGCCTGGCAAGTTTCCTGTATGTTTGAAACTCCCAATGTGATTTTTACCCCAAGCGGTTTATGACCTTGACTAGGTCAACAAACCATAAACCGCTAGTCAAGTTCAACCCGCCGTTATCCTGGATTTCATTAAACCCACCCGCATGTGCCCTTGACTAGGTCAACAAGGCCGCACGACTGTCCTAACCAATCGCATTTAAAATGCAACAAACAAGCACCACTTAGCTACCGAACACTACGCCTTAACTAGGTCAACAAACGCAGCACGAATACTAAATAATACTCGTAAGAAATGACGGAGGGCTACTGCTGGTTTTTGGCGAAAAACCTTTAACGTAATGAAATTGATATCATTGAAGGAATCCAAGTGGTTTTACAAATATATAGAGGTGAACAACTTTTGCTAAAGAGGTCACTCTCGGTGAAGGGATCTCGGCTCTTTCCTCATCGAATGAGGTGCAGGATATTCCAAACTGAATACAATAATGCAAAGAAAAAGAAACGACTATAGTGAAGTTATTATGATGACGTAAACTTTTGCTCAAGAGGTCACTCCCGATGAGGGATCTCGGCTCTTGCCTCGTCAAGTGAGGTGCTGGATATTCATAACCGAATACCACTGTGCAATGCAAAAGGAAACGTCTTTAATGTCAGTTTTTAAAAACTTGGTTCCAACAACATCATATATAGGTTTATTTTCCTTGCATTGATCAGAATCAACGCAGTCCCATCAATTAAACATATCACACCAGAAAAAAATGAAAAATAAAATATACGTATATGGCATCCGCATTCGCCACTGGGCCCCGTCATGACCCGTTATGTTACTTAACTAACGACAGAGCAGGGGATGGACTAGCGCGGGTGCAAAACATATACAACATCTACTAGTATATATATAAAGATATATAACAATTCATCCCAGGCATGATATAAAGCAACATCATAGAATCTGAGCAAGCAACACAAAATGGTGGATAATCATGGAACCTCGGGTTTCATTTGAGCCGCAAATGAGACCCGACGTTTCCTTATCGTGTGGATAGCTTGTGCAATGAAAACCTGGATCCTTACGAGCACGGCAAGTTACCCGTCCATCCCAAAAGTGAAGCAACCCCAATCAGCAAAGTAAATAGGCCATCCATCACTTTACGGAATCCGGTAACTTGAGCACCCCATTTTGGGTCAACCTATACCCCCTACGATTGCGGCGAATAGCCCGCCAATTCTAGAGTGAGGTCCCTTCCGTCTTAACGCCATGAGATGCTGACCCGTTGGCCTCTAGGACCCGGCTATTCTTGCACTCCTTCTTGGGGTAATACTCGTACAGAAAAGAAATATGTACAAGGGTGATATCGACCTCAACCCGGTCGTGCCCCAAACAAATAATATACGAACTGGTAGAGACCGCAGTCCACATGTCAGACACTCATCCCGCAATATCAAATGTACAAATGAATCTATACTGTACTACTATCATTGCACTACTGGCTATCCACCACGACAATCCAACCACAACCACAGCACAACACAGAACATCAGCGTGAATGTCATGCTCGCAAACCCGTCTAAAAGAACATATAGCAGTTAGATGAGTTATACCGCTCTAATGACATTCACGGTCGCAGATAATAATGTATGTACTGAAATCAACGAAGCAAGATTTCAAGTTTTGAAACTTTCCAAGTTCCCTCCAAAGCAAAGACAACACTAAGTGAAATCTGGGGAAAACAAATAAGACCAAAAATACCAATTTACGAAACCCAAGACACATAATGAAAATGGTGTTAGTTGTATATATACCCTAGAGGCCATTGTTGTACATATGATGTATATTATAATGGATGCTTGGATATATATAGTGAGGACTTTCTTGCTCGATATGATAGTATGCTATCTGGTTTCACTTTGTCTTAACATGTTGACTTGTATTGGTTTACTGTCTTACTCTCACATGTTGATAAAGTCCTTAGGATATGTACTTGACTACTGGGACTATGATGAGATCATACTAGTGGGGCCAGGGTAGTCAACGAGTACATCCTATAACTGTTCCTAGTCAAAGGTGTATCGAGATAGGGCATCGATACACCAGAGTAGACTAGCGTATACGCATCTTAACCCATATGATGAGCGATGGATGATCCCATATCCATCAATGTTTGACATCAAAGATGGTGTACGGTTGCTCAGTGGAGACTGGGTACACTGAACGGACTCGACGAGAACTCCTAGATGGTATTATACTTATCGTCAGATAGCAGTTCTCCGGTGACACTAGTACAGATTAGTCTGTAGACCCAAGATCGTCATAGTGTCCTGTGTGATTCCTACTATGCTTTGATTTCCACCTTACCACGTCCAAGAGGGCGTGAAAAATGGTGGCTTTTGGGTACAGTCCCGAATCATATGGAGGCAATGAGCGATAGGAGGGGTTTTGTCTCTCCCGGTATAGGGAGTTGAGGTTGTGCTATGTTCGATTGGTTATAACTGGAAGTCCCTGGTCAGGGCTGATATGGAGTGCTACTGATTAGAGTTATCAGTAGTTTCTCGACCTGTTATGATCCTCACAACGACACGACTTATCAGTTACTGGGGTCTTGTAAGTCTATGGTAGTGCCCCGGCCGTCTGTCCGAGACCAAAATGCGGAAACGAAAACTTTTTCTAAACTAGAAACCGGCGCTATCGCAGACTTTAATCCCGGATCGAACCATTAACATATAACTAGCAACTTGAGAAAGGGGTGGAAAGCTATACCGATCGATCCGTGTCCTTCGGTCTTTGGCCACCATCCCAAGCTCCTCATGGCATCTCCGATCTCCGTTCTCCTCGTCGGAAGGGCACCACATCTTCGAATCCTTTTACGGGCTCCCGCTTCATCCGAAGCAACTCAGGCGTAAAGTTTGCTAGCCGACATACCCAAGGTGAAGTAGAGAATGTGTGTGATCACTTTGTCTCTTGCATCCATTATATGGATGGAGGTTAAAGATGAAGCCATCAATGTATATGGTGAGCTAGAGGAAGAAGAAGAAGAGGAGCATTTTCTTTCTTATGTTGCAATGATAAAATGAGAGAGTGAGAGCAAGAGTAATACAAGAGCCAACCTATCTGTGGCCGCCCTTCTCTTTCTTCCTCTTATTTCAACTCACAAATCAATCATATAATGTGACACATGCACAAAGAAAGAGACCATGAGTCACCAGTTGTGCATGTGTCGCAATTAATGCTCCTAATCATGATTTCTAGCTCATTATTTCCATTTGTAAACATTAACCCAAATGTTTACAACAACAAAAAGATACGGAAACATCTAAAGTAAACTCGTGACGGATCACAAGGATACCCCTTACCTGTATATACATACCTTTATCCGCATTCCGACTGAATGCGAATGCGATGAGACTAAAGTAATCCAACAAATCTAATACTAGGATCTGGCTTAAACCAAAGCCCACTAGTATGATCCGTCTGATCATGATCCGTGCACTACTGCACGTATATAATCAAACCCTGCCATATATGCTACGGCCTCTACAACGTTTCGCCCGAAACTTGAGAAACTGTCTGTGGGGGACTTTAAAGACTCGTTAATCCCTTGGCTGTGGATTTAACCACTAGCACGTCAGTGGTACTAGCCGTACGTAACAGGCCAGCAGGTATTGACCAAAAGGGAGGTCGACGAGCGAACTCATCCTGACACCCTACTGAGCCAATCAGTGACAATATCTGTACAGTCCGGTCCGTTCGTCTATGAGTATCGCATGTCGGGTCTAGGGCATTGGTAAAAGTCAGACCCCCAAAAGCGGTACAAGTCGTGTCGAAGTGTAGCCCATAACACCCTGAGATACTACTGGAATACCTACCAGTAAATCTCCTGCCTTAGCCAAGGACTTCTTGTAATGGCTCTCCTAGACACAGCGCAATCTCACCCCCAATACCGGGAGAGACGAAACCTCTGCCGATCCGCTCACTGCCTCCATATGGCTCGGGACGGTACCCAACTAAAACCTGTTTGCATAACTCCTTTGAGCCGTGGTAGGGTAGTAATCAAAGCACAGTGGGAACTCACACGAGACAAATGACGATCTCAGGTCGATGAACTAACCTGTACACATGTCACCAGGGAACTGCTATCTGACGTCAGGTATAATACCAACTAGCATGTTCCCGGCGAGTCCTGTCCGGTGTACTCATAATCCAATGAACACCTGTATACATTTTAGGTGAACCAACTGACACCAATGGCTTGTGAGACCGGCCACCGCCCCTCGTCGGGGTCTCGACTGTATACACTAGTATACTCCGGAGTATCGATGCCCTGTCTCGAAAACTCCCATGACTAGGAACCTTTTAAGGATGGGCTTATAGACCCCAGCTCCTACGTATATGATCGTCATCATACTGCTGGCAGTCAAGCAAGAATCCTAAGGGCTCTATCAACGTGTAATAGCGACCTTGTAAGGTCGCCTAAAGCAGTACACGATGATAAAGATTAACCAGATAGCATACTATCATCTTGAGTAAGACTGTCCTACCGGCATAGGTCCTCCTTCAATCATTGCAATCACGTGCCTGTGATCCAATAATTGAATCTGAGGGCACTATATCCAACAATCTCCCACTTGCACTCAAGGCTAATTATTGCGATGTCGCATACTCACAGCCCGTGTGATACCGAACACTCAACTCCTCAACTAATCAGTCTCACAAAGCCCGGTTGTGAAACTATTGCGTTCGAGGAATATCTTCAGTGAGTGGATCCGCCATGATGTTTCTTTCTATATCTCTCTTTATCTCAAGTTTGCGGAGAAAGCCATCTCCCGAAATGAGCAATACCTGTCTTAGAATATGTCCGGATTTCTGATGGGACCTAGTTCACAAATGAACTCCAAATCCAAACTTCTTAGACTGTATCGTCGACTGAACTTAATCAGTATCCTGCTCCATGCCTCCCTTGGTATCCGCTTGGACCTCCTGTCTAAACTACTGCCCCTTATCAGAGGGAAAACTATAACTCTGACAGTCACTCTGTCATCCATGTCACCTTGGAAGCCTGGAATGATAACTGCCTCCCGAAAGAGGATGCCGTTATCTTATTCCTAGAACATCAACTTATGTTCTAAAACTGCTTCCGAATGTTTCTCCAGGATTGGATCAATATCAACTTATTGCATCTAGTGCAAAAACAACATCTGGTGTAGTACTTGACATCTCATGATCAACTCAATTGCCTAAGCAAGTGATTTGCCAATCATGCGCATCCCTCTCCCCTTTAGTCTGTAAGACACCTTCAGAAAGGGTGACTCCATCACCTGGAGGTACACTACCGTGCCATGAGTCGTCCATTCTAAAACACCTTTAGAATGTTGTCTAAGTATCCAGATTGGGACACTTCCCAAATCTAGATCTAAAACCATAGATCTAGTAACCAGAATGTCTGATATTATATCTATATCTTATGTGGAGAAACCACTGTGTGACAACCAAAGTATAACGGGTCGTAGCATAGGAATATCACTTCCTACTCTGTGTATGTCATCCAAATACCAGGACATTACACCCTACTACCTTCTTAACAGATCCATCCCCTATTTTGATGAAGTCAAACCCATAACTGTCACATCAAAAATAGATGATCTATCTCCGCTATATCCGCTTTAGTATATAAATAGACATAAGATATTTGTCCACTATGCTTCCGCTTCTCCCACTGACCACGTCAACCCTCTGGCAGAATAATATACACGTGTACTTCTAAAGCTAGTTCAGAATAACGCTATACTCATCCTCCTGCCGGGTCTCATAGCCTGGAACAACAGTAGTGTCAAGTCTGGGTAAACAAGAACCTCCCTGTCACCATCTTTAAGCATACCAAAGTACCTCTCGAGTGCCTGAAGTTACCTACCATATCTGCGGAGTGGCCAACGGAATGTCAATCCAGATTGAATCTTTAGGTTCTTATTAAATTTTCAGTAATCGTTTGCGGTTCTGGAATCACTTCCAGTTCTACCATACTCCCACTGCTGTTTTCTGAAAAGAATCCATTTTACTAAAACTGTGGCGAGTCAAGAACAATATCACTATTGATCTTCCAGATGGTAGAAAGTCAACCCTCGTCATAGTCCGGGTCAACCCACAAACAGCCATTACAGAAACGTGCCTTGAGTTATCCAGAGTCTGGTTTTAAGAATAAGCCGGACAACTCCCCGTACCTTAACATTGTTAAGATATGAACTATTATATATCCAATATAGAAACAGAGGCACTGATTTAATTGGAACCAGATGCAAATCATGCAGCTGTCTCCAGTGCATGTCAACTAAATGGAGAGAGGCCGATCAGCATTACTCAACTTAGGAATACATCCATATATGAGTAACCTGAAAGAGAAGCAAGTTCTCATAATCATTACTATTAACTGAATACGATACACAAGTATCTATATCTTCAATCACCTTGAAGAATCCTGATACTTGCAATGCTTGGTTCTCTACTTTATTCTTATACCTATAACTTTTCAAAACTTAGACCTTGTATTTCTACGAAACACATGTCTAAGAACTAGAGAAGTCACAAGTAAATAGAATATAGTACGAGTACCAACCCCTCTGTCCTCATGGACATTGGACAAAATACAATACTCTGTATAAGTCCCCTGAGTTTAATAACTCATTCGCTGTATGTCGCAGGTTGAAAACTGTACTTATGGTTAAGAAGAATTACGCCGCTGTTTAATTCTCCTTACCTAACCATCCACTGATATAGGTAAATGTCATAGACATAATTTCAAAAAGTTATATCTCACTTTATAAAAATAAACGTACAGATATATCAATTTGAAATTGGTGCATAACAACGGATATTCAAAACCAAATATTTGCCATCCGGCAAAACAACCCAGGCGATTTCCTCAAATATCACCAATTACAACGAATCCCGATATAATGAGGATGATCACCCAATTCCCGATAACTTACTCCCACTCATCATCTGTAAAACCATACAGATGTGATAATCAAACCTGGTAAATACATACCCTGGAGCAAGGGCTAATTGGGAAATCAGTTTTCTTTTAACAATACACAGTGAAACTGAAACATGTAAATGTTTTGAAGGGGTATCCGGGTATTCTTAGTAATGCATCTTCCATTATCAGATTCACAACTGTAACCGTATATTTTTTTGTCATCTCTCCAAATCCTTTTATATGTTTTTAGTCGTTACCTTCTATACACCTTCGTTAGGCTAAATGGTTTTCTTCCATCCCTACCGTTCAGCACCAGCCTATGGTTTGGAATAAGACTATCCAATAAGCGTAATAGGTGTGCTGTCCTAATCCTAGGAACACTCGCAACGCGAGAGAAGGTAAAGATAAAAGACAACTGAATAAACCTCATTCCTATTTCTCCTGATCCAGAATCCATCCCCAAACTGGAACAAGTCCCTTCGAGTTCGTATATAACCATATGATGGAGTATCCAATAAACTGTGGATCTTCGTAGTGATACGGGGTGTTCCGGAGAAATTCAAAGGTGAAATAGGAGTGGCGATGAAAAACTTGGTTTGGTTGTGAATAGCAGTCGCAATTTACTTTGCCCTCTTTCTAATCCCATTATTTGTCTTTACTTATTACCTTCTATACACCTTTGTTAGGCTAAATGATTTTCTTCATTCCCTACCGTTCGGCACCTGCCTATAGTTTGGAAGAAGACAATCCAATTAGCGTAATAGGTGTACTGTCCTTATCCAAGGAGCACTCGCAACCCGAGAGAAGGTAAAAGGAAAAGACAACTGAATAGTCATATTCATTTTCTCCAGAACCAGAAACCATCCTTGAATCTGGAACAAGTTCCTTCGAGTTCGTATATAACCATACGATGGTTTTATCCAATGGAAGTGGATGTTAGTAATAACACGGAGTGTTCTGGAGAAAAGGGTAAAAGTAGGAGTGGTAATGAGGTATGCAACTCTGACAATCCAAAAGCCAGTATTTAAGAAGGTTCGGTTAACTTGGTCACTGAGTCATAGTCTAGGGTCGGGCCATGATCGCTGCCAAGAGAGAGAGAAAAGAAACACTCTGTGTGCACTCTAACCTAGATCAGAATGGTTATCAACTTATTTAATCAGGAAACCTCCCACTGTATCCTCAAATTCTCCTCCAAACCTGAAAGAAGAATTAGTCGAGATCACCCGAGGAGTAAACAAACTCATCAGTGGGAATCGGGATCCAACTATCATCGCATGATAACGTGATGGAATCCACTCACGTTATCACACTCCAGAATTTATGCGCATATCTAGCAAGTTTCAGTTTTTTTAGAAACTCCCGATGTGATTTTTACCCCATGCTCTTATGACCTTGACGAAGGCCAACAAATCATAAGTCACATGTCAAGTTCTACCCGTCATTGTCCAGGTTAATTTGAACCCACCCGTACAAGCCCTTGATGAAGGCCAATAAGGCTGTACGACTGTCCCAAACCAACGCATCTATCTATGCAGCAGAAAGGTAACAAGCAGCTGCCATACACTATGCCTTGATGAAGGCCAACAAACATAGCATGAATACTAAGTGCTACCCGTTTGAAATGACGGAGGGCTACGAATAGTTTTTGGCGAAAAACCTTTAACGTAATGAATTTGATATCGTTGAAGGAACCGGATAGCTTTTTATAAAAAATATAGTGGCGAAAACTTTTGCTAAAGTGGTCACTCCCGGTGAAGGGATCTCGGCTCTTTCCCCATAGAATGAGGTGCAGAATATTCCAACTGAATACCGCGATGCAAAGCAAAAGTAATCGACAATAGTGAAGTTATTACCCTGATGCAAACTTCTGTCCAAGGGGTCACTCCCGGTGAAGGGATCTCGGCCCTTGCCTCGTCGACTGAGGTGCTGGATATTCATAACCGAATACCATTATGCAAAACAAAAGAGAACGTCCTTGTAATAACAGCTTTCTGAAAAATGTTCCACTAACATCAGAATAGGTTTGTTTAGCTTGCATTGATCCGAATCAATGCGGTCCCATCAATTGATCACACCAATAAAGAACGAAAATACGATGTACGTATATGCTATCTGCATTCACCACTGAGTCCCGTCATCACCCGTTAGGTTACTTAACTAACGATAGAGCGGGGAATGGACTAGCGCAGGTGCAAAACATATACAACATCTACTAGTATATATATCAATATATAATAATCGCTCAAGGCGTGATAAAAATGCAACATCACAGAAATGTAATAAGCACCACAGAACAATACAGATAGTCTGGGATCCCCGGGTTTCATAGAGCCGCTACTGAAACCCGACGTTCCCCTGGTCGTATGGAAAGCCTGTGCAATGAAATCCTAGACCCCTACGGGTGAGGCAAGTTACCCGCCAAAACCTGAAGCGAGGCAGCCCCTTCAACAAAGTGAATGGACCACCCAGCACTTTACGGAATCCGGTAACTTGAGCACCCCTCCTTAGGTCAACCTATTGTTAGTTATATGTATGCCCTAGAGGCCAGTATTGTACAGATGATGTATATTATATTGGATGCTTGGACATATATAGAGATGACTTTCTTGCTCGATATGATAGTATGCTATCTGGTTGCTCTTTATCTTAACATGTATACTAGTCTCTTTAAACTGTCTTATAGTTACATGTTGGTAAAGCCCTTAGGATGTGTACTTGACTACCTGGACTATGATGCAGATCATACTAGTGGGGACATGGTAGTCCATAAGTACATCCTTCAAGGTCCCTAGTCATAGGTGTATCGAGACGGGGCATCGATATACCAGTGTAGACTAGCGTATACGCTTCTCGACCCATGAGATGGGCGATGGATGATCCCATATCCATTGGTGTTTGACATCAGAGATGGTATACGGGTGCTCAGTGGAGACTGGGTACACTGGACGGACTCACCGAGAACTCCCAGTTGGTATTATACCTCACGTCAGATGGCAGTTCTCAGGTGACACTTGTGCAGGTTAGTCTGTAGACCCGAGATCGTCATAGAGTCTTATGTGATTCCCACTGTGCTTTGATCTCCACCTTACCACGTCCATGAGGGCGTGCAAAACGGTGGTTTTTGGGTACAGTCCCGAGTCACATGGAGGCAATGAGCGATAGGAGGGGTTTCGTCTCTCCCGGTATTGGGGGTTGATGTTGCGCTGTGCTCGATTGGCCGTAACAGGGAAGTCCCTGGCCAGGGCTGATTCAGAGATTTTCTGTTAAGTGTTACCAGTAGTTTCTCGACCCGTTATGAGCCTCACATCGGCACGACTTATCGGTTATTGGGGTCTGACGTTTACCACCCCTAGACTTGATATGCGACATATCAGACGAGGAGACCGGACTGTACGGGAAGTGTTGCCGGTTGGCTCGACGGGAGTTGTAGCAGGTTCGCTTGTTCTCTTCTGATTGCTCAATACCCGGGTGGCCGTTACGTTTAGCTGACCGCTTGCGGCTTGGGGATACTTGATATGATCATCACCCACTGCCGGCGTATTGACGAGTCTCAGAGTCCCACAATGGAGTTTCCTAGTCCAGGCGAAACGTTGTGGTGCGCGTATGCGATATGCGCATGGACCCGATTAAAATGCGCGTATAGGATACCGTATATTGGTCGGGCGGCTTGCTTTTGGTAGGGGTCATATGTGATATGGCCGGATTGATAAATCAAGTGTTGATTTATCATTTAACCATTAGCTTCTCACTTGAAATCCTTTCTTGAGTATGATGGATGTATGCATGCATGTATAGTTTCTTTATTGATTCATGCACATATGGATGTATATATACACATACATACATACATACATCCTTCATGGTTGTATATACATGAAAATGGTGGCAATATAAGACTCACACCATTGTTTCATTTATGGATTAAATTGCATTTGATTTAAAACAAAAAGGAAACAAAAGAGCAAAATGGTCATTATTGATTTGTTTCTACACTCTTCTCTTGACCTAACCATTCTCACCCACCATTTGACCATGAGTTACTTTTCCTTTTGTGTTTTTAACTCAAGTTCAATAATATCCTAACCATGGTTTGATATGAGAAGAGGAAAATATATATTGATATATTTTTCTATTTTCTTTTTAAGGTTGAACTTATCATCTTCTCATATTGCTATCATCTTCTTCTTCCTTACTCATTTTGCTCTCTAGTTCTTTGTAGTAAGCAATATACTCATCAAGATTGGATTTTGAAGTGAGAAAGAGAACCACAACACCATTCTACACAAGTCTAGCCCACTTGTTTAGAGTGTTAGCTTGATTTCGTTCACTTGATCGAATAAAGTTGCAAGCTTGGACAAAGCGGACTCCGGGTGGATCATCGGTGACCTCGAGGAGTTCAAGCGGAGCTTTTTCAAACCCCAAGTAGCCGAGGAGTCTAGCGTAGGGAGCTACAAAGGTTGTACTCTCTAAACCCTAGCATTTCTTTCATATGATGATGTGAAAAATGTGAAACCCAAATTGTTTCTAGGAACGATTCTTTGTTCGTTAACTTAGCACCCTAAAGACTCCACTTTTGGTTCATGTGATGCTTCCAAACCCTTCATGTGGTGCTAGGCTAACCCAACATTGGTATCAGAGCTGACCTAGAACATTAGGCGACACCTTTACGAAGTTAAAACTCCGATCGAACCGAAAATACGGATTTTTGGGTGCTCTCTGGACTTTTTTCAAAATCTGGTTATTTTCAGAATTAAAAATATGTAAAAAATTCGGCAGGTAAAAATAAGAATTACGGTATAAATTTTTTTCCATGAACAGTCCTTTCTGCCGCGGAAACGCGGCCTAAGCTTGCTTGGGCCGCGGTTCCGCGGCCGTACACCTCAATCACTGTATAATTTTTATACTGTAATGCTTAATTCTGCTTGTATATTTTTTAGGGTATTTTTAATCTGTATTTTGTGCTGAAAAATTCTGGAGATGGTTTTCGACTCGTCGATTCGATCGGAATTTTCATTTCGTGGCTTTTCCGGATAAATTAAAATGTATTGAAGTGTTTGAACGAGTATCATTTGCTCACTTTTCACGGGGTTTAAAATCTTTCGGAAATACGTGCAAGTTTGTTTGTGGTGGACCCTCTAGAAGACAACAAACCTTAACTTGATTATGTGACCGTCTTGAACTGCCCTTTGAACCTTAGGGTTTGGGGCAGTACGGCGTGCCATATGTGAGGCGTTGGCTTGACCCTTCTACGGCTGGACCGCTACCACTGTGTCACACTCCGGGTTTTTTGAACTCCGCTCAAGTGTTGAGCTTTAGCGAATCTTGGGTATTTGATCGTTCGTTCGAAAACTTTAATACCATCTATTTATCTGGAATGTGATGCAATATCTAGAATTCATATAGTTGGACATGAAATACGAAGTATGTGATATTTCGCATTTACGATGTCTAAAGAGGATGTGGATTCCAAATATTGCAGTTTTACACTTACTTTTCTGTGACCGTAAGTGTAGTATGTCGATATCGCCAGTTTCGTTGCTATACATCAACGAAAATTGGGGTATGCATACTTACTTACGTTGATGATATGAGATATTATGTGTTGCTGAGATATGATGTGCAGGATTGTCGCGTTTGAATAGCTGAGGTTTTTTATGTGAGATGAGGGTTTTATATTTTCATTCATGTAAATTCAAATGTAATGTAATATTCTTTTATTTGGGGCACTTCCGGGTGTTGTATATTATTTACTTTTCCGCATTAGGATGGACTCAAGGAGGGGAGCACGGGTGACCGGGTTCTGGGGTTCAGTGGGAGGCCATCTCGAGGAGTCGAGACCGGGTCTCCTAAACTCCAGAATTGGTAGGGTCGCTTGCCGCTCTCGTAGGGGTCCAGGGTATGGGCTTGGCTATTCATCGCGACTGTGGAATCCGTATTTTCTATTGTTGGCTAAATACTAAATACGGACGTCCTAATATATCCCATATTATATCTATGTTTCTGCTGCGATATCTGTGATGTGATCATTAGATATGTTCTGTGATGGATACAGTATATAGTATATATGATATATTATATAGGCGTTACTTATGTTTTACACCCGCACTAGCCCTGCCCTGCTCTGCCGTTAGTTACCTAACCTAACGGTGCACGAGGGGACATCGAGGCGAATGCGGATGGCATAAGTGTACGTCGTATTTATCTGTGATGTTTGGGTGATTTAAATGATGGGACTTCATTAATGTGATTAATGAAAGAAAAGAAACCTAAAAGATGTTGTAGAATCAAATTTTCAAATAAAAGGGTAGCTACAGTTTTGCTTTGCATAGCGGTATATATAATATACCCTGCACCTTATTTGATGAGGAAAGGGCCGAGATCCTTTCACCGGGAGTGACCCCTTTAGCAATAACTGGCAGATGCTACACACTCGGTTTGTCTTTTGATTGCTTCTATAGTTTCTGCTTTGCATAGCGATACATATGATATATCCCGCACCTCATTCGACGAAGAAAGGGCCGACGATCCCTTCACCGGGAGTGACCCCTTTAGCAAAACTAGAAAAGCCTCAAAAACACTCCATTTCAAAATTCATTCGATTCTACAACGATATCAAGTTTATTACGCAATAGGTTTTCAGAAAAACCTGTCGTAGCCCTCCGTCATTTCAGATAAGTACTAGTTAGTATTCGTGCTACGTTTGTTGACTATGTTAAGGCGTAGTGTGCGGTAGCTGATTAGTGCTTATCTGTATAAGCATATGATGCGATTGGATTAGGGTAGTCGTGCGACTTTGTTGACTATGTTAAGGGTCGTGCGGGTGGGTTTAATTCAATCAGGAAATGACGGGTTGAACTTGACTAGCACTTATGATTTGTTGACTATGTTAAGGTCATATAGCTGCTAGGGGCAAAATATTATCGGGAATTTCAAGTGTTGAAATTTGCAATGAGATTGCATACCTTCTATGAGATAGTTGGATCCCGATACCCACTGCGAGTAAGAGTTACTCCAGGGAGAGTTTTACACATTACAATTAGCCGATCAAGTAGGTGTCTAGAAAGGTGTCAATGAGGTTACGCCTCTGGGAAAACGAGGTTTACTTTAATTAGGTCCGTGCGAAAGCACGGGGAACCTCCCTCAAAGTACCGACACTGGCCTGGCTGAAAGATCGGCGAAGTTGTAAGGTGTAATTAATCCCGGCTAGTCTTTCCTTTTAGGGTTTGAAGGAAGATTTGATAAAAACCAGTGGGAGCCATCCTGATTAGATAAGATAATAACCAATCTGATCTTGCAAGAGCATACGCTAAAGTGTTTTCTTCTCTCTCTCTCCAGGTAGCGACCATGTCATGCCCTAATCAAGATAATAATATGGATGTATTGACCGAACCCGCATGTTATACTGTGCTGGGGAACGTTGGTTCCGTTCTTTCTTATAAGAGTTATAGGACTGAACAGGATATAGGGGAATACCAGGATTCCCATGCCACCCGATTGAAGAAAGTACATGTTGATGCATTTTCTTCGGGTGTGTTCGTTACAGAGAACTGTTTCTCCATTTGCCCTACGTCCTGGGTATTAGATACCGGGTCAGGATCCCATATATGTAATCAGTTACATGGGCTTAGAAAAGGTAGAGAACTTGGAGAAGGTGATAAAGACATAAGAGTTGGAAATGGTGCAATTGTTGCAGCTAAAACTGTCGGGGAATATCACCTTGCATTACCAACTGGTAATACATTGGTTCTGAACGAATGCTATTACATGCCGAACCTGATATGCAACATTATATCGGTTTCTTTGTTGAGTAAAGAGGGATATAATTTTGTATTACAGGATAATGTTATGAACATTTTCCAAAACCAAAAGTTGGTTGGATCAGGCACGTTGTGCAATGGCATTTATGTTCTAAATCAATCAACAGTTCTGAGCATAACAAATATACACAAGAGGAAGAGTTCAGAACTGAACGAATCCTTCTTGTGGCATTGTAGACTGGGTCACATCAATGCGACACGACTGGCTAAGTTGCATAAGGATGGATATTTGAAACCATTCGAATTTTCATCTTATGACACTTGCCAGTCATGTCTCAAAGGCAAGATGACCAAAACTCCGTTTACGGGACACGGAGAAAGAGTTACCGAACTCTTGGGACTGATACATAGTGATGTATGCGGTCCCGTATCTACACATGCCAGGGATGGTTCTTCGTACTTCATTACATTCACTGACGATCTCTCTAGATTCGGATATGTGGTCCTGATGAAACACAAATCAGAAGCTTTTGAGAAATTTAGAGAATATAAAAAAGAATTCGAGAACCAAACCGGAAAAAGTATTAAAATCTTTCGATCTGATCGAGGAGGTGAATACTTGAGCAATGAATTCCTAGACTTTCTAAAAGAGAATGGGATTCTCTCTCAACTGACTCCTCCATATACACCACAGCACAACGGTGTATCGGAACGAAGGAACCGCACCCTATTAGATATGGTGCGCTCTATGATGAGCACGGCTGAGTTACCTATTTCCTTCTGGGGATATACACTGGAAACAGCAGCATACCTATTGAATCAAGTTCCATCTAAATCTGTACCTACCACACCATATGAGATATGGAGTGGGAAGAGACCATATTTTAAACGAGTTAAGATATGGGGTTGTCCGGCCTATGTCAAAAGGCAAAATCCAGACAAATTCGAGGCACGGTCAGTTCTTTGCAAGTTTGTGGGATATCCTAAGAATTCCCAAGGATATTTTTTCTACCACGCTGAAGAACAAAAAGTGTTTGTTTCTCAATATGCCACCTTTTTGGAAAAGGAATTTCTTGCAAAAGAAATTAGTGGTAAAGTGGTAGAGCTGGAAGAGGTTCCAGAAACACAAACTCAAACTAAAGATTTAGTGTAACCAGAGGATTCAGTAGCTCCCAACGAACCTCAGCCTCTCTGCCGATCTAGTAGGGTTCCTCGCCAACCTGAGAGATACTACGGTTTTCTCATGGACGGTGGGAGCGAGGATTGCATCATGGAGGATGATGACCCAACTAGCTTCGAGCAGGCCATCACGAGTGGGGACTCAGTGAGATGGCTGGATGCAATGCGGTCCGAGATGGAATCCATGTACACCAACAAAGTGTGGACTTTGGAAAATGCTCCTGAAGGGGTAAAACCCATTGGGAGCAAGTGGATCTTCAAGAAAAAACTTGGTGTGGATGGGAAAGTGGAGACTTTCAAAGCTAGACTTGTAGCAAAAGGTTTTCGTCAAAGACCAGGTGTGGACTATGACGAGACCTTTTCTCCAGTGGCTATGCTTAAATCCATCCGGATCATGCTTACCATCGCTGCATATCATGATTACGAAATCTGGCAAATGGATGTTAAGACCGCCTTTCTAAACGGTGATTTAGAAGAGTGCGTGTACATGACTCAGCCAGAGGGCTTCGTAGATAGTGGGAGCAGCGGGAAGGTGTGCAAGCTGCTTAAATCCATTTATGGGTTAAAGCAAGCATCGCGGAGCTGTAACATCTGCTTTGACGTCGTTATCAAAGAGTTTGATTTCGTCAAAAACGTAGATGAACCTTGTATCTACAAAAAGGTGGCAGAGAGTAAGGTTGTCTTCCACGTATTGTACGTGGACGACATACTCTTGATAGGAAATGACATTCCTATGCTGCAATCGGTCAAACTCTTCTTATCACAAAGATTCTCAATGAAAGATCTTGGTGATGCCTCCTGCATATTTGGAATTAGGATCTATAGAGATAGATCCAAACGGATATTGGGATTGTCCCAATCCAGGTACATTGACACTATACTAAAGAGGTTTAGTATGGAAGAATCCAAGCGTGGGAACCTGCCCACGATCTCTGGAGTCACTCTCTCCAAAGAGATGTCTCCCAAGACTGATTTGGAGAGAGCTCGCATGCAAGGGATACCCTATGCTTCGGCTGTAGGCTCTATCATGTATGCGATGCTATGTACCAGACCCGATGTAGCATACTCACTAAGTGTAGTGAGTAGGTATCAAGCTGATCCTGGAGAGAGTCACTGGACAGCTGTGAAGAGCATTCTCAAGTACTTACGAAGGACTAAAGAGATGCTCTTGGTGTATGGTAATGGAGAACTCCAAGTGGAGTCCTTTACCGATTCGAGCTTCCAGAGTGATAAGGACGACTCTAAGTCGCAGTCGGGATTTGTCTTTACCCTTTATGGAGGGGTGGTTAGCTGGAAGAGTTCCAAGCAAGAAACCGTGGCAGACTCGACGATGGAGGCTGAATACATCGCTGCCAACGATGGTGCCAAAGAGGCTGTCTGGATCAAGAAGTTCATTACTGAACTTGGAGTGGTTCCATCCATTGAGCATCCAATACCTTTGTATTGCGATAACAATGGAGCGGTGGCTTTGGCCAAGGAACCCAGGTCCCATCAGCGATCCAGGCATATTCTGAGACGGTATCACCTGATCCGGGAGATAGTTGATCGCCGGGAGATCGAGGTCAGGAGGGTTGACACGAACAACAACACGGCGGATCCACTCACGAAGGCCATTTCCCAGATACAGTTTGAGAGACTCTTCGGGATGCTCGGTATGCGATACTACAGCAGCTGGCCCTAGTGCAAGTGGGAGATTGTTAGTTGTATGTATGCCCTAGAGGCCAGTACTGTACAGATGATGTATATTATATTAGATGCTTGAACATATATAGAGATGACTTTCTTGCTCGATATGATAGTATGCTATCTGGTTGCTCTTTATCTTAACATGTATACTAGTCTCTTTAAACTGTCTTATAGTTACATGTTGGTAAAGCCCTTAGGATGTGTACTTGACTACCTGGACTATGATGCAGATCATACTAGTGGGGACATGGTAGTCCATAAGTACATCCTTCAAGGTCCCTAGTCGTAGGTGTATCGAGACAGGGCATCGATATACCAGTGTAGAATAGCGTATACGCTTCTCGACCTATGAGATGGGCGATGGATGATCCCATATCCATTGGTGTTTGACATTAGAGATGGTATACGGGTGCTCAGTGGAGACTGGGTACACTGGACGGACTCGCCGAGAACTCCCAGTTGGTATTATACCTCACGTCAGATGGAAGTTCTCAGGTGACACTTGTGCAGGTTAGTCTGTAGACCCGAGATCGTCATAGAGTCTTTTGTGATTCCCACTGTGCTTTGATCTCCACGTTACCACGTCCATGAGGGCGTGCAAAACGGTGGTTTTTGGGTACAGTCCCGAGTCACATGGAGGCAATGAGCGATAGGAGGGGTTTCGTCTCTCCCGGTATTGGGGGTTGATGTTGCGCTGTGCTCGATTGGCCGTAACAGGGAAGTCCCTGGCCAGGGCTGATTCAGAGATTTGCTGGTAAGTGTTACCAGTAGTTTCTCGACCCGTTATAAGCCTCACATCGGCACGACTTATCGGTTATTGGGGTCTGACGTTTACCACCCCTAGACTTGATATGCGACATATCAAACGAGGAGACCGGACTGTACGGGAAGTGTTGCCGGTTGGCTCGACGGGAGTTGTAGCAGGTTCGCTTGTTCTCTTCTGATCGCTCAATACCCGGGTGGCTGTTACGTTTAGCTGACCGCTTGCGGCTTGGGGGTGCTTGATATGATCATCACCCACTGCCGGCGTATTGACGAGTCTCAGAGTCCCACAATGGAGTTTCCTAGTCCAGGCGAAACGTTGTGGTGCGCGTATGCGATATGCGCATGGACCCGATTAAAATGCGCGTATAGGATACCGTATATTGGTCGGGCGGCTTGCTTTTGGTAGGGGTCATATGTGATATGGCCGGATTGATAAATCAAGTGTTGATTTATCATTTAACCGTTAGCTTCTCACTTGAAATCCTATCATGAGTATGATGGATGTATGCATGCATGTATAGTTTCTTTATTGATTCATGCACATATGGATGTACATATACACATACATACATACATACATACATCCTTCATGGTTGTATATACATGAAAATGGTGACAATATAAGACTCACACCATGGTTTCATTTATGGATTAAATTGCATTTGATTTAAAACAAAAAGGAAACAAAAGAGCAAAATGGTCATTATTGATTTGTTTCTACACTCTTCTCTTGACCTAACCATTCTCACCCACCATTTGACCATGGGTTACTTTTCCTTTTGTGTTTTTAACTCAAGTTCAATAATATCCTAACCATGGTTTGATATGAGAAGAGGAAAATATATATTGATATATTTTTCTATTTTCTTTTTAAGGTTGAACTTATCATCTTCACATATTGCTATCATCTTCTTCTTCCTCTCTCATTTTTCTCTCTAGTTCTTTGTAGTGAGCAATATACTCATCAAGATTGGATTTTGAAGTGAGAAAGAGAACCACAACACCATTCTACACAAGTCTAGCCCACTTGTTTAGAGTGTTAGCTTGATTTCGTTCACTTGATCGGATAAAGTTGCAAGCTTGGACAAAGCGGACTCCGGGTGGATCATCGGTGACCTCGAGGAGTTCAAGCGGAGCTTTTTCAAACCCCAAGTAGCCGAGGAGTCTAGTGTAGGGAGCTACAAAGGTTTTACTCTCTAAACCCTAGCATTTCTTTCATATGATGATGTGAAAAATTTGAAACCCTAATTGTTTCTAGGAACGATTCTTTGTTCGTTAACTTAGCACCCTAAAGGCTCCACTTTTGGTTCATGTGATGCTTCCAAACCCTTCATGTGGTGCTAGGCTAACCCAACACCTATACCCGCTACGAGTGCGGCGAATAGCCCTGCCAATTCTAGAGTGAAGCCCCCTCCGTCTCAAAGCCATGAGATGCGGTCCCGTTGCCCTCTAGAACCCGGCTATCCGTGCACCCCTCCGCGGGGTAATCCTAGTACAGAAAGTAAAATATGCAACGGGTACATCGACCTCAGCCCGGTCGTGCGCTAAAAGAATAATATACAAACAGGCAGTGACGGCAATCCACATATCGGACGCTCGCCCCGCAATATCAAATGTACAAATAATACCAAACTGTACTATCATTGCATCCTGGCTATCCACCACGACAAATCCGCAACATCACAGCACAACACAGAACATGAACGTGAATGTCACGTTCGAAATCCGTCTAAAAGAACTATAGCAATTAAACAAGATTTACCGATCAAATGACATTCACGGTCGCAGATATAATGTAAGTACTGTAAACTAACATATTTAAATTTTTCGATCTACAAAATTTCCCGAAGTGGGCCCCAAGCACAAATCCAGCACTCAAAATAATCTGGGCCAAAACTAAAAATATCAGAAACCCTAATTCCAAGTCAGAGACCACTGCAGAAAATTTGGTGCAGTGTTGCTACAGTACTGCGGCGGAACCGCGGCCAAAACGTTGGTACGGCCGCGGTTCCGCAGCGCTACAGTGATATCAGTGTAGCAAATTTTTTCAGATCTCTTAAAAAAGCCTGCCTGTTTTTCTGCAATATGTTTGATATAGTGCCCTCAGAGTCAATTATTGGATCACAGGCACGTGATTGCAATGATTGAGGGAGGACTTATGCCGGTAGGACAGTCTTACTCAAGATGATAGTATGCTATCTGGTTTATCTTTATCATCGTGTACTGCTTTAGGTGACCTTACAGGTCGCAATTACACGTTGATAGAGCCCCTAAGATTCTTACTTGACTGCCAGCAGTATGATGGCGATCATATACGTGGGAGCTGGGGTCTATAAGCACATCCTTAAAGTGGTCCCTAGTTGTGGGAGTTTTCGAGACAGGGCATCGATACTCCAGAGTAGACTAGTGTATACAGTCGAGACCCCGACGAGGGGCGGTGGCCGGTCTCACAAGCCATTGGTGTCAGTTGGTTCACCTAAGATGTATACAGGTGGTCATTAGGTTATGAGTACACCGGACAGGACTCGCCGGGAACATGCTAGTTGGTATTATACCTGACGTCAGATAGTAGTTCCCTGGTGACAAGTGTACAGGTTAGTTCATCGACCTGAGATCGTCATTTTTCTCGTGTGAGTTCCAACTGTGCTTTGATTACTACCCTACCACGGCTCAAAGGAGTCGTGCAAACAGGTTTTAGTTGGGTACAGTCCCGAGCCATATGGAGCCAGTGAGCGGATCTGCAGGGGTTTCGTCTCTCCCGGTATTGGGGGTGAGATCGCGCTGTGTCTAGGTGAGCCATTACACGAAGTCCTTGGCCAAGGCAGGAGATTTACTGGTAGGTATTCCAGTAGTATCTCGAGGTGTTCTGGGCTACACTCCGACACGACTTGTACCGCTTTTGGGGGTCTGACTTTTACGAACCCCCTAGACCCGCCATGCGATGCTCATAAACGAACGGACCGGACTATACGGATATTGTCACTAACAGGCTCAGTAGGGTGTCAGGATGAGTTCGCTCATCGACCTCCCTTTTGGTCAATACCTGGTAGCTCGTTACGTACGGCTAGTACCTCTTTCGTTCTAGTGGTTAAATCCACAGCCAAAGTATTGACGAATCTTTAGAGTCGCCCACAGACAGTTTTTCAAGTTTCGGGTGAAACGCTATAGAGGCCGTATGGTTTTATGGCAGGGTTCGAATGTACGCGTGCACTTATGCACGTGTCATGGTTCGGACGGATAATACTAGCGGGCTTTGGTTTATGCCGGATCCTAGTATTATACTGTGTAGATTTTGTTTCATTGCATTTGTATTCGGTCGGAATACAAATACGGGTATGTATATACAGTCGCGGGGTTATCCTGTAATTTATTACGGGATCACTTTTTGAAGTTGCCAGTTTGCATTCCGTTTCGGCCAGTTTTTCTTTATTCCTTCTTGGCCGAAATTCCTTTGATGGAAGGGGGTTCTTTTTGCAAATGTGCATTTATAAAGTGAAAGGGTTTTGTGCGGTCACTGGGGCTGCAGAATCTTTGTTGAAGCCTCTTGAGTTTTGTAGAAGGGATTAGTCTCATTTTTGTGCATTAATAAGATGGGATTGATTAGAACTTTGGAGTGACTTCTTTTCCTAGTTATCATCCATTTTTCTTTTTCTTTGGCTCATTTTTTTCCTCCTCTATTAGTGTGGCCAAGCCCTCTTTTCTGACAGCCCCTCATTCATTTTGTGAGTGAGGAATTGATTCATCTCATTCTTGCAACAAAACCTTAGCTCAATTTCAAAGCTCCATTTGATCTTCTCTCCATTGTGGCAACTTCGATTAACCCTTGAGGCAAAGCGTTCTACACTTAGTCTACAGCAATCTTGGACACGTCGGCTAGCAAACTTCGCGTCCGAGTTGCCTCGGTTCAGAGGTGGGAGCCCGTAAAAGGAATCGATGATGTGGTGCCCTTTCCGACAAGGAGATCGAGACCGGAGATGCTGCGAGGAGCTTGGGATGGTGGCCAAAGACCGAAGGACACGGATCGATCGATATAGCCTTTCTATCCCTTCTCTAGTTAGCTAGATATAGGTTAATGGTTCGATCCGGGAAAAAGTATACGATGGCGCCAGTTTCTAGTTAAGAAAAAGTTTTCGTTTCCGCATTTTGGCCTCGGACAGACGGCCGGGGCGCTACCGTAGACTTACATGGTATCAGAGCCACGCCATTAACCTTTACTAGCTTGCTCTAATGTATTAGAACTTCGATCGAACAAAAATTCTGAAACTGCGATTTCAAAAAGTGCAGTTTCTGTCGAAATATTTTTGTTGTCAAAAAATTATTTGGTGTATTGCAGAAAATCCGGCAGGAGTTGTTTAGAAAACTACAGAAATTTGGTGCAGAGAACTTACTGTAGCGCCGCGGAACCACGGCCGTACCCTCGTTTTGGCCACGGTTCCACCGCAGAACTGTTGCGTCTGTACACCATTTTTTCTACAGAGGTTTCTGAATTGGAATTGGGGTTTCTGGTAATTTTAGTTTTGGCCCAGATTATTTTGAGTGCAGCAGTTGTGCTTGGGGCCCACTTCGGGAAATTTTGTAGATCGAAAATTTTAAATATGTTAGTTCACGGTGCTTACTTTATATCTCCGACCGTGAATGTCATTCGAGCGGCAAATCTTGTCTATTTGCTATAGCTCTTTTAGACGGATTTGCGAACGTGACATTCACGTTGATGTTCTAGGTTGTGCTGTGATGTTGCGGATTTGTCGTGGTGGATAGCCTGGATGCAATGGTAGTACAGTTTGGTTATATTTGTCATTTGATATTGCAGGGCGAGCGTCCGACATGTGGAGTGCCGTCACTGCCTGTTTGTATATTATTCTTTTGGAGCACGACTGGGCTAAGGTCGATGTACCCGTTGTATATTTTACTTTCTGTACTAGGATTACCCCGCGGTGGGGTGCACGGATAGCTGGGTTCTAGAGGGCAATGGGCCCGCATCTCATGGCTTTGAGATGGAGGGGGCTTTAGTCTAGAATTGGCGGGCTATTCGCCGCACTCGTAGGAGGTACAGGTTGACCCAAGAAGGGGTGCTCAAGTTACCGGATTCCGTGAAGTGCTGGGTGGTCCATTCACGTTGTTGAAGGGTGCTGCCTCGCTTCAGGTTTTGGCGGGTAACTTGCCGCGCTCGTAGGGGTCAAGGATTTCATTGCACAGGCTATCCATACGACCAGAGGAACATCGGGTTTTAGTAGCGGCTCTATGAAACCCGGGGATCCCAGATTATTTGTATTGTTCTGTGATGTTTATTACATTTCTGTGATGTTGCATTTTATCACGCCTTGAGCGATTATTATATATTAATATATATACTAGTAGATGTTGTATTTGTTTTACACCCGCGCTCATCCAGTCCCCGCTCTGTCGTTAGTTAAGTAACCTAACGGGTGATGACGGGACCCAGTGGCGAATGCGGATGGCATATACGTACATCGTATTTTCGTTCTTTTGTGGTGTGATCAATTGATGGGACTGCATTGATTCGGATCAATGCAAGCTAAACAAACCTATTCTAATGTTGTTGGAACATTTTTCAAAAAACTGTTATTGCAAGGACGTTCTCTTTTGTTTTGCACAGTGGTATTCGTTTATGAATATCCATCACCTCAGTCGACGAGGCAAGGGCCGAGATCCCTTCACCGCGAGTGACCCCTTGGATAGAAGTTTGCGTCAGGGTAATAACTTCACTATAGTCGATTACTTTTTGTTTTGCATCGTGGTATTCAGTTGGAATATCCTGCACCTCATTCTACGGGGAAAGAACCGAGATCCCTTCACCGGGAGTGATATCTTTAGCAAAGGTTTTCGCCACTATATTTTTATAAAATGCTATCCGGTTCCTCCAACGATATCAAGTTCATTACGTTAAAGATTTTTCGCCAAAAACCATTCGTAGCACTCCGTCATTTCAGACGGGTAGAACTTAGTATTCATGCTATGTTTGTTGGCCAAAGTCAAGGCATAGTGTATGGTAGCTATTTGTTACTTTTCTGTTTCATAGATAGATGCGTTGGTTTGGGACAGTCGTACTGCCTTGTTGGCCAAAGTCAAGAGTAGGTACGGGTGGGTTCAAATTAACCTGGATAATAACGGGTAGAACGTGACATGCGACTTATGATTTGTTGGCCAAAATCAAGGTCATAAGAGCATGGGGTAAAAATCACATCGTGAGTTTCTAAAGAAACTAAAACTTGCCAGGTATGCACATACCTTCTGGAGTGTGATAACGTGAGTGGATTCCATCGCATTATCATGCGATGATAGTTGGATTCCGATTCCCACTGATGAGTTGGTTTACTCCTCGGGTGATCCCGACTAATTCTTCTTTCAGGTTTGGAAGAGAATTTGAGGTTACAGTGGGAGGTTTTCTGATTAGATAAAGTGATAACCATTCTGATCTAGGTTAAAGTGCACGCTGAGTGTTTCTTTTCTCTCTCTCTTTGGCAGGGACCATGGCCCGACCCTTGACTATGACTCAGTGACTAAGTTGACCGAACCTTCTTAAACACTGGCTTTTGGATTGTCAGAGTTGCATACCTCATTGCCACTCCTACTTTTACCCTTTTCTCCAGAATACCCCGTATTACTACGAACATCCACTTCCATTAGATAAAACCACCGTATGGTTATATACGAACTTGAAGGAACTTGTTCCAGATTCGAGGATGGTTTCCGGTTCTGGAGAAAACGAATAGGACTATTCAGTTGTCTTTTCCTTTTACCTTCTCTCAGGTTGCGAGTGCTCCTTGGATTAGGGGATAGTACACCTGTTACTCTTATTGGATAGTCTTCTTCCAAACCTTAGGCTGGTGCCGAATGGTAGGGAATGAAGAAAGACGATTAGCCTAAGTGTGGTGTAACGAAGGTATTAAGTAAAGACAAATAAAGGGATTAGAAAGAGGGCAAAGTAAATTGCGACTGCTATTCACGACCAAACCAAGTATTTCATCGCCACTCCTACTTCACCTTTGTATTTCTCCAGAACACTCTGTATCACTATGAAGATCCACAGTTATTTGGATATTCCATCGTATGGTTATATACGAACTCGAAAGGAACTTGTTCCAGTTCGGGGATGGATTCTGGTTCAGGAGAAATAGGAATAAGGTTTATTCGGTTGTCTTTTATCTTCACCTTCTCTCGCATTGCGAGTGCTCATAGGATTGGGACAGTACACCCATTATGCTTATTGGATAGTCTTCTTCCAAACCATAGGCTGGTGCCGAACGGTAGGGAAGGAAGAAAACCATTTAGCCTAAGAGGGTGTACAGAAGGTAATGACTAAAGACATATAAAGGGATTTGGAGAGATGGAAAAGAGATATACGGTTACAGTTGTGAATTTGATAATGGAAGAGGCATTACTAGGAATACCCGGATACCCCTTTGAAACATTTACATGTTTCAGTTTCACTATGTATTGTTAAAAGAAAAACTGATTTCCCAATTAGTCCTTACTCTAGGGTATGTATTTACGAGGTGTGATTCTCACATCTGTATGGTTTTACAGATGATGAGTGGGAGTAAGTTATTGGGAATTGGGTGATCATCCTCATTATATCGGGATTCGTTGTAATCGGTGATATTTGAGGAAATCACCCGGGTTGTTTGCCGGACGACAAATATTTGGTTTTGAATATCCGTTGTAATGAACCAATTTCAAATTGATATATCTGTACGTCTATTTTAATAGAGTGAGATATAACTTTTTGAAATTGTGTCTATGACATTTACCTATATCAGTGGATGGTTAGGTATGGAGCATTAAACAGCGGTGTAATTCTTCTTAACCATAAGTGCAGTTTTCAACTTACGACACACAGGGAATGAGTTATTAGACTCAAGGGACTTATACAGAGTATTGTATGTTGTCCAGTGTCCATTAGGACAGAGGGGTTGGTACTCGTACTATATTCTGTTTACTTGTGACTTCTCTAGTTCTTAGACATGTGTTTCGTAGAAATACAAGATCCGAGTTTTGAAAAGTTATAGGTATAAGAGTAAAGTAGAGAACCAGGTGTTGCAAGTATCGGGATTTTTCAAGGTGATCGAAGATGTAGATACTTGTGTATGGTATTCAGTTGATAGTAATGGTTTTGAGAAACTTGTTTCTCTTTCAGGTTACTCATAATTGGAAGCACTCCTAAGTTGAGTAATGCCGATCGGCCTCTTTCCATTTAGTTAACATGCACTGGAGACAGCTGCATGATTTGAATCTGGTTCCAATTAAATCAGTGCCTCTGTTTCTATATTGGATATAGAACGGTTCATATATTAACGATGTTAAGGTACGGGGAGTTGTCCGGCTTATGCTTAAAACCAGACTCTGGATAACTCAAGGCACGTTTCTGTAATGGCAGTTTGTGGGTTGACCCAGGCTATGACGAGGGTTGACTTTCTACCATCTGGAAGATCAATAGTGATATTGTTCTTGACTCGCTACAGTTTTAATAAAAATGGATTTTTTTTCAGAAAACAGTAGTGGGGGTATGGTAGAACTGGAAGTGATTCCAGAACCGCAAACGATTACTGAAAATTTAATTGGACCTAAAGATTCAATCTGGTTTGACATTCCATTGGCCACTCCGCAGATAAGGTGGGTAACCTCAGGCACCCGAGAGGTACTTCGGTAGCCTCAAAGACGGTGACAGGGAGGTTCTTGTTTATCCAGACTTGCCATTGCTGTTGTTCTAGACTGTGAGACCCGGCAGGAGGATGAGTATAGCGTCGTTCTAAACTGGCTTTAGAAGTGTACGTGTATATGACTCTGCCAGAGGGTTGTCGTAATCAGTGGGAGTAGCGGAAGCATTGGTGGACAAGTAGCTTATGTCTATTTATGGACTAAAGCAGATATAGCGGAGATAGATCATCTAGTTCTGATGTGACAGTCATAGGTTTGACTTTATCAGAATAGGGGATGGATCTATTAAGAAGGAAGTAGGGTGTGATGTCCTGGTATTTGGATGACATACACAGAGCAGGAAGTGAAATTCCTATACTACGGTCGGTTATACTTTGGTTGTCACACAGTGGTTTCTCCACAAAGGATATAGATATTATATCAGACACTCTGGTTACTAGATCTATGGTTTTAGATCTAGATTTGGGAAGTTTCCTGATCTGGGTACTTAGACAGCATTCTACAGCTGTTTTAGAATGGACGACTCCTGGCTAGTATACCTGCAGGTAATGGAGTCACACTCTCTAAAGGTGTCTTACAGACTAAAGGGGAGAGGGATGTGCAAGATTGGAAGATCACTTGCTTAGGCAATTGAGTTGATCATGAGATGTCAAGTACCACACCAGATATTGTTTTTGCACGAGATGCAGTAAGTTGATATTAATCCTATCCTGGAGAAACGTTCGGAAGCAGTTTTAGAACATAAGTGGATGTTCTAGGGATATGATAATAACAGCCTCTTTTAGGAGACAGTTATCATTCTAGGCTTCCAAGTTGACCTGGATAACAGAGTGACTGTCAAAGTTATAGTTTTCCCTCTGACGAGGGGCAGTAGTTTGGACAGGTGGTCCAAGTGGATACTGAGGGAGGCATGGCGTAGGATACTGATTAAATTCAGTTGACGATACAGTCTAAGAAGTTTGGATTTGGAGTTCATTTATGAAATTGGTCCCATCAGATATCGAAACATATTCTACGATAGGTATTGCTCATTTCGGGAGATGGTTTTCTCCGCGAACTTGAGATAAAGAGAGACATAGAAAGAAACATCAGGGCGGATCCACTCACTGAGGCCATTCCTCGAACGCAATAGTTTCGCAAATGGGCTTTGTGAAACTGATTAGTGGAGGAGTTGGGTGTTCGGTATCACACGGGGCTGTGAGTATGCGATATTGCAATAATTAGCCTTGAGTGCAAGTGGGAGATTGTTGGATATAGTGCCCTAAGAGTCAATTATTGGATCACATGCACGTGATTGAAATGATTGAGGGAGAACCTATGCTGGTAGGACAATCTTACTCAAGAATATAGTATGCTATCTGGTTTATCTTTATCATCGTGTACTGCTTTAGGTGACCTTACAGGTCGCTATTACACGTTGATAGAGCCCCTAGGATTATTGCTTGACTGCCTGCAGTATGATGGCGATCATATACATGGGAGCTGGTGTCTATAAGCACATCCTTAAAGTCGTCCCTAGTCGTGGGAGTTTTCGAGACAGGGCATCGATACTCCAGAGTAGACTAGTGTATACAGTCGAGACCCCGATGAGGGGCGGTGGCCGGTCTCACAACCCACTGGTGTCAATTGGTTCACCTAAGATGTATACAGGTGCTCATTGGGTTATGAGTACACCGGACAGGACTCGCCGGGAACATGCTAGTTGGTATTATACCTGACGTCAGATAGCAATTCCCTGGTGACATGTGTACAGGTTAGTTCATCGACCTGAGATCGTCATTTGTCTCGTGTAAGTTCCCACTGTACTTTGATTACTACCCTACCATGGCTCAAAGGAGTTGTGCAAACAGGTTTTAGTTGGGTACAGCCCCGAGCCATATGGAGGCAGTGAGCGGATCTGCAGGGGTTTCGTCTCTCCCGGTATTGGGGGTGAGATCGCACTGTGTCTACGAGAGCCATTACACGAAGTCCTTGGCCAAGGCAGGAGATTTACTGGTAGGTATTCCAGTAGTATCTCGGGATGTTCTGGGCTACACTCCGACACGACTTGTACCGTTTTTGAGGGTCTGACTTTTACCAACCCCCTAGGCCCGCCATACGATGCTTATAGACGAACGGACCAGACTGTATGGATATTGCCACTGACAGGCTCAGTAGGGTGTCAGGATAAGTTCGCTCATTGACCTCCCTTTTGGTCAATACCTGGTAGCCCGTTACGTACGGCTAGTACCTTTGACGTGCTAGTAGTTAAATCCACAGCCAAAGTATTGACGAGTCTTTAGAGTCTCCCACAGACAGTTTCTCAAGTTTCGGACGAAACGCTGTAGAGGCCGTATCGTTTTATGGCAGGGTTCGAACGTACGCGTGCACTTGTGCACGTGTCATGGTTCGGAAGGATAATACTAGCGGGCTTTGGTTTAAGCCGGATCCTAGTATTATACTATGTAGATTTTGTATCATTGCATTTGTATTCGGTCAGAATACAAATGCGGGTATGTATATACAGTCGCAGGGTTATCCTGTAATTTATTACGGGATCAACTTTTGAAGTTGTCAGTTTGCATTCCGTTTCGGCCAGTTTTTCTTTATTCCTTCTTGGTCGAAATTCCTTTGATAGAAGGGAGTTCTTTTTGAAAATGTGCATTTATAAAGTGAGGGGGTTTTGTGTGGTCACCGGGGCTGCAGAATCTTTGTTGAAGCCTCTTGAGTTTTCTAGAAGGGATTAGCCTTCGTTTTGTGTATTAATGAGATGGGATTGATTAGAACTTTGGAGTGACTTCTTTTCCTAGTTATCATCCATTTTTCTTTTGCTTTGGCTCATCTTTTTTCCTCCTCTATTAGTGTGGCTGAGCCCTCTTTTTTGACAGCCCCTCATTCATTTTGTGAGTGAGGAATTGATTCATCTCATTCTTGCAACAAAACCTTAGCTCAATTTCAAAGCTCACTTTGATCTTCCCTCCATTGTGGCAACTTCGATTAACCCTTGAGGCAAAGCGTTCTACACTTAGTCTACAGCAATCTTGGACACGTTGGCTAGCAAACTTTGTGTCCGAGTTGCTTTGGTTCAGGGGTGGGAGCCCGTAAAAAGAATCGATGATGTGGTCCCCTTTCCGACGAGGAGATCAAGACCGGAGATGCCACGAGGAGCTTGGGATGGTGGCCAAAGACCGAAGGACACGGATCGATCGGTATAGCCTTTCTATCCCTTCTCTAGTTAGCTAGATATAGGTTAATGGTTCGATCCGGGAAAAAGTATACGATTGCGCCAGTTTCTAGTTAAGAAAAAGTTTTCGTTTCCGTATTTTGGCCTCGGACAGACAGCCGGGCGCTACCGTAGACTTACACAGTACTCAAAATAATTTTTCGACGACAAAAAAAATCGACAGAAACTGTAAAATTGGAATCGCGGTTTTGGAAATTTCGTACGATCGATGTTTTAAATACGTTAGAACAAGCCAGTAAAAGTTAATGGCGTGGCTCTGGTACCATGTAAGTCTACGGTAGCGCCCCGGCCGTCTGTCCGAGGCCAAAATGCGGAAACGAAAACTTTTTCTAAACTAGAAACCGGCGCTATCGCAGAATTTAATCCTGGATCGAACCATTAACCTATAACTAGAAACTAGAGAAAGGGTTGGAAAGCTATACCGATCGATCCGTGTCCTTCAGTCTTTGGCCACCATCCCAAGCTCCTCGCGGCATTTCCGATCTCCGTTCTCCTCGTCGGAAGGGCACCACATCTTCGAATCCTTTTACGGGCTCCCGCTTCATCCGAAGCAACTCGGGCACGAAGTTTGCTAGCTGACGTGCCCAAGGTGAAGTAGAGAATGTGTGTGATCAGTTTGTCTCTTGCATCCATTGTATGGATGGAGGTTAAAGATGAAGCCATCAATGGAAATGGTGAGATAGAGGAAGAAGAAGAAGAGGAGCATTTTCTTTCTTGTGTTGTAATGATAAAATGAGAGAGTGGGAGCAAGAATAATACAAGAGCCAACCTATCTATGGCTGCCCTTCTCTCTCTTCCTCTCATTTCAACTCACAAATCAATCACATAATGTGACACATGCACAAAGAAAGAGACCATGAGTAACCACTTGTGCATGTGTCACAATTAATGCTCTTAATCATGATTTCTAGCTCATAATTTCCATTTGTAAACATTAACCCAAATGTTTACAACAACAGAAAAACACGGCAACATCTAAAGTAAACTCGTGACGGATCACAAGGATACCCCTCACCTGTATATACATACCTGCATCCGCATTCCGACTGAATGCGAATGCGATGAGACTAAAGTAATCCAACAAATCTAATACTAGGATCTGGCTTAAACCAAAGCCCACTAGTATGATCCGTCTGATCATGATCCATGCACTACTGCACGTATATGATCGAACCCTGCCATATATCATACGGCCTCTACAACGTTTCGCCCGAAACTTGAGAAACTGTCTGTGGGGGACTTTAAACACTCGTCAATACCTTAGCTGTGGATTTAACCACTAGCACGTCAGTAGTACTAGCCGTACGTAACGGGCTACCAGGTATTGACCAAAAGGGAGGTCGACGAGCGAACTCATCCTGACACCGTGCTGAGCCTGTCAGTGACAATATCCTTACAGTCCGGCCTGTTTTTCTATGAGTATCGCATATCGGGCCTAGGGAGTTGGTAAAAATCAGACCCCAAAAAGCGGTACAAGTCGTGTCGGAGTGTAGCCCAGAACACCCTGAGATACTACTGGAATACCTACCAGTAAATCTTCTGCCTTGGCCAAGGACTTCGAGTAATGGCTCTCCTAGACACAGCGCAATCTCACCCCGAATACCGGGAGAGACGAAACCTCTGCCGATCCGCTCACTGCCTCTATGTGGCTCGGGACTGTACCCAACTAAAACCTGTTTGCACGACTCATTTAAGCCGTGGTAGGATAGAATCAAAGCACAGTGGGAACTCATACGAGACAAATGATGATCTCAGGTCGATGAACTAACCTGTACACATGTCACCAGGGAACTGCTATCTGACGTCAGGTATAATACCAACTAGAATGTTCCCGGTGAGTCCTGTCCGGTGTACTCATAACCCAATGAGCACCTGTATACATCTTAGGTGAACCAACTGACATCAATGGCTTGTGAGACCGGCCACCGCCCCTCGTCGGGGTCTCGACTGTATACACAAGTCTACTCCGGAGTATCGATGCCCTGTCTCGAAAACTCCCACGACTAGGAACCTTTTAAGGATGTGCTTATAGACCCTAGCTCCCACGTATATGATCGCCATCATACTGCTGGCAGTCAAGCAAGAATCCTAAGGGCCCTATCAACGTGTAATAGCGACCTTGTAAGGTCACCTAAAGCAGTACACGATGATAAAGATAAACCAGATAGCATACTATCATCTTGAGTAAGACTGTCCTACCGGCATAGGTCCTCCCTCAATCATTGCAATCACGTGTCTGTGATCCAATAATTGACTCTGAGGGCACTATATCCAACAGGTGTGACGTTTACCACCCCTAGACTTGATATGCGACATATAAGATGAAGAGACCACACAGTATGATAGTGTTACTGATTGGATTCATAGGAGAATGTACAGGCTTGCTTGTTGATCTTCTGATCGCTCAATACCTTGGTGGCTGTTACGTTTAGCTGACCACTTGCAGCTTGTGGGTGTTTTATTTGATCATCACCTACTGCCGGCGTATTGACGATTCTTTAGAGTCATACACAGCGGTTTCCTGGCTCAGGCAAAACGGTGTAGGAGCACATATGTGATATGTGCGGGACCGAGAATAATACGATATGAGATACCGTATTCTATTCTTACGATATGTGATATCGGCCGGGTATATGTGATATAGCCGGGTCATCGGATCAAGTGTTGATTCGATGAATTGGTACATATTATATTAGTCAGTTATATACAATATAGCCGGATTGTCGGATCAAGTGTTGATTCGATAATTTAATGTATAATTATATATGTGATATATTATATTACGTCAACTAATATAAGCTCGCATTATTGATTCATTTTCTCACAGGATAATACATTGATGTATATGCGATATATGTTAATTGTATTATTTTCTTTTGTTACAAAATATATTGTATATGTGATATATAATATTGTAACATGTTAGGGTTACAAATGCAACATGGTTTTAGATTTTAAACCTAGTTAGGGTTTGGATTAGGGTTAAGCTTCGGATGAGCTTTCATGAAGCTTCATGAAGGTTTGACTTTTGTCTTCCTCCTTTGATATTTTGTGAAGATATTTGTTAACCCAACCCAAACCCTTAACCTGTGGTTTATTCTCTACAAGGGTTAAGCCTTTCAATCTTAACCCATGGTTGCAATTGTAACCACAATAATAATTCATTATTCATCACAAAAGGTTTAGCTTCTTCTTCTTCTTCTTGCTCTTGAAAAAAGTTTCACTAGGTTTTATGTTTGTAATGATTAAGTGTGAGAAATTGAAAACAAAAGAGAGCAAAATTCCTACTTCATCATCCTCATCTATTCTAGCCACTTAGATTCGGGTGTTCACTTCTCTAATAAGTTCATTAGTGAAGTGTAAGCTTGGGTTAGAGATTCTTCAAGGTGGATCATCATAGATCAAGAAGACTTCAAGCAAGATGCATCATTCATCTCTTGGAGCCTCACGAGAGTCAGAGTTCTTGATGATCGCAGTGAAGGGATCTCAACACGGAGATTATGAAGCGAAGGAATGGACTACAAAGGTTGTAATCCTAATCTCTTTAGTTCTTTGTATGTGATACAAACTTGTTACCCTATAATTTCTAGTAAAGATTCATGGTTTGCTTGCTTTGCACCTCTCTAAATTTTAAAGTGGCATGAGTGATGCTACCAAACCCTAGACTAGGTGCAAGAGAAGCCCAACAGTGGTATCAGAACCAAACTAGAATTCTAGATACAGTGTTAAAACAATTACGAAAACGAAATCGACTCCAAAATACGATATTATGAAAACCCATTTTGCTCTCTGTAAATTTTCAAAAAAGTCATTTAAAAATTTTCAAACAGGTGCAAAATGATCTATAGGCCAAAATATGAACATGGGTGAAATACCAGGGGGGGGGTGCTCGGATTTGGACCGAGCACCAAGGCCTAAATTCCGGCCTGGCCGGCCCCAGTGCTTCCTCTGCCCACCGTATTCCATCTGTGCTCTTTTGGGTTCATTTTGGGTTTCCCGGTATTTTTTATTTAGCCCAATTTTCATGTGATGATTTGTTTGACCTGGGGCTAATTTGTAGTGCTTCGGAGTCATATAACTTAACACTGTATTGGTAACCTTGACTATTTTTAGTAGTTCGATCGGACTTCGCACACCACATTTTGTACCCCGCTGAAATTTCCAAGTGTTGTAATTTTCCGAAATTGATTATATTCGTTAAATCGTGCAAGTACCCTTATGGACCCTCTAGAGGACTATACTAACCTTAACTCGATTCTATACCCACGGAACCGCGAATGAACCTTAAGGTTTGCCGTAGTTCCGTGGTGTCATAGGTGAGGCATTGGTTAACTCCTTCTACGGCTGGTCCATGGACACTGTGGCACGGTTTTTGAGTGTTTTCACTTTGCTCAAGGGTTGAGCTCACGGGGGTAATTTGTGTATGTATGTTGATTCGATCGAAACGTTAAACATCGTCTTGATATTCTGTGATTGTGATACAATATGTCCAATTCAAATTGTTAGGCATGAAATCCGTAATATGTGATGTTTCGGGTTTACGATGTCTAAGGTGTTTTTGGATTCCAAATGTTGTAGTTTTTCACATTCTTTTCTGCGACTGTAAGTATAGTATGTGGGGTATTGTCGGCTTCGTTGATATACATCAACGACAATCGGGATACGCAGACTTGCTTACGTTGATGATATGAGATATTATGTGTTGCTGTGATATGTGATATTGGATCGTCGTGTTTTGAATAGCCGAGGGTTTTATGTGAGATGAGGGTTTTTTTTATTTTCATTCGTGTAAAATTCAATTGTATGTAATAATCTTTTATTGGGGCACTTCCGGGTTGAGGATGATGTCACCATTGTATATTATTTACTTTTCCGCATTAGGATAGACCCAAGGAGGAGAGCACAAGTAGCCAGGTTCTAGGGTCCAGTGGGAGGCCATCTCGAGGAGTCGAGACCGGGTCTCCTAACTCTAGAATTGGCAGTGTTACTTGCCACTCTCGTGGGGGTCTATGGATGTGGGTTTGGCTATTCATCGCGACCGTGGAATCCATGTTTTATACATGCTCGAAATAAAACACGAACCTCGTAGTATATCCAATATTTCATATGTTTCTTCTGCTGCTGATATACTGTGATGTGATCATATTATATGCGTGAGACGAATGCTTTATTATTGTATATATGATATATAATAAATGTTTCTTATGTTTTACACCCGTGCTAGTCCGGTCCTGGTATGCCGTTAGTTAAATAACATAACGGTGCATAACAGAACATTGTGGCGAATGCGGATGGCATAAGTGCACGTTTTATTTTTGTTTCTTTTGTGATGCTTAGGAAGCATAAATGATGGGATTTATTAATAAGATTAATAAAAGAAAACAAACCTAAAAGATGTTGTAGAATCAAATTTTCAAAAAGGGTAGTTACAGTTTTTGCTTTGCATAGCAGTATATGTGATATACCCTGCACCTTATTCGATGAGGAAAGCGACGAGATCCCTTCACCGGGAGTGACCTCTTTAGCAAAACTGGCAGATGCTACAAACTCTCGGTTTAGTTTTTGATTGCTTCTATAGTTCTTGCTTTGCATAGCGGTATATGTAATATACCCTGCACCTTATTCGATAAGGAAAGAGCCGAGATCTCTTCACCGGGAGTGACCTCTTTAGCAAAACTAGAAAAGCCTCAAAAACACTCCTTTTAAAAATCACTTGTTTCTACAACGATATCAAGTTCATTACGCTCATGGCTTTCTGAAAAACCTGCGTAGCCCTCCGACATTTCAGATAAGTAATATTTAGTATTCGTGCTATGTATGTTGGCTTTCGTCAAGGCGTAGTGTGCGGTAGCTATTTACTGCTTATCTACAGCATATGATGCGATTGTATTAGGGTAGTCGTACGGCTTTGTTGGCTTTCGTCAAGGGTCATGCGGGTGGGTTTAATTCAATCAAGAAATGTACGGGTTGAACTTGACTAGCGGACTATGGTTTGTTGGCATTCGTCAAGGTCATAGCACGTTAGGGGTAAAAGCATTATCGGGAATTTCAAGTGTTGAAATTTGCAATGATATTGCATACCTCCTATAAGATAGTTGGATCCTTATACCCACTGTGAGTAAGAGTTACTCCTGGGAGAATTTTACACAGGACAAATAGCCGATCAAGTAGGTGTCTAGAAATGTGTTAACGGGGTTATGCCTCTAGGAAAATGAGGTTTATTCTAATTAGGTCCATGCGAAAACACGGCGAACCTCCCTCAAAGTACCAACACTGGCCTGGCCGAAAGATTGGCAAACTTGTAAGGTGTAATCAATCCCGGCTAATCTTACCTTTTAGGGTTTTAAGGAAGATTTGATAAAAAGCAGTGGGAGCCATCCTGATTAGATAATATAATAACCAATCTAATCTTACAAGAGCATACGCTAAAGTGTTTTATTCTCTCTCTCTTTCCAGGTAGCGACCTTGTCAGACCTTAATCAAGATAATATACTGAGCAGGGGAACGTTGGTCCCGCTCCTACTTATAATTGTTATAAGTCCGAGCAGGGAATAGTAGAATATCTGGATTCTCACGCTGCCCAGACAAAGAACAAGCATGCTGATGCATATTCTTCGTGTGTGTTTGTTATCGAGAACTGTTTCTCAGTTCACTCTACGTCCTGGGTATTAGATACCGGATCAGGATCCCATATATGTAATATGTTACATGGGCTAAGGAAAGGTAGAGAACTGGGAGATGGTGATCATTCCGTAAGAGTAGGGAATGGTGCAAATGTTACAGCTAAAGCAGTTGGCGGATAACACCTTGTGTTACCAATGGTAATACATTGATTTTGAACGAATGCTATTACATTCCGCCCCTGATATGCAATCTTATATCAGTTTCTTTATTGAGTAAAGAGGGATATAATTTTGTAGTACAGGATAATGTTATGAGCATCTTCCTGAATCAAAAGTTGATTGGATCAAGCTCGTTAAATAGTGGCATATACGTTCTCAATCAAACTACAGTACTTAATGTGCAAAACACACACAATAGGAAGAGTTCAGAAATGAACGAATCCTTTTTGTGGCATTGTAGACTAGGTCATATCAATACGACATGGCTATCTAAGTTACATAAGGATGGATATTTGAATCCGTTCGAATTTTCATCTTATGATACTTGCCAGTCATGTCTCAAAGGCAAGATGACCAAAACTCCATTTAGTGGACACGGAGAAAGAGCTACAAAACTCTTGGGACTGATACATAGTGATTTTTGTGGTCCCATGTCTACACATACCAGGAACGGTTCTTCCTACTTCATTACATTCACTGACTATCTCTCAAGATACGGACATGTGTTCCTGATGAAATACAAGTCTGAAGCTTTTGAGAAATTCAGAGAATATAAGCACGAAGTAGAGAACCAAACGGGAAAAAGGATTAAGATTCTTCAATCTGATCGAGGAAGAGAATACTTGAGCGTTGATTTCTTGGATTATTTAAAAGAGAATGAGATTCTCTCTCAGCTAACTACTCCTTATACACCACAGCACAACGGTGTATCAGAGCGAAGGAATCGCACCCTATTAGATATGGTGCGCTCTATGATGAGCAATGCTGAGTTGCCTATTTCCTTCTGGGGGTATGCGCTTGAAACAGCTATACACCTATTGAATATGGTTCCTACCAAATCAGTGCCTACCACTCTATATGAGATATGGAAGGGGAAGGGACCATCTCTTAAGTATGTTAAGATATGGGGTTGTCCGGCCTATGTCAAAAGGCACAATCCAGACAAACTCGAAGCAAGGTCTGTACTGTGCAAGTTTGTAGGATATCCTAGGAACTCACAAGGGTATATCTTCTACCACACCGAAGAACAAAAAGTGTTTGTTTCTTGACATGCCGCATTTCTAAAAGAGGAATTTCTTGCAAAGGAAATTAGTGGCGAGGAGGTAGAACTGGAAGAGGTTCCAGCAACACAAACTACGACAGAAGATTTGGTGGAACCAAAGAATGCAGTAGTTCCTGATGAACCCCAGCCTCTCCGCTGATCTAGTAGGGTTCCTCATCCACCTGAGAGATACTAGGTTTTCACATAGATGGTGGGAGCGAGGATTTCATCATGGAAGATGATGACCCGACTAGCTTCAAGCAAGACATCACAAGTGGAGACTCTGTGAAGTGGCTAGATACAATGCGATCTGAGATGGAATCCATGTACACCAACAAAGTATGGACTTTGGAAGTTTCTCCTGAAGGGGTAAAACCCATTGGGAGCAAATGGATCTTTAAGAAGAAAGTTGGTGTAGATGGAAAAGTTGAGACTTACAAAGCTAGACTTGTTGCAAAGGGTTTTCGCCAACGACCAGGTGTAGATTATGATGAAACCTTTTCTCCAGTGGCTATGCTTAAGTCCATCCAGATCTTACTTGCCATTGTTGCATACCATGACTACAAAATCCGGCAAATGGATATTAAGACCGCCTTTCTAAATGGTGATTTAGACGAGTGCGTGTACATGGCTCGGCTAGAGGGCTTCGTAGATTGTGGGAGCAGTGGAAAAGTGTGCAAGCTGCTTAAATCCATCTACGGGTTAAAGCAGGCATCGCGGAGTTGGAACATCTGTTTTGATGTTTGTTCAGTTGATAAAACTGCACATTTGTTATTACATTTTTCCTACTATTTCTATATTAGAAAAAGTCTTTATTATAATATATCATACATATGAGGTTTTATCTGTATATTTTTCATGTGTTGATATATTATAATTAACATTTGGTAGGAAAATGTACGCAAAGATACCATTGACCAAATCTTAAATGGTAAAATTAATATCTCAATAAAATAAAACTCCACCAATATTATTTGTTGAGATTGTGCAGAATTTTTCAGGGCTAAAAATCAAGGGAATCAAAGTTGTTAAGAACAAACCTGCCTAATTAAGAAAGCAAACTAAGAAATCAATTCTGGCAGAAACAATGAAAAGATTTCCAATTTCCAAAGGTTCCTGAGGTCGCCACGTGTCACAAGGAGAATATCCCAGAAGACCAAAACCACCGTTCCATATACAAGACCGCGGATCCGCGGTCAAACCTACCCGTTGACCTCGGATCCTCCGCGGTTTGGAAGATTTGTGCGCTGCGATTTGGGTGGGAAAATCTTAACTGTTGGCTTCCAAATTTGGAAGCTAGGGTTTTGGCTTTTGGAGTATAAATATGGACCGAGAACCTCTTGGAAAAATTATCAAGCCGGCGAGATCACGAAGTCCAAGACGGCTCATGCATCCAGGCTGATCATCAACGGTTCATCTACCTTCTTAGAAGAAATCGAAAAGCAAACTAGTATTTGTAATCATTTTCTAAGGAAATAAAGTGTAATGAGTTTTGTTGATTAATAAAGGTAGTTCTTTTTCTTATTCTATTTCTTTGTAGTTTCATTATGAATTCTCTCTCGATCTCTTTTTCTCCTAACATGCGTAAGTAATTCTCCGCTTGTTAGGGTTCGTAGGTTCAGGGTAGGTTAATGGATAATAAAAATACCTAAACTCATTTTACGTCCTATAAAGTTTATAAACTTTATCAAAAGAATCATTAACATCCTAATCGGGTGCGCTACCAATTCATTGTTAGTCTCGACCACGGTTAGAGATTAGATTAATGATTGTTTTAGTATAGGCTAGATATGAACGGAGTTCCGTGTCGAGATAGGGGTTAAGAGTGGGATTCCTTTTCCCTCCAGAAACCCTCATCTACACGCATCACTGTCGTTCTAGTTTTAAATCTATTAGAGGATAGAAAGATTAATTTTTAATTAATCATCCATAACTACTAAATCCTAACAAACCCTACAAGCCCTCTTCTTATATAAACTTATCTCCGTAGTTAATCTAGATCTATATTTTGCATCAGTGTTTAAGGTGGATCTAAAAACCATTCTTCAGTATTCTTTATCCCCCTTCTCTTTTTCAACACATCTAAAGTAAGAATAAAAGAGTCAACGTTTCCCAGAGGACGACCCGTACTCATCTCGGTCTAGCTACACGCGACACCGTTATTGATTGCGGTTACTACACACTTTTTTAACACCAATTAAATGGCGCCGTTGCCGGGGATACGTGCTTAATTTTTTATTCTTACTATTTTTTTTGAATTCTTATTCAATCATTATCATAAACAAAACTGCAAATTGTATATTTAACGATTATTATGTGAATTTTGCGAAGGGATCTGGCGTTGCAGACTTAAGGAAACAAAGAGCTAGAGACATTCATCAAGATCCAGAGGAGCACAGGAGGCCACATAGCAAAAATCATCAAATGATTCACTCAAAGCACGGTGGAAGCGCGGAAGAAAGGCTATTTTAGCGGCGGATCCGCAGCTTAAGTGAGGAATTAGGGTTCCAAACTTCTCTGGTGAAATTTTCAACTCATTCTCTCTCCTCTGAAATCCAATTAAATATTTTTTCTGCAGGATTCTTTGCAAAATATCGCCGCTCAAAAATCTTTTTGCAAAATTTGGTTATTGGTTTGTTGTTGCATATTTTAATACGGACTTTAAGGGGCAAGACCACAATTCAGATTAGATGGGCATTTCATCACCCTTCCTAGGCCCCACAAATCACAAACCGAGCATCTGCATCAACCCTACATTAATTTAAAAAATATCTAGACAAGACTCTAAGGACTGTCGCGCTCAATAAGGACAGAGGAAGGTCGTGGGTAATCTATCGCTTATCCGCATTACTTTTGTGGTGTCTAGGCAAGTGTGTCTAAGGCGAGTGGTTACTTAATTAGGGCCACTACTTGTAGTGGAGAGCCTCCCACTCACCTGGCACTTACCTGGCTACAATAGTAGTAAAGAGGAGGTAGAGGATTGATCCTACGGCTTGTCCTTTGGAAGTCTAGGAGCGGTCTAGAGACTGGACCTAGGTAACCTTAGTTCTAGGGTTGTTTGTGCATTTTTGTGTGATTTGTCTAAATCCGTCATTTTTCAAAACAAACCAATTATTTTCTTCCCTTTTTACTCTTTTCCCCCTTCTTCTCTTCTAATAATGGGTGACCTAAACAGAAGAACACTTGCCGAGCTTTGCTGTCCACAACCGGATATCTCTTGTTTTCGTAATCCCTTCAGTATACCGTCCGACTCTCCCATGTCCTTAAGAGATCGGATAGATCAAGCGGGTAGAAACAGTTGGCGACCTCAATCCATGTCCTATCAGTAGTATCCTAATTCTACACCTGTTTCTGTTGATACTCCAAGTGAGAATTCCTCTAGACGCATGTCCATTGCTGAGCATATAGCTAGGGCTAGAGGCCAAAGTTTCAACCCTGACCAATATCAATATTCTTTTTATTATAATGTTGATCCTACTCCTGCCCAATTTTCACAACCATTCTATTCCTATCAATCCAATCCGACTTTTCCACTTTCTCTAGACAGTCCTTCTAATCAGTCATTTGGGAGTTTTAATTATCCGCAGGAATTTCAATCTTATCTAGAAACCCCTTATCGACCCAAGTCTAGTCTTGAGCAAACATTAGAAAAAAATTTGGAAATGTCGAACCAAATGACAGAGTGGATGCAAGCAAATAATTTCAAACCAGCCCAAATTTTTTCAGTATATGATTCGGGCATAGGACAAAATGAGAATTTGGGTACTGAGACAGAACTGTACACCCTTCCTAATCAAACCTCCCCATTCCAAACTGAAATCCACAACTCCAGTTTCATAGATTCATCAAGTACACCAAATAGAATGTCTGATAAGTTGTGTGACTTTGTAGTGTTTGATTTACCCGATTGTGAAGGATCCATTCAAGTGAAACCATACCCAACCCTTATGATCTCTACACCTCCACTCTTGAACCAAAACTGATTGAAAACCATACTTTTGATGAGGTGTTTGAGAATTTTAACCTTCACTTGAATGAGGTGATTGACGTTGGGGATATATTGATTGATGAACCCAAAATTTTGGATGATTTTGTCCCACCAATTCATCAAATCCTTTCACTTCCTTGTGGTCATCATCTCGAGCCTTTAATTCTTCCCGAACCCCAAATATGTCTTGAAGTTGATGATAATGGTATACCCGAAGATCAGACTCCTCCATCTTCCTCATCTGGTTCTGCAACACTCGACACACCAATTTGTTTACCCATTTCACCTTCTACTTTCTCCGGTTCTTCTTCTGTTCCTATAGTTTCAGTGAGTTTTGATGAATCACAATCCGTTAATTCAAGTTCAATAATACCAAAAATTCAACTTGATATGGATATTTTTGAAAATGAGGTAGTTGAGTTTTTCGAGTCCTCTACCTCAATGATTTTTTATGAATCAAGTAGGATAAATTCTGGCACAAAACTCTTTGACAGCAAAATGTTCGATCACACCATTGATAAAAGTTTTGAAGAACTTTTTGTTGACGAACTTGAATTTTTAAACAATACGGATTTTGTGATTGATCAATCTCCACCTATAGAGGTTGAACCGCCACCATTCCTTCTTCCTAATCATTCACATTCATCCTCATTCTTTCTTTTCTCTAATTTAAAATTCAAACCTTTTCCAGACCACCTCTTATCCCTTCCCCATTTTTTCTTGACTCGATACAACACATTCTTCCACCGACCTACACGCTATACTGATAAAATTTTTGAATGGTTGGTGTTAACTTTTAGTCTTTGTAAATTCTTATTTTGACCAAATGACTCACCCCCTCTTAAAATGCTTCATATTGTCTAACTCATGTTTAAGGGGGGTTATATTTTTGGCTCTTGAACATAACTTTTGTCCTAAAATTTGTGAGCCAAAAATAAGTTTGGGGGAGGATTTCACTTGCATTATTTCTGTAGCTGCACGGCAGCGCCCCGGCCGTCTGAACGAGGCCAAAATGCGGAATATGAAAACTTTTCTTTAAACAGAAACCGGCGCTACCGCAGACTTGAAACCCGGATCGGGCCATTAACCTAATACTAGCTAACTAGAGAATGGGTAGAGAGATATATCGAGCGATCCGTGTCCTTCGGTCTTCTCGTCGTCATCCCGATCTCCCCGCGGAATCTCCGGTCTTCATCTCCTCGTCGGAAGGGCACCACATCGCCGGGTTCTTTTACGGGCTCCTACCTCTGGACCGAGGCAACTCGGGCACGAAGTCGGCGAGTCGACGTGTCCATCAATGCTGTAGGCTATACGTAGATCACCATGTCTCTAAAGGGTTATGAAGTTTCCATATGGCATGGAGATGGAGATACAAGCTTTTTTGGATGAGCTAGGGGATTTTTTGCAAGCCAAAAGAGATAACAAATCCCACACAAAAAATGGACAGCCCCTCCCATGTTGTGGCCGGCCCCAAGCATATGAGAGAGAGGAGGAAGTGGATCAATCATGCAAAGAAAATGAATGATGATAATCATGAAGAAAGTCACCTCAATAATTATGTCAACCCACTCCATCAACCATCATATCTCCAAAAGTCAAGCAATCAAGAACATAGAAGTCAAATGATGGTTGAACCATCATGAAGCTATCAACTTACAAGAAACACCCTCCACTTTGCTAATTTGCACATTTCCAAATAAGCCCCTCCACACCAAATTTCAGCCAAAGAAAGATACAAAGGAAAACGACCGAAACCGGAAATACAATCTGGCAACTTCAGAAAAACGATCCCGTAATAAATTACAGAAAAACCCCGCTACTGTATATACATACCCGCATTTGTATTCAGACCGAATACAAATGCAATGAGACAAAATCTACACTGTACAATACTAGGATCCGGGTTAAACCAAAGCCCGCTAGTATTATCCGTCCGATCATGATCCGTGCAATACCGCACGTACATGATCGAACCCTGCCATATATCTATACGGCCTCTACAGCGTTTCGCCCGAAACTTGAGAAACTGTCTGAAGGGGACTCTAAAGACTCGTCAATACTTTGGCTGTGGATTTAACTACTAGCACGTCAGAGGTATTAGCCATACGTAACGGGCTACCAGGTATTGACCAAAAGGGAGGTCGATGAGCGAACTCATCCTGACACCCTACTGAGCCTATCAGTGACAATATCCGTACAGTCCGGTCCGTTCGTCTATGAGCATCGCATGGCGGGCCTAGGGGGTTGGTAAAAGTCAGACCCGCAAAAGTGGTACAAGTCGTGTCGGAGTGTAGCCAGAACACCCTGAGATATTACTAGAATACCTACCAGTAAATCTCCTGTCTTGGCCAAGGACTTCGTGTAATGGCTCTCCTAGACACAGCGCGACCTCACCCCCAATACCGGGAGAGACGAACCTCTGCCGATCCGCTCACTGCCTCCATGTGGCTCGGGACTGTACCCAACTAAAACCTGTTTGCACGACTCCTTTGAGCCGTGATAGGGTAGTAATCAAAGTACAGTGGGAACTCACACGAGACAAATGACGATCTCAGGTCGATGAACTAACCTATACAAATGTCACCAGGGAACTGCTATCTGACGTCAGGTATAAGACCAACAAGCATGTTCCCGGCGAGTCCTGTCCGGTGTACTCATAACCCAATGAGCACCTGTATACATCTTAGGTGAACCAACTGACACCAGTGGCTTGTGAGACCGGCCACCGCCCCTCGTCGGGGTCTCGACTGTATACACTAGTCTACTCTGGAGTATCGATGCCCTGTCTCGAAACTCCCACGACTAGGGACCTTTTAAGGATATGCTTATAGACCCCAGCTCCCACGTATATGATCGCCATCATACTGCTGGCCGTCAAGCAAGAATCCTAAGGGCTCTATCAATGTGCAATAGTGACTTGTAAGGTCACCTAAAGCAGTACACGAGGATAAAGATAAACCAGATAGCATACTATAAACTTGAGTAAGACTGTTCTAACGGTATAGGTCCTCCCTCGATCATTGCAATCACGGGCGTGTGATTCAATAATTGACTCTGAGGGCACTATCCCTAACAATTTCTTGTCCCCTTTCTCCTCCTAAGTCTACGGGTTTTTGAGCTTAACGGATGACATCAGTGAGGACACTGCTGTAAACAGGTTTGGGGGAGGTTTGTGCTTATTTACACATCAATTTGCATCATATTTTGCATAAGCACAACATTTTCAAAAAAAAATTTAAAATTTTCTTTTATAACAAAAGAGTTGAAAGCGAAAAATTACATCCAAAAGATAGGAATAGCTTAAGAAAACCAAGAATATTAGAAGTTTTCTTAAACGAACTGGTAATAAGTAGTTATGAGCTGTTGTCCCAAGGGTTAGTAAGATGAAGGAAGTCACTAATCTAAGAATAAAAATAAGTCTGAAAAATAGTTTCTATTCTGGAAGCCAAACATTTGAATGTTGATACCCTACTATATGCACTTACACACGTCTTGAAACTCGGGATAGTAGAGGATACCTTGAAATGCTCTTGTCTAAAAGCCCAAAGTATGAAGGAAATAATAAATGAAGAAAATATAAAAATGGTGAAAAGAAAAATGAACACTTGTTTTGTTATCGCCAAGGCAGCAATAAAAAAATATTGCAAGGGTGCTTCATCACCTAGTGCCTTAGACCAACTGGTTTGGGAGTCACTGCTAAGCCTTAGGTGGTGCAAGACGAGGAAAATACTATCACCTAATCAGCAAGCACATAAGTAATCGGTCGGTTAGTACCTCAAGAAGTATTAACGGTCGCATGAAAATGTGTGAGCAAATCCTTAAATATTCATCAAATTAAAAAGTACTGGGGTAGATGGACAAGAGTTTGATAGCTTGAATTGAATTCTCCGAGTGTAGGGATGTCCATTACACACACGTAGGGTTATATGATCGATGTTTGGATGAAAGGTAGGAATGAAGAATAAAGACGATGTTTTATTGAGGGATGATGTGATTTCTAACATCTTTTCATGACTATTAAGATAGGGCTAATGACAACTGAAAAGCTAGTGTAGTTAGAAACTCTAAATTTTCAAAGTATTTCTTTTATGGTTCTTATCTTTATATGTAAATTTCACCATCTCTCTTTTATTATAGGATTTTGTGGGTGTAATCCGCTGAAAACCCTCAGGAGACAACACTCCTCCTATTAGGGACACCTAGAGATTTAACGGCTTGTTGCATGTGCTCAGTGCAATCGTGTTTGCCTACGAAAGTGTGCTTAGTTTTCTCCTTTCTTTTTTCTCCTTCTCTTGAATAAACTAGTTTGCTCGAGACGATCAAAGATAAGTTTGGGGGTATTTGTTCAGTTGATAAAACTGCATATTTGTTATTACATTTTTCCTACAATTTCTATATTAGAAAAGGTCTTTATTATAATATATCATACATATGAGGGTTTATCTATAAAAATAATATTTTTCATGTGTTGATATATTATAATTAACATTTGGTAGGAAAATTTTTGCAAAGATACCATTGACCAAATCTTAAATGGTAAAATTAATATCTCAATAAAACAAAACTCCACTAATATTATTTATTGAGATTGTGCAGAATTTTTCAGGGCTAAAAATCAAGGGAATCAAAGTTGTTAAGAACAAACCTGCCTAATTAAGAAAGCAAACTAAGAAATCAATTCTGGCAGAAACAAAGAAAAGATTTCCAATTTCCAAAGGTTCCTGAGATCGCCACGTGTCACAAGGAGAATATCCCAGAAGACCAAAACCACCGTTCCATATACAAGACCGCGGATCCGCGGTCAAACCTACCCGTTGACCGCGGATCCTCCGCGGTTTGGAAGATTTGTGCGCTGTGATTTGGGTGGGAAAATATTAACTGTTGGCTTCCAAATTTGGAAGCTAGGGTTTTGGCTTTTGGAGTATAAATATGGACCGAGAGCCTCTTGGAAAAATTATCAAGCCGACGAGATCACGAATTCCAAGACGGCTCACGCATCCAGGCTGATCATCAACGGTTTATTTACCTCCTTAGAAGAGATCGAGAAGCAAACTAGTATTTATAATCATTTTCTAAGGAAACAAAGTGTAATGAGTTTTGTTGATTAATAAAGGTAGTTCCTTTTCTTATTCTATTTCTTTGTAGTTTCATTATGAATTCTCTCTCCATCTCTTTTTCTCCCAACATGCGCGAGTAATTCTCCGCTTGTTAGGGTTCGTAGGATCAGGATAGATTAATGGATGATGAAAATACCTAAACTCTTTTTACGTCCTATAAAGTTTATAAACTTTATCAAAAGAATCATTAACATCCTAATCGGGCGCGCTACCAATTCATTGTTAGTCTCGACCGCGATTAGAGATTAGATTAATGATTGTTTTGGTAAAGGCTAGATATGAATGGAGTTCCGTGTCGAGATAGGGGTTAAGAGTGGGATTTCTTTTCCCTCCAGAAACCCTCATCTACACGCATCACTGTCGTTCTAGTTTTAAATCTATTATAGGATAGAAAGAGTAATTTTTAATTAATCATCCATAACTACTAAATCCTAATGAACCCTACAAGCCCTCTTCTTATATAAACTTACCTTCGTAGTTAGTCTAGATCTATATTTTGCATCAATGTTTAACGTGGATCTAGATCCTACAACCATTCTTATTTCTTCCTCTTTTCTTTCTTAACACGCCTAAAGTAAGCATAAAATATTCCACGTTTCCCTGCGAACGACCCGTACTCATCTCGGCTAGCTACAAGTGACACAGTTATTGATTGCGGTTATTCTACAAACACTTTTTCACACCAATCAATGTTGTAGTCAAGGAGTTTGACTTCATCAAAAACGTAGATGAACCTTATATATACAAGAAGGTTGCAGAGAGTAAGGTCGTCTTTCTCGTATTGTACGTAGATGACATACTTTTGATAGGAAATGATGTTCCTATGCTGCACTCGGTCAAGCTCTTCTTATCACATCGATTCTCAATGAAAGATCTAAGTGATGCCTTCTGCATTTTGGAAATCAAGATCTATAGAGATAGATCTAAATGGATACTGGGATTGTCCTAATCCATGTACATTGACACCATACTAAAGAGGCTTAGTATGGAAGAATCCAAGTGTGGGAACCAACCCACGATCTCTGGACTCACTCTCTCCAAAGAGATGTCTCCAAAGAGATGTCTCCCAAGACTGATTTGGAGAGAGCTCGCATGCAAGGGATACCCTATGCTTTGGTAGTAGACTCTATCATGCACGCGATGCTATGTACCAGACCCGATGTAGCATACTCACTAAGTGTAGTGAGTAGGTATCAAGCAGATCCAGGAGAGAGTTAATGGACAGCTGTGAAGAACATTCTCAAATGCTTGAGAAGGACTAAGGAGATGTTCTTGGTGTATGGTAACGGTGAACTTCAGGTGGAGTCCTTTACCGATTCAAGCTTCCAAAGTGATAAAGAAGACTCTAAGTGGCACTCAGGATTTGTCTTTACCCTAAATGAAAGGGCTGTTTGTTGGAAGAGTTCCAAGAAAGAAACCGTGGCAGACTCGACGATGGAGGCTGAATACATCGCTGCCAAAGATGCTACCAAAGAGCCTGTCTGGATGAAGAAGTTCATCACTGAATTTGGTGTGGTTCCGTCCATTGAGCATCCAATAACTTTGTATTGTGATAGCAATAGAGCTATGGCTTTGTCCAAGGAACCCAGGTCCCATCAGAAGTCCAGACATATTCTGAGGCGGTATCACCTGATCCGGGAGATAGTTGATCTCCGTGAGATCCAGGTCAGGAGAGTTGACATGAAGAACAACACTGCGGATCTACTCACGAAGGCCATTCCCCAGATACAATTTGAGAGACTCTTCGGGATGTTGGGTATGAGATACTACAACAGCTGGCCTTAATGCAAGTGGGAGATTGTTAGTTGTATATATGCCCTAGAAACCATTGTTGTACATATGATGTATATTATAGTGGATGCTTGGATATATATAGTGAGGAATTTCTTGCTCGATATGATAGTATGCTATCTGGTTTCATTTTGTCTTAACATACTTGTATTGGTTTACTGTCTTGCTCTCACATGTTGATAAAGCCCTTCAGATATGTACTTGACTACTAAGACTATGATGAGATCATACTAGTGGGGCGAGGGTAGTCAACGAGTACATCCTATAACTGTTCCTAGTTGAGGGTGTATCGAGACAGGGCATCGATACACCAGAGTAGACTAGCGTGTATGCATCTTGACCCATATGATGGGCGATGGATGATCCCATATCCATCGGTATTTGAAATCAAAGATGGTGTACGGGTGCTCAGTGGAGACTGGGTACACTGAACGGACTCGCCGAGAACTACTAGATGGTATTATACCTATCGTCAGATAGCAGTTCTCCGGTGACACTGGTACAGGTTAGTCTATAGACCCGAGATCGTCATAGAGTCTTGTGTGATTCCCACTGTGCTTTGATTTCCACCTTACCATGTCCAAGAGGGCGTGCAAAATGGTGGCTTTTGGGTACAGTCCCGAATTACATGGAGGTAATGAGCGATAGCAGGGGTTTCGTCTCTCCCGGTATAGGGAGTTGATGTTGTGCTGTGTTCGATTAGCTATAACTGGAAGTCCCTGGCCAAGTCTAATATGGAGTGCTACTGGTAAGTGTTATCAGTAGTTTCTCGACCTGTTATGAGCCTCACATCGACATAAATTATCGGTTACTGGGGTCTGACGTTTACCACCCCTAGACATGATATGCGACATATGAGACGAAAAGACCGAACTGTACGGTAGTGTTACTGATTGGATTCACAAGAAAATGTATAGTCTTGCTTGTTGATCTTATGATCGCTCAATACCTGGGTGGCTGTTACGTTTAGCTGACCACTTGCAGCTTGTGGGTGTTTGATATGATCATCACCTACTGCCGGCGTATTGACGATTCTTTAGAGTCTACACAGAGGTTTCCTGGCTCAGGCAAAACGGAGTAGGAGCACATATGTGATATGTGAGACCGAGAATAATACGATATGAGATACCGTATTCTAGTCTCGCGATATGTGATATTGGCCGGGTATATGTGATATAGCCGGGTCATCGGATCAAGTGTTGATTCGATGAATTGGTACATGTTATATTTGTCGGTTATATGCAATATAGCCGAATTGTCGGATCAAGTGTTGATTCGATAATTTAATGTATAATTATATATGTGATATATTACATTACATCAACTAATATAAGCTCGCTTTATTGATTCATTTTCTCACTGGATAATACATTGATGTATACGCGATATATGTTAATTGTATTATTTTCTTTTATTACATAATATGTTGTATATGTGATATATAATATTGTAACATGTTAGGGTTACAAATGCAACATGGTTTTAGAGTTTAAACCTAGTTAGGGTTTGGATTAGGGTTAAGCTTTGGATGAGCTTTCATGAAGCTTCATGAAGATTTGACTTTTGTCTTCATCCTTTGATATTTTGTGAAGATGTTTGTTAACCCAACCCAAACCCTTAACCTATGGTTTATTCTCTACAAGGGTTAAGCCTTTCATTCTTAACCCATGGTTGCAATTGTAACCACAACAATAATTCATTATTCATCACAAAAGGTTTAGCTTCTTCTTCTTCTTGCTCTTGAAAAAAGCTTCACTAGGTTTTATGTTTGTGATGATTAAGTGTGAGAAATTGAAAACAAAAGAGAGAAAAATTCCTACTTCATCATCCTCATCTATTCTGGCCACTTAGATTGGGGTGTTCGCTTCTCTAATAAGTTTATTAGTGAAGTGTAAGCTTGGGTTAGAGATTCTTCAAGGTAGATCATCTTAGATCAAGAAGACTTCAAGCAAGATGCATCATTCACCTCTTGGAGCCTCACGAGAGTCGGAGTTCTTGATGATCGCAATGAAGGGACCTCAACACGGAGCTTATGAAGCAAAGGAACGGACTAGAAAGGTTGTAACCCTAATCTCTTTAGTTCTTTGTATGTGATACAAACTTGTTACCCTAAAATTTCTAGTAAAGATTCATGGTTTGATTGCTTTGCACCTCTTTAAATTTTAAAGTGGAATGAGTGATACTACCAAACCCTAGACTGGGTGCAAGGGAAGCCCAACAAATCGGGCCCAAAATGAATAGTAAAAAATGTGAGATCGGGAATTTTGGAAATATGGCCGGCCAAAATTTCATGAAAATGCGTCGTTTTCATTCTGTGTCATTCTCATGTCTAAACTGAGACTCTGCAATTGTTTAAAAAAAATTTGTGATCAAAATATTTTCAGAACAGAGAATGGGTTTTGAAAATGCGGTTTTTCGGTTTTGAAATTAATGTATCTTCTACTACTAGTTTAGGGTTTATGGGTTGGCTTTGATACCATGTTGGGTTTCGCCAGTGCCCCGGCCATCAATCCGTGACCAAATACGGAAAAAAAATTTATAAAACAGGCGCTAACAGAACCCGATGCCCGGATATACCATTAACCATATACTAGTAAACTAGAAAGAGTTAGGAATGGTTATACCGAATTGATCCATATCCTTCGGTCTTCAACCACCTTCCCAAGATCCTAGAGGCCTTCTTGATCAAGCTTGATCTTCGGTCTCCCTCCATCGAAGATGATCCACCCGAGAGTCGATGAAACGAGCTCCAATCTCATATCCGAGGTAACTAGGGTACCTAGATCGCTACGCTAGATAGCCTAAGATAAGTAGAGAGTGATGAAGGATTAATTTGTCTCAAGACACCCTAGATTTCTCAACACATTAGAGGATTAGGGTGGAGGTAGAAAAAGAAGCCATGAGGATGAGAGTAAGAACAACTCAAGAAAAAGAATGGCTAACTATTTTCTTTGTTGTGAGTGTGTTAAGAAATAATAGAGCCATCCAAATAAAAATCCAATGTCTCTAAAATATCTTAAGTCAACCAAAATATCTTAAGTCAACAAAAATCTCACAACAAACAAAAACTAAGCATGCTAGAATAGTAACCATGGGCCACTAATAAGCCATGCCACCAAAAATGCAATAAACATCTCATCCTGCACCTCAATAACCTTTTAATCCAAAAAGCTCTAAACCATAATGAGGTGTTATCTTCTAAAAGTAATCTTGTAAGAAATTAAAAGAATACCCTGTAAGTCCATGCTACCTCTCTCGGTACTTTCGGGAATGCGGAATTTGGTAAAAAACGATTTTTACGGAGGTGGTAACATGGACCTAAAACCCGGATCTTGGTTAAACATCTATCTAACAACCTAACTACGAGTTTCTAGCTACTCGGTTAGGGGGTTATACCTTGCTTGTCTTGAACTCCTTCGTCTTCAAGCTCCGATGGTGGTCCGGACCGGCTTCTTCTCGTCGTCTCCTTACGCCGAAGAAAGATCCACCTGAAAGCTCCAACCATTAGCTCCTTCTTCGTTCTTTGAAGAAACTAGTTCACTTGGTTTGCTAAACCTAGTGAACTAGAATGAGTAGAGATGAATTAGAATGGGATTTTATCTATGGTTCTTGATTCTCAACTCATGAGAGATATGAACCATAGAGTCAAGAGAGGGAGCAAGAGGATGAGAGTGAAAGCAAGAGCAAGAGAGCTCAAGAACAAGAGAGAGAATGAGCAAGAAAGAATGAGGCTCTCTTTTGTCTTTCACCCTCTCATAATCCAAAGCAATGATAACTCATCATACTAAAAAAGTCTTATGTGATGGTTGAAGCAACCATAACCATATCATTTCATGCACTCATTTTGCACAAATGAGCAATCAAACAAAAGTCTTTGCCATGAAATGATGGCTATGGTTATCATGATGGTCAACTAGTCAAGCCTAGTCAACCGGTCAACAAAGTCAACAAGTCAACAAAGTCAACAAGTCAACAAAAGTCAACAAGTCAACAAAGTCAACAACCATATCACCATAATACTTAATTAATATAATAGTTAATCACATATCATATTCTCATTAGGGTTGAGCAAAAAGTCAAATAGTCAACGGTCAACTGTCAACAACCCTAATGAGAATCCGCTGCCTCTGTCTCCCTGTGAACTGTGCATACACACCAGCATCCGCGTTCCGAGGAACACGAATGCAAACTGGATAAATCCAATCCCATAAGGTACACTAGGATCTGGCTTAGACCAAAGCCCGCTAGTGTAAACTGTCCGGACACTGTACGTGCACAAGTGCACGGATGTGACCGAACCCTGTCGCAAAACCATGCGACCTGTCGCAATATCATGCGACCTCTACTCTTTTTCCTAAAGGCGAAAAGCTTTCTGTGTGGGACTCTAAAGACTCGACACTACGCTGGCAGTGGGTTTAACCACAGACCGCAAGCGGCACTAGCTGTGCGTAACGGTCCCCAGGTAATGCTGACAAGAAGACCGACGAGGCGAAACCCATCTGAACTCCTACTGAGCCTGAGTGTGACATTCTCCGTACAGTCCGGTCTGTTCGTCTGATACATCGCATGGCGGGCCTAAGGGGCGGTAAACGTCAGTCCCCCAATAGCGGTACAAGTCGTGCCGGAGCGAAGCCCAAAACACCCTGAGATAACACTGGAAACCTACCAGTATATCTCGTTTGCCATGGCCAGGGACTACTCGTGTAATGGCTCTCCTAGACACAGCGCGATGTCAACCCCTAATACCGGGAGAGACGAATCCTGTCTAACCGTCACTGCCTCCAAGTGCTTCGGGACTGCACCCAACCACTACCTGTTTGCACGACTCCTTTGAGCCGTGGTAGGGTAGTGATCAAAGTACAGTGGGAACACACTCGAGGCGAAGTGACAGTGTCAAGTCAGCGGACTAAGCTGTACTCATGTCACCTGGGAACTGATAACTGACGATAGGCATAATACCAACTAGTCAGTTCCCGACGAGTCCTGTCCAGTGTACCCATAACCTAACGAGCACCCGCATACTATCTCAAGTACGACGTACTGACGGCTGTGGGACAGACCGTCTCCCACACTGGGATGAGAAGCGCATGCGCTGGTCTACTCCAGAGTATCGATGCCCTGTCTCGATAGTCCTGCGACCAGGGACCTGCATAAGGATGTGCTTATAGATTACCCAGCCCCACTAGTGTGACGGCCATCACATCACTGGTAATCAAGCAAAGATCCTAAGGGCTCCACTAATGTGTATAGGCGATATACTAAAATAAACACATGTACACATTGAAGTAGAAACAAACCAAGTAGCATACTACTATTTTGAGCAAGATTGTATATACAAGGTGAATATCCCAAGCTTCCATTAAGTAATATACAAACTAGTATGATACAGTAATGGCCTCTAGGGCATATACACTGACAATCTCCCACTTGCACTAAGGCCATGTACTGGCGTATCGAAGACCTATCATCTCGATCAGCCGCTCGAACTGAGTCTGGGGCAAGGCCTTGGTGAATGGATCTGCAGTGTTATCTTCTGAAGCGACTCTCCGAACCTCGATCTCCTGGCGATCCACGATCTCCCTGATCATGTGATACCGCCTCAAGATGTGCCTGGATCTCTGATGGGACCTGGGTTCCTTCGCTAAAGCTATAGCCCCGTTGTTGTCGCAATACAGAGGTATTGGATCAACAATAGACGGAACCACCTGAAGTTCTTTCAAGAACTTCCTCATCCAGACAGCTTCTTTTGCGGCATCAGATGCAGCGATGTATTCCGCTTCCATCGTCGAGTCTGCAACGATTTCTTGTTTGGAACTCTTCCAACACACCGTCCCTCCATTGAGGGTAAAGACAAAACCCGACATGGACTTGGAATCATCCTTGTCACTCTGGAAGCTGGAGTCAGCAAAGGCCTCGATCTGGAGGTCTTTTCTGCCATACACCAAGAACATCTCCTTAGTCCTTCTCAGGTACTTGAGAATGTTCTTTACCGCTATCCAGTGTTTCTCCCCAGGGTTTGACTGATACCGGCTTACCACACTCAGTGCATAAGCTACATCCGGTCTGGTACACAACATCGCATACATTATAGAGCCTACCGCAGAAGCGTAGGGTATAATAGACATGCGATCCCTCTCCAAATCAGTCTTGGGAGACATCTCTTTAGAGAGGGTGATCCCGTGACAAGCCGGTAGGTTACTGCGCTTGGAATCTTCCATACTGAATCTCTTCAGTATGGTGTCGATGTACCTGGACTGTGAAAGTCCTAATATCCTCTTGGATCTGTCACGGTAGATCCGGATACCCAGAATGTACGAGGCATCACCCAGGTCTTTCATGGAGAACCTGTGTGACAAGAACCCCTTGACAGATTGTAGCATAGGAATGTCAGTTCCTATTAAGAGAATGTCATCCACGTATAAAACGAGGAATACTACAGTTCTTGCTACAAATCTACTATAGATGCATGGTTCATCTGGATTTTTGATAAAGCCAAATTCTTTGACCGTCTCATCAAAGCAGATGTTCCAACTCCGCGACGCCTGCTTTAGTCCATAGATGGACTTAAGCAACTTGCACACCTTTCCGCTGCTCCCACTCTGAATGAAACCCTCTGGTTGGTCCATATAGACACACTCCTCTAAATTTCCATTTAGAAAAGCGGTCTTTACGTCCATTTGCCAGATCTCATAATCGTGGAAGGCAGCAATGGCAAGAAGGATCCGAATGGATTTCAGCATGGCTACTGGAGAAAAGGTTTCGTCATAGTCCAAGCCAGGTCTTTGACGGAAACCTTTTGCTACCAGCCTAGCTTTATAGGTCTCAACCTGTCCATCTACACCAATCTTCCTTTTGAAGATCCACTTGCATCCTACGGGTTTTACCCCGTCTGGAGCAATATCCAACGTCCATACCTTGTTGGTGTACATGGACTCCATTTCGGTCCGTATTGCATCCAGCCATTTCACTGAGTCAACGCTTTGAACGGCCTGCTGGAAGCTAGTAGGCTCATCATAATCTATGATGCAATCCTCTCTATCCCCGTCTATGAGAAAACCGCAGTATCTCTCGGGCGGATGAGACTGCCTACTACTCCTGCGGAGCGGCGTAGGAATGTCCTGTTCTGTTGAACCCTCTGGTTCCACTAACCTTTCAGTAATAGTCTGTGGTTCTGGAATTTCTTCCAGTTCTACTGCGCTCCCACTATTTTCCTTTTCCAAGAACTGGTGTTCTGGAAAGTGGGCATTACGAGAAACAAGGACTTTTTGTTCCTCTGCGTAGTAGAAAAGATACCCCCTGGTGTTCTTTGGGTATCCCACAAACTTGCACAGTACTGAGCGTGCCTCGAGTTTGTCCGCATGCTGCTTTTTGACAAAAGCTGGACATCCCCAGATCTTCAGATATTGAAGATAGGGTTTCTTCCCACTCCACATTTCATATGGGGTGGTAGGCACAGTCTTAGTCGGAACTCGGTTCAAAAGGTATGCAGCTGATTCTAGCGCATACCCCCAGAATGATCGCGGTAACTCAGCGTTACTCATCATGGACCGCACCATATCCAATAGGGTGCGGTTCCGTCTCTCCGATACACCGTTATGTTGCGGGGTGTATAGAGGAGTAAGCTGAGAGAGAATTCCGTTCTCTTTTAAATAGTCCAGGAACTCGGCACTTAAGTATTCTCCACCTCGATCCGATCTTAGAATCTTAATACTTTTGCCGGTCTGTTTCTCTACTTCATTCTTATACTCCTGGAATTTTCCAAAGGCTTCGGACTTATGTTTCATTAAGAAGACATAACCGTACCTTGAGAAGTCATCCGTAAAAGTAATGAAGTAAGAATGGCCGCTTCGCGCATGTGTAGACATTGGACCGCACACGTCACTGTGTACGAGTCCCAAGAGCTCGCTCGCTCTTACTCCATGTCCAGTAAACGGAGTCTTTGTCATCTTTCCTTTGAGACAAGATTGACAAGTGGCATACGATTGATATTCGAACGCATTCAAATATCCCTCTGTATGTAACTTAGTCAACCTTCTCTCATTGATGTGACCCAGTCTACAATGCCACAAGAAAGTCTGATTTATTTCTGGAGACTTTCTTTTGTGTGTATTCTGGACATTGAAAATCTGTGGTTGGTTCAATACGTATATACCATTACTCAATGTACCTGACCCAATCAAAACTTGATTAAGGTGAATGTTTACAACATTACTTACAAACGCAAATTCATAACCTTCTTTAGAAACTAAAGATACAGAAATGATATTACAAGTTGCGTTGGGTACAAAAAAGCAATTACGCAAAACCAAAACATGTCCATCTGACATTCCCAGGTGATAGTCCCCCACGGCTTTAGCATCCATGCTAGCTCCGTTCGCAACTCTGAGGGTCATGTCACCTGCCTTCAAAACCCTACGGTTTCTCAACGCCTGCAAAGAATTACAGATATGAGATCCTGATCCGGTATCCAATACCCAGGAAGTAGAGTTTATTGAAAGACAGTTTTCAATAACATACACACCTGAAACTGAAGCTGCAACCTGCTTCAATTCCTGTGTTCTGGCCTTCCAGGCCCTGCAATCATTCTTCCAGTGTCCTTTCTTATAACAATAGAAGCATTCTTCCTTATCCACAAGCTTCCCCGCTATCTTTGTTGCTTTACCTTTTCCCTTCGTATCCGCCTTACTAACACCGCCCCTTGGTTTGGCGAGGGCCTTCTTCTTCTTTCCCTTGGCTTTCACCTTGGACCTAGAAGAAGATGATCCTCCTACAAACAAAGTGGATGTATCCCTACCTTTCAGTAGGGTGCCCTCTGCGCTCCTCAGCATGTTGAGGAGCTCTGAAAGTTCAACCTCTTTTTCTTGTAAGTTGAAGTTCAGTATAAACTGGGCGTAAGTGGAAGGAAGGGACTGGAGAACTATATCCGTATATAGCTCACTCTCCAATGTGATCCCTAGGTCCGCGAGCTCCTCAATGTAGCCGATCATCTTTAGCACGTGCTCGGCTACTGATGATCCGACGGCCATTCTTGTCGAAAATAACTTTTTCGACGCTTCGTATCTTGCGATACGAGATTGCTCTCCATACCGTTCTTTTGTATGAAGCAATATGGATTCCAAGTCCATATTCTCGTGCCTCCTCTGATGTTCGTTGTCCATCGAGGCAAGCACAAGGCATTTGGCCTTCGCGCTATCAATCTCCCAAGTCTTGCGGATTTCCTTATCCGCGACGCTGGAAGTTGGACCAGGGACAGGGGGAGCTTTGGTGGTAAGAAGATACCCCAGCTTGTCGTAAGTGATTGCTATCTTGACATTCCTGAGCCAATCTTTGTAGTTTGGCCCTGTCAGTTTGTTTTTATCTAGGAGTAACTTAAGTCCAGTCATGTTGATTGGTCGCTGCAATTAGGAGAGAGAAGAAGAAACACTCAGCATGATGCTCATGCAAGTTTAGAGTGGTTTTTAGTTTGTCTAAACAGGATGGCTCCCACTGTTTCTCGAATCCCTCCTCAAACCATAAAGGAAGAATTAGTCAGGATCAATCCCACCGTACAATACTTGCTTAACCGTTCAGCCAGGCCGGTGTCGGTACTTCGAGGGAGGTTTTCCAACGCTTTCGCGAAGTTCCTTAATTAAAGAACCTCTTTTCCCTGGGGGCGTAGCCCCGCTAACACCTTTCTAGGCACCTACTATGTTTATAGCACTGATCGTTAAGTGAGAAATTTCCCGAGGAGTAGCATATACTCACAGTAGGATCGGGATCCAAATATCATTGCGTGACGAAACTGAAGGAATCCTACCAGAATCATCACACTCCAAATGGTATGCAAATCTAGCAAGTTTCAGTACTTATGAAACTCCCGATGTGGATTTTTGCCCCATGCTCTTATGACCTTGGCGTGAGGTCAAAATGTCATAAGTCACATGTCAAGTTCGTCCCATCATTATCCAGGTTAATTTGAACCCACCCGTACATACCCTTGACGTAGGCCAAAATGGCAGTACGACTGTCTCAAACCAACGCATTCTATCTATGCAACAGATAAATATCCGGCAGCTACCAATCACTATGCCTTGGCGTGAGGTCAAAATACATAGCTTGAATACTACCGAATATTTAACTGAAATGATGGAGGGCTACAGATGGTTTTGGCAAAACCGTGAAGGTAGTGAACTTGATTTGGTCGATGGAACGAGATAGCTTTGAAATGGAGTGGCTCAAACTCCGTATTTTAAAAGTTTGTTTTGAAAAGAACCGAGTGGTTTTTCGAAAGTGTTCCAACGACTTTAACTTGGTTTATTATCTTGCATTAGTTCTTTTAATGCGTGATATTCTTGCATTAGTTCTTTTAATGCGTCCCATCATTTAATCCTACCATTGCAGAAAACAACCAAAATATGACGTACGCTTATGCCATTCGCATTCGCCACGGGGCCCCGTCATTACCCGTTAGGTTACTTAACTAACGACAGAGCGGGGGCTGGGCTAGCGCGTCTGTAAAACATAAGCAACGCCTAAATAATATCATATATAGATATACTGCAATGATAAACATTTCAGATCACAGATGAATACATTGGATATACTAGGAATCTGTAATTTGCACGAGCCTGTAACAAAAACAGATTACACGGTCGCGGTGAATAGCCAAAACCCCACCCAAGACCCCTACGGGTGCGGCAAACTACCCGCCAAGTACCCGAAGCGTACCAACCTCCCTCATCTCCATGAGTAGGCCACTCGACACTTCGGCATACCCGGTAGTTTGTGCACCCCCTCCATGGGTCTATCCTAGGAGCAAAAACAGTAAAAAGAAATTATACAATGACGGCTACAACCCCGACCCGGTTGTGCGGCCATACAAATAATTATTACATCAATTTACAAATTTACATGAATTGAAAGAAAAGAAAACTCTCGTCTCACAACCCCCGGCTATTCACCCGCGACAATCCAACATATTCATATACACATTCCAGCAACATTACAGATCACAGATTTGTATAACCCCCACTAATCGACATATAGCGATTAGTAGACGTTCAATACAAATAGCACATTACAGGAAAAACCCGTTAGCTTAAGTCTTTTAGAAGTTCGATCAAAAATACGGATTTTCAGGACCCCAAAATAAATTTTTCGTTCTGGAAAATCTGGGTTGAAAATATATATTACAAAAATCCCAAAATACCCCCAGAATAACACTGCACCAAAGATTGACCACGGCCGAGTCAACTCGGCCGCGGATCCGCGGCGGGAGCGTGCTCCCGCCGCGCTTCCGCGGCGCTTTGACTCGATCGTGGGTCCATCTTTGGTGGTTATTCATAAAAAAGCCTGAGCCGATTTTAGGTGTTAAAATAATCAACTTTTGAACAGTAAAAAAATCGACAGAAACTTGAAAATCTTGGGGTTCGTTTTCGGGACTTTTCTTTGATTGATCTTCTAGTTACTTGCTAACATGTTAGATAGAGTTTAACTAGGCTCTGATACCACTGTAAGTCCATGCTACCTCTCCCGGTACTTTCGGGAATGCGGAATTTGGTAAAAAACGATTTTTACGGAGGTGGTAACATGGACCTAAAACCCGGATCTTGGTTAAACATCTATCTAACAACCTAACTACGAGTTTCTAGCTACTCGGTTAGGGGGTTATACCTTGCTTGTCTTGAACTCCTTCGTCTTCAAGCTCCGATGGTGGTCCGGACCGGCTTCTTCTCGTCGTCTCCTTACACCGAAGAAAGATCCACCTGAAAGCTCCAACCTTTAGCTCCTTCTTCGTTCTTTGAAGAAACTAGTTCACTTGGTTTGCTAAACCTAGTGAACTAGAATGAGTAGAGATGAATTAGAATGGGATTTTATCTATGGTTCTTGATTCTCAACTCATGAGAGATATGAACCATAGAGTCAAGAGAGGGAGCAAGAGGATGAGAGTGAAAGCAAGAGCAAGAGAGCTCAAGAACAACAGAGAGAATGAGCAAGAAAGAATGAGGCTCTCTTTTGTCTTTCACCCTCTCATAATCCAAAGCAATGATAACTCATCATACTAAAAAAGTCTTATGTGATGGTTGAAGCAACCATAACCATATCATTTCATGCACTCATTTTGCACAAATGAGCAAGCAAACAAAAGTCTTTGCCATGAAATGATGGCTATGGTTATCATGATGGTCAACTAGTCAAGCCTAGTCAACCGGTCAACAAAGTCAACAAGTCAACAAAGTCAACAAGTCAACAAAGTCAACAACCATATCACCATAATACTTAATTAATATAATAGTTAATCACATATCATATTCTCATTAGGGTTGAGCAAAAAGTCAAATAGTCAACGGTCAACTGTCAACAACCCTAATGAGAATCCGCTGCCTCTGTCTCCCTGTGAACTGTGCATACACACCCGCATCCGCGTTCCGAGGAACACGAATGCAAACTGGATAAATCCAATCCCATAAGGTACACTAGGATCTGGCTTAGACCAAAGCCCGCTAGTGTAAACTGTCCGGACACTGTACGTGCACAAGTGCACGGATGTGACCGAACCCTGTCGCAAAACCATGCGACCTGTCGCAATACCATGCGACCTCTACTCTTTTGCCTAAAGGCGAAAAGCTTTCTGTGTGGGACTCTAAAGACTCGACACTACGCTGGCAGTGGGTTTAACCACAGACCGCAAGCGGCACTAGCTGTGCGTAACGGTCCCCAGGTAATGCCGACAAGAAGACCGACGAGACGAAACCCATCTGAACTCCTACTGAGCCTGAGTGTGACATTCTCCGTACAGTCCGGTCTGTTCGTCTGATACATCGCATGGCGGGCCTAGGGGGCGGTAAACGTCAGTCCCCCAATAGCGGTACAAGTCGTGCCGGAGCGAAGCCCAAAACTCCCTGAGATAACACTGGAAACCTACCAGTATATCTCGTTTGCCCTGGCCAGGGACTACTCGTGTAATGGCTCTCCTAGACACAGCGCGATGTCAACCCCCAATACCGGGAGAGACGAATCCTGTCTAACCGTCACTGCCTCCAAGTGCTTTGGGACTGCACCCAACCACTACCTGTTTGCACGACTCCTTTGAGCCGTGGTAGGGTAGTGATCAAAGTACAGTGGGAACACACTCGAGGCGAAGTGACAGTGTCAAGTCAGCGGACTAAGCTGTACTCATGTCACCTGGGAACTGATAACTGACGATAGGCATAATACCAACTAGTCAGTTCCCGACGAATCATGTCCAGTGTACCTGTAACCTAACGAGCACCCGCATACTATCTCAATTACGACGTACTGACGGCTGTGGGACAGACCGTCTCCCACACTGGGATGAGAAGCGCATGCGCTGGTCTACTCCGGAGTATCGATGCCCTGTCTCGATAGTCCTGCGACCAGGGACCTGCATAAGGATGTGCTTATAGATTACCCAGCCCCACTAGTGTGACGGCCATCACATCGCTGGTAATCAAGCAAAGATCCTAAGGGCTCCACTAATGTGTATAGGCGATATACTAAAATAAACACATGTACACATTGAAGTAGAAACAAACCAAGTAGCATACTACTATTTTGAGCAAGATTGTATATACAAGGTGAATATCCCAAGCTTCCATTAAGTAATATACAAACTAGTATGATACAGTAATGGCCTCTAGGGCATATACACTAACATACCCCTCATCCGTCTATACATACCCGTATCCATATTCAGAAAAACACGAATACAAAAAGACGAAAATAATCCAACAATATAATACTAGAATCCGGCTTAAACCAAAGCCACTATATCCGTCCAAATCTTGATACGTGCATAAGTGCACGTATATGATCGAACCCTGCCGTAAAACCAAATGGCCTCTACATCGTTTCGCCCGAAGCAGGGAAACCCTCTATGTAAGACTCTAAAGACTCGTCAATATGCTGGCATTGGGTTTAACCACAAGCACATCAGCGGCACTAGCTGTACGTAACGACTACCCAGGTATTGAGCGAAAGGAAGACCGACGAGCAAACTCATCCTGACCGCTACTGAGCCTGACAGTGACAATATCCGTACAGTCCAGTTAGTTCGTCTATAGAGTATCGCATATCGTGTCTAGGGGGTGGATAAAGTCAGACCCCTAATACACGACATTTAGTGTCGGAATGAAGCCCATCACCCACTGAGAAACTACTGATCCGAATCAGTAATTCTTGACTACCTTGGCCAAGGATTTCCGGTGATGGCCACCAGTTCACTGCGCGACATCAACCCCAAATACCGGGAGAGACAAATCCCCGACGATCCGCTCACTGCCTCTATATGGCTCGGGAATGTACCCAACTAAAAGCTGTTTGCACGACTCCTTTGAGCCGTGGTAGGATAGTAATCAAAGAATAGTGGGAACTCACACGAGACAAATGACGATCTCAGGTCTACAGACTAACCTGCACACATGTCACCTGGGAACTTCTATCTGGCAATAGGTATAGTACCAACTAGCATGTTCCCGGCGAGTCCGTCCGGTGTACTCATAACCCAATGAGCACCAGTATACTATCTTAGGTGAACAAACTGACACCAATAGCTTATGAGATCGGCCACCGCCCCTCGTCGAAGAATCTTGGTTTCTGTCTTTCCAAGCCCTGCAGTCCTTCTGCCAATGCCCTTTCCCATGACAATAGAAACAATCCTCCTTCCATACTGTTAGCCCTGAAACTTTTGCCCTACCCTTTCCTTCTGCCTTACTGACTCCGCCTATCGGCTAGGTGGAGGCCTTCTTCTTCTTTCCCTTGGCTTTCGCCTTGGATCTAGAAGAGGAAGATTCCCCAATAAGCAGAGCAGGTGTCTCCCTAGAATTTTGCAGAGGGCCCTCAGTTCTCCTCAACATGTTTAAAAGTTCTGGAAGTGAAACTTCCTTCTTTTGAATGTTGAAATTCAAAATAAACTAGGCGTAGGTGGAGGGGAAGGACTGTAGAATTAAGTTAGTACATAACTCGTTCTCCAACGTGGTCCCAAGTGTTGGCTATAATGCCCTCAAGTCAATTATTGAATCACAGGCATGCAATTGCGATGATTGAGGAAGGACCTATACGGATAGAATAGTCTTACTCAAGATTATAGCATGCTATCTGGTTTGTCATTATCATCATGTACATGCTTTATGTGGTATTACGGATCACTATTACATGTTGATAGAGCCCATAGAATTCTTGCTTCACTACCAGCATTATGTTGGCGATTATATACATGAGAGCTGGGCGGTCTATAAGCACATCCTTAAATATCCCTAGTCATGGGAGTTTCGAGACTGGGCATCAATACTCCAGAGTAGACTAGTGTATACTAATCGAGACGGCTTCGGCTTCAAGTGTGCTTATGATTGAAAACTGTCTGTCAATTAACTTTACTTTCTGTGTACTAGATACCAGATCAGGATCTCATATCTGTAATTCATTACAGGCTCTGAGAAACCGTCGAGTTATCAAAGCAGGTGATATGACTCTCAGGGTTGCTAACGGAATGAGTATGGACGCTGTATCCGTAAAGGAATATCAACTAGGATTGACAAGTGGGAAGATTTTGATTTTGCATAACTGTTTGTGTGTACCTAGTCTGGCTTGTAATATCATTTATGTATCTTTACTTTCTAAAGAAGGTTATGATTTTACATTTGTAAGCGATGTGGTCCACATCCACCTTAATCAAAATTTGATTGGGTCAGGTACACTAGTATATACGTATTAAATCTAGCTCAGGTTTTCAACATCCAGAACACACTTAAAAGAAAGTCTCCATAATTAAATGAGGCTTTCTTATAGCATTGTAGACTGGATCACATCAATGAAACACGGTTAACGAAGTTACATAAAGAGGGATATTTTGGATCCGTTCCAATATCAGTCCTATACAACTTGTCCATCATATCTCAAAATAAAGATGACAAAGACTCCGTTCACTGGACACGGAGTAAGAGCCAGTGAGCTCTTGGGACTCATACACAGCGACGTGTGTGTGTTAGTGTATATGCCCTAGGGGCCATTATTGTATCATACTAGTTTGTATATTACCTAATGAAAGCTTGGGATATTCACAGTTATATTAACAGTCTCGCTCAATATAGTAGTATGCTACTTGGTTTATATCTATCTTAATATGTGTATATATTTCTTTTAGCATATCACGAATACATATTGATAGAGCCCTTAGGATCTTGCTTGACTACCAGCGTTGTGATGGCAGTCACACTAGTAGGGGCTGGGTAGTCTACAAGCACATCCTTTTTCAGGTCCGTAGTCGTAGGATTATCGAGACAGGGCATCGATACTCCGAAGTAGACTAGTGTGTATGCTTCTCATCCCAGTTAGGGAGATGGTCTGTCCTACAGCCATTAGTATGTCGCACTGGAGATAGTATGCAGGTGCTCATTAGGTTACGGGTACACCAGACAGGACTCGCAAGGAACTGTTGGTTGGTATTATACCCGTCGTTAATTAACAGTTCCCAGGTGACATGAATACAGCATAGTCCGTAGACTTGACACTGCTGCTTCGCCTCAAGTGTGTTCCCACTGTTCTTAGATTGCTACCCTACCACGGCTCAAAGGAGTCGTGCAAACTGGTGGCAGTTGGGTGCAGTCCCGAAGCACTTAGAGGCAGTGGCGGTTAGATAGGATTCGTCTCTCCCGGTATTGGGAGTTGATATCACACTGTGTTTGGAGAGCCATTACGCAAAGTCCCTGGCAAGGGCAAGCGAGATTTACTGGTAGGTTTTCCAGTAGCTTCTCAAGGTATAATGGGCTTCACTCCAACACGACTTATACCGCTTTTAGGGGACTGACGCTTGCCGCCCCTAGGCCCGATATGCGATAGTCTTAGATGAACAGACCGGACTGTACGGAGATTGTCACATCAGGCTCAGTAGGAGTTCGGATGGGTTTCCTCATCGGCCTTCTTATCGACATCTACCTGGGGACCGTTACATACAGCTAGTACCGCTTGCGGCCTGTGGTTAAACCCACCGCCAGCGTAGTGTCGAGTCTTTAGAGTCCTATACAGAGAGTTTCCCTGGTTCAGGCGAAACGATATAGAGGTCGTATGGTTTTACGACAGGGTTCGGACATATACGTGTATTTATGCACGTATGATATACGGACAGTTTATACTAGCAGGCTTTGGTTTAAGCTAGATTCTAGTATTGGATTATTGGATTTATGCAGTCTCAGTATATCCATGTTTTTCATAAATACGGATGGGAGGGGCATTCTCCTAATTAGTCGAGAAGCTTCTAGAAGAAAGGTGACTCATTTAGTTTTAATTCATTTATGAATTAAACTTAATGAGGTGGAGAGCTTATGTGTTATTATCATTAATTGCACCATGACTCATGAGATGATTCATCTCAAAAATTAAATAAAGCATGGATGATATTTTGTGCAAGATATTTGTGCAAGATATTTTTTATGCTTCATAATATTCAAAGTGAGAAGGGTTCAATTCATAATAACAAAAACACACACTCTCTCTTCAAGCTCTCCTCTTATTAAATCTAACCCTAATCCTCTCATGTGTTGAGATCCCAAGGGTTAGAAAGACTAATAGATCCTTAATCCACTTCTATATCTTCTAAGTCACTTGGATTAGCAATCCTAGCCACTTAGTTACCTCAAGTTAGATGTTAAAGCTTGAAGAAGGAACTTTCGGGTGAATCTTCTATTACATCGAGGAGGACGACGAGGAGGTGAACAACAAGAACAAGAAGGACTAGTATCTTGATGTATAATCATCTATCATAGTAGTTTAGCACTTCTAGATAGTTTGTTGGTTAGGGTTTAGCAAAGATTCGTAAAGTTAGTCGATGTTACCTTGAACAAAATGATTGTTTTACCTATTCCGCCTCCCCGCATCTAGTGGGGTGTATAACGTCGACTTACAGTGGTATCAGAGCCTAGCTAAACCATAACTAACATGTTAGCAAAGTCTTTAGAAATTCGATCACAAAATAATCCCGAAAAACCGACGTTTTCACCAAATTTCTACCGTTTTTAAAATGGGGTCTAAAATTTTTTCAGGGACCTTTAAAAATACAAGCAGGGTTTTTAAAGAATTGTGAAGAAATTTGGGATCGTGACTCATCCAAACCACCACGGAACCGTGGCCGATCCAAGCGATCCGCCGTGGATCCACGACCGAGTTGATACCGAGTCAACCCAAATTTGCTCAGTTATTCTTCTGTGTTGATGTTGTGTTTTCTGGAATATTTTATTTCTGCTCATGTTTTATGTTCACAGAGAATTATTTGGGGTAGATTCATTTGTGTTGCTTGATCGAAATTCTAAGAACTATGGCTAACTGGATTATATCTGTGTTGTGATTATTGTGTTCGTAAACCTCCCCTAATTGCTAGTATGTCGGTTAGCAGGGGGTTGCACATTTCTGTAATGGTTTTTGCTGGTTTGTGAATATGAACTTGTTGGATTGTCATGAATGGATAGCCGGGGATGTGAGACGAGTGTTTCTTTCATTCAAAATGTAAATTGTAATTTGTTGTGATATTCTTTTGCGGGGCACATCCGGGTTGAGGTTGTAGCCACCGTTGTATTATTTCATTTACTGTTTTCTACTCCTAGGATAGACCCAAGGTGGGGTGCACAAACTACCGGGTACTTTGAAGTGCTTAGTGGCCTACTCATGTTGTTGAGGGAGACCGCTTCACTTCGAGTGCTTGGCGGGTAGCTTGTCGTACTCGTAGGGATCTAGGGTAGGGTTGGCTATTCATCACGACTGTGTAATCCGTATTTCATTGCAGGCTCAAAGGAAAAGCGGATTCCTAGTATATCCGATATGTTCATCTGTGATCTGGAATTCTTGTTATTGCGTCTGACGAATGTACAATATCTATATATGATATCTAGTAGGCGTTGATTATGTTTTGCATCCGCGCTAGCGCAGCCCCCGCTCTGTCGTTAGTTAAGTAACCTAACGGGTGAATGACGGGGCCCAGTGGCGAATGCGGATGGCATAAGCGGACGTTGTATTTTCGTTGTTTTCGGCAATGATAGGTTTAATGATGGGGCACATTATTTTAATGCAAAGAAAATAAACCAAAGTTGAATCGTTAGAACAATTTAAAAGAAACCACTCGGTTATTTTTAAAACAGCAGATTTTTAATTGCGGGGCTTAAACCACTCCTTTTAAAAGCTATCAGGTTCCTTCGATCATATCAAGTTCACTACGTTCACGGTTTCGCCAAAACCATTCGTAGCCCTCCGTCATTTCATTTGGGTATTCAGTAGTATTCAAGCTATGTATTTTGACCAACGCCATGGCATAGTGTTTGGTAGCTACTGAGTATTCATCTGTTGCATAGATAGATGAGTTGGTTTGGGACAGTCGTACTGCCATTTGGCCAACATCAGGGGTATGTACGGGTGGGTTCAAATTAACAAGATAATGATAGGTAAAACTTGACATGTGACTTATGACATTTTGACCAACGCCAAGGTCATAAGAGCATAGGGCAAAAATCCACATCGGGAGTTTCTAAAGAAACTGAAACTTGCTAGAGATGCATACCATTTGGAGTGTGATAATTTTGGTAGGATTCCTTCATCTTTATCACACAATAATATTTGGATCCCGATCCTACTGTGAGTATATGCTACTCATCAGGATATTCTTTCACTTAACAATCAATGCTATAAACCAAGTAGGTGTCGAGAAAGGTGTCAGCGGGGCTACGCCTCCAGGGAAAAGAGGTTATTTAATTAAGGAACTTCGCGAAAGTGTCGTAAAACCTCCCTCGAATTACCGACACCGGCCTGGCTGAACGGTTAAGCAAGTATTGTACAGTAAGAATAGTCCTGGCTAGTTTTTCCTTTTTGGTTTGAGGAAGGATTCGAGAAACAATGGGAGCCATCATATTTAGATAAACTAAAAACCACTCTAAACTTGCAAGAGCATAATGCTAAAGTGTTTCCTCTCTCTCTCCTAATTGCAGCGACCCAGAACATGACAGGCCTTAAGTTATTATTAGATAAAAATATTTTGACAGGGCCAAACTATAAAGATTGGTTCCGGAATGTCAAGATGGCAATAACTTATGACAAATTAGGGTATGTCCTTACCACTAAGGCCCCTGCCGTCCCAGGTCCAGAATCCAGTGTCGCGGATAAAGAAATCCGCAAGACCTGGGAGATAGACTGCGCGAAAACCAAATGCATCGTGCTTGCCTCTATGAATAATGAACATCAGAGGAGGCATAAGAATATGGACCTTGAATCCATATTTCTCCACACCAAGGAACTGTATGGAGAGCAATCTCGTATAGCTAGATACGAGACCTTGAAGAACTTGTTTCAGTCGAGAATGGCCGTCGGATCATCTGTAGGGGAACATGTCCTTAAGATGATTGGCTATATTAAAGAGCTCGCGGACCTCGGGACAACATTAGAGAACGAGCTGTAAACAGACTTGGTTATTCAGTCCCTTCCTTCCACCTACACCCAGTTTATCTTGAATTTCAATATTCAAGGTAAAGAAGTTGAACTTTCAGAACTCCTTAACATGTTGAGGAGTGCAGAGGGCACCTTGCAGAAAGCAAGGGAAACACCCGCTATGTTTGTTCGTGGTGCTTCCACTTCCAGGTCCAAGGCAAGGGCCAAAGGAAGGAAGAAGAAGGCCGCTACCAAACCGAGAGGTGGTGTTGGTAAGGTGGAAGCCAAGGGAAAGGCAAAGGTTGCGGTGCCAGTAGTGGCAAAGGACGAGTGCTTCCACTGTTTGTTGGATATAGTGCCCTCAAAGTCAATTATTTGATCGCAGGTATGTGATTGCAATGATTGAGGAGGACCTATACCGGTAGCACAGTCTTACTCGAGATGATAGTATGCTATCTGGTTTGCCTTTATTAGTCGTGTACAGGTTCAGGTGACTGATCACTGTTACACGTTGATAGAGCCTTTAGGATCTTGCTTGACTACCAACAGTATGATGGCGATCATATACGTGAGAGTTGGGTAGTCTATAAGCACATCCTTAATAGTGGTCCCTAGTCGTGCGAGTTTCGAGATAGGGCATCGATACTCCGGAGTAGACTGGTATATATAGTCGAGACCCCGACGAGAGGCGGTGGCCGGTCTCACAAGCCACTGGTGTCAGTTGGATCACCTAAGATGTATACAGGTGCTCATTGGGTCATGAGTACACCGGACAGGACTCGCCGGGAACCTGCTAGTTGGTATTTATACCTAACGTCAGATAGCAGTTCCTTAGTGACATGTGTACAGGTTAGTTCATCGACATGAGGTCATCATTTGTCTCATATGAGTTCCCACTGTGCTTTGATTTCTACCCTACCACGGGTCAAAGGAGTCGCGCAAACAGGTCTTTTTTGGGTACAGTCCCGAGCCACATGGAGGCAAGTGACCGGATCGCTAGGGGATTCGTCTCTCCCGGTATTAGGGGTGAGATCGCGCTGTGTCTAGGAGAGCCATTACATAAAGCCTTCGGCCGAAGCAGGAGATTTACTGGTAGGTACTCCAGTAGTATCTCAGGGTGTTCTGGGCTACACTCCGACACGACTTATACCGCTATTGGGGGTCTGACGTTACCAGCCCCTAGGCCCGATATGGGATACTCATAGACGAGCGGACCGGACTGTATGTATATTGTCATTGATAGGCTCAGTAGGGTTCCAGGATGAGTTCGCTCATTGGCTTCCTTTGAGGTCAGTACATGGGCAACCGTTACGCACAGTTAGTGCCGCTGACGTGCTTATGGTTAAACCCACTGCCAGGGTACTGACTAGTCTTTAGAGTCCTCCACAGATAGTTTCCCAAGTTCGGGAGAAACGTTGTAGAGGCCGTATGGTTTTATAGCAGGGTTCAGAAAATGCACGTGCGTTTACGCACGTGTCATATTTCGGGCAGATAATACTGATGGGCTTTGGTTTAAGCCGGATCCATGTATTATACTGTGTAGATATAATATCTTTGTCTCAGTTACATTTGTATTCGGTCGTAATACAAATGAGGGTATGTATGTACAGTTATGAGGTTATCCTGAAATTCGTTTCGGGTTCGCTTTTGGAAGTTGCCAGTTTTATATCACCCGTCTTAAACATTCGGTTTAATGCGGACTTATCTTTTTCTTTGAGGGTGAGTCATGAGGGTGAGTCTTGAGTGGAAGCTTCTTGTTGGTGACTAGGTTTAGTGTGTCACCATTTTGCATTAATGGTTGATGGGTGTTATTAGTGAGTCACATTTTCCATTAATGCCTTTTGGTTTGAACTTGGATATTTCTTCTTGATCTTTTCCTTTATAGTTACCCTTCTTTGCTCCTACACTCACCCCCTCCTCATATATGTGGCCGGCCCCACTTTTGGAAGAAATAATATTGAAGGAAATGATATGATATATTTGATAAATTTCCTAGTTCATTTCATAAAAGTTTCAAAAGGTAACTTCATTAACCGTTCGTCCATGGTTTTGGATGAAACGAGACAAAGTATTCTACTCATTCTCTACATCAATCTTGGACATGTCGGCTAGCAAACTTCATGTCCGAGTTGCCTCGGTTCAGAGGCGGGAGCCCGTATAAAGATTCGTTGACGTGGTGCCACCTGGACGAGGAGACCGGAGATCGAGCGAGATCGGAGCGGCCGCAAAGGAGCGTAGGATGATGGCTAAAGACCGAAGGACTCGGATCGTTCGGTATAGCCTTTCTACCCACTTTGTAGTTTGTTAGTTTAGCGTTAATGGAAAGATCCGGGCTATAGTATGCGATAGCGCCAGTTAAAAAGTTTTTGTTCCACGTTTGGCGTCTGAAAGACGGCCGGGGCGCTACCGTAGACTTACATGGTATCAGAGCCACGCCATTAAGCTTTACTTACATGGTATCAGAGCCACGCCATTAAGCTTTACTAACTTGTTCTAACACGTTTGAAATATCGATCGAACGGAATTTCAAAAATTGCAATTTTTAGTATAAAGTTTCTGTCGATTTTAAAAACAGGCCTAAAAATCATTTTGAGCATCTCAGAAAATCATGCTAGCTTTTCTAAGAATACTGGTGAAATTTGGTCAACTGTTGACTCCAAAGCGCCGCGGAACCGCCCCACAAGCCATGCATTGGCCGTGGTTCCGCCGCCGTTTTGGAGCAACGGTGAACCATTTTTCTACAGTAGTGTCTTCATGTAAAATTGTGGTTTCTGGAATATTTTGTTTGGGCCCAGATTTTGTTTGAGTACTGGAATTGTACGTGGGGCCCACTTCGGAAAGTTTTGTCGATCGGAATTTTAAACTTGTTAGTTTACAGTACTTACATTATATCTCCGACCGTGAATGTCATTCGAGCGGTAAATCGTGTCTAATTGCTATAGTCCTTTTAGACGGGTTTACGAACGTGACACTCGCGTTGATGTTCTGTGTTTTGCTGTGATGTTGCGGATTTGTCGTGGTGGATAGCTGTGTTAGTGTATATGCCCTAGAGGCCATTACTGTATCATACTAGTTTGTATATTACTTGATGGAAGCTTGGGATATTCACAGTTGTATAGACAATCTTGCTCAAAATGGTAGTATGCTTCTTGGTTTGCTTCTACTTCAATATGTGCATCTGTTTCTTTTAGCATATCGCTTATACATATTAGTAGAGCCCTTAGGATCTTTGCTTGATTACCAGCGTTGTGATGGCAGTCACACTTATGGGGGCTGGGTAATCTATAAGCACATCTTTATACAGGTCCCTAGTCGTAGGACTATCGAGACAGGGCATCGATACTCCGGAGTAGACTAGCGTATACGCTTCTCATCCCAGCACGGGAGACGGTTTGTCCCACAGCTGTCAGTACGTCGTACTTGAGATAGTATGCGGGTGCTCGTTAGGTTACGAGTACACTGGACAGGACTCATCAGGAACTGATGGTTGGTATTATACCTATCGTCAGTTATCAGTTCCCAGGTGACATGAGTACAGCTTAGTCCGCTGACTTGACACTGTCACTTCGTCTTGAGTGTGTTCTCACTGTACTTAGATTACTACCCTACCACGGCTCAAAAGAGTCGTGCAAACAGGTAGTAGTTGGGTGCAGTCCCGAAGCACTTGGAGGCAATGACGGTTAAACAGGAGTCGTCTCTCCCGGTATTGGGGGTTGACATCGCGCTATGTCTAGGAGAGCCATTACACGAGTAGTCCCTGGCCAGGGCAAGAGAGATATACTGGTAGGTTTCCAGTGTTATCTCAGGGTGTTCTGGGCTACACTCCGACATGACTTGTACCGCTATTAGGGGACTGACGTTTACCACCCCCTAGACCCGCGATGCGATATTCTCAGACGAACGGACCGGACTGTACGGAGATTGTCACATACAGACTCAGTAGGAGTTCGGATGGGTTTACCTCATCGGCCTTCTTATCGACATCTACCTGGGGACCGTTACGTACAGCTAGTACCGCTTGCGGTCTGTGGTTAAACCCACTGCCAGCGTAGTGTCGAGTCTTTAGAGTCCCACACAGAGAGTTTCCCTGCACTGAGCGAAACGTGTAGAGGCCGTATGGTTTTACGGCAGGGCTGCGATCACTTACGTACACTAGTGTGCGTATGCTGTTCGGGCAGGCAATGCTAGTGGGCTTTGGTTTAAGCCGGATCCTAGTATTGCACGGATGGATTAGTTTTGTCTTCTGTACATTCGCATTCTACGGAATGCGGATGCGGGTGTGTATGCACAGTTTTGAGGAGCGAAGAAGGAGGAGGTGCCTCATTAGGGTTTTGGCAGTTGGTTCGGCCAAAACCGTTATGTGGCAGGCTCATTAGGGTTTTGACAGTTGATTCGGTCAAAACCATTTTGAGGCGGACTCATTAAGGTTTTGGCAATTCGTTCGGTCAAAGCCATTATGAGCCGGGGACATTATTTACTAATCTTTTCAGTGATAATTATGTGATGGCTAATTGCTTTGACCATTTGACCATATTTGACCACACTTGACTTTGTTGACCGTTTGACCAAAGTTGACTTTGACCTTCATGAGAGGTCTAGAGTTTTCTTTGGATTTCTTTTTCTTTTTGGATTATGAAAATGGTCAAGTCATTAGTAGCCATCAACTTTATCATGAAAGGATTGGTAATGATGGTGTTGATGTATTATTGAACCATGGTGCCTTTTTTCTTTAGTTGATAATTCATTTCTCATTTCTCATTCTCTCTCTTGTGAGAAGAAAAGAAAAAGAGCTCTATGGTTGCTAGTTCTCCTTGATCTTCCTCCTCTTGAAATTTTCTTTTGATCTCATGTGCTGAGAGAAAAAGAATCCACATAGACAAACACTTCTATCAACCTCTTCTACATAACCTAGGACATCAAGACTAGCGATCTTGTTGCCCTAGTTGCCTCGGCTCGAGGTGGAGCTCGGTGTACAACTCTCGGTTGGATCGTCTTCGACTCAAGGAGGCCGCGGAGGTGACCAAGATCCGGATCGATCCTCGGAGCATGGACGGACGAGTAGGACAGCGGAATGAAGACCCGAAGGATCAGTATCGTGAGGTATAATCTCTATGGCATAGTAGATAGCACCTCAAGTAGTTTGCTAGTTTCTAGTTTAGCAAAGATCCTTCTTTAGTCCATGTTGCCTTTGCGCCAAAAATTGTTTTTCGCTGTGTCCGCCTCCCCGTAAGAACCGGGGTGAGCAACGTGGACTTACAGTGGTATCAGAGCCTAGCTAAACATAAATTAGCAAGTTAGCAAAGTATTTAGAATATCGATCGGAAAAAAATCACAAAACACGTCCGGGAAAAATCAACTTTCTGTCGATTTTTTATACTGCTCAAAAAATCATTGGACATACATGAAAAATTGGCTCAGGGTTTTCTAAAGACACCCACCAAAAACGATCCACTGAACCAGTCAAAGCGCCGCGGTTCCGCGGCAGGAACATGCTTCTTGCCGCGGATCCGCGGCCGAGTTGACTCGGCCGTGGACCGAGTTTGGTGCAGTGTACTTAGTTGGAGGTTTTGGGATTTTTAATATAGTTTGTTTCTATCCAGATTTTCCAGAAAACAAATTTGTTTTTGGGGTGGTTACAAATCCGTATTTTGATCGATATTCCGTAGACTTTGGCTAATGGATATTATCTGTGATGTTATATATGTATTGAACGTCTGCTAATCGCTATACGTCGATTAGTAAGGGTTATACATTTCTATGATCTGTAATGCTGATGGTTTGTGTATATGAACTCGTTGGATTGTCACGGATGAATAGCCGATGGATGTGAGATGAGAGTTTCTTTTTCTTTCATTCATGTAAAATTTGTAAATTGATGTAATATTATTTGTATGGCCGCACATCCGGGATGAGGTTGTAGCCGCCATTGTATAATTTCTTTTTACTGTTTTTGCTCCTAGGATAGACCCAAGGTGGGGTGCACAAACTACCGGGTATCTCAAAGTGCCGAGTAGCCTACTCACGTCGTTGAGGGAGGTTGCTTCGCTTTGGGTACTTGGCGGGTAGTTTGCCGCACCCGTAGGGGTCTTGGGTGGGGTTTTGGTTATTCACCGTGACCGTGTAATCCGCTTTTCGTTGCAGGCTCGAACGAATTGCAGATTCCTAGTATATCCAAAGTGTTCATCTGTGATCTGGAATGGCTATCATTACATCTGACAAATGTATATATCTATATATGATATCTATTTAGGCGTTGCTTAAGTTTTGCATCCGCGCTAGTCCAGCCCCCGCTCTGTCGTTAGTTAAGTAACCTAACGGGTGATGACGGGACCCCGTGACGAATGCGTATGGCATATTGTATGTCATATTTTCGTTGTTTTCTGCAATGGTAGGATTAAATGATGGGACGCATTAAAATTAATGCAAAAAAATAAACCAAGTAAAAGTCGTTGGAACACTTTTAAAACCACTCGGTTCTTTTCAAAAACCAACTTTTAAATGCGGAGCTTGAACCACTCCTTTTAAAAGCTATCCCGTTCCTTCGATTATATCAAGTTCACTACGTTCACGGTTTCACCAAAACCATTCGTAGCCCTCCGTCATTTCATATGAATATTCAATAGTATTCAAGCTATGTTTGTTGACCTTCGTCAAGGCATAGTGATTGGTAGCTGTTGGGTGTTCATATGTAGCATAGATAGATGCGTTGGTTTGGGACAGTCGTATTACTTTGTTGACCTTCGTCAAGGGTATATACGGGTGGGTTCAAATTAACCTGGACAATGACGGGTAGAACTTGACATGTGACTTATGCTTTGTTGACCTTCGTCAAGGTCATAAGAGCATAGGGCAAAATCCACATCGGGAGTTTCTAAAGAAACTGAAACTTGCTAGTGCTGCATACCATTTGGAGTGTGATGATTCTGGTAGTATTCCTTCAGTTTTATCGCACGATGATATTTGGATCCCGATTCTACTGTGAGTATATGCTACTCCTCGGGAACTTTCTCACTTAACGATCAATGTTATAAACCAAGTAGGTGTCTAGAAAGGTGTTAGCGGGGCTACGCCCACAGGGAAAAGAGGTTACTTAATTAAGGAACTTCGCGAAAGCGTTGGAAAACCTCCCTCGAAGTACCGACACTGGCCTGGCTGAACGGTTAAGCAAGTATTGTACGGTGAGATTGATCCCGACTAATTCTTCCTTTATGGTTTGAGGAGGGATTCGAGAGTCAGTGGGAGCCATCCTGTTTAGATAAATTAAAAACCAATCTAAACTTGCAAGAGCATCATGCTGAGTGTTTTCTTCTCTCTCTCTCTTAATTGCAACGACCCAGTGACCTCACCTAGGTTACATCTAGATAATAAATTGACTGAATCTGACTGTTATGACTGGCAAAGGTCTGTCCAGATGCCCATTGCCCATGACAAGCTGGGACACCTCTTAACTAATCCAACCCCTGCCGTCTCAGGACCAGTTTTCCCTGTCACGGATATTGATATCCAAAAGACATCGGAAAAAGACTGTGCGAAAGTCAAGTGCCTCGTGTTAGCCTCAGTTGATGGTGCATACCAGAGGCAGCACGAGAAGATGGACTTAGTTTTTATCTTCCTCCATAACAAAGATTTATATGGAGAGTAATCTCGTATCGCAAGATATGAGACCTCGAACAAATTGCTTCCAGCAAGGTTGGCTATCGGTTCATCTGTAGGGGGCAACGTCCTTACAGAGACCAGCGATTTTGAGCTCACGGACCTGAAGACCACGTTGAAGAACGTGTTGACTTGATTCTATAGTCTCTACCTTCTGCCCTGAAGGAAACCAGGGAAGTAGAAGGAAAGGGAAGGGCAAAAGTTTCGGGAATGGATGTAGTAAAAGAGGGACGTTCCTATTGTTACGGGAATGAACATGGGCAGAAGGATTGCAGGGTTATTAAAGACAGTAGCCAGAATTCGAAGCATGTTGTGGCTTCGGCTTCGGGTGTGTTTGTAATAGAGAACTGTATGTCAGTTAACCCTACTTCCTGGGTATTGGATACCGGATCAGGATCTCATATCTGTAATTCGTTACAGGCTCTGAGAAACCGTAGGGTTATCAAGATAGGTGATATGACTCTCAGGGTTGCTAACGGAATGAGCGTGTACGCTGAATCCGTAGGGGAATATCATCTTGGACTGACAACTGGGCAGATATTGATTCTGCGTAACTGTTTTTATGTACCAGGTGCGACTTGTAATATCATATCTGTATCCTTACTTTCTAAGGAAGGGTATGATTTTACTTTTGTAAGCGATGTGGTCAACATCCACCTAAATCGAGTTCTGATTGGGTCAGGTACATTAGAAAACGGGATATACGTATTGAATCAAGCTCAGATCTTCAGTGTCCAGAACACACTTAAAAGAAAGTCTCCGGAAACAAATCAGGCTTTCTTATGGCATTATAGACTGGGTCACATTAATGAGACACGGTTAACAAAGTTACATAAAGAGGGATACTTGAATCCGTTCGAGTATCAGTCTTATGCCATTTGTGAATTTTGTCTCATGGGAAAGATGACAAAGACTCCGTTCACTGGACACGGAGAAATAGCAAGCGAGCTCTTGGGACTCATACACAGTGACGTGTGTGGTCCAATGTCTACACATGCGCGAAGTGGTTATTCATAATTCATTACTTTCACAGATGATTTCTCTAGGTATGGACATGTCTTCCTAATGAAGCACAAATCCGAGGCCTTTGAGAAATTTCGGGAATACAAGAATGAAGTTGAAAAACAAACAGGCAAAAGTATAAAGACACTGAGATCTGATCGAGGTGGTGAATACTTGAGTGCCGAGTTTCTGGACTACTTAAAAGAGAATGGAATTCTCTCTCAGCGTACTCCTCCATACACACCACAACACAAAGGTGTATCGGAAAGGAGGAATCGAACCCTATTAGATATGGTTCGTTCCGGGGTGAGTAAGGCTGAGTTGCCGCGATCTTTCTGGGGTTATGCACTTGAAACAGCTGCATATCTCTTGAACAAGGCTCCAACCAAGACTGTGCCTACCACCCCATATCAGATGTGGAGTAGGAAGAAACCCTGTCTTAAGTATCTTAAGACATGGGGATGTCCAGCTTTTGTAAAGAAGCAGCATGCGGACAAGCTCGAGGCACGCTCAGTACTGTGTAAGTTTATGGGATACCCAAAGAACTCCATGGGGTATCTTTTCTATTCCGCAGAGGAACAAAAGGTTTTTGTTTCTCAGCATGCCCACTTCTTGGAAACTGAATTTTTAGAAAATCAGATAAGTGGGAGCGCAATAGAACTGGAAGAAATTCCAGAACCACAAGCTATTACTGAAAGCTTGGAAGAACCAGAAGTTTCAAGAGAACCGAACATCCCAACGCCACTCCGCAGGAGTGGTAGGCAGTCTCATCCGCCCGAGAGATACTACGGTTTTCACATAGACGGGGATAGAGAGGATTGCACTATAGATTATGGTGAGCCTACTAGCTTCCAGCAAGCCATTCAGAGCGGTGACTCAGTAAAATGGCTGGATGCAATGCGGACCGAGATGGAGTCCATGTACACCAACAAAGTTTGGACTTTGGACTTTGCTCCAGAAGGGGTAAAACCCGTAGGCTGCAAATGGATCTTCAGAAAGAAGATTGGTGTAGATGGGCAGGTTGAAACCTATAAAGCTAGACTTGTTGCAAAGGGTTTTCGTCAAAGAGCTGGTTTGGACTATGACGAGACCTTTGCTCCTACGGCTATGCTCAAATCCATTCGGATCCTTCTTGCCATTACTGCCTTCCACGACTATGAAATCTGGCAGATGGACGTAAAGACGGCTTTCCTAAATGGAAATTTAGAAGAGTGCGTCTATATGGATCAGCCAGAAGGATTCATTCAGAGTGGGAGCAGCGGTAAAGTGTGCAAGTTGCTCAAGTTCATCTATGGACTGAAGCAGACATCGCGGAGTTGGAACATCTGCTTTGATGATATCGTCAAGGAATTTGACTTTATTAAAAACCCAGATGAACCATGCATTTACAGTAAGATGGTAGGGAGAACTGTGGTATTCCTCGTCTTGTACGTGGATGACATTCTCCTAATAGGAAATGATATTCCTATGCTACAGCCAGTCAAAGGATTCTTGTCAGAGAGGTTCTCCATGAAGGACCTGGGCGATGCCAACTACATTCTGGGGATCCAGATCTATCGTGATACGTCTAAGAGGATGTTGGGACTTTCACAGTCCAGGTACATCGACACCATACTAAAAATATTCAGTATGGAAGATTCCAAGCGCGGTAATTTACCGGCTTGTCACGGGATCACCCTCTCCAAAGAGATGTCTCCCAAGACTGATTTGGAAAGGGATCACATGTCTATTATACCCTACGCTTCTGCGGTAGGCTCTATAATGTATGCGATGTTATGTACCAGACCAGATGTAGCATACGCATTGAGCGTTGTAAGCCGGTATCAGTCGGACCCAGGGGAGAAATACTGGATAGCGGTAAAGAACATTCTCAAGTACCTGAGAAGGACTAAGGAGATGTTCTTAGTGTACGGCGGAAAAGACCTCCAGATCGAGGCCTTTGCTGAATCCAGCTTCCAGAGTGACAAGGATGACTCCAAGTCCATGTCGGGTTATGTCTTTACCCTCAATGGAGGGGCGATTTGCTGGAAGAGTTCCAAGCAGGAAACCGTTGCTGACTCAACTATGGAAGCGGAGTACATAGCTGCTTGTGATGCCGCAAAAGAAGCTGTCTGGATGAAGAAGTTCTTCACGGAGCTTCAGGTGGTTCCTACCATTGTTGATCCAATACAGCTGTATTGCAACAACAACGGCGCTATAGCTTTAGCGAAGGAACCCAGGTCCCATCAGAAGTCCAGGCACATTTTGAGGCGGTACCACCAGATCAGGGAGATCGTAGATCGCCGGGAGATCGAGGTGAAGAGAGTAGATTCGGAGAATAACACTGCAGATCCACTTACAAAGGCCCTATCCCAGACTCAGTTCGAGCGGCTGATCGAGATGATAGGTCTTCGATACGCCAGTACATGGCCTTAGTGCAAGTGGGAGATTGTTAGCGTATATGCCCTAGAGGCCATTACTGTATCATACTAGTTTGTATATCACTTGATGGAAGCTTGGGATATTCACAGTTGTATAGGCAATCTTGCTCAAAATGGCAGTATGCTACTTGGTTTGCTTCTACTTCAATATGTGCATGTGTTTCTTTTAGCATATCGCTTATACATATTAGTAGAGCCCTTAGGATCTTTGCTTGATTACCAGCGTTGTGATGGCAGTCACACTTGTGGGGGCTGGGTAATCTATAAGCACATCCTTATACAGGTCCCTAGTCGTAGGACTATCGAGACAGGGCATCAATACTCCGGAGTAGACTAGCGTATACGCTTCTCATCCCAGCACGGGAGACGGTTTGTCCCACAGCCATCAGTACATCGTACTTGAGATAGTATGCGGGTGCTCGTTAGGTTACGAGTACACCGGACAGGACTCGTCGGGAACTGATGGTTGGTACTATACCTATCGTCAGTTATCAGTTCCCAGGTGACATGAGTACAGCTTAGTCCGCTGACTTGACACTGTCACTTCGCCTCGAGTGTGTTCCCACTGTACTTAGATTACTACCCTACCATGCCTCAAAGGAGCCGTGCAAACAGCTAGTAGTTGGATGCAGTACCGAAGCACTTGGAGGCAGTGACGGTTAGACATGATTCGTCTCTCCCGGTATTGGGGGTTGATATCGCGCTGTGTCTAGGAGAGCCATTACACGAGTAGTCCCTGGCCAGGGCAAGCGAGATATACTGGTAGGTTTCCAGTGTTATCTCAGGGTGTTCTGGGCTACACTCTGACATGACTTGTACCGCTATTAGGGGACTGACGTTTACCACCCCCTAGGCCCGTCATGCGATATTCTCAGACGAACGGACCGGACTGTACGGAGATTGTCACATACAGGCTCAGTAGGAGTTCGGATGGGTTTACCTCATCGGCCTTCTTATCGACATCTACCTGGGGACCGTTACATACAGCTAGTGCCGCTTGCGGTCTGTGGTTAAACCCACTGCCAGCTTAGTGTCGAGTCTTTAGAGTCCCACACAGAGAGTTTCCCTGCACTGAGCGAAACGTGTAGAGGCCGTATGGTTTTACGGCAGGGCTGCGATCACTTACGCACACTAGTGTGCATATGCTGTTCGGGCAGGCAATGCTAGTGGGCTTTGGTTTAAGCCGGATCCTAGTATTGCACGGATGGATTAGTTTTGTCTTCTGTGCATTCGCATTCTACAGAATGCGGATGCGGGTGTGTATGCACAGTTTTGAGGAGCGAAGAAGGAGGAGGTGCCTCATTAGGGTTTTGGCAGTTGGTTCGGCCAAAACCGTTATGTGGCAGGCTCATTAGGGTTTCGACAGTTGATTCGGTCAAAATCATTTTGAGGCGGACTCATTAGGGTTTTGGCACTTCGTTCGGTCAAAGCCATTATGAGCCGGGGACATTATTTACTAATCTTTTCAGTAATAATTATATGATGGCTAATTGCTTTGACCATTTGACCATATTTGACCACACTTGACTTTGTTGACCGTTTGACCAAAGTTGACTTTGACCTTCATGAGAGGTCTAGAGTTTTCTTTGGATTTCTTTTTCTTTTTGGATTATGAAAATGGTCAAGTCATTAGTAGCCATTAACTTTATCATGAAAGGATTGGTAATGATGGTGTTTATGTATTATTGAACCATGGTGCCTTTTTTCTTTAGTTGATAATTCATTTCTCATTCTCTCTCTTGTAAGAAGAAAAGAAAAAGAGCTCCATGGTTGCTAGTTCTCCTTGATCTTCCTCCTCTTGAAATTTTCTTTTGATCTCATGTGTTGAGAGAAAAAGAATCCACATAGACAAACACTTCCATCAACCTCTTCTACACAACCTAGGACATCAAGACTAGCGATCTTGTTGCCCTAGTTGCCTTGGCTCGAGGTGGAGCTCGGTGTACAACTCTCGGGTGGATCATCTTCGACTCAAGGAGGCCGCGGAGGTGACCAAGATCCGGATCGATCCTCGGAGCGTGGACGGACGAGTAGGACAGCGGAATGAAGACCCGAAGGACCGGTATCCTGAGGTATAATCTCTATGGCATAGTAGATAGCACCTCAAGTAGTTTGCTAGTTTCTAGTTTAGCAAAGATCCTTCTTTAGTCCATGTTGCCTTTGCGCCAAAAATTGTTTTTCGCCGTTTCCGCCTCCCCGTAAGAACCGGGGTGAGCAACGTGGACTTACAAGTTGTGTGCAATGGTGGTGCAGTTTGGATTTATTTGTACATTTGATATTGCGGGGCGAGCGACCAACATGTGGACCGCCGTCACTGCCTGTTTGTATAATATTCTTTTGGGACACGACCGGGCTGAGGTCGATGTACCCGTTGTACATATTTTCATTTCTGTACTAGGTTTACCCCAGGACGGTGTGCACAGATAGCAGGGTTCTGGAGGGCAACGGGTCCGCATCTCATGGCTTTTAGAGGCAGATGGCCTCACTCTAGAATTGGCAAACTATTCGCCACACTCGTAGGGGGTACAGGTTGACCCAAGGTGGGGTGCTCAAGTTACAGGATTCCGTGAAGTGCAGGGTGGTCCATTCACTTTGCTGTAGGGGGCTGCCACGCCTCATGTTTTGGAGGGTAACTTGCCGCACCCGTAGGGGTCTAGGTTTCTTTGCACAGGCTATCTACACGACCAGGGGTACGTCGGGTTTCAGTAGCGGCTCTGTGAAACCCGGGGATCCCAGATTATCTGTATTGTTCTATGATGCTTATTAATTTTCTGTAATGTTGCATTTATCACGCCTGGAGTGATTATTGTATATTGGTATATATACTAGTAGATGTTGTATATGTTTTACACCCGCGCTAGTCCAGTCCCCGCTCTGTCGTTAGTTAAGTAACCTAACGGGTGATGACGGGACCCAATGATGAATGCGGATGGCATATACGTACATTTTATTTTCGTTCTTTTCTGGTGTGATTAGTTGATGGGACCGCGTTGATTCTGATCAATTCAAAGGAAAACAAACCTGTTTGGACATTGTTGGAACAGTTTTAAAAAAGTGTTATTACAAAGACATTTCCTTTTGTTTTGCACAGTAGTATTCGGTTGGAATATCCTGCACCTCATTCGACGAGGCAAGGGCCGAGATCCCTTCACCGGGAGTGACCCCTTGGACAGAAGTTTACTTCAGGGTAATAACTTCACTATAGTCAATTACATGTTGCTTTGCATCGCGGTATTCAGTTGGAATATCCTGCACCTCATTCCACGAGGAAAGAGCGGAGATCCCTTCACCGGGAGTGACCTCTTTAGCAAAGGTTTTCGCCACTATATTTTATAAAAAGCTATCAGATTCCTTCAGCGAAATCAAGTTCATTACGTTAAAGGTTTTTCGCCAAAAACCAGCCGTAGCCCTCCATCATTTCTTTTGGGTATTCAGTAGTATTCAAGCTATGTATTTCGACCAAAACCAAGGCATAGTGTTTGGTAGCTGCTGGGTATTCATTTGTTGCATAGATAGATGAGTTGGTTTGGGAAAGTCGTTCTGCCATTTTGGCCAAAGTCAAGGGCATGTGCGGGTGGGTTCAAATTGACAAGATAATGATGGGTAGAACTTGGCATGTGACTTATGGCATTTTGGCCAAAGTCAAGGTCATAAGAGCATAGGGAAAAAATCATATCGGGAGTTTCTAAAGAAACTAAAACTTGCCAAGTTTGCACATACCTTCTGGAGTGTGATAACATAAGTGGATTCCGTCACGTTATCATACGATGAGAGTTGGATCCCGATTCCCACTGATGAGTTGGTTTACTCTTCGGGTGATCCCGATTGATTCTTCTTTTAGGTTTGGAGGAGAATTTGACAGTACAGTGGGAGGTTTCCTGATTAGATAAAGTGATAACCATTCTGATCTAGGTTAGAGTGCACACAGAGTGTTTCTTTTCTCTCTCTCTCTTTGGCAGCGACCTTTGACCGACCCTAGACAATGACTCGGTGACCAAGGACCGAACCTTCTTAAAATACTGGCTTTTGGATTGTCTAAGTTGCATAAGTCATTGCCGCTCCTTCTTTTACCCTTTGCATTTCTCAGAACACCTCGTATCACTGCGAGCATCCACTTCCATTGGATAGATCCATCGTATGGTTGTATACGAACTCGAAGGGACTTCGTCGAGGATGGATCCAGGTTCAGGAGAAAATGAATTGGTTTATTCAGTTGTCTTTTATTATCACCTTCTCTCATGTTGCGAGGGCTCCTTAGTTGAGGAGAGTACACCTATTACGCTTATTGGATAGTCTTCTTCCAAGCCATAGGCAGATGCCAAAAGGTAGGGAATGAAGAAAACCAATTAGCCTAAGTAGGGTGTACAGAAGGTAATAAGTAAAGACAAAATAAAGGGATTAGAAAGAAGGCAAAGTAAATTGCGACAGCTATCATTCACGACCAAACCGTGTAGTTCATCGCCACTCCTACTTCACCTTTGCTTTTTTCCCCAGTTCGGGAGAAATAGAATAAGGAATTATTCAGTTGTCTTTTATCATCACCTTCCCTCAGGTTGCGAGTACTCCTTGGTTTAGCAGGGTACACCTATTATGCTTACTGGATAGTCTTCTTCCAAACCATAGGCTGGTGCCGAACGGTAGGGAAGGAAGAAAACCACTTAGCCTAAAAGGGTGTACAGAAGGTAATGAGTAAAGACAAATAAAGGGATTTGGAGAGATGGCAAAGAAATATACGGTTACAGTCATGAATTGGATTATGAAAGATCCATTACTAGGAATACCAGGATACCCCTACGAAACATTTTCATATTTCAGTTTCACTGTGCATTGTTAAAGGAAAACTGATTTCCCGATTAGATACTTACTCCAGGGTATGTATTTACCAGATATGATTCTCACATCTGTATAGTTTTACAGATGATGAGTGGGAGCAAGTTATTGGGAACTAGGTGATCATCCTCATTATATCGGAATTCGTTGTGATTGGTGATATTTAAGGAAATCTCTTGGGTTTTTGCCGGACGGCATGTATTTGGTTTTGAGTATCCGTTGTTGTGCACCAATTTCAAAATGATATATCTGTACGTTTATTTTTATAAAGTGAGATATAACTTTTTGAAATTATGTCCATGACATTTACCTATATCAGTTGACGATTGGGTAAGGAGCATTGAACAACGGAGTAGTTCTTAACCATAAGTACAGTTTTCAACCTACGATGCACAGGTTTTGAGTTATTCAACTCAGCGGACTTATACAGAGTATTGTATGTTGTCCAATGTCCATCAGGACAAAGGGGTTGGTCATCGTACTATGTTCTGATTACTTATGACTTCTCTAGTTTTTAGACAAGTGTTTCGTAGAAATACAAGATCTAAGTTTTGAGAAGTTGTGGGTATAGGAATAAAGTAAAGAACCAGATATCGCAAGTATCGGAATTCTTCAAAGAGATCAAAGATGTAGATACTTGTGATTGGTATTCAGTTGATAGTAATAGTTTTGAGAAACTTGTTTCTCTTTCAGGTTACTCATAATTGGATGTATTCCTAAGTTGAGTAATACTGATTAGCCTCTCTCCATTAAGTTGATATGCACTGGAGACAGCTGCATGATTTGAATCTGGTTCCAAATTAAATAAGTGCCAAAGTTTCTATATTGGATATAGAATGGTTCATATCTTAACAATGTTAAGGTACGGCGAGTTGTCCGGCTTATGATTAAAACCAGACTCTGGATAACTCAAGGCACGTTTCTGTAATGACAGTTTGTGGGTTGACCCAGGATATTACGAGGGTTGACTTTCTACCATTTGGTAGATCAATGGTGATATTGTTCTTAACTCGCCACAGTTTTAGTAAAATGGATTTTTTTCAGAAAACAGTAGTGGGAGTATGGTAGAACTGGAAGTGAATCCAGAACCGCAAACGATTACGGAAAATTTAATAGAACCTAAAGATTCAATCAGGTTTGACATTCCATTAGCCACTCCGCAGATATGGTGGGTAACCTCAGGCACCCGAGAGGTACTCCGGTAGCCTCAAGGACAGTGACAGGGAGGTTCTTGTTTACCCAGACTTGACACTATTGTTGTTCCAGGCTATGAGACCCGGCAGGAGGTTAAGTTTAGCGTCGTTCTAAACTACCTTTAGAAGTGCACGTATATATTATTCTGCCAGAGGGTTGTTGTGGTCAGTGGGAGCAGCGGAAGCATAGTGGTCAAGTAGCTTTTGTCTATTTATAGACTAGAGCAGATATAGCGGAGATAGATCATCTAATTTTGATGTGACAGTCATGGATTTGACTTCGTCAAAATAGAGGATGGATCTGTTAAGAAGGTAGTAGGGTGTGATGTCCTGGTATTTGGACGACATACACAGGGTAGGAAGTAAAAATCCTATACTACGATCGGTTGTACTGTGGTTGTCACACAGTTGTTTCTCTTTATAGGATATGGATATAACATCAGACATTCTGGTTACTAGGTCTATGGTTTTAGATCTAGATTTGGGTAGTTTCCCAATGTGGGTACTTTGACAGTATTCTAATAGTATTTTAGAATGGACGACTCCTTGCATGGTGGTGTACCTACAGGTGATGGAGTCTCCCTCTCTAAAGGTGTCTTACAGACTAAAGGGGAGAGGAATGTGCATGATTGGCATATCACTTTCTTAGGCAATTGAGTCAATCGTGAGATGTCAAGTACCACACCAGATGTTGTTTTTGCACTAGATGCAATAAGTTTATATTAATCCAATCCTGGAGAAACATTCGGAGGCAGTTTTAGAACATAAGTGGATGTTCTACGGATTTGATAACGGCAGCCTCCTTCGAGAGACGGTTATCATTCCAGGCTTCCAAAGGTGACATGGATGACAGAGTGATTGTCAGAGTTATAGTTTTCCATCTGATGAGGGGGCAGTATTATGGACAGGTGCTCCATGAGGATACTGTAGGAGGCATGGTGCAGGATACTGATTAGGTTCAGTTGACGATACAGTCTAAGAAGTTTGGATTTGGTGTTCATTTATGAACTAGGTCCCATCAGATATCCAGACATATTCTAATAAAGGTATTACTCGATTCGGGAGATGGTTTTCTCCGTGAACTTGAGATTAAGAGAGACATAGAAAGAAACATCAGGGCGGATCCACTCATTGAGGTTATTTCTCGAATACAATAGTTTTACAAACGGGCTTTATGAAACGGATTAGTAGAGGAGTTGGGTGTTCGGTATCACACGGGCTGTGAGTATGCGATATCGCAATAATTAGTCTTAAGTGCAAGTGGGAGATTGTTGAATAAAGTGCCCTCAAAGTCAATTATTGGATCGAAGGTACGTGATTGCAATGATTGAGGAGGACCTATACCGATAGCACAGTCTTACTCGAGATGATAGTATGCTATCTGGTTTGCCTTTATCAGTCGTGTACAGGTTCAGGTGACTGATCACTGTTACACGTTGATAGAGCCCTTAGGATCTTGCTTGACTACCAACAGTATGATGGCGATCATATATGTGAGAGTTGGGTAGTCTATAAGCACATCCTTAATAGCGGTCCCTAGTCATGGGAGTTTCGAGACAGGGCATCGATACTCCGGAGTAGACTAGTGTATACAGTCGAGACCCCGACGAGGGCCGGTGGCCAGTCTCATAAGCCACTGGTGTCATTTGGATCACCTAAGATCTATACAGGTGCTCATTGGGTTATGAGTACACCGGACAGGACTCGCCGGGAACCTGCTAGTTGGTATTTATACCTAACATCAGATAGCAGTTCCCTGGTGACATGTGTACAGGTTAGTTCATCGACCTGAGGTCGTCATTTGTCTCGTGTGGGTTCCCACTGTGCTTTGATTTCTACCCTACCACGGCTCAAAGGAGTCGTGCAAACAGGTCTTTATTGGGTACAGTCCCGAGCCACATAGAGGCAAGTGAGCGGATCGGCAGGGGATTCGTCTCTCTCGGTATTGGGGGTGAGATCGTGCTGTGTCTAGGTGAGCCATTACATAAAGCCCTCGGCCGAAGCAGGAGAGTTACTGGTAGGTACTCCAGTAGTATCTCAGGGTGTTCTGGGCTACACTCCGACACGACTTATACCGCTCTTGGGGGTCTGACGTTACCAGTCCCTAGGCCCGATATGCGATACTCATAGACGAGCGGACCGGACTGTATGTATATTGTCACTGATAGGCTCAGTAGGGTTCCAGGATAAGTTCGCTCATCGGCTTCCCTTAAGGCCAATACATGGGCAGCCGTTACGCACAGTTAGTGCCGCTGACGTGCTTGTGGTTAAACCTACTGCCAGGGTACTGACGAGTCTTTAGAGTCCCCCACAGATAGTTTCCCAAATTCGGGCGAAACGTTGTAGAGGCCGTATGGTTTTATGGCAGGGTTCGGAAAATGCACGTGCGTTTACGCACGGGTCATATTTCGGGCAGATAATACTGCTAGGCTTTGGTTTAAGCCGGATCCATGTATTATACTGTGTAGATATAATATCTTTGTCTCAGTTGCATTTGTATTCGGTCGTAATACAAATGCGAGTATGTATGTACAGTTACGGGGTCATCCTGAAATTCGTTTCGGGATCGCTTTTGGAAGTTGCCAGTTTTCTATCACCCGTCTTAAACATTCGGTTTAATGCGGAATTATCTTTTTCTTTGAGGGTGAGTCATGAGGGTGAGTCTTGAGTGGAAGCTTCTTGTTGGTGACTAGGTTTAGTGTGTCACCATTTTGCATTAATGGTTGATGATGTGTTATTAGTGAGTCACCTTTTCCATTAATGCCTTTTGGTTTGAACTTGGATATTTCTTCTTGATCTTTTCCTTTATGGTTACCCCCCTTTGCTCCTACACTCACCCCCTCCTCATATATGTGGCCGGCCCCTCTTTTGGAAGAAATAATGTTGATGGAAATGGTATGATATATTTGATAAATTTCCTTGTTCATTTCATAAAAGTTTCAAAAGGCAACTTCATTAACCGTTCGTCCATGGTTTTGGATGAAACGAGACAAAGTATTCTACTCATTCTCTACATCAATCTTGGACATGTCGGCTAGCAAACTTCATGTCCGAGTTACCTCGGTTCAGAGGCGGGAGCCCGTATAAAGATCCGTTGACGTGGTGCCACCTGGACGAGGAGACCGGAGATCCAGCGAGATCGGAGCAGCCGCAAAGGTGCGTAGGATGAAGGCTAAAGACCGAAGGACTCGGATCGTTCGGTATAGCCTTTCTACCCACTTTGTAGTTTGTTAGTCTAGCGTTAATGACAAGATCCAGGTTATAGTATGCGATAGCGCCAGTTAAAAAGTTTTTGTTCCGTGTTTGGCGTCTAAAAGACGGCCGGGGCGCTACCGTAGACTTACACTGTCGTAGGAAAGGCCATTGGAAGAAAGATTGCAAAGCTTGGATTGCCAAGAACCAGGACCCGAAGCAAGTTGTGGCTTCGGCTTCAGGTGTGTTTGTAATTGAAAATTGTCTGTCAATCAACTCTACTTCCTGGGTATTGGATACCGGATCATGATCTCATATATGCAATTCATTGCAGGTACTGAGAAACTGTAGAGTGCTGAAGGTTGGTGATATGACCCTCCAGGTTGCTAACGGAGCTAACGTGAATGCTGTGTCCGTAGGGGATTATCACCTTGGATTGACGAGTGGACATATTTTGGTTTTGTGCAACTGTTTTTCTGTACCTAGTTTAACGTGTAATATCGTATCAGTATCGTTGTTATCGAAGGAAGGTTATAATTTCATGTTTGTAAGCAATGTTGTTAACATCCACCTAATCATGGTTTGATTGGGTCCGGTACACTAGATATCTGTATATACGTGTTAAACCAATTACAGATTTTCAATGTCCAGAAAACACTGAAAAGAAAGTCTCCAGATATAAATCAGGCTTTCTTATGGCATTGTAGACTAAGTCACATCAATGAGACAAGGTTAACTAAGTTACATAAAGAAGAATATTTGGATCCGTTCGAATATCAATCTTACGCTACTTGTCAATCATGTCTCAATGGAAAGATGACAAAGACTCCATTCACTGGACATGGAGTAAGAGAGAGCGAGCTCTTAGGACTCATACACAACGATGTATGTGGTCCAATGTCTACACATGCAAGAAGCGGTTTTTCATATTTCATTACTTTTACGGATGATTACTCTAGGTATGGATTCATTTTCTTGATGAAACATAAATCCGAGGCTTTTGAGAAATTCCGAGAATATAAGAATGAAGTAGAAAACCAAACCGGCAAAAGTATCAAGACACTGAGATCTGATCGAGGTGGTGAATACTTAAGTGCCGAGTTCCTGGATTACCTAAAAGAGAATGGAATTCTCTCTCAGCTTACTCTTCCATACACTCCATAACACAACGGTGTATCGGAGAGACAGAACCGAACCCTATTGGATATGGTACGTTCCATGATGAGTAATGCTGAGTTACCGCGATCTTTCTGGGGTTATGCACTAGAATCAGCTGCATATCTTTTGAACAGGGTTCCTACCAAGACTGTGCCTACCACACCATATCAGATGTGGAGTGGGAAGAAACCCTATCTTCAGTATCTGAAGATATGGGGATGTCCAGCTTTTGTTAAAAAGCAGCATGCAGACAAACTCGAGGCACGCTCAGTACAGTGTAAGTTTGTGGGATATCCAAATAACTCCAAAGGGTATTTTTTCTATTACGCAGAGAAACAAAAGATTTTTGTTTCTCGTAATGCCCATTTTCTAGAACAACAGTTTTTAGAAAAGGAAACAAGTGGGAGCGCAATAGAACTGGAAGAAATTCCAGAACCACAAACTACTACTGAAAGTTTGGTAGAACCAGAAGTTCCAGAAGAACGGGACATTCCCACACCCCTCCGCAGGAGTAGTAGGCCATCTCATCCGCCTGAAAGATACTACGGTTTTCTCATAGACGGGGATAGAGAAGATTGCGTCATTGATAATGATGAACATACTAGCTTCCAGCAAGCCATCCAGAGCGGAGACTCTGTAAGATGGCTGGATGCAATGCGGAGCAAGATGGAGTCCATGTACACCAACTAAGTATGGACTTTGGACTTTGCTCCAGATGGGGTAAAACCCATAGGATGCAAGTGGATCTTCAGGAAGAAGATTAGTGTAAATGGACAGGTGGAAACCTATAAGGTTAGATTTGTTGCAAAGGGTTTTCGTCAAAGATCTGGTTTGGACTATGACGAAACTTTTTCTCCAGTGGCTATGCTCAAATCCATTCGGATCCTTCTTGCCATTGCTGCCTTCCATGATTATGAGATCTGGAAGATGGACGTAAAGACGGATTTTCTAAATGGTAATTTGGAAGAATGCGTCTATATGGATCAGCCAGAAGATTTCAATCAGAGTGGGAGCAGCGGGAAAGTGTGCAAGTTGCTTAAGTCCATTTATGGACTAAAGCAGGCATCGCGGAGCTGGAACATCTATTTTGATGAAACGGTCAAAGAATATGACTTTATCAAAAATCCAGATGAACCATATATTATAGTAAGATTGTAGCATGAACTGTCGTATTCCTCGTCTTGTACGTGGATGACATCCTCTTGATAGGAAATGGCATTCCTATGCTACGATCTGTCAAAGGATTCTTGTCACATAGGTTCTCCATGAAAGACCTCGGTGATGCCTCTTACATTCTGGGAATCCAGATCTATCGTAATAGATCTAAGAGGATGTTGGGACTTTCGCAGTCCAGGTATATCAACACTATACTGAAAAGATTCAGTATGGAAGATTCTAACCGCGGTAATTTACCGGCTTGTCATGGAATCACTCTATCCAAAGAGATGTCTCCCAAGACTGATTTGGAAAGGGATCGCATGTCAGTTATACCCTACGCTTCTACAGTAGGCTCTATAATGTATGTGACATTGTGCACCAGACCAAATGTAGCTTACGCACTAAGCATGGTAAGCCGGTATCAGTCAGACCCAGGGGAGAAGCACTGGATAGCCGGAAAGAACATTCTCAAGTACTTGAGAAGGACTAAGGATATGTTCTTGGTTTACGGCGGAAAAGACCTCCAGATCGAGGCTTTTGCTGACTCCAGCTTCCAGAGTAACAAGGATGACTCCAAGTCCATGTCAGGTTGTCTTTACCCTCAATGGAGGGGTGGTGTGCAGGAAGAGTTCCAAGCAGGACACCATTGCTGACTCGACGATGGAAGCGGAGTATATCACTGCTTGCGATGCCGCAAAAGAAGTAGTCTGGATGAAGAAGTTCCTAACAGAACTTCAGGTGGTTCCTACCATTGTTGATCCAATACCGCTGTATTGTGATAACAACAACGCTATAGCTTTAACGAAGGAACCCACGTCCCATCAGAAGTCCAGACACAACTTAAGGCGGTATCACCTGATCAGGGAGATCATTGATCGCCGGGAGATCGAGGTCTGGAGAGTTGCTACAGAGGAGAACACTGCAGATCCATTCACAAAGGCCTTACCTCATACACAGTTCGAGAGGCTACTCGAGATGATAGGTCTTCGATACGCCAGTACATGGCCCTAGTGCAAATGGGAGATTGTTAGTGTATATGCTTTAGGGGCCATTATTGTATCATACTAGTTTGTATATTACTTAATGGAAGCTTAGGATATTCACAATTATATTAACAGTCTCGCTCAACATAGTAGTATGCTACTTGGTTATATCTATCTTAATATGTGTATATGTTTCTTTTAGCATATCACGAATACATATTGATAGAGCCCTTAGGATCTTGCTTGACTACCAACGTTGTGATGGCAGTCACACTAGTGGGGGCTGGGTAGTCTACAAGCACATCCTTTTTCAGGTCCGTAGTCATAGGATTATCGAGACAGGGCATCAATACTCCGGAGTAGACTAGTGTGTACGCTTCTCATCCCAGTTAGGGAGATGGTCTGTCCCACAGCCATCAGTATGTCGTACTGGAGATAGTATGCAGGTGCTCGTTGGGTTACGGGTACACCAGACAGGACTCACAGGGAACTGTTGGTTAGTATTATACCCATCGTCAGTTAACAGTTCCCAGGTGACATGAGTACATCATAGTCCGTATGTTGGTGTATATGCCCTAGAGGCCATTACTGTATCATACTAGTTTGTATATTACTTGATGGAAGCTTGGGATATTCACAGTTGTATAGACAATCTTGCTCGAAATGGTAGTATGCTACTTGGTTTGTTCTACTTTAATGTGTACATATGTTTCTTTTAGCATATCGCCTATACACATTAGTGGAGCCCTTAGGATCTTTGCTTGATTACCAGCGTTGTGAACACTAGTGGGGGCTGGGTAATCTACAAGCACATCCTTATATAGGTCCCTAGTCGTAGGATTATCAAGACAGGGTATCGATACTCCGGAGTAGACTAGCGTATGCGCTTCTCATCCCAGCAGGGGAGACGGTCTGTCCCACAGCCGTCAGTACGTTGTACTTGAGATAGTATGCGGGTGCTCGTTAGGTTACGAGTACACCGGACAGGACTCGTCGGGAACTGTTAGTTGGTACTATACCTATCGTCAGTTATCAGTTCCCAGGTGACATGAGTACAGCTTAGTCCGCTGACTTGACACTGTCACTTCGCCTCGAGTGTGTTCCCACTGTACTTTGATTACTACCCTACCACGGCTCAAAGGAGTCGTGCAAACAGGTAGTAGTTGGGTGCAGTCCCGAAGCACTTGGAGGCAGTGACGGTTAGACAGGATTCGTCTCTCCCGGTATTGGGAGTTGATATCGCGTTGTGTCAAGGAGAGCCATTACACATAGTCGTCCCTGGCCAGGGCAAGCGAGATACACTGGTAGGTTTCCAGTGTTATCTCAGGGTGTTCTGGGATACACTCCGACACGACTTGTACCGCTATTAGGGGACTGACGTTTACCGCCCCCTAGGACCGCCATGCAATATTCTTAGACGAACAGACCGGACTGTACGGAGACTGTCGCATTCAGGCTCAGTAGGAGTTCGGGTGGGTTCACCTCATCAGTCTTCTTGTCGGCATCTACCTGTGGACCGTTACGTACAGCTGGTACCGCTTGCGGCCTATGGTTAAACCTACTTCCAGCGTAGTGTCGAGTCTTTAGAGCCCCACACAGAGAGCTATTCGCCTTTGGGCAAAACAGAGTAGGCGTCGCATGGTTTTGCGACAGGGTTCGTTCACATCCGTGCACTTGTGCACGTTCGGTGTCCGGGCAGTTATTACAAGCGGGCTTTGGTTTAAGCCAGATCCTAGTATACATTTTGGGATTGGTTTTATCTCGTTTGTATTCGTGTTCCTCAGAACACGGATGCGGGTGTGTATGCACGGTTGACAGAGGCAGAGGATTCTCATTAGGGTTATTGACTGTTGACCTTTTCTAAACCCTAATGAGAATAAGAAATATGATTAATAATAATATTAATTAAGTATTATTATGCCATGGTTGATTTGAAAGTTTGACTTTTGTTGACTTGTTGACTTTGTTGACCAGTTGACTATTTTGGACTCATTGACCATCATCATTTCATAGCTATCATTTCATGGCTATGACTATTGCTTGCTTGTTGTTTACAAAATGCATTAAATGGATGAAATGATAATGGCCATTGATATAAACCATCACAATACACTTAATTATTATTATTATCATGATTGTTTTGTTTTTTGAGAGCATGGTTGTAAAAAGTCAAGCTCATTCTATCATTCTCATTCTCTCTCATCCAAGCTCTCCCTCTTCCTCACTTCATGGCTCTCATGTCTCATGAGTTGAGAAACATGAGCCATTGAGATAAAAACCCTAAAAAACACTTCTCTACTCATTTTAAAATTCAAGGTCTAGCAAGCCAAGGACTTTAGTTTCCTTTCGGTTGAGGTAGGAGCCTAAGGTAGAAGCTTTCGGGTGGATCCATCTTTGGCAAGAGGAGACGACGAGGTGAGGCCGATCCAACCACTCCAAGGAGCAAGAAGAGAAGGAGTTCAAGACCAAGGTATAACCCCTAACATAGTAGTTAAACTTGTAGTTAGGTTGCTAGATGTTAGTTTAGCAAAGTTCCTATTCTAAAGTCCATGTTACCTTCACCGTAAAAATCATTTTTTTACCATTTCCGCATCCTCGAAAGAACCGGGAAGGGTAACATGGACTTACAGTGGTATCAGAGCCTAGCTAAACACTATCTAGCATGTTAGCAAACTATCTAGAATTTCGATCGGAGAAAAAAATCACAAAACACACCCGAGAACTGAACTTTCTGCCGATTTTAAACTACTCTAAAAATAATTTGACACATCTTGAAAATCGGCTCAGGGTTTTTTGTAAAAACACAGCAAAAACGAGCCAGCGAGTCGACCAACTCACCGCGGAACCGCGGCTAGAACAAGCTTCTTGCCGCGGATCCGCGGCCGAGTTGACTCGGCCGTGGATCGTTTATCCTGCAGTGTAATCAGTGTGCTGTTTTGGGATTTTTAGAATATGTTGTTTCTGCCCTGATTTTCCAGAAAACAAATTTGTGTTTGGGGTGGTTACAAATCCGTATTTTGATCGAAGTTCTGTAGATTTTAGCTAATGGGTTATATCTGTGATGTGATATATGTATTGAACGTCTGTTAATCGCTATACGTCGATTATTAGGGATTATACATATCTGTGATCTGTAATGTTGATGGTTTGTGTATATGAATTCGTTGGATTGTCGCGGATGAATAGCCGGGGGGTTGTGAGATGAGAGTTTTCTTTTCTTTTCATTTGATGTAATATGTAATTGATGTAATATTATTTGTATGGCCGCACATCCGGGATGAGGTTGTAGCCGCCATTATATAATTTCTTTTACTATTTTTGCTCCTAAGATAGACCCAAGGTGGGGTGCACAAACTACCGGGTACCTCGAAGTGCCAAGTGGCCTACTCACGTTGTTGAGGGAGGTTGCTTCACTTCGGGTATTTGGCGGGTAGTTTACCACACCCGTAGGGGTCTAGGGTAGGGTCTTGGCTATTCATCGCGACCGTGTAATCCGCTTTGCATTGCAGGCTCGAACGAAACGCGGATTCCTAGTATATCCAATGTGTTCATCTGTGATCCGGAATGGCTATCATTGCATTTGACGAATGTATATATCTATATATGATATCTATTTAGATGTTGCTTATGTTTTGCATTCGCGCTAGTCCAGCCCCCGCTCTGTCGTTAGTTAAGTAACCTAACGGGTAATGACGGGGCCCCGTGGCGAATGCGGATGGCATAAGCGTACGTCATATTTTCGTTGTTTTCTGCAATGGTAGGATTAAATGATGGGACGCATTAAATTAATGCAAGAAAATAAACCAAAGTTAAAGTCGTTGGAATAATTTCAAAACCACTCGGTTTCTTTTCAAAAACAACTTTTAAACGCGGAGCTTGAACTACTCCTTTTGAAAGCTATCTCGTTCCATCGATTATATCAAGTTCACTACGTTCACGATTTCGCCAAAACCATTCGTAGCCCTCCGTCATTTCATATGGATAGTCAAAAGTATTCAAGCTGTGTTTGTTGGCCAAAGTCAAGGCACAGTGATTGGTAGCTATTGGATATTCATATGCAGCATAGGTAGATGCGTTGGTTTAGGACAGTCGTACTGCCTTGTTGGCTAAAGTCAAGAGTAGGTACGGGTGGTTTCAAATTAACATGGAGAATGACGGGTAGAACTTGATATGTGACTTATGATTTGTTGGCCAAAGTCAAGGTCATAAGAGCATGGGGAAAAAATCCACATCGGGAGTTTCTAAAGAAACTGAAACTTGCTAGCGCTGCATACCATTTGGAGTTTGATGATTCTGGTAGGATTCCTTCAGTTTTGTCACACGATGATATTTGGATCCCGATCCTACTGTGAATATATGCTACTCCTCGGGAAATTTCTCACTTAACGATCAATGCTATAAACCAAGTAGGTGTCTAGAAAGGTGTTAGCGGGGCTACGCCCCCAGGGAGAAGAGGTTCTTTAATTAAGGAACTTCGCGAAAGCGTTGGAAAACCTCCCTCGAAGTACCAACACTGGCCTGGCTGAACGGTTAAGCAAGTATTGTATGGTGAGATTGATCCCGACTAATTCTTCCTTTTTGGTTTGAGGAGGGATTCGAGAAACAGTGGGAGCCATCCTGTTTAGACAAACTAAAAACCACTCTAAACATGCAAGAGCATCATGCTAAAGTGTTTCTTCTCTCTCTCCTAATTGCAGCGACCAATCGTCATGACCGGACTTAAGTTACTACTAGATAAAAAATATACTGACAGGGCCAAACTATAAAGATTAGCTCAGGAATGTCAAAATGGCAATCACTTATGACAAGTTGGGGTATCTCCTTACCACCAAAGCTCCCCCTGTCCCAGGTCCCACCTCCAGCGTCACGGATAAGGAAATCCGTAAAACCTGGGAGATCGACTACGTGAAGGCCAAGTGCCTCGTGCTTGCCTCTATGGACAATGAACATCAGAAGAGGCACAAGAATATAGACCTAGAATCCATTTTTCTCCATACGAAGGAACTATATGGAGAGTAATCCCGTATCGCTAGATACGAAGTCTCAAAAAAGTTGTTTTCGGCGAGATTGGCCGTCAGATCATCGGTAGCGGAACACGTGCTTAAGATGATTGGCGTCATTGAAGAGCTCGCGGACCTTGGGACCACGTTAGAGAACGAGCTCTATACGGACTTGATTCTCCAGTCCCTTCCTTCCACTTACGCCCAGTTTATCCTGAACTTCAACTTGCAAGGAAAAGAAGTTGAACTTCCGGAGCTTCTCAACATGTTGAGGAGTGCAGAGGGCACCTTACAGAAAGTAAGGGAAACATCCACTTTGTTTGTTGAAGGATCTTCCTCTTCTAGGTCCAAGACGAAAGCCAAAGGAAAGAAGAAGAAAGCCCCCACCAAACTAAGGGACGGTGTTAGTAAAGTGGAAACGAAGGGAAAAGCTAAGGCAACAAAGATAGCGGGACAGCTTGTGGAAAAAGAAGAGTGCTTCTATTGTCATAAGAAAGGACACTGGAAAAAGGATTGCAGGGCTTGGAAGGCCAAGAACCAGGACCCGAAGCAAGTTGTGGCTTCGGCTTCAGGTGTGTATGTTATTGAAAACTGTCTATCAATAAACTCTACTTCCTGGGTATTGGATACCGGATCAGGATCTCATATCTGTAATTCTTTGCAGGCACTGAGAAAGCGTAGGGTTTTGAAGGCAGGTGATATGACCCTCAGAGTTGCAAACGGAGCTGGCATGGATGCTGAGTCCGTGGGGGACTATCACTTGGGATTGTCAGATGGACATGTTTTGGTTTTACGGAATTGTTATTTTGTACCCAATGCAACTTGTAATATTATATCTGTATCTTTGATGTCTAAAGAAGGTTATGAATTTGCATTTGTAAGCAATGTTGTAAACATTCACCTTAATCAAGTTCTGATTGGGTCGGGTACATTAAGCAATGGTATATACGTATTAAACCAACCACAGATTTTCAATGTCCAGAATACACACAAAAGAAAGTCTCCAGAAATAAATCATGCTTTCTTATGGTATTGTAGACTGGGTCACATCAATGAGAGAAGGTTGACTAAGTTACATACAGAAGGATATTTGAATCCGTTCGAATATCAATCATATGCAACTTTTCAATCCTGTCTCAAAGGAAAGATGACAAAGACTCCGTTCACTGGACACGGAGTAAGAGCGAGTTTGCTCTTGGGGCTCGTACACAGCGATGTGTGCGGTCCAATGTCTACACATGCGCGAAGCGGTTATTCTTATTTCATTACTTTTACGGATGACTTTTCAGGGTACGGATATGTCTTCTTAATGAAACATAAATCTGAAGCCTTTGGAAAATTCCAGGAATACAAGAATGAAGTAGAAAAACAAACAGGCAAAAGTATCAAGACACTGAGATCTGATCGAGGTGGTGAATACTTGAGTGCCGAGTTCCTGGATTACCTAAAAGAGAATGGAATTCTCTCTCAGCTTACTCCTCCATACACTCCGCAACATAACGGTGTATCGGAGAGACGGAACCGAACCCTATTGGATATGGTACATTCCATAATGAGTAATGCTGAGTTGCCGCGATCATTCTGGGGATATGCACTAGAATCAGCTGCATATCTTTTGAACCGAGTTCCAACTAAGACAATGCCTGCCACACCATATCAGATGTAGAGTGGGATGAAACCCTATCTTAAGCACATTAAGACATGGGGATGTCCAGCTTTTGTCAAGAAGCAGCATGCGGACAAACTCGAGGCACGCTCAGTACAGTGCAAGTTTGTGGGATATCCAAAGAACTCTAAGGGATATTTCTTCTATTGCGAAGAGGAACAAAAAGTTTTTGTTTCTCGTCATGCCTGCTTCTTGGAAACTGAGTTTTTGGAAAATCAGATAAGTGGGAGCGCGATAGAACTGGAAGAAATTCCAGAACTACGAGCTATTACTGAAATCTTAGAAGAACCAGAGGGTTCGAAAGAGCAAGACATTCCTACGCCACTCCGCAGGAGTAGTAGGCAGTCACATCCGCCCGAGAGATACTACGGTTTTCTCATAGACGGGGATAGAGAGGATTGCATCATTGATAGTGATGAGCCTACTAGCTTCAAGCAGGCCATTCAGAGCGTTGACTCGGTAAAATGGCTGGATGCAATGCGGACCGAAATGGAATCCATGTACACCAACAAAGTATGGTCTTTGGATGTTGCTCCAGATGGGGTAAAACCCGTAGGATGCAAGTGGATCTTCAAGAGGAAGATTGGTGTAGATGGACAGGTTGAGACCTATAAGGCTAGACTTGTTGCAAAGGGTTTTCGTCAAAGACCTGGTTTGGACTATGACGAAACCTTTTCTCCAGTGGCTATGCTGAAATCCATTCGGATCCTTCTTGCCATTGCTGCCTTCTATGATTATGAGATTTGGCAGATGGACGTAAAGACCTCTTTTCTAAATGGAAATTTAGAGGAGTGTGTCTATATGGACCAGCCAGAGGGTTTCTTTCAGAGTGGGAGCAGCGGAAAGGTGTGCAAGTTGCTTAAGTCCATTTATGGACTAAAGCAGGCATCGCGGAGTTGGAACATCTGTTTTAATGAGACGGTCAAAGATTTTGGCTTTATCAAAAATCCAGATGAACCATGCATCTATAGTAAATTATAGCACGAACTGTCGTATTCCTCATTTTATACGTGGATGACATTCTCTTGATAGGAAATGACATTCCTATGCTACAATCTGTCAAAGGGTTCTTGTCACACAGGTTCTCCATGAAAGACCTGGGTGATGCCTCTTACATTCTGGGGATCCGGATCCATCGTGATAGATCCAAGAGGATATTAGGACTTTCACAGTCCAGGTACATCGACACCATACTGAAAAGATTCATTATGGAAGATTCCAAGCACGGTAATCTACCGGCTTGTCATGGGATCACCCTCTCCAAAGAGATGTCTCCCAAGACTGATTTGGAAAAGGATCGCATGTCTATTATACCCTACACTTCTGCAGTAGGCTCTATAATGTATGCGATGTTGTGTACCAGACCAGATGTAGCTTATGCACTGAGTGTGGTAAGCCAATATAAGTCAAACCCTGGGGAGAAGCACTGGATAGCGGTAAAGAACATTCTGAAGTACCTGAGAAGGATTAAGGACATGTTTTTGGTTTACGGCGGAAAAGACCTCCAGATGGAGGCCTTTGCTGACTCCAGCTTCCAGAGTGACAAGGATGACTCCAAGTCCATGTCGGGTTATGTATTTACCCTTAATGGAGGGGCGGTGTGTTGAAAGAGTTCCAAACAGAAAACCGTTGCTGACTCGACGATGGAAGCGGAATATATCCCTGCATCTGATGCCGCAAAAGAAGCCGTCTGGATGAGGAAGTTCTTGATAGAACTTCAGGTGGTTCCGTCCATTGTTGATCCAATACCTCTGTATTGCGACAACAACGGGGCTATAACTTTAGCGAAGGAACCTAGGTCCCATCAGAAGTCCAAGCACATTTTGAGGCGGTACCACCTGATCAGGGAGATCGTAGATCGCCGGGAGATCGAGGTGAAGAGAGTGAATTCAGAAGATAACACTGTAGATCCATTCACGAAGTCCTTACCCCAGACTCAGTTCGAGCGGCTGATCGAGATGATAGGTCTTCGATACGCCAGTACATGGCCTTAGTGCAAGTGGGAGATTGTTAGTGTATATGCCCTAGAGGCCATTACTGTATCATACTAGTTTGTATATTACTTGATGGAAGCTTAGGATATTCACAGTTGTATAGACAATCTTGCTCGAAATGATAGTATGCTACTTGGTTTGTTTCTACTTTAATGTGTACATATGTTTCTTTTAGCATATCGCCTATACACATTAGTGGAGCCCTTAGGATCTTTGCTTGATTACCAGCGTTGTGATGGCAGTCACACTAGTGGGGGCTGGGTAATCTACAAGCGCATCCTTATATAGGTCCCTAGTCGTAGGATTATCGAGACAGGGCATCGATACTCCGGAGTTGACAAGCGTATGCGCTTCTCATCCCAGCAGGGGAGACGGTCTGTCCCACAGCCGTCAGTACGTCATACTTGAGATAGTATGCGGGTGCTCGTTAGGTTACGAGTACACCGGACAGGACTCGTCGGGAACTGTTGGTTGGTACTATACCTATCGTCAGTTATCAGTTCCCAGGTGACATTAGTACAGCTTAGTCCTCTGACTTGATACTGTCACTTCGCCTCGAGTGTCTTCCTACTGTACTTTGATTACTACCCTACCACGGCTCAAAGGAGTCGTGCAAACAGGTAGTAGTTGGGTGCAGTCCCGAAACACTTGGAGGCAGTGACGGTTATGTTAGTGTATATGCCCTAGAGGCCATTACTGTATCATACTAGTTTGTATATTACTTAATGGAAGCTTGGGATATTCATCTTGTATATACAATCTTTCTCAAAATAGTAGTATGCTATTTGGTTTGTTTCTACTTCAATGTGTACTTGTGTTTATATTTTAGTATATCACCTATACACATTAGTGGAGCCCTTAGGATCTTTGCTTGATTACCAGCGTTGTGATAGCAGTCACACTAGTGGGGGCTGGGTAATCTATAAGCACATCCTTATGCAGGTCCCTAGTCGCAGGACTATCGAGACAGAGCATCGATACTCCGGAGTAGACTAGCGCATGCGCTTCTCATCCCAGAGTGGGAGATGGTCTGTCCCACAGTCATCAGTACGTCGTACTGGAGATAGTATGCGGGTGCTCGTTGGGTTACGAGTACACTGGACAGGACTCGTCGGGAACTGACCGGTTGGTATTTACCTATCGTCAGTTACCAGTTCCCAGGTGACATGAGTACGGCTTAGTCTGCTGACTTGACACTGTCACTTCGCCTCGAGTGTGTTCCCACTGTACTTTGATTACTACCCTACCACGGCTCAAAGGAGTCGTGTAAACTGGTAGTAGTTGGGTGCAGTCCCGAAGCACTTGGAGGCAGTGACGGTTAGACAGGATTCGTCTCTCCCGGTATTGGGGGTTGACATCACGCTGTGTCTAGGAGAGCCATTACACGAGTAGTCCCTGGCCAGGGCAAGCGGGATATACTGATAGGCTTCCAGTGTTATCTCAGGGTGTATTGGGCTTCACTCCGACACGACCTGTACCGCTATTAGGGGACTGACGTTTACCGCCCCCCTAGGCCCGCCATGCGATGTATCAGACGAACAGACCGGACTGTACGGAGATTGTCACATTCAGGCTCAGTAGGAGTTCAGATGGGTTTCACCTCGTTAGTCTTCTTGTCGGCATCTACCTGGGGACCGTTACGCACAGCTAGTGCCTCTTGCGGTCTGTGGTTAAACCCACTGCCGGCGTAGTGTCGAGTCTTTAGAGTCCCACACAGAAAGCTATTCGCCTTTAGGCAAAAGAGTAGTGGTCGCATGGTTTTACGATAGGTCGCATGGTTTTGCGACAGGTCGCATGGTTTTGCGACAGGGTTTGGTCACATCCGTGCACTTGTGCACGTACAGTGTCCGGACAGTTAACACTAGCGGGCTTTGGTTTAAGCCAGATCCTAGTGTACGTTTTATCTCGTTTGTATTCGTGTTCCTCAGAACGCGGATGCGGGTATGTATGCACAGTTGACAGAGAGACAGAGGCAGAGGATTCTCATTAGGATTGTTGACCGTTGACTGTTGACTATTGACTTTTTGCTCAACCCTAATGAGAATATGATATGTAATTAACAATTATATTGATTTCGTATTATAGTGATATGGTTGTTGAGGGGTTGACTTTGTTGACTTGTTGACTTTGTTGACCGGTTGACTAGGTTGGACTAGTTGACCATCATGATGACAATGGCTATCATTTCATGGCAAAGACTTTTGCTTGCTTGATCTCTTGTGCAAAATGAGTGCATGAAATGATATAGCCATTTTGACTTAAACCATTTACACAATACTTGATTAATATTTTTGTTATGATGGCTTTTGGATTATGAGAGGTGAGAATGAGATGAGTATGGTTCATTCTATCATTTGCTTTCTCTCTCTTGAGCTCTCTCATTCTCAAGCTCTCCCTCTTCCTCTTGCTCTCTCTACCTCAAGGAAATCCATTCTCATGTGTTGAGACTCATTGCCTTAGAGATAAAAAGACACCAAAACATTCCTCTACTCATTCTAGTTCACATGGCCTAGCAAGCCAAGTGATCTAGTTTCTTCAAAGTTCGAAGAAGAAGCCAAAGGTAGAAGCTTTCGGGTGGATCGATCTTCGGCGCAAGGAGACGACGGGGTGAAGCCGATCCGGACAACCATCGAGGCTTAAAGATGAAGGAGTTCAAGAAAGAAAGGTATAACCCCCTAACCGAGTAGTTAACAACTCCTAGTTAGGTTGTTAGTTAGATGTTTAACAAAGATCCGGTTTTGAGTCCATGTTACCGCCTCTAGAAAATTGTTTTTCATCAAATTCCGCATGCCCGAAAGTACCGGGAGAGGTAGCATGGACTTACAATGGCATCAGAGCCTAGTTAAACTCTATCTAACATGTTAGCAAAGTAACTAGAAGATCGATCAAACAAAAAGTCACGAAATACACCAAAAATTCATGCTTGCTGTCGATTTTCAAAGTACTGTAAAAGTAATAAATCATGCTTCAAAAATCGACTCAGGGTTTTTATAGCAAACTGCAGAAATTTCATCCACTGAACCGATCAAAGAGCTGCGGAAACGCGGCGGGAGCGTGCTCCCGTCGCGGTTCCGCGGCCGAGTTGACTCGGCAGTGGGAAATTTTGGTTGCAGTTTGTTCAGTGGGGTATTTTGGGAATTTTGGAATATGTCTTTTCAGCCCAGATTTTCCAGAACGAAAATTTTGTGTTTGGGGCTTAAAAATCCGTATTTTTGATCGAACTTCTAAAGACTTAAGCTGACGGGTTTTTATCTGTGATGTGATATTTGTATTGAACGTCTGCTAATCGCTATATGTCGATTAGTGGGGGTTATACAAATCTGTGATCTGTAATGTTGCTGGAATGTGTATATGAATTCATTGGATCGCGGGTGAATAGCCGGGGGTTGTGAGACGAGAGTTTTCTTTTCTTTCAATTCATGTAAATTTGTAAATTGATGTAATAATTATTTGTATGGCCGCACAACCGGGTCGGAGTTGTAGCCGTCATTGTATAATTTCTTTTTACCGTTTTTGCTCCTACGATAGACCCATGGAGGGGGTGCACAAACTACCGGGTATGCCGAAGTGCCGAGTGGCCTACTCACGGAGTTGAGGGAGGTTGCTTCGCTTCGGGTACTTGGCGGGTAGTTTGCCGCACCCGTAGGGGTCTTGGATGGGGTATTGGCTATTCACCGCGACCGTGTAATCTGCTTTTCGTTACAGGCTCGTACGAATTGCGGATTCCTAGTATATCCAATGTGTTCATCTGTGATTTGAAATGGCTATCATTGCAATAAATCTATATATGATATTATTTAGGCGTTGCTTATGTTTTACAGCCGCGCTAGCCCAGCCCCCGCTCTGTCGTTAGTTAAGTAACCTAACGGGTAATGACGGGGCCCCGTGGCGAATGCGAATGGCATAAGCGTATGTCATATTTTGGTTGTTTTCTGCAATGGTAGGATTAAATGATGGGACGCATTAAAAGAACTAATGCAAGAATATCACGCATTAAAAGAACTAATGCAAGAATATCACGCATTAAAAGAACTAATGCAAGAAAATAAACCAAGTTAAAGTCGTTGGAACACTTTCGGAAAACCACTCGGTTCTTTTCAAAACTAACTTTTAAATGCGGAGCTTGAGCCACTCCTTTTAAAAGCTATCTCGTTCCATCGATTATATCAAGTTCACTACGTTCACAGTTTTGCCAAAACCATTCGTAGCCCTCCGTCGTTTCACATGAATAGTCAATAGTATTCAAGCTGTATATGTTGGCCAAAGTCAAGGCATAGTGATTGGTAGCTATTGGGTATTCATGTGTAGCATAGATAGATGCGTTGGTTTGGGACAGTCGTACTGCCATTTTGTCCAAAGTCAAGGGTAGGTACGGGTGGATCCAAATTAACCTGGAGAATGACGGGTAGAACTTGACATCTGACTTATGATATTTTAGCCAAAGTCAAGGTCATAAGAGCATGGGGCAAAAATCCACATCGGGAGTTTCAAAAGAACTGAAACTTGCTAGTGTTGCATACCATTTGGAGTGTGATGATTCTGGTAGGATTCCTTCAGTTTCGTCACGCGATGATATTTGGATCCCGATCCTACTGTGAGTATATGCTACTCCTCGGGAAATTTCTCACTTAACGATCAATGCTATAAACCAAGTAGGTGTCTAGAAAGGTGTTAGCGGGGCTACGCCCCCAGGGAAAAGAGGTTATTTAATTAAGGAACTTCGCGAAAGCGTTGGAAAACCTCCCTCGAAGTACCGACACTAGCCTGGCTGAACGGTTAAGCAAGTATTGTATGGTGAGATTGATCCTGACTAATTCTTCCTTTTTGGTTTGAGGAGGGATTCGAGAAACAGTGGGAGCCATCCTGTTTAGACAAACTAAAAACTATTCTAAACTTGCAAGAGCATCAAGCTGAGTGTTTCTTCTCTCTCCTAATTGCAGTGACCAATCGACATGACTGGACTTAAGTTACTCCTAGATAAAACCATACTGACAGGGCCAAACTACAAAGATTGGCTCAGGAATGTCAAGATGGCAATTACTTACGACAAGCTGGGGTATCTTCTTACCACCAAAGCTCCCCCTGTCCCAGGTCCCAAAACCAGCGTCGCGGATAAGGAAATCCGTAAGACCTGGGAACTAGATTGCGCGAAGGCCAAGTGCCTCGTGCTTGCCTCTATGGACAACGAACATCAGAGGAGGCACGAGAATATGGACCTCGAATCCATATTTCTCCATACAAAAGAACTGTATGGAGAGCAGTCTCGTATCGCAAGATACGAAGTGTCGAAGAAGTTATTTTCGACAAGGTTGGCCGTCGGATCATCGGTAGCGGAACGCGTGCTTAAGATGATTGGCTACATAGAAGAGCTCGCGGACCTTGGGACCACGTTGGAGAATGAGCTCTATACGGACTTGATTCTCCAGTCCTTTCCTTCCACTTACGCCCAGTTTATCCTGAACATCAACTTACAAGAAAAGGAAGTTGAACTTTTAGAACTCCTCAACATGCTGAGGAGCACAGAGGGCACCCTACAGAAAGGTAGGAAAACATCCACTTTGTTTGTAGGAGGACTTCCTCTTCTAGGTCCAAGGCGAAAGCCAAAGGAAAGAAGAAGAAAGCCCCCGCCAAACCAAGGGGCGGTGTTAGTAAAGTGGATACGAAGGGAAAGGCAAAAGCAACAAAGAAAGTGGGAAAGCTTGTGGATAAGGAAGAATGCTTCTATTGTCATAAGAAGGGACACTGGAAGAATGATTGCAGGGCTTGGAAAGCCAGAACACAGGATCTGAAGCAGGTTGCGGCTTCAGCTTCAGGTGTGTATGTTATTGAAAACTGTCTTTCAATAAACTCTACTTTCTGGGTATTGGATACCGGATCAGGATCTCATATCTGTAATTCTTTGCAGGCATTGAGAAACCGTAGGGTTTTGAAGGCAGGTGACATGACCCTCAAAGTTGCAAACGGAGCTAGCATGGATGCTAAGGCCGTGGGGGACTATCACCTGGGAATGTCAGATGGACATGTTTTGGTTTTGCGTAATTTCTTTTTTGTACCCAACGCAACTTGTAATATCATTTCTGTATCTTTGGTTTCTAAAGAAGGTTATGAATTTGCGTTTGTAAGCAATGTTGTAAACATTCACCTTAATCAAGTTCTGATTGGGTCAGGTACATTGAGCAATGGTATATACATATTAAACCAACCACAGATTTTCAATGTCCAGAATACACACAAAAGAAAGTCTCCGGAAATAAATCAGACTTTCTTGTGGCATTGTAGACTGGGTCACATCAATGAGAGAAGGTTGACAAAGTTACATACAGAAGGATATTTGAATCCGTTCAAATATCAATCGTATGCCACTTGTCAATCCTGTCTTAAAGGAAAGATGACAAAGACTCCGTTCACTGGACACAGAGTAAGAGCGAGCGAGCTCTTGGGACTCGTACACAGCAACGTGTGCGGTCCAATGTCTACACATGCGCGAAGCGGTTATTCTTACTTCATTACTTTTACGGATGACTTTTCAAGGTACGGTTATGTCTTCTTAATGAAACATAAGTCCGAAGCCTTTGGAAAATTCCAGGAATATAAGAATGAAGTAGAAAAACAAACCGGCAAAAGTATCAAGATTCTAAGATCGGATTGAGGTGGTGAATACTTGAGTGCCGAGTTCCTGAACTATTTAAAAGAGAACGGAATTCTCTCTCAGCTTACTCCTCCATACACTCCGCAACATAACGGTGTATTGGAGAGATGGAACCGAACCCTATTGGATATGGTACGGTCCATGATGAGTAATGCTGAGTTACCGCGATCATTCTATGGGTATGCGCTAGAATCAGCAGCATACCTTTTGAACCGAGTTCCCACTAAGACTGTGCCTACTACACCATATGAGATGTGGTGTGGGAAGAGGCCCCATCTCAATCACATTAAGACATGGGGAAGTCCAGCTTTTGTCAAAAAGCAGCATGTGGACAAGCTCGAGGCACGCTCAGTACAGTGCAAGTTTGTGGGATATCCAAAGAACTCCAAGGGATATTTCTTCTATTGCGAAGAGGAACAAAAGGTTTTTGTTTCTCGTCATGCCCACTTTCTAGAACACCAGTTCTTAGAAAAGGAAATTAGTGGTAGCGCAGTAAAACTGGAAGATATTCCAGAACCACAGACTATTACTGAATGCTTAGTGGAACCAGAGGGTTCAAAAGAACAAGACATTCCTACGCCGCTCCGCAGGAGTAGTAGGCAGTCCCATCCGCCCGAGAGATACTACGGTTTTCTCATAGACGGGGATAGAGAGGATTGCATCATAGATTATGATGAGCCTACTAGCTTCCAGCAGGCCGTTCAGAGCGTTGACTCGGTAAAATAGCTGGATGCAATGTGGACCGAAATGGAGTCCATGTACACCAACAAAGTATGGACGTTGGACATTGCTCCAGACGGGGTAAAACCCGTAGGATGCAAGTGGATCTTCAAAAGGAAGATTGGTGTAGATGGACAGGTTGAGACCTATAAAGCTAGACTTGTTGCAAAGGGTTTCCGTCAAAGACCTGGCTTGGACTATGACGAAACCTTTTCTCCAGTGGCTATGCTGAAATCCATTCGGATCCTTCTTGCCATTGCTGCCTTCCACGATTATGAGATCTGGCAAATGGACGTAAAGACCGCTTTTCTAAATGGAAATTTAGAGGAGTGTGTCTATATGGACCAACCAGAGGGTTTCATTCAGAGTGGGAGCAGCGGAAAGGTGTGCAAGTTGCTTAAGTCTATCTATAGACTAAAGCAGGCATCGCGGAGTTGGAACATCTGTTTTGATGAGACGGTCAAGGAATTTGGCTTTATCAAAAATCCAGATGAACCATGCATTTATAGTAGATTTGTAGCGAGAACTGTAGTATTCCTCGTTTTATACGTGGATGACATTCTCTTAATAGGAAATGACATTCCTATGCTACAATCTGTCAAGGGGTTCTTGTCACACAGGTTCTCCATGAAAGACCTGGGTGATGCCTCATACATCCTGGGGATCCGGTGTTAGTTATATGTATGCCCTAGAGGCCATTACTATACATAGGATGTATATTGTAGTGGATGCTGGGACATATATAGGGAGGACTTTCTTGCTCGACATGATAGTATGTTATCTGGTTGATCTTTACCTTAACGTGTATACCGATTGTCTCTCTGTTACATGTTGGTAAAGCCCTTAGGATGTGTGCTTGACTACCTGGACTATGATGCGGATCATACTAGTGGGGACATGGTAGTCCATAAGTACATCCTTCAAAGTCCCTGGTCGAGGGTGTATCGAGACGGGGCATCGATATACCAGAGTAGACTAGCGTATACCTTCTCGACCCATACAGATGGGCGATGGATGATCCCATATCCATCGGTGTTTGACATCAGAGATGATATACGGGTGCTCAGTAGAGACTGGGTACACTGGACGGACTCGCCGAGAACTCCCAGATGGTATTATACCTCACGTCAGATGGCAGTTCTCTGGTGACACTGGTACAGAGTAGTCTGTTGACCCGAGATCGTCATAGAGTCTTGTGTGGTTCCCACTGTGCTTTGATTTCCATCTTACTACGTCCAAGAGGGCGTGCAAAACGGTGGTTTTTGGGTACAGTCTCGAGTCACATGGAGGCAATGAGCGATAGGAGGGGATTCGTCTCTCCCGGTATAGGGGGTTGATGTTGCGCTGTGTTCGATTGGCTATAACAGGAAATCCCTGGCCAGGGTTGCTGAGATTTACTGGTAAGTGTTACCAGTAGTTTCTCGAATAGTTATAGACCTCATATAGACACGACTTATCGAGCTATTGGGGTCTGACGTTTACCACCCCTAGGCGAGATATGCGACATATCAGACGATCAGACCGGACTGTACGGTAGTGTTACTGGTTGGATTCACTGGAGTGTGAGCGGGCTTGCTCGTCGATCTTCAGATCGCTCAATACCCGGGTGGCCGTTACGTTTAGCAGACCGCTTGCGGCTTGTGGATGTTTGATATGATCATCATCTGCTGCCTGCGTAATGACGAGTCTTTAGAGTCCTACACAGAGGTTTCCTGGCTCAAGCGAAACGAAATAGGAGCGCATATGAGATATGTGCGGGACCGAGAATAATACGGTATGTGATACTGTATTCGATTCTCGCGATGTGACATTGATCGGTTATATGCGATATAGCCGGGTTATCGGATCAAGTGTTGATTCGATAAGTTGTTACTAATGATACCAGTCGGTTGTGTGCGACATGACCGGATCATTGAATCAAGTGTTGATTTAATGATTTAATGCATTATTATATATTTGATATATTACTTTGCATTAACTAGTATCGGTTCACTTAAGATGGATTTTCTCACTCGGATGTGCGCATTGTATATGCGATATACTTTTGTGCACTTGTTTGTATCATGTTTGATGATACATGCTAGTTTGGTTAAGTGTAAAGAATTAATCTTTGGTTAAGTGAATGGTTAGGGTTTTATTTATTTATTCATTCTTTTATCTATTTCTTTTTGGATGAAAAGAATGAGAAAAGAAAACAAATGGTTGCTTTCTTGGAAGCTTCTTCAAGCTTCATGCAACTTTTGACCATGTGACCATTTTTGTTTTTAGCTTAACCCTAACCATTGCATTGAACCATGATTAGTTCTCTACACTTAACTATGGTCATGTTATGATAAGGATTGATTATTCTTTTCTTTTTTTAATTAACTTATCATAACTTCATCTTCTTCTTCTTCATCTTCTTCCATGAAGAAAACCTTTCTTCATCAATGGTGATTGATGAAATATAGTGAGAAATCCAATTCTAAAGTCTACCCACTTCCTATTTCTTCATCCTCTACCTCTTGCCAAGTAGTAGAGTGTGTTTCCTTCACAAGTTTTCAAGACTTGGTGAAGGTGGAGCTCGATCTAGTGATGCTTCGACGTAGATCATCTTCGGCACGTCGTCGACGACCTAGCCCGTCCATTCTCCGATGAAGCCGACGCCAGAGCCCGGATTTGATTTGGACAGCGGAGAGGACCTCATCTTGGAGCCGTGGAGGTGGAGCACCGGATCTACAAAGGTTGTATTTCCGTATCTTGTAGTTAAGTGTTAACTAGTTAGCTTTTTCGCCTAGTTTTCTAGCAAACGATCCGTAGTTTAGGGTTTCTCGGCACCGTAATTTTTGAAATTGGCATGTTCGATGCCTTGTGAGACCTCACTAGGGTGCCTAGGAACCCTACAGTGGTATCAGAGCCTAGCTAGAGCCTTAGGCGAAGTCCAGACGGAATTTGAAGTCCGAACGAACCCGAAACACCAAACCAAACTTGCTCTCTGTCCAATTTTCAAAAACAGGGATTTTTCCAAATTAAAAATATGCAGAAACCCCAGCAGGAAAATATAAGAGTTACGGCGCAAAATTGGGGTCATGAACAGTTCAACATGGCGCGGAAACGCGGCAGATTCCTCCTTTAGGCGGCGGATCCGCGGCATATTGATGACGTCAGCCTTTAAAAGTTGCACAGTAATTCATTGTTTTCAGTGCTGAGTTCTCTGGATGTTTTTAAATTTTATTCAAGAGTTGAATTTTCTGCAGTTGTTTTGGGGATTCGGTGTTTCGATCGGAGTATCAAATTTTGTCTGTGTGGCTTTCCGGATAAATTTTTAGAATATGTTAAAAATTCGACCGGATATAAATACCCAACTTTTCCCCTGTCGGGAAATTTCCAAGTGTTGGATTTTTCCGTAGTTTGACGACGTTCTAAGTAGTGCAAGTAACGCGATGGACCCTCTAGAAGACAACAAACCTTAACTCGATTATGTGACCGTCTTGAACTGCCCTTTGAACCTTCAGGTTTGGGGCAGTACGGCGTGCCACATGTGAGGCGTTGGCTTGACCCTTCTACGGCTGGACCGTCGGTACTGAGGCACGAACTGAATGTTGTTAGACTTATTTCATATGTTGATCTGTTTCGGGAAAACTTGGGTGTTCGATTGTTCGATCGGAAAGTTTAACATTTTCTATTTATCCGGAATGGGATACAATAATTGGAATTCACAAATTGTTATGAGATAACGGAATGAATATTATAAACGTAGCAGTTTAGTCTCACTTGATCGGTTGCCACGGAATTTTGATGTGATCAAAAGTCCGTCGCAATCACGTAGCGTACGCGGATACTCGCCGGGTAAACTTAATAGACAGCCTCACTCCATAGCCCCGACCAAGTGACTGTAGGAGAACCCCATCGCCGAAAGCATCCGTTCGGGTGCTCGCGGTAGCGGTGTTCCTCCTTGGTGCACTTCGTCGACGGTATCGGGGGTGCAGCCGCCTACTGAAGTTTGCGACGAGCATTCGATCAGGATGTCGGGAATCTTGTTGAATTGCCCGACTTGATATTGAAAAGTGTTTTCGATTTTGAGACTAAAATGCGGGGTTTATAATTGTTAGGCATGCGATGTCTAAGTAATTCATTTGGTCAGGCATGCGATGTCTGAGGTGGTTGCGGATTCCAACTGTTGTAGTTTTACACTTTCTTTTCTGTGACCGTAAGTGTAATATGTGATATCGCCGGTTTCGTTGCTATATGTCAACGACAATTGGGATGGACATATTTACTTACGTTGATGACATGTGATGTTATGTGTTGCTGGATATGTTATATTGGATCGTCGTGTTTGAATAGACGGGGGTTTTTATATGAGATGAGTGTTTTTCATTTTCATTCATGTAAAAACTTGTATGTAATATTCTTTTATTGGGGCACTTCCAGGTAGCGGAAGATGTCACCGTTTGTATATTATTTACTTTTCTGCACTAGGATAGACCCAAGGAGGAGGGCACAAGTAACCGGGTTCTGGAGTCCAGTGGGAGACCAACTCGAGGAGTCGAGTCCGGGTCTCCTAACTCCAGAATTGGTAGGGTTGCTTGCCGCTCTCGTAGGGGTCTAGGGGTGTGGGTTTGGCTATTCATCGCGACCGTGGAATCCGTGTTTTATACTGGCTCGTATTGAAAACACGGACGTCCTAGTATATCCAATATTTCATATGATTCTTCTGATGCGATATCTGTGATGTGATCATGAGATGTTCTATGATAGATACAGTATATAGTATATATGATATATTATATAGACGTTACTTATGTTTTACACCCGTGCTAGCCCTGCCCTGCTCTGCCGTTAGTTACCTAACCTAACGGTGCACGAGGGGACATCGAGGCGAATGCGGATGGCATAAGTGTACGTCGTATTTATCTGTGATGATTAGCTACTTAAATGATGGGACTTCATTAATGTGATTAATGAAATAAAAGAAACCTAAGATGTTGTAGAATCGAATTTCAAAATAAAACAGGTAGCTACAGTTCTTGCTTTGCACAGAGGTATATATGATATATCCTGCACCTTATTCGATGAGGAAAGGACCGAGATCCCTTCACCGGAAGTGACTCCTTTAGCAATAACTGGCAGATGCTACACATTCGGTTTGGTTTTTGATAGCTTTTAAGTGTTTTTGCTTTGCACAGTGATATATATGATATATCCCGCACCTCATTCGACGAGGAAAGGACCGACGATCCCTTCACCGGGAGTGACTCCTTTAGCAAAACTAGAAAAGCCTCAAAAGCACTCCATTTTTAAAATCATTTGATTCTACAACGATATAAAGTTCATTACGCAAAAGGTTTTCTTAAAAACCTGACGTAGCCCTCCGTCATTTCAGATAAGTCCTAGTTAGTATTCGTGCTGCGTTTGTTGACTCAGTCAAGGCGTAGTGTGCGGTAGCTGATTAGTGCTTATCTGCAATGCATATAATGCGATTGGATTAGGGTAGTCGTGCGGCCTTGTTGACTCAGTCAAGGGTCGTGCGGGTGGGTTTAATTCAATCGAGAAATGACGGGTTGAACTTTACTTGCGTTCTATGGTTTGTTGACTCAGTCAAGGTCATAGATCGCATGGGGCAAAATATTATCGGGAATTTCAAGTGTTGAAATTTGCAATGAGATTGCATACCTTCTATGAGATAGTTGGATCCCGATACCCGCTGCGAGTAAGTGTTACTCCTGGGAGAGTTTTATACATTACAATTAGCCGATCAAGTAGGTGTCTAGAAAGGTGTCAACGGGGTTACGCCTCTGGGAAAACGAGGTTTACATTAATTAGGTTCGTGCGAAAGCACGGGGGACCTCCCTCAAAGTACCGACACTGGCCTGGCTGAAAGATTGGCGAACTTGTAGTGTGTAATTAATCCCGGCTAGTCTTTCCTTTTAGGGTTTGAAGGAAGATTTGATAAAAAGCAGTGGGAGCCATCCTGATTAGATAAAATAATAACCAATCTATTCTTGCAAGAGCGCACGCTGAGTGTTTTCTTCTCTCTCTCTCCTGGTAGCGACCATATCACGCCTTAATCAAGATAATAATATGGATTATTGACCGAACCCGCTTGTTTTATTGAGATGGGGAACGTTGGTCCCGCTCCAACTTATAATTGTTATAAGACAGAGCAGGAAATTGGGGAATACCAGATTTCCCGTGCCGCCCAAACGAAGAGAGTGCATGCTGATGCATCATCTTCGGGTATGTTCATTATACAGAACTGTTTCTCAGTATTCTTTACGTCCTGGGTATGTGATACCAGATCAGGATCCCAGATATGTAATCTGTTATATAGGGCTACAGATAGGTAGAGAACTGAGAACGGGTGATAAGTTTCATGAGGCAGAAAACGGGGCAAATGTTGCAGCCAAGTCTGTTGGTCACTGTCACCCTGTATTACCAATACATTGATTGTGAACGAATGTTGTTAGATACCGAACCTGATATACAAAATCATATCAATCTCTTTATTAGTAAAGAAATGATAAAATTTTGTATAGTTGGATATTGTTTTGAACATTTCCTATATCAAAAGTTGATCGGTTCAGGCACGTTATCTAAAAGCGTTGATGTTCTAAATCAAACTACAGTTCTTAGTATACGGAACACACATAAGAGAAAGAGTTCAGAAATGAACGAATCCTTCTTGAGGCATTGTAGACTAGGTCATATCAATGCGACCCGACTAGCTGAAGTTACATGTAGATGCATATTTAAATCAGTTTGAATTTACATCTCATGAAACTTGCGAGTCATGTCACAAAGATAAAATGACCTCAGCTCTGTTTATTGGAAACAGAGAAAGAGTTAGTGAACTCTTGGGATGATACATGTTGATGTATGTAGGTCCCCTGTCTACATATGCCAGGACTGGTTCTTTATACTTCATTACATTCTCTGATAATCTCTTTAGATTCAGACATATGTTCCTGTTGAAACACAAGTCCGAACCTTTTGAGATATTCACAGAATATAAGTTAGAAGTAGAGAACCAAAACGGGTAAAAGTATTATGTCCTTTGATGTGATCAAGGAGGAGAATACTTGAGCACGGAATTCCTGGACCATTCTAAAGGAGAATGAGATTCTCTCTCAGCATTACTCCTCCGTATACACCATAGCACGATGGTATATCGGGGCGGAGCAATCACACCCTATATGATATGGTGTGCTCTATGATGAGTAATACTGAGTTACCTATTTCCTTTTGGGTGTTATGCGCTTGAGAAGCTGCATACCTATTGAAAAGGGTTCGAATCAAATCAATGCCTACCACTTCATATGTGATATGGAAAGGGAAGAGCCCATGTCTTAAGTTAGTTAAGATTTGGGGTTGTCCGGCCTATGTCTAAAAGCAAAATCCGGACAAGCTCGAGGCAAGATCTGTTATGTAGAACTGGAAATGTTCCAGCTATACAAACAGCAGCTGATGATTTGGTAGAACCGAAGGATTCAGTAGTAACCAACGAACCTCAGCCTCTTCGCCGATCTAGTAGGGTTCCTCACCCACCTGAGAGATACTTCGGTTTCTCTATGACAGTGGGAGCGAGGACTGCATCATGAGATGATGACCCAACTAGTTTCGAGCTGGCCATCAGGAGTAAGACTCTGTAAGAATGGCTGGATGCTTAGCGATCTGAGATGGAATCCTTATACACCAACAAAGTATGGACTTTAGTTGCTATATCTGAAGGATTAAATCCCCATCAGGAGCAAGTATATCTTGAGAAGATTACTTGGTGTAAATGGAAAAGTTGAGACTTTCAAAGCTAGACTTGATAAAGGTTTTAATCATTGACCAGGCGTGGATAATGATAAAACCTTTTCCAGTACCTATGCTTAAGTCCATCCAGATCCTACTTGCCACGGCTACATACCATGACTACGATATCTGGCGGTTGGGTGCCATGACTGCTTTTCTAAATGATGTTTTAGAATAGTGCGTCTATAAGTACACAGCCAGAGGGCTTCGTAGACAGTGGGAGCAGCGGAAACGTGTGTAAGATGCTTTATATGATAAAGCAGGCATCGCGGAGTTGGAACATCTGTTTTGATGGATTAGTCAAAGAAGTTGACATCATCATAATGGTAGATGAACCTTGTATGAACAAAAAGGTAGTAGGGAGTATGGTGGTGATCCTCGTAGAGTACGTGGATGACATACTCTTGATAGGGAAGGAGTTTCCTATGCTACGCTCGATCAATTTCCGCTTATCACATGGATTCTCCACATAGGATCAAAGTGATACCTACTAAATCCTGGATTTTGGATCTATGAGATAGATCTAAATGGATGTTAGGCTACTCACTAGCTGTAGTGAGATGGTATTAATCGATCCTGGGGAGAATCACTGGAAGGGTTCCAGGGTGATAAAAACGACTGAATGTCAGTCGCAGGCATTGTCTTTACCCTCAGTAAAGGGACGGTATGTTGGAAGAGTTCCAAGCTAGATACCGTGGCGTACTAGACGATAAAGGCAGGATACATCGCTACTAAAGATGCTACCAAAGAGACTGTTTGGGTGTATATTGGTTCATGAGATGAACTATGTTCCTCCCATTGTGTGACAATGGAGTTGTGGCTTATGCCAAGGAACGCTTGTCCCATCAGTGATCCAGACATATTCTAAGGCAGTATCGCCTGATCATGGAGATGGTTGATCTCCAGGGTGATCGAGGTTAGGAGAGCAGACTCAGAGGACAACGCGGCGGATCCACTCACAAAGGCCTTTTCCCAGAAAGAGACTTTTATGGGATGGTTGAGTATGAGATACTGCAACCACTGCTACAGATGGCCCTAGTGCAAGTGGGAGATTGTTAGTTATATGTATGCCCTAGAGGCCATTACTATACATAGGATGTATATTGTAGTGGATGCTGGGACATATATAGGGAGGACTTTCTTGCTCGACATGATAGTATGCTATCTGGTTGATCTTTACCTTAACGTGTATACTGATTGTCTCTCTGTTACATGTTGGTAAAGCCCTTAGGATGTGTGCTTGACTACCTGGACTATGATGCGGATCATACTAGTGGGGACATGGTAGTCCATAAGTACATCCTTCAAAGTCCCTGGTCGAGGGTGTATCGAGACGGGGCATCGATATACCAGAGTAGACTAGCGTATACCTTCTCGACCCATACAGATGGGCGATGGATGATCCCATATCCATCGGTGTTTGACATCAGAGATGATATACGGGTGCTCAGTAGAGACTGGGTACACTGGACGGACTCGCCGAGAACTCCCAGATGGTATTATACCTCACGTCAGATGACAGTTCTCTGGTGACACTGGTACAGAGTAGTCTGTTGACCCGAGATCGTCATAGAGTCTTGTGTGGTTCCCACTGTGCTTTGATTTCCATCTTACCACATCCAAGAGGGCGTGCAAAACGGTGGTTTTTGGGTACAGTCCCGAGTCACATGGAGGCAATGAGCGATAGGAGGGGATTCGTCTCTCCCGGTATAGGGGGTTGATGTTGCGCTGTGTTCGATTGGCTATAACAGGAAATCCCTGGCCAGGGTTGCTGAGATTTACTGGTAAGTGTTACCAGTAGTTTCTCGAATAGTTATAAACCTCATATCGACACGACTTATCGAGCTATTGGGGTCTGACGTTTACCACCCCTAGGCGAGATATGCGACATATCAGACGATCAGACCGGACTGTACGGTAGTGTTACTGGTTGGATTCACTGGAGTGTGAGCGGGCTTGCTCGTCGATCTTCAGATCGCTCAATACCCGGGTGGCCGTTACGTTTAGCAGACCGCTTGCGGCTTGTGGATGTTTGATATGATCATCATCTGCTGCCGGCGTATTGACGAGTCTTTAGAGTCCTACAAAGAGGTTTCCTGGCTCAAGCGAAACGAAATAGGAGCGCATATGAGATATGTGCGGGACCGAGAATAATACGGTATGTGATACTGTATTCGATTCTCGCGATGTGACATTGATCGGTTATATGCGATATAGCCAGGTTATCGGATCAAGTGTTGATTCGATAAGTTGTTACTAATGATACCAGTCGGTTGTGTGCGACATGACCGGATCATTGAATCAAGTGTTGATTTAATGATTTAATGCATTATTATATATTTGATATATTACTTTGCATTAACTAGTATCGGTTCACTTAAGATGGATTTTCTCACTCGGATGTGCGCATTGTATATGCGATATACTTTTGTGCACTTGTTTGTATCATGTTTGATGATACATGCTAGTTTGGTTAAGTGTAAAGAATTAATCTTTGGTTAAGTGAATGGTTAGGGTTTTATTTATTTATTCATTCTTTTATCTATTTCTTTTTGGATGAAAAGAATGAGAAAAGAAAACAAATGGTTGCTTTCTTGGAAGCTTCTTCAAGCTTCATGCAACTTTTGACCATGTGACCATTTTTGTTTTTAGCTTAACCCTAACCATTGCATTGAACCATGATTAGTTCTCTACACTTAACTATGGTCATGTTATGATAAGGATTGATTATTCTTTTCTTTTTTTTAATTAACTTATCATAACTTCATCTTCTTCTTCTTCATCTTCTTCCATGAAGAAAACCTTTCTTCATCAATGGTGATTGATGAAATATAGTGAGAAATCCAATTCTAAAGTCTACCCACTTCCTATTTCTTCATCCTCTACCTATTGCCAAGTAGTAGAGTGTGTTTCCTTCACAAGTTTTCAAGACTTGGTGAAGGTGGAGCTCGATCTAGTGATGCTTCGACGTAGATCATCTTCGGCACGTCGTCGACGACCTAGCCCGTCCATTCTCCGATGAAGCCGACGCCAGAGCCCGGATTTGATTTGGACAGCAGAGAGGACCTCATCTTCGAGCCGTGGAGGTGGAGCACCGGATCTACAAAGGTTGTATTTCCGTATCTTGTAGCTAAGTGTTAACTAGTTAGCTTTTTCGCCTAGTTTTCTAGCAAACGATCCGTAGTTTAGGGTTTCTCGGCACCGTAATTTTTGAAATTGGCATGTTCGATGCCTTGTGAGACCTCACTAGGGTGCCTAGGAACCCTACATCCGGATCCATCGTGATAGATACAGGAGGATATTAGGACTTTCACAGTCCAGGTACATCGACACCATACTGAAAAAATTCAGTATGGAAGATTCCAAGCGCGGTAACCTACCGGCTTGTCACGGGATCACCCTCTCTAAAGAGATGTCTCCCAAGACTGATTTGGAGAGGGATCGCATGTCTATTATACCCTACGCTTCTGCGGTAGGCTCTATAATGTATGCGATGTTGTGTACCAGACCGGATGTAGCTTATGCACTGAGTGTGGTAAGCCGGTATCAGTCAAACCCTGGGGAGAAACACTGGATAGCGGTAAAGAACATTCTCAAGTACCTGAGAAGGACTAAGGAGATGTTCTTGGTCTATGGCGGAAAAGACCTCCAGATCGAGGCCTTTGCTGACTCCAGCTTCCAGAGTGACAAGGATGATTCCAAGTCCATGTCAGGTTTTGTCTTTACCCTCAATGGAGGGGCGGTGTGTTGGAAGAGTTCCAAAAAGGAAACCGTTGCAGACTCGACGATGGAAGCGGAATACATCGCTGCATCTGATGCCGCAAAGGAAGCTGTCTGGATGAGGAAGTTCTTGAAAGAACTTCAGGTGGTTCCGTCCATTGTTGATCCAATACCTCTGTATTGCGACAACAACGGGGCTATAGCTTTAGCGAAGGAACCCAGGTCCCATCAGAGATCCAGACACATCTTGAGGCGGTATCACCTGATCAGGGAGATCGTGGATCGCTAGGAGATCGAGGTTCGGAGGGTTGCTTCAGAAGATAACACTGCAGATCCATTCACCAAGGCCTTGCCCCAGACTCAGTTCGAGCGGCTGATCGAGATGATAGGTCTTCGATACGCCAGTATATGGCCTTAGTGCAAGTGGGAGATTGTTAGTGTATATGCCCTAGAGGCCATTACTGTATCATACTAGTTTGTATATTACTTAATGGAAGCTTGGGATATTCACCTTGTATATACAATCTTGCTCAAAATAATAGTATGCTACTTGGCTTGTTTCTACTTCAATGTGTACTTGTATTTATATTTTAGTATATCACCTATACACATTAGTGGAACCCTTAGGATCTTTGCTTGATTACCAGCATTGTTATGGCAGTCACACTAGTGGGGGCTGGGTAATCTATAAGCACATCCTTATGCAGGTCCCTAGTCGCAGGACTATCGAGACAGGGCATCGATACTCCGGAGTAGACTAGCGCATGCGCTTCTCATCCCAGAGTGGGAGATGGTCTGTCCCACAGCCATCAGTACGTCGTACTGGAGATAGTATGCGGATGCTCGTTGGGTTACGAGTACACTGGACAGGACTCGTCGGGAACTGACCGGTTGGTATTATACCTATCGTCAGTTATCAGTTCCCAGGTGACATGAGTACAGCTTAGTCCACTGACTTGACACTGTCACTTTGCCTCGAGTGTGTTCTCACTCTACTTTGATCATTACCCTACCACGGCTCAAAGGAGTCATGCAAACAGGTAGTAGTTGGGTGCAGTCCCGAAGCACTTGGAGGCAGTGACGGTTAGACAGGATTCGTCTCTCCCGGTATGGGGGTTGACATCGCGCTGTGTCTAGGAGAGCCATTACACGAATAGTCCCTGGCCAGGGCAAGCGGGATATACTGATAGGCTTCCAGTGTTATCTCAGGGTGTATTGGGCTTCACTCCGACACGACTTGTACCGCTATTAGGGGACTGACGTTTACCGCCCCTTAGGCCCGCCATGCGATGTATCAGACGAACAGACCGGACTGTACGGAGATTGTCACATTCAGGCTCAGTAGGAGTTCAGATGGGTTTCACCTCGTCAGTCTTCTTGTCGGCATCTACCTGGGGACCGTTATGCACAGCTAGTGCCGCCTGCGGTCTGTGGTTAAACCCACTGCCAGCGTAGTGTCGAGTCTTTAGAGTCCCACATAGAAAGCTATTCGCCTTTAGGCAAAAGAGTAGTGGTCGCATGGTTTTGCGACAGGTCGCATGGTTTTGCGACAAGGTTTGGTCACATCCGTGCACTTGTGCACGTACAGTGTCCGGACAGTTAACACTAGCGGGCTTTGGTTTAAGCCAGATCCTAGTGTACGTTTTGGGATTGGTTTTATCTCGTTTGTATTCGTGTTCCTCGGAACGCGGATGCGGGTGTGTATGCACAGTTGACAGAGAGACAGAGGCAGAGGATTCTCATTAGGGTTGTTGACCGTTGACTGTTGACTTTTTGCTCAACCCTAATGAGAATATGATATGTAATTAACAATTATATTAATTAAGTATTATAGTGACATGGTTGTTGAGGGGTTGACTTTGTTGACTTGTTGACTTTGTTGACCGGTTGACTAGGTTGGACTAGTTAACCATCATGATGACAATGGCTATCATTTCATGGCAAAGACTTTTGCTTGCTTGATCTCTTGTGCAAAATGAGTGCATGAAATGATATAGCCATTTTGACTTAAACCATTTATACAATACTTGATTACTATTTTTCTTATGATGGCTTTTGGATTATGAGAGGTGAGAATGAGATGAGTATGGTTCATTCTATCATTTGCTTTCTCTCTCTTGAGCTCTCTCATTCTCAAGCTCTCCCTCTTCCTCTTGCTCTCTCTACCTCAAGGCAATCCATTCTCATGTGTTGAGACTCATTGCCTTAGAGATAAAAAGACACCAAAACATTCCTCTACTCATTCTAGTTCACAAGGCCTAGCAAGCCAAGTGATCTAGTTTCTTCAAAGTTCGAAGAAGAAGCCAAAGGTAGAAGCTTTCGGGTGGATCGATCTTCGGCGCAAGGAGACGACGGGATGAAGCCGATCCGGACAACCATCGGGGCTTAAAGACGAAGGAGTTCAAGAAAGAAAGGTATAACCCCCTAACCGAGTAGTTAACAACTCCTAGTTAGGTTGTTAGTTAGATGTTTAACAAAGATCCGGTTTTGAGTCCATGTTACCGCCTCTAGAAAATTGTTTTTCATCAAATTCCGCATGCCCGAAAGTACCGGGAGAGGTAGCATGGACTTACAGGTTAGACAGGATCCGTCTCTCCCGGTATTGGGAGTTGATATCGCGCTGTGTCAAGGAGAGCCATTAACATAGTCGTCCCTGGCCAGGGCAAGCGAGATACACCGGTAGGTTTCCAGTGTTATCTCAGGGTGTTCTGGGCTACACTCCGACACGACTTGTACCGCTATTAGGGGACCAACGTTTACCGTCCCTCTAGGCCCGCTATGCGATATTCTCAGACGAACAGACCGGACTGTTCGGAGACTGTCACATTCAGGCTCAGTAGGAGTTCGGATGGGTTCACCTCATCAGTCTTCTTGTCGGCATCTACCTGGGGACCGTTACGTACAGATAGTACCGCTTGCGGCCTGTTGTTAAATCCACTTCCAGCATAGTGTCGAGCCTTTAGAGTCCCACACAGAGAGCTATTCGCCTTTGGGCAAAACAGAGTAGGGGTCGCATGGTTTTGCGACAGGGTTCGTTCACATCCGTGCACTTGTGCACATTTGGTGTCCGGGCAGTTATTACTAGCGGACTTTGGTTTAAGTCAGATCCTAGTATACGTTTTGGGATTGGTTTTATCTCATTTGTATTCGTGTTCCTCGGAACACGGATGCGGGTGTGTATGCACGGTTGACAGAGTCAGAGGCAGAAGATTTTCATTAGGGTTATTGACTGTTGACCTTTTCTAAACCCTAATGAGAATAAGAAATATGATTAATAATAATATTAATTAAGTATTATTGTGCCATGGTTGAGTTGAAAGTTTGACTTTTGTTGACTTGTTGACTTTGTTGACCGGTTGACTATTTTGGACTCATTGACCATCATCATTTCATGGCTATCATTCCATGGCTATGACTTTTGCTTGCTTGTTGTTTACAAAATGCATTAAATGCATGAAATGATAATGGCCATTGATATGAACCATCACAATACACTTAATTATTATTATTATCATGATTATTTTGTTTTTTGAGAGCATGGTTGTAAAAAGTCAAGCTCATTCTATCATTCTCATTCTCTCTCATCCAAGCTCTCCCTCTTCCTCTCTTCATAGCTCCCATGTCTCATGAGTTGAGAAACATGAGCCATTGAGATAAAAACCCTAAAAAACACTTCTCTACTCATTCTAAAGTTCAAGGTCCAGCAAGCCAAGGACTTTAGTTTCCTCTCGGTTGAGGTAGGAGCCCAAGGTAGAAGCTTTCGGGTGGATCCATCTTTGGCAAGAGGAGACGACGAGGTAAGGCCGATCCAACCACTCCAAGGAGCAAGAAGAGAAGGAGTTCATGACCTAAGTATAACCCCTAACATAGTAGTTAAACTTGTAGTTAGGTTGCTAGATGTTTGTTTAGCAAAGATCCTATTCTAAATTCCATGTTACCTTCACCGTAAAAATCATTTTTTTTACCATTTCCGCATCCCTGAAAGAACCGGGAAGGGTAACGTGGACTTACACTATAGGCTTGACACTGCTTATTCGCCTGAAGTGTGTTCCCACTGTTCTTAGATTGCTACCCTACCACAGCTCAAAGGAGTCGTGCAAACAAGTGGCAGTTGGGTGCAGTCCCGAAGCACTTAGAGGAAGTGGCGGTTAAATACGATTCGTCTCTCCTGGTATTGGGAGTTGATATCGCACAGTGTTTGGAGAGCCATTATGCAAAGTCCCTGGCCAGGGCAAGCGAGATTTACTAGTAGGTTTTCCAGTAGCTTCTCAAGGTGTAATGGGTTTCACTCCAACACGACTTATACCGCTTTTAGGGGACTGACGCTTACCGCCCTCTAGGCCTGATATGCGATTATCTTAGACGAACAGACCGGACTGTACAGAGATTTTCACATCAGGCTCAGTAGGAGTTCAGATGGGTTTCCTCATCGTTCTTCTTATCGACATCTACCTGGGGACCGTTACGTACAGCTAGTACCGCTTGCGGCCTGTGGTTAAACCTACTTCCAGCGTAGTGTCGAGTCTTTAGAGTCCCATCCAGAGAGTTTCCCTGCTTCAGGCGAAACGATATAGAGTTCGTATGGTTTTACGACAGGGTTCGGACATATACGTGTATTTATGCACGTATGATATTCGGACAGTTTATACTAGCAGGCTTTGGTTTAAGCTAGATTCTAGTATTGGATTATTGGATTTATGCAGTCTCAGTATATCCGTGTTTTTCGTAAATACGGATGGGAGGGGCATTCTCGTAATTAGTCGAGAAGCTTCTAGAAGAAAGGTGACTCATTTAGTTTTAATTCATTTGTGAATTAAACATAATGAGGTGGAGAGCTTATGTGTTATTATCATTAATTGCATCATGACTCATGAGATGATTCATCTCAAGAATTAAATGAAGCATGGATGATATTTTCTACAAGATATTTGTGCAGGATATTTTTTATGCTTCATAATATTCAAAGTGAGAAGGGTTCAATTCATAATAACAAAAACACAGTCTCTCTCCTCAAGCTCTCCACTTCTTAAACCTAACCCTAATCCTCTCATGTGTTGAGATCCCAAGGCTTAGAAAGGCTAATAAATCCTTAATCCACTTCTATATCTTCTAGGTCACTTAGATTAGCAATTCTAGCCACTTAGTTACCTCAAGTTAGAGGTTAAAACTTGAAGAAGGAACTCTCGGGTGGATCTTCTATTACATCGAGGAGGCCGACGAGGAGATGAACAACAAGAACAAGAAGGACTAGTATCTTGAGATATAATCATCTATCAAAGCATTTTAGCACTTCTAGATAGTTTGTTCATTAGGGTTTAGCAAAGATCTGTAAAGTTAGTCGATGTTACCTTGAACAAAATGATTGTTTTACTTATTCCGCCTCCCCGCATCTAGTGGAGTGTGTAACGTCGACTTACAGTGTGGTCTAATGTCTACACATGCAAGAAGTAGTTAATCCAATTTCATTACTTTTATGGATGATTTCTCAAGGTATGGACATGTATTCTTGATGAAACATTAATCCGAGGCCTTTGAGAAATTCCGGGAAAACAAGAATGAAGTGGAAAAACAAACCGGAAAAAGTATCAAGACACTTAAATCTGATCGGGCTGGTGAATACTTAAGTGCTGAGTTCCTGGGTTACTTAAAAGAGAATGGAATTCTCTCTCAGCTTACTCCTCCATACACACCTCAACACAACGGTGTATCGGAAAGGCGGAACAGAACCTTATTAGATATGGTACGTTCCATAATGAGTAACGCAGAGTTGCCACGATCCTTCTGTGGTTATGCACTAGAATCAGCTGCATATCTTTTGAATAAGGTTCCTACTAAGTCAGGACCTACCACACCATATCAGATGTGGAGTGGGAAAGAACCCAATCTTAAATACCTTATGATATGGGGATGTCCAGCTTTTGTAAAAAAGTAGCATGCAGACAAACTCGAGGGACGCTCAGTGCTGTGTATGTTTGTGGGAGACCCAAAGAACTCCAGGGGGTATCTTTTCTATTATGTGGAGGAACAAAAGGTTTTTGTTTCTCGGCATGCCTACTTTTTGGAAACTCAATTTCTTGAAAAAGAAACAAGTGGGAGCGCAATAGAACTGGAAGAAATTCCAGAACCATAAGCTATTACTGAAAACATGGTGGAACCAGAAGTTTCGAAAGAATCGGACATCCCTGCGCCACTTCGCAGGAATGGTAGGCAGTCCCATCCGCCCGAGAGATACTACGGTTTTCTAATAGACGGGGATAGAGAGGATTGCATCATCGATGCAGATGAGCCAACTAGCTTCCAGCAAGCCATTCAGAGCAGAGACTCGGTAAAATGGCTGGATGCAATGCGGACTGAAATGGTGTTAGTGATATGTATGCCCTAGAGGCCATTATTGTATAATATAGTATATGCTTGGACATATATATGGAGGACTTTCTTGCTCGACATGATAGTATGCTATCTGGTTGCCTTTATCTTAACATGTTCACTGGTATTAATATACTGTCTCTCATATACATGTTGATAAAGCCCTTAGGATGTAGGCTTGACTACCAGGACTATGATGCGGATCATACTACTAAGACTTGGGTAGTCCATAAGTACATCCTTCAATTGTTCCTAGTCGAGGGAATATCGAGACATGGCTTCGATATTCCAGAGTAGAGTAGTGTGTACGTTTTTTGACCCTGTATGGGGCGATGGTTGATCCCATATCCATTGGTGTTTAACATCAAAGATTGTATACATGTTCTCATTAGAGAATGGGTACACCGAACAGGACTCACCGAGAACTCCTAGATGGTACTATACCTATCGTCAGATAGCAGTTCTCTGGTGATACTAGAACAGGTTAGACTGTAGACCCGAGATCGTTAGAGTCTTGTGTAGTTCCCAATGTGCTTTGATTTCCTCCCTGCCACAGCTCAAAAGGGTCGTGCAAATAGTTGGATTTTTGGTACAGTCCTGAATCACATGGAGGCGATGAGCGATAGGAGGGGTTTCGTCTCTCCTGGTATAGGGAGTTGATGTTGCGCTATGCTCGATTAGCTATAACAGGAAGTCCCTGGCCAGGGCTGTTGATGAGATTCACTGGTAAGTGTTATCAGTAGTTTCTCGTACCGTTATAGGCCTTACATCGGCATGACTTATCAAGTTATTGGGGTTTGACGATTCTACCCCCAGACTCAATATGCGACATATCAGACGAAGAGACCAGACTGTACGGTAAGTGTTACCTATAGGCTTCATGGGAGTTTGGAAAAGCTTGATTGTTGATCTTCTATTCGCTCAATACCTGGGTAGCCGTTACGTCTAGCTAGTACCGCTGACGGCTTGTGAGTGACTGATGTGATCATCACCTACTGCTGGCGTATTAACGAGCCTTTAGAGTCCCACATAGAAGTTTCCTGGTTCAAGCGAAACGAAGTAGGGCACATATGTTGATATGTGCGGGGGCCTGATTAAATACAAGTATGAGATACCGTATTGTAATCTGGCGGCTATTTGTTATCAGTTAGGTTATATGTGATATAACCGGATTATTGAATCAAGTGTTGATTTGATAGTGTGAAATACAGATTAATGATATTAGTCGGTTATATGTGATATAACCGGATTATTAAATTAAGTGTTGATTTAATAATATGATATATATTTATATTTGATATAATTGTATATTGACTAATATTATTTCTCAATAATTATATGCTTATCATTATGTGTATGTGTGTGTGTGTGTGTGTGTGTTATATATGAAGCATGACATGGGTTTTTCTATTTTTAGAAAATAGAAAAAGAGATGAAAAATGGGGAGACTTTAGAAGGATGGGCATAGCATGGCTTATTCTATTTTATATTCATTTGCTTGCACTATTGAAGCATGGCTACAATTTTTAAATGTTAAAAATTGAATGCTTCAATAATGGGTGAGCTTGGATGAGCCATTCTACACTTCATTCAGTTCATTCCACACTTAGCCATTTTTCTTGAGTTGAGCTCATGTAATGAGTTCCTCTCTTGCTCTCTCCCATTTCTTCACCTCCGCCTCCAAGCTCAATCCCTCACATGAGTTGTGAACCCTTGAGCTTGTAAGAACCCTAGTGAGAAAACAACACCCCTACTTCACCATCTTATATTAGATTAGCGCTTTGGTGTAGTGTGTTTTCTCACTAAAGAGTTTATTAAAGAGGTAGCTTGGATTAGCGGACTTCGGGTGGATCATCTTCAGCACGAAGGTCGTCAAAGGATGTTCGTTCAACCTTTAAGTGGAGCCTCGTGGAGTCGCGTGGATGACAACCCGGAGCTTTAGAAGAGAAGGATGCAGTCTACAAAGGTTGTAGCCATCCATCTCTTAGTATAAATCTTATGATATCATAGTTAAAACCCTCATAATCTAGTTTGATCCTGGTTTAGTGTTGAATAGCACCTAGAAAATTTTAAAATTGCATGTGTGACGCCCGTTTAAACCCTACCATGGTGCTAACATACACTTTCATGGTATCAGAGCCAAGCAAGACATTTAGGGAAAGTCTTTAAGGTGTTAAAGTGCTCGATCGATTTTTCGAAGCTGAAACTTGTGAAGTTTCTGTCGATTTTTTCAAAAGTTGAAATTTTCGTAATTAAAAATACGCAGAAAATTGTGCAGGTAATTTAATGGAACCAAAAGAAATTCGAGGCGCCAAGTCCAACATAGGGCCGTGGAATCGCGGCCTAAACCCTTGTTTAGCCGCGGATCTGCCGCAACTTTGTGGATTTATGGCACCAACTTTCTTGTGCTGCTCCATTCTTAAATTTGGCACTTTCTGGATGTTTTTAGTGATGCTCAAGTTGTTATGGTCTCTGATCATTGTGGGTATTTGATAAATCGATCGAAGTGTTTAACGTCGTATAGATTTTGATGATATGTGATACAATTTTTAGAATCCAAAATAATTGGTTTTTTGAAAACTAATTAGTATTTTGTAAATCTAGCATTGTAGTCTCTTTTGATCGATTGCCACGAAGTTTTGATTCGGATCGAAACTCTATCGCAATCGCGTATCGTACGTGAATACTTGCCGAATATATTTACTAGGTAGCCACGCCCCATAGCCCCGACCAAGTGACTGTAGGAAACACCGTTGCCAAAAGAATCCACTCGGGTGCTCGCAGCCACGGTGTTCCGCCTGGGTGCACTTCGTTAATGGCATCGAGGGTGCGGCCATCTACTAAAGTTTTCGACGAGCATTCGATCAGGTAGTCGGGAATCTTGTTGAATTTCCCGACTAAGTTATTGAAAAGTGTTTTCGATTTGAGACTAAAATGCAAGGTTTATAGGTTAAGCATGAAATTCAGAAAATGAGATGTTCCGAATTTATGATGTCTAATGAAATACGAATTCTAATTATTGTAGATTTTCATTTCTTTTCTACGACCGAAAGTGTAATATATAGGGTATCCAAAATCTCGTTGCTATATGTCAACGGAATTTGGGATACGCGTATTTACTTACGTTGATGACATGTGATATTATGTATTGTTGTGATATGTTATATTGGATCGTCTTGAATGAATAGCCGGGGGATTTATGTGAGAGGAGAGTTTTATAATTTTCATTCATGTAATATTCTTTTATTGGGACACTTCCGGGTTGAGTATGATGTCACCACTGATGTATATTATTTACTTTTCTGCATTAGGATAGACCCAAGGCGGGGAGCATAAGTAACCGGGTTCTGGAGTCCGGTTAGAGACCATCTCGAGGAGTCGAGACCGGGTCTCCTAACTCTAGAATTGGCAGGGTTGCTTGCCGCTCTCGTAGGGGTCTAGGGTGATTTGGCTATTCATCACGACTGTGGAATCCATGTTTTTCATTACTGGCTGAATTTAAAACACGGACCTCCTAATATATCCAATATTTCATGTGTTGACTTCTGCTGCTTGGTTCTGTGAAGTGATCATATAACTGCGTGAGACGAATGCTATATATATATGATATATATAATAAACGTTGCTTATGTTTTGCACCCACACTAGTCCAACCCCTGCTCTGCCGTTAGTTAAGTAACCTAATTGTGCATGACAGGGCCCCATGCCGAATGCGGATTGCATAAGCGTACGTTCTACTTTCGTTTCATTTTCTGTGATGTTTAGGAAAACATTAAGTGATGGGATTTCATTAATGAGATTAATGAAAAGAAAATAAACCTAAAGATGTTGTAGAATCAAAAGTTTATAAAAAGGTAGCCCTAGTTCTTGCTTCGCATAGTGGTATTCCTTGATGAATATCCAACACCTCATTCGATGAGGAAAGAGCCGAGATCCCTTCACCGGGAGTGACCTCTTTAGCAAAACTAGCAAATACTACAACCCACTCAGTTTATCATCATATCTTCTGTAGTTCTTCCTTTGCATAATGGTATTCCTTGATAGATATCCAGCACCTCATTCGATAAGGAAAGAGCCGAGATCCTTTCACAGGGAATGACTTCTTTAGCAAAAGCTAGCAAAAGTTATTCGGTTTGTTTTTGAAAACTACTCGATTTTAAAAGCGGAGCTTAAATCACTCCTTTTCAAAATCATTAGATTCTACAACGATATCAAGTTTATTACGTTAAAGGTTTTCTTAAAAACCAGTCGTATCCCTCCGTCATTTCAGATAAGTACTATTTAGTATTCTACAGCGTTTGTTGACCATGTCAAGGAGTAGTGTGTGGTAGCTGATTAGTGCTTATCTGCCGCATGTGATGCGATTGGATTAGGGTAGTCATGCGGCTTTGTTGACCTTATCAAGGGTCGTGCGGGTCGGTTTAATTCAATCAAGAAACGACAGGTTGAACTTGGCTAGCGATTATGATTTGTTGACCATAGCCAAGGTCATAAGTTGCTAGGGGTAAAAACAATATTGGGAATTTCAAGTGTTGAAATTTTTAATGAGATTGCATACCTTCTATATGATAGTTGGATCCCGATACCCACTGCGAGTAAGAGTTACTCTTGGGATAGTTTTCCACTTTACAATTAACCGATCCATTATGTGTCTAAAAAAGGTGTTAACAGGGTGATGCCCCTGCGGAAACGAGGTTATTTAATTAATTCCATATGAAATCATGGGAAGACTCCCTTGGAGTACCAATACCTGCCTGGCCGAACGATTGGCGTACTTGTAGGGTGTAATTAATCCCTACCGATCTTACCTTTAAGGGTTTGAAGGAAGATTTGATAAAAATAGTGGGAGCCCTCCTGATTAGATAAAATAATAACCAATCTAATCTTGCAAAGAGCGCACGCAAAAGTGATTATCCTTCTCTCTCTCTCCTGGTAGCGACCAATGACACGCCTTAATCAACATAATAATATGATGTATTGACCGAACCCGTTTATTATACTGGGCTAGGTTCCGCTCTATCTTATGATTGTTATAAGTCTGAGCAAGGAATAGAGGAATATCCGAATTCCCACGCCACCCAAACAAAGAATAAGCATGTTGATGCATCGTCTTCGGGTGTGTTCGTTACCGAGAATTGTTTCTTCATTAAATCTATGTCCTGGGTATTAGATACCGGATCAGTTACATGTGCTAAAAAGAGATAGAGAACTAGGAAAGGGTGATATGTCTCTAGTAGTAGGGAATGGTGCAATTGTTGCAGCCAAATCAGTTGGCGAGTATCACCTTGTATTACCAAGAGGTAACACAATGATTCTGAGCGACTGTTATTTCGTACCAAAAATATTATGAATGTTTTTCTAAATCAAGTGTTGATTGGGTATGGTATGTTGTATAATGGTATATATGTTCTAAATCATAATACAGTTCTAAGTATACAGAACACACAAGGGGAACAGTTCAGAACTGAACAAAGCCTTCTTGTGGCATCGTATACTAGGTCATATCAATGCGACAAGACTAGCTGAGTTGCATAAGGATGCATATTTGAATCCGTTCGAATTTACATCTTATGAAACGAGCCAGCCATGTCTCAAAGGAAAGATGACTAAATATCCGTTTATTGGACACGGAGAAGGAGCTACTGAACTCTTGGACAGATACATAGTGATGTATGCGGTCCTATATTTACACATGCCAGGAATGGTTCCTCGTACTTTATTACATTCACCGATGATCTCTCAAGATACAGACATGTGTTCCTGTTGAAACACAAATCTAAATTTTTTAAGAAATTCAAGGAATATTAGTACGAAGTTGAGAACCTGACAAGTAAAAGTTTTAAAATCTTTCGATATGATCGGTGAGGAGAATACTTGAGCACTGAATTTAGAGACTACTTAAAAGAGAATGGGATTCTCTCTCAGCTTACTCCTCCATATACACCACAGCACAATGGAGTTTCGGAGCGGAAGAATCGCACCCTATTAGATATGGTGCACTCTACGATGAGTAATGCTGAGTTGCTTATTTCCTTTTGGGGTTATGCACTTGAGATAGCTGCATACCTATTGAATAGAGTTTCGATCAAATCTGTTGCCTACCACTCCATATGAGATATGGAATGGGAAGAGACCATCTCTTAAACGAGTTAAGATATGGGGTTGTCCGGCCTATGTTAAAAAGAAAAATCCGGACAAGCTCAAGGCAAGATCAGTTCTGTGCAAGTTAGTAGGATATCCCAAACATTCGCGAGGGTATATTTTCTACCACACCAAGGAACAAAAGGTGTTTGTTTCTCGACATGCCACCTTTTTAGAAAAAGAATTTCTTGTGAAAGAGATTAGTGGTAATGAAGTAGAATTGGAAGAAGTTCCAACAACACAAACTATAACTAAAGATTCGGTGGAACCGGAGGATTAAAAAGTCCCCAACGAACCTTAGCCACTCCGCAGATCTAGTAGGGTTCCTCATCCACCTGATAGAACTACGGTTTTCTCATAGACGGTGGGAGCAAGGATTGCATCATGGAAGATGATGACCCAACAAGTTTCGAGCAGGCCATCACAAGTGGAAACTTTGTGAAATGGCTGGATTCTATGCGATCTGAGATGGAATCCATGTACATCAACAAAGTATGGACTTTGAAAGTTGCTCCTGAAGGGGTAAAACCCATCAGGAGCAAGTGGATCTTGAGAAGATAATTGGTGTAGATGGAAAAGTTGAGACTTTCAAAACTAGACTTGTAGTAAAAGGTTTTCGACAATGACCAGGTATCGATTATGATGAAAAAATTTCTCCAGTAGCTATACTTAAGTCCATCAGGATTCTACTTGCCGCTGCTGATACCAAGACTACGAAATCTGGCAGTTGCACGTCAAGACCACTTTTCTAAATGGTGATTTAGAAGAGAGCGTGTACATGACACAGCTAGAGGGTTTCGTAGACAGTGGGAGCAGCGGAAGCATGTGCAAGCTTCTTAAATCAATCTATGGATTAAAGCAGCATCGCGGAGCTGGAACATCTGTTTCGATGAAGCTGTCAAAGTGTTTGACTTCATCAAAAATGTAGATGAACCATGTATATATAAGAAGATTGTAGAGAGTAAGGTTGTCTTCCTCGTATTGTACGTGGATGACATACTCTTGATAGGAAACGATGTTCCTATGCTACACTCGGTCAAGCTCTTCTTATCACAAAAGTTCTCCATGAAAGATCTAAGTGATGCCTCCTACATCCTGGGGATAAAGATCTATAGAGATAGATCTAAGCGGATGTTGGGATTGTCCCAATCCAGATACATTGACACCATACTAAAGTGGTTTAGTATAGAAGATTCTAAGCATGGTAATGTACCCGCTTTTTCAGGAATCATTCTCTCCAAAGAGATGTCTCTCAAGACTTATTTGGAGAAAGCTCGCATGCAAGAGATACCCCATACTTCGGCAGTCGGGATAATCATGTATGCGATGTTATGTACCAGACCAGATGTAGCTTACTCACTAGGTGTAGTGAGTAGGTATCAATCAAATCCATGGGAGAAATACAGGACAGCTGTGAAAAGCATTCTTAAGTACTTGAAAAGGACTAAAAAGATGTTCTTGGTATATGGTAATGGTGAACTTCAGGTGGAGTCCTTTACCGATTCGAGCTTCCAGAGTGATAAGGACGACATTAAGTCGGTCTCGGGTTTTATCTTCACCCTCAGTAGAGGGACAGTATATTGGAAGAGTTCCAAGCTAGATACCGTATCAGACTCGACAATGGAGACTGAATACATCGCTTCCAACAATACTGCCGTAGAGGCTGTCTAGATGAAGAAGTTCATGAGATGAACTTGGTAAAGTTCCATCCATTAAGAATCCAATACCTGTGTATTGTGATAATACACACGCATTCATACTTATATAGATGGTATCGATTGTACTAGACTTAGATCAGTACCCCAGATTATGTGATATGATGATAATGATACCTGATATGTGATGAGAGGAATGTGATATTGACCCGTACCCAGCTGATGGGATGTCGTACGACGATTTACCGTGCGAGCTTTATATTGATGATTGATCCTCACTCATGACTCGAGGATGTCAGATGATATACGGTATCGTACGCGATACTATTGAGGCGGGATCACCGACTCTTATATTTATATTTATATATATCGACTCAGATTAAGGTGGTTTCCATACCCCTCCGATTGAGTTGATAGTTAGATCTGTAGTTAGTATAGTAGATGTTAGACTAGACCAGAGTCATACCGATTTCAAAACTAACGAATCAGCAATATTTTAAAGACAGGCAAAAGGGATTCTACGGATACTTTAAAAAGGCGCATCTTTTCTTAAAAACACCGTAGACCTTATTTTACTAAAAATCCCGATTCGTCTTATTTCAAATGGCATAACTGCATGACATATACATATTGATGTAGATTCTTCACTGTTGCGTTGATTATTCGATTTCCGCATATTCATGCTATTCACATCGCTTTGCATGTGTAAATGTGTTTATTGCTATATTACCATCATGATGTTAAGACACCAGCACCATTATCGATGATGCGTATGTTCCACGTACACTTGCTTGCCGGCTCACACACTTTATCATCGATAATTGCCATGTCACTAAACAGTAGGATTATTGCATCAGGATATGACCTTTGTATATGCATACTATTATTCCATGTTGCATAATATACTGTTATACTTGCACTTCATTTATATGTCACATACATCATGCTTTCCGATTATACGCATTGAGATATTTGTTTTCATGAGATTTTTGGATTTGGGAACCATGGCTATTTCAAAAGAGAATATGTATTGTCTTTAAAACCCGGTTTCCCTTGATAAGATATTTCAGTGCGTCCACCATGTGTCTTCTCGGTTCTGAGAGTGGCATATGAAACCCGATTCGAGAAGCGGTAGGTACCGTCTGCTGGTACATGGTGGACCCGGTAAGGTACCCCGGGGCAAGAAGACTCGTATATGTTGGACGGTGAGCCTGGCAGGGGAGCACTACCTACAGGTGATAGTATTTGGACTCGGCGATTATCGTGGGGATACCGACCAGAGTTATGTACGTATGGATACATCGAAATTCGAGGGTCGAAGCTGGGCACTAGGATTTTCGAGATAGCGTATGATACGTACCTATCAGGGCCAGTCTTGGTGACAGCGCCTGATTGATGAGGATTTACGTGCCGATGCTAGGCACAGGTTTCATGATGTTTTTGAGTGTCGATGCTAGGCACTCAGGTTCCATGATTTTGATTATATCCTCATATTTCCATGCATATGCTTTATGATATTTACATGCATGATGCTTATTGTCATTGGGTGGCACGTGGATGGGATCCACATACGTAGAGACTTTGATTACTTTGATCATACCTCATATGTATATATAACAGTGGATGAGGACGCTGTTATATATGCCCTTACACCAATATTAGTGGAATGGGACGCTAATATATGTGTATTGATATCAATTTAGATACTTCATCATACTTATTCATGCATACATGCCTTATATTTATGATATGTTATTACCTGAGGCACTGGCATGAGCACTTGGCACTACATACATGTATAGATGTTACATTGCCACCTTATCATGCTTCAGACTTACCCTTTTGAGGTTTATATATATATCCGATCGTATTGACCTAGGTTTATGTCATGCATTTGATTTATACTTGTAGATATTTTCTATTCACGAGTTGGCAACTCACCCCCTTGTGCCACAGCTTCTTGCAGGTTTTGCCGTACAGGTTCCATGGCGGCATTTCTGGCACACTGCTTTCTTTGTGGGTGATTTGCTTTGGTAGGTGGGTTCTTTTACATCAGAACCACCATTGTATATGTATTATTCATTGTATCTACAAATTCCATCAACTAAAACTTGTATATTGTTTCAGACTTAGACACTAGCTATGTATTATTTCGACCTTAGAGTCGCGCGTTGAAGTATTACGGTTTTCATGTTATTTGAGTTTCTTTTTGAGTTTTGATCCTCGCCCTTCGGCATTGTATATTATATTGCTTGTGTGGTTGTGACTGTCGATTGACGAAGAGCTAGCTCCCGCTTGGGGATGCCTTTTATCATTGCATATATATTATTCTTGCCGTACCCCGTTCGGGGCCAGTATTTACAAAGGAAACTCTGCCGAAATTTTTAGAAAAGACCATACATTTTAAAATGCATATTCGGCTTAGTTATTTAAAAACCTTGCTTTTGAAACATGCTTTCTTCACTTCTAAAAACTATTTTTCCTTCATTTATTATTTAAATTGGTTTTAGATTTCTGGGCTTTTTGGCTTACTTGGATTAGATGGGGTACTATAGACTTCATATGATTCAAGTGCCAGTCACGGGCTATTTCGGGTCGTGACAGATCTCGGGTCTACAGAATAAGCTGTACCAGTGTCACCAGAGAACTGCTATCTGACGTTAGGTATATAACCATCTAAGAGTTCTCGGCGAGTCCTGTTCGGTGTACTCATTCTCCAATGAGCACATGTGTACAATCTTTTATGTCACACACCAATGGTTGTGGGATCAACCATCGCCCTCTAAGGGACAAGAAACGTACACACTAGTCTACTCTGGAATATCGAAGCCCTAGTCTCGATATTCTATCGACTAAGAACTGATTAAAGGATGTACTTTTGGACCATTCTGGCCCTACTAGTATGATCTCATCATAGTCCCGGTTGTCAAGTACATATCCTAAGGGATTTATCAACATGTGAGAGCAAAACAGTAAAGAATATCAGTCAACATGTTAAGAAAAAGAGTAACCAGATAGCATACTATCATGTCGAGCAAGAAAGTCCTCTATATATATGTCCAAGCATCAACTATAATATACATCACATGTACAATAATGGCCTCTAGGGCATACATATTCCTAACAATCTCCCACTTGCACTAAGGCCATGTGTTGTAGTATCTCATACCCAACATCCCAAAAAGTCTCTTAAACTGTATCTGGGGGAGGGCCTTCGTGAGTGGATCCGCTACGTTGTCCTTCGTGTCAACTCTCCTGACCTCGATCTCTCGGCGATCTACTATCTCCCTGATCAGGTGATACCGCCTCAGAATATGTCTAGATCTCTGATGGGACCTGGCTTCCTTGGCCAAAGCCACAACTCCATTGTTATCGCAATACACAGGTATTGGATGCTTAATGGATGGAACCACACCAAGCTCAGCAATGAACTTCTTCATCCAGACAGCCTCTTTGGCAGCATCGTTGGCAGCGATGTAATCAGCCTCCATCGTCGAGTCTGCTACGGTTTCTTGCTTGGAACTCTTCCAACACACCATCCCTTCGTTGAGGGTAAAAACAAAACCCGAGACTGACTTACTGTCGTTCTTATCACTCTGGAAGCTCGAATCGGTAAAGTACCTTTCCTGGAGTTCACCGTTACCATACACCAAGAACATTTCTTCAGTCCTTGTCAAGTACTTAAGAATGTTCTTCACAGCTGTCCAGTGGTTTTCCCCAGGATCTGATTGATACCTGCTCACTAAACCTAATGAGTAAGCTACATCTAGTCTGGTACATAACATCGCATACATAATAGAGCATACTATCGAAGTATAGGATATCCCTTGCATGCGAGCCCTCTCCAAATCAGCCTTGGGAGACATCTCTTTGGAGAGAGTGATAACTGAACAAGCGGGTAAGTTACCTCGCTTGGAATCTTCCATACTAAAGCTTTTTAGTATGGTGTCTATGTACCTGGATTGGGACAATCCCAAAATCCATTTAGATATATCTCTATAGATCTTTATCCCCAGAATATAGGAGGCATCACCAAGATCTTGTTAGTTATATGTATGCCCTAGAGGCCATTACTATACATAGGATGTATATTGTAGTGGATGCTTGGACATATATAGGGAGGACTTTCTTGCTCGACATGATAGTATGCTATCTGGTTACTCTTTACCTTAACGTGTATACTGATTGTCTCTCTGATTACATGTTGGTAAAGACCTTAGGATGTGTACATGACTATCTGGACAATGATGCGGATCATACAAGTGGGGACATGGTAGTCCATAAGTACATCCTTTAAGGTCCCTAGTCGTGGGTGTATCGAGACGGGGCATCGATATACCAGAGTAGACTAGCGTACACCTTCTCGACCCATACAGATGGGCGATGGATGATCCCATATCCATTGGTGTTTGACATCAGAGATGATATACGGGTGCTCAGTGGAGACTGGGAACACTGGACGGACTCGCCGAGAACTCCCAGATGGTATTATACCTTACGTCAGATGGCAGTTCTCTGGTGACACTGGTACAGAGTAGTCTGTTGACCCGAGATCGTCATAGAGTCTTATGTGGTTCCCACTGTGCTTTGATTTCCACCTTACCACGTCCAAGAGGGCGTGCAAAATGGTGATTTTTTGGTACAGTCCCGAATCACATGGAGGCAATGAGCGATAGGAGGGGATTCGTCTCTCCCGGTATAGGGAGTTGATGTTGCGCTGTGTTCGATTGGCTATAACCGGGAATCCCTGGTCAGGGTTGCTGAGATTTACTGGTAAGTGTTACCAGTAGTTTCTCGAACTGTTATAGACCTCATATCGACACGACTTATCGAGCTATTGGGGTCTGACGTTTACCACCCTTAAGCAAGATATGCGACATATCAGATGAACAGACCGGACTGTACGGTAAGTGTTACTGGTTGGATTCACAGGAGTGTGAGCGGGCTTGCTCGTCGATCTTCTGATCGCTCAATATCCGGGTGGCCGTTACGTTTAGCAGACCGCTTGCGGCTTGTGGGTGTTTGATATGATCATCACCTGCTGCCGGCGTATTGACGAGTCTTTAGAATCCTACACAGAGGTTTCCTGGCTCAAGCGAAATGAAATAGGAGCGCATATGAGATATGTGCGGGACCGAGAATAATGCGTGTATGTGATACCGTATTCCATTCTCGTGATGAATGTATCGATTGGTTGTATGCGATATAACCTAGTTATCGAATCAAGGATTGATTCGATAAGCCGATATATTGGATATTAGTCGGTTGTATACGATATGACCGGATCGTTAAATCAAGTATTGATTTAATGATTTAATGCATAATTATATATTTGATATATTACTTTGCATTAACTAGTATTGGTTCACTTAAATTGGATTTTCTCACTTGATGTACACAAGTTGTATATGTGATATACTTTTGTGCACTTGTTTGTATCATGTTTGATGATACATGCTAACTAGGGTTTGTGTAAAGAATTAAACCATGGTTAGTTAATGGTTAGGGTTTCATTTGATTTACTTATTCATTTATTTATTTTGTTTATTTATTTTGGCAAAGGAAAATGAAATGGTGGCTTGCTTTGTCTTTTCTTTGAAGCTTCATGAAGCTTTGATTAAGTGACCATTTTGTCTTCATGTCCTAACCCTAACCATTTAACTAAACCCTAGTTAATTCTATACACTTAAACATGGTTGTAAATATGATAAGTATCATATTATTTTCTATTTTTAAAAAAGACTTATCATATTCTTTCTTCTTCTTCTTCTTCTTCAAAGATGAAGAAAAACCTTGCTACCAACAATGGCAACCTGAGAAAAAGAGTCAGAAATCCAATTCTAAAGTGAACCCACTTCCTATTTCTTCATCCTCTACCACTTGCCAAGTAGTATAGGGTGTTTTCTTCACAAGTTTCATGGCTTGGTGAAGTTGGAGCTTGATCTTGTGTTGCCTCGACGTAGATCATCTTCGGCAACGAAGTTGACGACCTAGCCCGCCCATTTCTCCGATGAAGCCGACGCTAGAGCCCGGGATCCGATGATCGCAGCGAGGGGACTTCATCACGGAGCTATGGAGGTGGAGGACCGGATCTACAAAGGTTGTATTTTCCGTTTACTCTCAGTTAAGTTGTTAACTAGCTTCTAGTTTCGCCTAAACTCTAGTTAACGATCCGTATTAGGGTTTGTAGGCACATGTAAAATTTGAAATTGGCATGGTTGATGCCTTGTGAGACCTCATTAGTGTGCCTAGGAACCTTACAGATCTTTCATGGAGAACTTGAGTGATAAGAAGAGCTTGACCAAGTGTAGCATAGGAACATCGTTTCCTATCAAGAGTATGTCATCCACGTGCAATACGAGGAAGATCACCTTACTCTCTACAGCCTTCTTATATATACAAGGTTCATCTACATTTTTGATGAAGTCAAGCTCTTTGATAGCTTCATCAAAATAGATGTTCCAGCTCCGCGACACCTGCTTTAATCCTGTAGGGTTCCTAGGCACACTAATGAGGTCTCACAAGGCATCAACCATGCCAAATTCAAATTTTTCTTGTGCCTACAAACCCTAATACGGATCGTTAACTAGAATTTAGGTGAAACCGATAACTAGTTAACAACTTAACTAAGAGTAAATGAAAATACAACCTTTGTAGATCCGGTCCTCCACCTCCATAGCTCCGTGATGAAGTCCCTTCGCTGCGATCATCGGATCCCAGGCTCTAGCGCCGGCTTCATCGAAGAAATGGGCAGGCTAGGTCGTCGACTTCGATGCCGAAGATGATCTACGTCGAGGCAACACAAGATCAAGCTCCAACTTCACCAAGTCATGAAACTTATGAAGAAAACACCCTATACTACTTGGCAAGTGGTAGAGGATGAAGAAATAGGAAGTGGGTTCACTTTAGAATTGGATTTCTCACTCTTTTTCTCAAGTTGCCATTGATGGAGGCAAGGTTTTCTTCATGTTGGAGAAGGAGAAGAAGAAGAAAAGAATATGATCAGTGTTTTAAAAATAGAAAATAAAAATGATTCTTATCATATTTTTAACCATGGTTTTTTGTAGAGAACTAACTAGAGTTTAGATGAATGGTTAGGGTTAGGAGAAGAAGACAAAATGGTCACTTGGTCAAAGCTTCATGAAGCTTCAACAAGCTTCATGTTTGAAAGCAACCATTTTGTTTTTCTTTTATCTTTTAACCAAAAAAAGAAAAGATAAATAAATAAGTGACATGAAACCCTAACCATTCACTAAACATGGTTTAAGCCTTTACGCAAATCCAAGTATGCATGTATCACCAAACATGATACAAACAAGTGCACAAAAATATATCACATATACAATGTGAACATCAAGTGAGAAAATCCATCTTAAGTGAACAAATACTAGTTAATGCAAAGTAATATATCAAATATATAATTATGCATTAAATCATCAAATCAACACTTGATTTAACGATCCGGTCATATCGCATATGGCCGACTAATATCCAATGTATCGATTTATCGAATCAATCCTTGATTCGATAACTAGGTTATATCGCATACAACCAATCGATACATTCATCGCGAGAATAGAATACGGTATCACATACACGCATTATTCTCGGTCCCGCACATATCTCATATGCGCTCCTATTTCGTTTCGCTTGAGCCAGGAAACCTCTGTGTAGGACTCTAAAGACTCGTCAATACGCCGGCAGCAGATGATGATCATATCAAACACCCACAAGCCGCAAGCGGTCTGCCAAACGTAACGGCCACCCGGGTATTGAGCGATCAGAAGATCGACGAGCAAGCCCGCTCATACTCCTGTGAATCCAACCAGTAACACTTACCGTACAGTCCGGTCTCGTCGTCTAATATGTCGCATATCTCTCCTAGGGGTGGTAAACGTCAGACCCCAATAGCTCGATAAGTCGTGTCGATATGAGGTCTATAATAGTTCGAGAAACTACAGGTAACACTTACCAGTAAATCTCAGCAACCCTGGCCAGGGATTTTCGGTTATAACCAATCGAACACAGCGCAACATCAACCCCCTATACCGGGAGAGACGAATCCCCTCCTATCGCTCATTGCCTCCATGTGATTCGGGACTGTACCCAAAAACCACCGTTTTGCACGCCCTCTTGGACATGGTAAAGTGGAAATCAAAGCACAGGGGAATCACACAAGACTCTATGACGATCTCGGGTCAACAGACTACTCTGTACTAGTGTCACCAGAGAACTGCCATTTGACGTAAGGTATAATACCATCTCGGAGTTCTCGGCGAGTCCGTCCAGTGTACCCAGTCTCCACTGAGCACCCGTATATCATCTCTGATGTCAAACACCAATGGATATGGGATCATCCATCGCCCATCTGTATGGGTCGAGAAGGTATACGCTAGTCTACTCTGGTATATCGATGCCCTGTCTCGATACACCCACGACTAGGGACCTTGAAGGATGTACTTATGGACTACCATGTCCCCACTAGTATGATCCGCATCATAGTCCAGGTAGTCAAGTACACATCCTAAGGGCTTTACTAACATGTAACAGAGAGACAATCAGTGTACACGTTAAGGTAAAGATCAACCAGATAGCATACTATCATGTCGAGCAAGAAAGTCCTCCCTATATATGTCCAAGCATCCACTACAATATACATCCTATGTATAGTAATGGCCTCTAGGGCATACATATAACTAACAAATCCGTAGATGGATTTAAGCAGCTTGCACACCTTTCCGTTTCTCCCACTGTCTACGAAGCCCTCTGGCTGTGTCATGTACACACTCTCTTCTAAATCACCATTTAGAAAAGATGTCTTGACGTCCATCTGCCAGATTTCGTAGTCATGGTATGCAGCAATGGCAAGTAGGATCCTGATGGACTTAAGCATTGCGACAGAAGAAAAGGTTTCATCATAGTCGACGCCAGGTCGTTGACGAAAACCTTTTGCTACAAGTCTATCTTTGAAAGTCTCAACTTTTCCATCTACACCTATCTTCTTTTTGAAGATCCACTTGCTCCTAATGGGTTTACCCCTTCAGGAACGACTTCCAAAGTCCATACTTGGTTGGTGTACATAGATTCCATCTCGGATCACATAGCATCCAGCCATTTCACAAAGTCTCCACTTGTGATGGCCTGCTCAAAACTAGTAGGGTCATCATCTTCCATGATGCAATCCTCGCTCCCACCATCAATGAGAAAACCGTAGTATCTCTCAAGTGGGTGAGGAACCCCATTAGATCTGCGGAGTAGCTGGGGTTCGTTGGGTACTATTCGATCCTCTGGTTCCACCAAATCTTCGGTTGTACTTTGTGATGCTGGAACTTCTTCCAGTTCTACCCCATTACCACCAATTTCTTTTATAAGAAATTTCTTTTCTAAAAAGGTGGCATGTCGAGAAACAAACACCTTTTGTTCCTCGTTGTGGTAGAATAGATATCTATATGAATACTTTGGATATCCCATAAACTTACAAAAAACTGATCGTGCCTCAAGCTTGTCCGGATTTTGCTTTTTGACATAGGCTGGACAACCCCATATCTTAACTCGTTTAAGATATGGCCTCTTTCCACTCCATATCTCATATGGTGTTTTAGGCATAGATTTTGATGGAACTTGATTCAATAGGTATGCGGCTGTCTCAAGCGCATAACCCCAAAAAGAAATAGGCAACTCAGCAGTACTCATCATAGAGTGCACCATATCTAATAGGGTGCGATTTCTCCGCTCCGATACACCGTTGTGCTGTGGTGTATACGGAGGAGTAAGCTGAGAGAGAATCCCATTCTCTTTTAAATAGTCTTGGAAATCCCCGCTCAAGTATTCACCTCCCTGATCAGATCATAGGATTTTGATACTTTTGCCCGTTTGGTTTTCAACTTTGCACTTATATTCATTGAATTTCTCAAAAGCTTCAGACTTGTGTTTCAACAAGAACACATGTCCGAACTTGAGAGCTCATCGGTGAATGTAATAAAGTACGAAAACCCATTCCTGGTATGTATAGACATAGGACCGCATACATCACTATGTATCAGTCCTAAGAGTTCAGTAGCTCTTTCTCCGTGTCCAGTAAACGGAGTTTTGGTCATCTTGCCTTTGAGACATGACTGGAAAGTTTCATAAGATGAAAATTCGAACGGATTCAAATATCCATCTTTATGCAACTTAGCTAGTCTTGTCACATTGATATGACATAGTCTACAGTGCCATAAGAACCATTCGTTCATTTCTGAACTTTTCCTGTTGTATGTGTTCTGTATGTTAAGAACTGTACTTTGACTAAGAATGTATATACCGTTACATAATGTACCAGATCCAATCAAAACTTGATTCTGGAAAATGTTCATAATTGTTGGAGATAGTGCCCTCAGAGTCAATTATTAGGTCACAGGTACGTGATTGCAATGATTGATGGAGGACCTATCCCGGTAGGACAGTCTTACTCGAGATGATAGTATGCTATCTGGTTTACCTTTATCATCGTGTACTGTTTTAAGTGACCTGACACGTCGCTATTACACGTTGATAGAGCCCCTAGGATTCTTGCTTGACCACCAGCAGTATGAGGGCGATCATATAAGTGGGAGCTGGGGTTCTATAAGCATATCCTAAAAAGGTCCCTAGTCGTGAGAGTTTCGAGACAGGGCATCGATTCTCCATAGTAGACTAGTGTATACAGTCGAGACCCCGACGAGGGGCGGTGGCCGGTCTCACAAGCCACTGGTGTCAGTTGGATCACCTAAGATGTATACAGGTGCTCATTGGGTTATGAGTACACCGGACAGGACTCGCCGGGAACATGCTAGTTGGTCATATACCAGACGTCAGATGGCAGTTCCCTGGTGACATGTGTGCAGGTTAGTTCATCGACCTGGGGATCGTCATTTGTCTCGTGTGAGTTCCTACTGTACTTTGATTACTACCCTACCACGGCTCAAAGGAGTCGTGCAAACAGGTTTTAGTTGGGTACAGTCCCGAGCCACATGGAGGCAGTGAGCGTATCTTCAGGGGTTCGTCTCTCCCGGTATTGGGGGTGAGGTCGTGCTGTGTCTAGGAGAGCCATTACACGAAGCCCTCGGCCGAGGCAAGGAGATTTACTGGTAGGTATTCCAGTAGTATCTCAGGGTGTTCTGGGCTACACTCCGACACGACTTGTACCGCTTTTGGGGGTCTGACTTTTACCAACCCCCTAGGCCCGCCATGCGATGCTCATAGACGAACGGACCGGACTGTACGGATATTGTCACTGACAGGCTCAGTAGGGTGTCAGGCTGAGTTCGCTCACAGACGTCCCTTTTGGTCAATACCTGGTAGCCCGTTATGTATTGGCTTATACCTCTAACGTGCTAGTGGTTAAATCCACAACCAAGGTGTTGACGAGTCTTTAGAGTCCCCCACATTCAGTTACTCAGCTTTCGGGCGAAAGGTTGTAGAGGCCGTATGGAGATATAGCAAGGTCCGATCAGATACGTGCGGTATTGTACGGATCAGGATCGGACAGTTTGTACTACAGGCCGTATGATTGTATGGCAGGGTTCGATCAGATACATGCGGTATTGCACGGATCAGGATCGAACAGATATTACTAGCCGGCTTTGGTTTAAGCCGGATCCTAGTATAGTACAGTGTAGACTTTGTCTCATTGCATTTGTATTTCGGTCGAAATACAGATGCGGGTGTATATGCACAGTATCGGGGTTTTCCTGTAATTTATTACGGGACCAGTTTTCTGGAGTTGCCAGTTTGCTTTCTGTTTCGGCCGATTTCCATTGTTCCGTTCATTGGCCGAAGATTGGTGGAGGAGGGCTTATTTGCATTGTTGCAAATAAGTGGTTGTGGAGGGGGTCTTTTGCTTTTTGTTGCATCATGATAGCCATTCTTTGACCTTGACTTCTTGTCTTCATCATGGCTTGACTTTTGTTTTCATGATGGATATTGATGATGGTAGGTTTGAGTGTTGGATTTGTTGTGATGATGTTTCTTTTGTATGATAGCTTTCTCTCTCTCTCTCCATTGGATAATTAGATGGCTCTCTCATTATCCATGAGACGACACTCTCATTTCTCTCCTCTCATTTTAGCTTGGCCGGCCACTCCCATTTGGGGGCTGTCCAAAATTTGTGGTGTGGGATTTTAGCTCATTTCATGTTGCAAAATTCCCACTTGATCAATCCATAAAGCTCCAAGTTCAATCCCTCCACCAAAAGGCAATTCCTACAACCCCAAATGAGACTTCTTCACTAGATACTCTACAGCGAACCTTGGGCACGTCGAGTAGCCGGCTTCGTGCCCGAGTTGCCTCGGCATTGAGGTGGGATCCCGTAAAAGAAGTAGGCGATGTGGTGCACTTCCGGCGACGAGGAGGAGACGGGACATTCCGCAGGAGATCCGGACGATGATGAGAAGACCGGAGGACTTGGATCGTCGGTATATCTCTTTCCCATCTTATAGTTAGCTAGGACTAATTAATGGTTCGATCCGGGTATTAGTGCGCGGCGGTTTGCCAGTTCCAGAAAATTTAAAGTTTATCACCGCTTCCGCATTTGGCCGTCGGATTGACGGCCGGGGCGCCGCCGTGCACTTACAGTGGTATCAGAGACTCGCCATTAACTTAGTCTAGCTTGGTTTAATGTGTTTCCATTTCCGATCGATCAAAAAGTTCCAAAACCGTGTTTTTCAAAGTGACAGTTTTCTGTTGAAATTTTTCAGTCTCGAAAATTTTTTCAGGTTGTATAAAAGTACTGTACAGGAAGTTCTAAGCTCTCTGGAAAAATTCGACAAAGTGATCTTTTAAGTGGAGCGCGGAACCGCGGCCAAATCCCACTCAGGGCCGCGGTTCCGCCGCAGTTTGGAATCTTCAGTTGGTTGAAATTTTCCAGTGGGCTTCTGGGCTGGAAACAGGGTTTTTGGAATATTAATATTGGGCCCAGAAATTCTTGATGTGCTGCAGTAACACTTGGGGCCCACTTGTTAAAAATTTGATTGATCGGATATTTTAAACACATTATTTCACAGTATTTACATTATATCTGCGACCGTGAATGTCACTCGATCGGTAAATCCGGTCTAACTGCTATAGCCCGGTTAGACGGATTTGCGAACGTGACTTTCACGTTGATGTTCTGTTTTTGCTGTGATGTTGCGGATCGGTCGTGGGGGATAGCCTAGATGCAATGCTAGTACAGTTCTGTTGTATTATGTACATTTGATATTGCGGGGCGAGCGTCCGACATGTGGACTGCCGTCACTGCCTGTTTGTATTATTATTTTGGGGCACGACCTGGTTGCGGTCGATGTACCTGTTGTATGTATATTTTACTTTCTGTACTAGGGTTACCCCGCGGAGGGGTGCACGGATAGCCGGGTTCTAGAGGGCAACAAGCCCGCATCTCATGGCATTGGGACGGAGGGGGCTTCACTCTAGGATTGGCGGGCTATTCGCCGCACTCGTAGGGGGTACAGGTTGACCCAGGAGGGGTGCCCAAGTTGCCGGATTCCGTGAAGTGCTGGGTGGTCCATTCACGGAGCTGAAGGGGGCTGCCTCGCTTCAGGTTTTGGCGGGTGACTTGCCGCGCCCGTAGGGGTCTAGGATTTCATTGCACAGGCTATCCACACGACCAGGGGAACGTCGGGTTTCAGCGCCTCTGTGAAACCCGGGGATCCCAGATATCTGTATTGTTTCTGTGATGCTGTTCATTCTCTGTGATGTTGCATTTCTTTCACGCCTTGAGCGAAATATAATATATTGGTATATATATTAGTAGATGTTGTATATGTTTTGCATCCGCGCTAGTCCAGTCCCCGCTCTGTCGTTAGTTAGCTAACCTAACGGGTAATGACGGGACCCAGTGGCGAATGCGGATGGCATATACGTACATCAGTATATTTTCGTTCTTTTTGGTGTGATCAATTGATGGGACTGCATTGATTTGGATCAATGCAAGTTAAAAACAAACCTAATCTGATGTTGTTGGAACACTTTTCAAAAAGCTGTTATTGCAAGGACGTTCACTTTTGTTTTGCATCGCGGTATTCATTTAGAATATCCTGCTCCTCAGTCGACGAGGCAAGGGCCGAGATCCCTTCACCGGGAGTGACCCCTTGGACAATAAGTTTGCATCAGGGCATTAACTTCACTATAGCCGATTACTTTTGCTTTGCACCGTGGTATTCAGTTGGAATATCCTGCACCCCATTCTACGGGGAAAGAGCCGAGATCCCTTCACCGGGAGTGACCTCTTTAGCGAAGGTTTTCGTCACTATATTTTTAAAAGCTATCAGTTCCTTCAACGATATCAAGTTCTTTACGTTAAAGGTTTTCGCCAGAAACCATTCGTAGCCCTCCGTCGTTTCATATGGGTAGTCAATAGTATTCAAGCTGTGTTTGTTGGCCATAGTCAAGGCACAGTGTTTGGTAGCTGTTGGGTGTTCATATGCTGCATCGATAGATGCGTTGGTTTGGGACAGTCGTATAGCCTTGTTGGCCCTAGTCAAGGGCTTGTACGGGTGGATTCAAATCAACCTGGATAATGACGGGTAGAACTTGACATGTGACTTATGATTTGTTGGCCTTAGTCAAGGTCATAAGAGCATGGGGCAGAAATCACATCGGGAGTTTCAAAAGAACTGAAACTTGCCAGATATGCGCATACCTTCTGGAGTGTGACACCGTGAGCGGATTCCGTCACGTTATCATTCGATGATAGTTGGATCCCGATTCCCACTGATGAGTTAGTTTACTCCTCGGGTGACCCCGACTAATTCTTCTTTCAGGTTTGGAGGAGAATTTGAGGTACAGTGGGAGGATTCCAGATTAGATAAATTGGTAACCATTCTGATCTAGGTTAGAGTGCACGCTGAGTGTTTCTTTTCTCTCTCTCTTTGGCAGCGACCATTGACCCGACCCTAAGACTATGACTCAGTGACCAAGTTGACCGAACCTTCTTAACACTGGCTTTTGGATTGTCAGAGTTGCAAACCTCATTGCCACTCCTACTTTTACCCTTTTCTCCAGGACACCCCGTGTTACCACGAACGTCCACTTCCATTGGACAAAACCATCATATGGTTAGATACGAACTCGAAGGAATTTATTCGAGGATGGTTTCAGGTTCTGGAGAAAACGGATAGGATTATTCAGTTGTCTTTTCCTTTTTCCTTCTCTCAGTTTGCGAGTACTCCTTGGTTTAGGGGATAGTACACCTATTACGCAAATTGGATAGTCTTCTTCCAAACCTTAGGCTGGTGCCGACCGGTAGGGAATGAAGAAAACCAATTAGCCTAACGATGGTGTACAGAAGGTATTAAGTTCAGACAAAGCAAGGGATTAGTAAGAGGGCAAAGTAAATTGCAACAGATATTCACGACCAAACCAAATATTTCGTTACCACTCCCACATCACCTTTGTATTTCTCCAGGACACTCCGTATCACTACGAAGATCCACAGTTTACTTGGATACTCCATCGTATGGTTATATACGAACTCGAATGGAACTTGTTCCAGTTCGGGGATGGATTCTGGTCCAGGAGAAATAGGAATAAGGTTTATTCGGTTGTCTTTTATCTTCACCCTCTCTCATTGCGAGTGTTCCTAGGATTGGGACAGTACACCCATTATGCTTATTGGATAGTCTTCTTCCAAACCATAGGCTGGTGCCGAACGGTAGGGAAGGAAGAAAACCATTTGGCCTAAAGGGGTGTACAGAAGGTAAAGACTAAAGACATATGAAGGGATTTGGAGAGGTGGCAAAGAATTATACGGTTACAATCGTGAATCTGGAAGAGGCATTACTAGGAATACCAGGATACCCCATCGAAACATTTCAATGTTTCAGTTTCACTGTGTACTGTTAAAAGAAAACTGATTTCCCGATTAGATACTTACTCCAGGGTATGTATTTACCAGGTACGATTCTCACATCTGTATGGTTTTACAGATGATGAGTGGGAGTAAGTTATTGGGAATTGGGTGATTATCCTCATTATATCGGGATTCGTTGTAATCGGTGATATTTGAGGAAATCACCTGGGCTGTTTGCCGGTTGGCAAATATTTGGTTTTGAATATCCGCAGTTATGCACCAATTTCAAATTGATATATCTGTACGTCTATTTTCATAGAGTGAGATATACCTTTTTGAAATTATGTCTACGACATTTACCTATATCAGTGGATGGTTAGGTAAGGAGCATTAAACAGCGGTGTAATTCTTCTTAACTATAAGTACAGTTTTCAACCTGCGACACACAGTGAATGAGTTATCAGACTCAAGGGACTTATACAGAGTATTGTATGTTGTCCAGGGTCCATCAGGACAGAGGGGATGGTCCTCGTACTATATTCGGTTTACTTATGACTTCTCTAGTTTTTAGACAATTGTTTCGTGGAAACACAGGGTCCGAATTTGGAGAAGTTATAGGTATTTGAATAGAGTAGAGAACCATGTATAACAAGTATCGGGATTCTTCAAAGTGATCGAAGATATAGATACTTGTATAGGGTATTCAGTTGATAGTAGTGATTAAGAGAAATTGCTTCTCTTTCAGGTTACTCATAATTGGAAGCATTCCTAAGTTGAGTAACGCTGATCGGCCTCCTTCCATTAAGTTGACATGCACTGGAGACAGCTGCATAATTTGAATCTGGTTCAATTAAATCAGTGCCTCTGTTTCTATATTGGATATAGAACAGTTCATATCTTAACGTTGTTAAGGTACGGGGAGTTGTCCGGTTTATGATTAAAACCAGACACTGGACAACTCAAGGCACGTTTCTGTAATGGCTGTTTGTGGGTTGACCCAGGCTATGACGAGGGTTGACTTTCTACCATCTGGATGAACAATAGCGATATTGTTCTAAACTCGCCACAGTTTTAATAAAAATGGATTTTTTCAGAAAACAGTAAGTGGGAGTATGGTAGAACTGGAAGTGATTCCAGAACCACAAACGATTACTGAAGATTTGATAGGAACCTAAAGATTCAATCTGGTTTGACATTCCATTGGCCACTCCGCAGATGCGGTGGGTAACTTCAGGCACTCGAGAGGTACTACGGTAGCCTCAAGGACGGTGACAGGGAAGTTCTTGTTTACCCACACTTCCATTGCTGTTGTTCCAGGTTGCGAGACCCGGCGGGAGGATGAGTATAGCGTCGTTCTAAACTAGCTTTAGAAGTGTACGTGTATATGACTCTGCCAGAGGGTTGTCGTAGACAGTGGGAGCAGCGGAAGCGTTGGTGGACAGGTAGCTTATGTCTATTTATAGACTAAAGCAGATGTAGCGGAGATAGATCATGTATTTCTGACGTGACAATCATAGGTTTGACTTCATCAGAATAGGGGATGGATCTGTTGAGAAGGTAGTAGGGTGTGATATCCTGGTATTTGGATGACATACACAGAGTAGGAAAGGAAACTCCTATACTACAATCGGTTATACTTTGGTCGTCACACAGTGGTTTCTCCACACAGGACTTGGATATTATGTCAGACATACTGGTTACTAGATCTATGGTTTTATATCTAGATTTGGGTGGTTTCCCAATCTGGGTACTCAGACAGCATTCTAAGAGTATTTAGAATGGACGACTCCTGGCACGGTAGTGTACCTGCAGGTAATGGAGTCACCCTCTCTAAAGGTGTCTTACAGACTAAAGGGGAGAGGGATGTGCATGATTGGCAGATCACTTGCTCAGGCGATTGAGTCAATCATGAGATGTCAAGTACCACACCAGATGTTGTTCTTGCACTAGATGCAATAAGTTGACATTGATCCAATCCTGGAGAAACGGTCGGAAGCAGTTTTAGAACATAAGTGGATGTTCTAGGGATATGATAACGACAGCCTCATTCGGGAGACAGTTATCATTCCAGGCTTCCAAGGTGACATGGACGACAAGGAGGTTGTCAGAGTTATAGCTTTCCTTCTGATGAGGGGCAGTATTTTGGACAGGTGGTCCAAGGCAATACTGAAGGGTGGCATGGCGCAGGATACTGATTAAGTTCAGTTGTCGATACAGTCTAAGAAGTTTGGATTTGCAGTTCATTTATGAGCTAAGTCCCATCAGACATCCAGACACATTCTAAGACAGGTATTGCTCATTTCGGGAGATGGCTTTCTCCGCGAACTTGAGATATAGAGAGACATAGAAAGAAATAACAAAGCGGATCCACTCACTGAGGCTGTTCCTCGAACGCAATAGTTTCGCAAACGAGCTTTGTGAGACTGACTAGTAGAGGAGTTAGGTGTTCGGTATCACACGGGCTGTGAGTATGCGACATCGCAATAATTAGCCTTGAGTGAAAGTGGGAGATTGTTGGAGATAGTGCCCTCAGAGTCAATTATTAGGTCACAGGTACATGATTGCAATGATTGATGGAGGACCTATCCCGGTAGGACAGTCTTACTCGAGATGATAGTATGCTATCTGGTTTACCTTTATCATCGTGTACTGTTTTAAGTGACCTGACACGTCGCTATTACACGTTGATAGAGCCTCTAGGATTCTTGCTTGACCACCAGCAGTATGAAGGCGATCATATAAGTGGGAGCTGGGGGTCTATAAGCATATCCTTAAAAGGTCCCTAGTCGTGAGAGTTTCGAGACAGGGCATTGATTCTCCATAGTAGACTAGTGTATACAGTCGAGACCCCGACGAGGGGCGGTGGCCGGTCTCACAAGCCACTGGTGTCAGTTGGATCACCTAAGATGTATACAGGTGCTCATTGGGTTATGAGTACACCGGACAGGACTCGCCGGGAACATGCTAGTTGGTCATATACCAGACGTCAGATGGCAGTTCCCTGGTGACATGTGTGCAGGTTAGTTCATCGACCTGGGGATCGTCATTTGTCTCGTGTGAGTTCCCACTGTACTTTGATTACTACCCTACCACGGCTCAAAGGAGTCGTGCAAACAGGTTTTAGTTGGGTACAGTCCCGAGCCACATGGAGGCAGTGAGCGTATCTTCAGGGGTTCGTCTCTCCCGGTATTGGGGGTGAGGTCGTGCTGTGTCTAGAAGAGCCATTACACGAAGCCCTCGGCCGAGGCAAGGAGATTTACTGGTAGGTATTCCAGTAGTATCTCAGGGTGTTCTGGGCTACACTCCGACACGACTTGTACCGCTTTTGGGGGTCTGACTTTTACCAACCCCCTAGGACCGCCATGCGATGCTCATAGACGAACGGACCGGACTGTACGGATATTGTCATTGACAGGCTCAGTAGGGTGTCAGGCTGAGTTCGCTCACAGACGTCCCTTTTGGTCAATACCTGGTAGCCCGTTATGTATTGGCTTATACCTCTAACGTGCTAGTGGTTAAATCCACAACCAAGGTGTTGACGAGTCTTTAGAGTCCCCCACATTCAGTTACTCAGCTTTCGGGCGAAAGGTTGTAGAGGCCGTATGGAGATATAGCAAGGTCCGATCAGATACGTGCGGTATTGCACGGATCAGGATCGGACAGTTTGTACTACAGGTCGTATGATTGTATGGCAGGGTTCGATCAGATACGTGCGGTATTGCACGGATCAGGATCGAACAGATATTACTAGCCGGCTTTGGTTTAAGCCGGATCCTAGTATAGTACAGTGTAGACTTTGTCTCATTGCATTTGTATTTCGGTCGAAATACAGATGCGGGTGTGTATGCACAGTATCGGGGTTTTCCTGTAATTTATTACGGGACCAGTTTTCTGGAGTTGCCAGTTTGCTTTCTGTTTCGGCCGATTTCCATTGTTCCGTTCATTGGCCGAAGATTGGTGGAGGAGGGCTTATTTGCATTGTTGCAAATAAGTGGTTGTGGAGGGGGTCTTTTGCTTTTTGTTGCATCATGATAGCCATTCTTTGACCTTGACTTCTTGTCTTCATCATGGCTTGACTTTTGTTTTCATGATGGATGTTGATGATGGTAGGTTTGAGTGTTGGATTTGTTGTGATGATGTTTCTTTTGTATGATAGCTTTCTCTCTCTCTCTCCATTGGATAATTAGATGGCTCTCTCATTATCCATGAGACGACACTCTCATTTCTCTCCTCTCATTTTAGCTTGGCCGGCCACTCCCATTTGGGGGCTGTCCAAAATTTGTGGTGTGGGTTTTTAGCTCATTTCATGTTGCAAAATTCCCACTTGATCAATCCATAAAGCTCCAAGTTCAATCCCTCCACTAAAAGGCAATTCCTACAACCCCAAATGAGACTTCTTCACTAGATATTCTACAGCGAACCTTGGGCACGTCGAGTAGCCGGCTTCGTGCCCGAGTTGCCTCGGCATTGAGGTGGGAGCCCATAAAAGAAGTAGGCGATGTGGTGCACTTCCGGCGACGAGGAGGAGACGGGACATTCCGCAGGAGATCCGGACGATGATGAGAAGACCGGAGGACTTGGATCGTCGGTATATCTCTTTCCCATCTTATAGTTAGCTAGGACTAATTAATGGTTCGATCCGGGTATTAGTGCGCGGCGGTTTGCCAGTTCCAGAAAATTTAAAGTTTATCACCGCTTCCGCATTTGGCCGTCGGATTGACGGCCGGGGCGCCGCCGTGCACTTACAATAATATTATCCTCTAATGTGAGATTATATCCTTCTTTAGTTAGCAAAGAAACCGATAATGTTGCACATCATTTTTGGTACGTAGTAACAGTCGTTCAGAATCAATGTATTACCAGTTGGTAATACATTGTGATAATCGCCAACTGCCTTGGCTGCAACAATTGCACCATTCCCTACTTTTAGGGATTTATCACCTTTCCCAATTCTCTACATTTCTTTAGCCCATGTAACAAAATACATACGTGGGATCCTGATCCGGTATCCAATACCCAGGACGTATAACAAACTGAGAAACAATTCTCAGTAACGAACACACCCGAAGAAGATGTATCAACATGTTGTTTCTTCGTACGGGTGGCGCGGGAATCCTGATATTCCCCTATTCCTAAGGAACCAACGTTCCCCAGCTCAGTATAATAAGCGTGTTCGGTCAATACATCCATATTATTATCTTAATTAAGACGTGACATTGGTTGCTTCCTGGAGAGAGAGAGAAGGAAACGCGTTAGCGTGCGCTCTTTGCAAAATTAGATTGGTTATTATCTTATCCAATCAGGATGGCTCCCACTATTTTTAATCAAATCTTCCTTCAATCCCTAAATGTTAAGATTAGCCGGGATTAATTACACCCTACAGGTTCGCCAATCGTTCGGCCAGGAAGGTATCGGTACTCCGAGGGAGGTTCCCCGTGCTTTCGCATGAACTTAACTAAAATAAACCTCGTTTTTCTAGATGCATACCCCCGTTGATACCTTTCTAGACACTACTTGATTAGCTAACTGTAAAGTGCAAAATTCTCCCAGGAGTAAATCTTACTCGCAGTAGCTATCGGGATTCAACTATCATATAGAAGGTATACAATCTCATCGGAAATTTCAACACTTGAAATTCCCGATAATTTTTTTACCCCTAAAGTCCTATGACCTTGACAAAGGCCAACAAACCATAGGGCGCTAGTCAAGTTCAATCCATCATTTCCTGATTGAATTAAACCCACCCGCACGACCCTTGACAAAGGAAAACAAGGTCGCACGACTACCCTATTCCATTCGCATCATAAGGTTGCAGATAAGCACTAATCAGCTACCGCACACTACGCCTTCACAAAGGATAACAAACGCAGAATGAATACTAAATAGTACTTATCTGAAATGACGGAGGGCTATGCAGGTTTTTAAGAAAACCATGAGCGTAATGAACTTGATATCGTTATAGATCTGATGATTTTGAAAAGGAGTGTTTTTTATGCTTTTGCTAGTTTTGCTAAAGAGATCACTCCCAGTGAAGGGATCTCGGCTCTTTCCTCATAGAATGAGGTGCAGGATATTCAATAATACCACTATGCAAAGCAAGAACTAGAGAAGTAATCAAAAAAACAAAACCAAGTTGGTTGTAGCATTTTCTAGTTTTGCTAAAGAGGTCACCCTCGGTGAAGGGATCTCGGTTATTTCCTCATCGAATGAGGTGCTGGATATTTAATTGATCGTCCTTCATGTGTATTTGGAAATGTTTCACAACCAAAAAAATGTCCAAATTGATTGTAGTTTCGTCAATTGGCTGTGTCTATTGTAGTTTCGTCAATGAGAACGGATCGTCCACTGAGAATGTGGGATTTGTTCAAAATCGTTTTATTTGAGTTGAAAATTAAAGGATAAAAGAAAATGATTCAATATTTGTGAAGTTTGGTTTCAAGAATCATAAAGAAATAGATCTAAAAATCAAGAATTACTAAAGATCAAGAAAATGTCTAAATCGATTGAATTATCAAGATAAGAAGATTAGCTTGTAGGATCCGATTGAGTTAATAGCTAATGATGACTCTAATAATTCCTAATCTTATCTATTGAATATTTGTAGCTAGATTGACGATGATGATTGAAGATTAGGGATCAATTGAAGAAACTATGGTTTCTCCTTCACTATCCCTTGTCTTTTCAACCATAATCATTCGGATCTAGTCTCTGGCAAAGAAAAGCACCAATAGTTTGATCCCTAACTTGCAACGAAATAATCAAGAAGTCATTTCGCTCCAAATTAGGTCATCAACGATTCTTTTTACTAAGGTTCACAAATCTCATAAGAATTAAGACTAGTATTAAGATTTGATCATTATTAGATCTATCAATTCTCTTGGATCCTCTACAAGCGGAGAATTTACTCAAGCAACATGAAAATAAATGAATCAAAGATCAAGAAGGTTCATAATGCAAGAGTTTAAAGAAAACAAGAAGTACAATTATCACCTTTATTGAATCGACAACTAATTACACATTCCCTCAATTCGAGGTTACAAGATGTTGCTCTCGATCGCTCCTTTTGAAGAGGTAACTAGATTCCGTCGAAGCTCGCTTCGCATCGATCTTCTTGAGTCGCGGATTGTCGTGATATCTTGCTCGGATGAAGATCGACGTTGCTTCAACGGCTCGTTGAAGGCTTGCTTGATTCGCTTCTCGATGGATCTTGATTTGGCTTTGGAATTGGATTTGGGCTAGGGTTTTCAGTTGCAAGTTGTGTCACTCAACTTGCAGAAATTTGGCTCAATATTCAACCACTCAATTAATGAACAACAATCAACAACCTTTGTAATGAAGCGCTAGGTCCATTTTTATAGTTTTTCCTTTAGCTTCCCCTAGAAGATTGGCTTATTTTCTACTAGAAGCTAGGTTGTTATGAAGCTTGCATGAGAAGCTTGGTAGGTATTAAGCTTGCACAAGAAGCTTGGCTGTTAGAAGGGAAGCTTCTGGAGAAATCTACACAATTCGAAGCGTCTTGGAGAAGCTTGGCAGCTGAAAGGAGGCCTCGGGGAAAATTACCAACCGCCGATGAGTTAGAACGGCCGTGGATCCGTGGTGGATCGGCCTGACTCGGCCGCGGATCCATGGCCGTTTGAGGTGATCTCTGCATGATTTTTCCAGGGTAATTCTGATGTTGGCTTTGTGGCACTTTCCTGTTGTCTGGAATATTTTCATACTTTCTTGTTCACTGCCAGATCTCAAGTCTTGGATTTGGTGTATTTTATCAGCACTTTTAGCAGTTCCGGCTCTTTAACCTGGAGAATTTCCTGCACACAATCTTGAGACAAGTGTTGATACACAAAAGATCATGCATGTAGTAATAAACACACAATTTCCCTCATAATGCTGGTTATAATGTATAACACATGTTATTTGATATTTTGCAGACAAATTGCTAATATGTGCTATATTTATACCAAACACCTTTAGATGATTACAAAGAGTAGGGAAATTGATGTGTTAAAAATGCAATATTTTCGACTAATCAATATTCATCAAGGAATACCACTATGCAAAGAAAAAACTAGAGCTACCCATTTTGAAAATTTGATTCTACAAAATCTTTTGGTTTCTTTCTTTTCATTAATCTCATTAATGAAGTCCCATCAATTAATGTTTTCTAAACATTACAGAAAAATGAAACGAAAATAGAACGTACGCTTATGCCATCTGCATTCGCTACGGAGCCCCGTCATGCACCGTTAGGTTACTTAACTACCGGCAGAGCGGGGGCTGGACTAGCGTGGGTGCAAAACATAAGCAACATTTATTATATGTCATATATATAATAGTACATTCGTCTCAGACAGTTATATGATCAACATCACAGAATCAAGCAGCAGAAGCAATATATGAAATATTGGATATACTAGGATGTCTGTGTTTTAAATTTAGCCAGTAATGCAAAACATGGATTCCACGATCGTGATGAATAGCCAAACCCACATCCCTAGACCCCTACGAGAGCGGCAGGCAACCCTGCCAATTCTATAGTTAGGAGACCCGGTCTCAACTCCTTGAGATGGTCTCCCACCGGACTCTAGAACCCGGTTACTTGTGGTCCCCGCCTTGGATCTATCTTAATGCGGAAAAGTAAATAATTTACAACGGTGGTGACACATCCTCAATCCAGAAGTGCTCCAATAAAAGAATATTAAATACAGATTTTACATGAATGAAAATAAAGACCCTTATCTCACATAAAACCCCCGGGCTATTCTTTCACAACGATCCAATAAATCATATCAACAGCAACACATGATATCACATATCATCAACGTAAGCAAATATGTGTATCTCTAAAACTCCTTGACATATAGCAACGAGATTGGGATATCCCACATATTACACTTACGGTCGCAGAAAAAGAAACAGAAAACTACAATAATTAGAATCCGCAATATCATTAGACATCATAAATCCGGAATATCTTATATTCCGGATTTCATGCCTAACTTATAAAACTTGCATTTTAGTCTCAAATTGAAAACACTTTTCAATTGGTTGTAGGATAATTCAACAAGATTCCCGACTTAGTGATCGCGTACAATACGCAATTGCGACGGAGTTTTGATCTGAATCAAAACTTCGTGGTAATCGATCAATTGAGACTAAACGGCTAGGTTTACAATATACTAACTAGTTTTCATAAAACTAATTAATCCAGATTCTAATAATTGTATCACACATCACAAAGCTTGTAAAGTAACCGCAACATTAGAATTCCGCACGCAATTAGCAAACTAAACCAATTTTTCCAAAACTTTGAAAAATCCAGTGAGCTAATGTTCCAAAAACGATCGTTTTAAGCCAATCTGGGAGTCGAAACGAACTCGAAACCCGTCCGAATCTTCGTGGAGGCGAAGATCCCAAAATTAACTGTCGAATGAGGGGCCTCGGGGGGTTACCTACCCCCGGGGGCCACCACAAAGTGGCCCCTAGGGTAGGCAGACCCGAGAGCACCCAGTTGGGGTGCTCTCAGGTCACCCACCCCTAAGGACACCTTGTGGTGGTCTTAGGGTATGGGTCCAGCCTTTGGTCCCCCCCGGGGTGTCCCCGAGGTGCGCATGCTCCACCCTGCGGCTTCTCGGTTCAAACCATGAACTCTCGGGGTGTGCAAATAACTCAAAACATTAATTTTTGAAACTTTTTTATCGGCAGTTTTTGCGTGACAAATACGGCAGATTTCTAACGTCGCTACAAGTTAACCTAAAGTTCTAGCTTGGCTCTGATACCATGAAAGTCGACCTTGGCACCACCATAAGGTTCTAGAGGAATCAACCATGCCAAATTTTAATTTTTATTAAGTGCTAATCTAGACTAACAAGATCTTTACTAGATTATTAGGATTTGCCTTTATGATGTGATGAACTAAAGAGAAGAAAAGAGCATACAACCTTTGTAGTTTGAGTCATTCTCTTCAATAGCTCCGGGTTGAAGTCCACATGACTCTACTAGGCTCTTCTTCAAGTTGAACGAACCTCCCACGTGATCTTCGCGCCAGAGACGATCTACCCGAAGTCCACTGGCTCAAGCTAACCCTTCACTAATCTCATTAATGAAGGCGACACTCCATATCAAATTACTAATCTAATGTGTGATTGTGAAGTAGGGGTTTAATTTGCTCACTAGGATTTTCACAAGTTTAATGATTAACATCATATGTGAGGGTTTGAACTTGGAAGTGAGATGATGAAAATTGTAGAGAGCAAGAGGAAGCAAGAGCTCAAGAAATGGTTAAGGCATGAACTCAAGAGAGAGTGCAAGCATAGAATGAGAAAATGAATATAATTCTCCTCACTTATTCAAGCATGGAATAAAATGCAATATTAAATTGCAATCATGCTTGAATAGTGAGTCAAGACTAATATACAAATAATAAAACCCATGCCTTGCCTATTCCACAAATATCTCCACAATTTACACCTCATTTTTCTATTTTCTCAAAATAGAAAAACACGCCATGCTTTATATAATATTATATATATATATCAAATATACATTAATATATATATAAAGCAATTAGTGAGCTAATGATATTAGTTAAGATATAGCTATATCACATATAATATATATCACATTATTAAATCAACACTTGATCTAATAATCCGGTTATATCACATATGACCGACTAATATCATTTTTCCGTTTATCACATTATCAAATCAACACTTGATTCGATAATCTGATTATATCACATATAACCTAACCGATAACAGATAACTGCTAGATTATAATATGGTATCACATACTCGTATTTAATCAGGTCCCATACACATATCACATATATGTCCTACTTCGTTTCGCTTGAACTAGGAAACTTCTGTGTGGGACTCTAAAGACTCGTCAATACGCCAGCAGTAGGTGATGATCACATCAGTCACCTACAAGTCGTCAGCGGTACTAGATGGACGTAATGGCTACCCAGGTATTGAGCGATATGAAGATCAACAAGCAAGCTCGTCCATACGCTCCATGAAGCCTATCAGTGACACTACCGTACAGTCCGGTCTCTTCATCCGATATGTCGCATATCATATCTAGGGGTGGTAAACTTCAAACCCCGGTAACTTCATAAGTCATGCCGATGTTTGGCTCATAACAGTTTGAGAAACTACCGATAGCTCTTATTAGTAAATCTCAGCAACCCTGGCCAGGGATTTTCAGTTATAGCCAATCGAGCATAGCACAACATCAACTCCCTATACTGGGAAAGACTAAATCCCTCCTATCACTCATTGCCTCCATGTGTCTCGGGACAGTACCAAAAATCCACCTGTTTGCATGACTCCTTGGAGCCATAGTAGGGAGGAAATCAAAGCACAATGGGCGCCACACAAGACTATATGACGATCTCGGGTCTACACACTAACATTTACCAGTGTCACCAGAGAACTGCTATCTGACGCTAGGTATATAATCATCTAAAAGTTCTCGGCGAGTTCTGTTTGGTGTACCCATTCTTAAATGAGCACCTGTGTACAATATTTGATGTTACACACCAATGGTTGTAGGATCAACAATCGCCCTCTAAGGGACAAGAAACGCACACACTAGTCTACTCTGGAATATCGATGCCCTAGTCTCGATATTCCCTCGACTAGGAACTGATTAAAGGATGTACTTTTGGACCATCCTGGCCCCACTAGTATGATCTCATCATAGTCTTGGTAGTCAAGTATATACTCTTAGGGCTTTACCAACATGTAAAAGCAAGACAGTAAAGAATACCAGTCAACATGTTAAGACAAAGAGTAACCAGATAGCATACTACCATGTCGAGCAAGAAAGTCCTCTATATATGTCCAAGCATCCACTATAATATACATCACATGTACAATAATGGCCTCTAGAGCATAAATATTCCTAACAGCCGTTAGGCAATACCCAGGTGATTTCCTCAAATACCGCCATTTACAAATAATTCTGATTTATATTGAGGATCTAATCACCCATTTTCCAATATCTTACCCCCACTCATCATCTGTAACGCCATACAAATGTGAGAAACAAGTCTGGTAAATACATACTCTGGCGTAAGAATCTAATTGGGAAAACAGTTTTCAATTAACACCGTACAGTAAAACTGAAACATGAAAATGTTTCGAAGGGATAGCCGGGTATTCCTAATAATGTCTTTTCCACTATCCAGATTCATGACAGTAATCGTATACTTCCTTACCCTCACTGCAGTCCCTTTATACGCCTTTACTTATTACCTTCTGTACACCACACTTAGGCTAATTGGTTTTCTTCCTTCCCTACCTTTCGGCACCAGCCTAAGGTTTGGAAGAAGACTATCTAATAAGCGTAATAGGTGTACTCTCCTAATACCAAGAGCCCTCACAACTAAGAGAAGGTAAAGATAAAAGACAACCGAATAATCCAATTCTATTTCTCTCGAACCAGAATCCATCCTCGAACTGAAAAAAAAAATTTCGAATTCGTGTGTAACTATATGATGGAATATCCAATCAATATGGATCTTCGTAATGATACGGATTGTTCCGGAGAAATGCAAAGGAGAAGTAGGAGTGGCAGGGGTATACGCGGCTTCGTCGTGAATGATAGTAGTCGTACTTTCCTATGCCCTCATTCTAATCCCTTTATATGTCTTTACTTATTACCTTCTGTACACCACACTTAGGCTAATTGGTTTTCTTCCTTCCCCACCTTTTTACACCTACCTATGGTTTGGAAGAAGACTATACAATAAGCATAATAGGTGTACTCTCCTAATACCAGGACCCCTCACAACCTAAGAGAAGGTAAAGATAAAAGACAATCGAATAATCCTATTCAATTTCTCCAGAACCGGAATCCATCCTCGAATTGGAACAAGTTCCTTCGAGTTCGTATGTAACTATACGATGGAATATCCAAAAAATATGGATCTTCATAGTGATACGGAGTGTTCTGGAGAAATGCAAAGGGGATGTAGGAGTGGCAATGATATATACGACTAAATGATAATCCAATCGCCAAAGTGTTTTAAGAAGGTTCGGTTAACTTGGTTCATGAGTTTTAGTTTAGGGTCAGGCCATGGTCGCTGCCAAAGAGAGAGAAAAAAGAAACACTCAGCGTGCACTCTAACTTAGATTAGATTAGTAAATCACTTTATCTAATCCAGATGGCTCCCACTGTTTCCTCGAATTCTCCTTCAAACCCTAAAAGGAGAATTAGTCGGGATCATCAAAAAATCACCCAGGAGTAACACCTACTTATCAGTAGGAATCGGGATCCAACTATCATCGCATGATAACTTGATGTAAGTCACTCAAGTCATCACACTCCAGAAGGTATGCGCATGCCTGGCAAGTTTCCTGTATATTTGAAACTCCCGATGTGGTTTTTGCCCCTAGGACCCAAGTGACCTTGACACAGTCAACAAATCAAAAAGTCCTATTAAAGTTTGACCCATCATTATCTTGATTGCATTAAACCCACCCGCATGAGACCTTGACACAGTCAACAAGGTCGCACGACTATTCTAACCAATCGCATTGCATGCTACAAACAAGCACCACTTAGCTACCGCACACTACGCCTTGACACAATCAACAAACGCAGAACGAATACTAAGTACTGCTCATATGAAATGATGGAGGGCTACGACTGGTTTTTGGCAAAAAAACCTTTAACGTAATTAACTTGATATCGTTGAAGGAACTGAGTGGTTTTACAAATATAGTGGTGCAAACTTTTGCTAAAGAGGTCACTCCCTGTGAAGGGATCTCGGCTCTTTCCTCATCGAATGAGGTGCAGGATATTTATAACCGAATACCATTGTGCAAAGCAAAAGAATCGACTATTGTGAAGTTATTATAATGACGCAAACTTTTGCTCAAGAGGTCACTCCCTGTGAAGGGATCTGGGCTCTTGCCTCGTCGAATGAGGTGATGGATATTCATAACCGAAAACCTCTGTGCAAAGCAAAAGGAACATCTATAATGTTAGTTTTTAAAAACTTGGTTCCAACAACATCATTTAGGTTTATTTTTCTTGCATTAATCAGAATTAATGCAGTCTCATCAATTAAACCGTATCACACCAGAAAAGAACGAAAAATACAATGTACGTATATGCCATCCGCATTCGCCACGGGGCCCCGTCATGCACCGTTAGATTACTTAACTAACGGCAGAGCGGGGGCTGGACTATCGTGGATGCAAAACATATACAACATCTACTAGTATATATATAAATATATATAACAGTCATCCTAGGCATGATTTAAGCAACATCACAGAAGAGTGATAAGCATCACAAAACAAACGGATAATCTAGGAGCCCCGGATTTTGTTTGAACCGCAAGTGAAACCCGACGTTCCCTTGGTCGTGTGGATAGCCTGTGCAATGAAAACCAAGACCCTTATGAGTGTGGAAAGTTACCCGCCAATCCCAGAAGTGAGACAACCCCAATCAACAAAGTGAATGGGCCACCCAGCACATCACGAAATCCGGTAACTTGAGCACTCCACCGTGGGTCAACCTGTACCCCCTACGAATGCGGTGAATAGCCTACTAATTCTAGAGTGAGACCCCCTCCATCTCAACGCCATGAGATGCGGGACCGTTGCCCTCTAGAATCTGGCTATTCGAGCACTCCAATGCGGGGTAATCCTAGTAAAGAAAAGACAAGTATATACAATGGCGACATCGACCTCAACCCGGTAATGCCCCAATAAAAGAATATACAATCTGGCAGAGACGGCAGTCCATAAATCGGACGCTCGTCCCGCAATATAGAATATACAAATGAATCTTAACTGTACTACAACCATTGCACCATAAGCCATCCACCATGACAAACTGATCCATAATTTCAGCACATCACAGAACATCAACGTGAATATCACGTTCGCAAACCCGTCTAATTGAACATATAGCAACTAGTCGGGTTGTACCGCTTAATGATATTCATGGTTGCAGATATGTCACATGCACTGATAAACACATACTTAAAATTTCGATCAACAAAACTTTCCCTAATTGGCCCCCAAATGCAAATCAGCACTCAAACAAATCTTGGCCAAAACCATACATACCAAAAATCATATTTCCATGAAATAGAGTGCCAGATGAAATTTCACACAAAACAACCACGAAACGGCCGCGGAAACGCGGCCAATGGGTATGGTAGGCGGCGGTTCCACGGAAAGTTTATTGGTTAAGGTGCTTAAATTTCTTCTGGTGCCCTATAAATGCCTGCTTGTATTTTTAAGACAATCTAAAAGACTTTTTGAATAAGTTTTAAAAACGACAACAAGCGTGGCAACATGGAATTACGATTCGGAAAGTTCGGTCGATCGAATTTTAACCTTGTGCAAACTAGCTAGTAATGGTTTATGGGGTAGCTCTGATACCATGTTGGATTGCAATAGCGCCGTGGCCATCTACCATGGCCGATGCGGAACCAAAAAGGCGTTTAAAAAACTTGGCGCTAACGAAACCGACTAGAATCGAACCATAAACCCTATACTAGCAAACTACGAAGAGCTAAACTATGATGATAGAAGTGTTATACCGAATGATCCGTGTCCTTCGGTCTTCTACCATCTTCATTAGCTCCTAGGGGTCTCCTGGATCGAGCTTGACTGACGGTCTCTCTCCATCGAAGATGATCCACCCGAAGGAAACGATGCAGGCTCCAGCTTCGCCTAGCAAAGCAACCGACGCTCTATGATCGCTAGCAATGGAGAGTGAGGATGTAGGAATATATCACTTTCTTTTTCTCTCATATCATATGCCCTAGTGAACAATCAAAGAAGAAGGAGGAGGTAAGGAAAACCATGGGCATAAGCAACTTAAGAAAAATGGTTAAGTCTCAAAGAGAATAGAGTGTGTGAGTATCAAACAAGGGTGTATATCTTTTAGATAAATATCTACTCATTTTCCAACCATGGAAAATATCTTCAATAAAAACCAATAAACAATCAGCCATACATCTCTACTCACCTCAATCACGTTCATGCCACCTCACCCCTTCACCACATCAATAAATAACAATTGATTTTCTAAAAAGAAAATCATATAATGAGGTGTTCAACTTCTAGAAGATATTCCGTATAAATACGGAATACAACCCGATATATGTATCGAAATACATATAGACGTATTCTTATAAAAATACGAATAGCCAATAAAGAAAATGAATAGTGAAAAATAATACTAGAATACACATATATAAAATATATATATAAATTTTTAAATCAACACGATTTAAAAATCTGGCTTAATCCTAAGCCGCTAGTATTATCAAACGTCCGATTAAAGTCTGTATAGCATCTACACATATTTAATCAGACACCAGTATGTACCGACATACGTCATCTACATCAAATTGCCTGAACCGTGAAAACTCTCTGTGTGGGACTCTAAAGACTCATCAATATATTGCATGTGGGTTTAACCACAAGCACGTCAGCAGCACTTCCTGTGCGTAACGGGTACCCAGGTATTGAGCGAAAACAAGGCCGGCGAGTAAACTCATCTGTACCCCAACTGAGACTGTCCATGACAATCTCCGTACAGTCTGATCTGTTCGTCTAAGAGTATCGCATATCGAGTCTAGGGGGTGGATAAAGTCAGACCCCTAATAACGCGATATTTTATGTCGGTATGAAGACCATCACCAAATAAGAAACTACTAATCCAAATTAGTAATTCTCGTCTACCTTGGCCAAGGATTTTTGGTGATGGCCACCCGTGCACAGTGCGAAACAACCCCCAATACCGGGAGAGACGAATACCCGATGATCCGCTCACTGCCTCCATGTGGCACGGGATTGTACCCAACTAAAACTTGTTTGCACGACTCCTTTGAGCCGTGGTAGGGTAGTAATCAAAGCACAGTAGGAACTAACACGAGACAAATGACGATCTCAGGTCGACGGACTAACCTGTACACATGTCACCTGGGAACTGCTATCTGACAATAGGTATAATACCAACTATCAAGTTCCCGGTGAGTCCGTCGAGTGTACTCATGTAACAACCCTAAACTTTCTATACGAATTTTTTTTCAAAATAAAGAAAGGAACACCTAAGCCTGAGCATGAGTTATAAGTTTGTTTTGCTTTTGAACAGCAAGAAGGAGCTTGTAGCTCTTTGGTAAGACCTCGCACTGATGAGATATAGCACCCGAGTTCAAATCCTATCAGCCACACATTCTTTTAATTTAATTTTCTTTTAATTTTTTAGAAGCCCAAGGGTATACACGTGCACTACACGTAAAAATGAAAAGACACAAGATAATCAAACACGTGCATTGAAGTATACCAATCGACCCCGACACGTGGCCCCAAGACTAACCCCATCCGCCAGTAAAGACCCGGCGAAATTCCTTATTTGGCCGGTACCGCCGGTCCCCCCGTCGCTGATACCCTGAATTCTTTTCCTCCTATAACCCTTTAGCCTACCCCATTCCCCTAGGCTGTTTATCTATAGTGCAATTATCTAGAAAACAATAAAACACCAATAAATCCAAATTTTAATGAAAATTTTTAATGCATTCTTTAATACACCAAACCCTAATTTTCCCTACAACTACCATACCTCATTTTTCACATCCTCACTCAGAATTCCTTGCCAAAATTCTCAAAAACTTTCAAGTCTCTTTTTTGTACAAGTGGAGTTAACAAATGGTGATGTTCCGGCGACGATCCAAAGAGGTTCCGGCGACGAAACGACGTCTCGACGCTTTCATAGCCTTCCCCTACCCCCTCCTCTTTCCTAAAAGCCAGTAAGTCACTTCTTCTCCACTCTTTTTCTATTCTAAAACTTTTCTATTTCAAAACTTATCGGAAACGGAGTTAATCCGACTTCCGATTTCCTTTTCTTCAAAAATACAACTTTTTCTTAATAACATACCTCCAAAATGTTAATATATTATTTATTAATCATTAAAAAAGATAATAAAACAAGTTTGACATCAAAATTATAATCATAGCAAGTTCTATTTCATTTTTATATTAAAATACCCTTATGTTTAGATTTGACATTGCTTATTGTATTTGACCCTTTTACCTTAGAAAACTCACGAGGCAATGACCTACCTCATCACAACACACATTTCTTGACATAGCATGATGGAAATTTAGGAACATAGTTATGGGATAATATGATGTTTCAAATAAATACCATTAACTTATAAAAACCATTTCTTTAAAAAGATATATTAAACAATTCCTTACAATTGCGCCTCTACAACCCACTTTTGGGGATCCCGTTCGGGATGGTGCGGGTTATCGCACATCCTCGGGCCTAGTAGAGCGAGATGCAGACCTCCGCAAGGAGCATTCGATCTCGATGGATTTTTTATGCATTTATCTTTAGAAAATGATATTTCTACAAGAAAATAAATAAATTATTTTCCTTAAATATATATATATATATCCATTATCAAAATATCTACTTTAATTATATTATATAAATATTCCAAGTTTTCAAAAGGAATAACTTTTCATGAAAATACCATCCAAATACAAAACCATTCCAATATTTCAAGAAAATACCATATACTATGAAAATTAGGTTCTACTCATTAGAAATTTCACTTTTATAAAACATACAGCTAAGAAAACCCTAAAGACGACAATTAAATGCTTGAGGTGTATTTTGAAAAATTATATCAAACTATTTTTCCATAAAACCCTTTCAAGTTATACTAAATTACAATAAGGACCCTAGTAAACATAAGTTTAAGCGGGACCAGTTTTCTTGAGCCTCAGGGAGCCGAAGAATATGGGTGCTTGCGTATTTAAGGTAGACAATCTAACAAACGGTGTTATTAATACGGTAATTGTCTTGGAAAAAGACACAAATCCTGTCGTCCATGTGCAACAGTTACCGATAACATCAAAACTAATTCAGGATTTCAAGTTCTTTTCAAAGTGTCTGACTCAGACTGAGTCTAAATTTAATCAATCTGACCTGAATGTGATTCAAGTATAAACTACAATACAACATGAATCCATGAATCCGTTTATTCAATCTATATCAATCTAACTTGACCGAACCGAACCATGGATATATTCCGTCTACATGACTCTCCATTTACATCCACTCCATTTACTGATATCATGGTTTCGGCAAGTCTTCTATTTATTTCAAGACAATACAATACAATCAATACAATAAGACATCGCAGGGTTTATAAAAGGGTATACTGATATGGAACATGTTAAAGGTGGCACGAGGTGGTCACTTAAGACATAATTATATCCATGCCATTGTTCCGTGGTATTTTCGACGGAGCCTTATACTACGGGTTACCAAAGTACACGGTGTAAGTTGGACTCCTCTCGTATACACTGGCATCTTCTGTACTAAGCTACAAACACTACGTTAACCTAACAATAAAATATTATACTAGATATACTCTCTTTTCTGTCATTTCTACTTCTTTCCTTCATTGGGACATACCGAGCGATTGTTCACCGACGACATTCCTATTTCTCTTCTTCTTTGGAATGTTGTCTGGTGGATCGGACGCACTTGAGCTCGAGACCAACCAAGAGCATTTGGAGTAGTACACTGAAGACCCATAGTATTAGACTTTACTTGTACATATTTTCATTTCAGTTCATGCCATTGTTTAGGCATTGCTTTCCATCTATGTATTTACATTTCCAGTTTTACCTGTAAAAGAATGTTAATAAATAAAGTTGTTGTTCATTTACATTCCTGTCTCTTGTGTACTTTACTTTATATTGCTTAGATACGCTTAGAGTGTTACTTCAGAGTAAAAATGTAGTAGGCCTCACCGCGTCCCCTCCCCGTACACCAGGAAGCGGGGCGTGCCAGATTTTGTTGGCGGCCCATGCAGGCTAGCTCTGTATGGACATGCGGGTCAGTTCTGTATGGACATGCGGGTTAATTCTTCATGAAGTCCTAAGCAATATAATACAAGAACAAGCAACTAAAAACATTCTTTACATATTCCTTGAATCTTCCAATTTCATATATTTTGAATCTGTCCTAACCCAAATTTTTCTTTCAAGGTTATAGATTCCCCAAACAACACTAGCAGCAACTTCAACAACACTCCACCACCTCTACCGCTTACACCTACCTAGTTGCTCCGATCAATGAGCAGACGGTACTACTTGAGGCGATCCGCAGCCTCCTGGAGAGACAGCAGCAGCAGACTGCTATGTTGATGAACCGCCCAGAAGTGGAAGCCCCTGGAGTAAAGCAATTTCGGGTTTTGCACCCTAAGAAATTCTCAGGAAAAAAGAGCCCTCTGGAAGCTGAGGAATGGACTCAAAGTATTGAGGATGACCTGGCAGAGGCACAAGTGCCAGAGATCGCTTGGGTTCGAGTTGCAAAGCTGCAGCTCATTGACAATGCCCGAGTTTGATGGAAGGCGGATGAAAGTCGTCTTGACCAACCGATCGAATGGAGGACTTTTCGCGACATATTCGATGCGAAATACTTCCCTGAGACTGCCCGATTTGACATGGAACAGCAATTCATCCATCTACAACAGAGTTCGAAGTGGACCAAATCTGCGGATGAGTATGATGCTGAGTTTACCATGCGCAGTAGTTTTGTGGCCCATCTCATACCGACTGCTGAGATCACGGCTAGAAGATTTTAGCAAGGGTTGGACCAGGAAATCCAAGCTGCCTTAGCTACAGGGGATTTCCCAACCCATGATTTGGCTTTGAAGGCTGCCCGAAGATACGAAGCAGTAGTAAAGAGGAAAGGCAGACCTCAATCTGCCGGAGTGAAGCGTCCTGCCACTCAGATGGCAGGAGGAGGCTCTTCAAGGCCATCATTTGTACCCAGGAGACCGGAAGAAACCAATAACCAGCCAAGTCCAGATTTTTTCTTCTATTGCAAGAGGGATGGACACCTGTAGAAGGACTGTAGGCGCGCAAATGGCCTATGCTTAGTTTGTGGCGCATCCAATCACGAAATTGGAACCTGTCCTTATAGACGCAACTCAACTCCAACACACACCCACTATCCGCAACAGCCAACAATCCAGGATCCTACACCTCGTCATGCACTCCCAGCTCCACCTCCACGTGGACCTCCTGCACGGCTTAATCGCCAATTCCATCAGGCACTGAGGAACATGCCTCGAGGGCAGAGAAACATGCCCCAAGGACAGAGGAATGTGCCTCCAGCTAGGAGGAATGTACCCCGGCGTCAGGCTTTCACATTAGCAGCTGTAGAATCCGAGACTGTAGACCAAGGTAACCCTGGTAATTCCCTCACCTTTTTTTACAATCTTACCAAAACTTTCGCATTCTTTCATTCTTCCAAATATTTTTCATACACTATCAATAGTTCCATCACTAAATTGCTTTGAATCTGTTACACTTTCCTTATACAAGTTCCGAGGACGAAATTTTTATAAGAAAGGTAGAATGTAACAACCCTAGACTTTCTGTACGAAATTTTTTCAAAATACAGAAAGGAACACCTAAGCCTGAGTATGAGTTATAAGTTTGTTTTGCTATTGAACAGCAAGAAGGAGGTTGTAGCTCATTGGTAAGACCTTGCATTGCTGAGACATAACACCCGAGTTCAAATCCCATCAGCCACACATTCTTTTTATTTAATTTTCTTTTAATCTTTTAGAAGCCCATGGGTCTACACATGCACTGCACGTAAAAATGAAAAGACACGGGATAATCAAACACTTTCACTGAAGTATACCAATCGACCCCGACACATGGCACCAAGACCAACCCCATCCGCCGGTAAAGACCCGACGAAATTCCTTATTTGGCCGGTACCGCCGGTCTCCCCATCGCCAATACCATGAATTCTTTTCCCCCTACGACCCTTTGGCCTACCCCACTCCCCCAGGATGTTTATCTTCTGTGCAATTATCCAGAAAATAATAAAACGCCAATAAATTCAAATTTTAATGAAAATTTTAAATGCATTTTTAAACACACCAAACCTTAATTTTTCCTATAAATACCATACCCCATTTCTCACATCCTCACTTAGAATTCCCTGCCAAAACTCTTAAAAACTTTCAAGTCTCTTTTGTGTACAAGTGGAGTTAACAAAGGGGGAAGTTCCGGCGACGACCCAAGGAGATTCCGGCGACGAAACGACGTCTCGACGCTTCCCAAGCCTTCTCCTACCCCCCCTTCTTTCCCAAAATCCAGTAAGTCCCTTCTTCCCCTCTCTTTTTCTATTCTAAAACTTTTCTATTTCAAAACTCATCAGAAACGGAGTTAATCTGACTTCTGATTTCCTTTTCTTCAAAAATACAAATTTTTCTTAATAACATACCTCCAAAATGTTAATATATTGTTTAGTAATCTTTAACAAAGATAATAAAAAAAAGTTTGACATCAAAATAATAATTATAGCAAGTTCTATTTCATTTTTACATTAAAATACCCTTATCTTTAGATTTGACATTGCTTATTGTATTTGACCCTTTTACCTTCGAAAACTCATGAGGTAATGACCTACCTCATCACAACACACATTTCTTGACATAGCATGATGGAAATTTGGGAACATAGTTATGGGATAATATGATGTTTCAAATAAATACCATTAACTTATAAAAACCATTTCTTTAAAAAGATATATTAAACAATTCCTTGCAATTGCGTCTCTACAACCCACTTTTGGGGACCACGTTTGAGATGGTGCGGGTTATTGCACATCCTCAGGCCATATCCTCAGGCCTAGTAGAGCAAAATGCAGACCTCCGCAGGGAGCATTCGATCTCGATAGAATTTTTATGCATTTTTCTTTAGAAAATGAGATTTCTACAAGAAAATAAATAAATTATTTTCCTTAAATATATATATATATATCCATTATCAAAATATCTTCTTTAATTATATTATATAAATATTCCATGTTTTCAAAAGAAATCACTTTACATGAAAATACCATCCAAATACAAAACCATTCCAATATTTCAAGAAATTACCATATACTATGAAAATTAGGTTCTACTCATTAGAAATTTCACTTTTATAAAACATACAACTAAGAAAACCCTAAAGACGAAAATTAAATTCTTGAGGTGTATTTTGGAAAATTATATCAAACTATTTTTCCATAAACCCCCGCAAGTTATACTAAATTACAATAAAGACCCTAGTAAACATAGGTTTAAGCGAGATCAGTTCTCTTGAGCCTCGGGGAGCCGGAGAATATGGGTGCTTGCCTATTTAAGGTAGAAAATCTAATAAACGGTGTTATCAACACGGTAATTGTCTGGAAAATACACAAATCCTGCCGTCCATGTGCAGCAGTTACCGATAACATCAAAACTAATTCAGGATTTCAAGTTCTTTTAAAAGTATCTGACTCAGACTGAGTCTAAATCTAATCAATCTGACTTGAATGTGATTCAAGTATAAACTACAATACAACATTGTTCATCACAGAAAACTGCATTTTAATACCGCTCATTCATTATCTATTTTGTTATATATCGGTGCTATTAATCAGTGTCTGCTCAGTAATTACAGATTACAGGTGTTCGTGATTAAATACTGGAAACAAACTCAATATCATGGATATAGCATTTGGGAGCCGACACTGCAATCAGAACAGAGAACCGACCGATATTCATAGAGCTCTTTTGAAATAACAAGTGTGCACACAATTTTGGTCTAACACAAGACATGTGTGGCACTAGCTCTTTGACATGGACCATTTGGGGGATACCCTTGCACAATTTATGCAAGTGGGCACATGTGTGAGTTGATGTATATTTAATGCATAAGGTTATGATGTGATATGATGCAACACTTTTCCTTCAATTCTACTGAGTGCAAACCATGGTTATTTAGAGAAATTAAGAAGCACCAGAAGAATAGTGGAGAGCACACAAAACCACCACATCAACACGAGCCCCTTTGCTCGGATACAAACCTGCGAAACCCCATGAAGCCCCCTTGCTCCAATCATCCACAATTTTCTTCTGGTCATTTCTTAGGGTCACATCAGTCAATCTATATTGTTTGTTTATTCTGGCGTTGAGCATATAAATACCAGAACAGATATTGAGCAAAGGGTGTGCATAATATATAGCCATTTTCTATTTTTGTTTATTTTTAGTTTAGGCTTGAGAGTGAGTGGAATTTAACTTGGTCTCTTCTTCTTCTTCCCAATTGAAGCTTTCTCTTGAAAGATTCATTATAGAGGTTGAACAAGTTACCAATATCTTGTATCTCAACTTCAAGTGTTAATACATTGCTTTCTTGTTTTCTTTCTTTTCTTTACCTGCTTTGCTTTTCTTTTCATTATGATGTGTAACTAACTATCTTTGGTTGAGGTAATGGTAAAGAAGTGAGATGAAAGGCTTTGCCTCCTCCTCCTCTTGTTAATCTTTAATGTGCTTCAATATGATTATAAACTTAGTATTGTAACTTGGATGGGTTGATATGGTATATTGATTCCATGGTTACTTTGTAACCTCATCACATACCATATTCTCCCCCACAAACCCCATCTTGCAAACCTAAGGTTAGAATCAATTTGGTGTTAAGTTTTCTAAGTTTGGATATGGTATTTTGTGATTAAGTGACTTGACAAATCTCTTGGTTTCATAGACCATATACAATCACAAACACTTAGCACACTTAACACTGAAATTATTTGCTCTCACTCACTAACTTGTATCTTTGATGTTGATGCATGCTTGTTAAATCTTGTGCTTAGCGTTGATACCTCAAGCATGGACATACAACGGTAAGTGAACAAAACAGGACTCATTTCGTGTTTTGCGGCGAATATCGTAATTTGATGATTTGTGCTTCGCAACCGCCTTGACAAATCATGCTTCATGCCAGGATCGACGTAAGGACGGACAACTCATGATTAAGGGAGCGTCGAAGGAATCGTCGTGATTCGACCTTATAAGCCAAAGCCACAACCACTTCTTTCTTATCTTCTTTGCTTGCTTTTCTTGTTTTCGTATTCTTTATTTTAGTGACAAACCAACCAATTCATTATTTGTTGAACTTTAAACAACAAGACCTAATACACAATTCCCTGCGGATCGACCCGTACCTGACGGTTTGCTACAACGCGTCGTGCACTTGCGGTTTATAAATTTTAAAACGAGAACGATCTCGCGTGCGCATTCCATTTCCTTAAAATCATATCCGTTTCCAAAACATACGCGTTTGCGCGCGGGGGCGAGTTCCCAATAAGTTTCTGGCACCGTTGCTGGAGAGTTGGTAACATTGAGTATTGTTATTTCTGGTTCTTATTAACAAAACTAACTTTTAACTCAATTTTTTTTAAAAACTAACAATACGAAATTTTTTCTAACTTATTCTCTGTCCTTCAGACCTGCTAACACCCTGATATTTATTTTAAAAATCAAGTTATACCATAAGAGCAATTAGCTATCCTAGAGAACTCACACAAAATTTGAGCACAAACAAACTTCATTTGGCCTGCGACATCAATGAAAAATCCGAGCTCGCCGGCCCAATGAGGGTGTTTTTGATTTTTTTCTTCTTTTTGTGTGATCTCCAGTGTGTTGTCAGCTAATGGTATTGTTTGATTTTTATAATTTTGAGTGTGCAGGAATTAGGGCATATATATCGCTTTTTGACACTAAATATCGTATTTTCCGACATTTCAGGTTTTTCACGGAATTATGACTAGAGATCGTGCGGAGCGAGGCTCAAACTCAATTTCAAGACGTTGGTGAAGTATAGTGCCAAAGATCCGGGTATTTTGACTCGTGCAAGAGAACAATCAAAGACTCGGATCACCTTCAAAAGGGTTTTCTTAACCAAATCACATCGGTACGTATTTCCTAGCGCATTCCTCTTGAATCCGACGCATTCCTCTATTCTATCTTCTACAGGATTCTTCGCACAAGCTTGCCACCAATTGCACAGAGAACTAACCGTATTTTTTTTTGCAGCGCTTAAATTTAAATGAAAAAGAATTGATTTATTGATTGATGTATTTTATTGCGCATTTGCATCTTAATACGGATTTAAGGGCAAAAAGACCAAACAAGAAACGGTAAGGGATTTCATCACCTTTTTCCGTAGCCCACAAATCACAAAACTGCATTCTTGCATACCCACAATAATTTAAAATCAATTAGAACTTTGACTCTAAGGACTTCGCGCTCATTAGGAGAAGTTAACTGTGTTTAGAATACCGCTTAACAGTATATCGTTCACGGGGTATCTAGGCAAGTGTTCAAAAGAAATGTTTATCTAATTAAGGAACTTCGCGAAAGCGTTGGAAAACCTCCTCTTATCTCTTGCACTTACCTGGATTCGTGGTCCATATATCTTGAGCCCGTTTCTCGACACAACAATCAGGTTCTTGAGCAGGTCTAATTGACTAGCATACCATAGACTGCTAGGGGTGTGATATTCTTTATCTTTATGATATTTGTGAATTCTTTTTGATATGGGTGATACACGATTTAATTCAATTTTTTTATAATTCTTATTCCTCTGTTTATACTCGGTCCAAATTTATTTTTTCCAATTGCCACAATTCTCCCCACATTCATGAAAACTGTCCTTTTCTAGGGGTGGCCAACTGTCCTAGAGTTTTGCTAACGGTCACCTACCTAACACTTTTGAACCCAGTCCTACTTCAATTAGAGACCTAATGAATGAAGATTTAGAGAAAGAGGTCGACAGATTGACTGCTTTAGCATCACCACAGTTACAACCCTCTCTTCCTGAAACAATGACACATCCTTAGGGAATGATGGTGAGATAGATGCTAGGTTGACCGCCTTAGAGAAAGATATTGAAGTGATGGTTGCGATCGAGAATCAAACAGCTACAACGCTATCCCTGTGTATACAGCAGTCTGAGCAATTGTTTCACGCTCAAGCTCAATCTTTGGCTAGAATTGAAGAGCATGTAGTTGTAGTGATTCTAAAGAGTGAACACGGTCGATTAGAACCACATAGTGTTGATATCTGTCATCTAGGAAGTCATCCAAGTAAGATAAACGATCAATTGAATTTTGATGATTTCATGAATGACAATGCAATTAAATTGACTAAGTGTTATCAGGACACACAAGAAAAACCACCGAATGATTTTTGCATTCCTATTTTAGAGAAGGAATCTTGTGATTTTGACGGATATGGTTTGGGGTTGTTAAAAGAGATCAATGATCAGGAACCCACAATTTTTGTATCACCTAGTGATATTGTTTCGGAAGAAACGTTAGGGTGGGAACCTACCTTTTTAAATGACATGAACCTACCCAGATATGAATCTGATGAAGAAAAACGTGTTTTGGGAATTGTGAGCTATAGCAATGAGTATAGGATTGTGCAGAATTATAAGGAGGAAGACAGCCTTGAAAAACAGTCTTTCATACAGAGTTTTGAAGAATTATTTGCGGATGAACTTGATATCCTCGGTGTGTTTGAGTCAGGATCAATTAGGGAACATCCCGTGAACCTTTCATTTTCCAAATTTTATGCAGATGAAATCCAGTTTTTAAACGAGATTGACTCCGAAACTCGACATATGCTTTTTGAACATTCAATTCATCCGGGCAACAATTCGTTGACCTCTTCAAAACTTCAGTTTCACTTTCAACGTCTTCTGATCCCTACTCACACACACCCATGCCCTTAACTAACAACTAACACTCTTTTCTTTGTATTTTTATTTACATATTCTTTCACCAGCCCCTATATTATATCGATAAATTTTTTTTGTGGCTGGTATTAATTTCTGGACTAACAATGTCGTTTAGCCTATGAATACTGTAATTAATCTTTGTTTTTCTTAGTTTTTTTTGAAAATAAGATCTCACTCGTTAGGGGGTGAGTGCTGATGTTTGGGGACAACATTAATTTAACATTTTGTTTGAGTAAAATTGTAAAAAATTGGGTTTTCTATTTGTGGGGTTTTTTTTTTTGTAAAATGTCCTTTATATAGTCATAACATCTATGACCCAACCCCTTTATTCTCAGTTCTCAAACAGCAACATCTCATTTCTTTGCTTTCCCATCACCTTCCTCCAAAACCCTAGCCCATCCATCTCTTCGGAATCCGATCGGCGACAGAGTCCAAAAATCCGGCAAGGCCGGTCTCGTAGCCCCTGATCGCCGTTTTCCTTCGTCAGAGCTGTAAGATTTTCTCTTCCCCCTCACCTGCACTGTTTAAATTTTCTGCAAATTTCACCAACCCACAGATCATGGACCTTTTCGAATTAGAGCGAAATTTTGTCAATGTATTCACCCATGAGGTGTTCGGGAGCTATTTCCATGATGTTATCCGACAGTTGGGGTGGGAGTTTTTGTTGTATGGGGAAAAGAGGTTATGTGCTTGTGAACACTTGGTAGATGAGTTCTATGATGCGCTTAGAAATGGTGAGATACTCCAGGATCGCATTAGATTTCACTTTCAGGGTAGAGGAGGGTATTTTCAGCTGATACAATATCCAATGTCACCAACATCCCTATCCGACCTGGTTTTCAGAAACCATTAGAGCTAGCCCAGTATAGGATGATTATGGGGGACAGGTGCGAGTTACGAGATGCTGGGCTGAATCCCCAGCAGATTTATAGAAACGTCTATACGACTTGCCGCTGGGCTGACCATAACGTCATGGGGATCGCTCAAGTTTCATCTTTTCCAGCGATTGTGGGTCACATGGTTCATTGTTTAATGTCCAAGGATTATCAATTTTGCATGGCGAGCATGCTATTTGCCACGGTCAAGGAAAGTTTTGCCGTGCGCAAACCCTTACTTCCCGTCCTCATTACCCAAATTTGTCACTACTATATGGAGGATGATGATTTCGCGGCCTGCATCACGATGTATGACACCGTCCCGGTAGAGATAGAGAGGATCTCACCAGGCTATATTGACGGCAGGAGTGAGCAACAGATTTGGTCACCCACTAACCCAAGCGAGCATGCGGCACCACTGACTTCCTCAGAGATTTACTTGGGAGAGGTCGTTCCGACAGATCCCTATGAATTACACAGGATGGAGGTCCGTGGTATCAAGACTTTGATCAGGTAAAACAAGGAAATAAAGAAACAACTCAGCCAAATCTTATCAAACCAAGAAGAAGCAAGCGGAAGCAGCAGAGCAAAGGGCAAAGCCAAGCGACGATGAGGACATCTTCATATTCAGCTTGGGGGTGGAGCTATTTTGGTTGTATTTTGTATCTGCATATAATTTGCATGTGAATATTTCCTGCATTTCAGCACTTACATTATGTAATTTTCTTTTTCTTTTTTGCATGTAGTCACATTTCATATCTGCTTTTATATTGCATTGTATTGAAAAAACTTATTAAAATTGAAAATTTTCTTCAAAATTATTAAAACTTTGTCATGTTAGCTAGCGGGGGAACTTTGATTCAAAGTCTGACAGTTTGGTTGATAAGTTAGAAATAACTATATCCTTGTTGTGAGACTGACGACCCAAAAAATAACCCTCCTTTAAATTTAACCATAACTGATATAAGTCTTTTATAACACTTTACACATGTCATATGTGTTTTGAGAATTTGATAAATGTCTGATATGTCTGAAACTTTTAAAAATTGATAAACATCGTTAGGATCAAGCATGTTTGTTCTGAGTTAAGCATGAAAGGTTACGCTAGTGCCCAGGCCAACTTCCGTGACCAAATGCGGAACAAAAATTTTCTAACGATTAGAACATGGCACTAGAATAACTTTTAACCCGGATCTTACCATAAACCTAACTAGCTAAATGAAGAGAGCTATCTACTATAATGAAGAAATCTCACCAAACAAACCAAGTCCTTCGGTCTTCTTTCTTCATCTTTAGCTCTATGTGGCCACCTTGAACATGCTTGATCTTCTTTGTTGGCTCCTTTGGTTCTTCGCGATCGATCTTTCTCTCCGGTCCTCCTTTGTCGTAGATGATCCACCCGAGGGATATGATCCATGGCTCTAGCTCCTCACAATATGTCAAGTGGAGCAACTAGAGAACTTGGGTTTTCTAAACCAAGTAATCTAGGATGTAGTGTGAAGATCTAAGTGTTATGCTATCTCTTTCTTATCTCTTCACTTGTTTCTCAACTCATGAGAATGGTAGTAAAGAGGAAGATGATGAAGGTGGAGGAAACTCAAGAGGAGGGAGGAGATGAATAAAAATGGGAGCTCAAGAAATTATGAAGCATCCATGAGAGAGAAAATCAACACAATGGTTTTGTATATGAATTTCTTGAATAAACAATCAACAACCGTAGTTCATAGTAACTCCAAACGAATTAAAAATTCATTTGTTAACTATTAAAGAATGGTTATCACCATTCCTCCCATACCTCACACTTTACACCTCATTTCCATTTATCAAATAAATAGAAAAAGCATAATGAGGTGGCCACCTTCTAGAAGTTAATCTGTAATAAATACGGATTACAGTCTATTGTATATGCATACCTGCATTCGGATAAAAACACGAATGCCCAAAGAGATAGAATAACACGAAGAATGTAATACTAGAATATACATATCGAAATACATATATGTAAACTATTAAATCAATACCTAATTTAATAACCCGGCTCAAACCCGAGCCGGCTAGTATTACCAAATGTCCGATATAAAGTCCGAGTACAAAGTACATCAATCGATCGAGACCCTGCACATATCCAATACGGCTACTACATCATTTCTCCTGAACCAGGGAAACCCTCTGTGTGGGACTCTAAAGACTCGACAGTACGCCGGCAGTGAGTTTCTGGATAAATCCATAACAACAAGCACGTCAACGGCACTAGCTGTACGTAACGGCTACCCGGGTACCTGTCGAAAAGGAAAGCCGACAAGCAAACTCATCTGGATCCCTACCGAGCTTATCTATGATAATCTCCATACAGTCTGGTCTCTTCGTCTAAGAGTATCGCATACCGGGTCTAGGGACTGGTAAACGTCAGACCCTGATAACCTGGTAATTCGTGTTTATGCGGCTCAGGACCAACCCGGGAAACTACTGATCAGCCTATCAGTAAATCCCAACTGCCTTGGTCAAGGCCTTATGGTCCTGACAAATCAAACATAGTGCAATATCGACTCCTAATACCGGGAGAGATGAATCCCCGACAATCGCCCACTGCCTCCATGTGGCTCGGGACTGTACCCAACCAAAACCTGTTTACACGACTCAGTAGTGTCGTGGTAGGGTAGTGATCAAAGCACAATGGGAACTCACATGAGACAAATGCCGATCTTAGACTAACATGTACTCATGTCACCTGAGAACATCCATCTGACGATAGGTATAGTACCATCTGGAAGTTCTCGGTGAGTCCGTCCGGTGTACTCATCCCCAGTGAGCACCCGTATACGATCTTAGGTCTAAAGACCAATGGTTGTGGGACCAAACCATCGCCCCTCGTCGGGGTCTAGAAACGTATACACTAGTCTACTCCAGAATATTTATGCCTAGTCTCGATACTCCCACGACCAGGGACCATTTAAGGATGTGCGTACCGACTACCCAGCTCCCACAAGTATGATCGCCATCACAACGCAAGTAGTCTAGCAATGATCCTACGGGCTTTATCAACATGTATAAAAGATATCTAAGAGCAAGTAAAACATACACATGTTAAGATAAAGTCAAACCAAATAGCATACTATCATATTGAGTAAGATTGTCCTGTGTATATATATATATAGAGAGAGAGATATGTCCAAGCATCCATATGTATACATATACAATAATGGCATCCATGGCATATATATCCAACAATCTCCCACTTGCACTAAGGCCATATATATTGGCGTACCGAGTATCCAACGTCTGCTCTAGGGCCAGCTGTTGGCATACCGCATACCCAACATCTCAAAAAGTCTCTCGAACTGTGCTTGAGGAAGAGCCTTGGTGAATGGATCCGCAGTGTTGTCTTTTGTATCCACTCTCCGGACCTCGATCTTTTGGCAATCTACAATCTCCCTGATCAGGTGATACCGCCTTAAGATGTGTCTAGATTTCTGATGGGACCGTGGTTCCTTCGCTAAAGCTATAACCCCATTGTTATCGCAATACAAAGGTATTGGGTCAACAATGGACGGAACGACCTGAAGTTCATTAATGAACTTCTTCATCCAGACCGACTCTTTTGCGGCATCGCTTGCGGCAATGTATTCAGCCTCCATCGTCGAGTCTGCAACGGTATCCTATTTGGAGCTCTTCCAACACACTTCCCCTCCATTGAGAGTAAATACAAAACCCGAGACAGACTTGCTGTCATCTTTGTCACTCTGGAAGCTTGAATCAGTAAAGGATACGATCTTTAGGTCTCGATTACCGTAAACCAAGAACATCTCCTTTGTCCTTATCAGATATTTGTGAATGTTCTTTACTTTTGTCCAGTGGTCCTCACTTGGGTTCGACTGATATCGGATCACCACACTTAGCGCATAAGCTACATCCGGCCTTGTATATAGTATCGCATACATTATAGATCCTACCGCCGAAGCGTAGGGTATAGTGCTCATGTGAACCCTCTCTTCGTCAGTCTTGGGAGACATCTCCTTGGAGAGGGTGATTCCGTACAATGCAGGTATGTTACCGCGCTTGGAATCTTCCATACTAAATCTCTTTAGTACGGTCTCTATATACTTGGACTGCGAAAGTCCGATTAATCTCTTGGATCTATCTCTGGAGATCTTAATCCCCAGAATGTACGAGGCATCTCCCAGGTCCTTCATGGGGAACCTTTGTGATAAGAATAGCATGACCGATTGTAGCATAGGAATGTCATTTCCTATCAAAAGAATGTAGTCCACTTATAAGACTAGGAACACGACAGTTCATCCTACAATCTTCTTATAAATACAAGGCTCATCCTCGTCTTTAATGAAGTCAAATTCTTTGATTGTTTCATCAAAACATATGTTCCAGCTCCGCAATGCCTGCTTTAATCCATAAATGGATTTAAGCAACTTGCACACCTTCCTGCTGCTCCCACTGTCTACGAAACCTTCCGGCTGATCCATATAAACGCATTCTTCTAAACTTCCGTTTAGAAATTCCGTTTTTACGTCCATCTGCCAGATCTCATAGTCATGGAAAGAAGCAATGGCAAGTAGGATCCGAATGGATTTGAGCATAGCCACTGGAGAAAAGGTTTTGTCATAGTCCACACCTGGTCTTTGACGAAAACCTTTTGCAACGAGTCTAGCCTTATAGGTTTCCACCTGTCCATCTACACCAAGTTTCCTTTCGTAGATCCATTGGCATCCAACGGGTTTTACCCCAGGTGGAGCAATATCCAAGGTCCACACTTTATTGGTGTACATGGACTCCATTTCGGATTGCATACCATCCAGCCACTTATCAGAGTCCCTATTGATAATGGCCTGCCTGAATCTAGTAAGATCATCTTCTTCCAAGATGCAATCTTTTCGATCCCCGTCTATGAGAAAACCATAGTATCTTTCGGGCGGATGAGAAATCCTACCAGATCTGCGGAGTGGATGAGGTTCGTCTGGGATTACTAAATCTAGCTGTTCTTCTAAACCTTCAGTTTCATTTTGTGGTTCATGGATTTCTCCCAGTTCTACAGTACTCCCACTAGTTTCTTTTGCAAAAAACTCCCTTTCCAAAAAGGTAGCGTAGCGAGATACAAACACCTTCTTCTCCTCAGTGTGGTAGAACAGATATCCCAGTGAATCCTTAGGATATCCCACAAATTTACATATAACTGACCGTGCCTCTAGCTTGTCCGGTTTCTGTGTTTTCACATAGGTCGGACAACCCCAAATCTTAAATCGCTTAAGATATGGATTTCGTCCACTTCATACTTCATATGGATTCTTGGGCACAGATTTGGATGGAACGTAGTTCAGTAAGTATGCAGCTGTTTGAAGCGTATATCCCCAAAATGAAAGAAGAAACTCAGTACTACTCATCATCGAGCGAACCATGTCCAAAAGGGTACGATTCCTCCGCTCCGATACACCGTTGTGTTGTGGCGTATACGAAGGAGTAAGCTGAGAGAGAATTCCATTCTCCTTTAGGTAATCTAGGAATTCCGTGCTTAAGTACTCCCCTCCTCTATCATATCGGAGGATCTTGATACTTTTGCCAATCTGGTTCTCTACTTCGCTTCTGAATTTTTTGAATTTCTCAAAAGCTTCAGATTTGTGTTTCATGAGATACATATATCCGAACGTAGAGAGATCGTCAGTGAATGTGATGAAGTACAAGAACCCACCGTTTGCATGTATAGATATTGGACCACATACATCACTATGTATGAATCCCAAGAGCTCTGCTGCTCTTTCTCCGTGTCCGGTGAACGGAGATTTGGTCATCTTTCCTTTGAGACAAGATTGATAAGTTTCATAAGATGAAAATTCGAATGTATCCAAAAGTCTATCTTTATGCAACTTACTCAGTCTTTTCTCTCCGATATGACCAAGTCTACAATGCCACAAGTATGATTCGTTCACTTCTAAACTCTTCCTCTTACTTGTGTTTTGTATACTGAGAACTGTGTTTTGATTAAAAACATAGATACCATTACACGGTGTACCTTCTGCAACTAATACCTGATTAAGGTAAATGTTCATGATATTTCTGTCAAGAACAACTTATATCCATCTTTATCAAGTAAAGAAACTGATATGATGTTGCAAACCATAGAAAGTATATAGTAGCAATTGTTCAAAATCATAGTATTGCCATTTGGCAATGCTAGGTGATATTCACCGACGGCAGAAGTATCAACTTGTGCTCCATTCCCTACTCTGAGGGTCATATCACCTGGTCCAACCATCCTACTTTTTCTCAGTTCTCGTAATAAATTACAAATATGAGATGTTGATCTGGTATCGAGTACCCAGGAGGTAGGACAGACCGAAAAACAGTTCTCAATAACAAGAACACCTGAAGAAGACACAATAGTATGTTTCTTCTTCGATGGGGTCATCAAGGAATTCAAACAATCCTCTTTCCTTTGCTCACATTTATGACTGTTGTCATAAGTTAGAGCCGAACCGACGTTACCCAGCCCCGAATACGAATTCGGATCGGTCAAGCGATACATTTTATTATTTTGATTAGGGCGTGAAATGGTTGCTACCTAGAGAGAGAGAAAAGAAACACTCAGCGTGCGCTCTTGCAAGATTAGATTGGTTATTAATTTATCTAATCAGGATGGTTCCCACTGTTTCCTCAAATTCTTCTTCAAACCTTAAAAGAAGAATTAGTTAGGGTTAATCGCACGTCACAATACTTGCTTAACATTTCAGCCAGTCTGGTGTCAGTACTTCGAGGGAGGTTATCCAACACTTTCATGAAGTTCCGTAATTACATAAGCCCTTTTTCCCTAGAGGCGTAGCCCCGCTAATACCATTCTAGACACCTACTTGGTTTATAGCATTGCTTTAAGTGAAATAATCTCCCAAGAGTAATCCTACTCATCAGTTGGATCGGGATCCAACTATCATTGTGTGATGCACTAGATGGAATCCACTCTAGTCACCACACTCCAGAAGGTATGATGAATCTGCAAGTTTCATGTATGTTTGAAACTCCCGATGTGGTTTTTACCCCTAGGACCCTAGTGACCTTGACGGAGTAAACAAATCAAAGAGTGCTAGTCAAGTTCAACCCGTCATTATCTGGATTGCATCAAACCCACCCGCATAACCCTTGACGGAGTCAACAAGGTTATACGACTGTCCTAACTAATCACATCTAGTGCTACAAACAAGCACCACTCAGCTACCGTACACTATGTCTTGACGGAGTCAACAAACGCAGCACGAATACTAAGTGTTACTTGTAGGAAATAACGAAGGGCTACGACTGGGTTTTTGGCGAAAAAACCGTTAACATAATGAAATTGATATCGTTGAAGGAACCTAAGCAATTTTGAAAAGGAGTGGTTTAAGCTCCGCTTTTGAAAACTAGTGGTTTTGAAGAAAAACCGAATAATCTACAATATAGACATTTGCTCAAGAGGTCACTCCCCGCGAAGGGATTTTGGCTCTTGCCTCCTGCCTCCTAGAATGAGGTGCTGGATATTCACAACCGAATACCACTATGCAAAGCGAAAGAATATAACTGTAATTTTTTTTGAAATTTGTTCCAACAATAACTTTTTAGGTTTCTTTTCTTGCACTAATCAAAATTAATGTGGTCCCGTCATTTAACCTATCACACCAGAAAAGAACGAAAAAATGATGTACGTATATGCCATCTGCATTCGCCATGGGGCCCCGTCATCACCCGTTAGGTTATTTAACTAACGACAGAGCGGGGGCTGATGTAACACTTTGAAAATCGTTTAGGTAGTTTTTCGATAATCGGTAAAATAATCAGAATTTTCCGTAAAATGTAAAAATAATTATTTTTCAATATAGGCCTAATTATACAAAATTTAGACAAGAAATTGCTAGGAATTGGTTAATTAATTGTCACTTAAAAATTTCTAGTCATTTAAAAAAAATCCTTAATTAATTATTTTTAATATTATTTTAAGCTTTTAAATATACACTAAATTAGTGATAAATACAAATTTGAATGGGTAAATTACACACTTAGGATCCATTACAAGCTAAAACCTAGTGTTAACAAAAAAATTTATCAACACTTTCCAAGAGTTGTTGTTTTATGGTTTAAAAATAAATCAAAATGAATTAAAATGGAATTTTAAATAAGAAGTTGATGTGATAAGAATTAATTACACTTGAGGGGTTCTTTTCTCATAGAATTTTCTACACAACTCTCTCTCACTCTCCCCCTCTTACCTGTAACGTTTCGAAAATCGTTTAGGCAGTTTTTCGGTAATCGGCAAAATAAGCAGTTTTTTCCGTAAAAAGTCAAAATAAGTATTTTTCAATATAGGCCTAATTATACAAAATTTAGATAAGATATTGCTAAAATTTGTTCACTAAATTGTCACTTAAAATTTTCTAGTTATTTAAAAAAAATTCCTTAATTAATTATTTTTAATATTATTTTATGCTTTTAAAAATACATTAAATTAGTGATAAATACAAATTTAATTGGGTAAATTACATAATTTGGAACCATTATAAACTAAAATATATTAGTAACAAAAAATTTACCAAAACATTCCAAGAATTTTGGTTCTATGGTTTAAAAATGCATTATAAGGGGTTTTTTTTGTAAAAAATGATGTAACATTCATTAATTGACTTTGGAAGATAGCTTTTGTGTAGAAATTTATACACCATTCTCTCACCACTCACCTCCTACACCTCAGGCCGAGCTCCCTTGCTGCAGCTCTCATTTTTCCCCTCACTTCTTGCTTAATAATTCTTTCAAAAATCCACCGAAATCAACAAATTTCTTCACAAATTCAAACCTAATCCTTATTCCACCTCTTTCCAAACCCTAATTTGTTCAAAACAAGGTGAAAGGAGTCATCTTTCAAGGTCAAGTGCAAGTTAGGGTTCAACTTGTAAGATATAATTCTCATCTAATGTTCAAATTGTGGTTTAAATTTGCTAGATTTAATAGTTTAAGTGTGAAATTTGGTTTAAATTGGTTGCTCTTGAATTTCAAGAGAAGGGTTGATGTTCTAATTAGGGTTTGAAGTAGGATAAGTGGGTTTAAGTTAGTATTATGGCCATCTAGTTGGTTAGATTGGTTGTTTGTGCGATATAGCGATCGCTATATCGTTAAATCGCGATATTTGCATCGAAATTGCTATGTCAATGCTTACTAGATTTTCAAAAAAATTAGGAGGTGATCTAATTGTGATATATTGGCGATACAATTAGCATCTCATACGACTATTAGTGTGTGCGAATGCGGAGTTTTGTCTAGTCGGGTTTTAGTTTTGGCGGTTGCCCCGAAATGACGATTTTAGTTAAGGTTTTAGCGATTTTCGTGTGTTTTCCACGCACCGAGTGCACGTTGTGATTAATTCAAGAGCGTCGATCTTTTCATATTGTGACTTGCATCGTTTTATCAATATGTAATCTTATATTGTGTGTTATGCAATTCTAGGATCGGTTGCGGAAATATCGGACGCGGAGCGCAAAGGCAAGGCGGTGGTTGGATCAGATTAGTGAGGCATTCAGGTGAGTAGATGTATTCATCTATGGGGGAATCGTCTGGATGGCGCGAGGCGTCCCATAGTTAGGATTACTGTACTACTTGCAACTATTTACATTGTTAGTTAGCTAACCCCCTCATTCACATTGCGTACCTTTATAGCTATTCGTCTGCTAGATTTGCATGGATATACATATACACATGTGTGATGTCACCTCGTAGGGCACGTACACCATTACCATTGGCTCCTGTTGCACGCGCACTATTCATATCACACACATGCCCTTGGTAATTGACATGTCACGAGCACTTTAGAACCTGCTTAGTTTGGTATCGCCACTTGCATCATACATGATACATTGAATTGCATAACATGTATATACCTCGCATTAGCATCATGCTTATATAGATTTCTAGACACAAATCACATTGCATACCGTTAATACCATAAGCATTTATCATATACAACATGTTGGGTATTGCGATTTTTCTTGAGGATTTCAGTATCGATGAGATTTCTGGATTTTGGGGAAAACCGCAGGAATTTAACAAAAGCTTATTATTATCATTTTAAAATAAAGTTGTGGTTTTCTCGTGATGTATGTGTCGTCCACCATGAGTTTTCATGTTTTCTGTTGGATTTCGAGACCCGATTCGAGGAGTGGATGAACCGTCTCGGGTACATGGTCGGCCCGGTATGGTACCCCGGGGAAAGAAGATCGAGTTGTAGACGATGATCCTGACAGGGGAAGACTACCTACCGGTGATGTTTGGCGCGGCGGATATCCGGTGGGTACCGACCGTTGTCGTGAGATTTGATGATATGGGCCGATCCGGACTGACGGAGCCCGATGTATTGAGACATTGATACAGTGAGACATTGAGACAGAGATATTTCCATATTTGGTGTCGATGCTTGACACGGTTTTCAGATGATTTCATGATGGTACTTTAGCTATTGCACAGATATTCTTTTTCTAAGTTAAGAATGCAGAGCTTATAGTATTTTAAAACACTTAAAGATTTCATATTGATGTTGCATACATGTGCATACATACTAGTGGCATTACATTACATCTAGACATACATGTTGTGACGCATTTGCGTGCATTCTTACGATAGCCTTATTAGATGTTATTTTCTACTCACGAGCTGGAAACTCACCCCTATTGTGCCACAGTGTCTTGCAGGTTGGACCCGTCAGCCTTGGAGCGGCGGGCTTATCTTATTGTTGACTTCTTTTGCTCAGACTCGCGACATTGCTCGTAAGTGGGTTGCGAGGACACTTTTATCTCTTTTTGTACTACCATTGTATCTAGTATTCTCCATCTACCACTTCTTATTTGTATATGCGACCTAGTTATGAGACTGAGAGATTTGTGTATATGTGGTTCCTTTGGGGTCGAGCTCACTTGAGCCGACGTTGTGTTTTTCTTATTTTCGCATTTCTTTATGCTCTTTTGCTTGATATTACATATATATTGCGTGTGGTTGTGATCCTCCTTGGGCGAAGAGCTAGCTCCCGCTTGGGGATGCCATTTTGTTATTACAGGTTTATATATTTTGTTGTACCCATTTTGGGGGATAGTATTTACAAAGGAGACTCTGCCGAAATTTTCGGAAATTTTTGATGTTTTTAAAAAGGGGTTAAATGCAACTTAATTGATTTCAAAGTCGTTTTCATGAAAGTTTTCCTTCACTCTTTTGATTTTGGTTTAGATTTTTCTGGGCATTGGCTGACTTAGGTTACGTTACGCCTTTAGACGTCTCGTAATCTAAGTGTCGGTCACGTTCCGTACTTTCGGGTCGTGACAAAGTTGGTATCAGAGCGTAGGTTTTACCTTTCTGAGTGTAGGACGACCCTTGGTAGATAGAGTAGGTGACTTAAGCAGAGTGGCATAGCGTGGGTATGTTCCGCGGCATACGTACGATACGGTACTCCGCCTAAGTGACCTTAGGAAATACTTGCTTGTATTTCCTTTCTTGATTCCTTGCATTCCTTGATTCAATTGCAATGTTCTTATCGCTCCTGTTTCTTATTCCAGCTTCGAAGCCGCCAAAGACTACGAGAGCTCAGCGGGCTGCCGCTAGGGATGAGCTTCGAGCGGGCTCGTCTGAAGCGAGGATCGAGCGGGGTGATACGCCTACCCCTGAGGGTCAGATTGATCCGCCTTCTCCCAACCGTATTGCCAGATTAGAGGCCGGTATGCAGGAGTTGCGACAGATGATGGGATCTTTAGTTGAGTCCAGTCGAGCACAGAGATCCGAGGACGTTCCTTCCACCGCACAGACCACGATTGTACCTGCTGCACAAATGGTCACTCCTGCTACTACTGCGACTATCCTTGTTTCACTACAGGAGTTTATGAGATTGAGACCTCCAGCTTTTACCGGTACGGATGCGACAGAGGACCCACAGGCATTTCTTGATAGGATGGCTAGGATTTGCCGTTCGTTGAGGTGTTCTGATGATATATGGGTGGAGTTCGCAAGTTTTCGTCTGGAGGGCCTTGCCCAGACATGGTACGATTCAGTAGAAAGAGGCTGAGCTGCAGGTCTACCTTCTATGACCTGGGACGAGTTTACAGCTGCATTTCTTGCTCGTTTTCTCCCGAAGAGTGTCCGAGATGCTCGAGCCCGTAGTTTTGAGTCTTTGCGCAAGACTCCTGGGATGACGGTGTCGGAGTATGATATACAGTTTACCCAGTTGTCTCGATATGCTCCGTACCTAGTAGACACGGAAGAGAAGAGAATAAATAGGTTTGTGCGAGGGCTTGACATAGAGCTATTCCTTGCTATCGGCACCCAGCACTTAGACACATACGTAGCCACGATGGATGCAGCCTTACTTTTGGAGGAGCACATTTCTGAGACTCCGGTCGTTTCTGGGCCGAAGAGGATCCGTACTGATACACCAGCTCAGCGGCAGATGGGTAGACACCGTGATAGATTCTTTCTGGGCGATGGTGACGGCAGAGGATTGAGAAAGGGTCAGTTATTTGGTTCATATCCGCAGACCCAGCAGCCGTCGCCAGGATGTTTTCATTGCGGGAGTCAGTACCACCGTATCAGAGACTGTACCATGGGGCCCCAGGGCATGGCGACAGTCCCGCATGTGAACTTACCACCTTCACCACCTCCTCAAAGAGCTCTACTTCCTACCCCTGATGATGCTCCACGCCAGCCAGATGTTCCTAGAAGTCGTGGGCATGGCGGTCCGGTTCAGAGAGGACGAGGCGACAGAGGCAGAGGAAGAGGTAGAGGTAAAGGACAGCCAGCTATTAGTGGTGGACAGGCCCGAGTGTTCGCGTTGACTCCTCAGGATGCACAGGCATCCAATGCCGTCGTGACAGGTACTCTGCCAGTATGTTCTTTTAATGCACGGGTATTATTTGATCCAGGCTCCACACATTCCTATGTATCCACATACTTTGCACCGAGGTTGGGCCGAGAGTCTTCTTCGTTAGATCAGCCGCTTGTCGTTATTACTCCGGTAGGCGAGTCGTTTATTGCCCGTTTTGTGTACCGATCATATCCCGCTCGTATCGGGGAGAGAGATTCTTCAGTTGATTTGATTCTCCTCGATATGTTAGACTTCGACGTTCTTCTTGGTATGGACTGGCTAGCCATCTGTTATGCATCCGTGGATTGCCATGAGAAGGCAGTTAGATTCAGCTTTCCTAATGAGCCGGTTCCTGTTATTCAGGAAGATCGTAGCGCTACCCTTCCCAGCTTGATTTCTTCCCTTCGCGCTGGTCAGCTCTTGAGGAAAGGGTGTCAGGGATTCTTAGCTTATGTTTATGATACTAGCGCCACAGGTGTTCCGTTAGACCAGGTCCCTGTTGTGAGAGAGTTTCCTGATGTATTCCCTGACGAGCTGCCTGGTCTGCCACCAGAGCACGAGAATGAGTTCTGCATCGACTTGATCCCCGGCACGGGGCCTATCTCTATACCGCCTTATCGGATGACCCCGACGGAGCTGAGAGAGCTGAAGGATCAGTTATAGGACTTGCTAGACAAAGGGCTTATCCGACCGAGTGTGTCACCTTAGGGTGCTCCCGTCCTGTTTGGTAAGAAGAAGGACGGCAGTATGCGCTTATGCATTGATTATCGTTAGCTGAACCGGGTTACTGTGCGGAACAGATATCCCCTACCCCGCATCGACGACTTATTCGATCAGCTCCAGGGTGCAGGGTTTTTCTCGAAGGTTGATTTACGGTCAGGTTATCACCAGTTGCGGGTTCGGAAGGAGGATATTCCGAAGACCGCTTTCCATACTCGATATGGTCATTATGAGTTCTTGGTGATGTCGTTCGGGCTCACCAATGCCCCGGCAGCATTTATGCACTTGATGAACCGTGTATTCAGGTCGTATCTCGATCAGTTCATCATTGTATTCATTGACGACATCTTGGTTTATTCTCGAAGCCGGGAGGAGCATGAGCAGCACTTACGTATCACATTGCAGACTTTGAGGGAGCATCAGGTGTTCGCCAAATTTTCCAAGTGCACATTCTAGCTAGACAGTGTCGACTCCTTGGGTCATGTAGTGACGAGAGATGGTATTCGTGTGGACCCGAAGAAGATCGAGGCAGTGCAGCGTTGGCCCAGATCGGTATCAGTTATAGAGGTTCACAGCTTTCTAGGTCTAGCCGGCTACTATCGACGTTTTGTCTAGGATTTCTCCCGTATTGCTGCACCATTGACCGGGTTGACCCAGAAAGGGGTTCCTTTTGATTGGACCGAGGCATGTGAGGATAGTTTCCAGCAGTTGAAGACTCGTCTGATTACTGCACCAGTGTTAGCTTTACCTTCAGGATCAGGCGGGTTCGTGGTATATTGTGATGCTTCTCGAGTGGGGCTGGGTTGTGTATTGATGCAGCACGACAGAGTTATTGCGTATGCTTCTCGACAGTTAAGGAAACACGAACAGAACTACCCCACCCATGATTTAGAGATGGCTGCAGTGGTATTTGCACTTAAGATCTGGAGACATTACCTATACGGCGAATCATGCCAGATATTCACTGACCATAAGAGCTTGAAGTATATTTTTCAGCAGCGAGATATGAATCTGAGAGCGTCATTGGATGGAGTTGGTGAAAGATTATAACTGCGAGATTTTATACCATCCGGGCAAGGCGAATGTGGTGGCAGATGCTTTGAGTAGGAGGCCCAGAGGTAGCTTATCTTGTTTGAGCGCAGTACAGATGCAGTCGACGGCGGATTGGCAGGTGTTATGTGAGAGCAGAGTCCAGTTCGAGTTTACTCCTATAGGGGGACAGCTGGCCCATTTCAGAGCACGGCCACAGTTACTTGACCGTATTCGCGAGGCACAGTCCGGTGATGCCCGTATTTTAAAGATTATCGAGCAGATTCGGCAGGGAAGAGTTTTCGAGTTCTTGATCGATGATCAGGGGATACTTCGATTTGGGACTCGACTGTGCATACCAGATTCTGAGAGACTGAGGCGTGATATCCTTGAGGAGGCACATAAATCAGTGTAAAGTGTGCAACCAGGTTCCACCAAGATATACCATGATTTGAGAGAGGTTTACTGGTGGGACGGGATGAAGAAGGATGTTACAGACTTCGTGTCGAGATGCCTGACTTATCGGCAAGTCAAGGCCGAGCACCAGAGGCCATCTGGCGAGTTACAGCCTTTGCCCATCACTGAGTGGAAATGGGAACAGGTCTCCATGGACTTCATTGTGGGTCTACCCAGGACCAGTCGAGGGTATGACTCTATTTGGGTGATTGTGGATCGACTGACGAAAGCGGCTCACTTCCTGCCAGTGAAGACCGCTTTTGGATTTGCTCAGTACGCCCAGGTTTATATTGATGAGATCGTGCGACTGCATGGCGTTCCGACTTGCATCGTGTCCGACCGGGACACCCAGTTTACCAGCCGATTGTGGCAGAAACTTCAGGAAGCTTTGGGCACCCGATTGAGTTTTAGCACAGCCTTTCACCCGCAGACCGACGATCAGTCAAAGCGTACTATTTAGACTCTTGAGGACATGCTCAGAGCTTGTGTTTTAAATTTCGGTGGTAGCTGGGATCGTCATTTTCCCTTGATTGAGTTCTCCTATAATAATAGCTTCCAGGAGACGATTCAGATGGCACCTTTCGAGGCTTTATATGGGAGGAGATGTCGATCGCCTGTATATTGGACTGAGCTCAGGGAGAGTAGTATTTTGGGGGCACAGATCGTACAGGAGACGACCGAAAAGATACAACTAATTCGGGACAGGATGAGAGCGGCACAAAGTAGGCAGAAATTATATGCTGACAGGCGCCGTCGCCGACTCGAGTTCGCCGTTGGCAATCATGTTTTCCTGAAGGTCTCTCCGATGAAGGGTGTGATCAGATTTGGACGGAAAAAGAAGCTTAGTCCTAGATATGTTGGTCCCTTTGAGGTCCTAGAGCGTGTTGGTTCAGTCGCTTATCGATTAGCTCTTCCTCCCAGCCTCCCCGATGTTCACCCCGTGTTCCATGTTTCGATGCTCCGAAAGTACCTTCATGATCCTTCCCATGCGATTCAGCACCAGACGATCCAGCTAGAGTGCGATCTTTCATTCACCAAGCAGCCGGTGTTCATTTTGGATCGGCAGGTGAAGAAATTGAGGTCGAAGGTTATATCGTCCGTCAAGGTTCTTTGGCGTGGCCCGAACAGCGAGGAGGTCACCTGGGAGACCGAGGTCGAGATGGGGAAGAGATATCCCCATCTTTTTGAATGTACGCGTAGTTAAATTTTTTATTCGGGACCGAATTTCTTTAAGGGGGGAAGATTGTAACGCTTCGAAAATCGTTTAGGCAGTTTTTCGGTAATCGGCAAAATAAGCAGTCTTTTCCGTAAAAAGTCAAAATAAGTATTTTTCAATATAGGCCTAATTATACAAAATTTAGATAAGATATTCCTAAAATTTGGTCACTAAATAGTCACTTAAAATTTTCCAGCTATTAAAAAAAAATACCTTAATTAATTATTTTTAATATTATTTTAAGCTTTTAAAAATACATTAAATTAGTGATAAATACAAATTTAATTGGGTAAATTACATAATTAGGAACCATTATAAACTAAAATTTATTAGTAACAAAAATTTTACCAAAACATTCCAAGAATTTTGGTTCTATGGTTTAAAAATGCATTAAAAGGGTTTTTTTTTGTAAAAAATGATGTAACATTCATTAATTGACTTTGGAAGATAGCTTTTGTGTAGAAATTTCTACACCATTCCCTCACCACTCACCTCCTACACCTCAGGCCGAGCTCCCTTGCTGCAGCTCTCATTTTTCCCTCACTTCTTGCTTAATAATTCCTTCAAAAATCATCAAAAATCCACCGAAATCAACAAATTTCTTCACAAATTCAAACCTAATCCTTATTCCACCTCTTTCCAAACCCTAATTTGTTCAAAACAAGGTGAGAGGAGGCATCTTTCAAGGTCAAGTGCAAGTTTGGGTTCAACTTGTAAGGTATAATTCTCAGCTAATGTTCAAATTGTGGTTTAAATTTGCTAGATTTAATAGTTTAAGTGTGAAATTTGGTTTAAATTGCTTGCTCTTGAATTTCAAGAGAAGGGTTGATGTTCTAATTAGTATTTGAAGTAGGATAAGTGGGTTTAAGTTAGTATTATGGCCATCTAGTTGGTTAGATTGGTTGTTTGTGCGATGTAGCGATCGCTATATCGTTAAATCGCGATATTTGCATCGAAATTGCTATGTCAATGCTTACTAGATTTTCAAAAAAATTAGGAGGTGATCTAATTGTGATATATTGGCGATACAATTAGCATCTCATACGACTATTAGTGTGTGCGAATGCGGAGTTTTGTCTAGTCGGGTTTTAGTTTTGGCGGTTGCCCCGAAATGACGATTTTAGTTAAGGTTTTAGCGATTTTCGTGTGTTTTCCGCGCACCGAGTGCACGTTGTGATTAATTCAAGAGCGTTGATCTTGTTATATTGTGGCTAGCGTCATTTTATCAATATGTAATCTTATATTGTGTGTTATGCAATTCTAGGATCGGTTGCGGAAATATCGGACGCGGCGCGCAAAGGCAAGGCGGTTGTTGGATCAGATTAGCGAGGCATTCAGGTGGGTAGATGTATTCATCTATGGGGGAATTGTCTGGATGGCGTGAGGCACCCCATAGTTAGGATTACTGTACTACTTGCAACTTTTGCATTGTTAGTTAGCTAACCCCTTCATTCACATTGCGTACCTTTATAGCTATTCGTCTGCTAGATTTGCATGGATATACATATACACATGTGTAATATCACCTCGTAGGGTACGTACACCATTACCATTGGCTCCTGTTGCATGCTCACTATTCATGTCACGATGTCACGAATACTTTAAAACCTGCTTAGTTTGGTATCACCGCTTGCATCATACATGATACATTGAATTGCATAACATGTATATACCTCGCATTAGCATCATACTTATATAGATTTCTAGCCACAAATCACATTGCATACCGTTAATACCATAAGAATTTATCATATACAACATGTTGGGTATTACGATTTTTCTTGAGGATTTCAGTATCGATGAGATTTCTGGATTTTGGGGAAAACCGAAGGAATTTAACAAAAGCTTATTATTATCATTTTAAAATAAAGTTGTGATTTTCTCGTGATGTATGTGTCGTCCACCATGAGTTTTTATGTTTTCTGTTGGATTTCGAGACCCGATTCGAGGAGTGGATGAACCGTCTCGGGTACATGGTGGGCCCGGTATGGTACTCCGGGGCAAGAAGATCGAGTTGTAGACGATGAGCCTGACAGGGGAAGACTACCTACTGGTGATGTCTGGTGCGGCGGATATCCGGTGGGTACCGACCGTTGTCATGAGATTTAATGATATGGGCCGATCCGCACTGACGGAGCCCGATATATTGAGACATTGATACAGTGAGACATTGAGACAGAGATATTTCCATATTTGGCGTTGATTCTTGACACAGTTTTCAGATGATTTCATGATGGTACTTTAGCTATTGCATAGATATTCTTTTTCTAAGTTAAGAATGCAGAGCTTATAGTATTTTAAAACACTTAAAGATTTCATATTGATGTTGCATACATGTGCATACATACTAGTGGCATTACATTACATCTAGACATATATGTTGTGACGCATTTGCGTGCATTCTTACGATAACCTTATTAAATGTTATTTTCTACTCACGAGCTGGCAACTCACCCCCGTTGTGCCACAATGTCTTGCAGGTTGGACCCGTCAGCCTTGTAGCGGCAGGCTTATCTTATTGTTGGTTTCTTTTACTCAGACTCGCGACATTGCTCGTAGGTGGGTTGCGAGGACACTTTTATCTCTTTTTGTACTACCATTGTATCTAGTATTCTCCATCGACCACTTCTTATTTGTATATGCGACCTAGTTATGAGACTGAGAGATTTGTGTATATGTGGTTCCTTTGGGGTCGAGCTCACTTGAGCCGACGTTGTGTTTTTCTTATTTTCGCATTTCTTTATGCTATTTTGCTTGATATTACATATATATTGCGTGTGGTTGTGATCCGCCTTGGGCGAAGAGCTAGCTCCCGCTTGGGGATGCCATTTTGTTATTACAGGTTTATATATTTTGTTGTACCCATTTTGGGGGATAGTATTTACAAAGGAGACTCTGCCGAAATTTTCGGAAATTTTTGATGTTTTTAAAAAGGGGTTAAATGCAACTTAATTGATTTCAAAGTCGTTTTCATGAAAGGTTTCCTTCACTCTTTTGATTTTGGTTTAGATTTTTCCGAGCTTTGGCTGAGTTTGGTTACGTTATGCCTTTAGACGTCTCGTAATCTAAATGTCGGTCACGTTCCGTACTTTCGGGTCGTGACATTACCTCAGGCCAAGAGCAACTTGCTCCCATCTCCCCATTTTTCACCCTTTTTTTGGCTCAAAATTCATCAAAAATCCATTAAAAATTCATAATTTCTTCACAAAAACTCAAACAAATCCTTATGCTATCCCTTCTCAAGCCAAAATTGGTTTAAAGCATGGAGAAAGGAGGTGTCTTTGGAGGCTAGTGCAAGCTAGGTTTCACTACTTGTGAGGTATAATTTTAATCAAATGGTTAATTAGTATTTTATATATGCTAATTTAGAAATTTAAAGTGTGAAATTTGGTTATAATTGCTTGTTTAGGAAATTCAAGAAAAGGGTTTGATTTAAAATTAGGGTTTGAAGCATTGTAAATGGGTTAAATTTAGTGTTGTGGCCATATAGTGGTTTGTGTTGAATGATGATGCTAGATGGTTGTCATTTTATCGCAAATCCGCGATGTATGCACGAATTTGGAATTTTTAGTGCTTACTAGTTTTAGATATAATTTGGAAGTGAATTAATTTTGAAATCTTGACGATATTATTAGCATCTTCTACGACATTTAGGGTGTGCAAATGCGGAATTTGGTTTAATCGGATTTTAGTTTTGACGGTTGCTCCGAAACGACAATTTTAGTTAAGGTTTAGTGATTGCCGTGTGTGTTCCGCGCACGTTGTGCCTAACTTGTGGACGTTGATCTTTTCATATTGTGACTTGCGTCATTTCAGGAATATGTAATCTTATGTTGTGTGTTGTGCAATTTTAGGATCGGGTGCGGAAATATCAGATGCGGCGCGCAAAGGCAAAGCGGTGGTTGGATCAGATTAGCGAGGCGTCCGGGTGAGTAGATGTATACATCTATGGGGAAATCGTCTGGATGGCACGAGGCGCCCCATAGTTAGGATCACCTTATTACTTGCAAACTATGTGCAAAGTTAGTTATTTAACCATCTCATTCATATGCATATCTTTATAGCTATTCGTCTGCTGGCATTGCATGGTTATCCATATACCTATGTGTGATATCACCTCTTAGGACACGTACACTATTACCATTGGCTCATGTTTCACGCGCACTATTCATGTGAACACACACGCCTTTGGTAATTTCCATGCCATGAGCACTTTAGAACCTGCTTAGTTCAGTATCCAACCCTTGCATCATACATGATACATTGAATTGCAACGCATGCATATACCACACTTCATTATCATGCTTATTTAGTTTCCTCGTCATAAACTACATTGCATAACATTGATATCATAGGCATCTATTATTTATAGCATGTCAGATATTGTGATTTCTCGAGGATTTTACTATTGATGAGATTTTTGGATTTTGGGGAAAACCGCAAGAATTTTCCAAACTCACTATGTCTTTTTTTTTAAAAAGGCAAGTTGCGGTTTTCTCGTGATGTATGTGTCATCCACTATGAGTTTTCATGTTTTCTATTGGATTTTGAGACCCGATTCGAGGAGTGGATGAACCGTCTCGGGTACATGGTAGGCCCGGTATGGTACCCCGGGACAAGAAGATCGAGTTGTAGACGATGAGCCTGGCAAGGGAAGACTACCTACCGGTGATGTCTGGTGCGGCGGATATCCGGAGGATACCGACCGTTGTCGTGATATTTGATGATATGGGCCGATCCGGACTGACGGAGCCCGATGTATTGAGATATTGATATAGTGAGACATTGAGACAGATATATTTCCATATTTGGTGTCGATGCTTGACACGGTTTTCGGATGATTTCATTGATGGTACCTTAGCTATTGTACAGATATTTTCCTAAGTTAAGAATGCAGATATCATCATATTTAAACATTTAAAGATTTCATATTGATTTTGCATACATGTGCATACATACTAGTGGCATTATATTATATCTAGACATACATGTTGTGACGCATTTACGTGCATTCTTACGATAGCCTTATTAGATGTTATTTTCTACTTACGGGCTGGCAACTCACCCCCGTTGTACTACAGTGTCTTGCAGGTCGGACCCGTCAGCCTCGTAGCGGCAGGCGTATCTTATCATTGGCTTCTTTTGCTCAGACTCGCGACATTGCTCGTAGGTGGGTTGCGAGGACACTTTTGTCTCTTTTTGTGCTATCATTGTATCTAATATTCTCCATCTACCACTTCTTATTTTGTATATGCGACCTAGTGATGAGACTGAGAGATTTGGGTATATGTGGTTTCTCTGGGGTCGAGCTCACTTGAGCCGACGTTGTGTTTTTCTTATTTTTGCATTTCTTTATGCTTATTTGCTTGATATTATATATATATTGCGTGTAGTTGTGATCCGCCTTGGGCAAAGAGCTAGCTCCCGCTTGGGGATGCCATTATTTCATTACAGGTTTATATATCTTGTTGTACCCATTTTGGCGGCTAGTATTTACAGAGGAGACTCTGCCGAAATTTTCGGAAAATTTTGATGTTTTTAAAAAGGGATTAATATAACTTAATTGGTTTAAAATCATTTTCATAAAGGTTTTCCTTCACTCTTATTGTTTATGGTTTAGATATTTTGGGCTTTGGCTGACTTAGGTTACGTTACGCCTTGAGACGTCTCGTAATCTAAGTGCCAGTCACGTTCTGTACTTTCGGGTCATGACAGCTGGACTAGCGCGGGTGCAAAACATATACAACATCTACTAGTATATATATAAGTATATATAACATTCGTCCCAGGCATGATAAAAGCAACATCACAGAATCTCAGCCGACAATACAGAAAAGTGGATAATCTTGGAGCCCCGGGTTTTATTTGAGCCGCAAATAAAACCCGACGTTCCTGGTTGTGTGGATAGCCTGTGCAATGAAAACATGGACCCCTATGAGCGCGGCAAGTTACCCGCTAATCCCAGAAGTGAGGCAACCCCCTTCAACAAAGTGAATAGGCTACCCAGCACTTCATGGACTCCGGTAACTTGGGCGCCCCTCGGTGGGTCATCCTATACCCCCTACGAGTGCAACGAATAGCCCGCCAATTCTAGAATGAAGCCCTCTCCGTCTCAACGCCATGAGATGCGGGCTTGTTGCCTTCTAGAACCCAGCTATTTATGCACTCCACCGTAGGGTAATCGTAGTACAGAAAATGAAAATAATATGTACAAATGGTGACATCAAGCTCAACCACGTCATGCCCCAAAATAATATACAACCCAGCAAAGACGGCAGTCACATGTCGGACGCTCGCCCCGCAATAACAAATGTACAAATGAAAATAAACTATACCACTAACATTGCACCATGAGCTATCCACCACGACTATCCAACCACAATCACAGCACAAACACAGAACATCAACGTGAATGTCATGTTCGAAAACTCGTCTAAAAGAGCATATAGAAATCAGACGAGTTGTACCGATCGAATGACATTCTTGTTGCAGATAAGAGTGAATGTACTGTAAACTATTAAACGGTGTCAAATATAAAGATTTCGAAACACTCCAAATTGCCCTAAACTGAAAAACATAAGAAAATCAAATCTGGGCAAAAATAAACAACACCTGAAACCCAAACTTCAAGAGACAAGAGCACTGGCCAAAACTCGATGCAATTCTATTTAAGAAAACCGGTGAGCTCGGTTTTTTTGAAGGTTGTGGCCGGCCAAAAGTGGTAGGAATCGTGTCGGTTTTGGTCAGTGTTCATCTTTCAGTGTAAAAAGCACTCTGCGCTTGCTAAAAAAATATTTTGAAGCCTTTGAAAAAACGACAGAACCTAGAAGTTTGGTTTCAATCTTTTGGAGCTGTTTCGGTTTCGTTGTTTTAACATTGTTTAAACTTGCTAGTGTAGGGTTTATGGGATGGCTCTGATACCATGAAAGGTTACGCTAGTGCCCCGGCCAACTTCCGTGACCAAATGCGGAACAAAAATTTTCTAACGATTAGAACATGGCACTAGAATAACTTTTAACCCGGATCTTACCATAAACCTAACTAGCTAAATAAAGAGAGCTATCTACTGTGATGAAGAAATCTCACCAAACGAACGAAGTCCTTCGGTCTTCTTTCTTCATCTTTAGCTCCATGTGGCCACCTTGAACATGCTTGATCTTCTTTGTTGGCTCCTTTGGTTCTTCGCGATCGATCTTTCTCTCCGGTCCTCCTTTGTCGTAGATGATCCACCCAAAAGATATGATCCATGGCTCTAGCTCCTCACAATATGTTAAGTGGAGCAACTAGAGAACTTGGATTGCTAAACCAAGTAATCTAGGATGTAGTGTGAAGATCTAAGTGTTAGCTGTTAGTTATATGTATGCCCTAGAGGCCATTACTGTACATTGGATGTATGTTGTAGTGGATGCTGGGACATATATAGGTAGGACTTTCTTGCTCGACATGATAGTACGCTATCTGGTTGCTCTTTATCTTAACGTGTATACTTTCTGTCTCTCTGTTACATGTTGATAAAGCCCTTAGGATGTGTACTCGACTTCCAGGACTATGATGTAGATCATACTAGTGGGGCCTGGGTAGTCAATGAGTACATCCTTCATTGTTCCTAGTCGAGGGAATATCGAGACGGGGCATCGATATTCCAGAGTAGACTAGCGTATATCTTCTCGACCCATGTGATGGGCGATGGATGATCCCATATCCATTGGTGTTTGACATCAGAGATGGTATACGGGTGCTCAGTGGAGACTGGGTACACTGAACGGACTCGCCGAGAACTCCCAGATGGTATTATACCTCACGTCAGATGGCAGTTCTCTGGTGACACTGGTACAGCTTAGTCTGTTGACCCGAGATCGTCATAGAGTCTTGTGTGTCTCCCACTGTGCTTTGATTTCCACCCTACCACGGCTCTACTGAGTCGTGCAAACAGGTGGTTTTTGGGTACAGTCCCGATTCACATGGAGGCAATGAGCGATAGGAGGGGATTCGTCTCTCCCGGTATTGGGGGTTGATGTTGCGCTATGCTCGACTGGCCATAACAGGAAATCCCTGGCCAGGGTTGCAGTGACCTACTGGTAAGTGTTATCAGTAGTTTCACACATGTCATGGACTTCACGTCGGCATGACTTATCGAGCTACTGGGGTCTGACGTTTACCACCCCTAGGCGAGATATGCGACATATCAGACGAACAGACCGGACTGTACGGTAAGTGTTACTGGTTGGATTCACAGGAGTGTGAGCGGGCTTGCTCGTCGATCTTCTGATCGCTCAATACCCGGGTGGCCGTTACGTTTGGCAGACCGCTTGCGGCTTGTGGGTGTTTGATATGATCATCATCTGCTGCCGGCGTATTGACGAGTCTTTAGAGTCCTACACAGAGGTTTCCTGGCTCAAGAGAAACGAAATAGGAGCGCATATGAGATATGTGCGGGACCGAGAATAATGCGTGTATGTGATACCGTATTCTATTCTCGCGATGAATGTATCGAATGGTTATATGCGATATAACCTAGTTATCGAATCAAGGATTGACTCGATAAGACGATACATTGGATACTAGCCGGTTATATGCGACATGACCGGATCGTTAAATCAAGTGTTGATTTAATGATTTAATGTAGAATTATATATTTAATATATTACTTTGCATTAACTAGTATTGGTTCACTTTAAAAGGATTTTCTCACTTGAAATGCACAAGTTGTATATGTGATATACTTTTGTGCACAAGATTGTATCATGTTTGATGATACATGCAAGCTAGGGTTAGTGTAAAGAATGTACCATGGTTAAACTAATGGTTAGGGTTTTGTTTTTTCATTTACTTATTTATCTATTTATTTATCTTATTCATTTTGGAAAAGAGAAAGATGAATGGTGGCTTTATTTGTTTTTAGTTGAACATTCATGAAACTTTGACTAAGTCACCATTCTTGTCTCATGCTTAACCCTAACCATATGAACTAACCATAGTACATTCTCTACACTTAACCAAGGGTTTGTAAATGATAAGTATTGATTTATTTATCTAATTTAAATAACTTATGATATCTTCTTCTTCTTCTTCATCTTCTTCTTTCATGAGAAGAAAGCTTGCTACATCAATGGTGATTGATGAAAAAGTGTGAGAAATCCAAATCTAAAGTCTACCCACTTCCTATTTCTTCATCCTCTACCTCTTGCCAAGTAGTATAGGGTGTTTCCTTCACAAGTTTCTTGACTTGGTGAAGTTGGAGCTTGATCTAGCGATGCCTCGACGTAGATCATCTTCGGCATCGTCGTCGATGACCTAGCCCGCTTTTTCTCCGATGAAGCCGACGTTAGAGCCATGGTTCAATTTGGACAGCGGAGAGGACTTCATCACGGAGCCTAGGAGGTGGAGGACCGGATCTACAAAGGTTGTATCCCCTTCCCTTTAGCTATATTTCCGTTTACTTGCTTGCATCGCCTTGATTTCTAGTTAACGATCCATATTAGGGTTTGTAGGCACAAGGAATTTTTGATTTGTGCATGTTTGATCACTTGTGAGACTCCATTAGAGTGCCTAGGAACCCTACATTAGCTATCTCTTTCTTACCTCTTCACTTGTTTCTCAACTCATGAGAATCGTAGTGAAGAGGAATATGATGAAGGTGGAGGAAAATCAAGAGGAGGGAGGAGATGAAGAAAAATGAGAGCTCAAGAAATTATGAAGCATCCATGAGAGAGAAAATCAACACAATGGTTTTGTGTATGAATTTCTTGAATAAACAATCAACAATCATACTTCAATAGTAACTCCAGATGAATTAAAAATTCATTTGTTAACTATTAAAACATGGTTACCACCATTCCTCCTATACCTCACACTTTACATCTCATTTTCATTTATCAAATAAAAAGGATAAGCGTAATGAGGTGGCTGCCTTCTAGAAGTTAATCTGTAATAAATACGCATTACAGTCTGCTGTATATAAATACCTGCATTCGGATAAAAACACGAATGCCCAAAGAGATAGAATAACACGAAGAACCTAATACTAGAATATACATATCGAAATACATATATGTAAACTATTAAATCAATACCTGATTTAATAATCCGGCTCAAACCCGAGCCGGCTAGTATTACCAACTGTCCGATCGAAAGTCCGAGTACAAAGTACATCAATCGATCGAGACCCTGCACATATCCAATACGGCTACTACATCATTTCTCCTGAACCAGGGAAACCCTCTGTGTGGGAATCTAAAGACTCGAAAGTATGCTGGCAGTGAGTTACTGGATAAATCCATAACCACAAGCACGTCAGTGGCATTAGCTGTACATAACGACTACCCGGGTACCTATCGAAAAGGAAGGCCGATGAGCAAACTCATCCGGGTCCCTACCGAGCCTATCTGTGACAATCTCCGCGCCTTACGATCTCTTCGTCTAAGAGTATCGCATACCGGGTCTAGGGGTTGGTAAACGTCAGACCCTGATAACCTGGTAATTCGTGATGATGCGGCTCAGGACCAATCCGAGAAACTACTGATCAGCCTATCAATAAATCCCAACTGCCTTAGCCAAGATCTTATGGTCCTGACCAATCAAACACGGTGAGATATCGACTCCCAATACTGGGAGAGACGAATCCCCGACAATCGCTCACTGCCTCCATGTGGCTCAGGACTGTACCCAACCAAAACCTGTTTGCACGACTCAGTAGAGCCGTGGTAGGGTAGTGATCAAAGCACAGTGGGAACTCACATGAGACAAATGCCGATATCAGGTATGAAGACTAACATGTACTCATGTCACCTGAGAACTTCCATATGACGATAGGTATAGTACCATCTGGAAGTTCTCGGCGAGTCCGTCCGGTGTACTCACCCCAAGTGAGCACCTGTATACGATCTTAGGTCTAACGACCAATAGTTGCAGGACCAAACCATCGCCCCTCGTCGGGGTCTAGAAACGTATACACTAGTCTACTCCAGAATATCGATGCCCAGTCTCGATACTCCCACGACCAGGGACCATTTAAAGATGTGCGTACCGACTACCCAGCTCCCACAAGTATGATCGCCATCACAATGCAGGTAGTCTAGCAATGATCCTACAGGCTTTATCAACATGTATAAAAGATATGTAATAGCAAGTAAAACATACACATATTAAGATAAAGTCAAACCAAATAGCATACTATCATATCGAGCAAGACAGTCCTGTGCATATATATGTCCAAGCATTCATATGTATACATATACAATAATGGCCTCTAGGGCATACATATCCAACAAAGCAAATATCAAGAATAGTTCATACAGTGATGTAGATATGAAGAATTTTATTGATGTTTTAATAGAAGCTATAAGTCTGAAAAATAACCCATCTAGACCCCTGTTGGAGTAATTACACACCTTATCCACATGTAACGTCTTCGGATTTAAAGAAATGCTGACTATATCTCCGTTTTCACTGAGTTCAGAATATTTTAGAATAAAATGAGTGTTTTGTTTTGTGTCCTTGGTAACTTGGGTAATTAAGTCCTTGGAGTGTCTCCACACCTAATATCCTAAAACCATCTGGTTTGGGAGTCATTGATCCAAAGCTTGCTAAGTTCCCAATCACCAATTAAAACAAGCTAAGCAAGTGTTCACTCCGAGTTAAAAATCCTCACGGTTCTTTGTGGGAGAATAATCTTGGCGGAGACGAGTTTTCTATTAAAACAATTTTTTCACGGAGATATGAAGGTATATTTATAAAAGACGTTTTGCACGATAACAAAGGGTGGGTATGAACAAAAACAGGTGAAAGGTAGGAGTGAAAAATAAGACTTAGGTTCACTGTTAAAAACGATTGAAATTCTAACTTGAACCTAACTTATGAACAAAAAATTGAGAAAATCTTAACTCCTTTCAAACTCATGTGATCCTTCAGAAGTTTATCCTGATCCATACTTATGACATAATGACCCTAATCAAGTTCTTAAAAACATATGGACACTATCCGCACAATCACGTAAAGACGCGTATAAGCTTATGTTAAACAAATTGTGAGGAGTGAAAAATAGGGTTTAATGTTACTGACTTGGGTAATAGAACTTCTAACTTTGATCTCTAACTTAAGATTAGAATCAACAGTTTCTCCACGACACAAACTTGATTCGATTTTGTGGGTGTAATCCGCTGAAAACCCTCAGGAGACAACACTCCTCCTAGCAGGGACACCTAGAGGTTTAACGGCTTGTTGCACATGCTCAGTGCAATCGCGTTCCCTGTGAAAGTGAGGCTAGGAATTTTTATTTTGCTCGGGACGAGCAAAAGATAAGTTTGGGGGTATTTGTTCATCACAGAAAACTGCATTTTAATACCGCTCATTCATTATCTATTTTGTTATATATCGGTCCTATTAATCAGTGTCTGCTCAATAATTACAGATTATAGGTGTTCGTGATTAAATACTGGAAACAAACTCAATATCACGGATATAGTATTTGGGAGCCGACACTGCAATCAGAACAGAGAACCGACCGATATTCAGAGAGCTCTTTTGAAATAACAAGTGTGCACACAATTTTGGTCCAACACAAGACATGTGTGACACTATCTCTTTGACATGGACCATTTGGGGGCTGCCCTTGCACAATTTATGCAAGTGGGCACATGTGTGAGTTGATGTGTATTTAATGCATAAAGTTAAGATGTGACATAATGCAACACTTTCCCTCCAATTCTACTGAGTGCAAACCAGGGTTATTTAGAGAAATTAAGCAGCACCAGAAGAATAGTGGAGAGCTCACAAAACAACCACATCAACACGAGCCCCTTTGCTCGGATACAAACCAGCGAGACCCTATGAAATTCCGGCGTCACCGGCCCCCTTGCTCCAATCATCCTCAATTTTCTTCTGGTCATTTCTTAGGGTCACATCAGTCAATCTATATTGTTTGTTTATTTTGGAGTTGAGTCTATAAATACCAGAACAGATATTGAGCAAGGGGTGTGTATAATATATACATGTTTTCCATTTTTGTTTATTTTTGGTTTAGGCTTGAGAGTGAGTGGGATTTAACTTGGTCTCTTCTTCTTTTTCCCTCTTGAAGCTTTCTCTTGAGAGCTTCATTATGGAGGTTGAACAAGTTACCAATATCTTATACCTCAACTTCATGTGTTAATACATTGCTTTGTTGTTTGCTTTCTTTTATTTACCTGCTTTGCTTTTCTTTTCATTATTATGTGTAACTAACTATCTTTAGTTGAGGTAATGGTAAGGAAGTGAGATGAAAGGCTTTGCCTCCTCCTCCACTTGTTAATATTTAATGTGCTTCAATATGATTATAAACTTAGTATTGTAACTTGGATAGATTGATATGGTATGTTGATTTCATGGTTACTTTGTAACCTCATCACATACAATATTCTCCCCACAAACCCCATCTTGCAAGCCTAAGGTTAGAATCAATTTGCTGTTAAGTTTGCTAAGTTTGGATGTGGTATTTTATGATTAAGTGACTTGACAAATCTCTTGGTTTCATATACCATATACTATCAGAAACATTTAGCACACTTAACACTAAAATCATTTGCTCTCACTCACTAACTTGTATCTTTGATGTTGATGTATGCTTCTTAAACCTTATGCTTAGCGTTGATACCTCAAGCATGGACATATAAATGGTAAGTGAACAAAACAGGACTCGTTTCGTGTTTTGCAGCGAATATCAGAATTTGATGATTTGTGCTTCGCGATCGCCTTGACAAATCATGCTTCATGTCGGGATCGACGTAAGGACGGACAACTCATGATCAAGGGAGCATCGAAGGAATCATCGCGATTCGACCTTCCGAGCCAAAGCCACAACCATTTCTTTCTTATCTTCTTTGCTTGCTTTTCTTGTTTTCGTATTCTTTATTTTAGTGACAAACCAACCAATTCATTATTTATTGAACTTTAAACAACAAGACCTAATACACAATTCCCTGCGGATCGACCCGTACCTGCCGGCTTGCTACAACGCACCGTGCACTTGCGGTTTATAAATTTTAAAACGAGAACGATCTCAGGTGTGCATTACAATTCCTTAAAATCATATCCGTTTCCAAAACATACGCGTTTGCGGGCGCGGGCGAGTTCCCAACAAACATGAATCCATAAATCCGTTTATTCAATCTATATCAATCTAACTTGACTGAACCGAACCATGGATATATTCTGTCTACATGACTCTCCATTTACATCCATTCTATTTACTGATATCATGGTTTCAGCAAGTCTTCCATTTATTACAAGACAATACAATACAATCAATACAATAAGATATCGCAGGGTTTATAAAGGGGTAGACTGATACGGAACAAGTTAAAGGTGGCACGAAGTGGTCACTTAAGACGTAATTACATCCATGTCGTTGTTCCGTGGTATTTTCGACGAAGCCTTGTACTACGGGTTACCAAAGTCTACGGTGTAAGTTGAACTCCTCTCGTATACACTGGCATCTTCTGTACCAATCTAGAAACACCACGTTAACCTAACAATCAAATATTATACTAGATATACTCTCTTTTCTGTCAATTCAACTTCTCTCCTTCTTTGGGACTTGCCGAGTGTTCAGTTGATAAAACTGCACATTTGTATTACATTTTCCCTACCATTTTCATATTAAAAAAGCTTTATTATAATATATTATACATATGAGGGTTTATGTGTAATAACATTATTTTCCATGTGTTAATATATTTTAATTATCATTTGGTAGGAAAATGTATGCAAATAAATTCATTGACCTAATCCTAGTAGAACTAAGTCTACTAAATATTATTTGAGATTATTGTGCAGAATTTTCCAAGTTGTTATGCAGAATTTATCAAACAAATCAAGTTGTTGAAGAAAACTTGCCAAATTAAGAAGCAAAACTTGGAGACCAAGTCTGGGAGCAACCGAGAGAAGATTTCTGAATTCTGAAGGTGCCTAGGATTGCCACATGTCAAAATCACAAAGCCCAAGAAAAATGATCAAGAGATCCCCACCATTAGCCGCGGAACCGCGGCCAAACCCCCCTGTTGGCCGCGGATCCGCGGCAATATAGAGAGATCGTTGGCTAAACTTTTGGGGCATAAATCTATGATGAATTTTACCAAGTTTTCAACAAGAAGATTTTGGCTTTGCACTATAAAAGGGCACCGAGAGCCTCTTGGAAAAGTTATCAAGCCGAAGAGATCACGAAGTCCAAGACGGCTCACGCATCCAGGCTGATCATCAACTGTTCATCTACCTCCTTAGGAAAGATCGAGAAGTAACTAGTTTGTAATCATTTTCTACGGATTAAAAGTGTAGATTGTTCAAGTTGATTAATAAAGGTAGTTATTTTATTTAATTGTTTTTGCATTTTACATTATGTTTTCCCTCTTTGTCTTTTCATCTTCTTCTCCCAACATGCGCGAGTAATTCTCCGCTTGTTAGGGTTCGTAGGATTAGGGTAGGCTAATGGATGATGAAAATAACTAAACCCTTTTTAAGTCCTATAAAGTTTAGGAATTTTATCAAAAGAATCATTAACATCCTAATCGGGCGCGCTAACAATTCTTTGCTAGTTCCGACCGCGATTAGCGATTAGATTAATGATTGTTTTGGTAAAGGCTAGATATGAACGGAGTTCCGTGTCAAGATAAGGGTTAAGAGTGGGATTCCTTTTCCCTCCAGAAACCCTAATCTACACGCATCACCGTCGTTCTAGTTCTAAATCTATTAATGGATAAAAAGGGTAACTTTTAATTAATCGTCCATAACTACTAAATCCTAACGAACCCTACAAGCCCTCTTATTATATTATCTACATCTCTAAATTAATCTAGATCTATATTTTACATTCTTGTTTAACGTAGATCTAGAAACCATTCTATAAAAATTCTTTATCCCTCCTCTCTTTCTCAACACATCTAAAGTAAAAGTAAAAGGTTCCATGTTTCCCAAGGGACGACCCGTACTCATCTCGGTCTAGCTACAAGCGACACCGTTATTGATTGCGGTTAACTACAAACACACTTTTTCGTGTTAATCAAATGGCGCCGTTGCCGGGGATACGTGCGTAATTTTTTATTATTACTATTTGTGTTGAATTCTTAGACGATTCATATCATTATTAAAACAAAACTGCAAATTGCATATTTAACGATTTGTGTGTGAATTTTGCGAGGGAATCTGGAGTCACGGACTTGAGGAAACAGGAGATCTAGGGTTTCACACTTCTCTGGTATCTTTCTTAACTCCTTCTCTCTCCTCTCAAATCCAATAAAATCTATTTTCTGCAGGATTCTTTGCAAAATTGCGCCGCTAAAAAATCTTTTTGCAAAAGTTTTGTGATTGGTTTTGTTTTGCATATTTAATACGAACTTTAAGGGGCAAAGACCAAATCAAGATTAGGTGGGGATTTCATCACCCTTCCTAAGCCCCACAAATCACAAACTGAGCATATAGATCAACCCTTCATTAATCTAAAAAATATCTAGACCAGACTCTAAGGACTGTCGCGCTCAATAAGGACAGAGGAATGTCGTGGGTAATCTATCGCTTATCCGCATTACTTTTGTAGTGTCTAGGCAAGTGTGTCAAAGGCTAGTGGTTTTTAATTAGGCCCACTACTGTGGTTCATTCCCACTTACCTGGCACTTACCTGGCACTTACCTGGCTACAAGGGTAGTACAGAGGCGGTAGAGGATTGATCATGCGGCTTGTCCTTTGGAAGTCTAGGAGCGGTCTAGAGACTGGACCTAGGTAACCATAGTTCTAGGGTTGTGCATTTCTGTGTGATTTGTCTAAATCCGTCATTTTTCAAAACAAACCAATTACTTTCTCTCCTTTTTACCCCTTCCCCCTTCTTCTCTTCTTATAATGGGTGACCTAAACAGAAGAACACTTGCCGAGCTTTGCTGTCCAGAACCAGATATCTCTTGTTTTCGAAATCCCTTCGGTATACCGTCCGGCTCTTCCATGTCCTTAAGAGATCATATAGAACAAGCAGGAAGAAACAGTTGGCCACCTCAGTCTAGGTCTTATCAACCGTATCCTAATCCTACACCTGTTTCAGTTTATACCCAGAGTAAGGAAGCTCCTAGACGAATGTCCATTGCTGAGCACATAGCTAGGTCTAGAGGCCAGAGTTTCAACCCGGACCAATATCAACCTTCACCACCACTGTCCAGAGAAGAGTTTGATATGCGGTTTGTGCCATATAAGATGTCTGTTGAAAATAGCCAACCGACTAACCCATATCAATATTCTTCTTATCATAATATTGCTCCCACTCCTTAGGAAAGATCGGGAAGCAACTAGTTTGTAATCATTTTCTACGGATTAAAGTGTAGTTTGTTCAAGTCGATTAATAAAGGTAGTTCTTTTTAATTGTTTTTGCATTTTACATTATGTTTTCCCTCTCTTTCTTTTCATCTTCTTCTCCCAACATGCGCGCGATTGTTCGCTGATTACATTTTTCACGGCCTGAAGGTACGGAACATGACTGGCACTTAAATTACGAATTGTCTCAAGGCACAACGTAATCTAAGTAAGCCCAAACCCAGAAATCTAAACCATTTAAAGAAATGGAGTGATGGAAAACTTAGTTAAAGAAAGCAATTTTATACAAAATAAGTCGCACTAAACATTTTAAAACATCCAAATTTCCCGAAAATTTCGGCAAAGTCTTCTTTGTAAATACTGGCCCCTAAATGGGTACAACACAAGAAAATACATATATATAATGAATAAAGGCATACCCAAGCGGGAGCTAGCTCTTCGCCCAAGGCGGAACCACAACCACATATAATATGTATATCAAAAGCACGAAGATAAGCATCATGAAAGCAGGAAATAAAAAAACACCACGTCGGCTCAAGTGAGCATCGACACCAAAAACCACAAATACAAGTCACACGAGTCTCACCGTCTAGTCCAAAATACAAGAGTAGATAGAGTATAATAGATACAAATAATAATACAAGATGGAATAAGGTATCCTCGCAACCCACCTAAGAGCAAAGCTGCAAAACGATGTAAATGAAGCAAAAAAGAAAGTACGCCCGTCGCTACTGTGCTGATAGGTCAAACCTGCAAGATACTGTGGCACAACGGGGGTAAGTTGCCAATTCGTGAGTAGTAAGTAATATCTAATAAGGTTATCGTAAGCATGCACGCAAATGCGTCACAACCTTCATATACCGATATGATGCGATGCACTAGTATGTGTTCAACATGAATGCATAATCAACATGAAACCTGAATATGTTTGGTATGAGAAAATATGTATTCTTATCTCAGTAAATGTAACGCCTCGAAAAGTCGTTTTGGTGTTTTCCTGAAAATCGGTGAAAATTCGGTATTTTTCCGAAAACCGTCTTTTTTGTTATTTTGCAGTTTAGGACTAATTATACCTAATTTGGATAGGAATTTACTTGTTTTTAGTAGCAAATGAGTTACTTATGAAATTCTGGTCGTTTAAAAATTTTCCCTAATTTTTCAATTTTTAATATTATTTTAAGCCGGTAAGAAAATACATTAAATTAGCGATAAATACAATTTAAATGGGCTAAATTTAAGCTTTAAAATCATGTTAATTAAAATCTAGTTGTAACATAAATTTTTAGTAATTTATTTTAAGTTTTAACTAATTTTTATTATGGAAAAAGAATTTTATTGAATTTTAAGCTAAAACTTGCAATTTTGGACTTGTGGGGGGTCTTTTTGCATAAAACCTTTTTGTATCCACTCACACTCACCCCCACTCCCTCTAGGCCGGCCCCACCATGATCAAGTCCAGAAAATTTGCTTGCCTCACTTTGACTTTATTCATGTGATGAAATGAATTGTTTTGAGAATTGATTAAAATATAGCATTTGGAGGTATGGTGTATTGACTTTGAGGGGGTTTGACTTGGTGATTTTTTTCCACACACCCCACACCATCCCCTCTCCCTTCTACTGGCCGAGAGCAGCCCCCCCATTCCATTATTTTCCTTCTCTTTTCTCTCATTTTCTTCAAAAAAAATTGCATCAAAATTCAATAAAAATCAACAAATCCTTCACTATTTCAACACAAAACCTTATTCCCTCTCTTCTCAAACCCAAATTGGTTCAAATCTTGGAGAAAGATGGCATCTTGGGAGGCTTTGGCAACTTAGGGTTTGGGCTTGTGAGGTATAATTTCAATCTTTGGTTAAATTGTAGTTTAAAGTGTGCTAATTAGAACTTTGAAAATTGTTTTAGTGTTAATTTTAGTGCTATTTGCATATTAGTTTTTATTAAAGTTTGTGGTTTGAAATTAATTTAGGGTTTAGAACACCATTAAGAGATTAATTAAGCTATTTTGTTACCTAGTTATTTTTATTAGCTTAATCTAAGTGGTTAACTTGCTAATTGGACTAAAATCTAGTGTTAATTTAGTGTTAGTTTCTAATCTAGTTTTTAAAGGTTTATGGTTAGAGTTAAACTAGGGTTTTTAGAAACCATTATTTAGTTAATTAAAGCTAATTAGCTATCTAGTTGTTTACTTAACCAATCTATAAGGTTGCTTTGCTTAAGTGGCTTGATGTTATGCTAATCTATGTTAAACTTGTGTGAAATTTTCATTAAGATTGCTATTTACCAAATTCAAGAGAAGGGTTGGTTGTGGAAAATATGTTTTGAAGTATAGTTAATGGTTTAAAATTAATGTAGTGGCTATCTAGTGAGTTAGTTTGGATTGTTGTGTTGGATTGTGTTAACTTTGTCGCAAATTGTCGATGTTTGCACCAAATTGCAAATTCTAGCTTACTAGTTTTTATTAAAATATTGTGATGATTTATTTGCGATGTCTTGATGACATTTTTAGCGTATCCTATGACTTTTAGGATGTGTGAGTGCGGATTTTTGAGTGTCCGGGTTTTAGTTTTTCCGGGCGACCAAATCGACATTTTAGTAGATTTTTGCGATTTTCGCGTGTGTTCCGCGCACTTTGTGCACGTTGTACCTAGCTTGTGAACTATGGTATTTTCGTTAGGGAATTGCGTCGTTCTTGATTTGTAACCTTATGTTTGTATTGATGTAAATTCCAGGTTCGGTCGCGGAGACGTCAGACGCGGCACGAAAGGGGAAAGCGGTGATTGGACGTGACTAGCTAGGGATTCCGGTGAGTAGATGTAACATCTAAGGGAGACTATCGTTGGATGGCGCAAGCCGCCCGATAGTTTTAGTAGCTTAAAAAAGATTCTTAGTAATATTAGTAATTAGGGGTGTAATACTTGTATGATTATTTGCTACATTCATGCCTTATATTGACATACATATACGAACCCATTCTATAGGACACCTGCACCATTGCCAGGGTTTTTATATGCAGCACGAGCACTATTCATGCTTACACACACACCCTGGTAATTGCCATGCCACCACACTAGATAACCTTTAAATTGAAACCTTTCACTATAATTGATACTTAAACTTGTGCTATTGCCTTTAATTCCTTAAAATGAAATCGTAGGATTGTTATTCATGTGCATGTACCTCATCATATTATTTGTTCATGCTCAGTCTATTAATCACACATCGCAACTTGATTATTGATACCATATGCATTCATTATCATTGACATATGCACTTATGAGGATTTCTTGAGATTTTATGATATTTCTGGATTTCGGGGGAAAGCCGCAAAATTTCTAAACTTATTAAATTTTTAAAATATGTAAATTGCGGTTTTTTAGTGATGTAAGTGTCGTCCACCATGAGTTTGCTGTGGTTTTCGAGATCCGTGTCGAGAAGTGGAGGAACCGTCACGGGTACATGGTGGGCCCGGTAAGGTACCCCGGGGCAAGAGGAATGTGGTGTTGACGTTGAGCCTGGCAGGGGACGGATTACCTACCGGTGACTGTTTGGGACGGCGGATATCCATAGGATACCGACCGTGGCCGCTAGATGATGGGATATTGATATTTGAGATGGGTCAGCCGGACGGCTGAGGCCAGAGATACATTGATATGAGATTTGAGACAGTTTTGAGGTGTCGATGCTGGACACAGATTCTTGTTGATTCTATTGGTATTGTGCTGGTATTTCAAAAGAGATTCCTAAAGGAAAAACATGATTCTTATACTTACACATTCAGATCATGAGTTGATTCGCATTGCATTCATACCTGCTAGTATATTCATATTGCATACATACATGCTATTATGTCCTGCCTTACCTGTATTTTAGATGCTAGGATGCTTGTGTGCATGCATTTGATAGCCTGTGTAGATGTTATTTATTACTCACGAGTTGGCAACTCACCCCCGTTGTGCCACAGCCTTTTTTAGGTCCGCTCCGTCAGTACAGTAGCGGCGGACGCACTTGCTTCTTTTGCCTGAACTCGAGGTTTTGCTCTTAGGTGGGTTATATTATTATTTTTGCACCACCTTGTATATTCTTTGTATCCAGTGTACTCCATCTACTGTTTCTACCAGTATTGTTGTATATTGACCTAGAGAGGAGACTCTGCCGAAATTTTCGGAAAAATTGGTATTGTTCTTAAAAAGGGTTGTATATGACTTATTTGATAAACTCGCTTTCAATTGATTGGGTTTTCTTCACTCTTTTGCTTATTTGGTTTTGGTCTTCTGGGCTTTGGCTTACTTATTTTACGGACGTCTTGAGACGTTTCGTAACCTAAGTGCTAGTCACGTTCCGTACCCTGCGGGTCGTGACAGTAAAATTCCCGTGAAATAACTGAAGTATCATCAATGAAATCAACAGAAATCCGTGTCAAACATCGACACAAAATATGTATATCTCAATGTCTCAATATCTCAATATCTCGATGTCTCAAAATCTCAATGTCTCAATGTATCAATACCTCAATATCTCTGGCTCCGTCAGTCCGGATCGGTCTATATCATCAAATCTCACGACTACGGTCGGTATCTTCCGGATATCCGCCGTGCTACAAATAACCGGTAGGTAGTGCTCCCCTGCCAGGCTCAACGCCATCATCTGCAATCCTCATGCCTCGGGATACCATACCGGGTCCACTATGTACCCGCAGACGGTACATCCCCCTCCTCGAATCGGGTATATGATATAGCTCAAGAACCGAGAAAACTCATGGTGGACACCACACACATCATATCACGAGGAAACCAAAAATTTCTATTTTTTAAAAAATGATAATAGGTTTATAAAATTCTTGCGGTTTTCCCCCAAAATCCATAAATCTCGTCAAAACTTAAATCCTCGAGAAAAATCACAATATGTAAACATGTCAGTGATGATAAATGTCTATGATACGATAGTAAATACCATGCAAAGTACGGCCAGAACCTATGCATGAACCATGATGCAATGAGGTATGTATATGTATGACTAACAATCCTACGTATCCATTTAATGAAATGAATATACAAGTATAAGTCTACGGGTCATATATAATGCAAATGCACAGTTACCAATTTTGAGCAAATTCTATAGTGTTCATGACATAGAAATTACCAAAGGCGTGTGTTCGTATAAATAATGCACGTGCGGTATGAACCAATGGTAATGGTGCAAGTGTTCTATGAGATGATATCACACACACACACACACACACACACACACACACACACACATATAGGATGGTGCGATGCAATGAGATGAATAACTGGGAAACTATGCATATAAAATGCAAGTACTACAAGTAATCCTAAACCATCGGGTTCCTCGTGCCATCCAAACGATCCCCCCGTAGATGTGAACACCTACTCACGAGGACGCCTCGGCTAATCTGATCCGATCTCAGCCATGTCTTTTCCGTGCCACATCCGACGCCTTTGCACCCGATCCTAGAAACGCAAACAAGTAAATAAGAGAATAGATATAAATAGTCACGGAAACAAACTATATAAGTCAACTACGCACACAAACTAGACGCGCACGCACTTGGTGCACAAAACGCACTCGCGACAACGCCACAAACCACAACTAGGGTCACTGTGCATGGCAACTACCAGGCCTAGAATCCAATCGCACCAATTGCGCATTCACAACACACTAAATACATTAGGAAATAGGTTTTATATCGTCAAAACCTTAGCTTAATTAAAAATGATTTATTCCAAAAACCTAGTAAGCATCAGTCTTTCAGATCAGAGAGGGTATAAATTTTAGTTCAAATCTTGATATTTTAACAAATCTAGTGGCCACAATAATCACTTAATAACTTAATTAAGCCACACAAACTATAACTAAATTTTAATCTCACCTAATTACACTAATCATAAAAATTAGTTTGCAAGAATATATAATTAGGACAAATTAAATATAACAATTAGCAATTTAGAAACTAGATTAGGTTTTGCATGCCTTAAGATGTTAAATTACACCTTGCAACCATGATTAACTGATAAAAAAACCCTAACTTTACTTCAAACCCTTTTCTTTAAATCTCAAACATGGAATTAGAACCAAAATAATATCTAAACAAGTCACCTTAAAGCAATTAACCAACAAATTAAACATTGGGTTAAGATTATACCTCAAAATTTATAGATCTAACTTTCAACTTGCTTCCAAAAAAAAGTTTCTTTGCTCCAAGATCCATGCTAGATTAGGTCAAGAACATTTGGTGAAGGTTTAATTATGAATTGGTGAGATTTTTTTTTGTGGATTTTTGATGGAATTGTGATGATTTTGGAGATGAAATGAGATGGAGAAAATGGGGGGAGCAACAGCAGGTTTCGGCCAGAGAGAGAAAGGATGAATGGGTGTGTGTAGGTGAGTGTAGAAGTTTCCAAGTAAAGAAAACCCATCAAGCCTCATTAATGCACCTTACATCATTTTCTATTTTTATTTTATTTTCTTATTTCTTTTTTCCTAGAATTGACTAGAAGCTTGCAAACAAAAAGAGAAAAGGAAACATGTTACAAACTTGGTTTAAGTTGTCATGGTTCACATTTGAGTAACTAACCCAATCTCATTTGTAATTAACACTAATTAAATGTATAAGTGAAAGCTTATAATAATATTTAAAATAATTAATTAAAGAAAAATATTTAAGTAAACTAACAATTTATAAGTGACTAAATAAATACCAATACTAGCCATTACATATCTAAAATATGTATAATTAAGTCTATGTTGAAAAATAATTATATCTTGGTTTATTTTTACGGAAAACACCAGTTATTTTACCGAATATCGGAAAATTCACCTAAACGATTTTTTTTAAAACATTACAATCTTCCCCCCTAAAGAAATTCGGTCCCCAAATTAAAAATCTAACTACGCGTACCAATGATGAGATAGGAATATTTTTTCCGCATCTCGACCTCGGCTTCCTACGTGACCTCTTCGCCGCTCAGGCCACTCCAAAGAACCATTACGGTCGGTATGTCCTCGAACCTCGGTTTCTTCACCTTCCGATCTAGAATGACTATCGGCTGCTCTGCGAAAGAAAGATTGCGCTACAGCTGGATCGTCTGATGCTGTATCGCGTGAGAGGGGTCATGAAGGTACTTGCGGAGCATCGATACATGGAACACGGGGTGAGCATCTAGAAAGCTGGGTGGAAGAGCCAAACGATAAGCAACTGTGCCGACACGCTCGAGAATCTCTAAGGGACTTACATACCTAAAACTAAGCCTTCCTTTCCTCCTGAATCTCAGCACGCCCTTTATCAGAGAAACCTTCAAGAAAACATGATCGCCAATAGTAAATTTAAGTCTATGCCAACGTCGGTCTACATAAGATTTCTTCCTGCTCTGGGCTGCTCTATCCTATCCCGAATCAACTGAATCTTTTCGGTCATCTCCCATACAATCTGTGGCCCCAAAATACTGCTCTCACTGAGTTCTGTCCAATATACTGGTGATCAACATTTCCTCCTATATAATAGCTCGAAGGGTTCCATCTGAATCTCCTCCTGGAAGCTTTTACTATAGGAAAACTCTATCAAGGGCAAGTGGCGATCCCAACTGTCATGAAATCTATAACGCAAGCTCGGAGCATGTCCTCAAGAATCTGAATGGTCCGCTCTGATTGACCTTCGGTCTATGGGTGGAAGCTATACTGAAACTCAATCGGGGTGTCCAAAGCCTCCTGAAGTTTCTGCTATAGTCGGCTGGTGAACTGGGTGCCTCGGTCGGGCATAAAATAAGTTGAAACTCCATGTAGTCGCACAATTTTATCAACATGTATCTGAGCATACTGAATCCAAAAGTGGTCTTGACTAGCAGAAAATGAGCTGCTTTCCGACAATCGGTCTACGATCACTCAAATAGAGCCATACTCTCGACTGGTCCTAGGTAGACCCAAAATAAATTCCATAGAAATCTGCTCTTATTTCTACTAGGGAATGTGCAAAGGTTGTAACTCTCCAACTAGCCTCTGATGCTCAGCCTTGACTTGCTGACAAGTCAGGCATCTCGAAACAAAGTCTGTGACATCTCTCTTCATCCCTTCACACTAGTAGACTTCCCTCAAATCATAGTACATCCTGATCATTAATCACGAACTCTGAATCTCTGCACTGTCAAACCTGCTCCATGATCTCTGACAAACGAACATCATTGGACTATGCCTCATGGATATAATCAAATAACTATGGATATGCATGGACTAGGACAAGTTGTCCCCGATCGACGTAAACTCGAACTGTACTCAGCTGTCACAAGGAATCTGCTAATCTGTCGTCGACATTCTCTGAACTGTGCTCAAACAAGAAAAGCTATCTCCGGGCCTCCGACTCGAAGCATCTGCCATAACATTTGCCTTGCCCGGACGATAAGGAATCTTGCAGTCATAGTCTTTCACTAGCTCCATCCATCAGCGTTGTCTTAAATTCAAATCTCGCTGCTGAAATTTGTAGTGTCTCTAGATCTTAAGTGTAAAAACCACCACAGCCATCTCTAAATCATGTGTGGAATAATTCTGCTCGTGCTTCTTCAACTATCGAGAAGCATCGTAATAATCAACAAAACCGCCTGATCCTTAAGGCAAAAATAATACTGGCGCCGAAATCAAACGAGTCTTCAACTGCTGAAAGCTCTGCTTGAATACCTCAGTCCAAAGAAAAAGGAACTCTCTTCCGGGTCAACCCAGTCAACGTTGCAGCTATCTGTGAAAAATCCTAAATGAAATATCAATAGCATCCATCCAAACCCAAAATGCTGCGAACCTCCGTCACTGGTACAGGTCTGGGCCAGTGCTGAACGGCCTCGATCTTTTTCGGTTCCATATGTATACCATCTCTCATAACTACGCAACCCAAGAAGTCCAGTCTATCCAACCAGAAAATATACTTGGTTAATTTAGCGAATAGCTGATGCTCCTTCAAAGTCTGCAACAAATTCCTCAATTACTGCCTAGGCTCCACTCGGCTCCAAAAGTATACTAGGATATCCTCAATGAACAAAATGATAGACAGATCCAGAAACGGGCTGAATATACGGTTCATCCAATCCACAAACGCTGCTGGGGCATTGGTGAGCTCGAACGACATCACCAAGACTCATAACGCCCGTAACGTGTGTGAAAAGCAGTCTTCGGAATATCATCTTCTCAAACCCACAACAGGTGATAGTCTGACCGCAAGTCAATCTTCGAGAAATGTCTCGCACAGTAACCCGATTCAACTGACAATAATCAATATATAGACGCAAACGGCCGTCCTTCTGACAAACAGGACAGGAGCTCCCCTAGGTGACGCACTCGGTAGAACAAGCCCCTTATCTAACAAATCTTGCAACTGATCCTTCAGTTCTTTCAGCTCCGCCGGGTCCATCTGATATGGCGGTAGGGAAAAGGGCTCCGTGCCGAAAATCAAGTCAAAGAAGAACCCAATATCGCGCTCTGGCGACAAACCAATCAACTTGTCAGGAAAGATATCTTGAAATCCCTTCACAAACGGGACCTGGTCCAACGGGACCTCTGCGGCTCTAACATCACAAACATACGCTACGAGTCCCTGACAACCTTTCCTCAAGAATAGAGTAGAACGAAGAGAAGAAATCGACTGGGAAAGGCGAAGCTATGGCCTCCCCGAAAAACAAGAACTGGCTCCCCCGGAAAACTAAATCCGTCTGCCCTCTTACGGCCGTCCACGAATGCATAACACGTGGCTAACCAATCCATGCTCAGAAGAACTTCGAAGTCAAACATATCGAGAAGCATCAAATTGACAGAAGAAACCCTATCTCCGATACGAACAAAACAAACACAAATAAGAAACATATCGAGCGACAAAAGATTAGCCTACGGAAGAAATCACAACAAGCGGCTGATTTAGCAAGGACTACTATCGGCTAGACTTCGATACAATTTATATGGATACCATTTCAAACGACACCAAAAAGAAATACGCATCGGAATAAAACTCCCAAAGAATACATGTCGCAACGGCGTCTATCTAACCGCCTCTGAGCTGGCATACCGGTACAAATCTGTTTCGATCCAAAAATGACCGAAATCTCATAAATGCGCTCTTCTAGCAGTAAGGATGCATCCATCGCGGCTGTATAAGTGTCAAAATGCTGGGCACCAACAACAAGAAATAACTGCATGTCCAATCTCCATACAAAGCTCTTTATCCGTTTCTCTTCAATGTCCACCAGGTAAGGAGCATATCGGGCCGCTGAGTAAACTAAATGTCGTACTCGGACACTGTCATCCCCGAAGTCTTACGCAAAGACTCGAAACTACGAGCTCGGCATCTCAAAAGCTCTCCGGAAGGAAACGAGCAAGGAATACAGTTGTGAACTTATCCCAAGTCATAGGAAGCAGATCTGCAGCTCGACCCCTCTCAATTGACTCACATCACGTCTGAGCAAGACCTCTCTAGATGAAAACTCGCAATCTGAATCCATATCTCGTCAGAACATCTCTGTGAACGACAAATCCTAGCCATCCTGTCAAGGATTGTCTACGGATCCTTCGCTGCGTATATGCCGGTAAAAACTAGAGGCTTCAGCCTCAAAAACTCCTGTAAAGAAACAGAAATAATCTCCGTAAAACCAGAAATAGCTGCCTGAGCAGCAGGTATAAACACAGTCCTCGCAGTAGGAGGGACATCATCGGCTTTCAGAGCTCGGCTAGCCTTAACTAACAATCCAACCATCTGTCATACGTCCTTAATACTCGACTCCAGCCTAACCATCTGTCCTGGAAAAGTGGACTCTAGCCCTGAGGGGTAGGCGTACCTCCCTGATCGGTCCTCATCTCAAACGAACCTACTCTAATCGCATCTCTGGCGGCATCCCTCTGGCCCTTGTAGTCTCCAGCGGCATAGTGGCTGGAACAAGAAACGGGATTGATAGGAACATTGCGATCGAATCAAAGGATTTCCGGAATCAAGGAAGGAAATACTAGCAAATATATATCCTAAGGTCACTTAGGCGGAGTACCGTATCGTAAGTATACCACGGAACATACGCACACTACGTCACTCTGCTTAAGTCACCTACTCCATCTACCAAGGGTCATCCTACACTCAGAAAGGTAAAACATATCGCTCTGATACCAACTTTGTCATGACCCGGAGGTACGGAACGTGACTGGCACTTAAATTACGAAACGCCTCAAGGCGCAATGTAATCTAAGTAAGCCCAAGCCCAGAAATCTAAACCATTTAAAGCAATAGAGTGAAGGAAAACTTAGTTAAAGAAAGCAATTTTAAACAAAATAAGTCGCACTAAACCTTTTAAAACATCCAAATTTCCCGAAAATTTCGGCAGAGTCTCCTTTGTAAATACTGGCCCCCAAACGGGAATAAAGGCATCCCCAAGTGGGAGCTAGCTCTTCGCCCAAGGCGGAACAACAACCACATACAATATGTATATCAAAAGCACGAAGATAAGCATCATGAAAGCAGGAAATAAAAAACACCACGTCGGCTCAAGTGAGCATCAACATCAAACACCACAAATACAAGTCACACGAGTCTCACCGTCTAGTCTAAAATACAAGAGTAGATGGAGTATAATATATACAAATAATAATACAAGATGGAACAAGGTATCCTCGCAACCCACCTAAGAGCAAAGCTGCAAAACGATGCAAACGAAGCAGAAAAGAAAGTACGCCCACCGCTACTGTGCTGATGGGTCAAACCTGCAAGATACTGTAGCACAACAGGGGTGAGTTGACAACTCGTGACTAGTAAGTAACATCTAATAAGGCTATCGTAAGCACGCACGCAAATGCGTCACAACCTACATATGCCGATATGATGCGATGCACTAGTATGTGTGCAACATGAATGCATAATCAATACGAAACCTGAATATGTTTGGTACGAGAAAATCTGTATTCTTATCTCAGTAAAATTCTCGTGAAATAACTGAAGTATCATCAATGAAATCAACAGAAATCCGTGTCAGGCATCGACACAAAATATATATATGTCAATGTCTCAATATCTCGATGTCTCAAAATCTCAAAATCTCAATGTATCAATATCTCAATATCTCGATATCTCGGGCTCCGTCAGTCCGTATCGGCCCATATCATCAAATCTCACAACTACGGTTGGTATCCTCCGGATATCCACCGCGCCACAAATAACCGGTAGGTAGTACTCCCCTGCCGAGCTCAACGCCATCATTTGCGATCCTCTTGCCCCGAGATACCATACCAGGTCCACCATGTACCCACAGACGGTGCATCTCCCTCCTCAAATCGGGTATATGATACAGCTCAAGAACCGAGAAAACTCATGGTAGACACCACACACATCATATCACGAGAAAACCGCAAATTTCTATTTTTTTATAAAAAATGATAATAGGTTTATAAAATTCCTGCGGTTTTCCCCCAAAATCCATAAATCTCATCAATACTTAAATCCTCGAGAAAAATCACAATATGTAAACATGTCAGTGATGATAAATGTCTATGATATGATAGTAAATACCATGCAATGTACGGCCAGAAGCTATGCATGAACCATGATGCAATGAGGTATGTATATGTATGACTAACAATCCTACGTATCCATTTAATGAAATGAATATACAAGTATAAGTCTACGGGTCATATATGATGCAAATGCACGGTTACTGATTTTGAGCAAATTCTATAGTGTTCGTGACATAGCAACTACCAAAAGCATGTGTGTTCACATAAATAGTGCACGTGCGGCATGAACCAATAGTAATGATACAAGTGTCCTATGAGATGATATCATATATATATATATATATATATATATATATATAGGATGGTGCGATGCAATAAGATGAATAACTGGGAAACTACGCATATAAAATGCAAGTACTACAAGTAATCCTAAACCATCGGGTGCCTCTCGCCATCCAAACGATCCTCCCATAGATGTGTACACCTACTCACTGGGACGTCTCGATTAATCTAATCCGATCTCAGCCATTTCTTTTCCGTGCCACATCCGACGCCTCTGCACCCGATCTTAGAAATTCACACAAGTAATAAGAGAATAGATATAAATAGTCGCGGACACAAACTATATAATTCAACCATGCGCACAAACTAGACCCGCACGCACTTGGTGCACAAAACGCGCTCGCGACAACGCCACAAACCACAACTAGGGTCACTATACGTGGCAACTACCAAGCCTAGAACCCAATCGCACCAATCGCACATTCACAACACACTAAATACATTAGGAAATAGGTTGTATATCGTCAAAACCTCGGCTTAATTAAAATCGATTTATTCCAAAAACCTAGTAAGCATCAATTTACCATTTTAGTTCAAATCTTGATGTTTTAACAAAACTAGTGGCCACAATAATCACTTAATAACTTAATTAAGCCACACAAACTCTAACTAAATTTTAATCTCACCTAATTACACTAATCATAAAAATTAGTTTGCAAGAATATATAATTAGGACAAATTAAATGTAACAATTAGCAATTTAGCAACTAGATTAAGTTTTGCATGCCTTAAGATGTTAAATTACACCTTGCAACCATGATCAAGTGATAAAAAAAACCTAACTTTACTTCAAACCCTTTTCTTTAAATCTCAAACTTGGAATTAGAACCAAAATAATATCTAAACAAGTCACCTTAAAGCAATTAACCAACAAATTAAACATTGGGTTAAGATTATACCTCAAAATTTATAGATCTAACTTTCAACTTGCTTCCAAAAAAAAGTTTATTTGCTCCAAGATCCATGCTAGATTAGCCTCAAGAACATTTGGTGAAAGTTTAATTATGAATTGGTGAGATTTTTTTATGGATTTTTTATGGAATTGTGATGATTTTGGAGATGAAATGGGATGGAGAAAATGGAGGGAGCAACAGCAGGTTTTAGCCACAGAGAGAGAGGGGAGGAATGGGTGTGTGTAGGTGAGTGTAGAAGTTTCCAAGTAAAGAAAACCCATCAAGCCTCAGTAATGCACCTCACATCATTTTCTATTTTTATTTTAATTTCTTATTCCTTTTTCCCTAGAATTGACTAGAAGCTTGCAAACAAAAAGAGAAATGAAAACGTGTTACAAACTTGGTTTAAGTTGTCATGGTTCACATTTGAGTAACTAACCCAATCTCATTTGTAATTAACATTAATTAAATGTATAAGTGAAAGATTATAATAATATTTAAAATAATTAATTAAGGAAAAATATTTACGTAAACTAACAATTTATAAGTGACTAAATAAATATCAATACTAGATATTACATATCTAAAATAGGTATAATTAAGTTTATGTTGGAAAAATAATTATATCTTGGTCTTTTTCGGAATACACCAGTTATTTTACCGAATATCGGAAAATTCACCTAAATGATTTTTTTTAAAACGTTACAACATTCCTATTTCTCTTCTTCTTTGGAATGTTGTCAGGTGGATCGGACGCACTTGAGCTCGAGACCAACCAGGAGCATTTGGAGCAGTACACTGAAGACCCGGAGCTTTAGACTTTACTTGTACATATTTATATTTCAGTTCATGTCATTGTTTAGGTATTGCTTTCCATCTATGTATTTACATTTCCAGTTGTACCTGCAAAAGAATGTTAATAATTAAAGTTGTTGTTCATTTACATTCCTGTCTCTTGTGTACTTTACTTTATATTACTTAGATACGTTTAGTGTGTTTATTTCAGAGTAAATACATAGCGGGCCTCGCCGCGTCCCCTCCCCGTATACTGGGAAGCGGGGCGTGACAACTTATAACCCAATGAGCACATGCATACTATCTTAGGTGACAAGCTGACACCAATGGCTTGTGAGACCGGCCACCGCCCCTCATCGGGGTCTCGATAAGTATACACTAGTCTACTCCGGAGTATCGATACTCAGTCTTGATACTCCCGTGACTAGGGACATTTAAGGATGTGCTTATAGACTACCATGCTCCCACGTATATGATCGCCATCATAATACTGGTAGTCAAGAAAGAATCCTATGGGCTCTATCAATATGTAATAGTGATCTGTAATACCACATAATGCATGTACATAATGATAAAGGCAAACCAGATAGCATACTATCATTTTGAGTAAGACCATTCTACCCGTATAGATCCTCCCTCAATTATCATAATCGAGTGCCTGGGATTACAATAATTGACTTGAGGGCACTATATCCAACAGGATTCTTGTCACAAAGGTTCTCCATGAAGGACCTGGGTGATGCCTCCTACATTGGGGGGATCCAGATCTATCGTGATAGATCTAAACGGATGTTGGGAATTTCACAGTCAAGGTATATCGACACCATACTGAAAAGATTTAGTATGGAAGATTCAAATCGCGGTAATCTACCGGCTTGTCACGTAATCACCCTCTCCAAAAAGATGTCTCCCAAGACTGATTTGGAAAGGGATCACATGAGTATTATACCCTACGCTTCTGCGGTAGGCTCTATAATGTATGTGATGTTGTGTACCTGACCAGATGTAGTTTACGCACTGAGCGTTGTAAGCAGGTATTAGTCAAACTTAGGGGAGAAGCACTGGATTGCAGTGAAGAACATTCTTAACTACCTGAGAAATACTAAAGAGAAGTTCTTGTTGGATATAGTTCCCTCAAGTCAATTATTGAATTGCAGGCACGCGATTGTGATGATTGAGAGAGGACCTATACCGGTCGAACAGTCTTACTCGAGATGATAGTATGCTATCTGGTTTGTCTTTATCATCATGTACATGCTTTAGGTGGTATTACAAATCACTATTACATGTTGATAGAGCCCATAGGATTCTTGCTTGACTACCAGCATTATGATGGCGATCATATACGTGGGAGCTAGATGGTCTATAAGTACATCCTTAAATGTCCCTAGCCATGGGAGTATCGAGACTGGGCATCGATACTCCAGAGTAGACTAGTGTATACTGATCGAGACTCCGACGAGGGGCGGTGGTCAGGTCTCACAAGCCACTGGTGTTAGTTTGTTCATCTAAGATAGTATACAAGTGCTCATTGGGACATGAGTACACTGGACGGACTCACCGGGAACCTGCTAGTTAGTACTATACCTATTATCAGATAGCAGTTCCCTGGTGACATGTGTACAGGTTAGTCTGTTGACCTGAGATCATCATTTGTCTCGTGTGAGTTCTCATTGTGCTTTGATTACTACCCTACCATGGTTCAAAGGAGTTATGAAAACAGTTTTTAGTTGGGTACAGTCCCAAGCCACATGGAGGCAGTGAGCGTATCGTCGAGCATTCGTCTCTCCCTGTATTGGGGGTTGATGTCGCGTTATGGATGGGTGGCCATCACCAGAAATCTTCAGCCAGGGTGAACGAGAATTACCGATCTAGGATCGATAGTTTCTCAAGTGGTGATGGGTTTCATACCGACTCTAAATGTCGCGTTTCTAGGGGTCTGACTTCATCCACCCTCTAGACTCAATATGCGATACTCTTAGACGAACAGACCGGACTGTACGGATATTGTCACTTTCAGGTTCAGTAGGGGTTTGGATGAGTTTGCTCGTCGGCCGTCCTTTCGCTCAATACCTAGATAGCCGTTACGTACAGCTAGTGCTGCTGACGTGCTTGTGGTTAAACCCACTGCCGGTGTATTGACGATTCTTTAGCGTCCCACACATAGGGTTTTCACGGTTCAGGCGATATGGTGTAGATGACGTATGTTAGTACATACAGGTGTCCGATTAAATATGTGTACAGGCTGCACAGACTTTAATCGGATGGCTGATAATACTAGCAGCTTAGGATTAAGCCGGATTATTAAATCAGGTTTTGATTTAATAATTTATTTATGTATTTATATATATGTATTCTAGTATTATTGTTCACTATTCATTTTCTCTCTTGGCTATTCATATTTTTGTATGAATACGCGTATATGTATTTCGATACGTGTACTGGGTTGTATTCCGTATTTATACAGAATTATTTCTAGAAGATTGGACACCTCATTTGTATGATTTCCTTTTTTTAGAAAATCCTTTGTTTTTGCAAATGAGGTGGAGGGGGTGACATGGCATGAACATTGTTTAGCATGTTGAGAGGTATGGCATGGATTTGTTTATTGAAAAATTGAGATGAGATATTTGTGTGTGCATGATTGAGAGAGAGAGAGGAAGCCACAATTCTTGACATGCCATGCCTTTTTCTTTCCTTGACTTGCTTCATCCTCATTCTCACTTTTAGGGGCCTTCGCCAAACGCCACTCACACTTTCTTTAGCTGCTCATGCCACTTATTTTCCTCACCTCCTCTTGATCTTATATGGTTGCTCTTGGAGCAATTTGATGAGAGAAAAATTATAGTGAGATAATCCTACACCTCCACTCTCCATTGCTAGCAACCTTGGAGCGTCGGTTGCCTCGCTTGGCGAGGCTGAAGCTTGCATCGTTTCCCTCTAGTGGATCATCGTAGATGGAGGAAGACGTGCAACCAAATTCGATCCGCGACCACTAGGAGCTTGGGATGATGGTTGAAGACCCGAAGGACTTAGTTCATTCGGTATAAATATCTAACTCCTCTTTATTTGCTTTCTAGTATAGGGTTTAGGGTAGATCCGGGCATCGAGTTGTGGTAGCGCCAGTTTAGAAAATATTTTGTTCCGCATTTGGTCACGGTTTGATGGCCAGGGCGTTGCCGTAACCCAACATGGTATCAGAGCCAACCCGTAAACCCATTACTAGAATTTTTAGACAATATTAAAGTATCAAAACCGAAACAACTCCGAAACAATACCACGAATGTTTAAGTTTCTGTCAATTTTTCATAGTCATCAAAAAAAAATTTAAGCAACTGCAGAAGACTATTTTTGTGAAAACTAGAACACCCTATAAAAACGAGCCCCATTCGCCAGATTTGACCTGGTGAGACTTAAAAAATATAGGTGCTGCCGTTTTTTGTTGGAGTTTGGACTTGAATTTTGTAGGGTGGTCTAGTCTCTGGAATATTGGTGCAGTGGTATTGTTTGTTTTGCCCATTTTCGATATTATGTTATCTTTTCTTCAGGGGAAATTCTGGGTGTTTCGAAGTCGATAATTTAACATTGTTTAAATGTTTACAGTGCATACATTACTATCTGCGACCGTGAATGTCATTAGAGCGGTACAACTCGTCTAATTGCTATATGTTCTTTTAGACGAGTTTGCGAACATGACATTCACATTGATGTTCCGTGTTGTGCTGTATTGTGGTTGGATTGTCGTGGTGGATAGCTTGGGTGCAATGGTAGTACAGTTTAGTTTCATTTGTACATTTGATATTGCGGGGCGAGCGCCCGACATGTGGACTGTCGTCTCTGCCAGTTTGTATATTATTTGTTTGAGACACGACCGGGTTGAGGTCGATTTCACCCTTGTACATATCATTTTCTTTTCTGTACTAGGATTATCCCGCGGTGGAGTGCACGAATAGCCGGGTTCTAAAGGGAAATGGGTCTGCATCTCATGGCGTTGAGACGGAGGGGACCTTACTCTAGAATTGACGGGCTATTCGCCGCACTCGTAGGGGGTATATGTTGACCCACGGAGGGGTGCCCAAGTTACCGAATTCCGTGAAGTGCTGGGTGGCCCATTCACGTTGTTGATTGGAGTGCCTTGCTTCTGGGATTGGTGGGTAAGTTGCCGCACTCGTAAGGCTCTAGTTTTTCATTGCACAGGCTATCCACACGACAGGGGAACGTCGGGTCTCATTTGCGGCTCAAGTGAAATCCGGGGCTCCAGGATTATCCACCACTCTATATTGTTTAGCTGAGATTCTGTGATGTTGCTTTATATCATGCCTGGGACAATTGTTATATATATATTTATATATATATAGACTAGTTGATGGTTATGTATATACCCTAGAGGCCATTATTGTATATATGATGTATATTATAGTGGATGCTTGGATATATATTGAGAGGACTTTCTTACTCGACATGATAGTATGCTATTTGGTTTCACTTTATCTTAACATGTTGACTTGTATTAGTTTACTGTCTCGCTCTCACATGTTGATAAAGCCCTTAGGATATGTACTCGACTACTGGGACTATGATGAGATCATACTAGTAGGGCCAGGATAGTCAACGAGTACATCCTACAACTGTTCCTAATCGAGGGTGTATCGAGACAGGGCATTGATACACCAGAGTAGACTAGCGTATACACATCTTGACCCATATGATGGGCGATGGATGATCCCATATCCATCGGTGTTTGACATCATAGATGGTGTACAGGTGCTCAGTGGAGACTGGGTACACTGAACGGACTCGCCGAGAACTCCCAAATGATATTATACCTCACGTCAGATGGCACTTCTCCGGTGACACTGGTACAGGTTAGTCTATTGACCCGAGATCGTCATAGAGTCTTGTGTGATTCACACTGTGCTTTGATTTCCACCTTACCACGTCCAAGAGGACGTGCAAAACGGTGGCTTTTGGGTACAGTCCCGAATCACATGGAGGCAATGAGCGATAGGGGATTCGTCTCTCCCGGTATAGGGAGTTAATGTTGTGCTGTATTCGATTGGCTATAACTGGAAGTCCCTAGCCAGGGCTGATATAGAGTACTACCGGTAAGTGTTATTAGTAGGTTCTCAACCTGTTATGAGCCTCACATCGACACGACTTATCGGTTACTGGGGTCTGATGTTTACCACCCCTAGACTAGATATGCAACATATCATACGAAGAGACCGGACTGTACGGTAGTGTTACTGTTTGGATTCACAGGAGAATGTGCAGGCTTGCTTGTTGATCTTCTTATCGATCAATACCTGGGTGGCTGTTACGTTTAGCTGACCGCTTGCTGCTTGTGGGTGTTTGATATGATCATCACCTATTGCCGGTGTATTGACGATTCTTTAGAGTCCAACACAGAGGTTTCCTAGCTCAGGCAAAACGAAGTAGGTGCACATATCTGATATGTGCGGGACCGAGAATAATACGGTATGAGATACCGTATTCGATTATCGCGATATGTAATATCAGCCGGATATATGTGATATAGCCGGGTCATCGGATCAAGTGTTGATTCGATGAACTGATACAGATTATATTAGTCAGTTATTTATGAAATAGCCGGATTATCGGATCAAGTGTTGATTCGATAATTTAATGTATAATTATATATTTGATATATTATATTACATTAACTAATATTAGCTCACTTAAAGATTCTTTTTCTCACTTGGATAATACATTGATATATGTGATATATGTAATTTGTATTATTTTATTTTGTTACAATAAATATTGTATATGTGATATATAATATTGTAACATGTTAGGGTTACAAATGCAACATGCTTTGTGGAGTTTAAATATAGTTAGGGTTTGGATTAGGGTTAAGCTTGGATGAAGCTTTCATGAAGCTTCTTGAAACTTTGACTTTGACTTTGATATTTTGTGAAGATATTTCTGTAACCCAACCCAAACCGTTTACCCTAGTTAATTCTCTACAAGGGTTAAGTCTTCTTTCTTAACCCATGGTTGATTTGTAATCACAAAAATGATTTTCATTATTCATCACAAAAGGTTTTGCTTCTTCTTCTTCTTTCTTCTTGCATGAAAACCTTGACTAGCTTTTTCATAAGTGATGATAATAAGTGAGAAATTGAAAACAAAAGAGAGCAAAATTCTTACTTCATCATCCTCATCTATTCTAGCCACTTAGATTAGGGTGTTTGCTTTGCTAATACTTGATTAGTGAAGCAAGAGCTTGGGTTTGAGTTTCCTCAAGGTAGATCATCTTAGTTGTCGAAGATTGAAAGCAAGCTTGAATCTTTCTCTTCATGGATCCTCTCTAGAGTCCGGGTACTTGATGATCGCAGCAAAGGGACCTCAACACGGAGCTTATGAAGCGAAGGAACAGACTACAAAGGTTGTAATCCCTAACTCTTAGAAGTAAAGTTGTTTACATGCAAGTTTAACCTAATTCTTTAGTTAAGATCTTGGTTAGGGTTTGTTTAGCACCCAAAAAAATTTAAAGTAGCATGTTTGATGCTTGCCAAAACCTTCTCAAGGTGCTATTCTAACCCTTCACTAGTAGATGTTGTACATGTTTTGCACCCGCGGTAGTCCAGTCCCCACTCTATCGTTAGTTAAGTAACATAACAGGTGATGACGGGACCCAGTGGCGAATGCGGATGGCATATACATATATCATATATTTTCGTTCTTTTCTGGTATGATTAATTGATGGGACTGCATTGATTCTGATCAATGCAAGGATAAAACAAACCTATATATGATGTTGTTGGAACCAAGTTTTTAAAACTGACATTACAGATGCTTTCTTTTGCTTTGCATCGTGGTATTCAGTTATGAATATCCTGCACCTCATTCGACGAGGCAAGGGCCGAAATCCCTTCATCGGAAGTGACCACTTGAGCAAAAGTTTGCGTCATCGTAATAACTTCACTATAGTCATTTCTTTTGCTTTGCATCGTGGTATTCAGTTTGGAATATCCTGCACCTCATTTGACGAGGAAAGAGCCGAGATCCCTTCACAGGGAGTGACCACTTTAGCAAAAGTTTTCACCACTATATATTTGTAAAACCACTCGGTTTCTTCAACGATATCAAGTTCATTACGTTAAAGGTTTTTCGCCAAAAACCAGCCGTAGCCCTCCGTCATTTCTTATAGGTACTATTTAGTATCCGTGGTATGTTTGTTGGCAAGCGTCAAAGAATAGTGTATGGTAGATGAATAATACTTATTTGTAGTATAGATATGTGATTGATCGGGACAGTCGTACAGCTTTGTTGTCAAGCATCAAGGGTTTGTGCAGGTGGGTTCGAGTTAATCTAGGACAATGACGGGTTGATCTTGACTAGTGGCCTATAACTTGTTGGCAGGCGTCAAGGTTATAGGTCGTTAGGGGTAAATAAAAATCACATCGGGAGTTTCAAACATACAGAAAACTTATCAGGCATGTGCATACCTTCTGGAGTGTGATAACTTTAGTGGATTCCATCAAATTATCATGCGATGATAGTTGGATCCCGATTCCCACAGATGAGTAAGATTACTCCTCGAGTGATTTTACATAATCCCGACTAATTCTCTTTTTGGGTTTGGAGGAGAATTCGTGAAAACAGTGGGAGCCATCATGATTAGATAAAATGATTAACCATTCTGATCTATGTTAGAGTGCACGCTGAGTGTTTCTTTTCTCTCCCTCTTTGGCTGTGACCATGGCCCGACCCTTGACTAAAACACATGAACCAAGTTAACCGAACCTTCTTAAAACACTTTGGATTTTAAAATGTCACGGTGTCGCATATATCATTGCCACTTCTATATCACCTTTGCATTTCTCCAGAACACCCCGTATCACTATGAGCATCCACTCCTATTGGATAAATCCATCGTATAGTTACATACGAACTCAAAGGAACTTGTTCCAGATTCGAGGATGAATTCTGGTTCTGGAGAGATTGAATAGGATTATTCGGTTGTCTTTTCCCTTTACCTTCTCTCAGGTTGTGAGGGCTCCTAGGATTAGGAGAGGGTACACCTATTGCGCTTATTGGATAATCTTCCTCCAAACCAAAGGCAGGTGCCGAAAGGTGGGAAAGAAAGAAAACCAATTAGCGTAAAGGTGGTGTACAGAAGGTAATAAGTAAAGACATATAAAGGGATTAGAATAATGGCAAAGAAAATTGCGACTGCTATAATTCACGAAAAAATCGCGTATACCCCTGCCACTCCTACATCCACTTTGGATTTCTCCATAACGCTTCGTATCACTACGAACGTACATAATGCTTGGACATGCCATCGTATAGTTACATACAAACTCAAAGGAATTCGTTCCAGATTCGAGGATGGTTTCCGGTTCAGAAGAAATAGAATAGGATTATTCAGATGTCTTTTCCCATTACCTTCTCTCAGGTTGCGAGGGCCCCTGGCATAAGGAGTATACACCTATTACGCTTATTGTATAGTCTTCTTCCAAACCTTAGGCTGGTGCCGAAAGGTAGGGAAGAAAGAAAATCAATTAGCATAAAGAAGGTGTACAGAAAGTAATAAGGAAAGACATAATAAAGGGATTGGAGTGAGGGCATGGAACTATATGGTTATAGTCATGAATCAGGATAGTCGAAGAGTCATTACTAGGAATACCCGGATACCCCTTCGAAAAATTTTCATGTTTCAGATTTACTGTGCAATGTTAATTGAAAACTGTTTTCCCAATTAGAATATAACTCCAGGGTATGTATTTACCAGATTTGATTCTCACATCTGTATGGTGTTACAGATTGTGAGTAGGAGTAAGATATTGGGAATTAGGTGATTAGATCCTCATTATATGGGAATTCATTGTGATTTGTGATATTTGAGGAAATCACCTAGGTTTTTGCCTGACGGCAAATATTTGGTTTTGAATATCCGTTGTTATGCACCAATTTAAAACTGATATATCTATACGTTTATTTTATAAAGTGAGATATAATTTTTGAAATTATATCTATGGCATTTACCTATATCAGTTGGTGATTAGGTAAGATGCATTCAACAGCGGTGTAATTTTTCTTAACCATAGTACAGTTTTCAACCTACGACGCACAGGGTTTGAGTTATTAAACTCAGTGGACTTATAAAAAGTATTGTATGTTGTCCGGTGTCCATTAGGGAAAAGGGGTTGGTACTTGTACTATATTCTGTTTACTCATGACTTCTCCAGTTCTATACAAGTATTTCGTTGAAATGCAAGGTCCTGATATTGAGAAGTTATAGGTATAAGAATAAAGTAGAGAACCGTTTGTTGGAAGTATCAGTATTCTTCGAGGTAGTCGAAAATGTAGATACTTGTATTTGGTATTCCGTTGATAGTAATGGTTTTGAGAACATGCTTCTCTTTCGGATTACTCATATATGAATGCACTCCTAGTTGAGTAATGTTGATTGGCCTCATTCCATTTGGTTGATATGCACTGGAGACAGCTGTATAATTTTGAATCTGGTTCCAATTAAATTAGTGTTTTTGTTTCTATATGGTATATAGAATCAATTTGTATCTTAAGGATGTTAAGATAAGGGAGTTGTCCGGCTGATGCTTAAAACCAGAATCTGGACAAACTCAAGGCACGTTTCAGTAATGGCAGTTTGTGGGTTATCCCGGGTTTTGACGAGGGTTAACTTTCTACCATCAGGAAGATCAATAGTGATATTGTTCTTGACTCGCCACGGTTTTAGCAAAATGGACTTTTTCAGAAAACAGTAATGGGAGTATGGTAGAACTAGAAGTTATTACAGAACCACAAATGATTACTGAAAATTTAGTAGAACCTAAAGATTCACTTAGACTCGACAATCCATTAGCCACTCCTCAGATTTGGTGGGTAACCTCAGGCACCCGAGAGGTACTTTGGTCTTCTCAGAGACGGTGACAGGGAGGTTCTTGTTTATCCAGACTTTCTATTGCTGCTGCTCTAGACTATAAGACCGGGCAGGAGGATGAGTATAGCGTCGTTCTAAACTAGCTTTAGAAGTACACATGAATATGACTCTGCCAGAGGGTTTTTGTAGTCAGTGGGAGCAGCAGAAGCATAGTGGGCAAGTAGTTTATGTCTATTTATAGACTAAAGCAGGTATAACGGAAATAGATCGTCTATTTTTGATGTGACAGTCATAGGTTTTGACTTTATCAGAATAGAAGATGGATCTTGTAAGAAGGTAGTAGAGAGTGATGTCCATGTATTTGGATGACATACACTTTATAGGAAGTAAAATTACTATACTACGATCGGTTATACTGTGGTGTCACAAAGTTGTTTCTCCACATAAGATATGGATATAATTGTTAGTTATATGTATGCCTTAGAGGCCATTACTGTATATGAGATGTATATTGTAGTGGATGCTTGGACATATATAGGGAGGATTATCTTGCTCGATGTTCAGTTGATAAAACTGCACATTTAATATGACATTTTTCCTACTATTTCTATATAATAAAAGGTGTTTATTATAATATATGATACATGTGAGGGTTTATCTGTAAAAATACTATTTTCATGTGTTTATATGTTATAATTAACATTTGGTAGGAAAAGTAAGCATATAATATCCATGTAACATTTTGCCCATTTAAATATGCTTACCTTATTAAATACCTTTGACCAATTCTTAATGGTTAAGTTAATATCTCAATTAAACAAACTCTACTAATATTATTTGTTGAGTTTGTTGTGCAGAATTTTCAGGGCTGAAATCAAGGAAATCAAAGTTGTTAGAACAAACCTGCCTAATTAAGAAAGTAAACTAAAGATCAAGTCTGGCAGTGACGTAGAAAAGATTTTCAGTTTCCAGAGATTAAAAATATCACTACGTATCATAAAGATAAAGCTCCAGAAAAACAAATCAAGTGATCTCCCTATAAGGCCGCGGATCCGCGGCCAAACCCACCTATAGGCCGAGGATCCGCCGCGTATTGGACGAGTTGGGAGTTGGGATTTTGCTGTTTGGATCTTAACTACTGGTTTCCAAATTAGGAGACTAGGGTTCTGGCTCTGGGACTATAAATAAAGACCGAGAGCCTCTTGGAAAAGGCATCAAGCTGAAGAGATCACGAAGTCCACGACAGGCTCACGTATCCAGGCTGATCATCAACGGTTCATCTACCTCCTTAGAAGAGATCGAGAAGCAAACTAACATTTTGTAATCATTTTCTAAGGGAACAAAGTGTAAATGAATTTTGTTGATTAATAAAGGTAGTTGTTTTTCTTATTCTATCTCATTGTAGTTTTAATATGATTTCCCTCTCCATCTCTTCTTCTCCCAACATACGCGAGTGATTCTCCGCTTGTTAGGGTTCGTAGGATTAGGGTAGATTAATGGATGATAAAGATCCTTAAACTCTTTTTAAGTCCTATAAAGTTTATAAACTCTATCAAAAGAATCATTAACATCCTAATCGGGCACGCTACCAATTTATTGTTAGTCTCGATCGCTATTAGAGATTAGATTGATAACTGTTTTGGTAAAGGCTAGACATGAACGGAGTTCCATGTCGAGATAGGGATTAAGAGTGGGAACCATTTTCCCTCCAGAAACCCTAATCTACATGCATCACTGTCGTTCTAGTTTTAAATCTATTAAAGGATAAAAAAGAGTAATCTTTAATTAATCATCCATAACTACTAAATCCTAATGAACCCTACAAGCCCCCTTTAAATATTAAACTTACATCCGTAGTTAATCTAGATCTATATTTTGCATCCGTGCTTAACGTAGATCTAGAACCTACAACCATTCTTTATTCTTCCTCCTTTCTTTCTCAACACTCCTAAAGTAAGAATAAAATATTCAACGTTTCCCTGAGGACGACCCGTACTCACCCCGGTCTAGCTACGCGCGACACCGTTCTGATTGTGGTTAATTACTACACACACATAGATCATATCAATCAAATGGCGTCGTTGCCGGGGATACGTGTGTAATTTTTTATTCTTACTATTTGAGTTGAATTCTTATTCGATCTATATTATAATTAAAACAAAACTTCAAATTGAATATTTAACGAATTGTGTGAATTTTGCATGGAGATCTGGAGTCACAGAATTGAGGAAACAGAAAGACAGAGACATTCATCGAGATCCAGAGGAGTACAGAAGGCCACAGAGAAAAATTTCATAAACTGATCTTTCTTCCTTGCGGCGGAACCGCGGCAAATAAGCCACATTCACGGCGGAAGCGCGGCGGGATTGAGGATCTAGGGTTCCAAACTTCTTCGGTAAGTTTTTCAGCTCTTTCTCTCTCCTCTGAAATCCAATAAAATATCTTTTATGCAGGATTCTTTACAAAATATCGCCGCTCAAAAATCTTTTTGCAAAGTTTTGTAATTGGTTTTTTTTGCATATTTTAATACGGACTTTAAGGAGAAAAGACCAAATTCAGATTAGGTGGGGATTTTATCACCCTTCCTAAGCCCCACAAATCACAAACCGAGCATATGCATCAACCCTACATTAATTTAAAAAATATCTAGACAAGACTCTAAGGACTGTCTCGCTCAATAAGGACAGAGGAAGGTCATGGGTAATTTATCGCTTATCCGCATTACTTTTGTGGTGCCTAGGCAAGTGTGTCTAAGGCAAATGGTTACTTAATTAGGCCCGCTATTTTCGGTGATTCATATAGCGAATACCTCCCACTTACCTGGCACTTACCTGGCCACAAGAGTAATAAAGAGGTGGTAGAGGATTGATCCTACGGCTTGTCCTTTGGAAGTCTAGGAGCGGTCTAGAGACTTGACCTAGGTAAGCTTAGTTCTAGGGTTGTTTGTGCATTGTTGTGTGATTTGTCTAAGTCCGACACACTTTTCAAAACAGACCATTTTTAAAAGTACACACGCTACCACTTGTGGTAAACCCGCTTAGTGCATGCTTGGCTGGACACGGGATTCTAGTGCTCGTCTTGTCAGCGTTCCTGCTATCGACTCCGTAGTCGATGCTTCTTCATCATCTTTTCCCCCACCATCCACCACATCGACCGAGATGGACGGTACTCCATCAAATTATAACACCACGCTGCCACCGTCCGTAGGTGAGCAGAATCCACCGTGCATCTCTCTCCAAGAAAGATGTTATCCTATCCGTGGTCCACTTCCCACTTTCTTATCCATTCCACCAGCCAATGCGGATAATTTTGAAATTAAACCCCACTACATCAATCTGTTGCCCAAATTTCACGGGCTTAAGTCTGAAGATGCGTACATTTTCATCACTAAATTTGAAAATGTATGCGCAATGATGGGTACTTCACAACTGACCGTGGATGCTATGCGCTTGCGTCTTCTCCCATTCACTCTGTGCGACTTGGAAGAAAAATGGCTTTATAATACTGCCGCACACTCTATCACTAATTGGGATGAATTTTTAATAACATTTCTTAAGAAGTTTTACCCAAACCATAAGACCGCCCGTGTTAGGAGCGAGATCAACCAGTTTACCCAGCTTCCCAATGAACCATTTTGGACGTGCTTTGAACGTTTCAAGGATCTTCTTGTACAATGTCCTCATCATGGAATAAATAGATGGGATTTGTGCCAAATTATATATGAGGGCATTAATTCAGTGACAAAGCAGATGCTTGAAACAAATTGTCAATGCAATTTCATGTCTAAAGATGATGGTGAAGCTTGGAAATATCTGGAAGACTTCGCTGAAAACACTTTGCAGTGGGAAAGCGTACGACCAGCTTCATCTAGGGGTGGTATTCATCAGCTCGATGTTTCCATCGCAGTAAAAGCCGAAATGGAAGTGATGCAAAATAAACTCGACACTATTGAGAACAAATTCTCATCAGTCTCCCTAAATCAGGTAACGCTTCCCAAGACCGTATGTGATTGCTGTTCAGATCCTTCACCCTTGACGGAAGAATGTCCTATGAATGCATCGTTTCAAGGTCACGAGCAAACTAATGCTACTTTTCATCAGCGACCTAGAAATGATCCTTATTCTTCCACGTACAATCAAGGATGGAGGAATCATCCTAACTTTGCTTGGAACCAAAACCAACCCCAAAATCAAAACCAGTTCCAAAGCAATTATCAAAGACCTCCTCCACAGCAACCACAAACATAAAGTCAGCACCCCTTTCAGTCATCAAATTTTCAAAATCCGGCCAACAGTTATGTACCGCAATTGGCCGGTACTGATAACTCTTCACTCGCACAAACTTTGGATTTGTTTATGAAACATTCCATTCAAATGTCGGCTGATATGAAGTCCTCTATTGATACCATAAAGAAAGACTCCGCCTCCCACGGTGAGAGTATTAAATCAATAGAAAACCAACTTGCACAGTTGAACGCCGCGATGAGTGCGAGAGAGAAAGGGAAACTCCCATCTCAACCCCTACCGAATCCTGGCCACTCACAAAATCATAACGTGAGTGCCCTTACTACGTTGAGATCGAGAAAAGTGCTGAATAACCGAGTGTGTGAGCAATTTGATGATGTTACTGATACCAATGATACCCCGGCTTCTACTTCTTCCCCTAATTCGTCTAGTCTCCCACTTTCATCCGAGCCTATTCTCCATTTTCCCCAAGGCTCGAACACTTCGCCCAATCTATCTAAGACGATCCCCACTCTAATTTTGGGATCGAATCCGTCCCCACAATCTTCTCCACAAATGTTGGACCCAAAACTTATTGATCAAACTCCGTTTCCAAACAGATTAAGGGCCAACAGACCCAACCCACAAATGGAAAAGATTGTGGAAATGTTTAAGCAAGTTAACATAAATATTCCTCTCCTAGATGCTATTCAACAAGTCCCATCTTATGCAAGAATCCTTAAAGACTTGTGCACTAGGAAGAGAAAAACTCAAGTGCCTAAAAAAGTTTTCATGACGAATAATGTTAGCACAGCTTTTACCCAGCAAATACCAAAGAAACGTAAGGACCCTGGCTGTCCTACCATCTTTATTTCTATTGGGGGTAAAAATATTAATCGTGCTTTACTCGACCTTGGTGCTAGCGTTAACTTACTTCCTTATTCAGTATACAGTTAGAGATTGGAGAGTTGAAACCCGCCCATTGTACTCTCCAGATGGCAGACCGATCAATCACCAAACCTCGGGATGAACTAGAGGATGTGTTAATTTAATGTCGGGGAATTCAAATTCCCTGTGGACTTTATTGTTTTAGACACACAGCCTGTGGCAAACCCACACAATCAAATCCCGATGATACTCAGTCGACCCTTCCTAGCAACTTCTAACGCTGTAACTAATTGTCGTAATGGTTCTATGAACTTATCCTTCGGGAAGATGAAAATTGAGCTTAATATTTACAATCTGGGAATTCAACCATCTGAACCTTCTGCTCATTTGCTTGAGTTTTGTTCCATCCACGAGATAGCTCCCGAAAGCTGCATGGATGAGAAACTTTGCTTTGATGATCTCGACAACACTAGTGAGACATCGTTTGATCTTGCACAACTTCATAGTGAGGATATGTTCAATGAGTCCGTCCCTAAGTCTGAATCCGTTAACTCGTCGCAAAAGTCAGTAGCACTTTCCGAGTAAATATCCTATGCAAGTTTTGAACCTCTTAGGGAGTCTGAATATCATTCCCTTACCCCACCTTCTATTGTCTCTCCGCCAATACTTGATCTCAAACCGCTACCTTCTCATCTTAAATATGCATATTTAGGTGAGAATGAGACTTTTTCAGTGATTATATCCGCCTCTCTATCCTAAGAGCAAGAGAACGCACTTTTGGCAGTACTGAGATCAAATCGGCAAGCATTTGGTTGGACAATGGCTGACATCAAAGGGATTAGTCCCTTAATTGTTGAACATTATATACATCTGATGGATGAAGCCAAACCAACCCGAGAACTACAAAGACGGTTAAATCCCGTTATAAAGGAGACGGTAAAGAAAGAAATCATCAAGTGTCTTGATAGTGGTATAATTTACCCTATATCTGATAGCCAATGGGTAAGTCCAATTCACGTAGTCCCTAAAAAGTCTGGCATCACGGTCATAACTAATGAGGTTAATGAGTTAATCCAAATATGCACCCAAACTGGGTGGCGCATATGTATTGATTACAGAAAACTCAATACCGCGACGAGGAAAGATCACTTCCCTCTACCTTTTATTGACCAGATATTAGAACGATTAGCTGGACACGAATACTATTGTTTCTTGGACGGATACACTGGCTATAACCAGGTCCCCATCGCCGAAAGGATCAAGATAAAACCACCTTTACTTGTCCTTTCGGTACTTTTACTTATAGACGCATGCCCTTTGGGTTATGCAACGCTCCCGCTACATTTCAGTGGTGTATGATAGGGATATTCTCAGACATGTTTGAGAATTTTCTGGAAATTTTTATGGACGATTTCTCCATTTTTGGGGACTCCTTTGAGGACTGCCTTCGTAATCTTGACGCGGTTCTTACCCGCTGTAAGGATAAGAACTTAACTTTGAATTGGGAAAAATGCCATTTTATGGTCCAAGAAGGTATTGTCCTTGGACATATAATTTCATGAAAAGGCATTGAGGTTGACAGAGCTAAAATTGACGTTATCCATAACCTCCCTCGTCCCAAATGCGTCAAAGATATACGGTCCTTCCTTGGTCATGCAGGATTTTATAGGAGATTTATTAAGAACTTTAGCAAAATTGCTAGACCCTTAACCCTTCTATTGGCCAAGGATACTACATTTCACTTCGATTCGGATTGTGAGGCTGCTTTTGAATCGCTTAAAAGATCGCTCACTACAGCCCCCGTTCTATCATCTCCGGATTGGAACCACCCGTTCGAGCTTATGTGTGATGCATCAGATTTTGCTATTGGTGCGGTCTTAGGACATGACATTGATAAGATGCCACATGTAATTTACTATGCAAGTAGGACCTTGAATGATGCACAAATAAATTACACAGCTACCGAGAAAGAACTCTTGGCAGTTGTATTTGCATTAGAAAAATTCAGGCCCTACTTGATTAGCTCGCCAATAGTAGTTTACACTGATCACTCCGCCCTACGACACCTTTTATCGAAGAAGGATGCTAAGGCCAAGCTAATACGTTGGATCCTATTGTTACAAGAATTTGATCTTGTCATCCGAGACAAGAGTGGATGTGAAAACGTTGTAGCCGACCATCTTTCATGCATCACTTCTTTGCCAACTTTGACCGTGCCGATAAATGACTCATTTCCTGATGAACATCTCTTGACTGTATCCTACGAACCTTGGTTCATGGATATTGTAAATTATCTAGCGACGGAACTTATTCCTAGCGATTGGTCGAAACAAGATAAACTTCGATTTCTGTCCTAAGTAAAATACTTTTACTGGGATGAACCTTATCTGTTTAAGTATTGTTCCGATCAAATCATTCGCAGGTGTGTCCCTAACGATGAATTCAAGAGTGTGTTATCATTTTGTCATGATCAGGCATGCGGCGGTTATTTTGGTCCTCGAAAAACAGCGGAGAAAGTTTTACAATGTGGCTTTTATTGGCCAATATTATTTAAAAATGCATATGAACATTGCAAAACTTGTCCGCAATGTCAGCATTTGGGTCGGATTTCACGAAGAAACGAGATGCCGCTCCAACCTATATTGGTTGTGGAAATATTCGATGTTTGGGGTATTGATTTTATGGGCCCTTTTCCCTACTCTTTTATATCTTGTTAGCGTTTGATTATGTCTCGAAATGGGTGGAAGCAGTACCATGTCGCACTAATGACAACAAATGTGTCATTAAGTTTCTTAAAGAAAATATCTTTTCGCGATTTGGACACCCTCGCGCTATAATTAGTGACAACGGGACACATTTCTATAAACGGTCTTTCGAGGCCTTGATGCGGAAATATTCAATCACTCACAAACTTTCTACGCACTATCATCCCCAAACAAGCGGGCAAGCTGAAATCTCAAATAGGCAGATCAAACAAATTTTGGAGAAGACGGTTTCTAAAAACCGTAAAGATTGGTCAACCAAATTGATGGATGTCTTTGGGCATTTCGCACCGCTTATAAGACCGATCTTGGTATGTCTCCATACCGCCTTGTGTTTGGGAAGGCGTGCCACCTTCCTGTCGAGATCGAACATAAAACAATGTGGGCTATTAAAGAGCTTAACTTCGATTTTGATCAAGCGAGCAGCTATCGGAAGCTGCAATTGAATGAGCTAAGCGAACTCCGCGATGAAGCTTACGATAATGCGGTGATAGTAAAGAACCGGACTAAAGTGTTCCACGATAAAAAACTTTTTAGAAAAACTTTCACATCGGGGCAACAAGTCCTTCTTTACGATTCCCGTCTCCATCTTCATCCGGGTAAGCTTAATTCTCGTAGGAAAGGACCTTTTGCGGTGCGGTATGTACACCAGCACGGGGTAGTAGAAGTTGAAAATTTGAAAAACGGTTCAATTTTTAAAGTAAATGGGCATAGATTAAAACCATATTTCTCTGCTGACCCAGCGAAGGAGCTCCTGTTTCTACAGGAGCCGCTTTATCAGAACTGAATTTCCTCCGCCTCACCTCCATGTTTTGGTAACATTTTCTCATTTTAAGAATGGAGGTGAGTGAAAATGGACTTAACTGAATATCTGTGCGTGCCAAAGAACAAGTTTTGGGGTAGTTTTCATTTAACTATTATTTTACCCCTTTTTGTCACTCCCCAAATATACAGGTCCATACTCTCAAAAGACAACATCAGTGAGGACACTGCTGAAAACAGGTTTGGGAGAAGGTTTGTATTCACTGAATTATCTTTGACACTGGGCATTCAAAAAAAAATTTATAACAAAAGAGTAGAAAGTGAAAAATTATATATAAAAGATAGGAATAGTTTAAGAAAAACAAGAAAGTTAGATGTTTTCTTAAATGAAACTAGTAATAAGTAGTTATGAGCTGTTGTTCCAAGGGTTAGTAAGATGAAAGAAGTCAATAATCTGAGGATAAAAATAAGTCTGAAAAATAGTTCATATTCTGGAAACCAAACATTTGAATGTTGATACCCTACTATACGCACTTACACACGTCTTGAAGCTCGGGATAGTAGAGGATACCTTGAAATGCTCTTGTCTAAAAGCTAAAGTATGAAGGAAATTATAAATGAATAAAATATAAAATGGTGAAGAAAAATGAACACTGGTTTTGTTATCACTAAGGCAGCAATAAAAAAATATAGCGAGGGTGCTTTATCACCAAGTGCCTTAGACCAACTGGTTTGGGAGCCACTGCTAAGCCTTAGGTGTTGCAAGACGAGAAAAAGCACCTAATTGGCAAGCACGTGAGTAATCGGTCGGTTAGTACCTCAAGAAGTATTAACGGTCGCATGAAAAATGTGTGAGCATATTTCATATAAATATCGATTAAAACAAAAAGTACTAAGGTAGATGGACAAGATTATAATTGCTTGAATTGAATTCTCCGAGTGTAGGGATATTCTTTACACACACGTAGGGTTATATAATCGATATTTGGAAGAAAGGTAGGAATGAATAATAAAGACGATATTTTATTGAGGGATGATGTGATTTCTAATATCTTTTCATGACTATTAAGATAGGGCTCATGACAACTGTAAAGCTAGTGTAGCTGGAAACTCTAAATTTTCAAAGTCTTTCTTATATAGTTCTTATCTTTATATGTAACTTTCACCATCTTTCTTTTATTATTGGATTTTGTGGGTGTAATCCGCTAAAAACCCTCAGGAGACAACACTCCCCCTACTAGGGACACCTAGAGGTTTAACGGCTTGTTGCACGTGCTCAGTGCAATCGTGTTGCCTATGAAAGTGTGCTAAGCTTTCTCCTTTCTTTTTCTCCTTCTCTTGAATAAACTAGTTTGCTCGGGACGACCAAAGATAAGTTTGGGGGTATTTGTTCAATTGATAAAACTGCAAATTTAATATGACATTTTTCCTACTATTTCTATATAATAAAAGGTGTTTATTATAATATATGATACATGTGAGGGTTTATCTGTAAAAATACTATTTTCATGTGCTTATATGTTATAATTAACATTTGGTAGGAAAAAGTAAGCATAAAATATCCATGTAACATTTGGCCCATTTAAATATGCTTACCTTATTAAATACCTTTAACCAATTCTTAATGGTTAAGTTAATATCTCAATAAAACAAACTCTACTTGTTGAGTCTGTTGTGCAGAATTTTCAGGGCTGAAATCAAGGAAATCAAAGTTGTTAGAACAAACCTGCCTAATTAAGAAAGTAAACTAAAGGAATCAAGTCTGGCAGTGACGTAGAAAAGATTTTCAGTTTCCAGAGATTAAAAAGATCACCACGTGCCATAAAGATAAAGCTCCAGAAAAACAAATCAAGTGATCTCCCTATAAGGCCGCGGATCCGCCGCGTATTGGATGAGTTGGGAGTTGGGATTTTGCTGTTTGGATCTTAACTACCGGTTTCCAAATTAGGAGACTAGGGTTCTGGCTCTGGGACTATAAATAAGGACCGAGAGCCTCTTGAAAAAGGCATCAAGCTGAAGAGATCACGAAGTCCACGACAGGCTCACGCATCCAAGCTGATCATCAACGGTTCATCTACCTCCTTAGAAGAGATCGAGAAGCAAACTAGCATTTTGTAATCATTTCTAAGGCAACAAAGTGTAAATGAATTTTGTTGATTAATAAAGGTAGTTGTTTTTCTTATTCTATCTCTTTGTTGTTTTAATATGATTTCCCTCTCCATCTCTTCTTCTCCCAACATGCGCGAGTAATTCTCCGCTTGTTAGGGTTCATAGGATTAGGGTAGATTAATGGATGATGAAGATCCTAACTCTTTTTAAGTCCTATAAAGTTTATAAACTCTATCAAAAGAACCATTAACATCCTAATCGGGAACGCTACCAATTTATTGTTAGTCTCGACCGCGATTAGAGATTAGATTAATAATTGTTTTGGTAAAGGCTAGACATGAACGGAGTTCCATGTCGAGACAGGGGTTAAGAGTGGGAACCCTTTTCCCTCCAGAAACCCTAATCTACATGCATCACTGTCGTTCTAGTTTTAAATCTATTAAAGGATAAAAAGAGTAATCTTTAATTAATCATCCATAACTACTAAATCCTAATGAACCCTACAAGCCCCCTTTTAATATTAAACTTACATCCGTAGTTATCTAGACCTATATTTTGCATCCGTCTTTAACGTAGATCTAGAACCTACAACCATTCTTTATTCTTCCTCCTTTCATTCTCAACACGCCTAAAGTAAGAATAAAATATTCAACGTTTCCCTGAGGACGACCCGTACTCACCCCGGTCTAGCTACGCGCGACACCATTCTGATTGTGGTTAATTACTACACACACATAGATCATATCAATCACTCGACATGATAGTATGCTATCTGGTTACTCTTTATCTTAACAAGTGCACCGATTGTCTCTCTATTATATATTGATAAAACCCTTAGGATGTGTAATTGACTACCTGGATTATGATGCGGATCATACTAGTAGGACAAAGGTAGTCGGTAAGTACATCCTTTAATGTCTCTAGTCGTGGGTGTATCGAGACGGGGCATCGATATACCAGAGTAGACTAGCGTATAGCTTCTCGGCCCATACAGATGGGCGATGGATGATCCCATATCCATTGGTGTTTGACATCAGAGATGGTATACTGGTACTCAGTGGAGACTGGGTACACCTGACGGACTCACCGAGAACTCCTAGATGGTATTATACCTCACGTCAGATGGCAGTTCTCTGGTGACACTGGTACAGGTTAGTCTGTCGACCCGAGATCGTCATAGAATCTTGTGTGATTCCCACCGTGTTTTGATTTTCACCTTACCACATTCAAGAGAACGTGCAAAATGGTGGTTTTTTGGTACATTCCCGAGTCACATGGAGGCAATGAGCGATAGGAGGGGATTTCGTCTATCCCGGTATTGGGGGTCGATGTTGCGCTGTGCTCGATTGTCTATAACAAGAAGTCCCTGGTCAGGGTTGTTTATGAGATTTACTGGTAAGTGTTACCAGTAGTTTCTTGACCCGTTATGAGCTTACATCGGCATGACTTATCGAGTTATTGGGGTCTGACGTTTACCACCCCCGGACGAGATATGCGACATATCAGACGAAGAGACTGGACTGTACGGTAGTGTTACTGATTGGATTCGCAGGAGTATGAGCGGGCATGCTTGTTAATCTTCTGATCGCTCAATACCCGGGTGGCCGTTACGTTTAGCAGACCGCTTGCGGCTTGTGGGTGTTTAATATGATCATCACCTACTGCCGGCGTATTAACAAGTCTTTAGAGTCCTACACAGAGGTTTCCTGGTTCATGCGAAATGAAGTAGGGTCACTATGTGATATGTGCGGGACCGAGATTAATGCGTGTGTGTGATACCGCATTCTATTCTCGCGAAATGTGATATCGGTCGGTTATATGTGATATAACCGGGTTATCGAATCAAGTGTTGATTCGATAAGTTGTTGCCTTTGAAATTAGTCGGTTGTATGTGATATAGCCGGATTATTAAATCAAGTGTTGATTTAATAATTTAATGTATAATTATATATGTGATATATTAATTTGCGTTAACTAATATTAGCTCACTTAAGGATTCTTTTTCTCACTTGTGTACATTTAGTATATATGTGATATATTAATGTACATTATTTTTGTGTCATGCTAGATGCCACATGTGACATGGGTGTATGAGACTTACACCATGCTAATAATAATGGAATGGTTTTATTTATTTAAACTTAATCAAAATTAATGGTAATTAGTTACATGCTTGGAAGCTTGGAGAAGCTTGTAGCATCTTTGACTTAGTCCACTAGTTTTGTTTTACTTGTAGATATTTATTAACCTAACCATTATTGCTAGCCATGGTTTATTCTCTACATGAGTTAGTGTATGACACTAACTCGCCTATGGTTATTATTCTCATCTCATTAGTTCATTCTCATCTCTTCACTTCATCTTCTTCATCCTTGAGAAAAAGCTTTCTAGCTTTTGGAAAAGTTAGAAAATATTGTGAGAAAAATAAAACTAAAGTGAGCCCATTTCCTACTTCATCATCCTCTACTACTTACTATTTAGAATAGGGTGTTTGCTTCACTAATTTCACTATTACTGAAGAGGTAGCATGAGCTTGAGTCTCCTCGACGTAGATCATCTTCGGCTTCAAAGACTTCGAGTAAGCTTGTTCATTTCTCCGGGAGAACCCTTTCTAGAGTTTGGGTGTTCATGACTTGCAGCGAAGGGACTACTGCACGGAGCATTAGAAGTGAAGGACCGGTCTACAAAGGTTGTATTCCTCATTCACTTTGTGTAATGTTTTTTTACATGCTTGCTTAACTCCTAATTTTCTAGTTAGATCCTTGGCATGGGTTGCATAGCTCTCTAGGTTTTTTAAAATTGTATACTTGATGCCCTAAAAGTCCTAGTTAGGGTGATATGGAACCCAATAGTGGTATCAGAGCCAAGCTAGAGCATTAGGCGTTGTCTAGGCGAAGTTAGAAGTTCGAACGAACTCCGAATACCCGAAATTTACCCCTTTCTGGAAAATTTTCAAAAAGTTGGAATTTTTCATGTTAAAAATACTCTAAAAATCATGCAGGTAATTCTATGGACCCACCTGAAGAACGAGTCCCTAATTCGTCTAAGTGACCGCGGAACCGCGGCCAAAACATGCTTTTGGCGGCGGTTCCGCGATGCCACTTGAGAGGCTTGGGACAGGCCTTCAGCTGCTAGTCCATGGGCATTGTGGTATGGTTCTGGGTACTTCTAACACTGCTCAAGTGTTGAGCTCTCTGGAAAATTTTGGGAATTAGTTAATTCGATCGAAACGTTAAACATCGTCTAGCTGTCTGTGATTGTGATACAATATTTGGAATCCACATAATTAGTTATATGATAACTAGTTTGAATTTTATAAATCTAGCAATTTGGTCTCAATTCATCGGTTTCCACGGAATTTTGATATGGATCAAAAGTCCATCGCAATCACGTAACGTACGCGGATACTCGCCGGGTAATATTATTAAATAGCCAAGCCCCATAGCCCCGACCAAGTGACTGTAGGAGAACCCCGTTGCCCAAAAGCATCCGTCCGGGTGCTCGCGGCCGCGGTGTTCCGCCTAAGTTCACTTCGTCGTCGGTATCGAGGGGTGCTGCCGTCTACTAAAGTTTCCGACGAGCATTCAATCAGGATGGCGGGAATCTTGTTGAATTACCCGACTTCATATTGAAAATTGTTTTCAATATCGAGACTAAAATGCGGGGTTTATAATTGTTAGGCATGTGATGTCTAAGGAATTCATTTGGTTGGGCATCATATCCAAAGTATGTGATACATTGGGTTTATGATGTCCAAGGAGGTTGCGGATTCCAATTGTTATAGTTTTTCACTTTCTTTTCTGCGACCGTAAGTGTAATATGTGGGGTATCGCCGGTTTCATTGCTAAACGTCAACGACAATTGGGATACGCTTATTTACTTACGTTGATGACACGTGATGTTATGTGTTGCTGTGATATGTTATATTGGATCGTCGTGTTTGAATAGCCGGGGGGTTTTATGTGAGATAAGAGTTTTTCATTTTCATTCATGTAAAAACTTGTATGTAATATTCTTTAATTGGGGCACTTCCGGGTTGAGGAAGATGTCACCATTGATGTATATTATTTACTTTTCCGCATTAAGATAGACCCAAGGCGGCGAGCATAAGTAACCGGGTTCTAGAGTCCAGTGGGAGACCACCTCGAGGCGTCGAGTCCGGGTCTCCTAACTCTAGAATTAGTGGGGTTGCTTGCCGCTCTCATAGAGGTCTAGGGATTTGGGTTTGGATATTCATCACGGCCGTGGAATCCGTGTTTTATACAGGATTAATATAAAACCCGGAAATCCTAGTATATACAATATTTCATATGTTGATTTCTGCTTCGATATTCTGTAATGTGATCACTTTATATAATGAGATAGATGTGTTATATAGTATATGTGATATATTATATAGACATTGCTTATGTTTTTCACCCGCGCTAGCACTGCCCCGCTTTGCCGTTAGTTACCTAACCTAACGGTGCATGACGGGACATCGAGGCGAATGCGGATGGCATAAGCGTACGTTGTATTTATCTGTGATGCTTAGGTAACTTAAATGATGGGACATTCATTAATGAGATTAATGAAAGAAAATAAACCTAAAGATATTGTGGAATCGAATTTTCAAAAACAGATAGCTCTAGTTCTTGTTTTGCATAGCGGTGTTCCTTGTAGAACATCCTGCACCTTATTCGATTAGGAAAGAGCGGAGATCCCTTCACCGGAAGTGACCTCTTTAGCAATAACTGGCAGATGCTACAACCCTCCATTTCGTCTTTTGATTGCTTTTATAGTTCTTTCTTTGCATAGTGGTATTGTGAATATCCTGTAGGGTTCCTAGGCACTCTAGTGAAGTCTCACAACTGATCAAACATGCACAAATCAAATTTTATGGGTGCCTACAAACCCGACTACGGATCGTTTACTAGATATTTAGGCGAAACAAGCAAACTAGTTAACATTTTAACTAAGGGAACGGATATACAACCTTTGTAGATCCGGTCCACCACCTCCACGGCTCCGCAATGAAGTCCCCTCGCTGTCCAAATCATGTCTTGGGCTCTAGCGTCGGCATCATCGAAGAATGGGCTGGCTTGATCGTCGGTTCGATGCCGAAGATGATCTACGTCGAGGCATCGCTAGAACAAGCTCCAACTTCACCAAGTCGGAAAAACTTGTGAAGGAAACACCCTATACTACTTGGCAAGAGGTAGAGGATGAAGAAATAGGAAGTGGGTAAACTTTAGTTTTGGATTTCTCACTAGATTTCATGACTTGCCATTGGAGTAGCAAGCTTTCTTCATTGAAGAAGAAGATGAAGAAAGAAGAAGATGATATGATAAGTTAATTAAAAAATGAGATAATTAAATCAATACTTATCATGACTTCAACTATAGTTAAGTGTATAGAATTAACTTGGGTTAGTTAAATGGTTAGGGTTAAGTATAAGACAAGAATGAAGACTAAGTCAAAGCTTCAAGAAACTTCAACTAAAAACAAAATAGGCAAACCATTCATTTATCTTTTTCATTTTCCAAAATGGATATAAATAAATAAGATAAATGAATAAGTAATCAAAACCCTAATCATTAACTTAAACCATGGTTTGATTCTTTACACTTAACCAAGTAAGCATGTATCATCAAACATGATACAAACATGTGCACAAAACTATATCGCATATATAATGTGCACAATTCAAGTGAGAAAATCCATTTAAAGTGAACCAATACTAGTTAATGCAAAGTAATATATCAAATATATAATTATACATTAAATCATTAAATCAACACTTGATTCAATGATCCGGTCATATCGGATATAACCGACTAGTATCATATGTATCGGCTTATCGAATCAATCCTTGATTCGATAACTAGGTTATATCGCATATAACCATTCGACACATTCATCGCGAGAATGAAATACGGTATCACATACACGCATCATTCTCGGTCCCGCACATATCTCATATGCGCTCCTATTTCGTTTCGCTTGAGCCAGGAAACCTCTGTGTAGGACTCTAAAGACTCGTCAATACGTCGGCAGCAGATGATGATCATATCAAGCATCCACAAGCCGCAAGCGGTCTGCTAAACGTAACGGCCACCCGGGTATTGAGCGATCAGAAGATCGACGAGCAAGCCCGCTCACACTCCTGCGAATCCAACCAGTAACACTTACCGTACAGTCCGGTCTGATCGTCTGATATGTCGCATATCTCGCCTAGGGGTGGTAAACGTCAGACCCCAATAGCTCGATAAGTCATGCCGACTTGAGGTCCATAACATTCGTGAAACTACTGATAACTCTTACCAGTATATCACTGCAACCCTGGCCAGGGATTTCCTGTTATGGCCAGTCGAGCATAGCACAACATCAACCCCCAATACCGGGAGAGACGAATCCCCTCCTATCGCTCATTGCCTCCATGTGAATCGGGACTGTACCCAAAAACCACCTGTTTGCACGACTCAGTAGAGCCGTGGTAGGGTGGAAATCAAAGCACAGTGGGAGACACACAAGACTCTATGACGATCTCGGGTCAACAGACTAAGCTGTACCAGTGTCACCAGAGAACTGCCATCTGACGTGAGGTATAATACCATCTGGGAGTTCTCGGCGAGTCCGTTCAGTGTACCCAGTCTCCACTGAGCACCCGCATACCATCTTCGATGTCAAACACCAATGGATATGGGATCATCCATCGCCCATCGCATGGGTCGAGAAGATATGCGCTAGTCTACTCTGGAATATCGATGCCCCGTCTCGATATTCCCTCGACTAGGAACATTTCAAGGATGTACTCATGGACTACCCAGGCCCCACTAGTATGATCTACATCATAGTCCTGGAAGTCGAGTACATATCCTATGGGCTTTATCAACATGTAATCAGAGAGACAGAAAGTATACATGTTAAGATAACGTGCAACCAGATAGCATACTATCATGTCGAGCAAGAAAGTCCTACCTATATATGTCCCAGCATCCACTACAATATACATCCAATGTACAGTAATGGCCTCTAGGGCATACATATAACTAACATATCCTGCACCTCATTCGATGAGGAAAGAGTCGAGATCTCTTCACCAGGAGTGACCACTTTAGCGAAACTAGCAAAAGCCTCAAAAACACTCCATTTTAAATCATTTGATTCTACAACGATATCAAGTTCATTACGCAAAAGTTTTTCTTAAAAACCTATCGTAGCCCTCCGTCATTTCAAATAAGTACTTTATAGTATTCATGCTACGTTTGTTGGCTTTTGTCAAGGCGTAGTGTGCGGTAGCTATTTATGCTTATCTGCAAAAGCATATGATGCGATTGAGTTAGGGTAGTCGTGCGACTTTGTTGGCTTTCGTCAAGGGTCGTGCGGGTGGGTTTAATTCAATCATGAAATGTACGGGTTGAACTTGACTAGCAGCCTATGGTTTGTTGGCTTTCGTCAAGGTCATAGGATGCTAGGGGAAAAATTATCGGGAATTTCAAGTGTTAAAATTTGCAATGAGATTGCATACCTTCTATGAGATAGTTGGATCCCGATACCCACTGCAAGTAATAGTTAATCCTGGGAGAGTTTTACACATTACAATTAGCCAATCAAGTAGGTGTCTAGAAAGGTGTCAACGGGGTTACGCCCTTGGGAAAACGGTTTATTTTAATTAGGTCCGTGCGAAAGCACAGGGAACCTCCCTTAAAGTACCGGCACTGGCGTGGCTGAAAGATTGGCGAACTTGTAGGGTGTAATTAATCCCGGCTAGTCTTTCCTTTTAAGGTTTGAAGGAAGATTTAATAAAACGGTGGGAGCCATCCTGATTAGATAAAATAATAACCAATCTGATATTGGAGGAGCATACGCTGAGTGTTTTCTTCTCTCTCTCCAGGTAGCGACTATGTCACGTCTTAATCAAGATAATAATATGGATGTATTGACCGAACCCGCTTGTTATACTATGCTGGGGAACGTTGGTCCCGCTCTAACTTATAATTATTATAAGACCGAGCAGGAAATAGGGGATTACCAGGATTCCCGTGCCGCCTAAATGAAGAAAGTGCATGATGATGCATCTTCTTCGGGTGTGTTCATTACAGAGAACTATTTCTCAGTATTCTCTACGTCCTGGGTATGAGATACCGGATCAGGATCCAACATATGTAATCTGTTACATGGGCTACAGATGGTGGAGAACTGAGATTGGGTGATAATGTTTTAAGAGTTTGAAACGGTGCAATTGTTGCAACTAAGACGTTGGCAGTTATCACCCTATATTACCCAAAACATTGATTCTGAACGAATGTTATTAGATACCGAACCTGATATACAATATCATATCAATCTCTTTATTGAGTAAAGAAGGATATAATTTTGTATTGTTGGATAATGTTTTGGACATTTCCTATATCAAGAGTTGATCGGTTCAAGCACGTTATCTAAAAACATATACGTTCTAAATCAAACTACAGTTCTTAACGTACAAGAACACACACAAGAGGAAGAGTTCAGAAATGAACGAATCCTTCTTGAGGCATTGTAGACTAGGTCATATCAATGCGACCCGACTAGATAAGTTACATTAAGATGCATATTTAAATCAGTTTGAATTTACATCTTGTGAAACTTGTCAGTCATGTCACAAAGATAAGATAACCATAGCTCTGTTATTGGAAACAGAGAAAGAGTTAGTGAACTCTTGGGATTGATACATGATAATGTATGTAGGTTCCCTTTCTACACATGCCAGGACTGGTTTTTTTTACATCATTACATTCACTGATGATCTCTCAAGATTCGGACATATGTTCCTGTTGAAACACAAGTCTGAAGCTTTTGAGAAATTTAATGAATATAAGTTAGAAGTAGAGAACCAAAAAGGTTATAAGTATTATGTCCTTTGATGTGATCAAGGAAGAGAATACTTGAGCATAGGAGTTCCAGGACTATTCAAAAAGAGAATGAGATTCTCTCTCATCATTACTCCTCCGTATACACCACAGCACGTCGGTGTATCGGGACGGAGCAATCGCACCCTATTAGATATGGTGCGCTCTATGATGAGAACTACTGAGTAGCCTATTTCCTTTTGGGGGTTATGCACTTGTGAAGCTGCATACCTATTGAATAGGGCTCCAACCAAATCAGGTGCCTACCACTCCATATGCGATATGGTATGGGAAGAGCCTATGTCTTAAGTAAGTTAAGATTTGGGGTCGTCCGATGTATGTCTAAAAAGCAAAATCCAGACAAGCTCGAGGCAAGGTCAATTCTGTGGACGTTTGTTGGATATCCCAAGCATTCACAAGGGAATATCTTTTACCGCACCGAGGAGCAAAAGGTGTTTTGTTTCTCGACATGCCACCTTTTTAGAAAAGGAATTTCTTGTGAAGAAATTAGTGTTCATAAGGTAGAACTGGAAGGAGTTCCAGCTATACAAACTACAGCTGACGATTTGGTAGAACCGGGGGATTCAAAAATTCCCGACGAACCTCAGCCACTCCGCCGATCTGGTAGGGTTACTCATCCACCTAAGAGATACTTCGATTTTCTCTATGACAGTGGGAGCGAGGATTGCATCATGAGATGATGGCCCAACTAGTTTCGAGCAAGCCATCAAGAGTGGGGACTCTGTAAGAATGGCTGGATGCTATGCGATCTGAGATAGAATCTATATACACCAACAAAGTATGGACTTTGGTTGCTTTGTCTGAAGGGTTAAATCCCCATCAGGAGCAAGTATATCTTGAGAAGATTACTTGGTGTAGATGGAAAAGTTGAGACTTTCAAAACTAGACATGTTGTAAAAGGTTCTCGTCATCGACCAGGTGTGGATTATGATGAAACCTTTTCTAGTACCTATGCTTAAGTCCATCCGGTTCCTACTTGCCATTGCTACATACCATGACTACGATATCTGGCGGTTGGGTGCCATGACTGCTTTTCTAAATAATGATTTAGAAAAGAACATCTATAAGTACACAGCCAGAGGGATTCGTAGACAGTGGGAGCAACGGAAATGTGTGCAAGTTTCTTTGCAGGTTAAAGAAGGCATCACATAGTTGGAACATCTGTTTTGATGTGGTAGTCAAAGCGTTTGACTTCTTCAAAATGGTTGATGAACCTTGTATATACAAAAAGGTAGTAGAGAGTAAGGTGGTTTTCCATGTATTATACGTAGATGACACACTCTTGATAGGGAAGGTGTTTCCTAAGCTACGCTCGGTCAATCTCCTCTTATCACATTGATTCTCCATATAGGATCAAGGTGATACCACCTAAATCCTGGGTTTTAGATCTATGAGATAAATCTAAGTGGATGTTAAGATTCTCACTAGGTGTAGTGAGATGGTATCAATCAATCCTGGGGAGAATCACTGGATAGCTTCCAGGGTAGTAAGGTCGACTGAATGTCAGTCACAGGCATTGTCTTTACCCTCAGTGGAGGGACGATATGTTGGAAGAGTTCCAATCTAGATATCGTGGCAAACTAGACGATAAAGGTTCGATACATCGCTACCAACGATACTACCAAAGAGGCAGTCTGGATGTATATAAGTTCATGAGATGAACTTCGTTCCTACCATTGTGTGACAATGGAGTTGTGGCTTAGGCCTAGGAACCCACATCCTATCAGTGACCCAGACATATTCTAAGGCAGTATCACCTGATCATGGAGATGGTTGATCTCCAGGAAGATCGAGGTTAGGAGAGTATACTCAGAGGACAACACGGCGGATCCACTCACAAAGGCCTTTTCCCAGAGAGAGACTTTTATGGGATGGTTGAGTATGAGATACTACAACCACTGCTATATGATGGCCCTAGTGCAAGTGGGAGATTGTTAGTTATATGTATGACCTAGAGGCCATTACTGTACATGAGATGTATATTGTAGTAGATGCTTGGACATATATAGGGAGGACTTTCTTGTTCGACATGATAGTATGCTATCTGGTCACTCTTTATCTTAACATGTACACCGATTGTCTTTCTGTTACATGTTGATAAAGCCCTTAGGATGTGTACTTGACTACCTGGATTATGATGCAGATCATACTAATGGGACAAAGGAAGTTGGTAAGTACATCCTTTAATGTCCCTAGTCGTGGGTGTATCGAGACGGGGCATCAATATACCAGAGTAGACTAGCGTATAGCTTCTCGACCCATACAGATGGGCGATGGATGATCCCATATCCATAGGTGTTTGACATCAGAGATGGTATACGGGTACTCAGTGGAGACTGGGTACACTGGACGGACTCGCTGAGAACTCCTAGATGGTATTATACCTCACGTCAGATGGCAGTTCTCTGGTGACACTGGTACAGGTTAGTCTGTCGACATGAGATCGTCATAGAGTCTTGTGTGATTCCTATTGTGCTTTTATTTCCACCTTACCACGTTCAACAGAACGTGCAAAACGGTGCTTTTTGGTTACAGTCCCGAGTCACATAGAGGCAATGAGCGATAGGAGGGGATTTAGTCTCTCCCGGTATTGGGGGTTGATGTTGCATTGTTCTCGATTGGCCATAACAGGAAGTCCCTGGCTAGGGCTGTTTATGAGATTTACTGGTAAGTGTTATCAGTAGTTTCTCAACCCGTTATGAGCCTCACATTGGCACGACTTATCGAGTTATTCGGGTCTGACGTTTACCACCCCCAGACGAAATACGCGACATAGACCGGACTGTACGGTAGTGTTACTGATTGGATTCGCAGGAGTATGAGCAGGCATGCTTGTTGATCTTCTGATCACTCAATATCCGAGTGTCCGTTACGTTTATCAGACCGCTTGCGGCTTGTGGGTGTTTAATATGATCATCACCTACTGCCGGCGTATTGACGAGTCTTTTGAGTCTTACACAGAGGTTTCCTGGTTCATGCAAAACGAAGTAGGGGCACATATGTGATATGTGCGGGACCGAGATTAATACGTGTATGTGATACCGCATTCTATTCTCGCGATATGTGATATCGGTCGGTTATATGTGATATAGCCGGTTAAGTGTTGATTCGATAAGTTGTTTCCTCTGATATTAGTCGGTTGTATGTGATACAACCGGATTATTAAATCAAGTGTTGATTTAATAATTTAATGTATAATTATATATGTGATATATTAATTTACATTAACTATTATTAGCTCACTTAAGGATTCTTTTTCTCACTTGTGTACATTTAGTATATATGTCATATATATTAATGTATTATTTTTGTGTCATGCTAGATGCCACATGTGACATGGGTGTTTGAGACTTACACTATGCTTATAATAATGGAATGGTTTTATTTATTTAAAGTTAATCAAAATTAATGGTAATTAGTCACATGATTGGAAGCTTGGAGAAACTTGTAGCATCTTTGACATAGTCCACTAGTTTTGTTTTACTTGTAGATATTTATTAACCTAACCATTATTGTTATCCATGGTTTATTCTCTACATGAGTTAATGTATGACACTAACTCGCCCATGGTTGTTATTCTCACCTCATTAGTTCATTCTCATCTCTTCAATACATCTTCTTCATCCTTGAGAAAAAGCTTTCTAGCTTTTGGAAAAATGAGAAAATATTGTGAGAAAAATAAAAACTAAAGTGAGCCCATTTCCTACATCATCATCCTCTACTACTTGCCATTTAGTATAGGGTGTTTGCTTCACTAATTTCACAATTAGTGAAGATGTAGTATGAGCTTGAGTCTCCTCGACGTAGATCATCTTCGGCCTCGAATACTTCGAGCATGCTTGTTCATTTCACCGGGAGAACCCTTTCTAGAGTTCGGGTGTTCATGACTTGCAGCGAAGGACCGGTCTACAAAGGTTGTATTCCTCATTCACTTAGTGTAATGTTTGTTTACATGCTTGCTTAACGCCTAATTTTCTAGTTAGATCCTTGGCATGGGTTGCATAGCTCTCTAGGTTTTTTAAAATTGTATACTTGATGCCCCAAAAGTCCTAGTTAAGGTGCTATGGAACCCAATAGTGGTATCAGAGCCAAGCCAGAGGATTAGGCATTGTCTAGGAGAAATTAGAAGTTCGAACGAACTCCGAATACCCGAAATTTACCCCTCTCTGGAAAATTTTCAAAAAGTTGGAATTTTTCATGTTAAAAATAATCTAAAAATCATGCAGGTAATTCTATGGACCCACCTGAAGAACGAGTTCCTAACTCGTATAAGTGACCGCGGAACCGCGGCCAAAACATGCTTTTGACGGCGGTTCCGCAGCGCCACTTGAGAGGCTTGGGACGGGCCTTCAGCTGCTGGTCTATGGGCACTGTGGTATGGTTCTGGGTAATTCTAACACTACTCAAGTGTTGTGCTCTCTGGGAAATTTTTGGAATTCGTTGATTCGATGGAAAAGTTTAACATCGTCTAGCTATCTATGATTGTGATACAATATTTGGAATCCACATAATTAGTTATATGATAACTAGTTTGAATTTTATAAATCTAGCAATTTGGTCTCAATTCATCGGTTGCCAAGGAATTTTGATGTGGATCAAAAGTCCGTCGCAATCACATAGCGTACGCGGATACTCGTCGGGTAACATTATTAGATAGCCATGCCCCATAGCCCAGACCAAGTGACTGTAGGAGAACCCCGTTTGCCCAAAAGCATCTGTCCGGGTGCTCACGGCCGCGGTGTTCCGCATAAGTGCACTTCGTCATCGGTACCGGGGGGTGCGGCCGTCTACTAAAGTTTCCGACGAGCATTCGATCAGGATGGCGGGAATCTTTTTGAATTACCTGACTTCATATTGAAAATTGTTTTCAATATCGAGACTAAAATGCGGGGTTTATAATTGTTAGGCATGTGATGTCTAAGGAATTCATTGGGTTGGGCATGAAATCCAAAATATATGATACATTGGGTTTATGATGTCCAAGGTGGTTGCGGATTCCAATTGTTATAGTTTTTCACTTTCTTTTCTGCGACCATAAGTGTAATATGTGCGGTATCTCCGGATTCGTCGCTATACATCAACGACAATTGGGATACGCATATTTACTTACGTTGATGACATGTGATGTTATGTGTTCCTGTGATATGTTATATTAGATCGTCGTGTTTGAATAGTCGTGCGTTTTTATGTGAGATGAGAGTTTTTCATTTTCATTCATGTAAAAACTTGTATGTAATATTTTTTAATTGGGGCACTTCCGGGTTGAGGAAGATGTCACTGTTGATGTATATTATTTACTTTTCCGCATTAGGATAGACCCAAGGATGGGAGCATAAGTAACCGAGTTCTAGAGTCCAGTGGGAGACCATCTCGAGGCGTCGAGTCCGGGTCTCCTAACTCTAGAATTGGTGAGGTTTCTTGCCGCTCTCATAGGGGTCTAGGGATGTGGGTTCGTCTATTCATCACGACCGTGAAATCCGTGTTTTATACAGGCTTAATATAAAACCCGAAAATCCTAGTATATCTAATATTTCATATGTTGATTTCTGCTGCGATATTCTTTGATGTGATCACTTTATATGATGAGATAGATACTGTATATAATATATGTGATATATTATATAGACATTGCTTATGTTTTTCACCCGCGCTAGCACTGCCCCGCTCTGCCGTTAGTTACCTAACCTAACGGTGCATGACGGGACGTCGAGGCAAATGCGGATGGCATAAGCGTACGTTGTATTTATCTGTGATGCTTAGGTAACTTAAATGATGGTAAATTCATTAATGAGATTAATGAAAGAAAATAAACCTAAAGATGTTGTGTTATCGAATTTTCAAAAACAGGTAGCTCTAGTTCTTGCTTTGCATAGCGGTGTTCCTTGTAGAACATCCTGCACCTTAATCGGTAAGGAAAGGGTCGAGATCCCTTCACCGGGAGTGACTTCTTTAACAATAACTGGCAGATGCTACAACCCTCAGTTTCATCTTTTGATTGCTTTTCTAGTTCTTTTTTTGCATAGTGGTATTGTGAATATCCTGCACCTCATTCGATGAGGAAAGAGCCGAGATCTCTTCACCGGGAGTGACCACTTTAGCGAAACTAGCAAAAGCCTCAAAAACACTCCATTTTAAATCATTTGATTCTACAACGATATCAAGTTCATTACGCAAAAGGTTTTCTTAAAAATCTGTCGCAGCCCTCCGTCATATCAGATAAGTACTTCATAGTATTCGTGCTACGTTTGTTGGGTTTTGTCAAGGCGTAGTGTGCGGTAGGTATTTATGCTTATCTGCAAAAGCATATGATGCGATTGAGTTAGGGTAGTCGTGCGACTTTGTTGGCTTTCGTCAAGGGTCGTGCGGGTGAGTTTAATTCAATCATGAAATGAAAGGGTTGAACTTAACTAGCAGCCTATGGTTTGTTGGCTTTCGTCAAGGTCATAGGATGCTAGGGGCAAAATTATCGGGAATTTCAAGTGTTGAAATTTGCAATGAGATTGCATACATTCTATGAGATAGTTGGATCCCGATACCCACTGCAAGTAATAGTTACTCCTGGGAGTGTTTTACACATTGCAATTAGCCGATCAAGTAGGTGTCTAGAAAGGTGTCAACGGGGTTACGCCCTTAGGAAAACGAGGTTTATTTTAATTAGGTTCATGCGAAAACACGGGGAACCTCCCTCAAAGTACCGGCACTGGCCTGGCTGAAAGATTGGTGAACTTGTAGGGTTAATTAATCCCGGCTAGTCTTTCCTTTTAGGGTTTGAAGGAAGATTTGATAAAACGGTGGGAGCCATCCTGATTAGATAAAATAATAACCAATCTGATTTTGCAGGAGCATACGCTGAGTGTTTTCTTCTCTCTCTTTCCAGGTAGCGACTATGTCACGTCTTAATCAAAATAATAATATGGATGTATTGACCAAACCCGGTTGTTATACTGTGCTGGGGAACGTTGGCTCCGCTCCAACTTATAATTGTTATAAGACCGAGCAGAAAATAGGGGATTACCAGGATTCCCGTGCCGCCCAAACGAAGAAAGTGCATGATGATGCATCTTCTTCGGGTGTGTTCATTACAGAGAACTATTTCTCAGTATTCTCTACGTCCTGTGTATAAGATACCGGATCAGGATCCCACATATATAATCTGTTACATGGGCTACAAATAGGTGGAGAACTGAGATTGGGTGATAAAGTTTCAAGACTTTGAAACGGTGCAATTGTTGCTGCCAAGACGTTGGCAGTTATCACCCTGTATTACCCAATACATTGATTCTGAACGAATGTTATTAGATACCGAACCTGATATATAACATCATACCAATATCTTTATTGAGTAAAGAAGGATATAATTTTTTATTTTTGGATAATGTTTTGAACATTTCCTATATCAAGAGTTGATCGGTTCAGGCACGTTATCTAAAAACATATACGTTCTAAATCAAACAACAGTTCTTAACGTACAAGAACACACACAAGAGGATGTGTACTTGACTACCTAGATTATGATGTGGATCATACTAGTGGGACAAAGGTAGTTGGTAAGTACATCCTTTAATGTCCCTAGTCATGGGTGTATCGAGACGTGGCATCGATATACCAGAGTAGACTAGCGTATAGCTTCTTGACCCATACAGATGGGCGATGGATGATCCCATATCCATTGGTGTTTAACATCAGAGATAGTATAAGGGTACTCAGTGGAGACTGGGTACACTAGACGGACTCGCCGAGAACTCCTAGATGGTATTATACCTCACGTCAGATGGCAGTTCTCTGGTTTCATTGGTATAGGTTAGTCTGTCGACCCGAGATTGTCATAGAGTCTTGTATGATTCCGACTGTGCTTTGATTTCCACCTTACCACGTTCAAGAGAACGTGCAAAACGGTGGTTTTTGGGTACAGTCCCGAGTCACATGGAGGCAATGAGCGATAGAAGGGGATTTTGTCTCTCCCGGTATTAGGGGTTGATATTGTGCTGTACTCGATTGTCCATAACAGGAAGTCCCTTACCAGGGCTGTTTATGAGATTTACGGGTAAGTGTTATCAGTAGTTTCTCGACCGGTTATGAGCCTCACATCGGCACGACTTATCGAGTTATTGGGGTTTGACGTTTACCACCCCCAGACGAGATATGCGACATATCAGACGAAGAGATCGGACTGTACGGTAGTGTTACTGATTGGATTCGTAGGAGTATGAGCAGGCATACTTGTTGATTTTCTGATCGCTCAATACCCGGGTGGCCATTACGTTTAGCTGACTGCTTGAGGCTTGTGGGTTTTTGATATGATCATCACCTACTGCCGGCGTATTGACGAGTCTTTAGAGTCCTACACAAAGGTTTCCTGGTTCATGAGAAACGAAGTAGGGGCACATATGTGATATGTGCGGGACCGAGATTAATGCGTGTATGTGATACCGCATTCTATTCTCGCGATATGTGATATCGGTCGGTTATATGTGATATAGCCGGGTTATCGGATCAAGTGCTGATTCGATAAGTTGTTGCCTTTGATATTAGTCGGTTGTATGTGATATAGCCGGATTATTAAATCAAGTGTTGATTTAATAATTTAATATATAATTATATATGTGATATATTAATTTACATTAACTAATATTAGCTCACTTAAAGATTCTTTTTCTCACTTGTGTACATTTAGTATATATGTGATATATATTAATATACATTATTTTTGTGTCATGGTAGATGCCACATGTGACATGGGTGTATGAGACTTACACCATGCTTATAATAATGGAATGGTTTTATTTATTTAAAGTTAATCAAAATTAATGGTAATTAGTTACATGCTTGGAAACTTAGAGAAGCTTGTAGCATCTTTGACTTAGTCCACTAGTTTTGTTTTACTTGTAGATATTTATTAACTTAACCATTATTGTTAGCCATGGTTTTAACCATTATATTTAGCCATGGTTTATTCTCTACATGAGTTAGTGTATGACACTAACTCACCCATGGTTGTTATTCTCACCTCATTAGTTCATTCTCATCTCTTCGCTTCATCTTCTTCATCCTTGAGAAAAAGCTTTCAAGGTTTTGGAAAAGTGAGAAAATATTGAGAAAAATAAAATTAAAGTGAGACCATTTCCTGCTTCATCATCCTCTACTAGTTGCCATTTAGTATAGGGTGTTTGCTTCACTAATTTCACAATTAGTGAAGAGATAGCATGAGCTTGAGTCTCCTCGACATAGATCATCTTCGGCCTCAAAACTTCGAGCATGCTTGTTCATTTCTCCGGGAGAACCCTTTCTAGAGTTTGGGTGTTCATGACTTGCAGCGACTGGACTACTATACGGAGCATTAGAAGTGAAGGACCGGTCTACAAAGGTTGTATTCCTCATTCACTTGGTGTAATGTTTGTTTACATGCTTGCTTAACTCCTAATTTTCTAGTTAGATCCTTGGCATGGGTTGCATAGCTCTCTAGGATTTTTAAAATTGTATGCTTGATGCCCCAAAAGTCCTAGTTCGGGTGCTATGGAACCCATCAATAATATCAGGGTTTCTGGGTACTAGATCTATGGTTTTAGATCTAGATTTTGGAAGTGTCCAAATCTGGGTACTTTGACATTATTCTAAAGGTGTTTTAGATTGGTCGACTCCTGGCATGGTGGTGTACCAGCAGGTGATGGAGTCACCCTCTCTAAAGGATGTCTTTCAGACTAAAGCGGAGAGGGATTTGCATGATTGGCATATCACTTGCTTAGGCAGTTGATTCAATCATGTGATGTCAAGTACAACACCAGATATTGTTTTAGCACTAGCTGCAATTGAAGGGTTACGCTAGCGCCCCGACCAACTTCCGTGGCCAAATGCGGGACAAAAATTTTACTACGATACGAAACTTGGCGCTAGAATAAACCTAAACCGGATCTTAACCATAAACCTAGCTAGCACAAAATGGTTCTATCTAATATGATAGAAAGTATACCTAAAGAAAACAAGTCCTTCGGGTCTTCGATCCTCTCCTTAAGCTCCTCGATGGAAGTATGGATCGTGCTTGAACTTCGGCCTCCTTGTGTCAACGATGATCCACCCGAGAGTTCCAACTTTGAGCTAAACCTCCAAGTTGAGGTAACTAGAATACTTAGCTTGGTAATCTAAGTAGACCAGAGTGAGTAGAGTGCGATTTAGAGTAGCTTAGTCTCTCTAAACCTGATTATCAACACATGATACACTTAGGGTTTTGAGAGGAAGAAAGAGAGAGCAAGCTTGAGAAAAGAGAAAGTATTTGTCATAATGATAATAAAAAATAGAATGGCTACCTTATATATGACCTCAAGCATGGCATGGAAAATATCTCACCAAAATATCTAGGTCAAAAATATCTCATCAAAATATCTAAGGTCAACAAGCCAAGCCAAGTCAAAAGGTCAACACCCAAGTAGTCATGCCATATATAATTATCATTTACCAAAAATAACAAATTCTTTTCTCCACCTCATTTTTGTTTTGACCAAGTCAATGGTCAAAAACCCTAATGAGGTGTCTCCTTCTATACCTCCTCTCATCCGTATATACATATTTGCATCCGTGTTCCGAGAAACACGAATACAATGAGACGAAGCTAATCCAATAATCAAATACTAGGATCCGGTTTAAACAAAAGCCCACTAGTATTGTCCGCTCGAACACTACACGCGCACAAGTACACATATGTGATCGAACCCTGTCGTAAAACCATACGACCTCTACTCGTTTCGCTCGAAGCTGGGAAACCCTCTGTGTAGGACTTCAAAGACTCGACAGTACTCTGGCAGTGGGTTTAACCACAAGTACATCAGCGGTACTAGCTGTGCGTAACGGCTCTCCAAGTATATGTCGATAAGAAGGTCGACGAGCAAGCTCATCCAAACTCCTACTGAGCCTATCTATGACAATCTCCGTACAGTCTGGTATGTTCGTCTAAGAGTATCGCATATCGGGCCTAGGGGGTGGTAAACGTCAGACCCCTAATAGTGGTATAAGTCGTGTCGGAGTGTAGTCCAGAACACCCTGAGAAACTACTGGAACACCTACTAGTAAATCTCACTTTCTCTGTCCAGAGACTTTGTGTAATGGCTCTCCAAACACAGCACGATATCAACCCCCAATACCGGGAGAGACGAATCCTGTTTAACTGCCACTGCCTCCAAGTGCTTCGGGGCTGCACCCAACTACTACCTGTTTGCACGACTCAATAAAACCGTGGTAGGGTAGCAATCTAAGAACAGTGGGAACATACTTGAGGCGAAGTAGCAGTGTTAAGTCAACGGACTAAGCTGTACTCATGTCACCTGGGAACTGCTACCTAATGATAGGTATAGTACCAACCAGCAGTACTCGACTAGTCCGTCCAGTGCAACTCATAACCTAATGAGCACCTGCATACTATCTCGAGTATGACGTACTGATGGTTGTGGGACAGACCATCTCCCTTGCTGGGATGAGAAGCATATACACTAGTCTACTCTGGAGTATCGATGCCCTATCTCGATAATCCTATGACTAGGGACCTATATAAGGATGTGCTTATAGACTACCCAGCCCCCACTAGTGTGATTACCATCACAACGCTGGTAGTCAAGCAAAGATCTTAAGGGCTCTATCAATATGTATTAGCGATATGTTAAAAAAAACATATACACATATTAAGATAGATACAAACCAAGTAGCATACTACTATATCGAGCAAGACTATCATCAATCCGTGTATATATCCCAAGCTTTTAAAATGTAATATACAAACTAGTATTATACAATTATGGCCTCTAGGGCATACATATCCAACAATCTCCCACTTGCACTAAAGGCCAGTAATTGGTGTACCGCATACCCAACCTCTGCACTAAGGCCAGCTGCTGGCATACCGCATACCCAATAACTCAAAAAGTCGATCAAACTGTGCTTGAGGGAGGGCCTTTGTGAATGGATCCGCCGTGTTATCTTTAGTATCCACTCTCCGTACCTCGATCTCCTGGCGATCAATGATCCCCCTGATCAGGTGATACCGCCTTAAGATGTGTCAAGATTTCTGATGGGATCGTGGTTCCTTCGCTAAATCTATAGCCCCATTGTTATTGCAATACAAAGGTATTAGGTCAACAATGGATGGAACTACCTAAAATTCAGTAATGAACTTCTTCATCCAGACCGCCTCTTTTGCGGCATCGCTTGTAACAATATATTCAGCGTCCATCGTCGAGTCTGCGACAGTATCCTGTTTGGAGCTCTTCCAACACACCACCCCTCCATTGAGGGTAAACACAAAACCCGAGACAGACTTGTTGTCGACCTTGTCACTCTGAAAGCTTGAATTGGTAAAGGACTCGACCCTGAGGTCTCCATTACCATAAACTAGGAACATCTCCTTAGTCCTTCTCAGGTATTTGAGAATGTTCTTCACTACTATCCAGTAGTTCTCACCTGGGTCTGACTGATACCGGCTCACCACACTTAGCGTGTAAGCTACATCTGGTCTTGTACATAGCATCGCATACATTATAGATCCTACCGCCGAAGTGTAGGGTAAAGTGCTTATGCGAACACTCTCCTCGTCAGTCTTGGGAGACATCTTCATGGAGAGGGTGATTCCGTGCAATGTGGGTATATTGCCGCGCTTGGAATCTTCCATACTAAATCTCTTTAGTACGGTCTCTATGTGCCTGGACTGCGAAAGTCCCAGTAATCTATTGGATCTATCTCTGTAGATCTTGATCCCCAGAATGCATGAGGCATCACCCAAGTCTTTCATAGAGAACCATTGTGACAAGAATAGCTTGACCGATTGTAGCATAGGAATGTCATTTCCTATCAAAAGAATGTTGTCCACGTACAAGACTAGGAATACGACAGTTCTTCCAACAATCTTCTTATAAATACAAGGCTCATCCTCGTTCTTGATGAAGTCAAATTCCTTGACTGTTTCATCAAAACAGATGTTCCAACTCCGCGATGCCTGCTTTAATCCATAAATACATTTAAACAACTTGCACACCTTCCCGCTGCTCCCACTGTCTACAAAGCCTTCTGGTTGATCCATATAAACGCGCTCTTCAAACTGCCGTTTAGAAAAGCCGTTTTTACATCCATCTGCCAAATCTCATGGTCATGGAAGGCAGCAATGGCAAGTAGGATCCGAATGGATTTAAGCATAGCCACGGGAGAAAAGGTTTCGTTATAGTCCACACCTGGTCTTTGACGAAAACCTTTTGCAACGAGTCTAGCCTTCTACGTTTCCACCTGCCCATCTACTCCAAGTTTCCTTTTGTAGATCCATTTGCATCCAACGGGTTTTACCCCAGGTGGAGCAATATCCAAGGTTCACACTTTATTGGTGTACATGGACTCCATTTCGGATCGCATAGCATCCGGGCACTTTTCAGAGTCCCTACTGATAATGGCCTGCCTAAAACTGGCAGGATCATCTTCTTCCAAGATGCAATCCTCTCGATCCCCATCTATGAGAAAACCGTAGTATCTCTCGGGCGGATGAGAAATCCTACCAGATCTGCGGAGTGGCTGAGATTCATCTGAGGTTATTGAATCTTGAGGTTCTGTCAAATCTTCAGTTTCAGTTTATGGTCGCTGAATTTCTTCCAGTTCTATCGTACTCCCACTAATTTCTTTTGCAAGAAACGTCGTTTCTAAGAAAACGGCATGTTGAGCAACAAACACCTTCTGTTCCTCGGTGTGGTAGAACAGATATCCATAACCATTCTTTGGATATCCCACAAACTTACATAAAACTGACTGTGCCTCTAGTTTATCTGGTTTATGCTTTTTAACATAAGCCGGATAACCCCATATCTTAAATCTTTTAAGATACGGTCTTTTTCCATTCCATATCTCGAATGGTGTCTTAGGCATAGATTTGGACGGAACATCATTCAATAGGTATGCTGCTGTCTGAAGCGCATGCCCCCAAAATGAAAGAGTCAACTCAGCATTACTCATCATGGAGCGAACCATGTCCAACAGGGTACGATTCCTCCTCTCCGACACACCGTTGTGCTGTGGTGTATACGGAGGAATAAGCTGAGAGAGAATTTCATTCTCTTTTAGGCATTCTAGGAATTTCGTGCTTAAGTACTCCCCTTCTCTATCAGGTCGGAGGATCTTGATACTTTTGCCAGTCTGGTTCTCTACTTTGTTTCTGAATTCTTTGAATCTCTCAAAAGCTTCAGATTTGTATTTCATAAGATACACATATCTGAACCTAGAAAGATCTTCAGTGAATGTGATGAAGTACGAGAACCCTCCCCATGCATGTATAGACATCGGACCACACACATCACTGTGTATGAGTCTCAAGAGCTCTGCTGCTCTTTCTCCATGTCCGGTGAACGGAGATTTGGTCATCTTTCCTTTGAGACAAGACTGACAAGTTTCATAAGATGAAAATTCGAACGTATTTAAGAGTCCATCTTTATGTAACGTACTTAGTATTTTCTCTCCGATATGACCAAGTCTACAATGCCACAAATAGGATGCGTTCGTATTTGAACTCTTCCTCTTGCGTGTATTTTGTATATTGAGAATTGTATTCTGATTTAGAACATAGATACCATTACACAGTGTACCTTCTGCAATCAGTACCTTATCAAGGTAAATGTTCATAATATTGAAAGTCTACGGTAGCGCCCGGCCGTCTGTCCGAGGCCAAAATGCGGAAAAAAAAACTTTTTCTAAACTAGAAACCGGCGCTACCGCGGACTATAAACCCGGATCGGACCATTAACCTACTACTAGCTAACTGGAGAAAGGGTAGAGAGCTATACCGAGCGATCCGTGTCCTTCGGTCTTCGGCCACCATCCCAAGCTCCTTGTGGCATCACTGATCTCCGGTCTCCTCATCGAAAGGGCACCACATCGAGAAGTCTTTTTACGGGCTCCCACCTCTGAACCGAGGCAACTCGGACACGAAGTTGGCAAGCCGACATGTCCAGGATTGCTGTAGACTGAGTGTAAAACGCTATGTCTCGAGGTTAATGAAGTTGCCATTTTTGGATGGAGGAAGGAGATATGAACTTTGGAGATGGGCTAAGGAATTTTGTTGTAAGCAAAATGAGACCAATATTTTCCTACCCCAAAATTTGGACACTCCCCCCATCTCCTAGTGGCCGGCCATATATTGGCAATGGGAAAATCAAGGGGGTGAGCACAAGGAAAGGTGGGGTGAGCATAAGAAAAAATTGGGTGATAATGAGGAATAATGATCATAACAAAGTCTAATCAAAAACCCATCACCAATCCCATCTCAAAAAGCAAGTAATGATGAACCATCATGAGGCAACCATGTGCCACAAAAACCACCCTCCATTTTGTAAAAGACACTTTTACAAATAAGCCCCTCCCATCAATTTTCAGCCAAAGAAAGAAAGAAAGGAAATTGGCCGAAACGGAATGCAAACTGGCAACTTCAAAAAAAGCTATCCCATAATAAATTACAGGAAAACCACACGACTGTATATACGTACCCGTATTTGTATTCCGACCGAATACAAATGCAATGAGACAAAATCTACACTTTATAATACTAGGATCCGGCTTAAACCAAAGCCCGCTAGTATTATCCATATGAACTATAATACGTGCACAAGTGCACGCATACGTTCGAACCCTGCCATAAATACATATGGCCTCTACAACATTTCACCCAAAACTTGAGAAACTGTCTGTGGGGGACTCTAAAGACTCATCAATACATTGGTTGTGGATTTAACCACTAGCACGTCAAAGGTATTAGCCGTACGTAACGGGCTACCAGGTATTGACCAAAAGGGAGGTCGATGAGCGAACTCATCCTGACACCCTACTGAGCCTATCAGTGACAATATCCATACAGTCCGGTCCGTTCGTCTATGAGCATCGCATGGCAGGCCTAGGGGGTTGGTGAAAGTCGGACTCCCAAAAGCGGTACAAGTCGTGTCGGAGTGTAGCCCAGAACACCCTGAGATGCTACTGGAATACCTACCAGTAAATCTCCTGCCTCGGACGAGGGCTTTATGTAATGGCTCTCCTAGACACAGCGCGATCTCACCCCCAATACCGGGAGAGACGAAACCCCTGCCGATCCGCTCACTGCCTCCATGTGGCTCGGGACTGTACCCAACTAAAACCTGTTTGCACGACTCCTTTGAGCCGTGGTAGGTAGTAATCAAAGTACAGTGGGAACTCATACGAGACAAATGACGATCTCAGGTCGATGAACTAACCTGTACACATGTCACCAGGGAACTGCTATCTGACATCTGTATAATACCAACTAGCATGTTCCCGACGAGTCCTGTCCGGTGTACTCATAACCCAATGAGCACCTGTATACATCTTAGGTGAACCAACTGACACCAGTGGCTTGTGAGACCGGCCACCGCCCCTCGTCGGGGTCTCGACTGTATACACTAGTCTACTCCGGAGTATCGATGTCCTGTCTCGAAACTCCCATGACTAGGGACCACCTTTAAGGATGTGCTTATGGACTACCCAACTCTCACGTATATGATCGCCATCATACTGTTGGTAGTCAAGCAGGATCCTAAGGGCTCTATCAACGTGTAATAGTGAACATGTCACCTAAAACTGTACACGACTGATAAAGACAAACCATGGTAGCATACTATTCTCTATCAACGTGTAATAGTGAACTACAATGTCACCTGAAGCATGTACACGATGATAAAGACAAACCAGATAGTATACAAACCTCTTGTGTAAGATTGTCCTACTGATATAGGTCCTCCCTCAATCATTGCAATCACATGCCTGCGATCCAATAATTGACTTTGAGGGCATTATATCCAACAATCTCCCACTTGCACTCAAGGCTAATTATTGCGATGTCGCATACTCACAGCCCGTGTGATACCGAACACCCAACACCTCTACTAATCAGTCTCACAAAACCCGTTTGCGAAACTATTGCGTTCGAGGAATAGCCTCAGCTAGTGGATCTGCCCTGATATTTCTTTCTATGTCTCTCTTTATCTCAAGTCAGAGAAAGCCATCTCCCGAAATGAGCAATACCAGTCTTAGAATATGTCTGGATATCTGATTGGACTTAGCTCACAAATGAACTCCAACTCGAAACTTCTTAGACTGTATCGTCAACTGAACTTAATCAGTATCCTGCGTAATGCCTCCCTCAGTGTCCGCTTGGATCACCTGTCCAAAACACTGCCCCTCGTCAGAGGGAAAACTATAACTCTGACAGTCACTCTGTCATCCAGGTCACCTTGGAAGCCTGGAATGATAACTGTCTCCCGAAAGAGGATGTCGTTATCATTTCCCCAGAACATCAACTTATGTTCTAAAACTGATTCCGAATGCTTCTCTAGGATTGGATTAATATCAACTTATTGCATCTCGTGCAAAAACAACATCTGGTGTGGTACTTGACATCTTATGATCAACTCAATGCCTAAGCAGGTGATCTGCCGACATGCACATCCCTCTCCCCTTTAGTCTGTAAGACACCTTTAGAGAGGGTGACTCCATCACCTGCAGGTATACTACCATGCCAGGAGTCGTCCATTCTAAAACACCTTTAGAATGCTGTCTATGTACCCAGATTGGGATACTACCCAAATCTAGATCTAAAACCATAGGTCTAGTAACCAGAATGTCTGATATAATATCCAAGTCCTATATGGAGAAACCACTGTATGACAACCAAAGTATAACCGATCGTAGTATAGGAATTTCATTTCCTACTCTGTGTATGTCATCCAAATACCAGGACATCACACCTTACTACCTTCTTAACAGATCCATCCCCAATTCTGATGAAGTCAAACCTATGACTGTCACATCAGAAATAGATGATCTATCTCCGCTATATCTGCTTTAGTCTATAAATAGGCATAAGTTATTTGTCCACTATGCTTCCGCTGCTCCCACTGACTACGACAACCCTCTGGCAGAATAATATACGCGTGCACTTCTAAAGCCAGTTCAGAACGACGCTATACTCATCCTCCTTCCGGGTCTCATAGCCTGGAACAACAGTAGTGTCGAGTCTGGGTAAATAAGAACCTCCCTATCACCGTCTTTGAGCATACCGAAGAACCTCTCGAGTGCCTGAAGATACCCACCATATCTGCGGAGTGGCTAATGGAATGTCAAACCAGATCGAATCTTTAGGTTCTTATCAAATTTTTAGTAATCGTTTGCGGTTCTGAAATCACTTCCAGTTCTACTATACTCCCACTACTGTTTTCTGAAAAAATCCATTTTTATTAAAACTGCGGTGAGTCAAGAACAATATCACTATTTGTCACGATCCGAAAGAGCACGTGACTGGCCCTTGAACCATATGAAGTCTATAGGACCCCATCTGATCCAAGTAAGCCAAAAGCCCAGAAATCTAAAACCATTTAAAGAGTAAATAGGGAAAACTGGTTTTAAGAAGTAAAGAAATCATGTTTCGAAAATCAAAGTTTTTAAACAACTAAGCCGAATATGCATTTTTTTAAAAATGTGTAACCTTTCCTGAAAATTTCGGCAGAGTTTCCTTTGTAAAAACTGGCCCCGAACGGGGTACAACAAGAATAATATATATGGAATGATAAAAGGCATCCCCAAGCGGGAGCTAGCTCTTCGTCAATCGACGGTCACAACCATGCAAGCAATAATAATATACAACGCCAAAGGGAGAGGATCAAAACCCAAAAAGAAACTCAAAACAGCCAGAAAACCGTAATACTACAAGCGCGACTCTAAGGTCGAAATAATACAACACTGTTTTCTAAGTCTGAAACAATATACAAGTTTTGGCTGATGGAATTTCTAGATACAATTAATAATACATGTACAATGGCGGTTCTGATACAAAAGAACCAACCTACCCAAGCAAGTCACCCATAAGGAAGCAGTGTGCCAGAAATGCCGCTATGGAATCTGTACGGCAAAAACCTGCAAGAACTGTGGCACAACGGGGGTGAGTTGCAAACTCGTGAATAGAAAATATCTACAAGCAGAAATCGAATGCATGACCAATCCTAGGTCAATACGATCAGATATAAGTAAACCTCAATATGAATAAGTCTGAAGCATGCTAAACTAGCAATGTAATCTCTATACATGAGTGTAGTGCCAAGTGCTCGTGCTAGTGCCTCAGGTAATAGCATATCATAAATGTGAGGTATGATCAATGTAACCAAATCTGCATGTACGTGGATCCCGTCCACTCGTCACCCAATGACAATCACCATCATGCATGTAAATATCATAAAGCAGGTGCATGGGAATAATATGAGGATATGAACCATCCGTGTCCATCGCGACAGGTCAAAATCATGGAACCGGAGTGCCCAGCATCGACACTCAAAAACATCATGAAAACTGTGCCCAGCATCGGCACGTAAATCCTCATATATCGGGCTCCGTCAGTCCGGATCGGCCCACAGGCTCTGTCTGAGGTATCGGCCCCGGCAGTACGCCCATATCCATCTATCAACTCTGGTCAGCATCCTCCGGATAACCGTCAGGTCCAACCAATCACCGGTAGGTACTCGCCACCCTGCCAGGCTCATCGTCTGCTCCATGAAAAACATTTCTTGCCCCGGGAACCATACCGGGTCCACCATGCACCCGCAATCGGCCTCATCCGCCTCCTCGAATTGGGTTTCACATGTCGCTCTCAGCACCGAGAAAACACATGGTGGACGCACTGAAATATCATATCAAGGGTAACCGGGTTTTAAAATAATTACATATTCTCTTTTTGAAACACCCACGGTTCCCAAAAACCAGAAATATCATGGAAACAACATATCTCAATGCGTATAATCAGAAAGCATGATGAATGCAACATGTAAAGAAATGTAAGAAACATACACTGAATGCAACAGTACTACAGTATAGTGACATGGCAATTATCGATGATTAAGTGTGTGAGCCGGCAAACAAGTGTACGTGGAACATACGCATCATCGATAATGGTGCTGGTGTCCTAGCAGCATGACTGAAATATATCAACAATACAAGCGATGCAATGCAAATAGCATGAATATGCGGAATCGAATAATCAACGCAACAGTAAAGAACCTGCCTCAATAGATATATCATGCAACCTTGCCTTTTGAAATAAGACGAATCAGGGCTTTTGCTAAAATAAGGGCTACGGAGTTTTTAAGAAAAGATGCGTCTTTTGAAAATATCCTTACAAACCCTTTTGCCTATCTTTAAAATATCCCCGATTCGTTAGTTTTAAAATAGGTATGACTCGGGTCTAGTCTAACGCCTACTATATGAACTACGAACCCAACAATCAAGTCAATCGAGAGGGGTATGGAAACCACCTAAATCTGAGTCGATATACATATATATATATAGTCGGTGATCTCGCCTCAATAGCATCACGTACGATACAGTATATCATATAACATCCTCGAGTCATGAGTGCGGATCTAACATCAATATAAAGCTCGTACGGTAAATCGTCATACGGCATCCCAATAGCTGGGTACGGGTCAATATCACATTCATCTCATCACGTATCCGGTATCGCTACCATCATATCACATCACAAATACGAACTCCGTCATATCGCCGAATCTCACGGCCTCAATCAAACCTCATCGACTCATCTCAATCCCATGTATCATCCTCAATCCCGTATATGAACACATAGTCCCATACCCATGTGTAGATATACACACCTCCATATGCGCACAGATAAATGAAAGAATGCATGCAAGTATATGTGTACGTGTAAGTGTAGGTGCAACCACTACTCTAGGGTTTCGCACTATACTAAACCAATACATCCTTATCACCAATAATACCATTATTACCCTCAATAATCCTAAACAACACATAATAAATATATGTGTGTATACGTATTCGTATACATCACCACGGACTGCGGGGGTGCTATACGCCATCCACCCGACTTCTCCCCGTAGATATAAATCTACTCATCTTGCTTCTCATGTGCCGATGCCGATGTCGCTATCTTCATCTTCTTCGCCTCAACATCACGTAGGGTACCTACAAGTATATCACAACGCTAAAGCACATGAAAATCACATCGGAAACCAAAATAGCACACGCTACTCGCATAGGTAAAAACCTATCGCCTCGCATGTAAACACGTTCAATATCCACTTGTCGTTGACGTCCAAACGCCACCCGACAGAAACGAATCACCAAATACCAAAATCCATGCTAAAACAAGTCGTAAATCATACACCAACTCAAGCAAATCAACCCAGATTTTACCCTAACTGGAATCAGTCAAAACTTGACATACCCAGGGTCAAGACTAAAGGAAATAGGGCCATGCACAAAAATCAAGGCAATTCCCTCCTGCTCTGGCCGCAATTTGCAGCTAGAAGGGATAAATTGGCGGTCGTACATTTGAGTTGGGGGCTAGGGTTTGGTGTGGTGGTTCCATGGTGCCTGCACATCTCACTGTCAACTCAGTTTTATTTTTGGGGTCTCGGAGTGATAGCAGATTCTTAAATACGATCATAGATTCACAGTTTTTCTCCGACATCGTCTCATAAATCCGTATTCTGGTTTCAGGTTTGGGTCTAAAATAACATGACACCAGGGTTTCTAAGGTCACCACAATCCTCAATTTCATCTTTAATCTCAGATCTCACATAAACCCTAACTTAAAGTTTCACAAATCCACCAAACGACAACATACCGACATGAAACTAGAATGGATGCACAAGAAATGAGATACTACTCTAATAGGTGCAGAAATTATCTCCTTTGGCAACTCAAGAAAATTCTTGAGTTGCTCAAAGTCCTCCAAATCCAATCTTGCTAGGTTCAATGTGTAGCTAGTAAGCTTCGGAGCAAGTTTTGTGAAGTGGGAATGGGGTTTTGGCTTTGTTTTCATAGTGGATCTAGGGTTTTTGTGAAGAGGGAGAGTGAGGGAGAGGGGCAGCAGCAGCTCAAAAAGAGGGAGAGGAGAGAGAATGACAAGGGGAAAATGATGGGTATGGTTCAAAAAGTGGGGTTGACTTGGTCTCTCTCTCTCTCATCATCATACATACTTTTTCCTTTTCTTTTCTTTTCCTTCACACTCCAATAGTGAACCCAAATGAACAACCATGGCAATAAAATGTAATACAAGTGTAACAAGTGTGGAAAATGATATGTGCATATTTTTGCACAAAAATGCTAAAAATCCAATTAGCGATTTTTATTCGCGATTAACACTAAATTAGCATATAACTAGTCTTAAAAACTTTAAAATGGCATAATTCCATAAAATACCCTATTTATGAATTTTCCAAAATTTGTCCCCATTTATTTGTATTTAAATATACCAGAATATTAAAATATTCATTAAAATAATATTAAATTATAAAATTTCCCAAAAATCATATTTTATTATTTTGAAAACGTTACACTATTGATCTTCCAGATGGTAGAAAGTCAACCCTCGTCATAGCCCGGGTCAACCAACAAACAGCCAGTACAGAAACGTGCCTTGAGTTATCCAGAGTCTGGTTTTATGCATAAGCCGGAAAACTCCCCGTACCTTAACATCGTTAAGATATGAACCGTTCTATATCCAATATAGAAACAGAGACACTAATTTAATTGGAACCAGATCCAAATCATGCAACTGTCTCCAGTGCATGTAAACTAAATGGAAGGAGGCCGATCAGCGTTACTCAACTTAGGAGTGCATCCAAACATAAGTAACCTGAAAGAGAAACAAGTTTCTCAAAACCATTACTATCAACTGAATACCATACATAAGTATCTACATCTTCGATCACCTTGAAGAATCCCGATACTTGCAATATCTGGTTCTCTACTTTACTCTTATACCTATAACTTCTCAAAACTTAGACCTTGTGTTTCTACGAAACACTTGTCTAAAAACTAGAGAAGTCATAAGTTAACCGAATATAGTATGAGGACCAACCCCTCTGTCCTAATGGACACTGGACAACATACAATACTCTGTATAAGTCCCTTGAGTCTAATAACTCATTCCCTGTGTATCGTAGGTTGAAAACTGTATTTATGGTTAAGAAGAATTACATCGCTGTTTAATGCTCCTTACCAAACCATCCACTGATATAGGTAAATGTCATCGACATAATTTCAAAAAGTTATATCTCACTTTATAAAAATAAACGTACAGATATATCAATTTGAAATTGGTGCATAACAACGGATATTCAAAACCAAATATCTGTCGTCCGGCAAACAACCCAGGCGATTTCCTCAAATATCACCAATTACAACGAATCCCGATATAATGAGGATGATCACCTAATTTCCAATAGCTTACTCCCACTCAGTATCTGTAAAACCATACAGATGTGAGAATCAAAGCTGGTAAATACATACCCTGGAGCAAGGGCTAATTGGGAAATCAGTTTTCTTTTAACAATACACACTAAAACTGAAACATGAAAATGTTTCGGAGGGGTATCCGGGTATTCCTAGTAATGCCTCTTCCATTATCAGATTCACAACTGTAACCGTATATTTCTTTGTCATCTCTCCAAATCCCTTTATATGTCTTTTAGTCATTACCTTCTGTACACCTCCTTAGGCTAAATGGTTTTCTTCCTTTCCTACCGTTCGGCACCAGCCTATGGTTTGGAAGAAGACTATCCAATAAGTGTAATAGGTGTACTGTCCTAATCCTAGGAGCACTCGCAACGCGAGAGAGGGTAAAGATAAAAGACAACTGAATAAAACTTATTCATATTTCTCCTGAACCAGAATCCATTCCCGAACTGGAACAACTTCCTTTCGAGTTCGTATATAACCATACGATGGAGTATCCAAATAATTATGGATATTCGTAGTGATACGGAGTGTTCTGGAGAAATACAAAGGTGAAGTAGGAGTGGCGATGAAAACACTTGGTTTGGTTGTGAATAGCAGTCGCAATTTACTTTGCCCTCTTACTAATCCCTTTATTTGTATTTACTTAATACCTTCTGTATACCACACTTAGGCTAATCGGCTTCCTTCATTCCCTACTATTCTGCACCAGCCTAAGGTTTGGAAGAAGACTATCCAATAAGCGTAACGGGTGTACTATCCCCTAATCTAAGGAGCACTCAAAACCTGAGAGAAGGTAAAAAGAAAAGACAACTGAATAGTCCTATTCGTTTTCTCCAGAACCGGAAACCATCCTCAAATCTGGAACAAGTTCCTTCGAGTTCGTATATAACCATACGATGGTTTTATCCAATGGAAGTGGATGTTCGTAATAATACGGGGTGTTCTGGAGAAAAGGGTAAAACTAGGAGTGGGAATGAAGTATGCAACTCTGACAATCCAAAAGCCAGTGTTATAAGAAGGTTCGGTCAACTTGGTCACTGAGTCCTAGTCACGGGTCGGGTCACGGTCGATGCCAAAGAGAGAGAGAGAGAAAAGAAACACTCAGCGTGAACTCTAACCTAGATCAGAATGGTTATCAATTTATCTAATCAGGAAACCTCCCACTGTAACCTCAAATTCTCCTCCAAACCTAAAAGAAGAATTAGTCGGGATCACCCGAGGAGTAAACCAACTCATCAGTGGGAATCGGGATCCAACTATCATCGCATGATAACGTGACGGAATCCACTCACGTTATCACACTCCAGAAGGTATGCACATGCCTGGCAAGTTTCAGTTTCTTTAGAAACTCCCGATGTGATTTTTACCCCTAGGACCCAAGTGACCTTGACGAATAATCAACAAATCAAAAGGTTCTAGTCAAGTTCAACCCGTCATTATCTTGATTGCGTTAAGCCCACCCGCACGATCCTTGACGAATAATCAACAAAGTCGTACGACCGTCCTAACCAATCCACATATCCATTCGACAGAAAGCATTACAGAGCTACCGCACACTACGCCTCGGCGAATAGCAACGACAAACGTAGCGCGAATACTAAGCAATACTAATCTGAAATGACGGAGTGCTACGTCTAGTTTTTGGCGAAAAACTTTTAACGTAATGAACTTGATATCGTTGAAGGAACCGGATAACATTTTATAAAAATATGGTGACGAAAACCTTTGCTAAAGAGGTCACTCCCGGTGAAAGGATCTCGACTTTTTCCCCATAGAATGAGGTGCAGGATATTCCAGCTGAATACCATAATGCAAAGCAAAAGGCAATTGGCTATAGCGAAGTTTTTTCCCTGACACAAACTTCTGTCCAAGGGGTCATACCCAGTGAAGGGATCTCGGCCCTTGCCTCGTCGACTGAGGTGCTGGATATTCATAACCGAATACCACTGTGCAAAGCAAAAGAGAACGTCCTTGCAATAACAGCATTTTTTTTTGAAAATTGTTCCAACAACATCAGAACAGGTTTGTTTAGCTTGCATTGATCCGAATCAATGCAGTCCCATCAATTGATCACACTAATAAAGAACGAAAATATGATGTACGTATATGCCATCCGCATTCGCCACTGGGTCCCGTCATCACCCGTTAGGTTACTTAACTAACGACGGAGTGGGGACTGGACTAGCGCGGGTGTAAAACATATACAACATCCACTAGTATATATATATCAATATATAATAATCGCTCAAGGCGTGATAAAATGCAACATCACAAAAATGTAATAAGTATCACAGAACAATACAGATATCTGGGATCCCCGGGTTTCATAGAGCCGCTACTGAAACCCGACTTTCCCCTGGTCGTGTGGATAGGCTGTGCAATGAAATCCTAGACCCCTATGGGCGCGGCAAGTTACCCGCCAAAACCTGAAGCGAGGCAGCCCCCTTCAACAACGTGAATGGACTACCCAGCACTTCACGGAATCCGGTAACTTGAGCACCCCTCCTTGGGTGAACCTGTACCCCCTACGAGTGCGGCGAATAGCCCGCCAATTCTAGAGTAAAGCCCCCTCCATCTCAAAGCCATGAGATGCGGACCCGTTGCCCTCTAGAACCCGGCTATCCGTGCACCCCACCACAGGGTAATCCTAGTACAGAAAGTAAAATATACAACGAGTACATTGACCTCAGCCCGGTCGTGCCCCAAAATAATAATATACAAACAGGCAGTAACGGCAGTCCATATGTCAGACGCTCGCCCCGCAATATCAAATGTACATATACAACCAAACTGTACTACAATTGCATCCAGGCTATCCGCCACGACAAATCCGCAACATCACAGCACAACACAGAACATCAACGTGAATGTCACGTTCGCAAATCCGTCTAAAAGGGCTATAACAATTAGCCAGGATTTACCGATCAAATGACATTCACGGTCGCAGATATAATGTAAATACTGTGAACTAACATGTTTAAAATTTTCAATCGACTAAATTTCCTGAAGTGGGCCCTAAGTACAATACCCAGTACTCAAACAAAATCTGGGCCCAAACAGAATAAACCATAAACCCCAATTCCAAGTTTACAGGGCACTGTAGAAAAATGGTACAGTGTTGACTTTTTACTGCGGCGGAACCGCGGCCAGAACATGGGTTTGGCCACGGTTCCGCGGCCTTACTGTGGCAACACATTACCAAATTTTTACAGAACACTTAAAAAACCCTGCACGTATTTCTGCAACACACCAAATATTTTTTTGACAACCAAAAATTTTCGACAGAAACTGATGCTGGGAAATGCGGTTTTTAGAAAATTCGTTCGATCGATATTTTAAATATGTTGGAACAAGCTAGAAAAGGTTAATGGCATGTCTCTAATACCATGAAAGTCTAAGGTAGCGCCCCGGCCCGTCTGTCCGAGGCCAAAATGCGGAAACAAAAACTTTTTCTAAACTAGAAACTGGCGCTACTGCGGACTATAAACCCGGATCGGACCATTAACCTACTACTAGCTAACTGGAGAAAGGGTAGAGAGCTATACCGAGCGATCCGAGTCCTTCGGTCTTTGGCCACCATCCCAAGCTCCTTGCGGCATCACTGATCTCCGGTCTCCTCGTCAGGAGGGCACCACATCGAGAAGTCTATTTACGGGCTCCCACCTCTGAACCGAGGCAACTCGGACACGAAGTTGGCAAGCCGACATGTCCAAGATTGCTGTAGACTGAGTGTAAAAAACTATGTCTCGAGGGTTAATGAAGTTGCCATTTTTGGATGGAGGAAGGAGATATGAACTTTGGAGATGGGCTAAGGAATTTTGTTGCAAGCAAAATGAGACCAATATTTTCCCACCCCAAAATTTGGACACTCCCCCCCATCTCCTAGTGGCCGGCCATATATTGGCAATGGGAAAATCAAGGGTGTGAGCACAAGGAAAGGTGGGGTGAGCATAAGAAAATAGTGGGTGATAATGAGGAATAATGATCACAACAAAGTCTAGTATTATCCGTCCGAACTATAACACGTGCACAAGTGCACGCGTACGTTCGAACCCTGCCATAAATCCATACGGCCTCTACAACGTTTCGCCCGAAACTTGAGAAACTGTCTGTGGAGGACGCTAAAGACTCGTCAATACATTGGCTGTGGATTTAACCACTAGCACGTCAGAGGTATTAGCCGTACGTAACGGGCTATCAGGTATTGACCAAAAGGGAGGTCGATGAGCGAACTCATCCTGACACCCTACTGAGCCTGTCAGTGACAATATCCGTACAGTCCGGTCCGTTCGTCTATGAGCATCGCATGGCGGGCCTAGGGATTGATAAAAGTCAGACCCCCAAAAGCGGTACAAGTCGTGTCGGAGTGTAGCCCAGAACACCCTGAGATGCTATTGGAATACCTACCAGTAAATCTCCTGCCTCGGACGAGGGCTTTGTGTAATGGCTCTCCTAGACACAGCGCGATCTCACCCCCAATACCGGGAGAGACGAAACCCCTGCCGATCCGCTCACTGCCTCCATGTGGCTCGGGACTGTACCCAACTAAAACCTGTTTGCACGACTCCTTTGAGCCGTGGTAGGGTAGTAATCAAAGTACAGTGGGAACTCACACGAGACAAATGACGATCTCAGGTCGATGAACGAACCTGTACACATGTCACCAGGGAACTGCTATCTGACGTCTGGTATAATACCAACTAGCATGTTCCCGGCGAGTCCTGTCCGGTGTACTCATAACCCAATGAGCACATGTATACTTCTTAGGTGAACCAACTGACACCAGTGGCTTGTGAGACTGGCCACCGCCCCTCGTCGGGGTCCCGACTATATACACTAGTCTACTCCGGAGTATCGATGCCCTGTCTCGAAACTCCCACGACTAGGGACCACCTTTAAGGATGTGCTTATGGACTACCCAACTCTCACATATATGATCGCCATCATACTGTTGGTAGTTAAGCAGGATCCTAAGGGCTCTATCAACGTGTAATAGTGAACATGTCACCTAAAACTGTATATGACTGATAAAGACAAACAATCCTAGGTCAATACGATCAGATATAAGTAAACCTCAATATGAATAAGTCTGAAGCATGCTAAACTGGCAATGTAATCTCTATACATGAGTGTAGTGCCAAGTGCTCGTGCTAGTGCCTCAGGTAATAGTATATCATAAATGTGAGGTATGATCAATGTAACCAAATCTGCATGTACGTGGATCCCGTCCACTCGTCACCCAATGACAATCACCATCATGCATGTAAATATCATAAAGCATGTGCATGGGAATAATATGAGGATATGAACCATCCGTGTCCATCGCGACACGTCAAAATCATGGAACCGGAGTGCCCAGCATCGACACTCGAAAACATCATGAAAACTGTGCCCAGCATCGGCACGTAAATCCTCATATATCGGGCTCCGTCAGTCCGGATCGGCCCACGGGCTCTGTCTGCGGTATCGGCCCCGGCAGTACGCCCATATCCATCTATCGACTCTGGTCAGCATCCTCCGGATAACCTCCAGGTCCAACCAATCACCGATAGGTACTCGCCACCCTGCTAGGCTCATCGTCTGCTCCACGAAAAACATTTCTTGCCCCGGGGAACCGTACCGGGTCCACCATGTACCCGCAATCGGCCTCATCCGCCTCCACGAATCAGGTTTCACATGTCGCTCTCAGCACCGAGAAAACACATGGTGGACGCACTGAAATATCATATCAAGGGTAACCGGGTTTTAAAACAATTACATATTCTCTTTTTGAAACACCCACGGTTCCCAAAAACCAGAAATATCATGGAAACAACATATCTCAATGCGTATAATCAGAAAGCATGATGTATGCGACATGTAAAGAAATGTAAGAAACATACACTGAATGCAACAGTACTACAGTGTAGTGACATGGCAATTATCGATGATGAAGTGTGTGAGCCGGCAAACAAGTGTACGTGGAACATACGCATCATCGATAATGGTGCTGGTGTCCTAGCAGCATGACTGAAATATATCAACAATACAAGCGATGCAATGCAAATAGCATGAATATGCGGAATCGAATAATCAACGCAACAGTAAAGAACCTGCCTCAACAGATATATCATGCAACCTTGCCTTTTGAAATAAGACGAATCAGGGCTTTTGGTAAAATAAGGGCTACGGTGTTTTTATGAAAAGATGCGTCTTTTGAAAATATCCTTACAAACCCTTTTGCCTATCTTTAAAATATCCCCGATTTGTTAGTTTTGAAATAGGTATGACTCGGGTCTAGTCTAACGCCTACTATATGAACTACGAACCCAACAATCAAGTCAATCGAGAGGGGTATGGAAACCACCTAAATCTGAGTCGATATACATATATATATATATAGTCGGTGATCTCGCCTCAATAGCATCACGTACGATACAGTATATCATATAACATCCTCGAGTCATGAGTGCGGATCTAACATCAATATAAAGCTCGTACGGTAAATCGTCGTACGGCATCCCAATAGCTGGGTACGGGTCAATATCACATTCATCTCATCACGTATCCGGTATCGCTACCATCATATCACATCACAAATACGAACTCCGTCATATCGCCGAATCTCACGGCCTCAATCAAACCTCATCGACTCATCTCAATCCCATGTATCATCCTCAATCCCGTATATGAACACATAGTCCCATACCCATGTTTAGATATACACAGCTCCATATGCGCACAGATAAATGAAAGAATGCATGCAAGTATATGTGTACGTGTAAGTGTAGGTGCAACCACTACTCTAGGGTTTCGCACTATACTAAACCAATACATCCTTATCACCAATAATACCATTATTACCCTCAATAATCCTAAACAACACATAATAAATATATGTGTGTGTACGTATTCGTATACATCACCACGGACTGCGGGGGTGCTATACGCCATCCACCCGACTTCTCCCCGTAGATATAAATCTACTCACCTTGCTTCTTATGTGCCGATGCCGATGTCGCTATCTTCATCTTCTTTGCCTCAACATCACGTAGGGTACCTACAAGTATATCACAACGCTAAAGCACATGAAAATCACATCGGAAACCAAAATAGCACATGCTACTCGCATAGGTAAAAACCTATCACCTCGCATGTAAACACGTTCAATATCCACTTGTCGTTGACGTCCAAACGCCACCCGACAGAAACGAATCACCAAATACCAAAATCCATGCTAAAACAAGTCGTAAATCATACACCAACTCAAGCAAATCAACCCAGATTTTACCCTAACTGGAATCAGTCAAAACTTGACATACCCAGGGTCAAGACTAAAGGAAATAGGGCCATGCACAAAAATCGAGGCAATTCCCTCCTGCTCTGGCCGCAATTTGCGGCCAGAAGGAATAAATTGGCGGCCGTACATTTGAGTTGGGGGCTAGGGTTTGGTGTGGTGGTTCCATGGTGGCTGCACATCTCACTGTCAACTCAGTTTTATTTTTGGGGTCTCGGGGTGATAACAGATTCTTAAATACGATCACAGATTCACATTTTTTCTCCGACATCGTCTCATAAATCCGTATTCTGGTTTCAGGTTTGGGTCTAAAATAACATGACACCAGGGTTTCTAAGGTCACCACAATCCTCAATTTCATCTTTAATCTCAGATCTCACATAAACCCTAACTTAAAGTTTCACAAATCCACCAAACGACAACATACCGACATGAAACTAGAATGGATGCACAAGAAATGAGATACTACTCTAATAGGTGCAGAAATTACCTCCTTTGGCAACTCAAGAAAATTCTTGAGTTGCTCAAAGTCCTCCAAATCCAATCTTGCTAGGTTCAATGTGTAGCTAGTGAGCTTGGGAGCAAGTTTTGTGAAGTTCCCAAAGAGCCGAAGTCTGCCAGGTGCTTAGAACAGAAAAGTTAAGGCAGAAGCGGCTCAGGTATCGAGCCAACAAGAGGGCCAAGGCTTCAGCCAAATGGAATCGTGTGAAGTTCCATGTGCAGGGTTGCCCCGCGACGACGGCTGAGTCGGACGTGAGAATCAGCAATTCCTTCGAGCCTTTGAAGTGCTTTCAGAAAAATGCCATGACCGCCAGAATCAAGAAGACAGCGGTCCGAACAATGTTACAAAGAGACGTGTCCCGGCCCCAACAGAAAAGGTATGACACTGTCTCTTCAAGAGTCTATCAAGCACTCTGTGCCGCACGAAAGCAGTGGGGCAAACCCAGAAAAGAAGCGCCAGCACCATTCAAGAACCTGGTTAGGCCAGCCGCCTTCAATCGACTACCAACTACCGAAACAAGGGGGTCAAGACAGCGATTCGTGAAATTAGCTGCCAATGATAGAAAGACGGCCGGATATATCATCCATACGGTCTATATGGCGGGCGGGCGCCCCAGCGACAACCTTCGCAGCAAAATCAAGGATGGGGCCACCACATCCCAAGCCCAATCTAGCCTGAATGTGGTTGCCGCTGCCCAAGAACAGCCGCCCCCGCTGGACGAAGAAAACCCTCTCGATGAGGATGATAGGCCGAAAGACCCCTCGGTCCACGCAGAGTCAAGCTCGGACAGCGAGGAAGAGCCGACTTTCCGCCCCAGGACTGTGGAGCAAGAGCTGCTTCAAGAGCTTCGAAAAAAGCTCAGGAGCAAAGATAAAGAGATGGACAAGCTCTATTCGAAGATTGACGACTTAACGAACGTGGTGATGCAACTTACGGCTCAAATTGCTCGAGCGCCTCCTAATCAAGCACAAGCCGCTACTAATCAGCCGGGTGATGACAATCCAAGGCAGCCAATGCCTGTTCCTTTAGGACCAAGACTGGTCGAGCCGCATGAAAGCCGGCCACATTCCGCTTCTGGGGACGCCTTGGCCCCAGATAACACTATCCCGCTAATACAGGATCGGATAATGGATTTGGTCACCAGCAAGGTTAAAACATTGGTGGCCGAAGCTGAAGCTCAGAAAGAAATCGGCAGTAGCGGGCGGCCATATCCCGCGCAGTACGATCTGATTGAATTCCCAAGCGGCTATGTTATTCCTAAGTTCGGAAGATTTGATGGAACAGGGAATGCAAATCAGCACGTCGCCCACTTCAAAGCATCGTGCGGAAATACAGGGGGCAATGACGCGCTCCTTCTTCGTCAGTTTGTCAACAGCCTGACCGGCGTCGCCTTCGACTGGTATGCGAGTATACCGGACGGGTCCGTCATTACCTTTGCCCAAATGGAATCTCTGTTTCGGCAAAGGTTCATGAGTGTCAGTGATAAAATCTCCATTGCCGACCTTGTGAGGACCAAGCCGGGGAAGAATGAAAGCAACACCAACATTATTGCCCGATGGCGTAATCTCACGGTCAAGTGCGAACCGCCGCTGGAGCAAGACCTGTCCGTCAGCCTTCTCGTTGGGAACCTCAGCAATTGGATGGTCCCATTCTTGTGTACAGCAGGCCTCAAGACATTTCAAGAGCTGACCAGGAAAGTCTAAATGCTGGAACGCTCGAAGCAAGAGTCCCCGCCGGACTCTCAGAGAGACAAAACTTGGAAAAGCAAGCGGGACGACAGCCGTAGAAGCGGGAGTTCCAGCAGTACCAATGCCTTCAATGCGTCCGACGATGAAGAAAAGCGAAGGGCGGGCGAATCCAAAACCAACCGGTCTCGAAAGCCATTACTGGGAGGAGATGGGCCTTCCCTAGAGGAGAAGAAGAACAAGGTTTACTCTTTCAGAAGGGACAAGGTCCGTAAGATATTTAAAGATGCCTTGAACAACGGCCTACAATTGCCGGAGTCGAAAAGACCCCAAGAAGCAAAAATGACCGACAATCCTTTGTATTTCCCGTACCACCGAGTAGTGAGCCATGCGATCGAGGATTGCTATATCTTCAAAGACTGGGTCGAGAAGCAGTACAAGGCTGGAGAGATCGAGCTGTCCAAAAGTGTGTTGGTGAACAACCAAGTTGCAACCACCAACTTTATACAGACAGAAACTGAAGCCTTCTGGGAGCAGACAGCTGAACCCGCTGCCCTGAGAAATGAAACGGACTCATCGCGGCCTCCGTGGAGTACGCACATATCTAATAAGATGAAGAAGATGATAAAGCTACTTCGGAAAGAACCCAGGACGGAATGGGGAGGGCAGAAGAAGCCTACTAGTCCAGCTGCCAATGCGGCTCCATCAGGCTCAAAATCCAAGAAGCTCAAGAAGAAGAAAAGTGCAGCTCGGCGCGAAAAAGAGTCTGCAGGGAGATCTACCATTCAAAAATATATCGATTCCCTCGAAGAATATGAACAAAAGGAAAGAACATTGATTCAGTTGAAGGAGTTCTTCCCTGTACAAGCGGTTGAAATTCTGGAGGAGTTAGAAGAAGACTCCAATGAAGAGATCCCAGTAGTGACTTTCTACGCCATCCATCTTAGCAGCGACTCCGAGGATGAGCTCTGTTTTCCCGAAGAGGACGAGGAGCTCACCACAAAGGCCAATCAAATCCAGCTCAGAAGCGGCAGGGCTCTACCGCAAAATCAGGGCAACGCCCCAAAAGGGAAGGAAAAACAAGTCACTAATGAAGAAGATGGCAGAGAACTGGCTGATGAAAACATAGGTCCTTCCTCGGTGGACTATAATATCTTGGCACATCTTCGGAAGCTTCCGTCTCTCCTGAGCATCTACGACGCCTTGGTCCTATCTAAGGAGCTTAGAGATGTTCTCATTCACGCTCTACAAAACCCCGAGCAGTATCAGGCTCACTTTGCGGAAATTAATATGAAAGAAGCCCAGCACGCTTTGCATGCCGCCGCAGTCACATTTAAGGATGAAGACTTGCTACTGGGAACGGTTGAGCATAATCGGCCGCTTTACGTGACCGGGTACAGCGACGGAGATCGAATTAATCGCATATTGATTGATCCGGGGTCCTCAGTGAACATCATGAACTTGCGAACTCTGAAGAGTTTGTCAATGGACGTCCGACACCTATCAAGGGAAAGGATTGTCATTCAAGGCTTCAACCAAAATTGCCAGCAAGTTCTGGGGTCTATAGCTTTGCCAATCAAATTTGGGGATTTGCAAACTGAAGCTAAGATATATGTGATCGACGCCGACACATCTTATAAGATTCTCTTGGGGCGGCCGTGGCTCCACGATTACGGCATCATTCCGTCAACTCTCCACCAATGCATGAAGTATACTAAAAATGGCGAAGAAAGACGCATTGACGGAGACATCCAGCCGTTCGGTGTGCATGAAGTCCGATATGAAGATTCTCGGTACTTTATGAACCACCAAAATGCTAAGCCACAACTGACTGAGGATAGACCGGCCCCAAGACTCAAAAGCAAATCTGAGCCGGCTATCACTTTCAAAAGCAAAAACGTCCAAGTTTGCCCCCGTTTTGGTAGCGACACTGATGAGTCCGATGCTGGAAGCCCGTCCTTCCGTAAAACTCGCCCTCATTTCGGCAGCGATACGGACGAATCTGTAACTGAAGGCCCATCTAGCAGCAAAGTCCGCCCTCATCTTGGCAGTGACACTGAAGAGTCAGAAGAAGAGGACCTGCTGTGCAACAGCTGTGCAGATTGGCCCCCCATGCAGCAAGCGAAACTACGAGAGACCTTCAAAGTCGCAGAAGGGTCCCTAGCCGTCACAAGGGTGCCGGAGCAGATGTGCAAAGAGCTCGATGCGTTGTCAGTCTCCACCGTGGACCAGCTGAAAACTTTCTACGTCCCCGGGAGGAAAAATGGACAGAAGGGCATCCTGTTTTACGGGTCAACCCCCGTTGTGCACCCGGACGATCTTTCTGTCGCGTGCCTTCCCTATGAAAGAGGCATAAGAGCCGTCCTCAATCCCAGATACTATGCGCCCGAGATGCGGGAATACTTTAAGAAGTGCGGATGCCGGTTATATCAAACGGAATCCGAAGCAAAGTTTTACGAAGGGCTATGGTATCCGCGCCAGGTCCGAGCACTCATCGATGGACGAATTCCAGATAGACGGGGTATAGGCTACATTCAACCTGATTCCAAAGCGTGCTACATGATCCATGTTGGTGAGGCCAGCGAAAGATCAAATGATGACGACGAGATAGCCGAGCCAGAAGAAGCCCCTCAAAAGCTCAAAGATGGCGGACAAGCAACCTTTGACGAGCTAACCGAGGTTGACTTAGGAACGCCCGATAATCCAAGGCCGACCTACATCAGCTCGCTCTTGTCAGAGGAAATGAAAGCGCAGATAATTGCCCTGCTGCATGAGTTCGTCGACTGCTTCACGTGGACATACAAAGAAATGCCTGGCCTTTCCTCTGAAGTGGCCGTACATAAGTTGGCTATATCTCCCGATGCTAAGCCAGTCAAACAAGCTCCTCGAAGAATGAGAAGGGAGTTGGAAGAAAAGGTCATTGAGGAAACCAAGAAACTCATCGATGCCGGCTTCATCAGGGAAGAGAAATATGCGGACTGGATCGCATGCATAGTCCAAGTGAAGAAGAAAAATGGGCAGATCCGAGTTTGTGTCGATTTCAGGGACCTCAACAAGGCATGTCCAAAGGACGACTTCCCGCTACCGGTCATGGAAATGATGGTCGATGACACCTCAAATTACGAGTTGTTCACCTTTATGGATGGCTCGTCTGGATATAATCAGATCAAGATGTCGCCTGAGGATGAGAAGCACACAGCATTTCGAACCCCGATCGGAATATATTGCTACAAGGTGATGCCGTTCGGACTGAAGAACGCAGGTGCTACATATCAAAGGGCAATGACTATTATCTTTGATGACCTAATCCATAAAGTCGTCGAATACTATGTTGATGACCTAGTCGTCAAAACTAAGGCCAAGGCCGACCACATCCAAGATCTTAGGACCGTTCTCACCAGACTGAGGGAATACGATCTGAAGATGAATCCTTTAAAGTGCGCTTTTGGCGTCTCATCGGGAAAATTCCTGGGCTTCATAGTTCGACATCGAGGGATCGAAGTTGACCCATCAAAGATAAAGGCCATCATGGAGATGCCCCTTCCGAAGAGTCTGACGCAGCTAAGGTCTTTTCAAGGCAAGCTTGCTTATATACGGAGGTTTATCTCAAATTTATCGGGAAGATGTAGGCCCTTCTCAAAGCTCATGAAGAAAGGAGCTCCTTTTATCTGGGATGCCGAATGTCAAGCAGCGTTCGAAACCATCAAACAATACTTGTTGCACCCTCCAGTGCTGGCCGCTCCCATTCCAAATAAACCGCTGATTCTCTACACTGCCGCGCTGGATGAGTCACTCGGTGCGCTCCTTGCCCAGAATAACGAGGAGGGAAAAGAAAATGCCCTCTACTACCTTAGTCGAACTCTAGTCGGGGCGGAACACAACTATTCCCCAATCGAAAAGCAATGCCTGGCTCTGATATTTGCAGTGAAGAAGCTGAGGCACTATCTGCTTGCTCATCGGGTTATGCTGATCTCCAAGGTCGACCCGCTCAAACACTTGATGACCAGAGCGAGCCTAGCCGGCAGAATGGCAAGATGGGCTGTCATGTTACTTGAGTTTGACATAGTTTATACTCCTCAGAAAGCAGTGAAAGGGCAAGCTCTTGCAGACTTCCTCGCCGCTCATCCTATACCAGAAGGGTCGCCGCTAAATTGTGAGTTACCCGACGAACAAGTGCTGCACCTCGAGGGAGATGAGCCATGTTGGGAGCTCTACTTCGATAGGGCCTCATCGATAAGGACCTCCAGTAAATCAAGCGTCCCGGAGATAAAAGCAGGGATAGGATTGGTGTTCATCACACCATCAATGGGAACCCTACAGCGTTCCTTCGCTCTCACCGAGCCTCGGACAAACAATGAAGCTGAGTATGAAGCTCTGATAGCTGGTTTGGAGCTCGCCATAGAAATGGAAATCCGTCGGCTATGAGTTTACGGTGACTCCCAGCTCGTCGTCAACCAAGTAAGCGGTGATTATAAAATATACAAACCCGAGTTAGCTCGGTACAGAGGCCGAGTGGTGGAACTCATGAAACGGTTCACTCACATTGAACTAATGAGAGTCCCTAGAGCGTTGAATGGAAAGGCTGACGTACTCGCTCGCTTAGCCAAGGAGCTGGCCGATCCTGACATGGACGAAATTCTGATCACAGTCAGGAGCCGACAAATTCTACCCCCAGTCTCTCTACGAGAAGAGGAAAGCGCGGAACAGAAGAGCAGTCCTGCCGAAGAAGCTTCGATCATCTAAGACGAGCCCGATTGGAGAGAACCCTTCATAGAGTACCTCCGATACGACAAGCTTCCCGAAGAAAAATCTGCGAGGATTCAGCTGAAGAAAAGAGCTCTCCGATACGTGTTTGTAAATGACACATTATACCGCAGGTCATATGACCAACTCTGGCTCAGGTGTCTGTCGTTGGCCGAAGCCCAAAAGGTCATGAAAGATGTTCACTCGGGCGTTTGCGGTGCTCACCAATCTGGCCCCAAGATGCGACTTCAAATCAAACGGCTTGGGTATTATTGGCCCACCATGATACGAGATTGCGGAGAACATGCAAAGAAATGTCAGATCTGCCAAATCCATGGTGATTTCATTCACAAGCATCCCAATCCGTTGCATCCTACGGTGGCGTCGTGGCCCTTCGAAGTTTGGGGCACCGACATTGTTGCCCCAATTGATCCTCCATCATCTAAAGGCCACCGGTTCATACTGGCCACGACAGATTACTTCTCCAGATGGGCTGAAGCTGTCCCGCTAAAAGAAGTCAAGACAAAAGATATTCTGACATTCTTCCAGCATAATATTCTATACCGCTTCGTTACACCAAGAAGAATCATTTCTGACAACGGGCCCTCTTTCAAGAGCTTCAATGTCTCAAGGTTCGCTACTCAGCACAAGATAGACTGGAGATATTCCTCCATCTATAATCCAAGAGCCAATGGGCTAGCCGAAGCCTTCAATAAGACTCTATGCAAGCTCCTGAGGAAAAATGCTTCAGCCAACAAGAGAGACTGGAATCTCAAACTTCACGAGGCGTTGTGGGCATATCGTACCACGCACCGTACTCCAACACAGTCCACCCCATACTCATTGCTCTTCGGAGTGGAGGCGGTCCACCCCCTCGAAGTCGAAGTTCCAAGCTTAAGAATGGCCATTCAGCACGAGTTGACGGAGGAGGAAAACGTTCTCCGACGACTCGAAGAGCTCGATGCCCTCAAAGAAAAGAGGCTCGCGGTGCAGCAAAATCTGGAGCTATACCGAGCCCAAATGTCACGGGCCTATGACAAGATAACCCGTCTCCGCGCTTTCAAGAAAGGTGAATTGGTGTTGGTCCTCAAAAGACCGATCATCCTCAATCGACATGCCAAGGGAAAATTCGAGCCAAACTGGGAAGGACCATACGTCATCGAGAAAGTGTTCGACGGAGGATCCTACCAACTAATAAGTGCCGAGGGAGAAAGGCCCATGCCACCCATCAATGGCCGATATCTTAAGAAATACTACATATGAATGCTCCAAGTCGCAGGCGAATTGAGCACATCAGCCCTACGGTCTGGATCAAACATCCTACAAAACCGTATACAATCCACGGGCGTAAATAAACCCTATTTCTCCCAAATCCTGCCGGTGAGACTACTTTTAAAGTCCCACCAGCGGTAAAAAAAAAGAAGGAAAGAAAAAAAAAAGAAAGAAGAAAAAAAAGAGAAAAATAAAAAGGTATGTCCACAAGCAAAACGGGCACGGATGAAAACCCGAAAGGGCTCCGTGAGTAAAAACAGCAGGACTACCGGCGAGTTTGTGAAAACCCGAAAGGGCGCAAACTCGTGAAAAGAGATGAATACACTCGCAAAGTCCTCTCGACCTTGTGAGGAGAAAACCCCTGCGTGAGATCCTTACGACTCACAAAGGAGCAACACACTTAGGAATCCTCACGATTCCTAAGGAGAAAATACACCTGCGGGATCCTTACGACTCGTAGGGAGAAAATGCTTTTATGGGACCCTCACGGCCCATAAAATTGAAAAGCCTTAGGTGATAGGGACCCAAACCTGTCTCCTAAGACATCGTTCCCCAACGGGCAATGGCAAATGATGAGTCGCTCCTGGCATTTCGCTTCAGTGTTAGCGGTGCTGATGCCGACCAAAAACCCAAATCCCAAGTCCTCCCAAGGCAAATGATGAGTTGCTCCTGGCATTATTCCAGTGCAGCAATGCTGATGCCAAACAAGATCCAAATTCCAAGTCCCCAACCCCAAAGTGGCGAATGATGAGTCTCTCCTGGTACCATATTCCAGTGTAGCGATGCAGACGCCAACCAAATTCTAAATCTCATACCCCAACGACGAATGATGAGTCGCTCCTGGTACCACATTCCAGTCCAGCGATGCAGACGCCAAAAAAGCCCTGAAATTTTTCCGGCCCTACGGTCTGGATCATACATCCTGTAAAACCGTATACAATCCATGGGCGTAAAACAATCCCAACCTCTCCCAAGTCCTACCGGTGAGACCACATTCAAATTCCCAAAAAAAAAAATCCCAAATCCTCCCGGGGAAAATGATGAGTTACTCCTGGCATTATTCCAGTGTAGCAATGCAGATGCCAAACAAAAACCAAAATCCCAAAATCCCCTAAATGACAGATGATAATTCGCTCCTGGTACCATAATCCAGTATAGCGATGCTAATGTCAACCTAAATCAAAATCAACAAGTCAACTTTCACTCCGACACCGCAAAAAGCGGAGCAAGTCAGAATCCAAGCTCGACACCGCAAGAAGCGGAGCAAGTCAAGTCTACCCCTGACACTGCAAGAAGCAGAGCAAGTCAAATCAAGCATCGACCGTCCAAGTCGCAAAAAGGGCAGCATCGACCGTCCAAGTCGCTAAAATGGCAGCACCGACCGTCCAAGTCGCAAAAAGGGCAGCACCGACCGTCCAAGTCGCAAAAAGGGAAGAACCGACCGTCCACGTCGCTAAAAGGGCAGCACCGACCGTCCAAGTCGCAAAAAGGGCAGAACCGACCGTCCACGTCGCTAAAAGGGCAGCACCGACCGTCCAAGTCGCAAAAAGGGCAGAACCGACCGTCCACGTTGCTAAAAGGGCAGCACCGACCGTCCAAGTCGCTAAAATGGCAGCACCGACCGTCCATGTCGCAAAAAGGGCAGAACCGACCGTCCAAGTCGCTAAAATAGCAGCACCGACCGTCCAAGTCGCTAAAATGGCAGCACCGACCGTCCAAGTCGCAAAAAGGGCAGCACCAACCGTCCAAGTCGCAAAAAGGGCAGCGCAGGATTCCTACAAAGCGGGAACCAGATCACTCCGGGCCAGGGAAAACGTCTATCACGGACACTCCGTCTCGGAGACATGTCAAGCAACGACCGTCCATATCGTAAAAAGGGCAGTGCCAGCTTCCCAAAAGCGGAAACCAAATCAAGTCGCCTCTACGTGAAAGAAGATCCATCAATTTCATGCACACGACCCACATATGTGGTGTGCATTTATTGATGGGGGGCAATTTGTTGGGGTAAAAATTTACACCCCGGTTGACCAAGTCAAAATCAAAGTCAACCCCAAGCCAAGTGGGCCCAAGCCCAGATCCAGTGGGCCCATGCCCGGGTCGAGCCAGAACATGAAGCGGCTGGCCTCCCCCCATGCTAAGATAAAAATTTTGTAATAAATAATTTTGTTGCATTTCTTTCAGTTTATTTTATGGATAAATGTAAGAAAAATAGGCATAAAGCCAAATTTTTGTAAAGCCCATGGCTTATGTGCAAAAAGAAATGGCACATGAGCCATGGGATAGGCAAAATGCTATTTTGTGAAGCCCAAGGGGCTATGTGTAAAGTGTATAGCCTATAAAGGCAAAGGATAATGAAAATATAACACAACTTTTTCTCTCTCTCAAAATTTTTTCTTCAGATCTGAGATCTTTTCTCCTTCTTCAAGGTTCCAAAACCTTCCTTTTTCTCTTGAATTAAACCAAGAGTTTTACTCTTCTTTTTATAAAACAAATTAGTTTTTCACCACAAAACCCATAAAGGGGAACTCAGATCTTCCATTAGATCTCAAAAAGAAGAGATTTTTAGAAATCCCATATCTCTTGATCTTCAAGATCCAGCTAACAGAGGAGGAGGAAGAAGAACATCGTTCACTAAACCAAAAAAAAAAACACTCAGGAGTCCAACTCCTCTCTGATTTCTCTTCTGAGAAATATTTTTAGGCTAAAAGCCTCTTTTTCTCGCCGGCGCTCAAGCGCAGAGCGCTCGCGTGCCGACACGTGGCGCGCTTGCGCTCCAGCGCAAGCGCTCGAGCGCAAGTCGCCCCCGTGCCGACACGTGGCGCGCTTGCGCTCAAGCGCAAGCGCTCGACCGCAAGTCGCCCCCGTGCCGACACGTGGCGCGCTTGCGCTCCAGCGCAAGAGCTCGACCGCAAGTCGCTCCCGTGCCGACACGTGGCGCGCTTGCGCTCCAGCGCCCAGCGCTCAAGCACAGAGCGCCTACGTACCGACACGTGGCACTCTAGCGCCTGAGCACACAGCACCTAGGCGCACAGCGCCCAAGGTGCTGTCCCTACGCATCCTTTGGATGTCTTTTACCCTTTTTATATATTTACATGTATATATGTACATATGTATACATATTTACATACACACATACTCCACGACACTGTCCCTGTTAGAAAAAAATTTCTAACGGGGCGCTGCCCCGCACCCCGCAAGGGGGCTGCTAGCCCCCTTGACCCCCAGCCTGCTATCCGGGTAGCGGGACCTCCGTAAAAACTCTGCGTGGCTCCCGATATATTTAAACCCCCCTCCAAAACAAAACACACGTACACTGCACATTGAGTTTGCATGACCAGTTTAACCCGTTAATCGGAGGTTCCCTCGCCCCAAAGGCGGGGGGTAATTAACGGCAGCTTAGTTCGCGGCTGTCGGAGATTCGGATCCCCATAATCATTAAACCCCGGCCTACCCTAGGCAGGGGGAATCTGTAGTACGCCTGACAAGCTTGCGCGTATTCCCATCTCAATGGGGTGACAAAAAACACCCTACAAAAACATGCACCCAACATGCGCGAAAATCCAAATCGGTGCATCCATCGCGCACGAATGAAATCTAAACCCTGCGCACTCAACATGCACGGAATCATAAAATCCAATAGCAAACGTCGAATATGCGTAAGTCCAGTCGAAAGCACGGAGTGCAAGAATCATAAATATCAGGGTCAAGTCGACGATATATAATGTGGCTCAATCAAAATCAAGTGTACCGCGATGGAAAATCTCACAACCGTGTGCATCAGCGTGTACAAATCAAATCAAAACACTAAAAGTACATGAAAACTACGCTGGAAGCATAAATCAAATCACCGGCATAAAATAGGCATGAATCACAATCAATACCTCAAGATTAATAATTATGCGCAAGGTATAAATACCCAGTAGGTGCAACCATGGTGCACAAAATCAAATATCATGGAACTCAGTCATCAAGACTAAATCATGCAAATAGATCGCCAAAATACCGAAATCCCAAGTGACGGATACGTGATAGTCACATCACAAAATCACAAATCATAAATCATAAATACCGTCGTCGGTATATCCTCCTTCGAGGTCGAGAAGGTGCCGGTACATCCGATGCTACCGGCGCAAGATATCCACTTGCCTCTTGCTCGCGGCTGGCGTCCTCTGCCTCTGGTTCCAGGTCTTTCCTGTAGATTACCAATCTCGCAATCCATCGGCCCATCAGCCCGGTCAGGTGTGCTGACAGGAACGATTCCGTTCTGGCACTTCCCTGGTCATCTCTCGGTCAATCCTCACGATCGCTCGTAACGCAGCACATCTCTGGCGCCGACCTCTGGTCCTCTAAATGCACTTCACACATCGGCTCCTGGTGCAATTCTTCTTGCAGCAGTGTACTGGAAGGAATCCCTGCTCAAGGTCTCTTCTGATCTCGCCTAAGCCAAACTGTACGGAGGCTGGTACTCTGGCATAATCTTTTCTTGCTCTCTGGACATCTGCGTCCTTAGTACAACATCTCCTCGGAAGCTGGTCGCATCCCTGTGCCTCTGTATGCATATCCGACCTTTAATCTTAACGGAGTGTAGTAACAGCTCATCTGCCTCTCGCACGAACTTCTTGTCCCGCTTGTCTGTATCATCGACCATTTGACGTCGCGTCTTTATCTGCGCACTGCAATGTCCTCGGCTACAGTCCCTCCGAAGTCTCTAACACGGACTCGAAATCACGAGCTCGGTATCTTCGTCACTCAGTAGAAGATATCTAGCTGATCACGTCCTCAGCATGCGTATCGCATCTCTGATGTCAGCGGAGTGGAACGTCATCTCGTCGAAATCTCATGCGAACTCTACTCCACTCTGCTTCAATATCGACTGATTCGGACTCATCTCATCGTGGCTACATAGGCTGCGCTCCAACGGCTACACTCGTATCTGGAGTCTCCCAAGCAGTGTCCCATCACATGATATCCGAATGATGTCGAATCGTCCGATCGACTCGTCAGAACCTCATAATCCCCCAAGAACTCAACACCTCGGGTACAGTTTAATAGTATCGAGTACATACCACAGCATCGGTGGTCCAGCCGTAGAAGGGCAAACCCAAGCCTCACTAATGGCGCTGCGGAACTGCCGCAAACCCTAAGGTTCAAAGGCTTTCACACGGTCATTATGTCGAGTTAGGGTTTCATTCTTCTAGAGGGTCCATAGAATCACTTGCATGTCTTTCCGAATACTTTAAACTTGGAAAATGGGTTCCTGACATTCGATCGTCTCAATCGACTCTCAACGAATCTGCGTGAAGTCGCCTCTAGCTGGAATCAATCTATCTGATGACCTCGCATCAGGGTAAGCGAACGAACCACATGTCCTAGTCATCAATCCTCGGTGACTAGCGACTCACCGTCATATCTCTAAGAATATGCTCATGCTGTAGTAGCTCCAATCATCTGGGCGATATCTCATCTTCCGCAGCAGCAACTGGCTCCTTCGTCCGTGCGCTGGACAACGCCTCAATCGTCCTGGATAAGCGATAATATCAACGGTCATCACATCCTGGCTGGCCTCTATCAGTGGCTCAATCCTCGGGTGCCGATCAGCACATCCGGAAATCTCGTAAAAGCGATCAATCCAACGCTCATAGCGCGAAAACACAATAAGACGACTCCTCAATTTGCAATCATAAGTCTCTGGAATCACGCCCTGGTCAGTCCTCGTCCACGACGAGCTCATGCTGACGCAACTCAAGCCGTAGCTCACTCTGCCCGTGCAATCGCGGCAGCAAAACCATAACCAGTATCGATGAGGATAGATCATAGGAAGGAATATAATACGGTGCAAGGAAATGTACAACCTAAGGTTTCTTAAGCGGAGTGGCGTGTCGTAAGTATGCCGCGGAACATACCCACGGTACGTCACTCTACTTTAGTCACCTATTCCATCAACCAAGGGTCATCCAACGCGACGAAAGTTCGGGTATAATACTCCCTCGACTAAGTCTAAGTTCCGTAAGGTCAAGCCTAAGTTCCGTATATAGATAACGCCCTAGGCTCCACATAGTCAAACTTAGACTCGAACCAAGGTCAACCTAGTGCTCTGATACCAACTTTGTCACAACCCGAAAGAGCACGTGACTGTCCCTTGAACCATATGAAGTCTATAGGACCCCATCTGATCCAAGTAAGCCAAAAGCCCAGAAATCTAAAACCATTTAAAGAGTAAATAGGGAAAACTGGTTTTAAGAAGTAAAGAAATCAAAGTTTTTAAACAACTAAGCCGAATATGCATTTTTTTAAAAATGTGTAACCTTTCCTGAAAATTTCGGCAGAGTTTCCTTTGTAAAAACTGGCCCCGAACGGGGTACAACAAGAATAATATATATGGAATGATAAAAGGCATCCCCAAGCGGGAGCTAGCTCTTCGTCAATCGACGGTCACAACCACGCAAGCAATAATAATATACAACGCCAAAGGGCGAGGATCAAAACCCAAAAAGAAACTCAAAACAGCCAGAAAACCGTAATACTACAAGCGCGACTCTAAGGTCGAAATAATACAACACTGTTTTCTAAGTCTGAAACAATATACAAGTTTTGGCTGATGGAATTTCTAGATACAATTAATAATACATGTACAATGGCGGTTCTGATACAAAAGAACCCACCTACCCAAGAAAGTCACCCATAAGGAAGCAGTGTGCCAGAAATGCCGCTATGGAATCTGTACGGCAAAAACCTGCAAGAACTGTGGCACAACGGGGGTGAGTTACCAACTCGTGAATAGAAAATATCTACAAGCAGAAATCGAATGAATGACCCATCCTAGGTCAATACGATCAGATATAAGTAAACCTCAATATGAATAAGTCTGAAGCATGCTAAACTGGCAATGTAATCTCTATACATGAGTGTAGTGCCAAGTGCTCGTGCTAGTGCCTCAGGTAATAGCATATCATAAATGTGAGGTATGATCAATGTAACCAAATCTGCATGTACGTGGATCCCGTCCACTCGTCACCCAATGACAATCACCATCATGCATGTAAATATCATAAAGCATGTGCATGGGAATAATATGAGGATATGAACCATCCGTGTCCATCGCGACACGTCAAAATCATGGAACCGGAGTGCCCAGCATCGACACACGAAAACATCATGAAAACTGTGCCCAGCATCGGCACGTAAATCCTCATATATCGGGCTCCGTCAGTCCGGATCGGCCCACGGGCTCTGTCTGCGGTATCGGCCCCGGCAGTACGCCCATATCCATCTATCGACTCTGGTCAGCATCCTCCGGATAACCGCCAGGTCCAACCAATCACCGGTAGGTACTCGCCACCCTGCCAGGCTCATCGTCTGCTCCACGAAAAACATTTCTTGCCCTGGGGAACCATACCGGGTCCACCATGTACCCGCATTCGGCCTCATCCGCCTCCTCGAATCGGGTTTCACATGTCGCTCTCAGCACCGAGAAAACACATGGTGGACGCACTGAAATATCATATCAAGGGTAACCGGGTTTTAAAACAATTACATATTCTCTTTTTGAAACACCCACGGTTCCCAAAAACCAGAAATATCATGGAAACAACATATCTCAATGCGTATAATCAGAAAGCATGATGTATGCGACATGTAAAGAAATGTAAGAAACATACACTGAATGCAACAGTACTACAGTGTAGTGACATGGCAATTATCGATGATGAAGTGTGTGAGCCGGCAAACAAGTGTACGTGGAACATACGCATCATCGATAATGGTGCTGGTGTCCTAGCAGCATGACTGAAATATATCAACAATACAAGCGATGCAATGCAAATAGCATGAATATACGGAATCGAATAATCAACGCAACAGTAAAGAACCTGCCTCAATAGATATATCATGCAACCTTGCCTTTTGAAATAAGACGAATCAGGGCTTTTGGTAAAATAAGGGCTACGGTGTTTTTAAGGAAAGATGCGTCTTTTGAAAATATCCTTACAAACCCTTTTGCCTATCTTTAAAATATCCCCGATTCGTTAGTTTTGAAATAGGTATGACTCGGGTCTAGTCTAACGCCTACTATATGAACTACGAACCCAACAATCAAGTCAATCGGGAAGGGTATGGAAACCACCTAAATCTGAGTCGATATACATATATATATATATAGTCGGTGATCTCGCCTCAATAGCATCACGTACGATACAGTATATCATATAACATCCTCGAGTCATGAGTGCGGATCTAACATCAATATAAAGCTCGTACGGTAAATCGTCGTACGGCATCCCAATAGCTGGATACGGGTCAATATCACATTCATCTCATCACGTATCCGGTATCGCTACCATCATATCACATCACAAATACGAACTCCGTCATATCGCCGAATCTCACGGCCTCAATCAAACCTCATCGACTCATCTCAATCCCATGTATCATCCTCAATCCCGTATATGAACACATAGTCCCATACCCATATGTAGATATACACACCTCCATATGCGCACAGATAAATGAAAGATTGCATGCAAGTATATGTGTACGTGTAAGTGTGGGTGCAACCACTACTCTAGGGTTTCGCACTATACTAAACCAATACATCCTTATCACCAATAATACCATTATTACCCTCAATAATCCTAAACAACACATAATAAATATATGTGTGTATACGTATTCGTATACATCACCACGGACTGCGGGGGTGCTATACGCCATCCACCCGACTTCTCCCCGTAGATATAAATCTACTCACCTTGCTTCTCATGTGCCGATGCCGATGTCGCTATCTTCATCTTCTTCACCTCAACATCACGTAGGGTACCTACAAGTATATCACAACGCTAAAGCACATGAAAATCACATCGGAAACCAAAATAGCACACGCTACTCGCATAGGTAAAAACCTATCGCCTCGCATATAAACACGTTCAATATCCACTTGTTGTTGACGTCCAAACGCCACCCGACAGAAACGAATCACCAAATACCAAAATCCATGCTAAAACAAGTCGTAAATCATACACCAACTCAAGAAAATCAACCCAGATTTTACCCTAACTGGAATCAGTCAAAACTAGACATACCCAGGGTCAAGACTAAAGGAAATAGGGCCATGCACAAAAATCAAGGCAATTCCCTCCTGCTCTGGCCGCAATTTGCAGCCAGAAGGGATAAATTGGCGGCCGTACATTTGAGTTGGGGGCTAGGGTTTGGTGTGGTGGTTCCATGGTGCCTGCACATCTCACTGTCAACTCAGTTTTATTTTTGGGGTCTCGGGGTGATAGCAGATTCTTAAATACGATCACAGATTCACAGTTTTTCTCCGACATCGTCTCATAAATCCGTATTCTAGTTTCTAGTTCAGGTTTGGGTCTAAAATAACATGACACCAGGGTTTCTAAGGTCACCACAATCCTCAATTTCATCTTTAATCTCAGATCTCACATAAACCCTAACTTAAAGTTTCACAAATCCACCAAACGACAACATACCGACATGAAACTAGAATGGATGCACAAGAAATGAGATACTACTCTAATAGGTGCAGAAATTACCTCCTTTGGCAACTCAAGAAAATTCTTGAGTTGCTCAAAGTCCTCCAAATCCAATCTTGCTAGGTTCAATGTGTAGCTAGTGAGCTTGGGAGCAAGTTTTGTGAAGTGGGAATGGGGTTTTGGCTTTGTTTTCATGGTGGATCTAGGGTTTTTGTGAAGAGGGAGAGTGAGGGAGAGGGGCAGCAGCAGCTCAAAGAGAGGGAGAGGAGAGAGAATGACAAGGGGAAAATGATGGGTATGGTTCAAAAAGTGGGGTTGACTTGGTCTCTCTCTCTCTCTCATCATCATACTTAGTTTTTCCTTTTCTTTTCTTTTCTTTCACACTCCAATAGTGAACCCAAATGAACAACCATGGCAATAAAATGTAATACAAGTGTAACAAGTGTGGAAAATGATATGTGCACATTTTTGCACAAAAATGCTAAAAATCCAATTAGCGATTTTTAATCGCGATTAACACTAAATTAGCATATAACTAGTCTTAAAAACTTTAAAATGGCATAATTCCATAAAATACCCTATTTATGAATTTTCCAAAATTTGTCCCCATTTATTTGTATTTAAATATACCAGAATATTAAAATATTCATTAAAATAATATTAAATTATAAAATTTCCCAAAAATCATATTTTATTATTTTGAAAACGTTACACTATTGATCTTCCAGATGGTAGAAAGTCAACCCTCGTCATAGCCCGGGTCAACCAACAAACAGCCAGTACAGAAACGTGCCTTGAGTTATCTAGAGTCTGGTTTTAAGCATAAGCCGGAAAACTCCCCGTACCTTAACATCGTTAAGATATGAACCGTTCTATATCCAATATAGAAACAGAGACACTAATTTAATTTGAACCAGATCCAAATCATGCAACTGTCTCCAGTGCATGTAAACTAAATGGAAGGAGGCCGATCAGCGTTACTCAACTTAGGAGTGCTTCCAAACATAAGTAACCTAAAAGAGAAACAAGTTTCTCAAAACCATTACTATCAACTGAATACCATACATAAGTATCTACATCTTCGATCACCTTGAAGAATCCCGATACTTGCAATATCTGGTTCTCTACTTTACTCTTATACCTATAACTTCTCAAAACTTAGACCTTGTGTTTCTACGAAACACTTGTCTAAAAACTAGAGAAGTCATAAGTAAACCGAATATAGTATGAGGACCAACCCCTCTGTCCTAATGGACACTGGACAACATACAATACTCTGTATAAGTCCCTTGAGTCTAATAACTCATTCCCTGTGTATCGTAAGTTGAAAACTGTATTTATGGTTAAGAAGAATTACACCGCTGTTTAATGCTCCTTACCAAACCATCCACTGATATAGGTAAATGTCATCGACATAATTTCAAAAAGTTATATCTCACTTTATAAAAATAAACGTACAGATATATCAATTTGAAATTGGTGCATAACAACGGATATTCAAAACCAAATATCTGTCGTCCGGCAAACAACCCAGGCAATTTCCTCAAATATCACCAATTACAACGAATCCCGATATAATAAAGATGATCACCTAATTTCCAATAGCTTACTCCCACTCAGCATCTGTAAAACCATACAGATGTGAGAATCAAAGCTGGTAAATACATACCCTGGAGAAAGGGCTAATTGGGAAATCAGTTTTCTTTTAACAATACACACTAAAACTGAAACATGAAAATGTTTCGGAGGGGTATCCGGGTATTCCTAGTAATGCCTCTTCCATTATCAGATTCACAAATGTAACCGTATATTTCTTTGTCATCTCTCCAAATCCCTTTATATGTCTTTTAGTCATTACCTTCTGTACACCTCCTTAGGCTAAATGGTTTTCTTCCTTTCCTACCGTTCGGCACCAGCCTATGGTTTGGAAGAAGACTATCCAATAAGTGTAATAGGTGTACTGTCCTAATCCTAGGAGCACTCGCAACGTGAGAGAGGGTAAAGATAAAAGACAACTGAATAAAACTTATTCCTATTTCTCCTGAACCAGAATCCATTCCCGAACTGGAACAACTTCCTTTCGAGTTCGTATATAACCATACGATGGAGTATCCAAACAATTGTGGATATTCGTACTGATACGGAGTGTTCTGGAGAAATACAAAGGTGAAGTAGGAGTGGCGATGAAAACACTTGGTTTGGTTGTGAATAGCAGTCGCAATTTACTTTGCCCTCTTACTAATCCCTTTATTTGTATTTACTTAATACCTTCTGTATACCACACTTAGGCTAATCGGCTTCCTTCATTCCCTACTATTCTGCACCAGCCTAAGGTTTGGAAGAAGACTATCCAATAAGCGTAACGGGTGTACTATCCCCTAATCTAAGGAGCACTCAAAACCTGAGAGAAGGTAAAAGGAAAAGACAACTGAATAGTCCTATTCGTTTTCTCCAGAACCGGAAACCATCCTCAAATCTGGAACAAGTTCCTTCGAGTTCGTATATAACCATATGATGGTTTTATCCAATGGAAGTGGATGTTCGTAATAATACGGGGTGTTCTGGAGAAAAGGGTAAAAGTATGAGTGGGAATGAAGTATGCAACTCTGACAATCTAAAAGCCAGTGTTATAAGAAGGTTCGGTCAACTTGGTCACTGAGTCATAGTCACGGGTCGGGTCACGGTCGCTGCCAAAGAGAGAGAGAGAAAAGAAACACTCAGCGTGAACTCTAACCTAGATCAGAATGGTTATCAATTTATCTAATCAGGAAACCTCCCACTGTAACATCAAATTCTCCTCCAAACCTAAAAGAAGAATTAGTCGGGATCACCCGAGGAGTAAACCAACTCATCAGTGGGAATCGGGATCCAACTATCATCGCATGATAACGTGACGGAATCCACTCACGTTATCACACTCCAGAAGGTATGCACATGCCTGGCAAGTTTCAGTTTCTTTAGAAACTCCCGATGTGATTTTTACCCCTAGGACCCAAGTGACCTTGACGAATAATCAACAAATCAAAAGGTCCTAGTCAAGTTCAACCCGTCATTATCTTGATTGCGTTAAGCCCACCCGCACGATCCTTGACGAATAATCAACAAAGTCGTACGACCGTCCTAACCAATCCATATATCCATTCGACAGAAAGCATTACAGAGCTACCGCACACTACGCCTCGGCGAATAGCAACGACAAACGTAGCACGAATACTAAGCAATACTAATCTGAAATGACGGAGTGCTACGTCTAGTTTTTGGCGAAAAAATTTTAACGTAATGAACTTGATATCGTTGAAGGAACCGGATAACATTTTATAAAAATATGGTGACGAAAACCTTTGCTAAAGAGGTCACTCCCGGTGAAAGGATCTCGACTTTTTCCCCGTAGAATGAGGTGCAGGATATTCCAGCTGAATACCATAATGCAAAGCAAAAGGCAATTGGCTATAGTGAAGTTATTTCCCTGACACAAACTTCTGTCCAAGGGGTCACTCCCAGTGAAGGGATCTCGGCCCTTGCCTCGTCGACTGAGGTGCTGGATATTCATAACCGAATACCACTGTGCAAAACAAAAGAGAACGTCCTTGCAATAACAGCATTTTTTTTTTAAAATTGTTCCAACAACATCAGAACAGGTTTGTTTAGCTTGCATTGATCCGAATCAATGCAGTCCCATCAATTGATCACACCAATAAAGAACGAAAATATGATGTACGTATATGCCATCCGCATTCACCACTGGGTCCCGTCATCACCCGTTAGGTTACTTAACTAACGACGGAGTGGGGACTGGACTAGCGCGGGTGTAAAACATATACAACATCCACTAGTATATAAATATCAATATATAATAATCGCTCAAGGCGTGATAAAATGCAACATCACAAAAATGTAATAAGTATCACAGAACAATACAGATATCTGGGATCCCCGGGTTTCATAGAGCCGCTACTGAAACCCGACTTTCCCCTGGTCGTGTGGATAGCCTGTGTAATGAAATCCTAGACCCCTATGGGCGCGGAAAGTTACCCGCCAAAACCTGAAGCGAGGCAGCCTCCTTCAACAACGTGAATGGACTACCCAGCACTTCATGGAATCCGGTAACTTGAGCACCCCTCCTTGGGTGAACCTGTACCCCCTACGAGTGCGGCGAATAGCCCGCCAATTCTAGAGTAAAGCCCCCTCCGTCTCAAAGCCATGAGATGCGGACCCGTTGCCCTCTAGAACCCGGCTATCCGTGCACCCCACCACAGGGTAATCCTAGTACAGAAAGTAAAATATACAACGAGTACATTGACCTCAGCCCGGTCGTGCCCCAAAATAATAATATACAAACAGGCATTAACGGCAGTCCACATGTCAGACGCTCGCCCCGCAATATCAAATGTACATATACAACCAAACTGTACTACAATTGCATCCAGGCTATCCACCACGACAAATCCGCAACATCACAGCACAACACAGAACATCAACGTGAATGTCACGTTCGCAAAATCCGTCTAAAAGGGCTATAACAATTAGACAGGATTTACCGATCAAATGACATTCACGGTCGCAGATATAATGTAAATACTGTGAACTAACATGTTTAAAATTTTCAATCGACTAAATTTCCTAAAGTAGGCCCCAAGTACAATACCCAGTACTCAAACAAAATCTGGGCCCAAACAGAATAAACCATAAACCCCAATTCCACGTTTACAGGGCACTGTAGAAAAATGGTACTGTGTTAACTTTTTACTGCGGGGGAACCGTGGCCAGAACATGGGTTTGGCCACGGCTCCGCGGCCTTACTATGGCAACACATTACCAAATTTTTACAGAACACTTAAAAAACCCTGCACGTATTTCTGCAACACACCAAATATTTTTTTGACAACCAAAAATTTTCGACAGAAACTGATGCTGGGAAATGCGGTTTTTAGAAAATTCGTTCGATCGATATTTTAAATATGTTGGAACAAGCTAGAAAAGGTTAACGGCATGTCTCTAATACCATGAAAGTCTAAGGTAGCGCCTCGGCCCGTCTGTCCGAGGCCAAAATGCGGAAACAAAAACTTTTTCTAAACTAGAAACGGGCGCTACTGCGGACTATAAACCCGGATCGGACCATTAACCTACTACTAGCTAACTGGAGAAAGGGTAGAGAGCTATACCGAGCGATCCTAGTCCTTCGGTCTTCGGCCACCATCCCAAGCTCCTTGCGGCATCACTGATCTCCAGTCTCCTCGTCAGGAGGGCACCACATCGAGAAGTCTATTTACGGGCTCCCACCTCTGAACCGAGGCAACTCGGACACGAAGTTGGCAAGCCGACATGTCCAAGACTGCTGTAGACTGAGTGTAAAAAACTATGTCTCGAGGGTTAATGAAGTTGCCATTTTTGGATGGAGGAAGGAGATATGAACTTTGGAGATGGGCTAAGGAATTTTGTTGCAAGCAAAATGAGACCAATATTTTCCCACCCCAAAATTTGGACACTCCCCCCCATCTCCTAGTGGCCGGCTATATATTGGCAATGGGAAAATCAAGGGTGTGAGCACAAAGAAAGGTGGGGTGAGCATAAGAAAATAGTGGGTGATAATGAGGAATAATGATCACAACAAAGTCTAGTATTATCCGTCCGAACTATAACACGTGCACAAGTGCACGCGTACGTTCGAACCCTGCCATAAATCCATACGGCCTCTACAACGTTTCGCCCGAAACTTGAGAAACTGTCTGTGGAGGACTCTAAAGACTCGTCAATACATTGGCTGTGGATTTAACCACTAGCACGTCAGAGGTATTAGCCGTACGTAACGGGCTATCAGGTATTGACCAAAAGGGAGGTCGATGAGCGAACTCATCCTGACACCCTACTGAGCCTGTCAGTGACAATATCCGTACAGTCCGGTCCGTTCGTCTATGAGCATCGCATGGCGGGCCTAGGGATTGATAAAAGTCAGACCCCCAAAAGCGGTACAAGTCGTGTCGGAGTGTAGCCTAGAACACCCTGAGATGCTATTGGAATACCTACCAGTAAATCACCTGCCTCGGCCGAGGGCTTTGTGTAATGGCTCTCCTAGACACAGCGCAATCTCACCCCCAATACCGGGAGAGACGAAACCCCTGCCGATCCGCTCACTGCCTCCATGTGGCTCGGGACTGTACCCAACTAAAACCTGTTTGCACGACTCCTTTGAGCCGTGGTAGGGTAGTAATCAAAGTACAGTGGGAACTCACACGAGACAAATGACGATCTCAGGTCGATGAACTAACCTGTACACATGTCACCAGGGAACTGCTATCTGACGTCTGGTATAATACCAACTAGCATGTTCCCGGCGAGTCCTGTCCGGTGTACTCATAACCCAATGAGCACATGTATACATCTTAGGTGAACCAACTGACACCAGTGGCTTGTGAGACTGGCCACCGCCCCTCGTCGGGGTCTCGACTATATACACTAGTCTACTCCGGAGTATCGATGCCCTGTCTCGAAACTCCCACGACTAGGGACCACCTTTAAGGATGTGCTTATGGACTACCCAACTCTCACATATATGATCGCCATCATACTGTTGGTAGTTAAGCAGGATCCTAAGGGCTCTATCAACGTGTAATGGTGAACATGTCACCTAAAACTGTATACGACTGATAAAAACAAACCATGGTAGCATACTATTCTCTATCAACGTGTAATAGTGAACTACAATATTACCTGAAGCATGTACACGATGATAAAGACAAACCATATAGTATACAAACCTCTCGAGTAAGACTGTCCTACTGGTATAGGACCTCCCTCAATCATTGCAATCACGTGCCTGCAATCCAATAATCGACTTTGAGGGCACTATATCCAACAGATATTTCTATCAAGAACAAAGTTATATCCATCTTTATTAAGTAAAGAAACCGATATGATGTTGCAAACCATAGAAGGTACATGGTAGCAATTGTTCAAAATCATAGTATTGCCATTTGGAAACACTAGGTGATATTCACAGACTGCAGCAGCATTAACTTATGCTCCGTTCCCTACCCTGAGGGACATATCACCAGGTGCAACTATCCTACTTTTTCTCAGTCCCTGCAATAAATTAGAGATATGAGATCCTGATCCGGTATCTAGTACCCGGGAGGTAGGACTGACCGAAAAGTAGTTCTCAACTACAAGAACACCTAAAGTAGATGCATTAGTATGCTTCTTCTTCATTGGGGTCTTCTTGGAATCCATACAATCCTCTTTCCTTTGCTCACACTTATGACTGTTGTTGTAAGTTAGAGCCGAACCGACGTTCCCCAGCCCCAAATAAGAATTCGGATCGGTCAAGCGATAGATTTTATTATCCTGATTAGGACGTGAAATGGTTGCTACCTGGAGAGAGAAAAAAGAAACACTTAGCGTGCGCTCTTGAAAGATTAGATTGGTTATTAATTTATCTAATCAGGATAGCTCCTACCGTTTCCTCAAATTCTTCTCTAAAGCTTAAAAGAAGAACTGGTCAGGATTAATCGCACGTCACAATACTTGCTTAACCTTTCAGCCAGGCTAGTAGTGGTACTTCGAGGGAGGTTTTCCAACGCTTTCGCAAAGTTCCTTAATTACATAACCTCTTTTCCCTGGAGGCGTAGCCCCGCTAACACCGTTCTAGACACCTACTTGGTTTATAGTATTGATTGTTAAGTGAAATAATCTCCCGAGAGTAATCCAACTCATCAGGGAGATCATGATCCAACTATCATTGTGTAGTGACCTAGATAGAATCCATTCTAGTCACTTCACTCCAGAAGGTATGCTAAATCTGCAAGTTTCCTGTATATTTGAAACTCCCGATGTGGTTTTTGCCCCTAACGGTTTATGACCTTGACTAAGTCAACAAACCATAAACCACTAATCAAGTTCTACCCGTCATTTTCTTGATTGCATTAAACCCACCCGTACGTGCCCTTGACTAGGTCAACAAGGCCGCACGACTGTCCTTTCCAATCGCATTTGCAATGCACAGAAAAATACCACTTAGCTACCGTTCACTACGCCTTGACTAGGTCAACAAACGCAGCACGAATACTAAATATTACTATTCTAAAATGACGGAGGGCTACGGCTAGGTTTTTGGCAAAAACCCTGTTAACGTAATGAACTTGATATCGTTGAAAGAACCTGAGCAATTTTGAAAAGGAGTGGTTTAAGCTCCGCCTTTTTGAAAATTTCTGGTTTTGAAAAAACCGAGTAATCTACAGTATAGACTTTTGCTCAAGAGGTCACTCCCTGCAAAGGGATCTCGGCCCTTGCCTCATAGAATGAGGTGCTGGATATTCATGACCGAATACCGCTATGCAAAGCGAAAGAATATAACTGTAGTTTTTCGAAATTTGTTCCAACAATATCTTTTAGGTTTATTTTCTTGCATTAATCAAAATTAATGTGGTCCCATCAATTAACCTATCACACTAGAAAAGAACAAAAATATGATGTACGTATATGTCATCCGCATTCACCACTGGGCCCCGTCATCACCCATTAGGTTACTTAATTAATGACAGAGCGGGGGCTGGAATAGCACGGGTGCAAAACATATACAACATCTACCGGTATATATATAAGTGTATACAACATTCATCCCAGGCATGATAATAATCAACATCACAGAATCTTAGCCAACAATACAGAATGGTGGATAATCTTTAAGCCCCAGGTTTCATTTAAGCCGCAAATAAAACACGGCATTCCCGGTCGTGTGGATAGCCTGTGCAATGAAAACCTAGACCCCTACGAGCATGGAAAGTTACCCGCCAATCCCAGAAGTGAGGCAGCCCCCTTCAACAAAGTGAATGGGCCACCCAGCACTTCACAGAATCCGGTAACTTGGGCGCCCCTCCGTGGGTCAAACTATACCCCCTACGAGTGCGGCGAATAGCCCGCCAATTCTAGAACGAACCCACCTCCGTCTTAACGCCATGAGATGCGGACTTGTTGCCTTTTAGAACCCGGCTATCCATGCACTCCATCGTGGGGTAATCCTAGTACAGAAAAAGAAAATAATATGTACAAATGGTGACATCGACCTCAACCCGGTCGTGCCCCAATCAAATAATATACAACCCGGCAAAGACGGCAGTCCACATGTCGGACGCTCGCCCCGCAATAACAAATGCACAAATGAATATAAACTGTACTGCTAACATTATACCACATGCTATCCACCATGACTATCCAACCACAATCACAGCACAAGCACAAAACATCAACGCGAATGTCATGTTCGCAAACTCGTCTAAAAGGACATATAGCAGATAGAAGGGTTTACCGATCGAATGACATTCACGGTCGTAGATAAAAGTGAATGTACTGTAAACTATTAAATAGTGTCAAATATAACGACTTCGAAACACTCCAAATTGCCCCATACTGAAAACAACGGAGAATCAAACTTGGGCAAAAAAACTAGCAATACCTGAAACACAAACTCTACTGGATGAGAACACAAACCAAAACACGACGCAATTCACTAAGATCAAACCGAGAAGGACGGTTTTTTAAAGGATGTGGCCGGCCAAAAAGTGTTGGAATTGTGTTGTTTTTGGTCAGTGTTCATCTCACAGTGTAAAGAGCATTCTGCACTTGTTTAAAATAAATTTGAAGCCTTTAAAAAATCAACAGAAACTGCAGTTTGGGTTTTGATATTACGGAGTCGTTTCAGTTTCGTTGTTTTAACATTGTTTTAAACTTGCTAGTATTAGGTTTATGGGATAGCTCTGATACCATGAAGGGTTACGCTAGCGCCCCGGCCAACTTCCGTGGACAAATGCGAAACAAAAATTTTACTACAATACGAAACTTAGCGCTAGAATAAACCTAAACTGGATCTTTAACCATAAACCTAACTAGCACAAAATGATTCTATCTATTATGATAGAAAGTATACCTAAAGAAAACAAGTCCTTCGGGTCTTCGATCCTCTCCTTAAGCTCCTCGATGGAAGTATGGATCGTGCTTGAACTTCGGCCTCCTTGTGTCAACGATGATCCACCCGAGAGTTCAAAGCTTGAGCTAAACCTCCAAGTTGGGGTAACTAGAATACTTATCTTGCTAATCTAAGTAGACTAGAGTGAGTAGAGTGTGATTTAGAGTGGCTTAGTCTCACTAACCCTTGATTATCAACACATTATACACTTAGGGTTTTGAGGGAAGAAGGAGAGAGCAAGCTTAAGGAAAGAGAAAGTATTTGTGATAATGATAAAAAAAATAGAATGGCTATCTTATATATGACCTCAAGCATAGCAAGGAAAATATCTCACCAAAATATCTAGGTCAAAAATATCTCATCAAAATATCTAAGGTCAACAAGTCAAGCTAAGTCAAAAGGTCAACCCAAGTAGCCATGCCATATATAATTATCATTAACCAAAAATAACAAATTCTTTTCTCCACCTCATTTTTGTTTTGACCAAGTCAATGGTCAAAAACCCTAATGAGGTGTCTCCTTCTATACCTCCTCTCATCCGTATATACATACCCGCATCCATATTCCGAGAAACACGAATACAATGAGACGAAGCTAATCCAATAATCAAATACTAGGATCCGGCTTATACCAAAGCCCACTAGTATTGTCTGCTCGAACACCATACGCGCACAAGTACACGTATGTGATTGAACCCTGTCGTAAAACCATACGACCTCTACTCGTTGCGCCCGAAGCTAGGAAACCCTCTGTGTGGGACTCTAAAGACTCGACGGTACTCTGACAGTGGGTTAAACCACAAGCACATCAGCGGCACTAGCTGTGCGTAACGGCTACCCAGGTATCTGTCGATAAGAAGGTCGACGAGCAAGCTCATCCAAAATCCTACTGAGCCTATCTGTGACCATCTCCGTACAGTCCGGTCTGTTCATCTAAGAGTATCGCATATCGGGCCTAGGGGGTGGTAAACATCAAACCCCTAATAGCGGTATAAGTCGTGTCGGAGTGTAGCCCAGAACTGTCACGACCCAAAATTGGGCATATGACCGGCACTTAAACTACGTACGTCAATAGGCGTAACGCAATTAAGTAAGCCGAAAAACCCAGCAATCTAAACCATTACAAGAAAGAAAGATAGATCACTTTTAAAAATCTCGATGTAAAAACTTTTAAACTTAAGTTTGTTTTTCATAAAAATTTCGGCAGCACCTCCTTTGAAAAAAAAAACTAGCCCCGAAACGGGTACAAACATAAGATAAAAGTAAAGCATCCCCACACGGGAGAAAATCTCGCCTAATGGAGGAACAACCACCACAACAGATATAAGACACCGTGGTGAAGAAAAGATAAACCACATATATAAAAGGTTGGCTCACATGAGCACGACAACCAGAGTCATAAAAATACACAACATCGATCCTCATAACTCGCCTCTAAGTCAATACATGAAGGTAGTAGATGGAGAGTAGATACAAGAAATATACAATATACATCATCAGATAACCGCAACCAACCTATAGCAAACGGCTTCACAGCCAACCATAGCGGTATCCGCAAAAGTAGAGATAAGAAGACGCCCTGCCGCGACCACTCTGATGATTAGACCTGAAAAACCCTGCGGCACAACGGGGGTGAGTTGCCAACTCGTGAATAGTAAATAACATCATACAATAATCGCAAGTATGTACTAACAGCGATAATCTATCTCATGTAATCTGATAGCATAAGTATGATAATATGTATATGCAACAGTAATGAAAGGTACTCTATCAGGTACTACTAATACATGAAGCAATTCATATAGAATAAATGCGGAGTACGGGATAAAACATGTCATCCTCATGGAATCCTCATCGTGGCGGACCAGTGTCCATCAAGACTGTTGGAGATAGTGCCCTCAGAGTCAATTATTGGATCACAGGCACGTGATTGCAATGATTGAGGGAGGACCTATCCCGGTAGGATAGTCTTACTCGAGATGATAGTATGCTATCTGGTTAATCTCTATCATCGTGTACTGCTTTAGGTGACCAGACATGTCGCTATTACACGTTGATAGAGCCCCTAGGATTCTTGCTTGACCACCAGCAGTATGAGGGCGATCATATAAGTAGGAGCTGGGGTCTATAAGCACATCCTTAAAAGGTCCCTAGTCGTGAGAGTTTCGAGACAGGGCATCGATACTCCAGAGTAGACTAGTGTATACAGTCGAGACCCCGACGAGGGGCGGTGGCCGGTCTCACAAGCCATTGGTGTCAGTTGGATCACCTAAGATGTATACAGGTGCTCATTGGATTATGAGTACACCGGACAGGACTCGCCGGGAACATGCTAGTTGGTCTTATACCTGACGTCAGATAGCAGTTCCCTGGTGACATGTGTACAGGTTAGTTCATCGACCTGGGGATCATCATTTGTCTCGTGTGAGTTCCCACTGTACTTTGATTACTACCCTACCACGCTCAAAGGAGACGCGCAAACAGGTTTTAGTTGGGTACAGTCCCGAGCCATATGGAGGCAGTGAGCGGATCTTCAGGGGTTCGTCTCTCCCGGTATTGGGGGTAAGGTCGCGCTTTGTCTAGGAGAGCCATTACACAAAGCCCTCGGTCGAGGCAGGAGATTTACTGGTAGGTATTCCAGTAGTATCTCAGGGTGTTCTGGGCTACACTCCGACACGACTTGTACCGCTTTTGGGGGTCTGACTTTTACCAACCCCCTAGGCCCGCCATGCGATGCTCATAGACGAACGGACCGGACTGTACGGATATTGTCACTGACAGGATCAGTAGGGTGTCAGGATGAGTTCGCTCATCGACGTCCCTTTTGGTCAATACCTGGTAGCCCGTTACGTATTGGCTTATACCTCTGACGTGCTAGTGGTTAAATCCACAACCAAGGTGTTGACGAGTCTTTAGAGTACCCCACATTCTGTTGCTCAAGTTTTCGGGCGAAACGCTGTAGAGGCCGTATGGAGATATGGCAGGGTTCGATCAGATACGTGAGGTATTGCACGGATCAGGATCGGACGGATAATACTAGCCGGCTTTGGTTTAAGCCGGATCCTAGTATAGTACAGTGTAGATTTTGTCTCATTGCATTTGTATTTCGGTCGGAATACAGATGCGGGTGTGTATACATAGTATCGGGGTTTTCCTGTAATTTATTACGGGACCAGTTTTCTGGAGTTGCCAGTTTGCTTTCCGTTTCGGCCATATTTCTTTGTATCATTCAATGGCCGAAGATTGGTGGAGGAGGGCTTATTTGCATTTGTGCAAATAAGCATTTGTGGAGGGTGTTCTTTGCATTATTATTAGATCATGATGATGCACCATCACTTGACTTTCTTTGTTCATGATGGCTTGACCTTTTGGAGTCATCATACTTGTGATGATGGTTGTGTTAGAGTGTGAGGTTGGTTTTGTGATCATTGTTGATTATCACCATTCTCTTGCATTATTCTTATGGCTTATCTCTTGGGATTATTACACACTCTCTCCCATTCTCTCCACTCCCATGCATGGCCGGCAAAAGCTCTGGGGACTGTCCAAATTTTGGAAGTGGGTTTTTGTTCATTTGGCTTTGCAAAAATTCCCCCAAGTTCCATCTCCAAACTGCATCTCATTACCTCCACCATATGGCAACTCCACAACCCCAAATGAGACATGTTTCTACACTATATTTTACAGCAAACCTTGGGCATGTCGGCTCGCCAACTTCGTGCCCGAGTTGCCTCGGTATAGAGGCGGGAGCCCGTAAAAGAAGCAGGCGACGTGGTGCCCTTCCGGCGACTTGGTGGAGACCGGACATTCCGCGGGAGATCGGGATGACGGCGAGAAGACTGGAGGACACGGATCGCTCGGCATATCTCTCTTCCCCATCTTGTAGTTAGCTAGAACTAGTTAATGGCCCGATACGGGTTTTAGTGTGCGGTGGTGCCGGTTTGAAAATTAAAGTTAACCATCGCTTCCGCATTTGGCCTCGGGATGGAGGCTGGGGCGCCGCCGTGCACTTACAGTGGTATCAGAGCCTCGCCATTAACATAGTCTAGCTTGGTCTAACGTGTTTACATTTCCAATCGAACAAAAATCCCAAAACCCGCGTTTTCATGCATATCAGTTTCTGTCGAAATTTTTTTGTCTTGAAAAATTTTTCAGGGTGTTGCAGAATGATGTGCAGGGAATCCTAAGAACACTGTAAAATTTTGGTCACCTGATCCTTCCGTACGACCGCGGAACCGCAGCCATAACCCCTCTTTTGCCGCAGTTCCGCCACAGGAATTTGGATTCACGTCACCAATTTTTTGCAGTGGGCTTATGGGATGAAAATAGGGGTTTTGGTATACTTTGTTTGGGCCCAGAATTTCTGTGAGTGCTACAGTATTGCTTGGGGGCCCACTTGGTAAAATTTGATCGATCGGATATTTTAAACACATTAGTTCACAGTATTTACATTATATCTGCGACCGTGAATGTCACTTGATCGGTAAATCCTGTCTAACTGCTATAGCCCGGTTAGACGGATTTGCGAACGTGACATTCACGTTGATGTTCTGTGTATTGTTGTGATGTTGCGGATTGGTCGTGGGGGATAGCCCGGTTGTAGTGGTAGTACAGTTTTGTTGTATTATGTACATTTGATATTGCGAGGCGAGCGTCCGACATGTGGACTGCCGTCACTGCCTGTTTGTATTATAATTTTGGGGCACGACCAGGCTGGGATCGATGTACCCGTTGTATGTATATTTTACTTTCTGTACTAGGATTGCCCCGCGGAGGGGTGCACGGATAGCCGGGTTCTAGAGGGCAACAAGCCCGCATCTCATGGCATTGAGACGGAGGGGGTTTTACTCTAGAATTGGCGGGTTATTCGCCGCACTCGTAGGGGGTACAGGTTGACCCAGGAGGGGTGCCCAAGTTGCCGGATTCCGTGAAGTGCCGGGTGGTCCATTCACGTCGCTGAAGGGGGATGCCTCGCTTCAGGTTTTGGCGGGTAACTTGCCACGCCCGTAGGGGTCTAGGATTTCATTGCACAGGCTATCCACATGACCAGGGGAACGTCGGGTTTCAGTAGTGGCTCTGTGAAACCCGGGGATCCCAGATATCTGTATTGTTTTGTGATGCTGTACATTTCTGTGATGTTGCATTTTATCACGCCTTGAGCGAAAGTTATATATTGGTATATATATTATATGTTTTGCATCCGCGCTAGTCCAGTCCCCGCTCTGTCGTTAGTTAGCTAACCTAACGGGTAATGACGGGACCCAGTGGCGAATGCGGATGGCATATACGTACGTCATATTATTTTCGTTCTTTGTGGTGTGATCAATTGATGGGACTGCATTGATTCGGATCAATGCAAGTTAAAAACAAACCTTATCTGATGTTGTTGGAACACTTTTCAAAAAGTTGTTATTGCAAGGACGTTCACTTTTGTTTTGCATCGTGGTATTCAGTTGGAATATCCTGCTCCTCAGTCGACGAGGCAAAGATCGAGATCCCTTCACCGGGAGTGACCCCTTGGACGAAAAAGTTTGCGTCAGGGCAATGACTTCACTATAGCCAATTACTTTTGCTTTGCACCGTGATATTCAGTTGGAATATCCTGCACCTCATTCTACGGGGAAAGAGCCGAGATCCCTTCACCGGGAGTGATCTCTTTAGCAAAGGTTTTCGTTACTATATTTTCTAAAAGCTATCCATTCCTTCAATGATATCAAGTTTACTACGTTAAAGGTTTTCGCCAGAAACCATTCGTAGCCCTCCGTCGTTTCATATGGGTAGTCAATAGTATTCAAGCTGTGTGTGTTGGCCAAAGTCAAGACACAGTGATTGGTAGCTATTGGGTATTCATATGCAGCATAGATAGATGCGTTGGTTTGGGGCAGTCATACTACTATTTTGGCCAAAGTCAAGGGTATGTACGGGTGTGCTCAAATTGACCTGGAGAATGACGGGTAGAACTTGACATGTGACTTACGATATGTTGGCCAAAGTCAAGGTCATAAGAGCATGGGGCAAAAATCACATCGGGAGTTTCAAAAGAACTGAAACTTGCCAGATATGCGCATACCTTCTGGAGTGTGATAGCGTGAGCGGATTCCGTCACGTTATCATGCGATGATAGTTGGATCCCGATTCCCACTGATGAGTTGGTTTACTCCTCGGGTGATCCCGACCAATTCTTCTTTTGGGTTTGGAGAAGAATTTGACGGTACAGTGGGAGGTTTCCAGATTAGATAAATTGGTAACCATTCTGATCTAGGTTAGAGTGCACGCTGAGTGTTTCTTTTCTCTCTCTCTTCGGCAGCGACCATTGACCCGACCCTAAGACTATGACTCAGTGACCAAGTTGACCGAACCTTCTTAACACTGGCTTTTGGATTGTCAGAGTTGCAAACCTCATTGCCACTCCTACTTTTACCCTTTTCTCCAGGACACCCCGTATTACTACGAACGTCCACTTTCATTGGACAAAACCATCGTATGGTTAGATACAAACTCGAAAGAATTTATTCGAGGATGGTTTCAGGTTCTGGAGAAAACGGATAGGACTATTCAGTTGTCTTTTCCTTTTACCTTCTCTCAAGTTGTGAGTATTCTTTAGTTTAGGAGATAGTACACCTATTACGCAAATTGGATAGTCTTCTTCCAAACCATAGGCAGGTGCCGACCGGTAGGGAATGAAGAAAACCAATTAGCCTAACGATGGTGTACAGAAGGTATTGAGTTAAGACAAAGAAAGGGATTAGTAAGAGGGCAAAGTAAATTGCGACTGCTATTCACGACCAAACCAAGTATTTCATTACCACTCCCACTTCACCTTTGTATTTCTCCAGGACACTCCGTATCACTACGAAGATCCACAGTTTATTAGATACTCCATCGTATGGTTATATACGAACTCGAAAGGAACTTGTTCCAGTTCGGGGATGGATTCTGGTTCAGGAGAAATAGGAATAAGGTTTATTCAGGTGTCTTTTATCTTCACCTTCTCTCGCATTGCGAGTGCTCCTAAGATTAGGACAGTACACCCATTATGCTTATTGGATAGTCTTCTTCCAAACCATAGGCTGGTGCCGAACGGTAGGGAAGGAAGAAAACCATTTGGCCTAAAGGGGTGTGCAGAAGGTAATGACTAAAGACATATAAAGGGATTTGGAGAGATGGAAAAGATATACGGTTACAGTTGTGAATCTGGATAATGGAAGAGGCATTACTAGGAATACCGGGATACCCCATCAAAACATTTCAATGTTTCAGTTTCACTGTGTACTGTTAAAGAAAACTGATTTCCCAGTTAGACACTTGCTCCAGGGTATGTATTTACCAGGTATGATTCTCACATCTGTATGGTTTTACAGATGATGAGTGGGAGTAAGTTATTGGGAATTAGGTGATCATCCTCATTATATCGGAATTCGTTGTAATTGGTGATATTTGAGGAAATCACCTGGGCTGTTTGCCGGTCGGCAAATATTTGGTTTTGAATATCCGCTGTTATGTACCAATTTCAAATTGATATATCTGTACGTCTATTTTCATAGAGTGAGATATACCTTTTTGAAATTATGTCGATGACATTTTCCTATATCAGTTGATGGTTAGGTAAGGAGCATTAAACAGCGGTGTAATTCTTCTTAACCATAAGTACAGTTTTCAACCTACGACACACAGGGAGTGAGTAATCAGACTCAAGGGACTTATACAGAGTATTGTATGTTGTCCAGGGTCCATCAGGACAGAGAGGTTGGTCCTCGTACTATATTCGGTTTACTTATGACTTCTCTAGTTTTTAGACAGGTGTTTCGTGGAAACGCAGGGTCCGAATTTTGAGAAGTTATAGATATTTGAATAGAGTAGAGAACCAGATGTAGCAAGTATCGGGATTCTTCAAAGTGATCGAAGATGTAGATACTTGAGTATGGTATTCAGTTGATAGTAATGATTAAGAGACCTTGCTTCTCTTTCAGGTTACTCATAATTGGAAGCATTCCTAAGTTAAGTAACGCTGATCGGCCTCCTTCCATTTAGTCGACATGCACTGGAGACAGCTGCATGATTTGAATCTGGTTCAATTAAATCAGTGCCTCTGGTTCTATATTGGATATAGAACAGTTCATATCTTAACGATGTTAAGGTACGGGGAGTTGTCCGGCTTATGATTAAAACCAGACACTGGACAACTCAAGGCACGTTTCTGTAATGGCTGTTTGTGGGTTGACCCAGGCTATGATGAGGGTTGACTTTCTACCATCTGGAAGATCAATAGTGATATTGTTCTAAACTCGCCACAGTTTTAATAAAAATGGATTTTTTCAGAAAACAGTAGTGGGAGTATGGTAGAACTGGAAGTGATTCAAAAACCACAAACGATTACTGAAGATTTGATAGGAACCTAAAGATTCAATCTGGTTTGACATTCCATTGGCCACTCCGCAGATAAAGTGGGTAACCTCAGGCACCCGAGAGGTACTTCGGTATGCTCAAGGACGGTGGCAGGGAGGTTCTTGTTTACCCAGACTTGCCACTGCTGTTGTTCCAGACTGTGAGACCCGGCGGGAGGATGAGTATAGCGTCGTTCTAAACTAGCTTTAGAAGTGTACGTGTATATGACTCTTCCAGAGGGTTGTCGTAGTCAGTGGGAGCAGCGGAAGCATTGGTGGACAAGTGGCTTATGTCTATTTATAGACTAAAGCAAATATAGCGGAGAAAGATCATCTATTTCTGATGTGACAGTCATAGGTTTGACTTCATCAGAATAGGGGATGGATCTGTTGAGAAGGTAGTAGGGTGTGATGTCATGGTATTTGGATGACATACACAGAGTAGGAAGTGATATTCCTATACTACGATCGGTTATACTTTGGTCGTCACACAGTGGTTTCTCCACATGGGACTTGGACATTATATCAGACATACTGGTTACTAGATCTATGGTTTTAGATCTAGATTTGGGTGGTTTCCCAATTAAGGGTACTTAGACAGCATTCTAAGAGTATTTAGAATGGACGACTCCTGGCACGGTAGTGTACCTGCAGATGATGGAGTCACCCTCTCTAAAGGTGTCTTACAGACTAAAGGGGAGAGGGATGTGCATGATTAGCAGATCACTTGCTTAGGCAATTAAGTCAATCATGAGATGTCAAGTACCACACCAGATGTTGCTCTTGCACTAGATGCAATAAGTTAACATTGATCCAATCCTGGAGAAACAGTCGGAAGCAGTTTTAGAACATAAGTGGATGTTCTAGGGATATGATAACGACAGCCTCATTCGGGAGACAGTTATCATTCCATGCTTCCAAGGTGACTTGGACGACAGGGAGGTCATCAGAGTTATAGTTTTCCTTCTGAAAAGGGGCAGTATTTTGGACAGGTGGTCCAAGGCAATACTGAGGGAGGCATGGCGCAGGATACTGATTAAGTTCAGTTGATGATACAGTCGTAGAAGTTTGGATTTGGAGTTCATTTATGAGATGGGTCCCATCAGACATCCAGACACATTCTAAGACAGGTATTGCTCATTTCGGGAGATGGTTTTCTCCGTGAACTTGAGATATAGAGAGACATAGAAAGAAACATCAAAGCGGATCCACTCACTGAGGCTATTCCTCGAACGCAATAGTTTCGCAAACGGGCTTTGTGAGACTGACTAGTAGAGGAGTTGGGTGTTCGGTATCACACGGGCTGTGAGTATGCGACATCGCAATAATTAGCCTTGAGTGCAAGTGGGAGATTGTTGGAGATAGTGCCCTCAGAGTCAATTATTGGATCACAGGCACGTGATTGCAATGATTGAGGGAGGACCTATCCCGGTAGGACAGTCTTACTCGAGATGATAGTATGCTATCTGGTTTATCTCTATCATCGTGTACTGCTTTAGGTGACCAGACATGTCGCTATTACACGTTGATAGAGCCCCTAGGATTCTTACTTGACCACCAGCGGTATGAGGGCGATCATATAAGTGGGAGCTGGGGTCTATAAGCACATCCTTAAAAGGTCCCTAGTCGTGAGAGTTTCGAGACAGGGCATCGATACTCCAGAGTAGACTAGTGTATACAGTCGAGACCCCGACGAGGGGCGGTGGCCGGTCTCACAAGCCATTGGTGTCAGTTGGATCACCTAAGATGTATACAGGTGCTCATTGGGTTATGAGTACACCGGACAGGACTCGCCGGGAACATGCTAGTTGGTCTTATACCTGACGTCAGATAGCAGTTCCCTGGTGACATGTGTACAGGTTAGTTCATCGACCTGGGGATCGTCATTTGTCTCGTGTGAGTTCCCACTGTACTTTGATTACTACCCTACCACGCTCAAAGGAAACGTGCAAACAGGTTTTAGTTGGGTACAGTCCCGAGCCACATGGAGGCAGTGAGCGGATCTTCAGGGGTTCGTCTCTCCCGGTATTGGGGGTGAGGTCGCGCTGTGTCTAGGAGAGCCATTACACAAAGCCCTCGGCCGAGGCAGGAGATTTACTGGTAGGTATTCCAGTAGTATCTCAGGGTGTTCTGGGCTACACTCCGACACGACTTGTACCGCTTTTGGGGGTCTGACTTTTACCAACCCCCTAGACCCGCCATGCGATGCTCATAGACGAACGGACCGGACTGTACGGATATTGTCACTGACAGGCTCAGTAGGGTGTCAGGATGAGTTCGCTCATCGACATCCCTTTTGGTCAATACCTGGTAGCCTGTTACGTATTGGCTTATACCTCTGACGTGCTAGTGGTTAAATCCACAACCAAGGTGTTGACAAGTCTTTAGAGTCCCCCACATTCTGTTGCTCAAGTTTTCAAGCGAAACGCTGTAGAGGCCGTATGGAGATATGGTAGGGTTCGATCAGATACGTGCGGTATTGCACGGATCAGGATCGGACGGATAATACTAGCCGGCTTTGGTTTAAGCCGGATCCTAGTATAGTACAGTGTAGATTTTGTCTCATTGCATTTGTATTTCGGTCGGAATATAGATACGGGTGTGTATACACAGTATCGGGGTTTTCCTGTAATTTATTACGGGACCAGTTTTCTAGAGTTGCCAGTTTGCTTTCCGTTTCGGCCATATTTCTTTGTATCATTCAATAGCCGAAGATTGGTGGAGAAGGGCTTATTTGCATTTGTGCAAATAAGCATTTGTGGAGGGTGTTCTTTGCATTATTATTGGATCATGATGATGCACCATCACTTGACTTTCTTTGTTCATGATGGCTTGACCTTTTGGAGTCATCATGCTTGTGATGATGGTTGTGTTGGAGTGTGAGGTTGGTTTTGTGATCATTGCTGATTATCACCATTCTCTTGCATTATTCTTATGGCTTATCTCTTGGGATTATTACACACTCTCTCTCATTCTCTCCACTCCCATGCATGGCCGGAAAAAGCTCTTGGGGCTGTCCAAATTTTGGAAGTGGGTTTTTGTTCATTTGGCTTTGCAAACATTCCCCCAAGTTCCATCTCCAAACTGCATCTCATTACCTCCACCATATGGCAACTCCACAACCCCAAATGAGACATGTTTCTACACTATATTCTACAGCAAACCTTGGGCATGTCGGCTCGCCAACTTCGTACCCGAGTTGCCTCGGTATAGAGGAGGGAGCCCGTAAAAGAAGCAGGCGATGTGGTGCCCTTCCGGCGACTTGGTGGAGACCGGACATTCCGCGGGAGATCGGGACGACGGCGAGAAGACCGGAGGACACGGATCGCTCGGTATATCTCTCTTCCCCATCTTGTAGTTAGCTAGAACTAGTTAATGGCCCGATCCAGGTTTTAGTGCGCGGTGGTGCCGGTTTGAAAATTAAAGTTAACCATCGCTTCCGCATTTGGCCTCGGGTTGGAGGCTGGGGCGCCGCCGTGCACTTACAAAGACAATCTAAATCCCCAAATTCCCTCAAATCGTGCCCCATATCGGCCCTCATATCAGGCACATCGGCCCTTCACATCGGGTACATCGTCCCCTCATATTGGGCACATCAGCCCCTCATATAGGGCATATCGGCCCCGATATCGGGCACATCAGCCCCTCATATCGCAATGAATAAGTATACATGCACAGATCATTATGATGATATATATTACAGGTATACATATATAACAGCGTCCCATACCACTGATATATATATATACAGATATATATATATATAGATATATATTATAGGTGTACATATATAACAGCGTCCCATACCACTGATATATATATACATGTATATATATCAGCGTCCCATACCACTGATATATATACGCAGGAGTAAAACATCTAGAAACATCATATGAAATCCATATATCAATGAGAAATCCATGAAATATAATATATGCAACATGAAACAGTAATATGAGCATATATAGGAAAACCCGCTATTTAACTGCAACATGTTACTAAATATATCCAGTGGTTCCTAACTTCTCCGAAATCCATACAACATCATATAAAGGTGAACATGTAGCTATAGCCAGGTATGCGTAACCATGTCGGTATAGCAAGATATGTATATCTACCTATCAGTAATGATGTAATACCCTCCGGGTATGTGTGTAGCTATATCAAGCTAGGTATGTGTATATACTGTAAGTCCATATTGCGACCCCCGGTTCTTACGGGGAGGCGGAAACGGTATAAAAAACGAATTTTTATCGCAAGAGGCAACATGGACTAAACTATGGTCGGGATCGTTACCTAAACTAAAACTAGCAAACTAAGCTAAAGATATTTAGCTACTCGGATGAAGATGGTTATACCTAAACTTGAACTCCTTCTCTTCAAGCTCCGATGGTGGTTCGATGGCTCCTTCTCGTTGTCTCCGTACGCCGAAGATAGATCCACTTGAAAGCTCCAACCTTTAGCTCCTTCTTCGTTCTTTGAAGAAACTAGTTCACTTGGTTTGCTAAACCTAGTGAACTAGAATGAGTAGAGATGATTTAGAATGGGATTTTATCTATGGTTCTTGATTCTCAACTCATGAGACAAGAGAACCATAGATCAAGAGAGGGAGCAAGAGGTTGAGGATGAGAGCAAGAGGAGAGCTCAAGAACAAGAGAGAGAATGAGCAAGAAAAAATGAGCAAGTATTTTGTCTCTCACCCTCTCATAATCCAAAGCAATGATAACTCATCATATCAACAAAAGTCTTATGTGATGGTTGAAGTAACCATAACCTTATCATGTCATGCACTCATTTTACTCAAATGAACAAGCAAGAAAAAGTCTTTGGCATGAAATGATAACCATGGTTATCATGATGGTCAACTAGTCAAGCCTAGTCAACCGGTCAACAAGTCAACAAAAGTCAACAAGTCACCAAAGTCAACAAGTCAACAAAAGTCAACAAGTCAACAACCATATCACCATAATACTTAATTAATATAATAGTTAATCACATATCATATTCTCATTAGGGTTGAGCATAAAGTCAAAAAGTCAACGGTCAACTGTCAACAACCCTAATGAGAATCCGCTGCCTCTGCCTCCCTGTCAACTGTGCATACACACCCGCATCCGTGTTCCGAGGAACACGAATGCAAACTGGATAAATCCAATCCCATAAGGTACACTAGGATCTGGCTTAAACCAAAGCCCGCTAGTGTAAACTGTCCGGACACTGTACGTGCACAAGTGCACGGATGTGACCGAACCCTGTCGCAAAACCATGCGACCTGTCGCAATACCATGCGACCTCTACTCTTTTGCCTAAAGGCGAAAAGCTTTCTGTGTGGGACTCTAAAGACTCGACACTACGCTGGCAGTGGGTTTAACCACAGACCGCAAGCGGCACTAGCTGTGCGTAACGGTCCCCAGGTAATGCCGACAAGAAGACCGACGAGGCGAAACCCATCTGAACTCCTACTGAGCCTGAGTGTGACATTCTCCATACAGTCCGGTCTGTTCGTCTGATACATCGCATGGCGGGCCTAGGGGGCGGTAAACGTCAGTCCCCCAATAGCGGTACAAGTCGTGCCGGAGTGAAGCCCAATACACCCTGAGATAACACTGGAATCCTACCAGTATATCTCGTTTGCCCTGGCCAGGGACTACTCGTGTAATGGCTCTCCTAGACACAGCGCGATGTCAACCCCCAATACCGGGAGAGACGAATCCTGTCTAACCGTCACTGCCTCCAAGTGCTTCGGGACTGCACCCAACCACCACCTGTTTGCACGACTCCTTTGAGCCGTGGTAGGGTAGTGATCAAAGTGCAGTGGGAACACACCCGAGGCGAAGTGACAGTGTCAAGTCAGCGGACTAAGCTGTACTCATGTCACCTGGGAACTGATAACTGACGATAGGTATAATACCAACTAGTCAGTTCCCTACGAGTCCTGTCCAGTGTACCCGTAACCTAACGAGCACCCGCATACTATCTCAAGTACGACGTACTGACGGCTGTGGGACAGACCGTTTCCCACACTGGGATGAGAAGCGCATGCGCTGGTCTACTCCGGAGTATCGATGCCCTGTCTCGATAGTCCTGCGACCAGGGACCTGAATAAGGATGTGCTTATAGATTACCCAGCCCCCACTAGTGTGACTGCCATCACAACGCTGGTAATCAAGCAAAGATCCTAAGGGCTCCACTAATGCGTATAAGTGATATACTGAAATAAACACAAGTACACATTGAAGTAGAAACAAACCAAGTAGCATACTACTATTTTGAGCAAGATTGTATATACAAGGTGAATATCCCAAGCATCCATTAAGTAATATACAAACTAGTATGACACAGTAATGGCCTCTAGGGCATATACACTAACAATCTCCCACTTGCACTAAGGCCATGTACTGGCGTATCGAAGACCTATCATCTCGATCAGCCGCTCGAACTGAGTCTGGGGCAAGGCCTTGGTGAATGGATCTGCAGTGTTGTCTTCTGAAGCGACTCTCCGAACCTCGATCTCCTGGCGATCTACGATCTCCCTGATCAGGTGATACCGCCTTAAGATGTGCCTGGATTTCTGATGGGACCTGGGTTCCTTCGCTAAAGCTATAGCCCCGTTGTTGTCGCAATACAGAGGTATTGGATCAACAATGGACGGAACCACCTGAAGTTCTTTCAAGAACTTCCTCATCCAGACAGCTTCTTTTGCGGCATCAGATGCAGCGATGTATTCCGCTTCCATCGTCGAGTCTGCAACGGTTTCCTGTTTGGAACTCTTCCAACACACCGCCCCTCCATTGAGGGTAAAGACAAAACCCGACATGGACTTGGAATCATCCTTGTCACTCTGGAAGCTGGAGTCAGCAAAGGCCTCGATCTGGAGGTCCTTTCCGCCATACACCAAGAACATCTCCTTAGTCCTTCTCAGGTACTTGAGAATGTTCTTTACCGCTATCCAGTGTTTCTCCCCTGGGTTAGACTGATACCGGCTTACCACACTCAGTGCATAAGCTACATCCGGTCTGGTACACAACATCGCATACATTATAGAGCCTACCGCAGAAGCGTAGGGTATAATAGACATGCGATCCCTCTCCAAATCAGTCTTGGGAGACATCTCTTTAGAGAGGGTGATCCCGTGACAAGCCGGTAGGTTACCGCGCTTGGAATCTTCCATACTGAATCTCTTCAGTATGGTGTCGATGTACCTGGACTGTGAAAGTCCTAATATCCTCTTGGATCTGTCACGGTAGATCCGGATACCCAGAATGTATGAGGCATCACCCAGGTCTTTCATGGAGAACCTGTGTGACAAGAACCCCTTGACAGATTGTAGCATAGGAATGTCATTTCCTATTAAGAGAATGTCATCCACGTATAAAACGAGGAATACTACAGTTCTCGCTACAAATCTACTATAGATGCATGGTTCATCTGGATTTTTGATAAAGCCAAATTCTTTGACCGTCTCATCAAAGCAGATGTTCCAACTCCGCGATGCCTGCTTTAGTCCATAGATGGACTTAAGCAACTTGCACACCTTTCCGCTGCTCCCACTCTGAATGAAACCCTCTGGCTGGTCCATATAGACACACTCCTCTAAATTTCCATTTAGAAAAGCTGTCTTTACGTCCATTTGCCAGATCTCATAATCGTGGAAGGCAGCAATGGCAAGAAGGATCCGAATGGATTTCAGCATGGCTACTGGAGAAAAGGTTTCGTCGTAGTCCAAGCCAGGTCTTTGACGAAAACCCTTTGCTACCAGCCTAGCTTTATAGGTCTCAACCTGTCCATCTACACCAATCTTCCTTTTGAAGATCCACTTGCATCCTACGGGTTTTACCCCGTCTGGAGCAATGTCCAACGTCCATACCTTGTTGGTGTACATGGACTCCATTTCGGTCCGCATTGCATCCAGCCATTTCACTGAGTCAACGCTCTGAACGGCCTGCTGGAAGCTAGTAGGCTCATCATAATCTATGATGCAATCCTCTCTATCCCCGTCTATGAGAAAACCGCAGTATCTCTCGGGCGGATGAGACTGCCTACTACTCCTGCGGAGCGGCGTAGGAATGTCCTGTTCTGTTGAACCCTCTGGTTCCACTAACCTTTCAGTAATAGTCTGTGGTTCTGGAATTTCTTCTAGTTCTACTGCGCTCCCACTAATTTCCTTTTCCAAGAACTGGTGTTCTAGAAAGTGGGCATTACGAGAAACAAGGACTTTTTGTTCCTCTGCGTAGTAGAAAAGATACCCCCTGGTGTTCTTTGGGTATCCCACAAACTTGCACAGTACTGAGCGTGCCTCAAGTTTGTCCGCATGCTGCTTTTTGACAAAAGCTGGACATCCCCAGATCTTCAGATATTGAAGATAGGGTTTCTTCCCACTCCACATTTCATATGGGGTGGTAGGCACAGTCTTAGTCGGAACTCGGTTCAAAAGGTATGCTGCTGATTCTAGCGCATATCCCCAGAATGATCGCGGCAACTCAGCGTTACTCATCATGGACCGCACCATATCCAATAGGGTGCGGTTCCGTCTCTCCGATACACCGTTATGTTGCGGGGTGTATGGAGGAGTAAGCTGAGAGAGAATTCCGTTCTCTTTTAAATAGTCCAGGAATTCGGCACTTAAGTATTCTCCACCTCGATCCGATCTTAGAATCTTAATACTTTTGCCGGTCTGTTTCTCTACTTCATTCTTATACTCCTGGAATTTTCCAAAGGCCTCGGACTTATGTTTCATTAAGAAGACATAACCGTACCTTGAGAAGTCATCCGTAAAAGTAATGAAGTAAGAATGTCCGCTTCGGGCATGTGTAGACATTGGACCGCACACGTCACTATGTACGAGTCCCAAGAGCTCGCTCGCTCTTACTCCTTGTCCAGTAAATGGAGTCTTTGTCATCTTTCCTTTGAGACAAGATTGACAAGTGGCATACGATTGATATTCGAACGCATTCAAATATCCTTCTGTATGTAACTTAGTCAACCTTCTCTCATTGATGTGACCCAATCTACAATGCCATAAGAAAGTCTGATTTATTTCTGGAGACTTTCTTTTGTGTGTATTCTGGACGTTGAAAATCTGTGGTTGGTTTAACACGTATATACCATTACTCAATGTACCTGACCCAATCAAAACTTGATTAAGGTGAATGTTTACAACATTACTTACAAACGCAAATTCATAACCTTCTTTAGAAACTAAAGATACAGAAATGATATTACAAGTTGCGTTGGGTACAAAAAAGCAATTACGCAAAACCAAAACATGTCCATCTGACATTCCCAGGTGATAGTCCCCCACGGCTTTAGCATCCATGCTAGCTCCGTTTGCAACTCTGAGGGTCATGTCACCTGCTTTCAAAACACTACGGTTTCTCAACGCCTGCAAAGAATTACAGATATGAGATCCTGATCCGGTATCCAATACCCAGGAAGTAGAGTTTATTGAAAGACAGTTTTCAATAACATACACACCTGAAGCTGAAGCTGCAACCTGCTTCAATTCCTGTGTTCTGGCCTTCCAGGCCCTGCAATCATTCTTCCAGTGTCCTTTCTTATGACAATAGAAGCATTCTTCCTTATCCACAAGCTTCCCCGCTATCTTTGTTGCTTTGCCTTTTCCCTTCGTATCCACTTTACCAGCACCGCCCCTTGGTTTGGCGGGGGCCTTCTTCTTCTTTCCCTTGGCTTTCGCCTTGGACCTAGAAGAAGATGATCCTCCTACAAACAAAGTGGATGTTTCCCTACCTTTCTGTAGGGTGCCCTCTGCGCTCCTCAGCATGTTGAGGAGCTCTGATAGTTCAACCTCTTTTTCTTGTAGGTTGAAGTTCAGTATAAACTGGGCGTAAGTGGAAGGAAGGGACTGGAGAACTATATCCGTATATAGCTCACTCTCCAATGTGATCCCTAGGTCAGCGAGCTCCTCAATGAAGCCGATCATCTTTAGCACATGCTCGGCTACTGATGATCCGACGGCCATTCTTGTCGAAAACAACTTTTTCGACGCTTCGTATCTTGCGATACGTGATTGCTCTCCATACAGTTCTTTTGTATGGAGCAATATGGACTCCATGTCCATATTCTCATGCCTCCTCTGATGTTCGTTGTCCATCGAGGCAAGCAGGAGGCATTTGGCCTTCGCGCTATCAATCTCCCAAGTCTTACGGATTTCCTTATCCGCGACGCTGGAAGTTGGACCAGGGACAGGGGGAGCTTTGGTGGTAAGAAGATACCCCAGCTTGTCATAAGTGATTGCTATCGTGACATTCCTGAGCCAATCTTTGTAGTTTGGCCCTGTCAGTTTGTTTTTATCTAGGAGTAACTTAAGTCCAGTCATGTTGATTGGTCGCTGCAATTAGGAGAGAGAAGAAGAAACACTCAGCATGATGCTCTTGCAAGTTTAGAGTGGTTTTTAGTTTGTCTAAACAGGATGGCTCCCACTGTTTCTCGAATCCCTCCTCAAACCATAAAGGAAGAATTAGTCAGGATCAATCCCACCGTACAATACTTGCTTAACCGTTCAGCCAGGCCGGTGTCGGTACTTCGAGGGAGGTTTTCCAACGCTTTCGCGAAGTTCCTTAATTAGAGAACCTCTTTTCCCTGGGGGCGTAGCCCCGCTAACACCTTTCTAGGCACCTACTAGGTTTATAGCATTGATCGTTAAGTGAGAAATTTCCCGAGGAGTAGCATATACTCACAGTAGGATCGGGATCCAAATATCATCGCGTGACGAAACTGAAGGAATCCTACCAGAATCATCACACTCCAAATGGTATGCAAATCTAGCAAGTTTCAGTACTTATGAAACTCCCGATGTGGATTTTTGCCCCATGCTCTTATGACCTTGGCGTGAGGTCAAAATGTCATAAGTCACATGTCAAGTTCGTCCCATCATTATCCAGGTTAATTTGAATCCACCCGTACATACCCTTGACGTAGGCCAAAATGGCAGTACGACTGTCTCAAATCAACGCATTCTATCTATGCAACAGATAAATATCCGGCAGCTACCAATCACTATGCCTTGGCGTGAGGTCAAAATACATAGCTTGAATACTATCGAATATTTAACTGAAATGATGGAGGGCTACGGATGGTTTTGGCAAAACCGTGAACGTAGTGAACTTGATTTGGTCGATGGAACGAGATAGCTTTTAAATGGAGTGGCTCAAACTCTGTATTTTAAAAGTTTGTTTTGAAAAGAACCGAGTGGTTTTTCGAAAGTGTTCCAACGACTTTAACTTGGTTTATTATCTTGCATTAGTTCTTTTAATGCGTGATATTCTTGCATTAGTACTTTTAATGCGTCCCATCATTTAACCCTACCATTGCAGAAAACAACCAAAATATGACGTACGCTTATGCCATTCGCATTCGCCACTGGGCCCCGTCATTACCCGTTAGGTTACTTAACTAACGACAGAGCGGGGGCTGGGCTAGCGCGTCTGTAAAACATAAGCAACGCCTAAATAGTAAGCAATGATAGACATTACAGATCACAGATGAATGCATTGGATATACTAGCAATCCGCAATCCTTTCGAGCCTGAAACGAAAAGCGGATAACACGGTCGCGGTGAATAGCCAAATACCCCACCCAAGACCCCTACGGGTGCGGCAAACTACCCGCCAAGTACTCGGTAGTTTGTGCACCCCTCCATGGGTCTATCCTAGGAGCAAAAACAGTAAAAAGAATTATACAATGACGGCTACAACCCCGACCCGGTTGTGCGGCCAAACAAATAATATTATTACATCAATTTACATTTACAATGAATGAAAGAAAAACAAAAGCTCATCTCACATCCACCCCGGCTATTCACCCGCGACAGTCCAACACATTCATATACACATTCCAGCACATTACAGATCATGTATAACCCCGACTAATCGACTTATAGCGATTAGCCGACGTTCAATACATGCAAGCATCACAGATATAACCATCATAGTCAAAGTGCAGTGAAGTTCGGAAAAAATACGGAATTATAGGACCCCAAAAGGAAATTTCTTTTCTGGAAAATCTGGGCACATATAATATATTTTAAAAATCCCAAAACCAACACACAAACACACTGAACGAAAAACGATGCAGAGAAGACACCAAGTCGCGGCGGTTCCGCGGCGTCTAAGAAGGATCACGCGGCGGAAGCGCGGCACTTTAGGCGAATCACTGTATCGTTTTTCTTGGGTGTTCACACAAAACCCTGAGCCGAATTTAGGAGTATAAAGTTTTTCATTTTGAGCAGAAAAAATTTCAACAGAAACTCAGTTTTTGTGATTATCCGGTTTTGTGATTTTTTTCGGTTCCGAACTTCGTTACACTTCACTACCAAGCTAGTTTAAGTTTAGTTAGGCTCTGATACCACTGTAAGTCCATATTGCGACCCCCGGTTCTTACGGGGAGGCGGAAACGGTATAAAAAACGAATTTTTATCGCAAGAGGCAACATGGACTAAACTATGGTCGGGATCGTTACCTAAACTAAAACTAGCAAACTAAGCTAAAGATATTTAGCTACTCGGATGAAGATGGTTATACCTAAACTTGAACTCCTTCTCTTCAAGCTCCGATGGTGGTTCGATGGCTCCTTCTCGTTGTCTCCGTACGCCGAAGATAGATCCACTTGAAAGCTCCAACCTTTAGCTCCTTCTTTGTTCTTTGAAGAAACTAGTTCACTTGGTTTGCTAAACCTAGTGAACTAGAATGAGTAGAGATGATTTAGAATGGGATTTTATCTATGGTTCTTGATTCTCAACTCATGAGACAAGAGAACCATAGATCAAGAGAGGGAGCAAGAGGTTGAGGATGAGAGCAAGAGGAGAGCTCAAGAACAAGAGAGAGAATGAGCAAGAAAAAATGAGCAAGTATTTTGTCTCTCACCCTCTCATAATCCAAAGCAATGATAACTCATCATATCAACAAAAGTCTTATGTGATGGTTGAAGTAACCATAACCTTATCATGTCATGCACTCATTTTACTCAAATGAACAAGCAAGAAAAAGTCTTTGGCATGAAATGATAACCATGATTATCATGATGGTCAACTAGTCAAGCCTAGTCAACCGGTCAACAAGTCAACAAAAGTCAACAAGTCACCAAAGTCAACAAGTCAACAAAAGTCAACAAGTCAACAACCATATCACCATAATACTTAATTAATATAATAGTTAATCACATATCATATTCTCATTAGGGTTGAGCATAGTCAAAAAGTCAACGGTCAACTGTCAACAACCCTAATGAGAATCCGCTGCCTCTGCCTCCCTGTCAACTGTGCATACACACCCGCATCCGTGTTCCGAGGAACACGAATGCAAACTGGATAAATCCAATCCCATAAGGTACACTAGGATCTGGCTTAAACCAAAGCCCGCTAGTGTAAACTGTCCGGACACTGTACGTGCACAAGTGCACGGATGTGACCGAACCCTGTCGCAAAACCATGCGACCTGTCGCAATACCATGCGACCTCTACTCTTTTGCCTAAAGGCGAAAAGCTTTCTGTGTGGGACTCTAAAGACTCGACACTACGCTGGCAGTGGGTTTAACCACAGACCGCAAGCGGCACTAGCTGTGCGTAACGGTCCCCAGGTAATGCCGACAAGAAGACCGACGAGGCGAAACCCATCTGAACTCCTACTGAGCCTGAGTGTGACATTCTCCATACAGTCCGGTCTGTTCGTCTGATACATCGCATGGCGGGCCTAGGGGGCGGTAAACGTCAGTCCCCCAATAGCGGTACAAGTCGTGCCGGAGTGAAGCCCAATACACCCTGAGATAACACTGGAATCCTACCAGTATATCTCGTTTGCCCTGGCCAGGGACTACTCGTGTAATGGCTCTCCTAGACACAGCGCGATGTCAACCCCCAATACCGGGAGAGACGAATCCTGTCTAACCGTCACTGCCTCCAAGTGCTTCGGGACTGCACCCAACCACCACCTGTTTGCACGACTCCTTTGAGCCGTGGTAGGGTAGTGATCAAAGTGCAGTGGGAACACACCCGAGGCGAAGTGACAGTGTCAAGTCAGCGGACTAAGCTGTACTCATGTCACCTGGGAACTGATAACTGACGATAGGTATAATACCAACTAGTCAGTTCCCTACGAGTCCTGTCCAGTGTACCCGTAACCTAACGAGCACCCGCATACTATCTCAAGTACGACGTACTGACGGCTGTGGGACAGACCGTTTCCCACACTGGGATGAGAAGCGCATGCGCTGGTCTACTCCGGAGTATCGATGCCCTGTCTCGATAGTCCTGCGACCAGGGACCTGAATAAGGATGTGCTTATAGATTACCCAGCCCCCACTAGTGTGACTGCCATCACAACGCTGGTAATCAAGCAAAGATCCTAAGGGCTCCACTAATGCGTATAAGTGATATACTGAAATAAACACAAGTACACATTGAAGTAGAAACAAACCAAGTAGCATACTACTATTTTGAGCAAGATTGTATATACAAGGTGAATATCCCAAGCATCCATTAAGTAATATACAAACTAGTATGATACAGTAATGGCCTCTAGGGCATATACACTAACATATACATATCAATAATGATTCAATACCCTCCAGGTATATGTGTAGCTAGCATGTAGTCATGGAAAGGCATATGTGTAAGCATGTAGGTATACAGGTATGCTATATGTCATATGCACAATGGAATATGAATCAATGTCTCAATGTTCCTAACCATACAATATCACGTATGTATAGGTGTGATGTGCTTGTCATGGAAATTATTGACGGTGTAAGTGGCATACAATCAGTGCTCGTGCAACATGAACCGTCAATAATAGTGCAGTGTCCAAGGGTAAAAGTCCAAGCACAACAAGTAATAATATGCAATGAAGTTTATACGCAAGCTCTATATGTGCAATATAAACATGCGGCTAATATCATATCATATCTAGCCCTGACGCATAACGCCATGCGGGCGATTCCCCTGTAGATGTTAAATCTACTCACCGACAATCACGGGCTAGGTAAACCCCATCACCTGCTTCCCTTTCTTTGCTGCGTCCGAAGTCCCCGCCTGCGATCCTATTAACACAAACATAACCAGTGCAAATCTCAGAAAGCGATCAATATCACGTAGACGTTTGACCAACGCACCAACTCCAATCCGACCCACAAGTGTTCGTCTAACGGCTGACACACCAACACCAGCCCAAGTGTAGCAGCACACCAGATCACGAACCGTGTCGGATAACGTAACACGCATACAAAAAACACTAAAATATAGCGAAGTGGTCCCAGATTTTGATACACAAATAATTGGTAAAAGTTGCAAGTACCACGAGACCACAAACAACCACAGAGACCCTACGCCCAAACCCCAACACCCCAGCCCCCACTCTGGCCGCATTTTGCGGCCAGAACTAATAAATCTGCGGCCCGATCAAAAAGGGGTGGTCTCAGGTTTTTATGGTGGGTTCTATACCTGAACACTATGTCACTGTGATGGGAATTTTTCCAGAAAACACCTGGTTCTACAGCAGATCTCATAGACCCAAAGTTGATACTAAAAATACGATTTTTGCATGAAACGATACCTTAAGTGTTCCAATTCATAACAATAAGGCAACACAACAATATAAATCCTAATTATCAATTTGAGGTCATTACCTAGCCACCCTTGCTCAAAAATCCTAGCTTTCCAAGCTCTTAGTGGCTAATCAAGACATTTAAAGTATTTTCCATTGAATTTTGTGAAGTTTTAGCAAGGATTTGTGAAGAAAAAGTAAGGGTTCAGCTTGGGGTTGAGGGAAAAAGAGAAATGATTAAGAGTAAGAGAAAATGAGAGAGTGAGAGAGTTAGAGGGTGAGTGTAGAGTCAACTAATTCCTTATGCTCACTCTCTCCCCCACCTCTATTAATGCCGCCATTAATGCTTCCATGACTCACTAGCCACCTCTCTCTCTCTAACAAGATATTTTCTCCACACAAAAGATCTAGGAAAAGCTTAAGGCAAGGTTAAATTGGGCAAGGTTTAGCTTAACGTGTTATGGTTGTTAAACAAGGTTAACACTAAATATACCCTCACATTAACATGCACGTGTGTGCAAGCCATATTAAATAATAATAAACTATTGATTAATTGATATAAAATGTGAGGAACCCGGTTTGGTAAACTTTTCCTTAAAAACCCGCACTAACGCTTAATTAACACTAATCGCATTCCAAGGTATTACAATCTCCCCCCTTAAAGAAAATTCGTCCCCAAATTAAAATTCTGAACAAGCGTACCTTCAAAGAGATTAGGGAACTTCTTCCGCATCTCGCTCTCGGCCTCCCAAGTAATCTCCTCACTAGTCGGGTTATGCCAAAGAACCTTCACATAATGCAAGACCCTTGACCGAAGTTTCTTCACCTGCCGATCCAATATAACTATCGGCTGCTCGGTGAACGAAAGATCGCTCTCAAGCTGAACGGTCTGGTGCTGAATCATGTGAGAAGGATCATGAAGGTATCTACAAAGTATCGACACATGGAACACGAGGTGAACATCCGGAAAACTGGGCGGGAGCGCCAAACGATAAGCAACAGAACCCACTCGCTCAAGGATCTCGAAGAGACCTACAAATCTGGGACTGAGCTTCCCCTTCCTCCCAAATCTCATAACGCCCTTCATCGGAGAAATCCGCAGGAATACATGATCCCCCACTGCAAACTCAAGTCTGCGATGACGACGATCGGCATATGACTTCTGTCTGCTCTGGGCTGCTCTCATCCTGTTCTGAATCAGCTGGATCATCTCTGTAGTCTCCTAAACTAGCTGGAGTCCCAAAACCCTACTCTCACAGAGTTCGGTCCAACAGACCGGCGATCGACACTTCCTACCATACAAGGCCTCAAAAGGTGCCATCTGAATAGTCTCCTGAAAGCTGTTGTTATAGGAAAACTTAATCAACGGCAAGTGACGATCCCAACTGCCACCAAAAGCAAGCACGTACGCCCGAAGCATATCCTCTAGAGTTTGTATCGTCCACTCTGACTGACCATCGGTCTGCGGATGGAAGGCGGTGCTAAAACTCAACCGGGTACCCAAAGCTTCTTGAAGCTTCTGCCAAAGACGGCTAGTAAACTGGGTGCCCCTGTCGGATACAATACATGTGGGAACGCCGTGCAAACGCATAATCTCATCTATATACAACTGAGCATAACCGAAAGTGGTCCTCACTGGAAGGAAGTGAGCCACTTTCGTCAACCGGTCAACAATCACCCAAATGGAGTCATACCCCCGACTGGTCCTGGGTAGACCCACAACAAAGTCCATGGAAATCTGCTCCCATTTCCACTCAGGAACGGGTAAAGGCTGCAACTCTCCAGCCGTCTCTGATGCTCAGCCTTGACTTGCTGACAAGTCAGGCACCTCGACACGAAGTCAGAAACATCACGCTTCATCCCTTCCCACCAGTAAAAGTCTCTCAAGTCCCGGTACATCTTGGTGGAACCTGGATGAACGCTAAAGGCTGACTAATGTGCCTGCTCTAGGATCTTGCGTCTCAACCCATCAATATCGGGTACACACAAGCGAGTCTCACAACCTAGCACACCCTGGTCATTAATCATGAACTCCAAAACTGTACCCTGTCGAACAAGCTCAAAATCTCAACTAAATGGGCATCACTAGGCTGCACCTCACAGACACAATCCAAAAGAAACGGACGGGCGCGGACATGAGCAAGCTGTCCCCCAGTGGAAGTGAACTCGAACTGTACTCTACCATTGCATAAGGTCTGGCAATCCGCAGAAGACTGTCTCTGAACTGAGCTCAACTGGGACAAGCTACCCCCGGGCTTACGACTCGAAGCGTCAGCTACCACATTCGCCTTTCCCGGGTGATAAAGGATCTCACAATTATAATCCTTCACAAGCTCCATCCACCGGCGATGTCTCAGATTCAGATCCCGCTGCTGGAAAATGTACTTCAAGCTCTTATGGTCCGTGAAAATCTGACACGACTCCCCATACGAGTAGTGCCTCTAAATCTTCAACACTAGCTAGCGCGCCAAAGCAACCCAAGACCCCCGGGCCGTAAACGATGAGTGTTCGTCCTTGGTCTACACGGATCATTTCTAGGATGTTAATGAACAAGACGTGCTTCTATTCATCGACAATATCTTTCGTTTCGAAGACTACCGCAGCCATCTCAAGATCGTGAGTGGGGTAATTCTAATCGTGCTTCTTCAACTGCCTAGAAGCATAAGCAATCACTCTATCATGCTACATCAGCACACACCCGAGCCCCACTCGAGACGCATCACAATAAACTACAAAGTTGCCTGATCCAGAAGGCAAAGATAGAACGGGTGCAGTCATCAACCGAGTCTTCAACTGCAGAAAACTCTGCTTGCACGCATCAGTCCAAAGAAAAGGAACCCCCTTCCGGGTCAGTTCGGTCAGCGGTGCAGCGATACTCGAAAAATCCTGCACGAAACGACGGTAATAACCAGCTAAGCCCAAAAAGCTGTGGACCTCTGTCACGGATACAGGTCTGGGCCAAAGCTGCACAGCTTCGATCTTCCTCGGTTCCACAAGAATACCATCTCCCGTCACCACATGACCCAGGAAGTCAACTCGATCAAGCCAAAATGCATATTTTGAGAATTTAGCATGCAGCTGGTGCTCTCTCAATATCTGCAAAGAAATCCTTAAGTGTTGCTCGTGCTCCTCTCGACTCCTAGAGTAGACCAGAATGTCATCAATAAGCACAATAATGAACTGGTCGAGGAACGGCCTGAAAATCCAGTTCATCAGATCCATGAACGCTGCTGGAGCATTGGTGAGTCCGAACGACATCACTAGAAACTCATAATTCCCGTAGCGTGTACGAAAAGCAGTCTTCGGAATGTCATCATTCCGAACCCGCAACTGATGATAACCCGAACGCAAATCAATCTTGGAAAAATGTTTTGCACCCTGGAGCTGATCAAAAAAATCGTCAATGCAAGGTAAAGGATACCTATTCCGAACCATAACTTGGTTCAATTGACGATAATCAATACACAACCTCAAGCTGCCGTCCTTCTTTTTGACGAACAGCGTAGGAGCTCCCCATGGTGAAACACTCGAACGCACAAGTCCCTTATCAAGCAATTCTTGCAATTGATCTTTGAGCTCTCGAAGCTCCGCCGGAGCCATCCGGTAAGGCGGTATAGAAATAGGCCCCGTGCCAGAAATAAGATCAATGCAAAACTCAATATCGCGCTCTGGCGGCAAACCAGGTAACTCATCGGGAAAAACGTCGGAAAACTCTCACACGATAGGAACCCGGTCAAACGACCCTACTGTGGCCCCAGTATCACAAACGAAAGCCAAGATTCCCCGACATCCCCTCCTCAAAAGCCGACTAGCGCAAAGGGCAGAAATCAAACTGTGAGGGGCAGCACCACGGTCCCCCTGCACAACCCGAACAGACTCGCCCGGGAAACTGAAACTGATCTTCTTCTCACAGCAGTCCACCGACGCATAACAAGCTGCCAAGCAGTCCATGCCAAGGAGAACGTCAAAGTCCAACATATCCAGAAGGATCAAATCGACGGACGAATCTCTATCTCCAATCTGAATGGCACACAACCAAAACACATAACGTGCGATAAAAGAATCGCCAACAGGTGTAATCACAATAAGCGGATGATCTAGCAAACACGACTCTCGGCCCAAACTCGGCACGAAGTGCATAGAAACATACGAATGCGTAGATCCCGGATCAAACAAAATATGAGCCTCAAAAGAACATACAGAAAGAGTACCTGAAACCACTGCATTGGACGCCTGTGCGTCCTGATGAGTCAAGGCAAACACCCGAGCCTGTCATCTACCGGCAACTGGCTAACCTCTACCTCTACCACCCCGCCCTCTCGGCACAAAAATACCGCGTCCTCGACCTCTCTGCACAAGAGTCTGACGCGGAGAAACAACAGGCATAAGCGGAAACGCCCTCTGCGGTGGAGAAGGTGGTAAGGTAACCTGCGGTACAGCTGCCACACGCTCACGTGGCCCAGTACAATCTCGAACCCGATGACCCAAACTCCCGCACCGGTAACATCCAGATGAAAACTGCTGACTCCCTTGAGAATAAGAGCTAAAAAGCTATCCTCGTCCCGGACCTCCACTACCCCCAGTATCTGAACGGGAATAGTCACGGTGTCTAAACGCCCGCCTCCCTGCTGAATCACCGTACGAACCCTTTTTGGTTCCGGAGCAACCGACGCCTCAGAAAGACGCTCCTCCACCAACAGGGCTGCGTCCACCGCTGCTGCATAGGTGTCGCAATGCTGAACGCTGATAGCGAGGAACAAATGGGTAAGCAGGCCTTGAACAAACCTCTTGACCCGCATCTCCTCCATAACCACCAAATACGGAGCATACACAGACAGCTCGATAAACAGCATATCATACTCGGCCACCGTCATACCCTGAGTCTGGCGTAACGACTCGAATCTGCATGCTCGAGCATCCCTGACACTCAGCGGAAGAAAACGCGCAAGAAACACCATCATGAACTCAGCCCAGGTCATATGAGAAAGACCTGCGGCTCTGCCCTTCTCTAAGGACTCGCACCACTTCTGGGCCAGACCCTCCAGACGAAAGCTTGCGAACTCCACCCATCTCACGTCGGAGCATCTAAGCGAAAGACATATCCTGGCCATCCGGTCAATAAACGACTGCGGATCCTCAGCTGCATCAGTACCAGTGAAAACCGGAGGCCTCAGCCTCATGAACTTGGATAACGATACAGTGATCACCTCCGTAGTTGCAGGTACAACCGCCTGAATAATAGGCGCCAACACGGTCCCCGTAACGGGTGGAACAACCGCTTTCCCCTGCGCTCGAATGGCCTCAACTAATGACCCTATCATCTGGCGCAAATCCTGTATACCAGCCCCTAGCATAGCCATATGGTCTGTCGAAGATGGAACAATCTGCTCCTGCACAATGGGCGTACCGCCCTGGTCAGTCCTCATCTCAGATGAGTCAACTCTGACCTCGGCCATCGCGGCCGCTCTCTGCACCCTCGTAGTCTTCAGTGGCATAAAGGCTGGAAATGGAAACAGGATTCGATAAGAACAACTAAATCGGATCAAAAGGATAAACACGGAAGGAATTTCAAGCAATAAGTCATAAGGTCACTTAAGCGGAGTACCGTGTCGTAAGTATGCCATAGAACATACGCACGCTACGTTACTCTGCTTAAGCTACCTACTCCATCATACCAAGGTCATGCTACACTCCGAAAGGTAAAACCTAGCGCTCTGATACCAACTTTGTCACGACCCAAAATTGGGCACATGACCGGCACTTAAACTACGTAACGTCAACAGGCGTAACGCAATTAAGTAAGCCGAAAAACCCAGCAATCTAAACCAGTACAAGAAAGAAATATAGATCACTTTTAAAAATCTCGATGCAAAAACTTTTAAACATAAGTTTGTTTTTCATAAAAATTTCGGCAGCACCTCCTTTGAAAAAAACTAGCCCCGAAACAGGTACAAACATAAGATAAAAGTAAAGCATCCCCACACGGGAGCAAATCTCGCCCAATGGCGAAACAACCACCACAACAGATATATGACGCCGTAGCAAAGAAAAGATAAACCACATATATAAAAGGCTGGCTCACATGAGCACGACAACCGAAGTCATAAGAATATACAACATCGATCCTCACAACTCGCCTCTAAGTCAATACATGAAGGTGGTAGATGGAGAGTACTAGATACAAGAAATATACAATATACATCATCGGATAACCGCAACCCACCTATAGCAAATGGCTTCACAGCCAACCGTAGCGGTATCCACAAAAGTAAAGATAATAAGGCGCCCTACCGCGACCACTCTGATGATCAGACCTGAAAAACCTTGCGGCACAACGGGGGTGAGTTGCCAACTCGTGAATAGTAAATAACATCATACAATAATCACAAGTATATACTAACAGCGATAATCTATCACATGTAATCTGATAGCATAAGTATGTTGGAGATAGTGCCCTCAAAGTCAATTATTGGATCGCAGGTACGTGACTGCAATGATTGATGCAGGACCTATACCGATATGACAGTCTTGCTCGAGATGATAGTATGCTATCTGGTTTGTCTTTATCATCGTATACATGCTTTAGTTCACTATTGCATGATGATAGAGCCCATAGGATTCTTGCTTGACTACCAGCAGTATGATGGCAATCATATACGTGGGAGCTGGGGTCTATAAGCACATCCTTAAAGTGTCCCTAGTCGTGGAAGTTTCGAGACAGGGCATCGATACTCCAGAGTAGACTAGTGTATACAGTCGAGACCCCGACGAGGGGCGGTGGCCGGTCTCACAAGCCACTGGTGTCAGTTGGATCACCTAAGATATATACAGGTGCTCATTAGGTTATGAGTACACCGGACAGGACTCGCCGGGAACATGCTAGTTGGTATTATACATATCGTCAGATAGCAGTTCCCTGGTGACATGTGTACAGGTTAGTTCATCGACCTGAGATCATCATTTGTCTCATGTGAGTTCCCACTGTGCTTAGATTACTACCCTACCACGCTGAAAGGAGTTGTGCAAACAGGTTTTAGTTGGGTACAGTCCCGAGCCACATTGGAGGCAAGTGAGCGGATCATCGGGGGTTCGTCTCTCCCGGTATTGGGGGTTGATGTCGCACAGTGCACGGGTGGCCATCACTTGAAATCCTTGGCCAAGGTAGTGGAGAATTACTGATTTGGATCAGTAGTTTCTCAGGTGGTGATGGGCTTCATACCGACACGAATTATCGCGTTATTAGGGGTCTGACTTTATCCACCCCTTAGACTCGATATGCGATACTCTTTAGACGAACGGACCGGACTGTATATACATTGTCACTGTCAGGCTCAGTAGGGTTTATAGATGAGTTCGCTCGTCAGTTTCTCTTCCAATCAATACATAGGCAAACGTTACGTACAGCTCGTACCTCTGACGTGCTAGAGGTTATACCCAGTGTCAGTGTGTTGATGAGTCATTAGAGTCCCCCAAGACACTTTCCCAAGTTCGGGCGAAACGTTGTAGAGGCCGTATGGTTTTATGGCAGGGTTCGGAAAATGCACATGCGTTTTCGCACGTGTCGTTTTTCGGGCAGATAATACTGGTCGGCTTTGGTTTAAGCCGGATCCGAATATTATACTGTGTAGATATAATATCTTTGTCTCAGTTTCATTTGTATTCGGTCGTAATACAAATGCGGGTATGTTTATACTAATACGGGGTTATTCTGAGATTCGTTTCAGGATCACTTTTGGAAGTTGCCAGTTTCCAGTTTTCTATCAGCCGTATTTAACAGTCGGTTAAATCCGGATTTATCTTTTCTTGATGAGGGTGAGTCATGGTTCTAGAAGGTTCTAGATATGGTGACAAGGCTTGATGACTAATTGTTAGCATTAATTGTTCAATTAATGCTTGATGACTAGGTTAATTGTGATTGGTTTGCATTGGTTGTGTTCATACTAGGTGTCGTATGACTCATTCTTTGTGTTTTGGTTATGATAAGCTTCATATCCTTATGGTCACCATTCTTGTTCCTACACTCACCCCCTTTGCCTTATTTATTTGGCCGGCCCCTCTTGTGGGAGGATATGGTTGTTAATTTGGAAAAAGTATATGAAATTTGCCTCATGGAAATTTCATAAGTTCATTCTCTCATTTTCATTCGATCCAAAAGGCAACTTCATTAACCGTTCGTCCATAGTCTTGGACGTAACGAGAAAAAGTGTTCTACTCATTCTCTGCTTCATCTTGGTCGTCTCTTCTAGCAAACTTGACGATCGAGTTGCTTCGGTTCAGAGGCGGGAGCCCGTTTAAAGATCCGTCGACGTGGTGCCACCTGGACGACGAGACTGGAGATTCAGGAGATCGGAGCAGCCGCAACAAAGCGTGGGATGATGGTTGAAGACCGAAGGACTCGGATCATTCGGTATAACGTTTCTACCCATTTGTAAATTTTTGGTTTAGCTTTAATGGCAGATCCGGGTTACGGTACGCGATAGCGCCAGTTTCTAAAAAGTTTTTGTTCCGCATTTAGCGTCTGTTAGAAGGCCGGGGCGCTACCGTGGACTTACAAAGTATGACAATATGTATATACAACAGTCATGAAAGGTACTCTATCAGGTACTACTAATACATGAAGCAATGCATATAGAATAAATGCGGAGTACGGGGTAAAACATGTCATCCTCACGGAATCCTCATTGTGGCAGACCAGTGTCCATCAAGACAATCTAAATCCCCAAATTCCCTCAAATCGCCCCCATATCAGCCCTCATATCAGGCACTTCGGCCCCTCACATCGGGCACTTCGGCCCCTCATATCGGGCACATCAGCCCCTCATATCGCAATGAATAAGAATACATGCACAGATCATTATGATGATATATATTATAGATATACATATATAACAGCGTCCCATATATATATATATATATATATATATATATATATATTATAGGTGTACATATATAACAGCGTCCCATACCACTGATATATATAGTAAGTCCACGTTGCGACCCCCGGTTCTTACGGGGAGGCGGAAACGGTATAAAAATCAAATTTTTAGCGCATGGGGCAACATGGACTAACAAAGTCGGGATCTTTTCTAAACTAAACTAGCAAACAAGCTAAAGAGAATTAGCTACTCGGAAAGATGGTTATACCTAACTTGAACTCCTTCGTCTTCAAACTTTTGTAGAGGTTGATGGTGCTTTCCTCGTTGCCTTCTTCCATCAAAGATGGATCCACCTGAGGGTTCAACCTTCGGGCTCTTTCTCGAACTTGGAGAGAACTAGAATCTTCGGCTTGCTAAACCTTTGATCCTAGAGTGAGTAAAGAGTGTCTAAGGGGTGTTTATCTTTCAAGGAGAGGGATTCTCAACACATGAGAAGGATTCTCCTTGAGCTAGAGGAAGAAGAAGATGAAGTGAGGAGAGAGAAGCTAAATGATAGAATGAGCTCTCTTTTTCTTTCTTGCAACCATATCACAAAAGAAAAAGAATTATCAAATTAATAATAATAATGAAAATGAAATAGTTGATGGAAGGTTTAGGAATGACCATTATCATTTCAAACATTAAATGGTTTTTGCTAGAATCAAAGAGCATCTTTCTTTTGTAATGATGATGGTCAAAACTTCAACCATGGTCAACAAGTCAACCATGGTCAACAAGTCAACAAAAACCAACCATGACACAATTTCATTTTATTAATATTATTAATTGATATATCATAATTCCACTAGGGTTTGGAAAAAGACGACTGTCAACTGTGCATACGCACCCGTTCCGAAACCCTAATGAAAAACCTCTTCCTCCGCCTCAATCAACTGTGCATACACACCCGCATTCTTGTTCCGAGGAACATGAATACCAAGAGATAAAATCAACCCCAAAACATATACCAGTATCTGACTCAAACCAGAGCCAGCCAGTAATATCCGTCCGGACTCCAAACGTGCACAAGTGTGCGAATGAGAACGAACCCTGTCGCAAAACCATGCGACCTCTACTCTGTTTTGCCCAGAGGCGAATACCCTCTGTGTGGGACTCTAAAGACTCGACACTACGCTGGCAGTGGGTTTAACCACAGACCGCAAGCGGCACTAGCTGTGCGTAACGGTCCCCAGGTAGATGCCGATAAGAAGGCTGACGAGGTGAACCCCATCTGAACTCCTACTGAGTCTGAATGTGACAGTCTCCGTACAGTCCGGTCTGTTCGTCTAATACATCGCATGTCGGGCCTAGGGGGCGGTAAAACGTCAGTCCCCTAATAGCGGTACAAGTCGTGTCGGAGTGAAGCCCAAAACACCCTGAGATAATACTGGAAGCCTACCAGTATATCTCGCTTGCCCTGGCCAGGGACTACTCGTGTAATGGCTCTCCTAGACACAGCGCGATGTCAACCCCCAATACCGGGAGAGACGAATCCTGTCTAACCGTCACTGCCTCCAAGTGCTTCGGGACTGCACCCAACCACTACCTGTTTGCACGACTCCTTTGAGCCGTGGTAGGGTAGTGATCAAAGTGCAGTGGGAACACACTCGAGGCGAAGTGCCAGTGTCAAGTCAGCGGACTAAGCTGTACTCATGTCACCTGGGAACTGATAACTGACGATAGGTATAATACCAACCTGTCAGTTCCCGACGAGTCCTGTCCAGTGTACTCGTAACCTAACGAGCACCCGTATACTATCTCCAGTACGACGTACTGATGGCTGTGGGACAGACCATCTCCCACACTGGGATGAGAAGCGCATACGCTAGTCTACTCCGGAGTATCGATGCCCTGTCTCGATAGTCCTGCGACTAGGGACCTGTATAAGGATGTGCTTATAGATTACCCAGCCCCCACTAGTGTGACTGCCATCACAACGCTGGTAATCAAGCAAAGATCCTAAGGGCTCCACTAATGTGTATAGGTGATATACTAAAATAAACACAAGTACACATTGAAGTAGAAACAAACCAAGTAGCATACTACTATATTGAGCAAGATTGTTTATACAAGGTGAATATCCCAAGCTTCCATTAAGTAATATACAAACTAGTATGATACAGTAATGGCCTCTAGGGCATATACACTAACAATCTCCCACTTGCACTAAGGCCATGTACTGGCGTATCGAAGACCTATCATCTCGATCAGCCGCTCGAACTGAGTCTGGGGCAGTGCCTTGGTGAATGGATCTGCAGTGTTTTCTTCTGAAGCAACCCTCCGAACCTCGATCTCCTTGCGATCCACGATCTCCCTGATCAGGTGATACCGCCTCAAGATGTGCCTGGATCTCTGATGGGACCTGGGTTCCTTCGCTAAAGCTATAGCCCCGTTGTTGTCGCAATACAGAGGTATTGGGTCAACAATGGACGGAACCACCTGAAGTTCTTTTAAGAACTTCCTCATCCAGACAGCTTCTTTTGCGGCATCAGATGCAGCGATATATTCCGCTTCCATAGTCGAGTCTGCAACGGTTTCCTGTTTGGAGCTCTTCCAACACACCGCCCCTCCATTGAGGGTAAAGACAAAACCCGACATGGACTTGGAATCATCCTTGTCACTCTGGAAGCTGGAGTCAGCAAAGGCCTCGATCTGGAGGTCTTTTCCGCCATACACCAAGAACATCTCCTTAGTCCTTCTCAGGTACTTGAGAATGTTCTTTACAGCTATCCAGTGTTTCTCCCCAGGGTTTGACTGATACCGGCTTACTACACTCAGTGCATAAGCTACATCCGGTCTGGTACACAACATCGCATACATTATAGAACCTACCGCAGAATCGTAGGGTATAATAGACATGCGATCCCTCTCCAAATCAGTCTTGGGAGACATCTCTTTAGAGAGGGTGATCCCGTGACAAGCCGGTAGGTTACCGCGCTTGGAATCTTCCATACTGAATCTCTTCAGTATAGTGTCGATGTACCTGGACTGTGAAAGTCCTAATATCCTCTTGGATCTATCACGATGGATCCGGATCCCCAGGATGTAAGAGGCATCACCCAGGTCTTTCATGGAGAACCTGTGTGACAAGAAACCCTTGACAGATTGTAGCATAGGAATGTCATTTCCTATTAAGAGAATGTCATCCACGTATAAAACGAGGAATACTACAGTTCTCGTTACAAATCTACTATAGATGCATGGTTCATCTGGATTTTTGATAAAGCCAAATTCCTTGACCGTCTCATCAAAACAGATGTTCCAACTCCGCGATGCCTGCTTTAGTCCATAGATGGACTTAAGCAACTTGCACACTTTTCCGCTGCTCCCACTCTGAATGAAACCCTCTGGCTGATCCATATAGACACACTCCTCTAAATTTCCATTTAGAAAAGCGGTTTTTACGTCCATCTGCCAAATCTCATAATCGTGGAAGGCAGCAATGGCAAGAAGGATCCGAATGGATTTCAGCATAGCCACTGGAGAAAAGGTTTCGTCATAGTCCAAGCCAGGTCTTTGACGGAAACCCTTTGCTACAAGTCTAGCTTTATAGGTCTCAACCTGTCCATCTACACCAATCTTCCTTTTGAAGATCCACTTGCATCCTACGGGTTTTACCCCGTTTGGAGCAATGTCCAACATCCATACTTTGTTGGTGTACATGGACTCCATTTCGGTCCGCATTGCATCCAGCCATTTTACCGAGTCAACGCTCTGAACGGCCTGCTGGAAGCTAGTAGGCTCATCATAATCTATGATGCAATCCTCTCTATCCCCGTCTATGAGAAAACCGTAGTATCTCTCGGGCGGATGAGACTGCCTACTACTCCTGCGGAGCGGCGTAGGAATGTCCTGTTCTTTTGAACTTACTGGCTCTTCCAAGCTTTCAGTAATAGCTTGTGGTTCTGGAATTTCTTCCAGTTCTATTGCGTTCCCACTTATCTGGGTTTCCAAAAACTCAGTTTCCAAGAAGCGGGCATGTTGAGAAACAAAAACCTTTTGTTCATCAGCGGAATAGAACAGATACCCCCTGGAGTTCTTTGGGTATCCCACAAACTTACACTGTACTGAACGTGCCTCGAGCTTGTCCGCATGCTGCTTTTTTACAAAAGCTGGACATCCCCATATCTTAAGGTACTTAAGACAGGGTTTCTTCCCACTCCATATCTGATATGGAGTGGTAGGCACAGTCTTGGTGGGAGCCTTGTTCAAGAGATATGCAGCTGCTTCTAGTGCATAGCCCCAGAAAGATCGCGGTAACTCAGCCTTACTCATCATGGAACAAACCATATCCAATAGGGTTCGATTCCTCCTTTCCGATACACCGTTATGTTGCGGAGTGTATGGAGGAGTACGCTGAGAGAGAATTCCATTCTCTTTTAAATAGTCCAGGAACTCGGCACTCAAGTATTCACCACCTCGATCCGATCTTAGAATCTTAATACTTTTGCCTGTTTGTTTTTCAACTTCATTCTTGTAATCCCGAAATTTCTCAAAGGCCTCGGATTTGTGCTTCATTAAGAAGACATGTCCATACCTAGAGAAATCGTCTGTGAAAGTAATGAAGTATGAATAACCGCTTCGCGCATGTGTAGACATTGGACCACACACGTCACTGTGTATGAGTCCCAAGAGCTCGCTCGCTCTTTCTCCGTGTCCAGTGAACGGAGTCTTTGTCATCTTTCCCATGAGACAAGATTCACAAGTGGCATAAGACTGATACTCGAACGGATCCAAGTATCCTTCTTTATGTAACTTAGTCAACCGTGTCTCATTTATGTGACCCAGTCTACAATGCCATAAGAAAGCCTGATTGATATCTGGAGACTTTCTTTTGTGTGTATTCTGGACATTGAAAATCTGTGGTTGGTTTAATACGTATATACCATTGCTCAATGTACCTGACCCAATCAGAACTTGATTAAGGTGAATGTTTACAACATTACTTACAAACGCAAATTCATAACCTTCTTTAGAAACCAAAGATACATAAATGATATTACAAGTTGCGTTGGGTACAAAAAAGCAATTACGCAAAACCAAAACATGTCCATCTGACATTCCCAGGTGATAGTCCCCCACGGCTTTAGCATCCATGCTAGCTCCGTTCGCAACTCTGAGGGTCATGTCACCTACCTTCAAAAACCTACGGTTTCTCAACGCCTGCAAAGAATTACAGATATGAGATCCTGATCCGGTATCCAATACCCAGGAAGTAGAGTTTATCAAAAGACAGTTTTCAATAACATACACACCTGAAGCTGAAGCCGCAACCTGCTTCAGTTCCTGTGTCCTGGCTTTCCAAGCCCTGCAATCTTTCTTCCAGTGTCCACTCTTATGACAATAGAAGCATTCTTCCTTTCCCACAAGCTTCCCCGCAATCTTTGTTGCATTTTCCTTTCCCTTCGTACCCACTTTACTAACACCGCCTCTTGGTTTGGCGGGGGCTTTCTTCCTCTTTCCCTTGGCTTTCGCCTTGGACTTAGAGGAAGAAGATCCTCCTACAAACAAAGCGGGTGTTTCCCTACCCTTCTGTAGGGTGCCCTCTGCGCTCCTCAGCATGTTGAGGAGTTCTGAAAGTTCAACTTTTTTTTCTTGTAAGTTGAAGTTCAGTATAAACTGGGCGTAAGTGGATGGAAGGGACTGGAGAATTAAATCCGTATAGAGTTCACTTTCCAACGTGGTCCCAAGTTCCGCGAGCTCCTCAATGTAGCCAATCATCTTAAGCACGTGGTCCGCTACCGATGATCCGACGGCCAACTTTGCCGAAAATAACTTCTTCGACACTTCGTATCTTGCGATACGAGACTGCTCTCCATACAGTTCTTTTGTATGAAGAAATATGGATTCTAAGTCCATATTCTCGTGCCTCCTCTGATGTTCGTTGTCCATAGAGGCAAGCACGAGGCACCTGGCCTTCGTGCAATCAATCTCCCAAGTCTTACGGATTTCCTTATCCGCGACGCTGGAGGTGGGACCTGGGACAGGGGGAGCTTTGGTGGTAAGAAGATACCCCAGCTTGTCGTAAGTGATTGCCATTTTGACATTCCTGAGCCAATCTTTGTAGTTTGGCCCTGTCAGTATGTTTTTATCTAGAAGTAACTTAAGTCCAGTCATTTCGATTTGGTCGCTGCAGGGGGGAGAGAAGAAACACTTTAGCATGATGCACTTGCAAGTTTAGAGTGGTTTTTAATTTGTCTAAACAGGATGGCTTCCACTGTCTCTCGAATCCCTCCTCAAACCATAAAGGAAGAATTAGTCGGGATCAATCCCACCGCACAATACTTGCTTAACCGTTCAGCCAGGCCAGTGTTGGTACTTCGAGGGAGGTTTTCCAACGCTTTCGCGAAGTTCCTTAATTAAATAACCTCTTTTCCCTGGGGGCGTAGCCCCGCTAACACCTTTCTAGACACCTACTTGGTTTATAGCATTGATCGTTTAGCGAGAAATTTCCCGAGGAGTAGCATATACTCACAGTAGGATCGGGATCCAAATATCATCGTGTGACGAAACTGAAGGAATCCTACCAGAATCACCACACTCCAAATGGTATGCAAATCTAGCAAGTTTCAGTACTTATGAAACTCCCGATGTGGATTTTTGCCCCATGCTCTTATGACCTTGACGAAGGTCAATAAATCATAAGTCACATGTCAAGTTCTGCCCGTCATTTTCCAGGTTAATTTGAACCCACCCGTATATACCCTTGACGAAGGTCAACAAGGCAATACGACTGTCTCAAACCAACGCATCTATCTATGCTACATATGAACACCCAACAGCTACCAATCACTACGTCTTGACGAAGGTCAACAAACATAGCTTGAATACTATTGAATATTCATATGAAACGACAGAGGGCTACGAATGGTTTTGGCGAAACCGTGAACGTAGTGAACTTGATATAATCGATGGAACGAGATAGCTTTTAAAAGGAGTGGCTCAAGCTCCGCATTTTAAAAGTTAGTTTTGAAAAGAACCGAGTGGTTTTTCGAAAGTGTTCCAACGACTTTGCTTGGTTTATTATCTTGCATTAGTTCTTTTAATGCGTGATATTCTTGCATTAGTTATTTTAATGCGTCCCATCATTTAAATCCTACCATTGCAGAAAACAACCAAAATATGACGTACGCTTATGCCATTCGCATTCGCCACGGGGCCCCGTCATCACCCGTTAGGTTACTTAACTAACGACAGAGCGGGGGCTGGGCTAGCGCGGCTGTAAAACATAAGCAACGTCTAAATAGTTATAAATATAGCAATGATAGACATTACAGATCACAGATGAATACATTGGATATACTAGGAATCCGCAATCCGTTCGAGCCTGCAACGAAAAGCGGATTACACGGTCGCGGTGAATAGCCAATACCCCACCCAAGACCCCTACGGGTGCGGCAAACTACCCGCTAAGTACTCGGCAGTTTGTGCACCCCTCCATGGGTCTATCCTGGGAGCAAAAACAGTAAAAAGAATTATACAATGACGGCTACAACCCCGACCCGGTTGTGCGGCCATACAAATAATAATATTACATCAATTTACATATTACAAATGAATGAAAGAAAAACAAAAGCTCATCTCACATCCACCCCGGCTATTCACCCGCGACAGTCCAACACATTCATATACACATTCCAATATCAAACACAGATCACAGAGATGTATAACCCCGACTAATCGACTTATAGCGATTAGCCGACGTTCAATACATACAAACATCACAGATATAACCATCATAGTCAAAGTGTAGTGAAGTTCGGAAAAAATACGGAATTATAGGCCCCCAAAAACAAATCTCTATTCTGGAAAATCTGGGCACATATAATATATCTTAAAAATCCTAAAACCAATACAGAGATACACTGCACCAAAATTGAGGCAGAGAGGAGACAAGACGGCCGCGGATCCGCGACGACATAGCTTGCTGTCGCCGCGGAAACGCGGTCGTTTGGTCAGATCTCTGGCTCGTTTTTGGTGGTTATCTTTAAAAAACACTGAGATAATTTTTGGTATATAACAAATTTTGTTTTGACCAGAAAAAATTTTAACAGAAAGTAGGGTTTTTTGAAAAGTTTGGTTTTTGGATTTTTCGGTTCCGAACTTCGTTACACTTCACTACCTTGCTAGTTTAAGTTTAGTTAAGCTCTGATACCACTGTAAGTCCACGTTGCGACCCCCGGTTCTTACGGGGAGGCGGAAACGGTATAAAAATCAAATTTTTAGCGCATGGGGCAACATGGACTAACAAAGTCGGGATCTTTTCTAAACTAAACTAGCAAACAAGCTAAAGAGAATTAGCTACTCGGAAAGATGGTTATACCTAACTTGAACTCCTTCGTCTTCAAACTTTTGTAGAGGTTGATGGTGCTTTCCTCGTTGCCTTCTTCCGTCAAAGATGGATCCACCTGAGGGTTCAACCTTCGGGCTCTTTCTCGAACTTGGAGAGAACTAGAATCTTCGGCTTGCTAAACCTTTGATCCTAGAGTGAGTAAAGAGTGTCTAAGGGGTGTTTATCTTTCAAGGAGAGGGATTCTCAACACATGAGAAGGATTCTCCTTGAGCTAGAGGAAGAAGAAGATGAAGTGAGGAGAGAGAAGCTAAATGATAGAATGAGCTCTCTTTTTCTTTCTTGCAACCATATCACAAAAGAAAAAGAATTATCAAATTAATAATAATAATGAAAATGAAATAGTTGATGGAAGGTTTAGGAATGACCATTATCATTTCAAACATTAAATGGTTTTTGCTAGAATCAAAGAGCATCTTTCTTTTGTAATGATGATGGTCAAAACTTCAACCATGGTCAACAAGTCAACCATGGTCAACAAGTCAACAAAAACCAACCATGACACAATTTCATTTTATTAATATTATTAATTGATATATCATAATTCCACTAGGGTTTGGAAAAAGACGACTGTCAACTGTGCATACGCACCCGTTCCGAAACCCTAATGAAAAACCTCTTCCTCCGCCTCAATCAACTGTGCATACACACCCGCATTCTTGTTCCGAGGAACATGAATACCAAGAGATAAAATCAACCCCAAAACATATACCAGTATCTGACTCAAACCAGAGCCAGCCAGTAATATCCGTCCGGACTCCAAACGTGCACAAGTGTGCGAATGAGAACGAACCCTGTCGCAAAACCATGCGACCTCTACTCTGTTTTGCCCAGAGGCGAATACCCTCTGTGTGGGACTCTAAAGACTCGACACTACGCTGGCAGTGGGTTTAACCACAGACCGCAAGCGGCACTAGCTGTGCGTAACGGTCCCCAGGTAGATGCCGATAAGAAGGCTGACGAGGTGAACCCCATCTGAACTCCTACTGAGTCTGAATGTGACAGTCTCCGTACAGTCCGGTCTGTTCGTCTAATACATCGCATGTCGGGCCTAGGGGGCGGTAAAACGTCAGTCCCCTAATAGCGGTACAAGTCGTGTCGGAGTGAAGCCCAAAACACCCTGAGATAATACTGGAAGCCTACCAGTATATCTCGCTTGCCCTGGCCAGGGACTACTCGTGTAATGGCTCTCCTAGACACAGCGCGATGTCAACCCCCAATACCGGGAGAGACGAATCCTGTCTAACCGTCACTGCCTCCAAGTGCTTCGGGACTGCACCCAACCACTACCTGTTTGCACGACTCCTTTGAGCCGTGGTAGGGTAGTGATCAAAGTGCAGTGGGAACACACTCGAGGCGAAGTGCCAGTGTCAAGTCAGCGGACTAAGCTGTACTCATGTCACCTAGGAACTGATAACTGACGATAGGTATAATACCAACCTGTCAGTTCCCGACGAGTCCTGTCCAGTGTACTCGTAACCTAACGAGCACCCGTATACTATCTCCAGTACGACGTACTGATGGCTGTGGGACAGACCATCTCCCACACTGGGATGAGAAGCGCATACGCTAGTCTACTCTGGAGTATCGATGCCCTGTCTCGATAGTCCTGAGACTAGGGACCTGTATAAGGATGTGCTTATAGATTACCCAGCCCCCACTAGTGTGACTGCCATCACAACGCTGGTAATCAAGCAAAGATCCTAAGGGCTCCACTAATGTGTATAGGTGATATACTAAAATAAACACAAGTACACATTGAAGTAGAAACAAACCAAGTAGCATACTACTATATTGAGCAAGATTGTTTATATAAGGTGAATATCCCAAGCTTCCATTAAGTAATATACAAACTAGTATGATACAGTAATGGCCTCTAGGGCATATACACTAACAATATATATATACATGTATATATATTAGCGTCACATACCACTGATATATATACGCAAGATTAAAACATCCAGAAACATCATATGAAATCTATATATCAATGCGAAATCCATGAAATATAATATATACAACATGAAACGGTAATATGAGCATATATAGGAAAAAACGCTATATAACTGCAACATGTTATTAAATATATCTTGTGGTTCCTAACTTCTCCGAAATCCATACAACATCATATAAAGGTGAACATGTAGCTATAGCCAGGTATGCGTAACCATGTCGGTATAGCAAGATATGTGTATCTACCTATCAGTAATGATGTAATACCCTCCGGGTATGTGTGTAGCTATAAAAAGCTAGGTATGTGTATATACATGTCAATAATGATACAATACCCTCCAGGTATATGTGTAGCTAGTATGTAGTCATGGCAAGGCATATGTGTAAGCATATAGGTATACAGGTATGCTATAAGTCATATGCACGATGGAATATGAATCAATGTCTCAATGTTCCTAACCATACAATATCACGTATGTATCGGTGTGATGTGCATGTCATGGCAATTATTGACGGTGTGAGTGGTATACAATCAGTGCTCGTGCAACATGAGCCGTCAATGATAGTGCAGTGTCCAAGGGTACAAGTCCAAGCACAACAAGTAATAATATGCAATGAAGTTTATACGCAAGCTCTATATGTGCAATATAAACATGCGGCTAACATCATATCATATCTAGCCCTGACGCATAACGCCATGCGGGCAATTCCCCTGTAGATATTAAATCTACTCACCGACAATCGCGGGCTAGGTAAACACAATCACCTGCTTCCCTTTCTTTGCAGCGTCCGAAGTCTCCGCCTGCTATCCTATTAACACAAACACAACCAGTGCAAATGTCAGAAAGCGATCAATATCACGTACACAAGACGTTTGACCAACGCACCAACTCCAATCCGACCCATAAGTGCTCGTCAAACGGCTAACGTGTGTAACGACACACCAACACTAGCCCAAGTGTAGTAGCACACCAGAACACGAACCGTGTTAGATAACGTAATACGCGTACACAAAACAATATAATATAGCAAAGTGGTCCCAGATTTTGATACACAAATAATTGGTAAAAGTTATAAGTACCACGAGACCACAAACAACCACAGAGACCCTACGCCCAAACCCCAACACCCCAGCCCCCACTCTGGCCACAATTTGTGGCCAGAACTAATAAATCCGCGGTCCGATCAAAAAGGGGTGGTCTCAGGTTTTTATGGTGGGTTCTATACCTGAACACTATGTCATTGTGATGGGAACTTTTCCAGAAAACACCTGGTTCTACAGCAGATCTCAGAGGCCCAAAGTTGACACTAAAAATATGATTTTTGCACGAAATGATACCTTAAGTGTTCTAATCCATAACAATAAGGCAACACAACAATATGACTCCTAATTATCAGTTTGAGGTCATTACCTAGCCACTCATGCTCAAAAATCCTAGCTTTCCAAGCTCCAAGGCAACTTAGTGGCTAATCAAGACATTTGAAGTATTTTCCATTGAATTTGTGAAGTTTTAGCAAGGATTTTTGAAGAGAAGGTAAGGGTTCAGTTTGAGGTTGAGGGGAAAAAAGAAATGATTAAGAGTGAAAGAAAATGAGAGAGTGAGAGAGTTAGAGGGTGAGAGGGTGAGTGTAGGGTCAACTAATTCCTTATACTCACTCTCTCCCTCACCTCCATTAATGCCACCATTAATGCTTCCATGACTCACTATCCACCTCTCTCCCTCTCTCTCCAACAAGATATTTTCCCCACACAAAAGATCTAGGAAAAGGTTAAGGCAATGTTAAATTGGGAAAGGTTTAGCTTAAGGTGTTATGGTTGCTAAACAAGGTTAACATTAAATATACCCTCACATTAACATGCACGTGTGTGTGCAAGCCATATCAAATAATAATAAAGTATTAATTAATTGATATAAAATGTGAGGAAGCCGATTTGGTAAACTTTTCCTTAAAAACCTGTACTAACGCTTAATTAACACTAATCGCATTCCAAGGTGTTACAAGAACACCCTGAGAAACTACTGGAACACCAGTAGTAAATCTCACTTGCCCTGGCCAGGGACTTTGTGTAATGGCTCTCCAAACACAGCGCGATATCAACCCCCAATACCGAGAGAGACGAATCCTGTCTAACCGCCACTGCCTCTAAATGCTTCGGGACTGCACCCAACTACTACCTGTTTGCACGACTCAATAGAGCCGTGGTAAGGTAGCAATATAAGAACAGTGGGAACATACTTGAGGCGAAGTAGCAGTGTCAAGTCAACGAACTAAGCTGTACTCATGTCACCTGGGAACTGCTACCTGACGATAGGTATAGTACCGACCAGCAGTACCCGACGAGTCCGTCCAGTATAACTTATAACCCAATGAGCACCTGCATACTATCTTCAGTACGACGTACTGATGGCTGTGGGACAGACCATCTCCCCTGCTGGGATGAGAAGCGTATACACTAGTTTACTCTGGAGTATCGATTCCCTATCTCGATAATCCTACGACTAAGGACCTGTATAAGGATGTGCTTATAGACTACCCAGACCCCACTAGTGTGATTGCCATCACAACGTTGGTAGTCAAACAAAGATCCTAAGGGCTCTATCAATATGTATTAGTGATATGTTAAAAGAAACATATACACATATTAAGATAGATACAAACCAAGTAGCATACTGTTATATCGAGCAAGACTGTCATCAATCCGTGTATATATCCCAAGCTTCTAAAATGTAATATACAAACTAGTACTATACAATAATGGCCTCTAAGGCATACATATCCAACAGCAATAAACATATAGTAATCCAATCCTGGAGAAACGTAGGGAAGCAGTTATGAACATAAGTGGATGTTCTAGGGATATGGTAACGGAAGCCTCCTTCGGGAGACGGTTATCATTTCAGGCTTCCAAGGTGACCTGAATAATAGAGTGGTTGTATGAGTTCTACTTTTTCCCTCTTTTAAGGGGCGGTATGATGGACAAGTGGTCCAAGCGGGTACTTGAAGGAATGGCGCAGTATACTGATTAAATTCAGTGAGCAATAAAGTCTAAGTAGTTTGCTGTATTTAGAGTTCATTTGTGAACTGGGTCCCATCAAATATCCAGACAAATTCTAAGACAGGTATTGCTCATTTCGGGAGATGGCCTTTCTCCGCGAAGATGAGATATATTGAGAGACACAGAAAGAAACACTGGAGCGGATCCACTCACTGAGGCTATTTCTCGAACGCAATAGTTTCGCAAACGGGCTTTGCGAGACTGATTAGTAAAGAAGTTGGGTGTTCGGTATCACACGGGCTGTGAGTATGCGACATCGTAATAATTAGCCTTAAGTGCAAGTGGGAGATTGTAGGCTATAGTGCCCTCAATTCAATTATTGGATCGCAGGCACGCGATTGTGATGATTAAGCGAGGACCTATACCGGTAGAACGGTCTTACTCGAGATGATAATATGCTATCTGGTTTGTCTTTATCATCATGTACATACTTCAGGTGGTATTACAAATCACTATTACATATTGATAGAGCCCATAGGATTCATGCTTGACTACCAGTATTATGATGGAGATCATATACGTGGGAGCCGGATGGTCTATAAGCACATCCTTAAATGTCCCTAGTCGTGGGAGTATCAAGACTGGAACACCATGAAAAATTGAACCCTGAATTCCCAAAATGGGCCGAGCTCATCGGTTTTATAGTTGATGTGGCCGGCCACTTTGAGCCCAAAATACTTCAAATTTTCACGGTGTTAATGTTATATCTCATACAACATTCTGCAGTTGTTTAAAACATTTTTGAGGCCATTAAAAATTCGACAGAAACCAGGTTTATATGTTTCAAGTTTCGGAGTTGTTTCGGTTTCGTAATCTAACAAACATCGTTTAAATCTCTAACTTGGCTCTGATACCACTGTAGGGTTCCCTAGGTCGGCAGCAAGGTTTCGGGAGGCATCGTTCATACCCTTTTCAAATTTTTGTCGTTCTAAAGAACCCTAACCTAGAATCTTTAACTAGAGTTTTAAACAATCAAGCAATGCAAACAACTTTACATTTAAGTGAATGAGGAATACAACCTTTGTAGACCGGTCCTTCACTTCTAAAGCTCTATGTAGTAGTCTCTTCGCTCCAAGTAGTGAACACCCGAACTCTAGTAAGGGTTCACATGAAGAAATGAACATACTTGCTCGAAGTTTTCGAGGCCAAAGATGATCTACGTCGAGGAGACTCAAGCTCATGCTACCTCTTCACTGATGGTAGATTAGTGAAGCAAACACCCTAAACTAAATGGCTAATAGTAGAGGATGATGAAGTAGGAAGTGGGCTCTCATTAGATTTATTTTTCTCACAATATTTCCTCACTTAGAAAAAGCTAGCAAGCCTTTTCTCTTATGAAGAAGAAGATGAAGAATGAATAAGAGAGAATGAACTCATGAGGTAAGAATAGCAACCATGGATGAGTTAGTACCATACACTAACTCATGTAGAGACTTAACCATGGCTTAGGATAATGGTTAGGTTAATAAATATCTACAAGTAAAACAAAATTAGTGGACTTGGTCAATGGTTCCACAAGTTTCTACAAGCTTCAACCATATGACTAATTGCTAACTAATTTTGATTAGCTTTAAATAAATAAAACCATACATTATCATAAGCTTGGTGTGAGTCTCATACACCCATGTCTCATGTGGCATCTAGCATGACACAAAATAATGTGCATTAATATATATCACATATATACTAAATGTACACAAGTGAGAAAAGAAATGTTTAAGTGAGCTAATATTAGTTAATGTAAATTAATATATCACATATATAATTTTACATTAAATTATTAAATCAACACTTGATTTAATAATCCGGCTATATCGCATACAACCGACTAATATTAAATGTATCAACTTATCAAATCAACACTTGATTCGATAACCCGGCTATATCTCATATAACCGACCGATATCACATATCGCGAGAATAGAATGTGGTATCACATACGCGCATTAATCTCAGTCCCGCACATATCACATATTGCTCCTACTCCGTTTCGCATGAACCAGAAAACCTCTGTGTAGGACTCTAAAGACTCATCAATACGCCGGCAGTAGGTGATGATCATATCAAACACCCACAAGCCGAAAGCGGTCTGCTAAACGTAAAGGCCACCCGGGTATTGAGCGATCAAAAGATCAACAAGCAAGCCCGCTCATACTCCTACGAATCCAATCAGTAACACTACCGTACAGTCCGGTCTCTTTGTCTGATATGTCGCATATCTCTCCTGGGTGTGGTAAACGTCAGACCCCAATAGCTTGATAAGTCATGCCGATATGAGTCTCATAACGGGTTAAGAAACTACTGATAACACTTACCAGTAAATCTCAGAAACAGCCCTGGTTAAGGACTTCCTGTTATGGCCAATCGAGCACAGCGCAACATCAACCCCCAATACCGGGAGAGATGAAATCCCCTCCTATCGCTCATTGCCTCCATGTGACTCGGGACTGTACCCAAAAACCACCATTTTACACGTTCTCTTGAACGTGGTAAGGTGAAAATCAAAGCACAGTGGGAATCACACAAGACTCTATGACGATCTCGGGTTGACAGACTAACATGTACCAGTGTCACTAGAGAACTGCCATCTGACGTGAGGTATAATACCATCTGGGAGTTCTCGGCGAGTCCGTCCAGTGTACCCAGTCTCCACTGAGCACCCGTATATCATCTCTGATGTCAAACACCAATGGATATGGGATCATCCATCACCCATCTACATGGGTCGAGAAGATACACGCTAGTCTACTCTGGTATATTGATGCGTTGTCTCGATACACCCACGACTAGGGATTTTAAAGGGTGTACTCACAGACTACCATTGTCCCACTAGTATGATCCGCATCATAATCTAGGTAGTCAAGTACATATCCTAAGGGCTTTACCAACATGTAACAGAGAGACAATCAGTGTATATGTTAAGATAAAGAGTAACCATATAGCATACTATCATGTTGAGCAAGAAAGTTCTCCCTATATATGTCCAAGCATCCACTACAATATACATCTCATGTACAGTAATGGCCTCTAGGGCATACATATAACTAACAGCCGTTACGTACAGCTAGTGTCGCTGATGTGCTTGTGGTTAAACCCACTGCCAGCGTATTGACGAGTCTTTAGAGTCCCACACAGAGGGTTTTCACGGTTCAGGTGATATGGCGTAGATGACGTATGTTGGTACATAAATATGTCCGATTAAATATGTGTACAGGCTGCACAGACTTTAATCGGACGGTTGATAATACTAGCGGCTTAGGATAAAGTCGGATTATTAAATCAGGTTTCGATTTAATAATTTATATATGTATTTATATGTATGTATTCTAGTATTATTGTTCACTATTCATTTTCTCTCTTGGCTATTTGTATTTTTGTACGAATACGCGTATATGTATTTCGATATGTGTACCGGCTTGTATTCCGTATTTATACAGAATTGTTTCTAGAAAATTGGACATCTCATTTGTATGATTTCCTTTTTTAGAAAATCATTTGTTTTTGCAAATGAGGTGGAGGGGGTGACATGGCATGAACATTGTTTAGCATGTTGAGAGGTATAGCATGGATTTTTTTATTGATAAATTGAGATGAGATATTTGTGTGTGCATGATTGAGAGAGAGAGAGAGAAGAAGACACAATTCTTGACATGCCTTGCCTTTTTCTTTTCTTGACTTGCTTCATTCTCATTCTCACTTGGGTTTTTTAGCACTTTCTTTAGTTGCTCATGCCACCTATTTTCCTCACCTCCTCTTGACCTTCTATGGTTGCCCTTGGAGCATTTTGATGAGAGAAAAATTATAGTGAGATAATCTTACACCTCTACTCTCCATTGCTAGCAACCTTGGAGCGTCGGTTGCCTCGCTTGGCGAGGCTGAAGCTTGCGTCGTTTCCCTCGGCTGGATCATCATAGATGGAGGAAGACCGGCAACCAAATTCGATCCGCGGCCAATAGAAGCTTAGGATGATGGTTGAAGACCCGAAGGACTTGGCTCATTCGGTATAACCATCTAACTCCTCTTTATTTGCTTTCTAGTATAGGGTTTAGGGTAGATCCGGGCATCGGGTTGTGGTAGCGCCGGTTTAGAAAAAAAATTGTTTCGCATTTGGTCACGGTTTGATAGCTGGGGTGCTGCTGTAACCGTGACTGCCATCAAAAGTCCAGACACGTCTTGAGGCTGTTCCACCTGATCAGGGAGATCGTCGAACGCTGGGAGTTCAAGGTGTGGAGAGTAGAGACAGAGAACAGCACTGCAGATCCACTCATAAAGGCCATCCCTCAGACACAGTTCGAGAGGCTAATCAAGATGATACGTCTAAGATATGCCAATACATGGCCTTAGTGCAAGTGGGAGATTGTTAGTGATATATGCCCTAGAGGCCATTATTGTATCATACTAGATTGCATATTACATATTGGAAGCTTGAGATATTCACAGTTATAATAACAGTCTTGCTCAAAATGGTAGTATGCTACTTGGTTTGATTCTACCTCAATATGTGCATGTGTTTCTTTTAGCATATTGCTTATACATATTGGTAGAGCCCTTAGGATCTTTGCTTGACTCCCATCGTTATGATGGCAGTCGCACTAGTGGGGGCTGGGTAGTCTATAAGAACATCCTTATACAGGTCCTTAGTCATAGGATTATCGAGACGGGGCATCGATACTCCAGAGTAGACTAGTGTATATACTTCTCATCCCAACAGGGGAGATAGTCTGTCCCGCGGCCATTAGTATGTCGTACTGGAGATAATATACATGTGCTCATTAGGTTATGAGTTACACTGGATGGACTCGTAGGGAACTGCTGGTTGGTATTATACCTATCGTCAAGTAGCAGTTCCCAGGTGGCATGAGTACAGCTTAGTCCGTTGACTTGAAATCGCTACTTTGTCTCGAGTGTGTTCCCACTGTTCTTAGATTACTACCCTACCACGGCTCAAAGGAGTCATGCAAATAGGTAGTAGTTGGGTGCAGTCCCGAAGTACTTAGAGGAAGTAGCGGTTAGATAGGATTCGTCTCTCTCGATATTGGGGGTTGATATCACGCTGTGTTTAGAAAGCCATTACACAAAGTCCCTAGCTAGAGCAAGTGAGATTTACTGGTAGGTACTCCAGTTGTTTCTCAGGGTGTTTTGGGCTCTACTCCGGCATGACTTATTGCGCTGTTAGGGGTCTGACGTTTACCATCCCCCTAGGCCCGATATGTGAGTATCTTAGACGAACAGACCGGACTGTACGGAGATTGTCACAGATAGGCTCAGTAAGAGTTCGGATGAGTTTGCTCATCGGCCTTCTTATCGACATATACCTAGGTAGCCGTTACGTGCAGCTAGTACTGCTGACGTGCTTGTGGTTAAACCCACTGCCAGTGTATTGTCGAGTCTTTAGAGTCCCACACAGAGGGTTTCCCTGCTTCGGGCAAAACGATGTAGAGGCCGTATGGTTTTACGACAGGGTTTCGATCACATACGTGTACTTATGCACGGATGATGTTCGGACGGATAATACTGGTAGGCTTTGGTTTAAGCCGGATCCTAGTATTATATTGTTGGATTATTTTCGTCTCTTTGTATTCATATTTTTCGGAATACGAATACGGGTATGTATATACGGTGAGGGGTATTCTTGTAATTTTACAAGAGTGCTTCTTGAAGAAGACACCTCATTTTTAGTTTAATCCATTTTGTTAAATGGATAATGAGGTGGAGGTATGAGGTGTGATCTTTGACTTGATTGAAGCATGGCTACTTGGTGACCCATTGTTTTGATGACTATTGAAGCATGGTTGATTCATTGATGAATTATTATATGCTTCATTATCATTAACCTTAACCATTCTACACTCATTCTTATCACTACACTCTCTCTCCTCCAAGCTTCTTTTCTTCTTCCTCAACTCTAAAAGCTCTCATGTGTTAAGAAACATAGGGTTCTTGAGACAAATTAATCCATAATCACTCTCTACATCATCTAAGCTACTTAGCTTAGCATACTAGGTACCTTAGTTACCTCGGTTTAGAGGTTGGAGCTCAAAGTACATTCTCTCATGTGGATCATCTTTGACGTGAGGAGACCGACGTTGCAAGCTTGATCCGTACACTTCGAGGAGCTAAAGAAGAGGTCAAGAAGACCCGAAGGACTAGTACATGGAGGTATAAAACTCTTACCGAGTAGTTAAACCTCTATGTAGTTATAGCTAAATAAGGTTTCGTAAAGATCTTGGAGTATAGTCGGTGTTGCGAGCTCCGAACAAATCGTTTTTTGTATATTCCGCCTCCCTACAAGTGCGTAGGGGTGCGCGACATCGACTTACAAGCCTGACTTCTAGTTCCGTTACACTTACTTTTCTGTATGCCATTATTTAGGCACTGCTTTACTCATTATATCTTTTATTTTCAAACAGTTGTATATAAAGATGAATGTAAATAAAGTTGCTTTTCATTCTTTTTACTCTTGTCATTCTTGTTTCATTTTATATATTGCTTAATTACGCTTAACGTATTTATTTCTTAGTAAATACATTGCGACCTGCCACGTCATCATTTTCGTCTACTGGGAAGCGGGGTGTGACACTACCTGCTGATAATTTCTACTCACAAGTTGGCAACTCACCCACGTTGTGCTACAGTTTTCTTGCAGGATCGACCGCTCGGATCAGTAGCAGCCCGCTGGCACACAGCTTGCTTCAGAGTGTTTTGCATTGGTAAGTGGGGTACACTTTTGGATCATGAACACCCTTGTACATATTTATTCAGTTGTATCTAGTTAAAACCTCCATCAACCAGACTATATATATTTGGTAGACTTAGATACAGACTTGTATATTCTTGAGATTTAGAGTGAGATGGGTGTATTGTCCCTTTTTTGAGCTTAATGATGTCTTGGTCTTCTTTGCTTTCTTTCTGTGATTGATATTCGCCTTGGACGTCGTATATATATTCATTGAATGGTTATGATTCCGTCAATTGGCGATAAGCTAGCTCCCACTTGGGGATACCTATATTATTACTTGTATATGGTTTTGGATCAAAATTTACAAGGGAGGTGCTACCCAAATTTCAAAGACGAAAATGTTTTCAAAGATAGTATACAAATCGTTGCATTTTCATTATGCCGATATTTCAAAACTGCACCTCTATTATTTTCCGAAAAAGGTTTAGATTTCTGGGCTTTCGGCTTACTTGAATTACGGAGGGGTCCTATAGACTTCACATGATTCTCATGCCGGTAACATGCCGATTCTGGATCATGACATTCTAAGTCTACCAAATATACATAGTCTTGTTGATGGAGCTTTTAACTAGATACAGATGAATAATAAATGTATACAATGGCGGTTATGATCCAAAGAGTAACCCACCTACCAATACAAATCACCCAAAAGAAAAGTTATGCTGGCAAGCCACTACTGATCCGAGCGGTCGATCCTGCAAGAAAACTTTGGCACAACGGAGGTGAGTTACCAACTCGTAAGTAGAAGACATCAGCAGGTAGAAATCGAATGTATGACGATCTCCTAGGTCATACAGTAATATAAGAATATCATACCGTGTGGTATCTATGGTGATCGTGTATACATAAGTATAATAATATAATAATATCGTGCATGTGGTAATATATGGTGTCATGTCATCTGTGTCATATGTATGTATATATATGTATCATCCAACATGTGTCCATCAACGACACATCAAATCATCATAAAACTTGAGTGCCCAGCATCGACACGTAAATCCTCATATCTCAAGCACTGTCTCATCAGAACGGTCCTCATATCCATCGGTCTCATGTCACTCCGATCGGTATCCTTCGGATATCCACCGAGTCCAATAATGTCACTGGTATGTATTGTTCTTCTGCCAGGTTCAACGCCTTTCTATACGATCTTCTTACCCCGGGGTACCGTACCGGGTCCACCATGTACCCGCAGATGGTGACTCCTCACTCCTCAAATCGGGTAATCATCATAGCTTAGCACCGAGAAAACTAATGGTGGACGTCGAAATATCATATTAAGAGAAACCGCGTTTATAAAACAATCGTAAGTTTTTAAAATGTATATGCGGTTTCTCAAATTCAGAAAATCTCATAAAAACAGAATCTCATAAGCATGTAACAATGATGAAACAATATGTACATGCATAAAACAGTACTGTAAAGTATAGCAAGTATATTCATATGAGCGTGTCGTGTAACTAGATAAGGAAGTATAATATCTGAATTAGTATGTGTGGTACTGGGTACTAAACAATAACTAAAATTCTACAGGTTATAAGGCGATACAGTGACATAGCGATTTCTAACGTATACGTGGTATGGCAATTACCGATGATGTGTGTGTAAGCCGGCGAGTATATGTACGTGCAACATGCGCATCATCGGTAATGGTGCGTGTGTCCTAGCAGACAAAGTCGTAAGAAGATAAGTACACGAAACATAGTATATATATCGTAAATGAAAATAATACGAGTGTATGTGGAAATAAGAAATCGTAGTGTGAGCGTAAATAGAATAAAGAAAACGTAAATGCGAATAGTATAAATTACGTAACTAAATATGAGCCACGGTTATAGTTTAAAATAGTACGAATCATTGTTTTTGAAAATAGGAACTACGGTGTTTTTGAAAAAGATACCATTTGAAAATCCGTAGTATCCCTTCAAGTTATCATTTAAAAGTGCATAAAGGTTCAATAATTTTGAAAATAGGTATGGCTCAAAATATATCATAATGTCCACTTAAGTAATTTAAAAACATTATATCTTGAGTCGATATATACATAAGTCTGTGATCCATCCTCATCATATCACATACGGTATAATTTATCGTACAATATCATCAAATCAAATAGTACGGATCTATCGTCACTATATCATATCGCATACCGTATAATCCATCATACTATATCATCAAATCATATAGTACGAATCTATCGTCACATACATCATATCATCTCATCTCGTCATATATCATCACATGTCATATCATCTCGTATCACATCATGTATATATATCGCATTATATCATCATATCATATCATATCGACTCATTTCATCATATCGGAATATATCCTCATCATATCGTATCATATTGTAAATATATGTAGTTATATACTTTCATGAGTAGATATAGATCATATGCTAAGAACAAGTACTAGGGATATGTCATTTTACTAATATACTACTATCACCTATAATATTCTAGAAACTGAAGGGTTACCTAGCATGGAAGCAAGGTTTCGGGAGGCATCGTCCATGCCAAATTCAAAAATTTGTCGTTCTAGCTAACCCTAGCCATGAATCGTTAACTAGAAATCGTACGGAAAACATATGCAAACACTTTGCAACTAAAAGTGAATAAGGAATACAACCTTTGTAGACCGGTCCTTCACTTCAATAGCTCCGTGTAGTAGTCCCCTTCGCTGCGATCATGAACTCCGGACTCTAGAGAGGCTCCCTTGAAGAAACGAACATGCTTGCTTCGAAAGCTTCGAGGCCGAAGATGATCTACGTCGAGGAGACACTAATCCAAGCTATCTCTTTACTAATCATGGAATTATTAAAGCAAACACCCTATACTAAATGGCAAGTAGTAGAGGATGATGAAGTAGGAATTTTGCTCACATTAGAAATCATTTTCTCACAAAGTTTCATCACTTTCTCAAAATCAAGAAAGCTCAAGAATGAGGAAGAAGAAGATGAAGTTGTGATGAAAGAAAAGAATGAACTCATGAGGTTACAAATGCAACCATAGACACAAAATATCATGCCTAACTCATGTAGAGAATAAACCATACACTAAGGTTAAGGGTTGGGTTAAATAAATATCCTAAACTTGACAAAAGAGTTGACTTTGTCAGTGGTTATCCAAAAGCTTTTGTCCAAGCTTAACCATGACAAACTTAAACTCTTTTGAATTTGCTTAACATAAATAAAAACCCTAACTTAACCCTAGCATGGTATAAGTCTCATACATCCATGTTGCATGTGTAACCTAGCATGACACACTTATATATATCACATATATATTTTGTGCCAAAAAGAAAACAACACATATATCACATATATGTAAAGTTTATCAAATGGGAGAAAAGAAATCTTAAGTGAGTTAATACTAGTTAATGTAATGTAATATATCAAATATATAATTATACATTAAATTATTAAATCAACTCTTGATTTAATAATCTGACTATATCACATATAACCGACTAATATCAATGCAACATCTTATCGAATTAACGCTTGATCCGATAACTCGGCTATATCACATATAACCAATCATGTCACACTTCACGAGAATAGAATGCGGTATCACATACTCGCATTAATCTCTGTCCCGCACATATCACATATGCGCTCCTACTCCGTTTCGCTCTAAAGACTCGTCAATACGCCGGCAGTAGGTGATGATCATATCAAACACCCACAAGCCGCAAGCGGTCTGCTAAACGTAACGGCCACCCGGGTATTGAGCGATCAGAAGATCAACAAGCAAGCCTGCTCATACTCCTGCGAATCCAATCAGTAACACTACCGTACAGTCCGGTCTCTTCGTCTGATATGTTGCATATCATAGCCTGAGGGTGGTATAACGTCAGACCCCAATAGCCTGATAAGTCATGCCGATGCAAGGTCCATAACGGTTTGAGAAACTACTGACAACACTTACCAGTAGATCTCAGGAACCCTGGCCAAGGATTTCCTGTTATGGCCAATCGAGCATAGCGCAACATCAACTCCCTATACCGGGAGAGACGAAACTCCTCCTATCGCTCATTGCCTCCGTGTGACTTGGGACTGTACCCAAAAGCCACCGTTTTGCACGTTCTCTTGAACGTGGTAAGGTGGAAATCAAAGCACAGTGAGAATCACACAAGACTCTATAACGATCTCGGGTCTACAGACTAACCTGTACCAGTGTCACCAGAGAACTGCTATCCGATGATAGGTATAATACCATCTAGGAGTTCTCAGTAAGTCCGTTCAGTGTACCCAGTCTCCACTGAGCACCCGTACACCATCTTTGATGTCAAACACCAATAGATATGGGATCATCCATCGCCCATCATATGGGTCAAGATGCGTTTATGCTAGTCTACTCTAGAGTATCGATGCCCTGTCTCGATACTCTAGAGTATCGATGCCCTGTCTCGATACTCCCTCGACTAGGAACAGTTATAGGATGTACTCGTTGACTACACTGGCCCCACTAGTATGATATGCGTCATAGTCCTAGTAGTCATGTACATATCCTAAGGGCTTTATCAATATGTGAGAGCAAGACAGTAAACATATACAAGTCCACATGTTAAGATAAAGAGCAACCAGATAGCATACTATCATGTCGAGCAAGAAATTCCTCCCTATATATGTCCAAGCATCCACTACAATATACATCACATGTACAGTAATGGCATTTAGGGCATACATATTACTAACAATCTCCCACTTGCTCTAAGGCCATGTGTTGTAGTATCCAATACCCAACAAAATAGCAGTGGTTGTAGTATCTCATACTCAACCATCCCAAAGTCTCTCAAATAATATTTGGGGAAGCTGTCCTTGGTGAGTGGATCCGCCGTATTAACCTCTGTGTCTACTCTCCTAACCTCGATCTCCTGGAGATCAACCATCTCCTTGATCAGGTCATACTTGCCTCAGAATATGTTTGGATCTCTGATGGGACGGGTGTTCCTAGGCCTAAACCATAACTCCATTGTCACACAATGGTAGGAACAAAGTTCATCTCATGAACTAGTGTACATCCAGACTATTTCTTTTGTAGCATCCTTGGTAGTGACGTATCCAGCCTTTATCGTCTAGTTTGCCACGGTATTTAGCTTGGAACTCTTCCAACATACCGTCCCTCCACTGAGGGTAAAGACAATGCCTGTGACTGACATTCAGTCGACCTTATCACCCTAAAAGCTATCCAGTGATTCTCCCCAGGATCGATTGATACCATCTCACTATACCTAGTGAGAATCCTAACATTCACTTAGATCTATCACATAGATCCAAAACCTTGGATTTAGGAGGTATCACCTTCATCCTATATGGAGAATCTTTGTGATAAGAGGAGATTGACCGAGCGTAGCATAGGAAACTCCTTTCCTATCAAGAGTGTGACATCCACGTACAATACGAGGATCTCTACCTTACTCTCTACTACCTTTTTGTATATACAAGTTTCATCTACAATTTTGATGAAGTCAAGCTCTTTGACTACCACATCAAAACAGATGTTCAACTCCGCGATGCCTGCTTTAACCCATAAAACAACTTGCACATGTTTCCGCTGCTCCCACTATCTACAAAGCCCTCTGGTTGTGTACTTATAGATGCTCTCTTCTAAATCATTATTTAGAAAAACAGACATGACACCCAACCGCCAGATATCATAGTCATGGTATGTAGCAATTGCAAGTAGGATCTGGATGGACTTAAGCATAGCTTTGAAAGTCTCAACTTTTCCGTGTACACCAAGTAATCATCTCAAGATATACTTGCTTCTGATGGGGATTTAACCCTTCAGATGAAGCAACCAAAGTCCATACTTTGTTGGTGTATATGGATTCCATCTCAGATCGCTTAGCATCCAGTCATTCTCATAGAGTCCCCACTCCTGATGACCTGCTCGAAACTAGTTGGGTCATCATCTCATGATGTAATCCTCGCTCCCACTATCATAGAGAAAACCGAAGTATCTCTTAGGTGGGTGAGGAACCCTACTAGATCGGCGGAGAGGCTGAGGTTTGTTGTGAGCTATTGAATCCTCCGGTTCTACCAAATCATCAGCTGCAGTTTGTATAGCTGGAACTCCTTCCAGTTCTACCTCATGACCACTAATTTCTTCACAAGATATTCCCTTTGACAAAGGTGGCATGCTGAGAAACAAAACACCTTTTGTTCCTCGGTGCGGTAGAAGATATTCCTTTTCTAATGCTTGGGATATCCAACAAACTTCCACAGAACTGACCTTGCCTCGAACTTGTCCGGATTTTTCTTTTGATATAGGCCGGACAACCTAAATCTTAACTTTCTTAAGAGATGGGCTCTTCCCATACCATATCTTATATGGAGTGGTAGGCACTTGATTTGGTTGGAACCCAATTCAATAGGTATGCAGCTTCTCAAGTGCATAACTCCCAAAAGAAAATAGGAAACTCAGTAATACTCATCATAGAGCGCACCATATCTAATAGGGTGTGATTGCTCAGCCCCGATACACCGACGTTCTGTGGTGAATGCGGAGGAGTAATGCTGAGAGAGAATCTCATTCTCCTTTAGAATAGTCCAGGAATTCCGTGCTCAAGTATTCTCCTCCTTGATCACATCAAAGGACATAATATTTATACCCGTTTTGGTTCTCTACTTATAACTTACATTCTTTGAATTTCTCAAAAGGTTCAAACTTGTGTTTCAACAGGAACACATGTACGAATCTTGAGAGACCATCAGTGAATATAATAAAGTACAAAGAACCAGTTCTGGAAAGTATAGACAGGGGACCTACATACATCATCATGTATCAATCCTAAAAGTTCACTGACTCTTTCTCTATTTCCAATAAACGGAGTTATGGTCATCTTATCTTTGTGACATGACTGGCAAGTTTCATAAGATGTAAATTCAAACTGATTTAAATATGCATCTTTATGTAACTTAGCTAGTCGGGTCGCATTGATATGACCTAGTCTACAATGCCTCAAGAAGGAATCGTTCATTTCTGAACTCTTCTTCTTGTGTGTGTTTTGTATTTTAAGAACTGTGGTTTGATTTAGAACGTATATGCTTTTAGATAACATGCCTGAACCGATCAACTCTTGATATAGGAAATGTTCAAAACATTATCCAACAATACAAAATTATATCCTTCTTTACTAAATAAAGAGACTGATATGATGTTGTATATCAGGTTCGGTATCTAATAACAGTCGTTCAGAATCAATGTATTTGCTAATACAGGATGATAACTGCCAGTATGCTTGGCTGCAACAATTGCACCGTTTCCAATTCTTGAAACTTATCACCCGTTCTCAGTTCTCTACCTATCTGTAGCCCATGTAACAGATTACATATCTGGGATCCTGATCCGGTATCTCATACCCAGGATGAAAGGATACTAAGAAACAGTTCTCTGTAATGAACACACCCTAAGAAGTTGTATCATCATATACTTTCTTCGTTTGGGCGGCACGGGAATTTGGTAATCCCTTATTTCCTGCTCGATTTTATAACATTTATAAGTTGGAGCGGGACCAACGTTCCCCTAGCTCAGTATAACAAGCGGGTTCGATCAATACATCCGTATTTTTATCTTGATTAAGGCATGACATGGTCGCTACCTGGAAAGAGAGAGAAGAAAACACTCTGCGTATGCTCTTGTAAGATTAGATTGGTTATTAATATATCTAAACAGGATGGCTCCCACTGTTTTTGTCAAATCTTCCTTCAAACCCTAAAAGGAAAGACTAGCCGGGATTAATTACACTCTACAAGTTCGCCAATCTTTCAGCCAGGCCAGTGTCGGTACTTTGAGGGAGGTTCCCCGTGCTTTCGCACGGACCTAATTAAAATAAACCTCGTTCTCCCAGGGGCATAACCCCGTTAACACCTTTCTAGACACCTACTTGATCGGCTAATTGTGATGTGTAAAATTCTCCCAGGAGTAACTCTTACTCGCAGTGGGTAACGGGATCCAACTATCTCATAGAAGGTATGCAATCTCATTGCAAATTTCAACACTTGAAATTCCTGATAATATTTTGCCCCAAGCGTCCTATGACCTTGACAGAGATCAACAAACCATAGGCTGCTAGTCAAGTTCAACCCGTCATTTCCTGATTGAAGTAAACCCACCCGTACGACCCTTGACAGAGGTCAACAAGGTCGCACGACTATCTTAAATCAATCACATCATATGCTTATGCAGATAAGCACTAATCAGCTACCGCACACCACGCTTTGACAGAGGTCAACAAACGCAGCACGAATACTAACTATTACTTATCTGAAATGACGGAGGGCTACGACAGGTTTTTAAGAAAACCCTTTGTGTAATGAACTTGATATTGTTGTAGAATCGAGTGAATTTTGAAAAGGAGTGTTTTTTAGGCTTTTACTAGTTTTGCTAAAGAGGTCACTCCCGGTGAAGGGATCTCGGCTCTTTCCTTATCGAATAAGGTGCAGGATATTTCACAAATACCACTATGCAAAGCAAAAACTATAAAAGCAATCAAAAGACAAACCGAGTTTGTAGTATCTGCTAGTTTCTCTAAAGAGGTCACTCCCGGTGAAGGGATCTCGGCTCTTTCCTTATCGAATAAGGTACTGGATATTCTACAAGGAATACCGCTATGCAAAGCAAGAACTAAATCTACCAGTTTTCGAGACAAGTTTCTACAACATCTTTAGGTTACTTTTATTTCATTAATCTCATTAATGAAGTCCCATAATAATATGCTTTCCAAGCATCACATATGAAACGAAAGAAACAATATTAATTATATCTCATATATATGATATAGGCATTCGTCTCAGAATATAATCAATGATCACATCACAGAATATCGTAGCAGAATAAAAAACATATGAAATATTGGATATACTAGGATTTCCGTGTTTTATTTTAAGCCAGTATAAAACACAGATTCCACGGTCGTGATGAATAGCCAAACCCACATCCATAGACCCCTATGAAAGCGGCAAGCAACCCTACCAATTCTAGAGTTAGGAGATCCGGTCTCGACTCCTCGAGATGGTCTCCCACTGGACCCTAGAACCCGGTTACTTGTGCTCTCCGCCTTGGGCCTATCCTAATGCGGAAAAGTAAATAATATACAATGGTGACATCATCCTCAACCCGAAAGTGCCCCAATAAAAGATTATTACATACAATGAATTTTACATGAATGAAAATGAAAAACTCGCATCTCACATAAAACCCCCGGCTATTCAAAACACGACGATCCAATATAACATATCACAGCAACACATAACATCACATGTCATCAACGTAAGTAAATATGTGTATCCCAATTGTCGTTGACATATAGCACTGAAACAGGCGATACACCACATATTATACTTACGGTCGCAGAAAAGAAAGTGAAAAACTACAACAGTTGGAATCCGCAACCACCTTAGACATCACATGCCTAACCTGATGAATTCTTTAGACATCGCATGCCTAACAATTATAAACCCCGCATTTTAGTCTCGATCTCGAAAACACTTTTCAATATCAAGTTGGGCAATTCAACAAGATTCCCGACATCCTGATCGAATGCTCGACAGAAATTTTAATAGACGGCCGCACCCCCCAATACCGTCGACGAAGTGCACTAAGGCGAAACACCGTTGCCGCGAGCACCCGAACGGATGCTTTTGGCGACGTGGTTCTCCTACAGTCACTTGGTCGGGGCTATGGGGCATGGATATCTAATATTGTTACCCGGCGAGTATCCGCGTACGCTACGTGATTGCGACGGACTTTTGATCACATCAAAATCCCGTGGCAACCAATCAAATGAGACTAAATTGCTAGATTTATAACGTTCAAATTAGTTATCTCATAATTACATGTGGATTCCAAATATTGTATCCCATCCCATGATACCCGAATGAACGTTAAACTTTTCGATCGATCTATCAAAGTCCCACAATTTCCCGACAACTCAACACTTGAGCACAGTTTTAATAATACCCAGAATATGCCATAATACCTATGCACCAGCCGTAGAAAGGCAAACTCAAGCCTCACTCATGTCGCCATGGAACTACGGCAAACCCTAGGGTTTGACCGCAGTTCCGCAATCCAAAAAAGTCGATTTAGGGTTTCATTCTTCTAGAGGATTCATAGGATCACTTGCATGTTTTTCCGAATACGTTAAACTTGGAAAAATGGGTTTTTGACATTCGATCGAACTTTTTAACTTTGTCTAGACAACATGCGAATAACCCAAAACAATGTTAAAACTACGAATATGAAACACTCTGAATTGTTTATAGTGTAAGAGTACATCACATGCAAAATTAGCAAAAAAGAACAACACCTAAAACATCAAAACCAAGTCACTGGAACACAGGCAAAATTTCAGGGGAAACATCTCGGATTTGGCCAAGATCTTCAAGGTGGTGGCCGGCCAAATTTTCATGGAATGCCCTGAAATTTTGTGTGTGTTCATGATATATCTCATACATCATTCTGTACTTGTTTGCAAAAATTTTTGACAACATTTTAAAATCGACAGCAAGCAGGTTTTGGCGATGCAAGTTTCCGAGAATTTCGGTTTCGTAATCTTAACAAAATCCGTATTAATTTCTAGCATGGCTCTGATACCACTGAAGGGTTGACTAGCACGGCAGCAAGGTTTCAGGAAGCATCGCCCATGCCAAATTCAAAAAAATTCCGTTCTAGCTAACCCTAACCATGAATCGTTAACTAGAAATCGTACGGAAAACATATGCAAACACTTTGCAACTAAAAGTGAACAAGCAATACAACCTTTATAGACCGGTTCTTCACTTCAATAGCTCCGTGTAGTAGTCTCCTTCGCTGCGATCGTGAACTCCGGACTCTAGAGAAGCTCCCTTGAAGAAAACGAACATGCTTGCTTCGAAAACTTCGAAGCCGTAGATGATCTACGTCGAGGAGACACTAACCCAAGCTATCTCTTCACTAATCATGGAATTAGTGAAGCAAACATCCTATACTAAATGGAAAGTAGTAGAGGATGATGAAGTAGGAATTTTGCGCACATTAGAAATCATTTTCTCACAAGGTTTCATCACTTTCTCAAAATCAAGAGAGCTCAAGAATGAGGAAAAAGAAGATGAAGTTGGGATGAAAGAAAAGAATGAACTCATGAGGTTACAAATGCAACCATGGTCATAAAATATCATGCCTAACTCATGTAGAGAATAAACCATACACTAAGGTTAAGGGTTGGGTTAAATAAATATCCTAAACTTGACAAAAGAGTTGACTTTGTCAATGGTTATTCAAAAGCTTTTGTCCAAACTTAACCATGACAAACTTAAACTCTTTTGAATTAGCTTAACATAAATAAAAACCCTTGCATGGTATAAGTCTCATACATTCATGTTGCATGTATAGCCTAGCATGACACACTTATATATCACATATATATTTTGTGCCAAAAAGAAAACAATACATATATCACATATATGTAAAGTTTATCAAATGTGAGAAAAGAAATCTTAAGTGAGTTAATACTAGTTAATGTAATGTAATATATCAAATACATAATTATACATTAAATTATTAAATCAACTCTTGATTTAATAATCCGGCTATATCACATATAACAGACTAATATCAAATGCAACATCTTATCGAATTAACGCTTGATCCGATAACTCGGCTATATCACATATAACCAATCATGTCACACTTCGCGAGAATAGAATGCGGTATCATATACTCGCATTAATCTCGGTCCCGCACATATCACATATGCGTTCCTACTCCATTTCGCTTGAGCCAGGAAACCTCTGTGTAGGACTCTAAAGACTCGTCAATACGCCGGCAGTAGGTGATGATCATATCAAACACCCATAAGCCGCAAGCGATCTGCTAAACATAACGGCCATCCGGGTATTGAGCGATCAGAAGATCAACAAGCAAGCCTGCTCATACTCCTGCGAATCCAATCAGTAACACTACCGTACAGTCCGGTCTCTTCGTCTGATATGTTGCATATCATAGCCTGAGGGTGGTATAACGTCAGACCCCAATAGCCTGATAAGTCATGCCGATGCAAGGTCCATAACGATTTGAGAAACTACTGACAACACTTACCAGTAGATCTCAGGAACCCTGGCCAAGGATTTCCTGTTATGGCCAATCGAGCATAGCGCAACATCAACTCCCTATACCGGGAGAGACGAAACGCCTCCTATCGCTCATTGCCTCCGTGTGACTCGGGACTGTACCCAAAAGCCACCGTTTTGCACGTTCTCTTGGTAAGGTGGAAATCAAAGCACAGTGGGAATCACACAAGACTCTATGACGATCTCGAGTCTACAGACTAACCTGTACCAGTGTCACCAGAGAACTGCTATCCGACGATAAGTATAATACCATCTAAGAGTTCTCGGCGAGTCAGTTCAGTGTACCCAGTCTCCACTGAGCATCCGTACACCATCTTTGATGTCAAACACCGATAGATATGGGATCATCCATCGCCCATCATATGGGTCAAGATGCATATACGCTAGTCTACTCTAGAGTAACGATGCCCTGTCTCGATACTCCCTCGACTAGGAACAGTTATAGGATGTACTCATTGACTACACTGGCCCCACTAGTATGATCTGCATCATAGTCCTAGTAGTCAAGTTCATATCCTAAGGTTTTATCAACATGTGAGAGCAAGATAGTAAACAAATACAAGTCCACATGTTAAGATAAAGAGCAACCAGATAGCATGCTATCATGTCGAGCAAGAAAGTCCTCCCTATATATGTCCAAGTATCCACTACAATATACATCACATGTATAGTAATGGCCTCTAGGGCATACATATTACTAACAAAAACACGATTAGCTAAGTATTCGTATCCTAAGTATATATATTCATATATACCCTAATACTACAGTTGCGGGGGTGCTATACGCCATTCACCCAACTGTAAGTCGATGTTCTACACCCCAATACTTGTGGGGAGGCGGAATTTTCAAAAACTAACTTGTTTAGTGAACAAACATCGACTAACCGCTTGAATCGAAGCTAAACGATAACTAACCAAACATATAGTTGTTCTAAACTACTATGCTTAGGGATTATACCTTTCGAACCAAGTCCTTCGTCTTTACGATCTCCTCGTCCTCCTTGGCCTTCTCTTTGTAGTAGATGATCCACCCGAGAGCAAAACTCCAAGCTTAGCCTCTAAACTTGAGGCAACTAACCTTCTTGGATTGCTAATCAAAGAAGATAGATTGAGATAGAGTGATGGTTATGGATTGTTTAGTCTAACTAATCCTAGATCTCAACACATGAGGGGTGAGGATTAGTCTTTTGAAGAGAGTGAGCTTGAGGAGAGAGAATGTGAATAATATTATGAGTGAGAATAGTAAGTTATCATAATATATATGAAGCAATATCTTTTAACAAGAAAAGAAAATAAATGATGAATAAGCTTGCTTCATAAATATCTAATGGTGATTCATTATCATGAGTCATTAAGCATTTATGATGCATTAATGACTATGATGAATCACTCTCATGACTCACTAATCTCATTCAATGCATATGACACATAAACCTCCTTAGTCACCATCTTCTAGAAGCTTCTCGAGTAATTACGAGAACGCCCCTCCGATCCGTAAAAATACGGAAAAACTTTAGACTGTATAAATCCAATAACCGGATACCAGTAACTGGCTTAAACCAAAGCCGACTGGTAAAAACTGTCCAAACGACGTAAGTGTGTAAACACACATACGCGTCCGAACCCTTTGTCGTAAAACCATACGACCTCTATATCGTTTCGCCTGGAGTAGGAAACTCTCTGTGTGGGACTCTAGAGACTCGACTACTACGCTGGCAGTGGGTTTAACCACAGACCGCAAGCGGCACTAGCTGTACGTAACGGTCCCCAGGTAGTTGTCGATAAGAAGGCCGATGAGGAAACCCATCCGAACTCCTACTGAGTCTGATGTGACAATCTCCATACAGTCCGGTCCGTTCGTCCAAGACTATCGCATATCGGGCCTAGGGGGCGGCAAGCGTCAGTCCCCTAATAGCGGTATAAGTCGTGTCGGAGCGAAGCCCATTACACCCTGAGAAACTACTGGAACCTACCAGTAAATCTCGCTTGCCCTGGCCAGGGACTTTGCGTAATGGCTCTCTGACACAGCGCGATATCTACTCCCAATACCGGGAGGGACGAATCCTGTCTAACCGCCACTGCATCCAAGTGCTCGGGACTGCACCCAACTGCTACCTGTTTGCACGACTCCTTTGAGCCGTGGTAGGGTAGCAATCTAAGAACAGTGGGACACACTCGAGGCGAAGTAGCAGTGTCAAGTCTGCGGACTATGCTGTACTCATGTCACCTGGGAACTGCTCACTGACGACTGGTATCAAACCAACCAACAGTTCCCTGTGAGTCCTGTCCGGTGTACCCGTAACCTAACGAGCACCTGCATACTATCTCCAGTACGACGTACTGACGGCTGTGGGACAGACCATCTCCCCAACTGGGATGAGAAGCGTACACACTAGTCTACTCCGGAGTATCGATGCTCTGTCTCGATAATCCAACGACCAGGGACCTGAATAAGGATGTGCTTGTAGACTACCCAGCCCCCACTAGTATGACTACCATCACAACGCTGGTAGACAAGCAAGATCCTAAGAGCTCTATCAATACGTACACTCACATATTAAGATAGAAAAACCAAGTAGCATACTACCATGTTTAGCAAGACTGTTATATACATGTGAATATCCCAAGCTTCCATTAAGTAATATACAAACTAGTATGATACAGTAATGGCCTTCTAGGGCATAAACACTAACAATCTCCCACTTGCACTAGGGCCATGTACTGGCATATCGTAGACCGATGATCTCGAGTAGCCTCTCGAACTGAATCTGAGGTAGGGCCTTCGTGAATGGATCAGCAATGTTCTCTTCAGAAGCAACTCTCCGAATCTCGATCTCCTGACGATCAATGATCTCCCTGATCAGGTGATACCGCCTCAAGATGTGTCTGGACTTCTGATGGGACCTTGGTTCCTTTGCTAAAGCTATAGCTCCGTTGTTGTCGCAATACAGAGGTATTGGATCAACTATGGTAGGAACCACCTGAAGTTCTGTTAGGAACTTCTTCATCCAGACTGCTTCTTTTGCGGCATCGCAAGCAGCTATATACTCCGCTTCCATCGTCGAGTCAGCAACGGTGTCCTGCTTGGAGCTCTTCCAGCACACCGCCCCTCCATTGAGGGTAAAGACATAACCCGACATGGACTTGGAATCGTCCTTATCACTCTGAAAGCCGGAATCAGCAAAGGCCTCCAACCTGAGGTCTTTTCCGCCGTAAACCAAGAACATCTCCTTAGTCCTTCTCAGGTACTTGAGAATGTTCTTTACTGCTATCCAGTGCTTCTCCCCTGGGTCTGACTGATACCGGCTTACCACGCTCAGTGCGTAAGCTACATCTGGTCTGGTACACAACATCGCATACATTATAGAGCCTACCGCAGAAGCGTAGGGTATAATAGACATGCGTTCCCTTTCCAAATCAGTCTTGGGAGACAACTCTTTGGAGAGGGTGATTCCGTGACAAGCCGGTAAATTACCACGCTTAGAATCTTCCATACTGAATCTTTTCAGTACAGTGTCGATATACCTGGACTGCGAAAGTCCCAACATCCTCTTGGATCTATCACGATAGATCCGGATCCCCAGAATGTACGAGGTATCACCCAGGTCTTTCATGGAGAACCTGTGTGACAAGAATCCTTTGACAGATTGTAGCATAGGAATGTCATTTCCTATCAATAGAATGTCATCCACGTACAAGACGAGGAATACGACACTTCTTGCTACAACTTTACTATATATACACGGTTCATCTGGATTTTTGATAAAGTCATATTCTTTGACTGTCTCATCAAAACAGATGTTCCAACTCCGCGATGCCTGCTTTAGTCCATAAATGGACTTAAGCAGCTTGCATACTTTCCCGCTGCTCCCACTCTGATTGAAACCCTCTGGCTGATCCATATAGACGCACTCTTCTAAATTTCCATTCAGAAAAGCCGTCTTTACGTCCATCTGCCAGATTTCATAATCATGGAAGGCAGCAATAGCAAGAAGGACCCGAATGGATTTGAGCATAGCCACTGGAGAAAAAGTTTCATCATAGTCCAAACCAGGTCTTTGACGAAAACCCTTTGCAACAAGTCTAGCCTTATAGGTTTCCACCTGTCCATCCACACCAATCTTTTTCTTGAAGATCCATTTGCATCCTATTGGTTTTACCCCATCTGGAGCAAAGTCCAAAGTCCATACTTTGTTGGTGTACATGGACTCCATTTCGGTCCGCATTGCATCTAGCCATCGTACCGAGTCGCCGCTCTGGATGGCCTGCTGGAAGTCAGTAGGTTCATCATCATCTATGATGCAATCCTCTTTATCCCCATCTATGAGAAAACCGTAGTATCTCTCAGGCGGATGAGACGGCCTACTACTCCTGCGGAGGGGTGCGGGAATGTTCTGTTCTTCTTGAACCTCTGGTTCTACCAAACTTTCAGTAACAGCTTGTGGTTCTGGAATTTCTTCCAGTTCTACTGCGCTCCCACTCTTCTGATTTTCTAAAAATTCAGTTTCTAAGATGTGGGCATGACGAGAAACAAAAACCTTTTGTTCCTCTGCGTAATAGAAATAATATCCCTTGGAGTTCTTTGGATATCCCACAAGCTTACACAGTACTGAGCGTGCCTCGAGCTTGTCCACATGCTGCTTTTTTACAAAAGCTGGACACCCCCATGTCCTAAAATGTTTTAGACAGGGTTTCTTCCCACTCCACATCTGATATGGTGTGGTAGGCACAGTCTTGGTTGGAACCTGGTTTAAAAGATATGCCGCTGATTCTAGCGCATAACCCCAGAAAGATCGCGGTAACTCAGCATTACTCATCATGGATCGTACCATATCCAATAGGGTTCGATTCCGTCTCTCCGATACACCGTTATGCTGTGGAGTGTATGGAGGAGTAAGCTGAGAGAGAATTCCTTTCTCTTTTAGGTAACCTAGGAACTCGACACTTAAGTATTCTCCACCTCGATCAGATCTCAGTGTCTTAATACTTTTGCCTGTTTGGTTTTCCGCTTCACTCTTGTACTCTCGGAATTTCTCAAAAGCCTCGGATTTATGTTTCATCAGATAAATGAATCCGTATCTTGAGTAATCATCCGTGAAAGTAATGAAATAGGAAAAACCACCTCTTGCATGTGTAGATATCGGACCGCATACATCGCTGTGTATGAGTCCTAAGAGCTCGCTCGCTCTTACTCCTTATCCAGTAAATGGAGTCTTTGTCATCTTTCCTTTGAGACAAGATTGACAAGTGTCATAAGTTTGATATTCGAACGTGTCCAAATATCCTTCTCTATGCAACTTAGTCAACCTTCTCTCATTGATGTGACCCAGTCTACAATGCCATAAGAAAGCTTTATTTAAATCTGGAGACTTTCTTTTTAGTGTGTTCTGGACATTGAAAATTTGGAGTTGGTTTAAAACATATATGCCGTTATTTAGAGTACCGGACCCAATCAAACCATGATTAAGGTGGATGTTGACAACATCTCTTACAAACGTGAAATCATAACCTTTATTTGATAACAAGGAAACCGATATGATATTACACGTTAAGCTTGGTACAAAATAACAGTTATGTAAAACCAAAATGTGTCCACTCGTCAATCCTAGGTGATAATCCCCGACGGACGCAGCTCCCACGCTAGCTCCGTTAGCAACCTTTAGAGTCATATCACCTTCCTTCAGCACTCTACGGTTTCTCAGTGCCTGCAAAGAATTGCAAATATGAGATCCTGATCCGGTATCCAATACCCAGGAAGTAGAGTTGATTGACAGACAATTCCCAATTACAAACACACCTGAAGTCGAAGCCACAGCTTGCTTCGGTTCCTGGTTCTTGGCGTTCCACGCCTTGCAATCCTTCTTCCAGTGCCCTTTCCTGTGACAATGGAAGCACTCATCCTGGCCAACTACCGGTGCTGCAAACTTTTTCTTTCCCTTCTTTCCCACCTTACTAACACCTCCTCTAGGTTTGGGTGCGGCCTTCTTCTTCCTTCCTTTGGCCCTAGCCTTGGACCCGGAAGAAGATGCACCGCCAACAAACATAGCGGGTGTTTCCCTTGCCTTCTGCAAGGTGCCCTCTGCACTCCTTAACATGTTCAGGAGTTCCGCAAGTTCAACTTCTTTTCCTTGAAGGTTGAAGTTGAGGATAAACTGGGCGTAAGTGGGAGGAAGGGACTGGAGAATAAGGTCTGTATAGAGCTCATTATCCAAAGTCGTCCCAAGGTCTGCGAGCTCTTCAATATAGCCGATCATCTTTAGGACATGTTCACCTACTAATGACCCGACAGCCAACCTCGCTCGAAACAAGTTCTTAGAGGTCTCGTATCTTGCTATACGAGATTGCTCTCCATAAAGTTCCTTTGTATGGAGAAATATGCCATCTAGGGACATATCCTTGTGCCTCCTCTGATGTTCATTGTTCATTGAGGCAAGCACGATGCACTTGGCTCTCGCGCAATCTAAATCCCAGGTTTTGCGGATTTCCTTATCCGCATTGCTGGATTTGGGACCAGGGACAGCAGGTGCCGTAGCGGTGAGGATGTACCCCAATTTGTCATAGGTCAAAGCCATTTTGACATTCCGCAGCCAATCTTTATAGTTTGGCCCTGTCAGTATATTTTTCTCTAAAAGTAACTTAAGTCCAGTCATTTTCAGGGTCGCTGCAATTAGGAGAGAGAGAAGAAAACTCTTTAGCATGATGCTCTTGCAAGTTTAGAGTGGTTTTTAGTTTATCTAAACTGGATGGCTCCCACTGTTTCTCGAATCCTTCCTCAAACCATAAAAGAAGAATTAGCCAGGACTATTCTCACCGTACAATACTTGCTTAACCGTTCAGCCAGGCCAGTGTCGATACTTCGAGGGAGGTTTTCCAACACTTTCGCGAAGTTCCTTAATTAAATAACCTCTTTTCTCTGGGGGCGTAACCCCGCTGACACCTTTCTGGACACCTACTAGGTTTATAGCATTGATCGTTAAGTGACGAATATCCTAATAAGTAGCATATACTCACAGTAGGATCGGGATCCAAATATCATCGTATGATAATGTTGAAGGAATCCTACCAACATTCATCAAACTCCAAATGGTATGCATCTCTTTGCAAATTTCAGTTTCTTTAGAAATTCCCGATATATATTTTTGCCCCATGTTCTTATGATCTTGACTAAGGGCCAACAAATCATAAGTCACATGTCAAGTTCTGCCCATCATTATCCTGTTGATTTGAACCCATCCGTATATACTCTTGACTAAGGGCCAAACAAAGTAATACGAGTGTCCCAAACCAACTCATCTATCTATGCAACAAATGAATACCCCAGAAGCTACCAATCACTATGTCTTGACTAAGGGCCAAACAAACATAGCTTGAATACTACTGACCATTCATAAGAAATGACGGAGGGCTACGACTGGTTTTGGCGAAACCGTGAACGTAGTGAACTTGATATAACCGAAGGAACCTGATAGCTTTTAAAAGGAGTGGTTAAAGCTCCGCATTTAAAAATATCTGTTTTTAAAATTAACCGAGTGGTTTCTTTTAAACTGTTCCAACGATTTAAACTTTGGTTTGTTTTTCTTTGCATTATAGATAATGCGTCCCATCATTAACCTATCATTGCAGAAAACAACGAAAATACAACGTCCTCTTATGCCATCCGCATTCGCCACGGGGTCCCGTCATCACCCGTTAGGTTACTTAACTAACGACAGAACGGGGGCTGGGCTAGCGCGGGTGTAAAACATAAGTGACGTCTAAATAGCTATCATATATATAGATATTTTACATTCGTCTGACGCAATGATATACATTCCAGAACACAGATAAACAATATTGGATTTGCAAGCAATCTGTATTTCTTTTGAGCCTGCAAGAAAAGACAGATTACACAGTTGTGATGAATAGCCGTTACCCCACCCTCGACCCCTACGGGTACGGCAAACTACCCGCCCGGCAGTTTGTGTACCCCACCTTGGGTCAGTCCTAGGAGCAAAAACAGTAAAATGAAATAATACAACGGTGGCTACAACCGCAACCTGGATGTGCCCCGCAAAAAAATATTACAACAAATTACATTTATAACAAATGAATTAAATAATAACCCATTGCAAACCCCGGCTATACACCACAACAGTCCAATACAGTTCATATGCACAAACAGATATAACCATTACAGAAATGTGCAACCCCCTGCCAACCGACATACTAGCAGTTAGGGGAGGTTTACGAACACATTAAACAATCACAGATATAATCCAATATGCAAATACTGTACAATTTCGATCGATTAAACATCTTTAATATTGCTCCAAAAACTGCTCTGTAAAACTGAAACCTGAGCAAATATTAAATATCCCAGAAAATCCCAAATAACACAGAGAAGCAGCACAGGAAATTTGAGTTCCTGACTCGGCAACTCGGCGGCGGAAGCGCGGCGGATCGGTGCCGATCCGCCGCGGTTCCGCAGCCGTGTTGCCGATTCAGGAGCTCAAATTTCTTGGGTGTTCTTCTGGTGTCTTTTCAAGCTCTCTGAACTTACCTGAAAAATTTTTGGACTTCATTTAAATTTCGACAGAAACTTGACAGTTTTAGGGTTTTCCGGCTTCGTTTTTCCGTTCGAAATTCGTACAAATTTGCAATTAAGTTATTTATTGTTTAGCGAGGCTCTGATACCACTGTAAGTCGATGTTCTACACCCCAATACTTGTGGGGAGGCGGAATTTTCAAAAACGAACTTGTTTAGTGAACAAACATCGACTAACCGCTTGAATCGAAGCTAAACGATAACTAACCAAACATATAGTTGTTCTAAACTACTATGCTTAGGGATTATACCTATCGAACCAAGTCCTTCGTCTTTACGATCTCCTCGTCCTCCTCGGCCTTCTCTTTGTAGTAGATGATCCACCCGAGAGCAAAACTCCAAGCTTAGCCTCTAAACTTGAGGCAACTAACCTTCTTGGATTGCTAATCAAAGAAGATAGATTGAGATCGAGTGATGGTTATGGATTGTTTAGTCTAACTAATCCTAGATCTCAACACATGAGGGGTGAGGATTAGTCTTTTGAAGAGAGTGAGCTTGAGGAGAGAGAATGTGAATAATATTATGAGTGAGAATAGTAAGTTATCATAATATATATGAAGCAATATCTTTTAACAAGAAAAGAAAATAAATGATGAATAAGCTTGCTTCATAAATATCTAATGGTGATTCATTATCATGAGTCATTAAGCATTTATGATGCATTAATGACTATGATGAATCACTCTCATGACTCACTAATCTCATTCAATGCATATGACACATAAACCTCCTTAGTCACCATCTTCTAGAAGCTTCTCGAGTAATTACGAGAACGCCCCTCCGATCCGTAAAAATACGGAAAAACTTTAGACTGTATAAATCCAATAACCGGATACCAGTAACTGGCTTAAACCAAAGCCGACTGGTAAAAACTGTCCAAACGACGTAAGTGTGTAAACACACATACGCGTCCGAACCCTTTGTCGTAAAACCATACGACCTCTATATCGTTTCGCCTGGAGTAGGAAACTCTCTGTGTGGGACTCTAGAGACTCGACTACTACGCTGGCAGTGGGTTTAACCACAGACCGCAAGCGGCACTAGCTGTACGTAACGGTCCCCAGGTAGTTGTCGATAAGAAGGCCGATGAGGAAACCCATCCGAACTCCTACTGAGTCTGATGTGACAATCTCCATACAGTCCAGTCCGTTCGTCCAAGACTATCGCATATCGGGCCTAGGGGGGCGGCAAGCGTCAGTCCCCTAATAGCGGTATAAGTCGTGTCGGAGCGAAGCCCATTACACCCTGAGAAACTACTGGAACCTACCAGTAAATCTCGCTTGCCCTGGCCAGGGACTTTGCGTAATGGCTCTCTGACACAGCGCGATATCTACTCCCAATACCGGGAGGGACGAATCCTGTCTAACCGCCACTGCCTCCAAGTGCTCGGGACTGCACCCAACTGCTACCTGTTTGCACGACTCCTTTGAGCCGTGGTAGGGTAGCAATCTAAGAACAGTGGGACACACTCGAGCCGAAGTAGCAGTGTCAAGTCTGCGGACTATGCTGTACTCATGTCACCTGGGAACTGCTCACTGACGACTGGTATCAAACCAACCAACAGTTCCCTGTGAGTCCTGTCCGGTGTACCCGTAACCTAATGAGCACCTGCATACTATCTCCAGTACGACGTACTGACGGCTGTGGGACAGACCATCTCCCCAACTGGGATAAGAAGCGTATACACTAGTCTACTCCGGAGTATCGATGCTCTGTCTCGATAATCCAACGACCAGGGACCTGAATAAGGATGTGCTTGTAGACTACCCAGCCCCCACTAGTGTGACTGCCATCACAACCCTGGTAGACAAGCAAGATCCTAAGAGCTCTATCAATACGTACACTCACATATTAAGATAGAAAAACCAAGTAGCATACTACCATGTTTAGCAAGACTGTTATATACATGTGAATATCCCAAGCTTCCATTAAGTAATATACAAACTAGTATGATACAGTAATGGCCTTTTAGGGCATAAACACTAACACCAACCTCCCTCGTATATATACATCTACTCACCTGCAACATCTCGCTCTAGTCGATCCCGATGGATACATTGCCCTCCTTCGTCATCTTGGAAGTCCACGCGCCCGTACCTACAAATCAAAGCATATCGTATCACATCAAAATCAAATTCAAAAACCGACATGATACGTAAAGCACACATATGTTAGAACCTATGGTCAACACGCGCTAAAACAACAAAATAACCCCTGGTGTCGACGTACGAACATCAAACGACCGAGTCAAAACTCAAATATCAAAATTAAAGTTTTCAATAGTCGCAAAACATCACCAGAACTCAAGTAAAACAACTCTAAATTTTTCTTAAGGTGGAATTTGACTTTTTTACATATAGGGTATGTCTAGTTATCAAATGAGTGAGCTACAGACCAAGTTTCAGACCCTAACTCCAAAATTGGGCTGCAAATTGCGGTTAAATTGAATAAAACGGCGGCCAAATGATGAGGGCTTGGGATCAGGTTTCTAGTATGGCTTCTTAGTGGTCTGCACATCTCACTGTACCTGCTATTAAATTTTCAGAGTCTCTGAGTAATACCAGATTTCATTTGATCACCACAAGTTCAACAAAAACCGATATCGAAAAATTCTAAACTCAACAAATCCGAGAACTTCTCCACTAAAACACACACTTATCACTAATGGTCTTGTATACACTCACTAAACCTCCACTAACCTCTACTACAGGTTTTATCCACTAATTCTCACCTTAGAATTTTCCAAGTTCACTATATATATATATATATATATATATATATATATATATATATCAACTCTAAAGTAGTTTATGAGGTTAGGAAACTTAAAACTTGTCTAAAAGTAATAGTATTACCTTGAAAGAGCAACTCAAGAAAATTCTAAGATGGTCAAATGAGCTCAAAACCCCTACTTGAACATGCCATGATGCTTGTAAAGGGCTTAGGAACATTTATTGTGAAATTTTTGTGTAGTTTTGAGTTGATTTTGGTGATGTTTGTGGTGGTAGTGAGGAGGGTGGAGGAGGTGGAGAAAGTTGAAGAAGATGAAGGAGAAGGTGATGAAAAGAAGAGTTGTGAACAAAGGAATAGCTAAGGGTGGCCATAACCCCTCCCTCCCTCTCCCCCTCCTTCCCTCCCTCCCTCCCTCCCTCTCCCCCATGCCTCTCATGCCCATACTTATATGTCCCCCCTCATATTCTATTCTATTTTTTTCTTTTCTTTTCTTTTTCTTTACAAACACAACATAAAACCATATATTACAACAAAATGTGTCATGGCACTTTGAAATATGGTTAGCAAAACAAAATTGGTTTAAGGTAGAAATTAGTAAAACACTAATCAAATTTAACATTAAACTTGTATGTAAATAATTATATAATAATTTATAAAATGCCCAAATCAATTAAATGCTTTCATAATGATGAATTATCTTAATTTTCAATTATTTTCCAAAATATATGTATATAATTATACCATTCTACTAAAACTAGATTCCATACTTGCATAATATTTATTAAATTTATTATTTTATTATTTAAATCCCAAAAATATTATTTTCTATATTCTGAAATGTTGCACTTTATCTTTCATGTGATGCGTTTATTCGTTATCACGTATCATTTAGACATGAGATAAAGCCTCTACGATTTTTCTTGACTACCGGGATGATAATGAAGGTCATACTAGTGGGGCCTGGACAGACGATAAGCATATCCTTAAATGTCCCTAACGTAGGAGTATCGAGACTGGACATCGGTACTCCAGTTTAGACTACTGTGTATGTTTTCTGACTCGGTTGGAGGGCGATAGCTGGTCCTGCGGCTATTGGTGTTTGACATCGAGGATTGTATACAGAGGCTCATTAGATGAGTTATAGTGGACAGACTCACCAAGAACTCTTGAATGGTAATATACCAATATCAGGTAGCAGTTCTCTGGTGACATGAGTACAGGGCAGTCCCTAGGACCTGAGATCGCCATAGTATCTCATGTGTGTTCCCACTATACCTAGACTTCTACCTTACACGGCTTAAAGGTGTAAGTCGATGTCGCACACCCCACATGGTTTGTGGGGAGGCGGAATTCGCAAAAAACGATTTTATACTTGGAACATCGACCTATCATCCAAGATCTTTCAGAAACCCAAACTAGCAAAACACATAGAGCTTTTAAACTACTATGATAGAGTTTTATACCTCCAAGAATCTAGTCCTTCAGGTCTTCTTCTCCTCTTCCTGAGCTCCTAGAAGATATGGATCAAGCTCGGTCATCGGCCTTCTCGTGTCAAAGACAATCCACCCGAGTGTCTATGAATCAAGCTCTAACCTCAAGAATGAGGTAACTAAAGTACCTAGTTTGCTAATCCAGGTAGCTTAGGAGATGTAGAGAGTTAATTGAACTATTTTATTTCAAAGAACCCTAGGATTCACAACACATGTGAGGTTTAGGGTTTGAGGAAGAAGAAGGAGAGCAAAATGGAGAGAGAATGAGAAAAACACAAAGGACCAAGTCTTGTGAGCAAGTGAAGAATGGCTAACCCTTTTCCAATAATCAAGCATGCAATATTCTTCCATAGAAAAATACAACCAAGCTTGAATATTAAAGTCAAATGAAATAAACAAATAAATTAGCCATGCTTCAACCATGCTACAAATATCTCCATTTTCACCCCATTAATCTATTTTCCAAAAATAGATAAAACCAAAAATGAGGTGTCCCCTTCTAAAAGCATCTCTTGTAAAATTACAAGAATGCTCTCACCGTATATACATACTCGTATTCATACTGCAAAAAATACGAATACAAAGAGATAAAAATAATCCAATAATATAATACTAGAATACGGCTTAATCCTAAGCCCACTAGTTTTATCCGTCCGAACATCATCCGTGTAGGTAGTACACGTATATGATCGTAACCCTGCACATAAAACCATACGGCCTCTACATCGTTTCGTCTGAACCAGGGAAACCCTCTGTCTGGGACTCTAAAGACTCGACAGTACACTGGCAGTAGGTTTAACCACAAGTCTGTCAGTGGCACTAGCTGTACGTAACAGCTACCTAGGTACCTGTCGAAAAGAAGGCTGACGAGTGAACTCATCCGAACCCCTACTGAGCCTATCCACGACAATCTCCATGCAGTCCAGTCTATTCATCTCAGAGTATCGCATGTCGGGTATAAGAGGTGGAAAACGTCAGACCCCTAATAACCTGACAAGTCATGCTGGTGTGGCTTAAGAGCATCCGAGAATCTACTGGTCCAACTACCAGTAATTCTCAATCTGCCCTGGCCAGGGACTTATGGTGTAGGCCAACCGAATACAGCGTGACATCGACTCCCTATACCGGGGAAGATGAATCCCCAACGGTTGCTCACTGCCTTTATGTGGCTCGGGACTATACCCAACTAAAACCTGTTTGCACGACTCAGTAGAGCCGTGGTCGGGTAGTAATCAAAGCACGGTGGGAACTCACACGAGATAAATGACGACTTCAGGTCGACAGACTATTTGCACTCGTGTCACTAGAGAACTGCTATCTGACCCTAGATATAATACCATCTAGCCAGTTCTCGGCGAATCTGTCTAGTGTACCCACCCCCAGTGAGCACCTGTATACAATCTTAGGTGCACCACACCAATGGCTATGAGACCAATCCATTGCCCCTCATCAGGATCTAAATATGTATACACTAGTCTAATCTGGAGTATCGATGCCCAGTCTCGATACTCCTACGACTAGAGAAATTGTAAGGATGTGGTTATTGACTACCCAGCTCCCACAAATATGATTGCAATCACAACGCCGGTAATTAAGCAAGGATCCTACGGGTTTTATCAACATATATACAAGATATGAAATAACAAGTAAAACATATCACACGTTAAGATAAAGGCAAACCAAATAGCATACTATCATATCTAGTAAGATTGTCCTTTACATATATATCCCTAGCACCTATACAATGAAATCCTCTAGGGCATACATATCCAACAATATCCTACTTACACTAAGGCCTGTAATTGGCGTATTAAGTATCCAACGCCTGCACTAGAGCCAGTTGCTAGCATACTGCATACCCAACATCTCGAACAGTCTCTCAAACTAGACTTAGGGGATGGCCTTGGTGAATGGATCTATCGTGTTGTCCTCTGTATCTACTCACCACATCTCGATCTCCCTAATCAAGTGATACCACCTCAAGATATGTCTGAATTTCTGATGGAACCGTGGTTCCTTTGCCAAAGCCATGGCTCCATTGTTATCGCAATACAAAGGTATTGGATTAGCAATGGATGGAACCATCTGAAGTTCAGAAATGAACTTCCTCATCCAGACTGCCTCTTTTGCGGCATCATTATCAGCAATGTACTCAGCCTTTATCGTCGTGTCTGCTATGGTGTCCTCTTTGAAATCTTCCAACAGACTGCCCTTCCGTTGAGGGTAAACACATAACACGAGACAGATTTAGAGTCATCCTTCTCACTTTAGAAGCCAGAGTCGTTAAAAACCTCGATCTAGAGGTCCCCATTACCGTACACCAAGAACATCTCCTTAGCCCTTCTCAGATACTTAAGAATGTTTTTTACTGCTATCCAATATTTTTCACCTGGGTTGGACTGATACCTGCTTACGATACTAAGTGCGTAAGCTACATCTGGTCTGGTACATAACACTGCATACATTATCGACACTACCGCCGAAGCGTAGGGTGCTATGCTCATGCAAGCTCTCTCCTCATCAGTCTTAGAAGACATCTCTTTGGAGAGAGTGATTTCGTAACAAGCCAGTAAATTACTACCCTTGAAATCTTCCATACTAAATCTCTTTAGTACGGTATCTATGTACCTTGACTGTAAAAGTCCCAACATTATTTTAGATCTGCCACAATAGATCTTAATCCCAAGAATGAACGAGACATCACCCAGGTCTTTCATAGAGAACTTTTGTGACAAGAACAGCTTAGCCGATTGTAGCATAGGAATACAATTTCCTATCAGGAGAATGTCATCTATGTATAAAATGAGGAATACCACAGTTCTTCCTATAATTTTCTTATAAATACAAGGTTTATCTATATTTTTGATAAAGTCAAATTCCTTGACCATCTCATCAAAGCAAATGTTCCAACTCCGCGATGCCTGCTTAAATCCATAAATGGATTTCAGCAACTTGCACACATTTCCGCTACTCCCACTGTCTATGAAAAGCTCTGGTTGATCCATGTAAACATACTCTTCTAAACTTTTATTTAAAAAAGAGGTTTTAACATCCATCTGCCAGATGCCATAGTCACGGAAGGCAGCAAAGGCAAGTAGGATCCGAATGGATTTAAGCATAGACACTGGTGAAAAAGTTTCATCGTGGTCCAATCCTGGTCTCTGATGAAAACCTTTAGCAACAAGTCTATCTTTGTAGATTTCTACCTGACCATCTACACCAATCTTCTTTTTGAGATCCATTTGAAGATCCAAAGCCTAAACTTGGTTTGTGTACATGGATTCCATTTTGGATCACATAGCATCCAGCCACTTCACCGAGTCTCTACTCGTGATGGCTTACTGAAAACTAGTTGGTTCGTCATCATCGATGATGCAATCCTCTCGATCCCCGTCTACGAGAAAACCGTAGTAACTCTCGGGCGGATGAGACTGTCTACTAGATCTGCGGAGTGGCTTAGGTACGTCCGGTTCTATTGAAATCTCAGGTCCTACTAAGTTTTCAGTAATAGTTTGTGGTTCTGGAATTTCTTCCAACTCTATTGCGCTCTCACTTATCTCCTTTTAAAGAAATTGAGTTTCCATGAAGCGGGCATGATGAAAAACAAAGACCTTTTGTTACTCAACGTAATAGAAATAATACCTCCTAGAGTTCTTGGGTATCCATAAACTTACACAATACTGAACGTGCCTTGAGTTTGTCCGGATGAACCTTTTTTGACAAAAGCAGGACAACCCCATATCTTAAGATATTTAAGACAGGGTTTCTTCCCACTCCATATTTCATATGGAGTGATGGGCACAAACTTAGTTGGAACCTTATTCAATAGGTATGTAGCAGATTCTAGTGCATAACCCTAAAAGGAGGGCAACAACACAGCATTACTCATCATGGAACACACCATATCAGGTAAGGTGTGATTCTGTATTTCTGATACACCGTTGTGTTGTGGTGTGTATAGAGGAGTATGCTGAGAGAGAATTCCATTCTCTTTCAAATATTCCAGGAACTCAGCACTTAAGTATTCACCACCCCGATCAGATCGGAGCATCTTGATACTTTTGCCGGTTTGCTTTTCTGCTTCATTCTTATACTTTTGGAATGTCTCAAAGGCCTCGGATTTATGTTTCATTAAGAATACAAATCCATGCCTTGAGAAATTATCGGTGAAAGTAATGAAGTAGGAATAGCCACTTCTTGCATGCGTAGATATTGGCCCACACACGTCGCTGTGTATAAGTCTCAGAAGCTCAGTAGCTCTTTCTCCATGTCCAATGAACGGAGTTTTTGTCATCTTTCCTCTGATACATGATTGACAAATTGCATATGATTGATACTCAAACGGATCTACGTATCCTTTTTATGTAATTTAGTCAGTCATGTTTCATTAATATGACCAAGTCTATAATGCCAAAAGATAGCTTGGTTTGATTCTGAAATCTTTCTTTTTTGGTGTGTTTTAGACGTTGAAAACTTGATGTTGATTGAGAATATATATTCCATTATTAAGTGTACCCGACCCAACCATTTCATTATTTAGGTGAATGTTTATGACATTGCTTTCAAGTGCAAAGTTGTATCCTTCATTAGATAACAAAGATATAGATATAATATTACACATCATACCGGGTACACAAAAGCAGTTACGCAATAACAAAATATGTCCACTCACCAATCCTAGGTGATATTCTCCTACTGCAACAGCATTCACACTGGTTCCGTTGCCAACCCTGAGAGTCTATCACCTTTCCTCAAAATTCTACGGTTTCTCAGTGCCAGCAATGAATAACAGATGTGAGATCCGGTATCCAATACCTAGGAAGTAGAGTTTATAGAGAAACAGTTTCAATCACGAACACACCTGAAGCCGAAACCACAACTTGCTTCATGTCCTGATTCTTGGCTTTTAGGGCCCGGCAGTCCTTCTTCCAATGTCCTTTTTTTCCAACAATAGAAGCGTTCTTCCTTTGTGGTTGCCCCCATTCTTTTCCATTTCCTTTCCCTGCACCTTCTATACAACTCCCCTCGGTTTGGTGGGAGCCTTCTTCTTCTTCCCCTTGGCCTTAGCCTTGGATTTAGCAAGAAAAAAACTCTCCAATAAATAGAGCGGGTGTTTCCTTAGTTTTCTTCAAGGTGCCCTCTGCCACCCTCAGCATATTGAGGAGCTCAGGAAGTGAAGTGTAACATTTCAGAAAAATAAAATATTATTTTTGGGAATTTATATAATTAAAATAATAAATATTATGAATATTTTAATGATATGTTATAATTAAATACCAATAAATTGGAAAAGTAAATTAAATGGTGATTTTGGAGGGATTTATGTGATTTAGGCAAATTATAAATTTCTATAATAAATTATATACAAGTTTATTTCTAAACTTGATTAATTTTCACTAATCGTGATTAGGCTTCATGACATGCACCATGTCATGTAAAACACTTGTTCCATTTTTGAATCATGACATCTTTGTCTTTCTTTTATTTGCATTGAGTTTTTGGTGTCTAAAATTGGAAAAGAAAAAGAAAAGAAAAGATAAAGATAAAGAAAAGAAAAGAATAAAGAAATGGGTATGGGCAAGAGAGAGAATGGAGAGAGAGGTGAAGGGTCATTTGACCATTGCCCAATTTATTTTCCCTCCATTTCCTTCATCATTTTCTCCTCCCTCTTCACCCCATGGCTGCCCTCTCCCTCCACCATCTCCACCACTTCACTTCACCCCCATTCCCTCATCAAAACCCCTCTTTCCCTTCACAAAAAACATGCACAAACTCACTACAAGCATGATGGACCAAGAAAATTTTGATTTTGAAGACTTAGGGCAACTCAAGAAAATTCTTGAGTTGCCAAATGAGGTATTCCCTTCACCATTTGTGTAGTTTTTCATTTACCTTAGCATCTAATTTAGTTTAGAAGTGTTTAAATAAGGTTTGGTGAGCTTTGAAAATTCCAAGAAGAAGTTAGGGGATTTTATGAGTTGTGAAGTGTAAATTAAGGTTTAGTAGTAATCCTAAACCCCTTTGGTGTTAGAATTTTGGACAAAACTAGAGATTAAAGCCCCAAGACACGAACTTAGAAACCCCGATATCGGAAGATTGAGGGAATTATGGTGATAATTAGAAATCTGCTAGGACCCGGGGCACCTGAAAAATATTTAGCAAAGACTAAGATGTGTGCAGGCAACCTGGAAGCTAACCTAAAAACCCGAGACCCCCTATCATCTTCCTGGCCGCAGATTTATTCCCATTGGCCGCAAATTGCAGCCTGGGTAGTGTGGAAATGATTCGTGTTTGGTCCAGGACTTTATCTTCAATAAATTAGACCCTCCACATGTGCAAAATTGGCTAATTTTACCTTAGGCAAAATCTAAAGAGGTTTTCTTAACTTTCTGATTTCGTTTTGCAGCTTTTAATGGATTGGGATTTGGTATTTGATATTGTGTCCCATCGTCTGACATTTATACGTCAGCGACGAGGGTTGTTTGGTTATTCTTGCATGTGTAGACCATAGGTTTTAACCTAGGTGTGATACGCGTGCCGTTTTGGTTTTCGTGCGCGATTTCGGTTTACGATACTACGTGTGATATATAGATACCCCCACATGGACTTCGGATGATGAAGAAGGGGTTGGCGACATCGACTTCGGCAAGCGAGGATCAAGGTGAGTAGATATATATCTACGGGGAAAGTCGGGTGGATGGCATATAGAACCCCCGCAGTTTTGTAGTGTAAAATACGATTACGTTATATTATACATATATAAATGTATGTAATGTGAGACTTATGTCTATCAAGATAGGTTTAGGTGTTCATGGGTTAGTTTTAGTGTAATTAGAAGTAACTTAGTTGAGCTTCCTAGTCGCGAAACTCTAGAGTAAATATTTGCACACACGCACACACGCACGCATACATTTGTTTTACTTGTGCGTATATGGGGATATATATATATATATATATATATATATGTATGTATGTATGTATATGTATGTATGTATGTATGTATGTATGTGTGTGTATGTGTATACATGGATAATGAGGATAGTATATGGTACTTGGAGATGAGTCGATGTGATTGGGCATGATGCCACAAGATCGGTGGTGTGACTTAGATCGTATTATAAGATACGACATGAGATTTTTAGCGGATCATTTAGCGATGTGTTTTCATACACACACAGATATATGTTGATGGTATCAGTATGTACTCGACCTTAGATCAGTACCCTTAATTCGGAATATGATGATAATGATACCAGATAAATAATGAGATAAATGTGATAGTTAACCATACCCTGATTTGGGATGTCGTACAATGGATTTACCGTACGAGCTATAATTATGATAATAGATCTGCACTCTTAACTCGAGAATGTCATATTATATATGTATTGTATCGTACATGATATTATTGAGACGAGATCACCGACTACTAGATGTATATATATCGACTTAGACTTAGGTGGTTTTCCTTACCCTTTCGATTAGTCTGTTAGTTTAGTCCTGTAGTTTACTTAGTAGATGTTAGATCTAGACTCGAGTCATACTTATTTCCAAAACTAACGAATCGTGAGTATTTTAAAGACAGGCCAAGGGATACTACGGATATTTCAAAGGACATATATTTTCTTAAAAACACCATAGCCCCTATTTTTCTAAACGCTGTGATTCGTGCGATTTCAGATACCAAAAACTGTATGACTCGTATATAGAAATGTATATTCTTTATTGTTGCATTTACTATTCATTTTCCATTTATTCTTGTTGTTCGTATCGCATTGCATGCTTGTATGTATTTTCGTTAGTTACTATGAAACCTATTATTAGGACACCAGCACCATTATCGATGATGCATATGCTCTACGCACACTCGCTTGCCGGCTCACACACATCATCATCGGTAATTGCCATGACACGTACACTTTAGAAGTATTACTTCATCGACATAACTTGCTAGTTGATAGTTCCATTATCTTATTGCTTTATTATGCTAGTTTAATTATTGCATTCCTTGCTTGATATCAGATGCATTCTTATATTCATTTTTCATGCAATATTATGGAGTTTTATGCCGGTAATTTACTGTTTATTAACATGATATGATTTGAGATTTCGGATTTCCATGAGATTTATGGATTTGGAGAAACCGCAAGGATTTTATAAACTCATTATCATTTTCAAAAGATAGAAATTGCAGTTTTATCATGTTATGATGCGAGATATGTCCACCATGAGCTTTCTCGGCTCTTGAGCGATATCATACACCCGATTCGAGGAAGAGGAGGAGGAACCGTCTGTGGGTGCATGGTGGACCCAGTGCGGTACCCTGGGGCGAGAAGGTCGCGGATGATGGCGTTGAGCCCGGCAGGGGAGCACTACCGACCGGTGATTTTATTGTGACTCGACGGATATCCGGAGGATACCGATCGGAGTACAAGCCAGTCCGGATAGCCGGAGCCTAAGATATTGAGATTTGATGATACATGCCAGTCCGGATAGCCGGAGCCTGAGATATTGAGATATTGAGATATATATTTTGTGTCGACGCTTGACACTAATTCTCTGTTGATTTCATTGATGATACTCAATTTTTAGACAGATATCTCACTAAATTAAGAAAACGGTTTTCTTATTCATGATGTATTCTGTTTTCATTTTATTGCATCCATACATCATATATGTATTATGTTGCTACCTGAGGCACTGACAAGAGCACTTGGTATTACACTTTTGTATAGATGTTTACATTTGCCATTATTATATGCTTCAAGCTATTTTTATTTTAAGGATATTATTATGGTATGACCTAGGATAGATTCATACATTCAATTTCTGCTCTGTGATGTTTTCTACTCACGAGTTGGCAACTAACCCCGTTGTGCCACAGTTTCTTGCAGGTTTTGTCGTACAGGTTTTCCTTGGCGGCTTTGCTGGCACACTGCTTCTTTCCAGATGATTGCTTTGGCAGGTGGGTTCACTCATATCGTGACCACCATTGTACTTTATATTCAGTTGTATCTAGTAAACTCCATCAACCAGACTTGTATACTTTATAGACTTAGAAAACGTGTTGTATATTCTTTCGACCTTAAAGTCACGTTGTATTATTATAGTTTTCTTGATGATGTTGGATTTCATTCTGAGTTTTGATCCTCGCCCTTCGGCATTGTATATTATATTGCTTGCGTGGTTGATCCGCTATTTGGCGAAGAGCTAGCTCCCGCTTGGGGATGCCTTTATATATATTTCATGTGTTGTACCCGTTTGGGGCCAGTATTTACAAAGGAAACTCTGCCAAAATTTTTTAAAAAGACTTGAGATTTTAAAAATGCATACTTCAGCTTATTTTGTTAAACCACTTGCTTTAAAACTAAAGTTTTCCTTCACTTTCTTCTTATAAATGGTTTAGATTTCTGGGATTTTAGCTTACTTTAATTAGATGGGGTCCTATAGACTTCATATGAAGCAAGTGCCAGTCACGTGCCATTTCAGGTCGTGACATGAAGCTTCCATCTTTTGCACATTGAAGTTCAATATGAATTGGGCATAAGTGGAGGGAAGGGACTATAGAATCAGGTCGATGTACAACTCATTCTCTAACGTAGTTCCCAGGTGATTGATCGTTAAAAAGTGTGTTCGAAAATAACCGCAATCAAGACGGTGTCGAAAGTAGCTAACCGCGATGAGTACGGGTCATCCGCGGGGAAACGTGAATTCTTTTCTTGCTTTAGACGAGTTGATAAAAGATAGGTGATTGTTTGTCGTTACGGATATAAAATTTATAATGAAAAGGCTTGTAGGGTTCATATGACTTAGTAGTAATGGATGAATAATTGAAAATGACTTCTTTTATCTTTTAATAGTTTAAAACTAGATCGATGGTGATGAATATAGGTTAGGATATTTTTGGAAGAAACTAAGGTTTTCCCACTATTAACTATTGTCCTTGCATTGATCTCTATTCATGTCTAGCCCTTAACAAAACAAGTGTTAAACCAATCTCAAATCGTGGTCGTAACTATCAAAAAATTGGTAGCGCGCCTAATAAGGAGGTTAACATTTATTTAGCTAAAGTTTATAAACTTTAAAATGTATAAAAGAAGTTAAAAGATTTTCTCATCCATTGTTCTACCCTATCCTACGAACCCTAGCAAGTTAGGAATTACTCGCTCATGGTTAAGTTAGAAGAAAGGTTGAAGAATAAAATCATAATGAAGATACAGAAAAGTAATGCGTAAAAATAAGTGCAGAAATTAAATGCGGAAAATAAATGCAAAAAGAATTAAAACTCAAAACTACCTTTATTAATCAACTATTGCATACAACTTTTCTTCTTGGAAAGTCGATTACAAGAACCCTAGTTTGCTCTAGATCTCTCTTGTTAGAGGTAGATGAATAGATGATGATTATTTGGATGCGTGGATCTCTTAATCTCTTCGGTGATTTTGAATGTGCAGCTCTCGATCCCTTATATAGTCCTTGAAACCAGAAACCCTAGATTCCATAAGTAAGGATATACGGTTACGATCCAAACCACAAAATCTCATATCCTACCGCTACCAATGAGCCGCGGATCCACCGTAAATACCCCACTTTGGTCGCCCTTCCACCACAACATGGTGGAATCAGGATTTGGGATTTCTTCTGGTCTCTTGTGTTGCCATATGGAGATCTTTTTGATGTCTAGATTCTGAAAATAATACTTTGAGTCTCTACCATAGCTAGATCTCTCGATTTGCTTCTAAATTTTGGTAGATTCGGTTTAGATATCCCGATTTGACTCGGATCTCTTGCTTGGATTCCTGACCTGAGCTAATATCTGCACAATATCTCAAATCATAGTGTTAGTACCATTTGGTAATTTTGAGATATTATCCTACCCATTTAAATGATATAATATCTTAAGAATATTGATTAGAAATATTTGATATGATATGCATATTTTAATTATTAAGATTTCATTTAAATATTATATGCATATAATTTCCCTTATTATATTAATTATAATGTAGAAACATATGATAATTAACTTTTTACAAATAAACCATCATATGTTCTATATTTACAATAAACACCTTTTAGTACTTAACAATAGTAAGGAAAATATTCATTCAAATGTGCAATATTTTAAACTAATCATATACCCCCAAACATAACTTTGATCGTCCGAGCAAACTAGTTATTAAAGAGAAAAAGAAAAACCTAACTAGCACACTTTCGTAAGCAACACGATTGCACTGAGCATGTGCAACAAGCCTTTAAACCTTTAGGTGTCCCTAATAAGAGAAGTGTTGTCTCCTGAGGGTTTTCAGTAGATTACACCCACAAAATCCTATAATAAAAGAGAGAAGATGAAAGTTACATATAAAGATTAGGAACATATAAAAGAAAGAACTTGAAAATAAGAGTTTCAAACTACACTAGCTTTTTAGTTGACATGAGCCATATCTTAATAGTCATGAAAGAAGTCAGAAATCACATCATCTCTCAATAAAACATCGTTTTTAGTCTTCCTCCCTACCATTCTTCCAAACATTGATCATATACCCTTATGTGTGTGTAAAAGATATCTCTACACTTAGAGAATTCAATTCAAGCAATCATACTCTTGTCCATTATTGGCTATAGTGCCCTCAAGGCAATTATCGTAATCGCAGGTAGGTGATTATGATGATTGAGGGAGGACCTATACCGGTAGAACAGTCTTACTCAAGATGATAGTATGCTATCCGGTTTGTCTTTATCATCATGTACATGTTGATAGAGCCCATAGAATTCTTGCTTGACTACCAGCGTTATGATGGAGATCATATACGTAGGAGTTAGGGGTCTATAAGCACATCCTTAAATGTCCCTAGTCGTGGAGTATCAAGACTGGGCATTGATACTCCAGTGTAGACTGGTGTAAACTGATCGAGACCCCGACGAGGGGCGGTGGCCAGGTCTCACAAGCCATTGGTATTAGTTTGTTCACCTAAGATGGTATACAGGTGCCCATTGGGTTATGAGTACACTGGACGGACTCGCCGGGAACGTGCTAGTTGGTATTATACCTATTGTTAGATAGTAGTTCCCAGGTGACATGTGTACAGGTTAGTCTGTCGACCTGAGATCGTCATTTATCTCGTGTGAGTTCCCAGGTTTTAGTTGGGTACAATCCCAAGCCATATGGAGGCAGTGATCAGATCGTTGGGGATTCGTCTCTCCCGGTAATGGGGGTTGATGTCGCGTTGTGCACGGGTGGCCATCACCAGAAATCCATGGCCATGGTGGACGAGAATTACCGATCCAGGATCGATAGTTTCTCAGGTAGTAATGGGTTTCATGCCGACACTAAATATCGCGTTGTTAGGTGTCTGACTTTATCCATCCCCCTAGACTCGATATGCGATACTCTTAGATGAACAGACTGGACTGTACGGATATTGTCACTATCAGGCTTAGTAGGGGTTCAGGATGAGTTTGTTCATCGGCCTCCCTTTCGCTCAATACCTGGGTAGCCGTTACGTACAGCTAGTGCCGCTGACGTGCTTTTGGTTAAATCCACTGCCAACGTATTGACAAGTCACTGGAGTCCCACATAGTGGGTTATCACGGTTCAGGCGATATTGTGTGGATGATGTATGTTGTTACATACAGGTGTCCGATTAAATATGTGCACATGCTACACAGACTTTAATCGGACGGTTGATAATACCAGCGCCTTAGGATTAAGCCGGATTATTAAATCAAGTTTTGATTTAATAATTTATATATGTATTTATATATATGTATTCTAGTATTATTGTTCACTATTCATTTTCTCTCTTGGCTATTCGTATTTTTTTACGAATGCGCGTATATATATTTCGATACATGTACCAGGATGAATTCCGTATTTATACGGAATGGTTTCTAGAAGATGTCCACCTCATTAATTGATTTTCTTTTTAGAAAATCAATTAGGAAATGAGGTGGAGGGTGAGTTGGCATGAGCATGGATCAAGGCATGGGCTTGAGGTATGGTTTGGAATTGTTTATTGGATATTGAGATGAGATATTTTGTGCATGAGAGAGAGAGAGGGCAGCGACACTTATTGCATAGGTTTGGTTCATTTTCTTCACTTGATTCATTACTTACACTCTCACTCTCATTCTCACAAAAAGACTTAGCATTTTCTTTAGTTGCTCATGCCATTGTTTCCTCACCTCCTTCATCTTTTATGGTTTCTCATTGAGCATATTATGATGAGAGAAAATATAGTGACACATTCCTATACCTCCACTATCCATTGCTAGCAACCTTGGAGTGTCGGTTATCTCGCTTGGCGAGGTTGAAGCTTGCGCCATTTGCCTCAGGTTGATTATCATAGATGGAGGAAGATCGGCAACCAAACTCGATCAAGGAGCTACTAGGAGCTTAGGGATGATGGTTGTAGACCGAAGGACACGGATCAACTCGGTATAACCATTCTAACTTCTTTTTATAGCTTGCTAGTTTAGGGTTTAGGGTAGACCCGGACATCGAGTAATGGTAGCGCCAGTTTAGAAAATTTTTGTTCCGCATTTGGCCACGGTTCGATGGCCGGGGCGCTGCCGTAACCCAACATGGTATCAGAGCCAGCCTTTAAACCCTTAGCTAGCTTGTTTAGACAATGGTAAACTATCGAAACTGAAACAAACCCGATTCACTGCCCTAAACATTTCAGTTTCTGTCGAATTTCAAAAGTCTTCAAAAAATTATTTTAACAACTGAAGAAGACTACTTAGGTGACCAATAGCCTTCACTTCAAATACGATCCAATTCTACACAAATTGGACCGGACACATAGGGCTAAAATCCGAAGAGGCCGGCCACTTTGGTGAGTCTGGGTTTGAAATTTGCAGTGTGGTCCGGTCTCTGGAATGTTAGTTCAGTGATATTGTTTGTTTAGCCCAGTTTGGATACGGTTTTATCTAGTTGTTTCGGGCTATTCAGGGTTATTTCGAACTCGATAATTTCTAACATTGTTTAAAGTTTGCAGTACATACATTTCTATCTATGACCGTGAATGTCATTTGAGCAGTACAACTCGTCTAATTGCTATATGTCTTTTAGACGAGTTTGCGAACGTGACATTCACGTTGATGTTCTGTATTGTGCTGTGTGTTAGTTATATGTATGCCCTAGAGGCCATTACTGTACATTGGATGTATATTGTAGTAGATGCTTGGACATATATAGGGAGGACTTTCTTGCTCGACATGATAGTATGCTATCTGGTTGATCTTTACCTTAACGTGTATACTGTTTGTCTCTCTGTTACATGTTGGTAAAGCCCTTAGGATGTGTACTTGACTACCTGGACTATGATGCGGATCATACTAGTGGGGACATGGTAGTCCATAAGTACATCCTTCAAAGTCCCTAGTCGTGGGTGTATCGAGACGGGGCATCGATATACCAGAGTAGACTAGCGTATACCTTCTCGACCCATACAGATGGGCGATGGATGATCCCATATCCATTGGTGTTTGACATCAGAGATGATATACGGGTGCTCAGTAGAGACTGGGTACACTGGACGGACTCGCCGAGAACTCCCAGATGGTATTATACCTTACGTCAGATGGCAGTTCTCTGGTGACACTGGTACAGAGTAGTCTGTTGACCCGAGATCGTCATAGAGTCTTGTGTGGTTCCCACTGTGCTTTGATTTCCATCTTACCACGTCCAAGAGGGCGTGCAAAATGGTGGTTTTTGGGTACAGTCCCGAGTCACATGGAGGCAATGAGCGATAGGAGGGGATTCGTCTCTCCCGGTATAGGGAGTTGATGTTGCGCTGTGTCCGATTGGCTATAACCGGAAATCCCTGGCCAGGGTTGCTGAGATTTACTGGTAAGTGTTACCAGTAGTTTCTCGAATTGTTATAGACCTCAAATCGACATGACTTATCGAGCTATTGGGGTCTGACGTTTACCACCCCTAGGCGAGATATGCGACATATCATACGATCAAACCGGACTGTACGGTAGTGTTACTGGTTGGATTCACTGGAGTGTGAGCGGGCTTGCTCGTCGATCTTCTGATCGCTCAATACCCGGGTGGCCGTTACGTTTAGCAGAACGCTTGCGGCTTGTGGATGCTTGATATGATCATCATCTGCTGCCGGCGTATTGACGAGTCTTTAGAGTCCTACACAGAGGTTTCCTGGCTCAAGCGAAACGAAATAGGAGCGCATATGAGATATGTGCGGGACCGAGAATAATGCGTGTATGTGATACCGTATTTCATTCTCGCGATGAATGTGTCGAATGGTTATATGCGATATAACCTAGTTATCGAATCGAGGGTTGATTCGATAAGCCGATACATTGGATACTAGTCGGTTATATGCGATATAACCGGATCGTTAAATCAAGTGTTGATTTAATGATTTAATGCATAATTATATATTTGATATATTACTTTGCGTTAACTAGTATTGGTTCACTTTAAATGGATTTTCTCACTCGGTTGTGCACATTGTATATGTGATATACTTTTGTACCCAAGTTTGTATCATGTTTGATGATACATGCTCACTAGGGTTTGTGTGAAGATTAAACCATGGTTGTAGATTGGTTAGGGTTTTCATTTTCTTATTCCTTTATTTATTTATTTATTCTTTTTGGAAAAATGAAAAGCATAAAGGAAAATGGTGGCTTTGTTTGTTTTCTAGTTGAAGCTTCATGAAGCTTTGACCAAAGTGACCATTTTGTCTCATGCTTAACCCTAACCACTCCATTAACCCTAGTTTAATCTCTACACTTGACCATGGTTCATTATATGATAAGTATTGATTTTCTTTTCAATATGTTTTTAACTTATCATAACACTTTCTTCTTCTTCTTCATCTTCTTCAATGAAGAAAGCTTCACTTCATCAATGGTGGATTGATGAAATGAGTGAGAAATCCAATTCTAAAGTGAACCCACTTCCTATTTCTTCATCCTCTACCTCTTGCCAAGTAGTAGAGTGTGTTTCCTTCACAAGTTTTCTTGACTTGGTGAAGTTGGAGCTTGATCTAGCGATGCCTCGACGTAGATCATCTTCGGCACGTCGTCGATGACCTAGCCCGCTCTTTCTCCGATGAAGCCGACTCTAGAGCCCGGGATTTGATATGGACAGCGGAGAGGACTTCATCACGGAGCCGTGGAGGTGGAGGACCGGATCTACAAAGGTTGTATTTCCGTATTCTCTTAGTAAAGTAGTTTACTAGTTGCTTTTTTGCCTAGAATTCTAGTTAACGATCCGTATTAGGGTTTCTCGGCACCGTAATTTTTGAAATTGGCATGGTTGATGCCTTGTGAGACCTCTTGAGAGTGCCTCGGAACCCTATAGTGGTATCAGAGCCTAGCTAGAGCCTCAGGCGAAGTCTAGACGGAGTTTGAAGTCCGATCGAACCGAAACCCAACCCCAAAAATTGCTCTCTGTACTTTTTCTAAAATCGTGGATTTTTCCAAATTAAAAATATGCAGAAAACGCAGCAGGGAAATCTAAGAATTACGGCGCAAAAAGTTTTGCATGAACAGTGTAATCGGCGGCGGTTCCGCGGCAGAATTGTGACGTCAGCCCTAACTGTTTGCACAGTAATTCATTGTTTCAGGTGCTGAGTTCTCTGGGTATTTTTAAAATTTATTCAAGAGTTGAATTTTCTGGAGTTGTTTTGGGGATTCGGTGTTTCGATCGGAGTATCAGATTTTGTCTATGTGGCTTTCCGGACAAATTTTAGAATATGTTAAAAAGTTCGACCGGATATAAATACCCAATTTTTCCCTTGTCGGGAAATTTCCAAGTGTTGGATTTTTCCGTAGTTTAACGACGTTCTGAGTAGTGCAAGTAACGCGATGGACCCTCTAGAAGACAACAAACCTTAACTCGATTATGTGACCGTCTTGAACTGCCCTTTGAACCTTAGGGTTTTGGGCAGTACGGCGTGCCACATGTGAGGCGTTGGCTTGACCCTTCTACGGCTGGACCGTTGGTACTGAGGCACGAACTGAATGCTGTTAGACTTATTTCATGTGTTGATCTGTATCAGGAAAACTTGGGTGTTCGAATGTTCGATCGGAAAGTTTAACATTTTCTATTTATCTGGAATGGGATACAATAATTGGAATTCACAAGAAGTTATGAGATAACTGAATGAATGTTGTAAATCTAGCAATTTAGTCTCACTTGATCGGTTGCCACGGAATTTTGATGTGATCAAAAATCCGTCGCAATCACGTAGCGTACGAGGATACTCGCCGGGTAAACTTAATAGACAGCCTCACTCCATAGACCCGACCAAGTGACTGTAGGAGAACCCCGTCGCCGAAAGCATCCGTTCGGGTGCTCGCGGTAGCGGTGTTCCGCCTTGGTGCACTTCGTCGACAGTATCAGGGGTGCAGCCGTCTACTGAAGTTTGCGACGAGCATTCGATCAGGATGTCGGGAATCTTGTTGAATTACCCGACTTGATATTGAAAAGATTTTTCGATAATGAGACTAAAATGCGGGGTTTATAATTGTTAGGCATGTGATGTCTAAGGAATTCATTTGGTCAGGCATGCGATGTCTGAGGAGGTTGCGGATTCCAACTGTTGTAGTTTTACACTTTCTTTTCTGTGACGGTAAGTGTAATATGTGATATCGCCGGTTTCGTTGCTATATGTCAACGACAATTGGGATGCACATATTTACTTACGTTGATGACGTGTGATGTTATGTGTTGCTGGATATGTTATATTGGATCGTCGTGTTTGAATAGCCGGGGTTTTTTATGTGAGATGAGTGTTTTTCATTTTCATTCATGTAAAAACTTGTATGTAATATTCTTTTATTGGGGCACTTCCAGGTTGCGGAAGTAGTCACCGTTTGTATATTATTTACTTTTCTGCACTAGGATAGACCCAAGGAGGGGAGCACAAGTAACCGGGTTCTGGAGTCCAGTGGGAGACCAACTCGAGGAGTCGAGTCCGGGTCTCCTAACTCTAGAATTGGTAGGGTTGCTTGCCCCTCTCGTAGGGGTCTAGGGGTGTGGGTTTGGCTATTCATCACGACCGTGGAATCCGTGTTTTATACTGGCTCGTATTGAAAACACGGACGTCCTAGTATATCCAATATTTCATATGTTTCTTCTGCTGCGATATCTGTGATGTGATCATGTGATGTTCTGTGATAGATACAGTATATAGTATATATGATATATTATATAGGCGTTACTTATGTTTTACACCCGCGCTAGCCCTGCCCCGCTCTGCCGTTAGTTACCTAACCTAACGGTGCACGAGGGGACATCGAGGCGAATGCGGATGGCATAAGTGTACGTCGTATTTATCTGTGATTTTTAGGTATTTAATTGATGGGACTTCATTAATGTGATTAATGAAATAAAAAGAAACCTAAGATGTTGTAGAATCGAATTTCAAAATAAAACAGGTAGCTACAGTTCTTGCTTTGCACAGAGGTATATGTGATATATCCTGCACCTTATTCGATGAGGAAAGGACCGAGATCCCTTCACCGGGACTGACTCCTTTAGCAATAACTGGCAGATGCTACACACTCGGTTTGTCTTTTGATTACTTTTAAGATTTTTTGCTTTGCACAGTGATATATATGATACATCCCGCACCTCATTCGACGAGGAAAGGACCGACGATCCCTTCACCGGGAGTGGCTCCTTTAGCAAAACTAGAAAAGCTTCAAAAACACTCCATTTTTAAAATCATTTGATTCTACAACGATATCAAGTTCATTACGCAATAGGTTTTCAGAAAAACCTGTCGTAGCCCTCCGTCATTTCAGATAAATCCTGTTTAGTATTCGTGCTGCGTTTGTTGACCTTGTCAAGGCGCAGTGTGCGGTAGCTAACCAGTATTTATCTGCTTATGCATATGATGCAGATTGGGTAAGGGTAGTCGTGCGGCCTTGTTGACCTTGTCAAGGGTCGTGCGGGTGGGTTTGATTCAATCAAGAAATGACGGGTAGAACTTGACTTGCGATCTATGGTTTGTTGACCTTGTCAAGGTCATAGATCGTTCGGGGCAAAATATTATCGGGAATTTCAAGTGTTGAAATTTGCAATGAGATTGCATACCTTCTATGAGATAGTTGGATCCCGATACCCGCTGCGAGTAAGAGTTACTCCTGGGAGAGTTTTACACATTACAATTAGCCGATCAAGTAGGTGTCTAGAAAGGTGTCAACGAGGTTACGCCTCTGGGAAAACGAGATTTACATTAATTAGGTTCGTGCGAAAGCACGGGGGACCTCCCTCAAAGTACCGACACTGGCCTGGCTGAAAGATTGGCAAACTTGTAGTGTGTAATTAATCCCGGCTAGTCTTTCCTTTTAGGGTTTGAAGGAAGATTTGATAAAAAGCAGTGGGAGCCATCCTGATTAGATAAAATAATAACCAATCTATTCTTGCAAGAGCGCACGCTGAGTGTTTTCTTCTCTCTCTCTCCTGGTAGCGACCATGTCACGCCTTAATCAAGATAATAATACGGATATTTGACCGAACCCGCTTGTTATACTGAGCTGGGGAACGTTGGTCCCGCTCCACCTTATAATTGTTATAAGACAAAGCAGGAAATAGGGGATTACCAGAATTCCCGTGCCGCCCAAACGAAGAAAGTGCATATGATGCATCATCTTCGGGTGTGTTCATTATACAGAACTGTTTCTCAGTATCCTCCGCATCCTGGGTATATGATACCGGATCAGGATCCCAGATATGTAATCTGTTACATAGGGCTACAAAAGGGTAGAAAAACTGAGAACGGGTGATAAGTTTCATGAGACAGAAAACGGGGCAAGAGTTGCAGCCAAGTCTGTTGGTCACTGTCACCCTGTATTATCAATACATTGATTCTGAACGAATGTTATTAGATACCGAACCTGATATACAAAATCATATCAGTCTCTTTATCAGTAAAGAAATGATAAAATTTTGTATAGTTGGATAATGTTTTGAACATTTCCTATATCAAAAGTTGATCGGTTCAGGCACGTTATCTAAAAGCATTGATGTTCTAAATCAAACTACAGTTCTCAGTATACAGAACACACACAAGAGAAAGAGTTCAGAAATGAACGAGTCCTTCTTAAGGTATTGTAGACTAGGTCATATCAATGCGACCCGACTAGCTGAAGTTACATATAGATGCATATTTAAATCAGTTTGAATTTACATCTTATGAAACTTGCCAGTCATGTCACAAAGATAAGATGACCAGAGCTCTATTTAATGGAAACAGAGAAAGAGTTAGTGAACTCTTGGGATTGATACATGTTGATGTATGTAAGGTCCCTTGTCTACACATGCCAGGACCGGTTCTTTATACTTCATTACGTTCTCTGATAATCTCTCAAGATTCAGACATATGTTCCTGTTGAAACACAAGTCTGAACCTTTTGATATATTCACAGAATATAAGTTAGAAGTAGAGAACCAATAAGGGTATAAGTATTATGTCCTTTGATGTGATCGAGGAGGAGAATACTTGAGCACGGAATTCCTGGATTATTCTAAAGGAGAATGAGATTCTCTCTCAGCATTACTCCTCCGAATACACCATAGCACGTTGGTATATCGGGGCGGAGCAATCACACCCTATATGATATGGTGTGCTCTATGATGAGTACTACTGAGTTACCTGTTTCCTTTTAGGGAGTTATGCTCTTGAGAAGCTGCATACCTATTGAATTAGGTTCGAATCAAATCAGTTGCCTACCATTTCATATGTGATATGGAAAGGGAAGAGCCCATATCTTAAGTTAGTTAAGATTTGGGGTTGACCGGCCTATGTCTGAAAGCAAAATCCGGACAAGCTCGAGGCAAAGTCTGTAATGTAGAACTGGAAAGGTTCCAGCTATACAAACTGCAGCTGATGATTTGATAGAACCAAAGGATTCAGTAGATTCCAACGAACCTCAGCCTCTCCGCCGATCTAGTAGGGTTCCTCACCCACCTGAGAGATACTTCGGTTTCTCTATGACAGTGGGAGCGAGGATTGCATCATGAGATGATGACCCAACTAGCTTCGAGCTGGCCATCAGAAGTGAGACTCTGTAAGAATGGCTGGATGCTTAGCGATCTGAGATGGAATCCTTATACACCGACAAAGTATGGACTTTAGTTGCTATATCTGAAGGGTTAAATCCCCATCAGGAGCAAGTATATCTTGAGAAGATTACTTGGTGTAGATGGAAAAGTTGAGACTTTCAAAGCTAGACTTGTTAAAGGTTTTCGTCATTGACCAGCTGTGGATAATGATGAAACCTTTTCAAGTACCTATGCTTAAGTCCATCCAGATCCTACTTGCCACGGCTACATACCATGACTACGATATCTGGTGGTTGGGTGTCATGACAGCTTTTCTAAAATGATGTTTTAGAAGAGTGCGTCTATAAGTACACAGCCAGAGGGCTTCGTAAACAGTGGGAGCAGCGCAAACGTGTGCAAGATGCTTTATAGGATAAAGCAGGCATCGCGGAGTTGGAACATCTATTTTGATGGATTAGTCAAAGAGTTTGACATCATCAAAATGGTAGATGAACCTTGTATAAACAAAAAGGTAGTAGGGAGTAAAGTGTTGATCCTCGTAGAGTACGTGGATGACATACTCTTGATAAGAAAGGAGTTTCTTATGCTACGCTCGATCAATCTCCGTTTATCACAATGATTCTCCACATAGGATCAAAGTGATACCTACAAAATCCTGGACTTTGGATCTATGAGATAGATCCAAATGGATGTTAGGATACTCACTAGCTATAGTGAGATGGTATCAGTTGATCCTGGGGAGAATCACTGGAAGGGTTCCAGGGTGATAAAGACGACTGAATGTCAGTTGCAGGCATTGTCTTTACCCTCAGTAAAGGGACGGTATGTTGGAAGAGTTCCAAGCTAGATACCGTGACATACTAGACGATAAAGGCAGGATACATCGCTACTTAAGATGCTACCAAAGAGGATGTTTGGGTGTATATTTGTTCATGAGATGAACTACGTTCCTACCATTGTGAGACAATGGAGTTGTGGCTCATGCCGAGGAACGCCGGTCCCATCAGTGATCCAGACTTATTCTAAGGCAGTATCACCTGATCATGGAGATGGTTGATCTCTAGGGTGATCGAGGTTTGGAGAGTAGACTCAAAGGACAACACAGCGGATCCACTCACAAAGGCCTGTTCCCAGAGAGAGACTTTTATGGGATGGTTGAGTATGAGATACTACAACCACTGCTACAGATGGCCCTAGTGCAAGTGGGAGATTGTTAGTTATATGTATGCCCTAGAGGCCATTACTGTACATTGGATGTATATTGTAGTGGATGCTTGGACATATATAGGGAGGACTTTCTTGCTCGACATGATAGTATGCTATCTGGTTGATCTTTACCTTAACGTGTATACTGTTTGTCTCTCTGTTACATGTTGGTAAAGCCCTTAGGATGTGTACTTGACTACCTGGACTATGATGCGGATCATACTAGTGGGGACATGGTAGTCCATAAGTACATCCTTCAAAGTCCCTAGTCGTGGGTGTATCGAGACGGGGCATCGATATACCAGAGTAGACTAGCGTATACCTTCTCGACCCATACAGATGGGCGATGGATGATCCCATATCCATTGGTGTTTGACATCAGAGATGATATACGGGTGCTCAGTAGAGACTGGGTACACTGGACGGACTCGCCGAGAACTCCCAGATGGTATTATACCTTACGTCAGATGGCAGTTCTCTGGTGACACTGGTACAGAGTAGTCTGTTGACCCGAGATCGTCATAGAGTCTTGTGTGGTTCCCACTGTGCTTTGATTTCTATCTTACCACGTCCAAGAGGGCGTGCAAAACGGTGGTTTTTGGGTACAGTCCCGAGTCACATGGAGGCAATGAGCGATAGGAGGGGATTCGTCTCTCCCGGTATAGGGAGTTGATGTTGCGCTGTGTCCGATTGGCTATAACCGGAAATCCCTGGCCAGGGTTGCTGAGATTTACTGGTAAGTGTTACCAGTAGTTTCTCGAATTGTTATAGACCTCATATCGACACGACTTATCGAGCTATTGGGGTCTGACGTTTACCACCCCTAGGCGAGATATGCGACATATCAGACGATCAGACCGGACTGTACGGTAGTGTTACTGGTTGGATTCACTGGAGTGTGAGCGGGCTTGCTCGTCGATCTTCTGATCGCTCAATACCCGGGTGGCCGTTACGTTTAGCAGACCGCTTGCGGCTTGTGGATGCTTGATATGATCATCATCTGCTGCCGGCGTATTGACGAGTCTTTAGAGTCCTACACAGAGGTTTCCTGGCTCAAGCGAAACGAAATAGGAGCGCATATGAGATATGTGCGGGACCGAGAATAATGCATGTATGTGATACCGTATTTCATTCTCGCGATGAATGTGTCGAATGGTTATATGCGATATAACCTAGTTAGAGAATCGAGGGTTGATTCGATAAGCCGATACATTGGATACTAGTCGGTTATATGCGATATGACCGGATCATTAAATCAAGTGTTGATTTAATGACTTAATGCATAATTATATATTTGATATATTACTTTGCGTTAACTAGTATTGGTTCACTTTAAATGGATTTTCTCACTCGGTTGTGCACATTGTATATGTGATATACTTTTGTACACAAGTTTGTATCATGTTTGATGATACATGCTCACTAGGGTTTGTGTGAAGATTAAACCATGGTTGTAAATTGGTTATGGTTTTCATTTTCTTATTCCTTTATTTATTTATTTATTCTTTTTGGAAAAATGAAAAGCATAAAGGAAAATGGTGGCTTTGTTTGTTTTCTAGTTGAAGCTTCATGAAGCTTTGACCAAAGTGACCATTTTGTCTCATGCTTAACCCTAACCACTCTATTAACCCTAGTTTAATCTCTACACTTGACCATGGTTCATTATATGATAAGTATTGATTTTCTTTTCAATATGTTTTTAACTTATCATAACACTTTCTTCTTCTTCTTCATCTTCTTCAATGAAGAAAGCTTCACTTCATCAATGGTGGATTGATGAAATGAGTGAGAAATCCAATTCTAAAGTGAACCCACTTCCTATTTCTTCATCCTCTACCTCTTGCCAAGTAGTAGAGTGTGTTTCCTTCACAAGTTTTCTTGACTTGGTGAAGTTGGAGCTTAATCTAGCGATGCCTCGACGTAGATCATCTTCGGCACGTCGTCGATGACCTAGCCCGCTCTTTCTCCGATGAAGCCGGCTCTAGAGCCCGGGATTTGATATGGACAGCGGAGAGGACTTCATCACGGAGCCATGGAGGTGGAGGACCGGATCTACAAAGGTTGTATTTCCGTATTCTCTTAGTAAAGTAGTTTACTAGTTGCTTTTTTGCCTAGAATTCTAGTTAACGATCCGTATTAGGGTTTCTCGGCACCGTAATTTTTGAAATTGGCATGGTTGATGCCTTGTGAGACCTCTTGAGAGTGCCTCGGAACCCTACACTGTGTTGTGGTTGGATCATTGTGGTGGATAGTTATGGTGCAATGTTAGTACAGTTTAGTTCCATTTGTACATTTGATATTGTGGGGCGAGCGTCCGGCATGTGGACTGCCGTCACTGCCAGTTTGTATATTATTTGTTTGGGGCACGACCGGGTTAAGGTCGATGTCACCCTTGTATATTATTTTCTTTTCTGTACTAGGATTACCCTGCGGTGGAGTGCACGAATAGCCGGGTTCTAAAGGGCAACGGGTCCGCATCTCATGGCGTTGAGATGGAGGGGACCTTACTCTAGAATTAGCGGGCTATTCGCCGCACTCATAGGGGGTATAAGTTAACCCAGGAGGAGTGCTCAAGTTACCGGATTCCGTAAAGTGTTGGGTAGCCTATTCACTTTGCTGAAGGGGGTTGCCTTACTTCTGGTTTTGGAGGGTAACTTGCCGTGCTCATAGGGGTCTAGGTTTTCATTGCACAGGCTATCCACACGATAGGGGAACGTCGGGTCTCATTTGCGGCTCAAGTGAAACCCGGGGCTCCAAGATTATCCATCATTCTGTGTTTCTTCTGTGATGCTTCTGTGATGTTGCTTTATAGCATGCCTAGGACGAGTATTATTATTATTATTATTATTATTATTATTATTATATACTAGTAGATATTGTATATGTTTTACACCTGCGCTAGCCCAGTCCCCGCTCTATCTTTAGTTAAGTAACCTAACGAGTGATGACGGGACCCAGTGGCGAATGCGGATGGCATATACGTACATTTTATTTTCGTTCTTTTCTGGTGTGATTAATTGATGGGACTGCATTGATTCTTATCAATACAAGGATAAAACAAACCTATATGATATTGTTGGAACCAAGTTTTAAAAAAAAACTGACATTATAGGCGTTCTCTTTTACTTTGCACGGTGGTATTCGGTTATGAATATCCAGCACCTCATTCGACGAGGCAGGGGCCGAGATCCCTTCATCGGGAGTGACCCTTTGAGTAAAAGCTTGCGTCAACGTAATAACTCACTATAGTCATTTCTTTTTTTTGCATCATGGTATTCAGTTTGGAATATCCTACGCCTCATTCTATGAGGAAAGAGCCGAGATCCCTTCACAGGGAGTGACATCTTTAGCAAAAGTTTTCACCACTATAAATTTGTAAAACCACTTGGTTCCTTCAACGATATCAAGTTCATTACGTTAAAGGTTTTTCGCCAAAAACCAGTCGTAGCCCTCTGTCATTTCAGAAAAGCAGCGCTTAGTATTCGTGCTATATTTGTTGGATTCCGTCAAGTCATAGTGTGCGGTAGCTATGTGTTACTTTTCTGTAGCATAGATATGCATTAATCTAGGACAGTCGTGCAGCCTTGTTGTCATCCGTCAAGGGCGAGTACGGGTGGGTCTAAATTAATCAGGACAATGATAGGTAGAACTTGACTTGCAACTTATAATTTGTTGGCATCCGCCAAGGTCATAAGCTGCTTGGGGTAAAAATCACATCGGGAGTTTCAAACATACAGGAAACTTGACAGGCTTGCGCATACCTTCTGAAGTATGCAAACTTGAGTGGCTTCCATCAAGTTATCATGCGATGATAGTTGGATCCCAATTCCCACTGATGAGTAGGATTACTCCTCGGGTGATTCCGACTAATTCTCCTTTGGGGTTTGGAGGAGAATTCAAGGAAACAGTGGGAGCCATACTGATTAGATAAATAAATAACCATTCTGATCTAGGTTAGAGTGCATGCTGAGTGTTTCTTTTCTCTCTCCCTCTCAGGCAGCGACCATGGCCCGACCCTTGACTAAAACTCATGAGCCAAGTTAACCGAACCTTCTTAAAACACTTTAGCTTTTGGAATGTCACGGTGTCGCATATGTCATTGCCACTTCTATATCACCTTTGCATTTCTCCAGAACACCCCGTATCACTACGAACATCCACTTCCATTGGATAAATCCATCGTATAGTTACATACGAACTCGAAGGAACTTGTTCCAGATTCGAGAATGGATTCTAGTTCTGGAGAGATTGAATAGGATTATTAGGTTGTCTTTTCCCTTTACCTTCTCTCAGGTTGTGAAGGCTCCTAGGATTAGGAGAGGGTATACCTATTAAGCTTATTGGATAGTCTTCCTCCAGACCATAGGCAGGTGGCGAAAGGTGAGGAAGGAAGAAAACCAATTAAGCCTAAGTATGGTGTACAGAAGGTAATAAGTAGAGACATATAAAGGGACTAGAATAACGGCAAAGAAAATTGCGACTGCTATCATTCATGACAAAAACGTGTATACCCTGCCACTCCTACATCCACTTTGCTTTTCTCCAGAACACCCCGTATCACTACAGATATCCACTCCTATTGGGTATGCCATCATATAGTTACATACGAACTCGAAGTAATTCGTTCCAGATTCGAGGATGGTTTCCGGTTCAGGAGAAATAGAATAAGATTATTCAGATGTCTTTTCCCATTACCTTCTCTCAGGTTGCGAGGGCTCCTAGGATTAGGAGAATACACCTATTACGCTTATTAGATAGTCTTCTTCCAAACCTTAGGCTGGTGCCGAAGGGTAGGGAAGAAAAAAAACCAATTAGCCTAAAGGTGGTGTACAGAAGGTAATAAGTAAAGACATAATAAAGGGATTGGAGTGAGGGCAGGTAAGTATATGGTTACTGTCATGAATCAGGATAGTGGAAGAGGCGTTACTAGGAATACCCGGTTACCCCTTTTGAAACATTTTCATGTTTCAGTCTTACTGTGCGATGTTAATTGAAAATTGTTTTCCCAATTGATATCAATCTCCAGGGTATGTGTTTACCACATCAATTTCTCACATCTGTATGTTATTACGGATGGTGAATAGGAGTAAGATATTGGGAATTAGATGATTAGATCCTCATTATATCGGAATTCGTTGTAATTGGTGATATTTGGGGAAATCATCTGGATTTTGCCGGATGGCAAATATTTGGTTTTGAATATCCGTTATTATGCACCAATTTTAAACTGATAAATCTGTACGTTTATTTTATAAAGTGAGATATATAACTTTTTGATATTATGTATGTGACATTTACCTATATCAGTTGGTGATTAGGTAAGGTGCATTCAACAACGGTGTGATTCTTCTTAACCATAGTACCGTTTTTCAACCTACGACGCACAGGGTTTGAGTTATTAAACTCAGGGGACTTATACAAAGAATTGTATGTTGTCCAGTGTCCATTTAGACAGAGGGGTTGGTACTCATACTATATTCTTTTTACTCATAACTTCTCTAGTTCTAGACAAGTATTTCATAGAAATACAAGGTTCAGATTTTGAGAAGTTATAGATATAAGAATAAAGTAGAGAACCATTTGTTAGAAGTATCAGGATTCTTCGATGAAGTCGAAGATGTAGATACTTTTGTTTGGTATTCCATTGATAGTAATAGTTTTGAGAACTTGTTCTCTTTCAGGTTACTCATATTTGGATGTACTCCTAATTGAGTAATGTTAATTGGCATCATTCCATTTAGTTGATATGCACTGGAAACAGCTGCATGATTTTGAATCTGGTTCCTATTAAATTAGTGCTTTTGTTTTTATATTAGATATATAGAATTAATTTATATCTTGACAATGTTAAGGTATATGGAGTTGTCCGGCTGATGCTTAAAACCAGAATCCGGATAAACTCGAGGCACGTTTCAGTAATGGCTGTTTGTAGGTTATCCCGGGGCTTGACGAGGGTTAACTTTCTACCATCATGAAGATCAATATTTATATTGTTCTTGACTCGCCACAATTTTAGTAAAATGGATTTTTTCAGAAAAACGGAAGTGGGAGTATAGTAGAACTGGAAGTGATTCCAGAACCACTAATGATCACTGAAGATTTAATAGAACCTAAGGATTCAATTAGTTTCGACATTCCATTAACCACTCCGCAGATTTGGTGGGTAACCTCAGGTACCCAAGAGGTAATTTGGTCTTCTCAGAAATGGTGACAAGGAGGTTCTTGTTTACCCAGACTTGCTATTGCTGATGTTCTAAACTATAAGACCCGGCAGGCGGATGAGTATAGCGTCGTTCTAAACTTGCTTTGGAAGTGCACCTATATATGACTCTGCCAGATGGTTGTTGTAGTCAGTGGGAGCAGCGGAAGCATAGTGAGCAAGTAGCTTATGTCTATTTATAGACTAAAGCAGGTATAGCGGAAAAATATCATCTATTCTTGATGTGACGGTCATAGGCTTTGACTTTATCAGAATAGGAGATGGATCTGGTAAGAAGGTAGTAGGGTGTGATGTCCTGGTATTTGGAATGACATGCACTTTATAGGAAGTGAAATTCCTATACTACGATCGGTTATACTGTGGTTGTCACAAAGTTGTTTCTCCGCATATGATATGGATATAATATCAGGGTTTCTGGTTACTAGATCTATGGGTTTAGATCTAGATTTGGGAAGTATCCCAATCTGGGTACTTTGACATTATTCTAAAGGGATTTTAGAATGGATGACTTCTAGCATGGTGGTGTACCTACAAGTGATGGAGGCACCCTCTCTAAAGGTGTCTTACAGACTGAAGGGGAGAGAGATATGCATTATTAGCATATCACTTGCTTAGGCAATTGAGTTAGTCATGAAATATCAAGTACCACACCAGATGTTGTTTTTGCACTAGCTGCAATAAACATATATTAATCCAATCCTGGAGAAATGTAGGGAAGCAGTTTATGAACATAAGTGAATGTTCTTGGGATATGGTAACGGCAACCTCCTTTGGGAGACAGTTATCATTTCAGGATTTCAAAGTGACCTGTATGACAGAGTGACTGTCAAAGTTATAGTTTTTTTCCCTCTTCTGAGGGGCAGTATGTTGGACAAGTGGTCCAAGCGGATACTGTGGAAGGCATGGCGCAGGATACTGATTAAATTCAGTGGATGATACAGTCTAAGAAGTTTGTTGGATTTGGAGTTCATTTGTGAAGTGAGTCCCATCAGATATCAAGACAAATTATAATACAGGTATTTCTCATTTCGGGAGATAGTTTTCTCCGTGAAGTTGAGATATAGAGAGATAAAGAAAGAAACATTGGAGCGGATCCACTCACTGAGGTTATTTCTCGAACGCAATAGTTTCGCTAACAGGCTTTGCGAAACTGATAAGTAGAGAAGTTGGGTGTTCGGTATCACACGGGCTGTGAGTATGCAACATCGCAATAATTGGCCTTAAGTGCAAGTGGGAGATTGTTGGCTATAGTGCCCTCAAAGCAATTATCGTAATCGCAGGCAGGTGATTATGATGATTGAGGGAGGACCTATACCGGTAGAACAGTCTTACTCAAGATGATAGTATACTATCTGGTTTGTCTTTATCATCATGTACATGTTGATAGAGCCCATAGGATTCTTGCTTGACTACCAGTATTATGATGGCGATCATATACGTAGGAGCTGGGGGTCTATAAGCACATCCTTAAATGTCCCTAGTCGTGGGAGTATCGAGACTGGGCATCGATACTCCAGTGTAGACTGGTGTATACTGATCGAGACCCCGACGAGGGTCAGTGGCCAGGTCTCATAAGCCATTGGTGTTAGTTTGTTCACCTAAGATAGTATACAGGTGCTCATTGGATTATCAGTACACTGGACGGACTCGCCGGGAACGTGCTAGTTGGTATTATACCTATTGTCAGATAGCAGTTCCCAGGTGATATGTGTACAGGTTAGTCTGTCGACCTAAGATCGTCATTTGTCTCGTGTGAGTTCCCACTGTGCTTTGATTACTACCGTACCACGGCTCAAAAGAGTCGTGCAAACAAGTTTTAGTTAGGTACAGTTCCGAGCCACATGGAGGCAGTGATTGGATCGTCGGGGATTCGTCTCTCCCGGTATTGGGGGTTGATGTTGTGTTGTGCACGGGTGGCCATCACCAGAAATCCATAGCCATGGTAGACGAGAATTACCGATCCAGGATCGATAGTTTCTTAAGTGGTGATGGGTTTTATGCCGACACTAAATGTCGCGTTGTTAGGGGTCTGACTTTATCCACCCCCTACACTAGATATGCGATACTCTTAGATGAACAGAACGGACTGTACGGATATTGTCACTGTGAGGCTCAGTAGGGGTTCAGGATGAGTTTGCTCGTCGGCCTCCCTTTCGCTCAATACCTATGTAGCCGTTACGTACAGCTAGTGCCGCTGACGTGCTTGTGGTTAAACCCACTGCCAGCGTATTGACGAGTCTTTAGAGTCCCACACAAAGGGTTTTCACGGTTCAAGCGATATGGTTTGGATGACATATGTTGGTACATACAGGTGTCCGATTAAATATGTGCACATGCTGCACAGATTTTAATCGGACAGTTGATAATACTAGCGGCTTAGGATTCAGCTGGATTATTAAATCAGGTTTTGATTTAATAATTTATATATGTATTCTAGTATTGTTGTTCACTATTCATTTTCTCTCTTGGCTATTCGTATTATTGTACGAATACGCGTATATGTATTTCGATACATGTACCAGGATGAATTTCGTATTAATACGGAATGGTTTCTAGAAGATGTCCACCTCAATAATTGATTTTCTTTTTAGAAAATCAATTAGGAAATGAGGTCGAGGGTGAGTTGGCATGAGCATGGATCAAGGCATGGGCTTGAGGAATGGTTTGGAATTGTTTATTGGATGTTGAGATGAGATATTTTGTGCATGAGAGAGGGGGGCAGCCACACTTATTGCATGGGCTTGGTTCATTTTCTTCACTTGATTCTTTACTTACACTCTCACTCTCATTCTCACAAAAAGACTTAGCATTTTCTTTAGTTGCTCATTCCATTGTTTCCTCACCTCCTTAATCTTCTATGGTTGCTCATTGAGCATATTATGATGAGAGAAAATATAGTGACACATTCCTATACCTCCACTCTCCATTGCTAGCAACGTTGGAGCGTCGGTTACCTCGCTTGGCAAGGTTGAAACTTGCGCTGTTTCCTTTAGGTGGATCATCGTGGATGGAGGAAGACCGGCAACCAAACTCGATCAAGGAGCCATTGGGAGCTTGGGGATGATGGTTGAAGACCGAAGGACACGAATCAACTCGATATAACCATTCTAACTTCTTTTTATAGCTTGCTAGTTTAGGGTTTAGGGTAGATCCTGGCATCGGGTAATGGTAGCGCCAGTTTAGAAAATTTTTGTTCCGCATTTGGCCACAGTTCGATGGCCGGGGCGGTGCCGTAACCCAACACATCTTCCTTGGTACTTTTTAGTCGGTGAATATTTTCAAATGGAATTGCTCACACATTTTTCATGCGACCGTTTATACTTCTTGAGATACTAACCAACCGATTACCAACTGTGCTCACTCATTAAGGCGTAATTAGCAATATCCTAGTTTTGCAACACCTAAGGCTTACCGGTGGCTCCCAAACTTGTTGGTCTAAGGCACTAGGTGATAAGGCACCCTCGCTATATTTTTTTATGCTGCCTTAGCAATTACCGTTAGTTGTATGTATGCCTTAGAGGCCATTATTGTACATGATTGTATATTATAATGGATACTTGGACATATATAGAGAGGACTTTCTTGCTCGACATGATGGTATGCTATCTGGTTACTCTTTATCTTAACATGTAGACTGGTTTTGTAATATTGTCTTTCTCTCACATGTTGGTAAAGCGCTTAGGATGTGTACTTGACTACCAGGATTATGATGCAAATCGTACTAGTGGGGCCAGGGTAGTCTACAAGTTCATCCTTTAATTGTTCCTGGTCGTGGCAGTATCGAGACAGGGCATTGATATTCCAGAGTAGACTAGTGTGTACATTTCTTGACCCTGTATGGGGCGATGGTTGATCCCACAGCTATTGGTATTTGACATCAAAGATTGTACACAAGTGCTCATTGAAGAATGGGTACACCGAATAGGACTCGCCGAGAACTCCTAGATGGTATTATACCTAACGTCAGATAGCAGTTCTCTGGTGATACTGGTACAGGTTAGTCTGTAGACCCGAGATCGTCATAGAGTCTTGTATGATTCCCACTATGCTTTAATTTCCTCCCTACCATGTTCAAGAGAGCGTGCAAACAGGTGGATTTTAGGTACAGTCCCGAGTCATATAGAGGCAATGAGAGATAGAAGGGGTTTCATCAGTCCCGGTATTGGGGGTTGATGTTGCGCTATGCTCGATTGGCTATAACAGGAAGTCCCTGGCCATGGCTGGTGATGAGATTTACTGGTAAGTGTTATCAGTAGTTTCTCAACCCGTTATGAGCCTCACATCGGCATGACTTATCAAGTTATTGGGGTCTGACGTTTACCACCCCCAAACTCGATGTACGACATATCAGATGAAGAGACCGGACTGTACGGTAGTGTTACTTACTGGATTCACGGGAGTTTGGACAAACTTGCTTGTTGATCTTCTGATCGCTCAATACCTGGGTAGCCGTTACGTCCAGCTAGTAGCGCTAACAGCTTGTGGATAACTGATATGATCATTACCTACTGCTAGCGTATTGACGAGTCTTTAGAGTCCTACACAGAGGTTTCCTGGCTCAAACGAAACGAAATAGGGCACATATGTGATATGTGCGGGACCGAGATCAATACGTGTATGTGATACCGTATTCTAATCTCACGATATTTGATATCAGTCGATTATATGAGATATAGCCGGGTTATTGAACCAATTGTTGATTTGATAAGTTGATATAAATGATATTAGTCGGTTATATGTGATATAGCCGGATTATTAAATCAAGTGTTGATTTGATAATTTAATATATAATTATATATTTGACATATTAATATATATTAACTAATATTAGCTCACTTAAGAATTTCTCTTCTCTAAATACATATAAATATATATGTGATATATATTAATGTATTTGTTTTTGTGTCATGCTAGATGATACATTGAACTTGGGTGTATGAGACTCATACCTAACTAAAGATAATTTGAGTGTTTAATTATTAAGGGAAAATCAAAATTATGTGGAAATTAGCATGACTAAATATGCTTGTGGAAGCATGTAAAAGCCTTGACTTAAGTCCACTAATTTTGTTTTACTCTAGATATTTATTAACCTAACCATTATCTTTAGCCATGGTTAAGTCTCTACAAATATGATTTGAGATTTTTCCTCACCCATGATTGATCACTTGTTCATCTTCTTCATCTCCTTCTTTGCTCTCTAGTTTTTGAGTGAGGTGAAAAAGAAAAAGAGAGAATTAATTCCAAAGTGAGCAAAATTCCTACTTCATCAATCTATACCAAACTAACCATTTAGTATAGGTTGTTTGCTTCATTAATTCATCAATTAGTGAAGAGGTAACTTGAGTTAGAGATTCTTCGACGTAGATCATCTTCGGCCTCAAAAATCCTTAAGAAAGCTCGTTCCTTTCGCCTAGTGGAGCCTAAGAAGAGTCCGGGACACCACTACTTGAAGCTAAGAGACTACTACACGGAGCTTTAGAAGTGAAGGACCAGTTTACAAAGGTTGTATTCCTATTTCACTTAGTGTAAAGTTGTTTGCATGCTTTAAAAACCCTAATTCTCTAGTTAGATCCTTGGTTCGGGTTGCTTAGCACTCTAGATACTTTAAGATTGCATACTTGATGCTTGCTGAAACCTAGTGAGGGTGCTAAGCGAACCGAACAATTACAAAAACAGTGTTCATTTTGCTTCACCATTTATATTTTCTGTGTCATTTATATTTTATATATATTTTTTTTCCTTCATACTAAAGCTTTTAGACAAGAGAATTTCAGGGTATTCTCTGCTATCCCAAGTTTCAAGATATGTGCAAGTGCGTATAGTAGGGTATCAACGTTCAGATATTTGGTCTTAAGAATAGAAACTATTTTTCAGACTTATTTATATCCTCAGATTAGTGATTCCCTTCATCTTACTAACCCTTGGGACAACAGCTCATGACTACCTATTACTATCTTCATTTTAAAAACTTCTAATTTTCTTGCTTTTCTTGAATCTCCTCCTATCTTTCATATGTATTTTTCACTTTCTAACTTTTATTATCAAAAAAAATTGTGTTATTATTTAGTATAATGTAAAATGATGCATGAATAAGCACAAATCTCTCCCAAACCTATTTGCAGCAGTGTCCTCACTGATGTCATCTATTAATATCAAGACCTATAGACTTTGGAGGAAAAGTTCTCAATGATTAGCAAAAGGGGACAAAAGTCAATGACAGTGAAATCCTTCCCCAAACTTATTTTTGACTCACAATTGTGTAAAAAAATTCTTTTCTTTCATAAGCCAAAATATTTTTCTCCCCTCAAACTTGAGTAAAACAGTATTAAGCATTAACAAATATAAGAGGGGGTAAAGTTATTGGTCTATGCAAAATTTTACAAAGACCAAAAGTCAACACCAACCATTTGAATATTTTATCGATGTAACAACATAGTTGGTAGAAGATCATAGATATGAAGAAGCGGGGAGATAAGAGGCGTAATCGATCGGGTTTACGTCTCGGTTGGTAGAGATGAAACAATGATGATGGATGAAAACGAGAATGTGAATGATTAGGAATGAGTAAAATATTTGCATTCTCATACTTGATAAGAATAAAGGATGGCGGTTCAACTTCTTCGGGTGGAGCTTGATTCATCACAACATCCATGTCTTTTAAGAATGCGAGTTCTTCGGCGAAAATGTCTTCAAAACTTTTATCAATGGTCCGAGTAATAATTTCATCGATATCTATATTAATCGAATATGCAGATTCACTAGGACTGTTGAAAGTTCCAAGGTCAGTCTTCTGCGCATCAAGATTCAAAACACTCGTTTCGTCAGAAATTATGGAGGTAAAAGATTCGAAATGATCATCTCCCTCCTTCTCAAAAGAGTCTAAATCGAGTGGTCTTTCAAGAATCATAGAGCTCAAAATATCGATGTGTGATTCATCAAAACTTGGTGGAGTTGAAAGAAGATTAGAAGAACCAAAGAAAGTGGGTGATGAAATGGGTAAACGAACTTGTGTGTCGAACATTGTTGAACCAGATGTGGGAAATGAAGGCCGGATATCGTTTTGCTTATCAGATAGGTCGGTGGTAAGAATATGATTGGTTAAATGTACAGGAAGATGTTCCCTTTCAATAGAAGGGACATGATGGGTAGGGGAATCCAACTCATCCAACATAACGGGTTCATCTTCAACGATATTTTCATCACCGCTCTCACTAACACCTTCGGTAAAATCAAACGAATAGGAATTTAAGAATTCATCATTTATACTATCCTCAATCGATAAATCACTTGGTTCACTTGATTGAGTTGGAAGGTTTGAAATATCAATTGTAGTCGAATAAGGATCGGTTTGATTTGAAATGGTGTCAAGCTCTCTTTCACACTCACTATTGGAAAAATCAAACATGTTATTCTCGTGCACTTCATCACTTAGACTATGAAGCGGCTGAACATCGAATATATTCAGTTGGAGTGCAGGATGGAAAGTGTCGAGATCAAAATAATCGGTTTTATTTTGACTTTGATGGATCTCTTGTTCTTTTTCACTACTCAATTCCAACTCTTCTTCAGGACTAGACATAGGTTGTGAATCAATGAAGGATTCTCTTTAAACCATGGAACTTCCTAATTGATTTTTAGAAGCACCGTCAAGATAATGTGAGGAAGTTGAGTATGGTTGGAATGTGTCTAATTGTTGGCTACGGGTGATTAGAATGATTTAGCGTGCTTGCGCTTTCTAAAAGATAGATGAAAAATATTTGTAACCGCAATCAAGAACGGCGTCGCATGAAGCTAGCCGGTGAGTACGGGTCGGTCCACAGGGATGTTGTGAATTTCCTAGTCGCGCTAACGAGTTAATTCCGAAGGGTGTTCGGATTAATTATTAAATCTAAAAACCTAATTAACCTAGGGCAATTATCTAGATCTACTCTTGCTAGGGCTAGGTTTAGGGATGGTTTGGAAATGTAATTAAATCTCACCGCTTTCAATACCCGAATGAAGATCTATGAGGAGTTATGGTAATTATCAATAAAGTGGATTAGATCCGTTCGGGAAGGTGTTCCTTCCTCTAGGTTCTTGTCCTTCCTTTAGAGATCCTTACCCTAACCTCCATGGAAAACATCACACTCGGGCCTTTATACTACGGTATCACCGCTACCTCGAGGGATAGAGTGCCGTAGGGAGCGGTATGTGCATGTATGCATGGAGTCCTATTGTAAATATTTGGTGGGTAAGAAAGGGATGAGAGATCTCATCTCTCAAAATCCTTCCCCAAAGCTAACTCTAAACAAGTTCCTAGGGCATGAAATTAAATCTACCTAGGGCAAAGAATTTAAATCTACACTAGGGCAAGAAATTAAATTACTTACAGATGGCTCTCTCCAAACATCAACGCAGGGTTGTCATATCTGAATTTTTGAATTAAAGAGAGGCACCGATGCTCTCCAAAAGATTTCTAAATTTTATTCATTAAAGGGAGGCATAAAGAATACAATGATTTGAGTTCCTATTTATAGAGAATAGGAAACCCTAGGTTACATCTGATTCGCATGTCTACAATTACTAAAATAGCCCTAGGAAATCTTTTCAGAGCCGCCAACACAATTTGGTAAAATTTCATCAAGTAAGGGAATAAGACGGCCGCGGAACCGCGGCGGGAGTGGGGGTTGGGCCGCGGTTCCACGGCCCAATAAGAGTCTTGAATGCTGAAAATTTCTGGTTTTGCTCTGGGATTCTTGGGCTTCCATATTCTTTGGTTCTTTTATCAAAATGGATTCTACGTTGGTTCCAGATCTCCAGTGAACAATTGCAATGGATTTTTAACCGTTTGCTTTGTATTCTTGGACCTTGCGTTGCCTTGTACTGTTATTTTGTGTAGGCTTGATTAAGATCCATCTATTTGTTGGTCAAAGTCCATATTTTTATCGTCTTTACATCATTTTCACTGTTTTCTGTCCAAGAACCTGTAACCTGTAACATGTAGCAGACATTGGTCAAAAGCACATGTTTTCATTGTAAAATGCATAAGAATGGGGAATATAAAATACAATATTATGGTGTGAACAAATACCCCCAAACTTATCTTTTGCTCGTCCTCGAGCAAACTTATTTTTATTCACTAAAATTCTAACCACACTTTCGCAGGGAAACGCGATTGCACTGAGCACGTGCAACAAGCCGTTAAACCTCTAGGTGTCCCTAATAGGAGGAGTGTTGTCTCCTGAGGGTTTTCAGCGGATTACACCCATAAAATCCTATCAACTCGGCCCATTGACTTTTGTTTTCCAATTAGGTCTTCTAACAAGGAATTCTATTATCTTTTGACTCGCAAATTATCCACCCATATTCTTCACACTTCCTCATCATTTAACTTAAGATCATATATGTTCTATAGACTTACTTATCTTTCTGCATCTCTTAAGTTTTCCTTCTAAAGTTCCATCTCCACTTAGGAATTTCTATCAACTCTTACTAAAGATACAAGTTCTATTCTTCATCCCTTTCTCTCATCTAAACTCCAATTACATACCCCTACGTGTGTGTATAGATCACCCCTACACTTGGAAATTCAAATCAAGCAATCATACTCTCGTCCGTTGTCCAAAGCACTTATTAATTGGTGAATTTTTAATTGAATTTTGCTTACACATCCTTCATGCGACCGTTAATACTTCTTGAGGTACCAACAACCGATTACAAGATGTGTTAGCACTTTAAAGCGTATTTTCTAGTTTTGTAACACCCAAGGCTTTAGCAGTGACTCCCAAACCAGTTGGTCTAAGGCACTAGGTGATGAAGCACCCTCGCTAAATATTTTTCTATTTTTGCAGCCTTAAGTAATCACAAAAACTAGTGTCCATTTTTTTTTATTCTTTATTCACACTTATAATTTTTTTTTCATTTTCATTGTACTAAGGATTTTAGACAAGAGCATTTCAAGGTCTCTTCTACTATTCCAAGTTTCAAGATGCGTGATTGTGCAAATTGTAGGGTATACATTTTCAGAATCTAGACTTAAGCTATGAACTATTTTTCAAACTTATACTCTAATAAGAATATCAATACTCTTCCCTTGTTTCGACTTAGCCTAAGAAGTGAACCCAAAATTTGCCTATTTCTAAATAAACTACAAGGCATATACTTTCTACCGTTAAACTTTAAGGAAGGTTATTTTTAGGGTTTTTAATTTACTAAGTCTAAGATCTAGTTTTTCCTAGCTAGTTAACCTATTTGCCAAACTCGAGTCAATTAGCCAATATTGAATACAATAATTTTTATAATTTTTGAAATTTTTCAAATTTTTATGGGTTTTCAAATAAATATGCAAATGCAAAAATATATACAAATGAATGCGAAGGAAGAAGACGTACCGAGCATACCCCCAAACTTGAACTTGACAGTGTCCTCACTGTTATACTAAACCAAGAGGGTATATATACTGGCACTCCCCTGTTTATTTATTTATAAATTTTTTTTTTGTTTTTATTTTTTTGAATTTTTTTTATTTTTTATAGAAAAAAGAAAACAAAAAGATATATACATATATACAACAAGCATCCCCCCAAACTTAAGCTTGGCCTTACACAAACCAAAGGTTAGCACCAACCATTCAAAGATCTTATCGTGGTAATGATATAGTTGGTGCAAGAAAATGAGAAGCACGCGAGACCATGTGGAAAGAAGAATGGTAGAATACGGTCTCGGTGGGAGAGAAGAATGGCGAAAAGAAGAAGGAAGTGGAGTACGATCTTGAGGGTGTAAATTTAGTGAATAAATTAGCGCAATATGTGATGACCGATATGTTATAAGCGATTGCGCTAACCTATCTACTCGTCGAGAAATGGGATCAAATCCCTCAAGATTCGCAAGAAAACATGGGTACACCGAACTTGGTATAGGAGATGAAAGCGTAACGGTCTCTTGTTCGGTCGGAACAATGGGAAAGACGAAAGGGAGTAAATTAGGGATAGTCTCATTCTCACCGTAATAAACTGTTTCGAACTTGAAAGATTCCATTAATGGTTCGAAACTACTATAATCAACCGAGTCTGATGGCTCATCTGAAAATGTAAAGGACTCAAACTCGGACGGTGAGTCATCAACATCGTCCGAAAAAGTGAAACACTCGTAAGTGTTATCATCTGTGAGAACAGAATCGGATTCAAAGGAAAATCTTTCAAGCTCACAGTCTTCAAGCGGGGTCGGAACGATGGGAAGGAAGGAGAGTGATATAGCAGTCAAAGGTTCAGGAGGATGAATTGGAAAATCAGACACATCAAATAAAAATGATTCAACCTCAATATTATCCTCAAGACTCTCCTCAATACTATCCTCAATATTCAACTCATCCATGCCATTATCATCAAAATCTAGACACATATGAGATTCGGGAGAAACATTTAATAACTCAGGATGATGATTTGAACATAAAATTTCAATTAAATCGACAGGTTCATCATCCGAAATATTCCCGGCGTCTATATCCTCAATCAAGTGAAAATCAATTTCTTTAGACACCTCATCAGTATGGATATGTATCGATTTAGGTTCTAGAGTGGAGGTGTAAAGATCGAAAGAATTAGGTGCGGTTTCACTCGAAAGGGGTTCCTCATAATCTGGCAAATCAAACACTACAAATTCGCTCAACTCATCATTTTGGACACATGTTTGAAAATTGAAGTTGTTGGATTCAATTGGGTATGGGTAGGTTTGATTTGGAAATCCTCTCTCATTCTCACTCTGTCCAACCGCCTCCTTATACATTGAAAAATTTTGAGCTAGCGGGAAACTAGCTACCGGTTCACTAGGTTGCATAAGGGCGGCCACGGACGCTTCCACATTCCTAGTCATTTTATTTGTTGCAGTAATATAAGCCTCCAACGACTCTTCCAAACTAGATTTAGGTGGTGAGGGGGTTTCGGTAAAGGATTCAAAATGGTGTGGATATGTGAAACTCCCTAATGACTGTGTAGAAACAGTGTCTGGTGAAAGTAGGAAAGTCGGGTATGACTGGTAGGAAGTGGGTGGTAAGACAGGGGTAGGATCAACATATGGATAAGAAGGTGAATAATCGTGCGGATCCCTAAAACTAGATGAGTGGAGATGGGTGAAAGATCGACTGCGAGATTGAGCAATATGCTCAGCAATGGACATCGGCCTAGGAGTGACAGAAGGACTTGAAGAAGTGGTATCAACATATGTAGGTTGTAAAGGTTGACTCGGTTGACACAAAGTGGGTTGAAAAGTCAAACTATTTCTTCTAGACGCCTCTATTTGATCTTTCAAAGATATTTTTGGCAAGGAGGGATTGTCTTTAAATTGACCGAACAAATTGACGTATGACGCAAAATTAGGTTCGAGATACCAAAGTTCGGCTAATGATTTTTTATGTGAGGTACCCATGTTGAAAGAAAAGGGGGAAAGGAGGAAAGTTTATTGTGGTGCAAGGATTTATTTGGGGCTAAAAAAATTTGCAAGTTCTATAAAATATTTGTCCTTTTTATTTTCATTTTTCATTGATTTTTTTTTTCTTTCTTTTTCTTTCTTTATTTGGAAAAATTTTGTTGCAAAAAGATTTTAGCGAAAAGATGTGCAACAGCAAAATATTTTATAGAAAAGATATGCAACAGCAAAATATTAGTTGCAATCTATTTTATTTCAAGCGGGGCCCAAAAATCCTGCACAAGATTGTTATATGGAAGGGAATATATTTCTAAAGTGCACAAAATCCTGCAGGCATTTCCAGAAAATATATTTCAAAATTTACAGAAAAGAGACAGTGGGGCTTACAGAAAAAAATTCGCCAGATGATGCCTCGAGATGACCGCCCTTCCGCGGTTAATGTGATGTTCCCACCGCGGTTCCGCGGTGGAGTAGCGGGCTCGGATCCCCAAAAAAAATTTGATGCTCTGATTCGTCAAGACGGCCGCGGTTCCGCGGCCTAAGGTGGGTTTTGGCCGCGGAATCGCGGCGGGTTGGGGGGTTTGGGTCTCCAAAATTTTTGTGCTTCTCTGTTTTTTAAAATCCCTTCTGTTGCGATATCTCTTTTTCCGTTTCGCTTTCTGGAAATTTCCGGATCCGAATTTGTATATCCTGCAAAAAATTCAACCACAAAGTATCCCTTCCAAAAATAACAAATTATATATATTTTTATATTTTTTTGATTTTTTTTCAGATTTTTATGTTTTTTTTAAAAATTTTATGATTAACCCGAAATTGCGAAAAGGAAAGTTCTACACCATTCCCGGCAACGGCGCCATTTGATTAGAATGATTTAGCGTGCTTGCGCTTTCTAAAAGATAGATCAAAAATATTTGTAACCGCAATCAAGAACGGCGTCGCATGAAGCTAGCCGGTGAGTACGGGTCGGTCCACAGGGATGTTGTAAATTTCCTAGTCGCGCTAACGAGTTAATTCCAAAGGGTGTTCGGATTAATTATTAAATCTAAAAACCTAATTAACCTAGGGCAATTATCTAGATCTACTCTTGCTAGGGCTAGGTTTAGGGATGGTTTGGAAATGTAATTAAATCTCACCGCTTTCAATACCCGAATGAAGATCTATGAGGAGTTATGGTAATTATCAATAAAGTGGATTAGATCCGTTCGGGAAGGTGTTCCTTCCTCTAGGTTCTTGTCCTTCCTTTAGAGATCCTTACCCTAACCTCCATGGAAAACATCACACCCGGGCCTTTATACTACGGTATCACCACTACCTCGAGGGATAGAGTGCCGTAGGGAGCGGTATGTGCATGTATGCATGGAGTCCTATTGTAAATATTTGGTGGGTAAGAAAGGGATGAGAGATCTCATCTCTCAAAATCCTTCCCCAAAGCTAACTCTAAACAAGTTCCTAGGGCATGAAATTAAATCTACCTAGGACAAAGAATTTAAATCTACACTAGGGCAAGAAATTAAATTACTTACAGATGGCTCTCTCCAAACATCAATGCAGGGTTGTCAGATCTGAATTTCTGAATTAAAGAGAGGCACCGATGCTCTCCAAAAGATTTCTAAATTTTATTCATTAAAGGGAGGCATAAAGAATACAATGATTTGAGTTCCTATTTATAAAGAATAGGAAACCCTAGGTTACATCTGATTCGCATGTCTAAAATTACTAAAATAGCCCTGGGAAATCTTTTCAGAGCCGCCAACACAATTTGGTAAAATTTCATCAAGTAAGGGCATAAGACGGCCGCGGAACCGCAGCGGGAGTGAGGGTTGGGCCGCGGTTCCGCGGCCCAATAAGAGTCTTGAATGCTGAAAATTTCTGGTTTTGCTCTGGGATTCCTGGGCTTCCATATTCTTTGGTTCTTTTATCAAAATGGATTCTACGTTGGTTCCAGATCTCCGATGAACAATTGCAATGGATTTTTAACCGTTCGCTTTGTATTCTTGGACCTTGCGTTGCCTTGTACTGTTCTTTTGTGTAGGCTTGATTAAGATCCATCTATTTGTTGGTCAAAGTCCATATTTTTATCGTCTTTACATCATTTTCACTATTTTCTGTCCAAGAACCTGTAACCTATAACATGTAGCAGACATTGGTCAAAAGCACCTGTTTTCATTGTAAAATGCATAAGAATGGGGAATATAAAATACAATATTATGGTGTGAACAACGGGCGAGTTCAATGTGTTCTGCAATTGACATGCTTTTATGATTTGCCGCATTAGCCTGAAGAGAAATGTTAAGAAGAGATGCATTTAATTGTTGGCTACGAGCGAGTTCAATGTGTTCCACAATCGACATGCATTTATGACTTGTCTCATTAGCCTCAAGAGAAGTGTCAACATGAGAGCGTGTGAAAGTTTGGTACTGTGGATAAGAATTAGAAGGGTGTACCCAAGTTTCATAAACAGGATTAGGATCAACATTGTGATATGAAGAATATTGAGATTGAATGGTTAGTTGGCGACTGGCAATTGCTATTTATTCAGCAATGGTCATGGGTGTAAAAGATGTCATATTCACCTCAAAAAGACTATCAATATTTTCATATGGAAATGATGGTGTTTGTTGTCCTGATGGTTTTGGATTAGTGAAAGGATTGAAACTTTGGCTTTCAGCCTTCGCAATATGCTCAGCGATGGACATGCGTTTAAAAATTCCCTTACTCGCCTTAAACGGATTATCAACATAAGAAGATGTTGAATTTTGATGCGGGTGATAGGACCTTGAGTGAGGTATCCAACTGTTCTCTTCCGCTTGCTCAATCTCTTAAAGACATAGTCGAGTCGGATTTTGTACCGAAGCAATTACGAAAACAAGAGATATCTGGTTCTGGATAGCAAAGCTCGACAAGAGTTCGTCTGTTTGGGTTACCTATTATAAGAAAGAAAAGAGGGTGAAATGGAAATGATGTAAGCTCTTTTTGGATTTTGGAAATTGTTTTGCTTTGAAAGAGGGACTTGAGACTTGACTCAACAAATCACAAAATGCACAATCAATCCCTAGAATTAAGGTCACATAGGTCAAGTCACTAGACCGCTCCTAGACTTCTAAAGGACAAGTCACAGGATCAATTCTCTACTACCTCCTTATCAATCTTGTGACCAGATAAGTGCCAAGTAAGTGGGAGGTATCCACTATACGAATCACCGAAATAGCGGGCCTAATTAAGTAACCACTTTCCTTAGTCACACTTGCCTTAGACACCACAAGAAAAAATACGGATAAGCAATAGACTACCCACGACCTTCCTCTGTCCTAATTGAGCGCGAATGTTCTTAGAGGCTAGGTCTAGATTTTTTTTTTATTAATACAGGACGATAGTATGCTCTTTTGTGATTTGTGGGACCTAGTAAGGGTGATGAAATCCCCACCTAATCTGAATTTAGGTTTATTTCCCCTTAATGTCCGTTTTAGATATGCAAAACAAACCAAAATCTAAAACACGCAAAAATATTTTTAGCGGCGATATTTGTAAAGAATCCTGCAAATAAAATCAGTTTATTGGAGTTTTAGAGGATAGAGGAAGATAATAGGGGAGTACCTGAGAAGATTGGAGATCCAATTCTCCCAAACCGCCGCGGTTCCGCCGCGAAAAGCACCAAAGTGTCGTGGTTCCGCCGCCGATTTAAAGGATCTTCTGCTGAAATTTCTTCATGGCCCTCCTATATTCCTCTGGTCCAAGTTGAAATTCTCTGGCTCTCTGTTGGCTTGCTCTAGTTACTCCAAATTCCCTTGCAAAACTCGCACAATAATCATTAAAAGCACAAGATGCGGTTTTGTTTATTTTATGATTGCTGGATTTTATAAGAAATCAACCCGAATAACAAGAAAAAAATTACGACCATTTCCCCGGCAACGGCGCCATTTGATTAGTTCATTTGCGAAAGAAAGTGTGTTCAAAAATAACCGCAATCAAGACGGTGTCGTAATTAGCTAGCCGCGATGAGTACGGGTCGTCTGCAGGGAAACGTGAATTCTTTTATTGCTTTAGACGAGTTGATAGAAGATAGGTGATTGTTTGTCGTTACGGATATAAAATTTATAATGAAAAAGATTGTAGGGTTCATAGGACTTAATAATAATGGATAAATAATTGAAAATGACTTCTTTTATCTTTTAATAGTTTAAAACTATATCGATAGTGATAAATGTAGGTTAGGGTTTTTTTGGAAGAAACTAGGGTTTCCCTACTATTAACCCTTGTCCTTACATTGATCTTTATTCATGTTTAGCTCTTAACAAAACAAGTGTTAAACCAATCTCAAATCGTAGTCATGACTATCAATAAATTGGTAGCACGCCCGATAAGGAGGTTAATATTTATTTTGCTAAAGTTTATAAACTTTAAAATGTATAAAATAAGTTAAAAGATTTTCTCATCCATTGTTCTACTCTATCCTACGAACCTTACCAAGCTACGAATTACTCGCTCATGGTTAAGTTAGAAGAAAAGTTGAAGAATGAAATCATAATGAAGTTGCAAAAAAGTAATGCGTAAAAGTAAGTGCAAAAATTAAATGCGGAAAATAAATGCAAAAAGAATTAAAACTCAAAACTACCTTTATTAATCAACTATTGCATACAACTTTTCTCCTTGGAAAGTTGATTACAAGAACCCTAGTTTGCTCAAGATCTCTATCTTGTTGGAGATAGATGAATAGATGATGATCACTCAGATGTGTGGATCTCTTGGATTTCTTGATCTCTTCGGTGATGATTTTGAATGTGCAGCTCCCGGTCCCTTATATAGTCCTTGAAACCAGAAACCCTAGAATCCATAAGTGAGGATATACAGTTACGATCCAAACCTCATATCCTACAGCTACCAATGAGCCGCGGATCCGCCACAAATACCCCACTTTGGCCACCCTTCTGCCGCAACATGGTAGAATCGGGATTTGGGATTTCTGCTGATCTCTTGTGTTGCCATGTGGAGATCTTTTTAATATCTAAATTCTGAAAATAATGCTATGAGTCTCTGATGTTGCTAGGTCTCTCGATTTACTTCTAAATTTTAGTAGATTCGGTTTCGATATCCCGATTTGACTCAGATCTCTTGCTTGGATTCCAGATCTGAACTAATATCTGCACAATATCTCAAATCATGGTGTTAGTAGCATTTGGTATTTTTGAGATATTATCTTAACCATTTAAATGATATAATATCTTAAGAATAATGATTAGAAATATTTGATATGATATGCATATTTTAATTATTAAGATTTCATTTTATATGCATATATTTTCCTTTATTATATTAATTATAATATAGAAACATATGATAATAAACTTTTAACAAATAAACCCTCATATGTTTTATATTTACAATAAATATCTTTTAGTACTTAACAATAGTAGGGAAAATATTCATTCAAATGTGCAATATTTTAGACTAATCACCAGGTTCGTGAGCTCTTCTATGAGAGAAATCATCTTTAGGACGTAGTCCCCAACATATGATCCGATAGTCAATCTCGCATGAAATAATTTCTTTGAGGTATCATATCTTGCGATACGAGATTGCTCTCCATATAAATTTTTGGTATGGAGGAAGATGGAAGCAAGGTCCATCTTCTCGTGCCGCCTCTGATGTTCATTATCCATGAAAGCTAGCACGAAGTGTAGGGTTACTTAGCGCGGCAGCAAGGTTTCGAGAGGCATCGTCCATGCCGTTTTCAAATTTTTGCCGTTCTAAAGAACCCTAACCCTAGAATCTTAACTAAAGATTTAAACAATAAGTATGCAAACAACTTTACATACTAAGTGAATGAGGAATACAACCTTTGTAGACCGGTCCTTCACTTCAAATGCTCCGTGTAGATGTCTCTTCGCTGTGAGTATGATCTCCCGAACTCTTGAGAGGCTCCACAAGGTCAAAGATGTAAACTTGTTCGAAGTCTTCGAGGCCGAAGATGATCGACGTCGAGGAGACTCAAGCTTGTTAGTTATATGTATGCCCTAGAGGCCATTACTATACATAGGATGTATATTGTAGTGGATGCTGGGACATATATATAGGGAGGACTTTCTTGCTCGATATGATAGTACGCTATCTGGTTACTCTTTACCTTAACGTGTATACTGTTTGTCTCTCTGTTACATGTTGGTAAAGCCCTTAGGATGTGTGCTTGACTACCTGGACTATGATGCAGATCATACTAGTGGGGACATGGTAGTCCATAAGTACATCCTTCAAGGTCCCTAGTCGTGGGTATATCGAGACGGGGCATCGATATACCAGAGTAGACTAGCGTATACCTTCTCGACCCATACAGATGGGCGATGGATGATCCCATATCCATTGGTGTTTGACATCAGAGATGATATACGGGTGCTCAGTGGAGACTGGGTACACTGGACGGACTCGCCGAGAACTCCCAGATGGTATTATACCTTACGTCAGATGGCAGTTCTCTGGTGACACTGGTACAGAGTAGTCTGTTGACCCGAGATCGTCATAGAGTCTTGTGTGGTTCCCACTGTGCTTTGATTTCCACCTTACCACGTCCAAGAGGGCGTGCAAAACGGTGGTTTTTGGGTACAGTCCCGAATCACATGAAGGCAATGAGCGATAGGAGGGGATTCGTCTCTCCCGGTATAGGGAGTTGATGTTGCGCTGTGTTCGATTGGCTATAACCAGAAATCCCTGGCCAGGGTTGCTGAGATTTACTGGTAAGTGTTACCAGTAGTTTCTCGAACTATTATAGACCTCATATCGACACGACTTATCAAGCTATTGGGGTCTGACGTTTACCACCCCTAGGCGAGATATGCGACATATCAGACGACGAGACCGGACTGTACGGTAAGTGTTACTGGTTGGATTCACAGGAGTGTGAGCGGGCTTGCTCGTCGATCTTCTGATCGCTCAATACCCGGGTGGCCGTTACGTTTAGCAGACCGCTTGCGGCTTGTGGGTGTTTGATATGATCATCATCTGCTGCCGGCGTATTGACGAGTCTTTAGAGTCCTACACAGAGGTTTCCTGGCTCAAGTGAAACGAAATAGGAACGCATATGAGATATGTGCGGGACCGAGAATAATGCGTGTATGTGATACCGTATTCTATTCTAGCGATGAATGTATCGATTGGTTGTATGCGATATAACCTAGTTATCGAATCAAGGATTGATTCGATAAGTCGATACATTGGATATTAGTCGGTTATATGCGATATGACCGGATCGTTAAATCAAGTGATGATTTAATGATTTAATGCATAAATATATATTTGATATATTACTTTGCATTAACTAGTATTGGTTCACTTAAGATGGATTTTCTCACTCGGATGTGCACATTGTATATACGATATAATTTTGTGCACTTGTTTGTATCATGTTTGATGATGCATGCAAATTTGGCTAAGTGTAAAGATTAAACCATGGTTGTGAGAGTGGTTAGGGTTTTTTTTATTCACTTATTATCTATCTATTTATTTATTTATCATTCTTTTGGAAAAGATAAAGAGAAAAGAATGGTGGCTTGTTTTGTTTGTTTGTTGAAGCTTCTTGAAGCTTTGAACAAGTCCACCATTCTTGTCTCGTGTCTAACCCTAACCATTCTTCTAACCTTAGTTAAATCTCTACACTAAACCATGGTTGAATATATGATAAGTATCATATTGTTTTCTTTTTGAAGATATACTTATCATAATATTCATTATCTTCTTCTTCTTCTTCACTTGAAGAAAACCTTGCTTCATCAATGGTGACTTGATGAAAAGGGTGAGAAATCCAATTCTAAAGTGAACCCACTTCCTATTTCTTCATCCTCTACCTCTTGCCAAGTAGTATAGGGTGTTTTCTTCACAAGTTTCATGACTTGGTGAAGTGGGAGCTTGATCTAGTGATGCCTCGACGTAGATCATCTTCGGCATCGAAGTCAATGACCTAGCCCGCCCATTTCTCCGATGAAGCCGACTCTAGAGCCCGGGATCCGTTTTGGACAGCGAGGAGACTTCATTGCGGAGCTATGGAGGTGGAGGACCGGATCTACAAAGGTTGTATTTCCGTTCTTGTAGTTAAGTTGTTAACTAGTTTCATTTGTCGCCTAAAATTCTAGTTAACGATCCGTATTAGGGTTTCTCGGCACCGTAAAATTTTGAAATTGGCATGGTTGATGCCTCGTGAGACCTCATTAGTGTGCCTAGGAACCCTACAGTGGTATCAGAGCCTAGCTAGAGCCTTAGGCGATGCGTAGACGATGTTAGAAACCCGATCGAACCCCGAAACCCTAACTTTTAACCCTCTCTGGACTTTTTCTGAAAAAGTGGTTTTTTCCAAATTAAAAATGCTTAAAAAATTCAGCAGGAAATTCTAAGAATTACGGTGCAAAAATTACCTAATGATCTTTCTAAAGCGCGGCGGAACCGCGGCATTAGCCGCATATTGCGGCGGTTCCACGCCCATTTAGTCTCTTCAGTCAACCATTTTTGCACAGTAACTTCTTTATTTTAATGCTGAGTTTTATGGGTATTTTTAAAATTTATTCAAGAGTTGAAATTTCTGGGTTGTATTGGGGACTCGGTGCTTCGATCGGATTGTCTAATCTTGTCTATGTGTTTTCCGGATAATTTTTGAATATGTTAAAAAGTTCGACCGGATATAAATACCCAACTTTTCCCCTGCCGGAAAATTTCCAAGTGTTGGATTTTTCCGTGGTTTAAATACGTTCTAAGTAGTGCAAGTAACGCGATGGTCCCTCTAGAAGACAACAAACCTTAACTCGATTATGTGACCGTCTTGAACTGCCCTTTGAACCTTAGGGTTTGGGGCAGTACGGCGTGCCACATGTGAGGCGTTGGCTTGACCCTTCTACGGCTGGACCGTTGGTACTGAGGCATGAAATGAATGTCTTTGAACTTGTTTCATGTGTTGATCTGTTTCGGGAAAACTTGGGTGTTTGAATGTTCGATCGGAAAGTTTAACATTTTCTAATTTTCCGGAATGTGATACAATACTTGGAATTCACAAATAGTAATGAGATAACTGAATGAATGTTATAAACATAGCGGTTTAGTCTCACTTGATCGGTTGCCACGGAATTTTGATGTGATCAAAAGTCCGTCGCAATCACGTAGCGTACGCGGATACTCGCCGGGTAAACTTAATAGACAGCCTCGCTCCATAGCCCCGACCAAGTGACTGTAGGAAAACCCCGTCGCCGAAAGCATCCGTTCGGGTGCTGGCGGTAGCGGTGTTCCGCCTTGGTGCACTTCATCGACGGTATCAGGGGTGCGGCCGCCTACTAAAGTTTGCGACGAGCATTCGATCAGGATGTCGGGAATCTTGTTGAATTGCCCGACTTGATATTGAAAAGTGTTTTCGATAATGAGACTAAAATGCGGGGTTTATAATTGTTAGGCATGCGATGTCTAAGGAATTCATTTGATTAGGCATGCGATGTCTATGCAGGTTGCGGATTCCAACTGTTGTAGTTTTACACTTTCTTTTCTGTGACCGTAAGTGTAATATGTGATATCGCCGGTTTTGTTGCTATATGTCAACGACAATTGGGATGCGCATATTTACTTACGTTGATGACATGTGATGTTATGTGTTGCTGGATATGTTATATTGGATTGTCGTGTTTGAATAGCCGGGGGTTTTTATGTGAGATGAGTGTTTTTCATTTTCATTCATGTAAAAACTTGTATGTAATATTCTTTTATTTGGGGCACTTCCAGGTTGCGGAAGTTGTCACCCTTTGTATATTATTTACTTTTCCGCACTAGGATAAACCCAAGGAGGGGAGCACAAGTAACCGGGTTCTGGAGTCCAGTGGGAGACCAACTCGAGGAGTCGAGTCCGGGTCTCCTAACTCCAGAATTGGTAGGGTTGCTTGCCGCTCTCGTAGGGGTCTAGGGGTGTGGGTTTGGCTATTCATCACGACCGTGGAATCCGTGTTTTATACTGGCTCGTATTGAAAACACGGACGTCCTAGTATATCCAATATTTCATATGTTTCTTCTGCTGCGATATCTGTGATGTGATCATATGAGATGTTTTGTGATAGATACTGAATATAGTATATATGATATATTATATAGACGTTACTTATATTTTACACCCGCGCTAGCCCTGCCCTGCTCTGCCGTTAGTTACCTAACCTAACGGTGCACGAGGGGACATCGAGGCGAATGCGGATGGCATAAGTGTACGTCGTATTTATCTGTGATGTTTAGGTACTTAAATGATGGGACTTCATTAATGTGATTAATGAAAGTAAAAGGAAACCTAAAGATGCTGTAGAATCGAATTTCAAAATAAAAACAGGTAGCTGCAGTTCTTGCTTTGCATAGCGGTATATGTGATATATCCTGCACCTTATTCGATGAGGAAAGGACCGAGATCCCTTCACCGGGAGTGACTCCTTTAGCAATAACTGGCAGATGCTACACACTCGGTTTGTCTTTTGATTGCTTTTAAGAGTTTTTTCGTTGCACAGTGATATATATGATATATCCCGCACCTCATTCGAAGAGGAAAGGACCGACGATCCCTTCACCGGGAGTGACTCCTTTAGCAAAACTAGAAAAGCCTCAAAAACTCTCCCTTTTTAAATCATTTGATTCTACAACGATATCAAGTTCATTACGCAATAGGTTTTCAGAAAAACCTGTCGTAGCCCTCCATCATTTCAGATAAGTTGTATATAGTATTCGTGCTGCATTTGTTGGCTTTCGTCAAGGTGCAGTGTGCGGTAGCTATATGCTGCTTATCTGCTGCATACGATGTGATTGGATTAGGGTAGTCGTGCGGCTTTGTTGGCTTTCGTCAAGGGTTGTGCGGGTGGGTTTAATTCAATCAAGAAATGTACGGGTTGAACTTGACTAGCGGGCTATGGTTTGTTGGCTTTCGTCAAGGTCATAGCACGTTAGGGGCAAAATATTATCGGGAATTTCAAGTGTTGAAATTTGCAATGAGATTGCATACCTTCTATGAGATAGTTAGATCCCGATACCCGCTGCGAGTAAGAGTTACTCCTGGGAGAGTTTTACACATTACAATTAGCCGATCAAGTAGGTGTCTAGAAAGGTGTCAACGAGGTTACGCCTCAGGGAAAACGAGGTTTACATTAATTAGGTTCGTGCGAAAGCACGGGGGACCTCCCTCAAAGTACCGACACTGGCCTGGCTGAAAGATTGGCGAACTTGTAGTGTGTAATTAATCCCGGCTAGTCTTTTCTTTTAGGGTTTGAAGGAAGATTTGATAAAAAGCAGTAGGAGCCATCCTGATTAGATAAAATAATAACCAATCTGATCTTGCAAGAGCGCACGCTGAGTGTTTTCTTCTCTCTCTCTCCAGGTAGCGACCATGTCATGCCTTAATCAAGATAATAATACGGATTATTGACCGAACCCGCTTGTTATACTGAGCTGGGGAATGTTGGTCCCGCTCCAACTTATAATTGTTATAAGACAGAGCAGGATATTGGGGAATACCTGAATTCCCGTGCCGCCCAAACGAAGAGAGTGCATGATGATGCATCATCTTCGGGTGTGTCCATTACAGAGAACTGTTTCTCAGTATCATTTACGTCCTGGGTATGTGATACCAGATCAGAATCCCAGATATGTAATCTGTTACATAGGGCTACAGAAAGGTAGAGGACTGAGAACGGGTGATAAGTTTCATGAGACAGAAAACGGGGCAAGTGTTGCAGCCAAGTCTGTTGGTCACTGTCACCCTGTATTCTAAATACATTGATTCTGAACGAATGTTATTAGATACCGAACCTAATATACAAAATCATATCAGTCTCTTTATTAGTAAAGAAAGGATATAATTTTGTATTGTTGGATAATGTTTTGAACATTTCTTATATCAAAAGTTGATCAGTTCAGGCACGTTATCTAAAAGCATTGATGTTCTAAATCAAACTACAGTTCTTTAGTATACGGAACACACACAAGAGGAAGAGTTCAGAAATGAACGAATCCTTCTTGAGGCATTGTAGACTAGGTCAGATCAATATGACCCGACTAGCTAAAGTTACATTTAGATGCATATTTAAATCAGTTTGAATTTACATCTTGTGAAACTTGCCAGTCGTGTCACAAAGATAAGATGACCATAGCTCTGTTTATTGGAAACAGAGAAAGAGTTGGTGAACTCTTGGGATGATACATGTTGATGTATGTAAGGTCCCCTGTCTACACATGCCAGGACCGGTTCTTTGTACTTCATTACATTCTCTGATGATCTTTCGAGATTCAGACCTCTGTTCCTGTTGAAACACAAGTCCGAACCTTTTGAGATATTCACAGAATATAAGTTAGAAGTAGAGAACCAAATACGGGTAAAAGTATTATGTCCTATGATGAGATCAAGGAGGAGAATACTTGAGCACGAAATTCTTGGACTTTTCTAAAGGAGAATGAGATTCTCTCTCAGCATTACTCCTCCACATACACCATAGCATGATGGTATATCGAGATGGAGCAATCACACCCTATATGATAAGGTGTGCTCTATGATGAGTACTACTGAGTTACCTATTTCCTTTTTGGGAGTTATGCACTTGAGAAGCTGCATACCTATTGAATAGGGTTCAAATCAAATCAGTTGCCTACCACTTCATATTTGATATGATAAGGGAAGAGCCCATCTCTTAAGTTAGTTAAGATTTGGGGTTGTCCAGCCTATGTCTGAAAAACAAAATCCGGACAAGCTCGAGGCAAGATCTGTTATGTAGAACTGGAAATGTTCCAGCTATACAAACAGCAGCTGATGATTTGACAGAACCAAAGGATTCAACAGTTACCAACGAACCTCAGCCTCTCCGCCGATCTAGTAGGGTTCCTCACCCACCTGAGAGATACGTCGGTTTCTCTATGACAGTGGGAGCGAGGATTGCATCATGAGATGATGACCCAACTAGTTTCGAGCAGGCCATCGAGAGTAGAGACTCTGTAAGAATGGCTGGATGCTTAGCGATCTGAGATGGAATCCATGTACACCAACAGAGTATGGACTTTGGTTGCTATATCTGAAGGGTTAAATCCCCATCAGGAGCAAGTATATCTTGAGAAGATTACTTGGTGTAGATGGAAAAGTTGAGACTTTCAAAGCTAGACTTGTTAAAGTTTTTCGTCATCGACCAGGCGTGGATAATGATGAAACCTTTTCCAGTGGCTATGCTTAAGTCCATCCGGATCCTACTTGCCACGGCTACATACCATGACTACGATATCTGGCGGTTGGGTGTCATGACTGCTTTTCTAAATGATGTTTTGGAAGAGAGCGTCTATAAGTACACAGCCAGAGGGCTTCGTAGACAGTGGGAGCAGCGGAAACGTGTGCAAGATATTTTATAGGATAAAGCAGGCATCGCGGAGTTGGAACATCTGTTTTGATGTAGTAGTCAAAGAGTTTGATATCATCAAAATGGTAGATGAACCTTGTATAAACAAAAAGGTAGTAGGGAGTATGGTGATGATCCTCGTAGAGTACGTGGATGACATACTCTTGATAAGAAAGGAGTTTCCTATGCTATGCTCGGTCAATCTCCGCTTATCACAATGATTCTCCATATAGGATCAAAATGATACCTCCTAAATCCTGGGTTTTGGATCTATGAGATAGATCTAATTGGATGTTAGGATTCTCACTAGTTGTAGTGAGATGGTATCAATCGATCCTGGGGAGAATCACTGGAAGGGTTCCAGGGTGATAAAGATGACTGAATGTCAGTCGCAGGCATTGTCTTTACCCTCAGTAAAGGGACGGTATGTTGGAAGAGTTCCAAGTTAGATACCGTGGCATACTAGACGATAAAGGCTGGATACATCGCTACTTAAGATGCTACCAAAGAGGCAGTCTGGGTGTATATTAGTTCATGAGATGAACTTCGTTCCTCCCATTGTGTGACAATGGAGTTGTGGCTTATGCCAAGGAACACCCGTCCCATCAGTGATCCAGACAAACTCTAAGGCAGTGTCACCTGATCATGGAGATGGTTGATCTCCAGGGTGATCGAGGTTAGGAGAGTAGACTCAGAGAACAACACGGCGGATCCACTCACGAAGGCCTATTCCCAGAGAGAGACTTTTATGGGATGGTTAAGTATGAGATACTACAACCACTGCACAGATGGCCCTAGTGCAAGTGGGAGATTGTTAGTTATATGTATGCCCTAGAGGCCATTACTATACATAGGATGTATATTGTAGTAGATGCTGGGACATATATATAGGGAGGACTTTCTTGCTCGATATGATAGTACGCTATCTGGTTACTCTTTACCTTAACGTGTATACTGTTTGTCTCTCTGTTACATGTTGGTAAAGCCCTTAGGATGTGTGCTTGACTACCTGGACTATGATGCGGATCATACTAGTGGGAACATGGTAGTCCATAAGTACATCCTTCAAGGTCCCTAGTCGTGGGTATATCGAGACGGGGCATCGATATACCAGAGTAGACTAGCGTATACCTTCTCGACCCATACAGATGGGCGATGGATGATCCCATATCCATTGGTGTTTGACATCAGAGATGATATACGGGTGCTCAGTGGAGACTGGGTACACTGGACGGACTCGCCGAGAACTCCCAGATGGTATTATACCTTACGTCAGATGGCAGTTCTCTGGTGACACTGGTACAGAGTAGTCTGTTGACCCGAGATCGTCATAGAGTCTTGTATGGTTCCCACTGTGCTTTGATTTCCACCTTACCACGTCCAAGAGGGCGTGCAAAACGGTGGTTTTTGGGTACAGTCCCGAATCACATGAAGGCAATGAGCGATAGGAGGGGATTCGTCTCTCCCGGTATAGGGAGTTGATGTTGCGCTGTGTTCGATTGGCTATAACCAGAAATCCCTGGCCAGGGTTGCTGAGATTTACTGGTAAGTGTTACCAGTAGTTTCTCGAACTATTATAGACCTCATATCGACACGACTTATCAAGCTATTGGGGTCTGACGTTTACCACCCCTAGGCGAGATATGCGACATATCAGACGACGAGACCGGACTGTACGGTAAGTGTTACTGGTTGGATTCACAGGAGTGTGAGCGGGCTTGCTCGTCGATCTTCTGATCGCTCAATACCCGGGTGGCCGTTACGTTTAGCAGACCGCTTGCGGCTTGTGGGTGTTTGATATGATCATCATCTGCTGCCGGCGTATTGACGAGTCTTTAGAGTCCTACACAGAGGTTTCCTGGCTCAAGCGAAACGAAATAGGAGCGCATATGAGATATGTGCGGGACCGAGAATAATGCGTGTATGTGATACCGTATTCTATTCTCGCGATGAATGTATCGATTGGTTGTATGCGATATAACCTAGTTATCGAATCAAGGATTGATTCGATAAGTCGATACATTGGATATTAGTCGGTTATATGCGATATGACCGGATCGTTAAATCAAGTGATGATTTAATGATTTAATGCATAAATATATATTTGATATATTACTTTGCATTAACTAGTATTGGTTCACTTAAGATGGATTTTCTCACTCGGATGTGCACATTGTATATACGATATAATTTTGTGCACTTGTTTGTATCATGTTTGATGATGCATGCAAATTTGGCTAAGTGTAAAGATTAAACCATGGTTGTAAGAGTGGTTAGGGTTTTGTTTATTCACTTATTATCTATTTATTTATTTATTTATCATTCTTTTGGAAAAGATAAAGAGAAAAGAATGGTGGCTTGTTTTGTTTGTTTGTTGAAGCTTCTTGAAGCTTTGAACAAGTCCACCATTCTTGTCTCATGTCTAACCCTAACCATTCTTCTAACCTTAGTTAAATCTCTACACTAAACCATGGTTGAATATATGATAAGTATCATATTGTTTTCTTTTTGAAGATATACTTATCATAATATTCATTATCTTCTTCTTCTTCTTCACTTGAAGAAAACCTTGCTTCATCAATGGTGACTTGATGAAAAGAGTGAGAAATCCAATTCTAAAGTGAACCCACTTCCTATTTCTTCATCCTCTACCTCTTGCCAAGTAGTATAGGGTGTTTTCTTCACAAGTTTCATGACTTGGTGAAGTGGGAGCTTGATCTAGTGATGCCTCGACGTAGATCATCTTCGGCATCGAAGTCAATGACCTAGCCCGCTCATTTCTCCGATGAAGCCGACTCTAGAGCCCGGGATCCGTTTTGGACAGCGAGGAGACTTCATTGCGGAGCTATGGAGGTGGAGGACCGGATCTACAAAGGTTTTATTTCCGTTCTTGTAGTTAAGTTGTTAACTAGTTTCATTTGTCGCCTAAAATTCTAGTTAACGATCCGTATTAGGGTTTCTCGGCACCGTAAAATTTTGAAATTGGCATGGTTGATGCCTCGTGAGACCTCATTAGTGTGCCTAGGAACCCTACAAAGCTCATTCTACCTCTTCACTAAATTAGGGTTTAGTGAAGTAAACACCCTAAACTAAATGGCTAATAGTAGAGGATGATGAAGTAGGAAATGGGCTCTCTTTAGTTTTCTTTTTCTCTCAATATTTTCTTACTTTAGAAAAAGCTAGCAAGCTTTTTCTCCCATGAAGAAGAATTTGAAGAAATGAATCAAGTCAAGAGAATGAACTTATGAGGTGAGAATATAAACCATGGGTGAGTTAGTGTCATACACTAACCCATGTAGAGACTTAACTAGGGTTGAAGATAATGGTTAGGTTTATAAATATCTCAAGGAAAACAAAAGAGTGGACTTGGTCAATGGTTATCCAAAGCTTTTTCTAAGATTCTACCATGACAAAATTCCACCATTTTAGAATTACTTTGATAAATAAAAACCCTAGAATTATCCTAACTACAGTGTAAGTCTCATACACCCATGTTTCATGTATCATCAAACATGACACAATAAAATGTACATTAATATATATCACATATATACAATATGCACACAAGTGAGAAAAAGAATACTTAGTGAGCAAATATTAGTTGATGTAAATTAATATATCAAATATATAATTATACATTAAATTATCAAATCAACACTTGATTTAATAATCCGGCTATATCATATACAACCGACTAATATCATATGAATCAACTTATCGAATCAACACTTGATCCGATAACCCGGCTATATCACATATAACCGACCGATATCACATATCGCGAAAATAGAATACGGTATCGCATACTCATATTAATCTCGATCCCACACATATCACATATGTGCTCCTACTCCATTTCGCATAAACCAGGAAACCTCTGTGTAGGACTCTAAAGACTCATCAATACGCCGGCAGTAGGTGATGATCATATCAAACATCCACAAACCGCAAGCGGTTTGCTAAACGTAACGGCAACCCGGGTATTGAGCGATCAAAAAATCAACAAGCAAGCCTGCTCAAACTCCTGCGAATCCAATTAGTAACATTATCGTACAGTCTGGTCTCTTCGTCAGATATGTCGCATATCACAGCCTGGGGGTGGTATAAATTCAGACCCCAATAGCTTGATAAGTCATGCCGATGGAAGGTCCATAACGGTTTGAGAAACTACTGACAATACTTACCAGTAGATCTCAGCAATCCTGGCCAGGGATTTCATGTTATAGCTGATCGAGCATAGCGCAACATCAACTCCCAATACCGGGAGAGACGAATCCCCTCCTATCGCTCATTGCCTCCATGTGACTCGGGACTGTACCCAAAAACCACCTTTTTGCACGATCTCTTGACCGTGGTATGGTGGAAATTAAAGCACGGGGGGAATCACACAAGACTCTATAACGATCTCGGGTCGACGGACTAACCTGTACCAGTGTCACCAGAGAACTGCTATCTGACGATAGGTATAATACCATCTAGGAGTTCTCGGCGAGTCCGTCCAGTGTACCCAGTCTACACTGAGCACCCGTATACCTTTTCTGATGTCAAATACCAATGGATATAGGATCATCCATCTCCTATCATATGGGTCGAGAAGCGTATATGCTAGTCTACTCTGGAGTATCAATGCCCTGTCTCGATACTCCCACGACTAGGAACATTTGAAGGATGTACTTGCCGACTACCTCTACCCTACTAGTATGATCCGCATCATAATCCTTGTAGTCAAGTACTCATCCTAAGGTCTTTATCAACATGTAAGAGAGAGACAATAAGTGTACATGTTAAGATAAAGAACAACCAGATAGCATACTATCATGTCGAGCAAGAAAGTCCTCCCTATATATGTCCAAGATCCCCACTACAATATACATCACATGTACAGTAATGGCCTCTAGGGCATACATATAACTAACACGAAGCACTTGGCTTTCACACAATCAAGATCCCAGGTCTTACGAACCTCAATGTCCACGACCGAGGATTCTGAACCGGGTGCATGGGGAGCTTTCGCCATGAGGACGTATGCGACCTTATCATATGTAAGGGCCATATGGACATTCCTCAGTCAGTCTTTATAATTTGCCCCAGCGAGTTTATTTTTATCTAGTATTAGCTTAAGTCCCGTCATGGTCGCTGCAATTAGGGGAGAGAGAAAAGAAACACTCAGCATATGCTCTTGCAACTTTAGATTGGTTATTAGTTTATTTAAACAGGATGGCTCCCACCGTTTCCTCAAATTCTTCTTCAAACCCTAAAAGAGAAATTAGTCAGGATTAATCGCACCCTACTTTTAGTGTTTATACCCTAGAGGCCATTACTGTATCATACTAGTTTGTATATTACTTAATGGAAGCTTGGGATATTCACAGTTGTATTGACAGTCTTGCTAAAAATGGTAGTATGCTACTTGGTTTGTTTCTACTTCAATATGTGCATATATTTCTTTTAACATATCGCTTATACATATTAGTAGAGCCCTTAAGATCTTTGCTTGATTACCAGCGTTGTGATGGCAGTCACACTAGTGGGGGCTGGGTAGTCTATAAGCAACATCCTATACAGGTCCCTAGTCGTAGGATTATCGAGACGGGGCATCGATACTCCGGAGTAGACTGGTGTATACGCTTCTCATCCCAGTTGGGGAGATGGTCTGTCCCACAGCCATCAGTACGTCGTACTGGAGATAGTATGCAGGTGCTCGTTAGGTTACGGGTACACCGGACAGGACTCGCCGGGAACTGCAGGTTGGTACTATACCCATCGTCAGATAGCAGTTCCCAAGTGACATGAGTACAGCTTAGTCCGTCGACTTGACACTGCTACTTCGCCTCGGGTGTGTTCCCACTGTACTTAGATTACTACCCTACCACGGCTCAAAAGAGTCGTGCAAACAGGTAGTAGTTAGGTACAGTCTCGAAGCACTTAGGGGCAGTGGCGGTTAGACAGGATTCATCTCTCCCAGTATTGGGGGTTGATATCGCGCTATGTATGGAGAGCCATTACGCAAAGTCCCTGGCCAGGGCAAACGAGATTTACTGGTAGGTTCCAGCAGTTTCTCAAGGTGTAATGGGCTTCACTCCGACATGACTTATACCGCTATTAGGGGTCTGATGTTTACCGCCCCCCTAGGCCCGATATGCGATAGTCCTAGACGAACAGACCGGACTGTACGGAGATTGTCACATCAGGCTCAGTGGGAGTTCGGATGGGTTTCCTCATCGTCCTTCTTATCGACATCTACCTGGGGACCGTTACATACAGCTAGTACCGCTTGTGGCCTGTGGTTAAACCCACTGCCAGCGTAGTGTCGAGTCTTTAGAGTCCCACACAGAGAGTTTCCCTGCACCGGGCAAAAGGTGTAGAGGCCGTATGGTTTTACGGCAGGGTCGCGATCACTTACGTACATTTGTGCGCGTACTATGATCGGGCAGATAATACTAGTGGGCTTTGGTTTAAGCCGGATCCTAGTATTATATAGATGGATTTATTCAGTCTCAGTTTATCCGTGTTTTTCGGAAATACGGATGGGAGGGCAGTCTCGTAATTTGTCGGGAAGTTTCTAGAAGGAGGTGACTCATTTATGTTTATTTGTTTTTAGATTTAAAGTAAATGAGGTGGAGGAGATGAGGTGTAATTATCATTAATTGCACCATGACCCATGAGATGATTCATCTCAAGAATTAAATGAAGCATGGATGATATTTGTGCAAGATATTTGTGCAAGATATTTTAGATGCTTCATAATAATTCAAATTGAGTGAAGGTTCAATTCATTATCACAAAACACTTCTCTCTCCTCAAGTCTTCATCTTCTTCCTCAAACCCTCAAAGCTCTCATGAGTTGAGAATCCTTGGGTTTAAAGTGACTAAGTAATCCATATAAATACTCTACACCCTCTAAGACTTCTAGATTAGCAAACTAGAAGCCGTAGTTATCTCAGATTCGAGATAGGAGCTCGGACTATAGACTCTCGGGTGGATCGCCTTTGACTCGAGAAGGCTGTTGAGGTACCCTTATTCCATAGAGCCTACGAGGTGTGGAGGACAGTGATGAAGACCCGAAGGACAAGTAACTTGAGGTATAACTTCGAATCAGAGTTGTTAAACCTCTCGTAGTTTGCTAGTAATGGTTTAGACACGATCCATGTGCTCAAGTCCGTATTACGAAGCATTGATAATTGTTTTTCATATATTCCGCCTCCCCGCGTACACGTGGGGTGCGTGACATGGACTTACAGTTGTATCAAAGCCTACTAAACCTTTACTAGCTTGTTAGCAACTAATTAGAACTTCGATCGTCGGAAAAACACGAAAACTTAACTCCGGAACGCTCAAGTTTCTGTCGATTTTAAACCTGTCGAAAAAATTATTTCAGAGGCATGAAAATTCACAGCAGGGAATTCTAAGAATACTGGAGAAATACGAGTTGCTAACTCGAGGAGACGACCGCGGAAGCGCGGCGGATTAGTGAGTCGACTCCGAGTTGACTCGTATTTACACAGTTTGTCTTATTTTTGGGTGTTCTGTTTTCTTATATATTTTGTTTCTGCCCAGGTCTTTTCAGTGCTGGCTTGCATTTGGGGTAGACACAGAAAAAGGTTGTCGATCGGAATTCTAAGTTATTTGCTAACCAGGTTTTATCTATGATGTTTAATGTGTTCGTAAACCTCCGCTAATTGCTAGTATGTCGGTTTGTTGGGGGTTGCACATTTCTGTGATGGATATTGGTTTGTGTATATGAACTCTATTGGATCGTCGTAGATGAATAGCCGGGGATGTGAGATGAGGGTTTTTATCTTTCATTCGATGTAAATTGTAATATGTTGTAATATTCTTTTGCGGGGCACATCCGGGTTGAGGTTGTAGCCACCGTTGTATTATTTCATTTACTGTTTTATGCTCCAAGGATAGACCCAAGATGGGGTGCACAAACTACCGGGTATTTTGAAGTGTTTAATGACCTACTCACGTCGTTAAGGGAGACTATTTCACTTCTGGTACTAGACGGGTAGTTTGCCGCACCTGTAGGGGTCTAGGGTGGAGTCTGGCTATTCATCACGACCGTGTAATCCGTCTTTTGTTGCAGGCTCAAACGAAACGCGGATTCCTAGTATATCCAATATGTTCATCTGTGATCTGGAATGCCTATTATTGCGTCTGACGAATGTACAATATCTATATATGATATCTAGTAGGCATTGCTTATGTTTTGCATCCGCACTAGCCCAGCCCCCGCTCTGTCGTTAGTTAAGTAACCTAACGGGTGAATGACGGGACTGTTAGTTATATGTATGCCCTAGAGGCCATTACTGTACACAGGATGTATATTGTAGTGGATGCTGGGACATATATAGGGAGGACTTTCTTGCTCGACATGATAGTATGCTATCTGGTTGAACTTTACCTTAACGTGTATACTGATTGTCTCTCTGTTACATGTTGGTAAAGCCCTTAGGATGTGTACTTGACTACCTAGAATATGATGCGGATCATACTAGTGGGGACATGGTAGTCTATAAGTACATCCTTCAAAGTCCCTAGTCGTGGGTGTATCGAGACGGGGCATCGATATACCAGAGTAGACTAGCGTGTACCTTCTCGACCCATACAGATGGGCGATGGATGATCCCATATCCATCGGTGTTTGACATCAGAGGAGATATACGGGTGCTCAGTAGAGACTGGGTACACTGGACGGACTCGCCGAGAACTCCCAGATGGTATTATACCTCACGTCAGATGGCAGTTCTCTGGTGACACTGGTACAGAGTAGTCTGTTGACCCGAGATCATCATAGAGTCTTGTGTGGTTCCCACTGTGCTTTGATTTCCATCTTACCACGTCCAAGAGGGCGTGCAAAACGGTGGTTTTTGGGTACAGTCCCGAGTCACATGGAGGCAATGAGCGATAGGAGGGGATTCGTCTCTCCCGGTATAGGGGGTTGATGTTGCGCTGTGTTCGATTGGCTATAACAGGAAGTCCCTGGCCAGGGCTGATCAGAGAATTGCTGGTAAGTGTTACCAGTAGTTTCTCGACCCGTTATGAGCCTCATATCGACACGACTTATCGAGCTATTGGGGTCTGACGTTTACCACCCCTAGGCAAGATATGCGACATATCAGACGATCAGACCGGACTGTACGGTAGTGTTACTGGTCGGATTCACTGGAGTGTGAGCGGACTTGCTCGTCGATCTTCAGATCGCTCAATACCCGGGTGGCCGTTACGTTTACATCACCGCTTGCGGCTTGTGGGTGCTTGATATGATCATCACCTGCTGCCGGCGTATTGACGAGTCTTTAGAGTCCTACACAGAGGTTTCCTGGTTCAAGCGAAACGAAATAGGAGCGCATATGAGATATGTGCGGGACCGAGAATAATGCGTGTATGTGATACCGTATTCCATTCTCACGATGAATGTGTCGAATGGTTGTATGCGATATAACCTAGTTATCGAATCAAGGATTGATTCGATAAGCCGATACATTCTATACTAGTCGGTTGTGTGCGACATGACCGGATCATTGAATCAAGTGTTGATTTAATTATTTGATGCATAATTATATATTTGATATATTACTTTGCATTAACTAGTATCGGTTCACTTTAAATGGATTTTCTCACTCGGGTGTGCGCATTGCATATGCGATATGATTTTGTGCACATGATTGTATCATGTTTGATGATACATGCTTTTTGGTTAAGTGTAAAGTATTAAACTATGGTTAAGTGGATGATTAGGGTTTTTACTTATTCATTTATTTGTTCATTTATTCTTTTTGGAAAAATAAATAGCATAAAGCAAAATGGTGGCTTGTTTTGTATTCTAGTTGAAGCTTCATGAAGCTTTGACCTAAGTAACCATTTTGTCTCATGCTTAACCCTAACCACTCCATTAACCCTAGTTTAATCTCTACACTTGACCATGGTTCATGTTATGATAAGTATTGATTTTCTTTTTCAATATTTATTCAACTTATCATATCTTTTCTTCTTCTTCTTCCTTGAACTCAAGAAGAAAAGCTTAGGTCATCAATGGTGATTGATGATAAAGAGTGAGAAATCCAATTCTAAATTGAACCCACTTCCTATTTCTTCATCCTCTACCTCTTGCCAAGTAGTAGAGTGTGTTTTCTTCACAAGTTTCATGACTTGGTGAAGTGAGAGCTTGATTTAGCGATGCCTCGACGTAGATCATCTTCGGCATGGACATCGACGACCTAGCTTGCCCATTCTCCGACGAAGCCGACGCTAGAGCCCGGATTTGATTTGGACAGCGAAGAGGACTTCGTTGCGGAGCTATGGAGGTGGAGCACCGGATCTACAAAGGTTGTATTTCCGTATTCCCTTAGTTAAGTGTTAACTAGTTATCTTTTCGCCTAGTTTTCTAGCAAACGATCCGTAGTTTAGGGTTTGTAGGCACCGTAAAATTTGAAAATGGCATGTTCGATGCCTTGTGAGACCTCTTGAGGGTGCCTAGGAACCCTACAGTGGTATCAGAGCCTAGCTAGAGCCTTAGGCGAAGTCTAGACGGAATTTGAAGTCCGATCGAACCAAAACCCGAACCCGGATCATGCTCTCTGTACTTTTTTGAAAACAGTGATTTTTTCAACATTAAAAATATGCAGAAAAATCAGCAGGTGAATATAAGAGGTACTGTGAAATTCGTGCCCCTAAATCCTTCATACTGCCGCGGTTCCGCGGCACGAGCAAGGCTCGTGCGGCGGTTCCGCGGCGGTACGGCCACTTTATTTAATACTTTTTACACAGTATCTCATAATTATTAATGCTGGATTTTCTGGGAATTTTTAATATTTATTCCAGAGTTGAATGTTCTGGGTTGATTTAGGGATTCGGTGTTTCGATCGGGATATCAAATTTTGTCTATTTGGCTTTCCGGATAAATTTTAGAATATGTTAAAAAGTTCAACCGGATATAAATACCCAATTTTTCCCCTGTCGGGAAATTTCCAAGTGTTGGATTTTTCCGTAGTTTAACGACGTTCTAAGTAGTGCAAGTAACGCGATGGTCCCTCTAGAAGTAAACAAACCTTAACTCGATTATGTGACCGTCTTGAACTGCCCTTTGAACCTTCGGGTTTGGGGCAGTACGGCGTGCCACATGTGAGGCGTTGGCTTGACCCTTCTACGGCTGGACCGTTGGTACTGAGGTACGAACTGAATGTTGTTAGACTTATTTCATGTGTTGATCTGTATTGGGAAAACTTGGGTGTTCGATTGTTCGATCGGAAAGTTTAACATTTTCTATTTATCTGGAATGGGATACAATAATTGGAATTCGCAAAAGTTATGTGATAACTAAATGAATGTTATAAACGTAGCACTTTAGTCTCACTTGATCGGTTGCCACGGAATTTTGATGTGATCAAAAGTCCGTCGCAATCACGTAGCGTACGCGGATACTCGCCGGGTAAACTTAATAGACAGCCTCACTCCATAGCCCCGACCAAGTGACTGTAGGAGAACCCCGTCGCCGAAAGCATCCCTCCGGGTGCTCGCGGTAGCGGTGTTCCGCCTTGGTGCACTTCGTCGACGGTATCAGGGGTGCGGCCGCCTACTAAAGTTTGCGACGAGCATTCGATCAGTTTTTCGGGAATCTTGTTGAATTGCCCGACTTGATATTGAAAAGTGTTTTCGATAATGAGACTGAAATGCGGGGTTTATAATTGTTAGGCATGCGATGTCTAAGGAATTCATTTGGTCAGGCATGCGATGTCTGAGGTGGTTGCGGATTCCAACTGTTGTAGTTTTACACTTTCTTTTCTGTGACCGTAAGTGTAATGTGTGATATCGCCGGTTTTGTTGCTATATGTCAACGACAATTGGGATGCGCATATTTACTTACGTTGATGACATGTGATGTTATGTGTTGCTGGATATGTTATATTGGATCGTCGTGTTTGAATAGCCGGGGGGTTTTTATGTGAGATGAGTGTTTTTCATTTTCATTCATGTAAAAACTTGTATGTAATATTCTTTTATTGGGGCGCTTCCAGGTTGCGGAAGTTGTCACCCGTTGTATATTATTTACTTTTCCGCACTAGGATAGACCCAAGGAGGAGGGCACAAGTAACCGGGTTCTGGAGTCCAGTGGGAGACCAACTCGAGGAGTCGAGTCCGGGTCTCCTAACTCCAGAATTGGTAGGGTTGCTTGCCGCTCTCGTAGGGGTCTAGGGGTGTGGGTTTGGCTATTCATCACGACCGTGGAATCCGTGTTTTATACTGGCTCGTATTGAAAACACGGACGTCCTAGTATATCCAATATTTCATATGTTTCTTCTGCTGCGATATCTGTGATGTGATCATGTGATGTTCTATGATAGATACAGTATATAGTATATATGATATATTATATAGACGTTACTTATGTTTTACACCCGCGCTAGCCCTGCCCCGCTCTGCCGTTAGTTACCTAACCTAACGGTGCACGAGGGGACATCGAGGCGAATGCAGATGGCATAAGTGTACGTCGTATTTATCTGTGATGTTTAGGTACATTAAATGATGGGACTTCATTAATGTGATTAATGAAATAAAAGAAACCTAAGATGTTGTAGAATCGAATTTCAAAATAAAACAGGTAGCTACAGTTCTTGCTTTGCATAGTGGTATATGTGATATATCCTGCACCTTATTCGATGAGGAAAGGACCGAGATCCCTTCACCGGGAGTGACTCCTTTAGCAATAACTGGCAGATGCTACACACTCGGTTTGTCTTTTGATTGCTTTCAAGTGTTTTTGCTTTGCACAGTGATATATATGATATATCCCGCACCTCATTCGACGAGGAAAGGACCGACGATCCCTTCACCGGGAGTGACTCCTTTAGCAAAACTAGAAAAGCCTTAAAAGCACTCCATTTCAAAATCATTTGATTCTACAACGATATCAAGTTCATTGCGCAATAGGTTTTCAGAAAAACCTGTCGTAGCCCTCCGACATTTCAGATAAGTTGTATATAGTATTCGTGCTGCATTTGTTGGCTTTCGTCAAGGTGCAGTGTGCGGTAGCTATATGCTGCTTATCTGCTAGCATATGATGCGATTGGATTAGGGTAGTCGTGCGGCTTTGTTGGCTTTCGTCAAGGGTCGTGCGGGTGGGTTTAATTCAATCAAGAAATGTACGGGTTGAACTTGACTAGCGGGCTATGGTTTGTTGGCTTTCGTCAAGGTCATAGCACGTTAGGGGCAAAAGATTATCGGGAATTTCAAGTGTTGAAATTTACAATGAGATTGCATACCTTCTATGAGATAGTTGGATCCCGATACCCGCTGCGAGTAAGTGTTACTCCTGGGAGAGTTTTATACATTACAATTAGCCGATCAAGTAGGTGTCTAGAAAGGTGTCAACGGGGTTACGCCTCTGGGAAAACGAGGTTTACATTAATTAGGTTCGTGCGAAAGCACGGGGGATCTCCCTCAAAGTACCGACACTGGCCTGGCTGAAAGATTGGCGAACTTGTAGTGTGTAATTAATCCCGGCTAGTCTTTCCTTTTAGGGTTTGAAGGAAGATTTGATAAAAAGCAGTGGGAGCCATCTTGATTAGATAAAATAATAACCAATCTATTCTTGTCAGAGCGCACGCTGAGTGTTTTCTTCTCTCTCTCTCCAGGTAGCGACCATATCACGCCTTAATCAAGATAATAATACGGATTATTGACCGAACCCGCTTGTTATACTGAGCTGGGGAACGTTGGTCCCGCTCCAACTTATAATTGTTATAAGACAGAGCAGGAAATTGGGGAATACCAGATTTCCCGTGCCGCCCAAACGAAGAGAGTGCATGCTGATGCATCATCTTCGGGTGTGTTCGTTACAAAGAACTGTTTGTCTGTATCCTCTACGTCCTGGGTATGTGATACCAGATCAGGATCCCAGATATGTAATCTGTTACATAGGGCTACAGAAAGGTAGAGAACTGAGAACGGGTGATAAGTTTCATGAGGCAGAAAACGGGGCAAGAGTTGCAGCCAAGTCTGTTGGTCACTGTCACCCTGTATTACCAATACATTGATTCTGAACGAATGTTATTAGATACCGAACCTGATATACAAAATCATATCAGTCTCTTTATTAGTAAAGAAACGATATAATTTTGTATTGTCGGATAATGTTTTGAACATTTCCTATATCAAAAGTTGATCGGTTCAGGCACGTTATCTAAAACCGTTGATGTTCTAAATCAAACTACAGTTCTTAGTATATGGAACACACACAAGAGGAAGAGTTCAGAAATGAACGAATCTTTCTTGAGGCATTGTAGACTAGGTCATATTAATGTGACCCGACTAGCTAGAGTTACATATAGATGCATATTTAAATCAGTTTGAATTTACATCTTGTGAAACTCGCCAGTCATGTCACAAAGATAAGATGACCATAGCTCCGTTTACTGGAAACAGAGAAAGAGTTAGTAAACTCTTGGGATGATACATGTTGATGTATGTAGGTCCCCTGTCTACACATGCCAAGACCGGTTCTTTATACTTCATTACATTCTCTGATAATCTCTCAAGATTCAGATATATGTTCCTGTTGAAACACAAGTCAGAACCTTTTGAGATATTCACAGAATATAAGTTGGAAGTAGAGAACCAATACGGGTATAAGTATTATGTCCTTTGATGAGATCAAGGAGGAGAATACTTGAGCACGGAAATACTGGACTATTCTAAAGGAGAATGAGATTCTCTCTCAGCATTACTCCTCTGTATACACCATAGCACGATGGTATATCAGGGCGGAGCAATCACACCCTATATGATAAGGTGTGCTCTATGATGAGTACTACTGAGTTACCTGTTTCCTTTTTGGGAGTTATGCACTTAAGAAGCTGCATACCTATTGAATAGGGTTCGAATCAAATCAGTTGCCTACCACTTCATATGTGATATGGAAAGGGAAGAGCCCATGTCTTAAGCTAGTTAAGATTTGGGGTTGTCCGGCCTATGTCTAAAAGCAAAATCCGGACAAACTCAAGGCAAGGTTAGTTATGTAGAACTGGAAAGGTTCCAGCTATGCAAACTACAGAAGATGATTTGATGGAACCAAAGGATTCAATAGTTACCAACGAACCTTGGCCTCTCCGCCGATCTAGTAGGGTTCCTCACCCACCTGAGAGATACTTCGGTTCCTCTATGACAGTGGGAGCGAGGATTGCATCATGAGATGATGACCCAACTAGCTTCGAGCAGGCCATCGAGAGTAAGACTCTGTAAGAATGGCTGGATGTTTATCGATCTGAGATAGAATCCTTATACACCAACAAAGTATGGACTTTGGTTGCTATATCTGAAGGGTTAAATCCCCATCAGGAGCAAGTATATCTTGAGAAGATTACTTGGTGTAGATGGAAAAGTTGAGACTTTCAAAGCTAGACTTGTTAAAGCTTTTCGTCATCGACCAGGCGTGGATCATGATGAAACCTTTTCAAGTGACTATGCTTAAGTCCATCCAGATCCTACTTGCCACGGCTACATACCATGACTGCGATATCTGGTGGTTGGGTGTCTTGACTGCTTTTCTAAATGATGATTTAGAAGAGAGCGTCTATAAGTACACAGCCAGAGGGCTTCGTAGACAGTGGGAGCAGCGGAAACGTGTGCAAGATGCTTTATAGGATAAAGCAGGCATCGCGGAGTTGGAACGTCTGTTTTGATGAAGCAGTCAAAGAAGTTGACATCATCAAAATGGTAGATGAACCTTGTATAAACAAGAAGGTAGTAGGGAGTATGGTGACGATCCTCGTAGAGTACGTGGATGACATACTCTTGATAAGAAAGGAGTTTCTTATGCTACGCTCGATCAATCTCCGCTTATCACAAAGATTCTCCATATAGGATTAAAGTGATACCTACTAAATCCTGGATTTTGGATTTATGAGATAGATCTAAATGGATGTTAGGATACTCACTAGATGTAGTGAGATGGTGTCAATCGATCCTGAGGAGAATCACTGGAAGGGTTCCAGGGTGATAAAGACGACTGAATGTCAGTCACAGGCATTGTCTTTACCCTCAGTAAAGGGACGGTATGTTGGAAGAGTTCCAAGCTAGATACCGTAACATACTAGACGATAAAGGCAGGATACATCGCTACTTAAGATGCTACCAAAGAGGATGTTTGGGTGTATATTAGTTCATGAGATGAACTACGTTCCTACCATTGTGAGACAATGGAGTTGTGGCTCATGCCGAGGAACGCCGGTCCCATCAGTGATCCAGACTTATTCTAAGGCAGCATCGCCTGATCATGGAGATAGTTGATCTCCAGGGTGATCGAGGTTAGGAGAGTAGACTCAGAGGACAACACAGTGGATCCACTCACAAAGGCCTGTTCCCAGAGAGAGACTTTTATGGGATGGTTGAGTATGAGATACTACAACCACTGCTACAGATGGCCCTAGTGCAAGTGGGAGATTGTTAGTTATATGTATGCCCTAGAGGCCATTACTGTACACAGGATGTATATTGTAGTGGATGCTGGGACATATATAGGGAGGACTTTCTTGCTCGACATGATAGTATGCTATCTGGTTGAACTTTACCTTAACGTGTATACTGATTGTCTCTCTGTTACATGTTGGTAAAGCCCTTAGGATGTGTACTTGACTACCTAGACTATGATGCGGATCATACTAGTGGAGACATGGTAGTCTATAAGTACATCCTTCAAAGTCCCTAGTCGTGGGTGTATCGAGACGGGGCATCGATATACCAGAGTAGACTAGCGTGTACCTTCTCGACCCATACAGATGGGCGATGGATGATCCCATATTCATCGGTGTTTTACATCAGAGGAGATATACGGGTGCTCAGTAGAGACTGGGTACACTGGACGGACTCGCCGAGAACTCCCAGATGGTATTATACCTCACGTCAGATGGCAGTTCTCTGGTGACACTGGTACAGAGTAGTCTGTTGACCCGAGATCGTCATAGAGTCTTGTGTGGTTCCCACTGTGCTTTGATTCCATCTTACCACGTCCAAGAGGGCGTGCAAAACGGTGGTTTTTGGGTACAGTCCCGAGTCACATGGAGGCAATGAGCGATAGGAGGGGATTCGTCTCTCCCGGTATAGGGGGTTGATGTTGCGCTGTGTTCGATTGGCTATAACAGGAAGTCCCTGGCCAGGGCTGATCAGAGAATTGCTGGTAAGTGTTACCAGTAGTTTCTCGACCCGTTATGAGCCTCATATCGACACGACTTATCGAGCTATTGGGGTCTGACGTTTACCACCCCTAGGCAAGATATGCGATATATCAGACGATCAGACCGGACTGTACGGTAGTGTTACTGGTCGGATTCACTGGAGTGTGAGCGGGCTTGCTCGTCGATCTTCAGATCGCTCAATACCGGGTGGCCGTTACGTTTAGCAGACCGCTTGCGGCTTGTGGGTGCTTGATATGATCATCACCTGCTGCCGGCGTATTGACGAGTCTTTAGAGTCCTACACAGAGGTTTCCTGGTTCAAGCGAAACGAAATAGGAGCGCATATGAGATATGTGCGGGACCGAGAATAATGCGTGTATGTGATACCGTATTCCATTCTCACGATGAATGTGTCGAATGGTTGTATGCGATATAACCTAGTTATCGAATCAAGGATTGATTCGATAAGCCGATACATTCTATACTAGTCGGTTGTGTGCGACATGACCGGATCATTGAATCAAGTGTTGATTTAATTATTTGATGCATAATTATATATTTGATATATTACTTTGCATTAACTAGTATCGGTTCACTTTAAATGGATTTTCTCACTCGGGTGTGCGCATTGCATATGCGATATGATTTTGTGCACATGATTGTATCATGTTTGATGATACATGCTTTTTGGTTAAGTGTAAAGTATTAAACTATGGTTAAGTGGATGATTAGGGTTTTTACTTATTCATTTATTTGTTCATTTATTCTTTTTGGAAAAATAAATAGCATAAAGCAAAATGGTGGCTTGTTTTGTATTCTAGTTGAAGCTTCATGAAGCTTTGACCTAAGTAACCATTTTGTCTCATGCTTAACCCTAACCACTCCATTAACCCTAGTTTAATCTCTACACTTGACCATGGTTCATGTTATGATAAGTATTGATTTTCTTTTTCAATATTTATTCAACTTATCATATCTTTTCTTCTTCTTCTTCCTTGAACTCAAGAAGAAAAGCTTAGGTCATCAATGGTGATTGATGATAAAGAGTGAGAAATCCAATTCTAAATTGAACCCACTTCCTATTTCTTCATCCTCTACCTCTTGCCAAGTAGTAGAGTGTGTTTTCTTCACAAGTTTCATGACTTGGTGAAGTGAGAGCTTGATTTAGCGATGCCTCGACGTAGATCATCTTCGGCATGGACATCGACGACCTAGCTTGCCCATTCTCCGACGAAGCCGACGCTAGAGCCCGGATTTGATTTGGACAGCGGAGAGGACTTCGTTGCGGAGCTATGGAGGTGGAGCACCGGATCTACAAAGGTTGTATTTCCGTATTCCCTTAGTTAAGTGTTAACTAGTTATCTTTTCGCCTAGTTTTCTAGCAAACGATCCGTAGTTTAGGGTTTGTAGGCACCGTAAAATTTGAAAATGGCATGTTCGATGCCTTGTGAGACCTCTTGAGGGTGCCTAGGAACCCTATAGGGACCCAGTGGCGAATGCGGATGGCATAAGCGGACGTTGTATTTTTGTTGTTTTATGCAATGATAGGAAAGAAAACAAACCAAAGCTGAATCATTGGAACAAATTTAAAAGAAATCACTCGGTTATTTTAAAAAGAGCAGAATTTTTAATTGTGGAGCTTTAACCACTCCTTTTAAAAAGCTATCAGGTTCCTTCGATTATATCAAGTTCACTACGTTCACGGTTTCGCCAAAACCAGTCGTAGCCCTTCGTCATTTCATATGGATGGTCAATAGTATTCAAGCTATGTTTGTTGGCCTTCGTCAAGGTATAGTGTTTGGTAGCTGCTGGGGTATTCATATGTAGCATAGATAGATGCGTTGGTTTGGGACAGTCATATTACTTTGTTGGCCTTCGTCAAGGGTATGTATGGGTGGGTTCAAATTAACAAGGATAATGATGGGAATAACTTGACATGTGACTTATGATTTGTTGGCCTTCGTCAAGGTCATAAGAGCATGGGGCAAAAATCCACATCGGGAGTCTCTAAAGAAACTGAAACTTACTGGTATTGCATACCATTTGGAGTTTGATTATGTTGGTAGGATTCCTTCAGCATTATCACACGATGATATTTGGATCCCGATCCTACTGTGAGTATATGCTACTCATCAGGAGATTCGTCACTTAACGATCAATGCTATAAACCAAGTAAGTGTCTAGAACGGTGTCAACGGGGCTATGCCTCCAGAGAAAGGAGGTTATTTAATTAAGGAACTTCGCGAAACCGTCGTAAAACCTCCCTCGAAGTACCGACACTAGCCTGGCTGAACGGTTAATCAAGTATTGTACGGTGGGATCAGTCCTGACTAATTCTTCTTTTATGGTTTGAGGAAGGATTCGAGAAACAGTGGGAGCCATCCAGTTTAGATAAACTAAAAACCAATCTAAACTTGCAAAAGCATCATGCTAAAGTGTTTTCTTCTCTCTCTCAACTGCAGCAACCCTGTGACCATGACTAGGTTACATCTAGATAACAAGTTGACTGAATCTGACTTTTATGACTGGCAAAGGTCTGTCCAGAAGTCTATTACCTATGACAAGCTGGACCACCCTATTACTACTCAAGCCCCCGCCGTCCCAGGTCCAGTTTCCACCGCCGCGGATATGGATATCCGTCAGACAAGGGAAAAAGACAGTGCGAATGCCAAGTGCCTCGTGTTGGCTTCAGTTGATGGTGTATACCAGAAGCAGCATGAGAAGATGGACTTAGTTTACATCTTCCTCCATAACAAAGATTTATATGGAGAGCAATCTCGTATCGCAAGATATGAGACCTCGAACGAATTGATTCAAGCGAGGTTGGCTATCGGGTCATCTGTAGGGGACGACATCCTTATGATGACTAGCTATATAAATAAGCTCACGGACCTGGAGACCACGTTGGGAAACATGTCATATGCTGACTTATTTCCACAGTCCATACCCTCTACTGACACCCTGAAAGAAACCAGGAGACACCCGCTCTGCTTAATAGGGGACCTTCTTCTTCTGCATCCAGGGCGAAAGCATAGGGTGAAAAGAGGAAAACCTCCACAAAGCCGATATACGGTGTTAGTAAAGTAGAAGGAAAGGGAAGAGCAAAAGTTTTGTGACTTGGTGTAGGAAAGGAGGGATGTTCCTATTGTTATGGGAAGGGGCATTGGCAGAAGGATTGCAGGGCTTTGGAAGCCGGAAACCAGTAGCCAGGATTCGAAGCATGTTGTGGCTTCGGGCTCGAGTATGTTTGTGATAGAGAACTGTTTGTCAATTAACTCTACTTCCTGGATACTAGATACCAGAGCAGGATCTCATATCTGTAATTCATTACATACTTTGAGAAACCGTAGAGTTATCAGGTAGGCGATTTGTCTCTCAGAGTTGCGAACGGAATGAGCGTGGACGCTAAATCTGTAGGAGAATATCGCTTAGGTTTGACAAGTGGTCAGATATTGATTCTATATAACTGTTTGTATGTACTTAGTTTGACTTGTAATATCATATCAGTGTCCTCACTTTCGAGAGAGGGATATGATTTTACATTCGTAAGCGATATAGTTCACATCCACCTAAATCAAGTTATGATTGGGTCCGGTACATTAGATGACGGTATATACGTATTGAAGCAAGCTCAGGTTTTCAATGTCCAGAACACACTTAAAAGAAAGTCTCCGGAAATAAATCAGGCTTTCTTATGGCATTGTAGACTAGGTCACATCAATGAAACACGGTTGACTAAGTTACATAGAGAAGGATATTTGAATCCGTTCGAAATATCAATCTTATGCTACTTGTGAATCTTGTCTCATGGGAAAGATAACAAAGACTCCATTTACTGGACACGGAGTAAGAGCGAGCGAGCTCTTGGGACTCATACACAGCGATGTGGGTGGTCCAATGTCTATACATGCGAGAGGTGGTTATTCTTACTTTATTACTTTTACGGATGATTTCTCTAGGTATAGACATATCTTCTTGATGAAGTATAAATCCTAGGCCTTTGAGAAATTCCGGGAATACAAGAATGAAATGGAAAAAACAAACAGGCAAAAGTATCAAGACACTGAGATCTGATCGAGGTGGTGAATACTTAAGTGCCGAGTTCCTGGGATACTTAAAAGAGAATGGAATTCTCTCTCAGCTTACTTCTCCACACACACCACAACACAATGGTGTATCGGAAAGGCAGAATCGAACCCTATTGGATATGGTTCGTTCCATGATGAGTAAGGCTGAGTTATCGCGATCTTTCTGGGGTTATGCACTAGAATCAGCCGCATATCTTTTGAACAAGGTTCTAACCAAGACTGTGCCTACCACACCATATCAGATGTGGAGAGGGAAGAAACCCTATCTTCAGTACTTGAAGACATGGAGATGTCCAGCTTTTGTTAAAAAGCGGCATGCGGATAAGCTCGAGGCACGCTCAGTACCGTGTAAGTTTGTGGGATATCCAAAGAACTCCAAGGGGTATTATTTCTATTACGCAGAGGAACAAAAGGTTTTTGTTTCTCGTCATGCACACTTCTTGGAAGCTGAATTTTTAGAAAATCAGAAGAGTGGGACCGTAATAGAACTGGAAGAAATTCCGGAACCATAAGTTGTTACTGAAAGTATGGTAGAACCAGAAGTTTCAGAAGAAAGGGACATCCCAACACCTATCCGCAGAAGTAGTAGGTAGTCTCCTCCGCCCGAGAGATACTACGGTTTTCTCATAGACGGCGATAGAGAAGATTGCATCATTGACAATGATAACCCTACTAGCTTCCAGCAAGCCATTTAGAGCGGTGACTCGGTAAGATGGCTGGATGCAATGCGAACCGAAATGGAGTCCATGTACACTAACAAAGTATGGACTTTGGACATTGCTCCAGATGGGGTAAAACCCGTAGGATGCAAATGGATCTTCAGAAAGAAGATTGGTGTAGATGGACAGGTTGAAACCTATAAGGCTAGACTTGTTGCAAAGGGCTTTCGTCAAAGACCTGATTTGGACTATGACGAAACCTTTTCTCCAGTGGCTATGCTCAATTCCATTCGGGTCCTTCTTACCATTGCTGCCTTCCACGATTATGAGATCTGGCAGATGGACGTAAAGACGGCCTTTCTAAATGGTAATTTGGAAGAGTGCGTCTATATGGATCAGCCAGAGGGATTCATTCAGAGTGGGAGCAGCGGTAAAGTATGCAAGTTGCTTAAGTCCATTTATGGACTAAAGCAGGCATCACGGAGTTGGAACATCTGTTTTGATGATACTGTCAAAGAATTCGACTTTATCAAAAATCCAGATGAACCATGCATATATAGTAAGATTGTAGGGAGAGCTGTAGTATTCTTCGTCTTGTACGTGGATGACATGCTCCTAATAGGAAATGATATTCCTATGCTACAGTCAGTCAAAGGATTCTTGTTACAAATGTTCTCCATGAAGGACCTGGGTGATGCCACCTACATTCTGGGGATCCAGATCTATCGTGATAGATCAAAGAGGATGTTGGGACTTTCGCAGTCCAAGTATATAGACACCATATTGAAAAGATTCAGTATGGAAGATTTTAAGCGTGGTAACCTACCGGCTTATCACGGAATCACCCTCTCCAAAGAGATGTCTCCCGAGACTGATTTGGAAAGGGCTCGCATGTCGATTATACCATACGCTTCTGCGGTAGGCTCTATAATGTATGCGATGTTATGTACCAGACCAGATGTAGCATATGCATTGAGCGTTGTAAGCCGGTATCAGGAAAACCCAGGGGAGAAGCACTGGATAGCAGTAAAGAACATTCTCAAGTACCTGAGGAGGACTAAGGAGATGTTCTTGGTGTATGGCGGAAACGACCTCCAGATTGAGGCCTTTGCCGATTCCAGCTTCCAGAGTGACAAGGATGACTCCAAATCCATGTCGGGTTATATATTTACCCTCAATGGAGGGGCGATCTGTTGGAAGAGTTCTAAGCAGGACACCGTTGCTGACTCGACGATGAAAGCGGAGTACATAGCTGCTTGCGATGCCGCAAAAGAAACTGTCTGGATGAAGAAGTTCCTCACAGAACTTCAGGTGGTTCCTACCAGTGTTGATCCAATACCTCTATATTGCGACAACAATGGCGCTATAGCTTTAGCGAAGGAACCCAGGTCCCATCAGAAGTCCAGACACATCTTAAGGCGGTATCACCTGATCAGGGAGATCGTAGATCGCCGGGAGATCGAGGTGAAGAGAGTAGATACGGAGAATAACACTGCTGATCCATTCACAAAGGTCATTCCTCAGATGCAGTTCGAGAGGCTATTCGAGATGATAGGTCTGCGATATGCCAGTACATGGCCCTAGTGCAAGTGGGAGATTGTTAGTGTTTATGCCCTAGAGGCCATTACTGTATCATACAAGTTTGTATATTACTTAATGGAAGCTTAGGATATTCACAGTTGTATTGACAGTCTTGCTAAAAATGGTAGTATGCTATTTGGTTTGTTTCTACTTTAATATGTGCATATATTTATTTTAACATATCGCTTATACATATTAGTAGAGCCCTTAGGATCTTTGGTTGATTACCAGCGTTGTGATGGCAGTCACACTAGTGGGGGGGTAGTCTATAAGCAACATCCTATACAGGTCCCTGGTCATAGGATTATCGAGATGGGGCATCGATACTCTGGAGTAGACTGGTGTATACGCTTCTCATCCCAGTTGAAGAGATGGTTTGTCCCACAGCCATCAGTACGTCGTACTGGAGATAGTATGCAGGTGCTCGTTAGGTTACGGGTACACCAGACAGGACTCGCCGGGGACTGCAGGTTGGTACTATACCCATCGTCAGATAGCAGCTCGCAGGTAACATGAGTACAGCTTAGTCCGTCGACTTGACACTGCTACTTCGTCTCGGGTGTGTTCCCACTATATTAAGATTACTACCCTACCACGGCTCAAAGGAGTCGTGTAAACAGGTAGTAGTTAGGTGCAGTTCCGAAGCACTTGGGGGAAGCGGCGGTGTAACACCCCAGTTCAGTTATACAAGTTCTAGTTCAAGTATTTCTTTATTTATGGTATTTTCTTGATTTATTGTGTTTTGGATGCGAATAGTGTTTTGACATCTGTATTTGCATCCGACCCGACCCGCATGGTTGAAACCAGTCTTGATTCATGTTTATGATTTATCCTGACTTGTTACGTAGACTGATGCACTTTCATGTATACTGCATACTGGCATTGTATCTGGCATTTGCATTTTTACAATATAACATTTTAAGTCACATAAAATATTTTTAAAATACATTGTATGGCCTGCATGATACCCCTAACCCGATCGTTGCATTAGCACATCTTGTTCTCGTCCCGTTCAGTGAAACGAACTCGTTTGGATGGCTACGTACACACACATGCATCCGTTCTTAGGGGTATGCATTTTCGTTACCCGGATATCCAATTTTAGTTTTGGTCGACACGTATATTTTTCGTATTTTGAAACTGAATTTTTAGACCCGACCCGGACATGTTTTGGACTAAGTTTGTATTTACCAAAATATCATATTTTTTTATTAATACAATATTTTAATTATTTTTTTAACATTGTTTAAAATTTAAATAACTAACGAATCTTTTTAAATTAAAATCTTAACCATTTAAAAAAAATTCATAACAACCTCTCTCTCCCTCTGACCCCACCACTCACTCTCTCTCCTCTATAGAAGATTTACATTATTTTTATATATTAAATTCTATACCAACAGTTTCTAACCCCAACTATCCCAGCTCTCTCTCTCTCTCATATATAATATTCCCTTATAATTTCCTTTTATATTTTACCCTATAAAATTAACCCCTCCCCATGCATTTTTCTCTCCTTCTCTCTCTCTCTCTCTCTCCTCTTTCTCTCACCAGTCGCGATTGCTATTCCTCGCGATCCCCTCACCTTCCTTCTTCCCTTACACCCACCTCCCTTCTTCTTCCCTTTCTTCTTCTTTTAAAATTCTGCCGCCTCACCCCCTCGTGAACCCTATCCCTGGCTCCTGCCCTCGCCGCGCGCCGCCTCCACCCTCGTCGCTCACCTTTTTCATCTCCCTCTCCTCCTTACCCTACCTTCTCCCTGCTCCAACCACCACCTCCGTTCACCGTCATGACGATGAGAACCCACGTCTCAACCATTCTCGTCGCCGACCCTGTCTCCACCGCCACCCATCTCCTCGACCTCACCTCACCGTCGTCTTCTTCTTCTCCTCGTCCTCCTCTCCCGCTCTCGCCTTTCCCAACGAGACTCCCGAGTGACCCCTGCAAACCCAAGAAACACCCGCAACCCATCGCCGACGACCCCACGACCAGTCGTCACCATCCCCGTCACAACCACCACCTCTCCTTCCATATCACCTCCCTCTTCCTCTCCCCTGCACCGAGCAATCCCGACCCCTGCACACCCGATGAGAACTCAAGAAACCCACTGTCTCGCCGTGAAACCTCACCGGAAAACCCACGACCCATCGTCGTCATCCCCTCGCCTTCTTCTCTACCCCAGAACCCAAACCCAGAGCCACACCAAACCCCGGCATTTCCTTTTCTTCTTCTTCTTCTACTTCTTTTTTTCTCTTGCTTCTTGTATTCGCGTTTCCGATCGTCGCCGGAGCCGTGACCGTCGTTGCCGATCCAGACGATCCAGTGAACGACCCTTGCTCGTGGGATCACTCTCTTGCCTTGCTTAGACCCGTCCCGCATGCCGAGTGTGTGTTGCGACGTTTTACCGACGTCGGACGTGCCGTACATATCCGTTTTGTGATCCATCAAGGCAAGTTTATCTTGCTACATGCTATGTTACTGTATTTACATCTATTTGAATAAATATAACACTTGTATTTTAAATCATGCATCCCATGTTTAGTTTTACAGTTTTACGACATCCGTATGCATCCGTACAAGTTATTTCACATCTAGTACATGCAAACCTATCTTGTTACATACTATATTACAATACACTGCACCCAATGGAATATTTACATCTCATATTGTTTAGTTGTACATCCTGCATTTACCGGTTTATCATTTTACTGTTATATGACGTCCGTGTGCATCCGTATCATTATTTACATGTCTAGTCGCATGCTAAATCATCTTGCTACTGCTAGGTATAGTATTATGCATCCATATGAGTAAAATGTTACCCGTTTATCACATTATACATCCATACTGAAGTTTTACTGTTTTCGGATACTCGTTTGCATCCATATCATTTAAAATATATATAACTGCATCTATAGATCACATTAATTCATATTATTATTGTAGTAACACCCCATGCATAATAAAGTGCATCCTAATTAGTAATGGAACTGTAAATGTAACCCCTAATCGATATTTGTGCATCCATACCATTAATTCTATATCTATTCGAATACCATGTCACATTATTACATATTGTTGTTATATCGACACCCCATGCTTGATATTGTACACCCTACATAGTCATGATGTAACCGCTAATCGATATTTGTGCATCCTGCTTTTATTGTACATCCGTACTTCCACCCTGATTCAATACTGCTACAGTTTGATTACGAGCATTCGCTTGATACATATACACTACTTGACATGACCTGATACACCATTACTTGACATGACCTGATACATGTACACTACCTGACGTGATCTGATATATCACTACTTGACATGTTACCTGATTCTGTTTATAAAGCCGACAATCCTGACATATTGTCCCGGTGGACATATCCTGTTGTCTGTATAGACAAACCTGTTCCTGCTTGATCCTGTGTTGGTATTAGCTTTAAATTTATCAATACTTGACTTAAACACATAACTTAGGGGTATGGGGAAATCAATGATGAAACCTGACTTATAACTCGACAGTTCGATACTTATACTGATCAGTTTTACGGGCTAGGCCAGCCCCGGAATGATGCTGCTGACATCATTCGTCTGTACATGTTACCTGTTTACTGCCTAGCGGCACGTCTCGGATTCAGCCATAGAGTCTTGACCGTGGTCCCGGGCATGCACGGGATACTATTGAGTTACATCGACAATTCATCAAATTGATTTCACAGACTTGAGAGTTGTTAACCTAGCAGCACAATTTAGTTTCACCGCTGCACTTCACATATACTGTTACACTTCACTGTTCTATATCCCTGTTCACTTACTACATTCATGTTACTTTTTATAATTCATGCCTGCATGAATTGTTACCCCCTGATTATATTATTATTGATTTTATGACGCACTGACGTCTGGGTCTTGCATGGCCCAGATTCTCTACCTTTGTCGCAGGCTGATCAGGAGTATTTCCGCCGTCAGGCCGAGCAGTGAGGATCCTGTTAGTATCCAATTAGTTTAGTTATTTTCGTACTTTCCAGATGTTATTGTTTATTGGATTTATTGCTTCCGCATATTATTTCTTGACTCATTATTTCTGGATTATGGACATGTACTAGATAGTTCTTTTATCTTCCTGTTCTTGATATCTATAGACAGCCGTAATATGACTATGGAGGGATGTTTCCTAGCCACAGGTAGCATGGTTGGCTCTGTCACGTTCCGATCTTAGCGCACTCTGGGAAGCGGAGCGTAATAGGGTTTGTTTGGTATCAGAACCATAGGATTTAGGTTAATCGGGTTTGATTCTTCTGTAGTTGGGTATTGGACCCAATACACGAATCAGAAAGCCTGTAATTAGGAGCATGTCCTGCCATATTGTTATCGTGATTCTTGAATCATATCTTTCTCTTGATCCTTGTCTTGACGATATGCAAACGACTTTGCATCTCGGCTTGAATCCTTTTGATTCCTTATTGTTTCTCTCGTCCTATTCTTTTGATTCTGATACTAGGATTTGAGCGACTTGAGCGGAATTATGTGATTGTATCCATGAACTGCGGCATGGTTACAATGCGGTACTCTATTTAAGTAACTTGGAGTCCTAGTCTTGATTCATCTCCTTGTTTTATAGTCATTACATTACCTTCCTTCTCTCGGTTTCATTGCTTACCAGTTCATGTTTTGCAGATTTCTTGGTGATCGATACCGGCAGTTATGATGTTGTCTTGGGAATGGATTTTCTCGGCACTTTCCATGCTCACATTGATTATAGGGCAAAGAAAGTGATTTTCCAGATTACCGGACATCCGGAGTTTGTTTTTGCTGGAGGTAACAGTTCTGTCGGGCCATTCGAGTTTAGGGCTAGGCCGACAAAAAGTGTTCTTTCGTCAATGGAAGTTGATAAGGAGGAAGCGCCAGCTGTAGTTCGAGAGTTCATGGACATGCTCGAGGACATCTCGGGTTTACCACCAAAACGAGATGTGGAGTTCGCGATCGATCTTGTTCCTGGTGCAGCGCTAATTTCAAAGGCGTACTATCCAATGGCACCAGTGGAGTTGGAAGAAGTCAAGAAGCAGGTTACCGAATTACTTGAGAAGGGTTGGATCCACAGTAGTAATTCACCTTGGGGAGCTCTAGTTCTTCTAGTAAAGAAGAAAGATGGCACAAGGAGGATGTGCATCGATTATCGAGAATTAAACCGCGTGACTATTAAGAACAAGTTCTCGATCCTTCGCATTGGCGAATTATTCGAGCAACTCAGTGGCGCGAGGGTATTCTCGAAGCTGGATTTACGATCCAGATATCATCAAGTCCGAGTTAAATCAGAGGATATTTGCAAGACTGCGTTCCGAACTCGGTATGGACATTACGAGTATTTAGTGATACCATTCGGAGTCACGAATGCACCGGCAATATTTATGGACTTGATGAACCGAATCTTTTCACCGTTCTTGGACCAGTTTATAGTGGTGTTCATCGATGATATTCTGGTCTACTCGAGGAGCCTAGAAGAGCATGCGGAACACTTGAAGATCGCACTGCAGACATTGAGGCAAGAAAAATTGTATGCAAAGATGAGCAAGTGCGAGTTTTGGCTTGAAGAAGTGATGTTTTTGGGGCATGTCGTATCCGGAGATGGTATCGCCGTGGATCCTGAGAAGATTGCAGCAGTTCAAGATTGGCCGATTCCGAAGAACGTAGCAGAGATCAAAAGTTTCTTGGACTTGCCAAGTATTACAGAAGGTTCGTAGAGAATTTTGCTCGATTGGCTGAGCCTTTGACCAAGATTACACAGAAGGAAGTACCGTTCGTATGGACGGATAGATGTGCATCATCTTTTGAGATGTAAAGCAAAGATTGATAACCGCTCCTATTTTGACCGTACCAGACGGTTCCGGAGGATTGGTGATTCACAGCGACGCATCTGGGAAAGGTTTGGGATGTGTTTTGATGCAGCATGGGAAGGTTATAGCTTACGCATCGAGACAATTGAAGATCCATGAGAAGAATTACCCAACTCATGATTTGGAGTTTGCAGCAGTGATTTTCGCTTTGAAGATTTGGAGACACTACTTATTGGGCGAAAGGGTTAAAGTATTCACCGACCATAAAAGTCTGAAGTACGTGTTCACACAGAAAGAGCTTAACATGAGGCAGCGTAGATAGTTAGAGCTGATGGCTAACTATGATCTTGATCTTAAGTATCATCCGGGGGAAGTTAATGTAGTGCCGGATGCGCTTAGTCGGTTACCAGCAATTCGGATGTTGACTGCACAGAAGGAGCTTATCAAAGATTTTCGGAGATTCGAGTTGGAGATCGTGCTACCGCATTCTTCGGGACAGTTGATGCAGCTGCAAGTACAGTCGTCATTGATCGATAATATTAAAGCAGCGCAGTCGCAGGACCCAAGATTGCAAAGGGTTCGAGAACAGGTTGAAGCTGGACTTCGAACGGACTTTATGATTCATGAAGATGGTTCGTTGCGATATGGTAGCCGTTTGTGTGTGCCTAAAGGAGACATTCGTGAAGAAGTTATGAAGGAGGCACACAGCTCTGCATATTCCGTACATCCAGGAGGCACGAAGATGTACCGTGATCTACGACAGCATTTCTGGTGGGAAGGTATGAAAAGGGAGATCGCCCGTTTTGTAGAAAAGTGCTTGGTGTGTCAGCAAGTTAAGGCTGAACATCAAAAGATAGCCGGTTTATTGCAACCACTTCCGATTCCTCAATGGAAGTGGGAATATATAACCATAGATTTCGTGGCAATTTTACCGTGGAGTCCAGGGGGCAACAATGCAATTGGGTGATTGTTGATCGATTGACCAAGGTAGCTCATTTCGTACCGTTTTGAGTTGGTCAGTCAACTGAAGCGTTAGCAGAACGGTACGTGCAGGAGATTGTGAGATTGCATGGAGTACCTGTGAGCATCGTTTCCGACTGTGACACCCGATTCTTATCGCACTTCTGGAGGAGCTTACAGAAAAGTTTGAAGACGCGATTGAAGTGTAGCACTGCTTATCATCCTCAGATAGATGGCCAGTCGGAGAGAATGACCCAAACTCTTGAAGACATATTGAGAGCTTGCATGTTAGACTTCAAGGGTTCATGGGAGGATCATCTACACTTGGTGGAGTTTTCGTACAACAACAGTTTTCAGGCGACTATTCAGATGGCTCCATTCGAAGTATTGTATGGTCGCAAGTGTCACTCACCTGTTTGTTGGGACGATATTGGAGAGCGAAGATTGTTAGGACCGGATTTGATCGTGCAAACCGTGGAGAAAGTTAATACTATCCGAAATCATATGAAGGCAGCACAAGATCGGCAGAAGAGTTGGGTCGATACATCGAGAAGACCTCTAGAGTTCGCTGTTGGTAATCTTGCGTTCTTAAAGATATCACCGATTAGAGGAGTGATTCATTTTAGGAGTTGAGACAAGCTTAGTCCTCGATTCGTAGGGCCTTTCGAGATTTTGGAGCGTGTTGGAGAAGTGGCTTATCGATTGGCGTTACCACAATCTTTGGCGAATGTTCATGACGTGTTTCATATATCTCAACTCCGTAAGTATGTTCGAGATGAAACACACGTGCTGGATCATTCGGAGCTGACTGTAAGAGAGGATTTGACCTTTGAGGAACGACCAATGTTGATTGTTGATAGAAGAGAAAATGTCCTTAAGAACAAGGTTATCCCTCTCGTACTAGTTTCTTAGGGAAATCGCTCGTATGGAGAATCGACTTGGGAACGAGAAGACGAGATTCGACAGAAGTTTCCAGATCTCTTCCTATAGTTTCATGTTTGTTTATCTTTTCTTGTTTTAGGAATTTCAAGGACAGAATTCTTTTTGTAGTTGGGTATAATGTAACACCCTAGTTCAGTTATACCAGTTCTAGTTCAAGTATTTCTTTATTTATGGTATTTTCCTCATTTATTGTGTTTTGGGTGTGAATAGTGTTTTGACATCTGTATTTGCATCCGACCCGACCCACATGATTGAAACCAGTTTTGATTCAAGTTTATGATTTATCCTGACTTGTTACGTATACTGGTGCACTTTCATGTATACTGCATACTGGCATTGTATCTGGCATTTGCATTTTTACAATATAACATTTTAAGTCACATAAAATATTTTAAAAATACATTGCATGGCCTGCATGATACCCCTAACCCTGTCGTAGCATCCGCGCATCTTGTTCTCGTCCCGTTCAGTGAAACGGACTCGTTTGGATGGCTACGTGCACATACGTGCATCCGTTCTTGGGGGTATGCATTTTCGTTACCCGGATATCCAATTTTAGTTTTGGTCGACATGTATATTTTTCGCATTTTGAAACTGAATTTTTAGACCCGACCCGGGCATGTTTTGGACTAAGTTTGTATTTACCAGAATATCAAATTTTTTTATTAATACAATATTTTAATTATTTTTTTTAACATTGTTTAAAATTTAAATAACTAACGAATCTTTTTAAATTAAAATCTTAACCTTTTAAAAAAAATTCATAACAACCTCTCTCTCCCCCTCTGACCCCACCACTCACTCTCTCTCCTCTGTATAAGATTTACATTATTTTTATATATTAAATTCTATACCAACGGTTTCTAACCCCCACTATCCCAGCTCTCTCTCTCTCTCATATATAATATTCTCTTATAATTTCCTTTTATATTTTACCCTATAAAATTAACCCCTCCCCATGCACTTTTCTCTCTCTCTTTCCTTCTCTCTCTCTCTCTCCTCTTTCTCTCACCGATCGCGGTTGCTATTCCTCGCAATCCCCTCACCTTCCTTCTTCCCTTACACTCACCTCCCTTCTTCTTCCCTTTCTTCTTCTTTTAAAATTATGTCGCCTCACCCCCTCGTGAACCCTATCCCTAGCTCCTGCCCTCGCCACGCGCCGCTTCCACCCTCATCGCTCACCTCTCTCGTCTCCCTCTCCTCCTCACCCTACCTTCTCCCTGCTCTAACCACCACCTCCTTTCACCGTCATCACAATGAGAACCCACGTCTCACCCATTCTCGGCGCCGACCCTGTCTCCACCGCCGCCCATCTCCTCGACCTCGCCTCACCGTCATCATCTTCTTCTCCTCGTCCTCCTCTCCCACTCTCGCCTTTCCCAACGAGACTCCCGAGCGACCCCTGCAAACCCAAGAAACACCCGTAACCCATAGCCTCCATAGCCGGCGACCCCATGACCAGTCGTCACCATCCCCGTCGCAACCACCACCTCTCCTTTCATATCACCTCCCTTTTCCTCTCCCCTGCACCGAGCAATCCCGACCCCTGCACACCCGACGAGAACTCAAGAAACCCACTGTCTCGCCATTAAACCTTGCCAGAAAACCCACGACGCATCGTCGTCATCCCCTCACCTTCTTCTTTACCCCAGAACCCAAACCCAGAGCCACACCAAACCCCAGCCCTTCCTTTTCTTCTTCTTCTTCTTCTTCTTCTTCTTCTTCTTTTTCTATTCTCTTGCTTCTTGTATTCGCGTTTCCGATCGTCGCTGGAGCCGTGACCGCCGTTGCCGATCCAGACGATCCAGTGAACGACCCTTGCTCGCGTGATCACCCTCTTGCCTTGCTTGGACCAGTCCCGCGTGCCGTGCGTGCGTTACGACGTTTTACCAATGTCGGACGTGCCGTGCATATCCGTTTTGTGATCCATCGAGGCAAGTTTATCTTGCTACATGCTATGTTACTGTATTTACATCTATTTGAATAAATATAACACTTGTATTTTAAATCATACATCCCATGTTTAGTTTTACAGTTTTACGACATCCGTATGCATCCGTACAAGTTATTTCACATCTAGTGCATGCAAACCTATCTTGTTACATACTATATTACAATACACTGCACCCAATGGAATATTTACATCTCATATTGTTTAGTTGTACATCCTGCATTTACCGGTTTATCATTTTACTGTCATATGATGTCCGTGTGCATCCGTATCATTATTTACATGTCTAGTCGCATGCTAAATCATCTTGCTACATGCTAGGTATAGTATTATGCATCCATATGAGTAAAATGTTACCCGTTTATCACATTGTACATCCATACTGAAGTTTTACTGTTTTCGGATACCCGTTTGCATCCATATCATTTAAAATATATATAACTGCATCTATAGATCATATTAATTCATATTATTATTGTAGTAACACCCCATGCTTAATAAAGTGCATCCTAATTAGTAATGGAACTGTAAATGTAACCCCTAATCGATATTTGTGCATCCATACCATTAATTCTATATCTATTCGCGTACCATGTCACATTATTACATATTGTTGTTATATCGACACCCCATGCTTGATATTGTACCCCCTACATTTTCATGATGTAACGCCTGATCGATATTTGTGCATCCATGCTTTTATTGTACATCCGTACTTCCACCCTGATTCAATACTTGCTACAGTTTGATTATGAGCATCCGCTTGATACATATATACTACTTGACATGACCTGATACACCATTACTTGACTTGACCTGATACATGTACACTACCTGACGTGACCTGATATATCACTACTTGACATGTTACCTGATTCTGTTTCTAATGCCGACAATCCTGACATGTTGTCTCGATGGACATATCCTGTTGTCTGTATAAACAAACTTGTTCCTGCTTGATCCTGTGTTGGTATTAGCTTTAGATTTATCAATACCTGACTTGAACACATAACTTGGGGGTATGGGGAAATCAATGATGAAATCTGACTTGTAACTCGACAGTTCGATACTTATACTGATCAGTTTTACGGGCTAGGCCAGCCCCGGGATGATGATGCTGACATCATTCGTCTGTACATGTTACCTGTTTACTGCCTAGCGGCACGTCTCGGATCCAACCCGAGATTCTTGACCGTGGTCCCGGGCATGCACGGGATATTATTAAGTTACATCAACAATTCATCAAATTGATTTCACAGACTTGAGAGTTGTTAACCCAGTAGCACAATTTAGTTTCACCGCTGTACTTCATATATACTGTGACACTTCACTGTTCTATATCCCTGTTCACTTACTACATTCATGTTACTTTTTATAATTCATGCCTGCATGACTTGATACCCCCTGATTATATTATTATTGATGTTATGACGCACTGACGTCTGGGTTTTGCATGGCCCAGATTCTCTACTTTTGTCGCAGGCTGATCAGGAGTATTTCCGCCGTCAGGCCGAGCAGTGAGGATCCTGTTAGTATCTAGTTAGTTTAGTTATTTCCGTACTTTCCAGATGTTATTGTTTATTGGATTTATTGCTTCCACATATTATTTCTTGACTCGTTATTTCTGGCTCATGGACATGTACTAGATTGTTCTTTTATTTTCCTATTCTTGATATCTATAGACAGCCGTAATGTGACTGTGGAGGGATGTTTCCTAACCACAGGTAGCATGGTTGGCTCTGTCACGTGCCAATCTTAGCGCACTCTGGGAAGCGGGGCGTGACCGGCGGTTAGACAGGATTCGTCTCTCCCGGTATTGAGGGTTGATATCGCGCTGTATATGGAGAGCTATTACGCAAAGTCCCTGACCAGGGCAAACGAGATTTACTGGTAGGTTCCAGTAGTTTCTCAAGGTGTAATGGTCTTCACTCCGACACGACTTATACCGTTATTAGGGGTCTGACGTTTACCGCCCCCCTAGGCCCGATATGCGATTGTCCTAGACGAACAGACCGGACTGTACGGAGATTATCACATCAGGCTCAGTGGGAGTTCGGATGGGTTTCCTCATCGTCCTTCTTATCGACATCTACGTGGGAACCGTTACGTACAGCTAGTACCGCTTGCGGCCTGTGGTTAAACCCACTGCCAGCGTAGTGTCGAGTCTTTAGAGTCCCACACAAAGAGTTTCCCTGCACCGGGCAAAAGGTGTAGAGGTTGTATGGTTTTACGGCAGGGCCGCGATCACTTAGGTACATTTGTGCACGTACTATGGTCGGACAGATAATACTAGTGGGTTTTGGTTTAAGCCGGATCCTAGTATTATACAGATGGATTTATTCAGTCTCAGTTTATCCGTGTTTTTCGGAAATACGGATGGGAGGGCAGTCTCGTAATTTGTCGGGAAGCTTCTAGAAGGAGGTGACTTATTTGTGTTTATTTCTTTTTAGATTTAAACTAAATGAGGTGGAGGAAATGAGGTGTAATTATCATTAATTACACCATGACATGATTCATCTCAAGAATTAAATGAAGCATGGATGATATTTGTGCAAGATATTTTAGATGCTTCATAATAATTCAAATTGAGTCAAGGTTCAATTCATTATCACAAAACACTTCTCTCTCCTCAAGTCTTCATCTTCTTCCTCAGACCCTAAAAGCTCTCATGAGTTGAGAATCCTAGGGTTTAAAGTGACTAAGTAATCCATCTAAATACTCTACACTCTCTAGGACTTCTAGATTAGCAAACTAGAAGCCGTAGTTATCTCAGATTCGAGATAGGAACTCGAACTATAGACTCTCGGGTGGATCGTCTTTGATTCGAGGAGGCCGTTGAGGTACCCTTGTTCCATAGAGCCTACGAGGTGTGGAGGATAGCGATGAAGACCCGAAGGACAAGTAACGTGAGGTATAATTTCGAAACAGAGTAGTTAAACCTCTCGTAGTTTGCTAGTAATGGTTTAGACACGATCCGTGTGCTCAAGTCCGTATAACGAAGCTATGATAATTGTTTTTCATATATTCCGCCTCCCCGCATACACGTGGGGTGCGTGATATGGACTTACACCTACAGGTTCGCTTATCTTTCGGCCAGGCCAGTGTTGGCACTTCGGAGGGAGGTTCCCCGTGTTTTTGCATGGACCTAATTAAATAACCTTGTTTTCCCAGAGGCGTAGCCCCGTTAACACCTTTCTAGACACCTACTTGATTAGCTAATTGCAAAGTGAAAAATTCTCCCGAAGAGTAGCAGATAGTCACAGTAGAATCAGGACCCAACTATCATTGTGTGATAATTTTGAAGGAAGCCTACCAAAAACACCACACTCCAGAAGGTATGCAACACTGGCAAGTTTCCTGTTTGTTTGAAACTCCCAATGTGATTTTTGCCCTGAGCGCTTATAATCTCGACGAAGGTCAAAACATCATAAGTCGCAATCAAGTTCAACCCGTCATTGTCCAGATTAATCTAGACCCATTCGTACAAGCCCTTGACGAAGGTCAAAATAGTTGTACGCCTGTTCTAAATTAATGCATTTATCTATGTTACAGATAAGAACCCACAAGCTACCAAACACTATGCCTTGTTGAAGGTCAAAACACATAGCATGAATACTAGTAGATACTTATCTGAAATGACGGAGGGTTACAGCTAGTTTTGGCGAAAACCGTTAACGTAATGAACTTGATATAGTCGAAGGAATCGAATAGCTTTTGAAAAGGAGTGGTTTAAGCTCCGCTTTTTAAAAGTTGTTTTTGAAGAAAACTGAGTGGTTTTGCAATTGTTCCAACACGTCAGATTTTAGCTTTATTACTTTGCATTAATCAATATTAATGCGGTCACATCAATTAACCTTATCATTGCAGAAAGAAACAAAAATAGAATGCACGCTTATGCCATCCGCATTCGCCACGGGGCCCCATCATGCACCGTTAGAATACTTAACTAACGGCAGAGCGGGGGCTGGACTAGCGCGGATGAAAAACTTAAGCAACGTTTATTATATATATACAGCCATTCGTCTCACGCAATAATATCCATTCCAGATCACAGCATAGCAACACTGATGAATATATTGGATATACTAGGATTTCCCTATTTTGTTTTAGCCTATTACGAAAAACGGATTCCACGGTGTAGGGTGTTTTTCGTCACCCCATTGAGATGGGAATACGCGCGCTTGTCAGGCGCATTATAGATTCCCCCTGCCTAGAGTAGGCTGAGGTTTATTGATTGTAGTGATCCGAATCTCCGGCAGCCGCGGACTAAGCTGCCGTTAGTTACCCCTCGCCTTTGGAGCGAGGGAACTTCCGATTGACGGGTTAAACTGGTCATGCAAACTCAATGTGCAGTGTTGTGTTTTGAAGGGGTTTTGGATATATCGGGGGCACCGCAGAGTTTTTACAGGGGTCCCGCTATCCGGATAGCGGGCTGGGGGTCAAGAGGGCTAGCAGCCCCCTTGCGGGGTGCGGGGCAGCGCCCCGTTAGAAATTTTTTTCTAACAGGGACAGTGTCATGAAGTATGTGTGTGTGTACATATGTATATATATAAAAAGGGGGAAAGGCATCCAAAGGATGCGTGGGGCCAGCGCCAGCACTTTGAGCGCGCTAGTGCACTGAGTGCTAACGTGCCACGTGTCAGTACGTGGGCACTCGGGCGCTAGCGCTCTGAGCGCAAGAGCGCTAGCGCGCCACGTGTCAACACATAGGCGCAAGCGCGCTAGCGCTTTGAGTGCAAGCGCGCTAGCGCGCCACGTGTCAGCACGTGGGCGCTGTTCATACCAGAATATTGCATTATTATATTTCCCATTCTTATTCTTTTTATAAATAAACAGGTACTTTTGACGCATGTCTGCTACATGTTACAGGTTACAGGTTCTTAGACAGAAAACAGTGAAAAAGACAAAAGATGATACAAAAAAGAGACTTTTGACCAACAAGTAGAAGGATCCTAGTCAAGCCTATACGAAGAACAGTTCATAATGTACAAGGCAACGCAAGGTCCAAGATTGCGATGCGAACGGTTAAAGGTCCACTACAAGTATTCACTGGGAGATCTGGAAAGAACCTAGAAGCCAATTTGAGAAACAACCTGCAGAAACAGGAAGACCAAGTCAAGAAGAGACAGTACAATAAAACTCAAAGCCCAAGCTTCCAAGATGGCCGCGGAACCGCGGCCAAACCCTGGCTGCGGCCGCGGTTCCGCGGCCGTGTATTGCCCGGGGTTTGTAAATTTTTTACCAAAATAAATAGACGGCGCTAACTAGTCTTCCTAAGGGCTAATTTTGTAATTTCAGACATGCGAAACAAAATGTAACCTAGGGTTTCTATTTCCTATAAATAGAACTCTAATCATTGTAAAAACTTTATGCCTCCTTTTAATAAAAATTCAGAAATTCTTTTTGGAGAGCATCGGTGTTTCCTTTCCATTCAGAAATTCAGATCTGACAACCCTGCATGGATGATTGGATGGATGCATCTGTAAGTAGATTTAATTTCTCGCCCTAGTGTAGATTTCAATTCTTTGCCCTAGGTAGATTTAATTCCTTGCCCTAGGAACTTGTTTAGGGTTTAGCTTTAGGGAAGGATTTTGAGAGATGAGATCTCTCATCCCTTTCTTACCCACCAAATATTTACAATAGGACTCCATGCATACACACACATACCGCGCCCTACGGCATCCTACCCCTCGAGGTACCGATGACACCGTAGTGTAAAAGCCCGGTTGCGCGCGTTTTCCATGGAGGTTAGGGTAAGGATCTCTAAAGGAAGGACAAGAACCTAGAGGAAGGAACACCTTCCCGAATGGATCTAATCCCCTTTATTGATAATTACCATAACTCCTCACAGATCTTCATTCGGGTATAGAAAGCGTTGAGATTTAATTGCATTTCCAAACCATCCCTAAACCTAACCCTAGCAAGAATAGATCTAGATAATTGCCCTAGGTTAATTAGATTTTTAGATTTAATAACAACTCTGAACATCCTTCGGAATTAACTCGTAAGAACGAATCGGAGATTCACAACATCCCTATGGACCGACCCGTACTCACCGGCTAGCTGCAAAGCGACGCCGTTCTTGATTGCGGTTACAAATATTTTTGATCTATCTTTTAAAAAGCGCAAGCACGCTAAATCACTCAAATCAAATGGCGCCGTTGCCGGGGATGGCGTAGAACTTTCCTTTTCGCGATTTCGGGTTAATCATAAAATTTAAAAAAATCTGAAAAATCTGAAAAAATCAAAAAAATATAAAAATATATATAATTTGTTATTTTTGGAAGGGATACTTTGTGGTTGAATTTTTGCAGGATATACAAATTCGGATCTAGAGATTTTCAGAAAGCAAAACAGGAAACAAAATATCGGAACAGAAGAGATTTTGAACAACAGAACGGTGCAAATTTTTTGGAGCAGTGAACCCCCCATACCGCCGCGATTCCGCGGCCAAAACCCACCTTAGGCCGCGGAATCGCGGCCTTCTTGTCGAATCGTCGCACCAAAATTTTTCTGGGGATCCAAAAAGTTCAGGGGACCGCGGAACCGCGGTGTTAGAGCAAATTTGCCGCGGAAACGCGGCTATCTCGAGGCTTCATCTGAGGAAAATTTTTCTGTAAGCCCCACTGTCTCTTTTCTGTATATTTTGAAATATATTTTCTGGAAATGCCTGCAGGATTTTTTGCACTTTAGAAATATATTCCCTTCCAAATAACGATCTTGTGCAGGATTTTTGGGCCCCGCTTGAAATAAAATAGATTGCAAGTAATATTTTGCTGTTGCATATTTTATGTTGAAAATCTTTTTGCAACAAATTTTTCCTAATAAAGAGAAAAATAAAAAAAAAGAATGAGGAAAATTTTGTAGAAACTTGCAAAGTTTTTTGGCCGCAAATATATCCTTGCACCATAAACTTTCTTTCTTTCCCCTTACTTACAACATGGGTACCCCACATAATAAATCAATAGCCGAACTTTGGTATCCCCAGCCTAATTTTGTGTCGTACGTCAATTTGTTCGGTCAATTTAAAGACGATCCTTCCTTGCCTAAAATATCTTTGAAAGATCAAATAGAAGCGTCTAGAAGAAACAGTTTGACTTTTCAACCCACTTTGTGTCAATCAAGTCAATCTTTACCACCTCCATATGTTGATACCACTTTTTCAAGTCCTTCTGTCACTCCTAAACCGATGTCCATTGCTGAGCATATTGCTTAATCACGCAGTCGATCTTTTACCCCTCTCCACTCATCTAGTTCTAGGGATCCACACGACTATTCACCTTTTTATCCACATGTTGACTCTACCCCTGTCCAATCATCCACTTCCTACCAGTCCTACCCAACCTTCCCATCTTCACTAGACACTGTTTCTACACAGCCTGTTGGGAGTTTTGTATATCCACACCATTTTGAATCTTTTACCGAAACCCCCTCACCACCTAAGTCTAGTTTGGAAGAGTCGTTGGAGGCATATATCGCAGCAACAAACAAAATGACTAGGAATTTGGAATCGTCCGTGGCCGCCCTTATGCAACCTAGTGAAACGGTAGCTAGTTTCCCGCTAGCTTCAAATTTTTCAATGTATAAGGAGGCGGTTGGACAGAGTGAGAATGAGAGAGGATTTCCAAATCAAACCTACCCTTACCCAATTGAAGCCCACAACTCTAGTTTTCCATCGAATATCCTAAATGATTCACAAGTTCAAAATAAAAACGAGTTGTGTGATTTTGTAGTGTTTGATTTGCCAAATTGTGAGGAACCCCTTTCGAGTGAAACCGCACCTAATCCTTTCGATCTTTACACCTCCCATCTAGAACCTAAATCGATAGATATCCATGCTTTTGATGAGGTGTCTAAGAAAATTGATTTTCACTTGATTGGGGATATAAACGCCGGGAATATTTCGGATGATGAACCTATCGATTTAATTGAGATTTTATGTTCAAATCATCATCCCGAGTTATTAAATGTTTCTCCCGAATCTCATATGCGTCTTGACTTTGATGATAATGGCATGGATGAGTTGAATTTTGAGGAGAATTATAAGGATAGTATTGAGGAGAGTTTTGAGGACCATATTGAGGTTGAACCATTTTTATTTGATGTGTCTGATTTTCCAATTCATCCTCCTGAATCTTTGACTGTTGTATCAACCTCCCTCCTTTCCATCATTCCGACCACGCTTGAAGACTGTGAGCTTGAAAATTTTTCCTTTGAATCTGATACCGTTCTCACAGATGATAACACTTACGAGTGTTTCACTTTTTCGGACGATATTGATGACTCACTGCCCGAGTTTGAGTCCTTTACATTTTCAGATGAGTTAATTGAACTATCAGACTCGGTTGATTACAGTAGTTTCGAACCATTGATGGAATCTTTTAAGTTCGAGACAGTTTACTACGGTGAGAATGATACTATCCCTAGTTCACTTCCTTTCGTCTTTCCCATTGTTCTGACCGTACAAGAGACCGTTACGCTTTCATCTCCAATACCAAGTTCGGCGTACCCATGTTTTCTTGCGAATCTTGAGGGATTTGATCCCATTTCTCGACGGGTTGATAGGTTAGCGCAATCGCTTTTAACACATCGATCATCACAAATTGCGCTAATTTATTCACTCGATTTACACCCTCAAGATCGCGCGACCCTTCTTTCTCCTTTCCGCCATTCTTCTCCCCCACCGAGACCATATTCTACCCTTCTTCCCACATGGTCTCGTGTGTTTCTCATTTCTTTCCTCTACACCCCATTCTTGCACCAACTATACCATTACCACGATAAAATTTTTGAATGGTTGGTGCTAACCTTTGGCTTGTGTAAGGCCAAGCTTAAGTTTGGGGGGAACCTTGTGTATATATGTATATATATTTTTTGTTTTCTTTTTCTATAAAACAAAAAAAATAAAAAAAATAAAAAAATTGTAAATAAATAAACAGGGGAGTGCCGGTATTTTGACCCTCTTGGTTTAGTATAACAGTGAGGGCACTGTCAAGTTCAAGTTTGGGGGTATGCTCGGTACGTCTTCTTCCTTCGCATTCATGTGTACATATTTTTGCATTTGCATACTTATTTGAAAACCCATAAAAATTGAAAAATTTTGAAAAATTATAAAAATTATTGTATTCAATTTTGGCTAATTGACTTGAGTTTGACAAATAAGTTAACTGGCTAGGAACAACTAGATCTTAGACTTAGTGAATTAAAAACCCTAAAAATAACATTCCTTAAAGTTTAACGGTAGAAAGTATATGCCTTGTAGTTTATTTAGAAATAGGCAAATTTTGGGTTCACTTCTTAGGCTAAGTCAAAACAAGGGAAGAGAATTGATGTTCTTATTAGAGTATAAGTTTGAAAAATAGTTCTTAGCTTAAGTCTAGATTCTGAAAACGTATACCCTACAATTTGCACAATCACGCACCTTGAAACTTGGAATAGTAGAAGATACCTTGAAATGCTCTTGTCTAAAGTCCTTAGTACAAAGAAAAAAAAAGTGAATAAAGAAAAGAAAAAAATAAACACTGGTTTTTGTGATTACTTAAGGCTGCAAAAATAGAAAAATATTTAGCGAGGGTGCTTCATCACCTAGTGCCTTAGACCAACTGGTTTGGGAGTCACTGCTAAAGCCTTGGGTGTTGCAAGACTAGGAATTACGCTTAAATGTGCAAACACATCTTGTAATCGGTTGTTGGTACCTCAAGAAGTATTAACGGTCGCATGAAGGATGTGTAAGCAAAAATTCAATTAAAAATTCACCTACTAATAAGTACTTTGGACAACGGACGAGAGTATGATTGCTTGATTTGAATTTCCAAGTGTAGGGGTGACTTTTACACACACGTAGGGGTATGAGACTGGAGTTTAGATGAGAGAAAGGAGTGAAGAATAGAACTTGTATCTTTAGTAGAGTTGATAGAAATTCCTAAGTGGAAATGGAACTTTAGAAGGAAAACTTAAGAGATGCCGAAAGCTGAGTAGGTCTACATAACATATATAATCTTAAGTTAAATAATGAGAAAGTGTGAAGAATATGGGTGGATAATTTGCGGGTCAATGATAATAGAATTCTTAGTTAGAAGACCTAATTGGAGAACAAAAGTCAATGAGCCGAATTGATAGGATTTTGTGGGTAGTATCCGCTGAAAACCCTCAGAAGACAACACTCCTCCTACTAGGGACACCTAGAGGTTTAACGGCTTGTTGCACGTGCTCAGTGCAATCGCGTTTCCCTGCGAAAGTGCGGTTAGGTTTTTTGTAGTGAATAAAAAATAAGTTTGCTCGAGGACGAGCAAAAGATAAGTTTGGGGGTATTTGTTCACACCAGAATATTGCATTATTATATTCCCCATTCTTATTCTTTTTATAAATAAACAGGTACTTTTGACGCATGTCTGCTATATGTTACAGGTTACAGGTTCTTAGATAGAAAATAGTGAAAAAGACAAAAGATGATACAAAAGAGAGACTTTTGACCAACAAGTAGAAGGATCCTAGTCAAGCCTATACGAAGAACAGTTCATAATGTACAAGGCAACGCAAGGTCTAAGATTGCGATGCGAACGGTTAAAAGTCCACTACAAGTATTCACTGGGAGATCTGGAAAGAACCTAGAAGCCAATTTGAGAAACAACCTGCAGAAACAGGAAGACCAAGTCAAGAAGAGACAGTACAATAAAACTCAAAGCCCAAGCTTCCAAGATGGCCGCGGAACCGCGGCCAAACCCTGGCTGCGGCCGCGGTTCCGCGGCCGTGTATTGCCCGGGGTTTGTAAATTTTTTACCAAAATAAATAGACGGCGCTGACTAGTCTTCCTAAGGGCTAATTTTGTAATTTCAGACATGCGAAACAAAATGTAACCTAGGGTTTCTATTTCCTATAAATAGAACTCTAATCATTGTAAAAACTTTATGCCTCCTTTTAATAAAAATTCAGAAATTCTTTTTGGAGAGCATCGGTGTTTCCTTTCCATTCAGAAATTCAGATCTGACAACCCTGCATGGATGATTGGAGGGATGCATCTGTAAGTAGATTTAATTTCTCGCCCTAGTGTAGATTTCAATTCTTTGTCCTAGGTAGATTTAATTCCTTGCCCTAGGAACTTGTTTAGGGTTTAGCTTTGGGGAAGGATTTTGAGAGATGGGATCTCTCATCCCTTTCTTATCCACCAAATATTTACAATAGGACTCCATGCATACACGCACATACCGCGCCCTACGGCATCCTACCCCTCGAGGTACCGATGACACCGTAGTGTAAAAGCCCGGTTGCGCGCGCTTTCCATGGAGGTTAGGGTAAGGATCTCTAAAGGAAGGACAAGAACCTAGAGGAAGGAACACATTCCCAAATGGATTTAATCCCCTTTATTGATAATTACCATAACTCCTCACAGATCTTCATTCGGGTATAGAAAGCGTTGAGATTTAATTGCATTTCCAAACCATCCCTAAACCTAACCCTAGCAAGAATAGATCTAGATAATTGCCCTAGGTTAATTAGAATTTTAGATTTAATAACAACTCCGAACACCCTTCGGAATTAACTCGTAAGAACGAATCGGAGATTCACAACATCCCTGTGGACCGACCCGTACTCACCGGCTAGCTGCAAAGCGACGCCATTCTTGATTGCGGTTACAAATATTTTTGATCTATCTTTTAAAAAGTGCAAGCACGCTAAATCACTCAAATCAGGCGCTCGGGCGCTAGCGCTCTGGGCGCAAGAGTGCTAGCGCTTTGAGCGCTAGCGCACCACGTGTCAGCACGTGGGCGCTCGAGCAGCAAAAGGAACTTGGTCCCTACAATGGGAGTTGTACTCCCAGAAAGGAGCACTTATTATTCTGTGTATGTACGTATGTATGTATGTATGTATATATGAGGAATTAAACTCCTAAGATGTTTTGAAGCTGATGAAGGGATTCTCCCCTTGAACCCTAGTTCTTCCCCAAAGTAGGGTTTCTGGAGATAGGACTCCTTCTTCTTCCTTTGTTGGCCGGATCTTGAAGATCAAGAGATGTGAGATCTAAAAATATCTCCTTTCTGAGATCTGATGGCAGATCCGAGTTCCCCTTTATGGGTTTTGTGGTAAAAAAACTATTTTGTTTTGAAAAAGGAAGAGTAAAACTCTTGATTTAATTGAAAAAAGGGATGAATGTTTAGAACCTTGATGAAGGAGCAGGAGGCACAAAGAACCCTAGTTTTTGGGGGAATGAAAAATTGTATTAGATATTTTCATCATGTTATCTTATATAGGCTTACATATTTACATATAGCCTCTTGGGCTTTACAAAATGGCATTTTGCCTATCCCATGGCTCATGTGCCATTTATTTTTGCACATAAGCCATGGGCTTACAAAAATTTGGCTTTATGCCCATAAAAAAATTACATCAAAATTATTTTTTATATGATCTGCATGGGGAGGCCGGCCGCTTCATGTTCCGGCTCGACTCGGGCATGGGCCCACTTGAGCTGGGCTTGGGCCCACCTGGTTTGGGGTTGACCTTGACTTTGACTTGGTCAACCGGGATGCAATTTTCGACCCCAACAAAGTTCCCCCCATCAATAAATGCACACCACATATTTAGGTCGTGTGCATGAAATTGATGGATCTTCTTTCGCGTGGAGGCGACTTGCTTTGGTTCCCACTTTTTGGGATGCACTGCCCTTTTTACGACATAGACGGTCGACGTTTGACGCGTCTCCGAGACGGAGTGTCCGTGGTAGACGTTTCCCTGGCCCGGAATGATCTGGTTCCTGCTTTGTAGGAAGCCTGCACTTCCTTTTTTACGACATGGACGGTCGACGCTCTGATCCGGAACGATTTGGTTCCCGATTTGTGGGAAGCCTGCACTGCCCTTTTTACGACCTGGACGGTCGACGCTCTGATCCGGAGCGATTTTGGTTCCCGATTTGTGGGAGGCCTGCACTGCCCTTTTTACGACCTGGACGGTCGACGCTCTGATCCGGAGCGATTTTGGTTCCCGATTTGTGGGAAGCCTGCACTGCCATTTTTGCGACATGGACGGTCAACGCTCTGATCCAGAGCGATTTTGTTCCCGATTGTGGGAAGCCTGCACTGCCCTTTTTGCGACATGGACGGTCGATGCTCTGATCCGGAGCGATTTGGTTCCCGATTTGTGGGAAGCCTGCACTGCCCTTTTTACGACCTAGACGATCGACGCTTGACACGTCTCCGAGACGGAGTGTCCGTGGTAGACGTTTCCCTGGCCCGGAGTGATCTGGTTCCTGCTTTGTAGGAAGCCTGCACTGCCCTTTTTGCGACATGGACGGTCGACGCTCTGATCCGGAGCGATTTGGTTCTCGATTTGTGGGAAGCCAACACTGCCCTTTTTGCGACATGGACGGTCGACGCTCTGATCCGGAGCGATTTGGTTCCCGATTTGTGGGAAGCCTGCACTGCCCTTTCTGCGACCTGGACGGTCGACGCTTGACGCGTCTCCAAAACGGAGTGTCCGTGGTAGATGTTTTCTTGGCCCGAAGTGATCTGGTTCCTGCTTTGTAGGAAGCCTGCACTGCCCTTTTTGCGACATGGACGGTCGACGCTCTGATCCGGAGTGATTTGGTTCCCGATTTGTAGGAAGCCTGCGCTGCCCTTTTTACGACATGGACGGTCGACGCTCTGATCCGGAGCGATTTGGTTCCTGATTTGTGGGAAGCCTGCACTGCCCTTTTTACGACCTGGACGATCGACGCTTGGCGCATCTCCGAGACGGAGTGCCCGTGGTAGACGTTTCCCTGGCCCGGAGTGATCCGGTTCCTGCTTTGTAGGAAGCCTGCACTACCCTTTTTGCCACATGGACGGTCGACGCTTGATTTGACTTTCTCTGCTTCTTGCAGTGTCAGGGGTGAACTTGACTTGCTCCGCTTTCTGCGGTGTCAAGATTGGATTCTGACTTGCTCCGCTTTCTGCGGTGTCGGAGTTGAAGTTGACTTGTTGATTGTGATTTTGGTTGACATCAGCATCGATACACTGGAATATGGCACCAGGAGCGGATCATCATTTGCCATGAGAGGATTTGGGGATTTTGGTTTTTGTTTGGCATCTGCATTGCTGCACTGGAATAATGCCAGGAGCAACTCATCATTTGCCTTGGAAGGATTTAGGAATTGGTTCTTGTTTGGCATCTGCATTGCTGCACTGGAATAATGCCAGGAGCAACTCATCATTTGCCCCGGAAGGATTTAGGAATTGGTTCTTGTTTGGCATCTGCATTGCTGCACTAGAATAATGCCAGGAGCAACTCATCATTTGCCCTGGAAGGATTTGGGAATTGGTTTTTGCTTGGCATCAGTATCGCTACACTGGAATATGGTACCAGGAACGAATCATCATTTGCGCTTGCTTATCAGGAAGCGATGGCTTAGGAGACAGGTTTTAGGTCCCTATCACCTAAGACTTTTCAATTTTGTGAGCCGTAAGGGTCTCACAAAGCATTTCCTCCCTACGGGTCGTAAGGATCCCGTAGGTGTATTTTCTCCTTAGGAGTCGTGGGGACTCCTAAGTGTGTTGCTCCTTTGTGAGTCGTAAGGATCTCACGCGGGAATTTTCTCCTCACAAAGTCGAGAGGACCTTGCGAGTGCATTTTGTAGGGTTCCTAGGCACGCTAATGAGGTCTCACAAGGCATCGACCATGCCAATTTCAAAATTTACGGGTGCCGAGAAACCCTAATACGGATCGTTGACTAGATTTTTAGGCGAAAAAGAAACTAGTTTACAACTAAACTAAAAGAACGGAAATACAACCTTTGTAGATCCGTTTCTCCACCTCCATAGCTCCATGATGAAGTCCTCTCCGCTGTCCAAATCGAACCATGACTCTTGCATCGGCTTCATCGGAGAAAAAGCGGGCTAGGTCATCGACGACGATGCCGAAGATGATCTACGTCGAGGCATCACTAGATCAAGCTCCACCTTCACCAAGCCTTGAAAACTTGTGAAGGAAACACCCGATACTACTTGGCAAGAGGTAGAGGATGAAGAAATAGGAAGTGGGTTCACTTTAGAATTGGATTTCTCACATGATTTCATCACTTGCCATTGATAAGGCAAGCTTTTCTTCTTTGAAGATGAAGAAGAAGAAGATGATAATATTATGATAAGTTATTATGAAAAAGAATAATAAAATCATTCTTATCATAATATTAACCATGGTAATGTGTAGAGAGTTAATCATGGTTGAATGGAATGGTTAGGGTTAAGCATGAGACAAAATGGTCACTTGGTCAAAGTCTTCATGAAGCTTCATGAATGAAAAGAAACCATTTTCTCTTTACATGCCTAAAAAGGAAATAACCTAAATAATTAGTTAAGATAATCAAAACCCTAACCATTTAAATAACCATGGTTTAATTCTTCACACAAAAACCCTAGCAAACATGTATCATCAAACATGATACAATCAAGTGCACAAAAAATATATCACATATACAATGTGCACAATCCAAGTGAGAAAATCCATTTAAAGTGAACCGATACTAGTTAATGCAAAGTAATATATCAAATATATAATCATGCATTAAATCATTAAATCAACACTTGATTCAATGATCCGGTCATATCGTATATATAACCGACTAATATCAACAGTAACAACTTATCGAATCAACACTTGATCCGACAACCCGGCTATATCGCATATAACCGATCAATGTCACAGATCGCGAGAATCGAATACAGTATCACATACTGGTATCTGTTCATACCATAATATTGTATTTTATATTCCCCATTCTTATGCATTTTACAATGAAAACAGATGCTTTTGACGCATGTCTGCTACATGTTACAGGTTACAGGTTTTTGGACAGGAAACAGTGAAAACGATGAAAAGATAATGCAAAAGTGGACTTTAACCAACAAACAGAGAATCTTGATCAAGCCTACATAAAGATCAGTTCACAAAGCAAGATTCAAGATATCGACTCAAAGCGAACGGTTAAAAATCCATTGCGAATTGTTCACTGGAAATCTGGAACTAACCTAGAAGCCCAAATGGAAAATTACATATATAAACAGTAAGAAAAAGTCACCAGAAGACAAACCCAAAAAGCCCAGAGCCCAACTCCAGATTTTGGCCGCGGAACCGCGGCCAAACCAGGCCTCGGGCCGCGGTTCCGCGGCCATCTAGAGCACGGAGTTCGAGAAAAATTGCCAAAATGCTGAGGCGGCGCGGATCTTTGACTTGGTGTTTTCTTAGAGGGCATTTTTGTAAATACAGATGTGCGAATCAAAATGTAACCTAGGGTTTCCTATTATCTATAAATAGGACTCTAATCATTGTAATTTCTCATGCCTCCCTTCATTAATAAAATTTAGAAATCTTTTGGAGAGCATCGGTGCCTCTCTTTAATTCAGAAATTCAGATCTGACAACCCTGCTTTGATGTTTGGAGAGAGCCATCTGTAAGTAATTTAATTTCTTGCCCTAGAGTAGATTTTAATTCCTTGCCCTAGGTAGATTTAATTTCATGCCCTAGGAACTTGTTTAGGGTTTAGCTTTTGGGAAGGATTTTGAGAGATGAGATCTCTCATCCCTTTCGTACCCACCAAATATTTTTATAGGACTCCATGCATACATGCACATACCGCTCCCTACGGCACTCTATCCCTCGAGGTAGCGGTGATACCGTAGTATAAAGGCCCGGGTGTGATGTTTTCCATGGAGGTTAGGGTAAGGATCTCTAAAGGAAGGACAAGAACCTAGAGGAAGGAACACCTTCCCGAACGGATCTAATCCACTTTATTGATAATTACCATAAATCCTCACAGATCTTCATTCGGGTAAAGAAAGCGTTGAGATTTACTACCATTTCCAAATCATCCCTAAACCTAGCCCTAGCAAGAATAGATTTAGTTAATTGCACTAGAATAATTAGGTTTTTAGATTTAATAACTCCGAACACCCTTCGGAATTAACTCGTAAGAACGAATCGGAAATTCACAACATCCCTGTGGACCGACCCGTACTCACCGGCTAGCTGCAAAGCGACGCCGTTCTTGATTGCGGTTACAAATATTTTTGATCTATCTTTTAGAAAGCGCAAGCACGCGCTAAAACACACCAATCAGTATCATTCTCGGTCCCGCACATATCTCATATGCGCTCCTATTTCGTTTCGCTTGAGCCAGGAAACCTCTGTGTAGGACTCTAAAGACTCGTCAATACGCCGGCAGCAGATGATGATCATATCAAACACCCACAAGCCGCAAGCGGTCTGCTAAACGTAACGGCCACCCGGGTATTGAGCGATGAGAAGATCGACGAGCAAGCCCGCTCACCCTCCTGTGAATCCAACCAGTAACACTTACCGTACAGTCCGGTCTAATCGTCTGATATGTCGCATATTTCGCCTAGGGGTGGTAAACGTCAGACCCCAATAGCTCGATAAGTCGTGTCGATATGAGGTCTATAACAATTCGAGAAACTGCTGGTAACACTTACCAGTAAATCTCAGCAACCCTGGCCAGGGATTTCCGGTTATAGCCAATCGAACACAGCGCAACATCAACTCCCTATACCGGGAGAGACGAATCCCCTCCTATCGCTCATTGCCTCCATGTGACTCGAGACTGTACCCAAAAACCACCATTTTGCACGCCCTCTTGGACGTGGTAAGGTGGAAATCAAAGCACAGTGGGAACCACACAAGACTCTATGACGATCTCGGGTCAACAGACTACTCTGTACCAGTGTCACCAGAGAACTGCCATCTGACGTAAGGTATAATACCATCTGGGAGTTCTCGGCGAGTCCGTCCAGTGTACCCAGTCTCCACTGAGCACCCGTATATCATCTCTGATGTCAAACACCAATGGATATGGGATCATCCATCGCCCATCTGTATGGGTCGAGAAGGTATACGCTAGTCTACTCTGGTATATCGATGCCCCGTCTCGATATACCCACGACTAGGGACTTTCAAGGATGTACTTATGGACTACCATGTCCCCATTAGTATGATCCGCATCATAGTCCAGGTAGTCAAGTACACATCCTAAGGGCTTTACCAACATGTAACAGGGAGACAATCAGTGTACACGTTAAGGTAAAGAGCAACCAGATAGCATACTATCATGTCGAGCAAGAAAGTCCTCCCTATATATGTCCCAGCATCCACTACAATATACATCCAATGTACAGTAATGGCCTCTAGGGCATACATATAACTAACACATTTCATCTCCTTTTTTTTTACGAGTTTGCGCCCTTTCGGATTTTCACAAACTCGCCAGTGTTTTTACTCACGGAGCCCTTTCGGGTTTTCATCCGTGCCCATCTTGCTTGTGGACATACCATTTTTTTTATTATTATTTTTTTTATATAAATTTTTTTTGATTTTTTTTTTATTTTTGGTGGGACTTTGAAAGTGGTCTCACCGGTAAGACTTGGGAGAGATAAGGATCGTTTTACGCCCGTGGATTGTATATGGTTTTGCAGGATGTATGATCCAAACCGTAGGGCTGAAAACATTTCAGGACTTTTTTTTTTGCGTCTGCATCGCTGCACTGGAATATGGTACCAGGAGCGACTCTTCATTCGCCGTTGGGGTATGGGATTTGGAATTTGGTTGGCGTCTGCATCGCTGCATTGGAATATGGTACCAGGAGCGACTCATCATTTGCCACGGGAATTTGGATTTTGGCCGGCATCTGCATCGTTACACTGGAATATGGTACCAGGAGCGACACATCATTCACCGTTGCCTATTGGAAAGCGATGGCTTAGGAGACAGGTTTGGGTCCCTATCACCTAAGGCTTTTCAATTTTATGGGCCGTGAGGGTCCCATAAAAGCATTTTCTCCCGACGAGTCATAAGGATCCCGTAGGTGTATTCTCTCCTTAGGAGTCGTGAGGACTCCTAAGTGTGTTTTTCCTTTGTGAGTCGTAAGGATCCCACCAAGGTTTGTTCTCCTCATGCATTGTGAGGACACATGAGTGGGTCTTCCCAATGGACCATAATTCCAAGGGCGGAGACCAGCCGCGTAACTGATGATTACGATGGGGCATGGGTATGATGAGAATTATTTGAGCCCATGGATTGTATACGGTAGTCAATTTGGGGACTGGTCGTAGGGCCGGAAGAATTTTGGGAATTTGAATTTTGGTTGGCGTCTGCATCGCTGCACTGGAATATGGTACCAGGAGCGACTCATCATTCGCCCTTTTTCTTTTTTTTGTTTTGTTTTTGTTTTTTTTTGTTTTACCGCGATTGCTCTATCATTTCAGCTTTTCTTATCGCAAAGATCGCGATTGCCCTATCATTTCGGCTATTTATTCGCGGTTGCCCCATCATTTCGGCTTTATTTTCATTTTTATTTTTACTCGCTGTTTTTTATTGCGAGTTGCCCCATCATTTCGGCTTTTCTTTATTTTACTTTTATTTACACATTTTTTTTATTTACATATATATATTTTTTTTACATTCCCAGTTTAACGACTTAGAGGTCGACTGTTCCCAGTTTAATGACGTGGTAGTCAATTGTTTCCAGTTTAATGACTTAGAGGTTATCTGTTTCCAGTTTAACGACTTAGAGGTCATCTGTTCCAGTTTAATGACTTAGAGGTCATCTATTTCTAGTTTAACGACTTGGTGGTCATCTGTTTCCAATTTAACGACTTAGAGGTCATCTGTTCCAGTTTAACGACTTAGAGGTCATCTGTTTCCAGTTTAACGACGTGGTGATCATCTGTTTCCAGTTAAACGACTTAGAGGTCATGTGTTTCCAGTTTAACGACTTAGAGGTCATCTGTTTCCAGTTTAAAGACTTAGAGGTCATCTGTTTCCAGTTTAACGACGTGGTGGTCATCTGTTTCCAATTTAACGACTTGGTGGTCATCTGTTTCCAGTTTAATGACTTAGAGGTCATCTGTTTCTAGTTTAAAGACTTAGAGGTCATCTGTTTCCAGTTTAATGACGTGGTGGTCATCTTTGCTTATCCCAGCTCCTTGAATTTTGATCTTGGCGGAGCTGTATTGATGACCGTAGCTCTGTGGCTTGCCGATACATCCGAGGACTGTGAGGTTTTTCCAAGCTTGTATTGGTCCTCTGCCCAATCTTTAAAAACACAGCAGTCTTCAATGGCATGACTTATCACCCTGTGATAGGGGCAATATACGGGATTGCCGGTCATATTCATTTCATGTGGCCTCTTCGGAATAGGCAATTGCAGACCGTTGTTCAAGGCTTTCTCGAATATATTGTGGATCTCATCCCTCCTGAAGGAGTACACCTTCTTCTTTCTATCCATTAGAGTATGTGCCCTTACTGATGCCGGTCCTTGAGGCCGATCAGTCTTTAGTTCGCCCTTTTCAGATAATGGCACATGTCTGGGAGGATTAGGTTCCCGAAAGGCTTCGGTCTCCATTTGCATGAAATCGGCGGTCGTAGCTTGACTGTTTGCTAACGCGCCTTTAGACAGTTCTATCTCTCCCGTCTTGTATTGCCTTTCGACCCAATCTTTGAAGACGAAGCAGTCCTCAATGGCATGACCTATCACCCTGTGATAGGGGCAATATTTTGGGTCGTTGGTCATATTCGCTTCTTGCGGTCTCTTTGATTCTAGTAGTTGTAGACCGTTTCTTAGGGCGTCCCTGAATATCTTGTGGACTTTTTCCCTTTTGAAGGAATAGACTTTTTCCAGTTTCTCTTTCAGAGGCGATTCCCTCCCTCCCCCGGTGTATGTATCGGAGGGACTGGAAGCTGATTGCGGCCGTTTTTCGCGAAGGCGCTCCGCTCTTAGGTTGAAGGGGGTATAAGTTGGCTGCCTTCGGGTATCAATCCCTGGCTCATGAACCAAAATTTGATTCTGCTGTAATTGCAATCAGGCGACTTGGGTCGCGAGATCTTCCGCGACGTTTGCCAATTCGTCGATCTTGGACTGTACCTTGGCTAACTTCTCATCCCTATCCTAAAGCCGCCTCTGAAGCCATCAGAATAACGCTTGTTTTGTAGTTCTGGTTATGACAACCGGGTCATCTTTATTTCCTGAGCTCAATTCCGCAGGAACCACGGGCTCCTCTGGCTTATCGGCCTGAGCGGGCTCTTCATCACTTAGATCGAGCCGATGCTGGGTAGCGTCAATCATATCATCACCATGGCTGTGAAGAAGAGAAGGATTCGTTTCTTCATGTCCGACCATGTAGACAGTGCGAACCACATACCCAGCCATCTCTTTATCTTTGGCGGCCGATTTCGTGGAGCGGTTCGGACTTTGGAAATTCATAAATTTTAACATGGCCAGAGCCCTAACCCTTTTGTTGGCTCTGTATCTGAGCTGCTTCTGCCTCAGCTTCTCTGCCTTGAGCGCTTGGCAGGCTTCTGCTCGAGAAGCCGCCGTGAGTCGATTAGTGGGGAGCTTAGAGAAGACACCTGATCGAGCAGTTGTCAGGGGTATCGCCGGAGCTTGCTCAAGACGCGTTGTAGCTTTGTTGGTGTTGATGGCCTTGCCCCCAGCCGGGGCCAAGGAAAGTCGTTCATACACCGACTTACGTTTGAGTTAGGGTGCCTTCGAGACCACCACATTTGGCCTCTTGCCTTTCGAGACCGGTTTGTCTGTCACCGGGGCTTGAGGAGCTGGGATGGCGTTAGCTGACACGAACAGGATAGAGCCGAATGGTAGCGGCGGCTCTTCCCATTGTCACCCAAGACTGGCCGGAAGGACCGTCCTGGCGTCCATCTTCATCGTGTAGGAGATGGGAGCTGTGTCGAGAGCAGAGTTCGTCCTTAGAGACATTTTTGCTACGACCGAAGATTGCAATTTGAAATTTGTTAACCTGCACAAAGAAGCATGATTTCAGCACAGGCAATCGATATGTATATTTATTGAGTTCGCATGAATGTTTAACCCGAAATATGGGAGAAGAGATAGGGTCCCACCGGGCGTGCCAGAATCTGTAGGGTGTTTTTCGTCACCCCATTGAGATGGGAATACACGTGCGCTTGTCAGGCGCATTACAGATTCCCCCTGCCTAGGGTAGGCTGGGTTTTATTGATTGTGGGGATCCGAATCTCCGGCAGCCGCGGACTAAGCTGGCGTTAATTAACCCTCGCCTTTGGAGCGGGGAACCTCTGATTGATGGGTTAAACTGGTCATGCAAACTCAATGTGCAGTGTTGTGTTTTGAAGGGGTTTTGGATATATCGGGGGCCCCGCAGAGTTTTTACGGGGGTCCCGCTACCCAGATAGCAGGCTGGGGGTCAAGAGGGCTAGTAGCCCCCTTGCGGGGTGTGGGGCAGCGCCCCGTTAGAAATTTTTTTTCTAACAGGGACAGTGTCGTGGAGTGTGTGTGTGTGTGTACATATGTATACATATGTATATATATATATGTATGTATATATATAAAAAGGGGGGAAAAGGCATCCAAAGGATGCGTGGGGCCAGCGCTTTGAGCGCAAGAGCGCTAGCGCTTTGAGCGCTAGCGCACCACGTGTCAGCACGTGGGCGCTCGGGCGCTAACGCACTGAGCGCTAACGCGCCACGTGTCAGCACGTGGGCGCTCGGGCGCTAGAACGCCACGTGTCAGCATGTGGGCGCTCGGGCGTTAGCGCTTTGGGTGCTAGCACTCTGAGCGCAAGAGTGCTAGCGTGCCACGTGTCAGCACGTGGGCGCTCGGGCGCTAGTGCTCTGAGCGCAAGAGCGCTAGCGCGCCACGTGACAACACGTGGGCGCTCGGACGTTAGCGCTTTGGGCGCTAGCGCTCTGAGCGCAAGAGCGCTAGCGCGCCACGTGTCAGCACGTGGGCGCTCAGGCGCTAGCGCTCTGGGCGCAAGAGCGCTAGCGCACCACGTGTCAGCATGTGGGCGCTCGAGCAGCAAAAGGGAATTGGTCCCTGCAATGGGAGTTGTACTTCCAGAAAGAAGCACTTATTATTCTGTGTGTGTGTGTGAGAGAGAGAGAGGAGTTAAACTTTTAAGATGTTTTGAAGCTGATGAAGGGCTTCTCCCCTTGAGCCCTAGTTCTTCCCCAATGTGGGGTTTCTGGAGATGGGTCTCCTTCTTCTTCCTTTGTTGGCCGGATCTTGAAAATCAAGAGATGTGAGATCTAAAAATCTCTCCTTTCTGAGATCTGATGGCAGATCTGAGTTCCCCTTTGTGGGTTTTGTGGTAAAAAAAACTCTTTTGTTTTGAAAAAGGAAGAGTAAAACTCTTGATTTAGTTGAAAAAAAAGGGAGGAAGGTTTAGAACCTTGATGAAGGAGCAGAAGGCACAAAGAACCCTATTTTTTGGGGGAATGAAAAATTGTATTAGATATTTTCATCATGTTGCCTTATATAGGCTTACATATTTACATATAGCCCCTTGGACTTTAAAAAATAGCATTTTGCCTATCCCATGGCTCATGTGCCATTTCTTTTTGCACATAAGCCATGGGCTTACAAAAATTTGGCTTTATGGCCATAAAAAATTGCATCAAAATTATTTTTTACATAATTTGCATGGGGAGGCCGGCCGCTTCATGTTCCGGCTCGACTCGGGCATGGGCCCACTTGATCTGCCTTGGGCCCACCTGGCTTGGGGTTGACCTTGACTTTGACTTGGTCAACCGGGGTGCAATTTTCGACCCCAACACACGGTCGTGATGAATAGACAAACCCCACCCTAGACCCCTACGGGTGCGGCAAACTACCCGCCAAATTTTCGAAGTGAAGCAATCTCTCTCAATGAAATGAGTAGGCCACTCGGCACTTCAAGAACCTGGTAGTTTGTACACCCCTCTTTGGGTCTATCCTAGGTGCAAGAAAAAGTAAATGAAATAAAAAACCGGTGGCTACAAGCTCAACCCGGATGTGCCCCGCAAAAGAATATTACATCAATTTACAAATATACATGAATGAAAGAAAAGAATACTCTTCTCACATCTCCCGGCTATTCATTCACGACAATCCGATACTTCATATCCACAAACCATTAACAAGATACAAGATATGTGCAACCCCCACTAATCGAGATATAGCAATTAGTAGACATTTAGCAACACATATACAAACAAAATACACAGTTAAGCAAGAATTTAGAATTTCGATCGATTAAAACTTTCTGCATTTACCCCATGTACAAACCAGTACACAAACAAATCTAGGCAAAAAATAAATGTAGTAAAAATCGCATTTCCATGAACCTAAACCACAAAAAAAATTGGTAGCACCTTAGTCACAATTAGGTTGCGGATCCGCGGCCAAATGACTTATTTGGCCACGGATTAGTGGTCAAATTGTGAGCTCATGTGCTCAAATTTTTTTCTTGGTTTTATAAATACCTGCACATAATTTTAAGGCCATTGAATATATTTTTTGAACAACTTTAAAATTCGGACAACAAGCTACTAAATGGAAATGCAATTCGGATGTTTTCTGTCGATCGAAGTTCTAAATACATGCTAAATAGCTAGTTAAGGTTTAAGTAGGCTCTGATACCAGTGTAAATCGATGTCGCGCATCCCACATGGTTTGTGGGGAGGCAGAATTCACAAAAAACGATTTTATACTTGCAACATCGACTTATCTTTCAAGATCTTTCAGAAACCCTAACTAGCAAAACACATAGAGGTTCTAAACTACTATGATAGAGTTTTATACCTCCAAGATTCTAGTCCTTCAGGTCTTCTTCTCCTCTTCTTAAGCTCCTAGAAGATGTGGATCAAGCTCGGTTGTCGGCCTCCTCGTGTCGAAGACGATCCACTCGAGAGTCTATGGTTCAAGCTCCAACATCAAGAATAAGGTAACTAAAGTACCTAGTTTGCTAATCTAGGTAGCTTAGAAGATATAGAGAGTTAATTAGACTATTTTATCTCAAAGAACCCTAGAATTCACAACACATGTGAGGGTTAGGGTTTGAGGAAGAGGGAGGAGAGCAAAATGGAAAGAGAATGAGAAAAACACAAATGACCAAGTCTTGTGAGCAAGTGAAGAATGGTAACCCTTTTCCAATAATCAAGCATGCAATATTTGTCCATAGAAAAATACAACCATGCTTGAATAGTAAAGTCAAATGAAATAAACAAATGAATTAGCCATGTTTCAACCATGCCACAAATATCTCCATTTCCACCTCATTAATCTATTTTCCAAAAATAGATAAAACAAAAAATAAGGTGTCCCCTTCTAGAAGCATCTCTTGTAAAATTACAAGAATGCCCTCACCGTATATATGTACCCTTATTCGTACTGCAAAAATTAAGAATACAAAGAGATAAAAATAATCCAATAATATAATACTAGAATGCGGCTTAATCCTAAGGCCACTAGTATTATCCGTCCAAACATCATCCGTGCTGGTAGTACACATATATGATCGGAACCCTGTACGTAAAACCATACGGCTTCTACATCGTTTCGCCTGAACCAGGGAAACCCTCTGTGTGGGACACTAAAGACTCGAAAGTACACTGGCAGTGGGTTTAACCACAAGTCCGTCAGTGGCACTAGCTGTACGTAATGGCTACCCAGATAACTGTCGAAAAGAAAACCGACAAGCGAACTCATCCAAACCCCTACTGAGCCTATCAGTGACAATCTCCATGCAGCCCAGTCATTTCGTCTCAGAGTATCACATGCCGGGTCTAAGGGGTAGAAAACGTCAGACCCCTAATAATCTAACAAGCCGTGCCGGTTACTCAAGAGCATCCGAGAATCTACTGGTCCAACTACCAGTAATTCTCAATCCGCCCTGGCCAGGGACTTATGGTGTAGGCCAATCGAACACAGCGTGATATCGACTCTCTATACCGAGAGAGTCGAATCCCCAACAGTCGCTTACTGCCTCTATGTGGCTCAGGACTGTACCCAACTAAAACCTGTTTGCACGACTCAGTAGAGCCGTGGTAGGGTAGTAATCAAAGCACAGTGGGAACTCACACAAGATAAATGACAAGCTCAGGTCGACAGACTATTTGAACTCATGTCACCAGAGAACTGTTATCTGACTCTAGGTATAATACCATTTAGCCAGTTCTCGGCGAGTCCGTCCAGTGTACTCATCCCTAGTGAACACCTGTATACAATCTTAGGTGCACCACACCAATGGCCGCGAGACCAATCCATCGCCCCTCGTCAGGGTCTAGATATATATATACTAGTCTACTCTGGAGTGTCGATGCCCAGTTTCGATACTCCCATGACTAGGGACATTTTAAGGATGTGCTTATTGACTACCCAGCTCTCACAAGTATGATTGCCATCACAACGCTGGTAGTCAATCAAGGATCCTACAGGCTTTATCAACATGTATATAAAATATGAAATAACAAGTAAAACATATCACACGTTAAGATAAAGGCAAACTAAATAGCATACTATCATTTCAAGCAAGATTGTCCTGTACATATATATCCCTAGCATCCTATACAATGAAGGCCTTTTGGGCATAGATATCCAACAAAATGGGTCATGCAAATAGGTTTTTGTTTGGTATAGTCCCGAAGCACGTGGAGGCAGTGAGCGGTCGAGAGGATCCGTCTCTCCCGGTATAGAGAGTTGATATCGCGCTGTGTAGGACATGGCTGTAACCAGAAGTCGGTGGTCACCGTAGTGGAGATAAACTGATAAGTGTTATCAGTTGTATTTTCGGTTGGTTATGACTCCTCTATCGCACGACTTATCGAGTTATTGGGGTCTAACAGATTCCAAACTCTAGACCCGATATACGATATTCTTAGACGAAGAGACCGGACTGTACGGTGATTTCACTGATAGACTTTGCAGGATTCAGATGAGCTTACTCGTTGACCTTCTTTCAATCAATACCTGAGTAGCCATTACGTGCAGCTAGTACCGCTGACGTGTTTATGGGCTATGGATATACTAACCTACTGCCAGCGTATTGTCGAGTTTTTAAAGTCCCACATAGAGGTTTCCCAGCACAGGCAAAATGATGTAGGGCACATATGAGGATACGTGTAAGAGTTCGATTAAACACGTGTATATGATTTACGTATTTTAGTCGGATGTTTAATGATATAGCCGGTTCATATATGATATAACCGAATTATTAAATTAAGTGTTGATTTAATAATTAGATATATATTTATATATGATATAGATATGTATTAAACTAATATCATATTCACTTTATTATTTCTTCTCTTTAATAATATTTATATTTGATATAAATATTAATTATACATTTTGTCATGTGTGTTTACACATACAAGTTGTATGTATAAGAATTATATAGGATTAAAGATGAGAACAAAGATATTTATTTATTTTTATGAATAAAAGAAAATGAGTCATTCTTTAGTAAAGTGTAAAAACTTATGACCCATTCTTGTTTTATTTTGTTAATAAATAAGTATACATAACTTTGGTTCTCATTTTTTTGGATCCTTAGCCATTCTCATCACCATGGTTGTCTTTCTTGAGTTTTCTCAAGTGAGAAAGAAAAAAAAAGAGAAAAAAATTAGTGACTAGTATTTTCTACATCACTTACTAATAATTTTTAACAAGTTTGATATGTGAGTTGCTTCACTTTGATATGATCATTTGAAGTTAAAGTTTGTGTTGGAGTCATCTCAAGATGAATCATCTTCGGCAATGAGATCACCGAGTGAGCTTGTTCTGGACCTAGTGGAGACTAGCCGGAATTCAAGAAGAGATGGCTAACGCGCTACAAACGTTGTGGTTCTCCAAACTTCTCTTGTTTTAGCTTTCTAGTTTGTATCAAGTTTTATTCTTTGTCCATGATTTTATGTGTGCATGCTTTTGATCTCTTGATTTTTGAAATTCATTGCTTTCGCTTATTTTAAAATCATGTCTTGATTGTAAAACTTGCCTACAAGAATAGTGTAACACCCGAGTTCATTTATACCAATTCCAGTTTCCGTATTCACTTATCCATGGTACTTTTCTTGATTTAGCGTATTTGGGTGCGAATGGTATTTTACAGTTTACTTCGCATTCGACCCGCTTGCTTGAACCTGTTTAATTCTTATTTATAGATTACCTTGACTTGTTGCGTGGGTACGTGCGTCTCATGATTAGTACATGCTGGCATTTTACCTGGTATTGCATCTTTTATCATATAGCATTCTAGGTCACAGAAAATAATTTAAAATTGCATTTCATAGCCTGCTTGATACCCCAAACCCTGTGGTAGCATCCGCGCATCTTGTTCTCGTCCCGTTCAGTGAAACGGATGTGTTTGGATGGCTACGCGCACGTACGTGCATCCGTTCTTGGGGGTACGCATTTTCGTTACCAGAGTACTTGTTTTAAAATTTGGACGTCGCATATATTTTTCATATTTTTAATCAGAATTTTTAGACCCGAGCCGGGCATGTTTTAGAGTGAGTTTGTATTTGCCAAAATCTCAAAACGGATTAATATTATAATATTATAACCTTATTTCCTCTTAACGTTTTCTTTAACTAAAAATATATTTTTTAACTTAAACATTAACCTTACAGTCTCTCTCTCTCCCCCTCTTTCTTTATGTAAATATTTTATATATATATTATATATTTTTTTTAACAACAAAAATCTTTTTCCTTTCTCCCACAACCAATCAAAATCTTTCTTTTATTTCACCCGGACCCACTCTCGATTCTTCCTCTCTCTTCCCTTCCCTTTCCCTCTCCTTTCTCTCTATTCTCTCTTTCTCTCTCCCCGCAACAGGCCAAACTTCTTTCTCCTCTCGCGTTTCTCTCTCATCTCGCAACTCCTGTTCATGGAGATCCGTTCACCTCCCTCTCTCCCTATTCTCACATTCCTCCTTCCTCTTCTTCAAATTTCTCCCGCCTCCGCCCTCACTTCGCAAGAAACCCACGTCCCCTGCCTACGTCACTGCCTCGTGTGCCGACGACGACTTCCATCACCGTCGGTCCTCGCCAGCACCTCCGACCCCTCCTCGACATCTCCTCCGCCTCCTCTCCTTTCTCGCAATGAGAACCCCTGTACATCCAAACCTACAACCCTAAGAGACCCCTCACCACCGGCTACCCTCACCTCGCCGTCGACACCCTCGTCGACCTCGCCTTCATCACCTCTCATTCCTCTCCTCCTTCTCCTCACCTCTCTAACCCCGATACCACCATCACCGACACCTACAGCTAACGAACCCATCACCCGAGAACCCACAGAAAAACCCTACCCACGCATGAGCCTTAGCCTCATCGACGACCTCCCCTCACCATATCCTCACACTCACCTTCTTCAACTCCCTCAACTCTCTCCAATCCCCGGCGACCCGAGAACACCCAATAAACCCAACACTACAACCTAAGAAACCCCTGCACACTGCTACCTCGCCGGGAAACCCACACGCCGGCAACCCTCGTCGTCGTCGCCCCTGCCGACTCCCCTGAAGTCCCAGAACCCCTAGCCACAGTGAGACATTCTTCTTCTTCTTCTATTCTTCACATTCCTTATGCAATTCTCTTGTATGTTCACTGTAGCTTTTGTTGCCGGAATCCGACCGTGCCAGCGATGATCACGACGACCCAGCTAGCATCTCCGACCCCTGTGTTTCCCTAGCGCGTTGTTTGGACTCATTCCGTGTACCGTGCGCGCATCGCGACTTCTCCCGCCGACGCGTGATATTCCGTATACCGCTTCGTGATCCGATCAAAGCAAGTTAATCTTGCTACATGCTATACTATTACCTTCTATGTATATTTAAATTATAATACCCCATAATGATTATTTATGCAACCCGCATTGTCACTTTTCATGTTTTATCATTTTCGGATGTCTGATTACATCCATATCATGTATTTCACATCTAGTGCATGCAAGTGAAACTTGCTACATGCTATTTATAGTATTTCATATTTATTTGCATATATATTAAGCATGAAGTTTGAATTTGGTGCTCTATATCACATTTTACCATCCGATGTCCGTTTATATCATTTTGAGTTAACTATGAAAACACACCCGGTTGCATGTTAGATTACAATATTGTATGCCCATGCCTATATTTATAACATAGTTCTTGGTCGCATACCCATAGTACGTTTTAAATTGTGTATAACTGTTCAACACCCGTTTGCATCCATCTAACCTGTTTTATATATAATTGCATCCCTAGGCCATTTAATACATGTTAACGTGATTTTAATATTCCATATTCATTTAAGCGTAAGATACTTAATGTTGGAACCATAATCCTGACTCTAATCGATAACCATACATCCTTATAGTTTAGTCTGTACCTATTTGCATATCATATTACATGTTCCAGTTTGTTGTTCTATTAGTACACATGCTTGTTTTGTATACCCATGCTTATGCTAGTTGATTATGAGCACCCACATGATATCTTGTACACCCTGACATGACTTGTTACACCCATTACTTGACACGACATGGTACCGTGCAACTCTTAACATGACATGACACATTTATACATTACCTGGCTTGACCTGATGTACCATGGTCTTACCTGTTACCTGATCTTGTGTCTAATGCCAACAAACCTGACCTGTTGTCCTTACGGACCGTTCCTGTTGTCTATCCAGACAAACCTGTACCTGCCTGATCCTGTGTTGGCATTAGCTCCAGATTATTTAAATACTTGACTTGAATACACAACCTGGGGGTATGGGGAAATCAATGATGAAACTTGACTTGTAACTCGACAGTTCGCTACCTTTACTGATCAGTTTTAGAGGCTGGGCCAGCCTTGGGATGATGCTGCTGACATCATCCATCGTTATCCATTACCTTTTAGAGGCTAGGCCAGCCTTGGGATGATGCCATGGACATCATTCATCATTACCCTTTTCCTTTAGTGCCTAGCGGCATGTCTCGGTTTCAGCCCGAGAATCTTCACCGTGATCCCGGGCATGCACGGGATACTATTGAGTTACATCGAAGATTCATCAGATTGATTTCAAAGACTTGAGAGTAGTTAACCCAATAGACAAGTTAGATAACTCACTACACATTACCCCACCGTCCTTACTTATATCACTGTTATGCTTGTTTACCATTCATGCTCATACTTGCATATATTGCTACCCCTGTTTATATTATTGTTTGATGTTATGACGCGCTGATATCTGGGTTTTGCATGGCCCAGATCCTCTACCTTTGTTGCAGACTGATCAGGAGTATTGCCGCTGTTAGACCGAGCGGTGAAGATCATATTGGTATGCAGTTTTACCTTCCAGGTGTTTCATTTATTGTATCTTTTGCTTCCGCATATTATCATTTCTTGACTCATTTATTCTGGCTCATGGACATGTACTAGATAGTTTAGTTTACTTTCCTGTTCTTGATATCTCTACAGCCGTAATGTGACTGTGGAAGGATTTTTCCTATCCACGGATAGCATGGTTGGGTATGTCACGTGCTTATTTTAGCGTACTCTGGGAAGCGGGGCGTGACATAGTTTTTTTAGTATCAGAGCCATAGGATATAGGTTAATCGAGTTTGATTCTTTTGTAGTTGGGTATTGGATCGAATACACGAATCAGAATACTCGTGATTAGGAACATGTCCTTCCACCTTGTTATCGTGATTCTTGAATCATATCTTTCTCGTATCCTTTGCCTTGACGATATGCAAACAACTTTGTATCTCGGCTTGGAACCTTTTTGGATTCACCATTGTTTCTCCCTGTTTCTTGATTCTGATATTAGGATTTGGGCGACTTGAGTGGAGTTATGTAATTGTACCCATGAACTGCAGCTTGGTTACAATGCGGTACTCTATTTGAGTAACTTGGAGTCCTGGTCTTGATTCACTTCCCTATTCCATGATCGTTATATTACCTTACTTCTCTCGATTTCATTGCTTACCAGTTATTGTTCCATCGCCAGCTTGAATCATGTTTACTGTGCTTAATCCTCTTCAGTATCTTGACTTCGGATGAACTCATCTCGGTATCTTACTTGTTCATGTTTTCCCCGCATTAGAATTATTCAATTCTGGTGCATCCCTCGTTTGTTGTTGTCTTGGGAATGGATTTTCGCGGCACTTTCCACGCTCATATTGATTGTAAGGAAAGGAAAGTGATTCTCCAGATTCCCGGACATCCGGAGCTTGTTTTGCTGGAGGAAGCGGTTCTGTCGGGCCAATCGAGTTTAGGGCTAGGCCGACAAACAAGGTTCTTTCGTCGATGGAAGTTAATAAGGAAGAAGCGCCGGCTATAGTTCGAGAATTCATGGACGTGTTCGAAGACATCTCGGGATTATCGCCAAAATGAGGTGTGGAGTTTGCAATTGATCTTGTTTCTGGCGCAGCGCCAATCTCAAAGGCGTATTATCCAATGGCACCAGTGGGGTTGGAAGAAGTCGTGAAGTAGGTTACCGAATTACTTGAAAAGGGTTGGATTCGCAGCAGAAATTTAATTTGGGAAGCTCCAGTTCTTCTAATAAAGAAGATGATGTCACAAGGAGGATGTGCATCGATTATCGAGAATTGAATCGGGTGACTATTAAGAACAAGTATCCGACCCCCCGCATTGGTGAATTATTTGAGCAGCTTAGTAGCGCGGGGGTATTCTCGAAACTGGATTTGCGATCCGGATATCATCAGGTCCGAGATAAATCAGAAGATATTTGCAAGACTACGTTCAGAACTCGGTATGGACATTACGAGTATTTGGTGGTGCCCTTCGGAGTAACGAATGCGCCGGCAATATTTATGGACTTGATGAACCAAATCTTTCACCGGTTTTGGACCAGTTTATTGTGGTGTTCATTGATGATATTCTGGTCTACTCAGGGAGCAAGGAAGAGCATGTAGAACACTTGAAGTTTGCACTGCAGACATTGAGGCAAGAAAATTGTATGCAAAGATGAGCACGTATGAGTTTTGGCTTGAAGAAGTGAGGTTTTGGGGCATGTCGCATCCGGAGATGGAATCGCGGTTGATCCCGAAAAGATTACAGCAGTTCGAGATTGGCCGATTCTGAAGAATGTTGCGGAGATAAGAAGCTTTCTTAGACTTTTCGGGTATTATAGAAGGTTCGTGGAGGATCTTGCTCGTATAGCGGAGCCTGGACCAAGCTTACATGGAAGGAGGTACCGTTCGTATGGACGGATAGTTGTGCGTCAGTTTTTGAGGCGTTGAGGCAAAGATAGATAACCGCTCCAATTCTGACCGTGCCAGATAGTTCCGGAGGATTGGTGATTCATAGCGACGCATCTAGGAAAGGATTGGGATGTGTTTTGATGCAGCATGGGAAGGTTATAGCCTACGCATCAAGACAGTTGAAGACTCATAAGAAGAATTACCCAACTCATGACTTGGAGCTAGCAGCTGTGATTCTTTTGCTTTGAAGATTCGGAGACACTACTTATTGGGCGAAAGAGGTCGAAGTATTCACTGATCACAAAAGCCTAAAGTACGTGTTCACTCAGAAGGAGCTATTTAGGAGACAGCGTAGATGGTTGGAGCTGATGACTGACTACGATATTGTCTTAAGAACCATTCGGGGAAAGTTAGTGTGGTGACCGGATATGCTTAGTCGGTTGCCAGCAATTCAGATGTTGACTGCACAGAAGGGACTTGTTGAAGACTTTTGGAGTTTCGGGTTGGAGATCATGCTACCGCAATCTTCAGGACAGTAGATGTTGCTGCAAGTACTGTCGTCGTTGATCGAGAGTATTAAAGCAGTGCATTCGCAGAACCCAAGATTGCAGAAGTTTTGAGAACCGGTTGAAGCTGGACATCGAACGGACTTGTTAATTCATAAAGATGGTTCGTTACGATTTGGTAGCCGTTTGTGTGTGCCAAAGGGAGATAGTCGTGAAGAGCTTATGAAGGAGGCGCACAACTCAGCATATCCAGAAGGTACGATGATGTACCGAGATCCACGACAGTATTTCTGATGGGAAGGCATGGAACGGAAGATTGCCCGCCTTGTAGCAAAGTGCTTAGTGTGTCAGCAAGTTAAGACTGAACATCAACGGGTTGCTGGTTTATTGCAACCACTTCCGATTCCTTACTGCAACATATAACCATGGATTTTCGTGACGGCTTTACCGCGAAGGCAACAATACAGTTTGGGTGATTGTTGATCGATTGACCAAGGCAGCTCATTTCATACCATTTCGAGTTGGTCAATCAACCGTAGCTTTGGCAGAACGATACATGCAGGAGATTGTGAGGTCGCATGGAGTACCGGTGAGCATCGTGTTCGACCGTGACACCCGTTTCTTATCACACTTCTGGAGGAGCTTACAGGAAAGTTTGGGGACTCGGTTGAAGTTTAGCATAGCTTATCATCCTCAGACCGATGGCCAGTCGGAGAGAACGATCCAAACCCTTGAAGACATGTTGAGAGCTTGCATGTTAGACTTCTAGGGTTCATAGAAGGATCATCTACATTTGGTGGAGTTTTCTTACAATAACAGTTTCCAGGCGACTATTCAGAGAGCTCCATTCGAAGCTTTATATGGTCGCAAATGTCGTTCACCTGTTTGTTGTTGGGACGATGTTGGTGAACGAAAATTATTGGGACCGGACTTGATCGTACAAACAGTTGAGAAGGTTAACACTATCCGGAATCATATGAAAGCAGCACAAGACCGACAAAAAGAGTTGGGCAGTTACGTCGAGAAGACCTCTAGAGTTCGCCGTGGGTGATTTGGTATTCTTGAAGATATCACTGGCTAGAGGGGTGATCCGTTTCGGAAGTCGAGGAAAGCTTAGTCCTCGATTCGTTGGACCTTTTGAGATCTTGGAACGTGTTGGAGAAGTGGTTGACCGTTTGGCGTTACCACAATCCTTGGCGAATGGTCATAACGTGTTTCTCGTACCTCAACTCCGAAAGTATGTTTGAGATGAAACACATGCGTTGGATCATTCGGAGCTGACTGTACGAGAAGATTTGACTTTGAGGAGCGACCGATGTCGATTATGGATCGAAGAGAAAGGGTTCTTAAGAACAGGTTATCCCTCTTGTACTTGTTTCTTGGGGTAATCGCTCGCATGGAGAATCAACTTGGGAACGAGAAGATGAAATCCGGCAGAAGTTTCCACATCTATTCTTACAATTCTTAATTGTTTATCCTTTCTTATTCTTGGAATTTCGAGGACGAAATTCTTTTGTAGTTGGATATAATGTAACACCTGAGTTCATTTATACCAATTCCAGTTTCCGTATTCACTTATCCATGGTACTTTTCTTGATTTAGCTTATTTGGGTGCGAATGGTATTTTGCAGTTTGTAAGTCCACGGTAGCGCCCCGGCCGTCTAACAGACGCCAAATGCGGAACGAAAACTTTTTACAACTGGTGCTATCGTGTACCGTAACCCGGATCTGCCATTAAAGCTAAACTAACAAATTACAAATGGGTAGAAACGTTATACCGAATGATCCGAGTCCTTCGGTCTTCAACCATCATCCCACGCTTTGTTGCGGCTGCTCCGATCTTCTCGATCTCCAGTCTTGTCGTCCAGGTGGCACCACGTCGACGGATCTTTAAACGGGCTCCCGCCTCTGAACCGAGGCAACTCGATCGTCAAGTTTGCTAAAAGAGACGACAAAGATGAAGTAGAGAATGAGTAGAACACTTTGTCTCGTTACGTCCAAAGCTATGGACGAACGGTTATGGAAGTTGCCTTTTGGATTGGGTGAAATGAGAAAGAGGCTATCTAATTTTCATGAACCCGAATCTATCATAATCTTTTTCTAGTGAACAACAACCATGAACTATAAGAGGGGGGAGGCCGGCCACTTATAGATGAGGAGGAAGGTGAGTGTAGGAGAGGGGGGTGACCACAAGCAAAATATCTAGTGTGAACACAAAGTATGAAAGCATTTAAAGCAAACCAATCACAATTAACCTAGTCACCTTGTCATTAATTGCACCATTAATGACCCAATGACTCACTAGCCTTGTCACCCTCTCTAGAACCTTCTAGAACACTGACTCACCTCATCAAGAAAAGATAAATCCGTATTTAACCGAATGTCAAAATACGGCTGATAGAAAACTGGAAACCGGCAACTTCCAAAAGTGATCCTGAAACGAATTTCAGGATAACCCTGTATCAGTATAAACATACCCGTATTTGTATTACGACCGAATACAAATGCAACTGAGACAAAGATATTATATCTACACGGTATAATACTGGGTTCCGGCTTAAACCAAAGCCTACCAGTATTATCTGCCCGAAAAAACGACACGTGCGAAAACGGACGTGCTTTTTCCGAACCCTGCCATATCACCATACGGCCTCTACAACGTTTCGCCCGAACTTGGGAAAGTGTCTGTGGGGGACTCTAATGACTCATCAACACACTGGCACTGGGTATAACCACTAGCACGTCAGAGGTACAAGCTGCACGTAACGTTTTGCCTATGTATTGATTAGAAGGGAAGCTGACGAGCGAACTCATCTATAAACCATACTGAGCCTGACAGTGACAATGTATATACAGTCCAGTCCATTCGTCTAAAGAGTATCGCATATCGAGTCTAGGGGGGTGGATAAAGTCAGACCCCTAATAATGCGATAAATCGTGTCGGTATGAAGCCCATCACCACCTGAGAAACTACTGATCCAAATCAGTAATTCTCCACTACCTCGGCCGAGGATTCCTAGTGATGGCCACCCGTGCACTGCGCGACATCAACCCCCAATACCGGGAGAGACGAATCCCCGACGATCCGCTCACTTGCCTCCAATGTGGCTCGGGACTGTACCCAACTAAAACCTGTTTGCACAACTCCTTTGAGCGTGGCAGTGTAGTAATCTAAGCACAGTGGGAACTCACACGAGACAAATGACGATCTCAGGTCGATGAACTAACCTGTACACATGTCACCAGGGAACTGCTATCTGACGATATGTATAATACCAACTAGCATGTTCCCGGCGAGTCCTGTCCGGTGTACTCATAACCTAATGAGCACCTGTATACATCTTAGGTGATCAAACTGACACCAGTGGCTTGTGAGACCGGCCACCGCCCCTCGTCGGGGTCTCGACTGTATACACTAGTCTACTCTGGAGTATCGATGCCCTGTCTCGAAACTCCCATGACTAGGGACACTTTAAGGATGTGCTTACAGACCCCAGCTCCCACGTATATGATCGCCATCATACTGCTGGTAGTCAAGCAAGAATCCTATGGGCTCTATCATCATGCAATAGTGAACTAAAGCATGTATACGATGATAAAGACAAACCAGATAGCATACTATCATCTCGAGTAAGACTGTCATATCGGTATAGGTCCTGCCTCAATCATTGTAATCACGTACCTGCGATCCAATAATTGACTTTGAGGGCACTATCTCCAACAATCTCCCACTTGCACTCAAGGCTAATTATTGCGATATCGCATACTCACAGCCCGTGTGATACCGAACATCCAACTCCTCTACTAATCAGTTTCACAAAACTAGTTTGTAAAACTCTTGTGTTCGAGAAATAGCCTCAGTGAGTGGATCAGCCCTGATGTTTCTTTCTATATCTCTCTTAATCTCAAGTTCGCGGAGAAAGCCATCTCCCGAATCGAGTAATACCTGTCTTAGAATATGTCTGGATATCTGATGGGACATAGTTCATAAATGAACTCCAAATCCAAACTTCTTAGACCGTTTTGATAACTGAACCTAATCAGTATCCAGCACCATGCCTCCCACAGTATCCTCTTGGACCACCTGTCCATAATACTGTCCCTCGTCAGAGGAAAAACTATAACTCTGACAATCATTCTGTCATCCATGTCACCTTTGAAGCCTGGAATGATAACTGTCTCCCTTAAGGAGGCTGCCGTCATCAAATCTGTAGAACATGCACTTATGTTCTAAAACTGCTTCCTTATGTTTCTTCAGGATTGGATTAATATAAACATATCGCAGCTAGTGCAAACACAACATCTGGTGTGGTATTTGACATTTCATTGATTGAATCAATTGCCTAAGCAAGTGATCTGCCAATCATGCACATCTCTCTCTTCTTTAGTCTTTAAGACACCTTTAGAGAGGGTGACTCCATCACCTGCAGGTATACCACCATGCCAGGAGTCATCTATTTTAAATACCATTAGAATACTGTCAAAGTGCCCACATTGGGAAACTACCCAAATCTAGATCTAATACCATAGATCTAGTAACCAGAATGTCTGATATTATATCCATATCCTTTGTGAAGAAATAACTGTGACGACCACAGTACAACTGATTGTTAGAGATTCTGCGTGTTCAATTTTAGTTAATTACCGCAATCAAAACGGTTTCGCTTGTAGCTAGCCGGTTGAGTACGGGTCGTCCGCAGGGAGATGGGAATCTTTTTCTATGTGCTTTAACGAGTTAAGTCCAGTTTTCCAGATTTGTTTGTGATTATCTAAGTGTTAAAATGATATGTAAAGAGAGCTTGTTAGGGTTAGGATTAGGTTAGTTTGAGTTAGGAGTCCCTCACTTCTTTCATTGCCACTCTTAATATCGGTGTTACGGTAATCGGCAACAACGGGGTTTAGCACGACTAGGAAGGAACTTGCGAGTATAAGCTAGGCTTTCCAACGCTTAAGTTCTTCCTTTTGGTGCTTGTCCGTCCGTTCTTGGCTCTTAGCCATAACCTCCGGTTAATTCAACCACAACCGGTCTCACTACGGAATCACCGCTATCATGTAGGATAGGGTGCCGTAAGGAGCGGATTATGGTTCAATTAACGGGAGTCGATTTAAGATGTTGGGCAAGGAAAGAGTGAGAGAGATTTCCTTCTCTCAAACTTCTCTTATCCTACCCTAACAAGTATGAAACTACTCACACATCATAATGAAAAGAAAACAAAACAAAAGAGGAAGATAGAAAGAAGGAGATTAGAAGATAACAACTAGCTATTTGCGACCTCACCTTGGCAAGGATCAAGCGTAAGCATCATGGTTGTTTTAAGGATAAAGAAAAAGAGAATGAAAGAAACAACAATAAATAACAACAACTACTTATTAATTAACGATTACAAGCGATTAACATAAAAAGAGCAAGACAAGTATAATAACAAAATGAACTTCTTTATTCATCATTCTTCACTCACAAAAGCTCACTACAAGTTTTTCAATGGAGAAGAGATGAGAAGAGGAAGAAGAACAAGTATTCTAAACCCTAAAAAAATACAAGATTATGCACCCTTGGCTTCACAAGGTTCTGGGGTATTTATAGGCTGGAAAATGAAAACCTAGGGCAACATTCAGAACTAAAATGGAAAGACCAAAATAACCCTAAAAAATACTCAGCCGACAAGCCTGAACGGCCGCGGAACCGCGGCCTAGCCCCCCTATTGGCCGCGGTTCCGCGGCCGTATTGATGAGTTAGGCCCTCCAATTTCTTGTACTTCCCTGGTCTTCTATGTCTTTTATTCTGGCATATGTGTTTTCTCAGATTTTCTTCACGAATTTTCCAGAATTTCTATTGAGCAAAAGGTGATTTGATGTGGATCTTTTTGTCATGATTTTCTCGAGCTTCGCGTAGATTTCTTGGATCTTGTGTTGCCATAGAGCCTTGTGCATGAAAATGACATCGATTTGTCATTTTGTCTCTTAAACTGGTGTGTGGCAACAGACGGATAAAGAGCGGAGATCCGTGTTTTATCTGTGGTTGGCAGGAACCCGGATTTTGTCATGTTTTTCCATGAATTTCATTGTTAAGAGCCGAGAACCTGTATCCTGCAATTGACTAGCAAACACGGCTCAAGAGTACCTACCGATATGCAATGTGATAAAAATTGGGCGGTATGAAAATGCAAAAATCTGATATGAACAAATGCCCCCAAACTTATCATTTGCTCGTCCCGAGCAAAGCCAATTTATTCACAAAAAATTTTCTAACCTCACTTTCGCAGGGAACGCGATTGCACTGAGCATGTGCAACAAGCCGTTAAACCTCTAGGTGTCCCTAGTAGGAGGAGTGTTGTCTCCTGAGGGTTTTCAGCGGATACTACCCACAAAATCCGGTCAAGCTAGTTTTGCAAAATAACTATGATTCAAACCCTAAAGTTTTGTTTCAGAAAATAACAATTCTATTACCCTAAGTCTAGACTATCGAACCTTTATTTTTCACACCTCGCTTCTTATTTAACTACAGATTTTATATGTCTTTACATGCAGTGCAAATAGTGTCGTTAAGTTTCCAGAAGGATCGATTTACGTCATCATGTCACACAATAAAGCCCAGATAAAAATTTTGAAAGGATCACATAAGTTTTATAAAGAGTTAAGTATTTTTCAAGTTTCGTTTTCCAGTAAAGTTTCAACTTTAGAATTTCTATCTTCCTTAACAGGAAACTATGTCTTATTTTTCACTCCGCCTTTTTCTTGTTTTCATTTCATACACACCTCTGTGAACGTGCAATAGTCTTTATCATAGAATAAAACCTTCATATCTCCGCTAAAATTTTTATAAAAGCCTGTCTTTTATCAAGATTATTCTCACATAAAGAACCGTTAGGAATTTTAACTCGGAGAGAACACTTGCTTGACTTTGTTTTAATCTGGACTTTCTAGGCTTCTTAGCGAGCTTTGGGCCAATACTCCCAAACCAGTTGGCTTTAGGGCATTAGGTGTAAAAACACCCCAGCGGACTTAATTACTCAAGTTACCTAGGTCCACAAACAAAAGACAGTTTGGCGTGAAAATCATGATGATTCAATACGAACGGAGATATAACCGGCAGTTCAATTATTTTTTGGATAAAAAGACGTGTTTAGTGGGTTTTGGTGTGTAATCATTCCAATCAAGTTTCGGATGGGTTATTTTTCAGACTTAGTTCCAATTAAGGCATCAATAACATTCCTTCATATTCACTCACTTCATAAACTATTCTTGATATTACTTATTTCCGAACAAACCTATTTGATCCTCAGAAAATCATTTATCCATTTAACAGTTTTTCGACATAAAAGACTTGTCATCTAATTCCCAAAAACTCACGGCACGTGTAGTGTGATGTAAAGACGTATATCAGCTATAGTTAACTTCAAAGGAGAGTTATCTTTCAGGTTTTCAAAATCTAAACATAAGATTTAGTTATTTTTATTTTATCAAACAAAACCGTCGAAATGTTGAATCAGAGTCCTCCCACTAGCTAACTTGACAGAAAAGTTTTTATATTTTTAGAAAAATTTTAGATTTTTATGGATTTTATGGATTTTAATATGCAGATGTAAAATATACATATAAATGCGAAGGTTAGAAATGCGTACCGAGCGTACCCCCAAACTTAAACAGGACAGTGTCCTCACTGTCATTGCATGAAGAGATCATTTGAAGGGTCAAAATTGTCGGTTAGCGATACACAATTTTTATTTTTTATTTTTTATTTTTTTTCTAAAGAAAAGAAAAAGAATATCCAAAAATATATACAAAATGGTATATACATACCCCCAAACTTATTTGGAATAGTGTCCACTGTTCTTGGCTGGATAACCGAAGTTTGGTGGTAGGCAGAGGAAGATTATGCAGGGTAAACCGGCTCCTGTAAGACCAGGAGCTCCTCTGTTGGTTCGGCGCTAAGGTACGGTTTTAGTCGGTGTCCGTTCACTTTGAAAAATGAACCGTCCTTTGGATTCTCCAAATCCACAGCGCCATGCGGATACACATTGTTAGTGTATATGCCCTAGGGGCCATTATTGTATCATACTAGCATGTATATTACTTAATGGAAGCTTGGGATATTCACAGTTGTATATAACAGTCTTGCTAAACATGGTAGTATGCTACTTGGTTTGAGTCTACTTTAATATGTGCATATGTTTCTTGTAACGTATCACTTATACATATTAGTAGAGCCCATAGGATCTTTGCTTGATTACCAGCGTCGTGATGGCAGTCACACTAGTGGGGGCTGGGTAGTCTGTAAGCAACATCCTATACAGGTCCCTGGTCGTTGGATTATCGAGATAGGGCATCGATATTCCAGAGTAGACTAAGTGTATACGCTTCTCATCCCGGTTGGGGAAATGGTCTGTCCCACAGCCATCAGTACGCCGTACTGGAGATAGTATACAGGTGCTCGTTAGGTTACGGGTACACCGGACAGGACTCGCCGAGGAACTGATTGGTTGGTATTATACCCATCGTCAGTTGTCAGTTCCCAGGTGACATGAGTGCAGCATAGTCCGCAGACTTGACACTGCTGCTTCGCCTCGAGTGTGTCCCACTGTTCTTAGATTGCTACCCTACCACGGCTCAAAGGAGTCGTGCAAACAGGTAGCAGTTGGGTGCAGTCCCGAGCACTTGGAGGCAGTGGCGGTTAGATAGGATTCGTCTCTCCCGGTATTGGGAGATGATATCGCGATGTGTCAGAGAGCCATTACACAAAGTCCCTGGCCAGGGCAAACGAGATATACTGGTAGGTTCCAATAGCTTCTCAGGGTGTAATTGGCTTCGCTCCAACACGACTTATACAGCTATTAGGGGACTGACGCTTGCCGCCCCCTAGGCTTGATATGCGATAGTCTTAGACGAACAGACCGGACTGTACGAAGATTGTCACATCAGGCTCAGTGGGAGTTCGGATGATTTTCCTCATCGGCCTTCTTATCGACATCTACCTGGGGACCGTTACGTACAGCTAGTGCCGCTTGCGGTCTGTGGTTAAACCCACTGCCAGCGTAGTGTCGAGTCTTTAGAGTCCCACACAGAGAGTTTCCCTGCTCCAGGCGAAACGATATAGAGGTCGTATGGTTTTACGACGAGCGTTCGGATGTATACGTGTGTTTTCGCACGTACGACTTTTCAGACAGTTTATGCTAGCCGGCTTTGGTTTAAGCCAGATTCTAGTATAAGGTTATTGGATTTATACAGTCTAAAGTTTTTCCGTGTTTTCACGGATTGGAGGGGCGTTCTCGTAATTTGTCGAGAAGGTTCTAGAAGAGTGGTGACATGAGGGGTTGAGGTGGCTTTTTCATGATTACTTTGTGTGACTCATTTATATGATTCATCATATCATTAATGCTTCATTAATGATCTAATGACTCATATGATGAATCACTCTCCTTGATTAAATGAAACATGGTGAATAATCAATTAATTGATATTATTTGATAATTCATTATGTATCATATATTCAAGTGAGAAGGATTTTTGTTCTCACTCTCATCTTCTCCTTCTCTCTCCTCAAGCTCACTCTCTCTTGAAACCCTAACCCTAACCTCTCATGTGTTGAGATCAAGGGTTAGATAGACTAAAACATCCATAACCTCACTCTATATCCTCTAGGTAGCTTAGATTAGCACTTTAAGCAACCTAGTTATCTCAAGTTTGAGATTAAGCTTGGCGTAGAAGCTTTCGGGTGGATCGTCTTTGATTCGAGGAGGCCGTGAAGCTGCCGATGTTCCAAGGAGCCTACGAGGAGTGGAGGACAGCGATGAAGACCCGAAGGACATGTAACGTGAGGTATAACTCCGGTACCGAGTAGTTAAACCTCTAGTATATCGTTAGCAATGGTTTAGATTACGATTCATGCGCTCAAGTCCGTGTTACGAAGCTTTGATAATCGTTTTTCATATATTCCGCCTCCCCGCGAGTTAGTGGGGTGCGTGACATGGACTTACAGTGGTATCAGAGCCAACTAAACCATTACTAGCTTGTTAGCAACTGATTAGAAGTTCGATCGACGGAAAAACACGGAAAACAAAACCCTAATCCTTGACAGTTTCTGTTAATTTTAAAAGTGTCGCAAAAATTTTTTGACATACCTTAAAATTCACGGCAGGGAATTATAAGAAATCTGGGAAAATTCGAGGAGGCAACTCGACAAAACGGCCGCGGATCCGCGGCAATAAAGAGCTTATGTCGCGGATCCGCCGCCGAGTCAACGCCGAGTTGACTTGGAGTTTCACAGTAATTCATAATTTTGGGTTTTTTGTTTTCCTGTATATACTGTTTCTGCCCAGGTTGCCTCTGTGATGATTTGCTTTTGGGGGTAGACACGGATATAAGTAATCGATCGATGTTCTAATCAATTTGCTAATTGGATCTTTATCTGTAATGTTTAATGTGTTCGTAAACCTTCCCTAACTGCTAGTATGTCGGTTGGCAGGGGGTTGCACATTTCTGTAATGGATTTTATCTGTTTGTGTATATAAACTGTATTGGACTGTTGTGGTGAATAGCCGGGTTTTGTGATGGGTTATTGTATTAATTCATTCGATGTAATTGTAATAAGTTGTAATATTATTTTGCGGGGCACATCCAGGTTGCGGTTGTAGCCACCGTTGTATTATTTCTTTTTACTGTTTTTGCTCCTAGGATAGACCCAAGGTGGGGTGCACAAACTACCGGGTATTTTGAAGTGTTGAGGCGGACCGCTTCACTTCTGGTACTTGGCGGGTAGTTTGCCGTACCCGTAGGGGTCTGGGTAGGGTAATGGCTATTCATCACAACTGTGTAATCCGTCTTTCCTTGCAGGCTCAAAAGAAACGCGGATTACTTGCATATCCAATAAAGTTTATCTGTGATCTGGAATGCTTATTATTGCGTCTGACAAATGTACAATATCTATATATAAATAGCTATTAGACGTCACTTATGTTTTACACCCGCGCTAGCCCAGCCCCCGCTCTGTCGTTAGTTAAGTAACCTAACGGGTGATGACGGGACCCCGTGGCGAATGCGGATGGCATAAGAGGACGTTGTATTTTCGTTGTTTTCTGCAATGATAGGTTAATGATGGGACGCATTATTATGCAAAGAAAATAAACCAAAGTTTAATCGTTGGAACAAATTTAAAAGAAACCACTCGGTTATTTTAAAAGAAATCAGATTTTTAATTGCGGAGCTTTAACCATCCTTTTAAAAAGTATCAGGTTCCTTCGATTATATCAAGTTCACTACGTTCACGGTTTTGCCAAAACCAGTCGTAGCCCTCCGTCATTTCAGTTAAATATTCAGTAGTATTCAAGCTATGTATTTTGACCTTCGCCAAGGCATAGTGATTGGTAGCTGCTGGATATTTATCTGTAGCATAGATAGATGCGTTGGTTTGGGACAGTCGTACTACTATTTTGGCCTTCGTCAAGGGTATGTACGGGTGGGTTCAAATTAACCTGGATAAAGACGGGTAGAACTTGACATGTGACTTATGATATGTTGGCCTTCGTCAAGGTCATAAGAGCATGGGGCAAAAATCCACATCGGGAATTTCTAAAGAAACTGAAATTTGCAGAGAGGTGCATACCATTTTGGAGTTTGATGAATGTTGGTAGGATTCCTTCAACATTATCATACGATGATATTTTGGATCCCGATCCTACTGTGAGTATATGCTACTTATCAGGAGATTCGTCACTTAACGATCAATGCTATAAACCAAGTAGGTGCCTAGAAAGGTGTCAGCGGGGTTACGCCCCCAGAGAAAAGAGGTTATTTAATTAAGGAACTTCGCGAAAGCGTTGGAAAACCTCCCTCGAAGTATCGACACTGGCCTGGTTGAACGGTTAAGCAAGTATTGTACGGTGAGAATTGTCCTGGCTAATTCTTCTTTTATGGTTTGAGGAGGGATTCGAGAAACAGTGGGAGCCATCCTGTTTAGATAAATTAAACCACTCTAAACTTGCAAGAGCATCATGCTAATAGTATCTTCTTCTCTCTCTTAAAATTGCAGCGACCCTGTGACCACACATAGGTTACATCTAGATAATAATTTGACTGAATCTGACTTATATGACTGGCAAACGTCTGTCCAGATGTCCATTGCCTATGACAAGCTGGACCACCCTATTGAGGGACATTCCTATTGCTATGGGATTGGGCATTGGCAGAAAGATTGCAGGGCTTTAGAAGCCAGTAGCCAGGATTCGAAGCATGTTGTGGCTTCATCTTCGGGTGTGTTTATGATAGAAAACTGTATGTCAGTTAACCCTACTTCCTGGGTATTGGATACCGGGTCAGGAACTCACATCTGTAATTCTTTACAGGCTCTGAGAAACCGTAGGGTTATCGGGATAGGTGATATGACCCTCACAGTTGCTAACGGAATGAGCATGGACGCTGAATCCGTAGGGGAATATCATCTTGGACTGACAACTGGGCAGATATTGATTCTGCGTAACTGTTTTTATGTACCAGGTACGACTTGTAATATCATATCTGTACCCTTACTTTCTAAGGAAGGATATGATTTTACTTTTGCAAGAGATGTGGTTTACATCCACCTAAATCAAGTTTTGATTGGGTCAGGTACATTAGAAAACGGAATATACGTATTAAATCAAGCTCAGATTTTCAGTGTCCAAAACACACTTAAGAGAAAGTCTCCGGAAACAAATCAGGCATTCTTATGGCATTGTAGACTGGGTCACATCAATGAGAGAAGATTAAAAAGGTTACATAGAGAGGGATACTTGGATCCGTTCGAGTATCAGTCTTATGCCACTTGTGAATCTTGTCTCATGGGAAAGATGACAAAGACTCCGTTCACTGGACACGGAGAAAGAGCAAGCGAGCTCTTAGGACTCATACACAGTGATGTGTGTGGTCCAATGTCTACACATGCGCGAGGTGGTTATTCCTACTTCATTACTTTTACGGATGATTTCTCTAGGTATGGACATATCTTCTTAATGAAGCATAAATCCGAGGCCTTTGAGAAATTCCAGGAATACAAGAATGAAGTGGAAAAACAAACCGGCAAAAGTATCAAGACACTGAGATCTGATCGAGGTGGTGAATACTTAAGCGCCGAGTTCCTGGGTTACTTAAAAGAGAATGGAATTCTCTCTCAACTTACTCCTCCATACACACCACAACACAATGGTGTATCAGAAAGGAGAAATCGAACCCTATTGGATATGGTTCGTTCCATGATGAGTAAAGCTGAGTTACCGCGATTTTTCTGGGGTTATGTACTAGAATCAGCTGCATATCTTTTGAACAAGGTTCCAACCAAAACTGTGCCTACCACACCATATCAGATATGGAGTGGGAAGAAACCCTGTCTTCAGTACCTAAAGACATGGGGATGTCCAGCTTTTGTTAAAAAGCAGCATGCGGACAAACTCGAGGCACGCTCAGTACTGTGTAAGTTTGTGGGATACCCAAAGAACTCCAGGGGGTATTTTTTCTATTACGCAGAGGAACAAAAGATTTTTGTTTCTCGTAATGCCCATTTTCTAGAATATCAGTTTTTAGAAAAAGAAACTAGTGGGAGCGAAATAGAACTGAAAGAAATTCCAGAAACACAAACTACTACTGAAAGTTTGGTAGAACCAGAAGTTCAAGAAGAACAGGACATCCCAACGCCACTCCGCAGGAGTAGTAGGCAATCTCATCCGCCCGAGAGATACTACGGTTTTCTCATAGACGGGGATAGAGAGGATTGTACTATTGATTACGATGAGCCTACTAACTTCCAGCAAGCCATTCAGAGCGGTGACTCAGTAAAATGGCTGGATGCAATGCGGACCGAAATGGAGTCCATGTACACCAACAAAGTATGGACTTTGGACATTGCTCCAGATGGGGTAAAACCCGTAGGATGCAAATGGATCTTCAAAAAGAAGATTGGTGTAGATAGACAGGTTGAAACCTATAAGGCTAGACTTGTTGCAAAGGGTTTCCGTCAAAGACCTGGTTTGGACTACGACGAAACCTTTTCTCCAGTGGCTATGCTTAAATCTATTCGGGTCCTTCTTGCTATTGCTGCCTTCCATGATTATGAAATCTGGCAGATGGACGTAAAGACGGCCTTTCTAAATGGTAATTTGGAAGAAAGCGTCTATATGGATCAGCCAGAAGGATTCATTCAGAGTGGGAGCAGCGGTAAAGTATGCAAGCTGCTTAAGTCCATTTATGGACTAAAGCAGGCATCGCGGAGTTGGAACATCTGTTTTGATGATGCTGTCAAAGAATTTGACTTTATCAAAAATCCAGATGAACCATGCATATACAGTAAGATTGTAGGGAGAGCTGTAGTATTCCTCGTCTTGTACGTGGATGACATTCTCCTAATAGGAAATGATATTCCTATATTACAGTCAGTCAAAAGATTCTTGTCACATAAATTCTCCATGAAAGACTTGGGTGATGCCACCTACATTCTGGGGATCCGGATCTGTCGTGATAGATCAAAGAGGATATTGGGACTTTCACAGTCCAGGTACATAGACACCATAGTGAAGAGATTCGGTATGGAAGATTCTAAGCGCGGTAACCTACCGGCTTGTCACGGAATCACCCTCTCAAAAGATATGTCTCCAAAGACTGATTTGGAAAGGGATCGCATGTCGATTATACCCTACGCTTCTGCGGTAGGCTCTATAATGTATGCGATGTTATGTACCAGACCAGATGTAGCATACGCATTGAGCGTAGTAAGCCGGTATCAAGCAAACCCAGGGAAGAATCACTGGATAGCAGTAAAGAACATTCTCAAGTACCTGAGGAGGACTAAGGAGATGTTCTTGGTATATGGCGGAAAAGACCTTCAGATGGAGGCCTTTGCCGACTCCGGCTTCCAGAGTGACAAAGATGACTCCAAGTCCATGTCGGGTTATGTCTTTACCCTCAATGGAGGGGCGGTCTGTTGGAAGAGTTCCAAGCAGGAGACCGTTGCAGACTCAACGATGGAAGCAGAGTACATAGCTGCTTGCGATGCCGCAAAAGAAGCAGTCTGGATGAAGAAGTTCCTCACAGAACTTCAGGTGGTTCCTACCAGTGTTGATCCAATACCTCTGTATTGTGACAACAACGGCGCTATAGCTTTAGCGAAGGAACCCATGTCCCATCAGAAGTCCAGACACATCTTAAGGCGGTATCACCTGATCAAGGAGATCATAGATCGCCGGGAGATCGAGGTGAAGAGAGTAAAGACGGAGGATAACATTGCTGACCCATTCACAAAGGCCATTCCTCAGACGCAGTTCGAGAGGCTATTCGAGATGATAGGTCTGCGATATGCCAGCTCATGGCCCTAGTGCAAGTGGGAGATTGTTAGTGTATATGCCCTAGGGGCCATTATTGTATCATACTAGCATGTATATTACTTAATGGAAGCTTGGGATATTCACAGCTGTATATAACAGTCTTGCTAAACATGGTAGTATGCTACTTGGTTTGAGTCTACTTTAATATGTGCATATGTTTCTTGTAACGTATCACTTATACATATTAGTAGAGCCCATAGGATCTTTGCTTGATTACCAGCGTCGTGATGGCAGTCACACTAGTGGGGGCTGGGTAGTCTGTAAGCAACATCCTATACAGGTCCCTGGTCGTTGGATTATCGAGATAGGGCATCGATATTCCAGAGTAGACTAAGTGTATACGCTTCTCATCCCGGTTAGGGAAATGGTCTGTCCCACAGCCATCAGTACGCCGTACTGGAGATAGTATACAGGTGCTCGTTAGGTTACGGGTACACCGGACAGGACTCGCCGAGGAACTGATTGGTTGGTATTATACCCATCGTCAGTTGTCAGTTCCCAGGTGACATGAGTGCAGCATAGTCCGCAGACTTGACACTGCTGCTTCGCCTCGAGTGTGTCCCACTGTTCTTAGATTGCTACCCTACCACGGCTCAAAGGAGTCGTGCAAACAGGTAGCAGTTGGGTGCAGTCCCGAGCACTTGGAGGCAGTGGCGGTTAGATAGGATTCGTCTCTCCCGTTATTGGGAGATGATATCGTGATGTGTCAGAGAGCCATTACACAAAGTCCCTGGCCAGGGCAAACGAGATATACTGGTAGGTTCCAGTAGCTTCTCAGGGTGTAATGGGCTTCGCTCCAACACGACTTATACAGCTATTAGGGGACTGACGCTTGCCGCCCCTAGGCTTGATATGCGATAGTCTTAGATGAACAGACCGGACTGTACGAAGATTGTCACATCAGGCTCAGTGGGAGTTCGGATGATTTTCCTCATCGGCCTTCTTATCGACATCTACCTGGGGACCGTTACGTACAGCTAGTGCCGCTTGCGGTCTGTGGTTAAACCCACTGCCAGCGTAGTGTCGAGTCTTTAGAGTCCCACACAGAGAGTTTCCCTGCTCCAGGCGAAACGATATAGAGGTCGTATGGTTTTACGACGAGCGTTCGGATGTATACGTGTGTTTTCGCACGTACGACTTTTCGGACAGTTTATGCTAGCCGGCTTTGGTTTAAGCCAGATTCTAGTATAAGGTTATTGGATTTATACAGTCTAAAGTTTTTCCGTGTTTTCACGGATTGGAGGGGCGTTCTCGTAATTTGTCGAGAAGGTTCTAGAAGAGTGGTGACATGATGGCTTTTTCATGATTACTTTGTGTGACTCATTTATATGATTCATCATATCATTAATGCTTCATTAATGATCTAATGACTCATATGATGAATCACTCTCCTTTATTAAATGAAACATGGTGAATAATCAATTAATTAATATTATTTGATAATTCATTATATATCATATATTCAAGTGAGAAGGATTTTTGTTCTCACTCTCATCTTCTCCTTTTCTCTCCTCAAACTCACTCTCTCTTGAAACCCTAACCCTAACCTCTCATGTGTTGAGATCAAGGGTTAAATAGACTAAAACATCCATAACCTCACTCTATAGCCTCTAGGTAGCTTAGATTAGCACTTTAAGCAACCTAGTTATCTCAAGTTTGAGATTAAGCTTGGCGTAGAAGCTTTCGGGTGGATCGTCTTTGATTCGAGGAGGCCGTGAAGCTGCCGATGTTCCAAGGAGCCTACGAGGAGTGGAGGACAGCGATGAAGACCCGAAGGACATGTAACGTGAGGTATAACTCCGGTACCGAGTAGTTAAACCTCTAGTATATCATTAGCAATGGTTTAGATTACGATTCATGCGCTCAAGTCCGTGTTACGAAGCTTTGATAATCGTTTTTCATATATTCCGCCTCCCCGCGAGTTAGTGGGGTGCGTGACATGGACTTACACACATTCCGCACAAAATACGGCCCTTTCCAGCGAGATCTGAGCTTTCCTGGATGGAAGTGAAGTCGGGTGTCGTAAAGCAGTACCTGCTGACCAGGTACGAAAGTTTTGCGCAAAAGGTGTTTATCGTGAAACACCTTCGTTCGGTTCTTAACGACAACCGCGTTATCGTAAGCCTCATCCCTAAGCTCGCTCAGTTCGTTCAACTGCAGCTTCCGATGGCTGCCCGCATCTTCAAGAGACAGATTCAACTCCTTTATCGCCCAAAATGCGCGATGCTCTATTTCGACAGGTAGGTGGCAGGCTTTTCCGTACACAAGCCGATAGGGAGACATGCCAAGGTCGATCTTATAAGCGGTTCAAAATGCCCAGAGGGCATCAGTGAGTTTCAGCGACCAATCCTTACGGTTCTTGGAAACCGTCTTCTCCAGTATCTGCTTGATTTGCCGATTTGAAACTTCGGCCTGCCCGCAGGTTTGGGGGTGGTAGGGCATAGAGAGCTTATGATTAATGGAATATTTTCGCATCAAGGCCTCGAAAGTCTTGTTGCAGAAATGACTTCCATTGTCGCTAATGATCGCTCGGGGGTGCCCAAAACGGGAGAAAATGTTTTCTTTAAGAAACCTAACGACAACCTTGTTGTCGTTAGTCCGGCTGGGCACAGCCTCGACCCATTTAGAGACGTAATCAACAGCGAGAAGGATGTACAAGTTCCCAAAAGAGCTGGGAAACGGCCCCATGAAATCTATCCCCCAAACATCGAAAATCTCCACAACCAAGATCGGTTGGAGCGGCATCTCGTTCCTCCGGGATATCCGGCCCAAGTGTTGGCACCGGGAGCAAGTCTTGCAATAGTCATGAGCGTCTTTAAAGAGTTGTGGCCAGTAGAAACCACATTGCAAGATCTTCTCAGCTGTCTTTCTGGGGCCAAAATGCCCGCCACACGCTTGATCGTGGCAAAATGACAGCACACTCTTGAATTCCTCGTCAGGGACACACCGACGAATAATCTGGTCGGGACAGTACTTGAACAAATAGGGTTCGTCCCAGTAAAAGTGTTTTACTTGGGATAAGAAGCGAAGTCTATCCTGACTTGACCATTCAGTCGGGAGTAATCCTGTGGCCAAATAGTTCACAATATCTGCGAACCAGGGTTCGCAAGATACTGTCAAGAGCTGTTCATCCAGGAAAACGTCATTGATCGGAATTGGAAGCGAAGGCGAAGAAGGAAGTCGTAAGAGATGGTCGGCAACTACGTTTTCACATCCTCGTTTGCCCTTAATGACAAGGTCAAACTCTTGAAGCAAGAGGATCCAACGTATTAACCGAGATTTTGCATCTTTCTTCGCAAAAAGATGGCGCAGAGCAGAATGGTCTGTGTAGACAATGACTGGAGAGCCGATGAGGTAAGGCCTGAACTTCTCTAAAGCAAATACAACAGCTAAGAATTCCTTCTCAGTTGTTGTATAATTGAGTTGGGCGTCGTTCAGGGTTCGGCTCGCATAATAGATTACGTGCGGCATCTTGTTTATGTGTTGTCCAAGGACAGCACCAATGGCAAAGTCGGATGCATCGCACATAATCTCAAATGGGTGCGTCCAGTCAGGTGAAGAAAGAACGGGAGCAGAAGTGAGTGAGCGTTTCAATGACTCGAATGCAGTCACACAGCTCGAGTTGAAGTCGAATGGCGTATCCTTGTCTAGTAAAAGAGTCAAGGGCCTAGCAATCTTGCTAAAGTCCTTGATGAACCGTCTATAGAAACCGGCATGGCCAAGGAAGGCTCGGATATCTCTGACGCATCGGGGAGGAGGTAGATTGGAAATGACCTCAATCTTTGCTTTGTCAACCTCTATGCCATTTTGCGAGATGATATGTCCTAAGACAATACCTTCGCGCACCATGAAGTGGCACTTCTCCCAATTCAAAGTGAGATTCTTGTCCTTACATCGGGTAAGGACAGCGTCAAGATGCAGCAAACACTCGTTGAAGGAATCGCCGAAGATGGAGAAATCATCCATGAAAATCTCCAGAAATTTTTCCACCATGTCTGAGAAGATTCCCATCATACACCGCTGGAAGGTAGCGGGCGCATTGCATAACCCAAAGGGCATGCGTCGATATGCAAACGTGCCGAAAGGACAAGTGAAAGTGGTCTTGTCCTGGTCTTTTTCGGCGATGGGAATTTGATTATAGCCGGAGTAGCCATCAAGAAAGCAGTAGTACTCGTGTCCGGCCAATCGTTCGAGCATTTGGTCAATGAAAGGTAGCGGAAAGTGGTCTTTCCGCGTTGTGGCGTTGAGTTTTCTGTAATCGATGCATACTCGCCACCCAGTTTGGGTGCGAGTAGGGATTAACTCGTTCGCCTCGTTGGTTATGACCGTGATGCCCGACTTCTTGGGCACAACATGAATGGGGCTCACCCACTGGCTATCAGAGATAGGGTAAATGATACCACTATCTAGACATTTTACGATCTCCTTCTTCACAGCCTCTTTCATGACTGGATTGAGCCATCTTTGTGGATCCCGGGCTGGTTTGGCATCATCCATCAGATGAATGTGATGCTCAACGATCAGGGGACTAATCCCCTTAATGTCCGCCATGGACCAGCCAAAAGCTTGCATGTTGCTGTTCAAGACCGCGAGAAGGGCTTTCTCTTGCTCTAGAGCTAGAAAAGCCGAGATTATGACAGGGAGGGTCTCGTTCTCACCTAAGTAAGCGTACTTAAGGTGAGACGGCAAAGGCTTGAGTTCGAGCGTTGGAGGTGAAACGATGGAAGGCAAGATTGGTGAAACGGTCTCGAACTCAAAAGATTCCAGCAAAGGTTCAAAACGAGTGTAAGCGACCGAGTCGGATGGTTCAAGTAACTCATCCGGAAATTCGAAGGATTCAAACTCGGGTTGCGAGCGGCTAAGATCGTTCAAGAATGTGAAACACTCGTAGTCGTTGTCGGGCGCAGAAACAGCAGCAGGTTCGAGGAGGAACGCACTAGTGACGTCAAGATTATCGTGATCAAACAGAAACTCCTCGAATTCACATTCTTCTGGGGTGATCTCCTGGATTGAGCAGACGTCCAGTATATGAGCATTAGGTTCGGTGGGCTGATTCCCCAACCTAAAAATGTTGAGTTCAATCGTCATGTTTCCAAAAGAGAGGTTCATCGAACCATTGCGACAATTGATCACAGCATTTGAGGTTGCAAGGAATAGGCGACCGAGTATCACCGGAATTTGATTCCGAGGGTTAGCTACAGGCTGTGTGTCTAATACAATGAAGTCAACGGGGAATATGAAGTCCCCGACTTTGATTAACACATCCTCTAGCTCACCCCTAGGATGGGTGATCGATCGGTCGGCCATTTGGAGAGTACAGTATGTGGGTTTCAGCTCCCCGACGCCTAATTGCTCGTATACTGAGTACGGAAGCAGGTTAACACTGGCACCAAGATCTAATAGTGCGCGGTTGATGTTCTTATCCCCAATGGTAATAGAAATCGTAGGACAACCAGGGTCCTTCCGTTTTTGTAGTAAAGATTGGGTAAGGGCATCACTCACAGCACTAGCCAAGAAAACTTTCTTGGGTACCTGAGACTTCCTCTTTTTCGTGCACAAGTCCTTTAAGATTTTCGCGTAGGACGAGACTTGTTGGACAGCATCTAAAAGAGGAATGTTAATGTTAACCTGCTTAAATAACTCCAGAATCTTCTCCATTTGAGGATTTTGTTTATTAGACCTCAACCGGTTTGGAAATGGGACGTTTTTAAAATTGGTTGAGTCTAATGCTTGTGGAGGAGATTATGGAGTAGGAACGGATCCCAGAACAGGTGTTTTCGTGGAGTGAGAAGTGGGTCCATTCAAAGCAGAAGAAGAGGAAGGAGAGCCTTGTGAAGAACGGAGAATAGGCTCAGAAGACGAAGAAGCAGGAGACGAAGAAGAAGAAGCGGCCGGGGTGTCATCGTTGATCCGTGTGCCAATGTTGTTTTGCAGCATCCTTCCCAATCTCAATGTGGTCACGGCACTCACATTATGGTTCTGTTGTTCAAGAGCAACATGTACATTCTGTGGGTGACCGGGATTTAGGAGTGGTTGGGACGGGAGCTTCCCCTTCTCTCGCTCGCTTAAGGCCGCATTCAGTTGTGCAATCTGGGCCTCGATGGTTTTGATGCTTTGCCCATGAGCGGCCGTGTGTTGCACTAAGGACTGAATGGAAGACTAGATGTTTGCGGTGGATTGAGTCGATTGTTTGACGAACGCCTCCAGACTTCATTCGAGCGAGGAAACCTTATCGTTGTTTGACGGAACAAAGTTGTTTTGGGGAAAAGAATTGTTGGGTGCAAAGTTGTTCGTCTGATTTTGAAAAGGTTGGGGTTGGAAGGGCTGCTGAAATTGAGTTTGTTGTTGCGCTTGTTGTTGCGGCGGAGGAGGCCTTTGGAAATTGTTGCCTTGAAATTGATTCTGATTCTGATTCCAGGCGAAATTGGGGTGGTTCCTCCAACCGGGATTGTAGGTGGAAGAGTATGGATCATTCCTCGGTCTTTGCTGGAATGCAGCATTAACCTGATCCTGTCCTTGCGATGGTGGATTGTAAGGACACTCTTCGGTTAAGTGAGAAGGATCGGAACAACAAGCGCAAATGGTACGAAGGGGAAGAACAGGGGTAGGAGCAGGAGAAGAGAATTTGCTCTCTATCGCTTCAAGCTTTCTCGTTATTGCAGCCATTTCAGCTTTCATTGCAATAGAGACGTCAAGTTGGTGAATTCCTACCCTAGACTGACCGGTAGAAGTGGAGGTAGAAGAAGAAGAAGTCGGTCTGGTGCTCTCCCACTGTAGCGTCTGCTCCGCAAGGTCGTCAAAGAATTGCCACGCTTCCTCGTCAGATTTGGATAGGAAGTGGCCCTGACAGATGGTTTCCAACAACTGCTTCGTTACTGGGTTCAGGCCCTCGTATAAGGTTTGGCAAAGTTGCCATTTCTCTATACCGTGGTGAGGACACTGAACAAGAAGGTCTTTGTACCGGTCAAAGCACTTCCAGAAGGGTTCAGAAGGAAGCTGAGAGAATTGGTTGATTTCATTGCGAATCCTTGCGGTTTTATGATTCGGATAGAACTTTTTGAGAAACGCTTTTACAAACTCGTCCCAACTGGTTATGGAGTGGGAAGCGGTGCTATACAGCCATTTTTCAGCAAGATCGCATAAAGTGAACGGAATGACCCGTAGACGTATAGCATCGTCCGACAGTTGGGTAGTTTTCATCACGGCACAAACGTTTTGAAATTTATTGATGAAGATATAGGCATCTTCAGATTCAAGCCCATGAAATCGTGGAAGCATGTTGATGAAGTGGGGCTTAATTTCAAAATTATCCCCATTGACCGGTGGAAGAGAAAGGCAGGTGGGAAGTGCAGAACGGGTGGGATAGAAACGATCCTGGAGCGCGATTCGCTGCGGCGCTACGACAGGTGGTGGTGGTGGGTTATTGGTCTCCGTAGGAGGTGGAGCCAATCCAGGGGTAGTCAAAGAGATGTTCGGATTAAATCCTGACATCGCGGAAGAAGAGGTTGGTGATGGTGAAGGTGAAGATGTATGAACAGAATTCCGGTCAACGTCGGAGTTGGCCGGCAAAGGTAAAGGTGAAAGAGGAGTGGACAGAGTTTCGACGTCTGAATCGATCGCGTAGTCGGTGGCGACTAACGTAACGCGGACTAGGCGGGCGCTAGTGTCCCGAGTCCAAGCGGACATACACTAAACGAGTTTAGTATAGTCAAAGCGGAGAAGGTGAGGGTAAGAAAACGTCAATGGAGAAAGGCGATGGGTGGTGGGTGAAAAATGGATTTTGGCGACAAAGGGCAAGTTTTTATAAAAGTTTTTGATTTTTTTCCCTTTTTTTTTTTAGAAAGAGCTTTACAGAAATATGTACGGACTTACGGCTTTAAGCAATCACAAACAAGATATGCACAATCACACCTGGATCTAGTGGTCACCTAGGTCAACTAGACAGCTCCTAACTGTTCCAAAGAACTAGAAACAGGACCTCAAACCGCCTCTTCTCCGCCAACTGCGGCCAGATAAGTGCCAGGTAAGTGGGAGGTTGTCCAACGCTTTCGCGAAGTTCCTTAATTAAATAACCACTTGCCTTCGTCACACTTGCCTAGACACCGCAAAGTCAGGATAGGATAAACGGCCGATGCCTGTAATTAGTCCTCTGTCCTAATGAGCGCGAAGTCCTTAGGGCTGAGTCTAGTATTTTTTAATTTAACAATGGTCAATGCATATGCTTTTTGTGATTTCTGAGGTCCTGGGAAGGGTGATGAAATCCCCACCCAATCTGAATTGGTTTCAAGCCCCTTAAGTCCGTATTAATGAATGCAAAGCGATAACAAATCAACTGCAAACAATTTTTATTTTGAGCGCGGCGCAAAGAATCCTGCACAAGAACAGTTTATTGGAAGGGGGAAGAGAATTTGCGCAAAGAATGCTGCAGAAAACACAGTTTATTGGAGTCCAGAGGAGTGGGAGAGAGAAGAGAGACTCACCCAAAAATTTTGGCACACTGAATCCCTTAAGCGGCCGCGGTTCCGCGGCCTAAGCTTGCTTATGCCGCGGTTCCGCGGCTGTACTGGGGAGTTGGGGCTTCAGTTTTCTGTTTTGGGCTTCTTTGGGTGTTCTCTTCTTATCTGTATGTCCTGAATCTTTATTTGTTCACTGGAACTGCTCCAGAATCTTACAGTAGACCGTTTGCTTCGTTTTGATCCGTCGCGGTGTAGCCGCGAGGTGTGGGTCTATCTTCCCACGTCTTTGGCACTGAACTTGAATTTCGTATTATCCCACGTCTTGGGCACCGAACTCGAACTTCGTATTTTCCTGCACACTTGCACAAAAACTAATCAAAAATAACAAAAAGATTTTTTACAATGTATATTTTTTTTTGTTTTGGTTATATTTATATTCACAAGTTAACCCGAAATTACACAAGGAAATAAACTACCGTCTCCCCGGCAACGGCGCCATTTGATTGTTAGAGATTCTGCGTGTTCAAGTTTAGTTAATTACCGCAATCAAAACGGTTTCGCTTGTAGCTAGCCGGTTGAGTACGGGTCGTCCGCAGGGAGATGGGAATCTTTTTCTATGTGCTTTAACGAGTTAAGTCCAGTTTTCCAGATTTGTTTGTGATTATCTAAATGTTAAAATGATATGTAAAGAGAGCTTGTTAGGATTAGGATTAGGTTAGTTTGAGTTAGGAGTCCCTCACTTCTTTCATTGCCACTCTCAATATCGGTGTTACGGTAATCGGCAACAACGAGGATTAGCACGACTAGGAAGGAACTTGCGAGTATAAGCTAGGCTTTCCAACGCTTAAGTTCTTCCTTTTGGTGCTTGTCCGTCCGTTCTTGGCTCTTAGCCATAACCTCCGGTTAATTCAACCACAACCGGTCTCACTACGGAATCACCGCTATCATGTAGGATAGGGTGCCGTAAGGAGCGGATTGTGGTTCAATTAACGGGAGTCGATTTAAGATGTTGGGCAAGGAAAGAGTGAGAGAGATTTCCTTCTCTCAAACTTCCCTTATCCTACCCTAACAAGTATGAAACTACTCACACATCATAATGAAAAGAAAACAAAACAAAAGAGGAAGATAGAAAGAAGGAGATTAGAAGATAACAACTAGCTATTTGCGACCTCACCTTGGCAAGGATCAAGCGTAAGCATTATGGTTGTTTTAAGGATAAAGAAAAAGAGAATGAAAGAAACAACAATAAATAACAACAACTACTTATTAATTAACGATTACAAGCGATTAACATAAAAAGAGCAAGACAAGTATAATAACAAAATGAATTTCTTTATTCATCATTCTTCACTCACAAAAGCTCACTACAAGTTTTTCAATGGAGAAGAGATGAGAAGAGGAAGAAGAACAAGTATTCTAAACCCTAAAAAAATACAAGATTATGCACCCTTGGCTTCACAAGGTTCTGGGGTATTTATATGCTGGAAAATGAAAACCTAGGGCAACATTCAGAACTAAAATGGAAAGACCAAAATAACCCTAAAAAATACTCAGCCGACAAGCCTGAACGGCCGCGGAACCGCGGCCTAGCCCCCCTATTGGCCGCGGTTCCGCGGCCGTATTGATGAATTAGGCCCTCCAATTTCTTGTACTTCCCTGGTCTTCTATGTCTTTTATTCTGGCATATGTGTTTTCTCAGATTTTCTTCACGAATTTTCCAGAATTTCTGTTGAGCAAAAGGTGATTTGATGTGGATCTTTTTGTCATGATTTCCTCGAGCTCCGCGTAGATTTCTTGGATCTTGTGTTGCCATAGAGCCTTGTGCATGAAAATGACATCGATTTGCCATTTTGTCTCTTAAACTGGTGTGTGGCAACAGACGGATAAAGAGCGGAGATCCGTGTTTTATCTGTGGTTGGCAGGAACCCGGATTTTGTCGTGTTTTTCCATGAATTTCATTGTTAAGAGCCGAGAACCTGTATCCTGCAATTGACTAGCAAACACGGCTCAAGAGTACCTACCGACATGCAATGTGATAAAAATTGGGCGGTATGAAAATGCAAAAATCTGATATGAACAACAACCGATCGTAGTATAGGAATTTTACTTCCTACTCTGTGTATGTCATCCAAAAACCAGGACATCACACCCTACTACCTTCTTAACAGATCCATCCCTATTATGATGAAGTCAAACCCATGACTGTCACATCAAAAATAGATGATCTATCTCCGCTATATCTGCTCAAGTCTATAAATAGACATAAGCTACTTGCCCACTATGCTTCCGCTGCTCCCACTGACTACGACAACCCTCTGGCAGAATAATATCTGCGTACACTTCTAAAGCTAATTTAGAACGACGTTATACTTATCCTCTTGCCAGGTCTCATAGTCTGGAACAACAGTAGTGTCAAGTCTAGGTAAACAAGAACCTCCATGTCACCGTCCTTGAGGCTACCTGAGTACCTCTCGGGTGTCTGAGGTTACCCACCATATCTGCGAAGTGGCTAATGGAATGTCTAACCTGATTGAATATATAGGTCCTATTAAATTTTCCATAATCGTTTGCGGTTCCGGAATCACTTCTAGTTCTACCATACTCCCACTACTGTTTTCTGAAAAAATCCATTTTAATAAAACTGTGGCGAGTCTAGAACAATATCACTATTGATCTCCCAGATGATAGAAATGTCAACCCTCGTCAAAGCCAGGGTCAACCCACAAACAGCCATTACAGAAACGTGCCTTGAGTTACCCAGTGTCTGGTTTTAAGTATAAACTGGACAACTCCCCGTATCTTAACATCGTTAAGATATGAACCATTCTATATCCAATATAGAAACAGAGGCACTAATTCAATTGGAACCAGATTCAAACCATGCAGCTGTCTCCAGTGCATATCAACTTAATGGAGAGAGGTTAATCAGCATTACTCAACTTAGGAATCCATCCAATTATGAGTAACCTGAAAAAGAAACAAGTTTCTCAAAACCATTACTATCAACTGAATACCTATCACAAGAATCTATATCTTCAATCTCTTTGAAGAATCCCGATACTTGCGATACCTGGTTCTCCACTTTATTCTTATACCCATAACTTCTCAAAACTTAGACATTGTATTTCTGCGAAACACTTGTCTAAAAACTAGAGAAGTCATAAGTAAACAGAACATAGTACGAGGACCTACCCCTTTTGTCCTGACGGACACTGGACAACATACAATACTCTGTATAAGTCCGCTGAGTTTAATAACTCAAAAAACTTGTGCATCATAGGTTGAAAACTGTACCCAGGCGATTTCCTCAAATATCACCAATCACAACGAATTCCGATATAATGAGGATGATCTCCTAATTCCCAATAACTTACTCCCACTCATTATCTGTAAAACTGTACAAATATGAGAATGAAACCTGGTAAATACATACCCTGCAGTAAGTATGTAATCGGGAAATCAGTTTACAATTAACAATGCACAGTGAAATTGAAACATGAAAATGTTTCGTAGGGGTATCCTGGTATTCCTAGTAATGCCTCTTCCATAATCCAATTCATGACTGTAACCGTATATTTCTTTGTCATCTCTCCAAATCCCTTTATTTGTCTTTAGTCGTTACCTTCTATACACCATTGTTAGGCTAAATGGTTTTCTTCCTTTCCTACCGTTCGGCACCAGCCTATGGTTTGGAAGAAGACTATCCAGTAAGCATAATAGATGTACTCTCCTAATCATAGGAGTACTCGTAACTTGAGAGAAGGTGATGATAAAAGACAACTGAATAAAACCTTATTCTATTTCTCCTGAACTGGGAAAAATCAAAGGTGAAATAGGAGTGGCGATGAAGTACGCGGTTTGGTCGTGAATGATAACAGTCGCAATTTACTTTGCCCTCTTTCCAATCCCTTTATTTTGTCTTTACATATTACCTTCTGTACACTGTTAGTTATATGTATGCCCTAGAGGCCATTGCTATACATAGGATGTATATTGCAGTGGATGCTGGGACATATATAGGGAGGACTTTCTTGCTCGACATGATAGTATGCTATCTGGTTGCTCTTTACCTTAACGTGTACACTGATTGTCTCTCTGTTACATGTTGGTAAAGCCCTTAGGATGTGTACTTGACTACCTGGACTATGATGCAGATCATACTAGTGGGGACATGGTAGTCCATAAGTACATCCTTCAAAGTCCCTAGTCGTGAGTGTATCGAGACGGGGCATCGATATACCAGAGTAGACTAGCATATACCTTCTCGACCCATAAAGATGGGCGATGGATGATCCCATATCCATTGGTGTTTGACATCAGAGATGATATACGGGTGCTCAGTAGAGACTGGGTACACTGGACGGACTCGCCGAGAACTCCCAGATGGTATTATACCTTACGTCAGATGGCAGTTCTCTGGTGACACTGGTACAGAGTAGTCTGTTGACCCGAGATCGTCATAGAGTCTTGTGTGGTTCCCACTGTGCTTTGATTTCCACCTTACCACGTCCAAGAGGGCGTGCAAAATGGTGGTTTTTGGGTACAGTCCCGAATCACATGGAGGCAATGAGCGATAGGAGGGGATTCGTCTCTCCCGGTATAGGGAGTTGATGTTGCGCTGTGTTCGATTGGCTATAACCGGAAATCCCTGGCCAGGGTTGCTGAGATTTACTGGTAAGTGTTACCAGTAGTTTCTCGAATAGTTATAGACCTCATATCGACACGACTTATCGAGCTATTGGTGTCTGACGTTTACCACCCCTAGGCAAGATATGCGACATATCAGACGAACAGACCGGACTGTACGGTAAGTGTTACTGGTTGGATTCACAGGAGTGTGAGCGGGCTTGCTCGTCGATCTTCTGATCGCTCAATACCCGGGTGGCCGTTACGTTTAGCAGACCGCTTGCGGCTTGTGGGTGTTTGATATGATCATCACCTGCTGCCGGCGTATTGACGAGTCTTTAGAGTCCTACACAGAGGTTTCCTGACTCAAGCGAAACGAAATAGGAGCGCATATGAGATATGTGCGGGACCGAGAATAATGCGTGTATGTGATACCGTATTCTATTCTCGCGATGAATGTATCGATTGGTTGTATGCGATATAACCTAGTTATCGAATCAAGTATTGATTCGATAAACCGATACATAGGATACTAGTCGGTTATATGCGATATGACCGGATCATTGTATCAAGTGTTGATTTAATGATTTAATGCATAATTATATATTTGATATATTACTTTGCATTAACTAGTGTTGGTTCACTTTAAATGGATTTTCTCACTTGGATGTACAAGTTGTATATGTGATATACTTTTTGTGCAAATGATTGTATCATGTTTGATGATACATGTTTGCTAGGGTTTTTGTGTAAAGATCAAAGCATGGTTACATGTTAATGGTTAGGGTTTTGATTTATTCATTTATTTATTTGTTTATTCTTTTTGGAAAATAAATGGCATGAAAAGAAAATGGTGGCTTGATTTGTATTCTAGTTGAAGCTTCATGAAGTTTTGACCTAAGTGACCATTTTTGTCTCATGCTTAACCCTAACCATTCCCACTAACCCTAGTTTAGTCTCTACACTTGACCATGGTTGGTAGATGATAAGTATTATTATTATTTTCATTTTACTTAAAAACTTATCATAACATTATCTTCTTCTTCTTCTTCTTCAAGATGAAGAAGCTTGACTTCATCAATGGTGGATTGATGAAATGAGTGAGAAATCCAATTCTAAAGTGAACCAACTTCCTATTTCTTCATCCTCTACCTCTTGCCAAGTAGTAGAGTGTGTTTTCTTCATAAGTTTCATGACTTGGTGAAGTGGGAGCTTGATCTAGTGATGCCTCGACGTAGATCATCTTCGGCATCGACATCGACGACCTAGCCCACCCATTTCTCCGACGAAGCCGACGCAAGAGTCCGGGATCCGATTTGGACAGCGGAGGGACATCATTGCGGAGCTATGGAGGTGGAGCACCGGATCTACAAAGGTTGTATTTCCGTTCTTGTAGTTAATTTGTTAACTAGTTGCTTTGTCGCCTAAAATTCTAGTTAACGATCCGTAGTCTAGGGTTTCTCGGCACCGTAAAGTTTGAAATTGGCATGGTTGATGCCTTGTGAGACCTCATTAGAGTGCCTAGGAACCCTGCAGTGGTATCAGAGCCTAGCTAGAGCCTTAAGCGATGCGTAGACGAAGTTTGAAACCCGAACGAACCCGAAACCCTAAACCAAACATGCTCTCTGGACTTTTTCTAAAATCTGGGATTTTTCCACATTAAAAATGCTTAAAAAATTCAGCAGGAAATTCTAAGAATTACGGTGCAAAAATTACCTAATGATCTGTCTAAAGCGCGGCGGATCCGCGGCATTAGCCGCCTATTGCGGCGGTTCCGCGCCCATTTAGTCTCTTCAGTCAACCATTTTTGCACAGTAACTTCTTTATTTAAATGCTGAATTTTATGGGAATTTTTAAAATTTATTCAAGAGTTGAATTTTCTGGGGTTGTTTTGGGGATTCGTTTATTCGATCGGATTGTCAAACTTTGTCTATGTGGTTTTCCGGATAATTTTTGAATATGTTAAAAAGTTCGATCGGATATAAATACCCAATTTTTCCCCTGTCGGGAAATTTTCAAGTGTTGGATTTTTCCGTGGTTTAACGACGTTCTAAGTAGTGCAAGTAACGCGATGGACCCTCTAGAAGACAACAAACCTTAACTCGATTATGTGACCGTCTTAAACTGCCCTTTGAACCTTCGGGTTTGGGGCAGTACGGCGTGCCACATGTGAGGCGTTGGCTTGACCCTTCTACGGCTGGACCGTTGGTACTGAGGCATGAACTGAATGTTTTTAAACTTGTTTCATGTGTTGAGCTGTTTCGGGAAAACTTGGGTGTTTGAATGTTCGATCGGAAAGTTTAACATTTTCTATTTTATCTGGAATGGGATACAATAATTGGAATTCACAAGTAGTTATGAGATAACTGAATGAATGTTATAAATCTAGTAGTTTAGTCTCACTTGATCGGTTGCCACGGAATTTTGATGTGATCAAAAGTCCGTCGCAATCACGTAGCATACGCGGATACTCGCCGGGTAAACTTAATAGACAGCCTCACTCCATAGCCCCGACCAAGTGACTGTAGGAGAACCCCGTCGCCGAAAGCATCCGTTCGGGTGCTCGCGGCAGCGGTGTTCCGCCTTGGTGCACTTTGTCGACGGCGTCGGGGGTGCGGCCGCCTACTGAAGTTTGCGACGAGCATTCGATCAGGATGTCGGGAATCTTGTTGAATTGCCCGACTTTATATTGAAAAGTGTTTTCGATTTTGAGACTAAAATGCGGGGTTTATGATTGTTAGGCATGTGATGTCTAAGGAATTCATTGGTTTAGGCATGCGATGTCTAAGGAGGTTGCGGATTCCAACTGTTGTAGTTTTACACTTTCTTTTCTGTGACCGTAAGTGTAATATGTGATATCGCCGGTTTCGTTGCTATATGTCAACGACAATTGGGATGCGCATATTTACTTACGTTGATGACATGTGATGTTATGTGTTGCTGGATATGTTATATTGGATCGTCGTGTTTGAATAGCCGGGGGGTTTTATGTGAGATGAGTGTTTTTCATTTTCATTCATGTAAAAACTTGTATGTAATATTCTTTTATTGGGGCACTTCCAGGTTGCGGAAGTTGTCACCCTTTGTATATTATTTACTTTTCCGCACTAGGATAGACCCAAGGAGGGGAGCACATGTAACCGGGTTCTGGAGTCCAGTGGGAGACCAACTCGAGGAGTCGAGTCCGGGTCTCCTAACTCTAGAATTGGTAGGGTTGCTTGTCGCTCTCGTAGGGGTCTAAGGGTGTGGGTTTGGCTATTCATCACGACCGTGGAATCCGTGTTTTATACTGGCTCGTATTGAAAACACGGACGTCCTAGTATATCCAATATTTCATATGTTTCTTCTGCTGCAATATCTGTGATGTGATCATGTGATGTTCTGTGATAGATACTGTATATAGTATATATGATATATTATATAGGCGTTACTTATGTTTTACACCCGCGCTAGCCCTGCCCCGCTCTGCCGTTAGTTACCTAACCTAACGGTGCACGAGGGGACATCGAGGCAAATGCGGATGCCATAAGTGTACGTCGTATTTATCTGTGATGTTTAGGTATATAAATGATGGGATTTCATTAATGTGATTAATGAAAATAAAAGAAACCTAAGATGTTGTAGAATCGAATTTCAAAATAAAACAGGTAGCTACAGTTCTTGCTTTGCACAGCGGTATATATGATATATCCTGTACCTTATTCGATGAGGAAAGGATCGAGATCCCTTCACCGGGAGTGACTCCTTTAGCAATAACTGGCTGATGCTACCACTCGGTTTGTCTTTTGATTGCTTTTAAGAGTTTTTGCTTTGCACAGTGATATATATGATATATCCCGCACCTCATTCGACGAGGAAAGGACCGACGATCCCTTCACCGGGAGTGACTCCTTTAGCAAAACTAGAAAAGCCTCAAAAACACTCCATTTTAAAATCATTTGATTCTTCAACGATATCAAGTTCATTACGCAATAGGTTTTTAGAAAAACCTGTCGTAGCCCTCCGTCATTTCAGATAAGTTGTATATAGTATTCGTGCTGCATTTATTGGCTTTCGTCAAGGTGCAGTGTGCGGTAGCTATATGCTGCTTATCTGCTGCATACGATGCGATTGGATTAGGGTAGTCGTGCGGCTTTGTTGGCTTTCGTCAAGGGTCGTGCGGGTGGGTTTAATTCAATCAAGAAATGTACGGGTTGAACTTGACTAGCGGGCTATGGTTTGTTGGCTTTCGTCAAGGTCATAGCACGTTAGGGGCAAAATATTATCGGGAATTTCAAGTGTTGAAATTTGCAATGAGATTGCATACCTTCTATGAGATAGTTGGATCCCGATACCCGCTGGGAGTAAGAGTTACTCCTGGGAGAGTTTTACATATTACAATTAGCCGATCAAGTAGGTGTCTAGAAAGGTGTCAACGGGGTTACGCCTCTGGGAAAACGAGCTTTACTGTAATTAGGTTCGTGCGAAAGTACGGGGGACCTCCCTCAAAGTACCGACACTGGCCTGGCTGAAAGATTGGCGAACTTGTAGTGTGTAATTAGTCCCGGCTAGTCTTTCCTTTTAGGGTTTGAAGGAAGATTTGATAAAAACAGTGGGAGCCATCCTGATTAGATAAAATAATAACCAATCTATTCTTGCAAGAGCGCACGCTGAGTATTTTCTTCTCTCTCTCTCCAGGTAGCGATCATATCACGCCTTAATCAAGATAATAATACGGATATTTGACCGAACCCGCTTGTTATACTGAGCTGGGGAACGTTGGTCCCGCTCCGACTTATAATTGTTATAAGACAGAGCAGGAAATAGGGGATTACCAGAATTCCCGTGCCACCCAAACAAAGAGAGTGCATGCTGATGCATCATCTTCGGGTGTGTTCATTACAAAGAACTGTTTCTCTGTATCCTCTACGTCCTAGGTATGTGATACCAGATCAGGATTCCAGATATGTAATCTGTTACATAGGGCTACAGAAAGGTAGAGAACTGAGAACGGGTGATAGGTTTCATGAGACAGAAAACGGGGCAAGTGTTGCAGCCAAGTCTGTTGGTCACTGACACCCTGTATTCCAAATACATTGATTCTGAACGAATGTTATTAGATACCGAACCTGATATACAAAATCATATCTATCTCTTTATTAGTAAAGAAATGATAAAATTTTGTATAGTTGGATAATGTTTTGAACATTTCCTATATCAAAAGTTGATCGGTTCAGGCACGTTATCTAAAAGCATTGATGTTCTAAATCAAACTACAGTTCTTTAATATACGAAACACACACAAGAGGAAGAGTTCAGAAATGAACGAATCCTTCTTGAGGTATTGTAGACTAGGTCATATCAATGCGACCCGACTAGCTGAAGTTACATAAAGATGCATATTTAAATGAGTTTGAATTTACATCTTGTGAAACTCGCCAGTCATGTCACAAAGATAAGATGACCACAGCTCCGTTTATTGGAAACAGAGAAAGAGTTAGTAAACTCTTGGGATGATACATGTTGATGTATGTAAGGTCCCCTGTCTACACATGCCAAGATCGGTTCTTTGTACTTCATTACATTCTCTGATGATCTTTCGAGATTCAGACCTATGTTCCTGTTGAAACACAAGTCCGAACCTTTTGAGATATTCACAGAATATAAGTTAGAAGTAGAGAACCAAATACGGGTAAAAGTATTATGTCCTATGATGAGATCAAGGAGGAGAATACTTGAGCACGAAATTCTTGGACTTTTCTAAAGGAGAATGAGATTCTCTCTCAGCATTACTCCTCCGTATACACCATAGCACGATGGTATATCGGGGTGGAGCAGTCACACCCTATATGATAAGGTGTGCTCTATGATGAGTACTACAGAGTTACCTATTTCCTTTTTCGGAGTTATGCACTTGAAAAGCTGCATACCTATTGGATAGGGTTCCAATCAAATCAGTTGCCTACCCCTTCATATGTGATATGGAAAGGGAAGAGCCCATCTCTTAAGTTAGTTAAGATTTGGGGTTGTCCGGCCTATGTCTAAAAGCAAAATCCGGACAAGCTCGAGGCAAAGTCTGTAATGTAGAACTGGAAAGGTTCCAGCTATACAAACTACAGCAGATGATTTGAAAGAACCAAAGGATTCAATAGTTACCAACGAACCTCAGCCTCTCCGCCGATCTAGTAAGGTTCCTCACCCGCATGAGAGAAACTTCGGTTACTCTATGACAGTGGGAGCGAGGATTGCATCATGAGATGATGACCCAACTATTTTCGAGCTGGCCATCAGGAGTGGGACTCTGTAAGAATGGCTGGATGCTTAGCGATCTGAGATGGAATCCATGTACACCAGCAAAGTATGGACTTTGGCTGCTATATCTGAAGGGTTAAATCCCCATCAGGAGCAAGTATATCTTGAGAAGATTACTTGGTGTAGATGGAAAAGTTGAGACTTTCAAAGCTAGACTTGTTAAAGCTTTTCGTCATCGACCAGGCGTGGATAATGATGAAACCTTTTCAAGTGGCTATGCTTAAGTCCATCCGGATCCTACTTGCCACGGCTACATACCATGACTACGATATCTGGCGGTTGGGTGCCATGACTGCTTTTCTAAATGATGTTTTAGAAGAGAACGTCTATAAGTACACAGCCAGAGGGCTTCGTAGACAGTGGGAGCAGCGGAAACGTGTACAAGATGCTTTATAGGATAAAGCAGACATCGCGGAGTTGGAACGTCTGTTTTGATGTAGTTGTCAAAAAGTTTGACTTCATCAAAATGGTAGATGAACCTTGTATATACAAAAAGGTAGTAGGGAGTATGGAAATGATCCTCGTAGAGTACGTGGATGACATACTCATGATAGGGAAGGAGTTTCCTATGCTACGCTCGGTCAATCTCCGTTTATCACAAGAATTCTCCATATAGGATCAAAGTGATACCTCCTAAATCCTGGGTTTTGGATCTATGAGATAGATCTAATTGGATATTAGGACACTCACTAGTTGTAGTGAGATGGTATCAGTTGATCGTAGGAAGAATCACTGGAAGTGTTCCAGAGTGATAAAGACGACTGAGTGTCAGTCACAGGCATTGTCTTTACCCTCAGTAAAGGGACGGTATTTTGGAAGAGTTCCAAGCTAGATACCGTGGCATACTAGACGATAAAGTCTGGATACATCGCTACTTAAGATGCTACCAAAGAGGCTGTTTGGGTGTATAATGGTTCATGAGATGAACTACGTTCCTACCATTGTGAGACAATGGAGTTGTGGCTTATGCCGAGGAACGCAGGTCCCATCAGTGATCCAGACATATTCTAAGGTAGTATCACCTGATCATGGAGATGGTTGATCTCTAAGGGATCGAGGTTACGAGAGTAGACTCAGAGGACAACACGGCGGATCCACTCACAAAGGCCTTTTCCCAGAGAGAGACTTTTATGGGATGGTTGAGTATGAGATACTATAACCACTGCTATCAGATGGCCCTAGTGCAAGTGGGAGATTGTTAGTTATATGTATGCCCTAGAGGCCATTGCTATACATAGGATGTATATTGCAGTGGATGCTGGGACATATATAGGGAGGACTTTCTTGCTCGACATGATAGTATGCTATCTGGTTGCTCTTTACCTTAACGTGTACACTGATTGTCTCTCTGTTACATGTTGGTAAAGCCCTTAGGATGTGTACTTGACTACCTGGACTATGATGCGGATCATACTAGTGGGGACATGGTAGTCCATAAGTACATCCTTCAAAGTCCCTAGTCGTGAGTGTATCGAGACGGGGCATCGATATACCAGAGTAGACTAGCATATACCTTCTCGATCCATACAGATGGGCGATGGATGATCCCATATCCATTGGTGTTTGACATCAGAGATGATATACGGGTGCTCAGTAGAGACTGGGTACACTGGACGGACTCTCCGAGAACTCCCAGATGGTATTATACCTTACGTCAGATGGCAGTTCTCTGGTGACACTGGTACAGAGTAGTCTGTTGACCCGAGATCGTCATAGAGTCTTGTGTGGTTCCCACCGTGCTTTGATTTCCACCTTACCATGTCCAAGAGGGCGTGCAAAACGGTGGTTTTTGGGTACAGTCCCGAATCACATGGAGGCAATGAGCGATAAGAGGGGATTCGTCTCTCCCGGTATAGGGAGTTGATGTTGCGCTGTGTTCGATTGGCTATAACCGGAAATCCCTGGCCAGGGTTGCTGAGATTTACTGGTAAGTGTTACCAGTAGTTTCTCGAATAGTTATAGACCTCATATCGACACGACTTATCGAGCTATTGGGGTCTGACGTTTACCACCCCTAGGCAAGATATGCGACATATCAGACGAACAGACCGGACTGTACGGTTAGTGTTACTGGTTGGATTCACAGGAGTGTGAGCGGGCTTGCTCGTCGATCTTCTGATCGCTCAATACCCGGGTGGCCGTTACGTTTAGCAGACCGCTTGCGGCTTGTGGGTGTTTGATATGATCATCACCTGCTGCCGGCGTATTGACGAGTCTTTAGAGTCCTATACAGAGGTTTCCTGGCTCAAGCGAAACGAAATAGGAGCGCATATGAGATATGTGCGGGACCGAGAATAATGCGTGTATGTGATACCGTATTCTATTCTCGCGATGAATGTATCGATTGGTTGTATGCGATATAACCTAGTTATCGAATCAAGTATTGATTCGATAAACCGATACATAGGATACTAGTCGGTTATATGCGATATGACCTGATCATTGTATCAAGTGTTGATTTAATGATTTAATGCATAATTATATATTTGATATATTACTTTGCATTAACTAGTGTTGGTTCACTTTAAATGGATTTTCTCACTTGGATGTACAAGTTGTATATGTGATATACTTTTTGTGCAAATGATTGTATCATGTTTGATGATACATGTTTGCTAGGGTTTTTGTGTAAAGATCAAAGCATGGTTACATGTTAATGGTTAGGGTTTTGATTTATTCATTTATTTATTTGTTTATTCTTTTTGGAAAATAAATGGCATGAAAAGAAAATGGTGGCTTGATTTGTATTCTAGTTGAAGCTTCATGAAGTTTTGACCTAAGTGACCATTTTTGTCTCATGCTTAACCCTAACCATTCCCACTAACCCTAGTTTAGTCTCTACACTTGACCATGGTTGGTAGATGATAAGTATTATTATTATTTTCATTTTACTTAAAAACTTATCATAACATTATCTTCTTCTTCTTCTTCTTCAAGATGAAGAAGCTTGACTTCATCAATGGTGGATTGATGAAATGAGTAAGAAATCCAATTCTAAAGTGAACCAACTTTCTATTTCTTCATCCTCTACCTCTTGCCAAGTAGTAGAGTGTATTTTCTTCATAAGTTTCATGACTTGGTGAAGTGGGAGCTTGATCTAGTGATGCCTCGACGTAGATCATCTTCGGCATCGACATCAACGACCTAGCCCACCCATTTCTCCGACGAAGCCGACGCAAGAGTCCGGGATCCGATTTGGATAGCGGAGGGACATCATTGCGGAGCTATGGAGGTGGAGCACCGGATATACAAAGGTTGTATTCCCGTTCTTGTAGTTAATTTGTTAACTAGTTGCTTTGTCGCCTAAAATTCTAGTTAACGATCCGTGGTCTAGGGTTTCTCGGCACCGTAAAGTTTGAAATTGGCATGGTTGATGCCTTGTGAGACCTCATTAGAGTGCCTAGGAACCCTGCATACACCCTACTTAGGCTAATTGGTTTTCTTCATTCCCTACCTTTCGGCACCAGCCTATGGTTTGGAATAAGACTATCCAATAAGCGTAATAGGTGTGCTCTCCTAAACTAAGGAGCCCTCGCAACCTGAGAGAATGTGATAATAAAAGACAACTGAATAAACCAATTCTATTTCTCCTGAACGTGGATCCATCCTCGAAGAAGTCCCTCCGAGTTCGTATATAACCATACGATAGATCTATCCAATGGAAGTGGATGTTCGTAGTAATACGGGGTGTTCTGAGAAATGCAAAGGGTAAAAGAAGGAGCGGCAATGACTTAAGCAACTCGGACAATCCAAAAGCCAGTATTTTTAAGAAGGTTCGGTCAACTTGGTCACTGAGTCATAGTCTAGGGTCGGTCAAAGGTCGCTGCCAAAGAGAGAGAGAGAAAAGAAATACTCTGCGTGCACTCTAACCTAGATCAGAATAGTTATCAATTTATCTAATCAGGAAACCTCCCACTGTAATCTCAAATTCTCCTCCAAACCTGAAAGAAGAATTAGTCGGGATCACCCGAAGAGTAAACCAACTCATCAGTGAGAATCGGGATCCAACTATCATCGCATGATAACTTGATGGAAGCCACTCAAGTTATCACACTCCAGAAGGTATGCGCATGCCTGGCAAGTTTTCTGTATATTTGAAACTCCCGATGTGATTTTTGCCTCATGCTCTTATGACCTTGACTTTAGTCAACAAATCATAAGTCACATGTCAAGTTCTACCCGTCATTGTCCAGGTTAATTTGAACCCACCCGTACATACCCTTGACTTTAGTCAACAAGGTAATACGACTGTCCCAAACCAACACATCTATCTATGCTACAGATGAATACCCAGCAACTACCAAACACTATGCCTTGACTTTAGTCAACAAACATAGCTTGAATACTACTGAATACCCAAAAGAAATGACGGAGGGCTACGGCTGGTTTTTGGCGAAAAACCTTTAACGTAATGAACTTGATCTCGTTGAAGGAACCTGATAGCTTTTATAAAATATAGTGACGAAAAAGTTTTGCTAAAGAGGTCACTCCGGGTGAAAGGATCTCGGCTCTTTCCTCGTGGAATGAGGTGCAGGATATTCCAACTGAATACCGCTATGCAAAGCAACTTGTAATCGACTATATTAAAGTTACTACCCTGAAATAAACTTCTGCCCAAGGGGTTTTTCCCGGTGAAGGGATATCAACCCTTGCCTCGTCGAATGAGGTGCAGGATATTCCAACTGAATATCACTATGCATAGCAACAGGAAACATCTTTGTAATAACACCTTTTAAAATTTGTTCCAACAACATCAAATATAGGTTTGTTTTATCCATTGCATTGATCAGAATCAATACAGTCCCATCAATCAATCACACCAGAAAAGAACGAAAATAAAATGTACGTATATGCCATCCGCATTCGCCACTGGGTCCCGTCATCACCCGTTAGGTTACTTAACTAACGACAGAGCGGGGGCTGGACTAGCGTGGGTGTAAAACATATACAACATCTAATAGTATATATACCAATATACAATAATCGCTCCAGGCGTGATAATATGCAACATTACAGAAAATTAATAAGCATCACAGAACAATACAGATAATCTGGGATCCCCGGGTTTCACAGAGCCGCTACTGAAACCCGACGTTCCCCTGGTCGTGTGGATAGCCTGTGCAATGAAACCTACGGGTGCGGCAAGTTACCCGCCAAAACCTGAAGCGAGGTAGTCCCCACAGCATAGTGAATGGAACACCCGGCACTTCACAGAATCCGGTAAATTGAGCACCCCTCCTTGGGTCAACCTGTGCCCCCTACGAGTGCGGCGAATAGTCTGCCAATTCTAGAGTGAGGTCCCTTTGCCTCTCAATGCCATGAGATACGGACCCGTTGCCTTCCAGAATCCGGCTATCCGTGCACTCCTTCGCGGGATAAACCTAGTACAGAAATAAAAATATGTACAACGGGTACATCGACCTCGACCCGGTCGTGCCCCAAAAGAATATTATACAAACAGGCAGTAACGGCAATCCACATGTTGGACGCTCACCCCGCAATATCAAATGTACAAATAAATCCAAACTGCACTATCATTGCACCCTGCTATCCACCACGACCTATCCGCGACATCACAGCACAACACAGAACATCAACGCGAATGTCACGTTCGCAAACCCGTCTAAAAGAACTATAGCAATCAGACGCGGTTTACCGATCAAATGACATTCCCGGTCGGAGATATAATGTAAATACTGCATACTAACAAATTCAAAATTTCGATCGACTAAATTTCCCGAAGTGGGCCCCACATACATCTGGTGTACAGTAAAAAAAACTGGGCCCAAAAGAATATACCAAAAACCACTAATTCCAAAAATAAAGCTCTCTGGAAAATTTGGAGCACTGATCCCACATAACGGCCGCGACTCCGCGGTCAAACCTAGGTTTGACCGCGGTTCCGCGGTCGTAATGAAGGATCACTCGCCCAAAATTTCCCAGAATTCTTAGAAATGTCTGCTCTGCCTTCTGTGATATGCAAAATAATTTTAGGACATCATTTAAAATCGACATAAACTGATAAGCTTGAAAATTGTGTTTTTGCGAAATCCGTTCGATCGATATTTTAAACGTGTTAGCACAAGTTAGTATAGCTTAATGGTGAGGCTCTGATACCACTGTAAATCTACGGTAGCGCCCCGACCGTCTAACAGACGCCAAATGCGGAACGAAAACTTTTTACAACTGGCGCTATCGTGTACCGTAACCCGGATCTGCCATTAAAGCTAAACTAATAAATTACAAATGGGTAGAAACGTTATACCGAATGATCCGAGTCCTTCGGTCTTCAACCATCATCCCACGCTTTGTTGCGGCTGCTCCGATCTCCTCGATCTCCAGTCTTGTCGTCCAGGTGGCACCACGTCGACGGATCTTTAAACGGGCTCCCGCCTCTGAACCGAGGCAACTCGATCGTCAAGTTTGCTAAAAGAGACGACAAAGATGAAGTAGAGAATGTGTAGAACACTTTGTCTCGTTACGTCCAAAGCTATGGACGAACGGTTATGGAAGTTGCCTTTTGGATCGGGTGAAATGAGAAAGAGGCTATCTAATTTTCATGAACCCGAATCTATCATAATCTTTTTCTAGTGAACAACAACCATGAACTATAAGAGGGGGGGCCGGCCACTTATAGATGAGGATGAGGGTGAGTGTAGGAGAGGGGGGTGACCACAAGCAAAATATCTAGTGTGAACACAAAGTATGAAAGCATTTAAAGCAAACCAATCACAATTAACCTAGTCACCTTGTCATTAATTGCACCATTAATGACCCAATGACTCACTAGCCTTGTCACCCTCTCTAGAACCTTCTAGAACACTGACTCACCTCATCAAGAAAAGATAAATCCGTATTTAACCGAATGTCAAAATACGGCTGATAGAAAACTGGAAACTGGCAACTTCCAAAAGTGATCCTGAAACGAATTTCAGGATAACCCCGTATCAGTATAAACATACCCGCATTTGTATTACGACCGAATACAAATGCAACTGAGACAAAGATATTATATCTACACGGTATAATACTGGGTTCCGGCTTAAACTAAAGCCTACCAGTATTATCTGCCCGAAAAAACGACACGTGCGAAAACGCACGTGCTTTTTCCGAACCCTTCCATATCACCATACGGCCTCTACAACGTTTCGCCCGAACTTGGGAAAGTGTCTGTGGGGGACTCTAATGACTCATCAACACACTGGCACTGGGTATAACCACTAGCACGTCAGAGGTACAAGCTGCACGTAACGTTTTGCCTATGTATTGATTGGAAGGGAAGCTGACGAGCGAACTCATCTATAAACCCTACTGAGCCTGACAGTGACAATGTATATACAGTCTGGTCCGGTCGTCTAAAGAGTATCGCATATCGAGTCTAGGGTGGTGGATAAAGTCAGACCCCTAATAACGCGATAAATCGTGTCGGTATGAAGCCCATCACCACCTGAGAAACTACTGATCCAAATCAGTAATTCTCCACTACTTCGGCCGAGGATTCCTGGTGATGGCCACCCGTGCACTGTGAGACATCAACCCCCAATACCGGGAGAGACGAATCCCCGACGATCCGCTCACTTGCCTCCAATGTGGCTCGGGACTGTACCCAACTAAAACCTGTTTGCACAACTCCTTTGAGCGTGGTAGGGTAGTAATCTAAGCACAGTGGGAACTCACACGAGACAAATGACGATCTCAGGTCGATGAACTAACCTGTACACATGTCACCAAGGAACTGCTATCTGACGATATGTATAATACCAACTAGCATGTTCCCGGCGAGTCCTGTCCGGTGTACTCATAACCTAATGAGCACCTGTATACATCTTAGGTGATCAAACTGACACCAGTGGCTTGTGAGACCGGCCACCGCCCCTCGTCGGGGTCTCGACTGTATACACTAGTCTACTCTGGAGTATCGATGCCCTGTCTCGAAACTCCTACGACTAGGGACACTTTAAGGATGTGCTTACAGACCCCAGCTCCCACGTATATGATCGCCATCATACTGCTGGTAGTCAAACAAGAATCCTATGGGCTCTATCATCATGCAATAGTGAACTAAAGCATGTATACGATGATAAAGACAAACCAGATAGCATACTATCATCTCGAGTAAGACTGTCATATCGGTATAGGTCCTGCCTCAATCATTGTAATCACGTACCTGCGATCCAATAATTGACTTTGAGGGCACTATCTCCAACATAGTTTACTTCGCATTCGACCCGCTTGCTTGAACCTGTTTAATTCTTATTTATAGATTACCTTGACTTATTGCGTGGGCACGTGCGTCTCATGATTAGTACATGCTGGCATTTTACCTAGTATCGCATCTTTTATCATATAGCATTCTAGGTTACAGAAAATAATTTAAAATTGCATTTCATAGCCTGCTTGATACCCTAAACCCTTGGTAGCATCCGCGCATCTTGTTCTCGTCCCGTTCAGTGAAACGGACGTGTTTGGATGGCTACGCGCACGTACGTGCATCCGTTCTTGGGGGTACGCATTTTCGTTATCTGAGTACTTGTTTTAAAATTTGGACGTCGCATATATTTTTCATATTTTTAATCTGAATTTTTAGACCCGACCCGTGCATGTTTTGGAGTGAGTTTGTATTTGCCAAAATCTCAAAACGGGTTAATATTATAATATTATAACCTTATTTTCTCTTAACGTTTTCTTTAACTAAAAATATATTTTTTTAACTTAAACATTAACCTCACAGTCTCTCTCTCTCTCCCTCTCTTTCTTTATGTAAATATTTTATATATATTATATATTTTTTTTAACAACAAAAATCTTTTTCCTTTCTCCCACAACCAATCAAAATCTTTCTTTTATTTCACCCGGCCCCACTCTCGATTCTCCCTCTCTCTCTCTCTCTCTCTCTTCACTTCTCTTTCTCTCTCATTTCTCTCTATTCTCTCGTTATCTCTTCCCGCAACAGGCCAAACTTCTTTCTCCTCTCGCGTTTCTCTCTCATCTCGCAACTCCTGTTCATGGAGATCTGCTCACCTCCCTCTCTCCCTATTCTCACCTTCCTCCTTCCTCTTCTTCAAATTTCTCCCGCCTCCGCCCTCACTTCGCGAGAAACCCACGTCCCCTGCCCACGTCACTGCCTCGCGTGCTGCCGCCGACCTCTATCACCGTCGGTCCTCGCTTGCACCTCCGACCCCTCCTCGATATCTCCTCCGCCTCCTCTCCTTTCTCGCAATGAGAACCCATGTACATCCAAACCCACAACCCCAAGAGACCCCTCACCGCCGGCTACCCTCACCTCGCCGTCGACACCCTCGTCGACCTCGCCTTCATTACCTCTCATTCCTCTCCTCCTTCTCCTCACCTCTTTAACCCCGATACCACCATCACCCACACCTGCAGCCGACGAACCCATCACCCGAGAACCCACAGAAAAACCCTACCCACGCCTGAGCCCTAGCCTCGTCAACGACCTCCCCTCACCATATCCTCACACTCACCTTCTTCATCTCCCTCAACTCTCTCCAATCCCCGGCGACCCGAGAACACCCTACAATCCCAACACCACAACCCAAGAAACCCCTGCACACTGCTACCTCGCCGGGAAACCCACACACCGGCAACCCTCCTCGTCGTCGCCCCTGCCGACTCCCCTGAAGTCCTAGAACCCCTAGCCACAGTGAGACCTTCTTCTTCTTCTTCTATTCTTCACATTCCTTGTGCAATTCTCTTGTATGTTCACTGTTGCTTTTGTTGCCGGAATCCGACCGTGCCGGCGATGATCACGACGACCCAGCTAGCATCTCCGACCCCTGTGTTTCCCTAGCGCGTTGTTTGGACTCATTCCATGTACCGTGCGCGCGTCGCGACTTCTCCCGTCGACGCGTGATGTTCCGTATACCGCTTCGTGATCCGATCAAGGCAAGTTAATCTTGCTACATGCTATACTATTACCTTCTATGTATATTTAAATTATAATACCCCATAATGATTATTTATGCAACCCGCATTGTCAGTTTTCATGTTTTATCATTTTCGGATGTCCGATTACATCCGTATCATGTATTTCACATCTAGTGCATGCAAGTGAAACTTGCTACATGCTATTTATAGTATTTCATATTTATTTGCATATATATTAAGCATGAAGTTTGAATTTGGTGCTATATATCACATTTTACCATCCGATGTCCGTTTATATCATTTTGAGTTAACTATGAAAACACACCCGGTTGCATATTAGATTACAATATTGTATGCCCATGCCTATATTTATAACATAGTTCTTGGTCGCATACCCATAGTACGCTTTAAATTGTGTATAACTGTTCAACACTCGTTTGCATCCATCTAACCTGTTTTATATATAATTGCATCCCTAGGCCATTTAATGCATGTTAACGTGATTTTAATATTCCATATTCATTTAAGCGTAAGATACTTAATGTTGAAACCATAACCCTGACTCTAATCGATAACCGTACATCCTTATAGTTTAGTCTGTACCTATTTGCATATCATATTACATGTTCCAGTTTGTTGTTCTATTAGTACACATGCTTGTTTTGTATACCCATGCTTATGCTAGTTGATTATGAGCACCCACATGATATCTTGTACACCCTGACATGACTTGTTACACCCATTACTTGACACGACATGGTACCGTGCAACTCTTGATATGACATGACACCTTTATACATTACCTGGCTTGACCTGATGTACCATGGTCTTACCTGTTACCTGATCTTGTGTCTAATGCCAACAAACCTGACCTGTTGTCCTTACGGACCGTTCCTGTTGTCTATCCAGACAAACCTGTACTTACCTGATCCTGTGTTGGCATTAGCTCCAGATTATTTAAATACTTGACTTGAATACACAATCTGGAGGTATGGGGAAATCAATGATAAAACCTGACTTGTAACTCGACAGTTCGCTACCTTTACTGATCAGTTTTAGAGGCTGGGCCAGCCTTGGGATGATGCTGCCGACATCATCCATCGTTATCCATTACCTTTTAGAGGCTAGGCCAGCTTTGGGATGATGCCATGGACATCATTCATCATTACCCTTTTCTTTTAGTGCCTAGCAGCAAGTCTCGGTTTCAGCCCGAGAATCTTCACCGTGATCCCGGGCACGCACGGGATACTATTGAGTTACATCGAAGATTCATCAGAATGATTTCAAAGACTTGAGAGTAGTTAACCCAATAGACCAGTTAGATAACTCACTACACATTACCCTACCGTCCTTACTTATATCACCGTTATGCTTGTTTACCATTCATGCTCATACTTGCATGTATTGCTACCCCTGTTTATATTATTGTTTGATATTATGACGCGCTGACATCTGGGTTTTGCATGGCCCAGATCCTCTACCTTTGTTGCAGACTGATCAGGAGTATTGCCGCTGTTAGACCGAGCGGTGAAGATCCTGTTAGTATGCAGTTTTACCTTCCAGGTGTTTCATTTATTGTATCTTTTGCTTCCGCATATTATCATTTCTTGACTCGTTTATTCTGGCTCATGGACATGTACTAGATAGTTTAGTTTACTTTCCTGTTCTTGATATCTCTACAGCCATAATGTGACTGTGGAAGTATTTTTCCTATCCACAAGTAACATGGTTGGCTATGTCACGTACCTATTTTAGCGTACTCTGCGGAGCGGGGTGTGACAAATAGAATAAATATGAGAAAAGCATAGATTATGTGTGTTCATTTTTCAAATATACAAACAATCAATCCAGATAATACATAAATGAGTAGAACTCGAGCTATAAAAAGCGAGCAAGACTCAACTCGAGTTCGGCTCATTGACTAAACGAGCCTAACTTTTAACTCAAGTTCTGCATGTTTATCGACCGAACGAACTTGAATCAGTTCTAATTAGACTGAACTCGAGCCGAACCTGGGCTCTCTTAGTTCGTTTAACAACTCTACATCCAAAATAGGATCCAATATGAAACTGGATCCAATAAGACCCGGACCTAGAGGTGTCAAACGGGAGAGTCGGGTCACCCGTATGCGGGTCATTACGGGTAGCAGGTAAAACGGGCATGGGTAAAAATATCTGGATTTAAACGTTAATTTTCGTGCCCATGACCCGACCCATTACGGGCGAGCGGGTGTGCGGGTAACCAGCGAATTAATAAACGGGTCATCCATCTATGGGTTAACGGGTAAGTTAGAGTATCATGAGATATTTTTCGCAGTTTAAAGAAAAAAGAACTGCCTGTATAGGTTTATGAAGTTTGTATATATTTACAATCTTAATTAAACACAAAATATACATTTAAAGTTACATTCCCATAAAATTCTTAATAGTAGTCATAAATGTATTCTTATATTAATAAAATTAATGAAAAGTTATTTACTTTGTTCAATATGGGTTGGGCACGTAAAACCCACGAAACCGCGGGTTGGGTCGAACCCGTGACGGGCCAGGTAAAATCCTTGAACCTGCGAGCCGGATTGACCCGGTGATACTTGTAAACGGACGGACCGGCCACGGGTAATATTTTAACGGATGGTAAAGTTTTGACCCGTTATCAATATGTTTTTCAGGTTGATCCGCAAGCTAAATGGATAACGAGTCATTAACACCTCTGCCCAGATCCATCCTCCCAAACATTCTTCTTATCCCTTCTGAGCAATCTCATCTCCCTCCATTTCCCCCCAAAATCTACCGCCTCCCATGGCTGCTTCACTACTGTCCTCCTCCTCGCTCGCCTTTCCCTTAATTCGGCCCCGATTCTTATCCCAAAAACCAAAATATAATCGCCCTCTGCTCTCAGTTGGAGCCCTAACCCTAGATTTCTCGGGCTCATTCTTCGAGAGAGGGAGCGAGGACGAGAATGGCGGGGCCGACGGCGGAGGGACGTCCGCGGCAGAAGCGGCAGTGCTGGAGGAGAAGGAGGAGCCGCAGTGCCCGCCGGGGCTGCGGCAATACGAGACCATGGCCGTTCTGAGGCCCGATATGACCGAGGACGAGCGGCTCGCTCTCACCCAGCGGTACGAAGAGGTATGATGATTTAAGCAATTGCTGCATTTTCAATTTTGAGATGGCTATTTTTGAACCCATCTGCTCACTTTTAATAGAGCTTAAGGGTTGCACATTTTGTTGAAGGAAAATAAAAGCATACCCTTTCCGACATTTTTAATACAAAAGAAAAATCAAATGATCAAGCAGGTTCGGCTGTCTACGCCCCCTTCCAGGCAGCCCAGCCTGCTTAAGCGATCGGCTGCTTAAATGTCGTGTGTGCTGCTTCCGCCTAGGCCCCGTCTAGACCACTTTTTACAACATTGTTTTTGAAGCTTAAGAAAGAGACAGACACACTGGACAGTCCACCACATGGCCCAACCCAATTAAGCACTGAAAAATCGCTTAATTCATCCGCTTAATGAAAAACGCAGCGGCCTTGTGCTACTTTCGCTTAGGCAGCTGCCTAGAACGCTTCATACACTGCTGCATTTGAAGGTTTAATGTAAGAAAGAGATCAAGATGAGATGTAGGCTTAGCTTTTCGTTTTAAATAGGAAATGACATGGATAGACAAAAAGAAGAAGAGTTTTTTTCTCCTTTTCTACTATATTACAAAAAGAAGAATGCCACCTGTCATTATATTGAGACATATGATAACCTCAATTCTCAAAATTGTAAACCCCCTTAAAGGAGGTTGCATGATGATTGTAAAAATGGCACATGCATCGTATTTGAGTTCTTAAAAATTAGAATGATGCAAGCAATCTTCCTCTAGATGAGTTTGATTTATGTATGCTAGTTTTGAGAGCAAGCAAAAGTTTCATCCTTACAACCGACATAATGGGCATATTTTCTAGATGACATTCTAGAGGCCTATAACTTAAAGTTAAAAAGTTATCGACATTTGAGAAGCATTTGACGACATTAACCGGTTCACGATTCTCTATATTGATTGGTAGTGTATGCTAAATCTATTGCAGTTTCTAGTTGCCATGGAAGAAGGTTTCTTTCAATGTCACCTGGTCAGAGTATGGCAACAGAAGTTCCTGTTATGTAGAGAATAATGGAGGAAAGATGCCATAGGAGGGGATTTCCTCCTATGGCGTCGAAAAAATACACCCTCCCTCATTTTTTCCGCCGATCGGCACCCACCATCTTTATCGTTATCATCTAAGATGTGGGTACACCAAATTTCATGTGATTCTACAACCATTTCACCGTTGATTTAGCAATGTAAAAAGTTCTATTTTCGGTAAACCGTTAATTTTGCACCCACTAAATCAACGGTGAAAAAGTTGTAGAATCACATGAAATTTGGTGTACCCACATTTTAGATGATAACGATGAAGATGGTGGGTGCCGATCGTCGGAAAAAATTAGGGAGGGTGTATTTTTTCAACGCCATAGGAGGAAATTCCCTCCTATGGCCTCTTTCCTCCATTAACCTCTTTTATGTATTCTTAGCCTGTACTAACCGCTGAAATCATTTGCATAAAAGTCTGAAGAATCTTTTTGACAATGATAAAAGTGGCCTAATGGGTCATCCTTTTCGCCTTCAAGAAATAGTTTGGCATGTGTTTTTCATACATATCCGAATTTTTCACGCTTTGATGGATTTTATGAACCCATTGTCCAAACTTTACTCTTTTCTTGAAGATTGAACATAAGCCCATGGACTTCCAACATGAGAATATCATGGGAAGTCTATGTTTGGGCACACTAAGTTTGTAGTAATGATCTATGGTGCATTTTTAGTGAATATTAGTTGTTATCATGAGTTAGGAGATAGTTATTTTATGTAATTTATATAATTGTGTGGACTTTTATATAAAAGTACCAACATTGGGCTTTTATGTATGAAGCCAATTGAAACCCTATAAATATGAAACCCGCAACATATTATTGGGGTATCTTGCTCTGATACCATATAATTTGGTATCATGTATCTTACATAAAATTTAGGACTTATACATGGCTTTAAGTCTTTTGGATGGAAACCCAAATAAAAGCTTATGTGCAACTCGTAAAAGCTCAACACTTCATATACTTAATATTCAAACATGGTGTCAGAGCCCGGATTAACAATACAACTGAGAGAAGTTTACAAGCACCGAGTGTAATGAGTGTATCTGAGAGACTAGCTCTAACAGTGTTGTGTTCGGTTGATCCACACGACAAGGAATATTAAAAATAAAAAAGTAAAATGTATAAGAAATTGATAAAAAAGCGAAAGGTAAAAAGAGAGCGGTCCATAAGCAACAAGTGTTATGAGTGCTGCTGAGAGATTAGCTACATAAATGTCGTGTGCGATCGATCCACATGGCAACCACATAATATTAAACAGAAAAATAATAAAAAAGTAAATTAAAAAAGAGGAAGATCGTACTTGCATGATATAGATGGCCACCTCACCATAAGATTTATGTTTTTTGGATAATCTCAACTATATCGAAAGCCCATGTACTCTCATAAACAGCCCAACACTCCGAATACTTAAAATTCTAACATCATGTAACCATGTGCATTGAAAGGTGCATATTGTATCAATTTCCTCCATCCAGGCTTGTTAATTCTAATGGATGGATCTTCGAATGTTGTAAAACATCTATTCGTCTGATTCCGTCGTCTAGCGCATAATGCATAAATAGATTATATGCGGGCATACAAAATGTTTGGCATATATGGAATCAATGTTTTAAATATCAGATATTGGTGTTGTTTCAGTCCAAAAATTTTAATGAGATATTGGAGTAATTTCAGTGATATTTACTAAATATTGGTTCTGCAGTTTTATATTATAATATCATTGATACAATTTATATTTTTGACAAAAATGTCATCATTATAATTTAATATAATTGTTAGTTCTATTAAATGAATTTATTTCTTAATAACTCATTGGTATAGCGGTTGCCTATTAAGTGAATGATTGTAGGTTCGAACTTGGAAGTCTTGGTTGAGGACAAACTAAAAACCCTTATCGACGCCTACAGTTGATATCGAAATCGAACTCTGACTCGAAACCTTTTAAGATCTGAAGTCGAACTCGAAGCCTTTGTTGACGAGTATCATCTTGAGCTGAGAGGAAGAGGATGAGGATAAGGTTGAGCCTGAGTTGATGAGGACCGTCTTCACTGAGGAGTTAGTTGGGTTACCTTAACGCCCTAGCCATCAAACGTGGTGGTTTGCGGAACAAAATTTTTCTTACAACTATAAAAACGGCGCTAAGTTAACCCAATGAAAACCCGGATCTTACCATAAACCTATCTAGCAAAACTAAAAGAGCTAACTACTATGAAGCAAGTCTCACCAAACGATCCAAGTCCTTCGGTCTTCTTTCCTCGTCGTTAGCTCCAAGTGACCACCTTGAACATGCTTGATCTTCTTTTCCCGCTCTAACGGTTCTCCAGGATCGAGCTTGTTCTCCGGTCCTCCTTTGTCGTAGATGATCCACCCGACGGATGTGATCCATTGCTCTAGCTTCTAACTAAGTGTCAATAAGAGCAACTAGAGAACTTGGGTTGCTAATCCAAGTTGTCTAGGATGTAGTGTGGAGTTCTATGTGTTTTACTATCTCTATTTTGTCTCTTCACTTGTTTCTCAACTCATGAGAGAGTAGTGAAGAGGAAGATGATGAAGGTGGATGAAACTCAAGAGGAGGGAGGAGGGTGAAGCAAAAATGGGGGTTCAAGAATAATGAAACATGCAAGTGAGAGAAATTCCAACACAATGGCTTTGTGTATGAATTTCTTTCAATAAACAAATGTAGCCATGCTTCAATAGTTGCCACAAATGAATAAAGAATTCATTTGTCAACTATTGAAGCCATGTCACTCACCATGCCCTTTCTTAATTTCCACCTCATTTCCATTTATCAATAAATGGAAAAGTCCATGATGAGGTGTCCACCTTTTAGAAGGTAATTTGTAATAAAATACGGATTACAGTCTGCTGTATATATATACCTGCATTCGGATAAAAACACGAATGCCCAAAGAAATAGAACAACACGAAGAACGTAATACTAGAATATACATATCGAAATACATATATGTAAATTATCAAATTAATATCTGATGTAATAATCCGGCTCAAACCCGAGCCTGCTAGTATTACCAACTGTCTGATCGAAAGTCCGGGTACAAAGTACATCAATCGATCGGAACCCTGCACGTATCCAATACGGTTACTACATCATTTCGCTTGAACCAGGGAAACCCTCTGTGTGAGACTCTAAAGACTCGACAGTATGCCGGCAGTGAGTTACTGGATAAATCCATAACCACAAGTACGTCAGCGGCACTAGCTGTACGTAACGGCTACCTGGGTACCTGTCGAAAAGGAATGCCGACGAGCAAACTCATCCGGATCTCTACTGAGCCTATCTGTGACAATCTCCGTACAGTCCGGTCTTTTCTTCAGAGAGTTTCGCATTCCGGGCCTGGGGGTGGTAAACGTCAGACCCTAATAACCCGGTAATTCGTGCTGAGGTTCGTTGGGAACTATCGAATGCTCTGGTTCCACTAAATCTTCAGTTGTAGTCTGTGTAGTTGGAACTTCTTCCAGTTCTACCTTTTTGCCATAAATTTCTTTCACAAGAAATTCCTTTTCTAAAAAGATGGCATGTTGAGCAACAAACACCTTTTGTTCCTCACCGTGGTAGAAAAAATATCCATATGAATTCTTTGAATATCCCACAAACATGCAAAGAACTGATCGTGCCTCGAGTTTGTCCGGATTTTGCCTTTTAACATAGGCCGGACAACCCCATATCTTAACTCATTTAAGATATGGTCTCTTTCTACTCCATATCTCATATGGGGTTGTGGCACTGATTTAGATGGAACTTGATTCAATAGGTATGCTGCTGTCTTAAGCACATAACCCCAAAAGGAAATAGGTAACTCAGCGGTGCTCATCATAGAGCACACCATATCCAATAGAGTGCGAATCCTCTGCTTCGATATACCGTTGTGCTGTGGTGTATACGGAGGAGTAAGTTGAGAGAGAATTCCATTCTCTTTTAGATAGTCACGGAATTCCGTGCTCAAGCATTCTCCTCCCCGATCAGATCGTAGGATTTTAATACTTTTACCCGTTTGGTTCTCGACTTCATGCTTATATTTTTTGAATTTCTCAAAAACTTCAAACTTGTGTTTCAACAGGAACACACGTCCGTATCTTCAGAGATCGTCAGTGAATTTAATGAAATACGGGGAACCATTCCTGGCATGTGTAGACATGAGACCGCATACATTACTATGTATCAGTCCGAAGAGTTCCGTAACTCTTTCTTCGTGTCCAGTAAACGGAGTTTTGGTCATCTTGCCTTTGAGACATGACTGACAAGTTTCAAAAGATGAAAATTCGAACGGATTCAAATATCCATCCTTATGTAACTTAGCTAGTCGTGTCGTATTGATATGACATAGTCTACAATGCCACAAGAAGGATTCGTTCATTTCTGAACTTTTCCTTTTGTGTGTATTTTGTACGTTAAGAACCGTGGTTTGATTTAGAATGTATATGCCATTACTTAGCGAGCCTGATCCAATCAACTTTTGATTCAGAAAGATGTTCATAACATTATCCTGTAATACAAAATTATATCCTTCTTTACTTAATAAAGAAACTGATATAATATTGCATATCAGGTTCGGTATGTAATAGCATTCATTCAGAATCAATGTATTACCATTTGGTAATACAAGATGATATTCGCCTACTGATTAGGCTGCAACATTTGCACCATTCCCTACTCTTATAGAATGATCACCTATTTCCAGTTCTCTACATTTCCTTAGCCCATGCAACATATTACATATGTGGGATCCCGATCCGGTATCTAATACCCAGTACGTAGAGTGTACTGAGAAACAGTTCTCGGTAACTAACACACCTGAAGAAGATGTATCATCATACTCATTCTTCATTTGGGTGACGTGGGAATCCGGATATTCCCTTAATCCTTGCTCAGATTTATAACAATTATAAGATAAAGCGGAACCAACGTTTCCCAGCACAGTATAATAAGCGGGTTTGGTCAATACATCCATATTATTATCTTGATTAAGGCCTGACATGGTCGCTACCTGGAGAGAGAAGAAAACACTTAGCGTTTGCTCTTGCAAGATTAGATTTGTTATTATCTTATCTAATCAGAATGGCTCCCACTGTTTTTATCAAATTTTCCTTCAAACCCTAAAAGGTAAGACTGGCCAGGATTAATTACACCTTACAAGTTCGCCAATTTTTCAGCCAGGCCAGTGTCGGTATTTTGAGGGAGGTTCCCTGTGCTTTCGCACGAACCTAATTAAAATAAACCGCGTTTTCCCCGGGGAGTAACCTCGTTAACACCTTCTAGATACCTACTTGATCGGCTAATTGTGATGTGTAAAACTCTCCCAGGAGTAACTTTTACTCGCAGTGGGTATCGGGATCCAACTATCTCATAGAAAGTATGCAATCTCATTACAAATTTCAACACTAGAAATTCCCGATAATATTTTGCCCCAAGCGATCTATGACCTTGACACGGTCAACAAACCATAAATCGCAAGTCAAGTTCAACCCGTACATTTCATGATTGAATTAAACCCATCCGCACGACCCTTGACAAGGTCAACAAGGCCATACGACTATCATAATCCAATCGCATCTCATGCTGTAACAGATAAGCACTAATCAGCTACCGTACACTACGCATTGACAAGGTCAACAAACGCAGCACGAATACTAAATAGTCCTTATCTGAAATGACGGAGAGCTACGACAGGTTTTTAGGAAAACCTTTTGCGTAATGAACTTGATATCGTTGTAGAAATAAGTGATTTTGAAAAGGAGTGCCTTTTAGAATTTTACTAGTTTCGCTAAAGAGATCACTCCCGGTGAAGGGATTTCGGCTTTTTCCTCATCGAATGAGGTGCTAGATATTCTACAAGGAAATACCGCTATGCAAAGCAAGAACTAGAGAAGCAATCAAAAGACAAAATCCAATGGGTTGTAGTATCTGCTAGCTTTTTGCTAAAGAGGCCACTCCCGGTGAAGAGATCTCGGCTCTTTCCTCATCGAATGAGGTGCTGGATATTCTATAAGGAATAACGCTATGCAAAGCAAAAACTAGAGCTACCCTTTTTGAAAATTTGATTCTACAATATCTTTAGGTTTCTTTCCTTTTCATTAATCTCATTAATAAAGTTCCATCATTTATGCTTCCTAAGTATCACAGAAGAAATGAAAATACAACGTACGTTTATACCATCCGTATTCGCCACAGTGTCCCGTTATGCACCATTAGGTTACTTAACTAACGACATAGCGGGGCGGGACTAGCACGGGTGAAAAACATAAGTAACGTTTATTATATATCATATATATATAATAATAAAGCATTCGTCTCACACATATAAAGTGACCACATCACAGAATATCAGCATCAGAAGTCAACATATGAAATATTGGATATATTAGGAGGTCCGTGTTTTATATTAAGCCAGTAAAAAACACGGATTCCACGGTCGCGATGAATAGTCAAACCCATATCCCTAAACCCCTACGAGAGCGGCAAGCAACCCACCAATTTTAGCGTTAGGAGACCCGGACTCGACTCCTCGTGATGGTCTCCCACTGGACTCTAGAACCCGGTTACTTGTGCTCCCTACCTTGGGTCTATCCTAATGCGGAAAAGTAAATAATATACATCAACGGTGATATCATTCTCAATCCGGAAGTGCCCCAATAAAAGAATATTACATACAGTTTTTACATGAATGAAAATGAAAAACACTCATCTCACGCAAAAACCTCCGGCTATTCAAAACACGACGATCCAATATAACATATCCCAGCAACACATAACATCACATGTTATCAACGTAAGTAAATATGCGTATCCCAATTGTCGTTGACATATAGCAACGAAACTGGCGATACATCACATATTACACTTACGGTCCCAGAAAAGAAAAAGTCAAACTACAACATTTGGAATCGACACAGCCCTTAGATATCATAAATCCGGAATATCTTATATTTCGTATTTCATGCCTAACATTGTAAATCTTACATTTGGATCTCACTGATGAAAACACATTTTCAAAAGAAATCGGGTAATTCAACAAGATTCCCGATTCCTTCCGAGACCGAAATGTTAAATTTACAAGCAACTAATCAATTTTCACAAAACTAATTAGTGTAGATTTCAAATATTGTATCACATTACAAATAGCTAGACGATGTTAAATATTTCGATCGAATTAACAAACACCCAAAATTTCCCAGAGAGCTCAACACTTGAGCACAGTTAAGAAATATTCAGAACATGCCACAGTACCTATGGACCAACCGTAGAAGGGCCAACCCTTGCCTCAACTATGGCGCCGCGGAACTACTACAAACCCTAGGGTTTGGTGTGGTTCCGGCGGTCATAGAATCGAGTTAGAGTTTCGTTCTTCTAGAGAATCCATAGAATCACCAGCATGTTTTTCTGAAGATTTTAAACTTGGAAAAATCCAACTTTTGGAAACTTTCTAGCATGGGAGAAAATGAGTTATTGATATTCGTTCGAACATTTTAACGTCGTCAAGATAACCCGAAACGATATTAGTGTTAGTGTATATGCCCTAGAGGCCATTACTGTATCATACTAGTTTGTTTATTATTTAATGGAAGTTTGGGATATTCACAGTTGTATAGACAATTTTGCTAAAAAATTGTAGTATGCTACGTGGTTTGTTTCTACTTAAATATGTGCATGTGTTTCTTTTAGCATACCGCTTATACATATTAGTGGAGCCCTTAGGATTTTTGCTTGATTACCAGCGTTGTGATGGCAGTCACACTAGTGGGGGCTGGGTAATCTACAAGCACATCCTTATATAGGTCCCTAGTCGTAGGATTATCGAGACGGGGCATCGATACTTCGGAGTAGACTAGCGTATGTGCTTCTCATCCCAGCAGGGGAGATAATCTGTCCCACAGCCATCAGTACGTCGTACTGGAGATAGTATGCGGGTGCTCGTTAGGTTACGACTACACTGGACCGGACTCGTCGGGAACTGTTGGTTAGTACTATACCTATCGTCAGATAACAGTTCCCAGATGACAGGAGTACAGCTTAGTCCGTTGACTTGACACTGCTACTTCGCCTCGAGTGTTTTCCCGTTGTATTTTGACTACTACCCTACCATGGCTCAAAGGAGTCGAGCAAACAGGTAGTGGTTTGGTGCAGTCCCGAAGCACTTGGAGGCAGTAACGGTTAGATAGGATTCGTCTCTCCCGGTATTTGGGGTTGATATCGCGCTGTGTCTAGGAGAGCCATTACACAGTCCCTGCCCAGGGCAAGCGAGATACTGGTAGTGTTTCCAGTAGTTTCTCAGGGTGTTCTGGGCTACACTCCGGCACGACTTGTACCGCTATTAGGGGTCTGACTTTTACCGCCCCTTAGGCCCGACATGCGATACTCTTAGACGAACAGACCGAACTGTACGGAGATTGTCACATTCAGACTCAGTAGGAGTTCGGATGGGTTCACCTCATCGGCCTTCTTATCGATGTCTACCTGGGGACCGTTACGTACAGCTAGTGCCGCTTGCGGTCTGTGGTGAAACCCACTGCCAGCGTAGTGTCGAGTCTTTAGAGTCCCACACAGAGAGTTTCCCTGCACTGGGCAAAAGGTGTAGAGGCCATATGGTTTTACGGCAAGGCTACGATCACTTACGTGCACTTGTGCGTGTATGATGTTCGGGCAGACGATACTAGTGGGCTTTGGTTTAAGCCGGATCCTAGTATTGTATAGGTGGATTAGTTTTGTCTTCTGTGCATTCGCATTCTACGGGATGCGGATGCGGGTGTGTATGCACGGTTGTGAGGAGCGAAGGAGGTGCCTCATTAGGGTTTTGAACGTTGGTTTGGTCAAAACCATTATGAGGTGAGGAAATTATTTACTAATCTTTTTAATGATAATTATGTTATGGCTAATTGTTTTGACCATTTGACCATGTTGACCATTTGATCTAGTTGACCATTGTTGACTTGGATATTTCATGAGAGCACTAGATCCTTCTTATTCTTTTGGATTTAATTTTAAGATGATAATAGTCAAATCAAAAGTAGCCATCACACTTTATCATGATAAGAGATTAGTAATTATTTCTTCTTATGCATCATTATCTCTTGCTCATTCTCTCTCATCAAAAGAGAGAGCTCCTATGGTTCCTTCTTCTTCTTCTCTTGATTTTCTATAGCTCTCATGTGTTGAGAAAAATGACAACAAAATAGACAAACAAATCCACCATCATCTTCTACACCACCTAGGACTTCAAGAATAGCAAACTTGTTGCCCTAGTTACCTCGGCTTGAGGTGGAGCTCGGACTACAGACTCTCGGGTGGATCGTTTTCGACTCTAGGAGGCCGCGGAGGTGACCAAGATCCGGATCGATCCTCGGAGCTTGCATGGACGAGGAGAATAGCGGAAAGAAGACCCGAAGGACTTGTTGCATGAGGTATAATCTCCTAAGCATAATAAATAGAACCTCATGTTGTTTGTTAGCAATGGTTTGGCAAAGATCCTTAAGTGTTAATCTATGTTACCTTGTGTTAAAAATTTGATTTTTACCTATTCCGCCTTCCTGTAAGTACCGGGGTGGGTAACGTAGACTTATAGTGGTATCAGAGCCTCGCTAACCCATTACTAACTTGTTAGTAGAGTGTTAGAAATTCGATCGCCGGAAAAATCGCAAAATTACGTCAAAAATGCACGTTTTCTGTCGATTTTAAAACCCGGTCCAAAATTTTTTCCACGGACCTTAAAAATACGTGCAGGCTTTTTGAAGGACACACAAGAAAATTGAGACCAAGAATCGGTCAGACCGCCGTGGAAGCGCGGCCAAACCAAGGGTTTGGCCGCGGATCCGCGGCCGAGTCGACGCCGAGTCAACTCGGTTTTCCTGCTGCCTGTCCAGATTTGTATTTTGTGATTTTTCTGATAGTTTGTTTCTGCCCAGATTTTGCTAAGTATTGTGTTGTGCTTTGGGTAGTTTCAAATCAAGTTATCGAACGAAATTCTAAGTACTTTAGCTAATCGGATCTTCTGTGATGTGATATATGTATTGAACATCTACTAATCGCTATACGTCGATTAGTGGGGGTTGTACATATCTGTGATCTGTGATGTTGGTTTGTGTATATGAATTTGTTGGATTGTTGTGATGAATAACCGGGATGTGAGATGGGAGTTTTCATTTTTCATTCAATGTAAAATTTGTAATTTGATGTAATATTATTTTATGGCCGCACATCCGGGTTGAGGTTGTAGCCGCCATTGTATATTATTTCTTTTACTGTTTTTGCTCCTAGGATAGACCCAAGGTGGGGTGCACAAACTACCGGGTACTTTGAAGTATCGAGTGGCCTACTCACGTTGTTGAGGGAGGTTGTTTCACTTCGGCTATTTGGTGGGTAGTTTGCCTCACCCGTAGGGGTCTGGGGTGGGGTTTGGCTATTCATCGCGACCGTGTAATCCGTCTTTCGTTGCAGGCTCGAACGAAACGCGGATTCCTAGCATATCCAATGTGTTCATCTGTGATCTGGAATGGCTATCATTGCATTTGACGAATGTATATTGTAGGGTGTTTTTCGTCATCCCATTGAGATGGGAATACGCGCGCGCTTGTCAGGCGTATACTACAGATTCCCCTTGCCTAGGATAGGCCGGGGTTTATTGATTGTGGGGATCCAAATCTCCGGCAGCCGCGGACTAAGCTGCCGTTAATTATCCCTCGCCTTTGGGGCGAGGGAACCTCCGATTAATAGGTTAAAATGGTCATGCGAACTCAATGTGCAGTGTACGTGTGTTGTGTTTTGAAAGGGGGGTTTGGATATATCGGGAGCCACGCAGAGTTTTTACGGGGTCCCCGCTACCCGGATAGCGGGCTGGGGGTCAAGGGGGCTAGCAGCCTTCTTGCGGGGTGCGGGGCAGCGCCCCGTTAGAAATTTTTTTCTAACAGGGACAGTGTCGCGGAGTATGTGTGTGGGTAAATATGTATACATATGTGTATATATATATATGTATATATATATAAAAGAAAAGAGGGGGAAAAGGCATCCAAAGGATGCGTGGGGCCAGCGCCTTGAGCGCTGTGCGTTTAGGTGCTGTGCGCTCAGGCGTAAGCGCGCCACGTGTCGGCACGTGGGCGCTTTGCGCTCGAGCGCAGTGCGCCTGAGCGCAAGCGCGCCACGTGTTGGCACGTGGGCGCTTTGCGCTCGAGCGCAGTGCGCTGGCGAGACAAAGGGACTTTTAGTCCCAGAACAAGAAGCTATGCTTCAGAAAGGAAATATTTATTATATATATATCTATGTAAATATATGGAGTTAAACTCCTAAAATGTTTTGGTTGATGAAAGGGGTTCTTCCTCTTCTTCCTCTGTTGGCTGGATCTTGATGATCAAGAGATGTGAGATCTAAAAATCCCTCCTTTCTGAGATCTAATGGTAGATCCAAGTTCCCCTTTGTGGGTTTTGTGGTGGAAGACTTCTTAGTTTTTGAAAAGAAAGAGTAAAACTCTTGATTTAATTCAAAAGAAATGAGAAGGTTTGGAACCTTGGAGAAGGAGCAGGAGGCACAAAAGATCTCAGATCTAAAATTTTTGTGGAGAGAATGAAAATGTGTTTTTTTTATTCATCATCATGTTGCCTTATATAGGCTTACATATTTACATATAGCCCCTTGGGCTTTGCAAAAATGGCATTTTGCCTATCCCATGGCTCATGGGCCTTTTCATTTTGCACATAAGCCACGGGCTTACAAAAATTTGGCTTTACGCCCCTTTTGCATACATTCATGCACAAAAATTACATAAAAATTATTTGTTACATGATTTTTGTTGTTGGCATGGGGAGGCTGGCCGCGGGCTCGACTTGGGCATGGGCCCGCTTGACCTGGGCTTGGGCCCACCTAGCTTGGGGGTTGACCTTGACTTTGACTCGGTCAACCGGGGTGTAAATTTTTATCCCAACATATATATCTATATATGATATCTAGTAGGCGTTGCTTATATTTTGCATCCGCGTTAGTGTCACGACCCGAAAGAGCACGTGACTGGCCCTTGAACCATATGAAGTCTATAGGACTCCATCTGATCCAAGTAAGCCAAAAGCCCAGAAATCTAAAACCATTTTTGAGAATAAGTAAAGAAAACTGGTTTAAAGAAGTGAAGAAAAACATGTTTGAAATCAAGGTTTTTAAATAACTAAGCCGAATGTGCATTTGAAAACCGTACAGTCTTTTCTAAAATTTTCGGCAGAGTTTCTCTTGTAAAACTGGCCCCGAATGGGGTACAACATGAATAACAATATATAAAATGATAAAGGCATCCCCAAGCGGGAGCTAGCTCTTCGTCAATCGACGGTCACAACCACACGATGATATGATAATATACAACGCCAAGTGGCGAGGATCAAAATCAAGGAAAGCTCAAAAAGCAGCAAGAAAACCGCAATACTACTAAGCGCGACTCTAAGGTCGAATAATACCACACTGTCTCTAAGTCTGAAAGAATATACAAGTTTTTGGTTGATGGACAATTTCTAGATACAATGAAATACATGAATAAAATGGTGATTCTTGATGCGAAAGAATCCACCTACCAAAGCAAATCACCCGCAAGAAGGTAGTGTGCCAGAAATGCCGCAATGAAACCTGTACGGCAGAACCTGCAAGGACTGTGGCACAACTGGGGTGAGTTGCCAACTCGTGAATAGAAATATCTACAAGCAGAAACCGAATGCAAGACATAAACCTAAGTCAACGATCAGTAATACAATCCACAAGAGTGCATCTGAGTGTAATAAGGTGGCAAGGTAACATCTAATCATGTATGTAGTGCCAGGTACTCAGGTAATAACATGTCATCAGTGTAAGGTATGCCTGCATGAGGTAAGTATGATGAAATATCAATGATATCAATACACATATATTAGCGTCCCATACCACTAATATTGGTGTAAGGGTATATATAACAGCGCCCTCATACCCTGTTATATATACAAATGAAGTATGACAAGTGTAAATCCAGTCTGTATATGATCCATGTCTGTATATATGTGGAACCCGTCCACCTGTCACCCACTGACAGTAAGCATCATGTATGCAAGTATGAGGATATAAACAATATCATGGAAAACATCATGAAACCCGTGCCAAGCATCGACACGTAAATCCTCATCCATATGGGGCTCCGTCTGCGGTATCGGCCCTCGGCCCCGGCAGCACGAGTCAACCCATGTCCATCTCTGGGCTCCGTCTGCGGTAGCGGCCCGTCGGCCCCCGGCAGTACGCCCATCTCTCGGCTCCAGGCGGTATCCCCCGGATATCCGCCGAGCTCAAATACAATCACCGGTAGGTACTCGCCCGCCTCCAGGCTCAATCGGCATAACCCATCGATCATCTCGCCGAGGGGAACCATACCGGGCCCACCACGAACCCGCAAACGGATCATCACTCCTCGAATCGGGTTTCAAGCACACGTCTCAGCACCGAGAAAACGCGTGGTGGACGCACCCAAATATCATATCACGAGGTACCGGGTTTTCATAAAAGAACATCTTTTGTTAAATAATCCCACGGTCCTCAAAATCAGAAATCACATGAAAATCCACATCAAGAAGTAAATCCAATGCAATGTGCTATGCAATCAATCCATGATGTATGCGACATGTAAAGAGAGATAATCATATCGGAAATCATGCAACATGGAATAGTAATGTACATATGTCGGGAGGAACCGCTCCTTTAGAATGAATCAGTTTAAAGAATATCTTGCGGTCCTCAATCTCAATCAAGTCAGAATCATCTATGTTTGTGTACAGGTACATGTGAACAATATGCCAAGCAGTAATCATATCATGAATGCAACAGTACTACAGTGTAGTGGCATGGCAATTATCGATGATGAAGTGTGTGAGCCGGCAAATAGTGTACGTGAAACATACGCATCATCGATAATGGTGCTGGTGTCCTAACAGCATGATAATAATATAACAATGAACATATGCCAGCAATGCGAATAGCAGGAAAATGCAGATATCTAGTAGTCAACACCACAGTGAAGTATCTACTATGCAAACTACATCTAAGTATCCGGTCAATCAGGAGGGGTAGGTGTGGAAACCACCTAAATCTGAGTCGATACATGTATAAAAGTATATAGTCGGTGATCTCGCCTCAATGTCATATCATAAGATATCCTCGAGTTATGAGTGCGGATCTATCATCAATATCGGCTCGTACGGTAAATCATCGTACGGCATCCCCATAGCTGGGTAGGGGTCAGTATCTCACTGTCTCATCACATAACAGATATCACCATCGTCAGATCATATAGTCTGGAGTACTACTCTATGTCTAGTACAAAACGGTAACCTCAGTAAGTATGCATGCGGTGGTAAACACATATCCCAAGCCCGCAAGAATCACAAGTCATATCCCACATATGAATCGTATAAAATCACCGATCCCAGGGCACCCAGCCCACATCATCGACTCATCTCCAAAGTCATCACATATCATCAATCACAGTGCAAGTACAAGTGATAAGCAAGGGTGTGTGTGTAGGTGTAATTCTACCATAGGGTTCGCGACTATGAACTACACTAGTCACTTCTAACCCTACATTATCCACAATACACCTAATATCACAATAAACTACATAGTAATCTATCTACGGACTGCGGGGGTGCTATACGCCATCCACCCGACTTCCCCCTGTAGATATAATCTACTCACCTTGCATCACCAATTGCGGACGTCACCACGTATTTGCTTGTCGTCCCGAAGTCTTCATGGGTACCTACACATCAAAATATCGTATATGCGCATTAAAACCAAATCCAATCTAAAACGGCGCACGAAATCCAAAACGATACGATAAGGGGGCATATAGGTGAGAACCTATGGCACGCCTTCAAAACCATCAATAAATCCTCTACATCGTCGTATAAACGACAATTAGTCGAGGCAAAACACATTCCACCATTTCAGAATCAAAAATACGGAATACGGAAACACGAATCCAAAATAGCAACTTAGGATATATGTCCCAGATTTCACCCTAGATAGAATCTGTCAAAACTAGAAGTACCCTGGGTCAACACTAGAGGAACAGGGGCTGTGCACAGAAAACGAGGAGAATGGCTAAGTATGCTAAGTCAAAGTCCACCTCTCTCTCTCACCTACCCTCATCATTATATTTTCCTTTCTTTTCCTTTTCTTTTAAAATCCAAACCTTCTCACATCAATAGTAATCCCAAAAGAAAACCATGGCTAGAAAAATGCACAAGTGTAGAAAAAGTGATATGTGCAAGTTTTGCACAAAATTGCCAAAAAACCCGATTAGCGATTTTAATCGCGATTAGCACTAAATTATTGTCAAACTAATCACAAAAACTTAAAAATGCCATAATCCACTAATTTACCCTATTTTAGAATTTTCCATAATTTTTCATAATTTTTTCTAATATTTTTCCTATTTATTTGCATTTAATATTAAAATAATCAATAAAATAATATTAAATTATAAAAATTCCCAAAATTAATATTTTATATTTTTGAAAATGTTACAATCTACCCCCCTTAAAGAAATTCGGTCCCCGAATTTTAAATTTAAACCCCCAGATACAAAAACATCTCAGTAATAAACCAAAGTCGTCGGGGCTCCGAAATCATCAACACATAGAACGTCACAGCGCAATGCATGCGCAAGGGTACTGAGCAGATAACTCGAAAACAAAACTCCGTCAAGCATCCCGCAATCATCGGAGTCAATGAAAAAAAAACACAATGTCAAATCCAATACAAAACCGATATGATATGGATCGGAACTACACATGTAGACATCCAATCTAAACATAATACCATCCTGTGCGTCTGGTGCGCACTGAAATAAAAAAAAATTCCATATATGTGCTAAACAGGTGCACAAAACAACATCCAAGTGCAACGGGTGTGCACGAAGCATCTGTCATGGGCATCGTATGTGCCTGACAGCAAAATAAATCAGGTGCATGTGACATGCACGAAGAATCCCGATTTAGCGCATCTGGCGTGCACCAAAATCGTATCTAAAAACATGCGCCCAACATGAGCGAAAATCCAAACCGGTGCATCCATCGTGCACGAATGAAAATCTAAACCCTGCGCACTCAACATGCACGGAAATCACGAAATCCAATAGCAAACACCGAACAGGCGTAAAGCACATCGCCAGCACGGAGTGCAAAAATCAACCATCAAAATCCGGGTCAAAATCAACGATATAATGCAGCTCAAACCAAAATCAGGGTACCGCAAGGAAAATCTCACAACCGTGTGCATCAGCGTGCACGAATCAAAGCCTAACACTAAAATGCATGAAAACTCTGCGCAAAATATATAAATATCCAGTGGGTGCATGAAACCAATATCATGAAACTCAGTCACCAAAACTAGATCGTGCAAATAGAACGCCCAAAATACCGAAATCCAAAATGACGGATACGTGATAATCGAATCACAAAATCACAAATCATAAATACCGTCTTCGGTAGTTTCTCCTTCAAGGTCGAGAAGGAGTCAGTGTAATCCACTGCTAGCAGCGCAGGATATCTACCTGCCTCTTGCTCACGGTCTGGCGTCTTCTGACTCTCTAGGTCCTTATCTTCTCTGCGGATTACCTATCACGCGGTCAATCGGCTCATCGGCCCTGTCAGGTGTGCTAACGGGGACGATTCCGTTCTGGCACTTTTCTGGTCACCTCTCGGTCAAACCTCACGACCACTCGTAAGGCAGCATATCACTGACGTCGGTCTCTGGCTATCTGAATGCACGTCACACATCTGATCCTGGGTGCAAACATCATTGCAGCAATGTCCTGGAAGGAATCCTGCTCAAGGTCTCTTCCAATCATGCCTATGCCGATTTGTACAGAGGCTGGCTCTCTTGTACTATCTCTTCTCGCTGGAAAGACATCTGTGTCCTCAGCACAACATTTCTCGGAAATTGGTCACATCCCAACGTTTCTGTAAGCATATCAGGTCTCTAGTTTCGACGGGAAGCAATGACAGCTCGTCAGTGTCTCACACGAACCTCTGGTTTCACTTGTCTCCATCGTCGTCCACTATGACGTCACGCCAAGCTACTATACACTGCACTGCTCTCGGCCACGGTCAATCTGAAGTCTCTCACACGGACTCGAAATCGCGTACTCTGTAGCTTCATCATTCTGTAGCAGATGTCAGGCCGAACTGGTCCTCGGAAACACGTCCCAACCATCGGAGGAATACTCATCACTCGTCCGTCCTTGATCCATTCGCAACGCATCTGGGTAAGTTCCTTTATCCGAACTTGGTCAACTACCTCGTCGACAATGCCGAACTCTGGCCTGCTGGGTGTGCGCAACACGACCACTCCTGGTCTAGGTCTTCTCGTATCGTACTCCAGAAAGGTCCTGCCGAGGTTCCTTTCTCAAATCTCAATCCTGCCGAAATGCCCGGAAGTCATCATCCAATGCTGAAGCTAAAGCTTATTCCGGAACGGCTGCATACCTATCGCGCTTCTTTCTGGAAGGTATATCCATATACCACGCCTCTGGGTGCGTATAACATCTCTGATGTCGGCGGAGTGGGACGTCATCTCGTCGAAATATCTTGCGAACTCTTTTCTTCACTCTGCATCAGTGTCGACTGATTCGGACTCGTCTCATCATGGCTGCACGAACTGCGCTCCGACGGCTATGCTCGCACCTGGAGTCTCCCAAGCAGTGTCCCATCACGATATCCGAAAGATGTCGAACCATCCGATCGACTCGTCAGATCCTCATAATCCCCCAAGAGCTCACATCTCGGGTATAGTTTAATAGTATCGAGTACATGCCACAGCGTCGGTGGTCCAGCCGTAGAAGGGCAAACCCAAGCCTCACTAATGGCGCCGCGGAACCGCCGTAAACCCTAAGGTTCCAAGGCTGTCATACGGTCATTAAGTCGAGTTAGGGTTTCATTCTTCTAGAGGGTCCATAGAATCACCTGCATGTCTTTCCGTATACTTTAAACTTGGAAAATAGGCTCCTGACATTCGATCGTCTCAATCGACTCTCAACGAATCTGCGTGAAGTCGTCTCTAGCTGGAATCAATCCACCTGATGACCTCGCATCGGGGTAAGCGAACTCACCACGCGTCCTAGTCATCCATCCTCGGTGACTAGCAACTCGCTATCATCTCTCTAAGAACATGCTCATGCTGCAGTAGCTCCAATCATCTGGGCGATATCTCATCATTTGCAGCAACAACTGGCTCATATGCCTGTACGCCGAACAACGCCTCAATCCTCCAGGAAAGGCAATACATAAGCGGTCATCTCTGAATCAGCCTGCTCTAGATCTGAGTAAGACTCTCCACACTGGAAATCTTCAACTCAACTGGGCCCGCTCTGGCGCAAAATCGGACGAATCACCTTCGTCTCTCAAATCGGGTAGACCAGCTATCATCTGTCGCATAACTGCCTGAAAGCTCCGGCAATCTCAGCTCGTAAGCTCCGAAAGCAACACCCTGTCAATCTCAGCGACAGCTGGTCCATCTGTCTGCACGGTAGGCGACATCACCATCTCTGAGGTATGCTGTACATCAACAGTCCTCTCTCAACTGGCAGCTCTAACAAAGGCCCGATCATCCGGTGCAAGACCAAGCACTCGCCTCCACTAGAGGTCACAATCACCAACACTAACTCGAGACGTTCCCATGTCACCAGAAAACACAAAGGTCGGCCCTCGTACCAAACGAGCTCACACCGGCCGTAACCCTAGCAGCAGCCCAAACTGCGCTCAAACACGGTGACAGGAATCTCAATCGAGTATCAAAGAGAGCACATCAGTGGCAAGAAGGGAAACAACAGATCCAAAGTGGATACATGATCATAGGAAGGAACAGTATCAATGAAGGTATGATCATGAAACTAATAGAATCGGGGATCTCAAATGGATGAATAATCCTGGATATAAAGAGAATCACTGATCTTGAAAGTATGTACATCCTAAGGTTCCTTAAGCGGAGTGGCGTGTCGTAAGTATGCCGCGGAACATACCAACGGTACGTCACTCTACTTTAGTCACCAAATCCATCAACCAAGGGTCATCCTAAAACGACGAAAGTTCGGGTTTACACCCCCTCGACCAAGTCTAAGTTCCGTAAGGTCAAGCCTAAGTTCCGTATATAAACAACTCCCTAGGCTCCACATAGTCAAACTTAGACTCGAACCAAGGTCAACCTAGCGCTCTGATACCAACTTTGTCACGACCCGAAAGAGCACGTGACTGGCCCTTGAACCATATGAAGTCTATAGGACTCCATCTGATCCAAGTAAGCCAAAAGCCCAGAAATCTAAAACCATTTTTGAGAATAAGTAAAGAAAACTGGTTTAAAGAAGTGAAGAAAAACATGTTTGAAATCAAGGTTTTTAAATAACTAAGCCGAATGTGCATTTGAAAACCGTACAGTCTTTTCTAAAATTTTCGGCAGAGTTTCTCTTGTAAAACTGGCCCCGAATGGGGTACAACATGAATAACAATATATAAAATGATAAAGGCATCCCCAAGCGGGAGCTAGCTCTTCGTCAATCGACGGTCACAACCACACGATGATATGATAATATACAACGCCAAGTGGCGAGGATCAAAATCAAGGAAAGCTCAAAAAGCAGCAAGAAAACCGCAATACTACTAAGCGCGACTCTAAGGTCGAATAATACCACACTGTCTCTAAGTCTGAAAGAATATACAAGTTTTTGGTTGATGGACAATTTCTAGATACAATGAAATACATGAATAAAATGGTGATTCTTGATGCGAAAGAATCCACCTACCAAAGCAAATCACCCGCAAGAAGGTAGTGTGCCAGAAATGCCGCAATGAAACCTGTACGGCAGAACCTGCAAGGACTGTGGCACAACGGGGGTGAGTTGCCAACTCGTGAATAGAAATATCTACAAGCAGAAACCGAATGCAAGACATAAACATAAGTCAACGATCAGTAATACAATCCACAAGAGTGCATCTGAGTGTAATAAGGTGGCAAGGTAACATCTAATCATGTATGTAGTGCCAGGTACTCAGGTAATAACATGTCATCAGTGTAAGGTATGCCTGCATGAGGTAAGTATGATGAAATATCAATGATATCAATACACATATATTAGCGTCCCATACCACTAATATTGGTGTAAGGGTATATATAACAGCGCCCTCATACCCTGTTATATATACAAATGAAGTATGACAAGTGTAAATCCAGTCTGTATATGATCCATGTCTGTATATATGTGGAACCCGTCCACCTGTCACCCACTGACAGTAAGCATCATGTATGCAAGTATGAGGATATAAACAATATCATGGAAAACATCATGAAACCCGTGCCAAGCATCGACACGTAAATCCTCATCCATATGGGGCTCCGTCTGCGGTATCGGCCCTCGGCCCCGGCAGCACGAGTCAACCCATGTCCATCTCTGGGCTCCGTCTGCGGTAGCGGCCCGTCGGCCCCCGGCAGTACGCCCATCTCTCGGCTCCAGGCGGTATCCCCCGGATATCCGCCGAGCTCAAATACAATCACCGGTAGGTACTCGCCCGCCTCCAGGCTCAATCGGCATAACCCATCGATCATCTCGCCGAGGGGAACCATACCGGGCCCACCACGAACCCGCAAACGGATCATCACTCCTCGAATCGGGTTTCAAGCACACGTCTCAGCACCGAGAAAACGCGTGGTGGACGCACCCAAATATCATATCACGAGGTACCGGGTTTTCATAAAAGAACATCTTTTGTTAAATAATCCCACGGTCCTCAAAATCAGAAATCACATGAAAATCCACATCAAGAAGTAAATCCAATGCAATGTGCTATGCAATCAATCCATGATGTATGCGACATGTAAAGAGAGATAATCATATCGGAAATCATGCAACATGGAATAGTAATGTACATATGTCGGGAGGAACCGCTCCTTTAGAATGAATCAGTTTAAAGAATATCTTGCGGTCCTCAATCTCAATCAAGTCAGAATCATCTATGTTTGTGTACAGGTACATGTGAACAATATGCCAAGCAGTAATCATATCATGAATGCAACAGTACTACAGTGTAGTGGCATGGCAATTATCGATGATGAAGTGTGTGAGCCGGCAAATAGTGTACGTGAAACATACGCATCATCGATAATGGTGCTGGTGTCCTAACAGCATGATAATAATATAACAATGAACATATGCCAGCAATGCGAATAGCAGGAAAATGCAGATATCTAGTAGTCAACACCACAGTGAAGTATCTACTATGCAAACTACATCTAAGTATCCGGTCAATCAGGAGGGGTAGGTGTGGAAACCACCTAAATCTGAGTCGATACATGTATAAAAGTATATAGTCGGTGATCTCGCCTCAATGTCATATCATAAGATATCCTCGAGTTATGAGTGCGGATCTATCATCAATATCGGCTCGTACGGTAAATCATCGTACGGCATCCCCATAGCTGGGTAGGGGTCAGTATCTCACTGTCTCATCACATAACAGATATCACCATCGTCAGATCATATAGTCTGGAGTACTACTCTATGTCTAGTACAAAACGGTAACCTCAGTAAGTATGCATGCGGTGGTAAACACATATCCCAAGCCCGCAAGAATCACAAGTCATATCCCACATATGAATCGTATAAAATCACCGATCCCAGGGCACCCAGCCCACATCATCGACTCATCTCCAAAGTCATCACATATCATCAATCACAGTGCAAGTACAAGTGATAAGCAAGGGTGTGTGTGTAGGTGTAATTCTACCCTAGGGTTCGCGACTATGAACTACACTAGTCACTTCTAACCCTACATTATCCACAATACACCTAATATCACAATAAACTACATAGTAATCTATCTACGGACTGCGGGGGTGCTATACGCCATCCACCCGACTTCCCCCTGTAGATATAATCTACTCACCTTGCATCACCAATTGCGGACGTCACCACGTATTTGCTTGTCGTCCCGAAGTCTTCATGGGTACCTACACATCAAAATATCGTATATGCGCATTAAAACCAAATCCAATCTAAAACGGCGCACGAAATCCAAAACGATACGATAAGGGGGCATATAGGTGAGAACCTATGGCACGCCTTCAAAACCATCAATAAATCCTCTACATCGTCGTATAAACGACAATTAGTCGAGGCAAAACACATTCCACCATTTCAGAATCAAAAATACGGAATACGGAAACACGAATCCAAAATAGCAACTTAGGATATATGTCCCAGATTTCACCCTAGATAGAATCTGTCAAAACTAGAAGTACCCTGGGTCAACACTAGAGGAACAGGGGCTGTGCACAGAAAACGAGGAGAATGGCTAAGTATGCTAAGTCAAAGTCCACCTCTCTCTCTCACCTACCCTCATCATTATATTTTCCTTTCTTTTCCTTTTCTTTTAAAATCCAAACCTTCTCACATCAATAGTAATCCCAAAAGAAAACCATGGCTAGAAAAATGCACAAGTGTAGAAAAAGTGATATGTGCAAGTTTTGCACAAAATTGCCAAAAAACCCGATTAGCGATTTTAATCGCGATTAGCACTAAATTATTGTCAAACTAATCACAAAAACTTAAAAATGCCATAATCCACTAATTTACCCTATTTTAGAATTTTCCATAATTTTTCATAATTTTTTCTAACATTTTTCCTATTTATTTGCATTTAATATTAAAATAATCAATAAAATAATATTAAATTATAAAAATTCCCAAAATTAATATTTTATATTTTTGAAAATGTTACAGTTAGTCCAGCCCCCGCTCTGTCATTAGTTAAGTAACCTAACGGGTGATGACGGGGCCCAGTGGCGAATGCGGATGGCATAAGCGTACGTCATATTTTCGTTGTTTTCTGCAATGGTAGGATTAACTGATGGGACGTATTATATTAATGCAAAGAAAATAAACCAAAGCTGAATCGTTGGAACAATTTCAAAACCACTCGGTTTTTTCAAAAACAGAAAACTTTTAAAACGCGGAGCTTAAACCACTCCTTTTAAAAGCTATTAGGTTCCTTCGATTATATCAAGTTCACTACGTTCACGGTTTTGCCAAAACCATTAGTAGCCCTCCGTCATTTCGTATGAATATTCAATAGTATTCAAGCTATGTTTGTTGGCCTTAGTCAAGGCATAGTGATTGGTAACTGTCAGGTATTCATATGTCAGGTATTCATATGTTGCATAGATAGATGCATTGGTTTGGGACAGTCGTATTACTTTGTTGGCCATAGTCAAGGGTATATACGGGTGGGTTCAAATCAACCTGGACAATGACGGGTAGAACTTGACATGTGACTTATGATTTGTTGGCCTTAGTCAAGCTCATAAGAGCATGGGGCAAAAATCCACATCGGGAGTTTCTAAGGAAATTGAAACTTGCTAGTGCTGCATACCATTTGGAGTTTGATAATGTTGGTAGGATTCCTTCAGCATTATCACACAATGATATTTGGATCCCGATCCTACTGTGAGTATCCGCTACTCCTCGGGAGACTTTTTCACTTAACGATCAATGCTATAAACCAAGTAGGTGTCTAGAAAGGTGTTAGCGGGGCTACGCCCACAGGGAAAGAGGTTATTTAATTAAGGAACTTCGCGAAAGCGTCGTAAAACCTCCTTCGAAGTACCGATACCAGCCTGGCTGAACGGGTAAGCAAGTATTGTACGGTGAGATCAATCCCGACTAATTCTTCTTTTATGGTTTGAGGAAGAATTCGAGAAACAGTGGGAGCCATCCTATTTAGATAAACTAAAAACCAATCTAAACTTGCAAGAACATCATGCTAAGTGTTTTCTTCTCTCTCTCTTAATTGCAGCGACCCAGTGACCAGACATAGGTTATATCTAGATAATAAAATGACTTGATTTGACTGTTATGACTGGCAAAGGTCTGTCTAGATGTCTATTACCCATGACAAGCTGGGACACCTTTTAACTAATCAAACCCCTGCCGTCTCAGGACCAGTTTGCCCTGTCACGGATATTGATATCCCTAAGATATCGGAAAAAGATTGTGCGAATGCCAAGTGCCTCGTGTTGGCCTCAGTTGATGGTGCATACCAGAGGCAGCACGAGAAGATGGACTTAGTTTCTGTTTTCCTCCATAACAAAGATTTATATGGAGAGCAATCTCGTATCGCAAGATATGTGACTTCGAACGAATTGCTTCTAGCGAGGTTGGCTTTCGGGTCATCTGTAGGGGACAACGTCCTTACAGAGACTAGCTATTTTGATGAGTTCACGGACCTGAAGACCACGTTGAAGAACGGGTCAAATACTGACTTGATTCTACAGTCTCTGCCCTCTACTTATACCCTGAAGGAAACCAGGGAAGAAGAAGGAAAGGGAAGGGCAAAAGCTTCGGGACTGGATGTAGTAAAGGAGGGACGTTCCTATTGTTACAGGAAAGGACATTGGCAGAAGGATTGCAGGGCTAGCAAAGCCAGTAGCCAGGATTCGAAGCATGTTGTGGCTTCGGCTTCGGGTGTGTTTGTAATAGAAAACTTTATGTCAATTAACCCTACTTCTTGGGTACTGGATACCGGATCAGGATCTCACATCTGTAATTCATTATAGGTTCTGAGAAACCGTAGAGTTATCAGGATAGGTGATATGACTCTCAGGGTTGCCAACGGAAATAGCGTGGACGCTGAGTCCATAGGGGAATATCAGCTTGGATTGACAAGTGGGCAGATATTGATTCTGCGTAACTGTTTGTATATACCTAGTATGGCTTGTAATATCATATCTGTATCCATACTTTCTAAGGAAGGATATGATGTTACTTTTGTAAGCGATGTGGTCCACATCCACCTAAATCAAGTTCTGATTGGGTCAGGTACATTAGAAAACGGAATATACGTACTGAATCAAGCTCAGGTTTTCAGTGTACAGAACACACTTAAAAGAAAGTCTCCGGAAACAAATCAGGCTTTCTTATGGTATTGTAGACTGGGTCACATTAATGAGACACGGTTGACAAAGTTATATAAAGAGAGATACTTGAATCCGTTCGAGTATCAGTTTTATGCTATTTGTGAATCTTGTCTCACGAGAAAGATGACAAAGACTCCGTTCATTGGACACGGAGTACGAGTGAGCGAGCTCTTGGAACTCATGCACAGTGATGTGTGTGGTCCAATGTCTACACATGCGCGAAGTGGTTATTCATACTTCATTACTTTTACAGATGATTTCTCTAGGTATGGACATGTCTTCCTGATGAAGCATAAATCCGAGACCTTTGAGAAATTTCGGGAATACAAGAATGAAGTTGAAAAACAAACAGGCAAAAGTATCAAGACACTGAGATCTGATCGAGCTGGTGAATACTTGAGTGCCGAGTTTCTGGGCTACTTAAAAGGGAATGGAATTCTCTCTCAGCTTACTCCTCCATACACACCACAACACAACGGTGTATCGGAAAGGCGGAATCGAACTCTAATGGATATGGTTCGTTCCATGATGAGTAAGGTTGAGTTACCGCGATCTTTCTGGGGTTATGCACTAGAAACAGCTGCATATCTTTTGAACCAAGTTCCTACTAAGTCAGTGCCTACCACACCATATCAGATGTGGAGTGGGAAAAAACCCTGTCTTAAACACTTTAAGACATGCGGATGTCCAGCTTTTGTCAAAAAGCAGCATGCGGACAAGCTCGAGGCACGCTTAGTACAGTGTAAGTTTGTGGGCTACCCAAAGAACTCCAAGGGGTATGTTTTCTATTACGCAGAGGAGCAAAATGTCTTTGTTTCTCGTCATGCTCGCTTCTTGGAAACTGAGTTTTTAGAAAATCAGATAAGTGGGAGCGCAATAGAACTGGAAGAAATTCCAGAACCACAAGCTATTACCGAAAGCTTGGTAGAACCAGAAGTTTCAGGAGAACCAGACATCCCAGCGCCATTCTGCAGGAGTAGTAGGCAGTCTCATCCGCCCGAGAGATACTACGGTTTTCTCATAGACGGGGATCGAGAGGATTGCGTTATTGAAAATGATGAGCCTACTAGCTTCCAGCAAGCCATTCAGAGCGGTGACTCAGTAAAATGGCTAGATGCAATGCGGACCGAGATGGAGTCCATGTACACCAACAAAGTTTGGACTTTGGACATTGCTCCAGAAGGGGTAAACCCCGTAGGCTGCAAATGAATCTTCAGAAAGAAGATTGGTGTAGATAGGCAGGTTGAAACCTATAAAGCTAGACTTGTTGTAAAGGGTTTTCGCCAAAGACCTGGTTTGGACTATGACGAAACCTTTTCTCCAGTAGCTATGCTCAAATCCATTCGGATCCTTCTTGCCATTGCTGCCTTCCACGATTATGAGATCTGGTAGATGGACGTAAAGACCGCTTTTCTAAATGGAAATTTGGAAGAATGCGTCTATATGGATCAGCCGAAGGGTTTCATTCAGAGTGGAAGCAGCGGTAAAATGTGCAAGTTGCTTAAGTCCATTTATGGACTGAAGCAGGCATCGCGGAGCTGGAACATCTGCTTTGATGATACTGTCAAGGAATTCGATTTTATCAAAAATCCGGATGAACCATGCATTTACAGTAAGATTGTAGGGAGAACTGTGGTATTCCTCGTCTTGTACGTGGATGACATTCTCCTAATAGGAAATGACATTCCTATGCTACAGTCAGTCAAAGGATTCTTGTCACAGAGGTTCTTCATGAAGGACCTGGGCGATGCCAACTACATTCCGGGGATCCAGATCTATCGTGATAGATCTAAGAGGATGTTGGGACTTTCGCAGTCCACGTACATCGACACCATACTAAAACGATTCAGTATGGAAGATTCTAAGCGCGGTAATCTATCGGCTTGTCACGGAATCACCCTCTCCAAAGTGATGTCTCCCAAGACTGATTTGGAAAGGGCTCGCATATCATCTATACCCTACGCATCTGCGGTAGGCTCTATAATCTATGCGATGTTGTGTACCAGACCAGATGTAGCATACGCATTGAGCGTTGTAAGCCGGTATCAGTTAGACCCAGGGAAGAAACACTGGATAGCAGTAAAGAACATTCTCAAGTACCTGAGAAGGACTAAGGAGATGTTCTTGGTGTATGGCGGAAAAGACCTCCAGATCGAGGCCTTTGCTGACTCCAGCTTCTAGAGTGACAAGGATGACTCCATGTCCATGTCGGGTTATGTCTTTACCCTCAATGGAGGGGCGGTTTGCTGGAAGAGCTCCAAGCAGGAAACCGTTGCTGACTCAACTATGGAAGCGGAGTACATAGCTGCTTGCGATGCCGCAAAGGAAGCTGTCTGGATTAAGAAGTTCCTCACGGAGCTTCAGGTGGTTCCTACCATTGTTGATCCAATCCGCTGTATTGTGATAACAACGGCGCTATAGCTTTAGCGAAGGAACCCAGGTCCCATTAGAAGTCCAGACACATTTTGAGGCGGTACCATCTGATCAGGGAGATCGTAGATCGCCGGGAGATCGAGGTGAAGAGAGTAGATTCGGAGAATAACACTGCAGATCCATTCACGAAGGCCATACCCCAGACTCAGTTCCAACGGCTGATCGAGATGATAGGTCTTCGATACGCTAGTACATGGCCCTAGTGCAAGTGGGAGATTGTTAGTGTATATGTCCTGGAGGCCATTACTGTATCATACTAGTTTGTATATTACTTAATGGAAACTTGGGATATTCACAGTTGTATAGACAATCTTGCTAAAAAATGGTAGTATGCTACTTGGTTTATTTCTACTTAAATATGTGCATGTGTTTCTTTTAGCACATCGCTTATACATATTAGTGGAGCCCTTAGAATCTTTACTTGATTACCAGCGTTGTGATGGCAGTCACACTAGTGGGGGCTGGGTAATCTACAAGCACATCCTTATACAGGTCCCTAGTCGTAGGATTATCGAGACGGGGCATCGATACTACGGAGTAGACTAGCGTATGCGCTTTTCATCCCAGCAGGGGAGATGGTCTGTCCCACAGCCATCAGTACGTCGTACTGGAGATAGTATGCGGGTGCTCGTTAGGTTATGAGTACACTGGACATGACTCATCGGGAACTGTTGGTTGGTACTATACCTATCGTCAGATAACCGTTCCCAGGTGACAGGAGTACAGCTTAGTCCGTCGACTTGACACTGCTACTTTGCCTCGAGTGTGTTCCTATTGTACTTTGACTACTACCCTACCACGGCTCAAAGGAGTCGTGCAAACAGGTAGTGGTTGGGTGCAGTCCCGAAGCACTTGGAGGCAGTAGCGGTTAGATATGATTCGTCTCTCCCGGTATTTGGGGTTGATATCACGTTGTGTCTAGGAGAGCCATTACACAAAGTCCCTGGCCAGGGCAAGCGAGAATTACTGGTAGTGTTTCTAGTAGTTTCTTAGGGTGTTCTGGGCTACACTCCGGCACGACTTTTACCGCTATTAGGGGTTTGACTTTTACCGCCCCTAGGCCCGACATGGGATACTTTTAGACGAACAGAACGGACTGTACGGAGATTGTCGCATTCAGACTCGGTAGGAGTTCGGATGGGTTCACCTCATCGGCCTTCTTATCGACGTCTACCTGGGGACCGTTACGTACAGCTAGTGCCGCTTGCGGTCTGTGGTTAAACCCATTGCCAGCGTAGTGTCGAGTTTTTAGAGTCCCACACAGAGAGTTTTCCTGCACTGGGCAAAAGGTGTAGAGGCCGTATGGTTTTACGGCAAGGCTACGATCTCTTACGTGCACTTGTGCGCGTATGATGTTCGGGCAGACGATACTAGTGGGCTTTGGTTTAAGCCGGATCCTAGTATTGTATAGATGGATTAGTTTTGTCTTCTGTGCATTCGCATTCTACGGGATGCGGATGCGGGTGTGTATGCACGGTTGTGAGGAGCGAAGAAGGAGGTGCTTCATTAGGGTTTTGAACATTGGTTCGGTCAAAACCATTATGAGGTGAGGAAATTATTTACTAATCTTTTTAATGATAATTGTGTTATGGCTAATTGCTTTGACCATTTGACCATGTTGACCATTTGACCTAGTTGACCATTGTTGACTTGGATATTTCATGAGAGCACTAGATCCTTCTTATTTTTCTGGATTTAATTTTAAGATGATAATGGTCAAATCAAAAGTAGCCATCACACTTTATCATGATAAGAGATTAGTAATTATTTCTTCTTATGCATCATTATCTCTTGCTCATTCTCTCTCATCAAAAGAGAGAGCTCCTATGGTTCCTCCTTCTTTTTCTCTTGATTTTTCTATAGCTCTCATGTGTTGAGAAAAATAGAAACAAAATAGACAAACAAATCCACCATCATCTTCTACACCACCTAGGACTTCAAGAATAGCAAACTTGTTGCCCTAGTTACCTCGGCTTGAGGTGGAGCTCGGACTACAGACTCTCGGGTGGATCGTCTTCGACTCTAGGAGGCCGCGGAGGTGACCAAGATCCTGATCGATCCTCGGAGCTTGGATGGACGAGGAGGACAGCGGAAAGAAGACCCGAAGGACTTGTTGCATGAGGTATAATCTCCTAAGCATAATAGATAGAACCTCATGTTGTTTGTTAGCAATGGTTTGGCAAAGATCCTCAAGTGTTAGTCTATGTTACCTTGTGTTAAAAATTTGATTTTTACCTATTCCGCCTCCCCGTAAATACCGGGGTGGGTAACGTAGACTTATAATTAGAATTACGACTATGAAGCAACTTCGAAACATCGAAACAAAAAATTTAGTTTCTGTCGAATTTTTCAGAGTGTCTAAAATTTTTTTAAGCAGTTGCAGAATGTTGCATATGATATAACATGAACACGAGACCAAAACGAACCCCTTTCACCGGGTCAAAACCGACGAAAAGGGTTCGTTTTGGTCTCGTGTTCATGTTACATCATATGCAACATTCTGCAACAGGTTAAAAATTTTTTAGACACTCTGAAAAATTCGACAGAAACTAGGTTTTTTGTTTCGATGTTTCGGAGTTGTTTCGGTTTCGTAATTCTACAAACATTCTCTAATTTTCTAGCTTGGCTCTGATATCACTGTAGGTTTACCTAGCACGACAACAAGGTTTTGGGAGGCAACTTCCATGCCGTTTTCAAAAATTTAGCGTGCTAAAAAACCCTAACACAAGATCTTAACTAGAGAATTAGACATAATGAAGCATGTAAATATCTTTACATCTAAGTGAACAAGGAATACAACCTTTGTAGACTGATCCTTCACTTCAAAAGCTCCGTGTAGTAGTCCCTTCGCTCCAAGTAGTGATCTCCCGGACTCTAGTAAGATTCTACAAGGTGAAATGAACAAGCTTGCTTGAAGTCTTCGAGGCCGAAGATGATCTACGTCGAGAAGACACTAACTCAAGCTAGCTCTTCACTAATTATGAATTAGTGAAGCAAACAACCTAAACTAAATGGCTAATCTAGTGTAGGTTGATGAAGTAGGAATTTTGTTCACTCTAGAAATATTTTTCTCACTAATTCCTCGTCGTTAGCTCCAAGTGACCACCTTGAACATGCTTGATTTTCTTTTTCCGCTCCATCGGTTCTCCGGGATCGAGTTTGTTCTCCGGTCCTCCTTTGTCGTAGATGATCCACCCGAGGGATGTGATCTATGGCTCTAGCTCCTAACTAATTGTCAATAGGAGCAACTAGAGAACTTGGGTTGCTAATCCAAGTTGAGTAGGATGTAGTGTGGTGTTCTATGTGTTCTACTATCTCTATCTTGCCTCTTCACTTGACTCATGAGAGGATAGTAAATAGCAAGATGATGAAGGTGGAGGAAACTCAAGAGGAGGGAGGGTGAAGCAAAAATGAGAGTTCAAGAATAATGAAGCATGGAAGTGAGAGAAATTCCAACACAATGGTTTTGTGTATGAATTTCTTTCAATAAACAAGTGTGGCCATGATTCAATAGTTGCCACAAATGAATAAAGAATTCATTTGTCAACTATTAAAGTCCTGTCACTCACCATGCCCCCTCTCCTTAATTTCGACCTCATTTCCATTTATCAATAAATGGAAAAGTACATGATGAGGTGTCCACCTTCTAGAAGGTAATCTGTAATAAAATACGGATTAGAGTCTGTTGTATATACATATCCGCATTCGGATAAAAACAAGAATGTCCAAAGTGATAGAACAACACGAAGAACGTAATACTAGAATATACATATATGTAAATTATCAAATCAATACCTGATTTAATAATCCGGCTCAAACACGAGCCGGCTAGTATTACCAATCGTCCGATCGAAAGTCCGGATACAAAGTACATTAATCGATCGGAACCCTACACGTATCCAATACGGCTACTACATCATTTCGTCTGAACCAGGGAAATCTTCTGTGTGGTACTCCAAAGATTCGACAATACGCCGGCAGAAAGTTATTGGATAAATCCATAACCACAAGCACGTCAGCGGCACTAGCTGTACGTAACGGCTACCCGGATACCTGTCGAAAAGGAAAGCCGACGAGCAAACTCATCCGGATCCCTACTAAGCTTATCTGTGACAATCTCCGTACTGTCCGGTCTCTTCGTCTGAAAGTATTGCATACCGGGTCTGGGGGTGGTAAACGTCAGACCCTAATAACCCGGTAATTCGTGCTGATGTGGCTCAGGACAAATCCAAAAAACTACTGATCAGCCTATCAGTAAATCCCAACTGTCTTGGCCAAGGTCTTATGGTCCTGACCAATCGAACACAGTGCAATATCGACTCCCTATACCGGGAGAGACGAATCCCCGACAATCGCTCACTGTCTCCATGCGGCTCGGGACTGTACCCAACCAAAACCTGTTTGCACGATTTAGTAGATCCGTGGTAGGGTAGTGATCAAAGCACAATGAGAACTCACACGAGACAAATACCGATCTGAGGTCTAAAAACTAACATGTACTCATGTCACCTGAGAACTTCCACATGACAATAGGTATATTACCATCTGGAAGTTCTCGGCGAGCCTGTCCAGTGTACTCATCCCCAGTGAGCACCTGTATACGATCTTAGGTGCGAAAGACCAATGGTTGCGGAACCATACCATCGCTCCTCGTCGGGGTCTAGAAACGTATACACTAGTCTACTCCGGAATATCGATGTTCAGCCTCGATACTCCCACGACTAGAGACCATTTAAGGATGTGCGTACCGACTACCCAGCTCTCACAACTATGATCACCATCACAACGCATGTAGTCTAGCAATGATCCTACGGGCTTTATCAACATGTATAAAAGATATCTAATAGCAAGTGAAATATACACATGTTAAGATAAAGACAAACCAGATATCATATTATCATATCGAGCAAGATTGTTCTGTATATATATGTCCAAGCATCCAAATGTATACATATACAATAATGGCCTATAGGGCATACATATCCAACAGAGTTGAGCTGCCTCCTTTTAAGGAATCGATTTGTGCATCTGAGTCGATCTGATTGGGAAATAAGGCTAATTACAAAACTGGTTAGGTAACTTGTAATGGTTTATAATTTAAGACCCAAAAAACCATAATAAAAGGCTTTTGCAAGCAAATTGAAATTTCGTCCGATATCGGAAAATTTCGCCGACACAGAAATATCGGCCGATACGCATAAATTTCGGCCGACATATTCTCAATTTCGGAAAAAGAAATAATTTTGTAATTTTATGTCGAATGGTCACCAAAACCGAAATTCAGAGATATATATCGGATTTCGGCCGACATTTAAAGCACTATATGGAATGAGGAACAAATATATTTTTTTAAACACACACGTTGAAATATCTCTAAAATAGAGAAGATTGAAGAAAATATGTTAAGTGTCAACGACAAGGAAGATAAAACAATCGAGTATTTATTAAGTGGATTTAGTGGGCTATCATGTTTTGTATATTGCGTAGGCTGATAGAAACATTTATATGCCTGATTAAATGACCATTTACTCGCATACTTGGCATATGACCAATATGCCGTCATTCATCCATTTAATCCTGTTGGTTCCTAGTGCACTCGCCGCTAACCCGTGGTCAATGCGGAATTCAAAAACAATTTTTTTTATGGCACTAGAAACTAAAACCCAAGAATCGAATACCTAAACTAGAACCAACACAAGATAGAAATCGCAACCTTTGTAGCGTCTTCATTTGCTCCAATTGGGTTAGACTCTAGCATGCTCTTAAGATCTCCGGGTCGCGTTTGCAAGCCGGTCCTTCTTCGCCGAAGATAATCCATTCAAGAGAACCGATCCAAGCTCCGATTTCATTTAGTGAAGCAACCAACGCTCCAAGCTCGTTAGGAATGGAGAGCGGGGATGTAGTAATTTTCCACTATTTTTTCTCTCTCAAATCTAAGCTCAAGAGAGCAAGTAAAGAAGAAAGAGAAGAAGGTAAGGAAAATAGTCATGAGCAAATGTTGAAGGAATATGAGAGAAATCAATGAAGAGCAAGAATATAGAATGGCTTTATATTCTTTTTGCAACCATACAAAATAAAAAACGCATAACAATTTGCAATAAAATAATGAAGCCCATTCCTCTCGCCATATCTTCAACCATGCTCAATGCCACCACACCCTCCACCTCATTTCATGAATATTTATGAATGAATATTCACAAATGATATGTCCATCTTCTAGAACAAATTCCGTATAAATACGAAATACAACCCGGTATACGTATCGAAATACATATATGCGTATTCGTATATAAAAATACGAATAACTAAGAGAGAATGAATAGTGAACAATAATACTAGAATACATATATTATATATATATATATAAATTATTAAATCAAAACTTGATTTACCGTTAATATTATTAACCGTCCGATTAAACTCCATGTAGCCTGTACACATTTAATCGGACACGTGTATATACTAATATACATCATCTACATAATATCGCCTGAACCGGAAAAACCGTCAGTGTAAGACTCTAAAGACTCATCAATATGCTCGCAGTAGATTTAATCATAAATACGTCAGCGGCACTAGCTGTACGTAACGGCTACTCAGGCATTGAGCGAAAGGATGACCGACGAGCAAACTCATCCGTACCCCTACCGAGCCTGTTTGTGGCAATCTCCATACAGTCCGGTCTGCTCGTCTAAGAGTATCACATATCGGGTCTAGAGAGTCGATAAAGTCAGACCCCTAATAATGCGACAATTCGTGTCGGTGTGAAGTCCATCACTTACTGAGAAACTACCGATCCAAATCAGTAAATCTCGTCTACCTTGGCCAAGGATTTCTGGTGATGGCCATCCGTGCACTGTGCGACATCAACACCCAATATCGAGAGAGATGAATCCCTGACGATTCGCTCACTGTCTCCATGTGGCTCGGGACTGCATCCAACTAAAACCTGTTTGCACGACTCCTTTAAGCCGCGGTAGGGTAGTAATCAAAGTACGGTGGAATCTCACACGAGATAAATGCCGATCTCGGGTCGATAGACTAACCTGTACTCATGTCACCTGAGAACCGTTATCTAACAATAGGTATAATACCATCTAGCATGTTCCCGGCGAGTCCGTCCAGTATACTCAGCTCCAGTGAGCACCTGTATATTATCTTTGGTGACTAACTGACACCAATGGCTGTGAGACCGGCCATCTCCCCTCGACGGGGTCAAGAAATGTATACACTAGTCTACTCTGGAATATCGATACTCGGTCTCGATATTCTCACGACTAGAGACATTTACGAATTTGCTTATAGACTACCCATTTCTCACAAGTGATCGCCACAATAATCCTAGTAGTCAAGTAAAAATCCTATGGGCTCTATCAACATGTAATAATGTTATGTAATACCACAATACATGCATATGATGATAGAGATGGACCAGATAGCATACTATCATTTCGAGTAAGACTGCTCTACCCGTATAGGTCTTTCCTCAATCATAATAATCGCCTGCCTGTGATTACAATAATTGCCTTGGGGGCACTACACCCAACAATCTCCCATTTGCACTTGAGGCTAATTATTGCGGTGTCGCATACTCACAGCCCATGTGCTACCGAACATCCAATTGCTCTACTAATCAGTTTCGCAAATCATGTTTGCGAGACATTCGTGTTCGAGAAAGAGCCTCAGTGAGTGGATGTGCTCCAATGTTTCTATCTTAATCTTTCTAAATCTCAACTTCGCGGAGAACAACCTTCTTCCGAAATGAGCGATATATGTCGTAAAACTTGTCTGGATATTTGATGAGACCCTGTTCACAACATGAACATCAAATCCAACAAACTTCTTAGGCTGTATCTTCCACTGAATTTAATCAGTATCCTCCATCATGCCTACCTTAGTATCCGTTTGGACCACTGTCCAACATATTGCCTCTCAGAAGAAGGTAAACTTTAACTCTAACAGTCACTCCGTTATCCAGGTCACCTTGAAAGCCTGAAATGATAACCGCCTTCTTAAGGAGGCAACCTTTATTATATACCAAGAACATCCTCTTATGTTCATAACTGCTTCCCAATATTTCTTTGGGATTTGATTAATATATGCTTATTGCAACTAGTACAAAAGCAATATCTAGTGTGGTACTTGACATCTCATGATTGACACAATTGCCTATGCAAGTGATATGTCAATCATGCAAATCTCTCTTTTCATCAGTCTAGAAGACATCTCTTTTGTGAGCGGTGACTCTTTTACCCGTGGGTACACCACTACGCCAGAAGTCGTCCATTCTAAAATATTTTAGAATAGTGTCAAAATACCCGAGTTGGAACACTTCCCAAATATAGATCTAAAACCATACATTTAGTTACTAGAATCCCTGATATTTTGACCAGATCCTATGTGGAGAAACACCTTGTGACAACTACAGTATAACTGATCGTAGTATAGGAACATCACTTCCTATTATGAGTACGTCATCCAAATACCATGACATTACTCTTTACTACTTTCTTACCAGGTCCATCTGTTGTTCTGATGAAATCAAACTTTATGACTGTCATATAAAAAAATAGATGATCTCCGCTATACTTGCTTTAGTCTATAGATAGATATAAGCTACCTGCCCACCACGCTTCCGCTGACTATAACAATTCTCGAGCAGAGTCACATACACGTGCATTTCTAAATCCAATTTAGAATGACGTTATAGTCATCCTCCTGCCAGATCTCATAGTTTAGGATAGCAGTAGTGACAAACTTGGGTCATCAAAACTTTCCTGTCACCGTCTTTGAAGAGACTCTCGAGTTGCTGAGGTTACCCACCAAATATGCAGAGTGGCTAATGGATTTTCGAATTTAATTGAATTCTTAGGTTCTACCAAATTTTCAGTAACCGTTTGTGGTTCTGTAATCACTTCCAATTCTACCATATTCTCACTAATATTTTTTGAAAAGAATTTATTTTACTAAAACGGGTGGCGAGTCAAGAACAATATAACTATCGATCCTGTAAATGGTAGAATGTTAACCCTCGTCAAAGCCTGAGATAACCCACAAACTGCCATTACTGAAACGTGCCTTGAGATTATCCGGATTCTGGTTTTAAGCATATGTCGGACAACTCCATATACCTTAACATCGTTAAGATATGAATCCATTCTATATCCAATATAGAAACAAATGCACTAATTTAATTGGAACCAGATTCAAAAAATCATGCAGCTGTTTCCTGTACATATCGACTAAATAGAAGAAGTCCATGCAGCATAACTCATCAAGAAGCGCATCCATGGATGAGTAATCCGAGAGAAGAAAGTTCTTAAATATATTACTTACGACGAAATACCTAGCATAAGTATCTATATCTTCGATTATCTCGAAAAATCCTAATACTTGCAACGCATCGTTCTCTATTTTATTTTTATACCTATAACTTCTTAAAATTTGGACCCTGAATTTCAATGAAATGCGTATCTAAAAACAGAGAAGTCATAAGTAAACGGAATATAGTACGAATACCAACCCCTTTGTCCTAATGGATCTCAAACAACATACAATATTTTGTATAAGTCCTCCGAGTTTAATAACTCAAATCCCGTGCATCGTAAATTGAAAATTGTGTTATGGTTAAGAAGAATTACACCGTTGAATTCACCTCACCTAACTATCAACTGATATAGGTAAATATCATAAACATTATTTCAAAAAGTTATCTTATTTTATAAAATAAATGTACAGATATATCAGTTTGAAATTGGTGCATAACAACGGATATTCAGAACCAAAAATTTATCGTTAGGCAAAAACTCAGACGATTTCCTTAAATATCACCAATACAAAAATACTGATATTGAGGATCTAATCACCCAATTCCTAATATTCTACCTTCACTCAGTATCTGTAACGCTATACAGATGTGAGAATCAAGTCAGGTAAATACATACCCTGAAATTAGAATCTAATTAAAAAAGCAGTTTCCAATTAACTCCGCGCAGTAAAATTGAAACATGAAAATGTTTCGAGGGGGTGGCCGGGTATTCCTAGTAATCCCTCTTCCACTATCCAAATTCATGACGGTAGTCGCAATTTTCCTTGCTCTTACTCCAATCCTTTTATATGTCTTTACATCTTAGTTTCTGTACACCATACTTAGGCTAATTGGTTTTTTTCCTTCCCTACCTTTCGACACCTGCTTAAGGTTTGAAAGAAAACTATCCAATAAGCGTAATAGATGTACTCTCCTTATACTAGAAGCCCTCGCAACCTGAGAGAATATAAAGGAAAAAGACAATTGAATATCCTATTCAATTTCTTCAGAATCGGAATCCATCCTCGAACAGAAACTAGTTTTTTCGAGTTCGTATGTAACTATACGATGGAATACCCAAGTAATATGGATCTTCGTAGTGATACGGAGTGTTCTGGAGAAATGCAAAGGTAAAGTAGGAGTGTCAGATATAAATACGACTTTGTCGTGAACCATGACAATCCAAAACCAAAGTGTGTAAGAATGTTCGGTTAACTTGGTTTATGAGTTTTAGTTTTAGGTCAGTCTATAGGCGCAGCCAAATAGAGAGAAGAAATACTCAGCGTGCACTCTATCAGGATTAAATTGGTCAATCACTTTATCTAAGTAGGATGGCTTCCACTGTTTCCTCGAATTCTTCTTCAAATCCTAAAAGGAGAACTAGTCGGGATCATCTACACCTTATAAGCTCGCTAACCGTTCAGCCAGTCCAGTGTTGGTACTCCGAGGGAGGTCCTCCGTGCTTACACACGGACCCAATTAAATAACCTCATTTCTGCAGAGGCGTAATCTCGTTAACACTTTTTATGTAAGTCGATGTACAACACCCCAATGCTTGTGGGGAGGCGGAATTTTCAAAAACGAACTTGTTTAGTGAACAAACATCGACTAACCGCTTGAATCGAAGCTAAACGATAACTAACTAAACACATAGTTGTTCTAAGCTACTGTGCTTAGGGATTATACCTATCGAACCAAGTCCTTCGGCTTTACGATCTCCTCGTCCTCCTCGGCCTTCTCGATGTATTTGATAATCCACCCGAGAGCAAAACTCCAAGCTTAGCCTCTAAACTTGAGGCAACTAACCTTCTTGGATTGCTAATCAAAGAAGATAGATGAGATAGAGTGAGGGTTATGGATTGTTTAGTCTAACTAATCCTTGTTCTCAACACATGAGAGGTGAGGATTAGGGTTTGAAGAGAGAGAGCTTGAGGAGAGAGAATGTGAATAATATTATCAAGTAAGAATAGTAAGTTATCATAATATATATGAAACTTTAAAATTCATCAATAAAAGAAAAACAAATGATGAATAATCAAGTTTCATAAATATCTAATGGTGATTCATAACCATGACTCATTAAGCATTTATTGTGCATTAATGATATGGATGAATCACTCTCATGACTCACTAAACCCATTTAATGCATATGACACCTAAACCTCTTTAGTCACCATCTTCTAGAAGCTTCTCGCACAATTATGAGAACGCCCCTCCAATCCGTAAAAATACGGAAAAACTTTAGACTGTATAAATCCAATAACCGGATACCAGTAACTGGCTTAAACCAAAGCCGACTGGTAAAAACTGTCCGAAAGTCGTACGCGCGTAAACGCACGTATGCGTCCGAACCCTTGTCGTAAAACCATACGACCTCTATATCGTTTCGCCTGGAGTAGGAAACTTTCTGTGTGGGACTATAGAGACTCGACTACTACGCTGGCAGTGGGTTTAACCACAGACCGCAAGCGGCACTAGCTGTACGTAACGGTCCCCAGGTAGTTGTCGATAAGAAGGCCGATGAGGAAACCCATCCGAACTCCTACTGAGCCTGCTGTGACAATCTCCATACAGTCCGGTCCGTTCGTCTTAGACTATCGCATATCGGGCCTAGGGGGGCGGCAAGCGTCAGTCCCCTAATAGCGGTATAAGTCGTGTCGGAGCGAAGCCCATTACACCCTGAGAAACTACTGGAACCTACCAGCAAATCTCGCTTGCCCTGGCCAGGGACTTTGCGTAATGGCTCTCTGACACAGCGCGATATCAACCCCCAATACCGGGAGAGACGAATCCTGTCTAACCGCCACTGCCTCCAAGTGCTTGGGACTGCACCCAACTGCTACCTGTTTGCACAACTCTTTTGAGCCGTGGTAGGGTAGCAATCTAAGAACAGTGGGACACACTCGAGGCGAAGTAGCAGTGTCAAGTCTGCGGACTATGCTGTACTCATGTCACCTGGGAACTGTTCACTGACGACTGGTATAAAACCAACCAACAGTTTCCTGTGAGTCATGTCCGGTGTACCCGTAACCTAACGAGCACCTGTATACTATCTCCAGTACGACGTACTGACGGCTGTGGGACAGACCATCTCCCCAACTGGGATGAGAAGCGTACACACTAGTCTATTTCGGAGTATCGATGCTCTGTCTCGATAATCCAACGACCAGGGACCTGAATAAGGATGTGCTTGTAGACTACCCAGCCCCCACTAGTGTGACTGCCATCACAACGCCGGTAGTCAAGCAAGATCCTAAGAGCTCTATCAATACGTATACTCACATATTAAGATAGAAAAACCAAGTAGCATACTACCATGTTTAGCAAGACTGTTATATACATGTGAATATCCCAAGCTTCCATTAAGTAATATACAAACTAGTATGATACAGTAATGGCTTTCTAGGGCATAAACACTAACAATCTCCCACTTGCACTAGGGCCATGTACTGGCATATCGAAGACCAATGATCTCGAGCAGCCTCTCGAACTGAATCTGAGGTAGGGCCTTCGTGAATGGATCAGCAATGTTCTCTTCAGAAGCAACTCTCCGAACCTCGATCTCCTGACGATCAATGATCTCCCTGATCAGGTGATACCGCCTCAAGATGTGTCTGGACTTCTGATGGGATCTTGGTTCCTTCGCTAAAGCTATAGCTCCGTTGTTGTCGCAATACAGAGGTATTGGATCAACTATGGTAGGAACCACCTGAAGTTCTGTTAGGAACTTCTTCATCCAGACTGCTTCTTTTGCGGCATCGCAAGCAGCTATATACTCCGCTTCCATCGTCGAGTCAGCAACGGTGTCCTGCTTGGAGCTCTTCCAGCACACCGTCCCTCCATTGAGGGTAAAGACATAACCCGACATGGACTTGGAATCGTCCTTATCACTTTGGAAGCCGGAATCAGCAAAGGCCTCCAACCTGAGGTCTTTTCCGCCGTAAACCAAAAACATCTCCTTAGTCCTTCTCAGGTACTTGAGAATGTTCTTTACTGCTATCCAGTGCTTCTCCCTTGGGTCTGACTGATACCGGCTTACCACGCTCAGTGCGTAAGCTACATCTGGTCTGGTGCACAACATCGCATACATTATAGAGCCTACCGCAGAAGCGTAGGGTATAATAGACACGCGTTCCCTTTCCAAATCAGTCTTGGGAGACATCTCTTTGGAAAGGGTGATTCCGTGACAAGCCGGTAGATTACCGCGCTTAGAATCTTCCATACTGAATCTTTTCAGTACAGTGTCGATATACCTGGACTGCGAAAGTCCCAACATCCTCTTGGATCTATCACGATAGATCCGGATCCCCAGAATGTAAGAGGCATCACCCAGGTCTTTCATGGAGAACCTGTGTGACAAGAATCCTTTGACAGATTGTAGCATAGGAATGTCATTTCCTATCAATAGAATGTCATCCACGTACAAGACGAGGAATACGATACTTCTGGCTACAATTTTACTATATATGCACGGTTCATCTGGATTTTTGATAAAGTCATATTCTTTGACTGTCTCATCGAAATAGATGTTCCAACTCCGCGATGCCTGCTTTAGTCCATAAATGGACTTAAACAGCTTGCATACTTTCCCGCTGCTCCCACTCTGATTGAAACCCTCTGGCTGATCCATATAGACGCACTCTTCTAAATTTCGATTCAGAAAAGCCGTCTTTACGTCCATCTGCCAGATTTCATAATCATGGAAGGCAGCAATAGCAAGAAGGACCCGAATGGATTTGAGCATAGCCACTGGAGAAAAAGTTTCGTCATAGTCCAAACCAGGTCTTTGACGAAAACCCTTTGCAACAAGTCTAGCCTTATAGGTTTCCACCTGTCCATCTACACCAATCTTTTTCTTGAAGATCCATTTGCATCCTATGAGTTTTACCCCATCTGGAGCAAAGTCCAAAGTCCATACTTTGTTGGTGTACATGGACTCCATTTCGGTCCGCATTGCATCTAGCCATCGTACCGAGTTGCCGCTCTGGATGGCCTGCTGGAAGTCAGTAGGTTCATCATCATCTATGATGCAATCCTCTCTATCCCCATCTATAAGAAAACCGTAGTATCTCTCAGGCGGATGAGACGGCCTACTACTCCTGCGGAGGGGTGTGGGAATGTCCTGTTCTTCTTGAACTACCGGTTCTACCAAACTTTCAGTATTAGTTTGTGGTTCTGGAATTTCTTCCAGTTCTATTTCGCTCCCACTCTTCTAATTTTCTAAAAATTCAGTTTCTAAGAAGCGGGCATGACGAGAAACAAAAACCTTTTGTTCCTCTGCGTAATAGAAACAATATCCCATAGAGTTCTTTGGATATCCTACAAACTTACACTCTACTGAGCGTGCCTCGAGCTTGTCCGGATGCTGCTTTATTACAAAAGCTGGACATCCCCATGTCTTCAGGTACTGAAGATAGGGTTTCTTCCCACTCCACATCTGATATGGTGTGGTAGGCACAGTCTTGGTAGGAGCCCTGTTCAAAAGATATGCCGCTGATTCTAGCGCATAACCCCAGAAAGATCGCGGTAACTCAGCATTACTCATCATGGATCGTACCATATCCAATAGGGTTCGATTCCGTCTCTCCGATACACCGTTATGCTGTGGAGTGTATGGAGGAGTAAGCTGAGAGAGAATCCCTTTCTCTTTTAGGTAACATAGGAACTCGGCACTCAAGTATTCACCATCTCGATCAGATCTAAATGTCTTGATACTTTTGCCGGTTTGGTTTTCTACTTCATTCTTATACTCTCGGAATTTCTCAAAAGCCTCGGATTTATGTTTCATCAGATAAATGAATCCGTATCTTGAGTAATCATCCGTAAAAGTAATGAAATAGGAAAAACCACCTCTTGCATGTGTAGACATTGGACCACATACATCGCTGTGTATGAGTCCTAAGAGCTCGTTCGCTCTTACTCCTTGTCCAGTAAATGGAGTCTTTGTCATCTTTCCTTTGAGACAAGATTGACAAGTGTCATAAGTTTGATATTCGAACGAGTCCAAATATCCTTCTCTATGCAACTTAGTCAACCTTCTCTCATTGATGTGACCCAGTCTACAATGCCATAAGAAAGCTTTATTTAAATCTGGAGACTTTCTTTTTAGCGTGTTCTGGACATTGAAAATTTGGAGTTGGTTTAAAACATATATACCGTTATTTAGAGTACCGGACCCAATCAAACCATGATTAAGGTGGATGTTAACATCTCTTACAAACGTGAAATCATAACCTTTATTTGATAACAAGGAAACTGATATGATATTACACGTTAAGCTTGGTACAAAATAACAGTTATGTAAAACCAAAATGTGTCAACTCGTCAATCCTAGGTGATAATCCCCAACGGACGCAGCTCCCACGCTAGCTCCGTTAGCAACCTTTAGGGTCATCACCTTCCTTCAGCACTCTACGGTTTCTCAGTGCCTGCAATGAATTGCAAATATGAGATCCTGATCCGGTATCCAATACCCAGGAAGTAGAGTTGATCGACAGACAATTCTCAATTACAAACACACCTGAAGTCGAAGCCACAGCTTGCTTCGGTTCCTGGTTCTTGGCGTTCCACGCCTTGCAATCCTTCTTCCAGTGTCCTTTCCTGTGACAATGGAAGCACTCATCCTGGCCAACTACCGGTACTGCAAACTTTTTCTTTCCCTTCCCTTCCACCTTACTAACACCTCCTCTAGGTCTGGGTGCGGCCTTCTTCTTCCTTCCTTTGGCCCTAGCATTGGACCCGGAAGAAGATGAACCGCCAACAAACATAGCGGGTGTTTCCCTTGCCTTCTGCAAGGTGCCCTCTGCACTCCTTAACATGTTCAGGAGTTCCGGAAGTTCAACTTCTTTTCCTTGAAGGTTGAAGTTCAGGATAAACTGGGCGTAGGTGGGAGGAAGGGACTGGAGAATAAGGTCTGTATAGAGCTCATTATCCAAAGTCGTCCCAAGGTCTGCGAGCTCTTCAATATAGCCGATCATCTTTAGGACATGTTCTCCCACTGATGACCCGACAGCCAACCTCGCTCGAAACAAGTTCTTAGAGGTCTCGTATCTTGCTATACGAGATTGCTCTCCATAAAGTTTCTTTGTATGGAGAAATATGCCATCTAGGGTCATATCCTCGTGCCTCCTCTGATGTTCATTGTTCATTGAGGCAAGCACGATGCACTTGGCTTTCGCGCAATCTAAATCCCAGGTTTTGCGGATTTCCTTATCCGCATTGCTGGATTTGGGACCAGGGACAGCAGGTGCCGTAGCGGTGAGGATGTACCCCAATTTGTCATAGGTCAAAGCCATTTTGACATTCCGCAGCCAATCTTTATAGTTTGGCCATGTCAGTATATTTTTCTCTAAAAGTAACTTAAGTCCAGTCATTTTCAGGGTCGCTGCAATTAGGAGAGAGAGAAGAAAACTCTTTAGCATGATGCTCTTGCAAGTTTAGAGTGGTTTTTAGTTTATCTAAACTGGATGGCTCCCACTGTTTCTCGAATCCTTCCTCAAACCATAAAAGAATTAGCCAGGACTATTCTCACCGTACAATACTTGCTTAACCGTTCAGCCAGGCCAGTGTCGATACTTCGAGGGAGGTTTTCCAACACTTTCGCGAAGTTCCTTAATTAAATAACCTCTTTTCTCTGGGGGCGTAACCCCGCTGACACTTTTCTGGACACCTACTTGGTTTATAGCATTGATCGTTAAGTGACGAATATCCTGATAAGTAGCATATACTCACAGTAGGATCGGGATCCAAATATCATCGTATGATAATGTTGAAGGAATCCTACCAACATTCATCAAACTCCAAATGGTATGCATCTCTTTGCAAATTTCAGTTTCTTTAGAAATTCCCGATATAAGTTTTTGCCCCATGCTCTTATGACCTTGACGTATGCCAACAAATCATAAGTCACATGTCAAGTTCTGCCCATCATTATCTTGTTAATTTGAACCCACCCGTATATACCCTTGACGTAAGCCAACAAGGTAATGCGACTGTCCCAAACCAATACATCTATCTATGCAACAAATGAATACCCCAGCAGCTACCAAACACTATGCCTTGACGTAAGCCAACAAGCATAGCTTGAATACTACTGACCATCCATAAGAAATGACGGAGGGCTACGACTGGTTTTGGCGAAACCGTGAACGTAGTGAACTTGATATAACCGAAGGAACCTGATAGCTTTTAAAAGGAGTGGTTAAGTCTCCGCATTTTAAAAATATCTGTTTTAAAATTAACCGAGTGGTTTCTTTTAAATTGTTCCAACGATTTAAACTTTGGTTTGTTTTTCTTTGCATTATAGATAATGCGTCCCATCATTAACCTATCATTGCAGAAAACAACGAAAATACAACGTCCTCTTATGCCATCCGCATTCGCCACGGGGTCCCGTCATCACCCGTTAGGTTACTTAACTAACGACAGAGCGGGGGCTGGGCTAGCGCGGGTGTAAAACATAAGTGACGTCTAAATAGCTATCATATATAGATATTGTACATTCGTCAGACGCAATAATAGGCATTCCAGATCACAGATGAACTTTATTGGATTTGCAAGTAATCCGTGTTTGTTTCGAGCCTGCAACAAAAGACGGATTACACAGTTGTGATGAATAGCCATTACCCCATCCAAGACCCCAACGGGTACGGCAAACTACCCGCCCGGCAGTTTGTGCACCCCACCTTGGGTCTGTCCTAGGAGCAAAAACAGTAAAATGAAATAATACAACGGTGGCTACAACCGCAACCTGGATGTGCCCCGCAAAATAATATTACAACAAATTACATATACATCAAATGAATTAAATAATAACCCATCACATAACCCCGGCTATACATCACAACAGTCCAACACAGTTCATATCCACAAACAGTAAAAACCATTACAGAAATGTGCAACCCCCTGCCAACCGACATACTAGCAGTTAGGGGAGGTTTACGAACACATTATACAAACACAGATATAATCCAACAAGCAAATACTGTATAATTTCGATCGATTAAACACTTTTAATTTTGCTCCAATACTGCTCTGCAAATCTGAAACCTGAGCAAAAATTAAATATTCCAGAAAATCCCAAATATCACACAGAACCATCACAAGAAAAATGGGTCCCTGAATCGTCAACTCGGCGGCGGAAGCGCGGCGGGATCTGTGCTATCCGCCGCGGTTCCGCGGCGCCGTAGGCTATTCAGGGGACCAAATTTTTTATGTGTTCTACTACTGTCATTTTAAGCTTTCTGAACATCCCTGAAAAATTTTTGGACTTCATTTATAAATCGACAGAAACTTGATATTTTAGGGTTTTCCGGTTTCGTTTTTTCCGTTCGAAATTCATACAAATTTGCAAAAAAGTTATTTATTGTTTAGCGAGGCTCTGATACCACTGTAAGTCGATGTACAACACCCCAATGCTTGTGGGGAGGCGGAATTTTCAAAAACGAACTTGTTTAGTGAACAAACATCGACTAACCGCTTGAATCGAAGCTAAACGATAACTAACTAAACACATAGTTGTTCTAAGCTACTGTGCTTAGGGATTATACCTATCGAACCAAGTCCTTCGGCTTTACGATCTCCTCGTCCTCCTCGGCCTTCTCGATGTAGTAGATGATCCACCCGAGAGCAAAACTCCAAGCTTAGCCTCTAAACTTGAGACAACTAACCTTCTTGGATTGCTAATCAAAGAAGATAGATGAGATAGAGTGAGGGTTATGGATTGTTTAGTCTAACTAATCCTTGTTCTCAACACATGAGAGGTGAGGATTAGGGTTTGAAGAGAGAGAGCTTGAGGAGAGAGAATGTGAATAATATTATCAAGTGAGAATAGTAAGTTATCATAATATATATGAAACTTTAAAATTCATCAATAAAAGAAAAACAAATGATGAATAATCAAGTTTCATAAATATCTAATGGTGATTCATAACCATGACTCATTAAGCATTTATTGTGCATTAATGATATGGATGAATCACTCTCATGACTCACTAAACCCATTTAATGCATATGACACCTAAACCTCCTTAGTCACCATCTTCTAGAAGCTTCTCGCACAATTACGAGAACGCCCCTCCAATCCGTAAAAATACGGAAAAACTTTAGACTGTATAAATCCAATAACCGGATACCAGTAACTGGCTTAAACCAAAGCCGACTGGTAAAAACTGTCCGAAAGTCGTACGCGCGTAAACGCACGTATGCGTCCGAACCCTTGTCGTAAAACCATACGAGCTCTATATCGTTTCGCCTGGAGTAGGAAACTCTCTGTGTGGGACTCTAGAGACTCGACTACTACGCTGGCAGTGGGTTTAACCACAGACCGCAAGCGGCACTAGCTGTACGTAACGGTCCCCAGGTAGTTGTCGATAAGAAGGCCGATGAGGAAACCCATCCGAACTCCTACTGAGCCTGCTGTGACAATCTCCATACAGTCCGGTCCGTTCGTCTTAGACTATCGCATATCGGGCCTAGGGGGCGGCAAGCGTCAGTCTCCTAATAGCGGTATAAGTCGTGTCGGAGCGAAGCCCATTACACCCTGAGAAACTACTGGAACCTACCAGCAAATTTCGCTTGCCCTGGTCAGGGACTTTGCGTAATGGCTCTCTGACACAGCGCGATATCAACCCCCAATACCGGGAGAGACGAATCCTGTCTAACCGCCACTGCCTCTAAGTGCTCGGGACTGCACCCAACTGCTACCTGTTTGCACGACTCCTTTGAGCCGTGGTAGGGTAGCAATCTAAGAACAGTGGGACACACTCGAGGCGAAGTAGCAGTGTCAAGTCTGCGGACTATGCTGTACTCATTTCACCTGGGAACTGTTCACTGACGACTGGTATAAAACCAACCAACAGTTCCCTGTGAGTCCTGTTCGGTGTACCCGTAACCTAACGAGCAGCTGTATACTATCTCCAGTACGACGTACTGACGGCTGTGGGACAGACCATCTCCCCAACTGGGATGAGAAGCGTACACACTAGTCTACTCCGGAGTATCGATGCTCTGTCTCGATAATCCAACGACCAGGGACCTGAATAAGGATGTGCTTGTAGACTACCCAGCCCCCACTAGTGTGACTGCCATCACAACGCCGGTAGTCAAGCAAGATCCTAAGAGCTCTATCAATACGTATACTCACATATTAAGATAGAAAAACCAAGTAGCATACTACCATGTTTAGCAAGACTGTTATATACATGTGAATATCCCAAGCTTCCATTAAGTAATATACAAACTAGTATGATACAGTAATGGCCTTCTAGGGCATAAACACTAACATTTTAGACACTTAATAGGTTAGCTAATTGTTAAGTGAAAATCTCTCGAGGAGTAATACCTACTCATCAGGATGAATCGGGACGCAACTATCATTACGTAATAATTTTGACCGAAGCCGACCAAAATCACCACACTTCAGAAGGTATACTTGGCAAGTTTTCCTTATATTTGAAACTCCCGATATGGTTTTTATCCCCAACGGCTTATGATCTTGACAAAGGCCAACATATCATAAGTCACTGGTTAAGTTCAACTCGTTATCATCATGATTACCTTAGACCGACCCGCACGAACCCTTGACAAAAGCCAATATAGTTGTGTGACTAACCTAGTTAATTGCATCATATGCTACAAACAAGATATTACTTAGCTACCGCACACTACGTCTTGACAAAGGCCAACATACGTAGCACGAATACTAATAATACTTGTAGGAGATAACGGAGGGTTACGGTTGGTTTTTGGTGAAAAAACCTTTAACGTAATGAACTTGATATCGTTGAAGGAATCCGAGCAGTTTTGAAAAAGAAGTGGTTTAGACTCTGCATTTTTAAAATGAGTGGTTTTGTAGAAAACCGATGGTTTTGAAGAAAACCGAGTAGTTTATAGTCATGTAAAGTTTTGCCAAAGAGATCACTCTCTGTGAAGAGTTCTAGACTTTTTCCTCATCGAATGTGGTGCAGGATATTCCTAATTGAATACCTCGACGCAAAGCAAAAAGAAACGCCTATAGTTTTCAAAAATTGGTTCCAACAATATCATTTAGGTTTGTTTTCCTTTTATTAATCAGAATTAATGCAGTCCCATCAATTAAACATATCATGCCAGAAAGAAAAAAAATAGACACGCACATATATGCCATCCATATTCGCCACAGGGTCCCGGGTCTTCATCGTAAGGTCACTTAACTTACGGCAAGGCGGGGACATGACTAGCGCGGATGCAAAACATATATAACGTCTTATATATAATATAGCAACATTCGTCTCGATATCATGTAACATCACAGAAGCAAACAAGTATGGAAACGCGGATAATCTAGGAAAAATACATTTCAATAGAGCCAAATATAAAATGCAATTTTCTAGTCGTGTGGATAGCCCGTAGTATCAGACCGTAGACCCTTACGAGTGCGGCAGACCACCCGCTAATCCCAGAAGCGAGGCAACCCTAATCAACAAAGTGAATGGGCCATCCAGCACTTCCAAGATTCAGTGACTTGGGCACCCCTCCGCGGGTCAATCCTATCCCTACGGGTGCGGCGAATAGTCCGTCAATTCTAGAGTAAGGCATCCCGGTCTCAATGCTATGAGATGGAGGCCCGTTGCCCTCTAGAACCCTGCTACTCGAGCACTCCGTGGCGGGGTAATCCTAGTGTAAGTAATGAAAACCTAAATATACGATGATGACTACGTCCGTAACCTGGACGCGCCCCAAAGAATAATACAAACCGCAATGACGGCAATCCACATGTCGAACGCTCGTCACGCAATATTAATATACATTACATCACAGAGAATTCTATCTAATACTACACACCGGGTTATCCATCATGACAAATCCAACACAACCATAATTAACAAGCAATATCCATCATAGAACATGCAAACTTGCGAGTATCAATTCCGTAACCCCGTCTAAATGATATATATATAGCAATTAGACAACGTTTTACCAAATGTTATGATACACGCAACCATCACTAAACCTACGACAATCGAATAACACACTTCAAATTTCCAAAACACCGAAAATCAAGTGTGCTAAAAACCGGTAAAAATTCCATGGTAAAACCCACTCCGGAAGTCCGAAATGAGCTCGGATTGAGCCGAAACTTCGCGGTGGACCTCGATATGAAATTAACGTCGACTCGGAGGCACCTAGGAGGTACCCACCCTTCTAGACCACCCTAAGGTGGTCCAAAGGGTAGGCAGACCCGAGCCTGCCCATTTGAGCAGGGCTCGTGTCCCCACCCCATAATGCCACCTTTAGGTGGTCTCAGGGGTGTGGCCCTCCCTAGGTCCCCCGGGGCGTCCCGGGGTCCCAGCGCACCTCCCGCGGCTTCTCGGTCCAAGTCGAGAGCCCGAGAGGAGTCAAAATATTAAATTAGCATCAAATTTCTCACTGGATTTTCTGCAGTTTTTGCGGGGCAAAAACCGGCGGAATTCGGGAATCGTATCTATCTAGTTTAGGGTGTTTGGGTGGTTTTGAAACCACTGTTATTTCCTAGTGCACTCGCCGTTAACCTACGGTCAATGCGGAATTCAAATTTTTTTTGTGGCACTAGAAACTAAAACCCAAGAACCAGTACATGATAGAAATCACACACAATCTTTGTAGCGTTTTCATTTGCTCCAATTGGGTTGGACTCTAGCATGCTTTCAAGAGTTTCGGGTCGCTTTTGTAAGTCGGTTCTCGCTCGCCGAAAATGATCCATCCAAAGGAACCGATCCAAGCTCCGGCTTCACCTAGTGAAGCAATTGATGCTTCAAGCTTGTTAAGAATGGAGAGTGTGGATGTATGAATTTTCCACTATTCTTTTCTCTCAAATCTAAGTTCAAGAGAGCAGGTAAAGAGGAGGAGGTAAGGAAAATAGCCATGAGCAAATACTGAAGGAATATGTGAGAAAAATCAATGAAGAGTAGAATGTAGAATGGCGTCATATTCTTTTTGCAACCATACAAAATAAAAAAACTCAACAATTTGCAATAAAATAATAAAGCCCATTCCTTTTTACATGTCTTCAACCAAGCTCAATGCCACCTCACCTTTCACATCATTTCATGAATATTCATAAATGAATATTCACAAATGAGGTCCATTTTCTCAAAAAAATTCCGTACAAATACAAAATACAATCTGGTATATGTATTGAAATACATATACGCGTATTCGTATATAAAATTACGAATAGCCAAGAGAGAATGAATAGTGAACAATAATACTAGAATACATATATTAAAAATATATATATAAATTATTGAATCAAAATGATTTAATAATCCAATTTAATTCTAAGCCGCTAGTATTATCAACCGTCCGATTAAAATCCGTGTAGTCCGTATACATTTAATCGGACACCTGTATGTACCAATATACGTCATTTATATCATATCGCCTGAACCGGGAAAACTCTCTGTGTGAGACTCTAAAGACTCGTCAATACGCTGGCAGTTGGTTTAACTACAAGCACGTCAGCGGCACTAACTGTACGTAATGGTTACCCAGGTATTGAACAAAAAGAAGGCCGATGAGCAAACTCATCCGTATCTCTACCGAGTCTGTCTGTGACAATCTCCATACAGTCCGGTCTTTCATCCAAGGGTATCACATATCGGGTCTAGAGGGTGGATAAAATCAGACCCCTAATAACGCGATAATTCGTATCGGTGTGAAGCCCACCACCTACTGATAAACCACTGATCCAATTCAGTAAATCCCGTCCACCTTAGCCAAGGATTTCTGGTGATAGCCATCCGTGCACAGCGTGACATCAACCCCCAGTACCGGAAGAGAGGAATCCTTGACGATCCACTCAATATCTCCATGTGGTTCGGGATTGTACCCAATTAAAACCTGTTTGCACGACTTTTTTGATCCATAGTAGGATAGTAATCAAAGCACAGTGGAAACCCACACGAGATAAATGACGATCTCATGTCGATAAACTAACCTGTGCTCATGTTACCTGAGAACCGCTATCTAGCTATAATACCATCTAGCTTGTTTCCGGTGAGTCCGTCCAGTGTACTTATCTCTAGTGAGCATCTGTATACTATGTTTGGTGACTAACTGACACCAATGGCCGGGGGATCGGCCATTGCCCCTCATCGGGGTCAAGAAACATATACACTAGTTTATTCGGGAATATCGATGCTCAGTCTTGATATTCTCACGACTAGGGACATTTAAGGATTTGCTTATAGACTACCCAGTTCTCACAAGTGTGATCGCCTTAATAACCCTAGTAGTCAAGTAAGAATCTTATGGCTTTTATCAACATGTAATAGTGATTTTTAATACCACATAATATATGTACATGATGATAGAGATGAACCAGATAGCATATTATCATCTCGAGTAAAACTGTTCTACCCGTATAGGTCCTCTTTCAATCATTATAATCGCCTTCATGCGATTATAATAATTGCCTTGAGGGCACTATATCCAACAAATCCTACTGGATACGGTTGTTAGGTAAAGCATTTAAAGGGCAATCCATTGATCTTTTGAACCTTGATTTACAACACTGTCTACTTCTATTGGTTCATTGTTCTATCTTTTCAACCATCATGTGATGCTGTGCTAGATCCTTTTCATCTTCAAAGTTTCCTTTGGTGTCCTTCAATAAGACCTCATCCCTGTATGAGACTTGTAGCATTCTTATGGTTAGGAACTATTGTTTTTAGTTTCTACTCTTTGAAATTTAAGAGATGTTTAGACATCTTTACAAAGTGAGTCTATCAGTCTTCTGATGAAATATGTATACCATCATTCTTTTATCTTTAACTGAAAATTATTTTGTGTTTATGTTGTTTCCTTTAGCCTAAAGCATTCACCAATTTTGTTATCTTTAGTCTCCTTAATTTATGATGATGTCTCTTGTTTGTTTGTTTTTTTAAAAAAAGTTGCTAGATCATATGTTTAACTTAACACCTTAGTTGGTTCTGGTTGAATCTAATGTTTTTGTGCGATTGATCCATGCGACATGGATATTAACAATAAAAAAGTAAAAAGTCAAAAAATTGATAAAAAAGTGAGGTAAAACGAGAGCAGTCTATAAGCACCAAGTGTAACGCGTGCTGCTGAGAGATTAGTTCTACAAGTGCGATAGATCATATGTTTAACTTAACACCCTAGTCAGTTCTGGTTGAATCTAATATTTTTGCGTTTCTTGGCTGATGTAATTATTCATAGATGATACTGAATGCCCCACAAATCAGTTGGAGTAGTATTCTTCCATTTTGGCCTTTGCCATACTATTATTCTAATTCACTATAACATTTAGCACCTCATTTCCCTGTCATAATCTGTGCAGTGGTCTAATGATTTTAATCTGTTTTTTGCAGGGAGTTTTAGTTCTTTTCCTTTACCCTTCCTTCTTCTTCCTCTTCTTTATGCTTGAGAGTCGACAATTGGCTATCTATGCTAGTTACCTCTACCATTAACTACATATGCAATCTATTTTACTTCTGCAACTGGTTACACTGACAAACACACCGTTTGATGTTCACATATGGCCACTGAATTCATTCCCTATTGTAATGCAAGGCTTAGGTATTCCCTTCAGTTGCATTTATTAAACTAACTAGCTTAATTTCAGACAAGTCGTCTACTTTGATCTTCAATGCATGTGACTGACATGGTCCAAATTTAAAATTATTGCAGCATTTTTGCCGGGAGTTAATAAATACAACAATTCCTATAGAACGATAGTTGGTTTTCCCAATTTCTGTTATAACTTCACAGATATATCTTGGTTGCTTGTAAATGAGAGTATAGAACTAGGCTGGAGGACTGGCATGTTATTCACGAATTGATCATTAATATGAGTCATGTAAGTGAAGCTCGAGAAAGACAAGAAATATTTATATGAAATTATTAATATGGGTAATATGGCATCATGTAAGCAGAGCAACTAGGAAAGAGATGATAAGAAGATGTGATCCTCTAGAAATAAATGTTTATGTTTCAGGCTTAATCGTTTCTTTTTCTTACCACGAGATTTGAGAGTCAACTTCGTTGGAAGAAGAAAGAACAAAGACTTACAGATTGTCTATTCCCCGAAACTTACCCAGAATGCATTATTTCATTCGACAGCTGAGAGTAAACTGTTTGATTGTTTATAGAAGGTTGCCTCTCAACTACCTCCCTTATTCATCTCAAATACATGTAATGCTCACAGGGGTTGTATTTTCTTGTAGCCGGAAGATATCTCTTCTAAACTTCTACAACTTGTATGTAAAAGCAATTGTTTCCGGCTTGAATTGTTAGGAGATAACATGCTTACATGTCTGACACCACATTGTCCCAAAACCAAGTTTTGGATGTAGTTCTCTTTGTTCCTTTTGCTTATTGATTACTATTTGATGCTGCATCTTTTAGTTTCATGTTCTAATAAATTTCACGAAGAACTCAAGAATATTGATTTAGGTTATTGATGTCGGTCATTCTCTGCGTTCTGTTAAGAAAAAGCTCATAGTCATCTGAAGTCATGATCTAACTTTTTACATATTCGGTTTTCTCAATTAAAATTGGATATTCATATATTATGGGCGGTTGCTTAATGTGGTTGGCTGGTGTGATGTTGCAGCTGCTGGTAGCTGGAGGTGGCATGTATGTCGAAGTTTTTAACCGAGGAGTTATCCCGCTTGCATACAGCATAAAGAAGAAGAACAAGGCAGGAGAAAGCAACACTTATTTAGATGGTATTTACCTCCTCTTCACCTATTTCACCAAGCCTGAGTCCATCGGCGTTCTCGAGTCCAGGCTCAATACTGATGATGATGTCATCAGGTCCTCAACCTTCAAGATTCGGAAGAGGAAATATTAGATCCAGTCTCAATGCTGCTGCTGATGTCATCTTTCTTCTTTATCATTCAAATTTTGATTTTGATGTAAATCTTTGTGTTTCGAAGGCTCTGAGAAGCAGGATTTTATCCATGTAATGAAACAGAAAATGAATTCTACCCAAATTGCCAAAACTTTGTCTGTCTGGAAAATCATAGAATCTTGATTTTATGGCTTGATCGATGCTAGAATTTCAAGTTTTCATCATGATTCTGTTAAAATGAAAGAAATGGATTCATATAACTGATCCTAAAAATTTAGGATAAAGCCTAGCCATGTGCTGGCCGATTGGTGTTGAAGTTTAAATTATCATATCCAAATTTTTAGGATCATATATAAATGGTGATATATGTCCCGTTTTCTAACTATTTTTAGCAGAATCCAGGGTGTCATCCCAACAGGAGAGAAAGAAACCAACGCCTTCAATGTTAAAGAGATCCCTCTCCCTCCTCTAACCAACGAACCTCATTCTATTCCTTCCCCCAAAATCTAACATTCTTTTCTTCCTCTTTCAACATCTTCATATCAATCTCAATTATTCCTTTTGTTTCTTTTCCCTCTTCTTTTAGCCATATATCTTGATTGGGTCCTGATAATTATGATTCTCTATGCCTGTGTCGCGTCCGGCACAAAAATCCTGGCTGAGCACGAACACAACACCATCAATGGCACCCTCTCCGCCCTCGCTGCACAATGCATACAGGCCACACCCAAACTCCATGCCGTCTTCACCCACACGGCTCGCAACCGAATCTACGCGTTTCTGATCAATCACGATCAGGACCAAGAGATTGTGTATTTCACCATAGCCGATGAGGTTCTCGGCCGAAGCAACACCCTCCTCTTCCTCAACCGCCTCCGTGACTCCTACAAATTTGATAGGCAGGAGGATTTTTCTCGGACCGTTCTTTCCGTTAATGGGGAAGATGTAAAAGAGCCTCCGACCACGTCAACGCGAGAATTGGATGTGGAGAAAGTGAAGAAGGAGGGCGATGACGAGATGGAGATTTCCGTCGTCGATTGTGAGCGAGAACGAAATCGCGGGCTTGCCATTTCTTTTTATTCTTCGAAGGATCAGAAGAGAAAATGGAGGCGGCACGTGAGGAATGTGATATTGGTCGATGTTGTGATCTGCAGCTTCATGTTTGGGATCTGGCTCTCGATCTGTCGAGGCTTTCAATGCATTGCTAGCTGATGGAAGCAACGAAATCGATGAATTTTATTCGGTTAATTCGGAATAAGAAAATGGTAACAAACTCATTTTGATTGTAAATCTGATTCTTTTATTTGTTGCTTCTTTTCCTGTGAATTTTAGATGGGTAGAGGAGCATGTGTACAAATTTAATTTGAGAATATGCAGAGAAATTAATTTATTGGATTCTTTTATTTGTTTGTCCATTTGAATGTAAGTCTTTGTTTAGCTTTTTTGGAGGATATTGCAGCAAAATTACTTTAGCTAATTAAAGGGCATTGTTATATGATTCCTTCCTTTTTTTTTTTTTTCAAGTACAAGGAAAATGTTGTATTTCATTGATAATTGGTAACATCTGAAATCAACTGTGACTTCTATATCAAAAATGGTGCCAGTGCCAGATTATTTCACATATACAGAAGCTGCTAATTTCATAAATTTTGATAAACTAAAGAAGGCACTATCACTGTACCTCATCAAATTGGACACCATTACCTGTTCTAAACAGCAATAACTCATCAAAGTTCTCATGTGAGTTATAACTTCAGCAGAATTTTCTGTTCAACTTTCTTCTTCAAAGCTCTTTCATTCAGTTGCTATGCAAAACATGCTATGATTATGGTATCACCAACTATAAAGCTTTCATATTGTCTTTTTTCTGATCGATAGCGTCTTGTTTTTGTCGGTTCTTAACATAAATTTTTCGAATCTCTTGCTGGTTCTTGATTCTGAACACATACTGGTTTCGCGCTCTTTTATTTTCTTGAAATAAAATTCAATGATCGATTAAAATATTATATCAAACAACAATTTAAAATAAAATTACCTGTTTCTGTGTCTGTTTGAACAAATATAGGATCTAGGCATACAAATAATTGATGTAGGTTTTCGACATTGAATCTTCATTGCCAGTTATTATATCTAGTTATTCATAAGATAAGGATTTATATATCTGTTGGGATTCCTAGCGTCCTGACCGTATTCCACGGCCGTTGTGAAACGAAAAATATTTGCTTTTAAAAACTTTGGCGCTAGAAACCATTACCTATAATAACTAGCAAGCTATAGAAATCTAGCTACTATGATAGAATGTTATATCGATAGATACGCGTCCTTCAGATCTTTACTCCTCTTCCTTAGCTCTTTAAGGTCTCCTAGACCTTACTTGATAGCCTTCTTGATCCAAGATGATCCACCGAGAATTTGTAATTCAAGTTTAGCTTCACTAATGAAGCAGCTTAGCAGCCTAGTTTGCTAATCTAGTTTACTAAAGAGATGTAGTGGGTTTTCTAGTGTATTTCTATCTCTCTTTCTCTCTTGATTCTCAACTCATAAGATGGTAGGGAGCAAGATAAAGATAAAGGAGAAGAAACTCAAGAAAAGCCAGTGAGGAGAGAGAAGCTCATGGTGAGAATGAAAAAAATCTTGTGTGGAAAAAGATGAAGCATGGTTTTGTATATCTCAATTTTTCAATAAAAATATATCAACCATACTTGAATAGTTTGCACAAATGAATACATAATTTATTTGTCAAAACTATTCAAGCATCGTTCTTACCATTCTCATCTCACCACCTTTACACCTTATTTCCATTTTTACAAATAAAATGGAAAATACATGATGAGGCGTCCTTCTAGAATATCTTTCCGTATAAATACGGAATACATTCTACCGTATATACATACCGGTTCGTATCAAACTACGAACATCTAAAGAGATAGAATAATACACAGAACATAATACTAGAATATACATATCGAAATGTGTATATGTAAATTATTAAATCAATACTTGATTTAATAATCCGGATTAATTCTAAGTCGACTAGTATTATCAACCGTCCGATCGAAAGCCCGGATAACACTAGAATATATATATCGAAATATGTATATATAAATTATTAAATCAACACCTGATTTAATAATCCGGCTTAATCTTAAGCCGGATAGTATTATTATTCGATCGGAGCCCTGCACGTATCAAAATACGGCTACTAAATTATTTCGTCTGAACCAGGAAAACTTTCTGTGTGGGACTCTAAAAACTCGACAGTACGCTGGAAATGAGTTTAACCACAAGCAAGTCAGCGGCACTAGCTGTACGTAACGGCTATTCAGGTACCTGTCGAAATGGAAGGCCGACGAGCAAGCTCATCTGGACTCCTACTGAGCCTATCCGCGACAATCTCTGTACAGTCCGGTCTCTTCGTCTAAGAGTATCGCATACCGGATCTAGATGATGGTAAACATCAAACCCCTACTGACCCGATAAGTCGTGTTAATGTGGCCCGGGACCAATTCGAGAAACTACTAATCAAACCATCAGTAAATCTCAACTGTCTTGGTCAAGGTCTTATGGTTCTGGCCAACCGGACACAGTACGATATTAGCTCCCAATACCGGGAGAGATGAATCCCTGACAATCACTTATTGCCTCCATGTGGCTCGGAACTGTACCCAACCAAAATCTGTTTGCATGACTCAATAGAGCCGTGGTAGGGTAGTGATCAAAGAACAGTGGGAATTCACACGAGAAAAATGATGATCTCAGGTCTAAAGACTAATCTTTACTCATGTCTGTTGGGGTCAAAATTTGCACCCCTGGTTGACCAAGTCAAAGTCAAGGTCAACCCCAAGCCAGGTGGGTCCAAGTCCAGGTCAAGCGGGCCCATACCTAAGTCGAGATCGCGGCCAGCCTCCTCCATGCCAAAATATAGATCATGTAATAAATAATTTTTATGCAATTTTTTATGCATGAATGTATGCAAAATGGGCATAAAAGCCAAATTTTTGTAAAGCTCATGGCTTATGTGCAAAAAGAAATGGCACATGAGCTATGAGATGGGCAAAATGCCATTTTGTAAAGCCCAAGGGGCTATATGTAAATGTATAAGCCTATATAAGGCAACATGATGATGAATAAAAAGATAGACTTTTTCATTCTCTCAAAAATCTAGGGTTTGTGCCTCTTTCCCCTTTCTGAAGGTTCCAAACCTTCTCCTTTCTTTTGAATTAAATCAAGAGTTTTACTCTTCATTTTCCAAAACTAAATAGTTTTTCACCACAAAACCCACAAAGGGGAACTTAGATCTGTCATTAGATCTCAAAAAGAAGAGATTTTTAAAATCTCACACCTTTCGATCTTCAAGATCCGACCGAACGACAGGAAGAAGAAGGAGACCCATCTCCAGAAACCCCACTTTGGGGGAAGAACTAGGGCTCAAGAGGAGAAGCCCCTTCATCAGCTTCAAACATCCTTGGAGTTTAACTCCTCATATAGACACACACACACACAATAATAAGTGCTCCTTTCTGGGAGTACAACTCCCATTGCAGGGACCAAGTCCCTTTTGCTGCTCGAGCGCCCACGTGCTGACACGTGGTGTGCTAGCGCTCTTGCGCTCAGAGCGCTAGCGCCCGAGTGCCCACGTGCTGACACGTGGCGCGCTAGCGCTCATAGCGCTAGCACTCTTGCACCCAAAACGCTAGCGCTCGAGCGCCCACGTGTTGACACGTGGCGCGCTAGCGCTCTTGCGCTCAGAACGCTAGCACCTAAAGTGCTAGCACCTGAGCACCCACGTGCTGACACGTGGCGTGCTAGCGCTCAGCGCGCGAGCGCTCTTGACTCAGAGCGCTCTTGCGCCCAGAGCGTTAGCGCCCGAGCGCCCACGTGCTGACACGTGGCGCGCCAGCGCTCTTGCGTTCAGAGCGCTAGCGCCCAAAGCGCTAGTGCCCGAGCGCCCACGTGCTGACACGTGGCGCGCTAGCGCTCTTACGCTCAAAGCGCTGGCGCTGGCCCCACGCATCCTTTGGATGCCTTTCCCCCCATTTTATATATATACATATGTACACACATACATACTCCATGACACTGTCTCTGTTAGAAAAAAATTTCTAACGGGACGCTACCCCGCACCCCGTAAGGGGGCTGCTAGCCCCCTTAACCCTCAGCCCGCTATTCGGGTAGCGGGACCCCCGTAAAAATTCTGCGTGGCTCCCGATATATCCAAGCCCCCTCCAAAACAAAACACACATACATTGCACATTGAGTTCGCATGACCAGTTTAACCCGTCAATCGGAGGTTCCCTCGCTCCAAAGGCGAGGGGTAATTAACGACAGCTTAGTCCGCGGCTGCCGGAGATTCGGATCCCCATAATCAATAAACCCCGGCCTACCCTAGGCAGAGGGAATCTGTAGTACGCCTGACAAGCGCGCACATTCCCATCTCAATGGGGTGACGAAAAACACCCTACAATGTCACCTGAGAACTGCTATCTAACGATAGGTATAATACCATCTAGAGGTTCTCGGCGAGTACGTCCAGTGTACTCACCCCTGGTAAGCATCTGTATACAATCTTAAGTGATCACACCAATGGCTGTGGGACCACCCCTCGTCAGGGTCTGAAAACGTATACACAAGTCTATTCTGGAATATCGATGCCTGGTCTTGATATTCCTGCGACTTGGGACCTTTCAGGATGTGCTTATGGACTACCCAGCTCCCACAAGTATGATCGCCATTATAATGCTGGCAGTCAAGCTAAATCATACGGGCTTTATCAACATGTATCGGCCATATGTGATATCGAGTATAACATATGCACATGTTAAGATAAAATCAAACCATAATAGTATACCACTGTATCGAGTCCTTATCAATATGTGTAAGCAATAAAATGGAACAAGAGAAAAAATATATATATTAAGATAAAAACAACTCAAATAATATACTATATACTGTTAGTTATGTATATGCCCTAGAGGCCATTGTTGTACATATGATGTATATTATAATGGATGCTTGGTTATATATAGAGATGACTTTCTTGCTCGTCATGATAGTATGCTATTTGGTTTCACTTTATCTTAACATGTTGACTTGTATTGGTTTACTGTTTTACTCTCACATGTTGATAAAGCCCTTAGGATCTGTACTCGACTACTGGGACTATGATGAGATCATACTAGTGGGGCCGCGGTAGTCGATGAGTACATCCTATAACTATTCCTAGTCGAGGGTATATCGAGACAGGGCATCGATACACCAGAGTAGACTAGCGTACCATATGATGGGCGATGGATGATCCCATATCCATTGGTGTTAGACATCAGAGATGGTGTACGGGTGCTCAGTGGAGACTGGGTACACTGAACGGACTCGCCGAGAACTCCCAGATGGTGTTATACCACACGTCAGATGGCAGTTCTCCGGTGACACTGGTACAGGGTAGTCTATAGACCCGAGATCGTCATGGAGTCTTGTGTGATTCCCACTGTGCTTTGATTTCCACCTTACCACGTCCAAGAGGGCGTGCAAAACGGTGGCTTTTGGGTACAGTCCCGAATCACATGGAGGCAATGAGCGATAGGAGGGGATTCGTCTCTCCCGGTATAGGGAGTTGATGTTGTGCTGTGTTCGATTGGCTATAACTGGAAGTCCCTGGCCAGGGCTGATATAGAGATTTACTGGTAAGTGTTACTAGTAGTTTCTCGACCCGTTATGAGCCACACATCGACACGACTTATCGGTTACTGGGGTTTGACGTATACCACCCCTAGACTTGATATGCGACATATCAGACGAACAGACCGGACTGTACGGGAGTGTTACTGATTGGATTCACAGGAGAACGCACAGGCTAGCTTGTTGATCTTCTGATCGCTCAATACCTGGGTGGCTGTTACGTTTAGCTGACCGCTTGCAGCTTGTGGGTGTTTGATATGATCATCACCTGCTACCGGCGTATTGACGATTCTTTAGAGTCCTACACAGAGGTTTCTTGGCTCAGGCGAAACAGAGTAGAGGCACATATGTGATATGTGCAGGACCGAGAATAATGCGATATGAGATACTGTTAGTGTTTATGCCCTAGAAGGCCATTACTGTATCATACTAGCTTGTATATTACTTAATGGAAGCTTGGGATATTCACATGTATATAACAGTCTTGCTAAACATGGTAGTATGCTACTTGGTTTTTCTATCTTAATATGTGAGTGTACGTATTGATAGAGCTCTTAGGATCTTGCTTGTCTACCAGCGTTGTGATGGCAGTCACACTAGTGGGGGCTGGGTAGTCTACAAGCACATCCTTATTCAGGTCCCTGGTCGTTGGATTATCGAGACAGAGCATCGATACTCCGGAGTAGACTGGTGTGTACGCTTCTCATCCCAGTTGGGAAGATGGTCTGTCCCACAGCCGTCAGTACGTCGTACTGGAGATAGTATGCAGGTGCTCGTTAGGTTACGGGTACACCGGACAGGACTCACAGGGAACTGTTGGTTGGTTTGATACCAGTCGTCAGTGAACAGTTCCCAGGTGACATGAGTACAGCGTAGTCCGCAGACTTGACACTGCTACTTCGCCTCGAGTGTGTCCCACTGTTCTTAGATTGCTACCCTACCACGGCTCAATGGAGTCGTGCAAACAGGTAGCAGTTGGGTGCAGTCCCGAGCACTTGGAGGCAGTGGCGGTTAGACAGGATTCGTCCCTCCCGGTATTGGGAGTAGATATCGTGCTGTGTCAGAGAGCCATTACGCAAAGTCCCTGGCCAGGGCAAGCGAGATTTGCTGGTAGGTTCCAGTAGTTTCTCAGGGTGTAATGGGCTTCACTCCGACACGACTTATACCGCTATTAGGGGACTGACGCTTGCCGCCCCCCTAGGCCCGATATGCGATAGTCTTGGACGAACGGACCGGACTGTATGGAGATTGTCACATCAGACTCAGTAGGAGTTCGGATGGGTTTACTCATCGGCCTTCTTATCGACAACTACCTGGGGACCGTTACGTACAGCTAGTGCCGCTTGCGGTCTGTGGTTAAACCCACTGCCAGCGTAGTAGTCGAGTCTCTAGAGTCCCACACAGAGAGTTTCCTACTCCAGGCGAAACGATATAGAGGTTGCATGGTTTTGCGACAAAGGGTTCGGACGCATACGTGCGTTTACGCACGTATGACTTTCGGACAGTTTTTACCAGTCGGCTTTGGTTTAAGCCAGTTACTGGTATCTGGTTATTGGATTTTTACAGTCTAAAGTTTTTCCGTATTTTTACGGATCGGGGGGCATTCTCGTAATTGTACGAGAAGCTTCTAGAAGATGTGACTAAGGAGGTTTCTTTTGGATAAGAAAGTGAGTCATGGTGGTGATTCATTCATTTCATTAATGCACATTTATTGCTTAATGACTCATGCTAATGAATCACCACTAGATATTTCATGAAGCATGCTTATTCATTTCCTTTATTCATTTTTCTTAAAAAGAAATGCTTCATGATATATTATGATACACTCTCTCTCTTCTCTCATTATCTCATTCACATTCTCTCTCCTCAAGCTCTCATCTTCAAACCCTAATCCTTACACCTCATGAGTTGAGATCAAAGGATTAGTTAGACTAAACAATCCATAACCATCACTCTTTATCATCCTTTCACCTTTGATTAGCAATCAAAGTTGATTAGTTACCTCAAGTTTGAGGTTTAGCTTGGAGTTTTGCTCTCGGGTGGATCGTCTACTACCTAGAGAAGGCCGAGGAGAACAAGGAGATCATAAAGACGAAGGACTAGTATCGATAGGTATAATCCCTTAACACTTTAGTTTAGTATAACTATGTGTTTGGTTATTAGTTGTTTAGCTTCGATTTAAGCGGTTAGTCGATGTTCGTTCTTTAAACTTGATCGTTTTTGAAAATTCCGCCTCCCCACAAGTACTGGGGTGTACTACATCGACTTACAGTGGTATCAGAGCCTCGCTAAACACTAAATAACTTAATTGCAAATTTGTACGAATTTCGAACGGAAAAACGAAGCCGAAAAACCCTAATTCTGTCATGTTTCTGTCGAATTTAAAACGATGTCAGAAAATTTTTCAGGTGAGTTCAGAGAGCTTTACATGACACCAGAAGAACACCCAAGAAAAACAGTCGACTGAATCGACCATCTCGCCGCGGAAGCGCGGCCTCAGCCTACTGAGTCGCCGCGCTTCCGCCGCCGAGTTGGCGAGTCAGAGACCGATTTTTCTTCTGTTGCTTCTCTGTTAAATTTAGGGTTTTCTGGAATATTTAATTATTGCTCAGGTTACTGTTTAACAGAGCAGATTTTGGAGCAATATTGATGTTGTTTATTCGATCGAATTGTACAGTATTTGCGTATTGGATTATATCTGTGATTGTTTGATGTGTTCGTAAACCTTCCCCAACTGCTAGTATGTCGGTTGGCAGGGGGTTGCACATTTCTGAAATGGTTATATCTGTTTGTGCATATAAACTGTATTGGACTGTTGTGGTGTATAGCCGGGGTTTGCAATGGGTTATTGATTAATTCATTTGTTGTAAATGTAATTTGTTGTAATATTATTTTTGCGGGGCACTTCCAGGTTGCGGTCGTAGCCACCGTTGTATTATTTCATTTTACTGTTTTTGCTCCTAGGACTGACCCAAGGTGGGGTACACAGACTGCCGGGCGGGTAGTTTGCCGTACCCGTAGGGGTCGAGGGTGGGGTAACGGCTATTCATCACAACTGTGTAATCTGACTTTTCTTGCAGGCTCAAAAGAAATACAGATTGCTTGCATATCCAATATTGTTTATCTGTGTTCTGGAATGAATATCATTGCGTCAGACGAATGTAAAATATCTATATTTATTGTAGCTATTTAGACGTCACTTATGTTTTACACCCGCGCTAGCCCAGCCCCCGCTCTGTCGTTAGTTAAGTAACCTAACGGGTGATGACGGGACCCCGTGGCGAATGCGGATGGCATAAGAGGACGTTGTATTTTCGTTGTTTTCTGCAATGATAGGTTAATGATGGGACGCATTATCTGTAATGCAAAGAAAATAAACCAAAGTTTAAATCGTTGGAACAATTTAAAAGAAACCATTCGGTTATTTTTAAAATAGATATTTTTAAATGCGGAGCTTTAACCACTCCTTTTAAAAGCTATCAGGTTCCTTCGGTTATATCAAGTTCACTACGTTCACGGTTTCGCCAAAACCATTCGTAGCCCTCCGTCATTTCATTTGGGTATTCAGTAGTATTCAAGCTATGCATTTTGGCCAAAGTCAAGGCATAGTGTTTGGTAGCTGCTGGGTTTTCATTTGTTGCATAAGATAGATGAGTCGGTTTGGGACAGTCGTATTACCATTTGACCAAAGTCAGGGGTATATACGAATGGGTTCAAATTGACAAGATAATGACGGGTAGAACTTGACATGTGACTTATGACATTTTGACCAAAGCCAAGGTCATAAGAGCATGGGGCAAAAACTTATATCGGGAATTTCAAAAGAAACTGAAATTTGCAAAGAGATGCATACCATTTTGAGTTTGATGAATGTTGGTAGCATTCCTACAACATTATCAGACGATGATATTTTGGATCCCGATCCTACTGTGAGTATATGCTACTTATCAGGATATTCGTCACTTAACGATCAATGCTATAAACCTAGTAGGTGTCCAGAAAAGTGTCAGCGGGGTTACGCCCCCAGAGAAAAGAGGTTATTTAATTAAGGAACTTCGCAAAAGCGTTGGAAAACCTCCCTCGAAGTATCGACACCGGCCTGGCTGAACGGTTAAGCAAGTATTGTACGGTGAGAATAGTCTTGGCTAATTCTTCTTTTATGGTTTGAGGAAGGATTCGAGAAACAGTGGGAGCCATCCAGTTTAGATAAACTAAAAACCACTCTAAACTTGCAAGAGCATCGTGCTAAAGTGTTTTCTTCTCTCTCTCCTAATTGCAGCGACCCTGAAAATGACTGGACTTAAGTTACTTTTAGAAAAGAATATACTGACGGGGCCAAACTATAAAGATTGGCTGCGGAATGTCAAGATGGCCTTGACCTATGACAAATTGGGGTACGTCCTCACCGCTACGGCACCTGCTGTCCCTGGTCCCAAATCCAGCAATGCGGATAAGGAAATCCGCAAAACCTGGGATTTAGATTGCGCGAGAGCCAAGTGCATCGTGCTTGCCTCGATGAACAATGAACATCAGAGGAGGCACGAGGATATGTCCCTAGATGGCATATTTCTCCATACAAAGGAACTTTATGGAGAGCAATCTCGTATTGCTAGATACGAGACCTCGAAGAAATTATTTCGAGCGAGGTTGGCTGTCGGGTCATCGGTAGGTGAACATGTCCTACAGATGATCGGCTATATTGAGGAGCTCGCAGACCTTGGGACGACTTTGGATAATGAGCTCTATACAGACCTTATTCTCCAGTCCCTTCCTCCCACCTACGCCCAGTTTATCCTCAACTTCAACCTTCAAGGAAAAGAAGTTGAACTTGCGGAACTCCTGAACATGTTAAGGAGTGCAGAGGGCACCTTACAGAAGGTAAGGGAAACACCCGCTATGTTTGTTGGCGGTTCATCTTCTTCAGGGTCCAAGGCTAGGGCCAAAGGAAGGAAGAAGAAGGCCGCACCCAAACCTAGAGGAGGTGTTAGTAAGGTGAGAGGGAAGGGAAAGAAAAAGACTGCAGTACCGATAGTTGGTCAGGATGAGTGCTTCCATTGTCACAGGAAAGGGCACTGGAAGAAGGATTGCAAGGCGTGGAACGCCAAGAACCAGGAACCGAAGCAAGCTGTGGCTTCGACTTCAGGTGTGTTTGTAATTGAGAATTGTCTGTCGATCAACTCTACTTCCTGGGTATTGGATACCGGATCAGGATCTCATATTTGCAATTCATTGCAGGCACTGAGAAACCGTAGAGTGCTGAAGGAAGGTGATATGATCCTCAGGGTTGCTAACGGAGCTAGCGTGGGAGCTGCGTCCGTCGGGGATTATCACCTAGGATTGACGAGTGGACATATTTTGGTTTTGCATAACTGTTATTTTGTACCCAGCTTAACGTGTAATATCATATCAGTTTCCTTGTTATCAAATAAAGGTTATGATTTCACGTTTGTAAGAGATGTTGTCAACATCCACCTTAATCATGGTTTGATTGGGTCCGGTACTCTAAATAACGGCATATATGTGTTAAACCAACTCCAAATTTTCAATGTCCAGAACACACTAAAAAGAAAGTCTCCAGATTTAAATAAAACTTTCTTATGGCATTGTAGACTGGGTCACATCAATGAGAGAAGGTTAACTAAGTTGCATAGAGAAGGATATTTAGACACGTTCGAATATCAATCCTATGACACTTGTCAATCTTGTCTCAAAGGAAAGATGACAAAGACTCCATTTACTGGACAAGGAGTAAGAGCGAGCGAGCTCTTAGGACTCATACACAGTGATGTATGTGGTCCAATGTCTACACATGCGAGAGGTGGTTTTTCCTATTTCATTACTTTCACGGATGATTACTCAAGATACGGATTCATTTATCTGATGAAACATAAATCCGAGGCTTTTGAGAAATTCCAAGAGTATAAGAATGAAGTAGAAAACCAAACCGGCAAAAGTATTAAGACACTTAGATCTGATCGAGGTGGAGAATACTTAAGTGCCGAGTTCCTAGGTTACCTAAAAGAGAAAGGAATTCTCTCTCAGCTTACTCCTCCATACACTCCACAGCATAACGGTGTATCGGAGAGACGGAATCGAACCCTATTGGATATGGTACGATCCATGATGAGTAATGCTGAGTTACCGCGATCTTTCTGGGGTTATGCGCTAGAATCAGCGGCATATCTTCTGAACAGGGCTCCTACCAAGACTGTGCCTACCACTCCATATCAGATGTGGACTGGGAAGAAACCCCATCTTCAACATATGAAGATTTGGGGATGTCCAGCTTTTGTTAAAAAGCAGCATGTGGACAAGCTCGAGGCACGATCAGTAAAATGTATGTTTGTGGGATATCCAAAGAACTCCAAGGGATATTATTTCTATTACGCAGAGGAACAAAAGGTTTTTGTTTCTCGTAATGCCCATTTTCTGGAAAATCAGTTTTTAGAAAAGGAAATAAGTGGGAGCGAAATAGAACTGGAAGAAATTCCAGAACCACAAACTGCTACTGAAAGTTTGGTAGAACCAGAGGTTCAAGAAGAACAGATCATTCCCGCACCCCTCCGCAGGAGTAGTAGGCCGTCTCATCCGCCTGAGAGATACTACGGTTTTCTCATAGACGGGGATAGAGAGGATTGCATCATAGATGATGATGAACCTACTGACTTCCAGCAGGCCATCCAGAGCGGCGACTCGGTACGATGGCTAGATGCAATGCGGACCGAAATGGAGTCCATGTACACCAACAAAGTATGGACTTTGGACTTTGCTCCAGATGGGGTAAAACCCATAGGATGCAAATGGATCTTCAAGAAAAAGATTGGTGTAGATGGACAGGTGGAAACCTATAAGGCTAGACTTGTTGCAAAGGGTTTTCGTCAAAGACCTGGTTTGGACTATGACGAAACTTTTTCTCCAGTGGCTATGCTCAAATCCATTCGGGTCCTTCTTGCTATTGCTGCCTTCCATGATTATGAAATCTGGCAGATGGACGTAAAGACGGCTTTTCTGAATGGAAATTTAGAAGAGAGCGTCTATATGGATCAGCCAGAGGGTTTCAATCAGAGTGGGAGCAGCGGGAAAGTATGCAAGCTGCTTAAGTCTATTTATGGACTAAAGCAGGCATCGCGGAGTTGGAACATCTGTTTTGATGAGACAGTCAAAGAATATGACTTTATCAAAAATCCAGATGAACCGTGCATATATAGTAAAGTTGTGGCCAGAAGTGTCGCATTCCTCGTCTTGTACGTGGATGACATTCTATTGATAGGAAATGACATTCCTATGCTACAATCTGTCAAAGGATTCTTGTCACACAGGTTCTCCATGAAAGACCTGGGTGATGCCTCTTACATTCTGGGGATCCGGATCTATCGTGATAGATCCAAGAGGATGTTGGGACTTTCGCAGTCCAGGTATATCGACACTGTACTGAAAAGATTCAGTATGGAAGATTCTAAGCGCGGTAATCTACCGGCTTGTCACGGAATCACCCTCTCCAAAGAGATGTCTCCCAAGACTGATTTGGAAAGGGAACGCATGTCTATTATACCCTACGCTTCTGCGGTAGGCTCTATAATGTATGCGATGTTGTGTACCAGACCAGATGTAGCTTACGCACTGAGCGTGGTAAGCCGGTATCAGTCAGACCCAGGGGAGAAACACTGGATAGCAGTAAAGAACATTCTCAAGTACCTGAGGAGGACTAAGGAGATGTTCTTGGTTTACGGCGCTAAAGACCTCAGGTTGGAGGCCTTTGCTGATTCCGGCTTCCAGAGTGATAAGGACGATTCCAAGTCCATGTCGGGTTATGTCTTTACCCTCAATGGAGGGGCGGTGTGCTGGAGGAGCTCCAAGCAGGACACCGTTGCTGACTCGACGATGGAAGCGGAGTATATAGCTGCTTGCGATGCCGCTAAAGAAGCAGTCTGGATGAAGAAGTTCCTAACAGAACTTCAGGTTGTTCCTACCATAGTTGATCCAATACCTCTGTATTGCGACAACAACGGAGCTATAGCTTTAGCGAAGGAACCAAGGTCCCATCAGAAGTCCAGACACATCTTGAGGCGGTATCACCTGATCAGGGAGATCATTGATCGTCAGGAGATCGAGGTTCGGAGAGTTGCTTCAGAAGAGAACATTGCTGATCCATTCACGAAGGCCCTTCCTCAGATTCAGTTCGAGAGGTTGCTCGAGATCATTGGTCTACGATATGCCAGTACATGGCCCTAGTGCAAGTGGGAGATTGTTAGTGTTTATGCCCTAGAAGGCCATTACTGTATCATACTAGCTTGTATATTACTTAATGGAAGCTTGGGATATTCACATGTATATAACAGTCTTGCTAAACATGGTAGTATGCTACTTGGTTTTTCTATCTTAATATGTGAGTGTACGTATTGATAGAGCTCTTAGGATCTTGCTTGTCTACCAGCGTTGTGATGGCAGTCACACTAGTGGGGGCTGGGTAGTCTACAAGCACATCCTTATTCAGGTCCCTGGTCGTTGGATTATCGAGACAGAGCATCGATACTCCGGAGTAGACTGGTGTGTACGCTTCTCATCCCAGTTGGGGAGATGGTCTGTCCCACAGCCGTCAGTACGTCGTACTGGAGATAGTATGCAGGTGCTCGTTAGGTTACGGGTACACCGGACAGGACTCACAGGGAACTGTTGGTTGGTTTGATACCAGTCGTCAGTGAACAGTTCCCAGGTGACATGAGTACAGCGTAGTCCGCAGACTTGACACTGCTACTTCGCCTCGAGTGTGTCCCACTGTTCTTAGATTGCTACCCTACCACGGCTCAATGGAGTCGTGCAAACAGGTAGCAGTTGGGTGCAGTCCCGAGCACTTGGAGGCAGTGGCGGTTAGACAGGATTCGTCCCTCCCGGTATTGGGAGTAGATATCGTGCTGTGTCAGAGAGCCATTACGCAAAGTCCCTGGCCAGGGCAAGCGAGATTTGCTGGTAGGTTCCAGTAGTTTCTCAGGGTGTAATGGGCTTCGCTCCGACACGACTTATACCGCTATTAGGGGACTGACGCTTGCCGCCCCCCTAGGCCCGATATGCGATAGTCTTGGACGAACGGACCGGACTGTATGGAGATTGTCACATCAGACTCAGTAGGAGTTCGGATGGGTTTACTCATCGGCCTTCTTATCGACAACTACCTGGGGACCGTTACGTACAGCTAGTGCCGCTTGCGGTCTGTGGTTAAACCCACTGCCAGCGTAGTAGTCGAGTCTCTAGAGTCCCACACAGAGAGTTTCCTACTCCAGGCGAAACGATATAGAGGTTGCATGGTTTTGCGACAAAGGGTTCGGACGCATACGTGCGTTTACGCACGTATGACTTTCGGACAGTTTTTACCAGTCGGCTTTGGTTTAAGCCAGTTACTGGTATCTGGTTATTGGATTTTTACAGTCTAAAGTTTTTCCGTATTTTTACGGATCGGGGGGCATTCTCGTAATTGTACGAGAAGCTTCTAGAAGATGTGACTAAGGAGGTTTCTTTTGGATAAGAAAGTGAGTCATGGTGGTGATTCATTCATTTCATTAATGCACATTTATTGCTTAATGACTCATGCTAATGAATCACCACTAGATATTTCATGAAGCATGCTTATTCATTTCCTTTATTCATTTTTCTTAAAAAGAAATGCTTCATGATATATTATGATACACTCTCTCTCTTCTCTCATTATCTCATTCACATTCTCTCTCCTCAAGCTCTCATCTTCAAACCCTAATCCTTACACCTCATGAGTTGAGATCAAAGGATTAGTTAGACTAAACAATCCATAACCATCACTCTTTATCATCCTTTCACCTTTGATTAGCAATCAAAGTTGATTAGTTACCTCAAGTTTGAGGTTTAGCTTGGAGTTTTGCTCTCGGGTGGATCGTCTACTACCTAGAGAAGGCCGAGGAGAACAAGGAGATCGTAAAGACGAAGGACTAGTATCGATAGGTATAATCCCTTAACACTTTAGTTTAGTATAACTATGTGTTTGGTTATTAGTTGTTTAGCTTCGATTTAAGCGGTTAGTCGATGTTCGTTCTTTAAACTTGATCGTTTTTGAAAATTCCGCCTCCCCACAAGTACTGGGGTGTACTACATCGACTTACAGATACCGTATTATATTCTCGCGATATTTTGATATGAACCGGGTCATCGGATCAAGTGTTGATTCGATGAATCGGTACATGATATATTGGTCGGTTATATTTGATATAGCCGATCGTCGGATCAAGTGTTGATTCGATGATTTAATGTATAATAATATATATGATATATTATTACATTATCTAATATTGGCTCGCTTTATTATTTCATTTTCTCACTGGATGATACATTGATATATATGCGATATATGTTAATTGTATTATTTTCTTTTGTTGCAAATAAATAATATATATGTGATATATATTATTGTGACATGATATGATTTATTATTAAACATGTTTAAGGATGATTATATGAGGTTAGGGTTTGATTAGGGTTAGTTGCTTCATGCACCTTCTAGAAGCAACTTCTTTTGTCATGGTTAAGATATTTTGTGATGACACATTCTTAACCCAACCAAACCCTAACTTTAGTTTATTCTCTACACAATCTTATCCACTCATCCTTGACCATGGTTAATATATCAATCATATAGCTTTGTTTTCTATTCATCACAAAAGAGATAATTCATTTTATCATTTCCATTATCATCTTCTTCTCTCTTGAAGAAAGCTCACTTGATTTTCTTTATGTGATGAAATAGTATGAGAAAATGATTTAAAAAGAAAGCAAAAATACTACTCTCTCATACTCATATCATCTAGCCCATGAGATTAGTGTGTTCATCTCTTTAGAGTGAGAAAGCTTGAGTCTTTGCAACTTCAAGGTAGATCATCGGAGATTTGGAATACTTCGAGCTAGCATGGATCGTTCGAGTCGTGGAGCCTCTCATGAGTTCGGGAGATCGTGGATCGCGGCAAAGGGACTTCTACTCGGAGCTTGTGAAGCGAAGGAGCGGACTACAAAGGTTGTAACCCCTCACACTTAGATAAAAGTTATCATCTTGCATGTTAAACCCTAATAATCTAGCAAAGATCCCGGCTTTGGGTTGTTCGGCACGTCTAAATTTTTATCCGGGCATGTTTGATGCCTTATGAACCTTCACAAGAGTGCCTAGGAACCCTACATATACAACTGAGAAAGATTGTCATGTACATACATATCCTTAGCATCTTATACAATACAGGCCTCTAGGGCATACATATCCAACAATCTCCCACTTACACTAAGGTCTGTAATTGGCGTACCGAATATCCAACGTCTGCTCTAGGGCCAGTTGTTGGCGTACCGCATACCCAACATCTCAAAAAATAGCTCGAACTGTGCTTGAGGGAGGACCTTGGTAAATGGATCCGCCGTGTTGTCTTTCGTATCTACTCTCCGGATCTCGATCTCCCGGCGATCTATGATTTCCCTGATCAGGTGATATCGCCTCAAGATGTGTCTGGATTTCTGATGGGACCGTGGTTCCTTCGCTAAAGCCATAGCCCCATTGTTATCACAATACAAAGGTATTAAATTAACAATGGACGGAACCACTTCAAGCTCAGTAATAAACTTCTTCATCCAAACCGTTTCTTTTGCGGTATCGTTGGCAGCAATGTATTCAGCCTCCATCATCGAGTCTGCGACGGTGTCCTGTTTGGAGCTCTTCCAACACACCGCCCCTCTATTGAGGGTAAACACAAAACCCGAGACAGACTTGCTGTCATCCTTGTCACTTTGGAAGGTAGAGTCGGTAAAGGATTCGACCTCGAGGTCTCCATTATAGTAAACCAAGAACATTTTCTTAGTTCTTCTCAGGTACTTGAGAATGTTCTTCACAGCTGTCCAATGACTCTCACCTGGGTTTGACTGATACCGGCTCACCACGCTGAGCGTGTAAGCTACATCTGGTCTGATACATAGTATCGCATACATTATAGATTCTACCGCCGAAGCGTAGGGTGTATTGCTCATGCGAGCCCTCTCCTCATCAGTCTTGGGGGACATCTCTTTGGAGAGGGTGATTCCGTGCAATGCGGGTATATTACCGCGCTTGGAATCTTCCATATCGAATCTGTTCAGTATGGTCTCTATGTACCTGGACTTTGAAAATTCCAACATTCTCTTGGATCTATCTCTGTAGATCTTAATCCCCAGAATGTCAGAGGCATCACCCATGTCTTTCATAGAGAACTTTTGTGATAAGAACAGCTTGATCGACTGCAGCATAGGAATGTCATTTCCTATCAAGAGAATATCATCCATGTACAGGACGAGGAATACAACAGTTCTCCCAACAATCTTCTTGTAGATACATGGCTCATCTTCGTTTTTGATGAGGTCAAATTCCTTGACTGTCTCATTAAAACAGATATTCCAGCTCCGCGATACCTGCTTTAATCCATAAATGTATTTAAGCAACTTGCATACCTTCCCGCTGCTCCCACTGTCTACGAATCCCTCCGGCTGATCCATATAAACGCTCTCTTCTAAACTTCAATTTAGAAAAGCCGTTTTAACTTTTGGATATGTATGCTCTAGAGGCCTGTATTGTATAGGATGCTAGGGATATGTATGTACAGGATAATCTTGCTTAGTTGTTGATTAGCACGCTTTGGTCGTGTCGTTTTAAAAAGAATTTGAAATAACCGCAATAAAAAACGGTGTCGCGTGTAGCTAGCCGCGATGAGTACGGGCCGTCCGCAGGGAGACGGTGCGTTTTGCGTTCTTGTTATAACGAGTTAATGCAAGGTTCGGAACGGTTCGTTTCTAACCTAAGTGTTGTATATGCAAAGTATAAGTTGTTAGGAATAGAGATAGGTTAGTGTAAGTTAGGAAAGTCCGTACTCAATCCTTTATGCCGAGCTTGACTATTGAATCTAGAGTAATCGGCAACAACGTGGATTAGGATGCTTAAGCACGGTATTCGTGAAATCCGGTTTATTGACCCTTGTCCGTCCGTTCTTGTCTTTTGACTTTCGCCTCTGGCCAAATCGAAAGCAACTGGTCATGGTTAGGGATTGTTAGTTATATGTATGCCTTAGAGGTCATTACTGTACATGTGATGTATATTGTAGTGGATGCTTGGACATATATAGGGAGGACTTTCTTGCTCGACATGATAGTATGCTATCTGGTTTCTTTTTATCTTAACATGTACACTTATTGTCTCTCTATTACATGTTGATAAAGCCCTTAGGATGAGTACTTGACTATCAGGATTATGATGCAGATCATACTAGTGGGGCAGTGGTAGTCGGCAAGTATATCCTTCAAATGTTCTTAGTCGTGAGAGTATCGAGACAGAGCATCGATACTCCAGAGTAGACTAGCGTATGCGCTTCTTGACCCATATGATGGGCGATGGATGATCCCATATCCATTGGTGTTTGACATCAGAGAAGGTATACGGGTGCTCAGTGGAGACTGGGTACACTGGACGGACTCTCCGAGAACTCCTAGATGATATTATACCTATCGTCAGATAGCAATTCTCTGGTGACACTGGTACAAGTTAGTCTGTCGACCCGAGATCTTCATAGAGTCTTGTGTGATTCCCACTGTGCTTTAATTTCCACCATACCACGTTCAAGAGATCGTGCAAAAAGGTGGTTTTTGGGTACAGTCCCGAGTCATATGGAGGCAATGAGCGATAGGAGGGGATTCGTTTCTTCCGGTATTGGGAGTTGATGTTGCGCTATGCTTGATTGGCCATAACAGGAAATCCCTGGCCAGGGTTGCTGAGATCTACTGGTAAGTGTTATCAGTAGTTTCTCGAACCTTTATAAGCCTCACATCGGCATGATTTATTAGGCTATTGGGGTCTGACGTTATACCACCCCCAGGCTGTGATATGCGACATATCTGACGAATAGACCGGACTGTACAGTAGTGTTACTGATTGGATTCGCAGGAGTATGAGCAGGCTTGCTTGTTGATCTTCTGATTGCTCAATACCCGGGTGGCCGTTACGTTTAGCAGACTGCTTGCGGCTTGTGGGTGTTTGATATGATCATCACCTACTGCCAGCGTATTGACGAGTCTTTAGAGTCCAACACAGAGGTTTCCTGGTTCATGCGAAAAGAAGTAGGAGCACATATATGATATGTGCGGGACCGAGGTTAATGCGCGTATGTGATACCACATTCTATTCTCGTGATATGTGATATCTGTCGGTTATATGTGATATAGTCGGGTTATCGGATCAAGTGTTGATTCGATAAGTTGATACATTTTATATTAGTCGGTTGTATATGATATAGACGGATTATTAAATCAAGTGTTGATTTGATAATTTAATGTATAATTATATATGTGATATATTGATTTATATTAACTAATATTAGCTCACTTAAACATTTCTTTTTCTCACTTATGTGCATATAGTATATATGTGATATATATTAATGTACATTTTATTTGTGTTATGCTTGATGCCACATACTTCATGGGTGTATGAGACCTACACCATGCTTGACATAATGAAGAGTTTATATTTATCTAAGTAATTCAAAATTGGATAGATATTTGTCATAGCTACAAACTTGTAGAAGTTTATGGAACCATTGACCAAGTCCACCAATTTTGTTTCACTTGTAGATATTTATTAATCTAACCATTAACCTTAGCCATGGTTCATTCTCTACATGGGTTAGTGTATGACACTAACTCACCCATGGTTGCTATTCTCACCTCATGAGATTTATTCTCTTCTTCACTTCATCTTCTTCTTCCTCATGGAAAAACTTTCTATCTTTTGAAAAGGTGATGAAATATTGTGAGAAAAATTAATCTAAAGTGAGCCCATTTCCTACTTTATCATCCTCCACTATATTAGCCATTTAGTTTAGGGTGTTTGCTTCACTAATCTACCATTAGTGAAGAGATAGCATGAGCTTGAGTCTCCTCGACATAGATCATCTTCGTTCTCGAAGACTTCAAGCAAGCTTGTTCATTTCTTCATGTGAACCCTTACTAGAGTTCGGGTGTTCACTACTTTGAGCGAAGGGACTACTACATGGAGCTTTAGAAGTGAAGGACCGGTCTACAATGGTTGTATTTCTCATTCACTTAGATGTAAAGTTGTTTGCATTGATTATTCGTCTAAATATCTAGTTACGATTCTAGGGTTAGGGTTTTTTAGTACGGCAAAAATTTGAAAACGGCATGGACGATGCCTTCCGAAACCTTGCTGCTGCGCTAGGTAACCCTACAGGGATCATCAATACTTGGTAGGGTAGGGTGCCTAACGGAGCGCTAGCGTAAGATTTGGGCAGAGTTCAATTCGAAAATATCGGGCAAAGCAAATGAGCAAAGAAAACCTTAACTTACAACACCATTCTCTTTCCTAACGATACCATATTCACAAACCATCAAAACAACCAAAAGAAAGAGCAAATAAAATGATAAAAAAGGAATAACTCAACATTGCAAGTAAGTAAATAGTAAGAAATAAATTGCAAGCAAGTAAAAGACAAGGGATAAAATAGCAAGTAAGTAAAGAGATAGAAAATACTAAGAACCCAAAAGCACAAATGAAAGCTTTATTAATTCCAAGCGATGATACAAACCTGGAGTTCAATAACCAAAACTTAAACTTGCAAGCTCAATGAAGAGGTTGCAAGATCAAGGGAAGGCAAAGAACTCAAGGTGAACTAGCTATGTACAAGAACTAAAACAAAATGGAAAATAAAAAAAAGAGTTGTGTATCCAAGTATGAGTCCCCTTCCCTTGCTCATTGATCTGTATTTATAGGCCCAAATTAAGATTAAACAAACAATAAAAATAAGATGATGTGACAGCAAGGGATGGACAGAAGAAAATTGGGGCTAATTGGGCAGGCAAAAATCGGCGGCGCCGGACTTTTGAAGACTTTCGCCGGCCAAATGTTGGACTTTAGGACTCGTGTTTGTTCTGTGATGATGTGTTCTCTCGATTATTAGTGCGGAAAAGCGATATGAATGCCTAAACTCCTGCACATATATAATTATAAAAATCAAACAATAAAATTGGGAAAATAATAGAACACTGGAGCACAGAATAAAATTTTGGAGCAAATGGAGATGACTTGGCGTATATGGAGGATCTCGCCGGATGAAGTTCTGAATTTGGGCCCCAAACTTCTTCAGATATCTAAGTGTTCTACTAGTGTCTCAATGTTATTGTTTAACTTTTCTAATTAGTCCCAGAATGCTAGCAGGTCAAAAATCCAAAGAGAAAAAAGTTAGAAATGTCATTTTTGTTTTGGTTTTTAAAATTTTTTCGATTTTTTTAGTTTGTTTTAGAATGGTGTTAGATTTATAAACAAGATGTACAGAGATTAACCCGAAATAACAAGAATAAAAATGTTGCCGTCTTCCCGGCAACGGCGCCATTTGATTAGCATGTTTTGGCCGTGTCGTTTTAAAAAGAATTTGAAATAACCGCAATAAAAAACGGTGTCGCGTGTAGCTAGCCGTTATGAGTACGGGTCGTCCGCATGGAGATGGTGTGTTTTGCGTTCTTGTTATAATGAGTTAATGCAAGGTTCGGAACGGTTCGTTTATATCCTAAGTGTTGTATATGCAAAGTATAAGTTGTTAGGAATAGAGATATGTTAGTGTAAGTTAGGAAAGTCCGTACTCAATCCTTTATGCCGAGCTTGACTATTGAAGCTAGAGTAATCGGCAACAACGTAGATTAGGGTGCTTAAGCACGGTATTTGTGAAATCCGGCTTATTGAGCCTTGTCCGTCCGTTCTTGTCTCTTGACTTTCGCCTCCGGCCAAATCGAACGCAACCGGTCACGGTTAGGGATCACCGATACCTTGGTAGGGTAGGGTGCCTAACGGAGCGCTTGCGTAAGCTTTGGGCGGAGTTCAATTGGAAAATATCGGGCAAAGGAAATGAGCAAAGAAAACCTTAATTTACAACACCATTCTCTTTCCTAACGACACCATATTCACAAACCATCAAAACAACAAAAAGAAAGAGCAAATGAAATGATAAAAAAGTAATACCACAACATTGCAAGTAAGTAAATGGCAAGAAATAAATTGCAAGTAAGTAGAAGATAAAGAATAAAATAGCAAGCAAGTAAAGAGATAGAAAATACTAAGAACCCAAAAGCACAAATGAAAGCTTTGTTAATTCCATGTGATGATACAAATCTTGAGTTCAATAACCAAAACTTAAACTTGCAAACTCAATGAAGATGTTGCAAGATCAAGAGCAGGCAAAGAACTCAAGGTGAACTAGCTATGTATAAGAACTAAAACAAAATGGAAAATAAAAAAAAGAGTTGTGTATCCAAGTATGAGCCCTCTTCCCTTGCTCACTGATCTGTATTTATAGGCCCAAAATAAGATTAAACAAATAATAAAAATAAGATGATGTGACAATATGGGATGGACAGAAGAAAATTAGGGCTAATTAGGCAAGCAAAAACCGGTGGCGCCGGACTTTTGAAGACTTTCGCCGGCCAAATGTTGGACTTTGGGGCTCGTGTTTATTCTGTGATGATGTGTTCTCTTGACAATTCCACTTGTGCCGCTTGGTTTGTCTATATGAACTTGGTCTGCATTCAGGGATTTGGAGGGAACATATAGCTTTATATCACATCACAACTTTTTAGCATTTAAAACACATCACCTCACTTGTGCCCACCATGTGCCATGGGCAGCCCCACCATGGTCCATGTGCCAAAGAGTTATGTGCACACTTGTATTGTGTTGGACTAAAATTGTGTACACATTTATTTTTTGCAAAAGAACTCTTTGGATATCGATCGGTTTGCAGTTCCGGTTGCAGTGTCGGCTCACAAACGTTATATCCGTGATTTTGAGTGTGTTTCCAGTATTGTGTCACGGATTCCTGTAATATGTATTTACTGAGCAGACATTGGTTAATAGTAGCGATATATAACAAAATAGATAATGAATGAGTGGTATTGTAACATTTCATAAAATATAAAATATTATTTTTGGAATTTAATATTAAAATAATATACTTCGCGAAAACTACCCGATTTGCGAATTTGGGGTTTTCGTAAAATGGTATAAATATATACCAATAATTATGAAATAATTGGGGATTAAAATGATTTATTTATTTAAAAATATATTTATTGGATTTGGCATTTTTATAATTAATTATATGCAGTTTAAATAAAAATTGATTAGTGCACTACTAATCGCGATTAAGCCAAATCCGTGTTTCTGCAGTTTTCCGTGGCTAGTGCACCATGATATGTTGCATTTGGTTGCATATTGTTTCATTTGTGTTGTTTTATTGGTGTTATGTGAATTATTGTGAGAAAGAAAAATGAGAAGAGAAAAAGAGAATTATTGGAGAGAGTGTGTGTGACTTGGCATGAGAGAGAGTGAGTGTGAGAATAAGAGAGAGAGAGAGGGGGGCTGCCCATTTCCTTCATCCTCCCCCATTATTTTCCTTCAACTCCTCCATCTCCAAGCTTCCCTCCACCTACACCTCCAAGAATCATCTCCATTTCTTCACCAAAACCTTACACCCTCTTCATTAAAAATGATCCTCACCTCATCCTACACCCTATGGACCTCTCAAGTTTGAATTTTGGAGACTTTGGGAAGCTAGGGTTTTTCTTGAGTTGCATCCATGAGGTATAATTCCTTTCATTTAGTTTAGTTTTGAGTTTCGTAGCATCCTAGTTTAGTTTAGAGTTAAACAAGTGTGAATTGTGATCTTGGATACTTCCAAGTTGCTGTTGAGGGATAAGTAGAGGTGTAGTGAGTGTTTTAAGACCTTAGGGATTAATTTCAAGACATGGAAATGAGAATAGAAACCAAAATACGAACTTAGATATAGTCTCGTGTCGGTTTTGTGGGGTATTGTGTGCCTAGAGGGAATTTGGGATGACTTGAGACCTTTACGAGAAAATTTAGCAAGTCCATTGATCTAGATTGAGTACTAGAAGACTACCCTGAGAATACGAGCCCATTTCCGCATCAAACGGCCGGCGAGCTCGGATTTTGGGTAGTTGTCGCCGGTTTTCTAGTATGGTCTGGGGTTGGGTTTTTGCCTGTAGCTCATAATCCCTATAAACAACTCTCTGTACTTGCTAGTTTAGTCCCATTTAACCTGAGATGAAATCTGGGAGTGATTTCTTGAGTTGCTGTTTTGGTATTTGGATTTTATAAACTTGGGATTTAGTATTTAATATTGTATTGGGTCGTTGGATGTTTTTACGTCAACTACGAGGGTTGTTTGGTTGTTTTTGTATGCGTAGGCTATAGGTTCTAACCTATAGGCAATTCGTGTGCCTTATTGGATTTCAGAGTTTGATTTTAATAAGTATTGCGATTGTGTATTAATTGTAGGTACTTTCGCATGGATTCCGAGACGACGAAGCACATCGACTATGGCTGAACAAGGAGTTCCGCAGGTGAGTAGATTTATATCTACGGGGGAAGTCGGGTGGATGGCGTATAGCACCCCCGCAAATTATAATGGAAACCGATATATATAGAATATGGTTAAGGAAACCATGTTAGAAACTTATGAATATGGTCGGAGAAACCTATACTAGGAACCCACAGATGTGATTAAAGGTTTAGTATGAAATGATATGATTGATAAGGATGTCTCGAAGATATATATAAGGATGTGAAACATAAATGTGAATCACGATATATAAATATAGGTAGTGCACGAGAATAAGTATGAGATTTAGAGTAGCATGACACGAGATTTATAAGATAGAATGTATATGCAAGTGTCACGACTGAAGTTAGGCACATGACCGGCACTTAGACTACGTAACGTCAACAGACGTAACACAATTTAAGTAAGCCGAAAACCAAGCAATCTAAACCATTACAAGAAGGAAAAGATAGAAACATTTGGAATTTTCAAGCAAAACTTAAAGCTTAAGTTTGTTTTCATAAAAATTTCGGCAGCAACTCCTTTGTAAAAACTAGCCCCAAAACGGGTACAAACATAAGATATAAGTAAAGCATCCCCGAACGGGAGCAAATCTTGCCCAAAGGCGGAAATAACCACCACAACAGATATACAATGCCGTAGCGAAAAAATAAGATAATCAACATAAAACAAAGGCCGGCTCCAACGAGCACGACAACCAGAGTCATAAGAATATACAACATCGATCATCACAATTCGTCTTTAAGTCAAAACATGAAGGTAGTAGATAGAGAGTAATAGATAAAAAAGATATACAATGAACATCATCGGATAACCGTAACCCACCTATAGCAAAAGGCCTCACAGCCAACCGTAGTGGTATCAGCAAAAGTAGAGATAATAAGGCACCCGGCCGCGACTATCCTGAGGATCAGTCTTGCAAAACACTGTGGCACAACGGGACTGAGTTGCCAACTCGTGAATAGTAAATAACATCATACTGTAATCGAAAGTATGCACGAACAACGATAATCTACCACATGCAATCTGATAGCATAAGTATGGCAATATGGATATGCAACAATCATGAAAGGTACTCTATCAGATACTACACATACATGAAGTAATGCATATCAAATAAATCTTGAGTGTGGGATAAATAATAAACCTCATGCACAAATTATCAGCATGGAAAAACCCTGGTGTCCACCTATGACACCCCAAATCCCAAAATCCTCATGCGCCGTCACTAAGATCGGCCCTCATATCCGCAAATCTCATAGTACCTGAGTACCCAACATCGACACTCGAAACCTCATGAAAACATATGCCTATATATATATATATATATATATATATATATATATATATATATATGAGGATATCTACCTAGTGTGTCCATCATCGACACATCAAAATCATGGAACCAGAGTGTCCAACATCGACATTCGAAACATCATGAAACCCGTGTCCAGTATCGACACGTAAATCCTCATATCTCAGGCGCCGCATCCTCAGATCGGTCCTCACATCCATATCATATCATAACTCCAAAACGGTGTCCCCCGGACATCCGCCGAGTTCTATACAATCACCGGTAGGTAGTACTCCCTCTGTCAGGCTCATCGTCTACACCACGAAATCATCCCTTGCCCCGGGTAACCATACCGGGTCCATCATGTACTCGCAGACGGTGCCTCCCGCTCCTCGAATCGGGTTTCTAACACAAGTCTCAGAAATGAGAAAACTCATGGTGGACGGATCGAAATATCATATAAAGAGAAACCGGGTTTTCAAACAATACATAATTTCTTGAAATACCCCCACGGTTCTCAAATCCATAAATCACATGAAACCCATATCTCAATGCGTAAATCCATGAAACATAATATATGCAATATAGAACAATAATATGAGCATATCAAGGAAAAACCATTATTTAAATGCATCTAGTTATTAAATATATCATGCGGTTCCCAATTCCTCCGAAATCAAGTGCAACATCATATGAGGTGTACATGTAGCTGTAGCAAGATATGTGTATCTACATGTAAGCATGTATTTGTGATGCATTTCATATGCGCAATAGCACAGCAATCAACGTCTCGATGTCAATGGCAATACAATACCATATAGGGGTATATGTAGCTATAGCAAGGTATGTGGGTGTACATGTAAGTATGTATGCATGATGTACATGTAGCTATAGCAAGATATGTGTAAGCATGTAGGTATACATGCAACTATATTTCATATGCGCAACCGCACAAGAATAAATGCCTTAATGTCACTAATCAATACAATATCACATATGTATATGTGTTGTGCGTATCATGACAATTACCGACAGTGTGTGTGTAGCACACAATTAGTGCTCGTGCAACATGAACCGTCAGTAATGGTGCAGTGTCCAATAGGTACCAGGTCAAGGCACAACAAGTAATAACATGCAATGATGCTCGTGCGCAATCAACTCATATGCGTATAAACATGCGGCTATAATATCATATCCAGCCTGACGTATAACGCTATACGGGAGATTTCCTCGTAGATGTTAAATCTACTCACCGACGATGTTGAGCTAGGTAAATCCAGTCACCTGCTTCTCTTTCTTCACAGCGTTCGAAGTCCCCACATGCGATCCTATTTACACAAAACATAACAAGTGCAAATCTCAGAAATCGACCAATACCGCGTACAAACTACGTTTGACCGATGCACCAACTCCAATCCAACTCTCAAGTGTCCGTTTAGTGGTTAACGTGTGTAGTGACACCCTGAAACCAACCCAAGTATAGCAGCTACACAAGATCACGAACCGTGTCGGATAACGTAACGCGCGTAGTCAAAATACTAGATTATAGCAAAGTGATCCCAGATTTTGATACATAAACAATTAGTGAAAGTTGCAAGTTCCACGAGACCACATACAACCCCAGAGACCCTACGACCAAAACTCAAAACCCCGGTCCCCACTCCGGTCGCAATTTGCGTCCAAAAGCAATAAATTTTCGGCCGAGTTAGAAGGAAAAGGTCTCAGGTTTTTATGGTGGGTTCTATACCTCAACACTAGGTCACTGTGATGGCAACTTCTAAAACAACAACTTGGTTCTACAGTAGATTCACAGGGATTCCAACATGACACTAAAAATACGATATGTTCACGAAACTCTACCTTTAGTGTTCTAAACCACAACTACAAGGCAACACAACACTATAAACACCTAATTATCAGTTAGAGGTCATTACCTAACCACTCTTGCTAAAAAATCCAATCTTTCCATGCTCCAAGTCAACTTAGTGGCTAAATCAAGACTTGCGAAGTATTTCCATAGTGTTTAATGAAGTTTTTGCAAGGTTTTGTGATGAAGTAGTGAGGGTTTCAGTTTGAGGTTAGAGGAGATGAAGAAATAATTGTGAAGAGATAAGAATGAGAGTGTGAGGGGAAATAATGATGAGAGGGTAAGTGTAGGGTAAGCTTAGCCTTACACTTACTCTCTCCCTCTCCTCATTAAAGCTTGCATTAATGCCCTCATGACTCACCTAGCCACCTCCCTCATTCCAAAAATAAGAAGATATTTCTCACACAAAATATCTTATGCAAGGTTGGATCAAGGCAAAGATTAGCTTAAGGTGTCATGGCTACATAACAAGGTTAACACTAACTAACCCTCACATTAACATGCACAAGTGTGTGCAAGGCATAACAAATAATAATAAAATATTAATTAATTGTTATAAAATATGAGGAAACCGATTTGGTAAACTTTTCCTTAAAAACCCGTATTATCGCTTAATTAACACTAATCGCATTCTAAGGTGTTACAATCTCCCCCGTTAAAGAAATTCGTCCCCGAGTTTAATATTCTTACTACGCGTACCTTCAAAAAGATGAGGGAATTTCTTCCGCATCTCGCTCTCGGCCTCCCAAGTGATCTTCTCACCAGTTGGGCTACGCCAAAGAACCTTCACAGATGGCAAGACCTTTGATCGAAGTTTCTTCACCTGCCGATCCAATATAACTACCGGCTGCTCGGTGAACGAAAGATCGCGCTCAAGGTGAACGGTCTGGTGCTGAATCATGTGAGAAGGATCATGAAGGTATCTACGAAGTATCGACACATGGAATACGGGGTGAACATTTGGAAAACTGGTCGGAAGTGCCAACCGATAGGCAACGGTACCAACTCGCTCAAGGATCTCGAAAGGACCTGCAAATCTGGGACTGAGCTTCCCCTTTTTTCCAAATCTCATAACGCTCTTCATCGGAGAAATCTGCAGGAATACATGATCCCCCATTGCGAACTCAAGTCTGCGACGACGACGGTCGGCATAAGACTTATGTCTGCACTGTACCGCTCTCATCCTGTCCTGAATCAGCTGGATCTTCTCCGTAGTCTCCTGAACTAGCTGGGGTCCCAAAACCCTACTGTCGCTGAGTTCGGTCCAACAGACCGGCGATCGACACTTCCTACCATACAAAGCCTCAAAAGGTGCCATCTGAATAGTCTCCTGAAAGCTGTTGTTGTAGGAGAACTCAATCAACAGCAAGTGACAATCCCAACTGCTACCAAAATCAAGCACACATGCACGAAGCATATCCTCCAGAGTCTGTATAGGTCTCTCTGACTGACCATCGGTCTGCGGATGGAAAGCGGTGCTAAAACTCAACCGGGTACCCAAAACTTCCTGAAGCTTCTGCCAAAGACGACTAGTAAACTGGGTGCCTCAGTCGGATACGATGCACGTGGGAACGCCGTGCAAACGCACAATCTAATCTATATACAACTGAGCATACTGAGCATAACCGAAAGTGGTCTTCACTGGAAGAAAGTGAGTCGCTTTCATCAACCGGTCAACAATCACCCAAATGGAGTCATACCCCTGACTGGCCCTGGGTAGACCCACAACAAAGTCCATGCAAATCTGCTCCCATTTCCACTCAGGAATGGGTAAAGGCTGCAACTCTCCAGGTCTCTGATGCTCAGCCTTAACTTGCTGACAAGTCAGGCACCTCGAAACGAAGTCCGAAATATCGCGCTTCATCCCTTCCCACCAGTAAATGTCTCTCAAGTCATGGTACATCTTGGTGGAACCTGGATGAACGCTAAATGCTGACAGATGTACCTGCTCTAGGATCTCGCATCTCAACCCATCGGTATCTGGTATACACAAGCGAGTCCCATAACGTAGCACACCCTGGTCATCAATCAAGAACTTTAAATCTGTACCTTGCCGAACAAGTTCAAGAATCTCAGACACACGGGCATCACTGGGCTGCGCCTTACGGATACGATCAAGTAGAAGTGGACGGGCGCGGACATGAGCAAGCTGTCCCCTAGTGGAAGTGAACTCAAACTGTATTCTACCATCGCACAAGATCTGCCAATCTGCAGAAGACTGCCTCTGAACCGCGCTCAATTGGGACAAGCTACCCCCGGGCCTACGACTCAAAGCATCCGCTACTACATTCGCCTTGCCCTGGTGATAAAGGATCTCACAATCATAATCCTTCACAAGATCCATCCAACGGCGCTGTCTCAGATTTAGATCCCGCTGCTGGAAGATGTACTTCAAGCTCTTGTGGTCCGTGAAAATCTAATACGACTCCCCGTACAAGTAGTGTCTCTAAATCTTCAGCGCAAAGACCACCGCGACCATCTCAAGATCGTGAGTGGGATAATTCTTCTCGTGCTTCTTCAGCTGCCTAGAAGCATAAGCAATCACTCTATCATGCTGCATCAGTACACAACCGAGCCCCACTCGAGAAGCATTACAGTAAACGACAAAGCCACCCGATCCAGAAGGCAAAGATAGAACCGGTGCAGTCGTCAACCGAGTCTTCAACTGCTGAAAACTCTGCTCGTACGCATCAGTCCAAAGAAAAGGAACCCCCTTCAGGTTCAGTCCGGTCAGCGGTGCAGCGATATTCGAGAAATCCTGCACGAAACGGCGGTAATAACCAGCTAAGCCCAAAAAGCTGCGGACCTCTGTCACAGATACAGGTCTGGGCCAAAACTGTACAGCCTCGATCTTCCTCGGGTCCATACGAATACCGTCTCCCGTCACTACATGACCCAGAAAGTCAACTCTATCAAGCTAAAATGCGCACTTTGAGAATTTAGCATACAGCTGGTGCTCTCTCAAAGTCTGCAAAGCAATTTCAAGTGCTGTTCATGCTCCTCACGATTTCTAGAGTAGACCAGAATGTCATCAATAAACACAATAATAAACTGGTCGAGGAACGGCCTGAAAATCCGGTTCATCAGATCCATGAACGTTGCTGGGGCATTGGTGAGTCCGAACGACATCACCATAAACTCATAATGCCCGTAGCGTGTACGAAAAGCGGTCTTCGGAATGTCATCATTCCGAACCCGCAACTGATGATAACCCGAACTCAAATCAATCTTAGAAAAATGTTTTGCACCGTGGAGATGATAAAACAAATCGTCAATGCGAGTTAAAGGATACTTATTCCGCACCGTAACTCGGTTCAATTGACGATAGTTAATACACAATCTCAAACTGCCGTCCTTCTTCTTGATGAACAGAACAGGAGCTCCCCAAGACGAAACACTCGGACACACAAGTCCCCTATCAAGCAACTCTTGCAATTGATCTTTATGCTCTCTAAGCTCTGCCGGGGCCATACGGTAAGGCGGTATAGAAATAGGCCCTGCGCCGGGAATCAAATCAATGCAAAATTCAATATCGCGCTCTGGCAAAATACCAGGTAACTCATCGGGAAAAACGTCAGAAAACTCTCGCACGATAGGAACCCGGTCCAACGTCTCTACTGTGGCTCCAGTATATCGAATGAAAGCCAAGAATCCCCGACATCCTCTCCTCAAAAGCCGACTAGCGCAAAGTGCTGAAATCAAACTATGAGGGACGGCACCACGGTCCTCCTGCACAACTCGAACAGACTCACCCGGAAAACTAAAACTGACTGTCTTCTCACGGCAGTCCACAGACGAATAGCAAGCAGCTAACCAATCCATGCCAAGGAGAACGTCGAAGTCCAACATATCTAGAAGGACCAAATCGATGGACGAATCTCTATCTCCAATCCAAACAGCATACGACCGAAACACATGCCGCGCAACAAAAGAATCGCCAACAGGAGTAATCACAACACGTGGCCGATCTAGCAAACACGACTCTCGGCCCAACCTCGGCACGAAGTGTGTAGAAACATACAAATGTGTAAATCCCAGATCAAACAAAACATGTGCATCAAAAGAACATACAGAAAGAGTACCTGAAACCACTGCATTAGACACCTGCGCGTCCTGATGAGTCAAGGCAAACACCCGAGCCTGTCCTCTACAGGCGACTGGCTGACCTCCGCCTCTACCACCCCGCCCTCTCGGAACAAAGCCACCATGACCACGACCTCTCTGAGCATGAGTCTGACGCAGGGCAACAACAGGCATAAGAGGCAACGCTCTCTGAGGTGGAGAAGGTGGTAAGGTAACATGCAGTACAGCTGCCTCTCTCTGGCGTATCATGGTACAATCCCTAATGAGGTGATGTAGACTGCCATACCAAAAAACACCTATACGTCGACTGCTGATCCTCCTGGGGATAAGTGCTGAATAACTGGCCTCGTCCCAAGTCTCTGCTACTCCCCGTGCCTGAACGAACGTTGTCGCAGCGTCTAAACATCCATCTCCGGGCTGATATACCAGTACGAACCCTCTTCGGTTCCGGAATAACCGACGTCTCGGAAAGACTCTCCTCAACCAATAGGGCTGCGTTCACCGCTGCTGCATACATGTTGCAATGCTGAACGCTGATTGCGAGGAACAACTGGGTAAGCGGGCCTCGAACAAACCTCTTGACCCGTATCTCCTCAGTAGCTACCAAATACGGAGCATACACAGACAGCTCGGTAAACTGCACATCGTACTCTGACACCGTCATCCCCGGAGTCTGGTGTAACGACTCGAAACTGCGCGCTCGAGCATCCCTGATGCTCTGCGGAAGAAAACGGGAAGAAACACCGTCGCGAACTCAGCCCAGGTCATAGGAGAAAGACCTAAGGCTCTGCCCTTCTCCAAAGATTCACACCACTTTTGGGCCAGACCCTCCATACGAAAACTTGTGAACTCTACCCATCTCGCGTCGGAGCATCTCAGCGAACGATATATCCTAACCATCCGATCGATAAACGACTGCAGATCCTCATTTCATCGGTGCCAGTGAAAACCGGAGGCCTCAGCCTCATGAACTCTGATAACGATACGGTGATAACCTCTGTGGCTGCAGGTACAACTGCCTGAACAGTAGGCACCATCACGGTCCCCGCAACAGGTGGAACAACCTCCTGTCTCTGCGCTCGACTGGCCTCAACCAATGTCCCTATCATCTGGCGCATATCCTATATACCGACCTCAAGCTTAGCAATACGGTCCATCGAAGGTGGATCAATCCGCTCCTGCATAATGGGCGTACCGCCCGGGTCAGTCCTCGTCTCACGAGACAACTCTGACCTCGGCCCTCGCGGCCGCTCTCTGCGCCCTCGTAGTCTTCGGTGGCATAAAGGCTGGAAAAGGAAACAGGATTTAATAAGGACATAGAAGTCGAATCACAAGGATGTATATAATCACTGAAGGAATTTCAAGCAATAAGTCCTGAGGTCACTTAGGCGGAGTACCGTGTCGTAAGTATGCCGCAGAACATACACACGCTATGTCACTTTGCTAAAGCTACCTTCTCCATCATACCAAGATCATTCTACACTCCGAAAGGTAAAACCTAGCAGCTTTGATACCAACTTTTTCACGACTCAAGTTAGGCACATGACCGGCACTTAGACTACGTAACGTCAACAGGCGTAACGCAATTTAAGTAAGCCGAAAACCCAGCAATCTAAACCATTACAAGAAGGAAAAGATAGAAACATTTAGAATTCTCAAGCAAAACTTAAATCTTAAATTTGTTTTCATAAAAATTTCGGCAGCACCTCCTTTGTAAAAACTAGCCCCGAAACGGGTACAAACATAAGATACAAGTAAAGCATCCCCAAACGGGAGCAAATCTCGCCCAAAGGCGGAAACAACCACCACAACAGATATACGACATCGTAGCGAAGAAGTGAGATAATCAACGTAAAACAAAGGCCGGCTCACACGAGCACGACAACCAGAGTCATCAGAATATACAACATCGATCCTCATAACTCGTCTCTAAGTCAAAACATGAAGGTAGTAGATAGAGAGTACTAGATACAAAAGTGTAGGGTTCCTAGGCACACAATAGAGATCTTACAAGGCATCAACCATGCCAATTTCAAATTTTACAAGTGCCGAGAAACTCCAATACGGATCGTTAACTAGAATTTTAGGCGAAAAAGGAAACTAGTTAACAACTTAACTAAAAGTAGGAAACTACAACCTTTGTAGATCCGGTTATCCACTTCCTTAGCTCTACGTAGTTGTCCCCTCGCTGTCCATCTCGAATCCCGGACTCTCGCATCGGCTTCATCGGAGAAATGAGCGGAACAGTCGTCGGCTACGATGCCGAAGATGATCTACGTCGAGGTTACACAAGATCAAGCTGCAACTTCACCAAGTTGTGAAACTTGTGAAGAAAACACCCTATACTACTTGGCAAGAGGTAGAGGGTGAAGAAATAGGAGGTGGGTTCACTTTAGAATTGGATTTCTTACACTTTTGCTCAAGAAGCCATTGATGATGGCAAGCTTTTTCTTGAAGAAGAAGAAGAAGCTCAAGATAGAATATGATGAGTATTTATTTTAAAATGCAAAAGAAATGAATACTTATCATAATATGAACCATGGTTAGGTGTAGAGAATTGACTAAGGTTAGATGAATGGTTAGGGTTAAGCATGAAGACAAAATGGTCACTTTGGTCAAAGCTTCATGAAGCTTCAACAAGCTTCAAGAATGATAGCAACCATTTTGTTTTCTTTTGCAATTTCTTTTTAATCCAAATTAAAAAGATAAATGAATGAATAAATAAAAACCCTAACCATTTACTTAACCAAGGTTTAATTCTTTACACTTAACCAAATGAGCACGCATCATCAAACATGATACAAATATGTGCACAAAAGTATATCACATATACAACTTGCATATCAAGTGAGAAAATCCATTTAAAGTGAACCAATACTAGTTAATGCAAAGTAATATATCAAATATATAATTATACATTAAATCATTAAATCAACACTTGATTTAACGATCCGGTCATGTCGCACATAACCGACTAGTATACAATGTATCGATTTATCGAATCAACGATTCGATAACTAGGTTATATCGCATACAATCAATCGAAACATTCATCGCGAGAATGAAGTACGGTATCATATACTCGCATTATTCTCGGTCTCGCACATATCTCATATGCGCTCCTATTTCGTTTCGCTTGAGCCAGGAAACCCCTGTGTAGGACTCTAAAGACTCGTCAATACGCCGGTAGCAGATGATGATCATATCAAGCACCTACAAGCCGCAAGCGGTCTGCTAAACGTAACGGCCACCCGGGTATTGAGCGATCAGAAGATCGATGAGCTAGCCTGCTCACACTCCTGTGAATCCAACCAGTAACACTTACCGTACAGTCCGGTCTGTTCGTCTGATATGCCGCATATCAAGTCTATGGGTGGTAAACGTCAGACCCCAATAACCGATAAGTCGTGCCGATGTGAGGCTCATAACGGGTCGAGAAACTACTGGTAACACTTACCAGCAAACCTCTGATCATCCCTGGCCAGGGACTTCCCTGTTACGGCCAATCGAGCACAGCGCAACATCAACCCCCCAATACCGGGAGAGACGAAACCCCTCCTATCGCTCATTGCCTCCATGTGACTCGGGACTGTACCCAAAGACCACCGTTTTGCACGCCCTCATGGACGTGGTAAGGTGGAGATCAAAGCACAGTGGGAATCATACAAGACTCTATGACGATCTCGGGTCTACAGACTAACCTGCACAAGTGTCACCTGAGAACTGCCATCTGACGTGAGGTATAATACCATCTGGGAGCTCTCGGCGAGTCCGTCCAGTGTACCCAGTCTCCACTGAGCACCCGTATACCATCTCTGATGTCAAACACCAATGGATATGGGATCATCCATCGCCCATCTCATAGGTCGAGAAGCGTATACGCTAGTCTACACTGGTATATCGATGCCCCGTCTCGATACACCCATGAATAGGGACCTTGAAGGATGTACTTTTTGACTACCATGTCCCCACTAGTATGATCTGCATCATAGTCCAGGTAGTCAAGTACACATCCTAAGGGCTTTACCAACATGTAACTATAAGACAGTTTAAAGAGACCAGTGTACATGTTAAGATAAAGAGCAACCAGATAGCATACTATCATATCGAGCAAGAAAGTCATCTCTATATATGTCCAAGCATCCAATATAATATACATCATCTGTACAATACTGGCCTCTAGGGCATACATACAACTAACAATCTCCCACTTGCACTAGGGCCAGCTGCTGTAGTATCGCATACCGAGCATCCCGAAGAGTCTCTCAAACTGTATCTGGGGAATGGCCTTCGTGAGTGGATCCGCCGTGTTATTCTTCGTGTCAACCCTCCTGACCTCGATCTCCCGGCGATCAACTATCTTCCGGATCAGGTGATACCGCCTCAGAATATGCCTGGATCGCTGATGGGACCTAGGTTCCTTGGCCAAAGCCACCGCTCCATTGTTATCGCAATACAAAGGTATTGGATGCTCAATGGATGCCACTCCTAGTTCAGTAATGAACTTCTTGATCCAGACAGCCTCTTTGGCAGCATCGTTGGCAGCGATGTATTCAGCCTCCATCGTCGAGTCTGCCACGGTTTCCTGCTTGGAACTCTTCCAGCTAACTGCCCCTCCGTAAAGGATAAAGACAAATCCCGACTGCGACTTAGAGTCGTCCTTATCACTCTGGAAGCTCGAATCGGTAAAGGACTCCACTTGAAGTTCTCCGTTACCATACACCAAGAGCATCTCTTTAGTCCTTCGCAAGTACTTGAGAATGCTCTTCACAGCTGTCCAGTGACTCTCTCCAGGATCTGCTTGATACCTGCTCACTACACTTAGTGAGTATGCAACATCGGGTCTGGTACATAGCATCGCGTACATGATAGAGCCTACAGCCGAAGCATAGGGTATCCCTTGCATGCGAGCTCTCTCCAAATCAGTCTTGGGAGGCATCTCTTTGGAGAGAGTGACTCCAGAGATCGTGGGCAAGTTCCCACGCTTGGATTCTTCCATACTAAACCTCTTTAGTATGGTGTCAAAGTACCTGGATTGGGACAATCCCAATATCCGTTTGGATCTATCTCTATAGATCCTGATTCCCAATATGCAGGAGGCATCACCAAGATCTTTCATTGAGAATCTTTGTGATAAGTAGAGCTTGACCGATTGCAGCATAGGAATATCATTTCCTATCAAGAGTATGTCGTCCACGTACAATACGAGGAAGACCACCTTACTCTCTGCTACCTTCTTGTAGATACAAGGTTCATCTGGGTTTTTGACGAAATCAAACTCTTTGATAACGACGTCAAAGCAGATGTTCCAACTCCGCGATGCTTGCTTTAATCCATAAATGGATTTAAGCAGCTTGCACACCTTCCCGCTGCTCCCACTGTCTACGAAGCCCTCTGGCTGAGTCATGTACACGCACTCTTCTAAATCACCATTTAGAAAGGCGGTCTTAACATCCATTTGCTAGATTTCGTAATCATGATATGCAGCGATGGCAAGCATGATCCGGATGGATTTAAGCATAACCACTGGAGAAAAGGTTTCGTCATAGTCCACACCTGGTCTTTGACGAAAACCCTTTGCTACAAGTCTAGCTTTGAAAGTCTCCACTTTCCCATCTACACTAAGTTTTTTCTTGAAGATCCACTTGCTCCCGATGGGTTTTACCCCTTCAGGAGCAACATCCAAAGTCCATACTTTGTTGGTGTACATGGATTCCATCTCGGACCGCATAGCATCCAGCCATTTCACTGAGTCCCTACTCGTGATGGCCTGCTCGAAGCTAGTTGGGTCATCATCCTCCATGATGCAATCTTCGCTTCCACCGTCAATGAGAAAACCGTAGTATCTCTCAGGTGGACGAGAAACCCTACTAGATCGGCGGAGAGGCTGGGGTTCGTCGGGTACTACTGAATCCTCTGGTTCTACTAAATCATTAGTTGTAGTTTGTGGTGCTGGAACCTCTTCCAGCTCTACCTCTTTGCCACTAATTTCTTTTGCGAGAAATTCCCTTTCCAAAAAGGTGGCATGTTGAGCAACAAATACTCTTTGTTCCTCTGCTTGGTAGAAAAAATATCCTTGAGAATTCTTTGGATATCCCACAAACTTGCAAAGAACTGATCGTGCCTCGAGTTTGTCCGGATGTTGCTTTTTGACATAGGCCGGACAACCCCATATCTTAATTCGTTTAAAATATGGTCTCTTCCCACTCCATATCTCATATGGTGTGATAGGTACAGATTTAGACGGAACCAGATTCAATAGGTATATGGCTGTCTCAAGCGCATACCCCCAAAAAGAAATAGGTAACTCAGCATTGCTCATCATTGAGCGCACCATATCTAATAGGGTGCGATTCCTTCGTTCCGATACACCGTTGTGCTGTGGTGTATAAGGAGGAGTAAGCTGAGAGAGAATCCCATTCTCTTTTAGATAATCCAGGAATTGAATGCTTAAGTATTCACCTCCTCGATCAGATCGAAGAATCTTAATACTTTTGCCTGTTTGATTCTCTACCGCGTGCTTATATTCTTTGAATTTCTCAAAAGCTTCAGACTTGTGTTTCAACAGGAACACATGCCCGTATCTAGAGAGATCGTCAGTGAATCTAATGAAGTAGGAAGAACCATTTCTGGCATGTGTAGACATAGGACCGCATACATCACTATGTATCAGTCCCAAGAGTTCAGTAACTCTTTCTCCGTGTCCAGTAAACGGAGTTTTGGTCATCTTTCCTTTGAGACATGAATGGCAAGTGTCATAAGATGATAATTCGAATGAATTCAAATATCCATTCTTATGTAACTTAGCTAGTCGTGTCTCATTGATATGACCAAGTCTACAGTGCCACAAGAAGGATTCGTTCATTTCTGAGCTTTTCCTCTTATGTGTGTTTTGTATATTGAGGACTGTATTTTGATTGAGAATGAATATGCCATTATGTAACGAGCCTGATGCAATCAACTTTTGATCTAGGAATATGTTCATAACATTATCCTTTACTACAAAATTATATCCTTCTTTACTTAATAAAGAGACTGATATAATGTTGCACATCATGTTCGGTATATAATAGCACTCATTCAGAACTAGTGTATCACCATTTGGTAATACCAGGTGATATATGCCAACAGCTTTGGCTGCAACATTTGCCCCATTCCCTACTTGAACGGAATGATCACCTTTACCCAGTTCTCTACCTTTCTGTAGCCCATGTAACTGCTTACATATGTGGGATCCTGATCCGGTATCTAATACCCAGGACGTAGGGTGAACTGAAAAACAGTTCTCAATAACTAACACACCCGAAGAAGATGCATCAACATGTATGTTCTTTTGGGCGGCTTGAGAATCTAGATATTCTCCTATTCCCTGTTCAGTCTTATAACTCTTATAAGAAAGAACGGGTCCAACGTTCCCCTGCACAGTATAACATGCGGGTTCGGTCAATACATCCATATTATTATCTTTATTAGGGCATGACATGGTCGCTACCTGGAGAGAGAGAGAAGAAAACACTTTAGCGTATGCTCTTGCAAGATCAGATTGGTTATTATCTTATCTAATCAGGATGGCTCCCACTGGTTTTTATCAAATCTTCCTTCAAACCCTAAAAGGAAAGACTAGCCGGGATTAATTACACCCTACAACTTCGTCGATCTTTCAGCCAGGCCAGTGTCGGTACTTTGAGGGAGGTTCCCCGTGCTTTCGCACGGACCTAATTAAAGTAAACCTCGTTTTCCCAGAGGCGTAACCCCGTTGACACCTTTCTAGACACCTACTTGATCGGCTAATTGTAATGTGTAAAACTCTCCCAGGAGTAACTCTTACTCGCAGTGGGTATCGGGATCCAACTATCTCATAGAAGGTATGCAATCTTATTGCAAATTTCAACACTTGAAATTCCCAATAATGCTTTTGCCCCTAGCGATCTATGACCTTGACTAAGTCAACAAACCATAAATCGCTAGTCAAGTTCAACCCGTGCATTTCTCGATTGAATTAAACCCACCCGTACGACCCTTGACTGAGTCAACAAGGCCGTGCGAATGCCCTAATCCAATCACATCTCATGTTGTAACAGATAAACATTATTTAGCTACCGTACACTATGCCTTGACTAAGTCAACAAACATAGTACGAATACTAAATAATATCTATCTGAAATGACGGAGGGCTACGCAGGTTTTTCAGAAAAACCATGAGCTTAAAGAACTTGATATCGTTGCAGAATCAAGTGAAGTTTTGAAATGGAGTGATTTTGAGGCTTTTCTAGTTTTGCTAAAGGGGTCACTCCCGGTGAAGGGATCGTCGGCCCTTTCCTCATGGAATGAGGTGCGGGATATATCATATATATCACTTTGCAAAGCAGAAACTATAGAAGCAATCAAAAGTCAAACCGAGTGTGTAGCATCTGTCAGTTATTGCTAAAGGAGTCACTCCCGGTGAAGGGATCTCGGTCCTTTCCTCATCGAATAAGGTGCAGGGTATATCATATATACCGCTATGCAATGCAAGAACTCTAGCTACCTGTTTTGTTTAAAATTTGATTCTACAACATCTTTTAGGTTTCTTTTCTTTCATTAATCACATTAATGAAGTCCCATCATTTAAATACCTAAACATCACAGATAAATACGACGTACACTTATGCCATCCGCATTTGCCTGGATATCCCCTCGTGCACCGTTAGGTTAGGTAACTAACGACAGAGCAGGGCAGGGCTAGTGCGGGTGAAAAACATAAGTAACGTCTATATAATATATCATATATACTATATACTGTATCTATCACAGAACATCACATGATCACATCACAGATATCGCAGCAGAAGTAACATATGAAACATTGGATATACTAGGACGTCCGTGTTTTCAATACGAGCCAGTATAAAACACGGATTCCACGGTCGTGATGAATAGCCAAACCCACACCCCTAGACCCCTACGAGAGCGGCAAGCAACCCTACCAATTCTAGGGTTAGGAGACCCGGACTCGACTCCTTGAGATGGTCTCCCACTGGACCCTAGAACTCGGTTACTTGTGCTCCCCTCCTTGGGTCTATCCTAGTGCAGAAATGTAAATAATATACAAAGGGTGACAACTTCCGCAACCTGGAAATGCCCCAAATAAAAGAATATTACATACAAGTTTTTACATGAATGAAAATGAAAAAACACTCATCTCACATAAAAACCCCCGGCTATTCAAACACGACAATCCAATATAACATATCCAGCAACACATAACAATGCATGTCATCAACGTAAGTAAATATGCGTATCCCAATTGTCGTTGACATATAGCAACGAAACCGGCGATATCACATATTACACTTACGGTCACAGAAAAGAAAGTGTAAAACTACAACAGTTAGAATCCACAACCTCATTAGACATCGCATGCCTAATCAAATGAAATACTTAGACATCACATGCCTAACAATTATAAACCCCGCATTTTAGTCCCATTATCGAAAACTCTTTTCAATATCAAGTGAGACTAAACCGCTAGATTTATAACATTCATCCAGTTATCTCATAACTGTTTGTGAATTCCAATTATTGTATCCCATTCCGAATAAATAGAAAATATTAAACTTTCCGATCGAACATTCGAACACCCAAGTTTTCCCGAAACCGTTCAACACATGAAATAGGTTCAAAGACATTCACTTCATGCCTCAGTACCAACGGTCCAGCCGTAGAAGGGTCAAGCCAACGCCTCACATGTGGCACGCCGTACTGCCCCAAACCCGAAGGTTCAAAGGGCAGTTCAAGACGGTCACATAATCGAGTTAAGGTTTGTTGTCTTCTAGAGGGACCATCGCGTTACTTGCACTACTTAAAACGTCTTTAAACCTCAGAAAAATCCAACACTTGGAAATTTTCCGGCAGGGGAAAAGTTGGGTATTTATATCCGGTCGAACCTTTTAAGATATTCTAAAGTTATCCGGAAAAACACATAGACGAAGTTTAATAATCCGATCGAATCAACGATTCCCAATGCAACCCCAGAACACTCAACACTTGAGTCAAATTAAAAATTCCCAGAAAACTCAGCATCATAAAGTAGGAATTACTGTGCAAAAAGGGAATGATGATGTCATCATATGGCCGCGGAACCGCCGCAGAAGCCAGGCTTCTGCCGCGGTTCCGCCGCGCTTTGAACTCATCTCTTGGAAAAATTTGCACCATAATTCTTAGAATTCCCTGCTAAATTTTTTAAGCATTTTTAATCTGGAAAAAACCCAGTTTTTAGAAAAAGTTCAAAGAGCGTGGAAAAAATAGGGTTTCGGGTTCGATCGGGTTTCAAACATCGTCAAAGCATCGCCTAAGGCTCTAGCTAGGCTCTGATACCACTGTAGGGTTCCTAGAAACACAATAGAGGTCTCACAAGGCATCAACCATGCCAATTTCAAATTTTACAAGTGCCGAGAAACTCTAATACGGATCGTTAACTAGAATTTTAGGCGAAAAAGGAAACTAGTTAACAACTTAACTAAAAGTAGGAAAATACAACCTTTGTAGATCCGGTTGTCCACTTCCTTAGCTCCACGTAGTTGTCCCCTCGCTGTCCATCTCGAATCCCGGACTCTCGCATCGGCTTCATCGGAGAAATGAGCGGAACAGTCGTCGGCTACGATGCCGAAGATGATCTACGTCGAGGTTACACAAGATCAAGCTCCAACTTCACCAAGTTGTGAAACTTGTGAAGAAAACACCCTATACTACTTGGCAAGAGGTAGAGGGTGAAGAAATAGGAGGTGGGTTCACTTTAGAATTGGATTTCTTACACTTTTGCTCAAGAAGCCATTGATGATGGCAAGCTTTTTCTTGAAGAAGAAGAAGAAGCTCAAGATAGAATATGATGAGTATTTATTTTAAAATGCAAAAGAAATGAATACTTATCATAATATGAACCATGGTTAGGTGTAGAGAATTGACTAAGGTTAGATGAATGGTTAGGGTTAAGCATGAAGACAAAATGGTCACTTTGGTCAAAACTTCATGAAGCTTCAACAAGCTTCAAGAATGATAGCAACCATTTTGTTTTCTTTTGCAATTTCTTTTTAATCCAAATTAAAAAGATAAATGAATGAATAAATAAAAACCCTAACCATTTACTTAACCAAGGTTTAATTCTTTACACTTAACCAAATGAGCACGCATCATCAAACATGATACAAACATGTGCACAAAAGTATATCACATATACAACTTGCACATCAAGTGAGAAAATCCATTTAAAGTGAACCAATACTAGTTAATGCAAAGTAATATATCAAATATATAATTATACATTAAATCATTAAATCAACACTTGATTTAACGATCCGGTCATGTCGCACATAACCGACTAGTATACAATATATCGATTTATCGAATCAACGATTCGATAACTAGGTTATATCGCATACAACCAATCGAAACATTCATCGCGAGAATGAAGTACGGTATCACATACTCGCATTATTCTCGGTCCCGCACATATCTCATATGCGCTCCTATTTTGTTTCGCTTGAGCCAGGAAACCCCTGTGTAGGACTAAAGACTCGTCAATACGCCGGTAGCAGATGATGATCATATCAAGCACCCACAAGCCGCAAGTGGTCTGCTAAACGTAACGGCCACCCGGGTATTGAGCGATCAGAAGATCGACGAGCTAGCCCGCTCACACTCCTGTGAATCCAACTAGTAACACTTACCGTACAATCTGGTCTGTTCGTCTGATATGTCGCATATCAAGTCTAGGGGTGGTAAACGTCAGACCCCAATAACCGATAAGTCGTGCCGATGTGAGGCTCATAATGGGTCGAGAAACTACTGGTAACACTTACCGGCAAATCTCTGATCAGCCCTGGCCAGGGACTTCCCTGTTACGGCCAATCGAGCACAGCGCAACATCAACCCCCCAATACCGGGAGAGACGAAACCCCTCCTATCGCTCATTGCCTCCATGTGACTCGGGACTGTACCCAAAGACCACCGTTTTGCACGCCCTCATGAACGTGGTAAGGTGGAGATCAAAGCACAGTGGAAATCACACAAGACTCTATGACGATCTCGGGTCTACAGACTAACCTGCACAAGTGTCACCTGAGAACTGCCATCTGACGTGAGGTATAATACCATCTGGGAGCTCTCGGCGAGTCCGTCCAGTGTACCCAGTCTCCACTGAGCACCCGTATACCATCTCTGATGTCAAACACCAATGGATATGGGATCATCCATCGCCCATCTCATGGGTCGAGAAGCGTATACGCTAGTCTACACTGGTATATCGATGCCCCGTCTCGATACACCCACGACTAGGGACCTTGAAGGATGTACTTTTGGACTACCATGTCCCCACTAGTATGATCTGCATCATAGTCCAGGTAGTCAAGTACACATCCTAAGGGCTTTACCAACATGTAACTATAAGACAGTTTAAAGAGACCAGTGTACATGTTAAGATAAAGAGCAACCAGATAGCATACTATCATATCGAGCAAGAAAGTCATCTCTATATATGTCCAAGCATCCAATATAATATACATCATCTGTACAATACTGGCCTCTAGGGCATACATACAACTAACAAAAAGATATACAATGAACATTATCGGATAACCGCAACCCACCTATAGCAAAAGGCCTCACAGCCAACTGTAGCGGTATCCACAAAAGCAGAGATAATAAGGCGCCCTGCCGCGACTACCCTGAGGATCAGTTCTGCAAAACACTGTGGCACAACGGGGGTGAGTTGCCAACTCGTGAATAGTAAATAACATCATACTGTAATTGCAAGTATGCACGAACAACGATAATCTATCACATGCAATCTGATAGCATAAGTATGAAAATATGGATATGCAACAATCATGAAAGGTACTCTATCAGATACTACACATACATGAAGCAATGCATATCAAATAAATCCTGAGTGTAGGATAAATAATAAACTACATGCACAAATCATCAGCATGGAAAAACCCTGGTGTCCATCTATGACACCCCAAATCCCAAAATCCTCATGCGCCGTCACTAAGACCGGCCCTCATATCCGTAAATCTCATGGAACCGGAGTGCCCAACATCGACACTCGAAACCTCATGAAAACATATGCCTGTGCGTGTGTATGTGTGTGTGTGTGTGTATGTCACGACCCGAAATAGCACGTGACTGGCACTTAAATCATGTGAATTCTATAGGACCCCACCTAATTCAAGTAAGACAAAAGCCTAAAAATCTAAACCATTTTACAGAAGAAGGAAAAAATTAGTTTTAAAACAAGTGTTTTAATGAAATAAGTCGTAGAAAGAATTTTTAAACATCAAATCTGTTCCAAAAATTTCGATAGTGTTTCCTTTGTAAATACTGGCCCCAAATGGGTACAAACATGAATAATATATAAATGATGAATAAAGGCAACCCCAAGTGGGAACTAGCTCTTCGCCAATTGGCGGACAAAACCTCGCAAGCAATATAATATACAATGCCGAAGGGCGAGGATCAAAACTCAGAAGAAAACTAATATCCACCAGAAAACCATAATAATACAAGTGCGACTCTAAGATCGAAAGAATATATATACTGGTCTTCTAAGTCTATAAATTAATACAATTCTTGTTGATGGAGTTTACTAGATACAACTGAATCTAAATAAAGTACAATGGTGGTCACGATGCGAGTGAACCCACCTACCAAAGCAATCATCCGGAAAGGAGCAGTGTGCCAGCAAAGCCGCCAAGAAAACCTGTATGGCAAAACCTGCAAGAACTGTGGCACAACGGGGGTGAGTTGCCAACTCGTGAGTAGAAAACATCACCGAGCAGAAATAGCATGTATGACTCTATCCTAGGTCATATTATAATATCCATAATATATAACCCTGAAACATCTACACTTAAGTGTAATATCAAGTGCTCGTGTCAGTGTCTCAGGTAGCAACATATCATATATATGATGTATGAATGCATGAAAACAGAATGCAACTGAATGAGAAAACTGTTTTCATATCTCAGTGAGATTTCTGTATAAAAAATCAAAGTATCATCAATGAAATCAACAGAGAATCCATGTCAAGCATCGGCACAAAATGTATAAATCCCAATATCTCAATATCTCGGGCTCCGGCAATCCGAACTGGCCCATATCATAAAATACTAATATCTCAGTGTCTCAATATCTCGAGCTCCGGCAATCCGGACTGGCCCAAATAATAATCTCACGACTACGTCAGTATCCTTCGGATATCCACCGCGTCATAAATAACCGGTCGGTAGTGCTCCCCTGCCAGGCTCAACGCCATTATCTGCGACCATCTTGCCCTGGGGTACCGCACCGGGTCCACCATGCAACCACAGACGGTTCCTCCTCCTCCTCGAATCGGGTGTATGATACCGCTCAAGAGCCGAGAAAACTCATGGTGGATATATCTCATATCATATCACGAGAAAACCGTAAATTTCTATTTTTAGAAATGATAATCAGTTTATAAAATCCTTGTGGTTTCTCTAAATCCAGAAATCTCATGGAAATCCGAAATCTCAAAATCATGATGTCAACAAACAGTGAATTACTGGCATAAAGCCCCACGATATTGCATAACAGAATAAGCGTATAAATGCATGAGATATCTCAGAAATAAATGTAATATCTAAACTAGCATATGAGAGCAAACGTGCTAGTACTATATTAAGACTACCGCTAGCAATTTGTACAATGGAGAAATATTATCTAATGTGTACGTGACGTGGCAGTAACCGATGATGATGTTTGTGAGCCGGCAAGCAAGTGTACGTGGAGCATACGCATCATCGGTAGTGGTGCTGGTGTCCTGACAGCATGGTTCATAATAACAATAAAAGCACATTTAAGCATGCAATGCGATGATAACAACATGAATAAACGGAGAATGAGTAGTAAACGCAACAATAAAGAATATACATTTCTATATACGAGTCATACAGTTTTTGGCTATTGAAATAACACGAATCGTGGTTTTTAGAAAATAGGGTTTGTCTTTAAAATACCTACGATTCGTCAGTTTGAAAATAAGTCTGACTCGAGCCCAGTCTGACATCTACCTGATAAACTACAGGACTAATCGAAAGGGTAAGGAAATCCACTTAAGTCTGAGTCGATATATCTAGTAGTCGGTGATCCCGCCTAAATAGCGTCACGTATGATACTGTAGGGTTCCTAGGCACTCTTACAAGGGTTAATAAGGAATCAACCATGCCCGAATAAAAATTTAGACGTGCCGAACAACCCAAAGCCGGGATCTTTGCTAGATAATTAGGGTTACACATGCAAGTAAACATCTTTACTACTAAAAGTGAGGGATACAACCTTTGCAGTCCGCTCCTTCTCTTCATAAGCTCTGTGTATAAGTCCCTTCGCCACGATCCACGATCTCCCGGACTCAAGAGAGGCTCCACAACTCGAACGATCCATGCTAGCTTGTAGTCTTCCTTTTCTCCGATGATCTACCTCGAAGTTTCTATAACTCAAGCTCTCTCTCTCTAATGAGGTGAACACCCTAATCTAATTGGCTAGATTAGATGAGGATGATGGAGTAGTATTTGTTCTCTCTTTTATTTTCAAATTCTCACACTAATCATCACATAACTCAAAACCTAGAAAGCTTTCTCAAAGCTCAAGGAAGAAGAAGAATAATAATGAATTAAAAAAACCTTTTGTGATGAATAATGAAATGATATATCATTACAAATGCAACCATGGTCAACTATGACAAGGCCAACTCATGTAGAGAATTAACTAAGGCTAAGGGTTTGGGTTGGGTTAAAGAATGAGTCATAAGATAATATCAACCATAATATCTAACTCATGACAAAAAAAAAGTTTCTAGAAGGTGCATGAAGCAACTAACCCAAATCAAACCCTAATCTTTTTTAATCTCCACTAAATATGTTTCATTATTAATCATATCATGTTACAATAATATATATCACATATATATTATATATTTGTAACAAAAGAAAATAATACAATTAAGATATATCGCATATATATCAATGTATTATCCGGTGAGAAAATGAAATAATAAAGCGAGCCAATATTAGATAATGTAATACAATATATCATATATATTATTATACATTAAATCATCGAATCAACACTTGATCCGACAATCCGGCTATATCGAATATAACCGACAAATACATCATGTACCGATTCATCGAATCAACACTTGATCCGATGACCCGGCTCATATCTAAATATCGCGAGAATATAATATGGTATCTCATATCGCATTATCCTCGGTCGTGCACATATCACATATGTGCCCCTACTCCATTTTTCCTGAGTCAAGAAACCTCTGTGTAGGACTCTAAAGAATCGTCAATACGCCGGTAGCAGGTGATGATCATATCAAACACCTACAAGCTGCAAGCGGTCAGCTAAACGTAACAGCCACCCAGGTATTGAGCGATCAGAAGATCAATGAGCTAGCCTGTACGTTCTCCTGTGAATCCAATCAGTAACACTCCCGTACAGTCCGGTCTCTTCGTCTGATATGTCGCATATCAAGTCTAGGGGTGGTATACGTCAGACCCCAGTAACCGATAAGTCGTGTCGATGTGAGGCTCATAACGGGTCGAGAAACTACTGGTAACACTTACCAGTAAATCTCTATATCAGCCCTGGCCAGGGACTTCCAGTTATAGCCAATCGAGCACAGCACAACATCAACTCCTTATACCGGGAGAGACGCATCCCCTCCTATCGCTCATTTCCTCCATGTGATTCGGGACTGCACCCAAAAGCCACCGTTTTGCATGCCCTCTTGGACGTGGTAAGGTGGAAATCAAAGCACAGTGGGAATCACACAAGACTCTATGACGATCTCGGGTCTACAGACTACCCTGTACCAGTGTCACCGGAGAATTGCCATCTGACGTGTGGTATATCACCATCTGGGAGTTCTCGGCGAGTCCGTCCAGTATACCCAGTCTCCACTGAGCACTCGTACACCATCCTTGATGTCAAACACCGATGGATATGGGATCATCCATCGCCCATCATATGGGTCAAGATGCGTATACGCTAGTCTACACTGGTGTATCGATGCCCTGTCTCGACATACCCTCGACTAGGAACAGTTATAGGATGTACTCATCGACTATCATGGCCCCACTAGTATGATCTCATCATAGTCCCAGTAGTCGAGTACAGATCCTAAGGGCTTTATCAACATGGGAGAGTAAGACAGTAAACTAATACAAGTCAACATGTTAAGATAAACTGAAACCAAATAGCATACTATCATGACGAGCAAGAAATTCCTCTCTATATATATCCAAGCATCCATTATAATATACATCATATGTACAACAATGGCCTCCAAGGCATATACATAACCAACAGATACAATATATAATACGACATCGTTGAATCATTAGTGCGGATCCATCATCATAATTATACATCGTACGGTAAATCCATCGCACGACATCCCAAAATCAGGGTACGGGTCAACTATCACATATATCTCATTATTCATCTGGTATCATTATCATAATATCATGAACTAGGGTACTAATCTAAGTCTAGTACATACCGATACCATCAACATAAATCCGCGTGTGTATGAAAACACATCGCCCATCAATCCGCTAATAAATACGTCGTATCTCATAACACGACCCAATCACATCACCGATCTCACGGCATCATGCCCAATCATATCGACTCACCTCCAAGTATCATATACTATCCTCATCATACGTGTATACGTATATGTATATATATATATATATATCAACACACACACATATATATATACATATATCACATACACCAATACATATCACGTGTGTGCATGTGTGTGTGTGTACACCTATACTCTATGGTTCGCGACTAAGAAACTATACAATAAGCACTATCTTGATAATCATCCGCATATCACAATACACATATATATAAACATATATAACGTATTTGTATACTACACTACGAAACTGCGGGGGTGCTATACGCCATCCACCCGATTTCCCTCGTAGATATATATCTACTCACCTTGATCCTTACTTGCCGAAGTCGATGACGCCACGCTCATCCTTATCATCCGAAGTCCATGCAAGGGTGCCTACGCATATAAATGCATGTATCGTAAACCAAAATCACGCACGAAAACCAAAACGGCACACGTACCACACATAGGTTAAAACCTATGGTCAACACATGCAAAAATAACCCAACAACTCCCGATATCGACGTACAAACGTCAGACGACCGAGTCAAAACTAAAATACCAAAAATCCAGGTTTCAAAAGTCGCAAAATATCGCCAGAAATCAAGTAAAACAACTATAGATTTTTATTAATGTAAAATTAGACTTTTTTGCAAACACGGTATGTCTAGTTATCTAAAAAGTGAGCTACAGACCAAGTTTCACACCCTAATTCCAAAATTGGGCCGCAAATTGCGGCCAAAACGAATAAAACGGTGGCCAGAAAATGAGGGTTTGGGCTCAGGCTTCTAGGGTAGCTTCCTATGGCTCTGCACATCTCACAATAATTGCTAAATATTTTCCAAAGCCTCCGGGTCATAGCAGATCTCAATACATCACCACAATTTCTACAAAAATCCAATATCGGCAGATTTCAAAGTTCATGGTTTGGGGTTTTACACTCAGTTTAGCTCAGAATTCTATCACTAAAAGGTTTAGTAGTCACTACTAATACTCAATTGCATCATCACTACTCAAGAATCCCTAAACTTGATCTTGGAATTTTCCAAGATCACAAAACCACACTTAATGGATTCTAAACTAGTTTAGAGGCTATAGAAATACAAGTACTAAGCTAAGGGTGAAAGAATTAGCTCATTTGGTAACTCAAGAATTTTCTTGAGTTGCCCCAAGTGCTCAAAATCCAAACTTTCTTGGTTCCCTATGCTAGTAGTGAGCTTGTGCATATTTTTATTGAAGGGAAGATGATGTTTTGAGGTGGAAATGGAGGTGTTGTGAGGAGATAGAGGCGGGGGGAAGAAGAGCGCAACCATGGATGAAGGAGGAGAAGAAAAGATGTAGAGAATGAAGTGAAGAGAATGGCCATGGTCAAAGGAGACCCCTCACTTCTCTCTCTCTCTCTCGTCCATACCCTTTTGTTTAATCCATTTTCTTTTCTTTTTCCTCTTTCTTTTCTTCTCTTTTCTTTTCTTTTATCTTTTCCTTTAAACAAAGCCATGCATGAAACAAAAAAAGAAAAGGCCATGGTAAAAATAAAATGTGACAAGTGCGTAACAAATATGATATGGTGCATGCCACATGCACAAAACACCATCAATGTGATTAGAGAACATTAATCAAGTTTAGAGATAACTCGTATATAATTAATTATAAAAATTTATAATTTGCCTAAATCACATTAATCCCTCCAAAAATCACCTTTCAATTTAATTCTCCAACATTTTCCAACTATCGGTATATAATTATACCACGTCATTAAAATATTCATAATATTTATTATTTTAATTATATAAATTCCCCAAAAAATAATATTTTATTTTTCTGAAATGTTACTGTCTTCCCCCCTTAAATAAATTTGGTCCCCGAATTTAAATTTAAACCTCTCAAATACTAAAACATTTCAGTAAAATGATCAAGTCGTCGGGGCTCCGAAATCATAAATACATAAAACGTATCGTAGCGAAATGCATGCACATGAAAAACGAGTATACAACTCAAAATCAAAACTCCGTCAAGCATCATGCAATCATCGGAGTCATTGGGAAGATACAGATGTCAAAATCCAATACGAAAACCAACATGATATACATCCAAAACTATAACATGTACATAGTACGCATCGTTGTAAACTCATCAAAACATCTGAAAGAAATGCATGCCAAACCTTTTTCAAGTCATTGTGTGATGCGCGTATCACGGCACAAGTAGCGGACGTTTATTGTAAGAAAATAATTCTATATATATTTATATATATATCCTTTGTTTAATATACACGTCCCGCCGTTTTGAAAACAATTTAGAAGGGTTTCCTTGTAAACTGTTTTGTGTCATCTCAGACACATATGAAAAATATTGAGACTGTAGCTCCTTTTTGGAAATCCCTTCGAAACTGTCGATGCATGCAAAAACATATTCAGGTACCGTCCTCTGACTAGTCCTGCTCAGCTACTAAACCAAATAGTAAATATCATAAAAACGTACCGCTCAAGAGAAATCGTACTCAATAGTACATGTAACAATGCCACGTGCGTCTGGTGCGCACAGAAATCGAAATTGGTGAATGTGCCATACATGTGCACAGAAACCAAAACTAAGTGCAACGGGTGTGCACGAAAACACCTGTCAAAGGCAACGGGTGTGCCTGACAGCAATATCAGGTGCATCTGATATGCACGAAGAATCCCGATTTAGTGCATCTGGCGTGCACCAAAATCGCATCAAGCGCATCAAGCATGCGCAAGAATCCAAATCAAGTGCACAAGGCGCATGAAAAAAATTATCGAGTATCACAGTCGAAATCGATGGTATACAACACATCTCAATCCAAATCAGGTATACCGTGGTATATAATCTCACAACCACATGCATCAGCGTGCACAAAAATCGAATCAAAGTACTAAAAGTGCATGAAAACTACACCGAAGGCACAATTCAAATCACATACATACCATAGGCATGAAATCAAAATCAACATCTCGAATGATAGCAAATCGAAACCGAGTGCAACTGTGGTGCATGAAAACTCAATCTTGCAAATAAATCGCCCAAATTACCGAAATCCAAAATGACGGAAAGAGTCCCACTCTGGCACATCATCTAAAGATCTCTGGCCAACTATCATGGTCACTCATAACATGTCTCGTCGATGCTGCCGAACTCTAGCCTACTGGGTGTGTGTAATACGACCGATCCTTAGTCCAAGTCTTCTCGTTTAGTATTTCCAGGAAAATCTTGTCGGGGTCTCTCCCAATCTCGTTTCTACTAACTGCTCGGAATTTATCACCCTGTACTAATTCTATTTCTTATTCCGGAATGGTTGCATACTCACCGCGACTCCTTCTGGAAGATATATTTATATTCAACGCCTTTGCATGCGTATCACATCTCTGATGCCAACGGAGTGGAACGTCGTACGAACCTCTTACTCCACTTTCCTCTAATGTCGACTGATTCGGACTGGTCTCTTCGTAGCTGTATGGACTGCGCTACAACGGCTATACTCATATCTAGAGTCTCCCAAGTAATGTATCCCATCACATGATATCCGGACGACGTCGGAATTTTCGATCGATTCATCAAAGTCCCATAATTCCCCGAGAGCTCAACTCTTGTGTACAGTTTAATAATATCCAGTACATGCCACAGTACCTATGGACCATCCGTAGAAGGGCAAACCCAAGCCTCATTAATGGCACCGCGGAACTGCCGCAAACCCTAAGGTTCAAAAGCGTTTCCATGGTCATTATATCGAGTTAGGGTTTCATTCTTCTAGAGAGTCCACAGAATTACTTGCATGTTTTTCCGAATACCTTAAACTTGGAATAATGGGTTTCTGACATTCGATCGTCTTATCGACTCTCAATGTACCTGCGTGAAGTCTTCTCTAGTTGGAATCAATCAATCTGATGACCTCGCATCGGGGTATGCAAACGAACCACATGTTCCAGTCATTCATCCTTGGGTGACTAGCGATTTTCTATCATATCTCTAAGTACAACTCGTGCTGCATTAACTTCGAACATCTGGGGCGATATCTCGTCATTCGCAGCAACAACTGGCTCATTCGTCCGCACGCTAAACAGTGCCTCAATCATCAAGAATAGACGATACACTAACGGTCATCACATTCTAGCCAGCCTCTATCAGTGGCCCAATCCTCTGGTGCTGATCTGCACGTTCGAGAAATTCTAGTAAAAGCAATCAACCGCTCATGGCGCGAAAAACACAATAAAATGACACATCTATGCAATCGTGTGTCACCGGAATTATGCCTTGGTCAATCCTCGTCCAAGACGAGCTCATGCTGACCGTAACTCTAGCCACAGCTCTCTCTGCCTATGAAATCGTGGTAACAAAACCACCAACCGATATCGATGAGGATAGATCATAGGAATGAATATAATACGGTGCAAGGAAATGTATATCCTAAGGCTTCTTAAGCGGAGTAGCGTATCGTAAGTATGCCGTGGAACATACACACGGTACGTCATTCTACTTAAGTCACCTACTCCATCAACCAAGGTCAACCTATGCGACGAAAGTTCGGGTCTAATACCCCCTCGACCAAGTCTAAGTTCCGTAAGGTCAAGCCTAGGTTCTGAATATATATATACACCCTAGACTCCGCATAGTCAAACATAGACTCAAACCAAGGTTAAACCTAGCGCTTTGATACCAACTTTGTCATGACCCGAAACAGCACGTGACTGGCAGTTAAATCATGTGAAGTCTATAGGACCCCACCTAATTCAAGTAAGCCAAAAGCCCAGAAATCTAAACCATTTTAAAGAAGAAGAAGGAAAAACTTAGTTTTAAAACAAGTGTTTTAATGAAATAAGCCGTAGTAAGCATTTTTAAACATCAAATCTTTTCCAAAAATTTCGGCAGAGTTTCCTTTGTAAATACTGGCCCCAAACGGGTACAAACATGAATAATATATAAATGATGAATAAAGGCATCCCCAAGCGGGAGCTAGCTCTTCGCCAATTGGCGGACACAACTACGCAAGCAATATAATATACAACGCCGAAGGGCGAGGATCAAAACTCAGAAGAAAACCAATATCCACCAGAAAACCATGATAATACAAGCGCGACACTAAGGTCGAAAGAATATACATACTGGTCTTCTAAGTCTATAAATTAATACAAGTCTGGTTGATGGAGTTTACTAGATACAACTGAATGTAAATAAAGTATAATGGTGGTCACGATGCGAGTGAACCCACCTACCAAAGCAATCATCCGGAAAGGAGCAGTGTGCCAGCAAAGCTGCCAAAAAAACCTGTACGACAAAACCTGCAAGAACTGTAGCACAACGGGGGTGAGTTGCCAACTCGTGAGTAGAAAACATCACAGAGCAGAAATCGCATGTATGACTCTATCCTAGGTCATACCATAATATCCATAATATATAACCCTGAAACATCTACACATAAGTGTAATATCAAGTGCTCGTGTCAGTGTCTCAGGTAGCAACATATCATATATATGATGTATGAATGCATGAAAACAGAATGCAACAGAATGAGAAAACTGTTTTCATATCTCAGTGAGATTTCTGTATAAAAAATCAAAGTATTATCAATGAAATCAACAGAGAATCCGTGTCAAGCATCGACACAAAATGTGTAAATCCCAATATCTCAATATCTCGGGATCTGGCAATCCGGACTGCCCCATATCATAAAATACCAATATCTCAGTGTCTCAATATCTCGGGCTCCGGCAATCCGGACTGGCCCCAGGCTCCGGCAATCCGAACTGGCCCAAATATCAATCTCATGACTATGTCGGTATCCTCCGGATATCCGCCGCGTCACAAATAACCGGTCGGTAGTGCTCCTCTGCCAGGCTCAACGCCATCATCTGCGACCATCTTGCCCCGGGGTACCACACCGGGTCCACCATGCACCCACATATGGTTCCTCCTCCTCCTCGAATCGGGTGTATGATACCGCTCAAGAGCCGAGAAAACTCATGGTGGACATATCTTATATCATATCACGAGAAAACCGCAAATTTCTATTTTTAGAAATGATAATCAGTTTATAAAATCCTTGCGGTTTCTCTAAATCCAGAAATCTCATGGAAATCCGAAATCTCAAAATCACGATGTCAACAAACAGTGAATTACTGGCATAAAGCCCCACGATATTGCATAACAGAATAAACGTATAAATGCATGAGATATCTCAGAAATAAATGCAATATCTAAACTAGCATATGAAAGCAAACGTGCTAGTACTATATTAAGACTACCGCTAGCAATTTGTACAATGGAGTAATATTATCTAATGTGTACGTGACATGGCAATCACCGATGATGATGTGTGTGAGCCGGCAAGCAAGTGTACGTGGAGCATACGCATCATCGGTAATGGTGCTGGTCTTCTGACAGCATGGTTTCATAATAACAATAAAAGCACATTTATACATGCAATGCGATGATAACAACTTGAATAAACGGAGAATGAGTAGTAAACGCAACAATAAAGAATATACATTTCTATATACGAGTTATACAGTTTTTGGCTATTGAAATAACACGAATCGTGGTTTTTAGAAAATAGGGCCTGTCTTTAAAATACCCACGATTCTTCAGTTTTGAAAATAAGTATGACTCGAGCCCAGTCTGACATCTACCTGATAAACTACATGACTAATCGAAAGGGTAAGGAAATCCACCTAAGTCTGAGTCGATATATCTAGTAGTCGGTGATCCCGCATCAATAGCGTCACGTACAATACAATATATAATATGACATTCTCGAATCATGAGTGCGGATCCATCATCATAATTATAGATCGTACGGTAAATCCATCTCACGACATCCCAAAATCAGGGAACGGGTCAACTATCACATATATCTCATTATTCATCTGGTATCATTATCATAATATCATGAACTAGGGTACTGATCTAAGTCTAGTACATACCGATACTATAAACATAAATCCGCATGTGTATGAAAACACATCGCCCATCAATCCGCTAATATAATATGTCGTATATCATAACACGACCCAATCACATCACCGATCTCACGGCATCATGCCCAATCACATCGACTCACCTCCAAGTATCATATACTATCCTCATCATACGTGTATACGTATATGTATATGTGTGTGTGTGTGTGTGTGTGTATCAACACACACACACACACACACACACACACATATATACATATATCACATACACCAATACATATCACGTGTGTGCATGTGTGTGTGTGTGTACACCTATACTCTATGGTTCGCGACTCAGAAACTATACAATAAGCACTATCTTGATAATCGTCCACGCATCACAATACACATATATATAAACATATATAACGTATTTGTATACTACACTACGAAACTGCGGGGGTGCTATACGCCATCCACCCGACATCCCCCGTAGATATATATCTACTCATCTTGATCCTTGCTTGCCAAAGTCGATGACGCCACGCTCATCCTTATCGTCCGAAGTCCACGTGAGGGTGCCTACACATATAAATGCAAGTATCGTAAATCGAAATCGCGCACGAATACCAAAACGGCACACGTACCACACATAGGTTAAAACCTATGGTCTACACATGCAAAAATAACCCAACAACTCCCGATATCGACATACAAACTTCAGACGACCGAGTCAAAACTAAAATACCCAAAAACCATGTTTCAAAAGTCGTAAAACATCGCCAGAAATCAAGTAAAACAACTATAGATTTTTATTAATGTAAAATTAGACTTTTTTGCAAACACGGTATGTCTAGTTATCTAAAAAGTGAGCTACAGACCAAGTTTCACACCCTAATTCCAAAATTGGGCCGCAAATTGCGGCCAAAACGAATAAAACGGTGGCCAGAAAATGAGGGTTTGGGCTCAGGCTTCTAGGGTAGCTTCCTATGGCTCTACACATCTCACAATAATCGCTAAATATTTTCTAGAGCCTCCGGGTCATAGCAGATCTCAATACATCACCACAATTTCTACAAAAATCCAATATCGACAGATTTCAAAGTTCATGGTTTGGGGTTTTACACTCAGTTTAGCTCAGAATTCTATCACTAAAAGGTTTTGTAGTCACTATTAATCCTCAATTGCATCATCACTACTCAAGAATCCCTAAACTTGATCTTGGAATTTTCCAAGATCACAAAACCACACTTAATGGATTCTAAACTAGTTTAGAGTCTATAGAAATACAAGTACTAAGCTAAGGGTGAAATAATTGCTTCATTTGGCTGCTCAAGAATTTTCTTGAGTTACCCCAAGTGATCAAAATCCAAACTTTCCTGGTTTCCCATGCTAGTAGTGAGCTTGTGCACATTTTTATTGAAGGGAAGATGATGTTTTGAGGTGGAAATGGAGGTCTTGTGAGGAGATAGAGGAGGGGGAAGAAGATGGCAGCCATGGATGAAGGAGGAGAAGAAAAGATGTAGAGAATGAAGTGAAGAGAATGGCCATGGTCAAAGGAGACCCCTCACCTCTCTCTCTCTCTCTCGCCCATACCCTTTTGTTTATTCCATTTTCTTTTCTTTTTCCTCTTTCTTTTCTTCTCTTTTCTTTTCTTTTATCTTTTGCTTTAAACAAAGCCATGCATGAAACAAAAAAAGAAAAGGCCATGGTAAAAATAAAATATGACAAGTGTGTAACAAATATGATATGGTGCATGCCACATGTACAAAACATCATCAATGTGATTAGTGAACATTTATCAAGTATAGAGATAACTTGTATATAATTAATTATAAAAGTTTATAACTTGCCTAAATCACATAAATCTTTCCAAAAATCACCTTTCAATTTAATTCTCCAACATTTTCCAACTATCGGTATATAATTATACCACATCATTAAAATATTCATAATATTTATTAATTTAATTATATAAATTCCCAAAAAAATAATATTTTATTTTTCTAAAATGTTACAATATATATATATATATATATATATATATATATATATATATATATATCTCCTTCGTGTGTCCATCACCGACACATCAAAATCATGGAACCTGAGTGTCCAACATAGACACTCGAAACATCATGAAACCCGTATCCAGTATCGACACGTAAATTATCATATCTCAGGCGCCGCATCCTCAGATCGGTCCTCACATCCATCTCATATCATAGCTCCAAAACGGTATCCCCCGGACATCCGCCGAGTTCTATACAATCACCGGTAGGTAGTACTCGCTCTGTCAGGCTCATCGTCTACACCACGAAAATCACCTCTTGCCCCGGGGAACCATACCAGGTCCACCATGTACCCGCAGACGGTGCCTCCCGCTCCTCGAATCGGGTTTCTTACATATGTCTCAGAACCGAGAAAGCTCATGGTGGATGCATCGAAATATTATAAAAAGAGAAACCGAGTTTTCAAACAAAACATAATTTCTTGAAATACCCCCACGGTTCTCAAATCCATAAATCACATGAAATCCATATCTCAATGCGTAAATCCATGATACATGATATATGCAACATAGAACAGTAATATGAGCATATCAAGGGAAAACCGTTATTTAAATGCATCCAGTTATTAAATATATCATGCGGTTCCCAATTCCTCCGAAATCAAGTACAACATCATATGAGGTGTACATGTAGCTGTAGCAAGATATGTGTATCTACATGTAAGCAAGTATGTGTGATGAATTTCATATGCGCAATAGCACAGTAATCAACGTTTCGATGTCAATGGCAATACAATACCATATAGGGGTATATGTAGCTATAGCAAGGTATGTGGGTGTACATGTAAGTATGTATGCATGATGTACATGTAGCTATAGCAAGATATGTGTAGGCATGTAGGTATCCATGCAACTATATTTCATATGCGCAACCGCACAAGAATAAATGCCTCAATATCACTAATCAGTACAATACCACATATGTATATGTGTTGTACGTATCATGGCAATTACCGACAGTGTGTGTAGCATACAATTAGTGCTCGTGCAACATGAACCGTCAGTAATGGTGCAGTGTCCAATAGGTACCAGGTCAAGGCACAACAAGTAATAACATGCAATGATGCTCATGCGCAATAAACATGCAGCTATAATATCATATCCATCCCTGACGCATAACGCCATACGGGCGATCTCCTCGTAGATGTTAAATCTACTCACCGACGATGTCGAGCTAGGTAAATCCAGTTACCTGCTTCCTTTTCTTCGCAGCGTTCGAAGTCCCCGCCTGCGATCCTATTTACACAAAACATAACAAGTGCAAATCTCAGAAATCGATCAATACCACGTACAAACTACGTTTGACTGACGCACCAACTCCAATCCAACTCTCAAGTTTCCGAGACACCCCGAAACCAACCCAAGTGTAGCAGCTACACAAGATCACGAATCGTGTCGGATAACATAATGCGCGTAGTCAAAACACTAGATTATAGCAAAGCGATCCCAGATTTTGATACACAAACAATTAGTGAAAGTTGCAAGTTCTATGAGACCACATACAACCCCAGAGACCCTACGACCAAAACTCAAAACCCCAGTCCCCACTATGGTCGCAATTTGCGGCCAGAAGCAATAAATTTGCGGCCGAGTTAGAGGGAAAAGGTCTCAGGTTTTTATGGTGGGTTCTATATCTCAACACTAGGTCACTATGATAGCAACTTCTAAAACAACAACTTGGTTCTACAGCAGATTCACAGAGACTCCAACACTAAAAATACGATATATTTACGAAACTCTACCTTTAGTGTTCTAGACCACAACTACAAGGCAATACAACACTATAAACACCTAATTATCAGTTAGAGGTCATTACCTAGCCACTCTTGCTAAAAAATCCAATCTTTCCAAGCTCCAAGTCAACTTAGTGGCTAAATCAAGACTTGTGAAGTATTTCCATGGTGTTTAATGAAGTTTTTGCAAGGTTTTGTGATGAAGTAGTGAGGGTTTCAGTTTGAGGTTAGAGGAGATGAAGAAATAATTGTGAATAGATAAGAATGAGAGTGTGAGGGGAAATAATGATGAGAGGGTGAGTGTAAGGTGAGCTTAGCCTTACACTTACTCTCTCCTTCTCCTCATTAAAGCTTGCATTAATGTCTTCATGACTCACCTAGCTACCTCCCTCATTCCAAGAACAAGAAGATATTTCTCACACAAAATATCTAAGGCAAGGTTGAATCAAGGCAAAGATTAGCTTAAGGTGTTATGGCTACATAACAAGGTTAACATTAACTAACCCTCACATTAACATGCACAAGTGTGTGCAAGGCATAACAAATAATAATAAAATATTAATTAATTGTTATAAAATGTGAGGAAACCGATTTGGTAAACTTTTCCTTAAAAGCCCGCATTATCGCTTAATTAACACTAATTGCATTCTAAGGTGTTACAGTAAGATGACTTGATGTGAGATATTAATGTGATGAAAAGAGTATACGATGTGATATGATGACTTAGTGTGATATGTCGTTATATGGACGCGATTCGATATGAGATAGTTGATACCTTTGTCGGTCCCACGATATGAGATTGATACGTGATGTTGTTAATCATGAGTGATATGCCGTACGAGATGTTAGGTCCGTACCCTCATTGTCATATAGGTTGATAGGATCCCTAATGGTTTAATGCCGCCGTATGATGATTTACCGTACGTGATGAGTTTTATCTGATGATTGATCCATACCCTTGACTAGAGGATGCCGTACGATGGATTATACCGTACGTGATGTTGTGAGACTGGATGCCGATTGATAGATTCACCGACTTGGATATATTGTAGATACGTATACCTGTTAGCATTTCGCGTACGATCTACCTTATATTACGTTCATGATATTCTCATTGCATTATATATACCTGTGCTAGTACACCTACACCATTATCGATGATGCGTATGTTACACTTACACAGATTTGCCGGCTCACACACTTTCATCATCGATAATTGTTATGTCAATTACACAGTAGAATTGCCACATCATTATGATATGTCGCATGATATACTGATATGCTCACATCACTGTTCTATGTTGCATGATATATGGATATGTTCACATTTCTATTATATGTTTTCATACATCATGCTTTACGATTATATGCATTGAGATTTGCTGTTTCCATGAGATTCTGGATTTGAGAATCGTGGTTAAATTTCAAAGGAAATTATGTATTGTTTTAAAAACCCGATTTCTCTTGATATGATATTTCGAGACGTCCACCATGTGTTTTCTCGGTTCTGAGATTGGCATGTGAAACCCGATTCGAGGAGCGGTAGGCACCGTCTGCGGGTACATGGTGGACCCGGTATGGTATCCCGGGGCAAGAAATGATTTTCGTGTTGTAGACGATGAGCCTGGTAGAGAGACTACTACCTACCGGTGATAGTATTTGGACTCGGCGGTTATCCGGAGGATACCGACCGGAGTCATGAGATGGATATGAGGGCCGACAAGAGTATGCGGCGCCTGAGGGCCGATCTGAGGATGCGGCGCCTGAGATATGAGGATTTACCTGTTGATGTTGGACACGGGTTTCATGATGTTTCGAGTGTCGGTGTTGGACACTCAGGTTCCATGATTTTGATGTGTCGTTGATGGACACATGTTGGTTGATATCCTCATATTTACATGCATATGCTTTCATGATATTTCGGTTGTTGATGTTGGACACTCAGGTTCCATGATGTTATTGTGTCATTGATGGACACGTAGATGATATCCACATGCATACATGCATTGATTATATTGTTGGCATATATGCAGACACGGTCACCCTAGGTATCATAGTATTACCTTTATGATATAGTTGACCTAGGAGTCATTGTTTTATTCGATTTCTACCTGCTGATGTTTTCTACTCACGAGTTGGCAACTCACGAGTAGTGCCACAGTTTTTGCAGGTTTGACCGCATAGATCAATAGCGGTATCGTTGGCACACAGCTTGCTTTCGGGTGATTTTCTTTGGTAGGTGGGACATATTGGATCGTGCCACTCTTGTGTTTACTATTCCGTTGTATCTAGTTAACTCCATCAATCAGAAACTAGTATTTGTATAATTAGAAAGACTCGTGGTTGCGAGACTTAGAGCGATGGGTTATATGTTTGCTTGGTGGGTTGATGTCTTGCTTTATTCATTATCCTTTGTGTTGATCTTCGCCGTTGGGCGTCGTATACTTATATTATGACTTGCGTGGTTGTGATTCCGCCGATTGGCGAAGAGCTATCTCCCGCTTGGGGATGCCTTTATAATATCATGTATATATGGTTTTGGATCAAAATATACAAAAGAGGTGCTGCCCAATTTTTTTTAAAAAAAAACGAAACATGTTTTTCAACTAGTAAAATCCACTTGCATTTTTCATGTTCCACTATCTATGCATTTAAGAAAACGTTTGATTTCATCATACCCTTATTTCAAAACTTCACCTCTTTTATTTAAATTAAAAAGGTATAGATTTCTGGGCTTCGGCTTACTTGAATTACGTTACGCCTGTAGACGTGGCGTGATTTAAGTTCCGATCACCAGCTAATATTTTCGGGTCGTGACATGTATTGAAATGCAGTTTTCTGTGATAAAAAAATACCCCCAAACTTATCTTTTGCTCGTCCCGAGCAAAACAAAAATCCTAACCTCACTTTCGCAGGGAACGCGATTGCACTGAGCTCGTGCAACAAGCCGTTAAACCTCTAGGTGTCCCTAGTAGGAGGAGTGTTGTCTCTTGAAGGTTTTCAGCGGATTACACCCATAAAATCCCGTCAAGCTAGTTTCACAAGTTAACGTTGATTCTACTCCTACAGTTTAGTATCTAGGTTAGAAATTCTATCATCCTGAGTTAGAAATATCCAACCCTTATATTTCACGCCTCCTATTTATTCAACTTCAGATCCTATACGATTTTACAGTTTAAAAAGATCTCGGTTTCTCTTGAGTTTTCTTTCTAAAGTGCGGTCTCCAATCAGGGATTTTTATCATCTTTACGGAAAATATAAGTCTTATTCTTTATTCCTATCTTTCCTCCAAACATCAATTGTATACCCCTACGTGTGTGTAAAATTTCACCCTTACACTTAATATTTCAATTCAAGCTATAGTACCCTTGCCCTAATACCTAATACTACTTTTTTCGTTAATGATGGGCGGTTTCGCTCACACACATTTCAGGCGACTATTAATGCTTCTTGAGGCACTAACAGCCGATCACTGACTGTGTGAGCTTAATGCGTAAATAGCAGTTTTCAGGTCTTGATTTTATTTATTTTTTCTCTTTTTTTCTTTTTTCTTTTTCAAGACCGGATATATTTTTCAATGATGCTCTCTTGGTGATTAGATTTAAATACCGTTTTTTCTTTCATACTAGGTTTTCAGGCAAGAGTATTTCTAGGTATCCTCTACTATCCCAAGTTTCATGGTGCGTGTATGTGCAGTTTGTAGGGTATATACTTTCTAAATTTGGACTCTATAATAGAAACTATTTTTCAGACTTATCATTCAGTAAAGCTTCAATACTTTCCCTTCATCTCGACATAACTCAAGAACTGAACTCAAGATTACCTACTTCTATAAAAAAAACTGCAAGGACGTATAATTACTAAGGTTAAACAGAATGAGGGTTATTTTTAGGGTTTTCAATTCTTAAGCCTAGGATTTAGTTATTTCTAACGTATTAACTAAACTTTCAGAATAAAAATCTAAGTTACTTTATTAGCTAACTTGACGATAAAGTTTATATATTTTTGTAAAATTTTTCGATTTTTATGGGTTTTTAAAATAAGTATGCAAATACAAAATATACAAATGAATGCGAAGGTAGAAAGCTTGCCGAGCACACCCCCAAACTTAAACTTGACAGTGCCCTCACTGTCAGGCACACCAAGAGGGTCAAAATTGTCGGCGCTCCCATTTTTTTTATTCATACAAAAAGCAAACCAAAAAATATATACACAAAACGATCCCCCTAAACTTAAATGAAACAGTGTTGCCACTGTTTAAGCGTTAATGTTCAGAGTTAGGGGGAGAGAACAGTATTAATCTATACATGGCCTTATACAGGCCAAAAGTTAGCACCAACCATTCAAAATTTTTATCGGGATAAGGCCCGGGCTGGTGAAAGAATGCGGAGAGGAAATAAATGGAGAATACGCGAGACCGTATGGGGATAAAAGTGGTATATGGTCCTGGTATATAGGAGAAGAATAGTGGAAGGGAAAAAGAAATGGAATACGAACTTGAGGGTGAAAATGGAGTGAATAAATTAGTACAATTTGTAATGACCGATGTGTAAAAAGCGATTGTACTAATCTATTAACCCGTCGAGAAATAGGGTCAAACCTCTCAAGATTCGTGAGGAAACAGGGTAGACAGAACTTGGTAAACTAGACACAGGAAATGAAAATGATACGGTGTCTTGCGAGGTGGGAACGATGGAAATGATGGAGGGGAGTGATCGAGGAAATGTATCAGTTATAGTCAATGAAAGGGATATGATGAATTAAAAAATCCTACTCATCAAGTAAAACTCATTCATCCTAAAAAATTTCCTCAATATTCTCCTAAAATATTAGCTCATCCATGCATTTATCATCATCAACATCAAGACGCATATGGAGTTCGGGAAAAACAGTCAATGACTCGGGATAATGTCCACAGAGAAGTGAAAGGACATGATGAATTGGAGAGAAAAAATCATCCAAAGCTGTGGGTTCATCATCCAAAATATTCCGAGCGTCGAGATCCTTATTCAAGTGAAAATCAAATTTCTCAGACACCTCATCAAAAACATGCATTTCAATCAATTGTGGTTCTAGGATGGAGGTGTAGAGGTCAAAGGGATTGGGCGTGGTTTCACTTGACAGGTTCCCTTCACAATCCTGTAAATCAAACACTACAAAGTCGCACAACTCATTAATCATTCTATCTTCAATTGGTGAATCATTTGGGATACTTGATAAACATTCAAAACTGGAGTTGTGGAATTCAATTTGCAATGGATAGGTTTGATTTGGAAGGGCGCACTGCTCACTCTCACTACTCAAATTCTCAATCTTTCCTATCGCTTCATCATACATTGGAAAATTTGGAGCTAGTTGGAAACTAGCTGCCGATTCGTTAGGTTGTATGAGGGCGGCCATAGACGCATTCAAATCCATCATTTGTTGGCATGACACTACCCGAAATTCTTCTAACGACTGTTCAAGACTAGACATATGCTGTGAAGGGGTTTCAGTAAAAGATTCAAACTCGTTTGGATACTGGAAACTCCCAAAAGGCTGTTCAGAAGCAATGTCTGGGGAAGGTGTAAAAGTCGGGTAGGATTGATAGGAATCGAATTGTTGGATAGGGTTAAGATCAACGTTATGATAAGAAGGTGGCTGGAATCGTTGATCAAAAGAATTGGAAGTGGTGAAAGGAGTGAAAGACCGGCTACGAGATTGTTCAATTCGGTCAGCAATGGACATCGGTCTTGTGGTCGGAACATGACTCTCAAAAAAGGTATCAACATAAGAAGGTGGGGGGGATTGAAACGGTTGATACGAAGTGGATTGCGGAGTCCAATTGTTTGTCCTAGACGCGTCTATCCGATCTTTCAAAGAAATTCTGGGCATGGATGGATCGTTCAAAATTCGACCAAAGCAAGAACCGTAAGAAGTAATATCTGGCTGTGGGTACCAAAGTTCGGCAAGAGTTGATCTATGTGGGGTACCCATGATATGAAGAGAAGAAAAGGAAGAAAAGGAGAGAAAAGAATGTGATTTTTTTTTTTAATGTTTTTTGTTAGTTATCAACAGAAGTATGAAATATACACACAAAAAGATAAAGACAAAATAATCACGACACAATACCACACACCTAATCGGTCTAGGGTTCACCTAGGTCAACTAGACCTGCTCAAGAAGTTGATTGTCGAAGTAAAACTATGTCAAGAAATGGGCTCAAGATATACTGATCACGAGGCCAGGTAAGTGCAGAGATAAGGGGAGGTTTTCCAACGCTTTCGTGAAGTTCCTTAATTAGAATAACCCTTTTTCTTTTGGCGGATTTGCCGTGAACACTTTCCTAGACACCTCATGAACGATATACCATTAAGCGGTATTCTAAACACAGTTAAATTCTCCTAAAGAGCATGAAGTCCTTAAAGGCTTAAAGTCTAGTTTCTTTTAAACTTTGTGCGGGTAAACATTATGCTCAATTTCGTGATTTTTGGGCCACGGAAAAGGTGATGAAGTCTTTTACTGTATGTTGTGCGGTTCGCTTGCCCTTAAGTCCGTATTAATGGATGCAATGTGCAAACCAATGAAAAAAATCAAAACGTCAAACAATCATTTTTTTTATGTTTAGGCTTGTTCATATCATAATATTGCATTATTATATTCCCCATTCTTATGCCTTTTACAAATAAACAGGTGCTTTTGACCCATGTCTGCTACATATTACAGGTTACAGGTTCTTGGAGCAAAAACAGTGAAAACAATGAAAAGACAATGCAAAAGTGAGACTACGAATGATAAATGGTGAAATCTTGATCGCGCCTACATTGTGAGGAACAATGAACAACAGTTCACCGAGTATAAAGGCAGCGACACGAAGAAACGGTAAAAGGCCACTACAATGTTCACTGGAAAGATCTGGAAAAGAACGAGAAAACATTATGAAGAACCAACCACAGAAATAGGAAGCCAAAGTCACCAACAATCAGCCCAAGAAAAACCAGAAGCCGAGTCCATCATCTGGCCGCGGAACCGCGGCCAAACCTTGGCTGCGGCCGCGGTTCCGCGGCCGTATTGCGCAATTAGGAGTTAAAAATCTTACCATAATTCAAGGCGGCTCTGACTAGTCTTCCTAGGGGTATTTTTGTAAATGCAGACGTGCGGCAATTGTAAACTTAGGGTTTTTTTATGTCCTATAAATAGAAGCCCAATTACTTGTATTAGGCATGCCTCCTTTCATTAATAAAATTCAGATTTCTTTGGAGAGCATCAATTTGTAAGTTCTTAATTTATTTTCTGCCCTAGGTTAAATTTCTTATCTGCCCTAGTTAAATTTAATTCTTTGCCCTAGTTAGATCTTTTATTCTCTGCCCTAGATAAATGTTCTTCAATTCCCTAATGAGCAAGTAGTCTCCTCACTTGTTAGGGTTAGATTTGTGGAAGGTTTGAGAGATGAAGATCTCTCATCCCTTTCTTGCCCATCATATATAATTATAGGACTCCATGCATACTTTCATATTCCGCTCCCTACGGCACTCTACCCACGAGGTAACGGTGATATCGTAGTATAAATGCCCGGTTGTGATTGTTTTCCATGGAGGTTAGGGTAAGGATTGATAAAAGAAGGACAAGAAGCTAGAGGAAGAAACATCTTCCCGATGGTTTAATCCCCTCTATTAATAATTACCATAACTCCTAATAGATCTTAATATGGGTATAGAATGCAGTGAGATTTATTAACTTTCCAAACTTAACCTAGATCTAACCCTAGCAAGATTTAGATCTAGATTAATTTAGTTTTTAGATTTAATCAATCCGGCTCCCATCGGAATTAACTCGTAAGAGCGATTAGGAAATTCACAACATCCCTGTGGACCGACCCGTACTCACCGGCTAGCTACCAAGCGACGCCGTTCTTGATTGCGGTTAATAAGTATTTTTGAGATCAATCAAATGGCTCCATTTCCGGGGATGGCGTGTTATTTCCTTTTTGCAATTTCAGGTTAATATAAAATTTAAAAAATCATAAAAACTGAAAAATCAAAAAATATAAAAATATATCATCTTTTATTTTTGTGAAGGGTATTTTTGTGTGACTCTTTGCAGGATTGACGGATTTGGAAAATTTCAGAGTGCGAAACAGAAAACGGGATATCCGAACAGAAGGGGATTTGAAAAACAGAACAGCAAAAAAAGTCTCGGGATCTGAACCCTCTACCCGACCGCGAATCCGCCGCCCTACCCTGTCTCTGACTGCGGAACCGCGGTGTACCTGTGAAGTCATCGCGTGGGAAAAATTCTTGGGAACCGAGCCGCCGATCCGACCGCCTTTCCACCGCGCAACCCTACTTCCGACCGCTAAACCGCGGCCTTCTGGTGACTTCTGCAGGTGGAAAAAGCACCTCCTCTGTTTCTCCTCTAAATCTCCTGATATATCTTCTGTAAAAATTTCCTGCAGGATTCTTTGCGCTTTAAAAATCTTCCCCCTTCCAAATAACAAATCTTGTGCAGGATTCTTTGCGCCGCGCTTAAAATACAAAATTGATTGCAAGTGATTTTTTCTGTTTTGCATATCTTTTATCGAAAATCTTTTTGCTAACAGTTCTAAATAACGAGAAAAAGGAAAAAGGAAAAAATATTTTTATACAAAAACTTGCAACTTTTGTCGCTAAGAAATCCGTACACCCCAACCTGTTGGGTTAGCATAGCACCTGATGAAGGGTTCGGAAGCATCACATGAACCAAATATGTAGTCTTTAGGGTGCTAAGCTAATGAACAAAGAATCGTTCCTAGAATCGATTAGGGTTTCAAAATTTTCATATCGACATATGAAAGAAATGCTAGGGTTTAGAGAGTACAACCTTTGTAGCTCCCTACGCTAGACTCCTCGGCTACTCGGGGTTTGAAAGAACTCCGCTTGAACTCCTCGACGTCACCGATGATCCACCCGGAGTCCGCTTTGTCCAAGCTTGCGACCTTTTCCGATCAAGTGAACGAAATCGAGAAACACTCCAAACAAGTGGGCTAGGCTTGTGTAGAATGGTGTTGTGGTTCTCTTTCTCACTTAAAAATCCTAACTTGTTGATTATATAGCTCACTACAAAATTCTAGAGAGCTATGAAGGAGGAGGAAGAAGATGATGGCAACAATAGAAGATGATAAGTTCAACCACTAAAAGAAAAATGGAAAATATATCAATATATATTTTCTATCTATCATTTCTAACCATGGTTGAATCATTATTGTACTATAGTTAAAACACAAAAGGAAACTTAACCTAAGGTTAAATGGTGGGTGAGAGTGGTTAGGTCAAAGGAAGAGTGTAGAAGAAATCAATAATGAACCCTTTTGTTTCCTTTTATGTTATTTTTGTATAAATACAATAATAATTCATAAAAAATACCATGGTGTGAGTCTTATATTGCCACCATTTTCATATACATCCAACCATGATAAATGTATGTATGCATGTATGTATGTATACACATCCATATGTGCATGAAAGGAGAAAGAAAGAAAGACATGCATGAATGCATACATCCATCCAACACAACAAAGGAATTCAAGTGAGAAGCTAATGGTTAAATGATAAATCAACACTTGATTTATCAATCCGGCCATATCACATACGACCCCTACCAAAAGCATGCCGCCCGATCAATATACGGTATTCTATACGCGCATTTTAATCGGGTCCATGCGCATATCGCATATGCGCACCACAACGTTTCGCCTGGACTAGAAAACTCCATTGTGGGACTCTGAGACTCGTCAATACGCCGGCAGTGGGTGATGATCATATCAAGCACCCCCAAGCCGCAAGCGGTCAGCTAAACGTAACGGCCACCCGGGTATTGAACGATCAGAAGAGAACAAGCGAACCTGCTACAATTCCCGTCGAGCCGATCGGCGACACTTCCCGTACAATCCGGTCTCCTTGTCTGATATGTCGCATATCAAGTCTAGGGGTGGTAAACGTCAGACCCCAATAACCGATAAGTCGTGCCGATGTGAGGCTCATAACGGGTCGAGAAACTACTGGTAACACTTACCAGCAGATCTCTGATCAGCCCTGGCCAGGGACTTCCCTGTTACGGCCAATCGAGCACAGCGCAACATCAACCCCCAATACCGGGAGAGACGAAACCCCTCCTATCGCTCATTGCCTCCATGTGACTCGGGACTGTACCCAAAGACCACCGTTTTGCACGCCCTCATGGACGTGGTAAGGTGGAGATCAAAGCACAGTGGGAATCACACAAGACTCTATGACGATCTCGGGTCTACAGACTAACCTGCACAAGTGTCACCTGAGAACTGCCATCTGACGTGAGGTATAATACCATCTGGGAGTTCTCGGCGAGTCCGTCCAGTGTACCCATTCTCCACTGAGCACCCGTATACCATCTCTGATGTCAAACACCAATGGATATGGGATCATCCATCGCCCATCTCATGGGTCGAGAAGCATATACGCTAGTCTACACTGGTATATCGATGCCCCGTCTCGATACACCCACGACTAGGGACCTTGAAGGATGTACCTATGGACTACCATGTCCCACTAGTATGATCTGCATCACAGTCCAGGTAGTCAAGTACACATCCTAAGGGCTTTACCAACATGTAACTATAAGACAGTTTAAAGAGACTAGTGTACATGTTAAGTTAAAGAGCAACCAGATAGCATACTATCATATCGAGCAAGAAAGTCATCTCTATATATGTCCAAGCATCCAATATAATATACATCATCTGTACAATACTGGCCTCTAGGGCATACATACAACTAACAATCTCCCACTTGCACTAGGGCCAGCTGCTGTAGTATCGCATACCGAGCATCCCGAAGAGTCTCTCAAACTGTATCTGGGGAATGGTCTTCGTGAGTAGATCCGCCGTGTTGTTCTTCGTGTCAACTCTCCTGACCTCGATCTCCCGGTGATCAACTATCTCCCGGATCAGGTGATACCGCCTCAGAATATGCCTGGATCACTGATGGGACCTGGGTTCCTTGGCCAAAGCCACCGCTCCATTGTTATCGCAATACAGAGGTATTGGACGCTCAATGGATGGAACCACTCCAAGTTTAGTAATGAACTTCTTGATCCAGACAGCTTCTTTAGCAGCATCGTTGGCAGCGATGTATTCAGCCTCCATCGTCGAGTCTGCCACGGTTTCCTGCTTGGAACTCTTCCAGCTAACCGCCCCTCCGTAAAGGGTAAAGACAAAGCCCGACTGCGACTTAGAGTCGTCCTTATCACTCTGGAAGCTCGAATCGGTAAAGGACTCCACTTGGAGTTCTCCGTTACCATACACCAAGAGCATCTCTTTAGTCCTTCGCAAGTACTTGAGAATGCTCTTCACAGCTGTCCAGTGATTCTCTCCAGGATCAGCTTGATACCTGCTCACTACACTTAGTGAGTATGCTACATCGAGTCTGGTACATAGCACCGCGTACATGATAGAGCCTACTGCCGAAGCATAGGGTATCCCTTGCATGCGAGCTCTCTCCAAATCAGTCTTGGGAGACATCTCTTTGGAGAGAGTGACTCCAGAGATCGTGGGCAAATTCCCACGCTTGGATTCTTCCATACTAAACCTCTTTAGTATGGTGTCAATGTACCTGGATTGGGACAATCCCAGTATCCGTTTGGATCTATCTCTATAGATCCTAATTCCCAATATGCTGGAGGCATCACCAAGATCTTTCATTGAGAATCTTTGTGATAAGAAGAGCTTGACCGATTGCAGCATAGGAATATCATCTCCTATCAAGAGTATGTCGTCCACGTACAATACGAGGAAGACAACCTTACTCTCTGCCACCTTCTTGTAAATACAAGGTTCATCTGGATTTTTGACGAAATCAAACTCTTTGATAACGACATCAAAGCAGATGTTCCAACTCCGCGATGCTTGCTTTAATCCATAAATGGATTTAAGCAGCTTACACACCTTCCCGCAGCTCCCACTGTCTACGAAGCCCTCTGGCTGAGTCATGTACACGCACTCTTCTAAATCACCATTTAGAAAGGCGGTCTTAACATCCATTTGCCAGATTTCGTAGTCATGATATGCAGCGATGGCAAGCATGATTCGGATGGATTTAAGCATAGCCACTGGAGAAAAGGTTTCGTCATAGTCCACACCTGGTCTTTGACGAAAACCTTTTGCAACAAGTCTAGCTTTGAAAGTCTCCACTTTCCCATCTACACCAAGTTTCTTCTTGAAGATCCACTTGCTCCCAATGGGTTTTACCCCTTCAGGAGCAACTTCCAAAGTCCATACTTTGTTGGTGTACATGGATTCCATCTCGGACCGCATAGCATCCAGCCATTTCACTGAGTCCCTACTCGTGATGGCCTGCTCGAAGCTAGTTGGGTCATCATCCTCCATGATGCAATCTTCGCTTCCACCGTCAATGAGAAAACCGTAGTATCTCTCAGGTGGACGAGAAACCCTGCTAGATCGGCGGAGAGGCTGGGGTTCATCGGGTACTACTGAATCCTCTAGTTCTACTAAATCTTCAGTTATAGTTTTTGTTGCTGGAACCTCTTCCAGTTCTACCTCAATGCCACTAATCTGTTTCATGAAAACCTTTTTCTAAGAAAGTGGCATGTCGAGAAACAAACACCTTTTGTTCCTCGGGGTGGTAGAAGATATACCCTTGTGAATTTTTGGGATATCCTACAAACTTACATAAGACTGATCTTGCTTCGAGTTTGTCCGGATTTTGTCTTTTGACATAGGCTGGACAACCCCATATCTTAACATACTTAAGAGATGGTCTCTTCCCTTTCCATATCTCATATGGAGTGGTAGGCACTGATTTGGTAGGAACCATATTCAATAGGTGTATGGCTGTCTCAAGCGCATACCCCCAGAAGGAAATAGGTAACTCAGCTGTACTCATCATTGAACGCACCATATCTAATAGGGTGCGATTCCTTCGTTCCGATACACCGTTGTGCTGTGGTGTATAAGGTGGAGTAAGCTGAGAGAGAATCCCATTCTCTTTTAGATAATCTTGGAACTCATTGCTCAAGTATTCTCCTCCTCGATCAGATCGAAGGATCTTAATACTTTTGCCCGTTTGGTTCTCTACTTCTTGCTTATATTCTCTGAATTTCTCAAAAGCTTCAGACTTGTGTTTCAATAGGAACACATGCCCGTATCTAGAGAGATCGTCAGTGAATGTAATGAAGTAGGAAGAACCGTTCCTGGCATGGGTAGACATGGGACCGCATACATCACTATGTACCAGTCCTAAGAGTTCAGTAACTCTTTCTCCGTGTCCACTAAACGGAGCTTTGGTCATTTTCCTTTGAGACATGAATGGCAAGTATCATAAGATGATAATTCGAACGGATTCAAATAACCATCCTTATGTAACTTAGCCAGTCGTGTCGCATTGATATGACCAAGTCTACAATGCCACAAGTAGGATTTGTTTATTTCTGAATTTTTCCTCTTGTGTGTGTTTTGTATATTGAGGACTGTATTTTGATTTAGAATGAATATGCCATTATGTAACGAGCCTGATGCAATCAACTTTTGATCTAGGAATATGTTCATAATATTATCCTGTACTACAAAATTATATCCTTCTTTACTCAATAAAGAAACTGATATAATGTTGCACATCATGTTCGGTATATAATAGCACTCATTCAGAATCATTGTATCACCACTTGGTAATACTAGGTGATATTCGCCAACTGCTTTGGCTGCAACATTTGCACCGTTCCCTACTTGAACGGAATGATCACCTTTACCCAGTTCTCTACCTTTCCGTAACCCATGTAACTGCTTACATATGTGGGATCCTGATCCGGTATCTAATACCCAGGACGTAGGGTGAGCTGAAAAACAGTTCTCAATAACTAACACACCCGAAGAAGATGCATCAACATGCATGTTCTTTTGGGCGGCTTGAGAATCTAGATATTCTCCTATTCCCTGTTCAGTCTTATAACTCTTATAAGAAAAAACGGGTCCAACGTTCCCCTGCACAGTATAACATGCGGGTTCGGTCAATACATCCATATTATTATCTTTATTAGGGCATGACATGGTCGCTACCTGGAGAGAGAGAGAAGAAAACACTTTAGCGTATGCTCTTGCAAGATCAGATTGGTTATTATCTTATCTAATCAGGATGGCTCCCACTGGTTTTTATCAAATCTTCCTTCAAACCCTAAAAGGAAAGACTAGCCGGGATTAATTACACACTACAAGTTCGCCAATCTTTCAGCCAGGCCAGTGTCGGTACTTTGAGGGAGGTCCCCCGTGCTTTCGCACGAACCTAATTAATGTAAACCTCGTTTTCCCAGAGGCGTAACCCCGTTGACACCTTTCTAGACACCTACTTGATTAGCTAATTGCAATGTGTAAAACTCTTCCAGGAGTAACTCTTACTCGCAGTGGGTATCGGGATCCAACTATCTCATAGAAGGTATGCAATCTCATTGCAAATTTCAACACTTGAAATTCCCAATAATATTTCACCCCTAGTGTTCTATGACCTTGACGAATGCCAAACAACCCATAGTCCACTAGTCAAGTTCAACCCGTACATTTCTTGATTGAATTAAACCCACCCGCACGACTCTTGAAAAATGCCAAACAACGCCGTACGAATACCCTAATCCAATCTGCATCATATGCATAAGCAGATAAATACTAGTTAGCTACCGTACACTACGCCTTGACGAATGCCAAACTACCTAGCACGAATACTAAGTAGTACTTATCTGAAATGACGGAGGGCTACGCAGGTTTTCAGAAAACCTATTGCGTAATGAACTTGATATCGTTGTAGGATCAAATGAAGTTTTGAAATGGAATGATTTTGAGGCTTTTCTAGTTTTGCTAAAGGGGTCACTCCCTGTGAAGGGATCGTCGGCCATTTCCTCGTCGAATGAGGTGCTGGACATATCATATATATCACTATGCAAAGCAGAAACTATAGAAGCAATCAAAAACAAACCGAGTGTGTAGCATCTGCCAGTTATTGCTAAAGGAGTTACTCCCGGTGAAGGGATCTCGGTCCTTTCCTCATCGAATAAGGTGCAGGGTATATCATATATACCGCTATGCAAAGCAAGAACTGTAGCTACCTGTTTTATTTAAAATTTGATTCTACAACATCTTAGGTTTCTTTTCTTTCATTAATCGCATTAATGAAGTCCCATCATTTAAGTCACCTAAACATCACAGATAAATACGACGTACACTTATGCCATCCGCATTCGCCTGGATGTCCCCTCGTGCACCGTTAGGTTAGATAACTAACGACAGAGCAGGGCAGGGCTAGTGCGGGTGCAAAACATAAGTAACGTCTATATAATATATCATATATACTATATACAGTATCTATCACAGAACATCACATGATCACATCACAGATATCGCAGCAGAAAATATCATATGAAATATTGGATATACTAGGACGTCCGTGTTTTCAATACGAGCCAGTATAAAACACGGATTCCACGGTCGTGATGAATAGCCAATCCCACACCCCTAGACCCCTACGAGAGCGACAAGCAACCCTACCAATTCTAGGGTTAGGAGACCCGGACTCGACTCCTCGAGATGGTCTCCCACTGGACCCTAGAACCCGGTTACTTGTGCTCCCCTCCTTGGGTCTATCCTAGTGCAGAAAAGTAAATAATATACAAAAGGTGACAGCTTCCGCAACCTGGAAGTGCCCCAAATAAAAGAATATTACATACAAGTTTTTACATGAATGAAGATGGAAAAACACTCATCTCACATAAAACCCCCCCGGCTATTCAAACACGACAATCCAATATAACATATCCAGCAACACATAACATCACATGTCATCAACGTAAGTAAGTATGCATACCCCAATTGTCGTTGACGTATAGCAACGAAACCGGCGATATCAACATACTATACTTACGGTCACAGAAAAGAAAGTGTAAAACTACAACAGTTGGAATCCGCAACCTCTTTAGACATCACATGCCTAACACTTATAAACCCCGCATTTTAGTCCCATTATCGAAAACACTTTTCAATATGAAGTGAGACTAAACCGCTAGATTTACAATATTCATTCAGTTATCTCATAACTGTGTGTGAATTCCAATTATTGTATCCCATTCTGGATAAATAGACAGTATTAAAGTTTTCGAACGACCGATCAAATACCCAAGATTCACTAAAGCTCAACACTTGAGCGAAGTTCAAAAACTTGGAGTGTGACACAGTAGTAGCGGTCCAGCCGTAGAAGGGTCAAGCCAACGCCTCACATGTGGCATGCCGTACTGCCCCAAACCCTAAGGTTCAAAGGGCAGTTCAAGACGGTCACATAATCGAGTTAAGGTTTGTTGTCTTCTAGAGGGACCACCGCAAAAAGACTTGCACGTATCTCCAAAGTATTTAAACCCCGTGAAAAGTGAGCAAATGATACTCGTTCAAACACTTCACTACTTTCTAATTTACCCGGAAAAGTCACAAAATCAAAATTCCGATCGAACAGACGAGTCCAAAAACATCTCCAGAATTTTTCAGCACCAAAAACAGATTAAAAATATCCTAAAAATTATACTAGCAGAAATAGACATTACAGCATAAAAATTATACATTGACAGAGGTGTACGGCCGCGGAACCGCGGCCTAATCAAGCTTATGCCGCGTTTCCGCGGCAGTAATGAGGGATCATGGAAATATTTTTATGCCGTAATTCTTATTTTTTCCTGCTGTAATTTTTACATATTTTTAATTATTAAAATAACCAGATTTTGAAAAAAGTCCAGAGAGCATGCTAAAAGCCGTATTTTCGGTTCGATCGGACTTTTAACTTCGTAAAAAGGGCGCCTAATGTTCTAGGTCGGCTCTGATACCAATGTTGGGTTAGCATAGCACCTCATGAAGGGTTTGGAAGCATCACATGAACCAAATATGTAGTCTTTAGGGTGCTAAGCTAATGAACAAAGAATCGTTCCTAGAATCGATTAGGGTTTCAAAATTTTCATATCGACATATGAAAGAAATGCTAGGGTTTAGAGAGTACAACCTTTGTAGCTCCCTACGCTAGACTCCTCGGCTACTCGGGGTTTGAAAGAACTTCGCTTGAACTCCTCGACGTCACCGATGATCCACCCGGAGTCCGCTTTGTTCAAGCTTGCGACCTTTTCCGATCAAGTGAACGAAATCGAGTCAACACTCCAAACAAGTGGGCTAGGCTTGTGTAGAATGGTGTTGTGGTTCTCTTTCTCACTTAAAAATCCTAACTTGTTGATTATATAGCTCACTACAAATTTCTAGAGAGCTATGAAGGAGGAGGAAGAAGATGATGGCAACAATAGAAGATGATAAGTTCAACCACTAAAAGAAAAATGGAAAATATATCAATATATATTTTCTATCTATCATTTCTAACCATGGTTGAATCATTATTGTACTATATTTAAAACACAAAAGGAAACTTAACCTAAGGTTAAATGGTGGGTGAGAGTGGTTAGGTCAAAGGAAGAGTGTAGAAGAAATCAATAATGAACCCTTTTGTTTCCTTTTATGTTATTTTTGTATAAATACAATAATAATTCATAAAAAATACCATGGTGTGAGTCTTATATTGCCACCATTTTCATATACATCCAACCATGATAAATGTATGTATGCATGTATGTATGTATACACATCCATATGTGCATGAAAGGAGAAAGAAAGAAAGACATGCATGCATGCATACATCCATCCAACACAAGAAAGGAATTCAAGTGAGAAGCTAATGGTTAAATGATAAATCAACACTTGATTTATCAATCCGGCCATATCACATACGACCCCTACCAAAAGCATGCCGCCCGATCAATATACGGTATTCTATACGCGCATTTTAATCGGGTCCATACGCATATCGCATATGCGCACCACAACGTTTCGCCTGGACTAGAAAACTCCATTGTGGGACTCTGAGACTCGTCAATACGCCGGCAGTGGGTGATGATCATATCAAGCACCCCCAAGCCGCAAGCGGTCAGCTAAACGTAACGGCCACCCGGGTATTGAACGATTAGAAGAGAACAAGCGAACCTGCTACAATTCCCGTCGAGCCGATTGGCGACACTTCCTGTACAATCCGGTCTCCTCGTCTGATATGTCGCATATCAAGTTTAGGGGTGGTAAACGTCAGACCCCAATAACCGATAAGTCGTGCCGATGTGAGGCTCATAACGGGTCGAGAAACTACTGGTAACACTTACCAGCAGATCTCTGATCAGCCCTGGCCAGGGACTTCCCTGTTACGGCCAATCGAGCACAGCGCAACATCAACCCCCAATACCGGGAGAGACGAAACCCCTCCTATCGCTCATTGCCTCCATGTGACTCGGGACTGTACCCAAAGACCACCGTTTTGCATGCCCTCATGGACGTGGTAAGGTGGAGATCAAAGCACAGTGGGAATCACACAAGACTCTATGACGATCTCGGGTCTACAGACTAACCTGCACAAGTGTCACCTGAGAACTGCCATCTGACGTGAGGTATAATACCATCTGGGAGTTCTCGGTGAGTCCGTCCAGTGTACTCAGTCTCCACTGAGCATCCGTATACCATCTCTGATGTCAAACACCAATGGATATGGGATCATCCATCGCCCATCTCATGGGTCGAGAAGCGTATACGCTAGTCTACACTGGGATATCGATGCCCCGTCTCGATACACCCACGACTAGGGACCTTGAAGGATGTACCTATGGACTACCATGTCCCACTAGTATGATCTGCATCACAGTCCAGGTAGTCAAGTACACATCCTATGGGCTTTACCAACATGTAATTATAAGACAGTTTAAAGATACTAGTGTACATGTTAAGATAAAGAGCAACCAGATAGCATACTATCATATCGAGCAAGAAAGTCATCTCTATATATGTCCAAGCATCCAATATAATATACATCATCTGTACAATACTGGCCTCTAGGGCATACATACAACTAACACAACCTTCTTTCTTTTCTCTTTCTTACATTATGGGTACCCCACCTCATAAATCTCTTGCCGAATTTTGGTATCCTGAACCTAACTTTGACTCGTACGTCAATTGTTTCGGTCGATTTAAGGACGATCCCTCCATACCCAGAATTTCTTTGAAAGATCAAATAGAAGCGTCTAGGAGAAACAGTTCGACGTTGCAACCCACTTTGTGTCAACCATGTCAACCTTCACTACCTTCGTACGTTGATACCACTTTTTCGAGTCCTGTTGTAACTCCTAAACCGATGTCTATTGCTGAGTGTATCGCACAATCTCGTAGCCGATCTTTCACTCCTCTCCATACATCCCGTTCTAGGGATCAACAAGTCCATTCACCTTTTTATACAAATGTTTATCCTACTCCTGTCCAACCATCCAATTCCTACCAGTCCTACCCGACTTTCCTACCTTCACTAGATATTGCTTCTACACAGCCAATTGGGAGTTTCACGTATCCAAACAATTTCGAATCTTTTTCCGAAACCCCTTCACACCCCATGTCTAGTTTGGAATAGTCGTTGGAAGCTTATATTTTAGCAACAAACAAAATGATAAGGAATGTGGATGCGTCCATGACTGCCCTTATGCAACCTAGTGAACCGGCAGCTAGTTTCCACCTAAATCCAAATTTTCCAATGTATGAGGAAGCGGTTGGACAGAGTGAGAATTTGAGAGGAGCGAGTGATTTCTACACATTTCCAAATCAAACCTACCCATACCCAATTGAATCTCACAACTCCGGTTTTCCATCGATTGTCCCAAATGATTCACAAGTTACAAACAAAACATCTAACGAGTTGTGTGACTTTGTAGTGCTTGATTTTCCAGATTGTGAAGAATCCCTTTCGAGTGAAACCACACCTAACCCTTTTGAACTTTACACCTCCACTCTAGAACCTAAATTGATAAATATCCATGCTTTTGATGAGGTGTCAGAAAAAAATGATTTTCACTTGATTGAGGATATAGACTCCGGGAATATTTCGGATGATGAACCTGTCGATTTGATTGAAATTTTATGTCCAATCCATCATCCCGAGTCATTAATTGTTTCTCCCGAACTTCATATGCGTCTTTATTTTGATGATAATGGCATGTATGAGCTAAATATTGAGGAGAATTATGAGGATAGTATTGAGGAGAGTATTGAGGTCGAACCATTTTTGTTTGATGTGTCATATTTTCCTATTCATCCTCCTGAACCTTTAACTGTTATATCACCCTCCCTCCTTTCCATCGTTCCGACCACGCACAAGATCACGCTTGAAGATTGAGCTTGAAAAATTTCCCTTTGAATCTGACACAGTTCTCACAGCCGATAACACTTACGAGTGTTTCACTTTTTCGGACGATATTGAAGACTCACCGCCCGAGTTTGAGTACTTTGAATTTTCAAATGAGTTAGTTGAACCATCAGACTTGGTTGCTTCCAGTCGTTTCGAACCATTTATGGAATCTTTCAAGTTCGAGACAGTTTACTACGGTGAGAATGAGACTATCCCTAATTCACTCCCTTTCATCCTTCCTATTGCTCCGACCTTGCAAGAGACCGTTACGTTTTCATCTCCAATACCAAGTTCGACGTACCCATGTTTGCTCACGAATCTTGAGGGATTTAATCTCATTTTTCTGCGGGTCGATAGATTAGCACAATCGCTTTTTGCACATCGGTCATTATAAATTGTGCTAATTTACACACTCCATCCCCACCCTCAAATTCGTATTCCCACTTTCTTTGGTTCTTCTAATCTTCCTCTAATGATACCGAGTGTTGATGAATCACAATCCGATATTTTGAGTTCGATAATTTTCAATTGGACCTTCGATGAAAGTTTTGAAGATATTTTCGACGACGAACTCGCATTCTTAAATGATATGGTTTTTGTGATTAATCAACCTCCACTCGAAAAAGTAGAACCACTATTATTTCTTCCCCTCCGCCATTCTCCTCCATCGAGACCGTATCCCGTTTCTACCTCCACACGGTCTCGTGTGCTTCTCATTTCTTTTCTTTACACTCCATTCTTTCACCAACCCTACCATTATCACGATAGAATTTTTGAATGGTTGATGCTAACTTTTGGTCTGTGTAAGGCCTTGTATAGTTTGATTTTTCTCCTCCCTAACTCTGAACTTTAACGATGTTTTACTTAAGTTTGGGGGGAACCTTGTTGTATATATATTTTGTTTTTCTTTTAACAATAAAAAAAAAATTATAAATAAATAAACAGGGGAGTGCCGACATTTTAACCCTCTTGGTGTAGCATGACAGTGAGGACACTGTCAAGTTTAAGTTTGGGGGTATGCTCGGTAAGCCTTCTTCCTTCGCATTCATGTGTATATTTTTTGCATTTGCATACTTATTTCAAAACCCATAAAAATTGAAAAATTCCAAAAATTATAAAAATTAAAGTATTCAATTTTGGCCTTATTTGACTTGAGTTTGACAGATAGGTTAACTAGTTAGGAACAACTAGATCTTAGACTTAGTAAATTAAAAACCCTAAAAATAACTTTCCTTAAAGTTTAACCGTAGAAAGTATATGTCTTTGTAGTTTATTTAGAAAAAGGCAAATTTTGAGTTCACTTCTTGGGCTAAGTTGAAACAAAGGAAAAGTATTGATATTTCTATTAGAGTATAAGTTTGAAAAATAATTCCTAGCTTAAGTCTAGATTCTGAAAATGTATACCCTACAAATTGCACAATCACGCAACTTGAAACTTGGAATAGTAGAGGAGACCTTGAAATGCTCTTGTCTAAAGTCCTTAGTACGATGAAAAATAAAATAAAATAAAAAAAATACAAGTGTGAATAAAAAAAATGAACACTGGTTTTTGTGATTACTTAAGGCAAAAAAATAGAAAAATATTTAGCAAGGGTGCTTCATCACCTAGTGCCTTAGACCAACTGGTTTGGGAGTCACTGCTAAAAAGCCTTGGGTGTTGCAAGACTAGGAAGTATGCTTTAAAGTGCAAACGCATGTTGTAATCGGTCATTGGTACCTCAAGAAGTATTAACGGTCGCATGAAGGATGTGTAAGCAAAATTCATTTAAAAATTCACCAATTAAGAAGTACTTTGGACAACGGACAAGAGTATGATTGGTTGATTTGAATTTCCAAGTGTAGGGGTGATATATACACACACGTAGGGGTATATGATTGGAGTTTAGATGAGAGAAAGGAGTGAAGAATAGAACTTGTATCTTTAGTAGAGTTGATAAAAATTCCTAAGTGGAGATGGAACCCTAGAAGGAAAACTTAAGAGATGCCGAAAGCTAAGTAGGTCTGCAGAACATATATAATCTTAAGTTAAATGATGAGGAAGTGTGAAGAATATGGATGGATAATTTACGAGTCAATGATAATAGAATTTCTTGTTAGAAAACCTAATTGGAGAATAAAAGTCGAAAAGCCGAATTGATAGGATTTTGTGGGTAGTATCCGCTGAAAACCCTCCGGAGACAACACTCCTCCTACTAGGGACACCTAGAAGTTTAACGGCTTGTTGCACGAGCTTAGTGCAATCGCGTTTCCCTGCGAAAGTGAGGTTAGGTTTTTGTCGAGAATAAAACTAGGTTTGCTCGAGGACGAGCAAAAGATAAGTTTGGGGGTATTTGTTCATATCATAATATTGCATTATTATATTCCCCATTCTTATGCCTTTTACAAATAAACAGGTGCTTTTGACCCATGTCTGCTACGTATTACAGGTTACAGGTTCTTGGAGCAAAAACAGTGAAAACAATGAAAAGAAAATGCAAAGTGAGACTACGAATGATAAATGTTGAAATCTTGACCGCGCTTACATTGTGAGGAACAATGAACAACAGTTCATCGAGTATAAAGGCAGCGACACGAAGAAACGGTAAAAGTCCACTACAATGTTCACTGGAAAGATCTGGAAGAGAACGAGAAAACATTATGAAGAACTAACCGCAGAAATAGGAAGCCAAAGTCACCAACAATCAGCCCAAGAAAAACCAGAAGCCGAGTCCATCATCTGGCCACAGAACCGCGGCCAAACATTGGCTGCGGCCGCGGTTCCGCGGCCGTATTGCGCAATTAGGAGTTAAAAATCTTACCATAATTCAAGGCGGCTCTGACTAGTCTTCCTAGGGGTATTTTTGTAATTGCAGACGTGCGGCAATTGTAAACCTAGGGTTTTCTATGTCCTATAAATAGAAGCCCAATTACTTGTATTAGGCATGCCTCCTTTCATTAATAAAATTCAGATTTCTTTGGAGAGCATCAATTTGTAAGTTCTTAATTTATTTTCTGCCCTAGGTTAAATTTCTTATCTGCCCTAGTTAAATTTAATTCCTTGCCCTAGTTAGATCTTTTATTCTCTGCCCTAGATAAATGTTCTTCAATTCTCTAATGAGCGAGTAGTCTCCTCGCTTGTTATGGTTAGATTTGGGGAAGGTTTGAGAGATGAAGATCTCTCATCCCTTTCTTGCTCATCATATATAATTATAGGACTCCATGCATACTTTCATATTCCGCTCCCTACGGCACTCTACCCACGAGGTAACGGTGATACCGTAGTATAAATGCCCGATTGTGATTGTTTTCCATGGAGATTAGGGTAAGGATTGATAAAGTAAGGACAAGAAGCTAGAGGAAGAAACATCTTCCCGATGGTTCTAATCCCCTCTATTAATAATTACCATAACTCCTAATAGATCTTAATATGGGTATAGAAAGCGGTGAGATTTAATGACTTTCCAAACTTAACCTAGACCTAACCCTAGCAAGATTTAGATCTAGATTAATTTAGTTTTTAGATTTAATCAATCCGGCTTCCATCGGAATTAACTCGTAAGAGCGATTAGGAAATTCACAACATCCCTGTGCACCGACCCGTACTCACCGGCTAGCTACCAAGTGACGCCGTTCTTGATTGCGGTTAATAAGTATTTTTGAGATCAATCAAGGCACGGCATTGCAAAAAATACGGGTTAGTCACATTTAGCGTTTGACAGCGAACATGTAAAGAATCCTGCAAAGATAGAATAGTGGATGCGTTGGATTTGAGAAATAAGGTGGTAAGAAATACGTACCGATGTGTTTTGGATTAAGAAACCCTCGTTTGAATTAAATCCGAATAGCTTGGAAAGTTCGCTTGTGCGGGTCAAACTCCCCGGATCTTTGGCACTGTACTTCACAGTCACCTTAGCTTTGAATGTACACTTTGCTCCACACGATCGCAGTTCGCAAATCCGTCAAAATCTGAAAATGTCGGAGAAACGGATTATTAGTGCGGAAAAGCGATATGAATGCCTAAACTCCTACATATATATAATTATAAAAATCAAAAAATAAAATTGGGAAAATAATAGAACACTGGAGCATAGAACAAAATTTTGGAGCAAATGGAGATGACCTGGCTGGCGTTGCCGGGTATATGGAGGATCTCGCCGGATGAAGTTCTGAATTTGGGCCCCAAACTTCTTCAGATATCTAAGTGTTCTACTAGTGTCTCAATGTTACTGTTTAACTTTTCTAATTAGTCCCAGAATGCTAGCAGGTCAAAAATCCAAAGAGCAAAAAGTTAGAAATTTCATTTTTGTTTTTAAATTTTTTTTTGATTTTTTAAATTTGTCTTAGAATGGTGTTAGATTTATAAACAAGATGTACGTAGATTAACCCGAAATAACAAGAATAAAAACGTTACCGTCTCCCCGGCAACGACGCCATTTAATTAGCACGCTTTGGCCGTGTCGTTTTAAAAAGAATTTGAAATAACCGCAATAAAAAACGGTGTCGTGTGTAGCTAGCCGCGATGATTATGGGTCGTCCGCAGGGAGATGGTGTGTTTTGCGTTCTTGTTATAACGAGTTAATACAAGGTTCAGAACGGTTCGTTTCTAACCTAAGTGTTGTGTATGCAAAGTATAAGTTGTTTGGAATAGAGATAGGTTAGTGTAAGTTAGGAAAGTCTGTACTCAATCCTTTGTGCCGAGCTTGACTATTGAAGCTAGATTAATCGGCAGCAATATTGATTAGGGTGCTTAAGCACGGTATTTGTGAAATCCGGCTTATTAAGCCTTGTCCGTCCGTTCTTGTCTCTTGACTTTCGCCTCCGGCCAAATCGAACGTAACCGGTCATGGTTAGGGATCACTGATACCTTGGTAGGGTAGGGTGCCTAACAGAGTGATTGCGTAAGGTTTGGACGGAGTTCAATTGGAAAATATCGGGCAAAGGAAATGAGCAAAGAAAATCTTAACTTACAACACCATTCTCTTTCCTAACGACACCATATTCACAAACCATCAAAACAACAAAAAGAAAGAGCAAATGAAATGATAAAAAAGGAATAACACAACATTGCAAGTAAGTAAATGGCAAGAATAAATTGCAAGTAAGTAGAAGATAAGGAATAAAATAGCAAGTAAGTAAAGAGATAGAAAATACTAAGAACCCAAAAGCACAAATGAAAGCTTTATTAATTCCAAGCGATGATACAAACCTTGAGTTCAATAACCAAAACTTAAACTTGCAAGCTCAATGAAGAGGTTGCAAGATCAAGGGCAGGCAAAGAACTCAAGGTAAACTAGCTATGTACAAGAACTAAAACAAAATGGAAAATAAAAAAAGAGTTGTGTATCCAAGTATGAGCCCCCTTACCTTGCTCACTGATATATATTTATAAGACCAAAATAAGATTAAACAAACAATAAAAATAAGATGATGTGACAGCAAGGGATGGATAGAAGAAAATTGGGGCTAATTGGGCAAGCAAAAACCGGTGGTGCCGGACTTTTGAAGACTTTCGCCGGCCAAATGTTGGACTTTAGGGCTCGTGTTTGTTCTATGATGATGTGTTCTCTTGAAAATTCCACTTGTGCCGTTTGATTTGTCTATATGAACCTGGTCTGCATTCAGGGATTTGGAGGGAACATATAGCTTTATATCACATCACAACTTTTTAGCATTTAAAACACATCACCTCACTTGTGCCCACCATGTGCCATGTGCAGCCCCACCATGGTCCATGTGCCAAAGAGTTATGTGCACACTTGTATTGTGTTGGACCAAAATTGTGTACACATTTATTTGTTGCAAAAGAACTCTTTGGATATCGATCGGTTTGCAGTGTCGGCTCACAAACGTTATATCCGTGATTTTGAGTGTGTTTCCTGTATTGTGTCACGGATACCTGTAATATGTATTTACTGAGCAGACACTGGTTAATAGTACCGATATATAACTAAACAGATAATGAATGAGTGGTATTGAAATGCAGTTTTCTGTGATAAATAGTTGTATATAGTATATTATCTGAGTTATCTTTATCTTAATATGTGTATTTCTTTCTCTTGCTGCTTTATATTGTTTACACATATTGATAAAGACTCGATACAGTAGTATACTATTTTAGTTTGTCTTTATCTTAACATGTGCATATGTTATACTCGATATCACATATGGCGGATACATGTTGATAGAGCCCGCAGGATTTTGCTTGACTACCAGCATTATGATGGTGATCATACTTGTGGGAGCTGGGTATCCATAAGCACATCCTTAAAGGACCCAAGTCGTATGAATATCGAAATCGGGAATCGATATTCCAGAGTAGACTTGTGTGTACTGTTAGTTGTATGTATGCCTTAGAGGCTATTGTTGTACATGATTGTATATTATAATGGATGCTTGGACATATATAGGGAGGAATTTCTTGCTCGACATGATAGTATGCTATCTGTTACTCTTTATCTTAACATGTTGACTAGTATTGTGATACTGTCTTGCTCTCACATGTTGGTAAGGCCTTAGGATGTATACTTGACTACCAGGATTATGACGCAGATCATACTAGTGGGGCCAGGGCAGTCCACAAGTTCATCCTTTAATTGTTCCTTGTCGAGGGTGTATCGAGACGAGGCATCGATATTCCATATTAGACCAGCGTATACGCTTCTTGACCTATTTGATTAGCAATGGATGATCCCATACCCATTTGAACAGGACTCGCCGAGAACTCCTAGATGGTATTATACCTATCGTCAGATAGCAGTTCTCTGGTGACACTGGTACAAATTAGTCTGTAGACCGAGATCGTCATAGAGTCTTGTGTGTTTCCCACTGTGCTTTGATTTCCACCTTACCACGGCTCTACTGAGTCATGCAAACAGGTGGTTTTTGGGTACAGTCCCGAGTCACATGGAGGCAATGAGTGATAGGAGGGGTTTCGTCTCTTCCGGTATTGAGGGTTGATGTTGCGCTGTGCTCGATTAGCCATAACAGGAAATCCTTGGCCAGGGTTGCTGTGATTTACTGGTAAGTGTTACCAGTAGTTTCTCGAACTATTATGAGCCTCACATCGGCACGACTTATCAAGTTATTGGGGTCTGACGTATACCACCTCTAGTCTAGATATGCGATATATTAGACGAAGAGACCGGGCTGTACGGTAGTGTTACTTATTGGATTCACGGGAGTATGAGCAGGCTTGCTTGCTGATCTTCTGATCCCTCAATACCCGGGTAGCCATTACGTGCAGTTAGTACCGCTAACCGCTTGTAGGAAACTGAAATTATCATTACCTATTGCTGGCGTATTGACGAGTCTTTAGAGTCCTACACAGAGATTTCTTGGCTCATGCGAAACGAAGTAGAGCACATATGTGATATGTCAGGGACCGAGATTAATACGTGTATGTGATACCGTATTCTAATCTCTCGATATATGATATCGGTCGGTTATATATGATATAGCTGGGTTATCGAATCAAGTGTTGATTCGATAAGTTGATATAAATGATATTAGTCGGTTATATGTGATATAGCCGGATTATTAAATCAAGTGTTGATTTAATATTTTAATGCATAATTATATATTTGATATATTAACATACATTAACTAATATTAGCTCACTTAAGGATTTCTTTTTCTCACTTATACTTTTAATATATATGTGATATGTATTATTATATGTATTTCTTTGTGTCATGCTTGATGATAATTGTACATGGGTTTATGAGACTCATACCATAACATATATAATTAAGGGTAATTATTTATTTAAGGATAAACAAAATTAGGTGGAAAATTGTCATGGTTAGTAGCTTATAGAAGCTTGTAGAAACCTTGACCGAGTCCACTAATTTTGTTTTACCTTAAGATATTTATTAACCCAACCATTATCTTTAGCCATGATTAAGTCTCTACATTGATAATATATGATATTTTCTCACCCATGGTTGCAATTGACTCTCATTCTATTCACCACTTCATCATTTTTTTCATCTCAAGAGAGCTCTCTAGGTTTTCTTGAGGTGAAGAAAAAGAGTGAGAAAAGTTATTCTAAAGTGAGCAAAATTCCTACTTCATCAATCTACACTAGACTAGCCATTTAGTATAGGTTGTTTGCTTCACTAATTCTCAATTAGTGAAGAGCTAGCTTGAGTTGGAGATTTCTCGACGTAGATCATCTTCGGCCTCGATGTTCTTCAAGCAAGCTTGTTCCTTTCACCTAGTAGAGCCTAACGAGAGTCCGGGAGACTACTACTTGGAGCAAAAGGACCACTACATAGAGCTTTAGAAGTGAAGGACCAGTCTACAAAGGTTGTATTCCTTGTTCACTTAGAGTAAAGTTGTTTACTTTCTTAGTTAAACCCTAATTCTCTAGTTAGATCCTTAGTTTAGGGTTTCTTAGCACTCTAGATTTTTTTTAAAATTGCATGCTTGATGCCTTAGAAAACATAGTGAGGGTGCAAAGGAACCCAGCATATACGTCTCTAGACCCCGACGAGGGGCAGCGATCGGTTCCATAGCCATTGGTGTGATCACCTAAGATTGTATACAGGTGCTCATTGCGGATGAGTACACTGGACGGACTCGTCGAGAACCTCTAGATAGTATTATACCTATCGTCAGATAGCGGTTCTAAGGTGACATGAGTATAGATTAGTCTTAGGACTTGAGTTCATCATTTGTCTCGTGTGAGTTCCCACTGTGATTTGATCACTACCCTACCACGGCTTTACTGATTCGTGCAAACAGGTTTTAGTTTGGTACAGTCTGGAGCCACATGGAGGCAGTGATTGTAGGGTTCCTAGGCACTCTTGTGAAGGTTCATAAGGCATCAAACATGCCCGGATTAATATTTAGACGTGCCGAACAACCCAAAGCCGGGATCTTTGCTAGATTATTAGGGTTTAACATGCAAGATGATAACTTTTATCTAAGTGAGGGATTACAACCTTTGTAGTCCGCTCCTTCACTTCACAAGCTCCGAGTAGAAGTCCCTTTGCCGCGATCCACGATCTCCCGGACTCATGAGAGGCTCCACGACTCGAACGATCCATGCTAGCTTGAAGCATTCCAAATCTCCGATGATCTACCTTGAAGTTGCAAAGACTCAAGCTTTCTCACTCTAAAGAGATGAACACACTAATCTCATGGGCTAGATGAGATGAGGATGAGAGAGTAGTATTTTTGCTTTCTTTTTAATTCATTTTCTCATATTATTTCATCACATAAAGAAAAACTAGCAAGCTTTCTTCAAGAGAGAAGAAGATGATAATGGAAAAGATAAAAATGAATTATATCTTTTGTGATGAATAGAAAACAAAGCTATATGATTGATATATTAACCATGGTCAAGGATGAGTGGATAAGATTGTGTAGAGAATAAACTAGAGTTAGGGTTTGGTTGGGTTAAGAATGTGTCATCCAAAATATCTTAAGAATGATAAAAGAATAAAGCTTCTAGAAGGTGCATGAAGCATCCAACCCTAATCAAACCCTAACCTCAATTAATCATCCTTAAACATGTTTAACAATTAATCATATCATGTCACAATAATATATATCACATATATATTATATATTTGCAACAAAGGAAAATAATACAATTAATATATATCGCATATATATCAATGTATCATCCACTGAGAAAATGAAATAATAAAGCGAGCCAATATTAGATAATGTAATACAATATATCATATATATTATTATACATTAAATCATCGAATCAACACTTGATCCGACGATCCGGCTATATCGAATATTACCGACTAATATATCATGTACCGATTCATCGAATCAACACTTGATCCGATGACCCGGTTCATTTCTAAATATCGCGAGAATATAATACGGTATCCCATATCGCATTATTCTCGGTCCTGCACATATCACATATGTGCCTCTACTCCGTTTCGCCTGAGTCAAGAAACCTCTGTGTAGGACTCTAAAGAATCGTCAATACGCCGGTAGCAGGTGATGATCATATCAAACACCCACAAGCTGCAAGCGGTCAGCTAAACGTAACAGCCACCCAGGTATTGAGCGATCAGAAGATCAACAAGCTAGCCTGTGCGTTCTCCTGTGAATCCAATCAGTAACACTCCCGTACAGTCCGGTCTGTTCGTCTGATATGTCGCATATCAAGTTTAGGGGTGGTATACGTCAGACCCTAGTAACCGATAAGTCGTGTCGATGTGTGGCTCATAACGGGTCGAGAAACTACTAGTAACACTTACCAGTAAATCTCCATATCAGCCCTGGCCAGGGACTTCCAGTTATAGCCAATCGAACACAGCACAACATCAACTCCCTATACCGGGAGAGACGAATCCCCTCCTATCGCTCATTGCCTCCATGTGATTCGGGACTGTACCCAAAAGCCACCGTTTTGCACGCCCTCTTGGACGTGGTAAGGTGGAAATTAAAGCACAGTGGGAATCACACAAGACTCTATGACGATCTCGGGTCTACAGACTACCCTGTACCAGTGTCACCGGAGAATTGCCATCTGACGTGTGGTATATCACCATCTGGGAGTTCTCGGCGAGTCCGTCCAGTATACCCAGTCTCCACTGAGCACCCGTACACCATCTCTGATGTCTAACACCGATGGATATGGGATCATCCATCGCCCATCATATGGGTCAAGATGCGTATACGCTAGTCTACTCTGGTGTATCGTGCCCTGTCTCGATATACCCTCGACTAGGAACAGTTATAGGATGTACTCATCGATTACCGCGGCCCCACTAGTATGATCTCATCATAGTCCCAGTAGTCGAGTACAGATCCTAAGGGCTTTATCAACATATGAGAGTAAAACAGTAAACCAATACAAGTCAACATGTTAAGATAAAGTGAAACCAAATAGCATACTATCATGACGAGCAAGAAAGTCTTCTCTATATATAACCAAGCATCCATTATAATATACATCATATGTACAACAATGGCCTCTAGGGCATATACATAACTAACAGTGATTGATTGTCAGGGATTCGTCTCTCCCGGTATTGGGAGCCGATATCGCACTGTGTCCAGTTTGCTAGAACCATAAGACCTTGGTCAAGACAGTTGAGATTTACTGATAGTTAGATTAGTAGTTTCTCGAATTGGTCCTGAGCCAAATCGACACGACTTATCGGGTCAGTAGGGGTCTGATGTTTACCATCCCCTAGACCCAGTATGCGATACTCTTAGTCGAAGAGACCGGACTGTATGGAGATTGTCATGGATAGACTCAGCAGGGGTTCGGATGAGCTTGCTCGTCGGTCAAACTTTTCGACAGGTACCTGGGTAGCCATTACGTACAGCTAGTGTCGCTGACGTGCTTGTGGTTAAGCCCATTGCTAGCGTACTGTCAAGTTTTTGGAGTCCCATACAGAGGGTTTCTCTGGTTCAGAAGAAATTATGTGGCGGCTGTATATTTATACGTGCAGTGTTTCGATCGAATGATAATACTAGCTGGCTTAGGAATAAGTTGGATTATTAAATCAGGTATTGATTTAATAATTTACAATATACACATTTCGATATGTATATTCTAGTGTCATCCAGGTTTTTCGATCGAGCAGGGTTTTAATCGAATTATAATACTAGCCGGCTTAGAATTAAGATGGATTATTAAATCAGGTATTGATTTAATAATTTACATATACATATTTCGATATGTATATTCTAGTGTTATCCAGGTTTTCGATTGGACGGCTGATGGTACTAGCGGGCTTAGGATTAAGCCGGTTTGTTAAATCAGATATTGATTTAATGCTAGTATTATATTAGTGGTATTATTCTATCTTTTGGGTATTCGTATTTTGGTACGAATACGGGTATGTATATATGGTAGAATGTATTCCGTATTTATACGAAAAACATTCTATGTTAGTTATGTATATGCCCTAGAGGCCATTGTTGTACATATGATGTATATTATAATGGATGCTTGGATATATATAGAGAGGACTTTCTTGCTTGTCATGATAGTATGCTATTTGGTTTCACTTTATCTTAACATGTTGACTTGTATTGGTTTACTGTTTTTCTCTTACATGTTGATAAATCTCTTAGGATCTGTACTCGACTACTGGGACTATGATGAGATCATACTAGTGGGGCCACGGTAGTCGATGAGTACATCCTATGACTGTTCCTAGTCGAGGGTATATCGAGACAGGGTATCGATACACCAGAGTAGACTGGCGTATCCGCATCTTGACCCATATCATGGGCGATAGATGATCCCATATCCATCGGTGTTTGACATCAAGGATGGTGTATATGTGCTCAGTGGAGACTGGGTACACTGGACGGACTCGCCGAGAACTCCCAGATGGTGATATACCATACGTCAGATGGCAGTTCTTCGATGACACTGGTACAGGGTAGTCTGTAGACCCGAGATCGTCATAGAGTCTTGTGTGATTCCCACTGTGCTTTGATTTCCACCTTACCACGTCCAAGAGGGTGTGCAAAACGGTGGCTTTTGGGTGCAGTCCCGAATCACATGGAGGCAATGAGCGATAGGAGGGGATTCGTCTCTCCCGGTATAGGGAGTTGATATTGTGCTGTGTTCGATTGGCTATAACTGGAAGTCCCTGGCCAGGGCTGATATAGAGATTTACTGGTAAGTGTTACTAGTAGTTTCTCGACCCGTTATGAGCCTCACATCGACACGACTTATCGGTTACTGGGGTCTGACGTATACCACCCCTAGACTTGATATGCGACATATCAGACGAAGAGACCGGACTGTACGGGAGTGTTACTGATTGGATTCACAGGAGAACGTACAGGCTAGCTTGTTGATCTTCTGATCGCTCAATACTTAGGTGGCTGTTACGTTTATCTGACCGCTTGCAGCTTGTGGGTGTTTGATATGATCATCACCTGCTACCGGCGTATTGACGATTCTTTAGAGTCCTACATAGAGGTTTCTTGACTCAGGAAAAACGGAGTAGGGGCACATATGTGATATGTGCATGACCAAGGATAATGCGATATGAGATACCGTATTATATTCTCGCGATATTTAGATATGAGCCGGGTCATCGGATCAAGTGTTGATTCGATGAATCGGTACATGATGTATTAGTCGGTTATATTCGATATAGACGGATTGTCGGATCAAGTGTTGATTCGATAATTTAATGTATAATAATATATATGATATATTGTATTACATTATCTAATATTGGCTCGCTTTATTATTTCATTTTCTCACCAGATAATACATTGATATATATGCGATATATGTTAATTGTATTATTTTCTTTTGTTACAAATATATAATATATATGTGATTTATATTATTGTAACATGATATGATTAATAATGAAACATGTTTAGTGGAGATTAAACAAGGTTAGGGTTTGATTTGGGTTAGTTGCTTCATGCACCTTCTAGAAGCTTTTCTTTTGTCATGAGTTAGATATTATGGTTGATATTATCTTATGACTCATTCTTTAACCCAACCAAACCCTAGCCCTAGTTAATTCTCTACAAGGGTTATCCTTGTCATCCTTGACCATGGTTCCATGATTAATCATATATTCATTTCATTATTAATCACAAAAGGATTAACTCGTTTTTCATCTTCATCTTCAACTTTGAGCTTTGAGAAAGCTTACTAGGTTTTCCTTTTGTGATGTTTTCATGTGAGAATTTGATATGGAAAGAAAGCATAAATACTACTCCATCATCCTCATCTAATCTAGCCAATTAGATTAGGGTGTTCACCTCATTAGAGTGAGAGAGCTTGAGTTATAGCAACTTCGACGTAGATCATCGGAGAAAAGGAACACTACAAGCTAGGATCGTTCGAGTTGAGGAGCCTCTCTTGAGTCCGGGAGATCGTGGATCGCGGCGAAGGGACTTCTACTCGGAGTTTAGGAAGCGAAGGAGCGGACTACAAAGGTTGTAATCCCTCACACTTAGTAGTAAAGATATTTACTTGCATGTTAAACCCTAATAATCTAGCAAAGATCCTGGCTTTGGGTTGTTCGGCACGTCTAAAATTTTATTCGGGCATGGTTGATGCCTTATGAACCCTCACAAGAGTGCCTAGGAACCCTACAGTGGTATCAGAGCCTAGCTAGAGCATTAGGCGACGTGTATACAAATTTAAAACTCTGATCGAACCCTGAAACGACGATTTGAACTCCTCTCTGGACATTTTTTAAAACTGTGTTTTTTCTGAATTAAAAATGCTTAAAAATACCAGCAGGGAAATATAAATATTACTGTGCAAAACGAGCCTGCAATCCGTACAGACCGCCGCGGAACCGCGGCCATACCTCGCTTGGGCCGCGGATCCGCGGTCGCACTGTTGAATTGGGCTTTGGGTTTGCAACAGTAATATCCGTAGCTCCTAGTTCATATTTCTGGGTATTTTTAATTTGACTCAAGTGTTAAGTGTTCTGGGGATTATTTTGTATTCATTGATTCGATCGGAAAATTTAATTTCATTATGTTTTCCGGATATTTAGAAACTGTTAAAATGTTCGAACGGATATCATTAACTCATTTTTTCCCGGCACGAAAAACTTTCAAGTGTTGAATTTTTCTTGGGTTTAAATCTTTCAAAAAAACGTGCAAGTAACGCGGTGGTCCCTCTAGAAGAACACAAACCTTAACTTGATTATGTGACCGTCTGAACCGCCTCTAAACCTTAGGGTTTGGGGAAGTACGACGTGCTACATGTGAGGCATTGGCTTGACCTTTCTACGGCTGGACCATCGGTACTGTGATATATTCTGGGATTATTTGAACTCTGCTCAAGTGTTGAGCTATTTAGGAAATTTTGGGTATTTGATTATCCGATCGGAAAGTTTAATACTGTCTATTTATCTGGAATGTGATACAATATGTGGAATTCATATAGTTAGGCATGAAATGCGAAGTATGTGATATTTCGGATTTACGATGTCTAAAGTGATTATGGATTCCAAATATTGTAGTTTTACAATTTCTTTTCTGTGACCGTAAGTGTAGTATGTAGTTGTATTGCCGGTTTTCGTTGCTATACATCAACGACGATCGGTGTATGCATACTTACTTACGTTGATGATATGTGATATTATGTGTTGCTGTGATATGTTATATTGGATCGTCGTGTTCTGAATAGCCGGTTTTTTTTTATGTGAGATGAGGGTTTTTATTTTCATTCATGTAAAATTCATTTGTATGTAATATTCTTTTATTGGGGCACTTCCGGGATGAGGTTGATGTCACCAGCGTATATTATTTACTTTCCCGCATTAGGTAGACCCAAGGAGGGGAGCACAAGTAACCGGGTTCTAGGGTCCAGTGGAAGGCCATCTCGAGGAGTCGAGACCGGGTCTCCTAATCCTAGAATTGGCAGTGTTACTTGCCGCTCTCGTAGGGGTCTAGGGATGTGGGTTTGGCTATTCATCGTGACCGTGGAATCCGTGTTTTATACCGGCTCGTATTAAAACACGGACATCCTAGCATATCCAATATTTCATATATGTTCTTCTGCTGCAATGTTCTGTGATGAGATCATATTACTGGCTGAGACGAATGCTTATACTATATATATATATATGCTAATATATAAATATTACTGCTTTCGTTTCTTCTGTGATGCTTAGGAAGCATAAGCTGATGGGATTTTATTAATGAGATTAATAAAAAGAAAAGAAACCTAAAAGATGTTGTAGAATCAAAACTTTATAAAAAGGGTAGCTACAGTTTTGCTTTGCATAGCGGTATATATGATATACCCTACACCTTATTCGATGAGGAAAGAGCCGAGATCCCTTCACCGGGAGTGACCTCTTTAGCGAAACTGGCAGATGCTACAAACTCGCGGTTTTGTTTTTGACAGCTTATATAGTTCTTGCTTTGCACAGCGATATATATGATATACCCTGCACCTTATTCGATGGGGAAAGAGCCGAGATCCCTTCACCGGGAGCGACCTCTTTAGCGAAACTAGAAAAGCCTAAAAAACACTCCTTTTCAAAAACACTCGATTCTACGACGATATCAAGTTCATTACGCTCATGGTTTTCTGAAAAACCTGCATAGCCCTCCGTCATTTCAGATAAAGACTAGTTAGTATTCGTGCTACGTTTGTTGACTATGTTAAGGCGTAGTGTGCGGTAGCTAATTAGTACTTATCTGTTAAAGCATGAGATGTGATTGGATTAGGGTAGTTGTACGACTTTGTTGACTATGTTAAGGGTCGTACAGGTGGGTTTAATTCAATCGGGAAATGACTGGTTAACTTGGCTAGCAATTATGATTTGTTGACTATGTTAAGGTCATAAGTTGCTAGGGGCAAAATATTATCGGGAATTTCAAGTGTTGAAATTTGCAATGTGATTGCATACCTCCTATGAGATAGTTGGATCCCGATACCCACTGCGAGTAAGAGTTACTCCTAGGAGAGTTTTACACAGGACAATTAGCCGATCAAGTAGGTGTCTAGAAAAGTGTTAACGGGGTTACGCCTATGGGAAAACGAGGTTTACTTTAATTAGGTCCGTGCGAAAGCACGGGGAACCTCCCTCAAGTACCGACACTGATCTGGCTGAAAGATTGACGAAATTGTAGGGTGTAATTAATCCCGGCTAATCTTACCTTTTAGGGTTTTGAGGAAGATTTGATAAAAACAGTGGGAGACATCCCGATTAGATAAGATAATAACCAATATAATCTTACAAGAGCATACGCTAAAGTGTTTTCTTCTCTCTCTCTCCAGGTAGCGACCATGTCAGGCCATAATCAAGATAATAATATGGATGTATTGACTGAACCCGCTTATTATACTGAGCAAGGGAACATTGGACCCGTTCTATCTTATAAGTGTTATAAGACTGAACAGGAAACAGGAGAATATCTGGATTCTCACGCCGCCCAAACGCAAAACATGCATGTTGATGCACCTTCTTCGGGTGTGTTAGTTATTGAGAACTGTTTCTCAGTTCACCCTACGTCCTGGGTATTAGATACCGGATCAGGATCCCATATATATAAATTGTTACATGGGCTACGTAAAGGTAGAGAACTGGGAAAAGGTGATCATTCCGTTCAAGTAGGGAATGGTGCAAGTATTGTAGCCAAAGCAGTTGGCGAATATCACCTATTATTACCAAGTCGTAATACACTGATTCTGAATGAGTGCTATTATATACCGAACATGATGTGCAAGATTATATCAGTTTCTTTATTAAGTAAAGAAGGATATAATTTTGTAGTACAGGATAATGTTATGAACATCTTCCTAAATCAAAAGTTTATTGCATCAGGCTCGTTATATAATGGCATATTCATTCTCAATCAAAATACAGTCCTTAATATACAAAACACACACAAGAGGAAAAGTTCAGAAATGAACGAATCCTACTTGTGGCATTGTAGACTTGGTCATATCAATGCGACACGACTGGCTAAGTTACATAAGGATGGATATTTGAATCCGTTTGAATTATCATCTTATGATACTTGCCATTCATGTCTCAAAGGAAAAATGACCAAAACTCCGTTTAGTGGACACGGAGAAAGAGTTACAGGACTCTTAGGACTGGTAAATAGTGATGTATGCGGGCCCATGTCTACACACGCCAGGAACGGTTCTTCCTACTTCATTACTTTCACTGACGATCTCTCTAGATTCGGACATGTGTTCCTGATGAAACATAAGTCTGAAGCTTTTGAGAAATTCAGAGAATATAAGAACGAAGTAGAGAACCAAACGGGCAAAAGTATTAAGATCCTTCGATCTGATCGAGGAGGAGAATAATTGAGCAATGAGTTCCTAGATTATCTAAAAGAGAATAGGATTCTCTCTCAGCTTACTCCACCTTATACACCACAGCACAACGGTGTATCGGAGCGGAGGAATCGCACCCTATTGGATATGGTGCGCTCTATGATGAGCACTGCTGAGTTACCTATTTCCTTCTGGGGTTATGTGCTTGAGACAGCAGCATACCTATTGAATCAAGTTTCGTCTAAATCTGTACCTACCACACCATACGAGATATGGAGTGGGAAGAAACCATATTTTTAATGAGTTACGATATGGGGTTGTCCGGCCTATGTCAAAAGGCAAAATCCGGACAAACTCGAGGCACGATCAGTTCTTTGCAAGTTTGTGGGATATCCTAAGAATTCCCAAGGATACTTTTTCTACTGCGCTGAAGAACAAAAAGTGTTTGTTTCTCAATATGCCACCTTTTTGGAAAAGGAATTTCTTGTAAAAGAAATTAGTGGCAAAGAGGTAGAGCTGGAAGAGGTTCCATCAACACAAACTGCAACTGAAGATTTAGTGGAACCAGAGGATTCAGTAGTACCCGACGAACCCCAGCCTCTCCGCCGATCTAGTAGGGTTTCTCATCCACCTGAGAGATACTACGGTTTTCTTATTGATGGTGGAAGCGAGGATTGCATCATGGAAGATGATGACCCAACTAGTTTCGAGCAGGCCATCACGAGTGGTCACTCTGTGAAATGGCTGGATGCAATGCGATCTGAGATGGAATCCATGTACACCAACAAAGTATGGACTTTGGAAAATGCTCCTGAAGGGGTAAAACCTATTGGGAGCAGGTGGATCTTTAAAAAGAAATTTGGTGTAGATGGAAATGTTGAGACTTTCAAAGCTAGACTTGTTGCAAAGGGTTTTCGTCAACGACCAGGTGTGGATTATGACGAAACCTTTTCTCCAGTGGCTATGCTTAAGTCCATCCGGATCTTACTTGCCATTGCTGCATACCATGACTACGAAATCTGGCAAATGGATATTAAGACCGCTTTTCTAAACGGTGATTTAGAAGAGTGCGTGTACATGACTCAGCCAGAGGGCTTCGTAGATAGTGGGAGCAGCGGAAAGGTGTGCAAGTTGCTTAAATCCATTTATGGATTAAAGCAAGCATCACGGAGTTGGAACATCTGTTTTGATATTGTAGTCAAAGAGTTTGAGTTCATCAAAAATATAGAAGAACCTTGTATCTATAAGAAGGTAACAGAGAGTAAGGTTGTCTTCCTCGTATTGTACGTGGATGACATACTCTTGATAGGAAATTATATTCTTATGCTGCAATCAGTCAAGCTTTTCTTATCACAAAGGTTCTCAATGAAAGATCTAGGTGATGCCTCCTGCATATTGGGAATCATTATCTATAGAGATAGATCTAAACGGATACTGGGATTGTCCCAATCCAGATACATTGACACCATACTAAAGAGGTTTAGTATGGAAGAATCCAAGCGTGGGAACAAACCCACGATCTCTAGACTCACTTTCTCCAAAGAGATGTCTCCCAAGACTGATTTGGAGAGAGCTCGCATGCAAGGGATACACTATGCTTCGGCAGTAGGCTCTATCAAGTATGCGATGCTATGTACCAGACCCAATGTAGCATACTCACTAAGTGTAGTGAGTCGGTATCAAGCAGATCCAGGAGAGAGTCTCTGGACAGCTGTGAAGAACATTCTCAAGTACTTACGAAGGACTAAAGAGATGTTCTTGGTGTATGGTAACGGAGAACTCCGGGTGGAGTCCTTTACCGATTCAAGCTTCCAAAGTGATAAGGACGACTCTAAGTCGCACTCGGGATTTGTCTTTACCCTTAATGGAGGGGCGGTATGTTGGAAGTGTTCCAAACAGGATACCGTTGCAGACTCGACGATGGAGGCTGAATACATCGCTGCCAACGATGCTGCCAAAGAGGCTGTCTGGATAAAGAAGTTTATTAGTGAGCTTGGTGTGGTTCCATCCATTGAGCATCCAATACGTCTGTATTCCGATAACAATGGAGCTGTGGCTTTGGCCAAGGAACCCAGGTCCCATCAAAAGTCCAGACATATTCTGAGGCGGTATCACCTGATCAGGGAGATAGTTGATCGCCGGGAGATCGAGGTCAGGAGAGTAGATACGAAGGACAACACTGCGGATCCACTCATGAAGGCCATTCCCCAGATACAGTTTAAGAGATTATTCGGGATGCTAGGTATGAGATACTACAGCAGCTGGCCTTAGTGCAAGTGGGAGATTGTTAGTTATGTATATGCCCTAGAGGCCATTGTTGTACATATGATGTATATTATAATGGATGCTTGGATATATATAGAGAGGACTTTCTTGCTCGTCATGATAGTATGCTATTTGGTTTCACTTTATCTTAACATGTTGACTTGTATTGGTTTACTGTTTTTCTCTCACATGTTGATAAAGCCCTTAGGATCTGTACTCAACTACTGGGACTATGATGAGATCATACTAGTGGGGCCACAGTAGTCGATGAGTACATCCTATAACTGTTCCTAGTCGAGGGTATATCGAGACAGGGCATCGATACACCATAGTAGACTAGCGTATACGCATCTTAACCCATATGATGGGCGATGGATGATCCCATATCCATCGGTGTTTGACATCAAGGATGGTGTACGGGTGCTCAGTGGAGACTGGGTACACTGGACGGACTCGCCGAGAACTCCCAGATGGTGATATACCACACGTCAGATGGCAGTTCTCCGGTGACACTGGTACAGGGTAGTCTGTAGACCCGAGATCGTCATAGAGTCTTGTGTGATTCCCACTGTGCTTTGATTTCTACCTTACCACGTCCAAGAGGGCGTGCAAAACGGTGGCTTTTGGGTGCAGTCCCGAATCATATGGAGGCAATGAGCGATAGGAGGGGATTCGTTTCTCCCGGTATAGGGAGTTGATGTTGTGCTGTGTTCGATTGGCTATAACTGGAAGTCCCTGGCCAGGGCTGATATAGAGATTTACTGGTAAGTGTTACCAGTAGTTTCTCGACCCGTTATGAGCCTCACATCGAAACGACTTATCGGTTACTGGGGTCTGACGTATACCATCCCTAGACTTGATATGCGACATATCAGACGAAGAGACCGGACTGTACGGGAGTGTTATTGATTGGATTCACACGAGAACATACAGGCTAGCTTGTTGATCTTCTGATCGCTCAATACTTGGGTGGCTGTTACGTTTAGCTGACCGCTTGCAGCTTGTGCGTGTTTGATATGATCATCACCTGCTTCTGGCGTATTGACGATTCTTTAGAGTCCTACACAGAGGTTTCTTGACTCAGGCAAAACGGAGTAGGGGCACATATGTGATATGTACACGACCGAGGATAATGCGATATGAGATACCGTATTATATTCTCGCGATATTTAGATATGAGCCGGGTCATCGGATCAAGTGTTGATTCGATGAATCGGTACATGATGTATTTGTCGGTTATATTCGATATAGCCGGATTGTCGGATCAAGTGTTGATTCAATGATTTAATGTATAATAATATATATGATATATTGTATTACATTATCTAATATTGGCTCGCTTTATTATTTCATTTTCTCACCGGATAATACATTGATATATATGCGATATATGTTAATTGTATTATTTTCTTTTGTTACAAATATATATAATATATGTGATATATATTATTGTAACATGATATGATTAATAATGAAACATGTTTAGTGGAGATTAAAGAAGGTTAGGGTTTGATTTGGGTTAGTTGCTTCATGCACCTTCTAGAAGTTTTTCTTTTGTCATGAGTTAGATATTATGGTTGAAATTATCTTGTCACGTCCCGAAAGTACGGAACATGACCGGCACTTAAACTACGAAACGTCTCGAGGCGTACGTAATCTAAGTAAGCCGAAAACCCAGAAATCCAAACCAAGAAAAGTAGTAGAGTGAAGGAAAACCAATTTAAATCAAGTAGTTTTAATAGCATAAGCCAAATTATGCGTTTTTTTTAAAAACATCAAATATTTCCTGAAAATTTCGGCAGAGTCTCCTTTGTAAATACTGGCCCCCAGATGGGATACAACATGAATAGTATACGAAATCAATAAAAGGCATCCCCAAGCGGGAGCTAGTTCTTCGTCAATCGACGGTCACAACCACACAAGCAATATAATATACAACGCCAAGGGCGAGGAACAAAACTCAAAAGGAAACTCAAAACAACAAGAAAATCCATAGAATACAATGCGCGACTCTAAGGTCGAAAGAATAAACATTACTGGTCTCTAACTCTGAAATAAATATATGTTTGGTTGATGGAAATTCTAGATACAACAGAATAATAATATACAACGTATAACGATGGGTACGATACAAATAAACCCACCTACTAGCAAGTCACCCAAAATGAAGTAGTGCCAGCAAAGCCGTAATGAAACCTGTACGGCAAAACCTGCAAGAAACTGTGGCACAACGGGGGTGAGTTGCCAACTCGTGAGTAGAAAAATATCTACGAACAGAAACCGCATGAACAACGCAAACCTAGGTTAACGATCATAATATATCCTCAAATATAACCAGCAGCCTATAATAATGGCTAGGGTAAATATCTAACCCAAGTGCAATCCCATGTGCCCGTGTCAGTGTCTCAGGTAGCAATGTATCACATGGATGATATAAGAATGCACGAAACAGAATGCATGTACTGAAGGAAACTGCTTTCATAAATTAGCGAGATTTTCTGTATTTTTAAAACGAGGTAGCATAATGAAATCAGCATAAATAGTGTCTAGCATCGACACAAAACATAATCCCAATGTCTCAAAATCTCAGGCTCCGGCTATCCGGACTGGCCTGTATCATCAAATCTCTGTACCTCAATATCTCAGAATCTCTGTATCAATCTCACTATCTAGGGCGCCGTCAGTCCAGACCGTCCCCTATCATCAATCTCAAGACTACGATGGTATCCTCCGGATATCTGATGCGTCGGGTAAAATCATCGGTCGGTAGTGCTCCCTTTCCAGGCTCAACGCCATCATCTACGATCTTCTTGCCCCGGGATACCGCACCGGGTCCACCATGTACCCGAAACGGTTCTTCCATCTCCTCGAACTCGAGTCTCGAAATCCATCAGCAAAACTAATGGTGGACGACTCATACATCATGAGAAAACCACACTTTTTACTTAAAAAGAGAGAGAAAAGGTTTATTTATGTTTTTGCGGTTTTCCTCCAAATCCAAGAAATCTCATGAAATCCGAATTCAAGTCATCAATAGGATGTAAACAGTGAATATAGGCATGAAAATCCATGAACGCGGCACAACAGTGAATAATAACATGCATGAAGTAGTAGGCAATAACTATAATGTCTAAACTAGCATATAAGGAAAGTACACTAATATCATGTCTAAACTATTAGCTAACAACCTATGTCAATGAAATAGTATTTTCTAAAGTGTTCGTGACATGGCAATTACCGATGAAGATGTGTGTGAGCCGGCAAGTAAGTGTACGTGGTACATACGCGTCATCGGTAATGGTGCTGGTATCCTAACAGCATGATATCAACAATAGAATATGAATCATAATGCAAGCAGGCGATGCGGAGCGAACAACAAAAATGAGCGGGAGCTGAATACTAGACACAACGACAACTAATATGGGCTGACAACTACACTAAACTATAGGGCTAAGCTGTTAAGCTAAACTAAAGGTAAGGAAGCCGCCTAACGTCTGAGTCGATACACATGTGTATATATATATATATATATATATATATATATATATATATATATTTGTCGGTGATCCCGCCTCCATAATATCACATCTGATACCATATCTATAATTAGACATTCCCAAGTCAAGAGTACGGATCAAACATCAATATATTGCTCGTACGTAAATCCGTCGTACGGCATCCCCAAATCTGGGTACAGTTCAGTATCACATTCATCAAATTAATCATTTGGTATCCTCTTTATCAAAGATCATAATTCGTGGTACTGATCTACGTCTATTACAATACTAATATTATCAATCTAATCATGATCTGGCTGCTGATCTACAGCCTCATACAAACCGATATCATCATCATATATCGTCATAAAGAGGTATACATCGCTTAATGCGACCTAATATGAATATCTTAACATATCTTATCTCATATCACGATCACATGTCAACCATTAAATGTGTAACACTATTCACATGTATCGTCGTCCCAAGATCCGCTATAACATCAGGACGTATCTCAAATACGAATCCTGCTATATCACCGATCTCACGGTCTCAAATCAATCTCATCGACTCACCTCAAATCCCAATCACTATCCTCAAATCCAGTATGTGAACAGATAGTCCCATACCCATGTGAACACATAACAATATAACCCCATATAAGCACATATGAAAGAAGAATGGATGCAAGTATGGGTGTGTGTGTAAATGTGGTGCAACCTCTACTTTAGGGTCTCGCAACACTAAACCTATCCAATCACACCTAGAATCTATCTTTATCATCAATAACCTCAACAATAAATTATCAATATATATGTGTGTATACGTATTCGTATACATCACCACGAACTGCGGGGGTGCTATACACCATCCACCCGACTTCTCCCCATAGATATAAATCTACTCACCTGGTCCTTGCTCGCCGGTGCCGACGTCTCCACGCGCTTGCTTGTCGTCTCGAAGTCCACATGGGGTACCTATATGTCACAACGCACCGTATCGCATTAAAACCAAATTCGAAATCCAAACGGCATACGAAAATCAAATCGGCACGCGTATCACGCATAGGTCAAAACCTATCGCTTACGCATGCAAGAATAGCCAAACCAACCCTCGATGTCGATGTACAAACGTCAAACCATCGAGAAAAACCCAAACACACTCATTTGCGCATTCACGAATACTAATTATAATATAAAATAGGTTAAAATTCACAAAAACCCTAAACTCACTTTTAAAGTCATTTTCCCGAAAACCTTAGCAAGCAAAATTTACCGTTTTTAGTACAACACTTGATGTTTTAACAATTCTGTAAGTCCACGTTGCCCACCCCGGTGCTTACGGGGAGGCGGAAAACATAATAAAAATCGGATTTTTATCAACTATAGGCAACATGGACCAAGCTTTAAGGATCTTTGCTAAACAAAAACAAGCTAACCCTAACTAGTAACTAGCTAAGTGATGGAAAGGTTATACCTTGAGCTCAAAGTCCTTCTCTCCTTGCTCCTTGGAATGGTAGAAAGAGGTCACCTTGCTTGTCTTCTCCCGTCAAAGAAGGATCCACCCGAAAGCCTCGACCTTTAGCTTCAACTCCAAGCTAGGAGTAACTAGAGTGCAAGAAATGCTAAGACTTGAACCCTAGAAGAGAGTAGAGAAGATCAAGTGAGGGTTTTTCTCAAGCTTTTTGTTTCTCAACACATGAGAGGGAGAGAGCTTGAGGGAGAGGAAGAACAAGAGAGAGAAAGGATATGATAGAATGAGAAATAATTGAGCCATTCTCACTAATATGTGTGAATAATTTTAATTGAATAATTAGCTTGAAAATTGTCATGGTAAATCATGACATGACCATTATCATTTCAATTTGCAAAGATCAAAGAGCATCTTCCAAAAGAAATGATGATGGTCAAAGTGTCAACCTAGATCAACAAGTCAAAGAAGTCAAATGGTCAACAACCACAACCATGGACAATTATTAAACTAATTATTAATTAACAATAATACACACATAAACAATAGGGTTAATAAAATGACAATAGCCATTAACCCTAAACAAGGTCCTCTCCCTCAATCTCAAGCAACTGTGCATACGCACCCGCATTCGTGATCCGAGGAACACGAATACTCTGAGAAAAACCAATCTCAAATCATATACTAGGATCCGGCTTAAACCAAAGCCCGCTAGTATAAACTGTCCGGACAGCAAACGTGCACAAGTGCGTGGATGCGAACGAACCCTGTCGCAAAACCATGTGACCTCTACTCATTTTGCCTAAAGGCGAATAGCTCTCTGTGTGGGACTCTAAAGACTCGACACTACGCTGGCAGTGGGTTTAACCACAGACCGCAAGCGGCACTAGCTGTACGTAACGGTCCCCAGGTAGATGTCGATAAGAAGACTGATGAGGTGAACCCCATCTGCACTCCTACTGAGCCTGTATGTGACAGTCTCCGTACAGTCCGGTCTGTTCGTCTGATACATCGCATGGCGGGCCTAGGGGGGCGGTGAACGTCAGTCCCCTAATAGCGGTACAAGTCGTGTCGGAGTGTAGCCCAGAACACCCTGAGATAACACTGGAAACCTACCAGTATATCTCGCTTGCCCTGGCCAGGGACTACTCGTGTAATGGCTCTCCTGGACACAGCGCGATGTCAACCCCCAATACCGGGAGAGACGAATCCTGTCTAACCGTCACTGCCTCCAAGTGCTTCGGGACTGCACCCAAAAACTACCTGTTTGCACGACTCCTTTGAGCCGTGGTAGGGTAGTAATCAAAGTGCAGTGGGAACACACTCGAGGCGAAGTGACAGTGTCAAGTCAGCGGACTAAGCTGTACTCATGTCACCTGGGAACTGATAACTGACGACAGGTATATTACCATCCAACAGTTCCCGACGAGTCCTGTCCAGTGTACTCGTAACCTAACGAGCACCCGCATACTATCCCAAGTACGACGTACTAACGGCTGTGGGACAGACCGTCTCCCACACTGGGATGAGAAGCGCATACGCTAGTCTACTCCGGAATATCGATGCCCTGTCTCGATAGTCCAATGACCAGGGACCTGTATAAGGATGTGCTTATAGATTACCCAGCTCCCACGAGTGCGAGCGCCATCACAACGCTGGTAATCAAGCAAAGATCCTAAGGGCTCTACTAATATATATACCAGCAATATGCTAAAAGAAACACATGCACATATTAAAGCAGAGACAAACCAAGTAGCATACTACCATTTCGAGCAAGATTGTATATACAACTGTGAATATCCCAAGCTTCCATTAAGTAATATACAAACTAGTATGATACAATAATGGCCTCTAGGGCATATACACTAACAATCTCCCACTTGCACTAAGGCCATGTACTGGCGTATCGAAGACCTATCATCTCGATCAGCCGCTCGAACTGAGTCTGGGGTAGGGCCTTCGTGAGTGGATCTGCAGTGTTATTCTCCGTATTAACTCTCTTCACCTCGATCTCCTGGCGATCTATGATCTCCCTGACCAGGTGGTACCGCCTCAAAATGTGCCTGGACTTCTGATGGGACCTGGGTTCCTTCGCTAAAGCTATAGCTCCGTTGTTGTCGCAATACAGCGGTATTGGATCAACAATGGTAGGAACCACCTGAAGCTCCGTGAGGAACTTCTTCATCCAGACAGCTTCCTTTGCGGCATCGCAAGCAGCTATGTACTCCGCTTCCATTGTTGAGTCTGCAACGGTCTCCTGCTTGGAACTCTTCCAGCAAACCGCCCCTCCATTGAGGGTAAAGACATAACCCGACATGGACTTGGAGTCATCCTTGTCACTCTGGAAGCTGGAGTCAGCAAAGGCCTCGAGCTGGAGGTCTTTTCCGCCATACACCAAGAACATCTCCTTAGTCCTTCTCAGGTACTTGAGAATGTTCTTTACCTCTATCCAGTGTTTCTCCCCTGGGTTTGACTGATACCGGCTTACAACGCTCAATGCGTATGCTACATCTGGTCTGGTACACAACATCGCATACATTATAGAGCCTACCGCAGAAGCGTAGGGTATAATAGACATGCGATCCCTTTCCAAATCAGTCTTGGGAGACATCTCTTTGGAGAGGGTGATCCCGTGACAAGCCGGTAGATTACCGCGCTTGGAATCTTCCATACTGAACCTTTTCAGTATGGTGTCAATGTACCTTGACTGTGAAAGTCCCAACATCCTCTTAGATCTATCACGATAGATCTGGATCCCCAGAATGTAGTTGGCATCGCCCAGGTCCTTCATGGAGAACCTCTGCGACAAGAATCTTTTGACTGACTGTAGCATAGGAATATCATTTCCTATTAGGAGAATGTCATCCACGTACAAGACGAGGAATACCACAGTTCTTCCTACAATCTTACTGTAAATGCATGGTTCATCTGGGTTTTTGATAAAGTCGAATTCTTTGACAGTATCATCAAAGCAGATGTTCCAACTCCGCGATGCCTGCTTAAGTCCATAAACGGACTTGAGCAACTTGCACACTCTACCGCTGCTCCCACTCTGATTGAATCCCTCCGGCTGATCCATATAGACGCACTCTTCCAAATTTCCATTTAGGAAAGCCGTCTTTACGTCCATCTGCCAGATTTCATAATCGTGGAAGGCAGCAATGGCAAGAAGGATCCGAACGGATTTCAGCATAGCCACTGGAGAAAAGGTCTCGTCATAGTCCAAACCAGGTCTCTGACGAAAACCCTTTGCTACAAGTCTAGCTTTATAGGTCTCAACCTGCCCATCTACACCAATCTTCTTTCTGAAGATCCATTTGCAGCCTACGGGTTTTACCCCTTCTGGTGCAAAGTCCAAAGTCCAAACTTTGTTGGTGTACATGGACTCCATCTCGGCCCGCATTGCATCCAGCCATTTTACTGAGTCACCACTCTTAATGGCTTGCTGGAAGCTAGTAGGCTCACCATGATCCATAGTGCAATCCTCTCTATCCCTGTCAATGAGAAAACCGTAGTATCTCTCGGGCGGATGAGACTGCCTACTACTCCTGCGGAGTGGCGCTGGGATGTCCTGTTCTTTCGAACCTTCTGGTTCTACCAAGCTTTCAGTAATAGCTTGTGGTTCTGGAATTTCTTCCAGTTCTATTGCGCTCCCACTTATCTGATTTTCCAAAAACTCAGTTTCCAAGAAGCGGGCATGACGAGAAACAAAAACCTTTTGTTCCTCTGCGTAATAGAAAAGATACCCCTTGGAGTTCTTTGGGTATCCCACAAACTTACACTGTACCGAACGTGCCTCGAGCTTGTCCACATGCTGCTTTTTTACAAAAGCTGGACACCCCCATGTCTTAAAGTGTTTAAGACTGGGTTTCTTCCCACTCCACATCTGATATGGTGTGGTAGGCACTGACTTAGTAGGAACTTGGTTCAAAAGATATGCAGCTGTTTCTAGTGCATAACTCCAGAAGGATCGCGGCAACTCAGCCTTACTCATCATGGAACGAACCATATCCAATAGGGTTCGATTCCTCCTTTCCGATACACCGTTGTGTTGTGGTGTGTATGGGGGAGTAAGTTGAGAGAGAATTCCATTCTCTTTTAAGAAGCCCAGAAACTCGGCACTCAAGTATTCGCCACCTCGATCAGATCTCAGTGTCTTGATACTTTTGCCTGTTTGTTTTTCAACTTCATTCTTGTATTCCTGAAATTTCTCAAAGGCCTCGGATTTGTGCTTCATTAAGAAGACATGCCCATACCTAGAGAAATCATCTGTGAAAGTAATGAAGTATGAATAACCACTTCGCGCATGTGTAGACATTGGACCACACACATCACTGTGTATGAGTCCCAAGAGCTCGCTCGCTCTTTCTCCGTGTCCAGTGAACGGAGTCTTTGTCATCTTTCCCATGAGACATGATTCACAAGTGGCATAAGACTGGTACTCGAACGGATCTAAGTATCCTTCTTTATGTAACTTTGTCAACCTTGTCTCATTAATGTGACCCAGTCTACAATGCCATAAGAAAGCCTGATTTAATTCCGGAGACTTTCTTTTAAGTGTGTTCTGGACACTGAAGACCTGAGCTTGATTCAAAATGTATATACTGTATTTCAATGTACCTGACCCAATCAGCACTTGATTTAGGTGGATGTTTACTATATCGCTTACAAAAGTAAAATCATATCCTTCCTTAGAAAGTAAGGATACATATATGATGTTACAAGTCGCACCTGGCACATAAAAACAGTCACGCAGAATCAATATCTGCCCAGTTGTCAGTCCTAGATGATATTCCCCTACGGATTCAGCATACATGCTCATTCCGTTAGCAACCCTGAGAGTCATATCACCTTTCCTGATAACCCTACGGTTTCTCAAAGCCTGTAACGAATTACAGATATGAGATCCTGATCCGGTATCCAATACCCAGGAAGTAGGGTTAACTGACATACAGTTCTCAATCACAAACACACCCGAAGCCGAAGCCACAATATGCTTCGAATTCTGGCTACTGGCTTTACAAGCCCTGCAATCCTTCTGTCCATGTTCATTCCCGTAACAATAGGAACATCCTTCTTTTACTACATCTGTTCCTGAAACTTCTGCCCTTCCCTTTCTTTCTACTTCCCTAGTTTCCTTTAGGGTAGTAGGCAGAGACTGTTGAACTGAGTCAGCATCTGACCTGTTCTTCAACGTGGTCTTCAGGTCCGAGAGCTCAAAAGAGCTGGTCTCTGTAAGGACGTTGCCCCCTACAGATGACCCGATAGCCAACCTCGCTGGAAGCAATTCGTTCGAGGTCTCATATCTTGCGATACGAGATTTCTCTCCATATAAAACTTTGTTATGGAGGAAGATAGCAGCTGAGTCCATCTTCTCGTGCTGCCTCTGGTATATACCATCAACTGAGGCTAACACGAGGCACTTGGCTTTCGCACAGTCTTCTTCCGATGTCCTACGAATATCAATATCCGTGACAGGGGAAACTGGACCTGAGACGGCAGGGGTTGGATCAGTTAAGAGGTGTCCCAGCTTGTCCTGGGCAATGGACATCTGGACAGACCTTTGCCAGTCATAACAGTCTGATTCAGTCATCTTATTATCTAGATGTAACCTAGGTGTGGTCACTGGGTCGCTGCAATTAAGAGAGAGAGAAGAAAACACTTAGCATGATGCTCTTGCAAGTTTAGATTGGTTTTTAATTTATCTAAACAGGATGGCTCCCACTGTCTCTCGAATCCCTTCTCAAACCGTAAAGAAAGGATTAGTCAGGATCAATCTCACCGTACAATACTTGCTTAACCGTTCAGCCAGGCCAGTGTCGGTACTTCGAGGGAGGTTTTCCAACGCTTTCGCGAAGTTCCTTAATTAAGTAACCTCTTTTCCCTGTGGACGTAGCCCCGCTAACACCTTTCTAGGCACCTACTAGGTTTATAGCATTGATCGTTAAGTGAGAGTTTTCCCGAGGAGTAGCATATACTCACAGTGTTAGTGTATATGCCCTAGAGGCCATTACTGTATCATACTAGTTTGTATATTACTTGATGGAAGCTTGGGATATTCACCTTGTATAAACAATCTTGCTCAATATAGTAGTATGCTACTTGGTTTGTTTCTACTTCAATGTGTACTTGTGTTTATTTCAGTATATCACTTATACGCATTAGTGGAGCCCTTAGGATCTTTGCTTGATTACCAGCGTTGTGATGGCAGTCACACTAGTGGGGGCTGGGTAATCTATAGGCACATCCTTATACAGGTCCCTAGTCGTAGGACTATCGAGACAGGGCATCGATACTCCGGAGTAGACTAGCGTATGCGCTTCTCATCCCAGTGTGGGAGATGGTCTGTCCCACAGCCATCAGTACGTCGTACTGGAGATAGTATACGGGTGCTCGTTGGGTTACGAGTACACTGGACAGGACTCGTCGGGAACTGACAGGTTGGTATTATACCTATCGTCAGTTATCAGTTCCCAGGTGACATGAGTACAGCTTAGTCCGCTGACTTGACACTGACACTTCGCCTCGAGTGTGTTCCCACTGCACTTTGATCACTACCCTACCACGGCTCAAAGGAGTCGTGCAAACAGGTGGTGGTTGGGTGCAGTCCCGAAGCACTTGGAGGCAGTGACGGTTAGACAGGATTCGTCTCTCCCGGTATTGGGGGTTGACATCGCGCTGTGTCTAGGAGAGCCATTACACGAATAGTCCCTGGCCAGGGCAAGCGAGATATACTGGTAGGTTTCCAGTGTTATCTCAGGGTGTTTTAGGCTTCACTCCGACACGACTTGTACCGCTATTGGGGGACTGACGTTTTACCGCCCCCTAGGCCCGCCATGCGATGTATCAGACGAACAGACCGGACTGTACGGAGAATGTCACATTCAGACTCAGTAGGAGTTCTGATGGGGTTTCACCTCGTCAGCCTTCTTGTCGGCATCTACCTGGGGACCGTTACGCACAGCTAGTGCCGCTTGCGGTCTGTGGTTAAACCCACTGCCAGCGTAGTGTCGAGTCTTTAGAGTCCCACACAGAGGGTATTCGCCTCTGGGCAAAACAGAGTAGAGGTCGCATGGTTTTGCGACAGGGTTCGTTCTCATCCGCGCACTTGTGCACGTTTGGAGTCCGGACGGATTATACTGGCAGGCTCTGGTTTGAGCCAGATACTGGTATATGTTTTGGGGGTTGCTTTTATATCTTGGTATTCTTGTTCCTCGGAACGAGAATGCAGGTGTGTATGCACAGTTGCTTGAGGCGGAGAATGAGGTTTTTCATTAGGGTTTCGGATCGGGTGCGTATGCACAGTTGACAGTTATCATTTTCCAAACCCTAATGGATTTGTATATTATCTATTAATAATAGTAATTAAATAAGAATTATGTTATGGTTGTTTTTCTTGTTGACTTGTTGACCTTGGTTGACTTGTTGACCATTGACCACTTTTCATGCCTTGAAAGTCTTCCTTGATTCATGCTTACACTTCATTAAAAGAGGTATGATAGTGGTCATTCCAAAATAACCATCAACTATTCTTATTTCAATTATTATCATTTAGATAATTCATTTCTTTTGCAATATGGTTGCAAGAAAGAAATAATTGAGCTCATTCTATCATTCTCACTCTCTCTCCTCATTTCATCTTCTTCCTCCTCTTGAAAAGAGAAACCTTCTCATGTGTTGAGATTCATTCTCTTTAGATAGAAAAGCAAACCCTAATCACTCTCTACTCATTCTAGGATGAAGGATTAGCAAGCCGGAAACCCTAGTTCACTCAAAGATCGAGGAAGAGCCCAAAGTCGAACCTTCGAGGTGGATCCATCTTCGACGGGAGAAGGCGACGAAAAGAGAACCATCAACCTCTACAAGGTTTGAAGAAGAAGGAGTTCAAGTTAAGGTATAACCATCTTCCATAGTAGCTAACTCTCTTTAGCTTGTTAACTAGTTTTAGTTTAGACATCGATCCCGACATAGTTTAGTCCATGTTGCCTCTTGCGATAAAAATTCGTTTTTTATACCGTTTCCGCCTCCCCGTAAGTACCGGGGGTCGCAATATGGACTTACAGTGGTATCAGAGCCTAACTAAACTTAAACTAGCTTGGTAGTGAAGTGTAACGAAGTTCGGAACCGAAAAATCGCAAAACCGGAAAATCAAAACCCTAACTTTCTGTTGAAATTTTTTCTGCTCAAATTGAAAAACTTTATACTTGTAAAATCGTCTCAGGGTTTTCTAAGAACACACAAGAAAAACGGTATCATGTTACCTCCAAACCGCCGCGCTTCCGCGGCCTGACCTACTCATTTGGCCGCGGAACCGCCGCAAGTTGGTGTCATCTTTGCATCGTTTTTCGTGCAGTGTTCTTCTGTGTTGGTTTTGGGATTTTTAAGATATATTATATGTACCCAGATTTTCCAGAACTGAAATTCACTTTTGGGGTCCTATAATTCCGTATTTTTTTTTCCGAACTTCACTGCACTTTGACTATGATGGTTATATCTGTGATGTTTGCATGTATTGAACGTCGGCTAATCGCTATAAGTCGATTAGTCGGGGTTATACATGATCTGTAATGTTCTGGAATGTGTATATGAATGTGTTGGACTGTCGCGGGTGAATAGCCGGGGTGGATGTGAGATGAGCTTTTGTTTTTCTTTCATTCATTGTAAATGTAAATTGATGTAATAATATTATTTGTTTGGCCGCACAACCGGGTCGGGGTTGTAGCCGTCATTGTATAATTCTTTTTACTGTTTTTGCTCCTAGGATAGACCCATGGTGGGGTGCACAAACTACCGGGAACATGGAGGGTAGTTTGCCGCACCCGTAGGGGTCTTGGGTGGGGTATTTGCTATTCACCGCGACCGTGTTATCCGCTTTTCGTTTCAGGCTCGAAAGGAATGCGGATTGCTAGTATATCCAATGTATTCATCTGTGATCTGTAATGTCTATCATTGCTTTCTATTTAGGCGTTGCTTATGTTTTACAGCCGCGCTAGCCCAGCCCCCGCTCTGTCGTTAGTTAAGTAACCTAACGAGTGATGACGGGACCCCGTGGCGAATGCGAATGGCATAAGCGTACGTCATATTTTGGTTGTTTTCTGCAATGGTAGGATTAAATGATGGGACGCATTAAAAGAACTAATGCAAGAATATCACGCATTAAAAGAACTAATGCAAGATAATAAACCAAGTTTAAGTCGATGGAACGCTTTCGAAAAACCACTCGGTTCTTTTCAAAAACTAACTTTTAAATGCGGAGCTTGAGCCACTCCTTCTAAAAGCTATCTCGTTCCATCGATTATATCAAGTTCACTACGTTCACGGTTTCGCCAAAACCATTCGTAGCCCTCCATCATTTCAGTTAAATATACGGTAGTATTCAAGCTATGTATTTTGACCTCACGCCAAGGCATAGTGATTGGTAGCTGCCGGATATTTATCTGTTGCATAGATAGAATGCGTTGTTTTGAGACAGTCGTACCACCATTTTGGCCTACGTCAAGGGTAGGTACGGGTGGATTCAAATCAACCGGGATAATGATGGGAAGAACTTGATATGTGACTTATGACATTTTGACCTCACGCCAAGGTCATAAGAGCATGGGGCAAAAATCCACATCGGGAGTTTCATAAGTACTGAAACTTGCTAGATTTGCATACCATTTGGAGTGTGATGATTATGGTAGGATTCCTTCATTTTCGTCACGCGATGATATTTGGATCCCGATCCTACTGTGAGTATATGCTACTCCTCGGGAAATTTCTCACTAAACGATCAATGCTATAAACCTAGTAGGTGCCTAGAAAGGTGTTAGCGGGGCTACGCCCCCAGGGAAAAGAGGTTCTTAAATTAAGGAACTTCGCGAAAGCGTTGGAAAACCTCCCTCGAAGTACCGACACTGGCCTGGCTGAACGGTTAAGCAAGTATTGTATGGTGGGATTGATCCCGGCTAATTCTTCCTTTGTGGTTTGAGGAGGGATTCGAGAGACAGTGGGAGCCATCCTGTTTAGACAAATTAAAAACCATTCTAAACTTGCAAGAGCATCGTGCTAAGTGTTTCTTCTCTCCCCCTGCAGCGACCAAATCGAAATGACTGGACTTAAGTTACTTCTAGATAAAAACATATTGACAGGGCCAAACTACAAAGATTGGCTCAGGAATGTCAAATTGGCAATCTCTTACGACAAGCTGGGGTATCTTCTTACCAGCAAAGCTCCCCCCGTCCCAGGTCCCACCTCCAGCGTCGCGGATAAGGAAATCCGTAAGACTTGGGAGATTGACAGCGCGAAGGCCAGATGCCTCGTACTTGCCTCGATGGACAATGACCATCAGAGGAGGCACGAGAATATGGATTTGGAATCCATATTTCTTCATACAAAAGAACTGTATGGAGAGCAGTCTCGTATCGCAAGATACGAAGTGTCGAAGAAGTTATTTTCGACTAAGTTGGCCGTCGGATCATCGGTAGCGGACCACGTGCTTAAGATGATTGGCTACACTGAGGAGCTCGCGGAACTTGGGACCACGTTGGATAGTGAACTCTACACAGATATAATTCTCCAGTCCCTTCCATCCACTTACGCCCAGTTCATACTGAATTTCAACTTGCAAGAAAAGGAAGTTGAACTTTCAGAACTCCTCAACCTGCTGAGGAGCGCAGAGGGCACCCTACAGAAGGGTAGGGATACATCCACTTTGTTTGTAGGAGGATCTTCTTCTTCTAGGTCCAAGGCGAAAGCCAAGGGAAAGAAGAAGAAAGCCCCCGCCAAACCAAGAGGCGGTGTTAGTAAAGTGGGTGCGAAGGGAAAGGAAAAGGCAACAAAGATAGCGGGGAAGCTTGTTGGTAAAGAGGAATGCTTCTATTGTCACAAGAGTGGACACTGGAAGAAAGATTGCAGGGCTTGGAAAGCCAGGACACAGGAACTGAAGCAGGTTGCGGCTTCAGCTTCAGGTGTGTATGTTATTGAAAACTGTCTTTCTATAAACTCTACTTCCTGGGTATTGGATACCGGATCAGGATCTCATATCTGTAATTCTTTGCAGGCGTTGAGAAACCGTAGGTTTTTGAAGGAAGGTGACATGACCCTCAGAGTTGCGAACGGAGCTAGCATGGATGCTAAAGCCGTGGGGGACTATCACCTAGGAATGTCAGATGGACATGTTTTGGTTTTGCGTAATTGCTTTTTTGTACCCAACGCAACTTGTAATATCATTTCTGTATCTTTGGTTTCTAAAGAAGGTTATGAATTTGCGTTTGTAAGTAATGTTGTTAACATTCACCTTAATCAAGTTCTGATTGGGTCAGGTACATTGAGCAATGGTATATACGTATTAAACCAACCACAGATTTTCAATGTCCAGAATACACACAAAAGAAAGTCACCAGATATTAATCAGACTTTCTTATGGCATTGTAGATTGGGTCACATCAATGAGAGAAGGTTGACGAAGTTACATACAGAAGGGTATTTGAATGCGTTCGAATATCAATCATATGCCACTTGTCAATCCTGTCTCAAGGGAAAGATGACAAAGACTCCGTTTACTGGACATGGAGTAAGAGCGAGCGAGCTCTTGGGACTCGTACACAGTGACGTGTGCGGTCCAATGTCTACACATGCCCGAAGCGGACATTCTTACTTCATTACTTTTACGGATGACTTCTCAAGGTACGGTTATGTCTTCTTAATGAAACATAAGTCCGAGGCCTTTGGAAAATTCCAGGAGTATAAGAATGAAGTAGAGAAACAGACCGGCAAAAGTATTAAGATTCTAAGATCGGATCGAGGTGGAGAATACTTAAGTGCCGAATTCCTGGACTATTTAAAAGAGAATGGGATTCTCTCTCAGCTTACTCCTCCATACACCCCGCAACATAACGGTGTATCGGAGAGACGGAATCGCACCCTATTGGATATGGTACGGTCTATGATGAGTAACGCTGAGTTACCGCGATCATTCTGGGGGTATGCGCTAGAAACAGCTGCATACCTATTGAACCGAGTTCCTACTAAGACTGTGCCTACCACACCATATGAGTTATGGAGTGGGAAGAAACCCTATCTTCAGTACCTGAAAATTTGGGGATGTCCAGCTTATGTCAAAAAGCAGCATACGGACAAGCTCGAGGCGCGCTCAGTACTGTGCAAGTTTGTGGGATACCCAAAGAACTCCAGGGGGTATCTTTTCTATTACGCAGAGGAGCAAAAAGTCCTTGTTTCTCGTAATGCCCATTTTCTGGAACATCAGTTCTTAGAAAAAGAAGTAAGTGGGAGCGCAATAGAACTGGAAGAAATTCCAGAACCACAGACTATTACTGAAAGCTTAATGGAACCAGAGGGTTCAAATGAACAGGACATTCCTATGCCGCTCCGCAGAAGTAGTAGGCAGTCTCATCCGCCCGAGAGATACTACGGTTTTCTCATAGACGGGGATAGAGAGGATTGCATCATAGACTATGATGAGCCTACTAGCTTCCAGCAGGCCGTTCAGAGCATTGACTCGGTAAAATGGCTGGATGCAATGCGGACCGAAATGGAGTCCATGTACACCAACAAAGTATGGACGTTGGACATTGCTCCAGACGGGGTAAAACCCGTAGGATGCAAGTGGATCTTCAAAAGGAAGATTGGTGTAGATGGACAGGTTGAGACCTATAAAGCTAGACTTGTAGCAAAGGGTTTCCGTCAAAGACCTGGCTTGGACTACGACGAAACCTTTTCTCCAGTGGCTATGCTGAAATCCATTCGGATCCTTCTTGCCATTGCTGCCTTCCACGATTATGAGATTTGGCAGATGGACGTAAAAACCGCTTTTCTAAATGGAAATTTAGAGGAGTGTGTCTATATGGATCAGCCAGAGGGTTTCATTCAGAGTGGGAGCAGCGGAAAGGTGTGCAAGTTGCTTAAGTCCATCTATGGACTAAAGCAGGCATCGCGGAGTTGGAACATCTGTTTTGATGAGACGGTCAAGGAATTTGACTTTATCAAAAATCCAGATGAACCATGCATCTATAGTAGATTTGTAGCGAGAACTGTGGTATTCCTTGTTTTATACGTGGATGACATTCTCTTAATAGGAAATGACATTCCTATGCTACAATCTGTCAAGGGTTTCTTGTCACACAGGTTCTCCATGAAAGACCTGGGTGATGCCTCTTACATCCTGGGGATCCGGATCCATCGTGATAGATCCAAGAGGATATTAGGACTTTCACAGTCCAGGTACATCGACACCGTACTGAAAAGATTCAGTATGGAAGATTCCAAGCGCGGTAACTTACCGGCTTGTCACGGGATCACCCTCTCTAAAGAGATGTCTCCCAAGACTGATTTGGAGAGGGATCGCATGTCTATTATACCCTACGCTTCTGCGGTAGGCTCTATAATGTATGCGATGTTGTGTACCAGACCGGATGTAGCTTATGCACTGAGTGTAGTAAGCCGGTATCAGTCAAACCCTGGGGAGAAACATTGGATAGCGGTAAAGAACATTCTCAAGTACCTGAGGAGGACTAAGGAGATGTTCTTGGTGTATGGCGGAAAAGACCTCCAGATTGAGGCCTTTGCTGACTCCAGCTTCCAGAGTGACAAGGATGATTCCAAGTCCATGTCGGGTTTTGTCTTTACCCTCAACGGAGGGGCGGTGTGTTGGAAGAGTTCCAAACAGGAAACCGTTGCAGACTCGACTATGGAAGTGGAATACATCGCTGCATCTGATGCCGCAAAAGAAGCTGTCTGGATAAGGAAGTTCTTAAAAGAACTTCAGGTGGTTCCGTCCATTGTTGACCCAGTACCTCTGTATTGCGACAACAACGGGGCTATAGCTTTAGCAAAGGAACCCAGGTCCCATCAGAGATCCAGGCACATCTTGAGGCGGTATCACCTGATCAGGGAGATCGTGGATCGCAAGGAGATCGAGGTTCGGAGGGTTGCTTCAGAAGAGAACACTGCAGATCCATTCACCAAGGCCCTACCCCAGACTCAGTTCGAGCGGCTGATCGAGATGATAGGTCTTCGATACGCCAGTACATGGCCTTAGTGCAAGTGGGAGATTGTTAGTGTATATGCCCTAGAGGCCATTACTGTATCATACTAGTTTGTATATTACTTGATGGAAGCTTGGGATATTCACCTTGTATAAACAATCTTGCTCAATATAGTAGTATGCTACTTGGTTTGTTTCTACTTCAATGTGTACTTGTGTTTATTTCAGTATATCACTTATACGCATTAGTGGAGCCCTTAGGATCTTTGCTTGATTACCAGCGTTGTGATGGCAGTCACACTAGTGGGGGCTGGGTAATCTATAGGCACATCCTTATACAGGTCCCTAGTCGTAGGACTATCGAGACAGGGCATCGATACTCCGGAGTAGACTAGCGTATGCGCTTCTCATCCCAGTGTGGGAGATGGTCTGTCCCACAGCCATCAGTACGTCGTACTGGAGATAGTATACGGGTGCTCGTTGGGTTACGAGTACACTGGACAGGACTCGTCGGGAACTGACAGGTTGGTATTATACCTATCGTCAGTTATCAGTTCCCAGGTGACATGAGTACAGCTTAGTCCGCTGACTTGACACTGACACTTCGCCTCGAGTGTGTTCCCACTGCACTTTGATCACTACCCTACCACGGCTCAAAGGAGTCGTGCAAACAGGTGGTGGTTGGGTGCAGTCCCGAAGCACTTGGAGGCAGTGACGGTTAGACAGGATTCGTCTCTCCCGGTATTGGGGGTTGACATCGCGCTGTGTCTAGGAGAGCCATTACACGAATAGTCCCTGGCCAGGGCAAGCGAGATATACTGGTAGGTTTCCAGTGTTATCTCAGGGTGTTTTGGGCTTCACTCCGACACGACTTGTACCGCTATTGGGGGACTGACGTTTTACCGCCCCCTAGGCCCGCCATGCGATGTATCAGACGAACAGACCGGACTGTACGGAGAATGTCACATTCAGACTCAGTAGGAGTTCTGATGGGGTTTCACCTCGTCAGCCTTCTTGTCGGCATCTACCTGGGGACCGTTACGCACAGCTAGTGCCGCTTGCGGTCTGTGGTTAAACCCACTGCCAGCGTAGTGTCGAGTCTTTAGAGTCCCACACAGAGGGTATTCGCCTCTGGGCAAAACAGAGTAGAGGTCGCATGGTTTTGCGACAGGGTTCGTTCTCATCCGCGCACTTGTGCACGTTTGGAGTCCGGACGGATTATACTGGCAGGCTCTGGTTTGAGCCAGATACTGGTATATGTTTTGGGGGTTGCTTTTATATCTTGGTATTCTTGTTCCTCGGAACGAGAATGCAGGTGTGTATGCACAGTTGCTTGAGGCGGAGAATGAGGTTTTTCATTAGGGTTTCGGATCGGGTGCGTATGCACAGTTGACAGTTATCATTTTCCAAACCCTAATGGATTTGTATATTATCTATTAATAATAGTAATTAAATAAGAATTATGTTATGGTTGTTTTTCTTGTTGACTTGTTGACCTTGGTTGACTTGTTGACCATTGACCACTTTTCATGCCTTGAAAGTCTTCCTTGATTCATGCTTACACTTCATTAAAAGAGGTATGATAGTGGTCATTCCAAAATAACCATCAACTATTCTTATTTCAATTATTATCATTTAGATAATTCATTTCTTTTGCAATATGGTTGCAAGAAAGAAATAATTGAGCTCATTCTATCATTCTCACTCTCTCTCCTCATTTCATCTTCTTCCTCCTCTTGAAAAGAGAAACCTTCTCATGTGTTGAGATTCATTCTCTTTAGATAGAAAAGCAAACCCTAATCACTCTCTACTCATTCTAGGATGAAGGATTAGCAAGCCGGAAACCCTAGTTCACTCAAAGATCGAGGAAGAGCCCAAAGTCGAACCTTCGAGGTGGATCCATCTTCGACGGGAGAAGGCGACGAAAAGAGAACCATCAACCTCTACAAGGTTTGAAGAAGAAGGAGTTCAAGTTAAGGTATAACCATCTTCCATAGTAGCTAACTCTCTTTAGCTTGTTAACTAGTTTTAGTTTAGACATCGATCCCGACATAGTTTAGTCCATGTTGCCTCTTGCGATAAAAATTCGTTTTTTATACCGTTTCCGCCTCCCCGTAAGTACCGGGGGTCGCAATATGGACTTACACACAGTAGGATCGGGATCCAAATATCATCGCGTGATAAAACCGAAGGAATCCTACCAGAATCATCACACTCCAAATGGTATGCAGCGCTAGCAAGTTTCAGTACTTTTGAAACTCCCGATGTAGATTTTTGCCCCATGCTCTTATGACCTTGACTAAGGCCAACAAATCATAAGTCACATGTCAAGTTCTACCCATCGTTATCCAGGTTAATTTGAACCCACCCGTATATACCCTTGACTATGGCCAACAAAGCAATACGATTGTCCCAAACCAACGCATTCTATCTATGCAACATATGAATACCCACCAGCTACCAAACACTGTGCCTTGACTAAGGCCAACAAACACAGCTTGAATACTGTTGAATATTTATATGAAACGACGGAGGGCTATGGATGGTTTTGGTGAAACCGTGAACGTAGTGAACTTGATATAGTCGATGGAACGAGATAGCTTTTAAAAGGAGTGGTTCAAGCTCCGCGTTTAAAATGCTTATTTTTGAAAAGAACCGAGTGGTTTTCAAAGTGTTCCAATCGACTTTTACTTGGTTTATTTTCTTGCATTAGTTCTTTTAATGCGTCCCATCATTTAATCCTACCATTGCAGAAAACAACCAAAATATGACGTACGCTTATGCCATTCGCATTCGCCACGGGGCCCCGTCATCACCCGTTAGGTTACTTAACTAACGACAGAGCGGGGGCTGGGCTAGCACGGCTGTAAAACATAAGCAACGCCTAAATAGTTATTATATATAAATATATAGCAATGATAGACATTACAGATCACAGATGAATACATTGGATATACTAGGAATCCGCAATGCGTTCGAGCCTGCAACGTAAAGCGGATTACACGGTCGCGGTGAATAGCCAATACCCCACCCAAGACCCCTACGGGTGCGGCAAACTACCCGCCAAGCACCCGAAGCGAAGCAACCTCCCTCACCACCGTGAGTAGGCCACTCGGCACTTCGAGATACCCGGTAGTTTGTGCACCACCTCCATGGGTCTATCCTAGGAGCAAAAACAGTGAAAAGAATTATACAATGACGGCTACAACCCCGACCCGGTTGTGCGGCCATACAAATAATATTATTACATCAATTTACATGTTACAAATGAATGAAAGAAAAAATAACGCTCATCTCACATCCACCTCGGCTATTCACCCGCGACAATCCAATCCATTCATATCCACAAACCAATAACAATCACAGATCACAGAGATGTATAACCCCGACTAATCGACTTATAGCGATTAGCCGACGTTCAATACATACAAGCATCACAGATATAACCGATATAGTTAAAGTGTAGTGAAGTTCCGAAAAAATACGGATTTATAGGCCCCCAAAAGTAAATTTTAGTTCTGGAAAATCTGGGCACATATAACATATCCTAAAAATCACAAAACCAACACAGAAACACACTGCACCAAAATCGAGGCAGAGAGGAGACAAGACGGCCGCGGATGCGCGGCGCAATAGCTTCCTATTGCCGCGGATCCGCGGCCATTTGGTCGACTCTCTGTCTCGTTTTTGGTGGTGTTCTTAACAAAACCCTGAGATAATTTTTGGTGTATAACAAATTTTATTTTGACCAGAAAAAAAATTAACAGAAACTTAGGGTTTTGCGAGTTTGGTTTTTCGATTTTCCGGTTTCGAAACTTCGTTACACTTAACTACTTAGCTAGTTTATGTTTAGTTAGGCTCTGATACCACTGTAAGTCCACGTTGCCCACCCCGGTGCTTACGGGGAGACGGAAAACATAATAAAAATCGGATTTTTATCAACTATAGGCAACATGGACCAAGCTTTAAGGATCTTTGCTAAACAAAAACAAGCTAACCCTAACTAGTAACTAGCTAAGTGATGGAAAGGTTATACCTTGAGCTCAAAGTCCTTCTCTCCTTGCTCCTTGGAATGGTAGAAAGAGGTCACCTTGCTTGTCTTCTCCCGTCAAAGAAGGATCCACCCGAAAGCCTCGACCTTTAGCTTCAACTCCAAGCTAGGAGTAACTAGAGTGCAAGAAATGCTAAGACTTGAACCCTAGAAGAGAGTAGAGAAGATCAAGTGAGGGTTTTTCTCAAGCTTTTTGTTTCTCAACACATGAGAGGGAGAGAGCTTGAGGGAGAGGAAGAACAAGAGAGAGAAAGGATATGATAGAATGAGAAATAATTGAGCCATTCTCACTAATATGTGTGAATAATTTTAATTGAATAATTAGCTTGAAAATTGTCATGGTAAATCATGACATGACCATTATCATTTCAATTTGCAAAGATCAAAGAGCATCTTCCAAAAGAAATGATGATGGTCAAAGTGTCAACCTAGGTCAACAAGTCAAAGAATTCAAATGGTCAACAACCACAACCATGGACAATTATTAAACTAATTATTAATTAACAATAATACACACATAAACAATAGGGTTAATAAAATGACAATAGCCATTAACCCTAAACAAGGTCCTCTCCCTCAATCTCAAGCAACTGTGCATACGCACCCGCATTCGTGATCCGAGGAACACGAATACTCTGAGAAAAACCAATCTCAAATCATATACTAGGATCCGGCTTAAACCAAAGCCCGCTAGTATAAACTGTCCGGACAGCAAACGTGCACAAGTGCGCGGATGCGAACGAACCCTGTCGCAAAACCATGCGACCTCTACTCATTTTGCCTAAAGGCGAATAGCTCTCTGTATGGGACTCTAAAGACTTGACACTACGCTGGCAGTGGGTTTAACCACAGACCGCAAGTGGCACTAGCTGTACGTAACGGTCCCCAGGTAGATGTCGATAAGAAGACTGATGAGGTGAACCCCATCTGCACTCCTACTGAGCCTGTATGTGACAGTCTCCGTACAGTCCGGTCTGTTCGTCTGATACATCGCATGGCGGGCCTAGGGGGCGGTGAACGTCAGTCCCCTAATAGCGGTACAAGTCGTGTCGGAGTGTAGCCCAGAACACCCTGAGATAACACTGGAAACCTACCAGTATATCTCGCTTGCCCTGGCCAGGGACTACTCGTGTAATGGCTCTCCTGGACACAGCGCGATGTCAACCCCCAATACCGGGAGAGACGAATCCTGTCTAACCGTCACTGCCTCCAAGTGCTTCGGGACTGCACCCAAAAACTACCTGTTTGCACGACTCCTTTGAGCCTTGGTAGGGTAGTAATCAAAGTGCAGTGGGAACACACTCGAGGCGAAGTGACAGTGTCAAGTCAGCGGACTAAGCTGTACTCATGTCACCTGGGAACTGATAACTGACGATAGGTATATTACCATCCAACAGTTCCCGACGAGTCCTGTCCAGTGTACTCGTAACCTAACGAGCACCCGCATACTATCCCAAGTACGATGTACTAACGGCTGTGGGACAGACCGTCTCTCACACTGGGATGAGAAGCGCATACGCTAGTCTACTCCGGAGTATCGATGCCCTGTCTCGATAGTCCAACGACCAGGGACCTGTATAAGGATGTGCTTATAGATTACCCAGCTCCCACGAGTGCGAGCGCCATCACAACGCTGGTAATCATGCAAAGATCCTAAGGGCTCTACTAATATGTATACCAGCAATATGCTAAAAGAAACACATGCACATATTAAAGCAGAGACAAACCAAGTAGCATACTACCATTTCGAGCAAGATTGTATATACAACTGTGAATATCCCAAGCTTCCATTAAGTAATATACAAACTAGTATGATACAATAATGGCCTCTAGGGCATATACACTAACAAATTCTAATGGCCATAATACTTATTAAACATCTTAAATAAGTCATACAACCCATTTGAAAAATTTAATCTCATCAATTCTTATAAAACTAAAAATTCTAGTTTTGCAATTTATCTAATTTTAACAATTTCAAGTAAAAATGCACAAAACAACAACTATGCTTGGTTTTGCATGATCCAAAGGCATTAAACCACTCATTATAATATAAATAATGACATGAAATCTTAATTATATTTTAATCTAAAGCATTTAATAATTTTCCAAAAACCCTAGTTAGCAAAATAGCTTAATTAGTAAAATTTAAAAATAACAATTAACAAACTTGTTACTAGGTAAGATTTTACACGTCTTAATATGTTAAATTACACACTTAAACCATGTTCAAATGATATAAAACCCTAACTTGATCCATACCCAATTCTAGAAATTCCAAACTTGCAACTAAAGCCTAATTAACACTTAAATAAATTAGCTTTAAGAAATTAACTAACAAATTAAGCAAAAAGGGTTAGAATTTATACCCAATAAATTTGAAGATCCACAAGCATACATAGCCTCCTAAATTGTAATTTTTTTTCCTAGATCCATGCAATTTTGGCGAATGAGAAATGGGTAGGAGTCGGATTTTGATTTTGGTGAGGTTTTACTTTGATTTTTGACAATTTTTTTTGAGGGTTTTTGGAGAAGAGATGAGATGAGGGAAAGAGAGGGGAGGGGCTGCTGAAATCCAGCAGTGGGCTTGGCTTTGAGGGGGGGGAGAGGTGAGAGAGTGAGGGTGTTGGTTTCAAAGTCAAAAATAAAAGTCAAAAGCCCATTCTTATACATGTATATTATTCTTTTCTTTTCATTTCTTTTCTTTGTGAACAAGTGTGGGGATTGGAGCAGCCCATTTTCGGCCAGCAAGAGGGGTAGGGGAGGTGGTGTGTGTGTGTGTGAAGCAATGAACACCAAACACCAATTCAATATGCACCAAATCCCTTTTATTTTCACAAAATAAGCCTTTTTCTTCAATATTTTCTAAATCCGATTAACAACTTCATTTCATTTCAAAAATAACGTGTTAAATTTTTTTTTAATTTGTTATGATGCACAAAATTTGTTTCAACTCATTCCAATTTGTAATTTTCCCTAATTAAATGTATTAGTGACGGCTTAAAATAATATTAAAATAATTAATTTCGGAAAATTTTTCAGAAAAATTGAAATTTCACCAGTGGCTCAATAAACATAAAATACTAGCAATTACATAGCTAGAATATGTATATTTAATTTTATAAAAAAGATATTTGTATTTTGACTTTTTACAGAAAACCCCCTTATTTTACCGATTTTCCGAAATTTCACCGAAACGATTTTCAAAATGTTACAATCTTCCCCCCTTAAAAAAATTAGTTCCCCGAATTTAAATTAAAACTCCCCCCAAATACTAAAACATCTAAGCAAAACCATCAAGTCGTCGGGGCTCCGAAATCATAAATACATAAAACAAATCATAGCGCAGCGCATGCGCTTGAAAAATGAGCATATAACTCAAAATTAAAACTCCATCCAGCATCCTGCAATCATCGGAGTCATGGTGAAGACATAATGTCTAAATTCAAAATGAAAATCAATATGATTTACATCATTAAAATATCTGGAAGCAATGCATGCCAAATCTTCTTCAAATCGCTGTGCGATGCTCGCAGCACTGCACAGTGGCGGACGTCTATTGTAAGAAAATAACTACATATATATATATATATATATATATATCATTTGTTTAATATGCACGTCCCACCGTTTTGAAAGCAATTTAGAAGGGTTCCTTGTTTTAAACGTTTCGTGTCATATCAGACACGTAGGTAAATACTGATACTATAGCTCGCTTTTTTTTTGGAATTCCCTTCGGTAGCTATCAATGCATGCAAAATAGATTCAGGTACTGTCCTCTGACTAGTACTGCTCCGTCTGAAAACACATAACAAATGTCATAAAAACGTACTGCTCTATAAGAAATCAATCCCAAAATATGCATATGAATACTACGTGCGTCTGGTGCGCACAGAAATCAAAATCCATATATGTACTATACATGCACACAGAAACAACATCTAAGTGCATTTGGTGTGCACACAACATTTGTCATAGGCAACGTGTATGCCTGACTGCAAGACAGGTGCATCTGACACGCACGAAGAATCTCGATTTAGTGCATCTGGTGTGCACCAAAATCGCATCTCAAAACATGCGCTCAACTTGCGCAAAAATCCAAGACAGGTGCATCTATCATGCACGAAATCATGAAATCCAATATCAAGCACCGAACATGCGCAAAATCCAATCAGGTGCACAAGGTGCACAAAACCAATAACGAGCATCACAATCGAAGTCGAAGTCCAGTGCCTCTAAGTGCACAAAATGTGTATCACTGCACTGCAAGCATATGTGAACTATACCGAGTGCAAAAACCAAATCGTATGCGTATATACGCACAAATCAACTCAACTGTATGAAATCCATATAATCACAAACATGAGAAACCAAGGCACGAAAACTATCTCAAGTGCAACAACTGTGCAAAAATCGTAAATACTCAGTAGGTGTAACCATGGTGCATGAAAACGATATTATGAAACTCAATCATCAAAACCAAATCATACGAATATATCACTCAAAATACCACAATCAAGTATGGCGGAATAGTCCCTCTCAAGCACTTCCTCTAAGAACCTCTGGCCAACTGTCGTGGTCACTCATAGCATGTCTCGTCGACGATCCTAAACTCTGGCCTGCCGGTGTGCGTAACATGACCACTCCTGGATCCAAGTCTTCTCGTAATTCATTCCAGAAAGGTCCTGTCGAGATCTCTCCCAAATCTCGTCTCTGCCGAACTGTCCGGAAGTCATCGTCCCTTACTAGATCTGTTCTCGTTCCGGAACGGCTGCATACTCATCGCGACTCCTTCTGGAAGGTATATCCAAGTACAATGTCTTGGCATGCGTATCGCATCTCTGATGTCGGCGGAGTGGAACATCGTCTCATCAAGATCTCGTACGAACCTCTTACTCCACTTTCTATAATGTCGACTGCTTCGGACTCGTCTCGTCGTGGCTGCATGGACTGAGCTCCTACGGCTATCCTCGTATCTGGAGTCTCCTAAGAAATGCATCTCACCACCTGGCATCTGAATGAAGTCGAACCATCCGATCGATTTCTCAAAACCTCATAATCCCCCAAGAGCTCAACATCTTGGGTACAGTTTAACAGTATCGAGTACGTACCACAGTATCGATGGTCCAGCCGTAGAAGGGCAAACCCAAGCCTCACTAATGGCGCCGCGGAACTGCCGCAAACCCTAAGGTTCAAAGGCTTTCACACGGTCATTAAGTCGAGTTAGGGTTTCATTCTTCTAGAGGGTCCATAGAATTACCTGCATGTCTTTCCGAATACTTCAAACTTGGAATAATAGGTTTCTGACATTCGCTCGTCTTTGTCGACTTTCAACGTCTCCGCGTGAAGTCGTTTCTAGCTGGAATCAATCTATCTGATGACCTCGCATCGGGGTAGGCGAACGAACCACATGTCCTAGTCATTCATCCTCGGGTGACTAGCGACCTTCTATCATCTCTTAGTACAACTCATACTGCAATAGCTCCAACATCTGGGGCGATATCTCGTCGTTCGCAGCAATAACCGGCTCACTCGTCTGCACGCTGAACAATGCCTCAATCATCATGAATAAGCAATACGCCAACGGTCATCAAAATCTGGCTGGCCTCTATCATTGGCTCAATCCTTTGGCGCTGATCTGCACGTCCGAGTAATCTCATACAGCAATCCATCCAAACGCTCGTGGAGCGAAAACATAATAAAAAGACACATCTCTGCAATCGTGTGTCGCCGGAATCACGCCCTGGTCAGTCCTCGTTCGTAACGAGCTCGTGCTGACCGCAACCCTAGCCGTAGCTCTCCCTGTCCATAATCGTGGCAGCAAAACCATAACTGGTACCGATGAGGCTAGATCAGGAATGAATATAATACTGAACAAAGAAATGTACATCCTAAGGCTTCTTAAGTGGAGTAGCGTATCGTAAGTATGCCGCGGAACATACCCATGGTACGTCACTCTACTTTAGTCACCTATTCCGTCAACCAAGGGTCATCCTACACTCCGAAGGTAAAACCTAACGCTCTGATACCAACTTTGTCACGTCCCGAAAGTACGAAACATGACCGGCACTTAAACAACGAAACGTCTCGAGGCGTACATAATCTAAGTAAGCCGAAAACCCAGAAATCCAAACCAAGAAAAGTAGTAGAGTGAAGGAAAACCAATTTAAATCAAGTAGTTTTAATAGCATAACCCGAATTATGAGTTTTACTATAAACATCAAATATTTCCTGAAAATTTCGGCAGAGTCTCCTTTGTAAATACTGGCCCCCAAACGGGATACAACATGAATAGTATACGAAATCAATAAAAGGCATCCCCAAGCGGGAGCTAGCTCTTCGTCAATCGACGGTCACAACCACACAAGCAATATAATATACAACGCCAAGGGCGAGGATCAAAACTAAAAAGGAAACTCAAAACAACAAGAAAATTCATAGAATACAATGCGCGACTCTAAGGTCGAAAGAATAAACATTACTGGTCTCTATTTCTGAAATAAATACATGTTTGGTTGATGAAACTTCTAGATACAACAGAATAATAATATACAAGGTATAACGATGGGTACGATACAAATAAACCCACCTACTAGCAAGTCACCCGAAATGTAGCTGTTAGTTGTATGTATGCCCTAGAGGCCAGTATTGTACAGATGATGTATATTATATTGGATGCTTGGACATATATAGAGATGACTTTCTTGCTCGATATGATAGTATGCTATCTGGTTACTCTTTATCTTAACATGTACACTAGTCTCTTTAAACTGTCTTATAGTTACATGTTGGTAAAGCCCTTAGGATGTGTACTTGACTACCCGGACTATGATGAAGATCATACTAGTGGGGACAAGGTAGTCCATAAGTACATCCTTCAAGGTCCCTAGTCGTGGGTGTATCGAGACGGGGCATCGATATACCAGAGTAGACTAGCGTATACGCTTCTCGACCCATAAGATGGGCGATGGATGATCCCATATCCATTGGTGTTTGACATCAGAGATGGTATACGGGTGCTCAGTGGAGACTGGGTACACTGGACGGACTCGCCGAGAACTCCCAGATGGTATTATACCTCACGTCAGATGGCAGTTCTCAGGTGACACTTGTACAGGTTAGTCTGTAGACCCGAGATCGTCATAGAGTCTTGTGTGATTCCCACTGTGCTTTGATCTCCACCTTACCACGTCCATGAGGGCGTGCAAAACGGTGGTCTTTGGGTACAGTCCCGAGTCACATGGAGGCAATGAGCGATAGGAGGGGTTTCGTCTCTCCTGGTATTGGGGGTTGATGTTGCGCTGTGCTCGATTGGCCGTAACAGGGAAGTCCCTGGCCAGGGCTGATCAGAGATTTGCTGGTAAGTGTTACCAGTAGTTTCTCGACCCGTTATGAGCCTCACATCGGCACGACTTATCGGTTATTGGGGTCTGACGTATACCACCCCTAGACTTGATATGCGACATATCAGACGAACAGACCGGACTGTACGGTAAGTGTTACTGGTTGGATTCACAGGAGTGTGAGCGGGCTAGCTCGTCGATCTTCTGATCGCTCAATACCCGGATGGCCGTTACGTTTAGCAGACCGCTTGCGGCTTGTGAGTGCTTGATATGATCATCATCTGCTACCGGCGTATTGACGAGTCTTTAGAGTCCTACACAGAGGTTTCCTGGCTCAAGCGAAACGAAATAGGAGCACATATGAGATATGTGCAGGACCGAGAATAATGCGTGTATGTGATACCGCATTTCATTCTCGCGATAAATGTTTCGATTGGTTATATTCGATATGACCTAGTTATCGAATCATTGATTCGATAAATCGATACATTGAATACTAGTCGGTTATGTGCGACATGACCGGATCATTGAATCAAATGTTGATTTAATGATTTAATGTATAATTATATATTTGATATATTACTTTGCATTAACTAGTATTGGTTCACTTTGTACGGATTTTCTCACTTGATGTGCAAGTTGTATATGTGATATACTTTTGTGCACATATTTGTATCATGTTTGATGATACTTGATCATTTGGTTAAGTGTGAAGAATTAAACCATGGTTAAATGATAATTAGGGTTTTGCTTTATCATTTATTTGTTCATTTCTTTATTTATTTCATTGGATAAATGAAAATAAAATGGTTTGTTTTTGTCATGAAGCTTGTTGAAGCTTCATGAAGCTTTGACCAAGGAGACCATTTTGTCTTCATGCTTAACCCTAACCCATCCACTTACCATGGTTTATTCTCTACACTTAACCCAAGTTAGATTATGATAAGTATGAATTTTCTTTTCATTTTAAATCACTTATCATAAAACTAGCTTCATCTTCTCCTTCTTCTTCAAGAGAGAAAACTAGATGCCATCAATGGCAACTTGAGCAAAAGTGAGTGAAATCCAATTCTAAAGTGAACCCACCTCCTATTTCTTCACCCTCTACCTCTTGCCAAGTTGTTTTGGGAGTTTTCTTCACAAGTTTCACAACTTTGTGAAGTCGGAGCTTGAACTTGTGATGCCTCGACGTAGATCGTCTTTGACACGAAGCCGACGACCTATTCCGGTCGTTTCTCCGATGAAGCCGACGAATGAGTTCGGGATTCATGATGGACAGCGAGAGGACACCCACGTAGAGCTGAGGAAGTGGATAACCGGATCTACAAAGGTTGTAGCTCTCTTCCTTTAGTTAAAGTGTTAACTAGATTCGTATTTCGCCTAGAATTCTAGCCAACGATCCGTAGTCTATGGTTTCTCGGCACCGTAAAATTTTAAATTGGCATGTTCGATGCCTTGTGAGACCTCTATAGTGTGCCTAGGAACCCTACAGTGGTATTAGAGCCTAGCTAGAGCCTTAGGCGAAGTCTGGACGATGTTTGAAACCCAATCGAACCCGAAAACCAAACTTTAAGATGCTCTCTGGACTTTTTCTAAATTCTGGGATTTTTCCAGATTAAAAATTGCTAAAAAATTCAGCAGGGAAATATATGAATTACGGTGCAAAAATTTCTTCATGAACAGTCTAAAGCGCGGCGGATCCGCGGCAGCTTTATTAAATTATTATATAATTTTTGCACAGTAACTGATATCTTCTGGTGTTGGATTTTCTGGGAATTTTTAAAATTTATTCAAGAGTTGAATTTTCTGGGGTGTTTTAGAGCTTCGATAGTTCGATCGGATTATCAAATATTGTCTATGTGTATTTCCGGATATTTTTTTTTGAATATGTTAAAAAGTTCGACCGGATATAAATACCCAATTTTTCCCCTGTCGGGAAATTTCCAAGTGTTGGATTTTTCCATAGTTTAACGACGTTCTAAGTAGTGCAAGTAACGCGATGGACCCTCTAGAAGACAACAAACCTTAACTCGATTATGTGACCGTCTTGAACTGCCCTTTGAACCTTCGGGTTTGGGGCAGTACGGCGTGCCACATGTGAGGCGTTGGCTTGACCCTTCTACGGCTGGACCGTTGGTACTGAGGCACGAACTGAATGTTGTTAGACTTATTTCATGTGTTGAGTTGTATCGGGAAAACTTGGGTATTCGACTGTTCGATCGGAAAGTTTAACATTTTCTGTTTATTTGGAATGTGATACAATAATTGGAATTCACAAACAGTTATGAGATAACTGAATGAATGTTATAAATCTAGCGGTTTAGTTTCACTTGATATTGAAAAGAGTTTTCGATAATGGGACTAAAATGCGGGGTTTATAACTGTTAGGCATGTGATGTCTAAGTATTTCATTTGATTAGGCATGCGATGTCTAAAGAGGTTGCGGATTCCAACTGTTGTAGTTTTACACTTTCTTTTCTGTGACCGTAAGTGTAGTATGTTCATATCGCCGGTTTCGTTGCTATACGTCAACGACAATTGGGATATGCATACTTACTTACGTTGATGACATGTGATGTTGTAAGTCCACGTTGCCCACCCCGGTGCTTACGGGGAGGCGGAAAACATAATAAAAATCGGATTTTTATCAACTATAGGCAACATGGACCAAGCTTTAAGGATCTTTGCTAAACAAAAACAAGCTAACCTTAACTAGTAACTAGCTAAGTGATGGAAAGGTTATACCTTGAGCTCAAAGTCCTTCTCTCCTTGCTCCTTGGAATGGTAGAAAGAGGTCACCTTGCTTGTCTTCTCCCGTCAAAGAAGGATCCACCCGAAAGCCTCGACCTTTAGCTTCAACTCCAAGCTAGGAGTAACTAGAGTGCAAGAAATGCTAAGACTTGAACCCTAGAAGAGAGTAGAGAAGATCAAGTGAGGGTTTTTCTCAAGCTTTTTGTTTCTCAACACATGAGAGGGAGAGAGCTTGAGGGAGAGGAAGAACAAGAGAGAGAAAGGATATGATAGAATGAGAAATAATTGAGCCATTCTCACTAATATGTGTGAATAATTTTAATTGAATAATTAGCTTGAAAATTGTCATGGTAAATCATGACATGACCATTATCATTTCAATTTGCAAAGATCAAAGAGCATCTTCCAAAAGAAATGATGATGGTCAAAGTGTCAACCTAGATCAACAAGTCAAAGAAGTCAAATGGTCAACAACCACAACCATGGACAATTATTAAACTAATTATTAATTAACAATAATACACACATAAACAATAGGGTTAATAAAATGACAATAGCCATTAACCCTAAACAAGGTCCTCTCCCTCAATCTCAAGCAACTGTGCATACGCACCCGCATTCGTGATCCGAGGAACACGAATACTCTGAGAAAAACCAATCTCAAATCATATACTAGGATCCGGCTTAAACCAAAGCCCGCTAGTATAAACTGTCCGGACAGCAAACGTGCACAAGTGCGCGGATGCGAACGAACCCTGTCGCAAAACCATGCGACCTCTACTCATTTTGCCTAAAGGCGAATAGCTCTCTGTGTGGGACTCTAAAGACTCGACACTACGCTGGCAGTGGGTTTAACCACAGACCGCAAGCGGCACTAGCTGTACGTAACGGTCCCCAGGTAGATGTCGATAAGAAGACTGATGAGGTGAACCCCATCTGCACTCCTACTGAGCCTGTATGTGACAGTCTCCGTACAGTCCGGTCTGTTCGTCTGATACATCGCATGGCGGGCCTAGGGGGGCGGTGAACGTCAGTCCCCTAATAGCGGTACAAGTCGTGTCGGAGTGTATCCCAGAACACCCTGAGATAACACTGGAAACCTACCAGTATATCTCGCTTGCCCTGGCCAGGGACTACTCGTGTAATGGCTCTCCTGGACACAGCGCGATGTCAACCCCCAATACCGGGAGAGACGAATCCTGTCTAACCGTCACTGCCTCCAAGTGCTTCGGGACTGCACCCAAAAACTACCTGTTTGCACGACTCCTTTGAGCCGTGGTAGGGTAGTAATCAAAGTGCAGTGGGAACACACTCGAGGCGAAGTGACAGTGTCAAGTCAGCGGACTAAGCTGTACTCATGTCACCTGGGAACTGATAACTGACGATAGGTATATTACCAACCAACAGTTCCCGACGAGTCCTGTCCAGTGTACTCGTAACCTAACGAGCACCCGCATACTATCCCAAGTACGACGTACTAACGGCTGTGGGACAGACCGTCTCTCACACTGGGATGAGAAGCGCATACGCTAGTCTACTCTGGAGTATCGATGCCCTGTCTCGATAGTCCAACGACCAGGGACCTGTATAAGGATATGCTTATAGATTACCCAGCTCCTACGAGTGCGAGCGCCATCACAACGCTGGTAATCAAGCAAAGATCCTAAGGGCTCTATTAATATGTATACCAGCAATATGCTAAAAGAAACACATGCACATATTAAAGCAGAGACAAACCAAGTAGCATACTACCATTTCGAGCAAGATTGTATATACAACTGTGAATATCCCAAGCTTCCATTAAGTAATATACAAACTAGTATGATACAATAATGGCCTCTAGGGCATATACACTAACAATCTCCCACTTGCACTAAGGCCATGTACTGGCGTATCGAAGACCTATCATTTCGATCAGCCGCTCGAACTGAGTCTGGGGTAGGGCCTTCGTGAGTTGATCTGCAGTGTTATTCTCCGTATTAACTCTCTTCACCTCGATCTCCTGGCGATCTATGATCTCCCTGATCAGGTGGTACCGCCTCAAAATGTGCCTGGACTTCTGATGGGACCTGGGTTCCTTCGCTAAAGCTATAGCTCCGTTGTTGTCGCAATACAGCGGTATTGGATCAACAATGGTAGGAACCACCTGAAGCTCCGTGAGGAACTTCTTCATCCAGACAGCTTCCTTTGCGGCATCGCAAGCAGCTATGTACTCCGCTTCCATTGTTGAGTCTGCAACGGTCTCCTGCTTGGAACTCTTCCAGCAAACCGCCCCTCCATTGAGGGTAAAGACATAACCCGACATGGACTTGGAGTCATCCTTGTCACTCTGGAAGCTGGAGTCAGCAAAGGCCTCGAGCTGGAGGTCTTTTCCGTCATACACCAAGAACATCTCCTTAGTCCTTCTCAGGTACTTGAGAATGTTCTTTACCGCTATCCAGTGTTTCTCCCCTGGGTTTGACTGATACCGGCTTACAACGCTCAATGCGTATGCTACATCTGGTCTGGTACACAACATCGCATACATTATAGAGCCTACCGCAGAAGCGTAGGGTATAATAGACATGCGATCCCTTTCCAAATCAGTCTTGGGAGACATCTCTTTGGAGAGGGTGATCCCGTGACAAGCCGGTAGATTACTGCGCTCGGAATCTTCCATACTGAACCTTTTCAGTATGGTGTCAATGTACCTTGACTGTGAAAGTCCCAACATCCTCTTAGATCTATCACGATAGATCTGGATCCCCAGAATGTAGTTGGCATCGCCCAGGTCCTTCATGGAGAACCTCTGCGACAAGAATCTTTTGACTGACTGTAGTATAGGAATATCATTTCCTATTAGGAGAATGTCATCCACGTACAAGACGAGGAATACCACAGTTCTTCCTACAATCTTACTGTAAATGCATGGTTCATCTGGGTTTTTGATAAAGTCGAATTCTTTGACAGTATCATCAAAGCAGATGTTCCAACTCCGCGATGCCTGCTTAAGTCCATAAATGGACTTGAGCAACTTGCACACTCTACCGCTGCTCCCACTCTGATTGAATCCCTCCGGCTGATCCATATAGACGCACTCTTCCAAATTTCCATTTAGGAAAGCCGTCTTTACGTCCATCTGCCAGATTTCATAATCGTGGAAGGCAGCAATGGCAAGAAGGATCCGAATGGATTTCAGCATAGCCACTGGAGAAAAGGTCTCGTCATAGTCCAAACCAGGTCTCTGACGAAAACCCTTTGCTACAAGTCTAGCTTTATAGGTCTCAACCTGCCCATCTACACCAATCTTCTTTCTGAAGATCCATTTGCAGCCTACGGGTTTTACCCCTTCTGGTGCAAAGTCCAAAGTCCAAACTTTGTTGGTGTACATGGACTCCATCTCGGCCCGCATTGCATCCAGCCATTTTACTGAGTCACCGCTCTTAATGGCTTGCTGGAAGCTAGTAGGCTCACCATGATCCATAGTGCAATCCTCTCTATCCCCGTCAATGAGAAAACCGTAGTATCTCTCGGGCGGATGAGACTGCCTACTACTCCTGCGGAGTGGCGCTGGGATGTCCTGTTCTTTCGAACCTTCTGGTTCTACCAAGCTTTCAGTAATAGCTTGTGGTTCTGGAATTTCTTCCAGTTCTATTGCGCTCCCACTTATCTTATTTTCCAAAAACTCAGTTTCCAAGAAGCGGGCATGACGAGAAACAAAAACCTTTTGTTCCTCTGCGTAATAGAAAAGATACCCCTTGGTGTTCTTTGGGTATCCCACAACTTACACTGTACCGAACGTGCCTCGAGCTTGTCCGCATGCTGCTTTTTTACAAAAGCTGGACACCCCCATGTCTTAAAGTGTTTAAGACTGGGTTTCTTCCCACTCCACATCTGATATGGTGTGGTAGGCACTGACTTAGTAGGAACTTGGTTCAAAAGATATGCAGCTGTTTCTAGTGCATAACTCCAGAAGGATCGCGGCAACTCAGCCTTACTCATCATGGAACGAACCATATCCAATAGGGTTCGATTCCTCCTTTCCGATACACCGTTGTGTTGTGGTGTGTATGGGGGAGTAAGTTGAGAGAGAATTCCATTCTCTTTTAAGAAGCCCAGAAACTCGGCACTCAAGTATTCGCCAACTCGATCAGATCTCAGTGTCTTGATACTTTTGCCTGTTTGTTTTTCAACTTCATTCTTGTATTCCTGAAATTTCTCAAAGGCCTCGGATTTGTGCTTCATTAAGAAGACATGCCCATACCTAGAGAAATCATCTGTGAAAGTAATGAAGTATGAATAACCACTTCGCGCATGTATAGACATTGGACCACACACATCACTGTGTATGAGTCCCAAGAGCTCGCTCGCTCTTTCTCCGTGTCCAGTGAACGGAGTCTTTGTCATCTTTCCCATGAGACATGATTCACAAGTGGCATAAGACTGGTACTCGAACGGATCTAAGTATCCTTCTTTATGTAACTTTGTCAACCGTGTCTCATTAATATGACCCAGTCTACAATGCCATAAGAAAGCCTGATTTAATTCCGGAGACTTTCTTTTAAGTGTGTTCTGGACACTGAAGACCTGAGCTTGATTCAAAACGTATATACTGTATTTCAATGTACCTGACCCAATCAGCACTTGATTTAGGTGGATGTTTACTACATCGCTTACAAAAGTAAAATCATATCCTTTCTTAGAAAGTAAGGATACAGATATGATGTTACAAGTCGCACCTGGCACATAAAAACAGTCACGCAGAATCAATATCTGCCCAGTTGTCAGTCCTAGATGATATTCCCCTACGGATTCAACATACATGCTCATTCCGTTAGCAACCCTGAGAGTCATATCACCTTTCCTGATAACCCTACGGTTTCTCAAAGCCTGTAACGAATTACAAATATGAGATCCTGATCCGGTATCCAATACCCAGGAAGTAGGGTTAACTGACATACAGTTCTCAATCACAAACACACCCGAAGCCGAAGCCACAACATGCTTCGAATTCTGGCTACTGGCTTTACAAGCCCTGCAATCCTTCTGTCCATGTTCATTCCCGTAACAATAGGAACATCCTTCTTTTACTACATCTGTTCCTGAAACTTCTGCCCTTCCCTTTCTTTCTACTTCCCTAGTTTCCTTTAGGGTAGTAGGCAGAGACTGTTGAACTGAGTCAGCATCTGACCTGTTCTTCAACGTGGTCTTCAGGTCCGAGAGCTCAAAAGAGCTGGTCTCTGTAAGGACGTTGCCCCCTACAGATGACCCGATAGCCAACCTCGCTGGAAGCAATTCGTTCGAGGTCTCATATCTTGCGATACGAGATTGCTCTCCATATAAAACTTTGTTATGGAGGAAGATAGAAGCTGAGTCCATCTTCTCGTGCTGCCTCTGGTATATACCATCAACTGAGGCTAACACGAGGCACTTGGCTTTCGCACAGTCTTCTTCCGATGTCCTACGAATATCAATATCCGTGACAGGGGAAACTGGACCTGAGACGGCAGGGGTTGGATCAGTTAAGAGGTGTCCCAGCTTGTCCTGGGCAATGGACATCTGGACAGACCTTTGCCAGTCATAACAGTCTGATTCAGTCATCTTATTATCTAGATGTAACCTAGGTGTAGTCACTGGGTCGCTGCAATTAAGAGAGAGAGAAGAAAACACTTAGCATGATGCTCTTGCAAGTTTAGATTGGTTTTTAATTTATCTAAACAGGATGGCTCCCACTGTCTCTCGAATCCCTTCTCAAACCATAAAGAAAGGATTAGTCAGGATCAATCTCACCGTACAATACTTGCTTAACCGTTCAGCCAGGCCAGTGTCGGTACTTCGAGGGAGGTTTTCCAACGCTTTCGCGAAGTTCCTTAATTAAGTAACCTCTTTTCCCTGTGGGCGTAGCCCCGCTAACACCTTTCTAGGCACCTACTAGGTTTATAGCATTGATCGTTAAGTGAGAGTTTTCCCGAGGAGTAGCATATACTCACAGTAGGATCGGGATCCAAATATCATCGCGTGATAAAACCGAAGGAATCCTACCAGAATCATCACACTCCAAATGGTATGCAGCGCTAGCAAGTTTCAGTACTTTTGAAACTCCCGATGTAGATTTTTGCCCCATGCTCTTATGACCTTGACTAAGGTCAACAAATCATAAGTCACATGTCAAGTTCTACCCGTCGTTATCCAGGTTAATTTGAACCCACCCGTATATACCCTTGACTATGGCCAACAAAGCAATACGACTGTCCCAAACCAACGCATTCTATCTATGCAACATATGAATACCCACCAGCTACCAAACACCGTGCCTTGACTAAGGCCAACAAACACAGCTTGAATACTGTTGAATATTTATATGAAACGACGGAGGGCTACGGATGGTTTTGGCGAAACCGTGAACGTAGTGAACTTGATATAGTCGATGGAACGAGATAGCTTTTAAAAGGAGTGGTTCAAGCTCCGCGTTTAAAATGCTTATTTTTGAAAAGAACCGAGTGGTTTTCAAAGTGTTCCAATCGACTTTTACTTGGTTTATTTTCTTGCATTAGTTCTTTTAATGCGTCCCATCATTTAATCCTACCATTACAGAAAACAACCAAAATATGACGTACGCTTATGCCATTCGCATTCGCCACGGGGCCCTGTCATCACCCGTTAGGTTACTTAACTAACGACAGAGCGGGGGCTGGGCTAGCGCGGCTGTAAAACATAAGCAACGCCTAAATAGTTATTATATATAAATATATAGCAATGATAGACATTACAGATCACAGATGAATTCATTGGATATACTAGGAATCCGCAATGCGTTCGAGCCTGCAACGTAAAGCGGATTACACGGTCGCGGTGAATAGCCAATACCCCACCCAAGACCCCTACGGGTGCGGCAAACTACCCGCCAAGCACCCGAAGCGAAGCAACCTCCCTCACCACCGTGAGTAGGCCACTCGGCACTTCGAGATACCCGGTAGTTTGTGCACCCCCTCCATGGGTCTATCCTAGGAGCAAAAACAGTGAAAAGAATTATACAATGACGGCTACAACCCCGACCCGGTTGTGCGGCCATACAAATAATATTATTACATCAATTTACATGTTACAAATGAATGAAAGAAAAAATAACGCTCATTTCACATCCACCCCGGCTATTCACCCGCGACAATCCAATCCATTCATATCCACAAACCAATAACAATCACAGATCACAGAGATGTATAACCCCGACTAATCGACTTATAGCGATTAGCCGACGTTCAATACATACAAGCATCACAGATATAACCGATATAGTTAAAGTGTAGTGAAGTTCCGAAAAATACGGATTTATAGGCCCCCAAAAGTAAATTTTAGTTCTGGAAAATCTGGGCACATATAACATATCCTAAAAATCACAAAACCAACACAGAAACACACTGCACCAAAATCGAGGCAGAGAGGAGACAAGACGGCCGCGGATGCGCGGCGCAATAGCTTCCTATTGCCGCGGATCCGCGGCCATTTGGTCGACTCTCTGTCTCGTTTTTGGTGGTGTTCTTAACAAAACCCTGAGATAATTTTTGGTGTATAACAAATTTTATTTTGACCAGAAAAAAAATTAACAGAAACTTAGGGTTTTGCGAGTTTGGTTTTTCGATTTTCCGGTTTCGAAACTTCGTTACACTTAACTACTTAGCTAGTTTATGTTTAGTTAGGCTCTGATACCACTGTAAGTCCACGTTGCCCACCCCGGTGCTTACGGGGAGGCGGAAAACATAATAAAAATCGGATTTTTATCAACTATAGGCAACATGGACCAAGCTTTAAGGATCTTTGCTAAACAAAAACAAGCTAACCCTAACTAGTAACTAGCTAAGTGATGGAAAGGTTATACCTTGAGCTCAAAGTCCTTCTCTCCTTGCTCCTTGGAATGGTAGAAAGAGGTCACCTTGCTTGTCTTCTCCCGTCAAAGAAGGATCCACCCGAAAGCCTCGACCTTTAGCTTCAACTCCAAGCTAGGAGTAACTAGAGTGCAAGAAATGCTAAGACTTGAACCCTAGAAGAGAGTAGAGAAGATCAAGTGAGGGTTTTTCTCAAGCTTTTTGTTTCTCAACACATGAGAGGGAGAGAGCTTGAGGGAGAGGAAGAACAAGAGAGAGAAAGGATATGATAGAATGAGAAATAATTGAGCCATTCTCACTAATATGTGTGAATAATTTTAATTGAATAATTAGCTTGAAAATTGTCATGGTAAATCATGACATGACCATTATCATTTCAATTTGCAAAGATCAAAGAGCATCTTCCAAAAGAAATGATGATGGTCAAAGTGTCGACCTAGGTCAACAAGTCAAAGAAGTCAAATGGTCAACAACCAAAACCATGGACAATTATTAAACTAATTATTAATTAACAATAATACACACATAAACAATAGGGTTAATAAAATGACAATAGCCATTAACCCTAAACAAGGTCCTCTCCCTCAATCTCAAGCAACTGTGTATACGCACCCGCATTCGTGATCCGAGGAACACGAATACTCTGAGAAAAACCAATCTCAAATCATATACTAGGATCCGGCTTAAACCAAAGCCCGCTAGTATAAACTGTCCGGACAGCAAACGTGCACAAGTGCGCGGATGCGAACGAACCCTGTCGCAAAACCATGCGACCTCTACTCATTTTGCCTAAAGGCGAATAGCTCTCTGTGTGGGACTCTAAAGACTCGACACTACGCTGGCAGTGGGTTTAACCACAGACCGCAAGCGGCACTAGCTGTACGTAACGGTCCCCAGGTAGATGTCGATAAGAAGACTGATGAGGTGAACCCCATCTGCACTCCTACTGAGCCTGTATGTGACAGTTTCCGTACAGTCCGGTCTGTTCGTCTGATACATCGCATGGCGGGCCTAGGGGGGCGGTGAACGTCAGTCCCCTAATAGCGGTACAAGTCGTGTTGGAGTGTAGCCCAGAACACCCTGAGATAACACTGGAAACCTACCAGTATATCTCGCTTGCCCTGGCCAGGGACTACTCGTGTAATGGCTCTCCTGGACACAGCGCGATGTCAACCCCCAATACCGGGAGAGACGTATCCTGTCTAACCGTCACTGCCTCCAAGTGCTTCGGGACTGCACCCAAAAACTACCTGTTTGCACGACTCCTTTGAGCCGTGGTAGGGTAGTAATCAAAGTGCAGTGGGAACACACTCGAGGCGAAGTGACAGTGTCAAGTCAGCGGACTAAGCTGTACTCATGTCACCTGGGAACTGATAACTGACGATAGGTATATTACCAACCAACAGTTCCCGACGAGTCCTGTCCAGTGTACTCGTAACCTAACGAGCACCCGCATACTATCCCAAGTACGACGTACTAACGGCTGTGGGACAGACCGTTTCCCATACTGGGATGAGAAGCGCATACGCTAGTCTACTCCGGAGTATCGATGCCCTGTCTCGATAGTCCAACGACCAGGGACCTGTATAAGGATGTGCTTATAGATTACCCAGCTCCCACGAGTGCGAGCGCCATCACAACGCTGGTAATCAAGCAAAGATCCTAAGGGCTCTACTAATATATATACCAGCAATATGCTAAAAGAAACACATGCACATATTAAAGCAGAGACAAACCAAGTAGCATACTACCATTTCGAGCAAGATTGTATATACAACTGTGAATATCCCAAGCTTCCATTAAGTAATATACAAACTAGTATGATACAATAATGGCCTCTAGGGCATATACACTAACAGATGTTATGTGTTGCTGGATATGTTATATTGGATCGTCGTGTTTGAATAGCCGGGTTTTTTTTTTATGTGAGATGAGTGTTTTTCATTTTCATTCATGTAAAAAATACTTGTATGTAATATTCTTTTATTTGGGGCAATTCCAGGTTGCGGAAGTTGTCACCCTTTGTATATTATTTACTTTTCCGCATTAGGATAGACCCAAGGAGGGGAGCACAAGTAACCGGGTTCTGGGGTCCAGTGGGAGACCAACTCGAGGAGTCGAGTCCGGGTCTCCTAACCCTAGAATTGGCAGGGTTGCTTCCCGCTCTCTTAGGGGTCTAGGGGTGTGGGATTGGCTATTCATCACGACCGTGGAATCCGTGTTTTATACTGGCTCGTATTGAAAACACGGACGTCCTAGTATATCCAATGTTTCATATGTTTCTTCTGCTGCGATATCTGTGATGCGATCATGTGATGTTCTTTGATAGATACTTTATATAGTATATATGATATATTATATAGACGTTACTTATGTTTTGCACCCGCACTAGCCCTGCCCTGCTCTGTCGTTAGTTACCTAACCTAACGGTGCACGAGGGGACATCGAGGCGAATGCGGATGGCATAAGTGTACGTCGTATTTATCTGTGATGTTTAGGTATTTAAACGATGGGACTTCATTAATGTGATTAATGAAAGAAAAGAAACCTCAGATGTTGTAGAATCAAATTTTAAACAAAACAGGTAGCTACAGTTCTTGCTTTGCATAGAGGTATATATGATATACCCTGCACCTTATTCGATGAGGAAAGGACCGAGATCCCTTCACCGGGAGTGAATCCTTTAGCAATAACTGGCAGATGCTACACACTCGGTTTGGCTTTGATTGCTTTTAAGAGTTTTTGCTTTGCACAGTGATATATATGATATATCCCGCACCTCATTCGACGAGGAAAGGGCCGACGATCCCTTCACCGGGAGTGACCCCTTTAGCAAAAGTAGAAAAGCCTCAAAATCACTCCATTTCAAAACTTCATTTGATTCTACAACGATATCAAGTTCATTACGCTCATGGTTTTTATGAAAAACCTGCGTAGCCCTCCGTCATTTCAGATAAGTACTAGTTAGTATTCGTGCTGCGGTAGTTTGGCCTCCGTCAAGGCGCAGTGTACGGTAGCTAACTTGTGCTTATCTGCTAGCATATGATGCGATTGGATTAGGGTATTCGTACGGCGTTGTTTGGCCTCCGTCAAGGGTCGTGCAGGTGGGTTTGATTCAATCAGGAAATGACGGTTTGAACTTGACTAGCGGACTATGGGTTGTTTGGCCTCCGTCAAGGTCATAGGACGCTAGGGGCAAAATATTATCGGGAATTTCAAGTGTTGAAATTTGCAATGAGATTGCATACCTTCTATGAGATAGTTGGATCCCGATACCCACTGCGAGTAAGAGTTACTCCTGGGAGAGTTTTACACATTGCAATTAGCTGATCAAGTAGGTGTCTAGAAAGGTGTTAACGAGGTTACGCCTCTGGGAAAACGAGGTTTACATTAATTAGGTTCGTGCGAAAGCACGGGGGACCTCCCTCAAAGTACCGACACTGGCCTGGCTGAAAGATTGGCGAACTTGTAGTGTGTAATTAATCCCGGCTAGTCTTTCCTTTTAAGGTTTGAAGGAAGATTTGATAAAAACAGTGGGAGCCATCCTGATTAGATAAGATAATAACCAATCTGACCTTGCACGAGCTTACGCTAAAGTGTTTTCTTCTCTCTCTCTCCAGGTAGCGACCATTTCATGCCTTAATAAAGATAATAATATGGATGTATTGACCGAACCCGCATGTTATACTGTGCAGGGGAACGTTGAACCCGTTCTATCTTATAAGTGTTATAAGAATGAACAGGAAACAGGAGAATATCTGGATTCTCACACCACCCAAAAGGAGAATATGCATGTTGATGCATCATCTTCGGGTGTGTTTGTCATTGATAATTGTTTCTCAGTTCACCCTACGTCCTGAGTATTAGATACCGGATCAGGATCCCACATATGTAAGATGTTACATGGGCTACGGAAAGGTAGAGAACTGGGAAAAGGTGATCATTCCGTTCAAGTAGGGAATGGTGCAAATGTTGCAGCCAAAGCAGTTGGCGAATATCACCTAGTATTACCAAATGGTGATACAATGATTCTGAATGAGTGCTATTATATACCGAACATGATGTGCAACATTATATCAGTGTCTTTATTAAGTAAAGAAGGATATAATTTTGTAGTACAGGATAATGTTATGAACATATTCCTAGATCAAAAGTTGATTGCATCAGGCTCGTTACATAATGGTATATTCATTCTAAATAAACATACAGTCCTCAATTTACAAAACACACACAAGAGGAAGAGTTCTGAACTGAACGAATCCTTCTTGTGGCATTGTAGACTGGGTCACATCAATGCGACACGACTAGCTAAGTTGCATAAGGATGGGTATTTAAATCCGTTTGAATTTTCATCTTATGACACTTGCCAGTCATGTCTCAAAGGCAAGATGACCAAAACTCCGTTTACGGGACACGGAGAAAGAGTTACCGAACTCTTGGGACTAATACATAGTGATGTATGCGGTCCTATGTCTACACATGCCAGGGATGGTTCTTCATACTTCATTACATTCACTGACGATCTCTCTAGATTCGGATATGTGTTCCTGATGAAACATAAATCAGAAGCTTTTGAGAAATTTAGAGAATATAAACAAGAAGTAGAGAACCAAACGGGCAAAAGTATTAAGATCCTTCGATCTGATCGAGGAGGAGAATACTTAAGTAACGAATTCAGAGATTATCTAAAAGAGAATGGGATTCTCTCTCAGCTTACTCCTCCTTATACACCACAGCACAACGGTGTATCGGAGCGGAGAAATCGCACCCTATTAGATATGGTGCGCTCTATGATGAGTACAGCTGAGTTACCTATTTCCTTCTGAGGATATGCACTGGAGACTGCTGCATATCTATTGAATAGAGTTCCAACCAAATCTATGCCTACCACTCCATATGAGATATGGAATGGTAAGAGACCATGTCTTAATTTTATTCAGATATGGGGTTGTCCGGCCTATGTTAAAACACAAAATCCGGACAAACTCGAGGCAAGGTCTGTTCTATGTAAGTTTGTTGGATATCCCAAACATTCGCGAGGGTATATCTTCTACCACTCCGAGGAACAAAAAGTGTTTGTTTCTCGACATGCCACTTTCTTAGAAAAGAGTTTTCTTATGAAACAGACAAGTAGCATTGAGGTAGAACTGGAAGAGGTTCCAGCAACACAAACTGTAACAGAAGACTTGGTAGAACCAGAGGATTCAGTAGAACCCGACGAACCCCAGCCTCTCCGCCGATCTAGTAGGGTTTCTCGTCCACCTGAGAGATACTACGGTTTTCTCATTGACGGTGGAAGCGAGGATTGCATCATGGAGGATGATGACCCAACTAGCTTCGAGCAGGCCATCACGAGTAGGGACTCAGTGAAATGGCTGGATGCTATGCGGTCCGAGATGGAATCCATGTACACCAACAAAGTATGGACTTTGGACGTTGCTCCTGAAGGGGTAAAACCCATTGGGAGCAAGTGGATCTTCAAAAAGAAACTTGGTGTAGATGGGAAAGTGGAGACTTTCAAAGCTAGACTTGTAGCAAAGGGTTTTCGTCAAAGACCAGGTGTGGACTATGACGAGACCTTTTCTCCAGTAGCTATGCTTAAATCCATCCGGATCATGCTTGCCATCGCTGCTTATCATGATTACGAAATCTGGCAAATGGATGTTAAGACCGCCTTTCTAAATGGTGATTTAGAAGAGTGCGTGTACATGACTCAGCCAGAGGGCTTCGTAGATAGTGGGAGCAGCGGAAAGGTGTGCAAGCTGCTTAAATCCATTTATGGATTAAAGCAAGCATCGCGGAGTTGGAACATCTGCTTTGACGTCGTTATCAAAGAGTTTGATTTCGTCAAAAACCCAGATGAACCTTGTATCTACAAGAAGGTGGCAGAGAGTAAGGTTGTTTTCCTCGTATTGTACGTGGACGACATACTCTTGATAGGAAATGATATTCCTATGCTGCAATCGGTCAAGCTCTTCTTATCACAAAGATTCTCAATGAAAGATCTTGGTGATGCCTCCTGCATATTGGGAATCAGGATCTATAGAGATAGATCCAAACGGATATTGGGATTGTCCCAATCCAGGTACACTGACACCATACTAAAGAGGTTTAGTATGGAAGAGTCCAAGCGTGGGAACTTACCCACGATCTCTGGAGTCACTCTCTCCAAAGAGATGTCTCCCAAGACTGATTTGGAGAGAGCTCGCATGCAAGGGATACCCTATGCTTCGGCAGTAGGCTCTATCATGTATGCGATGCTATGTACCAGACCCGATGTAGCATACTCACTAAGTATAGTGAGCAGGTATCAAGCTGATCCTGGAGAGAGTCACTGGACAGCTGTGAAGAGCATTCTCAAGTACTTGCGAAGGACTAGAGATATGTTCTTGGTGTATGGTAACGGAGAGCTCCAAGTGGAGTCCTTTACCGATTCAAGCTTCCAGAGTGATAAGGACGACTCTAAGTCGCAGTCGGGCTTTGTCTTTACCCTTTACGGAGGGGCGGTTAGCTGGAAGAGTTCCAAGCAGGAAACCGTGGCAGACTCGACGATGGAGGCTGAATACATCGCTGCCAACGATGCTGCCAAAGAGGCTGTCTGGATCAAGAAGTTTATTACTGAACTTGGAGTGGTTCCATCCATTGAGCGTCCAATACCTTTGTATTGCGATAACAATGGAGCGGTGGCTTTGGCCAAGGAACCCAGGTCCCATCAGCGGTCCAGGCATATTCTGAGGCGGTATCACCTGATCCGGGAGATAGTTGATCGCCGGGAGATCGAGGTCAGGAGGGTTGACACGAAGAATAACACGGCGGATCCACTCACGAAGGCCATTCCCCAGATACAGTTTGAGAGACTCTTCGGGATGCTCGGTATGCGATACTACAGCAGCTGGCCCTAGTGCAAGTGGGAGATTGTTAGTTGTATGTATGCCCTAGAGGCCAGTATTGTACAGATGATGTATATTATATTGGATGCTTGGACATATATAGAGATGACTTTCTTGCTCGATATGATAGTATGCTATCTGGTTACTCTTTATCTTAACATGTACACTAGTCTCTTTAAACTGTCTTATAGTTACATGTTGGTAAAGCCCTTAGGATGTGTACTTGACTACCTGGACTATGATGAAGATCATACTAGTGGGGACAAGGTAGTCCATAAGTACATCCTTCAAGGTCCCTAGTCGTGGGTGTATCGAGACGGGGCATCGATATACCAGAGTAGACTAGCGTATACGCTTCTCGACCCATGAGATGGGCGATGGATGATCCCATATCCATTGGTGTTTGACATCAGAGATGGTATACGGGTGCTCAGTGGAGACTGGGTACACTGGACGGACTCGTCGAGAACTCCCAGATGGTATTATACCTCACGTCAGATGGCAGTTCTCAGGTGACACTTGTACAGGTTAGTCTGTAGACCCGAGATCGTCATAGAGTCTTGTGTGATTCCCACTGTGCTTTGATCTCCACCTTACCACGTCTATGAGGGCATGCAAAACGGTGGTCTTTGGGTACAGTCCCGAGTCACATGGAGGCAATGAGCGATAGGAGGGGTTTCGTCTCTCCCGGTATTGGGGGTTGATGTTGCGCTGTGCTCGATTGGCCGTAACAGGAAAGTCCCTGGCCAGGGCTGATCAGAGATTTGCTGGTAAGTGTTACTAGTAGTTTCTCGACCCGTTATGAGCCTCACATCGGCACGACTTATCGGTTATTGGGGTCTGACGTATACCACCCCTAGACTTGATATGCGACATATCAGACGAACAGACCGGACTGTACGGTAAGTGTTACTGGTTGGATTCACAGGAGTGTGAGCGGGCTAGCTCGTCGATCTTCTGATCGCTCAATACCCGTATGGCCGTTACGTTTAGCAGACCGCTTGCGGCTTGTGGGTGCTTGATATGATCATCATCTTCTACCGGCGTATTGACGAGTCTTTAGAGTCCTACACAGAGGTTTCCTGGCTCAAGCGAAACGAAATAGGAGCACATATGAGATATGTGCAGGACCGAGAATAATGCGTGTATGTGATACCGCATTTCATTCTCGCGATAAATGTTTCGATTGGTTATATTCGATATGACCTAGTTATCGAATCATTGATTCGATAAATCGATACATTGAATACTAGTCGGTTATGTGCGACATGACCGGATCATTGAATCAAATGTTGATTTAATGATTTAATGTATAATTATATATTTGATATATTACTTTGCATTAACTAGTATTGGTTCACTTTGTACGGATTTTCTCACTTGATGTGCAAGTTGTATATGTGATATACTTTTGTGCACATATTTGTATCATGTTTGATGATACTTGATCATTTGGTTAAGTGTGAAGAATTAAACCATGGTTAAATGATAATTAGGGTTTTGCTTTATCATTTATTTATTCATTTCTTTATTTATTTCATTGGATAAATGAAAATAAAATGGTTTGTTTTTGTCATGAAGCTTGTTGAAGCTTCATGAAGCTTTGACCAAGGAGACCATTTTGTCTTCATGCTTAACCCTAACCCATCCACTTACCATGGTTTATTCTCTACACTTAACCCAAGTTAGATTATGATAAGTATGAATTTTCTTTTCATTTTAAATCACTTATCATAAAACTAGCTTCATCTTCTCCTTCTTCTTCAAGAGAGAAAACTAGATGCCATCAATGGCAACTTGAGCAAAAGTGAGTGAAATCCAATTCTAAAGTGAACCCACCTCCTATTTCTTCACCCTCTACCTCTTGCCAAGTTGTTTTGGGTGTTTTCTTCACAAGTTTCACAACTTTGTGAAGTCGGAGCTTGAACTTGTGATGCCTCGACGTAGATCGTCTTTAACACGAAGCCGACGACCTAATCCGCTCGTTTCTCCGATGAAGCCGACGAATGAGTTCGGGATTCATGATGGACAGCGAGAGGACACCCACATGGAGCTGAGGAAGTGGATAACCGGATCTACAAAGGTTGTAGCTCTCTTCCTTTAGTTAAAGTGTTAACTAGATTCGTATTTCGCCTAGAATTCTAGCCAACGATCCGTAGTCTAGGGTTTCTCGGCACCGTAAAATTTTAAATTGGCATGTTCGATGCCTTGTGAGACCTCTATAGTGTGCCTAGGAACCCTACAGTAGCAGCGCCAGCAAAGCCCTAATGAAACCTGTACGGCAAAACCTGCAAGAAACTGTGGGACAATGGGGGTGAGTTGCCAACTCGTGAGTAGAAAAACATCTACGAACAGAAACCGCATGAACAACGCAAACCTAGGTCAACGATCATAATATATCCTCAAATATAACCAGCAGCCTATAATAATGGCTAGGGTAAATATCAAACCCAAGTGCAATCCCATGTGCCCGTGTCAGTGCCTTAGGTAGCAATGTATCACATGGATGATATAAGAATGCACGAAACAGAATGCATGTACTGAAGGAAACTGCTTTCATAAATTAGCGAGATTTTCTGTATTTCTAAAACGAGGTAGCATAATGAAATCAGCATAAACAGTGTCTAGTTTCGACACAAAACATAATCCCAATGTCTCAAAATCTCAGGCTCCGGCTATCCGTACTGGCCTGTATCATCAAATCTCTGTACCTCAATATCTCAGAATCTCTGTATCAATCTCACTATCTAGGGCGTCGTCAGTCTAGACCGGCCCCTACCATCAATCTCAAGACCACGACGGTATCCTCCGGATATCCGACGCGTCGGGTAAAATCACCGGTCGGTAATGCTCCCCTGCCAGGCTCAACGCCATCATCTGCGATCTTCTTGCCCCGGGATACCGCACCGGGTCCACCATGTACCCGAAACAGTTCCTCCATCTCCTCGAACTCGGGTCTCGAAATCCATCAGCAAAACTCATGGTGGACGACTCATACATCATGAGAAAACAACACTTTTTACTTAAAAAGAGAGAGAAAAGGTTTATTTCTGTTTTTGCGGTTTTCCTCCAAATCCAAGAAATCTCATGAAATCTGAATCCAAGTCATCAATAGGATGTAAACAGTGAATATAGGCATGAAAATCCATGAATGCGGCACAACAGTGAATAATAACATGCATGAAGTAGCAGGAAATAACTACAATGTCTAAACTAGCATATAAGGTAAGTACACCAATATCTTGTCTAAACTATTAGCTAACAAGCTATGTCAATGAAATAGTATTTTCTAAAGTGTTCGTGACATGGAAATTACCGATGAAGATGTGTGTGAGCCGGCAAGTAAGTGTACGTGGTATATACGCGTCATCGGTAATGGTGCTGGTGTCCTAACAGCATGATATCAACAATAGAATATGAATCATAATGCAAGCAGGCGATGCGGAGAGAACAACAAAAATGAGCGGGAGCTGAATACTAGACACAACGACAACTAATATGGGCTAACAACTACACTAAACTATAGGTCTAAGCTGTCAAGCTAAACTAAAGGTAAGGAAGCCGCCTAACGTCTGAGTCGATACACATGTATATATATATATATATATATTAGTCGGTGATCCCGCCTCGATATTATCACATCTGATACCATATCTATAATCAGACATTCCTAAGTCATGAGTGCGGATCAAACATCAATATATAGCTTGTACGTAAATCCGTCGTACGGCATCCCCAAATCCGGGTACAGGTCAGTATCACATTCATCAAATTAATCATTTGGTATCCTCTTTATCAAAGATCATAATCCGGGGTACTGATCTACGTCTAGTACAATACTAATATCATCAATCTAATCATGATCTGACTACCGATCTACAGCCTCATACAAACCGATATCATCATCATATATCGTCATAAAGAGGTAGACATCGCCTAATGCGACCTATTATGAATATCTTAACATATCTTATCTCATATCACGATCACATGTCAACCATTCAATGTGTAACACTATTCACATGTATCGTCGTCCTATGATCCGCTATAACATCAGGAAGTATCTCAAATACGAATTCTGCTATATCACCGATCTCACGGTCTCAAATCAATCTCACCGACTCACCTCAAATCCCAAACACTATCCTCAAATCCAGTATGTGAACACATAGTCCCATACCCATGTGAACACATAACAATATAACCCCATATGAAAGAAGAATGCATGCAAGTATGGGTGTGTGTGTAAATGTGGTGCAACCTCTACTCTAGGGTCTCGCAACACTAAACCTATCCAATCACACATAGAATCAATCTTTATCATCAATAACCTCAACAATAAATAATCAATATATATGTGTGTATACGTATTCGTAGACATCACCATGAACTGCGGGATGCTATACGCAATCCACCCGACTTCTCCTTGTAGATATAAATCTACTCACCTGGTCCTTGCTCGCCGGTGCCGACGTCGCCACGCCCGTGCTTGTCGTCTCGAAGTCCATATGGGGTACCTACATGTCATAACACACCGTATCCCCTTAAAACCAAATTCGAAATCGAAACGGCATAAGAAAATCAAATCGGCACGCGTATCACGCATAGGTTAAAACCTATCGCTTACGCATGCAAGAATAGCCAAACCAACCCTCGATGTCGATGTACAAATGTCAAACCATCGAGAAAAACCCAAACACACTCATTTGCGCATTCACGAACACTAATTATAGTACAAAATAGGTTAAAATTCACAAAAACCCCAAACTCACTTTAAAAGTCATTTTCCCGAAAACTTTAGCAAGCAAAATTTACCATTTTTAGTACAACACTTGATGTTTTAACAATTCTAATGGCCATAATAGTTATTAAACATCTTAAATAAGTCATACAACCCATTTCAAAAATTTAATCTCATCAATTCTTATAAAACTAAAAATTCTAGTTTTGCAATTTATCTAATTTTAACAATTTCAAGTAAAAATGCAAAAAACAACAACTACGCTTGGTTTTGCATGATCCAAAGGCATTAAACCACTCATTATAATATTAATAATGACATGAAAGCTTAATTATATTTTAATCAAAAGCATTTAATAATTTTCCAAAAACCCTAGTTATCAAAATAACTTAATTAGTAAAATTTAAAAATAACAATTAACAAACTAGTTACTAGGTAAGATTTTACATGCCTTAATATGTTAAATTACACACTTAAACCATGTTCAAATGATATAAAACCCTAACTTGATCCATACCCAATTCTAGAAATTCCAAACTTGCAACTAAAGCCTAATTAACACTTAAATAAATTAGCTTTAAGAAATTAACTAACAAATTAAGGAAAAAGGGTTAGAATTTATACGCAATAAATTTGAAGATCCACAAGCATACATAGCCTCCCAAATTGTAATCTTGTTCCCTAGATCCATGCAATTTTGGCTAATGAGAAATGGGTAGGAGTCAGATTTTGATTTTGGTGAGGTTTTACTTTGATTTTTGACAATTTTTTTTGAGGGTTTTTGGAGAAGAGATGAGATAAGGGAAAGAGAGGGGAGGGGCTGCTGAAATCCAGCAGTGGGCTCGGCTTTGAGGGGGAGGGGAGAGGTGAGAGAGTGAGGGTGTTGGTTTCAAAGCCAAAAATAAAAGTCAAAAGCCCATTCTTATACATGTATATTATTCTTTTCTTTTCATTTCTTTTCTTTGTGAACAAGTGTGCGGACTGGAGCAGCCCATTTTCGGCCAGCAAGAGGGGTAGGGGAGGTGGTGTGTGTGTGTAAAGCAATGAACACCAAACACCAATTCAATATGCACCAAATCCTTTTTATTTTCACAAAATAAGCCTTTTTCTTCAATATTTTATAAAACCGATTAACAACTTCATTTCATTTCAAAAACAACGTGTTAAAATTTTGTTTAATTTTTTATGATGCACAAAATTTGTTTCAACCCATTCCAATTTGTAATTTTCCCTAATTAAATGTATTAGTGACGGCTTAAAATAATATTAAAATAATTAATTTCGGAAAATTTTTCAGAAAATTTGAAATTTCACCTGTGGCTCAATAAACATCAAATACTAGCAATTACATAGCTAGAATATGTATATTTAATTTTATAATAAAGATATTTGTATTTTGACTTTTTACAGAAAACCCCCTTATTTTACCGATTTTCCGAAATTTCACCGAAACGATTTTCAGAACGTTACAATCTTCCCCCCTTAAAGAAATTAGGTCCCCGAATTTAAATTAAAACTTCCCCCAAATACTAAAACATCTAAGCAAAACCATCATGTCGTCGGGGCTCCGAAATCATAAATACATAAAACAAATCGTAGCGCAGCATATGCGCATGAAAAATGAGCATATAACTCAAAATCAAAACTCCATCCAGCATCCCGCAATCATCGGAGTCATGGTGAAGACACAATGTCTAAATCCAAAATGAAAATCAATATGATTTACATCATTAAAATATTTGGAAGCAATGCGTGCCAAATCTTCTTCAAATCGCTGTGCGATGCTCGCACCACTGCACAGTGGCGGACGTCTATTGTAAGAAAATAACTACATATATATATATATATATACATATCCTTTGTTTAATATGCACGTTCCGCCGTTTTGAAAGCAATTTAGAAGGGTTCCTTGTTTTAAACGTTTCGTGTCATATCAGACACGTAGGTAAATACTGAGACTATAGCTCGCTTTTTTTTTTGGAATTCCCTTCGATAGCTATCAATGCATGCAAAATACATTCAGGTACTGTCCTCTGACTAGTACTGCTCAGTACGAAAACACATAGCAAATATCATAAAAACGTACTGCTCTATAAGAAATCAATCCCAAAATATGCATATGAATACTACGTGCGTCTGGTGCGCACAGAAATCAAAATCCATATATGTGCCAAACATGCGCACAGAAACAACATCTAAGTGCATCAGGTGTGTACACAACATTTTTCATAGGCAACGTGTGTGCCTGACAGCAAGACAGGTGCATCTGACATGCACGAAGAATCTCGATTTAGTGCATCTGGTGTGCACCAAAATCGCATCTCAAAATATGCGCTCAACATGCGCGAAAATCCAAGGCAGGTTATCTATCATGCACGAAATCATGAAATCCAATATCAAGCGCCGAACATACGCAAATCCAATCAGGTGCATAAGGTGCACAAAACCAATATCGAGCATCACAATCGAAGTTGAAGTCCAGTGTCTCTAAGTGCACAAAATGCGTATCACTACACTGCATGCATATGTGAACTATACCGAGTGCAAAAACCAAATCGTATACGTATATACGCACAAATCAACTCAACTGTATGAAATCCATATAATCACAAACATGAGAAACCAAGGCACGAAAACTATCTCAAGTGCAACAACTGTGCAAAAATCGTAAATACTCAGTAGGTGCAACCATGGTGCATGAAAACGATATCATGAAACTCAATCATCAAAACCAAATCATGCGAATATATCGCTCAAAATACCAAAATCAAGTATGGCGGAATAGTCCCGCTCAAGCACTTCCTCTAAGAACCTCTAGCCAACTGTCGTGGTCACTCATAGCATGTCTCGTCGACGATCCTGAACTCTGGCCTGCCGGTGTGCGTAACATGACCACTCCTGGGTCCAAGTCTTCTCGTAATTCATTCCAGAAAGGTCCTGTTGAGATCTCTCCCAAATCTCGTCTCTGCCGAACTGTCCGGAAGTCATCGTCCCTTACTAGATCTGTTCTCGTTCCGGAACGGCTGCATACTCATCGTGACTCCTTCTGGAAGGTATATCCAAGTACAATGTCTCGGCATGCGTATCGCATCTCTGATGTCGGCGGAGTGGAACGTCATCTCATCAAGATCTCATACGAACCTCTTACTCCACTTTCTCTAATGTCGACTGCTTCGGACTCGTCTCGTCGTAGCTCCATGGACTGAGCTCCTACGGCTATCCTCGTATATGGAGTCTCCCAAGAAATGCATCTCACCACCTGGCATCCGAATGAAGTCGAACCATCCGATCGATTTGTCAAAACCTCATAATCCCCCAAGAGCTCAACATCTTGGGTACAGTTTAACAGTATCGAGTACGTACCACAACATCGATGGTCCAGCCGTAGAAGGGCAAACCCAAGCCTCACTAATGGCGCCGCGGAACTGCCGCAAACCCTAAGGTTCAATGGCTTTCACACGGTCATTAAGTTGAGTTAGGGTTTCATTCTTCTAGAGGGTCCATAGAATTGCCTGCATGTCTTTCCGAATACTTTAAACTTGGAATAATAGGTTTCTGACATTCGATCGTCTCTGTCGACTCTCAACGTCTCCGCGTGAAGTCGTCTCTAGCTGGAATCAATCTATCTGATGACCTCGCATCGGGGTAGGCGAATGAACCACATGTCCTAGTCATTCATCCTCGGGTGACTAGCGACCTTCTATCATCTCTTAGTACAACTCGTACTGCAATAGTTCCAACATCTGGGGCGATATCTCATCATTCACAGCAATAACCGGCTCACTCGTCTGCACGCTGAATAGTGCCTCAATTATCATGAATAAGCAATACGCCAACGGTCATCAAAATCTGGCTGGCCTCTATCATTGGCTCAATCCTCTGGCGCTGATCTGCATGTCCGAGTAATCTCATACAGCGATCGATCCAAACGCTCGTGCCGCGAAAACACAATAAAAAGACACATCTCTGCAATCATGTGTCGCCGGAATCACGCCCTGGTTAGTCCTCGTTCGTAACGAGCTCGTGCTGACCACAACCCTAGCCGTAGCTCTCCCTGCCCGTAATCATGGCAGCAAAACCATAACTGGTACCGATGAGGCTAGATCAGGAATGAATATAATACTGAACAAAGAAATGTACATCCTAAGGCTTCTTAAGTGGAGTAGCGTATCGTAAGTATGCCGCGGAACATACCCATGGTACGCCACTCTACTTTAGTCACCTATTCCATCAACCAAGGGTCATCCTACACTCCGAAGGTAAAACCTAACGCTCTGATACCAACTTTGTCACGTTCCGAAAGTACGGAACATGACCGGCACTTAAACTACGAAACGTCTCGAGGCGTACGTAATCTAAGTAAGCCGAAAACCCAGAAATCCAAACCAAGAAAAGTAGTAGAGTGAAGGAAAACCAATTTAAATCAAGTAGTTTTAATAGCATAAGCCGAATTATGCGTTTTTTTAAAAACATCAAATATTTCCTGAAAATTTCGGCAGAGTCTCCTTTGTAAATACTGGCCCCCAAACGGGATACAACATGAATAGTATACGAAATCAATAAAAGGCATCCCCAAGCGGGAGCTAGCTTTTCGTCAATCGACGGTCACAACCACAAGCAATATAATATACAACGCCAAGGGCGAGGATCAAAACTCAAAAGGAAACTCAAAACAACAAGAAAATCCATAGAATACAATGCGTGACTCTAAGGTCGAAAGAATAAACATTACTGGTCTCTATCTCTGAAATAAATACATGTTTGGTTGATGGAACTTCTAGATACAACAGAATAATAATATACAAGGTATAACGATGGGTACGATACAAATAAACCCACCTACTAGTAAGTCACCCGAAATGAAGCAGTGCCAGCAAAGCCCTAATGAAACCTGTACGGCAAAACCTGCAAGAAACTGTGGCACAACGGGGGTGAGTTGCCAACTCGTGAGTAGAAAAACATTTGCGAACAGAAACCGCATGAACAACGCAAACCTAGGTCAACGATCATAATATATCCTCAAATATAACCAGCAGCCTATAATAATGGCTAGGGTAAATATCAAACCCAAATGCAATCCCATGTGCCCACGTCAGTGCCTCAGGTAGCAATGTATCACATGGATGATATAAGAATGCACGAAACAGAATGCACATACTGAAGGAAACTGCTTTCATAAATTAGCGAGATTTTCTGTATTTTTAAAACGAGGTAGCATAATGAAATCAGCATAAACAGTGTCTAGAATCGACACAAAACATAATCCCAATGTCTCAAAATCTCAGGCTCCGGCTATCCGGACTGGCCTGTATCATCAAATCTCTGTACCTCAATATCTCAGAATCTCTGTATCAATCTCACTATCTAGGACGCCGTCAGTCCAGACCGGCCCCTACCATCAATCTCAAGACCATGACGGTATCCTCCGGATATCGGACGCGTCGGGTAAAATCACCGGTCGGTAGTGCTCCCCTTTCAGGCTCAATGCTATCATCTGCGATCTTCTTGCCCCGGGGTACCGCACCGGGTCCACCATGTACCCGAAACGGTTCCTCCATCTCCTCGAACTCGGGTCTCGAAATCCATCAGCAAAACTCATGGTGGACGACTCATACATCATGAGAAAACCGCACTTTTTACTTAAAACGAGAGAGAAAAGGTTTATTTATGTTTTTGCGGTTTTCCTCCAAATCCAAGAAATCTCATGAAATCCGAATCAACGTCATCAATAGCATGTAAACAGTGAATATAGGCATGAAAATCCATGAATGCGGCACAGCAGTGAATAATAACATGCATGAGTAGCAGGCAATAACTACAATGTCTAAACTAGCATATAAGGCAAGTACACCAATATCTTGTCTAAACTATTAGCTAACAACCTATGTCAATGAAATAGTACTTTCTAAAGTGTTCGTGACATGGCAATTACCGATGAAGATGTGTGTGAGCTGGTAAGTAAGTGTACGTGGTTCATATGTGTCATCGGTAATGGTGCTGGTGTCCTAACAGCATGATATCAACAATAGAATATGAATCATAATGCAAGCAAGCGATGCGGAGCGAACAACAAAAATGAACGGGAGCTGAATACTAGACACAACGACAACTAATATGGGCTAACAACTACACTAAACTATAGGGCTAAGCTGTCAAGCTAAACTAAAGGTAAGGAAGCCGCCTAATGTCTGAGTCGATACACATGTATATATATATATTAGTTGGTGATCCCACCTCGATAATATCACATCTGATACCATATCTATAATCAGACATTCCCAAGTCAAGAGTGCGGATCAAACATCAATATATAGCTCGTACGTAAATCCGTCGTACGGCTACCCCAAATCTGGGTACAGGTCAGTATCACATTTATCAAATTAATCATTTAGTATCCTCTTTATCAAAGATCATAATCCGGGGTACTGATCTACGTCTAGTACAATACTAATATCATCAATCTAATCATGATCTGACTGCTGATCTACAGCCTCATACAAACCGATATCAGCATCATATATCGTGATAAAGAGGTATACATCGCCTAATGCGACCTATTATGAATATCTTAACATATCTTATCTCATATCACGATCACATGTCAACCATTCAATGTGTAACACTATTCACATGTATCGTCGTCCTAAGATCCACTATAACATAAGGACATATCTCAAATACGAATCCTGCTATATCACCGATGTCACGGTCTCAAATCAATCTCATCGACTCACCTCAAATCCCAAACACTATCCTCAAATCCAGTATGTGAACACATAGTCCCATACCCATGTGAACACATAACAATATAACCCCATATAAGCATATATGAAAGAAGAATGTATGCAAGTATGGGTGTGTGTGTAAATGTGGTGCAACCTCTACTCTAGGGTCTCGCAACACTAAACCTATCCAATCACACCTAGAATCTATCTTTATAATCAATAACCTCAACAATAAATAATCAATATATATGTGTGTATACGTATTCGTAGACATCACTACGAACTGCGGGGGTGCTATACGCAATCCACCCGACTTCTCCCGTAGATATAAATTTGCTCACCTGGTCCTTGCTCGCCGGTGCCGACGTCGCCACGCGCTTGCTTGTCGTCTCGATGTCCACATGGGGTACCTACATATCATAACGCACCGTATCGCATTAAAACCAAATTCAAAATCGAAACGGCATACGAAAATCAAATTGGCACACGTATCACGCATAGGTCAAAACCTATCGCTTACGCATGCAAGAATAGCTAAACCAACCCTCGATGTCGATGTACAAACGTCAAACCATCTAGAAAAACCCAAACACACTTATTTGCGTATTCACAAACACTAATTATAATATAAAATAGGTTAAAATTCACAAAAACCCCAAACTGACTTTAAAAGTTATTTTCCCGAAAACCTTAGCAAGCAAAATTTACCGTTTTTAGTACAACACTTGATGTTTTAACAATTCTAATGGCCATAATACTTATTAAACATCTTAAATAAGTCATACAACCCATTTCAAAAATTTAATCTCATCAATTCTTATAAAACTAAAAATTCTAGTTTTGCAATTTATCTAATTTTAATAATTTCAAGTAAAAATGCACAAACAACAACTACGCTTGGTTTTGCATGATCCAAAGGCATTAAACCACTCATTATAATATTAATAATGACATGAAAGCTTAATTATATTTTAATCTAAAGCATTTAATAATTTTCCAAAAACCCTAGTTAGCAAAATAGCTTAATTAGTAAAATTTAAAAATAACAATTAACAAACTAGTTACTAGGTAAGATTTTACATGCCTTAATATGTTAAATTACACACTTAAATCATGTTCAAATGATATAAAACCCTAACTTGATCCATACCCAATTCTAGAAATTCCAAACTTGCAACTAAAGCCTAATTAACACTTAAATAAATTAGCTTTAAGAAATTAACTAACAAATTAAGCAAAAAGGGTTAGAATTTATACCCAATAAATTTGAAGATCCACAAGCATACATAGCCTCCAAAATTATAATCTTGTTCCCTAGATCCATGCAATTTTGCCTAATGAGAAATGGGTAGGAGTCGGATTTTGATTTTGACGAGGTTTTACTTTGATTTTTGACAATTTTTTTTGAGGGTTTTTGGAGAAGAGATGAGATGAGGGAAAGAGAGGGGAGGGGCTACTGAAATCCAGCATTGGGCTCGGCTTTGAGGGGGGGAGAGGTGAGAGTGTGAGGGTGTTGGTTTCAAAGTGAAAAATAAAAGTCAAAAGCCCATTCTTATATATGTATATTATTCTTTTCTTTTCATTTCTTTTCTTTGTGAACAAGGGTGGGAACATGGGGATTGGAGTAGCGTATTTTTGGCCAGCAAGAGGGGTAGGGGAGGTGGTGTGTGTGTGTGAAGCAATGAACACCAAACACCGATTCAATATGCACCAAATCCCTTTATTTTCACAAAATAAGCCTTTTTCTTCAATATTTTCTAAAACCGATTAACAACTTCATTTCATTTCAAAAACGTGTTAAAATTTTGTTTAATTTTTTATGATGCACAAAATTTTTTTCAACCCATTCCAATTTGTAATTTTCCTAATTAAATGTATTAGTGACGGCTTAAAATAATATTAAAATAATTAATTTCGGAAAATTTGAAATTTCACCAGTGCCTCAATAAACATCAAATACTAGCAATTACATAGCTAGAATATGTATATTTAATTTTATAATAATGATATTTGTATTTTGACTTTTTACAGAAAACTCCCCTATTTTACCGATTTTCCGAAATTTCACCGAAACGATTTTCAAAACGTTACATATCTTATGACTCATTCTTTAACCCAACCAAATCCTAGCCCTAGTTAATTCTCTACAAGGGTTATCCTTGTCATCCTTGACCATGGTTCCATGATTTATCATATATTCATTTCATTATTCATCACAAAAGGATTAACTCATTTTTCATCTTCATCTTCAACCTTGAGCTTTGAGAAAGCTTACTTGATTTTCCTTTTGTGATGTTTTCATGTGAGAATTTGATATAAATAGAATGCATAAATACTACTCCATTATCCTTATCTAATCTAGCCAATTAGATTAGGGTGTTCACCTCATTAGAGTGAGAGAGCTTGAGTTATAGCAACTTCGACGTAGATCATCGGAGAAAAGGAACACTACAAGCTAGCATGGATTGTTCGAGTTGTGGAGCCTCTCTTGAGTCCGGGAGATCATAGATCGCGGCGAAGGGACTTCTACTCGGAGCTTATGAAGCGAAGGAGCGGACTACAAATGTTGTAATCTCTCACACTTAGTAGTAAAGATGTTTACTTGCATGTTAAATCCTAATAATCTAGCAAAGATCCCGGCTTTGGGTTGTTCGGCACGTCTAAAATTTTATTCGGGCATGGTTGATGCCTTATGAACCCTCATAAGAGTGCCTAGGAACCCAAAATTCTAGAAAGTGGACACCTCATTTTTGATTTATCCATTTATTCTTTTAAATGGAAATGAAGTGTAAAGGTAGTAAGGAGAGACATGGTGAGAACCATGCTTGAATAGTCTTGAAAAATGAATTTATAATTCATTTGTGCAAACTATTCAAGTATGGTTGATATATTTTGTTTGGATCCGGTGCCCGCGCCGCGGAAGCCGCGGCCGAGGCGGAAGCGAAAACGAAAATTCTTGCGAGCACCGGAGTCCTTTTAAACCCAGGATTCGAACTATATAACTAAACTAGCTAAACTACAAGTGCGAGAGGTTGAGAAATACAACTTTTATCGCGTGTCCACCCAATTATGGAAGACCCCTCCAAGCTCGTAGCCGCCGGGATCGCGCTTGTAAGTGCACGGCGGCACCCCGTCCTCCATCCCGAGGCCAAATGCGGAAGCGATGGTTAACTTTAATTTTTCTTGAACCGGCACCACCGCGCACTATAAACCCGGATCGGGCCATTAACTAGTCCTAGCTAACTAGAGAGGGAAGAGAGATATACCGAGTGATCCGAGTCCTCCGGTCTTCTAGTCGTCGTCCCGATCTCCCCGCGGAATCTCCGGTCTCCACCTCGTCGCCGGAATGGCACCACGTCGCCGGCTTCTTTTACGGGCTCCCACCTCTATACCGAGGCAACTCGGGCACGAAGCTGGCGAGTCGACGTGCCCAAGATGTGCTGTAGAATAGTGTAGAGATCTATATCTCATTTGGGGTTTGGGATGTTTCCTTTGTGGTGGAGGAAAATGAACTTGGAGAGAGGTGAGGAAAAATGTAGCATGCAAAAGAATGAGATTAACATTTTTCTCACAACCAAAAGAAAAGCCCCCACCCTCACTAGTGGCCGGCCATTCCTCTTGTGAATGGAGAGAGAGAGCAAAGACAAGGAGGTGGGTGGAAAGCAAGTGATGATGAGAAAATCAAATGATCACAACAAAACCCAACACTCCAACAACAACCATCATCAAACATGATGCTCCAAAAGTCAAGCAATGATGAAGTGAACAAGTCAAGGTCAACAAGAGCCATCATGAAGCAAAAAGTCAAGTCAATGGATGGTGCACCATCATGATACAATAATAATGCAAAGAACACCCTCCACTAATGCTTATTTGCACAATTGCAAATAAGCCCTCCTCCACCAATCTTCGGCCAATGAAGGATACAAAGAAATATGGCCGAAACGGAAAGCAAACTGGCAACTCCAGAAAACTGGACCCGTAATAAATTACAGGAAAACCCCGCTACTGTGTATACACACCCGCATTTGTATTCCGACCGAAATACAAATGCAATGAGACAAAATCTACATAGTACTATACTAGGATCCGGCTTAAACCAAAACCGGCTAGTAATATCCGTTCGATCCTGATCCGTGCAATACCGCACGTATCTGATCGAACCCTGCCATATCTCCATACGGCCTCTATAGCTTTTCGCCCGAAAACTTGAGCAACTGAATGTGGGGGACTCTAAAGACTCGTCAACACCTTGGTTGTGGATTTAACCACTAGCACGTCAGAGGTATAAGCTAATACGTAACAGGCTACCAGGTATTGACCAAAAGGGATGTCGATGAGCGAACTCATCCTGACACTCTATTGAGCCTGTCAGTGACAATATCCGTACAGTCCGGTCCGTTCTTTTATGAGCATCGCATGGCGGGCTGTTCATATCAGATTTTTGCATTTTCATACCGCCCAATTTTTATCACATTGCATATCGGTAGATACTCTTGAGCCGTGTTTGCTAGTCAATTGCAGGATACAGGTTCTCGGTTCTAAAACGGTGAAATTCATGGAAAACACGACAAAATCCGGGTTCCTGCCAACCACAGATAAAACACGGATCTCCGCTCTTTATCCGTCTGTTGCCACACACCAGTTTAGGAGACAAAATGGCAAATCGATTGTCACCTTCATGCACAAGGCTCAATGGCAGCACAAGATCCAAGAAATCTACGCGGAGCTCGAGGAAATCATGACAAAAAGTCCACATCAAACCACCTTTTGATCAACAGAAATTCTGGGAAAATCGTGAAGACAATTTGAGAAAATGCATATACCAGAATTAAGTACAAAGAAAACCAGGGAAGCACAAAAAGTTGGAGGGCCCAACTCCACCATAGTATAGGCCGCGGATCCGCGGCCGTACTGGCGCCGCAGCTGGTCAATTTTCAGGGGTGTTTTGGTCTTTTTATTTTTGTTCTGGTGGTTGCCTTAGGTTTTCATTTTTCAGCCTATAAATAGCCCAGAACTTTGTGAAGGAAAAGGGGTCCATAATCTTGTATTTTATTTTCTAGGTTTAGTTGTGTTTCTTCTTCCTCTTCTCATCTCTTCTCCATTAAAACTTGTAGTGAGCTTTGTGAGTGAAGAATGATGAATAAAGAAGACTCTTTTGCTATTATATCTTGTCTTGTTCTTTTATAATTGCTTGTAATTTTAATTTGTTAACTTAGTTGTTGTTATTTCTTGTTGTTTCTTTCTCTTCTCTTCTCCTTTATCATTAAAACAACCATGATGCTTACGCTTGATCCTTGCCAAGGTGAGGTCGCAAATAGCTAGTTGTTATCTTCTAATCTCCTTCTTTCTATCTTCCTCTTTTGTTTTGTTTTCTTTTCATCATGATGTGTGAGTAGTTTCATACTTGTTAGGGTAGGATAAGGGAAGTTTGAGAGAAGGAAATCTCTCTCACTCTTTCCTTGCCCAACAGCTTAATTCGACTCCCGTTAATTGAACCACAATCCGCTCCTTACGGCACCCTATCCTACATGATAGCGGTGATTCCGTAGTGAGACCGGTTGTGGTTGAATTAACCGGAGGTTATGGCTAAGAGCCAAGAACGGACGGACAAGCACCAAAAGGAAGAAATTATGCGTTGGAAAGCCTAGCTTATACTCGCAAGTTCCTTCCTAGTCGTGCTAATCCCCGTTGTTGCCGATTACCGTAACACCGAGATTAAGAGGGGCAACGAAAGATGTGGGAGACTCCTAACTCAAACTAACCTAATCCTAACCCTAACAAGCTCTCTTTACATATCATTTTACCACTTAATTAATCACAACAAAATCTGAAAAACTGGACTTAACTCGTTAAAGCACATAGAAAAAGATTCCCATCTCCCTGCGGACGACCCGTACTCAACCGGCTAGCTACAAGCGAAACCGTCTTGATTGCGGTATTTAACGAAATCTGACGAGGAAGCGTGGCAGTTCTTTGACGACCTTGCGGAGCAAACGCTACAATGGGAGAGCACCAGACCGACTTCTTCTTCTTCTACCTCCACTTCTACCGGTCAGTCTAGGGTAGGAATTCACCAACTTGACGTCTCTATTGCGATGAAAGCTGAGATGGCTGCAATAACGAGAAAGCTTGAAGCGATAGAGAGCAAATTCTCTTCTCCTGCTCCTACCCCTGTTCTTCCTCTTCGTACCATTTGCGCTTGTTGTTCCGATCCTTCTCACTTGATCGAAGAGTGTCCTTACAATCCACCATTGCAAGGACAGGATCAGGTTAATGCTGCATTCCAGCAAAGACCAAGGAATGATCCATACTCTTCCACCTACAATCCCGGTTGGAGGAACCACCCCAATTTCGCCTGGAATCAGAATCAGAATCAATTCCAAGGCAACAATTTCCAAAGGGCCCCTCCGCCGCAACAACAAGCGCAACAACAAACTCAGTATCAGCAGCCCTTCCAACCCCAACCTTTCCAAAATCAGACGAACAACTTTGCACCCAACAATTCTTTTCCACCAAACAACTTTATTCCGTCAAACAACGATAAGGTTTCCTCGCTCGAACGAAGTCTGGAGGCGTTCGTTAAACAATCGACACAATCCACCGCAAACATCCAGTCTTCCATTTAGTCCTTAGTGCAACACACTGCCGCTCACGGGCAAAGCATCAAGACCACCGAGGCCCAAATTGCACAGCTGAATGCGACCTTAAGCGAGCGAGAGAAGGGGAAGCTCCCGTCCCAGCCACTCACAAATCCCGGTCACCCACATAATGCACATGTTGCTCTTGAACAACAGAACCATAATGTGAGTGCCGTGACCACACTGAGATCGGGAAGGATGCTGCAAAACAACATTGGCAAACGGATCAACGATGACACCCCGGCTGCCGCTTCTTCTTCTTCTACTTCTTCTTCTTCTCCTGCTTCTTCGTCTTCTGAGCCTCTTCTCCGTTCTTCACAAGGATCTCCTTCCTCTTCTTCTGCTCTGAACGGACCCGCTTCTCACTCCACGAAAACACCTGTTCTGGGATCCGTTCCAACTCCACAATCTCCTCCTCCAGCATTAGACTCAACCAATTTTCAAAATGTTCCATTTCCAAACCGGTTGAGGTCTAATAAACAAAATCCTCAAATGGAGAAGATTCTGGAGTTATTTAAGCAGGTTAACATTAACATTCCTCTTTTAGATGCTGTCCAACAAGTCCCGTCCTACGCGAAAATCTTAAAGGACTTGTGCACGAAAAAGAGGAAGTCTCAGGTACCCAAGAAAGTTTTCTTGGCTAGTGCTGTGAGTGATGCCCTTACCCAATCTTTACCACAAAAACGGAAGGACCCTCGCTGTCCTACGATTTCAATTACCATTGGGGATAAGAACATCAACCGCGCACTATTAGATCTTGGTGCCAGTGTTAACCTGCTTCCATATTCAGTATACGAGCAATTAGGCGTCGGAGAGCTGAAACCCACGCACTGCACTCTCCAAATGGCCGACCGATCGATCACCCATCCTAGGGGTGAGCTAGAGGATGTGTTAATAAAAGTCGGGGACTTCATATTCCCCGTTGACTTCATTGTATTAGACACACAGCCTGTAGCTAACCCCCGGAATCAAATTCCGGTGATACTCGGTCGCCCATTTCTTGCAACCTCAAATGCTGTGATCAATTGTCGCAATGGTTCGATGAACCTCTCTTTTGGAAACATGACGATTGAACTCAACATTTTTAGGTTGGGGAATCAGCCCGCCGAACCAAATGCTCATATACTGGACGTCTGCTCGATCCAGGAGATCACCCCAGATGAATGTGAATTCGAGGAGTTTCTGTTCGAAAACGATAATCTTGACGCCACTAGTGCGTTCCTCTTTGAACTTGCTGCTTTTTCTACGCCCGACAACGACTACGAGTGTTTCACGTTCTTGAACGATCTTAGCCGCGCACAACCCGAGTTTGAATCTTTCGAATTTCTGGATGAGTTACCTGAACCATCCGACTCGGTCGCTTACACTCGTTTTGAACCTTTGCTGGAGTCCTTTGAGTTCGAGACCTTTGCACCAATCTTGCCTTCCATCGTTTCACCTCCAACGCTCGAACTCAAGACTTTGCCGTCTCACCTTAAGTATGCTTACTTAGGTGAGAACGAGACCCTCCCTGTCATCATTTCAGCTTCTCTAGCTCCCGAGCAAGAGAAAGCCCTTCTCGCGGTCTTGCACAGCAACAGGCAAGCTTTTGGCTGGTCCATGGCGGACATCAAGGGGATTAGTCCCCTGATCGTTGAGCATCACATTCATCTGATGGATGATGCCAAACCAGCCCGGGATCCACAAAGACGTCTCAATCCATTCATGAAAGAGGCTGTGAAGAAGGAGATCGTAAAATGTCTAGATAGTGGTATCATTTACCCTATCTCTGATAGCCAGTGGGTTAGCCCCATCCACGTTGTCCCTAAGAAGTCGGCCATCACGGTCATAACCAACGAGGCAAACGAGTTAATCCCTACTCGCACCCAAACTGGGTGGCGAGTGTGCATTGATTACAGAAAACTCAACGCCGCAACGCGGAAAGACCACTTTCCGCTACCTTTCATTGACCAGATGCTTGAACGATTGGCTGGACACGAGTACTACTGCTTTCTTGATGGCTACTCCGGCTATAATCAAATTCCCATCGCCGAAAAAGACCAAGACAAGACCACTTTCACTTGTCCTTTCGGCACGTTTGCATATCGTCGCATGCCCTTTGGGTTATGCAATGCGCCCGCTACCTTCCAGCGGTGTATGATGGGAATTTTCTCAGACATGGTGGAAAAATTTCTGGAGATCTTCATGGATGATTTCTCCATTTTCGGCGATTCCTTCAACGAGTGTTTGCTGCATCTTGACGCTGTCCTTACCCGATGTAAGGACAAGAATCTCACTTTGAATTGGGAGAAATGCCACTTCATGGTGCGCGAAGGTATTGTCTTAGGACATATCATCTCGCAAAATGGCATAGAGGTTGACAAAGCAAAGATTGAGGTCATTTCCAATCTACCTCCTCCCCGATGCGTCAGAGATATCCGAGCCTTCCTTGGCCATGCCGGTTTCTATAGACGGTTCATCAAGGACTTTAGCAAGATTGCTAGGCCCTTGACTCTTTTGCTTGCTAAGGATACGCCATTCGACTTCAACTCGAGCTGTGTGACTGCATTCGAGTCATTGAAAAGCTCACTCACTTCTGCTCCCGTTCTATCTTCACCTGACTCCACCCATTCGAGATTATGTGCGATGCATCCGACTTTGCCATTGGTGCTGTCCTTGGACAACACATCAACAAGATGCCGCACGTAATCTATTATGCGAGCCGAACCCTGAACGACGCCCAACTCAATTATACAACAACTGAGAAGTAATTCTTAGCTGTTGTATTTGCTTTAGAAAAGTTCAGGCCTTACCTCATCGGCTCTCCAGTCATTGTCTACACTGACCATTCTGCTCTGCGCCATCTTTTTGCGAAGAAAGATGCAAAATCTCGGTTAATCCGTTGGATCCTCTTGCTTCAAGAGTTTGACCTTGTCATTAAGGACAAATGAAGATGTGAAAACGTGGTTGCCGACCATCTCTAACGACTTCCTTCTTCGCCTTCGCTTCCAATTTCGATCAACGACGTTTTCCCGGATGAACAGCTCTTGACAGTATCTTGCGAACCCTGGTTCGCAGATATTGTGAATTATTTGGCCACGGGATTACTACCGACTGAATGGTCAAGTCAGGACAGACTTCGCTTCTTATCCCAAGTAAAACACTTTTACTGGGACGAACCCTATTTGTTCAAGTACTGTCCTTACCAGATTATTCGTCGGTGTGTCCTTGACGAGGAATTCAAGAGTGTGCTGTCATTTTGCCACGATCAAGCGTGTGGCGGGCATTTTGGCCCCAGAAAGACAGCTGAGAAGATCTTGCAATGTGGTTTCTACTGGCCACAACTCTTCAAAGACGCTCATGACTATTGCAAGACTTGCTCCCGGTGCCAACACATAGGCCGGATATCCCGGAGGAACGAGATGCCGCTCCAACCGATCTTGGTTGTGGAGATTTTCGATGTTTGGGGGATAGATTTCATGGGGCCGTTTCCCAGCTCTTTTGGGAACTTGTACATCCTTCTCGCTGTTGATTACGTCTCTAAATGGGTCGAGGCTGTGCCCAGCCAGACTAACGACAACAAGGTTGTCGTTAGGTTCCTTAAAGAAAACATTTTCTCCCGGTTTGGGCACCCCCGAGCGATCATTAGCGACAATGGAAGTCATTTCTGCAACAAAACCTTCGAGGCCTTGATGCGGAAATACTCCATTAATCATAAGCTCTCTACGCCCTACCACCCCCAAACTTGCGGGCAGGCCGAAGTTTCAAATCGGCAAATCAAGCAGATACTGGAGAAGACGGTTTCCAAGAACCGTAAGGATTGGTCGCTGAAACTCACTGATGCCCTTTGGGCATTTCGAACCGCTTATAAGACCGACCTTGGCATGTCTCCCTATCGGCTTGTGTACAGAAAAGCCTGCCACCTACCTGTCGAAATACAGCATCGCGCATTTTGGGCGATAAAGGAGCTGAATCTGTCTCTCGAAGATGCGGGCAGCCAGCGGAAGCTGCAGTTGAACGAACTAAGCGAGCTTAGGGATGAGGCTTACGATTGTAAGTGCACGGCGGCGCCCCGGCCGTCAATCCGACGGCCAAATGCGGAAGCGGTGATAAACTTAAATTTTACTTGAACTGGCAAACCGCCACGCACTAATACCCGGATCGAACCACTAACTAGTCCTAGCTAACAACAAGAAAGGGAAGAGAGATATACCGACGATCCAAGTCCTCCGGTCTTCTCATCATCGTCCCGATCTCCTGCGGAATGTCCCGTCTCCTCCTCGTCGCCGGAAGTGCACCACATCGCCTACTTCTTTTACGGGCTCCCACCTCAATGCCGAGGCAACTCGGGCACGAAGCCGGTTACTCGACGTGCCCAAGATTTGCTGTAGAATGTGTAGTGAAGAAGTCTCATTTTGGGATTGTAGGAGGTGCCATTTTGATGGAGGAATGATACAAGAACTATGTGGAGGGACTTTGGGGATTTTGGAACATGAAATGAGCAAAAACCCCACTCCACAAAATTGGGACAGCACCATCCCTTGCTTGGCCGGCCACAATGGTGGGAGAGGAGAGAATGAGAGTGAAGTGGGGTTTTTCCAATGAGAGAGCTATCCAATAATCCAAAAGGGAGAGAGAGAGAAAGCTATCATATGGAAAATAATGATCACGAAGAAAAGTCCTCACTCAACAACCATACCATCTCCCATCATCAACAATCATCAAGCATGATGACTTCAAAAAGTCAAGCCATCATGAAGAGGTCAAGGTCAAGGAATGGTGCTCATCATGAAAACCATCATGATACAAGAAGATGCAAAGAACCCCCCTCCACTAATGCCTATTTGCAACAATGCAAATAAACCCTCCTCCACCAATCTTCGGCCAATGAACGGAACAATGGAAATCAGCCGAAACGGAAAGCAAACTGGCAACTCCAGAAAACTGGTCCCGTAATAAATTACAGGAAAACCCCGATACTGTGCATACACACCCGCATCTGTATTTCGACCGAAATACAAATGCAATGAGACAAAATCTACACTGTACTATACTAGGATCCGGCTTAAACCAAAGCCGGCTAGTAATATCCGTTCGATCCTGATCCGTGCAATACCGCACGTATCTGATCGAACCCTGCCATATAACCATACGGCCTATAGTACAGACTGTCCGATCCTGATCCGTGCAATACCGCACGTATCTGATCGGACCTTGCCATATCTCCATACGGCCTCTACAACCTTTCGCCCGAAAGCTGAGTAACTGAATGTGGGGGACTCTAAAGACTCATCAACACCTTGGTTGTGGATTTAACCACTAGCACGTTAGAGGTATAAGCCAATACATAACGGGCTACCAGGTATTGACCAAAAGGGACGTCTGTGAGCGAACTCAGCCTGACCCCCTACTGAGCCTGTCAGTGACAATTGTTGGAGATAGTGCCCTCAGAGTCAATTATTAGGTCACAGGTACGTGATTGTAATGATTGAGGGAGGACCTATCCCGGTAGGACAGTCTTACTCGAGATGATAGTATGCTATCTGGTTTACCTTTATCATCGTGTACTGCTTTAGGTGACATGACACGTCGCTATTATACGTTGATAGAGCCCCTAGGATTCTTGCTTGACCACCAGCAGTATGAGGGCGATCATATAAGTGGGAGCTGGGAGTCTATAAGCTTATCCTTAAAAGGTCCCTAGTCGTGGGAGTTTCGAGACTGGGCATCGATACTCCATTAGTAGACTAGTGTATACAGTCGAGACCCCGACGAGGGGCGGTGGCCGGTCTCACAAGCCACTGGTGTCAGTTGGATCACCTAAGATGTATACAGGTGCTCATTGGGTTATGAGTACACCGGACAGGACTCGCCGGGAACATGCTAGTTGGTCATATACCAGACGTCAGATGGCAGTTCCCTGGTGACATGTGTGCAGGTTAGTTCATCGACCTGGGGATCGTCATTTGTCTCGTGTGAGTTCCCACTGTACTTTGATTACTACCCTACCACGGCTCAAAGGAGTCGTGCAAACAGGTTTTAGTTGGGTACAGTCCCGAGCCACATGGAGGCAGTGAGCGTATCTTCAGGGGTTCGTCTCTCCCGGTATTGGGGGTGAGGTCGTGCTGTGTCTAGGAGAGCCATTACACAAAGTCCTTGGCCAAGGCAAGGAGATTTACTGGTAGGTATTCCAGTAGTATCTCAGGGTGTTCTGGGCTACACTCCGACACGACTTGTACCGCTTTTGGGGGTCTGACTTTTACCAACCCCCTAGGCCCGCCATGCGATGCTCATAGACGAACGGACCGGACTGCACGGATATTGTCACTGACAGGCTCAGTTGGGTGTCGGGGTGAGCTTCCTCATCGACGTCCCATTTGGTCAGTACCTGGTAGCCCGTCACGTATTGGCTTATACCTCTGACGTGCTAGTGGTTAAATCCACAACCAAGGTGTTGACGAGTCTTTAGAGTCCCCCACATTCAGTTACTCAGCTTTCGGGCGAAAGGTTGTAGAGGCCGTATGGAGATATGGCAAGGTCCGATCAGATACGTGCGGTACTGCACGGATCAGAATCGGACAGTTTGTACTATAGGCCGTATGGTTATATGGCAGGGTTCGATCAGATACGTGCGGTATTGCACGGATCAGGATCGAACAGATATTACTAGCCGGCTTTGGTATAAGCCGGATCCTAGTATAGTACAGTGTAGACTTTGTCTCATTGCATTTGTATTTCGGTCGGAATACAAATGCGGGTGTGTATGCACAGTATCGGGGTTTTCCTGTAATTTATTACGGGACCAGTTTTATGGAGTTGCCAGTTTGCTTTCCGTTTCGGCCAATTTCCATTGTTCCGTTCATTGGCCGAAGATTGGTGGAGGAGGGCTTATTTGCATTGTTGCAAATAGGCATTTGTGGAGGGGGTCTTTGCCTTTTTTGTTGTATCATGATAGCACCATCTTTTGACTTGATAACCTCATCATGGCTTGACTTTTGTATGATGATGGAGGGACATGATGGTTGTTGATGATTTGGTAGTTGGAGTGAGGTTATTTACTTGCAATCATTTCTTGATATCATGAGCTTTTCTCTCTCCCTTGCATTATGGTGGTGATTGATTAATCCTTGGCTCTCTCCTCACTCACACTCTCTCCCCATTCACAAAGAGGGCCGGCCATTCTTAAGGAGTGGGGTGATTGTTTTTGGTGTGGCAATTTTTGGTTCTCTTCATTCTCCAAAAATCACACAAGAACCCTCTCCAAAAGTTCCTCTCTTTTCCTCCACAAAATGGCACAACTCCATAACCCCAAATGAGACTTGAAGACTACGAATTCTACAACGAATCTTGGGCACGTCGAGTAGCCGGCTTCGTGCCCGAGTTGCCTCGGCATTGAGGTGGGAGCCCGTAAACAAAGTAGGCGATGTGGTGCACTTCCGGCGACGAGGAAGAGACGGGACATTCCGCAGGAGATCGGGACGATGACGAGAAGACCGGAGGACTTGGATCGTCGGTATATCTCTTTCCCATCTTCTAGTTTGCTTAGACTTGTTAATGGTTACGATCCGGGTGTTTAGTGCGCGGTGGTGCCGGTTTGCTAAGTCCGCAAAATTAAAGTTATTCACCGCTTCCGCATTCCGGCGTCGGATTGACGGCCGGGGCGCCGCCGTGAACTTACAACAATATCCGTACAGTCCGGTCCGTTCGTCTATGAGCATCGCATGGCGGGCCTAGGGGGTTGGTAAAAGTCAGACCCCCAAAAGCGGTACAAGTCGTGTCGGAGTGTAGCCCAGAACACCCTGAGATACTACTGGAATACCTACCAGTAAATCTCCTTGCCTCGGCCGAGGGCTTCGTGTAATGGCTCTCCTAGACACAGCACGACCTCACCCCCAATACCGGGAGAGACGAACCCCTGAAGATACGCTCACTGCCTCCATGTGGCTCGGGACTGTACCCAACTAAAACCTGTTTGCACGACTCCTTTGAGCCGTGGTAGGGTAGTAATCAAAGTACAGTGGGAACTCACACGAGACAAATGACGATCCCCAGGTCGATGAACTAACCTGCACACATGTCACCAGGGAACTGCCATCTGACGTCTGGTATATGACCAACTAGCATGTTCCCGGCGAGTCCTGTCCGGTGTACTCATAACCCAATGAGCACCTATATACATCTTAGGTGATCCAACTGACACCAGTGGCTTGTGAGACCGGCCACAGCCCCTCGTCGGGGTCTCGACTGTATACACTAGTCTACTATGGAGAATCGATGCCCTGTCTCGAAACTCTCACGACTAGGGACCTTTTAAGGATATGCTTATAGACCCCCAGCTCCCACTTATATGATCGCCCTCATACTGCTGGTGGTCAAGCAAGAATCCTAGGGGCTCTATCAATGTGTAATAGCGACGTGTCAGGTCACTTAAAACAGTACACGATGATAAAAGTAAACCAGATAGCATACTATCATCTCGAGTAAGACTGTCCTACCGGGATAGGTCCTCCCTCAATCATTGCAATCACGTACCTGTGATCCAATAATTGACTCTGAGGGCACTATCTCCAACAATCTCCCACTTGCACTCAAGGCTAATTATTGCGATGTCGCATACTCACAGCCCGTGTGATACCGAACACCCAACTCCTCTACTAGTCAGTCTCACAAAGCTCGTTTGCGAAACTATTGCGTTCGAGGAATAGCCTCAGTGAGTGGATCCGCTTTGTTGTTTCTTTCTATGTCTCTCTAAATCTCAAGTTCGCGGAGAAAGCCATCTCCCGAAATGAGCAATACCTGTCTTAGAATGTGTCTGGATGTCTGATGGGACATAGCTCATAAATGAACTCCAAATCCAAACTTCTTAGACTGTATCGACTACTGAACTTAATCAGTGTCCTGCGCCATGCCACCCTTCAGTATTGCCTTGGACCACCTGTCCAAAATACTGCCCCTCATCAGAAGGAAAGCTATTACTCTGACAACCTCCTTGTCGTCCATGTCACCTTGGAAGCCTGGAATGATAACTGTCTCCCGAATGAGGCTGTCGTTATCATATCCCTAGAACATCCACTTATGTTCTAAAACTGCTTCCGACCGTTTCTCCAGGATTGGATCAATGTCAACTCATTGCATCTAGTGCAAGAACAATGTCTGGTGTGGTACTTGACATCTCATGATTGACTCAATTGCCTGAGCAAGTGATCTGCCAATCATGCACGTCCCTCTCCCCTTTAGTCTGTAAGACACCTTTGGAGAGGGTGACTCCATCTTCTGCAGGTATACTACCGTGCCAGGAGTCGTCCATTCTAAATACTCTTAGAATGGTGTCTAAGTACCTTGATTGGGAAACTACCCAAATCTAGATCTAAAGCCATAGATCTAGTAACCAGAATGTCTGATATAAAATCCATTTCCTATGTGGAGAAACTACTGTGTGACGACCAAAGTATAACCGACTGTAGTATATGAGTTTCTTTTCCTACTCTGTGTATGTTATCCAAATACCAGGATATCACACCCTACTAGCTTCTCAACAGATCCATCCCCTATTCTGATGAAGTCAAACCTATGACTGTCACGTCAGAAATAGATGATCTATCTCCGCTACATCTGCTTTAGTCTATAAATAGACATAAGCTACCTGTCCACCAATGCTTCCGTTGCTCCCACTGACTACGACAACCCTCTGGCAGAGTCATATACACGTACACTTCTAAAGCGAGTTCAGAACGACGCTATACTCATTCTCGCGCCGGTTCTCGCAGCCTGGAACAACAGCAATGGTAATTGTGGGTAAACAAGAACTTCCCTGTCACCGTCCTTGAGGCTACCGGAGTACCTCTCGTGTGCCTGAAGTTACCCACCTTATCTGCGGAGTGGCCAATGGAATGTCAATCCAGATTGAATCTTTAGGTTCCTTATCAAATCTTCAGTAATCGTTTGTGGTTCTGGAATCACTTCCAGTTCTACCATACTCCCACTACTGTTTTCTGAAAAAATCCATTTTTATTAAAACTGTGGCGAGTGTAGAACAATATTGCTATTGTTCATCCAAATGGTAGAAAATCAACCCGCGTCATAGCCTGGGTCAACCCACAAACAGCCATTACAGAAACGTGCCTTGAGTTGTCCAGTGTCTGGTTTTAATCATAAACCGGACAACTCCCCGTACCTTAACATCGTTAAGATATGAACTGTTCTATATCCCATATAGGACCAGAGGCACCGATTTAATTGAACCAGATCCAAATCATGCAACTGTCTCCAGTGCATGTCAACTAAATGGAAGGTGGCCAGATCAGCGTTACTCAACTTAGGAATGCTTCCAATTATGAGTAACCTGAAAGAGAAGCAATTTCTCTTAATCATTACTATCAACTGAATACCATATACAAGTATCTACATCTTCGATCACTTTGAAGAATCCCGATACTTGCTACACCTGGTTCTCTACTGTATTCAAATACCTATAACTTCTCCAAATTCGGACCCTGTGTTTCCACGAAACACTTGTCTAAAAACTAGAGAAGTCATAAGTAAACCGAATATAGTACGAGAACCAACCCCTCTGTCCTGATGGACCCTGGACAACATACAATACTCTGTATAAGTCCCTTGAGTCTGATAACTCATTCACTGTGTGTCGCAGGTTGAAAACTGTACTTATGGTTAAGAAGAATTACACCGCTGTTTGATGCTCCTTACCTAACCATCCACTGATATAGGTAAATGTCGTAGACATAATTTCAAAAAGGTATATCTCACTCTATGAAAATAGACGTACAGATATATCAATTTGAAATTGGTGCATAACTGCGGATATTCAAAACCAAATATTTGCCAACCGGCAAACAGCCCAGGTGATTTCCTCAAATATCACCGATTACAACGAATCCCGATATAATGAGGATGATCACCCAATTCCCAATAACCTACTCCCACTCATCATCTGTAAAACCATACAGATATGAGAATCATACCTGGTAAATACATACCCTGGAGCAAGTGTCTAATCGGGAAATCAGTTTTCTTTTAACAATACACAGTGAGACTGAAACATTGAAATGTTTCGATGGGGTATCCCGGTATTCCTAGTAATGCCTTTTCCATTATCCAGATTCACAACTGTAACCGTGTAATTCTTTGCCACCTCTCCAAATCCCTTCATATGTCTTTAGTCATTACCTTCTGCACACCCCTTTAGGCCAAATGGTTTTCTTCCTTCCCTACCGTTCGGCACCAGCCTGTGGTTTGGAAGAAGACTATCCAATAAGCATAATGGGTGTACTGTCCTAATCCTAGGAGCACTCGCAATGCGAGAGAAGGTGAAGATAAAAGACACCCGAATAAATCTTATTCCTATTTCTCCTGAACCATAATCCATCCCCGAACTGGAACAAGTCCCTTTCGAGTTCGTATATAACCATACGATGGAGTATCCAAATAAACTGTGGATCTTCGTAGTGATACGGAGTGTCCTGGAGATATACAAAGGTGATTTTAGGATTGGCGAAGGAATACTTGGTTTGGTCGTGAATATCTGTTGCAATTTACTTTGCCCTCTTACTAATCCCTTGCTTTGTCTGAACTTAATACCTTCTGTACACCATCGTTAGGCTAATTGGTTTTCTTCATTCCCTACCGGTCGGCACCAGCCTAAGGTTTGGAAGAAGACTATCCAATTTGCGTAATAGGTGTACTAACTCCTAAACCAAGGAGTACTCGCAACCTAAGAGAAGGTAAAAGGAAAAGACAACTGAATAATCCTATCCGTTTTCTCCAGAACCGGAAACCATCCTCGAATAAATCCCTTCGAGTTCGTATCTAACCATACGATGGTTTTGTCCAATGGAAGTGGACGTTCGTAGTAATACGGGGTGTCCTGGAGAAAAGGGTAAAGTAGGAGTGGCAATGAGGTTCGCAACTGTAACAATCCAAAAGCTGGTGTTTAAGAAGGTTCGGTTAATTTGGTCACTGAGTCATAGTCTTAGGGTCGGGTCAATGGTCGCTGCCAAAAGAGAGAGAAAAGAAACACTCAGCGTGCACTCTAACCTAGATCAGAATGGTTACCAATTTATCTAATCTGGAATCCTCCCACTGTACCTCAAATTCTCCTCCAAACCTGAAAGAAGAATTAGTCGGGGTCACCCGAGGAGTAAACTAACTCATCAGTGGGAATCGGGATCCAACTATCATCGCATGATAACGTGACGGAATCCGCTCACGTCATCACACTCCAGAAGGTATGCGCATATCTGGCAAGTTTCAGTTCTTTTGAAACTCCCGATGTGATTTCTGCCCCATGCTATTATGACCTTGGCGTGAGGTCAAAATATCATAAGTCACATGTCAAGTTCTGCCCGTCATTATCCAGGTTGATTTGAACCCACCCGTACATACCCTTGACGTAGGCCAAAATAGTAGTACGACTGTCCCAAACCAACGCATCTATCAATGCAACAGATAAATACCCGGTAGCTACCAAACACTATGCCTTGGCGTGAGGTCAAAATACATAGCTTGAATACTATCGAATATTTAACTGAAATGACGGAGGGCTACGAATGGTTTTTGGCGAAAACCTTTAATGTAATGAACTTGATATCGTCGAAGGAACGGATAGCTTTTAAAAAATATAGTGACGACAACTTCCGCTAAAGAGGTCACTCCCGGTGAAGGGATCTCGGCTCTTTCCCCGTAGAATGGGGTGCAGGATATTCCAACTGAATACCACGGTGCAAAGCAAAAGTAATCGGCTATAGTGAAGTCATTGCCCTGACGCAAACTTTTGTCCAAGGGGTCACTCCCGGTGAAGGGATCTCGGCCCTTGCCTCGTCGACTGAGGAGCAGGATATTCCAACTGAATACCACGATGCAAAACAAAAGAGAACGTCCTTGCAATAACAGCTTTTTGAAAAGTGTTCCATCAACATCAGATTAGGTTTGTTTTTAAACTTGCATTGATCCGAATCAATGCAGTCCCATCAATTGATCACACCAAAAAGAACGAAAATATACTGATGTACGTATATGCCATCCGCATTCGCCACTCGGTCCCGTCATTACCCGTTAGGTTAGCTTACTAACGACAGAGCGGGGACTGGACTAGCGCGGATGCAAAACATATACAACATCTACTAATATATATACCAATATATTATATTCGCTCAAGGCGTGAATAAAATGCAACATAACAGAAATGTACAGCATCACAGAAACAATACAGATATCTGGGATCCCCGGGTTTCACAGAGCCGCTGAAACCCGACGTTCCCCTGGTCGTGTGGATAGCCTGCGCAATGAAATCCTAGACCCCTACGGGCGCGGCAAGTTACCCGCCAAAACCTGAAGCGAGACAGCCCCCTTCAGCGCCGTGAATGGACCACCCAGCACTTCACGGAATCCGGTAACTTGGGCACCCTTTCTGGGTCAACCTGTACCCCCTACGAGTGCGGCGAATATCCCACCAATCCTAGAGTGAAGCCCCCTCCGTCTCAATGCCATGAGATGCGGGCTTGTTGCCCTCTAGAATCCGGCTATCCGTGCACCCCTCCGCGGGGCAATCCTAGTACAGAAAGTAAAATATACATACACCGGGTACATCGACCGTAACCAGGTCGTGCCCCAAAATAATAATACAATCAGGCAGTGACGGCAGTCCACATGTCGGACGCTCGCCCCGCAATATCAAATGTATATAATACAACCACAACTGTACTAGCATTGCATCCAGGCTATCCCCCACGACCAATCCGCAACATCACAGCAAAAACAGAACATCAACGTGAAAGTCACGTTCGCAAATCCGTCTAACCGGGCTATAGCAGTTAGACCGGATTTACCGATCAAGTGACATTCACGGTCGCAGATATAATGTAAATACTGTGAAATAATGTGTTTAAAATATCCGATCGATCAAAAATTAACAAGTGGGCCCCCAAACAATACTGTAGCAGTCACAGAAATACTGGGCCCAATATTAATATTCCAAAACCCATATTTTAAGCCCAGAAGCCCACTGTAAAAACCCGACCCACTGAACCCTTCATACGGCGGCGGAACCGCGGCAACAAGTAGGGTTTTGCCGCCGTTCCGTGCTCCCCTGAAGAGATTAGTGTCTCGAATTTTTCCAGTAGTCTTAGATCTTTCAGCACAGTACTTTTATGCAACCTGAAAAATTTTTCGACACCAAAAATTTCCAACAGAAAACTGATGTGATCAAAATGTGGTTTTTGGAATTTTGGTCGATCGGAAATGCAAAACACATTAAACCAAGCTAGACTAAGTTAATGGCGAGGCTCTGATACCACTGTAAGTGCACGGTGGCGCCCCGGCCGTCAATCCGACGGCCAAATGCGGAAGCGGTGATAAACTTAAATTTTACTTGAACTGGCAAACCGCCGCGCACTAATACCCGGATCGAACCACTAACTAGTCCTAGCTAACAACAAGAAAGGGAAGAGAGATATACCGACGATCCAAGTCCTCCGGTCTTCTCATCATCGTCCCGATCTCCTGCGGAATGTCCCGTCTCCTCCTCATCGCCGGAAGTGCACCACATCGCCTACTTCTTTTACGGGCTCCCACCTCAATGCCGAGGCAACTCGGGCACGAAGCCGGCTACTCGACGTGCCCAAGATTTGCTGTAGAATGTGTAGTGAAGAAGTCTCATTTTGGGGTTGTAGGAGGTGCCATTTTGATGGAGGAATGATACAAGAACTATGTGGAGGGACTTTGGGGATTTTGGAACATGAAATGAGCAAAAACCCCACTCCACAAAATTGGGACAGCCCCATCCCTTGCTTGGCCGGCCACAATGGTGGGAGAGGAGAGAATGAGAGTGAAGTGGGGTTTTTCCAATGAGAGAGCTATCCAATAATCCAAAAGGGAGAGAGAGAGAAAGCTATCATATGGAAAATAATGATCACGAAGAAAAGTCCTCACTCAACAACCATACCATCTCCCATCATCAACAATCATCAAGCATGATGACTTCAAAAAGTCAAGCCATCATGAAGAGGTCAAGGTCAAGGAATGGTGCTCATCATGAAAACCATCATGATACAAGAAGATGCAAAGAACCCCCCTCCACTAATGCCTATTTGCAACAATGCAAATAAACCCTCCTCCACCAATCTTCGGCCAATGAACGGAACAATGGAAATCAGCCGAAACGGAAAGCAAACTGGCAACTCCAGAAAACTGGTCCCGTAATAAATTATAGGAAAACCCCGATACTGTGCATACACACCCGCATCTGTATTTCGACCGAAATACAAATGCAATGAGACAAAATCTACACTGTACTATACTTGGATCCGGCTTAAACCAAAGCCGGCTAGTAATATCCGTTCGATCCTGATCCGTGCAATACCGCACGTATCTGATCGAACCCTGCCATATAACCATACGGCCTATAGTACAGACTGTCCGATCCTGATCCGTGCAATACCGCACGTATCTGATCGGACCTTGCCATATCTCCATACGGCCTCTACAACCTTTCGCCCGAAAGCTGAGTAACTGAATGTGGGGGACTCTAAAGACTCATCAACACCTTGGTTGTGGATTTAACCACTAGCACGTTAGAGGTATAAGCCAATACATAACGGGCTACCAGGTATTGACCAAAAGGGACGTCTGTGAGCGAACTCAGCCTGACTCCCTACTGAGCCTGTCAGTGACAATATCCGTACAGTCCGGTCCGTTCGTCTATGAGCATCGCATGGCGGGCCTAGGGGGTTGGTAAAAGTCAGACCCCCAAAAGCGGTACAAGTCGTGTCGGAGTGTAGCCCAGAACACCCTGAGATACTACTGGAATACCTACCAGTAAATCTCCTTGCCTCGGCCGAGGGCTTCGTGTAATGGCTCTCCTAGACACAGCACGACCTCACCCCCAATACCGGGAGAGACGAACCCCTGAAGATACGCTCACTGCCTCCATGTGGCTCGGGACTGTACCCAACTAAAACCTGTTTGCACGCCTCCTTTGAGCCGTGGTAGGGTAGTAATCAAAGTACAGTGGGAACTCACACGAGACAAATGACGATCCCCAGGTCGATGAACTAACCTGCACACATGTCACCAGGGAACTGCCATCTGACGTCTGGTATATGACCAACTAGCATGTTCCCGGCGAGTCCTGTCCGGTGTACTCATAACCCAATGAGCACCTGTATACATCTTAGGTGATCCAACTGACACCAGTGGCTTGTGAGACCGGCCACCGCCCCTCGTCGGGGTCTCGACTGTATACACTAGTCTACTATGGAGAATCGATGCCCTGTCTCGAAACTCTCACGACTAGGGACCTTTTAAGGATATGCTTATAGACCCCCAGCTCCCACTTATATGATCGCCCTCATACTGCTGGTGGTCAAGCAAGAATCCTAGGGGCTCTATCAACGTGTAATAGCGACGTGTCAGGTCACTTAAAACAGTACACGATGATAAAGGTAAACCAGATAGCATACTATCATCTCGAGTAAGACTGTCCTACCGGGATAGGTCCTCCCTCAATCATTGCAATCACGTACCTGTGATCCAATAATTGACTCTGAGGGCACTATCTCCGACAACGATAACGCGGTTGTCATTAAGAATCGAACGAAGGTGTTTCATGATAAACACCTTTTGCGCAAAACCTTCGTACCTGGTCAGCAGGTACTGCTTTACGACACCAGACTTCACTTCCATCCTGGAAAGCTCAGATCTCGCTGGAAAGGGCCGTATTTTGTGCGGAATGTGTATCCGCAGGGCGCTGTGGATTTGGAAAATCCAAAGGACGGTTCATTTTTCAAAGTGAATGGACACCGACTCAAACCGTACCTTAGCGCCGAACCAACAGAGGAGCTCCTGTTCTTACAGGAGCCGGTTTACCTTGCATGATCTTCCTCTGCCTACCACCAAACTTCGGTTATCCAGCCAAGAACAGTGGACACTGTTCCAAATAAGTTTGGGGGTATGTACAAACCATTTTGTATATATTTATGTATATTCTTTTTCTTTTCTTTAAAAACAAAAACAAATAAAAATTGTGTATCGCTAACCGACAATTTTGACCCTTCAAATGATCTCTTCATGCAATGACAGTGAGGACACTGTCCAGTTTAAGTTTGGGGGTACGCTCGGTACGCATTTCTTACCTTCGCATTCATATGTATATTTTGCATCTGCATATTAAAATCCATAAAATCCATAAAAATCTAAATTTTTTCTAAAAACATAAAAACTTTTCTGTCAAGTTAGCTAGTGGGAGAACTCTGATTCAACATTTCGACGGTATTGTTTGATAAAATAAGAATAACTAAATCTTATGTTTAGATTTTGAAAACCTAAAAGATAACTCTCCTTTGAAGTTAACTATAGCTGATATACGTCTTTACATCACACTACACGTGTCGTGAGTTTTTGGGAATTAGATGACAAGTCTTTTATGTTGAAAAACTTTTAAACAGATAAATGATTTTCTGAGGATCAAATAGGTTTGTTCGGAAATAAGTAATATCAAGAATAGTTTATGAAGTGAGTGAATATGAAGGAATGTTATTGATGCCTTAATTGGAACTAAGTCTGAAAAATAACCCATCTGGAACTTGATTGGAATGATTACACACCAAAACCCACTAAACACGTCTTTTATCCAAAAAATAACTGAACTGCCGGTTATATCTCCGTTCCTATTAAATCATCTGATTTTCACGCCAAACTGTCTTTTGTTTTTGGACCTAGGTAACTTGAGTAATTAAGTTCGCTGGAGTGTTTCTACACCTAATGCCCTAAAACCAACTGGTTTGGGTGCATTGGCCCAAAGCTCGCTAAGAAGCCTAGAAAGTCCAGATTAAAACAAAGTCAAGCAAGTGTTCTCTCCGAGTTAAAATTCCTAATGGTTCTTTGTGTGAGAATAATCTTGATAAAAGACAGGCTTTTATAAAAAAAAATTAACGGAGATATGAAGGTTTTATTCTATGATAAAGACTATTGCACGTTCACAGAGGTGTGTATGAAATGAAAACAAGAAAAAGGTGGAGTGAAAAATACGACTTAGTTTCCTGTTAAGGAAGATAGAAATTCTGAAGTTGAAACCTTACTGGAAAACGAAACTTGAAAAATGCTTAACTCTTTATAAAACTTATGTGATCCTTTTAAAATTGTTATCTAGGCTTTATTGTGCGACATGATGACTTTAATCGATCCTTCTGGAACTTAACGACACTATTTGCACTGCACGTAAAGACATATAAAAGCTGTAGTTAAATAAGAAGCGAGGTGTGAAAAATAAAGGTTCGATAGTCTAGACCTAGGATAATAGAATTGTTATTTTCTGAAACAAAACTTTAGGATTTGAATCTTAGTTATTTTACAAAACCAACATGACCGGATTTTGTGGGTAGTATCCCCTGAAAACCCTCAGGAGACAACACTCCTCCTACTAGGGACACCTAGAGGTTTAACGGCTTGTTGCACATGCTCAGTGCAATCGCGTTCCCTGCGAAAGTGAGGTTAGGAAATTTTTTGTGAATAAATTGGCTTTGCTCGGGACGAGCAAATGATAAGTTTGGGGGTATTTGTTCATATCAGATTTTTGCATTTTCATACCGCCCAATTTTTATCACATTGCATATCGGTAGATACTCTTGAGCCGTGTTTGCTAGTCAATTGCAGGATACAGGTTCTCGGTTCTAAAACGGTGAAATTCATGGAAAACACGACAAAATCTGGGTTCCTGCCAACCACAGATAAAACACGGATCTCCGCTCTTTATCCGTCTGTTGCCACACACCAGTTTAGGAGACAAAATGGCAAATCGATTGTCACCTTCATGCATAAGGCTCAATGGCAGCACAAGATCCAAGAAATCTACGCGGAGCTCAAGAAAATCATGACAAAAAGTCCACATCAAACCACCTTTTGATCAACAGAAATTCTGGGAAAATCGTGAAGACAATTTGAGAAAATGCATATACCAGAATTAAGTACAAAGAAAACCAGGGAAGCACGGGCCTAGGGGGTTGGTAAAGTCAGACCCCCAAAAGCGGTACAAGTCGTGTCGGAGTGTAGCCCAGAACACCCTGAGATACTACTGGAATACCTACCAGTAAATCTCCTGCCTCGGCCGAGGGCTGCGTGTAATGGCTCTCCTAGACACAGCGCGACCTCACCCCCAATACCGGGAGAGACGAACCCCTGAAGATCCACTCACTGCCTCCATGTGGCTCGGGACTGTACCCAACTAAAACCTGTTTGCACGTCTCCTTTGAGCGTGGTAGGGTAGTAATCAAAGTACAGTGGGAACTCACACGAGACAAATGACGATCCCCAGGTCTATGAACTAACCTATACACATGTCACCAGGGAACTGCTATCTGACGTCAGGTATAAGACCAACTAGCATGTTCCCGGCGAGTCCTGTCCGGTGTACTCATAACCCAATGAGCACCTGTATACATCTTAGGTGAACCAACTGACTCCAGTGGCTTGTGAGACCGGCCACCGCCCCTCGTCGGGGTCTCGACTGTATACACTAGTCTACTCTGGAGTATCGATGCCCTGTCTCAAAACTCCCACGACTAGGGACCTTTTAAGGATGTGCTTATAGACTACCAGCTCCCACTTATATGATCGCCCTCATACTGCTGGTGGTCAAGCAAGAATCCTAGGGGCTCTATCAATGTGTAATAGCGACATGTCAGGTCACCTAAAGCAGTACACGATGATAAAGGTAAACTAGATAGCATACTATCATCTCGAGTAAGACTGTCCTACTGGGACAGGTCCTCCCTCAATCATTGCAATCACGTGCCTGTGATCCAATAATTGACTCTGAGGGCACTATCTCCAACAATCTCCCACTTGCACTCAAGGCTAATTATTGCGATGTCGCATACTCACAGCCCGTGTGATACCGAACACCCAACTGCTCTACTAGTCAGTCTCACAAAGCCTGTTTGTGAAACTATTGCGTTCGAGGAATAGCCTCAGTGAGTGGATCCGCTTTGATGTTTCTTTCTATGTCTCTCTATATCTCAAGTTCGCGGAGAAAGCCATCTCCCGAAAAGAGCAATACCTGTCTTAGAATGTGTCTGGATGTCTGATGGGACATAGCTCATAAATGAACTCCAAATCCAAACCTCTTAGACTGTATCGTCAACTGAACTTAATCAGTATCCAGCGCCATGCCTCCCTCGGTATTGCCTTGGACAACCTGTCCAAAATACTGCCCCTCGTCAGAAGGAAAAACTATAACTCTGACAACCTCCTTGTCGTCCAGGTCACCTTGGAAGCCTGGAATGATAACTGTCTCCCGAATGAGGCTGTCGTTATCATATCCCTAGAACATCCACTTATGTTCTAAAACTGCTTCCTACTATTTCTCCAGGATTGGATCAATGTCAACTTATTGCATCTAGTGCAAGAACAACATCTGGTGAGGTACTTGACATCTCATGATTGACTCAATTGCCTGAGCAAGTGATCTGCCAATCATGCACATCCCTCTCCCCTTTAGTCTGTAAGACACCTTTAGAGAGGGTGACTCCATTACCTGCAGGTACACCACCGTGCCAAGAGTCGTCCATTCTAAATACTCTTAGAATGCTGTCTAAGTACCCATAATTGGGAAACCACCTAAATCTAGATCTAAAACCATAGATCTAGTAACCAGTATGTCTGATATAATGTCCAAGTCCTATGTGGAGAAACTACTGTGTGACGACCAAAGTATAACCGATTGTAGTATAGGAGTTTCTTTTCCTATTCTGTGTATGTCATCCAAATACCATGACATCACACCCTACTACCTTCTTAACAGATCCATCCCCTATTCTGACGAAGTCAAACCTTATGACTATCACATCAGAAATTGATGATCTATCTCCGCTATATCTGCTTTAGTCTATAAATAGACATAAGCAACCTGTCCACCAATGCTTCCGCTGCTCTCACTGACTACGACAACCCTCTGGCAGAGTCATATACACGTACACTTCTAAAACTAGTTTAGAACGACGCTATACTCATCCTCCCGCCAGGTCTCGCAACCTGGAACAACAGCAATGGCAAGTGTGGTAAACAAAAACTTCCCTGTCACCGTCCTTGAGGCTACCGGAGTACCTCTCGGGTGCTTGAAGTTACCCACCTTATCTGCGGAGTGGCCAATGGAATGTCAAACCAGATTGAATCTTTAGGTTCCTATCAAATCTTCAGTAATCGTTTGTGGTTCTGGAATTACTTCCAGTTCTACCATACTCCCACTACTGTTTTCTGAAAAAATCCATTTTTAATAAAACTGTGGCGAGTCTAGAACAATATCGCTATTGTTCATCCAGATGGTAGAAAGTCAACCCTCGTCATAGCCTGAGTCAACCCACAAACAGCCATTACAGAAACGTGCCTAGAGTTATCCAGAGTCTGGTTTTAATCATAAGCCAGACAACTCCCCGTACCTTAACAACATTAAGATATGAACTGTTCTATATCCAAAATAGAACCAGAGGCACTGATTTAATTGAACCAGATTCAAATCATGCAACTGTCTCCAGTGCATGTCAACTAAATGGAAGGAGGCCGATCAGCGTTACTCAACTTAGGAATGCTTCCAATTATGAGTAACCTGAAAGAGAAGCAAGTTCTCTTAATCACTACTATCAACTGAATACCATACACAAGTATCTACATCTTCGATCACTTTGAAGAATCCCAATACTTGCAACACCTGGTTCTCTACTCTATTCAAATACCTATAACTTCTCAAAATTCGGACCCTGTGTTTCCACGAAACACCTGTCTAAAAACTAGAGAAGTCACAAGTAAACCGAATATAGTATGAGGACCAACCCCTCTATCATGCCCCGCTTCCCAAAATACGGAATACGAGGGGTTGACAAGGCCAGCCATGCTCCTGCGGTCAAGGAAATGTCCTGCCGTAGTCACACTTCGGCTTCTAGTTTTAACTGGTAATCAGTAAATAACACGCATGTAATGAGAAATGCAGTAACTGAAACAAAACAATGTAAAGAACTGACCTGATGGGAAACAAAAGGGTATAACCCTGGATGGTAAATCAAGATGTCCGTGATGTGCGTCTAGTCCTGGTCCAGGCTAAATCTTCTCCTCACACTGAGCATGCATACTCAGGTTGTCAGAGCGACACAATAACAATATAATATATATAAAATCATGTGACAATTCTAACGGTGATATTAGATATATATAACAGTAGATCAATGGCAGTATGGGTATGAACATGCAGTAATCAATGCAGCGGAACAGTAAAAGCAGTAGAACGATATGCCACGTATGTCAACACAGTAAGTAAGATATATCCATGCCAGTATCCCTATCAGTCTCTAAGTCTCACTGTATAGGTCACTAAACCTAACGTCAGTCCAAGTGTGAGAGTCAACCACTCGCGAGTGTCCTCCACCCAAGGGTAGAACCCAAGGGCAAGGGACCACGGGCCCAACATGTATATCACAGTAATAATCACATACCCTGTAAATCTCTATATATCTCCCTAAATATATAAGCCAGCATGGGACTCCCGAGATTCTGTTGAACTCACACTTAAACTACCCCACACCCCGTGGTCTACATCAAACGCTAACCATAACCCTAAATACTAATCGATCCGTGACAAGTCTGCACGAGAACTGGAGGCAGGACCTCCATCAAGCACGTCCCGACTAATACCTAAGATAAATGGCAGTGTCTGGTGCCTTATCTGTGACACCCGTGCAAGAGCTTCCATAAGTGTCCCATACTACTTATAGTCACACGTACACGCATCCCACAGACGTCGACAATGCAATAGAATAATAGGGTCACTGATTGTGTACAAGTACGTATCACTTTCACTTATTCACTGATACACGAACACTAACGTACTTGCCACAGTTATCACTAAAACCTAACACTGGGTAAATGCACGTTATCACTATGTTATCAATGCAATGACATGTGTATGATATGATGCGTAAACAGTATATAAAGCATGTTTAGGATGTCCTGAATCATTAATCTACCATTTGCATAATTTATCATAAATCATACGGTTACAATTTAGTGAAACAGTGAACATGTAATAATTAGTATGTTCAGTTATCTATCCATCGAATTTAGTTTCATGCCAATCAGGTTCCAGGATCACTAATTATAGTCATTTCATTTTTAAGCGTTCACGGCTGGAAATATGGTTTCAGAATCAGAAATCCGTTTCGCAACGCATTTTAATCCCAGTTGGGATCAGATTTTAGCGACGCTACAGTTGGATGAATTCTAGGGTTTTCAGTAAGGTTTTCAACGCAATAGACGGATCTTCAATCACATCTGTACGTCAGGAGTTATACACAGTTTAATATTAATATGTCATCTCAGAATCTGTTCTGGACTGTTATGCGTCCACATCTATTAAATTACAGATTAAATAACAAACGATAACGAAACAGGATGAAACCACTTGTGTTGTCTAGCTAACACATTCACCTATAATAAACAGCAGAGTTACGCAACCTACGAGTTAAGGAAATAGTGTGGTACCCATTACGGGACAGCACACGGTAAATAGAGTCGCTCAGGACTGCAGTCCAGAGTCGCACTCCGATCCAAATATTGTCACCATTTATGTACGGGAACTAATAGAAACTTGTATAGGATTATAGTTCGTCGAGTCGGATTCAATTTAAGCCCTTGAGCGCATCGTTCCAGTGTGTATATAATTTATGGTGATTTTAACGGTTTTCAGGTACAAGAAAATTCCAGTTTTACGAGTAAACTTGAGGGTAGTTGTTTTAGTCGTTAACGGTCATATTTTCCAGCGAAATTTGCACAAGATATTCATCACAACAAGGGAAAATACAGAAAATCTAATTCCGTCAAAATATACAAGTATTTTCATTGGGAACACACATCGAACAGGTATGGCACATAATTGATCTAAAATTGTAACTTCATGATCTATGTAATTAAAGATTGTAACTTGAGTACATAGCATGTAAGCAAGTAAAATACTTGCCTGGGGACGTGTCGACAATAATACTGCAGTGGTATCAGCACGATCGCGCCACGAACGCAGCACCGGCTCAGTCCTTTGGAATCCGACAATTTCACTCGATCTAGCTGCTCTTCGTGCCCTCATTTTCTTCACTGCTTCACGCCGTTCCTTGATTTGATGTGAGGGAAGGTGAGACGCTGATAAAGGGAGAGAAATTTAGAGAGAGAGGAAGAGAGAATTAGAGAGAGAGAGAGAGAGAATTAGAGAAATTGAGAGAGAGAGGGAATTAGAGAGAAAGAATGTGGGTGAGATGAGAGAGGGGGAATAGAATGAATGAGAATTAAGTGGTGATTAATAGGATTTTAAAAGGGATTAATGGGGGAAATTAATTGGGATTAAAGAGGCATTAACTTGGTGGTTTAATAGGAATTTATAGAGGAGATTTGGGTTTGGATTTGAAGGGATTTAAAAGAAATGAAGTGGGATAATTGTTATTTTAATGGGCTGGGGAGGGAAAATGGGCTCGGGCCAAGGGATAAGATAGTAAGGAAAAGAAAGGGGCCGGGCTTGGGATTTTAAGTGAATGAGAAAAGGATTAGAGGAGTGGGCCGGCTCTGGGTTTGGGGAAAGTAACGGCTGGGCTAAAAATGAAAAAGAAAGGGGATAACAAAAGAGGAATGGAATGAGGGTTTGGGTTAGGGAAAATTAAAAGATATGAGATTAGATTAGGATTTGGGTTTTTAGAATAATACAAATAATAATTATAAAATAAATAAATTTTGGGAGTGACAAAAATACGGATATTGGTATTCAAAAGGACTAGGTATTATATCATACCACCCTTACAAAAAATTTCGTCCTCGAAATTTAAAACTAAACAATAAGTTGTAAGATCAAAAGCGAAAGCTACCATATCATAAACTAACTCATAATGGTTTACTTAAAACGGGTGGATGAAATTTGTGAAGTATATATATATATGCAAGAACAACATACAACAGAAAGGATTTAAATAAGTATACGGCAGGAACAACTATAAGGACGAACTATAAGTACACGAGAATATAGATAACAATAACGAACGGAAATAATCAAGGCGTGTTCAATAAAATCGAAACCCAAATGTGTGCACATCTAAGTATATCAAAAATAGCAAGCAGAAATAATAAGTATAAGGCTCAACCACTTATAATAGTAAGCATATGCATAATACTCGAAATAAGGTAACGATAATAAAGTAGTGAAAGATTTGTCGGTAGGTTAAAACATTTTGGGATAATGTATCGATCAAATAGTTTTAAAATAACTTAGGAAACTCATATAGTGAAAATAAGAAACATGTAACGGAAATCTACGCGATGTAAGGTTGCGCTACTGAAAATAAGGATAATAATAGTGCTCTTAAAATACATAAAACTATTTAGTCAATAACACGCACTCTTCGATAAATATAAAATACTGAAAACCAAATTTCGAATAATAATGTCCAAATATATATGTAGGGTAATAAGAAAAACACAAGGAGGTATAAGGCTAGCTAGGGTAATGATTACAAGGAAGTGTGGCTCATTCAGAAGGTCGGAGCGTGGCGGCTTTAGGCTAAAGATCAAGGAGATCGGGATCGGGTCAACACAGGAGTAAGGGTGAGCAACAAAAGACTACAGGGGAAAGTATGGGGAGGATAACGGTCGGTACATCATATGAATCAAAATAATTTGAAGGGTTAGCGAACTCGGAAATTTCCCTAAAATTGTCTCCTCCCAGAAGGATTTCAAACGAGGCACAGACGAAGGATGGAGGGTGGACCTCAAAAGATCGGGTGTGGTACTGGTTAATCTTAGTAAGGGTTTAGACAATGTAAGGAGTAGGGATGGACAGATCTCAGTAGGAGGATAATTGTATAGAAGAAATAATCAAGTAGTAAGTGAACTAAGAAGATCGAAAGATTAGCGAACTCAGCAATTTATTTTATTCCAGGAAATTTTAAACAAAGCATTCTCAAAGATGAAAGGTGGCCCTAAACTATACACAGTTTTATTTGGCCAGAAAAGATAACGTCAAAAAAAAAAATCCCGTCAGTCGCGGTTGTGGAGATTCAGCAGGTTGCGGTAGGCTCGTGCACTCAGGTAGGGGCGTCCATTTCCATAGCGTCTCGCAGGTATCGCCATTGGGAGTTCTTCCACAGCAGGGTCTTGTTCTTCTGGTCCTCCTTCCTCTGCTGAAGCTTCTTCATCGAGGTCTAATTCCATGTGAGTCTCTCCTTCTGGATTCTCTTCCATGGGATTTTCCTCCACTGGATTTTCTTCTATCGGTTCTTCCTCGGGGTCTTCCTTCCTCTTCGTCGGAATCGTCTATCATGTTAAACTCTGGGGCGACTGCTCCATCGTCCTCTGAATCGCTGTTCCCGAAAATGGCCTGGGGATCGTTGATCTCATCATCAGAACTCATCAGCGTGTGGTCTAAGGAAACGCATGAATGTGCATCCTTATCTAGATGCGGCGCTGCTCTAGGGTGGGCCATGGCTTGAAAAGAAAGAATCATGATTAGACAGTGGAATACCTCAAGAGAATAGCTCAGGGTACGAAGTATAGGAAAATATGCGGTGGCGGGAACTGAAAAATCAGGATTAAGATACTGTGATAACGAATAGTATAAATAAGGAGAAAGCAAAAGAATGATACATATATTACGATTCAAGTTTTATTGCGTTCAACTAAAAAGTTCGACGGATACAAGGTTTCAAACGGAAAGAAATGTTTATAAGATAATGACAACATTACAACCAAAAGTAGAAAACATGAAAAATTCTTCTTTGATTGCTAGACTGCTGCATTCTCGTCATGCGAGTTGAATCCTGGGTCGGGTCCGCCTTATTCTCAAAGTTCGAACTACGCGATAATCATCACTTGTCAGAAGTGTGGAGAGTGGACGAGTCTCCTCCTTGCAGCTCCTTCCTTTTTGGGCAACCGTTGATAAGATGTTCGCTGGATCCACAAATCAGACATTTCCCTCCCAGCGGCGACAATCCCTCTGAAGGTGTCCTGGCCTCCTGCAGTATCCACAACATGGGGTCTTCTGCCGTTTCTGTCGCGGGGAAACAAATTGGCGCTTCATCTTCTTCTCTTTTCCTCGTCTAACGGGGATTCCTTTATGATTGGAGACTCCCGCTGGTGCTTGATTCACCTGCCTTCACAGTCCTTCAGCTAACAAGTGGTTTGTTCGCTTTTGGGCTTCCTTCAAACCTTGCAGTACACTCAGGATTTCAACAGTCTGATTCTGGGGAGTGGAGATAGAGGAAAAGTCGTTGGAAGACATGATCGTGAAACAATGATTTTGAAGATGATATAAGGCACAAGCTATAAGAATCAAGATATAATATGGATTGGACAAAGATTCAAGAATATCAGATGTGATGAAATTCATTACAAGCGGAAAAATCAACTGTAAGACTCTAAGTCACTTAAACAGAGTATGGTAGTGTAATCGTGAAGTAGTTCACAATTACAACCACGAAACTTTGCCAAGTCACCAGAAACCCTAGCATATGGATAGCAGAATACTCGATATGAATATGGATCATGAATAACAAGTTTACAACCTAGACCGATAGATGTCATAGATTGCCAAGCTATACACGGAAAACTGCAATCCCAATCGAAGCAAAACCTGGGCTTTGATACCAACTAAACCATGTCATGCCCCGCTTCCTAAAATACGGAATACGCGGGGTTGACAAGGCCAGCCATGCTCCTGCGGTCAAGGAAATGTCCTGCCGTAGTCACACTTCGGCTTCTAGTTTTAACTGGTAATCAGTAAATAACACGCAGGTAATGAGAAATGCAGTAACTGAAACAAAACAATGTAAAGAACTGACCTGATGGGAAACAAAAGGGTATAACCCTGGATGGTAAATCAAGATGTCCGTGATGTGCGTCTAGTCCTGGTCCAGGCTAAATATTCTCCTCACACTGAGCATGCATACTCAGGTCGTCAGAGCGACACAATAGCAATATAATATATATAAAATCATGTGACAATTCAAACGGTGATATTAGATATATATAACAGTAGATCAATGGCAGTATGGGTATGAACATGCAGTAATCAATGCAGCGGAACAGTAAAAGCAGTAGAACGATATGCCACGTATGTCAACACAGTAAGTAAGATATATCCATGCCAGTATCCCTATCAGTCTCTAAGTCTCACTGTATAGGTCACTAAGCCTAACGTCAGTCTAAGTGTGAGAGTCAACCACTCGCGAGTGTCCTCCACCCAAGGGTAGAACCCAAGGGCAAGGGACCACGGGCCCAACATGTATATCACGGTAATAATCACATACCCTGTAAATCTCCATATATCTCCCTAAATATATAAGCCGGCATGGGACTCCCGAGATTCTGTTGAACTCACACTTAAACTACCCCACACCCCGTGGTCTACATCAAACGCTAACCATAACCCTAAATACTAATCGATCCGTGACAAGTCTGCGCGAGAACTGGAGGCAGGACCTCCATCAAGCACGTCCCGACTAATACCTAAGATAAATGGCAGTGTCTGGTGCCTTATCTGTGACACCCGTGCAAGAGCTTCCATAAGTGTCCCATACCACTTATAGTCACACGTACACGCATCCCACAGACGTCGACAATGCAATAGAATAATAGGGTCACTAATTGTGTACAAGTACGTATCACTTTCACTTATTCACTGATACACGAACACTAACGTACTTGCCACAATTATCACTAAAACCTAACACTGGGTAAATGCACGTTATCACTATGTTATCAATGCAATGACATGTGTATGATATGATGCGTAAACAGTATATAAAGCATGTTTAGGATGTCCTGAATCATTAATCTACCATTTGTATAATTTATCATAAATCATACGGTTACAATTTAGTGAAACAGTGAACAGGTAATAATTAGTATGTTCAGTTATCTATCCATCGAATTTAGTTTCATGCCAATCAGGTTCCAGGATCACTAATTATAGTCATTTCATTTTTAAGCGTTCACGGCTGGAAATATGGTTTCAGAATCAGAAATCCGTTTCGCAACGCATTTTAATCCCAGTTGGGATCAGATTTTAGCGACGCTACAGTTGGATGAATTCTAGGGTTTTCAGTAAGGTTTTCAACGCAACAGACGGATCTTCAATCGCATCTGCACGTCAGGAGTTATACACAGTTTAATATTAATATGTCATCTCAGAATCTGTTCTGGACTGTTATGCGTCCACATCTATTAAATTACAGATTAAATAACAAACGATAACGAAACAGGATGAAACCACTTGTGTTGTCTAGATAACACATTCACCTATAATAAACAGCGGAGTTACGCAACCTACGAGTTAAGGAAATAGTGTGGTACCCATTACGGTACAGCACACGGTAAATAGAGTCGCTCAGGACTGCAGTCCAGAGTCGCACTCCGATCCAAATATTGTCACCATTTAAGTACGGGAACTAATAGAAACTTGTATAGGATTATAGTTCGTCGAGTCGGCTTCAATTTAAGCCCTTGATCGTATCGTTCCAGTGTGTATATAATTTATGGTGATTTTAACGGTTTTCAGGTACAAGAAAATTCCAGTTTTACGAGTAAACTTGAGGGTAGTTGTTTTAGTCGTTAACGGTCATATTTTCCAGCGAAATTTGCAAAAGATATTCATCACAACAAGGGCCAATACAGAAAATCTAATTCCTTCAAAATAGACAAGTATTTTCATTGGGAACACACATCGAACAGGTATGGCACATAATTGATCTAAAATTGTAACTTCATGATCTATGTAATTAAAGATTGTAACTTGAGTACATAGCATGTAAGCAAGTAAAATACTTGCCTGGGGACGTGTCGACAATAATACTGCAGTGGTATCAGCACGATCGCGCCATGAACGCAACACCGGCTCAGTCCTTTGGAATCCGACAATTTCACTCGATCTAGCTGCTCTTCGTGCCCTCCTTTTCTTCACTGCTTCACGCTGTTCCTTGATTTGATGTGAGGGAAGGTGAGACGCTGATAAAGGGAGAGAAATTTAGACAGAGAGGAAGAGAGAATTAGAGAGAGAGAGAGAGAGAGAAAGAATTAGAGAAATTGAGAGAGAGAGGGAATTAGAGAGAAAGAATGTGGGTGAGATGAGAGAGGGGGAATAGAATGAATGAGAATTAAGTGGTGATTAATAGGATTTTAAAAGGGATTAATGGGGGAAATTAATTGGGATTAAAGAGGCATTAACTTGGTGGTTTAATAGAAATTTATAGAGGAGATTTGGGTTTGGATTTGAAGGGATTTAAAAGAAATGAGGTGGGATAATTGTTATTTTAATGGGCTGGGGAGGGAAAATGGGCTCGGGCCAAGGGATAAGATAGTAGGGAAAAGAAAGGGGCCGGGCTTGGGATTTTAAGTGAATGAGAAAAGGATTAGAGGAGTGGGCCGGCTCTGGGCTTGGGGAAAGTAACGGCTGGGCTAAAAATGAAAAAGAAAGGGGATAACAAAAGAGGAAGGGAATGAGGGTTTGGGTTAGGGAAAATTAAAAGATATGAGATTAGATTAGGATTTGGGTTTTCAGAATAATACAAATAATAATTATAAAATAAATAAATTTTGGGAGTGACAAAAATACGGATATTGATATTCAAAAGGACTAGGTATTACACCCTCTGTCCTGATGGACCCTGGACAACGTACAATACTCTGTATAAGTCCCTTGAGTCTGATAACTCATTCACTGTGTGTCGTAGGTTGAAAACTGTACTTATGGTTAAGAAGAATTACACCGCTGTTTAATGCTCCTTACCTAACCATCCACTGATATAGGTAAATGTCACAGACATATTTTCAAAATGGTATATCTCACTCTATGAAAATAGACATACAGATATATCGATTTGAAATTGGTGCATAACAGCGGATATTGAAAACCAAATATTTGCCGTCCGGCAAACAACCCAGGTGGCTTCCTCAAATATCACCGATTACAACGAATCCCGATATAATGAGGATGATCACCCAATTCCCAATAACTTACTCCCACTCATCATCTGTAAAACCATACAGATGTAAGAATCATATCTGGTAAATACATACCCTGGAGCAAGTGTGTAATTGGGAAATCAGTTTTCCTTTAACAGTACACAGTGAAACTGAAACATTGAAATGTTTCGATGGGGTATCTGGGTATTCTTAGTAATGCCTCTTCCATTATCCAGATTCACAACCGTAACCGTGTAATTCTTTGCCACCTCTCCAAATCCCTTTATATGTCTTTAGTCATTACCTTCTGCACACCCCTTAGGCCAAATGGTTTTCTTCCTTCCCTACCGTTCGGCACCAGCCTATGGTTTGGAAGAAGACTATCCAATAAGCATAATGGGTGTACTGTCCTAATCCTAGGAGCACTCGCAATGCGAGAGAAGGTGAAGATAAAAGACAACCGAATAAACCTTATTCCTATTTCTCCTGAACCAGAATCCATCCCCGAACTGGAACGAGTTCCTTTCGAGTTCGTATATTACCATACGATGGAGTATCCAATAAACTGTGGATCTTCGTAGTGATACGGAGTGTCCTGGAGAAATACAAAGGTGAAGTGGGAGTGGTAATGAAATACCTGGTTTGGTCGTGAATAGCAGTCGCTGTTTACTTTGCCCTCTTACTAATCCCTTGATTTGTCTTAACTTAATACTTTCTGCACACCATCGTTATGCTAATTGGTTTTCTTCATTCCCCACCGTTCGGCACCAGCGTAAGGTTTGGAAGAAGACTATCCAATTTGCGTAATAGGTGTACTACTCCTAAACTAAGGAGTACTCGCAACCTGAGAGAAGGTAAAAGGAAAAGACAACTGAATAGTCCTATTCGTTTCCTCCAGAACCTGAAACCATCCTCGAATAAATTCTTTCGAGTTCGTATCTAACCATACGATGGTTTTGTCCAATGGAAGTGGACGTTTGTAGTAATACGGGGTATCCTGGAGAAAAGGGTAAAAGTAGGAGTGGCAATGAGGTTAGCAACTCTGACAATCCAAAAGCCAGTGTTAAGAAGGTTCGGTTAATTTTGGTCTCTGAGTCATAGTCTTAGGGTCGGGTCAATGGTCGCTGCCGAAGAGAGAGAGAAAAGAAACACTCAGCGTGCACTCTAACCTAGATCAGAATGGTTACCAATTTATCTAATCTGGAAACCTCCTACTGTACCGTCAAATTCTCCTCCAAACCTGAAAGAAGAATTAGTCGGGATCACCCGAGGAGTAAACCAACTCATCAGTGGGAATCGGGATCCAACTATCATCGCATGATAACGTGACGGAATCCGCTCACGGTGTCACACTCTAGAAGGTATGCGCATATCTGGCAAGTTTCAGTTCTTTTGAAACTCCCGATGTGATTTTTACCCCATGCTCTTATGACCTTGACTTTGGCCAACAAATCATAAGTCACATGTCAAGTTCTACCCGTCATTCTCCAGGTTAATTTGAGCCCACCCGTACAAGCCCTTGACTTTGGCCAACAAGGCTATACGACTGCCCCAAACCAACGCATCTATCTATGCTGCATATGAATACCCCAATAGCTACCAAACACTGTGCCTTGACTTTGGCCAACAAATACAGCTTGAATACTATTGACCACCCATATGAAACGACGGAGGGCTACGAATGGTTTCTGGAGAAAACCTTTAACGTAATGAACTTGATATCGTTGAAGGAACGGATAGCTTTTTAGAAAAATATAGTGACGAAAACCTTTGCTAAAGAGGTCACACTCGGTGAAGGGATCTCGGCTCTTTCCTCGTAGAATGAGGTGCAGGATATTCCAACTGAATACCACGGTGCAAAGCAAAAGTAATCGGCTATAGTGAAGTCATTGCTCTGATGCAAACTTTTTGTCCAAGGGGTCACTCCCGGTGAAGGGATCTCGGCCCTTGCCTCGTCGACTGAGGAGCAGGATATTCCAACTGAATACCACGATGCAAAACAAAAGAGAACGTCCTTGCAATAACAGCTTTTTGAAAAGTGTTCCAACAACATCAGATTAGGTTTGTTTTTAACTTGCATTGATCCGAATCAACACAGTCCCATCAATTGATCACACCACAAAGAACGAAAATATACTGATGTACGTATATCCATCCGCATTCGCCACTGGGTCCCGTCATTACCCATTAGGTTAGCTAACTAACGACAGAGCGGGGACTGGACTAGCGCGGATGCAAAACATATACAACGTCTACTAATATATATACCAATATATTATATTTCGCTCAAGGCGTGATAAAATGCAACATCACAGAAATGTACAGCATCACAGAAACAATACAAATATCTGGGATCCCCGGGTTTCACAGAGCCACTACTGAAACCCGACGTTCCCCTGGTCGTGTGGATAGCCTGTGCAATGAAAACTCTAGACCCCTACGGGCGCGGCAAGTTACCCGCCAAAACCTGAAGCGAGGCAGTCCCCTTCAGCAACGTGAATGGACCACCTAGCACTTCACGGAATCCGGTAACTTGGGCACCCCTCCTGGGTCAACCTGTACCCCCTATGAGTGCGGCGAATAGCCCGCCAATTCTAGAGTGAAGCCCCCTCCGTCTCAATGCCATGAGATGCGGGCTTGTTGCCCTCTAGAACCCGGCTATCCGTGCATCCCTCCGCGGGGTAATCCTAGTACAGAAAGTAAAATATACATACAACGGGTACATCGACCGCAACCTGGCCGTGCCCCAAAATAATAATACAAACAGGCAGTGACGGCAGTCCACATGTCGGACGCTCGCCCCGCAATATCAAATGTACATAATACAACAAAAACTGTACTAGCATTGCATCCAGGCTATCCCCCACGACCGATCCGCAACATCACAGCAACACACAGAACATCAACGTGAAAGTCACGTTCGCAAATCCGTCTAACCGGGCTATAGCAGTTAGACAGGATTTACCGATCAAGTGACATTCACGGTCGAAGATATAATGTAAATACTGTGAACCAATGTGTTTAAAATATCCGATCGATCAAATTTTCCAAGTGGGCCCCCAAGTACTACTGTAGCACATCAAGATCTCTGGGCCTAAAAAAAATAACATTCAAGAAACCATATTTTCAACTCAGGAACATTCTGCAAAAGTTTGGGGGACTGAACAGTTAAAGTCGCGGCGGAACCGCGGCCCAAGCATGGGTTTGGCCGCGGTTCCGCGGTGGTTTGGACTGTTCACGAGCCTAAATTTTCACAGAACTCTTAGAATTTCCTACACATCATTCTGAAACAACCTGAAAAATTTTTGGACTTCAAAAAATTTCGACAGAAACTGATGTGAAGAAAAATACGGTTTTTGGAAAATTGTTCGATCGGAAATGTAAAACACATTAGACAAAGCTAGACTAAGTTAATGGCGAGGCTCTGATACCACTGTAAGTGCACGGCGGCGCCCCGGCCTCCATCCCGAGGCCAAATGCGGAAGCGATGGTTAACTTTAATTTTTCTTGAACCGGCATCACCGCGCACTATAAACTCGGATCGGGCCATTAACTAGTCCTAGCTAACTAGAGAGGGAAGAGAGATATACCGAGTGATCCGAGTCCTCCGGTCTTTTCGTCGTCGTCCCGATCTCCCCGCGGAATCTCCGGTCTCCACCTCGTCGCCGGAAGGGCACCACGTCGCCGGCTTCTTTTACAGGCTCCCACCTCTATACCGAGGCAACTCGGGCATGAAGCTGGCGAGTCGACGTGCCTAAGATGTGCTGTAGAATAGTGTAGAGATCTATATCTCATTTGGGGTTTGGGATGTTGCCTTTGTGGTGGAGGAAAATGAACTTGGAGAGAGGTGAGGAAAAATGTAGCATGCAAAAGAATGAGATTAACATTTTTCTCACAACCAAAAGAAAAGCCCCCACCCTCACTAGTGGCCGGCCATTCCTCTTGTGAATGGAGAGAGAGAGCAAAGACAAGGAGGTGGGTGGAAAGCAAGTGATGATGAGAAAATCAAATGATCACAACAAAACACAACACTCCAACAACAACCATCATCAAACATGATGACTCCAAAAGTCAAGCAATGATGAAGTGAACAAGTCAAGGTCAACAAGAGCTATCATGAAGCAAAAAGCAAGTCAATGGATGGTGCACCATCATGATACAATAATAATGCAAAGAACACCCTCCACTAATGCTTATTTGCACAATTGCAAATAAGCCCTCCTCCACCAATCTTCGGCCAATGAAGGATACAAAGAAATATGGCCGAAACGGAAAGCAAACTGGCAACTCCAGAAAACTGGTCCCGTAATAAATTACAGGAAAACCCCGCTACTGTGTATACACACCCGCATTTGTATTCCGACCGAAATACAAATGCAATGAGACAAAATCTACATAGTACTATACTAGGATCCGGCTTAAACCAAAACCGGCTAGTAATATCCGTTCGATCCTGATCCGTGCAATACCGCACGTATCTGATCGAACCCTGCCATATCTCCATACGGCCTCTACAGCTTTTCACCCGAAAACTTGAGCAACTGAATGTGGGGGACTCTAAAGACTCGTCAACACCTTGGTTGTGGATTTAACCACTAGCACGTCAGAGGTATAAGCCAATACGTAACAGGCTACCAGGTATTGACCAAAAGGGACGTCGATGAGCGAACTCATCCTGACACCCTACTGAGCCTGTCAGTGACAATATCCGTACAGTCCGGTCCGTTCGTCTATGAGCATCGCATGGCGGGTCTAGGGGGTTGGTAAAGTCAGACCCCTAAAAGCGGCACAAGTCATGTCGGAGTGTAGCCCAGAACACCCTGAGATACTACTGGAATACCTACCAGTAAATCTCCTGCCTCGGCCGAGGGCTTCGTGTAATGGCTCTCCTAGACACAGCGCGACCTCACCCCCAATACCGGGAGAGACGAACCCCTGAAGATCCGCTCACTGCCTCCATGTGGCTCGGGACTGTACCCAACTAAAACCTGTTTGCACGTCTCCTTTGAGCGTGGTAGGGTAGTAATCAAAGTACAGTGGGAACTCACACGAGACAAATGACGATCCCCAGGTCGATGAACTAACCTATACACATGTCACCAGGGAACTGCTATCTGACGCAGGTATAAGACCAACTAGCATGTTCCCGGCGAGTCCTGTCCGGTGTACTCATAACCCAATGAGCACCTGTATACATCTTAGGTGAACCAACTGACACCAGTGGCTTGTGAGACCGGCCACCGCCCCTCGTCGGGGTCTCGACTGTATACATTAGTCTACTCTGGAGTATCGATGCCCTGTCTCAAAACTCCCACGACTAGGGACCTTTTAAGGATGTGCTTATAGACTACCAGCTCCCACTTATATGATTGCCCTCATACCGCTGGTGGTTAAGCAAGAATCCTAGGGGCTCTATCAACGTGTAATAGCGACATGTCAGGTCACCTAAAGCAGTACACGATGATAAAGGTAAACCAGATAGCATACTATCATCTCGAGTAAGACTGTCCTACTGGGACAGATCCTCCCTTAATCATTGCAATCACGTGCCTGTGATCCAATAATTGACTCTGAGGGCACTATCTCCAACAGCGCTTGATAATTGACCACCCTTGCCGAAAACGATCCACCCGAGGGAACGCGGAGGAAGCTCAAACCGACGACCCAAAGTTGCTAGGTTTGGATGGTCGGTGATGTAGGAATACTCCACTAAATTTCTCTCTCTAGAATCTTGCTAAAAAATGGAAGCAAGAAGAAGGAAATAAATAAGATGAAGCATGAACCATGGAACTCAAGTGAGGAAGTCAAGAAAAACATCAAGTGTTGAAGTGAGGATGGCTTACTCTTTTTCAACCATACATGAATAGTACACCCAAATGATTTAATCATTTTTAAAAGAAAACCATGCTTCTCTACAATGCTGTAGCCATGCTTCATTGTCTCTAACTTTACACCTCATTTTCCATTTAATTTTCTAAATAGAAAATTAAATATGAGGTTTCTTTTTAGAAGCATTGCCGTACAAATACGGAATATTTCATCTGGTATATGTATCGCTACATATACGCGTATCCATATAAAAATACGGATAGCACCAAACAGAGAAAATAAATAGTGAACAATAATACCAAAATACATGTATCAAAATACATATATAAATTATAAAATCAAAACTTGATTTAATAATCCGGCTTAATCCTAAGCCTGCTAGTATTATCAACCGTCCGATTAAAGTCCATGTATCGCGTACACATATTTAATCGGACCCCCTGCACGAACCACCGTATGGCTTCTACATCTATCACCCGAACCGGGAAAACCCTCTATATGGGACTCTAAAGACTCAACAATACACCGGCAGTGCGTTTAACCACAAGCACGTTAGCGACACTAGCTGTATGTAACGGATACCCAGGTAGTTGTCGAAAAGGGGGTAGACAATCAAGTGCGTCCTTACCTTACTGAGCCTGAATGTGACAATCTCCGTACTGTCCAGTCTCTTTATCAAAAAGTATCGCATATCGGGTCTAGGGGTGGATAACGTCAGACCCCTACTAACCCGATAAGTCATGTTTGAGTCTAGCTCTTCACCAACTGAGATACTACTGATCAACTATCAGTAAATCTCCCCTACCATGGCCACAGATTTCTAGTGATATCCAACCGAACACAGAATGACATCGACTCCTAATACCAGGAGAGACGAATCCCTGACAGTCGACCACTGCCTCTATGTGGCTCGGAACTATACCCAACTAAAACCCATTTGCATGACTCTATTGAGCCGTAGTAGGGTAGTAATCAAAGTACAGTGGGAACTCACAAACGACAAATGTCGACTTCAGATCGAAGGACTAACCTATACTCATGCCATCTCAAAACTTCCATCTGATGATAGGTATAATACCATTTAGAAGTTCTCGGCGAGTCCATCCAGTGCACTCACCTCTAGTGAGCAACTGTATACTATCTTAGGTGACATAACACCAATGGCTTGTGAGACCGGCCACCGCCCTCGTCGGGGTCTCGAAATGTATACACTAGTCTACTCCGGAATATCGATGCCCAGTCTCGACACTCCCACGACCGGGGACATTTAAGGATGTGCTTATAGGCTACCCAGCTCTCACGTATATGATCGCCGTCATAATACTGGTAGTCAAGCAAGATGTAAGTCAACGTCACACACCCCACGAGATGCGAGGAGGCGGAATATAAAAAACAATCATTTTGTTCAAAGTAACATCGACTATCAAACGGATCTTTGCTAAACCCTAACTAACAAACTATCTAGAAGTAGTTAACTACTATGATAGATGATTATACCTCAAGATACTAGTCCTTCTTGTTCTTGTTGTTCACCTCCTCGTCGGCCTCCTCGATGTAATAGAAGATCCAACCGAGAGTTCCTTCTTCAAGCTTTAACCTCTAACTTGAGATAACTAAGTGGCGATTATTGCTAATCCAAGTGACCTAGAGGATATAGAGATAGATTAAGGATCTATTAGTCTTGCTAACCCTAGGGTTCTCAACACAAGAGAGGATTAGGGTTAGGATGAAGAAGATGAGAGCTTGAGGAGAGAGAATGTGTTTGTGATAATGAATTAAATCTTGAGTCTCTTGGATAATTATGAAGCATGAAAAATATCTAAACAATAATAAATATAATCAACAACCATGCTTCATTAATTACCTTGAGGTTAATCACCTCATGACTCATGGTGTAATTAATGAAAATTACACATCATCTCTCCACCTCATTTAGTTTAATTCACAAAAGAATTAAAACTAAATGAGTCACCTATCTTCTAGAAGCTTCTCGACTAATTACAAGAATGCCCCTCCCATCCATATTTACGAAATACACGGATATACTGAAACTGCATAAATCCAATACTAGAATCTGGCTTAAACCAAAGCCTGCTAGTATAATCTGTCCGAATATCATACGTGCATAAATACACGTATATGTCCGAACCCTGTCGTAAAACCATACGACTTCTATATCGTTTCGCCTGAAGCAGGGAAACTCTATGTGTGGGACTCTAAAGACTCGACACTATGCTGGCAGTGGGTTTAACCACAGGCCGCAAGCGGTACTAGCTGTACGTAACGGTCTCCAGGTAGAAGTCGATAAGAAGGTCGATGAGGAAACCCATCCGAACTCCTACTAAGCCTGATGTGACAATCTCCATACAGTCCGGTCTGTTCGTCTAAGACTATCGCATATCGGGCATGGGGGGCGGCAAGCGTCAGTCCTCTAAAAGCGGTATAAGTCGTATCAGAGTGAAGCCCATTACACCTTGAGAAACTATTGGAAAACTTAACAGCAAATCTCCCTTGCCCTTGCCAGGGACCTTGCGTAACGGCTCTCCAAACACAACACGATATCAACCCCCAACACCGGGAGAGACGAATCCTATTTAACCGCCACTGCCTCCAAGTGCTTCGGGACTGCACCCAACTGCTACCTGTTTGCACGACTCAGTCGAGCCATGGTAGGGTAGCAATCTAAGAAAAGTGGGAACACACTTGAGGCGAAACAGCAGTGTCAAGTCTACGGACTATGCTATACTCATGTCACCTGGGAACTGTTAACTGACGACGGGTATAATACCAACCAACAGTTCCCTGCGAGTCCTGTCCGGTGTACCCGTAACCCAACGAGCACTTTCATACTATCTCCAGTACAACGTACTAATGGCTGTGGGACAGACCATTTCCCCTACTGGGACGAGAAGCGTACACAGTAGTCTACTCTGGATTATCGATACCCTATATCGATAATCCTATGACTAGGGACTTGAAAAAGGATGTGCTTGTAGACTACCCATCCCCCACTAGTGTAACTGCCATCACAACGCTGGTAGTCAAGCAAGATCCTATGGGCTCTATCAATATGTATTCGTTATAAACTAAAAGACACATATACACATATTAAGATAGATATAAACCAAGTAGCATACTACTATGTTGAGCAAGACTGTTAATACAACTGTGAATATCCCAAGCTTCCATTAAATAATATACAAGCTAGTATGATACAATAATGGTCCCTAGGGCATATACACTAACAATCTCCTACTTGCACTAGGGCCATGTACCGGCATATCGAAGACCTATCATCTCGAATAGCCTTTCGAACTGCGTCTGAGGTAAGGCCTTTGTGAATGGATATGCAGTGTTATCCTCTGTAGCAACTCTTCGGACCTCGATCTCCTGGCGATCTATGATCTCCCTGATCAGGTGATACTGCCTCAAGATGTGTCTGGACTTTTGATGGGATCTGGGTTCCTTCGCTAAAACTATAGCCCCGTTGTTGTCACAATACAGAGGTATTGGATCAACAATGGATGGAACCACCTGAAGTTCTGTTAAGAACTTCTTTACCCAGACTGCTTCTTTTGCACCATCAGAAGCTGCGATACACTCTGCTTCCATCGTCGAGTCAGCAACGGTGTCCTGCTTGGAACTCTTCCAGCACACTGCCCCTCCATTGAGGGTAAAGACATAACCTGACATGGACTTGGAGTCATCCTTGTCACTCTGGAAGCTGGAGTCAGTAAAAGCCTCGATCTGGAGGTCTTTTCCGTCGTAAACCAAGAACATATCCTTAGTCCTTCTCAGGTACTTGAGAATGTTCTTTACTTCTATCCAGTGCTTCTCCCCTGGGTCTGACTGATACCGGCTTAGCACGCTCAGTGCGTAAGCTACATCTGGTCTGGTACACAATATCGCATACATTATAGAGCCTACCGCAGAAGCGTAGGGTATAATTGACATGCGATCCCTTTCCAAATCAGTCTTGGGAGACATCTCTTTGGAGAGGGTGATTCCGTGACAAGCCGGTAAATTATCGCGCTTTGAATCATCCATACTGAATCTTTTTAGTATAGTGTTGATATACCTGGACTGCGAAAGTCCTAACATCCTCTTAGATCTATCACGATAGATCTGGATCCCTAGAATGTAAGAGGCATCACCCAGGTCATTCATGGAGAACCTGTGTGACAAGAATCCTTTGACAGATTGTAGCATAGGAATGTCATTTCCTATCAAGAGAATGTCATCCACGTACAAGACGAGGAATACGACAGTTCATGCTACAATCTTACTATAAATACATGGCTCATCTGGATTTTTGATAAAGTCATATTCTTCGACCGTTTCTTCAAAACAGATGTTCCAGCTCCGCGATGCCTGCTTTAGTCCATAAATGGACTTAAGAAACTTGCACACTTTCCCGCTGCTCCTATTCTGATTGAAACCTTCTGGCTGATCCATATAGACGTACTCGTCCAAATTTCCATTTAGAAAAGCCGTCTTTACGTCCATCTGCCAGATATCATAATCATGGAAGGCAACAATGGCAAGAAGGATCCGAATGGATTTGAGCATAGCCACTGGAGAAAAAGTTTTGTCATAGTTCAAGCCAGGCCTTTGACGAAAACCCTTTGCAATAAGTCTAGCCTTATAGGTTTCCACCTGTCCATCTACACCAATCTTCTTTCTGAAGATCCACTTGCATCCTATGGGTTTTACCCCATCTGGAGCAAAGTCCAAAGTCTATACTTTATTGGTGTACATGACTCCATCTCGGTCCGCATTTCATCCAGCCATCTTACTGAGTCGCCGCTCTGGATGGCCTGCTAGAAGCTAGGAGGTTCATCATTATCAATGACGCAAGCCTCTCTATCCCCGTTTATGAGAAAACCGTAGTATCTCTCAGGCGGATGAGACGGCCTACTACCCCTGCGGAGGGGTGCGGGAATGTTCTGTTCTTCTGGAACCTCTGGTTCTATCAAGCTTTTAATAGTGGCTTGTGGTTCTGGAATTTCTTCCAGTTCTATTGCGCTCCCACATGTTTCCTTTTCTAAAAACTGCTGTTCTAGAAAATGGGCATTACGAGAAACAAAAGCCTTTTGTTCCTCTACGTAATAGAAAAAATATCCCTTAGAGTTCTTTGGATATCCCACAAACTTACACTGTACTGAGCGTGCCTCGAGTTTGTTCGCATGCTGCTTTTTAACAAAAGCTGGACATCCCCATATCTTGAGATACTGAAGATAGGGTATCTTCCTACTCAACATCTGATATGGTATGGTAGGCACAATCTTGGTAGGAACTCTGTTCAAAAGATATGCAGCTGATTCTAGTGCATAACCCCAGAAAGATTGCGGTAACTCAGTATTACTCATCATGGAACGTACCATATCCAATAGGGTTCGGTTCCGTCTTTCCGATACACCGTTGTGTTGTGGAGTGTATAGAGGAGTAAGCTGAGAGTGAATTCCTTTCTCTTTTAGGTAACCCAGGAACTCGGCACTTAAGTATTTGTTAGTTATATGTATGCCCTAGAGGCCATTACTGTACATACGATGTATATTGTAGTGGATGCTTGGACATATATAGGGAGGACTTTCTTGCTCGACATAATAGTACGCTATCTGGTTGCTCTTTATGTTAACATGTACTCTGATTGTCTCTATGTTACATGTTGATAAAGCCCTTAGGATGAGTACTTGACTACCAGGACTATGATGCGGATCATACTAGTGGGGACAGTGCAGTCGCCAAGTACATCCTTCAAATATTCCTAGTCGTGGTAGTACCGAGACAGGGCATCGATACTCCAGAGTAGACTAGCGTATGCGCTTCTTGACCTATATGATGGGCGATGGATGATCCCATATCCATTGGTGTTTGACATCAGAGAAGGTATACGGGTGCTCAGTAGAGACTGGGTACACTGGACGGACTCGCCGAGAACTCCCAGATGGTATTATACCTCACGTCAGATGGCAGTTCTCAGGTGACACTGGTACAGGTTAGTCTGTAGACCTGAGATCATCATAGAGTCTTGTGTGATTCCCACCGTGTTTTGATTTCCATCATACCATGTCCAAGAGGGCGTGCAAAAAGGTGGCTTTTGGGTACAGTCCCGAATCACATGGAGGCAATGAGCGATAGGAGGGGTTTCGTCTCTCCCGGTATAGGGAGTTGATGTTGCGCTGTGTTCGATTGGCTATAACTGGAAATCCCTGGCCAGGGTTGTTGAGATTTACTGGTAAGTGTCATCAGTAGTTTCTCAAACTATTATAGATCTCATATCGACACGACTTATCAAGCTACTGAGGTCTGATGTTTACCACCCCTAGGCGAGATATGCGACATATCAGACGAAGAGACCGGACTGAACGGGAGTGTCACTGATTGGATTCGCAGGAGAATGTACATGCTTACTTATTGATCTTCTGATCACTCAATATCTGGGTGGCTGTTACGTTTAGCTGACCGCTTGCAGCTTGTGGGTGTTTGATATGATCATCACCTACTGCCGGTGTATTGACGATTCTTTAGAGTCCTACACAGAGGTTTCTTGGCTCAGGCAAAACGGAGTAGAGCACATATGTGATATGTGCGGGACCGAGAATATTACGATATGAGATACCGTATTAGATTCTCGCGATATGAGATATCGGCCAGGTATATGAGATATAGCCGGGTCATCGGATCACGTGTTGATTCGATGAACTGATACAGATTATATTAGTCGGTTATTTATGAAATAGCCGGATTATCGGATCAAGTGTTGATTCGATAATTTAATGTATAATTATATATTTGATATATTAAATTACATTAACTAATATAAGCTCACTTAAAGATTCTTTTTCTCACTCGGGTAATACATTGATATATATGTGATATATGTTAATTGTATTATTTTATTTTGTTACAATAAATATTGTATATGTGATATATATTCTTGTAACATGATATGGTTACAAATGCAACATGTTTTGTGGAGTTTAATTGTGGTTAGGATTTGGATTAGGGTTAAGCTTTCAAGAAGCTTCTTGAAGCTTTGACTTTGACCTTGATATTTTGCATAGATATTTTCTTAACCCAACCCAACCCTTTAACCATGGTTGATTCTCTACATGGGTTAAGTCTTCATACTTAACCCATGGTTGCATTTCTAACCTCACACTTGATTCATTATTCATCACAAATGGTTTAGCTTCTTCCTCTTCTTCCTTTTTGATGAAAAGCTTTCTAGCTTTTTCAAAAGTGATGAAAATGAGTGAGAAATCGAAAACAAATGAGAGCTAAATTCCTACTTCATCATCCTCATCTAGTCTAGCCATTTAGATTAGGGTGTTTGCTTTTCTAATACTTGATTAGCAAAGCAAGAGCTTGGGTTTGAGTTTCTTCAAGGTAGATCATCTTAGTTATCGAAGATCGGAAGCAAGCTTGCATCTTTCTTTTGTGGAGCCTCCTTAGAGTCCGGATACTCGATGATCGCAGCGAAGGGACCACAACACGGAGCTATTTGAAGTGAAGGACCGGACTACAAAGGTTGTAATCCCAAACCCTTAGAAGTAAAGTTGTTTACTTTCTTTGTTTCGCCTAATCTCTAGTATAAGATCTTGGTTAGGGTTGTTCGGCACGTCTAAATTTTGATTCGGGCATGGTTGATGCCTTGTAGAATCTTGTGACAGTTCCTAGTAACCCTACAGTGGTATCAGAGCCAAGCTAGAGTTTTAGGCGAAGTCTAGACGAAGTTTAAAGTCCGATCGAACCCCGAAACGTCGCAAAATACCCCCTCTATGAATTTTTTTTTAAATGTTGATTTTTTCGTATTAAAAATACTCAGAAAATTAAGCAGGGAATTCTAAGGAATACTGTGAAAAATGAGACCATAATACCCTTAAAGCGCCACGGAACCGCGGCAATACCCTGCTTTGCGCAGCGGTTCCGCGGCCGTATAGGGGTGTTAGGGTTTGCTTTTTCTACAGTAATATCCGTAGCTAATTCTTCATGCTTCTGGGAATTTTTAATTTTACTCAAGTGTTGAGTTTTCTGGAGATCTTTTGTATTCGTTGATTCGATCGGAAAGTTTAACTTCGTTTAGGTTTTTCCGGGTAATTTTAGAACGTGTTAAAAAGTTCGAACGGATATCAATAACTCACTTTTTTCCAACACGGAAAACTTTCAAGTGTTGGATTTTTCCACGAGTTTGAAACTTCCGGAACATCATGCAGGCATATCTGTGGACCCTCTAGAAGAACGTAACCTTAACTCGATTATGTGACCGTCAAAACTGCCACTTGAACCCTAGGGTTTGGGTAGTTTAGCGTTGCCACATGTGAGGCGTTGGTTTGACCCTTTTACAGCTGGTTCATTGGGGCTGTGATATGTTCTGGAATTTTGAACTTCGCTCAAGTGTTGAGCTATTTAGGAAATCTTGGGTGTTTATTTATTCGATCGGAAAGTTTAACATTGTCTATTTATTTGGATTGTGATACAATATTTGGAATCCACAAGTAGTTATGAGAAAACTAATTTGAATGTTATAATTCTAGCAGTTTAGTCTCAGTTGATCGGTTGCCACGGGATTTTGATGCGATCAAAAGTCCGTCGCAATCACGTAGCGTACGCGGATACTCGCCGGTTAAACTTAATAGACAGCCACGCTCCATAGCCCCGACCAAGTGACTGTAGGAGAACCCCGTCGCCAAAAGCATCCGTTCGGGTGCTCGCGGCAGCGGTGTTCCACCTTAGTGCCCTTCATCGACGGCATCGGGGGTGTGGCCGTCTACTAAAGTTTTCGACGAGCATTCAATCAGGATATCGGGAATCTTGTTGAATTGCCCGACTAGATATTGAAAAGTGTTTTCGATATTGAGACTAAAATGCGGGGATTATAATTGTTAGGTATGTGAAATCTAAGGAATTCATTTGGTTAGGCATGCGATATCTAAGAAGGTTGCGGATTCCAACTGTTGTAGTTTTATACTTTCTTTTCTGCGACCGTAAGTGTAATATTTGGTGTATCGCCGGTTTCGTTGCTATACATCAACGACAATTGGGATACGCATATTTACTTACGTTGATGACATGTGATGTTATGTGTTGCTGTGATATGTTATATTAGATTGTCGCGTTTTGAATAGCCGGGGTTTTATGTGAGATGAGAGTTTTTCATTTTCATTCATGTAAAATTCATTGTATGTAATATTCTTTTAATGGGGCACTTCCGGGCAGAGGATGATGTCACCATTGTATATTATTTACTTTTCCGCATTAGGTTAGACCCAAGGTGGAGAGCACAAGTAACCGGGTTCTAGGGTCCAGTGGGAGACCATCTCGAGGAGTCGAGACCGGGTCTCCTAACTCTAGAACTGGCAGGGTTACTTGCCGCTCTCGTAGGGGTCTAGGGGTGTGGCTTTGGCTATTCATCGCGACCGTGGATTCTGTGTTTTATACAGGCTCGTATTAAAACACGGACCTCCTAGTATATCCAATATTTCATATATGTTCTTCTGCTGCAATGTTCTTTGATGAGATCATATTTCTGCCTGAGACGAATGTTTATATTATATATATGAGATATATATTATATATTGTTGATTTCGTTTCATATCTGATGCTTGTGAAGCATAATAAAATGGGACTTCATTAATGAGATTAATGAAATAAAAGAAACCTAAAGAAGTTGTAGAAACTTGTTTAAAAACAGGTAGCTCTAGTTCTTGCTTTGCATAGCGGTATTCCTTGTAGAATATCCAGCACCTTATTCGATAAGGAAAGAGCCGGGATCCCTTCACCGGGAGTGACCTCTTTAGCGAAACTAGCAGATGCTACACACTCGGGTTGTCTTTTGATTGCTTCTATAGTGTTTGCTTTGTATAGTGATATTTACGAAATATCCTGCACCTTATTCGATAAGGAAAGAGCCGAGATCCTTTCACCGGGAGTGACCTCTTTAGCGAAACTAGAAAAGCCTCAAAAACACCCCTTTTTCAAAAATCACTCGATTCTACAACGATATAAAGTTCATTACGCAAAGGGTTTTCTTAAAAGCCTGTCGTAGCCTTCCGTCATTTTGGATAAGTAGTATTTAGTATTCGTGCTGCGTTTGTTGACTTAGTCAAGGCGTAGTGTGCGGTAGCTGTTTAGTGCTTATCTGCAAAGCATATGATACGATTGGATTAGGGTAGTTGTGCAGCCTTGTTGACTTAGTCAAGGGTCATGCGGGTGGGTTTAATTCAATCGGGAAATGACGGGTTGAACTTTACTTGCGGTCTATGGTTTGTTGACTTAGTCAAGGTCATAGATCGCTTGGGGAAAAATATTATCTGGAATTTCAAGTGTTGAAATTTGCAATGAGATTGGATACCTTCTATGAGATAGTTGGATCCCGATACCCGCTGCGAGTAAGAGTTACTCCTGGGAGAGTTTTACACATTACAATTAGCGATCAAGTAGGTGTCTAGAAAGGTGTTAATGGGGTTACGCCCCTGGAAAAACGAGGTTTACTTTAATTAGGTCCGTGCGAAAGCACGGGGAACCTCCCTTAAAGTACCGGCACTGGCCTGGCTGAAAGATTGGCGAACTTGTATGGTGTAATTAATCCCGGCTAGTCTTTCCTTTTTGGGTTTGAAGGAAGATTTGACTAAAACAGTGGGAGGCATCCTGATTAGATATATTAATAACTAATTTAAATCTTGCAAGAGCATACGCTGAGTGTTTTCTTCTCTCTCTCTCCAGGTAGCGACCATATCACGTCTTAATCAAGATAATAAATACGGATGTATTGACCGAACCCGCTTGTTATACTGCGCTAGGGAACAATTGTCCCGCTCCAATTTATAAATGTTATAAGACCGAGCAGGAAATAGGGGATTACCAGAATTCCCGTGCCGCCCAAACTAAGAAAGTGCATGCTGATGCATCTTTTTCAGGTGTGTTCACTACAGAGAACTGTTTCTCAGTATCCTTTACGTCCTGGGTATGAGATACCGGATCAGGATCCCGCATATGTATTATGTTACATGGGCTACAGATAGGTAGAGAACTGAGATCGGGTGATAAGTTTCAAGAATTGGAAACAGTGCAAGTGTTGCAGCCAAGTCCGTTGGCAGTTATCACCCTGTATTACCAGAATACATTGATTTTGAACAAATGTTATTAGATACCGAACCTGATATACAACATCATATCAGTCTCTTTATTTAGTAAAGAAGGATATAATTTTGTATTGTTGGATAATGTTTTGAACATTTCCTATATGAAGAGTTGATCGGTTCAGGCACGTTATCTAAAAGCATAGACGTTCTAAATCAAACCACAGTTTTTAACGTATAGAACACACACAAGAGGAAGAGTTCAGAAATGAACAAATCCTTCTTGAGGTATTGTAGACTAGGTCATATCAATGTGACCTGACTAGCTGAAGATACATTTAGATGCATATTTAAATTTGTTTGAATTTACATCTTATGAAACTTGCCGGTCATGTCACAAAGATAAGATGACCACAGCTCTGTTTATTGGAAACAGAGAAAGAGTTAGTGAACTCTTGGGATTGATACATGATGATGTATGTATGGTACCCTATCTACACATGCCAAGACCGGTTCTTTATACTTCATTACATTCACTGTTTATCTCTCAAGATTCGGACATAGGTTCCTGTTGAAACAAAAGTCTGAACCTTTTGAGAAATTCAATGAATATAAGTTCGAAGTAGAGAACCAAAATGGGTATAAGTATTATGTCCTTTGATGTGATCAGGGAGGAGAATACTTGAGCACGGAATTCCTGGACTATTCTAAAGGAGAATGAGATTCTGTCAGCATTACTCCTTCGTATACACCACAGCATCTCGGTGTATCGGGGTAGAGCAATCACACCCTATGTGATATGGTGTGCTCTACTGAGTTTCCTATTTCCTTTTGGGAGTTATGCACTTGAGAAGCTGCATACCTATTGAATAGGGTTCCAATCAAATCAGTTGCCTACCACTTCATATGTGATATGAAATGGGAAGAGCCCATATCTTAAGTATGTTAAGATTTGGGGTTGTCCAGCCTATGTCCAAAAGCATAATCCGGACAAGCTCGAGGCAAAGTCAGTTCTGTGGAAGTTTGTTGGATATCCCTGTTGGAGATAGTGCCCTCAGAGTCAATTATTGGATCACAGGCATGTGATTGCAATGATTGAGGGAGGACCTATTCCGATAGGACAGTCTTACTCAAGATGATAGTATGCTATCTGGTTTATCTTTATCATCGTGTACTGCTTTAGGTGACCTTACAGGTCGCTATTACACGTTGATGGAGCTCCTAGGATTCTTGCTTGACAGCCAGCAGTATGAGGGCGATCATATACGTGGGAGCTGGTGGTCTAAAAGCACATCCTTAAAAGGTCCCTAGTCGTGGGAGTTTCGAGACAGGGCATCGATACTCCAGAGTAGACTAGTGTATACAGTCGAGACCCCGACGAGGGGCGGTGGCCGGTCTCATAAGCCACTGGTGTCAGTTGGTACACCTAAGATGTATACAGGTGCTCATTGGGTTATGAGTACACTGGACAGGACTTGCCGGGAACATGCTAGTTGGTCTTATACCAGACGTCAGATAACAGTTCCCTGGTGACATGTGTACAAGTTAGTTCATCGACCTGAGGATCGTCATTTGTCTCGTGTGAGTTCCCACTGTACTTTGATTACTACCCTACCATGCTCATAGGAGACATGCAAACAGGTTTTAGTTGGGTACAGTCCCGAGCCACATGGAGGCAGTGAGCGGATCTTCAGGGGTTCGTCTCTCCCGGTATTGGGGATGAGGTCGCGCTGTGTCTAGGAGAGCCATTACACAAAGCCCTCGGCCGAGGCAGGAGATTTACTGGTAGGTATTCCAGTAGTATCTCAGGGTGTTCTGGGCTACACTCCGACACGACTTGAACCGCTTTTAGGGGTACGACTTGTACGGACCCCCTAGGCCCGCCATGCGATGCTCATAGACGAACGGACCGGACTGTACGGATATTGTCACTGACAGGCTTAGTAGGGTGTGAGGATGAGTTCGCTCATCGACGTCCCTTTTGGTCAATAGCTGGTAGCCCGTTACGTATGGCTAATACCTCTGACGTGCTAGTGGTTAAATCCACAGCCATAGTATTGATGAGTCTTTAGAGTCCCCCGTAGACAGTTTCTCAAGTTTCGGGCGAAACGCTGTAGAGGCCGTATGGAGATATGGCAGGGTTCGATCAGATACGTGCGGTATTGCACGAATCATGATCGGACGGATAATACTAGCAGGCTTTGGTTTAAGCCGGATCCTAGTGTTGTACAGTGTAGATTTTGTCTCATTGCATTTGTATTCGGTAGGAATACAAATGCGGGTATGTATATACAGTAGCGGGGTTTTCCTGTAATTTATTACGGGATCAGTTTTTGGAGTTGCCAGTTTGTTTTCCGTTTCGGCCATATTTCTTTGTATCTTTCATTGGCTGAAGATTGGTGGAGGAGGGCTTATTTGCATTTGTGCAAATAAGCATTTTGGAGGGTGGTCTTTGCATATTATTGCTTCATGATGGTTGCACCCTCATTTGACTTTCCTTAGATAATCATTGCTTGACTTTCTTATTCATCATGGTTTGGTTTTGGAGTCATCATGCTTGATGATGATGTTTGGTGATGATGGAGGGTTATGGTTGATGGAGTGTTTGAATTAGTTTGTGATCATTTCTTTTGTTAATGATAACCCTTTCTCTCTCTTGATTATTGGAGACACCCATATTCATTTGGCCACACACACTCCTCTCATTCTCTCCTTGCCATGGCCGGCCATTCCCTAGTAAGGGCTGTCCAAAATTTGAGTGGGGAATTTTTGTTCTTTTCATGCTACAAAAATTCCCAAGTTCATCTCCAAAAAGGTTTAGTTCATTTCCTCTACCAAATGGCAACTTCTACAACCCCAAAGAGACATAGAGTTCTACAGTTAACCTACAGCATCCTTGGGCACATCGACTCTCCAACTTCGTGCCCGAGTTGCCTCGGTCAAGAGGTGGGAGCCCGTAAAAGAAGCCGACGACGTGGTGCCCTTCCGGCGAGGAGGTGAAGACCGGAGATTCCACGGGGAGATCGGGACGACGGCGAGAAGACCGAAGGACACGGATCGTTCGGTATATCTCTCTACCCGTTCTTTTGTTAGCTAGAATTAGATTAATGGCCCGATCCGGGATTTTTGTGCGCGGTGGTGCCGGTTCAACAGTTAAAGAAATTTATCGCTTCCGCATTTTGGCCTCGGAAAGACGGCCGGGGCGCCGCCGTGCACTTACACTGGTATCAGAGCCACGCCATTAACCTAGTCTAGCTTGCACTAGTATGTTTAAAGCTTCGATCGAACAAATATTCCAAAACCGTATTTTTCAGTGCCTCAGTTCTCTGTCGAAATTTTTTTGGCTCGAAATTTTTTTCAGTGTGTTGCAAAAGTATGTGCAGGGAATTGTGAGCATACTGTAAAAATTCGATACATTGATTCCTTAGAAGGACCGCGGAACCGCGGCCAAACCCCTGTTTGGGCCGCGGTTCCGCGGCAAGAAAATGGAATCATTGTACCAAATTTCCATAGTGGCTTTCTGAGTTGAAAATGGGGTTTCTGGAATTTTATTTTTGGGCCCAGAATTTCTTTAAGTGCTAAAGTAATGCTTGGGGCCCACATGGTAAAATTTGATCGATCGAAAATTTTAAACATATTAGTTCACAGTATTTACATTATATCTACGACCGTGAATGTCACTTGATCGGTAAATCCAGTCTAAGTGCTATAGCCCGGTTAGACGGATTTGCGAACGTGACATTCACGTTGATGTTCTGTGTTGTGCTGTGATGTTGCGGATTGTCGTGGTGGATAGCCTGGATGCAATGTTAGTACAGATTTGGTTGTATTATGTACATTTGTTATTGCGAGGCGAGCGTCCGACATGTGGACTGCCGTCACTGCCTGTCTGTATATTATTCTTTTGGGGCACGACCGGGGTGAGGTCGATGTACCCGTTGTATGTATATTTTACTTTCTGTACTAGGATTACCCCGCGGAGGGGTGCACGGGTAGCCGGGTTCTAGAGGGCAACGGGCCCGCATCTCATGGCGTTGAGACGGAGGGGGATTTACTCTAGAATTGGCGGGCTATTCTCCGCACTCGTAGGGGGTATAGGTTGACCTAGGAGGGGTGCCCAAGTTACCGGATTCCGTGAAGTGCTGGGTGGTCCATTCACGTTGCTGAAGTGGGCTGCCTCGCTTCAGGTTTTGGCGGGTAACTTGCCGCGCCCGTAGGGGTCTAGGATTTCATTGCACAGGCTATCTACACGACCAGGGGAACGTCGGGTTTCAGTAGCGGCTCTATGAAACCCGGGGATCCCAGATATCTGTATTGTTCTGTGATGCTTATTACATTTCTGTGATGTTGCATTTTATCACGCCTTGAGCGAAAATTATATATTGATATATATACTAGTAGATGTTGTATATGTTTTGCATCCGCGCTAGTCCAGTCCCCGCTCTGTCGTTAGTTAACTAACCTAACGGGTAATGACAGGACCCAGTGGCGAATGCGGATGGCATATACATACATCATTATTTTCGTTCTTTATTGGTGTGATAAACTGATGGGACTGCGTTGATTCGGATCAATGCAAGTTAAAAACAAACCTATTCTGATGTTGTTGGACCATTTTTCAAAAAGCTGTTATTGCAAGGGCATTCTCTTTTGTTTTGCACAGTGGTATTCGGTTATGAATATCCAGCACCTCAGTCGACGAGGCAAGGGCCGAGATCCCTTCACAGGGAGTGACCCTTTGGACAGAAGTTTGCGTCAGGGCAATAACTTCACTATAGTCGTTTACTTTTGCTTTGCATCGTGGTATTCAGTTGGAATATCCTGCACCTCATTCTACGGGGAAAGAGCCGAGATCCCTTCACCGGGAGTGACCTCTTTAGCTAAGGTTTTCGTTACTATATTTTTCTAAAAAGCTATCCGTTCCTTCAACGATATCAAGTTCATTACGTTAAAGGTTTTCACCAGAAACCATTCGTAGCCCTCCGTCGTTTCATATGGATAGTCAATAGTATTCAAGCTGTGTTTGTTGGCCAAAGTCAAGGCACAGTGTTTGGTAGCTATTGGGTATTCATATGCAGTATAGATAGATGCGTTGGTTTGGGACAGTCGTATAGCCTTGTTGGCCAAAGTCAAGGGCTTGTGCGGGTGGGTTCAAATCAACCTGGAGAATGATGGGTAGAACTTGACATGTGACTTATGATTTGTTGGCCAAAGTCAAGGTCATAAGAGCATGGGGTAAAAACCACATCGGGAGGTTCTAAAGAAACTGAATCTTGCCAGATATGCGCATACCTTATGGAGTGTGATAACGTGAGCGGATTCCGTCACATTATCATGCGATGATGGTTGGATCCCGATTCCCACTGATGAGTTGGTTTACTCCTCGGGTGATCCCGACTAATTCTTCTTTCAGGTTTGGAGGAGAATTTGACGGTACAGTGGGAGGTTTCCTGATTAGATAAAGTGATAACCATTCTGATCTAGGCTAGAGTGCACGCTGAGTGTTTCTTTTCTTTCTCTCTTTGGCAGCGACCATTGACCCTACCCTAGACTATGACTCAGTGACCAAGATTAACCGAACCTTCTTATAAGACTGGCTTTTGGATTGTCAGAGTTGCAAACCTCATTGCCACTCCCAATTTTACCCTTTTCTCCAGGACACCCCGTATTACTACGAACGTCCACTTCCATTGGACAAAACCATCGTATGGTTATATACGAACTTGAAGGAATTTATTCGAGGATGGTTTCTGGTTCTGGAGAAAACGAATAGGAGTATTCAGTTGTCTTTTCCTTTTACCTTCTCTCAGGTTGCGAGTGCCCCTTAGATTAGGGGATAGTACACCCATTACGCAAATTGGATAGTCTTCTTCCAAACCATAGGCAGGTGCCGACCGGTAGGGAATGAAGAAAACCAATTAGCCTAAACGGTGTACAGAAGGTATTAAGTTAAGACAAAGAAAGGGATTAGAAGGAGGGCAAAGTAAATTGCGACTGATATTCACGACCAAACCAAGTATTTCTTTACCACTCCCACTTCACCTTTGTATTTCTCCAGGACACTCCGTATCACTATGAAGATCAACAGTTTATTGGATATTCCATCGTATGGTTATATACGAACTCGAAAGGAACTTGTTCCAGTTCGGGGATGGATTCTGGTTCAGGAGAAATAGGAATAAGGTTTATTCGGTTGTCTTTTATCTTCACCTTCTCTCGCATTGCGAGTGTTCCTAGGATTAGGATAGTACACCCATTATGCTTATTGGATAGTCTTCTTCCAAACCATAGGCTGGTGCCGAACGGTAGGGAAGGAAGAAAACCATTTGGCCTAAAGGGGTGTGCAGAAGGTAATGACTAAAGACATATGAAGGGATTTGGAAAGATGGTAAAGAAATATACGGTTACAGTTGTGAATCTGATAATGGAAGAGGCATTACTAGGAATACCTGGATACCCCATCGAAACATTTCAATGTTTCAGTTTTACTGTGTACTGTTAATAGAAAACTGATTTCCCAATTGGACACTTGCTCCAGGGTATGTATTTACCAGGTATGATTCTCACATCTGTATGGTTTTACAGATGATGAGTGGGAGTAAGTTATTGGGAATTAGGTGATCATCCTCATTATATCAGGATTCGTTGTAATTGGTGATATTTGAGGAAGTCATCTGGGTTGTTTGCCGGACGACAAATATTTGGTTTTGAATATCCGTTGTTATGCACCAATTTCAAATTGATATATCTGTACGTCTATTTTCATAGAGTGAGATATAACTTTTTGAAATTATGTCTATGGCATTTACCTATATCAGTGGATGGTTAGGTAAGGAGCATTAAACAACGGTCTAATTCTTCATAACCATAAGTACAATTTTCGACCTACAACACACAGGGAATGAGTTATTACACTCAGGGGACTTATACAGAGTATTGTATGTTGTCCAGTGTCCATTAGGACAGAAGGGTTGGTCCTCGTACTATATTCGGTTTACTTATGACTTCTCTAGTTCTTAGACAGGTGTTTCGTAGAAACACAGGGTCTATGTTTTGAGAAGTTATAGGTGTATGAATAAAGTAGAGAACCAGGAGTTGCAAGTATCGGGATTCTTCAAGGTGATCGAAGATGTAGATACTTGTGTATGGTATTCAGTTGATAGTAATGATTAAGAGAACTTGCTTCTCTTTCAGGTTACTCATAATTGGAAGCACTCCTAAGTTGAGTAACGCTGATCGGTCTCTCTCCATTTACTTGACATGCACTGGAGACAGCTGCATGATTTGAATCTGGTTAAATTAAATCAGTGCCTCTGTTTCTGTATTGGATATAGAACAGTTCATATCTTAACGATGTTAAGGTACGGGGAGTTGTCCGGCTTATGCTTAAAACCAGACACTGAACAATTCAAGGCACGTTTCTGTATTGGCTGTTTGTGGGTTGACCCAGACTATGACGAGGGTTGACGTTCTACCATCTGGAAGATCAATACTGATATCGTTCTTGACTCGCCACGGTTTTAAAAGAAATGGATTTTTTCAGAAAACAGTAGTGGGAGTATGGTAGAACTGGAAGTGATTCCAGAACCGCAAACGATTACGGAATATTTGATGAAGAACCTAAAGATTCAATCTGATTTGACATTCCATTGGCCACTCCGCAGACATGGTGGATAACCTCAGGCACCCGAGAGGTACTCCGGTAGCCTCAAGGACGGTGACAGGGAGGTTCTTGTTTAACCAGACTTTCCATTGCTGTTGTTCCAGACTGTGAGACCCGGCAGGAGGATGAGTATAGCGTCGTTCTAAACTAGCTTTAGAAGTGTACGTCTATATGATTCTGCCAGAGGGTTGTCGTGGTCAGTGGGAGCAGCGGAAGCATGGTGGACAGGTGGCTTATGTCTATTTATAGACTAAAGTAGATATAGCGGAGATAGATCATCTATTTCTGATGTGACAGTCATAGGTTTGACTTCATCGGAATAGGGGATGGATCTGTTAAGAAGGTAGTAGGATGTAATGTCCTAGTATTTGGATGACATACACACAGCAGGAAGTGAAATTTCTACACTACGATCGGTTATACTTTGGTTGTCACACAGTGGTTTCTCCACAAAGGATATAGATATAATATCAGACATTCTGGTTACTAGATCTATGATTTTAGATCTAGATTTGGGTAGTTTCCCAATCAGGGTACTTAGACAGCATTCTAAAGGTGTTTTAGAATGGACGACTCCTGGCACAGTAGTGTACCTGCAGGTGATGGAGTCACCCTCTCTAAAGGTGTCTTACAGACTAAAGGGGAGAGGGATGTGCATGATTGGCAGACCACTTGCTCAGGTAATTGAGTCAATCATGAGATGTCAAGTACCACACTAGATGTTCTTTTTGTGGTAGATGCAATAAGTTGATATTAATCCAATCGTGGAGAAACATTAGGAAGCAGTTTTAGAACATAAGTGGATGTTCTAGGGATATGATAACGACGGTGTAGCGCCTTGAAAAGTCGTTTTGGTGTTTTCCTGAAAATCGGTGAAAATTCGGTATTTTTCCGTAAACCGTCTTTTTCCGTTATTTTGCAGTTTAGGACTAATTATACCTAAAATGGATAGGTAATTGCTTGTTTTTAGTAGCTAATGAGTTACTTATGAAATTCTGGTCGTTTAAAACTTTTCCCTAATTTTTTCAATTTTTAATATTATTTTAAGCCGGTAAGAAAATACATTATTTTAGCGATAAATACAAATTTAATTGGGCTAAATTTAAGCTTTAAAATCATGTTAATTAAAATCTAGTTGTAATATAAATTTTTAGTATTTTATTTTAAATTTTAACTAATTTTTATTATGGAAATCGAAATTTATTGAATTTTAAGCTAAAACTTGCAATTTTGGACTTGTAGGGGGTCTTTTTGCATAGAATTTTTTTTTGTAAAACCCCTCTCACTATTCCCTCACCTCTAGGCCGGCCCCACCTCAGTAGCAAGCCCACAAAATTTTCCCCCATCTCATTTGAACAAAATGATATGATAAGGGCTTTAATATATTAAATTGGGTATGGGTTTTGTTGTTTGACTTGGTCTTTTGACTTTGAAACTTCTCTACACTTTTCCCCAACTCCCCCACACCTCTCCCCACTCCCTCCTCAGCTCAGAAATCCTGCACCAACAGCCCCAAATATTTTCCCCATTTCTTCTTCTCTTTTGCTTCATTTTCATCTCAAAAATTCAACAAAATCCACAATTTCCTTCACAAATTCAACATAAAACCATATTCCATCTCTTCTCCAACCTAATTTGGTTCAAATCAAGGAGAAAGGAGGTGTCTTGGGAGGCTTGAGCAAGCTTAGGATTGATCTTTTGAGGTATAATTTCTAATCAAATGGTTAAATTGTAGCTTAAGTGTGCTAAACTAGAACCTTGAAATTTGTTTAGTGTTAATTTTAGTGCTATTTGCATACTAGTTTTTTTTAAAAGTTTGTGGTTTGAAATTAATTTAGGGTTTAGAACACCATTAAGAGATTATTTAAGCTATTTTGTTATCTAGTTATTTTGTTAGCTTAATCTAAGTGGTTAACTTGCTAATTGGGCTAAAATCTAGTGTTAATTTGGTATTGTCATGTTTAGTTTTGGATTGAAATTGCTAATTATGAAAATCAAGAAAGGTTTTGTTTATGGAAATTAGGTTTTTAAGCATTGCTAATGGTTTAAAACTAATGTAGTGGCTATCTAGTGGGTTAGTTGGATGTTTGTGTTGGATTGTGAGCACTTTATCGCATAACGGCGATGTTGCGTCGTTTTTTTTTTAGAATGTTTGTGCTTACTAGTTTTGTGATAAAAGTTTGTGATAAATTATTTTTGATGTCTTGATGACATTTTTGGCATATCCTATGACATTTAGGATGTGTGAGTGCGGATTTTTGGGTGTTCGGGTTTTAGTTTTTCCGGGCGACCAAATCGACGTTTTAGTTAGTTTTGCGATTTTCGCGTGTGTTCCGCGCACCTTGTGCACGTTGTACCTAGCTTGTGAACGTTAGTATTTTCGTTTGGGTTTTGCATCGTTCTTGATATGTAACCTTATGTTTGGTATTGATGTAAATTCCAGGTTCGGTCGCGGAGATGTCAGACGCGGCACGAAAGAGGAAAGCGGTGATTGGACGTGACTAGCTAGGGATTTCGGTGAGTAGATGTAATATCTACGGGGGACTATCGTTGGATGGCGCAAGTCGCCCGATAGTTTTAGTAGCTTAAAAAGATTCTTAGTAATGTTAGTAATTAGGGGTGTAATACTTGTATAATTATTTGCAACATTCATGCCTTATATTGACATACATATACGAACCCATTCTATAGGACACCTGCACCATTGCCAGGGTTTTTATATGCAGCACGAGCACTATTCATGCTTACACACACACCCTGGTAATTGCCATGCCACCACACTAGATAACCTTTAAATTGAAACCTTTTACTATAATTGATACTTAAACTTGCGCTATTGCTTTAATTCCTTAAAATGAAATCGTAGGATTGCTATTCATGTGCATGTACTTCATCATATTATTTGTTCATGCCTAATCTATTAATCACACATTGCAACTTGATTATTGATACCATATGCATTCATTATCATTGACATATGCACTTATGAGGATTTCTTGAGATTTTATGATATTTCTGGATTTCGGTGGAAAGCCGCAAAATTTCTAAACTTATTATATTTTTAAAATATGTAAATTGCGGTTTTCTAGTGATGTAAGTGTCGTCCACCATGAGTTTGCTGTGGTTTTCGAGATCCGTGTCGAGGAGTGGAGGAACCGTCACGGGTACATGGTAGGCCCAGTATGGTACCCCGGGACAAGATGAATGTGGTGTTGACGTTGAGCCTGGCAGGGGACAGATTACCTACCGGTGACTGTTTGGCACGGCGGATATCCAGAGGATACCGATCGTGGCCGCGAGATGATGAGATATTGATATTTGAGATGGGTCAGCCGGACGGCTGAGGCCAGAGATACATTGATATGAGATTTGAGACAGTTTTGAGGTGTCGATGCTGGACACAGATTCTTGTTGATTCTATTGGTATTGTGCTGGTATTTCAAAAGAGATTCCTAAAGGAAAAACATGAGTCTTATACTTACACATTCAGATCATGAGTTGATTCGCATTGCATTCATACCTGCTAGTATATTCATATTGCATACCTACCTGCTATTATGTCCTGTTTTACCTGTATTTGAGATGCTAGGATGCTTGTGTTTATGCATTCGATAGCCTGTGTAGATGTTATTTATTACTCACGAGTTGGAAACTCACCCCCGTTGTGCCACAACCTTTTTCAGGTCCGCTCCGTCAGTACAGTAGCGGCGGGCGCACTTGCTTCTTTTGCCTGGACTCGAGGTTTTGCTCTTAGGTGGGTTATATTATTATTTTTGCACCACCTTATATATTCTTTGTATCTAGTGTACTCCATCTACTGTATCTACCAGTATTGTTGTATATTGACCTAGAGATGAGACTGTGAGATTTGTGGACTTTTTATGCTGTATTTTGGGGTCGAGCTCACTTGAGTCGACATGCTGTTTTTCTCATGCTTCCTTATGATTATTTCGCATGTTGTTGCTTTATATTGCGTGGGATTTGTGACCGTCTTGTGGCGAAGAGCTAGCTCCCGCTTGGGGATGCCTTATTTGTTGGATTCATATATATTCTTGTTGTACCCATTTTGGGGGCCAGTATTTACAAAGGAGACTCTGCCGAAATTTTCGGAAAAATTGATATTGGTTTTTTTAAAAGGTTTTTATATGACTTATTTGATAAACTCGTTTTCAATTGATTGGGTTCTCTTCACTCTTTTGCTTATTTGGTTTTGGTTTCTGGGCTTTGGCTTACTTATTTTACGGACGTCTTGAGACGTTTCGTAAACTTAAGTGCCAGTCACGTTCCGTACCCTGCGGGTCGTGACAAAGTTGGTATCAGAGCGATAGGTTTTACCTTTTTGAGTGTAGGATGACCTTTGGTAGATGGAGTAAGTGACTTAAGTTGGGTAACGTAGCGTATGTATGTCCGCGGCATACTTGCGATACGGTACTCCGCCTAAGTGACTTTAGGATATACTTGCTTGAAAATTCCTTCTTCTATTCCGTGTATCCTATGATCCTATTGCACTGTTTTTACTATCCATTTTCCTGTAACAGCCACTATGCCGCCGAAGGCTACGAGGGCACAGAGGGCTGCCGCCCGAGACGAGATTCGAGCTGGCTCGTCCGAGAATAGGACTGAGCAGGGTGGTATGCCTACGCCGCAGGGACAGACCGATCCACCTTCCCCAGGCCGTATGGATAGGCTTGAGACTGGTATGGAGGAGTTGCGACAGATGATGGGGAGTATGCAGGAGCTACGTCAGATGGTAGGATCCCTAGTTGCAGCCAGTCGTACACCGAGGCCGGATGACGTACCTACTACATCACAAACGACCATGATACCTGCTCCTACTACCACCACCGTGGCCTTTCCGGTTTCGCTATAGGATTTCATGAGGCTGAGACCTCCAGTATTCACTGGCACTGAGGCAGCGGAGGATCCACAGACGTTCCTTGACAGTTTAGCCAGGATCTGCCGTTCGCTGAGATGTTCGGATGATCGATGGGTAGAGCTTGCGAGTTTCTGACTAGAGGGTCTCGCGCAGACATGGTGGGAGTCAGTCTTGAGAGGTCGAGCTACAGGTCTACCGCATATGACTTGGGCCGAGTTTACAGCGGTCTTTCTAGCCCGTTTCCTTCCAGAGAGCGTTCGTGACGCCAGAGCTCGTAGCTTCGAGGCCTTAGTCAAGACACCTGGGATGACGGTGTCTGAGTATGACATCCAGTTTACACAGTTATCCCGATATGCTCCGTATTTGGTGGATACCGAAGAGAAGATGGTGAAGAGGTTTGTACAGGGACTTGATGCCCAGCTATATCTTGCCATTGGCGCCCAGCACTACGACACTTATTCAGCTGCTATGGATGCGGCATTACAGATGGAGGCACGCATATCACAGACTTCGGCCGTTTCTGGGCCGAAGAGGATTCGCACCGATGTACCGTCTCAGTGGCAGCGCGCCAGATTCTTTCCGAGAGATAGGCCTGGCAGAGGATTTGGACGGGGACAGTTATATGGTTCTTATCCCCAGGGACAGCAGCCATTGCCAGGGTGTTTTGGGTGCGGGAGTCCGCACCATCTTGTCAGAGACTGTCCGGCGAGACGACAGGGAGCAGCGACAGTTCCGCATATGACCCTACCACCATCACCACCCCCTCCTCAGAGAGCCCTACTTCCTACCTCGGGCGATGCTCCACGCCAGTTAGGTGCACCCAGAGGCCGTGGACGCGGCGGTCCTGTTCAGAGAGGACGAGGAGGCAGAGGCCGAGGTCGAGGTCAGCCCGCTATCGGTGGAGGACAGGCCCGAGTATTTGCTTTAACACCACAGGATGCGTAGGTATCCAATGCCGTTGTGACAGGTACCTTGCCAGTTTGTTCTTTTGACGCACGGGTATTATTTGACCCAGGTTCCACACATTCATATGTCTCTACACACTTTGCACCAATGTTGGGCCGTGAGTCGTCGTCGTTAGATCATCCGCTTGTTGTTGTTATTCCGGTAGGCGAGTCGTTTGTCGCTCGTTTTGTATTTCGATTGTGTTCCGTTCGTATCGGGGAGAGGGATTCATCAGTTGATTTGATTCTCCTCGATATGTTGGACTTTGATGTGCTTCTGGGCATGGATTGGCTAGCCACTTGTTATGCTTCGATGGACTGCCATGAGAAGGCAGTCATATTTAGCTTTCCGGGAGAGCCAGTCCTTGTTATTCAGGGAGACCGCAGCGTCACCCTTCCCAGCTTGATTTCGTCTCTTCGCGCTGGTCAGCTCTTAGGAAGGGATGTTAGGGATTCTTAGCGTATATTTGTGATACTCGAGCTGCAGAGGTTCCGTTGGACCGGGTCCCGGTTGTTTGTGAGTTCCTTGATGTTTTCCCTGATGAGCTACCTGGGCTACCACCTGAGCGCGATATTGAGTTCTGCATCGATTTGATTCCCGGCTCGGGGCCTATTTCTATACCGCCTTATCGGATGGCCCCGGCTGAGCTTCGAGAGCTGAAGGATCAGTTGCAGGATTTGTTAGATAAGGGGCTTATTCGACCTAGTGTTTCTCCGTGGGGTGCTCCGGTCCTGTTTGTCAAGAAGAAGGATGGAAGTTTGCGCTTATGTATCGACTACCGCCAGCTGAACAAAGTTACCGTTCGGAACAGATATCCGTTGCCACGCATTGATGATTTGTTCGACCAGCTTCAGGGTGCAGGGTATTTTTCGAGGATCGACTTACGATCAGGATACCATCAGCTGCGAGTTCGACAGGAGGATATACCGAGGACAGCTTTCCGCACGCGCTACGGCCAGTACGAGTTTTTGGTGATGTCGTTCGGACTCACCAACGCCCCAGCAGCATTCATGGATTTGATGAACCGTACATTCAGGCCGTATCTTGACTTGTTCATCATCGTGTTTATCGACGATATCTTGGTGTACTCCCGGAGCAGAGAGGAGCACGAGCAGCACTTGCGGATTACGTTACAGACTCTGAGGGAGCATCAGCTATTTGCAAAGTTCTCCAAGTGTGCTTTCTGGCTGGACAGGGTCGGATTCTTGGGTCACGTGGTTACGAGAGACGGCATATGTGTGGACCCGAAGAAGATTGAGGCTGTTCAGCAGTGGCCCCGACCTACATCGATTACTGAGATCCGTAGTTTTCTAGGCCTGGCGGGCTACTACAGGCGTTTTGTTCAGGACTTCTCCCGTATAGCTGCACCTTTGACCGGTTTGACCCGGAAGGGAGTTCCTTTCGTTTGGACAGAGGAGTGCGAGCGCAGTTTTCAGCATCTGCGGACATGTTTGACTACGGCACCGGTATTATCTTTGCCTTCGGGATCAGGCGGATTTATGGTCTACTGTGATGCTTCGCGAGTGGGATTAGGATGCGTATTGATGCAGCATGGCCGGGTGATCGCATATGCTTCTCGGCAGTTGAAGAAGCATGAACAGAACTACTCCACTCACGATTTGGAGATGGCTGCATTGGTCTTTGCACTGAAGATTTGGCGACATTACCTATACGGCGAGTCGTGTCAGATATTCACTGATCACAAGAGCTTAAAGTACATATTTCAGCAGCGAGACCTGAACCTCAGACAGCGTCGTTGGATGGAGTTGGTGAAAGACTACGACTGCGAGATCTTATATCACCCAGGCAAGGCGAATGTGGTGGCGGATGCGTTGAGTAGGAGGCCCGGGGGTAGTCTATCGTGTTTGCGTGCAGTGCAGAGGCAGTCGTCAGCAGATTGGCAGATGTAATGCGACAGCCGAGTTGAGTTCGAGTTCACTCAGACAGGGGGACAGCTCGCGCATGTTCGTGCACGACCACAGTTGCTTGACCGTATATATGAGGCACAGCGCAGTGACGACCGTTGCTCAGAGATCATGGCACAGATGGGTCAGGGCAGATTTTCCGAGTTCGTGATTGACGATCAGGGGATTTTACGCTATGGATCTAGACTGTGCGTACCAGATGCTGATGGATTACGGCGCGACATTCTTGAGGAGGCACACCGATCAATGTATAGTGTCCACCCCGGTTCCACTAAGATGTACCATGATATGAGAGAGACTTACTGGTAGGACGGGATGAAGAGGGACATTGCGGAGTTTGTATCGAGATGCCTGACTTGTCAGCAAGTCAAGGCCGAGCACCAGAGGCCCGCAGGAGAGCTACAGCCGTTACCCATTCCGGAGTGGAAATGGGAGCAGATTTCGATGGATTTCGTTGTGGGTCTACCCAGGACCAGTCGAGGGTATGACTCCATCTGGGTGATCGTAGATCGATTGACGAAAGCGGCTCACTTCCTGCCAGTGAGGACCACTTTCAGCTTCGCTCAGTATGCCCAGCTTTACATCGACGAGATCGTGCGGTTGCATGGCGTACCGACTTGTATCGTGTCAGATCGAGGCACCCAGTTCACCAGCCGACTTTGGCAGAGACTTCAGGAGGCTTTGGGCACTCGTTTGAGCTTCAGCACAGCGTTTCATCCGCAGACCGACGGCCAGTCAGAGCGGACTATTCAGACTCTCAAGGACATGCTTAGAGCGTGCGTTTTAGACTTCGGCTGTAGCTGGGATCGTCATTTACCTCTAGTGGAGTTCTCCTACTACAACAGCTTCCAGGATACTATTCAGATGGCACCTTTCGAGGCATTGTATGGGAGGAGATGCAGATCGCCCGTCTGTTGGACAGAGCTCAGCGAGAGCAGCATTTTGGGGCTGCAGCTTGTTGAGGAGACGACAGCGAAGATACAGCTGATCCGAGACCGGATGAGAGCGGCTCAGAGCAGGCAGAAATCGTATGCGGACAGGCGCCGTCGCAGACTAGAGTTCGCAGTTGGCGATCATGTTTTTCTGAGAGTCTCTCCGATGAAGGGCGTGATGCGTTTTGGGCGAAAGGGGAAGCTTAGCCCTAGATTCGTAGGTCCCTTCGAGATCCTCGAGCGTGTCGGCGCTGTTGCATATCGTTTGGCCCTTCCACCAAGCTTTCCCGATGTTCACCCCGTCTTCCATGTTTCGATGCTCCGCAAGTACCTTCACGACCCTTCGCTTGCGATTCAGCACCCGACAGTCCAGCTAGAGCGCGACCTTTCTTTTGCAGAGCAGCCGGTGGCCATCCTGGATCGGCAGGTGAAGAAGTTGAGATCGAAAGTTATACCGACCGTCAAGGTCCTTTGGCGTGGCCCGAGCAGCGAGGAGGTCACCTGGGAGACCAAGGGCGAGATGAGGAAGAAATATCCCCATCTCTTTGAAGGTACGCGTAGTTATATTTTTAAATTTGGGGACCGAATTTCTTTAAGGGGGGAAGATTGTAGCGCCTTGAAAAGTCGTTTTGGTGTTTTCCTGAAAATCGGTGAAAATTCGGTATTTTTCCGTAAACCGTCTTTTTCCGTTATTTTGCAGTTTAGGACTAATTATACCTAAAATGGATAGGTAATTTCTTGTTTTTAGTAGCTAATGAGTTACTTATGAAATTCTGGTCGTTTAAAAATTTTCCCTAATTTTTTCAATTTTTAATATTATTTTAAGCCGGTAAGAAAATACATTATTTTAGCGATAAATACAAATTTAATTGGGCTAAATTTAAGCTTTAAAATCATGTTAATTAAAATCTAGTTGTAATATAAATTTTCAGTATTTTATTTTAAATTTTAACTAATTTTTATTATGGAAATCGAAATTTATTGAATTTTAAGCTAAAACTTGCAATTTTGGACTTGTAGGGGGTCTTTTTGCATAGAATTTTTTTTGTAAAACCCCTCTCACTATTCCCTCACCCCTAGGCCGGCCCCACCTCAGTAGCAAGCCCACAAAATTTTCCCCCATCTCATTTGAACAAAATGATATGATAAGGGCTTTAATATATTAAATTGGGTATGGGTTTTGTTGTTTGACTTGGTCTTTTGACTTTGAAACTTTTCTACACTTTTCACCAACTCCCCTACACCTCTCCCCACTCCCTCCTCAGCTCAGAAATCCTGCACCAACAGCCCCAAATATTTTCCCCATTTCTTCTTCTCTTTTGCTTCATTTTCATCTCAAAAATTCAACAAAATCCACAATTTCCTTCACAAATTCAACACAAAACCATATTCCATCTCTTCTCCAACCTAATTTGGTTCAAATCAAGGAGAAAGGAGGTGTCTTGGGAGGCTTGAGCAAGCTTAGGATTGATCTTTTGAGGTATAATTTCTAATCAAATGGTTAAATTGTAGCTTAAGTGTGCTAAACTAGAACCTTGAAATTTGTTTAGTGTTAATTTTAGTGCTATTTGCATACTAGTTTTTTTTAAAAGTTTGTGGTTTGAAATTAATTTAGGGTTTAGAACACCATTAAGAGATTATTTAAGCTATTTTGTTATCTAGTTATTTTGTTAGCTTAATCTAAGTGGTTAACTTGCTAATTGGGCTAAAATCTAGTGTTAATTTGGTATTGTCATGTTTAGTTTTGGATTGAAATTGCTAATTATGAAAATCAAGAAAGGTTTTGTTTATGGAAATTAGGTTTTTAAGCATTGCTAATGGTTTAAAACTAATGTAGTGGCTATCTAGTGGGTTAGTTGGACGTTTGTGTTGGATTGTGAGCACTTTATCGCATAACGGCGATGTTGCGTCGTTTTTTTTAGAATGTTTGTGCTTACTAGTTTTGTGATAAAAGTTTGTGATAAATTATTTTTGATGTCTTGATGACATTTTTGGCATATCCTATGACATTTAGGATGTGTGAGTGCGGATTTTTGGGTGTTCGGGTTTTAGTTTTTCCGGGCGACCAAATCGACGTTTTAGTTAGTTTTGCGATTTTCGCGTTTGTTCCGCGCACCTTGTGCACGTTGTACCTAGCTTGTGAATGTTAGTATTTTTGTTTGGGTTTTGCGTCATTCTTGATATGTAACCTTATGTTTGGTATTGATGTAAATTCCAGGTTCGGTCGTGGAGATGTCAGACGCGGCACGAAAGAGGAAAGCGGTGATTGGACGTGACTAGCTAGGGATTTCGGTGAGTAGATGTAATATCTACGGGGGACTATCGTTGGATGGCGCAAGTCGCCCGATAGTTTTAGTAGCTTAAAAAGATTCTTAGTAATGTTAGTAATTAGGGGTGTAATACTTGTATGATTATTTGCTACATTCATTCCTTATATTGACATACATATACGAACCCATTCTATAGGACACCTGCACCATTGCCAGGGTTTTTATATGCAGCACGAGCACTATTCATGCTTACACACACACCCTGGTAATTGCCATGCCACCACACTAGATAACCTTTAAATTGAAACCTTTTACTATAATTGATACTTAAACTTGCGCTATTGCTTTAATTCCTTAAAATGAAATCGTAGGATTGCTATTCATGTGCATGTACTTCATCATATTATTTGTTCATGCCTAATCTATTAATCACACATTGCAACTTGATTATTGATACCATATGCATTCATTATCATTGACATATGCACTTACGAGGATTTCTTGAGATTTTATTATATTTCTGGATTTCAGGGGAAAGCCGCAAAATTTCTAAACTTATTATATTTTTAAAATATGTAAATTGCGGTTTTCTAGTGATGTAAGTGTTGTCCACCATGAGTTTGATGTGGTTTTCGAGATCCGTGTCGAGGAGTGGAGGAACCGTCACGGGTACATGGTGGGCCCGGTATGGTATCCCGGGGCAAGATGAATGTGGTGTTGACGTTGAGCCTGGCAGGGGACAGATTACCTACCGGTGACTGTTTGGCACGGCGGATATCCAGAGGATACCGACCGTGGCCGCGAGATGATGAGATATTGATATTTGAGATGGGTCAGCCGGACGGCTGAGGCCAGAGATACATTGATATGAGTATTGAGACAGTTTTGAGGTGTCGATGCTGGACACAGATTTTTGTTGATTCTATTGGTATTGTGCTGGTATTTCAAAAGAGATTCCTAAAGGAAAAACATGATTCTTATACTTACACATTCAGATCATGAGTTGATTCGCATTGCATTCATACCTGCTAGTATATTCATATTGCATACCTACCTGCTATTATGTCCTGCCTTACCTGTATTTGAGATGCTAGGATGCTTGTGTGCATGCATTCGATAGCCTGTGTAGATGTTATTTATTACTCACGAGTTGGCAACTCACCCCCGTTGTGCCACAGCCTTTTTCAGGTCCGCTCCGTCAGTACAGTAGCGGCGGGCGCACTTGCTTCTTTTGCCTGGACTCGAGGTTTTGCTCTTAGGTGGGTTATATTATTATTTTTGCACCACCTTGTATATTCTTTGTATCTAGTGTACTCCATCTACTGTATCTACCAGTATTGTTGTATATTGACCTAGAGATGAGACTGTGAGATTTGTGGACTTTTTATGCTGTATTTTGGGGTCGAGCTCACTTGAGTCGACATGCTGTTTTTCTCATGCTTCCTTATGATTATTTCGCATGTTGTTGCTTTATATTGCGTGGGATTTGTGACCGCCTTGTGGCGAAGAGCTAGCTTCCGCTTGGGGATGCCTTATTTGTTGGATTCATATATATTCTTGTTGTACCCATTTTGGGGGCCAGTATTTACAAAGGAGACTCTGCCGAAATTTTCGGAAAAATTGATATTGTTTTTTTAAAAGGTTTTTATATGACTTATTTGATAAACTCGTTTTCAATTGATTGGGTTCTCTTCACTCTTTTGCTTATTTGGTTTTGGTTTCTGGGCTTTGGCTTACTTATTTTACGGACGTCTTGAGACGTTTCGTAAACTTAAGTGCCAGTCACGTTCCGTACCCTGCGGGTCGTGACGACAGCCTCATTCAGGGGATGGTTATCATTCCAGGCTTCCAAGGTGACCTGGACGACATAGAGGTTGTCAGAGTTATAGTTTTCCTTCTGATGAGGGGCAGTATTTTGGACAGGTGGTCCAAGGGGATACTGAGGGAGGCATGACGCAGGATACTGATTAAGTTCAGTTGACGATACAGTCTAAGAAGTTTGGATTTGGAGTTCATTTATGAGCTAGGTCCCATCAGATATTGTTCAGACCATAATGACCGTGTCGGCGCAAAGTTTCTGTACTGTTGCGTCGGTGCGGGTGTTGGGATTTTCAGTGGGCAAATCTGTAATTTCGCATGTGCGAGACTCTGAAACCCTAATTCTCCTGTTTACTTATAAATTGTAATCTAAATTTGTAAAACCCTTATGCCTCTTTTCAATAAATAAAATTCAGAATTTCTGGGAGTGACATTCAGATCTATTCTGTCTTCTACTTGGAGGGAGCCATCAAATCTGTAGGTAATTTATTTCCTTGCTTTTATTTTCTAGTATAATTTATCATCCCCTAATGAGCGAGTAGTCTCCTCGCTTGTTAGGGTTAGCCTTAGCGAAAGGGTTGAGAGATGAGATCTCTCACCCCTTTCAATGCCATCTTCACTTTAGAGTTAGAACTCCATGCATACGCACACATCCGCTCCCTACGGCACCCTACCCCTCGAGGTAACGGTGAACCGTAGTATAAAGGGCCGGTTGCGCGCGTTTTCCATGGGGGTTAGGGTAATTATCAACAAAGGAAGGATACAAATCTAGAGGAAGAAACATCTTCCCAAAAGATTCGGATTCACTTTATTGATAATTAACGTAACATCTAATAGATCTAAAAAAGAAGGCATTGAAAGCGGTGAAGGAAACATTAATCTCCAAAACTTCCCCTAAGCCTAACCCTAGCAAGACTCTTAATTAGATTAATTAGATCTAGTTTTTATAGATTTTTTTAAACCAATCAAAACGACAAATAGAATCAACTCGTTAAAACACATAAAAGGAATTTACCCGTCTCTGTGGATCGACCCGTACTCACCGGCTCGCTGCGAAGCGACGCCATTCTGATTGCGGTAAATACAATTTTTGACATTAATCAAAATGGCGCCGTTGCCGGGGACGGCGTAATATTTCTTTTTGTGAATTTTCGGGTTGATATAAATTTGAAAAAAATTAAAAAAATCTGAAAATATAAAAAATTATAAAAATTATCAATTTTGATCTGTTTGAAGGGTATATCTTTTGAATTTTGCAGGAACAGCGAAGGATAGCGGATCTGAAAATTTACAGAGGGCAAAACAGAAAAGTAAACATCAGAACAGAGGAGAAGTAGAACAAGAGTGCAGTACAAATTTTTCCAGAGGCTAACCCCACTTCCTGACCGCGTTTCCACGGCTAAAGTGCCTTCCAGACCGCGGTTCCACGCTCATTTGGCCACGTCAGCACCTCAAATTTTGTGGGTTTGATCCTCATTCTTCCCTCTGTAACCTAAAATATATGCACTGTAAAAAATTTCTGCAGGGTTCTTTGCGCTAAATTTTTTTTCCTCCCCCTTCTAAATAACAGATTTCTGCAGGTTTCTTTGCGCCGCTAAAAAAATTTGATTGCAAGTGAAATTTTATTGTTTTGCATAATTTAACCGGACTCTAAGGGGCTAATTGACCAAACTCAGATTGGGTGGGGATTTCATCACCCTTCCCAGGACCCCAGAAAACACCTAAGGCATTTTGCATCGACCACAATTAATTAAAAAAGATTAGACTCAGACCTAAGGACAGCGAGCTCAATAGGAAAAGGACTAGGGTAGGCATCGGCCGTTTATCCTAACCGACATTGCGGTGTCTAGGCTAGTGGTTATTAATTAGGCCCACTTTAGTGGTGGTTCCTTCCCACTTACCTGGCCGTACTTGTCCGTGAAGAGGCGGTTCGAGGTCTATTTCTAGCCCTAGTTAAGAGCTGTCTAGTAGACCTAGGCAACCCTGGATCTAGGCCTGATTGTGCATGTGTGGTTGATACATTTGTGTCACGAGTCCCATTTTCTAAAACCTTATTGCAAAACTCTCCAATAAAAAAAAAATAAAGAAAAAAAAATCTTTTAAAAACTTGCAAAAATTTTGTCGCTAAGAAATCCTTGCATTCTTCTATCATGGGTACACCACATCATAAATCTCTTGCCGAATTTTGGTATCCCGAACCTAACTTTGCGTCGTTCGTCAATTGTTTCGGTCAATTTAAAAACGATCCCTCCTTGCCAAAAATTTCGTTGAAAGATCAAATAGAGGCGTCTAGGAGAAATAGTTTGACTTTTCAACCCACTTCGTGTCAACCGAGTCAACCTTTACAACCTACATATGTTGATACCACTTCTTCAAGTCCTTCTGTCACTCCTAGGCCGATGTCCATTGCTGAGCATATTGCTCAATCTCGCAGTCGATCTTTCACCCCTCTCCACTCATCTAGTTTTAGGGATCCGCACGATTATTCACCTTCTTATCCATATGTTGACCCTACTCCTGTCTTACCACCCACTTCCTACCAGTCATACCCGACCTTCCCACCTTCACTAGACGCTGTTTCGACACAGCCATTAGGGAGTTTCACATACCCAACTAATTTTGAATCTTTTACTGAAACCCCCTCACCACCTAAGTCTAGTTTGGAAGAGTCGTTAGAAGCATATATTGCTGTAACAAATAAAATAATGAGGAATGTGGAATCATCCATGGCCGCCCTTATGCAACCTAGTGAACCGGTAGCTAGTGTCCCGCTAGCTCCGAATTTTTCAATGTATAAGACGGCAGTTGGACAGAGTGAGAATGAGAGAGGATTTTCAAATCAAACCTACCCTTACCCAATTGAAGCCCACAACTCCGGTTTTCCATCGATTGTTCCAAATGATTCACCAGTTGAAAATAAAAATGAGTTGTGCGATTTTGTAGTGTTTGATTTGCCAAATTGTGAGGAACCCCTTTCGAGTGAAACCGCACCTAATCCTTTCGATCTTTACACCTCCACTCTAGAACCTACATTGATAAATATTCATGCTGTGGATGATGTGTCTAAAGAAATTGATTTTCACTTGATTGAGGATATAGACGCCGGGAATATTTCAGATGTTGAACCTGTCGATTTAATAGAAATTTTATGTTCAAATCATCATCCTGAGTTATTAAATGTTTCCCCCGAATCTCATATGCGTCTAGATTTTGATGACAATGGCATAGATGGATTAAATATTGAGGAGAGTCTTGAGGATAATATCGAGGTTGAACCATTTTTATTTGATGTGTCGGATTTTCCAATTCAGCCTCCTGAACCTTTGACTGTTATATCACCCTCCCTCCTTCCTATTGTTCCGACCGAACAAATGACCGTTACGTTTTCATCTCCTATACCAAGTTCGGCGTACCCATGTTTTCTTGCGAATCTTGAGGGATTTGACCCCATTGCACGACGAGTTGGTAGGTTAGCGCAATCGCTTTTAACACATCGGTCATCACAAATTGCGCTAATTTATTCACTCAATTTACACCCTCAAGATCGCACTCCACTTCTTTCTTCTTTCCGTCTTTCTTCTCCCCCACCGAGACCATATTCTACCATTCTTCTTTCCACACGGTCTCGCGTGCTTTTCATCTCTTTTTTTTCCATCCCATTCTTGCACCAACTCTACCATTACCATGATAAGATTTTTGAATGGTTGGTGCTAACATTTGGCTTGTGTAAGGCCAAGCTTAATTTTGGGGGGAATCTTGTTGTATATATGTATATATCCTTTTGTTTTCTTTTCCTAAAAAAAAAAAAATTCAAAACATAAAAAAAATTTATTATAAATAAATAAACAGGGGAGTATCGGTATTTTGACCCTCTTGGTTTAGCATGACAGTGAGGACACTGTCAAGTTCAAGTTTGGGGGTATGCTCGGTACGTCTTCTTCCTTCGCATTCATTTGTACATATTTTTGCATTTGCATACTTATTTGAAAACCCATAAAAATTTGAAAAATTTCAAAAATTATAAAAATAATTGTATTCAATTTTGGCTAATTGACTTGAGTTTGACTAATAGGTTAACTGGTTAGGAACAACTAGATCTTAGACTTAGTGAATTAAAAACCCTAAAAATAACATTTCTTAAAGTTTAACGGTAGAAAGTATATGCCTTGTAGTTTATTTAGAAATAGGTAAATTTTGGGTTCACTTCTTGGGCTAAGTCGAAACAAGGGAAGAGTATTGATGTTCTAATTAAAGTATAAGTTTGAAAGATAGTTCCTAGCTTAAGTCTAGATTCTGAAAATGTATACCCTACAAAATTGCACAATCACGCACCTTGAAACTTGGAATAGTAGAAGAGACCTTGAAATACTCTTGTCTAAAGTCCTTAGTACAATGAAAATAAAAGAAAAAAAATGTGAATAAAGAATAAAAAAAATGGACACTGGTTTTTGTGATTACTTAAGGCTGCAAAAATAGAAAAATATTTAGCGAGGGTGCTTCATCACCTAGTGCCTTAGACCAACTGGTTTGGGAGTCACTGCTAAAGCCTTGGGAGTTGCAAAACTAGGAAGTACGCTTTAAAGTGCTAACGCATCTTGTAGTCGGTTGTTGGTACCTCAAGAAGTATTAACGGTCGCATGAAGGATGTGTAAGCAAATTTCAATTAAAAATTCACTAATTAATAAGTGCTTTGGACAAAGGACGAGAGTACGATTGCTTGAATTGAATTTCCAAGTGTAGAGGTGATCTATACACACACGTAGGGGTATGTGATTGGAATTTAGATAAGAGATAGGAATGAAAGATAAAATTTGTATCTTTAATAGAGTTGATAAAAATTCCTAAGTGGAGATGGAACCCTAGAAGGAAAACTTAAGAAATGCCGAAAGGTAAGTAAGTCTACATAACATATATAATCTTAAGTTAAATAATGAGAAAGCGTGAAGAATATGGGTGGATAATTTGCAAGTAAAAGATAATAGAATTCCTTATTAGAAGACCTAATTGGTGAACAAAAGTCAATGGGCCGAGTTGATAGGATTTTGTGGGTGTAATCCGCTGAAAACCCTCAGGAGACAACACTCCTCCTACTAGGGACACCTAGAGGTTTAACGGCTTGTTGCACGTGCTCAGTGCAATCGCGTTTCCCTGCGAAAGTGTGGTTAGGATTTTAGTGAATAATTAATAAGTTTGCTCGAGGACGAGCAAAAGGTAAGTTTGGGGGTATTTGTTCAGACCATAATATTGCATTTTCCATTCCCCTATTCTTATCCTTTTTATAAATAAACAGGTACTCTTGACGCACGTTTGTTGCATATTACAGGATACAGGTTTCTGGAGCAAATGCAGTGAAAAAGACACAAAACAACAGAAAAGGGACTTTTGACCAACAATTAGACGGACCCTAGTCAAGCCCAGTTCACATAGGTGCAAGGCAACGAATGTCAAGGTGAAACGGTTAAAAGACCAATACAAGTCTTCACTGAAGATCTGGAGAAGAGTAAGAAGCCAACAGAGAAAAAGAAGTATAAAACTAAGAAGCCCAGACAACTAAGAAGGACCCCAGAAAGTTTGGAAGCCCAAGACCACTAAAGGGCCGCGGATCTGCGGCCCAAGCCTACCAATGCCGCGGATCCGCGGCCGTATAATGCCCGTGTCGGCGCAAAGTTTCTGTACTGTTGCGTCGGTGCGGGTGTTGGGATTTTCAGTGGGCAAATATGTAATTTCGCATGTGCGAGACTCTGAAACCCTAATTCTCCTGTTTACTTATAAATTGTAATCTAAATTTGTAAAACCCTTATGCCTCTTTTCAATAAATAAAATTCAGAATTTCTGGGAGTGACATTCAGATCTATTCTGTCTTCTACTTGGAGGGAGCCATCAAATCTGTAGGTAATTTATTTCCTTGCTTTTATTTTCTAGTATAATTTATCATCCCCTAATGAGCGAGTAGTCTCCTCGCTTGTTAGGGTTAGCCTTAGCGAAAGGGTTGAGAGATGAGATCTCTCACCCCTTTCAATGCCATCTTCACTTTAGAGTTAGAACTCTATGCATACGCACACATCCGCTCCCTACGGCACCCTACCCCTCGAGGTAACGGTGAACCGTAGTATAAAGGGCCGGTTGCGCGCGTTTTCCATGGGGGTTAGGGTAATTATCAACAAAGGAAAGATACAAATCTAGAGGAAGAAACATCTTCCCAAAAGATTCGGATTCACTTTATTGATAATTAACGTAACATCTAATAGATCTAAAAAAGAAGGCATTGAAAGCGGTGAAGGAAACATTAATCTCCAAAACTTCCCCTAAGCCTAACCCTAGCAAGACTCTTAATTAGATTAATTAGATCTAGTTTTTATAGATTTTTTTAAACCAATCAAAACGACAAATAGAATCAACTCGTTAAAACACATAAAAGGAATTTACCCGTCTCTGTGGATCGACCCGTACTCACCGGCTAGCTGCGAAGCGACGCCGTTCTGATTGCGGTAAATACAATTTTTGACATTAATCAGATATCCAGACATATTCTAAGACAGGTATTGCTCATTTCGGGAGATAGGTTTCTCCGCGAACTTGAGATAAAGAGAGACATAGAAAGAAACATTAGAGCGGATCCACTCACTGAGGCTATTCCTCGAACGCAATAGTTTCGCAAACGGGTTTTTGCGAGACTGATTAGTAGAGGAGTTGGGTGTTCGGTATCACACGGGCTGTGAGTATGCGACATCGCAATAATTAGCCTTGAGTGCAAGTGGGAGATTGTTGGAGATAGTGCCCTCAGAGTCAATTATTGGATCATAGGCACGTGATTGCAATGATTGAGGGATGACCTATTCCGATAGGACAGTCTTACTCAAGATGATAGTATGCTATCTGGTTTTTCTTTATCATCGTGTACTGCTTTAGGTGACCTTACAGGTCGCTATTACACGTTGATGGAGCCCCTAGGATTCTTGCTTGACTGCCAGCAGTATGAGGGCGATCATATACGTGGGAGCTGGTGGTCTAAAAGCACATCCTTAAAAGGTCCCTAGTCGTGGGAGTTTCGAGACAGGGCATCGATACTCCAGAGTAGACTAGTGTATACAGTCGAGACCCTGACGAGGGGCGGTGGCCGGTCTCATAAGCCACTGATGTCAGTTGGTTCACCTAAGATGTATACATGTGCTCATTGGGTTATGAGTACACTGGACAGGACTCGCCGGGAACATGCTAGTTGGTCTTATACCAGATGTCAGATAGCAGTTCCCTGGTGACATGTGTACAGGTTAGTTCATCGACCTGAGGATCGTCATTTGTCTCGTGTGAGTTTCCACTGTACTTTGATTACTACCCTACCACGCTCAAAGGAGATGTGCAAACAGGTTTTAGTTGGGTACAGTTCCGAGCCACATGGAGGCAGTGAGCGGATCTTCAGGGGTTCGTCTCTCCGGTATTGGGGGTAAGGTCGCGCTGTGTCTAGGAGAGCCATTACACAAAGCCCTCGGCCGAGGCAGGAGATTTACTGGTAGGTATTCCAGTAGTATCTCAAGGTGTTCTGGGCTACACTCCGACACGACTTGTACCGCTTTTGGGAGTCTGACTTTTACCAACCCCCTAGGCCCACCATGCGATGCTCATAGACGAACGGACCAGACTGTACGGATATTGTCACTGACAGGCTCAATAGGGTGTCAGGATGAGTTCGCTCTTGGACGTCCCTTTTGGTCGATAGCTGGTAGCCCATTACGTATGGCTAATACCTCTGACGTGCTAGTGGTTAGTATTGACGAGTCTTTAGAGTCCCCCACAGACAGTTTCTCAACTTTCGGGCAAAACGCTGTAGAGGCCGTATGGAGATATGGCAGGGTTCGATCAGATACGTGCGGTATTGCACGAATCATGATCGGACAGATAATACTAGCATTCTTTGGTTTAAGCCGGATCGTAGTGTTGTACAGTGTAGATTTTGTCTCATTGCATTTGTATTCGGTCGGAATACAAATGTGGGTATCTATATACAGTAGCGGGGTTTTCCTGTAATTTATTACGGGATCAGTTTTTGGAGTTGCCAGTTTGTTTTCCGTTTCGGCCATATTTCTTTGTATCTTTCATTGGCTGAAGATTGGTGGAGGAGGGCTTATTTGCATTTGTGCAAATAAGCATTTTGGAGGGTGGTCTTTGCATATTATTGCTTCATGATGGTTGCACCCTCATTTGACTTTCCTTGGATAATCATTGGTTGACTTTCTTATTCATCATGGTTTGGTTTTGGAGTCATCATGCTTGATGATGATGTTTGGTGATGATGGAGGGTTATGGTTGATGGAGTGTTTGGATTAGTTTGTGATCATTTCTTTTGTTAATGATAACCCTTTCTCTCTCTTGATTATTGGAGACACCCATATTCATTTGGCCACGCACACTCATCTCATTCTCTCCTTTCCATGGCCGGCCATTCCCTAGTAAGGGCTGTCCAAAATTTGAGTAGGGAATTTTTGTTCTTTTCATGCTACAAAAATTCCTAAGTTCATCTTCAAAAAGGTGTAGTTCATTTCCTCTACCAAATGGCAACTTCCATAACCCCAAAGAGACATAGAGTTCTACAGTTAACCTACAGCATCCTTGGGCACGTTGACTCGCCAACTTCGTGCCCGAGTTGCCTCGGTCAAGAGGTGGGAGCCCGTAAAAGAAGCCGGCGACGTGGTGCCCTTCCGGCGAGGAGGCGAAGACCGGAGATTCTGCGGGGAGATCGGGACGACGGCGAGAAGACCGAAGGACACAGATCGCTCGGTATATCTCTCTACCCGTTCTTTTGTTAGCTAGAATTAGATTAATGGCCCGATCCGGGATTTTTGTGCGCGGTGGTGCCGGTTCAACAGTTAAAGAAATTTATCGCTTCCGCATTTTGGCCTCGGAAAGACGGCCGGGACGCCGCCGTGCACTTACAATCCCAAGCATTCGCAAGGGAATATCTTCTACCGAACTGGGAAACAAAAGGTATTTTTGTTTCTCAGCATGCCACCTTTATGAAAGGGAATTTCTTGTGAAGAAATTAGTGGTCATAAGGTAGAACTGGAAAGAGTTCCAGCTATACAAAACTGCAGCTGATAATTTGGTAGAACCAAAGGATTCAATAGTTTCCAACGAACCTCAGCCTCTCCGCCGATCTAGTAGGGTTCCTCACCCACCTCAGAGATACTTCGGTTTTCTCTATGACAATGGGAGCGAGGATTGCATCATGAGATGATGACCCAACTAGTTTCGAGCAGGCCATCAGTAGTGGGACTCTGTAAGAATGGCTGGATGCTTAGTGATCTGACATGGAATCCTTATACACCAACAAAGTATGCACTTTGATTGCTTTATCTGAAGGGTTAAATCCCCATCAGAACCAAGTTTATCTTGAGAAGATTACTTGGTGTACATGAAAAAGTTGAGACTTTCATAGCTATGCTTAAGTCCATCCAGATCCTACTTGCCACTGCTACATACCATGACTACGATATCTGGTAGTTGAGTGTCATGACTGATTTTCTAAATAGTGATTTGGAAGAGAGCATCTATAAGTACACAGCCAGAGGGCTTCGTAGATAGTGGGAGCAGCGGAAACGTGTGCAAGATGTTTTATGGGATAAAGCAGGTATCGTGGAGTTAGAACGTCTGTTTTGATGTGGTAGTCAAAGAGTTTGACTTCATCAAAATGGTAGATGAACCTTGTATATATAAAAAGGTAGTAGAGAGTATGGTGGTGATCCTCGTATTGTACGTGAATGACATACCCTTGATAGGGAAGGAGTTTCCTATGCTACGCTCGGTCAATCTCCGCTTATCACAAGGATTCTCCATATAGGATCAAGGTGATACCTCTTAAATCCTGGGTTTTATATCTATGAGATAGATCTAATTGGATGTTAGGATTCTCACTAGTTGTAGTGAGATGGTATCAATCGATCCTGTGGAGAATCACTGGAAAAGGTTCCAGGGTGATAAGGACGACTGAATGTCAGTCGCAGGCATTGTCTTTACCCTCGGTGGAGGGACGGTATGTTGGAAGAGTTCTAAGCTAGATACCGTGACTTACTAGACGATTAAAGGCAAGATACATCGTTACAAAGGATGCTACCAAAGAGGCAGTCTGGATATATATAAGTTCATGAGATGAACATCGTTCCAACCATTGTGTGACAATGGAGTTATGGCTTTGGCCTGGGAACCCCCGTCCCATCAGAAATCCAGATATAATTCTTAGGCAGTATCACCTGATCATGGAGATGGTTGATCTCCAGGGAGATCAAGATTAGGAGAGTAGACACAGAGGGCAACAACGCAGATCCACTCACAAAGGCCTATTTCCCAGTAGAGACTTTTATGGGATGGTTGAGTATGAGATACTTCAACCACAACTGATTGTTGGGTATGCGATACCACAATAGATGACCTAAGTGCAAGTGGGAGATTGTTAGTTATATGTATTCCCTAGAGGCCATTACTGTACATACGATGTATATTGTAGTGGATTCTTGGACATATATAGGGAGGACTTTCTTGCTCGACATGATAGTACGATATCTGGTTGCTCTTTATCTTAACATGTATTCTGATTGTCTCTATGTTACATGTTGATAAAGCCCTTAGGATGAGTACTTGACTACCAGGACTATGATGCGGATCATACTAGTGGGGACAGTGTAGTCGCCAAGTACATCCTTCAAATGTTCCTAGTCGTGGGAGTACCGAGACAGGGCATCGATACTCCAGAGTAGACTAGCGTATGCGCTTCTTGACCCATATGATGGACGATGGATGATCCCATATCCATTGGTGTTTGACATCAGAGAAGGTATACGGGTGCTCAGTAGAGACTGGGTACACTGGACAGACTCGCCGAGAACTCCCAGATGGTATTATACCTCACGTCAGATGGCAGTTCTCAGTTGACACTGGTACAGGTTAGTCTGTAGACCAGAGATCGTCATAGAGTCTTGTGTGATTCCCACTGTGCTTTGATTTCCATCATAACACGTCCAAGAAGGCATGCAAAAAGGTGGCTTTTGGGTACAGTCCCTAATCACATGGAGGCAATGAGTGATAGAAGGGGTTTCGTCTCTCTCGGTATAGCGAGTTGATGTTGCACCGTGTTCGATTGGCTATTACTGGAAATCCCTGGCCAGGGTTGTTGAGATTTACTGGTAAGTGTTATCAGTAGTTTCTCGAACTGTTATAGACCTCATATCGACACGACTTATCAAGGTACTGGGGTCTGACGTTTACCACCCCTAGGCGTGATATGCGACATATCAGACGAAGAGACCGGACTGTACGGGAGTGTTACTGATTGGATTCGCAGGAGAATGTATAGGCTTGCTTGTTGATCTTCTGATCGCTCAATACCTGGGTGGCTGTTACGTTTAGCTGACCGCTTGCAGCTTGTGGGTATTTGATATGATCATCACCTACTGCCCGCGTATTGACGATTCTTTAGAGTCCTACACAGAGGTTTCTTGGCTCAGGCAAAACGGAGTAGGAGCACATATGTGATATGTGCGGGACCGAGAATATTACGATATGAGATACCGTATTAGATTCTCGCGATATGAGATATCGGCCGGGTATATGAGATATAGCCGGGTCATCGGATTAAGTGTTGATTCGATGAACTGATACAGATTATATTAGTCGGTTATTTGTGAAATAGCCGGATTATCGGATCAAGTGTTGATTCGATAATTTAATGTATAATTATATATTTGATATATTAAATTACATTAACTAATATAAGCTCACTTAAAGATTCTTTTTCTCACTCGGGTAATACATTGATATATATATGTGATATATGTTAATTGTATTATTTTATTTTGTTACAATAAATATTGTATATGTGATATATAATATTGTAACATGATATGGTTACAAATGCAACATGTTTTGTGGAGTTTAATTGTGGTTAGGGTTTGGATTAGGGTTAGGCTTTCAAGAAGCTTTGACTTTGACCTTGATATTTTGCATAGATATTTCCTTAACCCAACCCAACCCTTTAACCATGGTTGATTCTCTACATGGGTTAAGTCTTCATACTTAACCCATGGTTGCATTTCTAACCTCACACTTGATTCATTATTCATCATAAATGGTTTAGCTTCTTCCTCTTCTTCCTTTTTGACGAAAAGCTTTCTAGCTTTTTCAAAAGTGATGAAAATGAGTGAGAAATCGAAAACAAATGAGAGCTAAATTCCTACTTCATGTAGCGTCTTGAAAAGTCGTTTTGGTGTTTTCCTGAAATTCGGTGAAAATTCGGTATTTTTCCGAAAACCGTCTTTCTCGATATTTTGCAGTTTAGGGCTAATTATACCTAAAATGGATAGCTAATTACTTGTTTTTAGTAGCTAATGAGTTATTTATGAAATTTTGGTCATTTAAAATTTTTTCCCTATTTTTCAATTTTTTAATATTATTTAAGCCGGTAAGAAAATACATTAAATAAGCGATAAATACAAATTTTTCCGGGCTAATTTTAATCTCTAAAATTATGATAATTATAATCTAGTGATAACATGAATTTTTAGTAATTTATTTTGATTTTTAACAAATTTTTGTGATTTGAAACGAATTTATTGAATTTTGAGCTAAAACTTGCAATTTTTGAGTTGTAGGGGGCCTTTTTGCATAAAATTTCTTTTGTAAAACCCCTCTCTCTTTTTCCTCAGCCCTAGGACAGCCCCACCTTGTGTGAGACCAGAAATTTCTGGCCTCTCTCTTCTTGGTTTCTTTCTTGAGTTAATTTGATAGTTTATGGTATTATTTTAATTAAAATGGATAATGTATGATACATTGACTTTTGTGGACTTGACCATGACTTTCCCCACTTGCCCACACCCTCCCCCATACCTCATTCTGGCCGAAATTCCTGCACACCCTCTTCTTCCTCTCTTTTCTTTTCATTTTTCTTCAATTTCTTCAAGAAATACATCAAAATCCATGATTTAATTCAAAAATCCAAACAAAAATCCTTATGCTATCATTATCCTTAGCCATTCTTGCTTGGACCTTGGTGTTGAGGCCATCAATTGGAGCAAATTTTCTTGCTTGATCCATAGATCAAGAGGTATAATTCTCATCAAGTTGCTTTCTTTTGCTAAAAATTCCTTTAATTGTATGGTTAGTGTTAAAAGTTAGCTTATTTCTAATCTAGTTTAAAAGAGTAGTTTGTTTAAATTAGGGTTTTGAAGCCATGATAATTAATTAAGTTGTTTATTAGTTAATCTAGTTGTTAGTGAACTAATCTATATGGTTACCTTGTTATGTAGTCTTTAATTATGCTAATTTAGGTAATTTTAGAAGTTGATTTTAGTTGTAAATTGTTGTTTTTAAATTTTCAAGAGAAGGTTTTTGTATGGAATTGATATTTGAAACTTGATTAGTGAGTTGATTAAGTTTTAGAAAGCATTATTTAATTGATTTAAACCTAATTTGCTATCTAGTGTTTTGCTAACCTTAATCTAAGAGGTGAACTTGCTAATTGGGGTTGAAATTAGTGTTAATTAAGTTTTTCAAGTATGGTTTTTGATTTGCAATTGCTATTTATAAAAATCAAGAAAGGGTTTGGTTGTGGAATATAGGTTTTGGAGCATGATTAATGTGTTGTAATTAGTGGGTGTGGATTGCTTGTAGTGTGCTTGGGTGAGTATGCTTTATTGTAGTCGTTTTGTCGCAAATCGGCGATTTTTGCACCGATTTTTGGAATGTATATGCTTACTAGATTTTTATATAAATTATGAGATGGACTATTTTTGATATCTTGATGATTGTAATGGCTTGTCCTACGACTTTTAGGATGCGTGAGTGCGGTTTTTGGGTAGTCGGGTTTTAGTTTTGCCGGGTGACCCAAATCGGCGTTTTTGGCAGTTTTTGCGATTTTCGCGTGTGTTCCACGCACTTTGTGCACGTTGTACCTAGCTAGCGAACTTTAGTAGTTTCGTTGGGGTTTGCGTCGTTCTTGATACGTAACCTTATGTTTGGTATTGATGTAAATTCCAGGTTCGGTCGCGGAGACGTCAGACGCGGCGCGAAGGGGAAAGGCGGTGATTGGACACAACTAGCCAGGAATCCCTGTGAGTAGATTTAACATCTACGGGGGGGACGATCGTTTGGATGGCGCAAGTCGCCCGATAGATTTAGTAAACTGAAAATAAAATAGTAAACTGGATAACCACTTGTGACATTAGAATAATAATACTGGCATGATAATTGCTGCAATTAGATCAATAGGTTATACCCATATACGCAAACTCAATTGTAGGACACATGCACCATTACCAGGTTTTTATATGCAGCACGAGCACTATTCATGTTTACACACACACCCTGGTAATTGCCATGCCACCACACTAGATAACCTTTAATTTAAACCTTTTACTAATTGATACTTAAATTGTGCTATTTCCTTAAAATGAAACCGTAGGATTGCTATTCATGTGCATGTACTTCATCATATTCATTGTTCATGCTTAATACATTAATCACACATCGCAACTTGATTTTTGATATCATACGCATTCATTAGCATTGATATATGCACTTATGAGGATTTCTTGAGATTTTATGATATTGCTGGATTTCGGGGGAAAGCCGCAAAATTTCCAAACTTATGATATTTTTAAAACATGTAAATTGCGGTTTTCTAGTGATGTAAGTGTCGTCCACCATGAGTTTGCTGTGGCTTTGGAAATCCGTGTCGAGGAGTGGAGGAACCGGCACGGGTACATGGTGGGCCCGGTAAGGTACCCCGGGGCAAGAGGAATGTGGTGATGACGTTGAGCCTGGCAGGGGACGGATTACCTACCGGTGACTGTTTGGGACGGCGGATATCCAGAGGATACCGACCGTGGCCGCTAGATGATGAGATATTGATATTTGAGATGGGTCAGCCGGACGGCTGAGGCCAGCGATACATTTATGAGATTTGAGACAGCTTTTGGGGTGTCGTTGCTGGACACCGGTTTTCGTCGATTCATTGACATTTGCTGGCATTCTAAAAGAGTTTCAAAAACAACATCTGATAAAATATTTTTATATATAAACCTATTGAGACCTCAGATATTCATGTTGCATACATATTCGTACACTGATGTTGTATACACACCTGCTAGTGCATCCAGACATACCAGTATTATAGATGCTAGGATGCTTGTGTGCATGCATATGATAGCCTTTGTAGATGTTCTTTATTACTCACGAGTTGGCAACTCACCCCCGTTGTGCCATAGCCTGTTGCAGGTCCGCTCCGTCAGTTCAGTAGCGGCGGGTGCGCTTGCTTCTTTTGCCTCTTTTGCCTGGACTCGAGATTTGCTCATAGGTGGGTTATGTTAATATTTTTGTACCACCTTGTATATTATTTGCATCTAGTGTACTCCATCTACTGTTTCTACCAGATTATTGTATATTGACCTAGAGATGAGACTGTGAGGTTTGTGGATTTTATGCTGTATTTTGGGGGTCGAGCTCACTTGAGCCGACATGCTACTTTTTCATGCTTCCTTATGCTTTATTATGATTATTATGCTTGCTGTCATTTACATTGCGTGGGATTTGTGACCGCCTTATGGCGAAGAGCTAGCTCCCGCTTGGGGATGCCCTATTTTGTTGGATTCATGTATATATTTTGTTGTACCCAGTTTTGGGGGCCAGTATTTACAAAGGAGACTCTGCCGAAATTTTCGGAAAAATTAATATTGTTTTTAAAAGGGGTTTTATATGACTTATTTGATAAGCTTGCTTTCAAATGTTTGGGTTTTCTTCACTCTTTTGCTTAATTGGTTTTGTTTTCTGGGCTTTGGCTTACTTATTTTACGGACGCCTTTAGACGTTTCGTAAACTTAAGTGCCAGTCACGTTCCGTACCCTGCGGGTCGTGACACTTCATCATCCTCATCTATTCTAGCCATTTAGATTTGGGTGTTTGCTTTGCTAATACTTGATTAGCAAAGCAAGAGCTTGGGTTTGAGTTTCTTCAAGGTAGATCATCTTAGTTATCGAAGATTGGAAGCAAGCTTGCATCTTTCTTTTGTGGAGCCACTCTAGAGTCCGGATACTCGATGATCGCAGCGAAGGGACCACAACACGGAGCTATTTGAAGTGAAGGACCGGACTACAAAGGTTGTAATTCCAAACTCTTAGAAGTAAAGTTGTTTACTTGCTTTATTTCGCCTAATCTCTAGTATAAGATCTTGGTTAGGGTTGTTCGGCACGTCTAAATTTTGATTCGGGCATGGTTGATGCCTTGTAGAACCTTATGACAGTGCCTAGTAACCCTACAGTGTTCACCACCTGTAGGGTTCCTAGGCACGCTAATGAGGTCTCACAAGGCATCAACCATTCCAATTTCAAATTTTACAAGTGCCGAGAAACCCTAATACGGATCGTTAACTAGAATTTTAGGCGACAAAAGAAACTAGTTAACAACTTAACTACAAGAAACGGAAATACAACCTTTGTAGATCCGGTCCTCTACCTCCATAGCTCTATGATGAAGTCTCCTTGCTGTCCAAATCGAATCCCGGGCTCTAGCGTCGGCTTCATCGGAGAAATGGGCGGGCTTGGTCGTCGGCTTCGATGCCGAAGATGATCTACGTCGAGGCATCACCAGATCAAGCTCCAACTTCACCAAGTCAAGAAACTTGTGAAGAAAACACCCTATACTACTTGGCAAGAGGTAGAGGATGAAGAAATAGGAAGTGGGTTCATTTTAGAATTGGATTTCTCACTTATTTTCATCAATCACCATTGATGGAAACTAGGTTTTCTTCTTCAAGAAGAAGAAGAAGAAGAAGATGAATATTATGATAAGTATCTCTAAAAAGAATAATAAAATCATTCTTATCATAATATTAACCATGGTTATGTGTAGTGAATTGACTAAGGTTAAATGAATGGTTAGGGTTAATGAGATGAAGACAAAAGGGTTTCTTTGGTCAAAGCTTCATGAAGCTTCATCAAGCTTCATGAAAGAAAGAAACCTTTTGTTTTTCTTTTCTCTTTTTCTTTTAATCCAAATAAAAAGATAAATGAATGAATAAAAAGAAAACCCTAACCATTTACTTAACCAAGGTTTAACTCTTCACACATACCCTAGCAATCTTGCATCATCAAACATGATACGTTCAAGTGCACAAAAAAAATATATCACATATACGATGTGCACATGCGAGTGAGAAAATCCATCTTAAGTGAACCGATACTAGTTAATGCAAAGTAATATATCAAATATATAATTATGCATTAAATCATTAAATCAACACTTGATTTAACGACCCGGTCATATCGCATATAACCGACTAATATTCAATGTATCGGCTTATCGAATCAATCCATGATTCGATAACTAGGTTATATCGCATACAACCATTCGATACATTCATCGCGAGAATGAAATACGGTATCACATACACGCATTATTCTCGGTCCCGCACATATCTCATATGCGCTCCTATTTCGTTTCTCTTGAGCCAGGAAACCTCTGTGTAGGACTCTAAAGACTCGTCAATACGCCGGCAGCAGGTGATGATCATATCAAACACCCACAAGCCGCAAGCGGTCTGCTAAACGTAACGGCCACCCGGGTATTGAGCGATCAGAAGATCGACGAGCAAGTCCGCTCACACTCCTGTGAATCCAACCAGTAACACTTACCGTAAAGTCCGGTCTGATCGTCTGATCTGTCGCATATCTCACCTAGGGATGGTAAACGTCAGACCCCAATAGCTCGATAAATCGTATCGATATGAGGTCTATAACAATTCGAGAAACTACAGGTAACATTTACTAGTAAATCTCAGCAACCCTGGCCAGGGATTTCCGGTTATAGCCAATCGAACACAGCGCAACATCAACTCCCTATACCGGGAGAGACGAATCCCCTCCTATCGCTCATTGCCTCCATGTGATTCGGGACTGTACCCAAAAACCACCGTTTTGCACGCCCTCTTGGACGTGGTAAGGTGGAAATCAAAGCACAGTGGGAACCACACAAGACACTATGACGATCTCGGGTCAACAGACTACTCTGTACCAGTGTCATCAGAGAACTACCATCTGACGTAAGGTATAATACCATCTGGGAGTTCTCGGCGAGTCCGTCCAGTGTACCCAGTCTTCACTGAGCACCCGTATATCATCTCTGATGTCAAACACCAATGGATATGGGATCATCCATCGCCCATCTGTATGGGTCTAGAAGGTATACGCTAGTCTACTCTGGTATATCGATGCCCCGTCTCGATACACCCACGACTAGGGACTTTGAAGGATGTACTTATGGACTACCATGTCCCCACTATTATGATCCGCATCATAGTCCAGGTAGTCAAGTACATATCCTAAGGGCTTTACCAACATGTAACAGAGAGACAATCAGTGTACACGTTAAGGTAAAGATCAACCAGATAGCATACTATTATGTCGAGCAAGAAAGTCCTCCTTATATATGTCCCAGCATCCACTGCAATATACATCCAATGTACAGTAATGGCCTCTAGGGCATACATATAACTAACAATCTCCCACTTGCACTAGGGCCATCTGATAGCAGTGGTTGTAGTATCTCATACTCAACCATCCCATAAAAGTCTCTCTCTGGGAAAAGGCCTTTGTGAGTGGATCCGCCGTGTTGTCCTCTGAGTCTACTCTCCTAACCTCGATCACCCTGGAGATCAACTATCTCCATGATCAGGTGACACTGCCTTAGAATATGTCTGGATCACTGATGGGACCGGCGTTCCTTGGCATAAGCCACAACTCCATTGTCTCACAATGGTAGGAACGAAGTTCATCTCATGAACTAATATACATCCAGACTGCCTCTTTGGTAGCATCTTAAGTAGCGATGTATCGAGCCTTTATCGTCTAGTTAGCCACGGTATCTAGCTTGGAACTCTTCCAACATACCGTCCCTTTACTGAGGGTAAAGACAATGCCTGTGACTGACTTTCAGTCGTCCTTATCACTCTGGAACCCTTCCAGTGATTCTCCCCAGGATCGATTGATACCATCTCACTACAACTAGTGAGAATCCTAATATCCAATTAGATCTATCTCATAGATCCAAAACCCAGGATTTAGTAGGTATCAGTTTGATCCTATTGGAGAATCCTTGTGATAAGCGGAGATTGATCGAGCGTAGCATAGGAAACTTCTTTCTTATCAAGAGTATGTCATCCACGTACTCTACGAGGATCGCCACCATACTCCCTACTACCTTTTTGTTTATACAAGGTTCATCTCCCATTTTGATGATGTCAAACTCTTTGACTAATACATCAAAACAGATGTTCCAACTCCGCGATACCTGCTTTATCCTATAAAGCATCTTGTACACGTTTCCGCTGCTCCCACTGTCTACGAAGCCCTCTGGCTGTGTTCTTATAGACGTTCTCTTCTAAATCATTATTTAGAAAAGTAGTCATGGCACCCAACCGCCAGATATCGTAGTCATGGTATGTAGCCGTGGCAAGTAGGATCTGGATGGACTTAAGCATAGCCCCTTGAAAAGGTTTCATCATTATCCACGCCTGGTCGATGACGAAAAGCTTTAACAAGTCTAGCTTTGAAAGTCTCAACTTTTCCATATACACCAAGTAATCTTCTCAAGATATACTTGCTCCTGATGGGGATTTAACCCTTCAGATATAGCAACCAAAGTCCATACTTTGTTGGTGTACATGGATTCCATCTCAGATCGCTAAGCATCCAGCCATTCTTACAGAGTCTCTACTCTCGATGGCCTGCTCGAAACTAGTTGGGTCATCATCTCATGATGCAATCCTCGCTCCCACTGTCATAGAGAAACCGAAATATCTCTTAGGTGGGTGAGGAACCCTACTAGATCGGCGGAGAGGCTGAGGTTCGTTGGAATCTACTGAATCCTTTGGTTCTACCAAATCATCTGCTGTTGTTTTGTATAGCTGGAACCTTTCCAGTTCTACATAACAGATCTTGCCTCGAGCTTGTCCGGATTTTGCTTTTCAGACATAGGCTGGACAACCCCAAATCTTAACTAACTTAAGAGATGGGCTCTTCCCTTATCATATCAAATATGAAGTGGTAGGTAACTGATTTGATTTGAACCCTATTCAATAGGTATGCAGCTTCTCAAGTGCATAACTCCAAAAAAGGAAATAGGTAACTCAGTAGTACTCATCATAGAGCACACCTTATCATATAGGGTGTGACTGCTCCACCCCGATATACCATCGTGCTATGGTGTATACGGAGGAGTAATGCTGAGAGAGAATCTCGTTCTCCTTTAGAATAGTCCAAGAATTCCGTGCTCAAGTATTCTCCTCCTTGATCTCATTAAAGGACATAATACTTATACCCGTATTTTGGTTCTCTACTTCTAAATCATATTCTGTGAATATCTCAAAAGGTTCGGACTTGTGTTTCAACAGGAACATAGGTCTGAATCTCGAAAGATCATCAGAGAATGTAATGAAGTACAAAGAACTAGTCCTGGCATATGTAGACAGGGGACCTTACATACATCAACATGTATCATCCCAAGAGTTCACTAACTCTTTCTCTGTTTCCAATAAACAGGGCTATGGTCATCTAATCTTTGTGACATAACTGGCAAGTTTTACAAGATGTAAATTCAAACTGATTTAAATATGCATCTAAAATGTAACTTCAGCCAGTCGGGTCGCATTGATATGACCTAGTCTACAATGCCTCAAGAAGGATTCGTTCATATCTGAACTCTTCCTCTTGTGTGTGTTCTGTATACAAAAGAACTGTAGTTTGATTTAGAACATCAATGCTTTTAGATAACGTGCCTGAACCGATCAACTTTTGATATAGGAAATGTTCAAAACATTATCCAACAATACAAAATTATATCCTTTCTTTACTAATAAAGAGAGAGATATGATTTTGTATATCAGGTTCGGTATCTAATAACATTCGTTCAGAATCAATGTATTGGTAATACAGGGTGACAGTGACCAACAGACTTGGCTGCAACACTTGCCCCGTTTTCTGTCTCATGAAACTTATCACCCATTCTCAGTTCTCTACCTTTCTGTAGCCCTATGTAACTGATTACATATCTGGGATCCTGATCTGGTATCAAATACCCAGGATGCAGAGGATACTGAGAAACAGTTCTTTGTAATGAACACACCCGAAGATGATGCATTAGCATGCACTCTCTTCGTTTGGGCGGCACGGGAATTCTGGTAATCCCCAATTTCCTGCTCTGTCTTATAACAATTATAAGTTGGAGCGGGACCAACGTTCCCCAGCTCAGTATAACAAGCGGGTTCGGTCAAATATCCGTATTATTATCTTGATTAAGGCGTGATATGGTCGCTACCAGGAGAGAGAGAGAAGAAAACACTCAGCGTATGCTCTTGCAAGAATAGATTGGTTTTAATTTTATCTAATCAGGATGGCTCCCACTGTTTTTATCAAATCTTCCTTCAAACCCTAAAAGGAAAGACTAGCCGGGATTAATTACACACTACAAGTTTGCCAATCTTTCAGCCAGGCCAGTGTCGGTACTTTGAGGGAGGTGCCCTGTGCTTTCGCACGAACCTAATTAATGTAAACCTCGTTTTCCCAGAGGCGTAACCCTGTTGACACCTTTCTAGACACCTACTTGATCGGCTAATTGTAATGTGTAAAACTCTCCCAGGAGTAACAATTACTCGCAGCGGGTAACGGGATCCAACTATCTCATAGAAGGTATGCAATCTTATTGCAAATTTCAACACTTGAAATTCCCGATAATATTTTGCCCCGAACGATCTATGACCTTGACAAGGTCAACAAACCATAGACCGCAAGTCAAGTTCAACCCGTCATTTCTTGATTGAATCAAACCCACCCGCACGACCCTTGACAAGGTCAACAAGGCCGCACGACTACCCTAACCCAATCTGCATCATATGCATAAGCAGATAAATACTGGTTAGCTACCGCACACTGCGCCTTGACAAGGTCAACAAACGCAGCACGAATACTAAACAGGACTTATCTGAAATGACGGAGGGCTACGACAGGTTTTTCTGAAAACCTATTGCGTAATGAACTTGATATCGTTGTAGAATCAAATGATTTTAAAATGGAGTGTTTTTGAGGCTTTTCTAGTTTTGCTAAAGGAGTCACTCCCGGTGAAGGGATCGTCGGTCCTTTCCTCGTCGAATGAGGTGCAGGATATATCATATATATCGCTGTGCAAAGCAAAAACTCTTAAAAGCAATCAAAAGACAAACCGAGTGTGTAGCATCTGCCAGTTATTGCTAAAGGAGTCACTACCGGTGAAGGGATCTCGGTCCTTTCCTCATCGAATAAGGTGCAGGATATATCACATATACCGCTATGCAAAGCAAGAACTGTAGCTATCTGTTTTATTTTTTTTTGAAATTCAATTCTACAACATCTTAGGTTTCTTTTTTACTTTCATTAATCACATTAATGAAGTCCCATCATTTAAGTACCTAAACATCACAGATAAATACGACGTACACTTATGCCATCCGCATTCGCCTCGATGTCCCCTCGTGCACCGTTAGGTTAGGTAACTAACGGCAGAGCGGGGCAGGGCTAGCGCGGGTGCAAAACATAAGTAACGCTTATATAATATATCATATATACTATATAAAGTATCCATCACAGAACATCACATGATCACATCACAGATATCGCAGCAGAAGAATCATATGAAACATTGGATATACTAGGACGTCCGTGTTTTCAATACGAGCCAGTTTAAAACACGGATTCCACGGTCGCGATGAATATCCAAACCCACACCCCTAGACCCCTACGAGAGCGGCAAGCAACCCTACCAATTCTAGAGTTAGGAGACTCGGACTCGACTCCTCGAGTTGGTCTCCCACTGGACTCCAGAACCCGGTTACTTGTGCTCCCCTCCTTGGGTCTATCCTAGTGCGGAAAAGAAAATAATATACAAACGGTGACATCTTCCGCATCCTGGAAGTGCCCCAATAAAAGAATATTACGTGCAGATTTTTACATGAATGAAAATGAAAAACACTCATCTCACATAAAAACCCCCGGCTATTCAATCACGACGATCCAATGTAACATATCCAGCAACACATAACATCACATATCATCAACGTAAGTAAATATGCGCATCCCAATTGTCGTTGACATATAGCAACGAAACCGGCGATATCACATATTACACTTACGGTCACAGAAAAGAAAGTGTAAAACTACAACAGTTGGAATCCGCAATCTGCATAGACATCGCATGCCTAATCAAATGAATTCCTTAGACATCGCATGCCTAACAATTATAAACCCCGCATTTTAGTCTCAAAATCGAAAACTCTTTTCAATATCAAGTCGGGCAATTCAACAAGATTCCCGACATCCTGATCGAATGCTCGTCGCAAACTTTAGTAGGCAGCCGCACCCCCGATACCGTCGACGAAGTGCACCAAGGTGGAACACTGCTGCCGTGAGCACCCAAACGGAAGCTTTCGGCGACGGGGTTCTCCTATAGTCACTTGGTCGGGGCTATGGAGCGAGGCTGTCTATTAAGTTTACCCGGCGAGTATCCGCGTACGCTACATGATTGCGACGGACTTTTGATCACATCAAAATTCCGTGGCAACCGATCAATTGAGACTAAACTGCTATGTTTATAACATTCATTCAGTTATATCATAACTTCTTGTGAATTCCAATTATTGTATCACATTCCGAATAAGATAGAAAATGTTAAACTTTCCGATCGAACAATCGAACACCCAAGTTTTCCCGAAACAGCTCAACTCATGAAATAAGTTCAAAGACATTCACTTCGTGCCTCAGTACCAACGGTCCAGTCGTAGAAGGGTCAAGCCAACGCCTCACATGTGGCACGCCGTACTGCCCCAAACCCTAAGGTTCAAAGGGCAGTTCAAGACGGTCACATAATCGAGTTAAGGTTTGTTGTCTTCTAGAGGGTCCATCGCGTTACTTGCACTACTTAGAACGTCTTTAAACCTCGGAAAAATCCAACACTGGGAAATTTTCCGGCAGGAGAAAAGTTGGGTATCTATATCCGGTCGAACTTTTTATCATATTCTAAAATTAACCGGAAAGGCACACAGACATAATTAGACAATCCGATCGATACACCGAGTCCCCAATACAACCCAGAAAATTCAACTCTTGAATAAATATTAAAAATTCCCAGGAAAACCAGCACTACAAAATAGGAATTACTGTGCAATTTTTAAAGCCTGATGTGACAACTTGGCCGCGGAACTGCCGCAGAAGGCAGGCTTCTGCCGCGGTTCCGCCGCGACTTAGTCGAATTGGACACTCGTGTTGCACAGTAACTCTTAGATATTCCTGCTGATTTTTCTGCATATTTTTAATATCGAAAAACTCCAGATTTCAGAAAAAGTATAGAGAGCAAATTTGGGTTTGGGTTTTGATTCGATCGGACTTCTAATTCCGTCTACGCATTGCCTAAGGCTCTAGCTAGGCTCTGATACCACTGTAGGGTTCCTAGGCACTCTCAAGAGGTCTCACAAGGCATCAACCATGCCAATTTCAAATTTTACAAGTGCCGAGAAACCCTAATACGGATCGTTAACTAGAATTTTAGGCGACAAAAGAAACTAGTTAACAACTTAACTACAAGAAACGGAAATACAACCTTTGTAGATCCGGTCCTCCACCTCCATAGCTCCATGATGAAGTCTCCTTGCTGTCCAAATCAAATCCCGGGCTCAAGCGTCGGCTTCATCGGAGAAATGGGCGGGCTTGGTCGTCGGCTTCGATGCCGAAGATGATCTACGTCGAGGCATCACCAGATCAAGCTCCAACTTCACCAAGTCAAGAAACTTGTGAAGAAAACACCCTATACTACTTGGCAAGAGGTAGAGGATGAAGAAATAGGAAGTGGGTTCATTTTAGAATTGGATTTCTCACTCATTTTCATCAATCACCATTGATGGAAACTAGGTTTTCTTCTTCAAGAAGAAGAAGAAGAAGAAGATGAATATTATGATAAGTATCTCTAAAAAGAATAATAAAATCATTCTTATCATAATATTAACCATGGTTATGTGTAGAGAATTGACTAAGGTTAAATGAATGGTTAGGGTTAATGAGATGAAGACAAAAGGGTTTCTTTGGTCAAAGCTTCATGAAGCTTCATCAAGCTTCATGAAAGAAAGAAACCTTTTGTTTTTCTTTTCTCTTTTTCTTTTAATCCAAATAAAAAGATAAATGAATGAATAAAAAGAAAACCCTAACCATTTACTTAACCAAGGTTTAACTCTTCACACATACCCTAGCAATCTTGCATCATCAAACATGATACGTTCAAGTGCACAGAAAAAATATATCACATATACGATGTGCACATGCGAGTGAGAAAATCCATCTTAAGTGAACCGATACTAGTTAATGCAAAGTAATATACCAAATATATAATTATGCATTAAATCATTAAATCAACACTTGATTTAACGACCCGGTCATATCGCATATAACCGACTAATATTCAATATATCGGCTTATCGAATCAATCCATGATTCGATAACTAGGTTATATCGCATACAACCATTCGATACATTCATCGCGAGAATGAAATACGGTATCACATACACGCATTATTCTCGGTCCCGCACATATCTCATATGCGCTCCTATTTCGTTTCGCTTGAGCCAGGAAACCTCTGTGTAGGACTCTAAAGACTCGTCAATACGCCGGCAGCAGGTGATGATCATATCAAACACCCACAAGCCGCAAGCGGTCTGCTAAACCTAACGGCCACCCGGGTATTGAGCGATCAGAAGATCGACGAGCAAGCCCGCTCACACTCCTGTGAATCCAACCAGTAACACTTACCGTACAGTCCGGTCTGATCGTCTGATCTGTCGCATATCTCGCCTAGGGGTGGTAAACGTCAGACCCCAATAGCTCGATAAATCGTGTCGATATGAGGTCTATAACAATTCGAGAAACTACAGGTAACACTTACCAGTAAATCTCGGCAACCCTGGCCAGGGATTTCCGGTTATAGCCAATCGAACACAGCGCAACATCAACTCCCTATACCGGGAGAGACGAATCCCCTCCTATCGCTCATTGCCTCCATGTGATTCGGGACTGTACCCAAAAACCACCGTTTTGCACGCCCTCTTGGACGTGGTAAGGTGGAAATCAAAGCACAGTGGGAACCACACAAGACACTATGACGATCTCGGGTCAACAGACTACTCTGTACCAGTGTCACCAGAGAACTGCCATCTGACGTAAGGTATAATACCATCTGGGAGTTCTCGGCGAGTCCGTCCAGTGTACCCAGTCTTCACTGAGCACCCGTATATCATCTCTGATGTCAAACACCAATGGATATGGGATCATCCATCACCCATCTGTATGGGTCGAGAAGGTATACGCTAGTCTACTCTGGTATATCGATGCCCCGTCTCGATACACCCACGACTAAGGACCTTGAAGGATGTACTTATGGACTACCATGTCCCCACTAGTATGATCCACATCATAGTCCAGGTAGTCAAGTACACATCCTAAGGGCTTTACCAACATGTAACAGAGAGACAATCAGTGTACACGTTAAGGTAAAGATCAACCAGATAGCATACTATCATGTCGAGCAAGAAAGTCCTCCTATATATGTCCCAGCATCCACTGCAATATACATCCAATGTACAGTAATGGCCTCTAGGGCATACATATAACTAACACCACCTCGATCAGATCTCAGTGTCTTGATACTTTTGCCAGTTTGGTTTTCTACTTCATTTTTATATTATTCGAATTTCTCAAAGGGCTCGGATTTATGTTTCATCAAGAAAATGATTCCATACCTAGAGAAATCATCCGTAAAAGTAATGAAACATGAAAATCCGCTTCTTGCATGTGTAGACATTGGACCACATACATCGCTGTGTATGAGTTCTAAGAGCTCGCTCGCTCTTACTCCGTATCCAGAGAACGGAGTCTTTGTCATCTTTCCTTTAAGACATGATTGACAAATGGCATAAGATTGATACTCGAATGGATCCAAATATCCTTCTTTATGTAACTTAGTTAACCTTGTCTTATTGATGTGACCTAGTCTACAATGCCATAAGAAAGCCTGATTTATATCTGGAGACATTCTTTTTAGTGTGTTCTGGACATTGAAAATCTGTAATTGGTATAACACGTATATACCGTTATCTAGTGTACTGGACACAATCAAACCATGATTAAGGTAGATGTTAACAACATCGCTTACAAACGAGAAATCATAACCTTCTTTTGATAACAACGATACTGATATGATATTACACATTAAACTAGGCACACAAAAACAGTTGCGCAAAACCGAAATATGTCCACTCGTCAATCCAAGGTGATAATCCCCTACGGACACAGCATTCACGCTCGCTCCATTAGCAACCTGGAGGGTCATATCACCAACCTTCAGTACTCTGCGGCTTCTCAGTACCTGCGATGAATTCCATATATGAGATCCCGATCCGGTATCCAATACCCAGGAAGTAGAGTTGATTGACAGACAATTTTCAATTACAAACACACCTGAAGCCGAAGCCACAACTTGCCTCGGGTCCTGGTTCTTGGCAATCCAAGCTTTTCAATCCTTCTTCCAATAGCCTTTCCTATGACAGTGGAAGCACTCGTCCTTTGCTACTACCGGCACCGCAACCTTTGCCTTTCCCTTGACTCCCACCTTACCAACACCACCTCTTGGTTTGATAGCGGCTTTCTTCTTCCTTCCTTCGGCCCTTGCCTTGGACCTGGAAGAGGAAGCACCATGAACAAACATAGCGGGTGTTTCCCCTTGCTTTTTGCAAGTTGCCCTCTGCACTCCTCAACATGTTAAGGAGTTCTGGATGTTCATCTTCTTTACCTTGAATATTGAAATTCAAGATAAACTGGGCGTAGGTGGAAGGAAGGGACTGGAAAACCAAGTCTGTATACAGCTCATTCTCTAATGTTGTCCCGAGGTCCGCGAGCTCCTCAATGTAGCCAATCATCTTAAGGACATATTCCCCTACAGATGATCCGACGGCCAGGCCGAAGATGATCTACGTCGGGGAGACACTAACTCAAGCTATTCCTTCACTTGGTTATGAACTTTGTGAAAAGAACATCCTATACTACATGGCAAGTAGTAAAGGATGATGAAGTAGGAAGTGGGCTCACTTTAGAATTGATTTTCTCACACTTTTTCTCAAACTACCATTAAAGCTAGCAAGCTTTTTAGAAGGAAGAAGAAGAAGCTAGAACTCATCATATGAGTTAATGCAAAAGAATAATGCAATCATGGGTGAGTTAAGCCCTCATGCTTAACTCATGTAGAGAATTAACCAAAGTGTAAGGTTAAGGGTTGGGTTAACTAGTATCCTAAGGAATGACAAAAGAGTTGACTTTGTCAATGTTTCATACAAGCTTCTACAAGCTTGATAACTTTGACTAAAGTCTCCTCTCTTTTGTTATTCTTAAGGACATAAGTAAACCCTAATTTAACCTAAACTTGATATAAGTCTCATACACCTATATTTCATGTATCATCAACCATGACACAATGCATGTACACAAACATACATATCACATATGTACAATGTGCACACAAAGTGAGAAAACAAATCTTAAGTGAGCTAATACTAGTTAATGTAATGTAATTTATCAAATATATAATTATACATTAAATTATTAAATCAACTCTTGATTTAATAATCCGGCTATAACGGACTAATATCATGTGTAACAACTTATCGAATCAACACTTGATCCGATAACCCGTCTATATCGCATACAACCGATCAATGTTACAAATCGTTAGAATAGAATACGGTATCTCATATCATATCAATATCGGTCCCGCACATATCACATATGTGATCCTACTCCGTTTCGCTTGAGCCAGGAAACCCCTGTGTAGGACTCTAAAGACTCGTCAATACACCGGCAGTAGGTGATGATCATATCAAACACCCACAAGCCACAAGCGGTCTGCTAAACGTAATGGCCACCCGGGTATTGAGCGATCAGAAGATCAACAAGCAAGCCTGCTCACACTCCTGCGAATCCAATGAGTAACACTACCGTACAGTCCGGTCTCTTCTTCTGATATGTCGCATATCTCGTCTAGGGGTGGTAAACGTCAGACCCCAGTAACTCAATAAGTCGTGTCGATATGAGGCTCATAACGGGTCGAGAAACTACTGATAACACTTACCAGTATATCTCTGAAGCTGCCTTGGCCAAGGACTTCCTGTTATAGCCAATCGAACACAGCGCAACATCAACTCCCAATACCGGGAGAGAAGAAACCCCTCCTATCGCTCATTGCCTCCATGTGATTCGGGACTGTACCCAAAAGCCACCATTTTGGACGCCCTCTTGGACGTGGTAAGGTGGAAATCAAAGCACAGTGGGAATCACACAAGACTCTATGACGATCTCGGGTCTACAGACTAACCTGTATCAGTGTCACCGGAGAACTGCTATCTAACGTGAGGTATAATACCATCTGGGAGTTCTCAGCGAGTCCATCCAGTGTACCCAGTCTCCACTGAGCACCCGTATATTTTCTCTGATGTCAAACACCAATGGATATGGGATCATCCATCGCCCATCTCATGGGTCGAGAAGCTATACGCTAGTCTACTCTGGTATATCGATGCCCTGTCTCGATACACCTACGACTAGGAACATTTGAAGGATGTACTTAGAGACTACGCTGTCCCCACTAGTATGATCTGCATCATAGTCCTGGTAGTCAAGTACCCATCTTAAGGGCTTTATCAACATGTAACATAGAGACAATCAACGTACATGTTAAGATAAAGAGCAACCAGATAGCATACTATCATGTCGAGCAAGAAAGTCCTCCCTATATATGTCTAGGCATCCGCTACAATATACATCGTATGTACAGTAATGGCCTCTAGGGCATACATATCACTAACAGAAACAAGTTCTTCGAGGTCTTGTATCTAGCTATATGAGATTTCTCTCCATACAGTTCCTTGGTGTGGAGAAATATGGATTCAAGGTCCATATTCTCGTGCCTCCTCTGATGTTCATTATCCATAGAGGCAAGCACGATGCATTTGGCTTTCGCGCCGTCTAACTCCCAGGTCTTGCGGATTTCCTTATCCGCGACACTGGATTCTGGACCTGGGACGGCAGGGGCCTTAGTAGTAAGGACATACCCCAATTTGTCATAGGTGATTTCCTTCTTGACATTCCGGAACCAATCTTTATAGTTTGGCCCTGTCAAAATATTTTTATCTAATAATAACTTAAGGCCTGTCATGTTATTGGTCGCTGCAATTAGGAGAGAGAGAAGAAAACAGTTTAGCATGATGCTCTTGCAAGTTTAGAGTGTTTTTTAGTTTATCTAAACAGGATGGCTCCCACCGTTTCTCGAATCCTTCCTCAAACCAAAAAGGATGAACTAGTAAGGACTATTCTTACTGTACAATACTTGCTTAACGGTTCAGCCAGGCCGGTGTCGGTACTTTGAGGGAGGTTTTACAACGTTTTCGCGAAGTTCCTTAATTAAATAACCTATTTTCCCTGGGGCGTAGCCCCGCTGACACCTTTCTCGACACCTACTTGGTTTATAGCAATGATCGTTAAGTGAAAGAATCTCCCGATGAGTAGCATATACTCACAGTAGGATCGGGATCCAAATATCCTCGTGTGATAAAGCTGAAGGAATCCTACCAAAATTATCACACTCCAAATGGTATGCAACTCTAGCAAGTTTCAGTTTCTTTAGAAACTCCCGATGTGGATTTTTGCCCTATGCTATTATGACCTTGACGTTGGCCAAAATGTCATAAGTCACATGTAAAGTTCTACCCATCATTATCTTGTTAATTTGAACCCATCCGTACATACCCCTGACGTTGGTCAAATGGCAGTACGACTGTCCCAAACCAACTCATCTATCTATGCAACAGATGAATACCCAGCAGGTACCAAACACTATGCCTTGGCGTTGGTCAAAATACATAGCTTGAATACTACTGAATACCCAAATGAAATGGCGGAGGGCTACGAAAATGTAGTGAACTTGATATAATTAAAGGAACCTGATAGCTTTTAAAAGGAGCGGTTTAAGCTCCGCAATTAAAAATCTACTGTTTTAAAATAACCGAGTGGTTTCTTTTAAATTGTTCCAACGATTCAACTTTGGTTTATTTTCTTTGCATTAATATAATGCGTCCCATCAATTAACCTATCATTGCAGAAAACAACGAAAATACAACGTCCGCTTATGCCATCCGCATTCGCCACTAGGCCCCTTCATTCACACGTTAGGTTACTTAACTAACGACAAAGCGGGGGCTGGGCTAGCGCGGATGCAAAACATAAGCAACGCCTACTAGATATCATATATAGATATTGTACATTCGTCAGACGCAATAATAGGCATTCCAGATCACAGATGAACATATTGGATATTCTAGGAATCCGCATTTTCTTTAAGCCTGCAATGAAAGACGGATTACATAGTCGTGATGAATAGCCAACCCCACCCTAGACCCCTACGGGTACGGCAAACTACCCGTCAAGTACCCGAAGTGAAGTGGTCTCCCTCAACAACGTGAGTAGGCCACTAAACATTTCAAAGTACCCGGTAGTTTGTGCACCCCACCTTGGGTCTATCCTAGGAGCAGAAAACAGTAAATGAAATAATACAACGGTGGCTACAACCTCAACCCGGATGTGCCCCGCAAAAGAATATTACAACAATTTACAATTTACAAATGAATGAAAGAAACTCTCGTCTCACATCCCCGGCTAATCATCACGACAATCCAACAAGTTCATATTCACAAACTAGTAAAAACCATTACAGAAATGTGCAACCCCCTGCTAACCGACATACTACCAATTAGGGAAGGTTTATGAACACATTAAACACAACACATATATAATCCAGTTAGCCAAAGTTCTTAGAATTTTGATCAAGCACCACATATGAATCTACTCCAAATAATTCTCTGTGCATATAAAACCTGAGCAGAAACAAAACATCCCAGAAAACATAACATCAACACAGAAGAATGATCAAATTTCGGTTGACTCGGTGTCAACTCGGCCGCGGATCCGCGGTGGATCGCTTGGATCGGCCGTGGTTCCGCGGTGGTTTGGATGAGTCACGATTCCAAATTTCTTCACAATTCTTAAAAAACCCTTCTTGTATTTTTTAAGGTCCCTGAAAAAATTTTAGACCCTAATTTAAAATTGGCAGAAACTAGGTGAAAATGTCGTTTTTTTCGGGATTAAATCGCGATCGAATTTCTAAATACTTTGTAACATGTTAGTTATGGTGTAGCTAGGCTCTGATACCACTGTAAGTCAACGTTACATACCCCACGAGATGCGGGGAGGCAGAATAGGAAAAACAATCATTTTGTTCAAAGTAACATCGACTATCAAACGGATCTTTGCTAAACCCTAACTAACAAACTATCTAGAAGTAGTTAACTACTATGATAGATGATTATACCTCAAGATACTAGTCCTTCTTGTTCTTGTTGTTCACCTCCTCATCGGCCTCCTCGATGTAATTGAAGATCCACCCGAGAGTTCCTTCTTCAAGCTTTAATCTCTAATTTGAGGTAACTAAGTGGCTAGGATTGCTAATCCAAGTGACCTAGAGGATATAGAGATAGATTAATGATCTATTAGTCTTGCTAACCTTAGGGTTCTCAACACATGAGAGGATTAGGGTTAGGATGAAGAAGACGAGAGCTTGAGGAGAGAGAATGTGTTTGTGATAATGAATTAAATCTTGAGTCTCTTGGATAATTATGATGCATGAAAAATATCTAAACAATAATAAATATAATCAACAACCATGCTTCATTAATTACCTTGAGGTGAATCACCTCATGACTCATGGTGTAATTAATGAAAATTACACATCACCTCTCTACCTCATTTAGTTTAATTCACAAAAGAATTAAAACTAAATGAGTCACCTAACTTCTAGAAGCTTCTCGACTAATTACGAGAATGCCCCTCCCATCCGTATTTACGAAAAACACGAATATACTGAGACTGCATAAATCCAATACTAGAATCTGGCTTAAACCAAAGCCTGCTAGTATAATCTGTCCGAATATCATACGTGCATAAATACACGTATATGTCCGAACCCTGTCGTAAAACCATACGATCTCTATATCGTTTCGCCTGAAGTAGGGAAACTCTCTGTGTGGGACACTAAAGACTCGACACTACGCTGGCAGTGGGTTTAACCACAAGCTACAAGCGGTACTATCTGTACGTAACGGTCCCCAGGTAGAAGTCGATAAGAAGGTTGATGAGGAAACCCATCCGAACTCCTACTGAGCCTGATGTGACAATCTCCGTATAGTCCGGTCTGTTCGTCTAAGACTATCGCATATCGGGCCTAGGGGGCCGGCAAGCGTCAGTCCCCTAAAAGAGGTATAAGTCGTATCGGAGTGAAGCCCATTACACCTTGAGAAACTATTGGAAAACTTACCAGCAAATCTCGCTTGCCCTGGCCAGGGACCTTGCGTAATGGCTCTCCAAACACAGCGCGATATCAAACCCCAACACCGGGAGAGACGAATCCTATCTAACCCCCATTGCCTCCAAGTGCTTCGGGACTGCACCCAACTGCTACCATTTTACACGACTCAGTCGAGCCGTGGTAGGGTATGTTGGATATAGTGCCCTCAAAGTCAATTATTGCATCACAGGTACGCGATTGCAATGATTGAGGGAGGACCTATACCGGTAGGACAGTCTTACTCGAGATGATGGTATGCTATCTGGTTTGCCTTTATCAGTCGTGTACAGCTTTAGGTGACATTACTGTTCACTATTACACGTTGATAGAGCCCTTAGGATCCTGCTTGACTACCAACAGTATGATGGCGATCATATATGTGAAAGTTGGGTAGTCTATAAGCACATCCTTAAAAGTAGTCCCTAGTCGTGGGAGTTTCGAGACAGGGCATCGATACTCTGGAGTAAACTAGTGTATACAGTCGAGACCCCGACGAGAGGCGATGGCCGGTCTCACAAACCATTGGTGTCAGTTGGATCACCTAAGATGTATACAGGTGCTCATTGGGTTATTAATGCACCGGATAGGACTCGCCGGGAACCTGCTAGTTGGTATTTATACCTAGCGTCAGATAGCAGTTCCCTAGTGACATGTGTACAGATTAGTTCATCGACCTGAGGTTGTCATTTGTCTCGTGTGAGTTCCCACTGTGCTTTGATTATTACCCTACCGCGACTCAAAGGAGTCGTGCAAACAGGTTTTAGTTAGGTACAGTCCTGAGCCACATAGGGGCAGTGAGCAGATCGGCAGGGGATTCGTCTCTCCCGGTATTGGGGTGAGATCGCGCTGTGTCTAGGAGAGCCATTACACCAAGTCCTTATCCAAGACAGGTGAGAATTACTGGTAGGTATTCCAGTAGTTTCTCAGGGTGTTAGTGTATATGCCCTAGAGGCCATTACTGTATCATACTAGTTTATTTATTACTTGATGGAAGCTTGGAATATTCACAGTTGTATAGACAATCTTGCTCGAAATGGTAGTATGCTACTTGGTTTGTTTCTACTTTAATGTGTGCATGTGTTTCTTTTAGCATATCGCCTATACACATTAGTGGAGCCCTTAGGATCTTTGCTTGATTACCAGCGTTGTGATGGCAATCACACTAGTGGGGGCTGGGTAATCTACAGGCACATCCTTATACAGGTCCCTAGTCGTAGGATTATCGAGACGGGGCATCGATACCGGAGTAGACTAGCGTATGTGCTTCTCATCCCAGCTGGGGAGATGGTCTGTCCTACAGCCGTCAGTACGTCGTACTTGAGATAGTATGTGGGTGCTCGTTAGGTTACGAGTACACTGGACAGGACTCGTCGGGAACTGTTGGTTGGTACTATACCTATCGTTAGTTATCAGTTCCCAGGTGACATGAGTACAACTTAGTCCGCTAACTTGACACTGTCATTTCGCCTCGAGTGTGTTCCCACTGTTCTTAGATTGCTACCCTACCACGGCTCAAATGAGTCGTGCAAACAGGTAGCAGTTGGGTGCAGTCCCGAATCACTTGGAGGCGGTGACGGTTAGACAGGATTCGTCTCTCCCGGTATTGGGGGTTGATATCGCGCTGTGTCTAGGAGAGCCATTACACAAAGTCCCTGGCCAGGGCAAGCGAGATATACTGGTAGCGTTTCCAGTGTTATCTCAGGGTGTTCTGGGCTACACTCCGACATGACTTGTACCACTATTAGGGGACTGACGTTTACCGCCCCCCTACGCCCGCCATGCGATACTCTCAGACGAACAGACCGGACTGTACGGATATTGTCACATTCAGGCTCAGTAGGAGTTCGGATGGGTTCACCTCATCAGTCTTCTTATCGGCATCTACCTGGGGACCATTACGTACAGTTAGTACAGCTTGCGGCCTGTGGTTAAACCCACTGCCAACGTAGTGTCGAGTCTTTAGAGTCCCACACAGAAGGCTATTCGCCTTTGGGAAAAACTGAGTAGAGGTCGCATGGTTTTGCGACAGGGTTCGTTCACATCCGCGCACTTGTGCACGTTTGGTGTCCGGGAAGTTATTACTAGCGGATTTTGGCTTAAGCCAGATCCTAGTATATGTTTTGGGATTGGTTTTATCTCATTGTATTCGTGTTCCTGGGAACACGGATGCGGGTGTGTATGCATAGTTGACAGAGGCAGAGGCAGAGGATTCTCATTAGGGTTATTGACCGTTGACTTTTTCCAAACCCTAATGAGAATGAGGATTATGATTAATAATATTCATTAAGGATTATTGTTCCATGGTTGAGTTGAACTTTTGACTTTTGTTGACTTGTTGACTTTGTTGACCGGTTGACCAAAGTGGACTTGTTGACCATCATTATTTGTTTTCAAATATGCTTCTTGTTCTTTGCAAAATGCATTTAATGAATGAAATGATAATGGTCATTCATAACTAACCATCACACCTTTTCTTAATTATTATTATTATTATCATAATTCCTAATATGAGAGATATGGTTGTAAAAATTGGATCATTCTCACTTTCTCATTCTCTCTCATTCAAAGCTCACCCTCTTCCTCTCTCTCAAAGCTCTCATGTCTCATGTGTTGAGAAGCATGAGCTATTGAGATAAAACCCTCAAAACTCTTCTCTACTCACTCTAGTGTTCTAGGTCTAGCAATCCAAGCACTTTAGTTGCCTCTCGGTTAAGGTAGGAGCTCAAGGTAGAGGCTTTCGGGTGGATCCTTCTTCGACAACAAGGAGACTACGAGGTGGTGCCGTTCCAACCACTCCAAGGAGCAAGAAGAGAAGGAGTTCAAGACCTAGGTATAACCCTCTAACATAGTAGTTAAACTTTTAGTTAGTTTGCTAGGTTTTTGTTTAGCAAAGATCCTGTTTTCTAGTCCATGTTACCTTGCCATAAAAAGTCGTTTTTTACCGTTTCCGCATCCCCGTAAGAACCGAGACGGGTAACGTGGACTTACAGCGGTATCAGAGCCTAGCTAAATAACAACTAGCATGTTAGCAAAGTATTTAGAATTTCGATCGGAGAAAAAATCGCAAAACACGTCCGAAAACATAACTTTCTGCCGATTTTTAAAACTGCTCAAAAAATAATTCCACACATCTTAAAAATCGGCTCAGGGTTTTGTAGGAAGACACAGCAAAAACGAGCCGCTGACTCGGTCAACGCGACGCGGAACCGCGGCGAGAACATGCTTCTTGCCGCAGATCTGCGGCCGCGACTCGTCTTTGCTGCAGTTTCATTAGTGTTCTGTTTTGGGATTTTTAGGATAATTTGTTTCTGCCCAGAATTTCCAGAGAACAAAGTTGTGTTTGGGGTGGTTACAAATCCGTATTTTGATCGAAGTTCTGTAGACTTTAGCTAATGGGTTATATCTGTGATGTGATATATGCACTGAACGTTAACTAATCGCTATACGTCGATTAGTGGGGGTTGTGTTTATCTGTGATTTGTAATGTTGATGGTTTGTGTATATAAACTCGTTGGATTGTCGCGGATGAATAGCCGGGGGGTTGTAAGATGAGAGTTTTCTTTATCTTTCATTTGATGTAATATGTAAATTGATGTAATATTATTTTTATGGACGCACATCCGGGATGAGGTTGTAGCCACCATTGTATTTATTTCTTTTACTGTTTTTGCTCCTAGGATAGACCCAAGGTGGGGTGCACAAACTACCGGGTACCTCGAAGTGCCGAGTGGCCTACTCACGTTGCTGAGGGAGGTTGCTTCACTTCGGGTATTTGGCGGGTAGTTTGCCGCACCCGTAGGGGTCTAGGGTGGGGTTTTGGCTATTCATCGCGACCGTGTAATCCGTCTTTCGTTGCAGGCTCGAACGAAACACGGATTCCTAGTATATCCAATGTGTTCATCTGTGATCTGGAATGGCTATCATTGCATCTGACGAATGTATATATCTATATATGATATCTAGTAGGCGTTGCTTATGTTTTGCATCCGCGCTAGTCCAGCCCTGCTCTGTCGTTAGTTAAGTAACTTAACGGGTGATGACGGGCCCCATGGTGAATGCGGATGGCATAAGCGTACGTCATATTTTCGTTGTTTTCTGCAATGGTAGGATTAAATGATGGACACATTAAATTAATGCAAGAAAATAAACCAAAGTAAAGTCGTTGGAACAATTTCAAAACCACTTGGTTTCTTTTCAAAAACCAACTTTTAAACGCGGAGCTTGAACCACTCCTTTTAAAAGCTATCTCGTTCCATCGATTATATCAAGTTCACTACGTTCACGGTTTCGCCAAAACCATTCGTAGCCCTCCATCATTTCATACGGATAGTCAATAGTATTCAAGCTGTGTTTGTTGGCTAAAGTCAAGGCATAGTGATTGGTAGCTATTGGATATTCATATGTAGCATAGATAGATGCGTTGGTTTGGGACAGTCGTACTGCCTTGTTGGCCAAAGTCAAGGGTAGGTATGGGTGGGTTCAAATTAACCTGGAAAATGACGGGTAGAACTTGACGTGTGACTTATGATTTGTTGGCCAAAGTCAAGGTCATAAGAGCATGGGGCAAAAATCCACATCGGGAGTTTCTAAAGAAACTGAAGCTTGCTAGCGCTGCATACCATTTAGAGTGATGATTCTGGTAGGATTCCTTCAGTTTTGTCACACGATGATATTTGGATCCCGATCCTACTGTGAGTATATGCTACTCCTCGGGAACTTTCTTACTTAATGATCAATGCTATAAACCAAGTAGGTGTCTAGAAAGGTGTTAGCGGGGCTACGCCCACAGGGAAAAGAGGTTACTTAATTAAGGAACTTCGCGAAAGTGTTGGAAAACCTCCCTCGAAGTACCAACACTGGCCTGGCTGAACGGTTAAGCAAGTATTGTACGGTGAGATTGATCCTGACTAATTCTTCCTTTTTGGTTTGAGGAAGGATTCGAGAAACAGTGGGAGCCATCCTGTTTAGACAAACCAAAAACTATTCTAAACTTGCAAGAGCATCATACTAAAGTGTTTCTTCTCTCTCTCCTAATTGCAGCGACCAAACATCATGACCGGACTTAAGTTACTACTAGATAAAAATATACTGACAGGGACAAACTACAAAGATTGGCTCAGGAATGTCAAAATGGCAATCACTTATGACAAGTTAGGGTATCTCCTTACCACCAAAGCTCCCCCTGTCCCAGGTCCCACCTCCAGCGTCGCGGATAAGGAAATTCGTAAGACCTGGGAGATCGACTGCGTGAAGGCCAAGTGCCTCGTGCTTGCCTCTATAGACAATGAACATCAGAGGAGGCATGAGAATATGGACCTCGAATCCATATTTCTCCATACTAAGGATCTGTATGGAGAGCAATCCCGTATCGCCAGATACGAAGTCTCAAAAAAGTTGTTTTTGGCGAGATTGGCCATCGGATCATCCGTAGCGGAACACGTGCTTAAGATGATTGGCTACATTGAAGAGCTCGCGGACCTAGGGACCACGTTAGAGAACGAGCTCTACACTGACTTGATTCTTCAGTCCCTTCCTTCCACTTATGCCCAGTTTATCCTGAACTTCAACATGTAAGGAAAGGAAGTTGAACTTTCGGAACTCCTAAACATGTTGAGGAGTGCAGAGGGCACCCTACAGAAAGTAAGTGAAACATCCACTTTGTTTATTGGAGGAGCTTCCTCTTCCAGGTCCAAGGCGAGAGCCAAAGGAAGGAAGAAGAAGGCCCCCACCAAACCAAGGGGCGGTGTTAGTAAAGTGGAAGCCAAGGGAAAGGCAAAAGTAACAAAGGTAGCGGGAAAGCTTCTGGGAAAGGAAGAGTGCTTTTACTGTCACACGAGTGGACACTGGAAGAAAGATTGCAGGGCTTGGAAGGCTAGAAACCAGGACCCGAAGCAAGTTGTGGCTTCGGCTTCAGGTGTGTATGTTATTGAAAACTGTCTATCAATAAACTCTACTTCCTGGGTATTGGATACCGGATCAAGATCTCATATCTGTAACTCTTTGGAGGCACTGAGAAAGCGTAGGATTTTGAAGGCAGGTGATATGACCCTCAGAGTTGCAAACGGAGCTAGCATGGATGCTGAGTCCGTGGGGGACTATCACTTGGGATTGTCAGATGGACATGTTTTGGTTTTGAGCAACTGTTATTTTGTACCCAGTTCGACTTGTAATATCATATCTGTATCTTTAATATCTAAAGAAGGTTATGATTTTGCATTTGTAAGCAATGTTGTAAATATTCACCTTAATCATGTTCTGATTGGGTCGGGTACATTAAACAACGGTATATACGTATAAAACAAACCACAGATTTTCAATGTCCAGAATACACACAAAAGAAAGTCTCCAGAAATAAATCATGCTTTCTTATGGCATTGTAGACTGGGTCACATCAATGAGAGAAGGTTGACGAAGTTACATACAGAAGGATATTTGGATCCGTTCGAATATCAATCATATGCAACTTGTCAATCCTGTCTCAAAGGAAAGATTACAAAGACTCCGTTCACTGGACACAGAGTAAGAGCGAGCGATCTCTTGGGGCTCGTACACAACGATGTGTGCGGTCCAATGTCTACACATGAGCGAAACGGTTATTCTTACTTCATTACTTTTACGGATGACTTTTCAAGGTACGGATATGTCTTCTTAATGAAACATAAATCTGAAGCCTTCGAAAAATTCCAGGAATAAAAGAATGAAGTAGAAAAATAAATAGGCAAAAGTATTAAGACACTGAGATCTGATCGAGGTGGTGAATACTTGAGTGCCGAGTTCCTGGGTTACCTAAAAGAGAATGGAATTCTCTCTCAGCTTACTCCTCCATACACTCCACAACATAATGGTGTATCGGAGAGACGAAACCGAACCCTATTGGATATGGTACGTTCCATGATGAGTAACGCTGAGTTGCCACGATCATTCTGGGGATATGCACTAGAATCAGCTGCATACCTTTTAAACCGAGTTCCAACTATGACAGTGCCTACCACACCATATCAGATGTGGAGTGGGAAAAAACCCTATCTTAAGCACATTAAGACATGGGGATGTCCAGCTTTTGTCAAAAAGCAGCATGCGGACAAACTCGAGGCACGCTCAGTACAGCGCAAGTTTGTGGGATATCCAAAGAACTCCAAGGGATATTTCTTCTATTGCGAAGGGGAACAAAAGATTTTTGTTTCTCGTCATGCCTGCTTCTTGGAAACTGAATTTTTGGAAAATCAGATAAGTGGGAGCGCAATAGAACTGGAAGAAATTCCAGAACCACGAGCTATTACTGAAAGCTTAGTAGAACCAGAGGGTTCGAAAGAACAGGATATTCCTGCGCCGCTCCGCAGGAGTAGTAGGCAGTCTCATCCGCCCGAGAGATACTACGGTTTTCTCATAGACAGGGATAGAGAGGATTGCATCATTGATAATGATGAGCCGACTAGCTTCCAGCAGGCCATTCAGAGCGTTGACTCGGTAAAATGGCTGGATGCAATGCAGACCGAAATGGAGTCCATGTACACCAACAAAGTATGGACTTTGGATGTTGCTCCAGAAGGGGTAAAACCCGTAGGCTGCAAATGGATCTTCAAAAGGAAGATTGGTGTAGATGGACAGGTTGAGACCTATAAGGCTAGACTTGTTGCAAAGGGTCTTCGTCAAAGACCTGGTTTGGACTATGACGAAACCTTTTCTCCAGTGGCTATGCTCAAACCCATTCGGATCCTTCTTGCCATTGCTTCCTTCCACGATTATGAGATTTGGCAGATGGACGTAAAGACCGCTTTTCTAAATGGAAATTTAGAGGAGTGTGTCTATATGGACCAGCCAGAGGGTTTCACTCAGAGTGGGAGCAGCGGGAAGGTGTGCAAGTTGCTTAAGTCCATTTATGGACTAAAGCAGGCATCGCGGAGTTGGAACATCTGTTTTGATAAGACGGTCAAAGAATTTGGCATTATCAAAAATCCAGATGAACCATGCATCTATAGTAAAATTTTAGCACGAACTGTTGTATTCCTCGTTTTATATATGGATGACATTCTCTTAATAGGAAATAACATTCCTATGCTACAATCTGTCAAAGGGTTCTTGCCACACAGGTTCTCCATGAATGACCTGGGTGACGCCTCTTACATTCTGGGGATCCGGATCCATCGTGATAGATCTAAGAGGATATTAGGACTTTCACAGTCCAGGTACATCGACACCATACTGAAAAGATTAGTATGGAAGATTCCAAGCGCGGTAATTTACCGGCTTGTCACGGGATCACCCTCTCCAAAGAGATGTCTCCCAAGACTGATTTGGAAAGGGATCGCATGTCTATTATACCCTACACTTCTGCAGTAGGCTCTATAATGTATGCGATATTGTGTACCAGACCAGATGTAGCTTATGCACTGAGTGTGGTAAGCCGGTATCAGTCAAACCCTGGGGAGAAGCACTGGATAGTTGTAAAGAATATTCTGAAGTACCTGAGAAGTACTAAGGACATGTTTTTGGTTTACGGCGGAAAAGACCTCCAGATGGAGGCCTTTGCTGACTCTAGCTTCCAGAGTGACAAGGATGACTCCAAGTCTATGTCGGGTTATGTCTTTACCTTCAATGGAGGGGCGGTGTGTTGGAAGAGTTCCAAACAGGAAACCGTTGCTGACTCGACGATGGAAGCGGAATATATCGCTGCATCTGATGCCGCAAAAGAAGCCGTCTGGATGAGGAAGTTCTTGACAGAACTTCAGGTGGTTCCGTCCATTGTTGATCCAATACCTCTGTATTGTGACAACAACGGGGCTATAGCTTTAGCAAAGGAACCCAGGTCCCATTAGAAGTCCAGACACATCTTGAGGCGGTATCACCTGATCAGGGAGATCGTGGATCGCCGGGAGATCGAGGTTCGGAGGGTTGCTACAGAAGATAACACTGCAGATCCATTCATGAAGGCCTTATCCCAGACTCAGGTCGAGTGGCTGATCGAGGCCATTACTGTATCATACTAGTTTGTATATTATTTGATGGAAGCTTGGGATATTCACAGTTGTATAGACAATCTTGCTCGAAATGGTAGTATACTACTTGGTTTGTTTCTACTTTAATGTATGCATGTGTTTCTTTTAGCATATCGCCTATACACATTAGTGGAGCCCTTAGGATCTTTGCTTGATTACCAGCGTTGTAATGGCAGTCACACTAGTAGGGGCTGGGTAATCTACAGGCACATCCTTATACAGGTCCCTAGTCGTAGGATTATCGAGACGGGGCATTGATACTCCGGAGTAGACTAGCGTATGCGCTTCTCATCCCAGCAGGGGAGATGGTGATTGTTAGGATACGTGCGTGTTCAAGTTCTAGTTTAAATACCGCAATCAAGACGGTTTCGCTTGTAGCTAGCCGGTTGAGTACGGGTCGTCCGCAGGGAGATGGGAGTCCTTTTCAAAGTGTTTTGACGAGTTAAGTCCTGTTTTCAGATTGTGTTGTGGTTATCTCAGTGTTAAGTTGATATTTAAAGAGAGCTTGTTAGGGTTAGGATTAGATTAGTTTGAGTTAGGAGTCTCCACATCTTTCGTTGCCCCTCTTAAGATCGGTGTTACGGTAATCGGCAACAACGGGGATTAGCACGACTAGGAAGGACTTTTGCGAGTATAAGCTAGGCTTTCCAACGCATAAGTCTTCCTTTTGGTGCTTGTCCGTCCGTTCTTGGCTCTTATCCATAACCTCCGGTTAATTCAACCATAACCGGTCTCACTACGGAATCACCGCTATCATGTAGGATAGGGTGCCGTAAGGAGCGGATTGTGGTTCAATTAACGGGAGTCGATTTAAGTTGTTGGGCAAGGAAAGAGTGAGAGAGATTTCCTTCTCTCAAACTTCCCTTATCCTACCCTAACAAGTATAAAACTACTCACACTTCATAATACGGAAAAATAAAACAAACAAAAGAGGAAGATAGAAAGAAGGAGGCTAGAGGAATACGACTAACTATTTGCGACCTCACCTTGGCGAGGATCAAGCGTAAGTATCATTGTCGTATAAATGATAAAGGAAAAGAGAGAAGAAAGAAACAATCAAACAAATAACAACAACTACTTAACAATTAAAATTACAACAAATTAGGACAAGTAAAGAAAGAGACAAGCATGATAAAAATTGGTCTTCTTTATTCATCACTCTTCACTCAAAAGCTCACTACAAGTTTAATGGAGAAGAGGTGAGAAGAGGAAGAAGAACAAGACTAAAACTAGGCAAAAAATGAGAATACAAAAATTGACCATTCTTTCACAAAATTCTGGGCTATTTATAGGCCAAGAAATGAAACCCTAGGGCAACCACCAGAACCCTGATGCAATGACCAAACTGCCCCCCAAAAGTCTCTGCCTGAACTGCCTGTACGGCCGCGGATCCGCCGCCTATAGCCCCCTATGGCCGCGGATCCGCGCCCCTACTGTGGGTTTAGGGTGTGGGCTTTTGAGTGTTTTCCTGGTCTCCTGTCCCCTCTTGTCTGGTGTGGGTATTTTCTGATAATTCTTTCCCATTTCTTCCAGAATTTCTATTGAGCAAAGGAGGACTTTTTTGTGGATGATTGCCTCGAGCTCCGCGTAGATCTCTTGGATTTTGTGCTACCATTGAGCCTTGTGCATGAGAATGACGTTGATTTGACACTTTGTCTTCCTAAACTGGTAACTGGCAGCATACGGATGAAGAGCGGAGACCGTGTTTTTATCTGTGGTTGGAAGGAACCGGATTTTGTCGTGTTTTCCATGAATTTCTCTGTTTGAGAACCGGGAACCTGTATCCTGCAATTGACTAGCAAACACGGCTCAAGAGTATCTACCGATATGCAATGTGATAAAAATTGGGCGGTATGAAAATGCAAAAATCTGATATGAACAAATACCCCCAAACTTATCATTTGCTCGTCCCGAGCAAAGCCCATTTATTCACAAAAAATTTCCTAACCTCACTTTCGCAGGGAACGCGATTGCACTGAGCATGTGCAACAAGCCGTTAAACCTCTAGGTGTCCCTAGTAGGAGGAGTGTTGCCTCCTGAGGGTTTTCAGCGGATACTCCCCACAAAATCCGGTCAAGTTGGTTTCGTAAAATAACTAAGCTTCAAAACCCTAAAGTTTTGTTTTAGAAAATAACAATTCTATAATCCTAAGTCTAGATCATCGAACCTTTATTTTTCACACCTCGCTTCTTATTTAACTACAGATTTTAAATGTCTTTACGTGCAGTGCAAATAGAGTCGTTAAGTTCCAGAAGGATCGATTAAAGTCATCATGTCGCACAATAAAGCCCAGATAACAATTTTAAAAGGATCACATAAGTTTTATAACGAGTTAAGCATTTTTCAAGTTTCGTTTTCCAGTAAGGTTTCAACTTCAGAATTTCTATCTTCCTTAACAGGAAACTAAGTCGTATTTTTCACTCCACCTTTTTCTTGTTTTCATTTCATACACACCACTGTGAACGTGCAATAGTCTTTATCATAGAATAAAACCTTCATATCTCCGTTAAATTTTTTTTTAAAAGCCTGTCTTTTATCAAGATTATTCTCACACAAAGAACCGTTAGGAATTTTAACTTGGAGAGAACACTTGCTTGACTTTGTTTTAAACTGGACTTTCTAGGCTTCTTAGCGAGCTTTGGGCCAATGCACCCAAACCAGTTGGTTTTAGGGCATTAGGTGTAGAAACACCCCAGCGGACTTAATTACTCAAGTTACCTAGGTCCAAGAACAAAAGACAGTTTGTCGTGAAAATCAGATGATTTAATATGAACGGAGATATAACCGGCAGTTCAAATATTTTTTTGGATAAAAGTCGTGTTTAGTGGGTTTGGTGTGTAATCATTCCAATCAAGTTTCCGATGGGTTATTTTTCAGACTTAGCTCCAATTACGGCATCAATAACATTCCTTCATATTCGCTTTACTTCATAAACTATTCTTGACATTACTTATTTCAGAACAAACCTATTTGATCCTTAGAAAATCATTTATCTGTTTAAAAGTTTAAACATGAAAGACTTGTCATCTAATTCCCAAAATCTTACGACACGTGTAGTGTGATGTAAAGACGTATATCAGCTATAGTTAACTTCAAAGGAGAGTTATCTTTCAGGTTTTCCAAAATCCAAACATAAGATCTAGTTATTCCTATTTTTTCAAACAAAAACCGTCGAATGTTGAATCAGAGTTCTTCCACAAGCTATCTTGACAAAAAAGTTTTTATATTTTTTAGAAAATTTTCAAATTTTTATGGATTTTATGGATTTAAATATGCAGATGCAAAATATACATATGAATGCGAAGGTAAGAAATGCGTACCGAGCGTACCCCCAAACTTAAACTGGACAGTGTCCTCACTGTCGTTGCATGAAGAGATCAGGTTGAAGGTTCAAAATTGTCGGTTAGTGATACACAATTTTTATTTGTTTATGTTTTTAAAGAAAAGAAAAAAGAATATACACAAATAGATACAAAATGGTTTGTACATACCCCCAAACTTATTTGGAACAGTGTCCACTGTTCTTGGCTGGATAACCGAAGTTTGGAGGTAGGCAGAGGAAGATCATTCAGGGTAAACCGGCTCCTGTAAGAACAGGAGCTCCTCTGTTGGTTCGGCGCTAAGGTACGGTTTGCATCGGTGTCCGTTCACTTTGAAGAGTGAACCGTCGTTTGGATTCTCCAAATCCACAGCGCCCTGCGGATACACATTCCGCACAAAATACGGCCCTTTCCAGCAAGATCTGAGCTTTCCAGGATGGAAATGAAGTCGGGTGTCGTAAAGCAGTACCTGCTGACCAGGTACGAAGGTTTTGCGCAAAAGGTGTTTATCGTGAAACACCTTCGTTCGATTCTTAACGACAACCGCGTTGTCGTAAGCCTCATCCCTAAGCTCGCATAGTTCGTTCAGCTGCAGCTTCCGATGGCTGCCCGCGTCCTCAAGAGACAGATTCAACTCCTTTATCGCCCAAAATGCGCGATGCTCGATTTCAACAGGAAGGTGGCAGGCTTTTCCGTATACAAGCCGATAGGGAGACATGCCAAGGTCGGTCTTATAAGCGGTTCTAAATGCCCAAAGGGCATCAGTGAGTTTCAGAGACCAATCCTTACGGTTCTTGGAAACCGTCTTCTCCAGTATCTGCTTGATCTGCCGATTGGAAACTTCGGCCTGCCCGCAGGTTTGGGGGTGGTAGGGCGTAGAAAGCTTATGATTAATGGAGTATTTCCGCATAAGGCTTCGAAAGTTTTATTGCAGAAATGACTTCCATTGTCGCTAATGATCGCTCGGGGGTGCCCAAACCGGGAAAAAATGTTTTCTTTAAGGAACCTAACGACAACCTTGTTGTCGTTAGTCCGGCTGGGCACAGCCTCGACCCATTTAGAGACGTAATCAACAGCTAGAAGAATGTACAAGTTCCCAAAAGAGCTGGGAAACGGCCCCATGAAGTCTATCCCCCAAACATCGAAAATCTCCACAACCAAGATCGGTTGGAGTGGCATCTCGTTCCTCCGGGATATCCGGCCCATGTGTTGGCACCGGGAGCAAGTCTTGCAATAGTCATGAGCGTCTTTGAAGAGTTGTGGCCAGTAGAAACCACATTGCAAGATCTTCTCAGCTGTCTTTCTGGGCCCAAAATGCCCGCCACATGCTTGGTCATGGCAAAATGACAGCACACTCTTGAATTCCTCATCAGGGACACACCGACGAATAATCTGGTCGGGACAGTACTTGAACAAGTAGGGTTCGTCCCAGTAAAAGTGTTTTACTTGGGATAAGAAGCGAAGTCTGTCCTGACTCGACCATTCAGTCGGTAGTAATCCCGTTGCCAAATAGTTCACAATATCTGCGAACCAGGGTTCGCACGATACTGTCAAGAGCTGTTCATCCGAGAAAACGTCGTTGATCGGAATTGGAAGCGAAGGCGAAGAAGGAAGTCGTGAGAGATGGTCGGCAACTACGTTTTCACATCCTCGTTTGTCCTTAATGACAAGGTCAAACTCTTGAAGCAAGAGGATCCAACGTATTAACCGAGATTTGGCATCTTTCTTCGCAAAAAGATGGCGCAGAGCAGAATGGTCAGTGTAGACAATGACTGGAGAGCCGATGAGGTAGGGCCTGAACTTTTCTAAAGCAAATACAACAGCTAAGAATTCCTTCTCAGTTGTTGTATAGTTAAGTTGGGCGTCGTTCAGGGTTCGGCTTGCGTAATAGATTACGTGCGGCATTTTGTTGATGTGCTGTCTAAGGACAGCACCGATGGCAAAGTCGGATGCATCGCACATGATCTCGAATGGGTGCGTCCAGTCAGGAGAAGAAAGAACGGGAGCAGAAGTGAGTGAGCGTTTCAGTGACTCGAATGCAGTCACACAGCTCGAGTTGAAGTCGAAAGGCGTGTCCTTGGCCAGCAAAAGCGTCAAGGGCCTAGCAATCTTGCTAAAGTCCTTGATAAATCGTCTATAGAAACCGGCATGGCCAAGAAAGGCTCGGATATCTCTGACGCATCGGGGAGGAGGCAGATTGGAAATGACCTCAATCTTTGCTTTGTCAACCTCTATGCCATTTTGCGAGATGATATGTCCTAAGACAATACCTTCGCGCACCATGAAGTGGCATTTCTCCCAGTTCAAAGTGAGATTCTTGTCCTTACATCGGGTAAGGACAGCGTCAAGATGCAGCAAACACTCGTCAAAGGAGTCGCCGAAGATGGAGAAGTCATCCATGAAAATCTCCAGAAATTTTTCCACCATGTCAGAGAAAATTCCCATCATACACCGCTGGAAGGTAGCGGGCGCATTGCATAACCCAAAGGGCATGCGTCGATATGCAAACGTGCCGAAAGGACAAGTGAAAGTGGTCTTGTCCTGGTCTTTTTCGGCGATGGGAATTTGATTATAGCCAGAGTAGCCATCAAGAAAACAATAGTACTCATGTCCGGCCAATCGTTCAAGCATCTGGTCAATGAAAGGTAGCGGAAAGTGGTCTTTCCGCGTTGCGGCGTTGAGTTTTCTGTAATCAATGCAAACTCGCCACCCAGTTTGGGTGCGAGTAGGGATTAATTCATTCGCCTCGTTGGTGATGACCGTGATGCCCGACTTCTTGGGGACAACGTGAATGGGGCTAACCCACTGGCTATCAGAGATAGGATAAATGATACCACTATCTAGACATTTGACGATCTCCTTCTTCACAGCCTCCTTCATGACTGGATTAAGACGTCTTTGTGGATCCCGGGCTGGTTTGGCATCATCCATCAGATGAATGTGATGCTCAACGATGAGGGGACTAATCCCCTTGATGTCCGCCATGGACCAGCCAAAAGCTTGCCTGTTGCCGTGCAAGACCGCGAGAAGGGCTTTCTCTTGCTCGGGAGCTAGAGAAGCCGAGATGATGACAGGGAGGGTCTCGTTCTCACCTAAGTAAGCATACTTAAGGTGAGACGGCAACGGCTTGAGTTCGAGCGTTGGAGGTGAAATGATGGAAGGCAAGACTGGTGCAAAGGTCTCGAACTCAAAGGACTCCAGCAAAGGTTCAAAACGAGTGTAGGCAACCGAGTCGGATGGTTCAGGTAACTCATCCGGAAAGTCGAAAGATTCAAACTCGGGTTGTGCGCGGCTAAGATCGTTCGTGAACGTGAAACACTCGTATTCGTTGTCGGGGGCAGAAACAGCAGCAGGTTCGAAGAGAAACGCACTAGTGGCGTCAAGATTATCGTGTTCAAACAGAAACTCCTCGAATTCACACTCTTCGGGGGTGATCTCCTGGATCGAGCAGACGTCCAGTATATGAGCATTAGGTTCGGCGGGCTGATTCCCCAACCTAAAAATGTTGAGTTCAATCATCATATTTCCAAAAGAGAGGTTCATCGAACCGTTGCGACAATTGATCACAGCATTTGAGGTTGCGAGAAATGGGCGACCGAGTATCACCGGAATTTGATTCCGGGGGTTAGCTACAGGCTGTGTATCTAATACAATGAAGTCGACGGGGAATATGAAGTCCCCGACTTTTATCAACACATCCTCTAGCTCACCCCTAGGGTGGGTGATCGATCGGTCGGCCATTTGGAGAGTGCAGTGTGTGGGTTTCAACTCTCTGACGCCTAATTGCTCGTATACTGAATACGGAAGCAAGTTAACACTGGCACCAAGATCTAATAGTGCACGGTTGATGTTCTTATCCCCAATGGTAATTGAAATCGTAGGACAGCCAGGGTCCTTCCGTTTTTGTGGTAACGATTGGGTAAGGGCATCACTCACAGCACTAGCCAAGAAAACTTTCTTGGGTACCTGACACTTCCTCTTTTTCGTGCACAAGTCCTTTAAGATTTTCGCGTAGGACGGGACTTGTTGGACAGCATCTAAAAGAGGAATGTTAATGTTAACTTGCTTAAATAACTCCAGAATCTTCTCCATTTGAGGATTTTGTTTATTAGACCTCAACCGGTTTGGAAATGGAACATTATGAAAATTGGTTGAGTCTAATGCTGGAGGAGGAGATTTTGGAGTTGGAACGGATCCCAGAATAGGTGTTTTCGTGGAGTGAGAAGTGGGTCTGTTAAGAGCAGAAGAAGAGGAAGGAGAGCCTGTTGAAGAACGGAGAATAGGCTCGGAAGACGAAGAAGAAGGAGAAGAAGAAGAAGAAGAAGAAGAAGAAGAAGAAGCGGCGGCCGGGGTGTCATCGTTGATCCGTTTGTCAATGTTGTTTTGCATCCTCCTCCCCGATCTCAGTGTAGTCACGGCACTCACATTATGGTTTTGTTGTTCAAGAGCATCATGTGCATTATGTGGGTGACCGGGATTTGGAAGTGGCTGGGACGGGAGCTTCCCCTTCTCTTGCTCGCTTAAGGCCGCGTTCAGCTGTGCAATCTGGGCCTCGATGGTCTTGATGCTCTGCCCGTGTGCGGCGGTGTGTTGCACTAAAGATTGGATCGAAGACTGGATGTTGGCGGTGGATTGAGTCGATTGTTTAACAAACGCCTCCAGACTTCGCTCGAGCGAGGAAACCTTATCGTTGTTTGACGGAACAAAGTTGTTTGGTGGAAAAGAGTTGTTGGGTGCAAAGTTGTTCGTCTGGTTTTGGAAAGGTTGGGGTTGGAAGGGCTGCTGATATTGGTGTTGAGTTTGTTGCTGCGCTTGTTGTTGCGGTGGAGGGGCCCTTTGGAAATTGTTGCCTTGGAATTGATTCTGATTCCAGGCGAAATTGGGGTGGTTCCTCCAACCGGGATTGTAGGTGGAAGAGTATGGATCATTCCTCAGTCTTTGCTGGAAGGCAGCATTAACCTGATCCTGTCCTTGCGAGGGTGGATTGTAAGGACACTCTTCGGTCAAGTGGGAAGGATCGGAACAACAAGCGCAGATGGTACGAAGGGGGAGAACAGGGGCAGGAGTAGGAGCATAAAATTTGCTCTCTATCGCTTCAAGTTTTCGTGTTATTGCAGCCATTTCAGCTTTCATCGCAATAGAGACATCGAGTTGGTGGATTCCTACCCTAGACTGACCGGTAGAAGTGGAGGTAGAAGAAAAAGAAGTCGGTCTGGTGCTCTCCCACTGTAGCGTTTGCTCCGCAAGATCGTCAAAGAACTGCCACGCTTCCTCGTCAGATTTCGATAGGAAGTGGCCCTGACAGATGGTTTCCAGCAACTGCTTCGTTGCTGGGTTCAGTCCCTCGTATAAGGTTTGGCAGAGCTGCCATTTCTCTATACCGTGGTGAGGACACTGAACAAGAAGGTCTTTGTACCGGTCAAAGACTTCCAGAAGGGTTCAGAAGGAAGCTGGGAGAATTGGTTGATTTCATTTCGAATTCTTGCGGTCTTATGATTTGGATAGAATTTTTTCAGAAACGCTTTAACAAACTCGTCCCAGCTGGTGATTGAGTGGGAAGCGGTGCTATACAGCCATTTTTCAGCGAGATCGCATAAAGTGAACGGAATGACCCGTAGAAGTATAGCATCGTCCGACAGCTGGGTTGTTTTCATCATGGCACAGACATTTTGAAATTTATTGATGAAGATATAGGCATCTTCAGATTCAAGCCCATGAAAACGTGGAAGCATGTTGATGAAATGGGGCTTAATTTCAAAGTTGTCCCCATTGGCCGGGGGAAGAGAAAGGCAGGTGGGAAGTGCAGAACGGGTGGGGTAGAAACGATCCTGGAGCACAATTCACTGCGGCGCTACAACAGGCGGAGGTGGTGGGATATTGGTCTCCGTAGGAGGTGGAGCCAATCCAGCGGTGGTCAAAGAGATGTTCGGATTAAATCCCGACATCACGGAAGAAGAGGTTGGTGAAAGTGAAGGTGAAGGTGAAGATGTATGAACAGAATTCCGGTCAACGTCGGAGTTGGCCGGCAAAGGAAGGGGTGAAAGAGGAGTGGATGGAGTATCGACTTCGGAGTCGATCGCGTAGTCGGTCACGACTAACGTAACGCGGACTAGACGGGCGCTAGTGTCCCGAGTCCAAGCGGACATACACTAAACGAGTTTAGTATAGTCAAAGCGGAGAAGGTGAGGGTAAGAAAACGTCAATGAAGAAAGGCGATGGGTGGTGGGTGAAAATGGATTTGGCGACAAAGGGCAAGTTTTTATAAAAGTTTTTGATTTTTTCTTCTTTTTTTTTTTAGAAAGAGATTTACAGAAATATGTACGGAAATACGGCTTAAGCAATCACAAACAAGATATGCACAATCACACCTAGATCTACGGTCGCCTAGGTCTACTAGGCCTGCTCCTGAACTTGATTTTCGAAGTTAAACAGTGTCGAGAAACAGGCTTAAAAATACACCGATCACGGGGCCAGGTAAGTGCAGAGATAAGGGGAGGTTGTCCAACGCTTTCGCGAAGTTCCTTAATTAAATAACCCTTTCTCTTTCGGCGGTTGCGCCTTTAACACTTTCCTAGACACCCCGTAATCAATATACGGTTAAGCGAGGTTCTAAACACGGTTTATCTTCTCCTAATGAGCGTGAAGTCCTTAGGGCTGAAGTCTAGTATTTTTTAATTTACAATGGACAATGCATATGCTTTAGTGATTTTTGGGGTCCTGGGAAGGGTGATGAAATCCCCACCCAATCTGGATTGGTTTCAAGCCCCTTAAGTCCGTATTAAAGAAATGCAAAGCAATAACAAATCAACTGCAAACAATTTTTATTTGCGGCGCAAAGAATCCTGCACAAGAACAGTTTATTGGAATGGGGAGAAGAGTTTGCGCAAAGAAGCCTGCAGAAAACACAATTCAGTGAAGTTCAGAGGAGTGGAGAGAGGCAGAGAGACTTACAGAGAGAAAAATTGCACCCTGAAGGCACTGAATGGCCGCGGATCCGCGGCCAAACACCTACTTAGGCCGCGGATCCGCGGCTAGGTTGAGGAATTGGGGCTCTGAAATTTTGGGGTGTTCTCTGTTGGGGTTCCTCTGCTTGTCTGAATGTACTGAATCTTGAATGGCTCACTGTATTTGCTCCAGATTTGTACAGTAAACCGGATGCTTCTTTTTGTCCGTCGCGGTGTAGCCGCGAAAATGTGGGTCTATCTTCCCACGTCTTTGGCACTGTACTTGAACTCCGTATTTCCAACGTCTTTGGCGTCGATCTTGAGCTTCGTATTTCCTGCACACTTGCACAAAAACTAATCAAGAATAACAAGATGGTTTCTTTTACAAAGTATATTTTTTTTTCGCTTTTTTTTTATACTTACAAATTAACCCGAAATTACACAAGGAAATAAACTACCGTCTCCCCGGCAACGGCGCCATTTGATTGTTAGGATACGTGCGTGTTCAAGTTCTAGTTTAAATACCGCAATCAAGACGGTTTCGCTTGTAGCTAGCCGGTTGAGTACGGGTCGTCCGCAGGGAGATGGGAGTCCTTTTCAAAGTGTTTTGACGAGTTAAGTTCTGTTTTCAGATTGTGTTGTGGTTATCTCAGTGTTAAGTTGATATTTAAAGAGAGCTTGTTAGGGTTAGGATTAGGTTAGTTTGAGTTAGGAGTCTCCACATCTTTCGTTGCCCCTCTTAAGATCGGTGTTACGGTAATCGGCAACAACGGGGATTAGCACGACTAGGAAGGACTTTTGCGAGTATAAGCTAGGCTTTCCAACGCATAAGTCTTCCTTTTGGTGCTTGTCCGTCCGTTCTTGGCTCTTATCCATAACCTCCGGTTAATTCAACCACAACCGGTCTCACTACGGAATCACCGCTATCATGTAGGATAGGGTGCCGTAAGGAGCGGATTGTGGTTCAATTAACGGGAGTCGATTTAAGTTGTTGGGCAAGGAAAGAGTGAGAGAGATTTCCTTCTCTCAAACTTCCCTTATCCTACCCTAACAAGTATAAAACTACTCACACTTCATAATACGGAAAAATAAAACAAACAAAAGAGGAAGATAGAAAGAAGGAGGCTAGAGGAATACGACTAACTATTTGCGACCTCACCTTGGCGAGGATCAAGCGTAAGTATCATTGTCGTATGAATGATAAAGGAAAAGAGAGAAGAAAGAAACAATCAAACAAATAACAACAACTACTTAACAATTAAAATTACAACAAATTAGGACAAGTAAAGAAAGAGACAAGCATGATAAAAATTGGTCTTCTTTATTCATCACTCTTCACTCAAAAGCTCACTACAAGTTTAATGGAGAAGAGGTGAGAAGAGGAAGAAGAACAAGACTAAAACTAGGCAAAAAATGAGAATACAAAAATTGACCATTCTTTCACAAAATTCTGGGCTATTTATAGGCCAAGAAATGAAACCCTAGGGCAACCACCAGAACCCTGATGCAATGACCAAACTGCCCCCCAAAAGTCTCTGCCTGAACTGCCTGTACGGCCGCGGATCCGCCGCCTATAGCCCCTATGGCCGCGGATCCGCGCCCCTACTGTGGGTTTAGGGTGTGGGCTTCTGAGTGTTTTCCTGGTCTCCTGTCCCCTCTTGTCTGGTGTGGGTATTTTCTGATAATTCTTTCCCATTTCTTCCAGAATTTCTATTGAGCAAAGGAGGACTTTTTTGTGGATGATTGCCTCGAGCTCCGCGTAGATCTCTTGGATTTTGTGCTACCATTGAGCCTTGTGCATGAGAATGACGTTGATTTGACACTTTGTCTTCCTAAACTGGTAACTGGCAGCATACGGATGAAGAGCGGAGACCGTGTTTTTATCTGTGGTTGGCAGGAACCAGATTTTTTCGTGTTTTCCATGAATTTCTCTGTTTGAGAACCGGGAACCTGTATCCTGCAATTGACTAGCAAACACGGCTCAAGAGTATCTACCGATATGCAATGTGATAAAAATTGGGCGGTATGAAAATGCAAAAATCTGATATGAACAGATGGTCTGTCCCACAGCCGTCAGTACGTCATACTTGAGATAGTATGCGGGTGCTCGTTAGGTTACGAGTACACTAGACAGGACTCGTCGGGAACTGTTGGTTGGTACTATACATATCGTCAGTTATCAGTTCCTAGGTGACATGAGTATAGCTTAGTCCGCTGACTTGACACTGTCACTTCACCTCGAGTGTGTTCCCATTGTTCTTAGATTGCTACCCTACCACGGCTCAAATGAGTCGTGCAAACAGATAGCAGTTGGGTGCAGTCCCGAAGCACTTGGAGGCAGTGACGGTTAGACAGGATTCGTCTCTCCCGGTATTGGGGGTTGATATCGCGCTGTGTCTAGGAGAGCCATTACACAAAGTCCCTGGCCAGGGCAAGCGAGATATACTGGTAGCGTTTCCAGTGTTATCTCAGGGTGTTCTGGGCTACACTCCGACATGACTTGTACCGCTATTAGGGGACTGACGTTTACCGCCCCCCTACGCCCACCATGCGATACTCTCAGACGAACAGACCGGACTGTACGGATATTGTCACATTCAGGCTCAGTAGGAGTTCGGATGGGTTCACCTCATCAGTCTTCTTATCGGCATCTACCTGGGGACCGTTACGTACAGCTAGTACAGCTTGCGGCCTGTGGTTAAACCCACTGCCAACGTAGTGTCGAGTCTTTAGAGTCCCACACAGAAGGCTATTCGCCTTTGGGAAAAACTGAGTAGAGGTCGCATGGTTTTGCGACAGGGTTCGTTCACATCCGCGCACTTGTGCACGTTTGGTGTCCGGGCAGTTATTACTAGCGGATTTTGGTTTAAGCCAGATCCTAGTATATGTTTTGGGATTGGTTTTATCTCATTATATTCGTGTTCCTGGGAACACGGATGCGGTTGTGTATGCATAGTTGACAGAAGCAGAGGCAGAGGATTCTCATTAGGGTTATTGACCGTTGACTTTTTCCAAACCCTAATAAGAATGAGGATTATGATTAATAATATTCATTAAGGATTATTGTGCCATGGTTGAGTTGAACTTTTGACTTTTGTTGACTTGTTGACTTTGTTGACCGGTTGACCAAAGTGGACTTGTTGACCATCATTATTTGTTTTCAAAGATGCTTCTTGTTCTTTGCAAAATGCATTTAATGAATGAAATGATAATGGTCATTCATAACTAACCATCACACCTTTTCTTAATTATTATTATTATTATCATAATTCCTAATATGAGAGATATGGTTGTAAAAATTGGATCATTCTCACTTTCTCATTCTCTCTCATTCAAAGCTCACCCTCTTCCTCTCTCTCAAAGCTCTCATGTCTCATGTGTTGAGAAGCATGAGCTATTGAGATAAAACCCTCAAAACTCTTCTCTACTCACTCTAGTGTTCTAGGTCTAGCAAGCCAAGAACTTTAGTTGCCTCTCGGTTAAGGTAGGAGCTCAAGGTAGAGCCTTTCGGGTGGATCCTTCTTCGACAACAAGGAGACTACGAGGTGGTGCCGTTCCAACCACTCCAAGGAGCAAGAAGAGAAGGAGTTCAAGACCTAGGTATAACCCTCTAACATAGTAGTTAAACTTTTAGTTAGTTTGCTAGGTTTTTGTTTAGCAAAGATCCTGTTTTCTAGTCCATGTTACTTTGCCATAAAAAGTCGTTTTTTACCGTTTCCGCATCCCCGTAAGAACCGAGACGGGTAACGTGGACTTACAGCGGTATCAGAGCCTAGCTAAATAACAGCTAGCATGTTAGCAAAGTATTTAGAATTTCGATCGGAGAAAAAATCGCAAAACACGTCCGAAAACATAACTTTCTGCCGATTTTTAAAACTGCTCAAAAAATAATTCCACACATCTAAAAAATCGGCTCAGGGTTTTGTAGGAACACACAGCAAAAACGAGCCGCTGACTCGGTCAACGCGACGCGGAACCGCGGCGAAGTTCTGTACGTGGGGCCTACTTCGGGATGTTTTGTCGACCGGAATTTTAAACATGTTAGTTTATAGTACTTACATTATATCTCCGACCGTGAATGTCATTCGAGCGGTAAATCGTGTCTAATTGCTATAGTCCTTTTAGACGGGTTTGCGAACGTGACATTCGCGTTGATGTTCTGTGTTGTGCTGTGATATTATGGATTTGTCGTGGTGGATAGCTGTGTGCAATGGTAGTGTAGTTTGGATTTATTTATAATTTTGATATTGCGGTGCGTGCGTCCAACATGTGGACTGCCGTCACTGCCTGTTTGTATAATATTCTTTTAGGGCACGACCGGGCTGAGGTCAATGTACCCGTTGTACATATTTTTCATTTCTGTACTAGGTTTACCCCGCGACGGAGTGCACGGATAGCCGGGTTCTGGAAGGCAACGGGTCCGCATCTCATGGCTTTGAGAGGCAGAGGGCCTCACTCTAGAATTGGCAGACTATTCGCCGCACTCGTAGGGGGTACAGGTTGACCCAAGGAGGGGTTCTCAAGTTACCGGATTCCGTGAAGTGCAGGGTGGTCCATTCACTTTGCTGTAGGGGGCTGCCTCGCTTCAGGTTTTGGCGGGTAACTTGCCGCACCCGTAGGGGTCTAGGTTTCATTGCATAGGCTATCCACACGACCAGGGGAACATCGGGTTTTAGTAGCGGCTCTGTGAAACTCAGGGATCCCAGATTATCTGTATTGTTCTGTGACGCCTATTACTTTTCTGTAATGTTGCATTTATCACGCCTGGAGTGATTATTGTATATTGGTATATATACTAGTAGATGTTGTATATGTTTTACACCCGCTCTAGTCCAGTTCCCGCTCTGTCGTTAGTTAAGTAACCTAACGGGTGATGACGGGACCCAGTGACGAATGCGGATGGTAGATACGTACATTTTATTTTCGTTCTTTTCTGGTATGATTAATTAATGGGACTGCGTTGATTTTGATCAATGCAAGGAAAACAAACCTGTTTGACGTTGTTGGAATAGTTTTCAAAAAGGTGTTATTATAAGGACGTTTTCTTTTGTTTTGCACAGTGGTATTCAGTTGGGATATCCTGCACCTCATTCGACGAGGCAAGGGCCGAGATTCCTTCACCGGGAGTGACCCCTTGGGCAGAAGTTTGCGTCAGGGTAATAACTTCACTATAGTCGATTAGTTGTTGCTTTGCATCGCGGTATTCAGTTGGAATATCCTGCACCTCATTCTACGGGAAAAGAGCCGAGAACCCTTCACCGAGAGTGACCTCTTCGGCAAAGGTTTTCGCCACTATATATTTGTAAAAAGCTATCAGGTTCCTTCAACGAGATCAAGTTCATTACGTTAAAAGTTTTTCGCCAAAAACCAGCCGTAGCCCTCCGTCGTTTTAGACGGGTAGCACGTAGTATTCATGCTATGTTTGTTGGCCTTCGTCAAGGCATAGTGGATGGTAGCTGCTTGTTACCTTTCTGTTGCATAGATAGATGAGTTGGTTTGGGACAGTCATTCTGCCATTTGGCCAAAGTCAGGGGTATATACGGGTGGGTTCAAATTGACAAGATAATGACGGGTAGAACTTGACATGTGACTTATGATTTGTTGGCCTTCGTCAAGGTCATAAGAGCATGGGGTAAAAATCCATATCGGGAGTTTCTAAAGAAACTGAAACTTGCCAGGCATGCGCATACCTTCTGGAGTGTGATAACGTCAGTGGATTCCTTCACGTTATCATGCGATGAGAGTTGGATCCCAATTCCCACTGATGAGTTGGTTTACTCTTCAGGTCATCCCGACTAATTCTTCTTTCAGGTTTGGAAGAGAATTTGACAGTACAGTGGGAGGTTTTCTGATTAGATAAAGTGATAACCATTCTGATCTAGGTTAGAGTGCACGCACAGTGTTTCTTTTCTCTCTCTCTTCGGCAGCGACCATTGACCAACCCTAGACTATGACTCAGTGACCAAGTTGACCGAACTTTCTTAAAATACTGGCTTTTGGATTGTCTTAGTTGCATAAGTCATTGCCACTCCTTCTTTTACCCTTTGCATTTCTCCAGAACACCTCATATTACTACGAACATCCACTTCTATTGGATAAATACATCGTATGGTTATATACGAACTCGAAGGGACTTCTTCGAGGATGGATTCAGGTTCAGGAGAAATTGAATTGGTTTATTCAGTTGTCTTTTATCATCACCTTCTCTCAGGTTGCGAGGGCTCCTTGGTTTAGGAGAGTACACCTATTATGCTTATTGGATAGTGTTCTTCCAAACCATAGGCAGGTGCCGAAAGGTAGGAGTGAAGAAAACCAATTAGCCTAAGTAGGGTGTACAGAAGGTAATAAGTAAAGACAAAATAAAGGGATTGGAAAGAGAGCAAAGTAAATTGCGACTGCTATCATTCACGACCAAACCGCGTACTTTCTCGCCACTCCTACTTCACCTTTGCTTTTTTCCCCAGTTCGGGAGAAATAGAATAATGTATTATTCAGTTGTCTTTTATCATCACCTTCTCTCAAGTTACGAGTACTCCTATAATTAGGAGAGTACACCTATTATGCTTACTAGATAGTCTTCTTCCAAACCATAGGCTGGTGCCGAACGGTAGAGAAGGAAGAAAACCACCTAGCCTAAAGGGGTGTATAGAAGGTAATGAATAAAGACAAATAAAAGGATTTGGAGAGATGGCAAAGAAATATACGGTTATAGTCATGAATTTGATTATGGAAGAGGCATTACTAAGAATACCAAGTTACCCCTACGAAACATTTTCATGTTTCAGTTTCACTGTGCATTGTTAAAGGAAAACTAATTTCCCGATTAGATACTTACTCCAGGGTATGTATTTACCAGGTATGATTCTCACATCTGTATGGTTTTTCAGATGATGAGTGGGAGTAAGTTATTGGGAATTAGGTGATATTTGAGGAAATCGCTTGGGTTTTTGCCGGACGACAAGTATTTGGTTTTGAGTATCCGTTGTTGTGCACCAATTTCAAACTAATATATCTGTACGTTTATTTTTATAAAGTGAGATATAACTTTTTGAAATTATGTCCGTGACATTTACCTATATCAGTTGACGATTGGGTAAGGAGCATTGAACAGCAGAGTAGTTCTTAACCATAAGTACAGTTTTCAACCTACGATGCACAGTTTTTGAGTTATTCGACTCAGGGGACTCATACAGAGTATTGTATGGTGTCCAGTGTCCATCAGGACAAAAGGGTTGGTCCTCGTACTATGTTCTATTTACTCGTGACTTCTCTAGTTTTTAGACAAGTGTTTCGTAGAAATACAAAGTCTAAGTTTTGAGAAGTTGTGGGTATAAGAATAAATTAGAAAACCAGGTGTCGCAAGTATCGGGATTCTTCAAGGTGAACGAAGATGTAGATACTTGTGATTGGTATTCAGTTGATAGTAATGGTTTTGAGAAACTTGTTCTCTTTCAGGTTACTCATAATTGGATGCATTCCTAAGTTGAGTAATGCTGATTAGCCTCTTTCCATTAAGTTGATATGCACTGGAGACAGCTGCATAATTTGAATCTGGTTCCAATTAAATGTTAGTTATATGTATGCCCTAGAGGCCATTACTATACATACGATGTATATAGTAATGGATGCTTGGACATATATAGGGAGGACTTTCTTGCTCGACATGATAGTATTGTAGGGTTCCTAGGCACTCTCAAAAGGTCTCACAAGGCATCAACCATGCCAATTTCAAATTTTACAAGTGCCGAGAAACTCTAATACGGATCGTTAACTAGAATTTTAGGCGAAACATTAAACTAGTTAACAACTTAACTAAAGATAAGAAGCTAGTAGATCCGGTTATCCACTTCCTTAGCTCCACGTAGTCATCCCCTCGCTGTCCATCTCGAATCCCGGACTCTTGCATCGGCTTCATCGGAGAAAATGAGCGGACTAGTCGTCGGCTACGATGCCGAAGATGATCTACGTCGAGGTTACACAAGATCAAGCTCCAACTTCACCAAGTTGTTGTTAGTTGTATGTATGCCCTAGAGGCCAGTATTGTACAGATGATGTATATTATATTGGATGCTTGGACATATATAGAGATGACTTTCTTGCTCGATATGATAGTATGCTATCTGGTTACTCTTTATCTTAACATGTACACTTGTCTCTTTATACTGTCTTATAGTTACATGTTGGTAAAGCCCTTAGGATGTGTACTTGACTACCTGGACTATGATGCAGATCATACTAGTGGGGATATGGTAGTCCATAGGTACATCCTTCAAGGTCCCTAGTCGTGGGTATATCGAGACGTGGCATCGATATACCAGTGTAGACTAGCGTATACGCTTCTCGACCCATGAGGTGGGCGATGGATGATCCCATATCCATTGGTGTTTGGCATCAGAGATGGTATACGGGTGCTCAGTGGAGACTGGGTACACTGGACGGACTCGCCGAGAACTCCCAGATGGTATTATACCTCACGTCAGATGGCAGTTCTCAGGTGACACTTGTGCAGGTTAGTCTGTAGACCCGAGATCGTCATAGAGTCTTGTGTGATTCCCACTGTGCTTTGATCTCCACCTTACCACGTCCATGAGGGCATGCAAAACGGTGGTCTTTGGGTACAGTCCCGAGTCACATGTATTTATTTGGAAATGATTTAGATAAGAATGGTGGCTTTATTTGTTTTTAGTTGAAGCTTCATGAAACTTTGACTTCTTAACCATTCTTGTCTTCATGCTTAACCCTAACCCATCCAAGTAACCATGGTCTATTCTCTACACTTAACCTTAGTTAGCTTATGATAAGTATTGATTTATTTTCATTTTAATTCAACACTTATCATATTCTTTCTTCTTCTTGATCATCTTCTTCTTCAAGAAAAGCTTAAGTCCATCAATGGCAACTTGAGCTAAAGTGAGAGAAATCCAATTCTAAAGTGAACCCACCTCCTATTTCTTCACCCTCTACCTCTTGCCAAGTCGTTTTGGGTATTTTCTTCATAAGTTTCACAACTTTGTAAAGTCGGAGCTTGAACTTGTGATGCCTCGACGTAGATCATCTTCGGCACGAAGCCGACGACCTAGTCCGCCCATTTCTCCGATCAAGCCGACGATTGAGTCCGGGATTCGAGATGGACAGCGAGAGGACTCCTACGTGGAGCTAAGGAAGTGGAGAACCGGATCTACAAAGGTTGTAGCCTCTCTCCTTTAGTTAAGATGTTAACTAGTTTCGTTTATCGCCTAAATTTCTAGTCAACGATCCGTATTAGGGTTTCTCGGCACCCATAAAATTTGAAATTGGCATGGTTGATGCCTTGTGAGACCTCTATTGTGTGCCTAGGAACCTTACAGTGGTATCAGAGACTAGCTAGAGCCTTAGGCGAAGTCTAGACGACGTTTGAAACCCGAACGAACCCGAAACCCTAAAACCCAAGTGCTCTCTGGACTTTTTCTAAAATCTGGGTTTTTTCCAAATTAAAAATATGCAGAAAACTCAGCAGGGAATTCTAAGAATTACGGCGTAAAATTTATTTCATGATCCCTCGAATGAGCGGCGGAACCGCGGCATAAACCTAGCTTATGCGGCGGTTCCGCGGCTAAAGTATGACGTCAGCCCTAACAATTTGCACAGTAGTTCCTAATCAACAGTGCTGAGTTCTCTAGGTATTTTTAAATTTTATTCAAGAGTTGAATTTTCTGGGGCTGTTTTGGGGATTCGGTGTTTCGATCGGAGTATCAGATTTTGTCTTTGTGGCTTTCCGGATAATTTTTTTAGAATATGTTAAAAAGTTCGACCGGATATAAATACCCAATTTTTCCCCTGTCGGGAAATTTCCAAGAGTTGGATTTTTCCGTAGTTTAACGACGTTCTAAGTAGTGCAAGTAACGCGATGGACCTTCTAGAAGACAACAAACCTTAACTCGATTATGTGACCGTCTTGAACTGCCCTTTGAACCTTCGGGTTTGGGGCAGTACGGCGTGCCACATGTGAGGCGTTGGCTTGACCCTTCTACGGCTGGACCGTTGGTACTGAGGCACGAACTGAATGTTGTTAGACTTATTTCATGTGTTGAGCTGTATCGGGAAAACTTGGGTATTCGACTGTTCGATCGGAAAGTTTAACATTTTCTGTTTATCTGGAATGTGATACAATAATTGGAATTCACAAACAGTTATGAGATAACTGAATGAATGTTATAAATCTAGCGGTTTAGTTTCACTTGATATTGAAAAGAGTTTTCGATAATGAGACTAAAATGCGGGGTTTGTAACTGTTAGGCATGTGATGTCTAAGTATTTCATCTGATTAGGCATGTGATGTCTAAAGAGGTTGCGGATTCCAACTGTTGTAGTTTTACACTTTCTTTTCTGTGACCGTAAGTGTAGTATGTTCATATCGCCGGTTTCGTTGCTATATGTTAACGACAATTGGGATGCGCATATTTACTTATGTTGATGACATGTGATGTTATGTGTTGCTAGATATGTTATATTGGATCGTCGTGTTCGAGTAGCCGGGGTTTTTTTTATGTGAGATGAGTGTTTTTCATTTTCATTCATGTAAAAACTTGTATGTAATATTCTTTTATTTGGGGCACTTCCAGGTTGCGGAAGTTGTCACCTTTTGTATATTATTTACTTTTCCGCATTAGGATAGACCCAAGGAGGGGAGCACAAGTAACCGGGTTCTGGGGTCCAGTGGGAGACCAACTCGAGGAGTCGAGTCCGGGTCTCCTAACCCCAGAATTGGCAGGGTTGCTTGCCGCTCTCGTAGGGGTCTAGGGGTGTGGGATTGGCTATTCGTCACGACCGTGGAATCCGTGTTTTATACTGGCTCGTATTGAAAACACGGACGTCCTAGTATATCCAATGTTTCATATGTTTCTTCTGCTGCGATATCTGTGATGTGATCATGTGATGTTCTGTGATAGATACAGTATATAGTATATATGATATATTATATAGACGTTACTTATGTTTTGCACCCGCACTAGCCCTGCCCTACTCTGTCGTTAGTTACCTAACCTAACGATGCACGAGGGGACATCGAGGCGAATGCGGATGGCATAAGTGTACGTCGTATTTATCTATGATGTTTAGGTACTTAAATGATGGGACTTCATTAATGTGATTAATGAAAGAAAAGAAACCTAAGATGTTGTAGAATCAAATTTTAAACAAAACAGGTAGCTACAGTTCTTGCTTTGCATAGCGGTATATATGATATACCCTGCACCTTATTCGATGAGGAAAGGACCGAGATCCCTTCACCGGGAGTGACTCCTTTAGCAATAACTGGCACATGCTACACACTCGGTTTGACTTTTGATTGCTTCTATAGTTTCTGCTTTGCACAGTGATATATATGATATATCCCGCACCTCATTCGACGAGGAAAGGGCCGACGATCCCTTCACCGGGAGTGACCCCTTTAGGAAAACTAGAAAAGCCTCGAAATCACTCCATTTCAAAATTTCATTTGATTCTACAACGATATCAAGTTCATTACGCAATAGGTTTTCAGAAAAACCTGTCGTAGCCCTCCGTCATTTCAGATAAGTTACATATAGTATTCGTGCTACATTTGTTGGCTTTCGTCAAGGTGTACTGTGCGGTAGCTATGTGTTGTTTATCTGCTGCATATGATGCGACTGGATTAGGGTAGTCATACGGCTTTGTTGGCTTTCGTCAAGGGTCGTGCGGGTGGGTTTAATTCAGTCAAGAAATGTACGGGTTGAACTTGACTAGCGGGCTGTGGTTTGTTGGCTTTCGTCAAGGTCATAGCACGCTAGGGGCAAAAGCATTATCGGGAATTTCAAGTGTTGAAATTTGCAATGAGATTGCATACCTTCTATGAGATAGTTGGATCCCGATACCCACTGCGAGTAAGAGTTACTCCTGGGAGAGTTTTACACACTACAATTAGCCGATCAAGTAGGTGTCTAGAAAGGTGTCAACGGGGTTACGCCTCTGGGAAAACGAGGTTTACATTAATTAGGTCCGTGCAAAAGCACGGGGAACCTCCCTCAAAGTACCGACACTGGCCTGGCTGAAAGATCGACAAATTTGTAGGGTGTAATTAATCCCGGCTAGTCTTTCCTTTTAGGGTTTGAAGGAAGATTTGATAAAAACTAGTGGGAGCCATCCTGATTAGATAAGATAATAACCAATCTGATCTTGCAAGAGCATACGCTAAAGTGTTTTCTTCTCTCTCTCTCCAGGTAGCGACAATTTCATGCCCTAACAAAGATAATAATATAGATGTATTGACCAAACCCGCATGTTATACTGTGCAGGGGAACGTTGGTTCCGTTCTTTCTTATAAGAGTTATAGGAATGAACAGGATATAGGGGAATACCAGGATTCCCATGCCACCCGAATGAAGAAAGTACATGATGATGCATTTTCTTCGGGTGTGTTCGTTACAGAGAACTGTTTCTCCATTTGCTCTACGTCCTGGGTATTAGATACCGGGTCAGGATCCCATATATGTAATCAGTTACATGGGCTTAGAAAAGGTAGAGAACTTGGAGAAGGTGATAAAGACATTAGGGTTGGAAATGGTGCAATTGTTGCAGCTAAGACTGTCGGGGAATATCACCTTGTGTTACCAACTGGTAATACATTGGTTCTGAACGAATGCTATTACATGCCGAACCTGATATGCAACATTATATCAGTTTCTTTATTAAGTAAAGAGGGATATAATTTTGTATTACAGGACAATGTTATGAACATTTTCCGTAACCAAAAGTTGGTTGGATCAGGCACGTTGTGCAATGGCATTTATGTTCTAAATCAATCAACAGTTCTGAGCATAACAAACACACACAAGAGGAAGAGTTCAGAACTGAACGAATCCTTCTTGTGGCATTGTAGACTGGGTCACATCAATGCGACACGATTAGCTAAGTTGCATAAGGATGGATATTTAAATCCGTTTGAATTTTCATCTTATGACACTTGCTAATCATGTCTCAAAGGCAAGATGACCAAAGCTCCGTTTACGGGACACGGAGAAAGAGTTACCGAACTCTTGGGACTGATACATAGTGATGTATGCGGTCCCATGTCTACACATGCCAGGGATGGTTCTTCGTACTTCATTACATTCACTGACGATCTCTCTAGATTCGGATATGTGTTCCTGATGAAACACAAATCAGAAGCTTTTGAGAAATTTAGAGAATATAAACAAGAAGTCGAGAACCAAACCGGAAAAAGTATTAAAATCCTACGATCTGATCGAGGAGGTGAATACTTGAGCATTGAATTCCTGGACTTTCTAAAAGAGAATGGGATTCTCTCTCAGCTAACTCCTCCATATACACCACAGCACAACGGTGTATCAGAACGGAGGAACCGCACCCTATTAGATATGGTGCGCTCTATGATGAGTGTAGCTGAGTTATCTGTTTCCTTCTGGGGATATGTACTGGAAACAGCAGCATACCTACTGAATAGGGTTCCCACCAAATCTGTGCCTACCACACCATATGAGATATGGGAAGGGAAGAGACCATATCTTAATTTTATAAAGATTTGGGGTTGCCCGGCCTATGTCAAAAGACAAAAACCGGACAAACTCGAGGCAAGATCTGTTTTGTGTAAATTTGTTGGATATCCCAAACATTCGCGAGGGTATATCTTCTACCACAGTGAGGAACAAAGAGTATTTGTTGCTCAACATGCCACCTTTTTAGAAAAGAAATTTCTTGCAAAAGAAATTAGTGGCTCTAAGGTAGAACTGGAAGAGGTTCCAGCTGAACAAAACACAACAGAAGATTTAGTGGAACCAGAGCATTCAGTAGCTTCCGACGAACCTCAGCCTCTCCGCCGATCTAGTAGGGTTCCTCGCCCACCTGAGAGATACTACGGTTTTCTCATGGATGGTGGGAGCGAGGATTGCATCATGGAGGATGATGACCCAACTAGCTTCGAGCAGGCCATCACGAGTGGGGACTCAGTGAAATGGCTGGATGCTATGCGGTCCGAGATGGAATCCATGTACACCAACAAAGTATGGACTTTGGAAGTTGCTCCTGAAGGGGTAAAACCCATTGGGAGCAAGTGGATCTTCAAGAAGAAAATTGGTGTAGATGGGAAAGTGGAGACTTTCAAAGCTAGACTTGTTGCAAAAGGTTTTCGTCAAAGACCAGGTGTGGACTATGACGAAACCTTTTCTCCAGTGGCTATGCTTAAATCCATCCGGATCATGCTTGCCATCGCTGCATATCATGATTACGAAATCTGGCAAATGGATGTTAAGACCGCCTTTCTAAATGGTGATTTAGAAGAGTGCATGTATATGACTCAGCCAGAGGGCTTCGTAGATAGAGGGAGCAGCGGGAAGGTGTGCAAGCTGCTTAAATCCATTTATGGATTAAAGCATGCATCGCGGAGTTGGAACATCTGTCTGCTTTGACGTCGTTATCAAAGAGTTTGATTTCGTCAAAAATCCAGATGAACCTTGTATCTACAAGAAGGTGGCAGAGAGTAAGGTTGTCTTCCTCGTATTGTACGTGGACGACATACTCTTGATAGGAAATGATATTCCTATGCTGCAATCGGTCAAGCTCTTCTTATCACAAAGATTCTCAATGAAAGATCTTGGTGATGCCTTCTGCATACTGGGGATCAGGATCTATAGAGATAGATCCAAAAGGATACTGGGATTGTCCCAATCCAGGTACATTGACACCATACTAAAGAGATTTAGTATGGAAGAATCCAAGCGTGGGAACTTGCCCACGATCTCTGGAGTCACTCTCTCCAAAGAGATGTCTCCCAAGACTGATTTGGAGAGAGCTCGCATGCAAGGGATACCCTATGCTTCGGCAGTAGGCTCTATCATGTACGCGATGCTATGTACCAGACCCGATGTAGCATACTCACAAAGTGTAGTGAGCAGGTATCAAGCCGATCCTGGAGAGAATCACTGGACAGCTGTGAAGAGCATTCTCAAGTACTTGCGAAGGACTAAAGAGATGCTCTTGGTGTATGGTAACGGAGAACTCCAAGTGGAGTCCTTTACCGATTCGAGCTTCCAGAGTGATAAGGACGACTCTAAGTCGCAGTCGGGTTTTGTCTTTACCCTTTACGGAGGGGCGGTTAGCTGGAAGAGTTCCAAGTAGGAAACCGTGGCAGACTCGACGATGGAGGCTGAATACATCGCTGCCAATGATGCTGCCAAAGAGGCTGTCTGGATCAAGAAGTTCATTACTGAACTTGGTGTGGTTCCATCCATTGAGCATCCAATACCTTTGTATTGCGATAACAATGGAGCGGTGGCTTTGGCCAAGGAACCCAGGTCCCATCAGCGATCCAGGCATATTCTAAGGCGGTATCACCTGATCCGGGAGATAGTTGATCGCCGGGAGATCGAGGTCAGGAGGGTTGACACGAAGAACAACACGGCGGATCCACTCACGAAGGCCATTCCCCAGATACAGTTTGAGAGACTCTTCGGGATGCTCGGTATGCGATACTACAGCAGCTGGCCCTAGTGCAAGTGGGAGATTGTTAGTTGTATGTATGCCCTAGAGGCCAGTATTGTACAGATGATGTATATTATATTGGATGCTTGGACATATATAGAGATGACTTTCTTGCTCGATATGATAGTATGCTATCTGGTTACTCTTTATCTTAACATGTACACTTGTCTCTTTATACTATCTTATAGTTACATGTTGGTAAAGCCCTTAGGATGTGTACTTGACTACCTGGACTATGATGCAGATCATCCTAGTGGGGACATGGTAGTCCATAGGTACATCCTTCAAGGTCCCTAGTCATGGGTATATCGAGACGGGGCATCGATATACCAGTGTAGACTAGCGTATACGCTTCTCGACCCATGAGATGGGCGATGGATGATCCCATATCCATTGGTGTTTGACATCAGAGATGGTATACGGGTGCTCAGTGGAGACTGGGTACACTGGACGGACTCGCCGAGAACTCCCATATGGTATTATACCTCACGTCAGATGGCAGTTCTTAGGTGACACTTGTGCAGGTTAGTCTGTAGACCCGAGATCGTCATAGAGTCTTGTGTGATTCCCACTGTGCTTTGATCTCCACCTTACCATGTCCATGAGGGCGTGCAAAACGGTGGTCTTTGGGTACAGTCCCGAGTCACATGGAGGCAATGAGCGATAGGAGGGGTTTCGTCTCTCCCGGTATTGGGGGTTGATGTTGCGCTGTGCTCGATTGGCCGTAACAGGGAAGTCCCTGGCCTGGGCTGATCAGAGATTTGCTGGTAAGTGTTACCAGTAGTTTCTCGACCCGTTATGAGCCTCACATCGGCACGACTTATCGATTATTGGGGTCTGACGTATACCACCCCTAGACTTGATATGCGACATATCAGACGAACAGACCGGACTGTACGATAAGTGTTACTGGTTGGATTCACAGGAGTGTGAGCGGGCTAGCTCGTCGATCTTCTGATCGCTCAATACCCGGATGGCCGTTACGTTTAGCAGACCGCTTGCGGCTTGTGGGTGCTTGATATGATCATCATCTGCTACCGGCGTATTGACGAGTCTTTAGAGTCCTACACAGAGGTTTCCTGGCTCAAGCGAAACGAAATAGGAGTGCATATGAGATATGTGCAGGACCGAGAATGATGTGTGTATGTGATACCGTATTCCATTCTCGCGATGGATGTATCGATTGGTTATATTCGATATAACCTAGATATCGAATCAAGGATTAATTCGATAAGACGATACATAGGATACTAGTCGGTTATATGCGATATGACCGGATCGTTAAATCAAGTGTTGATTTAATGATTTAATGTATAATTATATATTTGATATATTACTTTGCATTAACTAGTACTGATTCACTTTAAATGGATTTTCTCACTTGATGTGCAAGAAGTATATGTGATATACTTTTGTGCACATATTTGTATCATGTTTGATGATACTTGATCATATAGTTAAGTGTATAGAATTAAACCATGGTTAATTTGATAATTAGGGTTTTGCATATTCATTTATTTATTTATTTGTTCATTTATTTATTTGGAAATGATTTAGATAAGAATGGTGGCTTTATTTGTTTTTAGTTGAAGCTTCATGAAGCTTTGACTTCTTAACCATTCTTGTCTTCATGCTTAACTCTAACCCATCCAAGTAACCATGGTCTATTCTCTACACTTAACCTTAGTTAGCTTATGATAAGTATTGATTTATTTTCATTTTAATTCAACACTTATCATATTCTTTCTTCTTCTTGATCATCTTCTTCTTCAAGAAAAGCTTAAGTCCATCAATGGCAACTTGAGCTAAAGTGAGAGAAATCCAATTCTAAAGTGAACCCACCTCCTATTTCTTCACCCTCTACCTCTTGCCAAGTCGTTTTGGGTGTTTTCTTCACAAGTTTCACAACTTTGTGAAGTCGGAGCTTGAACTTGTGATGCCTCGACGTATATCATCTTCGGCACGAAGCCGACGACCTAGTCCGCCCATTTCTCCGATCAAGCCGACGATTGAGTCCGGGATTCGAGATGGACAGCGAGAGGACGCCTATGTGGAGCTAAGGAAGTGGAGAACCGGATCTACAAAGGTTGTAGCCTCTCTCCTTTAGTTAAGATGTTAACTAGTTTCGTTTATCGCCTAAATTTCTAGTCAACGATCCGTATTAGGGTTTCTCGGCACCCATAAAATTTGAAATTGGCATGGTTGATGCCTTGTGAGACCTCTATTGTGTGCCTAGGAACCTTACAGTGGTATCAGAGACTAGCTAGAGCCTTAGGCGAAGTCTAGACGACGTTTGAAACCCGAACGAACCCGAAACCCTAAAACCCAAGTGCTCTCTGGACTTTTTCTAAAATCTGGGTTTTTTCCAAATTAAAAATATGCAGAAAACTCAGCAGGGAATTCTAAGAATTACGGCGTAAAATTTATTTCATGATCCCTCGAATGAGCGGCGGAACCGCGGCATAAACCTAGCTTATGCGGCGGTTCCGCGGCTAAAGTATGACGTCAGCCCTAACAATTTGCACAGTAGTTCCTAATCAACAGTGCTGAGTTCTCTGGGTATTTTTAAATTTTATTCAAGAGTTGAATTTTCTGGGGCTGTTTTGGGGATTCGGAGTATCAGATTTTGTCTTTGTGGCTTTCCGGATAATTTTTTTAGAATATGTTAAAAAGTTCGACCGGATATAAATACCCAATTTTTCCCCTGTCGGGAAATTTCCAAGAGTTGGATTTTTCCGTAGTTTAACGACGTTCTAAGTAGTGCAAGTAACGCGATGGACCTTCTAGAAGAAAACAAACCTTAACTCGATTATGTGACCGTCTTGAACTGCCCTTTGAACCTTCGGGTTTGGGGCAGTACGGCGTGCCACATGTGAGGCGTTGGCTTGACCCTTCTACGGCTGGACCGTTGGTACTGAGGCACGAACTGAATGTTGTTAGACTTATTTCATGTGTTGAGCTGTATCGGGAAAACTTGGGTATTCGACTGTTCGATCGGAAAGTTTAACATTTTCTGTTTATCTGGAATGTGATACAATAATTGGAATTCACAAACAGTTATGAGATAACTGAATGAATGTTATAAATCTAGCGGTTTAGTTTCACTTGATATTGAAAAGAGTTTTCGATAATGAGACTAAAATGCGGGGTTTGTAACTGTTAGGCATGTGATGTCTAAGTATTTCATCTGATTAGGCATGTGATGTCTAAAGAGGTTGCGGATTCCAACTGTTGTAGTTATACACTTTTTTTTCTGTGACCGTAAGTGTAGTATGTTCATATCGCCGGTTTCGTTGCTATATGTCAACGACAATTGGGATGCGCATATTTACTTACGTTGATGACATGTGATGTTATGTGTTGCTAGATATGTTATATTGGATCGTCGTGTTCGAATAGCCGGGGTTTTTTTTATGTGAGATGGGTGTTTTTCATTTTCATTCATGTAAAAACTTGTATGTAATATTCTTTTATTTGGGGCACTTCCAGGTTGCGGAAGTTGTCACCTTTTGTATATTATTTACTTTTCCGCATTAGGATAGACTCAAGGAGGGGAGCACAAGTAACCGGGTTCTGGGGTCCAGTGGGAGACCAAGCTTTCTTTCTTGATGAAGATGATGAAGAAGAAGAAAGAATATGATAAGTGTTGCTTTTAAAATGAAAATAAAATCAATACTTATCATATGCTAACCATGGTAAAGTGTAGAGAATAGATCATGGTTAGTTAGAATGGTTAGGGTTAAGGATGAAGACAAAATGGTAACTAAGTCAAACCTTCATGAAGCTTCAACTAAATACAAAGAAAGCCACCATTTTTCTTCATAATCCTTTCCAAAATCAATAAATAAATAAATGAGTAATAAAAAGGAAACCCTAACCATTACACAACCATGGTTTAATCTTTACACAAAACACAAGTTAGCATGCAACATCAAACATCATACAATCAAGTGCACACAAAATATATCACATATACAATGTGTTTTTCAAGTGAGAAAATCCCTTTAAAGTGAACCAATACTAGTTAATGTAAAGTAATATATCAAATATATAATTATACATTAAATCATTAAATCAACACTTGATTTAACGATCCGGTCACGTCGCACATAACCGACTAGTATACAATGCATCTATTTATCGAATCAACGATTCGATAACTAGGTTATATCGCATACAACCAATCGAAACATTCATCGTGAGAATGAAATACGGTATCACATACTCGCATTATTCTCGGTCCCGCACATATCTCATATGCGCTCCTATTTCGTTTCGCTTGAGCCAGGAAACCCCTGTGTAGGACTCTTAAGACTCGTCAATACACCGGTAGCAGATGATGATCATATCAAGCACCCACAAGCCGCAAGCGGTCTGCTAAACGTAACGGCCACCCGGGTATTGAGCGATCAGAAGATCGACGAGCTAGCCCGCTCACACTCCTGTGAATCCAACCAGTAACACTTACCGTACAGTCTGGTCTGTTCGTCTGATATGTCGCATATCAAGTCTAGGGGTGGTAAACGTCAGACCCCAATAACCGATAAGTCGTGCCGATGTGAGGCTCATAACGGGTCGAGAAACTACTGGTAACACTTACCAGCAAATCTCTGATCAGCCCTGGCCAGGGACTTCCCTGTTTCGGCCAATCGAACACAGCGCAACATCAACCCCCAATACCGGGAGAGACGAAACCCCTCCTATCGCTCATTGCCTCCATGTGACTCGGGACTGTACCCAAAGACCACCATTTTGCACGCCCTCATGGACGTGGTAAGGTGGAGATCAAAGCACAGTGGGAATCACACAAGACTCTATGACGATCTCGGGTCTACAGACTAACCTGCACAAGTGTCACCTGAGAACTGCCATCTGACGTGAGGTATAATACCATCTGGGAGTTCTCGGCGAGTCCGTCCAGTGTACCCAGTCTCCACTGAGCACCCGTATACCATCTCTGATGTCAAACACCAATGGATATGGGATCATCCATCGCCCATCTCATGGGTCGAGAAGAGTATACGCTAGTCTACACTGGTATATCGATGCCCCGTCTCGATACACCCACGATTAGGGACCTTGAAGGATGTACCTATGGACTACCATGTCCCCACTAGTATGATCTGCATCATAGTCCAGGTAGTCAAGTACACATCCTAAAGGCTTTACCAACATGTAACTATAAAACAGTTTAAAAAGACAAGTGTACATGTTAAGATAAAGAGCAACCAGATAGCATACTATCATATGGAGCAAGAAAGTCATCTCTATATATGTCCAAGCATCCAATATAATATACATCATCTGTACAATACTGGCCTCTAGGGCATACATACAACTAACAAGTATGCTATCTGGTTGTACTTTATCTTAACATGTACTCTGATTGTCTCTATGTTACATGTTGATAAAGCCCTTAGGATATGTACTCGACTACTGGGACTATGATGAGATCATACTAGTGGGGCCACGGTAGTCGACGAGTACATCCTATAACTGTTCCTAGTCGAGGGTGTATCGAGACAGGGCATCGACGCACCACAGTAGACTAGCGTATACACATTTTGACCCATATGATGGGCGATGGATGATCCCATATCCATCGGTGTTTGACATCAAGGATGGTGTACGGGTGCTCAGTAGAGACTGGGTACACTGGACGGACTCGCCAAGAACTCCCAGATGGTATTATACCTCACGTTAGATGGCAGTTCTCTGGTGACACTGGTACATGTTAGTCTGTAGACCCGAGATCGTTATAGAGTCTTTTATGATTCCCACTGTGCTTTGATTTCCATCATACCATGTCCAAGAGGGCGTGCAAAAAGGTGTCTTTTGGGTATAGTCCCGAATCATATGGAGGTAATGAGCGATAGGAGGGGATTCGTCTCTCCCGGTATAGGGAGTTGATGTTGCGTTGTGTTCGATTGGCTATAACTGGAAATCCCTGGCCAGGGTTGTTGAGATTTACTGGTAAGAGTTATCAGTAGTTTCTCGAACTGTTATAGACCTCATATCGACATGACTTATCAAGCTACTGGGGTCTGACGTTTACCACCTCTAGGCGAGATATGAGACATATCAGAGGAAGAGAACGGACTGTACGGGAGTGTTACTGATTGGATTCGCAGGAGAATGTACAGGCTTGCTTGTTGATCTTCTGATCGCTCAATACCTGGGTGGCTGTTACGTTTAGCTGACCGCTTGCAGCTTGTGGGTGTTTGATATGATCATCACCTACTGCCGGCGTATTGACGATTCTTTAGAGTCCTACACAGAGGTTTCTTGGCTCAGGCAAAACGTAGTAGGGGAACGCATATGATATGCGAGGGACCGAGAACAATACGTGTATGTGATACCGTATTAGATTCTCACGATATGAGATATCGGCCGGGTATATGAGATATAGCCGGGTCATCGGATCAAGTGTTGATTCGATGAACTGATACAGATTATATTAGTCGGTTATTTGAGAAATAGCCGGATTATCGGATCAAGTGTTGATTCGATAATTTAATGTATAATTATATATTTGATATATTAAATTACATTAACTAATATAAGCTCACTAAAAGATTCTTTTTCTCACCCGGGTAATACATTGATATATATACGATATATGTTAATTGTATTATTTTATTTTGTTACAATAAATATTATATATGTGATATATAATATTGTAACATGATATGGTTATTAATGCAACATGTTTAGTGGTGATTAAACATGGTTAGGGTTTGATTTGGGTTAAGCTTTTCTAGTAGCTTCTAGAAGTTTTGCTTTTGTTTTCATGTAAAGATATTTTGTGAAGATATTTGCTTAACCAAACCCAAACCCCTTTACCATGGTTGTTTCTCTACATGAGTTAAGGATTCATTCTTAAGTATGGTTGCATTTCTAACCTCGTATATGACTTTCATTATTCATCACAAAAGGATGGATCACTATTCTTCTTCTTCCTTCTTCTTTCATGAAAAGCTTTTTAGCTTTTTATGAAGTGATGAAAATGAGTGAGTTAAAGAAAACAAATGAGAGCTAAAATCCTACTTCATCATCCTAATCTATCCTAGCCATTTATATTAGGGTGTTCACTTCATTCATAAGTGAAAGCTTGTGTTAATGATACTTCAAGATAGATCATCTTTGTTATCGAAGATCGGAAGCAAGTTTGCATCATTCTCTTCGTGGAGCCTCTCTAGAGTCCGGGTATATGATGATCGCAACGAAGGAACCTCTACACGGAGCTTATGAAGTGAAGGACCGGACTACAAAGGTTGTAATTACAAACTCTTAGATGTTAAAGTTTTTAACATGCTTTGTTTCGCCTAATTTCTAGTTTAAAGATCTTGTTTAGGGTTGTTCGGCATGGTTAAAATTTAAATCGGGTAGGGTTGATGCCTTATAGAACCTTATTAGAGTGCCTAGTAACCCTATAGTTGTATCAGAGCCAAGCTTGAGCCTTAGGCGAAGTCTAGACGAAGTTTAAAGTCCGATCGAACTCCGAATACCCGTAAAACCCTAGTTTCTGGAAAAAATTTCAAATGTTGATTTTTCTGTATTAAAAATACTCAGAAAAATAAGCAGGGTATTTTAGGAATTACTGTGAAACACGACCCCCTAAATCCACCAAAGCGCCGCGGAACCGTGGCCAAACCAGGGTATTGGCGGCAGTTCCGCGGCAACAATTGAGGATTGAGGGATAGTGTTTGCACTGTAATAACCGTAGGTACTTCCTGATGCTTCTGGGGATTTTTAATATTTGCTCAAGTGTTGAGTTTTCTGGGTTGTATTGGGAGCTCGTTGATTCGATCGGAAAGTATAACTTCGTTTAGTTTGTCCGGGTAATTTTTAGAACGGGTTAAAAAGTTCGAACGGATATCAATAACTCACTTTTTCCCTTGCCGGAAAATTTTCAAGTGTTGGATTTTTCCGTAGTGTAAGAACGTTCTAAGTCGTGCAAGTAACGCGGTGGACCCTCTAGAAGAACACAAACCTTAACTCGATTATGTGGCCGTCTTGAACTGCTTCTAAACCTTAGGGTTTGGGGTAGTACGGCGTGCCACATGTGAGGCGTTGGCTTGACCCTTCTACAGCTGGACCATTGGTACTGTGGCATGTGATGGATGTTTTAAAACTAATTTCAAGTGTTGAGAACTATTTGGGAAAACTTGCGTGTTTGATTATTCGATCGGAAATTTTAACATTGTCTATTTATCTGGAATGTGATACAATATTTGGAATCCACAAGTAGTTATGAGATAACTAATTTGAATGTTATAAATCTAGCAGTTCAGTCTCAGATGATCGGTTGCCACGGGATTTTGATGCGATCAAAAGTCCGTCGCAATCACGTAGTGTACGCGGATACTCGCCGGGTAAACTTAATAGACAGCCACGCCCCATAGCCCCTACCAAGTGACTGTAGGAGAACCCCATCGCCAAAAGCATCTGTTCGGGTGCTCACGGCAGCGGTGTTCCGCCTTAGTGCACTTCGTCGACGGCATCGGGGGTGCGGCCGTTTACTAAAGTTTGCGACGAGCATTCGATCAGGATGTCGGGAATCTTGTTGAATTGCCCGACTTGATATTGAAAATTGTTTTCGATAATGAGACTAAAATGCGAGGTTTATAATTGTTAGGCATGAGATGTCTAAGGAATTCATTTGGTTAGCCATGCAATGTCTAAGGAGGTTGCGGATTTCAACTGTTGTAGTTTTACACTTCCTTTTCTACGACCGTAAGTGTAGTATGTAGTTGTATCGCCGTTTTTCGTTGCTATACATCAACGACAATCGGTGTATGCATACTTACTTATATTGATGATATGAGATATTATGTGTTGCTGTGATATGTTATATTGGATCGTCATATTTGAATAGTCGGGGGTTTTATGTGAGATGCGGGTTTTTCATTTTCATTCATGTAAAATTTATTTGTATGTAATATTCTTTTATTGGGGCACTTCCGGGCTAAGGATGATGTCACCATTGTATATTATTTACTTTTCCGCATTAGGTAGACCCAAGGCGGGGAGCACAAGTAACCGGGTTCTAGGGTCCAGTGGGAGACTATCTCGAGGAGCCAAGACCGGGTCTCCTAACCCTAGAATTGGCAGTGTTTCTTGCCGCTCTCGTAGGGGTCTAGGGATGTGGGTTCGGCTATTCATCACGACCTTGGAATCCGTGTTTTATACAGGCTCGTATTAAAAACACGGACGTCCTAGTATATCCAATATTTCATATATGTTCTGCTGCTGCAATGTTCTGTGATGAGATCATATTACTACCTGAGACGAATGTTTATATTATATATATGAGATATATATTATATATTGTTGATTTCGTTTCATATCTGATGCTTGTGAAGCATAATAAAATAGGACTTCATTAATGAGATTAATGAAATAATAGAAACCAAAAGATATTGTAGAAACTTGTTTAAAAACTGGTAGCTCTAGTTCTTGCTTTGCATAGCGGTGTTCCTTGTAGAACATCCAGCACCTTATTCGATAAGGAAAGAGCCGAGATCCCTTCACCGGGAGTGACCTCTTTAGCAATAACCGGCAGATGCTATATACTCGGTTTGTCTTTTGATTGCTTCTATAGTTCTTGCTTTGCACAGCGGTATTTGTGAAATATCATGCACCTTATTCGATGAGGAAAGAGCCGACGATCCCTTCACCGGGAGTGACCTCTTTAGCAAAACTAGAAAAGCCTAAAAAACACTCCATTTAAAATCACTCGATTCTACAACATTATCAAGTTCATTACGCAAAGGGTTTTCTTAAAAACCCGTCGTAGCTCTCCGTCATTTCAGATAAGTACTTCATAGTATTCGTACTACGTTTGTTGGCTTTCGTCAAGGCGTAGTGTGCGGTAGCTATTTATGCTTATCTGCTTATGCACATGGTGCAGATTGAGTTAGGGTAGTCGTGCGACTTTGTTGGCTTTCGTCAAGGGCCGTGCGGGTGGGTTTAATTCAAGCAGGAAATGACGGGTTGGACTTGACTAGTACCCTATGCTTTGTTGGCTTTCGTCAAGGTTATAGGATGCTAGGGGTAAAATATTATTGGGAATTTCAAGTGTTGAAATTTGCAATGAGATTGCATACCTTCTATGAGATAGTTGGATCCCGATACCCACTGCGAGTAAGAGTTACTCCTGGGAGAGTTTTACACATTACAATTAGCTGATCAAGTAGGTGTCTAGAAAGGTGTTAACGGGGTTACGCCTCTGGGAAAACGAGGTTTACTTTAATTAGGTCCGTGCGAAAGCACGGGGAACCTCCTTCAAAGTACCGGCACTGGCCTGGCTGAAAAATTGACAAAATTGTAGCGTGTAATTAATCCCGGCTAGTCTATCCTTTTAGGGTTTGAAGGAAGATTTGACTAAAACAGTGAGAGACATCCTAATTAGATATATTAGATAACCAATCTAATCTTGTAAGAGCATACGCTGAGTGTTTTCTTCTCTCTCTCTCCAGGTAGCGACCATATCATGCCTTAATCAAGATAATAATACGGATGTATTGACCGAACCCGCTTGTTATACTGAGCTGGGGAACGTTGGTCCCGCTCTAACTTATAATTGTTATAAGACAGAGCGAGAAATAGGAGATTACCAGAATTCCCGTACCGCCCAAACGAAGAAAGTGCATGTTGATGCTTCATCTTCGGGTGTGTTCATTACACAGAACTGTTTCTCAATATCCTTTACGTTCTGTGTATGAGATACCGGATCATGATCCCATATATGTAATTTGTTACATGGGCTACAAGAAGGTAGAGAACTGAGAACGGGTGATAAATTTCATGAGATAGAAACGGTGCAAGTGTTGCAGCCAAGTCTGTTGGTAGTTATCACCATGTATTAACAAATACATTGATTCTGAACGAATGTTATTAGATACCGAACCTGATATATAACATCATATCAGTCTCTTTATTTGTAAAGAAGGATCTAATTTTGTATTGTTGGATAATGTTTTGAATATTTCCTATATCAAGAGTTGATCGGTTCAGGCACGTTATCTAAGAGCATTGACGTTCTAAATCAAACTACAGTTCTTAGTATACAGTACACACACAAGAGGAAGAGTTCAGAAATGAACGAATCCTTCTTGAGGTATTGTAGACTAGGTCATATCAAAGCGACCCGACTGGCTGAAGTTACATTTAGATGCATATTTAAATTGGTTTGAATTTACATCTTGTGAAACTTGCCGGTCATATCACAAAGATTAGATGACCATAGCTCTGTTTATTAGAAACAGAGAAAGAGTTAGTGAACTTTTGGAATTGATACATGATGATGTATGTAAGGTCCCCTGTCTACATATGCCAAGACCGGTTCTTTTTACTTCATTACATTCACTGATTATCTCTCAAGATTCGGACATATGTTCCTGTTGAAACACAAGTCTGAACCTTTTGAGAAATTCACAGAATATAAGTTAGAAGTAGAGAACCAAAAATGGGTATAAGCATTATGTCCTTTGATGAGATCAGGGAGGAGAATACTTGAGCATGGAATTCCTGGACTATTCTAAAGGAGAATGAGATTCTCTCTCAGTATCACTTCTCCGTATACACCATAGCACGCTGGTATATCGGGACGGAGCAATAGCACCCTATGTGATATGGTGTGCTCTATGATGAGTACTACTGATTTTCCTATTTCCTTTTGGAAGTTATGCACTTGATGTTAGTTGTATGTATGCCTTAGAGGCCAGTATTGTACAGATGATGTATATTATATTGGATGCTTGGACATATATAGAGAGGACTTTCTTGCTCGATATGATAGTATGCTATTTGGTTGCTCTTTATCTTAACATGTGTACTTGTCTCTTTATACTGTCTTATAGTTACATGTTGGTAAAGCCCTTAGGATATGTACTTGACTACCTGAACTGTGATGCAGATCATACTAGTAGGGACATGGTAGTCCATAAGTACATCCTTCAAGGTCCCTAGTCATGGGTGTATCGAGACAGGGCATCGATATACCAGAGTAGACTAGCGTATACGCTTCTCGACCCATCAGATGGGCGATGGATGATCCCATATCCATTGGTGTTTGACATCAGAGATGGTATACGGGTGTTCAGTGGAGACTGGTTACACTGGACGGACTCGCCGAGAACTCCCAGATGGTATTATACCTCACGTCAGATGGCAGTTCTCTGGTGACACTTGTGCAGGTTAGTCTGTAGACCCGAGATCGTCATAGAGTCTTGTGTGATTCCCACTGTGCTTTGATTTCTACCTTACCACGTCCTTGAGGGCGTGCAAAACGGTGGTTTTTGGGTACAGTCCCGAGTCACATGGAGGCAATGAGCGATAGGAGGGGTTTCGTCTCTCCCGGTATTGGGGGTTGATGTTGCGCTGTGCTCGATTGGCTATAACAGGGAAGTCCCTGGCCAGGGCTGATTTAGAGATTTGCTGGTAAGTGTTACCAGTAGTTTCTCGACCCGTTATGAGCCTCACATCGGCACGACTTATCGGTTATTGGGGTCTGACGTTTACCACCCCTAGACTTGATATGCAACATATCAGACAAGGAGACCGGACTGTACGGGAAGTGTTACCGGCAGGCTTTTACAGGAGTTGGAGCGGGCTTGCTTGCTGATCTTCTGATCGCTCAATACCCGGATAGTCGTTACGTCTAGCTAGTACCGCTGACGGCTTGTGGGTGCGTGATGTGATCATCACCTACTGCCGGCGTATTGACGAGTCTTTAGAGTCCTACACAGAGGTTTTACTGGCTCAGGCAAAACGAAATAGGAGCGCATATATGATATGTGCGAGACCGAGAATAATGCGTGTATGTGATACCGTATTCTATTCTCGCGACTTTTTGTATCGCTCGGTTATATATGATATAGCCGGGTTATCGAATCAAGTGTTGATTCGATAAGTCGATACGAAGGATGTTAGCCGGTTATATGAGATATGACCGGATTATTAAGTCAAGTGTTGATTTAATAATTAAGTGTATAATTGTATATTAGATATACTGATTTACATTTGCTAACACCTGGTTTTTCTCACATGTACACTACTTTAACATTTATATGATATATGTTAAAATGTGTTATCTTTATGTATCATGGTTGATGATACACATGACTTGTGTGTATGAGACATACACCATCCTAATTGTTATGATTGGGTTTAATGTTTAAAAGTAATTACAAAATTAGTGGGAAATTGGAAAATGCATGAAGCTTGTGGAAGCGTGTGGATGCATTGACTAAAGTCCACTAGATTTGTTTTTACTTTGGACTTTAACCTAACCATGACACAATTAGCTATGGTTATGGCTCTACAAGAGTTAGTATATGATACTCACTCACCATGGTTAGCCTTCTCACTTGATTATTATCCTCTTCATTTTCTTTTGTTCATCCTCTTCTTCATTGAACAAAAAGAAAAAGCAAGCTAGGGTTTGATCCAAAGTGAGAATCCTTGTGAGAAACAAAATTGTAAAGAGAACCCACTTCCTATTTCTCCATCCTCTACTAGACTAGCACTTTAGTATAGGGTGTTTGCTTCACTAATTCTCAAATCAGTGAAGTAGTAGCTTGAGTCGGAATTCCCTCGACGTAGATCATCTTCGGCATCGGAGACTTCAAGCAAGGTTGCATCCTTCACGTCGTGAAGCCATGCAAGAGCCCGGGAGAACCTTGATCGCAGCGAAGGGACTTCAACAAGGAGCAAATGAAGTGAAGGACCGATCTACAATGGTTGTATTTCGTATCCCTTTAGAGTAAAGTTGTTTACTTGCCTTTTGATTCGCCTAAACTCTAGTATACGATCTTGCTTAGGGTTGTTAGGCACATAAATTTTTTAAACGGACATGGTCGATGCCTTGTAGAGCCTTGTTAGTGTGCCTAGTAACCCTACAGTAGTATCAGAGCCTAGCTAGAGTATTAGGCGATGTGTTAACGAAGTTAATACTCCGAACGAACCCGATAACGTCAAATTCAACCCCTCTCTGGACATTTTTTCAAACCTGTGATTTTTCTGAATTAAAAATATCTGAAAAATTCAGCAGGGAAATATAAGAATGGCGGTGAAAAACGACAGCCTATTCCGTACATTCCACCGCGGAACCGCGGCAATACCCTGCTTGCGCCGCGGTTCCGCGGCCGTACAGAGGAGATAAGCCATCATTTTTACACTGTAATTTCTATTTCTGTAATTGATATTTTCTGGGTATTTTTAAAACTGACTCAAGTGTTGAGTATTTTGGGGTTTATTTTGTAATCGTCGATTCGATCGGGAATTTTAATTCGTTATTCTCCTTTCCGGATAATTTAGTAAGTATTAAAATGTTCGAACGGATATCATTAACTCAATTTTTCCCGGCACGAAAAACGTTCAAGTGTTGAATTTTTCTCGGGTTTAAATCATTCGGAAAAACGTGCAAAGAATATGATGGACCCTCTAGAAGACAACAAACCTTAACTCGATTATGTGACCGTCTTGAAATGCCCTTTGAATCTTAGGGTTTAGGGCACTACGGCGTGCCACATGTGAGGCGTTGGCTTGACCCTTCTACGGCTGGACCGTTGCTACTGCAACGTATTCTGGGATTTTTGAACCCCGCTCAAGTGTTGAGCTATTATGGAAATCTTGGGTATTTGATTATCTGTTCGGAAAGTTTAATACTCCTTATTTATCTGGAATGTGATACAATATGTGGAATTCATACAGTTAGGCATGAAATGCGAAATATGTGATATTTCGGATTTACGATGTCTAAAGAGATTGTGGATTCCAAATGTTGTAGTTTTACACTTTGTTTTCTGCGACCGTAAGTGTAATATGTGATATCGCCGGTTTCGTTGCTATATGTCAACGACAATTGGGATGCGCATATTTACTTACGTTGTTGACATGTGATGTTCTGTGTTGCTGGATATGTAATATTGGATCGTCGCGTTCTGAATAGCCGGGGTTTTTTTTATGTGAGATGAGAGTTTTTATTTTCATTCATGTAAAATTTAAATGTATGTAATATTCTTTTATTGGGGCACTTCCGGGTCGAGGTTGATGTCACCATTTGTATATTATTTACTTTTCCGCACTAGGATAGACCCAAGGAGGAGAGCACAAGTAACCGGGTTCTAGAGTCTAGTGGGAGACCAACTCGAGGAGTCGAGTCCGGGTCTCCTAACTCTAGAATTGGTAGGGTTGCTTGCCGCTCTCGTAGGGGTCTAGGGGTGTGGGTTTGGCTATTCGTCGCGACCGTGGAATCCATGTTTTATAGAGGCTCAAAATAAAACACGGACGTCCTAGTATATCCAATGTTTCATATGTTTCTTCTGCTGCAATATCTGTGATGTGATCATTTGATGTTCTGTGATAAATACTGCATATAGTATATATGATATATTATATAGACATTACTTATGTTTTACACCCACGCTAGCCCTGCCCTGCTCTGCCGTTAGTTACCTAACCTAATGGTGAACGAGGGGACATCGAGGTGAATGCAGATGGAATAAGTGTACGTCGTATTTATCTGTGATGTTTAGGTGACTTAAATGATAGGACTTCATTAATGTGATTAATGAAAGAAAAGAAACCTAAAAGATGTTGTAGAATCAAATTTTCAAGTAAAAAGGGTAGCTACAGTTTTGCTTTGCATAGCGGTATATATGATATATCCTGCACCTTATTCGATGATGAAAGAGCCGAGATCCCTTCACCGGGAGTGACCTCTTTAGCAAAACTGGCAGATGCTACAACACTCGGTTTGACTTTTGACTGCTTTTGGAGTTTTGCTTTGTATAGTGATATATATGATATGTCCTTCACCTTATTCGATGAGGAAAGAGCCGAGATCCCTTCACCGGGAGTGACCTCTTTAGCAAAACTAATGAAAGCCTCAAAATCACTCAATTTCAAAACACTTGATTCTACAACGATATCAAGTTCATTACACAATAGGTTTTCAGAAAAACCTGTCGTAGCCCTCCGTCATTTCAGATAAGTTGTATATAGTATTCGTGCTGCATTTGTTGGCTTTCGTCAAGGTGTAGTGTGCGGTAGCTATATGCTGCTTATCTGCTCATATGATGCGATTGGATTAGGGTAGTCGTACGGCTTTGTTGGCTTTAGTCAAGGGTCGTGCGGGTGGGTTTAATTCAATCAAGAAATGTACGGGTTGAACTTGACTAGCGGGCTATGGTTTGTTGGCTTTCGTCAAGGTCATAGCACGTTAGGGGCAAAATTTTATCGGGAATTTTAAGTGTTGAGATTTGTAATGAGATTGCATACCTTCTATGAGATAGTTGGATCCCGATACCCACTGCGAGTAATTGTTACTCCTGGGAGAGTTTTACACAGGACAATTAGCCGATCAAGTAGGTGTCTAGAAAAGTGTCAACGGGGTTACGTCTCTGGGAAAACGAGGTTTACTTTAATTAGGTCCGTGCGAAAGCACGGGGAACCTCCCTCAAAGTACTGACACTGGCCTGGCTGAAAGATTGGCGAAGTTGTAGGGTGTAATTAATCCCGGCTAGTCTTTCCTTTTAGGGTTTGAAGGAAGATTTGATAAAAACAGTGGGAGTCATCCTGATTAGATAAAATAATAACCAATCTGATCTTGCAAGAGCATACGCTAAAGTGTTTTCTTCTCTCTCTTTCCAGGCAGCGACCATTTCATGCCTTAATCAAGATAATAATATGGATGTATTGACCGAACCCGCATGTTATACTGTACTGGGGAACGTTGGTTCCGTTCTTTCTTATAAGAGTTATAAGACTGAACAGGATATAGGGGAATACCAGGATTCCTATGCCACCCGTGTGAAGAAAGTACATGTTGATGCATTTTCTTCGGGTGTGTTCGTTATGGAGAATTGTTTCTCTATTTGCTCTACGTCTTGGGTATTAGATACCGGGTCAGGATCCCATATATGTAATCAGTTACATGGGCTTAGAAAAGGTAGAGAACTTGGAGAAGGTGATAAAGACATAAGGGTTGGAAATGGTGCAATTGTTGCATCTAAAACCGTCGGGGAATATCATCTTGTATTGCCAACTGGTAATACGTTGGTTCTGAATGAATGTTATTACATGTCAAACCTGATATGCAACATTATATCGGTTTCTTCACTAAGTAAAGAGGGATATAATTTTGTATTACAGGATAATGTTATGAACATTTTCCTTAACCAAAAGTTGGTTGGATCAGGCACGTTGTGCAATGGCATTTATGTTCTAAATCAATCAACAGTTCTGAGAATAACAAGCATACACAAGAGGAAGAGTTCAGAACTGAACGAATCCTTCTTGTGGCATTGTAGACTCGGTCATATAAATGCGACACGGCTGGTTAAGTTGCATAAGGATGGATACTTGAAACTATTCGAATTTTCATCTTATGACACTTACCAGTCATGTCTCAAAGGAAAAATGACAAAAACTCCGTTTACAGGACACGGAGAAAGAGTTACCGAACTCTTGGGACTGATAAATAGTGATGTATGCGGTCCCATGTCTACACATGCCAGGGATGGTTCTTCGTACTTCATTACATTCACTGACGATCTCTCAAGATACGGACATGTGTTCTTGATTAGACACAAGTCTGAAGCTTTTGAGAAATTTAGAGAATATAAACAAGAAGTCGAGAACCAAACCGGAAAAAGTATTAAAATCCTTCGATCTGATCGAGGAGGTGAATACTTGAGCAATGAATTCCTGGACTTACTAAAAGAGAATGGGATTCTCTCTCAGCTGACTCCTCCATATACACCACAGCACAATGGTCTATCAGAACGGAGGAACCGCACCCTATTAGATATGGTGCGCTCTATGATGAGCACAGCTGAGTTACCTATTTCCTTCTGGGGGTATGCGCTAGAAACAGCCATACATCTATTGAATATGGCCCCCACCAAATCTGTGCCTACCACTCCATATGAGATATGGAAAGGGAAGAGACCATGTCTTAACTATGTAAAGATATGGGGTTGTCCAGCCTATGTCAAACGAAAAAATCCGGACAAACTCGAGGCACGGTCTGTTCTATGCAAATTTATAGGATATCCTAAGAATTCACAAGGGTGTATCTTTTACCACACTGAGGAACAAAGAGTATTTGTTTCTCGGCATGCCACCTTTTTAGAAAAGGAATTTCTTGCAAAAGAGATTAGTGGTCATGAGGTAGAACTGGAAGAGGTTCCAGCTACAAAAGCTGCAACAGAAATTCCTGCTGTAGGCTCTATCATGTACGTGATGATATGTACTAGACCCGATATAGCATACTCACTAAGTGTAGTGAGTAGGTATCAAGCTAATCCTGGAGAGAGTCACTGGACAGCTGTGAAGAGCATTCTCAAGTACTTACGAAGGACTAAGGAGATGCTCTTAGTGTATGATAACGGAGAACTCCAAGTGGAGTCCTTTACCAATTGGAGCTTCCAGAGTGATAAGGACGACTCTAAGTCACAGTCGGGATTTGTCTTTATCCTTTACGGAGGGGCAGTTAGCTGAAAGAGTTCCAAGCAGGAAACCGTGGCAGACTCGACAATGGAGGCTGAATACATCGCTGCCAACGATGCTGCCAAAGAGGCTGTCTGGATCAAGAAGTTCATTACTGAACTAGGAGTGGTTCCATCCATTGAGCATCCAATACCTTTGTATTGCGATAACAATGGAGCGGTGGCTTTGGCCAAGGAACCAGGTCCCATCAGCGATCCAGGCATATTCTGAGGCGGTATTACCTGATCCGGGAGATAGTTGATCGTCGGGAGATCGAGGTCAGGAGGGTTGACACGAAGAAAAACACAGTGGATCCACTCACGAAGGCCATTCGCCAGATACAGTTTGAGAGACTCTTCGGGATGCTCGGTATGCGATACTACAGCAGCTGGCCCTAGTGCAAGTGGGAGATTGTTAGTTGTATGTATGCTCTAGATGCCAGTATTGTACAGATGATGTATATTATATTAGATGCTTAGACATATATAGAGAGGACTTTCTTGCTCGACATGATAGTATGCTATTTGGTTGCTCTTTATCTTAACATGTGTACTTGTCTCTTTATACTGTCTTATAGTTACATGTTGGTAAAGCCCCTAGGATATGTACTTGACAACCTGGACTGTGATGCAGATCATACTAGTGGGGACATGGTAGTCCATAAGTACATCCTTCAAGGTCCCTAGTCGTGGGTGTATCGAGACAGGGCATCGATATACCAGACTAGACTAGCGTATACGCTTCTCGACCCATGAGATGGGCGATGGATGATCCCATATCCATTGGTGTTTGACATCAGAGATGGTATACGGGTGCTCAGTGGAGACTAGGTACACTGGATGGACTCGCCGAGAACTCCCAGATGGTATTATACCTCACGTCAGATGGCAGTTCTCTGGTGACACTTGTGCAGGTTAGTCTGTAGACCCGAGATCGTTATAGAGTCTTGTGTGATTCCCACTGTGCTTTGATTTCCACCTTACCACGTCCATGAGGGCGTGCAAAACGGTGGTTTTTGGGTACAGTCCCGAGTCACATGGAGGCAATGAGCGATAGGAGGGGTTTCGTCTCTCCTGGTATTGGGGGTTGATGTTGCGCTGTGCTCGATTGGCTATAACAGGGAAGTCCCTGGCCAGGGCTGATTTAGAGATTTGCTGGTAAGTGTTACCAGTAGTTTCTCGACCCGTTATGAGCCTCACATCGGCACGCCTTATCGGTTATTGGGGTCTGACGTTTACCACCCTTAGACTTGATATGCAACATATCAGACGAGGAGATCGGACTGTACGGGAAGTGTTACCGGCAGGCTTTTACAGGATTTGGAGCAGGCTTGCTTGCTAATCTTCTGATCGCTCAATACCCGGGTAGCCCTTACGTCCAGCTAGTACCGCTGACGGCTTGTGGGTGCGTGATGTGATCATCACCTACTGCCGGCGTATTGACGTGTCTTTAGAGTCCTACACAGAGGTTTTACTGGTTCAGGCAAAACGAAATAGGAGCGCATATGTGATATGTGCGAGACCGAGAATAATGCATGTATGTGATACCGTATTCTATTCTCGCGACTTTTTGTATCGCTCGGTTATATATGATATAGCCGGGTTATCGAATCAAGTGTTGATTCGATAAGTCGATACGAAGGATGTTAGCCGGTTATATGAGATATGACCGGATTATTAAGTCAAGTGTTGATTTAATAATTAAGTGTATAATTGTATATTAGATATACTGATTTACATTTGCTAACACTTGGTTTTTCTCACATGTACACTACTTTAACATGTATATGATATATGTTAAAATGTGTTATCTTTATGTATCATGGTTGATGATACACATGACTTGTGTGTATGAGACATACACCATCCTAATTGTTATGATTGGGTTTAATGTTTAAAAGTAATTACAAAATTAGTGGGAAATTGGAAAATGCATGAAGCTTGTGGAAGCTTGTGGATGCATTGACTAAAGTCCACTAGATTTGTATTTACTTTGGACTTTAACCTAACCATGACACAATTAGCTATGGTTATGGCTCTACAAGAGTTAGTATATGATACTCACTCACCATGGTTAGCCTTCTCACTTGATTATTATCCTCTTCATTTTCTTTTGTTCATCATCTTCTTCATTGAACAAAAAGAAAAAGCAAGCTAGGGTTTGATCCAAAGTGAGAATCCTTGTGAGAAACAAAATTCTAAAGAGAACCCACTTCCTATTTCTCCATCCTCTACTAGACTAGCACTTTAGTATAGGGTGTTTGCTTCACTAATTCTCAAATCAGTGAAGTAGTAGCTTGAGTCGGAATTCCCTCGACGTAGATCATCTTCGGCCTCGGAGACTTCAAGCAAGGTTGCATCCTTCGCGTCGTGAAGCCATGCAAGAGCCCGGGAGAACCTTGATCGCAGCGAAGGGACTTCAACAAGGAGCAAATGAAGTGAAGGACCGATCTACAAAGGTTGTATTTCGTATCCCTTTAGAGTAAAGTTGTTTACTTGCCTTTTGATTCGCCTAAACTCTAGTATACGATCTTGCTTAGGGTTGTAAGGCACATAAATTTTTTAAATGGACATGGTCGATGCCTTGTAGAGCCTTGTTAGTGTGCCTAGTAACCCTGCACTTGAGAAGCTGCATACCTATGGAATAGGGTTCAAATCGAATCAGTTGCCCACCACTTCATATGTGATATGGAATTGGAAGAGCCCATATCTTAAGTATGTTAAGATTTGGGGTAGTCCAGCCTATGTCTAAAAGCATAATCCGGACAAGCTCGAGGCAAAGTCAGTTCTGTGGAAGTTCGTTGGATATCCCAAGCATTCGCAATGGAATATCTTCTACTAAACCGAGGAACAAAAGATGTTTTGTTTCTCAATATGCCACCTTTGTGAAAGGGAATTTCTTATGGAAAAATTAGTGGTCATGAGGTAGAACTGGAAGGAGTTCCAGCTATACAAACTACAGCAGATGATTTGGTAGAACCAATGGATTCAGTAGATTCTAACGGACCTCAGCCTCTCCGCCGATCTAGTAGGGTTCCTTACCCACCTGAGAGATACTTCAGTTTTCTCTATGACAGTGGGAGCGAGGATTGCATCATGAGATGATGACCCAACTAGTTTCGAGCTGGCCATCAGGAGTGTGACTCTGTAAGAATGGCTGGATGCTTAGCGATCTAAGATGGAATCCTTATACACCAACAAAGTATGGACTTTGGTTGCTTTATCTGAAAGGTTAAATCCCCATCAGGAGCAAGTATATCTTGAGAAGATTACTTGGTGTACATGGAAAATTTAAGACTTTCAAAGCTATGCTTAAGTCCATCCAGATCCTACTTGCCACTGCTACATACCATGACTACGATATCTGGTGTTTGGGTGTCCTGGAAGAGAGCGTTTATAAGTACACAGCCAGAAGGCTTCGTAGATAGTGGGAGCAGCGAAAACGTGTGCAAGATGTTTTATGTGATAAAGCAGGCATCGCGGAGTTAAAACGTCTGCTTTGATGTGGTAGTCAAAGAGTTTGACTTCATCAAAATGGTAGATGAACCTTGTATATACAAAAAGTTAGTAGAGAGTATGGTGGTGATCCTCGTAGAGTATGTGGATGGCATACTCTTGATAGGAAAGGAGTTTCTTATACTACGCTTGGTCAATCTCCGCTTATCACAACGATTCTCCATATAGGATCAAAGTGATACCTCCTAAATCCTGGGTTTTGGATCTATGAGATAGATCTAATTGGATGTTAGGATACTCACTCGTTGTAGTGAGATGGTATCAATCAATCCTGGGGAGAATCACTGGAAAGGTTCCAGGGTGATAAGGACGACTGAATGTCAGTCGTAGGCATTGTCTTTACCCTCAGTGGAGGGACGGTATGTTGGAAGAGTTCCAAGCTAGATACTGTGACTTACTAGATGATTAAAAGCAAGATACAACGTTACCAAGGATGCTACCAAAGAGGCAGTCTGGATATTTATAAGTTCATGAGATGAACTTCGTTCCTACCATTGTATGACAATGGAGTTGTGGCTTTAGCCAAGGAACTACTGTCCCATCAGAAATCCAGATATAATTCTTAGCCAGTATCACCTGATCATGGAGATGGTTGTTCTCCAGGGAGATCGAGGTTAGGAAAGTAGACACAGAGGACAACAGCGCGGATCCACTCACAAAGGCCTTTTTCCCAGTAAAGACTTTTATGGGATGGTTGAGTATGAGATACTTCTACCTCAGCTAATTGTTGGGTATGCGATACCACAACAGATGGCCCTAGTGCAAGTGGGAGATTGTTAGTTATATGTATGCCCTAGAGGCCATTACTGTACATACGATGTATATTGTAATGGATGCTTGGACATATATAGGGAGGACTTTCTTGCTCGACATGATAGTATGCTATTTGGTTGTACTTTATCTTAACATGTACTTTGATTGTTTCTATGTTACATGTTGATAAAGCCCTTAGGATATGTACTCGACTACTGGGACTATGATGAGATCATACTAGTGGAGCCACGGTAGTCGACGAGTATATTCTATAACTGTTCCTAGTCGAGGGTGTATCGAGACAGGGCATCGATGCACCAGAGTAGACTAGCGTATACGCATCTTGACCCATATGATGGGTGATGGATGATCCCATATCCATCGGTGTTTGACATCAAGGATGGTGTACGGGTGCTCAGTAGAGACTGGGTACACTGGACGGACTCGCCAAGAACTCCCAGATGGTATTATACCTCACGTCAGATGGCAGTTCTCCGGTGACACTGATACAGGTTAGTCTGTAGACCCGAGATCGTCATAGAGTCTTATGTGATTCCCACTGTTCTTTGATTTCCATCATAGCATGTCCAAGAGGGCATGGAAAAAGGTGGCTTTTGGGTACAGTCCTGAATCACATGGAGGCAATGAGCGATAGGAGGGGATTCGTCTCTCCCGATATAGGGAGTTGATGTTGCGCTGTGTTCGATTGGCTATAACTGGAAATCCTTGGCCAGGGTTGTTGAGATTTTCTGGTAAGAGTTATCAGTAGTTTCTCGAACTGTTATAGACCTCATATCGACATGACTTATCATGCTACTGGGGTCTGACGTTTACCACCCCTAGGCGAGATATGCGACATATCAGACGAAGAGACCGGACTGTACGGGAGTGTTACTGATTGGATTCGCAGAAGAATGTACAGACTTGCTTGTTGATCTTCTGATCGCTTAATACCTGTGTGGCTGTTACGTTTAGCTGACCGCTTGCAGCTTGTGGGTGTTTGATATGATCATCACCTACTGCCGGCGTATTGACGATTCTTTAGAGTCCTACACAGAGGTTTCTTGGCTCAGGCAAAATGGAGTAGGAGCACGTATATGATATGTGCGGGACCGAGAACAATACGTGTATGTGATACCGTATTAGATTCTCACGATATGAGATATCGGCCGGGTATATGAGATATAGCCGGGTCATCGGATCAAGTGTTGATTCGATGAACTGATACAGATTATATTAGTCGGTTATTTGAGAAATAGCTGGATTATCGGATCAAGTTTTGATTCGATAATTTAATGTATAATTATATATTTGATATATTAAATTACATTAACTAATATAAGCTCACTAAAAGATTCTTTTTCTCACTCGGGTAATACATTGATATATATGCGATATATGTTAATTGTATTATTTTATTTTGTTACAATAAATATTATATATGTGATATATAATATTGTAACATAATATGGTTATTAATGCAACATGTTTAGTAGAGATTAAACATGGTTAGGGTTTGATTTGGGTTAAGCTTTTCTAGTAGCTTCTAGAAGTTTTGCTTTTGTTTTCATGTAAAGATATTTTGTGAAGATATTTGCTTAACCAAACCCAAACCCCTTTACCATGGTTGTTTCTCTACATGAGTTAAGGATCCATTCTTAACTATGGTTGCATTTCTAACCTCATATATGACTTTCATTATTAATCACAAAAGGATGGATCACTATTCTTCTTCTTCCTTCTTCTTTCATGAAAAGCTTTCTAGCTTTTTATGAAGTGATGAAAATGAGTGAGTTAAAGAAAACAAATGAGAGCTAAAATCCTACTTCATCATCCTAATCTATCCTAGTCATTTAGATTAGGGCGTTCACTTCATTTATAAGTGAAAGCTTGTGTTAATGAAACTTCAAGGTAGATCATCTTTGTTATTGAAGATTGGAAGCAAGTTTGCATCATTCTCTTCGTGGAGCCTCTCTAGAGTCCGGGTATATGATGATCGCAGCGAAGGGACCTCAACACTGAGCTTATGAAGTGAAGGACCAGACTATAAAGGTTGTAATTCCAAACTCTTAGATGTTGAAGTGTTTAACATGCTTTGTTTCGCCTAATCTCTAGTTTAAAGATCTTGTTTAGGGTTGTTTGGCACGGCTAAAATTTAAATCGGGCATGGTTGATGCCTTGTAGAAACTTATTAGAGTCTCTAGTAACCCTACATTAAATAAGTGCCAAAGTTTCTATATTGGATATAGAATGGTTCATATCTTAACGATGTTAAGGTACGGGGAGTTGTCCTGCTTATGCTTAAAACCAAACTCTGGATAACTCAAGGCATGTTTCTGTAATGGCAGTTTGTGGGTTGGCCCATGCTATGATGAGGGTTGACTTTCTACCATCTGGAAGATCAATGGTGATATTGTTCTTGACTCGCCACAGTTTTAGTAAAATGGATTTTTTCAGAAAACATTAGTGGTGTTAGTTGTATGTATGCCCTAGAGGCCAGTATTGTACAGATGATGTATATTATATTGGATGCTTGGACATATATAGAGATGACTTTCTTGCTCGATATGATAGTATGCTATCTGGTTACTCTTTATCTAAACATGTACACTAGTCTCTTTTTACGGTCTTATAGTTACATGTTGGTAAAGCCCTTAGGATATGTACTTGACTACCTGGATTGTGATGCAGATCATACTAGTGGGGACATGGTAGTCCATAAGTACATCCTTCAAGGTCCCTAGTCGTGGGTGTATCGAGACGGGGCATCGATATACCAGTGTAGACTAGCGTATACGCTTCTCGACCCATGTGATGGGCGATGGATGATCCCATATCCATTGGTGTTTGACATCAGAGATGGTATACGGGTGCTCAGTGGAGACTGAGTACACTGGACGGACTCGCCGAGAACTCCCAGATGGTATTATACCTCACGTCAGATGGCAGTTCTCAGGTGACACTTGTACAGGTTAGTCTGTAGACCCGAAATCGTCATAGAGTCTTGTGTGATTCCCACTGTGCTTTGATCTCCACCTTACCACGTCCATGAGGGCGTGTAAAACGGTGGTCTTTGGGCACAGTCCCGAGTCACATGGAGGCAATGAGCAATAGGAGGGGTTTCGTCTCTCCCGGTATTGGGGGTTGATGTTGCGCAGTGCTCGATTGGCCGTAGCAGGGAAGTCCCTGGCCAGGGCTGATCAGAGATTTGCTGGTAAGTGTTACCAGTAGTTTCTCGACCCGTTATGAGCCTCACATCGGCATTACTTATCGGGTTATTGGGGTCTGACGTTTACCACCCCTAGACTTGATATGCGACGTATCAGACGAAGAGACCGGACTGTACGGTAAGTGTTACTGGTTGGATTCACAGGAGTATGAGCGGGCTAGCTCGTCGATCTTCTGATCGCTCAATACCCGGATGGCCGTTACGTTTAGCAGACCGCTTGCGGCTTGTGGGTGCTTGATATGATCATCATCTGCTGCCGGCGTATTGACGAGTCTTTAGAGTCCTACACAGAGGTTTCCTGGCTCAAGCGAAACGAAATAGGAGCGCATATGAGATATGTGCAGGACCGAGAATAATGCGTGTATATGATACCGCATTTCATTCTCGCGATATATGTTTCGATTGGTTATATTCGATATGACCTAGTTATCGAATCATTGATTCGATAAATCGATACATTAAATACTAGTCGGTTATGTGCGACATGACCGGATCATTGAATCAAATGTTGATTTAATGATTTGATGTATAATTATATATTTGATATATTACTTTGCATTAACTAGTATTAGTTCACTTTAAACGGATTTTTCTCACTTGATGCACATTGTATATGTGATATGCTTTCGTGCACATTTTTGTATCATGTTTGATGATACTTGATCATTTAGTTAAGTGTATAGAATTAATCCATGGTTAATTTGATAATTAGGGTTTTGCATATTCATTTATTTATTTATTTGTTTATTTATTTATTTGAAATGGATTAAGATAAGAATGGTGGCTTTATTTGTTTTATGTTGAAGCTTCATGAAGCTTTGACTTTGCTAACCATTCTTGTCTTCATGCTTAACCCTAACCCACTCAAATGACCATGGGTTATTCTCTACACTTAACCCTAGTTTAAGTTATGATAAGTATTGATTTTCTATTTTCTTTTTATATAGAACTTATCATAACCATCTTCATCTTCTTCTTCTTCAAGCTTGCTACATCACTGGCAACTTGAGTTTTAGTGAGAGAAATCCAAATCTAAAGTGAACCCACCTCCTATTTCTTCATCCTCTACCTCTTTCCAAGTGGTTTTGGGTGTTTTCTTCACAAGTTTCACTACTTGGTGAAGTCGGAGCTTGAACTAGTGCAACCTCGACGTAGATCGTCTTTGACACGAAGCCGATGACCTTGCTCGCCCGTTTTCCGATGAAGCCGACGGATGAGTCGAGGATTCATGATGGACAGCGAGGGCATGACCACGTGGAGCTAAGGAGGTGGAAATCCGGATCTACAAAGGTTGTAGCATCTAACCTATAGTTAAATAGTTAACTAGTTTTCCGTTTCGCCTAGACATCTAGCAACGATCCGTTAACTAGGGTTTCTCGGCACCATATTTTTTAAATTTGGCATGTTCGATGCCTTGTGAGACCTCTATAGGGTGCCTAGGAACCTTTCACTGGTATCAGAGCCTAGCTAGAGCCTTAGGCGAAGTCTAGACGGATTTTGAACTCCGAACGAACCCGAAATCCCAACACACCCATGCTCTCTGTCCAATTTTCAAAAACAGGGATTTTTCAGTATTAAAAATATGCAGAAAATCAAGCAGGGTTTTCTAAGAATTACTGTAAATTTCGTGGGCCTAAGTCGACTTTTCCATCGCGGAACCGCGGCACGTGCTATGCATGCCGCGGCGGTTCAGCGGTGGTTTTGTCGTTTTGTGCATTTTTCTTTTCACGGTAATTCTCAGATTTCTGTGCTGATTTTCCTGGGATATTTTAATATTTATTATACAGTTGAGTTTTCAGGGGTTGTTTTGGGTTTTCATGAGTTCGATCGGATTATCAAATTTTGTCTGTGTGGCTTTCCGGATAAATTTTAGAATATGTTAAGAAGTTCGACCGGATATAAATACCCAATTTTTCCCCTGTTGGGAAATTTCCAAGTGTTGGATTTTTCCGTAGTTTAACGACGTTCTAAGTAGTGCAAGTAACGCGATGGACCCTCTAGAAGACAACAAACCTTAACTCGATTATGTGACCGTCTTGAACTGCCCTTTGAACCTTCGGGTTTGGGGCAGTACGGCGTGCCACATGTGAGGCGTTGGCTTGACCCTTCTACGGCTGGACCGTCGGTACTGAGGCACGAACTGAATGTTGTTAGACTTATTTCATGTGTTGAGCTATATCGGGAAAACTTGGGTATTCGACTGTTCGATCGGAAAGTTTAACATTTTCTGTTTATCTGGAATGTGATACAATAATTGGAATTCACAAACAGTTATGTGATAACTGAATGAATGTTATAAATCTAGCGGTTTAGTTTCACTTTATATTGAAAAGTGTTTTCGATAATGAGACTAAAATGCGGGGTTTATAACTGTTAGGCATGTGATGTCTAAAGTAGTTGCGGATTCCAATTGTTGTAGTTTTACACTTTCTTTTCTGTGACCGTAAGTGTAATATGTGATATCGCCGGTTTCGTTGCTATATGTCAACGACAATTGGGATGCGCACATTTATTTACGTTGATGACATGTGATGTTATGTGTTGCTGGATATATTATATTGGATCGTCGTGTTTGAATAGCCGGGGGTTTTTATGTGAGATGAGTGTTTTTCATTTTCATTCATGTAAAAACTTGTATGTAATATTCTTTTATTTGGGGCACTTCCAGGTAGCGGAAGTTGTCACCCTTTGTATATTATTTACTTTTCCGCATTAGGATAGACCCAAGGAGGGGAGCACAAGTAACCGGGTTCTGGGGTCCAGTGGGAGACCAACTCGAGGAGTCGAGTCCGGGTCTCCTAACCCTAGAATTGGCAGGGTTGCTTGCCGCTCTCGTAGGGGTCTAGGGGTGTGGGATTGGCTATTCATCACGACCGTGGAATCCGTGTTTTATACTGGCTCGTATTGAAAACACGGACGTCCTAGTATATCCAATATTTCATATGTTTATTCTGCTGCGATATCTGTGTTGTGATTCTGTGATGGATATAGTATATAGTATATATGATATATTATATAGACGTTACTTATGTTTTACACCCGCGCTAGCCCTGCCCTGCTCTGTCGTTAGTTACCTAACCTAACGGTGCACGAGGGGACATCGAGGCGAATGCGGATGGCATAAGTGTACGTCATATCTATCTGTGATGTTTAGGTATTTAAATGATGGGACTTCATTAATGTGATTAATGAAAGATAAGAAACCTAAGATGTTGTGGAATCGAATTTTAAAATAAAACAGGTAGCTACAGTTCTTGCTTTGCACAGCGGTATATATGATATACCCTGCACCTTATTCGATGAGGAAAGGACCGAGATCCCTTCACCGGGAGTGACTCCTTTAGCAATAACTGGCAGATGCTACACACTCGGTTTGCTTTTGACTGCTTTTGGGTTTTTGCTTTGCAAAGTGATATATATGATATATCCCGCACCTCATTCGATGAGGAAAGGGCCGACGATCCCTTCACCGGGAGTGACCCCTTTAGCAAAACTGGAAAAGCCTCAAAATCACTCCATTTTAAAACTTCATTTGATTCTACAACGATATCAGGTTCATTACGCTCATGGTTTTCAGAAAAACCTGGCGTAGCCCTCCGTCATTTCAGATAAATCCTACTTAGTATTCGTGCTACGTTTGTTGACCTCCGTCAAGGCGTAGTGTGCGGTAGCTAACTAGTATTTGTCTGCTTATGCATATGATGCAGATTGGATTAGGGTAGTCGTACGACCTTGTTGACCTCCGTCAAGGGTCGTGCGGGTGGGTTTGATTCAATCAAGAAATGACGGGTTGAACTTGACTTGCACCCTGTGGTTTGTTGACCTCCGTCAAGGTCATAGGATGCTTGGGGCAAAATATTATCGGGAATTTCAAGTGTTGAAATTTGCAATGAGATTGCATACCTTCTATGAGATAGTTGGATCCCGATACCCACTGCGAGTAAGAGTTACTCCTGGGAGAGTTTTACACATTACAATTAGCCGATCAAGTAGGTGTCTAGAAAGGTGTTAACGAGGTTACGCCTCTGGGAAAACGAGGTTTACATTAATTAGGTTCGTGCGAAAGCACGGGGGACCTCCCTCAAAGTACCGACACTGGCCTGGATGAAAGATTGGCGAACTTGTAGTGTGTAATTAATCCCGGCTAGTCTTTCCTTTTAGGGTTTGAAGGAAGATTTGATAAAAAGCAGTGGGAGCCATCCTGATTAGATAAGATAATAACCAATCTGATCTTGCACGAGCATACGCTAAAGTGTTTTCTTCTCTCTCTCTCCAGGTAGCGACCATTTCATGCCTTAATAAAGATAATAATATGGATGTATTGATCGAACCCGCATGTTATACTGTGGTGGGGAACGTTGGTTCCGTTCTTACCTATAAGAGTTATAGGACTGAACAGGATATAGGGGAATACCAGGATTCCCAAGCCACCCGAATGAAGAAAGTACATGTTGATGCATTTTCTTCGGGTGTGTTCGTTACTGAGAACTGTTTCTCCATTTGCTCTACGTCCTGGGTATTAGATACCGGGTCAGGATCCCATATATGTAATCAGTTACATGGGCTTAGGAAAGGTAGAGAACTTGGAGAAGGTGATAAAGACATTAGAGTTGGAAATGGTGCAATTGTTGCAGCCAAGACTGTCGGGGAATATCACCTTGTATTACCAACTGGTAATACATTGGTTCTGAACGAATGCTATTACATGCCGAACCTGATATGCAACATTATATCGGTTTCTTTATTAAGTAAAGGGGGATATAATTTTGTATTACAGGACAATGTTATGAACATTTTCCGTAACCAAAAGTTGGTTGGATCAGGCACGTTATGCAATAGCATTTATGTTCTAAATCAATCAACAGTTCTGAGCATAACAAACACACACAAGAGGAAGAGTTCTGAACTCAATGAATCCTTCTTATGGTATTGTAGATTGGGTCACATCAATGCGACACGACTGGCTAAGTTGCATAAGGATGGATATTTAAATCCGTTTGAATTTTCATCTTATGACACTTGCCAGTCATGTCTCAAAGGCAAGATGACCAAAACTCCGTTTACGGGACACGGAGAAAGAGTTACCGAACTCTTGGGACTTATACATAGTGATGTATGCGGTCCCATGTCTACACATGCCAGGGATGGTTCTTCATACTTCATTACATTCACTGACGATCTCTCTAGATTCGGATATGTGTTCCTGATGAAACACAAATCAGAAGCTTTTGAGAAATTTAGAGAATATAAACAAGAAGTTGAGAACCAAACCGGAAAAAGTATTAAAATCCTACGATCTGATCGAGGAGGAGAATACTTAAGCATTGAATTCCTGGACTTCCTAAAAGAGAATGGGATTCTCTCTCAGCTAACTCCTCCATATACACCACAGCACAACGGTGTATCGGAGCGGAGAAACCGCACCCTATTAGATATGGTGCGCTCTATGATGAGTGTAGCTGAGTTACCTGTTTCCTTCTGGGGATATGCACTGGAAACAGCAGCATACCTGCTGAACAGGGTTCCAACCAAATCTGTGCCTACCACACCATATGAGATATGGGAAGGGAAGAGACCATATCTTAATTTTATAAAGATATGGGGTTGCCCGGCCTATGTCAAAAGACAAAAACCGGACAAACTCGAGGCAAGATCTGTTTTGTGTAAGTTTGTTGGATATCCCAAACATTCGCGAGGGTATATCTTCTACCACAGTGAGGAACAAAGAGTATTTGTTGCTCAACATGCCACCTTTTTAGAAAAGGAATTTCTTGCAAAAGAGATTAGTGGCTCTGAGGTAGAACTGGAAGAGGTTCCAGCTGAACAAAACACAACAGAAGATTTAGTGGAACCAGAGGATTCAGTAGCTCCCAATGAACCTCAGCCACTCCGCCGATCTAGTAGGGTTCCTCGCCAACCTGAGAGATACTACGGTTTTCTCATGGATGGTGGGAGCGAGGATTGCATCATGGAGGATGATGACCCAACTAGCTTCGAGCAGGCCATCACGAGTGGGGACTCAGTGAAATGGCTGGATGCTATGCGGTCTGAGATGGATTCTATGTACACCAACAAAGTATGGACTTTGGAAGTTGCTCCTGAAGGGGTAAAACCCATTGGGAGCAAGTGGATCTTCAAGAAGAAACTTGGTGTAGATGGGAAAGTGGAGACTTTCAAAGCTAGACTAGTAGCAAAGGGTTTTCGTCAAAGACCAGGTGTGGACTATGACGAGACCTTTTCTCCAGTGGCTATGCTTAAATCCATCCGAATCATGCTTGCCATTGCTGCCTTTCATGACTACGAAATCTGGCAAATGGATGTTAAGACCGCCTTTCTAAATGGTGATTTAGAAGAGTGCGTGTACATGACTCAGCCATAGGGCTTCGTAGACAGTGGGAGCAGCGGAAAGGTGTGCAAGCTGCTTAAATCCATTTATGGATTAAAGCAAGCATCGCGGAGTTGGAACATCTTCTTTGATGTCGTTATCAAAGAGTTTGATTTCGTCAAAAATCCAGATGAACCTTGTATCTACAAGAAGGTGGCAGAGAGTAAGGTTGTCTTCCTCGTATTGTACGTGGACGATATACTCTTGATAGGAAATGACATTCCTATGCTGCAATCGGTCAAGCTCTTCTTATCACAAAGATTCTCAATGAAAGATCTTGGTGATGCCTCCTGCATATTGGGAATTAGGATCTATAGAGATAGATCCAAACGGATTTTGGGATTGTCCCAATCCAGGTACATTGACACCATACTAAAGAGGTTTAGTATGGAAGAGTCCAAGCGTGGGAACTTACCCACGATCTCTGGAGTCACTCTCTCCAAAGAGATGTCTCCCAAGACTGATTTGGAGAGAGCTCGCATGCAAGGGATACCCTATGCTTCGGCAGTAGGCTCTATCATGTATGCGATGCTATGTACCAGACCCGATGTAGCATACTCACTAAGTGTAGTGAGCAGGTAACAAGCTGATCCTGGAGAGAGCCACTGGACAGCTGTGAAGAGCATTCTCAAGTACTTGCGAAGGACTAGAGATATGTTCTTGGTGTATGGTAACGGAGAACTCCAAGTGGAGTCCTTTACCGATTCGAGCTTCCAGAGTGATAAGGACGACTCTAAGTCGCAGTCGGGCTTTGTCTTTACCCTTTACGGAGGGGCGGTTAGCTGGAAGAGTTCCAAGCAGGAAACCGTGGCAGACTCGACGATGGAGGCTGAATACATCGCTGCCAACGATGCTGCTAAAGAAGCTGTCTGGATCAAGAAGTTCATTTCTGAACTTGGAGTGGTTCCATCCATTGAGCATCCAATACCTTTGTATTGCGATAACAATGGAGCGGTGGCTTTGGCCAAGGAACCCAGGTCCCATCAGCGATCCAGGCATATTCTGAGGCGGTATCACCTGATCCGGGAGATAGTTGATCGCCGGGAGATCGAGGTCAGGAGGGTTGACACGAAGAATAACACGGCGGATCCACTCATGAAGGCCATTCCCTAGATACAGTTTGAGAGACTCTTCGGGATGCTCGGTATGCGATACTACAGCAGCTGGCCCTGGTGCAAGTGGGAGATTGTTAGTTGTATGTATGCCCTAGAGGCCAGTATTGTACAGATGATGTATATTATATTGGATGCTTGGACATATATAGAGATGACTTTCTTGCTCGATATGATAGTATGCTATCTGGTTACTCTTTATCTAAACATGTACACTAGTCTCTTTTTACTGTCTTATAGTTACATGTTGGTAAAGCCCTTAGGATATGTACTTGACTACCTGGATTGTGATGCAGATCATACTAGTGGGGACATGGTAGTCCATAAGTACATCCTTCAAGGTCCCTAGTCGTGGGTGTATCGAGACGGGGCATCGATATACCAGTGTAGACTAGCGTATACGCTTCTCGACCCATGTGATGGGCGATGGATGATCCTATATCCATTGGTGTTTGACATCAGAGATAGTATACGGGTGCTCAGTGGAGACTGAGTACACTGGACGGACTCGCCGAGAACTCCCAGATGGTATTATACCTCACATCAGATGGCAGTTCTCAGGTGACACTTGTACAGGTTAGTCTGTAGACCCGAGATCGTCATAGAGTCTTGTGTGATTCCCACTGTTCTTTGATCTCCACCTTACCACGTCCATGAGGGCGTGCAAAACGGTGGTCTTTGGGCACAGTCCCGAGTCACATGGAGGCAATGAGCGATAGGAGGGGTTTCGTCTCTCCCGGTATTGGGGGTTGATGTTGCGCTGTGCTCGATTGGCCGTAGCAGGGAAGTCCCTGGCCAGGGCTGATCAGAGATTTGCTGGTAAGTGTTACCAGTAGTTTCTCGACCCGTTATGAGCCTCACATCGGCACGACTTATCGGGTTATTGGGGTCTGACGTTTACCACCCCTAGACTTGATATGCGACGTATCAGACGAAGAGACCGGACTGTACGGTAAGTGTTACTGGTTGGATTCACAGGAGTATGAGCGGGCTAGCTCGTCGATCTTCTGATCACTCAATACCCGGATGGCCGTTACGTTTAGCAGACCTCTTGCGGCTTGTGGGTGCTTGATATGATCATCATCTGCTAGCGGCGTATTGACGAGTCTTTAGGATCCTACACAGAGGTTTCCTGGCTCAAGCGAAACGAAATAGGAGCGCATATGAGATATGTGCAGGACCGAGAATAATGCGTGTATGTGATACCGCATTTCATTCTCGCGATATATGTTTTGATTGGTTATATTCGATATGACCTAGTTATCGAATCATTGATTCGATAAATCGATACATTAAATACTAGTCGGTTATGTGCGACATGACCGGATCATTGAATCAAATGTTGATTTAATGATTTGATGTATAATTATATATTTGATATATTACTTTGCATTAACTAGTATTAGTTCACTTTAAACGGATTTTTCTCACTTGATGCACATTGTATATGTGATATGCTTTCGTGCACATTTTTGTATCATGTTTGATGATACTTGATCATTTAGTTAAGTGTATAGAATTAATCCATGGTTAATTTGATAATTAGGGTTTTGCATATTCATTTATTTATTTATTTGTTTATTTATTTATTTGAAATGGATTAAGATAAGAATGGTGGCTTTATTTGTTTTATGTTGAAGCTTCATGAAGCTTTGACTTTGCTAACCATTCTTGTCTTCATGCTTAACCCTAACCCACTCAAATGACCATGGTTTATTCTCTACACTTAACCCTAGTTTAAGTTATGATAAGTATTGATTTTCTATTTTCTTTTTATATAGAACTTATCATAACCATCTTCATCTTCTTCTTCTTCGAGCTTGCTACATCAATGGCAGCTTGAGTTTTAGTGAGAGAAATCCAAATCTAAAGTGAACCCAGCTCCTATTTCTTCATCCTCTACCTCTTGCCAAGTGGTTTTGGGTGTTTTCTTCACAAGTTTCACTACTTGGTGAAGTTGGAGCTTGAACTAGTGCAACCTCGACGTAGATCGTCTTTGACACGAAGCCGACGACCTTGCTCGCCCGTTTTCCGATGAAGCCGACGGATGAGTCGAGGATTTATGATGGAAAGCGAGGGCATGACCACGTGGAGCTAAGGAGGTGGAAATCCGGATCTACAAAGGTTGTAGCATCTAACCTATAGTTAAATAGTTAACTAGTTTTCCGTTTCGCCTAGACATCTTGCAACGATCCGTTAACTAGGGTTTCTCGGCACCATATTTTTTAAATTTGGCATGTTCGATGCCTTGTGAGACCTCTATAGGGTGCCTAGGAACCTTTCAAGTGGGAATATGGTAGAACTGGAAGTGATTCCAGAACCGCAAACGATTACGGAAAATTTAATAGGTCATAAAGATTCAATCAAGTTTGACATTCCATTAGCCACTCCGCAGATATGGTGGGTAACCTCAGGCACTCGAGAGGTACTCCGGTAGCCTCAAGGACGGTGACAGGAAGGTTCTTGTTTGCCCAGACTTGCTATTGCCGTTGTTCGAGACTATGAGACCTGGCAGGAGGTTAAGTATAGCGTCGTTCTAAACTAGCTTTAGAAGTGCATGTATATATTATTCTGCCAGAGGGTTGTTGTGGTCAGTGGGAGTAGCGGAAGCATAGTGGACAAGTAGCTTATGTCTATTTATAGACTCGAGCAGATATAGCAGAGAGAGATCATCTAATTTTGATGTGACAGTCATGGGTTTGACTTCATCAGAATAGAGGATGGATCTGTTATGAAGGTAGTAGGGTGTGATGTCCTGGTATTTGAATGACATACACAGAGTAGGAAGTAAAATTCCTATACTACGATCGGTTGTACTGTGGTTGTCACATACAGTTGTTTCTCCATAAAGGATATGGATATAATATCAGACATTCTGGTTACTAGATCTATGGTTTTAAATCTAGATTTAGGTAGTTTCCCAATCTGGGTATTTAGACAGTATTCTAAAGGTGTTTTAGAATGGACGACTCCTAGCATGGTGGTGTACTTGCAGGTGATGGGTCTCCCTCTCTAAAGATGTCTTACAGACTAAAGGGGAGAGGGATATGCATGATTGGCATATCACTTGCTTAGGCAATTGAGTCAATCGTGAGATGTCAAGTACCACACCAGATGTTGTTTTTGCACTAGATGCAATAAGTTTATATTAATCCAATCCTGGAGAAACATACGGAAGCGGTTTTAGAACATAAGTGGATGTTCTACGGATTTGATGACGGCAGCCTCCTTCGAGAGACAGTTATCATTCCAGGCTTCTAAAGGTGACATAGATGACAGAGTGATTGTCAGAGTTATAGTTTTCCCTCTGACAAGGGGCAGTGTTATGGACAGGTGGTCCAAGAGGATACTGAGGGAGGCATGGTGCAGGATACCGATTAGGTTCAGTTGACGATACAGTCTAAGAAGTTTGGTTTTGGAGTTCATTTATGAACTATGTCCCATCAAATATCCAGACATATTCTAAGACAGGTATTACTCAATTCGGGAGACGGCTTTCTCCGCGAACTTGAGATTAAGAGAGACATAGAAAGATACATCAGGGCGGATCCACTCACTGAGGCTATTTATCGAACACAAAAGTTTTTATAAACAAGCTTTGTGAAACTGATTAGTAGAGGAGTTGGGTGTTCGGTATCACGCGGGCTGTAAGTATACGACATCGCAATAATTAGCCTTAAGTGCAAGTGGGAGATTGTTGGATATAGTGCCCTCAAAGTCAATTATAGGATCGCAGGTACGTGATTGCAATGATTGAGGGAGGACCTATACCAGTAGGACAGTCTTACTCGAGATGATGGTATGCTATCTGGTTTGCCTTTATCAGTCGTGTACAGCTTTAGGTGACATTACTGTTCCCTATTACATGTTGATAGAGCCCTTAGGATCCTGCTTGACTACCAACGGTATGATGGCGATCATATACGTGAGAGTTGGGTATTCTATAAGCACATCCTTAAAAGTAGTCCCTAGTCGTAGGAGTTTCGAGACAGAGCATCGATACTCCGGAGTAGACTAGTGTATACAGTCGAGACCCCGACGAGGGACGGTGGCCTGTCTCACATGCCATTGGTGTCAGTTGGATCACCTAAGATGTATACAGTGTTAGGTTTACCTAGCACCTCATGAAGGATTTGGAAGCATCACATGTACCAAACATTAAATTTTTTAAGGTGCTAAGTGAACATACAAAGAATCATGCTAGAAAATTTAGGGTTTCATTACAAGTCCATCATCACAAGTAGGAAAAACTAGGGTTTTAAGAGTACAACCTTTGTAGCTCCCTACGCTAGACTCCTTGGCTACTTGAGTGTTGAAAAAAGTCCGCTTGAGCTCCTCTAGGTCCACGATGATCCACCCGGAGTCCGCTTTGTCCAAGGTTGTAACTTCACAATATCAAGAGAAGAAAATGGAAGCTAACACTCTTCACAAGTGGGCAAGAATAGTGTAGAATGGTGTTGTGGTTGCTTTTCTCACTTCAAAATCCTAACTTGATTACTCTTTTGCTTACTTGAAAGAACTAGAGAGCAAGAGAGAAAGGAGGAAGAAGATGATGGCTTTCTAAGCTCAAGATAATGATAAGCTTGTTTTGAAAATGAGAAAATGAAAAAATATATATTTTCACTCTCTCATTCTAAACCATGGTTGTAAAATATCTTAGATATTTTATTTTGGAACAAAAATGAGCATAGAAAATAAATCATGGTTAACACAAAGGGTTAAAGAAAGAGTAAAGCATTAAACCATGAATCAATTTCTATTTTCATTTCTCTTTTCCAAAATTAATATCTATATATTTTACAAAGTGTGTGAGTCTTATATTTCCACCATCTAGTATATAATAACATGATGTATGCATGTATGTGTGCATGCACATCCATATGTGCATGAACAAGAATGAATGCATACATGCATGCATACACCCAAAAAGACAAGAAAGGATTTCTAGTGAGAAACTAATGGTCAAATGATAAATCAACACTTGATTTAGCAATCCGGTCATATCACATACGACCCGACCAAAAGCAAGCCGCCCGATTAATATACGGTATCTCATACGCGCATTTTAACTGGGTCTATGTGCATATCGCATATGCGTACCACAACGTTTCGCCCGGACTAGGTAACTCCTTTGTGGGACTCTAAGACTCGTCAATACGCCGGCAGTGGGTGATGATCATATCAAGCACCCCCAAGCCGCAAGCAGTCAGCTAAACGTAACGGCCACCCGGGTATTGAGCGATCAGAAGAGAACAAGCGAACCTGCTACAACTCCCGTCGAGCCAACCGGCAACACTACCGTACAGTCCGGTCTCTTCATCAGATATGCTGCATATTGAGTCTAGGGATGGTAACGTCGACCCCAATAACTCAATAAGTCGTGCCGATGAAAGGTTTATAACAGATTGAGAAACTACTGATAACACTTATCGGCAAATCCCAACAGCCCTGGCCAGGGACTTACTGATATAGCCAGTCGAGCACAGCACAGCATCAACTCCCAATACCGGGAGAGACGAAACCCCTCTTATCGCTTATCGCCTTCATGTGTCTCGGGACTGTACCCAACGGCCACCTGTTTTCACGACTCAGTAGAGCCGTGGTAGAGTGGTAATCAAAGTACAGTGGGAGAACACACAAGACTCTATGACGATCTCGGGTCTACAGACTAACCTGCACCAGTATCACCTGAGAACTGCTATCCGACGATAGATATAATTCCATATAGGAGTTCTCGGTGAGTCTGTCCAGTGTACCCAGTCACCACCGAGCACCCGTATACTATCTTGATGTCAAACATCGATGAATGTGGGAACATCCATCGCCCATCATATGGGTCTAGTATCATATACGCTAGTCTACTCTGGTATATCGATGCCCCGTCTCGATACACCTACGACTAGGGATATTCCAGGATATGCTTATAAACTACAGATGTCCCACTAGTATGATCTCCATCATAATCACAGTAGTCAAGCCTATATCCTCAGGGCTTTATCAACATGTATGAATGAATAAAAGCATGATCAAATCAACATGTCAGATAAAGAAGAACCAGATAGCATACTATCATGTTGAGCAAGAATGTACACTGAATATATATATATATACATGTATAAATACATCTACTATCACATAATGGCCTCTAGGGTATACATATATCCAACAATCTCCCATTTGCACTAAGGCCAGTTATTGGCGTATCTCATACCCAACATCTCAAAAAGTCGCTCATGCTGCGGCTGAGGGAGGGCCTTAGTGAATGGATCCGCGGCGTTATTTTTTGTGTCTACTCTCTTAATCTCGATCTCGCGGCGATCTACAATCTCTCGGATTAAATGAAAGCGCCTCCGGATGTGTCTGGATCGCTGATGGGACCTGGGCTCCTTGGCTAACGCCATAGCCCCATTATTATCACAATACAATGGTATTGGATCAGTAATGGTTGGAACTACTCCTAGCTCCGAGATGAACTTCCTCATCCAGACGGCTTCTTTGGCGGCATCATTCACAGCAATGTACTCAGCCTCCATCGTAGAGTCTGCAACGGTATCCTGTTTGGAACTCTTCCAACTTACCGCCCCTCCATTGAGGGTAAATGCAAACCCAGAGATAGATTTGCTGTCATCCTTATTGCTCTGGAAGCTCGAATCGGTAAAGGCCTCCATCTGGAGATCTCCATTACCATACACCAAGAACAATTCTTTAGTCCTTCGCAAGTACTTAATGTAAGTCCGTGTTGCCCACCCCGGTGCTTACGGGGAGGCGGAAAACACAATAAAAATTTGATTTTTATCAACTATAGGCAACAAGGACTATGCTATAAGGATCTTTGCTAAACATAAACTTGCTAACCCTAACTACAAAGTAGCTAAGTGATGGAAAGGTTATACCTTTGTTCTTTAGTCCTTCTCTCCTTGCTCGTTGGAATGGTAGAAAGGCCTCACCTTGCTTGTCTTCTTCCGTCAAAGAAAGATCCTCTTGAAAGCCACCACCTTTAGCTTCAACTCCAAGCTAGGAGTAACTAGAGTGCAAGAAATGCTAAGACTTGAACCCTAGAAGAGAGTAGAGAGGATCAAGTGAAGGTTTTTCTCAAGCTTTTTGTTTCTCAACACATGAGAGGGAGAGAGCTTGAGGGAGAGGATGAACAAGAGAGAGAAATGATATGAGAGAATGAATTATTTGTGAGCCTTTCTCACTAATATGTGTGTATAATTTTTAATTGAATAATTAGCTAGATAATTATCATGGTAAATCATGACATGACCATTATCATTTCAAATTGCAAAGATCAAAAAGCATCTTCCAAAAGAAATTATGATGGTCAAAGTGTCAACCTTGGTCAACAAGTCAAAGAAGTCAAAAGGTCAACAACCACAACCATGGATAATTATTAAACTAATTACTAATTAACAATAACACACACATAAATATTAGGGTTAATAAAATGACAACAACCATTAACCCTAATCAAGGTCCTCTCCCTCAATCTCAAGCAACTGTGCATACGCACCCGCATTCGTGATCCGAGGAACACGAACACAATGAGAAAAACCAATCTCAAATCATATACTAGGATCCGGCTTAAACCAAAGCCCGCTAGTATAAGCTGTCCGGACAGCAAACGTGCACAAGTGCGCGAATGTGAACGAACCCTGTCGCAAAACCATGCGACCTCTACTCATTTAGCCTAAAGGCGAATAGCTCTCTGTGTGGGACTCTAAAGACTCGACACTACGCTGGCAGTGGGTTTAACCACAGACCGCAAGCGGCACTAGCTGTACGTAACGGTCCCCAGGTAGATGTCGATAAGAAGACTGACGAGGTGAACCCCATCTGCACTCCTACTGAGCCTGTATGTGACAGTCTCCGTACAGTCCGGTCTGTTCGTCTGATACATCGTATGGCGGGCCTAGGGGGGCGGTGAACGTCAGTCCCCTAATAGCGGTACAAGTCGTGTCGGAGTGTAGCCCAGAACACCCTGAGATAACACTGGAAACCTACCAGTATATCTCGCTTGCCCTGGCCAGGGACTACTCGTGTAATGGCTCTCCTAGACACAGCGCGATGTCAACCCCCAATACCGGGAGAGACGAATCCTGTCTAACCGTCACTGCCTCCAAGTGCTTCGGGACTGTAGCCAAAAACTACCTGTTTGCACAGCTCCTTTGAGCCGTGGTAGGGTAGTAATCAAAGTGCAGTGGGAACACACTCGAGGCGAAGTGACAGTGTCAAGTCAGCGGACTAAGCTGTACTCATGTCACCTGGGAACTGATAACTGACGATAGGTATATTACCAACCAACAGTTCCCGACGAGTCCTGTCCAGTGTACTCGTAACCTAACGAGCACCCGCATACTATCCCAAGTACGACGTACTAACGGCTGTGGGACAGACCGTCTCCCACACTGGGATGAGAAGCGCATACGCTAGTCTACTCCGGAGTATCGATGCCCTGTCTCGATAGTCCAACGACCAGGGACCTGTATAAGGATGTGCTTATAGATTACCCAGCTCCCACAAGTGCGAGCGCCATCACAACGCTGGTAATCAAGCAAAGATCCTAAGGGCTCTACTAATATGTATACCAGCAATATGCTAAAAGAAACACATGCACATATTAAAGCAGAGACAAACCAAGTAGCATACTACCATTTCGAGCAAGATTGTATATACAATTGTGAATATCCCAAGCTTCCATTAAGTAATATACAAGCTAGTATGATACAGTAATGGCCTCTAGGGCATATACACTAACAATCTCCCACTTGCACTAAGGCCATGTACTGGCGTATCGAAGACCTATCATCTCGATCAGCCGCTCGAACTGAGTCTGGGGTAGGGCCTTCGTGAGTGGATCTGCAGTGTTGTTCTCCGTATTAACTCTCTTTACCTCGATCTCCTGGCGATCTATGATCTCCCTGATCAGGTGGTACCGCCTCAAAATGTGCCTGGACTTCTGATGGGACCTGGGTTCCTTCGCTAAAGCTATAGCTCCGTTGTTGTCGCAATACAGCGGTATTGGATCAACAATGGTAGGAACCACCTGAAGCTCCGTGAGGAACTTCTTCATCCAGACAGCTTCCTTTGCGGCATCGCAAGCAGCTATGTACTCCGCTTCCATTGTTGAGTCTGCAACGGTCTCCTGCTTGGAACTCTTCCAGCAAACCGCCCCTCCATTGAGGGTAAAGACATAACCCGACATGGACTTGGAGTCATCCTTGTCACTCTGGAAGCTGGAGTCAGCAAAGGCCTCGAGCTGGAGGTCTTTTCCGCCATACACCAAGAACATCTCCTTAGTCCTTCTCAGGTACTTGAGAATGTTCTTTACCGCTATCCAGTGTTTCTCCCCTGGGTTTGACTGATACCGGCTTACAACGCTCAATGCGTATGCTACATCTGGTCTGGTACACAACATCGCATACATTATAGAGCCTACCGCAGAAGCGTAAGGTATAATAGACATGCGATCCCTTTCCAAATCAGTCTTGGGAGACATCTCTTTGGAGAGGGTGATCCCGTGACAAGCCGGTAGATTACCGCGCTTGGAATCTTCCATACTGAACCTTTTCAGTATGGTGTCAATGTACCTTGACTGTGAAAGTCCCAACATCCTCTTAGATCTATCACGATAGATCTGGATCCCCAGAATGTAGTTGGCATCACCCAGGTCCTTCATGGAGAACCTCTGCGACAAGAATCCTTTGACTGACTGTAGCATAGGAATATCATTTCCTATTAGGAGAATGTCATCCACGTACAAGACGAGGAATACCACAGTTCTCCCTACAATCTTACTGTAAATGCATGGTTCATCTGGGTTCTTGATAAAGTCGAATTCTTTTACAGTATCATCAAAGCAGATGTTCCAACTCCGCGATGCCTGCTTAAGTCCATAAATGGACTTGAGCAACTTGCACACTCTACCGCTGCTCCCACTCTGATTGAATCCCTCCGGCTGATCCATATAGACGCACTCTTCCAAATTTCCATTTAGGAAAGCCGTCTTTACGTCCATCTGCCAGATTTCATAATCGTGGAAGGCAGCAATGGCAAGAAGGATCCGAATGGATTTCAGCATAGCCACTGGAGAAAAGGTCTCGTCATAGTCCAAACCAGGTCTTTGACGAAAACCCTTTGCTACAAGTCTAGCTTTATAGGTCTCAACCTGCCCATCTACACCAATCTTCTTTCTGAAGATCCATTTGCAGCCTACGGGTTTTACCCCTTCTGGTGCAAAGTCCAAAGTCCAAACTTTGTTGGTGTACATGGACTCCATCTCGGCCCGCATTGCATCCAGCCATTTTACCGAGTCGCCGCTCTGGATGGCTTGCTGGAAGCTAGTAGGCTCACCATAATCCATGGTGCAATCCTCTCTATCCCCGTCTATGAGAAAACCGTAGTATCTCTCGGGCGGATGAGATTGCCTACTACTCCTGCGGAGTGGCGCTGGGATGTCCGGTTCTCTTGAAACTTCTGGTTCTTCCAAGCTTTCAGTAATAGCTTGTGGTTCTGGAATTTCTTCCAGTTCTATTGCGCTCCCACTTATCTGACTTTCTAAAAATTCAGTTTCCAGGAAGTGGGCATGCTGAGAAACAAAAACCTTTTGTTCCTCTGCGGAATAGAAAAGATACCCCCTGGAGTTCTTCGGGTATCCCACAAACTTACACAGTACTGAACGTGCCTCGAGCTTGTCCGCATGCTGCTTTTTTACAAAAGCTGGACATCCCCATGTCTTAAGGTACTTGAGACAGGGTTTCTTCCCACTCCACATCTGATATGGGGTGGTAGGCACAGTCTTGGTGGGAGCCTTGTTCAAGAGATATGCAGCTGTTTCTAGTGCATAACTCCAGAAGGATCGCGGCAACTCAGCCTTACTCATCATGGAACGGACCATATCCAATAGGGTTCGATTCCTCCTTTCCGATACACCGTTGTGTTGTGGTGTGTATGGGGGAGTAAGTTGAGAGAGAATTCCATTCTCTTTTAAGAAGCCCAGAAACTCGGCACTTAAGTATTCTCCTCCTCGATCCGATCTTAGGATCTTGATACTTTTGCCTGTTTGTTTTTCAACTTCATTCTTATATTCTTGAAATTTCTCAAAGGCCTCGGATTTGTGCTTCATCAAGAAGACATGCCCATACCTAGAGAAATCATCGGTGAAAGTAATGAAGTATGAATAACCACTTCGCGCATGTATAGACATTGGACCACACACATCACTGTGTATGAGTCCCAAGAGCTCGCTCGCTCTTTCTCCGTGTCCAGTGAACGGAGTCTTTGTCATCTTTCCTATGAGACAAGATTCACAAGTGGCATAAGACTGATACTCAAACGGATTCAAGTATCCCTCTTTATGTAACTTTGTTAACCGTGTCTCATTAATGTGACCCAGTCTACAATGCCATAAGAAAGCCTGATTTGTTTCCGGAGACTTTCTTTTAAGTGTGTTCTGGACACTGAAGATCTGAGCTTGATTCAGTACGTATATCCCGTTCTGTAATGTACCTGACCCAATCAGAACTTGATTTAGGTGGATGTTAACTACATCGCTTACAAAAGTAAAATCATATCCTTCCTTAGAAATTAAGGATACAGATATGATATTACAAGTCGCACCTGGTACATAAAAACAGTTACGCAGAATCAATATCTGCCCAGTTGTCAGTCCTAGATGATATTCCCCTACGGATTCAGCATACATGTTCATTCCGTTAGCAACCCTGAGAGTCATATCACCTTTCCTGATAACCCTACGGTTTCTCAAAGCCTGTAATGAATTACAGATGTGAGATCCTGATCCGGTATCCAATACCCAGGAAGTAGGGTTAACTGACATACAGTTCTCAATCACAAACACACCCGAAGCCGAAGCCACAACATGCTTCGAATTCTGGCTACTGGCTTTACAAGCCCTGCAATCCTTCTGTCCATGTTCATTCCCATAACAATAGGAACATCCTTCTTTTACTACATCTGCTCCTGAAACTTCTGCCCTTCCCTTTCTTTCTACTTCCCTAGTTTCCTTTAGGGTAGTAGGCAGAGACTGTTGAACTGCGTCAGCATCTGACCTGTTCTTCAACGTGGTCTTCAGGTCCGAGAGCTCAAAAGAGCTGGTTTCTGTAAGGACGTTGCCCCCTACAGATGACCCGATAGCCAACCTCGCTGGAAGCAATTCGTTCGAGGTCTCATATCTTGCGATACGAGATTGCTCTCCATATAAAACTTTGTTATGGAGGAAGATAGAAGCTAAGTCCATCTTCTCGTGCTGCCTCTGGTATATACCATCAACTGAGGCTAACACGAGGCACTTGGCTTTCGCACAGACTTCTTCCGATGTCCTACGAATATCAATATCCGTGACAGGGGAAACTGGACCTGAGACGGCAGGGGTTGGATCAGTTAAGAGGTGTCCCAGCTTGTCCTGGGTAATGGACATCTGGACAGACCTTTGCCAATCAAAACAGTTAGATTCAGTCATCTTATTATCTAGATGTAACCTAGGTGTGGTCACAGGGTCGCTGCAATTAAGAGAGAGAGAAGAAAACACTTAGCATGTTGCTCTTGCAAGTTTAGATTGGTTTTTAATTTATCTAAACAGGATGGCTCCCACTGTCTCTCGAATCCCTTCTCAAACCGTAAAGAAAAGATTAGTCAGGATCAATCTCACCGTACAATACTTGCTTAACCGTTCAGCCAGGCCAGTGTCGGTACTTCGAGGGAGGTTTTCCAACGCTTTCGCGAAGTTCCTTAATTAAGTAACCTCTTTTCCCTGTGGGCGTAGCCCCGCTAACACCTTTCTAGGCACCTACTAGGTTTATAGCATTGATCGTTAAGTGAGAGTTTTCCCGAGGAGTAGCATATACTCACAGTAGGATCGGGATCCAAATATCATCGCGTGATAAAACCGAAGGAATCCTACCAGAATCATCACACTCCAAATGGTATGCAACGCTAGCAAGTTTCAGTACTTATGAAACTCCCGATATGGATTTTTGCCCCATGCTCTTATGACCTTGACGAAGGTCAACAAATCATAAGTCACATGTCAAGTTCTACCCGTCATTATCCAGGTTAATTTGAACCCACCCGTACATACCCTTGACGAAGGTCAACAAGGTAGTACGACTGTCCCAAACCAACGCATCTATCTATGCTACATATGAACACCCAACAGCTACCAATCACTATGCCTTGACGAAGGTCAACAAACATAGCTTGAATACTATTGAATATTCATACGAAATGACGGAGGGCTACGGATGGTTTTGGCGAAACCGTGAACGTAGTGAACTTGATCTAATCGATGGAACGAGATAGCTTTTAAAAAGGAGTGGTTCAAGCTCCGCGTTTAAAAGTTTAGTTTTGAAAAGAACCGAGTGGTTTTCAAAGTGTTCCAATCGACTTTTACTTGGTTTATTTTCTTGCATTAGTTCTTTTAATGCGTCCCATCATTTAATCCTACCATTGCAGAAAACAACCAAAATATGACGTACGCTTATGCCATTCGCATTCGCCACGGGGCCCCGTCATCACCCGTTAGGTTACTTAACTAACGACAGAGCGGGGGCTGGGCTAGCGCGGCTGTAAAACATAAGCAACGCCTAAATAGTTATTATATATAAATATATAGCAATGATAGACATTACAGATCACAGATGAATACATTGGATATACTAGGAATCCGCAATGCGTTCGAGCCTGCAACGCAAAGCGGATTACACGGTCGCGGTGAATAGCCAAAACCCCACCCAAGACCCCTACGGGTGCGGCAAACTACCCGCCAAGCACCCGAAGCGAAGCAACCTTCCTCACCACCGTGAGTAGGCCACTCGGCGCTTCGAGATACCCGGTAGTTTGTGCACCCCCTCCATGGGTCTATCCTAGGAGCAAAAACAGTAAAAAGAATTATACAATGACGGCTACAACCCCGACCCGGTTGTGCGGCCATACAAAGAATATTATTACATCAATTTACATGTTACAAATGAATGAAAGAAAAATAACGCTCATCTCACATCCAACCCGGCTATTCACCCGCGACAATCCAATCCATTCATATCCACAAACCAATAACAATCACAGATCACAGAGATGTATAACCCCGACTAATCGACTTATAGCGATTAGCCGACGTTCAATACATACAAGCATCACAGATATAACCGATATAGTTAAAGTGTAGTGAAGTTCCGAAAAATACGGATTTATAGGCCCCCAAAAGTAAATTTTAGTTCTGGAAAATCTGGGCACATATAATATATCCTAAAAATCCTAAAACCAACACAGAAACATACTGCACCAAAAACGATGCAGAGAGGGGACAAGACGGCCGCGCTTCCGCGGCAAGAGCTTCCTTATGCCGCGGAAGCGCGGTCCTCTAGTCTCCTCTCTGGTTCGTCTTTGGTGGTGTTTCACACAAAACCCTGAGATAATTTTTGGAGTATAAAGTTTTTCATTTCGACCAGAAAAATTTTTAACAGAAACTTGGATTTTGAAAAAGTTTGGTTTTTGGGTTTTTCGGTTTCGAAACTTCGTTACACTTAACTACTTAGCTAGTTTAGGTTTAGTTAGGCTCTGATACCACTGTAAGTCCGTGTTGCCCACCCCGGTGCTTACGGGGAGGCGGAAAACACAATAAAAATTTGATTTTTATCAACTATAGGCAACAAGGACTATGCTATAAGGATCTTTGCTAAACATAAACTTGCTAACCCTAACTACAAAGTAGCTAAGTGATGGAAAGGTTATACCTTTGTTCTTTAGTCCTTCTCTCCTTGCTCGTTGGAATGGTAGAAAGGCCTCACCTTGCTTGTCTTCTTCCGTCAAAGAAAGATCCACTTGAAAGCCACCACCTTTAGCTTCAACTCCAAGCTAGGAGTAACTAGAGTGCAAGAAATGCTAAGACTTGAACCCTAGAAGAGAGTAGAGAGGATCAAGTGAAGGTTTTTCTCAAGCTTTTTGTTTCTCAACACATGAGAGGGAGAGAGCTTGAGGGAGAGGATGAACAAGAGAGAGAAATGATATGAGAGAATGAATTATTTGTGAGCCTTTCTCACTAATATGTGTGTATAATTTTTAATTGAATAATTAGCTAGATAATTATCATGGTAAATCATGACATGACCATTATCATTTCAAATTGCAAAGATCAAAAAGCATCTTCCAAAAGAAATTATGATGGTCAAAGTGTCAACCTTGGTCAACAAGTCAAAGAAGTCAAAAGGTCAACAACCACAACCATGGATAATTATTAAACTAATTACTAATTAACAATAACACACACATAAATATTAGGGTTAATAAAATGACAACAACCATTAACCCTAATCAAGGTCCTCTCCCTCAATCTCAAGCAACTGTGCATACGCACCCGCATTCGTGATCCGAGGAACACGAACACAATGAGAAAAACCAATCTCAAATCATATACTAGGATCCGGCTTAAACCAAAGCCCGCTAGTATAAGCTGTCCGGACAGCAAACGTGCACAAGTGCGCGAATGTGAACGAACCCTGTCGCAAAACCATGCGACCTCTACTCATTTAGCCTAAAGGCGAATAGCTCTCTGTGTGGGACTCTAAAGACTCGACACTACGCTGGCAGTGGGTTTAACCACAGACCGCAAGCGGCACTAGCTGTACGTAACGGTCCCTAGGTAGATGTCGATAAGAAGACTGACGAGGTGAACCCCATCTGCACTCCTACTGAGCCTGTATGTGACAGTCTCCGTACAGTCCGGTCTGTTCGTCTGATACATCGCATGGCGGGCCTAGGGGGGCGGTGAACGTCAGTCCCCTAATAGCGGTACAAGTCGTGTCGGAGTGTAGCCCAGAACACCCTGAGATAACACTGGAAACCTACCAGTATATCTCGCTTGCCCTGGCCAGGGACTACTCGTGTAATGGCTCTCCTAGACACAGCGCGATGTCAACCCCCAATACCGGGAGAGACGAATCCTGTCTAACCGTCACTGCCTCCAAGTGCTTCGGGACTGTACCCAAAAACTACCTGTTTGCACAGCTCCTTTGAGCCGTGGTAGGGTAGTAATCAAAGTGCAGTGGGAACACACTCGAGGCGAAGTGACAGTGTCAAGTCAGCGGACTAAGCTGTACTCATGTCACCTGGGAACTGATAACTGACGATAGGTATATTACCAACCAACAGTTCCCGACGAGTCCTGTCCAGTGTACTCGTAACCTAACGAGCACCCGCATACTATCCCAAGTACGACGTACTAACGGCTGTGGGACAGACCGTCTCCCACACTGGGATGAGAAGCGCATACGCTAGTCTACTCCGGAGTATCGATGCCCTGTCTCGATAGTCCAACGACCAGGGACCTGTATAAGGATGTGCTTATAGATTACCCAGCTCCCACGAGTGCGAGCGCCATCACAACGCTGGTAATCAAGCAAAGATCCTAAGGGCTCTACTAATATGTATACCAGCAATATGCTAAAAGAAACACATGCACATATTAAAGCAGAGACAAACCAAGTAGCATACTACCATTTCGAGCAAGATTGTATATACAATTGTGAATATCCCAAGCTTCCATTAAGTAATATACAAGCTAGTATGATACAGTAATGGCCTCTAGGGCATATACACTAACACTTAAGAATGTTCTTCACAGCTATCCAGTGATTCTCCCGTGGGTTGGATTGATATCTTCTTAGAACACTAAGTGCATAAGCTACATCTGGGCGTGTACATAACATCGCATACATTATAGATCCTACTGCCGGAGCATAGGGTATAATGCTCATGCGAGCTCTCTCTTCCTCGGTCTTTGGGCAAGAATCCTTGGAGAGAGTGACCCCATGGCAAGCGGGTAAGGTACCCCGCTTGGAGTCTTCCATTCTAAACCTTTTTAGGATGGTGTTGATGTACCTGATTTGGGACAATCCCAATAACCACTTGGATCTATCCCTATAGATCCTAATGCCCAGATTGTATGTGGCATCACCCAGGTCCTTCATGGAGAACCTTAGTGATAAGAAAGATTTGACCGACTGTAGCATAGGAATATCATTTCCTATCAGAAGAATGTCATCCACGTACAATACGAGGAATGTGACGGCTCTCCCTACAGCCTTCTTATAAACACAAGGTTCATCTAGATTTTTGATGAAATCAAACTCTTTGATAACATCATCGAAACAGATGTTCCAACTCCGTGATGCCTGCTTTAACCCATATATGGATTTAAGCAATCTACATGCTTTCCCGTTGCTCCCACTGTCAATGAAGCCCTCTGGCTTATCCATATAAACGCATTCTTCTAAATCCCCATTTAGAAATGCCGTTTTAACGTCCATCTTCCAGATTTCATAGTCGTAGTGAGCAGCAATAGCAAGTAGGATCTGAATGGATTTAAGCATGGCTACGGGAGAAAAAGTCTCGTCATAGTCCAAACCTGGTCTTTGACGAAAACCTTTCGCCACAAGTCTTGCCTTATAGGTCTCTACCTGCCCATCTACATCAATCTTTCTTTTAAAGATCCATTTGTACCCCACAGGTTTTACCCCAGGGGGTACAACGTCCAAAGTACATACTTTGTTGGTGTACATAGACTCCATTTCGGATCTCATGGCATCCAGCCACTTCACAGAGTCTCCACTCGTGATAGCTTGCTGAAAACTGGTAGGATCATCATCCTCCATGATGCAATCTTCTCTGTCACCATCAATGAGGAAACCGTAGTACCTCTCCGGTAGGCGAGAAGTCCTACCAGACCTACGGAGTGGCCGAGGTTCCTCAGTTTCTATTGCAACAGCTGGTTCAACCAAGTCGTCATTTGTAGTTTGTGTCTCTAGAACCTCTTCTAGATCCACCACATTGCCATCATCTTTATCCGTGAAAAACTCTTTTTCCAAGAATGTGGCATGCTGAGAAACAAACACTTTTTGTTCCTCCTTGTGGTAGAATAGATATCCATAAGAATTCTTTAGATATCCTACAAAGTTAAACATGACCGACCGTGTCTCGAGTTTGTCCAGATTCTGCTTTTTAACATAGGCCGGGCAACCCCAAATCTTAATTCTCTTAAGAGATGGTCTCTTCCCATGCTATATCTCATATGGCGTGGTAGACACGGTTTTGGTTGGGCCCCTGTTCAGTAGAAATGCTGCAGTCTCTAATGCATGCCCCCAAAATGAGACGGGTAACTCAGCATCACTCATCATGGATCGGACCATATCTAATAGGGTCCTATTCCGTCGTTCTGACACACCGTTGTGCTATGGTGTGTAAGGAGGAGTGAGCTGAGAGAGAATCCCATTCTCTTTTAGGAAGTTTGCAAATTCTGTACTGAGATACTCTCCACCTCGATCTGATCGAAGCATTTTGATATTCAAGCCGGTTTGTTTTTCTACTTCTTGTTTATATTCAGTGAATTTCTCGAAAGCTTCGGACTTGTGCTTTAATAAAAATACATGACCGAATCTTGAGAAATCGTCAGTGAACGTAATGAAGTATGAAAAACCGTCTCTAGCCTGTGTAGACATTGGCCCGCATACATTATTATGTATGAGGCCTAGGAGCTCAGTAGCACTTTCTCCGTGTCCGGTAAACGGAGTTTTGGTCATTTTACCCTTGATACAAGACTGGCAAGTTGCATAAGATTTATATTCAAAAGGGTTTAAATATCCATCTTTGTGTAACTTGTTTAGTCTTGTTTCGTTAATATGACCAAGTCTACAGTGCCAAAGAAAAGCTTCATTTATTTCTGAAAGTTTTCTTTTATTAGTGTGTTGTATACTGAAAACTGTGTGTTGATTTAGGACGTATATCCCGTTATTAAGCGTACCAAACCCAACCAACATTTGATTCAGATGAATGTTCATAACATTGTTCTGCAATACAAAATTATATCTTTCATTGTCTAACAAAGAAACAGATATGATATTACAAAGCATACTTGGTACAAAATAACATGGGTTCAAAACCAATATACACCCTGATGGCAACCCCAAGTGATACTCTCCCACTGCGACTGTATGTACATTGGAACCATTTTCAACGCGGAGAGTATGGTCACCTGTCTTCAAAACCTTGCTATTTCTCAGCCCCTGCATAGAATTGCAAATGTGAGAACCTGAACCGGTATCCAATACCCAGGAAGCAGAGTTTATTGAAAAACGGTTTTCTGTCACAAACGCACCTGAAGCAGAAGCATCCCCATGCATCTTCTTGAGATTTAAGTACTCCGTGCAGTTGCGCTTCCAATGTCCTGTTTTGTGGCAATGAAAACATTCCCCTTTCCCCGATTCTCCAGCTTTGGACTTTTCCTTCCCCTTAACCTTTTTAACTCCACCCTTACGATTGGTGGGCTTCTTCTTTTTCTTTCCCTTGGCCTTAGCCTTTGGGCGAGAAGAGGAAGATTGTCCAACGGTCATAACGGGAGTTTTCACTGATTTCAGTGTGCTCTCTGCACTCCTTAATATATTAAGGAGTTCAGGTAGTTCCTTCTCCATGTTGTGCATGTTGAAGTTAAGTATGAATTGAGCAAAGGTGGAGGGGAGGGACTGCAGAATAATATCCGTATATTGTTCGTTGTCCATCGTCCATCCAAGGTCCTCAAGCTCTTCTATGAGAGCTATCATCTTCAGAACATGGTCTCCTACTGATGTGCTAGGGGCCATTCGCATCTGAAACAATTTCTTTGATACTTCGTATCGTAATACGCGGGATTGCTCTCCATACAACTCCTTTGTATGGAGGAATATGTCATGAATGTCCATATTCTCGTGCTGCTTTTGATGTGTGTTGTCCATCGATGCAAGCGCGAGGCATTTAGCCGTGGCACAATCAACGTCCCATATCTTGCGGACTTCTTTGTCCGCAACTGATGATTTTGGACCTGGGACGGGCGGGGCTAGAGCCGTGAGGACATATGATACTTTATCATAAGTCAAGGCTATTTTCAGATTCCTCAGCCAGTCTTTATAATTGGTCCCATTCAGTTTATTTTTATCTAGTAGAAGCTTGAGTCCAGTCATTGGTATCTGCCATTAAGAGAGAGAAAAGAATACACTCAGTAAAAGCTCTTGCAAAGATCAGATTGGTTATTATCTTGTCTATTCGATGTCTCCCACTGCTTTAATCAAGTTTTTCTTTCAAACCTTATAAAGAAAACTAGCCAGGATTAATTACAGTCTACAACTTCGCTAACCGTTCAGCCAGGCCAGTGTCGGTACTTGAGGGAGGTTCCCCATGCTTTCGCACGGACTTAATTAAAGTAAACCTCGTTTTCCCAGAGGCTAGCCCCATTAACACCTTTCTAGACACCTAATGAGTTAGCTAATTGTAAACTGCAAAACTCTCCTGGGAGCAACTATTGCCCACAGTGGGATCGGGATCCAACCATCATATGGAAGGTATGCAATCTCATTGCAAATTTCAACACTTGAAATTCCCGATGTGATTTTTACCCCTAATACCTATGACCTTGGCTATGGTCAACAAATCACAAGTACTAGTCAAGTTCAGCCCGTCATTTCTCGATTAATCAGACCCGTTTACATGACCCTTGGCTAAGGTCAACAAAGTCATATGCCCGTCCTAATTAATCTGCATCATATGCATTGTAGGAAGACATCTTAGCTAACGTACACTACGCCTTGGCTAAGGTCAAAAAACGTAGCACGAATACTAAGTACTCTACTTCCTAAAATGACGGAGGGTTGTGGATGATTTTTAAGAAAATCTTTAACGCTTTGAACTTGATATCGTCGTAGAATCAAATGGTTTTTTAAAAGGAGTGGCTTAAGCTCCGCAGTTTTGAAAGTAGCTTTTTCATAAAAAGCCGAGTGGTTTTCAAATCCGATTCTACAACATTTTTTTAGGTTTATTTTCTTTACATTAATCATATTAATGTAGTCCCATCATTTAAGTCCTTAAGCCAATCACAGAAAAGAAACGAAAATACAACGTATGCTTATGCCATCCGCATTCGCCGCAATGTTCCGTTATGCACCGTTAGGTTACTTAAATAACGGCATACCGAGACGGGACTAGCGCGGGTGTAAAACATAAGCAACGTCTACTATATATCTCATATATAATATATCATTCGTCTCAGATATCACAGAACACAGGCAGCAGAAATACAGATATAATGTGGGATATACTAGGACGTCCGTATTTAGTATTTAGCCAACAATAGAAAATACGGATTCCACAGTTGCGATGAATAGCCAAGCCTACACCCCTAGACCCCTACGAGAGCAGCAAGTGACCCTACCAATTCTGGAGTTTAGGAGACCCGGTCTCGACTCCTCGAGATGGCCTCCCACTGAACCCCAGAACCCGGTCATTTGTGCTCCCCTCCTTGGGTCTATCCTAATGCGGAAAAGTAAATAATATACAACACTGGTGACATCAACCTCAACCCGGAAGTGCCCCAAATAAAAGAATATTACATTACATTTGAATTTTACATGAATGAAAAATAAAACTCTCATCTCACATAAAACCCCCCGGCTATTCAATCGCGACAATCCTGCACATCATATCTCAGCAACACAAAATATCATATATCATCAATGTAAGTAAGTATGCGTACCCCGATTGGCATTGATGTATAGCAATGAAACCGGCGATAAGTGACATACTACACTTACGGTCACAGAAAAGAAAGTGTAAAACTACAATATTTGGAATCCACATTCTCTTTAGACATCGTAAATGCGAAATATCACATACTTCGTATTTCATGCCTAACTATATGAATTCCACATATTGTATCACATTCCAGATAAATAGACAGTATTAAAGTTTTCGAACGAATGATCAAATACCCAAAATTCCCTAAAGCTCAACACTTGAGCGGAGTTCAAAAATCCCGGAATGTGTCACAGTAGCAGCGGTCCAGCCGTAGAAGGGTCAAGCCAACGCCTCACATGTGGCACGCCATACTGCCCCAAACCCTAAGGTTCAAAAGTGTAGCGCCTTGAAAAGTCGTTTTGGTGTTTTCCCGAAAATCGGTGAAAATTTGGTATTTTTCCGTAAATCGTCTTTTTTGTTATTTTCAGTTTAGACCTAATTATACCTAATTTGGATAGGTAATTGCTAGTTTTTAGTAGCTAATGAGTTACTTATAAAATTCTGGTCGTTTAAAATTTTTCCCTAATTTTTCAATTTTTAATATTATTTTAAGCCGGTAAAAAAATACATTAAATTAGCGATAAATACAAATTTAAATGGGCTAATTTTAAGCTTTAAAATCATGTTAATTAAAATATAGTTGTAATATAAATTTTTAGTATTTTATTTCAAGTTTTAATGGGTTTTTATTATGGAAAACAAAAATATATTTATTTTGAGCTAAAACTTGCAATTTTTGACTTGTGGGGGGTCTTTTTGCATAGAAATTTTTGTAAAATCACTCTCACTCATTCCTCTCCTCTTGTGGCCGGCCCCACCACATCAGGAAACTCCATCCATTTTTTGATTTCAATTCTTGTGTGGAAATGGTATGAAAAGGATTAAAATATTGTAATTTAGAGTATGGTGTACTTGTGAATGGAATGGGATTTGACTTGGAGAAAATTCCACAATCCCACACCATTCTCCCCCACTGCCTTCCCACTTGGCCGAGAGCAACCAGCAGCATCCCCCTTTTCTTTTTCCCCAAATTCTTCATCTCCTTTTTGCTTCAATTTCATCCAAAAATCCACCGAAATCCCTAATTTTCTTCACAAATTCAACACAAAACCTTATTCTATCTCTTTTCAAGCCCAAATTGGTTTAAATCTTGGAGAAAGGAGGTGTCTTGGGAGGCTTGAGCAAGCTTAGGATTGAACTTTTGAGGTATAACTTCTAATCAAATGGTTACATTGTTGCTTAAGTGTGCTAATTAGAACCTTGAAATTGTTTAGTGTTAAATCTTTTGTTAATTTCTAATCTAGTTTTTTTTAAAGAGGGTAGTTTGATATGAACTTGGTTTTTAGCACACCATTACTAGGCTAATTAAATCTATTTTTCTATCTAGTTATTTTGCTAACCTAATCTAAGAGGTTAATTTTCTTATGTGGGATTTTATTTGTGTTAATTTAGGTTTTTCAAGTGTGAAATCGGATTTAATTTGCTATTTAGAAAAATCAAGAAAGGGGTTTGTGTATGGATATAGGTTGAAGCATGGTTGTTATGTTGTAATTATAGTGTTGTGGCTAACTAGTTATGCGGTTGGATGTTCTTTCTAGGTTGTAGTCTTTTTTGTCGCAAATCGGCGATGTTTGCACCGATTTTTGGAATGTAAATGCTCACTAGTTTTTATATAAATTTATGTGATGAATTAATTGTGTTAACTTGATTATATTATTAGCATATCCTATGACCTTTAAGATGTTCGTGTGCGGAGTTTTGTGTGTTCGGGTTTTAGTTTTGCCGGTCGCCCCAAAACGACGATTATAGTTAGTTTTTGTGATTTTCGTGTGTGTTCCGCGCACCTTGTGCACGTTGTGCCTAACTCGTGAACGTTGATGTTTTCGTTTGGGATTTACATCGTTTCATGATATGCAACCTTATGTTTTGTATTGGTGCAAATTCCAGGTTCGGTCGCGGAGATTTCGGATGCGGCACGTAAAGGAAAGGCGGTGATTGGACATAGCTAGCTGGGGATTCCTGTGAGTAGATGTAACATCTACGGGGGACTATCGTTTGGATGGCGCAAGTCGCCCGATAGTTTAAGTAGTTTAAAGATTTCTAGTGATATTAGTAGTTAGGAGTAAATGCTTACGTAACATCTTGCTACATCCATGCTTTATATTGTCATACATATGCGAACCCATTCTATAGGACACCTGCACCATTACCAGGGTTTTTTATATGCAGCACGAGCACTATTCATGCGAACACACAGGCCCTGGTAGTTGCCATGCCATGACACTAGATAACTTATAATCTAGAATGTTGTCACCATATTTGATACTTAAACCTGTACTATTGCAATAAATCCTTAAAATAACATTGTAGAATTGCTATTCATGTGCATGTATACCATTACATCAATTCATGTCTAGTTTATTAATCATACATTGCAACTTGGTTATTGATACCATATGCATTCATTATCATTGACATATGCACTTATGATGATTTATTGAGATTTATGATATTTCTGGATTTCGGGGAAAGCCGCAAAATTTACAACTTATGATCTTTTAAAATATAAAAAGTAGCGGTTTTCTAGTGATGCAAAGTGTCGTCCACCATGAGTTTGCTGTGGTTTTCGAGATCCGTGTCGAGGAGTGGAGGAACCGTCACGGGTACATGGTGGGCCCGGTAAGGTACCCCGGGGTAAGAGGATCGTGTTGTTGACATTGAGCCTGGCAGGGGATTGATTACCTACCGGTGACTTCATTTGGCACGGCGGATATCCAGAGGATACCGACCGTGGCCGCGATGTGATGAGATATTGATATTTGAGATGGGTCAGCCGGACGGCTGAGGCCAGAGATACTATGATACGGATACATGAGATTGAGACAGTTTTGAGGTGTCGATGCTGGACACAGATTTTTGTTGATTTTATTGGTATTGTGCTGATATTTCAAAAGAGATTCCTAAAGGAAAAAATATGATTTCTTATACTTACACATGCAGATCACGAGGTGATTCATATTGCGTACATACCTACTAGTATATTCATGTTGCATACATACCTGCTAGTATATTCATGTTGCATACATACCTGCTAGTATATCCTGCCATACCTGTATTATAGATGCTAGGATGCTTGTGTGCATGCTTGCGATAGCCTCTATAGATGTTATTTATTACTCACGAGTTGGCAACTCACCCCCGTTGTGCCACAGTCTTTTTGTTAGTGTATATGCCCTAGGGGCCATTATTGTATCATACTAGTTTGTATATTACTTAATGGAAGCTTGGGATATTCACATGTATATAACAGTCTTGCTAAACATGGTAGTATGCTACTTGGTTTTTCTATCTTAATATGTGAGTATACGTATTGATAGAGCTCTTAGGATCTTGCTTGACTACCGGCGTTGTGATGGCAGTCACACTAGTGGGGGCTGGGTAGTCTACAAGCACATCCTTATTCAGGTCCCTAGTCGTTGGATTATCGAGATAGGGCATCGATACTCCAGAGTAGACTAGTGTGTACGCTTCTCATCCCAGTTGGGGAGATGGTCTGTCCCACAGCCGTCAGTACGTCGTACTGGAGATAGTATGCAGGTGCTCGTTGGGTTACGGGTACACCGGACATGACTCACAGGGAACTGTTGGATGGTTTTATACCAGTCGTCAGTGAACAGTTCCCAGGTGACATGAGTACAGCATAGTCCGCAGACTTGACACTGCTACTTCGCCTTGAGTGTGTCCCACTGTTCTTAGATTGCTACCCTACCACGGCTCAAAGGAGTCGTGCAAACAAGTAGCAGTTGGGTGCAGTCCCGAGAACTTGGAGGCAGTGGCGGTTAGAAAGGATTCGTCTCTCCCGGTATTGGGGGTTGATATCGCGCTGTGTCAGAGAGCCATTACGCAAAGTCCCTGGCCAGGGCAAGCGAGATTTGCTGGTAGGTTCCAGTAGTTTCTCAGGGTGTAATGGGCTTCCCTCCGACACGACTTATACCGCTATTAGGGGACCGACGCTTGCCGCCCCCCTAGGCCCGATATGCGATAGTCTTAGACGAACGGACCGGACTGTACGGAGATTGTCACATCAGACTCAGTAGGAGTTCGGATGGGTTTCCTCATCGGCCTTCTTATCGACATCTACCTGGGGACCGTTACGTACAGCTAGTGCCGCTTGCGGTCTATGGTTAAACCCACTGCCAGCGTAGTAGTCGAGTCTCTAGAGTCCCACACAGAGAGTTTCCCTACTCCAGGCGAAACGATATAGAGGTCGTATGGTTTTACGACAAGGGTTCGGACGCATACGTGTGTTTACACACGTACGACTTTCGGACAGTTTTTACCAGTCGGCTTTGGTTTAAGCCAGTTACTGGTATCCGGTTATTGGATTTATACAGTCTAAAGTTTTTCCGTATTTTTGCGGAAAGGAGGGCCGTTCTCGTAATTGCGCGAGAAGCTTCTAGAAGGTGGTGACTAAGGAGGTTTAGGTGGCATATACAATGAATGTGATTAGTGAGTCATATGGATGATTCATCCATGTCATTAATGCATCATAAATGCTTAATGACTCATGGAGATGAATCATCACTAGATATTATCAAGCATGGTTGTTAAATTGTTTTATTTTCTTTTCTTGATAAAAGAAATGCTTGATATATATTATCATAACTCATTATTCTCACTTCATTATTATCTTCACCTTCTCTCTCCTCAAGCTCTCCCTCTTCAAACCCTAATCCTCCCCTCTCATGTGTTGAGTACAAGGATTAGTTAGACTAATTAAACCATAACCCTCACTCTATATCACCTAGCTTCTTTGATTATCACTTAAAGAAAGTTAGTTGCCTCAAGTTTAGAGGCTAAGCTTAGAGTAAAGCTCTCGGGTGGATCGTCTACTACTTCGAGAAGGCCGAGGAGGAGGTGGAGTTCGTAAAGACGAAGGACACGGTTCTTTAGGTATAATCCCTTTACATAGTAGTTGTTAACTTCTATGTTTGATGTTAGTTATCGTTTAGCTTCGATTCATGCGGTTAGTCGATGTTTAAGCAAAGAACAAGATCGTTTTCCATATTTCCGCCTCCCCGCAAGTCGTGGGGGTTGTACATCGACTTACAGTGGTATCAAAGCCTCGCTAAACAATAAATAACTTACTTGCAAATTTGTATGAATTTCGAACGAAAAAAACGAAACCGGAAAAGCCCGAAATCACAAGTTTCTGTCGATTTTTAAATGAAGTCCAAAAATTTTTCAGGGATGTTCAGAAAGGTTTAAAAGACCGTAGAAGAACACCTAAGAAAATTGGGCCCTTGAATCGCCTAAAGCGCCGTGGAACCACGGCGGATCCCACCGATCCGCCGCGATTCCGCCGCCGAGTTGGCGATTCAGGAACCCAATTTTCCTGTGTTGCTTCTCTGTGATATTTGGTATTTTCTGGAATATTTTATTTTTGCTCAGGTTTCAGATTTACAGAGAAGTATTGGAGAAAAATTAAAAGTGTTTAATCGGTCGAAATTATACAGTATTTGCTTGTTGGATTATATCTGTGTTTGTATAATGTGTTCGTAAAGCTCCCCTAACTGCTAGTATGTCGGTTGGCAGGGGGTTGCACATTTCTGTAATGGTTTTTACTGTTTGTGGATATGGACTGTGTTGGACTGTTGTGATGTTTAGCCGGGGTTTTGTGATGGGTTATTATTTAATTCATTTGATGTAAATGTAATTTGTTGTAATATTATTTTGCGGGGCACATCCAGGTTGCGGTTGTAGCCACCGTTGTATTATTTCATTTTACTGTTTTTGCTCCTAGGACAGACCCAAGGTAGGGTGCACAAACTGCCGGGCGGGTAGTTTGCCGTACCCGTTGGGGTCTTGGGTGGGGTAATGACTATTCATCACAACTGTGTAATCCGTCTTTTGTTGCAGGCTCAAAACAAACACGGATTGCTTGCAAATCCAATAAAGTTCATCTGTGATCTGGAATGCCTATTATTGCGTCTGACGAATGTACAATATCTATATATGATAGCTATTTAGACGTCACATATGTTTTACACCCGCGCTAGCCCAGCCCCCGCTCTGTCGTTAGTTAAGTAACCTAACGGGTGATGACGGGACCCCGTGGCGAATGCGGATGGCATAAGAGGACGTTGTATTTTCGTTGTTTTCTGCAATGATAGGTTAATGATGGGACGCATTATTTATAATGCAAAGAAAATAAACCAAAAGTTAATCGTTGGAACAATTTAAAAGAAACCACTCGGTTAATTTTAAACAGATATTTTTAAATGCGGAGCTTTAACCACTCCTTTTAAAAGCTATCAGGTTCCTTCGGTTATATCAAGTTCACTACGTTCACGGTTTCGCCAAAACCATTCGTAGCCCTCCGTCATTTCATTTGGGTATTCAGTAGTATTTAAGCTATGCATTTTGGCCAAAGTCAAGGCATAGTGTTTGGTAGCTGCTGGGTTTTCATTTGTTGCATAAGATAGATGAGTTAGTTTGGGACAGTCGTATTATCATTTGACCAAAGTCAGGGGTATATATGGATGGGTTCAAATTGACAAGATAATGACGGGTAAAACTTGACATGTGACTTATGACATTTTGACCAAAGCCAAGGTCATAAGAGCATGGGGCAAAAACTTATATCGGGAATTTCTAAAGAAACTGAAATTTGCAAAGTGATGCATACCATTTGGAGTTTGATGAATGTTGGTAGAATTCCTTCAACATTATCATACGATGATATTTGGATCCCGATCCTACTGTGAGTATATGCTACTTATCAGGAGATTCGTCACTTAACGATCAATGCTATAAACCAAGTAGGTGTCCAGAAAGGTGTCAGCGGGGTTACGCCCCCAGAGAAAAGAGGTTATTTAATTAAGGAACTTCGCGAAAGCGTTGGAAAACCTCCCTTGAAGTATCGACACTGGCCTGGTTGAACGGTTAAGCAAGAATTGTACAGTGAGAATAGTCTTGGCTAATTCTTCTTTTATGGTTTAAGGAAGGATTTGAGAAACAGTGGGAGCCATCCAGTTTAGATAAACTAAAAACCACTCTAAACTTGCAAGAGCATCATGCTAAAGAGTTTTCTTCTTTCTCTCCTAATTGCAGCGACCCTGAAAATGACTGGACTTAAGTTACTTTTAGAGAAAAATATACTGACAGGGCCAAACTATAAAGATTGGCTGCGGAATGTCAAAATGGCTTTGACCTATGACAAATTGGGGTACGTCCTCACCGCTACGGCACCTGCTGTCCCTGGTCCCAAATCCAGCAATGCGGATAAGGAAATCCGCAAAACCTGGGATTTAGATTGCGCGAAAGCCAAGTGCATCGTGCTTGCCTCAATAAACAATGAACATCAGAGGAGGCACGAGGATATGGACCTTGATGGCATATTTCTCCATACAAAGGAACTTTATGGAGAGCAATCTCGTATAGCAAGATACGAGACCTCTAAGAACTTGTTTCGAGCGAGGTTGGCTATCGGGTCATCGGTAGGAGAACATGTCCTAAAGATGATCGGCTATATTGAAGAGCTCGCAGACCTTGGGACGACTTTGGATAATGAGCTCTATACAGACCTTATTCTCCAGTCCCTTCCTCACACCTACGCCCAGTTTATCCTGAACTTCAACATTCAAAGAAAAGAAGTTGAACTTCCGGAACTCCTGAACATGTTAAGGAGTGCAGAGGGCACCCTGCAGAAGACAAGGGAAACACCCGCTATGTTTGTTAGCGATACATCTTCTTCCGGGTCCAAGGCAAGGGCCAAAGGAAGGAAGAAGAAGGCCGCCACCAAACCTAGAGGAGGTGTTAGTAAGGTGGGAGGGAAGGGAAAGAAAAAGTTTGCGGTACCGGTAGTTGGCCAGGATGAGTGCTTCCATTGTCACAGGAAAGGGCACTGAAAGAAGGATTGCAAGGCGTGGAACGCCAAGAACCAGGAACCGAAGCAAGCTGTGGCTTCGACTTCAGGTGTGTTTGTAATTGAGAATTGTCTGTCGATCAACTCTACTTCCTGGGTATTGGATACCGGATCAGGATCTCATATTTGCAATTCATTGCAGGCACTGAGAAACCGTAGAGTGCTGAAGGAAGGTGATATGACCCTAAAGGTTGCTAACGGAGCTAGCGTGGGAGCTGCGTCCGTCGGGGATTATCACCTAGGATTGACGAGTGGACACATTTTGGTTTTACATAACTGTTTTTTTGTACCAAGCTTAACGTGTAATATCATATCAGTTTCCTTGTTATCAAATAAAGGTTATGATTTCACGTTTGTAAGAGATGTTGTTAACATCCACCTTAATCATGGTTTGATTGGGTCCGGTACACTAAATAACGGTATATATGTTTTAAACCAACTCCAAATTTTCAATGTCCAGAACACACTTAAAAGAAAGTCTCCGGATTTAAATAAACCTTTCTTATGGCATTGTAGACTGGGTCACATCAATGAGAGAAGGTTGACTAAGTTGCATAGAGAAGGATATTTGGACTCGTTCGAATATCAAACTTATGACACTTGTCAATCTTGTCTCAAAGGAAAGATGACAAAGACTCCATTTACTGGACATGGAGTAAGAGCGAGCGAGCTCTTAGGACTCATACACAGCGATGTATGTGGTCCATTGTTTACACATGCAAGAGGTGGTTTTTCCTATTTCATTACTTTCACGGATGATTACTCAAGATACGGATTCATTTATCTGATGAATCATAAATCCGAGGCTTTTGAGAAATTCCAAGAGTATAAGAATGAAGTAGAAAACCGAACCGGCAAAAGTATCAAGACACTTAGATCTGATCGAGGTGGTGAATACTTGAGTGCCGAGTTCCTAGGTTACCTAAAAGAGAAAGGAATTCTCTCTCAGCTTACTCCTCCATACACTCCACAGCATAACGGTGTATCGGAGAGACGGAATCGAACCCTATTGGATATGGTACGATCCATGATGAGTAATGTTGAGTTACCGCGATCTTTTTGGGGTTATGCGCTAGAATCAGCGGCATATCTTTTGAACATGGTTCCTACCAAGACTGTGCCTACCACTCCATATCAGATGTGGAGCGGGAAGAAACCCCATCTACGGTATATAAAGATTTGGGGATGTCCAGCTTTTGTTAAAAAGCAGCATGTGGACAAGCTCGAGGCACGATCAGTAAAATGTATGTTTGTGGGATATCCAAAGAACTCCAAGGGATATTATTTCTATTACGCAGAGGAACAAAAGGTTTTTGTTTCTCGTAATGCCCATTTTCTAGAACATCAGTTTTTAGAAAAGGAAATAAGTAGGAGCGAAATAGAACTGGAAGAAATTCCAGAACCACAAGCTGCTACTGAAAGTTTGGTAGAACCGGAAGTTCAAGAAGAACAGGACATTCCCGCACCCCTCCGCAGGAGTAGTAGGCCATCTCATCCACCTGAGAGATACTATGGTTTTCTCGTAGATGGGGATAGAGAGGATTGCATCATAGGTGATGGTGAACCTACTGACTTCCAGCAGGCCATCCAGAGCGGCGACTCGGTACGATGGCTAGATGCAATGCGGACCGAAATGGAGTCCACGTACACCAACAAAGTATGGACTTTGGACTTTGCTCCAGATGGGGTAAAACCCATAGGATGCAAATGGATCTTCAAGAAAAAGATTGGTGTAGATGGACAGGTGGAAACCTATAAGGCTAGACTTGTTGCAAAGGGTTTTCGTCAAAGACCTGGTTTGGACTATGACGAAACTTTTTCTCCAGTGGCTATGCTCAAATCCATTCGTGTCCTTCTTGCTATTGCTGCCTTCCATGATTATGAAATCTGGCAGATGGACGTAAAGACGGCTTTTCTGAATGGAAATTTAGAAGAGTGCGTCTATATGGATCAGCCAGAGGGTTTCAATCAGAGTGGGAGCAGCGAGAAAGTATGCAAGCTGCTTAAGTCCATTTATGGACTAAAGCAGGCATCGCGGAGTTGGAACATCTGTTTTGATGAGACAGTCAAAGAATATGACTTTATCAAAAATCCAGATGAACCGTGCATATATAGTAAAGTTGTAGCCAGAAGTGTCGTATTCCTCGTCTTGTACTTGGATGACATTCTATTGATAGGAAATGACATTCCTATGCTACAATCTGTCAAAGGATTCTTGTCACACAGGTTCTCCATGAAAGACCTGGGTGATGCCTCTTACATTCTGGGGATCCGGATCTATCGTGATAGATCCAAGAGGATGTTGGGACTTTCGCAGTCCAGGTATATCGACACTGTACTGAAAAGATTCAGTATGGAAGATTCTAAGCGCGGTAATCTACCGGCTTGTCACGGAATCACCCTCTCCAAAGAGATGTCTCCCAAGACTGATTTAGAAAGGGAACGCATGTCTATTATACCCTACGCTTCTGCGGTAGGCTCTATAATGTATGCGATGTTGTGCACCAGACCAGATGTAGCTTACGCACTGAGCGTGGTAAGCCGGTATCAGTCAGACCCAGGGGAGAAGCACTGGATAGCAGTCTTGCTAAACATGGAGATCACGAGGTGACTCATATTGCGTACATACCTAATAGTATATTCATGTTGCATACATACCTGCTAGTATATTCATGTTGCATACATACCTGCTAGTATATCCTGCCATACCTGTATTATAGAAGCTAGGATGCTTGTGTGCATGCTTGCGATAGCCTCTATAGATGTTATTTATTACTCACGAGTTGGAAACTCACCCCCGTTGTGCCACAGTCTTTTTGTTAGTGTATATGCCCTAGCGGCCATTATTGTATCATACTAGTTTGTATATTACTTAATGGAAGCTTGGGATATTCACATGTATATAACAGTCTTGCTAAACATGGTAGTATGCTACTTGGTTTTTCTATCTTAATATGTGAGTATACGTATTGATAGAGCTCTTAGGATCTTGCTTGACTACCGGCGTTGTGATGGCAGTCATACTAGTGGGGGCTGGGTAGTCTACAAGCACATCCTTATTCAGGTCCCTAGTCGTTGGATTATCGAGACAGGGCATCGATACTCCAGAGTAGACTAGTGTGTACGCTTCTCATCCCAGTTGGGGAGATGGTCTGTCCCACAGCCGTCAGTACGTCTGGAGATAGTATGCAGGTGCTCGTTGGGTTACGGGTACACCGGACATGACTCACAGGGAACTGTTGGATGGTTTTATACCAGTCGTCAGTGAACAGTTCCTAGGTGACATGAGTACAGCATAGTCCGCAGACTTGACACTGCTACTTCGCCTCGAGTGTGTCCCACTGTTCTTAGATTGCTACCCTACCACGGCTCAAAGGAGTCGTGCAAACAAGTAGCAGTTGGGTGCAGTCCCGAGCACTTGGAGGCAGTGGCGGTTAGAAAGGATTCGTCTCTCCCGGTATTGGGGGTTGATATCGCGCTGTGTCAGAGAGCCATTACGCAAAGTCCCTGGCCAGGGCAAGCGAGATTTGCTGGTAGGTTCCAGTAGTTTCTCAGGGTGTAATGGGCTTCCCTCCGACACGACTTATACCGCTATTAGGGGACTGACGCTTGCCGCCCCCCTAGGTCCGATATGCGATAGTCTTAGACGAACGTACCGGACTGTACGGAGATTGTCACATCAGACTCAGTAGGAGTTCGGATGGGTTTCCTCATCGGCCTTCTTATCGACATCTACCTGGGGACCGTTACGTACAGCTAGTGCCGCTTGCGGTCTGTGGTTAAACCCACTGCCAGCGTAGTAGTCGAGTCTCTAGAGTCCCACACAGAGAGTTTCCCTACTCCAGGCGAAACGATATAGAGGTCGTATGGTTTTACGACAAGGGTTCGGACGCATACGTGTGTTTACACACGTACGACTTTCGGACAGTTTTTACCAGTCGGCTTTGGTTTAAGCCAGTTACTGGTATCCGGTTATTGGATTTATACAGTCTAAAGTTTTTCCGTATTTTTGCGGAAAGGAGGGCCGTTCTCGTAATTGCGCGAGAAGCTTCTAGAAGGTGGTGACTAAGGAGGTTTAGGTGGCATATACAATGAATGTGATTAGTGAGTCATATGGATGATTCATCCATGTCATTAATGCATCATAAATGCTTAATGACTCATGGAGATGAATCATCACTAGATATTATCAAGCATGGTTGTTAAATTGTTTTATTTTCTTTTCTTGATAAAAGAAATGCTTGATATATATTATCATAACTCATTATTCTCACTTCATTATTATCTTCACCTTCTCTCTCCTCAAGCTCTCCCTCTTCAAACCCTAATCCTCCCCTCTCATGTGTTGAGTACAAGGATTAGTTAGACTAATTAAACCATAACCCTCACTCTATATCACCTAGCTTCTTTGATTAGCACTTAAAGAAAGTTAGTTGCCTCAAGTTTAGAGGCTAAGCTTAGAGTAAAGCTCTCGGGTGGATCGTCTACTACTTCGAGAAGGCCGAGGAGGAGGTGGAGTTCGTAAAGACGAAGGACACGGTTCTTTAGGTATAATCCCTTTACATAGTAGTTGTTAACTTCTATGTTTGATGTTAGTTATCGTTTAGCTTCGATTCATGCGGTTAGTCGATGTTTAAGCAAAGAACAAGATCGTTTTCCATATTTCCGCCTCCCCGCAAGTCGTGGGGTGTTGTACATCGACTTACACTTTTGTAGGTCCGCTCCGTCAGCACAGTAGCGGCGGTGCACCGCTTCTTTTGCCTCTTTTGCCTGGACTCGAGGCTTTTGCTCGTAGGCGGGTTGTATCATTATTTTGTATCACCTTGTATATTCTTTGTATCTAGAGTACTCCATCTACTGTATCTACCAGTATTGTTGTATATTGACCTAGAGATGAGACTGTGAGAGTTGTGGGCTTTTTATGTTGTATTTTGGGGGTTGAGCTCACTTGAGTCGACATGATGTTTTACTTGTGCTTCTTATGTTTATTTATGCACATTGCTGATTTACATTGCGTGGGATTTGTGACCGCCTTGTGGCGAAGAGCTAGCTCCCGCTTGGGGATGCCCTTTTGTTGTATTTATATATATTCTTGTTGTACCCATTTTGGGGGCCAGTATTTACAAAGGAGACTCTGCCGAAATTTTCGGAAAAATTGATATTGTTTTTAAAAAAAGGCTTGATATGACTTATTTGATAAACCCGCTTTCAATTGATTGGTTTTCCTTCACTCTTCTTCTTAATTGGTTTTGATTTCTGGGCTTTGGCTTACTTATTTTACGGACGCCTTGAGACGTTTCGTAATTTAAGTGCCAGTCACGTTCCGTACCTTTCGGGTCGTGACAAAAAAGCAGTTCAAGACGGTCACATAATCGAGTTAAGGTTTGTTGTCTTCTAGAGGGTCCACCACAAAACTTGCACGTATTTCCGAATGATTTAAACCCCGTGAAAAAGTGAGTAAATGATTCTCGTTCGAACAATTCAATACTTTCTAAACTATCCGGAAAAAACACGAAATTAAAATTCCGATCGAATCACCGAATCCTAAAACCATCCCTAGAACATCCAACACAAGAATCAGATTAAACATACCCAAAAAAATATACAAGCAGGTCTAGGTATTACTGTGTAAATACGAAGCTATAAGGCCTCTGTACGGCCGCGGAGCCGCGGCCCAAGCAAGGTATGGCCGTGGTTCCGCGGCGGCTTGTACGGCTCATGGGTTCGTATTTCACATAATTTCTTAGAATTCCCTGCTTAATTTTTTAAGTATTTTTAATTCTGAAAATACACAGTTTTGAAAAATTGTCCAGAGAAGGCTCAAAAGTTCGTATTTTAGGTTTGATCGGAGTTTTAACTTCGCTAAAGCGACGCCTAAAGTTCTAGGTCGGCTCTGATACCATTGTTAGGTTTACCTAGCACCTCATGAAGGGTTTGGAAGCATCACATGTACCAAAGATTAAATTTTTTAAGGTGCTAAGTGAACATACAAAGAATCATGCTAGAAAATTTAGGGTTTCATTACAAGTCCATCATCACAAGTAGGAAAAACTAGGGTTTTGAGATTACAACCTTTGTAGCTCCCTACGCTAGACTCCTTGGCTACTTGAGGGTTGGAAAAAGTCCGCTTGAGCTCCTCTAGGTCCACGATGATCCACCCGGAGTCCGCTTTGTCCAAGCTTATAACTTCACAAGATCAAGAGAAGAAAATGGAAGCTAACACTCTTCACAAGTGGGCAAGACTAGTGTAGAATGGTGTTGTGGTTGCTTTACTCACTTCAAAATCCTAACTTGATTACTCTTTTGCTTACTTGAAAGAACTAGAGAGCAAGAGAGAAAGGAGGAAGAAGATGATGGCTTTCTAAGCTCAAGATAACGATAAGCTTGTTTTGAAAATGAGAAAATGAAAATATACATATTTTCACTCTCTCATTCTAAACCATGGTTGTAAAATATCTTAGATATTTTATTTTGGAACAAAAATGAGCATAGAAAATAAATCATGGTTAACGCAAAGGGTTAAAGAAAGAGTAAAGCATTAAACCATGAATCAATTTCTATTTTCATTTCTCTTTTTCAAAATTAATATCTATATATTTTACAAAGTGTGTGTGTCTTATATTGCCGCCATCTAGTATATAATCAACCATGATAACATGATGTATGGATGTATGTGTGCATGCACATCCATATGTGCATGAACAAGAATGAATGCATACATGCATGCATACACCCAAAAAGAAAAGAAAGGATTTCTAGGGAGAAACTAATGGTCAAATGATAAATCAACACTTGATTTAGCAATCCGGTCATATCACATACGACCCGACCAAAAGCAAGCCGCCCGATTAATATACGGTATCTCATACACGCATTTTAACCGGGTCCATGCGCATATCGCATATGCGCACCACAACGTTTCGCCTGGACTAGGTAACTCCTTTGTGGGACTCTAAGACTCGTTAATACGCCGGCAGTGGGTGATGATCATATCAAGCACCCCAAGCCGCAAGCGGTCAGCTAAACGTAATGGCCACCCGGGTATTGAGCGATCAGAAGAGAACAAGCGAACCTGCTACAACTCCCGTCGAGCCAACCGGCAACACTACCGTATAGTCCGGTCTGTTCGTCAGATATGCTGCATATCGAGTCTAGGTATGGTAACGTCGACCCCAATAACTCAATAAGTCGTGCCGATGAATGGTCTATAAAAGATTGAGAAACTACTGATAACACTTATCAGCAAATCCCAATAGCCCTGGCCAGGGACTTACTGATATAGCCAGTCGAGCACAGCATCAACTCCCAATACCGGGAGAGACGAAACCCCTCCTATCGCTCATCGCCTTCGTGTGTCTCGGGACTGTACCCAACAGCCACCTGTTTGCATGACTCAGTAGAGCCGTGGTAGGATGGTAATCAAAGTACAGAGAGAGAACACACAAGACTCTATGACGATCTCGGGTCTACAGACTAACCTGCACCTGTGTCACCTGAGAACTGCTATCCGACGATAGATATAATTCTATATAGGAGTTCTCGGTGAGTCCGTCCAGTGTACCCAGTCACCACTGAGCACCCGTATACGATCTCAATGTCAAACATCGATGAATGTGGGAACATCCATCGCCCATCATATGGGTCTAGTATCATATACGCTAGTCTACTCTGGTATATCGATGCCTCGTCTCGATACACCTACGACTAGGGACATTCCAGGATATGCTTATAAACTACAGATGTCCTACTAGTATGATCTCCATCATAATCACAGTAGTCAAGCCTATATCCTCAGGGCTTTATCAACATGTATGAATGAATAAAAGCATGATCAAATCAACATGTCAGATAAAGAAGAACCAGATAGCATACTATCATGTCGAGCAAGAATGTACACTGAATATATATATATATATATATACATGTATAAATATATCCACTATCACATAATGGCCTCTAGGGCATACATATATCCAACATACAGGTGATCATTGGGTTATGAGTGCACCGGACAGGACTCGCCGGGAACCTGCTAGTTGGTATTTATACCTAGCGTCAGATAGCAGTTCCCTGGTGACATGTCTACAGGTTAGTTCATCGATCCGAGGTCGTCATTTGTCTCGTGTGAGTTCCCACTGTGCTTTGATTATTACCCTACCACGGCTCAAAGGAGTCGTGCAAACAGGTTTTAGTTGGGTACAGTCCTGAGACACATAGGGGCAGTGAGCGGATCGGCAGGGGATTCGTCTCTCCCGGTATTGGGGTGAGATCGTGCTGTGACTAGGAGAGCCATTACACCAAGTCCTTGGCCAAGGCAGGTGAGAATTACTAGTAGGTATTCCATTAGTTTCCCAGGGTGTTCAGGGCTACCCTCCGACACGACTTATACCGCTATTAGGGGTCTGACGTTACCAGCCCCCTAGGCTCGATATGAGATGCTCATAGACGAACGGACCGGACTGTACGGATATTGTCACTGATAGGCTCAGTAGGGTTCTAGGATGAGTTCGCTCATCGGCTTCCCTTTCGGTCAGTACATAGGCAGCCGTTACGTACAGTTAGTGCCGCTGACGTGCTTGTGGTTAAACCCACTGCCAGGGTACTGATGAGTCTTTAGAGTCCCCCACAGATAGTTTCCCAAGTTCGGGCGAAACGTTGTAGAGGCCGTATGATTTTATGGAGGGGTTCGAACATGCACGTGCATTTGTGCACGTGTAATATATCGGATAGATAATACTGGTGGGCTTTGGTTTAAGCCGGATCTAAGTATTATATTGAGTCAGAATATTTTTAGTCGCATCGTATTCGTATTCGGTCGGAATACGGATACATGTATGTATTTACAGATGAGGGGTATTCTCGTAATCCGTTACGAGATTACTTTAGAAGATGCAATTCTTTTTGGATTAATCATTTTGGCTTAAATGATTAATGGAAATTGTGACTCATTGTTGTGACTCATTAATTCTAGAATGTTCACTAATGACTCATGTAATGAGTCTGTTAGTTATGTATATGCCCTAGAGGCCATTATTGGACATATGATGTATATTATAATGGATGCTTGGATATATATAGAGAGGAATTTCTTGCTCGTCATGATAGTATGCTATTTGGTTTCACTTTATCTTAACATGTTGACTTGGATTGGTTTACTTTCTTACTCTCACATGTTGATAAAGCCCTTAGGATCTGTACTCGACTATTGGGACTATGATGAGATCATACTAGTGGGGCCATGGTAGTCGATGAGTACATCCTATAATTGTTCCTAGTCGAGGGTATATCAAGACAGGGCATCGATACACTAGAGTAGACTAGCGTATACGCATCTTGACCCTTATGATGGGCGATGGATGATCCCATATCCATCTGTGTTTGACATCTAGGATGGTGTACGGGTGCTCAGTGAAGACTGGGTACACTGGACGGACTCGCCGAGAACTCCCAGATGGTGATATACCACACGTCAGATGGCAGTTCTCCAGTGACACTGGTACATGGTAGTCTGTAGACCCGAGATCGTCATAGAGTCTTGTATGATTCCCACTGTGCTTTGACTTCCACCTTACCACGTCCAAGAGGGCGTGCAAAATGGTGGCTTTTGGGTGCAGTCTCGAATCACATGGAGGCAATGAGCGATAGGAGGGGATTCGTCTCTCCCGGTATAGGGAGTTAATGTTGTGCTGTGTTCGATTGGCTATAACTGGAAGTCCCTGGTCAGGGCTGATATAGAGATTTACTGGTAAGTGTTACCAGTAGTTTCTCGACCCGTTATGAGCCTCACATCGACATGACTTATCGGTTATTGGGATATGACGTATACCACCCCTAGACTTGATATGCGACATATCAGACGAAGAAACCGGACTGTACGGGAGTGTTACTGATTGGATTCACAGAAGATTGGACAGGCTAGCTTGTTGATCTTCTGATCGCTCAATACTTGGGTAGCTGTTACGTTTAGCTGACCGCTTACAGCTTGTGGGTGTTTGATATGATCATCTCCTGCTACCGGCGTATTGACGATTCTTTAGAGTCATACACAGAGGTTTCTTGACTCAGGCAAAATGGAGTAGGGGCACATATGTGATATGTGCAGGACCGAGGATAATGCGATATGAGATATCGTATTATATTCTCGCGATATTTAGATATGAATCGGGTCATCGGATCAAGTGTTGATTCGATGAATCGGTACATGATATAATAGTCGGTTATATTCGATATAGCCGGATTGTCGGATCAAGTGTTGATTCGATAATTTAATGTATAATAATATATATGATATATTGTATTACATTATCTAATATTGGCTCGCTTTATTATTTCATTTTCTCACCGGGTAATACATTGATATATATGCGATATATGTTAATTGTATTATTTTCTTTAGTTACAAATATATAATATATATGTGATATATATTATTGTAACATGATATGATTAATAATGAAACATGTTTAGTGGAGATTAAACAAGGTTAGGGTTTGATTTGGGTTAGTTCTTTCTTGCACCTTCTAGAAGGATTTTCTTTTGTCATGAAAAAGATATTATGGTTGATATTTTCTTATGACTCATTCTTTAACCCAACCAAACCCTAGCCCTAGTTAATTCTCTACAAGGGTTATTCTTGTCATCCTTAACTATGGTTCCATTATTAATCATATATTCATTTCATTATTCATCACAAAAGGTTTAATTCATTTTATCATCTTCTTCTTCAACCTTGAGCTTTGAGAAAGCTTACTTGGTTTTCATTTTGTGATGTTTAATTGTGAGAATTTGATATAAAAAGAAAGCATAAATACTAATCCATCATCCTCATCTAATCTAGCCAATTAGATTAGGGTGTTCACCTCATTAGAGTGAGAGTGCTTGAGTTATAGCAACTTCGACGTAGATCATCGGAGAAAAGGAACACTACAAGCTAGCATGGATCATTCGAGTCGTGGAGTCTCTCTTGAGTCCGGGAGATTGTGGATCGCGGCGAAGGGACATCTACTCGGAGCTTATGAAGTGAAGGAGCGGACTACAAAGGTTGTAATCCCTCACTTTTAGTTGTAAAGATGTTTACTTGAATGTTAAACCCTAATAATCTAGCAACGATCCCGGCTTTGGGTCATTCGGCACGTCTAAATTTTTATTCGGGCATGGTTGATGCCTTATGAACCCTTGTAAGAGTGCCTAAGAACCCTACAGTGGTATAAGAGCCTAGCTAGAGTATTAGGCGACGTGTATACGAAGTTAAAACTCCGATCGAACCCCGAAACGTCGATTTGACCCCCTCTCTGGACAATTTTTAAAAATGTGATTTTTTCTGTATTAAAAATACCTAAAAAAATCAGCTGGGAATTATAAGTAACACTGTGAAAAATGAGGAGCTAAACCTTACGTACCGCCGCGGAATCGCGGCCATACCTTGCTTGGGCCGCGGATCCGCGGCCGTACAGTTCGATTTAACTTTGGTTTTGGCACAGTAATATATATAGCTGTTAGTTCATATTTCTGGGTATTTTTAATCCGACTCAAGTGTTGAGTGTTCTGGGGATTATTTTGAATTCGTTGATTCGATCGAAAAATTTAATTTCGTTATGTTTTCCAGATATTTAGAAACTGTTAAAATGTTCGAACGGATATCATTAACTCACTTTTTCCCGGTACGAAAAACTTTCAAGTATTGAATTTTTCTTGGGTTTAAATCTTTCGGAAAAACGTACAAGTAACGCGGTGGTCCCTCTAGAAGAACACAAACCTTAACTCGATTATGTGACCGTCTGAACCGCCTCTAAACCTTAGGGTTTGGGGCATTACGGCGTGCCACATGTGCAGCGTTGGCTTGACCCTTCTATGGCTGGACCATCGGTATTATGACATATTCTGGGATTATTTGAACTCCGCTCAAGTGTTGAGCTATTTAGGAAATTTTGGGTATTTGATTATCCGATCGGAAAGTTTAATACTGTCCATTTATCTGGAATGTGATACAATATGTGGAATTCATATAGTTAGGCATGAAATGCGAAGTATGTGGTATTTCGGATTTATGATGTCTAAAGTGATTGTGGATTCCAAATGTTGTAGTTTTACAATTTCTTTTCTGTGACCGTAAGTGTAGTATGTAGTTGTTTTGCCGGTCTTCGTTGCTATACATCAACGACGATCGGTGTATGCATACTTACTTACGTTGATGATATGTGATATTATGTGTTGCTGTGATATGTTATATTAGATCGTCGTGTTCTGAATAACCGGGGTTTTTATGTGAGATGAGGGTTTTTATTTTCATTCATGTAAAATTCATTTGTATGTAATATTCTTTTATTGGGGCACTTCCGGGATGAGGTTGATGTCACCAGTGTATATTATTTACTTTTCCGCATTAGGTAGACCCAAGGAGGGGAGCACAAGTAACCGGGTTCTAGGGTCCAGTAGGAGGCCATCTCGAGGAGTCGAGACCGGGTCTCCTAACCCTAGAATTGGCAGTGTTACTTGCCGCTCTCGTAGGGGTCTAGGGATGTGGGTTTGGCTATTCATCGCGACCGTGGAATCCGTGTTTTATACCGGCTCGTATTAAAACACGGACATCCTAGTATATCCAATATTTCATATATGTTCTTCTGCTGTAATGTTCTGTGATGAGATCATATTACTGCCTGAGACGAATGCTTATACTATATATATATATGCTGATATATAAATATTACTTCTTTCGTTTCTTCTGTGATACTTAGGAAGCATAAGCTGATGGGATTTATTAATGAGATTAATAAAAAGAAAAGAAACCTAAAAAGATGCTGTAGAATCAAAACTTTATAAAAAGGGTAGCTACAGTTTTGCTTTGCATAGCGGTATATATGATATACCCTGCACCTTATTCGATGAGGAAAGAGCCGAGATCCCTTCACCGGGAGTGACCTCTTTAGCGAAATTGGCAGATGCTACAAACTCGCGGTTTAGTTTTTGACAGCTTATATAGTTCTTGCTTTGCACAGCGGTATATATGATATACCCTGCACCTTATTCGATGGGGAACGAGCCGAGATCCCTTCACCGGGAGTGACCTCTTTAGCGAAACTAGAAAAACCTCAAAAACACTCCTTTTCAAAAATCACTTGTTTCTACAACGATATCAATTTCATTACGCAATAGGTTTTCAGAAAAACCTGACGTAGCCTTTCATCATTTCAGATAAGTCCTACTTAGTATTCGTGCTACGTTTGTTGACCTCCGTCAAGGCGTAGTGTACGGTAGCTGACTAGTATTTATCTGCTTATGCATATGATGCAGATTGGATTAGGGTAGTCGTACGGCCTTGTTGACCTCCGTCAAGGGTCGTGCGGGTGGGTTTAATTCAATCAGGAAATGACGGGTTGAACTTGAGTAGTAGCCTATGGTTTGTTGACCTCCGTCAAGGTCACAGGACGCTAGGGGCAAAATATTATCGGGAATTTCAAGTGTTGAAATTTGCAATGAGATTGTATACCTCCTATGAGATAGTTGGATCCTGATACCCACTGTGAGTAAGAGTTACTCCTGGGAGAATTTTACACAGGACAATTAGCCGATCAAGTAGGTGTCTAGAAAAGTGTTAACGGGGTTATGCCTCTGGGAAAACGAGGTTTACTTTAATTAGGTCCGTGCGAAAGCACGGGGAACCTCCCTCAAGTACTGACACTGATCTGGATGAAAGATTGACGAAATTGTAGGGTGTAATTAATCCCGGCTAATCTTACCTTTTAGGGTTTGAAGGAAGATTTGATAAAAACAGTGGGAGAAATCCTGATTAGATAAGATAATAACCAATCTAATCTTGCAAAAGCATACGCTAAAGTGTTTTCTTCTCTCTCTCTCCAGGTAGCGACCATGTCAGGCCATAATCAAGATAATAATATGGATGTATTGACTGAACCCGATTATTATACTGAGCAAGGGAACGTTGGTCCCGTTCTTTCTTATAAGAGTTATAAGGCTGAATAGGAAACAGGAGAATATCTAGATTCTTACGCCGCCCAAATGGAGAACATGCATGTTGATGCACCTTCTTCGGGTGTGTTAGTTATTGAGAACTGTTTCTCAGTTCACCCTACGTCCTGGGTATTAGATACCGGGTCAGGATCCCACATATGTAAATTGTTACATGGGCTACGGAAAGGTAAAGAACTGGGAAAAGGTGATCATTCCGTTCAAGTAGGGAATGGTGCAAGTATTGTAGCCAAAGCAGTTGGCGAATATCACCTAGTATTACCAAGTCGTAATACACTGATTCTGAATGAGTGCTATTATATACCGAACATGATGTGCAACATTATATCAGTTTCTTTATTAAGTAAAGAAGGATATAATTTTGTAGTAAAGGATAATGTTATGAACATACTCCTAGATCAAAAGTTGATTGCATCAGGCTCGTTACATAATGGCATATTCATGCTCAATCAAAATACAGTCCTCAATATACAAAACACACACAAGAGGAAGAGTTCAGAAATGAACGAATCCTTCTTATGGCATTGTAGACTTGGTCATATCAATGCGACACGACTAGCTAAGTTACATAAGGATGGATATTTGAATCCGTTCGAATTATCATCTTATGATACTTGCCATTCATGTCTCAAAAGAAAAATGACCAAAACTCCGTTTAGTGGACACGGAGAAAGAGTTACGGAACTCTTAGGACTGGTACATAGTGATGTATGCGGTCCTATGTGTACGCATGCCAGGAACGGTTCTTCCTACTTTATTATATTCACTGACGATCTCTTAAAATTCGGACATGTGTTCCTGATGAAACACAAGTCTGAAGCTTTTGAGAAATTCAGAGAATATAAGCACGAAGTAGAGAACCAAACGGGAAAAAGTATTAATATCCTTCGATCTGATCGAGGAGGAGAATACTTGAGCAATGATTTCATAGATTATCTAAAAGAGAATGGGATTCTCTCTCAGCTTACTCCTCCTTATACACCACAGCACAACGGTGTATCGGAGCGGAGGAATCGCACCCTATTAGATATGGTGCGCTCTATGATGAGTAATGCTGAGTTGCCCATTTCTTTCTGGGGGTATGCGCTTGAGACAGCAACATACATACTGAATAAAGTTCCTACCAAATCTGTGCCTACCACCCCATATGAGATATGGGAAGGGAAAAGACCATATCTTAATTTTGTTAAGATATAGGGTTGCCCGGCCTATGTCAAAAGACAAAACCCGGACAAACTCGAGGCAAGGTCTGTTTTATGTAAGTTTATTGGATATCCCAAGCATTCGCGAGGGTATATTTTCTACCACAATGAGGAACAAAGGGTGTTTGTTGCTCAACACGCCACCTTTTTAGAAAAGGAATTTCTTGCAAAAGAGATTAGTGGTTCTGAGGTAGAACTGGAAGAAGTTCCAGCAGAACAAACTACAACAGATGATTTAGTGGAGCCAGAGGATTCGGTAGTACCCGACGAACCCCAGCCTCTCTGCCGATCTATCAAGGTTTTTCATCCACCTGAGAGATACTACGGTTTTCTTATTGATGGTGGAAGCGAGGATTGCATCATGGAACATGATGACTCGACTAGTTTCAAGCAGGCCATCACGAGTGGTGACTCTGTGAAATGGCTGGATGCAATGCGATCTGAGATGGAATCCATGTACACCAACAAAGTATGGACTTTGGAAAATGCTCCTGAAGGGGTAAAACCCATTAGGAGCAAGTGGATTTTTAAAAAGAAATTTGGTGTAGATGGAAAAGTTGAGACTTTCAAAGCTAGACTTGTTGCAAAGGGTTTTTGTCAACGACCAGGTGTGGATTATGACGAAACCTTTTCTCCAGTGGCTATACTTAAGTCCATCTGGATCTTACTTGCCATTGCTGCATACCATGAATACGAAATCTGGAAAATGGATGTTAAGACCGCCTTTCTAAACGGTGATTTAGAAGAGTGCGTGTATATAACTCAGCTAGAGGGCTTCGTAGATAGTGGGAGCAGCGGAAATGTGTGCAAACTGCTTAAATCCATTTATGGGTTAAAGAAAGCACGCGGAGTTGGAACATCTGTTTTGATGTTGTAGTCAAAGAGTTTGACTTCATCAAAATATAGATGAACCTTGTATCTATAAGAAGGTAGCAGAGAGTACATCCTATAATTGTTCTCGACTACTGGGACTATGATGAGATCATACTAGTGGGGCCATGGTAGTCGATGAGTACATCCTATAATTGTTCCTAGTCGAGGGTATATCGAGACAGGGCATCGATACACCAGAGTAGACTAGCGTATACGCATCTTGACCCTTATGATGGGCGATGGATGATCCCATATCCATCGGTGTTTGACATCAAGGATGGTGTACGGGTGCTCAGTGGAGACTGGGTATACTGGACGGACTCGCCGAGAACTCCCAGATGGTGATATACCACACGTCAGATGGAAGTTCTCCGGTGACACTGGTACAAGGTGGCCTGTAGATCCGAGATCGTCATAGAGACTTGTGTGAATCCCACTGTGCTTTGATTTCCACCTTACCATGTCCAAGAGGGTGTGCAAAACGGTGGCTTTTGGGTGCAGTCCCGAATCACATGGAGGCAATGAGCGATAGGAGGGGATTCGTCTCTCCCGGTATAGGGAGTTAATGTTGTGCTGTGTTCGATTGGCTATAACTGGAAGTCCCTGGACAGGGCTGATATAGAGATTTACTGGTAAGTGTTACCAGTAGTTTCTCGACCCGTTATGAGCCTCACATCGACACGACTTATCGGTTATTGGGGTCTGACGTTTACCACCCCTAGACTTGATATGTCACATATAAGACGAAGAGACCGGACTGTACGGGAGTGTTACGATTGTATTCACTGGAGAATGGACAGGCTAGCTTGTTGATCTTCTGATCGCTCAATACCTGGGTAGCTGTTACGTTTAGCTGACCGCTTGCAGCTTGTGGGTGTTTGATATAATCATCACCTGCTCCCGGCGTATTGACGATTCTTTAGAGTCCTACACAGAGGTTTCTTGACTCAGGCAAAATGGAGTAGGGGCACATATGTGATATGTGCAGAACCGAGGATAATGTGATATGACATATCGTATTATATTCTCGCGATATTTAGATATGAACCGGGTCATCGGATCAAGTGTTGATTCGATAAATCGGTATATGATATATTAGTCGGTTATATTCGATATAGCCAGATTGTCGGATCAAGTGTTGATTCGATAATTTAATATATAATAATATATATGATATATTGTATTACATTATCTAATATTGGCTCGCTTTATTATTTCATTTTCTCACCGGGTAATACATTGATATATATGCGATATATGTTAATTGTATTATTTTCTTTTGTTACAAATATATAATATATATGTGATATATATTATTGTAACATGATATGATTAATAATGAAAAATGTTTAGTGGAGATTAAACAAGGTTAGGGTTTGATTTGGGTTAGTTCTTTCTTGCATCTTCTAGAAGGATTTTCTTTTGTCATGAAAAAGATATTATGGTTGATATTTTCTTATGACTCATTCTTTAACCCAACCAAACCTTAGCCCTAGTTAATTCTCTACAAGGGTTATCCTTGTCATCCTTAACCATGGTTCCATTATTAATCATATATTCATTTATTTATTTATCACAAAAGGTTTAATTCATTTTATCATCTTCTTCTTCAACCTTGAGCTTTGAGAAAGCTTACTAGGTTTTCATTTTGTGATGTTTAATTGTGAGAATTTGATATAAAAAGAAAACATAAATACTACTCCATCATCCTCATCTAATCTAGCCAATTAGATTAGGGTGTTCACCTTATTAGAGTGAGAGAGCTTGAGTTATAGCAATTTCGACGTAGATCATCGGAGAAAAGGAATACTACAAGCTAGCATGGATCGTTCGAGTCGTGGAGTCTCTCTTGAGTCCGGGAGATCGTGGATCGCGGCGAAGGTACTTCTGCTCGGAGCTTATGAAGCGAAGGAGCGGACTACAAAGGTTGTAATCCCTCACTTTTAGTTGTAAAGATATTTACTTGCATGTTAACCCTAATAATATAGCAACGATCCCGGCTTTGGGTTGTTTAGCACGTCTAAATTTTTATTCGGGCATGGTTGATGCCTTGTGAACCCTTGTAAGAGTGCCTAGGAACCCTACAGAGTCATCTAGTGAGTCATTAAAGAACTAATGAGTTTTGTTTTGGGTATGGATATTTGAGGAGATATTTTCATAAGTTATTTTTCTTTGTTTTTGATAATACAACCTCATATATCTATTCACAAGAGAATGAAAAGAAAAGACAAGTTTTTTGTCTTGGTTTTCTTTTGCTCACTAGAGTTTTCTTGAGCTCACAATTTCCATCTCTTTGCATCTTCTTCATCCTCCACCCTATCCCTCTCATGTGATGAGAACCCTAGGGTGTTTGAGACAAAGTGTTCCACACATTCTCTACTTCATCTTGGACATGTCGGTTAGCATACTTCATGTCCGAGTTGCCTCGGTATAGAGGCGAGAGCCCGTTTAAAGATCCGTTGACGTAGTGCTACCTCGACGAGGAGACAGGAGATCGGAGTTGCCGTGAGGAGCGTGGGATGATGGCTAAAGACCGAAGGACACAGATCGATCGGTATAGCCTTTCTACCTCTTTACAGTTTGTTAGTATAGCGTTAATGGCAAGATCCGGGTTATAGTATGCGATAGCGCCAGTTGTAAAAGTTTTTGTTCCGCGTTTGGTGTCAGAATGACGGCTGGGGCGCTACCGTAGACTTACAGGGTAGCAATCTAAGAACATTGGGAACACACTCGAGGCGAAGCAGCAGTGTCAAGTCTACGGACTATGATGTACTCATGTCACCAGGGAACTGTTAACAGACGATGGGTATAATACCAACCAATAGTTCCCTGCGAGTCCTGTCCGGTGTACACGTAACCCAACGAGCACCTGCATACTATCTCCAGCACAGCGTACTAATGGCTGTGGGACAGACCATTTCTCCTGCTAGGATGAGAAGCGTACACACTAGTCTACTCCGGAGTATCGATGCCCTGTCTCGATAATCCTACGACTAGGGACCTGAAAAATGATGTGCTTGTAGACTACCCAGCCCCCACCAGTGTGACTGCCATCACAACGCTGGTAGTCAAGTAAGATCCTATAGGCTCTATCAATATGTATTCGTGATATGCTAAATGAAACATATACACATATTAAGATAGATATAAACCAAGTAGCATACTACTATGTTGAGCAAGACTATTAATACAACTATGAATATCCCAAGCTTCCATTAATTAATATACAAGCTAGCATGATACAATAATGGCTCCTAGGGCATATACACTAACAATCTCCCACTTGCACTAGGGCCATATACTGGCATATCGAAGACCTATCATCTCGAATAGCCTTTCGAACTGCGTTTGAAGTAAGGCCTTTGTGAATGGATCTGCAATGTTCTCCACTGTAGCAACTCTCCGGACCTCGATCTCCTGGCGATCTATGATCTTCCTGATAAGGTGATACCGCCTCAAGATGTGTCTAGACTTTTGATGGGACTTAGGTTCCTTCGCTAAAGCTATAGCCCCGTTGTTGTCACAATACAGAGGTATTGGATCAACAATGGATGGAACCACCTGAAGTTCTGTTAAGAACTTCTTTACCCAGACTGCTTCTTTTGCGGCATCAGAAGATGCGATATACTCCGCTTCCATCGTCGAGTCAGCAACGGTGTCCTGCTTGGAACTCTTCCAGCACACCGTCCCTCCATTGAGGGTAAAGAAATAATCTGACATGGACTTGGAGTCATCCTTTGTTAGTTATATGTATGCCCTAGAGGCCATTACTGTACATATGATGTATATTGTAGTGGATGCTTGGACATATATAGGGAGGACTTTCTTGCTCGACATGATAGTACGCTTTCTGGTTGCTCTTTATCTTAACATGTACTCTGATTGTCTCTATGTTACATGTTGATAAAGCCTATAGGATATGTACTCAACTACCGGGACTATGATGAGATCATACTAGTGGGGCCACGGTAGTCGATGAGTACATCCTATAATAGTTCCTAGTCATGGGAGTACCGAGACAGGGCATCGATACTCCAGAGTAGACTAGCGTATGCGCTTCTTGATCTATATGATGGGCGATGGATGATCCCATATCCATTGGTGTTTGACATCAGAGAAGGTATACGGGTGCTCAGTGGAGACTGGGTACACTGGACGGACTCGCCGAGAACTCCCAGATGGTATTATACCTCACGTCAGATGGCAGTTCTCTGGTGACACTGGTACAGGTTAGTCTGTAGACCCGAGATCGTCATAGAGTCTTGTGTGATTCCCACTGTACTTTGATTTCCATCATACCACGTCCAAGAGGGCGTGCAAAAAGGTGGCATTTGGGTATAGTCCCGAATCATATGGAGGCAATGAGCGATAGGAGGGGATTCGTCTCTCCCGGTATAGGGAGTTGATGTTGCGCTGTGTTCGATTGGCTATAACTGGAAATCCCTGGCCAAGGTTGCTGAGATTTACTGGTAAGTGTTATCAGTAGTTTCTTGAACTGTTATAGACCTCATATCGACACGACTTATCAAGCTACTGGGGTCTGACGTTTACCACCCCTAGGCGAGATATGCGACATATCAGACGAAGAGACCGGACTGTACGGGAGTGTTACTAATTGGATTCACAGGAGAATGTACAGGCTTGCTTGTTGATCTTCTGATCGCTCAATACCTGGGTGGCTGTTACGTTTAGCTGACCGCTTGCAGCTTGTGGGTGTTTGATATGATCATCACCTACTGCCGGCGTATTGACGATTCTTTAGAGTCCCACACAGAGGTTTCTTGATTCAGGCAAAACGGAGTAGGGTCACATATGTGATATGTGCAGGACTGAGGATAATACGATATGAGATACCGTATTATATTCTCGTGATATTTTGATATGGGTCGGGTCATTGGATCAAGTGTTGATTCGATGAATCGGTACATGATATATTAGTCGGTTATATGCGATATAGCCGGATTGTCGGATCAAGTGTTGATTCGATAATTTAATGTATAATTATATATGTGATATATTACATTACATTATCTAATATAGGCTCGTTTTATTATTTCATTTTCTCACCGGGTAATACATTGATATATATGCGATATATGTTAATTGTATTATTTTCTTTTGTTACATTAAATATTGTATATGTGATATATTGTAACGTTTTGAAAATCGTTTCGGTGAAATTTCGAAAAAACGGTAAAATAAGGGGGTTTTCTGTAAAAAGTCAAAATGCAAATATCTTTATTATAAAATTAAATATACATATTCTAGCTATGTAATTGCTAGTATTTGGTGTTTATTGAGCCACTGCTGAAATTTCAAATTTTCTGAAATTTTTTCCGAAATTAATTATTTTAATATTATTTTAAGCCGGTAAGAAAATACATTAAATTAGCGATAAAAATAAATTTAAATGGGCTAATTTTAATCTTTAAAATCATGTTAATTAAAATCTAGTTGTAATATAATTTTTTAGTATTTTATTTCAAGTTTTAATTGATTTATTATATGGAAAACAAAAATATAGTTATTTTGAACTAAAACTTGCAAATATGGTATTGTGGGGGGACTTTTTGGATAGAATTTTTTTGTAAAGTCTCTCACACTCACCCTCACTCCCTTTGGACGGCCCCACACTATTGTAGCAGCACAAGAATTTTATTTCCCTCTTTTTGACCTTAAATCATGTGAGAAATGGGTTAAAATAAGGTTTTTATATATAGTAAAGTAGGTGGGGGTATTATGGTAATTTGGGAGGGCCTTTGACTTGGATTCTTTTCCACAACTCCCCCACACCTCTCCCCACTCCCTCCTCAGCCGAAATTCTGCTACAACAGCCCCCATCTTTTTCACCCATTTTCCATCTCTTTTGCTTCAAAAATTGCCTCAAAATCCATCAAATAAATCCCAAAATCCAAATTCAACTCCTACCCATTTCTCATTAGCCAAACTTACATGGATTTAGGAGCATGGAAGCTACTTTTGGAGGCTAGAATTTGCATGCTAGATCCTTGATCTTGTGAGGTATAAATCAAGACCTTTTGTTAAATTGTTGTTTGAATACCTTAAATCAAGCATTATTAGTTATTAATTTGGGTTTAATTGTATGTTTGGAAAAACTTAGTAAGGGTTTATGAAATTCAAGTTAGGTTTTTGTGTATGTAATTGTGGTTGCAATTGTAGTTCTTCATATTGTGAAATGAAAACCTAATCAAATTTCTAGTTGCAAATTGTTAGTTTGGAATTGTAATATTTAAGCTATATTACTAGCTAGGTTTTTGTAAACCATTAATTTGATTATGAGAAAAATATAATTAGGTTTTTTCATGACTTCATTAACATTATTAAGTGTATTTTAATACTTTAGTTCATGAAAAACCAAGCTAGATTGTAGTTTGTGCATTTTGCTATAAAATTGTTAAAATTGGTTAATATTGCAAACTAGGTTTTTGAAATCGAATTAAATTGTGGGTTTAAAATTTACGTAATGGTTTGTATGGCATAATTAAGATATTAAGTTATCATCTTGGTCACTAGAATTGTTAAAATATCATGTTTTGTACAAAAACGGCGAATTGTGCTTGCTAGATTTTCGGAAAAATGACTTTTTAAATGAAATTGGGGTTTTTGTGAATTTTAACCTATTTTATATTAAAATTAGTGTTCGTGAATGTGCAAATGAGTGTGTTGGGAGTTTTCTCGATGGTTTAGCATTTGTACGCCGACGTCGAGGGTTTTTGGGTCGATTTGCGAAAGCAACCATAGGTTTTGACCTATGTGGGATTCGTGCGTCATTTTGGTCATGAGTCGGATTTTAATGCGGTATAGTGCGTTATGATATGTAGATACCCCATGTGGACTTCGAGACGACAAGCAAGCGCGTGGCGTCGTCGGCACCGGCGAACAAGGACCAGGTGAGTAGATTTATATCTACGGAGAGAAGTCGGGTGGATGGCGTATAGCACCCCCGCAGTCCGTGGTGGTGTATACGGATGCGTATACACACCAACAATTAGTATATGTTATTTGGGATTAATAACGATGTTAGGATGGATATTGGTGTGTTGGATTACTTTAGTGTTGCGAACCCTAGGGTAGTGTTGCACTACACATACACACATACATACTTGCGTACATTCCTTTTCATATGTGCTCATGAGATTCTTTATAGTTATGTGTTCACATGGGTATGGGACTATGTGTTCACATACGGATTTGAGGATGATACTTGGGATTGAGCTGAGTCGATGAGATTTGTTTTGTGGTTGTGATATCGGTGATATGGCAGGATTCGTACTTGAGGTACGTCCTGGTGTTATAGCGGATCTTGTGGCGGCGATACGGGTGAATAGTGTTATAAATAAAATGGTCGACATGTGATCGTGATATGAGGCATGATATGCTAAGATATTGATATTAGGCCGTATCGGGCGATGTATACCCTTGATGATGCTATGTGCTGACGGTATCGGTTTGTACGAGATTGTCGATCTGTAGTCAGATCATGGGTATATTGAGGATATTAGTATTGTACTAGACATAGGTCAGTACCCTAGACTATGATCTTGAATAAAGAGGATACCAGAGGAATGGTGTCAGGAATATGATATTGACCCGTACCCAGATTTGGGGATAACGTACGACGGATTTACGTACGAGCTATATCTTGATGATTGATCCGCACTCTTGACTTGGGATGGCTGATTGTAGATATGGTATCGGATATGATATTATTGAGGCGGGATCACCGACTAATATATATACAGGTATGTATATGGATCGACTCAGATGTTAGGCGGTTTCCTTACCTGTAGTCCAGCTTGTTAGCTTAGCCCTTTAGTTTAGTTTAGTTGTTAGATTAGATTCGATTCTTACCTATTTCAAAAACTAACGAATCGTGGGTATTTTAAAAGACAGCCTAAGGGATCCTACGGATATTTCAAAAGACGTATCTTTTCATAAAAACACCGTAGCCCCTATTTTCAAAACCCCATGATTCGTGTTATTTCAAAAGGCACCATTTGTAGGACTTATATTAGATTAATGCAGGTTAGTTACAGTTGCGTCTAGTATTCAGCTCCCGCTTATTATTGTGGTTCGCTTCGCATCGCATACTTATGTTATAATTTCTTATTGCAATGTTGATATCATATTGTTAGGACACCAGCACCATTACCGATGATGCGTATGTACCACGTACACTTACTTGCCGGCTCACACACATCTTCATCGGTAATTGCCATGTCACGTACACCTTAGAAAATATTATTGCTTGACTTAGCTTGTTAGTTAGTAATTTGACATGATATTAGTGTGCCTGCCTTATATGCCAGCTTAACATTGTAGTATTTACTTGTCACTTCATGCATACTGTTATTCATTGTTATGCCTATATTCATGGTTTTTACATGCTATTGATGATTTGGATTCGGATTTCCATGAAATTTTCTGGATTTGGGGGGAAAACCGCAAAACTTATACAAACTGATTTCTCTCTTTTTAAATAAAAAGTGCGGTTTTTCCCATGATGTATGAGTCGTCCACCATGAGTTTGCTGATGGATTTCGAGACCCGATTCGAGGAGACGGATGAACCGTTTCGGGTACATGGTGGACCCGGTAAGGTACCCCGGGGCAAGAAGCGCGTGATGATGACGATGTGAGCCTGGCAGGGGAGCACTACCTACAGGTGATTTTACCCGACGCGTCGGATATCCGGAGGATACCGTCGTGGTCTTGAGATGGATGGTAGGGGCCGGTCTGGACTGACGGTGCCCTAGATATTGTGATTGAGACATTGAGATTTCGAGATATTGAGGTACAGAGACTGTGATACATCGATATCGAGATATTGGGATTACGTTTTGTGCCGATGCTAGGCACTGTTTTATGCTGATTTCATTATGATACCTCATTTTAAAAATACAAAGGAAATCTCACTAAATTATGAAAACAGTTCTTCATTTACATGTATTCTATTTTCATGCATTCATACCTCATTCATATGATATATTGCTACTTGAGGCACTGACACGGGCACATGAGATTACACTCGGGTTAGATATTTACCCTAGCCTTGTTATAGGCTACGTGTTATTCATATATTTGAGGATATATTATGATCATTGACCTAGGTTGCGTTATTTATGCGATTTCTGTGCGTAGATATTTTTCTATTCACGAGTTGGCAACTCACCCCCGTTGTGCCCCAGTTTCTTGCAGGTTTGCCGTACAGCTTTCATTACGGCTTTGCGGGCATAGTTTCCTTTGGGTATTTTGCTAGTAGGTGGGTTTACTTGTATCGTACCCCCATTATATATCTTGTATATCATTATTCTGTTGTATCTAGAAGTTCCATCAACCAAACATGTATTTATTTGAGATAGAGACCAGTGATGTTTATTCTTTCGACCTTAGAGTCGCGCGTTGTATTTATGTGGTTTTCTTGTGGTTTTTGAGTTTCCTTTTGAATTTTGATCCTCGCCCTTGGCGTTGTATATTATATTGCTTGTGTGGTTGTGACCGTCGATTGACGAAGAGCTAGCTCCCGCTTGGGGATGCCTTTTTATTGATTTTGTATACTATTCATGTTGTATCCCATTTGGGGGCCAGTATTTTCAAAGGAGACTCTGCCGAAATTTTCGGGAAATTTTTGATGTTTTTAAAACCGCCTAATTCGGCTTATGCTATTGAAACTACTTGCTTTAAGTTGGTTTTTCCTGCACTCTACATCTTTCTTGGTTTGGATTTCTGGGTTTTCGGTTTACTTAGATTACGTACGCCTCGAGACGTTCGTAGTTTAAGTGCCGGTCATGTTCCGTAATTTCGGGTCGTGACAAAGTTGGTATCAGAGCGTTAGGTTTTACCTTCGGAGCGTAGGATGACCCTTGGTTGATGGAATAGGTGACTAAAGTAGAGTGACGTACCGTGGGTACGATACGCTACTCCACTTAAGAAGCCTTAGGATGTACATTTCTTTGCTCAGTATTATATTCATTCCGATCTAGCCTCATCAGTACCAGTTATGGTTGTGCTGCCACGATTACGGGCAGGGAGAGCTACGGCTAGAGTTGCGGTCAGCACGAGCTCGTTACCAACGAGGACTGACCAGGGCGAAATTCCGGCGACACTCGATTGCGGAGATGTGTCTTTTTACTGTGTTTCCGCGCCACGAGCGTTTGGCGGATCGCCTTTATGAGATTTCTCGGACGTGCCGATCAGTATCAGAGGATTGGGCCACTGACAGAGGCCAGCCAGATTTTGATGACCGTTGCTGTGTTGCTTATCCATGATGGTCGAGGCACTGTTCAGCGTGCAGACGAGCGAGCCAGTTATTGCTGCGAACGACGAGATATTGCCCCAGATGCTGGCGTTAGTGCAGAACGAGTTGTACTAAGAGATGATAGAAGATCGCTAGTCATCGAGGATGAATGACTAGGACATGTGGATCGTTCGCCTATCCCGATGCGAGGTCATCAGATAGATTGATTCCAGCTAGAGACGACTTCACGCGGAGATGTTGGGAGTCGACAGAGACGATCGAATGTCAGAAACCTATTATTCCAAGTTTAAAGTAGTCAGAAAGACATGCAGGCAATTCTGTGGTCCCTCTAGAAGAATGGAACCCTAACTCGACTTAATGACCGTGTGAAAGCCTTTGAACCTTCGGGTTTGCGGCAGTTCTACGGCGCCATTAGTGAGGCTTGGGTTTGCCCTTCTACGGCTGGACCACCGATGCTGTGGTATGTACTCGATACTATTAAACTGTGCCCAAGATGTTGAGCTCTTGGGGGATTATGAGGTTTTGACGACTCGATCGGATGGCTCGACTTAATTCGGATGCTAGGTGGTGAGATGCATTTCTTGGGAGACTCCTGATACGAGGATAGCCGTTGGAGCTCAGTCCATGCAGCCGCGACGAGACGAGTCCAAAGAAGACGACATTAGAGGAAAGTGAAGTAAGAGGTTCGTACCAGATCTAGATGAGATGACGTTCCATTCCGCCGACATCAGAGATGCGATGCGCATGCCGAGGCATGGTACTTGGATTTACCTTCTAGAAGGAGTCGTGATGAGTATGCAGCCGTTCTGGAACGAGAACAAATCTAGTAAGGAATGATGACTTTCGGATAGTTCGGCAGAGGCGAGATTTGGGAGAGACCTCGACAAGACCTTTCTGGGACAAATTACGAGAAGACTTGGACCCAGGAGTGGTCGTGTTACGTACACTAGCAGGCCAGAGTTCATGATCATCGACGAGACGTCCTACTAGTGACCGCGACAGTTGGCCCGAGATTCTTAGAGGATGCACTTGAGCGGTACTATTCCGCCATTATTGATTTCGATGTTTTGGATGATTTATTCGCATGATTTGATTTTGATGATTGAGGATTTACGATCTTTGCACAGTGTTGCACTTGATATCGTTTTCGTGCTTGGTTTCACATGTTTGCGATTTTACGGTTTTAGACATTTGAGTTGATTTTGTGCGTATATACGCACACGATTTGGTTTTTGCACGTGGTATAGTTCATATATGCTTGCAGTGCAGTGTTACGTATGTTGTGCATTTAGATGCCCTGGACTTTGATTTCGATGGTGATGTTCGATATTTGTTTTGTGCACCTTGTGCACCTGATTTGATTTTGCGCATGTTCGGCACTTGATATTGGATTTCATGATTTCGTGCACGATGGATGCACCTGATTTGGATTTTTGCGCATGTTGGGCGCATGTTTTGAAGTGTGATTTTGGTGCACACCAGATGCACTAAATCGAGATTTTTCGTGCATGTCAGATGCACCTGATTTTGCTGTCAGGCACACATGTTGCCTATGACAGATGTTTCGTGCACACCCGATGCACTTAGATGTTGTTTCTGTGCATATGTATGGCACATATTTGGATTTTGATTTCCGTGCGCACAAGACGCACGTAGTATTCATACGCGTATTTTGGGGATTGATTTTTCTTATAGAGCAGTACGTTTTTATGATATTGCTATGTGTTTTCGTACTGAGCAGGACTAGTCAGAGGACAGTACCTGAATATATTTTATATGTATAGTTTCGAGTTATATCATATTGGTTTTGCTTTGGATTTGGTATTGATGTCTTCCCCATGACTCCGATGATTGCGGGATGCTTGACGGAGTTCTGGTTTGAGTTATATGCTCATTTTTCATGCGCATGCGTTGCGCTACGATTTGTTTTATGTATTTATGATTTCGGAGCCCCGGCGATTTGATGGTTTTGGCTGAAATATTTTAGTATTTGGGGGAAGTTTTAATTTAAATTCGGGGACCGAATTTCTTTAAGGGGGGAAGATTGTAACATTTTGAAAATCGTTTCGGTGAAATTTCGAAAAAATAGTAAAATAAGAGGGTTTTCTGTAAAAAGTCAAAATGCAAATATCTTTATTATAAAATTAAATATACATATTCTAGCTATGTAATTGCTAATATTTGGTGTTTATTGAGCTACTGCTGAAATTTCAAATTTTCTGAAATTTTTTCCGAAATTAATTATCTTAATATTATTTTAAGCCGGTAAGAAAATACATTAAATTAGCGATAAATACAAATTTAAATGGGCTAATTTTAATCTTTAAAATCATGTTAATTAAAATCTAGTTGTAATATAATTTTTTAGTATTTTATTTCAAGTTTTAATTGATTTATTATATGGAAAACAAAAATATAGTTATTTTGAACTAAAACTTGCAAATATGGTATTGTGGGGGGTCTTTTTGCATAGAATTTTTTTGTAAAGTCTCTCACACTCACCCTCACTCCCCTTGGCCGGCCCCACACTATTGTAGCAGCCCAAGAATTTTATTTCCCTCTTTTTGACCTTAAATCATGTGAGAAATGGGTTAAAATAAGGTTTTTATATATAGTAAAGTAGGTGGGGGTATTATGGTAATTTGGGAGGGGCTTTGACTTGGATTCTTTTCCACAACTCCCCCACACCTCTCCCCACTCCCTCCTCAGCCGAAATTCTGCTACAACAACCCCCATCTTTTCCCCCCATTTTCCATCTCTTTTGCTTCAAAAATTGCCTCAAAATCCATCAAATAAATCCCAAAATCCAAATCCAACACCTACCCATTTCTCATTAGCCAAACTTACATGGATCTAGGAGCATGGAAGATACTTTTGGAGGCTAGAATTTGCATGCTAGATCCTTGATCTTGTGAGGTATAAATCAAGACCTTTTGTTAAATTCATGTTTGAATACCTTAAATCAAGCATTATTAGTTATTAATTTGGGTTTAATTGTATGTTTGGAAAAACTTAGTAAGGGTTTATGAAATTCAAGTTAGGTTTTTGTGTATGTAATTGTGGTTGCAATTGTAGTTCTTCATATTGTGAAATGAAAACCTAATCAAATTTCTAGTTGCAAATTGTTAGTTTGGAATTGTAATATTTAAGCTATATTGCTAGCTAGGTTTTTGTAAACCATGAATTTGATTATGAGAAAAATATAATTAGGTTTTTTCATGACTTCATTAACATTATTAAGTGTATTTTAATACTTTAGTTCATGAAAATCCAAGCTAGATTGTAGTTTGTGCATTTTGCTATAAAATTGTTAAATTGGTTAATATTGCAAACTAGGTTTTTGAAATCGAATTAAATTGTGGGTTTAAAATTTACGTAATGGTTTCTATGGCATAATTAAGATATTAAGTTATCATCTTGGTCACTAGAATTGTTAAAACATCATGTTTTGTACAAAAACGGCTAATTGTGCTTGCTAGATTTTCGGAAAAATGACTTTTTAAGTGAAATTGGGGTTTTTATGAATTTTAACCTATTTTATATTAAAATTAGTGTTCGTGAATGTACAAATGAGTGTGTTGGGAGTTTTCTCGATGGTTTGGCGTTTGTACGCCGACGTCGAGGGTTTTTGGGTCGATTTGCAAAAGCAACCATAGGTTTTGACCTATGTGGGATTCGTGCGTCGTTTTGGTCATGAGTCGGATTTTAATGCGGTATGGTGCGTTATGGTATGTAGGTACCCCATGTAGACTTCGAGACGACAAGCAAGCGCGTGGCGACGTCGGCACCGGTGAACGAGGACCAGGTGAGCAGATTTATATCTACGGGGAGAAGTCGGGTGGATGGCGTATAGCACCCCCGCAGTCCATGGTGGTGTATACGGATGCGTATACACACCAACAATTAGTATATGTTATTTGGGATTAATAACGATGGTAGGATGGATATTGGTGTGTTGGATTACTTTAGTGTTGCGAACCCTAGGGTAGTGTTGCACTACACATACACACATACATACTTGCATACATTCCTTTTTATATGTGCTCATGAGATTCTTTATAGTTATGTGTTCACATGGGTATGGGACTATGTGTTCACATACGGATTTGAGGATGATACTTGGGATTGAGCTGAGTCGATGAGATTTGTTTTGTGGTTGTGATATCGGTGATATGGCAGGATTCATACTTGAGGTACGTCCTGGTGTTATAGCGGATCTTGGGGCGGCGATACGGATGAATAGTGTTATAAATAAAATGGTCGACATGTGATCGTGATATGAGGCATGATATGCTAGGATATTGATATTAGGCCGTATCGGGCGATGTATACCTTTGATGATGCTATGTGCTGACGGTATCGGTTTGTACGAGATTGTCGATCTGTAGTCAGATCATGGGTATATTGAGGATATTAGTATTGTACTAGACATAGGTCAGTACCCTAGACTATGATCTTGAATAAAGAGGATACCAGAGGAATGGTGTCTGGAATATGATATTGACCCGTACCCAGATTTGGGGATGCCGTACGACGGATTTACGTACGAGCTATATCTTGATGATTGATCCGCACTCTTGACTTGGGATGGCTGATTGTAGATATGGTATCGGATATGATATTATTGAGGCGGGATCACCGACTAATATATATACAGGTATGTATATGGATCGACTCATATGTTAGGCGGTTTCCTTGCCTGTAGTCCAGCTTGTTAGCTTAGCCCTTTAGTTTAGTTTAGTTGTTAGATTAGATTCGATTCTTACCTATTTCAAAAACTAACGAATCGTGGGTATTTTAAAAGACAGCCCAAGGGATCCTACGGATATTTCAAAAGACGTATCTTTTCATAAAAACACCGTAGCCCCTATTTTCAAAACCCCATGATTCGTGTTATTTCAAAAAGCACCATTTGTAGGACTTATATTAGATTAATGCAGGTTAGTTACAGTTGCGTCTAGTATTCAGCTCCCGCTTATTATTGTGGTTCGCTTCGCATCGCATACTTATGTTATAATTTCTTATTGCAATGTTGATATCATATTGTTAGGACACCAGCACCATTACCGATGATGCGTATGTACCACGTACACTTACTTGCCGGCTCACACATATCTTCATCGGTAATTGCCATGTAGATTGTTAGTGTATATGCCCTAGAGGCCATTACTGTATCATACTAGTTTGTATATTACTTAATGGATGCTTGGGATATTCACCTTGTATATACAATCTTGCTCAAAATAGTAGTATGCTACTTGGTTTGTTTCTACTTCAATGTGTACTTGTGTTTATTTCAGTATATCACTTATACGCATTAGTGGAGCCCTTAGGATCTTTGCTTGATTACCAGCGTTGTGATGGCAGTCACACTAGTGGGGGCTGGGTAATCTATAAGCACATCCTTATTCAGGTCCCTGGTCGCAGGACTATCGAGACAGGGCATCGATACTCCGGAGTAGACCAGCGCATGCGCTTCTCATCCCAGTGTGGGAGACGGTCTGTCCCACAGCCGTCAGTACGTCGTACTTGAGATAGTATGCGGGTGCTCGTTAGGTTACGGGTACACTGGACAGGACTCGTAGGGAACTGACTAGTTGGTATTATACCTATCGTCAGTTATCAGTTCCCAGGTGACATGAGTACAGCTTAGTCCGCTGACTTGACACTGTCACTTCGCCTCGGGTGTGTTCCCACTGTACTTTGATCACTACCCTACCACGGCTCAAAGGAGTCGTGCAAACAGGTGGTGGTTGGGTGCAGTCCCGAAGCACTTGGAGGCAGTGACGGTTAGACAGGATTCGTCTCTCCCGGTATTGGGGGTTGACATCGCGCTGTGTCTAGGAGAGCCATTACACGAGTAGTCCCTGGCCAGGGCAAACGAGATATACTGGTAGGTTTCCAGTGTTATCTCAGGGTGTATTGGGCTTCACTCCGGCACGACTTGTACCGCTATTGGGGGACTGACGTTTACCGCCCCCTAGGCCCGCCATGCGATGTATCAGACGAACAGACCGGACTGTACGGAGAATGTCACACTCAGGCTCAGTAGGAGTTCAGATGGGTTTCGCCTCGTCCGTCTTCTTGTCGGCATTACCTGGGGACCGTTACGCACAGCTAGTGCCGCTTGCGGTCTGTGGTTAAACCCACTGCCAGCGTAGTGTCGAGTCTTTAGAGTCCCACACAGAAAGCTTTTCGCCTTTAGGCAAAAGAGTAGAGGTCGCATGGTATTGCGACAGGTCGCATGGTTTTGCGACAGGGTTCGGTCACATCCGTGCACTTGTGCACGTACAGTGTCCGGACAGTTTACACTAGCGGGCTTTGGTTTAAGCCAGATCCTAGTGTACCTTATGAGATTGGATTTATCCAGTTTGCATTCGTGTTCCTCGGAACGCGGATGCGGGTGTGTATGCACAGTTGACAGGGAGGCAGAGGCAGCGGATTCTCATTAGGGTTGTTGACAGTTGACCGTTGACTTTTTGACTTTATGCTCAACCCTAATGAGAATATGATATGTGATTAACTATTATATTAATTAAGTATTATGGTGATATGGTTGTTGACTTGTTGACTTTTGTTGACTTGTTGACTTTGGTGACTTGTTGACTTTTGTTGACTTGTTGACCGGTTGACTAGGCTTGACTAGTTGACCATCATGATAACCATGGTTATCATTTCATGCCAAAGACTTTTTCTTGCTTGTTCATTTGAGTAAAATGAGTGCATGACATGATAAGGTTATGGTTACTTCAACCATCACATAAGACTTTTGTTGATATGATGAGTTATCATTGCTTTGGATTATGAGAGGGTGAGAGACAAAATACTTGCTCATTCTTTCTTGCTCATTCTCTCTCTTGTTCTTGAGCTCTCCTCTTGCTCTCACCCTCAACCTCTTGCTCCCTCTCTTGATCTATGGTTCTCTTGTCTCATGAGTTGAGAATCAAGAACCATAGATAAAATCCCATTCTAAATCATCTCTACTCATTCTAGTTCACTAGGTTTAGCAAACCAAGTGAACTAGTTTCTTCAAAGAACGAAGAAGGAGCTAAAGGTTGGAGCTTTCAAGTGGATCTATCTTCGGCGTACGGAGACAACGAGAAGGAGCCATCGAACCACCATCGGAGCTTGAAGAGAAGGAGTTCAAGTTTAGGTATAACCATCTTCATCCAAGTAGCTAACTCTCTTTAGCATTGTTTGCTAGTTTTAGTTTAGACAACGATCCCGACCATAGTTTAGTCCATGTTGCCTCTTGCGATAAAAATTCGTTTTTTATACCGTTTCCGCCTCCCCGTAAGAACCGGGGGTCGCAATATGGACTTACAGTGGTATCAGAGCCTAACTAAACTTAAACTAGCTTGGTAGTGAAGTGTAACGAAGTTCGGAACCGAAAAAAATCACAAAACCGGATAATCACAAAAACTGAGTTTCTGTTGAAATTTTTTCTGCTCAAAATGAAAAACTTTATACTTGTAAATTCGGCTCAGGGTTTTGTGTGAACACCCAAGAAAAACGATACAGTGATTCGCCTAAAGTGCCGCGCTTCCGCCGCGTGATCCTTCTTATCCGCCGCGGAACCGCCGCGACTTGGTGTCTTCTCTGCATCGTTTTTCGTGCAGTGTGTTTGTTTGTTGGTTTTGGGATTTTTAAAATATATTATATGTGCCCAGATTTTCCAGAAAAGAAATTTCCTTTTGGGGTCCTATAATTCCGTATTTTTTCCGAACTTCACTGCACTTTGACTATGATGGTTATATCTGTGACGCTTGCATGTATTGAACGTCGGCTAATCGCTATAAGTCGATTAGTCGGGGTTATACATGATCTGTAATGTGCTGGAATGTGTATATGAATGTGTTGGACTGTCGTGGGTGAATAGCCGGGGTGGATGTGAGATGAGCTTTTGTTTTTCTTTCATTCATTGTAAATGTAAATTGATGTAATAATATTATTTGTTTGGCCGCACAACCGGGTCGGGGTTGTAGCCGTCATTGTATAATTCTTTTTACTGTTTTTGCTCCTAGGATAGACCCATGGAGGGGTGCACAAACTACCGAGTACTTGGCGGGTAGTTTGCCGCACCCGTAGGGGTCTTGGGTGGGGTATTTGGCTATTCACCGCGACCGTGTTATCCGCTTTTCGTTTCAGGCTCGAAAGGATTGCGGATTGCTAGTATATCCAATGCATTCATCTGTGATCTGTAATGTCTATCATTGCTTACTATTTAGGCGTTGCTTATGTTTTACAGACGCGCTAGCCCAGCCCCCGCTCTGTCGTTAGTTAAGTAACCTAACGGGTAATGACGGGGCCCAGTGGCGAATGCGAATGGCATAAGCGTACGTCATATTTTGGTTGTTTTTTGCAATGGTAGGGTTAAATGATGGGACGCATTAAAAGTACTAATGCAAGAATATCACGCATTAAAAGAACTAATGCAAGATAATAAACCAAGTTAAAGTCGTTGGAACACTTTCGAAAAACCACTCGGTTCTTTTCAAAATAACTTTTAAATGCGGAGCTTGAGCCACTCCATTTAAAAGCTATCTCGTTCCATCGACCAAATCAAGTTCACTACGTTCACGGTTTTGCCAAAACCATCCGTAGCCCTCCATCATTTCAGTTAAATATTCGGTAGTATTCAAGCTATGTATTTTGACCTCACGCCAAGGCATAGTGATTGGTAGCTGCCGGATATTTATCTGTTGCATAGATAGAATGCGTTGGTTTGAGACAGTCGTACTGCCATTTTGGCCTACGTCAAGGGTATGTACGGGTGGATTCAAATTAACCTGGATAATGATGGGACGAACTTGACATGTGACTTATGACATTTTGACCTCACGCCAAGGTCATAAGAGCATGGGGCAAAAATCCACATCGGGAGTTTCATAAGTACTGAAACTTGCTAGATTTGCATACCATTTGGAGTGTGATGATTCTGGTAGGATTTCTTCAGTTTCGTCACGCGATGATATTTGGATCCCGATCCTACTGTGAGTATATGCTACTCCTCGGGAAATTTCTCACTTAACGATCAATGCTATAAACCTAGTAGGTGCCTAGAAAGGTGTTAGCGGGGCTACGCCCCCAGGGAAAAGAGGTTCTCTAATTAAGGAACTTCGCGAAAGCGTTGGAAAACCTCCCTCGAAGTACCGACACCGGCCTGGCTGAACGGTTAAGCAAGTATTGTACGGTGGGATTGATCCTGACTAATTCTTCCTTTATGGTTTGAGGAGGGATTCGAGAAACAGTGGGAGCCATCCTGTTTAGACAAACTAAAAACCACTCTAAACTTGCAAGAGCATCATGCTGAGTGTTTCTTCTTCTCTCTCCTAATTGCAGCGACCAATCAACATGACTGGACTTAAGTTACTCCTAGATAAAAACAAACTGACAGGGCCAAACTACAAAGATTGGCTCAGGAATGTCACGATAGCAATCACTTATGACAAGCTGGGGTATCTTCTTACCACCAAAGCTCCCCCTGTCCCTGGTCCAACTTCCAGTGTCGCGGATAAGGAAATCCGCAAGACTTGGGAGATTGATAGCGCGAAGGCCAAGTGCCTCCTGCTTGCCTCGATGGACAACGAACATCAGAGGAGGCATGAGAATATGGACATGGAGTCCATATTGCTCCATACAAAAGAACTGTATGGAGAGCAATCACGTATCGCAAGATACGAAGCGTCGAAAAAGTTGTTTTCGACAAGAATGGCCGTCGGATCATCAGTAGCCGAGCATGTGCTAAAGATGATCGGCTTCATTGAGGAGCTCGCTGACCTAGGGATCACATTGGAGAGTGAGCTATATACGGATATAGTTCTCCAGTCCCTTCCTTCCACTTACGCCCAGTTTATACTGAACTTCAACCTACAAGAAAAAGAGGTTGAACTATCAGAGCTCCTCAACATGCTGAGGAGCGCAGAGGGCACCCTACAGAAAGGTAGGGAAACATCCACTTTGTTTGTAGGAGGATCATCTTCTTCTAGGTCCAAGGCGAAAGCCAAGGGAAAGAAGAAGAAGGCCCCCGCCAAACCAAGGGGCGGTGTTAGTAAAGTGGATACGAAGGGAAAAGGTAAAGCAACAAAGATAGCGGGGAAGCTTGTGGATAAGGAAGAATGCTTCTATTGTCATAAGAAAGGACACTGGAAGAATGATTGCAGGGCCTGGAAGGCCAGAACACAGGAATTGAAGCAGGTTGCAGCTTCAGCTTCAGGTGTGTATGTTATTGAAAACTGTCTTTCAATAAACTCTACTTCCTGGGTATTGGATACCGGATCAGGATCTCATATCTGTAATTCTTTGCAGGCGTTGAGAAACCGTAGTGTTTTGAAAGCAGGTGACATGACCCTCAGAGTTGCAAACGGAGCTAGCATGGATGCTAAAGCCGTGGGGGACTATCACCTGGGAATGTCAGATGGACATGTTTTGGTTTTGCGTAATTGCTTTTTTGTACCCAACGCAACTTGTAATATCATTTCTGTATCTTTAGTTTCTAAAGAAGGTTATGAATTTGCGTTTGTAAGTAATGTTGTAAACATTCACCTTAATCAAGTATTGATTGGGTCAGGTACTCTGAGTAATGGTATATACGTGTTAAACCAACCACAGATTTTTAATGTCCAGAATACACACAAAAGAAAGTCTCCAGAAATAAATCAGACTTTCTTATGGCATTGTAGATTGGGTCACATCAATGAGAGAAGGTTGACGAAGTTACATACAGAAGGGTATTTGAATGCGTTCGAATATCAGTCGTATGCCACTTGTCAATCCTGTCTCAAGGGAAAGATGACAAAGACTCCGTTTACTGGACATGGAGTAAGAGCGAGCGAGCTCTTGGGACTCGTACACAGTGACGTGTGCGGTCCAATGTCTACACATGCCCGAAGCGGACATTCTTACTTCATTACTTTTACGGATGACTTCTCAAGGTACGGTTATGTCTTCTTAATGAAACATAAGTCCGAGGCCTTTGGAAAATTCCAGGAGTATAAGAATGAAGTAGAGAAACAGACCGGCAAAAGTATTAAGATTCTAAGATCGGATCGAGGTGGAGAATACTTAAGTGCCGAATTCCTGGACTATTTAAAAGAGAACGGAATTCTCTCTCAGCTTACTCCTCCATACACCCCGCAACATAACGGTGTATCGGAGAGACGGAACCGCACCCTATTGGATATGGTGCGGTCCATGATGAGTAACGCTGAGTTGCCGCGATCATTCTGGGGATATGCGCTAGAATCAGCAGCATACCTTTTGAACCGAGTTCCGACTAAGACTGTGCCTACCACCCCATATGAAATGTGGAGTGGGAAGAAACCCTATCTTCAATATCTGAAGATCTGGGGATGTCCAGCTTTTGTCAAAAAGCAGCATGCGGACAAACTTGAGGCACGCTCAGTACTGTGCAAGTTTGTGGGATACCCAAAGAACACCAGGGGGTATCTTTTCTACTACGCAGAGGAACAAAAAGTCCTTGTTTCTCGTAATGCCCACTTTCTAGAACACCAGTTCTTGGAAAAGGAAATTAGTGGGAGCGCAGTAGAACTAGAAGAAATTCCAGAACCACAGACTATTACTGAAAGGTTAGTGGAACCAGAGGGTTCAACAGAACAGGACATTCCTACGCCGCTCCGCAGGAGTAGTAGGCAGTCTCATCCGCCCGAGAGATACTGCGGTTTTCTCATAGACGGGGATAGAGAGGATTGCATCATAGATTATGATGAGCCTACTAGCTTCCAGCAGGCCGTTCAGAGCGTTGACTCAGTGAAATGGCTGGATGCAATGCGGACCGAAATGGAGTCCATGTACACCAACAAGGTATGGACGTTGGACATTGCTCCAGACGGGGTAAAACCCGTAGGATGCAAGTGGATCTTCAAAAGGAAGATTGGTGTAGATGGACAGGTTGAGACCTATAAAGCTAGGCTGGTAGCAAAGGGTTTTCGTCAAAGACCTGGCTTGGACTACGACGAAACCTTTTCTCCAGTAGCCATGCTGAAATCCATTCGGATCCTTCTTGCCATTGCTGCCTTCCACGATTATGAGATTTGGCAGATGGACGTAAAAACCGCTTTTCTAAATGGAAATTTAGAGGAGTGTGTCTATATGGATCAGCCAGAGGGTTTCATTCAGAGTGGGAGCAGCGGAAAGGTGTGCAAGTTGCTTAAGTCCATCTATGGACTAAAGCAGGCATCGCGGAGTTGGAACATCTGTTTTGATGAGACGGTCAAGGAATTTGGCTTTATCAAAAATCCAGATGAACCATGCATCTATAGTAGATTTGTAGCGAGAACTGTAGTATTCCTCGTTTTATACGTGGATGACATTCTCTTAATAGGAAATGACATTCCTATGCTACAATCTGTCAAGGAGTTCTTGTCACAAAGGTTCTCCATGAAAGACCTGGGTGATGCCTCATACATCCTGGGGATCCGGATCCATCGTGATAGATCCAAGAGGATATTGGGACTTTCTCAGTCCAGGTACATCGACACCGTACTGAAAAGATTCAGTATGGAAGATTCCAAGCGCGGTAACCTACCGGCTTGTCACGGGATCACCCTCTCTAAAGAGATGTCTCCCAAGACTGATTTGGAGAGGGATCGCATGTCTATTATACCCTACGCTTCTGCGGTAGGCTCTATAATGTATGCGATGTTGTGTACCAGACCGGATGTAGCTTATGCACTGAGTGTAGTAAGCCGGTATCAGTCAAACCCTGGGGAGAAACATTGGATAGCGGTAAAGAACATTCTCAAGTACCTGAGGAGGACTAAGGAGATGTTTTTGGTGTATGGCGGAAAAGACCTCCAGATTGAGGCCTTTGCTGACTCCAGCTTCCAGAGTGACAAGGATGATTCCAAGTCCATGTCGGGTTTTGTCTTTACCCTCAATGGAGGGGCGGTGTGTTGGAAGAGTTCCAAACAAGAAACCGTTGCAGACTCGACGATGGAAGCGGAATACATCGCTGCATCTGATGCCGCAAAAGAAGCTGTCTGGATGAGGAAGTTCTTGAAAGAACTTCAGGTGGTTCCGTCCATTGTTGATCCAATACCTCTGTATTGTGACAACAACGGGGCTATAGCTTTAGCGAAGGAACCCAGGTCCCATCAGAGATCCAGGCACATCTTAAGGCGGTATCACCTGATCAGGGAGATCGTAGATCGCCAGGAGATCGAGGTTCGGAGAGTCGCTTCAGAAGACAACACTGCAGATCCATTCACCAAGGCCTTGCCCCAGACTCAGTTCGAGCGGCTGATCGAGATGATAGGTCTTCGATACGCCAGTACATGGCCTTAGTGCAAGTGGGAGATTGTTAGTGTATATGCCCTAGAGGCCATTACTGTATCATACTAGTTTGTATATTACTTAATGGATGCTTGGGATATTCACCTTGTATATACAATCTTGCTCAAAATAGTAGTATGCTACTTGGTTTGTTTCTACTTCAATGTGTACTTGTGTTTATTTCAGTATATCACTTATACGCATTAGTGGAGCCCTTAGGATCTTTGCTTGATTACCAGCGTTGTGATGGCAGTCACACTAGTGGGGGCTGGGTAATCTATAAGCACATCCTTATTCAGGTCCCTGGTCGCAGGACTATCGAGACAGGGCATCGATACTCCGGAGTAGACCAGCGCATGCGCTTCTCATCCCAGTGTGGGAGACGGTCTGTCCCACAGCCGTCAGTACGTCATACTTGAGATAGTATGCGGGTGCTCGTTAGGTTACGGGTACACTGGACAGGACTCGTAGGGAACTGACTAGTTGGTATTATACCTATCGTCAGTTATCAGTTCCCAGGTGACATGAGTACAGCTTAGTCCGCTGACTTGACACTGTCACTTCGCCTCGGGTGTGTTCCCACTGTACTTTGATCACTACCCTACCACGGCTCAAAGGAGTCGTGCAAACAGGTGGTGGTTGGGTGCAGTCCCGAAGCACTTGGAGGCAGTGACGGTTAGACAGGATTCGTCTCTCCCGGTATTGGGGGTTGACATCGCGCTGTGTCTAGGAGAGCCATTACACGAGTAGTCCCTGGCCAGGGCAAACGAGATATACTGGTAGGTTTCCAGTGTTATCTCAGGGTGTATTGGGCTTCACTCCGGCACGACTTGTACCGCTATTGGGGGACTGACGTTTACCGCCCCCTAGGCCCGCCATGCGATGTATCAGACGAACAGACCGGACTGTACGGAGAATGTCACACTCAGGCTCAGTAGGAGTTCAGATGGGTTTCGCCTCGTCCGTCTTCTTGTCGGCATTACCTGGGGACCGTTACGCACAGCTAGTGCCGCTTGCGGTCTGTGGTTAAACCCACTGCCAGCGTAGTGTCGAGTCTTTAGAGTCCCACACAGAAAGCTTTTCGCCTTTAGGCAAAAGAGTAGAGGTCGCATGGTATTGCGACAGGTCGCATGGTTTTGCGACAGGGTTCGGTCACATCCGTGCACTTGTGCACGTACAGTGTCCGGACAGTTTACACTAGCGGGCTTTGGTTTAAGCCAGATCCTAGTGTACCTTATGGGATTGGATTTATCCAGTTTGCATTCGTGTTCCTCGGAACGCGGATGCGGGTGTGTATGCACAGTTGACAGGGAGGCAGAGGCAGCGGATTCTCATTAGGGTTGTTGACAGTTGACCGTTGACTTTTTGACTTTATGCTCAACCCTAATGAGAATATGATATGTGATTAACTATTATATTAATTAAGTATTATGGTGATATGGTTGTTGACTTGTTGACTTTTGTTGACTTGTTGACTTTGGTGACTTGTTGACTTTTGTTGACTTGTTGACCGGTTGACTAGGCTTGACTAGTTGACCATCATGATAACCATGGTTATCATTTCATGCCAAAGACTTTTTCTTGCTTGTTCATTTGAGTAAAATGAGTGCATGACATGATAAGGTTATGGTTACTTCAACCATCACATAAGACTTTTGTTGATATGATGAGTTATCATTGCTTTGGATTATGAGAGGGTGAGAGACAAAATACTTGCTCATTCTTTCTTGCTCATTCTCTCTCTTGTTCTTGAGCTCTCCTCTTGCTCTCACCCTCAACCTCTTGCTCCCTCTCTTGATCTATGGTTCTCTTGTCTCATGAGTTGAGAATCAAGAACCATAGATAAAATCCCATTCTAAATCATCTCTACTCATTCTAGTTCACTAGGTTTAGCAAACCAAGTGAACTAGTTTCTTCAAAGAACGAAGAAGGAGCTAAAGGTTGGAGCTTTCAAGTGGATCTATCTTCGGCGTACGGAGACAACGAGAAGGAGCCATCGAACCACCATCGGAGCTTGAAGAGAAGGAGTTCAAGTTTAGGTATAACCATCTTCATCCAAGTAGCTAACTCTCTTTAGCATTGTTTGCTAGTTTTAGTTTAGACAACGATCCCGACCATAGTTTAGTCCATGTTGCCTCTTGCGATAAAAATTCGTTTTTTATACCGTTTCCGCCTCCCCGTAAGAACCGGGGGTCGCAATATGGACTTACATCACGTACACCTTAGAAAATATTATTGCTTGACTTAGCTTATTAGTTAGTAATTTGACATGATATTAGTGTGCCTGCCTTATATACCAGCTTAACATTGTAGTATTTACTTGTCACTTCATGCATACTGTTATTCATTGTTATGCTTATATTCATGGTTTTTACATGCTATTGATGATTTGGATTCGGATTTCCATGAAATTTTCTGGATTTGGGGGGAAAACCGCAAAACTTATATAAACTGATTTCTCTCTTTTTAAATAAAAAGTGCGGTTTTTCCCATGATGTATGAATCGTCCACCATGAGTTTGCTGATGGATTTCGAGACCCGATTTGAGGAGACGGATGAACCGTTTCGGGAATATGGTGGACCCGGTAAGGTACCCCGGGGCAAGAAGCGCGTGATGATGACGATGTGAGCCTGGCAGGGGAGCACTACCTACAGGTGATTTTACCCGACGCGTCGGATATCCGGAGGATACCGTCGTGGTCTTGAGATGGATGGTAGGGGCCGGTCTGGACTGACGGTGCCCTAGATATTGTGATTGAGACATTGAGATTTCGAGATATTGAGGTACAGAGACTGTGATACAGAGATATCGAGATATTGGGATTACGTTTTGTGCCGATGCTAGGAACTGTTTTATGCTGATTTCATTATGATACCTCATTTTAAAAATACAAATGAAATCTCACTAAATTATGAAAACAGTTCTTCATTTACATGTATTCTATTTTCATGCATTCATACCTCATTCATATGATATATTGCTACTTGAGGCACTGACACGGGCACATGAGATTACACTCGGGTTAGATATTTACCCTAGCCTTGTTATAGGCTACGTGTTATTCATATATTTGAGGATATATTATGATCATTGACCTAGGTTGCGTTATTTATGTGATTTCTGTGCGTAGATATTTTTCTATTCACGAGTTGGCAACTCACCCCCGTTGTGCCCCAGTTTCTTGCAGGTTTGCCGTACAGGTTTCATTACGGCTTTGCGGGCATAGTTTCCTTCGGGTGTTTTGCTAGTAGGTGGGTTTACTTGTATCGTACCCCCATTATATATCTTGTATATCATTATTCTGTTGTATCTAGGAGTTCCATCAACCAAACATGTATTTATTTGAGATAGAGACCAGTGATGTTTATTCTTTCGACCTTAGAGTCGCGCGTTGTATTTATGTGGTTTTCTTGTGGTTTTTGAGTTTCCTTTTGAATTTTGATCCTCGCCCTTGGCGTTGTATATTATATTGCTTGTGTGGTTGTGACCGTCGATTGACGAAGAGCTAGCTCCCGCTTGGGGATGCCTTTTTATTGATTTCGTATACTATTCATGTTGTATCCCATTTGGGGGCTAGTATTTTCAAAGGAGACTCTGCCGAAATTTTCGGGAAATTTTTGATGTTTTTAAAACCGCCTAATTCGGCTTATGCTATTGAAACTACTTGCATTAAGTTGGTTTTTCCTGCACTCTACTTCTTTCTTGTTTTGGATTTCTGGCTTTTCGGTTTACTTAGATTACGTACGCCTCGAGACGTTCGTAGTTTAAGTGTCGGTCATGTTCCGTACTTTCGGGCCGTGACATATATAATATTGTAACAAGTTAGGATTACAAATGCAACATGATTTGTTGAGTTAAACCTAGTTAGGGTTTGGATTAGGGTTAGCATTTGGGTTAGCTTTTTCATGAGCTTCCATGAAGATTTGACCTTATCTTTTCTCTTTTGATTCTTGTGGAGTCATTGTTAACCCAACCCAAACCCTTTGACTATGGTTTGTTCTCTACAAAGGTTAAACCCTTCATACTTAATCTAAGGTTGCAATTGTAATTATGACAATTATTCATTATTCATCACAAAAGGATTATTATTTATTCTTCTTCTTCTTCCTCCTTTGAAAAGCTTTCTAGCTTTGAGATTTGTGATGAATTAGTGTGAGATTATGAAAATAAAATAGAGCTAAATTCCTACTTCATCATTCTAATCTATCCTAGCCATTTAGATTAGGGTGTTTACTTCATTAGTGAGTGAGAGCTTGAGTTAAAGTTTCTTCAAGGTAGATCATCTTAGTTATCGAAGATTGGAAGAAAGCTTGCATCTTTCTCTTCGTGGAGCCTCTCTAGAGTTCGGATACTCGATGATCGCAGCGAAGGGACCTCAACACGGAGCTTTTGAAGTGAAGGACCAAACTACAAAGGTTGTAATCCCAAACTCTTAGAAGTAAAGTTGTTTACTTGCTTTGTTTCGCCTTATCTCTAGTTTAAGATCTTGGTCAGGGTTGTTCGGCACGTCTAAATTTTGAATCGGGCATGGTTGATGCCTTGTAGAACCTTGTGAGAGTGCCTAATAACCCTACAGTGGTATCAGAGCCAAGCTAGAGCTTTAGACGAAGTCTAGGCGAAATTTAAAGTCCGATCGAACTCCGAATACCCGATAAAACCTAGTTTCTGGAAATTTTTCAAAAAGTTGACATTTTTCATATTAAAAATGCTCAGAAAATTCAGCAGGTAATTTTATGGTGGCCAGTGAAAAACGAACCCCTAAATCAATTAAAGCGCCACGGAACCGCGACCAAACCAGGGTATTGGCGGCGGTTCCGCGGCAAGTATTGAAGATTGAGGGATAGTTTTTGTACAGTAACATCCGTAGGTACTTTTGCATGCTTCTGGGGATTTTAAATTCTACTCAAGTGTTGAGTTTTCTGGGATGTATTGGGAACTCGTTGATTCGATCAGAAAGTTTAACTTCGTTTAAGTTTTTCCGGGTAATTTTAGAACGTGTTAAAAAGTTCGAACGGATATCAATAACACACTTTTTCCCCTGCCGGAAAATTTCCATATGTTGGATTTTTCCGTAGTTTAAGAACGTTCTAAGTCGTGCAAGTAACGCGGTGGACCCTCTAGAAGAACACAAACCTTAACTCGATTATATGATCGTCTGAACCGCCTCTAAACCTTAGGGTTTGGGGCAGTACGGCGTTGCCACATATGAGGCATTGGTTTGACCCTTCTACGGCTGGACCATTAGTACTGTGGTATGTGATGGATACTTTTTTGAATTCCGCTCAAGTGTTGAGATATTTGGGAAAACTTGGGTGTTTGATTATTCGATCGGAAAGTTTAACATTGTCTATTTATCTGGAATGTGATACAATATTTGGAATCCGCAAGTAGTAATGAGATAACTAATTTGAATGTTATAAATCTAGCAGTTCAGTCTCAAATGATCGGTTTCCACGGAATTTTGATGTGATCAAAAGTCCGTCGCAATTACGTAGCGTACACGGATACTTGCCAGGTAAACTTAATAGACAGCCACGCCCCATAGCCCCGACCAAGTGACTGTAGGAGAACCCTGTTGCCAAAAGCATCCGTTCGGGTGCTCGCGGCAGCGGTGTTCCGCCTTAGTGCACTTCGTCGACGGCATGTGTAACATTTAAAAAAAATAAATTATTATTTTTGGGAATTTTTATAATTTAATATTAATTTTTAATGAATATTTTAATATTTCGGTATAATTAAAATACCGATAAATGGGAAAATTTTTAGAAAAATTATGGAAAATTCTAAAATAGGGTATTTTATGGAATTATGCCATTTTAAAGTTTTTATGATTAATTATATGCTATTTTAGTGCTAATCGCGATTAAAAATCGCCAATCGAGTTTTAAGTTTTTTTGTGCAAAACATGCACATATCATTTTTTCCACACTTGTTACATTTCTTACATGTTGTGGGTAGAAGGTGGCCTAGGGTAACCATTGTGTGAGAAGAATAAAAGAAAAGGAAAAGAAAAAGGTAAGTATGATGATGTAACGTCTTCAAAATAATAAAATATGATTTTTGGGAAATTTTATAATTTAATATTATTTTAATGAATATTTTAATATTCTGGTATAATTAAATACAGATAAATGGGGAAAAATTATGGAAAATTCTAAAATAAGGTATTTTAAGGAATTGCCTCGTTTTCTGTGCATGCCTCCATTTCCTCTAGTTTTGACCCTGAGTATGTCTAGTTTTGACTGATTCTATCTAGGGTGAAATCTGGGTTGATTTTCCTATGTTGGCGTATAATTTGGGACTTGTTTTAGCATGGATTTTGGTATTTGGTGATTCATTCCTGTCGGGTGGCGTTTGGACGTCAACGACAAGTGGATTTTGATTGTGTTTACATGCGAGTCGATAGGTTTTTACCTATGCGAGTAGCGTGTGCTATTTTGGTTTCCGATGTGATTTTCATGTGCTTTAGCATTGTGATATACTTGTAGGTACCCCGCGTGATGTTGAGGCAAAGGAGGTGAAGATAGCGACATCGGCTTTGGCACACGAGAAGCAAGGTGAGTAGATTTATATCTACGGGGAGAAGTCGGGTGGATGGCGTATAGCACCCCCGCAGTCCGTGGTGATGTATACGAATACGTATACACACGAATATTTATATTGTGTTGTTTAGGGTTATTGATGGTAATAATGATATTTTGATGATAAGAATATATTGGTTTAGTATAGTGCGAACCCTAGAGTAGTGGTTGCACTCACACATACATTTACACACATACTTGCATTCATTCTTTCATTTATTAGAGTGCATATGATGGTGCATATATCTACACATGGGTATGGGACTATGTGTTTATATACGGGATTGGAGGATGATACATGGTTTGAGATGATACTTGATGTGAGGCCGTGAGATCGGCGATGTGACATAGTTTGCCTTTGAGGTGCGATATGATAGTTTTAGCGGGCCTTTGGACATGTGCTTTACCCGCATTCATATTTTATAGATGGTGTCGATTTGTACTAGACTTACAGTAGTACCCCAGATTGTGTGATCTGATGATAAGTGATACCTGATATGTGATGAGATAGTGTGATATTGACCCCTATCCAGCTATTGGGATGCCGTACGACGATTTACCGTACGAGCCGATATTGATGATAGATCCGCACTCATGACTCGAGGATATCATACGATATGTTATTGAGGCGAGATCACCGACTATCATATCTATATTTATATATTGACTCAGATTAGGTGGTTTCATACCCCTCCTGTCTAGATTATTTAGTAGACATTAGACTAGACCGAGTCATACCTATTTCAAAACTAACGAATCGGGGATATTTTAAAGATAAGCAGAAGGGTTATACGGATATTTTCAAATGATGCATCTTTCCTTAAAACACCGTAGCCCTTACTTTACCAAAAGCCCTGATTCGTCTTATTTCAAAAGGCAAGGTTGCATGACATATCTATTGGGGCAGGTTCTGTACTTTTGCGTTGATCATTCGTTTCCGCATATTCCTGCTATTTGCATTGCATCGCTTGTATTGTTGTGACATTCAGTCATGCTGCTAAGACACCAGCACCATTATCGATGATGTATATGTTCCACGTACACTTGTTGCCGGCTCACACACTCATCATCGATAATTGCCATGTCACTACACTATAGTACTATTGCATTCATGATATGATTCTGGCATGGCATATTGTACACTTATACCTGTACACATATATAGATGATTCTAGCTTGATTGGGGATTTGGGAACCGCAAGATACTCTTTAAAAACAGATTCCTTTTAAAAGAGCGGTCTCCCTCGACATGTGCACATTATTATTCCATGTTGCATGACTTACTGATATGCTTGCATTACTGTTACATGCCGCATACATCATGCTTTGACTGTACGCATTGAGATATGTTGTTTCTATGATATTTCTGGATTTGGGAACCGAGGGTATTTCAAAAGAGAATATGTCATTTCTTTAAAAACCCGGTTACCCTTGATATGATATTTCAGTGCGTCCACCATGTGTTTTCTCGGTGCTGAGAGCGATATGTGTAACCCGAATCGAGGCGTGGATGAGCCGATTGCGGGTACATGGTGGACCCGGTATGGTTCCCCTCGGCAAGATGATCGATGAGCTTTGCCGATTGAGCCTGGAGGCGGGCGAGTACCTACCGGTGATTGGTTGGACCTGGCGGTTATCCGGAGGATACCGACCAGAGTCGATAGATGTTTTGGGCATACTGCCGGGGCCGAGGGCCGATACCGCAGACAGAGCCCGCGGGCCGATCCGGACTGACGGAGCCCGATATATGAGGATTTACGTGCCGATGCTGGGCACAGTTTTCATGATTTTGATGTGTCGCGAGAGACACGGGTGGTTATATCCTCATATTATTTCCCATGCACATGATTCATGATATTTACATGCATGGTGGTTATTGTCAGTGGGTGACGAGTGGACGGGATCCACGAGTGTGCAGATTTGATTACATTGGTTATACCTCATATTCATGACATGCTTTTACCTGAGGCACTAGCACGAGCACTTGGCATTACACTCATGTAGAGATTACATTGCCAGTTTAGCATGCTTCAGCTTTATTCATATTGAGGTTTATTTATATCTGATCGTATTGACCTACGTTAGGTCATGCATTCGATCTCTGCTTGTAGATATTTTCTATTCACGAGTTGGCAACTCACCTCCGTTGTGCCCCAGTTCTTGCAGGTTTTTGCCGTACAGATTCCATAGCGGCATTTCTGGCACACTGCTTCCTATGGGTGACTTGCTTGGTTAGGGGTGGGTTCTTTGTATCAGAACCGCCATTGTTCATGTATTTTTATTGTATCTAGAATTGTTCATCAACCAAAACTTGTAGTTTGTTTCAGACTTAGAAAACCGTGTTGTTTTATTTCGACCTTAGAGTCGCGCTAGTAGTATTACGGTTTTCTGGCTGTTTTGAGTTTCTTTTTTTTGGGTTTTGATCCTCGCCCTTTGGCGTTGTATATTATTATTGCTTGCGTGGTTGTGACCGTCGATGGACGAAGAGCTAGCTCCCGCTTGGGGATGCCTTTTATCATTTCATATATATTATTCTTGTTGTACCCCGTTCGGGGCCAGTTTTTACAAAGGAAACTCTTCCGAAATTTTCAGGAAAGGTTACGCATTTTAAAAAAATGCATATTCGGCTTAGTTATTTAAAAACTTTGATTTCCAAACATGATTTCCTTACTTTTCAAAAACAGTTTTTCCTTATTTACTCTTTAAATGGTTTTAGATTGCTGGGCTTTTGGCTTACTTGGATCAGATGGGGTCCTATAGACTTCATATGGTTCAAGGGCCAGTCACGTGCTCTTTCGGGTCGTGACAAAGTTGGTATCAGAGCGCTAGGTTGACCTTGGTTCGAGTCTAAGTTTGACTATGTGGAGCCTAGGGCGTTATCTATATAAGGAACTTAGGCTTGACCTTACGGAACTTAGACTTGGTCGAGGGGGTATTAGACCCGAACTTTCGTCGTGTAGGATGACCCTTGGTTGATGGAATAGGTGACTAAAGTAGAGTGACGTACCGTGGGTATGTTCCGCGGCATACTTACGACACGCCACTCCGCTTAAGAAACCTTAGGTTGTACATTTCCTTGCATTGTGTCATATTCCTTCCTATGATCTATCTTCATCGATACTGGTTGTGGTTTTGCTGCCGCGATTGCACGGGCAGAGTGAGCTACGGCTCGAGTTGTCAGCATGAGCTCGTCGCGGACGAGGACTGACCGGGGCGTGATTCCAGAGACATACGGTTGCATTGAGGCTTCGTATTTTGTGTTTCCGCACTATGGGCGTTTGACAGATCGCTGCTGTGAGATTTCTAGGATGTACCGGACGGTACCAGAGGATTGAGCCACTGATAGAGGCCAGCCAGGATGTGATGACCGTTGATGTATCGCTTATTCATGATGGTTGAGGCGCTGCTTAGCGTACCGACGAATGAGCCAGTTGCTGCTGCGAGTGATGAGATATCGCCCAGATGATTGGAGCTACTGCAGCATGAGCATATTCTTAGAGATGTGATAGTGAGTCGCTAGTCACCGAGGATTAATGACTAGGACATGTGGTTCGTTCGCTTACCCCGATGCGAGGTCATCAGATAGATTGATTCCAGCTAGAGGCGACTTCACGCAGATTCGTTGAGAGTCGATTGAGACGATCGAAGGTCAGGAACCCATTTTCCAAGTTTAAGGTATACGGAAAGACATGCAGGTGATTCTATGGACCCTCTAGAAGAATGAAACCCTAACTCGACTTAATGACCGTGTGAAAGCCTTTGAACCTTAGGGTTTGCGGCAGTTCCTCGGCGCCATTAGTGAGGCTTGGGTTTGCCCTTCTACGGCTGGACCACCGACGCTGTGGCATGTACTCGATACTATTAAACTGTACCCGAGATGTTGAGCTCTTGGGGGATTGTGAGGTTCTGACGAGTCGATCGGATGATTCGACATCATTCGGATATCATGTGATGGGACACTGCTTGGGAGACTCCAGATACGAGCATAGCCGTCGGAGCGCAGTCTGTGTAGCCATGATGAGATGAGTCTGAATCAGTCGATAGTGGAGCAAGGTGGAGGAAAGAGTTTGCACGAGATTTCGACGAGATGACGTTCCACTCCGCTGACATCAGAGATGCGATATGCACGCTGAGGACGTGTTTGGCTAGATATCTTCTACTGAGTGATGAAGATACTGAGTTCGTGATTTCGAGTCCGTGTTAGAGACTTCGGGTGGACCGTAGCCGAGGACATTGCAGTGTGCAGATAAAGACGCGACGTCGAATGGTCGATGATACAGACAAGCGGGACAAGAAGTTCGTGCGAGAGGCAGACGAGCTGTTACTACACCCCGTTAAGATTAAAGGCCGGACATGCATACAGAGGCGCAGAGATGCGACCAGCTTCCGAGGAGATGTTGTACTAAGGACGCAGAGGTCCAGAGAGCGAGAAAAGATTACGCCAGAGTACCAGCCTCCTTACAGTTTGGCTTAGGCAAGATCAGAAGAGACCTTGAGTAGGATTCCTTCCAGTACACTGCTGCAATAAGAGTTGCACCCAGGATCGGATGTGTGATATGCATTCAGAGGACCCGAGGTCGGCGCCAGAGATGTGCTGCTTTACGAGCGGTCGTGAGGATTGACCGAGAGATAACCAGGGAAGTGCAAGAACGGAATCGTTCCTGTCAGCACACCTGACCGGGCCGATGAGCCGATAGATTGCGAGTTGGTAATCTACAGGAAAGATTAGGAACCAGAGGCAGAGGACGCCAGCCGCGAGCAAGAGGCAAGTAGATATCTTGCGCCGCTAGCATCGGATGTACCGGTACCTTCCCGACCCTGAAGGAGGGTATACCGACGACGGTAATTATGATTTGTGATTTTGTGATTTGATTATCACGTATCCGTTGCTTTGGATTTCGGTATTTTGGGCGATCTATTCGCATGATTTAGTCTTGATGACTGAGTTTCATGATATTTGATTTTGTGCACCATGGTTGCACCTACTGGGTATTTATACCTTGTACATAGTTATTACTCTTGAGCTGTTGATTGCGATTTCATGCCTATTTTATGCTGGTGATTTGATTTACGCTTCCAGCAGAGTTTCATGTAATTTTAGTGTTTTGATTTTGCACTCGGTATAGCTTATATGTGCTTGTAGTGCATCGATATGTGTTTTGTGCCCGCAGCTGCACACGTTTATGATTTTCTTCATATCTGGATACACTTGGTGTTGCTGTTTACGTATTTGAGTTATTGCTTGGTATTTGTGCATGGGATGCACCAGTTCTATACTTCGTGCATTTGTCGCACCAGTTTTATGTTTCTTGCGTTTATCGCATCAGATTTATATTTCGTGCCTTTGTTGCACCGGATTTATATTTTGTGCATTACGATTGCACCTGACTTCGATTTGATGCCTTTCGGTATGTCGATTTTGATTATGATATTGATGTGGATTCTTGCACTCCGTGCTTTTGACTGGACTTACGCATATTCGACGTTGCTATTGGATTTTGTGATTCCGTGCATATTGAGTGCGCAGGGTTTAGATTTTCATTCGTGCATGATGGATGCACCGATTTGGATTTCCGCGCATGTTGGGCGCATGTTTTGAGATACGATTTTGGTGCACACCCGATGCACTAAATCGAGATTTCTTCGTGCATGTCAGATGCACCGGGTTTTTGGCTGTCAGGCACACACGTTGCCTATGACAGATGCTTCGTGAACACGCGTTGCACCTAGATGCTGTTATGTGCATCTGTTTAGCACATATATGGATTTTGATTCCCGTGCGCACCAGATGCACAGGGTGGGTTATGTATATTTTTGAGATTTATTCCTTTTGGAACAGTACATTTTTATGATATTGGATATTATTTTCTTACTGAGCAGGACTAGTCAGAGGACAGTACGTGGATATTTTATTTTTTTTGCATGCATCGATAGTTATCGAAGAGATTTCCAAAGAGCGAGCTATAGTCTCAGTATATACCTACGTGTCCGATATGACACAAAACGTTTTAAAAACAAGGAAACCCTTCTGATTGTTTTCAAAACGGCGGAACGTGCTTATTAAACAAAGGATATATATATACATATATAGTTACTTTCTTATGAAAAACGTCCGCCACTGTGCAGTGTTATGCGCATCGCACAGCGACTTAAAAAGGATTTGGCATGCTTTTACATCAGCTATTCACATGTATAGATTGGATGTCTGCATGTGTAGTTCTGATCCATATCATATCGGTTTTGTATTGGATTTGACATTGTGTCCTTACCATGACTCCGATGATTGCGGATGCTTGATGGAGTGTTGCTTTTGAGTTATCTGCTCAGTACTCATGCGCATGCATTGCGCTATGATATTTTATGTATAGATGATTTCGGAGCCCCGATGACTTGGAATTTGTATTGAAATATTTTAGTGTTTGGGGGTTTAAATTTAAATTCGGGGACCGAATTTCTTTAAGGGGGGTAGATTGTAACGTCTTCAAAATAATAAAATATGATTTTTGGGAAATTTTATAATTTAATATTATTTTAATGAATATTTTAATATTCTGGTATAATTAAATACAGATAAATGGGGAAAAAATATGGAAAATTCTAAAATAAGGTATTTTAAGGAATTGCCTCGTTTTCTGTGCATGCCTCCATTTCCTCTAGTTTTGACCCTGAGTATGTCTAGTTTTGACTGATTCCATCTAGGGTGAAATCTGGGTTGATTTTCCTATGTTGGCGTATAATTTGGGACTTGTTTTAGCATGGATTTTGGTATTTGGTGATTCATTCCTGTCGGGTGGCGTTTGGACGTCAACGACAAGTGGATTTTGATTGTGTTTACATGCGAGTCGATAGGTTTTTACCTATGCGGGTAGCGTGTGCTATTTTGGTTTCCGATGTGATTTTCATGTGCTTTAGCATTGTGATATACTTGTAGGTACCCCGCGTGATGTTGAGGCAAAGGAGGTGAAGATAGCGACATCGGCTTTGGCACACGAGAAGCAAGGTGAGTAGATTTATATCTACGGGGAGAAGTCGGGTGGATGGCGTATAGCACCCCCGCAGTCCGTGGTGATGTATACGAATACGTATACACACGAATATTTATATTGTGTTGTTTAGGGTTATTGATGGTAATAATGATATTTTGATGATAAGAATATATTGGTTTAGTATAGTGCGAACCCTAGAGTAGTGGTTGCACTCACACATACATTTACACACATACTTGCATTCATTCTTTCATTTATTAGAGTGCATATGATGGTGCGTATATCTACACATGGGTATGGGACTATGTGTTTATATACGGGATTGGAGGATGATACGTGGTTTGAGATGATACTTGATGTGAGGCCGTGAGATCGGCGATGTGACATAGTTTGCCTTTGAGGTGCGATATGATAGTTTTAGCGGGCCTTTGGACATGTGCTTTACCCGCATTCATATTTTATAGATGGTGTCGATTTGTACTAGACTTACAGTAGTACCCCAGATTGTGTGATCTGATGATAAGTGATACCTGATATGTGATGAGATAGTGTGATATTGACCCCTATCCAGCTATTGGGATGCCGTACGACGATTTACCGTACAAGCCGATATTGATGATAGATCCGCACTCATGACTCGAGGATATCATACGATATGTTATTGAGGCGAGATCACCGACTATCATATCTATATTTATATATTGACTCAGATTAGGTGGTTTCATACCCCTCCTGTCTAGATTATTTAGTAGACATTAGACTAGACCGAGTCATACCTATTTCAAAACTAACGAATCGGGGATATTTTAAAGATAAGCAGAAGGGTTATACGGATATTTTCAAATGATGCATCTTTCCGTAAAACACCGTAGCCCTTACTTTACCAAAAGCCCTGATTCGTCTTATTTCAAAAGGCAAGGTTGCATGACATATCTATTGGGGCAGGTTCTGTACTTTTGCGTTGATCATTCGTTTCCGCATATTCCTGCTATTTGCATTGCATCGCTTGTATTGTTGTGACATTCAGTCATGCTGCTAGGACACCAGCACCATTATCGATGATGTATATGTTCCACGTACACTTGTTGCCGGCTCACACACTCATCATCGATAATTGCCATGTCACTACACTATAGTACTATTGCATTCATGATATGATTCTGGCATGGCATATTGTACACTTATACCTGTACACATATATAGATGATTCTAGCTTGATTGGGGATTTGGGAACCGCAAGATACTCTTTAAAAACAGATTCCTTTTAAAAGAGCGGTCTCCCTCGACATGTGCACATTATTATTCCATGTTGCATGACTTACTGATATGCTTGCATTACTGTTACATGCCGCATACATCATGCTTTGACTGTACGCATTGAGATATGTTGTTTCTATGATATTTCTGGATTTGGGAACCGAGGGTATTTCAAAAGAGAATATGTCATTTCTTTAAAAACCCGGTTACCCTTGATATGATATTTCAGTGCGTCCACCATGTGTTTTCTCGGTGCTGAGAGCGATATGTGTAACCCGAATCGAGGCGTGGATGAGCCGATTGCGGGTACATGGTGGACCCGGTATGGTTCCCCTCGGCAAGATGATCGATGAGCTTTGCCGATTGAACCTGGAGGCGGGCGAGTACCTACCGGTGATTGGTTGGACCTGGCGGTTATCCGGAGGATACCGACCATAGTCGATAGATGTTTTGGGCATACTGCCGGGGCCGAGGGCCGATACCGCAGACAGAGCCCGCGGGCCGATCCGGACTGACGGAGCCCGATATATGAGGATTTACGTGCCGATGCTGGGCACAGTTTTCATGATTTTGATGTGTCGCGAGAGACACGGGTGGTTATATCCTCATATTATTTCCCATGCACATGATTCATGATATTTACATGCATGGTGGTTATTGTCAGTGGGTGACGAGTGGACGGGATCCACGAGTGTGCAGATTTGATTACATTGGTTATACCTCATATTCATGACATGCTTTTACCTGAGGCACTAGCACGAGCACTTGGCATTACACTCATGTAGAGATTACATTGCCAGTTTAGCATGCTTCAGCTTTATTCATATTGAGGTTTATTTATATCTGATCGTATTGACCTTGGATAGGTCATGCATTCGATCTCTGCTTGTAGATATTTTCTATTCACGAGTTGGCAACTCACCCCCGTTGTGCCCCAGTTCTTGCAGGTTTTTGCCGTACAGATTCCATAGCGGCATTTCTGGCACACTGCTTCCTATGGGTGACTTGCTTGGTTAGGTGGGTTCTTTGTATCAGAACTGCCATTGTTCATGTATTTTTATTGTATCTAGAATTGTTCATCAACCAAAACTTGTAGTTTGTTTCAGACTTAGAAAACAGTGTTGTTTTATTTCGACCTTAGAGTCGCGCTAGTAGTATTACGGTTTTCTGGCTGTTTTGAGTTTCTTTTTTTTGGGTTTTGATCCTCGCCCTTTGGCGTTGTATATTATTATTGCTTGCGTGGTTGTGACCGTCGATGGACGAAGAGCTAGCTCCCGCTTGGGGATGCCTTTTATCATTTCATATATATTATTCTTGTTGTACCCCGTTCGGGGCCAGTTTTTACAAAGGAAACTCTGCCGAAATTTTCAGGAAAGGTTACGCATTTTAAAAAAAATGCATATTCGGCTTAGTTATTTAAAAACTTTGATTTCCAAACATGATTTCCTTACTTTTCAAAAACAGTTTTTCCTTATTTACTCTTTAAATGGTTTTAGATTGCTGGGCTTTTGGCTTACTTGGATCAGATGGGGTCCTATAGACTTCATATGGTTCAAGGGCCAGTCACGTGCTCTTTCGGGTCGTGACAGATGATGAGAGAGAGAGAGAGGGTTACTTTTGACTTGTTTGACCCTCCCCCATCATTCCCCCATCATTTTATCATCTCATTTCTTTCTCCCCTTCAAAGAGCTGCTGCTGCTCCTGCCCTTTCCCTCTTCCTCTTCCCTCTTCAAGTTTAGATCTACCATGGAATCTACCCCAAAACCCTATTCCCATTTCACAAAAAATGTTCCCAAGCTCACTAGCTACACATTGAACCTAGAAAGAATGGATTTGGAGGACTTTGAGCAACTCAAGAATTTTCTTGAGTTGCCAGAGGAGGTAATTTCTGCACCCCTAGTATAGTATTTCAATTCTTATTGCATCCATACTAGTTTCATGTCGATATGGTGTCGTTTGATGGACTTTTGAAATTTCAAGTTAGGGTTAGGAGTTGAATTGAGTTGTAAAGTGAAATTGAGGCTTGTAGTGACCTTAGAATCCTGTTAGTGATGTTACATTGGACCAGACCTGAGAGTTAAACCCAGAATACGGATTTAGTGAATCGATATCGGGGAAAACTGTAAATCTATCACTGTTTTTGGGAATCTGCTTTAACCCGAGACACCTGAAAATAAAATTGACTTGACAGAGAGATGTGCAGGCAACTAGAAACCACCACACAAAGCCCTAGCCCCTAACTCCTCCCCCAGGCCGCAGATTAATCCCTTTTGGACGCAAATTGCTTCCAGAGCAGGTTGGAACCCCCTCGTTTTTGGTCCATAGCCCTATCTCCAGTAAACTTGACCCTTGGCATGTGCAATTTTGTCTGATTCCATTTAGGGTAAAATCTGGGTTAGTTTTCTTGTGTTGGCGCATGATTTACGACTTGTTTTAGCATGGATTTTAGTATTTGATGATTCGTTTCTGTCGGGTGGCGTTTGAACTTCAACGGCAAAGGGTTTTTGTCGTGTTGCATGCGAGACTATAGGTTTTTACCTATGGGCATAGCCTATGCCGTTTTGGTTTCCGATGTAATTTTCATGTGCTTTAGCGTTTGTGATATCCTTGTAGGTACCCCACGTGACATCGAGGCAACGAAGACGAAGATGGCGACATCGGCATCGGCACACGAGAAGCAAGGTGAGTAGATTTATATCTACGGGGAGAAGTCGGGTGGATGGCGTATAACACCCCCACAGTTCGTGGTGATGTATACGAATACGTATACACACATATATTGATTTTATATTGTTGAGATTATTGATGATAAAGATGGATTTTAGGTGTGATTGGATTAGTTTAGTGTTGCAAAACCCTAGAGTAGTGGTTGCACCACACATACACACACACACCCATACTTGCATACATTCTTCCTTCATATGTGCTTATATATTTATGCGTTCACATGGGTATGGGACTGTGTGCACATACTGGATTTGAGGATAGTATCTGGGATTTGAGGTGAGTCGATGAGATTGATTTGAGACTATGAGATCGGTGATATGGCAGGATTCGTATTTGAGATACGTCATGATGTTATAGCGGATCTTTGGACGACGATACCATGTGAATAGTGATATAAATAGAATGGTCGACATGTGATCATGATATGGGATATGATATGCTGAGATATTTATAATGGGTCGCCTTGGGCGATGTATACTCCTTTATGATAATATGTACTGATGATATCGGTTGTATGAGACTGTCGATCAGTTGTTAGATCATTATGATATTGATGATATTAGTATTGTACTAGACATAGATCTGTACCCAGATTATGATCTTTGATAAAGAGTATATCAAATGAATAATATGATGAATGTGATATTGAACCGTACCTAGATTTGGGATGCCGTACGACGGATTTACATACGAGCTAGATATTGATGTTTGATCCGCACTTTTGAGTTGGGAATGTCTGATTGTAGATATGGTATCGGATGTGATATTATCGAGGCGGGATCACCGAATAATATATACATATATATATATATATGTGTGTATGTATGTATATGTATCTATGTATGTATCGACTCAGATGATAGGCGGTTTCTTTATTTTTAGTTAGCCTGTTTGCTCAGCCCTATAGTTTAGTGTAGTTGTCAGACTAGATTTATATTAAATGCAGATTAGTTATCATTGTGTTTAGTATTTAGCTCCCGCTCATTATTGTTGTTCGCTCTGCATCGTATACTTATATTGTGATTCATATTCTATTGTTTATATCATGCTGTTAGGACACCAGCACCATTACCGATGATGCGTATGTACCACGTACACTTACTTGCCGACTCACACACATCTTCATCGGTAATTGCCATGTCACGAACACTTTAGAAAATACTATTTCATTGACATAGTTTGTTAGCTAATAGTTTAGACATTGTAGTTATTACTTGCTACCTCATGCATGTTATTATCCAATGTTATGCCGCATTCATGGATTTTTATGCCTATATTCACTGTTTACATGCTATTGATCATTTGGATTCGGATTTTCATGAGATTACCTGGATTTTGGGGGAAAACCGCAAAAACATTTATAAAATTCTTTTCTCTCTCTTTTTAAATGAAAAGTGCGGTTTTCCCATGATGTATGAGTCGTCCACCATGAGTTTGCTGATGGATTTCGAGGCCCGATTCGAGGAGACAGATGAACCGTTTCAGGTACATGGTGGGCCCGGTAAGGTACCCCGGGGCAAGAAGTTCGACTAGTAGACGATGAGCCTGGCAGGGGAGCACTCCCTACCGGTGATTTTATCCGACGCGTCGGATATCCGGAGGATACCGTCGTGGTCTTGAGATTGATGGTAGGGGCCGGTCTGGACTGACGGCGCCCTAGATAGTCAGATTGACATACAGAGATTTGAGATATTGAGGTACTGAGATTTGATGATACAGGCCAGTCTGGATAGCCGAAGCCTGGGATATTGAGATATTGGGATTTTTGTTTTGTGTCGATGCTAGACACTGTTTATGCTTATTTCATTATGATACCTCATTTTAAATATACAAAAATCTTACTAAGTTATGAAAGCAGTTTCTTCATTTACGTGTATTCTGTTTTCATGCATTCATACATCATCCATATGATATATTTCTACCTGAGGCACTGACACGGGCACATGGGATTACACTTGGGTTAGATATTTACCCTAGCCATTGTTATTAGGCTGCTGGTTATATATTTGAGGATATATTATGATCGTATAACCTGGGATTGCGTTGTTCATGCGATTTCTGTTCGTAGATGTTTTTCTACTCACGAGTTGGCAATTCACCCCCGTTGTACCACAGTTTCTTGCAGATTTTACCGTATAGGTTTCATTACAGTTTTGCTGGCACTGCTTCTTTTCGGGTGACTTGCTAGTAGGTGGGTTTATTTGTATCGTACCCATTATTATACCTTGTATATTATTATTCTGTTGTATCTAGAAGTTCCATCAACCGAACATGTATTTATTTGAGATAGAGACCAGTGTTGTTTATTCTTTCGACCTTAGAGTTGCGCGTTGTACTTCTATGGATTTCCTGCTGTTTTGAGTTTTCTTTTCTGTTGTGATGCTCGCCTTTTGGCGTTGTATATTATATTGCTTGCGTGGTTGTGACCGTCGATTGACGAAGAGCTAGTTCCCATTTGGGGATGCAATTTTCATTATATATGTGCTTTATCAGGTTTTGTACCCGTTTGGGGTCAGTTTTTACAAAGAAAATTCTGCCGAAATTTTTAGAAAAGACTTATGATTTTAAAATGCATATTTCGGCATATGTTGCAAACTATTTGATTTTAAATTGGTTTTTCCTACACTCTACTACTTTTCTTGGTTTGGATTTCTGGGTTTTCGGCTTACTTAGATTACGTACGCCTTGAGACGTTCGTAGTTTAAGTGCCGGTCATATTCCGTACTTTCGGGACGTGACACAATTGGTATCAGAGCATTAGGTTTTACCTTCGGCGCGTAGGATGACCCTTGGTTGATAGAATAGGTGACTAAAGTAGAGTGACTTACCGTGGGTATGTTCCGCGGCATACTTACGATACGCTACTCCACTTAAGAAGCCTTAGGATGTACATTTCTTTGTTCAGTGTTATATTCATTTCTGATCTATCCTCATCGATACTGGTTATGATTGTGCTACCACGATCACACGGGCAGAGAGAGAGCTACGATTAGAGTTGCGTCAGCATGAGCTCGTCGTGGACGAGGACTGACCAGGGCGTGACTCCAGAGACATATGATTGCATATAGAGGCTTCGTTTTATGGTGTTTTCACGCCATGAGCATTTGACATATCGCTTTTATGAGATTTCTCGGACGTGCTGATCGATACCATAGGATTGAGCCACTGATAGAGGCCAACCAGATTTTGATGATCGTTGGTGTATTGCTTACTCATGATGATTGAGGCACTGTTCAGCATGCAGACGAGTGAGCCAGTTGTTGCTGTGAATGACGAGCTATCGTCCCAGATGTTGGAGCTATTGCAGTACGAGTTATACTTAGAGATGATAGAAGGTCGCTAGTCACCGAGGATGAATGACTAGGACATGTAGTTCGTTCACTACCCCGATACGAGGTCATCAGATAGATTGATTCCAGCTAGAGATGACTTCACGCGGAGACGTTGAGAGTCGACAGAGACGATCGAATGTCAGAAACCTATTATTCCAAGTTTAAAGTATTCGGAAAGACATGCAGGCAATTATATGGACCCTCTAAAAGAATGAAACCCTAACTCGACTTAATGACCGTGTGAAAGCCTTTGAACCTTAGGGTTTGCGGCAGTTCCGCGGCACCATTAGTGAGGCTTGGGTTTGCCCTTCTACGGTTGGACCATCGATGCTGTGGTACGTACTCGATAATATTAAACTGTACCCAAAATGTTGAGCTCTTGGGGGATTATGAGGTTTTGACGAATCGATCGAATGGTTTGACTTCATTCGGATGCTAGGTGGTGAGATGCACTTCTTAGGAGACTCCAGATACGAGGATAGCCGTTGGAGATCAGTCCATGCAGCCACGACGAGACGAGTCCGAAGCAGTCGACATTAGAGAAAAGTGGAGTAAGAAATTCGTACAAGATCTGGATAAGATGACGTTCCACTCCACCGACATCAAAGATGCGATACGCATGCTGAGGCATTGTATATGGATATATCTTCCAGAAAGAGGCGCGATGAGTATGCAGCCGTTCTGGAACAAGGAACAGAGATAGTAAAGGACGATGACTTCCGGACAGTTCGGCAGAGACGAGATTTAGGAGAGACCTCGACATGACCTTTCTGGAATAAATTACGAGAAGACTTGGACCCAGGAGTGGTCATGTTACGCACACCAGCAGGCCAGATTTCAGGATCGTCGACGGGACATACTATGAGTGGCCATGACAGTTGTCCAGAGATTCTTGGAGGATATGCTTGAGCGGAACTATTCCGCCATACTTGATTTCAGTATTTTGGGCGATCTATTCGCATGGTTTGGTTTTGATGATTGAGTTTCATGATATTGTTTTCCTATACCATGGTTGCCCCTACTGAGTATTTATGATTTTTGCACAGTTACTGCACTTGATATCGTTTTCGTGTCTTGGTTTCACATGTTTATGATTTTATGGGTTTTGTATAGTTGAGTTGATTTTGTGCATATGTACACACACGATTTGGTTCTTGCACTCGGTATAGTTCACATATGCTTGCAGTGCAGTGATTCGTATTTTGTGCACTTAGATGCATTGGACTTCGATTTCGATTGTGATGTTCGATATTTCTTTTGTGCACCTTGTGCACCTGATTTGGGTTTTTGCGCATGTTGGGCGCATGTTATGAGATACGATTTTGGTGCACACCCTGCACTAAATCGAGATTCTTCGTCCATGTCAGATGCACCTGATTTTTACTGTCGGGCACACACGTTGCTTATGACAGATGTTGTGTGCACACCCGTTGTACCTAGATGTTGTTTCTATGCACATGTATGGCACATATATGGATTTTGATTTCCGTGCGCACCAGACGCACATAGTATTCATATGCATATTTTGGGATTGATTTCTTTTGGAGCATTACGTTTTATGATATTTGCTATGTGTCTTCGTACTGAGCAGAGCTAGTTCGAGGACAGCACCTGAGTATATTTTGCATGCATTGATAGTTACCGAAGGGATTTCCAAAAAGCGAGCTATAGTCTCAGTATTTACCTACGTGTCTGATATGACACGAAACGTTTAAAACAAGGAAACCCTTCTAAATTGTTTCCAAAACGGCGGAACGTACATATTAAACAAAAGATATATATGTATATGGCTATTTTCTTATAGAGACGTCCACCACTGTGCAGTGTTATGCGCATTGCAAAGCGACTTTAAAAGATTTGGCATGCATTTCCTTTAGATATTTACACATATAGATTTGATATTTACATGTATAGTTTCAAGTTATATGATATTGGTTTTGCTTTGGATTTGGTATTGGTGTCTTTACCGTGACTCCGATGATTGCGGGACGTTGGACGGAGTTTCGATTCTGAGTTATCTGCTCACTTCTCATGTACATGCATTGCGCTATGATGCGTTTTATGTATTGATGATTTCGGAGCCCCGACTACTTAGACATTTTATTGAAATGTTTTAGAATTTGGGAGTTTAAATTTAAATTCGGGGACCGAATTTCTTTAAGGGGGAAGATTGTAACATTTCAAAAAAATAAATTATTATTTTTGGGAATTTTTATAATTTAATATTAATTTTTAATGAATATTTTAATATTTCGGTATAAATAAAATACCGATAAATGAGAAAATTTTTAGAAAAATTATGGAAAATTCTAAAATAGGGTATTTTATGGAATTATGCCATTTTTAAGTTTTTATGATTAATTATATGCTATTTTAGTGCTAATCGCGATTAAAAATCGCTAATCGAGTTTTTAGCTTTTTTGTGCAAAACATGCACATATCATTTTTTCCACACTTGTTACATTTTCTTACATGTTGTGGGTAGAAGGTGGCCTAGGGTAACCATTGTGTGTGAAGAATAAAAGAAAAGGAAAAGAAAAAGGTAAGTATGATGATGAGAGAGTGAGAGGGCTACTTTTGACTTGTTTGACCCTCCACCATCATTTTATCATCTCATTTCTCTCTCCCCCTTCAAAGAGCTGCTGCTGCTCCTGCCCTTTACCTCTTCCTCCTCCCTCTTCAAGTTTAGATCTACCATGAAATCCACCCTAAAACCCTATTCCCATTTCACAAAAAATGTTCTCAAGCTCACTAGCTACACATTGAACCTAGAAAGAATGGATTGGAGGACTTTGAGCAACTCAAGAATTTTCTTGAGTTGCCAAAGGAGGTAATTTCTGCACCCCTAGTATAGTATTTCAATTCTTATTGCATCCATACTAGTTTCATGTCGATATGGTGTCGTTTGATGGACTTTTGAAATTTCAAGTTAGGGTTAGGAGTTGAATTGAGTTGTAAAGTGAAATTGAGGCTTGTAGTGACCTTAGAATCCTGTTTGTGATGTTACATTGGACCAGACCTGAGACTTAAACACAGAATACGGATTTAGTGAATCGATATCGCGGAAAACTGTAAATCTGTCACAATTTTTGGAAATCTGCTTTAACCCGAGACACCTGAAAATAAAATTGACTTGACAGAGAGATGTGCAGGCAACTAGAAACCACCACACAAAGCCCTAGCCCCTAACTCCTTCCCTAGGCCGCAGATTAATCCCTTCTGGCAGCAAATTGCGGCCAGAGCAGGTTGGAACCCCCTCTTTCTTGGTCCATAGCCTTATCTCCAGTAAACTTGACCCTTGGCATGTGCAATTTTATCTGATTTCATTTAGGGTAAAATCTGGGTTAGTTTTCTTGTGTTGGTGCATAATTTACGACTTGTTTTAGCATGGATTTTAGTATTTGATAATTCGTTTATGTCGGATGGGGTTTGAACGTCAACGGCAAAGGGTTTTGGTCGTGTTGCATGCGAGACTATAGGTTTTTACCTATGGGCGTAGCGTATGCCGTTTTGGTTTCCGATGTTATTTTCATGTGCTTTAGCATTTGTGATATCCTTGTAGGTACCCCACATGACGTCGAGGCGATGAAGATGAAGATGGCGACATCGGCATCGGCACACGAGAAGCAAGGTGAGTAGATTTATATCTACGGGGAGAAGTCCGGTGGATGGCGTATAGCACCCCCGCAGTTCGTAGTGATGTATACGAATACGTATACACACATATATTGATTTTATATTGTTGAGATTATTGATGATAAAGATGGATTTTAGGTGTGATTGGATTAGTTTAGTGTTCCGAAACCCTAGAGTAGTGGTTGCACCACATACACACACACACACTCATACTTGCATACATTCTTTCTTCATATGTGCTTATATGGGAATATATATTTATGTGTTCACATGGGTATGGGACTATGTGTGCACATACTGGATTTGAGGAAAGTATCTGGGATTTGAGGTGAGTCGATGAGATTGATTTGAGACTGTAAGATCGGTTATATGGCAGGATTCGTATTTGAGATACGTCATGATGTTATAACGGATCTTTAGACGACGATACCATGTGAATAGTGATATAAATAGAATGGTCGACATGTGATCGTGATATGGGATATGATATGCTGGGATATTTATAATGGGTCGCCTTGGGCGATGTATACTCCTTTATGATGATATGTACTGATGATATCGGTTGTATGAGACTGTCGATCAGTAGTCAGATCATGATGATATTGATGATATTAGGAATGTACTAGACATAGATCTGTACCCGGATTATGATCTTTGATAAAGAGGATATCAAATGAATAATATGATGAAAGTGATATTGACCCGTACCCAGATTTGGGATGCCGTACGACGTATTTACGTACGAGCTAGATATTGATGTTTGATCCGCACTCTTGACTTGGGAATGTTTGATTATAGATATGGTATCGGATGTGATATTATCGAGGCGGGATCACCGACTAATATATATATATATATGTATGTATGTATGTATGTATGTATGTATGTATGTATCGACTCAGATGATAGGCGGTTTCTTTACCGTCAGTTAGCCTGTTAGCTCAGCCATATAGTTTAATGTAGTTGTCAGACTAGATTTATATTAAATGCAGATTAGTTATCGTTGTGTTTAGTATTTAGCTCCCGCTCATTGTTGTTGTTCGCTCTGCATCGTATACTTATATTGTGATTCATATTCTATTGTTGATATCATGCTGTTAGGATACCAGCACCATTACCGATGATGCGTATGTACCACGTACGCTTACTTGTCGGCTCACACACATCTTCATCGGTAATTGCCATGTCACGAACACTTTAGAAAATACTATTTCATTGACATAGTTTGTTAGCTAATAGTTTAGACATTGTAGTTATTACTTGCTACCTCATGCATGTTATTATCCACTGTTATGCCGCATTCATGGATTTTTATGCTTATATTCACTGTTTACATGCTATTGATGATTTGGATTTGGATTTTCATGAGATTTCGTGGATTTTTGGGGAAAACCGCAAAAACATTTATAAAATTCTTTTCTCTCTCTTTTTATATGAAAAGTGCGGTTTTCCCATGATGTATGAGTCATCCACCATGAGTTTGCTGATGGATTTCGAGGCCCGATTCGAGGAGACGGATGAACCATTTCGGGTACATGGTGGGCCCGGTATGGTACCCCGGGGCAAGAAGTTCGAGTAGCAGACGAGAGCCTGGCAGGGGAGCACTACCTACCGGTGATTTTACCCGACGCGTCGGATATCCGGAGGATACCGTCATGGTCTTGAGATTGATGGTAGGGGCCGGTCTGGACTGACGGCACCCTAGATAGTGAGATTGACATACAGAGATTTTGAGATATTGAGGTACTGATATTTGATGATACAGGCCAGTCCAGATAGCCGGAGCCTGGGATATTGAGATATTGGGATTTCTGTTTTGTGTCGATGCTAGACACTGTTTATGCTGATTTCATTATGATACCTCATTTTAAATATACAAAAATCTCACTAAGTTATGAAAGCAGTTTCTTCATTTACATGTATTCTATTTTCATGCATTCATACATCATCCTTATGATATATTGCTACCTGAGGCACTGACACGGGCACATGAGATTGCACTTGGGTTAGATATTTACCCTAGCCATTGTTATTAGGCTGCTGGTTATATATTTGAGGATATATTATGATCGTATGATCTAGGATTGCGTTGTTCATGCGATTTTTGTTCGTAGATGTTTTTCTACTCATGAGTTGGCAACTCACCCCCGTTGTGCCACAGTTTCTTGCAGGTTTTGCCGTACAGGTTTCATTACGGGTTTGCCGGCACTGCTTCTTTTCGGGTGACTTGCTAGTAGGTGGGTTTATTTGTATCGAACCCATCATTATACCTTGTATATTATTATTCTGTTGTATCTAGATGTTCCATCAACCAAACATGTATTTATTTGAGATAGAGACCAGTGTTGTTTATTCTTTCGACCTTAGAGTCGCGCGTTGTACTTCTATGGATTTTCTGCTGTTTTGAGTTTCCTTTTCTGTTGTGATCCTCGCCTTTTGGCGTTGTATATTATATTGCTTGCGTGGTTGTGACCGTCGATTGACGAAGAGCTAGCTCCCGCTTGGGGATGCAATTTTCATTATATATGTGCTTTATCAGGTTTTGTACCCGTTTGGGGTCAGTTTTTACAAAGGAAACTCTGCCAAAATTTTTAGAAAAGACTTATGATTTTAAAATGCATATTTCGGCATATGTTGCAAACTATTTGATTTTAAATTGGTTTTTCGTACACTCTACTACTTTTCTTGGTTTGGATTTCTGGGTTTTCGGCTTACTTAGATTACGTACACCTTGAGACGTTCGTAGTTTAAGTGCCGGTCATATTCTGTACTTTCGGGACGTGACAGCATCGGGGGTGCGTCCGTCTACTAAAGTTTGCGACGAGCATTCGATCAGGATGTCGGGAATCTTGTTGAATTGCCCGACTTGATATTGAAAAGGGTTTTCGATAATGAGACTAAAATGCGGGGTTTATAATTGTTAGGCATGAGATGTCTAAGGAATTCATTTGGTTAGGCATGCGATATCTAAGGAGGTTGCGGATTCTAACTTTTGTAGTTTTACACTTTCTTTTCTGTGACCGTAAGTGTAGTATGTAGTTGTATCGCCGGTTTTTGTTGCTATACATCAACGACAATCAGTGTATGCATACTTACTTACGTTGATGATATGAGATATTATGTGTTGCTGTGATATGTTATATTGGATCGTCGTGTTTGAATAGCCGGGGGTTTTATGTGAGATGAGGGTTTTTATTTTCATTCATGTAAAATTCATTTGTATGAAATAATCTTTTATTGGGGCACTTCCGGGCTGAGGATGATGTCACCATTGTATATTATTTACTTTTCCGCATTAGGTAGACCCAAGGCGGGGAGCACAAGTAACCGGGTTCTAGGGTCCTGTGGGAGACCATCTCGAGGAGTCGAGACCGGGTCTCCTAACCCTAGAATTGGCAGTGTTGTTTGCCGCTCTCGTAGGGGTCGAGGGATGTGGGTTTGGCTATTCATCGCGACCGTAGAATCCGTATTTTATACAGGCTCGTATTAAAAACACGGACCTCCTAGTATACCTAATATTTCATATATGTTCTTTTGCTGCAATGTTCTGTGATGAGATCATATTACTGCCTAAGATGAATGTTTATATTATATATATGAGATATATATTATATATTGTTGATTTCGTTTCATAACTGATTCTTGTAAAGCATAATTAAAATAGGACTTCATTAATGAGATTAATGAAATAAAAGAAACCTAAAGATGTTGTAGAAAATTGTTTAAAAACTGGTAGCTCTAGTTATTGCTTTGCATAGCGGTGTTCCTTGTAGAACATCCAGCACCTAATTCGATAAGGAAAAAGCCGAGATCCCTTCATGGGGAGTGACCTCTTTAGCGAAACTAGCAGATGCTACAAACTCGGTTTGTCTTTTGATTGCTTATATAGTTTTTACTTTGCATAGTGGTATTTGTGAAATATCCTGCACCTTATTCGATGAGGAAAGAGCCGACGATCCCTTCACCGGGAGTGACCTCTTTAGCAAAACTAGAAAAGGCGTAAAAAACACTCCATTTAAAATCACTCGATTCTACAATGATATCAAGTTCATTACGCAAAAGGTTTTCTTAAAAACCTGTCGTAGCCCTCCGTCATTTCAGATAAGTACTAGTTAGTATTCGTGCTACGTTTGTTGACTATTTTAAGGCGTAGTGTGCAGTAGCTGATTAGTGCTTATCTGTATAAGCATATGATGCGATTGGATTAGAGTAGTCGTGCAACTTTGTTGACTATGTTAAGGGTCGTGCGGGTGGGTTTAATTCAATCGGGAAATGACGGGTTGTACTTGACTAGCACTTATGATTTGTTGACTATGTTAAGGTCATATAGCTGCTAGGGGTAAAATATTATTGGGAATTTCAAGTGTTGAAATTTGCAATGAGATTGCATACCTTCTATGAAATAGTTGGATCCCGATACCCGCTGTGAGTAAGAGTTACTCCTGCGAGAGTTTTACACATTACAATTAGCCGATCAAGTAGGTGTCTAGAAAGGTGTCAACGGGGTTACGCCCGTGGGAAAACGAGGTTTACTTTAATTAGGTCCGTGCGAAATCACAGGGAACCTCCCTCAAAGTACCGGCACTGGCCTGGCTGAAAGATTGGCAAACTTGTAGCGTGTAATTAATCCCAGTTAGTCTTTCCTTTTAGGGTTTGAAGGAAGATTTGACTAAAACAGTGGGAGACATCCTGTTTAGATATATTAGATAACCAATCTAATCTTGCAAGAGCATACGCTGAGTGTTTTCTTCTCTCTCTCTTCAGGTAGCGACCATATCATGCCTTAATCAAGATAATAATACGGATGTATTGACCGAACCTGCTTGTTATACTGAGCTGGGAAACGTTGGTCCCGCTCCAACTTATAAATGTTATAAGACGGAGCAGGAAATTGGGGATTACCAGAATTCCCGTGCCACCCAAACGAAGAAGGTGCATGCTGATGCATCTTCTTCTGGTGTGTTCATTACACAGAACTGTTTCTCAATATCCTTTACGTCCTGGGTATTTGATACCGGATCAGGATCCCATATATGTAATTTGTTACATGGGCTATAGATAGGTGGAGGACTGAGAACGGGTGATATGTTTTATGAGATAGAAATGGTGCAAGTGTTGCAGCCAAGTCTATTGGTAGTTATCACCCTGTATTAGCAAATACATTAATTCTGAACGAATGTTATTAGATACCGAACCTGATATACAAAATCATATCAGTCTCTTTATTGGTAAAGAAGGATATAATTTTGTATTGTTGGATAATGTTTTGAACATTTCCTATATCAAGAGTTGATCGGTTCAGGCACGTTATCTAAAAGCATAGACGTTCTAAATCAAACCACAGTTCTTAATGTACATAACACACACAAGAGGAAGAGTTCAGAAATGAACGAATCCTTCTTGAGGCATTGTAGACTAGATCATATCAATGCGACCCGACTAACTAAGTTACATTTAGATGCATATTTAAATTAGTTTGAATTTACATCTTGTGAAACTTGCCAGTCATGTCACAAAGATAATATGACTATAACTCTGTTTATTGGAAACAGGGAAAGAGTTAGTGAACTCTTGGGATTGATACATGAGGATGTATGTGAGTCCCCTTTCTACACATGCCAGGACGGTTCTTTGTACTTCATTACATTCACTGATTATCTCTCAAGATTCGAACATATGTTCCTGTTGAAACACAAGTCCGAAGCTTTTGAGATATTCACAGAATATAAGTTATGTTAGTGTATATGCCCTAGAGGCCATTACTGTATCATACTAGTATGTATATTACTTAATGGAAGCTTGGGATATTCACCTTGTATTGACAATCTTGCTCAAAATGGTAGTATGCTACTTGGTTTGTTTCTACTTCAATGTGTACATGTGTTTATTTTAGTATATCGCCTATACACATTAGTGGAGCCCTTAGGATCTTTGCTTGATTACCAGCGTTGTGATGGCGGTCATGTTAGTTATATGTATGCCCTAGAGGCCATTACTGTACATTGGATGTATATTGTAGTGGATGCTGGGACATATATAGGGAGGACTTTCTTGCTCGACATGATAGTACGCTATCTGGTTGAACTTTACCTTAACGTGTATGCTGATTGTCTCTCTGTTACATGTTGGTAAAGCCCTTAGGATGTATACTTGACTACCTGGACTATGATGCGGATCATACTAGTGGGGACATGGTAGTCCATAAGTACATCCTTCAAAGTCCCTAGTCGAGGGTGTATCGAGACGGGGCATCGATATACCAGAATAGACTAGCGTATACCTTCTCGACCCATACAGATGGACGATGGATGATCCCATATCCATTGGTGTTTGACATCAGAGATGATATACGGGTGCTCAGTAGAGACTGGGTACACTGGACGGACTCGCCGAGAACTCCCAGATGGTATTATACCTCACGTCAGATGGCAGTTCTCTGGTGACACTGGTACATAGTAGTCTGTTGACCCGAGATCGTCATAGAGTCTTGTGTGGTTCCCACTGTGCTTTGATTTCCATCTTACCACGTCCAAGAGGGCGTGCAAAACGGTGGTTTTTGGGTACAGTCCCGAGTCACATGGAGGCAATGAGCGATAGGAGGGGATTTGTCTCTCCCGGTATAGGGAGTTGATGTTGCGCTGTGTTCGATTGGCTATAACAGGAAATCCCTGGCCAGGGTTGCTGAGATTTACTGGTAAGTGTTACCAGTAGTTTCTCGAATAGTTATAGACCTCATATCGACACGACTTATTGAGCTATTGGGGTCTGACGTTTACCACCCCTAGGCGAGATATGCGACATATCAGACGATCAGACCGGACTGTACGGTAGTGTTACTGGTCGGATTCACTGGAGTGTGAGCGGGCTTGCTCGTCGATCTTCAGATCGCTCAATACCCGGGTGGCCGTTACGTTTAGCAGACCGCTTGCGGCTTGTGGGTGTTTGATATGATCATCATCTGCTGCCGGCGTATTGACGAGTCTTTAGAGTCCTACACAGAGGTTTCCTGGCTCAAGCAAAACGAAATAGGAGCGCATATGAGATATGTGCGGGACCGAGAATGATACCAGTATGTGATATTGTATTCGATTCTCGCGATGTGACATTGATCGGTTATATGCGATATAGCCGAGTTATCGGATCAAGTGTTGATTCGATAAGTTGTTACTGAAGATACCAGTCGGTAATGTGCGACATGACCGGATCATTGAATCAAGTGTTGATTTAATGATTTAATGCATAATTATATATTTGATATATTACTTTGCATTAACTAGTATCGGTTCACTTTGAATGGATTTTCTCACTCGGATGTGCGCATTGCATATGCGATATGATTTTGTGCACTTGCTTGTATCATGTTTGATGATACATACATTTTTGGTTAAGTGTAAAGAATTAAACCATGGTTAAGTGGATAATTAGGGTTTTGTTTTTCATAACTATTTATTCATTTATTTATTTATTTTCTTTTTGGAAAAAGAAATGGGAAGAATGGTGGCTTTCTTTGTTTGTAGTGGAATATTCATGAAGCTTTGACTTTGTCCACCATTCTTATCTCATCCTTAACCTAACCACTCCACTAAACCATGATTGATTCTCTACACCTAACTATGGTTCAATTATGATAAGTATTCTATTTTCTTTTCATTTTATTATTCTTATCATAACAATTCTTCTTCTTCTTCATCTTCTTTCATGAAGAAAAAGCTTTCTTCATCAATGGTGATTGATGATAAAGAGTGAGAAATCCAATTCTAAATTGAACCCACTTCCTATTTCTTCATCCTCTACCTCTTGCCAAGTAGTAGAGTGTGTTTCCTTCACAAGTTTCTTGACTTGGTGAAGTGAGAGCTTGATCTTGCGATGCTTCGACGTAGATCATCTTCGGCATGGACATCGACGACCTAGCTCGCTTATTCTCCGATGAAGTCGACGCTAGAGCCCGGATTCTTTTTGGACAGCGGAGAGGACTTCGTTGCGGAGCTATGGAGGTGGAGAACCGGATCTACAAAGGTTGTATTTCCGTTTAAACATTAGTTAAGTTGTTAACTAGTCTCTTTTTCGCCTAAATATCTAGCCAACGATCCGTACACTAGGGTTTCTCGCCACCGTAATTTTTGAAATTGGCATGGTTGATGCCTTGTGAGACCTCTTGAGAGTGCCCAGGAACCCTACAGTGGTATCAGAGCCTAGCTAGAGCCTTAGGCGAAGTCCAGACGGAATTTGAAACCCGAACGAACCCGAAACCCACACCCGAGAATGCTCTCTGTCCAGATTTTAAAATTGTGGATTTTTCAAGATTAAAAATATGCAGAAAATCAAGCAGGGTTTTCTAAGAATTACTGTAAATTTCGTGGGCCTAAGTCAACTTTTCCACCGCGGAACCGCGGCACGTGCTATGCATGACGCAGCGGTTCAGCGGTGGTTTTGTCGTTTTGCGCATTTTTCTTTTCACAGTAATTCTCAGATTTCTGTGCTGATTTTCCTGGGATATTTTAATATTTATTATACAGTTGAGTTTTCAGGGGTTGTTTTGGGTTTTCATGAGTTCGATCGGATTATCAAATTTTGTCTGTTTGGCTTTCCGGATAAATTTTAGAATATGTTAAAAAGTTCGGCCGGATATAAATACCCAATTTTTCCCCTGTCGGGAAATTTCCAAGTGTTGGATTTTTCCGTAGTTTAACGACGTTCTAAGTAGTGCAAGTAACGCGATGGTCCCTCTAGAAGACAACAAACCTTAACTCGATTATGTGACCGTCTTGAACTGCCCTTTGAACCTTCGGGTTTGGGGCAGTACGGCGTGCCACATGTGAGGCGTTGGCTTGACCCTTCTACGGCTGGACCGTCGGTACTGAGGCACGAACTGAATGTTGTTAGACTTATTTCATATGTTGATCTGTATCGGGAAAACTTGGGTGTTCGAATGTTCAATCGGAAAGTTTAACATTTTCTAATTATCTGGAATGGGATACAATAATTGGAATTCACAATAGTTATGAGATAACTAAATGAATGTTATAAACATAGCACTTTAGTCTCACTTGATCGGTTGCCACGGAATTTTGATGTGATCAAAAATCCGTCGCAATCACGTAGCGTACGCGGATACTCGCCGGGTAAACTTAATAGACAGCCTCACTCCATAGCCCCGACCAAGTGACTGTAGGAGAACCCCGTCGCCGAAAGCATCCGTTCGGGTGCTCCCGGTAGCGGTGTTCCGCCTTGGTGCACTTCGTCGACGGCGTCGGGGGTGCGGCCGCCTACTAAAGTTTGCGACGAGCATTCGATCAGAATGTCGGGAATCCTGTTGAATTGCCCGACTTGATATTGAAAAGTGTTTTCGATAAAGAGACTAAAATGCGGGGTTTCTAATTGTTAGGCATGCGATGTCTAAGTAATTCATTTGGTTAGGCATGCGATGTCTGAGGTGATTGCGGATTCCAACTGTTGTAGTTTTACACTTTCTTTTCTGTGACCGTAAGTGTAATATGTGATATCGCCGGTTTCGTTGCTATATGTCAACGACAATTGGGATATGCATATTTACTTACGTTGATGACATGTGATGTTATGTGTTGCTGGATATGTTATATTGGATCGTCGTGTTTGAATAGCCGGGGGTTTTTATGTGAGATGAGTGTTTTTCATTTTCATTCATGTAAAAACTTGTATGTAATATTCTTTTATTGGGGCGCTTCCAGGTTGCGGAAGTTGTCACCCGTTGTATATTATTTACTTTTCCGCACTAGGATAGACCCAAGGAGGGGAGCACAAGTAACCGGGTTCTGGAGTCCAGTGGGAGACCAACTCGAGGAGTCGAGTCCGGGTCTCCTAACTCTAGAATTGGTAGGGTTGCTTGCCGCTCTCGTAGGGGTCTAGGGGTGTGGGTTTGACTATTCATCACGACCATGGAATCCGTGTTTTATACTGGCTCGTATTGAAAACACGGACGTCCTAGTATATCCAATATTTCATATGTTTCTTCTGCTGCGATATCTGTGATGTGATCATGTGATGTTCTGTGATAGATACAGTATATAGTATATATGATATATTATATAGGCGTTACTTATGTTTTACACCCGCGCTAGCCCTGCCCTGCTCTGCCGTTAGTTACCTAACCTAACGGTGCACGAGGGGACATCGAGGCGAATGCGGATGGCATAAGTGTACGTCGTATTTATCTGTGATGTTTAGGTACTTAAATGATGGGACTTCATTAATGAGATTAATGAAATAAAAGAAACCTAAGATGTTGTAGAATCGAATTTCAAAATAAAACAGGTAGCTACAGTTTTGCTTTGCACAGCGGTATATGTGATATATCCAGCACCTTATTCGATAAGGAAAGGACCGAAATCCCTTCACCGGGAGTGACTCCTTTAGCAATAACTGGCAGATGCTACACACTCGGTTTGTCTTTTGATTGCTTTTAAGTGTTTTTGCTTTGCACAGTGATATATATGATATATCCCGCACCTCATTCGACGAGGAAAGGACCGACGATCCCTTCACCGGGAGTGACTCCTTTAGCAAAACTAGAAAAGCCTAAAAAACACTCCATTTCTAAAATACATTCGATCCTACAACGATATCAAGTTCATTACGCAATAGGTTTTCAGAAAAACCTGTCGTAGCCCTCCGTCATTTCAGATATGTACTGGTTAGTATTCGTGCTGCGTTTGTTGACCTCTGTCAAGGCGCAGTGTGCGGTAGCTGATTAGTGCTTATCTGTATAAGCATATGATGTGATTGATTTAGGGTAGTCGTGCGACCTTGTTGACCTCTGTCAAGGGTCGTGCGGGTAGGTTTACTTCAATCAGGAAATGACGGATTGAACTTGACTAGCAGCCTATGGTTTGTTGACCTCTGTCAAGGTCATAGGACGCTAGGGGCAAAATATTATCGGGAATTTCAAGTGTTGAGATTTGCAATGAGATTGCATACCTTCTATGAGATAGTTGGATCCCGATACCCGCTGCGAGTAAGAGTTACTCCTGGGAGAGTTTTATACATTACAATTAGCCGATCAAGTAGGTGTCTAGAAAGGTGTCAACGAGGTTACGCCTCTGGGAAAACGAGGTTTACATTAATTAGGTTCGTGCGAAAGCACGGGGGACCTCCCTCAAAGTACCGACACTGGCCTGGCTGAAAGATTGGCGAACTTGTAGTGTGTAATTAATCCCGGCTAGTCTTTCCTTTTAGGGTTTGAAGGAAGATTTGATAAAAAGCAGTGGGAGCCATCCTGATTAGATAAAATAATAACCAATCTATTCTTGAAAGAGCGCACGCTGAGTGTTTTCTTCTCTCTCTCTCCAGGTAGCGACCATATCATGCCTTAATCAAGATAATAATACGGATTATTGACCGAACCCGCTTGTTATACTGAGCTGGGGAACGTTGGTCCCGGTCCAACTTATAATTGTTATAAGACAGAGCAGGAAATTGGGGAATACCAGATTTCCCGTGCCGCCCAAACGAAGAGAGTGCATGCTGATGCATCATCTTCGGGTGTGTTCGTTACAAAGAACTGTTTCTCTGTATCCTCTACATCCTGGGTATATGATACCGGATCAGGATCCCAGATATGTAATCTGTTACATAGGGCTACAGAAAGGTAGAGGACTGAGAACGGGTGATAAGTTTCATGAGGCAGAAAACGGGGCAAGTGTTGCTGCCAAGTCTGTTGGTCACTGTCACCATGTATTACAATACATTGATTCTGAACGAATGTTATTAGATACCGAACCTGATATACAAAATCATATCAGTCTCTTTATCAGTAAAGAAATGATAAAATTTTGTATTGTTGGATAATGTTTTGAACATTTCCTATATCAAAAGTTGATCGGTTCAGGCACGTTATCTAAAAGCATTGAAGTTCTAAATCAAACTACAGTTCTTAGTATATGGAACACATACAAGAGGAAGAGTTCAGAAATGAACGAATTCTTCTTGAGATGTTGTAGACTAGGTCAGATCAATGCGACCCGACTGGCTAGAGTTACATAAAGATGCATATTTAAATTAGTTTTAATTTACATCTTATGAAACTCGCCAGTCATGTCACAGAGATAAAATGACCATAGCCCTGTTTATTGGAAACAGAGAAAGAGTTAGTGAACTCTTGGGATGATACATGTTTGATGTATGTAGGTCCCCAGTCTACATATGCCAAGACCGGTTCTTTGTACTTCATTACATTTTCTGATAATCTCTCGAGATTCAGACATATGTTCCTGTTGAAACACAAGTCCGAACCTTTTGAGATATTCACAGAATATAAGTTAGAAGTAGAGAACCAAAATACGGGTATAAGTATTATGTCCTTTGATGTGATCAAGGAGGAGAATACTTGAGCACGGAATTACAGGACTATTCTAAAGGAGAATGAGATTCTCTCTCGGTATTACTCCTCCGGATACACCATAGCATGATGGTATATCGGGGCAGAGCAATCACACCCTATATGATATGGTGTGCTCTATGATGAGTACTACTGAGTTACCTTTTTCCTTTTGGGAGTTATGCACTTGAGAAGATGCATACCTATTGAATAGGGTTGGAATCAAATCAGTTGCCTACCACTTCATATGTGATATGGAAAGGGAAGAGCCCATGTCTTAAGCTAGTTAACATTTGGGGTTGTCCGGCCTATGTTTAAAAGCAAAATCCGGACAAGCTCGAGGAAAGGTCTGTAATGTAGAACTGGAAAGGTTCCAGCTATACAAACTACAGCAGATGATTTGGTAAAACCAAATGATTCAATAGCTACCAACGAACCTCAGCCTCTCCGCCGATCTAGTAGGGTTCCTCACCCACCTGAGAGATACTTCGGTTTCTCTATGACAGTGGGAGCGAGGATTACATCATGAGATGATGACCCAACTAGTTTCGAGCTGGCCATCAGGAGTGAGACTCTGTAAGAATGGCTGGATGCTTAGTGATCTGAGATGGAATCCTTATACACCAACAAAGTATGGACTTTGGTTGCTATATCTGAAGGGTTAAATCCCCATCAGGAGCAAGTAAATCTTGAGAAGATTACTTGGTGTACATGGAAAAGTTTAGACTTTCAAAGCTAGAATTGTTAAAGGTTTTCGTCATCGACCAGGCATGGATAATGATGAAACCTTTTCAAGTCGCTATGCTTAAGTCCATCCAGATCCTACTTGCCACGGCTACATACCATGACTACGATATCTGGCGGTTGGGTGCCATGACTGCTTTTCTAAATATTGATTTAGAAGAGTGCGTCTGTAAGTACACAGCTAGAGGGCTTCGTAAACAGTGGGAGCAGCGGAAACGTGTGCAAGATGTTTTATCTGATAAAGCAGGCATCGCGGAGTTGGAACATCTGTTTTGATGGATAAGTCAAAGAGTTTGACATCATCATGGTAGATGAACCTTGTATATACAAAAAGGTAGTAGGGAGTATGGTGGTGATCCTCATAGAGTATGTGGATGACATACTCTTGATAAGAAAAGAGTTTCTTATGCTACGCTCGATCAATCTCCGTTTATCACAATGATTCTCCGTGTAGGATCAAAATGATACCTCCTAAATCCTGAGTTTTAGATCTATGAGATAGATTTAATTGGATGTTAGGATACTCACTAGTTGTAGTGAGATAGTATCAATCGATCCTGGGGAAAATCACTGGAAGTGTTCCAGGGTGATAAAGACGACTGAATGTCAGTCACAGGCATTGTCTTTACCCTCAGTAGAGGGACGGTATGTTGGAAGAGTTCCAAGCTAGATACCGTGGCATACTAGACGATAAAGGCTGAATATATCGCTACTTAAGATGCTACCAAAGAGGCAGTCTGGGTGTATATTGGTTCATGAGATGAACTTTGTTCCTCCCATTGTGTGACAATGGAGTTGTGGCTTATGCCAAGGAACGCAGGTCCCATCAGTGATCCAGACATATTCTAAGGCAGTATCACTTGATCATGGAGATGGTTGATCTCCAGGGAGATCGAGGTTAGGAGAGTAGACTCAGAGGACAACACAGCGGATCCACTCACAAAGGCCTGTTCCCAGAGAGAGACTTTTATGGGATGGTTGAGTATGAGATACTACAACCACTGCTACAGATGGCCCTAGTGCAAGTGGGAGATTGTTAGTTATATGTATGCCCTAGAGGCCATTACTGTACATTGGATGTATATTGTAGTGGATGCTGGGACATATATAGGGAGGACTTTCTTGCTCGACATGATAGTACGCTATCTGGTTGAACTTTACCTTAACGTGTATGCTGATTGTCTCTCTGTTACATGTTGGTAAAGCCCTTAGGATGTATACTTGACTACCTGGACTATGATGCGGATCATACTAGTGGGGACATGGTAGTCCATAAGTACATCCTTCAAAGTCCCTAGTCGAGGGTGTATCGAGATGGGGCATCGATATACCAGAGTAGACTAGCGTATACCTTCTCGACCCATACAGATGGGCGATGGATGATCCCATATCCATTGGTGTTTGACATCAGAGATGATATACGGGTGCTCAGTAGAGACTGGGTACACTGGACGGACTCGCCGAGAACTCCCAGATGGTATTATACCTCACGTCAGATGGCAGTTCTCTGGTGACACTGGTACAGAGTAGTCTGTTGACCCGAGATCGTCATAGAGTCTTGTGTGGTTCCCACTGTGCTTTGATTTCCATCTTACCACGTCCAAGAGGGCGTGCAAAACGGTGGTTTTTGGGTACAGTCCCGAGTCACATGGAGGCAATGAGCGATAGGAGGGGATTCGTCTCTCCCGGTATAGGGAGTTGATGTTGCGCTGTGTTCGATTGGCTATAACAGGAAATCCCTGGCCAGGGTTGCTGAGATTTACTGGTAAGTGTTACCAGTAGTTTCTCGAATAGTTATAGACCTCATATCGACACGACTTATTGAGCTATTGGGGTCTGACGTTTACCACCCCTAGGCGAGATATGCGACATATCAGACGATCAGACCGGACTGTACGGTAGTGTTACTGGTCGGATTCACTGGAGTGTGAGCGGGCTTGCTCGTTGATCTTCAATTCGCTCAATACCCGGGTGGCCGTTACGTTTAGCAGACCGCTTGCGGCTTGTGGGTGTTTGATATGATCATCATCTGCTGCCGGCGTATTGACGAGTCTTTAGAGTCCTACACAGAGGTTTCCTGGCTCAAGCAAAACGAAATAGGAGCGCATATGAGATATGTGCAGGACCGAGAATGATACCAGTATGTGATACTGTATTCGATTCTCGCGATGTGACATTGATCGGTTATATGCGATATAGCCGAGTTATCGGATCAAGTGTTGATTCGATAAGTTGTTACTGAAGATACCAGTCGGTAATGTGCGACATGACCGGATCATTGAATCAAGTGTTGATTTAATGATTTAATGCATAATTATATATTTGATATATTACTTTGCATTAACTAGTATCGGTTCACTTTGAATGGATTTTCTCACTCGGATGTGCGCATTGCATATGCGATATGATTTTGTTCACTTGCTTGTATCATGTTTGATGATACATACATTTTTGGTTAAGTGTAAAGAATTAAACCATGGTTAAGTGGATAATTAGGGTTTTGTTTTTCATAACTATTTATTCATTTATTTATTTATTTTCTTTTTGGAAAAAGAAATGGGAAGAATGGTGGCTTTCTTTGTTTGTAGTGGAATATTCATGAAGCTTTGACTATGTCCACCATTCTTATCTCATCCTTAACCTAACCACTCCACTAAACCATGATTGATTCTCTACACCTAACTATGGTTCAATTATGATAAGTATTCTATTTTCTTTTCATTTTATTATTCTTATCATAACAATTCTTCTTCTTCTTCATCTTCTTTCATGAAGAAAAAGCTTTCTTCATCAATGGTGATTGATGATAAAGAGTGAGAAATCCAATTCTAAATTGAACCCACTTCCTATTTCTTCATCCTCTACCTCTTGCCAAGTAGTAGAGTGTGTTTCCTTCACAAGTTTCTTGACTTGGTGAAGTGAGAGCTTGATCTTGCGATGCTTCGACGTAGATCATCTTCGGCAAGGACATCGACGACCTAGCTCGCTTATTCTCCGATGAAGTCGACGCTAGAGCCCGGATTCTTTTTGGACAGCGGAGAGGACTTCGTTGCGGAGCTATGGAGGTGGAGAACCGGATCTACAAAGGTTGTATTTCCGTTTAAACATTAGTTAAGTTGTTAACTAGTCTCTTTTTCGCCTAAATATCTAGCCAACGATCCGTACACTAGGGTTTCTCGGCACCGTAATTTTTGAAATTGGCATGGTTGATGCCTTGTGAGACCTCTTGAGAGTGCCCAGGAACCCTACAGGTCACACTAGTGGGGCTGGGTAATCTATAAGCACATCCTTATGCAGGTCCCTGGTCGCAGGACTATCGAGACAGGGCATCGATACTCCGGAGTAGACTAGCGCATGCGCTTCTCATCCCAGTGTGGGAGACGGTCTGTCCCACAGCCGTCGGTACGTCGTACTTGAGATAGTATGCGGGTGCTCGTTGGGTTACGAGTACACTGGACAGGACTCATCGGGAACTGACTAGTTGGTATTATGCCTATCGTCAGTAATCAGTTCCCAGGTGACATGAGTACAGCTTAGTCCGCTGACTTGACACTGTCACTTCGCCTCGAGTGTGTTCCCACTGTACTTTGATTACTACCCTACCACGGCTCAAAGGAGTCGTGCAAACAGGTGGTAGTTGGGTGCAGTCCCGAAGCACTTGGAGGCAGTGACGGTTAGACAGGATTCGTCTCTCCCGGTATTGGGGGTTGACATCACGCTGTGTCTAGGAAAGCCATTACACGAGTAGTCCCTGGCCAGGGCAAACGAGATATACTGGTAGGCTTCCAGTGTTATCTCAGGGTGTTTTGGGCTTCATTCCGACACGACTTGTACCGCTATTGGTGGACTGATGTTTACCGCCCCCTAGGCCCGCCATGCGATGTATCAGACGAACAGACCGGACTGTACGGAGAATATCACATTCAGGCTCAGTAGGAGTTCAGATGGGTTTCGCCTCGTCAGTCTTCTTGTCGGCATCTACCTGGGGACCGTTACGCACAGCTAGTGCCGCTTGCGGTCTGTGGTTAAACCCACTGCCAGCGTAGTGTCGAGTCTTTAGAGTCCCACACAAAAATCTATTTGCCTTTAGGCAAAAGAGTAGAGGTCGCATGGTTTTGCGACAGGTCGCATGGTTTTGCGACAGGGTTCAGTCACATCCGTGCACTTGTGCACGTTTAGTGTCCGGACAGTTTACACTAGCGGGCTTTGGTTTAAGCCAGATCCTAGTGTACGTATTGGGATTGGTTTTATCCAGTTTGCATCCGTGTTCCTCGGAACGCGGATGCGGGTGTGTATGCACAGTTGACGGAGAGACAGAAGCAGAGGATTCTCATTAGGGTTGTTGACCGTTGACTGTTGACTATTGACTTTTTGCTCAACCTTAATGAGAATATGATATATATATATATTTAGCAATAATATTAATTAAGTATTATAGTGACATGGTTGTTGGAGGGTTGACTTTGTTGACTTGTTGACTTTGTTGACCGGTTGACTAGGTTGGACTAGTTGACCATCATCATCACAGAGGTTGTCATTTTCATGCAAAGACTTTTGCTTGCTTGTTGTAGTTGGCAAAATGAGTGCATGGAAATGATATTGCCTTTGTCATGATATGAACCATCACATAATACTTGGTTGACATTATGGCTAATGATGCTTTTGGATTATGAGAGGGTGAAAGACAAAAGAGAGGCTCATTCTTGCTTGACCTTTCTCTCTCTTGTTTTTTGAGCTCTCATGCTCTTGCTCTCACCCTCTTCCTCTTGCTCTCTCTTTTTTAGTCTATGGTTCACTTATCTCATGTGTTGAGAAGTAAGAACCATAGAGCAAAATCCCAACATACTCTTCTCTACTCATTCTAGCTCACAAGGCCTAGCAAGCCAAGTGATCTAGTTTCTTCAAAGTCCGAAGAACAAGCCAAAGGTAGAAGCTTTCGGGTGGATCCATCTTCGACGCAAGGAGACGACGAGGTGAGGCCGATCCGAACTCCGGGATGAGTTGAAGACGAAGGAGTTCAAGAAAGGTATAGCCCCCTAACCGAGTAGGTAAACTCTTGTTAGGTTGTTAGTTAGCAGTTTAACAAAGATCCGGGTTTTGAGTCCATGTTACCACCTCTAAGAAAATCGTTTTTCACCAAATTCCGCAAGCCCGTAAGTACCGGGAGAGGTAGCATGGACTTACAGTGGTATCAGAGCCTAGTTAAACTCTATCTAACATGTTAGAAAAGTAGCTAGAAGATCGATCAAAGAAAAAGTCGCAAAACGAACTCGATATGTCAAGTTTCTGCCGTTTTTTTTTCTGTTCAAAAATTGATAAATTTTATCTTAAAAATCGTCTCAGGATTTTATGTGATCACCCACCAAATTTGGTCCAACGATCGAGTCAAAGCGCCGCGGAAACGCGGCGGGAGCACGCTCCCGCCGCGGATCCACGGCCGAGTTGACTCGGCCGAGGTCCAAGTTTGGTGCAGTGTTTTTCTGGGGTTGTTTTGGGAATTTTGGAATATATATTTTCTGCCCAGATTTTCCAGAACGAAAATTTTATTTTTGGGGTCCTGAAAATCCGTATTTTTGATCGAACTTCTAAAAGACTTAAGCTGACGGGTTTTTCTGTGATGTGATATTTGTATTGAACGTCTACTAATCGCTATATGTCGATTAGTGGGGGTTATACAAATCTGTGATCTGTAATGTTGCTGGAATGTGTATATGAATTCATTGGATTGTCGCGGGTGAATAGCCGGGGGTTGTGAGACGAGAGTTTTCTTTTCTTTCAATTCATGTAAATTTGTAAATTGATGTAATAATTATTTGTATGGCCGCACAACCAGGTCGGGGTTGTAGCCGTCATTGTATAATTTCTTTTTACTGTTTTTGCTCCTAGGATAGACCCATGGAGGGGGTGCACAAACTACCGGGTATGCCGAAGTGCCGAGTGGCCTACTCACGGAGTTGAGGGAGGTTGCTTCGCTTTGGGTACTTGGCGGGTAGTTTGCCGCACCCGTAGGGGTCTTGGGTGGGGTATTGGCTATTCACCGCGACCGTGTAATCTGCTTTTCGTTACAGGCTCGTACGAATTGCGGATTCCTAGTATATCCAATGTATTCATCTGTGATCTGAAATGGCTTTCATTGCAGTATATATCTATATATGATATTATTTAGGCGTTGCTTATGTTTTACAGCCGCGCTAGCCCAGCCCCCGCTCTGTCGTTAGTTAAGTAACCTAACGGGTAATGACGGGGCCCCGTGGCGAATGCGAATGGCATAAGCGTACGTCATATTTTGGTTGTTTTCTGCAATGGTAGGCTTAAATGATGGGACGCATTAAAAGAACTAATGCAAGAATATCACGCATTAAAAGAACTGATGCAAGAAAATAAACCAAGTAAAAATCGTTGGAACACTTTCGAAAAACCACTCGGTTCTTTTCAAAACTAACTTTTACATGCGGAGCTTGAGCCACTCCTTCTAAAAGCTATCTCGTTCCTTCGATTATATCAAGTTCACTACGTTCACGGTTTCGCCAAAACCATCCGTAGCCCTCCGTCGTTTCATATGAATAATCAACAGTATTCAAGCTGTGTTTGTTGGCCTTAGTCAAGGCACAGTGTTTGGTAGCTGGTGGGTATTCATATGTTGCATAGATAGAATGCGTTGGTTTGGGACAGTCGTATTACTTTGTTGGCCATAGTCAAGGGTATATACGGGTGGGTTCAAATCAACCTGGACAACGACGGGTAGAACTTGACATGTGACTTATGATTTGTTGGCCTTAGTCAAGGTCATAAGAGCATGGGGCAAAAATCCACATCGGGAGTTTCAAAAGTACTGAAACTTGCTAGTGTTGCATACCATTTGGAGTGTGATGGTCTTGGTAGGATTCCTTCAGTTTCGTCACACGATGATATTTGGATCCCGATCCTACTGTGAGTATATGCTACTCCTCGGGAAATTTCTCACTTAACGATCAATGCTATAAACCAAGTAGGTGCCTAGAAAGGTGTTAGCGAGGCTACGCCCCCAGGGAAAAGAGGTTCTTGAATTAAGGAACTTCGCGAAAGCGTTGGAAAACCTCCCTCGAAGTACCGACACTAGCCTGGCTGAACGGTTAAGCAAGAATTGTACGGTGAGATTGATCCTGACTAATTCTTCCTTTTTGGTTTTGAGGAGGGATTCGAGAGACAGTGGGAGCCATCCTGTTTAGACAAATTAAAAATCACTCTAAACTTGCAAGAGCATCATGCTGAGTGTTTTCTTCTCTCTCTCTTAATTGCAGCGACCAAGTGACCGCACCTAGGTTACATCTAGATAATAATATGACTGAATCTGACTGTTGTGACTGGCAAAGGTCTGTCCAGATGTCCATTACCCATGACAAGCTAGGACACCTCTTAACTAATCAAACCCCTGCTGTCTCAGGTCCAGTTTCCCCTGTCACGGATGTTTACATCCAAAGGACATCGGAAAAGGATTGTGCGAAAGCCAAGTGCCTCGTGTTAGCCTCAGTTGATGGTGCAAACCAGGGGCAGCACGAGAAGATGGACTCAGTTTCTATCTTCCTCCATAACAAAGATTTATATGGAGAGCAATCTCGTATCGCAAGATATGAGACCTCGAACGAATTGCTTCAAGCGAGGTTGGCTGTCGGGTCATCTGTAAGGGACAACGTCCTTACAGAGACCAGCTATTTTAAGCTCACGGACCTGGAGACCACGTTGAAGAATGGGTCAAGTACTGACTTAATTCTACAGTCCATGCCCTCTGCTTATACCCTGAAAGAAACCAGGGAAGAAAAAGGAAAAGCAAGGGCAAAAGTTTCAGGACTGGATATAGTAAAAGAGGGACGTTCCTATTGTAACGGGAATGAACAATGGCAGAAAGATTGCAGGGCTTGCAAAGCCAGTAGCCAGAATTCGAAGCATGTTGTGGCTTCGGCTTCGAGTGTGTTTGTAATAGAGAACTGTTTGTCAGTTAACCCTACTTCCTGGGTATTGGATACCGGATCAGGATCTCATATCTGTAATTCGTTACAGGCTCTGAGAAACCGTAGGGTTATCAGGAAAGGTGATATGACTCTCAGGGTTGCTAACGGAATGAGCATGGATGCTGTATCCGTAGGGGAATATCACCTAGGACTGACAACTGGGCAGATATTGATTCTGCGTAACTGTTTGTATGTACCAGGTGCGACTTGTAATATCATATCTGTATCCTTACTTTCTAAGGAAGGATATGATTTTGCTTTTGTAAGCGACGTAGTAAACATCCACCTAAATCAAGTACTGATTGGGTCAGGTACATTAAATAACGGTATATACGTATTGAATCAAGCTCAGATATTCAGTGTCCAGAACACACTTAAAAGAAAGTCTCCAGAATTAAATCAGGCTTTCTTATGGCATTGTAGACTGGGTCACATCAATGAGACACGGTTGACTAAGTTACATAAAGAAGGATACTTGGATCCGTTCGAGTACCAGTCTTATGCCACTTGTGAATCTTGTCTCATGGGAAAGATGACAAAGACTCCGTTCACTGGACACGGAGTAAGAGCGAGCGAGCTCTTGGGACTCATACACAGTGACGTGTGTGGTCCAATGTCTACACATGCGCGAAGTGGTTATTCATACTTCATTACTTTCACAGATGATTTCTCTAGGTATGGACATGTCTTCTTAATGAAGCATAAATCCGAGGCCTTTGGGAAATTTCAAGAATACAAGAATGAAGTTGAAAAACAAACCGGCAAAAGTATCAAGATTCTAAGATCGGATCGAGGTGGAGAATACTTGAGTGCCGAGTTTCTGGGCTACTTAAAAGAGAATGGAATTCTCTCTCAACTTACTCCTCCATACACACCACAACACAACGGTGTATCGGAAAGGAGGAATCGAACCCTATTAGATATGGTTCGTTCCATGATGAGTAAGGCTGAGTTACCGCGATTTTTCTGGGGTTATGCACTAGAAACAGCTGCACATCTCTTGAACCAAGTTCCTACTAAAACAGTGCCTACCACACCATATCAGATGTGGAGTGGGAAGAAACCCTGTCTTAAATCCTTTAAGACATGGGGATGTCCAGCTTTTGTAAAAAAGCAGCATGCGGACAAGCTCGAGGCACGCTCAGTACAGTGCAAGTTTGTGGGATACCCAAAGAACTCCAAGGGGTATCTTTTCTATTACGCAGAGGAGCAAAAAGTCCTTATCTCTCGTCATGCCCGCTTCTTGGAAACTGAGTTTTTAGAAAGTCAGATAAGTGGGAGCGCAATAGAACTGGAAGAAATTCCAGAACCACAAGCTATTACTGAAACCTTAGTAGAACCAGAAGGTTCAAAGGAACCGGACATTCCTACGCCACTCCGCAAGAGTAGTAGGCAGTCTCATCCGCCCGAGAGATACTACGGTTTTCTCATAGACGGGGATAGATAGGATTGCACCATGGATTATGGTGAGCCTACTAGCTTCCAGCAAGCCATTCAGAGCGGTGACTCGGTAAAATGGCTGGATGCAATGCGGACCGAGATGGAGTCCATGTACACCAACAAAGTTTGGACTTTGGACTTTGCTCCAGAAGGGGTAAAACCCGTAGGCTGCAAATGGATCTTCAGAAAGAAGATTGGTGTAGATGGGCAGGTTGAAACCTATAAAGCTAGGCTCGTTGCAAAGGGTTTTCGTCAAAGACCTGGTTTGGACTTTGACGAGACCTTTTCTCCGGTGGCCATGCTTAAATCCATTCGGATCCTTCTTGCCCTTGCTGCCTTCCACGATTATGAAATCTGGCAGATGGACGTAAAGACGGCTTTTCTAAATGGAAATTTGGAAGAGTGCGTCTATATGGATCAGCCGGAGGGATTCAATTAGAGTGGGAGCAGCGGTAAAGTGTGCAAATTGCTTAAGTCCATCTATGGACTCAAGCAGGCATCGCGGGGTTGGAACATCTGCTTTGATGATACTGTCAAAGAATTTGACTTTGTCAAAAACCCAGATGAACCATGCATTTACAGTAAGATTGTAGGGAGAAATGTGGTATTCCTCGTCTTGTACGTCGATGACATTCTCCTAATAGGAAATGATATTCCTATGCTACAGTCAGTCAAAGGATTCTTGTCGCAGAGGTTCTCCATGAAGGACCTGGGCGATGCCAACTACATTCTGGGGATCCAGATCTATCGTGATAGATCTAAGAGGATGTTGGGACTTTCACAGTCAAGGTACATCGACACCATACTGAAACGATTCAGTATGGAAGATTCCAAGCGTGGTAATCTACCGGCTTGTCACGGAATCACCCTCTCCAAAGAGATGTCTCCCAAGACTGATTTGGAAAGGGCTCGCATGTCATCAATACCCTACGCATCTGCAGTAGGCTCTATTATGTATGCGATGTTGTGTACCAGACCAGATGTAGCATACGCATTGAGCGTTGTAAGCCGGTATCAATCGAACCCAGGGGAGAAACACTGGATAGCAGTAAAGAACATTCTCAAGTACCTGAGAAGGACTAAGGAGATGTTCTTGGTGTATGGCGGAAAAGACCTCCAGATTGAGGCCTTTGCTGACTCCAGCTTCCAGAGTGATAAGGATGACTCCAAGTCCATGTCGGGTTATGTCTTTACCCTCATTGGAGGGGTGGTTTGCTGGAAGAGTTCCAAGCAGGAAACCGTTGCTGACTCAACTATGGAAGCGGAGTACATAGCTGCTTGCGATGCCGCAAAGGAAGCTGTCTGGATGAAGAAGTTCCTCACGGAACTTCAGGTGGTTCCTACCAGTGTTGATCCAATACTGCTGTATTGTGACAACAACGGCGCTATAGCTTTAGCGAAGGAACCCAGGTCCCATCAGAAGTCAAGGCATATTTTGAGGCGGTATCACCTGATCAGGGAGATCGTTGATCGCCCGGAGATCGAGGTGAAGAGAGTAAATACGGAAGATAACACTGCTGATCCACTCACGAAGGCCTTACCCCAGACTCAGTTCGAGCGGCTGATCGAGATGATAGGTCTTCGATACGCCAGTACATGGCCTTAGTGCAAGTGGGAGATTGTTAGTGTATATGCCCTAGAGGCCATTACTGTATCATACTAGTATGTATATTACTTAATGGAAGCTTGGGATATTCACTTTGTATTGACAATCTTGCTCAAAATGGTAGTATGCTACTTGGTTTGTTTCTACTTCAATGTGTACATGTGTTTATTTTAGTATATCGCCTATACACATTAGTGGAGCCCTTAGGATCTTTGCTTGATTACCAGCGTTGTGATGGCGGTCATACTAGTGGGGCTGGGTAATCTATAAGCACATCCTTATGCAGGTCCCTGGTCGCAGGACTATCGAGACAGGGCATCGATACTCCGGAGTAGACTAGCACATGCGCTTCTCATCCCTGTGTGGGAGACGGTCTGTCCCACAGCCGTCGGTACGTCGTACTTGAGATAGTATGCGGGTGCTCGTTGGGTTACGAGTACACTGGACAGGACTCGTCGGGAACTGACTAGTTGGTATTATGCCTATCGTCAGTTATCAGTTCCCAGGTGACATGAGTACAGCTTAGTCCGCTGACTTGACACTGTCACTTCGCCTCGAGTGTGTTCCCACTGTACTTTGATTACTACCCTACCACGGCTCAAAGGAGTCGTGCAAACAGGTGGTAGTTGGGTGCAGTCCCGAACCACTTGGAGGCAGTGACGGTTAGACAGGATTCGTCTCTCCCGGTATTGGGGGTTGACATCGCGCTGTGTCTAGGAGAGCCATTACACTAGTAGTCCCTGGCCAGGGCAAACGAGATATACTGGTAGGCTTCCAGTGTTATCTCAGGGTGTTTTGGGCTTCACTCCGACATGACTTGTACCGCTATTGGGGGACTGACGTTTACTGCGCCCTAGGCCCGCCATGCGATGTATCAGACGAACAGACCGGATTGTACGGAGAATGTCATATTCAGGCTCAGTAGGAGTTCAGATGGGTTTCGCCTCGTCAGTCTTCTTGTCGGCATCTACCTGGGGACCGTTACGCACAGCTAGTGCCGCTTGTGGTCTGTGGTTAAACCCACTGCCAGCGTAGTGTCGAGTCTTTAGAGTCCCACACAGAAAGGTATTCGCCTTTAAGCAAAAGAGTAGAGGTCGCATGGTTTTGCGACAGGTCGCATGGTTTTGCGACAGGGTTCAGTCACATCCGTGCACTTGTGCACGTTTAGTGTCCGGACAGTTTACACTAGCGGGCTTTGGTTTAAGCCAGATCCTAGTGTACGTATTAGGATTGGTTTTATCCAGTTTGCATCCGTGTTCCTCGGAACGCGGATGCGGGTGTGTATGCACAGTTGACGGAGAGACAGAGGCAGAGGATTCTCATTAGGGTTGTTGACCGTTGACTGTTGACTATTGACTTTTTGCTCAACCCAAATTAGAATATGATATATATATATATATATATATTTAGCAATAATATTAATTAAGTATTATAGTGACATGGTTGTTGGAGGGTTGACTTTGTTGACTTGTTGACTTTGTAGACCGGTTGACTAGGTTGGACTAGTTGACCATCATCATCACAATGGTTGTCATTTTCATGCAAAGGCTTTTGCTTGCTTGTTGTAGTTGGCAAAATGAGTGCATGGAAATGATATTGCCTTTGTCATGATATGAACCATCACATAATACTTGGTTGACATTATGGCTAATGATGCTTTTGGATTATGAGAGGATGAAAGACAAAAGAGAGGCTCATTCTTGCTTGACCTTTCTCTCTATTGTTTTTTGAGCTCTCATGCTCTTGCTCTCACCCTCTTCCTCTTGCTCTCTCTTTTTTAGTCTATGGTTCACTTGTCTCATGTGTTGAGAAGCAAGAACCATAGAGCAAAATCCCAACATACTCTTCTCTACTCATTCTAGCTCACAAGGCCGAGCAAGCCAAGTGATCTAGTTTCTTCAAAGTCCGAAGAACAAGCCAAAGGTAGAAGCTTTCGGGTGGATCCATCTTCGATGCAAGGAGATGACGAGGTGAGGCCGATCCGAACTCCGGGACGAGTTGAAGACGAAGGAGTTCAAGAAAGGTATAGCCCCCTAACCGAGTAGGTAAACTCTTGTTAGGTTGTTAGTTAGCAGTTTAACAAAGATCCGGATTTTGAGTCCATGTTACCACCTTTAAGAAAATCGTTTCTCACCAAATTCCGCAGGCCCATAAGTACCGGGAGAGGTAGCATGGACTTACAAGTTAGAAGTAGAGAACCAAAAACGGGTATAAGTATTATGTCCTTTGATGAGATTAGGGAGGAGAATACTTGAGGACGGGATTCCTGGACTATTCTAAAAGAGAATGAGATTCTCTCTCAGCATTACTCCTCCGAATACACCACTGCACGTCGGTGTATCGGGGTGGAGCAATCACACCCTATTAGATATGGTGCGCTCTATGATGAGTACTACTGAGTTTCCTATTTCCTTTTGGGAGTTATGCACTTGAGAAGTTGTATACCTATTGAATAGGGTTCAAATCAAATCAGTTACCTACCACTTCATATGTGATATGGAATGGGAAGAGCCCATATCTTAAGTTTGTTAAGATTTGGGGTTGTCCATCCTATGTCTAAAAGCAAAATCTGGACAAGCTCGAAGTAAAGTCAGATCTGTAGAAGTTTGTTGGATATCTCAAGCATACGGAAGGGAATATCTTCTACCTAACCGAGGAACAAAAGATGTTTTGTTTCTCAACATGCCACCTTTGTGAAAGGGAATTTCTTGTGAAAAAATTAGTGGTCATGGGGTAAAACTAGAAAGAGTTCCGGCTATACAAACTACAGCAGATGATTTGGTAGAACCGAAGGATTCAATACTAACCAACGAACCTCAGCCTCTCCGCCGATCTGGTAGGGTTCCTCACCCACCTGAGAGATACTTCGGTTTCTCTATGACAGTGGGAGCGATGATTGCATCATGAGATGATGACCCAACTTGTTTCGAGCTGGCCATCAGGAGTGGGACTCTGTAAGAATGGCTGGATGCTAAGCGATCTGAGATGGAATCCTTATACACCAATAAAGTATGGACTTTGGTTGCTTTATCTGAAGAGTTAAATCCCCATCAGGAGCAAGTATATCTTGAGAAGATTACTTGGTGTACATGGAAAAGTTGAGACTTTCAAAGCTATGCTTAAGTCCATCCAGATCCTACTTGCCACGGCTACATACCATGACTACGATAACTGGTGGTTGGGTGTCATGACTGCTTTTCTAAATGATGTTTTGGAAGAGAGCATCTATAAGTACACGGCCAGAGGGTTTCGTAGACAGTGGGAGCAGCAGAAACGCGTGCAAGATGTTTTATGTGATAAAGCAGGCATCGCGGAGTTGGAACGTCTGTTTTGATGTGGCAGTCAAAGAGTTTGACTTCATCAAAAAGGTAGATGAACCTTGTATATACAAAAAGGTAGTAGAGAGTATGGTGGTGATCCTCGTAGAGTACGTGGATAACATACTCTTGATAGGGAAGGAGTTTCCTATGCTACGCTCGGTCAATCTCCGCTTATCACAAGGATTCTCCGTATAGGATCAAGGTGATACCTACTAAATCTTGGGTTTTGGATCTATGAGATAAATCTATTTGGATGTTAGGATTCTCACTAGCTGTAGTGAGATGGTATCAATCGATCCTGGGAGAATCACTAGAAAGGTTCCAGGGTGATAAGGATGACTGAATGTCAGTCGCAGGCATTGTCTTTACCCTCAGTGGAGGGACGGTATGTTAGAAGAGTTCCAAGCTAGATACCGTGACTTACTAGATGATTAAAGGTAAGATACATCGTTACCAAGGATGCTACCAAAGAGGCAGTCTGGATATATATATATATATATATGTTTATGAGATGAACTTCGTTCCAACCATTGTGTGACAATGGAGTTGTGGCTTATGCCAAGGAACCCCCGTCCCATCAGAAATCCAGATATAATTCTTAGGCAGTATCACCTGATCATGGAGATGGTTGATCTCCAGGGAGATCGAGGTTACGAGAGTAGACACAGAGGACAACAGCGCGGATCCACTCACAAAGGCCTTTTTCCTAGTAGAGACTTTTATGGGATGGTTGGGTATGAGATACTTCAAACGCAGCTAATTGTTGGGTATGTGATACCACAACAGATGGCCCTAGTGCAAGTAGGAAATTGTTAGTTATATATATACCCTAGAGGCCATTACTGTACATATGATGTATATTGTAGTGGATGCGTGGACATATATAGGGAGGACTTTCTTGCTCGACATGATAGTACGCTATCTGGTTGCTCTTTATCTTAACATGTACTCTGATTGTCTCTATATTACATGTTGATAAAGCTTTTAGGATATGTACTCGACTACTGGGACTATGATGATATCATACTAGTGGGGCCACGGTAGTCGATGAGTACATCCTATAATAGTTCCTAGTTGTGGGAGTACCGAGACAGGGCATCGATACTCCAGAGTAGACTAGCGTATGCGCTTCTTGACCCATATGATGGGCGATGGATGATCCCATATCCATTGGTGTTTGACATCAGAGAAGGTATACGGGTGCTCAGTGGTATACGGGTGCTCAGTGGAGACTGGGTACACTGGACGGACTCGCCGAGAACTCTCAGATGGTATTATACCTCACGTCAGATGGCAGTTCTCCGGTGACACTGGTACAGGTTAGTCTGTAGACCCGAGATCGTCATAGAGTATTGTGTGATTCCCTCTGTGCTTTGATTTCCATCATACCACGTCCAAGAGGGCGTGCAAAAAGGTGGCTTTTGGGTACAGTCCCGAATCACATGGAGGCAATGAGCGATAGGAGGGGATTCGTCTCTCCCGGTATAGGGAGTTGATGTTGCGCTGTGTTTGATTGGCTATAACTGGAAATCCCTGGCCAGAGTTGCTGAAATTTACTGGTAAGTATTATCAGTAGTTTCTCAAACTGTTATAGACCTCATATCGACATGACTTATCAAGCTACTGGGGTCTGACGTTTACCACCCTAGGCGAGATATGCGACATATCAGACAAAGAGTCCGGACTGCACGGGAGTGTTACTGATTGGATTCGCAGGAGAATGTACAGGCTTGCTTGTGGATCTTCTAATCGCTCAATACCTGGGCGGCTGTTATGTTTAGCTGACCGCTTGCTGCTTGTGGGTGTTTGATATGATCATCATGTACTGCCGGCGTATTGACGATTCTTTAGAGTCCTACATAGAGGTTTCTTGACTCAGGAAAAACGGAGTAGGGGCACATATGTGATATATGCAGGACCGAGGATAATAGGATATGAGATACCGTATTATATTCTAGCGATATTTTGATATCGGCCGGGTCATCGGATCAAGTGTTGATTCGATGAATCGGTACATGATATATTAGTCGGTTATATGCGATATAGCCGGATTGTCGGATCAAGTGTTGATTCGATAATTTAATGTATAATTATATATGGGATATATTACATTGCATTATCTAATATAAGCTCGCTTTATTAATTCATTTTCTCACCGGGTAATACATTGATATATAAGCGATATATGTTAATTGTATTATTTTCTTTTGTTACATTAAATATTGTATATGTGTTATATAATATTGTAACAAGTTAGGATTACAAATGCAACATGATTTATTAATTTAAACCTAGTTAGGGTTTGGATTAGGGTTAGCATTTGGGTTAGCTTTTTCATGAGCTTTCATGAAGCTTCATGAAACTTTGACTTTATCTTTTCTCTTTTGATTCTTGTGGAGTCATTGTTAACCCAACCCAAACCCTTTGACTATGGTTTGTTCTCTACAAAGGTTAAACCCTTCATACTTAACCTAAGGTTGCAATTGTAATTATGACAATTATTCATTATTCATCACAAAAGGATTATTATTCATTCATTCTTCTTCTTCCTCCTTTGAAAAGCTTTCTAGCTTTGAGATTTGTGATGAATTAGTGTGAGATTATGAAAATAAAATAGAGCTAAATTCGTACTTCATCATCCTAATTTATCCTAGCCATTTAGATTAGGGTATTCACTTCATTAGTGAGTGAGAGCTTGAGTTAAAGTTTCTTCAAGGTAGATCATCTTAGTTATCGAAGATCGGAAGCAAGCTTGCATCTTTCTCTTCGTGGAGCCTCTCTAGAGTTCGGATACTCTATGATCGCACCTAAGGGACCTCAACACGGAGCTTTTGAAGTGAAGGACCGGACTACAAAGGTTGTAATCCCAAACTCTTAGAAGTAAAGTTGTTTACTTGCTTTGTTTCGCCTAATCTCTAGTTTAAGATCTTGGTCAGGGTTGTTCGGCATGTCTAAATTTTGAATCGGGGATGGTTAATTCCTTGTAGAACCTTGTGAGAGTGCCTAGTAACTCTACATCCTTGTCACTCTAGAAGCTGGAGTCAGCAAAAGCCTCGATCTGGAGGTCTTTTCCGCCATAAACCAAGAACATATCCTTAGTCCTTCTCAGGTACTTGAGAATGTTCTTTACTGCTATCCAGTGCTTCTCCCCTGGGTCTGACTGATACCGGTTTACCACGCTCAGTGCGTAAGCTACATCTGGTCTGGTACACAACATCACATACATTATAGAGCCTACCGCAGAAGCGTGGGGTATAATTGACATGCGATCCCTTTCCAAATCAGTCTTGGGAGACATCTCTTTGGAAAGGGTGATTCCGTGATAAACCGGTAAATTACCGCGCTTTGAATCTTCCATACTGAATCTTTTCAGTATAGTGTTGATATACCTGGACTGCGAAAGTCCCAACATCCTCTTAGATCTATCACGATCGATATGGATCCCCAGAATATAAGAGGCATCACCCAGGTCTTTCATGGAGAACCTGTGTGACAAGAATCCTTTGACAGATTGTAGCATAGGAATGTTATTTTCTATCGAGAGAATGTCATCCATGTAGAAGACGAGGAATACGACAGTTCGTGCTATAATATTACTATAAATACATGGCTTATCTGGATTTTTGATAAAGTCATATTCTTTGACCGTTTCATCAAAACATATGTTCCAGCTTCGCGATGCCTGATTTAGTCCATAAATGGACTTAAGAAACTTGCACACTTTCCCGCTGCTCCCACTCTGATTGAAACCTTCTGGCCAATCCATATAGACGCACTCGTCCAAATTTCTATTTAGAAAAGCCGTCTTTACGTTCATCTGCCAAATCTCATAATCATGGAAGGAAGCATTGGCAAGAAGGATCCAAAGGGATTTGAGCATAGCCACTGGAGAAAAAGTTTCGTCATACTCCAAGCTAGGCCTTTGACGAAAACCCTTTGCAACAAGTCTAGCCTTATAGGTTTTCACCTATCCATCTACACCAATCTTCTTTCTGAAGATCCACTTGCATTCTATGGGTTTTACCCCATCTGGAGCAAAGTCCAAAGTACATACTTTGTGTTGGATATATGTATGCCCTAGAGGCCATTATATGATAGTGTATGTACTGATGTGTGTGTGTATGTGTGAGTGTGTGTGTGTGTGTGTGTGTGTGTGTATGTGTGTGTGTATTCAGAGGACAATCTTGCTCAACATGATAGTATGCTATCTGGTTTCTCTTTATCATATGTTCACTTGATCATGTTTTTACTCATTTGGTACATGTTGATAAAGCCCTAAGGATATTGGCTTGACTACTGGGATTATGATAAGGATCATACTAGTGGGACACCTGTAGTTTATAAGCATATCCTTGAAAAGTTCCTAGTCGTGGGTATATCGAGACAGGGCATCGATATTCTAGTGTAGACTTGCATATACCATTCTTGTTCCATATGATGGGCGATGGATGATCCCATATCCGTCTGGTGTGGTGACACCAAAGATTGTATACAGGTGCTCAGTGAGACTGGGTAAACTGAACGGACTCACCGAGAACTCCTATGTGGTATTACATCATACGTCGGATAGCAGTTCTCAGGTGACACTGGTACAGGTTAGTCTGTAGACCCGAGATCGCCATAGAGTCTTGTGTGTCCTCCCACTGTATCTTGATCTCCACCCTACTACGGCTCTACTGAGTCGTACAAATAGGTGGATTTTGGGTACAGTCCCGAGGCATATGGAGGCAATGAGCGATAGGAGGGGTTTCGTCTCTCCCGGTATTGGGGTTGATGTTATGCTGTGCACGATTGGCTATAACAGGAAGTCCCTGGCCAGGGCTGCTGAGATATTACTGATAAGTGTTATCAGTAATTTCTCGATCTGTTGTAGACCATATACCGGCATGACTTATTGAGTTATTGGGGTCGACGATTCCATCCCTAGACTCGATATGCAGCATATCTGACGAAGAGACCAGACTGTACGGTAGGTGTTACCAGTTGGATTGACGGGAGTTTTGACAGGTTTGCTTGTTCTTCTTTTGATCGCTCAATACCCGGGTGGCCGTTACGTTTAGCTGACTTCTTGCGGCTTGTAGGTGTTTGATGTGATCATCACCTACTGCCGGCGTATTGACGAGTCTTAGAGTCCCACACAGAAGTTTCCTACCTCAGGCAAAACCATGTGGTGTGCATATGAGATATGCACGGGAGCTCGATTAAATTCGTGTATGAGATACCGTATGTTAATTGGGTGCTTACTATTGGTCAGGGCGTATGTGATATGACCGATTTATTAAATCAAATGTTGATTTAATAATGACTTTTAGCTTACTTTTATTAAACCCTTTTCTTTTGATGAATGCATGCATGTATATGTACATGATGATGTGCATACACACATACATACATGCATATATATCATGGTTGTTGATATATTGAAGATGGCAATGCAAGACTCACATGGTTCATATTAATATATAGTTTTTGTTTTAAGTTAAAAGATAAAGGAAATTAACTAATGACTCATTTCTTTACAAATGACTCATAGTTTCCACACACTTCTTTGTTTGACCATTGACTTAACGTTGGTTAATTTCCTTTGTTCTTAAACCCATCACAAAATATCTAGATATTTATATTAACCATGGTTTGTTGTGAGAGTGTCTCACCTTTTGTTTTATTTTTAAAACATAAGAATTATCATTATCTTCAAAAAGCTTTGCCATCTTCATCCTCCTCCTTCTTAAAACTCATTTGAGATTTGTTTAGAGTGAGGAAAAGAAAAAGAGAGGGTTTTTAAGTGAGAACATAAACCACTTCATCATCCTACACATCTCTAGCTCTTTTGTGTAGGGTGTTTGCTCTGTGGATTTGATAGATCAAGTGAAGCAACAAGCTTTAAGCAAAGGACTTCGGGTGGATCGTCGTGGACTCGGAAGTGTTCAAGTGTGCTGTTCCAAACTCTAGGAGATCCAAGAAGGCACTCAAGGAGGTCTACAAAGGTTGTATTCTCACCACTTAGTGATAGAATAACTTTAGTATGTGATACTATTAGTTGTTACTCAATATTTCTAGTTCGATTCCTAGTTAAGTTTGCTTAGCACCTCCAAAAATCAAAGTTGTGGCATGTGTGATGCTTCCAAACTCTATACGATGTGATCAGGAAACCCTACAGTGGTGTCAGAGCCAAGCTAGAGCTTTAGAGTAACCTAGATGACGTTAAAAACCTCGAACGAACGAAAAACGACGCCCGGAGGGTGCTCTCTGGACTTTTTTCAAAAATGTGGATTTTTCACATTAAAAATACTCAGAAAATCGTGCAAGGTATTTTATAGGCCCACAAGAAGAACGGAGCCCTAACTCGACTATACGACCGCAGAACCGCGGCCAGAATGGTTATTCTGCGGCGGTTCCGCGGTGCCGTTGGTGAGGCTTGGACTGTGCCTTCTTGTGCTGGCCCGTATGTACTTATAGTAGTTTATGGTAAATTTTAAAACTGCTCAAGTGTTGAGCTTTCTGAGAAGTCTTTGGGTGTTCAATCGTTCGATCGAATGTTTTAACTGCGTCTAGTTTATTAGTATGTGATACAATTATTAGAATCTAAAAATTTGTTTGTTGCGTGTAAGTCTAGCAGTTCGGTCTCGGGTGTAATCGGAAATCTTGTTGAATTATCCGACTTATTTTGAAAAGGTGTTTTCATGGGTGAGACTAAAATGCGAGCTTTACATTGTTAGGCATGAAATCTTGGATATGTGATATTCCGGGTTTGTCTTGTCTAAAGGCAGTTACGATTCCAATTGTTGTAGTTTTTTATTTTATTTCTCTGTGACCGTAAGTGTAGTATGTGGTGTATCGCTGGTTTTGTTGCTATACATCAACGACAATCAGGGTACACATACTTACTTACGTTGATGATACGCGATATTATGTGTTGCTGAGATATGTTGTGCAGGATTGTCGTGATTGAATAGCCGGGGGTTTTATGTGAGATGAGAGTTTTCTTTTCATTCATGTAAAATTAAATTGTATGTAATATTCTTTTATTTGGGGCACTTCCGGGTTGAGGATGATGTCACCAATGTTGTATATTATTTACTTTTCCGCATTAGGATAGACCCAAGGAGGAGGGCACAAGTGACCGGGTTCTAGGGTTCAGTGGGAGGCCATCTCGAGGAGTCGAGACCGGGTCTCCTAAACTCCAGAATTGGTAGGGTCGTTTGCCGCTCTCGTAGGGGTCTAGGGGTGTGGGCTTGGCTATTCATCGCGACCGTGGAATCCGTATTTTCTATTGCTGGCTAAATACAAAATACGAACCTCATAGATATCCAATATTAAATGTGCTTCTGCTGCTTATATTATATGATGTGATCATTTAATATATATATATATATCTGAGACGAATGCAATATTATATATATGATATATAATAGACGTTGCTTATGTTTTGCACTCGCGCTAGCCCCGTCCCGGTATGCCGTTAGTTAAGTAACCTAACGGTGCATAACGAGACACAGTGACGAATGCGAGTTGTTAGTTATATGTATGCCCTAGAGGCCATTATTGTACATACGATGTATATTGTAGTGGATGCTTGGACATATATAGGGAGGACTTTCTTGCTCGACATGATAGTACGCTATCTGGTTGCTCTTTATCTTAACATGTATTCTGATTGTCTCTATATTACATGTTGATAAAGCCCTTAGGATGAGTACTTGACTACCAGGACTATGATGCAGATCATACTAGTAGGGACAGTGTAGTCACTAAGTATATCCTTCAAATGTTCCTAGTCGTAGGTGTATCGAGACAGGGCATAGATATACCAGAGCAGACTAGCGTATGCGCTTCTTAACCCATATGATGGGAGATGGATGATCCTATATCCATTGGTGTTTGACATCAGAGAAGGTATACAGGTGCTAAGTGGATACTGGGTACACTAGACGGACTCCCCGAGAAATCCCAGATGGTTTTATACCTCACGTCAGATGGCAGTTCTCTGGTGACACTGGTACAGGTTAGTCTATAGACCCGAGATCATCATAGAATCTTATGTGATTCCCACTGTACTTTGATTTCCATCATACCACGTCTAAGAAGGCATGCAAAAAGGTGGTTTTTGGGTACAGTCCCGAATCACGTGGAGGCAATGAGCGATAGGAGGGGTTTCGTCTTTCCCAGTATAGGGAGTTGATGTTGCGCTGTGTTCGATTGGCTATACCTGGAAATCCTTGGCCAGGGTTGCTGAGATTTACTGGTAAGTGTTATCAGTAGTTTCTCGAACTGTTATAGACCTTATATCGACACGACTTATCAAGCTACCGGGGTCTGACGTTTAGCACCCCTAGGCGAGATATGCGACATATCAGACGAAGAGACCGGACTGTACGGGAGTGTTACTGATTGGATTCGCAGGAGAATGTACATGCTTGCTTGTTGATCTTCTGATCGCTCAATACCTGGATGGCTGTTACGTTTAGCTGACCGCTTGCAGCTTGTGGGTGTTTGATATGATCATCACCTACTGCCGGCGTATTGACGATTCTTTAGAGTCCTACGCAGTGTTTCCTGGCTCAGGCAAAACGGAGTAGGAGCACATATGTGATATGTGAGGGACAGAGAATAATACGTGTATGCGATACCGTATTAGATTCTCGCGATATGAGATATCGGCCGAGTATTTATGATATAGCCGGGTCATCGGATCAAGTGTTGATTCGATGAACTGATACAGATTATATTGGTCGGTTATTTGTGAAATAGCCGGATTATCGGATCAAGTGTTGATTCGATAATTTAATGTATAATTATATATTTGATATATTTAATTACATTAACTAATATAAGCTCACTAAAAGATTCTTTTTCTCACTCGGGTAATACATTGATATATATGTGATATATGTTAATTGTATTATTTTATTTTGTTACAATAAATATTGTATATGTGATATATAATATTTTAACATGTTATGGTTATAAATACATCATGATTAGTGGAGACTAAATATGGTTAGGGTTTGATTTGGGTTAATTTTTTCTAGAAACTTCTAGAAGCTTTTGTTTTGTTTCTTGCAAAGATATTATGTGTTGATATTTTGGAGATATTTTCCAAACCCAACCCACGCCCTTTAACCCTAGTTAAATCTCTACAATGGTTAAGTCTTTCTTGACTTAACCATGGTTGCATTTGTAATTATAACAACAATTCATTATTCATCACAAATGAGATCATCTTCTTCCTTCTTCTTCCTTGCTTGAAAAGCTTTCTAGCTTTTTGTGTAGTGATGAAAATGAGTGAAAAATAGAAAAAAAATGAGAGCTAAATTCCTACTTCATCATCCTCATCTATTCTTGCCACTTAGATTAGGGTGTTTTCTTTGCTAATACTTGATTACCAAAGTAAGAGCTTGGGTTTGAGTTTCTTCAAGTTAGATCATCTTAGTTATCTAAGATCGGAAGCAAGCTTGCATCTTTCTTTTGTGGAGCCTCTCTAAAGTCCAGATATTCGATGATCGTGGCGAAGGGACCTCAACATGGAGCTTATGAAGTGAAGGACTCGACTACAAAGGTTGTAATCCCAAACTCTTAGAAGTAAAGTCGTTTACTTGCTTTGTTTCGCCTAATCTCTAGTCTAAGATCTTGGTTAGGATTGTTCGGCACGTCTAAAATTTGAATCGGGCATGGTTGATGCCTTATAGACCCTTGTGACAGTGCTTAGTAACCCTACAGTGGTATTAGAGACAAGCTAAAGCTTTAGGCGTTGTGTAGACGAAGTCAAAAGTCCGATCGAACCCCGAAACGTCGCGATTTACCCCTTCTCTGGAAATATGTAAAAATGTTGATTTTTTCATATTAAAAATACTCAGAAAAATAAGTAGGGAATTCTAAGAATTACCCTGAAGTACGATGCCCTAATTCCCTCAAGGGACCGCAGAACCGCGGCCAAACCATGCGTTTGGCAGCGGTTCCGTGGCCAAACTTGGGAATTAGGGGCTAGCACTTAAGGGTTATATTCTTGGTTATTTTTAATGCTTCTGGGAATTTTTAATTTTGCTCAAGTGTTGAGTTTTCTGTAGATCTTGTGTATTCGTTGATTCGATCGGAAAGTTTAACTTCGTGTAATGCTTTTCCGGGTAATTTAGAACGTGTTAAAAAGTTCGAACGGATATCAATAACTCACGTTTTCCTCTGCCGGAAAATTTCCAAGTGTTGGATTTTTTCCTTAAATAAAGAACATTCATAGTCGTGCAAGTAACGCGGTGGACCCTCTAGAAGAACACAAACCTTAACTCGATTATGTGACCGCCTGAACCGCCTCTAAACCTTAGGGTTTGGGGCAGTACGGCGTTGCCACATGTGAGGTGTTGGTTTGACCCTTCTACGGCTGGACCATTGGTACTGTGGCATGTGATGGATATTTTTTGAACTCCGCTCAAGTGTTGAGCTATTTGGGAAATCTTGGGTGTTTGTTTATTCGATCGGAAAGTTTAACATTGTCTATTTATTTGGAATGTGATACAATATTTGGAATCCATAAGTAGTTATGAGATAACTAATTTGAATGTTATAAATCTAGCAGTTCAGTCTTAGATGATCGGTTGCCTCGAGATTTTGATGCGATCAAAAGTCCGTCGCAATCACGTAGCGTACGCGGATACTCGTCGGGTAAACTTAATAGACAGCCATGTCCCATAGCCCCGACCAAGTGACTGTAGGAGAACCCCGTCGCCAAAAGTATCCGTTCGGATGCTTGCGGCAGCGGTGTTCGGCCTTAGTGCACTTCGTCGACGGCATCCGGGGGTGCGGCCGTCTATTAAAGTTTGCGACGAGCATTCGATTAGGATGTCGGGAATCTTGTTGAATTGCCCGACTTGATATTGAAAAAAGTTTTCGATAATGAGACTAAAATGCGGGGTTTATAATTGTTAGGCATGAGATGTCTAAGGAATTCATTTGGTTAGGCATGCGATGTCTAAGGAGGTTGCAGATTCCAACTGTTGTAGTTTTACACTTTCTTTTTTGCGACTGTAAGTGTAATATGTGGTGTATCACCGGTTTCGTTGCTATACATCAACGACAATTAGGATACGTATATTTACTTACGTTGATGATATGAGATATTATGTGTTGCTGTGATATGTTATATTGGATCGTCGCGTTTTGAATAGCCGGGGTTTTATGTGAGATGAGAGTTTTTCTTTTTCATTCATGTAAAATTCAATTGTATGTAATATTCTTTTATTGGGGCACTTCCGGGCTGAGGATGATATCACCATTATATATTATTTACTTTTCCGCATTAGGATAGACCCAAGGCGGGGAGCACAAGTAACCGGGTTCTAGGGTCCAGTGGGAGACCATCTCGAGGAGTCGAGACCGGGTCTCCTAACTTTAGAACTGGCAGGGTTACTTGCCGCTCTTGTAGGGGTCTAGGGATGTGGGTTTGACTATTCATCGCAACCGTGAAATCCGTGTTTTATACAGGCTCGTATTAAAACACGGACCTCCTAGTATATCCAATATTTCATATATGTTCTTCTGCTGCAATGTTCTGTGATGAGATCATATTACTGCAGGAGACGAATGTTTATATTATATATATTATATATATGTTATATTGCAGATTTCGTTTCAAATGTGATGCTTGTGAAGCATAATAAAATGGCACTTCATTAATGAGATTAATGAAATAAAAGAAACCTAAAGATGTTGTAGAAACTTGTTTAAAAACTGGTAGCTCTAGTTCTTGGTTTGCATAGCGGTATTTCTTGTAGGATATCCAGTACCTTATTCGATAAGGAAAGAGCCGAGATCCCTTCACCGGGAGTGACCTCTTTAGCGAAACTAGCAGATGCTACACACTCAGTTTGTCTTTTGATTGCTTCTATAGTTTCTGCTTTGCATAGTGGTATTTGTGAAATATCCTGCACCTTATTTGATAAGGAAAGAGCCGACGATCCCTTAACCGGGAGTTACCTCTTTAGCAAAACTAGAAAAGCCTAAAAAACACTCCTATACAAAATCACTCGATTCTACAACGATATCAAGTTCATTACGCAAAGGGTTTTCTTAAAAACCTGTCGTAGCTCTTCGTCATTTTAGATAAGTACTTCATAGTATTCGTACTACGTTTGTTGACCTTAGTCAAGGCGTAGTGTGCGGTAGCTATTTATGTTTATCTCCAAAGCATATGATGCGATTGAGTTAGGGTAGTCGTGCGACTTTGTTGACCTTAGCCAAGGGTCGTGCGGGTGGGATTAATTCAAACGGGAAATGACGTGTTGAACTTGGCTAGCACTTATGATTTTTTGACCTTAGCCAAGGTCATAAGATGCTAGGGGCAAATATTATTGGGAATTTCAAGTATTGAAATTTGCAATGAGATTGCATACCTTCTATGAGATAGTTGGATCCCGATACCCATTGCGAGTAAGAGTTATTCCTGGGAGAGTTTTACACATTACAATTAGCCGATCAAATAGGTGTCTAGAAAGGTGTCAACGGGGTTACGCCCCTGGAAAAATGAGGTTTATTTTAATTAGGTCCGTGCGAAAGCACGGGGAACCTTTCTCAAAGTACCGGCAATGGCCTAGCTGAAAGATTGGTGAACTTGTAGCGTGTAATTAATCCCGGCTAGTCTTTCCTTTTAGCGTTTGAAGGAAGATTTGACTAAAATAGCGGGAGACATCCTGATTAGCTATATTAATAACCAATCTAATATTGCAAGAGCATACGCTGAGTGTTTTCTTCTTTCTCACTCCAGGTAGCGACCATATCACGCCTTAATCAAGATAATAATACAGATGTATTGACCGAACCCGCTTGTTATACTGCGCTAGGGAACTGTCACGACCCGAAAATACGGAACATGACCGGCACTTAGACTACGAAACGTCTCGAGGCGTACGTAATCTAAGTAAGCCGAAAACCCAGAAATCCAAACCAAGAGAAGTGGTAGAGTATAGGAAAAACCATTTAAATCAACCACACAAGCAATATAATATACAACGCCTAAAGGCGATGATCACAACAGAAAAGGAAACTCAAACAGCATGGAACCCATAGCAATATAACGCGCGACTCTAAGGTCGAAAGAATAAACAACACTGATCTCAGTCAGAAATAAATACATATTTGGTTTATGGAACTTCTAGATACAACTGAAATATAATATACAATGTATAATGATAGGTGCGATACAAATAAACCCACCTACCAGCAAGTCACCTGAAAGAAGCAGTGCCCGCAAAGCCGTAATGAAAACCCGTACGGCAAAACCTGCAAGAAACTGGGGTACAACGGGGGTGAGTTGCCAACTCGTGAGTAGAAAAACATCTATGAACAGAAGATCGCATGTATGACGCAATCCTAGGTCATACGATCATAAAATATAATCCTCAAATATATATAACCAGCAGCCTATAACCATGGCTAGGGTAAGTGTCTAACCCAAGTGTAATCCCATGTGCCCGTGTCAGTGTCTCAGGTAGCAATGTATCATATGGATGGTCTATGAATGCATGAAACAGAATGCATGTACTGAAGGAAAACTGCTTTCATAAATTAGTGAGATTTCTGTATTTTAAAAATGAGGTATCATAAATGAAATCAGCAAAACAGTGCCCAGCATTGACACAAAACAAGTATCCAAATATCTCAATATCTCTGTGTCGCAATCTCTGTACCTCAATGTCTTAAATCTCAATGTCTCAATCACAATATCTAGGGCGCCGTCAGTCCAGACCGGCCCCTACCATCCATTTCAAGACCATGACGGTATCCTCCGGATATCCGACGCGTCGGGTAAAATCACCGGTCGGTAGTGCTCCCCTGCCAGGCTCAACGCCATCTCCTGCGATCTTCTTGCCCCGGGGTACCGCATCGGGCCCACCATGTACCCGAAACGGTTCATCCGCCTCCTCGAATCGGGTCTCGAAATCCATCAGCAAACTCATGGTGGACGACTCATACATCATGGGAAAACCGCACTTTTTATTTAAAAGAGAGAAAAGCAGTTTATATAAGTTTTGCGGTTTTCCCCCAAATCCAGAAAATCTCATGGAAATCCGAATCCAAATCATCAATAGCATGTAAAATCATGAATATAGGCATGAGAATCCATGAATGCGGTATAACAATGAATAACAGTATGCATGAAGTGACCAGTAATAACTACAATTTCTAAGCTGGTATTTAAGGCAAGTACACTAATATCATGTCAAACTACTAGCTAACAAGCTGAATCAAGCAATGATATTCTCTAAGTGTACGTGACATGGCAATTACCGATGAAGATGTGTGTGAGCAGGCAAGTAAGTGTATGTGGTACATACGCATCATCGGTAATGGTGCTGGTGCCCTAACAGCATGATATCAATAATGGAATATGAATTACAATAAGTATGCGATGCGGAGAAACAACAATAATGTGCGGGAGCTGAATACTAAACACAATGATAGCTAAACTGCATCTAATGTCATAAGAGTCATACAGCTACACCAGCTAAAGGGCTGAGCTAATAGGCTAACTGCAGGTAAGGGAAACCGCCTAACCTCTGAATCGATACATACATACATATACATATATATATATATATATAATCGGTGATTCCGCCTCGATAGTATCACATCCGATACCATATCTCTATAATCGGTTATTCCCAAGTCAAGAGTGCGGATCAAACATCAATATATAGCTCGTACGTGAATCCGTCGTACGGCATCCCCAAATCTGGGTACGGGTCAATATCACATTCGTCATATCATTCATCTGGTATCCTCTTTATCAAAGATCATAATCCGGGTACTGACCTACGTCTAGTACAATGATAATATCATCACTATAATCATGATCTAACTACTGATCGACAGTCTCGTATAAATCGATATCATCAACACATATCATCACAAGGAGTATACATCGCCCAATGCGGCCTATCATAAATATCTTGTCATATCATATCATATCATATCTCGTAACATAATCACATGTCGATCATTTTATATATCTAACTATTCATATGGTATCGTCGTCCAAGATCCACTATAACATCAGGACGTATCTCAAGTATGAATCCTGCCATATCACCGATATCATAATCTCAGATCAAAACTCATCGACTCATCTCAATCCCAAGTATCATCCTCAAATCTGTATGTGAACACATAGTCCCATACCCATGTGAACACATAACTATATAGAATCCCATATATGGACATATGAAATAAGGATGTATGCAAGTATGTATGTGTGTGTGCGTATGTGCAGTGCACCCACTACTCTAGGGTTTCGTAACCTTTCACCAATCCAACACACCAATATCCATCTTAAACATTATCATTAATCCCAAACAACATATAATAATTTTTGGTGTGTATACGCATCCGTATACATCACCACGAACTGCGGGGGTGCTATACGCCATCCACCCGACTTCTCCCCGTAGATATAAATCTACTCATCTTGCTTTATGTGTGCCGATGCCGACGTCGCCATTTGCATCTCCAATGCCTCGACGTTACATGGGGTACCTACAAGGATATCACAAATGCTAAAGCACATGAAAACCATGTCAGAAACCAAAACGGTACACGCTACGCCCATAGGTAAAAACCTATAGCCTCGCGTGCAAACACAGCCAATAACTCTTTGCCATTGGCGTTCAAACGCCACCCGACAGAAATGAATCACCAAATACCAAAATCCATGCTAAAACAAGTCGTAAATCATGCGCCAACTTAAGAAAATCAACCCAGATTCTACCCTGATTGGAATCAGACAAAACTGCACATACCCAGGGTCAAGTTTACTGGAAATAGGGCCATGCACCAAAAATGAGGGGGTTTCATCCTGCTCTGGCCGCAAATTGCGGCCAGAAGGGATAAATCTGCGGCCATAAAATGGAGGTTGGGGCTAGGGTTTTGTGTGTTGGTTTTTATCTGCCTACACATCTCACTGCCAACTCAAAATTATTTTAGGGGTCACGGGTTGAAAGCAAATTTCAGAAAGGTCAAAAAGTCGACAAAAATGCTAAATTACGCCAAGTCAAACAAATCTGGTATTTTGGTGAAACCTGAGACAAATCTTGGTTTAACTGGTCCCAAAAAGCTCTAATAAGGCTATACTAACATTCAAAACCATCACTTGGTCACGTCTCACTCAATTTACCTAAAACTAGCACTAATCTACATAATAACACTAAATTTCAGCTACATAACCATAACCATTCAAGAAGGAAGTTAGGTTGCAAGATTATACCTCAAGGGATCCTAGGATGTAGGAGAAGAGGAGAAGAAGGAGGAGGAATGGATGTTGCTGCTGCTGGACTGCTTCTACTGCTGTTGGTGTTGCTGTTGCTGCCCAGGTGTAGGGTTCCTAGGCACTCTCAAGAGGTCTCACAAGGCATCAACCATGCCAATTTCAAATTTTACGGTGCCGAGAAACCCTAGACTACGGATCGTTAACTAGATTTTAGGCGACAAAAGCAACTAGTTAACAAATTAACTAAGTGAACGGAAATACAACCTTTGTAGATCCGGTCCTCCACCTCCATAGCTCAGCAATGAAGTCCTCTCCACTGTACAAATCGGATCTTGGACTCTAGTGTCGGCTTCATCGGAGAAATGGACGGGCTAGGTCGTCGACTACGATGCCGAAGATGATCTACGTCGAAGCATCACAAGATCAAGCTCCCACTTCACCAAGTCATGAAACTTGTGAAGAAAACACACTCTACTACTTGGCAAGAGGTAGAGGATGAAGAAATAGGAAGTGGGTTCACTTTAGAATTGGATTTCTCACTCTTTTTCTCACTTTGCCATTGATGAAGGCAAGGTTTCTTTTCTTGAAGAAGAAGAAGAAGAAGAAGAAGAAGATGAAGAAGATGATAGAATTATGATAAGTTAATTCTTTAAAAAAGAAAATCATAGAATACTTATCATAAACCAACCATGGTTATGTGTAGAGAGCAAACTATAGTTAGGTGAATGGTTAGGTTAGGCATAAAACAAAAATGGTGGACTTTTTCAAAGCTTCATGAAACTTCAACAAAGAAACAAAATTAGCCACCATTTTGCTTTTGCCAAAATGAAATAAACAAATCAATAAATGAATAAATTAATTAAACAAAACCCTAACCATTTACTTAACCAAGGTTTAAACTTTACACAAACTCAAGTAAGCATGTATCATCAAACATGATACAACCAAGTGCACAAAAGTATATCAGATATACAACTTGTGAACTTCAAGTGAGAAAATCCTTTTAAAGTGAACCAATACTAGTTAATGCAAAGTAATATATCAAATATATAATTATACATTAAATCATTAAATCAACACTTGATTTAACGATCCGGTCATATCGCATATAACCAACTAATATCCTATGTATCGGCTTACCAAATCAATCCTTGATTCGATAACTAGGTTATATCGTATACAACCATATCGATGCATTCATCGCGAGAATAGAATACGGTATCACATACACGCATTATTCTCGGTCCCGCACATATCTCATATGCGCTCCTATTTCGTTTCGCTTGAGCCAGGAAACCTCTGTGTAGGACTCTAAAGACTCGTCAATACGCCGGCAGCAGCTGATGATCATATCAAACACCCACAAGCCGCAAGCGGTCTGCTAAACGTAACGGCCACCCGGGTATTGAGCGATCAGAAGATCGACGAGCAAGCCCGCTCACACTCCTGTGAATCCAACCAGTAACACTTACCGTACAGTCCGGTCTCGTCGTCTGATATGTCGCATATCTCGCCTAGGGGTGGTAAACGTCAGACCCCAATAGCTCGATAAGTTGTGTCGATATGAGGTCTATAACAATTCGAGAAACTACTGGTAACACTTACCAGTAAATCTCAACAACCCTGGCCACGGATTTCCGGTTATAGCCAATCGAACACAGCGCAACATCAACTTCCTATACCGGGAGAGACGAATCCCCTCCTATCGATCATTTCCTCCATATGACTCGGGACTGTACCCAAAAACCACCATTTTGCACGCCCTCTTGGACGTGGTAACATGGAAATCAAAGCACAGTGGGAACCACACAAGACTCTATGACGATCTCGGGTCAACAGACTACTCTGTACCAGTGTCACCAGAGAACTGCCATCTGACGTAAGGTATAATACCATCTGGGAGTTCTCGGCGAGTCCGTCCAGTGTACCCAGTCTCCACTGAGCACCCGTATATCATCTCTGATGTCAAACACCAATGGATATGGGATCATCCATCGCCCATCTGTATGGGTCGAGAAGGTATACGCTAGTCTACTCTGGTATATCGATGCCCTGTCTCGATACACCCACGACTAGGGACCTTGAAGGATGTACTTATGGACTACCACGTCCCCACTATTATGATCTGCATCATAGTCCAGGCAGTCAAGTACACATCCTAAGGGCTTTACCAACATGTAACAGAGAGACAATGAGTATACACGTTAAGGTAAAGAGTAACCAGATAGCATACTATCATGTCGAGCAAGAAAGTCCTTCCTATATATGTCCAAGCATCCACTACAATATACATCCTATGTATAGTAATGGCCTCTAGGGCATACATATAACTAACAATCTCCTACTTGCACTAGGGCCATCTGATAGCAGTGGTTGTAGTATCTCATACTCAACCATCCCATAAAAATCTCTCTCTGGGAACAGGCCTTTGTGAGTAGATCCGCTGTGTTGTCCTCAGAGTCTACTCTCCAAAGCTCGATCACCCTGGAGATCATCCATCTCCACGATCAGGTGACACTGCCTTAGAATATGTCTGGATCACTGATGGGACCGGCGTTCCTCGGCATAAGCAACAACTCCATTGTCTCACAATGGTTGGAACGTAGTTCATCTCATGAACCTATATACACCCAAACAGCCTCTTTGGTAGCATCTTAAGTAGCGATGTATCCAGCCTTTATCGTCTAGTATGCCACGGTATCTAGCTTGGAACCCTTCCAACATACCGTCCCTTTACTGAGGGTAAAGACAATGCCTGTGACTGACATTCAGTCGTCTTTATCACCCTGGAACACTTCCAGTGATTTTCCCCAGGATCAACTGATACCATCTCACTACAACTAGTGAGTATCCTAACATCCATTTAGATCTATCTCATAGATCCAAAATGCAGGATTTAGTAGGTATCATTATGATCCTATATGGAGAATCATTGTGATAAGCGGAGATTGATCGAGCGTAGCATAGGAAACTCCTTCTCTATCAAGAGTATGTCATCCACGTACTCTACGAGGATCGTCACCATACTCCCTACTACCTTTTTGTTTATACAAGGTTCATCTACCATTTTGATGATGTCAACTTCTTTGACTACTTCATCAAAACAGATGTTCCAACTCCGCGATGCCTGCTTTATCTTATAAAGCATCTTGTACACATTTCCGCTGCTCCCACTGTCTACGAAGCCCTCTGGCTGTGTACTTATAGACGTTCTCTTCTAAAACATCATTTAGAAAAGCAGTCATGGCACCCAACCGCCAGATATCGTAGTCATGGTATGTAGCCGTGGAAAGTAGGATCTGGATAGACTTAAGCATAGCCACTTGAAAAGGTTTCATCATTATCCATGCCTGGTCGATGACGAAAAGCTTTAACAAGTCTAGCTTTGAAAGTCCTAACTTTTCCATCTACACCAAGTAATCTTCTCAAGATATACTTGCTCCTGATGGGGATTTAACCCTTCAGATTTAGCAACTAAAGTCCATACTTTGTTGGTGTATATGGATTCCATCTCAGATCGCTAAGCATCCAGCCATTCTTACAGAGTCTCACTCCTGATGGCCAGCTCGAAACTAGTTGGGTTATCATCTCATGATGCAATTCTCGCTCCCACTGTCACAGAGAAACAGAAGTATCTCTCAGGTGGGTGAGGAACCCTACTAGATTGGCGGAGAGGCTGAGGTTCGTTGGTATCTACTGAATCCTTTGGTTGTACCAAATCATTGTCTGTAGTTTGTATAGCTGAAACACTTCCAGTTCTACATTACAGACCTTGCCTCGAGCTTGTCCGGATTTTGCTTTTAAACATAGGCCGGACAACCCTAAATCTTAACTAACTTAAGATATGGGCTCTTCCCTTTCCATATCACATATGAAGTGGTAGGCAATTGATTTGATTCGAACCCTTTTCAATAGGCATGCAGCTTCTCAAGTGCATAACTCCCAAAAGGAAACAGGTAACTCAGTAGTACTCATCATAGAGCACACCTTATCATATAGGGTGTGATTGCTCTGCCCCGATATACCATCGTGCTATGGTGTATTCGGAGGAGTAATGCTGAGAGAGAATCTCATTCTCCTTTAGAATAGTTCAGGAATTCCGTGCTCAAGTATTCTCCTCCTTGATCACATCAAAGGACATAATACTTATACCCGTATTTTGGTTCTCTACTTCTAACTTATATTCTGTGAATATCTCAAAAGGTTCGGACTTGTGTTTCAACAGGAACATAGGTCTGAATCTTGAAAGATCATCAGAGAATGTAATGAAGTACAAAGAACCATTCCTGGCATATGTAGACAGGGGACCTTTCATACATCAACATGTATCATCCCAAGAGTTTACCAACTCTTTCTCTGCTTCCAGTAAACAGAGCTATGGTCATCGTATCTTTATGACATGACTGGCAAGTTTCATAAGATGTAAATTCAAACTGATTTAAATATGCATCTAAAATGTAACTACAGCCAGTCAGGTCGCATTGATATGACCTAGTCTACAACGCCTCAAGAAGGATTCGTTCATTTCTGAACTCTTCCTCTTGTGTGTGTTCAGTATACAAAAGAACTGTAGTTTGATTTAGAACATCAATGCTTTTAGATAACGTGCCTGAACCGATCAACTTTTGATATAGGAAATGTTCAAAACATTATCCAACTATACAAAATTTTATCATTTCTTTACTAATAAAGAGATTGATATGATTTTGTATATCAGGTTCGGTATCTAATAACATTCGTTCAGAATCAATGTATTGGTAATACAGGGTGACAGTGACCAACAGACTTGGTTGCAACTCTTGCCGCGTTTTCTGCCTCATGAAACTTATCACCCGTTCTCAGTCCTCTACCTTTCTGTAGCCCTATGTAACATATTACATATCTGGGATCCTGATCTGGTATCACATACCTAGGACGTAAAGGATACTGAGAAACAGTCCTCTGTAATGAACACACCCGAAGATGATGCATCAGCATGCACTCTCTTCGTTTGGGCGGCAAGGGAATTCTGGTAATCACCAATTTCCTGCTCTGTCTTATAACAATTATAAGTTGGAGCGGGACCAACGTTCCCCAGCTCAGTATAACAAGCGGGTTCGGTCAATAATCCGTATTATTATCTTGATTAAGGCGTGATATGGTCGCTACCTGGAGAGAGAGAGAAGAAAACACTCAGCGTATGCTCTTGCAAGAATAGATTGGTTTTAATTTTATCTAATCAGGATGGCTCCCACTGCTTTTTATCAAATCTTCCTTCAAACCCTAAAAGGAAAGACTAGCCGGGATTAATTACACACTACAAGTTTGCCAATCTTTCAGCCATGCCAGTGTCGGTACTTTGAGGGAGGTCCCCCGTGCTTTCGCACGAACCTAATTAATGTAAACCTCGTTTTCCCAGAGGCGTAACCTCGTTAACACCTTTCTAGACACCTACTTGATCGGCTAATTGTAATGTGTAAAACTCTCCCAGGAGTAACTCTTACTCGCAGCGGGTATCGGGATCCAACTATCTCATAGAAGGTATGCAATCTCATTGTAAATTTCAACACTTGAAATTCCCGATAATATTTTGCCCCGAACGATCTATGACCTTGAGAAGGTCAACAAACCATAGACCGCAAGTCAAGTTCAACCCGTCATTTCTTGATTGAATCAAACCCATCCGCACGACCCTTGATAAGGTCAACAAGGCCGCACGACTACCCTAACCCAATCTGCATCATATGCATAAGCAGATAAATACTGGTTAGCTACCGCACACTGCGCCTTGACAAGGTCAACAAACGCAGCACGAATACTAAACAGGATTTATCTGAAATGACGGAGGGCTACGACAGGTTTTTCTGAAAACCTATTGCGTAATGAACTTGATATCGTTGTAGAATCAAATGATTTTTAAAAATGGAGTGTTTTTGAGGCTTTTCTAGTTTTGCTAAAGGAGTCACTCCCGGTGAAGGGATCGTCGGTCCTTTCCTCGTCGAATGAGGTGCGGGATATATCATATATATCACTGTGCAAAGCAAAAACTCTTAAAAGCAATCAAATGACAAACCGAGTGTGTAGCATCTGCCAGTTATTGCTAAAGGAGTCACTCCCGGTGAAGGGATCTCGGTCCTTTCCTCATCGAATAAGGTGCAGGATATATCACATATACCGCTGTGCAAAGCAAGAACTGTAGCTACCTGTTTTATTTTTGAAATTCGATTCTACAACATCTTAGGTTTCTTTTACTTTCATTAATCACATTAATGAAGTCCCATCATTTAAATACCTAAACATCACAGATAAATACGACGTACACTTATGCGATCCGCATTCGCCTCGATGTCCCCTCGTGCACCGTTAGGTTAGGTAACTAACGGCAGAGCGGGGCAGGGCTAGCGCGGGTGTAAAACATAAGTAATGTCTATATAATATATCATATATACTATATACTGTATCCATCACAGAACATCACATGATCACATCACAGATATCGCAGCAGAAGAAACATATGAAATATTGGATATACTAGGACGTCCGTGTTTTCAATACGAGCCAGTATAAAACACGGATTCCACGGTCGCGATGAAGAGCCAAACCCACACCCCTAGACCCCTACGAGAGCGGCAAGCAACCCTACCAATTCTAGGGTTAGGAGACTCGGACTCGACTCCTCGAGTTGGTCTCCCACTGGACTCCAGAACCCGGTTACTTGTGCTCCCCTTCTTGGGTCTATCCTAGTGCGGAAAAGTAAATAATATACAAACGGTGACATCTTCCGCAACCTGGAAGTGCCCTAATAAAAGAATATTACATACAAGTTTTTACATGAATGAAAATGAAAAACACTCATCTCACATAAAACCCCCCGGCTATTCAAACACGACGATCCAATATAACATATCCAGCAACACATAACATCACATGTCATCAACGTAAGTAAATATGCGCATCCCAATTATCGTTGACATATAGCAACGAAACCGGCAATATCACATATTACACTTACGGTCACAGAAAAGAAAGTGTAAAACTACAACAGTTAGAATCCGCAACCACCTCAGACATCGCATGCCTGACCAAATGAATTACTTAGACATCGCATGCCTAACAATTATAAACCCCGCATTTTAGTCTCATTATCGAAAACACTTTTCAATATCAAGTCGGGCAATTCAACAAGATTCCCGACATTTTGATCGAATGCTCGTTGCAAACTTTAGTAGGCGGCCGCATCCCCGACGCCGTCGACGAAGTGCACCAAGGCGGAACACCGCTACCGCGAGCACCCAAACGGATGCTTTCGGCGACGGGGTTCTCCTACAGTCACTTGGTCGGGGCTATGGGGTGAGGTTGTCTATTAAGTTTACCCGGCGAGTATCCGCGTACGCTACGTGATTGCGACGGACTTTTGATCACATCAAAACTCCGTGGCAACCGATCAAGTGAGACTAAACTGCTATGTTTATAATATTCATTCAGTTATCTCATAACTGTTTGTGAATTCCAAGTATTGTATCACATTCCGGATAAATAGAAAATGTTAAACTTTTCGATCGAACAATCGAACACCCAAGTTTTCCCGAAACAGCTCAACACATGAAATAAGTCTAACAACATTCAGTTCGTGCCTCAGTACCAACGGTCCAGCCGTAGAAGGGTCAAGCCAACGCCTCACATGTGGCACGCCGTACTGCCCCAAACCCGAAGGTTCAAAGGGCAGTTCAAGACGGTCACATAATCGAGTTAAGGTTTGTTGTCTTCTAGAGGGTCCATCGCGTTAATTGCACTACTTAGAACGTCGTTAAACCACGGAAAAATCCAACACTTGGAAATTTCCCGACAGGGGAAAAATTAGGTATTTATATTCGGTCGAACCTTTTAACATATTCAAAAATTATCCGGAAAGACACATAGACAGAGTTTGACAATCCGATCGAATAAACGAATCCACAAAACAACCCCAGAAAATTCAACTCTTGAATAATATTTAAAAATACCCAGAGAACTCAGCACTGAATAAAGGAAGTTACTGTGCAAAATTGGGTGGGTGACGTCATCATACGGCCACGGAACCGCCGCAGAAGCCAGGCTTCTGCCGCGGTTCCGCCGCACTTTGGAGGAATAATGGACACGTGTTGCACAGTAATTCTTAGGATTCCCTGCTGATTTTTCTGCATATTTTTAATTTGGAAAAAACCCAGTTTTTAGAAAAAGTCCAGAGAGCTATTTTGGGGTTAGGGTTTTGGTTCGATCGGGTTTCAAACGTCGTCTACACATCGCCTAAGGCTCTAGCCAGTCTCTGATACCACTGTAGGGTTCCTAGGCACTCTCAAGAGGTCTCACAAGGCATCAACCATGCCAATTTTAAATTTTACGGTGCCGAGAAACCCTAGACTACGGATCGTTAACTAGATTTTAGGCGACAAAAGCAACTAGTTAACAAATTAACTAAGTGAACGGAAATACAACCTTTGTAGATCCGGTCCTCCACCTCCATAGCTCCGCAATGAAGTCCTCTCCGCTGTACAAATCGGATCTTGGACTTTAGTGTCGGCTTCATCGGAGAAATGGACGGGCTAGGTCGTCGACTACGATGCCGAAGATGATCTACGTCGAAGCATCACAAGATCAAGCTCCCACTTCACCAAGTCATGAAACTTGTGAAGAAAACACACTCTACTACTTGGCAAGAGGTAGAGGATGAAGAAATAGGAAGTGGGTTCACTTTAGAATTGGATTTCTCACTCTTTTTCTCACTTTGCCATTGATGAAGGCAAGGTTTCTTTTCTTGAAGATGAAGAAGAAGAAGAAGATGAAGAAGATGATAGAATTATGATAAGTTAATTCTTTAAAAAAGAAAATCATAGAATACTTATCATAAACCAACCATGGTTATGTGTAGAGAGCAAACTATAGTTAGGTGAATGGTTAGGTTAGGCATAAAACAAAAATGGTGGACTTTTTCAAAGCTTCATGAAACTTCAACAAAGAAACAAAATTAGCCACCATTTTCCTTTTGCCAAAATGAAATAAACAAATCAATAAATGAATAAATAAATTAAACAAAACCCTAACCATTTACTTAACCAAGGTTTAAACTTTACACAAACTCAAGTAAGCATGTATCATCAAACATGATATAACCAAGTGCACAAAAGTATATCACATATACAACTTGTGAACTTCAAGTGAGAAAATCCTTTTAAAGTGAACCAATACTAGTTAATGCAAAGTAATATATCAAATATATAATTATACATTAAATCATTAAATCAACACTTGATTTAACGATCCGGTCATATCGTATATAACCGACTAGTATCATATGTATCGGCTTACTGAATCAATCCTTGATTCGATAACTAGGTTATATCGCATACAACCATATCGATGCATTCATCGCGAGAATAGAATACGGTATCACATACACGCATTATTCTCGGTCCCGCACATATCTCATATGCGCTCCTATTTCGTTTCGCTTGAGCCAGGAAATCTCTGTGTAGGACTCTAAAGACTCGTCAATATGCCGGCAGCAAGTGATGATCATATCAAACACCCACAAGCCGCAAGCGGTCTGCTAAACGTAACGGCCACCCGGGTATTGAGCGATCAGAAGATCGACGAGCAAGCCCGCTCACACTCCTGTGAATCCAACCAGTAACACTTACCGTACAGTCCGGTCTCGTCGTCTGATATGTCGCATATCTCGCCTAGGGGTGGTAAACGTCAGACCCCAATAGCTCGATAAGTCGTGTCGATATGAGGTCTATAACAATTCGAGAAACTACTGGTAACACTTACCAGTAAATCTCAACAACCCTGGCCAGGGATTTCCGGTTATAGCCAATCGAACACAGCGCAACAGCAACTCCCTATACCGGGAGAGACGAATCCCCTCCTATCGCTCATTGCCTCCATGTGACTCGGGACTGTACCCAAAAACCACCGTTTTGCACGCCCTCTTGGACGTGGTAAGATGGAAATCAAAGCACAGTGGGAACCACACAATACTCTATGACGATCTCGGGTCAACAGACTACTCTGTACCAGTGTCACCAGAGAACTGCCATCTGACGTAAGGTATAATACCATCTGGGAGTTCTCGGCGAGTCCGTCCAGTATACCCAGTCTCCACTGAGCACCCGTATATCATCTCTGATGTCAAACACCAATGGATATGGGATCATCCATCGCCCATCTGTATGGGTCGAGAAGGTATACGCTAGTCTACTCTGGTATATCGATGCCCTGTCTCGATACACCCACGACTAGGGACCTTGAAGGATGTACTTATGGACTACCACGTCCCCACTAGTATGATCTGCATCATAGTCCAGGCAGTCAAGTACACATCCTAAGGGCTTTACCAACATGTAACAGAGAGACAATGAGTATACACGTTAAGGTAAAGAGTAACCAGATAGCATACTATCATGTCGAGCAAGAAAGTCCTCCCTATATATGTCCAAGCATCCACTACAATATACATCCTATGTATAGTAATGGTCTCTAGGGCATACATATAACTAACACCAGGCTGATGCTGTTTTCAACTGCACTTTTGTTGCTGTTGCAGTTGTTTTGGTTGTGGCTGGTGTTTGAAATTTGTTTGTGTTTGCAGTAGTTGCAGCAGCTTCTGTTGTTGTGGGGTGTTGTGGTAGGTTTACGGTGAAGTGTGAGAGTGAGAGATGTGAGGGAGAGGTGTGAGTGAGAGGGATGTGAGTGAGAAAGAGTTTGAAAGAAAAGTAAAAAGTTTTGAAATGAAATGGGGTGTGACACTACCCTAGCCACCCCTCTCTCTCTCAATAAATGCTAGCATACACAAGCCATCATGGCTCTCTCTCTAACCACAAGTCAACCCCCAATCCTAATCCAAATTAAACAAAACCACACCCCTAATTAAACCCAATCAACATGACCAAATGGTTTAGTCCACCATGCCCATTTAAACATGATTAACCCTAGGCTACCATGAATCCAAAACATGAAACAAGTGTGACAAGTGTGGAAAAAGATATGTGCACATTTTTGCACAAAAAGCCAAAAATCCAATTAGCGATTTTTAATCGCGATTAACACTAAAATAGCATATACTTAAACATAAAAACTTTAAAATGGCATATTTCCACAAAATGCCCTATTTTAGAATTTCCATAATTTTTTTTCCAGAATTTTCCCCATTTATCGGTATTTAATTATACCGAAATAATAAAATATTCATTAAAAATTAATATTAAATTATAAAAATTCCCAAAAATAATAATTTATTTTTTTGAAATGTTACAGGAACGCTGGTCCCGCTCCAACTTATAATTGTTATAAGACAGAGCAGGAAATTGGGGATTACCAGAATTCCCGTGCCGCCCAAATGAAGAAAGTGCTTGTTGATGCATCATCTTCGGAGGTGTTCATTATAGAGAACTGTTTCTCAGTATCGTTTACGTCCTGGGTATGAGATACCGGATCAGGATCCCGCATATGTAATCTGTTACATGAGCTACAGATAGGTAGAGAACTGAGAACGGGTGATAAGTTTCAAGAGTTGGAAACGGTGCAATTGTTGCAAGCCAAGTCTGTTGGCAGTTATCACCCTGTACTACCAGAATACATTGATTCTGAACGAATGTTATTAGATACCGAACCTGATATACAACATCATATCAAGCCTCTTTATTAGTAAAGAAGGATATAATTTTGTATTGTTGGATAATGTTTTGAACATTTCCTATATCAAGAGTTGATCGGTTCAGGCACGTTATCTAAAAGCATATACGTTCTAAATCAAACTACAGTTCTTAGTATACAGAGAACACACAAGAGGAAGAGTTCAGAAATGAACGGATCCTTCTTGAGGTATTATAGACTAGGTCATATCAATGTGACCCGACTAGCTGAAGTTACATTTAGATGCATATTTAAATTAGTTTGAATTTACATCTTGTGAAACTTGCCGGTCATGTCACAAAGATAAAATGACCATAGCTCTGTTTATTGGAAACAGAGAAAGAGTTAGTGAACTCTTGGGATTGATACGTGATGATGTATGTAAGGTCCCCTGTCTACACATGCCAAGACCGGTTCTTTATACTTCATTACATTTACTGATTATCTTTTAAGCTTCGGAAACATGTTCCTGTTGAAACATAAGTCTGAACCTTTTGAGAAATTCAATGAATATGAGTTAGAAGTAGAGAACCAAAATGGGTATAAGTATTATGTCCTTTGATGTGATCAAAGAGGAGAATACATGAGCACGGGATTCCTGGACTATTCTAAAGGAGAATGAGATTCTCTCTCAGCATTACTCCTCCGTATACACCACAGCACGTCGGTGTATCGGGGCGGAACAAATACACCCTATTTGATATGGTGCGCTCTATGATGAGTACTACTGAGTTTCCTATTTCCTTTTGGGAGTTATGCACTTGAGAAGCTGCATACCTATTGAATAGGGTTCCAATCAAATCAGTTGCCTACCACTTCATATGTGATATGGAATGGGAAGAGCCCATATCTTAAGTATGTTAAGATTTGGGGTTGTCCAGCCTATGTCTAATAGCATAATCCGGACAAGATCGAGGCAAAATCAGTTCTGTGGAAGTTTGTTGGATATCCCAAGCATTCACAAGGGAATATCTTCTACCAAACTGGGGAACAAAAGGTGTTTTTGTTTCTCAGCATGCTACCTTTGTGAAAGGGAATTTCTTGTTAAGAAATTAGTGGTCATAAGGTGGAACTGGAAAGAGTTGCAGCTATACAAAACTGTAGCTGATGATTTGGTAGAACCAAAGGATTCAGTAGTAACTAACGATCCTCAGCCACTCCGCCGATCTAGTAAGGTTCCTCACCCACCTAAGAGATACTTCGGTTTTCTTTATGACAGTGGGAGCGAGGATTGCATCATGAGATGATGACCTAACTATTTTCGAACAGGCCATCAGGAGTGGGACTCTGTAAGAATGGCTGGATGCTTAGTGATCTGAGATGGAATCCTTATACACCAACAAAGTATAGACTTTGGTTGCTTCATCTGAATGGTTAAATCCCCATCAGGAGGAAGCATATCTTGAGAAGATTACTTGGTGTACATGGAAAAGTTGAGACTTTCAAAGCTATGCTTAAGTCCATCCAGATCCTACTTGCCATTGCTACATACCATGACTACGATTTCTGGCGGTTGGGTGTCATGACAGCTTTTCTAAATGATGTTTTGGAAGAGAGCGTATATAAGGACACGGCCAGAGAGCTTCGTAGATAGTGGGAGCAGCGGAAAAGTGTGCAAGATGTTTTATGAGATAAATCAAGCTTCGCGGTGTTGGAACATCTGTTTTGATCTGATAGTCAAAGAGTTTGACTTAATCAAAATGGTAGATGAAACTTGTATATACAAAAAGATAGTAGGGAGTATGGTGGTGATTCTCGTAGAGTACGTGGATGACATACTCTTGATAGGAAAGGAATTTCCTATGCTACGCTCGGTCAATCTCCGCTTATCACAAGAATTCTCCATATAGGATCAAAGTGATACCTCCTAAATCCTGGGTTTTGGATCTATGAGATAGATCTAATTGGATGTTAGGATTCTCACTAGTTGTAGTGAGATGGTATCAGTTGATCCTGGGTAGAATCACTGGAAAAGGTTCTAGGATGATAAGGACGACTGAATGTCAGACGCAGGCATTGTCTTTACCCTCAGTGGAGGGACGGTATGTTGGAAGAGTTCCAAGCTAGATAACGTGACTTACTAGACGATTAAAGGCAAGATACATCGTTACCAAGGATGCTACCAAAGAGACAGTCTGGATATATATAAGTTCATGAGATGAATTTCGTTCCTACCATTGTGTGACAATGGAGTTGTAGCTTTTACCAAGGAATCCCCGTCCCATCTGAAATCTAGATATATTCTTAGGCAGTATCACCTGATCATGGAGATGGTTGATCTCCAGGGAGATCAAGGTTAGGAGAGTAGACACAGAGGACAACAGCGCGGATTCACTCACAAAGGCCTATTTCCCAGTAGAGACTTTTTATGGGATGGTTGAGTATGAGATACTTCAACCACAGCTGATTGTTGGGTATGCGATACCACAACAGATGGCCCTAGTGCAAGTGGAAGATTGTTAGTTATATGTATGCCCTAGAGGCCATTACTGTACATACGATGTATATTGTAGTGGATGCTTGGACATATATAGGGAGGACTTTCTTGCTCGATATGATAGTACGCTACCTGTTGCTCTTTATCTTAACATATACTCTGATTATCTCTATGTTACATGTTGATAAAGCCCTTAGGATGAGTACTTGACTACCAGGACTATGATGCAGATCATACTAGTGGGGACAGTGTAGTCGCTAAGTACATCCTTCAAATGTTCCCAGTCGTAGGTGTATCGAGACAGGGCATCGATATACCAGAGTAGACTAGCGTATGCGCTTCTTGACCCATATGATGGGCGATGGATGATCCTATATCCCTTGGTGTTTGACATCAGAGAAGGTATACGGGTGCTCAGTAGAGACTGGGTACACTGGACGGACTCGCCGAGAACTCCCAGATGGTTTTATACCTCACGTCAGATGGCAATTCTCTGGTGACACTGGTACAGGTTAGTCTGTAGACCCGAGATCGTCATAGAGTCTTATGTGATTCCCACTGTACTTTGATTTCCATGATACCACATCCAAGAGGGCGTGCAAAAAGGTGGCTTTTGGGTATAGTCCCGAATCATATGGAGGCAATGAGCGATAGGAGGGGTTTCGTCTCTCCCGGTATAGGGAGTTGATGTTGCGCTGTGTTCGATTGGTTATAACTAGAAATCCCTGGCCAGGGTTGCTGATATTTACTGGTAAGTGTTTTTCAGTAGTTTCTCGAACTGTTATAGACCTCATATCGACACGACTTATCAAGCTACTGGGGTCTGACGTTTACCACCCCTAGGAGAGATATGCGACATATCAGACGAAGAGACCGGACTGTACGGGAGTGTTACTAATTGGATTCGCAGGAGAATGTACAGGCTTTCTTGTTGATCTTCTGATTGCTCAATACCTGGGTGGCTGTTACGTTTAGCTGACCGCTTGTAGCTTGTGGTTATTTGATATGATCATCACCTACTACCGGCGTATTGACGATTCTTTAGAGTCCTACACAGAGGTTTCCTGGCTCAGGCAAAATGGAGTAGGAGCACATATGTGATATATGCGGGACCGAGAATAATACGTGTATGCGATACCGTATTAGATTCTCGCGATATGAGATATCAGCCGGGTATATGTGATATAGCCGGGTCATCGAATCAAGTGTTGATTCGATGAACTGATACAGATTATATTGGTCGGTTATTTATGAAATAGCCGGATTATCGGATCAAGTGTTGGTTCGGTAATTTAATGTATAATTATATATTTGATATATTAAATTACATTAACTAATATAAGCTCACTAAAAGATTCTTTTTCTCACTCGGGTAATACATTGATATATATGTGATATAAGTTAATTGTATTATTTTATTTTGTTACAATAAATATTGTATATGTGATATATAATATTGTGACATGTTATGATTATAAATGCAACATGATTAGTGGAGATTAAACATAGTTAGGGTTTGATTTGGGTTAATTTTTTCTAGAAGCTTTTGTTTTGTTTCTTGCAAAGATATTATGTGTTGATATTTTGGAGATATTTTCCAAACCCAACCCACACCCTTTAACCCTAGTTAAATCTCTACAATGGTTAAGTCTTTCTTTACTTAACCATGGTTGCATTTTTAATTATAACAACAATTCATTATTCATCACAAATGAGATCATCTTCTTCCTTCTTCTTCCTTGCATGAAAAGCTTTCTAGCTTTTTGTGTAGTGATGAAAATGAGTGAGAAATAGAAAACAAATGAGAGCTAAATTCCTACTTCATCATCCTCATCTGTTCTTGCCACTTAGATTAGGGTGTTTGCTTTGCTAATACTTGATTAGCAAAGAAAGAGCTTGGGTTTGAGTTTCTTCAAGATAGATCATCTTAGTTATCGAAGATCGGAAGCAAGCTTGCATCTTTCTTTTGTGGAGCCTCTCTAGAGTCCGGATATTCGATGATTGTAGCGAAGGGACCTCAACACGGAGCTTATGAAGTGAAGGACCGGACTACAAAGGTTGTAATCCCAAACTCTTAGAAGTAAAGTTGTTTACTTGTTTTGTTTCGCCTAATCTCTAGTCTAAGATCTTGGTTAGGGTTGTTCGGCACGTCTAAAATTTGAATCGGGCATGGTTGATGCCTTATAGACCCTTGTGACAGTGCTTAGTAACCCTACACGAGTGACATAAGCGTACGTTATATTTTCATTTCTTTCTGTGATGGCTTTAGGACTTAAATGATGGGACTACATTAATGAGATTAATGTAAAGAAAAATGAACCTAAAAAGATGTTGTAGAATCGGATTTGAAACACACTCGGCTTTTTACGAAAAAGAAAGTTTTTCAAAGTGTGAAGCTTAAGCCACTCCTTTTAAACCCATTGGATTCTACAACGATATCAAGTTCAAAGCATTAAAAGTTTTCTTAAAAACTATCCGCAGCCCTCCATCATTTTAGGAAGTAGAGTACTTAGTATTCGTGCTGTGTATTTTGACTTTAGTTAAGGCGCAGTGTACAGTAGCTAAGTGATGTCGTCCTACACTGCATACGATGCAGATTAGTTAGGACATTCATATGATTATGTTGACTTTAGTTAAGGGTCATGTGGGTGGGTCTACTTAATCACGAAATGATGGGAAGAACTTGACTAGTACTTATGATATGTTGACCATAGTTAAGGTCATGAGTACTAGGGGTAAAAATAATATCGGGAATTTCAAGAGTTGAAATTTGCAATGAGATTGCATACCTTCTATATGATAGTAGGATCTGGATCCCACTGTGAGCAAAAGTTGCTCCCGGGAGAGTTTCGCACTTTACAATTAGCTAACCCATTAGGTGTCTAGAAAGGTGTCAAACGGGGCTACGCCTCTTGGAAGACGAGGTTTATTTTAATTAGGTCCGTGCGAAAGCACGGGAAACCTCCTTCAAGTACCGGCACCGGCTTGGCTGAACGGTTAGCGAAGTTGTAAAATGTAATTAATCCCAGCTAGTTTTCTTTTTAAAAGGTTTTAAAGAAAATTTGATAAAAACACTGGGAGACATCGATTAGAAAAGATAATAACCAATCTGATCTTTGCAAGAGCTTTCGCTGAGTGTATTCTTTTCTCTCTCTTAATGGCAGATACCAATGACTGGACTCAAGCTTCTACTAGACAAAAATAAACCAAATGGGACCAATTATAAAGACTGGCTGAGAAATCTAAACATTGCCTTAACTTATGATAAGGTATCATATGTCCTCACGGCTTCAACCCCGCCCATCCTTGGTCCTAAACCTTCAGTTGCGGATAAGGAAATCTGCAAGACATGGGACGCTGACTGTGCCACGACTAAATGCCTCGCGCTTATATCGATGGATAACACACATCAGAAGCAGCACGAGAATATGGATGTACAAGCCATATTCCTCCATACAAAAGAGTTGTATGGAGAGCAATCTCGCGTATTACGATATGAAGCATCCAGAAAGCTGTTTCAGATGCGAATGGCCCCTGGCACAGCAGTAGGAGACCATGTTCTGAAGATGATAGCTCTCATAAAAGAGCTTAAGGACCTTGGGGGGACAATGGATAATGAGCAATATACGGATATTATTCTGCAGCCTCACCTCTCCACCTTTGCTCAATTTATAATTAACTTCAATATGCACAACATGGAGAAGGAACTACCTGAACTCTTTAATATGTTAAGGAGTGCAGAGAGCACGCTGAAGTCAGTAAAGACTCTCGTTTTGTATGATGGGCCATCTTCCTCCTCTCGCCTGAAGGCTAAGGCCAAGGGAAGGATGAAGAAGAAACCCATCAAACCTAAGGGTGGAGTCAAAAAGGTTAAGGGGAAAGACAAGTCCAAGGTTGGGGAATCGGGGAAAGGAGAATGTTTCTACTGCAAAAAGACAGGACACTGGAAGCGGAACTGTACTGAGTATCTTAAACTCAAGAAGAAGCATGGTGATGCTTCAGCTTCAGGTGTGTTCGTAATTGAAAACTGTTTTTCTATTAACTCTGCTTCCTAGGTATTGGATACCGGTTCGGGTTCTCATATTTGCAATTCTGTGCAGGCGTTGAGAAAAGCAGAGTTTTGAAGACAGGTGATCATACTCTCCAAGTTGGAAATGGTTCCAATGTAAATGCAGTTTCAATGGGAGAGTATCACCTAGGGTTGCCGTCGGGTTGTATAATTGTTTTGAACCCATGTTATTTTGTGCCAAGTATGCTTTGTAATATTATATCCGTTTCTTTGTTAGACAATGAAGGATATCATTTTGCTGTGCAATACAATGTTATGAACATTAAACTTAATCAAGAGTTGATTGGTTGTGGTACACTAAATAATGGGATATACGTTCTTAATTAATACACAGTTTTCAACATTCAACACACAACTAATAGAAAAATTTCAGATATAAATGAAGTTTTTCTTTGGCATTGTAGACTTGGTCATATTAATGAAACAAGACTAAACAAGCTTCATAAAGATGGATATTTAAATACTTTTGAGTATAAATCTTATGCAACTTGCCAGTCTTGTATCAAAGGTAAAATGACCAAAACTTCGTTTACTGGACACGGAGAAAGAGCTACTGAGCTCTTAGGGCTCATACATAGTGATGTATGTGGGCCAATGTCTACACATGGAAGATGCGGTTTTTCTTACTTCATAACTTTTACTGATGATTTCTCAAGATTCGGTCATGTGTTTTTGATAAAGCATAAATCTGAAGCTTTCGAGAAATTCAAGGAGTACAAACTTGAAGTAGAAAACCAAACAGGAATGAGAATCAAGATACTTCGATCAGATCGAGGTGGAGAGTACTTAAGTACTGAGTTCTTGGACTTCCTAAAAGAGAATAGGATTCTCTCTCAGCTCACTCCCCCTTACACACCACAACACAACGGTATGTCAGAACGACGGATCGTACCCTATTAGATATGGTACGATCTATGATGAGTGATTCTGAGTTACCCCTCTTCTTTTGGGGGCATGTATTGGAAACTGCAGCTTTTCTGTTAAACAAAGTTCCAACCAAGACCGTGTCTACCACTCCATATGAGATATGGCATGGGAAGAGACCATCTCTTAAACGAGTTAAGATTTGGGATTGTCCGGCTTTTGTCAAAAAGCAGAATCCAGACAAACTCGAGACACGATCGGTCAAATGTAAATTTGTGGGATATCCAAAACATTCGTTTGGGTATCTTTTCTACCACAAGGAGGAACAAAAAGTGTTTTTTTTTCAGTATGCCACATTTTTAGAAAATGAGATTTTTCCAAATGATATTGATGGAAATCTGGTAGATCTAGAAGAGGTTCTAGAAACACAAGTTACAAATGATGACTTGGCTGAACCTGATGTTGTAACAGAATCTAATAAACCTCAGCCACTCCGTAGATCTGGTAGGACTTTTCGCCCACCTGAGAGATACTACGGTTTTCTTATTGGTGGTGATAGAGAAGATTGCATCGTGGATGATGATGATCCTGCTAGTTTTCATCAAGCTATCACGAGTGGTGACTCTATGAAATGGCTGGATGCCATAAGATCCGAAATGGAGTCCATGTACACCAACAAAGTATGGACTTTGGAGGATGTACCCTCCGGGATAAAAACTGTAGGCTGCAAATGGATCTTTAAAAGAAAGATCGGCGTAGATGGACAGGTGGAAACCTATAAGGCAAGGTTGGTAGCAAAAGGTTTTCGTCAAAGACCAGGTTTGGATTATGACGAGACATTCTCTCCGGTAGCCATGGTTAAATCCATTCGAATCCTACTTGCTATTGCTGCTCACTACGACTATGAAATCCGGCAGATGGATGTTAACACTGCATTTCAAAATGGTGATTTAGATGAATGCGTTTATATGGATCAGCCAAAGGGCTTCATTGATAGTGGGAGCAGCGGAAAGGCATGTAAGTTGCTTAAAGCCATTTATGGATTAAAGCAGGCATCACGGAGTTGGAACATCTGTTTTGATGATGTTATCAAAGAGTTTGATTTCATCAAAAATCCAGATGAACCTTGTATTTATAAGAAGACTGTAGGGAGATCTGTCGCATTCCTCGTATTGTACGTGGATGACATACTTCTGATAGGAAATGATATTCCTATGCTACAGTCGGTCAAATCATTCTTATCATAAAGGTTCTCCATGAAAGACCTGGGTGATGCCACGCATATATTGGGCATACGGATCTATAGGGATAGATCCAAACGGTTATTGGGATTGTCCCAAACCAAGTAAATCAACACCATCCTAAAGAGGTTTAGTATGGAAGACTCCAAGCGGGGTGCCTTACCCGCTTGCCACGGAGTCACTCTCTCCAAGGACGATTGCCCAAAGTCTGATAAAGAGAGAGCTCGCATGAACATTATACCCTATGCTTCAGTCGTAGGATCGATAATGTATGTGATGTTGCTTATGCACTTAGCGTAGTAAGCAGGTATCAGTCAAACCCAGGGGAGAATCACTGGACTGCTGTGAAGAACATTCTTAAGTACTTACGAAGGACTAAAGAATTGTTCTTGGTGTATGGTAACGGGGATCTCCAAATGGAGGCCTTTACCGATTCGAGCTTCCAGAGTGACAAGGATGACAACAAGTCTATTTAAGGGTTTGTCTATTTAAGGGTTTGCATTTACCCTCAATGGAGGGACGGTAAGTTGGAAGAGTTCCAAACAGGATACCGTTGCACACTCAATGATGGAAGCTGAGTACATTGCTGCAAATGATGCTGCCAAGGAAGCCGTCTGGATGAGGAAGTTCATTTCAGAGCTAGGAGTAGTTCCAACCATTATTGATCCAATACCTTTGTATTGTGACAATAATGGGGCTATGGCATTGGCCAAAGAGCCCAGGACCCATCAGAAGTCCAGACACATCCTGAGGCGATATCATGTGATCCGGGAGATAGTTGATCCCCACGAGATCGAGATTAAGAGAGTAGATACAAAGAACACCACTGCGGATCCGTTCACCAAGGCCCTCCCTCAACCGCAGCATGAGCGACATTTTGAGATGTTGGGTATGAGTGTCACGCCCCGCTTCCCGGTATACGGCGAAGGGGACGCGATGAGGTCCGCTACGTATATACTCAAAAGTACATACGCTAAGCGTATCTAAGCAATATAAAATAAATACACAAGAGACAAGAAATAAAAAGAACATCAACTTTTATTTATTAACATTCTTTATACAATGCATGAAAGGAAAACCAACTGAAATAAAAAGATGCCTAAACAGTGGCATAACAGGAAATGAAAAGTACAGAAAGGAAAAGTGTACAATGAAACTAAAGTGCAGAGTCTTCGGCAAACTGCTCCAAGTCTTCTTGAGATGGCCCGATCTCTGCTGTTTCCAAATCACCTGACGACATTCAAAGAAGAAAGAAACAGAATGTCGTCAGCGAACAGGTCGTTCGGTAAGCCCCGAAGGTAAGAGAAAAGTAGAATAGACATAATAAGTGTTAGATATAGTGCCCTCAGAGTCAATTATTGGATCACAGGCACGTGATTGCAATGATTGAGGGAGGACCTATGCCGGTAGGACAGTCTTACTCGAGATGATAGTATGCTATCTGGTTTATCTCTATCATCGTGTACTGTTTTAGGTGACCAGACAGGTCGCTATTACACATTGATAGAGCCCCTAGGATTCATGCTTGACTGCCAGCAGTATGAGGGCGATCATATACGTGAGAGCTGGTAATCTATAAGCACATCCTTAAAAGGTCCCTAGTCGTAGGAGTTTCGAGACAGGGCATCGATACTCCAGAGTAGACTAGTGTATACAGTCGAGACCCCGACGAGGGGCGGTGGCTGGTCTCACAAGCCACTGGTGTCAGTTGGTTCACCTAAGATGTATACAGGTGCTCATTGGGTTATGAGTACACCGGACAGGACTCGCCGGGAACATGCTAGTTGGTCTTATACTTGACGTCAGATGGCAGTTCCCTGGTGACATGTGTACAGGTTAGTTCATCGACCTAAGGATCGTCATTTGTCTCGTGTGAGTTCCCACTGTACTTTGATTACTACCCTACCACGCTCAAAGGAGACGTGCAAACAGGTTTTAATTGGGTACAGTCCCGAGCCACATGGAGGCAGTGAGTGAATCTTCAGGGGTTCGTCTCTCCCGGTATTGGGGGTGAGGTCGCGATGTGTCTAGGAGAGCCATTACATAAAGCCCTCGGCTGAGGCAGGAGATTTACTGGTAGGTATTCCAGTAGTATCTCAGGGTGTTCTGGGCTACACTCCGACACGACTTGTACCGCTTTTGGGGGTCTGACTTTTACCAACCCCCTAGGCCCGCCATGCGATGCTCATAGATGAACGGACCGGACTGTACGGATATTGTCACTGACAGGCTCAGTAGGGTGTCAGGATGAGTTCACTCACAGATGTCCCTTTTGGTCAATAGCTGGTGGCCCGTCACGTATGGCTAATACCTCTGACGTGCTAGTGGTTAAATCCATAGCCATAGTATTGACGAGTCTTTAGAGTCCCCCACATTCAGTTGCTCAAGTTTTCGGGCGAAACGCTGTAGAGGCCGTATGGAGATATGCAGGGTTCGATCAGATACGTGCGGTACTGCACGGATCAGGATCGGACGGTTAATACTAGCGGGCTTTGTTTTAAGCCGGATCCTAGTATTGTACAGTGTAGATTTTGTCTCATTGCATTTGTATTCGATCGGAATACAAATGCGGGTGTGTATACACAGTATCGGGGTTTTCTTGTAATTTATTACGGGACCAGTTTTCTGGAGTTGGCAGTTTGTTTTCCGTTTCGGCCATATTTATTTGTATCTTTCATTGGCTGAAAAATGGTGGAGGAGGGCTTATTTGCATTTGTGCAAATAAGCATTTGTGGAGGGTGTTATTTGCATCTTGTAGTGTCAAGATGGTTGCACCATCCCTTGACCATTTGACCTCTTCTTCTTATGATTGCTTGACTTTTTGGAGCAATCATGGTTGTTGATGGAGTGTGGATTTGTTGGTGATCATTCTTCTTGTCATGATCACATATCATTCCTCTCACTTGCATTATTGTGGGGCTCCCCTCATTTTTGATACACACTCTCCTCTCATACTCTCTCTCCCTACCTCTTATAGCCGTTCAAGCATGGAGAGGGGCTGCCCATATTTTTGGTGTGGGAATTTTTGCTCTTTTCATGGTACAAAAATTCCCAAGTCCATCCACAAAAGCTTACATCTCAATCCTCCACCAAAGGCAACTTCCAATACCCCAAAATGAGACATAGCACTCTACACTATATTCTACAGCAAATCTTGGGCACGTCGACTCGCCAGCTTCGTGCCCGAGTTGCCTTGGTATAGAGGTAGGAGCCCGTAAAAGAAGCCGGCGACATGGTGCCCTTCCGGCGACATGGTGGAGACCGGACATTCCGCGGGAGATCGGGACGACGACGAGAAGACCGGAGGACTCGGATCACTCGGTATATCTCTTTTCCCATCTTGTAGTTAGCTAGGATTAGTTTAATGGCCCGATCCGGGTTTATAGTGCGCGGTGGTGCCGGTTTGAAAAGTTAAACTAAATCACCGCTTCCGTATTCCGGCGTCGGTTTGACGGCCGGGGCGCCGCCGTGCACTTACAGTGGTATCAGAGCCTCGCCATTAACATAGCCTAGTTTTGTCTTATGTGTTTTACATTTCCGATCGAACAAAAATTCCAAAACCGCGTTTTCATGTACAATAAGTTTCTGTCGAAATTTTTTTGTCTCCAAAAATTTTTCAGGGTGTTGCAGAGTGATGTGCAGAGAAAGATAAGACATCTGTGAAAATTTGATGAACTGATACAGTAGGATGACCGCGGAACCGGCCAAACCACCCTTCTGGCCACGGTTCCGCCGCAGTTCAGTGTCTTCAGTGCACCATTTTTGCACAGTAATCTTTTTACAGGGAAAATAGGGGTTTTGGAATATTTATTTTTGGGCCCAGAATTTCTTTAACTGCTACAGTAATGCTTGGGGCCCACTTGGTAAATTTAATCGATCGGATATTTTAAACACATTAGTTCACAGTATTTACATCATATCTGCGACCGTGAATGTCACTTGATCGGTAAATCCTGTCTAACTGCTATAGCCCGGTTAGACGGATTTGCGAACGTGACCTTCACGTTGATGTTCTGTGTATTGCTGTGATGTTGTGGATCGGTCGTGGGGATAGCCTGGCTGCAGTGGTAGTACAGTTTTGTTGTATTATGTACATTTGATATTGCGGGGCGAGCGTCCGACATGTGGACTACCGTCACTGCCTGTTTGTATTATTCTTTTGGGGCACGACCAGGTTGCGGTCGATGTACCCATTGTATGTATATTTTACTTTCTGTACTAGGATTGCCCCGCGGAGGGGTGCACGGATAGCCGGGTTCTAGAGGGAAATGAGCCCGCATCTCATGGCATTGAGACGAAGGGGGCTTCACTCTAGAATTGGAGGGCTATTCGCCGCACTCGTAGGGGGTACAGGTTGACCCAGGAGGGGTGCCCAAGTTACCGGATTCCGTGAAGTGCTGGGTGGTCCATTCACGTTGCTGAAGGGGGCTGCCTCGCTTCAGGTTTTGGCGGGTAACTTGCCGCGCCCGTAGGGGTCTAGGATTTCATTGCACAGGCTATCCATACGACCAGGGGAACGTCGGGTTTCAGCGGCTCTGTGAAACCCGGGGATCCCAGATATCTGTATTGTTCTGTGATACTGTATATTTCTGTGATGTTGCATTTTATCACGCCTTGAGCGAAAATTATATATTGATATATATATATTAGTAGATGTTGTATATATTTTGCATCCGCGCTAGTCCAGTCCCCGCTCTGTCGTTAGTTAGCTAACCTAACGGGTAATGACGGGACCCAGTGGCGAATGCGGATGGCATATACGTACGTCATTATTTTCGTTCTTTATTGGTGTGATCAATTGATGGTACTGCGTTGATTCGGATCAATGCAAGTTAAAAACAAACCTAATCTGATGTTGTTGGAACACTTTTCAAAAAGCTGTTATTGCAAGGAAGTTCACTTTTGTTTTGCACAGTGGTATTCAGTTGGAATATCCTGCTCCTCAGTCGACGAGGCAAGGGCCGAGATCCCTTCACCGGGAGTGACCCCTTGGACAAAAGTTTGCATCAGGGCAATAACTTCACTATAGCCGATTACTTTTGCTTTGCATCGTGGTATTCAGTTGGAATATCCTGCACCTCATTCTACGGGGAAAAAGCCGAGATCCCTTCACCGGGAGTGACCTCTTTAGCAAAGGTTTTCGTCACTATATTTTTAAAAAAAGCTATCCGGTTCCTTCAACGATATCAAGTTCATTACGTTAAAGGTTTTCGCCAGAAACCATTCGTAGCCCTCCATCATTTCGGTTAAATATTCGGTAGTATTCAAGCTATGTATTTTGACCTCACGCCAAGGCATAGTGATTGGTATCTGCCGGATATTTAGCTGTTGCATAGATAGATGCGTTGGTTTGGGACAGTCGTACTACTATTTTGGCCTACGTCAAGGGTATGTATGGGTGGGTTCAAATTAACCTGGACAATGATGGGTAGAACTTGACATGTGACTTATGATATTTTGACCTCACGCCAAGGTCATAAGAGCATGGGGCATAAATCACATCGAGAGTTTCAAAAGAAACTGAAACTTGCCAGATATGCGCATACCTTCTGGAGTATGATAGCGTGAGCGGATTCCGTCACATTATTATGCGGTGATAGTTAGATCCCGATTCCCACTGATGAGTTGGTTTACTCCTCGGGACATCCCGACTAATTCTTCTTTTAGGTTTGGAGGAGAATTTGAGGTTACAGTGGGAGGTTTCCTGATTAGATAAATTGGTAACCATTCTGATCTAGGTTAGAATGCACGCTGAGTGTTTCTTTCCTCTCTCTCTTTGGCAGCGACCATTGACCCGACCCTAAGACTATGACTCAGTGACCAAGTTGACCGAACCTTCTTAAACACTGGCTTTTGGATTATCAGGGTTGCAAACCTCATTGCCACTCCTACTTTTACCCTTTTCTCCAGGACACCCCGTATTACTACGAATGTCCACTTCCATTGGACAAAACCATCGTATGGTTATATACGAACTCGAAGTGATTTATTCGAGGATGGTTTCAGGTTCTGGAGAAAACGAATAGAACTATTCAGTTGTCTTTTCCTCTTACCTTCTCTCAGGTTGCGAGTGCCGCTTAGATTAGGGGATAGTACACCCATTAAGCAAATTGGACAGTCTTCTTCCAAACCATAGGCAGGTGCCGACCGGTAGGGAATTAAGAAAACCAATTAGCCTAAACGGTGTACAGAAGGTATTAAGTTAAGACAAAGAAAGGGATTGGAAGGAGGGCAAAGTAAATTGCGACTGATATTCATGACCAAACCAAGTATTTCATTACCACTCCCACTTCACCTTTGTATTTCTCCAGGACACTCCGTATCACTACGAAGATCCACAGATATTTGGATACTCCATCGTATGGTTATATACGAACTCGAAAGGAACTTGTTCCAGTTCGGGGATGGATTCTGGTTCAGGAGAAATAGGAATAAGGTTTATTCGGTTGTCTTTTATCTTCACCTTCTCTCGCATTGCGAGTGCTCCTAGGACTAGGACAGTACACCCATTATACTTATTGGATAGTCTTCTTCCAAACCATAGGCTGGTGCCGAACGGTAGGGAGGGAAGAAAACCATTTGGCCTAAAGGGGTGTGCAGAAGGTAATGACTAAAAACATATAAAGGGATTTGGAGAGGTGGCAAAGAATTACACGGTTATAGTCGTGAATCTGGATAATGGAAGAGGTATTACTAGGAATACCAGGATACCCCATCGAAACATTTCAATGTTTCAGTTTCACTGTGTACTGTTAAACGAAAACTGATTTCCCGATTAGATACTTACTCCAGGGTATGTATTTACCAGGTATGATTCTCACATCTGTATGGTTTTACAGATGATGAGTGGGAGTAAGTTATTGGGAATTAGGTGATCATCCTCATTATATCGGGATTCGTTGTAATCGGTGATATTTGAGGAATTCACCTGGGTTGTTTGCCGGACAGCAAATATTTGGTTTTGAATATCCGCTGTTATGCACAAATTTCAAATTGATATATCTGTACATCTATTTTTATAGAGTGAGATGTACCTTTTTGAAATTATGTCTATGACATTTACCTATATCAGTTGATGGTTAGGTAAGGAGCATTAAACAACGGTGTAATTCTTCTTAACCATAAGTACAGTTTTCAACCTTCGACACACAAGGAATGAGTTATTAGACTCAAGGGACTTATACAGAGGATTGTATATTGTCCAGTGTCCATTGAGTACAAAGGGGTTGGTTCTCGTACTATATTCGGTTTACTTATGACTTCTCTAGTGTTTAGACAAGTGTTTCATAGAAACGCAAGGTCCGAATTTTGAGAAGTTATAGGTATTTGAATAAAGTAGAGAACCAGGTGTTGCAAGTATCGGGATTCTTCAAGTTGATCGAAGATGTAGATACTTGTGTAGGGTATTCAGTTGATAGTAATGATTAAGAGAACTTGCTTCTCTTTCAGGTTACTCATAATTGGAAGCATTCCTAAGTTGAGTAACGCTGATCGGTCTCCTTCCATTTAGTTGACATGCACTGGAGACAGCTGCATGATTTGAATCTGGTTCAATTAAATCAGTGCCTCTGTTTCTATTTTGGATATAGAACAGTTCATATCTTAACGATGTTAAGGTACGGGGAGTTGTCTGGCTTATGCTTAAAACCAGACCCTGGATAACTCAAGGCGCATTTCTGTAATGGCTGTTTGTGGGTTGACCCAGGCTATGACGAGGGTTGACTTTCTACCATCTGGAAGATTAATAGTGATATTGTTCTTGACTCGCCACAGTTTTAATAAAAATGGATTTTTTCAGAAAACAGTAGTAGGAGTATGGTAGAACTGGAAGTGATTCCAGAACCGCAAACGATTACTGAAGATTTGATAAAGAACCTAAAGATTCAATCTGGTTTGATATTCCATTGGCCACTCCGCAGATACGGTGGGTAACCTCAGGCACCCGAGAGGTACTCCGGTAGCCTCAAGGACGGTGACAGGGAGGTTCTTGTTTACCCAGACTTGCCATTGCTGTTGTTCCAGACCGTGAGACCCGGCAGGAGGATGAGTATAGCATCGTTCTAAACTAGCTTTGGAAGTGTACGTCTATATGACTCTGCCAGAGGGTTGTCGTGGTCAGTGGGAGCAGCGGAAGCATTGGTGGACAAATGGCTTATGTCTATTTTTATACTAAAGCAGATGTAGCGGAGATAGATCATCTATTTCTGACATGACAGTCATAGGTTTGATTTCATCAGAATAGGGGATGGATCTGTTAAGAAGGTAGTCGAGTGTGATGTCCTGGTATTTGGATGACATACACAGAGTAGGAAGTGATATTCCTATACTACGATCGGTTATACTTTGGTCGTCACATAGTAGTTTCTCTACATGGGACTTGGACATTATATAAGACATACTGGTTACTAGATCTATGGTTTTAGATCTAGATTTAGGTGGTTTCCTAATTAAGGGTACTTAGACAGCATTCTAAGAGTATTTAGAATGGACGACTCCTGGAATGGTAGTGTACCTGCAGGTGGTGGAGTCACCCTCTCTAAAGGTGTCTTACAGACTAAAGGGGAGAGGGATGTGCATGATTGGCATATCACTTGTTTAGGCAATTGAGTCAATCATGAGATGTCAAGTACCACACCAGATGTTGTTTTTGCACTAGATGCAATAAGTTGACATTGATCCAATCCTGGAGAAACCGTCGGAAGCAGTTTTAGAACATAAGTGGATGTTCTAAGGATATGATAACGACAGCCTCATTCGGGAGACAGTTATGATTCCAGGCTTCCAAGGTGACTTGGACGATAAGGAGATTGTCAGAGTTATAGTTTTCCCTCTGACGAGGGGCAGTATTTTGGGCAGGTGATCCAAGCAGATACTGAGAGAGGCATGGCGCAGGATACTGATTGAGTTCAGTTGACGATACAGTCTAAGAAGTTTGGATTTGGAGTTCATTTATGAACTAGGTCCCATCAGACATCCAGACACATTCTAAGACAGGTATTGCTCATTTCGGGAGATGGGTTTCTCCGCGAACTTGAGATTTAGAGAGACATAGAAAGAAACATCAAAGCGGATCCACTCACTGAGGCTATTCCTCGAACGCAATAGTTTCGCAAATGAGGTTTGTGAGACTGACTAGTGGAGGAGTTGGGTGTTCGGTATCACACGGGCTGTGAGTATGCGACATCGCAATAATTAGCCTTGAGTGCAAGTGGGAGATTGTTGGATATAGTGCCCTCAGAGTCAATTATTCGATCACAGGCACGTGATTGCAATGATTGAGGGAGGACCTATGCCGGTAGGACAGTCTTACTCGAGATGATAGTATGCTATCTGGTTTATCTCTATCATCGTGTACTGCTTTAGGTGACCAGACAGGTCGCTATTACACGTTGATAGAGCCCCTAGGATTCATGCTTGACTGCCAGTAGTATGAGGGCGATCATATACGTGGGAGCTGGTAGTCTATAAGCACATCCTTAAAAGGTCCCTAGTCGTGGGAGTTTCGAGACAGGGCATCGATACCCCGACGAGGGTATACAGTCGAGACCCCGACGAGGGGCGGTGGCCGGTCTCACAAGCCACTGGTGTCAGTTGGTTCACCTAAGATGTATACAGGTGCTCATTGGGTTATGAGTACACCGGACAGGACTCGCCGGGAACATGCTAGTTGGTCTTATACCTGACGTCAGATGGCAGTTCCCTGGTGACATGTGTACAGGTTAGTTCATCGACCTGAGGATTGTCATTTGTCTCATGTGAGTTCCTACTGTACTTTGATTACTACCTTACCACGCTTAAAGGAGACGTGCAAACAGGTTTTAGTTGGGTACAGTCCCGAGCCACATGGAGGCAGTGAGCGGATCTTCAGGGGTTCGTCTCTCCCGATATTGGGGGTGAGGTCGCGCTGTGTCTAGGAGAGCCATTACATAAAGCCCTCGGCCGAGGCAGGAGATTTACTGGTAGGTATTCCAGTAGTATCTCAGGGTGTTCTGGGCTACACTCCGACACGACTTGTGCCGCTTTTGGGGGTCTGACTTTTACCAACCCCCTAGGCCTTCCATGCGATGCTCATAGACGAACGGACCGGACTGTACGGATATTGTCACTGACAGGCTCAGTAGGGTGTCAGGATGAGTTCGCTCACAGACGTCCCTTTTGGTCAATAGCTGGTGGCCCGTCACGTATGGCTAATACCTCTGACGTGCTAGTGGTTAAATCCACAGCCATAGTATTGTCGAGTCTTTAGAGTCCCCCACATTCAGTTGCTCAAGTTTTCGGGCGAAACGCTGTAGAGGCCGTATGGAGATATGGCAGGGTTCGATCAGATACGTGCGGTATTGCACGGATCAGGATCGGACGGTTAATACTAGCGGGCTTTGTTTTAAGCCGGATCCTAGTATTGTACAGTGTAGATTTTGTCTCATTGCATTTGTATTCGGTCGGAATACAAATGCGGGTGTGTATACACAGTATCGGGGTTTTCCTGTAATTTATTACGGGACCAGTTTTCTGGAGTTGCCAGTTTGTTTTCCGTTTCGGCTATATTTATTTGTATCTTTCATTGGCTGAAAAATGGTGGAGGAGGGCTTATTTGCATTTGTCCAAATAAGCATTTGTGGAGGGTGTTATTTGCATCTTATAGTATCATGATGGTTGCACCATCCTTTGACCATTTGACCTCTTCTTCTTATGATTGCTTGACTTTTTGGAGCAATCATGGTTGTTGATGGAGTGTGGATTTGTTGGTGATCATTCTTCTTGTCATGATCACATATCATTCCTCTCACTTGCATTATTATGGGGCTCCCCTCATTTTTGATACACACTCTCCTCTCATACTCTCTCTCCTTACCTCTTATGGCCGGCCAAGCATGGAGAGGGGCTGCCCATATTTTTGGTGTGGGAATTTTTGCTCTTTTCAAGGTACAAAAATTCCCAAGTCCATCCACAAAAGCTACATCTCAATCCTCCACCAAAGGCAACTTCCAATACCCCAAAATGAGACATAGCACTCTACACTATATTCTACAGAAAATCTTGGGCACGTCGACTCGCCAGCTTCGTACCCGAGTTGCCTCGGTATAGAGGTGGGAGCCCGCAAAAGAAGCCGGCGACGTGGTGCCCTTCCGGCGACATGGTGGAGACCGGACATTCCGCGGGAGATCGTGACGACGACGAGAAGACCGGAGGACTCGGATCACTCGGTATATCTCTCTTCCCATCTTGTAGTTAGCTAGGACTATTTTAATGGCCCGATCCGGGTTTATAGTGCGCGGTGGTGCCGGTTTGAAAAGTTAAAGTAAATCACCGCTTCCGCATTCCGGCGTCGGTTTGACGGCCGGGGCGCCGCCGTGCACTTACAATAAGAAGATATCTTTTAAAGTTGTATAATATTGTTGTAATGTTGTGTTAACGCTGTTGTTTGTAGCTTGGTACAGAAAGATGCCAGTGTATACGAGGGGGGTCTCTATATGCTAGAGACCAGGGCAAACAGAATGTACAAGGAACTGTTAAGCCACTGTACAACAACAACGGAATATAGGTTAGGTGTCTTAATCTGACCACCTCGTGCCACCTTTAACACCTTCCGTACCAATCTACCCCTTAAACCCCGCGATGTCTTGTTTGTATTGTTATCTTGTAAATTGTATTGGTTGTAAGATTGATTGACTGACCGACCGAAACCATGATATCAGGAAACGGTTGTAACTGTATAGTCATGTAAATAGAATAACTGAGAAACATGTAAAAGGAATATATCCATGGTTCGCTTCAGTCAAGTTGTATAAATTAATAACTGAATTCATGGGTTCATGTGTTCATATTGAATTGGAATCTTGTAGATTATCGATTGACTTGAATCATATTCAAGTCAAACTAATCAGACTCAAACCCGAGTCGGACAATCAGAAATGTGAATCGAAGTCTTATAATTGTTAGAGTCCTTAGTGTAATTTATAAAACTTGAGGGGGTTTTATGTAAAAACACTTTTATATACTTTTCAAAATACACCTCAAGTATTTATTATTCGTCTTTAGAATTGTAATGAGGGTGGATTTTATATTGCGACATTTCTAGTGAAAATATCCTAGTTTTTATAAATAAAGGTATTTATCTATAATATTGATTTATTTGAAGTTCATGGTATTTTAGTGTAAAATTTATTCCTGTGATTTTTAGAAAAAGGTGGAAAAATTTATATTATAATAAAATAGATATTTAAACGATAAATATACATATATTTATACAACAATAATTTTAATAAATATTTTATATTCCAAAAATTCATTTTCTTAAGATGTCGTATTTTAAACCTATCGAGACCGAATGCTCCTTGCGGAGGTCTGAATCTCGCACTACTAAGCCCGAGGATGTGCGATAATCTGCACCATCCTGAACGGGTTCCCCAAAAATGGGTTGTAGCGGCACTTTGCAAAGATTGTAAAAAACTAATCCTTTAGAAAACGGTTTTATAAAGTAAAAGGTATTTATTTGCAAAGGTAAATTTTCCGTATTTTAAATTCTAGGGTTTCCAAAGTCAACTAGCCTATTTCTAAATGGTCTAAACGACAAGTCATTAGATGCCTCAAATCGCCTCTTCACCGCCAATTGTGGCCTACAAATGAGGAAATGAGGGATAATCACCGTGAGACGGGCCTTTTAAAGTTACCTCTCTCACTTGCCTAGCCTAGACACCACAAAGTCAGGTTTAGATAAACGATCGATGTCCACAACTTATCGTGTTTTCCTAATAAGAGATATTTATTTAAAAGTGTATCAAAGCTAAAACTTTTAGAAATGATTTTATTAAGAATATGGTATTTAAATGAAAGTATTGTTTTATCGTATTCTAAGTTTTTGATGATATCGTTTTAGGTTGTATATGCGTGTGTGTGGAGGTAGGTCATTACCTCGTACTCTACTTTAAATGTATAGCAAAGTTAAGGGGTTAAATGTGAAATCGAAACATTATGGTATTTAAGTGAAAAATACGATAACTTGGAAAAGCTATCATTTCATGTGATGAAACTTGTTCAAATTGTTTGTTAAATGTTTAATAGTCAACATAAGGATGTTTAAGCATGAATGTATTGGTGAGAAGAGAAATTTTATAGAAAACCGAATCGGAAATCGGGTTTGTTCCGATTCCGTCGGGTTTTGTAATTTCGTATTTTAGAGAATAAGAAAGAGAGATAGAATGGGACTTACGAGTTTCGATTAAGCAAAGGAGTGAAGGAGGACTAGAGAGGTTGTCGAGGCATTGCTTCATCGCCGGTTGTTCCTAAAAACGTTGCCGGAATTTCCGCCGGAATTTCGTCGGAGCTTCGCCGCGAACTTGTTTTCAAAGTACATAACTCTTGAGAAGATTTTGAGAGAGTGAGCTTAGGGTTTTAGGATGAGAGGGTGGAGAGTAAGGGGTGTATTTATAGGGTAGGCTAGGGGTAGGGTAGGTAATGGGTTTTTGATAAAAAATATTGTAAAATGTGTGAAAAAAATCGTTAAAATGGATTAATTAGGGTATAACTCACTTTCTGAAACCGATATCATAATTTAGAGTATCCAGGGAGTTTCAGAAGGCGAAGAGGCACAATACCCCAGTTGGAGACTCGGCCGTCCGGCCGAGTCCGTTCGGCAGCGCCGGCCCGAGTCGGCTGGTCCGCCGGCCGACTCGGCCGAGTCGGGCCTAGTCGGGGTTCCAGGGGGTGGGGGGTCGTCAGATGTGGCTCCTGGTATTTTTAGTTTTTCAGGTGAAGTTCAAGTTTTGGAAGTTACGGTGTCTGGACTGTTGGGTTTCTTAAGAATTTAAAACAAAAACAATATAAAAATAATGTGGGGCAGGGGATTTGAACTTTGGTGGCTTGGATCAGCAGTGCAAGGTATTACCAATGAGCTACAAGCTCCTTCTTGTAATTAAATTGCTAATTAATTACTTAAGTCTTGTGCTCAGGCAATAAATACTCCTTTATGGATTTTTGAAAAATTAATTTAAAATTTTGTATAGGAAAAAGTGTATAAGAAAATTAGGGTTGTTACATTCTACCCTCCTAATAAAAATTTCATCCTCGAAATTCGTAAAAGAAAAGTGTAACATTTCAAGGAAGTTTGGTGACTGCAGTATAGATAGTGTATAGAAGTGATACGATGGTGAAAAAGGCTTACCGGTGTTACCTTGACCTACAGTCTCGGCTTCTACGGCTTCTAATGTGAATGTCTGTCGCCGTGGTACATTCCTTCTACCTGGAGGCACATTTTGTCTTTGAGGCTTGTTTCTCTGCCCTCGAGGCATGTCCCTCATTGCTTGTTGGAATTGGCGAGTAGGCTGTGCAGGTGGTGGAGCAGGTAGTGCAGGACGAGTTGCAGGAGCCTGGATAGCTGGCCGCTGCGGGTAGTTGGTGTGTGTGTGAGCTGAGTTGTATCTATATGGATAGGTCTTGTGATTGGACGCGCCACAAACTAGGAACAGGCTTTTTGCGCGCCTACTGTCCTTTATCAAATGTCCATCTCTCTTGCAATGGAAACATAAATGTGGTCTTGGCTAGTGATTGGGTTCTTCAGTTCTCCTGGGTTCGAACGTTGGCCTGGAAGAGGCTCCTCCTGCCATTTGAGTGGCAGGGCATTTTAAACCGGCAGATTGAGGTCTGCCCCTCGCCTTTATCACCGCCTCATAACTGCGGGCAGCTTCCAAAGCATCTTCATGTGTCAGAAATTTCCCTGTGGCTAGAGCAGCCTGAATCTCTGTGTCCAAACCTTGTTGAAAGCGACGGGCTCTGATCTCGTCAGTCGGTATCAAGTGTGTCGCGAATCGGTTTAAGAATTGTGTTAGCTGTGATTTTTAAAAATTGAACTGTTGTGACATATCTTACCGGCTTAGCATGGTGAATTCAGCGTCGTACTCATCTACTGATTTGTCCCACATCGATCCTTGTTGTAGATGAATGAACTACTGCTCCATGGCAAACCTGGCAGTCATAGGGAAGTATTTAGCATTGAACATCTCGCGAAAAGTCTTCCATTCAATAGGCTGTACAAGACAGCTTTCATCCGTCTTCCACCAGTTGCGAGGATTGCCCGTGAGCTGTAGTTTCGCCACACGGACCCAAGCTATGTCTGGCACTTGTGCTGCTGCCAGATCATCTTCTATACTTTGTGCCCATTCTTCAGCTTCAAGAGGGCTTCCTTTTCCGGAGACCTGCTTCAGATGTAAAGCCCTGAATTGTTTTACCCCCGGTGCGTCAGTCTCGAGACGGTTCAGGAGTTGTTGATGTCCCTCAAGAAGGCTGCAGATCGCCTCAAGTAGCACTGTTTGCTCGGTCGGTGGCTCAGGAACAGCAGGTGTGAGGGGTAGTGCTGGAGGTGTGTTGTTGACGTTGGTGCTGGTGTTGTTCGGGGAATCCATAACCTTGAAGAAAAATTTTGGTTAAGACAGATTCAAGTACATGAAATGATAAGATTCAAGAAATATGGAATTGCAAGATTCAAGGAACATGAATTGTAAATAATGTTTTAGTTGCTGGTTCTTGTGTTATATTGCTTAGGTTGTTCACGCAGAACAGAACTGCATGATAAGGTTTCATACAGCTCTGACCTGCATGGGCCACCAACAAAACCTGTCACGCCCCGCTTTCCGGTATACGGCGAAAGGGATGCGACAAGGTCCGCTACGTATATACTCAGAAGTACATACGCTAAGCGTATCTAAGCAATATATAATAAACACAAGAGACAAGAAATAAAAAGAACAGCAACTTTTATTTATTAACATTCTTTATACAATGCATGAAAGAAAATACAACTGAAATAAAAAGATGCCTAAATAGTGGCATAACAGGAAATGAAAAGTACAGAAAGGAAATGTGTATAATGAAACTAAAGCACAGGTTCTTCGGCAAACTGCTCCAAGTCTTCTTGAGATGGGTCGATCTCTGCCGGGTCCAAATCACCTGACGACATTTAAAGAAGAAAGAAACAGAATGTCGTCAGCGAACAGGTCGCTCGGTAAGTTCCAAAGGTAAGAGGAAAGTAGAATAGACAGAATAAGAAGATATCTTTTAAAGTTATATAATATTGTTGTAATATTGTGTTAACGCTGTTGTTTGTAGCTTGGTACAGAAGGATGCCAGTGTATACGAGGGGGGTCTCTATATGGTAGAGACCAGGGCAAACGGAATGTACAAGGAACCGTTAAGCCACGGTACAACAGCATCGGAATATAGGTTAGGTGTCTTAATCTGACCACCTCGTGCCACCTTTAACACCTTCCGTACCAATCTACCCCTTAAACCCCGCGATGTCTTGTTTGTATTGTTATCTTGTAAATTGTATTGGTTGTAAGATTGATTGACTGACTGACCGAAACCATGATATCAAGAAACAGTTGTAACCGTAGATTCATGTAAATGGAATAACTGAGAATCATGTAAAAGGAATATATCCATGGTTCGGTTCAGTCAAGTTGTATAAATTAATAATTGAATTCATGGCTTCATGTGTTCATATTGAATTGGAATCTTGTAGATTATAGATTGACTTGAATCATATTCAAGTCAGACTAATCAGACTCAAACCCGAGTCGGACAATCAGTAATGTGAATCGAAGTCTTATAATTGCTAGGGTCCTTAGGGTAATTTATAAAACTTGAGGGGGTTTTATGTAAAAACACTTTTATATACTTTTCAAAATACACCTCAAGTATTTTTTATTATTCTTTAGAACTGTAATGAGGGTGGATTTTATATTGCGACATTTCTAGTGAAAATATTCTAGTTTTTATAAATAAAGGTATTTATCTATAATATTGATTTATTTGAAGTTCATGGTATTTTGGTGTAAAATTTATTCTTGTGATTTTTAGAAAAAGATGGAAAATTTATATTATAATAAAATAGATATTTAAATGATAAATATACATATATTTATACAACAATAATTTTAATAAATATTTTATATTCCAAAAATCTCATTTTCTTAAGATGTCGTATTTTAAACCTATCGAGACCGAATGCTCCTTGCGGAGGTCTGAATCTCGCACTATTAAGCCTGAGGATGTGCGATAATCCACACCATCCTGAACGGATTCCCCAAAAATGGGTTGTAGCGGCGCTTTGCAAAGATTGTAAAATACTAATCCTTTAGAAAACGGGTGTATAAAGTAAAAGCTATTTATTTGCAAAGGTGTAAATTTTCCGTATTTTAAATTCTAGGGTTTCCTAAGTCAACTAGCCTATTTCTAAACGGTCTAAACGAAAAGTCGTTAGATGCCTCAAATCGCCTCTTCACCGCCAATTGTTGCTAGGTAAGTACAAATGAGAAAAGGAGGGATCCGCTCACGAATCACCGTGAGACGAGCCTTTTAAAGTTACCTTTCTCACTTGCCTAGCCTAGACACCACAAAGTCAGGTTTAGATAAACGATCGATGTCCACAACTTATCGTGTTTTCCTAATAAGAGCTATTTATTTAAAAGTGTATCAAAGCTAAAACTTTTAGAAATGATTTTATTCAGAATATGGTATTTAAATGAAAGTATTGTTTTATCGTATTCTAAGTTTTTTATGATATCGTTTTATGTTGTATATGCGTGTGTGTAGAGATAGGTCATTACCTCGTGCTCTACTTTAAATGTATAGCAAAGTTAAGGGGTTAAATGTGAAATCAAAATATTGTGGTATTTAAGTGAAAAATACGATAAATTGGAAAGGCTATCATTTCATGTGATGAAACTTGTTCAAATTGTTTGTTAAACGTTTAATAGTCAATATAAGGATGTTTAAGCATGAATGTATTTGTGAGAAGTGAAATTTTATAGAAAACTGAATCGGAAATCGGGTTTGTTCCGATTCCGTCGGGTTTTGTAATTTCGTACTTTAGAGAATAAGAAAGAGAGATAGAATGGGACTTACGGGTTCCGATTAAGCAAAGGAGTGAATGGGGGACTAGAAGGGTTGCCGAGGCGTTGCTTCGTCACCGGTTGTTCTTAAAAACATCGTCGGAATTTCGTCGGAGGTTCGCCGCGAACTTGTTTTCAAAGTACACAACCCTTGAGAAGATTTTGAGAGAGTGAGCTTAGGGTTTTGGGATGAGAGGGTAGAGGGTAAGGGGTGTATTTATATGGTAGGCTAGGGGTAGGGTAGGTGAAGGGTTTTTGATAAAAAAATATTGTAAAATGTGTGAAAAAAAATCATTAAAATGGATTAATTAGGGTATAACTCACTTTCTGAAACCGATCCCATAATTTAGAGTATCCAGGGAGTTTCAGAAGGCGAAGTGGAACAAAACCCCAGTTGGAGACTCGGCCGTCCGGCCGAGTCCGGCCGACGGCGCCGGCCCGAGTCGGGGTTCCATTAGGTGGGGGGTTGTCAGATGTGGCTCCTGGTATTTTTAGGTTTTCAGGTGAAGTTCTAGTTTTGGAAGTTACGCTGTGTGGACTGTTGGGCTTCTTAAGAATTTAAAACAATAACAATATAAAAATAATGTGGGGCAGGGGATTTGAACTCTGGTGGCTTGGTTCAGCAGTGCAAGGTATTACCAATGAGCTACAAGCTCCTTCTTGTAATTAAATTGCTAATTAATTATTTAAGTCTTGTGCTCAGGCAATAAATACCCCTTTATGGATTTTTTAAAAATTAATTTAAAAATTTGTATAGGAAAAAGTGTATAAGAAAATTAGGGTTGTTATAATGAGATACGCCAATAATTGGCCTAAGTGCAAGTGAGAGATTGTTGGATATATGTATGCCCTAGAGGCCATTATAGGATAGTATATGTACTGATGTGTGTGTGTGTGTGTGTCTATATATATATTCAGAGGACAGTCTTGCTCGACATGATATTATGCTATCTGGTTTCTCTTTATCATATGTTCACTTGATCATGTTTTTACTCATTTGGTACATGTTGATAAAGCCCTAAGGATATTGGCTTGACTACTGGGATTATGATAAGGATCATATTAGTGGGACACCTGTAGTTTATAAGCATATCTTTAAAAAGTTCTTAGTCGTGGGTATATCGAGACAGGGCATCGATATTCCAGTGTAGACTAGCGTATACCATTCTTGTTCCATATGATGGGTGATGGATGATCCCATATCCATCTGGTGTGGTGACACCAAAAATTGTATGCGGGTGCTCAGTGAGACTGGGTAAACTGAACGGACTCACCGAGAACTCCTATGTGGTGTTATATCATACGTCGGATAGCAGTTCTCAGGTGACACTGGTAGAGGTTAGTCTGTAGACCCGAGATCGCCATAGAGGCTTGTGTGTCCTCCCACTGTATCTTGATCTCCACCCTACTACGGCTCTACTGAGCCGTACAAACAGGTGGATTTTGGGTACAGTCCGGAGGCATATGGAGGAAATGAGCGATAGGAGGGGTTTCGTCTCTCCCGGTATTGGGGGTTGATGCTGTGCTGTGCACGATTGGCTATAACAGGAAGTCCCTGGCCAGGGCTGTTGAGATATTACTGATAAGTGTTATCAGTAGTTTCTTGATCTGTTGTAGACCATATACCGGCATGACTTATTGAGTTATTGGGGTCGACGATTCCATCCCTAGACTCGATATGCAGCATATCTGACGAAGAGACCGGACTGTACGGTAAGTGTTGCCAGTTGGATTGAAGGGAGTTTTGACAGGTTTGCTTGTTCTTTTTCTGATCGCTCAATACCCGGGTGGCCGTTACGTTTAGCTGACCGCTTACGGCTTGTAGGTGTTTGATATGATCATCACCTACTGCCGGTGTATTGACGAGTCTTAGAGTCCCACACAGAAGTTTCCTAGCTCAGGAAAAACGATATGGTGTGCATATGAGATATGCGCGTGAGCTCGATTAAATACGTGTATGAGATACCGTATGTTAATCGGGTTTTTACTATTGGTCGGGTCGTATGTGATATGACCGGTTTATTAAATCAAATGTTGTTTAATAATGACTTTTAGCTCACTTTTATTAAACCCTTTTCTTTTGATGAATGCATGCATGTATATATGCATGATGATGTGCATACACACACACATACATGCATATATATCATGGTTGTTGATATATTGAAGATGGCAATGCAAGACTCACATGGTTCATATTAATATATAGTTTTTGTTTTAAGTTAAAAGATAAAGGAAATTAACTAATGACTCATTTCTTTACAAATGACTCATAGTTTCCACACACTTCTTTGTTTGACCATTGACTTAACCTTGGTTAATTTCCTTTGTTTTTTAACTCATTACAAAATATCTAGATATTTATATTGACCATGGTTTGTTGTGAGAGTGTCTCACATATATATCCTTTTGTTTTATTTTTAAAACATAAGAATTATCATTATCTTCAAAAAGCTTTGCCATCTTCATCCTCCTCCTTCTTAAAACTCATTTGAGATTTGTTTAGAGTGAGGAAAAGAAAAAGAGAGGGTTTTTAAGTGAGAACATAAACCACTTCATCATCCTACACATCTCTAGCTCTTTTGTGTAGGGTGTTTGCTCCACGGATTTGATAGATCAAGTGAAGCAACAAGCTTTGAGCAAAGGACTTCGGGTGGATCGTCGTGGACTCGGAAGTGTTCAAGTGAGCCGTTCCAAACTCTAGGAGATCCAATAAGTCACTCAAGGAGGTCTACAAAGGTTGCACTCTCACTACTTAGTGATAGAATAACTTTATTATGTGATACTATTAGTTGTTACTCAATATTTCTAGTTCGATTCCTAGTTAAGTTTGCTTAGCACCTCCAAAAATCAAAGTTGTGGTATGTGTGATGCTTCCAAACCCTATACGAGGTGATAAGTAAACCCTACAGTGGTCGACCATGACTGTGCTCTGAATATATATATATATATATATATATATATATATATATATACACAGTGGATAGTCTTGCTCGACCACTGTAGGGTTTCCTTATCACCTCGTATAGGGTTTGGAAGCATCACACACGTTGTTGGTGTACATGGACTCCATCTCGGTCTGCATTGCATCCAGCCATCTTACTGAGTCGCCGCTCTGGATGGCCTGCTGGAAGCTAATAGGTTCATCATTATTAATGACCCAATCCTATCTATCCCCGTTTATGAGAAAACCGTAGTATCTCTCAGGCGGATGAGACGGCCTACTACTCCTGCGGAGGGGTGCGGGAATGTCCTGTTCTTCTAAAACTTCTGGTTCTATCAAGCTTTCAGTAGTAGCTTATGGTTCTGGAATTTCTTCCAGTTCTATTGCACTCCCACTTTTTGCCTTTTCCAAAAACTGCTGTTCTAGAAAATAGGCATTACGAGAAACAAAAACCTTTTGTTCCTCTGCGTAATAGAAAAAATATCCCTTGGAGTTCTTTGGATATCCCACAAACTTACACTGTACTGAGCGTGCCTTGAGTTTGTCCGCATGCTGCATTTTAACAAAAGCTGGACATCCCCATATCTTGAGATACTGAAGATAGGGTTTCTTCCCACTCCACATCTGATATGGTGTGGTAGGCACAGTCTTGGTAGGAACTCTGTTCAAAAGATATGCAGCTGATTCTAGTGCATAATCCCAGAAAGATCGCGGTAACTCAGTATTACTCATCATGGAACGTACAATATCCAATAGGGTCCGGTTCCGTCTCTCCGATACACCGTTGTGTTGTGGTGTGTATGGAGGAGTAAGCTGAGAGAGAATTCCTTTCTCTTTTAGGTAATCCAGGAACTCGGCACTTAAATATTCACCACCTCGATCAGATCTCAGTGTCTTGATATTTTTTCCGGTTTGGTTTTCTACTTCATTCTTATATTCTCGGAATTTCTCAAAGGCCTCGGATTTATGTTTCATCAAGAAAATGAATCCATACCTAGAGAAATCATCCGTAAAAGTAATGAAATATGAAAAACCGCTTCTTGCATGTGTAGACATTGGGCCACATACATCGCTGTGTATGAGTTCTATGAGCTCGCTCGCTCTTATTCCGTGTCCAGTGAACGGAGTCTTTGTCATCTTTCTTTTGAGATATGATTGACAAGTGGCATAAGATTGGTACTCGAACGGATCCAAATATCCTTCTTTATGTAACTTAGTTAACCTTGTCTCATTGATGTGACCTAGTCTACAATGCCATAAGAAAGCCTGATTTATATCTGGAGACTTTCTTTTTTGTGTTCTGGACATTGAAAATCCGCAATTGGTTTAACACGTATATACCGTTATCTAGTGTACCGGACCCAATCAAACCATGATTAAGGTGGATGTTAACAACGCCGCTTACAAACGTGAAATCATAACCTTCTTTTGATAACAGCGATACAAATATGATATTGCACGTTAAACTAGGTACACAAAAACAGTTGTGCAAAACCGAAATATGTCCACTCGTCAATCCAAGGTGATAATCCCCTACGGACACAGCATTCACGCTCGCTCCGTTAGCAACCTGGAGGGTCATATCACCAACCTTCAGTACTCTACGGCTTCTCAGTGCCTGCAATGAATTGCATATATGAGATCCTGATCCGGTATCCAATACCCAGGAAGTAGAGTTGATTGACATACAATTTTCAATTACAAACACACCTGAAGCCGAAGCCACAACTTGCCTCGCGTCCTGGTTCTTGGCAATCCAAGCTTTGCAATCCTTCTTCCAATGGCCTTTCTTATAACAGTGGAAGCACTCGTCCTTTGCCACTACCGGCACCGCAACCTTTGCCTTTCCCTTGACTCCTACCTTACCAACACCACCTCTTGGTTTGGTAGCGGCCTTCTTCTTCCTTCTTTCGGCCCTTGCCTTGGACCTGGAAGAGGAAGCACCACGAATAAACATAGCGGGTGTTTTCTTTGCTTTCTGCAAGGTGCCCTCTGCACTCCTCAACATGTTAAAGAGTTCTGGAAGTTCAACTTCTTTACCTTGAATATTGAAATTCAAGATAAACTAGGCGTAGGTGGAAGGAAGGGACTGGAGAACCAAGTCTGTATACAGCTCATTCTTTAATGTTGTCCAAGGTCCGCGAGCTCCTCAATGTAGCCAATCATCTTAAGGACATGTTCCCCTACAGATGATCCGATGGCTAGCCTCGACTGAAACAAGTTCTTCGAGGTCTCGTATCTAGCTATACGAGATTGCTCTCCATAAAGTTCCTTGGTGTGGAGAAATATGGATTCAAGGTCCATATTCTCGTGCCTCCTATGATATTCATTATCCATAGAGGCAAGCATGATGCATTTGGCTTTCACGCAGTCTAACTCTCAGGTCTTGCAGATTTCCTTATCCGCGACACTGGATTCTGGACCTGGGAAGGCAGGGGCCTTAGTAGTAAGGACATACCCCAATTTGTCATAGGTGATTGCCATCTTGAAATTTCGGAACTAATCTTTATAGTTTGGCCCTGTCAAAATATTTTTATCTAATAATAACTTAAGGCCCGTCATGTTATTGGTCGCTGCAATTAGGAGAGAGAAGAAAACACTTTAGCATGATGCTCTTGCAAGTTTAGAGTGTTTTTTAGTTTATCTAAACAGGATGGCTCATACCGTTTCTCGAATCCTTCCTCAAACCAAAAAGGAAGAACTAGTCAGGACTATTCTTACTGTACAATACTTGCTTAATGGTTCAGCCAGGCCGATGTCGGTACTTTGAGGGAGGTTTTACGACGCTTTCGCGAAGTTCCTTAATTAAATAATCTCTTTTCCCGGGGGGAATAGCCCCGCTGACACCTTTCTCGACACCTACTTGGTTTATAGCATTGATCGTTAAGTGAAAGAATCTCCCGATGAGTAGCATATACTCATAGTAGGATCGAGATCCAAATATCATCGTGTGATAAAGCTGAAGGAATCCTACCAAAATTATCACACTCCAAATGGTATGCAACTCTCGCAAGATTCAGTTTCTTTAGAAACTCCCGATGTGGATTTTTGCCCCATTCTTTTATGACCTTGACGTTGGCCAAAATGTCATAAGTCACATTTCAAGTTCTACCTATCATTATCTTGTTAATTTGAACCCACCCGTACATACCCCTGACGTTGGCCAAATGGCAGTACGACTGTCCCAAACCAACTCATTTATCTATGCAACAAATGAATACCCAACAGCTACTGTAAGTCTATATCACGCACCCCACGTGTTCGCGGGGAGGCAGAATATATGAAAAACAATTATCAAAGCTTCGTAACACGGACTTGAGCACACGGATCGTGTCTAAACCATTACTAGAAAACTACGAGAGGTTTAACTACTATGATTCGAAGTTATACCTCACGTTACTTGTCCTTCGGGTCTTCATCGCTGTCCTTCACACCTCGTCGGCTCTATGGAACATTGGTACCTCAACGGCCTCCTCGAATCAAAGACGATCCACCCGAGAGTCTATAGTCCGAGCTCTTATCTCGAATCTGAGATAACTACGGCTTCTAGTTTGCTAATCTAGAAGTCCCAGAGGGTATAGAGTATTTAGATGGATTACTTAGTCACTTAAACTCTAGGATTCTCAACTCATGAGAGCTTTTAGGGTTTGAGGAAGAAGATGAAAACTTGTGGAGAGAGAAAGCTTTTGTGATAATCAAATGAATAAATCGTCATGATAGAATAATATCAAGCATACAAATATCTCTTGATGAATATCTAGAAATATCTTGTAAGCTTCATTTAATCCTAATGGTGAATCACCTCATTAGTCATTAAGCATTTAATGAAAACCTACACCTCATCTCTCAACCTCATTTTTGTTTAATCCAAAAGAAATAAATACAAATGAGTCATCTTTTTCTAGAAGCTTCCCGACAAATTACGAGACTGCCCCTCCCATCCATATTTCCGAAAAACATGGATAATCTTTGACTGAATAAATCAATCTGTATAATACTAGAATCTGTCTTAAACCAAAGCCCGCTAGTATTATCTGCCCGATCATAATACGTGCACAAGTGTACGTAAGTGATCGCGGTCCTGCCGTAAAACCATACGGCCTCTACACCTTTTGCCCGGTGCAGGGAAACTCTCTGTGTGGGACTCTAAAGACTCGACACTACGCTGGCAGTGGGTTTAACCACAGGCCGCAAGCGCTACTAGCTGTACGTAACGGTCCCCAGGTAGATGTCGATAAGAAGGACGATGAGGAAACCCATCCGAACTCCTACTGAGCCTGATGTGAAAATCTCCGTACAGTCCGGTCTGTTTGTCTAGGACCATCGCATATCGGGCCTAGGGGGGCGGTAAACGTCAGACCCCTAATAGCAGTATAAGTCATGTCAGAGTGAAGCCCATTACACCTTGAGAAACTACTGGAAGCCTACCAGTAAATCTCGTTTGCCCTGGCCAGGGACTTTGCGTAATGGCTCTCCAAACACAGCGCGATATCAACCCCCAATACCGGGAGAGACGAATCCTGTCTAACCGCCACTGCCTCCAAGTGCTTCGGGACTGCACCCAACTACTACCTGTTTGCACGACTCCTTTGAGCCGTGGTAGGGTAGTAATCTAAGTACAGTGGGAACACACCCAAGGTGAAGTAGCAGTTTCAAGTCAACGGACTAAGATGTACTCATATCACCTGAGAACTGCTATCTGACGATGGGTATAAAACCAACCTGCAGTTCCCGGCGAGTCCTGTCCGGTGTACCCATAACCTAACGAGCACCTGCATACTATCTCCAGTACGGCGTACTGCTGGCTGTGGGACAGACCATCTCCCTATGCTGGGATGAGAAGTGTATACACCAGTCTACTCCGGAGTATCGATGCCGTGTCTCGATAATCCTATGACTAGAGACCTGTATAGGATGTTGCTTATAGACTACCCAGCCCCACTAGTGTGACTGCTATCACAACAACGCTGGTAATCAAGCAAAGATCCTAAGGGCTCTACTAATATGTATAAGCTATATGTTAAAAGAAACATATGCACATATTAAAATAGAAACAAACCAAGTAGCACACTACTATTTTTAGCAAGACTGTCAGTACAACTGTGAATATCCCAAGCTTCCATTAAGTAATATACAAACTAGTATGATACAGTAATGGCCTCTAGGGCATAAACACTAATAATCTCCTACTTGCACTAGGGCCATGTGCTGGCATATCGCAGACCTATCATCTCGAATAGCCTATCGAACTGCGTCTGAGGAATGACCTTTGTGAATGGATCGGCAGTGTAATTCTTTATATCTACTCTCTTCACCTCGATCTCCCGACGATCTACGATCTCCCTGATCAGGTGTTACCGCCTTAAGATGTGTCTGGACTTCTGATGGGACCTGGGTTCCTTCGCTAAAGCTATAGCGCCGTTTTTGTCGCAATACAGAGGTATTGGATCAACACTGGTAGGAACCACCTGAAGTTCTGTGAGGAACTTCTTCATCCAGACAGCTTCTTTTGCGGCATCGCAAGCAGCTATGTACCCCGCTTCCATCGTCAAGTCAGCAACGGTGTCCTGCTTGGAACTCTTCCAACAGACCGTCCCTCCATTGAGGGTAAATACATAACTCGAAATGGACTTGGAGTCATCCTTGTCACTCTGGAAGCTGGAGTCAGCAAAGGCCTCGATCTGGAGGTCTTTTCCGCCATACACTGAGAACATCTCCTTAGTCCTCCTCAGGTACTTGAGAATGTTCTTTACTGCTATCCAGTGGTTCTCCCGTGGGGTTGCCTGATACCGGCTTACAACGCTTAATGCGAATGCTACATCTGGTCTGGAACATAACATCGCATTCATTATAGAGCCTACCGCTGAAGCGTAGGGTATAATCGACATGCGTGCCCTTTCCAAATCAGTCTTGGGAGACATCTCTTTGGAAAGGGTGATTCCGTGACAAGCCGGTAGGTTACCACGCTTAGAATTTTCCATACTGAATCTTTGCAATATGGTGTCTATATACCTGGACTGCGAAAGTCCCAACATCCTCTTTGATCTATCACGATAGATCTGGATCCCCAGAATGTAGGTGGCATCACCAAGGTCCTTCATGGAGAACTTCTGTGACAAGAATCTTTTGACTGACTGTAGCATATGAATATCATTTTCTATTAGGAGAATGTCATCCACGTACAAGACGAGGAATACTACAGCTCTCCCTACAATCTTACTATATATGCATGGTTCATCTGGATTCTTAATAAAGTCGAATTCTTTGACGGTATCATCAAAACAGATGTTCCAACTCCGCGATGCCTGCTTTAGTCCATAAATGGACTTAAGCAACTTGCACACTTTACCGCTGCTCCCACTCTGAATGAATCCCTCTGGCTGATCCATATAGACGCATTCTTCCAAATTACCATTTAGAAAAGCCGGCTTTATGTCCATCTGCCAGATCTTATAATCATGGAAGGCAGCAATGGCAAGAAGGACCCGAATGGATTTGAGCATAGCCACCGGAGAAAAGGTTTCGTCATAGTCCAAACCAGGTCTTTGAAGAAAGCCCTTTGCAACAAGTCTAGCCTTATAGGTTTCAACCTGTCCATCTACACCAATCTTCTTTCTGAAGATCCATTTGCATCCTATGGGTTTTACCCCATCTGGAGGAATGTCCAAAGTCCATACTTTGTTAGTGTACATGGACTCCATTTCGGTCCACATTGCATCCAACCATTTCACTGAGTCGCTGCTCTGAATGACTTGCTGGAAGCTAGCAGGGTCATCATTATCAATGATGAAATCTTCTCGATCCCTGTCTGTGAGAAAACCGTGGTATCTTTCGGGCGGATGAGACTGCCTACTACTTCTGCGGATAGGCGCTGGGATGTCCCTTTCTTCTGAACCTTCTGGTTCTACCATACTTTAAGTAACAGCTTGTGGTTCTGGAATTTCTTCCAGTTCTATTGCGCTCCCATTCTTCTGATTTTCTAAAATTTCAGCTTCTAAGAAGTGGGCATGACGAGAAACAAAAACCTTTTGTTCCTCTGCGTAATAGAAATAATACCCCTTGGAGTTCTTCGGATATCCCACAAATTTATACTGTACTGAGCGTGCCTCGAGCTTGTCCGCATGCTGCTTTTTAACAAAAGCTGGACATCCCCATGTCTTCAGGTACTGAAGATAGGATTTCTTTCCACTCCACATCTAATATGGTGTGGTAGGCACAGTCTTGGTTGGAACCTTGTTCAAAAGATATGCAGCTGATTCTAGTGCATAACCCCAGAAAGATCGCGGTAACTCAGCCTTACTCATCATGGAACGAACCATATCCAATAGGGTTCGATTCCGCCTTTCCGATACACCATTGTGTTGTGGTGTGTATGGAGGAGTAAGCTGAGAGAGAATTCCATTCTCTTTTAAGTAACCCAGGAACTCGGCACTTAAGTATTCACCACCTCGATCAGAGCTCAGTGTCTTGAAACTTTTGCCTGTTTGATTTTCCACTTCATTCTTGTATTCCCGGAATTTCTCAAAGGCCTCGGATTTATGCTTCATCATGAAGATATGTCCATACCTAGAGAAATCATCTATAAAAGTAATGAAGTAGGAATAACCACCTCGCGCATGTGTTGACAATGGACCACACACATCGCTGTGTATGAGTCCCAAGAGCTCGCTCGCTCTTACTCCGTGTCCAGCAAACGGAGTCTTTGTCATCTTTCCCATGAGACAAGATTCACAAGTAGCATAGAATTGATATTCGAACGAATTCAAATATCCTTCTCTATGTAACTTAGTCAACCGTGTTTCATTGATGTGACCTAGTCTACAATGCCATAAGAAAGCCTGATTTATTTCCGGAGACTTTCCTTTAAGTGTGTTCTGGATATTGAAAACCAGAGCTTGATTCAATACGTATATACCGTCATCTAATGTACCGGACCCAATCAGAACTTGATTTAGGTGGATGTGAACCACATTGCTTACGAATGTAAAATCATATCACTCTCTCGAAAGTGAGGACATTGATATGATATTACAAGTTAAACTAGGTACATACAAACAGTTACGTAAAATCAATATCTGCCCACTTGTCAAACCTAGGAGATATTCTCCCACGGATTCAGCGTCCACGCTCATTCCGTTCGCAACTCTGAGAGACAAATCGCCTACCCAGATAACTTTATGGTTTCTCAAAGCATGTAATGAATTACAGATATGAGATCCTGCTCCGGTATCTAGTACCCATGAAGTAGAGTTAATTGACAAATAGTTCTCAATCACAAACACACTTGAGGCCGAAGCCACAACATGCTTCGAATCCTAGCTACTGGCTTCCAAAGCCCTGCAATCCTTATGCCAACGTCCGTTCCCATAACAACAGGAACATCCCTCCTTACCTACACCAAGTCTCAAAACTTTTGCTCTTCCCTTTCCTTCTACTTCACCGACATCGTATATCGGCTTTGTGGAGGTCTTCTTCTTTTCACCCTTTGCTTTCGCCTGGGATGCAAAACAAGAAGGTCCCCCATTAAGCAGTACGGGTGTCTCCCTGGTTTCCTTCATGGTGTAAGTAGAGGGTAGGGACTGTGGAAATAAGTCAGCATGTGACCTTTTTCACAACGTGGTCTCCAGGTCCGTGAGCTCATCAATATAACTAGTCATCATAAGGACGTCGTGCCCTACAGATGACCCGACAGCCAAGCTCCCTTGAAGCAATTAGTTCGAGGTCTCATATCTTGCGATACGAGATTGCTTTCCATATAAAACTTTGTTATGGAGGAAGATAAAAACTAAGTCTATCTTCTCGTGCTGCTTCTGGTATACACCATCAACTGAAGCCAGCACGAGGCACTTGGCTTTCGCACTGTCCTTTTCCCTAGTCTGACGGATATCCATATCCGCGACGGTGGAAACTGGACCTGGGACGGCGGGGGCTTGAGTAGTAATAGGGTGGTCCAACTTGTCATAGGCAATGGACATCTGGACAGACCTTTGCTAGTCATAAAAGTCAGATTCAGTCAACTTGTTATCTAGATGTAACCTAGTGATGGTCATATGGTCGCTGCAATTACGAGAGAAAGAAGAAAACACTTTAGCATGATGCTCTTGCAAGTTTAGATTGGTTTTTAGTTTATCTAAACTGGATGGCTCCCACTGTTTCTCGAATCCTTCCTCAAACCATAAAAGAAGAATTAGCCAGGACTGATCTCACCGTGCAATTCTTGTTTAACCGTTCAGCCAGGTTAGTGTTAGTTATGTATATACTCTACAATCCATTGTTGTATATATGATGTATATTATAATGGATGCTTGGATATATATAGAGAGGACTTTCTTGCTCGTCATGATAGTATGCTATTTGGTTTCTCTTTATCTTAACATGTTGTCTTATATTAGTTTACTGTCTTACTCTCACATGTTGATAAAGCCCCTAGGATATGTACTCGACTACTGAGACTACGATGAGATCATACTAGTGGGGCCAGAGTAGTTGATGAGTACATCCTATAACTGTTCCTAGTCGAGGGTATATCGAGACAGGGTATCGATACACCAGAGTAGACTAGCGTATACGCATCTTGACCCATATGATGGGCGATGGATGATCCCATATCCATCGGTGTTTAACATCAAGGATGGTGTACGGGTGCTCAGTGGAGACTGGGTACACTGGACGGACTCGCTGAGAACTCCCAGATGGTATTATACCTCACGTCAGATGGCAGTTCTCTGGTGACACTGGTACAGGGTAGTCTGTAGACCCGAGATCGTCATAGAGTCTTGTGAGATTCCCACTGTGCTTTGATTTCCACCTTACCACGTCCAAGAGAGCATGCAAAACGGTGGCTTTTGGGTACAGTCCTGAATCACATGGAGGCAATGAGCGATAGGAGGGGATTCGTCTCTCCCGGTATAGAGAGTTGATGTTGTGCTGTATTCGATTGGCTATAACTGGAAGTCCCTGGCCAGGGCTGATATAGAGATTTATTGGTAAGTGTTTCCAGTAGTTTCTCGACCTGTTATGTGCCTCATATCGACATGACTTATCGGTTACTGGGGTCTGATGTATACTACCCCTAGACTAGATATGCAACATATCAGACGAAGAGACCGGACTGTACGGGAGTGTTACTGTTTGGATTCACAAGAGAATGTACAGGCTTGCCCGTTGATCTTCTGATCGCTCAATACCTGGGTGGCTGTTACGTTTAGCTGACCGCTTGCATCTTGTGGGTGTTTTATATGATCATCACCTGCTACCGGCGTATTGACGATTCTTTAGAGTCCTACACAGAGGTTTCTTAACTCAGGCAAAACGGAGTAGGAGCACATATGTGATATGTGCAGGACCGAGGATAATACGATATGAGATACCGTATTATATTCTCGCGATATTTGATATCAGCCGGGTCATCGGATCAAGTGTTGATTCGATGTATCGGTACATGATATATTAGTCAGTTATATACGACATAGCCGGATTGTCGGATCAAATGTTGATTCGATAATTTAATGTATAATTATATATGTGATATATTACATTACATTATCTAATATTGGCTCGCTTTATTGATTCATTTTCTCACCGGATAATACATTGATATATATGCGATATATGTTAATTGTATTATTTTCTTTTGTTACAAATATATATTATATATGTGATATATAATATTGTAACATTTTATGATTACTAATGCAACTTGTTTAGTGGAGATTAAACAGGGTTAGGGTTTGATTTGGGTTAGTTCTTTCATGATACTTCTAGAAGGTTTTACATTGTTTCTAGCAAAGATATTATGTTTGATATTTTTGCTAGATATTTCTAACCCAACCCAAACCCTTCACCCTAGGTTAAATCTCTACATGGGTTAGCCTTGTCATCTTTGAACATGGTTGCATTTTGTAATCATATAATCATTTTCATTATTCATCACAAAAGTATTCATTCTTCTTCTTCTTCCTTGAGCCTTGAAAAAGCTTTCTAGGTTTTTCTTTAGTGATGATTTAGTGTGAGAATTTGGAAATAAAAGAGAGCATAAATCCTACTTCATCATCCTCATCTAATCTAGCTAATTAGATTAGGGTGTTCACTTCATTAGTGAGTGAGAAGCTTGAGTTAAACAAACTTCAAGGTAGATCATCAGAGAAGAGGAAGACTACAAGCTAGAATGGATCATTCGGGTTGTGGAGCCTCTCTTGAGTCCGGGAGATCATGGATCGCGGCGAAGGGACTTCTACTCAGAGCTTATGAAGCGTAGGAGCGGACTACAAAGGTTGTAATCCCTTACTCTTAGTTGTAAAGATGTTTACTTGCATGTTAAACCCTAATTATCTAGCAAAGATCCTAGCTTTGGGTTGTTTGGCACGTCTAAATTTTGAATCGGGCATGGTTGATGCCTTATAGACCCTTGTAAGAGTGCCTAGGAACCCTACTGTGGTATTAGAGCCTAGCTAGAGCATTAGGCGACGTGTATACAAAGTTAAAACTCCGATCGAACCCCGATATGTCGGTTTTGACCCCCTCTCTGGAAATTTTGTAAAAATGTGATTTTTCCTGAATTAAAAATACTCAAAAAAATCAGCAGAGAATTATAAGGATAAACATGAAATACGAGCCCCCAAGGCTTTCAAAGAGCCGTGGAACCACGGCAAGAACATGCTTGTCGTGGCGGTTCTGGGACAGAAGAGAGAATTGGGGACACGAATTTGAACAGTAATATCCGTAGGTGTTTCTGCATATTTCTGGGTATTTTTAATCTTACTCAAGTGTTGAGTTTTCTGGAGATCTTTTGGTACTCGTTGATTTGATCGGAAAGTTTAACTTCGTTCTATTTTCTGGATAATTTAGAAAGTATTAAAATGTTCGAACGGATATCATTAACTCACTTTTTCCCGACACGAAAAACTTTCAAGTGTTGAATTTTTCTTGAGTTTAAATCTTTCGAAAAAACGTGCAAGTAACACGGTGGACCCTCTAGAAGAACACAAACCTTAACTCGATTATGTGACCGTCTGAACCGCCTCTAAACCTTAGGCTTTGGGGCAGTACGGCGTTGCCACATGTGAGGCGTTGGTTTGACCCTTCTACGGCTGGACCATTGGTACTGTGACATATTCTGGGAATTTTGAACTCCGCTCAAGTGTTGAGCTATTTAGGAAATCTTGGGTATTTGATTATTCGATCGAAAAGTTTAATATTGTCTATTTATCTGGAATGTGATACAATATTTAAAATCATATAGTTAGGCATGAAATGCGAAGTATGTGATATTTCGGATTTACGATGTCTAAAGAGATTGTGGATTCCAAATGTTGTAGTGTTACACTTTCTTTTCTGTGACCGTAAGTGTAGTATGTAGTTGTATCGCCGGTTTTCGTTGCTATACATTAACGACAATCGGTGTATGCATACTTACTTACGTTGATGATATGAGATATTATGTGTTACTGTGATATGTTATATTGGATCGTCGTGTTCTGAATAGCTAGGGGTTTTTTGTGAGAAAAGGGTTTTTATTTTCATTCATGTAAAATTCATTTGTATGTAATATTCTTTTATTGGGGCACTTCCGGGATGTGGTTGATGTCACCAGTGTATATTATTTACTTTTTCGCATTAGGGAGACCTAAGGAGGGGAGCACAAGTAACCGGGTTCTAGGGTACAGTGGGAGGCCACCCCGAGGAGTCGAGACCGGGTCTCCTAACCTTAGAATTGGCAGTGTTACTTGCCGCTCTCGTAGGGGTCTAGGGATGTGGGTTTGGCTATTCATCGCGACTGTGGAATCCGTATTTTATACAGGCTCGAAATAAAACACGGACGTCCTAGTATATCGAATATTTCATATGTTATCTTCTGCTGCAATGTTCTGTGATGAGATCATATTACTGCCTGAGACGAATGCTTATACTATATATATATATATGCTGATATATAATTATTACTGCTTTCGTTTCTTCTGTGATGCTTAGGAAGCATAAGCTGATGGGATATATTAATGAGATTAATAAAAATAAAAGAAACCTAAAAGATATTGTAGAATCAAAACTTTATAAAAAAGGGTAGCTACAGTTTTGCTTTGCATAGCGGTATATATGATATACCAGGACCTTATTCGATGAGGAAAGAGCTAAGATCCCTTCACCGGGAGTGACCTCTTTAGCTAAACTGGCAGATGCTACAAACTCACGGTTTAGTTTTTGACAGCTTAAATAGTTATTGCTTTGCACCGTGGTATATATGATATACCCTGCACCTTATTCGATGGGGAAAGAGCCGAGATCCCCTCACCGGGATTGACCTCTTTAGCGAAACTGCAAAAGCCTAAAAAAAACTCCTTTTCAAAATCATTTGTTTCTACAACGATATCAAGTTCATTATGCTCATGGTTTTCTGAAAAACCTGCGTAGCCCTCCGTCATTTCAGATAAAGACTATTTAGTATTTGTGCTGCGTTTGTTGGCCTTTGTCAAGGCGTAGTGTGCGGTAGCTGACTAGTACTTATCTGCTTAAGCATGTGATACGATTGGATTAGGGTAGTCGTACGACCTTATTGGCCTTTGTCAAGGGTCGTGCGGGTGGGTTTATTTCAATCAAGAAATGTCGGTTTGAACTTGACTAGCGTCCTATGGTTTGTTGGCCTTTGTCAGGTCATAGGGGTTAGGGGAAAAAGTATTATCGGGAATTTCAAGTATTGAAATTTGCAATAAGATTGCATACCTCCTATGAGATAGTTGGATCTTGATACCCCCTGCGAGTAAGAGTTACTCCTAGGAGAATTTTATACAGGACAATTAGCTGATCAAGTAGGTGTCTAGAAAGGTGTTAACGGGGTTATGCCTCTGGGAAAACGGGGTTATGCATCTGGGAAAATGAGGTTTATTTTAATTAATCCGTGCGAAAGCACGTGGAACCTCCCTCAAGTACCGACACTGATCTGGCTGAAAGATTGACGAAATTGTAGGGTGTAATTAATCCCGGCTAATCTTACCTCTTAGGGTTTGAAGGAAGATTTGATAAAAACAGTGGGAGACATCCTAATTAGATAAGATAATAACCAATCTAATCTTGCAAGAGCATACACTAAAGTGTTTTCTTCTCTCTCTCCAGGTAGCGACCATGTCAGGCCATAATCAAGATAATAATATGGATGTATTGACCGAACCCGCTTATTATACTGAGCAAGGGAACGTTGGTCCCGTTCTTTCTTATAAGAGTTATAAGACTGAACAGGGAATAGGAGAATATCTGGATTCTCATGCCGCCCAAACAGAACATGCATGCCGATGCATCTTCTTCGGGTGTGTTAGTTATTGAGAACTGTTTCTCAGTTCACCCTACGTCCTGGGTATTAGATACCGGATCAGGATCCCACATATGTAAATTGTTACGTGGGCTACGTAAAGGTAGAGAACTGGGAAAATGTGATCATTCTGTACAAGTAGGGAATGGTGCAAGCATTGCAGCCAAAGTAGTTGGCGAATATCACCTTGTATTACCAAGCAGTAATACACTGATTCTGAATGAGTGCCATTATATACCGAACATGATGTGCAACATTATATCAGTTTCTTTATTAAGTAAAGAAGGATATAATTTTGTAGTACAGGATAATGTTATGAACATCTTCCTAGATCAATAGTTGATTGGATCAGGCTCGTTACATAATGGCATATCCATTCTTAATCAAAATACAGTCCTTAATATACATAACACGGACAAGAGGAAGAGTTTAGAAATGAATGAATCCTTCTTGTGGCATTGTAGACTTGGTCATATCAATGCGACACGGCTAGCTAAGTTACATAAGGATGGATATTTGAATCCATTCGAATTATCATCTTATGATACTTGCCATTCATGTCTCAAAGGTAAAATGACCAAAACTCCGTTTAGTGGACATGTAGCAAGAGTTACGGAACTCTTAGGACTGGTACATAGTGATGTATGCGGTCCCATGTCTACACATGCCAGGAACGGTTCTTCCTACTTCATTACATTCACTGACGATCTCTCAAGATACGGACTTGTGTTCCTAATGAAACATAAGTCTGACGCTTTTGAGAAATTCAGAGAATATAAGCACGAAGTAGAGAACCAAACGGGCAAAAGTATTAAAATCCTTCGATCTGATTGAGGAGGAGAATACTTGAGCAATGATTTTCTGGATTATCTAAAAGAGAATGGGATTCTCTCTCAGCTTACTCCTCCTTATACACCACAGCACAACGGTGTATCGGAGCGGAGGAATCGCACCCTATTAGATATGGTACGCTCTATGATGAGTGATGTTGAGTTACCTATTTCTTTTTGGGGGTATGCGCTTGAGACAACCATATACCTATTGAATCTAGTTCCATCTAAATCTGTACCTACCACACCATATGAGATATGGAGTGGGAAGAGACCATATTTTAAAAGAGTTAAGATATGGGGTTGTCCGGCCTATGTCAAAAGACAAAATCCGGACAAACTCGAGACACGATCAGTTCTTTGCAAGTTTGTGGGATATCCAAAGAATTCTCAAGGATATTTTTTCTACCACGCTGAGGAACAGAAAGTGTTTGTTGCTCAACATGCCACCTTTTTGGAAAAGGAATTTCTTGCAAAAGAAATTAGTGGCAAAGAGGTAGAGCTAGAAGAGGTTCCAGCACCGCAAATTACAACTGATGATTTATTGGAACCAGAGGAGTCAGTAGTACCCGACGAACCCCAGCCTCTCCGCCGATCTAGTAGGGTTTCTCATCCACCTGAGAGATACTACGGTTTTCTCATTGATGGTGGGAGCGAGGATTGCATCATGGAAGATGATGACCTAACTAGTTTCGAGCAGGCCATCATGAGTGGTGACTCTGTGAAGTGGCTGGATGCAATGCGATCTGAGATGGAATCCATGTACACCAACAAAGTATGGACTTTGGAAGTTGCTCCTGAAGGGGTAAAACCCATTGGGAGCAAGTGGATCTTTAAAAAGAAAATTGGTGCAGATGGAAAAGTTGAGACTTTCAAAGCTAGACTTGTTGCAAAGGGTTTCCGTCAACGACCAGGTGTGGATTATGACGAAACCTTTTCTCCAGTGGCTATGCTTAAGTCCATCCGAATCTTACTTGCCATTGCTGCATACCATGACTACGAAATCTGGCAAATAGATGTTAAGACTGTCTTTCTAAACGGTGATTTAGAAGAGTGCGTGTACATGACTCATCCAGAGGGCTTCATAGATAGTGGGAGCAGCGGAAAGGTGTGCGAACTGCTTAAATCCATCTATGGATTAAAGCAAGCATCGCGGAGTTGGAACATCTGCTTTGATATTGTAGTCAAAGAGTTTGACTTCATCGAAAATGTAGATGAACCTTGTATATATAAGAAGGTTGCAGAGAGTAAGGTTGCCTTCCTCGTATTGTACGTCGATGACATACTCTTGATATGAAATGATGTTCCTATGCTGCAATCAGTCAAGCTCTTCTTATCACAATGATTCTCAATGAAAGATCTAGGTGATGGCTCATGCATACGTGGAATTATGATCTATAGAGATAGATTTAAACGGATACTGGGATTGTCCCAATCCAGGTACATTGACACCATACTAAAGAGGTTTAGTATGGAAGAATCCAAGCGTGGTAACCAACCCACGATCTCTGGACTCACTCTCTCCAAAGAGATGTCTCCCAAGACTGATTTGGAGAGAGCTCGCATGCAAGGGATACCCTATGCTTTGGTAGTAGGCTCTATCATGTATGCGATGCTATGTACGAGACTCGATGTAGCATGCTCACTAAGTGTAGTGAGTCGGTATCAAGCAGATCCTGGATAGAGTCACTGTACAGCTGTGAAGAACATTCTCAAGTACTTGCGAAGGACTAAAGAGATGTTCTTGGTGTATGGTAACGGAGAACTCCAGGTGGCGTCCTTTACCGATTCAAGCTTCCAAAGTGATAAGGACGACTCTAAGTAGCACTCGGGATTTGTCTTTACCCTCAATGGAGGGGAGGTATGTTGGAAGAGTTCCAAACAGGATACCGTTGCAGACTCGACGATGGAGTCTGAATACATCGCTGCCAACGATGCTGCCAAAGAGGCTGTCTGGATAAAGAATTTCATTAGTGAACTTGGTGTGGTTCCATCCATTGAGCACCCAATACCTCTATATTGTGATAACAATGGAGCTGTGGCTTTGGCCAAGGAACCCAGGTCCCATCAGAAGTCCAGACATATTCTGAGGCGGTATCACCTGATCAGGGAGATAGTTGATCGCCGGGAGATCGAGGTCAGGAGAGTAGATACGAAGGCCATTCCCCAGATACAGTTTGAGAGATTATTCGGGATGCTAGGTATGAGATACTACAACGGCTGGCCTTAGTGCAAGTGGGAGATTGTTAGTTATGTATATACCCTAGAGGCCATTGTTGTACATATGATGTATATTATAATGGATGCTTGGATATATATAGAGAGGACTTTCTTGCTCGTCATGATAGTATGCTATTTGGTTTCCCTTTATCTTAACATGTTGACTTATATTAGTTTACTATCTTACTCTCACATGTTGATAAAGCACCTAGGATATGTAATCGACTACTGGGACTATGATGAGATCATACTAGTAGGGCCAAAGTAGTCGATGAGTACATCCTATAACTGTTCCTAGTCGAGGGTATATCGAGACAGGGCATCAATACACCAGAGTAGACTAGCATATACGCATCTTGATCCATATGATGGGCGATGGATGATCCCATATCCATCGGTGTTTGACATCAAGGATGGTGTACGGGTGCTCAGTGGAGACTGGGTACACTGGACGGACTCGCCGAGAACTCCCAGATGGTATTATACCTCACGTCAGTTGGCAATTCTCTGGTGGCACTGGTACAGGGTAGTCTGTAGACCCGAGATCGTCATAGAGTCTTGTGAGATTCCTACTGTGCTTTGATTTCCACCTTACCACGTCCAAGAGGGCGTGAAAAACGGTGACTTTTGGCTACAGTCGCGAATCACATGGAGGCAATGAGCGATAGGAGGGGATTCGTCTCTCCCGGTATAGGGAGTTGATGTTGTGCTGTGTTCGATTGGCTATAACTGGAAGTCCCTGGTCAGGGCTAATATAGAGATTTACTGGTAAGTGTTACCAGTAGTTTCTCGACCTGTTATGAGCCTCATATCGACACGACTTATCGGTTACTGAGGTCTGACGTATACAACCCCTAGACTAGATATGCAACATATCAGACGAAGAGACCGGTCTGTACGGGAGTGTTACTGTTTGGATTCACAAGAGAATGTACAGGCTTGCTTGTTGATCTTCTGATCGCTCAATACCTGGGTGTCTGTTACGTTTAGCTGACCGCTTGCAGCTTGTGGGCGTTTGATATGATCATCACCTGCTACCGGCGTATTGACGATTCTTTAGAGTCCTACACAGAGGTTTCTTGACTCAGGAAAAATGGAGTCGGAGCACATATGTAATATGTGCAGGACCGAGGATAATACGATATGAGATATCGTATTATATTCTCGCGATATTTGATATCAGCCGGGTCATCGGATCAAGTGTTGATTCGATGTATCGGTGCATGATATATTAGTCGGTTATATACGATATAGCCGGATTGTCGGATCAAGTGTTGATTCAATAATTTAATATATAATTATATATGTGATATATTACATTACATTATCTAATATTGGCTCGCTTTATTGATTCATTTTCTCACCGGATAATACATTGATATATATGCGATATATGTTAATTGTATTATTCTCTTTTGTTACAAATATATATTATATATGTGATATATAATATTGTAGCATGTTATGATTACTAATGCAACATGTTTAGTGGAGATTAAACATGGTTAGGGTTTGATTTGGGTTAGTTCTTTCATGATGCTTCTAGAAGGTTTTACTTTGTTTCTAGTAGAGATATTATGTTTGATATTTTTGCTAGATATTTCTAACCCAACCCAAACCCTTCACCCTAGGTTAAGTCTCTACATGGGTTGGCCTTGTCATCTTTGACCATGGTTGCATTTTGTAATCATATAATCATTTTCATTATTCATCACAAAAGGATTCATTCTTCTTCTTCTTCCTTGAGCCTTGAAAAACCTTTCTAGGTTTTTCTTTAGTGATGATTTAGTGTGAGAATTTGGAAATAAAAGAGAGCATAAATCCTACTTCATCATCCTCATCTAATCTAGCCTATTAGATTAGGGTGTTCACTTCATTAGTGAGTGAGAAGCTTGAGTTAAACAAACTTCAAGGTAGATCATCGGAGAAGAGAAAGACTACAAGCTAGCATGGATCATTCGGGTTATGGAGCCTCTCTTGAGTCTGGGAGATCTTGGATCACGGCGAAGGGACTTCTACTCGGAGCTTATGAAGCCAAGGAGCGGACTACAAAGGTTGTAATCCCTCACTCTTAGTTGTAAAGATGTTTACTTGCATGTTAAACCCTTATTATCTTACAAAGATCCTAGCTTTGGGTTGTTCAGCACGTCTAAATTTTGAATCGGGCATGGTTGATGCCTTATAGACCCTTGTAAGAGTGCCTGGGAACCCTACAGCTAGTGTCGGTACTTCGAGGGAGGTTTTGCGAAGTTCCTTAATTAAATAACCTCTTTTCTCTGGAGGCTTAGCCCCGCTGACACTGTTCTAGACACCTACTTGGTTTATAGCATTGATCGTTAAGTGACGAATTACCTGATGAGTAGCATATACTCACAGTAGGATCGAGATCCAAATATCATCGTGTGATAATGCTAAAGGAATCCTACCAACATTATCAAACTCCAAATGGTATGCAACACTAGCAAGTTTCAGTTTCTTTAGAAACTCCGGATGTGGATTTTTGCCCCATGCTCTTATGACCTTGACGAAGGCCAACAAATCATAACTCACATGTCAAGTTCTGCCCATCATTATCTTGTTAATTTGAACCCACCCGTACATACCCTTGATGAAGGCCAACAAGGTAATACGACTGTCCCAAACCTACACATCTATCTATGCTACATATGAATACCCCAGCAGCTACCAAACACTATGCTTTGACGAAGGCCAACAAATATAGCTTGAATACTACTGAACATCCATATGAAATGACGGAGGGCTACGATTGGTTTGGCGAAACTGTGAACGTAGTGAACTTGATATAATCGAAGGAACCTGATAGCTTTTTTAAAAGGAGTGGTTAAAGCTCCGCAATTAAAAAATCTGCTCTTTTAAAATAACCGAGTGGTTTCTTTTAAATTGTTCCAACGATTCAGCTTTGGATTGTTTTCTTTGCATTAATATAATGCGTCCCATCGTTTATCCTATCATTGCAGAAAACAACGAAAATACAACGTCCGCTTATGCCATCCGCATTCGCCACTGGGTCCCGTCATTCACCGGTTAGGTTACTTAACTAACGATAGAGCGGGGGCTGGGCTAGCGCGGATGCAAAACATAAGCAATGCCTACTGGATATCATATATAGATATTGTACATTCGTCAGACGCAATAATAGGCATTCCAGATCACAGATGAACATATTTGATATACTAGGAATCCACGTTTCATTTGAGACTGCAACAAAAGATGGATTACACGGTCGTGATGAATAGCCAAACCCCACCCTAGACCCCTATGGGTGCGGCAAACTACCCGTCTAGTACCAGAAGTGAAACAGTCTCCCTCAACGACGTGAGTAGGCCATTAAACACTTCAAAGTACCCGGTAGTTTGTGCACCCGATCTTGGGTCTATCCTAGGAGCAAAAAACAGTAAATGAAATAATACAATGGTGGCTACAACCTCAACCCGGATGTGTCCCGCAAAAGAATATTACAACATATTACAATTTACATCGAATGAAAGATAAAAACTTTCATCTCACATCCCCGGCTATTCATCCACGAAAATCTAATGAAGTTCATATACACAAATTAATATCCATTACAGAAATGTGCAACCCCCAACTAACCGACATACTAGAAATTAGGGGAGGTTTACAAACACATCAAACATTACAGATAAAACCTGATTAGCAAATAACTTAGAATTTCGATCGACAACCTTTTTCCGTGTCTACCCCAAATGCAAGCCAGCACTGAAAAAACCTGGGCAGAAACAAAATATATAGGAAAACAGAACACCCAAAATAAGAGTTACTATGTAAATACGAGTCAACTCGGAGTTGACTCGGCCGCGGATCCGCGGCCGATTATAAGTGCACGGCGGCGCCCCGGCCGTCAAAACAACGCCGGAATGCGGAAGCGGTGATTTACTTTAACTTTTCAAACCGGTACCACCGCGCACTATAAACCCGGATTGGGCCATTAAACTAGTCCTAGCTAACTACAAGATGGGAAGAGAGATATACCGAATGATCCGAGTCCTCCGGTCTTCTCGTCGTCGTCCCGATCTCCCGCGGAATGTCCGGTCTCCACCCTGTCGCCGGAAGGGAACCACGTCGCCGGCTTCTTTTACGGGCTCCCACGTCTATACCGAGGCAACTCGAGCACGAAGCTGGCGAGTCGACGTGCCTAAGATTTGCTGTAGAATATACTGTAGAGTGCTATGTCTCATTTTGGGGTATTGGAAGTTTCGTTTGGTGGAGGATTGAGATGTAAGCTTTTGTGGATGGACTTGGGAATTTTTGTACCATGAAAAGAGCAAAAATTCCCACACCAAAATTATGGGCAGCCCCTCTCCATGCTTGGCCGGCCATAAGAGGTAGGGAGAGAGAGTATTAGAGGAGAGTGTGTATCAAAATTGAGGGGAGCCCCACAATAATGCAAGTGAGAGGAATGATATGTGATCATGACAAGAAGAATGATCACCAACAAATCCACACTCCATCAACAACCATGATTGCTCCAAAAAGTCACGCAATCATAAGAAGAAGAGGTCAAATGGTCAAGGGATGGTGCAACCATCATGACACTACAAGATGCAAATAACACCCTCCACAAATGCTTATTTGCACAAATGCAAATAAGCCCTCCTCCACAATTTTTCAGCCAATGAAAGATACAAATAAATATGGCCGAAACGGAAAACAAGCTGGCAAATCCAGAAAACTGGTCCCGTAATAAATTACAGGAAAACCCCGATACTGTGTATACACACCCGCATTTGTATTCCGACTGAATACAAATGCAATGAGACAAAATCTACACTGTACAATACTAGGATCCGGCATAAAACAAAGCCCGCTAGTATTAACCGTCCGATCCTGATCCGTGCAATACCGCACATATCTGATTGAACCCTGCCATATCTCCATACGGCCTCTACAGCGTTTCGCCCGAAAACTTGAGCAACTGAATGTGGGGGACTCTAAAGACTCGTCAATACTATGGCTGTGGATTTAACCACTAGCACGTCAGAGGTATTAGCCATACGTGACGGGCCACCAGCTATTGACCAAAAGGGACGTCTGTGAGCGAACTCATCCTGACACCCTACTGAGCCTGTCAGTGACAATATCCGTACAGTCCGGTCCGTTCGTCTATGAGCATCGCATGGCAGGCCTAGGGGGTTGGTAAAAGTCAGACCCCCAAAAGCGGTACAAGTCATGTCGGAGTGTAGCCCAGAACACCCTAAGATACTACTGGAATACCTACCAGTAAATCTCCCGCCTCGGCCGAGGGCTTTGTGTAATGGCTCTCCTAGACACAGCGCGACCTCACCCCCAATACCGGGAGAGACGAACCCCTGAAGATCCGCTCACTGCCTCCATGTGGCTCGGGACTGTACCTAACTAAAACCTGTTTGCACGTCTCCTTTGAGCGTGGTAGGGTAGTAATCAAAGTACAGTGGGAACTCACACGAGACAAATGACGATCCTCAGGTCGATGAACTAACCTGTACACATGTCACCAGGGAACTGCCATCTGACGTCAGGTATAAGACCAACTAGCATGTTCCCGGCGAGTCCTGTCCGGTGTACTCATAACCCAATGAGCACCTGTATACATCTTAGGTGAACCAACTGACACCAGTGGCTTGTGAGACCGGCCACCGCCCCTCGTCGGGGTCTCGACTGTATACACTAGTCTACTCTGGAGTATCGATGCCCTGTCTCGAAACTCCCACGACTAGGGACCTTTAAGGATGTGCTTATAAACTACCAGCTTCCACATATATGATCACCCTTATACTGCTGGCAGTCAAGCATGAATCCTATGGGCTCTATCAACGTGTAATAGCGACCTGTCTGGTCACCTAAAGCAGTACACGATGATAGAGATAAACCAGATAGCATACTATCATCTCGAGTAAGACTGTCCTACCGGCATAGGTCCTCCCTCAATCATTGCAATCACGTGCCTGTGATCCAATAATTGACTCTGAGGGCACTATATCCAACACGGATTGCTCCAATCTGCCGTGTTTCCACGATCGTCTGACCGAGTTAGCTCCTCGTATTTCTCCAGTATTCTTAGAATTCCTTTCTGTGAATTTTCATACCTCTGAAATAATTTTTTCGACAGGTTTAAAATCGACAGAAACTTGAGGGGTCCGGGGTTAGGTTTTCGTGTTTTTCCGACGATCGAAGTTCTAATTAGTTGCTAACAAGCTAGAAAAAGGTTTAGTAGGCTCTGATACCACTGTAAGTCCATGTCACGTACCCCACGTGTTCGTGGGGAGGTGAAATATATGAAAAACAATTATCAAAGCTTCGTAACACGGACTTGAGCACACGGATCGTGTCTAAACCATTACTAGCAAACTACGAGAGGTTTAACTACTATGATTCGAAGTTATATCTCACGTTACTTGTCCTTAGGGTCTTCATCGTTGTCCTCCACACCTCGTCGGCTCTATAGAACATGGGTACCTCAACGGCCTCCTTGAGTCAAAGACGATCCACCCGAGAGTCTATAGTCCGAGCTCTTATCTCGAATCTGAGATAACTACGGCTTCTAGTTTGCTAATCTAGAAGTCCTAGAGGGTGTAGAGTATTTAGATGGATTACTTAGTCACTTAAACCCTAGGATTCTCAACTCATGAGAGCTTTTAGGGTTTAAGGAAGAAGATGAAAACTTGTGGAGAGAGAAAGCTTTTGTGATAATCAAATGAATAAATCCTCATGATAGAATAATATCAAGCATACAAATATCTCCTGATGAATATCTAGAAATATCTTGTAAGCTTCATTTAATCCTAATGGTGAATCACCTCATGAGTCATTAAGCATTTAATGAAAACCTACACCTCATCTCTCCACCTCATTTGTGTTTAATCCAAAAGAAATAAATACAAATGAGTCATCTTCTTCTAGAAGCTTCCCGACAAATTATGAGACCGTCCTTCCCATCCGTACTTCCGAAAAACACGGATAATCTTTGACTGAATAAATCCATCTGTATAATACTAGAATCTGGCTTAAACTAAAGCCCGCTAGTATTATCTGCCCGATCATAATACGTGCACAAGTGTATGTAAGTGATCGCGGCCCTGCCGTAAAACCATACGGCCTCTACACCTTTTGCCCAGTGCAGGGAAACTCTCTGTGTGGGACTCTAAACACTCGACACTACGCTGGCAGTGGGTTTAACCACAGGCCGCAAGCGGTACTAGCTGTACGTAACGGTCCCCAGGTAGACGTCGATAAGAAAGACGATGAGGAAACCCATCCGAACTCTTACTGAGCTTGATGTGACAATCTCCGTATAGTCCGGTCTGTTCGTCTAGGACTATCGCATATCGGGCCTAGGGGGCGGTAAACGTCAGACCCCTAATAGCGGTATAAGTCATGTCGGAGTGAAACCCATTACACCTTGAGAAACTACTAGAAGCCTACCAGTGAATCTCGTTTGCCCTGGACAGGGACTTTGCGTAATGGCTTTCCAAACACAACACGATATCAACCCTCAATACCGGGAGAGACGAATCCTGTTAACCGCCACTGCCTCCAAATGCTTCAGAACTGCACCCAACTACTACCTGTTTGCACAACTCCTTTGAGCCATGGTAGGGTAGTAATCTAAGTACAGCGGGAACACACTCGAGGCAAAGTAGCAGTTTCAAGTCGACGGACTAAGCTGTACTCATGTCACCTGAGAACTGCTATCTGACGATGGGTATAAAACCAACCTGCAGTTCCCGGCGAGTCCTGTCCGGTATACCCGTAACCTAACGAGCACCTGCGTACTATCTCCAGTACGATGTACTGATGGCTGTGGGACAGACCATCTCCCTATGCTGGGATGAGAAGCGTATACACCAGTCTACTCCAGAGTATCGATGCCCTATCTCGATAATCCTTCGACTAGGGACCTGTATAGGATGTTGCTTATAGACTACCCAGCCCCCACAAGTATGACTGCCATCACAACGCTGGTAATCAAGCAAAGATCCTAAGGGCTTTACTAATATGTATAAGCGATATGTTAAAAGAAACATATGCACATATTAAAGTAGAAACAAACCAAGTAGCATACTACCATTTTTAGCAAGACTGTCAATACAACTATGAATATCCCAAGCTTCCATTAAGTAATATACAAATTAGTATGATACAGTAATGGCTTCTAGGGCATAAACACTAACAGCTACCAAACACTATGCTCTGGCGTTGGTCAAAATACATAGCTTGAATACTACTGAATACCCAAATGAAATGACGGAGGGCTACGAATGGTGTTGGCGAAACCGTGAACGTAGTGAACTTGATATAATCGAAGGAACCTGATAGCTTTTAAAAGAAGTGGTTTAAGCTCCGCAATTAAAAATTTGTTGTTTTAAAATAATCGAGTGGTTTCTTTTAAATTGTTCCAACGATTCAACTTTGGTTTATTTTCTTTGCATTAATATAATGCGTCCCATCAATTAACCTATCATTGCAGAAAATAACGAAAATACAACGTCCACTTATGCCATCCGCATTCTCCACTGGGCCCCGTCATTCACCCGTTAGGTTACTTAATTAACGACAGAGCGGGGGTTGGGCTAGCGCGGATGCAAAACATAAGCAACGCCTACTAGATATCATATATAGATATTGTACATTCGTCAGACGCAATAATAGGCATTCCAGATCACAGATGAACATATTGGATATTCTAGGAATCCGCATATCCTTTGAGTCTGCAATGAAAGACGGATTACATAATCGTGATAAATAGCCAACCCCAACCTAGACCCCTACGGGTACGGCAAACTACCCGTCAAGTACCCGAAGTGAAGCGGTCTCTCTCAACAACTTGAGTAGGCCACTAAACACTTCAAAGTACCGGTAGTTTGTGACCCCACCTTGGGTCTATCCTAGGAGCAGAAAACAGTAAATGAAATAATACAACGGTGGCTACAACCTCAACCCAGATATGCCTCGCAAAAGAATATTACAACAATTTACAATTTACAAATGAATGAAAGAAACTCTCGTCTCATATCCCTGGCTAATCATCATGACAATCCAACAAGTTCATATTCACAAACCAGTAAAAACCATTACAGAAACGTGCAACCCCCTGCTAACCGACATACTAGCAATTATGGGAGGTTTATGAACACATTAAACACAACACAGATATAACCCAGTTAGCCAAAGTTCTTAGAATTTCGATCAAGCACCACATATGAATCTACTCCAAATAATTCTCTGTGCACATAAAACCTGAGCAGAAACAAAACATCCCAGAAAACACAACATCAACACAGAAGAATAACTGAGCAAATTTGGGTTGACTCGGTGTCAACTCGGCCGCGGATCGGCGGTGGATCGCTTGGATCGGCCGCGGTTCCGTGGTGGTTTGGACGAGTCACGATCCCAAATTTCTTCACAATTCTTAAAAAACCCTGCTTGTATTTTTTAAGGTCCTTGAAAAATTTTTAGACCCTAATTTAAAATCGGCAGAAACTAGGTGAAAATGTCTTTTTTCGGGGATTAAATCACGATCGAATTTCTAAAGACTTTGTAACATGTTAGTTATAGTTTAGCTAGGCTCTGATACCACTGTAAGTCAATGTTACACACCCCACGAGATGCGGGGAGGCGGAATAGGAAAAACAATCATTTTGTTCAAAGTAACATCGACTATCAAACGGATCTTTGCTAAACCCTAACTAACAAACTATCTAGAAGTAGTTAACTACTATGATAGATGATTATACCTCAAGATACTAGTCCTTCTTGTTCACCTCCTCATCGGCCTCCTCGATGTAATAGAAGATCCACCCGAGAGTTCCTTCTTCAAGCTTTAACCTCTAACTTGAGATAACTAAGTAGCTAGGATTGCTAATCCAAGTGACCTAAAGCATATAGAGATAGATTAAGGATCTATTAGTCTTGCTAACCCTAGGGTTCTCAACACATGAGAGGATTAGGGTTAGGATGAAGAAGATGAGAGCTTGAGGAGAGAGAATGTGTTTGTGATAATTAATTAAATCTTGAGTCTGTTGGATAATTATGAAGCATGAAAAATATCTAAACATTAATAAATATAATCAACAACCATGCTTCATTAATTACCTTGAGGTGAATCACCTCATGACTCATGGTGTAATTAATGAAAATTACACATCACCTCTCCACCTCATTTAGTTTAATTCACAAAAGAATTAAAACTAAATGAGTCACCTATCTTCTAGAAGCTTCTCGTCTAATTACGAGAATGCCCCTCCCATCCGTATTTACGAAAAACACGGATACACTAAGACTGCATAAATCCAAAAAGCCAATACTAGAATCTGGCTTAAACCAAAGCCTTCTAGTATAATCTGTCTGAATATCATGCGTGCATAAATAAACATATATGTCCGAACCCTGTCGTAAAACCTTACGACCTCTATATCGTTTCGCCTGAAGCAGGGAAACTCTCTGTGTGGGACACTAAAGACTCGACACTACGCTGGCAGTGGGTTTAACCACAGGCCGCAAGCGGTACTAGCTGTACCTAACGGTCCTCGGGTAGAAGTCGATAAGAAGGTCGATGAGGAAACCCATCCGAACTCCTACTGAGCCTGATGTGACAATCTCCGTACAGTCCGGTCTGTTAGTCTAAGACTATCGCATATCAGGCCTAGGGGGCGGCAAGTGTCAGTCCCCTAAAAGCGGTATAAGTCATGTCGGAGTGAAGCCCATTACACCTTGAGAAACTACTGGAAAACTTACCAGCAAATCTCGCTTTTCCTAGCCAGGGACCTTGCGTAATGGCTCTCCAAACACAGCACGATATCAACCCCCAACACCGGGAGAGATGAATCCTATCTAACCGCCACTGCCTCCATGTGTTTCGGGACTGCATCCAACTGCAACCTGTTTGCACGACTTAGTCAAGCCGTGGTAGGGTAGCAATCTAAGAATAGTGGGAACACACTCGAGGGGAAGCAGCAGTGTCAAGTCTACGGACTATGCTGTACTCATGTTACGTAGGAACTGTTAACTGACGACGGGTATAATACCAACCAACAGTTCCCTATGAGTCCTGTCCGGTGTACCCGTAACCTAACGAGCACCTGCATACTATCTCCAGTACAACGTACTAATGGCTGTGGGACAGACCATTTCCCCTGCTGGGACGAGAAGCGTACACACTAGTCTACTCCGGAGTATTGATGCACTGTCTCGATAATCCTACGACTAAGGACGTGAAAAAGGATGTGTTTGTAGACTACCCAGCCCCCACTAGTATGACTTTCATCACAACGTTGGTAGTCAAGCAAGATCCTATGGGCTCTATCAATATGTATTCGCGATATGCTAAAAGAAACATATACACATATTAAGATAGATATAAACCTACGGGCTAGTATGATACAATAATGGCCCCTATGGCATATACACTAACACAAGAATCCTACGGGCTTCAATATTATGTATTAGCGACACGCAATAATAAGTAAAATGTGTATACATCAATGATAAAAACAAACCAGATAGTATACTATCATTTCGAGTAAGATTGTTCTACCGGTATAGGTCCTCCCTCAATTATCATAATCGCGTGCCTGCAATTACAATAATTGCCTTGAGGGCACTATATCCAACAATCTCCCACTTGCACTTAAGGCTACTTATTACGGTATCGCGTACTCACAGCTCGTGTGCTATCGAATACCCAAGTTCTCTACTAATCAGTTTCGCAAACTCTCGTTTGAGAAACATCCGTGTTCGAGAAATAGCCTCAGTGAGTGGATCCGCTATAATGTTTCAACTTCTTCTCTCTATATCTAAACTTTGCAGAGATCAACAATCTTCCAAACTGAGCGATACCCCGCCACAAGAATTTGTCTGGATACCTGATGGGACCAAGTTCATCAATGAACAACTCTTATCCAACAAACTTCTTGGGCTGATCCTCTGTTGAGTTATAACCGACATCCTGCGCCATGATTACCTCAGTATCCTTATTGGAATGCTATCCAATACACTGATCCTCAGAAGAGGCTAAACTCATAACTCTGACAGCATCTCTGTCATCCACGTCACCTAGGAATCCTGAAATGATAACCGCCTCTCAGGGGAGGATGCTGTTATCCTTTACTAAGAACATCTCTTATGTTCTTTACTACTTCCCTTTGTTTCTCAAGGATTGGATTAATATCTGATTATTGCATCTAGTGCAAAAGCAATATCTGGTGTTGTACAAGGCTTTGCATGATTGACTTAATTGCCTAAGAAAATGATGTGTCATTCATGCATGCCCCTCTCTTCATCAGTCTAAAAGACATCCTTTTTAGAGAGGGTAACTCCATCACCTGCGGGTACTCCACCACGCTAGGAGTCATCCATTCTAAAATACTTTTAGAATGTAGTCTAAATACCTGATTGGGGAACTTTCCAAATCTAGATCTAAAACCATAGATCTAGTCACCAGAACTCCTAATATACTATCCATATCTGACATGGAGAAAAACACTGTGTGACAACCAAAGTCTGACCGATTATAGTATAGGAACATCACTTCCTATCTGGAGTATGTCATCTAAAACTAGGACAGTACTCCCTACATCTTTCTTACAAGGTTCATCTTTTGTTTTGATGAAGTCAATCACTTTGACTGTCAGATAAAAATAGATGATCTATCTCCGCTATCCTTTCTTTAGTCTACGAATAGACATAAGCATCATGCACACCTTCCATTGCTCCCACTGACTACGATAACCCTCTGGCAGTGTCATGTACACGTGCACTTCCAAAATCTCATTTAGAAAGAAGTTATAGTCACCCACCTGCTAGTTATCATAGCCATAAAATGCATCAGTGCCAAAACATATCCATATAGACTTCAGTATAGACACCGAAGTAAAAGTCACATCACAATCCACAACGGGTATTTGATGAAAACTCTTTACAACAAGTCTAGCCTTATTAGGTCAGCACATTTCCACCTATACTGATCTCGAAAGATCTACTTTCACCTAGTGGGTTTTACCCCTTTAGAAGCACCCAGCAAAGTCCAAAATTCATGATTTGCTGATGTAACATTTCAGAAAATATAAAATATTATTTTTGGAATTTAATATTAAAATAATATATTTCCCGAAAACTGCCTAATTTACGAAATTAGGGTTTTCGAAAAAGGATATAAATATATACCAATAATTGTGAAATAATTGGAAATTAAAATGATTTATTCATTTAAAAATATATTTAAAGGATTTGGCATTTTTAAAAATTTATTATATGTAATTTGGATAAAAACCGATTAGTGCACTGCTAATCGCGATTAAGCCAAATCCGTGTTTCTACAGTTTTCCATGGCTAGTGCACCATGTCATGTTACATTTGGTTACATGTTATTGCATTTGTGTTTATTTATGGTTATTATGTGAGTTGGTTTTGAAATTTGAAAGGAAAAAAGAAAAGAAATGAAAAAGGGTTAAAAAGGGTATGATTGGAGAGAGAGAGAGAGAGTCCGTGAATAAGTGAGAGAGAGGGGGGGCTGCTGCAATATTTATTCCCCCATCATTTTCTCCTCCTCCTTCATCTTCCTCCAACCCCACTTCCCTCCACCTCAAACCCTAGATCCATCTCCAAATAATCCCCAAAGCCTTATACTCCCTTCACAAAAATTAATCCCCATATCTTCCTCTACACATTGAACCAAACAAAGTTAGATTTTGACGACATTGGGAAGTTAATGCTGTCTAGAGTGGCCTAAATGGGTATAACCTTTTTCCTTTTAGTTTAGTTTGTGCGATATCGTATTTTTAAGTGTCGTTTTGGGATATCGATAACCTGCTGTGACCCCGAGTTTTCACTATAAAAACAAACAGTGTGGTAGTGTTATACTCGAGACTCTGAGGGTTCTCCTGAAACCCTATCCATTTCCCATCGGTTTTAGCCGGCGACTCTAGGGACAAATCCGGCGACCTCGGGTGGGTAGGAGAGTTAAGGCTTGGGTTTCGTAGGGTAGTTGCCTGAAGCTGTTCAAAGGTGTTTGGTCCTACTAGATTTTTCTGTAGTGAAAATTGCTAGTGTGATATGTCCTAGAGGCCATTGTTGTATAGTACTAGTTTGTATATTACATTTTGGAAGCTTGGGATATATTGACGGATTGACATTCTTGCTCAATATGGTAGTATGCTACTTGGTTTGTATCTATCTTAATATGTGTATGTGTTTCTTTTTAACATATCTCTAATACATATTGATAGAGCCCTTACCACCATTGCTTGACTACCAGCGTCGTGATGGCAGTCACACTAGTGGGGGCTGGGTAGTCTACAAGCACATCCTTATACTGGTCCCTGGTCATAGGATTATCGAGACAGAGCATCGATATTCCAGAGTAGATAGTGTACACGCTTCTCATCCCAGGAGGGGAGATGGTCTGTCCCACAGCCATCGGTATGTCGTACTGGAGATAGTATGCAGGTGCTCCTTGGGTTACAAGTACACTGGAAAGGACTCGCTGGGAACTGTTGGTTGATATTATACCTATCGTCAGTTATCAGTTCCCAGGTGACATGAGTATAGTTTAGTCCGTTGACTTGACACTGTCACTTCGCCTCGAGTGTGTTCCCACTGTTCTTAGATTACTACCCTACCACGGCTCTACTGAGTCATACAAACAGGTAGTAGTTGGGTACAGTCCCGAAACACTTGGAGGCAGTGACGGTTAGACAGGATTTGTCTCTCCCGGTATTGGGAGTTGATATCGTGCTGTGTCTAGGAGAGCCATTACACAAAGTCCCTTGCTAGAGCAAGCGAGATTTACTGGTAGTGTTTCCACTAGTTTCTCAGGGTGTTCTGGGCTACACTCCGACATGACTTGTACCGCTATTAGGGGACTGACGTATACCGCCCCCTAGGCCCGACATGCGATACTTTTAGACGAACAGACCGGACTGTACGGAGATTGTCACATTCATGCTCAGTAGGAGTTCGGATGGGTTCACCTCATCGGTCTTCTTATCGGCATCTACCTGGGGACCGTTACGTCCTGCTAGTACCGCTTGTGGCCTGTGGTTAAACCCACTGCCAGCGTAGTGTCGAGTCTTTAGAGTCCCACACAGAGGGTTGTTCAATTTTGGGCAAAACGTATTAGAGGTCGTATGGTTTTACGACGGGGTTCGTTCACATACGCGCACTTATGCACGTTTGGTGTCCGGGCAGTCGATACTAGTGGGCTTTGGTTTAAGCCAGATCCTAGTATTTGTTTTGGGATTGGTCTAGTCTCATTGTATTCGTGTTTCTTCGGAACACGAAAGCGGGTACGTACGTACAGTTGACTGAGGCGGAGAAGGAGACACCTCATTAGGGTTTTTGACCATTGACTTGATCAAAACTCTAATGAGAATGAGAAATATGATTAATAATATTAATTAAGGATAATTGTATCATGGTTAGAGTTGGGTTGACCATTTGACTTGTTGACTTACATTGACCTAAATATTTTTGTTAAGCATGAGATGCTTCTTGAAGCTTGCTTAGTATTAAATTTGAAATGATATTGGTCAAATCAACTCACCATCACAATTTTCTTAATTATTATTATTATTATCATATATCTCGAATATGAGAGCTTTGTTCTCTCATTCTCTCATAAGATTTCTCTCTCATAGTTAGCTCTCCTTCTTCCTCTCTCAAAGCTTAAGTGTTTTATGTGTTGAAAATCATAAGCTTTTAAGACCAAACTACCAAAACAACTCTCTACTCACTCTATGGTTCTTAGTCTAGCAAGTCAAGCACTCTAGTTACTTCATTGTTGAGGTAGAAGCTCAAGGTAGAGGCCTTCGGGTGGATCTTTCTTTGGCAAAGAGAAGACGAAGAGGAGGAGCCGTCTACACCACTCCAAGGAGCTCACATCTAGGAGTACCACAACAATAAGAGAAAGAGTTCAAGAACTAGGTATAACCTTCTAACTTATTAGTTAGAACTTGTAGATAGTTTGTTAGTTCATGTTTAGGAAAGATCCATTATGGAAAGTCTATGTTACCTTGTGATAAAAATTTGTTTTTTACCTATTCCGTCTCCCCGTAAGTACCGGGGTGGGTAACGTAGACTTACAGTGGTATCAGAGCCTAGCTAAACTACAACTAACATGTTAGCAAAGTCTTTATAACTTCAATCCCGAAAAAAATCGCAAAATACATCAATAATTAGTGTTTTCTGCCGATTTTAAAAACAGGTCTAAAAATATTTTCAGAGACCTGAAAAATACGTGCAGGGTTTTTTAGGGACACACAAGAAAAACAAGCTCGTCACTTGGTCAGACAGCCGCGGAAGCGCGGTGAAACCATGGGTTTCGCCGCGGATCCGCGGCCGAATCGAATCGGAGTCAACTCATTTTTCCTGCAGAATGTCCAGCTTGATGTTTTGTGATTTTTCAGATACTTTGTTTCTGCCCAGATTCTTTTGAGTACAATGTTGTATTTGGGGTAGTTTCAAATTGGAATATTGATCAAAATTCTATAAACATTAGCTAATTCTTTATATCTGTAATGTGATATATGTATTGAACGTCTACTAATCGCTATACGTCGCTTAGTGGGGGTTGTACATATCTGTGATCTGTGTTGTTGGATTGTGTATATGAACTTGTTGGATTGTCGCGAATGAATAGCCGGGGATGTGAGATGAGTGTTTTTCATTTTTCATTCGATGTAAATTGTAAATTGATGTAATATTATTTCATGGTCGCACATCCGGGTTGAGGTTGTAGCCACCATTGTATATTATTTCTTTTACTGTTTTTGCTCCTAGGATAGACCCATGGTGGGGTGCACAAACTACCGGGTACTTTGAAGTGCTGAGTGGCCTACTCATATTGTTGAGGACGGCTGCTTCACTTCGGGTATTTGGCGGGTAGTTTGCTGCTCCCATAGGGGTCTAGGGTGGGGTTTTGGCTATTCATCGCGACCGTGTAATCCATCTTTTATTGCTGGCTCAAACGAAGCGCGGATTCCTAGTATATCCAATGTGTTCATCTGTGTTCTGGAATGGCTATCATTGCATCTGACGAATGTTTATATTTATATATGATATCTAGTAGGCATTGCTTATGTTTTGCATCTGCGCTACTCTATCCCCCGCTCTGTCGTTAGTTAAGTAACCTAACGGGTGATGACGGGGCCCAGTGGCGAATGCGGATGGCATAAGCGTACGTCATATTTTCGTTGTTTTCTGCAATGGTAGGATTAATTGATGGGTCGCATTAAATTAATGCAAAGAAAATAAACCAAAGTTGAATCGTTGGAACAATTTCAAAAACCACTCTGTTTTTTCAAAACAGAAAAACTTTTAAATGCGGAGCTTAAACCACTCCTTTTATAAAGCTATCACGTTCCTACGATTATATTAAGTTCACTACGTTCACGGTTTCGCCAAAACCATTCATAGCCCTCCGTCATTTCATATGGATAGTCAACAGTATTCAAGCTATGTTTGTTGGCCAAAGTCAAGGCATAGTGATTGGTAGCTGTTGGATATTCATATGTAGCAAAGATAGATGAGTTGGTTTGGGACAGTCGTACTGCTTTGTTGGCCAAAGTCAAGGGTAGGTACGGGTGGGTTCAAATTAACCTAGAAAATGATGGGTAGAACTTGACATGTGACTTATGATTTGTTGGCTAAAGTCAAGGTCATAAGAGCATGGGGCAAAAATCCACATCGGGAGTTTCTAAAGAAATTGAAACTTGCAAGTGTTGCATACCATTTGGAGTGTGATAATTTTGGTAGGATTCCTTCAACTTTATCACACAATGATATTTGGATCCTGATCCTACTGTGAGTATATGCTACTCGTCGGGAGATTTTTTCACTTAAAGATCAATGCTATAAACCAAGTAGGTGTCTAGAAAGGTGTTAGCGGGGCTACGCCCACAGGGAAAAGAGGTTTTTTAATTAAGGAACTCGTGAAAGTGTCGTAAAACCTCCTTCGAAGTACCAACACCGGCCTGGCTGAACGGTTAAGCAAGTATTGTACGGTGAGATCAATCCCGACTAGTTCTTCTTTTATGGTTTGAAAAAGGATTCGAGAAACAGTGGGAGCCATCCTATTTAGACAAACTAAAAACCACTCTAAACTTGCAAGAGCATCATGCTAAAGTGTTTCTTCTCTCTCTCCTAATTGCAGCAACCAAACATCATGACGGGCCTTAAGTTACCATTAGATAAGAATATATTGACAGGGCCGAACTACAAAGATTGGTTCAGGAATGTCAAAATGGCAATCACTTATGACAAGTTGGGGTATGTCTTTACCACTAAGGTCCCCGCCGTCCCAGGTCCAAAATCCAGTGTCGCGGATAAGGAAATCCGTAAGACCTGGGAGATTGACAGCGTGAAGGCCAAGTGCCTTGTGCTTGCCTCTATGGACAATGAACATCAGAGGAAGCAAGAGAATATGGATCTTGAATCCATATTTCTCCATACTAAGGAACTATATGGAGAGCAATCCCGTATCGCCAGATACGAAACCTCGAAAAAGTTATTTTCAGCGAGGTTGGCCGTCGGATCATCTGTAGCGGAACACGTGCTTAAGATGATTGGCTACATTGAGGAGCTCACAGACCTCGGGACCACGTTAGAGAACGAGCTCTACACTGACTTGATTCTCCAGTCCCTTCCTTCCACCTACGCCCAGTTTATCCTGACTTTCAACATGCAAGGAAAAGAAGTTGAACTTCTGGAACTCCTCAACATGTTGAGGAGTGCAGAGGGCACCCTGCACAGAGTCAGGGAAACACCCGCTTTGTTTGTTGGAGGAGCTTCTTCTTCTAGGTCCAAGGCGAAAGCCAAAGGAAAGAAGAAGAAGGCACCCACCAAACCAAGAGGTGGTGTTAGTAAGGTGGAAGCCAAGGGAAAGCAAAGGTGGCAGGACAGATTGTGGGGAAGGAAGAATGCTTTTATTATCATAAGAAAGGACACTAGAAGAAAGATTGCAGGGCTTGGAAGGCCAAGAACCAGGACCCGAAGCAAGTTGTGGCTTCGGCTTCAGGTGTGTATGTTATTGAAAACTGTCTGTCAATCATCTCTACTTCCTGGGTATTGGATACCGGATTAGGATCTCATATCTTTAATTCTTTGCAGGCACTGAGAAGCCGTAGGGTTTTGAAGGCAGGTGATATGACCCTCAGAGTTGCAAATGGAGCAAGCATGGATGTTGAGTCCATGGGGGACTATCACTTAGGCTTGTCAGATGGATATGTTTTGGTTTTGCGCAACTGTTATTTTTTACCCAGTTCGACTTGTAATATCATATCTGTATCTTTAATGTCTAAAGAAGGTTATGATTTTGCATTTGTAAGCAATGTTGTCAACATTCACCTTAATCATGCTTTGATTGGGTCGGGTACATTAAGCAATGGTATATACGTATTAAACCAACCGCAGATTTTCAATATCCAGAATACACACAAAAGAAAGTCTCCAGAATTAAATCATGCTTTCTTATGGCATTGTAGACTGGGTCACATCAATGAAACACGATTGACTAAATTACATAAAGAGGGATATTTGGATCCGTTCGAATATCAGTCTTATGCAACTTGTCAATCTTGTCTCATGGGAAAGATAACAAAGACTCCGTTTACTAGACACGGAGTAAGAGCGAGCGAGCTCTTGGGACTCATACACAGCGATGTATGTGGTCCAATGTCTACACATGCGCGAAGCGGTTATTCTTACTTCATTACTTTTACGGATGATTTTTCAAGGTATAGACATGTCTTCTTAATGAAGCATATATCCGAGGATTTGAGAAATTCCAGGAATATAAGAATGAAGTAGAAAAACAAACCAGCAAGAGTATCAAGACACTGAGATCTGATCGAGGTGGTAAATACTTGAGTGCCGAATTCCTGGATTACCTAAAAGAGAATGGAATTCTCTCTCAACTTACTCCTCCATACACACCACAACACAATGGTGTATCGGAGAAACGAAACCGAACCCTATTGGATATGGTACGTTCCATGATGAGTAACGCTGAGTTACCGCGATCTTTCTGTGGATATGCACTAGAATCAGCTGCATACCTTTTGAACCGGGTTCCAACTAAGTCAGTGTCTACCACACCATATCAGATGTAGAGTGGGAAGAAACCCTATCTTAAACACATTAAGGCATGGGGATGTCCAGCTTTTGTCAAAAAGCAGCATACGGACAAACTCGAGGCACGCTCAGTACAGTGCAAGTTTGTGGGATATCCAAAGAACTCTAAGGGATATTTCTTCTATTACGCAGAGGAACAAAAGGTATTTGTTTCTCGTCATGCCTAGTTCTTGGAAACTGAATTTTTAGAATATCGGATAAGTGGGAGCGCAATAGAACTGGAAGAAATTCCAGAACCACGAGCTATTACTGAAAGCTTAGTAGAACCAGAAGGTTTGAAAGGACAGGACATTCCAGCGCCGCTCAGCAGGAGTAGTAGGCTTTCTCATCTATCTGAGAGATACTACGGTTTTCTCATAAACGGGGATAGTGAGGATTGCGTCATTGATAATGATGAGACGACTAGCTTCCAGTAGGCCATTCAGAGCACTGACTCGGTAAAATGGCTGGATGCAATGCGGACCGAGATGGAGTCCATGTACACCAACAAAGTGTGGACTTTGGACCTTGCTCTAGAAGGGGTAAAACCTGTAGGCTGCAAATGGATCTTCAGAAAGAAGATTGGTGTAGATGGACAGGTTGAAACTTATAAGGCTAGACTTGTTGCAAAGGGTTTTCGTCAAAGACCTGGTTTGGACTATGACGAAACTTTTTCTCCAGTGGCTATGCTCAAATCCATTCGGATCCTTCTTGCCATTGTTGCCTTCCATGATTATGAAATTTGGCAGATGGACGTAAAGACTGCTTTTCTAAATGGAAATTTAGAGGAGTGTGTCTATATGGACTAGCCATAGGGATTCATTCAGAGTGGGAGCAGCGGAAAAGTATGCAAGTTGCTGAAGTCCATTTATAGACTGAAGCAGGCATCGCGGAGTTGGAACATCTGTTTTGATGAGACGGTCAAAGAATTTGGCTTTATCAAAAATCCAGATGAACCATGCATTTATAATAAGATTGTAGCGCGAACTGTCATATTCCTCGTTTTATACGTGGATGACATTCTCTTGATAGGAAATGATATTCCTATGCTAAAATCTGTCAAAAGGTTCTTGTCACAAAGATTCTTCATGAAAGACCTGGGTGATGTCTCTTACATTCTCGAGATCCAGATCTATCGTGATAGATCTAAGAGGATATTGGGACTTTCGCAGTCCAGGTACATTGACACCATACTGAAAAGATTCAAAGCGCGGTAACTTACCGGCTTGTCACGGAATCACCCTCTCCAGAGAGATGTCTCCCAAGAATGATTTGGAAAGGGATCGCATGTCTAATATACCCTACGCTTCTACGGTAGGCTCTATAATGTATGCGATGTTGTGTACCAGACCAGATGTAGCTTATGCACTAAGTGTGGTAAGCCAGTATCAGTCAAACCCTGTGGAGAAGCACTGGATAGCGGTAAAGAACATTCTGAAGTACCTGAGAAGGACTAAGGAGATGTTCTTAGTTTACGGTGGAGAAGACCTCCAGATCGAGGCCTTTGCTGACTCCAGCTTCCAGAGTGACAAGGATGACTCCAAATCCATGTCGGGTAATGTCTTTACCCTCAATGGAGGGGTGGTCTGTTGGAAGAGTTCCAAACAGGAAACCGTTGCTGACTCGATGATGGAAGCGGAGTATATCGCAGCATCTGATGCCGCAAAAGAAACCGTCTGGTTGAGGAAGTTCTTAACAGAACTTCAGGTGGTTCCTAACAGAACTTCAGGTGGTTCCGTCCATTGTTGATCCAATACCTCTGTATTGTGACAACAATGGGGCTATAGCTTTAGAAAAGGAACCCAGGTCCCATCAGCAGTCCTTACACATCTTGATGCGGTATCACCTGATCAGGGAGATCGTGGATCGCCGGGAGATCGAGATTCGGAGGGTTGCTACAGAGGATAACACTGCAGATCCATTCACAAAGGCCATTCCTCAGACGCAGTTCGAGAGGCTATTCGAGATGATAGGTCTGCGATATGCCAGCACATGGCATTAGTGCAAGTGGGAGATTGTTAGTGTGATATGCCCTAGAGGCCATTATTGTATAGTACTAGTTTGTATATTACATTTTGGAAGCTTGAGATATATACACGGATTGACATTCTTGCTCAATATGGTAGTATGCTACTTGATTTGTATCTATCTTAATATGTGTATGTGTTTCTTTTTAACATATCGTTAATACATATTGATAGAGCCCTTAGGATCTTTGCTTGACTACCAGCGTTGTGATGGCAGTCACACTAGTGGGGGCTGGGTAGTCTACAAGCATATCCTTATACTGGTCCCTGGTCATAGGATTATTGAGACAGGGCATCGATACTCCAGAGTAGACTAGTGTATACGCTTCTCATCCTAGGAGGAGAGATGGTCTGTCCCACAGCCATCCGTACGTCATACTGGAGATAGTATGCAGATGCTCGTTAGGTTACGAGTACACTGGACAGGACTCGCTGGGAACTGTTGGTTGGTATTATACCTATCGTCAGTTATCAGTTCCCAGGTGACATGCGTACAGCTTAGTCCATTGACTTGACACTGTCACTTCGCCTCAAGTGTGTTCCCACTGTTCTTAGATTACTAGCCAACCACGGCTCTACTGAGTCGTGCAAACAGGTAGTAGTTGGGTGCAGTCCCGAAGCACTTGGAGGAAGTCACGGTTAGATAGGATTCGCCTCTCCCGGTATTGGGAGTTGATATCGTGCTGTGTCTAGGAGAGCCATTACACAAAGTCCCTTGCCAGGGCAAGCGAGATTTACTGGTAGTGTTTCCACTAGTTTCTCAGGGTGTTCTGGGCTACACTCCGACATGACTTTTACCGCTATTATGGGACTGGCGTTTACCGCCCCCTAGGCCCGACATGCGATACTCTTAGACGAACAAACCGGACTATACGGAGATTGTCACATTCAGGCTTAGTAGGAGTTCGGATGGGTTCACCTCATCGGTCTTCTTATCGGCATCTACCTAGGGACCATTACGTACAGCTAGTACCGCTTGCGGCCTGTGGTTAAACCCACTGCCAGCGTAGTGTCGAGTCTTTAGAGTCCCATACAGAGGGTTGTTCACTTTTGGGCAAAACGTAGTAGAGGTCGTATGGTTTTACGATGGGGTTTGTTCACATACGCACACTTGTGCACGTTTGGTGTCCGGGCAGTTGATACTAGTGGGCTTTGGTTTAAGCCAGATCCTAGTATTTGTTTTGGGATTGGTCTAGTCTCATTATATTCGTGTTTTTTCGGAACACGAATGCGGGTACGTACGTACAGTTGACTGAGGCGGAGAAGGAGACACCTCATTAGGGTTTTTGACCATTGACTTGATTAAAACTCTAATGAGAATGCGAAATATGATTAATAATATTAATTAAGGATAATTGTATCATGGTTAGAGTTGGGTTGACCATTTGACTTGTTGACTTACATTGACCTAGATATTTTTGTTAAGCATGAGATGCTTCTTGAAGCTTGCTTAGCATTAAATTTGAAATGATAGTGGTCAAATCAACTCACCATCACAATTTTCTTAATTATCATTATTATTATCATCATATATCTCTAATATGAGAGCTTTGTTCTCTCATTCTCTCATAAGCTTTCTCTCTCATGGTTAGCTCTCCTTCTTCCTCTCTCAAAGCTTAAGTGTTCCATGTGTTGAAAATTATAAGCTTTTGAGACCAAACCACCAAAACAACTCTCTACTCAATCTAGGGTTCTTAGTCTAGCAAGCCAAGCACTCTAGTTACTTCATTGTTGAGGTAGGAGCTCAAGGTAGTGGCCTTCGGGTGGATCTTTCTTTGGCAAAGAGAAGACGAAGAGGAGGAGACGTCTACACCACTCCAAGGAGCTCACATCTAGGAGGACCACAACAAGAAGAGAAGGAGTTCAAGAACTAGATATAACCTTCTAACCTAGTAGTTAGAACTTGTAGATAGTCTGTTAGTTCATGTTTAGCAAAGATCCTTTATGGAAAGTCTATGTTACCTTGTGATAAAAATTTGTTTTTTACCTATTCCGCCTCCCCGTAAGTACCGGGGTGGGTAACGTAGACTTACATAAATAGGGGAAATCCGGGAACAGTTGTGATTGTTTACATGACCATGGTGACACGATTCCTGACCTGTGTCATAGAAGTGAACCCGATGCACGAACTTAGGATTTGTTCCGTATTGGTTTTGTGACTTTTAGTGTGCCTACAGGGTATCTGGAGCAACCTAGGACATTTTTTAGCGTAGCAAACAATACTAGGGACTTAGATACACTACCAGGAGACCACCATGAAAAAACGAACCCTATTGAAGCCACTGGAACCGAGCTCGCCGGAATTCCATGTGATGTGGCTGGCCACTTGGTGAGGGTAGGGATCTAGGTTGGTCCAGTAGCTTATATACACTATATACCTCACCCTAGACTTGTTTGCTTAGCTCTGTTTGACCTGAGTCAAAATCTGGGAGCATTTTAGTGGGATTTTAGCTATGTTTTCTGTATTTTGAAATGTTTAGTTTTGATATGTAGATTTGTTTTTGGTTGTTGAATGTTTGTACATCAACGACTTGGGGTAACTTGTTGGTTTTGCATACGTGGGCTATAGGTTCTAACCTATAGGCGATCCGTGTGCCGTTTTGGTTTCCGGACTTGATGTTAATAGCGATTGCGATTGTTTATTATTGTAGGTACCCTCACGTGGATTCCGAGGCGATGGATCATGGCGTTATCGACTTCGACAAGCGAAGACCAAGGTGAGTAGATCTATATCTACCGGGGAAGTCGGGTGGATGGCGTATAGCACCCCCGCAAAGTTTTGATGGAAACTGATTTATAGAATATGGTTAAGGAAACCTAGATTTAGAAACTAGGGTTAGAGTTAAATGATAGTTAGTGAAACCATATTTGAAACTAAGAATAGTTAGAAGTGATATAATACGGCTAATATGTGATGACGACATTTGAAGATGACATTTGACGATATTGCCGTTTAGGATACTATATGACTAGATAGTCGACTTAGATGTGTCATCCGAACCATACATATTTCTAAACTGAAGAATCGTATGCATCTTTTACACAGATACCTTGGGGGGACATTACGGATTTTCAAATGATATATTTTCCATAAAAACACCGTAATCCCTATTTACGATTTGCTTCTTTTAAAATCTGCTTGTATGGTTCGGGTGTGTATGTTAGATTAGATACTTATACGTATAGTAGAGATAGAATGTATATGTAAACTCGACTTGATGTGAGATATAAATGCGACGAAAGAATATAAGACTGATATGATGATATTTTGGTATACGGATGCGAGTCGATTGAGATGGTTGATAACTTGTCGGTCCCCTGATATGAGATCGTTATGGATGTGACCTGGGACATAGGTATATAGTTACATTTATATATGTTGTGAAACATGTGTGATATGCTGTACGTGACGTTAGGTCCGTACCCTCTCATTGTCGTAATGGTTTATAGGATCCCAAATGTTTTAAATGCCGCCGTACGATGATCTTTTCCGTACGTGATGAGTTTGACTTTATGATTGGTCCGTACCCTTGACTAGAGTATGCCGTACGATGGATTATACCGTACACGTTATTGTAAGGCTGGATGCCGATTGATAGATTCACCGACTCGGTCATGTTAGATACGTCTACCCGTCAGCATTTACATATGATTTACCTTATGCTGCATTCATATTATTCTCATTGCATTGCATATACCTGTGCTAGTACACCTGCACCATTATCGATGATGCGTATGTTACACGCACATAGATTTGTAGGCTCATACACTTCATCATCGATAATTGCCATGTCACTACACAGTAGGATTGCTGCATCATGATATGACTCATCGCATAACATGCTTGCGTATACACCACTTGTACACCCATATTGACGCACATACATATTGTACACTCATGCTTGCATATATACCACTTGTATATCCATATTGGTGCACATATATATTGATATATCCATATTTGCGCACATACACATTGTATATCCATATTGGTGCACACATACATTGGTACATCTATACTTGCGCATATACATATTGTACCTACATAGAGAACTGGTTTTTATTGGGAGATTGGGAACCGCAGGATATATTTAAAAACTGGAATCATTTTAAAAGAGCGGTTTTCCCTTAATATGTCATATCACTGTTCCATGTTGCATGATACACGGATATGCTCACATTTCTATTATATGTCACATACATCATGCTATATGATTTTACGCATTGAGATATGCTGTTTTCATGAGATTTCTGGATTTGAGAACTGTGGACATTTTAAAAGAGATTATGTGTTGTTCTAAAAACCCGGTTTCTCTTGATATGATATTTCAGTGCGTCCACCATGTGTTTTCTCGGTTCTGAGAGTGACATGTGAAACCCGATTCGAGGAGGCGGATGAGGCCGATTGCGGGTACATGGTGGACCCGGTATGGTATCCCGGGGCAAGAAAGGGATGCTGTGTATACAGACGGTAAGCTTGGCAGAGGGACTACTATCTACCGGTGATAGTATTTTGGCCCGGTGGATATACGGAGGATACCGACCGGAGTTGAGAGATGATATGGGCCGATCCGGACTGACGGAGCCCGAGTGATATGAGGATTTACATGTCGATGTTGGACACGGGTTTCATGATGTTTTCGGGTGTCGATGTTGGACACCCAGGTTCCATGATTTTGATGTGTCGCGAGGGACACCGTTGATTTATATCCTCATACTTTCATGCACACTCTTTTATGATACTTACGTGCATACAGACATTGATTATATGGGTGGACGAGATTCGCATGCATACATACATTGATTATATGGTTGGACGAGATCCACATGCATACATACATTGATTATATGGTTGGACGAGATCCACATGCATACATACCTTGATTATATTGTTGGATGATATCCGCATGCATATAGGTATTGATTACATTATTGGCACATATGATGACCCGGTCACCCTAGATATCACAGTATTACCATTATGATATAATTGACCTAGGAGTCGTTGTTTATTCGATTTCTAGTTGTAGATGTTTTTCTACTCACGAGTTGGCAACTCATCCCCGTTGTACCACAGTTCTTGCAGGTTGACCGCATGGATCCGTAGCGGAATCGCTGGCATATAGCTTCTGTAAGTCAACGGTAGCACCCCAGCTGTCTTTCCGAGGCCAAAATGCGGAAACGAAACTTTTTTCAAACTAGAAACCGGCGCTATCATATACTTTAATCCCGGATCGAACCATTAACCTACAACTAGCAACTAGAGAAAGGTTAGAAAGGCTATACTGATCGATCTGTGTCCTTCGGTCATTGGCCACCATCCCAAGCTCCTCGCGGCATCTCCGATCTCGATCTCCTCGTCGGAAAGGGCACCACATCATCGAGTCTTTTTACGGGCTCCCACTTCGTCCGAAGAAACTCGGGCACGAAGTTCTCCAGCCGACGTGTCCAAGGCGATGTAAAGAATGTGTGTGACAACTTTGTCTCTTGCATCCATTCTATGGATGGAGGTTGAAGGTGATGCGATCCATGGAAATGGTGAGCTAGAGGAAGAAGAAGAAGAAGCTCTTTTTCTTTTGTTGTGTTGATATGAAGAAATAAGAGCTAGCATAATGATACAGGAGCTAACCTCTCTCATATGGCTGTCTCTTCTCTTTCTACCTCTCATTTCAACACTCAAATCACTCAATTAACATGACATGTTCACTCAAAAATAGACCATTAGTCACCAAAATGAACATGTCACATTAATTTCACCTCATCATGATTTCTAGCTCATAATTTCCACATGCAAACATTAATCCAAATGTTTGCAACAATAAAAAGATATGACAACATCTAAAGTAAACTCGTGACGGATTACAAGGATACCCCTCACCTGTATATACATACCTGCATCCGCATTCCGACTGAATGCGAATGCGATGAGACTAAAGTAATCCAACAAATCTAATACTAGGATCCGGCTTAAACCAAAGCCCACTAGTATGATCCGCCCGATCATGATCCGTGCACTACTACACGTATATGATCGGACCCTGCCATATATCATACGGCCTCTACAACGTTTCGCCCGAAACTTGAGACACTGTCTGTGGGGGACTCTAAAGACTCTTCAATACTTTGGCTGCGGATTTAACCCTAGCAAGTCAGAGGTACTAGCCGTACGTAATGGACTACCAGGTATTGACCAAAAGGGAGGTCGATGAGCGAACTCATCCTGACACCCTACTGAGCCTGTCAGTGACAATATCCGTACAGTCCGGTCCGTTCGTCTATGAGCATCGCATAGCGGGCCTAGGGGGTTGGTAAAAGTCAGACCCCCAAAAGCGGTACAAGTCGTGTCGGAGTGTAGTCCAGAACACCCTGAGATACTGCTGGATTACCTACCAGTAAATCTCCTGCCTTGGCCAAGGACTTCGTGTAATGGCTCTCCTAGACACAGCACGATCTCACCCCAATACCGCGAGAGACGAAACCCTGCCGATCCGCTCACTGCCTCCATGTGGCTCGGGACTGTACCCAACTAAAACCTGTTTGCACGACTCCTTTGACCCGTAGTAGGGTAGTAATCATAGCACAGTGGGAACTCACACGAGACAAATGACGATCTCAGGTCGATGAACTAATCTGTACACATGTCACCAGGGAACTGCTATATGACGTCTGGTATAATACCAACTAGCATGTTCCCGGCGAGTCCTGTCCGGTACACTCATAACCCAATGAGCACCTGTATACATCTTAGGTGAACCAACTGACACCAATGGCTTGTAAGAACGGCTACCGCCCCTCGTTAGGGTCTCGACTGTATACACTAGTCTGCTCCGGAGTATCGAAAACTCCTACGACTTGGGACCTTTTAAGGATGTGCTTATAGACCCTAGCTCCCACATATATGATCGCCATCATACTGCTGGCAGTCAAGCAAGAATCCTAAAGGCTCTATCAACATGTAATAGGGACCTGTAAGGTCACCTAAAGCAGTACACGATGATAAAGATAAACCATGGTAGCATAATATTCTCTATCAACGTGTAATAGTGAACTACAATGTCACCTAAAGCATGTACACGATGATAAAGACAAACCAGATAGTATAAAAACCTCTCGAATAAGACTGTCCTACCGGTATAGGTCCTCCCTCAATCATTGCAATCACATGCCTGCGATGCAATAATTGACTTTGTGGGCACCATATCCAACAATCTCCCACTTGCACTCAAGGCTAGTTGTTGAGATGTCTCATACTCACAGCCTGTGTGATACCGAACACCCAACTCCTCTACTGATCAGTCTCACAAAGCCCGTTTGTGAAACTTCTGCGTTCGAGGAATAGCCTCAGTGAGTGGATCCACCATGATGTTTCTTTCTATGTCTATCTTAATCTCTAGTTCGCGGAGAAAGCCATCTCCCGAAATGAGCAATACCTGTCTTAGAATATGCCTGGATATCTGATGGGACCCAGTTCATAAATGAACTCCAAATCCAAACTTCTTAGACTGTATCGTCAACTGAACTTAATCAGCAACCTGCGCCATGCCTCCCTCAGTATCCGCTTTGACCTCCTGTCCAAACAACTGCCCCTCGTCAGAGGGAAAACTATAACTCTGACAGTCACTCTAACATCCAGGTCACCTTGGAAGCCTGGAATGATAATTGTCTCCCGAAGGAGGATACTGTTATCATATCCCTAGAACATCCACTTATGTTCTAAAACTGCTTCCGATCGTCGAGGATTGGATCAATATCAACTTATTGTATCTCGTGCAAAAACAACATCTGGTGTGGTACTTGACATCTTATGATCAACTCAATTGCCTAAACAAGTGATCTCTCAATCATGCACATCCCTCTCCCCTTTAGTCTGTAAGACACCTTTAGAGAGGGTGACTCCATCACCTGCAGGTACACTATCGTGCCAGGAATCGTCCATTCTAAAACACCTTTAGAATGCTGTCTAACTACCCAAATTAGGAAACTACATAAATCTAGATCTAAAACCATAGATCTAGTAACCAGAATGTCTGATATAATATCCAAGCTTTATGTGGAGAAACCATAGTGTGACAACTAAAGTATAACCGATCGTAGTATAGGAACATCACTTCCTACTCTGTGTATGTCATCCAAATACCAGGACATTACACCCTACTACCTTCTTCCATCCCCTATTTTGATGAAGTCAAACCCATGACTGTCACATCAAAATTAGATGATCTATCTCCGCTATATCCGCTTTAGGTTATAAATAGACATAAGCCACTTGTCCACTATACTTCCGCTACTCCCACTGACTATGACAACCCTCTGGCAGAATAATATACACGCGCACTTCTAAAGCCAGTTCAGAACGACGCTATACTCATCCTCCTGCCTGGTCTCACAGCCTGGAACAACAATAGTGTCAAGTCTGGGTAAACAAGAACCTCCCTGTCATCGTCTTTGAGCATACCGAAGTACCTCTCGAGTGCCTGAGCTTACACACCATATCTGCGGAGTGGCCAATGGAATGTCAAATCAGATTGAATCTTTAAGTTCTTATTAAATTTTCAGTAATCGTTTGTAGTTCTGGAATCACTTCCAGTTCTACCATACTCCCACTACAGTTTTATGAAAAAATCCATTTTACTAAAACTGTGGCGAGTCAAGAACAATATCACTATTGATTTTCCAGATGGTACAAAAGTTAACCCTCGTCATAGCCCGAGTCAACCCACAAACAACCATTACGGAAACGTGCCTTGAGTTATCCAGAGTCTGGTTTTAAGCATAAGCCGGACCACTCCCCGTACCTTAACATCGTTAAGATATGAACCGTTCTATATCCAATATAGAAACAGAGGCACTAATTTAATTGGAACCAGATTCAAATCATGCAGCTGTCTCCAGTGTATATCAACTAAATGGAGAGAGGCCGATTAGCATTACTCAACTTAGGAATATATCCATATATGAGTAACCTGAAAGAGAAGCAAGTTCTCATAATCATTACTATCAACTGAATACCATACACAAGTATCCACATTTTCGATCACCTTGAAGAATCCTGATACTTGCAATACCTGGTTCTCTACATTATTCATATACCTATAACTTCTCAAAACTTGGACCTTATGTTTCTACGAAATACTTGTCTAAAAACTAGAGAAGTCATAAGTAAACCGAATATAGTACGAGGACCAACCCCTCTGTCCTAATGGACACTGGACAACATACAATACTCTGTATAAGTCCCTTGAGTCTAATAACTCATTCCCTGTGTGTTGTAGGTTGAAAAACTGTACTTATGGTTAAAAAGAATTACACCGATGTTTAATGCTCCTTACCTAACCATCCACTGATATAGGTAAATGTCATAGACATAATTTCAAAAAGTTATATCTCACTTTATAAAAATAAACGTATAGATATATCAATTTGAAATTGGTGCATTACAGTGGATATTCAAAACCAAATATTTGCCGTCCGGCAAACAATCCAGGTGATTTCCTCATATATCACCAATTACAATGAATTCCGATATAATGAGGATGATCATCTAATTCCCGATAACTTACTCCCACTCATCATCTGTAAAACCATACAGATGTGAGAATCAAACCTGGTAAATACATACCCTGGAGTAAGTACTAATTAGGAAATCAGTTTTCTATTAACAATACACAGTGGAACTGAAACATAAATATGTTTTGAAGAGGTATCCGAGTATTCTTAGTAATGCCTCTTCCATTATCAGATTCACAACTGTAACCGTATATTTCTTTGCCATCTCTCCAAATCCATTTATATGTCTTTAGTCATTACCTTCTGTACACCCCCTTAGGCTAAATGGTTTTGTTCCTTCCCTACCGTTCGGCACCAGCCTATGGTTTGGAAGAAAACTATCCAATAAGCGTAATAGGTGTACTTTCCTAATCCTAGGAGCACTTGGAACGCGAGAGAGGGTAAAGATAAAAGACAACTGAATAGACCTCATTCCTATTTCTCCTGAACCAGAATCCATCCCCGAACTGGAACAAGTTCCTTCGAGTTCGTATATAAACATACGATGGATTATCCAAATAAAATGTCGATCTTTGTAGTGATACGGGGTGTTCTGGAGAAATACAAAGGTGAAGTAGGAGTGGCGATGAAATATTTGGTTTGGTCGTGAACAACAGTCGCAATTTACTTTTCCCTCTTTCTAATCCCTTTATTTGTTTTTACTTATTACCTTCTGTACACCTCACTTAGGCTAATCGGTTTTCTTCATTCCCTACCTTTCGACATCTGCCTATGGTTTGGAAGAAGACTATCCAATAAGCGTAATAGGTGTACCGTCCTAATCCAAGGAACACTCGCAACCTGAGAGTAGGTAAAAGGAAAAGACAACTGAATAGTCCTATTCATTTTCTCCAGAATCGGAAACCATCCTCGAATCTGGAACAAGTTCTTTCGAGTTCGTATATAACCTTACGATGGTTTTATCCAATGGAAGTGGATATTCATAATAATACGGGGTGTCTTGGAGAAAAGGGTAAAAGTAGGAGTGGCAATGAGGTATGCAACTCTGACAATCCAAAAGCCAGTATTTTAAGAAGGTTCGGTTAACTTAGTCACTGAGTCATAGTCAAGGGTCGGGTCATGGTCGCTGCCAAAGAAAGAGAGAAAAGAAACACTCTGCGTGCACTCTAACCTAGATCAGAATGGTTATCAATTTATCTAATCAGGAAAACTCCCACTGTAACCTCAAATTCTCCTCCAAACCTGAAAGAAGAATTAGTCGGGATCACCCGAGGAGTAAACCAACTCATCAGTAGGAATCGGGATCCAACTATCATCGCATGATAATGTGATGGAATCCACTCACGTTATCACACTCCAGATGGTATGAGCATATCTGGCAAGTTTCAGCTTCTTTAGAAACTCCCGATGTGATTTTACCCCATGCTCTTATGACCTTGACGAAGGTCAACAAATCATAAGTCACATGTCAAGTTCTACCCGTCATTGTCCAGGTTAATTTGAACCCACCCGTACAAGCCCTTGACGAAGGCCAACAAGGTTGTACGACTGTCCCAAATCAACGCATCTATCTATGCAGCAGAAAGGTAACAAGCAGCTACCATTCACTATGCCTTGACGAAGGTCAACAAACATAGCATAAATACTAAGTGCTACCCGTCTGAAATGACGGAGGGCTACGAATGGTTTTTAACGAAAAACCTTTAATGTAATGAACTTGATATCGTTGAAGGAACTGGATAGCTTTTTATAAAAATATAGTGGCGAAAACCTTTGCTAAAGAGGTCACTCCCGGTGAAGGGATCTCGGCTCTTTCCCCGTAGAATGAGGTGCAGGATATTCCAACTAAATACCACGATGCAAAGCAAAAAGGCAATCGGCTATAGTGAAGTTATTATCCTGACGCAAACTTCTGTCCAAGGGGCCACTCCCGGTGAAGGGATCTCGGCCCTTGCCTCGTCGACTGAGGTGCTGGATAGTCATAACCGAATAGCACTGTGCAAAAAAAAAGAGAACGTCCTTGTAATAACAGCTTTTTGAAAATTGTTCCAACAACGTCAAACAGGTTTGTTTAGCTTGCATTGATCCGAATCAATGCAGTCCCATCAATTAATCACATTACAAAAGAACGAAATATGATGTACGTATATACCATCCGTATTCGCCACTGGGTCCCGTCATTACCCGTTAGGTTACTTAACTAACGACAGAGCGGGTACTGGACTAGCGCGGACGTAAAACATATACAACATCTACTAGTATATATATCATTATGTAATAATCGCTCAAGGCGTGATAAAATGCAACATCACAGAAATGTAATAAGCATCACTGAACAATACAAATAATTTGGGATCCCCGGGTTTCATAGAGCCGCTACTGAAACCCGACGTTTCCCTGTTCGTGTGGATAGCCTTTGCAATGAAATCCTAGACCCCTATGGGTGCGGCAAGTTACCCGCCAAAACCTAAAGCGAGACAACCCCCTTAACAAAGTGAATGGACCACCCAGCACTTCACGGAATGCGGTAACTTGAGCACCCCTCCTTGGGTCAACCTATACCCCCTACGAGTGCGGCGAATAGCCCGCCAATTCTAGAGTAAAGCCCCCTCCGTCTCAAAGCCATGAGATGCGGGCTCGTTTCCCTATAGAACCCGGCTATCCGTACAACCCACCGTGGGGTAATCCTAGTACAGAAAGTAAAAAATATATACAACGGGTATATCGACCTCAGCCCGGTCGTGCCCCAAAAGAATAATATACAAACAGGCAGCGACGTCAGTCCACATGTCGGACGCTCACCCCGCAATATCAAATGTACAAATACAATCAAACTGTACCACCATTGCATCCAGGCTATCCACCACGACAAATCCGCAATATCACAGCACAACACAGAGCATCAACATGAATGTCACGTTCGCAAATCCGTCTAAAAGGGCTATAGCAATTAGACAAGATTGACAGCTCGAATGACATTCACGGTCACAGATATAATGTAATTACTGTAAACTAACATATTTAAAATTTTCGATCGACAAAATTTCCAGAAGTGGGCCCCAAGCACAACTGCTGCACTCAAAATAATCTGGGCCAAAAATAAACATTCCAGAAACCCTAATTCCAAGTCAGAAACCACTGTAAGAAAAATAGTGCAGTTTTGCTACAGTACTGCGGCGGAACCGCGGCCAAAACGTAGGTACGGCAGCTGTTCCGCGGTGCTACAGTGAAAACACTGTACTAAATTTTCTCAGATTTCTTAGAAATGCCTGCCTGATTTTCTGCAATACTCAAAATAATTTTTTGATGACATAAAATTCGACAAAAAGTTCATGAATAAGAATCGCGGTTTTGGAAAATTCGTTCGATCGATATTTTAAACACGTTAGAACAAGCTAGTAAAGGTTAATGGCGTGGCTCTGATACCATGTAAGTTTACGGTAGCGCCCCGGCCGTCTTTCCGAGGCCAAAATGCGGAAACGAAAACTTTTTTCAAACTAGAAACCGGCGCCATCGTATACTTTAATCCGGATCGAACCATTAACCTACAACTAGCAACTAGAGAAAGGTTAGAAAGGCTATACCAATCGATCCGTGTCCTTCGGTTTTTGGCCACCATCCCAAGCTCCTCGCGGCATCTCCGATCTCGATTTCCTCGTCGGAAAGGGCACCACATCATCGAGTCCTTTTACGGGCTCCCGCTTCGTCGGAAGCAACTCGGGCACGAAGTTCGCTAGCCGACGTATCCAAGGCGATGTAGAGAATGTGTGTGACAACTTTGCCTCTTGCATCCATTGTATGGATGGAGGTTGAAGGTGATGCCATCCATGGAAATGGTGAGCTAGAGGAAGAAGAAGAAGAAGCTCTTTTTCTTTTGTTGTGTTGATATGAAGAAATAAGAGCTAGCATAATGATACAAGAGCTAACCTCTCTCATATGGCAGCCCCTTCTCTTTCTACCTCTCATTTCAACACTCAAATCACTCAATTAACATGACATGTTCACACAAAAAGAGACCATGAGTCACCAAAATGAACATGTCACATTAATTGCACCTCATCATGATTTCTAGCTCATAATTTCCACATGCAAACATTAATCCAAATGTTTGCAACTATAAAAAGATACGGCAACATCTAAAGTAAACTCGTGATGGATCACAAGGATACCCCTCACCTGTATATACATACCTGCATCCGCATTCCGACTGAATGCGAATGCGATGAGACTAAAGTAATCCAACAAATCTAATACTAGGATCCGGCTTAAACCAAAGCCCACTAGTATGATCCTCCCAATCATGATCCGTGTACTACTGCACGTATATGATCGGACCCTGCCATATATCATACGACCTCTACAACGTTTCGCCCGAAACTTGAGAAACTGTCTGTAGAGGACTCTAAAGACTCGTCAATATTTTGGCTGTGGATTTAACCACTAGCACGTCAGAGGTACCAGCCGTACATAACGGGCTACCAGGTATTGACCAAAAAGGAGGTCGATGAGAGAACTCATCCTGACACCCTACTGAGCCTGTCAGTGACAATATTCGTACAGTCCAGTCCGTTCGTCTATGAGCATCGCATGGCGGGCCTAGGGGTTGGTAAAAGTCAGACCCCCAAAAGCGGTACAAATCGTGTCGGAGTGTAGCCCAGAACACCCTGAGATACTACTGGAATACCTACCAGTAAATCTCCTGCCTTGGCCAAGGACTTCATGTAATGGCTGTCCTAGACACAACGCGATCTCACCCCCAATACCGGGAGAGACGAAACCCCTGCCGATCCGCTCACTGCCTCCATGTGGCTCGGGACTGTACCCAACTAAAACCTGTTTGCACGACTCCTTTGAGCCGTGGTAGAGTAGTAATCAAAGCACAGTGGGAACTCACACGAGACAAATGATGATCTCAGGTCAATGAACTAACCTGTATACATGTCACCAGGGAACTGCTATCTGACGTCTGGTATAATACCAACTAGCATGTTCCCGGCGAGTCCTGTCCGGTGTACTCATAACCCAATGAGCACCTGTATACATCATAGGTGAACCAACTGACACCAATGGCTTATGGGACCGGCCACCGCTCCTCGTCGGGGTCTCGACTGTATACACTAGTCTGCTCCGGAGTATCGATACCCTATCTCGAAAACTCCCACGACTAGGGACCTTTTAAGGATGTGCTTATAGACCCCCAGCTCCCACATATATGATCACCATCATACTGCAGGCAGTCAAGCAAGAATCCTAAGGGCTCTATCAACGTGTAATAGGGACCTGTAAGGTCACCTAAAGCAGTACATGATGATAAAGATAAACCATGGTAGCATACTATTCTCTATCAACGTGTAATAGTGAACTACAATGTCACCTAAAGTATGTACACGATGATAAAGACAAACCAGATAGTATACAAACCTCTCGAGTAAGACTGTCCTACCGGTATAGGTCCCCCCTCAATCATTGCAATCACATGCCTGCGATCCAATAATTGACTTTGAGGGCACCATATCCAACAGCTTCATTTGGGTGTTTTGCTTTGGTTGGTGGGACATTTGTATCGTACCCACTCTTGTGTTATATTTCATATTGTATCTAGTTAACTCCATCAATCAAAATTAGTAAATTGTATTAGAAATGAGACTTAGTGAGATTTGTAGTGCGAGACTTGAGCGATGGGTTTTATGTTCGCTTTTCGGGATTTATGTCTTGCTTTTCTTATTTTTTTCTTTGGTGATCTTCACCGTTGGGCGTCGTATTTATATATATACTGTCTTGCGTGGTTGTGATCTGCCGGTTGGCGAAGAGCTAGCTCCCGCTTTGGGATACCTTTATATTTTCATATATTATGGTTTTGGATCAAAAAATACAAAGGAGGTGCTGCCCAAATTTTTAAAAGACGAAATATGTTTTCAAACTAGAAATTTTCACTTGCATTTTTATGTCCCTTTTTCTATGCATTAAGAAAACTTGATTTCCTTGTACCTTTATTTCAAAACTTCACCGTTTTTATTTTCTTGAAAAGGTTTAGATTTCTGGGTTTCAGTTTACTTGAATTACGTTACGCCTTTAGACGTTGGGTGATTTAAGTGCTGGTCACGAGCTAATATTTCGGATCGTGACAAAGTTGATTTCAGAGCGCTAGGTTTAACCTTGGTTCGAGTCTATGTTTGACTATGCCGAGTCTAGGGTGGGTATGTATTTCAGAACCTAGGCTTGACCTTACGGAACTTAGACTTGAACGGGGGGTATTAGACTCGAACTTTCGTTTCATAGGCTGACCCTGATTGATGGAGTAGGTAGCTTGAGTAGAGTGACGTACAGTAGGTTTGTTCCGCGGCATATTTACGATACGATACTCCACTTAATAAACCTAAGGATGTACATTTTTGAGATCTATGATTCTTTTCGTACCCATGCTTATGCATCCATTTGAGATCCTCGATTCTATTAGTTTCCGTAATCAGACTTTCATTGATGCTGTTCCTTCTTATGATCATGTGTCCGTTATGGATCTGTTGTTTCCTTTCTTGCCGTTGATCTGCTCTCTTCGATACTCGATTGAGGTTCCGATAACCATAGTTTTAGCGCAGTGTGAGCTGCTACTAGTGTTGCGGTCAGGGCGAGCTCGTCTGGTACGAGGGCTCACTATTGTGTTTTCTGGTGACATGGGAACGTCTCGATATAGTGTTGTGTTGTGACCTCCTGTTGAGGCGAGTGTTTGGTTTTGCACCGGATGATCGGGCCACTGTTAGAGCTGCCAGTTGCGAGGGGACTGTTGATGTACATCAAACCTCAGAGATTGTGATGTCGCCTACTGTGCAGAAAGATGACCCGGTTGTTGCTGAGATTGGGAGGATGTCACTTTCAGAGCCTTACGAGCTGAAATCGCTGGAGCTTCCAGGCAGAGATGCGACAGGTGATAGCTAGTCTACCCCGATTTGAGTGACTAAGGTAATTCATTAGGTTGATGCGCCGATGTAGGCCCAGTTGAGTTGAAGATTTTCAGTGTGGAGAGTCTTACTCAGATCTAGAGCAGACCGATCCAGAGATGACTGTCGATGTATCGCCTTTCCTGGAGGATTGAGGCATTGTTTAGCATGCAGACGAAGGGTATTCACATGTTGTATAGGCGAAGCTAAAATGTTCGAACGAGTGTCAGAAAACCATTTTTCCCAAGTTTAAAGTGTTCGGAGGAACATGCAAGTGATTCTGTGAACCCTCTAGAAGAATGAAACCCTAACTCGACATGATGACCATGGAACCGCTTTGAACCTTAGTGTTTGCAGCAGTTTAGCGGTGCCACCAGTGAGGCTTGGATTTTCCTTTCTACAGCTGGTCCAGAGGTACTGTGGTATGTACCAGATATTTTAGACTGTGCTCAGGTGTTGAGCCTTCGGAAAATTTTGGGACCATGATGACTCGATCAAAAAGTTTGACATCGTCTGGATATCATGTGATAGGAGACCAGTAAGCTGACCAGTTTCGGATAGATGACCTCACCCAGATGCGTTGTGAGTTGATCGAGGACGTACGAGAATTGAGCATTCCTCTGATGGTTGGGACGTGTTCGGCCAGATATCTTCTACAGAGTGATGAAGGTACCGAGTTCATAATTTCGAGTCCGTGTGAGAGAATCCGGATTGACCGTGGCCGAGAAAAGTAGTAGTATGCAGACAACAAGACGTGACGTCTATTCAATATAGTGCCCTCAGAGTCAATTATTGGATCACAGGCACGTGATTGCAATGATTGAGGGAGGACCTATGCCGGTAGGACAGTCTTACTCAAGATGATAGTATGCTATCTGGTTTATCTTTATCATCGTGTACTGCTTCAGGTGACCTTACAGGTCACTATTGCGCGTTGATTGAGCCCTTAGGATTCTTGCTTGACGGCCAGCAGTATGATGGCGATCATATACGTGGGAGCTGGGGTCTATAAGCGCATCCTTAAAAGGTCCCTAGTCGTGGGAGTTTTCGAGACAGGGCATCGATACTCCAGAGTAGACTAGTGTATACAGTCGAGACCATGACGAGGGGCGGTGTCCAGTCTCACAAGCCACTGGTGTCAGTTTGTTCACCTAAGATGTATACAGGTGCTCATTGGGTTATGAGTGTTAGTTATATGTATGCCCTAGAGGCCATTACTGTATATTGGATGTATATTGTAGTGGATGCTGGGACATATATAGGTAGGACTTTCTTGCTCGACATGATAGTAAGCTATCTGGTTGCTCTTTATCTTAATATGTATACTTTCTGTCTCTCTGATTACATGTTGATAAAGCCCTTAGGATGTGTACTCGACTTCCAGGACTATCATGTAGATCATACTAGTGGGGCCTGGGTAGTCAATGAGTACATCCTTCATTGTTCCTAGTCGTGGGAATATCGAGACGGGGCATCGATATTACAGAGTAGACTAGCGTATATCTTCTCGACCCATGTGATGGGCGATGGATGATCCCATATCCATTGGTGTTTGACATCGGAGATGGTATGCTGGTGCTCAGTGGAGACTGGGTACACTGAACGGACTCGCCGAGAACTCCCAGATGGTATTATACCTCACGTCAGATGGCAGTTCTCTGGTGACACTGGTACAGCTTAGTCTGTTGACCCGAGATCGTCATAGAGTCTTATGTGTCTCCCACTGTGCTTTGATTTCCACCCTACCACGGCTCTACTGAGTTGTGCAAACAGGTGGTTTTTGGGTACAGTCCCGATTCACATGGAGGCAATGAGCGATAGGAAGGGATTCGTCTCTCCCGGTATTAGGGGTTGATGTTGCGCAATGCACGACTGGCCATAACAGGAAATCCCTAACCAGGGTTCCTGTGATATACTGGTAAGAGTTATCAGTAGTTTCACGAAAGTTATGGACCCTACGTCGGCATGAGTTATCAAGCTATTGGGGTCTGACGTTTACCACCCCTAGGCGAGATATGCGACATATCAGACGGACAGACCGGACTGTACGGTAAGTGTTACTGGTTGGATTCACAGGAGTGTGAGCGGGCTTGCTCATCGATCTTCTGATCGCTCAATACCCGGGTGGCCGTTACGTTTAGCAGACCGCTTGCGGCTTGTGGGTGTTTGATATGATCATCATCTGCTGCCGGCGTATTGACGAGTCTTTAGAGTCCTACACAGAGGTTTCTTGGCTCAAACGAAACGAAATAGGAGCGCATATGAGATATGTGCGGGACCGAGAATAATGCGTGTATGTGATACCGTATTCTATTCTCACGATGAATGTATCGAATGGTTATATGCGATATAACCTAGTTATCGAATCAAGGATTAACTCGATAAGCCGATACATTGGATACTAGCCGGTTATATACGACATGACCGGATCGTTAAATCAAGTGTTGATTTAATGATTTAATGTAGAATTATATATTTGATATATTACTTTGCATTAACTAGTATTGGTTCACTTTAAAAGGATTTTCTCACTTGAAATGCACAAGTTGTATATGTGATATACTTTTGTGCACAAGATTGTATCATGTTTGATGATACATGCAAGCTAGGGTTAGTGTAAAGAATGTACCATGGTTAAACTAATGGTTAGGGTTTTGTTTTTTCATTTACTTATTTATCTATTTATTTATCTTATTCATTTTGGAAAAGAGAAAGATGAATGGTGGCTTTATTAGTTTTTAGTTGAACATTCATGAAACTTTGACTAAGTCACCATTCTTGTCTCATGCTTAACCCTAACCATATGAACTAACCATAGTACATTCTCTACACTTAACCAAGGGTTATTAAATGATAAGTATTGATTTATTTATCTAATTTACATAACTTATTATATCTTCTTCTTCTTCTTCATCTTCTTCTTCCATGAAGAAAGCTTGCTACTCCAATGGCAAGTGATGAAAACTAGTGAGAAATCCAATTCTAAAGTGAACCCACATCCTATTTCTTCATCCTCTACCTCTTGCCAAGTAGTATAGGGTGTTTCCTTCACAAGTTTTCTTGACTTGGTGAAGTTGGAGCTTGATCTAGCGATGCCTCGACGTAGATCATCTTCGGCATCGTCGTCGATGACCTAGCCCGCTTTTTCTCCGATGAAGCCGACGCTAGAGCCCAAGATCCGATTTGTACAGCAAGGTTACTTCATCGCGGAGCTAAGGAGGTGGAGGACCGGATCTACAAAGGTTGTAGCCCCTTCCCTTTAGCTATAATTCCGTTTACTTGCTTGCATCGCCTTGATTTCTAGTTAACGATCCGTATTAGGGTTTGTAGGCACAAGGAATTTTTGATTTCTGCATGTTTGATCACTTGTGAGACTCCATTAGAGTGCCTAGGAACCCTACAGTGGTATCAGAGCCTAGCTAGAGCCTTAGGCGATGCGTAGACGGAGTTAGAAGTCCGATCGACCCGAAACCCCGATTTTAACATGCTCTCTGGACTTTTTTGAAATTCGTGGATTTTTGTGAATTAAAAATATGCAGAAAAATCAGCAGGAAGATCTAAGACTTACTGTGAAATTCGAGCTCCTGTATCCATCAAAGAGCCACGGTTCCGCCGCATAAGCATGGCTTATGCGGCGGTTCCGCGGCCATAATATATCCTTGTTTAATGAATTGTGCACAGTAATTCCTAGTATGCAGTGCTGGTTTTCCTGGGAATTTTTAATATTTTTCCAAGAGTTGAATTTTCTGGGTTGTATTGGGAACTCTGTGTATCGATCGGATTGTCTAATTTTGTCAGTGTGTTTTTCCGGGTATTTTAGAATATGTTAAAAAGTTCGACCGGATATAAATACCCACTTTTTCCCCTGCCAGGAAATTTCCAATTGTTGGATTTTTCCGTAGTTTAACGACGTTCTAAGTAGTGCAAGTAACGCGATGGACCCTCTAGAAGACAACAAACCTTAACTCGATTATGTGACCGTCTTGAACTGCCCTTTGAACCTTCGGGTTTGGGGCAGTACGGCGTGCCACATGTGAGGCGTTGGCTTGACCCTTCTACGGCTGGACCGTTGGTACTGAGGCACGAACTGAATGCTGTTAGACTTATTTCATGTGTTGAGCCGTATCAGGAAAACTTGGGTGTTCGAATGTTCAATCGGAAAGTTTAACATTTTCTGTTTATCCGGAATGTGATACAATAATTGGAATTCACAAGTAGTTATGAGATAACGGAATGAATGTTATAAACATAGCAGTTTAGTCTCCCTTGATCGGTTGCCACGGAGTTTTGATGTGATCAAAAGTCCGTTGCAATCACGTAGCGTACGCGGATACTCGCCGGGTAAACTTAATAGACAGCCCCACTCCATAGCCCCTACCAAGTGACTGTAGGAGAACCCCGTCACCGAAAGCATCCGTTCAGATGCTCGCGGTAGCGGTGTTCCGCCTTGGTGCACTTCATCGACGGCGTCGGGGGTGCGGCCGCCTACTAAAGTTTGCGACGAGCATTCGATCAGTTTTTCGGGAATCTTGTTGAATTGCCCGACTTGATATTGGAAAGAGTTTTCGATAATGAGACTAAAATGCGGGGTTTATAATTGTTAGGCATGCGATGTCTAAAGAATTCATTTGATCAGGCATGCGATGTCTGAGGTGGTTGCGGATTCCAACTGTTGTAGTTTTACACTTTCTTTTCTGTGACCGTAAGTGTAATATGTGATATCGCCGGTTTCGTTGCTATATGTCAACGACAATTGGGATGCGCATATTTACTTACGTTGATGACATGTGATGTTATGTGTTGCTGGATATGTTATATTGGATCGTCGTGTTGGAATAGCCGGGGTTTTTTTATGTGAGATGAGTGTTTTTCATTTTCATTCATGTAAAAACTTGTATGTAATATTCTTTTATTGGGGCACTTCCAGGTTGCGGAAGTTGTCACCGTTGATGTATATTATTTACTTTTCTGCACTAGGATAGACCCAAGGAGGGGAGCACAAGTAACCGGGTTCTAGGGTCCAGTGGGAGACCATCTCGAGGAGTCGAGTCCGGGTCTTCTAACCCTAGAATTGGTAGGGTTGCTTTCCGCTCTCGTAGGGGTCTAGGGGTGTGGGATTGGCTATTCATCACGACCGTGGAATCCGTGTTTTATACCGGCTCGTATTGAAAACACGGACGTCCTAGTATATCCAATATTTCATATGTATCTTCTGCTGTGATTTATCTGTGACCATGTGATGTTCTGTGACAGATATTGTATATAGTATATATGATATATTATATAGACGTTGCTTATGTTTTACACCCGCGCTAGCCCTGCCCCGCTCTGGCGTTAGTTACCTAACCTAACGGTGCAGACGGGACATCGAGGCGAATGCGGATGGCATAAGCGTACGTTATATTTATCTGTGATGTTTAGGTGGACTTAAATGATGGGATATTCATTAATGAGATTAATGAAAGAAAATAAACCTAATTGATGTTGTGGAATCGAATTTCAAAATAAAAACAGGTAGCTACAGTTCTTGCTTTGCATCGCGGTGTTCATTATAGAACATCCTGCACCTTATTCGATGGGGAAAGGACCGAGATCCCTTCACCGGGAGTGACTCCTTTAGCAATAACTGGCAGATGCTACAACCCTCGGTTTGTCTTTGATCGCTTCTATAGTTTTCGCTTTGCACAGTGATATATATGATATACCCCGCACCTCATTCGACGAGGAAAGGGCCGACGATCCCTTCACCGGGAGTGACCCCTTTAGCAAAACTAGAAAAGCCTCGAAAACATTCCATTTAAAAACCATTTGATTCCGCAACGAGATCAAGTTCAAAGCGTTAAAGGTTTTCACAAAAACCATTCGCAACCCTCCATCATTTTAGGAAGTAGAGTACTTAGTATTCGTGCTGTGTTTGTTGACCATAGTCAAGGCACAGTGTACGGTAGCTAAGTGATGTCTTCCTACACCACATATGATGCGATTAGTTAGGACAGTCGCGTGACTTTGTTGACCTTAGTTAAGGGTCATGTGGGTGGGTCTAATTAATCACGAAATGACGGGTAGAACTTGACTAGTACTTATGATTTGTTGACCATAGTTAAGGTCATAGGTGCTAGGGGTAAAAACCTTTATCGGGAGTTTCAAGTGTTGAAATTTGCAATGAGATTGCATACCTTCTATGTGATAGTTGGATCCCGATACCCACTGCGAGTAATTGTTACTCCTGGGAGAGTTTTGCACTTTGCAATTAGCTGATCAAGTAGGTGTCTAGAAAGGTGTCAACGAGGTTACGCCTCTGGGAAAACGAGGTTTACTGTAATTAGGTCCGTGCGAAAGTACGGGGAACCTCCCTCAAAGTACCGACACTGGCCTGGCTGAAAGATTGGCGAACTTGTAGAGTGTAATTAATCCCGGCTAGTCTTTCCTTTTAAGGTTTGAAGGAAGATTTGATAAAAACAGTGGGAGCCATCCTGATTAGATAAAATATATAACCAATCTAATCTTGTAAGAGCGCACGCAGAGTGTTTTCTTCTCTCTCTCTCCTGGTAGCGACCATATCACGCCTTAATCAAGATAATAAAATGGATGTATTGACCAAACCCGCTTGTTATACTGAGCTGGGGAACGTTGGTCCCGTTCCAACTTATAATTGTTATAAGACAGAGCAGGAAATAAGGGGAATACCAGAATTCCTATGCCGCCCAAACGAAGAAAGTGCATATGATGCATCTCCTTCGGGTGTGTTCATTACAAAGAACTGTTTCTCAGTATCCTCTGCATCCTGGGTATATGATACCGGATCAGGATCCCAGATATGTAATCTGTTACATAGGGCTACAAAAGGGTAGAAAAACTGAGAACGGGTGATAAGTTTCATGAGACAGAAAATGGGGCAAGTGTTGCAGCCAAGTCTGTTGGTCACTGTCACCCTGTATTACTAATACATTGATTCTGAACAAATGTTATTAGATACCGAACCTGATATACAAAATCATATCAGTCTCTTTATAAGTAAAGAATTGATAAAATTTTGTATTGATGGATAATGTTTTGAACATTTCCTATATCAAAAGTTGATCGGTTCAGGCATGTTATCTAAAAGCATTGACGTTCTAAATCAAACTACAGTTCCTCGTATACAGAACACACACAAGAGGAAGAGTTCAGAAATGAACGAATCATTCTTGAGGCATTGTAGACTAGGTCATATCAATGCGACCCGACTGGCTGAAGTTACATTTTAGATGCATATTTAAATCAGTTTGAATTTACATCTTGTGAAACTTGCCAGTCATGTCACAAAGATAAGATGACCATAGCTTTGTTTATTGGAAACAGAGAAAGAGTTAGTGAACTCTTGGGACTGATACATAATGATGTATGTAAGGTCTCCTGTCTACACATGCTGTAGGGTTCCTGGGCACCCTAGTGAGGTCACACAAGGCATCGAACATGCCAATATAAAAATTTATGGGTGCCGAGAGACCCGACTACGGATCGTTTGCTAGAAAACTAGGCGAAAAAGCTAACTAGTTAACACTTAACTACGAGATACGGAAATACAACCTTTGTAGATCCGGTGCTCCACCTCCATAGCTCCGCAACGAGGTCCTCTCCGCTGTCCAAATCAAATCCGGGCTCAAGCGTCGGCTTCGTCGGAGAATGGGCAAGCTAGGTCGTCGATGTCCATGCCGAAGATGATCTACGTCGAGGCATCGCTAAATCAAGCTCCGACTTCACCAAGTCAAGAAACTTGTGAAGAAAACACACTCTACTACTTGGCAAGAGGTAGAGGATGAAGAAATAGGAGTTGGGTTAACTTTAGAATTGGATTTCTCACTCTAATTCATCAATCACCATTGATGAGGTAAGCTTTCTTCTTGAAGTTCAAGGAAGAAGAAGAAGAAATGATAAGTTATTCCTTAAAAGAAAAATAAAATAAAATGAATACTTATCATCTCTTTGACCATGGTTTAGTGTAGAGTTTTAACTAAGGTTAGAGAGTGGTTAGGGTTAGATAAAAGACAAGAATGGTGGACTAAGTTCAAAGCTTCAAGAAGCTTTCAAATAAAAACAAAAACTAGCAACCATTCTTATCTCTTTATCTTTTCTTTTTCCAAAATAAACAAAAGGAATAAATAAATGATTAAGTAAATGAAAAAGAAACCCTAATCACTAATTAACCATGGTTTAACACTTTACACAAAACCAAGCTAGAATGTATCATCAAACATGATACAATCATGTGCACAAAACTATATCGAATATACAATGTGCACATCCGCGCGAGAAAATCCATTTAAAGTGAACCGATACTAGTTAATGCAAAGTAATATATCAAATATATAATTATGCATTAAATCATTAAATCAACACTTGATTTAACGATCCGGTCATGACGCACATAACCGACTGGTATCATTAGTAACATCTTATCGAATTAACACTAGATCCGATAACCCGGCTATATCGCATATAACCGATCAATGTCACATCGCGAGAATCGAATACAGTATCACATACTGTTATTATTCTCGGTCCCGCACATATCTCATATGCGCTCCTATTTCGTTTCGCTTGAGCCAGGAAACCTCTGTGTAGGACTCTAAAGACTCGTCAATACGCCGGCAGCGGATGATGATCATATCAAACATCCACAAGCCGCAAGCGGTCTGCTAAACGTAACGGCCACCCGGGTATTGAGCGATCTGAAGATCGACGAGCAAGCCCGCTCACACTCCAGTGAATCCAACCAGTAACACTACCGTACAGTCCGGTCTGATCGTCTGATATGTCGCATATCTCGCCTAGGGGTGGTAAACGTCAGACCCCAATAGCTCGATAAGTCGTGTCGATATGAGGTCTATAACTATTCGAGAAACTACTGGTAACACTTACCAGTAAATCTCAGCAACCCTGGCCAGGGATTTCCTGTTATAGCCAATCGAACACAGCGCAACATCAACTCCCTATACCGGGAGAGACGAATCCCCTCCTATCGCTCATTGCCTCCCTGTGACTCGGGACTGTACCCAAAAACCACCGTTTTGCACGCCCTCTTGGACGTGGTAAGATGGAAATCAAAGCACAGTGGGAACCACACAAGACTCTATGACGATCTCGGGTCAACAGACTACTCTGTACCAGTGTCACCAGAGAACTGCCATCTGACGTGAGGTATAATACCATCTGGGAGTTCTCGGCGAGTCCGTCCAGTGTACCCAGTCTCTACTGAGCACCCGTATATCATCTCCGATTTCAAACACCAATGGATATGGGATCATCCATCGCCCATCTGTATGGGTCGAGAAGGTACACGCTAGTCTACTCTAGTATATCGATGCCCCGTCTCGATACACCCTCGACTAGGGACTTTGAAGGATGTACTTATGGACTACCATGTCCCCACTAGTATGATCCACATCATAGTCCAGGTAGTCAAGCACACATCCTAAGGGCTTTACCAACATGTAACAGAGAGACAATCAGTATACACGTTAAGGTAAAGTTCAACCAGATAGCATACTATCATGTCGAGCAAGAAAGTCCTCCCTATATACGTCCCAGCATCCACTACAATATACATCCTATGTACAGTAATGGCCTCTAGGGCATACATATAACTAACAATCTCCCACTTGCACTAGGGCCATCTGTAGCAGTGGTTGTAGTATCTCATACTCAACCATCCCATAAAAGTCTCTCTCTGGGAAAAGGCCTTTCGTGAGTGGATCCGCTGTGTTGTCCTCTGAGTCTACTCTCCTAACCTCGATCTCCCTGGAGATCAACCATCTCCATGATCAAGTGATACTGCCTTAGAATATGTCTGGATCACTGATGGGACCGGCGTTCCTTGGCATAAGCCACAACTCCATTGTCACACAATGGGAGGAACATAGTTCATCTCATGAACCAATATACACCTAGACTGCCTCTTTGGTAGCATCTTAAGTAGCGATGTATCATGCCTTTATCGTCTAGTATGTCACGGTATCTAGCTTGGAACTCTTCCAACATACCGTCCCTTTACTGAGGGTAAAGACAATGCCTGTGACTGACATTCAGTCGTCTTTATCACCCTGGAACCCTTCCAGTGATTCTCCCCAGGATCGGTTGATACCGTCTCACTACAACTAGTGAGAATCCTAACATCCAATTAGATCTATCTCATAGATCCAAAACCCAGGATTTAGGAGGTATCACTTTGATCCTATATGGAGAATCATTGTGATAAGCGGAGATTGATCGAGCGTAGCATAGGAAACTCCTTCCCTATCAGGAGTATGTCATCCACGTACTCTACGAGGATCATCACCATACTCCCTACTACCTTTTTGTATATACAAGGTTCATCTACCATTTTGATGATGTCAAACTGTTTGACTAATTCATCAAAACAGATGTTCCATCTCCGCGATGCCTGCTTTATCCTATAAAGCATCTTGCACACGTTTCCGCTGCTCCCACTATCTACGAAGCCCTCTGGCTGTGTACATCTAGACGCACTCTTCTAAAATATCATTTAGAAAAGCAGTCATGACACCCAACCGCCAGATATCGTAGTTATGGTATGTAGCCGTGGCAAGTAGGATCTGGATGGACTTAAGCATAGTCACTTGAAAAGGTTTCATCATGATCCACACCTGGTCAATGATGCAAACCCTTAACAAGTTTAGCTTTGAAAGTCTCAACTTTTCCATGTACACCAAGTAATCTTCTCAAGATATACTTGCTCCTGATGGGGATTTAACCCTTCAAATATAGCAACCAAAGTCCATACTTTGCTGGTGTATAAGGATTCCATCTCAGATCACTAAGCATCCAGCCATTCTTACAGAGTCTTACTCCTGATGGCCAGCTCGAAGCTAGTTGGGTCATCATCTCATGATGCAATCCTCGCTCCCACTGTCATAGAGAAACCGAAGTAACTCTCAGGTGGGTGAGGAACCCTACTAGATCGGCAGAGAGGCCGAGGTTCGTTGGTAACTATTGAATCCTTTGGTTCTGTCAAATCTTCAGCTGCAGTTTTGTATAGCTGGAACATTTCCAGTTCTACATGACTGACTTTGCCTCGAGCTTGTCCGGATTTTGCTTTCAGACATAGGCCGGTCAACCCCAAATCTTAACTGACTTAAGACATGGGCTCTTCCCATACCATATCTCATATGGAGTGGTAGGCAACTGATTTGATTCGAACCGTATTCAATAGGTATGCATCTTCTCAAGCGCATAACTCCCAAAAAGGAAATAGGTAACTCAGTAGTACTCATCATAGAGCACACCATATCAAATAGGGTGTATCTGCTCCGCCCCGACATACCATCGTGCTATGGTGTATACGGAGGAGTAATGCCGAGAGAGAATCTCATTCTCCTTTAGAATAGTCCAGGAATTCCGTACTCAAGTATTCTCCTCCCTGATCACATCAAAGGACATAATACTTTTACCCGTATTTTGGTTCTCTACTTCTAACTTATATTCTGTGAATATCTCAAAAGGTTCAGACTTGTGTTTCAACAAGAACATATGTCTGAATCTAAAGAGATCATCAGAGAACGTAATGAAGTATAAAGAACCAGTCCTGGCATGTGTAGACAGGGGACCTTTCATACATCAACATGTATCATCCCAAGAGTTCACTAACTCTTTCTCTGTTTCCAATAAACGGAGCTATGGTCATCTTATCTTTGTGACATGACTGGCGAGTTTCACAAGATGTAAATTCAAACTGATTTAAATATGCATCTAAATGTAACTCCAGCCAGTCGGGTCACATTGATATGACCTAGTCTACAATGCCTCAAGAAGAATTCGTTCATTTCTGAACTCTTCCTCTTGTGTGTGTTCCGTATACCAAAAACTGTAGTTTGATTTAGAACATCAACGCTTTTAGATAACGTGCCTGAACCGATCAACTTTTGATATAGGAAATGTTCAAAACATTGTCCAACAATACAAAATTATATCATTTCTTTACTGATAAAGAGACAGATATGATTTTGTATATCAGGTTCGGTATCTAATAACATTCGTTCAGAATCAATGTATTGGTAATACAGGGTGACAGTGACCAACAGACTTGGCTGCAACACTTGCCCCGTTTTCTGCCTCATGAAACTTATCACCCGTTCTCAGTTCTCTACCTATCTGTAGCCCTATGTAACAGATTACATATCTGGGATCCTGATCTGGTATCACATACCCAGGACGTAGAGGATACAGAGAAATAGTTCTTTGTAATGAACACACCCGAAGATGATGCATCAGCATGCACTCTCTTCGTTTGGGCGGCACGGGAATTCTGGTAATCCCCAATTTCCTGCTCTGTCTTATAACAATTATAAGTTGGAGCGGGACCAACGTTCCCCAGCTCAGTATAACAAGCGGGTTCGGTCAATAATCCGTATTATTATCTTGATTAAGGCGTGATATGGTCGCTACCTGGAGAGAGAGAGAAGAAAACACTCAGCGTGCTCTCTTTCAAGAATAGATTGGTTATTATTTTATCTAATCAGGATGGCTCCCACTGCTTTTTATCAAATCTTCCTTCAAACCCTAAAAGGAAAGACTAGCCAGGATTAATTACACACTACAAGTTCGCCAATCTTTCAGCCAGGCCAGTGTCGGTACTTTGAGGGAGGTCCCCCGTGCTTTCGCACAAACCTAATTAATGTAAACCTCGTTTTCCCAGAGGCGTAACCCCGTTGACACCTTTCTAGACACCTATTTGATCGGCTAATTGTAATGTATAAAACTCTCCCAGGAGTAACTCTTACTCGCAGCAGGTATCGGGATCCAACTATCTCATAGAAGGTATGCAATCTCATTGCAAATTTCAACACTTGAAATTCCCGATAATCTTTTGCCCCTAGCACCCTATGACCTTGACGGAGGTCAACAAACCATAGGCTACTAGTCAAGTTCAACCCGTCATTTCTTGATCGAATTAAACCCACCCGCACGACCCTTGACGGAGGTCAACAAGGCCGCACGACTACCCTAACTCAATCTGCATCATATGCATAAGCAGATAAATACTGGTTAGCTACCGCACACTGCGCCTTGACGGAGGTCAACAAACGCAGCACGAATACTAAACAGCACTTATCTGAAATGATGGAGGGCTACGACAGGTTTTTCTGAAAACCTATTGCGTAATGAACTTGATATCGTTGTAGGATCGAATAAATTTTGAAATGGAGTGTTTTTGAGGCTTTTCTAGTTTTGCTAAAGGAGTCACTCCCGGTGAAGGGATCGTCGGTCCTTTCCTCGTCGAATGAGGTGCGGGATATATCATATATATCACTGTGCAAAGAAAAAACACTTAAAAGCAATCAAAAGACAAACCGAGTGTGTAGCATCTGCCAGTTATTGCTAAAGGAGTCACTCCCGGTGAAGGGATCTCGGTCCTTTCCTCATCGAATAAGGTGCAGGATATATCGCATATACCGCTGTGCAAAGCAAGAACTGTAGCTACCTGTTTTATTTTGAAATTCGATTCTACAACATCTTAGGTTTCTTTTATTTCATTAATCTCATTAATGAAGTCCCATCATTTAAGTACCTAAACATCACAGATAAATACGACGTACACTTATGCCATCCGCATTCGCCTCGATGTCCCCTCGTGCACCGTTAGGTTAGGTAACTAACGGCAGAGCAGGGCAGGGCTAGCGCGGGTGTAAAACATAAGTAACGTCTATATAATATATCATATATACTATATACTGTATCTATCACAGAACATCACATGATCACATCACAGATATCGCAGCAGAAGAAACATATGAAATATTGGATATACTAGGACGTCCGTGTTTTCAATACGAGCCAGTATAAAACACGGATTCCACGGTCGCGATGAATAGCCAAACCCACACCCCTAGACCCCTACGAGAGCGGCAAGCAACCCTACCAATTCTGGAGTTAGGAGACCCGACCTCGACTCCTCGAGTTGGTCTCCCACTGGACTCCAGAACCCGGTTACTTGTGCTCCCCTCCTTGGGTCTATCCTAGTGCGGAAAAGTAAATAATATACATCAACGGTGACAACTTCCGCAACCTGGAAGCGCCCCAAATAAAAAAAATATTACATACAAGTTTTTTACATGAATGAAAATGAAAAACACTCATCTCACATAAAACCCCCCGGCTATTCAAACACGACGATCCAATATAACATATCCAGCAACACATAACATCACATGTCATCAACGTAAGTAAATATGTCCATCCCAATTGTCGTTGACATATAGCTACGAAACCGTCGATATCACATATTACACTTACGGTCACAGAAAAGAAAGTGTAAAACTACAACAGTTGGAATCCGCAACCACCTCAGACATCGCATGCCTGACCAAATGAATTCCTTAGACATCGCATGCCTAACAATTATAAACCCCGCATTTTAGTCTCAAAATCGAAAACTCTTTTCAATATCAAGTCGGGCAATTCAACAAGATTCCCGACATCCAGATCGAATACTCGTCGCAAACTTTAGTAGACGGCCGCACCCCCGATACCGTCGACGAAGTGCACCAAGGCGGAACACCGCTGCCGCGAGCACCCGAACGGATGCTTTCGGCGACGGGGTTCTCCTACAGTCACTTGGTCGGGGCTATGGAGTGAGGCTGTCTATTAAGTTTACCCGACGAATATCCGCGTACGCTACGTGATTGCGACGGACTTTTGAACATATCAAAATTCCGTGGCAACCGATCAAGTGAGACTAAATTGCTACGTTTATAACATTCATTCAGTTATCACATAACTTTTGTGAATTCCAATTATTGTATCCCATTCCAGATAAACAGAAAATGTTAAACTTTCCGATCGAACAATCGAACACCCAAGTTTTCCCGATACAGATCAACACATGAAACTAGTCTAACAACATTCAGTTCGTACCTCAGTACCAACGGTCCAGCCGTAGAAGGGTCAAGCCAACGCCTCACATGTGGCACGCCGTACTGCCCCAAACCCGAAGGTTCAAAGGGCAGTTCAAGACGGTCACATAATCGAGTTAAGGTTTGTTGTCTTCTAGAGGGTCCATCGCGTTACTTGCACTACTTAGAACGTCGTTAAACTACGGAAAAATCCAACACTTGGAAATTTCCCGACAGGGGAAAAATTGGGTATTTATATCCGGTCGAACTTTTTAACATATTCTAAAATTTATCCGGAAAGCCAAATAGACAAAATTTGATACCCCGATCGAAACACCGAATCCCCAAAACAACTCCAGAAAATTCAACTCTTGAAACAGTATTAAAAATGCCCAGAAAATACAAACAACAGAGGTATGAATTACTGTGCAAAGAACCGTGGTTACTGCCTTCAATGCGCCGCGGAACCGCCGCTTAATGGGGGTCAACGCAGCGGTTCCGCGGTCAACCTGGCGAATTAGTGGGTCGTTTTTCATGGTAATTCATACAATACCCTGCTGAATTTTTTAAGCACTTTTAATTTGGAAAAAACCCAGAATTTGGAAAAAGTCCAGAGAGCTATTTTGGGTTCGGGTTTTGATTCGATCGGACTTCAAATTCCGTCTACGCTTCGCCTAAGGCTCTAGCTAGGCTCTGATACCACTGTAGGGTTCCTGGGCACCCTAGTGAGGTCACACAAGGCATTGAACATGCCAATATAAAAATTTATGGGTGCCGAGAGACCCGACTACGGATCGTTTGCTAGAAAACTAGGCGAAAAAGCTAACTAGTTAACACTTAACTACGAGATACGGAAATACAACCTTTGTAGATCCGGTTCTCTACCTCCATAGCTCCGCAACGAGGTCCTCTCCGCTGTCCAAATCAAATCCGGGCTCAAGCGTCGGCTTCGTCGGAGAATGGGCAAGCTAGGTCGTCGATGTCCATGCCGAAGATGATCTACGTCGAGGCATCGCTAAATCAAGCTCCGACTTCACCAAGTTAAGAAACTTGTGAAGAAAACACACTCTACTACTTGGCAAGAGGTAGAGGATGAAGAAATAGGAGTTGGGTTAACTTTAGAATTGGATTTCTCACTCTAATTCATCAATCACCATTGATGAGGTAAGCTTTCTTCTTGAAGTTCAAGGAAGAAGAAGAAGAAATGATAAGTTATTCCTTAAAAGAAAAATAAAATAAAATGAATACTTATCATCTCTTTGACCATGGTTTAGTGTAGAGTTTTAACTAAGGTAAGAGAGTGGTTAGGGTTAGATAAAAGACAAGAATGGTGGACTAAGTTCAAAGCTTCAAGAAGCTTTCAAATAAAAACAAAAACTAGCAACCATTCTTATCTCTTTATCTTTTCTTTTTCCAAAATAAACAAAAGGAATAAATAAATGATTAAGTAAATGAAAAAGAAACCCTAATCACTAATTAACCATGGTTTAACACTTTACACAACCAAGCTAGAATGTATCATCAAACATGATACAATCATGTGCACAAAACTATATCGAATATACAATGTGCACATCCGCGCGAGAAAATCCATTTAAAGTGAACCGATACTAGTTAATGCAAAGTAATATATCAAATATATAATTATGCATTAAATCATTAAATCAACACTTGATTTAACGATCCGGTCATGACGCACATAACCGACTGGTATCATTAGTAACATCTTATCGAATCAACACTTGATCCGATAACCCGGCTATATCGCATATAACCGATCAATGTCACATCGCGAGAATCGAATACAGTATCACATACTGTTATTATTCTCGGTCCCGCACATATCTCATATGCGCTCCTATTTCGTTTCGCTTGAGCCAGGAAACCTCTGTATAGGACTCTAAAGACTCGTCAATACGCCGGCAGCGGATGATGATCATATCAAACATCCACAAGCCGCAAGCGGTCTGCTAAACGTAACGGCCACCCGGGTATTGAGCGATCTGAAGATCGACGAGCAAGCCCGCTCACACTCCAGTGAATCCAACCAGTAACACTACCGTACAGTCCGGTCTGATCGTCTGATATGTCGCATATCTCGCCTAGGGGTGGTAAACGTCAGACCCCAATAGCTCGATAAGTCGTGTCGATATGAGGTCTATAACTATTCGAGAAACTACTGGTAACACTTACCAGTAAATCTCAGCAACCCTGGCCAGGGATTTCCTGTTATAGCCAATCGAACACAGCGCAACATCAACTCCCTATACCGGGAGAGACGAATCCCCTCCTATCGCTCATTGCCTCCATGTGACTCGGGACTGTACCCAAAAACCACCGTTTTGCACGCCCTCTTGGACGTGGTAAGATGGAAATCAAAGCACAGTGGGAACCACACAAGACTCTATGACGATCTCGGGTCAACAGACTACTCTGTACCAGTGTCACCAGAGAACTGCCATCTGACGTGAGGTATAATACCATCTGGGAGTTCTCGGCGAGTCCGTCCAGTGTACCCAGTCTCTACTGAGCACCCGTATATCATCTCCGATGTCAAACACCAATGGATATAGGATCATCCATCGCCCATCTGTATGGGTCAAGAAGGTACACGCTAGTCTACTCTGGTATATCGATGCCCCGTCTCGATACACCCTCGACTAGGGACTTTGAAGGATGTACTTATGGACTACCATGTCCCCACTAGTATGATCCGCATCATAGTCTAGGTAGTCAAGCACACATCCTAAGGGCTTTACCAACATGTAACAGAGAGACAATCAGTATACACGTTAAGGTAAAGTCCAACCAGATAGCATACTATCATGTCGAGCAAGAAAGTCCTCCCTATATACGTCCCAGCATCCACTACAATATACATCCTATGTACAGTAATGGCCTCTAGGGCATACATATAACTAACACATGCCAGGACTGGTTCTTTATACTTCATTACGTTCTCTGATAATCTCTCAAGATTCAGACATATGTTCCTGTTGAAACACAAGTCCGAACCTTTTGAGATATTCACAGAATATAAGTTAGAAGTAGAGAACCAATAACCGGGTATAAGTATTATGTCCTATGATGAGATCAGGGAGGAGAATACTTGTGCGTGGCATTCCTGGACCATTCTAAAGGAGAATGAGATTCTCTCTCCGTATTACTCCTCTGAATACACCACAGAACAACGGTGTATCGGGGCGGAGCAATCACACAATATTAGATATCGTGTGCTCTAGGATGAGTATTACTGAGTTACCTATTTCCTTTTGGATGTTATGCGCTTGAGAAGCTGCATACCTATTGAATAGGGGTCCAATCAAATCAGTGCCTACCACTCCATATAAGATATGGTGTGGGAAGATCCTATCTCTTAAGTAAGTTAAGATTTGGGATTGTCCGGCCTATGTCAAAAGCAAAATCCGGACAAGATCGAGGCAAGGTCAGTTCTGTAGAACTGGAAAGGTTCCAGCTATTCGAAACTACAGCTGAAGATTTGACAGAACCAATGGATTCTATAGTCCCCGACGAACCTCAGCCTCTCCGCCGATCTGGTAGGGTTCCTCGCCTGCCTGAGAGATACCTCGGTTTCTCGATAACAGTGGGAGCGAGGATTGCATCATGAGATGATGACCCAACCAGTTTTGAGCAGGCCATCGAGAGTAGGGACTCTGTAAGAATGGCTGGATGCTTAGTGATCTGAGATGGAATCCTTATACACCAACAAAGTATGGACTTTGGTTGCTATATCTGAAGGGTTAAATCCCCATCAGGAGCAAGTATATCTTGAGAAGATTACTTGGTGTACATGGAAAAGTTGAGACTTTCAAAGCTAGACTTGTTAAAGGTTTTCGTCATCAACCAGGCACGGATAATGATGAAACCTTTTCCAGGGACTATGTTTAAGTCCATCCAGATCCTACTTGCCACGGCTACATACCATGACTACGATATCTGGTGGATGGGTGCCATGACTACTTTTCTAAATATTGATTTAGAAGAGAACGTCTATAAGAACACAGCCAGAGGGCCTCGTAGACAGTGGGAGCAGCGAAAACGTGTGCAAGATGCTTTATAGGATAAAGCAGGCATCGCGGAGTTGGAACATCTGTTTTGATGGATTAGTCAAAGAAGTTGACATCATCAAAATGGTAGATGAACCTTGTATAAACAAAAAGGTAGTAGGGAGTATGGTGACGATCCTCGTAGAGTACGTGGATGACATACTCTTGTTAGGGAAGGAATTTCCCATACTACGCTCGATCAATCTCCGCTTATCACAATGATTTTCCATATAGGATCAAAGTGATACCTACTAAATCCTAAGCTTTGGATCTATGAGATAGATCTAATTGGATGTTAGGATACTCACTAGTTGTAGTGAGATGGTATCAATCGATCCTGGGGAGAATCACTGGAAGGGTTCCATAGTGATAAAGACGACTGAATGTTAGTCACAGGCATTGTCTTTACCCTCAGTAAAGAGACGGTATGTTGGAAGAGTTCCAAGCTAGATACCGTGGCAAACTAGACGATAAAGGCTGGTAACATCGCTATTAAAGATACTACCAAAGAGGCAGTTTGGGTGTATATTGGTTCATAAGATGAACTAGGTTCCTGCCATTGTGTGACAATGGAAATGTGGCTTTGGCCCTGGAACCCTGGTCCCATCAGTGACCCATACATATTCTAAGGAAGCATCACCTGATCAAGGAGATAGTTGATCTCCAGGGTGATCGAGGTTAGGAGAGTAGACTCAGAGGACAACACGGCGGATCCACTCACGAAGGCCTTTTCCCAGAGAGAGACTCCTATGGGATGGTTGAGTATTAGATACTGCAACCACTGCTACAGATGGCCCTAGTGCAAGTGGGAGATTGTTAGTTATATGTATGCCCTAGAGGCCATTACTGTACATTGGATGTATATTGTAGTGGATGCTGGGACATATATAGGTATGACTTTCTTTCTCGACATGATAGTAAGCTATCTGGTTGCTCTTTATCTTAATATGTATACTTTCTGTCTCTCTGATTACATGTTGATAAAGCCCTTAGGATGTGTACTCGACTTCCAGGACTATGATGTAGATCATACTAGTGGGGCCTGGGTAGTCAATGAGTACATCCTTCATTGTTCCTAGTCGTGGGAATATCGAGACGGGGCATCGATATTCCAGAGTAGACTAGCGTATATCTTCTCGACCCATGTGATGGGTGATGGATGATCCCATATCCATTGGTGTTTGACATCGGAGATGGTATGCGGGTGCCCAGTGGAGACTGGGTACACTGAACGGACTCGCCGAGAACTCCCAGATGGTATTATACCTCACGTCAGATGGCAGTTCTCTGGTGACACTGGTACAGCTTAGTCTGTTGATCCGAGATCGTCATAGAGTCTTATGTGTCTCCCACTGTGCTTTGATTTCCACCCTACCACGGCTGATCAGTCGAAAATATTGCATATTTTAACCGGCAATTTCCTTATCATTTGCATCTATATAGAAGTGTACGGTATTCGTATTTCACATATTAGCAAATCGGTCGCAAAATATCAGATTACATGTATTCGACCTTAAAACCGGCATTTCTAGGGAAATTGACTGCATTGCATTACATAGCATATTTTCTATATATCGCAACCCTTGTTTCGAAGTCTGTGCAGGAAAAGAGAAGCTTGCTCGATCATTACATTGCTCGACCATTACAATTGCTCGTAAACTCACTTAACTCAAATCTGGTATCAACACAGAAGAGGAAATACAAATCTAAACATCAAAGGAAGCTAAAAACAGCAGTACCAAGCTTCAGCAGAAGACCCAGACCCCAAAGCTTCAACATGGCCGCGCATCCGCGGCCAAAGCCTTGCTAAGGCCGCGGATCCGCGGCTACTTGATGACTTCATCTCTTAAGTTTTGGTGCACAACTCCTGATTCAGCTCCTACAGTTCAGAAAGACATCCAAAGTTCCAGAAAACTCCAGAGACTTCTACCAGATCAGCAAACACCTTGAGTTACATTACATTAGCCTAATCATTCTAGAACTTTCCCTAAACCCTAGCTTAAACCCTAAGCTAACTCCTAACAAACTCCTTCTAGAAACTCTTCAACAAACTTTGGGAGGGAAAGTTCTAATTCAAACCTAAACCTAGGGTTTGGGAGTTCTATAAATAAGACCCTAGGCTCATTGTAAAAGAGATTCAACTTTGGGAAAGCTTAGAAAAATCAATCTCTTTCTTCATCCCCTCTTCCTCAAGTTTAGTGAGAGAGCTTGTAGGAAACCCTAACCCTAATTCCAAGCCAACATCAAGAATCCCGAGTACCCATTAAGCAAGAAGCCCGACAACCTTTAGGAGCGGAGCCGATTTCAACGGAGCAAGCGATCCGAAGCCGATCCACGACTCACGAAGCCGAGCGACGCCCGATCAACAATCTAGATTCTTCTTCTTGTAGTTCTTGAAGCAAATGTAATCAAAATTGTTGAGATCAATAAAGGTGATATTCTTTTATCTTGTTTTCTTTAAATTCCGCATCATGTTATCTTTACAAATCTTTAATATTGTCTTTGTGGTGATGTGTGAATAAAACTCCGCTCGTCGAGGAGTCGAGACGGATAATAGAATGATGATGTAACATAGCTTTAATCGATTCTTGAGTCCTACGAGTTTTGTAAACCCTAGCAAGTTCAAGAAACGACAACCCATTTCGTTTCGATGCTTTCTTGATTGACATCGATCGAAATTGGGGAGTTACGATCGTTTCTTGAATTTGGTAGAGGCTAGAAAAGGAATGATATCGACGAAAGAATAAGGGTTATAGGATGAAACCCTAGTTTCACGATAAAGCCCCAACTCTCGTCGATCATCATCAATCTAGTATCAATCCTTCGAAGGACAAGAACACGATATCTTTAGATTACATCACGTCTATTGATCCTATCGATTCCTACGAGCCTCTCTTATATTCTTGATTGTTGATTGGAAATATTATCAAAACACCGATTCTTGATTGTTTATAGTTTCTTGATTCTTGCATAAAGAATAGTGACACTCGAATACAAATCATTCTTGAATCATGTTTTCTTTTATTGTTGCTTAACTTTTCATTTCAAACGTATCGAAATACAAGTGAATCGTGCAATCCCTGTGGACGATCCGCACTCATTCATTAACTACATCCGACACCGTAGTTTGATTGCGGTCAAAATAGTTTTTGGTTGTGAAGTTCTTTACAAATTTTCTCTATATACTACACAACGGGAAAAACGACCAATCAAAATGGCGCCGTTGCCGGGGATCGCGCTAATTCATTTACATTTTTTTAGTTTGAAGTGAAAGAATTATTACATTCTACTTCTTTAAATCAAAATTCGTACAAACTCTTATACGTATGTTGTGATTGACTGCAAGGTGATCTGGAGCATTCTGTGCTGTTGAAAAATTATTTGGGATATACCAGAGAGCTGAGAGAGTTAACAGAAGCTCCCTGAAGAAATTCGATCAAGTGAACTCACTGTCTGAGCGCGGAAGGGCGGCCTGAACCCAGCATACGCGGCGGATCCGCGGCTAGGAGGAAGGATCACTGAAAAATTTTCAGTGCAGGTGATTTCTTGCTCTCTCCCCTCTCCTCTTTTTAGCTCCAACTAACACTTTGCTGCAGGATTCTTTGCAAATAAATCGCAGCGCGCAAAAGCAAAATAAATTTGTGTGTGATTTTGATTTCTTGGTTGTTTGCATTCTAATACGGAAATTTAAGGGGCACGGCCAAATCCAAATTAGGTGGGGATTTCATTACCCTTCCTAGGCCCCGAAAATCGTCAAACTTGCATCCGCATTACCCTCATTAACTAAAAGAAATCTAGAGAAGACTCTAAGGACTGTCGCGCTCAATAGGACAAGAGAAGGCCGTGGGTAATTCATTGCTTATCCGCGTTTTCTTGTGGTGCCTAAGGCGAGTGTGTCTAAGGCTAGTGGTTATTAATTAGGTCCACTGTAGTGGTGGTTCCTTCCCACTTACCTGGCACTTATCCGGCCACAGGGGGACAAAGAGGCAGTGGAGGATTCTATCCTGCGGCTTGTCTTTTGGTAGTTAGGAGCGGTCTAGAGATCGGACCTAGGTGACCAATAGATTCTAGGGTTGTGTGCTGCATTTGTTTTGTCGCATCATTTTTTCAAAATCCGTCCCTTTTTAAAGCAAGCACCGCATTCATTTTACCCCTAATTATAAGTCAACGCTGCCACTTGTACTAACCCATTTTAGTGCAAGATAGGCTGGACACGGGATTCTAGTGCCCGTTTAGTCCGCGTACCTTTTATCGACTCCGAAGTCGATAATTCTCCATTTACCTTTTCTTTACCCACTACCACACCCACACCGATGGATCCGAATCCATCAAACTTCTTTAACCCTAATCTGCCACCGTCCGTTGGTGCGCAGAATCCTCCCCACATTTCTCTCCAGGAAAGATGCTATCCACATAGAGGTCCTCTTTCGACCTGCTTATCCACACCACCAGCCAATGGGGATAACTTTGAGATTAAGCCCCAGTATATCAATCTTTTACCCAAATACCACGGACTCGAGACCGAGGACGCTTACGTTTTCATTACCAAATTTGAAAACGTATGCGCAATGATGGGTACGTCACAACTTTCAGTGGATGCGATGCGTCTACGACTTCTTCCATTTACTTTGTGCGATATAGCCGAGAAGTGGCTATATAACACCACCGCACATTCTATTACGAATTGGGAAGAATTCGTCGCTGCATTCCTTAAGAAATTTTACCCAGTCCAAAAGACGGCTCGAATCCGTAGCGAACTGAACCAATTTGCCCAGCTCCCTGCTGAACCATTCTCTAAATACTTTGAACGTTTCAAGGATCTATTGGTTCAATGTCCTCATCATGGCATCCCGAGATGGGAGCTTTGCCGAATCATATATGAGGGCAGTAACCCCAGCACTAAACAGAGCCTTGAAAACATGTGTCAAGGTACATTTATGACCAAGGATGATGGGGAAGCCTGGCGATACTTAGAAGAGTTCGCTGAAAAATCACTAATTTGGGAGAGTGGAACACAACCATTGAATAGGGGTGGCGTACACCAAATAGATGTGTCCATAGGTGTCCGAGCTGAAATGGCAGCAATGCAAAAGAAGCTCGACGCTATGGAACACAAATTTGCAGCAGCCTCCCTAAACCCAATGTCACTCCCCAAAACTGTTTGTGGGTGCTGTTCTGATCCGTCACATTTAACGGAAGAATGTCCATTAAACTCTGCGTTTCAAGGTCACGAGCATTCTAATGCCGCATTTCAAAGACCTCGAAACGATCCATATTCTTCCACGTACAATCAGGGTTGGAGGAACCACCCGAATTTTGCTTGGAACCAAAACCAATCTCAAAACACGGTTCCAAACACGAATCAATTTCAAAGGGCTCTTCCTCCACCACAACAGCAACCCCTACAACTCACTCAGCACCCCTATCAGTCACAAAATTTCCAAAATCAGGGCAACACTCCTGCACAGTCTAATCCTATGCAGTCCTGTTCTGACGAGTTCTCTCAATTCACTCAAACCATGAAATCACTTTTATCAAATTTCATGGATGTTTCGACTGAGGTTAGATCTTCCGTCAGTGAAATAAAGAAAAACTCAGCGTCCCAAGCTGAGAGTATTCGCACGATGGAAGCTGAAATCGCACGCTTAAAAGCCGAAATGAGTGCGAGAGAAAAAGGGAAACTTCCCTCTCAACCCCTACAGAATCCTGGGCATTACAATGTAAATGCCATTACTACGTTGAGATCGGGAAGAGTGCTGAACAATCATGTCGGGGAAGGTATTGATGATACTGAAAATCATATCAACACCCCGGCTGAGTCTTTCCCACACACACACACTTCACCGTCTGATCCTTCTTCTTCTACCAAACCACCTTCGCACGAGCCTATTCTCCATTTCCCCTTAGGCTCAACACCTTCACCCAATCCTTATAGTTCTCCACAGACGGTCCCCACACCTCCTTTGGGATCTCGTCTACCCCCCTTTCCTTCTCCTATGATGGACCCTGCGCTTATTGCGAAAGCACCTTACCCGAATCGGCTAAGGGCTAATAGAACGAGTCCTCATATGGAGAAAATTTTAGAGATGTTCAAACAGGTTAACATCAATATCCCTCTCCTAGATGCGATTCAGCAAGTCCCCGCTTATGCGAAGATTCTTAAGGACTTGTGCACTAGGAAGAGGAAGACCCAAGTGCCAAAGAAGGTCTTTATGTCTAATAACATCAGCACTGCTTTTATACCCCAGCTTCCAAAGAAAAGAAAGGACCCAGGTTGTCCTACAATATCGATTTCGATTGGGGGTAAAAACATAAATCGTGCTCTTTTAGACCTTGGCGCGAGTGTTAACCTGTTACCTTATTCTGTCTATGAGCAATTAGGGATTGGAGAGCTGAAACCTGCTCATTGCACTCTCCAGATGGCAGACCGATCTATCACCAAACCAAGGGGTGAATTAGAGGATGTGTTAATAAAGGTCGGGGAATTTGTTTTCCCTGTAGACTTCATTGTGCTCGACACACATCCTGTAGCAAACCCCCGGGGCCAAATTCCGGTGATTTTAGGTCGTCCTTTCCTTGCCACTTCCAACGCTGTTATAAACTGTAGAAATGGTTCAATGAACTTATCATTTGGAAATATGACCATTGAACTAAATATCTATAAAGTTGGAAGTCAGCCATCAGAACCCTCTGCTCATATTTTAGATGTGTGCTCTGTCCATGAGATCGCTCCCGATAGTTGTGGAGCAGAGGATATTTGCTTTACTGATCTCGATGAGATTAGCACATCTCTGTTTGATTTCACACATGATCTTAGTGAGGACACTTTAGCTACACATGAGTCCTGCACTTCTGACTTTTCTCCACCCGAGTCTGTATCTTTCACAGGCTCTGAGCTTCTTTGTAGATCCAAAAATCAATCGATGACCCTTCCTTCTATCATTTCTCCGCCTGAGTTAGATATCAAAATTTTACCTTCTCACCTGAAATATGCATATCTTGGTGAGAACGAGTCATTACCGGTTATCATTTCCGCTTCTCTTGCATCAGAGCAAGAGAATGCACTTTTATCGGTATTGAGATCTAACAAAGAGGCGTTTGGTTGGAGTATGGCGGACATCAAAGGGATTAGTCCCTTGATAGTTGAACATCATATACATGTGATGGATGATGCCAGACCGACCCGAGAACCACAGAGACGGTTGAATCCCGTCATGAAGGAAGCTGTCATGAAAGAAATCGTCAAATGCTTAGATAGTGGTATTATATACCCCATCTCCGATAGCCAATGGGTGAGTCCTATACATGTCGTTCCTAAGAAATCCGGCATAACAGTTATCACAAATGAGGCGAATGAGTTGATTCAAACACGCGCGCAAACTGGGTGGCGTGTATGCATCGATTGTAGAAAACTCAACGCTGCCACGAGGAAAGACCATTTTCCTCTACCATTTATTGATCAAATGCTGGAACGCTTAGCGGGACGAGAGTTCTATTGTTTTATGGACGGATACTCAGGCTACAATCAGGTCCCCATCGCCAAAAAGGATCAAGATAAAAACCACTTTTACTTGTCCTTTTGGTACCTTTGGTTACAGTCGCATGCCCTTCGGGTTATGCAATGCTCCCGCTACCTTTCAGCGGTGTATGATGGGGATATTCTCTGATATGGTGGAGAATTTTTTGGAGATCTTTATGGACGATTTCTCGATTTTTGGAGACTCTTTTTCTGATTGCCTAGCGAATCTGGACGCTGTTCTTACTCGTTGCAAAGAGAAGAACTTGACTTTGAACTGGGAAAAATGCCATTTTATGGTCCAAGAAGGAATAGTACTTGGACATGTCATTTCACAGAAAGGCATTGAGGTTGACAGAGCTAAAGTAGATGTCATTCAAAACCTGCCTCATCCCAAAAGCGTCAAAGATATTCGCTCTTTCCTTGGCCATGCGGGCTTTTATAGGAGATTCATTAAGGATTTTAGCAAAATTGCTAGACCTTTAACATTACTCCTGGCCAAGGATACGACCTTCCATTTTGACTCGGATTGCGAGACAGCTTTCGACTCACTTAAACACTCACTCACCACAGCCCCCGTTTTATCATCACCAAATTGGGACTACCCCTTTGAGCTGATGTGTGACGCATCTGATTTTACAGTAGGTGCAGTCTTAGGACAGCACATCGAAAAGATGCCACACGTGATTTACTATGCTAGTAAGACCCTGAATGATGCGCAAATCAATTATACAACCACCGAGAAAGAGCTTTTAGCGGTTGTATTTGCATTAGACAAATTCAGGCCTTACTTAATCGGCTCACCTATAGTTGTATATACTGACCATTCCGCTTTAAAACATCTTCTGGCGAAGAAAGATGCAAAAGGTCGACTAATACGTTGGATCCTTCTTTTACAAGAATTCGATCTTGTTATCAAAGATAAGAAAGGATGTGAAAACGTAGTAGCTGACCACCTTTCACGCATCGTTTCTTCCCCTGTGACCCTGCCGATCAATGACTCATTCCCTGACGAACAACTCTTGAGCATATCTGCTGAACCATGGTTCAGGGATATTGTGAACTATCATGCCACGGGACTTATACCGAGCGATTAGTCAAAACAGGACAAATATCGTTTTCTTTCCCAAGTAAAACACTTTTACTGGGACGAGCCCTATTTGTTTAAATATTGTCCTGATCAGATCATTCGCCGGTGCGTCCCAAATGAAGAGTTCAAGAGTGTTCTTTCATTTTGTCATGATCAGGCCTGTGGGGGTCACTTTGGTCCTAGAAAGACAGCGGAAAAGGTTTTGCAATGTGGATTTTATTGGCCGACCTTATTCAAGGACGCATTTGAGTATTGCAAAACCTGTACACAATGTCAGTATACGGGTAGAATATCCCAGAGGAATGAAATGCCTCAGCAACCCATTCTGGTTGTTGAAATGTTTGATGTTTGGGGCATAGATTTTATGGGTCCTTTTCCCAACTCCTTTGGGAATCTGTACATATTGCTGGCGGTTGATTATGTCTCAAAGTGGGTAGAAGCCATTCCATGTCGCACTAATGACAGGAAAGTTGTCATTAAGTTCTTAAAAGAGAATATCTTTTCGCGATTTGGACACCCACGCGCTATCATTAGCGATAATGGGACGCATTTCTGCAACAGATCTTTCGAGACTCTGATGCGAAAATACTCAATCAACCACCGTCTTTCTACACCCTATCATCCCCAAACAAGCGGGCAGGCTGAGATCTCAAACAGACAGATCAAACTTATCCTGGAGAAAACTGTTGCTAAGAATAGAAAAGACTGGTCGACCAAATTGACGGATGCTCTTTGGGCATTCAGGACTGCATATAAGACCGACCTAGGAATGTCTCCATATAGGATAGTGTTTGGAAAAGCATGTCATCTACCTGTCGAGATAGAGCATAAAGCATTGTGGGCTATAAAGGAAATAAATTTTGATCTAAACCTTGCTTGCAACTTTCGGAAGCTGCAACTTAACGAGCTAAGCGAACTCCGCGATGAAGCTTATGATAACGCTGTAATCACAAAGAATAGGACTAAGGTTTTTCACGATAAAAGCATTTTAAGGAAAACATTTTTACCTGGTCAACAAGTCCTTCTTTATGATTCACGATTACACCTTCACGCGGGTAAGCTCCGATCTCGATGGAAGGGACCTTTTGTTGTGCGGTCTGTATACCCGCACGGGGCAGTAGAAGTTGAAAATGTTAAAAACGGCACCTTTTTCAAAGTAAATGGACATAGACTAAAGCCGTATTTTTCCACTGACCCCACGGAGGAGCTCTTGTTCTTACAAGAGCCAGTTTATTTGGATTAAAATTCCTCCGTCTCACCTTTATATCCTGTATATCATTGCATCATCTTTTGAATGAAGGTGAGTGAAAGATAAGTTTGGGGGAAGTTCTTCACTTATATATTTTGCCCCCACTAATAATTCCCTCCAGATTTACAGGTTTTATAGATATAGCTGTCGGCAACAGTGAGGACACTGTTGAAAACAAGTTTGGGGGAGGTTTGTGCTTATTTTCGCATCATTTGCATATCATCTGCATAAGCACAAAACATTTCTTTTAAAAATCTATAAAAATTGAAAAATTTTCAAAACTCATAAAAATTTAAAAAATTTCAAATATAAAAATAATTTTAATATTTACACTTTTTGTATATAAATAAGATAATGAAAGTTTAGAAAGTGAAAAGTTACATCCATGAGATTAGAAAAATTTTAGAAAACTAAGAAAATTAGAAGTTTTCTTATACGAACTAGTAATAAGTAGTTATGAGCCGTTGTCCCAAGGGTTAGTAAGATGAAGGACGTCACTAATCTGAGGATAAAAATAAGTCTGAAAAATAGTTTCTATTCTGGAAGCCAAACATTTTGAACGTTGCTGCCCTGCTATTCGCACTTACACACGTCTTGAAGCCTGGGATAGTAGAGGATACCTTGAAATGCTCTTGTCTTAAAGCCAAAAGTATGAAAAAAAAATATATGGTGAGAAAAATGGACACTGGTTTTGTTATCACCGAGGGAAATAAAAAAATATATAGCGAGGGTGCTTCTTCATCTAGTGCCCTAAGGCCAACTGGTCTGGGAGTCACTGCTATACCTAAGGTGGTGCAAGACTAGGAAAATACACCAAATAAGCAAGCACATGAGTAATCGGTCGGTTAATACCTCAAGAAGTATTAACGGTCGCATGAAAGTGTGAGAGCTCATCGAAAAAAGAAAAAAAAAAGAGTACTGAGGTTGATGGGCAAGAGTATGATAGCTTGAATTGAATTCTCCGGGTGTAGGGATGTCTTTACACACACGCAGGGTTATATGATCGATGTTTGGAAGAAAGATAGGAATGAAGAATAAGACGATCTTTTATTGAGGGAGGACGTGATTTCTGACATCTTGTCACGACCATTAAGATAGGGCTCATGACAACCGAAAAGCTAGCTTAGTTGGAAACCCTAATTTTCAAAGTCTTTCTTTTACGATTCTCTTCTTTAAATGTAATATTCATGATCTTGCTTTTATTATTGGATTTTGTGGGTGCAATCCGCTGAAAACCCTCAGGAGACAACACTCCTCCTACTAGGGACACCTAGAGGTTTAAAGGCTTGTTGCACGTGCTCAGTGCAATCGTGTTGCCTACGAAAGTGTGCTAGTTAGTTTTTCTCTTTTTTTATTTTCTCCTTCTCTCTTTTTAATAAAACATTCGATCGAGAAGATCGAAATTAAGTTTGGGGGTATTTGATCAGTCGAAAATATTGCATATTTTAACCGGCAATTTCCTTATCATTTGCATCTATATAGAAGTGTACGGTATTCGTATTTCACATATTAGCAAATCGGTCGCAAAATATCAGATTACATGTATTCGACCTTAAAACCGGCATTTCTAGGGAAATTGACTGCATTGCATTACATAGCATATTTTCTATATATCGCAACCCTTGTTTCGAAGTCTGTGCAGGAAAAGAGAAGCTTGCTCGATCATTACATTGCTCGACCATTACAATTGCTCGTAAACTCACTTAACTCAAATCTGGTATCAACACAGAAGAGGAAATACAAATCTAAACATCAAAGGAAGCTAAAAACAGCAGTACCAAGCTTCAGCAGAAGACCCAGACCCCAAAGCTTCAACATGGCCGCGCATCCGCGGCCAAAGCCTTGCTAAGGCCGCGGATCCGCGGCTACTTGATGACTTCATCTCTTAAGTTTTGGTGCACAACTCCTGATTCAGCTCCTACAGTTCAGAAAGACATCCAAAGTTCCAGAAAACTCCAGAGACTTCTACCAGATCAGCAAACACCTTGAGTTACATTACATTAGCCTAATCATTCTAGAACTTTCCCTAAACCCTAGCTTAAACCCTAAGCTAACTCCTAACAAACTCCTTCTAGAAACTCTTCAACAAACTTTGGGAGGGAAAGTTCTAATTCAAACCTAAACCTAGGGTTTGGGAGTTCTATAAATAAGACCCTAGGCTCATTGTAAAAGAGATTCAACTTTGGGAAAGCTTAGAAAAATCAATCTCTTTCTTCATCCCCTCTTCCTCAAGTTTAGTGAGAGAGCTTGTAGGAAACCCTAACCCTAATTCCAAGCCAACATCAAGAATCCCGAGTACCCATTAAGCAAGAAGCCCGACAACCTTTAGGAGCGGAGCCGATTTCAACGGAGCAAGCGATCCGAAGCCGATCCACGACTCACGAAGCCGAGCGACGCCCGATCAACAATCTAGATTCTTCTTCTTGTAGTTCTTGAAGCAAATGTAATCAAAATTGTTGAGATCAATAAAGGTGATATTCTTTTATCTTGTTTTCTTTAAATTCCGCATCATGTTATCTTTACAAATCTTTAATATTGTCTTTGTGGTGATGTGTGAATAAAACTCCGCTCGTCGAGGAGTCGAGACGGATAATAGAATGATGATGTAACATAGCTTTAATCGATTCTTGAGTCCTACGAGTTTTGTAAACCCTAGCAAGTTCAAGAAACGACAACCCATTTCGTTTCGATGCTTTCTTGATTGACATCGATCGAAATTGGGGAGTTACGATCGTTTCTTGAATTTGGTAGAGGCTAGAAAAGGAATGATATCGACGAAAGAACAAGGGTTATAGGATGAAACCCTAGTTTCACGATAAAGCCCCAACTCTCGTCGATCATCATCAATCTAGTATCAATCCTTCGAAGGACAAGAACACGATATCTTTAGATTACATCACGTCTATTGATCCTATCGATTCCTACGAGCCTTTCTTATATTCTTGATTGTTGATTGGAAATATTATCAAAACACCGATTCTTGATTGTTTATAGTTTCTTGATTCTTGCATAAAGAATAGTGACACTCGAATACAAATCATTCTTGAATCATGTTTTCTTTTATTGTTGCTTAACTTTTCATTTCAAACGTATCGAAATACAAGTGAATCGTGCAATCCCTGTGGACGATCCGCACTCATTCATTAACTACATCCGACACCGTAGTTTGATTGCGGTCAAAATAGTTTTTGGTTGTGAAGTTCTTTACAAATTTTCTCTATATACTACACAACGGGAAAAACGATCAATCAACGGCTCTACTGAGTTGTGCAAACAGGTGGTTTTTGGGTACAGTCCCGATTCACATAAAGGCAATGAGCGATAGGAGGGGATTCGTCTCTCCCGGTATTGGGGGTTGATGTTGCGTAATGCACGACTGGCCATAACAGGAAATCCCTGGCCAGGGTTGCTGTGATATACTGGTAAGAGTTATCAGTAGTTTCACGAAAGTTATGGACCCTACGTCGGCATGACTTATCAGGCTATTGGGGTCTGACATTTACCACCCCTAAGTGAGATATGCGACATATCAGACGGACAGACCGGACTGTACGGTAAGTGTTACTGGTTGGGTTCACAGGAGTGTGAGCGGGCTTGCTCGTCGATCTTCTGATCGCTCAATACCCGGGTGGCCGTTACGTTTAGTAGACCGCTTGCGGCTTATGGGTGTTTGATATGATCATCATCTGCTGCCGGCGTATTGACGAGTCTTTAGAGTCCTACACAGAGGTTTCCTGGCTCAAGCGAAACGAAATAGGAGCGCATATGAGATATGTGCGGGACCGAGAATAATGCGTGTATGTAATACCGTATTCTATTCTCGCGATGAATGTATCGAATGGTTATATGCGATATAACCTAGTTATCGAATCAAGGATTGACTCGATAAGCCGATACATTGGATACTAGCCGGTTATATGCGACATGACCGGATCGTTAAATCAAGTGTTGATTTAATGATTTAATGTAGAATTATATATTTGATATATTACTTTGCATTAACTAGTATTGGTTCACTTTAAAAGGATTTTCTCACTTGAAATGCACAAGTTGTATATGTGATATACTTTTGTGCACAAGATTGTATCATGTTTGATGATACATGCAAGCTAGGGTTAGTATAAAGAATGTACCATGGTTAAACTAATGGTTAGGGTTTTGTTTTTTCATTTACTTATTTATCTATTTATTTATCTTATTCATTTTGGAAAAGAGAAAGATGAATGGTGGCTTTATTTGTTTTTAGTTGAACATTCATGAAACTTTGACTAAGTCACCATTCTTGTCTCATGCTTAACCCTAACCATATGAACTAACCATAGTACATTCTCTACACTTAACCAAGGGTTAGTAAATGATAAGTATTGATTTATTTATCTAATTTACATAACTTATTATATCTTCTTCTTCTTCTTCATCTTCTTCTTCCATGAAGAAAGCTTGCTACTCCAATGGCAAGTGATGAAAACTAGTGAGAAATCCAATTCTAAAGTGAACCCACATCCTATTTCTTCATCCTCTACCTCTTGCCAAGTAGTATAGGGTGTTTCCTTCACAAGTTTTCTTGACTTAGTGAAGTTGGAGCTTGATCTAGCGATGCCTCGACGTAGATCATCTTCGGCATCGTCGTCGATGACTTAGCCTGCTTTTTCTCCGATGAAGCCGACGCTAGAGCCCAAGATCCGATTTGTACAGCGAGGTTACTTCATCGCGGAGCTAAGGAGGTGGAGGACCGGATCTACAAAGGTTGTAGCCCCTTCCCTTTAGCTATAATTCCGTTTACTTGCTTGCATCGCCTTGATTTCTAGTTAACGATCCGTATTAGGGTTTGTAGGCACAAGGAATTTTTGATTTGTGCATGTTTGATCACTTGTGAGACTCCATTAGAGTGCCTAGGAACCCTACAATGAGTACACCGGACAAGACTCTCCTGGAACATGCTAGTTGGTATTATACCTGACGTCAGATAGCAGTTCCCTGGTGACATGTGTATAGGTTAGTTCATCGACCTGAGATCGTCATTTATCTCGTGTGAGTTCCCACTGTACTTCGATTACTACCCTACCACGGCTCAAAGGAGTCATGCAAACAAGTTTTAGTTGGGTACAGTCCCGAGCCACATAGAGACAGTGAGCGGATCGGCAGGGGTTCGTCTCTCCCGGTATTAGGGGTGAGATCGCGCTGTATCTGGGAAAGCCATTACACAAAGTCCTTGGCCAAGGCAGGAGATCAACTGGTAGGTATTCCAGTGGTATCTCAGGGTGTTCTGGGCTACACTCCGACACGACTTGTACCGCTTTTGGGGGTCTGACTTTTACCAACCCCCTAGGCCCGCCTTACGATGATCATAGACGAACGGACCGGACTGTACGGATATTGTCACTGACAGGCTCAGTTGGGTGTCAGGATGAGTTCGCTCATCGACTTCCCTTTTAGTCAATACTTGGTAGCCCGTTACGTACGGCTAATACCTCTGACGTGCTAGTGGTTAAATCCACAGCCAAAGTATTGACGAGTCTTCAGAGTCCCCCACAGACAGTTTCTCAAGTTTCGGGTGAAACGTTGTAGAGGCCGTATGGATTTATGGCAGGGTTCGAACGTACGCGTGCATTTGTGCACGTGTTGTAGTTCGGACGGATAATGCTAGCGGGCTTTGGTTTAAGCCGGATCCTAGTATTATACAGTGTAGATTTTGTCCCATTGCATTTGTATTCGGTCGAAATACAAATGCGGGTATGTATATAGAGTCGCGGGGTTTTCATGTAATTTATTACGGGATCACTTTTTTGAAGTTGCCAGTTTGCATTCCATTTCGGCCATTTTCCATTCTTTCTTTCCTTGGCTGAATTTTCCATGGATGGGCTTATTTGCAAATGTGTAAATTAGAAAAGTGGAGGGTTTTTTTTATGGTGGAGGGGTCATGATGGTTCTAGCATATTTAGATTCCTTTTTTTGAGCTCATGGCTTGCATTGATTATGAAAGGATTGAGGTGGTTTTTGTTGTGACTAAATTTCCTCATTATCATCACACCTTTTCTTATGCCCACCCCATCTTTTCTTGTGCTCACCTCCCTTCACTAGCTCCCTCTCTCTTTTTGGCCGGACACAAGTTTGGGGGCTGTCCAATTTTGGTGGGGGAAATTCATTCTCATTTGCTTGCTACAAAAATTCCTTAGCTCATCTCAAAAGCTCATTCCTCCACCTTCACATCCAAAAGGCAACTTCAATTAACCCTTGAGACATAGCATTCTACACTCAGTCTACAGCAATCTTGGACACGTCGGCTAGCCAACTTCGTGTCTAAGTTGCCTCGGTTCAGAGGTGGGAGCCCGTAAAAAGACTCGGTGATGTGGTACCTTTCCGACGAGGAGATCGAGACCGGAGATGCCACGAGGAGATCGGGATGGTGGCCAAAGACCGAAGGACACGGATCGCTCGGTATAGCTCTCTACCTTTTCTCTGGTTAGCTAGTAGTAGGTTAATGGTCCGATCCGGGTTTATAGTCCGTGGTAGCGCCGGCTTCTAGTTATAGAAAAAGTTTTTGTTTCCGCATTTTAGCCTCGGACAGGCGGCCGGGGCGCTACCGTAGACTTACATGGTATCAGAGCCACGCCGTTAACCTTTTCTAGCTTGCTCTAATGTGTTTAGAACTTCAATTGAACAAAAATTCCAAAAACCACAATTTCAAAATGCAGTTTCTGTCGAAATTTTTCTGTGGTAAAATTTTTTTTTGATGTGTTGCAGAAATACGTGCATGGAATTTTAAGAGTTCTGCGAAAATTTGGTAGCATTCTGTCACAGTGGAGCCGCGGAACCACGGCCATAACCATGCTTTGGCCGCGGTTCCGTCGCCATTTTCTCTCTTCTGTGCGCCAAATTTCTACAGTAGGTCTCTGACTTGAAAATGGGGTTTCTGGAATATTTTGTTTGGGCCCAGATTTTTTTGAGTACTGGGTATTGTGCTTGGGGCCCACTTCGGGAAATTTTGTCGATCGAAAATTTTAAACATGTTAGTTCACAGTATTTACATTATATCTGCGATCGTGAATGTCACTTGATCGGTAAATCATGTCTAATTGCTATAGCCCTTTTAGACGGATTTGCGAACGTGACATTCACGTTGATGTTCTGTGTTGTGCTGTGATGTTGCCGATTTGTCGTGGTGGATAGCCTGGATGCAATGGTAGTACAGTTTGGTTATGTATGTACATCTGATATTGCGGGGCGAGCGTCCGACATGTGGACTGCTGTTACCGCATGTTTGTATATTATTCTTTTGGGGAACGAACGGGCTGAGGTCGATGCACCCGTTGTATATATTTTACTTTCTGTATTAGGATTACCCTAAGGTGGGGTGCACGGATAGCCGGGTTCTAGAGGGCAACGGGCCCGCATCTCATGGCTTTGAGACGGAGGGGCTTTACTCTAGAATTGGCGGGATATTCACCGCACTCGTAGGGGGTATAGGTTGACCCAAGGAGGGGTGCTCAAGTTACCGTATTCCATGAAGTGCTAGGTGGTCCATTCACGTTGCTGAAGGGGGTTGCCTCGCTTCAGGTTTTGGCGGGTAACTTGCCGCGCCCGTAGGAGTCTAGGATTTCATTGCACAGGCTATCCACACGACCAGGGGAACGTCGGGTTTCAGTAGCGGCTCTATGAAACCCGGGGATCCCAGATTATCTGTATTGTTCTGTGATGCTTATTACATTTCTGTGATATTGCATTTTATCACGCCTTGAGCGATTATTATATATTGATATATATACTAGTAGATGTTGTATATGTTTTGCATCCGCGGTAGTCCAGTCCCCGCTCTGTCGTTAGTTAAGTAAACTAACGGGTGATGACGGGACCCAGTGGCGAATACGGATGGCATATACGTACATCGTATTTTCGTTCTTTATTGGTGTGATCAATTGATGGGACTGCATTGATTCGGATCAATGCAAGCTAAGAAAACCTATTCTGATGTTGTTGCAATATTTTTCAAAAAGCTGTTATTACAAGGACGTTCTCTTTTGTTTTGCATAGTGGTATTCGGTTATGAATATCCAGCACCTCAGTCGACGAGGCAAGGGCCGAGATCCCTTCACCACGAGTGACCCCTTGGACAGAAGTTTGCGTCAGGGTAATAACTTCACTATAGTAGATCACTTTTTGCTTTTCATCGTGGTATTCAGTTGGAATATCCTGCACCTCATTCTACGGGGAAAGAGCCGAGATCCCTTCACCGGGAGTGACCTCTTTAGCAAAGGTTTTCGCCACTATATTTTCATAAAAGCTATCCGGTTCCTTCAACGATATCAAGTTCATTACGTTAAAGTTTTTTCGCCAAAAACCATTCGTAGCCCTCCGTCATTTCAGACGGGTAGCACGTAGTATTCATGCTATGTTTGTTGGCCTTCGTCAAGCATAGTGAATGGTAGCTGCTTGTTACCTTTCTGCTGCATAGATAGATGCGTTGGTTTGGGACAGTCGTAGAGCCTTGTTGGCCTTCGTCAAGGGCTTGTACGGGTGGGTTCAAATTAACCTGGACAATGACGGGTAGAACTTGACATGTGACTTATGATTTGTTGGCCTTCATCAAGGTCATAAGAGCATGGGGTAAAAATCACATCGGGAGTTTCTAAAGAAACTGAAACTTACCAGATATGCACATACCTTCTAGAGTGTGATAACGTGAGTGGATTCCATCACGTTATCATGCGATGATAGTTGGATCCCGATTCCCACTGATGAGTTGGTTTACTCCTCGGGTGATCCCGACTAATTCTTCTTTCAGGTTTGGAGGAGAATTTGAGGTTACAGTCGGAGGTTTCCTGATTAGATAAAGTGATAACCATTCTGATCTAGGTTAGAGTGCACACTGAGTATTTTTTTTCTCTCTCTCTTTGGCAGCGACCATGACCAGACCCTTGACTATGACTCAGTGACCAAGTTGACCGAACCTTCTTAAACACTGGCTTTTGGATTGTCAGAGTTGCATACCTCATTGCCACTCCTACTTTTACCCTTTTCTCCAGAACACCCCGTATTACTACGAACATCCACTTCCATTGGATAAAACCATCGTATGGTTATATACGAACTCGAAGGAACTTGTTCCAGATTCGAGGATGGTTTCCGGTTCTGGAGAAAATGAATAGGACTATTGAGTTGTCTTTTCCTTTTACCTTCTCTCAGGTTGCGAGTGCTCCTTAGATTAGGGGATAGTACACCTATTACGCTTATTGGATAGTCTTCTTCCAAACCTTAGGCTGGTGCCGAACGGTGGGGAATGAAGAAAACCAATTGGCCTAACAATGGTTTACAGAAGGTAATAAGTTAAGACAAATAAAGGGATTAGTAAGAGGGCAAAGTAAATTGCGACTGCTATTCATGACCAAACCAAGTATTCTTCGCCAATCCTACTTCACCTTTATATTTCTCCAGAACACTCCGTATCACTACGAAGATCCACAGTTTATTGGATACTCCATTGTATGGTTATATACGAACTCGAAGGAAGTTGTTCCAGTTCGGGGATAGATTCTGGTTCAGGAGAAATAGGAATAAGGTTTATTCAGTTGTCTTTTATCTTTACCTTCTCTCGCGTTGCGAGTACTTCTAGGATTATGACAGTACACCCATTATGCTTATTGGACAGTCTTCTTCCAAACCATAGGCCGGTGCCGAAAGGTAGGGAAGGAAGAAAACCATTTAGCCTAAGAGGGTGTACAGAAGGTAATGACTAAAGACATACAAAGGGATATGGAGAGATGGCAAAGAAATATACGGTTACAGTTGTGAATCTGGATAATGGAAGAGGTATTACTAGGAATACCCGGATACCCCTACGAAATATTTCAATGTTTCAGTTTCACTGTGTACTATTAAAAGAAAACTGATTTCCCAATTAGCCCTTGCTCCAGGGTATGTATTTACCAGGTATGATTCTCACATCTGTATGGTTTTACAGATGATTAGTGGGAGTAAGTTATTAGGAATTAGTTGATCATCCTCATTATATCTGAATTCGTTGTAATTGGTGATATTTGAGGGAATAACCTGGGTTGTTTGCCGGACGGCAAATATATGGTTTTGAATATCCGTTGTAACGCACCAATTTCAAATTGATATATCTATACATTTATTTTTATAAAGTGAGATATAACTTTTTGAAATTATGTCTATGACATTTACCTATATCAGTGGATGGTTAGGTAAGGAGCATTAAACAGCGGTGTAATTCTTCTTAACCATAAGTACTGTTTTCAACCTACGACACACAGGGAATGAGTTATTAGACTCAAGGGACTTATACAGAGTATTGTATGTTGTCCATTGTCCATTAGGACAGAGGGGTTGGTACTCGTACTATATTCAGTTTACTTATGATTCTTTAGTTTTTAGACAAGTGTTTCGTAGAAACACAAGGTCTAAGTTTTGAGAAGTTATAGGTTTAAGAGTAAAGTAGAGACCAGATGTTGCAATTATCGGGATTCTTCAAAGTGATTGAAGATGTAGATACTTGTATATGGTATTCAGTTGATAGTAATGGTTTTGAGAAACTTGTTTCTCTTTCAGGTTACTCATATATGGATGCATTCCTAAGTTGAGTAACGTTGATCGGCCTTCTTCTATTTAGTTGACATGCACTGGAGACAATTGCATGATTTGAATCTTGTTCCAATTAAATCAGTGCCTCTATTTCTATATTGGATATAGAATAGTTCATATTTTAACGATGTTAAGGTACGGGGAGTTGTCCGGCTTATGCTTAAAACTAGACTCTGGATAACTCAAGGCACGTTTCTGTGATGGCTGTTTGTGGGTTGACCCGGGCTATGACGAGGGTTAACTTTCTACCTTCTGGAAGATCAATAGTGATATTGTTCTTGACTCGCCACAGTTTTAATAAAAATGGATTTTTTCAGAAAACAGTAGTGGGAGTATGGTAGAACTGGAAGTGATTCCAGAACCGCAAACGATTACTGAAAATTTGATAAGAACCTAAAGATTCAATCTGGTTTGACATTCCATTGGCCACTCCGCAGATATAGTTAGGTAACCTCACGCACCCGACAGGTACTCCGGTAGCCTCAAGGACGGTGACAGAGAGGTTCTTGTTTACCCAGACCTGCCATTGCTGTTGTTCCAGACTGTGAGACCCGGTAGGAGGATGAGTATAGCATCGTTCTAAACTAGCTTTAGAAGTGTACGTCTATCTTACTCTGCGAGAGGGTTGTCGTAGTCAGTGGGAACAGCGAAAGCTAAGTGGGGACTTGACACTACTGTTGTTCCAGGCTATGAGACCCGGCAGGAGGATGAGTATAGCGTCTTTCTAAACTAGCTTTAGAAGTGTACGTGTATATTATTCTGCCAGAGGGTTATCATAGTCAGTCGTAGCAGCGGAAGCATAGTGGACAAGTGGCTTATGTCTATTTATAGACTAAAGCAGAAATAGCGGAGATAGATCATCTATTTCTGATGTGACAGTCATAGGTTTGACTTCATCAGAATAGAGGATGGATCTGTTAAGAAGGTAGTAGGGTGTGATGTCCTGGTATTTGGATGACATACACAGAGTAGGAAGTGATGTTCCTATACTACGATCGGTTATACTTTGGTTGTCACACAGTGGTTTCTCCACAAAGGGACTTGGATATTATATCAGACATTCTGGTTACTGGATCTATGGTTTTAGATCTAGATTTGGGTAGTTTCCCAATTTGGGTACTTAGACAGCATTCTAAAGGTGTTTTAGAATGGACGACTCCTGGCACGGTAGTATACCTGCAGGTAATGGAGTCACCCTCTCTAAAGGTGTCTTACAGACTAAAGGGGAGAGGGATGTGCATGATTGGTAGATCACTTGCTTAGAAAATTGAGTCAATCATAAGATGTCATGTACCACACCAGATGTTGTTTTTGCAGTAGATGCAATAAGTTGATATTGATCCAATCCTGGAGGAACATTCGGAAGCAGTTTTAGAACATAAGTGAATGTTCTAGGGATATGATAACGACAGCCTCATTCAGGAGACAGTTATCATTCCAAGCTTCCAAGGTGACCTGGATGACAGAGTGACTGTCAGAGTTATAGTTTTCCCTCTGACGAGGGGCAGTGTTTTGGACAGGTGATCCAAGCGGACACTGAAGGAGGCATGACGCAGGATACTGATTAAGTTCAGTTGAAGATACAGTCTAAGAAGTTTGGATTTGGAGTTCATTTATGAGCTAGGTCCCATCAGACATCCAAACATATTCTTAGACAGGTATTACACAATTCGGGAGATGGCTTTCTCCGCGAACTTGAGATAAAGAGAGACATAGAAAGAAACATCAGAGCGGATCCACTCACTGAGGCTATTCCTCGAACGCATTAGTTTCGCAAACAGGTTTTCTGAGACTGATTAGTAGAGGAGTTGGGTGTTCAGTATCACACAGGCTGTGAGTATGCGACATCGCAACAATTAGCCTTGAGTGCAAGTGGGAGATTGTTGGATATAGTGCTCTCAAAGTCAATTATTGGATCACAGGAATGTGATTGCAATGATTGAGGGATGACCTATGCCGGTAGGACAGTCTTACTCAAGATGATAGTATGCTATCTTGTTTATCTTTATCATCATGTACTGCTTCAGGTGACCTTACAGGTCACTATTGCGCGTTGATAGAGCCCTTAGGATTCTTGCTTAACGGCCAGCAGTATGATGGCGATCATATACGTGGGAGCTGGGGACTATAAGCACATCCTTAAAAGGTCCCTAGTCGTGGGAGTTTTCGAGACAGGCCATCGATACTCCAGATTAGACTAGTGTATACAGTCGAGACTCCGAAGAGGGGCGGTGGCCGGTCTCACAAGCCACTGGTGTCAGTTGGTTCACCTAAGATGTATACAGGTGCTTATTGGGTTATGAGTACACCAGACAGGACTCGCCGGGAACATGCTAGTTGGTATTATACCTGACGTCACATAGCAGTTCCCTGGTGACATGTGTACAGGTTAGTTCATCGACCTGAGATCGTCATTTGTCTCGTGTGAGTTCCCACTATACTTTGATTACTACCCTACCACAGCTCAAAGGAGTCGTGCAAACAGGTTTTAGTTAGGTACAGTCCCGAGCCACATGGAGGCAGTGAGTGGATCGGCAGGGGTTCTTCTCTCCCGGTATTGGGGGTGAGATCGCGCTGTGTCTGGGAGAGTCATTACACAAAGTCATTGGCCAAGGCAGGAGATCTACTGGTAGGTATTCCAGTGGTATCTCAGGGTGTTCTGGGCTACACTCCGACATGACTTGTACCGTTTTTGGGGGTCTGACTTTTACCAACCCCCTAGGCCTGCCATGCGATGCTCATAGACGAACGGACCGGACTATACGGATATTGTCACTGACAGGCTCAGTAGGGTGTCAGGATGAGTTCGCTCATCGACTTCCCTTTTGTTCAATACTTGGTAGCCCGTTACGTACGGCTAATACCTCTGACATGCTAGTGGTTAAATCCACAGCCAAAGTATTGACGAGTCTTTAGAGTCCCCCACAGACAGTTTCTCAAGTTTTGGGCGAAACGTTGTAGAGGCCGTATGGATTTATGGCAGGGTTCGAACGTACGCGTGCACTTGTGCACGTGTTATGGTTTGGACGGATAATACTAGCGGGCTTTGGTTTAAGCTGGATCCTAGTATTATACAGTGTAGATTTTTTCCCATTGCATTTATATTCGGTCGAAATACAAATGCGGGTATGTATATACAGTCGCAAGGTTTTCCTGTAGTTTATTATGGGATCGCTTTTTTGAAGTTTCCAGTTTGCATTCCGTTTCGGCCATTTTCCTTTCCTTCTTTCCTTGGCTGAATTTTCCATGGAGGGGCTTATTTGCAAATGTGCAAATTAGCAAAGTGGAGGGTGTTTTTTGTGGTGGAGGGTTCATGATGGTTCTAGCATATTTAGATTCCTTTTTTTGTGCTCATGGCTTGCATTGATTATGAAAGGATTGAGGTGGTTTTTGTTGTGACTAAATTTCCTCATTATCATCACACCTTTTCTTATGCTCACCCCACCTTTTCTTGTGCTCACCTCCCTTCACTAGCTCCCTCTCTTTTTTTGGCCGGCCATAAGTTTGGGGGGCTGTCCAATTTTGGTGGGGGAAATTCATTCTCATTTGCTTTCCACAAAATTTTCTTAGCTTATCTCAAAAGCTCATTCCTCCACCTTCACATCCAAAAGGCAACTTCAATTAACCCTTGAGACATAGCATTCTACACTCAGTCTACAGCAATCTTGGACACATCGGCTAGCCAACTTCGGGTCCAAATTGCCTCGGTTCAGAGGTGGGAGCCCGTAAAAAGACTCGGTGATGTGGTACCTTTCCGACGAGGAGATCGAGCCCGGAGATGCCGCTAGGAGATCGGGATGGTGGCCAAAGACCGAAGGACACGGATCGCTCGGTATAGCTCTCTACCCTTTCTCTGGTTAGCTAGTAGTAGGTTAATGGTCCGATCTGGGTTTATAGTCCGCGGTAGCGCCGGCTTCTAGTTATAGAAAAAGTTTTTGTTTCCGCATTTTGGCCTCAGACAGACGGCCGGGGCGCTACCGTAGACTTACAATGTCAAAGCGGACGATGATAAAGACGAGTGGAGCCAGAGGTTCATGCGAGATGCTGACGAGCTGTTGCTACTCCCCGTCGAGATTAGAGATCTGATATGCATACAGAGGCGTTGGGATATGGCCAGTTCCCGAGGAAATGCGTACGGAACACGCAGATGTCCAGAAAATGAGAAAAGATTATGTAAGAGTACCAGCCTCCGCAGAGTTCGACATAGGCGAGATCGGAAGAGACCTTAAGCAGGATTCCTCCTAGGACACTGCTGCAATGAGATTTGCACCCAGGATCAGTTGCGTCACGTGTATTCAGGGGACCAGAGGCCGACGCCAGTGACGTGCTGCTTTACGAGTGGTCGTAATGAATGACCGAGAGATGACCAGAGAAGTGCCAGAATGGAATCGTCCCCATTAGCACGCCTGACTGGGCCGATGAGCCGATGGATTGCGAGATTGGTAAATTTGCAGAGAAGATAAGGACCCAGAAACTGAGGGCGCCAGACCGTGGGCAGGAGGCAAGCGGATGTTCTTGTTCTGTAGGTTTTAGGTGCACCGATTTACTTTTTCGACATTGTAGGAGGTGTACATCAATGTCAGTTATTGCGATTTGCATTTGTGATCCGAGTATCACGCTTATATCGCTTGGATTTGAGTTTTGATGATTGAGTTTCAAGATATTGTTTCCGTGCAGCATGGTTGCACCTACTGGGTATTTACATTTTGTGCATAGTTATTGCACTTGATATATATTTTATACACCGCTTTATTGATTTGCGATTTGTGCATATCTATTACATGTGAGATTCGGTTTTGTGTCTTGGCTGCACATGTTTATGATTTTCACGGATTTCATACGGTTGATTTGATTTTGTGCGTGCGGTACGCACTCGATATGATTTTTGCACTCGGTATAGCTTATATGTGCTTTTAGTGCATTGATATGCGTTTTGTGCACGCAGTTGCACACATTTATCATTTTATACACCTTGGTACGCTCGGTGTTGCTGTTTACGCATTTGAGTTATTGATCAGTATTTTGTGCACAGGATGCACTGTATTAGTATTTCGTCCACTGGATGCACTTGATTTGTATTTTTTCATTGGGTGCACCGTATTTGTATTTCGTGCACTGGATGCACTGTATTTATATTTTTTTGCATTTGCTGCACCAGATTCGTATTTCGCACATTAGTTGCACTAGATTTGCATTTCTTGCATTTGTTGCACCGGACGGGTATTTATGCGTTTGTCGCACTAGATTTATACTCCGCACCTTGGTTGCACCCGATTTATGTCTTTGAGTATTTGTGTTACCAGATTTGCGTTTTCGTGCGCGTTGGCACTTGCTGTTTTTTTTCATGCATGCTACTGCACTATATGCTTTTACGGACCCGACGCGTTTTGGATTGGATTTTTGCGCATATTAGGCGCATGATTTTGGATTTTGTGCGCATCGGATGCACTTGAGTGAGATTTTTACTCGTGCATATCGGATGCCCTTGATTTAGCTTTTATTCGTGCATGATGAATTCACTTGATTTGGATTTTCGCGCATGTCGGGCGCATGATATGAGATATGATTTTATGCACATCGGATGCACTCGATTTGGGATTTTTCATTCGTGCATGTTAGTTGCACCGGATTGAGATTTTCGTGCACTCTGGGTGCACTAGATAATGTTGTCGTGCATACCCGTTGCACTGGAAAGATGCTTTCGTGCACACCCGTTGCACGTAGTTTTGGCTTTTGTGCACATTGTGGCACCTGTATTCATTCGGATTTGATTTCCGTGCGCACCAGACGCATGTGATTGTTGGATACGCCTTTTGATACTGATTTTGCTTTTGAGCACCTTGTTTTCATGATAGGCACCATATTATTTAGTGGCCAAGCAGGACTGATCTGAGGACAGTACCTGAGTACTTTGCATGCATTAAAACTTTACCAAGAGGTTTTCGAATAGGAGCTATAGTCTCGCTATTTCCTACGAGTCCGTGAGCGACACGAACGTTTATAAAGGAAAACCTTTTAGGATATTTTGAAAACGATGGAACGTGTATTTAGGAAAACATATATGGACATATATTATAATTTTAAAATGAGCGTCCGTCACTTATGCCGTAAGTTATGCATCATGCGGCGATTCAGAAATGATGTTGCATGTATTTTATTTAGAGTTTGGTGATTTTTCAAGAATGCATTCTATATATGTATTATAGTATTTGATTAATGCATATTGGATTTCAGTAGTGGATTTTGAGATCTGTATCTCTATTGTAACTCCGAGGATATGCGTGCAAATCCGATGATTTGCACGATATTTGACAGAGTTCGGTTTTTGAGTTTTGTACTCGTTTTCATGCGCACTTGACGCGCCGTGTTGTTTTTACATCTTCCGTGATTTCGGAGCCCCTTTAATTTGAGTTAATTATTGAAATGTTTTAGATTTTGGGGGTTTAAATTTAAATTCGTGGACCGAATTTATTTAAGGGGGGAAGATTATAACATTTCAGAAAATATAAAATATTATTTTTGGAATTTAATATTAAAATAATATATTTCCCGAAAACTGCCCGATTTGCGAAATTAGGGTTTTCGAAAAAGGGTATAAATATATACCAATAATTATGAAATAATTGGAAATTAAAATGATTTATTCATTTAAAAATATATTTAAAGGATTTGGCATTTTAAAAAATTTATTATATGTAATTTGGATAAAAACCGATTAGTGCACTGCTAATCGCGATTAAGCCAAATCCGTGTTTCTACGGTTTTCCATGGCTAGTGCACCATGTCATGTTACATTTGGTTACATGTTGTTGCATTTGTGTTGATTTATGGGTATTATGTGAGTTGGTTTCGAAATTTGAAAGGAAACAAGAAAATAAATGAAAAAAGGTTAAAAAGCGTATGATTGGAGAGAGAGAGAGAGTAAGAATAAGTGAGAGAGGGAGGGGGATGCTGCCATGTTTATTCCCCCATCATTTTCTTCTCCTCCTTCATCTTCCTCCAACCCCACTTCCCTCCACGTCAAATCCTAGATCCATCTCTAAATAATCCCCAAAACCTTATACTCCCTTCACAAAAATTAATCCCCATCTCTTCCTCTACACATTGAACCAAGCAAAGTTAGATTTTGACGACATTGGGAAGTTAGTGCTGTCTAGAGTGGCCTAAATGAGGTAAAACCTTTTTCCTTTCAGTTTAGTTTGTGCGATATCGTATTTTTAAGTTTCGTTTTGGAATATCGATAACCTGCTGTGACCCCGAGTTTTCACTATAAAAACAAACAGTGTGGTAGTGTTGTACTCGAGACCTTGAGGGTTCACCTGAAACCCTATCCCTTTCCCATCGGTTTTGGCCGGCGACTCTGAGGACAAATCCGGCGACCTCGGGTGGGTAGGAGAGTTAGGGCTTGGGTTTCGTAGGGTAGTTGCATGAAGCTGTTTAGAGGTGTTTGGTCCTACTAGATTTTTCTGTAGTGAAAGTAGGGGAAATCTGGAAACAGTTGTGAGTGTTTACATGACCATGGTGACACGATTCCTGACCTGAGCCATAGAAGTGAAACCGATGCACGAACTTAGGATTTGTTCCGTATTGGTTTTGTGACTTTTAGTGTGCCTACAGGGTATCTGGAGCAACCTAGGACATTTTTGAGCGTAGCAAACAATACTAGGGACCTAGATACACTACCAGGAGACCACCATGAAAAAACGAACCCCATTGGAGCCACTGGAACCGAGCTCGCCGGAATTCCAAGTGATGTGGTCGGCCACTTGGTGAGGGTAGGAATATAGGTTGGTCCAGTAGCTCATATACACTATATACATCACCCTAGACTTGTTTGTGTAGGGTTACTAGGCATAGTCACAAGGGTCTATAAGGTATCAATCATGCCCGATTTAAAATTTAGACGTGCCAAACAACCCAAAGCAAGGATCCATGCTAGATTATTAGGGAAAAACATGCAAGTAAACATCTTTACATCTAAGAGAGAGGGATTACAAACTTTATAGTCCACTCCTTCGCTTCATAAGCTCCGAGTAGTAGTCCCTTCGCCGCGATCCATGATCTCCCGGACTCAAGAGAAGCTCCACAACCCGAATGATCCATGCTTGCTTGAAATCTTCCTTTTCAAAGATAATCTACGTTGAAGTTTCTTTAACTCAAGCTCTCACTTACTAATCAAGTGTTAATGAAGTGAACACCCTAATCTAATTGGCTAGATTAGATGAGGATGATGAAGTAGGATTTATGCTCTCTTTTATTATCAATTTCTCACACTAATCCATCACAAAACCAAAAGCTAGAAAGCTTTGCAAGGAGGAAGAAGAAGAAGATTTCTTTTGTGATGAATAATGAAATTGTTATCCCCATTACAAATGCAACCCATGGTTAAAGATGAAAGGGCTAACCATTATAGAGATTGAACTAAGGTCAATGGTTTGGGTTGGGTTAGGAAATATCTCCACAAATATCTTAGCTTAAAACAAAAGAAAAGCTTCTAGAAGCTTCATGAATAAGCTAACCCAAATCAAACCCTAACCATGTTTAATCTCCACTAATCATGTTGCATTAGTAATCATAACTTGTTACAATATTATATATCACATATATAATATATTTTTTGTAACAAAAGAAAATAATACAATTAACATATATCACATATATATCAATGTATTATCCGGTGAGAAAAAGAAATAATAAAGCGAGCCAATATTAGATAATGTATTGTAATATATCACATATATAATTAAACATTAAATTATCGAATCAATACTTGATCCGACAATCCGGCTATATCGAATATAACCGACTAATATATCATGTACCGATTCATCAAATCAACACTTGATCCGATGACCCCGATATCAAATATCGCCGGCCAATATCATATATCGCGAGAATAGAATACGGTATCTCATATCGTATTATTCTCGATCCTGCACATATCACATATGTGCTCCTACTCCGTTTTGCCTGAGTCAAGAAACCTCTGTGTAGGACTCTAAAGAATCTTCAATACGCCTGCAGTAGGTGATGATCATATCAAACACCCAAAAGCTGCTAGTGGTCAGCTAAACGTAATAGCCACCCAGGTATTGAGCGATCAGAAGATCAACAAGCAAGCCTGTACATTCTCCTGTGAATCCAATCAGTAACACTCCCGTACAGTCCGGTCTCTTCGTCTGATATGTTGCATATCTAGTCTAGGGGTGGTATACGTCAGACCCCAGTAACCGATAAGTCGTGTCGATGTGAGGCTCATAACAGGTCAAGAACCTACTGATAACACTTACCAGTAGTAATCTATATCAGCCCTGGCCAGGGACTTCCAGTTATAGTCAATCGAACACAGCACAACATCAACTCCCTATACCGGGAGAGACGAATCCCCTCATATCGCTCATTGCCTCCATGTGATTCGGGACTGTACCCAAAAGCCACCGTTTTGCATGCCCTCTTGGACGTGGTAAGGTGGAAATCAAAGCACAGTGGGAATCACATAAGACTCTATGACGATCTCGGGTCTACAGACTAACCTGTACCAGTGTCACCGGAGAACTGCCATCTGACGTGAGGTATAATACCATCTGGAGAGTTCTCGGCGAGTCCGTCTAGTGTACCCAGTCTCCACTGAGCACCCATACACCATCTTTGATGTCAAACACTGATGGATATGGGATCATCCATCGCCCATCATATGGGTCAAGATGCGTATACGCTAGTCTACTCTGGTGTATCGATGCCCTGTCTCGACACACCCTCGACTAGGAACAGTTATAGGATGTACTCGTTGACTACCCTGGCCCCACTAATATGATCTCATCATAGTCCCAGTAGTCGAGTACATATCCTAAGGGCTTTATCAACATGTGAGAGCACGACAGTAAACTAATATAAGTCAAGATGTTAAGATAAAGTGAAACCAAATAGCATACTATCATGACGAGCAAGAAAGTCCTCTCTATATATATCCAAGCATCCATTATAATATACATCATATGTACAACAATGGCCTCTAGGGCATATACATAACTAACAATCTCCCACTTGCACTGAGACCAGCTGTTGTAGTATCTCATACCTAACATCCCGAATAATCCCTCAAACTGTATCTGGGGAATGGCCTTCGTGAGTGGATCTGCAGTGTTGTCCTTCGTATCAACTCTCCTGACGTTGATCTCCCAGCGATCAACTATCTCCCTGATCAGGTGATACCGCCTCAGAATATGTCTGGACTTCTGATGGGACCTGGGTTCCTTGGCCAAAGCCACAGCTCCATTGTTATCACAATACAAAGGTATTGGATACTCAATGGACGGAACCATACCAAGTTCAGTGATGAACTTCTTCATCCAGACAGCCTCTTTGGCAGCATCGTTGGCAGCGATGTATTCAGCCTCCATCGTCGAGTCTGCAACGGTATCCTGCTTGGAACTCTTCCAACACACCGCCCCTCCATTGAGGGTAAAGACAAATCTCGAGTGTGACTTAGAGCCGTCCTTATCACTCTGGAAGCTCGAATCGGTAAAGGACTCCACCTGGAGTTCTCCGTTACCATACACCAAGAACATCTCTTTAGTCCTTCGCAAGTACTTGAGAATGTTCTTCACAGCTATCCAGTGACTCTCTCCAGGATCTTCTTGATACCGAATCACTACACTTAGTGAGTATGCTACATCGGGTCTGGTACATAGCATCGCATACATGATAGAGCCTACTGCTGAAGAATAGGGTATCCCTTGCAAGCGAGCTCTTTCCAAATCAGCCTTGGGAGACATCTCTTAGGAAAGAGTGAGTCCAGAGATTGTGGGTAGGTTCCCATGCTTGGATTCTTCCATACTAAACCTCTTTAGTATGGTGTCAATGTACCTGGATTGGGACAATCCCAATATCCGTTTAGATTTATCTCTATAGATCATAATTCCCAGTATGCAGGAGGCATCACCTAGATCTTTCATTGAGAATCTTTGTGATAAGAAGAGCTTGATCGATTGTAGTATAGGAACATCATTTCCTATCAAGAGTATGTCATCCACGTACAATACGAGGAAGACAACCTTACTCTCAGCAACCTTCTCATAAATACAAGGTTTATCTACGTTTTTGATGAAGTCAAACTCTTTGACTACAACATCAAAGCAGATGTTCCAACTCCGTGATGCTTGCTTTAACCCATAGATGGATTTAAGCAATTTGCACACCTTTCCGCTGCTCCCACTATCTACGAAGCCCTCTGGCTGAGTCATGTACATGCACTCTTCTAAATCACCATTTAGAAAGGCGGTCTTAACATCCATTTACCAGATTTCGTAGTCATGGTATGCAGCAATAGTAAGTAAGATCCTGATGGACTTAAGCATAGCCACTGGAGAAAAGGTTACGTCATAATCCACACCTGGTCGTTGACGAAAACCCTTTGCAACAAGTCTAGCTTTGAAAGTCTCAACTTTTCCATCTATACCATGTTTCTTTTTAAAGATCCATTTGCTCCCAATGGGTTTTACCCCTTCAGGAGCAACTTCCAAAGTCCATAGTTTGTTGGTGTACATGGATTCCATCTCAGATCGCATTGTATCCAGCCAGTTCACAGAGTCACCACTCGTGATGGCCTGCTAGAAACTAGTCGGGTCATCATCTTCCATGATGCAATCCTTGCTCCCACCATCAACGAGAAAACCGTAGTATCTCTCAGGTGGATGAGAAACCCTATTAGATCGGCGGAGAGGTTGAGGTTCGTTGGGTACTACTGAATCCTCTGGTTCCACTAAATCGTCTGTCGTAGTTTGTGTTGCTGAAACTTCTTCCAGTTATACCTCAGAGCCACTAATCTCTTTTGCAAAAAATTCCTTTTTTCTAAAAAGGTGGCGTGCCGAGAAACAAACACCTTTTATTCCTCGGTGTGGTAGAAGATATACCCGCGCGAATGTTTGGGATATCGAATAAAGTTACACAGAATAGACCTTGCCCCGAGCTTGTCTGGATTTTGTGTTTTTACATATGCCGGACAACCCCATATCCTAAGATAATTAAGATATAGTCTCTTTCCTTTCCATATCTCATATGGAGTGGTTGACACAGATTTGGTGGGAACCATATTCAATAGTTCTACAGCTGTCTCCAGTGCATATCCCCGGAAGGAAATAGGCAACTCAGCTGTGCACATCATAGAGCTCACCATATCTAATAGGGTACGATTCCTCCACTCCGATACACCGTTGTGCTGTGGTGTATAAGGAGGAGTAAGCTGAGCGAGAATCACATTCTCTTTTAGATAGTCCAGGAACTCATTGCTTAAGTATTCACCTCCTCGATCAGATCGAAGGATCTTAATACTTTTTCCCGTTTGGTTCTCTACTTCGTGCTTATATTCTCTGAATTTCTTAAAAGCCTCAGATTTTTGTTTCATCAGGAACACATGCCCGAATCTTGAGAGATCGTCAGTGAATGTAATGAAGTAGGAAGAACCGTTCCTGGCGTGTGTAGATATGGGACCGCATACATCACTATGTACCAGTCCTAAGAGTTCCGTAACTTTTTCTCCGTGTCCACTAAACGGAGTTTTGGTCATTTTTCCTTTGAGACATGAATGGAAAGTATCATAAGATGATAATTCGAACGGATTCAAATAACCATCCTTATGTAACTTAGCTAGCCGTGTCGCATTGATATGACCAAGTCTACAATGCCATAAGAAGGATTCGTTCATTTCTGAACTCTTCCTCTTATTTGTGTTTTGTATATTAAGGACTGTATTTTGAATGAGAACGTATATGCCATTATGTAACGAGCCTGATCCAATCAACTTTTGATTTAGGAAGATGTTCATAACATTATCCTGTATTACAAAATTATATCCTTCTTTACTTAATAAAGAAACTGATATAATGTTGCACATCATATTCGGTATATAATAGCACTCGTTCAGAATCAATGTTGTTAGTTATATGTATGCCCTAGAGGCCATTACTATACATAGGATGTATATTGTAGTGGATACTTGGACATATATAGGGAGGACTTTCTTGCTCGACATGATAGTATGCTATCTGGTTGCTCTTTACCTTAACGTGTACACTGATTGTCTCTCTGTTACATGTTGGAAAAGCCCTTAGGATGTGTACTTGACTACCTGGACTATGATGCTGATCATACTAGTGGGGACATGGTAGTCCATAAGTACATCCTTTAAGGTCCCTAGTCGTAGGTGTATCGAGACGGGGCATCGATATACCAGAGTAGACTAGCGTATACCTTCTCGACCCATACAGATGGGCGATGGATGATCCCATATCCATTGGTGTTTGACATCAGAGATGATATACGGGACCTCAGTGGAGACTGGGTACACTGGACGGACTCGCCGAGAACTCCCAGATGGTATTATACCTTACGTCAGATGGCAGTTCTCTGGTGACACTGGTACAGGTTAGTCTGTAGACCCGAGATCGTCATAGAGTCTTGTGTGATTCCCACTGTGCTTTGATTTCCACCTTACCACGTCCAAGAGGGCGTGCAAAACGGTGGTTTTTGGGTACAGTCCCGATTCACATGGAGGCAATGAGCGATAGGAGGGAATTCGTCTCTCCCGGTATAGGGAGTTGATGTTGTGCTGTGTTCGATTGGCTATAACCGGAAATCCCTGGCCAGGGTTGCTGAGATTTACTGGTAAGTGTTACCAGTAGTTTCTCGAACTGTTATAGACCTCATATCGACATGACTTATCGAGCTATTGGGGTCTGACGTTTACCACCCCTAGGCAAGATATGCGACATATCAGACGACGAGACCGGAGTGTACGGTAAGTGTTACTGGTTGGATTCACAGGAGTGTGAGCGGGCTTTCTCGTTGCTCTTCTGATCGCTCAATACCCGGGTGGCCGTTACGTTTAGCAGACCGCTTGCGGCTTGTGGATGATTGATATGATCACCACCTACTGCCGGCGTATTGACGAGTCTTTAGAGTCCTACACAGGGGTTTCCTGGATCAAGCGAAACGAAATAGGAGCGCATATGAGATATATGCGGGACCGAGAATAATACTAGTATGTGATATTGTATTCTATTCTCGCGATTTGTATCATCAAACGGTTATATAAGATATAGCCGGGTTACCGAATCAAATGTTGATTCGATATATTGATACACTTGATATTAGTCGGTTATATGCAGTATGACCGGATCATTAAATCAAGTGTTGATTTAATGATTTAATGTATAATTATATATTTGATATATTACTTTACATTAACTAGTATTGGTTCACTTAAGATTATTTTTCTCACTAGATTGTGCACATTGTATATATGATATATTTTTGTGCACTAGTTTGTATCATGTTTGATGATACATGCAAACTTGGGTGTCTGTATGCTTTAAACCATGATTAGGTTAATGGTTATGGTTTTATTTACTTATTTTTTTTTGTTAAAACAAAATGGTCTTTTTCTTTCACTTTGCTAGAAGCTTCATGATGCTTCAAGCATCTTTGAAAAAGTAACCATTTTGTTTTTATTCCTTTACCTAACCATTTACCTAAACCTTAGTTTATTCTCTACACAAGTTACTTTACCCATGGTTGCATTATGATAAGCATCACTTGATTTATTATTTTAAAGAATTCATTATTCTTTTCCTTCTTCTTCTTCATCTTCATGAAGTGACGAAACCATTCTTGAAAATTTCCAAGTGATGAAATCAAGTGAGAAATCCAAATCCAAAGTGAACCCACTTCCTATTTCTTCATCCTCTACCACTTGCCATGTTGTATAGGGTGTTTTCTTCATAAGGTTCATGACCAAGTGAAGATGGAGCTTGAGTTTGAGTCGCCTCGACGTAGATTATCTTCGGCACCGAAGTCAACAACCTAGCCCGATCATTTCTCCGATGAAACCAACGCTAGAGTCCAGGATCCCGATGATCGCAGCGGAGGGACGTCATCATGGAGCTAAAGAAGTGGAGGACCGGATCTACAAAGGTTGTAATCCCTTTCACTTTGTAGTAAAGTTGTTTACTAGCTTTTGTTTCGCCTTACGTCTAGTTAACGATCTAGTATTAGGGTTCCTCGGCACATGGAAAATTTGATTTTTGCATGGTTGATCAGTTGTGGAATCTCTTGAGTGTGCCTAGGAACCCTACAGTGGTATCAAAGCCTAGCTAGAGCTTTAGGCGAAGAGTAGACGAAGTTAGAAACCCGATCGAACCCCGAAACCCTAATTCTAACCCTTCTCTGTACATTTTTCAAAACAGTGGATTTTTCCTAATTAAAAATGCTCAGAAAATAGTGCAGGGAAATATAAGGTTAACTGTAGAAAACGAAGCCCTAACTCTACTGTAGCGTCGCGGAACCGCGGCCTTACCCTGCTTTTGGCGGCGGTTCCGCGGCCGTATGTACTGATTAGGGGTCCATTTTCCTACAGTAATGCCCGTAGCAGTTTCCTGTGTTCTCTGGGAATTTTTAATCTGTACTCAACAGTTGAGTTTTCTGGGTTGTTTTGGGGACTCGATGTTTCGATCGAATTGTTTAACTTTGTTTATGTTTTCTCGGTTATTTTAGAACATGTTAAAAAGTTCGACCGAATATAAATAACCCACTTTTTCCCCTGACGGGAAATTTCCAAGTGTTGGATTTTTCCGTAGTTTAAGAACGTCTAAGTAGTGCAAGTAACGCGATGGACCCTCTAGTAGACAACAAACCTTAACTCGATTATGTGACCGTCTTGAACTGCCCTTTGAACCTTAGGGTTTGGGGCAGTATGGCGTGCCACATGTGAGGCGTTGGCTTGACCCTTCTACGGCTGGACCGTTGGTACTGTGGCATGAAATTGATGTTTTTAAACTTATCTCAAGTGTTGAGCTGTTTCGGGAAAACTTGGGTGTTTGACTGTTAGATCGGAAAGTTTGACATTTTCTATTTATCTGGAATGTGATACAATAATTGGAATCAACAACTGAATGAATGTTATAAATCTAGCAGTTTAGTCTCACTTGATCGGTTGCCACGGAATTTTGATGCGATCAAAAGTCTGTCGCAATCACGTTGCGTACGCGGATACTCGCCGGTAAACTTAATAGACAGCCATGCCCCATAGCCCCGACCAAGTGACTGTAGGAGAACCCCGTCACCAAAAGCATCCGTTCGGGTGCTCGCGGCAGCGGTGTTCCGCCTTAGTGCTCTTCGTCGACGGTATCGGGGGTGCGGCCGTCTACTAAAGTTTGCGACGAGCATTCGATCAGGATGTCGGGAATCTTGTTGAATTGCCCGACTTGATATTGAAAAGAGTTTTCGATTTTGAGACTAAAATGCGGGGTTTATAATTGTTAGGCATGCGATGTCTAAGGAATTCATCTGATTAGGCATGCGATGTCTAAAGATGTTGCGGATTTCAACTGTTGTAGTTTTACACTTTCTTTTCTGTAACCGTAAGTGTAATATGTGATATCGCCGGTTTCGTTGCTATATGTCAACGACAATTGGGATGGGCATATTTACTTACGTTGATGACATGTGATGTTATGTGTTGCTGGATATGTTATATTGGATCGTCGTGTTTGAATAGCCGGGTTTTTTTTTATGTGAGATGAGTGTTTTTCATTTTCATTCATGTAAAAACTTGTATGTAATATTCTTTTATTGGGGCACTTCCAGGTTGCGGAAGATGTCACCATTTGTATATTATTTACTTTTCCGCATTAGGATAGACCCAAGGAGGGGAGCACAAGTAACCGGGTTCCAGGGTCCAGTGGGAGACCATCTCGAGGAGTCGAGTCCGGGTCTCCTAACTCTAGAATTGGTAGGGTTGCTTGTCGCTCTCGTAGGGGTCTAGGGGTGTGGGTTTGGCTATTCATCACGACCATGGAATCCGTGTTTTATACAGGCTCAAAATAAAACACGGACGTCCTAGTATATCCAATATTTCATATGATATTTTCTGCTGCGTTATCTGTGATGTGATCATGTGATATGTTCAGATAGATATTGTATATAGTATATATGATATATTATATAGACGTTGCTTATGTTTTACACCCGCGCTAGCCCTGCCTCGCTCTGGCGTTAGTTACCTAACCTAACGGTGCAAACGGGAAATCGAGGCGAATGCGGATGGCATAAGTGTACATCGTATTTATCTGTGATGTTTAGGTACTTAAATGATGGGACTTCATTAATGTGATTAATGAAAGAAAAGAAACTTAAAAGATGTTGTGGAATCGAATTTTCAAAAACAGGTAGCTACAGTTCTTGCTTTGCATCGCGGTGTTCCTTGTAGAACATCCTGCACCTTATTCGATGAGAAAAGGGCCGACGATCCCTTCACAGGGAGTGACCCCTTTGGCAATAACTGGCAAATGCTACAACCCTCGGTTTGTCTTTTGATTGCTTTTGGAGTTTTTGCTTTGCACAGTGATATATATGATATATCCTGCACCTCATTCGACGAGGAATGGGCCGACGATCCCTTCACCGGGAGTGACCCCTTTAGCAAAACTAGAAAAGCCTCAAAAACACTCCATTTCAAAATCATTTGATTCTACAACGATATCAAGTTCATTACGCAATAGGTTTTCAGAAAAACCTGTCGTAGCCCTCCGTCATTTCAGATAAGTAGTAGTTAGTATTCGTGCTGCGTTTGTTAGCCTTTGTCAAGGCGTAGTGTGCGGTAGCTGACTAGTGCTTATTTGTTTATGCATATGATGCAGATTGGGTTAGGGTAGTCGTACGACCTTGTTAGCCTTTGTCAAGGGTCGTGCGGGTGGGTTTAATTCAATCAAGAAATGACGGGTTGAACTTGACTAGCATCCTATGGTTTGTTGGCCTTTGTCAAGGTCATAGGAGGTTAGGGGAAAAATTATCGGGAATTTCAAGTGTTGAAATTTGCAGTAAGATTGCATACCTTCTATGAGATAGTTGGATCCCGATACCCACTGCGAGTAATTGTTACTCCTGGGAGAGTTTTACACATTACAATTAGCCGATCAAGTAGGTGTCTAGAAAGGTGTCAATGAGGTTACGCCTCTGGGAAAACGAGGTTTACATTAATTAGGTCCGTGCGAAAGCACGGGGCACCTCTCTCAAAGTGCCGACACTGGCCTGGCTGAAAGATTGGCGAACTTGTAGCGTGTAATTAATCCCGGCTAGTCTTTCCTTTTAGGGTTTGAAGGAAGATTTGATAAAAACACTGGGAGCCATCCTGATTAGATAAAATAAATAACCAATCTAATCTTGCAAGAGCGCACGCAGAGTGTTTTCTTCTCTCTCTCTCCAGGTAGCGACCATATCACGCCTTAATCAAGATAATAATATGGATGAATTGACCGAACCCGCTTGTTATACTGAGCAGGGGAACGTTGGTCCCGCTCCAACTTATAATTGTTATAAGACAGAGCAGGAAATAGGGGAATACCAGGATTCCCATGCCGCCCAAACGAAGAAAGTGCATATGATGCATCTCCTTCGGGTGTGTTCATTATAAAGAACTGTTTCTCAGTGTCCTCTACGTCCTGGGTATTAGATACCGGATCAGGATACCGCAAATGTAATCCGTTACATGGGCTATAGAAAGGTAGAGAACTGAGAACGGGTGATAAGTTTCATGAGATAGAAAACGGTGCAAGTGTTGCAACCAAGTCTGTTGGTCACTGTCACCCTGTATTATCAATACATTGATTCTGAACAAATGCTATTAGATACCGAACCTGATATACAAAATCATATCAATCTCTTTATTTATTAAAGAAGGATATAATTTTGTATTGTTGAACATTGTTTTGAACATTTCAAAAGGTGATCGGTTCAGGCACGTTATCTAAAAGCATTGACGTTCTAAATCAAACTGCAGTTCCTAGTATACAGAACACACACGGGAGGAATAGTTCAGAAATGAACAAATTCTTCTTGCGGCAGTGTAGACTAGGTCATATCAATGCGACCCGACTAGCTAAGTTACATTTTAGATGCATATTTAAATCAGTTTGAATTTACATCTTGTGAAACTTGCCAGTCATGTCACAAAGATTGGATGACAATAGCTCTGTTTATTAGAAACAGAGAAAGAGTTATTAAACTCTTGGGACTGATACATGATGATGTATGTAAGGTCCCCTGTCTACACATGCCAGGACCGGTTCTTTGTACTTCATTACATTCTCTGATGATCTCTCAAGATTCAGTCATATGTTCCTGTTGAAACATAAGTCCGAAACTTTTGAGATATTCACAGAATATAAGTTAGAAGTAGAGAACCAAAAACCGGGTATAAGTATTATGTCCTATGATGAGATCAGGGAAGAGAATACTTGTGCATGGAATTCTTGGACTATTCTAAAGGAGAATGAGATTCTCTCTCAGCATTACTCCTCCGAATACACCACAGCACGTAGGCGTATCGGGGCGGAGCAATCGTACCATATTAGATATGGTGTGCTCTATGATGAGTAGTACTGAGTTACCTATTTCCTTTTGGGGTTGTGCACTTGAGAAGTTGCATACCTATTGAATTGGATTCGAATCAAATCAGTGCCTACCAATCCATATAAGATATGGTATGGGAAGAACCTATCTCTTAAGTAAGTTAAGATTTGGGATTGTACGGCCTATGTCAAAAGCAAAATCCGGACAACATCGAGGCAAGGTAAGTTCTGTAGAACTGGAAAGGTTCCAGCTGTACAAACTACAGCTAATGATTTGACAGAGCCAAAGGATTCAATAGTCCCCGACAAACCTCAGTCTCTCCACCGATCTAGCAGGGTTCCTCACCTGCTAGAGAGATACTTCGGTTTCTCGATGACAATGGGAGCGAGGAATGCATCATGAGATGATGACCCAACTAGTTTCGAGCAGGCCATCAAGAGTGGGGACTCTGTAAGAATGGCTGGATGCTTAGTGATCTGAGATGGAATCCTTATACACCAACAAAGTATGGACTTTGGTTGCTTTATCTGAAGAGTTAAATCCCCATCAGGAGCAAGTATATCTTGAGAAGATTACTTGGTGTAGATGGAAAAGTTAAGACTTTCAAAGCTAGACTAGTTAAAGGTTTTCGTCATCGACCAGGCGTGGATAATGATGAAACATTTTCCAGTTACTATGCTTAAGTCCATCCGGATCCTACTTAACATTGCTACATACCATGAATACGATATCTGGTGGTTGGGTGTCATGACTATTCTTCTAAATACTGATTTAGAAGAGAACATCTATAGGTACACAGCCAGAGGGCTTAGTAGACAGTTGGAGCAGCGGAAACGTGTGCAAGATGTATTATATGACAAAGCAGGTATCGCGGAGTTGGAACGTCTGTTTTGATGTGATAGTCAAAGAGTTTAACATCATCAAAATGGTAGATGAACCTTGTATATACAAAAGGTAGTAGAGAGTATGGTAGTGATCCTCGTAGAGTACGTGGATGACATACTCTTGATAGGAAAGGAGTTTCTTATGCTACGCTCGGTCAATCTCCGCTTATCACAAGGATTCTCCATAAAGGATCAAAGCGATACCTCCTAAATCCTGGGTTTTGGATCTATAAGATAGATCTAATTGGATGTAAGGATACTTACTAGATGTAGTGAGTTTGTATCAATCGATCCTGGGGAGAATCACTGGAAAGGTTCCAGGGTGATAAGGATGACTGAAAGTCAGTCACATGCATTGTCTTTACCCTCAGTAAAGGGACGGTATGTTGGAAGAGTTCCAAGCTAGATACCGTGGCATACTAGACGATAAAGGCTGGATACATCGCTACCAAAGATACTACCAAAGAGGAAGTCTGGGTGTATATTCGTTCATGAGATGAACTTCGTTCCTACCACTGTGTGACAATGGAGTTGTGGCTTATGCCTAGGAACATCCATCCCATCAGTGATCCAGACATATTCTAAGGCAGTAACACCTGATCATGGAGATGGTTGATCTCCAGGGGATCGAGGTTAGGAGGGTAGACTCAGAGGACAATACGGCGGATCCACACACAAAGGCCTTTTCCAGAGAGAGACTTTTATGGGATGGTTGAGTATGAGATACTACAACCACTGCTATCAGATGGCCTTAGTGCAAGTGGGAGATTGTTAGTTATATGTATGCCCTAGAGGCCATTACTATACATAGGATGTATATTGTAGTGGATGCTTGGACATATATAGGGAGGACTTTCTTGCTCGACATGATAGTATGCTATCTGGTTGCTCTTTACCTTAAAGTGTATACTGATTGTCTCTCTGTTACATGTTGGTAAAGCCCTTAGGATGTGTACTTGACTACCTGGACTATGATGTGGATCATACTAGTGGGGACATGGTAGTCCATAAGTACATCCTTCAAGGTCCTTAGTCGTGGGTGTATCGAGACGGGACATCGATATACCAGAGTAAACTAGCGTATACCTTCTCGACCCATACAGATGGGTAATGGATGATCCCATATCCATTGGTGTTTGACATCAGAGATGATATACGGGTGCTTAGTGGAACTGGGTATACTGGACGGACTCGCCGAGAACTCCCAGATGGTATTATACCTTACGTCAGATGGCAGTTCTCTGGTGACACTAGTACAGGTTAGTCTGTAGACCCGAGATCGTCATAGAGTCTTGTGTGATTCCCACTGTGCTTTGATTTCCACCTTACCACGTCCAAGAGGGCGTGCAAAATGGTGGTTTTTGGATACAGTCCCGATTCACATGGAGGCAATGAACAATAGGAGGGGATTCGTCTCTCCCGGTATAGGGAGTTGATGTTGTGCTGTGTTCGATTGGCTATAACCAGAAATCCCTGGCCAGGGTTGCTGAGATTTACTGGTAAGTGTTACCAGTAGTTTCTCGAACTGTTATAGACCTCATATCAACACGACTTATCGAGCTATTGGGGTCTGACGTTTACCACCCCTAGGCGAGATATGCGACATATCAGACGACGAGACCGGACTGTACGGTAAGTGTTACTGGTTGGATTCACAGGAGTGTGAGAGGGCTTGCTCGTTGATCTTCTGATCGCTCAATACCCGGGTGGCCGTTACGTTTAGCAGACCGCTTGCGGCTTTTGGGTGATTGATATGATCACCACCTACTGCCGGCGTATTGACGAGTCTTTAGAGTCCTACACAGGGGCTTCCTGGCTCAAGCGAAACGAAATAGGAGCGCATATGAGATATGTGCGGGACCGAGAATAATACCAGTATGTGAAACTGTATTCTATTCTCATGATTTGTATCATCAGACGGTTATATAAGATATAGCCGGGTTACCGAATCAAATGTTGATTCGATATATTGATACACTTGATATTTGTCGGTTATATGCAGTATGACCAGATCATTAAATCAAGTGTTGATTTAATGATTTAATGTATAATTATATATTTGATATATTACTTTACATTAACTAGTATTGGTTCACTTAAGATTATTTTTCTCACTAGATTGTGCACATTGTATATATGATATATTTTTGCGCACTAGTTTGTATCATGTTTGATGATACCTGCAAACTTGGGTGTGTGTATGCTTTAAACCATGATTAGGTTAATGGTTAGGGTTTTATTTACTTATTTTGTTTTGTTAAAACAAAATGGTCTTTTTCTTTCACTTTGCTAGAAGCTTCATGATGCTTCAAGCATCTTTGAAAAAGTAACCATTTTGTTTTTATTCCTTAACCTAATCATTTACCTAAACCTTAGTTTATTCTCTACACAAGTTACTTCACCCATGGTTGCATTATGATAAGCATCACTTGATTTATTATTTTAAAGAATTCATTATTCTTTTCCTTCTTCTTCTTCATCTTCATGAAATGAAGAAACCATTCTTGAAAATTTCCAAGTGATGAAATCAAGTGAGAAATCCAAATCCAAAGTGAACCCACTTCCTATTTCTTCATCCTCTACCACTTTCCATGTTGTATAGGGTGTTTTCTTCACAAGGTTCATGACCAAGTGAAGATGGAGCTTGAGTTTGAGTCGCCTCGACGTAGATCATCTTCGGCACCGAAGTCAACGACCTAGCCCGATCATTTCTCCGATGAAACCAACGCTAGAGTCTAGGATCCCGATGATCGCAGCGGAGGGACGTCATCACGGAGCTAAAGAAGTGGAGGACCGGATCTACAAAGGTTGTAATCCCTTTCACTTTGTAGTAAAGTTTTTTACTAGCTTTTGTTTCGCCTTACCTCTAGTTAACGATCTAGTATTAGGGTTTCTTGGCACATGAAAAATTTGATTTTGGCATGGTTGATCAGTTGTGGAACCTCTTGAGTGTGCCTAGGAACCCTACAAATGTATTACTACTTGGTAATACAAGGTGATATTCGCCAACTGCTTTGGCTGCAATACTTGCAACATTCCCTACTTGTACGGATTGATCACCCCTTCCCAGTTCTCTACCTTTACGTAGCCCACGTAATAATTTACATATGTGGGATCCCGATCCGGTATCTAATACCCAGGACGTAGGGTGAACTGAGAAACAGTTCTCAATAACTAACACACCCGAAGAAGATGTATCAGCATGCTTGTTCTTCGTTTGGGCGGCGTGAGAATCCAGATATTCTCCTATTTCCTGCTCAGTCTTATAACACTTATAAGAAAGAACGGGACCAACGTTCCCCTGCTCAGTATAATAAGCGGGTTCAGTCAATACATCCATATTATTATCTTGATTAAGGCCTGACATGGTCGCTACCTGGAGAGAGAGAGAAGAAAACACTTTAGCGTATACTCTTGCAAGATTAGATTGGTTATTATCTTATCTAATCAGGATGTCTCCCACTGTTTTTATCAAATCTTCCTTCAAAACCTAAAAGGTAAGATTATCCGGGATTAATTACACCCTACAATTTCGTCAATCATTTAGCCAGATCAGTGTTGGTACTTGAGGGAGGTTCCCCATGCTTTCGCACGGACATAATTAAAATAAACCTCGTTTTCCCAGAGGCATAACCCCGTTAACACCTTTCTAGACACCTACTTGATCGGCTAATTGTCCTGTGTAAGATTCTCCCGGGAGTAACTCTTAGTCGCAGTGGGTATCGGGATCCAACTATCTCATAGGAGGTATGCAATCTCATTGCAAATTTCAACACATGAAATTCCCGATAATATTCTTTTACCCCTAGTGTCCTATGACCTTGACGCAGGCCAACAAACCATAGCCCGCTAGTCAAGTTCAACCCGTACATTTCTTGATTGAATTAAACCCACCCGCACGACCCTTGACGCAGGCCAACAAAGTCATACGACTACCTTAATCCAATCACATCTCATGTTGCAGATAAGTGCTAGTTAGCTACCGCATACTACGCCTTGACGCAGGCCAACAAACGCAGTACGAATACTAAGTAATATCTATCTGAAATGTCGGAGGGCTACGCAGGTTTTTCAGAAAACCATGAGCGTAATGAACTTGATATCGTTGTAGAAACAAGTGATTTAGAAAAGGAGTGTTTTTTAGGCTTTTCTAGTTTCGCTAAAGAGATCACTCCCGGTGAAGGGATCTCGGCTCTTTCCTCATCGAATAAGGTGCAGGGTATATGATATATACCGCTATGCAAAGCAAGAACAATTTAAGCTGTCAAAAACTTAACCGTGAGTTTTGTAGCATCTGCCAGTTTTGCTAAAGAGGTCACTCCTGGTGAAGGGATATCGGCTTTTTCCTCATCGAATAAGGTGCAGGGTATATCATATATACCGCTATGCAAAGCAAGAACTATTTAAGCTGTCAAAAACTAAACCGCGAGTTTTGTAGCATCTGCCAGTTTTCCTAAAGAGGTCACTCCCGATGAAGGGATCTCGGCTCTTTCCTCATCGAATAAGGTGCAAGGTATATCATATATACCGCTGTGCAAAGCAAAACTGTAGCTACCATTTTTATAAAGTTTTGATTCTACACCATCTTATAGGTTTCTTTTCTTTTATTAATCTCATTAATAAAAATCCCATCAATTAATGCTTCCTAAGCATCACAGAAGAAACAAAAGCAGTAATATGTATATATCAACATATATATATATAGTATAAGCATTCGTCTCAGGCAGTAATATGATCTCATCACAGAACATTACAGCAGAACATAGCATATGAAATATTGGATATACTAGGACGTCTGTGTTTTATTTCCAGCCTGTATAAAACACGGATTCCACGGTCGCGATGAATAGCCAAACCCACATCCCTAGACCCCTACGAGAGCGGCAAGTAACACTGCCAATCTAGGGTTAGGAGACCCGGTCTCGACTCCTCGAGATGGCCTCCCACTGGACCCCAGAACCCGGTTACATGTGCTCCCCTCCTCGGGTCTACCTAATGCGGAAAAGTAAATAATATACAGTGGTAACAACAACCTCAACCCGGAAGTGGCCCAATAAAAGAATATTACATACAATGAATTTTACATGAATGAAAATAAAAACCCTCATCTCACATAAAACCCCCGGCTATTCAGAACAAGGCAATCCAATACAACATATCGCAGCAACACATAATATCTCATATCATCAACGTAAGCAAGTATGCGTATCCCGATTGTCGTTGATGTGTAGCAACGAAGCCGGCGATACACCACATACTACGCTTACGGTCACAGAAAAGAAAGTGTAAAACTACAACATTTGGAATCCACAATCACTTTAGACATCATAAATCCGAAATATCACATACTTCGCATTTCATGCCTAACTATATGCATTCCACATACTGTATAACATTCCAGATAAATAGACAAAGTTAAACTTTCCGATCGAATAATCAAACACCCAAGATTTCCCAAATAGCTCAACAATTAAGCGGAGTTCAAAAAATCCCAGAACATGTCACAGCCCCAGTGAACCAGCCGTAGAAGGGTCAAACCAACGCCTCACATGTGGCAACGCCAAACTACCACAAACCAAAATGTTCAGTGGAAGTTTTGACGGTCACATAATCGAGTTAAGATTACGTTCTTCTAGAGGGTCCACATATGTGTTTGCATGTTTTTCTGAAAGTTTTAAACTCGAGAAAAATTCAGCACTTGAAAGTTTTTCGTGTCTAGAAAAAATGAGTTATTGATATCCGTTCGAACATTTTAACTGGTTCTAAATTATCCGGAAAACTAAACGAAATTAAACTTTCCGATCGAATCAACGAATACAAAGGATCTCAGAAAACTCAACACTTGAGTATTATTAAAAATTCCCAGAAGTATATACTAATACCTACGGATAAACCCTACAAATACGAGTTCCCAACACCCAAGTTTGGCCGCGGTACCACCGCACAAGGCATGTTCCCGCCGCGGTTCCGCGGCGACTTGAGGGAGTTGGGGGCTCGTATTTCACAGTTATCCATAGAATCACCTGCTGAATTTTCTGAGTATTTTTAATATCGAAAAAATCAAATTTTTAAAAAATTTCCAGAAAGGAGTCAAATTTTGACGTTTCGGGGTTCGATTGGACTTTTAACTTCGTATACATGTCGCCTAATGCTCTAGCTTGGCTCTGATACCACTGTAGGGTTACTAGGAATAGTCACAAGGGTCTATAAGGCATCAACCAAGCCCGATTTAAAATTTAGACGTGCCGAACAACCCAAAGCAAGGATCTTTGCTAGATTATTAGGGAAAAACATGCAAGTAAACATCTTTACAACTAAGAGAGAGGGATTACAAGCTTTGTAGTCCACTCCTTCGCTTCATAAGCTCCGAGTAGTAGTCCCTTCGCCGCGATCCATGATCTCCCGGACTCAAGAGAAGCTCCGCAACCCGAATGATTCATGCTTGCTTGAAGTCTTCCTTTTCAAAGATGATCTATCTTGAAGTTTCTTTAACTCAAGCTCTCACTCACTAATCAAGTGTTAATGAAGTGAACACCCTAATCTAATTGGCTAGATTAAATGAGGATGATGAAGTAGGATTTATGCTCTCTTTTATTATCAATTTCGCACACTAATCCATCACAAAACCAAAAGCTAGAAAGCTTTGCAAGGAGGAAGAAGAAGAAGATTTCTTTTGTGAAGAATAATGAAATTGTTATCCCCATTACAAATGCAACCCATGGTTAAAGATGAAAGGGCTAACCATTGTAGAGATTTAACTAGGGTCAAGGGTTTGGGTTGGGTTAGTAAATATCTCCACAAATATTTACACATAATATCTTAGCTTAAAACAAAAGAAAAGCTTCTAGAAGCTTCATGAATAAGCTAACCCAAATCAAACCCTAACCATATTTAATCTCCATTAATCATGTTGCATTAGTAATCATAACTTGTTACAATATTATATATCACATATATAATATATTTTCTGTAACAAAAGAAAATAATACAATTAACATATATCGCATATATATCAATGTATTATCCGGTGAGAAAAAGAAATAATAAAGCGAGCCAATATTAAATAATGTATTGTAATATATCACATATATAATTATACATTAAATTATCGAATCAACACTTGATCCGACAATTCGGCTATATCGAATATAACCGACTAATATATCATGTACCGATTCATCAAATCAACACTTGATCCGATGACCCGGCTGATACAAATATCATCGGCCGATATCATATATCGTGAGAATAGAATATGGTATCTCATATCGTATTATTCTCGATCCCGCACATATCACATATGTGCTCCTACTCCGTTTTTCCTGAGTCAAGAAACCTCTTTGTAGGACTCTAAAGAATCGTCAATATGCCGGCAGTAGGTGATGATCATATCAAACACCCACAAGCTGCAAGCGGTCAGCTAAACGTAACAGCCACCCAGGTATTGAGCTATCAGAAGATCAACAAGCAAGCCTGTACATTCTCCTGTGAATCCAATCAGTAACACTCCCGTACAGTCCGGTCTCTTCGTCTGATATGTTGCATATCTAGTTTAGGGGTGGTATACTTCAGACCCCAGTAACCGATAAGTCATGTCGATGTGAGACTCATAACAGGTCGAGAACCTACTGATAACACTTACCAGTAGTACTCTATATCAGCCCTGGCCAGGGACTTCCAGTTATAGCCAATCGAACACAGCACAACATCAACTCCCTATACTAAGAGAGACGAATCCCATCATATCGCTCATTGCCTCCATGTGATTCGGGACTGTACCCAAAAGCTACCGTTTTGCATGCCCTCCTGGACGTGGTATGGTGGAAATCAAAGCACAGTAGGAATCACACAAGACTCTATGACGATCTCAGGTCTACAGACTAACCTGTACCAGTGTCACTGGAGAACTGCCATCTGACATGAGGTATAATACCATCTGGAGAGTTCTCGGCGAGTTCGTCCAGTGTACCCAGTCTCCACTGAGCACCCGTACACCAACTTTGATGTCAAACACCGATGGATATGGGATCATCCATCGCCCATCATATGGGTCAAGATGCGTATACGCTAGTCTACACTGGTGTATCGATGCCCTGTCTCGACACATCCTCGACTAGGAACAGTTATAGGATGTACTCGTTGACTACTCTGGCCCCACTAATATGATCTCATCATAGCCCCAGTAGTCGAGTACATATCCTAAGGGATTTATCAACATGTGAGAGCAAGACAGTAAACTAATATAAGTCAAGATGTTAAGATAAAGTGAAACAAAATAGCATACTATCATGACGAGCAAGAAAGTCCTCTCTTTATATATCCAAGCATCCATTATAATATACATCATATGTACAACAATGTCCTCTAGGGCATATATATAACTAACAGTTTGCTTAGCTCTGTTTGACCTGAGTCAAAATCTGGGTGCATTTTAGTGGGATTTTAGCTATGTTTTCCGTATTTTGAAATGTTTAGTTTTGATATGTGGATTTGTTTTTGGTTGTTGAATATTTGTACATCAACGACTAGGGGTAATTTGTTGGTTTTCCATATGTGGGCTATAAGTTCTAACCTATAGGCGATCCGTGTGCTGTTTTGGTTTCCGGACTTGATGTTAATAGCGATTGCGATTGTTTATTATTGTAGGTACCCTCGCATGGATTCTGAGGTGACGGATCATGGCGTGATCGACTTCGGCAAGCGAAGACCAAGGTGAGTAGATCTATATCTACCGGGGAAGTCGGGTGGATGGCGTATAGCACCCCCGCAAAGTTTTGATGGAAACTGATTTATAGAATATGGTTAAGGAAACCTAGATTTGGAAACTAGGGTTAGAGTTAAATGATAGTTAGTGAAACCATATTAGAAACTAAGAATAGTTAGAAGTGATATAATACGACTAATATGTGATGACGGCATTTGAGGATGATATTTGACGATATTACCGTTTAGGATACTATAGGACTAGATTGTCGACGTAGATGTGTCATCCGAACCATACATATTTCTAAACTGAAGAATCGTATGTATCTTTTAAACAGATACCTTAGGGGAAGTTACGGATTTTCAAATGATATCTTTTCCTTAAAAACACTGTAAACCCTATTTTCAAAACTACGATTCGCTTCTTTTAAAATCTGCTTGTATGGTTCGGGTGTGTTTGTTAGATTATATACTTATACTTATAGTAGAGGTAGAATGTATATGTAAACTCGACTTAATGTGAGATATAAATGCGATGAAAGAATATAAGACTAATATGATGCTATTTTGGTATACGGATGCGAGTCGATTGAGATGGTTGATACCTTATCGGTCCTCTGATATGAGATCGTTATGGATGTGACCTGGGACATAGGTATATTGTTACATTTATATATGTTGTGAAACATGTGTGATATGTCGTACGTGACGTTGGATCCGTATCCCCTCATTGTCGTAAAGGTTTATAGGATCCCTAATGTTTTAAATGCCGCCGTACGATGATCTTTTCCGTACGTGATGAGTTTGACTTTATGATTGGTCTGTACCCTTGACTAGAGGATGCCGTATGATGGATTATACCGTACGCGTTATTGTGAGGCTGGATGCCGATTGATAGATTCACCGACTCGGTCATGTTAGATACGTATACCCGTCAGTATTTGCATATGATTTACCTTATGCTGCATTCATATTATTCTCATTGCTTTGCTTATACCTGTGCTAGTACATCTGCACCATTATCGATGATGCGTATGTTACACGCACACAGATTTGTAGGCTCACACACTTCATCATCGATAATTGCCATGTCACTACACAGTAGGATTGCTGCATCATGATATGACTCATCGCATAACATGCTTGCGTATACACCACTTGTACACCCATATTGGCGTACATACATATTGTACACTCATGCTTGCATATATACTACTTGTATATCCATATTGGTGCACATATACATTGATATATCTATATTTGCGCACATACACATTGTATATCCATATTGATGCACACATACATTGGTACATCTATACTTGCGCATATACATATTGTACCTACATAGAGAACTAGTTTTTATTGGGAGATTGGGAACCGCAGGATATATTTAAAAACTGGAATCATTTTAAAAGAGCGGTTTTCCCTTAATATGTCATATCACTGTTCCATGTTGCATGATACACGGATATGCTCACATTTCTATTATATGTCGCATACATCATGCTCTATGATTTTACGCATTGAGATATATTGTTTTCATGAGATTTCTGGATTTGAGAACCGTGGAAATTTTAAAAGAGATTATGTGTTGTTTTAAAAATCCGGTTTCTCTTGATATGATATTTTAGTGCCTCTACCATGTGTTTTTTCGGTTCTGAGAGTGACATGTGAAACCCGATTCGAGAAGGCGCATGAGGCCGATTGCGGGTACATGGTGGACCCGGTATGGTACCCCGGGGCAAGAAAGGGATGCTGTGTATTGTTCATACCAAAATATTGTATTATTATATTCCCCATTCTTATTCTTTTTACAAATAAACAGGTGCTTTTGACCCATGTCTACTATATAATTACAGGTTACAGGTTCTCGGAACAAAAACAGTGAAAAAGATAAAAGACGATGCAAAAGTGGGACTACAACCAACAAATAGAAGGATCTTGATCAAGCCTACATAAAGATCAGTTCACAAAATAAAAGGCATCGCAAGGTTCAAGAGTTCGACACAAAGCGAACGGTTAAAATCCACTGCATTACTCACTGTGAAGATATGGAGAAGACATAGAAGCCAATCTGAGAAAAAACCTACAGAAACAGGAAGTACAAGTCAAGCAAAGCCAGCACAGAAGTTTACAGAGACCAAGTCCATCTTTTGGCCGCGGAACCGCGGCCAAACCCTGGCTGCGGCCGCGGTTCCGCGGCCGTCTAGAGCACGTAGGGGCTAAAAATTTTACCATAATTCTTGGCGGCGTTGACTTGTCTTCCTAGGGGTATTTTTGTAAATGCAGAAATGCAGCAATTATAAACCTAGGGTTTTCTATGACCTATAAATAGAATCCCAATTCTTTGTATTAGTTCATGCTTCCTTTCATTAATCAAATTCAGATTTCTTTGGAGAGCATCAATTTGTAAGTTCTTAATTTATTTTCTGCCCTAGGTAATTTCTATTCTTGCCCTAATTAAATTTAATTCCTTGCCCTAGTTAGATAGTTAGATCTTTTATTCTCTGCTCTAGATAAATGTTTCTCAATTCCCTAATGAGCGAGTAGTCTCCTCGCTTGTTAGGGTTAGCTTTGGGGAAGGTTTGAGAGATGAAGATCTCTCACCCCTTTCTTGCCCATCACATATAATTAATAGGACTCCATGCATACATGCATAAAGTGCTCCCTACGGCACCCTATCCCACGAGGTAGCGGTGATACCGTAGTATAAAGGCCCGGTTGCGCGTATTTTCCATGGAGGTTAGGGTAAGGATTGATAAAGGAAGGACAAGAAGCTAGAGGAAGAAACATCTTCCCGATGGTTCTAATCCCATTTATTAATAATTACCATAACTCCTAATAGATCCTAATATGGGTATAGAAAGCGGTGAGATTTATTGACTTTCCAAACTTAACCTAAACCTAACCCTAGCAAGATTTAGATCTAGATTAATTTAGTTTTAGATTTAATCAATCAGTTTACACCGTTCGGAATTAACTCGTAAGAGCAATTAGGAAATTCATAAAATCCGTGTGGACCGACCCGTACTCACCGGCTAGCTACCAAGAGACGCCGTTCATGATTGCGGTTAATAAGTATTTTTGAGATCAATCAAATGGAGCCGTTGCCGGGGATGGCGTGTTATTTCCTTTTTGCAATTTCAGGTTAATATAAAATTAAAAAAATCATACAAAACTGAAAAATCAAAAAAAATATAAAACTATATCATCTTTTATTTTTGTGAAGGGTATTTTTTTTGTGAATCTTTGCAGGATCGACGGATCTGGAAAAATCCAGAGTGCGAAACAGAAAACGGGAGATCAGAACAGAGGGAGATTTCAAAAACAGAACAACAGAAAAAATATCGAGATTTGACACCTCTACCTGACCGCGGAAGCGCCGCGCTATACCCACTTTGACCGCTGAATCAGGCGGCCTCGTGACGTCACCGCTTGAAAAAAATTCTCGGGATCCGCGCCACTGCCGTCGCCGCGTTTCCGCAGCGGAACCACCTCTCCGACCGCGGTTCAACCGCATGATGCTGATGTCAGCACGAGGAAATTGCACTGTTTGTTCCTTTTATCTCTCCTCTGCAATCTAAAATATATCTTCTATAAAAATTTCGTGCAGGATTCTTTGTGCTTAAAAAACCTTCCCCCTTCCAAATAACAAATCTTGTGCAGGATTCTTTGCGCCGCGCTTAAAATAAAAATTGATTGCAAGTGATCTTTTCTGTTTTGCATACCTTTAATCTTTTTTTGCAAAGAGTTCCAAATAAAGAGCAAAAGAAAAAATGGAAATTTTTTATAAAACTTGCAAACTTTTATCACCAAGAAATCCTTGCACCCCATCCTTCTTTCTCTTCTCCTTCTTACATCATGGGTACCCCACCTCATAAATCCTTTGCCGAACTTTGGTATCCTGAACCTAATTTTGCCTCGTACGTCAATTGTTTCGGTCGATTTAAGGAAGATCCCTCCATGCCCAAAATTTCTTTGAAAGATCAAATAGAGGCGTCTAGGAGAAACAGTTCGATGTTGAAATCCACTTTTTATCAACCATGTCAACCTTCACCACCTTCGTACGTTGATACCACTTTTTCAAGTCCCGTTGTAACTCCTAAACCGATGTCTATTGCTGAGCATATTGCACAATCTCGTAGCCGATCTTTCACTCCTCTCCACACATCCAGTTCTAGGGATCAACAAGTCCATTCACCTTTTTACACAAATGTTTATCCTACTCTTGTCTAACCATCCAATTTCTACCAGTCCTACCCGACTTTCCCACCTTCACTAGACATTGCTTCTACACAGTAATTTGGGAGTTTCACGTATCCAAACAATTTCGAATGTTTTACCGAAAACCCTTCACCACCCATGTCTGGTTTGGAACAGTCGTTGGAAACTTATATTTCAGCAACAAACAAAATGATAAGGAATGTGGATGCGTCCATTGCCGCCCTTATACAACCTAGTGAACCGGTTGCTAGTTTCCAATTAGCTTCAAATTTTTCAATGTATGAGGAGGCGGTTGGACAGAGTGAGAATTTGAAAAGAGAGAGTGAGTTCTACACCTTTCCAAATCAAACCTACTGTAACGTTTTGAAAATCGTTTCGGTGAAATTTCGGAAAAATCGGTAAAATAAGGGGGGCTTCTGTAAAAAGTCAAAATACAAATATCTTTATTTTAAAAATTAAATATACATATTCTAGCTATGTAATTGCTAGTATTTGATGTTTATTGAGCCACTGGTGAAATTTCAAATTTTCTTAAATATTTTCCGAAATTAATTATTTTAATATTATTTTAAGCCGTCACAAATAATTTAATTAGGGAAATTACAAATTGGAATGAGTTGAAACAAATTTTGTGCATCATAACATATTAAACAAAATTTTATCATGTGGTTTTTGAAATGAAATGGTTTGCCAAAACGGTGTTAGAAAATATCAAAGAAAAATTCTTAAATAGTGAATTTAGTGTTAATGGATGTTTGGGGGTATAGTATTTATCATTTTCCCTCACCCCACACCCATACCCACACTCACACACCCCCATTTATCTTTTTTCTTGGCTGAATTCAGCAGCCCCTCCCTCAATCTTTTCCCCACTTGTGTTGCAAAAGAAAAGAAAAGAAAAGAAAAAGGAAATGTAGAAATGAGAGTGGACTTTGACTAGGTTGACTAAATATCATTTTCCCCACCTTCCTCTCTCTCCTCTTTCCCCCTACTTGCAGCCGAGCCCCCTTTCTTGCTGTCCAGAATTTTCCCCCAAAACCCCACCTCATTTCCCCTCAAAAAAATGTCCAAATTCCATCAAAAATCAAGCTAAAATCCAAATCCGACTCCTACCTATTTTCCCTCATCTTCTTTAGCATGGATCTTGGTGCAAGGATTTCAAATTGGAGGTCTACATTTCAAGTTTAATTCATGGTTGTGAGGTATAACTTTTGACCCATTGTTCAATTGTTGGTTTAATTCCTTAATGAAGCTTATTAGGTGCTAATTTATGGTTTAATTGAAAGATGTGGGTTTGCAAGAGAAGGTTTAGATTAGGATTTGTGAAAATCTAATTAGGGTTTTGTGTTGTGAGACTATGGTTGTGGGATGTATTTGCCATATCAAGGTTATGCTAAATCAAATTAAGTTGCTAGTTTGCATTTTTGTTGATTTAAATTGTGATAATTATATAAATTGTAAACTAGGTTTTTAAAATAATTATATTTTGGTGAGATAAAATTCTAATTAAGATTCCATGTCATTATAAATATTATATTGAGTGCTTTAATGCTTTTAGTTCATGAAAATCCAAGCTAAATTGTTGTTTGTGCATTTTTGCTATAAAATTGTTAAAATTTGGGTATGTTGTAAACTAGAATTTTGGGGTTAATGAAATTTATTAAGATTAAATTATGAAAATTATTTTTATGACTTATTTAAGATATTTAATAAGTATTATGGCCGCTAGATTTGTTTAAACGTCGAGTTTTGTACTAAAACGGGTAATTTTTGCTTGCTAGATTTTCGGAAAAATGGCTTTTAAGGTGAATTTGGGGTTTTTGTGAATTTTAACCTATTTTATATTATAATTAGTGTTCGTGAATGCGCAAATGAGAGTGTTTGGGTTTTTCTCGATGGTTTGACGTTTGTACATCGACATCGAGGGTTGGTTTGGCTATTCTTGCATGCGTAGACGATAGGTTTTGACCTATGCGTGATGCGCGTGCCGATTTGATTTTCGTATGCCGTTTCGATTTTGAATTTGGTTTTAATGCGATACGGTGCGTTATGATATGTAGGTACCCCATGTGGATTTCGAGACGACAAGCAAGCGTGTGGCGACGTCGGCACCGGCGAGCGAGGACCAGGTGAGTAGATTTAGATCTACGGGGAGAAGTCGGGTGGATGGCGTATAGCACCCCCGCAGTTCGTGGTGATGTATACAAATACGTATACACACACATATTTTGATTATATATATTATGTTGATATGAGAATTGATGATAAAGGTAGATTCTAGGTGTTCATGGTTTAGTTTAGTGTTAGTTATGAAACTCTAGAGTAGTTGTTACACCCACACACGCACACATACAGATGCATACATCTATGTTATTACCTGTGCGTATATGGGGATATGTGTTATGTGTTCACCTGGGTATGGGACTAGGTGTTCACATACTGGATTTGCGGATGATACTTGGGATTGAGATGAGTCGATGAGATTTGAGTTGAGGCCGTGAGATCGGTGATATGGCAGGATTCGTACTTGAGATATGTCCTGATGTTATAGCGGATCTTTGGATGACTATGCCATGTGAATAGTGATTTTAGTAGTGTACTAGATGTAGCTCAGTACCCCAGATGATGATCTTGATAAAGAGGATACCAGATGAACAGTGTGATGAGTATGATATTGACCCGTACCCAGATTTGGGGATGCCGTACGACGGATTTACGTACGAGCTATATATTGATGATTGATCCGCACTCTTGACTTGGGATGTCTGATTATATATATGGTATCGGATATGATATTACTGAGGCGGGATTACCGACTAATATATATACAGGTATGTATACGTATCGACTCAGATGTTAGGCGGTTTCCTTACCTGTAGTTCAGCTTGTTAGTTCAGCCGTATAGTTTAGTATAGTTGTTAGACTAGATTTGACTCCTACCTATTTCAAAACTAACGAATCGTGGGTATTTTAAAAGACAAGTCAAGGGATTTTACGGATATTTCAGAAGACGTATCTTTTCTTAAAAACACCGTATCCCTTATTTTCAAAACACCGCGATTCATGTTATTTTAAAAGGCACTATTGTAGGACTTATATTAGGGTAATGCAGTTTAGTTATTGTTGTGTCTAGTGTTCAACTCCTGCATATTATTGCTGTTGCTCCGCATCGCATACTTATTGTAATTCATATTTCATTATTGATATCATGCTGTTAGGACACCATCACCATTACCGATGATGCGTATATACCACGTACACTTACTTGCTGGCTCACACACATTTTCATCGGTAATTGCCATGTGACGTACACTTAGAAAATACTATTTCATTGACATAGGTTGTTAGCTAATAGTTTAGACATTGTAGTTATTGCTCGTCACTTCATGCATACTGTTATTCATTGTTATGCCGCATTCATGGATTCTCATGCATATATTCACTATTTTACGTGCTATTGAGGTTTTGGATTCGGATTTCCATGAGATTTTCTGGATTTGGGGGAAAACCGCAAAACTTATACAAACTTCTTCTCTCTTTTTAAATAAAAAGCGCTGTGTTCCCATGATGTATGAGTCGTCCACCATGAGTTTGCTGATGGATTTTGAGACCCGATTCGAGGAGACGGATGAACCGTTTTGGGTACATGGTGGACCCGGTAAGGTACCCCGGGGCAAGAAGGTCGTGTTGCTGACGTTGAGCCTGGCAGGGAAGCACTACCGACCGGTGATATTACCCGACGCGTCCGATATCCGGAGGATACCTTCGTAGTCTTGAGATGGATGGTAGGGGCCGGTCTGGACTGATGGCGCCCTAGATATTATGATTTGATACATTGAGATTTCGAGATATTGAGGTACTGAGATTTGATGATCCTGGTCAGTCCGGGTAGCCGGAGCCTGAGATATTGAGATATGTGGATTTATGTTTTTATGTCGATGCTAGACACGGTTTATACTGATTTCCTTATGATACCTCATTTTTAAAAAAATACAGAAATCTCACTGAGTTATGAAAGAAGTTTCTTTAGTACATGTACTCTGTTTTCATGCATTCATACATCATCCATATGATATATTGCTATTTGAGGCACTGACACGAGCACTTGGTATTACTGTTGTTTAGAGGTATACCCTAGCCATTGTTATAGGCTGCTGGTTATATATTTGAGGATATATATTGATCGTATGACCTATGATTGCGTCATACATGCGATTCATGTTCGTAGATGTATTCTATTCACGAGTTGGCAACTCACCCCGTTGTGCCCCAGTTTCTTGTAGGTTTTGCCGTACAGGTTTCATTACGGCTTTGTTGGCACGGCTTCTTTCGGGTGACTTGCTAGTAGGTGGGTTTATTTGTATCGTACCCATCATTATACATTGTATATTATTATTCAGTTGTATCTAGAAGTTCCATCAACCAAACATGTATTTAATTTTGAGCTAGAGACAGTGATGTTATTCTTTTGACCTTAGAGTCGTGCGTTATTTTTTTCTGTGGATTTCTTGTTGTTTTGAGTTCCTTTTGAGTTTTGATCCTCGCCCTTGGAGTTGTATATTATATTGCTTGTGTGGTTGTGACCGTCGATTGATGAAGAGCTAGCTCTTGCTTGGGGATGCCTTTTATTGATTTCGTATACTATTCATGTTGTATCCCGTTTGGGGGCCAGTATTTACAAAGGAGACTCTGCCGAAAATTTCAGTAAATATTTGATGTTTTTAAAAAACGCATAATTCGGCTTATGCTATTAAAACTACTTGATTTGAATTGGTTTTCCTTCACTCTACTACTTTTCTTGGTTTTTGGCTTACTTAGATTACGTACGCCTCGAGACGTTTCATAGTTTAAGTGCCGGTCATGTTCCGTACTTTCAGGACGTGAGAAAGTTGGTATCAGAGCGTTAGGTTTTACCTTCGGAGTGTAGGATGACCCTTGGTTGATGGAATAGGTGACTAAAGTAGAGTGACGTACCGTGGGTATGTTCCGCGGCATACTTACGATACGCCACTCCACTTAAGAAGCCTTAGGATGTACATTTCTTTGTTCAGTATCATATTCATTCCTGATCTAGCCTCATCGGTACCAGTTATGGTTTTGCTGCCACGATTACGGGCAGGGAGAGCTACGACTAGAGATGCGGTCAGCATGAGCTCGTCACGAACGAGGACTGCCCAGGGCGTAATTCCGGCGACACACGATTGCGGAGATGTGTCTTTTTATTGTGTTTTCGCGCCATGAGCATTGGGTGGATTGCTGTATGAGATTACTCAGACGTGCAGATCAGCCCCAGAGGATTAAGCCAATGACAGAGGCCAACCAGATTTTGATGACCGTTGGTGTATTTCTTATTCATGATGATTGAGGCATTGTGCAGCGTGCAGACGAGTGAGCCAGTCATTGCTGCGAACGACGAGATATCGCCCCAGATGTTGGAGCTATTGCAGTACGGGTTGTACTAAGAGATGATAGAAGGTCGCTAGTCACCCGAGGATGAATGACTAGGACATGTGGTTCGTTCGCCTACCCGATGCGAGGTCATCAGATATATTGATTCCAGCTAGAGACGACTTCACACAGAGACGTTGAGAGTCGACAGACGATCGAATGTCAGAAACCTATTATTCCAAGTTTAAAGTATTCGGAAAGACATGCAGGCAATTCTATGGACCCTCTAGAAGAATGAAACCCTAACTCGACTTAATGACCGTGTGAAAGCCTTTGAACCTTAGGGTTTGCGGCAGTTCCGCGGTGCCATTAGAGAGGCTTGGGTTTGCCCTTCTACGGCTGGACCATCGATGTTGTGGTACGTACTCGATACTGTTAAACTGTACCCAAGATGTTGAGCTCTTGGGGGATTATGAGGTTTTGACAAATCGATCGGATGGTTCGACTTCATTCGGATGCCAGATGGTGAGATGTATTGCTTGGGAGACTCCAGATACGAGGATAGCCGTAGGAGCTCAGTCCAGGCAGCCACGACGAGATGAGTCCGAAGCAGTCGACATTAAAGAAAGAGGAGTAAGAGGTTCGTACGAGATCTTGATGAGACGACGTTCCACTCCGCCGACATCAGAGATGCGATACGCATGCCGAGGCATTGCGCTTGGATATACCTTCCAGAAGGAGTCGCGATGAGTATGCAGCCGTTCCGGAACAAGAAACAGATATAGTAAAGGGCGATGACTCCCGGACGGTTCGGCAGAGACGAAATTTGGGAGAGATCTCGACAGGACCTTTCTGGAATGAATTACGAGAAGACTAGAACCCAGGAGTGGTCATGTTGCGCACACCGGCAGGCCAGAGTTCAGGATCGTCGACGAGACATGCTATGAGTGACCACGACAGTTGGCCAGAGATTCTTGGAGGATGTGCTTGAGCGGGACTATTCCGCCATATTTGATTTCTGTATTTTGGGCGGTCTATTTGCATGATTGATTTTGATGATAGAGTTGCATGATTTTTGTTTTCATGCGCCATGGTTGCACTTACTGAGTATTTACGATTTTTACACAGTTGTTGCACTTGATATCATTTTCGTGCCTTGGTTTCGCATGTTTATGATTTTAGGGGTTTCATACAGTTGAGTTGATTTTGTGCGTATGTACGCACACGATTTGGTTTTTGCACTCGATATAGTTCATATATGCTTGCAGTGCAGTGCTACATATATTGTGCACTTAGATGCACTAGACTTCGATTTCGATTGTGATACTCGATATTTGTTTTGTGCATCTTGCGCACCTGATTTGATTTTGCGCATGTTTGGCGCTTGATATTGGATTTCATGATTTCGTGCATGATGGATACACCTGATTTTGATTTTCGCGCATGTTGAGCGCATGTTTTAAGAAGCGATTTCGGTGCACACCAGATGCACTAAATCGAGATTCTTCATGTGTGTCAGACGCACCTGTCCTTGCTGTCAGGCACACACGTTGCCTATGACAGATGTTGTGTGCACACCCGATGCACTTAGAGGTTGTTTCTGTGCGCATGTATGGAACATATATGGATTTTGATTTCCGTGCGCACCAGACGCACGCAGTATTCATATGCATATTTTGGGATTGATTTCTTATAGAGCAGTACGTTTTTATGATATTTGCTATGTGTTTTCGTACTGAGCAGGACTAGTCAGAGGACAGTACCTGAATGTATTTTGCATGCATTGATAGCTATCGAAGGGAATTCCAAAAAGCGAGCTATAGTCTCAGTATTTACCTACGTGTCTGATATGACGCGAAAGGTTTAAACCAAGGAAACCCTTCTAAATTGTTTCCCAAAATGGCGGAACGTACATTTCAAACAAAAGGTATATATGTATATAGTTATTTTCTTATGATAGACGTCCGCCACTGTGCAGTGTTATGCGCATTGCACAGCGACTTTAAGAGATTTGGCATGCATTTCCTTCAGATAATTACATATATAGATTTGATATTTACGTGTATAGTTTCGAGTTATATAATATTGGTTTTGCTTTTGGATTTGACATTGTGTCTTTACCATGACTCCGATGATTGCAGGATGCTTGACGGAGTTTTGATTTTGAGTTATATGCTTATTTTTCATGCGCATGCGCTGCGCCACGATTTGTTTTATGTATTTACGATTTCGGAGCCCCGACGACTTGATGGTTTTTCTTAGATGTTTTAGTATTTTGGGGAAATTTTAATTTAAATTCGGGGACCGAATTTCTTTAACGGGGGAAGATTGTAACGTTTTGAAAATCGTTTCGGTGAAATTTCGGAAAAATCGGTAAAATAAGGGGGTTTTCTGTAAAAAGTCAAAATACAAATATCTTTATTTTAAAAATTAAATATACATATTCTAGCTATATAATTGCTAGTATTTGGTGTTTATTGAGCCACTGGTGAAATTTCAAATTTTCTGAAAATTTTTCCGAAATTAATTATTTTAATATTATTTTAAGCCGTCACTAATATATTTAATTAGGGAAAATTACAAATTGGAATGAGTTGAAACAAATTTTGCGCATCATAACACATTAAACAAAATTTTATCATGTGGTTTTTGAAATGAAATGGTTTGCCAAAACGGTGTTAGAAAATATCGAAGAAAAATGCTTAAATAGTGAATTTAGTGTTAATGGATGTTTGGGGGTATAGTATTGATCATTTTCCCTCACCCCACACCCATACCCACACTCACACACCCCCATTTATTTTTTTTCTTGGTTGAATTCAGCAGCCCCTCCCTCAATCTTTTCCCCACTTGTGTTGCAAAGAAAAGAAAAGAAAAAGGAAATGTAGAAATGAGAGTGGACTTTGACTAGGTTGACTAGATATCATTTTCCCCACCTCCCTCTCTCTCCTCTTTCCCCATACTTGTAGCCGAGCCCCCCCCCCCTTCTTGCTGTCCAGAATTTTTCCCCAAAACCCCACCTCATTTCCCCTCAAAAAAATATCCAAATTCCATCAAAAATCAAGCTAAAATCCAAATCCGACTCCTACCCATTTTCTCTCATCTTCTTTAGCATGGATCTTGGTGCAAGGATTTCCAATTGGAGGTCTAGATTTCAAGTTTGATTCATGGTTGTGAGGTATAACTTTTGACCCATTGTTCAATTGTTGGTTTAATTCCTTAATGAAGCTTATTAGGTGCTAATTTATGGTTTAATTGAAAGATGTGGGTTTGCAAGAGAAGGTTTAGATTAGGATTTGTGAAAATCTAATTAGGGTTTTGTGTTATGAGACTATGGTTTTGGGATATATTTGCCATATCAAGGTTATGCTAAATCAAATTAAGTTGCTAGTTTGCATTTTTGTTGATTTAAATTGTGATAATTATATAAATTGTAAACTAGGTTTTTAAAATAATTATATTTGGGTGAGATAAAATTCTAATTAAGGTTCCATGTCATTATAAATATTATATTGAGTGATTTAATACTTTTTGTTCATGAAAATCCAAGCTAAATTGTTGTTTGTGCATTTTTGCAATAAAATTGTTAAAATTTGGGTATATTTTAAACTAGAATTTTGGGGTTAATGAAATTTATTGGGATTAAATTATGGAAATTTTTTTTTGACTTATTTAAGATATTTAATAAGTATTATGGCCGCTAGATTTGTTTAAACGTCGAGTTTTGTACTAAAACGGGTAATTTTTGCTTGCTAGATTTTCGGAAAAATGACTTTTAAGGTGAATTTGGGTTTTTGTGAATTTTAACCTATTTTGTATTATAATTAGTGTTCGTAAATGCGCAAATGAGGGTGTTTGGGTTTTTCTCTATGGTTTGACGTTTGTACATCGACATCGAGAGTTGGTTTGGCTATTCTTGCATGCGTAGACGATAGGTTTTGACCTATCCGTGATGCGCGTGCCGATTTGATTTTCGTATGCCGTTTCGATTTTGAATTTGGTTTTAATGCGATACGGTGCGTTATGATATGTAGGTACGCCATGTGGACTTCGAGACGATAAGCAAGCGCGTGGCGACGTCGGCACCGGCGAACGAGGACCAGGTGAGTAGATTTAGATCTACGGGGAGAAGTCGGGTGGATGGCGTATAGCACCCCTGCAGTTCGTGGTGATGTATACGAATACGTATACATACATATATTTTGATTATATATATTATGTTGATATGATACTTGATGATAAAGGTAGATTCTAGGTGTTCATGGATTAGTTTAGTGTTAGTTGCGAAACCCTAGAGTAGTTGTTACACCCACACACGCACACATACACATGCATACATCTATGTTATTACCTGTGCATATATGGGGATATGTGTTATGTGTTCACCTGGGTATGGGACTAGGTGTTCACATACTGGATTTACGGATGATACTTGGGATTGAGATGAGTCGATGAGATTTGAGTTGAGGCCGTGAGATCGGTGATATGGCAGGATTCGTACTTGAGATACGTCCTGATGTTATAGCGGATCTTTGGATGACGATGCCATGTGAATAGTGATTTTAGTAGTGTACTAGATGTAGGTCAGTACCCCAGATGATGATCTTGATACATAGGATACCAGATGAACAGTGTGATGAGTATGATATTGACCCGTACCCAGATTTGGGGATGCCGTATGACGGATTTACGTACGAGCTATATATTGATGATTGATCCGCACTCTTGACTTGGGATGTCTGATTATAGATATGGTATCGGATATGATATTATTGAGGCGGGATCACCGACTAATATATATACAGGTATATATACGTATCGACTCAGATGTTAGGTGGTTTCCTTACCTGTAGTTCAGTTTGTTAGTTCAGCCATATAGTTTAGTGTAGTTGTTAGACTAAATTAGACTCCTACCTATTTCAAAACTAACGAATCGTGGGTATTTTAAAAGACAGGTCAAGGGATTTTACGAATATTTCAAAAGACGCGTCTTTTCTTAAAAACACCGTAGCCCTTATTTTCAAAATACCGCGATTCGTGTTATTTTAAAAGGCACTATTGTAGGACTTATATTAGGGTAATGCAGTTTAGTTATCGTTGTGTCTAGTGTTCAGCTCCCGCATATTATTGATGTTGCTCCACATCGCATACTTATTGTAATTCATATTTCATTATTGATATCATGCTGTTAGGACACCATCACCATTACCGATGATGCGTATGTACCACGTACACTTACTTGCCCGCTCACACACATTTTCATCGGTAATTGCCATGTCACGTACACTTAGAAAATACTATTTCATTGACATAGGTTGTTAGCTAATAGTTTAGACATTGTAGTTATTACTTGTCACTTCATACATACTATTATTCATTGTTATGCCGCATTCATGGATTCTCATGCATATATTCACTATTTTACGTGCTATTGAGGTTTTGGATTCGGATTTCCATGAGATTTTCTGGATTTTGGGGAAAACCGCAAAACTTATACAAACTTCTTCTCTCTTTTTAAATAAAAAGCGCGGTTTTCCCATGATGTATGAGTCGTCCACCATGAGTTTGCTGATGGATTTCGAGACCCGATTCGAGGAGACGGATGAACCGTTTCGGGTATATGGTGGACCCGGTAAGGTACCCCGGGGTAAGAAGGTCATGTTGCTGACGTTGAGCCTGGCAGGGGAGCACTACGGACCGGTGGTATTACCCGACGCGTTGGATATCCGGAGGATACCTTCGTAGTCTTGAGATGGATGGTAGGGGCCGGTCTGGACTGACGGCGCCCTAGATATTGAGATTTGATACATTGAGATTTCGAGATATTGAGGTACTGAGATTTGATGATCCAGGTCAGTCCGGGTAGCCGGAGCCTGAGATATTGAGATATGTGGATTTATGTTTTTGTGTCGATGCTAGACACGGTTTATACTGATTTCCTTATGATACCTCATTTTTAAAAAAATACAGAAATCTCACTGAGTTATGAAAGCAGTTTCTTTAGTACATGTACTCTGTTTTCATGCATTCATACATCATCCATATGATATATTTCTATTTGAGGCACTGACACGAGCACTTGGTATTACTGTTGTTTAGAGGTATACCCTAGCCATTGTTATAGGCTGCTGGTTATATATTTGAGGATATATATTGATCGTATGACCTAGAATTGCGTCATACATGCGATTCCTGTTCGTAGATGTATTCTATTCACGAGTTGGCAACTCACCCCCGTTGTGCCCCAGTTTCTTGCAGGTTTTGCCGTACAGGTTTCATTACGGCTTTGCTGGCACTGCTTCTTTCGGGTGACTTGCTAGTATGTGGGTTTATTTGTATCGTACCCATCATTATACATTGTATATTATTATTCAGTTGTATCTAGAAGTTCCATCAACCAAACATGTATTTAATTTTGAGCTAGAGACAGTGATGTTATTCTTTCGACCTTAGAGTCGCGCGTTATTTTTTTCTGTGGATTTCTTGTTGTTTTGAGTTCCTTTTGAGTTTTGATCCTCGCCCTTAGAGTTGTATATTATATTGCTTGTGTGGTTGTGACCGTCGATTGACGAAGAGCTAGCTCCCGTTTGGGGATGCCTTTTATTGATTTCATATACTATTCATGTTGTATCCCGTTTGGGGGCCAGTATTTACAAAGGATACTCTGCCGAAATTTTCAGTAAATATTTGATGTTTTTAAAAAACACATAATTCGGCTTATGCTATTAAAACTACTTGATTTGAATTGGTTTTCCTTCACTCTACTACTTTTCTTGGTTTGGATTTCTGGGTTTTCGGCTTACTTAGATTACGTACGCCTCGAGACGTTTCATAGTTTAAGTGCCGGTCATGTTCCGTACTTTCGGGACATGACACCTACCCATACCTAATTGAAGCCCACAACTCCGGTTTTCCATCTATTGTCAACATTTAACGAATTGTGCGACTTTGTAGTGCTTGATTTGCCTGATTGTGAAGAGTCTCTTTCGATTGAAACCACTCCTAATCCTTTCGATCTTTGCACCTGCAATCTAGAACCTGAATTGATAAATATCCATGCTTTTGATGAGGTGTCAGAAAAAATTGATTTTCACTTGATTGAGGATATAGACGCCAGAAATATTTCGGATGATGAACCCGTAGATTTGATTGAAATTTTATGTCCAACTCATCATCCCGAGTCATTAAATGTTTCTCCCGAACTTCATATGCGTCTTGATTTTGATGATAATGGCATGGATGAGCTAAATATTGAGGAGAATTATGAGGATAGTATTGAGGAGAGTATTGAGGATAATATTGAGGTTGAACCATTTTTGTTTGATGTGTCGGATTTTCCAATTCATCCTCCTGAACCTTTAACTGTTATATTACCCTCCCTCATTTCCATCGTTCCGACCACGCAAAAGATCACGCTTGAAAACTGTGAGCTTGAAAATTTTCCCTTTGAATCTGACACAGTTCTCACAGCCGATAACACTTACGAGTGTTTCACTTTTTCGGACGATGTTGAAGACTCACCGCTCGAGTTTGAGTCCCTTGAATTTTCAGATGAGTTAGTTGAACCATCAGACTCGGTTGCTTACAGTCGTTTCGAACAATTGATGGAATCTTTCAAGTTCGAGACAGTTTACTACAGTAAGAATGATACTATCCCTAATTCACTTCTTTTCGTCCTTCCTATCGTTCCGACCTTGCAAGAGACCGTTACGCTTTCATCTCCAATACCAAGTTCGACGTACCCATGTTTGCTCACGAATCTTGAGGGATTTAATCTCATTTTTCTGCGGGTCGATAGATTAGCACAATCGCTTTTTACATATCGGTCATTACAAATTGTGCTAATTTATACGCTCCATCCCCACCCTCACGTTCGTATTCCCACCTTCTTTGGTTCTTCTAATCTTCCTTTCATGATACCGAGTGTTGATGAATCACAATCCGATATTTTGAGTTCGATAATTTTCAATTGGATCTTCGATGAAAGTTTCGAAGATATTTTCGCCGACGAACTCGCATTCTTAAATGATACGGTTTTTGTGATTAATCAACCTCCACTCGAAGAAGTAGAACCACTACCATTTTTTCCCCTCCGCCATTCTCCTCCACCGAGACTGTATACCGTTTCTATCTCCACACGGTCTCGTGTGATTCTCATTTCTTTTCTTTACACTCCATTCTTTCACTAACCCCACCATTATCACGATAGAATTTTTGAATGGTTGGTGCTAACTTTTGGTCTGTGTAAGGCCTTGTATAGTTTGATTTTTCTCGTCCCTAACTCTAAATTTTAACGATGTTTTACTTAAGTTTGGGGGGAACCTTGTTGTATATATATTTTGTCTTTCTTTTAACAATAAAAAAATAAAAAATAAAAAAAAATTATAAATAAATAAACAGGGGAGTGCCGACAATTTTGACCCTCTTGGTGTGGCATGACAGTGAGGACACTGTCAAGTTTAAGTTTGGGGGTGTGCTCGGTAAGCCTTCTTCCTTCGCATTCATGTGTATATTTTTGCATTTGCATACTTATTTTAAAATCCATAAAAATTGAAAATTATAAAAATTATAAAAATTAAAAAGTATTCAATTTTGGCCTTATGTGACTTGAGTTTGACAAATAGGTTAACTAGCTAGGAACAACTAGATATTAGACTTAGTGAATTAAAAACCCTAAAAATAACCTTTCTTAAAGTTTAACGGTATAAAGTATATGTCTTTGTAGTTTATTTAGAAATAGGCAAATTTTGAGTTCACTTCTTGGGCTAAGTCAAAACAAAGGAAAAGTATTGATATTTTTATTAGAGTATAAGTTTGAAAAATAATTCCTAGTTTAAGTCTAGATTCTGAAAATATATACCCTACAACTTGCACAAATACGCACCTTGAAACTTGGAATAGTAGAAGAGACCTTGAAATGCTCTTGTCTAAAGTCCTTAGTACAAAGAAAAAAAATACAAGTGTGAATAAAAGAATAAAAAAATGAACACTGGTTTTTGTGATTACTTAAGGCTGCAAAAATAGAAAAATATTTAGCGAGGGTGCTTCATCACCTAGTGCCTTAGACCAACTGGTTTGTGAGTCACTGCTAAAAGCCTTGGGTGTTGCAAGACTAGGAATTACGCGTTAATGTGCAAACACATCTTGTAATCGGTTGTTGGTACCTCAAGAAGTATTAACGGTCGCATGAAGGATGTGTAAGCAAAATTCATTTAAAAATTCACCAATTAAGAAGTTCTTTGGACAACGGACAAGAGTATGATTGCTTGATTTGAATTTCCAAGTGTAGGGGTGATATATAAACGCACGTAGAGGTATGTGATTGGGATTTAGCTAAGAGAGAGGAATGAAGAATAGAACTTGTATCTTTAGTAGAGATGATAAAAATTCCTAAGTGGAGATGGAACCCTAGAAGGAAAACTTAAGAGATGCGAAAGCTAAGTAAGTCTACAAAACATATATAATCTTAAGTTAAATGATAAGGAAGTGTGAAGAATATGGGTGGAAAATTTATGAGTCGACGATAATAGAATTCCTTGTTGGAAAACCTAATTGGATAATAAAAGTCGATAAGCCAAATTGATAGGATTTTGTGGGTAGTATCCGCTGAAAATCCTCAGGAGACAACACTCCTCCTACTAGGGACACCTAGAGGTTTAACGGCTTGTTGAGAATAAAACTAAGTTTGCTCGAGGACGAGCAAAAGATAAGTTTGGGGGTATTTGTTCATACCATAATATTGTATTATTATATTCTCCATTCTTATTCTTTTTACAAATAAATAGGTGCTTTTGACCCATGTCTGCTACAAAATTTCAGGTTACAGGTTCTCGGAGAAAAAACAGTGAAAAAGATAAAAGACGATACAAAAGTAGGACTACAACCAACAAATAGAAGGATTTTGATCAAGCCTACATAAAGATCAGTTCACAAAATACAAGGCATCGCAAGGTTCAAGAGTTCGACACAAAGTGAACGGTTAAAGTCCACTGCATTACTCATTGTGAAGATCTGGAGAAGAAATAGAAGCCAATCTAAGAAAAGACCTACAGAAACAGGAAGTACAAGTCAAGCAAAGCCAGCCCAGAAGTTTACAGAGACCAAGTCCATCTTTTGGCCGCGGAACCGCGGCCAAACCCTGGCTGCGGCTGCGGTTCCACGGCCGTCTAGAGCACGTAGGGGCTAAAAATTTTACCATAATTCTTAGCGGCGTTGACTGGTCTTCCTAGGGGTATTTTTGTAAATGCAAACATGCGGCAATTGTAAACCTAGGGTTTTCTATGTCCTATAAATAGAAGCCTAATTCCTTGTATTAGTTCATGCCTCCCTTCATTAATAAAATTCAGATTTCTTTGGAGAGCATCAATTTGTAAGTTCTTAATTTATTTTCTGCCCTAGGTAATTTCTATTCTTGCCCTAGTTAAATTTAATTCCTTGCCCTAATTAGATAGTTAGATCTTTTTATTCTCGGCCCTAGATAAATGTTTCTCAATTCCCTAATGAGCGAGTAGTCTCCTCGCTTGTTAGGGTTAGCTTTGGGGAAGGTTTGAGAGATGAAGATCTCTCACCCCTTTCTTGCCCATCACATATAATCAATAGGACTCCATGCATACATGTACATACCACTCCCTACGGCACCCTATCTTACGAGGTAGCGGTGATACCGTAGTATAAAGGCCCGGTTGCGCGTGTTTTCCATGGAGGTTAGGGTAAGGATTGATAAAGGAAGGACAAGAAGCTAGAGGAAGAAACATCTTCCCGATGGTTCTAATCCCCTTTATTAATAACTACCATAACTCCTAATAGATCCTAATATGGGTATAGAAAGCGGTGAGATTTATTGACTTTCCAAACTTAACCTAAACCTAACCCTAGTAAGATTTTGATCTAGATTAATTTAGCTTTAGATTTAAACAATCCGTTCACACCGTTCGGAATTAACTCGTAAGAGCAATTAGGAAATTCACAAAATCCCTGTGGACCGACCCGTACTCACCGGCTAGCTACCAAGCGACGTCGTTCTTGATTGTGGTTAATAAGTATTTTTGAGATCAATCATGTATACAGACGGTGAGCCTGACAGAGGGAATACTACCTACCGATGATAGTATTTGGGGCCCGGCGGATATACGGAGGATACCGACCGGAGTCGAGAGATGTATGGGCCGATCCAGACTGACGGAGCCCGTGGGATGATCCAGATTGATGGAGCCCAAGAGATATGAGGATTTACGTGTCGATGCTGGACACGGGTTTCATTATGTTTTCGGGTGTCGATTTTGGACACCCAGGTTCCATGATTTTGATGTGTCGCAAGGGACAACGTTGATTTATATCGTTATACTTTCATGCACACTCTTTTATGATACTTACATGCAAACAGACATTGATTATATGGGTGGACGAGATCCGCATGCATACATACATTGATTATATGGTTGGACGAGATCCACATGCATACATACATTGATTATATGGTTGGACGAGATCCACATGCATACATACCTTTATTATATTGTTGGATGATATCCGTATGCATATAGGTATTGATTACATTGTTGGCACATATGATGACCCGGTCAACCTAGATATCATAGTATTACCCTTATGATATAGTTGATCTAGGAGTCGTTGTTTATTCGATTTCTACTTGTAGATGTTTTTCTACTCACGAGTTGGCAACTCACCCATGTTGTGCCACAGTTCTTGCAGGTTGACTGTATGGATCCATAGCGGCATCGCTGGCATATAGGTTCATTTGGGTGTTTTGCTTTGGTAGGTGGGACATTTGTATCGTACCCACTCTTGTATTATATTTCATATTGTATCTAGTTAACTCCATCAATCAAAATTAGTAAATTGTATTAGAAATGAGACTTAGTGAGACTTGTAGTGCGAGACTTGAGCAATGGGTTTTATGTTCGCTTTTGGGGATTTATGTCTTGCTTTTCTTATTTTTTTCTGTGGCGATCTTCGCCGTTGGGCGTCGTATTTATATATATACTGTCTTGCGTGGTTGTGATCCGTCGGTTGGCGAAGAGCTAGCTCCCTCTTGGGGATGCCTTTATATTTTCATGTATTGTGGTTTTGGATCAAAAAATACAAAGGAGGTGCTGCCCAAATTTTTAAAGACGAAACATGTTTTCAAACTAGAAATTTTCATTTGCATTTTTATGTCCCTTTTTCTATGCATTAAGAAAACTTGATTTCCTTATACCTTTATTTCAAAACATCATCTCTTTTATTTTTTTAAAAAGGTTTAGATTTCTAGATTTCAGCTTACTTGAATTATGTTACGCCTTTAGACGTTGTGTGATTTAAGTGCTGGTCACGAGTTAATATTTCGGGTCGTGACAGCTGAAGTGCCTAGAGTCCATCTTGGGTATGAAATATCAGGTCACCTGAAAATTACCACTTCTTATGACCTGCTGACAACAAGTATGGGGAATAGCAGTGTCAAGTCATATTCATATGGACTTCGGCATAGACACTGAAGTAAAGGTCACATCACAATCCACAACGGGTATTTGATGAAAATTCTTTACAACAAATCTAGCCTTATTTGGTTAGTACCTTTCTACCTGCACAGATCTCGTAAGATCTACCTGCTCCTAATGGGTTTTACCCCGTTCAGGAGCACCTAGCAAAATCCAAAATCTATAATTTACTGAAATGTGTGGAGTCCATCTTGGATATGGAGTATCTGGTCACCTGGAAGTTTCCACTTCCTATGACCTACTGATAACTAGTAGGGTCATCATCACCATGATGCTAACCTCCTTGTCACCGTCTACGAGAAAACCGAAGTGTCTCTCGGGTGTCTGAGGTCACCTACTAAAATCTACGGAATGGCTAACGGTTTGTCAAGTCCAATTGAATCCTTAGGTTCTACTAAATTTTTGGTAACCGTTTGTGGTTTTGGAATCACTTCCAATTCTACCGTAATCCCACTAGTTTCTTTTGCAAAAAGATACTTTTATAAAAAGGTGGTGAGTCAAGAACAATATAACTATTGATCTTGAAAATGGTAGAAACAAAATCCTCAAACTGCCATTAGCGAAGTGTGCCTCGAGTTTGTCCGGATTCTGCTTTTCAAACAGAAACCAGATAACTCCATATCTTAACAGCTTCAAGAGATGCAGCCATTCTATATCCATATAGAATCAAGTCACTAATTTAGATGGAACCAGATTCAAAACTCATGCAGCTGTTTCCAGTGCATATTACTTAATGGAAAAGGGCTAATAAAACATTACTTATCATGGAGTATGTCCACTGAAGTGTAATCTGTAAGAGAATCAAGTTCTCGATATTACTATGATGGAATACCCAGCATAAGTATCTACATCTTCAATCACCTCGAAGAATCCCGATACTTCTAACATATGGTTCTCTACTTTTTTCTTATACCTACAAACTTCTCAAAATCTCTAACCTTGCATTACTACGAATGCGTGTCTAAAACTAAAGAACTCATAGGCAATCCAGAATGAAGTAGGAGTACCAATCCTTTGTCTCGAAAGACATTGGACAACATACATCTCCATGTATAAGGCCCAAGAGTATACTAACTCAAATTCTGTATTTTGTAAATTGAAAACTGTATCTTGGTTAAGAATGTCTTACACCGTTATTCAATGCACCTTACCTTACCTCAACTGATAAAGCTAAATGTTTACAACACAATTTTTAAAATGTATATCTCACTTAATAAAAATAAAGGTACAGATATTTCATTTTAAAATCTGGTGCATAACAACGGTTATTCGATACCAAATATTTGCCGTCAGGCAAAAACCAGGCGATTTAATCCAATATCACCAATTACAACGAATTTTCATATTGAGGATCAAATTTCGCATTTCCCAATATTCTTCTCCTACTCATCATCTGTAACACTGTACAAATATGAGATCGAAAATTGGTAAATACATACCCTGGAGTCAGAATTGATTGGGAAAACAGTTCTCCATTACACATACACAGAAAAACTGAAACATGCAAATGTTTCATAGGGAATGGTCAGGTATTCCTAGTAATGCCTTTTCCATTATCCAGATTCATGACAGTAGTCGCAATTTCCTTTGTCCTCACTTCATCCTCTTTATATGTCTCTACTTCTTACCTTCCGTACACTTTCCTTAGGCTAATTAGTTTTCTTCCTTCCCTACCTTGCGGCACCAGCTTAAGGTTTGGAAGAAGACTATCCAATAAGCGTAACAGGTGTACTCTCCTAATCAAGGAGCTCTCGCAACCTAAGAGAAGGTAAAGGGTAAAGACAACCGAATAATCCTATTCAATTTCGTCAGAACCTGTGGCCATTTTGAAGTAACTTTTTTGAGTTTGTATGTAATTATACGATGGTCGTTCCAAGCAATATGGATCATCGTAGTGATATGACGTGTTCTGAAGAAATGCAAAGCGTAAAGTAGGAGTGGCATGGATATATGTGAAAGTGTATGTTAGCACCACCACTGGGTTTTACTAGCATCAAGCATGCCGTTTTTAAAATTTTCGGGGTGCTAATCTACACTAACCAAGATCTTAAACCATATGATTATGGTTTAACTATGATATCACAAAAACATTATAAAAAGAAAGAGGCTACAACCATTGTAGACCATGTCCTTCTCTTCTAAAGCTCCAGGTTGTAGTCCCTACGACTCAACTAGGCTCCACTTGAAGGTTGAACGAAGTTGCTTCAATGACCTTCGTGCCGAAGATGATCCACCGGAAGTCCTATAATCCAAGCTACCTCTTCACTAAACTCTTTAGTGAAAGAAACACACTACACTCAAGTGCTAATTAAGTGTAGGATGGTCAAGTCGGGATTTTGTTTGCTCACTAGGGTTCTCATAAGCTCAAGGGTTCACAACTCATGTGTAGGATTGAGCTTGGAGGTGGTGGTGAAGAAGATGGAGAGAGCTAAAGAGCAAGGAGCTCAAGTGAGGAAAATAACTCAAGTGAAAAATGAAGTGTAGAACGGCTCTTCAAAACTCACACATTATTGAAGCATACAATTTATAACCATTAAAAATTATAACCATGATTCAATAGTGCAAGCAAATGAATAAAATAAATAACAAAGCCATGCTTGCCCATTCCATAAAAAAGTCTCCCCATTTTCCACCTCATTTTCTATTTTCTAAAAATAGAAAATCATTCCATGCTTCATATGATATATATATATATATATCATATATATATATTAATATATATATTATGAAGAATAATTAGTGAGCTAATAATATTAGTTAATATATAATTATGTCAAATATAAATATATATCATATTATAAAATCAACACTTGATTTAATAATCCGGTTATATCACATTTAACCGACTAATATCATTTATCTGTATATCACATTATCAAATCAACACTTAATTCAATAATCCAGTTATATCACATATAACCTAACTGATATCAAATAACCGCCAGATTACAATATGGTATCTCATACTCGTATTTAATCAGGTCCCCGCATATATCAGCATATGTGCCCTATTTCGTTTAGCTTGAACCAGGAAACTTCTATGTGGGACTCTAAAGACTCGTCAATATGCCAGCAGTAGGTGATGATCACATCAGTCACCCACAAGCAGTCAGCGGTACTAGCTGGACATAACGGCTGCCCAGGTATTGAGCGAATAGAAGATCAGCAAGCAAGCTTGTCCAAACTCCCATGAAGCCTATAAGTAATACTTACCGTACAGTCCGGTCTCTTCGTCTGATATGTCGCATATCGAGTCTGGGGGTGGAATCGTCAGACCCCAATAACTTGATAAGTCATGCCGATGTGTAGCCTATAATGGGATGAGAAACTACTGATAACACTTACCAGTAAATCTCGTCAACAGCCCTGGCCAGGGACTTTCTGTTATAGCCAATCGAGCATAGTGCAACATCAACTCCTTAGCTCATTGCCTCCATGTGACTCGGGACTGTACCCAAAATCCACCAATTTGCACGACTCCTTTGAGTCATGGTAGGGAGGAAAACAAAGCACAGTGGGAACCACACAAGACTCTATGACGATCTCGGGTCTACGGACTAACCTGTACCAGTGTCACTAGATTACTTCTATCTGACGATATGTATAGTACCATCTAGGAGTTCTCGGCGAGTCCTGTTCGGTATACCCATTCTCTTGTTGGGTTATGCCAGCGCCTTAGCCATCTACCGTGGCTGAATGCAAAATTTTTTTTTTACAAACCGGTGCTAGAACAACCCCATAATACGGATTGACCATTAACCCTAAAAGCTAGCAAACATAAAAGGTGTTTAGAAAGGTTATACCGAATGATCCATGTCCTTCAGTCTTGGACCATTATCCCAAGCTCCTAGAGGCCTCCATGATCAAGCTTAATCTCCGGTCTCCCTCCATCGAAGATGATCCACTTGAGAGTCTATGAAACGAGCTCCAACCTCATAGCCGAGGTAACTAGGGTACCAAGTTCGCTAAACTAGATACCCTAGAAGATGTAGAGTCTAATGATGGATTGATTTGTCTCTAAACATCTTAGGTTTTTCAACACATGATACTTTTAGGGTGGAGGTAGAGGAAGAAGAAGCATGAGAGATGAGAGTGTGAGGCATGAAGCAACTCAAGAAAAAATAGCTATGTATTGTGAGAATATTGAATGAACTAACTAAAGAAAATATCTCACAACCTTACAAATATCAAGCATACCATAGTAGTGAATCATGAGTCTGTACATGAGTCACCCCATGAGTCACCACATGAGTCACCAAGTGTGCCATCCTTCAATAAATGCCACAACACCTCATCCCTCCACCTCATTAAAACATTTAAACAAATGGTTAAAGCTAAATGAGGTGGCATCTTCTAGAAATAATCTTTTAATAAATTACAAGAATACCCCCCATCCGTATATACCTACCCGTATCCGTATTCCGAAGAATACGAATACAAAGAGCTGAAAATAATCGAACAATATAATACCAGGATCCAGCTTAAACCAAAGCCCACTAGTATTATCCGTCCGAATTATGATACGTGCACAAGTGCACGTATATGATCGAACCCTGCCCTAAAACCATACGACCTCTACATCGTTTCGCCCGAAGCAGGGAAACCCTCTGTGTAGTGTTAGTTATGTATATGCCCTAGAGGCTATTGTTGTACATATGATGTATATTATAATGGAGGCTTGGATATATATATGGAGGACTTTCTTGCTCGTCATGATAGTATGCTATTTGGTTTCCCTTTATCTTAACATGTTGACTTATATTAGTTTACTGTCTTGCTCTCACATGTTGATAAAGCCCTTAGGATCTGTGCTCGACTACTAGGACTATGATGAGATCATACTGGTAGGGCCACGGTAGTCGATGAGTACATCCTATAACTGTTCCTAGTCGAGGGTGTGTCGAGACAGGGCATCGATACACCAGAGTAGACTGGCGTATACGCATCTTGAATCATATGATGGGCGATGGATGAACTCATATCCATTGGTGTTTGAGATCAAGGATGGTGTACGGGTGCTCAGTGGAGACTGGGTACACTGGACGGACTCGCCGAGAACTCCCAGATGGTGATATACCTCACGTCAGATGGCAGTTCTCCGGTGACACTGGTACAGGGTAGTCTGAAGACCCAAGATCGTCATAGAGTCTTGTGTGATTCCCACTGTGCTTTGATTTCCACCTTACCACATCCAAGTGGGCGTGCAAAACGGTGGCTTTTGGGTGCAGTCACGAATCACATGGAGGCATTGAGCGATAGGAAGGGATTCGTCTCTCCCGGTATAGGGAGTTGATGTTGTGCTATGTTCGATTGGCTATAACTGGAAGTCCCTGGCCAGGGATGATATAGAGATTTACTGGTAAGTGTTACCAGTAGTTTCTCGACCCGTTATGAGCCTCACATCGACACGACTAATCGGTTACTAGGGTCTGACGTATACCACCCCTAGACTTGATATGCGACATATCAGATGAAGAGACTGGACTGTACGGGAGTGTTACTGATTGGATTCACAGGAGAATGTCCAGGCTTGTTTGTTGATCTTCTGATCGCTCAATACCTAGGTGGCTGTTACGTTTAGCTGACCGCTTGCAGCTTGTGGGTGTTTGATATGATCATCACCTGCTACCGGCGTATTAACGATTCTTTAGAGTCCTACACAGAGGTTTCTTGACTCAGGCAAAACGGAGTAGGGGCACATATGTGATATGTGCATGACCGAGGATAATGCGATATGAGATACCATATTATATTCTCGCGATATTTTGATATGAGCCGGGTCATCGGATCAAGTGTTGATTCGATGAATCGGTACATGATATATTAGTCGGTTATATTCGACATAGCCAGATTGTCGGATTAAGTGTTGATTCGTTAATTTAATGTATAATAATATATATGATATATTGCATTACATTATCTAATATTGGCTCGCTTTATTGATTCACTTTCTCACCGGATAATACATTGATATATATGCAATATATGTTAATCGTATTATTTTCTTTTGTTACAAATATATATAATATATGTGATATATAATATTGTAACATGATATGATTACTAATGCAACATGTTTAGTGGAGATTAAACAAGGTTAGGGTTTGATTTGGGTTAGTTCTTTCTTGAAGTTTCTAGAATGTTTTCTTTTGTTTTGAGCTAAGATATTATGGTTGATATTTTTAGTGACTCATTCTTAACCCAACCCAAACCCTTAGCCCTAGTTAAATCTTTACATGAGTCAGCCTTGTCATAGTTAACCATGGTTGCATTGGTAATCAAATATCTTTTCATTATTCATCACAAAAGGATTTTAATTCATTCATTCTTCTTCTTCTTCTTCCTTGAGCTTTGAGAAAGCTTTCTAGGTTTTGATTTTGTGATGATTAAGAGTGAGAATTTGATATAAAAAGAGAGAAAAAATACTACTTCATCATCCTCATCTAATCTATCCAATTAGATTAGGGTGTTCACCTCATTAGAGAGAGAGAGCTTGAGTTATAGAAACTTCGAGGTAGATCATCGGAGAAAATGAAGACTACAAGCTAGCATGGATCATTCGGGTTGTAGAGCCTCTCTTGAGTCTAGGAGATCGTGGATCGTGGCGAAAGGACTTCTACTTGGAGCTTATAAAGCGAAGGAGTGGACTACAAAGGTTGTAATCCCTCACTCTTAGTTGTAAAGATGTTTACTTGCATGTTAAACCCTAATTATCTAGCAAAGATTCCGGCTTTGGGTTGTTCGGCATGTCTAAAATTTTATTCGGGCATGGTTGATTCCTTATTAACCCTTGTAAGAGTGCCTAGGAACCCTACAGTGGTATCAGAGACTAGCTAGAGCATTAGGCGACGTGTATACGAATTTAAAACTCCGATCGAACCCCGAAACGTCGAAATAGACCCTCTGTGGAAATTTTATAAAAATGTGAATTTTTCTGCATTAAAAATACTTAAAAAAATCAGCAGGGAATTCTAAGGATAACCCTAAAACATGAGCCCCCAAGGCTCTCAAAGAGCCGTGGAACCGCGGCAAGAACATGCTTGCCGCGGCGGTTCCGCGGCCAAAAGAGAGAATTAGGGACACGTGTTGGTACAGTAATATCCGTGTCTATTCCTGCATATTTCTGGGTATTTTTAATCTAACTCATGTGTTGAGTGTTCTTGGGATTATTTTGAAATCGTAGATTTGATCGGAAAGTTTAATTTCATTCGGTTTTCCGGATAATTTAGAAACTGTTAAAATGTTCGAACGGATATCATCAACTCATTTTTCCCCGCACGAAAAACTTTCAAGTGTTGAATTTTTCTTGAGTTTAAATTTTTCGGAAAAACGTGAATGTAACGCGGTGGACCCTCTAGAAGAACACAAACCTTAACTCGATTATGTGACCATATGAACTGCCTCTAAACCTTAGGGTTTGGGACAGTACGGCATGCCACATGTGAGGCGTTGGCTTGACCCTTCTACGGCTGGACCAATGGTACTGTGACATATTCTGGAATTGTTTGAACTCCGCTCAAATGTTGAGCTATTTAGGAAATCTTGGCTATTTGATTATTCGATCGGAAATTTTAATATTGTCTATTTATCTGGAATGTGATACAATATGTGGAATTCACGTAGTTAGGCATGAAATGCGAAGTATGTGATATTTCGGATTTACGATGTCTAAAGAGATTGTGAATTCCAAATGTTGTAGTTTTACACTTTCTTTTCTGTGACCGTAAGTGTAGTATGTAGTTGTATTGCCGGTTTTCGTTGCTATACATCAACGACGATCGGTGTATGCATACTTACTTACGTTGATGATATGAGATATTATGTGTTGCTGTGATATGTTATATTGGATCGTCGTGTTCTGAATAGCCGGGGGTTTTACGTGAGATGAGGGTTTTTATTTTCATTCATGTAAAATTCATTTGTATGTAATATTCTTTTATTGGGGCACTTCCGGGATGAAGTTGATGTCACCAGTGTATATTATTTACTTTTCCGCATTAGGTAGACCCAAGGAGGGGAGCACAAGTAACCGGGTTTTAGGGTCCAGTGGGAGTCCATCTTGAGGAGTCGAGACCGGGTTTCCTAACCCTAGAATTGGCAGTGTTACTTGCCGCTCTCGTAGGGGTCTAGGGATGTGGGTTTGGCTATTCATCGCGACCGTGGAATCCGTATTTTATACAGACTCGTATTAAAATACGGACATCCTAGTATATCCAATATTTCATATATGTTCTTCTGCTGTAATGTTCTGTGATGAGATCATATTACTGCCTAAGACGAATGCTTATACTATATATATATGCTGATATATAAATATTACTGCTTTTGTTTCTTCTGTGATGCTTAGGAAGCATAAGCTGATGGGTTATATTAATGAGATTAATAAAAGAAAAGAAACCCAAAAGATGTTGTAGAATCAAAACTTTATAAAAAAGGTAGCTACAGTTTTGCTTTTCATAGCGGTATATATGATATACCCTGCACCTTATTTAATGAGGAAAGAGCCGAGATCTCTTCACCGGGAGTGACCTATTTAGCTAAACTAGCAGATGCTACAAACTCATGGTTTAGTTTTTGATAGCTTCTATCATTCTTGCTTTGCACAGCGGTATATATGATATACCCTGCACCTTATTCGATGGGGAAAGAGCCGAGATCCCTTCACCGGGAGTGACCTCTTTAGCGAAACTAGAAAAGCCTCAAAAACACTCATTTCCAAAATCACTTGTTTCTACAACGATATCAAGTTCATTACGCTCATGGTTTTCTGAAAATCCTGCGTAGCCCTCCGTCATTTCAGATAAGTAATATTTAGTATTCGTGCTGCGGTAGTTTGGCATGCGTCAAGGCGTAGTGTACGGTAGCTGATTATTACTTATCTGTAGCATGAGATGCGATTGGATTAGGGTATTCGTACGGCGTTGTTTGGCATGCGTCAAGGGTCGTACGGGTGGGTTTAATTCAATCACGAAATGTACGGGTTAAACTTGACTAGCGGACTTCGGGTTGTTTGGCATGCGTCAAGGTCATAGCACGCTAGGGGTAAAAGCATTATAGGGAATTTCAAGTGTTGAAATTTGCAATGAGATTGTATACCTCCTATGAGATAGTTCGATCTCGATACCCACTGCGAGTAAGAGTTATTCCTGGGAGAATTTTACACAGGACAATTAGCCGATCAAGTAGGTGTCTAGAAAGGTGTTAACGGGGTTATGCCTCTGGGAAAACGAGGTTTATTTTAATTAGGTCCGTGCGAAAGCACGGGGAACCTCCCTCAAGTACCGACACTGATCTGGCTGAAAGATTGACGAAATTATAGAGTGTAATTAATCCCGGCTAATCTTACCTTTTGGGGTTTGAAGGAAGATTTGATAAAAACAGTGGGAGACATCCTGATTAGATAAGATAATAACCAATTTAATCTTGCAAGAGCATGCGCTAAAGTGTTTTTTCTCTCTCTCTCTCCAGGTAGCGACCATGTCAGGCCATAATCAAGATAATAATATGGATGTATTGACTGAACCCGCTTATTATACTGAGCAGGGGATCGTTGGTCCCGTTCTTTCTTATAAGAGTTATAAGACCGAACAGGAAACAGGAGAATATCTGGATTCTCATGCCGCCCAAACAAAGAACATGCATGCTGATGCATCTTCTTCTGGTGTGTTAGTTATTGAGAACTGTTTCTCAGTTCACCCTACGTCCTGGGTATTAGATACCGGATCGGGATCCCACATATGTAAATTGTTACATGGGCTACGTAAAGGTAGTGAACTGGGAAAAGGCAATCATTCCGTTCAAGAAGGGAATGGTGCAAGTATTGCAGCCAAAGCAGTTGGCGAATATCACTTTGTATTACCAAGTGGTAATACACTGATTCTGAATGAGTGCTATTATATACCGAACATGATGTGCAACATTATATCAGTTTCTTTATTAAGTAAAGAAGAATATAATTTTATAGTAAAGGATAATTTTATGAACATATTCCTAGATCAAAAGTTGATTCGATCAGGCTCTTTACATAATGGCATATTCATTGTCAATCAAAATATAGTCATTAATGTACAAAACACACACAAGAGGAAGAGTTCAGAAATGAACGAATTCTTCTTGTGGCATTGTAGACTTGGTCATATCAATGCGATACGACTAGCTAAGTTACATAAGGATGGATATTTGAATCCGTTCGAATTATCATCTTATGATACTTTCCATTCATGTCTCAAAGGTAAAATGACCAAAACTCCGTTTATGGACACGGAGAAAGAGTTACGGAACTCTTAGGACTGGTACATAGTGATGTATGCGGTCCTATGTCTACACATGCCAGGAACGGTTCTTCCAACTTCATTACATTCACTGACGATCTCTCTAGATACGGACACGTGTTCCTGATGAAACACAAGTCTGAAGCTTTTGAGAAATTCAGAGAATATAAACACGAAGTAGAGAACCAAACGGGCAAAAGTATTAAGATCCTTCGATCTGATCGAGGAGGAGAATACTTGAGCAATGATTTTCTGGATTATCTAAAAGAGAATGGGATTCTCTCTCAGCTTACTCCTCCTTATACACCACAGCACAACGGTGTATCGGAACGGAGGAATCGCACCCTATTTGATATGGTGCGCTCTATGATGAGCACTGCTGAGTTGCCTATTTCCTTCTGGGTGTATGCGCCTGAGACAGCAATAGACCTATTGAATAGGGTTCCCACCAAATCTGTGCCAACCACTCATATGAGATATGGAAAGGAAAGAGACCACATCTTAATTACGTTAAGATATGGGGTTGTCCGGCATATGTGAAAACACAACATCCGGACAAGCTCGAGGCAAGATCAGTTCTATGCAAGTTTATTGGATATCCCAAGCATTCACAAGGGTATATCTTCTACCACTCCGAGGAACAAAAGGTGTTTGTTTCTCGACATGCCACCTTCTTAGAAAAGGGTTTTCTTATGAAACAAGATAGTGGTAATGAGGTAGAACTGGAAGAAGTTCCAGCAACACAAACTGCAACTGAAGATTTAGTGGAACCAGAGGACTCAGTAGTACCCGACAAACACCATCCTCTCCGCCAATCTAGCAGGGTTTCTCATCCACCTGAGAGATACTACGGTTTTCTCATTGATGGTGGGAGCGAGGATTACATCATGGAAGATGATGACCCGACTAGTTTTGAGCAGGCCATCACGAGTGGTGACTCTGTGAAATGGCTGGATGGAATGAGATCTGAGATGGAATCCATGTACATCAACAAAGTATGGACTTTGGAAAATGCTCCTGAAGGGGTAAAACCCATTGGGAGCAGGTGGATCTTTAAAAAGAAAATTGGTATAGATGGAAAAGTTGAGACTTTCAAAGCTAGACTTGTTGCAAAGGATTTTCGTCAACGACCAGGTGTGGATTATGACGAAACCTTTTCTTCAGTGGCTATGCTTAAGTCCATCCGGATCTTACTTGCCATTGCTGCATACTATGACTACGAAATCTGGCAAATGGATGTTAAGACCGCCTTTCTAAACGGTGATTTAGAAGAGTGCGTGTACATGACTCAGCCAGAGGGATTCGTAGATAGTGGAAGCAGCGGAAAGGTGTGCAAGCTGCATAAATCCATTTATGGGTTAAAGCAAGTATCGCGGAGTTGGAACATATGTTTTGATGTTGTAGTCAAAGAGTTTGACTTCATCAAAAATATAGATGAACCTTGTATTTATAAGAACGTTGCAGAGAGTAAGGTTGTCTTCCTCGTATTGTACGTCGATGACATACTCTTGATAGGAAATGATGTTCCTATGCTGCAATCAGTCAAGCTCTTCTTATCACAAAGATTCTCAATGAAAGATCTACGTGATGCCTCCTGCATATTGGGAATTATGATCTATAGAGATAGATCTAAACGGATACTGGGATTGTCCCAACCCAGGTATATTGACACCATACTAAAAAGGTTTAGTATGGAAGAATCCAAGCGTGGGAACCAACCCACGATCTCTGGACTCACTCTCTCCAAAGAGATGTCTCTCAAGACTGATTTGGAGAGATCTCGCAAGCAAGGGATACCCTATGCTTCGGCAGTAGGCTCTATCATGTATGCGATGCTATATACCAGACCCGATGTTGCATACTAGTGTAGTGAGTCGGTATCAAGCAAATCCTGGAGAGAGTCACTGGACAGCTGTGAAGAACATTCTCAAGTGCTTACGAAGGACTAAGGAGATGTTCTTAGTGTATGGTAACGGAGAACTCCAGGTGGAGTCCTTTACCGATTCCAGCTTCCAAAGTGATAAGGACGACTCTAAGTCGCACTCAGGATTTGTCTTTACCCTCAATGGAGGGGCGATATGTTGGAAGAGTTCCAAACAGGATACCGTTGCAGACTCGACGACGGAGGCTGAATACATCGCTGCCAACGATGCTGCCAAAGAGGCTGTCTGGATAAAAAAGTTCATTAGTGAACTTGGTGTGGTTCCATCCAATGAGCATCCAATACTTCTGTATTGTGATAACAATGGAGCTGTGGCTTTGGCCAAGGAACCCAGGTCCCATCAAAAGTCCAGACATATTCTGAGGCGGTATCACCTGATCAGGGAGATAGTTGATCGCCGGGAGATCGAGGTCAGGAGAGTAGATACAAAGGACAACACTGCGGATCCACTCACAAAGGCCATTCCCCAGATACATTTTGAGAGATTATTCGGGATGCTAGTGTTAGTGTATATGCCCAAGAGGCCATTACTGTATCATACTAGTTTGCATATTACTTGATGTAAGCTTGGGATATTCACAGTTGTATAGACAATCTTGCTCGAAATGGTAGTATGCTACTTGGTTTGTTTCTACTTTAATGTGTGCATGTGTTTCTTTTAGCATATCGCCTATACACATTAGTGGAGCCCTTAGGATCTTTGCTTGATTACCAGCATTGTGATGGCAGCCACACTAGTGGGGGCTGGGTAATCTACAAGCACATCCTTATAAAGGTCCCTAGTCGTTGGATTATCGAGACGGGGCATCGATACTCCGGAGTAGACTAGCGCATGCGCTTCTTATCCCAGCAGGGGAGATGGTCTGTCCCACAGCCATTAGTACGTCGTACTTGAGATAGTATGCGGGTGCTCGTTAGGTTACGAGTACACTGGACAGGACTCGTCGGGAACTGTTGGTTGGTACTATACCTATCGTCAGTTATCAGTTCCCAGGTGACATGAGTACAGCTTAGTCCGCTGATTTGACACCGTCACTTCGATTCGAGTGTGTTCCCACTGTTCTTTGATTACTACCTTACCACGGCTCAAAGGAGTCATGCAAACAGGTAGTAGTTGGGTGCAGTCCCGAAGTACTTGGAGGCAGTGACGGTTAGACAGGATTCGTCTCTCCCGGTATTGGGGGTTGATATCACGCTGTTTCTAGGAGAGCCATTACACAAAGTCCCTGACCAGGGCAAGCGAGATATACTGGTAGGTTTTCCAGTGTTATCTCAGGGTGTTCTGGGCTACACTCCAACACGACTTGTACCGCTATTAGGGGACTGACGTTTACCTCCCCCCTAGGCCCGCCATGCGATATTCTCAGACGAACAGACCGGACTGTACGGAGATTGTCACATTCAAGCTCAGTAGGAGTTCAGATGGGTTTACCTCATCGGCCTTCTTATCGACATCTACCTGGGGACCGTTACGTACAGCTAGTGGCGCTTGCGGTCTGTAGTTAAACCCACTGCCAGCGTAGTGTCGAGTCTTTAGAGTCCCACACAGAGAGTTTCCTTGCACTGGGCAAACGGTGTAGAGGCCGTATGGTTTTACGGCAAGGCTACGATCACTTACGTACACTTGTGCGCGTATGCTATTCGGGCAGACAATACTAGTGGGCTTTGGTTTAAGCCGGATCCTAGTATTGTATGGATGGATTAGTTTTGTCTTCTGTGCATTCGCATTCTACAGAATGCAAATGCGGGTGTGTATGCACAGTTGTGAGGAGCGAAGAAGAAGGAGGTGCCTCATTAGGGTTTTGACAGTTGGTTCGGTCAAAACCATTATGAGGCGGGGACATTATTTACTAATCTTTTTAATGATAATTATGTTATGGCTAATTGCTTTGACCATTTGACTATACTTGACTTTGTTGATAATTTGACCATAGTTGACTAGGATCTTTCATGTGAGATCTAGAGTCTTCTTTTTGGTTTGATTTTATTTTTGTGATGATAATGGTCAAATCAAGGTAGCCATCAATTTTATCATGAAGAGATTAGTAATGATAATGTTTATGGTTCATTATTCTCTTCTCATTCTCTCTCTTGAGATGAGAAGCTCCATGGTTGCTTCTTCTTCTTCATCCTCTAGATTTTTTCTTTGATCTCATGTGTTGACAAAATAAGGATCTAAATTGACAAACAAATCCATCTTCTTCTTCTACACCACCTAGGACATCAAGCATAGCACACTTGTTGCCCTAGTTACCTCGGCTTAAGGTGGAGCTCGGAACACAAACTCTCGGGTGGATCGTCTTCGACTCTAGGAGGCCGTGGAGGTGACCAAGATCCGGATCGATCCTTAGAGCTAGCATGGAAGAGGAGGAAAGCGGAAAGAAGACCCGAAGGACTTGGTTCGTGACGTATAATCTCTTGAGCATAGTAGATAGAACCTCTAGTTAGTTTGCTAGGTTTTGTTTAGCAAAGATCCTCTTTTTCTAGTCCATGTTGCCTTGAGATAAAAAATTGTTTTTTACCTATCCGCCTCCCCGTAAGCACCGGGGTGGGCAACGTGGACTTACAGCTAGGTATGAGATACTACAGCAGCTGGCCTTAGTGCAAGTGGGAGATTGTTAGTTATGTATATGCCCTAGAGGCCATTGTTGTACATACGATGTATATTATAATGGAGGCTTGGATATATAGAGAGGACTTTCTTGCTCGTCATGATAGTATGCTATTTGGTTTTCCTTTATCTTAACATGTTGACTTATATTAGTTTACTGTCTTACTCTCACATGTTGATAAAGCCCATAGGATCTGTGCTCGACTACTGGGACTATGATGAGATCATACCAGTGGGGCCACGGTAGTCGATGAGTACATCCTATAACTGTTCCTAGTCGAGGGTGTGTCGAGACAGGGCATCGATACACCAGAGTAGACTGACATATACGCATCTACTCTAGGATGGTGTACGGGTGCTCAGTGGAGACTGGGTACACTGGACGGACTCGCCGAGAACTCCCAGATGGTGATATACCTCATGTCAGATGGCAGTTCTCCGGTGACGCTGGTACAGGGTAGTGTGTAGACCCGAGAACGTCATAGAGTCTTGTGTGATTCCCACTTTTCTTTGATTTCCACCTTACCACGTCCAAGAGGGCGTGCAAAATGGTGGCTTTTGGGTGCAGTCCCGAATCGCATGGAGGCAATGAGCGATAGGAGGGGATTCGTCTCTCCTGGTATAGGGAGTTGATGTTGTGCTGTGTTCGATTGGCTATAACTAGAAGTCCTTGGACAGGGCTGATATAGAGATTTACTGGTAAGTGTTACTAGTAGTTTCTCGACCCGTTATGAGCCTCACATCGACACGACTTATCGGTTGCTGGGGTCTGACGTATACCACCCCTAGACTTGATATGCGACATATCAGACGAAGAGACCGGACTGTACGGGAGTGTTACTGATTGGATTCATAGGAGAATGTATAGGCTTGTTTGTTGATCTTCTGATCGCTCAATACCTGGGTGGCTGTTACGTTTAGCGGACCGCTTGCAGCTTATGGGTGTTTGATATGATCATCACCTACTACCGGCGTATTGACGTTTCTTTAGAGTCTTACACAGAGGTTTCTTGACTCAGGCAAAACGGAATAGGGGCACATATGTGATATGTGCATGACCGAGGATAATGCGATATGAGATACTGTATTATATTCTCGCGATATTTTGATATGAGCCGAGTCATCGGATCAAGTGTTGATTCGATGAATCGGTACATGATATATTAGTCGGTTATATTCGATATAGCCGGATTGTTGGATCAATTGTTGATTCGATAATTTAATGTATAATAATATATATGATATATTGCATTACATTATCTAATATTGGCTCTCTTTATTGATTCACTTTCTCACCGGATAATACATTGATATATATGCGATATATGTTAATCGTATTATTTCTTTTTTTACAAATATATATTATATATGTGATATATAATATTGTAACATGATATGATTACTAATGCAACATGTTTAGTGGAGATTAAACAAGGTTAGGTTTTGATTTGGGTTAGTTCTTTCTTGATGTTTCTGGAAGGTTTTCTTTTGTTTTGAACTAAGATATTATGGTTGATATTTTTAGTGACTCATTCTTAACCCAACCCAAACCCTTAGCCCTAGTTAAATCTCTACATGAGTTAGCCTTGTCATAGTTAACCATGGTTGCATTGGTAATAAAATATCTTTTCATTATTCATCACAAAAAGATTTTAATTCATTCTTCTTCTTCTTCTTCTTCTTCTTCTTCTTCCTTAAGCTTTGAGAAAGCTTTCTAGGTTTTGATTTTGTGATGATTAAGAGTGAGAATTTGATATAAAAAGAAAGCACAAATACTACTTCAGCATCCTCATCTAATCTAGCCAATTAGATTAGAGTGTTCACTTCATTAGAGAGAGAGAGCTTGAGTTATAGAAACTTCGAGGTAGATCATCGGAGAAAAGGAAGACTACAAGCTAGCATGGATTATTCGGGTTGTGGAGCCTCTCTTGAGTCCGGGAGATCATGGATCGCCGCGAAGGGACTTCTACTCGGAGCTTATGAAGCGAAGGAGCGGACTACAAAGGTTGTAATCCCTCACTCTTAGTTGTAAAGATGTTTATTTGCATGTTAAACCCTAATTATCTATCAAAGATCCCGGCTTTGGGTTGTTCGGCACGTCTAAAATTTTATTCGGGCATGGTTGATGCCTTATTAACCCTTGTAAATGTGCCTAAGAACCCTACATGTAGGCCTCTAAAGACTCGTCAATACGCTAGCTGTAACATTTCGGAAATATAAATATTATTTTTGGAAATTTAATATTAAAATAATATATTTCGCGAAAACTATTTGATTTTCGAATAGGGATTTTTCGTAAAGTGGTATAGGTATATACCAATATTTGGAAATTAATCGGAGATTAAAATGATTTATTTTATTATAATGATATTTATTGGATTTTTGGCAAAATCCATATTTTTCACATTTTCCATGACTTGTGCTTGTGGTGTTTGTGCACATTGTTATTTTGTTTGTGACTTGTGCATTTGTGTGTGTGATTTGTGAGAAAGAGAGAAAATCAAAAAAAAAAAAAAAAAGGAAAGAAGAAAGAATGAGTTTGAGTTGTGTGTGAAAAGGAGTTAATGGTTTTGAAACAAAAATTTGATATTTTGTGAGAGGTGAGTGTAGGGGAAAGATATTTAGTGTGAGAGACTGAGGCTAAGAGAAGGGAAGTGAGTGTGGCTGCCCCATTTACTTCCTCCTCCATTATTATCTTCATCTTCTTCTTATTCTCCAATCCCTCACTACCTCAATACACCATCTCCAATTCCTTCACAAAACCTTATGCACCTTTCACATAAAACATGCACACACCAATTCTAAACCCTTAGAACCAATCAATTTCGGATTTTGATGACATGGGCAACTCAAGAAGTTTCTTGTGTTGAAATTGAGGTAATCTATTCAATTTAGTTTAGAGTTTACGTTAAATATCGTATTTTTAGTTAGAATTCGAGTTAATTAGGTTTGTGATTTTATGTCACGACCCGAAAAGTATGAAGCGTGACCGGCACTTAAATTACGAAACGTCTCGAGGTGTACGTAATCTAAGTAAGCTAAAACTCAGAAATCAAAACAAAATAAAGCAGTAGAGTGATGGAAAACCAATTTATCGAAAGAGATTTTAATCAAATAAGTCACATCAAGCTTTTTAAAAGCAGCATCCATTTTTCCGAAAATTTCGGCAGAGTCTCCTTTGTAAATATTGACCCCAAACGGGTACAAAACGAGAATACATGTACAACATGAAATAAGGCATCCCCAAGCGGGAGCTAGCTCTTCGCCAAAGGTGGACTCAAAATCACACGCAATATATATATCATCCCCGTGCAAATAAGCATATAAAGGCACGAAGTAAGAAAGCATCATGTCGGCTCATGTGATCTCGACCCCAGAGAAATAACAAAAAAGTACAAGTCTCACTGTCTCATATCTAAGTCGCTAATACAATAATACAAGTGGTAGATACGGTAGATGGAGTACATTAGATACAATACTGATACAAGGTGGAAACACAATAACCTCGCAACCCACCTACGAACAATGCTGCGAGTCCAAGCAAAAGGAGTAAAAGAGGAGGCGCGCCCGCCGCTACTGTGCTGACGGGTCGGACCTGCAAAACACTGTGGCATGACGGGGGTGAGTTGTCAACTCGTGAGTAATAAGTAATATCTAATAAGGCTATCGTAAGTATGTACACAATGATGTCACAGCCTACATATACTAATATGATGCGCTATAATAATATGTATGCAACATGAATGCAATAAACAGCACGAGATTTGAATATGATTAACATGGGAAATCTGTATTCCTATCTTATTAAACTTCTGTAATTTAGCTGTAGTTTCATCAATGAAATCAATATAAATCTGTGTCAAGCATTGACACCAAATATGAATATCTCAATTATCCCGGGCTCCGGCAATCCAGACTGGCCTGTAAATCTGATCTCGGGCTCCGGCAATCCGGACTGACCTAAATCCTCATAACTCAAGACTATGTCGGTATCCTCCGGATATCCACCGCGTCACAAATAACCGGTCAGTAGTGCTCTCCTGCCGGGCTCAACGCCATCATCTGCGACCATCTTGCCCCAAGGTAACGTACCGGTTCCACCAAGCACCCACAGACGGTTCCTCCTCCTCCTCCTCTTCGAATCGGGTGTATGATACCGCTCAAGAACCGAGAAATCTCACGGTGGACGATATATATATATACATCAATCACAAGAAAACCGCAACTTACATTTTAAAAATTGTAATACGTTCTTAAATCCTTGCGGTTTCTCCAAATCCATAAATCTCATAAATACAGAAATTCTCGAGAAAATCATAATACATGAATGTCTATGATATTAACAATATGAAGTGCGATGCGGAACTAGAAAACTATGCATGAACAATGATGCAATAAGATATGTGCATATGACTAGTAATCCTACGTATCCATCTTGAAGAATTAAATATATCAAATGCAGGTTTATTAATCATAATTGGCGCAATTGATAATATCCGGATTTAAACAAGTTATAAAGTGTTCGTGGCATAGAAATTACCAAGGCGTGTGTGTCCCCATGAATAGTGCCCATGCAGCATAAACCAATGGTAATAGTGCGAGTCTCCTATGAGGTACTACCATAGTGTGTGTGTGTGTGTGTGTGTGTGTGTGTGTGTGTGTGTATGATAAGTGATGCAATGCAACATGATGATTAACTAGGAACTGCGCATAAGTGTAAGTACTAAACGAAATTCTAACTATCGGACATCTTACGCCATCTAAACGATTTTCTCCGTAGATGTGTACATCTACTTACCGGAACGCCTCCGCTAGTCTGATCCAATCGCCGCCTTTCCTTTCCGCGCCGCGTCCGATGTCTCCGTGACCGATCCTAGAATTACACAAAGCAACACACATAAGCTAATATCCTGCAAAACGTGATATCAAGACCATACGAGAAACTAGTGTCGCAAGCTAAACGCGTGTGCACTCGAAACACCAAAACGTGTGTGCTAACGTTTGAAAACACCCCGACATGCTGGAAACACAGCAAACACCAAACCCAAACTCAGAACGTACGTGTCGTGCAAGTGTAAAAGTAATAAAAATAAGGTAATTGGTCCCAGATTTTAATACGAGTGGAACTAGGAAAAGTTGCATACATTAAAGACCTTAAATATACAACAGACACCCACAACCAAAACCCCGACACCCAGGTCCCTACTCTGGCCACAATTTGCGGCCAGAACCCTTAAATTTGCGGCCTTAGAGGGGAAAGGGGGTCTCGTGCTTCGGGTGTGTGATCCTAGTCCAGTAACTATACTCCAGTAATTGCAACTTTTTCCTAAAACATCAGGTTTAAAAGAAGATCTCCAAAAGGAAGTAATTGTCAATTAAACTCTAATTAAACACTAATTTAATACAAATATGGTGTTTTAGTGAAATCTGGTGAAAAAACTTAGATTAATTAACACTAACAACACTTAATTAAGCTACTCAAGCCATAAAAACCCTAACTTGCCCTAATCTCCACTTAAACCACATAATTAGCACTAAATCCCACTTAAAACTACTTTAAGCTAAATAAACTAAAATTTTAGCAAAAAGGTAATTATGGTAAGCTTTATACCTCAAGTTGGTCTTAGGAGGGTTCAAACTTGCTGACCTTGCCTTCAAAAGCAAGGACTTGCCTCAAAAACCAACAAGGAATTGTTTTAAAGTGTTTAACATGAGATTTTGTGATGAAATGAGAGATTTTTGATGGATATTGGAGGCTTAGAATGAAGAGAAGAAGAAGAAGAAATGAAAGGGAGGGCTGCTGCTGGAGCTGCTGCAGGCTTGAGGGGGGAGTGAGGGGGAAAGAGTGAGTGAGTGTCAAAAGTCAAGCCCCCCATGCTTATTTAATGCCCCATGCCTCTCATTTTCATTTCTTTTATATTTTCTTTAAATAGTTTTAGTTTTAAAAAGGAATTAGAGAACCAAGAGGGAAATTAAAATGAAGACATGTTACAATATTAACCTAGGGTAATTTATTGGATTGTGCATGCTAAACTAAAATTTTAGCTTAGAAAAAAATAATAGTTAGAAAAATTTAGACAAATATGTGAACAATAAATTAAATGTTAATTAATAAAACACAATTATATATATATATATATATATATATATATATATATATATAATTACATATTTTCACAATTTAAAAAAAATAGATTTATTCTAGTCTATGTGGAAATAGCTATTAACGAGTTTTTATGAAAAACATGCATTATTGCTAATTAACACGAAAATAACCTAAATGAATTTTCAAGAAGTTAAATTTTAGAAAATTGAATGTTGCTGTTAAGTGGCCAATTGGGGTTTAGTTAGTGTTTACAGGACCTTAGGGATTGATATCACGGCATGGAATGGACTTTAGAACCCAAAATACGAAGTTTGAATTTTTCCGTGTCGGTTTTGTGAAACTTTATAGCCTACAGGTAATCTGGAGCTATCTGGGATTTTTCCAAGAAAATCAAACAAGAGCTTTAACCTAGATAGACTACTAGAAGATCACCACATGAAGATGAACCCAAATAGCCTTTGCTAGGCCGGCGAGCTCGGACATCATAGTGATGTCGTCGGATTTGTGTTGGGCATTGGTGATGAATTTTTTCCTGTAGCTCCCTTACGCTATAACCTATCCTCAATACTTGCTTGTTTAGTCCAATTTGACTTAAGGAGAAATCTGGGAGTGGTTTCTCATGTGGCTGCTTATTGTTTTAAAGACATTGAAGTTTGGTTTTTGAAATTGATTCGGTTTGCGTCGTTAGATGTTTGTACGTCAACGACGAGGGTAATTTGGTTGGTTTGGTATGCTAGGATATAGGTTCTAACCTATAAGAAATCCATATGCCGTATCGGTTTTCGGATATTGATTTATGTTTGCATTGCGATTGTATTGATTACAGGTACGTCGCGTGGACTTCCGAGATGAAGAAGCGCTTCGGCTTCGGCTAAGCAAGGAGAATTGCTGGTGAGTAGATTTATATCTACGGGGGAAGTTGAGTGGATGGCGTATAGCACCCCCACAATTATAAAAGAAAATCGATATACATATTCTAGTTGTAGAAACCTAAGTAAGAGATATTGGATATGATCAAGAATTGATAAGGATATGATATGAGATCGAGATCGATGCGACTCGAGAGTTTATGATATGACGTATATGTAAGGTATCAATACGAGATTGATATGATGATTAGAGATATATGTGAATGATATATCTATACTTTTGAGTACAATGAGTGATGTGACGTACGAGACTTTAGATCCGTACTCTCTTTGTTATATAGGATGATAGATTTCCTATCCTGTTTGTTGTTACTATACGATGAATTACCGTACGAGATATATTGTATAGGATGATAGATTCCCTATTCAGTTAATGTCACCGTATGACGGATTGCCATACAAGATGTGTTTTTCCGGATGATTGATCTGTGATTATGATCTGAGAATGATGACCGAGGATTGTTGTCATATCAGATGTTATGATGCGTGATCGCCAATGTAAAGACACCACCTAAACCATACTTAATTCCAGAACTGACGAATCATATGCATCTTTTAAATGGAAACCTCAAGGGACGTTACGGATTTTCATATGATATTCTTTTCTTAAAACACCGTAGTCCCCACTTTCAAAACTACGATTCGTATCCTTAAGTGACCGTATAGTTCATAAGTAGATCGATAGACTCTTTGATTGTTTATGTTATGTAGGATATTGCCCCTAGTGATGTATACACCTCGTTCCAGTATTTAATGTTATATGATATCATTTGCTAGTACACCTGCACCATTACCATTGATGCGCATGTTACACTTACACAGATTTGCCGGCTCACACACATTCTTCATCGGTAATTTCTATGTCACTTACACTGTAGAACTGCCACATCATAATATTATTCTTAACTGTGTAGTATATTCATTGTTCTGTATCATCACTTGACATGCTTGCATGATATACCGATATGCTCATATTATTACTTTATCTTGCATATAGTGTACTTTATGGTTATATGCTTGCATGATATACCGATATGCTCATATTATTACTCTATGTTGCATACAGTGTATTTTATGGTTATATGCATTGAGATGCAGTTTTCATGAGATTTCTGGATTTAAGAACCGTAGTTATAATTCGAATGAAATGATGTATTGTTTTAAAAACCTGGTTTCTCATGATATGATATTTCGATGCGTCCACCATGAGTTTTCTCGGTTCTGAGATTGGTTTTAAAGACCCGATTCGAGGAGATGGATGATCCATTTGCGGGTACATGGTGGACCCGGTATGGTACCCCGGGGCAAGAAATGTTTGTCGTGGAGTAGCCGATGAGCCTGGCAGAGGGAAAACTACTTACCAGTGATTGTATAGAACTCGGCGGATATCTGGAGGATACCGAACGGAGTTATGAGATGGATATGAGGGTTGATCTGAGTATGCGGCGCCTGAGATGAGATATGTATATGCGGCGCCTGAGATGAGATATGTATATGAGGGCCGATCTGAGGATGCGGTGCCTGAGGTATGAGGATTTACGTGTCGATACTGGACACGGGTTTTCATGATGTTTCAAGTGTCGGTGTTAGACACTCAGGTTCCATGATTTTGATGTGTCGTCGATAGACACACGTGGTTGATATCTTCATACATACATACATATATACTATGTTTTCATGATATTTCGAGTGTCGATGTTTTACACTCATGTTCCATGATATTGAGTTGTGTCATTGATGGACACGTGGATGTTATTCACATATATACAGGCATATGATGTCGGATGTTTATTTATATATGCTATGGGCATTGACTTGATTGTTGACATATATGCATTTGTGGTCACCCTAGATATCATAGTATTATCTTCAGGATATAGTGACCTAGGAAATCGTTATTTTATTCGATTTCTGCTTGCTGATATTTTCTACTCACGAGTTGGAAACTCACCCCCGTTGTGCCACAGTTCTTGCAGGTTTGACTGCTTGGGATCAGTTATGGTATTGCTGGCACACAGCTTCATCCACGGTGTTTGCTTTGGTAGGTGGGACACATGTTGGATCGTGCCCACTCTCGTATTGTTATATTCTATTGTATTTAGATAAACTCCATCACATCATATCACATCAGATCACATCAGGACTAGAAATTGTATATTGGTAAACCTAGTCAGACTTGGATATTGTGCGAGACTTAGAGCGATGGGTTTATTTGATCGCTTTTCTTGAGTTGATGTCTTGCTTCTTATTTGTTCTTTCTGGGTTGGTCTTCACCGTTGGGCGTCATATATGTATTACTTTCATGGTTGTGTTTCCGCCAGTTGGCGAAGAACTAACTCCCGCTTGGGGATGCCTATATATTGTTGTACACTAGGTTTTTGGATCAAAATATACAAGGGAGGTGCTGTCTGAATTTTTGAAAGACAAAAAATAATTATTATACCTTATTTCAAAACTGCACTCCACTATAAAAAGAAGGTTTAGATTTTCTAGGCTTCGGCTTACTTAATTACGTTACGCCTTTTAACGTTGCGTGATTTAAGTGCCGGTCATGAACTAAATTTTGGGTCGTGACACTAGCAGTGGGTTTAACCACAAGCACGTCAGTGGCACTAGCTGTATGTAATGGCTACCCAGGTATTGAGCGAAAGGAAGGCCGACAAGCAAACTCATCCGAACCCCCTACTGAGCCTATCCGTGACAATATCCGTAAAGTCCGGTCTCTTCTTCTAAGAGTATCACATATCGATTCTAGAGGGTGATTTAAGTCAGACACTTAATAACGCGATATTTTTGTAAGTCCACGTTACCCATCCCGGTGCTTACGGGGAAGCGGAATAGGTAAAAAACAGTTTTTTAACACAAGGTAATATGGACTAAAACTAGAGGATCTTTGCTAAACAAAAACTAACAAACTAACTACAAGTTTAGCTATTCGGTTAGAAGGTTATACCTAGGTCTTGAACTCCTTCTCTTCTTTTTGTGGTCCTCCTTCTTGCTTGCTCCTTGGAGTGGTGTAGACGGCTCCTCCTCTTCGTCTTCTCTTTGCCGAAGAAAGATCTACCCGAAGGCCTCTACCTTGAGCTCCTACCTCAACCAAGAGGTCACTAGAGTGCTTGGCTTACTAAACCTAGAACCCTAGAATGAGTATAGAGAAGTTTTGATGGTTTTATCTCATAAGCTTATGGTTCTCAACACTTGAGAGGTGAGAGCTTTGAAAGAGGAAGAGGAAGAACTAAAACATGAGAGAGAAAGAGCAAGAGAGAATGAGGATCAATTTACAACCATACTCTCATATGAGAGAATATGAAATAATAATAATAATTAAAAGAAATTGTGATGGTTAGTTTTGAATGACCATAATCATTTCACATTAAATGAAATTTGCAGGAATCCAGAAGCATCTTTCAAATGAAATGATGATGGTCAAAATGTCAACAAAAGTCAACTGGTCAACCAAAGTCAAAAGGTCAACAAAAGTCAAATGGTCAACCTAACCATGGCACAATTATCCTTAATTAATATCATTAATCATATCTCTCATTCTCATTAGGGTTTGGAAAAAGTCAACTGTCAACAACCCTAATGAGAATCCTTTGCCTCTGTCAACCGTGCATACACATCCGCATCCGTGTTCCGAGGAACACGAATACAATGAGACAAAACCAATCCCAAACCAAATACTAGGATCTGGCTTAAACCAAAGCCCGCTAGTAATAACTGGCCGGACACCAAACGTGCACAAGTGCGCGGATGTGAACGAACCCCGTCGCAAAACCATGCGACCTCTACTCTGTTTTGCCCAAAGGCGAATAACCCTCTGTGTGGGACTCTAAAGACTCGACACTTACGCTGGCAGTGGGTTTAACCACAGGCCACAAGCGGTACTAGCTGTACGTAACAGTCCCCAGGTAGATGCCAATAAGAAGACTGATGAGGTGAACCCATCCGAACTCCTACTGAGCCTGAATGTGACAATCTCCGTACAGTCCGGTCTGTTCGTCTGAGAGTATCGCATGGCTGGCCTAGGGGCGGTATACGTTAGTCCCCTAATACCGCTACAAGTCGTGTGGGAGTGTAGCCCAAAACACCCTGAGATAACACTGGAAACGCTACCAGTATATCTTGCTTGCCCTGGCCAGGGACTTTGTGTAATGGCTCTCCTAGACACAGTGTGATATCAACCCCCAATACCGAGAGAGACGAATCCTGTCTAACCGTCACTGCCTCCAAGTGCTTCGGGACTGCACCCAACTGCTACCTGTTTGCACGACTCATTTGAGCCGTGGTAGGGTAGCAATCTAAGAACAGTGGGAACACACTCAAGGCGAAGTGACAGTGTCAAGTTAGCGGACTAAGCTGTACTCATGTCACCTGGGAACTGATAACTGACGATAGGCATAGTACCAACCAACAGTTCCCAGCGAGTCCTGTCCAGTATGCTCGTAACCTAACGAGCACCTGCATACTATCTCCAGTACGACGTACTGATTGCTGTGGGACATACCATCTCCCCTCCTGGGATGAGAAGCGTATACACTAGTCTACTCTGGAGTATTGATGCCCTGTCTCAATAATCCTACGACTAGGGACCTGTATAAGGATGTGCTTGTAGATTACCCAGCCTCCACTAGTGTGACTGCCATCACAACGCTGGTAATTCAAGCAATGATCCTAAGGGCTCCACTAATGTGTAAAGGCGATATGCTAAAAGAAACGCATGCACACATTAAAGCAGAAACAAACCAAGTAGCATATTACCATTTTGAGCAAGATTGTCTATACAACTGTGAATATCCCAAGCTTCCATTAAGTAATATACAAACTAGTATGATACAGTAATGGCCTCTAGGGCATATACACTAACAATCTCCCACTTGCACTAAGGCCATGTACTGGCGTATCGAAGACCTATCATCTCGATCAGCCGCTCGAACTGAGTCTGGGGTATGGCCTTCGTGAATGGATCTGCAGTGTTATCTTCTGTAGCAACCCCCCGAACCTCGATCTCCCGGCGATCTACGATCTCCCTGATCAGGTGATACCGCCTCAAGATGTGTCTGGACTTCTGATGGGACTTGGGTTCCTTCGCTAAAGCTATAGCCCCGTTGTTGTCACAATACAGAGGTATTGGATCAACAATGGACGGAACCACCAGAAGTTCTGTCAAGAACTTCCTCATCCAGACGACTTTTTTTGCGGCATCAGATGCAGTGATATATTCCGCTTCCATTGTCGAGTCAGCAACGGTGTCTTGTTTGGAACTCTTCCAACACACCGTCCCTCCATTGAGGGTAAAGACATAGCCCGACATGGATTTGGAGTCATCCTTGTCACTCTGGAAGCTGGAGTCAGCAAAGGCCTCCATCTGGAAGTCTTTTCCGCCGTAAACCAAAAACATATCCTTAGTCCTTCTCAGGTACTTCAAAATGTTCTTTACCGCTATCCGGTGCTTCTCCTTAGGGTTTGACTGATACCGGCTTACCACACTCAGTGCATAAGCTACATCTGGTTTGGTACACAACATTGCATACATTATAGAGCCTACCGCAGAGGCGTAGGGTATAATAGACATGCGATCCCTTTCCAAATCAGTCTTGGGAGACATCTCATTGGAGAGGGTGATCCCGTAACAAGCTGGTAAATTACCGCGCTTGGAATCTTCCATACTGAATCTTTTCAGTATGGTGTCAATGTACCTGGACTGCGAAAGTCCTAATATCCTCTTGGACCTATCACGATGGATCCGGATCCCTAGAATGTAAGAGGCATCACCCAGGTCTTTCATGGAGAACCTGTGTGACAAGAACCCTTTGACAGATTGTAGCATAGGAATGTCATTTCCTATCAAGAGAATGTCATCCACGTATAAAACGACGAATATGACAGTTCGTGCTACAATTTTACTATAAATGCATGGTTCATCTGGATTTTTGATAAAGCCAAATTCTTTGACCGTCTCATCAAAACAGATGTTCCAACTCCGCGATGCCTGCTTCAGTCCATAAATGGACTTAAGCAACTTGCACACCTTAACGCTGCTCCCACTCTGAATGAAACCCTATGGCTGGTCCATATAGACACACCCCTCTAAATTTCCATTTAGAGAAGCAGTCTTTGCGTCCATCTGCCAAATCTCATAATCTTGGAAGGCAGCAATTGCAAGAAGGATCCGAATGGATTTGAGCATAGCCACTGGAGAAAAGGTTTCGTCATAGCCCAAACCAAGTCTTTGACGAAAACCCTTTGCAACAAGTCTAGCCTTATAGTTCTCAACCTGTCCATCTACACCAATCTTCCTTTTGAAGATCCATTTGCAGCCTACGGGTTTTACCCCTTCTGGAGCAACGTGCAAAGTCCATAATTTGTTGGTGTATATGGACTCCATTTCGGTCCGCATTGCATCCAGCCATTTTACGGAGTCAGTGCTCTGAATGGCCTTCTGGAAGCTAGTCGGCTCATCATTATCAATGATGCAATCCTCTCTATCCCCGTCTATGAGAAAAACGTAGTATCTCTCAGGCGGATGAGACCGCCTACTACTCGTGCGGAGCGGTGCAGGAATGTCCTGTTCTTTCGAACCTTCTGGTTCTACTAAGCTTTCAGTTATAGATTGTGGTTCTGGAATTTCTTCGAGTTCAATTGCGCTCCCACTTATCTGATTTTCCAAAAATTCAGTTTCCAAGAAGCAGGCATGACAAGAAACAAAAACCTTTTGTTCCTCTACGTAATAGAAGAAATTTCCCTTGGAGTTCTTTGGATATCCCACAAACTTGCACTATACTGAGCGTGCCTCGAGTTTGTCTGCATGCTGCTTTTTGACAAAAGCTGGACATCCCCATGTCTTAATGTGTTTAAGATAGGGTTTCTTCCCACTCCACATCTGATATGGTGTGGTAGGCACTGTCTTAGTTGGAACTCGGTTCAAAAGATATGCAGCTGATTCTAGTGCATATCCTCAGAAAGATCGCGGCAACTCAGCGTTACTCATCATGGAACGTACCATATCCAATAGGGTTCGGTTCCGTCTTTCCGATACACCATTATGTTTTGGGGTGTATGGAGGAGTAAGTTGAGAGAGAATTCCGTTCTCTTTTAGGTAACCCAGGAACTCGGCACTCAAGTATTCACCACCTCGATCAGATCTCAGTGTCTTGATACTTTTGCCGTTTTGTTTTTCTACTTCATTCTTGTATTCCTGGAATTTTTCGAAGGCTTTAGATTTATGTTTCATTAATAAGACATATCCGTACCTTGAAAAATCATCCATAAAAGTAATGAAGTAAGAATAACCACTTCACGCATGTGTAGACATTGGACCACATACATCACTGTGTACGAGTCCTAAGAGCTCGCTCGCTCTTACTCCGTGTCCAGTGAATGGAGTCTTTGTCATCTTTCCTTTGAGACATGATTGACAAGTTGCATATGATTGATATTCGAACGGATCGAAATATCCTTCTTTATGCAACTTAGTTAACCTTGTCTCATTGATGTGACCCAGTCTACAATGCCATAAGAAAGCATGATTTATTTCTGGAGACTTTCTTTTGTGTATTCTGGACATTGAAAATCAGTGGTTGGTTCAATACGTATATACCGTTGCTTAATGTACCCAGCCCAATCAGAACATGATTAAGGTAAATGTTTACAACATTGCTTACAAATGCAAAATCATAACCTTCTTTAGACATTAAAGATACAGATATGATATTACAAGTTGCACCGGGTACCAAATAACAGTCACGCAAAACCAAAACATGTCCATCGGACAATCCCAAGTGATAGTCCCCCACGGACTCAGCATCCATGCCAGCTCCGTTTGCAACTCTGAGGGTCATATCACCTGCCTTCAAAACCCTATGCTTTCTCAGTGCCTGCAAAGAATTATAGATATGAGATCCTGATCGGGTATCCAATACCCAGGAAGTAGAGTTTATTGATAGACAGTTTTCAATAACATACACACCTGAATCCGAAGCCACAACTTGCTTCGGGTCCTGGTTCTTGGCCTTCCAAGCCCTGCAATCTTTCTTCTAGTGTCCTTTCTTATGACAATAAAAGCACTCTTCCTTCCCCACAAGCTGTCCCGCAACCTTTGCTACCTTTGCCTTTCCTTTGGCTTCCACTTTACTAACAGCGCCCTTTGGTTTGGTGGGGGCCTACTTCTTCTTTCCTTTGGCTTTCGCCTTGGACCTAGAAGAGGAAGCTCCTCCAACAAACAAAGTGGATGTTTCCCTTACTTTCTGTAGGGTGCCCTCTGCACTCCTCAACATGTTTAGGAGTTCCGGAAGTTCAACTTCCTTTCCTTACATGTTGAAGTTCAGGATAAACTGGGTGTAGGGTTGCTAGGCACACGCACAAGGGTCTATGAGGCATCAAGCATGCCCGATTTAAAATTTAGCCGTGCCGAACAACCCAAAGCCGGATCTTTAAACTAGAGATTAGGGAAAAACAAGCATGTTAAACATTTTAACACTAAGTGAGAGGGATTACAACCTTTGTAGATCCGGTCCGTCACTTCTTAAGCTCCGTGTTGAGGTCCCTTCGCTGCGATCATCGTGTTCCGGACTCTCGAGAGGCTCCACGAAGAGAAAGATGTAAGCTTGCTTCCGATCTTTGATAACAAAGATGATCTACCTTGAAGTTTCATTAACACAAGCTCTCACTCACTAAATGAAGTGAACACCCTCATCTAAATGGCAAGGGTAGATGAGGATGATGAAGTGCGATTTTTTCTCTCATTTGTTTTCTTATTCTCACTCATTTTTCATTACAAAATCAAAAGCAAGAAAGCTTTTTTCATGAAGCTCAAGGAAGAAGATGAATGAATAATGAATAAATCCTTTTGTGATGAATAATGAAAATATTATCATGATGAATAATGCAACCATGGTTGACTAAACCTTTGTAGAGATTTAACTAGGGCTAGGGTTTGGGTTGGGTTAAAGCATGAGTCATTTGAAAATATCTTAGCAAAAACAAAAAGAAACCTTCTAGAAGCATCAAGAAGGAACTAACCCAAAACAAACCTTAACCTTGTTTAATCTCCACTAAACATGTTGCATTAGTTATCATATCATGTTACAATATTACATATCACATATATAATATTTATTGTAACAAAATAAAATAATACAATTAACATATATTGCATATATATCAATGTATTACCCGAGTGAGAAAAAGAATCTTTTAGTGAGCTAATATTAGTTAATGTAATTTAATATATCATATATATTATTATACATTAAACTATCGAATCAACACTTGATCCGACAATCCGGCTATATCGAATATAACCGACTAATATATCATGTACCGATTCATCGAATCAACACCTGATCCGATGACCCGGCTGATATCAAATATCGCGAGAATATAATACGGTATCTCATATCGCATTATCCTCGGTCCTGCACATATCACATATGTGCCCCTACTCCGTTTTGCCTGAGTCAAGAAACCTCTGTGTAGGACTCTAAAGAATCATCAATGCGCCGGCAGTAGGTGATGATCATATCAAACACCCACAAGCTGCAAGCGGTCAGCTAAACGTAACAGCTACCCAGGTATTGAGCGCTCAGAAGATCAACAAGCAAGCCTGTACATTCTCCTACGAATCCAATCAGTAACACTCCCGTACAGTCTGGTCTCGTCATCTGATATGTCGCATATCTCGCCTAGGGGTGGTAAACGTCAGACCCCAGTAGATTGATAAGTCGTGTCGATATGAGGTCTATAACATTTCGAGAAACTATTGATAACACTTACCAGTAAATCTCGGCAACCCTGGCCAGGGATTTCCAGTTATAGCCAATCGAACACAGCACAACATCAACTCCCTATACCGGGAGTGACGAATCCCCTCCTATCGCTCATTGTCTCCATGTAATTCGAGACTGTACCCAAAAGCCACTGTTTTGCACGTCCCATTGGACGTGGTATGATGGAAATCAAAGCACAGTGGGAATCACACAAGATTCTATGACGATCCCGGGTCAACAGACTACTCTGTACCAGTGTCACCGGAGAACTGCCATCTGACGTGAGGTATAATACTATCAGGGAGTTCTCGGCGACTCCGTCCAGTGTACCCAGTCTCTACTGAGCACCCGTACACCATCCTCGATGTCAAACATCGATGGATATGGGATCATCCATCGCCCATCATATGGGTCAAGATGCATATACGCTAGTCTACTCTGGTGCATCGATGCCCTGTCTCGATACACCCTCGACTAGGAACAGTTATAGGATGTACTTCTCGACTACCGTGGCCCCACTAGTATGATCTCATCATAGTCCCAGTAGTCGAGTACATATCCTAAGGGCTTTATCAACATGTAACATAGAGACAATCGGAGTACATGTTAAGATAAAGTACAACCAGATAGCATACTATCATGTCGAGCAAGAAAGTCATCCCTATATATGTCCAAGCATCCATTACAATATACATCGTATGTACAGTAATGGCCTCTACGGCATACATATAACTAACAGTCTCCTACTTGCACTAGGGCCATCTGTTGTGGTATCACATACCCAACAATTAGCTGTAGTTGAAGTATCTCATACTCAACTATCCCATAAAAGTCTCTACTGGGAAAAGGCCTTTGTGAGTGGATCCGCGCCGTTGTCCTCTATGTCTACTCTCCTAACCTCGATCTCCCTGGAGATCAACCATCTCCATGATCAGGTGATACTGCCTAAGAATTATATCTGGATTTCTGATGGGACGGGCGTTCCTTGGCATAAGCCACAACTCCATTGTCACACAATGGTAGAAACGAAATTCATCTCATGAACTTATATATATCCAGACTGCCTCTTTGGTAGCATCCTTGGTAACGATGTATCTTGTCTTTAATCGTCTAGTAAGTTACGGTATCTAGCTTGGAACTTTTCCAACATACCATCCCTCCACTAGGGGTAAAGAAATGCATGCGACTGACATTCAGTCGTCCTTATCACCCTGGAACCTTTCAGTGATTCTCCCCAGGATCAATTGATACCATCTCACTACAACTAGTGAGTATCCTAATATCCAATTAGATCTATCTCATAGATCCAAAACCCAGGATTTAAGAGGTATCACTTTGATCCTATATGGAGAATCTTTGTGATAAGCGGAGATTGACCGAGCGTAGCATAGGAAATCCCTTCCCTATCAAGAGTATGTCATCCATGTACTCTATGAGGATCACCACCATACTCCCTACTACCTTTTGTATATACAAGGTTCATCTACCATTTTGATGAAGTCAAACTCTTTGACTACCACATCAAAACAGATGTTCCAACTCCGCGATGCATGCTTTATCACATAAAACACCTTGCACACATTTCCACTGCTCCCACTGTCTACGAAGCCCTCTGGCTGTGTACTTATAGACGCTCTCTTCCAAATCATCATTTAGAAAAGCAGTCATGACACCCAACCACCAGATATCGTAGTTATGGTATGTAGCAGTGGCAAGTAAGAACTGGATGGACTTAAGCATAGCTTTGAAAGTCTCAACTTTTCCATGTAAACCAAGTAATCTTCTCAAGATATACTTGCTCCTGATGGGGATTTAACCCTTCAGATAAAGCAACCAAAGTCCATACTTTGTTGGTGTATAAGGATTCCATCTCAGATCGCTAAGCATCCAGCCATTCTTACAGAGTCCCACTCCTGATGGCCAGCTCGAAACTAGTTGGGTCATCATCTCATGATGCAATCCTCGCTCCCACTGTCATAGAGAAACCGAAGTATCTCTAAGGTGGGTGAGGAACCCTACTAGATCGGCGGAGAGGCTGAGGTTCGTTGGTTACTATTGAATCCACATTCAAAAGGTATGTAGCTTCTCAAGTGCATAACTCCCAAAAGGAAATAGGAAACTCAGTAGTACTCATCATATAGGGTGCTATTGCTCTGCCCCGATATACCATCGTGCTATGGTGTATACGGAGGAGTAATGCTGAGAGAGAATCTCATTCTCCTTTAGAATAGTCCAGGAATTCCGTGCTCAAGTATTCTCCTCCCTGATCTCATCAAAGGATATAATACTTATACCCGTTTTTGGTTCTCTACTTCTAACTTATATTCTGTGAATATCTCAAAAGGTTCGGACTTATGTTTCAACAGGAACATATGTCTGAATCTTGAGAGATCATCAGAGAATGTAATGAAGTACAAAGAACCAGTCTTGGCATGTGTAGACAGGGGACCTTCATACATCAGCATGTATCAATCCCAAGAGTTCACTAACTTTTTCTCTATTTCCAATAAACAGAGCTGTGGTCATCTTATCTTTGTGACATGACCGGCAAGTTTCACAAGATGTAAATTCAAACAGATTTAAATATGCATCTAAATGTAACTTAGCTAGTCGGGTCGCATTGATATGACCTAGTCTACAATGCCTCAAGAAGGATTCGTTCATTTCTGAACTCTTCCTCTTGTGTGTGTTCTGTATACTAAGAACTGTAGTTTGATTTAGAACGTCAATGCTTTTAGATAACGTGCCTGAACCGATCAACTCTTGATATAGGAAATGTTCAAAACATTATCCATCAATACAAAATTATATCCTTTCTTTCCAAATAAAGAGATTGATATGATATTGTATATCAGGTTCTGTATCTAATAACATTCGTTCAGAATCAATGTATTCTGGTAATACAGGGTGATAGTGACCAACAGACTTGGCTGCAACACTTGTACCGTTTCCATCTCATGAAACTTATCACCCGTTCTCAGTTCTCTATCTATCTGTAGACCATGTAACATATTACATATCTAGGATCCTGATCCGGTATCGAATACCCAGGACGTAAAGGACATTGAGAAACAGTTCTCTGTAATAAACACACCCGAAGAAGATGCATCAGCTTGCACTTTCTTCGTTTGGGCGGCACGGGAATTCTGGTAATCCCCAATTTCCTGCTCTGTATTATAACAATTATAAGTTAGAGCGGGACCAACGTTCCCCAGCTCAGTATAACAAGCGGGCTCGGTCAATATATCCGTATTATTATCTTGATTAAGGCATGATATGGTCGCTACCTGGAGAGAGAGAAGAAAACACTCAGCGTATGCTCTTGCAAGATTAGATTGGTTATCTAATATATCTAATCAGGATGTCTCCCACTATTTTAGTCAAATCTTCCTTTAAACCCTAAAAGGAAAGACTAGCCGGGATTAATTACATGCTACAAGTTCGCCAATGTTTCAGCCAGGCCAGTGCCGGTACTTTAAGGGAGATTCCCCATGCTTTCGCACGAACCTAATTAAAGTAAACCTCGTTTTCCCAGGGGCATAACCCCGTTGACACCTTTCTAGACACCTACTTGATCGGCTAATTGTAATGTGCAAAACTCTCCCAGGAGTAACTCTTACTCGCAGCGGGTATCGGGATCCAACTATCTCATAGAAAGTATGCAATCTCATTGCAAATTTCAATACTTGAAATTCCCGATAATATTTTACCCCTAGCACTTATGACCTTAACTAAAGTCAACATATCATAAGCACTAGTCAAGTTCTGCCCGTCATTTCAAGATTAATTAGACCCACCCACATGACCCTCAACTAAGGTCGACATAATCACATGACTGTCCTAATTAATCGCATAATATGTTGTGTAGGAAGACATCACTTAGCTACCGTACACTACGCCTCAACTAAAGTCGACATACGCAGCACGAATACTAAGCACTCTACTTCCTAAAATGACGGAGAGCTACGACAGGTTTTTAAGAAAACCTTTTGCGTAATGAACTTGATATCGTTGTAGAATCGAGTGATTTTAAATGGAATGTTCTTAGGCCTTTTCTAGTTTTGCTAAAGAGGTCACTCCCGGTGAAGGGATCGTCGGCTCTTTCCTTATCGAATAAGGTGCTGGATGTTCTACAAGGAACACCACTATGCAAAGCAAGAACTAGAGCTACCAGTTTTTAAATAAGTTTCTACAACATCTTTAGGTTTCTTTTATTTCATTAATCTCATTAATGAAGTCCCATTTTATTACGCTTCACAAGCATCAGATATGAAACGAAATCAACAATATATAATATATATCTCTCATATATATAATATAAACATTCGTCTCAGGCAGTAATATGATCTCATCACAGAATATTGCAGCAGAAGAACATATATGAAATATTGGATATACTAGGACGTCCGTGTTTTCAATACGAGCCTGTATAAAATACGGATTCCACGGTCGCGATGAATAGCCAAACCCACATCCCTAGGCCCCTATGAGAGCAGCAAGCAACACTGCCAATTCTAGGGTTAGGAGACCCGGTCTCGGCTCCTCGAGATGGTCTCCCACTGGACCCTAGAACCTGGTTACTTGTGCTCCCCGCCTTGGGTCTACCTAATGCAGAAAAGTAAATAATATACAATGGTGACATCATTCTCAGCCCGGAAGTGCCCCAATAAAAGAATATTACATACAAATGAAATTTACATGAATGAAAAAGAAAAACTCTCATCTCACATAAAATCCCCGGCTATTCAAACACGACGATCTAATATAACATATCACAGCAACACATAATATCTCATATCATCAACGTAAGTAAGTATGCATACACCGATTGTCATCGATATATAGCAACGAAAACCAGCGATACAACTACATACTACACTTACGGTCACAGAAAAGATAGTGTAAAACTACAACAGTTGAAATCCGCAATCTTTTTAGACATCGCATGCCTAACCAAATGAATTTCTTAGACATCGCATGCCTAACAATTATAAACCCCGTATTTTAGTCTCATTATCGAAAACACTTTTCAATATTAAGTCGGGCAATTCAATAAGATTCCCGAAAACCTGATCGAATGCTCGTCGCAAACTTTAGTAGACGGCCGCACCCTCGATGCCGTCGACGAAGTGCACTAAGGCGGAACACCGCTGCCGCGAGCACCCGAACGGATGCTTTTGGCGACGGGGTTCTCCTACAGTCACATGCTCGGGGCTATGGGGCGTGGCTGTCTATTAAGTTTACCTGGCGAGTATCCGCATACGCTACGTGATTGCGACGGACTTTTGATCACATCAAAATTCCGTGGCAACCGATCATCTGAGACTAAACTGCTAGATTTATAACATTCAAATTAGTTATCTCATAACTACTTGTGGATTCCAAATATTGTATCACATTCCAGATAAATAGACAATGTTAAACTTTCCGATCGAATAATCAAACATCCAAGTTTTCCCAAATAGTTCTCAACACTTGAAATTAGTTTAAAAACATCCATCACATGCCACAGTACCAATGGTCCAGCCGTAGAAAGGTCAAGCCAACGCCTCTCATGTGGCACGCCGTACTGCCCCAAACCCTAAGGTTTAGAGGCGGTTCAGACGGTCACATAATCGAGTTAAGGTTTGTTGTCTTCTAGAGGGTCCACCGCGTTACTTGCACGACTTAGAACGTTCTTAAACTACGGAAAAATCCAACGCTTGGAAATTTATCGGCAGGGGAAAAAGTGAGTTACTGATATCCGTTTGAACTTTTTAACACGTTCTAAAAATTACCCGGACAAACTAAATGAAGTTAAATTATCCGATCGAATCAACGAGTCCCCAATACAACCCAGAAAACTCAACACTTGAGTAAAAATTAAAAATTCCCAGAAACATGCAGAGACACCTACGGATGTTACTGTATAAAATTTAGTGCCTAATCTTCACATACGGTCGCGGAACCGCCTCCAAGTGTATGTTGTGGCCGCGGTTCCGCGGCGCATTTATTGAATTAGGTGGTCGTATTTTACAGCAATCCCTATATTTCCTTGCTGAATTTTCTGAGCATTTGTAATACACAAAAAATCACATTTTGAAAAAATTTCCAGAAACTAGGGTATATCGGGTTTTCCGGGTTTGATCGTTCTTTAAACTTCATCTAGACATCGTCTAAAGCTCTAGCTTGGCTCTGATACCACTGTAGGGTTGCTAAGCACACGTACAAGGGTCTACGGGACATTAAGCATGCCTGATTTAAAATTTAGCCATGCCGAACAACCCAAAGCCGGATCTTTAAACTAGAGATTAGGCGAAGACAAGCATGTTAAACATTTTAACACTAAGTGAGAGGGATTACAACCTTTGTAGATCCGGTCCTTCCCTTCTTAAGCTCCGTGTTGAGGTCCCTTCGCTGCGATCATCGTGTTCCAGACTCTCGAGAGGCTCCACGAAGAGAAAGATGTAAGCTTGCTTCCGATCTTCGATAACAAAGATGATCTACCTTGAAGTTTCATTAACACAAGCTCTCACTCACTAAATGAAGTGAACACCCTCATCTAAATGGCAAGGGTAGATGAGGATGATGAAGTGGGATTTTTGCTCTCATTTGTTTTCTTATTCTCACTCATTTTTCATTACAAAATCAAAAGCAAAAAAGCTTTTTTCATGAAGCTCAAGGAAGAAGATGAATGAATAATGAATAAATCCTTTTGTGATGAATAATGAAAATATAATCATGATGAATAATGCAACCATGGTTGACTAAACCTTTGTAGAGATTTAACTAGGGCTGGGGTTTGGGTTGGGTTAAAACATGAGTCATTTGAAAATATCTTAGCAAAAACAAAAAGAAACCTTCTAGAAGCATCAAGAAGGAACTAACCCAAAGCAAACCCTAACCTTGTTTAATCTCCATTAAACATATTGCATTAGTTATCATATCATGTTACAATATTATATATCACATATATAATATTTATTGTAACAAAATAAAATAATACAATTAACATATATCGCATATATATCAATGTATTACCCGAGTGAGAAAAAGAATCTTTTAGTTAGCTAATATTAGTTAATGTAATTTAATATATCATATATATTATTATACATTAAATTATCGAATCAACACTTGATCCGACAATCCGGCTATATCGAATATAACCGAAAAATATATCATGTACCGATTCATCGAATCAACACTTGATTCGATGACCCGGCTGATATCAAATATCGCGAGAATATAATACGGTATCTCATATCGCATTATCCTCAGTCCTGCACATATCACATATGTGCCCCTTCTCCGTTTTTCCTGAGTCAAGAAACCTCTGTGTAGGACTCTAAAGAATCGTTAATACGCCGCCAGTAGGTGATTATCATATCAAATACTTACAAGCTGCAAGCGGTCAGCTAAACGTAACAGCCACCCAGGTATTGAGCGCTCAGAAGATCAACAAGCAAGCCTGTTCATTCTCCTGCGAATCCAATCAGTAACACTCTTGTACAGTCTGGTCTCGTCGTCTGATATGTCGCATATCTCGCCTAGGGGTGGTAAACGTCTGACCCCAGTAGCTTGATAAGTCATGTCGATATGTGGTCTATAACAGTTCGAGAAACTACTGATAACACTTACCAGTAAATCTCGGCAACCCTGGCCAGGGATTTCCAGTTATAGCCAATCGAACACAGCACAACATCAACTCCCTATACCGGGAGAGACGAATCCCCTCCTATCGCTCATTGTCTCCATGTGATTCAGGACTGTACCCAAAAGATACCGTTTTGCACGCCCCATTGGACGTGGTATGATGGAAATCAAAGCACAGTGGGAATCACACAAGACTCTATGACGATGTCAACAGACTACTCTGTACCAGTGTCACCGGAGAACTGCCATCTGACGTGAGGTATAATACCATCTGGGGGTTCTCGGCGAGTCCGTCCAGTGTGCCTAGTCTCTACTGATCACCCGTACACCATCCTTGATGTCAAACACCGATGGATATGGGATCATCCATCGCCCATCATATGGGTCAAGATGCGTATACGCTAGTCTGCTCTGGTGCATCGATGCCCTGTCTCGATATACCCTCGACTAGGAACAGTTATAGGATGTACTCCTCGACTACCGTGGCCCCACTAGTATGATCTCATCATAGTCCCAGTAGTCGAGTACATATCCTAAGGGCTTTATCAACATGTAACATAGAGACAATCAGAGTACATGTTAAGATAAAGTACAACTAGATAGCATACTATCATGTCGAGCAAGAAAATCCTCCCTATATATGTCCAAGCATTCATTACAATATACCTCGTATGTACAGTAATGGCCTCTAGGGCATACATATAACTAACATTGGGCGTAAGTGGAAGGAAGGGACTGGAGAATCAAGTCAGTGTAGAGCTCGTTCTCCAACGTGGTCCCGAGGTCCGCGCGCTCTTCAATATAGCCAATCATCTTAAGTACGTGTTCCGCTACAATGATCCGACGGCCAATCTCGCTGAAAACAATTTTTTCGAGACTTCGTATCTGGCGATACGGGATTGCTCTCCATATAGTTCCTTAGTATAGAGAAATATGGATTCAAGGTCCATATTCTCGTGCCTCCTCTGAAGATCATTGTCCATAGAGGCAAGCACGAGGCACTTGGCCTTCGCGCAATCAATCTCCCAGGTCTTACGGATTTCCTTATCCGCAACGCTGGATTAAGGACCTGGGACAGGGGGAGCTTTGGTGGTAAGGAGATACCCCAACTTGTCATAAGTGATTGCCATTTTGACATTCCTGAGCCAATCTTTGTAGTTTGGACCTGTCAGTATATTTTTATCTAGTAGTAACTTAAGGCTGGTCATGATGTTTGGTCGCTGCAATTAGGAGAGAGTGAAGAAACACTTTAACATGATGCTCTTGCAAGTTTAGAGTGGTTTTTAGTTTGTCTAAACAGGATGGCTCCCACTGTTTCTCGAATCCTTCCGCAAACCAAAAAAAAAGAATTAGTCGGGATCAATCTCACCGTACAATACTTGCTTAACCGTTCAGCCAGGCCAGTGTTGGTACTTCGAGGGAGGTTTTACGACGCTTTCGCGAAGTTCCTTAATTAAATAACCTCTTTTCCCTATGGGCGTAGCCCCGCTAACACCTTTCCAGACACCTACTTGGTTTATAGAATTGATCGTTAAGTGAGAAAATTCCCAAGGAGTAGCATATACTCACAGTAGGATTGGGATCCAAATATCATCGTGTGATAAAGCTGAAGGAATCCTACCAAAATCATCACACTCCAAATGGTACGCAACACTAGCAAGTTTCAGTTTCTTTAGAAACTCCCGATGTGGATTTTTGCCCCATGCTCTTATGACCTTGACTTTGGCCTACAAATCATAAGTCATATATCAAGTTCTACCCATCATTTTCCAGGTTAATTTGAACCCACCCGTACCTACCCTTGACTTTGGCCAACAAGGCAGTACTATTGTCCCAAACCAACGCATCTATCTGTGCTATATATGAATACCCAGTAGCTACCAATCACTATGCCTTGACTTTGGCCAACAAACACAGCTTGAATACTATTGACTATTCATATGAAATGACGGAGGGCTACGAATGGTTTTGGCAAAACCGTGAACGTAGTGAACTTGATATAATCGAAGGAACGTGATAGCTTTTAAAAGGAGTGGTTCAAGCTCCGCGTTTTTAAAAGTTTTCTGTTTTGAAAAGAAACCGAGTGGTTTTGAAATTGTTCCAACGATTTAACTTTGGTTTATTTTCTTGCATTAATTTAATGCGTCTCATCAATTAATCCTACCGTTGCAGAAAACAACGAAAATATGACGTATGCTTATGCCATCCGCATTCGCCACGGGGCCCCGTCATTACCCGTTAGGTTACTTAACTAACGACAGAGCGGGGGCTGAACTAGCGCGGATGCAAAACATAAGCAACGCCTACTACATATCATATATAGATATATACATTCGTCAGACAAAATGATAGCCATTCCAGATCACAGATGAATACATTGGATATGTTAGGAATCCGCGTTTCGTTCGAGCCTGCAATGAAAGACGGATTACACGGTCGCGATGAATACCCAAACCCCACCTAGACCCCTACGGGTGCGGCAAACTACCCGCCAAGTATCCGAAGTGAAGCAATCTCCCTTAACAACGTGAGTAGGCCACTCGGCACTTCAAAGTACCCGGTAGTTTGTGCACCCCACCTTGGGTCTATCCTAGGAACAAAAACAGTAAAAGAAATAATATACAATGGCGGCTACAACCTCATCCCGGATGTGCTGCCATAAAACTAATATTACATCAATTTACATATTACATCAAATGAAAGATAAAGAAACTCTCATCTCACAAACCCCGGCTATTCATCCGCGACAATCCAACAAGTTCATATACACAATCCAACATTACAGATCACAGATATGCATAATCCCCACTAATCGACGTATAGAGATTAGTCGACGTTCAGTGCATATATCACATTACAGATATAACCAATTAGACAACATTTGTAGAACTTCGATCAAAATACCAATTTGTAACTACCCCAAACACAACATTGTTCTCTGGATAATCTGGGCAGAAACAAAACATCTTAAAAATCCCAAAACATCATACTGAACAAACTGCAGGAAATCCGAGTCGCGACCGAGTCAACTCGGCCGCGGATCCGCGGCGAAACGCTTGGTTTTGCCGCGCTTCCGCGGCGCTTTGACTAAGTCGTGGGCTCCTTTTTCTTGGTTGTTCCTAAAATACTCTGCACGGATTTTTACGGTGTGGAAATATTTTTAGGGATGTTTTTAAAATCGGCAGAAAGTATAGGATTTTGATTTTTTTGCGATTTTTTTTCGGATCGAAGTTCTAAACACTTTGCTAACATGCTAGTTGTTGTTTAGCAAGGCTCTGATACCACTATAAGTCCACGTTACCCATCCCGGTGCTTACGGGGAGGCGGAATAGGTCAAAAAGGGTTTTTAACACAAGGTAACATGGACTAGAACTAGAGAATCTTTGCTAAACAAAAACTAACAAACTAACTACAAGTTTAGCTACTCGGTTAGAAGGTTATACCTAGGTCTTGAACTCCTTCTCTTCTTGTTGTGGTCTTCCTTCTTGCTTGCTCCTTGGAGTGGTGTAGACGGCTCCTCCTCTTCGTCTTCTCTTTACCGAAGAAAGATCCACACGAAGGCCTCTACCTTGAGCTCTTACCTCAACCAAGTGGTGACTAGAGTGCTTAGCTTGCTAAACCTAGAACCCTAGAATGAGTAGAGAGAAGTTTTGATGGTTTTGTCTTACAATCTTATGGTTCTCAACACATGAGAGATGAGAGCTTTGAGAGAGGAAGAGGAAGAACTAAAACATGAGAGAGAAAGAGCAAGAGAGAATGAGGATCAATTTACAACCAGACTCTCATATGAGAGAATATGAAATAATAATAATTATTAAAAGAAATTGTGATGGTTAGTTTGGAATGACCATTATCATTTCACATTAAATGAAATTTGCAAGAATCAAGAAGCATCTTTCAAATGAAATGATGATGGTCAAAATGTCAACAGAAGTCAACCGGTCAACCAAAGTCAAAAGGTCAACAAAAGTCAAATGGTCAACCTAACCATGGCACAATTATCCTTAATTAATATCATTAATCATATCTCTCATTCTCATTAGGGTTTGGAAAAAGTCAATGGTCAACTACCCTAATGAGAATCCTCTGCCTCTGTCAACTGTGAATACACACCCGCATCTGTGTTCCGAGGAACACGAATACAATGAGACAAAACCAATCCCAAAAAAAATACTAGGATCTGGCTTAACTAAAGCCTGCTAGTAGTAACTTCCCGGACACCAAACGTGCACAAGTGCGCGGATGTGAACGAACCCCGTCGCAAAACCATGCGACCTCTACTCTGTTTTGCTCAAAGGCGAATAACCTACTGTGTGGGACTCTAAAGACTCGACACTTACGCTGGCAGTGGGTTTAACCACAGGCCGCAAGCGGTACTAGCTGTACGTAACGATCCCCAGGTAGATGCCGATAAGAAGACTGATGAGGTGAACCCATCCGAACTCCTACTGAGCCTGAATGTGACAATCTCCGTACAGTCCGGTCTGTTCGTCTGAGAGTATCGCATGGCAGGCCTAGGAGGCGGTAAACGTCAGTCCCCTAATAGCGGTACAAGTCGTGTCGGAGTGTAGCCCAAAACACCCTGAGATAACATTGGAAACGCTACCAGTATATCTCGCTTGCCCTGGTCAGGGACTTTGTGTAATGGCTCTCCTAAACACAACGCGATATCAACCCCCAATACCGGGAGAGATGAATCATGTCTAACCGTCACTGCCTCCAAGTGCTTCGGGACTGCACCCAACTGCTACCTGTTTGCACGACTCATTTGAGCCGTGGTAAGGTAGCAATCTAAGAATAGTGGGAACACACTCGAGGCGAAGTGACAGTGTCAAGTCAGCGGACTAAGCTGTACTCATGTCACCTGGGAACTGATAACTGACGATAGGCATAGTACCAACCAACAGTTCCCAGCGAGTCATGTTCAGTGTACTCGTAACCTAACGAGCACCTGTATACTATCTCCAGTACGAAGTACTGATGTCTGTGGGACAGACCATCTCCCCTCCTGGGATGAGAAGCGTATACATTAGTCTACTCTGGAGTATCGATGCCCTGTCTCGATAATCCTATGACTAGGGACCTGTATAAGGATGTGCTTGTAGATTACCCAGCCCCCACTAATGCGACTGCCATCACAACGCTGGTAATCAAGTAAAGATCCTAAGGGCTCTACTAATGTGTATAGGCGATATGCTAAAAGAAACGCATGCACACATTAAAGTAGAAACAAACAAAGTAGCATACTACCATTTTGAGCAAGGTTGTTTATACAACTGTGAATATCCCAAGCTTCCATTAAGTAATATACAAACTAGTATGATACAGTAATGGCCTCTAGGGCATATACACTAACAATTTCATGTCGGTATGAAGCCCATCACCAACTGAGAAACACTGATCCAAATCAGTAATTCTCGACTACCTTAGCCAAGGATTTTTGGTGATGGCCACCCGTGCACAACACGACATCAACCTCCAATACCGGGAGAGACAAATCCCCGACGATCCGCTCACTGCCTCCATGTGGCTCGGGACAGTACCCAACTAAAACCTGTTTGCACGACTCCTTTGAGACGTGGTAAGATAGTAATCAAAGCACATTGGGAACTCACACGAGACAAATGACGATCTCAGGTCGACAGACTAACCTGTACACATGTCACCTGGGGACTGCTATCTGACAATAGGTATAATACCAACTAGCATGTTCCCGGCGAGTCCGTCCAGTGTACTCATAACCCAATAAGCACCTGCATACAATCTTAGGTGACAAACAGACACTAATGGCTTATGAGACCAGCCACTGCCCCTCGTTGGGGTCTCGATAAGTACACACTAATCTACTCTGGAGTATCAATGCTCAGTCTCGATACTCCTACGACTAGGGACATTTAAGGATGTGCTTATACACCACCCAGCTCCCATGTATATGATCGTCATTATAATGCTGGTAGTCAAGAAAGAATCCTATGTGCTCTATCAACATGTAATAGTGATCTGTAATACTACATAAAGTATGTACATGATGATAAAGACAAACCAGATAGCATACTATCATTTTGAGTAAGACTGTTCTATCCGTATAGGTCCTCCCTCAATCATCATAATCACATGCCTGTGATTACTGTTGGATATATGTATTCCCTAGAGGCCATTATATGTATAGTGGATGCTTGGACATGTATGTGTCTATATATATATATATATATATATATATTACTTTCTTTCTCGACATGATAGTATGCTATCTGGTTTACTTTATCTGACATGTTGATTTGATCATGCTTTTATTCATTTGCACATGTTGATAATGTTAGTGTATATACCCTAAGGGCCATTATTGTATCATACAAGATTGTATATTACTTAATGGAAGTTTGGGTTATTCACAGTTGTATATATAGTCTTGCTAAAAATGGTAGTATGCTACTTGGTTTGTGTCTACTTCAATATGTGCATATGTTTCTTATAACGTATCACTTATACATATTAGTAGAGCCCATAGGTTCTTTGCTTGATTACCAGCGTTGTGATGGCAGTCACACTAGTGGAGGCTGGGTAGTCTATAAGCAACATCCTATACAGGTCCCTAGTCGTAGGATTATCGAGACAGGGCATCGATACTCCAGAGTAGACTAGTGTGTACGCTTCTCATCCCAGTTGGGGAGATGGTCTGTCCCATAGCCATCAGTACGTCGTACTGGAGATAGTATACAGGTGCTCGTTAGGTTACGGGTACACCGGACAGGACTCGCAGGGGAACTGATTGGTTGGTATTATACCCATCGTCAGTTAACAGTTCCCAGGGGACATGAGTACAGCATAGTCCGCAGACTTGACACTGCTACTTCGCCTCGAGTGTGTCCCACTGTTCTTAGGTTGCTATCCCACCACGGCTCAAAGGAGTCGTGCAAACAGGTAGCAGTTGGGTGCAGTCCCGAGCACTTAGAGGCAGTGGTGGTTAGATAGGATTCGTCTCTCCCGGTATTGGGAGATGATATCGCGCTGTGTCAGAGAGCTATTACGCAAAGTCCCTGGCCAGGGCAAGCGAGATATACTGGTAGGTTCCAGTAGCTTCTCAGGGTGTAATGGGCTTCGCTCCGACACGACTTATACAGCTATTAGGGGACTGACGCTTGCCGCCCCTAGGCTTGATATGCGATAGTCTTAGACGAACAGACCGGACTGTACGTAGATTGTCACATCAGGCTCAGTGGGAGTTCGGATGAGTTTTCTCATCGGCCATCTTATCGACATCTACCTGGGGACCGTTACGTACAGCTAGTGCCGCTTGCGGTCTGTGGTTAAACCCACTGCCAGCGTAGTGTCGAGTCTTTAGAGTCCCACACAGAGAGTTTCCCTGCTCCAGGCGAAACGATATAGAGGTCGTATGGTTTTACGACAAGGGTTCGGACGCGTACGTGTGTTTACGCACGTACGACTTTTTGGACAGTTTATACTAGCCGGCTTTGGTTTAAGACAGATTCTAGTATCGGGTTATTAGATTTATACAGTCTAAAGTTTTTCCGTGTTTTCACGGATTGGAGGGGCGTTCTCGTAATTTTCCGGGAAGCTTCTAGAAGAGTGGTGACTAAGTGGTTAAGGTGGCATGAGCATTAATTGCTTAATGACTCATTTGTGTGATTCATCCTTTGCATTAAATGATTCATTAATGAGTTAATGAGTCATATGATGAATCACACAAGGTGAATGCATCAACCATGATGATTAATCATTTATATTATTTATTTGATTAATTGTTATGGTTATTATATTCTAGTGAGTTCATTTTTCTTCTCATTCTCATCTTCACCTTCTCTCTCCTCAAGCTCACTCTCTCTTCAAACCCTAACCCTAACCTCTCATGAGTTGAGATCAAGGGTTAGCTAGACTAATACATCCATAACCTCACTCTATATCCCCTAGGTAGCTTAGATTAGCACTTTAAGCAACCTAGTTATCTCAAGTTTGAGATTAAGCTTGGCGTAGGAGCTTTCGGGTGGATCGTCTTTGATTCGAGGAGGCCGTTGAGGTGCCGATGTTTCAAGGAGCCTACGAGGAGTGGAGGACAGCGATGAAGACCCGAAAGACATGTAACGTGAGGTATAACTTCGATTCCGAGTAGTTAAACCTCTAGTAGATAGTTAGCAATGGTTTAGATAACGATCCATGCGCTCAAGTCCGTGTTACGATGCTTTGATAATCGTTTTTCATATATTCCGCCTCCCTGCAAGTTCGTGGGGTGCGTGACATGGACTTACAGTGGTATCAGAGCCAACTAAACCATTACTAGCTTGTTAGCAACTAGTTAGAAGTTCGATCGACGGAAAGCGCGAAAACGAAACACCCCGAATCCCAAGTTTCTGTTAATTTTAAAAGTGTCTGAAAAATTATTTGACATACCTTAAAATTCACAGCAGGGTATTGTAAGAATACTGGGAAAATACGAGCTAGTAACTCGGCAAAACGGCCGCGGATCCGCGGCAATAAGGTGCTTTTGGCCGCGGATCCGCCGCCGAGTCAACGCCGAGTTGACTCGGATTTGCTCTGTTATTCCTATATTTGGGTGTATTGTTTTCCTGTATGTTCTGTTTCTATCCAGATTACTTCAGTGCAGGTTTGCTTTTGGGATAGACACGGAAAAGGGAAGTCGATCGATGTTCTAAACTAATTGCTAATCGGGTTATTATCTGTAATGTTTAATGTGTTCGTAAACCTCCCCTAACTGCTAGTATGTCGGTTGGCAGGGGGTTGCACATTTCTGAAATGTTTACTGCTTATGTATATGAACTGTGTTAGACTGTTGTGATGATTAGCCGGGGTTTGAGATGCGTTTAATATTCATTCAATCAATATAAATGTAATTTGATGTAATATTCTTTTGCGGGGCACATCCAGGTTGCGGTTGTAGCCACCGTTGTATTATTTCTTTTTACTGTTTTTTGCTCCTAGGATAGACCCAAGGTAGGGTGCACAAACTACCGGGTACGTTGAAGTGTTTAGTGGCCTACTCACGTTGTTGAGGGAGACCGCTTCACTTCGGGTACTTGACGGGTAGTTTGCCGTACCCGTAGGGGTCTAGGGTGGGGTAATGGCTATTCATCACAACTGTGTAATCCGTCTTTTATTGCAGGCTCAAAGCAAATGCGGATTGCTAGTAAATCCAATAAAGTTCATCTGTGATCTGGAATGCTTATTATTGCGTCTGACGAATGTACAATATCTAGCTTTGGTTTTCCAAGCAACCTTGGGTGACGTCACTTATGTTTTACACCCGTGCTAGCCCAGCCCCCGCTCTGTCGTTAGTTAAGTAACCTAACGGGTGATGACGGGACCCAGTGGCGAATGCGGATGGCATAAGAGTGTTAGTGTATATGCCCTAGGGGCCATTATTGTATCATACTAGTTTGTATATTACTTAATGGAAGCTTGGGATATTCACATGTATATAACAGTCTTGCTAAACATGGTAGTATGCTACTTGGTTTTTCTATCTTAATATGTGAGTATACGTATTGATAGAGCTCTTAGGATCTTGCTTGACTACCGGCGTTGTGATGGCAGTCATACTAGTGGGGCCTGGGTAGTCTACAAGCACATCCTTATTCAGGTCCCTAGTCGTAGGATTATCGAGACAGGGCATCGATACTCCGGAGTAGACTAGTGTGTATGCTTCTCATCCCAGTTGGGGAGATGGTCTGTCCCACAGCCGTCTGTACGTCGTACTGGAGATAGTATGCAGGTGCTCGTTGGGTTACGGGTACACCGGACAGGACTCACAGGGAACTGTTGGATGGTTTTATACCAGTCGTCAGTGAACAGTTCCCAGGTGACATGAGTACAGCATAGTCCGCAGACTTGACACTGCTACTTCGCCTCGAGTGTGTCCCACTGTTCTTAGATTGCTACCCTACCATGACTCAAAGGAGTCGTGCAAACAGGTAGCAGTTGGGTGCAGTCCCAAGCACTTGGAGGCAGTGGCGGTTAGACAGGATTCGTCTCTCCCGGTATTGGGGGTTGATATCGCGCTGTGTCAGAGAGCCATAACGCAAAGTCCCTGGCCAGGGCAAGCGAGATTTGCTGGTAGGTTCCAGTAGTTTCTCAGGGTGTAATGGGCTTCCCTCCGACACGACTTATACCGCTATTAGGGGACTGACGCTTGCCGCCCCCCTAGGCCCGATATGCGATAGTCTTAGACGAACGGACCGGACTGTACGGAGATTGTCACATCAGACTCAGTAGGAGTTCGGATGGGTTTCCTCAGCGGCCTTCTTATCAACATCTACCTGGGGACCGTTACGTACAGCTAGTGCCGCTTGCGGTCTGTAGTTAAACCCACTGCCAGCGTAGTAGTCGAGTCTCTAGAGTCCCACACAGAGAGTTTCCCTACTCCAGGCGAAACGATATAGAGGTCATATGGTTTTACGACAAGGGTTCGGACGCATACGTGTGTTTACGCACGTACGACTTTCGGACAGTTTTTACCAGTCGGCTTTGGTTTAAGCCAGTTACTGGTATCCGGTTATTGGATTTATACAGTCTAAAGTTTTTCCGTATTTTTGCGGAAAGGAGGGGCGTTCTCGTAATTGCGCGAGAAGCTTCTAGAAGGTGGTGACTAAGGAGGTTTAGGTGGCATATACAATGAATGTGATTAGTGAGTTATATGGATGATTCATCCATGTCATTAATGCATCATAAATGCTTAATGACTCATGGAGATGAATCATCACTAGATATTATCAAGCATGGTTGTTAAATTGATTTATTTTCTTTTCTTGATAAAAAGAAATGCTTGATATATATTATCATAACTCATTATTCTCACTTCATTATTATGTTCACCTTCTCTCTCCTCAAGCTCTCCCTCTTCAAACCCTAATCCTCCCCTCTCATGTGTTGAGTACAAGGATTAGTTAGACTTATTAAACCATAACCCTCACTCTATTTCACCTAGCTTCTTTGATTAGCACCTAAAGAAGTTTAGTTGCCTCAAGTTTAGAGGCTAAGCTTGGAGTAAAGCTCTCGGGTGGATCGTCTACTACTTCGAGAAGGCCGAGGAGGAGGTGGAGTTCGTAAAGACGAAGGACACGGTTCTTTAGGTATAATCCCTTTACATAGTAGTTGTTAACTTCTATGTTTGATGTTAGTTATCGTTTAGCTTCGATTCATGCGGTTAGTCGATGTTTAGCATATAAACAAGATCGTTTTTCATATTTCCGCCTCCCTGCAAGTCGTGGGGTGTTGTACATCGACTTACAGTGGTATCAGAGTCTCGCTAAACAATAAATAACTTACTTGCAAATTTGTATGAATTTCGAACGGAAAAAACGAAACCGGAAAAGCCCGAAATCATGAGTTTCTGTCGTTTTTTAAATGAAGTCCAAAAATTTTTCAGGGATGTTCAGAAATCTTGAAAAGACAGTAGAAGAACACCCAAGAAAATTGGGCCCCTGAATCGCCTGAAGCGCCGCGGAACCGCGGCGGATCCCACCGATCCGCCGCGATTCCGCCGCCGAGTTGACGATTCAGGAACCCAATTTTCCTGTGTTGCTTCTCTGTGATATTTGGTATTTTCTGGAATTTTTTTATTTTTGCTCAGGTTTCAGATTTACAGAGAAGTATGGGAGCAAAATTAAAAGTGTTTAATCGATCGAAATTATACAGTATTTGCTTGTTGGATTATATCTGTGTTTGTATAATGTGTTCATAAACCTCCCCTTACTGCTAGTATGTCGGTTGGCAGGGGGTTGCACATTTCTGTAATGGATTTTATCTGTTTGTGTATATGAACTGTGTTGGACTGTTGTGATGTATAGCCGGGGTTTCATGATCGGTTATTATTTAATTCATTTGATGTAAATGTAATTTGTTGTAATATTATTTTGCGGGGCACATCCAGGTTGCGGTTGTAGCCACCCTTGTATTATTTCATTTTACTGTTTTTGCTCCTAGGACAGACCCAAGGTGGGGTGCACAAACTGCCGGGCGGGTAGTTTGCCGTACCCGTTGGGGTCTTGGGTGGGGTAATGGCTATTCATCACAACTGTGTAATCCGTCTTTTGTTGCAGGCTCAAAACAAACACGGATTGCTTGCAAATCCAATAAAGTTCATCTGTTATCTGGAATGCCTATTATTGCGTCTGACGAATGTACAATATCTATATATGATAGCTATTTAGACGTCACTTATGTTTTACACCCGCGCCAGCCCAGCCCCCGCTCTGTCGTTAGTTAAGTAACCTAACGGGTGATGACGGGACCCCGTGGCGAATACGGATGGCATAAGAGGACGTTGTATTTTCGTTGTTTTCTGCAATGATAGGTTAATGATGGGACGCATTATTTATAATGCAAAGAAAATAAACCAAAAATTTTAATCGTTGGAACAATTTAAAAGAAACCACTCGGTTAATTTTAAAAACAGATATTTTTAAATGCGGAGCTTTAACCACTCCTTTTAAAAGCTATCAGGTTCCTTCGGTTATATCAAGTTCACTACGTTCACGGTTTCGCCAAAACCATTCGTAGCCCTCCGTCATTTCATCTGGGTATTCAGTAGTATTCAAGATATGTATTTTGACCTAACGCCAAGGCATAGTGTTTGGTAGCTACTGGGTATTCATTTGTTGCATAGATAGATGAGTTAGTTTGGGACAGTCGTATTATCATTTTGGCCGAACGTCAAGGATATATACGGATGGGTTCAAATTGACAAGATAATGATGGATAGAACTTGACATGTGACTTATGACATTTTGACCTAACGCCAAGGTCATAAGAGCATGGGGCAGAAAAATATATATCGGGAATTTCTAAAGAAACTGAAATTTGCAAAAAGTTGCATACCATTTGGAGTTTGATGAATGTTAGTAGGATTCCTTCAACATTATCATACAATGATATTTGGATCCCGATCCTACTGTGAGTATATGCTACTTATCAGGAGATTCGTCACTTAACGATCAATGCTATAAACCAAGTAGGTGTCAAGAAAGGTGTCAGCGGGGTTACGCCCCCAGAGAAAAGAGGTTATTTAATTAAGGAACTTCGCGAAAGCGTTGGAAAACCTCCCTCGAAGTATCGACACTAGCCTGGCTGAACGGTTAAGCAAGAATTGTACAGTGAGAATAGTCCTGGCTAATTCTTCTTTTATGGTTTGAGGAAGGATTCGAGAAACAGTGGGAGCCATCCAGTTAGATAAACTAAAAACCACTCTAAACTTGCAAGAGCATCATGCTAAAGAGTTTTCTTCTCTCTCTCCTAATTGCAGCGACCCTGAAAATGACTGGACTTAAGTTACTTTTAGAGAAAAATATACTGACAGGGCCAAACTATAAAGATTGGCTGCGGAATGTCAAAATGGCTTTGACCTATAACAAATTGGGGTACGTCCTCACCGCTACGGCACCTGCTGTCCCTGGTCCCAAATCCAGCAATGCGGATAAGGAAATCCGCAAAACCTGGGATTTAGATTGCGCGAAAGCCAAGTGCATCGTGCTTGCCTCGATGAACAATGAACATCAGAGGAGGCACGAGGATATGGACCTAGATGGCATATTTCTCCATACAAAGGAACTTTATGGAGAGCAATCTCGTATAGCAAGATACGAGACCTCTAAGAACTTGTTTCGAGCGAGGTTGGCTGTCGGGTCATCGGTAGGAGAACATGTCCTAAAGATGATCGGCTTTATTGAAGAGCTCGCAGACCTTGGGACGACTTTGGATAATGAGCTCTATACAGACCTTATTCTCCAGTCCCTTCCTTACACCTACGCCCAGTTTATCCTGAACTTCAACATTCAAAGAAAAGAAGTTGAACTTCCGGAACTCCTGAACATGTTAAGGAGTGTAGAGGGCACCTTGCAGAAGACAAGGGAAACACCCGCTATGTTTGTTGGCGGTGCATCTTCTTCCGGGTCCAAGGCAAGGGCCAAAGGAAGGAAGAAGAAGGCCGCCACCAAACCTAGAGGAGGTGTTAGTAAGATGGGAGGGAAGGGAAAGAAAAAGTTCGCGGTACCGGTAGTTGGCCAGGATGAGTGCTTCCATTGTCACAGGAAAGGGCACTGGAAGAAGGATTGCAAGGCGTGGAACGCCAAGAACCAGGAACCGAAGCAAGCTGTGGCTTCGACTTCAGGTGTGTTTGTAATTGAGAATTGTCTGTCGATCAACTCTACTTCCTGGGTATTGGATACCGGATCAGGATCTCATATTTGCAATTCATTGCAGGCACTTAGAAACCGTAGAGTGCTGAAGGAAGGTGATATGACCCTAAAGGTTGCTAACGGAGCTAGCGTGGGAGCTGCGTCCGTCGGGGATTATCACCTAGGATTAACGAGTGGACACATTTTGGTTTTACATAACTGTTTTTTTGTACCAAGCTTAACGTATAATATCATATCAGTTTCTTTGTTATCAAATAAAGGTTATGATTTCACGTTTGTAAGAGATGTTGTTAACATCCACTTTAATCATGGTTTGATTGGGTCCGGTACACTAAATAACGGTATATATGTTTTAAACCAACTCCAAATTTTCAATGTCCAGAACACAATTAAAAGAAAGTCTCCAGATTTAAATAAAGCTTTCTTATGGCATTGTAGACTGGGTCACATCAATGAGAGAAGGTTGACTAAGTTGCATAGAGAAGGATATTTGGACTCGTTCGAATATCAAACTTATGACACTTGTCAATCTTGTCTCAAAGGAAAGATGACAAAGACTCCATTTACTGGACATGGAGTAAGAGCGAGCAAGCTCTTAGGACTCATACACAGCGATGTATGCGGTCCAATGTCTACACATGAAAGAGGAGGTTTTTCCTATTTCATTACTTTCACGGATGATTACTCAAGATACGGATTCATTTATCTGATGAAACATAAATCCGAGGCTTTTGAGAAATTCCAAGAGTATAAGAATGAAGTAGAAAACCAAACCGGCAAAAGTATCAAGACACTTAGATCTGATCGAGGTGGTGAGTACTTGAGTGCCGAGTTCCTAGGTTACCTAAAAGAGAAAGGAATTCTCTCTCAGCTTACTCCTCCATACACTCCACAGCATAATGGTGTATCGGAGAGATGGAATCGAACCCTATTGGATATGGTACGATCCATGATGAGTAATGCTGAGTTACCGCGATCTTTCTGGGGTTATGCGCTAGAATCAGCGGCATATCTTTTGAACATAGTTCCTACCAAGACTGTGCCTACCACTCCATATGAGATGTGGAGCGGGAAGAAACCCCATCTACAGTATATAAAGATTTGGGGATGTCCAGCTTTTGTTAAAAAGCAGCATGTGGACAAGCTCGAGGCACGATCAGTAAAGTGTCAGTTTGTGGGATATCCAAAGAATTCCAGGGGATATCTATTCTATTACGCAGAGGAACAAAAGGTATTTGTTTCTCGTAATGCCCATTTTCTAGAACATCAGTTTTTAGAAAAGGAATCAAGTGGGAGCGAAATAGAACTGGAAGAAATTCCAGAACCACAAACTAATACTGAAAGTTTGGTAGAACCGGTAGTTCAAGAAGAACAGGACATTCCCGCACCCCTCCGCAGGAGTAGTAGGCCGTCTCATCCGCCTGAGAGATACTACGGTTTTCTCATAGATGGGGATAGAGAGGATTTTATTATAGATGATGATGAACCTACTGACTTCCAGCAGGCCATCCAGAGCGGCGACTCGGTACAATGGCTAGATGCAATGCGGACCGAAATGGAGTCCATGTACACCAACAAAGTATGGACTTTGGACTTTGCTCCAGATGGGGTAAAACCCATAGGATGCAAATGGATCTTCAAGAAAAAGATTGGTGTAGATGGACAGGTGGAAACCTATAAGGCTAGACTTGTTGCAAAGGGTTTTCGTCAAAGACCTGGTTTGGACTATGACGAAACTTTTTCTCCAGTGGCTATGCTCAAATCCATTCGGGTCCTTCTTGCTATTGCTGCCTTCCATGATTATGAAATCTGGCAGATGGACGTAAAGACGGCTTTTCTAAATGGAAATTTAGAAGAGTGCGTCTATATGGATCAGCCAGAGGGTTTCAATCAGAGTAGGAGCAGCGGGAAAGTATGCAAGCTGCTTAAGTCCATTTATGGACTAAAGCAGGCATCGCGGAGTTGGAACATCTGTTTTGATGAGACAGTCAAAGAATATGACTTTATCAAAAATCCAGATGAACCGTGCATATATAGTAAAGTTGTAGCCAGAAGTGTCGTATTCCTCGTCTTGTACGTGGATGACATTCTATTGATAGGAAATGACATTCCTATGCTACAATCTGTCAAAGGATTCTTGTCACACAGGTTCTCCATGAAAGACCTAGGTGATGCCTCTTACATTCTGGGGATCCGGATCTATCGTGATAGATCCAAGAGGATGTTGGGACTTTCGCAGTCCAGGTATATCGACACTGTACTGAAAAGATTCAGTATGGAAGATTCTAAGCGCGGTAATCTACCGGCTTGTCACGGAATCACTCTCTCCAAAGAGATGTCTCCCAAGACTGATTTAGAAAGGGAACGCATGTCTATTATACCCTACGCTTCTGCGGTAGGCTCTATAATGTATGCGATGTTGTGCACCAGACCAGATGTAGCTTAAGCACTGAGCGTGGTAAGCCGGTATCAGTCAGACCCAGGGGAGAAGCACTGGATAGCAGTAAAGAACATTCTCAAGTACCTAAGAAGGACTAAGGAGATGTTCTTGGTTTACGGCGGAAAAGACCTCAGGTTGGAGGCCTTTGCTGATTCCGGCTTCCAGAGTGATAAGGACGATTCCAAGTCCATGTCGGGTTATGTCTTTACCCTCAATAGAGGGGCGGTGTGCTGGAAGAGCTCCAAGCAGGACACCGTTGCTGACTCAACGATGGAAGCGGAGTATATAGCTGCTTGCGATGCCGCAAAAGAAGCAGTCTGGATGAAGAAGTTCCTAACAGAACTTCAGGTGGTTCCTACCATAGTTGATCCAATACCTCTGTATTGCGACAACAACGGAGCTATAGCTTTAGCGAAGGAACCAAGGTCCCATCAGAAGTCCAGATACATCTTAAGGCGGTATCACCTGATCAGGGAGATCATTGATCGTCAGGAGATCGAGGTACGGAGAGTTGCTTCTGAAGAGAACATTGCTGATCCATTCACGAAGGCCCTACCTCAGATTCAGTTCGAGAGGCTACTCGAGATCATCGGTCTTCGATATGCCAGTACATGGCCCTAGTGCAAGTGCGAGATTGTTAGTGTATATGCCCTAAGGGCCATTATTGTATCATACTAGTTTGTATATTACTTAATGGAAGCTTGGGATATTCACATGTATATAACAGTCTTGCTAAACATGGTAGTATGCTACTTGGTTTTTCTATCTTAATATGTGAGTATACGTATTGATAGAGCTCTTAGGATCTTGCTTGACTACCGGCGTTGTGATGGCAGTCACACTAGTGGGGGCTGGATAGTCTACAAGCACATCCTTATTCAGGTCCCTAGTCGTTGGATTATCGAGACAGGGCATCGATACTCCGGATTGGACTAGTGTGTACGCTTCTCATCCCAGTTGAGGAGATGGTCTGTTCCACAGCCGTCAGTACGTCGTACTGGAGATAGTATGCAGGTGCTCGTTGGGTTACGGGTACACCGGACAGGACTCACAGGGAACTGTTGGATGGTTTTATACCAGTCTTCAGTGAACAGTTCCCAGGTGACATGAGTACAGCATAGTCCGCAGACCTGACACTGCTACTTCGCCTCGAGTGTGTCCCACTGTTCTTAGATTGCTACCCTACCACGACTCAAAGGAGTCGTGCAAACAGGTAGCAGTTGGGTGCAGTCCCGAGCACTTGGAGGCAGTGGCGGTTAGATAGGATTCGTATCTCCCGGTATTGGGGGTTGATATCGCGCTGTGTCAGAGAGCCATTACGCAAAGTCCCTGGCCAGGGCAAGCGAGATTTGCTGGTAGGTTCCAGTAGTTTCTCAGGGTGTAATGGGCTTCCCTCCGACACAACTTATACCGCTATTAGGGGACTGACGCTTGCCGCCCCCTAGGCCTGATATGCGATAGTCTTAGACGAACGGACCGGACTGTACGGAGATTGTCACATCAGACTCAGTAGGAGTTCGGATGGGTTTCCTCATCAGCCTTCTTATCGACATCTACCTGGGGACCGTTACGTACAGCTAGTGCCGCTTGCGGTCTGTGGTTAAACCCACTGCCAGCGTAGTAGTCGAGTTTCTAGAGTCCCACACAGAGAGTTTCCCTATTCCAGGCGAAACGATATAGAGGTCGTATGGTTTTACGACAAGGGTTCGGACGCATACGTGTGTTTACGCACGTACGACTTTCGGACAGTTTTTACCAGTCGGCTTTGGTTTAAGCCAGTTACTGGTATCCGGTTATTGAATTTATACAGTCTAAAGTTTTTCCGTATTTTTGCGGAAAGGAGGGGCGTTCTCGTAATTGAGCAAGAAGCTTCTAGAAGATGGTGACTAAGGAGGTTTAGGTGGCATATACAATGAATGTGATTAGTGAGTCATATGGATGATTCATCCATGTCATTAATGCATCATAAATGCTTAATGACTCATGGAGATGAATCATCACTAGATATTATCAAGCATGGTTGTTAAATTGATTTATTTTCTTTTCTTGATAAAAAGAAATGCTTGATATATATTATCATAACTCATTATTCTCACTTCATTATTATGTTCACCTTCTCTCTCCTCAAGCTCTCCCTCTTCAAACCCTAATCCTCCTCTCTCATGTGTTGAGTACAAGGATTAGTTAGACTTATTAAACCATAACCCTCACTCTATTTCACCTAGCTTCTTTGATTAGCACCTAAAGAAGTTTAGTTGCCTCAAGTTTAGAGGCTAAGCTTGGAGTAAAGCTCTCAGGTGGATCGTTTACTACTTCGAGAAGGCCGAGGAGGAGGTGGAGTTCGTAAAGACGAAGGACACGGTTCTTTAGGTATAATCCCTTTACATAGTAGTTGTTAACTTCTATGATTGATGTTAGTTATCGTTTAGCTTCGATTCATGCGGTTAGTCGATGTTTAGCATATAAACAAGATCGTTTTTCATATTTCCGCCTCCCCGCAAGTCGCGGGGTGTTGTACATCGACTTACAAAGAGGACGTGGTATTTTCGTTGTTTTCTGCAATGATAGGATAAATGATGGGACGCATTATTATAATGCAAAGAAAATAAACCAAAGTTGAATCATTGGAACAAATTTAAAAGAAACCACTCGGTTATTTTAAAAGTGCAGAAATTTTTAATTGCGGAGCTTTAACCACTCCTTTTAAAAAAAAGCTATCAGGTTCCTTCGATTATATCAAGTTCACTACGTTCACGGTTTCGCCAAAACCATTCGTAATCCTCCGTCATTTCATTTGGGTATTCAGTAGTATTCAAGCTATGTATTTTAGCCAAAGTCAAGGCATAGTGTTTGGTAGCTGCTGGGTATTCACTTGTTATATAGATAGATGAGTTGGTTTGGGACAGTCGTATTATCATTTGACCAAAGTCAGGGGTATATACGGATGGGTTCAAATTAACCTGGATAATGATGGGTAGAACTTGACATGTGACTTATGACATTTTGACCAAAGCCAAGGTCATAAGAGCATGAGGCAAAAATCCATATCGGGAATTTCTAAAGAAACTGAAATTTGCAGAGAGATGCATACCATTTTGGAGTTTGATGAATGTTGGTAGGATTCCTTCAACATTATCATACGATGATATTTTGGATCCCGATCCTACTGTGAGTATATACTACTTATCAGGAGATTCGTCACTTAACGATCAATGCTATAAACCAAGTAGGTGCCTAGAAAGGTGTCAGCGGGGTTACGCCCCCAGAGAAAGGTTATTTAATTAAGGAACTTCGCGAAAGCGTTGGAAAACCACCCTCGAAGTATCGACACTGGCCTGGATGAACGGTTAAAGCAAGTATTGTACGGTGAGAATAGTCCTGGCTAATTCTTCTTTTATGGTTTGAGGAAGGATTCGAGAAACAGTGGGAGCCATCCTGTTTAGATAAATTAATAACCACTCTAAACTTGCAAGTGCATCATGCTAATAGTGTTTTTTCTCTCTCTCTCTTAATTGCAGCGACCTTGTGACCACACATAGGTTACATCTAGATAATAATTTGACTGAATCTGACTTATATGTCTGGCAAAAGTCTGTCCAGATGTCCATTGCCTTTGACAAGCTGGACCACCCTATTGAGGGACATTCCTATTGTTATGGGATTGGGCATTGGCAGAATGATTGCAGGGCTTTAGAAGCCAGTAGCCAGGATACGAAGCAGGTTATGGCTTCGACTTCGGGTGTGTTTATGATAGAGAACTGTATGTCAGTTAACCCTACTTCCTGGGTATTGGATACCGGATCAGGAACTCACATCTGTAATTCATTGCAGGCTCTGAGAAACCGTAGGGTTATCGGGATAGGTGATATGACCCTCACAGTTGCTAACGAAATGAGCATGAACGCTGAATCCGTAGGGGAATATCATCTTGGAATGACAACTGGGCAGATATTGATTCTGCATAACTGTTTTTATGTACCAGGTACGACATGTAATATCATATCTGTACCCTTACTATCTAAGGAAGGATATGATTTTACTTTTACAAAAGATGTGGTTCACATCCACCTAAATCAAGTTATGATTGGGTCAGGTACATTAGAAAACGGAATATACGTATTAAATCATGCTCAGATTTTCAGTGTCCAGAATGCACTTAAAAGAACGTCTCCGGAAATAAATCAGGCTTTCTTATGGTATTGTAGACTAGGTCACATCAATGAGAGAAGATTGACTAAGTTACATAGAGAAGGATATCTGAATCCGTTCGAATATCAATCTTATGCTACTTGTGAATTTTGTCTCATAGGAAAGATGGCAAAGACTCCGTTTACTGGACACGGAGTAAGAGCAAGCGAGCTCTTAGGACTCATACACAGTGACGTATGCGGTCCTATGTCTACACATGCGCGAGGTGGTTATTCCTACTTCATTACTTTTACGGATGATTTCTCTAGATATGGATATATCTTCTTAATGAAGCATAAATCCGAGGCCTTTGAGAAATTCCAAGAATATAAGAATGAAGTGGAAAAACAAACCGACAAAAGTATAAAGACACTGAGATCTGATCGAGGTGGTGAATACTTAAGTACCGAGTTCTCGGGTTACTTAAAAGAGAATGGAATTCTCTCTCAGCTTACTCCTCCATACACACCACAACACAACGGTGTATCAGAAAGGAGGAATCGAACCCTATTAGATATGGTTCGTTCCATGAAGAGTAACGCTGAGTTACCGCGATCATTCTGGGGATATGCACTAGAATCAGCTGCATATCTTTTGAACCGGGCTCCTACCAAGACTGTGCCTACCACGCCATATCAGATATGGAGTGGGAAGAAACCTCATCTTCAGCATTTGAAAATATGGGGATGTCCAGCTTTTGTTAAAAAGCGGCATGTGGACAAGCTCAAGGCACGATCAGTACAATGTAAGTTTGTAGGATATCCGAAGAACTCCAAAGGATATTATTTCTATTACGCAGAGGAACAAAAGGTTTTTGTTTCTCGTAATGCCCATTTTCTAGAACATCAGTTTTTAGAAAAGGAAATAAGTGGGAGCGAAATAGAACTGGAAGAAATTCCAGAACCACAAACTGCAACTGAAAGTATGGTAGAACCAGAAGTTTCAGAAGAAAGGGACATACCGACGCCTATCCGCAGAAGTAGTAGGCAGTCTCATCCGCCTGAGAGATACTATGGTTTTCTCATAGACGGGGATCGAGAAGATTGCATCATTGATAATGATGACCCTACTAGCTTCCAGCAAGCCATTCAGACCGGCGACTCGGTAAAATGGCTGGATGCAATGCGGACCGAAATGGAGTCCATGTACACTAACAAAGTATGGACTTTGGACATTGCTCCAGATTGGGTAAAACCCGTAGGATGCAAATGGATCTTCAGAAAGAAGATTGGTGTAGATGGACAGGTTGAAACCTATAAGGCTAGACTTGTTGCAAAGGGTTTCCGTCAAAGACCTGGTTTGGACTATGACGAAACCTTTTCTCCGGTAGCTATGCTAAAATCCATTAGGGTCCTTCTTTCTATTGCTGCTTTCCACGATTATGAAATCTGACAGATGGACGTAAAGACGGCCTTTCTAAATGGAAATTTGGAAGAAAGCGTCTATACGGATCAGCCAGAGGGATTCATTCAGAGTGGGAGCAGCGGTAAAGTATGCAAGCTGCTTAACTCTATTTATGGACTAAAGCAGGCATCGCGGAGTTGAAACATCTGTTTTTGTAACGTTTTAAAAATAATTAAATAAATAAATAAAATCGTTTAAGTGATTTTTTTGATTTTCGGTAAAGTAAAACGTATTTTTCGTAAAACTAAACCATAATTATTTTTCACTATAAATTTAAAAATACTTATTTTAATTATGTTATTACTAGTAAATGGTGTTTATTTAGCCACTTATAAATTTTTAGTTTAATTAAATATTTTTCCTAAATTAATTATTTTAAATATTAACATAAGCTTTATTTTTACACTAAATTATTGTAAATTACAAATTTGAATGGGTTTAATTTGTAAAAATGAACCATGGTATATTAGTATTTAGTGTGCATCATGCAAATTTTTTTTGCAAATTTGTCCATGATTCTAGAATTTTCTTAATTTGTTTTAGAAAAGAAATAAAAGAAAATTAAATAAAAGGTTGAAAAGACATAAAGATATGATATTTTGGGGGAACTTTCTACATCTTTCTTCACTCATTTCTTTCTCTCCATCACCTCCTAATCTTGGCCGGCCACTTCCCCATGGCAGCCCCCCCCCCCCACTTTAGCCCCTTGGTTTTGTTACAAAAAAATATCAAAAATTCATTAAAAATTCAAAAAAAAATCCACAAAATCCTAATAAATTCCTACCCTCTATTCTTTGCTCATCTTTACATGGATTTTGGAGATGGAAAGCATGCATTTTGGAGGCTTATTTTCATGTTTTGATTGCATGTAGTGGAGGTATAAATCTTCTTCTTTTAATTTATTGTTATTAGATATTTCTTTTAAGCATAATTAGATTTATTAAATTACTTCTATTTACAAGTTTTTAAATTCAAGTTAGGGTTTGTAAAATCAAGTTATGGTTTTATTAATTCATTAGGGTTATAATAACTAGTTTAACACTTTTGGAAATGGAAAATCATGTATGGTTGTTATATTGTAAATTGTTATCCAAAATTGTTTAAATTAAACCATTTTTGCAAACTAGATTTCTATATATTATATTTATTGGTGAGATAAATTCCAATTAATGTTTGTAACATTAGATTGTTGTTTTAATGAGGGTATTAATTTGTTAGTGGAATGAAAAACTTAGTTTGGTCACTAGTTTCTTTTGATAATTGAAAAATGCTATTTTTGCTAACTAGTTTTTGGAAATTCTTAAATAAATGAGAGTTAAAATCTAATTTATGGTTTTATTATATTACCATCATTATAAATTGTAGTTTGAAAAGTTAATTCATGCAAAATCAAGTTTTGTTGTGGAATTGTGGAATTTTGCTTGTAAGATGTGGAAAATTGATAAAAGTTGCAAACTAGGAATTTTGTATTAATACAAATTTGTGTAATAAAAATATAGTAGTGGTTTGTATAATCTAGTTATGCTATTTAATAAATATTATGACCATTATTTTCTTTTAAACATCATGTTTTGAAGTAAAACGATAAATTGGCATTTTCGGGTTTTACGAAATCGGACGATTTGATCGATTTTTAGGGTTTCGATGGATTAAATCATGTTTTATATTATAAGTAATGAGTTTTAAACTACGAGTTGTTTGTTAATGTTTATCTCGTTTAATCGGAGTTTGTACGCCGATATCGAGCGATATTTGGTTCTTTTCCGTGAACGAGACATAGGTTTTAACCTATGCGCGTTCCGTGCGTCGTTTTGACTTTTGTCCGTGATTCAGTTTACAATACTATATATGTTTGCGTATAGGTACCCCTCACGTGGACTGCGGGCGATGAAGAAGAGGATGGCGACACCGTCTTCGGCAGATAAGGACCAGGTGAGTAGATGTATATCTACGGGGGAAAGTCGGGTGGATGGTGTTTAGCACCCCCGCAAACGTAGAATAGGAATAGTACTTATTGTCATTAGGAAGCCTGACGTGACCTTAGAATTTCGGTGAGTAGGACCCTAGTAATGACCCTAGGTTGGACTAGATTGATTTAGAAAGACCTTACCCAAGGATGAATATCTTGGAGGAGATTTCGAAGGTTTTAGGTAGATACGCACACACATACACACACTGAGACTCGCTGTGGTGTATACGTGTATGTGTATATATATATAGGACTAGGTGTAGGTATACACACACACACACACAATACGTATATGTGATACAAGGATGTGACATGATACACGGGAATGAAACAATATAACTGGGCTGATGCCATGATTCTTGGCTACGGTCGTGTTATGATGTTAGCGGATCATTAGGAAATGAGTTAATGAATAGGTATACATAGATAATAAAGGGTGGTGATGATATTGAGCTACATGGGACTCTAAAATAGCACCCGGACCGTAGCATGTGATTGAATTCTGATATGATATATGCGTGACTTGATTACGACATCATATAGGTGTAACTTGATTGCGATATCATAAAGGTGTAACTTGATTTCGATACCTTATAGGAGTGACTTAATCACGACTTGACATATGTGACTTGATCAAAATATGATATATATGACATGACATTTCTGAGGATAAATTAACGATGTATATTTATGCTGACAATGATATATGATTGATGTATGCGATTACAGTATAGCATCTTGATCATGACATGTGTTGATGATGGTATTATACGAATGATGAGACACGTAGGTGATACTTGACCCGTACCCCGATATTGAGATGCCGTACGATGGATTTTACCGTACGAGGCATAGATGTGATGATTGATCCACGCTCTTGTTTCGAGGAAATCATACTACGTACGTGATGCTATTGAGGCTGGATCGCCGACTATTAGAGATATGGACTCAGACTTTAGGTGTACTCCTATTTCTTATCGACTAGTTTCTTGGGTTTAGTTCCTTAGGAGGTTAGATGGACACTAGTTTAGGTTCGAGTCATATAGTGGTAGTGGTACTTGTATATCACAGATGAGTGGTTTTACACATCCGTCTTTACATTCATACCGTATCCATAATGTACATGTTCATACGTATGTTTCTATAATCAGCATAAAACTTTGCCTGTTAGGACACCAGCACCATTACCGATGATGCGCATCTTTCACGCACACTTATTTGCTGGCTCACACACTTCATCATCGGTAATTGCTATGTCACGTACACTTTAGATCATATAATCTTTTATTGATAAGAAGCAGCAAAAAGCTAGATCGATATAGCATTATGATTACTCTCAGATGTTAGTCTAGTCATGGCATTTATTACTTAGACATTCATGCATTCATATTTTCATGTTATCACGCAGTATTATGGGGCATATACCGACACTTATCATATACTTACTCGTGATTTTTGGGGATTTTGGATTTATATGAGATTTCTGGATTTTTGGGGAAAACCGCAAGAATACATAAAAACTTCTCTCTCTCTCCTCCTCTCTTTTTAAAATATAAGATGCGGTTTTCTCGTGATGTATGTGTCGTCCACCATGAGATTTCATGTTTTCTGTTGGATTTCGAGACCCGATTCGAGGAGTGGATGAACCGTCTCAGGTACATGGTGGGCCCGGTATGGTACCCGGGGCCAGAAGATCGAGTTGTAGACGATGAGCCTGGCAGGGGAAGGCTACCTACCGGTGATGTCTGGCGCGGCGGATATCCGGAGGATACCGACCGTTGTGATATTTGATGATATGGGCCGATCCGGACTGACGGAGCCCGAGATATTGAGACTATGAGATATTGAGACTTGAGATTTACATGTTTTGTGTCGATACTTGACACGGATTTCCATGGATTTCATCGTTGATATTTCAGATTTCTATACACATTTTACCAGGATAAAAGCTAAAGATTTCTTATACAAATATATCTAGATTTCAGGATTGGTTACTTCATATTCATGGTGCATGCATACTCATTCATATGACATAGTACTATATAAGGCACTGACACGAGCACGGAGTATTTGTATTTACACGTAGCTTATTATCCTGTCTTACTTGATGACTAGTAGTATATTAGTATATTATTATGACCTAGGATAGCGTCGTGCATTCGATTTTTTCGTGGATGTCTTCTACTCACGAGTTGGCAACTCACCCCCGTTGTGCCAAATTTTATTACAGGTTGAAGTACAGGGTTCCTTGGCAGATTGCTGGCACATCATTTCATTCCGGGTGATTTGCACGGTAGGTTGGTTCATTTGTATCTGGACCGCCGTTGTATTTTTATTATTTCATTTGTATCTAGGAAGCTCCATCAACCAAACTTGTATTACTGGATAGATTACTGGACCATTGATTTGTTTCGACCTTAGAGTCGCGCTTGTATTATTATGATATCTGGTGGTTTTGTTTTCTTTTAAGTTTTGAGCCTCGCCCTTTGGCGTTGTATATTATTGTGCTTGTTGTGGTTGTTTCCGCCTGTTGGCGTTGAGCTAGCTCCCGTTTGGGGATGCTTTTTATTGTTTGTGTATATTATACTTGTTGTACCCGTTTGGGGACAGTTTTTACAGAGGAGACTCTACCGAAATTTTTGGGAAAATTTGCTGATGCTTTTAAACTTGTTTTCTTCATGTTTTCTTTTACTTCTTCTTCTTTTATATGGTTTAGATTTCTGGGCTTCGGCTTACTTAGGTTACGTTGCGCCTCTAGACGTTTCGTAATCTAAGTGCCGGTCACGTTCCGTACTTTCGGGTCGTGACAGTTTTGATGATACTGTCAAGGAATTTGACTTTATCAAAAATCCAGATGAACCATGCATATACAGTAAGATTGGAGGGAGAGCTGTAGTATTCCTCGTCTTGTACGTGGATGACATTCTCCTAATAGGAAATGATATTCCTATGTTACAGTCAGTCAAAAGATTCTTGTCACATAAATTCTCCATGAAAGACCTGGGTGATGCCACCTACATTCTGGGAATCCGGATCTATCGTGATAGATCAAAGAGGATGTTGGGACTTTCGCAGTCCAGGTACATAGACACCATAGTGAAGAGATTCGGTATGGATGATTCTAAGCGCGGTAACCTACCGGCTTGTCACGGAATCACCCTCTCCAAAGAGATGTCTCCCAAGACTTATTTAGAAAGGGATCGCATGTCGATTATACCCTACGCTTCTACGGTAGGCTCTATAATGTTTGCGATGTTATGTACCAGACCAGATGTAGCATACGCATTGAGCGTTGTAAGCCGGTATCAGGCAAACCTAGGGGAGAAGCACTGGATAGCAGTAAAGAACATTCTCAAGTACCTAAGAAGGACTAAGGAGATGTTCTTGGTGTATGGCGAAAAAGACCTCCAGATGGAGGCCTTTGCCGACTCCGGCTTCCAGAGTGATAAAGATGACTCCAAGTCCATATCGGGTTATGTCTTTACCCTCAATGGAGGGGCGGTCTGTTGGAAGAGTTCCAAGCAGGAGACCGTTGCTGACTCAACAATGGAAGCAGAGTACATAGCTGCTTGCGATGCCGCAAAAGAAGCTGTCTGGATGAAGAAGTTCCTTACAGAACTTCAGGTGGTTCCTTCCAGTGTTGGTCCAATACCTCTGTATTGTGACAACAACGGCGCTATAGCTTTAGCGAAGGAACCCAGATCCCACCAGAAGTCCAGACACATCTTAAGGCGGTATCACCTGATCAGGGAGATCGTAGATTGCCGGGAGATCGAGGTGAAAAGAGTAGAGACGGAGAATAACATTGCTGATCCATTCACAAAGGCCATTCCTCAGACACAGTTCGAGAGGCTATTCGAGATGATAAGTCTACGATATGCCAGCTCATGGCCCTAGTGCAAGTGGGAGATTGTTAGTGTATATGCCCTAGGGGCCATTATTGTATCATACTAGATTGTATATTACTTATTGAAAGCTTGGGTTATTCACAGTTGTATATACAGTCTTGCTAAAAATGGTAGTATGCTACTTGGTTTGTATCTACTTTAATATGTGCATATGTTTCTTATAACGTATCACTTATACATATTAGTAGAGCCCATAGGTTCTTTGCTTGATTACCAGCGTTGTGATGGCAGTCACACTAGTAGGGGCTGGGTAGTCTATAAGCAACATCTTATACAGGTCCCTAGTCGTAGGATTATCGAGACAGGGCATAGATACTCCATAGTAGACTAGTGTGTACGCTTCTCATCCCAGTTGGGGAGATGGTCTATCCCATAGCCATCAGTACGTCGTACTGGAGATAGTATACAGGTGCTCGTTAGGTTACGGGTACACCGGACAGGATTCGCAGAGGAACTGATTGGTTGGTATTATACCCATCGTCAGTTAACAGTTCCGAGGTGACATGAGTACAGCATAGTCCGCAGACTTGACACTGCTACTTCGCCTCGAGTGTGTCCTACTGTTCTTAGATTGCTACCCTACCACGGCTCAAAGGAGTCGTGCAAACAGGTAGCAGTTGGGTGCAGTCCCGAGCACTTGGAGGCAGTAGTGGTTAGATAGGATTCGTCTCTCTCGGTATTGGGAGATGATATCGCGCTGTGTCAAAGAGCCATTACGCAAAGTCCCTGGCCAGGGCAAGCGAGATATACTGGTAGGTTCCAGTAGCTTCTCAGGGTGTAATGGGCTTCGCTCCGACATGACTTATACATCTATTAGGGGACTGACGCTTGCCTCCCCTAGGCTTGATATGTGATTGTCTTAGATGAACAGACCAGACTGTACGGAGATTGTCACATCAGGCTCAGTGGGAGTTCGGATGAGTTTCCTCATCGGCCTTCTTATCGACATCTGCCTGGGGACAGTTACGTACAGCTAGTGCTGCTTACGGTCTGTGGTTAAAGCCACTGCCAGCGTAGTGTTGAGTCTTTAGAGTCCCACATAGAGTGTTTCCGTGCTCCAGGCGAAACGATATAGAGGTCGTATGGTTTTACGACAAGGGTTCGGACGCGTACGTGTGTTTACGCACGTACGACTTTTCGGACAGTTTTTACTAGCCGGCTTTGGTTTAAGCCAGATTCTAGTATCGGGTTATTGGATTTATACAGTCTAAAGTTTTTCCGTGTTTTCACGGATTGGAGGGGCGTTCTCGTAATTTTCCGGGAAGTTTCTAGAAGAGTGGTGACTAAGGGGTTAAGGTGGCATGAGCATTAATTGCTTAATGACTCATTTGTGTGATTCATCCTTTGCATTAAATGATTCATTAATGAGTTAATGAGTCATATGATGAATCACACAAGGTGAATGCATCAACCATGATGATTAATCATTTATATTATTTATTTGATTAATTGTTATGGTTGTTATATTCTAGTGAGTTCATTTTTCTTCTCATTCTCATCTTCACCTTCTCTCTCCTCAAGTTCACTCTCTCTTCAAACCCTAACCCTAACCTCTCATGAGTTGAGATCAAGGGTTAGCTAGACTAATACATCCATAACCTCACTCTATATTCCCTAGGTAGCTTAGATTAACACTTTAAGCAACCTAGTTATCTCAAGTTTGAGATTAAGCTTGGCGTAGGAGCTTTCGGGTGGATCGTCTTTGATTCGAGGAGGCCGTTGAGGTGCCGATGTTCCAAGGAGCCTACGTAGAGTGGAGGACAGCGATGAAGACCCGAAGGACATGTAACGTGAGGTATAACTTCGAATCCGAGTAGTTAAACCTCTAGTAGATAGTTAGCAATGGTTTAGATAACGATCCATGCGCTCAAGTCCGTGTTACGAACCTTTGATAATCGTTTTTCATATATTCCGCCTCCCCGCAAGTTCGTGGGGTGCGTGACATGGACTTACAGAAAAAGCCCTCAGGATATTTGCTTGACTACTGTGACTATGATGCGGATCATACTAGTGGGGCACGTGTAGTTTATAAGCATATCCTTGAACTGTTCCTATTCGTAGTTGTATCGAGACAGGGCATCGATATTCCAGAGTAGACTGGCGTATACCATTCTTGTCCCATATGATGGGCGATGGATGATCCCATATCCATCTGGTGTGATGATACCAAAGAATGTATGCGAGTGCTCAGTGGAGACTGGAAACACTGAACGGACTCATAGAGAACTCCTATGTGGTATTATATCTATTATCGGATAGCAGTAATCAGGTAACACTGGTACAGGTTAGTCTGTAGACCCAAGATCGTCATAGAGTCTTGTGTGTCCTCCCACTGTACTTTGATCTCCACCCTACCATGGCTCTACTGATTCGTGCAAACAGGTGGTCTTTGGGTACAGTCCCGACGCACATGGAGGCAATGAGCTATAGGAGGGGTTTCGTCTCTCCCGGTATTGGGGGGGTTGATATTGTGCTATGCTTGATTGGCTATAACAGGAAGTCCCTGGCCAGGGCTACAGAGATTTATTGATAAGCGTTATCAGTAGTTTCTCGATATGTTATTAGCTATACACCGGCATGACTTATTGAGTTATTGGGGTCGACGATACCATCCCTAGACTCGATATGCAAGATATCTGACGAGGATACCGGACTGTACGGTAAGTGTTGCCAGATGGCTCTACGAGAGTTTTGACAGCTTTGCTGGTTTTCTTCTGATCGCTCAATACCCGGATGGCCGTTACGTTTAGCTGACCGCTTGCGGCTTGTGGGTGTTTGATATGATCATCACCCACTACCGGCGTATTGACGAGTCTTAGAGTCCCACACAGAAGTTTCCTAGCCCAGGCAAAAAGATGTGGTGTGCATATGGGATATGCGCGGGGACCCGATTGAATACAACTATGTGATACCGTATGTTAATCTGGCGTTTTTCTATTGGTCAGGTCTTATGTGATATGACCGGATTGTTAAATCAATTGTTGATTTAACATTTTGACTTTTAGTTTTATTCTTATTCTTTATTCAAACCCTTTTTATTAAAGAGGATGAATGCATGCATGTATGTATATGTTGATGTGCATGTATGTACATGATGATGTGCATAGTATACATACATGCAAAGTATCATGGTTGATGATACATCTTTGAAGGCAATATAAGACTCACATGGATCTATAATATATGGATATATATTTGTATTTGTTTTAAAACAAAAGAAAAGAAAATATTAATCCATGGTTATCTTTCTACAATCTTCTTGAACTTAACCACACTTCACCAACCATTTAACCTTGGATTAGTTTTTCTTTTGGGTTTTAACTCACTTACTAAATATCTAGATATTATTAGAACCATGGTTAGATGAGAGATAGAAGATATATATACTATCTTTTCTATTTTTCATCATAAGCTTTATCATTTTCATTTTAGACAAAAGCTTTTGCCTTCATCTTCTTCTTCCTCTAAGCTCTCTTGATTTTTCCAAAGTGAGAGAGAGTTAAATGGAAAGGGTTTTGACAAAAGAAAACACACCACTTCATCATTCTACTCTAATCTAGCCAATTAGTTTAGAGTGTTTAGCTTCATCTTCTTCTTGCATCAAGTGGAGCTAGAAGCTTGGACCTAGTAAACTTCGGGTGGATCATCATGGATGTAGGAGGTTACTAGCAAGCCTTTCCAACCTCTCAAGGATCCTAGGAGTCATAACAAGAGGACTACAAAGGTGGTATTCTTTTCACTTAGTGTTTATTTGTTATTTGTATGAGATACAAGTGTTGCTACCCCTAATATTCTAGTTAAAGATCCTTGCTTTGTTTGCTTAGCACCTCTAAAATTTTTAAAGTGGCATGGCATGTGTGATGCTTCCATACTCTATAGTAGGTGCTAGGGAACCCTAACAATGGTATCAGAGACAAGCTAGAATTCTGGACACGGTATTAGAATTAATACAAAAACGAAATAGACTCTGAAAAATATAGTATTACAGAACCCTATATATGCTCTCTGGAAATTTTTAAAAAAGTGCTCTAAAAATTTTTCGAACGGGTACAGAGTACAGTATGGGCAAACATAAGAAGACAGGAGGAATACGGGGGCTTGTGCTCGGATTTTGGCCTGGCCGGCCCCCCTAACCCCTGTGCATATCCTGTTTCTCCTGTGCTCTTTTGATTGCAAGTTAGAGTTTCTAGTATTGTTTGCTTAGCCCAATTTTCATGTGATGATTATTTTGACCTGGGGCTATTTCGTAGTGTTTCGTAGTCGTATAATCTAGCAATATATTGGTAACCTTGATAAAGTTTAACAGTTCGAACGAACTTCAAAACCCCACTTTTTGACCCCGCTGAAATTTCCAAGTGTTGTAATTTTCCTAAGTTAACTTTATATTCAATAGTCCCGCAAGTATCCTATGGACCCTCTAGAAGACCATAATAACCTTAACTCGATTCTATGCCCACGGAACCGTGATCGAACATTCGGGTTTGCCGTAGTTCCGTGGTGTCATAGGTGAGACGTTGGTTAACTCCTTCAACGGCTAGACCATAGACACTGTGGCGCGTTTTTGAGTATTTGTAACTTTGCTCAAGTGTTGAGCTTTTGGGGTAAAATGTGGGTGTATGTTGATTAGATCGAAACGTTAAACATCGCCTTGATTTTTGAGATTGTGATAATTGCAATTGTTGTTTTTCACTTTCTTTTCTGCGACCGTAAGTGTAGTATGTGGTGTATCGCCGGTTTCGTTGCTATACATCAACGACAATCGGGATACACATACTTGCTTACGTTGATGATATGAGATATTATGTGTTGCTGAGATATGATTTGCAGGATTGTCGCGATCGAATAGCCGAGGGTTTTATGTGAGATGAGAGTGTTTATTTTCATACATGTAAAAGTCAATTGTATGTAATATTCTTTTATTTGGGGGAATTCCGGGTTGAGGATGATGTCACCATTATTGTATATTATTTACTTTTCCGCATTAGGATAGACCCAAGGAGGGGAGCACAAGTGATCGGGTTCTAGGGTTCAGTGGGAGGCCATCTCGAGGAGTCGAGACTGGGTCTCCTAAACTCTAGAATTGGCAGGATCACTTGCTGGTCTCGTAGAGGTCTAGGGGTGTGGGCTTGGTGTTGATATATGTATGCCCTAGAGGCCATTATATGATAGTGGATGTATTTATACATGTATATATATATATTCAGTGTACATTCTAGCTCGACATGATAGTATGCTATCTGGTTCTTCTTTATCAGACATGTTGACTTGATCATGCTTTTATTCATTTACACATGTTGATAAAGCCCTGAGGATATTGGCTTAACTACTGTGATTATGATGGAAATCATACTAGTAGGACATCTGTAGTTTATAAGCATATCCTGAAATGTCCCTAGTCGTAGGTGTATCGAGATGGGGCATCGATATACCAGAGTAGACTAGCGTATATGATACTAGACCCATATGGTGGGCGATGGATGTTCCCACATCCATTGATGTTTGACATCGAGATCGTATACGGGTGCTCAGTGGTGACTGGGTACACTGGACGGACTCGTCGAGAACTCCTATATGGTATTATATCTATCGTCGGATAGCAGTTCTCAGGTGACACTGGTACAAGTTAGTCTGTAGACCCGAGATCGTCATAGAGTCTTGTGTGTTACTTTGATTACCACCCTACCACGGCTCTACTGAGTCATACAAATAGGTGGATTTTGGGTACAGTCCCGAGACACACGGAGACGATGAGCAATAGGAGGGGTTTCGTCTCTCCCGGTATTGGGAGTAGATGTTGTGCTGTGCTCGACTGGCTATATCAGTAAGTCCCTGGTCAGGGCTGTTGAGATTTACTGATAAGTGTTATTAGTAGTTTATCGATCTGTTATAGACCATTCATAGGCACGACTTATTGAGTTATTGGGGTCAACGTTACCATCCCTAAACTCGATATGCAGCATATCTGATGAAGAGACCGGACTGTACGGTAGTATTACCGGTTGGCTCGACGGGAGTTGTGACAGGTTCGCTTGTTTTCTTCTGATTGCTCAATAACCGGGTGGCCGTTACGTTTAGCTCTCCTCTTGCGACTTGGGGGTATTTGATATGATCATCACCCACTGCCGGCGTATTGACGAGTCTTAGAGTCCCACAATGGAGTTACCTAGTACAGGCGAAACGATGTGGTGTGCATATGAGATATGCACGGGGACCCGATTGAATGCGTGTATTGTTAGTGTATATGCCCTAGGGGTCATTATTGTATCATACTAGTTTGTATATTACGTAATGGAAGCTTGGGATATTCAAATGTATATAACAGTCTTGCTAAACATGGTAGTATGCTACTTGGTTTTTTTTCTATCTTAATATGTGAGTATACGTATTGATAGAGCTCTTAGGATCTTGCTTGACTACCAGCGTTGTGATGGCAGTCACATTAGTGGGGGCTGGGTAGTCTACAAGCACATCCTTATTCAGGTCCCTAGTCGTTGGATTATCGAGACAGGGCATCGATACTCCGGAGTAGACTAGTGTGTACGCTTCTCATCCCAGTTGGGGAGATGGTCTGTCCCACAGCCATCAGTACGTCGTACTGGAGATAATATGCAGGTGCTCGTTAGGTTACGGGTACACCGGACAGGACTCACAGGGAACTGTTGGTTGGTTTTATACCAGTCGTCAGTGAACAGTTCCCAGGTGACATGAGTACAGCATAGTCTGCAGACTTGACACTGCTACTTCGCCTCGAGTGTGTCCCACTGTTCTTAGATTGCTACCCTACCACGGATCAAAGGAGTCGTGCAAACAGGTAGCAGTTGGGTGCAGTCCCGAGCACTTGGAGGCAGTGGCGGTTAGACAGGATTCGTCTCTCCCGGTATTGGGGGTTGATATCGCGCTGTGTCAGAGAGCCATTACGCAAAGTCCCTGGCCAGGGCAAGCGAGATTTGCTGGTAGGTTCCAGTAGTTTCTCAGGGTGTAATGGGCTTCGCTCCGACATGACTTATACCGCTATTAGGGGACTGACGCTTGCCGCCCCCTAGGCCCGATATGCGATAGTCTTAGACGAACGGACCGGACTGTATGGAGATTGTCATATCAGACTCAGTAGGAGTTCGGATGGGTTTCCTCATCGGCCTTCTTATCGACATCTACCTGGGGACCGTTACGTACAGCTAGTGCCGCTTGCGGTCTGTGGTTAAACCCACTGCCAGCGTAGTAGTCGAGTCTCTAGAGTCCCACACAGAGAGTTTCCCTATTCCAGGTGAAACGATATAGAGGTCGTATGGTTTTACGACAAGGGTTCGGACGCATACGTGTATTTACGCACGTACGACTTTCAGACAGTTTTTACTAGTCGGCTTTGGTTTAAGCCAGTTACTAGTATCCGGTTATTGGATTTATTCAGTCTAAAGTTTTTCCGTGTTTTCACGGATAGGAGGGGCGTTCCCGTAATTGCGCGAGAAGCTTCTAGAAGATGGTGACTATGGGGGTTAAGGTGGCATATACATTAAATGAGATTAGTGAGTCATATGGATGATTCATCCATGTCATTAATGCATCATAAATGCTTAATGACTCATGGAGATGAATCACCATTAGATATTTATCAAGCATGGTTGTAAATCATTTTCTTTTCTTTTCTTGAAAAACAATAATGCTTGATATATATTATGATAGCTCATTTTCTCATTTCATTATTATTCTCACATTCTCTCTCCTCAAGCTTCCTCTCTTCAAACCCTAATCATCCCCTCTCATGTGTTGAGTACAAGGATTAGTTAGACTACTTAATCCATAACCCTCACTCCATATCATCTAGGTACTTTGATTAGCACTTAAAGAAACCTAGTTGCCTCAAGTTTAGAAGCAAAGCTTGGAGTAAAGCTCTCGTGGTGGATCGTCTACTACTTGGAAAAGGCCGAGGAGGAGGCGGAGTTCGTAAAGACAAAGGACACGGTTCTTTAGGTATAATCACTTCACATAGTAGTTTAGAACTTCTATGATAGTTGTTAGTTATCGTTTAGCTTCGATTCATACGGTTAGTCGATGTTTAAGCAAAGAACAAGATCGTTTTTCATATTTCCGCCTCCCCGCAAGAGGTGGGGTCTTGTACATCGACTTACAGTGGTATCAGAGCCTCGCTAAACAATAATTAACTCATTAGCAAAGTCGCAAGAATTTCGAACCCAAAAGAACCGGAAACATCGTCGCATTAACACAGTTTCTGTCGAAATCAAAACAGGCCCTAAAAATTTTTCAGGGACCTGCAGAATAATAAGGAGGAAATTATAGGGGTACTCAAGAAATTTGGTCGCGTAACTCGGGTAACTTGCCGCGGAACCGCGGCGAATCCATGCGATCCGCCGTGGATCAGCGGCCGAGTTAGGGCCGAGTCGGCCCAAATTTCTTCAGTGACCTTCTGGTGTTAACAGTGATATTTCTGGATGTTTATTTTTCTGCTCAAGTCTCAGGTGCACAGAGAAGTATTGGAGTAGAATCTAATGTGTTTGCACGATCGAAATTTTGCGATGTTTGCTAATTTGATTATATCTGTGTTCGTATAATGTGTTCGTAAATCTCCCCTAACTGCTAGTATGTCAGTTGGCAGGGGGTTGCACATTTTTGTTATGGTTTTTACTGTTTGTGGATGTGAACTATATTGGACTGTTGTGATGATTAGCCGGGGTTTGTGGTGGGTTATTATTTTAATTCATTCAATGTAAATGTAATTTGTTGTAATATTATTTTGCGGGGCACATCCAGGTTGCGGTTGTAGCCACCATTGTATTATGTCATTTTACTGTTTTTTGCTCCTAGGATAGACCCAAGGTGGGGTGCACAAACTACCGGGTATTTTGAAGTGTTTAGTGGCCTACTCACTTTGTTTAGGGAGACCGCTTCACTTCGGGTATTTGGCGGGTAGTTTGCCGTACCCGTAAGGGTCTAGGGTGGGGTAATGGCCATTCATCACAACTGTGTAATCCGTCTTTTGTTGCAGGCTCTAAACAAACGCGGATTGCTTGCAAATCCAATAAAGTTCATATGAGATCTGGAATGCCTATTATTGCGTCTGACGAATGTACAATATCTATATATGATAGCTATTTAGACGTCACTTATGTTTTACACCCGCGCTAGCCCAGCCCCCGCTCTGTCGTTAGTTAAGTAACCTAACGGGTGATGACGGGACACCGTGGCGAATGCGGATGGCATAGGAGGACGTTGTATTTTCGTTGTTTTCTGCAATGATAGGTTAATGATGGGACGCATTATATACATAATGGAAAGAAAATAATCCAAAAGTTTAATCGTTGGAACAATTTAAAAGAAACCACTCGGTTATTTTAAAAACAGATGATATTTTTAATTGCGGAGCTTTAACCACTCCTTTTAAAAGCTATCAGGTTACTTCGGTTATATCAAGTTCACTACGTTCACGGTTTCGCCAAAACCATTCGTAGCCCTCCGTCATTTCATCTGGGTATTCAGTAGTATTCAAGCTATGTATTTTGACCTAACGCCAAGGCATAGTATTTGGTAGCTACTGGATATTCATTTGTTGCATAGATAGATGAGTTAGTTTGGGACAGTCGTATTATCATTTTGGCCGAACGTCAAGGATATATACGGATGGGTTCAAATTGACAAGATAATGATGGGTAGAACTTGACATGTGACTTATGACATTTTGACCTAACGCCATGGTCATAAGAGCATGGGGCAAAAATATATATCGTGAATTTCTAAAGAAACTGAAATTTGCAAAGAGTTGCAAACCATTTGGAGTTTGATGAATGTTGGTAGGATTCCTTCAACATTATCATACAATGATATTTGGATCCCGATCCTACTGTGAGTATATGCTACTCATCAGGATATTCGTCACTTAACGATCAATGCTATAAACCAAGTAGGTGTCAAGAAAGGTGTCAGCGGGGTTACGCCCCCTGAGAAAAGAGGTTATTTAATTAAGGAACTTCGCGAAAGCATTGGAAAACCTCCCTCGAAGTATCGACACTAGCCTGGCTGAACGGTTAAGCAAGAATTGTACGGTGAGAATAGTCCTGGCTAATTCTTCTTTTATGGTTTGGGGAAGGATTCGAGAAACAGTGAGAGCCATCCAGTTTAGATAAACTAACAACCACTCTAAACTTGCAAGAGCATCATGCTAAAGAGTTTTCTTCTCTCTCTCCTAATTACAGCGACCCTGAAAATGACTGGACTTAAGTTACTTTTAGAGAAAAATATACTGACAGGACCAAACTATAAAGATTGGCTGCGGAATGTCAAAATGGCTTTGACCTATGACAAATTGGGGTACGTCCTCACCGCTAAGGCACCTACTGTCCCTGGTCCCAAATCCAGTAATGCGGATAAGGAAATCCGCAAAACCTGGGATTTCGATTGCGCGAAAACCAAGAGCATCGTGCTTGCCTCGATGAACAATGAACATCAGAGGAGACACGAGGATATGGAACTAGATGCCATATTTCTCCATACAAAGGAACTTTATGGAGAGCAATCTCGTATAGCAAGATACGAGACCTCTAAGAACTTGTTTCGAGCGAGGTTGGCTATCGGGTCATCAGTAGGAGAACATGTCCTAAAGATGATCGGCTATATAGAAGAGCTCGCAGACCTTGGGACGACTTTGGATAATGAGCTCTATACAGACCTTATTCTCCAGTCCCTTCCTCCTACCTACACCCAGTTTATCCTGAACTTCAACATTCAAAGAAAAGAAGTTGAACTTCCGGAACTCCTGAACATGTTAAGGAGTGCAGAGGGCACGTTGCAGAAGGCAAGGGAAACACCCGCTATGTATTTTAGCGGTGCTTCTTCTTCCGGGTCCAAGGCTAGGGCCAAAGGAAGGAAAAAGAAGGCCGTCCCCAGACCTAGAGGAGGTGTAAGTAAGGTGGGAGGGAAGGGAAAGAAAAAGTTTGCGGTACCAGTAGTGGGCCAGGATGAGTGCTTCCATTGTCAAAGGAAAGGGCACTGGAAAAAGGATTGCAAGGTGTGGAACGCCAAGAACCAGGAACCGAAGCAAGCTGTGGCTTCGACTTCAGGTGTGTTTGTAATTGAGAATTGTCTGTCAATCAACTCTACTTCCTTGGTATTGGATACCGGATCAGGATCTCATATTTGCAATTCATTGCAGGCACTGAGAAACCGTAGAGTGCTGAAGGAAGGTGATATGACCCTGATGGTTGCTAACGGAGCTAGCGTAGGAGCTGTGTCCGTAGGGGATTATCACCTGGGATTGACGAGTGGACACATTTTGGTTTTACATAACTGTTTTTGTGTACCCAGCTTAACGTGTAATATCATATATGTTTCCTTGTTATCAAATAAAGGTTATGATTTCACGTTTGGAAGTGGTGTTGTTAACATCCACCTTAATCATAGTTTGATTGGGTCCGGTACACTGGAAAGCGGTATATATGTGTTAAACCAACTCCAAATTTTCAATGTCCAGAACACACTAAAAAGAAAGTCTACAGATTTAAATAAAGCTTTCTTATGGCATTGTAGACTGGGTCACATCAATGAGAGAAGGTTGACTAAGTTGCATAGAGAAGAATATTTGGACTCGTTCGAATATCAAATTTATGACACTTGTCAATCTTGTCTCAAAGGAAAGATGACAAAGACTCCATTTACTGGACATGGAGTAAGAGCGAGCTCTTAGGACTCATACACAGTGATGTATGTGGTCCAATGTCTACACATGCAAGAGGTGGTTTTTCCTATTTCATTACTTTCACGGATGATTACTCAAGGTACGGATTCATTTATCTGATGAAACATAAATCCGAGGCTTTTGAGAAATTCTAAGAGTATAAGAATGAAGTAGAAAACTAAACCGGCAAAAGTATCAAGACACTAAGATCTGATCGAGGTGGTGAATACTTGAGTGCCGAGTTCCTAGGTTACCTAAAAGAGAAAGGAATTCTCTCTCAGCTTACTCCTCCATACACTCCACAGCATAACGGTGTATCAGAGAGACGGAATCGAACCCTATTGGATATGGTAAGATCCATGATGAGTAATGCTGAGTTACCGCGATCTTTTTGGGGTTATGCGCTAGAATCAGCGGCATATCTTCTGAACATGGTACCTACCAAGACTGTGAACATGGTACCTACCAAGACTGTGCCTACCACTCCATATCAGATGTGGAGCGGGAAGAAACCCCATCTACAGTATATAAAGATTTGGGGAAATCTAGCTTTTGTTAAAAAGCAGCATGTGGACAAGCTCGAGGCACGATCAGTAATATGTAAGTTTGTGGGATATCCAAAGAACTCCAGGGGATATCTATTCTATTACGCAGAGGAACAAAAGGTATTTGTTTCTCGTAATGCCCATTTTCTAGAACATCAGTTTTTAGAAAAGGAATCAAGTGGGAGCGAAATAGAACTGGAAGAAATTCCAGAACCACAAACTAATACTTCAAGTTTGGTAGAACCGGTAGTTCAAGAAGAACAGGACATTCCCGCACCCCTCCGCAAGAGTAGTAGGCCGTCTCATCCGCCTGAGAGATACTACGGTTTTCTCATAGATGGGGATAGAGAGGATTGCATCATAGATGATGATGAACCTACTGGCTTCCAGCAGGCCATCCAGAGCGGCGACTCGGTACGATGGCTAGATGCAATGCGGACCGAAACGGAGTCCATGTACACCAACAAAGTATGGAATTTGGACTTTGCTCCAGATGGGGTAAAACCCATAGGATGCAAATGGATCTTCAAGAAAAAGATTGGTGTAGATGGACAGGTAGATACCTATAAGGCTAGACTTGTTGCAAATGGTTTTCGTCAAAGACCTGGTTTGGACTATGACGAAACTTTTTCTCCAGTGGCTATGCTCAAATCCATTCGGGTCCTTCTTGCTATTGCTGCCTTCCATGATTATGAAATCTGGCAGATGGACGTAAAGACGGCTTTTCTAAATGGAAATTTAGAAGAGTGCGTATATATGGATCAGCCAGAGGGTTTCAATCAGAGTGGGAGCAGCGGGAAAGTATGCAAGTTGCTTAAATCCATTTATGGACTGAAGCAGGCATCGCGGAGTTGGAACATCTGTTTTGATGAAACAGTCAAAGAATATGACTTCATCAAAAATCCAGATGAACCGTGCATATATAGTAAAGTTGTAGCCAGAAGTGTCGTATTCCTCGTCTTGTACGTGGATGCCATTCTATTGATAGGAAATGACATTCCTATGCTACAATCTGTCAAAGGATTCTTGTCACACGGGTTCTCCATGAAAGACCTGGGTGATGCCTCTTACATTCTGGGGATCTGGATCTATCGTGATAGATCCAAGAGGATGTTGGGACTTTCACAGTCCAGGTATATCAACACTGTACTGAAAAGATTCAGTATGGAAGATTCTAAGCGCGGTAATATACCGGCTTGTCACGGAATCACCCTATCCAAAGAGATGTCTCCCAAGCCTGATTTGGAAAGGGAACGCATATCTATTATACCCTACGCTTCTGCGGTAGGCTCTATAATGTATGCGATGTTGTGCACCAGACCAGATGTAGCTTACGCACTGAGCGTGGTAAGCCGGTATCAGTCAGACCCAAGGGAGAAGCACTGGATAGCAGTAAAGAACATTCTCAAGTACCTGAGGAGGACTAAGGAGATGTTCTTGGTTTACGGCGGAAAAGACCTCAGGTTGGAGGCCTTTGCTGATTCCGGCTTCCAGAGTGATAAGAACGATTCCAAGTCCATGTCAGGTTATGTCTTTACCCTCAATAGAGGGGCGGTGTGCTGGAAGAGTTCCAAGCAGGACACCGTTGCTGACTCGACGATGGAAGTGGAGTATATTGCTGCTTGCGATGCCGCAAAAGAAGCAGTCTGGATGAAGAAGTTCCTAACAGAACTTCAGGTGGTTCCTACCATTTTTGATCCAATACCTCTGTATTGCGACAACAACGGAGCTATAGCTTTAGCGAAGGAACCAAGGTCCCATCAGAAGTCCAGACACATCTTAAGGCGGTATCACCTGATCAGGGAGATCATTGATCGTCAGGAGATCGAGGTTCGGAGAGTTGTTACTGAAGAGAACATAGCTGATCCATTCTCAAAGGCCCTACCTCAGATTCAGTTCGAGAGGGTACTCGAGATCATCGGTCTTGGAAATGCCAGTACATGGCCCTAGTGCAAGTGGGAGATTGTTAGTGTATATGCCCTAGGGGCCATTATTGTATCATACTAGTTTGTATATTACTTAATGGAAGCTTAGGATATTCACATGTATATAACAGTCTTCCTAAACATGGTAGTATGCTACTTGGTTTTTTTTCTATCTTAATATGTAAGTATACGTATTGATAGAGCTCTTAGGATCTTGCTTGACTACCAGCATTGTGATGGCAGTCACACTAGTGGGGGCTGGGTAGTCTATAAGCACATCCTTATTCAGGTCCCTAGTCGTTGGATTATCGAGACAGGCAATCGATACTCCGGAGTAGACTAGTGTGTACGCTTCTCATCCCAGTTGGGGAGATAGTCTGTCCCACAGCCATCAGTACGTCGTACTGGAGATAGTATGCAGGTGCTCGTTAGGTTACGGGTACACCGGACAGGACTAACAGGGAACTGTTGGTTGGTTTTATACCAGTCGTCAGTGAACAGTTCCCAGGTGACATGAGTACAGCATAGTCCGCAGACTTGACACTGCTACTTCGCCTCGAGTGTGTCCCACTGTTCTTAGATTGCTACCCTACCACGGCTCAAAGGAGTTGTGCAAACAGGTTGCAATTGGGTGCAGTCCCGAGCACTTGGAGGCAGTGGCGGTTAGACAGGATTCGTCTCTCCCGGTATTGGGGGTTGATATCGCGCTGTGTCAGAGAGCCATTACGCAAAGTCCCTGGCCAGGGCAAGCGAGATTTGCTGGTAGGTTCCAGTAGTTTCTCAGGGTGTAATGGGCTTCGCTTCGACACGACTTATACCGCTACTAGGGGACTGACGCTTGCCGCCCCCTAGGCCCGATATGCGATAGTCTTAGACGAACGGACCGGACTGTATGGAGATTGTCACATCAGACTCAGTAGGAGTTCGGATGGGTTTCCTCATCGGCCTTCTTATCGACATCTACCTGGGGACCGTTACGTACAGCTAGTGCTGCTTACGGTCTGTGGTTAAACCCACTGCCAGCGTAGTAGTCGAGTCTCTAGAGTCCCACACAGAGAGTTTCCCTACTCCAGGCGAAACGATATAGAGGTCGTATGGTTTTACGACAAGGGTTCGGACGCATCCGTGTGTTTACGCACGTACGACTTTCGGACAGTGTTTACTAGTCGGCTTTGGTTTAAGCCAGTTACTAGTATCCGGTTATTGGATTTATACAGTCTAAAGTTTTTCCGTGTTTTCACGGATAGGAGGGGCGTTCTCGTAATTGCGCGAGAAGCTTCTACAAGATGGTGACTATGGGGGTTAAGGTGGCATATACATTAAATGAGATTAGTGAGTCATATGGATGATTCATCCATGTCATTAATGCATCATAAATGCTTAATGACTCATGGAGATGAATCACCATTAGATAATTATCAAGCATGGTTGTAAATCATTTTCTTTTCTTTTCTTGAAAAACAATAATGCTTGATATATATTATGATAGCTCATTTTCTCATTTCATTATTATTCTCACCTTCTCTCTCCTCAAGCTTCCTCTCTTCAAACCCTAATCATCCCCTCTCATGTGTTGAGTACAAGGATTACTTAGACTACTTAATCCATAACCCTCACTCTATATCATCTAGGTACTTTGATTAGCACTTAAAGAAACCTAGTTGCCTCAAGTTTAGAGGCAAAGCTTGGAGTAAAGCTCTCGTGGTGGATCGTCTACTACTTGGAGAAGGCCGAGGAGGAAGTGGAGTTCGTAAAGATGAAGGACACGGTTCTTTAGGTATAATCACTTCACATAGTAGTTTAGAACTTCTATGATAGTTGTTAATTATCGTTTAGCTTCGATTCATACGGTTAGTCGATGTTTAAGCAAAGAACAAGATCGTTTTTCATATTTCCGCCTCCCCGCAAGTCGTGGGGTGTTGTACATCGACTTACATGTATGTGATACCATATATTAATCGGGCGGTTTGCTATTGGTCGGGTCGTATGTGATATGACCGGTTTGCTAAATCAAGTGTTGATTTATCATTGACCATTAGCTTTTCACTTTAAACCCTTCTTTTCTTTTGTTGTATGCATGCATGTATGCACATGTTCTTTTTGTTGCACATATGGATATGCATGCACACATACATGCATACACTTATTCTATCATGGTTGATGATAAATGAGATGGTGACAATATAAGACTCACACCTTGTTATTTAATATGATGATATTTCCTTTTGGAAAAGAAAATGAAAGTGAAATTAATTCATGGTTAATTATTTTATTCATCCACTTACCCTTGCCTTAACCATGGGTTATATTTCCTTGGCCATTTTTCATCCAAAAGAAAATATCTAGATATTTTATAACTAGGGTTAAAGATGAGAAGAAGAAAATTTATATATTTTCTTTTCTCATTTTTAACCTAAGCTTATCATTATCTTGAGCTCTAATATTGCCTTCATCTTCTTCCTCCTATCTCTTGCTCTCCAGCTTTCACTTGTGAGCAAAAGAGTGATCAAGTTAGGATTTTGAAGTGAGAAAACAAACCACATCATCATTCTACACTAGTCTTGCCCATTAGTTTAGAGTGTTAGCTTCTACTTCTTCTCTTGATCTAGTGGAGCTTCAAGCTTGGACAAAGAGGACTCCGGGTTGATCATCGTGGACTTAGAGGACCTCATGCAAGCTTCTTTCAAACCTCAAGTGGCTAAGGAGTCTAGCGTAGGGAGCTACAAAGGTTGTATTCTCAAAACCCTAGATTTTGCTACTTGTGTTTGTGTTAAAGTTTTGTTACCCTAGCTTTTCTAGTGTGATCCTTAGGTTAGTTTCTCTAGCAGCACAAAAATTTTAAATATGGCTTGTGTGATGCTACCAAACCCTTGTAGTGGTACTGTAGAAACTCCTTCATGGTATCAGAGACTAACTAGAAGCCTAGAGAATATTACAAGAATACGAAAATGAAAAATTCCGCAAAATACGAATTATAGACCCTTGAAAAATGCTCTCTGTAAATTTTTTAAAAAGCGACCTGAAAATTATTTAAACAACTGCAGAGTAGCATTTAGAATGATACAAGAACACTGGTGAAGTACGAAGGGGGGCTCGGATTGGGCCGGTGACAGAGCCAATTTTTCCGGCGTCGCCAACCCACTGTGCTCCTCTTCTTCTCGTTTTGCTCCAGTGTTCTGTACATTATGTTCTGGGGTTTCTGGTTTTGTTTAGTTTGTCCAGAATTGCATGTGATGTTAGTTTGGTATTGGGCAACTTGCGGAATAGTTCGTATTCGTATTTTATGGCATCGTAATGGTAACTTTGGCGACGTTAAACAGGTCGAACGAATTATCAAACACTCGTGTTTTCTAGGTTGAACATACTCGATAACTAATGCAGGTATTCCTATGGACCCTTTAGAAGAAAGTAACCCTAACTCGAGATGTGACCACCAAACTACGACTGAACCTTAGGGTTCGTCGTAGTTAGTGGCGCCACAAATGAGGCTTGGGTCTGCCCTTCTACGGTTGGTCCATTAAATACTATGGCATAGATTTTGGGTATAGTTTAACGGTGCTCAAGTTTTGAGCTTGCTGGGCAATGCAGGTGTTCGTTGATTCGATCGAAGGGTTTAACATCGCCTAGTAGTATGTGATACTTGTTTCTGCGACCGTAAGCGTAATATGCGTATCGCCGGTTTCGTTGCTTATGTCAACGGCAATTGGGGTACGCACACTTGCTTACGTTGATGACATGTGATGTTATGTGTTGCTGTATTGTGATGTATAGGATTGTCATGATCGAATAGCCGGGGTTTTTATGTGAGATGAGAGTTTTACTTTTCATTCATGTAAAATTCATTTGTAATGTAATATTCTTTTATTTGGGGCACTTCCGGGTTGAGGATGATTTCACCATTGTTGTATATTATTTACTTTTCCGCATTAGGATAGACCCAAAGAGGAGAGCATAAGTGACCGGGTTCTAGAGTCCAGTGGGAGGCCATCTCGAAAAGTCGAGACCGGGTCTCCTAACTCTAGAATTGGTAGGGTCGCTTACCGCTCTTGTAGGGGTCTTGGGTGTGGGATTGGCTATTCATCATGACTGTGGAATCCGTATTTTCTATTGTTGGCTAAATACTAAATATGGACGTCCTAGCATATCCTATATTATCATATCTGTCTTTCTGCTGCCTATATTCTGTGATGTGATCGCTTAAATATATCTGAGACGAATGCTATATTATATATGAGATATATAATAGACGTTGCTTATGTTTTACACCCGCGCTAGTCCCGTCTCGGTATGCCGTTAGTTAAGTAACCTAACAGTGCATAACGGAACATTACGGCGAATGCGGATGGCATAAGCGTACGTTGTATTTTCGTTTCTTTTATGTGATGGCTTAAGGACTTAAATGATAGGACTACACTAATATGATTAATATAAAGAAAAATAAACCTAAAAAGATGTTGTAGATTCGGATTTGAAAACCACTCGGCTTTTTACGAAAAGGTACATTTCAAAACTGCGGAGCTTAAGCCACTCCTTTTGAAAACCATTTGATTCTACGACGATATCAAGTTCAAAGCGTTAAAGATTTTCTTAAAAATCATCTGCAACCCTCTGTCATTTTAGGAAGTAGAGTACTTAGTATTCGTGCTACGTTTGTTGACTTTAGTTAAGGAGTAGTGTACGGTAGCTAAGTGATGTCTTCCTACAATGCATATAATGCAGATTAATTAGGACATTCATGCGACTTTGTTGACCATAGTTAAGGGTCAAGTGAGTGGTCTAATTAATCAAGAAATGACGGGTAGAACTTGACTAGTACTTATGATTTATTGACCATAGTTAAGGTCAAGGGTACTAGGGGTAAAAACCACATCGGGAATTTCAAGAGTTGAAATTTGCAATGAGATTGCATACCTTCCATATGATGGTTGGATCCCGATCCCACTGTGGGCAATAGTTGCTCCCAGGAGAGTTTTGCAGTTTACAATTAGCTAACTTATTAGGTGTCTAGAAAGGTGTTAACGGGGCTACGCCTCTGGGAAGACGAGATGTATATTAATTAGGTCCGTACGAAAGCACGGGGAACCTCCTTCAAGTACCGACACTGGCCTGGCTGAACGGTTAGCGAAGTTGTAGACTGTAATTAATACTGGCTAGTTTTCTTTTTAAGGTTTGAAAGAAAAACTTGATTAAAGAAGTGGGAGACATGTAAGTCTATGGTAGTACCTCGGCTGTCTGTCCAAGGCCAAAATGAGGAAACAAAAAATTTTCTTAACTTTAAACTAGCGCTATCGTATACTTTTTCCCGGATCGAACCATTAACCTATAAACTATCTATCTAGAGAAGGGATAGAAAGCTATAATGAGCGATCCGTGTCCTTCGGTCTTCGGCCAACATCCCAAGCTCCTCGCGGCATCACTGATCTCCGGTCACCTCGTCGGAAGGGCACCACATCGAGAAGTCTTTTTACGGGCTCCTACCTCTGAACCGAGGCAACTCAGACACGAAGTTTGCTAGCCGACCTATCCAAGATTGTGTAGAACTATGTCTCGAGGGTTAATGAAGTTTCCTCAAAGGAGAGAAGATGAAAATGAACTTTTAAATGGAGCTCATCTTTGTTGCATGAATGAAATGAGATACAAAACCTCACCCACAAAATTAATGTGGCTGTCAAATATGGGGGGGGCTCAGCCTTATAGGATTTGGGGAGGAAAAGAGGTGAGCAAAAGCAAAACGAAAATGTATGATAACAAGGAAAAGAAATCACACTCAAGTCTTTTACAAATCCAATCACATAAATGAAAAAAGAAGGCACATGAAATGATGCCAAGCTCTCTAGAAACCTCATGAGCATTCTATATGCTGCTGGGCCCCCCTTACCACAAAAAAACCCCTCCCTCCACTAATTTCACATTTGCAAATAAACCCCTTTTCATCAAAGGATTTTCAGCCAAGAAGGAATAAAGAAAAATGGCCGAAACGGAATGCAAACTGGCAACTTCAAAAAGCGATCCCGTAATAAATTACAGGAAAACCCCGTGACTGTATATACATACCCGCATTTGTATTCCGACCGAATACAAATGCAATGCGACAAAATCTACACTGTATAATACTAGGATCCGGCTTAAACCAAAGCCCGCTAGTATTATCCGTCCGAACAATGACACGTGCACAAGTGCACACGTATGTTCGAACCCTGCCATAAATCCATACGGCCTCTACAGCGTTTCGCCCGAAACTTGAGAAAATGTCTGTGGGGGACCCTAAAGACTCGTCAATACTTTAGCTGTGGATTTAACTACCAGCACGTCAGAGGTATTAGCCGTACGTAACGGGCTACCAGGTATTGACTAAAAGAGAAGTCGATGAGCGAACTCATCCTGACACCCTACTGAGCCTGTCAGTGACAATATCCGTTCGTCTATGAGCATCGCATGGCGGGCCTAGGGGGTTGGTAAAAGTCAGACCACGAAAAGCGGTACAAGTCATGTCGGAGTGTAGCCCAGAACACCCTGAGATACTACTGGAATACCTACCAGTAAATCTCCTGCCTTGGCCAAGGACTTCGTGTAATGGCTCTCCTAGACACAGCGCGATCTCACCCCCAATACCGGGAGAGACGAAACCCCTGCCGATCCGCTCACTGCCTCCATGTCGCTCAGAACTGTACCCAACTAAAACCTGTTTACACGACTCCTATGAGCCGTGGTAGGGTAATAATCAAAGTACAGTGGGAACTCACACGAGACAAATGACGATCTCAGGTCGATGAACTAACCTATACACATGTCACCAGGGAACTGCTATCTGACGTCAGGTATAATACAAACTAGCATGTTCCCGGCGAGTCCTGTCTAGTGTACTCATAACCCAATGAGCACCTGTATACATCTTAGGTGAACCAACTGACACCAGTGGTTTGTGACACCGGCCACCGTCCCTCGTCGGGGTCTCGACTGTTTACACTAGTCTACTCTGGAGTATCGATGCCATGTCTCGAAAACTCCTACGACTAGGGACCTTTTTAAGGATGTGCTTATAGACCCCAGCTCCTATGTATATGATCGCCATCATACTGCTGGCCGTCAAGCAAGAATCCTAAGGGCTCTATCAACGCGCAATAGTGACCTGTAAGGTCACCTAAAGCAGTACACGATGATAAAGATGAACCAGATAGCTTACTATCATCTTGAGTAAGACTGTCCTACCGGTATGGGCCCTCCCTCAATCATTGCAATCACATGCCTGTGATCCAATAATTGACTCTGAGGGCACTATATCGAACAATCTCCCACTTGCACTCAAGGTTAATTATTGCGATGTCGCATACTCACAGCCCGTGTGATACCGAACGCCCAACTCCTCTACTAATCAGTCTCACAAAACCCGTTTGCGAAACTATTACGTTCGAGGAACAGCCTCAGTGAGTGGATCATCTCTGATGTTTCTTTCTATGTATCTCTTTATCTCAAGTTCGCGGAGAATACCATCTCCCGAAATGAGCAATACCTGTCTTAGAATATGTCTGGATATATGATGGGACCTAGTTCATAAATGAACTCCAAATCCAAACTTCTTAGACTGTATCGTCAACTGAACTTAAACAGTATCCTGTGCCATGTCTCCCTCAGTATCCGCCTGGACCACCTGTCCAAACTACTGCCCCTCGTCAGAGGGAAAACTATAACTCTGACAGTCACTCTGTCATCCAGGTCTCCTTGGAAGCCTGGAATGATAACTGTCTCCCGAATGAGGCTGTCGTTATCATATCCCTCGAACATCCACTTATGTTCTAAAACTGCTTCCGAATGTTTCTCCAGGATTTGATCAATATCAACTTATTGCATCTAGTGCAAAAACAACATCTGGTGTGGTACTTGACATTTCATGATCAATTCAATTGTCTAAGCAAGTGATCTGCCGATCATGCACATCCATCTCCCCTTTAGTCTGTAAGACACCTTTAGAGAGGGTGACTCCATTACCTGCAGGTATACTACTGTGCCAGGAGTCGTCCATTCTAAAACACCTTTAGAATGTTCTCTAAGTACCTAAATTGGGAAACTACCCAAATCTAGATCTAAAACCGTAAATCCAGTAACCAGAATGTATGATATAATATCCAAGTCCCATGTGGAGAAACCACTGTGTGACAACCAAAGTATAACCGACCGTAGTATAGGAATTTCACTTCCTACTCTGTGTATGTCATCCAAATACCAGGACATCACACCTTATTACCTTCTTAACAGATCCATCCCTTATTCTGATGAAGTCAAACCTTTGACTGTCACATCAGAAATAGATGATCTATCTCCGCTATTTCTGCTTTAGTCTATAAATAGAAATAAGCCACTTGTCCACTATGCTTCCGCTGCTCCCACTGACTACGACAACCCTCTGGCAGAGTCATATACACGTACGCTTCTAAAGCCAGTTCAGAACGACGCTATACTCATCCTCCTGCCGGGTCCCATAGTCTGGAACAACAGTAGTGTCAAGTCTAGGTAAACAAAAACCTCCCTGTCACCTTCTTTGAGCATACCGAAGTACGTCTCGAGTGCCTGAGGTTACCGACCATATCTGCGGAGTGGCCAATAGAATGTCAAACTAGATTGAATCTTTAGGTTTTTACTAAATTTTCAGTAATCGTTTGTGGTTCTGGAATCACTTCCAGTTCTACCATACTCCCACTACTGTTTTCTGAAAAAGTCCATTTTTATAAAAACTGTGGCGAGTCTAGAACAATATCACTATTGATCTTCCGGATGGTAGAAAGTCAACCCTCGTCATAGCATGGGTCAACCTATAAACAGCCATTACAGAAACGTGCTTTGAGTTATCCAGAGTCTGGTTTTAAGCATAAGCTGGACAACTCCCCGTACCTTAACATTGTCAAGATATGAACTATTCTATATCTAATATAGAAACAGAGGCACTGATTTAATTGTAACCAGATTCAAATCATGCAGCTGTCTCCAGTGCATGTCAACTAAATGGAGAGAGGCCGATCAGCATTACTCAACTTAGGAGTGCTTCCAATTATAAGTAACCTGAAAAAGAAGCAAGTTCTCTTAATCATTACTATTAACTGAATACCATACACAAGTATCTACATTTTCAATCACCTTGAAGATTCCTGATACTTATAACGCCTGGTTCTCTACTTTATTCTTATACCTATAACTTCTCAAAACTTAGACCTTGCATTTCTACGAAACACATGTCTAAGAACTAGAGAAGTCACACGTAAACAGAATATAGTATGAGTACCAACCCCTCTGTTCTCGTGGACACTGGACAAAATATAATTCATTGTATAAGTCCCCTTAGTCTAATAACTCATTCCCTGTGTGTCGTAGGTTGAAACTGTACTATGGTTATGAAGAATTACACCGCTGTTTAATGCTCCTTACCTAACCATCAACTGATATAGGTAAATGTCATCGACATAATTTCAAAAAAGTTATATCTCACTTTATTAAAATAAACGTACAGATATCTCAATTTGAAATTGGTGCATAACAACGGATATTCAAAACTAAATATTTGCCGTCCAGCAAACAGCCCAGGCGATTTCCTCAAATATCACCAACTACAACGAATTCCGATATAATGAGGATGATCACCTAATTCCTAATAACTTACTCCCACTCATCATCTGTAAAACCATATAGATGTGAGAATCAAACCTGGTTAATACATACCCTGGAGCAAGGACTAATTGGGAAATCAGTTAAGTGAAACTGAAACATTGAAATGTTTCGTAGGGGTATTCGGGTATTCCTAGTAATGCCTCTTCCATTATCTAGATTCACAACTGTAACCGTATATTTCTTTGCCATCTCTCCAAATCCCTTCATATGTCTTTAGTCATTACCTTTTGTACACCCTCTTAGGCTAAATGGTTTTCTTCCTTCCCTACCTTTCGGCACCAGCCTATGGTTTGGAAGAAGACTATCCAATAAGCATAATGGGTGTACTGTCCTAATCCTAGGAGCACTCGCAACCCGAGAGAAGGTAAAGATAAAAGACACCTGAATAAACCTTATTCCTATTTCTCCTGAACCAGAATCCATCCCCGAACTGGAACAAGTTCCTTCGAGTTCGTATATAACCATACGATGGAGTATCCAAATAACTGTGAATCTTCATAGTGATACAGAGTGTTCTAGAGAAATACAAAGACGAAGTAGGAGTAGTAATGAAATGCTTGGTTTGGTTGTGAATAGCAGTCGCAATTTACTTTGCCCTCTTTCTAACCCCTTTATTTGTCTTAACTTATTTCCTTCTGTACACCATCGTTAGGCTAATTGGTTTTCTTCATTCCCCACCGTTCGGCACCTGCCTATGGTTTGGAAGAAGACTATCCAATAAGCGTAATAGGTGTACTGTCCAAATCCAAGGAGCACTCATAACCTGAGAGAAGGTAAAAAGAAAAGACAACTGAATAGTCCTATTCGTTTTCTCCAGAACCGGAAACCATCCTCGAATTTGGAACAAGTTCCTTCGAGTTCGTATATAACCATACGATGGTTTTATCAAATGGAAGTGGACGTTCGTAGTAATACGGGGTGTTCTGGAGAAAAGGGTAAAAGTGGGAGTGGCAATGAGGTATGCAACTCTGACAATCCAAAAACCAGTGTTTAAGAAGGTTCGGTCAACTTGGACACTGAGTCATAGTCTAGGGTCGGGCCATGGTTGCTACCAAAGAGAGAGAGAAAAGAAACACTCAGTGTGCACTCTAACCTAGATCAGAATGGTTATCACTTTATCTAATCAGGAAACCTCCCACTGTATCGTCAAATTCTCCTCCAAACCTGAAAGAAGAATTAGTCGGGATCACCCGAGGAGTAAACCAACTCATCAGTGGGAATCGGGATCCAACTATCATCGCATGATAACGTGATGGAATCCACTCACGTTATCACACTCTAGAAGGTATGCGCATATCTGAAAAGTTTCAGTTTCTTTAGAAACTCCCGATGTGATTTTTACCCCATGCTCTTATGACCTTGATGAAGGCCAACAAATCATAAGTCACTTGTCAAGTTCTACCCGTCATTGTACAGGTTAATTTGAAATCACCCGTACAAGCCCTTGATGAAGGCCAACAAGGCTATACGACTGTCCCAAACCAACGCATCTATCTATGCAGCAGAAATGTAGCAAATAACTACCATACACTATGCCTTGATGAAGGCCAACAAACATAGCATGAATACTAAGTGCTACCCATCTGAAATGACGGAGGGCTACGAATGGTTTTTGGCGAAAAACCTTTAACGTAATGAACCTGATATCGTTGAAGGAACTGGATAGCTTTTATAAAAATATAGTGGCGAAAACCTTTGCTAAAGAGGTCACTCCCGGTGAAGGGATCTCGGCACTTTCCCCGTAGAATGAGGTACAGGATATTCCAACTGAATACCACGATGCAAAGCAAAAGTAATTGACTATAGTGAAGTTATTGCCCTGACGCAAACTTCTGTCTAAGGGGTCACTCCCGGTGAAGGGATCTCGGCCCTTGCCTCGTCGACTGAGGTGCTGGATATTCATAACCGAATACCACTGTGCAAAACAAAAGAGAACGTTCTTGCAATAACAGCTTTTTGAAAAATTGTTCCAACAACATCATAATAGGTTTGTTTAGCTTGCATTGATCCGAATCAGCACAGTCCCATCAATTGATCACACCACAAAAGAACGAAAATATGATGTACGTATATGCCATCCACATTCGCCACTGGGTCCCGTCATCACCCGTTAGGTTACTTAACTAACGACAGAGCGGGGACTGGACAGTAAGTCTACGTTGCCCACCCCGGTACTTGCAGGGAGGCGGAAAACGGAATAAAAATCGAATTTTTATGAGCTTAGGCAACATGGACTAGACTATGAAGGATCTTTGCTAAACAAAAACTTGCTAAAGCTAACTAGTAACTAGCTAAGTGCTAGAAAGGTTATACCTTGGGCTTTAAGTCCTTCTCTCCTTGCTCCTTGGAGTGGTGGAAGGAGGTCACCTTGGTCGTCTTCTCACGTCGAAGAAAGGTCCACCCGAAAGCCTCAACCTTAGGCTTCAACTCCAAGCTAGAAGTAACTAGGGTGCAAGAAGTGCTAGTCCTTGAACCCTAGATGAGAGTAAAGATGATCAAGAGAGGGTTTTTCTCAAGCTCAAGTGTTTCTCAACACATGAGAGGGAGAGAGTGTTAGTTATATGTATGCCCTAGAGGCCATTACTGTACATTGTGTTGGAGATAGTGCCCTCAGAGTCAATTATTGGATCACAGGCACGTGATTGCAATGATTGAGGGAGGACCTATCCTGGTAGGACAGTCTTACTCGAGATGATAGTATGCTATCTGGTTTCTCTTTATCATCGTGTACTGCTTTAGGTGACCTGACATGTCGCTATTACACGTTGATAGAGCCCCTAGGATTCTTGCTTGACGACCAGCAGTATGATGGCGATCTTATACGTGGGAGCTGGGGTCTATAAGCACATCCTTAAATGGTCCCTAGTCGTAGGAGTTTCGAGATAGGGCATCGATACTCCATTAGTAGACTAGTGTATACAGTCGAGACCCCGACGAGGGGCGGTGGCCGGTCTCACAAGCCACTGGTGTCAGTTGGTTCACCTAAGATGTATACAGGTGCTCATTGGGTTATGAGTACACCGGACAGGACTCGCCGGGAACCTGCTAGTTGGGCTTATACCTGACGTCAGATAGCAGTTCCCTGGTGACATGTGTACAGGTTAGTTCATCGACCTAAGGATCGTCATTTGTCTCGTGTGAGTTCCCACTGTGCTTTGATTACTACCCTACCACGGCTCAAAGGAGTCGTGCAAACAGGTTTTAGTTGGGTACAGTCCCGAGCCACATGGAGGCAGTGAGCGGATCTTCAGGGGTTCGTCTCTCCCGGTATTGGGGGTGAGGTCGCGCTGTGTCTAGGAGAGCCATTACGCAAAGCCCTCGGCCGAGGCAGGAGATTTGCTGGTAGGTATTCCAGTAGTATCTCAGGGCGTTCTGGGCTACACTCCGACACGACTTGTACCGCTTTTGGGGGTCTGACTTTTACCAACCCCCTAGGCCCGCCATGCGATACTCATAGACGAACGGACCGGACTGTACGGATATTGTCACTGACAGGCTCAGTTGGGTGTCGGGGTGAGCTTCCTCATCGACGTCCCTTTTGGTCAATAGCTGGTGGCCCGTCACGTATTGGCTTATACCTCTGACGTGCTAGTGGTTAAATCCACAGCCATAGTATTGACGAGTCTTTAGAGTCCACCACACTTTCAGTTACTCAGCTTTCGGGCGAAACGCTGTAGAGGCCGTATGGAGATATGGCAGGGTCCGATCAGATACGTGCGGTATTGCACGGATCAGGATCAGACAGTTTGTACTAGTCGCCGTATAGTTATATGGCAGGGTTCGATCAGATACGTGCGGTATTGCACGGATCAGGATCGAACGGATTTTACTAGCCGGCTTTGGCTTAAGCCGGTCCTAGTCTAGTACAGTGTAGATTTTGTCTCATTGCATTTGTATCCAGACGGAATACAGATGCGGGTGTGTATGCACAGTATAGGGGTTTTCCTATAATTTATTACGGGACCAGTTTTCTGGAGTTGCCAGTTTGCATTCCGTTCCGGCCGGTTTTCCTTTGTTCTTTCACGGCCGGACTTTTCCGATGGAGGGGGTAATTTGCAGTTTTGCAAATTACATTTGTGGAGGGGGTTTCTTTGCATATTGTTTGATTATGATACCTTTCATTTCTTTCATCCATGCTTGCTTTTATGTGATTTGAGTGGGCATGGGTTTGATGTGAGAGGAAGCATGGTTGTATGTTTTCTTGTCTTGGGTTGTGGTCACCTCCTTCTTTTCCTACACTCACCTCCCTCATATGATACATATTGTTACCTCCTCCACCATTCTCATGAGAGATGATAAGTTCTTCAAAAAGAAAGAGAGAAAGAAAAAGAATGAGAGAGTTCATCTTTGTTATGGGAGGAATTCTTCATCTCCTTCTTCTTCTTGTTTCGGAAAAATGAAAGCACCATTTTTCCTAACCCCAATCCTCCATCATGGCAACAAACCCCAATGTGAGACTATGATTCTACACTACACTTCCTACAGCATATCTTGAGCATGTCGAGTTGCCGGCTTCATGCTCGAGTTGCCTCGGTATTGAGGCGGGAGCCCGTAAAAGACGAAGGCGATGTGGTGCCCTTTCCGGCGAGGAGGCGACGATGTGGAGCCAAGACTTTCCGCGGGAGATCGGGATGATGAAGAGAAGACCGGAGGACTCGGATCACTCGGTATACTTTTCTTCCCATCTCTTGTTAGCTAGCATAGGTTAATGGTTAACGATCCGGGTTTTTCTTTGTCCGCGGTAGCGCCGGTTTCCGAGTAAGGAAAATTTTTGATTCCGCAATTTGGCCTCGAGTAAGACGGCCGGGGCGCTGCCGTGGCGCAACATGGTATCAGAGCCACGCCATTAACCTTATCTAGCTTGTTCTAATGCGTTTTACTTATCCGATCGACCAAAATCTCAAAAACCGTATTTTAGTTCACATCAGTTTCTGTTGAAATTTTTTGGTGTCTAAAAATTTTTCAGGTGGTCTCAGAAAGATGTGCAGGGTGTTCTAAGAACTCTGGAAAAAAACGACAAAGTGAACCCTTACTTGGAGCGCGGAAGCGCGGCAATAACCCCATTTCTGCCGCTCTTCCGCCGCACTATGGTGGGCCCACTTGGTCATTTTTCTTCAGTTGTCTTATGGGCTGAAAATAGGTCTTTTGGGATATTAAAATTGGGCCAGTTATTTCTGTGAGTGCTACAGTTTTCTTTTGGGGCCCGCTTGTTAATTATTTAATCGATCGGATATTTTAAACACATTATTTCACAGTATTTACATTATATCTGCGACCGTGAATGTCACTCGATCGGTAAATCCGGTCTAACTGCTATAGCCCGGTTAGACGGATTTGCGAACGTGACTTTCACGTTGATGTTCTATGTTTATGCTGTGATGTTGCGGATCGGTCGTGGGGATAGCCTGGATGCAATGCTAGTACAGTTTTGTTGTATTATGTACATTTGATATTGCGGGGCGAGCGTCCGACATGTGGACTGCCGTCACTGCCTGTTTGTATTATTCTTTTGGGGCACGACCTGGTTGCGGTCGATGTACCCGGTGTATGTATATTTTACTTTCTGTACTAGGATTACCCCGCGGAGGGGTGCACGGATAGCCGGGTTCTGGAGGGCAACAAGCCCGCATCTCATGGCATTGAGACGGAAGGGGCTTCACTCTGGGATTGGCGGGCTATTCGCCGCACTCGTAGGGGGTACAGGTTGACCCAGGAGGGGTGCCCAAGTTACCGGATTCCGTGAAGTGCTGGGTGGTCCATTCACAGAGCTGAAGGGGGCTGCCTCGCTTCAGGTTTTGGCGGGTGACTTGCCGCGCCCGTAGGGGTCTGGGTTTTCATTGCACAGGCTATCCACACGACCAGGGGAACGTCGGGTTTCAGCAGCGGCTCTGTGAAACCCGGGGCTTCCAGATATCTGTATTGTTCTGTGATGCTGTACATTTCTGTGATGTTGCATTTTATTCACGCCTTGAGCGAAATACTATATATTGGTATATATATTAGTAGATGTTGTATATGTTTTTCATCCGCGCTAGTCCAGTCCCCGCTCTGCCGTTAGTTAGCTAACCTAACGGGTGATGACGGGACCCAGTGGCGAATGCGGATGGCATATGCGTACGTCAGTATATTTTCGTTCTTTGTGGTGTGATCATTTGATGGGACTGCGTTGATTCGGATCAATGCAAGTTAAACAAACCTATTCTGATGTTGTTGGAACACTTTTCAAAAAGCTGTTATTGCAAGGACGTTCACTTTTGTTTTGCATCGTGATATTCATTTGGAATATCCTGCTCCTCAGTCGACGAGGCAAGGGCCGAGATCCCTTCACCGGGAGTGACCCCTTGGACAGAAGTTTGCGTCAGGGCATTAACTTCACTATAGCCGATTACTTTTGCTTTGCATCGTGATATTCATTTGGAATATCCTGCACCTCATTCTACGGGGAAAGAGCCGAGATCCCTTCACCGGGAGTGACCTCTTTAGCGAAGGTTTTCGTCACTATATTTTATAAAAGGCTATGCAGTTCTTTCAACGATATCAAGTTCATTACGTTAAAGGTTTTTCGCCAAAAACCAGTCGTAGCCCTCCGTCATTTCTTACAAGTATTACTTAGTATTCGTGCTGCGTTTGTTGACTGTGTCAAGGCGTAGTGTGCGGTAGCTAAGTAGTGTTTGTTTGCAGCATATTAATGGGATTGGTTAGGACAGTCGTGCGGCCTTGTTGACTGTGTCAAGGGCTCGTACGGGTGGGTTTAATGCAATCCAGGATAATGACGGGCTGAACTTGACTAGGACTCTTTGATTTGTTGACTGTGTCAAGGTCACTTGGGTCCTAGGGGTAAAAATCACATCGGGAGTTTCAAAAGAACAGAAACTTGCCAGACATGCGCATACCTTCTGGAGTGTGGTGACTTGAGTGGATTCCGTCAAGTTATCATGCGATGATAGTTGGATCCCGATTCCCACTGATGAGTTGGTTTACTCCTCGGGTGACCCCGACTAATTCTTCTTTCAGGTTTGGAGGAGAATTTGAGGTACAGTGGGAGGTTTTCCAGATTAGTTAAAGTGATAACCATTCTGATCTAGGATAGAGTGCACGCTGAGTGTTTCTTTTCTCTCTCTCTGGCAGCGACTTTTGACCCGACCCTGGACTTTGACTCAGTGACCAAGTTGACCGAACCTTCTTTACACTGGCTTTTGGATTGTCAGAGTTGCAGACCTCATTGCCACTCCTACTTTTACCCTTTTCTCCAGGACACCCCGTATTACTACGAACGTCCACTTCCATTGGACAAAACCATCGTATGGTTATATACGAACTCGAAGGACTTCGAGGATGGTTTCTGGTTCTGGAGAAAACGAATAGGATTATTCAGTTGTCTTTTCTTTTCACCTTCTCTCGTTGCGAGTACTCCTTGGTTTAGGAGTAGTACACCTATTACGTAAATTGGCTAGTCTCCTTCCAAACCATAGGCTGGTGCCGACCGGTAGGGAATGAAGAAAACCAGTTAACCTAAACGGTGTACAGAAGGTATTAAGTTCAGATAAAGAAAGGGATTAGTAGGAGGGCAAAGTAAATTGCGACTGATATTCACGACCAAACCAAGTATTTCTTCGCCAATCCTAAATCACCTTTGTATTTCTCCAGGACACTCCGTATCACTACGAAGATCCACAGTTTATTGGATATTCCATCGTATGGTTATATACGAACTCGAAAGGAACTTGTTCCAGTTCGGGGATGGATTCTGGTTCAGGAGAAATAGGAATAAAGTACATTCAGGTGTCTTTTATCTTCACCTTCTCTCGCATTGCGAGTGCTCCTAAGATTAGGACAGTACACCCTTTATGCTTTTTGGATAGTCTTCTTCCAAACCATAGGCTGGTGCCAAACGGTAGGGAAGGAAGAAAACCATTTGGCCTAAAGGGGTGTACAGAAGGTAATGACTAAAGACATATAAAGGGATTTGGAAAGGTGGCAAAGAATTATACGGTTACAGTTGTGAATCTGGATAATGGAAGAGGCATTACTAGGAATACCAGGATACCCCGACGAAACATTTCAATGTTTCAGTTTCACTGTGTGATGTTAAAAGAAAACTGATTTCCCGATTAGACACTTGCTCCAGGGTATGTATTTACCAGGTTGGATTCTCATATCTGTATGGTTTTACAGATGATGAGTGGGAGTAAGTTATTGGAATTAGGTGACCATCCTCATTATATTGGGATTCGTTGTAATCGGTGATATTTTGAGGAGTTCACCTGGGCTGTTTGCCGGTCGGCAAATATTTGGTTTTGAATATCCGCGGTTATGCACCAATTTCAAATTGATATATCTGTACGTCTATTTTCATAGAGTGAGATATACCTTTTGACATTATGTCGATGACATTTACCTATATCAGTGGATGGTTAGGTAAGGAGCATTAAACAGCGGTGTAATTCTTCTTAACCTTAAGTACAGTTTTCAACCTACGACACACAGTGAAAGAGTTATTAGACTCAGCGGACTTATACAGAGTATTGTATGTCGTCCAGTGTCCATAAGGACAGAGGGGTTGGTGCTCGTACTATATTCGGTTTACTTATGACTTCTCTAGATTTTAGACAGCTGTTTCGTGGAAGCACAGGGTCTAAGTTTTGAGGAGTTATAGGTATTTGAATAGAGTAGAGAACCAGGTGTAGCAAGTATCGGGATTCTTTAAGGTGATCGAAGATGTAGATACTTATGTATGGTATTCAGTTGATAGTAATGAGAACTTGCTTCTCTTTCAGGTTACTCATAATTGGAAGCATTCCTAAGTTGAGTAACGATGATCGGCCTCCTTCCATTTAGTTGACATGCACTGGAGACAGCTGCATGATTTGAATCTGGTTCAATCAAATCAGTGCCTCTGTTTCTATATTGGATATAGAACAGTTCATATCTTGACGTTGTTAAGGTACGGGGAGTTGTCCGGCTTATGATTAAAACCAGACACTGGACAACTAAAGGCACGTTTCTGTAATGGCTGTTTGTGGGTTGACCCAGGCTATGACGAGGGTTGATTTTCTACCATCTGGATGAACAATAGCAATATTGTTCTAGACTCGCCACAGTTCTTATTAAAAATGGATTTTTTCAAAAACAGTAGTGGGAGTATGGTAGAACTGGAAGTGATTCCAGAACCGCAAACGATTACTGAAGATTTGATAAAGAACCTAAAGATTCAATCTGATTTGACGTTCCATTGGCCACTCCGCAGATACGGTGGGTAACTTCAGGCACCCGAGAGGTACTCCGGTAGCCTCAAGGACGGTGACAGGGAAGTTCTTGTTTACCCACACTTGCCATTGCTGTTGTTCCAGGCTGCGAGACCCGGCAGGAGGATGAGTATAGCGTCGTTCTAAACTAGCTTTGGAAGTGCACGTCTATATGACTCAGCCAGAGGGTTGTCGTAGTCAGTGGGAGCAGCGGAAGCATTGGTGGACATCAGGCTTATGTCTATTTATAGACTAAAGCAGATGTAGCGGAGATAGATCATCTATTTCTGATGTGACAGTCATAGGTTTGACGTCATCAGAATAAGGGGTGGATCTGTTGAGAAGGTAGTAGGAAGTGATATTCCTATACTACAATCGGTTATACTTTGGTCGTCATACAGTGGTTTCTCCACACAGGACTTGGATAATATATCAGACATTCTGGTTACTAGATCTATGGTTTTAGATCTAGATTTGGGTAGTTTCCCAATCTGGGTACCTTGACAGCATTCTATGAGTATTTAGAATGGACGACTCCTGACACGGTAGTGCACCTGCAGTTGATGGAGTCACCCTCTCTAAAGGTGTCTTATAGACTAAAGGGGAGAGGGATACTCATGATTGGCAGATCACTTGCTTGGGCAATTGAGTCAATCATGAGATGTCAAGTACCGCACCAGATATTGTTCTTGCACTATATGCAATAAGTTGATATTGATCCAATCCTGGAGAAACAGTCGGAAGCAGTCTTAGAACATAAGTGGATGTTCTAGGGATATGATAACGACAGCCTCATTTGGGAGACAGTTATCATTCCAGGCTTCCAAGGTGACATGGACGACAAGGAGGTTGTCAGAGTTATAGTTTTCCTTCTGACGAAGGGCAGTATTTTGGACAGGTGGTCCAAGGCAATACTGAGGGTGGCATGGCGCAGGATACTGATTAAGTTCAGTTGACGATACAGTCTAAGAAGTTTGGATTTGTAGTTCATTTATGAGCTAGGTCCCATCAGACATCCAGACATTCTAAGACAGGTATTGCTCATTTCGGGAGATGGCTTTCTCCGCGAACTTGAGATATAGAGAGACATAGAAGGAAACATCACAGCGGATCCACTCACTGAGGCTATTCCTCGAATGCAATAGTTTCGCAAACGAGCTTTGTGAGACTGACTAGTAGAGGAGTTGGGTGTTCGGTATCACACGGGCTGTGAGTATGCGGCATCGCAATAATTAGCCTTGAGTGCAAGTGGGAGATTGTTGGAGATAGTGCCCTCAGAGTCAATTATTGGATCACAGGCACGTGATTGCAATGATTGAGGGAGGACCTATCCCGGTAGGACAGTCTTACTCGAGATGATAGTATGCTATCTGGTTTCTCTTTATCATCGTGTACTGCTTTAGGTGACCTGACATGTCGCTATTACACGTTGATAGAGCCCCTAGGATTCTTGCTTGACGACCAGCAGTATGATGGCGATCTTATACGTGGGAGCTGGGGTCTATAAGCACATCCTTAAATGGTCCCTAGTCGTAGGAGTTTCGAGATAGGGCATCGATACTCCATTAGTAGACTAGTGTATACAGTCGAGACCCCGACGAGGGGCGGTGGCCGGTCTCACAAGCCACTGGTGTCAGTTGGTTCACCTAAGATGTATACAGGTGCTCATTGGGTTATGAGTACACCGGACAGGACTCGCCGGGAACCTGCTAGTTGGGCTTATACCTGACGTCAGATAGCAGTTCCCTGGTGACATGTGTACAGGTTAGTTCATCGACCTAAGGATCGTCATTTGTCTCGTGTGAGTTCCCACTGTGCTTTGATTACTACCCTACCACGGCTCAAAGGAGTCGTGCAAACAGGTTTTAGTTGGGTACAGTCCCGAGCCACATGGAGGCAGTGAGCGGATCTTCAGGGGTTCGTCTCTCCCGGTATTGGGGGTGAGGTCGCGCTGTGTCTAGGAGAGCCATTACGCAAAGCCCTCGGCCGAGGCAGGAGATTTGCTGGTAGGTATTCCAGTAGTATCTCAGGGCGTTCTGGGCTACACTCCGACACGACTTGTACCGCTTTTGGGGGTCTGACTTTTACCAACCCCCTAGGCCCGCCATGCGATACTCATAAACGAACGGACCGGACTGTACGGATATTGTCACTGACAGGCTCAGTTGGGTGTCGGGGTGAGCTTCCTCATCGACGTCCCTTTTGGTCAATAGCTGGTGGCCCGTCACGTATTGGCTTATACCTCTGACGTGCTAGTGGTTAAATCCACAGCCATAGTATTGACGAGTCTTTAGAGTCCACCACACTTTCAGTTACTCAGCTTTCGGGCGAAACGCTGTAGAGGCCGTATGGAGATATGGCAGGGTCCGATCAGATACGTGCGGTATTGCACGGATCAGGATCAGACAGTTTGTACTAGTCGCCGTATAGTTATATGGCAGGGTTCGATCAGATACGTGCGGTATTGCACGGATCAGGATCGAACGGATTTTACTAGCCGGCTTTGGCTTAAGCCGGTCCTAGTCTAGTACAGTGTAGATTTTGTCTCATTGCATTTGTATCCAGACGGAATACAGATGCGGGTGTGTATGCACAGTATAGGGGTTTTCCTGTAATTTATTACGGGACCAGTTTTCTGGAGTTGCCAGTTTGCATTCCGTTCCGGCCGGTTTTCCTTTGTTCTTTCACGGCCGGACTTTTCCGATGGAGGGGGTAATTTGCAGTTTTGCAAATTACATTTGTGGAGGGGGTTTCTTTGCATATTGTTTGATTATGATACCTTTCATTTCTTTCATCCATGCTTGCTTTTATGTGATTTGAGTGGGCATGGGTTTGATGTGAGAGGAAGCATGGTTGTATGTTTTCTTGTCTTGGGTTGTGGTCACCTCCTTCTTCTCCTACACTCACCTCCCTCATATGATACATATTGTTACCTCCTCCACCATTCTCATGAGAGATGATAAGTTCTTCAAAAAGAAAGAGAGAAAGAAAAAGAATGAGAGAGTTCATCTTTGTTATGGGAGGAATTCTTCATCTCCTTCTTCTTCTTGTTTCGGAAAAATGAAAGCACCATTTTTCCTAACCCCAATCCTCCATCATGGCAACAAACCCCAATGTGAGACTATGATTCTACACTACACTTCCTACAGCATATCTTGAGCATGTCGAGTTGCCGGCTTCATGCTCGAGTTGCCTCGGTATTGAGGCGGGAGCCCGTAAAAGACGAAGGCGATGTGGTGCCCTTTCCGGCGAGGAGGCGACGATGTGGAGCCAAGACTTTCCGCGGGAGATCGGGATGATGAAGAGAAGACCGGAGGACTCGGATCACTCGGTATACTTTTCTTCCCATCTCTTGTTAGCTAGCATAGGTTAATGGTTAACGATCCGGGTTTTTCTTTGTCCGCGGTAGCGCCGGTTTCCGAGTAAGGAAAATTTTTGATTCCGCAATTTGGCCTCGAGTAAGACGGCCGGGGCGCTGCCGTGGCGCAACACATTGGATGTATATTGTAGTGGATGCTCGGACATATATAGGGAGGACTTTCTTGCTCGACATGATAGTATGCTATCTGGTTACCCTTTACCTTAACGTGTATGCTGATTGTCTCTCTGTTACATGTTGGTAAAGCCCTTAGAATCTGTACTTGACTACCTGAACTATGATGCGGATCATACTAGTGGGGACATGGTAGTCCATAAGTACATCCTTCAAAGTCCCTAGTCGTGGGTGTATCGAGACGGGGCATCGATATACCAGAGTAGACTAGCGTATACCTTCTCGACCCATACAGATGGGCGATAGATGATCCCATATCCATTGGTGTTTGACATCAGAGATGATATACGGGTGCTCAGTAGAGACTGGGTACACTGGACGGACTCGCCGAGAACTCCCAGATGGTATTATACCTCACGTCAGATGGCAGTTCTCTGGTGACACTGGTACAGAGTAGTCTGTTGACCCGAGATCGTCATAGAGTCTTGTGTGGTTCCCACTGTGCTTTGATTTCCATCTTACCACGTCCAAGAGGGCATGCAAAACGGTGGTTTTTGGGTACAGTCCCGAGTCACATGGAGGCAATGAGCGATAGGAGGGGATTCGTCTCTCCCGGTATAGGGAGTTGATGTTGCGCTGTGTTCGATTGGCTATAACAAGAAATCCCTGGCCAGGGTTGCTGAGATTTACTGGTAAGTGTTACCAGTAGTATCTCGAATGGTTATAGACCTCATATTGACACGACTTATCGAGCTATTGGGGTCTGACGTTTACCACCCCTAGGCGAGATATGCGACATATCAGACGAACAGACCGGACTGTACGGTAGTGTTGCTGGTTGGATTCACTGGAGTGTGAGCGGGCTTGCTCGTCGATCTTCAGATCGCTCAATACCCGGGTGGCCGTTACGTTTAGCAGACCGCTTGCGGCTTGTGGATGCTTGATATGATCATCATCTGCTGCCGGCGTATTGACGAGTCTTTAGAGTCCTACACAGAGGTTTCCTGGCTCAAGCAAAACGAAATAGGAGCGCATATGAGATATGTGCGGGACCGAGAATAATACCAGTATGTGATACTGTATTCGATTCTCGCGATATGTGACATTGATCGGTTATATGTGATATAGCCGGGTTATCGGATCAAGTGTTGATTCGATAAGTTGTTACTGTTGATACTAGTCGGTTGTGTGCGACATGACCGGATCATTGAATCAAGTGTTGATTTAATGATTTAATGCATAATTATATATTTGATATATTACTTTGCATTAACTAGTATTGGTTCACTTTAAATGGATTTTCTCATTTGGATTGTGCACATTGTATATGTGATATACATTTGTACATTTGATTGTATCATGTTTGATGATACATGATAGTTTAGTGTATGGATTAAACCATGGTTGGTCAATGGTTAGGGTTTCTTTTGCTTCATTTATTCATTTATTTATCCATTTTGTTTATTTTAGCAAAAGAAAATAATGAAGAGATAATGGTGGCTTTCTTTGTTTGTTTATGAACCTTCATGAAGGTTTGACCTAAGTCACCATTTTGTCTTCATGTCTTAACCCAACCATTCACTAACCCTTGTTAATTCTCTACACCTAACTATGGTTTGTTATGATAAGAATGGATAATTCTTTTCTTTTTGAATTAACTTATCTTATCATTATTCTTCTTCTTCTTCCTTGAACTTCAAGAAGAAAGCTTACCTCATCAATGGTGATTGATGAATTAGAGTGAGAAATCCAATTCTAAAGTTAACCCAACTCCTATTTCTTCATCCTCTACCTCTTGCCAAGTAGTAGAGTGTGTTTTCTTCACAAGTTTCTTGACTTGGTGAAGTCGGAGCTTGATTTAGCGATGCCTCGACGTAGATCATCTTCGGCATGGACATCGACGACCTAGCTTGCCCATTCTCCGACGAAGCCGACGCTTGAGCCCGGATTTGATTTGGACAGCGGAGAGGACCTCGTTGCGGAGCTATGGAGGTGGAGCACCAGATCTACAAAGGTTGTATTTCCGTATCTTGTAGTTAAGTGTTAACTAGTTAGCTTTTTCGCCTAGTTTTCTAGCAAACGATCCGTAGTCGGGTCTCTCGGCACCGTTAAAAATTTAATTTGGCATGATCGATGCCTTGTGAGAACTCATTAGGGTGCCTAGGAATCCTACAGTGGTATCAGAGCCTAGCTAGAGCCTTAGGCGAAGTCCAGACGGAATCTGAAGTCCGATCGAACCGAAACCCGACCCAAAAAATAGCTCTCTGGACATTTTCTGATTTTCTGGATTTTTGTGAATTAAAAATTGCTAAAAAATTCAGTAAGAAAAAATAAGAATTACGATGCAAAAATTATTGGATGAACAGTAACTTAGGAGGCGGAACCGCGGCATAAGCCCTGCTTATGAGGCGGTTCCGCGGCTCAATCATGGCGTCATCCCTTACTGTTTGCACAGTAATACCTGATAAATTCTTCTGGATTTTCTGGGAATTTTTAAAATTTATTCTAGAGTTGAATTTTCTGGGTTGTTTTGGGAATTCGAATGTTCGATCGGATTATCGAATTTTGTCTGTGTGGCTTTCCGGATAAATTTTTAGAATATGTTAAAAAGTTCGACCGGATATAAATACCCAATTTTTCCCCTGTCGGGAATTTTCCAAGTGTTGGATTTTTCCGTAGTTTAACGATGTTCTAAGTAGTGCAAGTAACGCGATGGTCCCTCTAGAAGACAACAAACCTTAACTCGATTATGTGACCGTCTTGAACTTCCCTTTGAACCTTCGGGTTTGGGGCAGTACGGCGTGCCACATGTGAGGCGTTGGCTTGACCCTTCTACGGCTGGACCGTTGGTACTGAGGCACGAACTGAATGTTGCTAGACTTGTTTCATGTGTTGATCTGTATTGGGAAAACTTGGGTGTTCGATTGTTCGATCGAAAAGTTTAGCATTTTCTATTTATCTGGAATGTGATACAATAATTGGAATTCACAATGAGTTATGAGATAACGAAATGAATATTATAAACATAGCAGTTTAGTCTCACTTGATCGGTTGCCACGGAATTTTGATGTGATCAAAATTCCGTCGCAATCACGTAGCGTACGCGGATACTCGCCGGGTAAACTTAATAGACAGCCTCGTCCCATAGCCCCGACCAAGTGACTGTAGGAGAACCCCGTCGCCGAAAGCATCCGTTCGGGTGCTCGCGGCAGCGGTGTTCCGCCTTGGTGCACTTCGTCGACGGTATCGGGGGTGATGCCGCCTTCTAAAGTTTGCGACGAGTATTCGATCAGGATGTTGGGAATCTTGTTGAATTGCCTGACTTGATATTGAAAAGTGTTTTCGATTTTGAGACTAAAATGCGGGGTTTATAATTGTTAGGCATGTGATGTCTAAGGAATTCATTTGGTCAGGCATGCGATGTCTGTGGTGGTTGAGGATTCCAACTGTTGTAGTTTTACACTTTCTTTTCTGTGACCGTAAGTGTAATATGTGATATCGCCGGTTTCGTTGCTATATGTCAACGACAATTGGGATGCGCATATTTACTTACGTTGATGACATGTGATATTATGTGTTGCTGGATATGTTATATTGGATCGTCGTGTTTGAATAGCCGGGGGTTTTTATGTGAGATGAGTGTTTTTCATTTTCATTCATGTAAAAACTTGTATGTAATATTCTTTTATTGGGGCATTTCCAGGTTGCGGAAGTTGTCACCGTTTGTATATTATTTACTTTTCCGCACTAGGATAGACCCAAGGAGGAGGGCACAAGTAACCGGGTTCTAGAGTCCAGTGGGAGACCAACTCGAGGAGTCGAGTCCGGGTCTCCTAACTCCAGAATTGGTTGGGTTGCTTGCCGCTCTCGTAGGGGTCTAGGGGTGTGGGTTTGGCTATTCATCACGACCATGGAATCCGTGTTTTATACTGGCTCGTATTGAAAACACGGACGTCCTAGTATATCCAATATTTCATTTGATTCTTCTGCTGCCTTATCTGTGATGTGATCATGTGATGTTCTGTGATAGATACAGTATATAGTATATATGATATATTATACAGATGTTACTTATGTTTTACACCCGCACTAGCCATGCCCCGCTCTGCCGTTAGTTACCTAACCTAACGGTGCACGAGGGGATATCGAGGCGAATGCGGATGGCATAAGTGTACGTCGTATTTATCTGTGATGATTAGGTACTTAAATGATGGGACTTCATTAATGTGATTAATGAAATAAAAGAAACCTAAGATGTTGTAGAATCGAATTTCAAAATAAAACAGGTAGCTACAGTTCTTGCTTTGCACAGCGGTATATGTGATATATCCTGCACCTTATTCGATGAGGAAAGGACCGAGATCCCTTCACCGGGAGTGACTCCTTTAGCAATAACTGGCAAATGCTACACACTCGGTTTGTCTTTTGATTGCTTTTAAGTGTTTTTGCTTTGCACAGTGATATATATGATATATCCCGCACCTCATTCGACGAGGAAAGGACCGACGATCCCTTCACCGGGAGTGACTCCTTTAGCAAAACTGGAAAAGCCTCAAAAGCACTCCATTTCAAAATTCATTCGATCCTACAACGATATCAAGTTCATTACGCAATAGGTTTTCAGAAAAACCTGTCGTAGCCCTCCGTCATTTCAGATAAGTAGTATATAGTATTCGTGCTGCATTTGTTGGCTTTCGTCAAGGTGCGGTGTGCGGTAGCTATATGCTGCTTATCTGCTAGCATACGATGTGATTGGATTAGGGTAGTCGTGCGGCTTTGTTGGCTTTTGTCAAGGGTCGTGCGGGTGGGTTTAATTCAATCAAGAAATGTACGGGTTGAACTTGACTAGCGGGCTATAGTTTGTTGGCTTTCGTCAAGGTCATAGCACGTTAGGGGCAAAATATTATCGGGAATTTCAAGTGTTGAAATTTGCAATGAGGATTGCATACCTTCTATGAGATAGTTGGATCCCGATACCCGCTGCGAGTAAGAGTTACTCCTGGGAGAGTTTTATACATTACAATTAGCCGATCAAGTAGGTGTCTAGAAAGGTGTTAACGGGGTTACGCCTCTGGGAAAATGAGGTTTACATTAATTAGGTTCGTGCGAAAGCACGGGGGACCTCCCTCAAAGTATCGACACTGGCCTGGCTGAAAGATTGGCGAACTTGTAGTGTGTAATTAATCCCGGATAGTCTTTCCTTTTAGGGTTTGAAGGAAGATTTGATAAAAAGCAGTGGGAGCCATCCTGATTAGATAAAATAATAACCAATCTATTCTTGCAAGAGCGCACGCTGAGTGTTTTCTTCTCTCTCTCTCCAGGTAGCGACCATATCACGCCTTAATCAAGATAATAATACGGATTATTGACCGAACCCGCTTGTTATACTGAGCTGGGGAACGTTGGTCCCGCTCCAACTTATAATTGTTATAAGACAGAGCAGGAAATTGGGGAATACCAGATTTCCCGTGCCGCCCAAACGAAGAGAGTGCATGCTGATGCATCATCTTCGGGTGTGTTCATTATACAGAACTGTTTCTCAGTATCCTTTACGTCCTGGGTATGTGATACCAGATCAGGATCCCAGATATGTAATCAGTTACATAGGGCTACAGATAGGTAGAGAACTGAGAACGGGTGATAAGTTTCATGAGGCAGAAAATGGGGCAAGAGTTGCAGCCAAGTCTGTCGGTCACTGTCACCCTGTATTATCAATACATTGATTCTGAACGAATGTTTTTAGATACCGAACCTGATATACAAAATCATATCTGTCTCTTTATTAGTAAAGAAATGATAAAATTTTGTATTGTTGGATAATGTTTTGAACATTTCCTATATCAAAAGTTGATCGGTTCAGGCACGTTATCTAAAAGCATTGCCGTTCTAAATCAAACTACAGTTTTTTAGTATACAGAACACACACAAGAGGAAGAGTTCAGAAATGAACGAATCCTTCTTGAGGTATTGTAGACTAGGTCATATCAATGCGACCCGACTGGCTGAGTTACATTTAGATGCATATTTAAATCAGTTTGAATTTACATCTTGTGAAACTCGCCAGTCATGTCACAAAGATAAGATGACCATAGCTCCGTTTACTGGAAAAAGAGAAAGAGTTAATGAACTCTTGGGACTGATACATGTTGATGTATATGAGCTCCCCTGTCTACACATGCCAAGATCGGTTCTTTATACTTCATTACATTCTCTGATGATCTTTCGAGATTCAGACCTATGTTCCTGTTGAAACACAAGTCTGAACCTTTTGAGATATTCATAGAATATAAGTTAGAAGTAGAGAACCAGAATACGGGTAAAAGTATTATGTCCTTTGATGAGATCAAGGAGGAGAATACTTGAGCACGGAAATCCTGGACTATTCTAAAGGAGAATGAGATTCTCTCTCAGCATTACTCCTCCGTATACACCATTGCATGATGGTATATCGGGGTGGAGCAATCACACCCTATATGATAAGGTGTGCTCTATGATGAGTACTACTGAGTTACCTTTTTTCCTTTTTGGGAGTTATGCACTTGAGAAGCTGCATACCTATTGAATAGGGTTCGAATCAAATCAATGCCTACCACTTCATATGTGATATGGAAGAGTCCATATCTTAAGTTGGTTAAGATTTGGGGTTGTCCGGCCTATGTCTAAAAGCAAAATCCGGACAAGCTCGAGGCAAATACTGTTATGTAGAACTGGAATGGTTCCAGCTATACAAATTACAGCAGATGATTTGATAAAACCAAAGGATTCAATAGTTACCGACGAACCTCAGCCTCTCCGCCGATCTAGTAGGGTTCCTCACCCACCTGAGAGATACTTCGATTTCTCTATGACAGTGGGAGCGAGGATTACATCATGAGATGATGACCCAACTAGTTTCGAGCTGGCCATCAAGAGTAAGACTCTGTAAGAATGGCTGGATGCTTAGTGATCTGAGATGGAATCCTTAATACACCAACAAAGTATGGACTTTGGTTGCTATATCTGAAGGGTTAAATCCCCATCAGGAGCAAGTATATCTTGAGAAGATTACTTGGTGTAGATGGAAAAGTTGAGACTTTCAAAGCTAGACTTGTTAAAGATTTGCATAATTGACCAGATATGGATCATAATGAAACCTTTTTCTAAGGATCTATGCTTAAGTCCATCCAGATCTTACTTGCCACGGCTACATACGATGACTACGATCTCTGGTGGTTGGGTGTCTTGACTGCTTTTCTAAATGATGATTTGGAAGAGAGCGTCTATAAGTACACAGCCAGAGGGCCTCGTAGACAGTGGGAGCAGCGGAAACGTGTGCAAGATGCTTTATAGAATAAAGCAGGCATCGCGGAGTTGGAACATCTGTTTTGATGAATTAGTCAAAGAGTTTGACATCATCAAAATGGTAGATGAACCTTGTATATACAAAAAGGTAGTAGGGAGTATGGTGACGATCCTCGTAGAGTACGTGGATGACATACTCTTGATAGGGAAGGAGTTTCTTATGCTACGCTCGATCAATCTCCGTTTATCACAAAGATTCTCCGTGTAGGATCAGAGTGATACCTCCTAAATCCTGGGTTTTTGGATCTATGAGATAGATCTAAATGGATGTTAGGATTCTCACTAGTTGTAGTGAGACAGTATCAACCGATCCTGGGGAGAATCACTGAAAGGGTTCCAGGGTGATAAAGACGACTGAGTGTCAGTCACAGGCATTGTCTTTACCCTCAGAAAAGGGACGGTATATTGGAAGAGTTCCAATCTAGATACCGTGACATACTAGACGATAAAGGCAGGATAGATCGCTACTTAAGATGCTACCAAAGAGGCTGTTTGGGTGTATATTGGTTCATGAGATGAACTATGTTCCTCCCATTGTGTGACAATGGAGTTGTGGCTTATGCCAAGGAACGCCGGTCCCATCAGTGATCCAGACATATTCTAAGGCAGTATCACTTGATCATGGAGATGGTTGATCTCCAGGGAGATCGAGGCCAGGAGAGTAGACTCAGAGGACAACACAGCGGATCCACTCACAAAGGCCTGTTCCCAGAGAGAGATTTTTATGGGATGGTTGAGTATGAGATACTACAACCACTGCTACAGATGGCCCTAGTCCAAGTGGGAGATTGTTAGTTATATATATGCCCTAGAGGCCATTACTGTACATTGGATGTATATTGTAGTGGATGCTGGGACATATATAGGGAGGACTTTCTTGCTCGACATGATAGTATGCTATCTGGTTACCCTTTACCTTAACGTGTATGCTGATTGTCTCTCTGTTACATGTTGGTAAAGCCCTTAGGATCTGTACTTGACTACCTGGACTATGATGCGGATCATACTAGTGGGGACATGGTAGTCCATAAGAACATCCTTCAAAGTCCCTAGTCGTGGGTGTATCGAGACGGGGCATCGATATACCAGAGTAGACTAGCATATACCTTCTCGACCCATACAGATGGGCGATGGATGATCCCATATCCATTGGTGTTTGACATCAGAGATGATATACGGGTGCTCAGTAGAGACTGGGTACACTGGACGGACTCACCGAGAACTCCCAGATGGTATTATACCTCACATCAGATGGCAGTTCTCTGGTGACACTGGTACAGAGTAGTCTGTTGACCCGAGATCGTCATAGAGTCTTGTGTGGTTCCCACTGTGCTTTGATTTCCATCTTACCACGTCCAAGAGGGCGTGCAAAACGGTGGTTTTTGGGTACAGTCCCGAGTCACATGGAGGCAATGAGCGATAGGAGGGGATTCGTCTCTCCCGGTATAGGGAGTTGATGTTGCGCTGTGTTCGATTGGCTATAACAGGAAATCCCTGGCCAGGGTTGCTGAGATTTACTGGTAAGTGTTACCAGTAGTATCTCGAATGGTTATAGACCTCATATCGACACGACTTATCGAGCTATTGGGGTCTGACGTTTACCACCCCTAGGCGAGATATGCGACATATCAGACGAACAGACCGGACTGTACGGTAGTGTTGCTGGTTGGATTCACTGGAGTGTGAGCGGGCTTGCTCGTCGATCTTCAGATCGCTCAATACCCGGGTGGCCGTTACGTTTAGCAGACCGCTTGCGGCTTGTGGATGCTTGATATGATCATCATCTGCTGCCGGCGTATTGACGAGTCTTTAGAGTCCTACACAGAGGTTTCCTGGCTCAAGCAAAACGAAATAGGAGCGCATATGAGATATGTGCGGGACCGAGAATAATACCAGTATGTGATACTGTATTCGATTCTCGCGATATGTGACATTGATCGGTTATATGTGATATAGCCGGGTTATCGGATCAAGTGTTGATTCGATAAGTTGTTACTGTTGATACTAGTCGGTTGTGTGCGACATGACCGAATCATTGAATCAAGTGTTGATTTAATGATTTAAAGCATAATTATATATTTGATATATTACTTTGCATTAACTAGTATTGGTTCACTTTAAATGGATTTTCTCACTTGGATTGTGCACATTGTATATGTGATATACATTTGTACATTTGATTATATCATGTTTGATGATACATGATAGTTTAGTGTATGGATTAAACCATGGTTGGTCAATGGTTAGGGTTTCTTTTGCTTCATTTATTCATTTATTTATCCATTTTGTTTATTTTAGCAAAAGAAAATAATGAAGAGATAATGGTGGCTTTCTTTGTTTGTTTATGAACCTTCATGAAGGTTTGACCTAAGTCACCATTTTGTCTTCATGTCTTAACCCAACCATTCACTAACCCTTGTTAATTCTCTACACCTAACTATGGTTTGTTATGATAAGAATGGATAATTCTTTTCTTTTTGAATTAACTTATCTTATCATTATTCTTCTTCTTCTTCCTTGAACTTCAAGAAGAAAGCTTACCTCATCAATGGTGATTGATGAATTAGAGTGAGAAATCCAATTCTAAAGTTAACCCAACTCCTATTTCTTCATCCTCTACCTCTTTCCAAGTAGTAGAGTGTGTTTTCTTCACAAGTTTCTTGACTTGGTGAAGTCGGAGCTTGATTTAGCGATGCCTCGACGTAGATCATCTTCGGCATGGACATCGACGACCTAGCTTGCCCATTCTCCGACGAAGCCGACGCTTGAGCCCGGATTTGATTTGGACAGCGGAGAGGACCTCGTTGCGGAGCTATGGAGGTGGAGCACCGGATCTACAAAGGTTGTATTTCCGTATCTTGTAGTTAAGTGTTAACTAGTTAGCTTTTTCGTCTAGTTTTCTAGCAAACGATCCGTAGTCGGGTCTCTCGGCACCGTTAAAAATTTAATTTGGCATGATCGATGCCTTGTGAGAACTCATTAGGGTGCCTAGGAACCCTACAGAGAGCTTGAACGAGAGGAAGAACAAGAGAGAGAAAAGATATGATAGAATGAGAATAATATGAACCATTCTCACTAATATGTGTATATTATTTTAATTAAATAATTAGCTAGATAATTGTCATGGTTAATCATGACATGACCATTATCATTTCAATTTGCAAGGATCAAAAAGCATCTTCCAAAAGAAATGATGATGGTCAAAGTGTCAACCTAGGTCAACAAGTCAAGGAGGTCAAATGGTCAACAACCATAACCATGCACAATTATCAAACTAATTATCAATTAACTATAACATACACATAAGCATTAGGGTTAATAAAATGACAATAGCCATTAACCCTAATCAAGGTCCTCTCCCTCAATCCCAAGCAACTGTTCATACGCACCCGCATTCGTGATCCGAGGAACACGAATACAATGAGAAAAACCAATCCCAAATCATATACTAGGATCCGGCTTAAACCAAAGCCCGCTAGTATAAACTGTCCGGACAGCAAACGTGCACAAGTGCGCGAATATGAACGAACCCTGTCGCAAAACCATGTGACCTCTACTCATTTTGCCTAAAGGCGAATAGCTCTCTGTGTGGGACTCTAAAGACTCGACACTACGCTGGTAGTGGGTTTAACCACAGACCGCAAGCGGCACTAGCTGTACGTAACGGTCCCCAGGTAGATGTCGATAAGACGACTGACGAGGTGAACCCCATCCGAACTCCTACTGAGCCTGTATGTGACAATCTCCGTACAGTCCGGTCTGTTCGTCTGATACATCGCATGGCGGGCCTAGGGGGGCGGTGAACGTCAGTCCCCTAATAGCGGTACAAGTCGTGTCGGAGTGTAGCCCAGAACACCCTGAGATAACACTGGAAACCTACCAGTATATCTCGCTTGCCCTGGCCAAGGACTACTCGTGTAATGGCTCTCCTGCACACAGCGCGATGTCAACCCCCAATACCGGGAGAGACGAATCCTGTCTAACCGTCACTGCCTCCAAGTGCTTCGGGACTGCACCCAAAAACTACCTGTTTGCACGACTCCTTTGAGCCGTGGTAGGGTAGCAATCAAAGTGCAGTGGGAACACACTCAAGGCGAAGTGACAGTGTCAAGTCAGCGGACTAAGCAGTACTCATGTCACCTGGGAACTGATAACTGACGATAGGTATAATACCAACCAACAGTTCCCGACGAGTCCTGTCCAGTGTACTCGTAACCCAACGAGCACCCGCATACTATCTCAAGTACGACGTACTGACGGCTGTGGGACAGACCGTCTCCCACACTGGGATGAGAAGCGCATACACTAGTCTACTCTGGAGTATCGATGCCCTGTCTCGATAGTCCAACGACTAGGGTCCTGTATAAGGATGTGCTTAAAGATCACCCAGCTCCCACGAGTGTGAGCGCCATCACAACGCTGGTAATCAAGCAAAGATCCTAAGGGCTCTACTAATATGTATATCAGCAATATGCTAAAAGAAACACATGCACATATTAAAGCAGAGACAAACCAAGTAGCATACTACCATTTCGAGCAAGATTGTATATACAACTGTGAATATCCCAAGCTTCCATCAAGTAATATACAAACTAGTATGATACAGTAATGGCCTCTAGGGCATATACACTAACAATCTCCCACTTGCACCAAGGCCATGTACTGGCGGATCGAAGACCTATCATCTCGATCAGCCGCTCGAACTGAGTCTGGGGAAAGGCCTTGGTGAATGGATCTGCAGTGTTATCCTCTGATGCAACTCTCCGGACCTCGATCTCCTGGCGATCTACGATCTCCCTGATCAGGTGATACCGCCTTAAGATGTGTCTGGATTCCTGATGGGACCTGAGTTCCTTCGCTAAAGCTATAGCCCCGTTGTTGTCGCAATACAGAGGTATTGGGTCAATAATGGACGGAACCACCTGAAGTTCTCTCAAGAACTTCCTCATCCAGACAGCTTCTTTTGCGGCATCAGATGCAGCGATGTATTCCGCTTCCATAGTCGAGTCAGCAACGGTTTCCTGTTTGGAGCTTTCCAACACACCGCCCCTCCATTGAGGGTAAAGACAAAACCCGACATGGACTTGGAATCATCCTTGTCACTCTGGAAGCTGGAGTCAGCAATGGCCTCAATCTGCAGGTCTTTTCCGCCATAAACAAAGAACATCTCCTTAGTCCTTCTCAGGTACATGAGAATGTTCTTTACTGCTATCCAATGTTTCTCCCCAGGGTTTGACTGATACCTGCTTACCACACTCAGTGCATAAGCCACATCCGGTCTGGTACACAACATCGCATACATTATAGAGCCTACCGCAGAAGCGTAGGGTATAATAGACATGCGATCCCTCTCCAAATCAGTCTTGGGAGACATCTCTTTGGAGAGAGTGATCCCGTGACAAGCCGGTAGATTACCGCACTTGGAATCTTCCATACTGAATCTCTTCAGTATGGTGTCGATGTACCTGGACTGCGAAAGTCCTAATATCCTCTTGGATCTGTCACGGTAGATCCGGATACCCAGAATGTATGAGGCATCACCCAGGTCTTTCATGGAGAACCTGTGTGACAAGAACCCCTTGACAGATTGTAGCATAGGAATGTCATTTCCTATTAAGAGAATGTCATCCACGTATAAAATGAGGAATACCACAGTTCTCGCTACAAATCTACAATAGATGCATGGTTCATCTGGATTTTTGATAAAGCCAAATTCCTTGACCGTCTCATCAAAACAGATGTTCCAACTCTGCGATGCCGGCTTTAGTCCATAAATGGACTTAAGCAACTTGCACACCTTTCCGCTGCTCCCACTCTGAATGAAACCCTCTGGCTTATCCATATAGACACACTTCTCTAAATGTCCATTTAGAAAAGCTGTCTTTACGTCCATCTGCCAAATCTCATAATCGTGGAAGGCAGCAATGGCAAGAAGGATCCGAATGGATTTCAACATAGCTACTGGAGAAAAGGTTTCGTCATAGTCCAAACCAGGTCGCTGACGAAAACCCTTTGCTACCAGTCTAGCTTTATAGGTCTCAACCTGTCCATCTACACCAATCTTCCTTTTGAAGATCCACTTGCATCCTACGGGTTTTACCCCATCTGGAGCAATGTCCAACGTCCATACTTTGTTGGTGTACATGGACTCCATTTCGGTCCGCATTGCATCCAGCCATTTTACCGAGTCGACGCTCTGAATGGCTTGCTGGAAGCTAGTAGGCTCATCAAAGTCTATGATGCAATCCTCTCTATCCCCGTCAATGAGAAAACCGTAGTATCTCTCGGGCGGATGAGACTGCCTACCACTCCTGCGGAGTGGCGTGGGAATGTCCTGATCTTTCGAACCCTCTGGTTCAACCAAGCTTTCAGTAATAGCTCGTGGTTCTGGAATTTCTTCCAGTTCTATTGCGCTCCCACTTAATTCTTTTTCTATGAACTGGTGTTCTAGAAAGTGGGCATGGCGAGAAACAAGGACTTTTTGTTCCTCTTCGCAATAGAAGTAATATCCCTTGGAGCTCTTTGGATATCCCACAAACTTGCACTGTACTGAGCGTGCCTCGAGCTTGTCCGCATGCTGCTTTTTTACAAAAGCTGGACATCCCCATTTCTTAATGTGATTAAGATAGGGTCTCTTCTCACACCACATCTGATATGGTGTAGTAGGCACAGTCTTAGTTGGAACTCGGTTCAAAAGGTATGCAGCTGATTCTAGCGCATATCCCCAGAACGATCGCGGCAACTCAGCATTACTCATCATGGACCGTACCATATCCAATAGGGTTCGGTTCCGTCTCTCCGATATACCGTTATGTTGCGGAGTGTATGGAGGAGTAAGCTGAGAGAGAATTCCATTCTCTTTTAAGTAACCCAGGAACTCGGCACTCAAGTATTCACCACCTCGATCAGATCTCAGTGCCTTAATACTTTTGCCTGTTTGTTTTTCTACTTCATTCTTATATTCCTGGAATTTTTCAAAAGCCTCGGATTTATGTTTCATTAAGAAGACATAACCGTATCTTGAAAAGTCATCTGTAAAAGTAATGAAGTAAGAATAACCGCTTCGCGCATGTGTAGACATTGGACCGCACACGCCGCTGTGTATGAGTCCCAAGAGCTCGCTCGCTCTTACTCCGTGTCCAGTGAACGGAGTCTTTGTCATCTTTCCCTTGAGACAGGATTGACAAGTTGCATACGATTGATATTCGAACGAATCCAAATATCCTTCTGCATGTAATTTAGTCAACCTTCTCTCATTGATGTGACCCAGTCTACAATGCCATAAGAAAGTTTTATCGATTTCTGGAGACTTTCTTTTGTGTGTATTCTGGACATTGAAAATCTGTGGCTGGTTTAATACGTATATACCGTTGTTCAATGTACCTGACCCAATCAAAACTTGATTAAGGTGAATGTTCACTACATTACTTACAAATGCAAATTCATAACCTTCTTTAGATAATAAAGATACAGAAATGATATTACAGGTTGCATTTGGTACATAATAACAACTACGCAAAACCAAAAAATGTCCATCCGACAATCCCAGGTGATAGTCCCCCACGGCCTCAGCATCCATGCTAGCACCGTTTGCAACTCTGAGGGTCATGCCACCTGCCTTCAAAATTCTACGCTTTCTCAACGCCTGCAAAGAATTACAGATATGAGATCCTGATCCGGTATCCAATACCCAGGACGTAGAGTTTATTGATAGACAGTTTTCAATAACATACACACCTGAAGCTGAAGCTGCAACTCGCTTCAAATCCTGTGTTCTGGCTTTCCAAGCCTTGCAATCCTGTTTCCAGTGACCACTTTTGTGACAATAGAAGCATTCTTCCTTCCCCACCAGCTTTCCCGCTACCTTTGTTGCTTTTCCTTTTCCCTTCGTATCCACTTTACCGACACCGCCTCTTGGTTTGGCGGGGGCTTTCTTTTTCTTGCCCTTGGCTTTCGCCCTGGACCTAGAAGAGGAAGATCCTCCTACAAACAAAGTGGATGTCTCCCTACCCTTTTGTAGGGTGCCCTCAGCACTCCTCAACATGTTCAGAAGCTCGGAAAGTTCAACCTCCTTTCCTTGCATGTTGAAGTTAAGAATAAACTGGGCGTAAGTGGAAGGAAGGGACTGGAGAATCAAATCAGTATAGAGTTCATTCTCCAACATGGTCCCAAGGTCCGCGAGCTCCTCAATGTAGCCAATCATCTTAAGCACGTGTTCCGCTACCGATGATCCGACGACCAACCTTGCCGAAAACAACTTCTTCGACACTTCGTATCTTGCGAAACGAGACTGCTCTCCATACAGTTCTTTTGTATGAAGAAATATGGACTCTAGGTCCATATTCTCGTGCCTCCTCTGATGTTCGTTGTCCATCGAGGCAAGTACGAGGCATTTGGCCTTCGCGCAATCTATTTCCCAGGTCTTGTAGATTTCCCTATCTACGACACTGGTTTTGGGACCTGGGACAGGGGGAGCTTTGGTGGTAAGGACATACCCCAACTTGTCATAAGTGATTGCCATCTTGACATTCCTGAGCCAATCTTTGTAGTTTGGCCCTGTCAATATGTTTTTATCTAGTAATAACTTAAGTCCGGTCATGTTGAATGGTCGCTGCAATTAGGAGAGAGAAAAGAAATACTTTAGCATGATGCTCTTGCAAGTTTAGAGTGGTTTTTAATTTGTCTAAACTGGATGGCTCCCACTGTCTCTCGAATCCCTTCTCAAACCGTAAAGAAAGGATTAGTCAGGATCAATCTCACCGTACAATACTTGCTTAACCGTTCAGCCAGGCCAGTGTCGGTAGTTCGAGGGAGGTTTTCCAACGCTTTCGCGAAGTTCCTTAATTAAGTAACATCTTTTCCCTGTGGGCGTAGCCCCGCTAACACCTTTCTAGACACCTACTAAGTTTATAGCATTGATCGTTAAGTGAGAGTTTTCCCGAGGAGTAGCATATACTCACAGTAGGATCGGGATCCAAATATCATCGCATGATAAAACCGAAGGAATCCTACCAGAATTATCACACTCCAAATGGTATGCAGCGCTTGCAAGTTTCAGTACTTATGAAACTCCCGATGTGGATTTTTGCCCCATGCTCTTATGACCTTGACTTTGGCCAAAATATCATAAGTCACATGTCAAGTTCTACCCGTCATTCTCCTGGTTAATTTGGACCCACCCGTACCTACCCTTGACTTTGGCCAAAATGGCAGCACGACTGTCCCAAACCAACGCATCTATCTATGCTGCACATGAATACCCAATAGCTACCAATCACTATGCCTTGACTTTGGCCAAAATACATAGCTTGAATACTTTTTGACCATTCATGTGGAATGACGGAGGGCTACGAATGGTTTTGGCGAAACCGTGAACGTAGTGAACTTGATCTAATCGATGGAACGAGATAGCTTTTAAAAGGAGTGGTTCAAGCTCCGCGTTTAAAAGTTTAGTTTTGAAAATAACCGAGTGGTTTTCAAAGTGTTCCAATCGACTTTACTTGGTTTATTTTCTTGCATTAGTTCTTTTAATGCGTCCCATCATTTAATCCTACCATTGCAGAAAACAACCAAAATATGACGTACGCTTATGCCATTCCCATTCGCCACGGGGCCCCATCATCACCCGTTAGGTTACTTAACTAACGACAGAGCGGGGGCTGGGCTAGCGCGGCTGTAAAACATAAGCAACGCCTAAATAGTTATCATATCTAAATATATAGCAATGATAGACATTACAGATCACAGATGAATACATTGGATATACTAGGAATCCACAATCCGTTCGAGCCTGCAACGAAAAGCGGATTACACGGTCGCGGTGAATAGCCAATACCCCACCCAAGACCCCTACGGGTGCGGCAAACTACCCACCAAGTACCCGAAGCGAAGCAACCTCCCTCACCACCGTGAGTAGGCCACTCGGCACTTCGAGATACCCGGTAGTTTGTGCACCCCCTCCATGGGTCTATCCTAGGAGCAAAAACAGTAAAAAGAATTATACAATGACGGCTACAACCCCGACCCGGTTGTGCCGCCAAACAAATAATAATATTACATCAATTTACATATTACAATGAATGAAAGAAAAAGCAACACTCATCTCACATCCACCCCGGCTATTCATCCGCGACAATCCAACCCATTCATATACACATACCATCATCAATCACAGATCACAGATATGTATAACCCCGACTAATCGACATATAGCGATTAGCCGACGTTCAATACATGTAAACATCACAGATATAACCTTTTAGTCAAAGTGTATTGAAGTTCGGAAAAAATACGGATTTATAGGCCCCCAAAAACAAATTTCTATTCTGGAAAATCTGGGCACATATAAACCATCTTAAAAATCCTAAAACCAAGCCAGAGATACACTGCACCAAACTCGACCAAGTGAAGAGCCAAGACGGCCGCGGTTGCGCGGCAATAGCTTGCTATTGCCGCGGAACCGCGGCACGTTGGTCGATTCACTTGATCGTTTTTGGTGGCTATCTTTAAAAAACCCTGAGACGATTTTTGGAGTAAAACAAATTTTGTTTTGACCAGAAAAAATTTTAACAGAAAACTAGGGTTTTGATATTTTGGTTTTTCGATTTTTCCGTTTCGAACTTCGACACACTTCACTACCTAGCTAGTTTATGTTTAGTTAGGCTTTGATACCACTGTAAGTCCACGTTGCCCACCCCGGTACTTGCGGGGAGGTGGAAAAGCTCATAAAAATCGAATTTTTATGAGCTTAGGCAACATGGACTAGACTATGAAGGATCTTTGCTAAACAAAAACTTGCTAAAGCTAACTAGTAACTAGCTAAGTGCTAGAAAGGTTATACCTTGGGCTTTAAGTCCTTCTCTCCTTGCTCCTTGGAATGGTGGAAGGAGGTCACCTTGATCGTCTTCTCACGTCGAAGAAAGATCCACCCGAAAGCCTCAACCTTAGGCTTCAACTCCAAGCTAGAAGTAACTAGGGTACAAGAAGTGCTAGTCCTTGAACCCTAGATGAGAGTAAAGATGATCAAGAGAGGGTTTTTCTCAAGCTCAAGTGTTTCTCAACACATGAGAGGGAGAGAGCTTGAGGGAGAGGAAGAACAAGAGAGAGAAAAGATATGATAGAATGAGAATAATATAAACCATTCTCACTAATATGTGTATATTATTTTAATTAAATAATTAGCTAGATAATTGTCATGGTTAATCATGACATGACCATTATCATTTCAATTTGCAAGGATCAAAAAGCATCTTCCAAAAGAAATGATGATGGTCAAAGTGTCAACCTAGGTCAACAAGTCAAGGAGGTCAAATGGTCAACAACCATAACCATGCACAATTATCAAACTAATTATCAATTAACTATAACACACACATAAGCATTAGGGTTAATAAAATGACAATAGCCATTAACCCTAATCAAGGTCCTCTCCCTCAATCTCAAGCAACTCTGCATACGCACACGCATTCGTGATCCGAGGAACACGAATACAATGAGAAAAACCAATCCCAAATCATATACTAGGATCCGGCTTAAACCAAAGCCCGCTAGTATAAACTGTCCGGACAGCAAACGTGCATAAGTGCGCGAATGTGAACGAACCCTGTCGCAAAACCATGTGACCTCTACTCATTTTGCCTAAAGGCGAATAGCTCTCTGTGTGGGACTCTAAAGACTCGACACTACGCTGGCAGTGGGTTTAACCACAGACCGCAAGCGGCACTAGCTGTACGTAACGGTCCCCAGGTAGATGTCGATAAGAAGACTGACGAGGTGAACCCCATTCGAACTCCTACTGAGCCTGTATGTGACAATCTCCGTACAGTCCGGTCTGTTCGTCTGATACATCGCATGGCGGGCCTAGGGGACGGTGAACGTCAGTCCCCTAATAGCGGTACAAGTCGTGTCGGAGTGTAGCCCAGAACACCCTGAGATAACACTGGAAACCTACCAGTATATCTCGCTTTCCCTGGCCAGGGACTACTCGTGTAATGGCTCTCCTGCACACAGCGCGATGTCAACCCCCAATACCGGGAGAGACGAATCCTGTCTAACCGTCACTGCCTCCAAGTGCTTCGGGACTGCACCCAAAAACTACCTGTTTGCACGACTCCTTTGAGCCGTGGTAGGGTAGCAATCAAAGTGCAGTGGGAACACACTCGAGGCGAAGTGACAGTGTCAAGTCAGCGGACTAAGCAGTACTCATGTCACCTAGGAACTGATAACTGACGATAGGTATAATAACAACCAACAGTTCCCGACGAGTCCTGTCCAGTGTACTCGTAACCCAATGAGCACCCGCATACTATCTCAAGTACGACGTACTGACGGCTGTGGGACAGACCGTCTCCCACACTGGGATGAGAAGCGCATACGCTAGTCTACTCCGGAGTATCGATGCCTTGTCTCGATAGTCCAACGACTAGGGACCTGTATAAGGATGTGCTTAAAGATCACCCAGCTCCCACGAGTGTGAGCGCCATCACAACGCTGGTAATCAAGCAAAGATCCTAAGGGCTCTACTAATATGTATATCAGCAATATGCTAAAAGAAACACATGCACATATTAAAGCAGAGACAAACCAAGTAGCATACTACCATTTCGAGCAAGATTGTATATACAACTGTGAATATCGCAAGCTTCCATCAAGTAATATACAAACTAGTATGATACAGTAATGGCCTCTAGGGCATATACACTAACATGGACTAGCGCGGATGCAAAACATATACAATATTTACTGGTATATATATAAATATATAATAATCGCTCAAGGCGTGATAAAATGCAACATCACAGAAATGTAATAAGCATCACAGAACAATACAGATATCTGGGATCCCCGGGTTTCATAGAGCCGCTACTGAAACCCGACGTTCCCCTGGTCATGTGGATAGCCTGTGTAATGAAATCCTAGACCCCTACGGGCACGGCAAGTTACCCGCCAAAACCTGAAGCGAGGCAGCCCCCTTCAACCACGTGAATGGACCATCCAGCACTTTACGGAATCCGGTAACTTGAGCACCCCTCTTTGGGTCAACCTATACCCCCTACGAGTGCGGCGAATAGCCCGCCAATTCTAAAGTGAAGCCCCCTCAGTCTCAAAGCCATGAGATGCGGGCCCGTTGCCCTTTAGAACCCGGCTACCCGTGTACCCCACCACAGGGTAATCCTAGTACAGAAAGTAAAATATATACAACTGGTACATCGATCTCAGCCCGGTCGTGCCCCAAAAGAATAATATACAACTAGGCAGTAACGGCAGTCCACATGTCGAACGCTCGCCCCGTAATATCAAATGTACATATACAACCAAACTGTACTACCATTGCATCCAGGCTATCCACCACGGCAAATCCGCAACATCACAGCACAACACAGAACATCAACGTGAATGTCACGTTCGCAAATCCGTCTAAAAGAACTATAGCAATTAGACAGGATTTACCGATCAAATGACATTCACGGTCGCAGATATAATGTAAATACTGTGAACTAACATGTTAAAAAATTTCGATCGACAAAAACTCCCGAAGTGGGCCCCAAGCACAATACCTGGTACTCAAATAAATTTGGGCCTAAAATAAAATTACCAAAAACCCCTTTTCCAAGTAAGAGACCAACTGAAGAAATTTCGTGCACTGTGGCTACAGTACGGCCGCGGATCCGCAGCCAAAACGTGGGTATGGCCGAGGATCCGCCGTGCTATAGTGAAATCAGCCCACCAAATTTTCTCAGTTCTCTTAAAAAACCCTGCACGAATTTCTGCAATACACCAAATAATTTTTCGAGCACGAAAAAAATTCGACAGAAAGTTCATGACTTGGAATTGCGGTTTCAGAATTTTCGTTCGATCGAAGTTCTAAACACGTTAGAGAAAGCTAGTAAAGGTTAATGGCGTGGCTCTGATACCATGTAAGTCTACGGTAGCGCCCCGGCCGTCTGTCCGAAGCCAAAATGCGGAAACAAAAACTTTTTCTTTACTTGAAACTGGCGTTATCGTATACTTTTTCCCGGATTGAACCATTAACTTATAAATTAGCTATCTAGAGAAGGGATAGAAAGCTATACCAAGCGATCCGTGTCCTTCAGTCTTCGGCCACCATCCCAAGCTCCTCGCGGCATCACTGATCTCCGGTCTCCTCGTCAGAAGGGCACCACATCGAGAAGCCTTTTTACGGGCTCCCACCTCTAAATCGAGGCAACTCGGACACGAAGTTTGCTAGCCGACGTGTCCAAGATTGTTGTAGAATATGTGTAGAACGCTATGTCTCGAGGGTTAATGAAGTTGCCTCAAAGGAGAGAAGATGAAAATGAACTTTAAAATGGAGCTCATCTTTGTTGCATGAATGAAATGAGATACAAAACCTCACCCATAAAATGAATGTGGCTGTCAAATATGGGGAGCTCGGCCATGTAGGATTTGGGGAGGAAAAGAGGTGAGCAAAAGCAAAAGGAAAATGTATGATAACAAGGAAAAGAAATCACACTCAAGTCTTTTACAAATCCAATCACATAAATGCAAAAAGAAGGCATATGAAATGATGCCAAGCTCTCAAGAAACCTCATGAGCATTCTATATGCTGCTGGATCCCCCCTTACCACAAAAAACCCCCTCCCTCCACTAATTTCACATTTGTAAATAAACCCCTTTTCATCAAAGGAATTTCAGCCAAGAAGGAATAAAGAAAAATGGCTGAAACGGAATGCAAACTGGCAACTTCAAAAAGCAATCCCGTAATAAATTACAGGAAAACCCCGCGACTGTATATACATACCCGCATTTGTATTTCGACCGAATACAAATGCAATGAGACAAAATCTACACTGTATAATACTAGGATCCGGCTTAAACCAAAGCATACTAGTATTATCCGTCCGAACCATGACACGTGCACAAGTGCACGCGTATGCTCGAACCCTGCCATAAATCCATACGGCCTCTACAGCGTTTCGCCCGAAACTTGAGAAACTGTCCGTGGGGGACTCTAAAGACTCGTCAATAATTTGGTTATGGATTTAACCACCAGCACGTCAGAGGTATTAGCCGTACGTAACGGGCTATCAGGTATTGACCAAAAGGGAAGTTGATGAGCGAACTCATCCTGACACCCTACTGAGCCTGTCAGTAACAATATCCGTACAGTCCGGTCCGTTCGTCTATGAGCATCGCATGGCGGGCCTAGGGGGTTGGTAAAAGTCAGACCCCCAAAAGGGGTACAAGTCGTATCGGAGTGTAGCCCAGAACACCCTGAGATACTACTGGAAAACCTACCAGTAAATCTCCTGCCTTGGCCAAGGACTTCGTGTAATGGCTCTCCTAGACACAGCGCGATCTCACCCCCAATGCCGGGAGAGACGAAACCCCTGCCGATCTGCTCACTGCCTCCATATGGCTCGGGACTGTACCCAACTAAAACCTGTTTGCACGACTCCTTTAAGCCGTGGTAGGGTAGTAATCAAAGTACAGTGGGAACTCACACGAGACAAATGATGATCTCAGGTCGATGTACTAACCTGTACACATGTCACCAGGGAACTGCTATCTGACGTCAGGTATAATACCAACTAGCATGTTCCCGGCGAGTCCTGTCCAGTGTACTTATAACCCAATGAGCACCTGTATACAACTTAGGTGAACCAACTGACACCAGTGCCTTGTGAGACCGGCCACCGCCCCTCGTCGGGGTCTCGACTGTATACACTAGTCTACTCTGGAGTATCGATGCCCTGTCTCGAAAACTCCCACGACTAGGGACCTTTTTAAGGATGTGCTTGATCAGTCGAAAATAATGTATTTTTAACACATCAATTTCCTTATCTTTTGCATTCATCTAGAGGTGTTCAGTTTGCATATTACACATATTAGCAAAACATCCCTAAAATACCAGATTACCTGTATTATACTCTAAAACCGGCATTTTTAGGGAAATTGACTGTTTATCATGGCATTGCATCATTCTTGTGTAGCGCAACACTTGTTTCGGAGTCTGTGCAGGAAATTCCAGGAACTGGGCCAAATTTGTGAAACAGCGCCAACTCTAAGATTTAAGTTCTCGTAGTAAACTAAAGGGAATTGTAAGATTATATATATCAGATAAAGCCCCATAATTCTGTACAAAGCATGACCAGAAATCCCATGCACTGAGGAGCTCACGTGACCGCGGATCCGCGGCAGGAGCAGGCACATGCCGCTGATCCGCGGCAAGGTGATGACGTCAGCGGCTCAATTTTTCCCCATATGCTTAATTTTAATGGCCAAGCTTCCAGAACTCTCCATAACTCCACGTGGCTTCATCTAGAAGGCTCGGCCTAACAACCTAGTTCTAGAAGCTCCCTCCAACAAACTACTTCTAGAAGCTTCTCTAGCTAACAAACTTTTGGAGGGAAATTCAAATTTTGAATCCTAGATCTAGGGTTATGAAGGTCTATAAAAGGGAGCCTAGATCTAGGGTTAATGGTTAATCACCATTGGTTCATCACTAATCATCAAATCGTCAAATAGGGTTCATTAAATTGTTGCAAGTTGAGTGACACAACTTGCACCTCAAAACCCTAACCCTAATTCCAATCCAAGATCAAGAATTTCGAGTTCAATTAAAGCAAGAAGCCTAGATCCTTTTGGAGCGAAGCTGATCTTCATCCGAGCAAGTGATCCAAGCCGATCCGCGACTCACGGAGACGATGCGACGCTAGATTCGACGATCTCATTCCCTTCTCAATTTTTTGTAGTTTTTGAGCGAAGTGTAAAAAATTGTTGAATAATAAAGGTGACAATTCTTTTATCTTGCTTATCATTTGAATTCAAGCATTATGATTCAATCTAGATTCTTGAATGTTTGCTTTGTGATAATGTTTGAGTAAAACTCCGCTCGTAAAGGAGTCGAGACGATCGATAGAATGATGATGATTTAGATCCTTTTACAATTCTTAAATCCTATAACATTTGTAAATTCTTATGAATCGAATGATCGATGACCTAGTTTCGATGCGATGCTTTCTTGATTGTGTTCGCTCGAAACTAGAGATCAACGATCGATCATTTGATTTACTTGAAGCTAGTTTGTGAATGAGATTCATCGAAAGGACAACGGATAAGATGAGGAAACCCTAGTTTCTTCGCAAGATCCTTAACCTCGATAAATCGTCATCGATCTAGTATCAATTCGTTAATGGATAAGAGTATGTAATCATTAGATCTCATCACATCTATAGATCCTATCTACTCCTACGAGCCACACTTCGAATCTTGATTGTTGGTTTGGAAATCATCACATCTCAATTCTTGATTTTATCATTTCTTGATTTAGACTAGATTTTCCTAATTCTTGAACTTCAATTTACAAATCATGAATTGTTTGTTTTCTTTTCTTTAAAGTTTCAACTCATCTAAATCGAAACACGAACGATTACACTTTCCCTGTGGACGATCCGCACTTACTAACGCGCTACATTCGACACCGTTATTGATTGCGGTCAAATAATTTTTGGTTGTGATTTCTTTACAATTTTCCAACTACACAACAAGAATACATTCAATCAAATGGCGCCGTTGCCGGGGATCATTTGATTTACAAACACAACGAGGAATTCATTACAGCCAAATGGCGCCGTTGCTGGGTATAGTGCGCTAATTGTTCGTATTTTGAAATTTTAGTTGAAAAGTTTATTCCATCTATATTTTTAGATCTAAATTCGCACAAACCCTAAACGTTTTGTTGTGATTTGTTGCGAGGAAATCTGGAATCTGTGGAGCTGTGGAAAATTTTTTCAGAGTATTCCAGTGAACTGTGTAAGTGAACAGGAGCTGGTACAAGAAATTTTGTACAGTGATCGCATGAAGAAACCGCGGATCCGCGGCATTAGTTGACTCCCGCGGCGGAAACGCGGTGGTTCAGAAGCCTCTCTGTACAAAAATTTCAGGTATACTTCTAGACTTTCTTATCTCTTCCCTCATCTGCTCCAATTAACAATTTGTTGTAGATTTCTTTGCAAATAAATCGCAGCGCCGCAAAGCAATAAAAAATTTGTGCGTGTTTTATATTCTTGGTTTTTTGCATAATAATACGGAAATTAAGGGGCACGACCAAATTCAGATTAGGTGGGGAGTTCATTACCCTTCCTAAGCCCCAAAAATCACAAACTTGCATCCGCATTTACCCTCATTAACTAAAAAAGATCTAGAGATGACTCTAAGGACCGTCGCGCTCACTTAGGACAGAAGAAGGCCGTGGGTAATTCATTGCTTATCCGTGTTTCTTTTGTGGTGTCTAAGGCTAGTGGTTATTAATTAGGCCCACTACTTACGTAGTGGAGTACCTTCCCACTTACCTGGCACTTACCTGGCCATAGTGGAGACAAAGATGCAGTGGAGGATTTATCCTGCGACTTGTCTTTTGGCAGTTAGGAGCAGTCTAGAGCTTTGACCTAGGCGACCACTAGAATTAGGGTTTTGCTTGTTGCATTTGTTGTGATTTGCATCATTTTTTCAAAAATCCGTATATTTTTCAAAACAAACACCACATTCATCATTTCCCCTAATTATAAGTCGCGCTTCCACTTGTACTAACCCTTTTTAGTGCAAGATAGGCTGGACACGGGATTCTAGTGCCCGTTTAGTCCGCGTCCCCCCGATCGACCCCAAAGTCGATATTTCTACATTTACCTTTTCTTTGCCCACCACCACACCCACATCGATGGATCCGTCTCCATCGAACTTCTTTACCACTGCTCTGCCGCCGTCCGTTGATGCGCATAATCCACCCCGCATCTCCCTCCAAGAGAGGTGCTATCCAACACGAGGTCCTCTGTCGACCTGTCTTTCCATTCCAGCAGCCAAGGGGGACAATTTTGAAATTAAACTCCAATACATCAACCTTCTACCAAAATTCCACGGTCTCGAGTCTGAAGACGCATATGCCTTTATCACCAAATTTGAAAATGTATGCGCAATGATGGGTACCTCACAGCTTTCTATGGATGCTATGCGTCTTCGTCTTCTCCCATTTACCTTGTGCGATATAGCCGAGAAGTGGCTGTATAACACTACCGCACATTCCATCTCAAACTGGGGAGAATTCGTCAAAGCATTCCTTAAGAAATTCTACCCACATCATAAGACAGCTCGAGTTCGTAGCGAAATAAATCAACTCACCCAGCTTCCAAATGAACCATTTTCAAAATGTCTTGAACGCTTCAAGGATCTGTTAGTCCAATATCCACATCACGGAATCCCTAGATAGGATCTGTGCAGAATCATATATGAGGGCATTAATCCTAACACAAGACAGACCCTTGAATCCATGTGTCAAGGCAACTTCATGACTAAAGATGATGGGGAAGCCTGGAAATTCCTAGAAGATTTCACTGAAAAATCATTACAGTGGGAGGGTGTGAGTCAATCGTCTAGGGATGGCAATGATATTTCCATAGGAGTTAGAGCTGACATTTCAGCTATAAATAAGAAACTCGAGACTATGGAAAACAAATTTTTAGCCGCCCAAAATCAAATGTCACTCTCCAAAACTGTATGTGGCTGCTGTTCTGATCCTTCTCATTTGACGGAAGAATGTCCAATAAATTCTCTGTTTCAAGGTCATGAGCATATCAATTCTTCTTTCCAACAAAGACCTAGAAACGACCCATTTTCTTCCACGTACAATCGGGGTTAGAGGAATCACCCGAACTTTGCTTGGAACCAATCACAAAATCAAAATACGGTTCCAAACCAACACAATTTCCAAAGTGTCCCTCCACCACAACAGCAACCACAATTGAGTCAGCACCTCTTCCAAGCACAAAACTTTCAAAATCCGGTCAACACACCTACACCGTCTAGTCCTTTACAGTTGACCGGGACTGATGAATCCTCTTCATTTGCACAATACATGAATTTGGTCTTAACAAATATCATGCAAGTTTCGGCTGAAATGAAGTCTTCTGTCGATAAAATTGAGAGAAACTCTGCGTCCCAAAGCGAGACTATTAAATCGATGGAAGTAGAAATTGCAAGACTAAAAACCGAAATGAGTGCAAGAGAGAAAGGGAAACTTCCAGCTCAACCTTTACCCAATCCTGGCTATTCACATCATGTGAATGCAATCACGTTGAGATCTGGAAGAGTGCTTCACAATCATGTTGGGGAAGAGATTGATGACATTGAAAGATCTATCAATGATACCCCGGCTGAGACCTTTCCTCCCACTTCTACTTCTAATTCTAACCCCAGTTCTTCTACCCCACCACCTTCTTGCGAGCCTATTCTTCGTTTCCCACAAGGCTCGCCACCTCAGCCCAGCTCTTTTAGTTCTCCACGGACGATCCCCACTTCTATTTTGGGATCAGGTCCACACACAGTTCCTTCTCCTATGATGGACCCAGCGCTTATTGCTAAAGCACCTTATCCTAATCGGTTAAGGGCTAACAAATCGAGTCCACATATGGAGAAGATTATGGACATGTTTAAGCAAGTTAACATCAACATCCCTCTCCTAGATGCTATCCAACAAGTTCCGTCCTCTGCGAAAACTCTTAAGAACTTGTGCACTAGGAAGAGGAAGACTCAAGTGCCCAAGAAGATATTCATGGCAAAGACTATAGACACGGATTTCCCCCAAGAAGTACCACGGAAACGTAAGGACCCTGGTTGTCCTACTATTTCTATTTCTATTGGGGAAAAACACATCAACCGTGCTCTACTAGACCTTGGCGCTAATGTTAACTTGCTTCCATATTCAGTCTATGAGCAACTAGGTATCGAAGTGTTAAAGCCCTCGAGCATAACTCTCCAGATGGCTGACCGATCAATCACCAAACCTAGGGGTGAACTGGAGGATGTGTTAATAAAAATCGGGGAATTTATATTCCCTGTGGACTTTATTGTAATTGATACACAGCCTGTAACGAACCCACGGAATCAAATTCCGGTGATTTTAGGTTGCCCCTTTTTGGCCACTTCCAATGCTATCATCAACTGTCGTAATGGTTCTATGACCCTATCCTGCGGGAATAGGTCAATTGAGCTGAACATTTACAAGTTGGGAAGTGTACCCTCCGAACCTACTGCTCAGGTCTGTTCTGTCGACTTAATGGATGTCGACAGCAGCGAAATTGATTATCCTCATGATACCGATCTAGACTCTTTTCATATGTTATTGTTTGACCAAACTATGTATCATACACATACGGACTCTTCCACCGAGATGTCTGGGTCAACATCTAACACTGATTATGAACTGCTTTTAGAGTCTGAAGATCACCCCGCACTTTGTGATGACATTATTCTTCAGGGTATTGATGGAACTTTTGAGGAGATTTTTGCTGATGAACTCGCATTTTTGAATGACACGTTGAGATGAATCATGTCCCAATCAATGAAATTGAACCTCCACCCCTTCTTCTGAACTGTAAAAAGAATGCGAGTAATCCATCACATTCACTGCATCGTCTCTCCAAAATGAGACGCACACACATTCTATTCCACCACTTACCCTTCCCCACTTCTTCTTCCACCAACCAAAGCACTGCATTGATAAAATTTTTGAATGGTTGGTGTTAACTTTCGGTCTTTGCAAAGCTTGGCATCGACCACTGATTTTTGATCCCCTCATATGATTTTCAAAGTTTAACATTGCATAACTCAAGTTTGGGGGGGTATAATCGGGTTCTTGAAAAGAAAATTTTTACAAAATTTTGAGCCAAAAATAAGTTTGGGGGAGGATCTTTACTTATATATTTTGTCCCCATTAATAAATTTCCTCCCAAGCTTACAGGTTTTTCGAGATTTAGCAGATGGCAACAGTGAGGACACTGTTGAAAACAAGTTTGGGGGAGGTTTGTGCTTATTTTCGTATCATTTGCATCATATTTTGCATAAGCACAAAACATTTTTTAAAACCTATAAAAATTTAAAAAATTTCAAAAAAATAAATAAATAAATAAATAAAAATATTTTTGTACATAAATAAGATAATAAAAGATTAGATAGTGAAAAATTACATCAATGAGATTAGAAAAATTTAAGAAAACCAAGAAAATTAGAAGTTTTCTTATACGAACTAGTAATAAGTAGTTATGAGCCGTTGTCCCAAGGGTTAGTAAGATGAAGGAAGTCACTAATCTGAGGATAAAAATAAGTCTGAAAAATAGTTCCTATTCTGGAAGCCAAACATTTTGAACGTTGATACCCTGCTATTCGCACTTACACACGTCTTGAAGCTCGGGATAGTAGAGGATACCTTGAAATGCTCTTGTCTAAAAGCCAAAGTATGAAGGAAATAAAAAAAATGAAGAAAATATAAAATGGTGCAGAAAAATGGACACTGGTTTTGTTATCGCAAAGGCAGCAATAAAAAAATATAGCGAGGGTGCCTCTTCACCTAGTGCCCTAAGGCCAACTGGTCTAGGAGTCACTGCTAAGCCTTAGGTGGTGCAAGACGAGGAAAACACCAAATAAGCAAGCACATGAGTAATCGGTCGGTTAGTATCTCAAGAAGTATTAACGGTCGCATGAAAGTGTGTGAGCAATCTCATCTAAATATTCATTAATTAAAAAGTACTGAGGCTGATGGACAAGAGTATGATAGCTTGAATTGAATTCTCCGGGTGTAGGGATGTATATTACACACACGTAGGGTTATATGATCGATGTTTGGAAGAAAGATAGGAATGAAGAATAAGACGATGTTTTATTGAAGGAGGACGTGATTTCTGACATCTTTTCATGACTATTAAGATAGGGCTCATGACAACCGAAAAGCTAGCTTAGTTGGAAACCTTAATTTTCAAGGCTTTTCTTTTACAATTCTTATCTTTAAATGTAATATTCACGATCTTCCTTTTATTATTGGATTTTGTGGGTGCAATCCGCTGAAAACCCTTAGGAGACAACACTCCTCCTACTAGGGACACCTAGAGGTTTAAAGGCTTGTTGCACGTGCTCAGTGCAATCGTGTTGCCTATGAAAGTGTGCTAGTTAGTTTTTCTCTTTCTTTATTTTCTCCTTCTCTTTTTAATAAAACAGTTCGCTCGAGATGACCGAAAATAAGTTTGGGGGAATTTGATCAGTCGAAAATAATGTATTTTTAACACATCAATTTCCCTATCTTTTACATTCATCTAGAGGTGTTCGGTTTGCATATTACACATATTAGCAAAACATCCCTAAAATACCAGATTACCTGTATTGTACTCTAAAACCGGCATTTTTAGGGAAATTGACTGTTTATCATGGCATTGCATCATTCTTGTGTAGCGCAACACTTGTTTCGGAGTCTGTGCAGGAAATTCCAGGAACTGGGCCAAATTTGTGAAACAGTGCTGATAAAGATGAGCCAACTCTAAGATTTAAGTTCTGGTAGTAAACTAAAGGGAATTGTAAGATTATATATATCAGATAAAGTCCCATAATTATGTACAAAGCAAGACCAGCAATCCCATGCACTTAGGAGCTCACGTGATCGTGGATCCGCGGCAGGAGCAGGCACGTGCCGTGGATCCGCGGCAAGGTGATGACGTCAGCGGCTCAATTTTTCCCCATATTCTTAATTTTAATGGCCAAGCTTCCAGAACTCTCCATAACTCCACGTGGCTTCATCTAGAAGGCTTGGCCTAATAACCTAGTTCTAGAAGCTCCCTCCAACTAACTACTTCTAGAAGCCTCTTTAGCTAACAAACTTTTGGAGGGAAATTCAAAATTTGAATCCTAGATCTAGGGTTATGAAGGTCTATAAAAGGGAGCCTAGATCTAGGGTTAATGGTTAATCACCATTGGTTCATCACTAATCATCAAATCATCAAATAGGGTTCATTAAATTGTTGCAAGTTGAGTGACACAACTTGCACCTCAAAACCCTAACCATAATTCCAATGCAAGATCAAGAATTCTGAGTTCAATCAAAGCAAGAAGCCTAGATCCTTTTGGAGCGAAGCCGATCTTCATCCGAGCAAGTGATCCAAGCCGATCCGCGACTCACGGAGACCATACGACGCTAGATTCGACGATCTTGTTCCCTTCTCAATTTCTTGTAGTCTTTGAGCAAAGTGTAACAAATTGTTGAATAATAAAGGTGACAATTCTTTTATCTTGCTTATCTTTTGAATTCAAGCATTATGATTCAATGTAGATTCTTGAATGTTTGCTTTGTGATAATGTTTGAGTAAAACTCCGCTCATAAAGGAGTCGAGACGATCGATAGAATGATGATGATTTAGATCCTTTTACAATTCTTAAATCCTATAACGTTTGTAAATTCTTGTGAATCGAATGATCGATGACCTAGTTTCGATGTGATGCTTTCTTGATTGTGTTCGCTCGAAACTAGAGATCAACGATCGATCATTTGATTTACTTGAAGCTAGTTTGTGAATGAGATTCATCGAAAAGACAAGGGATAAGATGATGAAACCCTAGTTTCTTTGCAAGATCCTTAACCTCGATAAATCGTCATCGATCTAGTATCAATTCGTTAATGGATAAGAGTGTGTAATCATTAGATCTCATCACATCTATAGATCCTATCTACTCGTACGAGCCACACTTCGAATCTTGATTGTTGGTTTGGAAATCATCACATCTCAATTCTTGATTTTATCGTTTCTTGATTTATACTATATTTTCCTAATTCTTGAACTTCAATTTACAAATAATGAATTGCTTGTTTTCTTTTCTTTAATGTTTCAACTCATCTAAATCGAAACACGAACGATTACACTTTCCCTGTGGACGATCCGCACTTACTAACGCACTACATTCGACACCGTTATTGATTGCGGTCAAATAATTTTTGGTTGTGATTTCTTTACAATTTTCCAACTACACAACAAGAATACATTCAATCAAATGGCGCCATTGCCGGGGATCATTTGATTTACAAACACAACAAGGAATTCATTACAATCAGTGCTTATAGACCCCCAGCTCCCACGTATATGATCGCCATCATACTGCTGGCCGTCAAGAAAGAATCCTAAGGGCTCTATCAACGCACAAAAGTGACCTGTAAGGTCACCTAAAGCAGTACACGATGATAAAGATAAACCAGATAGCATATTATCATCTTGAGTAAGACTGTCCTACCGGTATGGGTCCTCCCTCAATCATTGCAATCACGTGCCTGTGATCCAATAATTGACTCTGAGGGCACTATATCCAACAAGACATCTATTAGATAAGATAATAACCAATCTGATCTTTGCAAGAGCTTTCGCTGAGTGTATTCTTTTCTCTCTCTTAATGGCAGATACCAATGACAGGACTCAAGCTTCTACTAGATAAAAATAAACTGAATGGGACCAATTGTAAAGACTGGCTGAGGAACATTAACATTGCCTTGACTTATGATAAGGTATCATTTGTCCTCACGGCTCCAGCCCCGCCCGTCCCAGGTCCTAAATCCTCAGTTGCGGATATTGAAGTCCGCAAGACATGGGACGCTGACTGTGCCACGGCCAAATACCTCGCGCTTGCATCGATGGATAACACACATCAAAAGCAGCACGAGAATATGGACGTTCACGCCATATTCCTCCATACAAAGGAGTTGTATGGAGAGCAATCCCGCGTATTACGATACGAAGCATCAAGAAAACTGTTCAGATGCGAATGGCCCCTGGCACACAGTAGGAGACCATATTCTGAAGATGATAGCTCTCATAGAAGAGCTTGAGGATTTTGGATAGACAATGGACAATGAACAATATACGGATATTATTCTGCAGTCTCTCCCCTCCACCTTTGCTCAATTTATAGTTAACTTCCACATGCACAACATGGAGAAAGAACTACCTGAACTCCTTAATATGTTAAGGAGTGCAGAGAGCACACTGAAATCAGTGAAAACTCCCGTTTTGAGTGTTGGGCAATCTTCCTCTTCTCGCCCAAAGGGTAAGGCCAAGGGAAAAATAAATAAGAAGCCCACCAAACCTAGGGGTGGAGTTGAAAAGGTTAAGGGGAAGGACAAGTACAAAGCTGGAGAATTGGGGAAAGGGGAATGTTATCACTGCCATAAAACAGGACACTGGAAGCACAACTGCACAGAGTACTTTGATCTCAAGAAGAAGCATGGGGATGCTTCCGCTTCAGGTGAGTTTGTGACAAAAAACTGTTTTTCAATAAACTTTGCTTCCTGGGTATTAGATACTGGTTCAGGTTCTCACATTTACAATTCTATGCAGGGGCTGAGAAATAGAAAGGTTTTGAAGACATGTGACCATGCTCTCCGCGTTGGAAATGGTTCCAATGTACATACAGTTGCAATAGGAGAGTATCACTTGGGGTTGCCGTCTGGGTGTATATTTATTTTGAACCCATGTTATTATGTACCTAGTATGCTTTGTAATATAATATCTGTTTCTTTGTTAGACAATGAAGGATATAATTTTGTATTGCAGAACAATGTTATGAACATTCACCTGAATCAAATGTTGGTTGGGTATGGTACGCTTAATAACGGGATATACGTCCTAAATCAACACACAGTTTTCAGCATACAACACACTAATAAAAGAAAATTTTCAGAAATAAATGAAGCTTTTCTTTGGCACTGTAGACTTGGTCATATTAACAAAACAAGACTAAACAAGCTACACAAAGATGGATATTTAAAACCCTTTGAATATAAATCTTATGCGACTTGCCAGTCTTATATCAAGGGTAAAATGACCAAAACTCCGTTTACCGGACATGGAGAAAGAGCTAATGAGCTCTTAGGCTTCATACATAGTGATGTATGCGGGCCAATGTCTACACAGGCTAGAGGCGGTTTTTCATACTTCATTACTTTCACTGATGATTTCTCAAGATTCGGTCATATATTTTTATTAAGGCACAAATCCGAAGCTTTCGAGAAATTCACTGAATATAAACTCGAAGTAGAAAAACAAACCGGTTTGAGTATCAAAATACTTCGATCAGATCTAGGTGGGGAGTATCTCAGTACAGAGTTTGCAAACTTCCTAAAAGAGAATGGGATTCTCTCTCAGCTCACTCCTCCTTACACACCACAGCACAATGGTTTGTCAGAACGACGGAATCGGACCCTATTAGATACGGTTCGTTCCATGATGAGTGATGCTGAGTTACCCATCTCATTTTGGGGGCATGCATTGGAGACTGCAGCGTTTCTATTGAACAGGGTCCCAACCAAAACCGTGTCTACCAAGACATATGAGATATGGCATGGGAAGAGACCGTCTCTTAAATGAATTAAGATTTGGGATTGTTCGGCCTATGTTAAAAAGCAGAATCCGGACAAACTCGAGACACGGTCAGTCATGTGTAATTTTGTGGGATATCCAAAGAATTCTTATGGATATCTATTCTACCACAAGGAGGAACAAAAGGTGTTTGTTTCTCAGTATACCACATTCTTGGAAAAAGAGTTTTTCACAAATGAAACTGATGGCAATGTGGTGGATCTAGAAGAGGTTCTAGACACACAAACTACAAATGACGACTTGGTTGAACCGTCTGTTGCAACAGAAACTGAAGAACCTCGGCCACTCCGTAGGTCTGATAGGACTTCTCGCCCACTGGAGAGGTACTGCGGTTTCCTCATTGATGGTGACAGAGAGACTGCATCATGGAGGATGATGATCCTACCAGCTTTCAGCAAGCTATCACGAGTGGAGACTTATGAAGTAGCTGGATGCCATGAGATCATAAATGGAATCTATGTACACCAACAAAGTATGGACTTTGGACGTTGTACCCCCTGGGGTAAAACCTGTGGGGTGCAAATAGGTCTTTAAAAGAAAGATTGGTGTAGATGGGCAGGTAGAGACCTATAAGGCAAGACTTGTGGCGAAGGGTTTTCGTCAAAGACCAGGTTTGGACTATGACGAAACATTTTCTTCCGTAGCCATGCTTAAATCCATTCGGATCCTACTTGCTATTGCTGCTCACTACGACTATGAAATCTGGTAGATGGACGTTAAAACGGCATTTCTAAATGGAGATTTAGAAGAATGCGTTTATATGGATCAGCCAGAGGGCTTCATTGACAGTGGGAGCAGCGGGAAAGCATGTAGATTGTTTAAATCCATTTATGGATTAAAGCAGGCATCACGGAGTTGGAACATCTGTTTCGATGATATTATCAAAGAGTTTGATCTCATCAAAAATCCAAATGAACCTTATGTTTATAAGAAGGGTGTAAGGAGAGCTGTCACATTCCTCGTATTGTACGTAGATGCCATTCTTCTAATAAGAAATGACATTCCTATGCTACAGTCGGTCAAATCTTTCTTATCACTAAGATTCTCCATGAAGGACCTGGGTGATGCCACATATATTCTGGGCATTAGGATCTATAGGGATAGATCCAAGAGGTTATTGGGATTGTCCCAAACCAGATACATTAACACCATCCTAAAAAGGTTTAGTATGGAAGACTCCAAGCGGGGTGTCTTACCCGCTTGCCATGGGGTCACTCTCTCTAAGGACTCTTGCCCAATGACCGATGAAGTGAGAGCTCGCATAAGCATTATACCCTATGCTTCGGCAGTAGGATCTATAATGTATGCGATGTTATGTACACGCCCAGATGTAGCTTATTCACTTAGTGTAGTAAGCAGGTATCAATCCAACCCAGGGGAGAATCACTGGATAGCTGTGAAGAACATTCTTAAGTACTTGCGAAGGACTAAAGAATTGTTCTTGGTGTATGGTAATGGAGATCTCCAAATGGAGGCCTTTACCGATTCGATCTTCCAGAGTGATAAGAACGACAACAAATCTATCTCTGGGTTTGTATTTACCCTCAATGGAGGGGCGGTGAGTTGGAAGAGTTTCAAACAGGATACCATTGCAGACTCTACGATGGAGGCTGAGTACATTGCTGCGAATGATGCCGCCAAGGAAGCCGTCTGGATGAGGAAGTTCGTCATGGAGCTAGGAATAGTTCCAACTACTATTGATCCAATACCATTGTATTGTGATAATAATTGGGCTATGGCGTTAGCCAAGGAGCCCAGGTCCCATCAGCGATCCAGACACATCCTGAGGCATTTTCATTTGATCCGGGAGATTGTAGATCGCTGTGAGACCGTGATTAGGAGAGTAGACAGAAAGAATAACACTGCGGATCCACTCACCAAGGCCCTCCCTCAGCCGCAGCATGAGCGACTTTTTGAGATGTTGGGTATGAGATACGCCAACAACTGGCCTTAGTGCAAGTGGGAGATTGTTGGATATATGTATGCCCTAGAGGTCATTATATGATAGTGGATGTATTTATATATATATGTATATATATATATATATATATATATTCAGTGTACATTCTTGCTCGACATGATAGTATGCTATCTGGTTCTTCTTTATCTGACATGTTGACTTGATCATGCTTTTATTCATTCACACGTGTTGATAAAGCCCTGAGGATATTGGATTAACTACTATGATTATGATGGAGATCATACTAGTGGGACATCTGTAGTTTATAAGCATATCCTGAAATGTCCCTAGTCGTAGGTGTATCGAGATGGGGCATCGATATACCAGAGTAGACTAGCGTATGTGATACTAGACCCATATGATGGGCGATGGATGTTCCCACATCCATTGACATCGAGATCGTATACGGGTGCTCAGTGGTGACTGGGTTGACTGGACAGACTCGCCGAGAACTCCTATATGGTATTATATCTATCGTCGGATAGCAGTTCTCAGGTGACACTGGTACATGTTAGTCTGTAGACCCGAGATTGTCATAGAGACTTGTGTGTTCTCCCACTGTACTTTGATTACCACCCTACCACGGATCTACTGAGTCGTGCAAACAGGTGGCTTTTGGGTACAGTCCCGAGACACACGAAGATGATGAGCGATAGGAAGGGTTTCGTCTCTCCCAGCATTGGGAGTTGATGCTGTGCTATGCTCGACTGGCTATATCAGTAAGTCCCAGGCCAGGGCTGTTGAGATTTACTGATAAGTGTTATCAGTAGTTTCTCGATCTGTTATAGACCATTCATCGGCACGACTTATTGAGTTATTGGGATCGACGTTACCATCCCTAGACTCGATATGCAGCATATCTGACGAAGAGACCGGACTGTACGGTAGTGTTACCGGTTGGCTCGACAAGAGTTGTGACAGGTTCGCTTGTTTTCTTCTGATCGCTCAATACCCGGGTGGCTGTTACGTTTACCTGACCTCTTGCGGCTTGGGGGTGTTTGATATCATCATCACTCACTGCCGGCGTATTGATGAGTCTTAGAGTCCCACAATGGAGTTACCTAGTCCAGGCGAAACGATGTGGTGTGCATATGAGATATGCACAGGGACCCGATTGAATGCGTGTATGTGATACCGTATATTAATCGGACGGTTTGCTATTGGTCGGGTCGTATGTGATATGACCGGTTTGCTAAATCAAGAGTTGATTTATCATTGACCATTAGCTTTTCACTTTAAACCCTTCTTGTCTTTTGTTGTATGCATGCATGTATGCACATGTTCTTTTTGTTGCACATATGGATGTGCATGTACACATACATGCATACACTTATTCTATCATGGTTGATGATACATGAGATGGTGGCAATATAAGACTCACACCTTGTTATTTAATATGATGATATTTCCTTTTGGAAAAGAAAATGAAAGTGAAATTAATTCATGGTTAATTATTTTATTCATCCACTTACCCTTGCCTTAACCATGGGTTATATTTCCTTGGCCATTTTTCATCCAAAAGAAAATATCTAGATATTTTATAACTAGGGTTAAAGATGAGAAGAAGAAAATATATATATTTTCTTTTCTCATTTTTAACCTAAGCATATCATTCTCTTGATCTCTAATATTGCCTTCATCTTCTTCCTCCTCTCTCTTGCTCTCTAGCTTTCACTTGTGAGCAAAAGAGTAATCAAGTTAGGGTTTTGAAGTGAGAAAACAAACCACATCATCATTCTACACTAGTCTTGCCCATTAGTTTAGAGTGTTAGCTTCTACTTCTTCTTTTGATCTAGTGGAGCTTCAAGCTTGGACAAAGAGGACTGCGGGTGGATCGTCGTGGACTTAGAGGACCTCAAGAAAGATTCTTTCAAACCCCAAGTAGCCAAGGAGTCTAGCGTAGGGAGCTACAAAGGTTGTATTCTCAAAACCCTAGCTTTTGCTACTTGTGTTTGTGTTAAAGTTTTGTTACCCTAGCTTTTCTAGTGTGATCCTTAGGTTAGTTTCTCTAGCACCATATAATTTTTAAATATGGCATGTGTGATGCTACCAAACATTTGTAGTGGTGCTGTAGAAACTCCTTCACTTGGCTATTCATCGCGACCGTGGAATCCATATTTCCTATTGCTGGCTGAATACAAAATACGGACCTCATAGATATCCTTTTTATTTTCATATGTGCTTCTGCTATTGATATTCTGTAATGTGATTACTTAGTATCTGAGACGAATGGATTATTATTATATATATGATATATAATAAACATTGCTTATATTTTACACCCGCGCTAGTCCCGCCCCGCTATACCGTTAGTTAAGTAACCTAACGGTGTATAACGGGATATTGTGGCGAATGCGGATGGTATAAGTATATGTTCTATTTTCGTTTCTTCTCTGTGATGTCTTAAGAACTTAAATGATGGGACTACATTAATAAGATTAATTTAAAGAAAAAGAAATCTAAAAGATGTTGTAGAATCAGATTTGAAACCCACTCGGCTTTTTTATGAAAAATGCAAGTTTCAAAAAGATGCGGAGCTTAAGCCACTCCTTTTCTAAACCGTTCTGATTCTACAACGAGATCAAGTTCAAAGCGTTAAAGGTTTTCATAAAATCCATCCGCAACCCTTCATCATTTTAGGAAGCAGAGTACTTAGTATTCGTGCTACGTATTTTGATCATAGTCAAGGCGTAGTGTATGGTAGCTAAGTGATGTCTTCCTACAAAGCATATGATGCAATCAGTTAGGACATTCATGTGATTATGTTGATTATAGTTAAGGGTCATATGGATGGGTCTAGTTAATCTCGAAATGATGGGTAGAACTTCACTAGTACTTATGATATGTTGACCATAGCCAAGGTCATAAGTAACTAGGGGTAAAAACCATATCGGGAGTTTCAAGAGTTGAAATTTGCAATGAGATTGCATACCATCTATATGATAGTTTGATCCCGATCCCACTGTGAGTAAGAGTTACTCCCATGAGAGTTTTGCATTTTGCAATTAGCTAATCCAGTAGGTGTCTAGAAAGGTGTCAACGGGGTTTGACCTCTGGGAAAATGAGGTTTATTTTAATTAGGTCCGTACGAAAGCACTGGGAACCTTTTTCAAAGTACCGACACTGGCTTGGCTGACCGGTTAGCGAAACTGTAGAATGTAATTAATCCTGGCCAGTTTTCTTTTCACGTTTTGAAAGAAAATTTGATAAAAGCAGCAGGAGACATCGATTAGATAAGATAATAACCAATCTAATTTTTTGCAAGAGCATTTCGCTGAGTGTATTCTTTTCTCTCTCCTAATGGCAGATACCGATGATGGGACTTAAGTTTCTACTAGAGAAAAACAAACTGACAGAACCGAACTATAAAGAATGGTTGAGGAACTTGAACATTGCACTCACATATGATAAAGTATCATATGTCCTCATTACCAAAGCCCCACCCGTCCTAGGACCTGAATCATTTGTTTCAGATAGGGAGATCCGAAAAACATGGGATATTGACTGCAACACGGCCAAGTGCCTCACGCTTGCTTCTATGGACATCATCCATCAGAAACTGCACGAGAAAATGGATGCGTAATCCATCTTTCTTCATACAAAGGAGTTGTATGAAGAGGAATCTCGTACTTTGAGATACGGGCATCTCGAAAGTTGTTTCAGATGCGAATGGCCCCTGGTGCATCAGTAGGAGAACATGTTTTGAAGATGATTGGTCTTATAGAAGAACTCGAGGAACTGGGATGGACCATGGATAATGAGCAATATACAGATATTATTCTGCAGTCCCCCCTCGCCTTTGCTCCGTTCATAGTGAATTTCAATATGAACGATTTGGAGAAATCATTTCCTGAACTTCTCAATATGTTGAGAAGTGCAGAGATCACGCTGAAAACAGCGAATACTCCCGCTCTGATTGCTGGACCATCTTCCTCTTCCGTCCCAAAAGCCAAGGCCAAGAGAAAGAAGAAGAAGAAACCCATCAAACAGAAAGGTAGAGTTAAAAAGGCGAAGGGGAAAGAAATATCTGGGGCCGCGGGAAGTACAAAAGGAGAATGTTTTTACTGCCACAAGTTGGGACATTGGAAACGCAATTGTGCTGTGTATCTTGCTGATCTCAAGAAGAAGAAGCATGGTGATGCTTCCGCTTCAGGTGTGTTTGTAACTGAGAACTATTTTTCAATTAACTCTGCATCTTGGGTATTAGATACCGGTTCTGGTTCTCACATATGCAATTGTGTGCAGGGGTTGAGAAACAGTAGAGTTTTGAAGACTGGAGACCATACACTGCGGGTTGGAAATGGTTCCAATGTACATGCTGTATCCGTAGGATAGTATCATCTAGTGTTTCCTTCGGGTTGTATTTTGGTTTTGAACCCTGTTATTTTGTACCAAGTCTGCTATGTAATATAATATCCGTTTCTTTGTTGGACAATGAAGGATATCATTTTCTATTACAAAATAATATTATGAACATTAGCTTAAATCAAGAGTTGATTGGGTATGGTACATTGAATAATGGTATTTACGTCCTGAACCAACACACAGTTTTCAATATACAACATACTAATAAAAGAAATTTTTCTGATATAAATGAAGCTTTTCTTTGGCATTGTAGACTTGGTCATATTAATGAAACAAGATTAAGTAAGCTACATAAAGATGGATATTTAAATCCTTTTGAATATAAATCTTATGCGACTTGCCAGTCCTGTATCAAAGGTAAAATGACCAAAATTCCGTTTACTGGACACGGAGAAAGAGCTGTGGAACTCTTAAGCCTCATACATAGTGATGTATGCGGACCAATGTCTACACATGCTAGAGGCGGTTTTTCATACTTCATTACTTTTACTATTGATTTCTTAAGATTTGGACACGTGTTTTTAATAAAGCACAAATCTGAAGCTTTCGAGAAATTCAAAGAGTACAAACTTGAAGTAGAAAAATAAATAGGCTTGAGCATCAAGAAACTTCGATCGGATCGAGGTGGAGAGTACTTAAGTACTGAGTTTTCAGACTTGCTAAAAGAGAATGTGATTCTCTCTCAGTTCACTCCTCCTTACACACCACAGCACAACGGTGTGTCAGAACGGAGGAATCGTACCCTATTAGATATGGTACGATCCAAGATGTGTGATGCTGAGTTACCGCTTTCCTTTTGGGGCATGCATTGGAGACAGCAATGTATCTATTAAACAGGGTTACAACCAAGACCGTGTCTACTACTCCATATGAGATATGCAGTAGAAAGAGACCATCTCTTAAAAGAGTTAGGATTTGGGGTTGTCCGGCTTTTGTTAAAAAGCAGAATCCAGACAAACTCGAGACACGATCGGTCATGTATAAATTTGTGGGATATCCAAAACATTCGTATGGATATCTATTCTACCACAAGGAGAAACAAAAGGTGTTTGTTGCTCAGCATGCTACATTTTTGGAAAATGAAATCTTTACAGACAGTACTGATGGCAATGCGGTAGAACTAGAATGGATTCTAGAAACACAAATTACTCAGGACGAATTGGTTGAAACTGATGTTGCAGTAGATCTTCAAGAACCTCAGCCGCTCCGGAGATCTAGTAGAAATTCTCGCCCACTGGAGAGATACTATGGGTTTCTCATTGATGGTGATAGAGAAGATTGCATCATGGATGATGATGACCCTACTAGTTTTCAGCAAGCTATCACGAGTGGTGACTCAGTGAAGTGGCTGGAATCCATGAGATCCGAAATGGAGTCCATGTACACCAACAAAGTATGGAATTTAGACGTTGCACCTCCTGGGATAAAACCCGTTGGGTGCAAATGGATCATTAAGAAAATGATTGGTGTAGATGGACAGGTAGAGGCCTTTAAAGCAAGGCTTGTAGCGAAAGGTTTTCGGCAAAGACCAGGACTGGACTATGATGAAACTTTCTCTCCGGTAGCAATGCTTAAATCCATTCGGATCCTACTTGCTATTGCTGCTCACTATGATTATGAAATCTGGAAGATGGACGTTAAAACTGCATTTCTAAATGGTGATTTAGAAGAATGCGTTTATATGGATCAGCCAGAGGGCTTCATTGACAGTGGGACCAGCGGGAAAGCATGTAGATTGCTTAAAACCGTTTATGGATTAAAGCAGGCCTCACGGAGCTGGAACATCTGCTTTGATGATACAATCAAAGAGTTTTATTTTATCAAAAATATTGATGAGCAATGCATTTATAAGAAGATTGTAGGGAGTACTGTCACATTCCTCTTATTGTACGTGGATGACATTCTCCTAGTAGGAAATGATATTCCTATGCTACAATCGGTCAAACTATTCTTATCACAAAGGTTCTCCATGAAGGACCTGGGTGATGCCTCGTGCATTTTGGGCATTAGGATCTATAGAGATAGATCCAAGAGGTTATTGGGATTGTCCCAATCAAAGTACATTGACACCATCCTAAAAAGGTTTAGTATAGAAGATTCCAAGCGTGGTGCCTTACCCGCTTGTCATGGAATCACTCTCTCCAAAGACTTCTGTCCGAAGACTGATGAAGAGAGAGCTCTCATGAGCATTATACCCTACGCTTCAGCCGTAGGATCTATAATGTATACGATGTTGTGTACACGCCCTGATGTAGCTTATGCACTAGCTGTAGTAAGCAGGTATCAATCCAACCCAGGGGAGAAACATTGGATAGCAGTGAAGAACATTCTTAAGTACTTGCGAAGAACTAAAGAACTGTTCTTGGTGTATGGTAATGAGGATCTCCAAATGGAGGCCTTTACCGATTCCAGCTTCCAAAGTGATAAGGATGACAGTAAATCTATCTCAGGGTTTGTATTTACCCTCAATGGAGGGGCGGTTAGTTGGAAGAGTTCCAAACAGGATAGCGTTGCAGACTCAACGATGGAAGCTGAGTATATTGCTGCAAATGATGCTGCTAAGGAAGCCGTCTGGATGAGGAAGTTCGTCGCGGAACTAGGAGTAGTTCTAACCATTGTTGATCCAATACCATTGTATTGTGATAATAATGGGGCTATGGTGTTAGCCAAATAACCAAGGTCCCATCAGAAGTATAGACACATCCTAAGGCGATATCATTTGATCCGGGAGATAGTAGATCGCTACGAGATCGAGATTCGGAGAGTAGATACAAAGAATAGCACAGCGGATCCACTCACCAAGGCCTTTCCACAGCCGCAGCATGAGCGACTTTTTGAGATGTTGGGTATGAGATACGCCAATAACTGGCCTTAGTGCATATGGGAGATTGTTGGATATATGTATGCCCTAGAGGCCATTATATGTATAGTGGATGCTTGGACATGTATATATATATATATATAACTTTCTTGCTCGACATGATAGTATGCTATCTTGTTTACTTTATCTGACATGTTGATTTGATCATGCTTTTATTCATTTGCACATGTTGATAAAGCCCTCAGGATATTTTCTTGACTACCATGACTATGATGCGGATCATACTAGTGGGGCACATGTAGTTTATAAGCATATCCTTGAACTGTTACTAGTCGTAGGTGTATCGAGACTCGATATTCCAGAGTAGACTAGCGTATACCATTCTTGTCCCATATGATGGGCGATAGATGATCCCATATCCATCTGGTGTGATGACACCAAAGAATGTATGCGGGTGCTCAGTGGAGACTGGGTACACTTAATGGACTCACAGAGAACTCCTATATGGTATTATATCTATCGTCGGATAGCAGTTCTCAGGTGACACTGGTACAGGTTAGTCTGTAGAACCGAGATCGTCATAGAGTCTTGTGTGTCCTCCCACCGTACTTTGAACTCCACCCTACCACGGCTCTATTGAGTCGTGCAAACAGGTATTCTTTGGGTACAGTCCCGAGGCACATAGAGAAAATGAGCGATAGGAGGGGTTTCGTCTCTCTCGGTATTGGGGGTTGATGTTGTGCTATGCTTGATTGGCTATAACAGGAAATCCCTGGCTAGGGCTACTGAGATTTATTGATAAGCGTTATCAGTAGTTTCTCAATCTGTTATTAGCTATACACCGGCATGACTTATTGAGTTATTGGGGTCGACGATACCATCCCTAGACTCGATATGCAACATATCTAATGAGGAGACCGGACTGTACAGTAAGTGTTGCCAGATGGCTCGACGGAAGTTTTGACAGCTTTGCTGGTTTTCTTCTGATCGCTGAATACCCGGGTGGCCATTACGTTTAGCTGACCGCTTGCGGCTTGTGGGTATTTGATATGATCATCACCCACTACCGGCGTATTGACGATTCTTATAGTCCTACACAGAAGTTTCCTGGCCCAGGCGAAAAGATGTGGTGTGCATATGAGATATGCGCGGGGACCCGATTGAATACGACTATGTGATACCGTATGTTAATCGGGCGTTTTTCTATTGGTCCCGTCGTATGTGATATGACCATATTGTTAAATCAATTGTTGATTTAACATTTTGACTTTTAGTTTTATTATTATTCTTTATTCAAACCCTTTTTATTAAAGAGGAAGAATGCATGCATGTATGCATATGTTGATGTGCATGTATGCACATGATGATGTGCATAGTATACATACATGCAAAGTATCATGGTTGATGATACATCATTGAAGGCAATATAAGACTCACATGGAACTATAATATATGGATATATATTTGTAGTTGTTTTAAAACAAAAAGAAAAGAAAATATTAATTCATGGTTATCTTTCTACACTCTTCTTGAAGTTAACCACACTTCACCAACCATTTAACCTTGGATTAGTTTTTCTTTTGGGTTTTAACTCACTTACTAAATATCTAGATATTATTAGAACCATGGTTTGATGAGAGATAGAAAATATATATACTATCTTTTCTATTTTTCATTATAAGCTTTATCATTTTCATTTTAGACAAAAGCTTTTGCCTTCATCTACTTCTTCCTTTAAGCTCTCTTGATTTTTCCAATGTGAGAGAGAGTTAAAAAGAAAGGGTTTTGACAAAAGAAAACCCACCACTTTGTCATTCTACTCTAATCTACCCAATTAGTTTGGAGTGTTTAGCTTCATCTTCTTCTTGCATCAAGTGGAGCTAGAAGCTTGGACCTAGTGAACTTCGGGTGGATCATCGTGGACGTAGGAGCTTACTAGCAAGCCTTTCAAACCTCTCAAAGATCCTAGGAGTCATAACAAGAGGACTACAAAGGCTGTATTCTTTTCACTTAGTGTTTATTTGATATTTGTATGAGATACAAGAGTTGTTACCCTAGTATTCTAGTTAAAGATCCTTGCTTTGTTTGCTTAGCACCTATAAAAATTTTAAAGTGGCATGTGTGATGCTTCCATACTCTATAGTAGGTGCTAGGGAACCCTAACAATTACAATAGTTGCCTTGAGGGCACTATAGCCAACAATCTCCTACTTGCACTTAAGGCTAATAATTGCGGTGTCGCATACTCACAACCCGTATGATACCGAACACCCAACTTCTCTACTAATCAGTCTCACAAAGCTCGTTTGTGAAACTGCTGCATTCGAGAAATAGCCTTAGTGAGTGGATCCGCTCCAGTGTTTCTATCTTTATCTCTCTCTATATCTTAACTTCGTGGAGAAAGACTATCTCCCAAAATGAGCAATACCTGTCTTAGAATTTGTCTGGATATCTGATGGGACCCATTTGACAAATGAACTCCAAATCCAACAAACTTCTTAGACTGTATCATCCACTAAATTTAATCAGTATCATGCGCCATGCCATTCTCAGTATTCGCTTGGACCACTTGTCCAACATACTGCCCCTCAAAAGAGGGAAAACAATAACTCTGACAGTCACTCTGTCATCCAGGTCAACTTGGAAGCCTGAAATGATAACCGCCTCCCGAAGGAGGCTGCTGTTACCATATACCAAGAACATCATCTTATGTTCATAACTGCTTCCTAATGTTTCTCCAGGATTGGATTAATATATACTTATTGCATCTTGTGCAAAAGCAATATCTGGTGTGGTACTTGACATTTCATGATTAACTCAATTGCTTAAGTAAGTGATATGCTAATCATGCAAATCCCTCTCCTCATCAGTCTAGAAGACATCTCTTTAGAGAAGGTGACTCCATCACCTGCAGGCACACCACTATGCCAGGAGTCGTCCATTCTAAAATACTTTTAGAATAGTGTCAAAGTACCTGAGTTGGGACACTTACCAAATCTAGATCTAAAACCATAGATCTAGTGACCAAAATCCCTGATATTATATCCATATCTTATGTGGAGAAACAACTTGTGACAACCACAGTGTAACCGATCATAGTATAGGAATATCACTTCCTATCAAGTGCATGTCATCCAAATACCAAGACATCACTCCCTATTACCTTCTTACCTAATCCATCTCTTATTCTCATGAAGTCAAACTCTATAACTGTCATATCAAAAATAGATGATCTATTTCCTCTATATTTGCTTTAGTCTATAAATAGACAGAAGCTTCTTGCCCACTATGCTTCCGCTGCTCCCACTGACTACAACAACCTTCTGGCAGAGTTATATATACGTGCAATTCTAAAGCTAATTTAGAACGACGTTATACTCATCCTCCTGCCAGGTCTCATAGTCTAGAACAGCAGCAATGGTAAGTTTGGGTAATCATAAACCTCCCTGTCACCGTCTTTGAGGATACCGAAGTATCTCTCGGGTGTCTGAGGTTACCCACCAAATCTGCGGAGTGGCTAATGGATTGTCGAATCCAATTGAATATTTAGGTTCTATTAAAGTTTCAGTAATCGTTTGTGATTCTGGAATCACTTCCAGTTCTACCATACTCTGTCATGACCCGAGATGGCACGTGACTGGCACTTGAATCATATGAAGTCTATAGGACTCCATCTAATTCAAGTAAGCCAAAAGCCCAGAAATCTAAACTATTTTAAACAGAAAGTGAAGGAAAACTTGTTAAAAGTTTGCATATAAATCACTTTGAAAGTCGTAGTAAAAAATTTTCAAATATCAAGTCTTTTCCAAAAATTTTGGCAGAGTCTCCTTAAAAACTGGCCCCAAACGGGTACAAACATGAATACTTTATATAATGAATAAAGACATCCCCAAGCGGGAGCTAGCTCTTCGCTAATTGGCGGACACAACTACGCAAGCAATATAATATACAACACCGAAGGGCGAGGATCAAAACTCAGAATAAAACCAATAGTCTCACGAAAACCAGAGGAAGAATCATAATAATACAAGCGCGTGACTCTAAGCTCGAAAGAATATACATACTGGTCTTCTAAGTCTATAAAATATACAAGTATGGTTGATAGAGTTACTAGATACAACTAAATATAAATAAGGTACAATGGTGGTCACGATGCGAGTGAACCCACCTACCAAAGCAATCACCCTGAATGGAGTAGTGTGCCAGCAAGGCCGCCAAGGAAACCTGCACGGCAAAACCTGCAAGAAACTGTGGCACAACGAGGTGAGTTGCCAACTCGTGAGTAGAAAGCATCATCAAGAAGAAATCGTTGTAGGGTTCTTTGGCATAACCACAAGGATTCATAAGGCATCAAAAATGCTAATTTCAAATTTTCTAGTGTGCCAAACAACCTAACCTAGGATCTAGCTAGAGTTTTAGGAGTGATACTATAAAGTAAACAACTTTATATCTAAGTGAACTAGGAATACAACCTTTGTAGACCAGTCCATCACTTCAATAGCTCCTTGTAGTGGTCCCTTCTCTGCGATCATGGTACTCCCGAACTCTTGCATGGCTTCTCGAGGTGAAAAGATCGGTCTTTCTTGAAGTTTTCGAGGCCGAAGATGATCTACGTCGAGGAGACACTAACTCAAGCTACTACTTCAATAATTTAGTGATTAGTGAAGCTAACACCCTATACTAAATTGCTAATCTAGTAGAGGATGATGAAGTAGGAAGTTGGCTCACATTAGTTTTATTTTTCTCACAATATTTTCTCTCTTTAGGAAAACCTAGCAAGCATTTTGCTCAAGAAAGAAGATGAGCTCAAGAGAAGAGAATGAACTAACTAGGTGAGAGAAACAACCATGGGTGAATTTGTATCATATACTAACTCATGTAGAGACATAACCATGGCTAAATTATAATGGTTAGGTTAATAAATATCTTAAGTAAAACAAAACTAGTGGACTTAGTCAAAGCATCCACAAGCTTCTACAAGCTTCATGCATGTGGCTAATTATCCCCTAATTTGGAATTACATTAAATATTAAAATCCAACATTATAATTAGTATGGTGTAAGTCTCATACACCCATTTAATGTGTATCAACAACCATGAAACAAAATAAAACACAATTAATATATATCACATATATATTAAGTGTGCACATGTGAGAATAATAAACGCTTAAGTGAGCTAATATTAGTTAATGTAAACTAGTATATCAAATATACAACTATACACTAAATTATCAAATCAACACTTGATTTAATAATCCGGCTATATCTCATATAACCGACTAATATTATATGTACCAACTTATCGAATCAACACTTGATTCGATAACCCGGCTATATCACATATAACCGACCGATACAAAAATCATGAGAATAGAATACGGTATCACATACTCGTATTATTCTCGGTCCCGCACATATCACATATGTGCTCCTACTTCGTTTTGCCTGAGCCAGTGAAACCTCCATGTAGGACTCTAAAGACTCGTCAATACGCCGGCAGTAGGTGATAATCACATCAAGCACCCACAAGCCGTCATCGGTACTAGCTGGACGTAACGGCTACCCAGGTATTGAGCAATTAGAAGATCAATAAGCAAGCCCACTCTATCTCCTGCAAAGCCTGTTAGTAACACTACCGTACAGTCCGGTCTCTTCGTCTAATATGTCGCATATCAAGTCTAGCTGTGGTAAACGTCAGACCCTAATAACTCGATAAGTCATGTCGACATGAGGCTCATAACGGGTCGAGAAACCACTGATAACATTTACCAATAAATCTCTAAATCAACCCTGGCCAGGGACTACCCTGTTATGGCCAATCGAGCACAGCGCAACATCAACCCTCAATACCGGGTGAGACGAAACCCCTCCATTGCTCATTGCCTCCATGTGACTCGGGACTGTACCCAAAAACCACCGTTTTGCACATCCTCTTGAACGTGGTAAGGTGGAAATCAAAGCACAGTGGGGATCACACAAGACTCTATGACGATCTCGGGTCTACAGACTAACCTGTACCAGTGTCACCGGAGAAATGCCATTTGACGTGAGGTATAATACCATATGGGAGTTCTCGGCGAGTCCGTCCAGTGTACACAGTCTCCACTGAGCACCCGTATACCATCTCTGATGTCAAACACCAATGGATATGGGATCATCCATCACCCATCTCATAGGTCGAGAAGCGTATACGCTAGTCTACTCTGGTATATCGATGCCCTGTCTCGATACAACCATGACTAGGAACATTAAAGGATGAACTTATGGACTACCAAGGCCCCACTAGTATCATCTGCATCACAATCCTCGTAGTTAAGTACACATCCTAAGGGCTTTACCAACATGTAACCACAAGACAGTATCAAGAGATAAGAATACATGTTAAGATAAAGAGCAACTGGATAGCATACTATCATGTCGAGCAAGAAATTCCTCTCTATATATGTCCAAGCATCCAATATAATATACATCATATGTACAATAATGGCCTCTAAGGCATACATACAACTAACAATCTCCCACTTCCACTAGGGCCAGCAGCTGTAGTATCGCATACACTTTCTAAATCTAATAAAGAAAGAACGAATGTGCCCAGCATCCCGAAGAGTCTCTCGAACTGTATCTGGGGAATGACCTTCGTGAGTGGATCCGCAGTGTTGTTCTTTGTGCCAACTCTCCTGACCTCGATCTCCCGGCGAACAACTATCTCTCGGATCAGGTGATACCACCTCAGAATATGCCTGGATCACTGATGGGACCTGGGCTCCTTGGCCAAAGCCACTGCTCCATTGTTATCAAAATACAAAGGTATTGGATATTCAATGGATTGAACCACTCCAAGTTCAGTTATGAACTTCTTCATCCAGACAACCTCTTTGGCAGCATCGTTGGCAGCGATATATTCAGCCTCCATCGTCGAGTCCGCAACGGTTTCCTTCTTAGAACTCTCCTAGCAAACCGCCCTTCCATTGAGTGTAAAGACAAAATCCGAGTGCGACTTAGAGTCATCCTTATCACTCTGGAAGTTCGAATCGGTAAATGACTCCACTTGGAGCTCTCTGTTACCATACACCAAGAGCATTTCTTTAGTCCTTCTCAAGTACTTGAGAATACTCTTCACAGCTGTCCAGTGACTCTCTCCAGGATCTGCTTGATACCTACTCACTACATGATTGATGATATTCTCTCATTGTGTAGTATTTGGAAAATTGTATAGAAATCACAACCAAAAATATTTTGACCGCAATCAATAACGGTGTCGAATGTAGTGCGTTAGTAAGTGCGGATCGTCCACAGGGAACGTGTAATCGTTCGTGTTTCGAATTAGATGAGTCAAAACTTTAAGGAAATGAAAACAAAACAATTCATGATTTGTAATTGCAATTCAAGAAAGAGAAAAATCTAGATCTAAGAAAGCATTAAAAGATAGAATCAAGAATTGAGAGTTTGTTGATTTTTCCAAACCAAATATCAAGAATCTAAATGAGGCTCGTAGGAATCGATCGGATCTATAGATGTGATGTAATCTTACAATGACGTATTCTTATCCTTCGATAAATTGATACTAGATCGATGATGATCGACGAGAATTAGGGATTTCTTGTGAAACTAGGGTTTCATCTTATCCTTTGTTCCTTCGTCGATATCATTCACATTCTAGCCTCTAGTAAATTCACGAAACGATCGTAGATCCCTAATTTCGAGCGATCATAATCAAGAAAGCATCGCAACGAAACTAGGTTGTCGATTCTTCAATTTGCTAGGGTTTACAAAACTCGTAGGACTTAAGAATCGTATTAAGATTTGTTACATCATCATTCTATTGATCTTCTCGACTCCTTGACGAGCGGAATTTTACTCAAACATCACAACAAGAACTACAATTACAAATTGAGATCGAATCATGATGCAAGAATTTAAAGAAAGCAAGATTAAAGAATTTCACCTTTTATTTATATCAACAATTTCATTACAATCGCTCAAGAACTACAAGAGGAAGAACTCGATCGTCGATTTGGCTTCGCTCGTCTTCGTGAGTCGCGGATCGGCTTGGATCACTTGCTCGATTGAAGATCGGCTCGGCTCATAAAAGGTTGAAGGCTTCTTGCTTGATTTGGTACTCGGGATCTTGAATTTGGATTGGAATTAGGGTTAGGGTTTCGGACAAGTCTTGTCACTAGACTTAGGGAAGAAGATGGTGTAAAAGGTAAATATTAGAGATTAAAGATTAGCCATTAACCCTAGGTCTAGGCTTCTATTTATAGACTTCCCTAAACCCTAGATCTATGATTAGAATTTGAATTTCCCTCCAAAAAGTTAGTTAGATGAGATTTGAATTTCCCTCCAAAAGTTTGTTGAGGAGAAGCTTCTAGATGAAGTTTGTTAGGAGCTTGATTAGGATTAGCTTAATTAATCATCTTGGCTGATCTGGTAGAAGCTTCGAGACTTCTCTGGAATTTGAAGTATATTTCTGAGCTGTAGCCACTGAGACAGGAATAATGAAGCAAAACTGGAGCGCTGACGTGGCAATATCGCCGCGGAACCGCGGCTCACGCCGGCTCCTGCCGCGGTTCCGCGGCGCTCTATGGGCTTTAGGTCTTGCAACTTCTGGTGTTTCTTTGGGCTGAATTATGGGCCTGTATAGGATATGTTGAATTGTATTTTCCCTTTTGGATTGCTACCAGATCTCAAAACTTGGAGTTGGTGTAATGTTTGATCAGCAAAATGACAATTTTGGCTTTTCTTCCGGATTTTCCTGAACAGACTTCAAAACAAGTGTTGCGCAATATAGGGATGATGCGATGCCATAAAATACAGTCAATTTCCCTAGAAATGCCGGTTTAAAAGTCTAACACATGCAATCTGATATTTTACGACTGTTTTGCTAATATGTGCTATATGAATGCCGAACACTTCTATATGAATGCAAATGATAGGGAAATTGCCGGTTAAAAGATGCAATATTTTCGACTGATCACTACACATAGTGAGTGTGCTACATCGGGCCTGGTATATAGCATCGCGTACATGATGGAGCCTACTGCCGAAGCATAGGGTATCCCTCGCATGCGAGCTCTCTCCAAATCAGTCTTGGGAGACATCTTATTAGAGAGAGTGAGCCCTGAGATCGTGGGTAAAAAACCACGCTTGTATTCTGCCATACTAAACCTCTTTAGTATGGTTTCAATGTATCTGGATTGGGACAATCCCAGTATTCGTTTAGATCTATCTCTATAGATCTTAATCCCCAAGATGTAGGAGGCATCCCCTAGATCTTTCATTGAGAATCTTTGTGATAAGAAGAGCTTGACCGATTGCAGCATAGGAATGTCATTTCCTATCAAGAGTATGTCATTCACGTAAAATACGAGGAAGACAACCTTACTCTCTGCCACCTTCTTGTATATACAAGGTTCATCTATGTTTTTGACGAAATCAAACTCTTTGACAACGACATCAAAACAGATGTTCCAACTCCGCAATACTTTCTTTAACCCGTAGATGGATTTAACCAGCTTGCACACCTTTCCGCTGCTCCCACTGTCTACGAAGCCCTCTGGCTGAGTCATGTACACGCACTCTTCCAAATCACCATTCAGAAAGGCGGTCTTAATATCCATTTGCCAGATTTCTTAGTAATGATATGCATCAATGGCAAGTAGGATCCGGATGGACTTAAGCATAACCACTGGAGAAAAGGTTTTGTCATAATCCATACTTGATCGTTGACGAAAACTCTTTGCAACAAGTCTAGCTTTGAAAGTCTCAACTTTTCCATCTACACCAAGTTTCTTCTTAAAGATCCATTTGCTCCCAATGGGTTTTACCCCTTCAGGAGTAGCTTCCAAAGTCCATACTTTGTTGGCCTGCTCGAAGCTAGTTGGGTCATCATCCTCCATGATGCAATCCTCGCTTCCACCATCAATGAGAAAACCGTAGTATCTCTCAGGTGGATGAGGAACCCTACCAGATCGGCAGAGAGGCTGAGGTTCGTTGGGAGCTATCGAATCTTCTGGTTCTATCAAATCATCTGTTGTAGTTTGTGCTGCTGGAACCTCTTCCAGTTCTACTTCCTTGCCACTAATTTCCTTTGCAAGAAATTCCTTTTCTAGACAGGTGGCATTGCGAGAAATAAACACTTTTTGTTCCTCGTAACGGTAGAAGATATACGCACGTGAACTTTTGGGATATCCAACAAAGTTACACAGAACTGACCTTACCTCGAGCTTGTCCGGATTTTGCATTTTAACATAAGCCGGAAAACCCCATATCTTAATATAATTAAGACCCGGTCTCTTCCCCTTCCATATCTCATATGGAGTGGTAGGCACAGATTTGGTAGGGACCATATTCAATAGGTGTATGGTTGTTTGAAGCGCATACCCCCAAAATGAAATAGGTAACTTAGCAGTGCTCATCATAGAGTGCACCATATCCAATAGGGTGTGATTCCTCCATTCCGATACACCGTTGTGCTGTGGTGTATATGGAGGAGTAAGCTGAGAGAGAATCCCATTCTCTTTTAGAAAAACTAGGACTTCGTGCTCAAGTATTCACCTCATCGATCAGATTGAAAGATTTTAATAATTTTACCCATTTGGTTTTCAACTTCGGATTTATATTCCTTGAATTTCTCAAAAGCTTCAGACTTGTGTTTCATCAGGAACGCATGTCTGTATCTTAAGAGATCGTCAGTGAATGTAATGAAGTACGAAGAACCATTCCTGGCATGTGTGGACATGGGACCGCATACATCACTATGTATCAGTCCCAAGAGTTCCGTAACTCTTTCTCTGTGTCCTGTAAACGGAGTTTTGGTCATCTTGCCATTGAGACATGACTGACAAGTGTCATAAGATGAAAATTTGAAAGGGTTCAAATATCCATCCTTATGCAACTTAGCTAGTCGTGTCGCATTGATATGACCTAGTCTATAATGCCACAAGAAGGATTCGTTCATTTCTGAACTCTTCCTCTTTTGTGTGTTTTGTATATTGAGACCTGTGGTTTGATCTAGAATGTATATGCCATTATTTAACAAGCCTGATCCAATCAACTTTTGCTTCAGGAAGATGTTCATAACATTATCCTGTACTACAAAATTATATCCTTCTTTACTCAGTAATGAAACTGATATAAGATTGCATATCAGGGTCGGATTGTAATAGCATTCGTTCAGAATCAATGTATTACCATTTAGTAATATAAGGTGATATTCGCCAACAACTTTGGCTGCAACATTTGCCCCATTCCCTACTCTCACGGAATGATCACCTACTCCCAGTTTTCTACCTTTCCGTAGCCCATGTAACATATTATATATGTAGGATCCTGATCCGGTATCTAATACCCAGGACGTAGAGTGAACTAAGAAATAGTTCTCAATAACTGACACACCCAAAGAAGACGCATCAACATACTTATTCTTCGTTTGGGCGGCGTGGGAATTCGGATATGTCCCTATTCCCTGTTCAGTCTTATAACAATTATAAGAAAGAACGGAACCAACGTTCCCCAGCACAGTATAACATGCGGGTTCGGTCAATACATCCATATTATTATCTTGATTAAGACGTGACATGGTCGCTACCAGGAGAGAGAGAAGAAAACACTTCAGCGTATGCTCTTGCAAGATCAGATTGGTTATTATTTTATCTAATCAGGATGGCTCCCACTGTTTTTATCAAATCTTCCATCAAACCTTAAAAGGAAAGACTAGCTGGATTAATAACACCCTACGATTTCGCCAATCTTTCAGCCAGGCCTGTGTTAGTATTTTGAGGGAGGTTCCCCGTGCTTTCGCATGGACCTAATTAAAATAAACCTCATTTTCCCAGGGGCGTAACCCCGTTAACACCTTTCTAGACACCTACTTGATCGGCTAATTGTCCTGTGTAAAACTCTCCCAGGAGTAACACTTACTCGCAGTGGGTATCGGGATCCAACTATCTCATAGAAGGTATGCAATCTCATTGCAAATTTCAACACTTGAAATTCCCGATAATATTTTAGTCCTAGCAACCTATGATCTTGACGAAGGCCAACAAACCATAGGCCGCTAGTCAAGTTCAACCCGTACATTTCTTGATTGAATTAAACTCATCCGCACGACCCTTGACGAAGGCCAACAATGTCTCACGACTACCCTAATCTAATCTGCATCATATGCTATAAGCAGATAAGTACTAATCAACTACCGCACACTACGCTTGACGAAGGCCAACAAACATAGCTCGAATACTAATTATTGCATATCTGAAATGATGGAGGGCTACGACAGGTTTTGCAGAAAACCTCTTGCGTAATGAACTTGATATCGTTGTAGAATCGAGTGATTTTGAAAAGGAGTGCTTTTGAGGCTTTTACTAGTTTCGCTAAAGAGATCACTCCTGGTGAAGGGATCTCGGCTCTTTCCTTATCGAATAAGGTGCAGAATATTTCATAAATACCACTATGCAAAGAAAATACTCCAAAAGCAATCAAAAGACAAACCGTGTGTTGTAGCATCTGCCAGTTATTGCTAAAGAGGTCACTCCCGGTGAAGGGATCTCGGCTCTTTCCTTATCGAATAAGGTGCAGCATATTTCATAAATATCACTATGCAAAGCAAATACTGTAGCTACCATTTTGAAAATTTGATTCCACAACATCTATTAGGTTTCTTTCTTTTCATTAATCTCATTAATGAAGTCCCATCAGTTAAGCTTCCTAAACATCACAGAAGAAACGAAAATACAACGTACGCTTATGCCATCCTCATTCACCACAATGTTCCGTTATGCACCTTTAGGTTACTTAACTAACGACATACCAGGACGGGACTAGTGCGGGTGCAAAACATAAGCAACGTCTAGTATATATCTCATATATAATGTATATCCATTCGCCTCAGAATCCACGGTGATCACATCACAGAGCAACAGAAGAAATATATTAAATATTGGATATACTAGGAGGTCCGTGTTTTATTTTGAGCATGCATAAAACACGGATTCTACGGTCGTGATGAATAGCCAAACCCACATCTCTAGACCCCTACAAGAGCGGCAAGCAACCCCACCAATTCTAGAGTTATGAGACCCGGACTCGACACCTCGAGTTGGTCTCCCACTGGACTCTAGAACCCGGTTACTTGTGCTCCCCTCCTTGGGTCTATCCTAATGTGGAAAAGTAAATAATATACAACAATGGTGACATCATCTTCAACCCGGAAGTGCCCCAATAAAATAATAGTACATACAATTAATTTTACATGAATGAAATGAAAAACTCTCATCTCACATAAAACCCCGGCTTTTCAAAACACGACGATAAATATAACATATACAGCAACACATAACATCACATGTCATGAAAAAGCTAGACGATGTTAAACCTTTCGATCGAAACAACGAATTCCCAAAATTTCCCAAAGAGCTCAACACTTGAGCAGTATTAAAAATACACATAAGCATGCACCAGTACCAATGGACCAACCGTTGAAGTGCCATCCCTTGCCTCCTTAGTGGCGCCGCAGAACCGCCGCCAAAACCATATTTTGGCCGCGGTTTCACAGTCACTAAAGCGAGTTAAGGACCCATTTTTCAAGAGGGTCCATAAAATTACCTGCACGATTTTCTAAGGATTTTTAATGTGCAAATTCCAACATTTTGAAAAATTTCCAGAAAGTGGGCAATATCGGATTTTCGGAGTTCGTTCGAACTTTTAACTTCTCCTAGACAACTCATAATGCTCTAGCAAGGCTCTGATACCACTTTAGGGTTCTTAGGCACAACCACAAGGTTTCATAAGGCATCAAACTGTAAGTGCACGGCGGCGCCCCGGCCTCCATCCCGAGGCCAAATGCGGAAGCGATAGTTAACTTTAATTTTTCTTGAACCGGCACCACCGCGCACTAAAACCCGGATCGGGCCATTAACTAGTCCTAGCTAACTACAAGATGGGGAAGAGAGATATACCGAGCGATCCGTGTCCTTCGGTCTTCTCGTCGTCGTCCCGATCTCCCGCGGAATGTCCAGTCTCCACCTCGTCGCCGGAAGGGCACCACGTCGCCGGCTTCTTTTACGGGCTCCCGCCTCTATACCGAGGCAACTCGGGCACGAAGCTGGCGAGTCGACGTGCCCAAGGTTTGCTGCAGAATGGTGTAGACTCATTTTGGGGTTGTAGGAATTGCCATATGGTGGAGGAAATGATACAAGCTTTTGGAGGAGGAGCTAATTTGATTTTTGCCAAGCCAAATGAGTGTAAATCCCTACACCAAAAATTGGGACAGCCCACCTAGAGCTTGGCCGGCCATGCTAATGGGAAGGAAAGAATGAGAGTGAGTGTGTATCAAAATGAATGGAGCCACCCCAAAAATCAAAGTGAGAGAGAAGTCAAAGGATATCATGAAAGGAAAATGATCAAAAACACAAACCCACACTCCACCATCAAAATCTATCATCATCAAGCATGATGACTTCAAAAAGGTCAAGCCATCATGAAAGAAAAAGAAGTCAAGGTCAAAGAATGGTGCAACCATCATGACACAAGAATATGCAAAGACCCCCTCCACAAATGCTTATTTGCACAAATGCAAATAAGCCCTCTTCCACCAATCTTCGGCCATTGAAAGATACAAAGAAATATGGCCGAAACGGAAAGCAAACTGGCAACTCCAGAAAACTGGTCCCGTAATAAATTACAGGAAAACCCCGATACTGTGTATACACACCCGCATTTGTATTCCGACCGAAATACAAATGCAATGAGACAAAATCTACACTGTACCATATTAGGATCCGGCTTAAACCAAAGCCGGCTAGTAATATCCGTCCGATCCTGATCTGTACAATACCGCACGTATCTGATCGAACCCTGCCATATCTCCATACGGCCTCTACAGCGTTTCGCCCGAAAACTTGAGCAACTGAATGTGGGGGACTCTAAAGACTCGTCAACACCATGGTTGTGAATTTAACCACTAGCACGTCAGAGGTATAAGCCAATACGTAACGGGCTACCAGGCATTGACCAAAAGGGACGTCGATAAGCGAACTCATCCTGACACCCTACTGAGCCTGTCAGTGACAATATCCATACAGTCCGGTCCGTTCATCTATGAGCATCGCATGGCGGGCCTATGGGGTTGGTAAAAGTCAGACCCCCAAAAGCGGAACAAGTCGTGTCGGAGTGTAGCCCAGAACACCCTGAGATACTACTGGAATACCTACCAGTAAATCTCCTGCCTCGGCCGAGGGCTTCGTGTAATGGCTCTCCTAGACACAGCGCGACCTCACCCCCAATACCGGGAGAGACGAACCCCTGAAGATCCGCTCACTGCCTCCATGTGGCTCGGGACTGTACCCAACTAAAACCTGTTTGCACGTCTCCTTTGAGCGTGGTAGGGTAGTTATCAAAGTACAGTGGGAACTCACACGAGACAAATGACGATCCTCAGGTCGATGAACTAACCTGTACACATGTCACCAGGGACCTCACCCCCAATACCGGGAGAGACGAACCCCTGAAGATCCGCTCACTGCCTCCATGTGGCTCGGGACTGTACCCAAGTAAAACCTGTTTGCACGTCTCCTTTGAGCGTGGTAGGGTAGTTATCAAAGTACAGTGGGAACTCACACGAGACAAATGACGATCCTCAGGTCGATGAACTAACCTGTACACATGTCACCAGGGAACTGCCATCTGACGTCAGGTATAAGACCAACTAGCATGTTCATGGCGAGTCCTGTCCGGTGTACTCATAACCCAATGAGCACCTGTATACATCTTAGGTGAACCAACTGACACCAGTGGCTTGTGAGACCGGCTACCACCCCTCGTCGGGGTCTCGACTGTATACACTAGTCTACTCTGGAGTATCGATGCCCTGTCTCGAAACTCCTACGACTAGGGACCTTTTAAGGATGTGCTTATAGACCACCAGCTCCCACGTATATGATCGCCCTCATGCTGCTGGCAGTCAAGCAAGAATCCTAGGGGCTCTATCAACGTGTAATAGCGACCTGTCTGGTCACCTAAAGCAGTACACGATGATAAAGATAAACCAGATAGCATACTATCATCTCGAGTAAGACTGTCCTACCGGGATAGGTTCTTCTTCAATCATTGCAATCACGTGCCTGTGATCCAATAATTGACTCTGAGGGCACTATCTCCAACAATCTCCCACTTGCACTCAAGGCTAATTATTGCGATGTCGCATACTCACAGCCCGTGTGATACCGAACACCCAACTCCTCTACTAGTCAGTCTCACAAAGCTCGTTTGCGAAACTATTGCGTTCGAGAAATAGCCTCAGTGAGTGGATCCGCCTTGATGTTTCTTTCTATGTCTCTCTATATCCTAAGTTCGCGGAGAATGCCATCTCCCGAAATGAGCAATACTTGTCTTAGAATGTGTCTGGATGTCTGATGGGACCTAGCTCATAAATGAACTCCAAATCCAAACTTCTTAGACTGTATCGTTAACTGAACTTAATCAGTATCCAGCTCCATGCCTCCCTCAGTATTCCCTTGGACCACCTGTCCAAAATACTTCCCCTCTACAGGAGGAAAAACTATAACTCTGACAACCTCCTTTATCGTCCAGGTCACCTTGGAAGCCTGGAATGATAACTGTCTCCCGAAAGAGGCTGTCGTTATCATATCCCTAGAACATGTACTTATGTTCTAAAACTGCTTCCGACTGTTTCTCTAGGATAGGATCAATGTCAACTTATTGCATCTAGTGCAAGAACAACATCTGGTGTGGTACTTGACATCTCATGATTGACTCAATTGCCTGAGCAAGTGATCTGCCAATCATGCACATCCCTCTCCCTTTTAGTCTGTAAGACACCTTTAGAGAGGGTGACTCCATCACCTGCAGGTACACTACCGTGCCAGGAGTCGTCCATTCTAAATACTCTTAGAATGCTGTCTGAGTACCCATATTGGGAAACCACCCAAATCTAGATCTAAAACCATAGATCTAGTAACCAGTATGTCTGATATAATGTCCAAGTCCCATGTGGAGAAACTACTGTGTGACGACCAAAGTATAACCGATCGTAGTATAGGAGTTTCTTTTCCTATTCTGTGTATGTCATCCAAATACCATGACATCACACCCTACTACCTTCTTAACAGATCCATCCCCTATTCTGATGAAGTCAAACCTATGACTGTCACATCAGAAATTGATGATCTATCTCCGCTACATCTGCTTTAGTCTATAAATAGACATAAGCCGCCTGTCCACCAATGCTTCCGCTGCTCCCACTGACAACGACAACCCTCTGGCAGAGTCATATAAAGGTACACTTCTAAAGCAAGTTTAGAACGACGCTATACTCATCCTCCTGCTGGGTCTCACAGTCTGGAACAACAGCAATGGCAAGTGTGGGTAAACAAGAACTTCATTGTCACCGTCCTTGAGGCTACCGGAGTACCTCTCGGGTGCCTGAAGTTACCCACCGTATCTGCGGAGTGGCCAATGGAATGTCAAACCAGATTGAATCTTTAGGTTCCTATCAAATCTTCAGTAATCGTTTGTGGTTCTGGAATCACTTCCAGTTCTACCATACTCCCACTACTGTTTTCTGAAAAAATCCATTTTATTTAAAACTGTGGCGAGTCTAGAACAATATCGCTATTGTTCTTCCAGATGGTAGAAAGTCAACCCTCGTCATAGCCTGGGTCAACCCACAAACAGCCATTACAGAAACGTGCCTTGAGTTGTCCAGTGTCTGGTTTTAATCATAAGCCGACAACTCCCCGTACCTTAACATCGTTAAGATACGAACTGTTCTATATCCAATATAGGACCAGAGGCACTGATTTAATTGAACCAGATTCAAATCATGCAGCTGTCTCCAGTGCATGTCAACTAAATGGAAGGAGGCCGATCAGCGCTACTCAACTTAGGAATGCTTCCAATTTATGAGTAACCTGAAAGAGAAGCAAGTTCTCTTAGTCATTACTATCAACAGAACACCATACACAAGTATCTACATCTTCGATCACTTTGAAGAATCCCGATAATTGCAATACCTGGTTCTCTACTTTATTCAAATACTTATAACATCTCAAAATTCGGACCCTGTGTTTCCACGAAACACCTGTCTAAAAACTAGAGAAGTCATAAGTAAACCGAATATAGTACGAGGACCAACCCCACTGTCCTGATGGACCCTGGACAACATACAATACTCTGTATAAGTCCCTTGAGTCTGATAACTCATTCACTGTGTGTCGTAGGTTGAAAACTGTACTTATGGTTAAGAAGAATTACACCGTTGTTTAATACTCCTTACCTAACCATCCACTGATATAAGTAAATGTCACAGACATAATTTCAAAAAGATATATCTCACTCTATGAAAATAGACGTACAGATATATCAATTTGAAATTGGTGCACAACCACAAATATTCAAAACCAAATATTTGCCGACCGGCAAACAGCCCAGATGATTTCCTCAAATATCACCGATTACAACGAATCCCGATATAATGAGGATGATCACCTAATTCCCACTAACCTACTCCCACTCATCATCTGTAAAACCATACAGATGTGAGAATCATTCCTGGTAAATACATACCCTGGAGCAAGTGTCTAATTAGGAAATCATTTTCCTTTTAACAGTACACAGTGAAACTGAAACATTGAAATGTTTCGATGGGGTATCCTGGTATTCCTAGTAATGCCTCTTCCATTATCCAGATTCACGACTGTAACCGTATAATTTTTTGCCACCTCTCCAAATCCCTTTATATGTCTTTAGTCATTACCTTCTGCACACCCCTTTAGGCCAAATGGTTTTCTTCCTTCCCTACCGTTCGGCACCAGCCTATGGTTTGGAAGAAGACTATCCAATAAGCATAATGGGTGTACTGTCCTAATCCTAGGAGCACTCGCAATGCGAGAGAAGGTGAGGATAAAAGACAACCGAATAAACCTTATTCCTATTTCTCCTGAACCAGAATCCATCCCCGAACTGGAACAAGTTCCTTTCGAGTTCGTATATAACCATACGATGGAGTATCCAATAAACTGTGGATCTTCGGAGTGATACGGAGTGTTCTGGAGAAATACAAAGGTGAAGTGGGAGTGGTAAAGAAATACCTGGTTTGGTCGTGAATATCAGTCGCATTTTACTTTGCCCTCTTACTAATCCCTTTCTTTGTCTTAACTTAATACCTTCTGTACACCATCGTTAGGCTAATTGGTTTTCTTCATTCCCCACCGTTCGGCACCAGCCTAAGGTTTGGAAGAAGACTATCCAATTTGCGTAATAGGTGTACTATCTCCTAAACCAAGGAGTACTCGCAACCCGAGAGAAGGTAAAAGGAAAAGACAACTGAATTGTCCTATCCGTTTCCTCCAGAACCTGAAACCATCCTCGAATAAATTCTTTCGAGTTCGTATCTAACCATACGATGGTTTTTTCCAATGGAAGTGGACGTTCGTAGTAATACGGGGTGTCCTGGAGAAAAGGGTAAAACTAGGAGTGGCAATGAGGTATGCAACTCTGACAATCCAAAAGCCAGTCATAAAAGAAGGTTCGGTCAACTTGGTCTCTGAGTCATAGTCTAGGGTCGGGTCAATGGTCGCTGCCAAAGAGAGAGAGAAAAGAAACACTCAGCGTGCACTCTAACCTAGATCAGAATGGTTACCAATTTATCTAATCTGGAAACCTCCCACTGTACCGTCAAACTCTCCTCCAAACCTGAAAGAAGAATTAGTCGGGATCACCCGAGGAGTAAACTAACTCATCGGTGGGAATCGGGATCCAACTATCATCGCATGATAACGTGACGGAATCCGCTCACGTCATCACACTCCAGAAGGTATGCGCATATCTGGCAAGTTTCAGTTCTTTTGAAACTCCCGATGAGATTTTTGCCCCATGATCTTATGACCTTGGCGTGAGGTCAAAATATCATAAGTCACATGTCAAGTTCTACCCATCATTGTCCAGGTTAATTTGAACCCACCCGTACATGCCCTTGACGTAGGCCAAAATAGTAGTACGACTGTCCCAAACCAACGCATCTATCTATGCAACAGATAAATACCCGGCAGCTACCAAATACTATGCCTTGGCGTGAGGTCAAAATACATAGCTTGAATACTACCGAATATTTAACTGAAATGATGGAGGGTTACGAATGGTTTCTGGCGAAAACCTTTAACGTAATGAACTTGATATCGTTGAAGGAACGGATAGCTTTATAAAAATATAGTGACGAAAACCTTTGCTAAAGAGGTCACTCCCGGTGAAGGGATCTCGGCTCTTTCCCCGTAGAATGAGGTGCAGGATATTCCAACTGAATACCACGATGCAAAGCAAAAGTAATCGGCTATAGTGAAGTTATTGCCCTGACGCAAACTTTTGTCCAAGGGGTCACTCCCGGTGAAGGGATCTCGGCCCTTGCCTCGTCGACTGAGGAGCAGGATATTCCAACTGAATACCACGATGCAAAACAAAAGTGAACGTCCTTGCAATAACAGCTTTTTGAAAAGTGTTCCAACAACATCAGATTAGGTTTGTTTTACTTGCATTGATCCGAATCAACGCAGTCCCATCAATTGATCACACCACAAAGAACGAAAATATACTGATGTACGTATATGCCATCCGCATTCGCCACTGGGTCCCGTCATTACCCGTTAGGTTAGCTAACTAACACAGAGCGGGGACTGGACTAGCGCGGATGCAAAACATATACAACATCTACTAATATATATACCTATATATTATATTCGCTCAAGGCGTGATAAAATGCAACATCACAGAAATGTACAGCATCACAAAACAATATAGATATCTGGGATCCCCGGGTTTCACAGAGCCACTACTGAAACCCGACGTTCCCCTGGTCGTGTGGATAGCCTGTGCAATGAAAACCTAGACCCCTACGGGCGCGGCAAGTTACCCGCCAAAACCTGAAGCGAGGCAACCCCCTTCAGCGACGTGAATGGACCACCCATCACTTCACGGAATCCAGTAACTTGGGCACCCCTCCTGGGTCAACCTGTACCCCCTACGAGTGCGGTGAATAGCCCGCCAATTCTAGAGTGAAGCCCCCTCCGTCTCAATGCCATGAGATGCGGGCTTGTTGCCCTCTAGAACCCGGCTATCCGTGCACCCCTCCACGGGGCAATCCTAGTACAGAAAGTAAAATATACATACACCGGGTACATCGACCGCAACCTGGTCGTGCCCCAAAATAATAATACAAACAGGCAGTGACGGCAGTCCACATGTCGGACGCTCGCCCCGCAATATCAAATGCACATAATACAACAAAACTGTACTAGCATTGCATCCAGGCTATCCCCACGACCAATCCGCAACATCACAGCAAAATCACAGAACATCAACGTGAAAGTCACGTTCGCAAATTCGTCTAACCGGGCTATAGCAGTTAGACAGGATTTACCGATCAAGTGACATTCACGATCGCAGATATAATGTAAATACTGTGAAATAATGTGTTTAAAATATCCGATCGATCAAATTTACCCAAGTGGGCCCCCAAGTACTACTATAGCACATCAAGAAATCTGGGCCCAAAAAATAACATTCCAGAAAACCTATTTTCAAGTCAGGAGCATTCTGTAAAATTTTGGGGGACTGAACAGTTCAAGTCGCGGCGGAACCGCGGCCCAAGCATGGGTTTGGCCGCGGTTCCGCGGTGGTTTGGACTGTTCACAAGCCCAAATTTTCACAGAACTCTTAAAATTCCTTGCACATCATTCTGAGACAACCTGAAAAAATTTTGGACTTCAAAAAATTTCGACAGAAACTGATGTGAAGAAAAATACGGTTTTTGGAAAATTGTTCGATCGGAAATGTAAAACACATTAGACAAAGCTAGACTATGTTAATGGCGAGGCTCTGATACCACTGTAAGTGCACGGCGGCGCCCCGGCCTCCATCCCGAGGCCAAATGCGGAAGCGATGGTTAACTTTAATTTTTCTTGAACCGGCACCACCGCGCACTAAAACCCGGATCGGGCCATTAACTAGTCCTAGCTAACTACAAGATGGGGAAGAGAGATATACCGAGCGATCCGTGTCCTTCGGTCTTCTCGTCGTCGTCCCGATCTCCCGCGGAATGTCCAGTCTCCACCTCGTCGCCGGAAGGGCACCACGTCGCCGGCTTCTTTTACGGGCTCCCGCCTCTATACCGAGGCAACTCGGGCACGAAGCTGGCGAGTCGACGTGCCCAAGGTTTGCTGCAGAATGGTGTAGAACCATGTCTCATTTTAAGGTTGTAGGAATTGCTATATGGTGGAGGAAATGATACAAGCTTTTGGAGGAGGAGCTAATATGATTTTTGCCAAGCCAAATGAGTGTAAATCCCTACACCAAAAATTGGGACAGCCCACCTAGAGCTTGGCCGGCCATGCTAATGGGGAGGAGAGAATGAGAGTGAGTGTGTATCAAAATGAATGGAGCCACCCCAAAAATCCAAGTGAGAGAGAAGTCAAAGGATATCATGAAAGGAAAATGATCAAAAACACAAACCCACACTCCACCATCAAAATCTATCATCATCAAGCATGATGACTTCAAAAAGGTCAAGCCATCATGAAAGAAGAAGAAGTCAAGGTCAAAGAATGGTGCAACCATCATGACACAAGAATATGCAAAGACCCCCTCCACAAATGCTTATTTGCACAAATGCAAATAAGCCCTCTTCCACCAATCTTCGGCCATTGAAAGATACAAAGAAATATGGCCCAAACGGAAAGCAAACTGGCAACTCCAGAAAACTGGTCCCGTAATAAATTACAGGAAAACCCCGATACTGTGTATACACACCCGCTTTTGTATTCCGACCGAAATACAAATGCAATGAGACAAAATCTACACTGTACCATATTAGGATCCGGCTAAACCAAAGCCGGCTAGTAATATCCGTCCGATCCTGATCTGTGCAATACCGCACGTATCTGATCGAACCCTGCCATATCTCCATACGGACTCTACAGCGTTTCGCCCGAAAACTTGAGCAACTGAATGTGGGGGACTCTAAAGACTCGTCAACACCATGGTTGTGAATTTAACCACTAGCACGTCAGAGGTATAAGCCAATACGTAACGGGCTACCAGGCATTGACCAAAAGGGACGTCGATAAGCGAACTCATCCTGACACCCTACTGAGCCTGTCAGTGACAATATCCGTACAGTCCGGTCTGTTCGTCTATGAGCATCGCATGGCGGGCCTAGGGGGTTGGTAAAAGTCAGACCCCCAAAAGCGGTACAAGTCGTGTCGGAGTGTAGCCCAGAACACCCTGAGATACTACTGGAATACCTACCAGTAAATTTCCTGCCTCGGCCGAGGGCTTCGTGTAATGGCTCTCCTAGATACAGCGCGACCTCACCCCCAATACCGGGAGAGACGAACCCCTGAAGATCCGCTCACTGCCTCCATGTGGCTCGGGACTGTACCCAACTAAAACCTGTTTGCACATCTCCTTTGAGCGTGGTAGGGTAGTAATCAAAGTACAGTGGGAACTCACACGAGACAAATGACGATCCTCAGGTCCATGAACTAACCTGTACACATGTCACCAGGGAACTGCCATCTGACGTCAGGTATAAGACCAACTAGCATGTTCCCGGCGAGTCCTGTCCGGTGTACTCATAACCCAATGAGCACCTGTATACATCTTAGGTGAACCAACTGACACCAGTGGCTTGTGAGACCGGCCACCGCCCCTCGTCGGGGTCTCGACTGTATACACTAGTCTACTCTGGAGTATCGATGCCCTGTCTCGAAACTCCTACGACTAGGGACCTTTTAAGGATGTGCTTATAGACCACCAGCTCCCACGTATATGATCGCCCTCATACTGCTGGCAGTCAAGCAAGAATCCTAGGGGCTCTATCAACGTGTAATAGCGACCTGTCTGGTCACCTAAAGCAGTACACGATGATAAAGATAAACCAGATAGCATACTATCATCTCGAGTAAGACTGTCCTACCGGGATAGGTTCTTCTTCAATCATTGCAATCACGTGCCTGTGATCCAATAATTGACTCTGAGGGCACTATCTCCAACACAAACATGCTAATTTCATATTTTCTAGTATGCCAAACAACCTAACCTAGGATCTAGCTAAAGTTTTAGGAGTGATACTATAAAGTGAACTACTTTATAACTAAGTGAATTAGGAATACAACCTTTGTAGACCGGTCCTTCACTTCAATAGCTCCTTGTAGTGGTCCCTTCGCTGCGATCATGGTACTCCCGGACACTTGCATGGCTTCTCGAGGTGAAAAGAACGGTTTAGCTTGAAGTTTTCGAGGCCGAAGATGATCTACGTCGAAGAAAAACTAACTCAAGCCACTACTTCACTAATTTAGTGATTAGTGAAGCTAACACACTATACTAAATTGCTAATCTAGTAGAGGATGATGAAGTAGGAAGTTGGCTCACTTTAGTTTTATTTTTCTAACAATATTTTCTCTCTTTAGAAAAACCTAGCAAACTTTTTGGTCAAGGAAGAAGATGAGCTCAAGAGAAGAGAATGAACTAACTAGGTGAGAGAAACAACCATGGGTGAGTTTGTATCATATACTAACTCATGTAAAGACATAACCATGGCTAAATTATAATGGTTAGGTTAATAAATATCTTAAGTAAAACAAAACTAGTGGATTTAGTCAAAGCATCCACAAGCTTCTACAAGCTTCATGCATGTGGCTAATTATCCACTAATTTGGAATTACTTTAAATATTAAAACCCAACATTATAATTAGTATGGTGTAAGTCTCATACACCCATTGTATCAACAACCATGATACAAAATAAAACACAATTAATATATATCACATATATATTAAGTGTGCATATGTGAGAATAATAAATGCTTAAGTGAGCTAATATTAGTTAATGTAAACTAGTATATCAAATATACAATTATACACTAAATTATCAAATCAACACTTGATTTAATAATCCGGCTATATCTCATATAACCGACTAATATTATATGTACCAACTTATCGAATCAACACTTGATTTGATAACCCGGCTATATCACATATAACCGACCGATACAAAAATCGCGAGAATAGAATACGGTATCATATACTCGTATTATTCTCGGTCCCACACATATCACATATATGCTCCTACTTCGTTTTGCCTGAGCCAGTGAAACCTCTATGTAGGACTCTAAAGACTCGTCAATACGCCGGCAGTAGGTGATGATCACATCAAGCACCCACAAGCCGTCAGCGATACTAGCTGGACGTAACGGTTACCCGGGTATTGAGCGATCAGAAGATCAACAAGCAAGCCCGCTCTATCTCCTGCAAATCCTGTCAGTAACACTACCGCACAGTCCGGTCTCGTCGTATAATATGTCGCATATCATGTCTAGGGGTGGTAAACGTCAGATCCCAATAACTCGATAAGTCATACCGATATGAGGCTCATAACGGGTCGAGAAACCACTGATAACACTTACCAGTAAATCTCTAAATCATCCCTGGCCAGGGACTTCCCTGTTATGGCCAATCGAGCACATCACAATATCAACCCCCAATACCGGGAGAGACGAAACCCCTCCTATCGCTCATTTCCTCCATGTAACTCGGGACTGTACCCAAAAACCACCGTTTTGCACGTCCTCTTGAACGTGGTAAGGTGAAAATCAAAGCACAGTGGGAATCACACAAGACTCTATGACGATCTCGGGTCTATAGACTAACCTGTACCAGTTGTTAGTGTTTATGCCCTAGAGGACATTACTGTATCATACTAGTTTGTATATTACTTAATGGAAGATTGGGATATTCACAGTTGTATAGACAGTCTTGCTCAAAATGGTAGTATACTACTTGATTTGTTTCTACTTCAATATGTGCATGTGTTTCTTTTAGCATATCGCTTATACATATTAGTGGAGCCCCTAGGATCTTGGCTTGATTACCAGCGTTGTGATTGCAGTCACACTAGTGGGGTATGGGTAATCTACAAGAACATCCTTATACAGGTCCCTAGTCGTAGGATTATCGAGACGGGGCATCGATACTCCGGAGTAGACTAGCGTATAGGGGAGATAGTCTGTCCCACGGCCATTAGTACGTCGTACTGGAGATAGTATGCGGGTGCTCGTTAGGTTACGAGTACACTGGACAGGACTCGTCGGGAACTGCTGGTTCGTACTATACCTATCGTCAGATAGCAGTTCCCAGGTGACATGTGTATAGCATAGTCCGTCGACTTGACACTGCTACTTCGCCTCGAATGTGTTCCCACTGTACTTTGATTACTACCCTACCACGACTCAAAGAAGTCATGCAAACAGGTAGTAGTTGGTTGCAGTCCCGAAGCACTTGGAGGCAGTAGCGGTTAGATAGGATTCGTCTCTCGCAGTATTGGGGGTTGATATCGCACTGTGTCTAGGAGAGCCATTACACAGAGTCCCTGGCCAGGGAAAGCAAGAATTACTGGTAGTGTTTCCAGTAGTTTCTCAGGGTGTTCTGGGCTACACTCCGGCACGACTTGTACTGCTATTAGGGGTCTGACGTTTACCGCCCCCTAGGCCCGACATGCGATACTCTTAGACGAACAGACCGGACTATACGAAAATTGTCACATTCAGGCTCAGTAGAAGTTCGGATGGGTTTACCTCATCGGCCTTCTTGTCGAAATCTACCTGGGGACCGTTACGTACAGCTAGTGCCGCTTGCGGTATGTGGTTAAACCCACTGCCAGTGTAGTGTCGAGTCTTTAGAGTCCCACACAGAGAGTTTTCCTGCACTGGGCAAAAGGTGTAAAGGCCGTATGGTTTTACGGCAGGGCTACGATCACTTACGTGCACATGTGCGCGTATGATGTTCGGGCAGACAATACTAGTGGGCTTTGGTTTAAGCCGGATCCTAGTATTGTACAGATGGATCAGTTTTTGTCTTCTGTGTATTCGTACGGGTGTGTATGCACGGTTGTGAGGAGCGAAGAAGAAGTTGCCTCATTAGGGTTTCGACCATTGACTTGGTCAAAACCATTATGAGGCGGGGAAAATGTTTATTAATCTTTTTAATGATATTTGTGTTATGGCTAATTGGTTTGACCATTTAACCTTGCTTGACTATTTGACCTAGTTGACTATTGTTGACTTAGATATTTTGAGAGCACTAGATCCTTCTTATTATTTTGGATTTATTTTGAGATGATAATGGTCAAATCAAGTAGCCATCACACATTATCATGATAAAAGATTAGTAAATATATTTTCTATGGATCATTATCTCTTTTGCATTCTCTCTCTTCAAAAGAGAGCTTTCATGGTTCTTCTTCTTCCTCCTCACTAAAAATTTCTCTAACTCTCATGTGTTGAGAAAAATAGAAACCAAATAGACAAACAATTCCATCTTCTTTCTCTACATCACCTAGGACATCAAGAGTAGCAAACTTGTCGCCCTAGTTACCTCGGCTTGAGGTGGAGCTCGGACTATAGTCTCTCGGTGTAACGCCTTGAAAAGTCGTTTTGGTATTTTCCCGAAAACTGGTAAATATTTGGTATTTTTCCGTAAATCGTCATTTTTGTTATTTTGCAATATAGGCCTAATTATACCTAATTTCGATAGGTAATTGCTAATTTTTAGTAGCTAATGAGTTACTTATAAATTTCTGGTCGTTTAAATTTCTTTTCCTATTTTACTATTTTTAATATTATTTTAAGCTGTTAAAAATTATATTAAATTAGCGATAAATACAAATTTGAATGGGCTTTGACCTTTGACTTTTAGCATACAACACACCCTCTCCTTCCCCCCATCTCCTCTGGCCGAAACTCTCCCCAGCTGCTGTCCCCAAAATCCCCTTCTCTTTTCTCTTCAAATTTCATCAAAAAACACATCAAAATCCATAATTTATTCAAAAATTCAAACCAATCCTTATGCTATCCTTTCTCCTTAGCCATTCTAGCTTGAATCTTGGTGCTATGAGGCCATCATTAGAGGCAAATTCTTCTTGCTAAATCTCTAGATATTGAGATATAATCTTGACCCATTTAAATTCTTAAGGTTAAATTCCTTTAATTAAATTGTTTTAGTGTTAAATTTTAGTGCTAATTTCATTCTAGGTTTTCAAAGATAATGGTTTGAGTTGAACTAGGGTTTCAATACGCCATTACTAGGTTATTTAAATCTATTTTGCTATCTAGTTGTTATGCTAACCTAATCTAAGAGATGAACTTGCTTAATGGGCTTCAAATTAGTGTTAATTTAGTGTTTTTCATGTATGGTTTGGATTTAGATTACTAGCTATGAAATTCAAGAAAGGGTTTGTTTATGGAAAATGGGTTTTGAAGCATAGTAAATGGGTTAATTTAGTTGTAGTGGCTTTCTAATGGTTTAACTTGGGTGATTATGCATTATTGTGATCATTTTATCGCAAATCCGCGATGTTTGCACCAAATTTTCAATGTTAGCACTTATTAGATTTTTATAAAAATTAAGTGGTGAATTATTTGTGATACCTTGATGATTTTTTTGCATCTCCTACGAATTGTAGGGTAGGTGAATGCGGAATTTTGTTTGATCGGATTTTAGTTTTGCCGGGCGCTCCAAAACGACGATTCTAGTTAGGGTTTTTGTGATTTTCGTGTGTGTTCCGCGCACCTAGTGCACGTTGTGCCTAGCTTGTGAACGTTGATCTTTTCCTATGGTGTTTTGCGTCGTTTCATGATATGTAACCTTATGTTTTGTATGGTGCAAATTCCAGGATCGGTCGCGGAGACTTCGGACGTGGCACGAAAAGGGAAAGCGGTGATTGAACATAGCTAGCTGGGGATTTCCGGTGAGTAGATGCTTACATCTATGGGGAAATCGTCTGGATGGCGCGAAGCGCCCCATAGTTAGGATAACTTTATGACCTGCTACCATATTGCATAGTTAGCTAGTTAACCATCCCATTCATGTGCAATATCACCTTTTAGGACACATACACCATTACCATTGGCTCATGTCGCACGCGCACTATTTCATGTGTGCACACACGCGCCTTGGTAATTGCTATGCCCTACACATTAGATAACTTGTTTAAAAAGGAATTTAGAATAATTTCACCATATAAGACGTATAAACCAGCACTAATATGCTAAATTCCTCAAAATGAACATGTAGAATTGCTAGACATATGCATGTACCTCATTACATCATTCGATCATACATAGTCTTTGTGTCATATATTGCAGTTCACACTTTTGATACCATAGGCATTCATCATCATTGACATGCATACTTTTGGTACTTTCTTTCTTGAGAATTTCAGTATTTGAGATTTATGAGATTTTGGAAAAACCGCAAGGATTTAATAAAACTGATATCATTTTAAATATTGCAAGTTGCAGCTTTCACGGGATATGATATTCGTGTCATCCACCATGAGTTTTCTGTTAGTTTTCGAGACCCGTTTCGAGGAGTTGGATGAACCGTCTCGGGTACATGGTAGGCTCGGTAAGGTACCCCGGGGCAAGATGTTCAAGTAGTAGACGATGAGCCTAGCAGGGGCAGACTACCTACCGGTGATTGTTGGCCCGGCGGATATCCAGAGGGTACCGACCGTGGCCGTGAGATGTTGAGATATTGATATTTTGAGATAGACCAGCCGGACGGCTGGGGCCGGGATATTGGATACAGATACTTTGGGACATTGAGCAATTCAGTTGGGGTGTCGATGCTTGACACGGATTTCTGTTGATTTCATGATATTTCACAGAAATTTTCCTAAGATGAAAATAATGATTTCCTCATATCAGCATATTCAGATCACGTGTTATATTGCATTCATGTAGCATACATGCTAGTACTTCACACTATATCAATATTGTAGAATTGTGGTACTTTTCGTTCATGCTTACGATAGTCTTATAGATGATACATATTACTCACGAGTTGGCAACTCACCCCCGTTGTGCTACAGTCTTTTTGCAGGTCCGATCCGTCAGTACTGTACCAGCTGACGCACTTCCTCCTTTTGCGTGGATTGAGGGTTTTGCTCGTAGGTGGGTTATGTGTTTATTTTGTTTCCACCTTGTATATTCTTTGTATCTAGTGTACTCCATCTACTGTATCATCTACCGGTACTGATGCATATTGACTTAGAGACGAGACAGTGAGATTTGTGGGCATGTATATTGTTTCTTGGGTCGCGCTCACTTGAGCCGACATGTTGCTTTTTTACTTATGCCTTTTTATGCTTATTTGCACATTGTTGATTTGTATTGCGTGGGATTTGTGTCCGCCTTGGGGCGAAGAGCTAGCTCTCGCTTGGGGATGCCTTATTTCATGTTATTCTTATATATTCCTGTTTGTACCCATTTTGGGGCCAGTATTTACAAAGGATACTCTGCCGAAATTTTCGGGAAATTTTTTTGCTTTAATAAAATGTTTAAATGCGACTCGTTTTGGTTAAAGTCGGTTTCAATAAATTGGTTTTCCTTCACTTTACTGCTTAATTGGTTTTGATTTCTGGGCTTTGGCTTCCTTATATTACGTACACCTTAAGACGTTCATAATTCAAGTGCCAGTCATGTTCCGTACCTTCCGGGTTGTGACAAAGTTGGTATCAGAGCGATAGGTTTTACCTTTCTGAGTGTAGGATGACCCTTGGTAGATGGAGTAAGTGACTTAAGCAGGGTAATGTAGCGTGTGTATGTCCGCGGCATACTTGCGATACGGTACTCCGCCTAGGTGACTTTAGGATATACTTGCTTGAAATTCCTTCTTCAATCCCGTGTATCCTATGATTCTATTGCACTGTTCTTATTATCCTGTTTCCTATACCAGCCACTATGCCGCCGAAGGCTACAAGAGCGCAGAGGGCTGCCGCCCAAGATAAGATCCGAGCAGGCTCACCGAGCAGGGTGGCGTACCTACGCCTCAGGGACAGACTGATTCGCCTTCCCCAGGCCGGATGGATAGGCTAGAATCTGGTATGGAGGAGTTACGACAGATGATGGGAGGTATGCAGGAGTTACGACAGAGGTGGGATCCTTAGTAGAGGCTAGTCGTGCACTGAGATCGGAGGACATACCTACCACATCACAGATTACGATAGTACCTGCTGCCCAGACAGTTGCTCCTACTACTACAGTTGCTATTCTAGTATCACTACAGGAGTTCATGAGGCTTAGACCTCCAGTCTTCACCGGCGCAGATGCAGCGGAAGATCCGCAGACATTCCTTGACAGATTAGCCAGGATTTATCGTTCGCTCAGAAGTTCTGACGATCGATGGTTGGAGCTTGCGAGTTTCCGTCTAGAGGGCCTTGCCCAGACGTGGTGTGAGTCCGTCGAGAGAGGTCGAGCTGCAGGTCTACCTCCTATGACTTGGGACGAGTTCACGGCAGTATTTCTAGCCCGTTTCCTTCCAGAGACCGTTCGTGATGCTCGAGCTCTTAGTTTTGAGGCTTTGCGCTAGACTCTAGGGATGACAGTGTCCGAGTATGATATCCAGTTTATGCAGTTGTCCAGATATGCTCTGTACTTGGTAGACACTGAAGAGAAGAGGATAAAGAGGTTTATGCAGGGACTCGACACACAGTTATTTCTTGCCATCGGCGCCCAGCACTTTGACACTTATGCAGTTGCTATGTACATGGCCTTACGGATGGAGGCACGCATTTCAGGGACTTCGGTCGTTTCTGGGCCGAAGAGGATTCGTACATATATGCCAGCTCAGAGGTATCGTGCCAGATTCTTTCCGAGAGATGGTGCCGGCAGAGGAGTTGGACGGGGTCAACTATTTGGTTCTTATCCGTAGGGACAGCAGGCGTCGCCAGGATGTTTTGGGTGCGGGAATCCGCACCATCATATCAGAGACTGTCCGGTAAGACGACAGGGAGTGGCGACAGTTCCACACGTGACTTTACCACCTTCACCACCTCCTCAGAGAGCTCTACTTCCTGCCCCCGGTGATGCTCCACGTCAGTTAGGCGCCCCCAGAGGCCGTGGACGTGGCGGTCCTATTCAGAGAGGATGAGGAGGCCGAGGCCGAGGACAGCTAGCTATTGGTGGGGGACAGGCCCAAGTTTTCGCTTTGACTCCGCAGGATGCGCAGGCATCCAATGCCGTTGTGACAGGTACCTTGCCAGTATGTTCTTTAGACGCGCGAGTATTATTCGACCCAGGTTCCACACATTCATATGTATCTACACACTTTGCACCAATGTTGGGCCATGAGTCATCGTCGTTAGATCAGTCGCTTGTTGTTATAACTCCGGTAGGCGAGTCGTTTATTGCTCGTTTTGTGGTTCGTTTGTGTTCCGTTCGTATCGGGGAGAGGGATTCGTCGGTTGATTTGATTCTCCTCGATATGTTGGACTTTGATGTGCTTCTGGGCATGGACTGGCTGGCCACTTGTTATGCATCTGTGGACTGCAGTGAGAAGGCAGTCAGATTTAACTTTCCGGGAGAGCCAGTCCTTGTTATTCAGGGATACCGTAGCGTCACCCTTCCCAGCTTGATTTCGTCTCTTCGCACTGGTCAGCTCTTGCGGAAGGGATGTCAGGGATTCTTAGCTTATGTTTGTGATACTCGAGCTGCAGAGGTTCCTTTGGACCGGGTCCCGATTGTTAGTGAGTTCCTTGATGTTTTCCCTGACGAGCTTCCTGGGTTACCGCATGAGCGCGACGTTGAGTTCTGCATTGACTTGATTCCCGACTCGAGGCCTATTTCCATACCGCCTTATCGGATGGCCCCGGCGGAGCTTAAAAAGAGCTGAAGGATCAGTTGCAGGATTTGTTAGATAAAGGGCTTATTCAACCTAGTGTGTCTCCGTTGGGTGCTCCTGTCCTGTTCGTCAAGAAGAAAGATGGCAGTTTGCGCTTGTGCATTGATTACCGCCAGCTGAACAGAGTTACCGTACGAAACAGATATCCCTTACCACCTATCGATGATTTATTTGACCAGCTTCAGGGTGCGGGATACTTTTCGAGGATTGACTTGTGATCGGGTTACCATCAGTTGCGGGTGCAGCAGGAGGATATTCCGAGGACGGCTTTTCACACACGTTACGGGCACTATGAGTTTTTGGTGATGTCGTTCGGACTCACCAATGCACCAGCCGCGTTTATGGACTTGATGATCCGCATTTTCAGGCCGTATCTAGATCTGTTCATCATCGTGTTTATTGACGATATTTTGGTGTATTCCCGGAGCCGAGAGGAGCACGAGCAGCACTTGCGGATCACATTACAGACGTTGAGGGAGCACCAGTTGTTCGTGAAATTCTCCAAGTGCACGTTTTGGCTTGACAGTGTTGATTTATTGGGTCACGTGGTTACGAGAGATGGCATATGTGTGGACCCGAAGAAGATCGAGGCCGTTCAGCATTGGCCCAGATCGGCATCAGTTATGGAGATCCGCAGTTTCCTAGGCCTGGCTGGCTACTATCGACGATTTGTTCAAGACTTCTCCCGTATTGCTGCACTGTTGACCAGGTTGACCCGAAAGGGAGTTCCTTTTGATTGGACCGAGGCGTGCGAGCATAGCTTCCAGCAGTTGAAGACTCATCTGGCTACTGCGCCAGTATTGTCATTTCCTTCGGGATCGGGTGGATTCGTGGTTTATTGCGATGCTTCTCGAGTAGGACTACGTTGTGTGTTGATGCAGCACAACAGGGTTATTGTGTATGCTTCTCGGCAGCTGAAGACACATGAACAGAACTATCCTACGCACGATTTAGAGATGGTTGCAGTGGTGTTTGCACTCAAGATCTGGAGACATTACCTATACGGCGAGTCGTGCTAGATATTTATGGATCATAAGAGTTTGAAGTACATATTTCAGCAGTGAGACCTGAATCAGAGACAACGCCATTGGATAGAACCGGTGAAAGACTATGATTGCGAGATCCTTTACCATCCGGGCAAGGCGAACGTAGTGGCTGATGCTTTGAGAAGGAGGCCCGGAGGTAGTTTATCTTGTTTGGGCGTACAGAGGCAGTCGTCAGCAGATTGGCAGATTTTATGCGACAGCCGAGTTGAGTTCGAGTTCACTCCGACAGAGGGACAGCTTGCGCATGTTCGTGCACGTCCGCAGTTGCTTGACCGTATTCGAGAGGAACAGCCCAGTGATGACCGTCTTTTAGAGATCATAGAGCAGGTTCGGCAGGACAGAGTTCCCGAGTTCGTGATCGATGATCAGGGGGTACTGCGATTTGGGACTCGATTGTGCGTACCAGATTCTGAGGGACTGCGGCTTGAGATTCATGAGTAGGCCCATAGATCGATGTATAGCATTCATCCAGGTTCCACCAAGATGTACCACGATTTGCGAGATGTTTATTGGTGGGACGGAATGAAGAGGGACGTCATAGATTTCGTGTTGAGATGCCTGACTTGTCAGCAAGTCAAGGCAGAGCACCGGAGGCCCGCGGGAGAGTTGCAGCCTTTGCCCATTCCGGAGTGGAAATGGGAGCAGATTTCTATGGATTTCATCGTGGGTCTACCCAGGACCAGTCGAGGGTATGACTCCATTTGGGTGATCGTGGATCGTTTGACGAAAGCGGCTCACTTCCTGCCAGTGAAGACCATTTTCAGTTTTGCTCAGTATGCCTAGATTTACATCGACAAGATCGTACGGTTGCATGGCATCCCGACTTGTATCATGTCCGACCAAGGCACCCAGTTTACCAGCCGACTATGGCAGAGACTTCAGGAGGCGTTGGGCACCCGATTGAGTTTCAGCACAGCATTTCATCCGCAGACCGACGGCCAGTCAGAGCGGACTATTCAGATTCTTGAGGACATGCTCCGAGCGTGCGTTTTAGACTTCAGAGGTAGCTGGGATCATCATTTACCCTTAGTGGAGTTCTCCTACAACAACAGCTTCCAGGATATTATTCAGATGGCACCTTTCGTGGCATTGTATGGGAGGAGATGCAGTTCGCCCGTCTGTTGGACAGAGCTCAGCGAGAGCAGTATTTTAGGGCCGCAGATCGTGCGGGAGACGACCAAGAATATACAGTTGATTCGAGACCGGATGAGAGCGGCCCAGAGCAGGCAAAAATCGTACGCGGACCGACGCCGTCGCAGACTGGAGTTCGCAGTTGGCGATCATGTTTTTCTGAAGGTCTCTCCGATGAAGGGCGTGATGCGGTTTGGGCGAAAAGGAAAGCTTAGTCCCAGATTTTTGGGTCCCTTCGAGATCCTCGAGCGTGTCGGCGCATTTGTGTATCATTTGGCTCTTCCACCCAGCTTTCCTGATGTTCACCCCATCTTTCATGTTTCGATACTCCGCAAGTACCTTTACAACCCTTCTCATGCGATTCAGCACCCGACGTTCCAGCTGGAGCGCGACTTTTCTTTTGCAGAGCAGCCGGTGGTCATCCGGGAACGGCAGGTGAAGAAATTGAGATCGAAGGTTATACCGACCGTCAAGGTCCTTTGGCGTGGCCCGAGTAGCGAGGAGGTCAACTGGGAGACCGAGGGCGAGATGAGGAAGAAATATACCCATATCATTGAAGGTACGTGTAGTTAGATTTTTAAATTCGGGGATCGAATTTCTTTAAGGGGGGAAGATTGTAACGACTTGAAAAGTCGTTTTGGTATTTTCCCGAAAATCGGTAAATATTTGGTATTTTTCCGTAAATCGTCATTTTTGTTATTTTGCAATATAGGCCTAATTATACCTAATTTGGATAGGTAATTGCTAGTTTTTAGTAGCTAATGAGTTACTTATAAATTTCTGGTCGTTTAAATTTTTTCCCCTATTTTACTATTTTTAATATTATTTTAAGCTGTTAAAAATTACATTAAATTAGCGATAAATACAAATTTGAATGGGCTTTGACCTTTGCCTTTTTGCACACAACACACCCTCACCTTCCCCCCATCTCCTCTGGCTAAAACTCTCCCCAGCTGCTGTCCCCAAAATCCCCTTCTCTTTTCTCTTCAAATTTCATCAAAAAACACATCAAAATCCACAATTTATTCAAAAATTCAAACCAAATCCTTATGCTATCCTTTCTCCTTAGCCATTCTAGCTTGAATCTTGGTGCTATGAGGCCATCATTGGAGGCAAATTCTTCTTGCTGGATCTCTAGATATTGAGGTATAATTTTGACCCATTTAAATTCTTATGGTTAAATTCCTTTAATTAAATTGTTTTAGTGTTAAATTTTAGTGCTGATTTCATTCTAGGTTTTTAAAGATAATGGTTTGAGTTGAACTAGGGTTTCAATACACCATTACTAGGTTATTTAAATCATTTTTGCTATCTAGTTGTTATGCTGACCTAATCTAAGAGATGAACTTGCTTAATGGGCTTCAAATTAGTGTTAATTTAGTGTTTTTTATGTATGGTTTAGATTTAGATTGCTAGCTATGAAATTCTAGAAAGGGTTTGTTTATGGAAAATGGGTTTTGAAGCATGGTAAATGGGTCAATTTAATTGTAGTAGCTTTCTAATGGTTTAACTTGGGTGATTATGCTTTATTGTGATCATTTTATCGCAAATCCGCGATGTTTGCACCAAATGTTCAATGTTAGCGCTTACTAGGTTTTTATAAAAATTAAGTGGTGAATTATTTGTTATATCTTGATGACTTTTTTTCCATCTCCTACGACTTGTAGGGTAGGTGAATGCGGAATTTTGTTTGATCGGATTTTAGTTTTGCCGGGCGCTCCAAAACGACGATTCTAGTTAGGGTTTTTGTGATTTTCGTGTGTGTTCCGTGCAACTAGTGCACGTTGTGCCTAGCTTGTAAACGTTGATCTTTTCGTATGGTGTTTTACGTCGTTTCATGATATGTAACCTTATGTTTTGTATGGTGCAAATTCCAGGATCGGTCGCGGAGACTTCGGACGCGGCACGAAAAGGGAAAGCGGTGATTGGACATACCCCCCAGGGGATTTCCGATGAGTAGATGTTTACATCTATGGGGAAATCATCTGGATGGCGCGAAGCACCCTATAGTTAGGATCATTTTATTACCTGCTACCATATTGCATAGTTAGCTAGTTAACCATCTCATTCATGTGCAATATCACCTTTTAGGACACATATACCATTACCATTGGCTCATGTCGCACGCGCACTATTTCATGTGCACACACACACGCCTTGGTAATTGCTATGCCACACACATTAGATAACTTGTTTAAAAAGGAATTTAGAATAATTTCACCATATAAGACGTATAAACCAACACTAATATGCTAAATTCCTCGAAATGACATGTAGAATTGCTAGTCATATGCATGTACCTCATTACATCATTCGATCATACATAGTCTTTATGTCATATACTGTAGTTCGTACTGTTGATACCATAGGCATTCATCATCATTGACATGTATACTTGTGGTACTTTCTTTCTTGAGAATTTTAGTATTTGAAATTTATGAGATTTTGGAGAAACCGCAAGGATTTAATAAAACTGATATCATTTTAAATATTGCAAGTTACGGCTTTCTCGAGATATGATATGCGTGTCGTCCACCATGAGTTTTTTGTTAGTTTTCGAGACCCGTTTCGAGGAGTTGGATGAACTGTCTCGGGTACATGGTGGGCCCGGTAAGGTACCCCGGGGCAAGAAGTTCGAGTAGTAGACGATGAGCCTGGCAGAGGCAGACTACCTACCGGTGATTGTTGGCGCGGCGGATATCCAGAGGGTACCGACCGTAGCCGTGAGATGTTGAGATATTGATATTTTGAGATGGACCAGCCGGACGGCTCTGGCCGTGATATTGGATACAGATACTTTGGGACATTGAGCTATTCAGTTGGGGTGTCGATGCTTGACACGGATTTCTGTTGATTTCATATGATATTTCATGGAAATTTTCCTAAGATGAAAATAATGATTTCCTCATATCAGTATATTCAGATCACGTGTTATATTGCATTCATGTCGCATACATGCTAGTACTTCACACCATATCAATATTGTAGAATTATGGTACTTTTCGTTCATGCTTACGATAGTCTTAAAGATGTTACATATTACTCACGGGTTAGCAACTCACCCCTGTTGTGCCACAGTCTTTTTGCAGGTCTGATCCGTCAGTACTGTACCGGCAGATGCACTTCCTCCTTTTGCGTGGATTGAGGGTTTTGCTCGTAGGTGGGTTATGTGTTCATTTTGTTTCCACTTTGTATATTCTTTGTATCTAGTGTACTCTATCTACTGTATCATCTACCAGTACTGATCTATATTGACTTAGAGACGAGACAGTGAGATTTGTGGCCATGTATATTGTTTCTTGGGCCGCGCTCACTTGAGCCGACATGTTGCTTTTTTACTTATGCCTTTTTATGCTTATTTGCACATTGTTGATTTATATTGCGTGGGATTTGTGTCCGCCTTGAGGCGAAGAGCCAGCTCCCGCTTGGGGATGCCCTATTTCATGTTATTCTTATATATTCCTTTTTGTACCCGTTTGGGGGTCAGTATTTACAAAGGAGACTCTGCCGAAATTTTCGGGAAAATTTGTTTCTTTAATAAAATGTTTAAATGCGACTCGTTTTGGTTAAAATCGCTTTCAATAAATTGGTTTTCCTTCACTCTACTGCTTATTTGGTTTTGATTTTTGGGCTTTGGCTTAGTTATATTATGTACCCCTTGAGACGTTCGTAATTTAAGTGCCAGTCACATTCCGTACCTTCCGGGTCGTGACACTCGGGTGGATCGTCTTCGACTCTAGGAGGCCGTGGAGGTAACCAAGATCCGGATCGATCCTTGGAGCTCACATGGACGAGGAGGACAGCGAAGGGAAGAACCGAAGGACCGTTTTTGTGAGGTATAATCTTCGTATCACAGTAGATTAAACCTCTAGTAGTTCGTTAGTAATGGTTTGGCAAAGATCCTTTAGCTTTAGTCTATGTTGCTATGTAGGAAATTTCGATTTTTACTTGTTCCGCCTCCTCAGTAGCCTGCGGGGTGAGCGACATAGAATTACACCAGTGTCACTAGAGAACTGCTATCTGACGTCAGGTATAATACCATCTAGGAGTTCTCGGCGAGTACGTCCAGTGTACTCAGTCTCCACTGAGCACCCGTATACCATCTCTGATGTCAAACACCAATGGATATGGGATCATCCATCACCCATCTCATGGGTCGAGAAGCATATACGCTAGTCTACTCTGGTATATCGATGCCCTGTCTCGATACACCCACGACTAGGAACATTAAAGGATGATCTTATGGACTACCAAGGCCCCTACTAGTATGATATGCATCACAATCCTGGTAGTCAAGTACACATCCTAAGGGCTTTACCAACATGTAACCACAAGACAGTATCAAGAGACAAGTATACATGTTAAGATAAAGAGCAACCAGATAGCATACTATCATGTCGAGCAAGAAAGTCCTCTATATATAAGTCTAAGCATCCAATATAATATACATCATATGTACAATAATGGCCTCTAGGGCGTACATACAACTAACAATCACATGTATGACTCTATCCTAGGTCATACGATAGTAATATCCTCAGAATAATATAGCCTGAAGCATATAATAATGGCAAGGGTAAACATCAATACATAAGTGTAATACCAAGTGCTCGTATCAGTGTCTCATGTAATAACATATCATATATATAATGTATGAATGCATGAAAACAGAATACATCTGAGGAAACTGTTTTCTTATCTCAATGAGATTTCTGTATAAAACCGAAATATCATCAATGAAATCAACAGAGAATCAGTGTCAAGCATCGAAACAAAACATATATCCTAATATCTCAATATCTCGGGCTCCGGCAATCCGGACTGGCCCATATCATCAAACCTCACTATCTCGGGCTCCGGCAATCCGGACTGGCCCCGGGCTCTGGCCCCGGGCTCCGGCAATCTGGACTGGCCCAAATCATTAAATCTCATGACTATGTCGGTATCCCTCAGATATCCGCCGCGTCATAAATAACCGGTCGGTAGTGCTCCCCTGCCGGGCTCAACGCCATCATCTGCGACCATCTTGCCCCGGGGTACCGCACCGGGTCCACCATGCACCCACAAACGGTTCCTCCTCCTCCTCGAATCGGGTGTATGATATCGCTCAAGAGCCGAGAAAACTCATGGTGGACACATCTCACGTCATATCACGAGAAAACCGCAATTTCTATTTTTAGAAATGATAATAAGTTTGTTAGTTATATGTATGCCCTAGAGGTCATTGCTGTACATGAGATGTATATTGTAGTGGATGCTTGGACATATGTAGGGAGGACATTCTTGCTCGACGTGATAGTATGCTATCTGGTTAGTCTTTATCTTAACATGCACACTGATTGTCTCTCTGTTACATGTTGAGAAAGCCCTTAGGGTGTGTACTTGACTACCTGGATTATGATGCAGATCATATTAGTGGGACAAAGGTAGTCGGTAAGTACATCCATTAATGTCTCTAGTCTTGGGTGTATCGAGACAGGGCATCGATATACCAGAGTAGACTAGCGTATAGATTCTCGACCCATGTAGATGGACAATGGATGATCCCATATCCATTGGTGTTTGACATCAGATATGGTATACGGGTGCTCAGTAGAGACTGGGTACACTGGACGGACTCGCCGAGAACTCTTAAATGGTATTATACCTCACGTCAGATGGCAGTTCTCTGGTGACACTGGTACAGGTTAGTCTGTTGACCCGAGATCGTCATAGAGTATTGTGTGATTCCTACTGTGCTTTGATTTCCACCTTACCACGTTCAAGAGAACATGCAAAAAGGTGGGTTTTGGGTACAGTCCCGAGTCATATGGAGGCAATGGGCGATAGGAGGGGATTCGTCTCTCCCGGTATTGGAGGTTGATGTTGCGCTGTGCTCGATTGGCTATAACAGGAAGTCCCTGGCCAGGGCTGTTCCTGAGATTTACTGGTAATTGTTATCAGTAGTTTCTCGACCCGTTATGAGGCTCACATCGGCATGACTTATCGAGTTATTGGGGTCTGACGTTTACCACCCCCAGACGAGATATGCGACATATCAGAAGAAGAGACCGGACTGTACGGTAGTGTTACTGATTGGATTCGCAGGAGTATGAGAAGGCATGCTTGTTGATCATCTGATTGCTCAATACCCGGGTGGCCGTTACGTTTAGTAGACCGCTTGCGGCTTGTGGGTGTTTGATATGATCATCACCTACTGCCGGTATATTGATGAGTCTTTAGAGTCCTACACAGAGGTTTCCTGGTTCATGTGAAACGAAGTAGGAGCACATATGAGATCTGTGCGGGACCGAGATTAATGCGCGTATATGATACCGCATTCTATTCTCGCGATTTGTGACATTGGTCGGTTATATGTGATATAGCCGGGTTATCGGATCAAGTGTTGATTCGATAAGTTGTTGCATTTGATATTAGTCGGTTATATGTGATATAGCCGGATAATTAAATCAAGTGTTGATTTAATAATTTAATGTATAATTATATAATTGATATATTAACTTACATTAACTAATATTAGCTCACTTAAGAATTCGTTTTCTCACTAGTGTACACTTGGTATATTTGTGATATATATTAATGTACATCTTTTGTGTCATGCTAGATGCCACATACTACATGGGTGTATGAGACTTACACCAAGCTTATAATAATGGAATGGTTTTATTTATTTAAATTTAATCAAAATTAGTTGGTAATTAGTCACATGGTTCAAGCTTGTAGAACCATTGACCAAGTCCACTAATTTTGTTTTACTTGTAGATATTTATTAATCGAACCATTATTAGTTAGCCATGCTTTATTCTCTATATAGGTAAGTGTATGGCACTAACTCACCCATGCTTGCTATTCTCACTTCATGAGTTCATTCTCTTATCTCTTCACTTGAGCTTCTTCTACCTTATCAGAAAAGCTTACTAGCTTTTCTCAAGTTGAGAAAATATTGTGAGAAAAATAAATCTAAAGAGAGCCCACTTCCTACTTCATCATCCTCTACCACTTTCCATTTAGTTTAGGGTGTTTGCTTCACTAATTTCACAATTAGTGAAGAGATAGCATGAGCTTGAGTCTCCTCGACGTAGATCATCTTCGGCCTCGAAGACTTCGGGCAAGCTTGTTTATTTCTTCGGGAGCTCGCAGCGAAGGGACTACTACACAGAGCTTTAGAAATGAAGGACTGGTCTACAAAGGTTGTATTCCTCATTCACTTAGTGTAATGTTTGATCACATGCTAGCTTTACTCCTAATTTTCTAGTTAGATCCTTGCATGGGTTGCATAGCTCTCTAGGTTTTTTTAAATAGTATACTTGATGCCCCAAAAATCCTAGTTAGGGTGCTATGGAACCCAACAGTGGTATCAGAGCCTTGCTAGAGCATTAGGAGTTGTCTAAGCGAAGTTAGAAGTTCGAACGAACTCCGAAAACCCGATCTTGCCCATTCTCTGGAATTTTTTCAAAAAGTTAGAATTTTTCACATTAAAAATATTCAGAAAAATATGCAGGTAAAACTATGGACCCTCTAGAAGAACGACACCCTAACTCGACAACATGACCGCGGAACCGTGGCACTGTGTGTGAGGCTTGTGCCGGGCCTTCTGCGGTTGGGCCGTAGCTACTGGGGCATTCTTATTAGTTATATGTATGCCCTAGAGGCCATTACTGTACATACAATGTATAATGTAGTGGATGCTTGGACATATATAGGTAGGACTTTCTTGCTCGACATGATAGTATGCTATCTGGTTGCTCTTTATCTTAACATGTACTCTGATTGTCTCTATGTTACATGTTGATAAAGCCCTTAGGATGAGTACTTGACTACCAGGACTATGATGCAGATCATACTAGTGGGAACAGATTAGTCGCTAAGTACATTCTTCAAATGTTCCTAGTCGTAGGTGTATTGAGACAGGGTATCGATATACCAGAGTAGACTAGCGTATGCGCTTCTTGACCCATATTATGGGCGATGGATGATCCCATATCCATTGGTTTTTGACATCAGAGAAGGTATACGGGTGCTCAGTGGAGACTGGGTACACTGGACGGGCTCGCCGAGAACTCCCAGATGGTATTATACCTCACGTCAGATGGCAGTTCTCTGGTGACACTGGTACAGGTTAGTCTGTAGACCCAAGATCGTCATAGAGTCTTGTATGATTCCCATTGTGCTTTGATTTCCATCATACCACGTTCGAGAGGGCGTGCAAAACGGTGGCTTTTGGGTACAGTCCCGAATCACATGGACGCAATGAGCGATAGGAGGGGATTCATGTCTCCCGGTATAGAAAGTTGATATTGCGCTGTGTTCGATTGGCTATAACTGGAAATCCCTGGCCAGGGTTGCTGAGATTTACTGGTAAGTGTTATCAGTAGTTTCTCGAACTGTTATGGACCTCATATCGACACGACTTATCAAGCTACTATGGTCTGACGTTTACCACCCCTAGGCGAGATATGCAACATATCAGACGAAGAGACCGGACTGTACGGGAGTGTTACTGATTGGATTCGCAGGAGAATGTACAGGCTTGCTTGTCGATCTTCTGATTGCTCAATACCTGGGTAGCTGTTACGTTTAGCTGACCGCTTGCGGCTTATGGGTGTTTGATACGATCATCACCTACTGTCGGCGTATTGACGATTCTTTAGAGTCCTACACAGAGGTTTCCTGGCTCAGGAAAAACAGAGTAGGAGCACATATGTGATATGTGCGGGACTGAGAACAATACGTGTATGTGATACCGTATTAGATTCTTGCGATATGTGATATCGGTCGGGTATATGTGACATAGCCCGGTCATCGGATCAAGTGTTGATTCGATGAACTGATACATATTGTATTAGTCGGTTATTTATGAAATAGCCAGATTATTGGATCAAGTGTTGATTCGATAATTTAATTTATAATTATATGTTTGATTTATTATATTACATTAACTAATATCAGCTCACTTAAAAATTCTTTTTCTCACTTGGATAATACATTGATATATATGTGATATATGTTAATTGTATTATTTTTTTTTTGTTACAATAAATATTGTATATGTGATATATAATATTGTAACATGTTAGAGTTAAAAATGCAACATGTTTTGTGGAGTTTAAATATGGTTAGGGTTTGGATTAGGTTAAGCTTGCATGAAGCTTTCAAGAAGTTTCTTGAAGCTTTGACTTTGACTTTGGATATTTTGTGTAGATATTTCTTTAACCCAACCCTTTACCATAGTTAATTCTCTACATGGGTTAAGTATTCGTTCTTAACCCATGGTTGCATTTCTAACCTCACACAAGATTCATTATTCATCACAAATTGATTTGCATCTTCTTCTTCTTCCTTTTTGATGAAAAGCTTTCTAGCTTTTTCACATGTGATGAAAATGAGTGAGAAATCGAAAACAAATGAGAGCTAAATTCCTACTTCATCATCCCCATCTATTCTTTCCACTTAGATTAGGGTGTTTGGTTTTCTAATACTTGATTAGTGAAGCAAGAGCTTGGGTTTGAGTTTCTTCAAGGTAGATCATCTTCGAAATGGAAGACTTCAAGCAAGCAAGCATCATTCGACTTGTGGAGCCTCTCTAGGGTTTGGGAGTTCATGGATTGCGACGAAGGGACTACTACTCAGAGCTTATGAAGCGAAGGAACGGACTACAATGGTTGTAATCCCTTTCTCTTAGAAGTAAAGTTTTTTACTTGCTCATTGTTTCGCCTAATCTCTAGTTTACGATCTTGGTTAGGGTTGTTTGGCACTTGAAAATTTTGATTTTGGTATGGTTGATGCCTTGTAGAACCTTGTTCTAGTGCCTAGTATCTCTACAGTGGTATCAGAGCCAAGCTAGAGCCTTAGGCGTCATCTAGACGAATTTTAAAGTCCGATCGAACCCCGAAACATCGTGTTTTACCCCCTCTCTGGAATTTTTTTAAAATGTTGATTTTTTCTGTATTAAAAATACTTAGAAAATTAAGCAGGGAATTATAAGAATTAATGTGAAGTACAGACCCATGACCCCTTCAAGAGACCGCGGAACCGCGGCCAAACAAAGAGTTTGGGTGCGGTTCCGCGGCCAACTTAGGGTGTCAGGGGATAATACTTCAGGGTATGATTCTTGGGTACTTTTGCATGCTTCTGGGAATTTTTAACTCTACTCAAGTGTTGAGTTTTCTGGAGATCTTTTGTATTCGTTGATTCGATCGGAAAGTTTAACATCGTTTAATTTTTTCGGGTAATTTAGAACGTGTTAAAAAGTTCGAACGAATATCAATAACCCACTTTTTCCCCTGACGGAAAATTTTCAAGTGTTGGATTTTTTCACGAGTTTGAAACTTCCGGAAAATCATGCAAGTGTATCTGTGGACCCTCTAGAAGAACGTAACCTTAACTCGATTATGTGACCGTCAAAACTGCCACTTGAACCCTAGGGTTTGTGGTAGTTTAGCGTTGCCACATGTGAGGCGTTGGTTTGACCCTTCTATGGCTGGTTCATTGAGGCTGTGACATGTTCTTGGTTTTTTGAACTCCGCTCAAGTGTTGAGCTATTTGGGAAATCTTTGGTGTTTGTTTATTCGATCGGAAAGTTTGACATTGTCTATTTATCTGGAATGTGTTACAATATTTGGAATCCAAAAGTAGTTATGAGATAACTAATTTGAATGTTATAAATCTAGCACTTTAGTCTCAGATGATCAGTTTCCACGGGATTTTGATGCGATCAAAAGTCCGTCGCAATCACATAGCGTACGCGGATACTCGCCGGGTAAACTTAATAAATAGCCACGCCCCATAGCCCCGACCAAGTGACTGTAGGAGAACCCCGTTGCCAAAAGCATCCGTTCGGGTGCTCCGGTAGCGGTGTTCCGCCTTAGTGCACTTCGTCGACGGCATCGGAGGTGCGGCCGTCTACTAAAGTTTTCGACGAGCATTCGATCAGGATGTTGGGAATCTTGTTGAATTGCCCGACTAGATATTGAAAAGTGTTTTTGAGATCGAGGCTAAAATGCGGGGTTTATAATTGTTAGGCATGCGATGTCTAAGGAATTCATCTGGTTAGGCATGCGATGTCTAAGGTGGTTGCGGATTCCAACTGTTGTAGTTTTACACTTTTTTCTGTGACCGTAAGCGTACTATGTGGTGTATCACCGGCTTCGTTGCTATACATCAACGACAATTGGGATACGCATACTTGCTTACGTTGATGATATGAGATATTATGTGTTGCTGTGATATGTTATATTGGATCGTCGTGTTTTGAATAGCCGGGGGTTTTATGTGGAATGAGAGTTTTTCTTTTTCATTCATGTAAAATTCATTGTATATAATATTCTTTTATTGGGGCACTTCCGGGCTGAGGATGATGTCACCATTGTATATTATTTACTTTTCTACATTAGGATAGACCCAAGGCGGGGAGCACAAGTAACCGGGTTCTAGGAACCAGTGGGAGACTATCTCGAGGAGTCAAGACCAGGTCTCCTAACTCTAGAACTAGCAGGGTCGCTTGCCACTCTCGTAGGGGTCTAGGGGTGTGGGATTGGCTATTCATCGCGACCGTGGAATCCGTGTTTTATACAGGCTCGTATTAAAACACGGACCTCCTAGTATATCCAATATTTCATATATGTTCTTCTTCTGCAATGTTCTGTGATGAGATCATATTACTGCCTGAGACGAATGTTTATATTATATATATGTGATATATATTATATATTGTTGATTTCGTTTCATATCTGATGCTTGTGAAGTATAATAAAATGGGACTTCATTAATGAGATTAATGAAATAAAAGAAACCTAAAGATGTTGTAGAAACTTGTTTAAAAACTGGTAGCTCTAGTTCTTTCTTTGCATAGCGGTATTCCTTGCAGAATATCCAGCACCTTATTCGATAAGGAAAGAGCCGAGATCCCTTCACCGGGAGTGACCTCTTTAGGGAAACTTGCAGATGCTACACACTCGGTTGGTCTTTTGATTGCTTCTATAGTTTTTGCTTTGCATAATGGTATTTGTGAAATATCATGCACCTTATTCGATAAGGAAAGAGCCGACGATCCCTTCACCGGGAGTGACCTCTTTAGCAAAACTAGAAAAGCCTCAAAAACACTCCATTTAAAATCACTCGATTCTACAACGATATCAAGTTCATTACGCAAAAGGTTTTCTTAAAAACCTGTCGTAACCCTCCGTCATTTTAGGAAGTAGAGTACTTAGTATTCGTGCTGCGTATGTCGACCATAGTTGAGGCGTAGTGTACGGTAGCTAAGTGATGTCTTCCTATACAGCATATGATGCGATTAGTAAGGACATTCATGTGATTATGTCGACCATAGTTGAGGATCATGTGGGTGGGTCTAATTAATCATGAAATGACGGGTAGAACTTGACTAGTGCTTATGATATGTTGACCTTAGTTAAGGTCATAAGTACCAGGGGTAAAAGATTATTGGGAATTTCAAGTGTTGAAATTTGCAATGAGATTGCATATCTTCTATGAGATAGATGGATCCCGATACCCACTGCGAGTAAGAGTTACTCCTGGGAGAGTTTTACCCATTACAATTAGCGGATCAAGTAGGTGTTTAGAAAGGTGTTAACGGGGTTACACCCCTGGGAAAACGAGGTTTATTTTAATTAGGTCAATGTGAAAGTATGGGGAACCTCCCTCAAAGTACCGGCACTTGCCTGGCTGAAAGATTGGCAAACTTGTAGCGTGTAATTAATCCCGGCTAGCCTTTCCTTTTAGGGTTTGAAGGAAGATTTGACTAAAATAGTGGGAGACATCCTAATTAGATATATTAAATAATCAATCTAATTTTGCAAGAGCATACGCTGAGTGTTTTCTTCTCTCTCTCCTGGTAGCGACCTTGTCACGCCTTAATCAAGATAATAATATGGATGAATTGACCAAACCCACTTGTTATTCTGCGCTAGGGAACGTTGGTCCCGCTCCAACTTATAATTATTATAAGACAGAGCAGGAAATTGGGGATTACCAGAATTCCCGTGCCGCCCAAACGAAGAAAGTGCATGCAGATGCAGCATCTTCGGGTGCGTTCATTACAGAGATCTGTTTCTCAGTATCCTTTACGTCCTGGATTTGAGATACCGGATCAGGATCCCACATATGTAATATGTTACATGGGCTACAGAAAGGTAGAGAACTGGGAACGGGTGATAAGTTTCATAAGATGGAAACGGTGCAAGTGTTGCAGCCAAGTCTGTTGGCAGTTATCATCCTGTATTACAGAATACATTGATTCTGAACGAATGTTATTAGATACCGAACCTGATATACAACATCATATCAGTCTCTTTATTAAGATAAAAAAGGATATAATTTTGTATTGTTGGATAATGTCTTGAACATTTCCTATATCAAGAGTTGATCGGTTCAGGCACGTTATCTAAAAGCATAGACGTTCTAAATCAAACTACAACTCTTAACGTACAGAACACACACAAGAGGAAGAGTTCAGAAATGAACAAATCCTTCTTGTGGTATTGTATACTAGGTCATATTAATGCGACCCGACTAGCTAAGTTACATCAAGATGCATATTTAATTCAGTTTGAATTTACATCTTATAAAACTTGCCAGTCATGTCACAAAGATAAGATGACCACGGCTCTGTTTATTGGAAACAGAGAAAGAGTTAGTGAACTTTTGGGATTGATACATGATGATGTATGTAAGATCCCCAGTCTACACGTACCAAGACCGGTTCTTTGTACTTCATTACATTCACTGATTATCTCTCAAGATTCGAACATATGTTCCTGTTGAAACAGAAGTCTTAACCTTTTGAGAAATTCAATGAATATAATACGGAAGTAGAGAACCAAAACGGGTATAAGTATTATGTCCTTTGATGAGATCATGGAGGAGAATACTTGAGCACGGAGATCCTGGACTATTCTAAAGGAGAATGAGATTCTCTCTCAGCGTTACTCCTCCGTATACACCACAGCACGTCGCTGTATCGGGGCGGAGCAATCATACCCTATGTGATATTGTGTGCTCTATGATGAGTACTACTGAGTTTCCTATTTCCTTTTGGTTGTTATGCACTTGAGAAGCTGCATACCTATTGAATAGGGTTCCAATCAAATCAGAAGCCTACAACTCCATATGCGATATGGTATGGGAAGAGCCCATCTCTTAAGCATATTAAGATTTAGGGTTGTCCGGCCTATGTCTAAAAGCAAAATCCGGACAAGCTCGAGGCAAGGTCAGTTCTGTAAAACTGGAAGGAGTTCCAGCTATACAAACTGCAGCAGATGATTTGGTAGAACCGAAGGATTCAATAGTAACCAACGAACCTCAGCCACTCCGCCGATCTGGTAGGGTTCCTCATCCACCTAAGAGATACTTTGGTTTCTTTATGACAGTGAGAGCGAGGATTGCATCATGAGATGATGACCCAACTAGTTTCGAGCTGGCCATCAGGAGTGCGAACTCTGTAAGAATAGCTGGATGCTTAGCGATCTGACATGGAATCCTTATACACCAACAATGTGTGGACTTTGGTTGCTTTATCTGAAGGGTTAAATCCCCATCAGAAGCAAGTATATCTTGAGAAGATTACTTAGTGTACATGGAAAAGTTTAGACTTTCAAAGCTATGCTCAAGTCCATCCAGATCCTACATGCCATTGCTACATACCATGACTACGATATCTGGCGGTTGGGTGTCATGACTCCTTTTCTAAATAGTGATTTAGAAGAGAGCGTCTATAAGTACACAGCCAGAGGGCTTCGTAGACAGTATGAGCAGCGGAAACATGTGTAAGTTGCTTTATAGGATAAAGCAGGCATCGCGGAAAAGGAACATCTGTTTTGATATGGTAGTCAAAGAGTTTGACTTCATCAAAATGGTAGATGAACCTTGTATATACAAAAAGGTAGTAGAGAGTATGGTGATGATCCTCGTATTGTACGTGGATGACATACCCTTGATAGGGAAGCAGTTTCCTATGCTACGCTCGGTCAAACTCCTCTTATCACAAGGATTCTCCATATAAGGATCAAAGTGATACCTCCTAAAATCTAGGTTTTATATCTATGAGATAGATCTATTTGGATGTTAGGATTCTCACTAGTTGTAGAGAAATGGTATCAATCGATCCTGGGGAGAATCACTGGAAAGGTTCCAGAGTGATAAGGACGACTGAATGTCAGTCACAGGAATTGTCTTTACCCTCAGTAGAGGGACGGTATGTTGGAAGAGTTCCAAGTTAGATACCGTGACATACTAGACGATTAAAGGCAGGATAAATCACTAGCAAGAATGCTACCAAAGAGACAGTCTGGAAATATATAAGTTCATGAGATGAACTTCATTCCTACCATTGTGTGACAATAGAGTTGTGGCTTTTGCCTAGGAACCTCTGTTCCATCTGTAATCTAGACATATTCTTAGGCAGTATCGCCTGATCATGGAGATGGTTGATCTCTAGGGAGATCGAGGTTAGGAGAGTAGACTCATAGGACAACAGCGCGGATTCACTCACAAAGACATATTTCCCAGTAGAGACTTTTATGGGATGGTTGAGTATGAGATACTTCAACCACAGCTGATTGTTGGGTATGCGATACCACAACATATGGCCCTAGTGCAAGTGGGAGATTGTTAGTTATATATATGCCCTAGAGGCCATTACTGTACATACGATGTATAATGTAGTGGATGCTTGGACATATATAAGTAGGACTTTCTTGCTCGACATGATAGTATGCTATCTGGTTGCTCTTTATCTTAACATGTACTCTAATTTTCTCTATGTTACATGTTGATAAAGCCCTTAGGATGAGTACTTGACTACCAGGACTATGATGCAGATCATACTAGTGGGGATAGAGTAGTCGCTAAGTACATCCTTCAAATGTTCCTAGTCGTAGGTGTATCAAGACAGGATATCGATATACCATAGTAGACTAGCGTATGCGCTTCTTGACCCATATGATAGGTGATGAATGATCCCATATCCATTTGTGTTTGACATCAAAGAAGGTATACGGGTGCTCAGTGGAGACTGGGTACACTGGAAGGACTCGCCGAGAACTCCCAGATGGAATTATACCTCACGTCAGATGGCAGTTCTCTGGTGACACTGGTACAGGTTAGTCTGTAGACCCGAGATCGTCATTGAGTCTTGTATGATTCCCACTGTGCTTTGATTTCCATCATACCACATCCGAGAGGGCGCGCAAAACGGTGGCTTTTGGGTACTGATTTGTCTCAAAACTATCTAGTAACCGCAATCTAGAACGGCGTCGCTTGGTAGCTAGCCGGTGAGTACGGGTCGGTCCACAGGGATTTTGTGAATTTCCTAATCGCTCTAACGAGTAAATTCCGATGGGAGCCGGATTGATTTAATCTAAAAACTAAATTAATCTAGATCTAAGTCTTGCTAGGGTTAGGTCTAGGTTAAGTTTGGAAAGTCTACAAATCTCACCGCTTTCTATACCCATATGAAGATCTATTAGGTGTTATGGTAATCACGAATAAAAGGGATTAGAACCATCGGGAAAATGTTTCTTCCTCTATCTTCTTGTCCTTCCTTTATCAATCCTTACCCTAACCTCCATGGAAAACAATCACAACCGGGCCTTTATACTATGGTATCACCGCTACCTCGTTGGATAGGGTGCCGTAGGGAGCGGTATGTGCATGTATGCATAGAGTCCTATGAAAATATATGACGGGCAAGAAAGGGGATGAGAGATCTTCATCTCTCAAACCTTCCCCAAATCTAACCCTAACAAGCGAGGAGACTACTCATTCATTAGGGAATTGAAGAACATTTATCTAGGGCAGAGAATAAAAGATCTAACTATCTAACTAGAGCAAGGAATTAAATTTAACAAGGGTAGGAATAGAAATTTAACCTAGGGCAGAAAAGAAAGAACTTACAAATTGATGCTCTCCAAAGAAATCTGAATTTTATTAATGAAGGGAGGCATGAACTAATACAATGATTTGTGCTTCTATTTATAGGACATAGAAAACCCTAGGTTTACAATTGCCGCACGTCTGCATTTACCAAAATACCCCTAGGAAGACTAGTCAGCGCCGCATTAAATTATGGTAAAATTTGTATCCTCTAACTGCTCAACCCCGCCGCGGAACCGCGGCCGCAGCCAGGGTTTGGCCGCGGTTCCGTGGCCCAATGGTGGTGTTGGCTGCTGTAATTTTGTCTGCTGGCTTCTGTTTACTTGTACTTCCTACTTCTTTAATACTTTTCTCAAATGGGCTTCTAGGTTTCTTCCAGATCTCCACAGTGAACAATTGCAGTGGACTTTTACCGTTGCCTCGAAATCTTGGACCTTGCGCTGCCTTTGTACTTTGTAAACTGATCTTTGTGTAGGCTTGATCAAGATCCTTCTATTTGTTGGTCAAAGTATCACTTTTACGTCGTCTTTTATCTTTTTCACTGTTTTTGCTCCTAGAACCTGTAACCTGTACTATGTAGCAGACATGGGTCAAAAGCACCTGTTTATTTGTAAAATACATAAGAATGGGGAATATAATAATGCAATATTATGATATGAACAAATACCCCCAAACTTATCTTTTGCTCGTCCTCGAGCAAACTTAGTTTTATTCTCGACAAAAACCTAACCGAACTTTCGCAGGGAAACGTGATTGCACTGAGTTCGTGCAACAAGCCGTTAAACCTTTAGGTGTCCCTAGTAGGAGGAGTGTTGTCTCCTGAGGGTTTTCAGCGGATACTACCCACAAAATCCTATCAATTAGGCCCATTAACTTTTATTCTCCAATTAGGTTTACCAACAAGGAATTCTATTATCGTCGACTCGTAAATTATCCACCCATATTCTTCACACTTCCTCATCATTTAACTTAAGATTATATATGTTCTGCAGATCTACTTAGCTTTTGGCATCTCTTAAGTTTTCCTTCTAGGGTTCCATCTCTACTTAGGAATTTTTATCAACTCTACTAAAGATACAAGTTCTATTCTTCACTCCTATCTCTCATCTAAACTCCAATCACATATCCCTACGTGTGTGTATGAATCACCCCTACACTTGGAAATTCAAATCAAGCAATCATACTCTTGTCCGTTGTCCAAAGTACTTATTAATTGGTGAATTTTTAAATGAATTTTGCTTACATGTCCTTCATGCGACCGTTAATACTTCTTGAGGTACCAACGACCGATTACAAAATGCGTTTGCACTTTAAAGCGTACTTCCTAGTCTTGTAACACCTAAAAGGCTTTTTAGCAGTGACTCCCAAACCAGTTGGTCTAAAGCACTAGGTGATGAAGCACCCTTGCTAAATATTTTTTCTATTTTTGCAGCCTTAAGTAATTACAAAATCCAGTGTTCATTTTTTTTTCTTTATTTACACTTGTATTTTTTTTCTTTATTTTCATTGTACTAAGGACTTTAGACAAGAGCATTTCAAGGTCTCCTCTACTATTCCAAGTTTCAAGGTGCGTGTTTGTGCAATTTGTAGGTATACATTTTCAGAATCTAGACTTAAGCTAGGAATTATTTTTCAAACTTATACTCTAATAAAAATATCAATACTTTTTCTTCGTTTCGACTTAGCCCAAGAAGTGAACTCAAAATTTGCCTATTTCTAAATAAACTACAAAGACATATATTTTCTACCGTTAAACTTTAAGAAAGGTTATTTTTAGGGTTTTTAATTTACTAAGTCTAAGATCTAGTTGTTCCTAGCCAGTTAACCTTTTTGTCAAACTCAAGTCAAATACGGCCAAAATTGAATACATTTATTTTTTCAATTTTTTAAAATTTTCAATTTTTTATGGGTTTTAAAATAAGTATGCAAATGCAATAAATGTACATATGAATGCGAAGGAAGAAGGCTTACCGAGCACACCCCCAAACTGAAACTTGACAGTGTCCTTACTGTCATGCCACACCAAGAGGGTAAAAATTGTCGGCACTCCCCTGTTTATTTATTTATGAAATATATATTTTTTATATATTTTTTTTTTGTTAAAAGAAACACAAAATATATATACAACAAGGTTCCCCCCAAACTTAAGTAAAACAGCGTTAAAGTTCAGAGTTAGGGAGGAGAAAGATCAAACTATACAAAGCCTTACACAGACCAAAAGGTAGCACCAACCATGCAAAAATTCTATCGTGATAATGGTGGGGTTGGTGAAAGAATGGAGTGTAAAGAAAAGAAATAAGAAACACACGAGACCGTGCGGAGATGGAAACGGTATACGGTCTCGGTGGAGGAGAATGGCGGAGGGAAAAAAGAAATGGTAGTGGTTCTACTTCTTCGAGTGGAGGTTGATTAATCACAAAAACCGTATCATTTAAGAATGCGAGTTCGTCGGCGAAAATATCTTCGAAACTTTTGTCGAAGGTCCAATTGAAAATTACCAAACTCAAAATATCGGATTGTGATTCATCAACACTCGGTATCATTAAATAAAGATTAGAAGAACCAAAGAAAGTGGGAATACGAACTTGAGGGTGGGGATAGAGTGTATAAATTAGCACAATGTGTAATGACCGATGTGTAAAAAGCGATTGTGCTAATCTATCAACCCGCGGAAAAATGAGATTAACTCCCTCAAGATTCGTGAGCAAACATTAGTACGTCGAACTTGGTAAATCCTCCATTGAAACTGGAAACGCGACGGATTCTTGCATGGTCGAAACGATAGGAAGGACGAAAGGGAGTGAATTAGGGATAGTCTCATTCTCACCATAGTAAACTGTCTCGAACTTGAAAGATTCCATCAATGGTTCGAAACGGCTGTAAGCAACCGAATATGATGTTTCAACTAACTCATCTAAAAATTCAAAGGACTTAAACTCGGGCGGTGAGTCATCAACATCGTCCGAAAAAGTTAGGCACCCGTAAGTGTTATCGGCTGTGAGAACTGTGTCAGATTCAAAGGAAAAAATTTCAAGCTCACAGTCTTCAAGCATGATCTTTTGCGTAGTCGGAACGATGGAAAGGAGGGAGGGTGATATAACGGTTAAAGGTTCAGGAGGATGAATTGGAAAATCCGACAAATCAAACAAAAATGGTTCAACCTCAATATTATCCTCAATACTCTCCTCATAATTCTCCTCAATATTTAACTCATCCATGCCATTATCATCAAAATCAAGACGCATATGAAGTTCGGGAGAAACATTTAATGACTCGGGATGATGAATTGGACATAAAATTTCAATCAAATCGACGGGTTCATCATCCAAAATATTCCCGGCATCTAAATCCTCAATCAAGTGAAAATCAATTTTTTCGGACACCTCCTCAAAAGCATGGATATTTATCAATTTAGATTCTAGAGTGGAGGTGTAAAGTTCAAAAGGATTAGGTGTGGTTTCACTCGAAAGGGGTTCTTCACAATCTAGCAAATCAAGCACTACAAAGTCACGCAACTCGTTTTTATTTTCAACTTGTGAGCTATTTGGAACAATTGATGGAAAACCGGAGTTATGGGCTTCAATTAGGTATGGGTAGGTTTGATTTGGAAAGGTGTAGAACTCACTCGCTCTCAAATTCTCACTCTGTCCAACCGCCTCCTCATAAATTGGAAAATTTGGAGCTAGTTGGAAACTAGCTACCGGTTCACTAGGTTGCATAAGGGCGGTCATGGACGCATCTACATTCCTTATCATTTTGTTTGTTGCAAAAATATAAGCCTCCAACGACTGTTCCGAACTAGACATGGGTTGTGAAGGGGTTTCAGTAAAAGATTCGAAATTGGTTGGATACGTGAAACTCCCAAATGACTGTGTAGAAGCAATGTCTAGTGAAGGTGGGAAAGTCGGGTAGGACTGGTAGGAATTGGATGGTTGGACAGGAGTAGGATCAACATTTGTATAAAAAGGTGAATGGACTTGTTGATCTCAAGAACGGGATGTGTGGAGAGGGGTGAAAGATCGAGTACGAGATTGTTCAATGTGCTCAGCGAAAGACATGGGTTTAGGAGTTACAACAGGACTCGAAAAAGTGGTATCAACGTGCGAAGGTGGTAAAGGTTGACATGGTTGACACAAAGTGGATTGCAACGTCGAACTGTTTCTCGTAGACGCTGCTATTTGATCATTCAAAGAAATTTTGGGTATGGAGGGATCGTCCTTAAATTGACCGAAACAATTGACATACGAAGCAAAGTTAGGTTCGGGATACCAAAGTTCGGCAAGAGATTTATGAGGTGGGGTACCCATGATGTAAGAAAGAGAAGAGAAAGAAGGTAGGTGGTGCAAGGAGTTCTTAGCGGCAAAATTTGCAAGTCTTGTTAAAAAAAATTCCTTTTTTCTTTTTCTCTTTATTTAGAAATTTTTGCAAAAAGATTTTTGATAAAGGTAAGCAAAACAGAAAAGATCACTTGCAATCAATTTTGTATTTTAAGCGCGGCGCAAAGAATCCTGCACAAGACTTGTTATTTGGAAGGTGGAAGATTTTTAAAGCGCAAAGAATCCTGCAGGCAAATTTACAGAAGATATATCAAGATTTGTAGAGGAGAAGCAGAGGAGACTTACAGTGCAATTTTCACAACCTGAGGTCACCAAGAGGCCGCGTTTCCACGGTCGGAATAGGCACTGTGCGGCGGTTCCGCGGTGGAAGCAGTGGTTCAAATCCAGAGAAAATTTTGTAGGTGATGATCTCACCTACTGACCGCGGATGCGCGGTCAAAGCGTCACTACGGCCGCGGTTTAGCGGCGGGGTGGGGGGTTCAGATCTCCAGAAAAATTCTACTGTTCTGCTATTGAAATCCCCCTCTGTTCTGATTTCCCGATTTCTGTTTCGCACTCTGGATTTTTCTAGATTCCGTCGTTCGATTGTAGATCCTGCAAAATTCACACAAAATACCCTTCACAAAATACAAAGATGATAAAATTTTATTTTATTTTTTTTGATTTTTCAGTTTTTATGATTTTTTTTAGTTTATATTAACCCGAAATTGCAAAAAGGAAATAACACGCCATCCCCGGCAACGGCGCCATTTGATTGATCTCAAAAATAATAGTAACCACAATCAAGAACGGCATTACTTTGCAGCTAGCCGGTGAGTACGGGTCGGTCCACAGGGATTTTATGAATTTCCTAATCGCTCTAACGAGTTAATTCCGATGGGAGCCGGATTGATTTAATCTAAAAACTAAATTAATCTAGATCTAAGTCTTGCTAGGGTTAGGTATAGGTTAAGTTTGGAAAGTCTACAAATCACACCGCTTTCTATACCTATATGAAGAACTATTAGGAGTTATGGTAATTGCTAATAAAAGGGATTAAAACCATCGGGAAGATGTTTCTTCCTCTAGCTTCTTGTCCTTCCTTTATCAATCCTTACCCTAACCTCCATGGAAAACAATCACAACCGGGCCTTTATACTACGATATCACCGCTATCTCGTTGGATAGGGTGCCGTAGGGAGCGGTATGTGCATGTATGCATAAAGTCCTATGAAAATATATGACGGGCAAGAAAGGGTATGAGAGATCTTCATCTCTCAAACCTTCCCCAAAACTAACCCTAACAAGCGAGGAGACTACTCACTCATTAGGGAATTGAAGAACATTTATCTAAGGCAGAGAATAAAAGATCTAACTATCTAACTAGGGCAAGGAATTAAATTTAACTAGGGCAGGAATAGAAATTTAACCTAGGGCAGAAAATAAAGAACTTACAAATTGATGCTCTCCAAAGAAATCTGAATTTTATTAATGAAGGGAGGTATGAACTAATACAATGATTTGGGCTTCTATTTATAGGACATAGAAAACCCTAGGTTTACAATTGCCGCACATCTGCATTTACCAAAATACCCCTAGGAAGACTAGACAGTGCCGCATTAAATTATGGTAAAAATTGTATCTCTAACTGCTCAACCCCGCCGCAGAACCGCGGCCGCAGCCAGGGTTTGGCCGCGGTTCCGCGGCCCAATGGTGGTGTTGGCTGCTGTAATTTTTTCTGCTGGCTTCGGTTTACTTGTACTTCCTACTTCTCTAGTACTTTTCTCAAATGGGCTTCTAGGTTTCTTCCAGATCTCCACAGTGAACAATTGCAGTGGACTTTCACCGTTGCTTCGAAATCTTGGACCTTGCGCTGCCTTTGTACTTTGTAAACTGATCTTTGTGTAGGCTTGATCAAGATCCTTCTATTTATTGGTCAAAGTCTTACTTTTACGTCGTCTTTTTTCTTTTTCACTGTTTTTGCTCCTAGAACCTCTAACATGTACTATGTAGCAGACATGGGTCAAAAGCACCTGTTTATTTGTAAAATACATAAGAATGGGGAATATAATAATGCAATATTATGATATGAACAGGTACAGTCCCGAATCACATGGAGGCAATGAGCGATAGGAGGGGATTCGTCTCTCCCGGTATAGGGAGTTGATGTTGCGCTGTGTTCGGTTGGCTATAACTGGAAATCCCTGGTCAGGGTTGCTGAGATTTACTGGTAAGTGTTATCAGTAGTTTTTCGAACTGTTATGGACCTCATATCGACACGACTTATCAAGCTACCGGAGTCTGACGTTTAGCACCCCTAGGCGAGATATGCGACATATCAGACGAAGAGACCAGACTGTACGGGAGTGTTACTGATTGGATTCTGTAACGTTTTAAAAATAATTAAATAAATAATTAAATGAATAAAAGTGTTTAAGCGAATTTTATGATTTTCGGTAAAGCAAAATGTATTTTTCGTAAAATCAAACCGCAATTGTTTTTCATTATAAATTCAAAAATACCTATTTAAATATGTAATTACTAGTAAATAGTGTTTATTTAGCCACTTATAAATTTTTGGTTTAATAAAATATTTTTCCTAAATTAATTATTTTAAATATTAACATAAGCTTTATTTTTACACTAAATTAGTGTAAATTACAAATTTAAATGGTTTTAATTTGTAAAAATGAACCATGGCATGTTAGAAATTAGTGTGTATCATGCAAAATTTATTTGCAAATTTTTCCTATTTTCTAGAGCTTTCTTGAGTTGCTATAGTAAACAAATAAATAATTAATTAAATAAACCATGAAAAGACCTTTAAGTGATATTTCTCCTCTTGAAACTTCTACACTTTTCCTTAATCATTTCTTTCTCTCCCTCACTCCCTCAAGGCCGGCCACAACCCCCCCATGGCTGCCCCCCCCCCATTTCCCACCTCATTTTTGCACAAAAATCCATCAAAATATATCAAAAATTCAACAAAAAATACACAAAATCCTAATCTCTTCATACCCTTTATTCTCTACCCTTTTTTATATGGATTTTGGAGTGGGAAAGCATGTATTTTGGAGGCTCATTTCTTGTTGGGATTTCATATTTTGGGAGGTATAATTTCTTTCTTTTGATTTATTGTTTTAGATGTTCATTTAAGCTTAATTAGATTTAATGAATTAATTCTATGTTTTTTTTAAAAATGCAAGTTAGGGTTGTAAATTCAAGTTAGGGTTTTTAATAATTAATTAGGGTTATAATAGTTAGTTTAACACTTTTAGAATTGGAAAATATGGCATGGTTGTTAAATTGTAAAATTTTCATTTAAAATTGTTTTAAATAAGGAAATTAGCTAACTAGATTTTTCTAAAATGTGTTTGTGGGTAATATAAAATTCCAATTTAAGTTGCTATCATTAGATGGTAGTTTTAATGAGGATATTAGCACATTAATTGAATGAAAAACTTAGTTTGATCACTGGATTACTTTGATAATTAGAAAAATAGTAATAAAATGCTATTATTTCGTAAACTAGATTTTAGGAATTTCTAAATAAATGTGATTAAAAATATAATTTATGGTTTCATTGAATCATTATCATTATGAATTGTGGTTTAATACATTAATTCATGCAAATCATGTTTTGTGGTGGAATTGTGGTGCTTTGCTTGAAAAATGTTGAAAATTGTTAAATGTTGCAAACTAGAAATTTCAAATTAATATAAATTTGTGTAATAAAAATATAGTAACGGTTTGTATAGTCTAGTTATGCTATATAATGAGTTTTATAACTATTGGTTTCATTTAAATGTCAAGTTTTGATGAAAAACGGTAAATTGGCAATTTCGGTTTTTACGAAATTGGACGGTTTGATGGATTTTAGGGTTTCGATGGATTTAATCTTGTTTTATGGTATAAGTAATGTGTTTTAAAACTACGAGTTATTTGTTAATGTTTATCTCGATCCATCGGAGTTTGTACGCCGATATCGAGCGATATTTGGTTCTTTTTCGTGGACGGGACATAGGCTTTAACCTATGCTGGTTCATTGCGTCGTTTTGACTTTCGTATGTGATTCAGTTTACGATAATATTTATATGTTTGCATTTAGGTACCCTTCAAGTGGACTGCGGGCGATGAAGAGGAGGATGGCGACACCGTCGTCGGCAGACATGGACCAGGTGAGTAGATGCATATCTACGGGGGAAAGTCAGGTGGATGGCGTTTAGCACCACCGCAATGTAGAATAGGAATAGTACTTATTGACATTAGGAAACCAGATGTGACCCTAGTAGGACCCTAGTATTGACCCTAGGCTGGACTAGACTGATTTAGGAAAACCATATCATAGGATGAGTACTTTGGGAAAGGTTCGTAGGTTTCTGATAGAAACACACACGCACACACTAAAACTCGACATGGAGTATACGTATATGTGTATACGTATATAAAACTAGGTATAGGTGTATATATATATACAACACGTATATGGGATTCATTGATGTGATATGATATTTGAGGCATCATGAAACAGTATAACTGGGCTTGATGCCGTGATTCTTGACTATACAGTCGTATTAAAGTGTTAGCGGATCATTAGAGAATGAGATAATGAATATGAATATATAAATTATAAAGAGTGGTGGTGATATTGATGTACATGGGACGCTAGAATAGTACCCGGACTGTAACTTGTGACTGATCACGATATGATATATGTATAACTTGATTACAACATTATATTGGTGTGACCTGATGCCGATATCATATAAGTATGACCTAGTCACAATATGATACATATGACATGATATTTCTGAGGATAAACTAATGGTGCTTATTATGATGGCAATGATATATGATTGATGTAGGCGATTACAGTTTAGCACCTTGATCATGAGATGTGTTTGTGATGACATTATACGAATAATGAGAAACCTAGGAGATACTTGACCCGTACCCCGATATTGGGATGCCTTACGATGGATTTTACCGTACGAGGCATAGATATGATGATTGATCCGCACTCTTGATTCGAGGAAGCCGTACTACGTACGTGACGCTATTGAGGCGGGATCCCCGACTATTAGAGATATTGATTCAGACCTTAGGTAGACTCTAGTTTCTTACTGACTAGTTCTTAGGTTAAGTTCCTTAGGAGGTTAGATGGACACTAGTTTAGGTTCGATTCATATAGTGATAGTTGTTCTCGTATGTCGCAGAGGGGTGGATAATGCACATCTGTCTTGCATTCATACTGTAATCATCATGGTGCATGTTCTTTTATATGTTGCTATAATCAGTATAAACTTTACCTGTTAGGACACCAGCACTATTACCGATGATGCGCATACTCCACGCACACTTATTTGCCGGCTCACACACATCATCATCGGTAATTGCTATGTCACGTACACTTTAGATCATATTGTCTTTTATGGATAGAATCAGTTAACAACTAGACCGCTATAATATTGTGATTATTCTCTGACATTAGTACACACATGATATTTATTGCTTAGACATTCATGCATTCATATTTTCATGTTATCATGCAGTATTATGGGCATATGCCGACACTTATCATATACTTATTCATGATTTTGAGATTTGGATTTCTATGAGATTTCTGGATTTTTGGGGAAAACCACAAAAATATATAAAAACTTCTCTCTCTCTCCTCTTCTCTTTTTAAAATAAGATGCGGTTTTCTCGTGATGTATGTGTCGTCCACCATGAGATTTCATGTTTTCTGTTGGATTTCGAGACCCGATTCGAGGAGTGGATGAACCGTCTCGGGTACATGGTGGGCCCGGTATGGTACCCCGGGGCAAGAAGATCGAGTTGTAGACGATGAGCCTGGCAGGGGAAGGCTACCTACCGGTGATGTCTGGCGCGGCGGATATCCGGAGGATACCGACCGTTGTCGTGAGATTTGATGATATGGGCCGATCCGGACTGACGGAGCCCGAGATATTGAGACTTGAGATTACATGTGTTGTGTCGATGTTTGACACGGATTTCCATGGATTTCATTATTGAGATTTCAGATTCTTATACACATTCTACTATGATAACAGTTAAAGATTTCTTATACATTTATATCTGGATTTCAGGATTTGTTACTTTACATTCATGGTGCATGCATTTCATTCATATGACATAGCATTATATGAGGTACTGACACGACACGGAGTAGTTTCACTTACATGTAGTATTACCCTGCTATTACTAGATGTTCGGGATATGGTAGTTTATTATTATGACCTAGGATAGCGTCGTGCATTCGATTTCTTTTCGTAGATGTCTTCTACTCACGAGTTGGAAACTCACCCCCGTTGTGCCAAATTCTTTACAGGTTCGATGTACAGGTTTCCGTGGTAGCTTGTTGGCACATCTTTTCTTCAGGGTGATTTGTACGGTAGGTTGGTTCACTTGCATCCGAACCACCATTGTACTTTTATTCATTCATTTGTATCTAGTAAGCTCCATCAACCATATTTGTATTACTTGATAAGTTTATTGGACCAGTTGTTTATTTCGACCTTAGAGTCGCGCATGTGTTATTCAGATCTGGTGGTTTTGTTTTCTTTTGAGTTTTGAGCCTCGCCTATTGGCGTTGTATATTATTGTGCTTGCTGTGGTTGTTTCCGCCTGTTGGCGTTGATGCTAGCTCCCGTTTGGGGATGCTTTTTATTGTTTATGTATATTATACTTGTTGTACCCGTTTGGGGGCCAGTTTTTACAGAGGAGACTCTGCCGAAATTTTTGGTAAAATTTGCTGATGATTTTATACTTGTTTTCTTTTACTGCTTCTTCTTCTTTTTATGGTTTAGATTTCTGGGCTTCGGCTTACTTAGGTCACGTGGCGTCTCTAGACGCTTCGTAATCTAAGTGCCGGTCACGTTCCGTACTTTCGGGTCGTGACAGATTCGCAGGAGAATGTACATGCTTGCTTGTTGATCTTCTGATCGCTCAATACCTGGGTAGCTGTTACGTTTAGCTGACCGCTTGCAGCTTGTGGGTGTTTGATATGATCATCACCTACTGCCGGCGTATTGACGATTCTTTAGAGTCCTACACAGAGGTTTCCGGGCTCAGGCAAAACGGAGTAGGAGCACATATGTGATATGTGCGGGACCGAGAACAATATGTGTATGTGATACCGTATTAGATTCTCACGATATATGATATCGGCCGGGTATATGTGATATAGCCGGTCATCGGATCAAGTGTTGATTCGATGAGCTGATACAGATTGTATTAGTCGGTTATTTATGAAATAGTCGGATTATCGGATCAAGTGTTGATTCGATAATTTAATATATAATTATATATTTGATATATTATATTACATTAACTAATATTAGCTCACTTAAAGATTCTTTTTCTCACTTGGATAATACATTGATATATATGTGATATATATTAATTGTATTATTTCATTTTGTTACAATAAATATTGTATATGTGATATATAATATTGTAACATGTTAGGGTTACAAATGCAACATGTTTTGTGGAGTTTAAATATGGTTAGGGTTCGAATTAGGGTTAATCTTGCATGAAGCTTTCAAGAAGCTTCTTGAAGCTTTGACTTTGACTTTGGATATTTTATGTAGATATTTTTTTAACCCAACCCAACCTTTACCATAGTTAATTCTCTTCATGGGTTAAGTCTTCATTCTTAACCCATGGTTACATTTCTAACCTCACACAAGATACATTATTCATCAAAAATTGATTTGCTTCTTCTTCTTCTTCTTCCTTTTTTGATGAAAAGCTTTCTAGCTTTTTGACATGTGATGAAAATGAGTGAGAAATCGAAAACAAATGAGAGCTAAATTCCTACTTCATCATCCCCATCTATTCTTGCCACTTAGATTAGGGTGTTTGCTTTGCTAATACTTGATTAGTGAAGCAAGAGCTTGGGTTTGAGTTTCTTCAAGGTAGATCATCTTCGAAATGGAAGACTTCAAGGAAGCATGCATCATTTGACTTGTGGAGCCTTTATAGGGTTCGAGAGTTCATGGATTGCGACGAAGGGACTACTACTCGGAGCTTATGAAGCGAAGGAACGGACAACAAAGGTTGTAATCCCTTTCTCTTAGAAGTAAAGTTGTTTACTTGCTCATTGTTTCGCCTAATCTCTAGTTTACGGTCTTGGTTAGGGTTTTTGGGCACTTGAAAAATTTGATTTTGGCATGGTTGATGCCTTGTAGAACCTTGTTCTAGTGCCTAGTAACCCTACAATTCTTCTGGGTATTTTTGATACTGCTCAAGTGTTAAGCTTTCTGGGAAATTTTGGGAATTCGTTGATTCGATCGAAATGTTTAACATCGCCTAGCTATCTGTGATTGCGATACAATACTTGGAATCCGCAATATTTGAATTTTATAAATCTAGCAATTTAGTCTCATTTGATCGGCTGCCATAGGATTTTGATGTGATCAAAAGTCCATCGCAGTCATGTAGAGTACGCGGATACTCGCTGGGCAACCTTACTAGATAGCCACGCCCCATAACCCCGACCAAGTGGCTGTAGGAGAACTCCATTTCCAAAAGCATCCGTTCGGGTGCTCACGGCCGCGGTGTTTCGCCTAAGTGCACTTCGTCGACGGTATCAGGGGTGCGGCCGTCTACTAAACTTTCCGACGAGCATTCGATCAGGATGTCGGGAATCTTGTTGAATTTCCCGACTTGTTATTAGAAAGTGTTTTCAATATCGAGACTAAAATGCGGGGTTTATAATTGTTAAGCATAAGATGTCTAAGGAATTCATTTAGTTAGGCAAGAAATCCGAAGTATGTGATATTTTGGGTTTAAGATGTCTAAGGTAGTTGTGGATTCCAAATGTTGTAGTTTTCACTTTCTTTTCTGCGACCGTAAGTGTAATATGTGGAGTATCTCCGGTTTCGTTGCTATATGTCAACGCCAATTGGAATACGCATATTTACTTACGTTGATGACATGTGATGTTATGTGTTGCTGAGATATGTTATATTGGATCGTCGTGTTTGAATAGCCGGGGGTTTTATGTGAGATGAGAGTTTTTATTTTCATTCATGTAAAATTCATTATATGTAATATTCTTTTATTGGGGCACTTCCGGGTTGAGGAAGATGTCACCGTTGATGTATATTATTTACTTTTCTGTATTAGGATAGACCCATGGAGGGAGCACAATTAACAGGGTTCTAGAGTCCAGTGGGAGGCCATCTCGAGGAGCCGAGTCCGGGTCTCCTAACTCTAGAATTGGTAGGGTTGCTTGCTGCTCTCGTAGGGGTCGAGGGATGTGGGTTTGGCTATTCATCATGATCGTAGAATCCGTGTTTTATACATGCTTGATATAAAACACGGAAATCCTAGTTTATCCAATATTTCATATGTTGATTTTTGCTGCGATATTCTGTGATATGATCACTTTATATGATGAGATAGATACTGTATATAATATATATGATATATTATAGACGTTGCTTATGTTTTTCACCCGCGCTAGCCCTGCCCCGCTCTGTCGTTAGTTACCTAACCTAACGATGCATAACGGGACATCGAGGCAAATGTGGATGGCATAAGCATACGTTGTATTTATCTGTGATACTTAGGTAACTTAAATGATGGGACTTCATTATTGAGATTAATGAAAGAAAATAAACCAAAAGATGTTGTAGAATCGAATTTTCAAAAACAGGTAGCTCTAGTTGTTGCTTTGCATAGTGGTATTCCTTGTAGAATATCCAACACCTTATTCGATAAGGAAAGAGCCGAGATCCCTTCACCGGGAGTGATCTCTTTAGCAATAACTGGCAGATGCTAAAACCCTCGGTTTGTCTTTTGATTGCTTCTATAGTTTTTGCTTTGCATAGTGGTATTTGTGAATATCCTGCACCTCATTCGTCAAGGAAAGAGCCGAGATCCCTTCACCGGGAGTGACCTCTTTAGCAAATCTAGTAAACGCCTAAAAAACACTCCATTTAAATCATTTGATTCTACAACGATATCAAGTTCATTACGCAAAAAGTTTTCTTAAAAACCTGTCGTAGCCCTCCGTCATTTCAGATAAGTAGTGGTTAATATTCGTACTGCGTTTGTTGGCCTTTATCAAGGCGTAGTGTGCGGTAGCTGACTAGTGCTTATCTGCTTAAGCATATGATGCGATTGGATTAGGATAGTCGTGCGACCTTGTTGGCATTTGTCAAGGGTCGTGCTGGTGGGTTTAATTCAATCAGGAAATGACGTGTTGAACTTGACTAGCATCCTATTGTTTGTTGGCCTTTGTCAAGGTCATAGGGGAAAAATTATCGGAAATTTCAAGTGTTGAAATTTGCAATGAGATTGCATACCTTCTATGAGATATTTGGATCTCGATACCCACTGCGAGTAAGAGTTACTCCTGGGAGAGTTTTACACATTACAATTAGCCGATCAAGTAGGTGTCTAGAAAGGTGTCAACCGGGTTACGCTCCTTGTAAAACGAGGTTTATTTTAATTAGGTCCGTGCGAAAGCACGGGGAACCTACCTCAAAGTACCGACACTGGCCTGGATGAAAGATTGGCGAACTTGTAGGGTGTAATTAATCCCGGCTAGTCTTTCCTTTTGGGGTTTGAAGGAAGATTTGATAAAAACAGTGGGAGCCATCCTGATTATATAAAATAATAACCAATCTAATCTTGCAAGAGCACACGCTGAGTGTTTTCTTCTCTCTCTCTCCAGGTAGCGACCATCTCACGCCTTAATCAAGATAATAATATGGATGTATTGACCGAACCAGCTTGTTATACTAAGCTGGGGAACGTTGGTCCCGCTCCAACTTATAATTGTTATAAGACCGAGCAGGAAATAGAGGATTACCAGGATTCCCGTGCCGCCCAAACGAAGAAAGTGCATGATGATGCTTCTTTATCGGGTGTGTTCATTACCGAGAACTGTTTTTCAGTATTCTCTACGTCCTTGGTATGAGATACCGGATCAGGATCCCGCATATGTAATAAGTTACATAGGCTACAGATAGGTAGAGAACTAAGAATGGGTGATAAAGTTTCAAGAGTTGGATCGGTGCAATTGTTGCAGCCAAGAAGTTGGCAGTTATCACCCTGTATTACTAAAATACATTGATTCTGAACGAATGTTATTAGATACCGAACCTGTTGTACAACATCATATCAGTCTATTTATTTCGTAAAGAAGAATATAATTTTGTATTGTTGGATAATGTTTTGAACATTTCCTATATCAAGTGTTGATCGGTTCAAGCACGTTATCTAAAGGAATATAGATTCTAAATCAAACCACAGTTCTTAACGTATTGAACACACACAAGACGAAGAATTCAGAAATGAACGAGCCCTTCTTGAGGCATTGTAGACTAGGACATATCAATACGACCCGACTAGCTAAGTTACATTAAGATGCATATTTAAATTAGTTTGAATTTACATCTTGTGAAACTTGCCAGACATGTCACAAAGATAAAATGACCATAGCTCCGTTTACTGAAAACAGAGAAAGAGTTAATGAACTCTTGGGACTCATACATGATGATGTAGGTCCCCTGTCTACATATGCCAGGACTGGTTCTTTGTACTTCATTACATGCACTGATAATCTCTCAAGATTCGCACATGTGATCCTGTTGAAATACAAGTCTGAAGCTTTTGAGAAATTCAAAGAATATAAGTCAGAATTAGAGAACCAAATGGGGTATAAGTATTATGTCCTTTGATGTGATCAGGGAGGAGAATAATTGAGCACGGAGATCCTGGAATATTCTAAAGGAGAATGAGATTCTCTCTCAGCATTACTCCTCCGTATACACAACAGCACAATGGTGTACCGGGGCAGAGCAAACGCACCCTATTAGATATGGTGCGCTCTATGATGAGTACTACTGAGTTGCCTGTTTCCTTTTTTAGGTTATGCACTTGAGAAGCTGCATGCCTATTGAATTGGGTTCCAACCAAATCTGGTGCCTACCACTCCATATGTGATATGGTATGGGAAGAGCCCATGTCTTAAGCAAGTTAAGATTTGGGGTTGTCCAGCCTATGTCTAAAAGCAAAATCCGGAAAAGCTCGAGGCAAGGTTAGTTCTGTGGAAGTTTGTTGGATATCCCAAGCATTCGCAAGGGAACATCTTCTACCGCACCGAGAAATAAAAGGTGTTTTATTTCTCGGCATGCGACCTTTTTTAGAAAAGGAATTTATTTTGGAAGGAAATTTGTGGTCATGAGGTAGAACTGGAAGGAGTTCCAGCTATACAAACTACAGCAGATGATTTGGTAGAACCGGAGGATTCAATAGTTCCCGATGAACCTCAGCCTCTCCGCCGATCTGGTAGGATTCCTCATCCGCTTGAGAAATATTTCGGTTTTCTCAATGACAGTGGGAGCGAGGATTGCATCATGAGATGATGACCCAACTAGTTTCGAGCAGGCCATCAAAAGTGGGGACTCTATAAGAATGGTAGGATGCTATGCGATCTGAGATAGAATCTATGTACACCAACAAAGTATGGACTTTTGTTTCTCTGAAAGGTTAAATCCCCATCAGGAGCAAGTATATCTTGAGAAGATTACGTGGTGTAGATGGAAAAGTTGAGACTTTCAAAGCTAGAGATGTTGTAAGAGGTTCTCGTCATCAACCAGGTGTGGATTATGATGAAACCTTTTCTCCACTAGCTATGCTTAAGTCCATCCGGATCCTACTTGCCATTGCTACATACCATGACTGTGATATATGGCGGTTTGGTGTCATGACTGTTTTTTTAAATACTGATTTAGAAGAGAGCATCTATAAGTACACAGCCAGAGGGTTTCGTAGACAGTGGGAGCAGCGGAAACGTGTGCAAGTTGCTTTATAGGTTAAAGCAGGTATCGCGGAGTTGGAACATCTGTTTTGATGTGGAAGTCAAAGCGTTTGACTTCATCAAAATGGTAGATGGACCTTGTATATACAAAAAGGTAGTAGAGAGTATGGTGATCTTCCTCGTATAGTACGCGGATAACATACTCTTGATAGGGAAGGAGTTTCCTATGCTACACTCGGTCAATCTCCTCTTATCACAAGGATTCTCCATACAGGATCAAGGTGATACCTCCTAAATCCTGGGTTTTACATCTATGAGATAGATCTAAGTGGATGTTAGGATTCTCACTAGATGTAGTGAGATGGTATCAATCGATCCTGGAGAGAATCACTGGATAGCATCCAGGGTGTTAAGGCCGACTGAATGCCAGTCACAGGCGTTGTCTTTACCCTGAGTGGAGGGACAATATGTTGGAAGAGTTCCAAGCTAGATACCGTGGCAAACTAGATGATAAAGGCTGGATACATCGCTATTAAATATGCTACAAAAGAGGCAGTCTGGGTGTATATTAGTTCATGAAATGAACTTCGTTCCTACCATTGTGTGACAATGGAGTTGTGGCTTATGCCTAGGAACCCCCGTCCCATTAGTGACCCAGACATATTCTAAGGAAGTATCACCTGATCATGGAGATGGTTGATCTCTAGGGAGATCGAGGTTAGGAGAGTAGACTCAGAGGACAACACGGCGGATCCACTCACAAAGGCCTTTTCCCAGAGAGAGACTTTTATGGGATAGTTGAGTATGAAATACTACAACCACTGCTATATGATGGCCCTAGTGCAGGTGGGAGATTGTGTCACGACCCAAAATTTTGGACCGTAACCGGCACTTAAACTATGTAACGTCTGCAGGCGTACCAACTTAAGTAAGCCGAAACCTAGAAATCTAAACCACCCAAAACTGGATAAACGGAGAAAAACATAGTTTAAAAACATTCGGAAATTCTTAAGTAAAATAATCTTTAAGTTAGTTTTCGTTCTTAAAAATTTCGGCAATACCTCCTTTGTAAAAACTAGCCCCGAAAACGGGTACAACATAGATAATATATAAAGCATCCCAAACGGGAGCAAATCATGCCCAACGGCGGAGAAAACCACCACAAACATATATACGACGCCGAAGCGAAGAAATATAAAAGAAAACTGCATAAAGAAGTAAAACTTTTCAACAAAACCGGCTTCTACGAGCACGACACCCAAAGTCACCAAAATAATAATACAACACCGAATCCTCCCAACTCGTCTCTAAGTCAAATAAAAGAAGTGGTAGATAGAGAATACTAGATCCAATAAAATGATATACAATGTACAAATGGATAACCGCAAACCCACCAATAAGCAAAAGCCTCACAGCCAACCGTAGCGGTATCCGCAAAAGTAGTGATGATAAGAAGCCCTGCCGCGACTACTCAGAGGGTAAGACCTGCAAAACACTGTGGCACAACGGGGGTGAGTTGCCAACATGTGAATAGTAATTAACATCATACTGTAATAGGAAGTATGCACGAACAGCGATTAATCTATCATAGGTAATCCGATAGCATAAGTATGACAATATGAATATAAAACAATCATGTAAAGGTACATCATCAGGGTACTACAACTACATGAAGCAATGCATATTAAAATAATCCTGAGTGTGGGATGATAAAACCTCATGCAAAAATCATCAGTATGGAAAAACACCAGTGTCCCTCACCGACACATCAAATCCCAAATTCTCAGGCACCGCATCCACAGATCGGCCCTCACATCCTGTAAGTCTCATGGAACCTGAGTGTCAAACATCGACACCCGAAATATCATGAAAACATATACCTGTGTGTCTATATATATATATAAGTATGAGGATATCAACCCCGTATGTCCACCGACGATACGTAGAAATCATGGAAAACCTGAGTGTCTAACACCGACACTCGAAACATCATGAAACCCGTGTCTAGCATCGACACGTAAATCCTCATAACTCAGGCGCTGTCACCACGACTGGCCCTGACGATATGTCATATATCACTCCGGTCGGTATCCCCACTATAACCGTCGAGTCTAAATACAATCACCGGTAGGTACTTGCCCACCTTCCAGGCTCATCGTCTGTACCACAAACATCTTGCCGAGGGGAACCGTACCGGGCCCCACCATGTACCCGCACACGGCCCACTCACTCCTCGTATCGGGTATATATCATAAATCTCATAACCGAGAAATCTCATGGTAGACGCATCAAAATATCATATCATGAGAAACCGGGTTTTTAAACAATACATAGTTTCTTGAAAATACCCCCACGGTTCTCAAATCCATAAATCACATGAAATCCAAATCACAATGCGTAAAATCCATATAAAACTGATATACACAACGTAATACATCAATATGAGCATATAAAGGGAAAACCGCTCTTTAAAATGAATCCAGCTTTAAAATATATCAAGCGGTTCCCAAAATCCTTCGAAAACAAGTGCAACATCATATGAAGTGTACATGTAATTGTAGCAAGGTTTAAGTATCTACATGTAAGCAATTATGTATGATGTATTTCATAAGCACAGTAGTCAACGTTTCAATATCACATGTCAAAACAATACCACTTAAGGTATATACAACTATAGCAAAAATATGTGGGTGTACATGTCAGTATGTAAGCATGATGTACATGTAGCTGTAATCGAGTATGTGGGTGTACAGATCAATATGTATGCATGATGTACAAGTAGTTATACTAAGATTTACGTGAAATGGAATAAGGGTCACTATCTCAACTATCCCTGCACAATGCAATATTACGCATGTATGTGTCCACAGTAATTCATATGCACAATAGAATAAGAGTTACTATCTCAACTATCCCTATCCAGTACCATATCACGTATGTAGGTGGTTTGTGCGTGTCATGGCAATTAGTGACGGTGTGAGTGTAGCATACAAATTAGTGCTCGTGCAACATGAACCGTCAGTAATGTGTTATATCCAAAGGTACAAGTCAAGATACAACAGATACTACTATGCAATGATATTCATATGAAATCAACTAATATGCAATAACATGCAGCTATCATATCATATCATCCCCGATGCATAACGTCATACGGGAGATTTCCCCGTAGATGTTAAATCTACTCACCGATGGTCTCGAGCTATGAAAATCCAACCACCTGCTTCCCCTTATTCACAGTGCCCGAAATCCCCACTTGCGAACCTAAAATTTCACAAACACATCGCATACGCTAAATATCCTACATCGAAGAAAAGACATCGAAACGCAAGTATAACGCCCTGAAATTTGCACTGCGCACTTAGCGCATCTATCGCGCACGACATCGGCCAAAAACCCTAACTAGGTCGCTAAACTACAAAACACCAAGTCTAGACCCCGATCGTCCCGATCACGCAACATAGCACAAACAATTACGAGGAATACAATAGATATAACCTCGCAACGACCAATCGAACCTACGTCAGAAAAACCCCGAAACCTAGTAAGCAACTTATCGCAATATTTCGCACTAGTTTTAAGCTAACGCATATCTAGCGATTACAAACAACTTATTCTAGCTTAACTAAGCTATCTAAACCATTTCTATAATTTTAACACTTGCAAAATAAGTTTTAGCAAAAATATAATAAGCAATATTTCATAATTAAACAAAGTATTCATTAACAATAATTATCACTTTCTACTAGGTTAAGCTTTTCCTAATCACAAATTAACACTTTAATTAATATTCAACACTTAATCAAGCTTTAACCCTAACTTGAATTTCAAAAAAAATTATGAATAATGAATTAAATCAGGAATTAAAAGCTATATTAACCAATTAAATAGCTAAATAAATGATTTAAACATAACAATTAAAGATTTGTGTTAGAAATTATACCTCCTCAAGAACATCAAAATGAAACTAGATCCATCATTTTAGCCTTCAAAAGTAATGTTTTCATGAAGATCAAAGTGAGATTTGTAAAGAAGAATGATGGGTTTTTATTTTCTTAGGAGTTTTGTGCGATTATTTAACGATTTAATGATCTTGGAATTGTATAAAATGGGGCAAAAACAAATTGGGACAGAAGTGGGGAGGGCTCGGCCAAGGAATGAAAAATGGTGGGATTTTTGTGAAAGTGTGGAGTTTTCTAGCTAGAATTTGTAATAAATGCCATTTAATTAATGCCAAATTGCCACATTTTCATCTTTTCTTTTCTTTTTAAATTAAAAACTTTTGCACTCTAAAAAATATCTAGATATTTCGAAAAGAAGCTTCCAAAAATTTCTAGTGACAAGATTCAATTTATTCCCATGATAAGAAATTTCCCGATTTACGTGTACAATTTACCGCTTAAAATAATATTTTATTTGGGAAAAATTCTATCTGAACCAAAACCTCCCATATACCCCCAAAGTTTGCGTACTAGCTTTATTTTAGCTAAACTAGGTGCTGGCAAGTTTATACAGACGTTTGATCGAAATCGGGTTAGAATGGAAAATACCGACTATTTTGCCCTAAAACGGAAAAAAATTCGTATTAAGATTTCTAAAACGTTACAATCTCCCCCCTTATAGAAATTCGGTCCCGAATTAAAATTTAACTACGCGTACCTTCGAAGAGATGAGGGAATTTCTTCCGCATCTCGCTCTCGGCCTCCCAAGTGATCTCTTCACTAGTCGGGCTACGCCAAAGAACCTTCACAGATGGCAAGACCTTTGACCGAAGTTTCTTCACCTGGCGATCCATATAACTACCGGCTGCTCGGTGAACGAAAGATCCCGCTCAAGCTGAACGGTCTCGTGCTGAATTATGTGAGATGGATCATGAAGGTATCTACGAAGTATCCACACATGGAAAACGGGATGAACATCCGGAAAACTAGGCGGGAGCACCAAACGATAAGCAACAGAACCCACTCGCTCAAGGATCTCGAAGGGACCAACAAATCTGGGACTGAGCTTCCCTTTCCTGCCAAATCGCATAATGCCCATCATCGGAGAAATCCTCAGGAATACATGATCCCCCACTGCGAACTCAAGTCTGCGACGACGACGGTCGGCATAAGACTTATGCCTGCACCGGGATGCTCTCATCCTATCCTGAATCAGCTGGATCTTCTCCGTAGTCTCCTGAACTAGCTGGGGTCCCAAAACTCTACTTTCGCTGAGTTCGATCCAACAGACTGGCGATCGACACTTCCTACCATACAAAGCCTCAAAAGGTACCATCTGAATAGTCTCCTGAAAGCTGTTGTTGTAGGAGAACTCAATCAACGGCAAGTGACGATCCCAACTGCCACCAAAATCAAGCACACATGCACGGAGCATATCCTCCAGAGTCTGTATAGTCCGCTCCGACTGGCCATCGGTCTGTGGATGAAAAGCGGTACTAAAACTCAACCGAGTACCCAAAACTTCCTGAAGCTTCTGCCAAAGACGGCTAGTAAACTGGGTGCCTCTGTCAAATACGATGCATGTGGGAACACCGTGCAAACGCACAATCTCATCTATGTACAACCGAGCATACTGAGCATAACCAAAAGTGGTCTTCACTGGAAGGAAGTGAACCGCTTTCGTCAACCGGTCAACAATAACCCAAATAGAGTCATACCCTCGACTGGTCCTGGGTAGACCCATAATAAAGTCCATGGAAATCTGCTCCCATTTCTACTCCAGAACGGGTAAAGGCTGCAACTCTCCAGCCGGTCTTTGATACTCATCCTTGACTTGCTGACAAGTCAGGCACCTCGAAACGAAGTCCGATATATCATGCTTCATCCCTTCCCACCAATAAAAGTCCCTCAAGTCACGGTATATCTTGTTGGAACCTGGATGAACGCTAAAGGCCGACTGATGTGCCTTCTCTAGGATCTCGCGTCTCAACCCATCAGCATCTGGTACACACAAGCGAGTCCCGCATCATAGCACACCCTGGTCATCAATCATGAGCTCCGAAACTGTACCCTTCCGAACAAGATCAAGAATCTCAGACAAACGGGCATCACTGGGTTGCGCCTCATGGATACGATCAAGTAGTAGTGGACGAGCGCGGACATGAGCAAGTTGTCCCCTAGCGGATGTAAACTCGAACTGCACTCTACCATCACACAAGAGCTGCCAATCTGCAGAAGACTAACGCTGAACTGCGCTCAACTGGGATAAGCTACCCCTGGGCCTACGACTCAAAGCATCAGCAACCACATTCGCCTTGCCCGGGAGATAAAGGATCTCACAATCATAATCCTTCACAAGATCCATCCAACGGCGCCGTCGCAGATTCAGATCTTGCTGCTGGAAGATGTACTTCAAGCTCTTGTGATCCGTGAAGATCTGACAAGACTCCCCGTACAAGTAGTGTCTCCAAATCATCAACGCAAAGACCACCGCGGCCATCTCAAGATCGTGAGTGGGGTAATTCTGCTCGTGCTTCTTCAGCTGCCTAGAAGCATAAGCAATCACTCTATCGTGCTGCATCAATACACAACCGAGCCCCACTCGAGAAGCATCACATTAAACAACATAGCCGCCCGATTCAGAAGGCAAAGATAAAATAGGTGTTGTCTTCAACCGAGTCTTCAACTGCTGAAAACTCTGCTCGCATACATCAGTCCAAAGAAAGGGAACTCTCTTCCGAGTCAGTCCAGTCAGTGGTGCAGCGATACTTGAGAAATTCTGCACAAAATGGCGATAATAACCAGCTAAGCCCAAAAAGCTGCGGACCTCAGTCACCGATACAGATCTGGGCCAAAACTGCACAGCCTCGATCTTCCTCGGGTCCACTAGAATACCATCACCAGTCACCACATGACCCAGGAAGTCAACTTTATCAAGCCAAAACGTGCACTTTAAGAATTTAGCATACAGCTGGTGCTCTCTCAATATCTGCAAAGCAATCCTCAAGTGTTGCTCATGCTCCTCACGACTCCTAGAGTAGACCAGTATGTCATCAATAAACACAATAATAAACTTGTCGAAGAACGGCCTGAAAATCTGGTTCATCAGATCCATGAATGCTGCTGGCGCATTGGTGAGTCCGAACGACATCACCAAAAACTCATAATGCCCATAGCACGTACGAAAAGCAGTCTTCGGAATGTCATCATTCCGAACCCACAACTGATAATAACCCGAACGTAAATCAATCTTAGAAAAATGTTTCGCACCCTTGAGATGATCAAATAAATCGTCAACGCGAGGTAAAGGATACCTATTCCGCACCGTAACTCGTTTCAATTGACGATAATCCACACACAGCCTCAATTGCCGTCCTTCTTCTTGACGAACAGAACATGAGCTCCCCACTGCGAAACACTCGGACGCACAAGTCCCCTATCAAGCAATTCTTGCAATTGATCTTTAAGCTCTCTAAGCTCTGCCGGAGCCATCCGATAAGGCGGTATAGAAATAGGCTCCGTGCCTGGAATAAGATCAATGCAGAACTCAATATCGCGCTCTGGCGGCATCCTAGGTAACTCATCTGGAAAAACATCAGGAAACTCTCGCACGGTAGGAACCTGGTCCAACGACCCCACAGTGGCTCCAGTATCATGGATGAAAGCCAAGAATCCCCGTCAACCTCTCCTCAAAAGCCGACTAGCGCAAAGGACCGAAATTAAACTGTGAGGGGCGACACCACAGTCCCCCTGCACAACAAACACTGACTCGCCGGGAAAACAAAACCTAACTGTCTTCTCACGGCAGTCCACGGACGCGTAGCAAGTAGCTAACCAGTCCATGCCCAGCAGAACGTCGAAGTCCAACATCTCAAGAAGGATCAAGTCGACGGACAGATCTTTGTCTCCTATACGGACAGCGTACGACCGGAACACGTGTCGCACAACAAACGACTCTCCAACAGGAGTAGTCACGACAAGCGGCTGATCCTGCAAACACGACTCTCGGCCTAACCTCGTCACGAAGTGCGTAGAAACAAACGAATGCGTAGATCCCGGATCGAAAAGAACATGTGCATCATAAGAACATACTGTAAGTCCAAGTCACGCACCCTACGAACTTGCGGAGAGGCGGAATATATGAAAAACAATTATCAAAACTTCGTAACACGGACTTGAGCGCATGAATCGTTTCTAAATTATTACTAACAAACTACGAGAGGTTTAACTACTCGAATTCAAAGTTATACCTCACGTTACTTGTCCTTCGGGTCTTCATCGCTGTCCTCCACTCCTTGCAGGCTCTTTGGAACGCCGGCACCTCAACGGCCTCCTCGAGTCAAAGACGATCCACCCGAGAGCTCCTACTCCAAGCTTGACCTCTAACTTGAAGTAACTAGGTTGCTCAAAGTGCTAATCTAAGCTACCTAGGGGATATAGAGTTGGATTAGGGATGTATTAGTCTTGCTAACCCTTGATCTCAACACATGAGAGGTTAGGGTTAGGGTTTGAAGAGAGAGAGCTTGAGGAGAGAGAAGGTGAGAATGAGAATCCTTTTGGATAAATGATATCGTTTGTGTATATATGAAACATATCATATATATTAAATGAATAACAAATAATGATATATCATCATGTTTCATTAATACACTTAGTGACTCATCACATGAGTCATATAAATCATAAATGAATCATTAACTCCATGTATGAATCACACCATGACTCATTTATCCAATAAATGCAAATGCCACCTTAGCCTCCAACTCATCATACTTCTAGAAGCTTCCCGACAAATTACGAGAACGTCCCTCCTATCCGTGAAAACACGGAAAAACTTTAGACTGTATAAATCCAAAAATCCGATACTAGAATCTGGCTTAAACCGAAGCCGACTAGTAAAAATTGTCCGAACATCGTACGTGCATAAAAACACGTATGCGTCCGAACCCTGTCGTAAAACCATACGACCTCTATATCGTTTCGCCCGAAGCAGGGAAACTCTCTGTGTGGGACTCTAAAGACTCGACACTACGCTGGCAGTGGGTTTAACCACAGACCGCAAGCGGCACTAGCTGTACGTAACGGTCCCCAGGTAGATGTCGATAAGAAGGCCGATGAGGAAACCCATCCAAACTCCTACTGAGCCTTATGTGACAATCTCCGTACAGTCCGGTCTGTTCGTCTAAGACTGTCGCATATCGGGCCTATGGGGGCGGTAAACGTCAGACCCCTAATAGCGGTATAAGTCGTGTCGGAGTGCAGCCCATTACACCTTAAGAAACTACTGGAAGCCACCAGTAAATCTCACTTGCCCTGGCCAGGGACTTTGCGTAATGGCTCTCCATACACAGCACGATATCAACCCCTAATACAGGGAGAGACGAATCCCGTCTAACCGCCACTACCTCCAAGTGCTTCGGGACTGCACCCGACTACTACCTATTTGCACGAATCCTTTGAGCCGTGGTAGGGTAGTAATCTAAGTACAGTGGGAACACACTCGAGGCGAAGTAGCAGTATCAAGTTGATGGGCTAAGCTGTACTTATGTCACCTGGGAACTGCTATCTGACGATGGGTATAAATCCAACCTGCAGTTCCCGGCGAGTCCTGTCCGGTGTACCCGTAACCTAACGAGCACCTGTATACTATCTCCAGTACGACGTAATGATGGCTGTAGGACAGGCCATCTCCCTAACTGGGATGAGAAGCGTACACACTAGTCTACTCCGGAGTATCGATGCCCAGTCTTGATAATCCTATGACCAGGGACCTGTATAGGATGCTGCTTATAGACTACCCAGCCCCCACTAGTGTGACTACCATCACAACGCTGGTAATCAAGAAAAGGTCCTAAGGGCTCTACTAATATGTATAAGCGATACGTTACAAGAAACATATGCACATATTAAAGTAGATATAAACCAAGTAGCATACTACAATTTTTAGCAAGACTGTCAATATAACTGTGAATATCCCTAGCTTCCATTAAGTAATATACAAGCTAGTATGATACAATAATGGCCTCTAGGTCATAAACACTAACAATCTCCTACTTGCTCTAGGGCCATGTACTGGCATATCGCAGACCAATGATCTCGAATAGCCTCTCGAACTGCGTCTGAGGAATGGCTTTTGTGAATGGATCAGCAACGTTATTCTCCGTCTCTACTCTCTTTACCTCGATCTCCCGGCGATCTACGATCTCCCTGATCAGGTGATACCGCCTTAAGATGTTTCTGGACTTCTGATGGGACCTGGGTTCCTTTGCTAAAGCCATAGCGTCATTGTTGTCGCAATACAGAGGTGTTGGACCAACACTGGTAGGTACCACCTGAAGTTCTGTAAGGAACTTCTTCATCCAGACAGCTTCTTTTGCGGCATCGCAAGCAGCTATGTACTCCGCTTCCATCGTTGAGTCAGCAACGGTCTCCTGCTTGGAACTCTTCCAACAGACCGCCCCTCCATTGAGGGTAAAGACATAACCCGACATGAACTTGGAGTCATCCTTGTCACTCTGGAAGCTGGAGTCGGCAAAGGCCTCGATCTGGAGATCTTTTCCGCCATACACCAAGAACATCTCCTTAGTCCTCCTCAGGTACTTAAAAATGTTCTTTACTGCTATCCAGTGCTTCTCCCCTGGGTTTGCCTGATACCGGCTTACAACGCTCAATGCGTATGCTACATCTGGTCTGGTACATAACAACGCATACATTATAGAGCCTACCGTAGAAGCGTAGGGTATAATTGACACGCGATCCCTTTCCAAATCAGTCTTGGGAGGCATCTCTTTGGAGTGGGAGATTCCGTGACAAGCCGGTAGGTTACCGCACTTAGAATCTTCCATACTGAATCTTTTTAATATGGTGTCTATGTACCTGGACTACGAAAGTCCAAACATCCTCTTTGATCTATCACGATAGATCTGGATCCCCAGAATGTAGTTGGCATCACCCAGGTCCTTCATGGAGAACTTCTGTGACAAGAATCTTTTGACTGACTGTAGCATAGGAATATCATTTCCTATTAGGAGAATGTCATCCACGTACAAGACGAGGAATACTACAGCTCTCCCTACAATCTTTCTGTATATGCATGGTTCATCTGGATTTTTGATAAAGTCGAATTCTTTGACAGCATCATCAAAACAGATGTCCCAACTCCGCGATGCTTGCTTTAGTCTATAAATGGACTTAAGCAACTTGCATACTTTACCGCTGCTCCCACTCTGAATGAATCCTTCTGGCTGATCCATATAGACACACTCTTCCAAATTACCATTTAGAAAGGCCGTCTTTACGTCCATCTGCCAGATCTCATAATTGTGGAAGGCAGCAATAGCAAGAATGAACCGAATGGACTTGAGCATAGCCACTGGAGAAAAAGTTTCGTCATAGTCCAAACCAGATCTTTGACGAAAACCTTTTGTAACAAGTCTAGCTTTATAGGTTTCAACCTGTCCATCTACACCAATCTTCTTTCTGAAGATCCATTTGCATCCTACGGGTTTTACCCCATCTGGAGCAATGTCCAAAGTCCATACTTTGTTAGTGTACATGGACTCCATTTCGGTCCGCATTGCATCCAGCCATTTTACTGAGTCGCCGCTCTGAATGGCTTGCTGGAAGCTAGTAGGGTCTTCATTATCAATGATGCAATCTTCTCGATCCCCGTCTATGAGAAAACTGTAGTATCTCTCGGGCGGATGAGACTGCCTACTACTTCTACGGATAGGCGCTGGTATGTCCCTTTCTTCTGAAACTTCTGGTTCTACCATACTTTCAGTAACAGCTTGTGGTTCTGGAATTTCTTCCAGTTCTACTGCGCTCCCACTCTTCTGATTTTCTAAAAATTCAGTTTCTAAGAAGTGGGCATGACGAGAAACAAAAACCTTTTGTTCCTCTGCGTAATAAAAACAATATCCCATGGAGTTCTTTGGATATCCCACAAACTTACACTCTACTGAACGTACCTCGAGCTTGTCCGGATGCTGCTTTTTTACAAAAGCTGGACATCCCCATATCTTCAGATACTGAAGATAGGGTTTCTTCCCACTCCACATCTGATATGGTGCGGTAGGCACAGTTTTGGTTGGAACCTTGTTCAAAAGATATGCAGCTGATTCTAGTGCATAACCCCAGAAAGATCGCGGTAACTCAGCCTTACTCATCATGTAACGAACCATATCTAATAGGGTTCGATTCCCCCTTTCCGATACACCGTTGTGTTGTGGTGTGTATGGAGGAGTAAGCTAAAAGAGAATTCCATTCTCTTTTAAGTAACCAAGGAACTCGGCACTTAAGTATTCACCACCTCGATCAGATCTCAGTGTCTTGATACTTTTGCCTGTTTGGTTTTCCACTTCATTCTTGTATTCCTGGAATTTCTCAAAGGCCTCGGATTTATGCTTCATCAAGAAGATATGTCCATACCTAGAGAAATCATCCGTAAAAGTAATGAAGTAGGAATAACCACCTCGCGCATGTGTAGACATTGGACCGCATACGTCACTGTGTATGAGCCCTAAGAGCTCGTTCACTCTTACTCCGTGTCCAGTAAACGGAGTCTTTGTCATCTTTCCCATGAGACAAGATTCATAAGTAGTATAAGATTGATATTCGAACGGATTCAAATATCCTTTTCTATGTAAGTTAGTTAATCGTGTTTCATTGATATGACCTAGTCTACAATGCCATAAGAAAGCCTGATTTATTTCTGGAGACTTTCTTTTAAGTGTGTTCTGGACATTGAAAACCTGAGCTTGACTCAATACGTATATACCGCTATCTAATGTACCAGACCCAATCAGAACTTGATTTAGGTGAATGTGAACTACATCGCTTACGAATGTAAAATCATATCCCTCTCTTGAAAGTGAGGATACTGATATGATATTACAAGTCAAACTAGGTACATACAAACAGTTACGTAGAATCAATATCTGCCCACTTGTCAAACCTAGGCGATATTCTCCCACGGATTCAGTGTTCACACTCATTCCGTTTGCAACTTTGAGAGACAAATCACCTACCTTTATAACACTACGGTTTCTCAAAGCATGTAATGAATTACAGATATGAGATCCTGCTCCGATATCTAGTACCCAGGAAGTAGAGTTAATTGACAAGCAGTTCTCAATTACAAACACACTTGAGGCCGAAGCCACAACATGCTTCGTATCCTGGCTACTGGCTTCCAAAGCCCTGCAATCCTTCTGCCAATGCCCAATCCCATAACAATAAGAACATCCCTCCTTACCTACACCAAGTCCTGAAACTTTTTCTCTTCCCTTTCCTCCTACTTTACTGACACCGTATATCGGCTTTGTAGAGGTCTTCTTCTTTTCACCCTTTGCTTTTGCCCTGGATGTAGAAGAAGAAGGTCCCCCATTAAGCAGAGCTTGTGTCTTCCTGGTTTCTTTCAGGGTCGAAGTAGAGGGTAGGGACTGTGGAAATAAGTCAGCATATGACCTATTTTCCAACGTGGTCTCCAGGTCCTTGAGCTCATCAATATAGCTAGTCATCGTAAGGACGTTGTCCCCTACAGATGACCCGACAGCCAACCTCGCTTGAATTAATTCGTTCGAGGTCTCATATCTTGCGATATGAGATTGCTCTCCATATAAATCTTTGTTATGGAGAAAGATGAAAACTGAGTCCATCTTCTCTTGCTGCTTCTGGTATACACCATCAACTGAAGCCAACACGAGGCACTTGGCTTTCGCTTTATCCTTTTCCCTTGTCTGACAGATATCCATATCCGCGACGGTGGAAACTGGACCTGGGACGGCGGGATCTCGACTAGTAATAGGTTGGTCCAGCTTGTCATAGGCAATGGACATCTGGACAAACCTTTGCCAGTCATATAAGTCAGATTTAGTCAAATTGTTATCTAGATGTAACCTAGTCATGGTCACAAGGTCGCTGCAATGAGAGAGAGAGAAGAAAACACTTTAGCATGATGCTCTTGCAAGTTTCAATTAGTTTTTAGTTTATCTAAACTGGATGGCTCCCACTGTTTCTCGAATCCTTCCTCAAACCATAAAAGAAGAATTAGCCAGGACTATTCTCACCGTACAATACTTGCTTAACCGTTCAGCCAGGCCAGTGTCGATACTTCGAGGGAGGTTTTCCAACGCTTTCGTGAAGTTCCTTAATTAAAGAACCTCTTTTCTCTGGGGGCGTAGCCCCGCTGACACCTTTCTCGACACCTACTTGGTTTATAGCATTAATCGTTAAGTGACGAATCTCCTGATAAGTAGCATATACTCACAGTAGGATTGGGATCCAAATATCATCGTATGATAATGTTGAAGGAATCCGACCAACATTCATCAAACTCCAAATAGTATGCAACACTAGCAAGTTTCAGTTTCTTTAGAAATGGATTTTTGCCCCATGTTCTTATGACCTTGACGAAAGCCAACAAATCATAAGTCACATATCAAGTTCTGTCCATCATTATCTTGTTAATTTGAACCCACCCGTACATACCCTTGACGAAAGCCAACAAGGTAATACGACTGTCCCAAACCAACTCATCTATCTATGCAATAAATGAATACCCCAGCAGCTACCAAACACTATGCCTTGACGAAAGCCAACAAACATAGCTTGAATATGTTGGATATATATGCCCTAGAGGCTTACATTGTATAGGATGCTTGGGATATGTATGTACATGACAGTCTTGCTTGATATAATAGTACGCTATTTGGTTTGACTTTGTCTTAACGTATGATATATTTTACTTGGTATTTATATATATATATATATATATATATATATATATATATGTTGATAAAGCCCATAGGGTGTTTGTCTGACTACCGGCGTTGTGATGGCAGTCATACTAGTGGGAGATGGATAGTCAATAGGCACACCTTTAGATGTCCCTGGTCGCAGGAGTATCGAGATTAGGCATCGATACTCCGGAGTAGACTAGTGTATACATATCTAGACCCTGACGAGGGGCGATGGATTGGTCCCACAACCATTGGTGGTGTTCACCTAAGATTGTATACAGATGCTCACTGGGTGTGAGTACACTGGACAGGACTCGCCGAGAACTGACTGGATGGTATTATACCTAACGTCAGATAGCAGTTCTCAGGTGACATGTGTGCAGATAGTCCGTTGACTTAAGGTCATCATTTGTCTCGTGTGAGTTCCCACTGTGCTTTGATTATTACCCTACCACGGCTCAAAGGAGTCGTGCAAACAGGTTTCAGTTGGGCACAGTCCCGAGCCACGTGGAGGCAGTGAGCGACTGTTAGGGATTCGTCTCTCCCGGTATAGGGAGTTGATATCGCACTGTGGTCGGTTGGTCATTACCATAAGTCCCTGGTCAGGGCTGATTGAGAATTACTGATGGAATGATCAGTAGATTCTCGGGTGGTCTTGAACCATACCGACACGACTTGTACGGTTATTAGGGGTCTGACGTCCACCACCTCCCTAGACCATACATGCGATACTCTTAGACGAACAGACCGGACTGCGCGGATATTGTCACAGACAGGCTCAGTAGGATTTCAGATGGGTTACCTCATCAAGCTTTCTTATCGACAACTACCTGGGGACCGTTACGTACAGCTAGTGCCGCTTGCGGTCTGTGGTTAAACCCACTGCCAGCGTAGTTGTTGAGTCTTTAGAGTCCCACATAGAGATTTTCCAAACCCAGGAGAAAAGATATAGAGGTCGTATGGTTTTACGACAAAGATTCGAACGCATACGTGTTTGAACGCACGTACGACATTCGGACAGTTTTTACTAGCCGGCTTTGGTTTAAGCCAGATTCTAGTATCAGGTTATTGGATTTATACAGTCTAAAGTTTTTCCGTGTTTTCACGGATGAGAGGGGCGTTCTCGTAATTTTCCGAGAAGCTTCTAGAAGGATGTGACATGGAGGGAGAGGTGGCATTGTCATTTAATGAATTAGTGACTCATTGTGAGTGATTCATCATGTCATTAATGCATTATTAAATGCTTAATGACTCACATAATGAATCACCCACTTGCATTAATGAAACATGATGAATAGATCATATTATTCATTTCTTTTTAATTCATTATGTTTCATATATCTAGTGAGAAGCTTTTTCATTTACATTATTATTATCATTATCATCTTCTCACTCTCTCTCTTCAAGTTCTCTCTCCTTCACCAAACCTAATCCTACCCTCATGAGTTAAGAACAAGGATTAGGAAAGACTAATCATTCCATAACCTATCTCTACATCACCTTAGCTACTCTATTTAGCAACTAGAGAAACTAAGTAACCTCAAGTTTAGAGGTTATAGCTTGGATTAGGGTTCTCGGGTGGATCGTCTATCACGGAAGAAAGCCGAAGAGGACGTGGAGATCCAAAGAGGCCGTAGATAACATTAAGACGAAGGACTAGAACCGTTTGGTATAATCTCTTAACATAGTAGTTTAGAACTCTATAGCTTTTGTTAAAACTTGTTTAGCAAACGATTCATACGGTTATTCGATGTTTAATCATAGAACAAGATTGTTATTCATATTTCCGCCTCCCCACAAGTATTGGGTTGTTGAACATCGACTTACAGTGGTATCAGAGCCTAGCTAAACAGTATTTAACACACTTGCAAATTTGTATGAATTTCGAACGGAAAAACAAACCGGAAAAACCCCGATATCATGTACTTTCTGTCGAATTTTAAATGAGGTCCAAAAATTTTTCAGGGACCCTCAGAATGACCTAAATGAATGTATTAGAACACCCAAGAAAATTGGGCTCATGAATCGGCCATAGCGCCGCGGAACCGCGGCCGATCCTGCCGATCCTACCGATCCGCCGTGATTCCGCCGCGCTTTGGACGATTCATCATCCCAAGTTTCTTGTGTTGTTTCTCTGTGATATTTGGTGTTTTCTGGTAATTTTTATTTTTGCTCAGGTTTCAGATTTACAGAGAAGTATTGGAGCAAAATTAAATGTGTTTAATCGATCGAAATTATACGGTATTTGCTGGTTTGATTATATCTGTGAAATGTTTTATGTGTTCGTAAACCTCCCTTAACTGCTAGTATGTCGGTTGGCAGGGGGTTGCACATATCTGTGATGTTATATATAACTGTTTGTATATATAAACTGTATTGGACTGTTGTGGTGATTAGCCGGGTTTTTGTGATGGGTTATTGTATTAATTCATTTGATGTAAATGTAATAAGTTGTAATATTATTTTGCGGGGCACATCCAGGTTGCGGTTGTAGCCACCGTTGTATTATTTCTTTTTACTGTTTTTGCTCCTAGGATAGACCCAAGGTGGGGTGCACAAACTACCGGGTATTTTGAAGTGTTGGGGCAGACCGCTTCACTTCTAGTACTTGGCGGGTAGTTTGCCATACCCGTAGGGGTCTGGGGGTGGGAAAATGGCTATTCATCACAACTGTGTAATCCGTCTTTCATTGCAGGCTCAAAAGAAATGCGGATTGCTTGCAAATCCAATATTGTTTATCTGTGATCTGGAATGCCTATTATTGCGTCTGACGAATGTACAATATCTATATATGATAGCTATTTAGATGTCGCTTATGTTTTACACCCGCGCTAGCCCAGCCCCGCTCTGTCGTTAGTAAAGTAACCTAACGGGTGATGACGGGACCCCGTGGCGAATGCGGATGGCATAAGAGGACGTTGTATTTTCGTTGTTATCTGTAATGATAGGTTAAAGATGGGACGCATTATTATTAATGCAAAGAAAATAAAACCTAAACTGAATCGTTGGAACAATTTCTAAAAACCACTCGGTTTTCTTGAAAAAGCAAATTTTAAATGCGGAGCTTAAACCACTCCTTTTAATAAAAGCTATCTTAGTTCCTTCGATCAAATCAAGTTCACTACGTTAACGGTTTTTTGCCAAAAACCAGCCGTAACCCTCCGTCGTTTCAAATAGACAGCACATCGTATTCATGCTATGCTTGTTGGCCTACGTCAAGGTATAATGAATGGTAGCAGTGTGTGTGCCTATTTGTTGCATAGATAGATGCATTAGTTTAATACAGACGTACACCTTGTTGGCCTACGTCAAGGGCTTGTACGATGTATTTAAATTAATCAGGACAACGACAGGTAGAACTTGACTTGCGTCTTATGACTTGTTGGCCTACGTCAAGGTCTATAAGAGCTTGGGGTAAAAATCACATCGGGAGTTTCAAACATAAAGGAAACTTGCAGATTTAGCTTACCTTCTGGAGTGTGGTGACTAGAGTGGCTTCCATCTAGGGCATCATGCAATGATAGTTGGATCCCGATCCCACTGATGAGTAGGATTACTCTCGGGAATTTCTCCCACTTAACAATCAATGCTATAAACCAAGTAGGTGCCTAGAAAGGTGTTAGAGGGGCTACGCCTCCGGGGAAAAGAGGTTCTTTAATTAAGGAACTTCGCGAAAGTGTTGGAAAACCTCCCTCGAAGTACCAACACCAGCCTGGCTGAAAGGTTAAGCAAGAATTGTAACGTGTGATTAAATCCTGACTAGTTCTTCTTTTAGGTTTTGAAGAAGGATTTGAGGAAACAGTGGGAGCTATCCTGTTTAGATAAAATAATAACCAATCTAAACTTTCAAGAGCATATGCTGAGTGTTTTCTTTTCTCTCTCTCTGGCAGCTACCATGACTGGACTAAAACTATTACTTGAAAAGAATATACTGACCGGGCAGAACTATAAAGATTGGCTAAGGAACGTCAATATTGCGCTGACTTATGACAAAGCTGCATATGTTACCACCGCTGTTTCTCCCCTTATCCCAGGACCAGATTCCTCAATTGCGGACAAGGAAGTTCGTAAAACCTGGGATCTAGAATGTGAGCGAGCTAAGTGTATCGTGCTGGCATCCATGAATAATGAACTCCAGAAACAGCACGAGAGTATGGATATTGTATCCATATTCCTCCATTGCAAGGAATTGTATGGTGAACACTCCCGTATCGCGAGGTACGAAACCTCAAGGAAACTCTTCCAGATGAGGTTAGCTCCAGGATCGCCTGTTGGAGAGCACGTCCTCAAAATGATCACCCTCATTGAGGAACTCACAAACCTGGGATGCGTGCTAGAGGATGATTTGTATATCGACTTGATTTTGCAGTCCCTTCCCCATACCTTCTCTCAGTTCGTGCTGAACTTCAACATGCACGAAATGGAAGCGGATCTTCCAAAGCTCCTCAATATGTTGAGGGTAGCAGAGACCTCCTTGAAAAAGGAGAAGACCCCCGTTCTGTATGTTGGCCAATCATCTTCTTCTAAATCTAAAGCGAAAGCTAAAGGGAAGAAGAAGATGAAAGCCACCAAACCGAAGGGTGGGGTCAAGAAGGTGCAGGGAACGAACAAGGCAGGAAGGGTGAAGGCAGAAAAGAACGAGTGCTTCTATTGTCACAAGCAAGGGCACTGGAAGAAGGACTGTATGGCCTTTAAAGCCAAGGACATGAAGCAAGCTGTTGCTTCTGCTTCAGGTGTATTCGTAATCGAAAATTGTCTTTCAGTAAACTCTACTTCATGGGTACTTGATACCGGTTCTGGTTCTCACATCTGTAATTCTTTGCAGGATCTGAACAATAGTAGAGTATTGGGGGCAGGTGATATGACTCTCCGGATGGGCAATGGAATGCATGTAGATGCAGTTGCAATAGGAGAATATCACCTAGGGTTGAATAGTGGACACATTTTGGTATTGTACAGCTGTATTTGTATTCCCAGTATGTTGTGTAATATTATATCAGTATCTTTGTTGTCTAATAAAGGATATAATTTTATGCTTGAAAGAAATGTCATGAACATTCTCCTAAATCAAGAACTGATTGGGTTTGGCACACTGGAAAACGGCATATACATACTTAATCAACCTCAAATTTTCAATATTCAAAACACGCGTAAAATAAAGGCTCCAGATTCGAATCAAGCCTTCCTATGGCATTGTAGACTTGGTCATATAAATGAAACAAGGTTGACTAAGTTACATAAAGATGGATATCTAGATCCGTTTGAATATTTATCATATGCAACTTGTCAATCATGTATCAAAGGAAAAATGACCAAATCTCCGTTCACCGGACACAGAGAAAGAGCCACTGAACTCTTGGGACTAGTACACAGTGATGTATGTGGTCCGATGTCTACGCATGCACGAAGCGGTCACTCTTACTTCATAACTTTTACTGATGACTTCTCTAGGTATGGACATATATTCTTAATGAAACATAAATCCGAGGCCTTTGAGAAGTTTAAGGAGTATAAAAATGAAGTAGAGAAACAGACTGGTAAAAGCATCAAGACACTTCGATCTGATCGAGGTGGAGAATACTTAAGTACCAGTTTTCTTGAATACTTAAAAGAGAATGGAATTCTCTCTCAGCTTACTCCGCCTTATACACCTCAGCATAATGGTGTATCAGAAAGGAGGAATCGCACGCTATTAGATATGGTGCGTTCAATGATGAGTAGTGCTGAGTTGCCACTTTCCTTCTGGGGATTTGCTCTAGAATCAGCCGCATACCTATTGAATAGAGTTCCAACTAAGTCTGTACCTACCACTCCATATAAAATGTGGTGTGGGAAAAGACCATATCTCAAGTATATCAAGATATGAGGGTGTCCGGTATATGTTAAAAAGCATAATCCGGACAAGCTCGAAGCACGATCGGTTTTATGCAAGTTTGTAGGATACCCCAAGCATTCAAAGGAGTACATGGTCTACCACACTGAAGAACAAAAGGTGTTTGTCGCTCATCACATTGTCTTCTTAGAAAGCGAATTTCTTGCAAAAGAAATAAGTGGGAGTGCGGTAGAACTGGAAGAAATTCCAGAACCTCAAACTGCAACCGAGAACTTAGAAGAATCTCAGATTTCAATAGAACATGACGAACCAACGCCACTCCGCAGATCTAGTAGGCTTTCTCATCCTCCTGAAAGATACTATGGTTTTCTTCTTGAAGGGGATCGAGAGGATTGCATCATCGATGATGATGAGCCTACTAGTTTTCAGCAGGCTATCACGAGTAGCGACTCAGTGAAGTGGCTGGATGCTATGAGATCCGAAATGGAATCCATGTACACCAATAAAGTATGGACTTTAGAAGTTGCTCCTCCTGGGGTAAAACCAGTTGGGTGCAAATGGATCTTCAAAAAGAAGATTGGTACATTTGGACAAGTGGAAACCTACAAAGCTAGACTAGCAGCAAAAGGTTTTCGTCAAAGACCAGGATTGGACTATGATGAAACTTTTTCACCAGTAGCTATGCTTAAATCCATTCGGATCATGCTTGCCATTGCTGCCTTCCATGACTATGAAATCTGGCAAATGGATGTAAAAACAGCTTTTCTAAATGGACATCTAGAAGAGAGTGTTTACATGGATCAACCAGAAGGTTTCTTAGACAGTGGGAGCAGCGGAAGAGTGTGCAAATTGCTTAAATCCATTTATGGGTTAAAGCAAGCATCGTGGAGTTGGAACATCTGCTTTGATGAAACAGTCAAGGAATTTGACTTTATCAAAAATATAGATGAACCATGTATTTATAGGAAGATTGTAGAAGGAGCAGTAGTCTTCCTCGTTTTGTACGTCGATGACATACTACTGATAGGGAATGATATCCCTATACTACAATCAGTAAAGCTCTTCTTGTCACAGAAATTCTCCATGAAAGACTTGGGAGATGCATCATACATTCTGGGCATTAAGATCTATCGAGATAGATCTAATAGAATATTGGGACTTTCACAGTCCAGGTATATAGACACTATACTAAAGAGATTTAGTATGGAAGATTCCAAGCGCGGCAATATGCCCGCTTGTCATGGAATCACCCTCTCTAAGGAGATGTCTCCAAAGACTGATGAAGAGAGGGCTCGCATGGGCATTATACCCTACGCTTCGGCGATAGGATCAATAATGTATGCGATGTTATGTACCAGACCGGATGTAGCTTACGCACTTAGTGTGGTAAGCAGGTATCAGTCTGACCCAGGTGAGAAACATTGGAGAGCGGTGAAGAACATCCTCAAGTACCTAAGAAGGACTAAGGAGATGTTCTTGATTTACGGTAATGGGGACCTCCAGGTAGAGGCTTTTACCGACTCCGGCTTCCAAAGTGACAAGGATGATTCTAAATCCATTTCGGGTTTTGTGTTTACCCTCAATAGAGGGGCGGTATGTTGGAAGAGTTCCAAAGAAGATACCGTCGCAGACTCAACTATGGAGGCTGAGTATATAGCTGCTAGTGAAGCCGCAAAAGAGGCTGTCTGGATGAGGAAGTTCATTTCTGAACTTCAGGTGGTTCCGTCCATTGCCAATCCAATACCTTTGTATTGCGATAGCAATGGCGCTGTAGCTTTAGCGAAGGAACCAAGGTCTCATCAGAAATCCAGGCATATCTTAAGGCGGTTTCACCTGATCAGGGAGATCGTGGATCGTCGGGAGATCGAGATACGGAGAGTGGACACAAAAGACAACACGACAGATCCATTCACCAAGGCCATTCCTCAAGTACAGTTCGAGAGGTTATTTGAGATGTTGGGCATGCGGTATGCCAGCAACTGGATCTGGTAGAGACAGTGGGTACTCATTGCAGCAATTATAGGCCTTAGTGTAAGTGGGAGATTGTTGGATATATATGCCCTAGAGGCCTACATTGTATTGGATGCTTAGGATATGTATGTACATGACAGTCTTGCTTGATATGATAGTACGCTATTTGGTTTGACTTTGTCTTAACGTATGATATATTTTACTTGGTATTTATATATATATATGTTGATAAAGCCCATAGGGTGTTTGTCTGACTACCGGCGTTGTAATGGCAGTCATACTAGTGGGAGCTGGATAGTCAATAGGCACACCTTTAGATGTCCCTGATCACAGGAGTATCGAGATTGGGCATCGATACTCCGGAGTAGACTAGTGTATACATATCTAGACCCTGACGAGGGGCGATGGATTGGTCCCACAACCATTGGTGGTGTTCACCTAAGATTGTATACAGATGCTCATTGGGTGTGAGTACACCGGACAGGACTCACCGAGAACTGACTGGATGGTATTATACCTAACGTCAGACAGCAGTTCTCAGGTGACATGTGTGCAGATAGTCCGTTGACTTAAGGTCATCATTTGTCTCGTGTGAGTTCCCAATGTGCTTTGATTATTACCCTACCACGGCTCAAAGGAGTCGTGCAAACAGGTTTCAGTTGGGCACAGTCCCGAGCCACGTGGAGGCAGTGAGCGACTGTTAGGGATTCGTCTCTCTCGGTATAGGGAGTTGATATCGCACTGTGGTCGGTTGGTCATTACCATAAGTCCCTGGCCAGGGCTGATTGAGAATTACTGATGGAATGATTAGTAGATTCTCGGGTGGTCTTGAACCATACCGACACGACTTGTACGGTTATTAGGGGTCTGACGTCAACCACCTCCCTAGACCATACATGCGATACTCTTAGACGAACAGACCGGACTGCGCGGATATTGTCACAGACAGGCTCAGTAGGATTTCAGATGGGTTACCTCATCAAGCTTTCTTATCGACAACTACCTGGGGACCGTTACGTACAGCTAGTGCCGCTTGCGGTCTGTGGTTAAACCCACTGCCAACGTAGTAGTTGAGTCTTTAGAGTCCCACATAGAGATTTCCCAAACCCAGGCGAAAAGATATAGAGGTCTTATGGTTTTACGACAAAGGTTCGGACGCATACTTGTTTGAACGCACGTACAACATTCGGACAGTTTTTACTAGCCGGCTTTGGTTTAAGCCAGATTCTAGTATCAGGTTATTGGATTTATACAGTCTAAAGTTTTTCCGTGTTTTCACGGATGAGAGGGGCGTTCTCGTAATTTTTCGAGAAGCTTCTAGAAGGATGTGACATGGAGGGAGAGGTGGCATTTTCATTTAATGAATTAGTGACTCATTGTGAGTGATTCATCATGTCATTAATGCATTATTAAATGCTTAATGACTCACATAATGAATCACCCACTTGCATTAATGAAACATGATGAATAATCTCATATTATTCATTTCTTTTTAATTCATTATGTTTCATATATATAGTGAGAAGCTTTTTCATTTATATTATTATTATCATTATCATGTTCTCACTCTCTCCTTCACCAAACCTAATCCTACCCTCATGAGTTGAGAACAAGGATTAGGAAAGACTAATCATTCCATAACCTATCTCTACATCACCTTAGCTACTCTATTTAGCAACTAGAGAAACTAAGTAACCTCAAGTTTAGAGGTTATAGCTTGGATTAGGGTTCTCGGGTGGATCGTCTATCACGGAAGAAAGCCGAAGAGGACGTGGAGATCCAAAGAGGCCGTAGATAACATTAAGACAAAGGACTAGAACCGTTTGGTATAATCTCTTAACATAGTAGTTTAGAACTCTATAGCTTTTGTTAAAACTTGTTTAGCAAACGATTCATACGGTTATTCGATGTTTAATCATAGAACAAGATTGTTATTCATATTTCCGCCTCCCCACAAGTATTGGGGTGTTGAACATCGACTTACAGAATACTACTGACCATCCATAAGAAATGACGGAGGGCTACGACTGGGTTTGGCGAAACCGTGAATGTAGTGAACTTGATATAATCGAAGGAACCTGATAGCTTTTTTTAAAAGGAGTAGTTAAAGCTCCGCAATTAAAAAATTCTGCTCTTTTAAAATAACCGAGTGGTTTCTTTTAAATTTGTTCCAACGACTCAACTTTGGTTTATTTTCTTTGCATTATAATAATGCGCCCCATCAATTATCCTATCATTGCAGAAAACAACGAAAATACAACGTCCTCTTATGCCATCCGCATTCGCCACGGGGTCCCGTCATCACCCGTTAGGTTACTTAACTAACGACAGAGCGGGGGCTCGGCTAGCGCGGGTATAAAACATAAGTGACGTCTAAATAGCTATTATATATAGATATTGTACATTTGTCAGACGCAATAATAGGCATTCCAGATCACGGATGAACATTATTGGATATACTAGCAATCCACGTTTGCTTTGAGCCTGCAACAAAAGACGGATTACACAGTTGTGATGTATAGCTATTACCCCATCCTAGACCCCTACGGGTACGGCAAACTACCCGCAAAGTACCCGAAGTGAAGCGATCTCCCTCAACAACATGAGTAGGCCACTAAACACTTCAGCGTACCCGGTAGTTTGTGTACCCCACCTTGGGTCTATCCTAGGAGCAAAAAACAGTAAATGAAATAATACAACGGTGGCTACAACCGCAACCTGGATGTGCCCCGCAAAAGAATATTACATCATATTACAATTTACATCGAATGAATGAATATAACAACCCATCTCAAACCCTGGCTAATCATCACAACGATCCCATCAAGTTCATATACACAAACAGTAAAATCATTACAGAAATGTGCAACCCCTGCTAACCGACATACTAGCAGTTAGGGGAGGTTTACGAACACATTAAACATTATAGATAAAAACCCGATTAGCAAATAACTTAGAATATCGATCGACAACCTTTTTCCGTGTCTACCCCAAATGCAAGCCAGCACAGAAGTAACCTGGGCAGAAACAGAATATACTGGAAAACAAAACACCAAAAAATATGAATTACTGCGCAAATCCGAGTCAACTCGGAGTTGACTCGGAGGCGGATCCGCGGCAAAAAGCACCATTCGGCCGCGGATCCGCGGCCGTCATACTGAGTTAGGTCCTCGTATTTTCCAAGAATTCTTATAATCCCCTGCTGTTAATTTTCAGGCACATCAAAAAAAAATTTTGACACGTTTACAATTGACAGAAACTTGAGGGGGCCGGGGTTTTGTTTTCGAGTTTTTCCGACGATCGAAGTTCTAATTAGTTGCTAACAAGCTAGTAAAGGTTTAGTTGGCTCTGATATCACTGTAAGTCCATGTCACGCACCCCACGAACTTGCGGGGAGGCGGAATATATGAAAAACTATTATCAAAGCTTCGTAACACGGACTTGAGCGCATGAATCGTGTCTAAACCATTACTAACAAACTACGAGAGGTTTAACTACTGAGATTCGAAGTTATACCTCACGTTACTTGTCCTTCGGGTCTTCATCACTGTCCTCCACTCCTTGCAGGCTCTTTGAAACGTCGGCACCTCAACGGCCTCCTCGAGTCAAAGACGATCCACCCGAGAGCTCCTACTCCAAGCTTGACCTCTAACTTGAGGTAACTAGGTTGCTCAAAGTGCTAATCTAAGCTACCTAGGGGATATAGAGTTGGATTAGGGATGTATTAGTCTTGCTAACCCTTGATCTCAACACATGAGAGGTTAGGGTTAGGGTTTGAAGAGAGAGGGCTTGAGGAGAGAGAAGGTGAGAACGAGAATCCTTTTGGATAAATGATATCATTTGTGTATATATGAAACATATCATATATATTAAATGAATAACAAATAATGATATATCATCATGTTTCATTAATACACTTAGTGATTCATCACATGAGTCATATAAATCATAAATGAATCATTAACTCCATGTATGAATCACACCATGACTCATTTATCCAATAAATGCAAATGCCACCTTAGCCTCCAACTCATCATACTTCTAGAAGCTTCCCGACAAATTACTTGAACGCCCCTCCTATCCGTGAAAACACGGAAAAACTTTAGACTGTATAAATCCAATAATCCGATACTAGAATCTGGCTTAAACCAAAGCCGACTAGTAAAAACTGTCCGAACATCGTACGTGCGTAAAAACACGTATGCGTCCGAACCCTGTCGTAAAACCATACGACCTCTATATCGTTTCGCCCGAAACAGGAAAACTCTCTGTGTGGGACTCTAAAGACTCGACACTACGCTGGCAGTGTGTTTAACCACAGACCGCAAGCGGCACTAGCTGTACGTAACGGTCCCCAGGTAGATGTCGATAAGAAGGCCGATGAGGAAACCCATCCGAACTCCTACTGAGCCTTATGTGACAATCTCCGTACAGTCCGGTCTGTTCGTCTAAGACTGTCGCATATCGGGCATACGGGGGAGGTAAACGTCAGACCCCTAATAGCGGTATAAGTCATATCGGAATGCAGCCCATTACACCTTGAGAAACTACTGGAAGCCACCAGTAAATCTCACTTGCCCTGGCCAGAGACTTTGCGTAATGGATCTCCATACACAGCGCGATATCAACCCCCAATACCGGGAGAGACGAATCCCGTCTAACCGCCACTGCCTCCAAGTGCTTCGGGACTGCACCCAACTACTACATGTTTGCACGACTCCTTTGAGCCGTGGTAGGGTAGTAATCTAAGTACAGTGGGAACACACTCGAGGCAAAGTAGCAGTATCAAGTCGACGGACTAAGCTGTACTCATGTCACCTAGAAACTGCTATCTGACGATGGGTATAAATCCAACCTGCAGTTCCCGGCGAGTCCTGTCCGGTGTATCCGTAACCTAACGAGCACCTGTATACTATCTCCAGTACGACGTACTGATGGCTGTGGGACAGACCAACTCCCCAACTGGGATGAGAAGCGTACACACTAGTCTACTCCGGAGTATCGATGCCCAGTCTCGATAATCCTACGACCAGGGACCTGTATATGAAGTTGCTTATAGACTACCCAGCCCCGACTAGTATGACTGCCATCACAACGCTAGTAATCAAGCAAAGATCCTAAGGGCTCTACTGATATGTATAAGCGATACGTTACAATAAACATATACACATATTAAAGTAGACATAAACCAAGTAGCATACTACCATTTTTAGCAAGATTGTCAATATAACTGTGAATATCCCAAGCTTCCGTTAAGTAATATACAAGCTAGTATGATACAATAATGGCCTCTAGGGCATAAACACTAACACATACAGACAGGATACCTGAAACCACGGCATTGGACGCCTGCGCGTCCTGATGCGTCAAGGCAAACACCCGAGCCTTTCCTCTACCGGCTACTGGGTGTCCTCTGCCTCCGCCACCTCGTCCTCTCGGCACAAAACCACCGCGACCATGACCTTTCTGAGCAGGAGTCTGACATGGCGCAACCACAGGAATAAGAGGCAATGCTCTTTGAGCCGGAGAAGGTGGTAAGGTAACTTGGGGTACGGCTGGCCCTTTCTGACGTATCACGGTACAATCCCGAACAAGGTGCTGTAAACTGCCACATCCAAAACACCCACGTGTCAACGGATGACCCTCCTGGGAAAAAGTATTGAACATCAGGCCACGTCCCACGTCTCTGCTACTCCCAGTGTCTGATCAAACTCTGTCTCGGAATCTAAACCTCTGCCTCCGAGCTGCTATACCAGGACAAGCTCTTTTCGGTTTCGGAACAACCGATGACTTAGAAAGACGCTCCTCCACCAATAGGGCTGCATCCACAGCTGCCGCATATGTGTCGCAATGTTGAATGCTGATGGCTAGGAACAACTGGGTAAGCAGGCCTCGAACAAACCTTTTCACCCTCATCTCCTCAGTCGCCACCATGTACGGAGCATACACAGACAGCTCGGTAAACAATACATAATACTCAGACACCGTCATCCCCGAAGTCTGACGTAACGACTCAAATTTGTGCGCTCGCACATCCCTGACGCTCGGTGGAAGAAAACGGGCGAGAAATACAGTCACAAACTCAGCCAAAGTCATAGGAGCAAGACCCATGGCTCTGCCTCTCTCCAAGGACTCACACCACTTCTGGGCCAGACCCTCCAGATGGAAACTCGCGAACTGCACCCATCTCTAGTCGGAGCATCAGAGCGAACGACAAATCCTGGCCATCCGATCAATAAACGACTGCGGATCCTCAGTAGCATCTGTGCCAGTGAACACCAGAGGCCTCAGCCTCATGAACTCTGTCAGTGACACGGTAATAACCTCCGGAGTTGTAACTGTGACTGCCGGAGCAGTCGGTACCATCGTGGTCCCTGTAATGGGTGGAACAACTGCTTGTCCCTGCGCTCGAATAGCCTCTACTAAAGTCCCCATCATCTGGCGCAGGTCCAGCATACCAGCCCCAAACATAGCAATGTGCTCCGATACAACAGGCGTACCGCCCTGGTCAGTCCTCGCCTCAGACGAGTCAACTCTGACCTCGGCCCTCGCGGCCGCTCTCTGTGCCCTCATAGTCTTCGGCGGCATATAGACTGGAAATTGAAACAAGATTCGATAATGATACAGAAATCGAATCACAAGGAAGTATAAAATCAAGGAAAGAATTTCAATCAACAAGTCCTAAGGTCACCTAGGCGGAGTACTGTGTCGTAAGTATGCCGCGGAACATATACACGCTACGTTACTCTGCTTAAGCTACCTACTCTATCATACCAAGATCATCCTACACTCCGAAAGGTAAAACCTAGCGCTCTGATACCAACTTTGTTACGACCCAAAATTTTGGACCGTAACCGGCACTTAAACTACGTAACATCTACAAGCGTACGCAACTTAAATAAGCCGAAACCCAGAAATCTAAACCACCCAAAACTGGATAAATGGAGAAAAATATAATTTAAAAACATTCGGAAATTCTCAAGTAAAATAATCTTTAAGTTAGTTTTCGTTCTTAAAAATTTCGGCAGCACCTCCTTTGTAAAATCTAGCCCCGAAAATGAGTACAACATAGATAATATACAAAGCATCCCAAACGGGAGCAAATCACGCCCAACGGCGGAGACAACCACCACAAACATATATACGATGCCGAAGCGAAGAAATATAAAAGAAAACTGCATAAAGAAATAAAACTTTTCAACAAAACCGGCTTCCACGAGCACGGCACCCAAAGTCACCAAAATAATAATACAACACCGAATCCTCCCAACTCGTCTCTAAGTCAAATAAAAGAAGTGGTAGATGGAGAATACTAGATCCAACAAAATGATATAGAATGTACAAACGGATAACCGCAAACCCACCTATAAGCAAAGGCCTCACAGCCAACCGTAGCGGTATCCGCAAAAGTAGTGATGATAAGGCGCCCTACCGTGACTACTCAGAGGGTAAGACCTGCAAAACACTGTGGCACAACGGGGGTGAGTTGCCAACTCGTGAATAGTAATTAATATCATACTGTAATCATAAGTATGCACGAACAATGATTAATCTATCATAGGTAATCCGATAGCATAAGTATGACAATATGAATATGCAACAATCATGTAAAGGTACATCATCAGGGTACTACAACTACATGATGCAATGCATATTAAAATAATCCTGAGTGTGGGATGATATAATAAAACCTCATGCAAAAATCATCAGTATGGAAAAACACCAGTGTCCCTCACTGACACATCAAATCCCAAATCCTCAGGCACTGCATCCACAGATCGACCCTCACATCCTGTAAGTCTCATGGAACCTGAGTGTCAAACATCGACACCCGAAACATCATGAAAACATATACCTGTGTATTTCTCTCTCTCTCTCTCTCTATATATATATATATATATATATATATATAAGTATGAGGATATCAACCCCGTATGTCCACCGACGATACGTAGAAATCATGGAAAACCTGAGTGTCTAACACCGACACTCGAAACATTATGAGACCCGTGTCTAGCATCGACATGTAAATCCTCATAACTCGGGCACTGTCACCACGACTGGCACTGACGGTATGTCATACATCACTTCGGTCGGTATCCCCACGATAACCGCCGAGTCTAAATACAATCACCGGTAGATACTTGCCTACCTTCCAGGCTCATCGTCTGTACCATGAACATCTTGCCGAGGGGAACCGTACCGGGCCCCACCATGTACCCGCACATGGCCTACTCACTCCTCGCATCGGGTATATATAACAAATCTCAGAACCGAGAAATCTCATGGTGGACGCATCAAAATATCAAATCAAGAGAAACCAGATTTTTAAACAATACATAGTTTCTTGAAAATACCCCAACGGTTCTCAAATCCATAAATCACATGAAATCCATATCTCAATGCGTAAAATCCATATAAAACTGATGTGTCCACAGTAATTCATATGCACAATGGAATAAGAGTTACTACCTCAACTATCCCTATCCACTACCATATCACGTATGTAGGTGGTTTGTGCGTGTCATGGCAATTACTGACGGTGTGGGTGTAGCATACAAATTAGTGCTCGTGCAACATGAACCGTCAGTAATGTGTTATATCCAAAGGTACAAATCAAGATACAACAGATACTACTATGCAATGACGTTTATATGAAATCAACTAATATGCAATAACATGCAGCTATCATATCATATCAGCCCCGACACATAACGTCATACGGGCGATTTCCCCGTAGATGTTAAATCTACTCACCGATGGCCTCGAGCTACGAAAATCGAACCACCTGCTTCCCCTTGTTCGCATCGCCCGAAGTCTCCGCTTGAGAACCTAAAATTTCACAAACACATCGCATAAGCTAAATATCCTACATCGATGAAAAGACATCGAAACGCAAGTATAACGCCCTGAAATTTGCACTGCTCACTTAGCGCATCTATCACGCACGACATCAGCCAAAAACCCTAACTAGGTCGCTAAACTACAAAACACCAAGTCTAGACCCCGATCGTCCCGATCGTGCAACATAACACAAACAATTACGAGGAATACAATAGATACAATCTCACAACTACCAATCGAACCCACGTCGGAAAAACCCCGAAACCTAGTAAGCAACTTATCGCAATATTTCGCACTAGTTTCAAGCTAACGCATATCTAGTGATTACAAACACCTTATAATGGCTTAACTAAGCTATCTAAACCATTTCTATAATTTTAACACTTGCAAAATAAGTTTTAGCAAAAACCTAGTAAGCAATATTTCATAATTAAACAAAGTATTCATTAACAATAATTATCACTTTCTACTAGGTTAAGCTTTTCCTAATCACAAATTAACACTTTAATTAATATTCAACACTTAATCAAGCTTTAACCCTAACTTGAATTTCAAAAAAAAATTATGAATAATGAATTAAATCAAGAATTAAAAGCTATATTAACCAATTAAATAGCTAAATAAATGATTTAAACATAACAATTAAAGATTTGTGTTAGAAATTATACCTCCTCAAGAACACCAAAATGAAACTAGATCCATCATTTTAGCCTCCAAAAGTGATGTTTTCATGAAGATCAAAGTGAGATTTGTAAAGAAGAATGATGGGTTTTTATTTGCTTAGGAGTTTTGTAGGATTATTTAAGGATTTAATGATCTTGGAATTGTAGAAAATGGCGCAAGTACAAATTGGGACAGAAGTGGGGAGGGCTCGGCCAAGGAATGAAAAATGGTGGGGGTTTTGTGAAAGTGTGGAGTTTTCTAGCTAGAATTTGTAATAAATGTCATTTGATGCCAAATTGCCGCCTTTTCATCTTTTCTTTCCTTTTTAAATTAAAACCTTTTGCACTCTAAAAAATATCTAGATATTTAGAAAAGAAGCTTCCAAAAATTTCTAGTGACAAGATTCAATTTATTCCCATGATAAGAAATTTCCCGATTTAGGTGCACAATTTACCGCTTAAAATAATATTTTATTTGGGAAAAATTCTATCTGAACCAAAACCTCCCATATAGCCCCAAAGTTCATGCACTAGCTTTATTTTAGCTAAACTAGGTGCCGGCAAGTTTATACGGACGTTTGATCGAAATCGGGTTAAAACGGAAAATACCGACTATTTTGTCCTAAAACGGAAAAAAATTCGTATAAAGATTTCTAAAATGTTACAGATTGTTAGTTATATGTATGCCCTAGAGGCCATTACTGTACATGAGATGTATATTGTAGTGGATGCTTGGACATATGTAGGGAGGACTTTCTTGCTTGACATGATAGTTTGCTATATGGTTACTCTTTATCTTAACATGGACACTGATTATCTCTCTGTTACATGTTGATAAAGCCCTTAGGATGTGTACTTGACTACCTGGATTATGATGCAGATCATACTAGTGGGACAAAGGTAGTCGGTAAGTACATCCTTTAATATCCCTAGTCGTGGGTGTATGTAGACGGGGCATCGATATACCAGAGTAGACTAGCGTATAGCTTCTCGACCCATGTAGATGGGCGATGGATGATCCCATATCCATTGGTGTTTGACATCAGAGGTGGTATACGGGTGCTCAGTGGAGACTGGATACACTAGACAGAATCGCCGAGAACTCCTAGATGGTATTATACCTCAAGTCAGATGGCAGTTCTCTGGTGACACTGGTACTGGTTAGTCTGTCAACCCATGATCGCTATAGAGTATTGTGCGATTTCTACTGTGCTTTGATTTCCACCTTACCACGTTCAAGAGAACGTGCAAAAAGGTGGTTTTTGGGTACAGTCCCGAGTCACATGGAGGCAATGAGCGATAGGAGGGGATTCGTCTCTCCCGGTATTGGGGGTTGATGTTGCGCTGTGCCCGATTGGCTATAACAAGAAGTCCCTGGCCAGGGCTGTTCCTGAGATTTACTGGTAAGTGTTATCAGTAGTTTCTCGACCCGTTATGAAGCTTACATTGGCATGACTTATCAAGTTATTGGGGTTTGACGTTTACCACCCCAAGACGAGATATGCGACATATCAGACGAAAAGACCGGACTGTACGGTAGTGTTACTGATTGGATTCGCGGGAGTATGAGCAGGCATGCTTGTTGATCTTCTGATCACTCAATACCCGGGTGGCCATTACGTTTAGCAGACCTCTTGCGGCTTGTGGGTGTTTGATATGATCATCACCTACTGCCGGCGTATTGACGAGTCTTTAGAGTCCTACACAGAGGTTTCCTGGTTCATGCGAAACGAAGTAGGAGCACATATGAGATATGTGCGGGACCGAGATTAATACGTGTTTGTGATACCGCATTATATTCTCGCGATTTGTGACATCGGTCGGTTAAATGTGATATAGCCGGGTTATCGGATCAAGTGTTGATTCGATAAGTTGTTGCATTTGATATTAGTCGGTTATATGTGATATAGCCGGATTATTAAATCAAGTGTTGATTTAATAATTTATTGTATAATTATATATTTGATATATTAACTTACATTAACTAATATTAGCTCACTTAAGAATTCTTTTTCTCACTAGTGTACACTTGGTATATATGTGATATATATTAATGTACATCTTTTGTGTCATTCTAGATGCCACATGCTACATGGGTGTATGAGACTTACACCATGCTTATAATAATGAAATGGTTTTATTTATTTAAAGTTAATCAAAATTAGTTGGTAATTAGTCACATGGTTCAAGCTTGTAGAAGCTTGTAGAACCATTGACCAAGTCCACTAATTTTGTTTTACTTGTACATATTTATTAACCTAACCATTATTAGTTAGCCATGGTTTATTCTCTACATGGGTTAGGGTATGACACAAACTCACCCATTGTTGCTATTCTCACTTCATGAGTTCATTCTCTCAACTCTTCGCTTGAGCTTCTTCTTCCTCATGAGAAAAGCTTACTAGATTTTCTCAAGGTGAGAAAATATTGTGAGAAAAATAAATCTAAAGAGAGCCCACTTCCTACTTCATCATCCTCTACTACTTTACATTTAGTTTAAGGTGTTTGCTTCACTAATTTCACAATTAGTGAAGAGGTAGCATGCGCTTGAGTCTCCTCGACGTAGATCATCTTCGCCTCGAACACATCGGGAAAGCTTGTTCATTTCTCCGGGAGAACCCATACTAGAGTTAGGGAGATCGATACTCGCGGCGAAGGGACTACTACACAGAGCTTTAGAAGTGAAGGACCGGTCTACAAAGGTTGTATTCCTCATTTAGTTAGTGCAATGTTTGATTACATGCTAGCTTTACTCCTAATTTTCTAGTTAGATCCTTGGCATGGGTTGCATAGCTCTCTAGGGTTTTTTTAAATAGTATACTTAATGCCCCAAAAATCCTAGTTAGGGTGCTATGGAACCCAACAAAGTTTATAAAATCCTTGCGGTTTCTCCAAATCCAGAAATCTCATGGAAAATCCGAAATCCAAATCTCGAGAGTAAATAAATAATGAATTACTGGCATACAGCCCCATAATATTGCATAACAATGAATATACACATGCATGGATATCCAAGTAAACGAATGCAATATCTAATTTAACACATGAAAGTAAGCATACTAATAATATGTTGAAGTTACCAGCTAACAGGTTATATCAATGAAGTACTACTTCTAATGTGTACGTGACATGGAAATTACCGATGATGATGCGTGTGAGCCGGGAAGCAAGTGTACGTGGAGCATTGTCACGACCCGAAAGTACGGAACGTGATCGGCACTTAGATTACGAAGAGTCTAGAGGCGCCACGTAACCTAAGTAAGCCGAAGCCCAGAAATCTAAACCATGAAAAAGAAGAAGAAGAAAAAGAAAACAAGTTTAAAAGCATCAGCAAATTTTCTCAAAAATTTCGGCAGAGTCTCCTCTGTAAAAACTGGCCCCCAAACGGGTACAACAAGTATAATATAAATAAACAATAAAAAGCATCCCCAAACGGGTGCTAGCTCAACGCCAACAGGCGGAAACAACCACAAAAAACACAATAATATACAACGCCAAAGGGCGAGGCTCAAAACTCAAAAGAAAAACAAAACCACCGGATCAGAATAATACATGCGCGACTCTAAGGTCGAAATAAAAGACTGGTCCAAGAAACTTATCAAGTAATACAAGTATGGTTGATGGAGCTTACTAGATACAAATGAATGAATAAAAGTACAATGGTGGTTCGGATACAAGTGAACCAACCTACCGTGCAAATCACCCTGAAAGAATAGATGTGCCAGCAAGCTGCCAGGGAAACCTGTACACCGACCTGTTAAAAAATTTGGCACAACGGGGGTGAGTTGCCAACTCGTGAGTAGAAGACATCTACGAAAAGAAATCGAATGCACGACGCTATCCTAGGTCATAATAATACACTATAATATCCCAATCATCTAGTAATAGTAGGGTAAAACTACGTGTAAGTGCAGATACTCCGTGCTTGTGTCAGTGCCTCATATAATACTATGTCATATGAAATGAAATGCATGCACCATGAATGTAAAGTAACAAATCCTGAAATCCAGATATATATGTATAAGAAATCTTTAGCTGTTATTATAGTAAAATGTGTATAAGAATCTGAAATCTCAACAATGAAATCCATGGAAATCCGTGTCAAGCGTCGACACAACACATGTAATCTCAAGTCTCAATATCTCGGGCTCCGTCAGTCCGGATCGGCCCATATCATCAAATCTCACGACAACGGTCAGTATCCTCCGGATATCCTCCGCGCCAGACATCACCGGTAGGTAGTCTTCCCCTGCCAGGCTCATCGTCTACAACTCGATCTTCTTGCCCCGGGGTACCATACCGGGCCCACCATGTACCCGAGACGGTTCATCCACTCCTCGAATCGGGTCTCGAAATCTAACAGAAAACATGAAATCTCATGGTGGACGACATATACATCACGAGAAAACCGCATCTTATTTTAAAAAGAGAGGAGGAGAGAGAGAGAAGGTTTTGTAATTTCTTGCGGTTTTCCCCAAAATCCAGAAATCTCATAGAAATCCAAATCTTAAAATCATGAGTAAGTATATGATAAGTGTCGGCATATGCCCATGATACTACAGGATAACATGAAAATATGAATGCATGAATGTCAAGTAATAGATATCATGTATATACTAACATCAGAGAGTAATCACGATATTATATCGGTCTAGTTGTTAACTGATTCTATCAATAAAAGATAATATAATCTAAAGTGTACGTGACATAGCAATTACCGATGATGATGTGTGTGAGCCGGCAAATAAGTGTGCGTGGAATATGCGCATCATCGGTAATGGTGCTGGTGTCCTAACAGGTAAAGTTTATACTGATTATAGCAACATATGAAAGAACATGCACCATGATGATTACAGTATGAATGCAAAGACAGATGTGCATTATCCACTCATTTGATAAACAATTATCACTACCACTATATGAAATCGAACCTAAACCAGTGTCCATCTAACCTCCTAAAGAACTTAACCTAAGAAACTAGTCAATAAGAAACAAGAGTCTACCTAAGGTCTGAATCAATATCTCGAATAGTCGGCGATCCGGCCTCAATAGCGTCACGTACGTAGTACGGCTCCCTCGAATCAAGAGTGCGGATCAATCATCATATTTATGCCCCGTACGGTAAAATCCATCGTACGGCATCCCAATATCGAAGCACGGGTCAAGTATCTCCTAGGTGTCTCATCATTCGTATAATGTCATCACCAACACATCTCATGATCAAGGTACTAAACTGTAATCGCATACATCAATCATATATCATTGCCCTCATAATATGCATCATTAGTTTATCCTCAGAAATATCATGTCATATGTATCATATCGTAATCAAGTCATACATATCCCATATCGTGATCAATCACAAGTTATAGTCCGGGTACTATTTTAGAGTCCCATGTACCTCAATATCATCACTACCCCTTATAATTTAAATATACATGTTCATTATCTCATTCTCTAATGATCCGCTAACACTTAATACGACTGTATAGCTAAGAATCACGGCATCAAGCCCAGTTACACTATTTCATCATACCTCGGATATCATATCACATCAATGAATCACATATATGTGTTGTATATATATGTATATACCTATACCTAGTTCTATATATATACACATACACGTATACCCCATGTCGAGTTTCAGTGTGTGCGTGGGTGTGTTTCTATCTGAAACCTACGAATCTCTTCCAAGGTACTCATCCTCTGATATGGTTTTCCTAAATCAGTCTAGTCCAGCCTAGGGTCAATACTAGGGTCCTACTAGGGTCACATCTTGTTTCCTAATGTCAATAAGTACTAATCCTATTCTACGTTGCGGGGGTGCTAAACGCCATCCACCCGACTTCCCCCCGTAGATATGCGTCTACTCACCTGGTCCATGTCTGCCGAAGACAGTGTCGCCATCCTCCTCTTCATCGCCCGCAGTCCACGTGAGGGGTACCTCCAAAATATGAAACCCAAACATGAAATAAGCCTCCAAAATGCATGCTTTCCATCTCTAAAATCCATGCTAAATAGGTCAAAGGAAAATGGTAGAGGTTGAATGTTGATTTTTGAGATTTATTTTTGGAATTTTTGATGAATTTTGATGATTTTTAATGCAAAAATGATGGGGGAAAAATTTTGGGGCTACCCATGGAGGGGAGGCCGGCCATGGAGAGGGAGGAGGGTGGAGAGAGAGAAAAAATGTGTGGTATTGTGTAGAAAGTTCATAAATAATGCATTTTTTTCACTTAAACCCTTTATTATCTAACTTTTTCAATTTAACCCTTTTCCTAGAAATTTCTAGAACCATGGAGAGATTTTGGAAAAGATTTTGCATATTACACACTTGATTCTAATATACCATGGCTCATTTTTACAAATTAAAACCATTCAAATTTGTAATTTACACTAATTTAAATAAAAAATAAAGCTTATGTTAATATTTAAAATATTTAATTTAGGAAAAATATTTAATTGAACTAAAAATTTATAAGTGGCTTAATAAACACCATTTACTAGTAATTACATAATTAAAATAGGTATTTTTGAAATTATAATGAAAAACAATCACGGTTTAATTTTACGAAAAATACATTTTACTTTACCGAAATTCATAAAATTCACTTAAACAATTTTATTCATTTAATTATTTATTTAATTATTTTTAAAACGTTACAATCTTCCCCCCTTTAAGAAATTCGGTCCCCGAATTTAAATTAAAACTCCCCTCCAAATATTAAAATATTTAGCAAACACTCAAATCGTCGGGGCTCCGAAATCATCAATACATAACTAAAATCAACTCCATCAAGCATAACGCAATCATCGGAGTTATGGAGAGAATAAAATATCAAAATCCAGTTTGAAAACCATCATAATATACATCAATCTATAACTTATATATAGTTCGCATCCTAGTAAAATCGCCTAAACATCATAATAAAGAAGCATACAAAAACCCCTCTTGAAAATCGCCGTGCAATGCACGTGTCACGGCATAAGTAGCGGACGTTTAATTTTTTAAAAAAACTAGCTATATATATATATATATCTTTTATTTAACATACACGTCCCGCCTGGTTACTAAATCAAATAATAATGATTATGAAAACATACTGCTCAAACTGAAATCAATCCCAATCACATCAATAAAATATCATGTGCGTCCGGTGCGCACTAAAATCGAAACAAAATACAGATACCACCAATACACACAACAAAAAAAACTAAGTGCAACAGGTATGCACCAAAAACATCTGTCAAGCGCAACGGGCGTGCACGACTCAATATCAGGTGCATCTAATTTGCACAAAACCCCGATTTAGTGCATCCGGTGTGCACAAAATCACATCAAGTGCGCCAAGTATGCGCAAGAATCCTAATCAGGTGCACATGGTGCACGAAAACATACATCGAATATCAAAATCGAAATCACAGCACAAAAATGCATGAAAACTAGGTCGAAACATATGTCAAAATCATGTGTAACCCCTATGCACGAAATCAAATCAAAAATCTCAAAATATATAAAACCAAATCAAGTGTACTGGGTGTGTACTAAATAACATCAATACAACTGATATATGAAACACAAATAGAATGAAATGAAGGTACACACATGAAATACCAATCGTAGAACAAAGTCCTCAAAATACCAAAATCCAATCAACGAAAATATGAAATTCAAATCACTAAATCACAATCGTAAACACTATCGTCAATATCCGCCTCTTTCCTCTGATGTCGATTGCTTCGAACTCGTCTCTTCGTAGCTGTGCTGACTGTGCTACCCACGGCAATACTCATATCTAGAGTCTCCCACGTAATCGATCCCTTCACCTGATATCCGGACTACATTAACTTTTCGATCGATCCATCAAAATCCCATAATTCCCCGAGAGCTCAACACTCAAGTACAGCTTAAAAATATCCGTTACATACCTCAGCATCGATGATCCAGCCGTAGAAGGGCAAACCCAAGCCTCACTAATGACACCGCGGAACTGCCGTAAACCCTAAGGTTCAAGGGCGTTCTCATGGTCATTATGTCGAGTTAGGGTTTTATTCTTCTAGAGGGTCCATCGAAATACCTGCATGTTCTTCCGAATACATTAAACTTGGGAAAATGGTTTTCTGATAATCGTTCGAACCCTTTAACTTCATCCGGACGGCATGTGAATACCCTTCGTCCGCACGCTAAGCAATACTTCAATCCTCAAGAATAATCAATACTCTAATGGTTATCGCATTCGAGCCGCAGCTCCCTCTGCCAGTGTGCCCGTGGTAACAGAAACCACCCTCCAACATTGACGAAGATAGATCAAAAGAACGAATGGAATACGGTGCAAACAATTGTACATCCTAAGGCTCCTTAAGCAGAGTAGCGTATCGTAAGTATGCCGCGGACCATACCCACGGTACGTTACTCTACCTAAATCGCCTACTCCATCAACCAAGGGTCACCTAGACTTATACAAGGTTAAACCTAGCGCTCTGATACCAACTTTGTCACGACCCGAAAGTACGGAACGTGATCGGCACTTAGATTACGAAGCGTCTAGAGGCGCCACGTAACCTAAGTAAGCCGAATCCCAGAAATCTAAACCATGAAAAAGAAGAAGAAGAAAAAGAAAACAAGTTTAAAAGCATCAGCAAATTTTCTCAAAAATTTCGGCAGAGTCTCCTCTGTAAAAACTGGCCCCCAAACGGGTACAACAAGTATAATATAAATAAACAATAAAAAGCATCCCCAAACGGGTGCTAGCTCAACGCCAACAGGCGGAAACAACCACAACAAACACAATAATATACAACGCCAAAGGGCGAGGCTCAAAACTCAAAAGAAAAACAAAACCACCAGATCAGAATAATACATGCGCGACTCTAAGGTCGAAATAAAAGACTGGTCCAATAAACTTATCAAGTAATACAAGTATGGTTGATGGAGCTTACTAGATACAAATGAATGAATAAAAGTACAATGGTGGTTCGGATACAAGTGAACCAACCTACCGTGCAAATCACCCTGAAAGAATAGATGTGCCAGCAAGCTGCCAGGGAAACCTGTACACCGACCTGTTAAAAAATTTGGCACAACGGGGGTGAGTTGCCAACTCGTGAGTAGAAGACATCTACGAAAAGAAATCGAATGCACGACGCTATCCTAGGTCATAATAATACACTATAATATCCCAATCATCTAGTAATAGCAGGGTAAAACTACGTGTAAGTGCAGATACTCCGTGCTTTTGTCAGTGCCTCATATAATACTATGTCATATGAAATAAAATGCATGCACCATGAATGTAAAGTAACAAATCCTGAAATCCAGATATATATGTATAAGAAATCTTTAGCTGTTATCATAGTAAAATATGTATAAGAATCTGAAATCTCAACAATGAAATCCATGGAAATCCGTGTCAAACGTCGACACAACACATGTAATCTCAAGTCTCAATATCTCGGTCTCCGTCAGTCCGGATCGGCCCATATCATCAAATCTCACGACAACGGTCGGTATCCTCCGGATATCCGCCGCGCCAGACATCACCGGTAGGTAGTCTTCCCCTGCCAGGCTCATCGTCTACAACTCGATCTTCTTGCCCCGGGGTACCATACCGGGCCCACCATGTACCCGAGACGGTTCATCCACTCCTTGAATCGGGTCTCGAAATCTAACAGAAAACATGAAATCTCATGGTGGACGACATATACATCACGAGAAAACCGCATCTTATTTTAAAAAGAGAGGAGGAGAGAGAGAGAAGGTTTTGTAATTTCTTGCGGTTTTCCCCAAAATCCAGAAATCTCATAGAAATCCAAATCTTAAAATCATGAGTAAGTATATGATAAGTGTCGGCATATGCCCATGATACTACAGGATAACATGAAAATATGAATGCATGAATGTCAAGTAATAGATATCATGTCTATACTAACATCAGAGAGTAATCACGATATTATATCGGTCTAGTTGTTAACTGATTCTATCAATAAAAGATAATATAATCTAAAGTGTACGTGACATAGCAATTACCGATGATGATGTGTGTGAGCCGGCAAATAAGTGTGCGTGGAATATGCGCATCATCGGTAATGGTGCTGGTGTCCTAACAGGTAAAGTTTATACTGATTATAGCAACATATGAAAGAACATGCACCATGATGATTACAGTATGAATGCAAAGACAGATGTGCATTATCCACTCATTTGATAAACAATTATCACTACCACTATATGAAATCGAACCTAAACTACTGTCCATCTAACCTCCTAAAGAACTTAACCCAAGAAACTAGTCAATAAGAAACAAGAGTCTACCTAAGGTCTGAATCAATATCTCGAATAGTCGGCGATCCGGCCTCAATAGCGTCACGTACGTAGTACGGCTCCCTCGAATCAAGAGTGCGGATCAATCATCATATTTATGCCCCGTACGGTAAAATCCATCGTACGGCATCCCAATATCGAAGTACGGGTCAAGTATCTCCTAGGTGTCTCATCATTCGTATAATGTCATCACCAACACATCTCATGATCAAGGTACTAAACTGTAATCGCCTACATCAATCATATATCATTGCCCTCATAATATGCATCATTAGTTTATCCTCAGAAATATCATGTCATATGTATCATATCATAATCAAGTCATACATATCCCATATCGTGATCAATCACAAGTTATAGTCCGGGTACTATTTTAGAGTCCCATGTACCTCAATATCATCACTACCCCTTATAATTTAAATGTACATGTTCATTATCTCATTCTCTAATGATCCGCTAACACTTAATACGACTGTATTGCCAAGAATCACGGCATCAAGCCCAGTTACACTATTTCATCATACCTCGGATATCATATCACATCAATGAATCACATATACGTGTTGTATATATATGTATATACCTATACCTAGTTCTATATATATACACATACACGTATACCCCATGTCGAGTTTCAGTGTGTGCGTAGGTGTGTTTCTATCTGAAACCTACGAATCTCTTCCAAGGTACTCATCCTCTGATATGGTTTTCCTAAATCAGTCTAGTCCAGCCTAGGGTCAATACTAGGGTCCTACTAGGGTCACATCTTGTTTCCTAATGTCAATAAGTACTATTCCTATTCTACGTTGCGGGGGTGCTAAACGCCATCCACCCGACTTCCCCTCGTAGATATGCATCTACTCACCTGGTCCATGTCTGCCGAAGACAGTGTCGCCATCCTCCTCTTCATCGCCCGCAGTCCACGTGAGGGGTACCTCCAAAATATGAAACCCAAACATGAAATAAGCCTCTAAAATGCATGCTTTCCATCTCCAAAATCCATGCTAAATAGGTCAAAGGAAAATGGTAGAGGTTGAATGTTGATTTTTGAGATTTATTTTTGGAATTTTTGATGAATTTTGATGATTTTTAATGCAAAAATGATGGGGGGAAAATTTTGGGGCTACCATGGAGGGGAGGCCGGCCATGGAGAGGGAGGAGGGTGGAGAGAGAGAAAAAATGTGTGGTATTGTGTAGAAAGTTCATAAATAATGCATTTTTTTCACTTAAACCCTTTATTATCTAACTTTTTCAATTTAACCCTTTTCCTAGAAATTTCTAGAACCATGGAGAGATTTTGGAAAAGATTTTGCATATTACACACTTGATTCTAATATACCATGGCTCATTTTTACAAATTAAAACCATTCAAATTTGTAATTTACACTAATTTAAATAAAAAATAAAGCTTATGTTAATATTTAAAATATTTAATTTAGGAAAAATATATAATTGAACTAAAAATTTATAAGTGGCTAAATAACACCATTTACTAGTAATTACATAATTAAAATAGGTATTTTTGAAATTATAATGAAAAACAATCACGGTTTAATTTTACGAAAAATACATTTTACTTTACCGAAATTCATAAAATTCACTTAAACAATTTTATTCATTTAATTATTTATTTAATTATTTTTAAAACGTTGCAAGCATACACATCATCAGTAATGGTGCTGGCGTCCTGACAGTATTGGTTCCTAATAAATAATGAAAACACATTTAAGCATGCAACACGATGCGAACAGCATAAATATACGGAAAATGAATAGTAAACGCCACATATAAGAATATACATATATAAGTACGAGTCATACAATTTAGGCATTTGAAATAGCACGAATCGTGGTTTTTAGAAAATAGGGGCTACGATGTTTTTAAGAAAAGGTACGTCATTTGGAATATCAGTAGTATCCCTTGGCCTATCTTTAAAACACTCACGACTCATTAGTTTGAAAATAAGTATGACTCGATCCTAAGTTATCATCTACCAAATAAAGTACAGGACAAAGCTAAGAGACTAATCAAAGGGTAAGGAAAACCACCTAAGCCCGAGTCGATATATCTAGTAGTCGGTGATCCTGCCTCAATAGCGTCACGTACGATAAACTATATAATACGATATTCTCAAGCCAAGAGCGCGGATCAATTATCATATTTATACTTCGGACGATAAAATCCATCGTACGGTATCCCAAATCAGGGTACGGGTCAATATCATATTTATCTCATTATTTATCTGGTATCATCATCATCATGTCCTGAATTAGGGTTACTGATCTAAAGTCTAGTACATTCCGATATCATCATCCATATATATATATATATATATATATATATATATATATATATATACGCGTGTGTATGCAAACATATCGCCCAACGATCCGCAATAATATCATGTCGTGTCTTATTACACGACCCAAATCACATCACCAATCTCACGGCATCATGCCCAATCACATCGACTCATCTCCAAGTTGTACGGTAGTGTTACTGATTTGCTCGACTGGAGTTTTGACAGCTTCGCGGTTTTCTTCTGATCGATCAATACCCGGGTAGCCGTTACGTTTAGCTGATCACTTGCAGCTTGTAGGTGTTTGATATGATCATCACCTACTGCCCGCATATTGACGAATCTTAGAGTCCCACACAGGAGTTTCCTAGCTCAGGCGAAACGATGTGGTGTGCATAAGAGATATGCGCGGGACCCGATTGAATGCGAGCATGTGATACCATATGTTAATCGGGCGTTTTTCTATTGGTCAGGTCGTATGTGATATGACCGGTTTGTTAAATCATGTGTTGATTTAACATTTGACTTTTAGTTTAATTCTTAATTTAAACCATTTTCTTTGTTGAAGATGTATGCATGCATGTATGCACATGTTGATGTGCATGGAAACATACATGCATAGTGTCATGGTTGATGTGTAGGGTTACTAGGCACTCTCACAAGGGTCTACGAGACATCAACCATGCCCGATTTAAAATTTAGACGTGTCGAACAACCCTTAACAAGATCTTTAAACTAGAGATTAGGCGAAACAAAGCATGTTAAACACATTAACATCAAAGAGTTTGGGATTACAACCTTTGTAGTCCGGTCCTTCACTTCATAAGCTCCGTGTTGAGGTCCCTTCGCTGCGATCATCATGTACCCAGACTTTAGAGAGGTTCTACGAAGAGAATGATGCAAACTTGCTTCCGATCTTCAATAACTAAGAAGATCTACCTTGAAGTTTCTTTAACACAAGCTCTCACTCACTAAATGAAGTGAATATCCTGATCTAAATGGCTAGGATAGATTAGGATGATGAAGTAGGATTTTAGCTCTATTTTATTTTCAAATTCTCACTCTTAATCATCACAAAATGAAAACCTAGAAAGCTTTCTCAATGCTCAAGGTTGAAGAAGAAGAAGAAAAATGAATTCATTCCTTTTGTGATGAATAAGGAAAATGTTAATATGATTATAAATGTAACCATGGTCAAGGATGACAAGGATAACACATGTAGAGATTTAACTAGGGCTAGGGTTTGGGATGGGTTGAAGAATGAGTCACTTAAAATATAAACCATAATATCTTAGCACAAAACAAAAGAAAACCTTCTAGAAGGTTCATGAAAGAACTAACCCAATTCAAACCCTAACCTTGTTTAATCTACACTAAACATGTTGCATTAGTAATCATATTATGTTACAATATTATATATCACATATATAATATATTTTGTAACAAAAGAAAATATTACAATTAACATATATCGCATATATATCATGTATTATCCGGTGAGAAAATGAATCAATAAACCGAGCCAATATTAGATAATGTAATGCAATATATCATATATATTATTATACATTAAATTATCGAATCAACACTTGATCCGACAATCCGGCTATATCGAATATAACCGACTAATATATCATGTACCGATTCATCGAATCAACACTTGATCCGATGATCCAGCTCATATCAAAATAGCGCGAGAATATAATACGGTATCTCATATCATATTATCCTCGGTCCTGCACATATCACATATGTGCCCCTACTCTGTTTTGCCTGAGTCAAGAAACCTCTGTGTAGGGCTCTAAAGAATCGTCAATACGCCGGCAGTAGCTGATGATCATATCAAACACCCACAAGCTGCAAGCGGTCAGCTAAACGTAACAGCCACCCAGGTATTGAGCGATCAGAAGATCAACAAGCAAGCCTGTACATTCTCCGGCGAATCCAATCAGTAACACTCCCGTACAGTCCGGTCTCGTCGTCTGGTATATCACATATCTCGCCTAGGGGTGGTAAACGTCAGACCCTAGTAGCTTGATAAGTCGTGTCGATATGAGGTTTATAACAGTTCGAGAAACTACTGATAACACTTACCAGAAAATCTCAGCAACCTGGCCAGAGATTTCCAGTTATAGCCAATCGAACACAGCACCACATCAACTCCCTATACCGGGAGAGACGAATCCCCTCCTATCGCTCATTGCTTCCATATGATTCAGGACTGTACCCAACAGCCACCTTTTTGCACACCCTCTTGGATGGGTATGATGGAAATCAAAGCACAATGAAAATCACACAAGACCCTATGACGATCTCGGGTCAACAGACTACTCTGTACCAGTGTCACCGGAGAACTGCCATCTGACGTGAAGTATAATACTATCTGGGAGTTCTCGGCGAGTCCGTCCAGTGTACCCAATCTTCACTGAGCACCCGTACACCATCCTTGATGTCAAACACCGATGGATATGGTATCATCCATCGCCCAACATATGGGTCAAGATGCATATACGCTAGTCTACTCTGGTGTATCGATGCCCTGTCTCGATACACCCTCGACTAGGAACAGTTATATGATGTACTCATCGACTACCGTGGCCTTACTAGTATGATCTCATCATAGTCCCAGTAGTTGAGTACATATCCTAAGGGCTTTATCAACATGTAACATAGAGACAATCAGAGTACATGTTAAGATAAAGTACAACCAGATAGCATACTATCATGTGGAGCAAGAAAGTCCTCCTTATATATGTCCAAACATCTACTACAATATACATCGTATGTACAGTAATGGCCTCTAGGGCATACATATAACTAACAATCTCCCACTTGCACTAGGGCCATCTGTTGTGGTATCACATACCCAACAATTAGCTGTGGTTGAAGTATCTCATACTCAACCATCCCATAAAAGTCTCTACTGGGAAAAAGGCCTTTGTGAGTGGATCTGCGCTGTCGTCCTCTGTGTCTACTCTCCTAACCACGATCTCCCTGGAGATCAACCATCTCCATGATCAAGTGATACTGCCTAAGAATTATATCTTGATTTCTGATGGGACGGGGGGTTCCTTGGCAAAAGCCACAACTCCATTGTCACACAATGGTAGGAACGAAGTTCATCTCATGAACTTATATATCCAGACTGCCTCTTTGGTAGCATCCTTGGTAACGATGTATCTTGCCTTTAATCGTCTAGTATGTCACGGTATCTAGCTTGAAACTCTTCCAACATACCGTCCCTCTACTGAGGGTAAAGACAATGCCTGTGACTGACATTCGGTCATCCTTATCACCCTGGAACCTTTCCAGTGATTCTCCCCAGGATCGATTGATACCGTCTCATTACAACTAGTGAGTATCCTAACATCCAATTAGATCTATCTCATAGATCCAAAACCCAGGATTTAGGAGGTATCATTTTGATCATATATGGAGAATCCTTGTGATAAGCGGAGATTAACCGAGCGTAGCATAGAAAACTCCTTCCCTATCAAGAGTATGTCATCCACGTACTCTACGAGGATCAGCACCATACTCCCTACTACCTCTTTGTATATACAAGGTTCATCTACTATTTTGATGAAGTCAAACTCTTTGACTACCACATCAAAATAGAGGTTCCAACTCCGCGATGCCTGCTTTATCACATAACACATCTTGCACACATTTCCGCTGCTCTCACTGTCAACGAAGCCCTCTAGCTGTGTACTTTTAGACGCTCTCTTCTAAAACATCATTTAGAAAAGCAGTCATGACACCCAACCACCAGATATCGTAGTCATGGTATGTAGCCGTGGCAAGTAGGATCTGGATAGACTTAATGTTAGTCCATGTCACGCACCCCACGAGCTTGTGGAGAGGCGGAATATATGAAAAACGATTATCAAAACTTCGTAACACGGACTTGAGCGCATGAATCGTATCTAAACCGTTACTAACTATCTATGAGAGGTTTAACTACTAGGATTCGAAGTTATACCTCAAGTTACTTGTCCTTCAGGTCTTCATCACTGTCCTCCACTCCTCGTAGGCTCCTTAGAACATCGGCACTTCAACGGCCTCCTCGAGTCAAAAACGATCCACCCGAGAGCTCCTTCACCAAGATTGATCTCTAACTTGAGATAACTAGATTGCTCAAATTGCTAATCTAAGCTACCTAGGGGATATAGTGTGAGGTTATGGATGTATTAGTCTATCTAATCCTTGATCTCAACACATGAGAGGGGATGATTAGGGTTTCAAGAGAGAATGAGCTTGAGGAGAGAGAAGGTGAGCATGAGAATGAGAAGAAATAATGAACTCATTTGAATATATGAAGCATTATCTTTTATCAAATAAATAAAATAAATCATTTAACAACCATGCTTCATTTATTCATATGAGTGATTCATCACATGAGTCATTAGTTCAATAAATGAAGCATTAACTCTAAGGATGAATCACACAAGTGAGTCATTAAAACAATAAATACTTATGCCACCTTAACCCCCAAGTCACCACTCTTCTAGAAGCTTCCCGAAAAATTATGAGAACGCCCCTCCAATCCGTGAAAACACGGAAAAAATTTAGACTGTATAAATCCAGTAACCCGATACTAGAATCTGGCTTAAACCAAAGCCGGCTAGTAAAAACTGTCCGAACGTCGTACGTGCGTTTAAACGCGTATGCATCCGAACCCTTGTCGTAAAACCATACGACCTCTATATCGTTTCGCCTGGAGCAGGAAAACTCTCTGTGTGGGACTTTAAAGACTCGACACTATGCTGGCAGTGGGTTTAACCACAGACCGCAAGCGGCACTAGCTGTACGTAACGGTCCCCAGGTAGATGTCGATAAGAAGGCCGATAAGGAAACCATTCCAACTCCTACTGAGCCTGTCCGTGACAATATCCGCGCAGTCCGGTCTGTTCGTCTAAGAGTATAGCATGTATGGTCTAGGGAGGTGGTAATCATCAGACCCCTAATAACCGTACAAGTCATGCCGGTATGGCTCAAAAACCATGCGAGAATCTACTGATTAGTCCATCAGTAATTCTCAATCAGCCCTAGTCAGGAACTTATGGTAATGACCAACCAATCACAGTGCGATATCAACCCCCTATACCGGGAGAGACGAATCCCTAACAGTCGCTCATTGCCTCCATGTGGCTCGGGACTGTACCCAACTAAAACCTGTTTGCACGACTCCTTTGAGCCGTGGTAAGGTAGTAATCAAAGCACAGTGGGAACTCACACGAGACAAATGACGACTTTAAGTCAACAGATTACCTTCACACATGTCACCTGAGAACTGCTATCTGACGTTAGGTATAATACCATCCAGTCAGTTCTCCTGCGAGTCCTGTCCGATGTACCCGTAACACAATGAGCACTTGTATACTATCTCCAGTACGATATACCGATGGCTGTAGGACAGACCATCTCCCTAACTGGGATGAGAAGCGTACACACTAGTCTACTCTGGAGTATCGATGCCCTGTCTCGATAATCCTACGACTAGGGACAAGTATAGGATGTTTCTTATAGACTACCCAGCCCCCACTGGTGTGACTGCCATCACAACGTTGGTAATCAAGCAAAGATCCTATGGGCTCTACTAATATGTATAAGTGATACATTACAAGAAACATATGCACATATTAAAGTAGACCCAAACCAAGTAGCATACTACCATTTTTAGCAAGACTGTATATATATATAACTGTCAATATCCCAAGCTTCCATTAAAGTAATATACAACCTAGTATGATACAATAATGGCCCCTACGGCATATACACTAACAATCTCCCACTTGTACTAGGGCCATGAGCTGGCATATCGTAGACCTATCATCTCGAATAGCCTCTCGAACTGTGTCTGAGGAATGGCCTTTGTGAATGGATCAGCAATGTTATTCTCCATCTCTACTCTTCTCACCTCGATCTCCTGGCGATGTACACTCTCCCTGATCAGGTGATACCGCCTTAAGATGTGTCTGGACTTCTGATGGGACCTGGGTTCATTTGCTAAAGCTATAGCGCCGTTGTTGTCACAATACAGAGGTATTGGATCAACACTGGTAGGAACCACCTGAAGTTCTGTGAGGAACTTCTTCATCCAGATAGCTTCTTTTGCGGCATCACAAGCAGCTATGTACTCCGCTTCCATTGTTGAGTCAGCAACGGTCTCCTGCTTGGAACTCTTCCAACAGACCGCCCCTCCATTGAGGGTAAAGACATAACCTGACATGGACTTGGAGTCATCCTTGTCACTCTGGAAGCCGGAGTCGGCAAAGGCCTCAATCTGGAGGTCTTTTCCGCCATACACCAAGAACATCTCCTTAGTCCTCCTTAGGTACTTGAGAATGTTCTTTACTGCTATCCAGTGCTTCTCCCCTGGGTTTGCTTGATACCGGCTTACTATGCTAAATTCGTATGCTACATCTGGTCTGGTACATAACATCGCATACATTATAGAGCCTACCGCTGAAGCGTAGGGTATAATCGACATGCGATCCCTTTCCAAATCAGTCTTGGGAGACATCTCTTTGGAGAGGGTGATTCCGTGACAAGCCGGTAGGTTACCGCGCTTAGAATCTTCCATACTGAATCTTTTCAATATGGTGTCTATGTACCTGGACTGCGAAAGTCCCAACATCCTTTTTGATCTATCACGATAGATCTGGATCCCCAAAATGTAGGTGGCATCACCCAGGTCCTTCATGGAGAATTTCTGTGATAAGAATCTTTTGACTGACTGTAACATAGGAATATCATTTCCTATTAGGAGAATATCATCCACGTACAAGACGAGGAATACTACAGCTCTTCCTACAATCTTTCTGTATGTGCATGGTTCATCTGGATTTTTGATGAAGTCAAATTCTTTGACAGCATCATCAAAACAGATGTTCCAACTCCGAGATGCCTGTTTTAGTCCATAAATGGACTTAAGCAACTTGCATACTTTACCGCTGCTCCCACTCTGAATGAATCCCTCTGGCTGATCCATATAGACGCTCTATTCTAAATTTCCATTTAGAAAGGCCGTCTTTACGTCCATCTGCCAGATCTCATAATCGTGGAAGGCAGCAATAGCAAGGACCTGAATGGATTTGAGCATAGCCACTGGAGAAAAGGTTTCGTCATAGTCCAAACCAGGTCTTTGACGGAAACCCTTTGCAACAAGTCTAACCTTATAGGTTTCAACCTGTCCATCTTCACCAATCTTTTTTCTGAAGATCCATTTGCATCCGACGGGTTTTACCCCATCTGGAGCAATGTCCAAAGTCCATACTTTTTTAGGGTACATGGATTCCATTTCGGTCCGCATTGCATACAGCCATTTTACCGAGTCGCCGCTCTGAATGGCTTGCTGGAAGCTAGTAGGGTCATCATTATCAATGACGCAATCTTCTCAATCCCCGTCTATGAGAAAACCGTAGTATCTCTCAGGCGGATGAGACGACCTACTACTCCTGAGGATAGGCACTAGGACGTCCGGTTCACCTGAACCTTCTTGTTCTACCAAGGTTTCAGTAATAGCATGTGGTTCTGGAATTTCTTCCAGTTCTATTGCGCTCCCACTCTTCTGATTTTTCTAAAAACTCAGTTTCCAAGAAGCAGGCATGATGAGAAATAAAGACCTTTTGTTCCTCTGCATAATAGAAATAATATCCCTTGGAGTTCTTTGGATATCCCACAAACTTGCATTTTACTGAGCGTGCCTCGAGCTTGTCCGCATGCTGCTTTTTTACAAAAGCTGGACATCCCCATGTCTTAAGATAATTAAGACAGGGTTTCTTCCCACTCCACATCTGATATGGTGTGGTAGGCACAGTCTTGGTTGGAACTCGGTTCAAGAGGTATGCAGCTGATTCTACTGCATATCCCCAGAATGATCGCGGCAACTCAGCGTTACTCATCATGGAACGTACCATATCCAATAGGGTTCGGTTCCGTCTCTCTGATACACCGTTATGTTGTGGTGTGTATGGAGGAGTAAGCTGAGAGAGAATTCTATTCTCTTTTAAGTAATCCAGGAACTCGGCACTCAAGTATTCACCACCTCGATCAGATCTCAGTGTCTTGATACTTTTGCCTGTTGGGTTTTCCACTTCATTCTTGTATTCCTGGAATTTCTCAAAGGCCTCGGATTTATGCTTCATCAAGAAGATATGTCCATACCTAGAGAAATCATCCGTAAAAGTAATGAAGTAGGAATAACCACCTCGCGCATGTGTAGACATTGGACCGCATACGTTACTGTGTACGAGCCCTAAGAGCTCGCTCACTCTTACTCCGTGTCCAGTAAACGGAGTCTTTGTCATCTTTCCCATGAGACAGGATTCACAAGTAGTATAAGATTGATATTCGAACGGATTCAAATATCCTTCTCTATGTAACTTAGTCAACCTTCTCTCATTGATGTGACCCAGTCTACAATGCCATAAGAAAGCCTGATTTAATTCCGGAGACTTTCTTTTAAGTGTGTTCTGGAAACTGAAAATATGAGCTTGATTTAATACGTATATCCCGTTTTTTTAATGTACCTGACCCAATCAGAACTTGATTTAGGTGGATATGAACCACACCGCTTTCAAAAGTAAAATCATATCCTTCTTTAGAAAGTAAGGATACAGATATGATATGATAAATCGCACCTAGTACATAAAAACAGTTACGCAGAATCAATACCTGCCCAGTTGTCAGTCCAATATGATATTCCCCTATGGATTCAGCGTTCATGCTTATTCCGTTAGCAACCCTGAGGGTCATATCACCTATCCTGATAACCCTACGGTTTCTCAGAGCCTGTAATGAATTACAGATGTGAGATCCTGATCCGGTATCCAATACCCAGGAAGTAGGGTTTACTGACATGCAGTTCTCTATTACAAACACACCCGAAACCGAAGCCACAACATGCTTCGAATCCTGGCTACTGTCTTTGCTAGCCATGCAATCCTTCTGCCAATGTTCATTCCTGTAACAATAGGAACATCCTTCTTTTACTACATCTAGTCCCGAAACTTTTGCCCTTCTCTTTCCTTCTACTTTCCTGATTTCCTTCAGGGTAGAAGGCAGAGACTGTAGAATCAAGTCAGTACATGACCTGTTTCTCAACGTGGTCTTTAGGTCCTTGAGCTTATTAATATAGCTAGTCATTGTAAGGATGTTGTCCCCTACAGATGACCCGACAGCCAACCTCGCTTGTATTAATTCGTTCGAGGTCTTATATCTTGCGATATGAGATTGCTCTCCATATAAATCTTTGTTATGGAGAAAGATGGAAACTGAGTCCATCTTCTCGTGCACCTTCTGGTATACACCATCAACTAAAGCTAATACGAGGCACTTGGCTTTCGCTTTATCCTTTTCCCTTGTCTGACGGATATTCATATCCGTGACAGTGGAAACTGGACCTGGGACGGCGGGATCTTGAGTAGTAATAGGGTGGTCCAGCTTGTCATAGGCAATGGACATCTGGACAGACCTTTGCCAGTCATATAAGTCAGATTCAGTCAATTTATTATCTAGATGTAACCTAGTCGTGGTCACAGGGTCACTGCAATTAAGAGAGAAAGAAGAAAACACTTTTAGCATGATACTCTTGCAAGTTTAGAGTGGTTTTTAATTTATCTAAACAGGATGGCTCCCACTGTTTCTCGAATCCTTCCTCAAACCATAAAAGAAGAATTAGCCAGGACTATTCTCACCGTACAATACTTGCTTAACCGTTCAGCCAGGCTAGTGTCAATACTTCGAGGGAGGTTTCCCAACGCTTTCACGAAGTTCCTTAATTAAAGAACCTCTTTTCTCTGGGGGCGTAGCCCCTCTGACACCTTTCTAGGCACCTACTTGATTTATAGTATTGATCGTTAAATGACGAATCTCCTGATAAGTAGCATGTACTCACAGTAGGATCGGGATCCAAATATCATCGTATGATAATGTTGAAGGAATCCTACCAACATTCATCAGACTCTAAATGGTATGCAACACTAGCAAGTTTCAGTTTCTTTAGAAACTCCCGATGTGGATTTTTGCCCCATGCTCTTATGACCTTGACTTTTGCCAACAAATCATAAGTCACATGTCAAGTTCTACCCATCAATTTCCAGGTTAATTTGAACCCACCCGTACATACCCTTGACTTTGGCCAACAAGGCAGTACGACTGTCCCAAACCAACGCATCTATCTATGCTGCATATGAATATTCAATAGCTACCAAACACTGTGCCTTGACATTGGCCAACAAACACAGCTTGATTACTATTGACCATCCATATGAAATGACGGAGGGCTACGACTGGTTTTGGCAAAACCGTGAACGTAGTGAACTTGATATAATCGAAGGAACCTGATACTTTTTAAAAGGAGTGGTTAAAGCTCCGCAACTAAAAATTCTGCTCTTTTAAAATAACCGAGTGGTTTCTTTTAAATTTGTTCCAACGATTTATCTTTGGTTTATTTTCTTTGCATTATAATAATGCGTCCCATCATTATCCTATCATTGCAGAAAACAACGAAAATACCACGTCCTCTTATGCCATCCGCATTCGCCACGAGGTCCCGTCATCACCCGTTAGGTTACTTAACTAACGACAGAACGGGGGCTGGGCTAGCGCGGGTGTAAAATATAAGTGACGTCTAATAGCTATCATATATAGATATTGTACATTCGTCAGACGCAATAATAAGCATTCCAGATCACAGATGAATTTTATTGGATATACTAGCAATCCGCATTTGCTTTGAGCCTGCAACAAAAGACGGATTACACGGTTGTGATAAATAGCCATTACCCCACCCCAGACCCCTACGGGTACGGCAAACTACCCGCCAAGTACCCGAAGTGAAGCGGTCTCCCTCAACGACGTGAGTAGGCCACTAAACACTGCAAAGTACCCGGTAGTTTGTGCACCCCACCTTGGGTCTATCCTAGGAGCAAAAACAGTAAAAATAAAATAATACAACGGTGACTACAACCGCAATCTGGATGTGCCCCGCAAAAGAATATTACATCATATTACATTTATATCGAATGAATTAATATAAAACACATCTCAAACCCCGGCTAATCATCACAACATTCCAATCAAGTCCATATACACAAACAGTAAACATTACAGAAATGTGCAACCCCCTGCCAACCGACATACTAGCAGTTAGGGGAGGTTTACGAACACATTAAACATTACAGATAAAAACCCAATTAGCAAATATCTTACAACATCGATCGACTACCTTATTCCGTGTCTACCCTAAAAGCAAACCAGCACAGAAGTAACCTGGGCAGAAATAGAATATACTGGAAAACAAAACACCAAAATATATGAATTGTAGAGCAAATCCGAGTCAACTCAGTGTTGACTCGGCGGCGGATCCGCTGCCAAAAGCACTATTTGGCCTCGGATCTGAGGCCATATAACTGAGTTGATTTCTCGTATTTTCCCAGAATTCTTATATTTACCTGCTGTGAATTTTAAGGCATATCAAATATTTTTTTTGACACGTTTAAAATTTACAGAAACTGTTAGGGTTCCGGGGTTTCGTTTTCGTGTTTTTCCGTCGATCGAAGTTCTAATTAGTTGCTAACAAGCTAGTAATGGTTTAGTTGGCTCTGATACCATTGTTAGTCCATGTCACGCACCGCACGAGCTTGCGAGGAGGCGGAATATATGAAAAACGATTATCAAAGCTTCGTAACACGGACTTGAGCGCATGAATCGTATCTAAACCGTTACTAACTATCTACGAGAGGTTTAAGTACTCGGATTCAAAGTTATACCTCACGTTACTTGTCCTTCGGGTCTTCATCGCTGTCCTCTACTCCTCGTAGGCTCCTTGGAACATCGGCACCTCAACGGCCTCCTCGAGTCAAAGACGATCCACCCGAGAGCTCCTTCTCCAAGCTTGATCTCTAACTTGAGATAACTAGATTGCTCAAATTACTAATCTAAGCTACCTAGGAGATATAGAGTGAGGTTATGGATGTATTAGTCTATCTAATCCTTGATCTCAACACATGAGAGGGGAGGATTAGGGTTTCAAGAGAGAATGAGCTTGAGGAGAGAGAAGGTGAGCATGAGAATGAGAAGAAATAATGAACTCATTTGAATATATGAAGCATTTTCTTTTATCAAATAAATAAAATAAATCATTTAACAACCATGCTTCGTTTATTCATATGAGTGATTCATCACATGAGTCATTAGTTCAATAAATGAAGCATTAACTCTAAGAATGAATCACACAAGTGAGTCATTAAAACAATAAATATTTATGCCACCTTAACCCCCAAGTCACCACTCTTCTAGAAGCTTCTCGGAAAATTACGAGAACGCCCCTCCAATCCGTGAAAACACGGAAAAACTTTAGACTGTATAAATCCAATAACCCGATACTAGAATCTGGCTTAAACCAAAGCCGGCTAGTAAAAACTGTCCGAACGTCGTACATGCGTTTAAACACGTATGCGTCCGAACCCTTGTCGTAAAACCATACGACCTCTATATCGTTTCGCCTGGAGCAGGAAAACTCTCTGTTTGGGACTCTAAAGACTCGACACTACGCTGGCAGTGGGTTTAACCATAGACCGCAAGCGGCACTAGCTGTACGTAACGGTCCCCAGGTAGATGTCAATAAGAAGGCCGATGAGGAAACCATCGAACGCCTATTGAGCTTGTCCGTGACAATATCCGCGCATTCCGGTCTGTTCATCTAAGAGTATCGCATGTATGGTCTAGGGAGGTGGTAATCGTCAGACCCCTAATAACCGTACAAGTCATGCTGGTATGGCTCAAAACCATGCGAGAATCTACTGATCAGTCCATCAGTAATTCTCAATCAGCCCTGGGCAGGGACTTATGGTAATAACCAACCAATCACAGTGCGATATCGACCCCCTATACCGGGAGAGACGAATCCCTAACAGTCGCTCACTGCCTCCATGTGGCTCGGGACTGTACCCAACTAAAACCTGTTTGCACGACTCTTTTGAGCCATGGTAGGGTAGTAATCAAAGCACAGTGGGAACTCACACGAGACAAATGACGACTTTAAGTCAACAGATTACCTGCATACATGTCACCTGAGAACTGCTATCTGACGTTAGGTATAATACCATCCAGTCAGTTCTCCTGCGAGTCCTGTCCGATGTACCCGTAACACAACGAGCACCTGTATACTATCTCCAGTACGACGTACTGATGGCTGTGGGACAGACCATCTCCCTAACTGGGATGAGAAGTGTACACACTAGTCTACTCTAGAGTATCGATGCCCTGTCGATAATCCTATGACTAGGGACAAGTATAGGATGTTGCTTATAGACTACCCAGCCCCCACTTGTGTGACTGCCATCACAACGCTGGTAATCAAGCAAAGATCCTATGGGCTCTACTAATATGTATAAGTGATACATTACAAGAAACATATGCACATATTAAAGTAGACACAACCCAAGTAGCATACTACCATTTTTAGCAAGACTGTATATATATATATAACTGTGAATATCCCAAGCTTCCATTAAAGTAATATACAACCTAGTATGATACAATAATGGCCCCTAGGGCATATACACTAACACTTAAGCATAGCTTTGAAAGTCTCAACTTTTCCATGTACACCAAGTAATCTTCTCAAGATATACTTGCTCCTGATGGGGATTTAACCCTTCAGATAAACCAACCAAAGTCCATACTTTATTGGTGTATAAGGATTCCATCTCAGATCGCTAAGCATCCAGCCATTCTTACAGAGTCACACTCCTGATGGCCAGCTCGAAACAAGTTGGGTCATCATCTCATGATGCAATCCTTACTCCCACTGTCATAGAGAAAACCGAAGTATCTCTCAGGTGGGTGAGGAACCCTACTAGATCGGCGGAGAGGCTGAGGTTCGTTAGAATCTATTGAATTCTTTGGTTCTACCAAATCATCTGCTGTAGTTTATATAGCTGGAACTCCTTCCAGTTCTACCTCATGATCACTAATTTCTCCACAAGAAATTCCCTTTCACAAAGGTGGCATGCTGAGAAACAAAACATCTTTTGTTCCTCGGTTTGGTAGAAGATATTCCCTTGCTAATGCTTGGGATATCCAACAAACTTCCACAGATCTGACTTTGTCTCGAGCTTGTCCGGATTTTGCTTTTTAGACATAGGCCGGACAACCCCAAATCTTAACTTACTTAAGATATGGGCTCTTCCCATTCCATATCACATATGAAGTGGTAGGCAACTGATTTGATTTGAACCCTATTCAATAGGTATGCAGCTTCTCAAGTGCATAACTCCCAAAAGGAAATAGGAAACTCAGTAGTACTCATCATAGAGCACACCATATCACATAGGGAGCTATTGCTCCGCCCCGATATACCATCGTGCTATGGTGTATATGGAGGAGTAATGCTGAAAGAGAATCTCATTCTCCTTTAGAATAGTCCAGGTGGTCAAGTATTCTCCTCCTTGATCTCATCAAAGGACATAATACTTATACCCATTTAGGTTCTCTACTTCTAACTCATATTCATTGAATTTCTCAAAAGGTTCAGACTTGTGTTTCAACAGGAACATATGTCTGAATCTTGAGATATAAACAGTGAATGTAATGAAGTAAAAAGAACCGGTCCTGGCATGTGTAGACAGGGGACCTTACATACATCATCATGTATCAATCCCAAGAGTTCACTAACTCTTTCTCTGTTTCCAATAAACAGAGCTGTGGTCATCTTATCTTTGTGACATGACCGGCAAGTTTCATAAGATGTAAATTTAAACAAATTTAAATATCCATCTAAATGTAACTTGGCCAGTCGGGTCACATTGATATGACCTAGTCTACAATACCTTAAGAAGGATTTGTTCATTTTTGAACTATTCCTCTTGTGTGTGTTCTGTATACTAAGAATTGTAGTTTGATTTAGAACGTCAATACTTTTAGATAACGTGCCTGAACCGATCAACTCTTGATATAGAAAATGTTCAAAACATTATCCAACAATACAAAATTATATCCTTCTTTACTAATAAAGAGACTGATATGATGTTGTATGTCAGGTTCGGTATCTAATAACATTTTTTCGGAATCAATATATTTATTAATACAGGGTGATAACTACCAACAGACTTGGCTGCAACACTTGCACCGTTTCTATCTCATGAAATTTATCACCCGTTCTCAGTCCTCTACCTATCTGTAGCCCACGTAACAAATTACATATGTGGGATACTGATCCGGTATCAAATACCCAGGACGTAAAGGATATTGAGAAACAGTTCTGTGTAATGAACAAACCCGAAGAAGATGCATCAACATGCACTTTCTTTGTTTGGGCGGCACGGGAATTCTGGTAATCCCCTATTTCCTGCTCTGTCTTATAACAATTATAAGTTGGAGCGGGACCAACGTTCCCCAGCTCAATACAACAAGCGGGTTCGGTCAATACATCCGTATTATTATTTTGATTAAGGCGTGATATGGTCGCTACCTGGAGAGAGAGAGAAGAAAACACTCAGCGTATGCTCTTGCAGGATTAGATTGGTTATCTAATATATCTAATATGAAATATTGGATATACTAGGACGTCCGTATTTTTAATACGAGCCTGTATAAAACACGGATTCTACGGTCGCGATGAATAGCCAAACCCACATCCCCAGACCCCTATGAGAGCGGCAAGTAAGACTGCCAATTCTAGGGTTAGGAGACCCGGTCTCGACTCCTCGATATGGCCTCCTACTGTACCCTAGAACCTGGTTACTTGTGCTCCCCTCCTTAGGTCTACCTAATGCGGAAAAGTAAATAATATACAATGGTGACATCATCCTCAACCCAGAAGTGCCCTAATAAAAGAATATTACATACAAATGAATTTTACATGAATGAAAATGAAAAACTCTCATCTCATATAAAACCCCCGGCTATTCAAACACGACGATCCAATATAACATATCACAGCAACACATAATATCACATGTCATCAACGTAAGTAAGTATGCATACACCGATTGTCGTCGATGTATAGCAACGAAAACCGGCGATACAACTACATACTACACTTACGGTCACAGAAAAGAAAGTGTAAAACTACAACAGTTGGAATCCGTAACCTCTTTAGACATCGCTTGCCTAACCAAATGAATACTTTAGACATCTCATGCCTAACAATTATAAACCCCGCATTTTAGTCTCATTATCGAAAACTCTTTTCAATATCAAGTCGGGAAATTCAACAAGATTCCCGACATCCTGATCGAATGCTCGTCGCAAACTTTAGTAGACGGCCGCACCCCCCGATGCCGTCGACGAAGTGCACTAAGGCGGAACACCGCTGCCGCGAGCACCCGAACGGATGCTTTTGGCGACGGGGTTCTCCTACAGTCACTTGGTCGGGGCTATGGGACGTGGCTGTCTGTTAAGTTTACCCGGCGAGTATCCGCGTACGCTACGTGATTGCAACGGGCTTTTGATCGCATCAAAATCCTGTGGCAATCGATCATCTGAGACTGAACTGCTAGATTTATAACATTCAAATTAGTTATCTCATAACTACTTGTGGATTCCAAATATTATATCACATTCCAGATAAATAGACAATGATAAACTTTCCGATCGAATAATCAAACACCCAAGTTTTCCCAAATAGTTCTCAACACTTGAAATTAGTTTAAAAACATCCATCACATGCCACAGTACCAATGGTCCAGCCGTAGAAGGGACAAGCCAACGCCTCACATGTGGCACGCCGTACTGCACGACTTAGAACGTTCACATAATCGAGTTAAGGTTTGTTGTCTTCTAGAGGGTCCACCGCGTTACTTGCACGACTTAGAACGTTCTTAAACTACGGAAAAATCCAACGCTTGGAAATTTTCCGGGTCGTGAAAAAGTGAGTTATTGATATCCGTTCGAACTTTTTAACACGTTTTAAAAAATTACCCGGAAAAACTAAACGAAGTTATACTTTCCGATCAAATCAACGATCTCCCAATACAACCCAGAAAACTCAACACTTGAGTAGAATTAAAAATACCCAGAAGCATCAGGAAAAACATAGGGACTTTACTGTGCAAAAAGTAAACAATGATATCACTGCACGGCCGCGGAACTGCCGCGCGACCCATGCTAATGCAGCTGTTCCGCGGCTTTTTGGGCAAATTACATTGTCGTTTTTCACACAATTCCATAGAATTCCCTACTGATTTTTTTGAGTATTTTTAATATGAAAAAAATCAACTTTTTGAAAAATTTCCAGAAACTAAGGTTTTACAGATATTCGGAGTTCGATCGGACATTAAACTTCGTCTAGACATCGCATAAAGCTCTAGCTTGGCTCTGATACCATTGTAGGGTTACTAAGCACTCTCACAAGGGTCTACGAGGCATCAACCATGCCCGATTTAAAATTTAGACGTGCCGAACAACCATTAACAAGATCTTTAAACTAGAGATTAGGCGCAACAAAGCATGTTAAACACTTTAACATCTAAGAGTTTGGGATTACAACCTTTGTAGTCCGGTCCTTCACTTCATAAGCTCTGTGTTGAGGTCCCTTCGCTGCGATCATCATGTACCCGGACTCTAGAGAGGTTCCACGAAGAGAATGATGCAAACTTGCTTCCGATCTTCGATAACTAAGACGGTCTATGATTGGTGTGGAAAAAGTGTGTTTGTAAAATAACTGCAATCAATAACGGTGTCGCGCGTAGCTAGACCGAGATGAGTACGGGTCGTCCTCTGGGAAACGTTGAACCTTTTACTCTTACTTTAAACGTATTAAAAAGGAGAGGAGGGATAAAGAATATTGTAGAATGGTTGTAGGATCTAAATCTACGTTAAACACGGATGCAAAATATATATCTAGATTAACTACGGATGTAACTTTATATAAGAACAGGGCTTGCAGGGTTCATTAGGATTTAGTAGTTATGGATGATTAATTAAAGATTACCCTTTCTATCCTTTAATAGATTTAAAACTAGAACGACAGTGATGCATGTAGATTAGGGTTTCTGGAGGGAAAAGGAATCCCACTCTTAACCCCTATCTTGACACGGAACTCCGTTCATATCTAGCCTTTACCAAAACAATCATTAATCTAATCTCTAATCGTGGTCGAGACTAACAATGAATTGGTAGCGCACCCGATTAGGATGTTAATGATTCTTTTGATAAAGTTTATAAACTTTATAGGACGTAAAAAGAGTTTAGGTATTTTCATCATCCATTAACCTACCATAATCCTACGAAGCCTAACAAGCGGAGAATTACTCGCGCATGTTGGGAGAAGAAGAGATGGAGAGCGAATTCATAATGAAACTACAAAGAAATAGAATAAGAAAAAGAACTACCTTTATTAATCAACAAAACTCATTACACTTTGTTTCCTTAGAAAATGATTACAAATACTAGTTTGCTTCTCAATCTCTTCTAAGGAGGTAGATGAACCGTTGATGATCAGCCTGGATGCGTGAGCCGTCTCGGACTTCGTGATCTCGTCGACTTGATGATTTTTCCAAGGGCTCTCGGTCCTTATTTATACTCCAAAAGCCAGAACCCTAACTTCCAAATTTGGAAGCCAACAGTTAAGATTTCACCAGAAAAATCGCAGCTCCCAACAACTCTGACCCGCGGCGGATCCGCGGTCAACAGGTAGGTTTGACCGCGGATCCGCGATCTTGTATGTAGATCGTTGGATTTGGTCTTCTGCGCTTTTCTCGTTGTGACACGTGGCGATCTCTGGAACCTTTGGAAATTAGAAATCTTTTCTTTATTTCTGCAAGATTTGATTTCTTAGTTTGCTTTCTTAATTAGGCAGGTTTGCTCTTAACAACTTTGATTCCCTTGATTTTTAGCCCTTAAAAGTTCTGCACAATCTCAACAAATAATATTAGTGGAGTTTTGTTTTATTGAGATATTAATTTCACCATTAAGATTTGGTCAATGGTATCTTTGCATACATTTTCCTACCAAATGTTAATTATAATATATCAACACATGAAAAATAGTATTTTTACAGATAAACCCTCATATGTATGATATATTATAATAAAGTCCTTTTCTAATATAGAAATAGTAGGAAAAATGTAATAACAAATGTGGAGTTTTATCAACTGAAAAAATACCCACAAACTTATCTTTGATCGTCCCGAGCAAACTAATTTATTCAAGAGAAGGAGAAAAAGAAAGGGGAAAACTAAGCACACTTTCGTAGGCAAACACGATTGCACTGAGCACGTGCAACAAGCCGTTAAAACTCTAGGTGTCCCTAGTAGGAGGAGTGTTGTCTTCTGATGGTTTTCAGCGGATTAACCCACAAAATCCTATAATAAAATAGAGATGGTGAAATTTACATATAAAGATAAGAACCATAAAAGAAATACTTTGAAAATTTAGAGTTTCCAACTACACTAGCTTTTCAGTTGTCATGAGCCCTATCTTAATAGTAATGAAAAGATGTTAGAAATAACTTCATCCCTCAATAAAACATCGTATTTATTCTTCATTCCTATCTTTCATTCAAACATCGATCATATAACCCTACGTGTGTGTAATGGACATCCCTACACTCGGAGAATTCAGTTCAAGCTATCATACTCTTGTCCATCTACCTTAGTATTTTTTAATTTGATGAATATTTATATGGATTTGCTCACACATTTTCAAGCGACCGTTAATATTTCTTGAGGTACTAACTGACCGATTACTCATGTGGTTGCTTATTAGGTGTTTTCCTCGTCTTGCACCACCTAAGGCTTAGCAGTGACTCCCAGACCAGTTGGTCTAAGGCACTAGGTGATGCAGCACCCTCGCTATATTTTTTTTATTGCTGCCTTGGCGATAACAAAACCAGTGTTCATTTTTTTCTTCACCATTTTATATTTTATTCATTTTTTATTTCCTTCATACTTTGGCATTTAAACAAGAGCATTTCAAGGTATCCTATACTATCCCGAGTTTCAAGACGTGTGTAAGTGCATATAGTAGGGTATCAACATTCAAATGTTTGGCTTCCAGAATAGAAACTATTTTTCAGACTTATTTTTATCCTCGGATTAGTGACTTCCTTCATCTAACAAACCCTTGAGACAACAGCTCATAACTACTTATTACAAGTTCGTTTAAGAAAACTTCTAATTTTCTTGGTTTTCGTAAACTATTCCTATCTTTTGGATGTAATTTTTCACTTTCTACTCTTTTGTTATAAAAGAAAAAATAATTAAATTTTTTTTTTGAAAATGTTGTGCTTATGCAAAGTATGATGCAAATTGATGCATAAATAACCACAAACCTCCCCCAAACCTGTTTACAGCAGTGTCCTCATTGATGTCATCCGTTAAGCTCAAAATCCTGTAGACTTGGGAGGAGAAAGGGGACAAGAAATAATGCGAGTGAAATCCTCCCCGAAACTTATTTTTGGCTAACAAATTTGAGGACAAAAGTTATGTTCAAGAGCCAAAAATATAACCCCCTCAAACATGAGTTAGACAATATGAAGCAATTTAAGAGGGGGTGAGTCATTTGGTCAAAGTAAGACTTTACAAAGACCAAAAGTTAACACCAACCATTCAAAGATTTTATCAGTATAACGTATAGGTCAGTGGAAGAATGTGTTGTATCGAGTCAAGAAAAAATGGGGAAGAGATAAGAGGTGGTCGGGAAAGGGTTTGAATTTGAAATTAGAGAACAGAAAGAATGAGGATGAATGTGAATGATTAGGAAGAAGGAATGGTGACGGTTCAACCTCTATAGGTGGAGATTGATCAATCACAAAATCGGTATTTAAAAATTCAAGTTCGTCAGTAAAAAGTTCTTCAAAACTTTTATCAATGGTGTGATTGAACATTTTGCTGTCAAAGAGTTTTGTGCCAGAATTTATCCTACTTGATTCATCAAAAATCATTGAGGTAGAGGACTCGAAAAACTCATCTACCTCATTTTCAAAAATATCCAAATCAAGTTAAATTTCTGGTATTATTGAACGTGAATTAACGGATTGTGATTCATCAAAACTCACTGAAACTATAGGAACAGAAGAAGAACCGGAGAAAGTAGAAGGTGAAATGGGTAAACAAATTGGTGTGTCGAGTATTGCTGAACCAAATGTGGAAGATGGAGGCTGTATTTCGGTCTGATCTTCGGGTATACCATTATCATCAACTTCAAGACGTATTTGGGGTTCAGGAAGAATTAAAGGCTCAAGATGATGACCACAAGGAAATGAAAGGATCTGATGAATTGGTGGGACAAAATCATCCAAAATTTCGGGTTCATCAATTAATATATCCCCAACGTCAATCACCTCATTCAAGTGAAGGTTAGAATTCTCAAACACCTCATCAAAAGTATGGTTTTCAATCAGTTTTGGTTCAAGAGTGGAGGTGTAGAGATCACAAGGGTTGGGTATGATTTCACTTGAAATGGACCCTTCGCAGTCGGGTAAATCAAACACTACAAAGTCACACAACTTATCAGACATTCTATTTGGTGTACTTGATGAATCTATGAAGCTGGAGTTGTGGATTTCAGTTTGGAATGTGGAGGTTTGATTAGGACGGGTGTACAGTTATGTCTTACTACCCAAATTCTCATTTTGTCCTATGCTCGAATCATATACTGAAAAATTTTAGGCAGGTTTAAAATTGTTTGCTTGCATCCACTCTGTTGTTTCCTTCCTAATTTGGTTCGACAATTCCAGAAATTTTTCTAATGTTTGCTCAAGACTAGACATGGGTCGATAAGGGGTTTCAGGATAAGATTGAAATTCCTGTGGATAATTAAAACTCCCAAATGACTGATTAGAAGGACTGTCTAGAGAAGGTGGAAAAGTCGGATTGGATTGATAAGTAGAATGGTTGCGAAAATTGGGTGGGAGTAGGGTCAACATTGTGATAAGAAGAATATTGATATGGGTTGGTTGGTTGGCTATTTTCAATAGACATCTTATATGCCACAAACCGCCTATCAAACTCTTCTTTGGGAAGTGGAGGTGATGGTTGATATTGGTCCGGGTTGAAACTTTGGCCTCTAGCCCTAGCTATATGCTCAGCAATGGACATTCGTCTAGGGGCTTCCTCACTCTGGGTATCAACTGAAACAGGTGTAAGATGAGGATACGGTTGATAAGACCTAGACTGAGATGGCCAACTGTTTCTTCCCTCTTATTCTATATGATCTCTTAAGGACATGGAAGAGCCGGACGGTATACCGAAGGGATTACGAAAACAAGAAATATCTGGTTGTGGACAGCAAAGCTCAGCAAGTGTTCTTCTGTTTAGGTCACCCATTATAAGAAGAGAAGAAAGGGGAAGGGATAAAAAGGGGAGAAAATAATTGGTTTGTTTTGAAAAATGACGGATTTAGACAAATCATACAAAAATGCACAAACAACCCTAGAACTATGGTTACCTAGATCCAGTCTCTAGACCGCTCCTAGACTTCCAAAGGACAAGCCGCAGGATAAATTCTCTACCGCCTCTTTACTACTCTTGTAGCCAAGTAAGTACCAGATGAGTAGGAGGCTCTCCACTACAAGTAGTGGCCCTAATTAAGTAACCACACGCCTTAGACACACTTTCCTAGACATCACAAAAGTAATGCGGATAAGCGATAGATTACCCACGACCTTCCTTTGTCCTTATTGAGCGTGACAGTCCTTAGAGTCTTGTCTAGATATTTTTTAAATTAATGTAGGGTTGATGCAGATGCTCGTTTTGTGATTTGTGGGGCTTAGGAAGGGTAATGAAATCCCCACCTAATCTGGATTTTGGTCTTGCCCCTTAAAAATCCGTATTAATATATGCAAAAACAAACCGCAAAACAAAACTTTGCAAAAAGATTTTTGAGCGGCGATATTTTGCAAAGAATCCTCCAAAAAAGATATTTTATTGGATTTCAGAGGAGAGAGAAGGAGGTTAGAATCTTACCAGAGAAGACTGAAGTCCTAGATCTCCTAACTGGCCGCGCTTCCGCCGCCGATGTGCACTTCCGGCCGCGGTTCCGCCGCAAGAGGGACAGATCAATTGATGAATTTTTTTCTGTGGCCTTCTCTACTTCTTTGGATCTCAATGAATGTATCTGTCTCCAGTTTCCTCAAGTCTGAGACTCCAGATTCCCTCGCAAAATTCACACAATAATCGTTAAATATACAAGTTGCAGTTTTGTTTTATTTATGATACAGATCGTATAAGAATTCAACACAAATAGTAAGAAAAAAAAATTACGCACGTATCCCCGGCAACGGCGCCATTTGATTGGTGTGGAAAAAGTGTGTTTGTAGAATAACCGCAATCAATAACAGTGTCGCACGTAGCTAGACCGAGATGAGTACGGGTCGTCCTCTGGGAAACGTTGAACCTTTTACTCTTACTTTAGACGTGTTGAAAAAGAGAGGAGGGATAAAGAATATTGTAGAATGGTTGTAGGATCTAGATCTACATTAAATACGGATGCAAAATATATATCTAGATTAACTACGGATGCAAGTTTATATAAGAAGAGGGCTTTTAGGGTTCATTAGGATTTAGTAGTTATGGATGATTAATTAAAGATTACCCTTTCTATCCTTTAATAGATTTAAAACTAGAACGACAGTGATGCATGTAGATTAGGGTTTCTGGAGGGAAAAGGAATCCCACTCTTAACCCCTATCTCGACACGAAACTCCGTTCATATCTAGCCTTTACCAAAACAATCATTAATCTAATCTCTAATCACGGTAGAGACTAACAATGAATTGGTAGCGCGCCCGATTAGGATATTAATGATTCTTTTGATAAAGTTTATAAACTTTATAGGACGTAAAAAGAGTTTAGGTATTTTCATCATCCATTAACCTACCATAATCTTATGAACCCTAACAAGCGGAGAATTACTCGCGCATGTTAGGAGAAGAAGAGATGGAGAGAGAATTCATACAGAAACTACAAAGAAATAGAATAAGAAAAAGAACTACCTTTATTAATCAACAAAACTCACTACACTTTGTTTCCTTAGAAAATGATTATAAATACTGGTTTGCTTCTCGATCTCTTCTAAGGAGGTAGATGAACCGTTGATGATCAGCCTGGATGCGTGAGCCGTCTTGGACTTCGTGATCTCGTCGACTTGATGATTTTTCCAAGGGGCTCTCGGTCCTTATTTATACTCCAAAAGCCAGAACCCTAGCTTCCAAATTTGGAAGCCAACAGTTAAGATTTCACCAGAAAAATCGCAGCTCCCAACAACTCTGACCCGCGGCGGATCCGCAGTCAACGGGTAGGTTTGACCGCAGATCCGCGGTCTTGTATGTAGATCGTTGGATTTGGTCTTCTGCGCTTTTCTCCTTGTGACACGTGGCGATCTCTGGAACCTTTGGAAATTGGAAATCTTTTCTTTATTTCTGCCAGATTTGATTTCTTAGTTTGCTTTCTTAATTAGGCAGGTTTGCTCTTAACAACTTTGATTCCCTTGATTTTTAGCCCTTAAAAATTCTGCACAATCTCAACAAATAATATTAGTGGAGTTTTGTTTTATCGAGATATTATTTCACCATTAAAATTTGGTCAATGGTATCTTTGCATATATTTTCCTAACAAATGTTAATTATAATATATCAACACATGAAAAATAGTATTTTTACAGATAAACCCTCATATGTATGATATATTATAATAAAGTCCTTTTCTAATATTGAAATAGTAGGAAAAATGTAATAACAAATGTGCAGTTTTATCAACTGAACAATCTACCTTGAAGTTTCTTTAACACAAGCTCTCACTTACTAAATGAAGTGAACACCCTAATCTAAATGGCTAGGATAGATTAGGATGATGAAGTAGGTGTTAGTGTATATGCCCTAGAGGCCATTACTGTATCATACTAGCTTGTATATTACTTAATGGAAGCTTGGGATATTCACAGTTGTATATACAATCTTGCTCGAAATGGTAGTATGCTACTTGGTTTGTCTCTGCTTTAATATGTGCATGTGTTTCTTTTAGCATATTGCTGGTATACATATTAGTAGAGCCCTTAGGATCTTTGCTTGATTACCAGCGTTGTGATGGCGCTCGCACTCGTGGGAGCTGGGTAATCTATAAGCACATCCTTATACAGGTCCCTGGTCGTTGGACTATCGAGACAGGGCATCGATACTCCGGAGTAGACTAGCGTATGCGCTTCTCATCCCAGTGTGGGAGACGGTCTGTCCCACAGCCGTTAGTACGTCGTACTTGGGATAGTATGCGGGTGCTCGTTAGGTTACGAGTACACTGGACAGGACTCGTCGGGAACTGTTGGTTGGTAATATACCTATCGTCAGTTATCAGTTCCCAGGTGACATGAGTACAGCTTAGTCCGCTGACTTGACACTGTCACTTCGCCTCGAGTGTGTTCCCACTGCACTTTGATTACTACCCTACCACGGCTCAAAGGAGCTGTGCAAACAGGTAGTTTTTGGGTGCAGTCCCGAAGCACTTGGAGGCAGTGACGGTTAGACAGGATTCGTCTCTCCCGGTATTGGGGGTTGACATCGCGCTGTGTCTAGGAGAGCCATTACACGAGTAGTCCCTGGCCAGGGCAAGCGAGATATACTGGTAGGTTTCCAGTGTTATCTCAGGGTGTTCTGGGCTACACTCCGACACGACTTGTACCGCTATTAGGGGACTGACGTTCACCGCCCCCTAGGCCCGCCATGCGATGTATCAGACGAACAGACCGGACTGTACGGAGACTGTCACATACAGGCTCAGTAGGAGTGCAGATGGGGTTCACCTCGTCAGTCTTCTTATCGACATCTACCTGGGGACCGTTACGTACAGCTAGTGCCGCTTGCGGTCTGTGGTTAAACCCACTGCCAGCGTAGTGTCGAGTCTTTAGAGTCCCACACAGAGAGCTATTCGCCTTTAGGCAAAATGAGTAGAGGTCGCATGGTTTTGCGACAGGGTTCGTTCACATTCGCGCACTTGTGCACGTTTGCTGTCCGGACAGTTTATACTAGCGGGCTTTGGTTTAAGCCGGATCCTAGTATATGTTTTGAGATTGGTTTCTCTCATTGTGTTCGTGTTCCTCGGATCACGAATGCGGGTGCGTATGCACAGTTGCTTGAGATTGAGGGAGAGGACCTTGATTAGGGTTAATGGCTATTGTCATTTTATTAACCCTAATATTTATGTGTGTGTTATTGTTGATTAGTAATTAGTTTGATAATTATACATGGTTGTGGTTATTGACCTTTTGACTTCTTTGACTTGTTGACCAAGGTTGACACTTTGACCATCATAATTTCTTTTGGAAGATGCTTTTTGATCTTTGCAATTTGAAATGATAATGGTCATGTCATGATTTACCATGATAATTATCTAGCTAATTATTCAATTAAATTAATTCACACATATTAGTGAGAAGAGCTCTATTATTTTCTCATTCTCTCATATCATTTCTCTCTCTTGTTCATCCTCTCCCTCAAGCTCTCTCCCTCTCATGTGTTGAGAAACAAAAAGCTTGAGAAAAACCTTCACTTGATCCTCTCTACTCTCTTCTAGGGTTCAAGTCTTAGCATTTCTTGCACTCTAGTTACTCCTAGCTTGGAGTTGAAGCTAAAGGTGGTAGCTTTCAAGTGGATCTTTCTTTGACGGAAGAAGACAAGCAAGGTGAGGCCTTTCTACCATTCCAACGAGCAAGGAGAGAAGGACTAAAGACCAAAGGTATAACCTTTCTACAACTTAGTTAGTTGTTAGTTTACTTTAGCTAGTTTTCGTTTAGCAAAGATCCTCACAAGCAAAGTCCATGTTGCCTAAGTCATTAAAAATCCGTTTTTTATTATGTTTTCCGCCTCCCGTAAGCACCGGGATGGGCAACACGGACTTACAGTGGTATCAGAGCCTAACTAAACCTAAACTAGCTAAGTAGTTAAGTGTAACGAAGTTCGGAACCGGAAAAATCACAAAACCAAACTTTTACAAAATCCAAGTTTCTGTTAAAATTTTTCCTGCTCTAAATGAAAAACTTTATACATATAAAATCGTCTCAGGGTTTTGTGAATACACCCAAGAAAAACGATACCCTAATTCCCTCAAGTCGCCGCCCTTCCGCCGCATGAAGTAGGTATATGCGGCGGAACCGCCGCGGATTGTCGTGATCGGTGCATCGTTTTTCGTGCAGAGTGTGTTGTTGTTGGTTTTGGGATTTTTAGGATATATTATATGTACCCAGATTTTACAGAAAAGAAATTTCCTTTTGGGGTCCTATAATTCCGTATTTTTCCGAACTTCACTACACTTTAACTACATCGGTTATATCTGTAATGCTTGCATGTATTGAACGTCGGCTAATCGCTATAAGACGATTAGTCGGGGTTATACATGATCTGTAATTGTTATTGGTTTGTGGATATGAATGGATTGGATTGTCGCGGGTGAATGGCCGGGGTGGATGTGAGATGAGCGTTGTTTTTCTTTCATTCATTTGTAACATGTAAATTGATGTAATAATATTCTTTGTATGGCCGCACAACCGGGTCGGGGTTGTAGCCGTCATTGTATAATTCTTTTTACTGTTTTTGCTCCTAGGATAGACCCATGGAGGGGGTGCACAAACTACCGGGTATCTCGAAGCGCCGAGTGGCCTACTCACGGTGGTGAGGGAGGTTGCTTCGCTTCGGGTGCTTGGCGGGTAGTTTGCCGCACCCGTAGGGGTCTTGGGTGGGGTATTGGCTATTCACCGCGACCGTGTAATCCGCTTTGCGTTGCAGGCTCGAACGCATTGCGGATTCCTAGTATATCCAATGTATTCATCTGTGATCTGTAATGTCTATCATTGCTATATATTTATATATAATAACTATTTAGGCGTTGCTTATGTTTTACAGCCGCGCTAGCCCAGCCCCCGCTCTGTCGTTAGTTAAGTAACCTAACGGGTGATGACGGGGCCCCGTGGCGAATGCGAATGGCATAAGCGTACGTCATATTTTGGTTGTTTTCTGCAATGGTAGGATTAAATGATGGGACGCATTAAAAGAACTAATGCAAGAAATAAACCAAGTAAAAGTCGATTGGAACACTTTGAAAACCACTCGGTTCTTTTCAAAACTAAAACTTTTAAACGCGGAGCTTGAACCACTCCTTTTAAAAGCTATCTCGTTCCATCGATTATATCAAGTTCACTACGTTCACGGTTTCGCCAAAACCATCCGTAGCCCTCCATCATTTCGGTTAAATATTCGGTAGTATTCAAGCTATGTATTTTGACCTCACGCCAAGGCATAGTGATTGGTAGCTGCCAGATATTTATCCGTTGCATAGATAGAATGCGTTGATTTGAGACAGTCGTACTGCCGTTTTGGCCTACGTCAAGGGTAGGTACGGGTGGGTTCAAATTAACCAGGATAATGATGGGAAGAACTTGACATGTGACTTATGACATTTTGACCTCACGCCAAGGTCATAAGAGCATGGGGCAAAAATCCACATCGGGAGTTTCATAAGTACTGAAACTTGCTAGCGTTGCATACCATTTGGAGTGTGATAATTCTGGTAGGATTCCTTCGGTTTTATCACGCGATGATATTTGGATCCCGATCCTACTGTGAGTATATGCTACTCCTCGGGAAAACTCTCACTTAACGATCAATGCTATAAACCTAGTAGGTGCCTAGAAAGGTGTTAGCGGGGCTACGCCCACAGGGAAAAGAGGTTACTTAATTAAGGAACTTCGCGAAAGCGTTGGAAAACCTCCCTCGAAGTACCGACACTGGCCTGGCTGAACGGTTAAGCAAGTATTGTACGGTGAGAATGATCCCGGCTAATCCTTTTCTTTACGGTTTGAGAAGGGATTCGAGAGACAGTGGGAGCCATCCAGTTTAGACAAACTAAAAACCACTCTAAACTTGCAAGAGCATCATGCTAAAGTGTTTCTTTTCTCTCTCCTAATTGCAGCGACCATTCAAGATGACCGGACTTAAGTTACTATTAGATAAAAACATATTGACAGGGCCAAACTACAAAGATTGGCTCAGGAATGTCAAGATGGCTATCACTTATGACAAGCTGGGGTATATACTTACCACCAAAGCTCCCCCTGTCCCAGGTCCCACCTCCAGCGTCGCGGATGTTGAAATCCGTAAGACATGGGAGATAGATTGCGCGAGGGCCAGATGCCTCGTACTAGCCTCGATGGACAACGACCATCAGAGGAGGCACGAGAATATGGACCTAGAGTCCATATTTCTCCATACAAAAGAACTGTATGGAGAGCAGTCTCGTATCGCAAGATACGAAGTGTCGAAGAAGCTCTTTTCGGCAAGGTTGGCCGTCGGATCATCGGTAGCGGACCACGTGCTTAAGATGATCGGCTACATAGAGGAGCTCGCGGACCTTGGGACCACGTTGGAGAATGAACTCTATACCGATTTGATTCTCCAGTCCCTTCCTTCCACTTACGCCCAGTTCATTCTTAACTTCAACATGCAAGGAAAGGAGGTTGAACTTGCCGAGCTTCTGAACATGTTGAGGACTGCTGAGGGCACCCTACAGAAGGGTAGGGAGACATCCACTTTGTTTGTAGGAGGATCTTCCTCTTCTAGGTCCAGGGCGAAAGCCAAGGGCAAGAAGAAGAAAGCCCCCGCCAAACCAAGAGGCGGTGTCGGTAAAGTGGATACGAAGGGAAAGGGTAAAGCAACAAAGGTAGCGGGGAAGCTGGTGGGGAAGGAAGAATGCTTCTATTGTCACAAAAGTGGTCACTGGAAACAAGATTGCAAGGCTTGGAAAGCCAGAACACAGGATTTGAAGCGAGTTGCAGCTTCAGCTTCAGGTGTGTATGTTATTGAAAATTGTCTATCAATAAACTCTAATTCCTGGGTATTGGATACCGGATCAGGATCTCATATCTGTAATTCTTTGCAGGCGTTGAGAAAGCGTAGAGTTTTGAAGGCAGGTGACATGACCCTCAGAGTTGCGAACGGTGCTAGCATGGATGCTGAGGCCGTGGGGGACTATCACCTGGGATTATCAGATGGACACTTTTTGGTTTTGCGTAGTTGTTATTATGTACCAAATGCAACCTGTAATATCATTTCTGTATCTTTATTATCTAAAGAAGGTTATGAATTTGCATTTGTAAGTAATGTAGTGAACATTCACCTTAATCAAGTGTTGATTGGGTCAGGTACATTGAACAACGGTATATACGTTTTAAACCAACCACAGATTTTCAATATCCAGAATACACACAAAAGAAAGTCTCCAGAAATTAATAAAACTTTCTTATGGCATTGTAGACTGGGTCACATCAACGAGAGAAGATTGACTAAGTTACATACTGAAGGATATTTAGATTCGTTCGAATATCAATCGTATGCAACTTGTAAATCCTGTCTCAAAGGAAAGATGACAAAGGCTCCGTTTTCTGGACACGGAGAAAGAGCGAGCGAGCTCTTGGGACTCGTACACAGCGACGTGTGCGGTCCAATGTCTACACATGCGCGAAGCGGTTTTTCTTACTTCATAACTTTTACGGATGATTTCTCAAGATTCGGACATGTCTTCTTAATGAAGCATAAATCCGAAGCTTTTGATAAGTTCCAGGAATATAAGAATGAAGTAGAAAAACAAACAGGCAAAAGTATCAAGATCCTAAGATCGGATCGAGGAGGAGAATACTTAAGTGCCGAATTCCTGAATTACTTAAAAGAGAATGGAATTCTCTCTCAGCTTACTCCTCCATACACTCCGCAACATAACGGTGTATCGGAGAGACGGAACCGAACCCTATTGGATATGGTACGGTCCATGATGAGTAACGCTGAGTTACCGCGATCATTCTGGGGATATGCGCTAGAAACAGCTGCATATCTTTTGAACCGTGTTCCCACTAAGACTGTGCCTACCACACCATATGAGTTATGGAGTGGGAAGAAACCCTATCTTCAATACTTGAAGATTTGGGGATGTCCAGCTTATGTTAAAAAGCAGCATGTGGACAAGCTCGAGGCACGCTCAGTACTGTGCAAGTTTGTGGGATACCCAAAGAACTCCAGGGGGTATCTTTTCTATTACGCAGAGGAACAAAAAGTCCTTGTTTCTCGCAATGCCCACTTTCTAGAACATCAGTTCATAGAAAAAGAAATAAGTGGGAGCGCAATAGAACTGGAAGAAATTCCAGAACCACAAACTACTACTGAAAGTTTAGTGGAACCAGAAGGTTCAAAAGAACAGGACATTCCTATGCCACTCCGCAGGAGTAGTAGGCAGTCTCATCCGCCCGAGAGATACTACGGTTTTCTCATTGACGGGGATAGAGAAGACTGCATCCTGGATTGTGATGAGCCTACTAGCTTCCAGCAAGCCATTCAGAGCGTCGACTCGGTAAAATGGCTGGATGCAATGCGGACCGAGATGGAGTCCATGTACACCAACAAGGTATGGACGTTGGACATTGCTCCAGACGGGGTAAAACCCGTAGGATGCAAGTGGATCTTCAAAAGGAAGATTGGTGTAGATGGACAGGTTGAGACCTATAAAGCTAGACTGGTAGCAAAAGGTTTTCGTCAGCGACCTGGTTTGGACTATGACGAAACCTTTTCTCCAGTAGCTATGCTGAAATCCATTCGGATCCTTCTTGCCATCGCTGCTTTCCACGATTATGAGATTTGGCAGATGGACGTAAAGACAGCTTTTCTAAATGGTCATTTAGAGGAGTGTGTCTATATGGACCAGCCAGAGGGTTTCATTCAGGGTGGGAGCAGCGGAAAGGTGTGCAAGTTGCTCAAGTCCATTTATGGACTCAAGCAGGCATCGCGGAGTTGGAACATCTGTTTTGATGAGACGGTCAAAGAATTTGGCTTTATCAAAAATCCAGATGAACCATGCATCTATTGTAGATTTGTAGCGAGAACTGTAGTATTCCTCGTTTTATACGTGGATGACATTCTCTTAATAGGAAATGACATTCCTATGCTACAATCTGTCAAGGGGTTCTTGTCACACAGGTTCTCCATGAAAGACCTGGGTGATGCCTCCTACATTCTGGGTATCCGGATCTACCGTGACAGATCCAAGAGGATATTAGGACTCTCGCAGTCCAGGTACATCGACACCATACTGAAGAGATTCAGTATGGAAGATTCCAAGCGCGGTAATCTACCGGCTTGTCACGGGATCACCCTCTCCAAAGAGATGTCTCCCAAGACTGATTTGGAGAGGGATCGCATGTCTATTATACCCTACGCTTCTGCGGTAGGCTCTATAATGTATGCGATGTTGTGTACCAGACCGGATGTGGCTTATGCACTGAGTGTGGTAAGCAGGTATCAGTCAAACCCTGGGGAGAAACATTGGATAGCAGTAAAGAACATTCTCAAGTACCTGAGAAGGACTAAGGAGATGTTCTTGGTGTATGGCGGAAAAGACCTGCAGGTTGAGGCCTTTGCTGACTCCAGCTTCCAAAGTGACAAGGATGATTCCAAGTCCATGTCGGGTTTTGTCTTTACCCTCAATGGAGGGGCGGTGTGTTGGAAGAGCTCCAAACAGGAAACCGTTGCTGACTCGACTATGGAAGCGGAATACATCGCTGCATCTGATGCCGCAAAAGAAGCTGTCTGGATGAGGAAGTTCTTGAAAGAACTTCAGGTGGTTCCGTCCATTGTTGACCCAATACCTCTGTATTGCGACAACAACGGGGCTATAGCTTTAGCGAAGGAACCCAGGTCCCATCAGAAATCCAGACACATCTTAAGGCGGTATCACCTGATCAGGGAGATCGTGGATCGCCAGGAGATCGAGGTCCGGAGAGTTGCATCAGAGGACAACACAGCAGATCCATTCACCAAGGCCTTGCCCCAGACTCAGTTCGAGCGGCTGATCGAGATGATAGGTCTTCGATACGCCAGTACATGGCCTTAGTGCAAGTGGGAGATTGTTAGTGTATATGCCCTAGAGGCCATTACTGTATCATACTAGCTTGTATATTACTTAATGGAAGCTTGGGATATTCACAGTTGTATATACAATCTTGCTCGAAATGGTAGTATGCTACTTGGTTTGTCTCTGCTTTAATATGTGCATGTGTTTCTTTTAGCATATTGCTGGTATACATATTAGTAGAGCCCTTAGGATCTTTGCTTGATTACCAGCGTTGTGATGGCGCTCGCACTCGTGGGAGCTGGGTAATCTATAAGCACATCCTTATACAGGTCCCTGGTCGTTGGACTATCGAGACAGGGCATCGATACTCCGGAGTAGACTAGCGTATGCGCTTCTCATCCCAGTGTGGGAGACGGTCTGTCCCACAGCCGTTAGTACGTCGTACTTGGGATAGTATGCGGGTGCTCGTTAGGTTACGAGTACACTGGACAGGACTCGTCGGGAACTGTTGGTTGGTAATATACCTATCGTCAGTTATCAGTTCCCAGGTGACATGAGTACAGCTTAGTCCGCTGACTTGACACTGTCACTTCGCCTCGAGTGTGTTCCCACTGCACTTTGATTACTACCCTACCACGGCTCAAAGGAGCTGTGCAAACAGGTAGTTTTTGGGTGCAGTCCCGAAGCACTTGGAGGCAGTGACGGTTAGACAGGATTCGTCTCTCCCGGTATTGGGGGTTGACATCGCGCTGTGTCTAGGAGAGCCATTACACGAGTAGTCCCTGGCCAGGGCAAGCGAGATATACTGGTAGGTTTCCAGTGTTATCTCAGGGTGTTCTGGGCTACACTCCGACACGACTTGTACCGCTATTAGGGGACTGACGTTCACCGCCCCCCTAGGCCCGCCATGCGATGTATCAGACGAATAGACCGGACTGTACGGAGACTGTCACATACAGGCTCAGTAGGAGTGCAGATGGGGTTCACCTCGTCAGTCTTCTTATCGACATCTACCTGGGGACCGTTACGTACAGCTAGTGCCGCTTGCGGTCTGTGGTTAAACCCACTGCCAGCGTAGTGTCGAGTCTTTAGAGTCCCACACAGAGAGCTATTCGCCTTTAGGCAAAATGAGTAGAGGTCGCATGGTTTTGCGACAGGGTTCGTTCACATTCGCGCACTTGTGCACGTTTGCTGTCCGGACAGTTTATACTAGCGGGCTTTGGTTTAAGCCGGATCCTAGTATATGTTTTGAGATTGGTTTCTCTCATTGTGTTCGTGTTCCTCGGATCACGAATGCGGGTGCGTATGCACAGTTGCTTGAGATTGAGGGAGAGGACCTTGATTAGGGTTAATGGCTATTGTCATTTTATTAACCCTAATATTTATGTGTGTGTTATTGTTGATTAGTAATTAGTTTGATAATTATACATGGTTGTGGTTATTGACCTTTTGACTTCTTTGACTTGTTGACCAAGGTTGACACTTTGACCATCATAATTTCTTTTGGAAGATGCTTTTTGATCTTTGCAATTTGAAATGATAATGGTCATGTCATGATTTACCATGATAATTATCTAGCTAATTATTCAATTAAATTAATTCACACATATTAGTGAGAAGAGCTCTATTATTTTCTCATTCTCTCATATCATTTCTCTCTCTTGTTCATCCTCTCCCTCAAGCTCTCTCCCTCTCATGTGTTGAGAAACAAAAAGCTTGAGAAAAACCTTCACTTGATCCTCTCTACTCTCTTCTAGGGTTCAAGTCTTAGCATTTCTTGCACTCTAGTTACTCCTAGCTTGGAGTTGAAGCTAAAGGTGGTGGCTTTCAAGTGGATCTTTCTTTGACGGAAGAAGACAAGCAAGGTGAGGCCTTTCTACCATTCCAACGAGCAAGGAGAGAAGGACTAAAGACCAAAGGTATAACCTTTCTACAACTTAGTTAGTTGTTAGTTTACTTTAGCTAGTTTTCGTTTAGCAAAGATCCTCACAAGCAAAGTCCATGTTGCCTAAGTCATTAAAAATCCGTTTTTTATTATGTTTTCCGCCTCCCGTAAGCACCGGGATGGGCAACACGGACTTACAGTAGGATTTTAGCTCTATTTTATTTTCAAATTCTCACTCTTAATCATCACAAATTGAAAACCTAGAAAGCTTTCTCAATGCTCAAGGTTGAAGAAGAAGAAGATAAATGAATTCATTCCTTTTGTGATGAATAAGGAAAATGTTAATATGATTATAAATGTAACCATGGTCAAGGATGACAAGGATAACACATGTAGAGATTTAACTAGGGATAGGGATTGGGTTGGGTTAAAAAACGATTCACTTAAAATATCAACCATAATATCTTAGCACAAAACAAAAGAAAACCTTCTAGAAGGTTCAAGAAAGAACTAACCCAATTCAAACCCTAACCTTGTTTAATCTCTACTAAACATGTTGCATTAGTAATCATATTATGTTACAATATTATATATTACATATATAATATATTTTGTAACAAAAGAAACTAATACAATTAACATATATCGCATATATATCAATGTATTATTCGGTGAGAAAATGAATCAATAAAGCGAGCCAATATATGATAATGTAATGCAATATATCATATATATTATTATAGATTAAATTATCGAATCAACACTTGATCCGACAATCCGGCTATATCGAATATAACCGACTAATATATCATGTACCGATTCATCGAATCAACACTTGATCCGACAATCCGGCTATATTGAATATAACCGACTAATATATCATGTACCGATTCATCGAATCAACACTTGATCCGATGATCCGGCTCATATCAAAATAACGCGAGAATATATTACGGTATCTCATATCGCATTTTCCTCGGTCCTGCACATATCACATATGTGCCCCTACTCTATTTTGCCTGAGTCAAGAAACCTCTGTGTTGGACTCTAAAGAATCGTCAATACGCCGGCAGTAGGTGATGATCATATCAAACACCCACAAGCTACAAGCGGTCAGCTAAACGTAACAGCCACCCAGGTATTGAGCGATCAGAAAATCAACAAGCAAGCCTATACATTCTCCTGCGAATCTAATCAGTAACACTCCCGTACAGTCCGGTCTCGTCGTCTTATATGTCGCATATCTCGCCTAGGGGAGGTAAACGTAAGACCCGAGTAGCTTGATAAGTCGTGTCGATATGAGGTCTATAACAGTTCGAGAAACTACTGATAACACTTACCAGTAAATCTCAGCAATCCTGGCCAGGGATTTCCAGTTGTCGCCAATCGAACACAGCACAACATCAACTCCCTATACTGGGAGAGACGAATCCCTTCCTATCGCTCATTGCCTCCATGTGATTCGGGACTGTACCCAAAATGCACCTTTTTGCACGCCCACTTGGACGTGGTATGATGGAAGTCAAAGCACAGTGGGAATCACACAAGACTCTATGACGATCTCGGGTCAACAGACTACTCTGTACCAGTGTCACCGGAGAACTGCCTCTGACGTAAGGTATAATACCATCTGGGAGTTCTCGGCAAGTCCGTCCAGTGTACCCAGTCTCAATTAAGCACTCGTACACCATCCTTGATGTTAAACACCGATGGATATGGAATCATCCATCGCCCATCATATGGGTCAAGATACGTATACGCTAGTCTACTCTGGTGTATCGATGCCCTGTCTCGATACACCATCAACTAGGAACAGTTATAAGATGTACTCGTCGACTACCGTGGCCCCACTAGTATGATCTCATCATAGTCCCAGTAGTCGAGTACATATCCTAAGGGCTTTATCAACATGTAACATAGAGACAATCAGAGTACATGTTAAGATAAAGTACAACCAGATAGCATACTATCATGTCGAGCAAGAAAGTCCTCCCTATATATGTCCAAGCATCCACTACAATATACATCGTATGTACAGTAATGGCCTCTAGGGCATACATATAACTAACATGATGATACACATTTGGTGGCAATATAAGACTTACATTGTTCAATTATATATATATATATATATATATATATATATATATATATATTTGGATTATAAAAGGCAAATGGAAATTAAATCTTAATTGGTTTTTCTACACTCTTCTTGACTTTGACCTAAGTTAAACCCATGGTTTACTTTTCATTTGGACTTTAACCCAAATAGAAAATATCTAGATATTATTGAACCATGGTTTGAAATGAGAGAAAGAAAATATATATACTTTCTTTTCTCATTTATTCATTAAGCTTTATCATTATCATTTAGACAAAAGCTTCTGCCATCATCTTCTTCTTCCTCCTCTCTCTCTCTCTTGAAATTTCATTTAAGTGAGTTAGTAAAAAAGAAAGGGTTTTGATTAAAGAATACAAACCACTTCATCATTCTACACACATCTAGCCCATTTGTGTAGGGTGTTTTGCTACACTTCATCATGTATCAAGTAAAGCAAGGAGCTTGGGGCAAAGGGACTTCGGGTGGATCATCGGGGACTTGGAAGGTTGCTAGCGATCCGTTCCAAACTCTCAAAGGTCCAAGGAGTCAACAAGGGAGGTCTACAAAGGTTGTAATCTCAACACTTAGTGATAGAATCTTCTTTGTATGTGATACAAGTTGTTGTTACCCTAGAAATTCCAGTTTAAAGATTCATGGTTATTTGCTTTGCACCTTTCTAATTTTACAAGTGACATGAGTGATGCTACCAAACCCTAGACTAGGTGCAAGGGAAATCCAACAGTGGTATCAGAGCTACTAGGCATTGGATGTCGATCTATGGGCGGTTCTCACTGTGTGACAGTGTGGCGAAGCATAGGCTCTTACCCCCAGGGTGTCCCGAGACCGGAAGGTGTTCCGGCGGGTTGTAGTCCTCGTGAGGGGACATGCGTAAAAAATAGCTGCTGAGGGACCCGTTGGTGCCATGGTGACCCCATTAGATGGGGTGGCTGCCTGACCAACAGCGGTATCAGAGCTAAGCTTGAATTTTAGTCGATGTTAGATATTACGAAACCGAAACAAATACAGAAAATACGATTTTCTGGAAACCCAAAATCTGCACTTTGTCGAATTTTAAACGATCTGTAAAAAAATTTTAAACAAGTTCAGAAGCATGAATGTGATACTACTAGAGCACACAAGAAAAATGGAGCCAACCCACCGGATTTTGGCCGAGACCTAGGCCCCAAAATCCGAGCAGGCCGGCCCCATGATGGTCATCTTATCTTTGTGACATGACTGGCAAGTTTCACAAGATGTAAATTCAAACAGATTTAAATATGCATCTAAGTGTAACTTAGCTAGTCGGGTCGCATTGATATGACCTAGTCTACAATGCCTCAAGAAGGATCCGTTCATTTCTGAACTCTTCCTCTTATGTGTGTTCTGTATACTAAGAACTGTAGTTTGATTTAGAACGTCAATGCTTTTAGATAACGTACCTGAACCGATCAACTCTTGATATAGGAAATGTTTAAAACATTATCCAACAATACAAAATTATATCCTTTCTTTACTGATAAAGAGACTGATATGATTTTGTATATCAGGTTCGGTATCTAATAACATTTGTTCAGAATCAATGTATTCTGGTAATACAGGGTGATAGTGACCAATAGACTTGGCTGCAACACTTGCACCATTTTCTGTCTCATGAAACTTATCATCCGTTCTCAGTTCTTTACCTATCTGTAGCCCATGTAACAGATTACATATTCGGGATCCTCATCCGGTATCATATACCCAGGACGTAAAGGATACTGAGAAACAGTTCTCTGTAATGAACACACCCGAAAATGATGCATCAGTATGCACTTTCTTCGTTTGGGCGGCACGGGAATTCTGGTAATCCCCAATTTCCTGCTCTGTCTTATAACAATTATAAGTGGGAGCGGGACCAACGTTCTCCAGCTCAGTATAACAAGCGGGTTCGGTCAATAATCCGTATTATTATCTTGATTAAGGCGTGATATGGTCGCTGTAGGGTTCCTAGGCACACTAATGAGGTCTCACAAGGCATCAACCATGCCAATTTCAAATTTTACATGTGCCGAGAAACCCTAATACGGATCGTTAACTAGAATTTTAGGCGAAACATGCGAATAGTTAACAACTTAACTAAAGGAACGGAAATACAACCTTTGTAGATTCGGTTCTCCACCTCCATAGCGCCGCAATGAAGTCTCCTCGCTGTCCAAATCGAATCCCGGGCTCTAGCGTCGGCTTCATCGGAAAAAGGGGCGGGCTAGGTCGTCGACTTCGATGCCGAAGATGATCTACGTCGAGGCATCACAAGATCAAGCTCCAACTTCACCAAGTCATGAAACTTGTGAAGAAAACACCCTATACTACTTGGCAAGAGGTAGAGGATGAAGAAATAGGAGGTGGGTTCACTTTACATTTGGATTTCTCACTCATTTCATCAAGTCACCATTGATGAAGTTAAGCTTCTTCTTGAAGAAGAAGAAGATGATGATGAAAAATGTTATGATAAGTCTTATTCAAAAAGAAAATAAAATGAATACTTATCATAATCCAACCATGGTCAAGTGTAGAGAATAAACTAGGGTTAGGTCAATGGTTAGGGTTAAGCATGAAGACAAAAATGGTGACTTAGTCAAAGCTTCATGAAGCTTCAACATGCATCCAAAGAAAGCCACCATTTTTCTTTTCTTTTGCCAAAAAGAAATAAATGAAATAAATAAATAAATGAATAAGAAAATGAAAACCCTAACCATTACACAACCATGGTTTAATCTTTACACAAACCCTAGTGAGCATGTATCATCAAACATGATACAAACTTGTGTACAAAAGTATATCACATATACAATGTGCACAAACCAAGTGAGAAAATCCATTTAAAGTGAACCAATACTAGTTAATGCAAAGTAATATATCAAATATATAATTATACATTAAATCATTAAATCAACACTTGATTCAATGACCCGGTCATGTCGGACATAACCGACTAGTATCCAATGTATCGTCTTATCGAATCAATCCTTGATTCGATAACTAGGTTATATCGCATACAACCATTCGACACATTCATCACGAGAATAGAATACGGTATCACATACACGCATTATTCTCGGTCCCGCACATATCTCATATGCTCTCCTATTTCGTTTCGCTTGAGCCAGGAAACCTCTGTGTAGGACTCTAAAGACTCGTCAATACGCCGGCAGCAGGTGATGATCATATCAAACACCCACAAGCCGCAAGCGGTCTGCTAAACGTAACGGCCACCCGGGTATTGAGCGATCAGAAGATCGACAAGCAAGCCCGCTCACACTCCTGTGAATCCAACCAGTAACACTTACCGTACAGTCCGGTCTGTTCGTCTGATATGTCGCATATCTCGCCTAGGGGTGGTAAACGTCAGACCCCAATAGCTCGATAAGTCGTGTCGGTATGAGGTATATAACAATTCGAGAAACTACTGGTAACACTTACCAGTAAATCTCAGCAACCCTGGCCAGGGATTTCCGGTTATAGCCAATCGAACACAGCGCAACACCAACTCCCTATACCGGGAGAGACGAATCCCCTCCTATCGCTCATTGCCTCCATGTGATTCAGGACTGTACCCAAAAACCACCGTTTTGCACGCCCTCTTGGACGTGGTAAGATGGAAATCAAAGCACGGTGGGAATCACACAAGACTCTATGACGATCTCGGGTCAACAGACTACTCTGTACCAGTGTCACCAGAGAACTGCCATCTGACGTAAGGTATAATACCATCTGGGAATTCTCGGCGAGTCCGTCCAGTGTACCCAGTCTCCACTGAGCACCCGTATATCATCTCTGATGTCAAACACCAATGGATATGGGATCATCCATCGCCCATTTGTATGGGTCGAGAAGGTATACGCTAGTCTACTCTGGTATATCGATGCCCTGTCTCGATACACCCACGACTAGGGACCTTGAAGGATGTACTTATGGACTACCCTGTCCCCACTAGTATGATCCGCATCATAGTCCAGGTAGTCAAGTACACATCCTAAGGGCTTTACCAACATGTAACAGAGAGACAATCAGTGTACACGTTAAGGTAAAGAGCAACCAGATAGCATACTATCATGTCGAGCAAGAAAGTCCTCCCTATATATATCCCAGCATCCACTATAATGTACAGTAATGGCCTCTAGGGCATACATATAACTAACAATCTCCCACTTGCACTAGGGCCATCTGATAGCAGTGGTTGTAGTATCTCATACTCAACCATCCCATAAAAGAGTCTCTCTGGGAAAAGGCCTTTGTGAGTGGATCCGCCGTGTTGTCCTCTGAGTCTACTCTCCTAACCTCGATCCCCTGGAGATCAACCATCTCCATGATCAGGTAATACTGCCTTAGAATATGTCTGGATCACTGATGGGACGGACGTTCCTTGGCCTAAGCCATAACTCCATTGTCTCACAATGGTTGGAACGTAGTTCATCTCATGAACCAATATACACCCAAACATCCTCTTTAGTAGCATCTTAAGTAGCGATGTATCCAGCTTTTATCGTCTAGTATGCCACGGTATCTAGCTTGGAACTCTTCCAACATACCGTCCCTTTACCAAGGGTAAAGACAATGCCTGTGACTGACATTCAGTCGTCTTTATCACCCTGGAACCTTTCCAGTGATTCTCCCCAGGATCGATTGATACCACCTCACTACATCTAGTGAGTATCCTAGCATCCAATTACATCTATCTCATAGATGAATACTTAGGATTTAGGAGGTATCACTCTGATCCTATATGGAGAATCCTTGTGATAAGCGGAGATTGACCGAGCGTAGCATAGGAAACTCCTTTCTTATCAAGAGTATGTCATCCACGTACTCTACGAGGATCAACACCATACTCCCTACTACCTTTATGTTTATACAAGGTTCATCTACCATTTTGATGATGTCAAACTCTTTGACTAACACATCAAAACAGATGTTCCAACTCCGCGATGTCTGCTTTATCCTATAAAGCATCTTGCACACGTTTCCGCTGCTCCCACTGTCTACGAAGCCCTCTGACTGTGTACTTACAGACTCTCTTTTCTGAAACATCATTTAAGAAAAGCAGTCATGACACCCAACCTCCAGATATCGTAGTCATGGTATGAAGCCGTGGCAAGTATGATCTGAATGGACTTAAGCATAGCTCCTTAGAAAAGGTTTCATCATGATCCATGCCTGGTTAATGATGCAAACCTTTAACAAGTCTAGCTTTGAAAGTCTCAACTTTTCCATGTACACCAAGTAATCTTATCAAGATATACTTGCTCCTGATGGGTATTTAACCCTTCAGATAAAGCAACTAAAGTCCATACTTTGTTGGTGTATAAGGATTCCATCTCAGATCACTAAGCATCCAGCCATTCTTACAGAGTCCCACTCCTGATGGCCAGCTCGAAACTAGTTGGGTAATCATCTTATGATGCAATTCTCGCTCCCACTGTCATAGAGAAACCGAAGTATCTCTCAGGCGGGTGAGGAACCTTACTAGATCGGCGGAGAGGCTGAGGTTCGTTGGTAACTATTGAATCCTTTGGTTCTGTCAAATCATCAGCTGCAGTTTTGTATAGCTGGAACCTTTCCAGTTCTACATAACAGATCTTTCCTCGAGCTTGTCCGGATTATGCTTTTAGACATAGCTCGGACAACCCCAAATCTTAACCAACTTAAGATATGGGCTCTTCCCTTTCCATATCACATATGAAGCGGTAGGCAACTGATTTGATTGGAACCCAATTCAATTGGTATGCAGCTTCTCAAGCGCATAACTCCCAAAAGGAAATAGGAAACACAGTAGTACTCATCATAGAGCACACCATATCACATAGGGTGCTATTGCTCCGTCCCGATATACCATCGTGCTTTGGTGTATACGGAGGAGTAATGCTGAGAGAGAATCTCATTCTCCTTTAGAATAATCCAGGATTTTCGTGCTCAAGTATTCTCCTCCTCGATCACATCAAAGGACATAATACTTATACCCTTATTGGTTCCCTACTTCTAACTTATATTCTGTGAATATCTCAAAAGGTTCGGACTTATGTTTCAACAGGAACATATGTCTGAATCTAAAGAGATCATCAGAGAATGTAATGAAGTACAAAGAACCGGTCTTGGCATGTGTAGACATGGGACCTTTATACATCAACATGTATCATCCCAAGAGTTCACTAACTCTTTCTCTGTTTCCAGTAAACGGAGCTATGGTCATCTTATCTTTGTGACATGACTGGCAAGTTTCACAAGATGTAAATTCAAACTAATTTAAATATGCATCTTTATGTAACTTGAGCTAGTCAGGTCGCATTGATATGACCTAGTCTACAATACCTCAAGAAGGATCCATTCATTTCTGAACTCTTCCCCTTGTGTGTGTTCTGTATACTAAGAACTGTAGTTTGATTTAGAACATCAATGCTTTTAGATAACGTGCCTGAACCGATCAACTTTTGATATAGGAAATGTTCAAAACATTATCCAACAATACAAAATTTTATCATTTCTTTACTGATAAAGAGACTGATATGATTTTGTATATCAGGTTCGGTATTTAATAACATTCGTTCAGAATCAATGTATTAGTAATACAGGGTGACAGTGACCAACAGACTTGGCTGCAACTCTTGCCCCGTTTTCTGCCTCATGAAACTTATCACCCGTTCTCAGTCCTCTACCTTTCTGTAGCCCTATGTAACAGATTACATATCTGGGATCCTGATCTGGTATCACATACCCAGGACGTAAAGGATACTGAGAAACAGTTCTCTGTAATGAACACACCTGAAGATGATGCATCAGCATGCACTCTCTTCGTTTGGGCGGCACGGGAATTCTGGTAATCCCCAATTTCCTGCTCTGTCTTATAACAATTATAAGTTGGAGCGGGACCAACGTTCCCCAGCTCAGTATAACAAGCGGGGTTCGGTCAATAATCCGTATTATTATCTTGATTAAGGCGTGATTTGGTCGCTACCTGGAGAGAGAGAGAAGAAAACACTAAGCGTGCGCTCTTGCAAGAATAGATTGGTTTTAATTTTATCTAATCAGGATGGCTCCCACTGCTTTTTATCAAATCTTCCTCCAAACCCTAAAAGGAAAGACTAGCCGGGATTAATTACACACTACAAGTTCGCCAATCTTTCAGCCAGGCCAGTGTCGGTACTTTGAGGGAGGTCCCCCGTGCTTTCGCACGAACCTAATTATAGTACACCTCGTTTTCCCAGAGGCGTAACCCCGTTGACACCTTTCTAGACACCTACTTGATCAGCTAATTGCAATGTGTAAAACTCTCCCAGGAGTAACAATTACTCGCAGCGGGTATCGGGATCCAACTATCTCATAGAAGGTATGCAATCTCATTGCAAATTTCAACACTTGAAATTCCCGATAATATTTTGCCCCTAGTGTTCTATGACCTTGACGAATGCCAAACAACCCATAGTCCACTAGTCATGTTCAACCCGTACATTTCTTGATTGAATTAAACCCACCCGCACGACCCTTGACGAATGCCAAACAACGCCGTACGAATACCCTAATCCAATCGCATCATATGCTCAAGCAGATAAATACTAGTTAGCTACCGTACACTACGCCTTGACGAATGCCAAACTACCGCAGCACGAATACTAACTAGTACATATCTTAAATGACGGAGGGCTACGACATGTTTTTCTGGAAAACCTATTGCGTAATGAACTTGATATCGTTGTAGAATCAAATGATTTTAAAATGGAGTATTTTTGAGGCTTTTCTAGTTTTGCTAAAGGAGTCACTCCCGGTGAAGGGATCGTCAGTCCTTTCCTCGTCGAATGAGGTGCGGGATATATCATATATATCACTGTGCAAAGCAAAACTCTTAAAAGAAATCAAAAGACAAACCGAGTGTGTAGCATCTGCCAGTTATTGCTAAAGGAGTCACTCCCGGTGAAGGGATCTCGGTCCTTTCCTCATCGAATAAGGTGCAGGATATATCACATATACCGCTGTGCAAAGCAAGAACTGTAGCTACCTGTTTCGTTTTGAAATTCGATTCTACAACATCTTTAGGTTTCTTTTATTTCATTAATCACATTAATGAAGTCCCATCATTTAAATTACCTAAACATCACAGATAAATACGACGTACACTTATGCCATCCGCATTCGCCTCGATATCCCCTCATGCACCGTTAGGTTAGGTAACTAACGGCAGAGCAGGGCAGGGCTAGCGCGGGTGTAAAACATAAGTAACGTCTATATAATATATCATATATACTATATACAGTATCCATCACAGAACATATCACATGATCACATCACAGATATCGCAGCAGAAGAAACATATGAAATATTGGATATACTGGGACGTCCGTGTTTTCAATACGAGCCAGTATAGAACACGGATTCCACGGTCGCGATGAATAGCCAAACACACACCCCTAGACCCCTACGAGAGCGGCAAGCAACCCTACCAATTCTAGAGTTAGGAGACCCGGACTCGACTCCTCGAGTTGGTCTCCCACTGGACTCCAGAACCCGGTTACTTCTGCTCTCCTCCTTGGGTCTATCCTAGTGCGGAAAAGTAAATAATATACAAAAGGTGACAACTTCCGCAACCTGGAAGTGCCCCAATAAAATAATATTACATACAAGTTTTTACATGAATGAAAATGAAAAACACTCATCTCAGATAAAAACCCCCGGCTATTCAAACACGACGATCCAATATAACAAATCCAGCAACACATAACATCACATGTCATCAACGTAAGTAAATATGCGCATCCCAATTCTCGTTGACATATAGCAACGAAACCGGCGATATCATATATTACACTTACGGTCACAGAAAAGAAAGTGTAAAACTACAACAATTGGAATCCGCAACCGCTTTAGACATCGCATGCCTAATCAAATGAAATACTTAGACATCGCATGCCTACCAATTATAAACCCCGCATTTTAGTCTCAAAATCGAAAACACTTTTCAATATAGAGTCGGGTAATTCAACAAGATTCCCGATATCCTGATCGAATGCTCGTCGCAAACTTTAGTAGGCGGCCGCACCCCGACGCCGTCGACAAAGTGCACCAAGGCGGAACACCGCTGCCGCGAGCACCGGAACGGATGCTTTCGGCGACGGGGTTCTCCTACAGTCACTTGGTCGGGGCTATGGAGTGTAGCTGTCTATTAAGTTTATCCGACGAGTATCCGCGTACGCTACGTGATTGCGACGGACTTTTGATCACATCAAAATTCCGTGGCAACCGATCAAGTGAGACTAAAGTGCTATGTTTATAACATTCATTCAGTTATCTCATAACTGTTTGTGAATTCCAATTATTGTATCACATTCCGGATAAATAGAAAATGATAAACTTTCCGATCGAACAATCGAACACCCAAGTTTTCCCGATACAGTCCAACACATGAAATAAGTCTAAAAACATTCAGTTCGCGCCTCAGTACCAACGGTCCAGCCGTAGAAGGGTCAAGCCAATGCCTCACATGTGGCACGCCGTACTGCCCCAAACCCTAAGGTTCAAAAGGCAGTTCAAGACGGTCACATAATCGAGTTAAGGTTTGTTGTCTTCTAGAGGGACCATCGCGTTACTTGCACTACTTAGAATGTCATTAAACTACGGAAAGATCCAACACCTGGAAATTTCCCGACAGGGGAAAAGTTGGGTATTTATATCCGGTCGAACTTTTTAACATATTCTAAAATATCCGGAAAGCCACATAGACAAAATTAGACAATCCGATCGAAACACCGAGTCCCCAATACAACCCAGAAAACTCAACTCTTGAGTTCAGAAAAAAATATCCCAGGAAAACCAGCACTGCTCAATAGGAATTACTGTGCAAAATTCAATGGGAGAAGAGACAAAATGGCCGCGGAACCGCCGCACGCTAATGCCGCGGTTCCGCCGCACTTTAGACAGATCATTAGGTAATTTTTGCACCGTAATTCTTAGAATTTCCTGCTGAATTTTCTGCATATTTTTAATCTGGAAAAAACCCAATTTTTGGAAAAAGTCCAGAGAGCAAATTTGTGTTAGGGTTTCGGTTTAATCGGACTTCTAACTCCGTCTACGCATCGCCTAAGCCTCTAGCTAGGCTCTGATACCACTGTAGGATTCCTAGGCACACCAATGAGGTCTCACAAGGCATCAACCATGCCAATTTCAAATTTTACATGTGTCGATAAACCCTAATACGGATCGTTAACTAGAATTTTAGGCGAAACATGCGAATAGTTAACAACTTAACTAATGGAACGGAAATACAACCTTTCTAGATCCGGTTCTCCACCTCCATAGCGCCGCAATGAAGTCTCCTCGCTGTCCAAATCGAATCCCGGGCTCTAGCGTCGGCTTCATCGGAAAAAGGGGCGGGCTAGGTCGTCGACTTCGATGCCGAAGATGATCTACGTCGAGGAATCACAAGATCAAGCTCCAACTTCACCAAGTCATGAAACTTGTGAAGAAAACACCCTATACTACTTGGCAAGAGGTAGAGGATGAAGAAATAGGAGGTGGGTTCACTTTAGATTTGGATTTCTCACTCATTTCATCAAGTCACCATTGATGAAGTCAAGCTTCTTCTTGAAGAAGAAGAAGAAGATGATGAAAAATGTTATGATAAGTCTTATTCAAAAATAAAATAAAATGAATACTTATCATAATCCAAACATGGTCAAGTGTAGAGAATAAACTAGGGTTAGGTCAATGGTTAGGGTTAAGCATGAAGACAAAAATGGTGACTTAGTCAAAGCTTCATGAAGCTTCAACATGCATCCAAAGAAAGCCACCATTTTTCTTTTCTTTTGCCAAAAAGAAATGAATGAAATAAATAAATAAATGAATAAGAAAATGAAAACCCTAACCATTACACAACCATGGTTTAATCTTTACACAAACCCTAGTGAGCATGTATCATCAAACATGATACAAACTTGTGTACAAAAGTATATCACATATACAATGTGCACAAACCAAGTGAGAAAATCCATTTAAAGTGAACCAATACTAGTTAATGCAAAGTAATATATCAAATATATAATTATATATTAAATCATTAAATCAACACTTGATTCAATGACCCGGTCATGTCGAATATAACCGACTAGTATCCAATGTATCGTCTTATCGAATCAATCCTTGATTCGATAAATAGGTTATATCGCATACAACCATTCGACACATTCATCGCGAGAATAGAATACGGTATCACATACACGCATTATTCTCGGTCCCGTACATATCTCATATGCTCTCCTATTTCGTTTCGCTTGAGCCAGGAAACCTCTGTGTAGGACTCTAAAGACTCGTCAATACGCCGGCAGCAGGTGATGATCATATCAAACACCCACAAGCCGCAAGCGGTCTGCTAAACGTAACGGCCACCCGGGTATTGAGTGATCAGAAGATCGACAAGCAAGCCCACTCACACTCCTGTGAATCCAACCAGTAACACTTACCGTACAGTCCGGTCTGTTCGTCTGATATGTCGCATATCTCGCTTAGGGGTGGTAAACGTCAGACCCCAATAGCTCGATAAGTCGTGTCGATATGAGGTCTATAACAATTCGAGAAACTACTGGTAACACTTACCAGTAAATCTCAGCAACCCTGGCCAGGGATTTCCGGTTATAGCCAATCGAACACAGCGCAACACCAACTCCCTATACCGGGAGAGACGAATCCCCTCCTATCGCTCATTGCCTCCAAGTGATTCGGGACTGTACCCAAAAACCACCGTTTTGCACGCCCTCTTGGATGTGGTAAGATGGAAATCAAAGCACAGTGGGAATCACACAAGACTTTATGACGATCTCGGGTCAACAGACTACTCTGTACCAGTGTCACCAGAGAACTGCCATCTGACGTAAGGTATAATACCATTTGGGAGTTCTCGGCGAGTCCGTCCAGTGTACCCAGTCTCCACTGAGCACCCGTAAATCATCTCTGATGTCAAACACCAATGGATATGGGATCATCCATCGCCCATTTGTATGGGTCGAGAAGGTATACGCTAGTCTACTCTGGTATATCGATGCCCTGTCTCGATACACCCACGACTAGGGACCTTGAAGGATGTACTTATGGACTACCCTGTCCCCACTAGTATGATCCGCATCATAGTCCAGGTAGTCAAGTACACATCCTAAGGGCTTTACCAACATGTAACAGAGAGACAATCAGTGTACACGTTAAGGTAAAGAGCAACCATATAGCATACTATCATGTCGAGCAAGAAAGTCCTCCCTATATATATCCCAGCATCCACTACAATGTACATCCAATGTACAGTAATGGCCTCTAGGGCATACATATAACTAACAGTCGCTACCTGGAGAGAGAGAGAAGTAAACACTCAGCGTATGCTCTTGCAAGATCTGATTGGTTATTATTTTATCTAATCACGATGGCTCCCACTGTTTTTATCAAATCTTCCTTCAAACCCTAAAAGGAAAGACTAGTCGGGATTAATTAGACACTACAAGTTCGCCAATCTTTCAGCCAGGCCAGTGTCGGTACTTTGAGGGAGATCCCCCGTGCTTTCGCACGAACCTAATTAATGTAAACCTCGTTTTCCCAGAGGCGTAACCTCGTTAACACCTTTCTAGACACCTACTTGATCGGCTAATTGTAATGTGTAAAACTCTCCCAGGAGTAACTCTTACTCGCAGCGGGTATCGGGATCCAACTATCTCATAGAAGGTATGCAATCTCATTGTAAATTTCAACACTTGAAATTCCCGATAATTTTGCCCCTAGCACCCTATGACCTTGACGGAGGTCAACAAACCATAGGCTACTAGTCAAGTTCAACCCGTCATTTCTTGATTGAATCAAACCCACCCGCACGACCCTTGACGGAGGTCAACAAGGTCGCACGACTACCCTAATCCAATCTGCATCATATGCATAAGCAGATAAATACTAGTTAGCAACCGCACACTACGCCTTGACGGAGGTCAACAAACGTAACACGAATACTAAGTAGGACTTATCTGAAATGACGGAGGGCTACGACAGGTTTTTCTGAAAACCTATTGCGTAATGAACTTGATATCGTTGTAGAATCAAATGATTTTAAAATGGAGTGTTTTTGAGGCTTTTCTAGTTTTGCTAAAGGGGTCACTACCGGTGAAGGGATCGTCGGCCCTTTTCTCGTCGAATGAGGTGCGGGATATATCATATATATCACTGTGCAAAGCAGAAACTATAGAAGCAATCAAAAGACAAACCGAGTGTGTAGCATCTGCCAGTTATTGCTAAAGGGGTCACTCCCGGTGAAGGGATCTCGGCCCTTTCCTCATCGAATAAGGTGCAGGATGTTCTACAAGGAACACCGCGATGCAAAGCAAGAACTGTAGCTACCTGTTTTTGAAAATTCGATTCCACAACATCTTTTAGGTTTCTTTTTATTTCATTAATCACATTAATGAAGTCCCATCATTTAAGTCACCTAAACATTACAGATAAATACGACGTACACTTATGCCATCCGCATTCGCCTCGATGTCCCGTCATGCACCGTTAGGTTAGGTAACTAACGGCAGAGCGGGGCAGGGCTAGCGCGGGTGTAAAACATAAGTAATGTCTATATAATATATCATATACACTATATACAGTATCTATCATAGAACATCAAATGATCACATCACAGATATCGCAGCAGAAGAAACATATGAAATATTGGATATACTAGGACGTCCGTGTTTTATTTTGAGCCTTCATAAAACACGGATTCCACGGTCGTGATGAATAGCCAATCCCACACCCCTAGACCCCTAAGAGAGCGGCAAGCAACCCTACCAATTCTAGAGTTAGGAGACCCGGACTCGACTCCTCGAGATGGTCTCCCACTGGACCCTAGAACTCGGTTACTTGTGCTCCCCTCCTTGGGTCTATCCTAATGCAGAAAAGTAAATAATATACAAATGCTGACAACTTCCGCAACCTGGAAGTGCCCCAATAAAAGAATATTACATACAAGTTTTTACATGAATGAAAATGAAAAACACTCATCTCACATAAAAAAAACCCCGGCTATTCAAACACGACGATCCAATATAACATATCCAGCAACACATAACATCACATGTCATCAACGTAAGTAAACATGCGCATCCCAATTGTCGTTAACATATAGCAACGAAATCGGCGATATCACATATTACACTTACGATCGCAGAAAAGAAAGTGTAAAACTACAACAGTTGGAATCCGCAAACTCTTTAGACATCGCATGCCTAACCAAATGAATTCCTTAGACATCGCATGCCTAACAATTATAAACCACGCATTTTAGTCTCATTATCGAAAACTCTTTTCAATATCAAGTCGGGGAATTCAACAAGATTCCCGACATCCTGATAGAATGCTCGTCGCAAACTTTAGTAGGCGACCGCACCCCCAATACCGTCGACGATGTGCACCAAGACGGAACACCGCTACCGCGAGCACCCGAAGGGATGCTTTCGGCGACGGGGTTCTCCTACAGTCACTTGGTCGGGGCTAAGGGGTGTAGCTGTCTATTAAGTTTACCCGGCGAGTATCCGCGTACGCTACGTGATTGCGACGGACTTTTGATCACATCAAAATCCCGTGGCAATCGATCAAGTGAGACGAAAGTGCTAGATTTATAATATTCAAATCAGTTATCTTATAATTACTTGTGGATTCCAAATATTGTATCACATTCCAGATAAATAGAAAATGTTAAACTTTCCGATCGAACAATCAAACACCCAAGTTTTCCCAAAACATCTCAACACATGAAATAAGTTTAAAAACATTCACTTCATGCCACAGTACCGACGGTCCAGCCGTAGAAGGGTCAAGCCAACGCCTCACATGTGGCACGCCGTACTGCCCTAAACCCTAAGGTTCAAAGGGCAGTTCAAGACGGTCACATAATCGAGTTAAGGTTTGTTGTCTTCTAGAGGGTCCATCGCGTTACTTGCACTACTTCGAACGTTCTTAAACTACGGAAAGATCCAACACTTGGAAATTTCCCGACAGGGGAAAAAGTGGGTATTTATATCCGGTCGAACTTTTTAACATGTTCTAAAATTACCCGGAAAAACACAGACAAAGTTAAACATCCCGATCGAATCGACGAACTCCCAATACACCCCAGAAAACTCAACTCTTGAGTATTCATTAAAAATTTCCAGAAGAATCAGGAATCACTGTCGGGTATTACTGTGCAAAGCAAGTGCCCAGATTCACCATTATGGCCGCGGAACCGCCGCATAAGCCATGGTGTGGCCGCGGTTCCGCGGCGTATTGGACGAGTTAGGGTCACATGCTCCACAGTAATTCCTATAAAACCCTGCTGATTTTTCTGCATATTTTTAATTAGGAAAAATGCACAGTTTTAAAAATTGTACAGAGAAGGGGTCGAATTAGGGTTTCGTGTTTCGATCGGACATCTAACATCGTCTACACATCGCCTAAAGCTCTAGCTAGGCTCTGATACCACTGTAGGGTTACTAGGCACACTCAAGAGGTTCCACAAGGCATCAACCATGCCAAATTAAAAAATTTCTATGTGCCTAACAACTCTATGCAAGATCGTTAACTAGAGGTAAAGGCGAAAGCATGCAAGCAAACAACTTTGCTACCAAGTGAAAAAGACTACAACCTTTGTAGATCCGGTCCTCCACTTCTTTAGCTCCGTGTTGACGTCCCTCCGCTACGATCATCGGGATCCCGGACTCTAGCGTCGGTTTCATCGGAGAAATGGGCAGGCTAGGTCGTTGACTTCTATGCCGAAGATGATCTACGTCGAGGCGACTCAAACTCAAGCTCCATCTTCACTAGGTCATGAAACTTGTGAAGATAACACACTCTACTATATGGCAAGTGGTAGAGGATGAAGAAATAGAAAGTGGGTTCACTTTGGATTTGGATTTCTCACTTGGATTCATCACTTGGAATTTTCTAGTAAGCTTTCTTCAACTCATGAAGAAGATGAAGAAGAAGAAGGAAAAAGAATTATTTTTTAAAAAGAAAATCCAAGTGATCCTTATAATAATGCAACCATGGGTGAGATTAACTCATGTAGAGAATAAACTAAGATTTAGGCAAATAGTTAGGTTAAGCAAAAAACAAAATGGTTGAAGCTTTTCAAAACTTCATGAAGCTTCACATAAAATCCAAAGAAAGCCACCATTTTATTTCTTGCCAAAATGAATAAATAAATTAAAACCCTAACCATTTACCTAAACATGGTCTAAAGCATACACACACCCAAGTTTGCACGTATCATCAAACATGATACAACCTAGTGCACAAAAATATATCACATATACAACTTGTGCACATCAAGTGAGAAAATCAATCTTAAGTGAACCAATACTAGTTAATGTAAAGTAATATATCAAATATATAATTATACATTAAATCATTAAATCAACACTTGATTTGATGATCCGGTCATACTGCATATAACCGACTAATATCAAGTGTATCAATGTATCGAATCAACACTTGATCCCGGCTATATCTCATATAACCGTTCAATGATACAAATCGCGAGAATGGAATACAGTATCATATACTATTATTATTCTCAGTCCCGCACATATCTCATATGCGCTCCTATATCGTTTCGCTTGAGCCAGGAAACCTCTGTGTAGGACTCTAAAGACTCGTCAATACGCCGGCAGCAGGTGATGATCATATCAAACACCCACAAGCCACAAGCGGTCTGCTAAACGTAACGGCCACCCGGGTATTGAGCGATTAGAAGATCAACGAGCAAGCCCGCTCACACTCCTGTGAATCCAACCAGTAACACTTACCGTACAGTCTGGTCTCGTCGTCTGATATGTCGCATATCTCGCCTAGGGGTGGTAAACGTCAGACCCCAGTAGCTCGATAAGTCGTGTCGATATGAGGTTTATAACAGTTTGAGAAACTACTGGTAACCCTTACCAGTAAATCTCAGCAACCCTAGCCAGGGATTTCCGGTTATAGCCAATCGAACACAGCACAACATCAACTCCCTATACCGGGAGAGACGAATCCCCTCCTATCGCTCATTGGCTCCATGTGATTCGGGACTGTACCCAAAAACCACCGTTTTGCACGCCCTCTTAGACGTGGTAAGGTGGAAATCAAAGCACAGTGGGAATCACACAAGACTCTATGACGATCTCGGGTCAACAGACTAACCTGTACCAGTGTCACCAGAGAACTGCCATCTGACGTAAGGTATAATACCATCTGGGAGTTCTCGGCGAGTCCATCCAGTGTACCCAGTCTCTACTGATCACCCGTATATCATCTCTGATGTCAAACACCAATGGATATGGGATCATCCATCGCCCATCTGTATGGGTCGAGAAGGTATACGCTAGTCTACTCTGGTATATCGATGCCCCGTCTCGATACACCCACGACTAGGGACCTTGAAGGATGTACTTATTGACTACCATGTCCCCACTAGTATGATCTGCATCACAGTCCAGATAGTCAAGTACACATCCTAAGGGCTTTACCAACATGTAACAGAGAGACTATCAGTGTACGCGTTAAGGTAAAGAGCAACCAGATAGCATACTATCATGTCAAGCAAGAAAGTCCTCCCTATATATGTCCAAGCATCCACTACATTATACATCCTATGTATAGTAATGGCCTCTAGGGCATACATATAACTAACACGTACCAGATGTTGAGGGATTGCGGCACGAGATTGTTAGTGTATATGCCCTAGAGGCCATTACTGTATCATACTAGTTTGTATATTACTTAATGGATGCTTGGGATATTCACCTTGTATATACAATCTTGCTCAAAATAGTAGTATGCTACTTGGTTTGTTTCTACTTCAATGTGTACTTGTGTTTATTTCAGTATATCACTTATACGCATTAGTGGAGCCCTTAGGATCTTTGCTTGATTACCAGCGTTGTGATGGCAGTCACACTAGTGGGGGCTGGGTAATCTATAAGCACATCCTTATTCAGGTCCCTGGTCGCAGGACTATCGAGACAGGGCATCGATACTCCGGAGTAGACCAGCGCATGCGCTTCTCATCCCAGTGTGGGAGACGGTCTGTCCCACAGCCGTCAGTACGTCGTACTTGAGATAGTATGCGGGTGCTCGTTAGGTTACGGGTACACTGGACAGGACTCGTAGGGAACTGATTAGTTGGTATTATACCTATCGTCAGTTATCAGTTCCCAGGTGACATGAGTACAGCTTAGTCCGCTGACTTGACACTGTCACTTCGCCTCGGGTGTGTTCCCACTGTACTTTGATCACTACCCTACCACGGCTCAAAGGAGTCGTGCAAACAGGTGGTGGTTGGGTGCAGTCCCGAAGCACTTGGAGGCAGTGACGGTTAGACAGGATTCGTCTCTCCCGGTATTGGGGGTTGACATCGCGCTGTGTCTAGGAGAGCCATTACACGAGTAGTCCCTGGCCAGGGAAAACGAGATATACTGGTAGGTTTCCAGTGTTATCTCAGGGTGTATTGGGCTTCACTCCGGCACGACTTGTACCGCTATTGGGGGACTGACGTTTACCGCCCCCTAGGCCCGCCATGCGATGTATCAGACGAACAGACCGGACTGTACGGAGAATGTCACGCTCAGGCTCAGTAGGAGTTCAGATGGGTTTCGCCTCGTCGGTCTTCTTGTCGGCATTACCTGGGGACCGTTACGCACAGCTAGTGCCGCTTGCGGTCTGTGGTTAAACCCACTGCCAGCGTAGTGTTGAGTCTTTAGAGTCCCACACAGAAAGCTTTTCGCCTTTAGGCAAAAGAGTAGAGGTCGCATGGTATTGCGACAGGTCGCATGGTTTTGCGACAGGGTTCGGTCACATCCGTGCACTTGTGCACGTACAGTGTCCGGACAGTTTACACTAGCGGGCTTTGGTTTAAGCCAGATCCTAGTGTACCTTATGGGATTGGATTTATCCAGTTTGCATTCGTGTTCCTCGGAACGCGGATGCGGGTGTGTATGCACAGTTGACAGGGAGGCAGAGGCAGCGGATTCTCATTAGGGTTGTTGACAGTTGACCGTTGACTTTTTGACTTTTTGCTCAACCCTAATGAGAATATGATTTGTGATTAACTATTATATTAATTAAGTATTATGGTGATATGGTTGTTGACTTGTTGACTTTTGTTGACTTGTTGACTTTGGTGACTTGTTGACTTTTGTTGACTTGTTGACCGGTTGACTAGGCTTGACTAGTTGACCATCATGATAACCATGGTTATCATTTCATGCCAAAGACTTTTTTCTTGCTTGTTCATTTGAGTAAAATGAGTGCATGACATGATAAGGTTATGGTTACTTCAACCATCACATAAGACTTTTGTTGATATGATGAGTTATCATTGCTTTGGATTATGAGAGGGTGAGAGACAAAATACTTGCTCATTCTTTCTTGCTCATTCTCTCTCTTGTTCTTGAGCTCTCCTCTTGCTCTCATCCTCAACCTCTTGCTCCCTCTCTTGATCTATGGTTCTCTTGTCTCATGAGTTGAGAATCAAGAACCATAGATAAAATCCCATTCTAAATCATCTCTACTCATTCTAGTTCACTAGGTTTAGCAAACCAAGTGAGCTAGTTTCTTCAAAGACCGAAGAAGGAGCTAAAGGTTGGAGCTTTCAAGTGGATCTATCTTCGGCGTACGGAGACGACGAGAAGGAGCCATCGGATCACCACCGGAGCTTGAAGACGAAGGAGTTCAAGACAAACTAGGTATAACCATCTCTATCCGAGTAGCTAAATATCTTTAGCTTAGTATGCTAGTTTTAGTTTAGGTAACGATCCCGACCATAGTTTAGTCCATGTTGCCTCTTGCGATAAAAATTCGTTTTTTATACCGTTTCCGCCTCCCCGTAAGAACCGGGGGTCGCAATATGGACTTACAGTGGTATCAGAGCCTAACTAAACTTAAACTAGCTTAGTAGTGAAGTGTAACGAAGTTCGGAACCGAAAAAAATCACAAAACCGGATAATCACAAAAACTGAGTTTCTGTTGAAATTTTTTCTGCTCAAAATGAAAAACTTTACACTTGTAAATTCGGCTCAGGGTTTTGTGTGAACACCCAAGAAAAACGATACAGTGATTCGCCTAAAGTGCCGCGCTTCCGCCGCGTGACCCTTCTTAGCCGCCGCGGAACCGCCGCGACTTGGTGTCTTCTCTGCATCGTTTTTCGTGCAGTGTGTTTGTGTGTTGGTTTTGGGATTTTTAAAATATATTATATGTGCCCAGATTTTCCAGAAAAGAAATTTCCTTTTGGGGTCCTATAATTCCGTATTTTTTTCCGAACTTCACTGCACTTTGACTATGATGGTTATATCTGTGATGCTTGCATGTATTGAACGTCGGCTAATCGCTATAAGTCGATTAGTCGGGGTTATACATGATCTGTAATGTGCTGGAATGTGTATATGAATGTGTTGGACTGTCGCGGGTGAATAGCCGGGGTGGATGTGAGATGAGCTTTTGTTTTTCTTTCATTCATTGTAAATGTAAATTGATGTAATAATTATTATTTGTTTGACCGCACAACCGGGTCGGGGTTGTAGCCGTCATTGTATAATTCTTTTTACTGTTTTTGCTCCTAGGATAGACCCATGGAGGGGTGCACAAACTACCGAGTACTTGGCGGGTAGTTTGCCGCACCCGTAGGGGTCTTGGGTGGGGTATTTGGCTATTCACCGCGACCGTGTTATCCGCTTTTCGTTTCAGGCTCGAAAGGATTGCGGATTGCTAGTATATCCAATGCATTCATCTGTGATCTGTAATGTCTATCATTGCTTACTATTTAGGCGTTGCTTATGTTTTACAGACGCGCTAGCCCAGCCCCCGCTCTGTCGTTAGTTAAGTAACCTAACGGGTAATGACGGGGCCCCGTGGCGAATGCGAATGGCATAAGCGTACGTCATATTTTGGTTGTTTTCTGCAATGGTAGGATTAAATGATGGGACGCATTAAAAGAACTAATGCAAGAATATCACGCATTAAAAGAACTAATGCAAGATAATAAACCAAGTTAAAGTCGTTGGAACACTTTCGAAAAACCACTCGGTTCTTTTCAAAACAACTTTTAAATACGGAGCTTGAGCCACTCCTTTTAAAAGCTATCTCGTTCCATCGACCAAATCAAGTTCACTACGTTCACGGTTTTGCCAAAACCATCCGTAGCCCTCCGTCGTTTCACATGAATAATCAATAGTATTCAAGCTGTGTTTGTTGGCCAAAGTCAAGGCACAGTGATTGGTAGCTATTGGGTATTCATGTGCAGCATAGATAGATGCGTTGGTTTGGAACAGTCGTACTGCCTTGTTGGCCAAAGTCAAGGGTAGGTGCGGGTGGATTCAAATTAACCTGGAGAACGACGGGCAGAACTTGACATGTGACTTATGATTTGTTGGCCAAAGTCAAGGTCATAAGAGCATGGGGCAAAAATCCACATCGGGAGTTTCATAAGTACTGAAACTTGCTAGATTTGCATACCATTTGGAGTGTGATGATTCTGGTAGGATTCCTTCAGTTTCGTCACGCGATGATATTTGGATCCCGATCCTACTGTGAGTATATGCTACTCCTCGGGAAATTTCTCACTTAACGATCAATGCTATAAACCTAGTAGGTGCCTAGAAAGGTGTTAGCGGGGCTACGCCCCCAGGGAAAAGAGGTTCTCTAATTAAGGAACTTCGCGAAAGCGTTGGAAAACCTCCCTCGAAGTACCGACACCGGCCTGGCTGAACGGTTAAGCAAGTATTGTACGGTGGGATTGATCCTGACTAATTCTTCCTTTATGGTTTGAGGAGGGATTCGAGAAACAGTGGGAGCCATCCTGTTTAGACAAACTAAAAACCACTCTAAACTTGCAAGAGCATCATGCTGAGTGTTTCTTCTTCTCTCTCCTAATTGCAGCGACCAATCAACATGACTGGACTTAAGTTACTCCTAGATAAAAACAAACTGACAGGGCCAAACTACAAAGATTGGCTCAGGAATGTCACGATAGCAATCACTTATGACAAGCTGGGGTATCTTCTTACCACCAAAGCTCCCCCTGTCCCTGGTCCAACTTCCAGTGTCGCGGATAAGGAAATCCGCAAGACTTGGGAGATTGATAGCGCGAAGGCCAAGTGCCTCCTGCTTGCCTCGATGGACAACGAACATCAGAGGAGGCATGAGAATATGGACATGGAGTCCATATTGCTCCATACAAAAGAACTGTATGGAGAGCAATCACGTATCGCAAGATACGAAGCGTCGAAAAAGTTATTTTCGACAAGAATGGCCGTCGGATCATCAGTAGCCGAGCATGTGCTAAAGATGATCGGCTTCATTGAGGAGCTCGCTGACCTAGGGATCACATTGGAGAGTGAGCTATATACGGATATAGTTCTCCAGTCCCTTCCTTCCACTTACGCCCAGTTTATACTGAACTTCAACCTACAAGAAAAAGAGGTTGAACTATCAGAGCTCCTCAACATGCTGAGGAGCGCAGAGGGCACCCTACAGAAGGGTAGGGAAACATCCACTTTGTTTGTAGGAGGATCATCTTCTTCTAGGTCCAAGGCGAAAGCCAAGGGAAAGAAGAAGAAGGCCCCCGCCAAACCAAGGGGCGGTGTTGGTAAAGTGGATACGAAGGGAAAAGGCAAAGCAACAAAGATAGCGGGGAAGCTTGTGGATAAGGAAGAATGCTTCTATTGTCATAAGAAAGGACACTGGAAGAATGATTGCAGGGCCTGGAAGGCCAGAACACAGGAATTGAAGCAGGTTGCAGCTTCAGCTTCAGGTGTGTATGTTATTGAAAACTGTCTTTCAATAAACTCTACTTCCTGGGTATTGGATACCGGATCAGGATCTCATATCTGTAATTCTTTGCAGGCGTTGAGAAACCGTAGTGTTTTGAAAGCAGGTGACATGACCCTCAGAGTTGCAAACGGAGCTAGCATGGATGCTAAAGCCGTGGGGGACTATCACCTGGGAATGTCAGATGGACATGTTTTGGTTTTGCGTAATTGCTTTTTTGTACCCAACGCAACTTGTAATATCATTTCTGTATCTTTAGTTTCTAAAGAAGGTTATGAATTTGCGTTTGTAAGTAATGTTGTAAACATTCACCTTAATCAAGTATTGATTGGGTCAGGTACTCTGAGTAATGGTATATACGTGTTAAACCAACCACAGATTTTTAATGTCCAGAATACACACAAAAGAAAGTCTCCAGAAATAAATCAGACTTTCTTATGGCATTGTAGATTGGGTCACATCAATGAGAGAAGGTTGACGAAGTTACATACAGAAGGGTATTTGAATGCGTTCGAATATCAGTCGTATGCCACTTGTCAATCCTGTCTCAAGGGAAAGATGACAAAGACTCCGTTTACTGGACATGGAGTAAGAGCGAGCGAGCTCTTGGGACTCGTACACAGTGACGTGTGCGGTCCAATGTCTACACATGCCCGAAGCGGACATTCTTACTTCATTACTTTTACGGATGACTTCTCAAGGTACGGTTATGTCTTCTTAATGAAACATAAGTCCGAGGCCTTTGGAAAATTCCAGGAGTATAAGAATGAAGTAGAGAAACAGACCGGCAAAAGTATTAAGATTCTAAGATCGGATCGAGGTGGAGAATACTTAAGTGCCGAGTTCCTGGACTATTTAAAAGAGAACGGAATTCTCTCTCAGCTTACTCCTCCATACACCCCGCAACATAACGGTGTATCGGAGAGACGGAACCGCACCCTATTGGATATGGTGCGGTCCATGATGGGTAATGCTGAGTTACCGCGATCATTCTGGGGGTATGCGCTAGAATCAGCAGCGTACCTTTTGAACCGAGTTCCGACTAAGACTGTGCCTTCCACACCATATGAAATGTGGTGTGGGAAGAGACCCTATCTTAAGCACATTAAGACATGGGGATGTCCGGCTTTTGTCAAAAAGCAGCATGCGGACAAGCTCGAGGCACGCTCAGTACAGTGCAAGTTTGTGGGGTATCCAAAGAACTCAAAAGGATATTTCTTCTACTGTGAAGAGGAACAAAAAGTTCTTGTTTCTCGTCATGCCTACTTCTTGGAAACTGAGTTTTTGGAAAACCAGATAAGTGGGAGCACAGTAGAACTGGAAGAAATTCCAGAACCACGGACTGTTACTGAAAGTTTAGTGGAACCAAAAGGTTCGGAAGAACAGGACATTCCCACGCCGCTCCGCAGAAGTAGTAGGCAGTCTCATCCGCCCGAGAGATACTACGGTTTTCTCATAGACGGGGATAGAGAGGATTGCATCATAGATTATGATGAGCCTACTAGCTTCCAGCAGGCCGTTCAGAGCGTTGACTCAGTGAAATGGCTGGATGCAATGCGGACCGAAATGGAGTCCATGTACACCAACAAGGTATGGACGTTGGACATTGCTCCAGACGGGGTAAAACCCGTAGGATGCAAGTGGATCTTCAAAAGGAAGATTGGTGTAGATGGACAGGTTGAGACCTATAAAGCTAGGCTGGTAGCAAAGGGTTTTCGTCAAAGACCTGGCTTGGACTACGACGAAACCTTTTCTCCAGTAGCCATGCTGAAATCCATTCGGATCCTTCTTGCCATTGCTGCCTTCCACGATTATGAGATCTGGCAAATGGACGTAAAGACAGCTTTTCTAAATGGAAATTTAGAGGAGTGTGTCTATATGGACCAGCCAGAGGGTTTCATTCAGAGTGGGAGCAGCGGAAAGGTGTGCAAGTTGCTTAAGTCCATCTATGGACTAAAGCAGGCATCGCGGAGTTGGAACATCTGCTTTGATGAGACGGTCAAAGAATTTGGCTTTATCAAAAATCCAGATGAACCATGCATCTATAGTAGATTTGTAGCGAGAACTGTAGTATTCCTCGTTTTATACGTGGATGACATTCTCTTAATAGGAAATGACATTCCTATGCTACAATCTGTCAAGGGGTTCTTGTCACACAGGTTCTCCATGAAAGACCTGGGTGATGCCTCGTACATTCTGGGTATCCGGATCTACCGTGACAGATCCAAGAGGATATTAGGACTTTCACAGTCCAGGTACATCGACACCATACTGAAGAGGTTCAGTATGGAAGATTCCAAGCGCGGTAACCTACCGGCTTGTCACGGGATCACCCTCTCTAAAGAGATGTCTCCCAAGACTGATTTGGAGAGGGATCGCATGTCTATTATACCCTACGCTTCTGCGGTAGGCTCTATAATGTATGCGATGTTATGTACCAGACCGGATGTAGCTTATGCACTGAGTGTGGTAAGCCGGTATCAGTCTAACCCAGGGGAGAAACACTGGATAGCGGTAAAGAACATTCTCAAGTACCTGAGAAGGACTAAGGAGATGTTCTTGGTGTATGGCGGAAAAGACCTCCAGATCGAGGCCTTTGCTGACTCCAGCTTCCAGAGTGACAAGGATGATTCCAAGTCCATGTCGGGTTTTGTCTTTACCCTCAATGGAGGGGCGGTGTGTTGGAAGAGTTCCAAACAGGAAACCGTTGCAGACTCGACGATGGAAGCGGAATACATCGCTGCATCTGATGCCGCAAAAGAAGCTGTCTGGATGAGGAAGTTCTTGAAAGAACTTCAGGTGGTTCCGTCCATTGTTGATCCAATACCTCTGTATTGCGACAACAACGGGGCTATAGCTTTAGCGAAGGAACCCAGGTCCCATCAGAAATCCAGGCACATCTTAAGGCGGTATCACCTGATCAGGGAGATCGTAGATCGCCAGGAGATCGAGGTTCGGAGAGTCGCTTCAGAAGACAACACTGCAGATCCATTCACCAAGGCCTTGCCCCAGACTCAGTTCGAGCGGCTGATCGAGATGATAGGTCTTCGATACGCCAGTACATGGCCTTAGTGCAAGTGGTAGATTGTTAGTGTATATGCCCTAGAGGCCATTACTGTATCATACTAGTTTGTATATTACTTAATGGATGCTTGGGATATTCACCTTGTATATACAATCTTGCTCAAAATAGTAGTATGCTACTTGGTTTGTTTCTACTTCAATGTGTACTTGTGTTTATTTCAGTATATCACTTATACGCATTAGTGGAGCCCTTAGGATCTTTGCTTGATTACCAGCGTTGTGATGGCAGTCACACTAGTGGGGGCTGGGTAATCTATAAGCACATCCTTATTCAGGTCCCTGGTCGCAGGACTATCGAGACAGGGCATCGATACTCCGGAGTAGACCAGCGCATGCGCTTCTCATCCCAGTGTGGGAGACGGTCTGTCCCACAGCCGTCAGTACGTCGTACTTGAGATAGTATGCGGGTGCTCGTTAGGTTACGGGTACACTGGACAGGACTCGTAGGGAACTGATTAGTTGGTATTATACCTATCGTCAGTTATCAGTTCCCAGGTGACATGAGTACAGCTTAGTCCGCTGACTTGACACTGTCACTTCGCCTCGGGTGTGTTCCCACTGTACTTTGATCACTACCCTACCACGGCTCAAAGGAGTCGTGCAAACAGGTGGTGGTTGGGTGCAGTCCCGAAGCACTTGGAGGCAGTGACGGTTAGACAGGATTCGTCTCTCCCGGTATTGGGGGTTGACATCGCGCTGTGTCTAGGAGAGCCATTACACGAGTAGTCCCTGGCCAGGGCAAACGAGATATACTGGTAGGTTTCCAGTGTTATCTCAGGGTGTATTGGGCTTCACTCCGGCACGACTTGTACCGCTATTGGGGGACTGACGTTTACCGCCCCCTAGGCCCGCCATGCGATGTATCAGACGAACAGACCGGACTGTACGGAGAATGTCACGCTCAGGCTCAGTAGGAGTTCAGATGGGTTTCGCCTCGTCGGTCTTCTTGTCGGCATTACCTGGGGACCGTTACGCACAGCTAGTGCCGCTTGCGGTCTGTGGTTAAACCCACTGCCAGCGTAGTGTTGAGTCTTTAGAGTCCCACACAGAAAGCTTTTCGCCTTTAGGCAAAAGAGTAGAGGTCGCATGGTATTGCGACAGGTCGCATGGTTTTGCGACAGGGTTCGGTCACATCCGTGCACTTGTGCACGTACAGTGTCCGGACAGTTTACACTAGCGGGCTTTGGTTTAAGCCAGATCCTAGTGTACCTTATGGGATTGGATTTATCCAGTTTGCATTCGTGTTCCTCGGAACGCGGATGCGGGTGTGTATGCACAGTTGACAGGGAGGCAGAGGCAGCGGATTCTCATTAGGGTTGTTGACAGTTGACCGTTGACTTTTTGACTTTTTGCTCAACCCTAATGAGAATATGATTTGTGATTAACTATTATATTAATTAAGTATTATGGTGATATGGTTGTTGACTTGTTGACTTTTGTTGACTTGTTGACTTTGGTGACTTGTTGACTTTTGTTGACTTGTTGACCGGTTGACTAGGCTTGACTAGTTGACCATCATGATAACCATGGTTATCATTTCATGCCAAAGACTTTTTTCTTGCTTGTTCATTTGAGTAAAATGAGTGCATGACATGATAAGGTTATGGTTACTTCAACCATCACATAAGACTTTTGTTGATATGATGAGTTATCATTGCTTTGGATTATGAGAGGGTGAGAGACAAAATACTTGCTCATTCTTTCTTGCTCATTCTCTCTCTTGTTCTTGAGCTCTCCTCTTGCTCTCATCCTCAACCTCTTGCTCCCTCTCTTGATCTATGGTTCTCTTGTCTCATGAGTTGAGAATCAAGAACCATAGATAAAATCCCATTCTAAATCATCTCTACTCATTCTAGTTCACTAGGTTTAGCAAACCAAGTGAGCTAGTTTCTTCAAAGACCGAAGAAGGAGCTAAAGGTTGGAGCTTTCAAGTGGATCTATCTTCGGCGTACGGAGACGACGAGAAGGAGCCATCGGATCACCACCGGAGCTTGAAGACGAAGGAGTTCAAGACAAACTAGGTATAACCATCTCTATCCGAGTAGCTAAATATCTTTAGCTTAGTATGCTAGTTTTAGTTTAGGTAACGATCCCGACCATAGTTTAGTCCATGTTGCCTCTTGCGATAAAAATTCGTTTTTTATACCGTTTCCGCCTCCCCGTAAGAACCGGGGGTCGCAATATGGACTTACAGAGATTCTTGAGGAGGCACATCGATCGGTATGCAGTGTTCATCCCGGTTCCACCAAGATGTACCATGACATGAGAGGTGTGTACTGGTGGGACGGAATGAAGAAAGACATCACAGATTTTGTGTCGAGATGCCTAACTTGTCAGCAAGTCAAGGCGGAGCACCAGAGGCCCGCGGGAGAGCTACAGCCGTTACCCATTCCGGAGTGGAAATGGTAGCAGATTTCTATGGACTTCATTGTGAGTCTACCCAGGACTAGTCGAGGGTATGACTCCATCTAGGTGATCGTGGATCGGTTGACGAAAGCGGCTCACTTCCTACCGGTGAAGACGACATTCGGATTTACTCAGTATGCCCAGATATACATCGACGAGATCGTACGACTGCACGGAGTTCCGACATGTATCGTGTCCGACAGAGGCACCCAGTTTACCAGCCGACTATGGCTGAGGCTTCAGGAGGCTTTGGGCACTCGCTTGAGGTTCGGCACAGCATTTCATCCACAGACCGACGGACAGTCAGAGCGGACTATTCAGACTCTCTAGGATATGCTCAGAGCGTGCGTCTTAGACTTTGGAGGTAGGTGGGATCATCATTTATCCTTAGTAGAGTTCTCCTACAATAACAGCTACCAGGAGACCATTGAGATGACACCTTTTGAGGCTCTTTATGGGAGGAGATGCAGATCGCCCACCTGTTGGACGGAGCTCAGTGAGAGCAGTATCTTAGGGACACAGATTGTTGAGGAGACGACCGCGAAGATCCAGTTGATTCGCGATAGGATGAGAGCAGCCCAGAGCAGGCAGAGATCTTATGCGGACCGTCGTCGACGCAAACTTGAGTATTTTGTTGGTGACCATGTTTTCTTGAGGGTCTCCCCAATGAAAGGTGTGATGAGATTTGGGAAGAAGGGAAAGCTTAGTCCCATATATGTGGGCCCCTTCGAGATCCTCGAGCGCGTTGGTGTAGTTGCGTGTCGGTTAGCCCTTCCGCCCAGTTTTCCAGACGTGCACCCCGTATTTCACGTTTCGATGCTCCGCAGATATCTTCATGATCCTTCGCATGCGATTCAGCACCCGACGATCCAGCTTGAGTGTGACCTTTCCTATGCAGAGCAGCCGGTGATCATTTTGGATCGACAAGTGAAGAAATGGAAATCGAAGGACATACCATCAGTCAAGGTACTTTGGCGTGGTCAGAGCAGCGAGGAGGTCACTTGGGAGACCGAGAGCGAGATGAGGAAGAGGTATCCCCACCTTTTTGAAGGTACGTGTAATTAGATATTGAAATTCGGGGACCGAATTTCTTTAAGGGGGGTAAATTGTAACACTTTGAAATTCGTTTAGGATGTTTTCGCGATAATTAGCAATTTTGCGTGTTTTTCATAATAGCCCGAATATCGTATTTTCCTTCTTGGCATTAGATAATTGTGTTGTGAAGTGTTATATATATATATTTATGTGTAATTATAGGGTTTACTAATTATATTTAGTCGTGTTACCCTAATTGGGAAATTTCCATTATGTAGTGTACACTTGCACACTTAGCCATTTTGTGACCTAGGTTAAAAGTGTTAACCATTTCATTTCATTCTTGCATGGTTCATTGTTATTTTCCCCACCCTTTTTCAAAACCAAACCCCTTTTTAAAATTCAAATTTGCAATAGAAAATAGAAGCATGGTGTTAGGTGAGAAATTTGACTTTTGGACCCATTTTTCTCTCTCTCTTTTCTCTCTTCCTCTCTTCTGAAATCCCTCCTAAAATTTCAGCAGCAAACCCTATCTTTTCTTCATCTTTTCTTCCCCTTTTCACTTCCCTTTGATCTCTATTCAAAACCCTACACAAATCAACACATTTTCATCACAAAACCATGGGAAAAAAGGGCTTTTTGAGGTGTTGGAGGCAAATCTACACACATGAGGCTAGGGCTGAGATTTTTGGTGTTTTATAAGGTCTTTTGAAGGTATTAACTCATGTTAGCACTCCTTTTCCATAAACTTGTTGTATTCTTTAGCAAAAATCATGTTTTGATGTGCTTTTTAGTGATATTGAAGGGATTTTGTGGTGATATGTTAAAGTTAGCATTTTTATGGCTTAATTAGCTTATTAATGGGTTACTAGTGTAATTTTACACTTGGGTTTGCTTCAGATTTCAGGAAAATACCATAAAGATCATTTTAGTGCAAAAGTGTAGTTTTTAACTAGAAATAGGGCTCTGTAGGATCTGCTGCTACCCGAGTTATTTCAGAATGAAATTGTATTTACTGTAGCACGTATAGGGGGTATAGAGTGCACACACAAAACCTGGGAGCCCAATTCCCCAGACAGGCCGCCAAAAAATGTATTCTGGCCGCAAATTGCGGCCAGATGGGTGAGTTGGGGGTTGGGGGTTGGGCCACTCGAGTCTGCTGCTATGTGGAGTATTTTGGTATATATAGTTTTGTAAATTTGTTCCTGTATAAAAATCTGGAGTTAAATACCCTATTTTCCGTATTTTTAAGCTTTCGCGACACGCGTGATATGTATGTATGGGTTTGGGGTTTCTACGTATCGCGACGCGTCGGAGTGGCTTCAGGCGCGTAATCACACGTTTTAGCGTATTGCGCACACGCGCGCTTGGTTTGCGACATGGGTTTCTAGTGTGACTTGAATGTCGTGTTTTTGCACAGTTGAGCTTATGTGTGATATTCTGTGAAATTCTAGGTTCGCAGGAAAGTGCGACGGATGCCGCGAAGAAGGGGAATCAAGTCGTCGGCTATACCTAGCGCGAGACTACGGTGAGTAGATTTAACATCTACAGGGAAAATCGCCCGCATGGCGTTATGCGTCAGGGATGATAGGACCTTGTAGCAGCATATTACATATACCTACATTGCCAGTTCATGGCTACTATTTTGTGTATACCACATTCCCTGCTATATGTATATAAACTAGAATTGATAGAACACCGCACCATTACTAACGATTCATGTTGCACGAGCACTATCCTGCATGTTACACACACACCGTTAGTAATTGCCATGACACTCACACTGTAGAATTTCCATGATCATTATGCTATAGCTCATCTCTTATGTGACTGGACATAATATTCATACTTGATGCATATATCACATTGCTTTGACTTGCATATTGGTTTGGATTACATGTGATTTCTGGATTTGGGAACCGTGGCTAATTCAAAGAGAATATGTAATCATTTCAAAACCCGGTTTCCCTTGACAAGATATTTCGGTGCGTCCATCATGTGTTTTCTCGGTGCTAGAGTGATATATGTGAACCCGAATCGAGGAGATTGGATGAGGCCGATTACGGGTACATGGTGGACCCGGTATGGTACCCCGGGGCGAGAACGGTTTCGCTGTGTAGTAGATGGTGAGCCTGGCAGAGGTACTACTACCTACCGGTGATTGGTTGGACCTGGCGGTTATCCGGAGGATACTGACCAGAGTCGATAGATGGATGCGGGATGATCCGTACCGCCGGGGCCGAGGGCCGATACCGCAGACGGAGCCCGTGGGCTGATCCGGACTGACGGATGCCCGATGGATGAAGATTTGCGTGTCGATGCTGGACACGAGTATTTATGATATTTGGGTGCCGATGTTGGGCACTCGTGATTCTCAGAGATTTACAGGATTGGAGGGCCGATGAGAGTGCCGGCGCCTGAGCTATTTGGGGGATCTGGGTGCATTGATGGACACCGATTATATATCCCACGTTGACATACCGTGTAGATATTATATTTCCCATGCTCAGCATTCATTATTGTATCTCATCCTGTAGTTATATTACCTGATAGAGCAATTGCATGATTATTGCACATACTGCTTATCGCGCATTGATATCATCTGCTGGCATATGATAGAGTAGCGCAGTACGTGCATGCTCGTGATTACCTTTATATGTTATTTCTATTCACGAGTTGGCAACTCACCCCCGTTGTGCCACAGTATTTGCAGGTTGCCCCTCGGAGTAGTCGCGGCGGGCTGCTTTCTTACATCTTTTGGCTACAGATATCACTACAGTTGAAGCGAGAGCTGTTTTGCTGATAGGTGGGTTGTGGTATCTGGTTACTTCTTTTGTACACACTGTTGTATCTAGTATTCTCTATCAACCATAGATGTATTTGACTTAGAGACAGTGTGAGGACGATGATGTATATTACTTGTATTCTGGTGTCGAGCTCGTTGTGAGCCGACTTTACTTATGCAGTTATTTCTATCTGTGATGTTTTCACTTATTGCTCTTGATCTTCGCTACGGCGTCGTATATCGCTATCTTGGTGATTGTTTACTTAAGATTTCTTATCACTTTTTAAATGCTTCCATTTAAAACTTAAAACACTCTATACTTTTACTGGTTTGATTTCTGGGTTTTCGGTTCACTTAGTCGCGTTACGCCTGTAGACGTTACGTGGTTAAGTGCCGGTCATGGGCCAAACTTTGGGTCGTGACACCAGTGGGAGGCCATCTCGAGGAGTCGAGACGGGTATCCTAACCCTAGAATTGCCAGTGTTACTTGCCGCTCTCGTAGGGGTCTAGGGATGTGGGCTTGGCTATTCATCGCGACCGTGGAATCCGTGTTTTATACAGGCTCGATATAAAACACGGACCTCCTAGTATATCCAATATTTCATATGTTTCTTCTGCTGCTGATATACTGTGATGTGATCATATTATATGTGTGAGACGAATGCTTTATTATATATATATATATATATAATAAACGTTGCTTATGTTTTACACCCGCGCTAGTCTCGTCCCGGTATGTCGTTAGTTAAGTAACCTAACGGTGCATAACGGGACACTGTGGCGAATGCGGATAACATAAGCGTACGTTGTATTTTCGTTTCTTCTGTGATGCTTAGGAATCATAAATGATGGGATTCATTAATGAGATTAATGAAAGAAAAGAAAACTAAAAGAAGTTGTAGAATCAAATTTATAAAAAAAAGGGTAGCTCTAGTTTTGCTTTTGCATAGCGGTATTCCTTGTAGAATATCCAGCACCTTATTCGATAAGGAAAGAGCCGAGTTCCCTTCACCGGGATTGACCTCTTTAGCGAAACTAGCAGATGCTACAAACTCACGGTTTAGTTTTTTATTGTTTCTATAATTCTTGCTTTGCACAGCGGTATTTGTGAAATATCCTGCACCTTATTCGATAAGGAAAGAGCCCCCTTCACCGGGAGTGACCTCTTTAGCGAAACTAGAAAAGCCTCAAAAACACTCCTTTTCAAAATCATTTGTTTCTACAACGATATCATGTTCTTTACGCTCATGTTTTTCTGAAAAACCTGCGTAGCCCTCCGTCATTTCAAATAAAGATTATTTAGTACTCGTGCTGCGTTTGTTGACCTCTGTCAAGGCGTAGTGTGCGGTAGCTGATTAGTACTTATCTGTAAAGCATGTGATGAGATTGGATTAGGGTAGTCGTACGACCTTGTTGACCTCTGTCAAGGTTCGTGCGGGTAGGTTTGATTCAATCAAGAAATGACGGGTTGAACTTGACTGGTGCACTATGATTTGTTGACCTCTGTCAAAGTCATAGCACACTAGGGGCAAAAGAATTATCAGGAATTTCAAGAGTTGAAATTTGCAATGAGATTGCATACCTTCTATGAGATAGTTGGATCCTGATATCCACTGCGAGTAAGAGTTACTCCTGAGAGAGTTTTACACAGGACAATTAGCCGATCAAGTAGGTGACTAGAAATGTGTTAACGGGATTATGCCTCTGGAAAAACGAGGTTTATTCTAATTAGGTCCGTACGAAAGCACGGGGAACCTCCCTCAAAGTACCAACACTGGCCTGGCTGAAAGATTGGTGAACTTGTAAGGTGTAATTAATCCCGGTTAGTCTTACCTTTTAGGGTTTTAAGGAAGATTTGATAAAAAGCAGTGGGAGCCATCCTGATTAGATAAGATAATAACAAATCTAATCTTGCAAGAGCATACGCTAAAGTGTTTTCTTCACTCTCTCTCCAGGTAGCGACCATGGCAGGTCTTAATCAAGATAATAATATGGATGTATTGACCGAACTCGCTTATTCTACTGAGCAGGGGAACGTATGTCCCGCTCCAACTTATAATTGTTATAAGACAAAGCAGGAAATAGGAGAATATCCAGATTCTCACGCCGCCCAAATAAAGAATAAGCAAGTTGATGTATCTTCTTCGGGTGTGTTAGTTATCGAGAACTGTTTCTCAGTTCGCTCTACGTCCTGGGTATTAGATACCGGATCGGGATCCCACATATGTAATATGTTACATGGGCTACAGAAAGGTAGGGAACTGGGAGAGGGTGATCATTCCGTAAGAGTAGGGAATGGTGCAAATGTTGCATCCAAAGCAGTTGGCGAATATCGTCTTGTATTACCAAATGGTAATACATTGATTCTGAACGAATGCTATTACATTCCGACCCTGATATGCAATCTTATATCAGTTTCTTTATGTTAGTTATATATATGCCCTAAAGGCCATTGTTGTACATATGATGTTAGTTATATGTATGCCCTAGAGGCCATTACTATGCATATGATGTATATTGTAATGGATGCTTGGACATATATAGGGAGGACTTTCTTGCTCGACATGATAGTATGCTATCTGGTTGCACATCTTAACATGTACTCTGATTGTCTCTATGTTACATGTTGATAAAACCCTTAAGATATGTACTCAACTACTAGGACTATGATGAAATCATACTAGTGGGGCCACGGTAGTCGACGAGTACATCCTATAACAGTTCCTAGTCGAGGGTGTATCGAGACAGGGCATTGATACACCAGAGTAGACTAGCGTATACGCATCTTGACCCATATGATGGGCGATGGATGATTCCATATTCATCGGTGTTTGACATCAAGAATGGTGTACAGGTGCTCAGTAGAGACTGGGTACACTGGACGGACTCGCCGAGAACTCCCAGATGGTATTATACCTCACATCAGATGGCAGTTCTCTGGTGACACAGGTACAGGTTAGTCTGTAGACCCGAGATCGTCATAGAGCCTTGTGTGATTCCCACTGTGCTTCGATTTCCATCATACCATGTCCAAGAGGGCGTGCAAAAAGGTGGCTTTTGGGTACAGTCCCGAATCACATGGAGGCAATGAGCGATAGGAGGGGATTCGTCTCTCCCAGTATAGGGAGTTGATGTTGCGCTGTGTTCGATTGGCTATAACTGGAAATCCCTGGCCAGGGTTGCTGAGATTTACTGGTAAGTGTTATTAGTAGTTTCTCGAACTATTATAGACCTCATATCGACTTGACTTGTCAAGCTACTGGGGTCTGACGTTTACCACCCCTAGGCGAGATATGCGACATATGAGATGAAGAGACCGGACTGTACGGGAGTGTTACTAATTGGATTCGCAGGAGAATGTACAGGATTCCTTGTTGGTCTTCTGATTGCTCAATACCTGGGTGGCTGTTACGTTTAACTGACTGCTTGCAGCTTGTGGGTGTTTGATATGATCCTCACTTACTGCCGGCGTATTGACGATTCTTTAGAGTCCTACACAGAGGTTTCTTGACTCAGGCAAAACGGAGTAGGAGCACATATATGATATGTGCGCGACCGAGAACAATACGTGTATGTGATACTGTATTAGATTCTCACGATATGAGATATCGGCCGGGTATATGAGATATAGCCGGGTCATCGGATCAAGTGTTGATTCGATGAACTAATACAGATTATACTAGTCGGTTATTTGTGAAATAGCCGGATTATCGGATCAAGTGTTGATTCGATAATTTAATGTATAATTATATATTTGATATATTAAATTACATTAACTAATATAAGTTCGCTTTATTGATTCATTTTCTCATCGGATAATACATTGATATATATGCGATATATGTTAATTGTATTATTTTATTTTGTTACAATAAATATTATATATGTGATATATAATATTGTAACAAGTTATGATTACTAATGCAACATGATTAGTGGAGATTAAATATGGTTAGGGTTTGATTTGGGTTAATGTTTTCTAGAAGCTTCTAAAAGTTTTTACTTTGTTTCTTGCAAAGATATTTGTGTTGATATTTTGTAAGATATTTCCAAACCCAACCCACACCCTTTAACCCTAGTTAACTCTCTACATAGGTTAGACTTTACTTTGCTTAACCATGATTGCATTTTGTAGTTATCATAACAATTCATTATTCATCACAAAAGGATTATTATTCATTCTTTCTTCTTCTTCCTCCTTGCAAAGTTTTCTAGCTTTGGGTTTTGTGATGTATTAGTATGAGATTATGATAATAAATGAGAGCTAAAATCCTACTTCATCATCCAAAGCTATCCTAGCCATTTAGATTAGGGTGTTCACTTCATTTGTGAGTGAGAGCTTTGTAAGTCGATGTACAACACCCCACGACTTGCGGGGAGGCGGAAATTTAAAAAACGATCTTGTTCTTTGCGTAAACATCGACTAACTGAGAATCTTTGCAAAACAATAACTAACAAAGTATCTTAGAAGTTAACAACTACTATGAAAAGTGATTATACCTAATGAACCGTGTCCTTCGTCTTTTCGTTCTCCACCTCTTCCTCGGCCTTCGCCAAGTAGTAGACGATCCACCCGAGAGCTATACTTCAAGCTTCACCTCAAATTTGTTAGTTATATGTATGCCCTAGAGGCCATTACTGTACATTGGATGTATATTGTAGTGGATGCTGGGACATATATAGGGAGGACTTTCTTGCTCGACATGATAGTATGCTATCTGGTTACTCTTTACCTTAACGTGTATACTGATTGTCTCTCTGTTACATGCTGGTAAAGCCCTTAGGATGTGTACTTGACTACTTGGACTATGATACGGATCATACTAGTGGGGACATGGTAGTCCATAAGTACATCCTTCAAGGTCCCTAGTCGTGGGTGTATCGAGACAGGGCATCGATATACCAGAGTAGACTAGCGTATACCTTCTCGACCCATATAGATGGGCGATGGATGATCCCATATCCATTGGTGTTTGACATCACAGATGATATACGGGTGCTCAGTGGAGACTGGGTACACTGGACGGACTCGCCGAGAACTCCCAGATGGTATTATACCTTACGTCAGATGGCAGTTCTCTGGTGACACTGGTACAGAGTAGTCTGTTGACCCAAGATCGTCATAGAGTCTTGTGTGGTTCCCACTGTGCTTTGATTTCCACCTTACCACGTCCAAGAGGGCGTGCAAAACGGTGGTTTCTGTAAGTGCACGGCGGCGCCCCGGCCGTCAATCCGATGCCGGAATGCGGAAGCGGTGAAAAACTTTAATTTTTGCGGACTTTGCAAACCGGCACCACCGCGCACTAAACTCCGGATCGTAACCATTAAATTAGTCTAGCTAACTAACAAGACGGTTTAGAGATATACCGAGTGATCCGAGTCCTCCGGTCTTCTCGTCGTCGTCCCGATCTCTCGCGGAATGTCCGGTCTCCATCTCCTCGCCGGAAGGGCACCACGTCGCCTGCATCTTTTACGGGCTCCCGCCTCAATACCGAGGCAACTCGGGCGCGAAGTTGGCTGGCCGACGCGTCCAAGATTTGCTGCAGAATAGTGTAGAATAGCTGTCTCTTTGGGGTTTAGGAGGTTGCCAATTTAGAGGGATATGTACACTAGAATTTCATGGATGCTTGCAAAAACAAAATGAGCATTCCCTCAAATAAAAGAGCTCGGCCAAAACTTGAAAGTGCTTACTGGAAAAAAAATGAAGAATGAAGCACCTCCTTCTCACTTGTGAATTTAAAGTGTGAATGAATTAATACCAAAAGAATTATTCAATTCCTTCACAGCACCCACAATTTATAACACAATGCAATCATGTATCTATATTAATTAATTCAAACCATTAAAAAACCAATCCAGCACACTCCAATCACCAACAGTGGTCGGCCCCCCATTCCCAAATCACATCAAAACCCATACCCATCCATACCTTAATTAATGCATGAAAAGCCAAAAAGATTTCATAATCAATCCTTTTGCAAGAAACCCCCTCGACAAATGTTATTTGCAAACTTGCAAATAACACCCTCCAACGAAAAGTCCGACCGGGAAGGAAAAAGAGAAAACCGGCCGGAACGGAATGCAAACTGGCAACCCCAGAAAACTGGTCCCATAAAAAATTACAGGAAAACCCCGATACTGTGCATACACACCCGCATTTGTATTCCGTCCGGATACAAATGCAAAGAGACAAAACTACACTATCAAATACCAGGATCCGGCTTAAGCCAAAGCCGGCTAGTAAAAACCGTCCGATCACCATCCGTGCAATACCGCGCGTATCTGATCGAACCCTGCCATATCTCCATACGGCCTCTACAGCGTTTCGCCCGAAAGCTTGAGTAACTGAAAGTGTGGTGGACTCTAAAGACTCGTCAATACTATGGCTGTGGATTTAACCACTAGCACGTCAGAGGTATAAGCCAATACGTGACGGGCCACCAGCTATTGACTAAAAGGGACGTCGATGAGCGAACTCATCCTGACACCCTACTGAGCCTGTCAGTGACAATATCCGTGCAGTCCGGTCCGTTCGTCTATGAGTATCGCATGGCGGGCCTAGGGGGTTGGTAAAAGTCAGACCCCCAAAAGCGGTACAAGTCGTGTCGGAGTGTAGCCCAGAACACCCTGAGATACTACTGGAATACCTACCAGTAAATCTCCTTGCCTTGGCCAAGGACTTTGTGTAATGGCTCTCCTAGACACAGCACGACCTCACCCCCAATACCGGGAGAGACGAACCCCTGAAGATACGCTCACTGCCTCCATGTGGCTCGGGACTGTACCCAACTAAAACCTGTTTGCACGACTCCTTTGAGCCGTGGTAGGGTAGTAATCAAAGTACAGTGGGAACTCACACGAGACAAATGACGATCCCCAGGTCGATGAACTAACCTGCACACATGTCACCAGGGAACTGCCATCTGACGTCTGGTATATGACCAACTAGCATGTTCCCGGCGAGTCCTGTCCGGTGTACTCATAACCCAATGAGCACCTGTATACATCTTAGGTGATCCAACTGACACCAGTGGCTTGTGAGACCGGCCACCGCCCCTCGTCGGGGTCTCGACTGTATACACTAGTCTACTAATGGAGTATCGATGCCCGGTCTCGAAACTCCCACGACTAGGGACCTTTTAAGGATATGCTTGTAGACCCCCAGCTCCCACTTATATGATCGCCCTCATACTGCTGGTGGTCAAGCAAGAATCCTAGGGGCTCTATCAACGTGTAATAGCGACGTGTCATGTCACCTAAAACAGTACACGATGATAAAGGTAAACCAGATAGCATACTATCATCTCGAGTAAGACTGTCCTACCGGGATAGGTCCTCCCTCAATCATTACAATCACGTACCTGTGACCTAATAATTGACTCTGAGGGCACTATCTCCAACAATCTCCCACTTGCACTCAAGGCTAATTATTGCGATGTCGCATACTCACAGCCCGTGTGATACCGAACATCCAACTCCTCTACTAGTCAGTCTCACAAAGCTCGTTTGCGGAACTATTGCGTTCGAGGAATAGCCTCAGTGAGTGGATCCGCTTAGTTGTTTCTTTCTATGTCTCTCTATATCTCAAGTTCGCGGAGAAAACCATCTCCCGAAAAGAGCAATACCTGTCTCAGAATATGTCTGGATGTCTGATGGGACCTAGCTCACAATGAACTCCAAATCCAAACTTCTTAGACTGTATTGACAACTGAACTTAATCAGTGTCCTGCGCGCCATGCCTCCCTCAGTATTGCCTTGGACCACCTGTCCAAAATACTGCCCCTCGTCAGAGGGAAAACTATAACTCTGACAACCTCCTTGTCGTCCTTGTCACCTTGGAAGCCTGGAATGATAACTGTCTCCTCAACGAGGCTGTCGTTATCATATCCCTAGAACATTCTGTTATGTTCTAAAACTGCTTCCGACTGTTTCTCCAGGATTGGATCAATATCAACTTATTGCATCTAGTGCAAGAACAATATCTGGTGTGGTACTTGACATCTCATGATTAACTCAATTGCCTGAGCAAGTGATCTGCCAATCATGGACATCCCTCTCCCCTTTAGTCTGTAAGACACCTTTAGAGAGGGTGACTCCATCTTCTGCAGGTACACTACCGTGCATGGAGTCGTCCATTCTAAATACCCTTAGAATGCTGTCTAAGTACCCTGATTGGGAAACCACCCAAATCTAGATCTAATACCATAGATCCAGTAACCAGTATGTCTGATATAATGTCCAAGTCCTGTGTGGAGAAACCACTGTGTGACGACCAAAGTATAACCGATTGTAGTATAGGAGTTTCTTTTCCTACTCTGTGTAGTGTATGTCATCCAAACACCAGGATATCACACCCTACTACCTTCTCAACAGATCCATCCCCTATTCTGATGAAGTCAAACCCATGACTGTCATGTCAGAAATAGATGATCTATCTCCGCTATATCTGCTCTAGTCTATAAATAGACATAAGCTACCTGTCCACCAATGCTTCCGCTGCTCCCACTGACTACGACAACCCTCTGGCAGAGTCATATAGACGTACACTTCTAAAACTAGTTTAGAATGACGCTATACTCATCCTCCCGCCGGGTCTCGCAGCCTGGTACAACAGCAATGGTAATTGTGGGTAAACAAGAACTTCCCTGTCACCGTCCTTGAGGCCACCGTAGTACCTCTCGGGTGCCTGAAGTTACCCACCTTATCTGCGGAGTGGCCAATGGAATGTCAAATCAGATTGAATCTTTAGGTTCATTATCAAATCTTCAGTAATCGTTTGCGGTTCTGGAATCACTTCCAGTTCTACCATACTCCCACTACTGTTTTCTGAAAAAATCCATTTTTAATAAAACTGTGGCGAGTCAAGAACAATATCGCTATTGTTCATCCAGATGGTAGAAAATCAACCCTCGTCATAGCCTGGGTCAACCCACAAACAGCCATTACAGAAACGTGCCTTGAGTTGTCCAATGTCTGGTTTTAAGCATAAACCGGACAACTCCCCGTCCCTTAACATTGTTAAGATACGAACTGTTCTATATCCCATATAGGACCAGGGGCACTGATTTAATTGAACCAGATTCAAATCATGCAGCTGTCTCCAGTGCATGTCAACTAAATGGAAGGAGGCCAATCAGCGTTACTCAACTTAGGAATGCTTCCAATTATGAGTAACCTGAAAGAGAAGCAAGATCTCTTTATCATTACTATCAACTGAATACCATATACAAGTACCTACATCTTCGATCTCTTTGAAGAATCCCGATACTTGCTATACCTGGTTCTCTACTCTATTCAAATACCTATAACTTCTCCAAATTCGGACCCTGTGTTTCCACGAAACACCTGTCTAAAAACTAGAGAAGTCATAAGTAAACCGAATATAGTATGAGGACCACCCCTCTGTCCTGATGGACCCTGGACAACATACAATACTCTGTATAAGTCCCTTGAGTCTGATAACTCATTCACTATGTGTCGTAGGTTGAAAACTGTACCTTTGGTTATGAAGAATTACACCGCTGTTTAATGCTCCTTACCTAACCATCCGCTGATATAGGTAAATGTCATAGACATAATTTCAAAAAGGTATATCTCACTCTATGAAAATAGACGTACAGATACATCGATTTGAAATTGGTGCATAACGGCGGATATTCAAAACCAAATACTTGCCGTCCGGCAAATAACCCAGGTGACTTCCTCAAATATCACCGATTACAACGAATCCCGATATAATGAGGACAATCACCTAATTCCCAATAGCTTACTCCCACTCATCATCTGTAAAACCATACAGATGTGAGAATCATACTTGGTAAATACATACCCTGGAGCAAGTGTCTAATCGGGAAATCAGTTTTCCTTTAACTGTACACAGTGAAACTGAAACATTGAAATGTTTCGATGGGGTATTCTGGTATTCCTAGTAATGCCTCTTCCAGATTCACGACTGTAACCGTATAGTTCTTTGCCACCTCTCCAAATCCCTTCATATGTTTTTAGTCTTTACCTTCTGCACACCCTTTTAGGCCAAATGGTTTTCTTCCTTCCCTACCGTTCGGCACCAGCCTATGGTTTGGAAGAAGACTATCCAATAAGCATAATGGGTGTACTGTCCCAATCCTAGAAACACTCGTAATGAGAGAGGGTGAAGATAAAAGACAACCGAATAAACCTTATTCCTATTTCTCCTGGACCAGAATCCATCCCCGAACTGGAACAAGCTCCTTTCGAGTTCGTATATAACCATACGATGGAGTATCCAACAAACTGTGGATCTTCGTAGTGATACGGAGTGTCCTGGAGAAATACAAAGGTGATTTAGGATTGGCGAAGAAATACTTGGTTTGGTCGTGAATATCAGTCGCAATTTACTTTGCCCTCTTACTAATCCCTTGCTTTGTCTTAATCTTAATACCTTCTGCACACCGTTTAGGCTAATTGGTTTTCTTCATTCCCTACCGGTCGGCACCAGCCTAAGGTTTGGAAGAAGACTATCCAATTTGCATAATAGGTGTACTACTCCTAAACTAAGGAGTACTCGCAACCTGAGAGAGGGTGAAAAGAAAAGACAACTGAATAATCCTATCCGTTTTCTCCAGAACCGGAAACCATCCTCGAATTCCTTCGAGTTCGTATCTAACCATACGATGGTTTTGTCCAATGGAAGTGGACGTTCGTAGTAATACGGGGTGTCCTGGAGAAAAGGGTAAAAGTAGGAGTGGCAATGAGGTCTGCAACTCTGACAATCCAAAAGCCTGTGTTAAGAAGGTTCGGTCAACTTGGTCTCTGAGTCGTAGTCTTAGGGTCGGGTCAATGGTAGCTGCCAGAGAGAGAGAAAAGAAACACTGAGCGTGCACTCTAACCAAGATCAGAATGGTTACCAATTTATCTAATCTGGAAACCTCCCACTGTACCTCAAATTCTCCTCCAAACCTGAAAGAAGAATTAGTCGGGGTCACCCGAGGAGTAAACCAACTCATCAGTGGGAATCGGGATCCAACTATCATCGCATGATAACGTGACGGAATCCGCTCACGGTATCACACTCCAGAAGGTATGCGCATATCTGGCAAGTTTCAGTTCTTTTGAAACTCCCGATGTGATTTCTGCCCCATGCTCTTATGACCTTGGCGTGAGGTCAAAATATCATAAGTCACATGTCAAGTTCTGCCCATCATTATCCAGGTTAATTTGAATCCACCCGTACATACCCTTGACGTAGGCCAAAATAGTAGTACGACTGTCCCAAACCAACGCATCTATCTATGCAACAGATAAATACCCGGCAGCTACCAAACACTATGCCTTGGCGTGAGGTCAAAATACATAGCTTGAATACTACCGAATATTTAACTGAAATGATGGAGGGCTACGAATGGTTTCTGGCGAAAACCTTTAACGTAATGAACTTGATATCGTTGAAGGAACGGATAGCTTTTTAGAAATATAGTGACGACAACTTCCGCTAAAGAGGTCACTCCCGGTGAAGGGATCTCGGCTCTTTCCCCGTAGAATGGGGTGCAGGATATTCCAACTGAATACCACGGTGCAAAGCAAAAGTAATCGGCTATAGTGAAGTTAATGCCCTGACGCAAACTTCTGTCCAAGGGGTCACTCCCGGTGAAGGGATCTCGGCCCTTGCCTCGTCGACTGAGGAGCAGGATATTCTAATGAATACCACGATGCAAAACAAAAGTAAACGTCCTTGCAATAACAGCTTTTGAAAAAGTGTTCCAACAACATCAGATTAGGTTTGTTTAACTTGCATTGATCCGAATCAATGCAGTCCCATCAATTGATCACACCACAAAGAACGAAAATATACTGACGTACGTATATGCCATCCGCATTCGCCACTGGGTCCCGTCATCACCCGTTAGGTTAGCTAACTAACGGCAGAGCGGGGACAGGACTAGCGCGGATGAAAAACATATACAACATCTACTAATATATATACCAATATATAGTATATCGCTCAAGGCGTGAATAAAATGCAACATCACAGAAATGTACAGCATCACAGAACAATACAGATATCTGGGATCCCCGGGTTTCACAGAGCCGCTGAAACCCGACGTTCCCCTGGTCGTGTGGATAGCCTGTGCAATGAAATCCTAGACCCCTACGGGCGCGGCAAGTTACCCGCCAAAACCTGAAGCGAGGCAGCCCCCTTCAGCGCCGTGAATGGACCACCCAGCACTTCACGGAATCCGGTAACTTGGGCACCCCTCCTGGGTCAACCTGTACCCCCTACGAGTGCGGCGAATAGCCAGCCAATCCTGGAGTGAAGCCCCCTCCGTCCCAATGCCATGAGATGTGGGCTTGTTGCCTTCTAGAACCCGGCTATCCGTGCACCCCTCCGCGGGGTAATCCTAGTACAGAAAGTAAAATATACATACAACGGGTACATCGACCGCAACCAGGTCGTGTCCCAAAAGAATAATACAAACAGGCAGTGACGGCAGTCCACATGTCGGACGCTCGCCCCGCAATATCAAATGTACATATAAAACAGAACTGTACTACCACTGCAACCAGGCTATCCCCCACGACCGATCCGCAACAACACAGTACAATCACAGAACATCAACGTGAAAGTCACGTTCGCAAATCTGTCTAACCGGGCTATAGCAGTTAGACGGGATTTACCGATCGAGTGACATTCACGGTCGCAGATATAATGTAAATACTGTGAAAAATGTGTTTAAAATATCCGATCAATCAAATTTTAACAAGCGGGCCCCAAAGCAATACTGTAGCAGTTAAAGAAATTCTGGGCCCAATGTTAATGTTCCAGAAACCCTAAAATATCCCCAGAAGCCCAATGTAGAAACCCAACCCACTGATTCCTTAATTCTGCCGCGGAAGCGTGGCCACAAGTGGGTTTTGGCCGCCCTTCCGCGGTCTTGTCAGAAGATCAGTGGATCGAATTTAAACAGTGGTCTTATAATTTTTAGTACATCAATATTTTACAACCTGAAAAATTTTTCGACACTAAAAATTTCCAACAGAAAACTGATGCGACAAAATACGGGTTTTTGGACTTTTTGATCGATCGGAAATGCAAACACATTACACCAAGCTAGACTAAGTTAATGGCGAGGCTCTGATACCACTGTAAGTGCACGGCGGCGCCCCGGCCGTCAATCCGACGCCGGAATGCGGAAGCGGTGAAAAACTTTAATTTTTGCGGACTTTGCAAACCGGCACCACCGCGCACTAAACTCCGGATCGTAACCATTAAATTAGTCTAGCTAACTAACAAGACGGTTTAGAGATATACCGAGTGATCCGAGTCCTCCGGTCTTCTCGTCGTCGTCCCGATCTCTCGCGGAATGTCCGGTCTCCATCTCCTCGCCGGAAGGGCACCACGTCGCCTGCATCTTTTACGGGCTCCCGCCTCAATACCGAGGCAACTCGGGCGCGAAGTTGGCTGGCCGACGCGTCCAAGATTTGCTGCAGAATAGTGTAGAATAGCTGTCTCTTTGGGGTTTAGGAGGTTGCCAATTTAGAGGGATATGTACACTAGAATTTCATGGATGCTTGCAAAAACAAAATGAGCATTCCCTCAAATAAAAGAGCTCGGCCAAAACTTGAAAGTGCTTGCTGGAAAAAAAATGAAGAATGAAGCACCTCCTTCTCACTTGTGAATTTAAAGTGTGAATGAATTAATACCAAAAGAATTATTCAATTCCTTCACAGCACCCACAATTTATAACACAATGCAATCATGTATCTATATTAATTAATTCAAACCATTAAAAAACCAATCCAGCACACTCCAATCACCAACAGTGGTCGGCCCCCCATTCCCAAATCACATCAAAACCCATACCCATCCATACCTTAATTAATGCATGAAAAGCCAAAAAGATTTCATAATCAATCCTTTTGCAAGAAACCCCCTCGACAAATGTTATTTGCAAACTTGCAAATAACACCCTCCAACGAAAAGTCCGACCGGGAAGGAAAAAGAGAAAACCGGCCGGAACGGAATGCAAACTGGCAACCCCAGAAAACTGGTCCCATAAAAAATTACAGGAAAACCCCGATACTGTGCATACACACCCGCATTTGTATTCCGTCCGGATACAAATGCAAAGAGACAAAACTACACTATCAAATACCAGGATCCGGCTTAAGCCAAAGCCGGCTAGTAAAAACCGTCCGATCACCATCCGTGCAATACCGCGCGTATCTGATCGAACCCTGCCATATCTCCATACGGCCTCTACAGCGTTTCGCCCGAAAGCTTGAGTAACTGAAAGTGTGGTGGACTCTAAAGACTCGTCAATACTATGGCTGTGGATTTAACCACTAGCACGTCAGAGGTATAAGACAATACGTGACGGGCCACCAGCTATTGACTAAAAGGGACGTCGATGAGCGAACTCATCCTGACACCCTACTGAGCCTGTCAGTGACAATATCCGTGCAGTCCGGTCCGTTCGTCTATGAGTATCGCATGGCGGGCCTAGGGGGTTGGTAAAAGTCAGACCCCCAAAAGCGGTACAAGTCGTGTCGGAGTGTAGCCCAGAACACCCTGAGATACTACTGGAATACCTACCAGTAAATCTCCTTGCCTTGGCCAAGGACTTTGTGTAATGGCTCTCCTAGACACAGCACGACCTCACCCCCAATACCGGGAGAGACGAACCCCTGAAGATACGCTCACTGCCTCCATGTGGCTCGGGACTGTACCCAACTAAAACCTGTTTGCACGACTCCTTTGAGCCGTGGTAGGGTAGTAATCAAAGTACAGTGGGAACTCACACGAGACAAATGACGATCCCCAGGTCGATGAACTAACCTGCACACATGTCACCAGGGAACTGCCATCTGACGTCTGGTATATGACCAACTAGCATGTTCCCGGCGAGTCCTGTCCGGTGTACTCATAACCCAATGAGCACCTGTATACATCTTAGGTGATCCAACTGACACCAGTGGCTTGTGAGACCGGCCACCGCCCCTCGTCGGGGTCTCGACTGTATACACTAGTCTACTAATGGAGTATCGATGCCCGGTCTCGAAACTCCCATGACTAGGGACCTTTTAAGGATATGCTTGTAGACCCCCAGCTCCCACTTATATGATCGCCCTCATACTGCTGGTGGTCAAGCAAGAATCCTAGGGGCTCTATCAACGTGTAATAGCGACGTGTCATGTCACCTAAAACAGTACACGATGATAAAGTTAAACCAGATAGCATACTATCATCTCGAGTAAGACTGTCCTACCGGGATAGGTCCTCCCTCAATCATTACAATCACGTACCTGTGACCTAATAATTGACTCTGAGGGCACTATCTCCAACAGTTTTTGGGTACAGTCCCGAATCACATGGAGGCAATGAGCGATAGGAGGGATTCGTCTCTCCCGGTATAGGGAGTTGATGTTGCGCTGTGTTCGATTGGCTATAACCGGAAATCCCTGGCCACGGTTGCTGAGATTTACTGGTAAGTGTTACCAGTAGTTTCTCGAACTGTTATAGACCTCATATCGACACGACTTATCAAGCTATTGGGGTCTGACGTCTACCACCCCTAGACGAGATATGCGACATATCAGACGATCAGACCGGACTGTACGGTAAGTGTTACTGGTTGGATTCACAGGAGTGTGAGCGGGCTTGCTCGTCGATCTTCTGATCGCTCAATACCCGGGTGGCCGTTACGTTTAGCAGACCGCTTGCGGCTTGTGGGTGCTTGATATGATCATCATCTACTACCGGCGTATTGACGAGTCTTTAGAGTCCTACAGAGAGGTTTCCTGGGTCAAGCGAAACGAAATAGGAGCACATATGAGATATGTGCGGGACCGAGAATAATGCGTGTATGTGATACCGTATTTCATTCTCGCGGTGAATGTATCGAATGGTTGTATGCGATATAACCTAGTTATCGAATCAAGGATTGATTCGATAAGTCGATACATTGGATATTAGTCGGTTATATGCGATATGACCGGATCGTTAAATCAAGTGTTGATTTAATGATTTAATGCATGAATATATATATTTGATATATTACTTTGCATTAACTAGTATTGGTTCACTTTAAATGGTTTTTCTCACCTGTTTGTGCACATTGTATATGTGATATATTTTTGTGCACAAGTTTGTATCATGTTTGATGATGCATGCTTACTTGGGTTTGTGTAAAGATTAAACCATGGTTGTGTAATTGTTAGGGTTTTTCATTTTCTTATTCATTTATTTGTTTGTTTATTCATTTTGGAAAATGATAAGCATAAAGAGAAAATGGTGGCTAAGTCAAAGCTTCATGAAACTTCAACATGCATCCAAAGTGCATAGGAAACTCATTCCCTATCAATTCTAGAGTTAGGAGACCCGGACTCGACTCCTCGAGTTGGTCTCCCACGGGACTCCAGAACCCGGTTACTTGTGCCCTCCTCTCACATAAAAACCCCCGGTTTGCACGCCCTCTTGGACGTGGTAAGGTGGAAATCAAAGCACAGTGGGAACCACACAAGACTCTATGGATATACTAGGACGTCCGTGTTTTCAGTACGAGCCAGTATAAAACACGGATTCCACGGTCGTGATGAATAGCCAATATTTCATATGTTTCTTCTGCTGTGATATCTGTGATGTGATCATGTGATGTTCTGTGATAGATACAGTATATAGTATATATGATATATTATATAGACGTTACTTATGTTTTACACCCGCGCTAGCCCTGCCCCGCTCTGCCGTTAGTTACCTAACCTAACGGTGCACGAGGGGACATCGAGGCGAATGCGGATGGCATAAGTGTACGTCGTATTTATCTGTGATGTTTAGGTATTTAAATGATGGGACTTCATTAATGTGATTAATGAAATAAAAGAAACCTAAGATGTTGTAGAATTGAATTTCAAAATAAAACAGGTAGCTACAGTTCTTGCTTTGCACAGAGATATATGTGATATATCCTGCACCTTATTCGATGAGGAAAGGACCGAGATCCCTTCACCGGGAGTGACTCCTTTAGCAATAACTGGCTGATGCTACACACTCGGTTTGTCTTTTGATTGCTTTTAAGAGTTTTTGCTTTGCACAGTGATATATGTGATATATCCCGCACCTCATTCGACGAGAAAAGGACCGACGATCCCTTCATCGGGAGTGACTCCTTTAGCAAAACTAGAAAAGCCTAAAAAACACTCCATTTTAAAATCATTTGATTCTACAACGATATCAAGTTCATTACGCAATAGGTTTTCAGAAAAACCTGTCGTAGCCCTCCGTCATTTCAGATAAGTTGTATATAGTATTTGTGCTGCATTTGTTGGCTTTCGTCAAGGTGCAGTGTGCGGTAGCTATATGCTGCTTATCTGCCAGCATACGATGCGATTGGATTAGGGTAGTCGTGCGGCTTTGTTGGCTTTCGTCAAGGGTCGTGCGGGTGGGTTTAATTCAATCAAGAAATGTACGGGTTGAACCTGACTAGCGGGCTATGGTTTGTTGGCTTTCGTCAAGGTCATAGCATGTTAGGGGAAAAATATTATCGGGAATTTCAAGTGTTGAAATTTGCAATGAGATTGCATACCTTCTTTGAGATAGTTGGATCCCGATACCCGCTGCGAGTAAGAGTTACTCCTGGGAGAGTTTTACACATTACAATTAGCTGATCAAGTAGGTGTCTAGAAAGGTGTTAATGAGGTTACGCCTCTGGGAAAACGAGGTTTACATTAATTAGGTTCGTGCGAAAGCACGGGGGACCTCCCTCAAAGTACCGACACTGGCCTGGCTGAAAGATTGGCGAACTTGTAGTGCGTAATTAATCCCGGCTAGTCTTTCCTTTTAGGGTTTGAAGGAAGATTTGATAAAAAGCAGTGGGAGGCATCCTGATTAGATAAAATAATAACCAATCTATTCTTGCAAGACCGCACGCTGAGTGTTTTCTTCTCTCTCTCTCAAGGTAGCGACCATATCACGCCTTAATCAAGATAATAATACGGATTATTGACTGAACCCGCTTGTTATACTGAGCTGGGGAACGTTGGTCCCGCTCCAACTTATAATTGTTATAAGACAGAGTAGGAAATTGGGGATTACCAGAATTCCCGTGCCGCCCAAACGAAGAGAGTGCATGCTGATGCATCATCTTCGGGTGTGTTCATTACAAAGAACTGTTTTTCAGTATCCTCCGCATCCTGGGTATATGATACCGGATCAGGATTCCAGATATGTAATATGTTACATAGGGCTACAGAAAGGTAGAGAACTGAGAACGGGTGATAAGTTTCATGAGGCAGAAAACGGGGCAAGAGTTGCAGCCAAGTCTGTTGGTCACTATCACCCTGTATTACCAATACATTGATTCTGAACGAATGTTATAAGATACCGAACCTGATATACAAAATCATATCAGTCTCTTTATTAGTAAAGAAATGATAAAATTCTGTATTGTTGGATAATGTTTTGAACATTTCCTATATCAAAAGTTGATCGGTTCAGGCACGTTATCTAAAAGCATTAATGTTCTAAATCAAACTACAGTTCTTTAGTATACAGAACACACGCAAGAGGAAGAGTTCAGAAATGAACGGATCCTTCTTGAGGTATTGTAGACTAGGTCATATCAATGCGACCCGACTAGCTAAGTTGCACATAGATGCATATTTAACTCTGTTTGAATTTACATCTTGTGAAACTTGCCAGTCATGTCACAAAGATAAGATGACCATAGCTCCGTTTACTGGAAACAGAGAAAGAGTTAGTGAACTCTTGGGATGATACATGTTGATGTATGTAGGTCCCCTGTCTACACATGCCAAGACTGGTTCTTTATACTTCATTACATTCTCTGATGATCTCTTTAGATTCAGACATATGTTCCTGTTGAAACACAAGTCCGAACCTTTTGAGATATTCACAGAATATGATTTAGAAGTAGAAAACCAAAACACGGGTATAAGTATTATGTCCTTTCATGAGATCGAGGAGGAGAATACTTGAGCACGGAAATCCTAGATTATTCTAAAGGAGAATGAGATTCTCTCTCAGCATTACTCCTCCGTATACACCATAGCACGATGGTATATCGGGGTGGAGCAATCACACCCTATATGATAAGGTGTGCTCTATGATGAGTACCACTGAGTTACCTATTTCCTTTTTGGGAGTTATGCACTTGGGAAGCTGCATACCTATTGAATAGGGTTCAAATCAAATCAGTTGCCTACCATTTCATATGTGATATGGAAAGGGAAGAGCCCATATCTTAAGATGGTTAAGATTTAGGGTTGTCCAGCCTATGTCTGAAAAACAAAATCCGGACAAGCTCGAGGCAAGATCTGTTATGTAGAACTGGAAATGTTCCAGCTATACAAAACTGCAGCTGATGATTTGACAGAACCAAAGGATTCAATAGTTACCAACGAACCTCAGCCTCTCTGCCGATCTGGTAGGGTTCCTCACCCACCTGAGAGATACTTCGGTTTCTCTATGACAGTAGGAGCGAGGATTGCATCATAAGATGATGACCCAACTAGTTTCGAGCTGGCCATCAGGAGTGAGACTCTGTAAGAATGGCTGGATGCTTAGCGATCAGAGATGGAATCCTTATACACCAACAAAGTATGGACTTTGGTTGCTATATCTGAAGGGTTAAATCCCCATCAGGAGCAAGTATATCTTGAGAAGATTACTTGGTGTACATGGAAAAGTTGAGACTTTCAAAGCTAGACTTGTTAAAGGTTTTCGTCATCGACCAGGCGTGGATAATGATGAAACCTTTTCCAGTGCCTATGCTTAAGTCCATCCGGATCCTACTTGCCACGGCTACGTACCATGACTACGATATCTGGTGGTTGGGTGTCATGACTGCTTTTCTAAATGATGTTTTAGAAGAGAGCGTCTATAAGTACACAGCCAAAGGGCTTCGTAAACAGTGGGAGCAGCGGAAACGTGTGCAAGATGTTTTATAGGATAAAGCAGGCATCGCGGAGTTGGAACATCTATTTTGATGAATTAGTCAAAGAGTTTGACATCATCAAAATGGTAGATGAACCTTGTATATACAAAAAGGTAGTAGGGAGTATGGTGGCGATCCTCGTAGAGTACGTGGATGACATACTCTTGATAGGGAAGGAGTTTCCTATGCTACGCTCGATCAATCTCCGCTTATCACATGCATTCTCCACATAGGATCAAAGTGATACCTACTAAATCCTGGATTTTGGATCTATGAGATAGATCTAGTTGGATATTAGGATAATCACTAGTAGTAGTGAGAAGGTATCAGTTGATCCTGGGGAGAATCACTGGAAGTGTTCCAGAGTGATGAAGACGACTGAATGTCAGTCACAGGCATTGTCTTTACCCTCAGTGAAGGGACGGTATATTGGAAGAGTTCTAAGATAGATACCGTGACATACTAGACGATTAACGCTGAATACATCGCTACTTAAGATGCTACCAAAGTGGCTGTCTGGGTGTATATTGGTTCATGAGATGAACTACATTCCTACCATTGTGAGACAATGGAGTTGTGGCTTATGCCAAGGAACGCAGGTCCCATCAGTGATCCAGACATATTCTAAGGTAGTATCACCTGATCATGGAGATGGTTGATCTCTAAGGGATCGAGGTTAGGAGAGTAGACTAAGAGGACAACACGGCGGATCCACTCACAAAGGCCTTTTCCCAGATAGAGACTTTTATGGGATGGTTGAGTATGAGATACTACAACCACTGCTATCAGATGGCCCTAGTGCAAGTGGGAGATTGTTAGTTATATGTATGCCCTAGAGGCCATTACTGTACATTGGATGTATATTGTAGTGGATGCTGGGACATATATAGGGAGGACTTTCTTGCTCGACATGATAGTATGCTATCTGGTTACTCTTTACCTTAACGTGTATACTGATTGTCTCTCTGTTACATGCTGGTAAAGCCCTTAAGATGTGTACTTGACTACCTGGACTATGATGCGGATCATACTAGTGGGGACATAGTAGTCCATAAGTACATCCTTCAAGGTCCCTAGTCGTGGGTGTATCGAGACAAGGCATCGATATACCAGAGTAGACTAGCGTATACATTCTCGACCCATACAGATGGGCGATGGATGATCCCATATCCATTGGTGTTTGACATCACAGATGATATACGGGTGCTCAGTGGAGACTGGGTACACTGGACGGACTCGCCGAGAACTCCTAGATGGTATTATACCTTACGTCAGATGGCAGTTCTCTGGTGACACTGGTACAGAGTAGTCTGTTGACCCGAGATCGTCATAGAGTCTTGTGTGGTTCCCACTGTGCTTTGATTTCCACCTTACCATGTCCAAGAGGGCGTGCAAAACGGTGGTTTTTGGGTACAGTCCCGAATCACATGGAGGCAATGAGCGATAGGAGGGGATTCGTCTCTCCCGGTATAGGGAGTTGATGTTGCGCTGTGTTCGATTGGCTATAACCGGAAATCCCTGGCCAGGGTTGCTGAGATTTACTGGTAAGTGTTACCAGTAGTTTCTCGAACTGTTATAGACCTCATATCGACACGACTTATCAAGCTATTGGGGTCTGACGTCTACCACCCCTAGGCGAGATATGCGACATATCAGACGATCAGACCGGACTGTACGGTAAGTGTTACTGGTTGGATTCACAGGAGTGTGAGCGGGCTTGCTCGTCGATCTTCTGATCGCTCAATACCCGGGTGGCCGCTACGTTTAGCAGACCGCTTGCAGCTTGTGGGTGCTTGATATGATCATCATCTTCTACCGGCGTATTGACGAGTCTTTAGAGTCCTACACAGAGGTTTCCTGGGTCAAGCGAAACGAAATAGGAGCGCATATGAGATATGTGCGGGACCGAGAATAATGCGTGTATGTGATACCGTATTTCATTCTCGTGGTGAATGTATCGAATGGTTGTATGCGATATAACCTAGTTATCGAATCAAGGATTGATTCGATAAGTCGATACATTGGATATTAGTCGGTTATATGCGATATGACCGGATCGTTAAATCAAGTGTTGATTTAATGATTTAATGCATGAATATATATATTTGATATATTACTTTGCATTAACTAGTATTGGTTCACTTTAAATGGTTTTTCTCACTTGTTTGTGCACATTGTATATGTGATATATTTTTGTGCACAAGTTTGTATCATGTTTGATGATGCATGCTTACTTGGGTTTGTGTAAAGATTAAACCATGGTTGTGTAATGGTTAGGGTTTTTCATTTTCTTATTTATTTATTTGTTTGTTTATTCATTTTGGAAAATGATAAGCATAAAGAGAAAATGGTGGCTAACTTTGGATGCATGTTGAAGCTTCATGAAGCTTTGACTAAGTCACCATTTTGTCTCATGCTTAACCCTAACCATTCCACTTAACCCTAGTCTATTCTCTACACTTGACCATGGTTGGATTATGATAAGTATTGATTTTCTTTTCTATTTGAAAATAACTTATCATATTCATTATCTTCTTCTTCTTCTTCACTTCATGAAGAAAAAGCTTGACTTCATCAATGGTGATTGATGAAAAAGAGTGAGAAATCCAATTCTAAAGTGAACCCGCTTCCTATTTCTTCATCCTCTACCTCTTGCCAAGTAGTAGAGTGTGTTTTCTTCACAAGTTTCATGACTTGGTGAAGTTGGAGCTTGATCTAGTGATGCCTCGACGTAGATCATCTTCGGCACAAAGCCGACGACCTTGCCCGCCCATTTCTCCGATGAAGCCGACGCTAGAGCCCGGGATTCCGTTTGGACAGCGAGGAGACTTCATTGCGGAGCTATGGAGGTGGTGGACCGGATCTACAAAGGTTGTATTTCCGTTCTCTTTAGTAAAGTAGTTTACTAGTTCTACTTTTCGCCTAGAATTCTAGCCAACGATCCGTATTAGGGTTTCTCGGCATCCGTAAAATTTGAAATTGGCATGGTTGATGCCTTGTGAGACCTCTTGAGAGTGCCTAGGAACCTTACAAAACTAGAGGTAAATAGGTTTCTTAAAGTGCTAATCCAAGTAACCTAAGTGATATAGAGTTGGATTATGGATTAAGTAGTCTAATCTAATCCTTGGTCTCAACACATGAGAGGGGAGGATTAGGGTTTGAAGAGAGAGAGCTTGAGGAGAGAGAAAGTGAGCAAGAGAATGAGATGAGATAATGATCTATCATAATATATATCAAGCATTATCATTTATCCAATAAAAGAAAATAAAGGACGAATAATCATGCTTCATAAATACAAGAGGGTGATTCATCTACATGAGTCATTAAGAATTTATGATGCATTAATGACATGGATGAATCACTCATATGACTCACTAATCTCATTTAATGCATATGCCACCTTAACCCCCAAGTCACCATCTTCTAGAAGCTTCTCGCGTAATTACGAGAACGTCCCTCCTATCCGTGAAAACACAGAAAAACTTTAGACTGTAAAATCCAATAACCGAATACTAGAAACTGGCTTAAACCAAAGCCGACTAGTAAAAACTGTCCGAAAGTCGTACGTGCGTAAACACACGTATGCGTCCGAACCCTTGTCGTAAAACCATACGACCTCTATATCGTTTTGCCTGGAGTAGGGAAACTCTCTGTGTGAGACTCTAGAGACTCGACTACTACGCTGGCAGTGGGTTTAACCACAGACCGCAAGCGGCACTAGCTGTACGTAACGGTCCCCGGGTAGATGTCGATAAGTAGGCCGATGAGGAAACCCATCCGAACTCTTACTGAGTCTGATGTGACAATCTCCGTACAGTCCAGTCTGTTCGTCTAAGACTATCGCATATCGGGCCTAGGGGCGGCAAGCGTCAGTCCCCTAATAGCGGTATAAGTCGTGTCGGAGTGAAGCCCATTACACCCTGAGAAACTACTGGAACCGACCAGTAAATCTCGCTTGCCCTGGCCAGGGACTTTGCGTAATGGCTCTCTGACACAGCGCGATATCAACTCCCAATACCGGGAGAGACGAATCCTGTCTAACCGCCACTGCCTCCAAGTGCTCGGGACTACACCCAACTGCTACCTGTTTGCACGACTCTTTTGAGCCGTGGTAGGGTAGCAATCTAAGAACAGTGGGACACACTCGAGGCGAAGTAGCAGTGTCAAGTCTGCAGACTAAGCTGTACTCATGTCACCTGGGAACTGTTAACTGACGACTGGTATAAAACCCAACCAACAGTTCCCTGCGAGTCCTGTCCGGTGTACCCGTAACCCAACGAGCACCTGTATACTATCTCCAGTACGACGTACTGACGGCTGTGGGACAGACCATCTCCCCAACTGGGATGATAAGCGTACACACTAGTCTACTCCAGAGTATCGATGCCCTGTCTCGATAATCCTACGACTAGGGACCTGAATAAGGATGTGCTTGTAGACTACCCAGCCCCCACTAGTGTGACTGCCATCACAACGCTGGTAGTCAAGCAAGATCCTAAGAGCTCTATCAATACGTATACTCACATATTAAGATAGAAAAACCAAGTAGCATACTAACATGTTTAGCAAGACTGTTATATACATGTGAATATCCCAAACTTCCATTAAGTAATATACAAACTAGTATGATACAATAATGGCCCCTAGGGCATATACACTAACAATCTCCCACTTGCACTAGGGCCATGTACTGGCATATCGAAGACCGATGATCTCGAGTAGTCTCTCGAACTGAATCTGAGGTAGGGCCTTCGTGAATGGATCAGCAATGTTCTCTTCAGTAGCAACTCTCTGAACCTCGATCTCCCGACGATCAATGATCTCCCTGATCAGGTGATACCGCCTTAAGATGTGTCTGGACTTCTGATGGGACCTTGGTTCCTTCGCTAAAGCTATAGCTCCGTTGTTGTCGCAATACAGAGGTATTGGATCAACTATGGTAGGAACCACCTGAAGTTCTGTTAGGAACTTCTTCATCCAGACAGCTTCTTTTGCGGCATCGCAAGCAGCAATATACTCCGCTTCCATAGTCGAGTCAGCAACGGTGTCCTGCTTGGAACTCTTCCAGCACACCGCCCCTCCATTGAGGGTAAAGACATAATCCGACATGGACTTAGAATCGTCTTTATCACTCTGGAAGCCGGAATCGGCAAAGGCCTCTAACTTGTGGTCTTTTCCGCCATAAACCAAGAACATCTCCTTAGTCCTTCTTAGGTACTTGAGAATGTTCTTTACTGCTATCCAGTGCTTCTCCCCTGGGTTTGCCTGATACCGGTTTACAACGCTCAATGCGTATGCTACATCTGGTCTGGTACATAACATCGCATACATTATTGAGCCTACCGCAGAAGCGTAGGGTATAATCGACATGCGATCCCTTTCCAAATCAGTCTTGGGAGACATCTCTTTGGAGAGCGTGATTCCGTGACAAGCCGGTAGGTTACCGAGCTTAGAATCATCCATACTGAATCTTTTCAATATGGTGTCTATGTACCTGGACTGCGAAAGTCCCAACATCCTCTTTGATCTATCACGATAGATCTGGATCCCCAGAATGTAGGTGGCATCACCCAAGTCCTTCATGGAGAACTTCTGTGACAAGAATCTTTTGACTGTCTGCAGCATAGGAATATCATTTCCTATTAGGAGAATGTCATCTACGTACAAGACGAGGAATACAATGTTTACCCCAATCAGAGCAAAGCTCTGTTCAAATTCCGAGGCGGGAGATGAAGCAACGCTTCATCTTCCCCCAATCAGAGCAAAGCTTTGCTTTGAAAATTTAAACTTTAATAAATGAAGCGACGCTTCAGATCCTTTGCGCTGCGTGTCTGGCGCAGATGCATAAGCGCAGCGCCCAAGAAGGCGCGCCCAATCAGAGCAAAGCTCTATTTTAAGCAAAATTAAAAGAATCAACGCTTCAGTTGCGCAAGCACTGCGCTGCGCGACACGTGTCAGCGCAGACGCGCTCGCGCAGTTGCGCTGCGCGACACGTGTCAGCGCAGACGCGCTAGCGCCGTTGCGCTGCGCGACACGTGTCAGCGCAGACGCGCTAGCGCAGTTGCGCTGCGCTGTGCGCTGCGTGCAAGTGTCACGCGCTGGGGCATTTGCGCCAAACAGAATTAAGATTTTAAAGAAATCTTTCTGTTCTTGTTAAAACAAGAAGATTTTCTTCTGTAAAACATAAGCCCTTGGATCAAAGATCCAACGGTGGGGAAAATTCCCCAAATCACTCAGAGAAAAATCTCTTTAACAAATTTAACTAATTTATGGGCACTATAAAAAGGACCCTAGACCTCAATTCAAAGGCATGAACATTTTTGAGAAAAATCAAACAGAGAGAACTCTGAAGAACTTCTTAAGAACAAAAAAGGTAAAAATCCTTTAGAAAAAGGAGAAAATTCTGTTATGAACAGATCATGGATCTAAAAACAAGATCAATGATCTTGAATAAAAAAAAATTGTGCTTTGCACTTTTTATGAACCTTTGGTTCTCTGAGATAAAAAAAACAAGAGAAACTTTTTTTCTTTGATCTAAATTAGATCAAGAAAGCAAACAGTGCTTTGCACTTCTTTTATGAACCTCTGGTTCTTGAATCTAAAAGATTCTCAAATTTAGAGTGCTTTGCACTTGCAAACTGCGCTGTTGCGCTCTTGGGAGAGCACCACGTATCAGCGTCTGAACCATTTGCGCTATGCGCTTTTGAAATAGAGCTTTGCACTCTGAAATTGGCGCAACTCACCAGAGCGCGCCACCTGTCAGTAGCGCAAGCGCAGCGCACTAGCACAGCGCGCTGCGCTTGCATGACACGTGTCGTCACCACAAGCGCTTGTGCTCTTTGATTGGCGCAAAGCGCCTGAAATGCAATGCATTATTTAAAAAATGGGCCAAGCCCAAGTCAAAAAGACCTAACAGGCCAAATTAAATTGCAAAGCAATAAAGGACAGAGCCCAAGTAAAATTGATGCTGCACATCATTTATAAATGGGCAGAGCCCAAAACAAATTGATACTCTGCATCCTTCATGGGTAGAGCCCAAATAAAAATAAAAAGAAATGCAATGCAAATGCAGATGCTGAACATCTTCAATTGGACTTAGCCCAATCGTTGCCGTAAGTCCTCAAATTAAATTGATTGAGCACGGCTGCTCCCTAAATCAATTTACGACCAGTTCAAGGGTACATCTCCGAACTCCTCTGACACCCATCGTTGTAATCCTTCAACGACGTCAGAGAAGTGACGGGTGCCAACGACCACATATGAATACGGACTGCGGGGTCCTTAAACTCGTGGACCGAAACGTCCTTAAACTAACATCGGACCGAAACGTCTTTAAACTAATATTCATCCCAAAATGGGAACGATGGACCGAAATGTCCTTAAACTAATGATGGACCGAAACGTCCTTAAACTAATGATGGACCACCACGTCCCTAAACTGGCGATGGACCGAAATGTCCTTAAACTACTGACGAACCACCACGTCCCTAAACTGGAATACAGACCACCACGTCCCTAAACTGGCAATGGACCACCACGTCCCTAAACTGGAACATGGACCACCATGTCCCTAAACTAGAGATGGACCACCACGTCCCTAAACAGGCAATAGACCACCATGTCCCTAAACTGGCAATGGACCACCACGTCCCTAAACTAGCAATGGACCACCACGTCCCTAAACTGGCAATGGACCACCATGTCCCTAAACTGGAACAATAGAGCCCAAACGCTCTTTTGTCGGATCTAAACGATCCCGTTTAAGTTGATCTTAGTCTCAAATATGGCTAACGTATCCTTAAACCTTCAAACAGACTTTAGTCCCAAACTGGACTATAAATCCTCCAATCAACTTTGGTTCAAGGGTACATCTCTGAACTCCTCTGACATCTGTCGTTATAATCCTTCAACGTCGTCAGAGAGGTGACGGGTCCCGATGGCCATACATGCAATGGACCACTATGTCCCTAAACTGGAACAATAGAGCCAATTGCTTTTTTGTCGGATCTAAACGATCCCGTTAAGTTGAACTTAGTCTCAAACTAGACTAACGTATCCTTAACAAACGTTTAAGTTGATCTTAGCCTCAAATATGGCTAACGTATCCTTAAACCAAAACCCCAAACCCAAATCTAAGTAAATACGGATTTGGACTAATCCACGTCCTACGGGCGACAGCATTACTCAGTCTCCGTATACAATCCACGGGCAACCACAAACAAAACAAACACCCACGACACGAAGTGAAATTCTGGAGAAGGAGAAAGTTGTTACCGCGATGCGGTAGCGTAATTAACTGCAGGGGCTTGCGCCTGCAGGGAAGAGCGTCCCCACAATCAAAAACCCCTCAAGCGAGGGGAAATCTGACGAAGTCTGCTACATCGGTCGCATCCGTCTAAACCTCCGATACACGGTTCCATAAATCAACTTGGCATCTTCGGAGAGGTAGACGGATAAAGCCATATAGCATCTGCCCCGAATCTCAGGCCAGACGTCCTCGTGTCGTCGCCGCCGTTCGGAGGGGAACAGATTCTGGCACGCCCGGTGGGACCTTTTCCTCTTTCCACTCCACACTTCGTATGTCTTCCTCGCGAACCAATCGCGGTTTGTTAAATGGTTGCCTTTGGATTTCAAGTTACTAAGATTTGGTCTTTTGTCTGGCGCAGAACTCAAGCATCAATGGCCTTAAATTGCTCGAAGTGCTCGAAGTGCCACTGCAACGGACGCTCCACCTCACCTGGAGGTGTAGCATATGGGCCTCAAGCGGCCTCCTTCCTCGCTCTGCCGGTAGAACAGGTGGCCCAGACCACCACCGGCCTGTTTTTCGGGACAATGATCCCGCCTACAAGCTTCTCTATGCCAATACCTACACTGGAAGTGAACAAGAAGTCGGTCTTCGACCGGCTCACTGCTACGACGGCCCCTGTCAACGGGTCGCCCATTACCAAACCAGCAGCCTCTGTCTTCGCGAGGCTAGATCAGAACTCTAAATTGGCTGTCCCGAGGAAGGCAATAACTGCCGCTCCAGAAGTCGTCAAGAAGGCTTCCCCTATTAAAGAGTCAGTCTTTTCAAGACTGACTGTTCCTGCTACTGCCCCTGCTCGAGGGTCTGTCTTCGACAGGTTGAATATCATCCCTCAAAAGACAACCTCAGTCTTTAAAAGGCTAACACCAGCGACGCCTCCTTCAGACAGGGGGCAAAAAGAAGCTGTCTCTATCTCCGAGCCAGTCCCAACGGCTCGTCATGCTCGACGTTGCCACTGGCGCCGAGTGAGGAAGGCTGGGGGCAACTCCCCCTCTGGGATAACTCTGCCATCTCCAACGGTGGGGATCGATGCTGCTATTCCAACGGGGAACAGCTTTGAATTGCTGAACACGGTGCGCAGAAACTCTCATGTTGCAGTGCTGAAGCGAACTCCTTCACCTGTGGAGAACACTCCAGAGGAGAAGCTAGAGCAGCCCCCTCACCGGCTGTCCTCTAAAATTTACAAAGTCTGGCGACAGGTCCAAGAATCGGTGGTTGATGAAAACTATCTCCGCCGACAGAAAAAGACGAAGGTTCGGCAGGAGGAAGACTACTCTGTCAAAATGAAAGAAGCGACGGTTACTCGAGTGTCCACTACAACGACACCCTCAACGTCAATCACTCAAAAGAAAAGGAGGCCGCAAAAAGCCCCTGTGAACAAGGTGAAACGTAAAAGCGATGGACACAAACGCCCCAAGTCTGGGGGTATGGTGGTGCACACTGTTTATATGTCTTCTGGAAAGGAGGAAAGTCGTGCTTCGACGGGTCACCGACCACTCACCCGATCCATGACCAAAGCCCAGGAGTAGCAGCAAAAGCTTCAAGAGATGATGACTGCAATGGCCGCCCTTACCGAGCCAAAAGAAAGCTCAGAGGCATCATCGGAGCAGCGTCATGAACAAGAAACTGACGCTGATTACCTACGCGGAGTCCTCAAAAAGAAGGACGAAGAAGCTGCAGAGTAAGCGGCTAATATAAAACAAATGGCGCTTCTCTTCCAAGATATGGTAGGGATGATGATTCAGTAGAACCCTCCTGCTGAAGATCCTCCGGTTGTCCTTGAAGACGACAGGGGAGAAACGTCAAATCCTCCATTGGCTTTGTCAACAGCCAAGGAGGAGGCAATCTCCAAAGCTAACCTGGACGAATATATAGCCCAGCAGATACGGGTTCATCATGCGACTAAGGAAGCCGGTCAGATCGTCAAAACAGGACGACCATATCCGGGCTGGTATGATCAGGTACAGTACCCGCCGGGCTATACAATACCTAAGTTCCACATATATAAAAGGACAGGGAATCCGCATCAGCATGTCGCTCAATTCAGGGCCTTATGTGGCAATACTGGAGGCGATGACAAATTGATACTTCGCCAATTCGTCGGCAGCTTGTCAGAAATAGCGTTCGAATGGTATTCCGAACTCCCAAACGATTCTGTCAAGACGTTCGCTGAAATGGAGTTGCTATTCACTCAGCGATTCGCGAGCGCCAGCGAACGGGCCCCGATAGCAGCATTGATTAATGCCAGGGTAAGGCCGGGCGAGACGTGGGTTCAGTACGCTATACGCTGGCGGAACTTGTGGTCAAAATGCGAACAACGCATTGAAGAAGCGCCCACGGTGGGCATGTTCGTGGGTAACCTAGACCCTCATGCCACTATCTCACAGTTCATGATGTTCTTTAAGCCGACCATATTCCAGGCTTTGATCGACAAGCTGGCCTAGATGGATCAAATGGGTCACAGACCTTCTCCCCCGAAGCCAGAACCGCGGAACGACAAGGGTAAAGGGAAGGCAACCTTCGTCGTGAATGCTCAGCAGCAACTCAGCACCCCAAAGCTAGCGGATCAATCGGGAGAGAGACGGCGGTTCTATATTGAGAAAATGAGGCGCCCCTACTCATTCCCGCGGGATAAGACGAAGAGGCTGTTCGAGCTGGCTATGCGCAACAGGCTTATCAACCTGCCGAATCCAAGGCAACCGCCACAACCCAACGAGGCGAATAACCCCAATTATTGCCCTTATCATCAAACGGCAAGCCATCCGATTGAGGATTGCTTTGTCTTCAAGGGATGGATTGAAGATCAATACCTACAAGGCAAGTTTGCCCTATCTGAAAAGTGGAAGGTAAATCCACCCCAGCCGCACATTCCGAAGAAGACGGACACGATGGGGGCAGCTTGTTCTTTTGTCAAGGACGAAAACGATGGGGAAAACTCATCAGACGAATCCGAAGACTACGTAGCGACTTGTCATGTGATCTCTCATTCACTGGCGGATGATGAAGAGGCTCCTTGCGCCGAGAAACCAAGGGCGAACCCTGAGCCGGAAGTTCTACAGCCGGCAGACGAGTTGATCGATATCTTCCTAAATGAAATTCGTCTGAAAGCAAAAGCCAATCAAGAGCGTGAGATGGCCATACTGGAAAGAGCCAAGACACTCCCGTCAAATCAAAAGCCATCCACTGCAGATAAAAACAAATTCAAGACGAGGAAAAGGTTCGCTAAAGCCCTATCAGCGGGAATGAAGCTACCGCCCTCTGAAGAAAATACTTTCGGTGGAGTAGAGATGCATCCTAACTTCTGCTTATATCATCAAAAGATCAGACATCCTACTGAAGACTGTGAATCCTTTAACTGTTGGTGGCAAGGGTATGTCACTCAAAAGCAACACTTCGACAGGACAAAATGTGAAGCTCGTAGACGTCGAAAAAGTGCGATAGATGAGCGCAAAAGAGCCACCGACGACTGTCATATAGCCGACTCCAAAGGATCGCAAATTATCACCTTTGGAAGCGACTCTGACGAAGAGGCTTCCGTCAACCCTCTCCTCAAGGAATTCATTTCAAAGATGAAAGAATTGAGAAGTTGTGAGGACGTTCAGCTATGCAATCGCACGCTACTCGAAAAAAATCTCGGCTCCGCAAACAAAGGATCGAGTAAAAAGGATAAAGGGAAGGGAAAACAGCCCTCGTAGCCAATGCTCAACAGTAATCGAGTGGCCCTAGACCGGTTGTTTGCCGAAACAACAAGCAGCAACCCTTCCAAGAAAAGTTGAAACGTCCTTACTCGTTTCCGCAAGATAAAACAAGGGGACTGTTCGAGCTGGCGTTGCGCAACCGACTCATAAATCTACCGGAGCCAAAAAGTCCGTCACAACCAAATGACGTCAATGAGCCCAACTACTGTCCCTATCACCGAGTACTGGGTCACCTGATCGAGAATTGCTACTTCTTCAAAAACTGGGTTGAAGATCAATACCAACAAGGCAAGTTCGTCATCCCCGAAAACTGGAAGGTAAGCCCGCCACAACCGAACGCATCGGGAAAGATGGAGACGCCGGGGGCATCATGCTCATTAATAGGGAAGGCCCCAGGGACCGAAAAGTCAATAAACTAGATGTTCGCCTCAAATACGGCAACGGCGGACCGAAACGTCCTTAATCTAACGGCGGACCGAAACGTCCTTAAACTAAAGGCGGACCGAAACGTCCTTAAACTAATGATGGACCGCAATGTCCTAAAACCTGCAAGCGGACCGAAACGTCCTTAAAACTACTACCGTAGCATCCTCAGGCTGACGCGATAAAAAAAACGGTACGTCCATAAGCAAAATGGGCATGGATGAAAACCCGAAAGGACTCCGTGAGTAAAAACAGCAGGACTACCGGCGAGTGTTTATGAAAACCCGAAAGGGCGCAACCTCATTAAAAAAAAGGTGGTATGTCCATAAGCAAAATGGGCACGGATGAAAACCCGAAAGGGCTCCGTGAATAAAAACAGCAGGACTACCGGCGAGTGTTTGTGAAAACCCGAAAGGGCGCAACCTCGTTAAAAAAAAACTTATAGGGTCCTCTCGACCTTGTGAGGAGAAACCACCCGCGTGAGATCCTTACGACTCACAAGGGAGCAACATACTTAGGGATCCCCACGATTCCTAAGGAGAAAATACACTTGCGAGATCCTCACGACTCGTAAGGAGAACTCTCTTATGGGACCCTCACGGCTCATAAGATTTAAAAGTCTTAAGTTACAGAGACCTAAATCCGTGCTTAAGCAAACCCCCCTACAACTTCCGATATTGCCCTACAAGTGGCTCAATACTGACCCTTGTATACAATCCACGGGCGTGAATAAAAATTCCCCAAAGAAAATTTCATCCGTGATTGGGGATATGTACACATGATGAACAACCCTTATAAGTCCTCTCAACTTACAAGGAGAAAACCCTCTTGTAGGATCCTTACGACTTACAGAGGAACATACACTTAGGCATCCTCACGATTCCTAAGGAGAAAATACACCTACAAGATCCTCACGACTTGTAGGGAGAAATACCTTTGTAAGACCCTTACGGCTCATGAAGTTAAAAGCCTTAGTCGACAGGACCCTAACCCTGTTCGCTAAGCCACCTTTGTTCAACATCGACAAAGGCAGATGATGATTCGCTCCTGGCAATATCCCAGTAGTAGCGGTGCTGATGCCGAAATCGGTGTCTAATTTCAGATTTACGGCAAAAAACCAGCGAGCCGCACATGCATACGAAATAGCCGAAATGATAGGGCACCGCGAAAGATAGCCGAAATGATAGGGCAATCGCGACCTTCGCGATACAAAAGCTGAAATGATAGAGCATCGCGGAAAAAGAAACAAAATGAAAAATGAAATTTATGCCCTACAGGTGATGTTACATCAAACCCTGTATACAGTCCAAGGGCGTAAACAAAGAAGGGATCATACTCCTCTCCCAGGTTTCATCATAAGAAGAAGCCAAATCTCGACGGGTCGCAAATGACCTAGAGGTCATCTCAACACTCGTCTCGTAACAACGAATACAACTTCAAGCGAAGCGGAACAGTGGCAACTCCCAGTTCCATGGCTCGGCGATATACAAATCACCCAGAGTCAAACCCTCGTTCCATTAGATACGGATACAATAAAAAGAATTCCTGGCTATGTGGAAAGCGGCTTATGTCAATCCTGACCCCGTGGAAAACGTCCAGAGCGGATCCTGGTCCTCGCAGAGCACGGCAGTGAACCCGTGCGAAGCATCCAGAGCGGAACCAAGTCCTCGCCGAACACGGTAGTGAACCCGTGGGAAGCATCTAGAGCAAAAATTCCTGGCTACGTGGAACGCGGCTTATGTCAATCCTGACCCGTGTGAAACATCCAGAGCAAAAATTCCTGGCTACGTGCAACGCGGCTTATATCAATCCTAACCCCGTGTGAAACATCCAGAGCAAAAATTCCTGGCTACGTGGAAAGCGGCATATGTCAATCCTGACCCCGTGGAAAACGTCCAGAGCGGATCCTGGTCCTCGCAGAGCACGGCAGTGAACCAGTGCGAAGCATCCAGAGTGGAACCTAGTCCTCGCCGAACACGGCATTGAACCCGTGGGAAGCATCTAGAGCAAAAATTCCTGGCTACGTGGAACGCGGCTTATGTCGATCCTGACCCCGTGTGAAACGTCCAGAGCAAAAAATTCCTGGCTACATGGAAAGCGGCTTATGTCAATCCTGACCACATGGAAAACGTCCAGAGCGGATCCTGGTCCTCGCAGAGCACGACAGTGAACCCGTGCGAAGCATCCAGAGTGGAACCTAGTCCTCGCCGAACATGGCAGTGAACCCGTGGGAAGCATCTAGAGCAAAAAATTCCTGGCTACGTGGAAAGCGGCTTATGTCAATCCTGACCCCGTGTGAAACGTCCAGAGCAAAAAATTCCTGGCTACGTGAAAAGAGGCTTATGTCAATCCTGACCCCATGGAAAACGTACAGAGCGGATCCTGGTCCTCGCAGAGCACGGCAGTGAACCCATGCGAAGCATCCAGAGCGGAACCTAGTCCTCGCCGAACACGGCAGTGAACCCGTGGGAAGCATCTAGAGCAAAAATTCCTGGCTACGTGGAACGCGGTATGTCAATCTTGACCCCGTGTGAAACATCCAGAGCAAAAATTCCTGGCTACGTGGAACGCGGCTTATGTCAATCCTGACCCCGTGTGAAACATCCAGAGCAAAAATTCCTGGCCACGTGGAAAGCGGCTTATGTCAATCCTGACCCCGTGGAAAACGTCCAGAGCGGATCCTGGTCCTCGCAGAGCACGACAGTGAACCCGTGCGAAGCATCCAGAGCGGAACCTAGTCCTCGCCGAACACAGCATTGAACCCGTGGGAAGCATCTAGAGCAAAAATTCATGGCTATGTGGAACGCGGCTTATGTGGATCCTGACCCCGTGTGAAACGTCCAGAGCAAAAAATTCCTGGCTACGTGGAAAGCGGCTTATGTCAATCCTGACCCCGTGGAAAACGTCCAGAGCGGATCCTGGTCCTCGCAGAGCACGGCAGTGAACCCGTGCGAAGCATCCAGAGCGGAACCTAGTCCTCGCCGAACACGGCAGTGAACCCGTGGGAAGCATCTAGAGCAAAAAATTCCTGGCTACGTGGAAAGCGGCTTATGTCAATCCTGACCCCGTGTGAAATGTCCAGAGCAAAAAATTCCTGGCTACGTGAAAAGCGGCTTATGTCAATCCTGACCCCGTAGAAAACGTCCAGAGCGGATCCTGGTCCTTGCAGAGCTCGGCAGTGAACCCGTGCGAAGTATCCAGAGCGGAACCTAGTCCTCGCCGAACATGGCATTGAACCCGTGGGAAGCATCTAGAGCAAAAATTCCTGGCTACATGGAACGCGGCTTATGTCAATCCTAACCCCGTGTGAAACATCCAGAGCAAAAATTCCTGGCTACGTGGAAAGCGGCTTATGTCAATCATGACCCCGTGGAAAACGTCCAGAGCGGATCCTGGTCCTCGCAGAGCACAGCAGTGAACCCGTGCGAAGCATCCAGAGCGGAGCCTAGTCCTCGCCGAACACGGCAGTGAACCCGTGGGAAGCATCCAGAGCAACTGCTGACACCGTGAAATGCGGATAAGGACAACTTCACCCATCACTTGCGGGTCCTCACGACTCGCAAGGGAATAAATTCTCTCGTAAGATCCTTACGACTTTCAAGAGAACACACTTAGGAATCCTCACGATTCCTAAGGAGAAAACCTACCTACGAGATCCTCTCGATCCATAGGGAGAAAAGTCTCTATTAGACCCTCACGGCTCATAGAGTTGAAAAGTCTTGGACGGCAGATCTGAACCTGCGGCCTAAGCGATCGCTATCTCGTGAAGAAATCAAGGTGCTTACTCTATTATCTGCTAACTGTGACAACATGCTGATAATAAGAGAAAGAAGAAAGCGACAGAAAGAGCATCCAATTTACATTTGATCAGGCGTTCGAGACACACTCATTCATGCATAAGCAAAAGATTCAGAACAAAAAAAAAAGACAAGCTGAAATAAAAAATTTCCATTAATATTGCAAAAAGTTCTTACAATCATAAAAGCAATAAACGAAAAATATTATTACAATGGAATAACCTCAGATCCAGGACACGGATTGAGGAATTCAAAAGTAAGGCCATCCAGAGCTCTTCTGGCCTTTCTAATTATTCTGGTGCGCAACCTCTCGCGCTCCTGTGTGTCAAGATCCTCGGCAAGCCCTCCCAGCCTTCGATAAGCAGTGACTATCGTCGTCTGCTGGAAAATTTGATGTAGGATGTCGATGAGGCTGTCCCGTCGTTTCTTCGAGATCAGCCCCGTCAGGTACACTGAATGCACCTTGTCTTCAGCATCATCCAGCGCATTGAGCAGTAGGGCCTCGTGAAACCCCGGAAGTGCTCTCCATATTTCTCCCAGCACGACCTTCAAGAGAGCTGAACGACGAGGAAGCAGCCAACCACCGCTTGCGTTGAGGCGACCCATGACCTCCGCACACTGGGCATTCGTAAACTCCTGGTTTTAATGACGGCCCTGTGCGCGGATATCGTCGTAGGTGATAAACTCGTGCAAACTGTATAGACGCACCGCCATTATGCCTGGAGGAAATACCACAGGAAGATTAGCGATAAAAAGAAAAATAATATACACAGAGAGTTAAACTCCCCGAGAGCAGTGCTCTACAAACAGGACTGATTACCAGAATCCTAATAGGGGGAATTTAAATAAATCCCCTGAGAACTCTAAGATTGTTACTATTAAAAGATGATATAATCCGTTAAATACAAAACTCCATTTTTAATTCTCATTATCCATATTCGAACTCTTAGGAGTTCATTTTTTTTTATCAAAGAGATCTATGTTTTGCCAAAGACGCAAGATTCTGTTCATGAGTTAAGAAACCCTGAAACAGATTCCTAAGAGCAAGGCTCTATTTGGTGAAACCCTAAAACAATTTTCTTTAGATCAAAGATCTATGAGAGCAAAGCTCTATTAATTAAAATTGATTTAATTTAAGACTAATTCTTACTTAAATAGTTTCTCTTAAAGAAAATCTAACTCTGAGAGTTCTTGAAGGCAAGAGCAAAGCTCTGAAGTTTCTGAAAATGAGAATTTTAAAGATGATAATCATCTATGCAGGACCAAAGGTCCTATTTATAGGCATCAAGTGCCCTTTCAACTTCCAAAGTTGCCGCAACGGTTGGAATTTCGCCACCGTTGCGCCCACGTTTGGGGCCACGTAAGCGCGACGGTGGGGGGGCATTTGTTTACCCCAATCAGAGCAAAGCTCTGTTCAAATTCCGAAGCGGGAAATGAAGCAACGCTTCATCTTCCCCTAATCAGAGCAAAGCTTTGCTTTGAAAATTTAAACTTTAATAAATGAAGCGACGCTTCAGATCCTTTGTGCTGCGCGCAACGCGCCACGTGTCAGGCGCAGATGCATCAGCGCAGCGCCCAAGAAGGCGCGCCCAATCAGAGCAAAGCTCTATTTTAAGCAAAATTAAAATAAGCAACGCTTCAGTTGCGCAAGCACTGCGCTGCGCGACACGTGTCAGCGCAGATGCGCTCGCGCAGTTGCGCTGCGCGTGTCGCGCAGCGCAGTTGCGCTGCGCGACACGTGTCAGCGCAGTTGCGCTGCGCGACACGTGTCCGCGCAGACGCGCTAGCGCAGTTGCGCTGCGCTGTGCGCTGCGTGCAAGTGTCACGCGCTGGGGCATTTGCGCCAAACAGAATTAAGATTTTAAAGAAATCTTTCTGTTCTTGTTAAAACAAGAAGATTTTCTTCTGTAAAACATAAGCCCTTGGATCAAAGATCCAACGGTGGGGAAAATTCCCCAAATCACTCAGAGAAATATCTTTTTAACAAATTTAACTAATTTATGGGCACTATAAAAAGGACCCTAGACCTCAATTCAAATGCATGAACATTTTTGAGAAAAATCAAACAGAAAGAACTCTGAAGAACTCCTCAAGAACAAAAAAGGTAAAAAGCCTTTAGAAAAAAGAGAAAATTCTCTTATGAACAGATCATGGATCTAAAAACAAGATCAATGATCTTGAATAAAAAAAAATAGTGCTTTGCACTTTTTATGAACCTTTGGTTCTCTGAGATAAAAAAAAATAAGAGAAACATGTTTTCTTTGATCTAAATTAGATCAAGAAAGCAAACAGTGCTTTGCACTTCTTTTATGAACCTCTGGTTGTTGAATCTAAAAGATTCTCAAATTTAGAGTACTTTGCACTTGCAAACTGCGCTGTTGCGCTCTTGGGAGAGCACCACGTGTCAGCGTCTGAACATTTGAGCTATGCGCTTTTGAAATAGAGCTTTGCTCTCTGAAATTGGCGCAACTCACCAGAGCGCGCCACCTGTCAGCAGCGCAAGCGCAGCGCACTAGCGCAGCGCACTGCGCTTGCATGACACGTGTCGTCACCACAAGCGCTTGCGCTCTTTGATTGACGCAAAGCGCCTGAAATGCAATGCATTATTTAAAAAATGGGCCAAGCCCAAGTCAAAAAGACCTAACAGGCCAAATTAAATTGCAAAGAAATAAAGGGCAGAGCCCAAGTAAAATTGATGCTGCGCATCATTTATAAATGGGCAAAGCCCAAAACAAATTGATGCTCTGCATCCTTCATAGGTAGAGCCCAAATAAAAATAAAAAGAAATGCAATGCAAATGCAGATAAAATGCTGAACATCTTCAATTGGACTTAGCCCAATTATGGCCGTAAGTTCTCAAATTAAATTGATTGAGCACGGCTGCTCCCTAAATCAATTTACGACCAGTTCTACGGTACATCTCCGAACTCCTCTGACACCCATCATTGTAATCCTTCAACGACATCAGAGAGGTGACGGGTCCCGACGACCACATATGAATACGGACTGCGGGGTCCTTAAACTCGTGGACCGAAACGTCCTTAAACTAATATCGGACCGAAACGTCTTTAAACTAATATTCATCCCAAAATGGGAACGATGGACCGAAATGTCCTTAAACTAATGATGGACCGAAACGTCCTTAAACTAATGATGGACCACCACGTCCCTAAACTGGCGATGGACCGAAATGTCCCTAAACTAATGACGGACCACCACGTCCCTAAACTGGAATACAGACCACCACGTCCCTAAACTGGCAATGGACCACCACGTCCCTAAACTGGAACATGGACCACCATGTCCCTAAACTAGAGATGGACCACCATGTCCCTAAACTGGCAATGGACCACCACGTTCCTAAACTGGAGATGGACCACCACGTCCCTAAACTGGAACAATAGAGCCCAAACGCTCTTTTGTCGGATCTAAACGATCCCGTTTAAGTTGATCTTAGCCTCAAATATGGCTAACGTATCCTTAAACCTTCAAACAGACTTTAGTCCCAAACTGGACTATAAATCCCCCAATCAACTTTGGTTCAAGGGTACATCTCTGAACTCCTCTGACATCTGTCGTTATAATCCTTCAACATCGTCAGAGAGGTGAGGGGTCCCGATGGCCATACATGCAATGGACCACTATGTCCCTAAACTGGAACAATAGAGCCAATTGCTTTTTTGTCGGATCTAAACGATCCCATTAAGTTGATCTTAGTCTCAAACTAGACTAACGTATCCTTAACAAACGTTTAAGTTCATCTTAGCCTCAAATATGGCTAACGTATCCTTAAAACAAAAGCCCAAACCCAAATCTAAGTAAATACGGATTTGGACTAATCCACGTCCTACGGGCGACGGCATTACTCAGTCTCCGTATACAATCCACGGGCAACCACAAACAAAACAAACACCCACGACACGAAGTGAAATTATGGAGAAGGAGAAAGTTGTTACCGCGATGCGGTAGCGTAATTAACTGCAGGGGCTTGCGCCTGCAGGGAAGAGCATCCCCACAATCAAAAAACCCTCAAGCGAGGGGGAATCTGACGAAGTCTGCTACATCGGCCGCATCCGTCTATACCTCCGATTCACGGTGCCATAAATCAACTTGGCATCTTCGGAGAGGTAGACGGATAAAGCCATATAGCATCTGCCCCGAATCTCAGGCCAGACGTCCTCGTGTCATTGCCGCCGTTCGGAGGGGAACATACAACAACTCTCCCTACAATCTTACTGTATATGCATGGTTCATCTGGATTCTTGATAAAGTCGAATTCTTTAACAGTATCATGAAAACAGATGTTCCAACTCCGCGATGCCTGCTTTAGTCCATAAATGGACTTAAGCAGCTTGCACACTTTACCGCTGCTCCCACTCTGAATGAATCCTCTGGCTGATCCATATAGACGCACTCTTCCAAATTACCATTTAGAAAGGCCGTCTTTACGTCCATCTGACAGATCTCATAATCGTGGAAGGCAACAATAGCAAGAAGGATCCGAATGGATTTGAGCATAGCCACTGGAGAAAAGGTTTCGTCATAGTCCAAACCAGGTCTTTGACGGAAACCCTTTGCAACAAGTCTAGCGTTATAGGTTTCAACCTGTCCATCTACACCAATCTTCTTTCTGAAGATCCATTTGCATCCGACGGGTTTTACCCCATCTGGAGCAATGTCCAAAGTCCATACTTTGTTAGTGTACATGGACTCCATTTCGATCCGCATTGCATCCAGCCATTTTACCGAGTCGCCGCTCTGAATGGCTTGCTGGAAGCTAGTAGGGTCGTCATTATCAATGACGCAATCTTCTCGATCCCCGTCTATGAGAAAACCGTAGTGTCTCTCGGGCGGATGAGACTGCCTACTACTTCTACGGATAGGCGCCGGTATGTCCCTTTCTTCTGAAACCTCTGGTTCTACCATACTTTCTGTAACAGCTTGTGGTTCTGGAATTTCTTCCAGTTCTACTGCGCTCCCACTCTTCTGATTTTCTAAAAATTCAGTTTCTAAGAAGCGGGCATGACGAGAAACAAAAACCTTTTGTTCCTCTGCGTAATAGAAACAATATCCCATGGAGTTCTTTGGATATCCCACAAACTTACACTCTACTGAGCGTGCCTCGAGCTTGTCCGGATGCTGCTTTTTTACAAAAGCTGGACATCCCCATGTCTTCAGGTACTGAAGATAGGGTTTCTTCCCACTCCACATCTGATATGGCGTGGTATGCACAGTTTTGGTTGGAACCTTGTTCAAAAGATATGCAGCTGATTCTAGTGCATAACAACAGAAAGATTGCGGTAACTCAGCCTTACTCATCATGGAACGAACCATATCCAATAGGGTTCGATTCCTCCTTTTCGATACACCGTTGTGTTGTGGTGTGTATGGAGGAGTAAGCTGAGAGAGAATTCCATTCTCTTTTAAGAAACCCAGGAACTCGGCACTTAAGTATTCACCACCTCGATCAGATCTCAGTGTCTTGATACTTTTGCCTATTTGGTTTTCCACTTCATTCTTGTATTCCTGGAATTTCTCAAAAGCCTCGGATTTGTGCTTCATCAAGAAGATATATCCATACCTAGAGAAATCATCCGTAAAAGTAATGAAGTAGGAATAACCACCTCACGCATGTGTAGACATTGGACCGCACACGTCACTGTGTACGAGTCCCAAGAGCTCGCTCGCTTTTAATCCGTGTCCAGTAAACGGAGTCTTTGTCATCTTTCCCATGAGACAAGATTCACAAGTAGCATAAAATTGATATTCGAACAGATTCAAATATCCTTCTCTATGTAACTTTGTCAACCGTTTTTCATTGATGTGACCTAGTCTACAATGCCATAAGAAAGCTTGATTTATTTCTGGAGACTTTCTTTTAAGTGTGTTCTGGACATTGAAAACCTGAGCTTGATTCAATACGTATATACCGTCATCTAATGTACCGGACCCAATCAGAACTTGATTTAGGTGGATGTGAACTACATCGCTTACGAATGTAAAATCATATCCCTCTCTCGAAAGTGAGGACACCGATATGATATTACAAGTCAAACTAGGTACATACAAACAGTTACGTAGAATCAATATCTGCCCACTTGTCAAACCTAGGCGATATTCTCCCACGGATTCAGCGTCCACGCTCATTCCGTTTGAAACTCTGAGAGACAAATCACCTATCCTTATAACTTTACGGTTTCTCAAAGCATGTAATGAATTACAGATATGAGATCATGCTCCGGTATCTAGTACCCAGGAAGTAGAGTTAATTGACAAACAGTTCTCAATTACAAACACACTTGAGGCCGAATCCACAACATGCTTCGTATCCTGGCTACTGGCTTCCAAAGCCCTGCAATCTTTCTGCCAATGTTCGTTCCCATAACAATAGGAACATCCATCATTACCTACACCAAGTCCCAAAACTTTTGCTCTTCCCTTTCCTTCTACTTTACTAACACCGTATATCGGCTTTGTAGAGGTCTTCTTCTTTTCACCCTTTGCTTTCGCCCTGGATGTAGAAGAAGAAGGTCCTCCATTAAGCAGATCTTGTGTCTCCCTGGTTTCTTTCAGGGTGTATGTAGAGGGTTGGGACTGTGAAAATAAGTCAGCGTATGACATGTTTTCTCAACGTGGTCTCCAGGTCCTTGAGCTCTTCAATATAGCTAGCCATCGTAAGGATGTTGTCCCCTACTGATGACCCGACAGCCAACCTCGCTTGAATTAATTCGTTCGAGGCCTCATATCTCGCGATATAAGATTGCTCTCCATATAAATCTTTGTTATGGAGAAAGATGGAAACTGAGTCCATCTTCTCGTGTTGCTTCTGGTATACACCATCAACTGAAGCCAACACGAGGCACTTGGCTTTCGCTTTATCCTTTTCCCTTGTCCGACGGATATTCATATCCCCGACGGTGGAAACTGGACATGGGACAGCAGGATCTTGAGTAGTAATAGGGTGGTCCAGCTTGTTATAGGCAATGGACATCTGGACAGACCTTTGCCAGTCAAATAAGTCAGATTCAGTCATATTGTTATCTAGATGTAACCTAGTCATGGTCACAAGGTCGCTGCAATGAGAGAGAGAGAGAGAAGAAAACACTTTAGCATGATGCTCTTGCAAGTTTAGATTGGTTTTTAATTTATCTAAACTGGATGGCTCCCACTGTTTCTCGAATCCTTCCTCAAACCATAAAAGAAGAATTAGCCGGGACTATTCTCACCGTACAATACTTGCTTAACCGTTCAGCCAGGCTAGTGTCGATACTTCGAGGGAGGTTTTCCAACGCTTTCGCGAAGTTCCTTAATTAAATAACCTCTTTTCTCTGGGGCCGTAGCCCCGCTGACACTTTTCTCGGCACCTACTTGGTTTATAGCATTGATCGTTAAGTGACGAATCTCCTGATGAGTAGCATATACTCACAGTAGGATCGGGATCCAAATATCATCGTATGATAATGTTGAAGGAATCCTACCAACATTCATCAAACTCCAAATGGTATGCATCTCTTTGCAAATTTCAGTTTCTTTAGAAATTCCCGATATAAATTTTTGCCCCATGCTCTTATGACCTTGGCGTTGGTCAAAATGTCATAAGTCACATGTCAAGTTCTACCCATCATTATCTTGTTAATTTGAACCCATCCGTACATATCCTTGACGTTGGCCAAAATGATAATACGACTGTCCCAAACTAACTCATCTATCTATGCAACAAATGAATACCCAGCAGCTACCAAACACTATGCCTTGGCGTTGGTCAAAATACATAGCTTGAATACTACTGAATACCCAAATGAAATGACGGAGGGCTACGAATGGTTTTGGCGAAACCGTGAACGTAGTGAACTTGATATGACCGAAGGAACCTGATAGCTTTTTAAAAGGAGTGGTTAAAGCTCCGCAATTAAAAAAATCTTCTGTTTTAAAAATAACCGAGTGGTTTCTTTTAAACTGTTCCAACGATTCAACTTTGGTTTATTTTCTTTGCATTAATAATAATGCGTCCCATAATTAACCTATCATTGCAGAAAACAACGAAAATACAACGTCCTCTTATGCCATCCGCATTCGCCACTGGGTCCCGTCATCACCCGTTAGGTTACTTAACTAACGACAGAGCGGGGGCTGGGCTAGCGCGGGTATAAAACATAAGTGACGTCTAAATAGCTATCAAATATAGATATTGTACATTCGTCAGACGCAATAATAGGCATTCCAGATCTCATATGAACTTTATTGGCTTTGCAAGCAATCCGCGTTTGTTTAGAGCCTGCAACAAAAGACGGATTACACAGTTGTGATGAATAGCCATTACCCCACTCTAGACCCCTACGGGTACGGCAAACTACCCGCCAAATACCCGAAGTGTAGCGGTCTCCCTCAACAAAGTGAGTAGGCCACTAAACACTTCAAAGTACCCGGTAGTTTGTGCACCCCACCTTGGGTCTATCCTAGGAGCAAAAACAGTAAAATGAAATAATACAACGATGGCTACAACCACATCCTGGATGCGCCCCGAAAAATAATATTACAACATATTACAATTACATCGAATGAATGAATATTACAACCCATCTCAAACCCCGGCTAATCATCACAACAGTCCAATACAGTTCACATCCACAAACAGTAAAAACCATTACATAAATGTGCAACCCCCTGCCAACCGACACACTAGCAGTTAGGGGAGGTTTACGAACACATTATACAATCACAGATATAATCATATTAGCAAACATCATAAAATTTCGATCGTGCAAACACTTTAGATTCTACTCCATTACTTCTGTTAGGTTAGTATAGCACCCTATGAAGAGATTTCAAGCATCACATGACCTAAAGTTTTCATTTTTAAGGTGCTAAACCAACATGCAAGTGGATCGATCCTAGAAATTAGGGTTAACAAACTATAAGTAAGTAAAGATTAGGGTTTAAAGGCTACAACCTTTGTAGCTCCCATTTTTGCTTCACTCCTTAGGCTCTTTGAGTGTTGGATGAAGGTCCACTCGTCGTCCTCTTGCGTCCACGACGATCCACCCGGAGCTTCCCGTCCAAGCTCGCTACTTCGTCAAATCGAAGATAACACTCTAAACAAAACGGCTAAGCTTGTGTAGAATGTTGTTGTGGCTTTGGATCTCACTTCAAAAACCTTTCTTTGATTGTGTTTTACTCACTAGAAAAAACTAGAGAGGAGAAGATGAAGGAGGATGAAAATGGTGGCTATTTCTTTTCAAGAGATAAAATGATAACCATAAGGTTAAGCTTCAAAAAGAAATAAATATCACTATATATATTTATTCCTTCTTGACACCAACCATGATTAAATGATAGATGATTAATTTAACTTGGGTTTAGAATGATAAAGGAAAGGATAACCATGGTTTAGTGGTAGGTGAGCATGGTTAGGTTAGAAGAAGCATGTAGAAACTAGCATAATTATCCTTTCCTTTTCATTTTCTTTTTAAATCCATAATCAAATAATAATCCATTAAATAATCTATGGTATGAGTCTAGCATTGCCACCATTTCCATATGCTAACAACCATGATGGATGGTTGTATGTATGTGTGTATGTATGCACATCCATATGTGCAAGAAACTAGCATGAAAGAAAGAAAGATAAACACACATGCATGCACACATCCATCATCCTTGAAAAGGTTTTCAAGTGAGAAAAACTAATGGTTAAATGATAAATCAACTCTTGATTTATCAATCCGGCCATATCACATATGACCCTACCAAAAGCAAGCCGCCCGATCAATGTACAGTATCATATACGCACATTTCAATCGGGTGCATGCGCATATCGCATATGCGCACCACAACGTTTCGCCTGGACTGGGTAACTCCTCTGTGGGACTCTAAGACTCGTCAATACGCCGGCAGAGGGTAATGATCATATCAAGTACCCTCAAGCCGCAAGCGGTCAGCTAAACGTAACGGCCACCCGGGTATTGAGCGATCAGAAGACAACAAGCGAACCTGCTACAACTCCCGTCGAGCCATCCGGCAACACTACCGTACAGTCCGGTCTCTTCGTCAGATATGCTGCATATCGAGCCTAGGGATGGTCACGTCGACCCCAATAACTCAATAAGTCGTGTCGGTGAATGGTCTATAACAGATCGAGAAACTACTGATAACACTTATCAGCAAATCTCAGCAGCCCTGGCCAGGGACTTGCTGTTATAACCAGTCGAGCACAGCACAGCATCAACTCCCAATACCGGGAGAGACAAAACCCCTCCTATCGCTCATCGTCTTCGTGTGTCTCGGGACTATACACAACGGCCACCTGTTTGCACGACTCAGTAGAGCCGTGGTAGGGTGGCAATCAAAGTGCAGTGGGAGAACACACAAGACTCCATGACGATCTCGGGTCTACAGACTAACCTGTACCAGTGTCACCTGAGAACTGCTATCCGACGATAGATATAATTCCATATAGGAGTTCTCGGTGAGTCCGTCCAGTGTACCCAGTCACCACTGAGCACCCGTATATGATCTTGATGTCAAACATCGATGAATGTGGGAACATCCATCGCCCATCGTATGGGTCTAGTATCATATACGCTAGTCTACTCTGGTATATCGATGCCCCATCTCGATATACCTACGACTAGGGACGTTCCAGGATATGCTTATAGACTACAGATGTCCCACTAGTATGATCTCCATCATAATCAGAGTAGTCAAGCCGGTATCCTCAGGGCTTTATCAGCATGTATGAATGAATAAAAGCATGATCAAATAAACATGTCAGATAAAGAAGAACCAGATAGCATACTATCATGTCGAGCAAGAATGCAAACTGAATATATATACATGTATAGATACATCCACTATCACATAATGGCCTCTAGGGCATACATATATCCAACAATCTCCCACTTGCACTAAGGCCAGTTATTGGCGTATCTCATACCCAACATCTCAAAAAGTCGCTCATGCTGCGGCTGAGGGAGAGCCTTGGTGAATGGATCCGCGGCGTTGTTCTTTGTGTCTACTCTCTTAATCTCGATCTCGCGGCGATCTACAATCTCCCGGATCAAATGAAATCGCCTCAGGATGTGTCTGGACCGCTGATGGGATCTGGGCTCCTTGGCTAACGCCATAGCCCCATTATTATCACAATACAAGGGTATTGGATCAATAATGGTTGGAACTACTCCTAGCTCCGAGACGAACTTCTTCATCCAGACGGCTTCCTTGGCGGCATCATTTGCAGCAATGTACTCAGCTTCCATCGTAGAGTCTGCAACGGTATCTTGTTTGGAACTCTTCCAACTTACCGCCCCTCCATTGAGGGTAAATACAAACCCTGAGATAGATTTGCTGTCATCCTTATCGCTCTGGAAGCTCGAATCGGTAAAGGCCTCCATTTGGAGATCTTTATTACCATACACCAAGAACAATTCTTTAGTCCTTCGCAAGTACTTAAGAATGTTCTTCACAGCTGTCCAGTGGTTCTCCCCTGGGTTGGATTGATACCTGCTTACAACACTAAGTGCATAAGCTACATCTGGGCGTGTACATAACATCGCATACATTATAGATCCTACTGCCGAAGCATAAGGTATAATGCTCATGCGAGCTCTCTCTTCATCGGTCTTTGGACAAGAATCCTTGGAGAGAGTGACTCCATGGCAAGCGGGTAAGGCACCCCGCTTGGAGTCTTCCATACTAAACCTCTTTAGGATGGTGTTGATGTACCTAGTTTGGGACAGTCCCAATAACTTTTTGGATCTATCCCTATAGATCTTTATGCCCAGGATGTATGTGGCATCACCCAGGTCCTTCATGGAGAACCTTAGTGATAAGAATGATTTGACCGACTGTAGCATAGGAATATCATTTCCTATCAAAAGAATGTCATCCACGTACAATACGAGGAATGTGACAGCTCTTCCTACAGCCTTCCTATAAACACAAGGTTCATCTGGATTTTTGATGAAATCAAACTCTTTGATAACATCATCGAAATAGATGTTCCAACTCCGAGATGCCTGCTTTAACCCATATATGGATTTAAGCAATCTACATGCTTTCTCGCTGCTCCCACTGTCAATGAAGCCCTCCGGCTGATCCATATAAACACATTCTTCTAAATCTCCATTTAGGAATGCTGTTTTAACGTCCATCTGCCAGATTTCATAGTCGTAGTGAGCAGCAATAGCAAGTAGGATCCGAATAGATTTAAGCATGGCTACGGGCGAAAAGGTTTCGTCATAGTCCAAACCTGGTCTTTGACGAAAACCTTTCGCCACAAGTCTTGCCTTATAGGTCTCTACCTGCCCATCCACACCAATCTTTCTTTTAAAGATCCATTTGCACCCTACAGGTTTTACCCCAGGGGGTACAACGTCCAAAGTCCATACTTTGTTGGTGTACATAGACTCCATTTCGGATCTCATGGCATCCAGCCACTTCACAGAGTCACCACTCGTGATAGCTTGCTGAAAACTGGTAGGATCATCATCTTCCATGATACAGTCTTCTTTGTCACCATCAATGAGGAAACCGTAGTACCTCTCCGGTGGGCGAGAAGTCCTACCAGACCTACGGAGTGGCCGAGGTTCTTCAGTTTCTGTTGCAACAGCCGGTTCAACCAAATCGTCATTTGTAGTTTGTGTCTCCAGAACCTCTTCCAGATCTACTACCTTGCCATCATCTTTATCTGTGAAAAACTCTTTTTCCAAGAATGTGGCATACTGAGAAACAAACACCTTTTGTTCCTCTTTATGGTAGAACAGATATCCATAAGAATTCTTTGGATATCCCACAAAGTTACACATGACTGACCGTGTCTCGAGTTTGTCCGGATTCTGCTTTTTAACATAGGCCGGGCAACCCCAAATCTTAATTCTCTTAAGAGATGGTCTCTTCCCATTCCATATCTCATATGGCGTGGTAGACACGGCTTTGGTCGGAACCCTGTTTAGCAGAAACGCTGCAGTCTCCAACGCATGCCCCCAAAACGAGACTGGTAACTCAGCATCACTCATCATGGACCGGACCATATCTAATAGGGTCCTATTCCGTCGTTCTGACACACCGTTGTGCTGTGGTGTGTAAGGAGGAGTGAGCTGAGAGAGAATCCCATTCTCTTTTAGGAAGTTTGCAAATTCTGTACTGAGATACTCTCCACCTCGATCTGATCGAAGCATCTTAATACTCAAGCCGGTTTGTTTTTCTACTTCTTGTTTATATTCAATGAATTTCTCGAAAGCTTCGGACTTGTGCTTTAATAAAAATATATGACCGAATCTTGAGAAATCGTCGGTGAATGTAATGAAGTATGAAAAACCGCCTCTAGCCTGTGTAGACATTGGCCCACATACATCACTATGTATGAGGCCAAGGAGCTGAGTAGCTCTTTCTCCGTGTCCGGTAAACGGAGTTTTGGTCATTTTACCCTTGATACAAGACTGGCAAGTCGCATAAGATTTATATTCAAAAGGATTTAAATATCCATCTTTGTGTAACTTGTTTAGTCTTGTTTCGTTAATATGACCAAGTCTACAGTGCCAAAGAAAAGCTTCATTTAATTCTGAAAGTTTTCTTTTATTAGTGTGTTGTATACTGAAAACTGTATGTTGATTTAGGACATATATTCCATTATTAAGTGTACCATACCCAACCAACATTTGATTCAGGTGAATGTTCATAACATTGTTTTGCAATACAAAATTATACCCTTCATTGTCCAACAAAGAAACGGATATTATATTACATAGCATATCAGGTACAAAATAACATGGATTCAAAATCAAAATACATCCAGACGGTAACCCCAAGTGATACTCTCCCACTGCGACTGTATGTACATTGGAACCATTTCCAACGCGGAGAGTATGGTCACCTGTCTTCAAAACGTTGCTATTTCTCAGCCCCTGCATAGAATTGCAAATGTGAGAACCTGAACCGGTATCCAATACCCAGGAAGCAGAGTTTATAGAAAAACAGTTTTCAGTCACAAACGCACCTGAAGCAGAAGCATCACCATGCTTCTTCTTGAGACTTAGATACTCCGTGCAATTGCGCTTCCAATGTCCTGTCTTGTGGCAATGAAAACACTCGCCTTTCCCTGGGTCTCCAGCCGTGGACTTTCCCTTTCCCTTCACCTTTTTGACTCCGCCCTTAGGATTAGTGGGTTTCTTCTTTTTCTTTCCCTTGGCCTTAGCTTTTGGGCGAGAAGAAGAAGACTGTCCAATGGTCATAACGGGAGTCTTTGCTGACTTTATAGTGCTTTCTGCACTCCTTAACATATTAAGGAGTTCAGGGAGGTCCTTCTCCATGCCATGCATGTTGAAGTTCACTATGAACTGAGCAAAGGTGGAGGGGAGGGACTGCAGAATAATATCTATATATTGCTCATTGTCCATTGTCCATCCAAGGTCCTCAAGCTCTTCTATAAGAGCTATCATCTTCAAAACATGGTCCGCTACTGGTGTGCCAGGGGCCATCCGCATGTGAAACAGTTTCCTTGATGCTTCGTATCGTAATACGCGGGACTGCTCCCCATACAACTCCTTTGTATGGAGCAGTATCCCGTGAATGTCCATGTCCTCGTGCTGCTTTTGATGTGTGTTATCCATCGATGCAAGCGCGAGGCATGTGGCCGTGGCACAGTCAGCGTCCCATGTCTTGCGGACTTCTATGTCCGCAACTGAGGATTTTGGGCCTGGGACGGGCGGGGCTGAAGCCGTGAGGACATATGATACTTTATCATAAGTCAAGGCGATCTTCAGATTCCTTAACCAGTCTTTATAGTTGGTCCCGTTCAGTTTGTTTTTATCTAGTAGAAGCTTAAGTCCAGTCATTGGTATCTGCCATTAAGAGAGAGAAAAGAATACACTCAGCGAAAGCTCTTACATAGATTAGATTGGTTTATTATCTTGTCTAATCGATGTTTCCCACTGCTTTTTATCAAGTTTTTTCTTTCAAACCTTAAAAAGAAAAACTAGCCAGGATTAATTACAGTCTACAACTTCGCTAACCGTTCAGCCAGGCCAGTGTCGGTACTTTGAGGGAGGTTCCCCGTGCTTTCGCACGGACCTAATTAGAGTAAACCTCGTTTTCCCAGAGGCGGAGCCCCGTTAACACCTTTCTAGACACCTAATGAGTTAGCTAATTGTAAACTGTAAAACTCTCCTAGGAGCAACTATTGCCCACAGTGGGATCGGGATCCAACCATCACATGGAAGGTATGCAATCTCATTGCAAATTTCAACACTTGAAATTCCCGATGTAATTTTTACCCCTAGCACTTATGACCTTAACTATGGTCAACAAATCATAAGTACCAGTCAAGTTCTACCCGTCATTTCTTGATTAATTAGACCCACCCATATGACCCTTAACTATGGTCAACAAAGTCGCATGAATGTCCTAATTAATCTGCATCATATGCAGTGTAGGAAGACATCACTTAGCTACCGTTCACTACGCCTTAACTAAAGTCAACAAACGTAGCACGAATACAAAGTACTCTACTTCCTAAAATGACGGAGGGTTGCGAATGATTTTTAAGAAAATCTTTAACGCTTTGAACTTGATATCGTTGTAGAATCAAACAGTTTTTCAAAAGGAGTGGCTTAAGCTCCGCAGTTTTGAAATGTAGCTTTTTCATAAATAGCCGAGTAGTTTTCAAATCCGATTCTACAACATCTTTTTAGGTTTATTTTCTTTACATTAATCACATTAATGTAATCCCATCATTTAAGTCCTAAAGCCAATCACAGAAAAGAAACAAAAATAACACGTACGCTTATGCCATCCGCATTCGCCGCAATGTTCCGTTATGCACCGTTAGGTTACTTAACTAACAGCATACCGGGACGGGACTAGCGCGGGTGTAAAACATAAGCAACGTCTACTATATATCATATATATAATAAGTCATTCGTCTCAGGTATCATAGAACACAGGCAGCAGAAATATAGATATAACGTGGGATATACTAGGACATCCGTATTTAGTATTTAGCCAGAATAGAAAATACGGATTCCACAGTCGCGATGAATAGCCAAGCCCACACCCTGGACCCCTACGAGAGCAGCAAGTGACCCTACCAATCCTGGAGTTTAGGAGACCCGGTCTCGACTCCTCGAGATGGCCTCCCACTGAACCCCAGAACCCGGTCACCTGTGCTCCCCTCCTTGGGTCCATCCTAATGCGGAAAAGTAAATAATATACAACACTGGTGACACAACCGCAACCTGGAAGTGCCCCAAATAAAAGAATATTACATTACATTTGAATTTACATGAATGAAAATATAAAACTCTCATCTCACAAAAAAACCCCGGCTATTCGATCGCGACAATCCTGCACATCATATCTCAGCAACACATAATATCACATATCATCAACGTAAGTAAGTATGCGTACCCCGATTGTCGTTGATGTATAGCAACGAAAACGGCGATATCAAACATACTACACTTACGGTCACAGAAAAGAAAGTGTAAAACTACAATATTTGGAATCCAGATTCTCTTTAGACATCATAAATGCGAAATATCACATATTTCGTATTTCATGCCTACACTATATGAATTCCACATATTGTATCACATTCCAGATAAACAGACAGTATTAAAGTTTTCGAACGAACTATCAAGCACCCAAGATTCACTAAAGCTCAACACTTGAGCAGGGTTCAAAAATCCGGAGTGTGACACAGTAGCGGCGGTCCAGCCGTAGAAGGGTCAAGCCAACGCCTCACATGTGGCACGCCGTACTGCCCCAAACCCTAGGGTTCAAAGGGCAGTTCGAAACGGTCACATAATCGAGTTAAGGTTTGTTGTCTTCTAGAGGGACCACCGCAAAAAGACTTGCACGCATCTCCAAACTATTTAAACCCCGTGAATATTGAGTAAATGATATTCGTTCAAACACTTCAATACTTTCTAGTTTACCCGGAAAAGAAAGCAAAATGAAAATTCCGATCGAAACCATGAGTCTAAAAACATCTCCAGAATTTTTCAACAGCAGATTCAGATTAAATATACTCAAAATGTACTGTAGCAGGTAAAGTAAATTACTGTGCAAAAAATTGTCAAAGAGCCCGTTATATGGCCGCGGATGCGCGGCCTAAGCTTGCTTATGCCGCGCTTCCGCGGCCCAAAGTACTGTTCATGGGGTCGTGTTTTCCAGATTGTCTTATTTTTACCTGCTATATTTTTTGAGAATTTTTAATTCTGAAAAAGGTCAGTTTTTAAAAAATTTCCAGAGAGCACCTTTAAAAGTCGTATTTTTGTTTCGATCGGACTTTTTACTTCGCAAAAAGGTCGCCTAATGTTCTAGGTCGGCTCTGATACCAATGTTAGGTTAGTATAGCACCCTATGAAGAGATTTCAAGCATCACATGACCTAAAGTTTTCATTTTTAAGGTGCTAAACCAACATGCAAGTGGATCGATCCTAGAAATTAGGGTTAACAAACTATAAGTAAGTAAAGATTAGGGTTTAAAGGCTACAACCTTTGTAGCTCCCGTTTTTGCTTCACTCCTTAGGCACTTTGAGTGTTGGATGAAGGTCCACTCGTCGACCTCTTGCTTCCACGACGATCCACCCGGAGCTTCCCGTCCAAGCTCGCTACTTCGTCAAATCGAAGATAACACTCTAAACAAAACGGCTAAGCTTGTGTAGAATGTTGTTGTGGCTTTGAATCTCACTTCAAAAACCTTTCTTTGATTGTGTTTTACTCACTAGAAAAAAATAGAGAGGAGAAGATGAAGGAGGATGAAAATGGTGGCTATTTCTTTTCAAGAGATAAAATGATAACCATAAGGTTAAGCTTCAAAAAGAAATAAATATCACTATATATATTTATTCCTTCTTGACTCCAACCATGATTAAATGATAGATGATTAATTTAACTTGGGTTTAGAATGATAAAGGAAAGGATAACCATGGTTTAGTGGTAGGTGAGCATGGTTAGGTTAGAAGAAGCATGTAGAAACTAGCATAATTATCCTTTCCTTTTCATTTTCTTTTTAAATCCATAATCAAATAATAATCCATTAAATAATCTATGGTGTGAGTCTAGCATTGCCACCATTTCCATATGCTAACAACCATGATGGATGGTTGTATGTATGTGTGTATGTATGCACATCCATATGTGCAAGAAACTAGCATGAAAGAAAGAAAGATAAACACACATGCATGCACACATCCATCATCCTTGAAAAGGTTTTCAAGTGAGAAAAACTAATGGTTAAATGATAAATCAACTCTTGATTTATCAATCCGGCCATATCACATATGACCCTACCAAAAGCAAGCCGCCCGATCAATGTATAGTATCATATACGCACATTTCAATCGGGTGCATGCGCATATCGCATATGCGCACCACAACGTTTCGCCTGGACTGGGTAACTCCTCTGTGGGACTCTAAGACTCGTCAATACGCCGGCAGAGGGTAATGATCATATCAAGTACACTCAAGCCGCAAGCGGTCAGCTAAACGTAACGGCCACCCGGGTATTGAGCGATCAGAAGACAACAAGCGAACCTGCTACAACTCCCGTCGAGCCATCCGGCAACACTACCGTACAGTCCGGTCTCTTCGTCAGATATGCTGCATATCGAGCCTAGGGATGGTCACGTCGACCCCAATAACTCAATAAGTCGTGTCGGTGAATGGTCTATAACAGATCGAGAAACTACTGATAACACTTATCAGCAAATCTCAGCAGCCCTGGCCAGGGACTTGCTGTTATAACCAGTCGAGCACAGCACAACATCAACTCCCAATACCGGGAGAGACGAAACCCCTCCTATCGCTCATCGTCTTCGTGTGTCTCGGGACTGTACCCAACGGCCACCTGTTTGCACGACTCAGTAGAGCCGTGGTAGGGTGGCAATCAAAGTGCAGTGGGAGAACACACAAGACTCCATGACGATCTCGGGTCTACAGACTAACCTGTACCAGTGTCACCTGAGAACTGCTATCCGACGATAGATATAATTCCATATAGGAGTTCTCGGTGAGTCCGTCCAGTGTACCCAGTCACCACTGAGCACCCGTATATGATCTTGATGTCAAACATCGATGAATGTGGGAACATCCATCGCCCATCGTATGGGTTTAGTATCATATACGCTAGTCTACTCTGGTATATCGATGCCCCATCTCGATATACCTACGACTAGGGACGTTCCAGGATATGCTTATAGACTACAGATGTCCCACTAGTATGATCTCCATCATAATCAGAGTAGTCAAGCCGACATCCTCAGGGCTTTATCAGCATGTATGAATGAATAAAAGCATGATCAAATAAACATGTCAGATAAAGAAGAACCAGATAGCATACTATCATGTCGAGCAAGAATGCAAACTGAATATATATACATGTATAGATACATCCACTATCACATAATGGCCTCTAGGGCATACATATATCCAACAACTTCTCTGTGCACTTGAGACTTGAGCAGAAAAATAAACATTCCAGAAATATCATTATTAACACAGGAGAGTTACTGAAGGAATTTGTTCTAACTCGGCCCCAACTCGGCCGCGGATCCGCCGTGATCGCATGGATCCGCCGCGGTTCCTCGGTGAGTTGACCGAGTTAGGAGTCCAAATTTCTTCAGTAGCCCTATTATTCTCTTCTTGTTATTCTGAAGCTCCCTGAAAAATTTTTAGAGCCAGTTTTAAAATCGACAGAAACTGTGATAAATAGATGATGTTTCCGGTTCTTTTTGCATTCGAAATTCTTACGACTTTGCTAATGAGTTAATTATTGTTTAGCGAGGCTCTTAGACCACTGTAAGTCGATGTACAACACCCCACGACTTGCGGGGAGGCAGAAATTTAAAAAACGATCTTGTTCTTTGCGTAAACATCGACTAACCGAGAATCTTTGCAAAACAATAACTAACAAAGAATCATAGAAGTTAACAACTACTATGAAAAGTGATTATACCTAATGAACCATGTCCTTCGTCTTTTCGTTCTCCACCTCCTCCTCGGCCTTCTCCAAGTAGTAGATGATCCACCCGAGAGCTATACTTCAAGCTTCACCTCAAACTAGAGGTAACTAGGTTTCTTAAAGTGCTAATCCAAGAACCTAGGTGATATAGAGTTGGATTATGGATTAAGTAGTCTAATCTAATCCTTGGTCTCAACACATGAGAGGGGAGGATTAGGGTTTGAAGAGAGAGAGCTTGAGGAGAGAGAAAATGAGCAAGAGAATGAGATGAGATAATGATCTATCATAATATATATCATGCATTATCATTTATCCAATAAAAGAAAATAATGGATGAATAATCATGCTTCATAAATACAAGAGGGTGATTCATCTCCATGAGTCATTAAGCATTTATGATGCATTAATGACATGGATGAATCACTCATATGACTCACTAATCTCATTTAATGCATATGCCACCTTAACCCCCAAGTCACAATCTTCTAGAAGCTTCTCGCGTAATTACGAGAACACCCCTCCTATCCGTGAAAACATGGAAAAAGTTTAGACAGTATAAATCCAATAACCGGATACTGGAAACTGGTTTAAACCAAAGCCGACTAGTAAAAACTGTCCGAAAGTCGTACGTGCATAAACACACGTATGCGTCCGAACCCTTGTCGTAAAACCATACGACCTCTATATTGTTTTGCCTGGAGTAGGGAAACTCTCTGTGTGGGACTCTAGAGACTCGACTACTACGCTGGCAGTGGGTTTAACCACAGACCGCAAGCGGCACTAGCTGTACGTAATGGTCCCCAGGTAGATGTCGATAAGAAGGCCGATGAGGAAACCCATCCGAACTCCTACTGAGTCTGATGTGACAATCTCCGTACAGTCCGGTCTGTTCGTCTATGACTATCGCATATCAGGCCTAGGGGGCGGCAAGCGTCAGTCCCCTAATAGCGGTATAAGTCATGTCGGAGCGAAGCCCATTACACCCTGAGAAACTACTGGAACCTACCAGTAAATCTCACTTGCCCTGGCAAGGGACTTTGCGTAATGGCTCTCCGACACAGCGCGATATCAATTCCCAATACCGGGAGAGACGAATCCTGTCTAACCGCCACTGCCTCCAAGTGCTCGGGACTGCACCCAACTGCTACCTGTTTGCACGACTCCTTTGAGCCGTGGTAGGGTAGCAATCTAAGAACAGTGAGACACACTCGAGGTGAAGTCGCAGTGTCAAGTCTGCGGACTAAGCTGTACTCATGTCACCTGGGAACTATTAACTGACGACTGGTATAAAACCCAACCAACAGTTCCCTGCGAGTCCTGTCCGGTGTACCCGTAACCCAACGAGCACCTGTATACTATCTCCAGTATGACGTACTGACGGCTGTGGGACAGACCATCTCCCCAACTGGGATGAGAAGCGTACACACTAGTCTACTCCGGAGTATCGATGCCTTGTCAAAATAATCCTACGACTAGGGACCTGCATAAGGATGTGCTTATAGACTACCCAGCCCCCACTAGTGTGACTGCCATCACAACGCTGGTAGTCAAGCAAGATCCTAAGAGCTCTATCAATACGTATACTCACATATTAAGATAGAAAAACCAAGTAGCATACTACCATGTTTAGCAAGACTGTTATATACATGTGAATATCCCAAGCTTCCATTAAGTAATATATAAACTAGTATGATACAATAATGGCCCTTAGGGCATATACACTAACAAGCTTGTGTTTAAGAAACTTCAAGGTAGATCATCTTAGTTATCGAAGATCGGAAGCAAGTTTGCATCATTCTCTTCGTGGAGCCTCTCTAGAGTCCGGGTACATGATGATCGCAGTGAAGGGACCTCAACACGGAGATTATGAAGTGAAGGACCGGACTACAAAGGTTGTAATCCCAAACTCTTAGATGTTAAAGTGTTTAACATGCTTTGTTTCGCCTAATCTCTAGTTTAAAGATCTGGTTAGGGTTGTTCGGCACGTCTAAATTTTAAATCGGGCATGGTTGATATCTTGTAGACCTTTATGAGAGTGCCTAGTAACCTTACAGTGGTATCGGAGCCAAGCTAGAAGTTTAGGCGAAGTCTAGACGAATTTTAAAGTCCGACCGAACTCCGAATACCCGTAAAACCCTAGTTTCTGAAAATTTTTCAAAAAGTTGATTTTTTCATATTAAAAATACTCAGAAAAATCAGCAGGGATATACAAGAATTACTGTGAAACACGTTCCACCAATACCTTTAAAGCGCCGCGGAACCGCAGCCGTACCATGGCTTGCGCGACGGTTCCGCGGCCAAACAGTGGAACCATGGCTTGAGTTTTGCACAGTAATGTCCGTATGTAATTCCTGATTCTTCTGGGAAATTTTTAATTTACTCAAGTGTTGAGTTTTCTGGGTTGTATTGGGAGCTCGTTGATTCGATCGGAAAGTTTAACTTTGTTTAGTTTGTCCGGGTAATTTTTAGAACGTGTTAAAAAGTTCGAACGGATATCAATACCTCTCTTTTTCCCTTGCCGGAAAATTTCCAAGTGTTGGATTTTTCCGTAATTTAAGAACGTTCTAAGTCGTGCAAGTAACGCGGTGGACCCTCTAGAAGAACACAAACCTTAACTCGATTATGTGACCGTCTTGAACTGCCTCTAAACCTTAGGATTTGGGGCAGTACGACGTTGCCACATGTGAGGCGTTGGCTTGACCTTTCTACTGCTGGACCATTGGTACTGTGGCATGTGATGGATGTTTTTAAACTAATTTCAAGTGTTGAGAACTATTTGGAAAAACTTGGTTGTTTGATTATTCGATCGGAAAGTTTAACATTGTCTGTTTATCTGGATTGTGATACAATATTTGGAATCTACAAGTAGTTATGAGATAACTAATTTGAATGTTATAAATCTAGCAGTTCAGTCTCAGATGATCGGTTACCACGGAATTTTGATGTGATCAAAAGTCCGTCGCAATCACGTAGCGTACGCGGATACTCGCCGGGTAAACTTAATAGACAGCCACGCCCCATAGCCCCGACCAAGTGACTATAGGAGAACCCCGTCGCCAAAAGCATCCGTTCGGATGCTCGCGGGCAGCGGTGTTCCGCCTTAGTGCACTTCGTCGACGGCATCCGGGGGTGCGGCCGTCTACTAAAGTTTGCGACGAGCATTTGATCTGAATGTCGGGAATCTTGTTGAATTGCCCGACTTGATATTGAAAAGTGTTTTCGAGATCGAAACTAAAATGCGGGGTTTATAATTGTTAGGCATGAGATGTCTAAGGAATTCATTTGGTCAGGCATGCGATGTCTAAGGAGGTTGCAGATTCCAACTGTTGTAGTTTTACACTTTCTTTTCTGCGACCGTAAGTGTAGTATGTAGTTGTATCGCCGGTTTTCGTTGCTATACATCGACGACAATCGGTGTACGCATACTTACTTACGTTGATGATATGAGATATTATGTGTTGCTGTGATATGTTATATTGGATCGTCGTGTTCTGAATAGCCGGGGGTTTTATGTGAGATGAGGGTTTTTATTTTCATTTATGTAAAATTCATTTGTATGTAATATTCTTTTATTGGGGCACTTTCGGGCTGAGGATGATGTCACCATTGTATATTATTTACTTTTCCGCATTAGGTAGACTCAAGGCGGGGAGCACAAGTAACCGGGTTCTAGGGTCCAGTAGGAGACCATCTCGAGGAGTCGAGACTGGGTCTCCTAACTCTAGAATTGGCAGGCTTACTTGCCGCTCTCGTAGGGGTCTAGGGATGTGGGTTTGGCTATTCATCACGACCGTGGAATCCGTGTTTTATACAGGCTCGTATTAAAAACACGGACCTCCTAGTATATCCAATATTTCATATATGTTCTTCTGCTGCAATATTCTGTGATGAGATCATATTACTGCTTGAGAAGAATGTTTATATTATATATATGAGATATATATTATATATTGTTGATTTTGTTTCAAATGTGATGCTTGTGAAGCATAATAAAATGGGACTTCATTAATGAGATTAATGAAATAAAAGAAACCTAAAAATGTTGTAGAAACTTATTTAAAAACTGGTAGCTCTAGTTCTTGCTTTGAATAGCGGTGTTCCTTGTAGAACATCCAGCACCTTATTCGATAAGGAAAGAGCCGAGATCCCTTCACCGGGAGTGACCTCTTTAGCGAAACTAGTAGATGCTGGATACTCGGTTTGTCTTTTGATTGCTTCTATAGTTTTTGCTTTGCATAGTGGTATATATGATATACCCTGCACCTTATTCGATGAAGAAAGAGCCGACGATCCCTTCACCGGGAGTGACCTCTTTAGCAATACTAGAAAAGCCTCAAAAACATTCCATTTAAAATCACTCGATTCTACAACGATATCAAGTTCATTACGCAAAGGGTTTTCTTAAAAAACCTGTCGTAGCCCTCTGTCATTTCAGATAAGTACTACTTAGTATTCGTGCTGCGGTAGTTTAGCCTCCGTCAAGGCGTAGTGTACGGTAGCTAACTAGTGCTTATCTGCTAGCATACGATGCGATTGGATTAGGGTATTCGTACGGCGTAGTTTAGCCTTCGTCAAGGGTCATGCGGGTGGGTTTAATTCAATCAAGAAATGAACGGGTTGAACTTGACTAGCGGACTATGGGTAGTTTGGCCTCCGTCAAGATCATAGGACGCTAGGGGTAAAATATTATTGGGAATTTCAAGTGTTTAAATTTGCAATGAGATTGCATACCTTCTATGAGATAGTTAGATCCCGATATCCGCTGCGAGTAAGAGTTACTCCTGGGAGAGTTTTACACATTTCAATTAGCCGATCAAATAGGTGTCTAGAAAGGTGTCAACGGGGTTTCGCCCCTGGGAAAACGAGGTTTACTTTAATTAGGTTCGTGCGAAAGCACGGGGAACCTCCCTCAAAGTACCGGCATTGGCCTGGCTGAAAGATTGGCGAACTTATAGCGTGTAATTAATCCCGGCTAGTCTATCCTTTTAGGGTTTCAAGGAAGATTTGACTAAAACAGTGGGAGACATCCTGATTAGATATATTAAATAACCAATCTAATCTTGCAAGAGTATACGCTGAGTGTTTTCTTCTATCTCTCTCCTGGTAGCGACCATGCCACGCCTTAATCAAGATAATAATACAGATGTATTGACCGAACCCGCTTGTTATACTGAGCTGGGGAACGTTGGTCCCGCTCCAACTTATAATTGTTATAAGACAGAGCTGGAAATTGGGGATTACCAGAATTCCCGTGCCGCCCAAACGAAGAAAGTGCATGCTGATGCATCTTCTTCGGGTGTGTTCATTACATAGAACTATTTCTCAGTATCCTTTACGTCCTGGGTATTTGATACAGGATCAGGATCCCATATATGTAATTTATTATATGGGCTACAGATAGGTAGAGACTGAGAACGGGTGATAAGTTCCATGAGATAGAAACGGTGCAAGTGTTGCAGCCAAGTCTGTTGGTAGTTATCATCATGTATTAACAAATACATTGATTCTGAACGAATGTTATTAGATACCGAACCTGATATACAACATCATATCAGTCTCTTTATTAGTACAGAAGGATATAATTTTGTATTGTTGGATAATGTTTTGAACATTTCCTATATCAAGAGTTGATCGGTTCAGGCACGTTATCTAAAAGTATTGACGTTCTAAATCAAACTACAGTTCTTAGTATACAGAACACACACGAGAGGAAGAGTTCAGAAATGAAAGAATCCTTCTTGAGGGATTGTAGACTAGGTCATATCAATGCGACCCGACTAGCTAAGTTACATTTAGATACATATTTAAATTAGTTTGAATTTACATCTGATAAAACTTGTCGGTCATGTCACAAAGATAAGATGACCATAGCTCTGTTTATTGGAAACAGAGAAAGAGTTAGTGAACTCTTGGGATTAATACATGCAGATGTATGAAGGTCCCCTGTCTACACATGCCAAAAGCGGTTCTTTGTACTTCATTACATTCTCTGATGATCTCTTAAGATTCAGACATATGTTCCTGTTGAAATACAAGTACGGAGCTTTTGAGATATTCACAGAATATAAGTTAGAAGTAGAGAACCATAATACGGGTATAAGTATTATGTCCTTTGATGAGATCAAGGAGGAGAATACTTGAGCACAGAATTCCTGGACTATTCTAAAGGAGAATGAGATTCTCTCTCAGCATTACTCCTCCGTATACACCACAGCACGTCGGTGTATCGGGGCGGAGTAATTACACCCTATGTGATATGGTGTGCTCTATGATGAGTACTACTAAGTTATTATTTCCTTCTGGAAGTTATGCACTTGAGAAGCTGCATACCTATTGAATAGGGTTCAAATCAAATCAGTTGCCTACCACTTCATATGTGATATGGAATGGAAAGAGCCCATATCTTAAGTAAGTTAAGATTTGGGGTTGTCCAGCTTATGTCTAAAAGCATAATCCGAACAAGCTCGAGGCAAACTCAGTTCTGTAGAAGTTTGTTGGATATCCCAAGCATACGGAAGGGAATATCTTCTACCTAACCAAGGAACAAAATATGTTTTGTTTCTCAGCATGCTACCTTTGTGAAAAGGAATTTCTTGTGAAGAAATTAATGGTCATGAGGTAGAACTAGAAAGAGTTCCGGCTATACAAACTACAGCAGATAATTTGGTAGAACCGAAGGATTCAATAGTAACCAATGAACCTCAGCCTCTCCGCCGATCTAGTAGGATTCCTCACCCACCTGAGAGATACTTCGGTTTCTCTATTACAGTAGGAGCGAGGATTGCATCATGAGATGATGACCCAACTAGTTTCGAGCTGGCCATCAGGAGTGGGACTCTGTAAGAATGGCTGGATGCTTAGCGATCTGAGATGGAATCCTTATACACCAACAAAGTATGGACTTTGGTTGCTTTTTCTGAAGGGTTAAATCCCCATCAGGAGCAAGTATATCTTGAGAAGATTACTTGGTGTACATGGAAAAGTTGAGACTTTCAAAGCTATGCTTAAGTCCATCCAGATCCTACTTGCCATTGTTACATACCATGACTATGATATTTGGTGGTTGGGTGTCATGACTGCTTTTCTAAATGATGTTTTGGAAGAGAGCATCTATAAGTACACAGCCAGAGGGCTTCGTAGACAGTGGGAGCAGCGGAAACGTGTGCAAGTTGTTTTATGCGATAAAGCAGGCATCGCGGAGTTGGAACGTCTGTTTTGATGTGGTAGTCAAAGAGTTTGACTTCATCAAAATGGTAGATGAACCTTGTATATACAAAAAGGTAGTAGAGAGTATGGTGGTGATCCTCGTAGAGTACGCGGATGACATACTCTTGATAGAGAAGGAGTTTCCTATGCTACGATCGGTCAATCTCCGCTTATCACAAGGATTCTCCATATAGGATCAAGGTGATACCTCCTAAATCCTGGGTTTTGGATCTATGAAATAGATCTAATTGGATATTAGGATACTCACTAGTTGTAGTGAGATGGTATCAATCGATCCTGGGGAGAATCACTGAAAAGGTTCCAAGGTGATAAGGATGACTGAATGTCAGTCGCAGGCATTGTCTTTATCCTCAGTGGAGGGACGGTATGTTGGAAGAGTTCCAACCAAGATACCGTGACTTACTAGACGATTAATGGTAAGATACATCATTACCAAGGATGCTACCAAAGAGGCAGTCTACATATATAAGTTCATGAGATGAACTTCGTTCCAACCATTGTGTGACAATGGAGTTATGGCTTTGGCCTAGGAACCCCCGTCCCATCAGAAATCCAGATATAATTCTTAGGCAGTATCACCTGATCATGGAGATGGTTGATCTCCAGGGAGATCGTGGTTAGGAGAGTAGACACAGAGGACAACAGCGCGGATCCACTCACAAAGGTCTTTTTCCCAGTAGAGACTTTTATGGGATGGTTGAGTATGAGAAACTTCAACCACAGCTAATTGTTAGGTATGTGATACCACAACAGATGGCCCTAGTGCAAGTAGGAGATTGTTAGTTATATGTATGCCCTAGAGGTCATTACTGTGCATATGATATATATTGTAATGGATGCTTGGACATATATAGGGAGGACTTTCTTGCTCGACATGATAGTATGCTATCTGGTTGCACTTTATCTTAACATGTACTCTGATTGTCTCTATGTTACATGTTGATAAAGCCCTTAGGATATGTACTCGACTACTGGGACTGTGATGAGATCATACTAGTGGGGCCACGGTAGTCGACGAGTACATCCTATAACAATTCCTAGTCGAGGGTGTATCGAGACAGGGCATCGATACACCAGAGTAGACTAGCGTATACGCATCTTGACCCATATGATGGGCGATGGATGATCCAATATCCATCGGTGTTTGACATCAAGGATGGTGTATGGGTGCTCAGTAGAGACTGGGTACACTGGTCGGACTCGCCCGAGAACTCCCAGATGGTATTATACCTCACGTCAGATGGCAGTTCTCTGGTGACACCGGTACAGGTTAGTCTGTAGATCCGAGATCAATATAGAGTCTTATGTGATTCCCAATGTGCTTTGATTTCCATCATACCACGTCCAAGAGGGCGTGCAAAAAGGTGGCTTTTGGGTACAGTCCCGAATCACATGGAGGCAATGAGCGATAGGAGGGGATTCATCTCTCCCGGTATAGGGAGTTGATGTTGCGCTGTGTTCGATTGGCTATAACTGGAAATCCCTGGCCAGGGTTGCTGAGATTTACTGGTAGGTGTTATCAATAGTTTCTCAAACTGTTATAGACCTCATATCGACATGACTTATCAAGCTACTGGAGTCTGACGTTTACCACCCTTAGACGAGATATGCGACATATCAGACGAAGAGACCGGACTGTACGGGAGTGTTACTGATTAGATTCGCAGGAGAATGTAAGGGCTTGCTTGTTGATCTTCTGATCGCTCAATACCTGGATGGGTGTTACGTTTAGCTGACCGCTTGCAGCTTGTGGGTGTTTGATATGATCATCGCCTACTGCCGGCGTATTAACGATTCTTTAGAGTCCTACACAGAGATTTCTTGACTCAGGCAAAACGGAGTAAGAGCACATATATGATATGTGCGGGACCGAGAACAATACGTGTATGTGATACCGTATTAGATTCTCATGATATGAGATATCGGCCGTGTAAGTCGATGTACAACACCCCACGAGTTGCGGGGAGGCGGAAATATGAAAAACGATCTTGTTCTTTGAGTTAACATCAACTAACCGAAGAATCTTTGCTAAACTATAACTAACATATGCATAGGAGTTCTTAACTACTATGAAAAGAGATTATACCTAGTGAACCTAGTCCTTCGTCTTTTCGTTCTCCACCTCCTCCTCGGCCTCCTCTATGTAATAGACGATCCACCTAGAGCTTCTATTCCATGTTTCACCTCTAAACTTGAGGTAACTAGGTTTCTTTAGTTGCTAATCAAAGGCACCTAGGTGATATAGAGTGAGGTTATGAATTAATTAGTCTATCTAATTCTTGATCTCAACACATAAGAGGGGAGGATTAGGGTTTGAAGAGAGAGAGCTTGAGGAGAGAGAAGGTGAGCAAGAGAATGAGAATGAGATAATGATCTCGCATGAATATATGAAACATAATGATTTATCAAAATAAATAAATAAAATGATTAATCATCATGCTTCATTTATTCATATGAGTGATTCATCTATATGAGTCATTAACCATTTAATGATGCATTAATGACATGGATGATCACACAAATGAGTCACTAATATCATTTAATGCTTATGCCACCTAAACCCCCAAGTCACCATCCTTCTAGAAGCTTCTCGTGAAATTACGAGAACGCCCCTCCTATCCGTGAAAACACGAAAAAACTTTAGACTGTATAAATCCAATAACCCGATACTAGAATCTGGCTTAAACTAAAGCCGGCTAGTAAAAACTATCTGAATGTCGTACGTACGTAAACACACGTATGTGTCCGAACCCTTGTCGTAAAACCATACGACCTCTATATCGTTTTGCCTGGAGTAGGGAAACTCTCTGTGTGGGACACTAAAGACTCGACTACTACGCTGGCAGTGGGTTTAACTACAGACCGCAAGCGGCACTAGCTGTACGTAACGGTCCCCAGGTAGATGTCGATAAGATGGCCGATGAGGAAACCCATCCGAACTCCTACTGAGCCTGATGTGACAATCTCCGTACAGTCCGGTCTGTTCGTCTAAGACTATCGCATATCGGGCCTAGGGGCGGCAAGCGTCAGTCCTCTAATAGAGGTATAAGTCGTGTCGGAGCATAGCCCATTACACCCTGAGAAACAACTGGAACTTACCAGTAAATCTCGCTTTCCCTGGCCAGGGACTTTGCGTAATGGCTCTCTGACACAGCGCGATATCAACTCCCAATACCGAGAGAGACGAATCCTATCTAACCGCCACTTCCTCCAAGTGCTCGGGACTGCACCCAACTGCTACCTGTTTGCATGACTCCTTTGAGCCGTGGTAGGGTATCAATCTAAGAACAGTGGGACACACTCAAGGCGAACTAGCAGTGTCAAGTCTGCGGACTTTGCTGTACTCATGTCACCTGGGAAATGTTAACTGATGACGGGTATAATACCAACCAACAGTTCCCCGCGAGTCCTGTCTGGTGTACCCGTAACCCAACGAGCACCTGTATACTATCTCCAGTACGACGTACTGACGGCTGTGGGACAGACCATCTCCCTAACTGGGATGAGAAACTTACACACTAGTCTACTCCAGAGTATCGATGCCCTGTCTCGATAATCCTACGACTAGGGACCTGAAAAAGGATGTGCTTGTAGACAACCCAGTCCCCACTAGTGTGGCTGCCATCACAACGCTGGTAGTCAAGCAAGATCCTAAGAGCTCTATCAATACGTATACTCACATATTAAGATAGATAAAACCAAGTAGCATACTACCATGTTTAGCAAGACTGTTATATAACTGTGAATATCCCAAGCTTCCATTAAGTAATATACAAGCTAGTATAATACAATAATGGCCCCTAGGGTATATACACTAACAATCTCCCACTTGCACTAGGGCCATGTACTGGCATATCGAAGACCGATGATCTCGAGTAGCCTCTCGAACTGAATCTGAGGTAGGGCCTTTGTGAATGGATCAGCAATGTTCTCTTCAGTAGCAACTCTCCGGACCTCGATCTTCCGGCGATCTATGATCTCCCTGATCAGGTGATACCGCCTTAAGATGTTTCTGGACTTCTGATGGGACCTTGGTTCCTTCGCTAAAGGTATAGCTCAGTTGTTGTCGCAATACAGAGGTATTGGATCAACAATGGTAGGAACTACCTGAAGTTCTGTTAGGAACTTCTTCATCCAGACCGCTTCTTTTGCGGCATCGCAAGCAGCAATATACTCCGCTTCCATCGTCGAGTCAGCAACGGTGTCCTTCTTGGAACTCTTCCAGCACACCGCCCCTCCATTGAGGGTAAAGACATAACCCGACATGGACTTGGAATCGTCCTTAACACTCTGGAAGCCGGAATCAGCAAAGGCCTCCATCTTGAGGTCTTTTCCGCCGTAAACCAAGAACATCTCCTTAGTCCTTCTCAGGTACTTGAGAATGTTCTTTACTGCTATCCAGTGCTTCTCCCCTGGGTCAGACTGATACCGGCTTACCACGCTCAGTGCGTAAGCTACATCTGGTCTGGTGCACAACATCGCATACATTATAGAGCCTACTACAGAAGCTTAGGGTATAATCGACATGCTATCCCTTTCCAAATCAGTCTTGGGAGACATCTCTTTGGATAGGGTGATTCCGTGACAAGCCGGTAGATTACCGTGCTTAGAATCTTCCATACTGAATCTTTTCAGTATAGTGTTGATATACCTGGACTGTAAAAGTCCCAACATCCTCTTGGATCTATCACGATAGATCCGGATCCCCAGAATGTAAGAGGCATCACCCAGGTCTGTCATGGAGAACCTGTGTGACAAGAATCCTTTGACAGATTGTAGCATAGGAATGTCATTTCCTATTAATAGAATGTCATCCACGTACAAGACGAGGAATATGACAGTTCGTGCTACAACTTTACTATATATACATGGTTCATCTGGATTTTTGATAAAGTCAAATTCTTTGACCATTTCATCAAAACAGATGTTCCAACTCCGCGATGCCTGCTTTAGTCTATAAATGGACTTAAGCAACTTGCATACTTTCCCGCTGCTCCCACTCTGATTGAAACCTTCTGGCTGATCCATATAGACGCGCTCTTCTAAATTACCATTCAGAAAGGCCGTCTTTACGTCCATCTGCCAGATTTCATAATCATGGAAGGCAGCAATAGCAAGAAGGACCCGAATGGATTTGAGCATAGCCACTGGAGAAAAAGTTTCGTCATAGTCCAAACCAGGTCTTTGACAAAAACCCTTTGCAACAAGTCTAGCCTTATAGGTTTCCACCTGTCCATCTACACCAATCTTTTTCTTGAAGATCCATTTGCATCCTATGGGTTTTACCCCATCTGGAGCAAAGTCAAAAGTCCATACTTTTTTGGTGTACATGGACTCCATCTCGGTCCGCATTGCATCTAGCCATCGTACCGAGTCGCCGCTCTGGATGGCCTGCTAGAAGCTAGTAAGTTCATCATCATCAATGATGCAATCCTCTCTATCCCCATCTATGAGAAAACCGTAGTATCTCTCAAGCGGATGAGACGGCCTACTACTCCTGCGGAGGGGTGCGGGAATGTCCTGTTCTTCTTGAACTACTGGTTCTACCAAACTTTCAGTAGTAGTTTGTGGTTCTGGAATTTCTTCCAGTTCTATTTCGCTCCCATTTATTTCCTTTTCTAAAAACTGATATTCTAGAAAATGGGCATTACGAGAAACAAAAACCTCGTAATAGAATAGATACCCCTTGGAGTTCTTTGGATATCCCACAAACTTACACTGTAATGATCGTGCCTCCAGCTTGTCCACATGCTGCTTTTTAACAAAAGCTGGACATCCCCATATCTTCAGATACTGAAGATAGGGTTTCTTCCCACTCCACATCTGATATGGCGTGGTAGGCACAGTCTTGGTAGGAACCATGTTCAAAAGATTTGCCGCTGATTCTAGCGCATAACCCAAGAAAGATCGCGGTAACTCAGCATTACTCATCATGGAACGTACCATATCCAATAGGGTTCGATTCCGTCTCTCCGATACACCGTTATGCTGTGGAGTGTATGGAGGGGTAAGCTGAGAGAGAATTCCTTTCTCTTTTAGGTAACCTAGGAACTCGGTACTTAAGTATTCACCACCTCGATCAGATCTCAGTGTCTTGATACTTTTGCCGGTTTGGTTTTCTACTACATTCTTATACTCTTGGAATTTCTCACAAGCCTCGGATTTATGTTTCATCAGATAAATGAATCCGTACCTTGAGTAATCATCCGTAAAAGTAATGAAATAGGAAAAACCACCTCTTGCATGTGTAGACATTGGACCACATACATCGCTGTGTATGAGTCCTAAGAGCTCGCTCGCTCTTACTCCATGTCCAGTGAATGGAGTCTTTGTCATCTTTCTTTTGAGACATGATTGACAAGTGGCATAAGTTTGATATTCGAACGAGTCCAAATATCCTTCTCTATGTAACTTAGTTAACATTGTCTCATTGATGTGACCTAGTCTACAATGCCATAAGAAAGCCTTATTTAAATCTGGAGACTTTCTTTTTAGTGTGTTTTGGACATTGAAAATCTGGAGTTGGTTTAAGACATATATACCGTTATCCAGTATACCGGACCCAATCAAACTATGATTAAGGTGGATGTTAACAACATCGCTTACAAACGTGAAATCATAACCTTTATTTGATAACAAGGAAATTGATATGATATTACACGTTAAGCTAGGTACACAAAAACAGTTATGTAAAACCAAAATGTGTCCACTTGTCAATCCCAGGTGATAATCCCCGACGGACACAGCTCCCACGCTAGCTCCGTTAGCAACCTTTAGGGTCACATCACCTTCCTTCAGCACCCTACGGTTTCTCAGTGCCTGCAATGAATTGCATATATGAGATCCTGATCCGGTATCCAATACCTAGGAAGTAGAGTTGATTGACAGACAATTCTCAATTACAAACACACCTGAAGTCGAAGCCACAGCTTGCTTCGGTTCCTGGTTCTTGGCGTTCCACGCCTTGCAATCTTTCTTCCAATGCCCTTTCCTATGACAATGGAAGCACTCATCCTGGGCTACTACTGGTACTGCAATCTTTTTCTTTCCCTTCGCTCCCACCTTACTAACACCTCCTCTAGGTTTAGTGGCGGCCTTCTTCTTCTTTCATTTGGCCCTAGCCTTGGACTTGGAAGAAGAAGCACCGCTAACAAACATAGCGGGTGTTTCCCTTGCCTTCTACAAGGTGCCCTCTGCACTCCTCAACATGTTAAGGAGTTCTGGAAGTTCAACTTCTTTTCTTTGAATGTTGAAATTCAGAATAGACTGGGCGTAGGTGGAAAGAAGGGACTGGAGAATTAAGTCTGTATAGAGCTCATTATCCAAAGTCGTCCCAAGGTCTGCGAGCTCTTCAATATAGCATATCATCTTTAGGACATGTTCTCCTACCGATGATCCGACGGCCAACCTCGCTCGAAACAAGTTCTTTGAGGTCTCGTATCTGGCTATACGAGATTGCTCTCCATAAACTTCCTTTGTATGGAGAAATATGGCATCTAGATCCATATCCTCGTGCCTCCTCTGATGTTCATTGTTCATCGAGGCAAGCACGATGCACTTGGCCTTCGCGCAATCTAACTCCCAGGTTTTGCGGATTTCCTTATCCGCATTACTGGATTTAGGACTGCAGGTGCCTTAGTGGTGAGGACATACCCCAATCTGTCATAGGTCAAAGCCATTTTGACATTCCGCAGCCAATCTGTATAGTTTGGCCCTGTCAGTATATTTTTCTCTAAAAGTAACTTAAGTCCAGTCATTTTCAGAGTCGCTGCAAGTAGGAGAGAGAGAAGAAACACTTTAGCATGATGCTCTTGCAAGTTTAGAGTGGTTTTTAGTTTATCTGAACTGGATGGCTCCCACTGTTTCTCGAATCCTTCCTCAAACCATAAAAGAAGAATTAGCCAGGACTATTCTCACCGTACAATACTTGCTTAACCGTTCAGCCATGCTAGTTTCGATACTTCGAGGGAGGTTTTCCAACGCTTTCGCGAAGTTCCTTAATTAAATAACCTCTTTTCTCTGGGGGCGTAGCCCCGCTGACACTTTTCTCGGCACCTACTTGGTTTATAGCATTGATCGTTAAGTGACGAATCTCCTGATGAGTAGCATATACTCACAGTAGGATCGGGATCCAAATATCATCATATGATAATGTTGAAGGAATCCTACCAACATTCATCAAACTCCAAATGGTATGCATCTCTTTGCAAATTTCAGTTTCTTTAGAAATTCCCGATATAAATTTTTGCCCCATGCTCTTATGACCTTGGCGTTGGTCAAAATGTCATAAGTCACATGTCAAGTTCTACCCATCATTATCTTGTTAATTTGAACCCATCCGTACATATCCTTGACGTTGGCCAAAATGATAATACGACTGTCCCAAACTAACTCATCTATCTATGCAACAAATGAATACCCAGCAGCTACCAAACACTATGCCTTGGCGTTGGTCAAAATACATAGCTTGAATACTACTGAATACCCAAATGAAATGACGGAGAGCTGCGAATGGTTTTGGCGAAACCGTGAACGTAGTGAACTTGATATGACCGAAGGAACCTGATAGCTTTTTAAAAGGAGTGGTTAAAGCTCCGCAATTAAAAAAATCTTCTGTTTTAAAAATAACCGAGTGGTTTCTTTTAAACTGTTCCAACGATTCAACTTTGGTTTATTTTCTTTGCATTAATAATAATGCGTCCCATCATTAACCTATCATTGCAGAAAACAACGAAAATACAACGTCCTCTTATGCCATCTGCATTCGCCACTGGGTCCCGTCATCACCCGTTTGGTTACTTAACTAACGACAGAGCGGGGGCTGGGCTAGCGCGGGTGTAAAACATAAGTGACGTCTAAATAGCTATCATATATAGATATTGTACATTCGTCAGACGCAATAATAGGCATTCCAGATCACAGATGAACATTATTGGATATGCAAGCAATCCGCGTTTCTTTTGAGCCTGCAACGAAAGACGGATTACACAGTTGTGATGAATAGCCATTACCCCACCCTAGACCCTTACGGGTACGGCAAACTACCCGCCAAGTACCGGAAGTGAAGCGGTCTCCCTCAACAACGTGAGTAGGCCACTAAACACTTCAAAGTACCTGGTAGTTTGTGCACCCCACCTTGGGTCTATCCTAGGAGCAAAAACAGTAAAATGAAATAATACAACGGTGGCTACAACCGCAACCTGGATGCGCCCCGCAAAATAATATTACAACATATTACAATTACATCGAATGAATTAATATAATAACCCATCAAAACCCCGGCTAATCATCACAACAATCCAATACAGTTCATAACCACAAACAATAAAATCCATTACAGAAATGTGCAACCCCCTGCCAACCGACATACTAGCAGTTAGGGGAGGTTTACGAACACATTAAAAAGTTCACAGATATAATCAAATTAGCAAACATCGTATAATTTCGATCGAGCAAGCATATCAGATTCTACTCCAAAACTTCTCTGTGCACCTGAGACTTGAGCAGAAAATAATCATTCCAGAAAAGACAAAAACATCACAGAAGAGCCACTGGAAAAACTTAGGCTGAATCGGCTCCAACTCGGTCGTGGATCCACGGCGGATCGGTCGGATCGGCCGCGGTTCCGCGGCTGTTTGGACGATTCATGAACCCAATTTTTTTTCAGTGTTCTTATATTTCTCTGTAGGTTATTCTGCAGGTCCCTGAAAAATTTTTAGACCTTATTTTAAAATTGACAGAAACTTTGTGATATCGATGTTTTTTCCGGTTCGTTTCGCGTTCGAAATTGTAACGACTTTGCTAATGAGTTAATTATTGTTTAGCGAGGCTCTGATACCACTGTAAGTCGATGTACAACACCCCACGAGTTGCGAGGAGGCGGAAATATGAAAAACGATCTTGTTCTTTGAGTTAACATCGACTAACCAAAGAATCTTTGCTAAACTATAACTAACACATGCATAGGAGTTCTTAACTACTATGAAAAGAGATTATACCTAGTGAACCTAGTCCTTCGTCTTTCATTCTCCACCTCCTCCTCGGCCTCCTCTATGTAATAGACGATCCACCCGAGAGCTTATATTCCAAGCTTCACCTCTAAACTTGAGGTAACTAGGTTTCTTTAGTGGCTAATAAAAGGCACCTAGGTGATATAGAGTGAGGTTATGGATTAATTAGTCTATCTAATCCTTGATCTCAACATATGAGAGGGGAGGATTAGGGTTTGAAGAGAGAGAGCTTGAGGAGAGAGAAGGTGAGCAAGAGAATGAGAATGAGATAATGATCTCTAATGAATATATGAAGCATAATGATTTATCAAAATAAATAAATAAAATGATTAATCATCATGCTTCATTTATTCATATGAGTGACTCATCTATATGAGTCATTAACCATTTAATGATGCATTAATGACATGGATGAATCACACAAATGAGACACAAATATCATTTAATGCTTATGCCACCTAAACCCCCAAGTCACCATCCTTCTAGAAGCTTCTCATGAAATTACGAGAATGCCCCTCCTATCCGTGAAAACACGGAAAAACTTTATACTGTATAAATCCAATAACCCAATACTAGAATCTGGCTTAAACCAAAGCCAGCTAGTAAAAACTGTCCGAATGTCGTACGTGCGCAAACACACGTATGCGTCCGAACCCTTGTCGTAAAACCATACGACCTCTATATCGTTTCGCCTGGAGCAGGGAAACTCTCTGTGTGGGACTCTAAAGACTCGACTACTATGCTGGCAGTGGGTTTAACCACAGACCGCAAGCGGCACTAGCTGTACGTAACGGTCCCTAGGTAGATGTCGATAAGAAGGACGATGAGGAAACCCATCCGAACTCCTACTGAGCCTGATGTGACAATCTCCGTACAGTCCGGTCTGTTCGTCTAAGACTATCGCATATCGGGCCTAGGGGGCGGCAAGCGTCAGTCCCCTAATAGCGGTATAAGTCGTGTCGGAGCGTAGCCCATTACACCCTGAGAAACAAATGGAACCTACTAGTAAATCTCGCTTGCCCTGGCCAGGGACTTTGCGTAATGGCTCTCTGACACAGCGCGATATCAACTCCCAATACCGGGAGAGACGAATCCTGTCTAACCGCCACTGCCTCCAAGTGCTCGGGACTGCACCCAACTGCTACCTGTTTGCACGACTCCTTTGAGCCGTGGTAGGGTAGCAATCTAAGAACAGTGGGACACACTCGAGGCGAAGTAGCAGTGTCAAGTCTGCGGACTATGCTGTACTCATGTCACCTGGGAACTGTTAACTGACGACGGGTATAATACCAACCAACAGTTCCCCGCGAGTCCTGTCCGGTGTACCCGCAACCCAACGAGCACCTGTATACTATCTCCTGTACGACGTACTGACGGCTGTGGGACAGACCATCTCCCCAATTGGGATAAGAAGCGTACACACTAGTCTACTCCGGACTATCCATGCCCTGTCTCGATAATCCTACGACTAGGGACCTGAAAAAGGATGTGCTTGTAGACTACCCAGCCCCCACTAGTGTGACTTCCATCACAACGCTGGTAGTCAAGCAAGATCCTAAGAGCTCTATCAATACGTATACTCACATATTAAGTTAGATAAAACCAAGTAGCATACTACCATGTTTAGCATGACTGTTATATAACTGTGAATATCCCAAGCTTCTATTAAGTAATATACAAGCTAGTATGATACAATAATGGCCCCTAGGGCATATACACTAACAGGCCGGGTATATGAGATATAGCTGGGCCATCGGATCAAGTGTTGATTCGATGAACTAATACAGATTATATTAGTCGGTTATTTGTGAAATAGCCGGATTATCAGATCAAGTGTTGATTCGATAATTTAATGTATAATTATATATTTGATATATTAAATTACATTTACTAATATAGGCTCGCTTTATTGATTCATTTTCTCTTCGGGTAATACATTGATATATATGCGATATATGTTAATTGTATTATTTTTTTTTGTTACAATAAATATTATATATGTGATATATAATATTGTAACAAGTTATGATTACTAATGCAACATGATTAGTGGAGATTAAACATGGTTAGGGTTTGATTTGGGTTAATGTTTTCTAGAAGTTTTTACTTTGTTTCTTGCAAAGATATTTGTGTTGATATCTTGTAAGATATTTCCAAACCCAACCCACACCCTTTAACCCTAGTTAACTCTCTACATAGGTTAGACTTTACTTTGGTCAACCATGGTTGCATTTTGTAGTTATCATAACATTTCATTATTCATCACAAAAGGATTATTATTCATTCTTCTTCTTCCTCCTCCTTGCAAAGCTTTCTAGCTTTGGGTTTTGTGATGGATTAGTATGAGATTATGATAATAAATGAGAGCTAAAATCCTACTTCATCATCCTAATCTATCCTAGCCATTTAAATTAGGGTGTTCACTTCATTTGTGAGTGAGAGCTTGTGTTTAAGAAACTTCAAGGTAGATCATCTTAGTTATCGAAGATCGGAAGCAAGTTTGCATCATTCTCTTCGTGGAGCCTCTCTAGAGTCCAGGTACATGATGATCGCAGCGAAGGGACCTCAACACGGAGCTTATGAAGTGAAGGACCGGACTACAAAGGTTGTAATCCCAAACTCTTAGATGTTAAAGTGATTAACATGCTCTGTTTCGCCTAATCTCTAATTTAAAGATCTTGGTTAGGGTTGTTCGGCACGTCTAAATTTTAAATCGGGTATGGTTGATGCCTTGTAGACCCTTGTGAGAGTGCCTAATAACCCTACATATGATGTATATTATAATGGAGGCTTGGATATATATAGAGAGGACTTTCTTGCTCGTCATGATAGTATGCTATTTGGTTTCACTTTATCTTAACATGTTGACTTATATTAGTTTATTGTATTATTCTCACATGTTGATAAAGCCCTTAGGATATGTACTGGACTACTGGGACTATGATGAGATCATACTAGTAGGGCCAGGTAGTCAACGAGTACATCATATAACAGTTCCTAGTCGAGGGTATGTTGAGACAGGGCATCGATACACCAGAGTAGACTAGCGTATACGCATCTTAACCCATATGATGGGCGATGGATGATCCCATATCCATCGGTGTTTGACATCAAGGATGGTGTACGGGTGCTCAGTGGAGACTGGGTACACTGGACGGACTCGCCGAGAACTCCCAGATGGTATTATACCTCACGTCAGATGGCAGTTCTCCGGTGACACTGGTACAGGTTAGTCTGTAGACCCGAGATCATCATAGAGTCTTGTGTGATTCCCACTATGCTTTGATTTCCACCTTACCATGTCCAAGATGGCGTGCAAAACGGTGGCTTTTGGGCATAGTCCCGAATCACATGGAGGCAATGAGCGATAGGAGGGGATTCGTCTCTCCCGGTATAGGGAGTTGATGTTGTGCTGTGTTCGATTGACTATAACTGGAAGTCCCTGGCCAGGGAGGATATTGAGTACTACTGGTAAGTGTTATCAGTAGTTTCTCGACCTGTTATGAGCCTCACATCGACACGACTTATCGATTACTTGGGTCTGACTATACTACCCCTAGACTAAATATGCAACATATCAGACGAAGAGACTGGACTGTACGGGAGTGTTACTGATTGGATTCATACGAGAATATACAGGCTTGCTTGTTGATCTTCTGATCGCTCAATACCTGGGTGGCTGTTATGTTTAGCTGACCGCTTACAGCTTTTGGGTGTTTGATATGATCATCACCTGCTACCGGCGTATTGACGATTTATTAGAGTCCTACACAGAGGTTTCTTGACTCCGGCAAAACGGAGTAGGAGCACATATGTGATATGTGCATGACCGAGTATAATACGATATGAGATACCGTATAATATTCTCGCGATATTTTGATATGAGCCGGGTCATCGGATCAAGTGTTGATTCGATGAATCGGTACATGATATATTAGTCGGTTATATGCTATATAGCCGGATTGTCGGATCAAGTGTTGATTCGATAATTTAATGTATAATTATATATATGATATATTGCATTACATTATCTAATATTGGCTCACTTTATTGATTCATTTTCTCACCGGGTAATACGTTGATATATATGCGATATATGTTAATTGTGTTATTTTCTTTTGTTACAAAAATATATTATATATGTGATATATAATATTGTAACATGTTATGATTACTAAAGCAACATGTTTTGTAGAGATTAAACATAGTTAGGGTTTGATTTGGGTTAGCTTATCATGAAGCTTCTAGAAGCTTTTACTTTGTTTCTTGCAAAGATATTATGGTTGATATTTTGTTAGATATTTCTAACCCAACCCAAACCCTTCAGCCTAGGTTAAATCTCTACATGAGTTAAAGTAACTCAAGGGTTGTATTAGTAACCATAGCTTTTATTCATTGTTCATCACAAAAGGATTCTTTGTTCTTCTTCTTCTTCCTTGAGCTCACAAAAGCTTTCTAGGTTTTTATTTTGTGATGGATTAGTGTGAGAATTTGATAATAAAAGAGAGCATAAATCCTACTTCATCATCCTCATCTAATCTAGCCAATTAGATTAGGGTGTTCACCTCATTAGTGAGTGAGAGCTTGAGTTAAAGACACTTCAAGGTAGATCATCTTTGAAAAGGAAGACTACAAGCAAGCATGGATCATTCGGGTTGTGGAGCCTCTCTTGAGTCTGGAAGATCATGGATCGTGGCGAAGGGACTTCTACTCGAAGCTAATGAAGCCAAGGAACAGACTACAAAGGTTGTAATCCCTCTCTCATAGTTGTAAAGATGTTTACTTGCATGTTTAGCCCTAATTATCTAGCAAAGATCCTCGCTTTGGGTTGTTCGACACGTCTAAATTTTAAATCGTGCATGGTTGATGCCTTATAGACCCTTGTAAGAGTGCCCAGTAACCCTACAGTGGTACAGAGCCTAACTAGAGCATTAGACGACGTGTATACGAAGTTAAAAGTCCGATCGAACCCCAAAACATCGTATTTTGACCCCTCTCTGGAAATTTTTCAAAAATATGATTTTTCCGTATTAAAAATACTCAGAAAATTCAGCAGGGAATTCTAAGAGTTACTGTGAGAACCGACATCATAATTCCACTAAAGCGCCGCGGAACCGCGGCAATACCATGCCTTGCATGGTGGTTCCACGGCAGCACAGTAGAATTAGGGTTAGCTTTTTGGCACAGTAAAATCCTTAGGTATTGGTATATACTTCTGGGAATTTTTAATATTACTCAAATGTTGAGTTTTCTGGAGATCATTTGTATTCATTGATTCGATCGGAAAGTTTAATTTTGTTTAGTTTTCCAGATAATTTAGAAAGTATTAAAATGTTCGAACGGATATCAATAATTCATTTTTTCCCGACACGAAAAACTTTCAAGTGTTCGAATTTTTCCGGGTTTAAAACTTACAGAAAAATATGCAAGCATATCTGTAAACCCTCTAGAAGAACACAAACCTTAACTCGATTATGTGACCGTTTGAACTGCCTCTAAACCTTAGGGTTTGGGGCAGTACGGCGTTGCCACATGTGAGGCGTTGGTTTGATCCTTCTACGGCTGGACCATTGGGGCTGTGACATGTTATGGGATTTTTTGAACTCCGCTCAAGTGTTGAGCTATATTGGGAAATATTGGGTATTTGATTATTCGATCGGAAAGTTTAATATTGTATATTTATCTGGAATGTGATACAATATGTGGAATTCATAAAGTTAGGCATGAAATACGAAGTATGTGATATTTCGGATTTACGATGTCTAAAGTGATTGTGGATTCCAAATATTGTAGTTTTACACTTTCTTTTCTGTGACCGTAAGTGTAGTATGTAGTTGTATCGCCGGTTTTCGTTGCTATACATCAACGACAATCGGTGTATACATACTTACTTATGTTGATGATATTTGATATTATGTGTTGCCGTGATATGTTGTATTGGATCGTCGTGTTCTGAATAGCCGGGGGTTTTATGTGAGATGGGGGTTTTTATTTTCATTCATGTAAAATTCATTTGTATGTAATATTCTTTTATTGGGGAACTTCCGGGATGAGGTTGTTGTCACCTTTATATATTATTTACTTTTCCGCATTAGGTAGACCCAAGGAGGGGAGTACAAGTAACCGGGTTTTGGGGTCCAGTGGGAGGCCATCTCGAGGAGTCGAGACCGGGTCTCCTAACCCTAGAATTGGCAGTGTTGCTTGCTTCTCTCGTAGGGGTCAAGGGATGTGGGTTTGGCTATTCATCGCGACTGTAGAATCCGTGTTTTATACAGGCTCGAAATAAAACACGGACGTCCTAGTATATCCAATATTTCATATGTTATCTTCTGTTGCAATGTTCTGTGATGAGATCATATTACTACCTGAGATGAATGCTTATACTATATATATATGTGATATATAAATATTACTGCTTTCGTTTCTTCTGTGATGCTTACGAAGCATTAATTGATGGGATTTTTATTAATGAGATTAATAAAAGAAAAGAAATCTAAAAGATATTGTAGAATCAAAACTTTATAAAAAAAGGTAGCTACAGTTTTGCTTTGCACAGCGGTATATATGATATACCCTGCACCTTATTCGATGAGGAAAGAGCCGAGATCCCTTCACCGGGAGCGACCACTTTAGCTAAACTGGCAGATGCTACAAACTCGCGGTTTAGTTTTTAACAGCTTATATAGTTTTTGCTTTGCATAGCGGTATATATGATATACCCTGCACCTTATTCGATGGGGAAAGAGCCGAGATCCCTTCACCGGGAGTGACCTCTTTAAAGAAACTAGAAAAGCCTTAAAAACACTCCTTTTCAAAATCACTTGTTTCTACAACGATATCAAGTTCATTATGCTCATGGTTTTCTGAAAAACCTGTGTAGCCCTCCGTCATTTCAGATAAAGACTATTTAGTATACGTACTACGTTTGTTGGCCTGCATCAAGGCGTAGTGTGCGGTAACTAACTAGTACTTATCTGTAACATGAGATGTGATTGGATTGTGTTAGTCGTACGACTTTGTTGGTCTGCGTCAAGGGTCGTACTGGTGGGTTTAATTCAATCAAGAAACGTACGGGTTGAACTTGACTAGCGGACTATGGTTTGTTGGCCTGCGTCAAGGTCATAGGACGCTAGGGGTAAAAGCTTTATCGGGAATTTCAAATGTTGAAATTTGCAATGAGATTGCATACCTCCTATGAGATAGTTGGATCCCGATACCCACTGCAAGTAAGAATTACTCCTGGGAGAATTTTACACAGGAGAATTAGCCGATCAAGTAGGTGTCTAGAAGTTAACGGGGTTATGCCTCTGGGAAAACGAGATTTATTTTAATTAGGTCCGTGCGAAAGCACGAGGAACCTCCCTCAAGTACCAACACTGATCTGGCTGAAAGATTGACGAAATTGTAGGGTGTAATTAATCCCGGCTAATCTTACCTTTTAGGGTTTGAAGAAAGATTTGATAAAAACAGTGGGAGACATCCTGATTAGATAAGATAATAACCAATCTAATCTTGCAAGAGAATACTCTAAAATGTTTTCTTCTCTCTCTCTCTCCAGGTAGTGACCATGTCAGACCTTAATCAAGATAATAATATGGATGTATTGATTGAACCCGCTTATTATACTGAGCAGGGGAACGTTGGTCCCGTTCTTTCTTATAAGAGTTATATGACTAAGCAGGAAACAGGAGAATATCTGGATTCTCAAGCCGCCCAAACGAAGAACAAGCATGCTGATGCATCTTCTTCGGGTGTATTAGTTATTGAGAACTGTTTCTCAGTTCACCCTACGTCCTGGGTATTAGATACCGGATCGGGATCCTACATATGTAAATTGTTACGTGGGTTATGTAAAGGTAGAGAACTGGGAAAGGGTGATCATTCCGTACAAGTAGGGAATGGTGAAAAAATTGCAGCCAAAGCAGTTGGCGAATATCACCTTGTATTACCAAGTAGTAATACATGGATTCTGAACGAGTACTATTATATACCGAACATGATGTGCAACATTATATCAGTTTCTTTATTAAGTAAAGAAGGATATAATTTTGTAGTACAGGATAATGTTATGAACATATTTCTGAATCAAAATTTGATTGGATCAGGCTCATTACATAATGACATATACGTTCCCAATCAAGATACAGTCCTTAATATACAAAACACACACAAGAGGAAGAGTTCAGAAATGAACGAATCCTTCTTATGGCATTGTAGACTTGGTCATATCAATGCGACATGGCTAGCTAAGTTACATAAGGATGGATATTTGAATCCGTTTGAATTATCATCTTATGATACTTGTCATTCATGTCTCAAAGGCAAAATGACCAAAACTTCGTTTAGTGGACACGGAGCAAGAGTTGAGGAACTCTTAGGGCTGATACATAGTGATGTATGTGGACCCATTTCTACACATGCCAAGAAAGGTTCTTCCTACTTCATTACATTCACTGACGATCTCTCAAGATACGGACATGTGTTCCTGATGAAACACAAGTCTGAAGCTTTTGAGAAATTCAAAGAATATAAGCACGAAGTAGAGAATCTAACAGGCAAAAGTATTAAGATCCTTCGATCTGATCGAGAAGGAGAATACTTGAGCAATGAGTTCCTAGATTATCTAAAAGAGAATGGGATTCTCTCTCAGCTTACTCCTCTTTATACACCACAGCACAACGGTGTATCGGAACGGAGGAATCGCACCCTATTAGATATGGTGTGCTCTATGATGAGCACAGCTGAGTTGCCTATTTCCATCTAGGGATATGCATTGGAGACAGCTGCAGACCTATTGAATATGGTTCCCACCAAATCTGTGCCAACCACTCCATATGAGATATGGAAAGGAAAGAGACCATATCTTAATTATGTTAGGATATGGGGTTGTCCGGCATATGTTAAAACACAAAATCCGGACAAGTTCGGGGCAAGGTCTATTCTGTGTAAGTTTATTGGATATCCCAAACATTCGCACGGGTATACCTTCTACCACACCGAGGAACAAAAGGTGTTTGTTTCTCGGCACGCCACCTTTTTAGAAAAGGAATTTCTTGCAAAAGAGATTAGTGGCTCTGAGGTAGAACCGGAAGAAGTTCCAGCAGAACAAACTACGACAGATGATTTAATGGAACCAGAGGATTCAGTAGTTCCCGACGAACCCCAACCTCTCCGCCAATCTAGCAAGGCTTCTCATCCACCTGAGAAATACTACGATTTTCTCATTTATGGTAGGAGTGAGGATTGCATCATGGAAGATGATGACCCGACTAGTTTCTAGCAGGCCATCACGAGTGGTGACTCTGTGAAATGGCTGGATGCAATGCGATCTGAGATGGAATCCATATACACCAACAAAGTATAGACTTTGGAAGTTGCTCCTGAAGGGGTAAAACTCATTGGGAACAAATGGATCTTTAAAAAGAAAATTGGTGTAGACGGACAAGTTGAGACTTTCAAAGCTAGACTTGTTGCAAAGGGTTTTCGTCAACGACCAGGTGTGGATTATGACGAAACCTTTTATCCAGTGGCTATGCTTAAGTCCATCCGGATCTTACTTGCCATTGCTGCATGCCATGACTATGAAATCTAGCAGATGGATGTTAAGACCGCCTTTCTAAACGGTGATTTAGAAGAGTGCGTGTACATGACTCAGCCAGAGGGCTTCGTAGATAGTGGGAGCAACGGAAAGGTGTGTAAGCGGCTTAAATCCATCTATAGGTTAAAGCAAACATCGCAGAGTTGGAACATCTGCTTTGATGTTATAGTCAAAGAGTTTGACTTCATCAAAAACGTAGATGAACCTTGTATATATAAGAAGGTTGCAGAGAGTAAGGTTGTCTTCCTCGTACCGTACGTCGATGACATACTCTTGATAGGAAATGATGTTCCTATGCTGCAATCGGTCAAGCTCTTCTTTTCACAAAGATTCTCAATGAAAGATCTAGGTGATGCCTCCTGCATACTGGGAATTATGATCTATAGAGATAGATCTAAAAGGATACTGGGATTGTCCCAATCCAGGTACATTGACACCATACTAAAGAGGTTTAGTATGGAAGAATCCAAGCGTGGTAACCAACCCACGATCTCTGGACTCACTCTCTCCAAAGAGATGTCTCCCAAGACTGATTTGGAGAGAGCTCGCATGCAAGGGATACTCTATGTTTCGGTAGTAGGCTCTATCATGTATGCGATGATATGTACCAGACCCGATGTAGCATACTCACTAAGTGTAGTGAGTCGGTATCAAGCAGATCCTAGAGAGAGTCACTGGATAGCTGTGAAGAACATTCTCAAGTACTTACGAAGGACTAAAGAGATGTTCTTGGTGTATGGTAACGGAGAACTCCAGGTGGAGTCCTTTACCGATTCCAGCTTCCAGAGTGATAAGGACGACTCTAAGTCGCACTCGGGATTTGTCTTTACCCTCAATAGAGGGAAAGTGTGTTGGAAGAGTTCCAAACAGGATACCGTTGCAGACTCGACGATGGTGTAACATTTCAAAAAATAAAATATTATTTTTGGGAATTTTTATAATTTAATATTAATTTTTAATGAATATTTTAATATTTCGGTATAATTAAATACCGATAAATGGGGAAAATTTTGGAAAAATTTTGGAAATTCTAAAATAGGGTATTTTGTGGAAATATACCATTTTTAAGTTTTTATGGTTAAGTATATGCTATTTTAGTGTTAATCGCGATTAAAAATCGCTAATTGGATTTTTGTCTTTTTGTGCAAAAATGTGCACATATCTTTTTCCACACTTGTCACACTTGTTTCATGTTTGGATTCATGGTAGCCTAGGGTTAAACCATGTTTAAATGGGCATGGTGGTCTAACCCATTTGGTTAAGTTCTTTGGGGTTAATTAAGGGTTTCTAGTTTTGTTTAATGGTGATTAGGATGGGGGTTGACTTGTGTTAAGGAGATAGAGAGGTTATGGTGGCTTAAGCAAGCAAGCATTTGTTAAGAGAGAGAGAGAGAGAGGTGGCTATAGAGTGTGCCATGATCCATCTCATTTCATAATCCTTTGTGTTCTTTCATACTCCCTCTCATTGATCACATCTTTCCTTCACATCTCCCACTCTCACACCCCTCAACCAAACAATCACAACATCACCACCACCACTACAACATTAGTAGCTGCTGCAACAACAGCCCCAACAACTACAACAACACCAGCCATAACAAAAGCAACAGCAACAAAACTGCTGTCAAAAACAGCTTCAGCAACAGCTGCAACAATAACCTCAGCAGCAACAGAAGCAGCTCAGCAGCAGCAACAGCCCTTTCTCCTTCTTCTTCTCCTCTTCTCCTACATCCTAAGATCTCTTGAGGTATAATCTTGCAACCTAACTTCTATCTTGATAAGTTATGGTCATTTGGCTGAAATTTCGTGTTATTATGTGAATTAGTGTTAGTTTTAGGTCAAGTTGAGTGAGATTTGGCCAAGTGATGGTTTGGAATGTTATTATAGTCTTATTAGGAGTGTTTGAGACCAGTTAACCCTAGATCTACCCCAGATTCCAGTAAAATACCTGAAGGTTTAGAATCGGTGTAATTTAGCGTTTTTGCCGACTTTTTGACCTTTCTAGGATCTGCTTTCACCCCGGGACCCCTAAAACAAAATTGACTTGGCAGTATGCTATGCAGACACCCTAGAACCACCACACAAAGACCCAGCCCCCAACTCCTATTCCAGGCCACAGATAAATTCCCCCTGGCCCAATTTGTGGCCAAAGCAGGGGAAACCCCCTCGTTTTTGGTGCATGGCCCTATTTCATGTAAACTTGACCCTTCGTATGTGCAGTTTTGTCTGATTCCAGTTAGGGTAAAATCTGGGTTGATTTTCTTGAGTTAGCGCATGATTTACGACTTGTTTTAGCATGGTTTTTGGTATTTGGTGATTCGTTTCTGTCGGGTGGCGTTTGAACGCCAACGGCAGAGGGGTTTTGGCTGTGTTTGCACGCGAGGCTATAGGTTTTTACCTTTGGGCGTAGCGTGTGTAAGTCCATGCCACACACCCCACGAACTTGCGGGAAGGCGGAATATATGAAAAACGATTATCAAAGCTTCGTAACACGGACTCGAGCGCATGAATCGTGTCTAAACCGTTACTAGCAAAGTACGAGAGGTTTAACTACTCGGATTCGAAGTTATACCTCACGTTACTTGTCCTTCGGGTCTTCATCACTGTCCTCCACTCCTCGTAGGCTCCTTAGAACATCGGCGCCTCAACGGCCTCCTCGAGTCAAAGACGATCCACCCGAGAGCTCCTACGCCAAGCTTGATCACTAACTTGAGATAACTAGGTTGCTCAAAGTGCTAATCTAAGCTACCTAGGGGATATAGAATGAGGTTATGGATGTATTAGTCTATCTAATCCTTGATCTCAACACATGAGAGGGGGAGGATTAGGGTTTCAAGAGAGAGCTTGAGGAGAGAGAAGGTGAGCATAAGTTATGAATGAAAAAGCTTCTCACTTCTAATATATTATGAAGCATAAGAAAATCAAAAAGAATAAATCAAAATGCATTATGATCATGCTTCATTAAATATATGCAATGAATCATCAAGTGAGTCATTAAGCAATAAATGCTTCATTAACTCACTTGAATGATTCATCTAAGTGAGTCACAAATTCATTAAATGCTAATGCCACCTTACCCTCCATGTCATCATCCATCTAGAAGCTTCCCGACAAATTACGAGAACGCCCCTCCTATCCGTGAAAACACGGAAAAACTTTAGACTATACAAATCCAATAACCCGATACTAGAATCTGGCTTAAACCCAAACCGGCTAGCAAAAACTGTCCGAAAGTCGTACGTGCGTAAACACACGTACACGTCCGAACCCTTGTCGTAAAACCATACGACCTCTATATCGTTTCGCCTGGAGCAGGGAAACTCTCTATGTGGGACTCTAAAGACTCGACACTACGCTGGCAGTGGGTTTAACCACAGACCGCAGGCGGCATTAGCTGTACGTAACGGTCCCCAGGTAGATGTCGATAAGAAGGCCGATGGGGAAACCCATCCGAACTCCTACTGAGCCTGATGTGACAATCTCCGTACAGTCCGGTCTGTTCGTCTAAGACTATCGCATATCGAGCCTAGGGGCGGCAAGCGTCAGTCCCCTAATAGCGGTATAAGTCGTGTCGGAGCGTAGCCCATTACACCCTGAGAAACTACTGGAACCTACTAGTAAATCTCGCTTGCCCTGGCCAGGGACTTTGTGTAATGGCTCTCTGACACAGCACGATATCAACTCCCAATACCGGGAGAGACGAATCCTGTCTAATCGCCACTGCCTCCAAGTGCTCGGGACTGCACCCAACTGCTACCTGTTTGCACGACTCCTTTGAGCCGTGGTAGGGTAGCAATCTAAGAACAGTAGGACACACTCGAGGCAAAGTAGTATTGTCAAGTCTGCGGACTATGCTGTACTCATGTCACCTGGGAACTGTTAACTGACGACGGGTATAATACCAACCAATAGTTCCCTTGCGAGTCCTATCCGGTGTACCCGTAATCTAACAAGAACCTGTATACTATCTCCAGTACGACGTACTGATGGCTGTGGGACAGACCATCTCCCCAAAATGGGATGAGAAGCGCACACACTAGTCTACTCCAGAATATCGATGCCCTATCTCGATAATCCTACGACTAGGGAAAAGTATAGGATGTTGCTTATAGACTACCTAGCCCCCACTAGTGTGACTGCCATCACAACGCTGGTAATCAAGCAAAGATCCTATGGGCTCTACTAATATGTATAAGTGATACGTTACAAGAAACATATGCACATATTAAAGTAGACACAAACCAAGTAGCATACTACCATTTTTAGCAAGACTGTATATATAACTGTGAATATCCCAAGCTTCAATTAAGTAATATACAACCTAGCATGATACAATAATGGCCCCTAGGGCATATACACTAACAATCTCCCACATGCACTAGGGCCATGAGCTGGCATATCGTAGACCTATCATCTCAAATAGCCTCTCGAACTGCGTCTGAGGAATGGCCTTTGTGAATGGGTCAGCAATGTTATTCTCCGTCTCTACTCTTTTCACCTCGATCTCCCGGCGATCAACGATCTCCCTGATCAGGTGGTACCTCCTTAAGATGTGTCTGGACTTCTGATGGGACCTGGGTTCCTTCGCTAAAGCTATAGCTCCGTTGTTGTCCCAATACAGAGGTATTGGACCAACACTGGTAGGAACCACCTGAAGTTCTGTGAGGAACTTCTTCATCCAGACAGCTTCTTTTGCGGCATCGCAAGCAGCTATGTACTCCGCTTCCATTGTTGAGTCAGCAACGGTTTCCTGCTTGGAACTCTTCCAACAGACCGCCCCTCCATTGAGGGTAAAGACATAACCCGACATGGATTTGGAATCATCCTTGTCACTCTGGAAGCCGGAGTCGGCAAAGGCCTCCATCTGGAGGTCTTTTCCGCCATACACCAAGAACATCTCCTCGGTCCTCCTCAGGTACTTTAGAATATTCTTTACTACTATCCAGTGCTTCTCCCCTGGGTTTGCCAGATACCGGCTTACAACGCTTAATGCGTATGCTACATCTGGTCTGGTACATAACATCGCATACATTATAGAGCCTACCGCTGAAGCGGAGGGTATAATCGACATGCGATCCCTTTCCAAATCAGTCTTGGGAGACATCTCTTTAGAGAGGGTGATTCCGTGACAAGCCGGTAGGTTACCGCGCTTAGAATCATCCATACTGAATCTTTTCACTATGGTGTCTATGTACCTGGACTGCGAAAGTCCCAACATCCTTTTTGATCTATCACGATAGATCCGGATCCCCAGAATGTAGGTGGCATCACCCAGGTCTTTCATGGAGAATTTCTGTGATAAGAATCTTTTGACTATAACATAGGAATATCATTTCCTATTAGGAGAATGTCATCCACGTACAAGACGAGGAATACTACATCTCTCCCTACAATCTTACTGTATATGCAAGGTTCATCTGGATTTTTGATAAAGTCGAATTCTTTGACAGCATCATCAAAACAGATGTTCCAACTCCGTGATGCCTGCTTTAGTCCATAAATGGACTTAAGCAACTTGCATACTTTACCGCTGCTCCCACTCTGAATGAATCCCTTTGGCTGATCCATATAGACGCACTCTTCCAAATTACCATTTAGAAAGGCCGTCTTTACGTTCATCTGCCAGATCTCATAATCATGGAAGGCAGCAATAGCAAGAAGGACCCGAATGGATTTGAGCATACCCACTGGAGAAAAGGTTTCGTCATAGTCCAAACCAGGTCTTTGACGGAAACCCTTTGCAACAAGTCTAGCCTTATAGGTTTCAACCTGTCTATCTACACCAATCTTCTTTTTGAAGATCTATTTGCATCTTACGGGTTTTACCCCATCTTGAGCAATGTCCAAAGTCCATACTTTGTTAGTGTACATGGACTCCATTTCGGTCCGTATTGCATCTAGCCATTTTACCGAGTCGCCGCTCTGAATGGCTTGCTAGAAGCTAGTAGGCTCATCATAGTCAATAGTGCAATCCTCTCTATCCCCGTCTATGAGAAAACCGTAGTATCTCTCGGGCGGATGAGACTGCCTACTATTCCTGCGGAGTGGCGCTGGGATGTCCGGTTCTCCTGAACCTTCTTGTTCTACCAAGGTTTCAGTAATAGCTTGTGGTTCTAGAATTTCTTCCAGTTCTATTGCGCTCCCACTCTTCTGATTTTCCAAAAATTCAGTTTCCAAGAAGCGGGCATGTTGAGAAACTAAGACCTTTTGTTCCTCTGCGTAATAGAAATAATATCCCATAGTGTTCTTTGGATATCCCACAAACTTACACTGTACTGAGCATGCCTCGAGTTTGCCGTATGCTGCTTCTTTACAAAAGCTGGACATCCCCATGTCTTAAGATACTTAAGACATGGTTTCTTCCCACTCCACATCTGATATGGTGTGGTAGGCACAGTCTTGGTTGGAACTCGGTTCAAAAGATATGCAGCTGATTCTAGTGCATATCCCCAGAATGATCGCGGTAACTCAGCGTTACTCATCATGGAACATACCATATTCAATAGGGTTCGGTTCCGTCTCTCCGATACACCGTTATGTTGTGGTGTGTATGGAGGAGTAAGCTGAGAGAGAATTCCATTCTCTTTTAAGTAACCTAGGAACTCGGCACTTAAGTATTCACCACCTCGATCAGATCTCAGTGTCTTGATACTTTTTCCTGTTTGATTTTCTACTTCATTCTTGTATTCCTGGAATTTTTCAAAGGCTTCAGATTTATGTTTCATCAAGAAGACATATCCGTACCTTGAAAAGTCATCCGTAAAAGTAATGAAGTATGAACAACCGCTTCGCTCATGTGTAGATATTGGACCGCATACATCACTGTGTACGATCCCTAAGAGCTCGCTCGCTCTTACTCCGTGTCCAGTAAACGGAGTTTTTGTCATCTTTCCTATGAGAAAAGATTCACAAGTAGCATAAGATTGATATTCGAACGGATTCAAATATCCTTCTCTATGTAACTTAGTCAACCTTCTCTTATTGATGTGACCCAGTCTACAATGCTATAAGAAAGCCTGATTTAATTCCGGAGACTTTCTTTTAAGTGTGTTCTGGAAATTGAAAACCTGAGCCTGACTCAATACGTATATGCCGTTATCTAATGTACAGGACCCAATCAAAACTTGATTTAGGTGGATGTGAACTACATCGCCTACGAATGTAAAATCATATCCCTCTCTCGAAAGTGAGGATACTGATATGATGTTACAAGTCATACTAGGTATATGCAGACAGTTACGTAGAATCAATATCTGCCCACTTGTCAAACCTAGGCGATATTCTCCCATGAATTCAGCGTCCACGCTCATTCCGTTTGCAACTCTGAGAGACAAATCACCTACCTTTATAACTCTACGGTTTCTCAAAACATGTAATGAATTACAGATATGAGATCCTGCTCCGGTATCTAGTACCCAGGAAGTAGAGTTAATTGACAATTAGTTCTCAATTACAAATACACTTGAAGCCGAAGCGACAACATGCTTCGAATCCTGGCTACTGGCTTTGCTAGCCCTGCAATCCTTCTGCCAATGTTCATTCCTGTAACAATCGGAATGTCCCTCTTTTACTATATCCAGTCCCGAAACTTTTGCCTTTCTCTTTCCTTCATATCCCTGGTTTCCTTCAGGGTAGAAGGCAGAGACTGAAGAACCAAGTCAGTATCTGACCTGTTTCCCAACGTGGTCTGCAGGTCCTTTAGATCATTAATATAGCTATTCATTGTAATGACGTTTTCCCCTACAGATGACCCGATGGCCAACCTTGCTTGAATTAATTCGGTCGAGGTCTCATATCTTGCGATATGAGATTGCTCTCCATATAAATATTTGTTATAGAGAAAGATGGAAACTGAGTCCATCTTCTCGTGCTGCTTCTGGTATACACCATCAACTGAAGCTAACACGAGGCACTTGGCTTTCACTATATCTTTTTCCCTTGTCTGGCGGATATCTATATCCGTGACGGTGGAAACTGGACCTGGGACGGCGTGATCTTGAGTAGTAATAGGGTGGTCCAGCTTGTCATAGGCAATGGGCATTTGGACAGACCTTTGCTAATCATATAAGTCAGATTCAGTCAATTTGTTATCTAGATGTAACCTAGTCGTGGTCACAAGGTTGCTACAATTAAGAGAGAGAGAAGAAAACACTTTTAGCATGATGCTCTTGCAAGTTTAGAGTGGTTTTTAATTTATCTAAACAAGATGGCTCCCACTGTTTCTCGAATCCTTCCTCAAACCATAAAAGAAGAATTAGCCAGGACTATTCTCACCGTACAATACTTGCTTAACCGTTCAGCCAGGTCAGTGTCGATACTTCGAGGGAGGTTTTCCAACGCTTTCGCGAAGTTCCTTAATTAAATAACCTCTTTTCTCTGGGGGCGTAGCCCCGCTGACACCTTTCTCGACACCTACTTAGTTTATAGCATTGATCGTTAAGTGACGAATCTCCTGATAAGTAATATATACTCACAGTAGGATCGGGATCCAAATATCATCATATGATAATGTTGAAGGAATCCTACCAATATTCATCAAACTCCAAATGGTATGCAACTCTCTGCAAATTTCAGTTTCTTTAGAAATTCCCGATATAAATTTTTGCCCCATGCTCTTATGACCTTGACTTTAGTCAACAAATCATAAGTCCCATGTCAAGTTCTACCCGTCATTATCCAGGTTAATTTGAACCCACCCGTACATACCCTTGATTTTAGTCAACAAGATAATACGACTGTCCCAAACCAACCCATCAATCTATGCTGCATATGAATATCCAACAGCTACCAAACACTGTGCCTTGACTTTAGTCAACAAGCACAGCTTGAATACTATTGACTATCTATATGAAATGACAGAGGGCTACGAATGGTTTTGGCAAAACCGTGAATGTAGTGAACTTGATATAATCGAAGGAACCTGATACTTTTTAAAAGGAGTGGTTAAAGCTCTGCAATTAAAAATTCTGATCTTTTAAAATAACCGAGTGGATTCTTTTAAATTTGTTCCAACGATTGAACTTTGGTTTATTTTCTTTGCATTATAATAATGCGTCCCATCATTTATCCTATCATTGCAGAAAACAACGAAAATACCACGTCCTCTTATGCCATCCGCATTCGCCACGGGGTCCCGTCATCACCCGTTAGGTTACTTAACTAACGACAGAGCGGGGGCTGGGCTAGCGCGGGTGTAAAACATAAGTGACGTCTAATAGCTATCATATATAGATATTGTACATTCGTCAGACGCAATAATAGGCATTCCAGATCACAGATGAACTTTATTGGATATATTAGCAATCCGCATTTGCTTTGAGCCTGCAATTAAAGATGGATTACACAGTTGTGATGAATAGCCATAACCCCACCCTAGACCCCTACGGGTACGGCAAACTACCCGCCAAGTACCCGAAGTGAAGCGGTCACCCTCAACGACGTGAGTAGGCCACTAAACACTTCAACGTACCCGGTAGTTTGTGTACCCCACCTTGGGTCTATCCTAGGAGCAAAAACAGTAAAAAGAAATAATACAACGGTGGCTACAACCGCAACCTGGATGTGCCCCGCAAAAGAATATTACATCATATTACATTTATATCGAATGAATGAATATTAAACCCATCTCAAACCCCGGCTAATCATCACAACACTCCAATCAAGTCCATATACACAAACAGTAAACATTACATAAATGTGCAACCCCCTGCCAACCGACATACTAGCAGTTAGGGGAGGTTTACGAACACATTAAACATTACAGATAAAAACCCAATTAGCAAATAACTTAGAACATCGATCAACAACCTTTTTCTGTGTCTACCCCAAAAGCAAACCAGCACTGAAGTAACCTGGGCAGAAACAGAACATAGAGGAGAACAGAAAACCAAAATATATGAATTGTAGAGCAAATCGGAGTTAACTCGGGGTTGACTCCGCCGCGGATCCGCGGCCAAAAGCACACTCTTTCCGCGGATCCGCGGCCATCTAGCAGAGTTAGAACTCCGTATTTTCCCAGAATTCTTATATTTACCTGCTGTGAATTTTAAGGCATATCAAATATTTTTTTAGACATGTTTAAAATTAACAGAACTGTTAGGGTATCCGGGGTTTCGTTTTCGCGTTTTCTGACGATCGAAGTTCTAATCAGTTGCTAACAAGCTAGTAATAGTTTAGTTGGCTCTGATACCACTGTAAGTCCATGTCACGCACCCCACGAACTTCCGGGGAGGCGGAACATATGAAAAACGATTATCAAAGCTTCGTAACACGGACTCGAGCGCATGAATCGTGTCTAAACCGTTACTAGCAAAGTACGAGAGCTTTAACTACTCGGATTCGAAGTTATACCTCACGTTACTTGTCCTTCGGGTCTTCATCGCTGTCCACCACTCCATGTAGGCTCCTTGGAATATCGACACCTCAACGGCCTCCTCGAGTCAAAGACGATCTACCCGAGAGCTCCTACGCCAAGCTTGATCTCTAACTTGAGATAACTAGGTTGCTCAAAGTGCTAATCTAAGCTACCTAGGGAATATAGAGTGAGGTTATAGATGTATTAGTCTATCTAATCCTTGATCTCAACACATGAGAGGGGAGGATTAGGGTTTCAAGAGAGAACTTGAGGAGAGAGAAGGTGAGCATAAGTTATGAATGAAAAAGCTTCTCACTTCTAATATATTATGAAGCATAAGAAAATCAAAAAGAATAAATCAAAATGCATTATCATCATGCTTCATTAAATATATGCAATGAATCATCAAGTGAGTCATTAAGCAATAAATGCTTCATTAACTCACTTGAATGATTCATCTAAGTGAGTCACAAATTCATTAAATGCTAATGCCACCTTACCCTCCATGTCATCATCCATCTAGAAGCTTCCCGACAAATTACGAGAACGCCCCTCCTATCCATGAAAACACAGAAAAACTTTAGACTATACAAATCCAATAACCCGATACTAGAATCTGGCTTAAACCAAAGCCGGCTAGAAAAAACTGTCCTAACGTCATACGTGCGTAAACACACGTACGCGTCCGAACCCTTGTCGTAAAACCATACGACCTCTATATCGTTTCGCCTGGAGCAGGGAAACTCTCAGTGTGGGACTCTAAAGACTCGACACTACGCTGGCAGTGGGTTTAACCACAGACAGCAAGCGGCACTAGCTGTACGTAACGGTCCCCAGGTAGATGTCGATAAGATGGCCGATGAGGAAACCCATCCGAACTCCTACTGAGCCTGATGTGACAATCTCCGTACAGTCCGATCTATTCGTCTAAGACTATCGCATATCGAGCCTAGGGGCGGCAAGCGTCAGTCCTCTAATAGCGGTATAAGTCATATCGGAGCGTGGCCCATTACACCCTGAGAAAATACTGGAACCTACCAGTAAATCTCGCTTGCCCTGGCCAGGGACTTTGTGTAATGGCTCACTGACACAACGCGATATCAACTCCCAATACCGGGAGAGACGAATCCTGTCTAATCGCCACTGCCTCCAAGTGCTCGGGACTACACCCAACTGCTACCTGTTTGCACGACTCCTTTGAGCCGTGGTAGGGTAGCAATCTAAGAACTGTGGGACACACTCGAGGCGATGTAGCAGTGTCAAGTCTGCGGACTATGTTGTACTCATGTCACCTGGGAACTGTTAACTGACGACGGGTATAATACCAACCAACAGTTCCCTTACGAGTCATGTCCGGTGTACCCGTAACCTAACGAGCACCTGTATACTATCTCCAGTACGACGTACTGATGACTGTGGGACAGAACATCTCCCCAACTGGGATGAGAAGCGCACACACTAGTCTACTCCAGAATATCGATGCCCCGTCTCGATAATCCTACGACTAAGGAAAAGTATAGGATGTTGCTTATAGACTACGCAGCCCCCACTAGTGTGAGTGCCATCCCAACGCTGGTAATCAAGCAAAGATTCTATGGGCTCTACTAATATGTATAAGTGATACGTTACAAGAAACATATGTACATATTAAAGTAGACACAAACCAAGTAGCATACTACCATTTTTAGCAAGACTGTATATATAACTGTGAATATCCCAAGATTCCATTAAGTAATATACAACCTACTATGATACAATAATGGCCCCTAGGGAATATACACTAACAGCGTGTACCGTTTTGGTTTACGACATTGTTTTCATGTGCTTTAGCGTTATGATATCTTTGTAGGTACCCCATGTGACGTCGAGGCGTTGGAGATGCAAATGGCGATGTCGGCATCGGCACGCATAAAGCAAGGTGGGTAGATTTATATCTATGGGGAGAAGTCGGGTGGATGGCGTATAGCACCCCCGCAGTTCGTGGTGATGTATACGGATGCATATACACACCAACAACTATTATATGTTGTTTGGGATTTATGATAATGTTTAAGATGGATTTTGGTGTGTTGGATTGGTGAAAGGTTACGAAACCCTAGAGTAGTGGGTGCACTACACATACACACACACATACATACTTGCATACATCCTTATTTCATATGTGCATATATGGGATTCTATATAGTTATGTGTTCACATAGGTATGGGACCACGTGTTCACATACGGATTTGAGGATGATACTTGGGATTGAGATGAGTCGATGATATTTGATCTGAGATTATGATATCGGTGATAGGGCAGGATTCGTACTTGAGATACGTCCTGATATGATAGCGGGTCTTGGATGATGATGCCATGTGCATAGTGATATATATATATATAAAATGATCGACATGTGATTATGTTACGAGATATGATATGATATGATATGACAAGATATTTATGAAAGGCCACATTGGGCGATGAATACTCCTTGTGATGATATGTGCTGATGATATCGATTTATACGAGACTGTCGATCAGTAGTCAGATCATGATTATAGCGATGATATTAGCATTGTACTAGACGTAGGTCAGTACCCGGATTATGATCTTTGATAAAGAGGATACCAAATGAATGATATGACGAATGTGAAATTGACCCGTACCCAGATTTGGGGATGCTGTACGACGGATTCACGTACGAGCTATATATTGATGTTTGATCCACACTCTTGACTTGGGAATAACTGATTATAGAAATATGGTATCGGATGTGTTATTATCGAGGCGGGATCACCGACGGATTCACGTATTTATATGTATCGACTCAGAGGTTAGGCGGTTTCCCTTACCTTCAGTTAACCTATTAGCTCAGCCCTATAGTTGGTGTAGCTGTTTGACTCTTATGACATTAGATGCAGTTTAGCTGCCATTGTGTTTAGCATTCAGCTCCCGCATATTATTGTTGTTGCTCCGCATCGCATACTTATTGTGATTCATATTCCATTATTGATATCATGCTGTTAGGACACCAGCACCATTACCGATGATGCGTATGTACCACGTACACTTATTTGCCGGCTCACACACATCTTCATCGGTAATTGCCATGTTACGTACACTTAGAGAATATTATTGCTTGATTTAGCTTGTTAGCTAGTAGTTTGACATGATATTAGTGTACTTGCCTTAAATGCCAGCTTAGATATTGTAGTTATTACTGTAAGTGCACGGCGGCGCCCCGGCCGTCAATCCGACGGCCAATTGCGGAAGCGGTGATAAACTTAAATTTTGCGGACTTAGCAAACCGGCACCACCGCGCACTAAACACCCGGATCGTAACCATTAACAAGTCCAAGCTAACTAGAAGATGGGTTAGAGATATACCGACGATCCAAGTCCTCCGGTCTTCTCGTCGTGGTCCCGATCTCCTGCGGAAAAGTCCCGTCTCCTCCTCGTCGCCGGAAGTGCACCACATCGCCTACTTTGTTTACGGGCTCCCACCTCAATGCCGAGGCAACTCGGGGACGAAGCCGGCTACTCGACGTACCCAAGATTTGCTGTAGAATATAATGTGGATTGCATGTCTCATTTTGGGATTATGGAGTTGCCTTTTTGTGGAGGAAGAAGAACTTGGAGAGAGGTGGGAAAAATGTGGCATACAAAAGAATGAGAATCACCCTTTTTCCCCACCAAAAGAAATGAATCCCCTTCCCCATAGGAATGGCCGGCCCCCCCATCATGTGTGATTGGAGAGAGAGAGAACAAGGTCAAGGGGGTGGGTGGAATGCAATGATGCAAGCAAGTGATGATGAAAGAATCCAATGATCACAACCATAACCCACACTCCAAAACAAGTAATCAACAACCATGATTAGCCAAAGTCAAGCCATCATGAAAAAACAAAGTCAAGAAGTCAAGGTAAGGTGCTCCATCATGATACAAGGAAAAATGCAAAGACCCCCCTCCATAATTGCCTATTTGCAACAATGCAAATAAGCCCTCCTCCACCAATCTTCGGCCAATGAACGGAACAATGGAAATTGGCCGAAACGGAAAGCAAACTGGCAACTCCAGAAAACTGGTCCCGTAATAAATTACAGGAAAACCCCGATACTGTGCATACACACCCGCATTTGTATTCCGACCGGAATACAAATGCAATGAGACAAAATCTACACTGTACTATACTAGGATCCGGCTTATACCAAAACCGGCTAGTAATATCTGTTCGATCCTGATCCGTGCAATACCGCACGTATCTGATCGAACCCTGCCATATAACCATACGGCCTATAGTACAAACTGTCCGATCCTGATCCGTGCAATACCGCACGTATCTGATCGGACCTTGCCATATCTCCATACGGCCTCTACAACCTTTCGCCCGAAAGCTGAGTAACTGAATGTGGGGGACTCTAAAGACTCGTCAACACCTTGGTTGTGGATTTAACCACTAGCACGTCAGAGGTATAAGCCAATACGTAACGGGCTACCAGGTATTGACTAAAAAGGACGTCGATGAGCGAACTCATCCTGACACCCTACTGAGCCTGTCAGTGACAATATCCGTGCAGTCCGGTCCGTTCGTCTATGAGTATCGCATGGCGGGCCTAGGGGGTTGGTAAAAGTCAGACCCCCAAAAGCGGTACAAGTCGTGTCGGAGTGTAGCCCAGAACACCCTGAGATACTACTGGAATACCTACCAGTAAATCTCCTTGCCTTGGCCAAGGACTTTGTGTAATGGCTCTCCTAGACACAGCACGACCTCACCCCCAATACCGGGAGAGACGAACCCCTGAGGATACGCTCACTGCCTCCATGTGGCTCGGGACTGTACCCAACTAAAACCTGTTTGCACGACTCCTTTGAGCCGTGGTAGGGTAGTAATCAAAGTACAGTGGGAACTCACACGAGACAAATGACGATCCCCAGGTCGATGAACTAACCTGCACACATGTCACCAGGGAACTGCCATCTGACGTCTGGTATATGACCAACTAGCAGGTTCCCGGCGAGTCCTGTCCGGTGTACTCATAACCCAATGAGCACCTGTATACATCTTAGGTGATCCAGCTGACACCAGTGGCTTGTGAGACCGGCCACCGCCCCTCGTCGGGGTCTCGACTGTATACACTAGTCTACTAAGGAGAATCGATGCCCTGTCTCGAAACTCTCACGACTAGGGACCTTTTAAGGATATGCTTATAGACCCCCAGCTCCCACTTATATGATCGCCCTCATACTGCTGGTGGTCAAGCAAGAATCCTAGGGGCTCTATCAACGTGTAATAGCGACGTGTTTGGTCACTTAAAACAGTACACGATGATAAAGGTAAACCAGATAGCATACTATCATCTCGAGTAAGACTGTCCTACCGGGATAGGTCCTCCCTCAATCATTACAATCACGTACCTGTGACCTAATAATTGACTCTGAGGGCACTATCTCCAACAATCTCCCACTTGCACTCAAGGCTAATTATTGCGATGTCGCATACTCACAGCCCGTGTGATACCGAACATCCAACTCCTCTACTAGTCAGTCTCACAAAGCTCGTTTGCGGAACTATTGCGTTCGAGGAATAGCCTCAGTGAGTGGATCCGCTTAGTTGTTTCTTTCTATGTCTCTCTATATCTCAAGTTCGCGGAGAAACCCATCTCCCGAAATGAGCAATACCTGTCTTAGAATGTGTCTGGATGTCTGATGGGACATAGCTCATAAATGAACTCCAAATCCAAACTTCTTAGACTGTATCGTCAACTGAACTTAATCAGTATCCTGCGCCATGCCTCCCTCAGTATTGCCTTGGACCAACTGTCCAAAATACTGCCCCTCATCAGAAGGAAAACTATAACTCTGACAACCTCCTTGTCGTCCATGTCATCTTGGAAGCCTGGAATGATAACTGTCTCCTGAATGAGGCTGTCGTTATCATCTCCCTAGAACATCCACTTATGTTCTAAAACTGCTTCCGACTGTTTCTCCAGGATTGGATTAATGTCAACTTATTGCATCTAGTGCAAGAACAACATCTGGTGCGGTACTTGACATCTCATGATTGACTCAATTGCCTGAGCAAGTGATCTGCCAATCATGCACATCCCTCTCCCCTTTAGTCTGTAAGACACCTTTGGAGAGGGTGACTCCATTACCTGCAGGTACACTACCGTGCCAGGAGTCGTCCATCCTAAATACTCTTAGAATGCTGTCAAGTACCCTGATTGGGAAACCACCCAAATCTAGATCTAAGACTATAGATCTAGTAACCAGTATGTCTGATATAAAATCCATTTCCTTTGTGGAGAAACAACTGTGTGACGACCAAAGTATAACCGATCGTAGTGTAGGAGTTTCTTTTCCTACTCTGTGTATATCATCCAAATACCAGGATATCACACCCTACTACCTTCTCAACAGATCCATCCCCTATTCTGATGAAGTCAAACCCATGACTGTCACGTCAGAAACAGATGATCTATCTCCGCTACATCTGCTCTAGTCTATAAATAGACATAAGCAACCTGTCCACCAATGCTTCCGCTGCTCCCACTGACTACGACAACCCTCTGGCAGAGTCATATAGACGTACACTTCTAAAACTGGTTTAGAACGACGCTATACTCATCCTCCCGCCGGGTCTCGTAACCTGGAACAACAGCAATGGCAATTGTGGGTAAACAAGAACTTCCCTGTCACCGTCCTTGAGGCTACCGTAGTGCCTCTCGGGTGCCTGAAGTTACCCACCTTATCTGCGGAGTGGCCAATGGAATGTCAATCCACATTGAATATTTAGGTTCCTTATCAAATCTTCAGTAATCGTTTGTGGTTCTGGAATCACTTCCAGTTCTACCATACTCCCACTACTGTTTTCTGAAAAAATCCATTTTTAATAAAACTGTGGCGAGTCTAGAACAATATCGCTATTGTTCATCCAGATGGTAGAAAATCAACCCTCGTCATAGCCTGGGTCAACCCACAAACAGCCATTACAGAAACGTGCCTTGAGTTGTCCAGTGTCTGGTTTTAATCATAAACCGGACAACTCCCCGTACCTTAACATCGTTAAGATATGAACTGTTCTATATCCAATATAGAAACAGAGGCACTGATTTAATTGAACCAGATTCAAATCATGCAGCTGTCCCCAGCGCATGTCAACTAAATGGAAGGAGGCCGATCAGCGTTATTCAACTTAGGAATACTTCCAATTTTGAGTAACCTGAAAGAGAAGCAAGATCTCTTTATCATTACTATCATCTGAATACCATACACAAGTATCTACATCTTCGATCTCTTTGAAGAATCCCGATACTTGCTATACCTGGTTCTCTACTCTATTCAAATACCTATAACTTCTCAAAATTGGACCCTGTGTTTCCGCGAAACACCTGTCTAAAAACTAGAGAAGTCATAAGTAAACCGAATATAGTACGAGGACCAACCCCTCTGTCCTGATGGACCCTGGACAACATACAATCCTTTGTATAAGTCCCTTGAGTCTGATAACTCATTCACTGTGTGTCGTAGGTTGAAAACTGTACTTATGGTTAAGAAGAATTACACCGCTGTTTAATGCTCCTTACCTAACCATCCACTGATATAGGTAAATGTCGTAGACATAATTTCAAAAAGGTACATCTCACTCTATGAAAATAGACGTACAGATATATCAATTTGAAATTGGTGCATAACTGCGGATATTCAAAACCAAATATTTGCCAACCGGCAAACAGCCCAGGTGATTTCCTCAAATATCACCGATTACAACGAATCCCGATATAATGAGGATAATCACCCAATTCCCAATAACTTACTCCCACTCATCATCTGTAAAACCATACAGATGTGAGAATCGTATCTGGTAAATACATACCCTGGAGTAAGTATCTAATCGGGAAATCAGTTTTCTATTAACAGTACACAGTGAAACTGAAACATTGAAATGTTTCGATGGGGTATCCTGGTATTCTCAGTAATGCCTCTTCCAGATTCACGATTGTAACCGTATAATTCTTTGCCACCTCTCCAAATCCCTTCATATGTCTTTAGTCTTTACCTTCTGTACACCCCTTTAGGCCAAATGGTTTTCTTCATTCTCTACCGTTCGGCACCAGCCTATGGTTTGGAAGAAGACTATCCAATAAGCATATTGGGTGTAATGTCCCAATCCTAGGAACACTCGCAATGCGAGAGAAGGTGAAGATAAAAGACACCTGAATAAATCTTATTCCTATTTCTCCTGAACCAGAATCCATCCCCGAACTGGAACAAGTTCCTTTCGAGTTCGTATATAACCATACGATGGAGTATCCAAATAAACTGTGGATCTTCGTAGTGATACGGAGTGTCCTGGAGAAATACAAAGGTGATGTGGGAGTGGTAACGAAATACCTGGTTTGGTCGTGAATATCTGTTGCAATTTACTTTGCCCTCTTACTAATCCCTTGCTTTGTCTTAACTTAATACCTTCTGCACACCATCGTTATGCTAATTGGTTTTCTTCATTCCCTACCGGTCGGCACCAGCCTAAGGTTTGGAAGAAGACAATCCAATTTGCGTAATAGGTGTACTACCCCTAAACCAAGGAGTACTCGTAACCTGAGAGAGGGTAAAAGGAAAAGACAACTGAATAATCCTATCCGTTTTCTCCAGAACCGGAAACCATCCTCGAATAAATTCTTTCGAGTTCGTATCTAACCATACAATGGTTTTGTCCAATGTAAGTGGACGTTCGTAGTAATACGGGGTGTCCTGGAGAAAAGGGTAAAAGTAGGAGTGGCAATGAGGTTTGCAACTCTGACAATCCAAAAGCCGGTGTTTAAGAAGGTTCGGTCAACTTGGTCACTGAGTCAAAGTCTTAGGGTCGGGTCAAATGGTCGCTGCCAGAGAGAGAGAGAAAAGAAACACTCAGCGTGCACTCTAACCTAGATCAGAATGGTTACCAATTTATCTAATCTGGAATCCTCCCACTGTACCTCAAATTCTCCTCCAAACCTGAAAGAAGAATTAGTCGGGATCACCCGAGGAGTAAACTAACTCATCAGTGGGAATCGGGATCCAACTATCATCGCATGATAACGTGACGGAATCCGCTCACGGTATCACACTCCAGAAGGTATGCGCATATCTGGCAAGTTTCAGTTCTTTTGAAACTCCCGATGTGATTTCTGCCCCATGCTCTTATGACCTTGGCGTGAGGTCAAAATATCATAAGTCACATGTCAAGTTCTGCCCGTCATTATCCAGGTTAATTTGAACCCACCCGTACATACCCTTGACGTAGGCCAAAATAGTAGTACGACTGTCCCAAACCAACGCATCTATCTATGCAACAGATAAATAACCGGCAGCTACCAAACACTATGCCTTGGCGTGAGGTCAAAATACATAGCTTGAATACTACCGAATATTTAACTGAAATGACGGAGGGCTACGAATGGTTTCTGGCGAAAACCTTTAACGTAATGAACTTGATATCGTCGAAGGAACGGATAGCTTTTAAAAATATAGTGACGAAAACCGTTGCTAAAGAGGTCACTCCCTGTGAAGGGATCTCGGCTCTTTCCCCGTAGAATGGGGTGCAGGATATTCCAAATGAATACCACGATGCAAAGCAAAAGTAATCGGCTATAGTGAAGTTAATGCCCTGACGCAAACTTCTGTCCAAGGGGTCACTCCCGGTGAAGGGATCTCGGCCCTTGCCTCGTCGACTGAGGAGCAGGATATTCCAATGAATACCACGATGCAAAACAAAAGTAAACGTCCTTGCAATAACAGCTTTTTGAAAAGTGTTCCAACAACATCAGATTAGGTTTGTTTTAACTTGCATTGATTCGAATCAATGCAGTCCCATCAATTGATCACACCAAAAAGAACGAAAATATACTGATGTACGTATATGCCATCCGCATTCGCCACTGGGTCCCGTCATTACCCGTTAGGTTAGCTAACTAACGACAGAGCGGGGACTGGACTAGCGCGGATGTAAAACATATACAACATCTACTAATATATATACCAATATATAGTATTTCGCTCAAGGCGTGAATAAAATGCAACATCACAGAAATGTACAGCATCACAGAAACAATACAGATATCTGGGATCCCCGGGTTTCACAAAGCCGCTGAAACCCGACGTTCCCCTGGTCGTGTGGATAGCCTGTGCAATGAAATCCTAGACCCCTACGGGCGCGGCAAGTTACCCGCCAAAACCTGAAGCGAGGCAGCCCCCTTCAGCAACGTGAATGGACCACCCAGCACTTCACGGAATCCGGTAACTTGGGCACCCCTCCTGGGTCAACCTGTGCCCCCTACGAGTGTGGCGAATAGCCCGCCAATCCTAGAGTGAAGCCCCCTCCGTCTCAATGCCATGAGATGCGGGCTTGTTGCCCTCCAGAACCCGGCTATCCGTGCACCCCTCCGCGGGGCAATCCTAGTACAGAAAGTAAAATATACATACAACGGGTACATCGACCGCAACCAGGTCGTGCCCCAAAATAATAATACAAACAGGCAGTGACGGCAGTCCACATGTCGGACGCTCGCCCCGCAATATCAAATGTACATAATACAACAGAACTGTACTAGCATTGCATCCAGGCTATCCCCCACGACCGATCCGCAACATCACAGCAAAAACAAAACATCAACGTGAAAGTCACGTTCGCAAATCCGTCTAACCGGGCTATAGCAGTTAGACCGGATTTACCGATCAAGTGACATTCACGGTCGCAGATATAATGTAAATACTGTGAAAAATGTGTTTAAAATATCCGATCGATCAAATATTAACAAGTGGGCCCCAAAACAAAACTGTAGCAGTCACAGAAATCCTGGGCCCAATTTTAATATTCCAAAACCCATATTTTAAGCCCAGAAGGCCTCTGTAAAAAATTGGTGAAGTGATCTCCACAGTGCGCGGCGGAAGGGCGGCGGGAAGGTGGTTTTCGCGGCGGTTCCGCGCTCCCACTGTGGAGTTACTTCGTCGAATTTTTACAGAGCTCTTAGATTTTCCAGTACATCAATATTTTACAACCTGAAAAAATTTTCGACACCAAAAATTTCCAACAGAAAACTGATGCTAACAAAAATGTAGTTTTGGAACATTCGATCGATCGAAACAGAAAAACACGCTACACCAAGCTACACTAAGTTAATGGCGAGGCTCTGATACCACTGTAAGTGCACGGCGGCGCCCCGGCCGTCAATCCGACGGCCAATTGCGGAAGCGGTGATAAACTTAAATTTTGCGGACTTAGCAAACCGGCACCACCGCGCACTAAACACCCGGATCGTAACCATTAACAAGTCCAAGCTAACTAGAAGATGGGTTAGAGATATACCGACGATCCAAGTCCTCCGGTCTTCTCGTCGTGGTCCCGATCTCCTGCGGAAAAGTCCCGTCTCCTCCTCGTCGCCGGAAGTGCACCACATCGCCTACTTTGTTTACGGGCTCCCACCTCAATGCCGAGGCAACTCGGGGACGAAGCCGGCTACTCGACGTACCCAAGATTTGCTGTAGAATATAATGTGGATTGCATGTCTCATTTTGGGATTATGGAGTTTCCTTTTTGTGGAGGAAGAAGAACTTGGAGAGAGGTGGGAAAAATGTGGCATACAAAAGAATGAGAATCACCCTTTTTCCCCACCAAAAGAAATGAATCCCCTTCCCCATAGGAATGGCCGGCCCCCCCCATCATGTGTGATTGGAGAGAGAGAGAACAAGGTCAAGGGGGTGGGTGGAATGCAATGATGCAAGCAAGTGATGATGAAAGAATCCAATGATCACAACCATAACCCACACTCCAAAACAAGTAATCAACAACCATGATTAGCCAAAGTCAAGCCATCATGAAAAAACAAAGTCAAGAAGTCAAGGTAAGGTGCTCCATCATGATACAAGGAAAAATGCAAAGACCCCCCTCCATAATTGCCTATTTGCAACAATGCAAATAAGCCCTCCTCCACCAATCTTCGGCCAATGAACGGAACAATGGAAATTGGCCGAAACGGAAAGCAAACTGGCAACTCCAGAAAACTGGTCCCGTAATAAATTACAGGAAAACCCCGATACTGTGCATACACACCCGCATTTGTATTCCGACCGGAATACAAATGCAATGAGACAAAATCTACACTGTACTATACTAGGATCCGGCTTATACCAAAACCGGCTAGTAATATCTGTTCGATCCTGATCCGTGCAATACCGCACGTATCTGATCGAACCCTGCCATATAACCATACGGCCTATAGTACAAACTGTCCGATCCTGATCCGTGCAATACCGCACGTATCTGATCGGACCTTGCCATATCTCCATACGGCCTCTACAACCTTTCGCCCGAAAGCTGAGTAACTGAATGTGGGGGACTCTAAAGACTCGTCAACACCTTGGTTGTGGATTTAACCACTAGCACGTCAGAGGTATAAGCCAATACGTAACGGGCTACCAGGTATTGACTAAAAAGGACGTCGATGAGCGAACTCATCCTGACACCCTACTGAGCCTGTCAGTGACAATATCCGTGCAGTCCGGTCCGTTCGTCTATGAGTATCGCATGGCGGGCCTAGGGGGTTGGTAAAAGTCAGACCCCCAAAAGCGGTACAAGTCGTGTCGGAGTGTAGCCCAGAACACCCTGAGATACTACTGGAATACCTACCAGTAAATCTCCTTGCCTTGGCCAAGGACTTTGTGTAATGGCTCTCCTAGACACAGCACGACCTCACCCCCAATACCGGGAGAGACGAACCCCTGAGGATACGCTCACTGCCTCCATGTGGCTCGGGACTGTACCCAACTAAAACCTGTTTGCACGACTCCTTTGAGCCGTGGTAGGGTAGTAATCAAAGTACAGTGGGAACTCACACGAGACAAATGACGATCCCTAGGTCGATGAACTAACCTCCACACATGTCACCAGGGAACTGCCATCTGACGTCTGGTATATGACCAACTAGCAGGTTCCCGGCGAGTCCTGTCCGGTGTACTCATAACCCAATGAGCACCTGTATACATCTTAGGTGATCCAGCTGACACCAGTGGCTTGTGAGACCGGCCACCGCCCCTCGCCGGGGTCTCGACTGTATACACTAGTCTACTAAGGAGAATCGATGCCCTGTCTCGAAACTCTCACGACTAGGGACCTTTTAAGGATATGCTTATAGACCCCCAGCTCCCACTTATATGATCGCCCTCATACTGTTGGTGGTCAAGCAAGAATCCTAGGGGCTCTATCAACGTGTAATAGCGACGTGTTTGGTCACTTAAAACAGTACACGATGATAAAGGTAAACCAGATAGCATACTATCATCTCGAGTAAGACTGTCCTACCGGGATAGGTCCTCCCTCAATCATTACAATCACGTACCTGTGACCTAATAATTGACTCTGAGGGCACTATCTCCAACAATTACTTGTCACTGCATGCATACTGTAATTCATTGTTATGCCGTATTCATGGATTCTCATGCCTATATTCATGGTTTTACATGCTATTGATGATTTGGATTCGGATTTCCATGAGATTTTCTGGACTTGGGGGAAAACCGCAAAACTGATATAAACTGCTTTCTCTCTTTTTAAATAAAAGTGCGGTTTTCCCATGATGTATGAGTCGTCCACCATGAGTTTGCTGGTGGATTTCGAGACCCGATTCGAAGAGGCGGATGAACCGTTTCGGGTACATGGTGGGCCCGGTGCGGTACCCCGGGGCAAGAAGATCGCAGGAGATGGCGTTGAGCCTGGCAGGGGAGCACTGCCGACCGGTGATTTTACCCGACGCATCGGATATCCGGAGGATACCGTCGTGTTCTTGAGATGGATGGTAGGGGCCGGTCTGGACTGATGGCGCCCAAAATATTGTGATTGAGACTTTGAGATTTTGAGATATTGAGGTACAGAGATTGCGACAAAGATATATCGAGATATTTGGATACTTGTTTTATGTCGATGCTGGGCATTGTTTATGCTTATTTCACTTATGATACCTCATTTTAAAAATACAAAAATCTCACTAATTTATGAAAGCAGTTTTCTTCAGTACATGCATTCTGTTTCATGCATTCATACATCATCCATATGATACACTGCTATCTGAGGCACTGACACGGGCACATGGGATTACATTTGGGTTAGATTTTTACCGTAGCCATTGTTAGGTTGCTGGTTATATGTTTGAGGATTATATATTATGATCGTATGACCTAGGATTGCGTCATACATGCGATTTTCTGTTCGTAGATGTTTTTCTACTCACGAGATGGCAACTCACCCCCGTTGTGCCCCAGTTTCTTACAGGTTTGCCATACGGATTTCATTACGGCTTTGCGGGCACTGCTTCTTTCAGGTGACTTGCTAGTGGGTGAGTTTATTTGTATCGTACCCATCATTATACATTGTATATTATATTTTAGTTGTACCTAGAAGTTCCATCAACCAAACATGTATTTATTTGAGATAAAGACCAGTGATGTTTATTCTTTCGACCTTAGAGTCGCGCGTTATATTTCTCGGGTTTTCATGCTGATTGAGTTTCCTTTTCTGTTGTGAACCTCGCCTTTAGGCGTTGTATATTATTTTGCTTGTGTGGTTGATTTAAAATGGTTTTTCCTTCACTCTACTACTTTTCTTGGTTTGTATTTCTGGGTTTTCGGCTTACTTAGATTACATACGCCTTGAGACATTCATAGTTTAAGTGTCGGTCATATTCCGTACTTTCGGGACGTGACAGATGGAGGCTGAATACATCGCTGCCAAAGAGGCTATCTGGATAAAGAAGTTCATTACTGAACTTGGTGTGGTTCTGTACATTGAACATCCAATACCTTTGTATTGCGATAACAATGGAGCTGTTGATTTGGCCAAGGAACCTAGGTCCCATCAGAAGTCTAGACATATTCTGAGGCGGTATCACCTGATCAGGGAGACAGTTGATCGCCGGGAGATCGAGGTCAGGAGAGTTGATACGAAGGACAACACTGCGGATCCACTCACGAAGGCTATTCCACAGATACAGTTTGAGAGATTATTCGAGATGCTAGGTATGATATACTACAACAGCTGGCCTTAGGGCAAGTGGGAGATTGTTAGTTATATATATGCCCTAGAGGCCATTGTTGTACATATGATGTATATTATAATGGATGCTTGGATATATATAGAGAGGACTTTCTTGCTCGTCATGATAGTATGCTATTTGGTTTCACTTTATCCTAACATGTTGACTTATATTAGTTTATTGTCTTACTCTCACATGTTGATAAAGCCCTTAGTATATGTACTCGACTACTGGGACTATGATGAGATCACACAAGTGGGGCCAGGGTAGTCAACGAGTACATCCTATAACTATTCCTAGTCGAGGGTATGTCGAGACAGGGCATCGATACACCAGAGTAGACTAGCGTATACGCATCTTGACCCATATGATGGGCGATGGATGATCCCATATCCATCGGTGTTTGACATCAAGGATGGTGTACAGGTGCTCAGTGGAGACTGGGTACACTGGACAGACTCGCTGAGAACTCCCAGATGGTATTATACCTCACATCAGATGGCAGTTCTCCGGTGACACTGGTACAGGTTAGTCTGTAGACCCGAGATCGTCATAGAGTCTTGTATGATTCCCACTGTGCTTTGATTTCCACTTTACCACGTCCAAGAGGGCGTGCAAAACGGTGGCTTTTGGGCACAGTCCCAAATCACATGGAGGCAATGAGCGATAGGAGGGGATTTGTCTCTCCCGGTATAGGGAGTTGTTGTTGTGCTGTGTTCGATTGGCTATAACTGGAAGTCCCTGGCCAGGGCGGATATTGAGTACTACTGGTAAGTGTATCAGTAGTTTCTCGATCTGTTATGAGCCTCACATCGACACGACTTATCGGTTACTGGGGTCTGACGTATACCACCCCTAGACTAGATATGCAACATATCAGACGAAGAGACCGGACTGTACGGGAGTGCTACTGATTGGATTCACAGGAGAATGTACCGGATTGTTTATTGATCTTCTGATCACTCAATACCTGGGTGGCTGTTACGTTTAGCTGACCGCTTGCAGCTTGTGTGTGTTTGATATGATCATCACCTGCTACCGGCATATTGACGATTCTTTAGAGTCCTACACAGAAGTTTCTTGACTCAGGCAAAACGGAGTAGGATCACATAGGTGATATGTTCATGACCGAGGATAATACGATATGAGATACCATATTATATTCTTGCGATATTTTGATATGAGCCGGGTCATCGGATCAAGTGTTGATTCGATGAATAGGTACATGATATATTAGTCGGTTATATGCGATATAGCCGGATTGTCGGATCAAGTGTTGATTCGATAATTTAATGTATAATTATATATAAGATATATTGCATTACATTATCTAATATTGGCTCACTTTATTGATTCATAGGAGTATCGATAATTTAATGTATAATACTGTCTTGCTCTCACATGTTGATAAAGACCTTAGGATATGTACCTGATTAATAGGACTATGATGAGATCATACTAGTGGGGCCAAGAGAGTCAACGAGTACATCCTATAATTGTTCCTAGTCGAGGGAGTATCGAGACAGGGCATCGATACTCCAGAGTAGACTAGCGTATACGCATCTTGACCCATATGATGGGTGATGGATGATCCCATATCCATCGGTGTTTGACATCAAAGATGGTGTACGGGTGCTCAGTGGAGACTGGGTACACTGAACGGACTTGCCGAGAACTCCTAGATGGTATTAAACCTATCGTCAGATTGCAGTTCTCCGGTTACACCGGTACAGATTAGTCTATAGACCCGATATCGTCATAGAGTCTTGTGTGATTCCCACTGTGCTTTGATTTCCACCTTACCACGTCCAAGAGGGCGTGCAAAACGGTGGCTTTTGGGTACAGTCCCGAATTATATGGAGGCAATGAGCGATAGGAGGGGTTTCTTCTCTCCCGGTATAGCGAGTTAATGTTGTGCTGTGTTCAATTGGCTATAACTAGAAGTTCCTGGCCAAGGCTGATATGGAGTGCTACTGGTAAGAGTTATCAGTAGTTTCTCGACCTGTTATGAGCCTCACATCGACACGACTTATCAGTTACTGGGTCTGACGTTTACCACCCCTAGACTTGATATGAGACATACCAGACGAAGAGACCGAATTGTACGGTAGTGTTACTGATTAGCTCGACGGGAGTTTTGACAGCTTCGCTGGTTTTCTTCTAATCGATCAATACCCGGGTGGCCGTTACGTTTAGCTGACCGCTTGCGGCTTGTAGGTGTTTGATAGGGTTCCTAGGCACACTAATGAGGTCTCACAATAGATCAAACATGCCCAATTCAAAATTTTTCATGTGCCTACAAACCCTAATACGGATCGTTAACTAGAAGTATAGGCAATGCAATGCAAGTTAACAACTTTAACTAAAAGGGAAGTGACTACAACCTTTGTAGATCCGGTTCTCCACCTCCATAGCTCCGCTTTGATGTCCCTCCGCTGTAGCAATCGGAATCGTAGACTCTTGCGGTGGTTTCATCGGAGAAAAGATCGGGCTAGGTCGCCGACTTCGATGCCGAAGATGATCTACGTCGAGGCAACTCAAGATCAAGCTCCAACTTCACCAAGTCATGAAACTTGTGAAGAAAACACCCTATACTACTTGGCAAGTGGTAGAGGATGAAGAAATAGGAAGTGGGTTCACTTTAGAATTGGATTTCTCACTCTTTTTCTCAAGTTTCCATTAAAGGATGTAAGGTTTTCTTCTTTGTTGAAGAAGAAGAAGAAGAAAGAATATGATAAGTTATTTTAAAATAGAAAACAAAATGATACTTATCATAATCTCAACCATGGTTTAGTGTAGAGAACTAACTAGGGTTAAGTTGAATGGTTAGGGTTAGGAGAAGAAGACAAGAATGGTTACTTTAGTCAAAAGTGCATGAAGCATCAAGAAGTTTCTTGAATGAAAGCAACCATTTTTGTTTTCCTTTTCCTTTTTTAACCAAAATAAATAGATGAATGAATAAGTGAGTAAATCAAAACCCTAACCATTAACATAAACATGGTTTAAGTCTTTACACAAACCCAAGTATGCATGTATCATTAAACATGATACAAACAAGTGCACAAAAATATATCACATATACAACTTGTGCATTTCAAGTGAGAAAATCCATTTAAAGTGAACAAATACTAGTTAATGCAAAGTAATATATCAAATATATAATTATGCATTAAATCATTAAATCAATAATTGATTTAACGATCCGGTCATATCGCATATAACCGACTAGTATCCAATGTATCGACTTATCGAATCAATCTTCGATTCGATAACTAGGTTATATCGCATACAACCAATCGATACATTCATCGCGAGAATAGAATACGGTATCATATACACGCATTATTCTCGGTCCCGCACATATCTCATATGCGCTCTATTTCGTTTCGCTTGAGCCAGGAAACCTCTGTGTAGGACTCTAAAGACTCGTCAATACGCCGGCAGCAGATGATGATCATATCAAACACCCACAAGCCGCAAGCGGTCTGCTAAACGTAACGGCCACCCGGGTATTGAGCGATCAGAAGATCGACGAGCAAGCCCGCTCACACTCCTGTGAATCCAACCAGTAACAGTTACCGTACAGTCCGTTCTGTTCGTCTGATATGTCGCATATCTCGCCTAGGGGTGGTAAACGTCAGACCCCAATAGCTTGATAAGTCATGCCAACGTGAGGTCCATAACAATCGTGAAACTACTGATAACTCTTACCAGTATATCACTGCAACCCTGGCCAGGGATTTCCTGTTATGGCCAGTCGTGCATAGCGCAACATCAACCCCCAATACCGGGAGAGACGAATCCCCTCCTATCGCTCATTGCCTCCATGTGAATCGGGACTGTACCCAAAAACCACCTGTTTGCATGACTCAGTAGAGCCGTGGTAGAGTGGAAATCAAAGCACAGTGGGAGACACACAAGACTCTATGACGATCTCGGGTCAACAGACTAAGCTGTACCAGTGTCACCAGAGAACTGCCATCTAACGTGAGGTATAATACCATTTGGGAGTTCTCGGCGAGTCCGTTCAGTGTACCCAGTCTCCACTGAGCACCCGCATACTATCTCTGATGTCAAACACCAATGGATATGGGATCATCCATCGCCCATCACATGGGTCGAGAAGATATACGCTAGTCTACTCTGGAATATCGATGCCACGTCTCGATATTCCCACGACTAGGAACATTGAAGGATGTACTCATGGACTATCCAGGCCCCACTAGTATGATCTGCATCATAGTCCTGGAAGTCGAGTACACATCCTAAGGGCTTTATCAACATGTAACAGAGAGACAAAAAGTATACATGTTAAGATAAAGAGCAACCAGATAGCGTACTATCATGTCGAGCAAGAAAGTCCTACCTATATATGTCCCAGCATCCACTACAATATACATCCAATGTACAGTATTGGCCTCTAGGGCATACATATAACTAACAATCTCCCACTTGCACTAGGGCCATCTGTAGCAGTAGTCGTAGTATCTAATACTCAACCATCCCCTAAAAGTCTCTCTTTGGGAAAAGGCCTTCGTGAGTGGATCCGCCGTGTTGTCCTCTGAGTCTACTCTCCTAACCTCGATCACCCTGGAGATCAACTATCTCCAAGATCAGGTGATGCTTCCTCAGAATATGTCTGGGTCACTGATGGGACCAGGGTTCACGGGCCAAAGCCACACTTCCATTGTCACACAATGGTAGGAACCTAGTTCATCTTATGAACCAATATACACCCAAACTGCCTCTTTGGTAGTATCTTTAATAGCAATGTTACCAGTATTTATCGTCTAGTTTGCCACGGTATCTAGCTTGGAACTCTTCCAACATACCGTCCCTTTACTGAGGGTAAAGACAATGCCTGTGACTGACATTCAGTCGTCTTTATCACCCTGAAACGTTTCCAGTGATTCTCCCCAGGATCGATTGATACCATTTCACTACATCTAGTGAGAATCCTAGCATCCAATTACATCTATCTCATAGATGAAAACTAAGGATTTAGGAGGTATCACTTTGATCCTATTCGAGAATCCTTGTGATAAGCGGAGATTGACCGAGCGTAGTATAGGAAACTCTTTTCCTATCAAGAGTATGTTGTCCACGTTCAATACGAGGATAACCACCTTACTCTCTACTACCGTTTTGTATATATAAGGTTCATCTACCATTTTGATGAAGTCAAACACTTTGACTATCACATCAAAACACACGTTCCAACTCCGTGATGCCTGCTTTATTATGTAAAGCAACTTGCACATGTTTCCGCTGCTCCCACTGTTTACGAAGCCCTCTGGCTGTGTACTTATTGACGTTCTCTTCTAAATCAGTATTTAGAAAAGTAGTCATGACATCCAACCACCAGATATTGTAGTCATGGTATGTAGTAATGGCAAGTAGGATCTGGATGGACTTAAGCATAGTCCCAGGAAAAGGTTTCATCATTATCCACGCTTGGTTGATGACGAAAACCTTTAACAAGTCTAGCTTTGAAAATCTCAACTTTTCCATCTACACCAAGTAATCTTCTCAAGATATACTTGCTCCTGATGGGGATTTAACCTTTCAGATATAGAAGCCAAAGTCCATACTTTGCTGGTGTACATGGATTCCATGTCAGATCGCTAAGCATCTAGCATTCTTACAGAGTCCCTACTCTCGATGGCCTGCTCGAAACTAGTTGGGTCACATCTCATGATGGATTCCTCACTCCCACTGTCATCGAGAAACCAAAGTATCTCTCAGGCAGGTGAGGAACCCTGCTAGATCGGCGGAGAGGCTGAGGTTCGTTATGGACTTTTGAATCCTTTGGTTCTGTCAAATCATCAGCAGTTTTGTATAGCTGGAACCTTTTCAGTTCTACAGAACTGTCCTTGCCTCGATCTTGTCCGGATTTTACTTTATACATAGGCCGGACAATCCTAAATCTTAACTTACTTAAGAGATAGGCTCTTCCCATACCATATCTTATATGGAGTGGTAGGCACTTATTTGATTCGAACCTAATTCAATAGGTATGCAGCTTCTCAAGTGCACAACCCCAAAAGGAAATAGGTGACTCAATAATACTCATCATAGAGCACACCATATCTAATATTGTACGATTGCTCCGCCCCGATACACCGTTGTGCTGTGGTGTATTCAGAGGAGTAATACTAAGAGAGAATCTCATTTTCCTTTAGAATAGTCCAAGGATTCCATGCACAAGTATTCTCCTCCCTGATCTTATCATAGAACATAATACTTATACCCGTATTTTGGTTCTCTACTTCCAACTTATATTCTGTGAATACCTCAAAAGCTTCGGACTTATGTTTCAACAGGAACATATGACTGAATCTTGAGAGATTATCAGAGAATATAATGAAGTACAAAGAACCGGTCCTGGCATGTGTAGACAGGGGAGTTTACATATATCATCATATATCAGTCCCAAGAGTTTACTAACTCTTTCTCTGTTTCCAATAAACAGAGCTATGGTCATCTAATCTTTGTGACATGACTGGCAAGTTTCACAAGATGTAAATTCAAACTGATTTAAATATGCATCTAAAATATGACTTCAGCCAGTCGGGTCGCATTGATATGACCTAGTCTACAATGCCTCAAGAAGGATTCGTTCATTTCTGAACTCTTCCTCTTGTGTGTGTTCTGTATACTAGGAACTGTAGTTTGATTTAGAACGTCAATTCTTTTAGATAACGTGCCTGAACCGATCAACTTTTGATATAGGAAATGTTCAAAACATTATCCATCAATACAAAATTTTATCATTACTTTAATAAATAAAGAGATTGATATAATTTTGTATATCAGGTTCGGTATCTAATAGCATTTGTTCAGAATCAATATATTGGTAATACAGGGTGACAGTGACCAACAGACTTGGCTGCAACACTTACCCCGTTTTCTGTCTCATGAAACTTATCACTCGTTCTCAGTTTTCTACCTTGTTGTAGCCCTATATAACAGATTACATATCTGGGATCCTGATCCGGTATCAAATACCCAGGATTCAGAGGATACTGAGAAACAATTCTTTATAATGAACACACCCGAAGGAGATGCATCTCATGCACTTTCTTCGTTTGGGCGGCATAAGAATTCTGGTATTCCCCTATTTCCTGCTCTACCTTATAACAATTATAAGTTGGAGCGGGACCAACGTTCCCCAGCTTAGTATAATAAACGGGTTCGGTCAATACATCCATATTATTATCTTGATTAAGGCGTGATATGGTCGCTACCTGGAGAGAGAGAGAAGAAAACACTCTGCGTGCGCTCTTGCAAGATTAGATTGGTTATATATTTTATCTAATCAGGATGGCTCCCGCTGTTTTTATCAAATCTTCTTTCAAACCCTAAAAGGAAAGACTAGCCGGGATTAATTACACTCTACAAGTTTGCCAATCTTTCAGCCAGGCCAGTGTCGGTACTTTGAGGGAGGTTTCCCGTGCTTTCGCACAGACCTAATTACAGTAAACCTCGTTTTCCCAGAGGCGTAACCCCGTTGACACCTTTCTAGACACCTACTTGATCGGCTAATTGTAAAGTGCAAAACTCTCCCAGGAGTAATAATTACTCGCAGTGGGTATCGGGATCCAACTATCATATAGAAGGTATGCAATCTCATTGCAAATTTCAACACTTGAAACTCCCGATAATAGTTTTTACCCCTAGCACCTATGACCTTGGCTAAGGTCAACAAATCATAGGTACCAGTCAAGTTCTACCCGTCATTTCGTGATTAATTAGACCCACCCACATGACCCTTGGCTAAGGTCAACAAAGCCACATGACTGTCCTAACTAATCGCATCATATGCGGTATAGGAAGACATCACTTAGCTACCGCACACTACGCCTCGGCTATGGTCGACAAACGTAGCACGAATACTAAGTACTCTACTTCCTAAAATGACGGAGGGTTGTGAATGGTTTTTAAGAAAACCTTTAAGGCTTTGAACTTGATCTCGTTGCGGAATCAAATGGTTTTTAAATGGAATGTTTTTGAGGCTTTTCTAGTTTTGCTAAAGGGGTCACTCCCGGTGAAGGGATCGTCGGCCCTTTCCTCGTCGAATGAGGTGCGGGATATATCATATATATCACTGTGCAAAGCAGAAACTATAGAAGCAATCAAAAAGCAAACCGAGTGTGTAGCATCTGCCAGTTATTGCTAAAGGAGTCACTCCCGGTGAAGGATCTCGGTCCTTTCCTCATCGAATAAGGTGCAGGATGTTCTACAATGAACACCGCGATGCAAAGCAAGAACTGTAGCTACCTGTTTTATTTTTGAAATTCGATTCCACAACATCAATTAGGTTTATTTTCTTTCATTAATCTCATTAATGAATATCCCATCATTTAATTCCACCTAAACATCACAGATAAATATAACGTACGCTTATGCCATCCGCATTCGCCTCGATGTCCCGTCTGCATCGTTAGGTTAGGTAACTAACGCCAGAGCGAGGCAGGGCTAGCGCGGGTGTAAAACATAAGCAACGTCTATATAATATATCATATATACTATATACAATATCTATCTGAACAAATCACATGATCACATCACAGATAACGCAGCAGAAAATATCATATGAAATATTGGATATATTAGGACGTCCGTGTTTTTAATACGAGCCAGTATAAAACACGGATTCCACGGTCGTGATGAATAGCCAATCCCACACCCCTAGACTCCTACGAGAGCGGAAAGCAACCCTACCAATTCTAGGGTTAGGAGACCCGGACTCGACTCCTCGAGATGGTCTCCCACTGGACCCCAGAACCCGGTTACTTATGCTCCCCTCCTTGGGTCTATCCTAATGCGGAAAAGTAAATAATATACAATGGTGACATCTTCCGCAACCTGGAAGTGCCCCAATAAAAGAATATTACATACAAGTTTTTACATGAATGAAAATGAAAAACACTCATCTCACATAAAAAAAACCCGGCTATTCGAACACGACGATCCAATATAACATATCCAGCAACACATAACATCGCATGTCATCAACGTAAGTAAATATGCGCATCCCAATTATCGTTGACATATAGCAACGAAACCGGCGATATCACATATTACACTTATGGTCACAGAAAAGAAAGTGTAAAACTACAACAATTGGAATCCGCATCCTCTTTAGACATCACATGCCTAATCAAATGAAATATTTAGACATCACATGCCTAACATTTATAAACTCCGCATTTTAGTCTCATTATCGAAAACTCTTTTCAATATCAAGTCGGGCAATTCAACAAGATTCCCGACATCCTGATCGAATGCTCGTCGCAAACTTTAGTAGACGGCTGCACCCCCGACATCGTCGACGAAGTGCACCAAGGCGGAACACCGCTGCCGCGAGCACCCGAACGGATGCTTTCGGCGACGGGGTTCTCCTACAGTCACTTGGTCGGGGCTATGGGGTGAGGTTGTCTATTAAGTTTACCCGGCGAGTATCCGCGTACGCTACGTGATTGCGACGGACTTTTGATCACATCAAAATTCCGTGGCAACCGATCAAGTGAGACTAAAATGCTTGATTTATAACATTCATTTAGTTATCTCATAACTATTTGTGAATTCCAATTATTGTATCACATTCCGGATAAGATAGAAAATTTTAAACTTTCCGATCAAACAATCGAACACCCAAGTTTTCTCGAAACAGCTCAACACATGAAATAAGTTTAAAAACATTCACTTCGTGCCTCAGTACCAACGGTCCGGCCGTAGAAGGGTCAAGCCAACGCCTCACATGTGGCACGCCGTACTGCCCCAAACCCTAAGGTTCAAAGGGCAGTTCAAGACGGTCACATAATCGAGTTAAGGTTTGTTGTCTTCTAGAGGGACCATCGCGTTACTTGCACTACTTAGAACGTCATTAAACTACGGAAAAATCCAACAATTGGAAATTTCCCGGCAAGGGAAAAATTGGGTATTTATATCCGGTCGAACTTTTTAACATATTCTAAAATTACCCGGAAAAATACACAGACAAAATTAGACAATCTGGTCGAAACACCGAGTCCCCAATACAACCCAGAAAACTCAACTCTTGAGTGCAGATTAAAACTTCCCAGAGAACAGAGGAAACAGATACGGGGATTACTATATAAAAATTAACCTCTAATCTGTACATACGGCCGCGGAACCGCCGCGAATAGCATGCTAATGCCGCGATTCCGCGACGGTTTAGTGGAGTTAGGGGTTCGTTTTCAACTGTAACTCTTAGAATTTCCTGCTCTATTTTCTGAGAATTTTTAATTCACAAAAATCCCCGATTTCAAAAAATGTACAGAGAGCAATTTGAGATTAGGGTTTCGGTTCGATCGGACTTCTAACTCCGTCTACGCATCGCCTAAGGCTCTAGCTAGGCTCTGATACCACTGTAGGGTTCCTAGGCACACTAATGAGGTCTCACAATAGATCAAACATGCCCAATTCAAATTTTGTCATGTGCCTACAAACCCTAATACGGATCGTTAACTAGAAGTATAGGCAATGCAATGCAAGTTAACAACTTTAACTAAAAGGGAAGTGACTACAACCTTTGTAGATCCGGTTCTCCACCTCCATAGCTCCGCTTTGATGTCCCTCCGCTGTAGCAATCGGAATCCTAGACTCTTGCGGTGGTTTCATCGGAGAAAAGATCGGGCTAGGTCGCCGACTTCGATGCCGAAGATGATCTACGTCGAGGCAACTCAAGATCAAGCTCCAACTTCACCAAGTCATGAAACTTGTGAAGAAAACACCCTATACTACTTGGCAAGTGGTAGAGGATGAAGAAATAGGAAGTGGGTTCACTTTAGAATTGGATTTCTCACTCTTTTTCTCAAGTTGCCATTAAAGGATGTAAGGTTTTCTTCTTTGTTGAAGGAGAAGAAGAAGAAGAAGAAAGAATATGATAAGTTATTTTAAAATAGAAAACAAAATGATACTTGTCATAATCTCAACCATGGTTTAGTGTAGAGAACTAACTAGGGTTAAGTTGAATGGTTAGGGTTAGGAGAAGAAGACAAGAATGGTTACTTTAGTCAAAAGTGCATGAAGCATCAAGAAGTTTCTTGAATGAAAGCAACCATTTTTGTTTTCCTTTTCCTTTTTTAACCAAAATAAATAGATAAATGAATAAGTGAGTAAATCAAAACCCTAACCGTTAACATAACCATGGTTTAAGTCTTTACACAAACCCAAGTATGCATGTATCATTAAACATGATACAAACAAGTGCACAAAAATATATCACATATACAACTTGTGCATTTCAAGTGAGAAAATCCATTTAAAGTGAACAAATACTAGTTAATGCAAAGTAATATATCAAATATATAATTATGCATTAAATCATTAAATCAATACTTGATTTAACGATCCGGTCATATCGCTTATAACCGACTAGTATCCAATGTATCGACTTATCGAATCAATCTTCGATTCGATAACTAGGTTATATCGCATACAACCAATCGATACATTCATCGCGAGAATAGAATACGGTATCACATACACGCATTATTCTCGGTCCCGCACATATCTCATATGCGCTCCTATTTCGTTTCGCTTGAGCCAGGAAACCTCTGTGTAGGACTCTAAAGACTCGTCAATACGCCGGCAGCAGATGATGATCATATTAAACACCCACAAACCGCAAGCGGTCTGCTAAACGTAACGGCCACCCGGGTATTGAGCGATCAGAAGATCGACGAGCAAGCCCGCTCACACTCCTGTGAATCCAACCAGTAACACTTACCGTACAGTCCGGTATGTTCGTCTGATATGTCGCATATCTCGCATAGGGGTGGTAAACGTCAGACCCCAAGAGCTTGATAAGTCATGCCGACGTGAGGTCCATAACAATCGTGAAACTACTGATAACTCTTACCAGTATATCACTGCAACCCTGGCCAGGGATTTCCTGTTATGGCCAGTCGTGCATAGCGCAACATCAACCCCCAACACCGGGAGAGACGAATCCCCTCCTATCGCTCATTGCCTCCACGTGAATCGGGACTGTACCCAAAAACCACCTGTTTGCATGACTCAGTAGAGCTGTGGTAGGGTGGAAATCAAAGCACAGTAGGAGACACACAAGACTCTATGACGATCTCGGGTCAACAGACTAAGCTGTACCAGTGTCACCAGAGAACTGCCATCTGACGTGGGGTATAATACCATCCGGGAGTTCTCGGCGAGTCCGTTCAGTGTACCCAGTCTCCACTGAGCACCCGCATACTATCTCTGATGTCAAACACCAATGGATATGGGATCATCCATCGCCCATCACATGGGTCGAGAAGATATACGCTAGTCTACTCTGGAATATCGATGCCACGTCTCGATATTCCCACGACTAGGAACATTGAAGGATGTACTCATGGACTATCCAGGCCCCACTAGTATGATCTGCATCATAGTCCTGGAAGTCGAGTACACATCCTAAGGGCTTTATCAACATGTAACAGAGAGACAGAAAGTATACATGTTAAGATAAAGAGCAACCAGATAGCGTACTATCATGTCGAGCAAGAAAGTCCTACCTATATATGTCCCAGCATCCACTACAATATACATCCAATGTACAGTAATGCCTCTAGGGCATACATATAACTAACAATGATCATCACCTACTGCCGGCGTATTGACGAGTCTTAGAGTCCTACATAGGAGTTTCCTAGCTTAGGCGAAACGATGTGGTGTGCATATGAGATATGCGCGTGACATGATTGAATGCGAGTATGTGATACCGTATGTTAATCGGGATTTTTTCTATTGGTCAGGTCGTATGTGATATGACCGGTTTGTTAAATCAAGTGTTGATTTAACATTTGACTTTTAGTTTAATTCTTTATTTAAACCCTTTTCTTTGTTGAAGATGTATGCATGCATGTATGCACATGTTGATGTGCATGGAAACATACATGCATAGTGTCATGGTTGATGATACACATTTGGTGGCAATATAAGACTTACATGGTTCTATATATATATATATATATATATATATATATATATATATATATATATATATATTCTATTTGGATTATAAAAGGCAAATGGAAATTAAATCTTAATGGGTGTTTCTACACTCTTCTTGACTTTGACCTAAGTTATACCCATGGTTTACTTTTCATTTAGACTTTAACCTAAATGGAAAATATCTAGATATTATTGAACCATGGTTTGAAATGAGAGAAAGAAAATATATATACTTTCTTTTCTCATTTATTCATTAAGCTTTATCATTATCATTTAGACAAAAGCTTTTGCCATCATCTTCTTCCTCCTCCTCTCTCACTTGAAATTTCATTTGAGTGAGTTAGTAAAAAAGAAAGGGTTTTGATTAGAGAATACAAACCACTTCATCATTCTACACACATCTAGCCCATTTGTGTAGGGTGTTTTGCTACACTTCATCATGGATCAAGTAAAGCAAGGAGCTTTGGGCAAAGGGACTTCGGGTGGATCATCGAGAACTTGGAAGGTTGCTAGCGATCCGTTCCAAACTCTCAAAGGTCTAAAGAGTCAACAAGGGAGGTCTACAAAGGTTGTAATCTCAACACTTAGTGATAGAATCTTCTTTGTATGTGATACAAGTTGTTGTTACCCTAGAAATTCTAGTTTAAAGATTCATGGTTATTTGCTTTGCACCTTTCTAATTTTAAAAGTGGCATGACTGATGCTACCAAACCCTAGACTAGGTGCAAGGGAAATCTAACACAAGTATCATATACTATCATCATCATACATGTGTGTTTGTCTATGTGTGTGTGTGTGTGTAGCAACACATCCACATACATATATATATAAACATATATCATATACACCAAAATATAACCCGTGTGTGCATGTATGAGTGTGTGTACACCTTATTCTAGGGTTCGCGACTTAGAACTAACTAAAAACGTTTTCCTCCAATTACAAACACTAACCCATGCTCTCCTAAAACCTTTCTTGCTAATTATACATGTCTCAAAATACCATACTTATAATATATATATAGCATATTCGTACGCTACACTACGAAACTGCGGGAGTGCTATACGCCATCCACCCGACTTCCTCCGTAGATATATATCTACTCACCTTGATCCTTGCTTGCCGAAGTCGATGTCGCCTTGCTCCACCTTGTCATACGACGTCCACATGGGTACCTACACATATCATACATAGTATCATAAACCGAAATCGCGGATGAAAACCAAAACGGCGCATGAAACACATATAGGTTAAAACCTATGGTCTACGCATGCAAGAACAACCAAACAACCCTCGAGATTGACGTACAAACGTCACACCACAGAGTCAAAACCCAAATACTAAAATCTAAGTCATAAATAGTCGCAAAACCAAAGCAGCAACATAAGAAAACACTTCCAGATTTTGTCTCAGGTGAAATTAGCCAATTTTGCATATAGGGTAGGTCTAATTTTCCTAAAATGAAGCCATGGACCAACCACGAAGTGATTCCATCGCACCAAGGCTACAAATTGCGGCCAAAAGGTGATAATTGGTGGCCAGGTTAAGAGGGTATAGCCTCGGGTCTTTAAGGTATGCTTAATTTTGCCTGCACATATCTCAGTAATTGCTACTTTACTTATAGAGCCCCCGGGTGATAGCAGATCTCGAAACAACAACACAATTTCCATAAATTTCTGATATCGGGATTCTAAGTTCATGTCTCGGGGTTTTAAATCTCTGGTTTTTTCTAAAATATTAACACAAAAAGGGGTTTAAGGTCACTACTAAAGCTCAATTGCACCATCTCAAATCAAATCAAACCCTAACCTCAACTTAGAATTTTCCAAGTTCACTAAACCTCACTAAAAATATTCTAAACTAGTTTAGAGGCTATAGAAATTCAAATGCTACACTAAATGTGAATGAATTACCTCATTTGGGACTCAAGAATCCCATAGGGCATCAAAATCCATTTTTTTCTTGATCCACCATGCTTATAGTGAGCTTGTGCAAGATTTTTGTGAAGGGGATGAATGGTTTTAATGTATATTTGAGGTTGTTGTGAGGTGTAGGAGGTGGTGGAGGGAGAGGGCAGCCATGAATGAGGGGAAGAGAGGAAAATGATGAAGGGAATGGAGGGAATGTAGGAATGAGACCAAGGTCAAAGACCCTTCACCTTTCTCTCTTCTCTCTCATGCCCATACTTCTTTCTTTATTCATTTCCTTTTCTTTTTTTCTTTTCTTTCAACACCAAAAACAAATAAAACCATATACATATAAAAGAAACACAAGATGCCATGGTTTAAAAAAAATAAAACAAGTTTTGTTGCATGTCATGATGCAACAATCAAGCTTAATGCAAGATTAGTGAAAATTAATCAAGTTTAGAAATGAACTTGTACATAACTAATTATAAAAATTTATAATTTGCCTAAATCACATAAATCCCTCCAAAAATCACTATTCAATTTAATTTTCCAATGTTTCCCAATTTATCGGTATTTAATTATACCATAACATTAAAACTAATCTCCATTCATTAAAATATTCATAATATTTATTATTTTAGTTATTTAAATTCCCAAAAATAATATTTTATTTTTCTGAAATATTACAGTCTTCCCCCCTTAAATAAATTCGGTCCCCGAATTTAAATTTAAACTCCTCAAATACTAAAACATTTCAGTAAAATGATTAAGTCGTCGGGGCTCCGAAATCATATATACATAAGACATATCGTAGCGCAATACATGCGCATGAAAAACGAGCATATCACTCAAAAACAAAACTCCGTCAAGCATCATGCAATCATCGGAGTTATGGTGAAGACACCAAAGTCAAAGCCATTACGAAAACCAACATGATATACATCAAAACTATAACATGTACGTAATGCGTATCATTGGAATTTCGTCAAAACATCTGAAAAGAAATGCATGCCAAACCTTTTTCAAGTCGCTGTGCGATGCGCGTATCACGACACAAGTAGCGAACGTTTATTGTAAGAAAATAATTCTATATACATATATATATCTTTTGTTTAACATACGTCCCGCCGTTTTGAAAATAATTTAGAAGGGTTTCCATATAACATGTTTCGTGTCATCTCGGACACATAGGAAAATATTGAGACTATAGCTCCATTTTGGAAATCTCTTCGGTAACTATCGATGAATGCAAAAACATAATCAGGTACTGTCCTCGAACTAGTCCTGTTCAGCTACTATACCAAATAGTGTTACTTATATGTATGCCCTAGAGGCCATTACTGTACATTGGATGTATATTGTAGTGGATGCTGGGACATATATAGGTAGGACTTTCTTGCTCGACATGATAGTACGCTATCTGGTTGCTCTTTATCTTAACATGTATACTCTCTGTCTCTCTGATTACATGTTGATAAAGCCCTTAGGATGTGTGCTCGACTTCCAGGACTATGATGCAGATCATACTAGTGGGGCCTGGGTAGTCCATGAGTACATCCTTCAATGTTCCTAGTCGTGGGAATATCGAGACGGGGCATCGATATTCTAGAGTAGACTAGTGTATATCTTCTCGACCCATGTGATGGGCGATGGATGATCCCATATCCATTGGTGTTTGACATCAGAGATGGTATGCGGGTGCTCAGTGGAGACTGGGTACACTGAACGGACTCGCCGAGAACTCCCAGATGGTATTATACCTCACGTCAGATGGCAGTTCTCTGGTGACACCGGTACAGCTTAGTCTGTTGACCCGAGATCGTCATAGAGTCTTGTGTGTCTCCCACTGTGCTTTGATTTCCACCCTACCACGGCTCTACTGAGTCGTGCAAACAGGTGGTTTTTGGGTACAGTCCCGATTCACATGGAGGCAATGAGCGATAGAAGGGGATTCGTCTCTCCCGGTATTGGGGGTTGATGTTGCGCTATGCTCGACTGGCCATAACAGGAAATCCCTGGCCAGGGTTGCAGTGATATACTGGTAAGAGTTATCAGTAGTTTCACGAATGTTATGGACCTCACGTCGGCATGACTTATCGAGCTATTGGGGTCTGACGTTTACCACCCCTAGGCGAGATATGCGACATATCAGACGAACAGACCGGACTGTACGGTAAGTGTTACTGGTTGGATTCACAGGAGTGTGAGCGGGCTTGCTCGTCGATCTTCTGATCGCTCAATACCTGGGTGGCCGTTACGTTTAGCAGACCGCTTGCGGCTTGTGGGTGCTTGATATGATCATCATCTGCTGCCGGCGTATTGACGACTCTTTAGAGTCCTACACAGAGGTTTCCTGGCTCAAGCGAAACGAAATAGGAGCGCATATGAGATATGTGCAGGACCGAGAATAATGCGAGTATGTGATACCGTATTCTATTCTCGCGATGAATGTATCGATTGGTTGTATGAGATATAACCTAGTTATCGAATCAAGGATTGATTCGATAAGCCGATACATTGGATATTAGTCGGTTATATGCGATATGACCGGATCGTTAAATCAAGTATTGATTTAATGATTTAATGCATAATTATATATTTGATATATTACTTTGCATTAACTAGTATTGGTTCTCTTAAATTCGATTTTCTCACTTGATGTACACAAGTTGTATATGTGATATACTTTTGTGCACTAGCTTGTATCATGTTTGATGATACATGCAAACTTGGGTGTATGTTTGTATTAAACCATGGTTAGTTAATGGTTAGGGTTTTCATTTGATTTATTTGCTTAATTATTTATTCATTTATTCTTTTTAGAAAGAAATAAAATGGTGGCTAAGTTTGGATTATCTTTGAAGCTTCATGAAGCTTTGAAATGGTTGACCATTTTGTTTCTTTCCTTAACCCTAACCATTCACTTTAACCTTAGTTTATTCTCTACATCTAACCATGGTTGAAATTATGATAAGAATGATCTATTTTCTATTTTCTCATTATTCTTATCATAATCATTTTCTTCATCTTCTTCATCTTCAACAATGAAGAAATCTTGCAACCATCAATGGCAACTTGAGAAAAAGAGTGAGAAATCCAATTCTAAAGTGAACCCACTTCCTATTTCTTCATCCTCTACCACTTGCCAAGTAGTATAGGGTGTTTTCTTCACAAGTTTTATGGCTTGGTGAAGTTGGAGCTTGATCTTGTGTTGCCTCGACGTAGATCATCTTCGGCATCGAAGTCGACGACCTAGCCCGCCCATTTCTCCGATGAAACCATCGCAAGAGTCTAGGATTTCGATTTGTACAGCGGAGGGACGTCTATGTGGAGCTAAGGAAGTGGAGGACTGGATCTACAAAGGTTGTAGTTACTTTCCTTTAGCAATAAAGTTATTTACTTGCTTGCATCGCCTCATTATCTAGTTAACGATCCGTATTAGGGTTTGTAGGCACAAGAAAAAATTTGAATTGGGCATGTTTGATCACTTGTGAGACTTCATTAGTGTGCCTAGGAACCCTACAAATAGTAAATATCATAACACATACTGCTCCAAAAGAAGTCAATCCCAAAATGTGTATAGGAAAGCCACGTGCGTCTGGTGCGCACGGAAATCGAAATCCATAAATGTGCCATACCTATGCACAGAAACAAAATCTAGGTGCAACGAGTGTGCACGAAAACACCTGTCAAGGGCAACGAGTGTGCCTGACAATAATATCAGGTGCATCTGATATGAACGAAGAATCCCGATTTAGTGTATCTGGTATGCACCAAAATCGCATCAAGTGCGCCAAGTATGCGCAAGAATCCAAATCAAGTGCACAAGGTGCACGAAAACAAATATCGAGTATCACAATCGAAATCGACGGTATACAACACATCTCAATCCAAATCAGGTATTCCGTGGTAAATAATCTCACAACCACGTGCATCAGCGTGTACAAAATAGAATCAAAGTACTAAAAGTACATGAAAACTACACCGAAGGCACAAGTCAAATCACATACATACCATGGGCATGAAATCAAAATCAAACATATCGAACGACATCAAATCGAAGTCGACTGCAACTATGGTGCACAAAAACTCAATCATGCAAATGAATCGTCCAAAATACCGAAATCCAAATGACGGATACGTAATATTCGAATCACCAAATCACAAATCATCAATACTGTCGTGGATACGTCCTTCCTTCAAAGTCAAGAAGGTGTCGGTGCATTCAAAGCTAGCAGAGCAAGATATCTACTTGCCTCCTATTCATGGCCTGACGCCTGGTGCCCTTAGGCTCTCGTCCCTCACTGCGAATTGCTAATTATATAGCTCCTCGGGTCAACGGCCCAATATGGAACGATGACGGAAACAGTTCCGCTCTGGCACATCCTCTAAAGATCTCTGGCCAACTATCATGGTCACTCATAACATGTCTCGTCGATGCTGCCGAACTCTGGCCTACTGGGTGTGTGTAATATGACCGATCCTGGGTCCAAGTCTTCTCGTGTAGTATTCCAGAAAGATTATGTCGGGGTCTCCCAAATCTCGTTCCTGCTGAACTATCCGGAAGTTATCACCCTTTACTAAATCTATTTCTTGTTCCGGAACGGCTGCATACTCATCACGACTCCTTCTAGAAGATATATCCATATTCAACACCTCTCATCTCTGATGTCAACGGAGTGGAACGCTATCTCATCAAAATCTCGTACGAATCTCCTACTCCACTTTTCTCTAATGTCGACTGATTCGGACTCGTCTCTTCGTAGCTGTATGGACTGCGCTACAAACAGCTATACTCATATCTAGAGTCTCCCAAGTAATGTATCCCATCATATGATATCCGGACGACGTCGAACTTTTCGATCGATTCATCAAAGCCCCATAATTTCCCGAGATCTCAACACTTGAGCACAATTTAATAATATCCAGTACATGCCACGGTACCTATGGACCATCTGTAGAAAGGCAAACCCAAGCCTCATTAATGGCACCGCGGAACTGTCGCAAACCCTAAGGTTCAAAAGCGTTCCCATGGTCATTATGTCGAGTTAAGGTTTCATTCTTCTAGAGAGTCCACAGAATTACTTGCATGTTTTTCCGAATACCTTTAAACTTGGAAAAATAAGTTCTGACATTCGATCGTTTTCTATCGACTCTCAACGCACCTGCGTGAAGTCTTCTCAAGCTGAAATTAATCAATCTGATGACCTCGCATCGGGGTATGCAACGAATCACATGTCCTAATCATTCATCTTTGGGTGACTAGCGATCTTCTATCATATCTCTAAGTATAAACTCGTATTGTAATAGCTTCAAACATCGGGGGCGGTATCTTATCAGTCGCAGCAACATTTGGCTCATTCGTCCGCACGCTAAACAGTGCCTCAATCATCAAGAATAACGGTGCATTGACGGTCATCAAATTCTAGTCGGCCTCTATCAGTGGCCCAATCCTCTGGTGCTGATCTGCACGTTCGAGAAATTTTTGTAAAAGCAATCCATCAAACGCTCATGGCGTGAAAACACAATAAAAAGACACATCTATGCAATCGTGTGTCACCGGAATTACACCCTGGTCATTCCTCGTCCAAGACGAGCTCATGCTGACCGCAACTCTAGCCGCAGCTCTCTCTGCCCATGCAACCGTGGTAATAAGACCACAAACCGATATCGATGAGGATAGATCATAGGAATGAATATAATACTGTGCAAAGAAATGTACATCCTAAGGCTTCTTAAGTGGAGTAGCGTATCGTAAGTATGCCGCGGAACATACACACGGTACGTCACTCTACTTAAGTCACCTACTCCATCAACCAAGGCCAACCTATACGACGAAAGTTCGGGTCTAATACCCCCTCGACCAAGTCAAAGTTCCGTAAGGTCAAGCCTAGGTTCCGAATATAGATATACGCCCTAAACTCCGCATAGTCAAACATAGACTCGAACCAAGGTTAAATCTAGCGCTCTGATACCAACTTTGTCACGACCCGAGATAGCACATGACTGGCACTTGAATCATATGAAATCTATAGGACCCCATCTAATTCAAGTAAGCCAAAAGCCCAGAAATCTAAACCATTTTAAAGAGAAAGTGAAGGAAAACTTGTTAAAAGTTTGCATATAAATCACTTTAAAAGTCGTAGTAAACATTTTTCAAACATCAAGTCTTTTACAAAAATTTTGGCATAGTCTCCTTTGTAAAAACTGGCCCCAAACGGGTACAAACATGAATACTATACATAATGGATAAAGGCATTCCCAAGCGGGAGCTAGCTCTTCGCCAATTGCCAGACACAACCATGCAAGCAATATAATATACAACGCCGAAGGGCGAGGATCAAAACTCAGAATAAAACCAATAGTCTCACGAAAACCAGAGGAAGAATCATAATAATACAAGCCCGCGACTCTAAGGTCGAAAGAATATACATACTGGTTTTCTAAGTCTATAAAATATACAAGTCTGGTTGATGGAGTTACTAGATACAACTGAATATAAATAAGTTACAATGGTGGTCATGATGCGAGTGAACCCACCTACCAAAGCAATCACCCGGAATGAAGTAGTGTGCCAGAAAGGCCACCAAGGAAACCTGTACGGCAAAACCTGCAAGAAACTGTGGCACAACGGGGATGAGTTGCCATCTCGTGAGTAGAAAACATCACCGAGCAGAAATCGCATGTATGAGTCTATCCTAGGTCATACGATAGTAATATCCTCAGAATAATATAGCCTGAATCATATAATAATGGCAAGGATAAACATCAATACATAAGTGTAATACCAAGTGCTCGTGTCAGTGCCTCAGGTAACAACATATCATATATATAATGTATGAATGCATGAAAACAGAATACATCTAAATGAGGAAACTGTTTTCTTATCTCAGTGAGATTTCTGCATAAAACCGAAATATCATCAATGAAATCAACAGAGAATCCGTGTCAAGAATCGACACAAAACATATATCCCAATATCTCAATATCTCGGGCTCCGGCAATCCAGACTGGCCTATATCATCAAATCTCACTATCTCGGGCTCCGGCATTCCGGACTGGCCTAAATCATCAAATCTCACGACTACGTCGGTATCCTCCGGATATCCGCCGCGTCACAAATAACCGGTCGGAAGTGCTCCCCTGCCGGGCTCAACGCCATTATCTACGACCATCTTGCCCCGGGGTACCGCACCAGGTCCACCATGCATCCACAGACGGTTCCTCCTCCTCCTCGAATCGGGTGTATGATATCGCTCAAGAGCCGAGAAAACCATAGTGGACACATCTCACATCATATCACGAGAAAATCGCAATTTCTATTTTCAGAAATGATAATGAGTTCTTAAAATCCTTGCGGTTTCTCCAAATCCAGAAATCTTATGGAAAATTCGAAATCCAAATCTCGAGAGTAAATAAATAATGAATTACCTGTTGGAGATAGTGCCCTCAATGTCAATTATTGGATCGCAGGTACGTGATTGCAATGATTGAGGCAGGACCTATACCGATATGACAGTCTTGCTCGAGATGATAGTATGCTATCTGGTTTGTCTTTATCATCGTATACATGCTTTAGTTCACTATTGCATGATGATAGAGCCCATAGGATTTTGCTTGACAGCCAGCAGTATGTGGTGATCATATACGTGGGAGCTGGGGTCTATAAGCACATCCTTAAAGTGTCCCTAGTCGTGGGAGTTTCGAGACAGGGCATCGATACCCCAGAGTAGACTAGTGTATACAGTTGAGACCCCGACGAGGGGCGGTGGCCGGTCTCACAAGCCACTGGTGTCAGTTGGATCACCCAAGATGTATACAGGTGCTTATTAGGTTATGAGTACACCGGACAGGACTCGCCGGGAATCTGCTAGTTGGTATTATACATATCGTCAGATAGCAATTCTCTGGTGACATGTGTACAGGTTAGTTCATCGACCTGAGATCGTCATTTGTCTCGTGTGAGTTCCCAATGTGCTTAGATTACTACCCTACCACGCTCAAAGGAGTTGTGCAAACAGGTTTTAGTTGGGTTCAGTCCCGAGCCACATTGGAGGCAAGTGAGCGGATCGTCGGGGATTCGTCTCTCCCGGTATTGGGGGTTGATGTCGCGCAGTGCACGGGTGGCCATCACTAGGAATCCTCGGCCGAGGTAGTGGAGAATTACTGATTTGGATCAGTAGTTTCTCAGGTGGTGATGGGCTTCATACCGACACGATTTATCGCGTTATTAGGGGTCTGACTTTATCCACCCCCCTAGACTTGATATGCGATACACTTTAGACGAACGGACCGGACTGTATATACATTGTCACTGTCAGGCTCAGTAGGGTTTATAGATGAGTTCGCTCGTCAGCTTCCCTTCCAATCAATACATAAACAAACCGTTACGTACAGCTTGTACCTCTGATGTGCTAGAGGTTATACCCAGTGCCAGTGTGTTGATGAGTCATTAGATTCCCCCACAGACACTTTCCCAAGTTCGGGCGAAACGTTGTAGAGGCCATATGGGTTTATGGCAAGGTTCGGAAAATGCACGTGCGTTTTCGCACGTGTCGTTTTTCGGACAGATAATACTGGTAGGCTTTGTTTTAAGCCGGAACCCAGTATTATACTGTGTAGATATAATATCTTTGTCTCAGTTGTATTTGTATTCGGTCGTAATACAAATGCGGGTATGTTTATACTGATACGGGGTTATCCTGAAATTCGTTTCAGGATCACTTTTGGAAGTTGCCAGTTTCCAGTTTTCTATCAGCCGTATTTTGACATTCGGTTAAAATGCGGATTTATCTTTTCTTGATGAGGTGAGTCAGTGTTCTAGAAGGTTCTAGAGAGGGTGACAAAGCTAGTGAGTTATTAGTGCATTAATGGAGCAATTAATGCTTGATGACTAAGGGTTAAGGTTCAATGTATGCATTGATTGCATTCATACTAGGTGTATTTGTGACTCATTGTTTTTTTCATGATCTTTTGCTTGTGGTCACCACTCCCTCCTCCTACACTCACCCCCCACCTCCTATAAGTGGCCGGCCACCCCCTTGAGGTTTGATAATGGTTGCTAGGAAAAGATTGGTATTGATTTGGACTCATGGAAATTAGATAAGCCTCATTTCTCATTTCACCCGATTCCAAAAGGCAACTTCATTAATCGTTCGTCCATAGCCTTGGACGTAACGAGACAAATTGTTCTACTCATTCTCTACTTCATCTTGGTCGTCTCTTTTAGCAAACTTGACGATCGAGTTGCCTCGGTTCAGAGGCGGGAGCCCGTTTAAAGATCCGTCGACGTGGTGCCACCTCGACGAAGAGACTGGAGATTCAGGAGATCGGAGCAGCCGCAACAAGTGTGGGATGATGGTTGAAGACCGAAGGACTCGGATCGTTCGGTATAACTTTTCTACCCACTTTGTAATTTGTTAGTTTAGCTTTAATGGCAGATCCGGGTTACGGTACACGATAGCGCTAGTTTCTAAAAAGTTTTTGTTCCGCATTTGGCGTCTGTTAGATGGTCGGGGCGCTACCGTGGACTTACAGTGGTATCAGAGCCTCGCCATTAAGCTATACTAACTTGCGCTAACACGTTTAAAATATCGATCGAACGGATTTTCGAAAACCGCAAACTCCAAATTCAAAGTTTATGTTAATTTTAAACAGTGTCTGAAAATTATTTTGATCGTGTCAGAAAATTAAGCAGGGTTTTTGAAGCCTACGTAAGAAAAATGGGCACGTGATCCTACAGTAACGTCGCGGATCCACGGTCAAACCTAGGGTTTGACCGCGGAACCGCGGCCGTTATGTGGGAACAGTGATCCATTTTTTTGCAGTAAGCTTGATTTGGGAATTTGTGGGTTTTGGAATATTTCTTTTGAGCCCAGATTTTGTTACTGTACTGCAGATGTACGTGGGGCCCACTTCGGGAAATTTAGTCGATCGAAATTTTAAACTTGTTAGTATGCAGTATTTACATTATATCTCCGACCGGGAATATCATTTGATCGGTAAACCGCGTCTGATTGCTATAGTTCTTTTATACGGGTTTGCGAACCTGACATTCACGTTGATGTTCTGTGTTGTGCTGTATTGTTGCGGATATGTCGTGGTGGATAGCAGGGTGCAATGATAGTGCAGTTTGGATTTATTTGTACATTTGATATTACGGGGCGAGCGTCCAACATGTGGACTGCCGTCACTGTCTGTTTGTATAATATTCTTTTGGGGCACGACTGGGTCGAGGTCGATGTACCTATTGTACATATTTTTATTTCTGTACTAGGTTTACCCCGCGACGGAGTGCACGGATAGCCGGGTTCTGGAGGGCAACGGGTCCGTATCTCATGGCTTTGAGAGGCAGAGGGACCTTACTCTAGAATTGGCAGACTATTCGCCGCACTTATAAGGGTACAGGTTGACTCAAGGAGGGGTGCTCAATTTACCGGATTCCGTGAAGTGCCGGGTGTTCCATTCACTATATTGTGGGGACTACCTCGCTTCAGGTTTTGGCGGGTAACTTGCCGCACCCGTAGGAGTCTAGGTTTCATTGCACAGGCTATTCCACACGACCAGGGGAACGTCGGGTTTCAGTAGCGGCTCTGTGAAACCCGGGGATCCCAGATTATCTGTATTGTTCTGTGATGCTTACTACTTTTCTGTAATGCTGCATATTATCACGCCTGGAGCGATTATTATATATTGGTATATATACTATTAGATGTTGTATATGTTTTACACCCGCGCTAGTCCAGCCCCCGCTCTGTCGTTAGTTAAGTAACCTAACGGGTGATGACGGGACCCAGTGGCGAATGCAGATGGCATATACGTATATTTTATTTTCGTTCTTTTCTGGTGTGATTGATTGATGGGACTGCATTGATTCTTATCAAAGCAAGGATAAAACAAACCTATATTTGATGTTGTTGGAACAAATTTTAAAAAGTGTTATTACAAAGATGTTTCCTTTTGTTTTGCATAGTGATATTCAGTTAGAATATCCTGCACCTCATTCGACGAAGCAAGGGCCGAGATCCCTTCCCGGGAGTGACCCCTTGGGTAGAAGTTTACGTCAGGGTAATAACTTTACATATAGTCGATTACAAGTTGCTTTACATCGCGGTATTCAGTTGGAATATCCTGCACCTCATTCCACGAGGAAAGAGACGAGATCCCTTCACCGGGAGTGACCTCTTTAGCAAAACGTTTTCGTCACTATATTTTTATAAAAGCTATCAGTTTCCTTCAACGAGATCAAGTTCATTACGTTAAAGGTTTTTCGCCAAAAACCAGTCGTAGCCCTCCGTCATTTCTTATGGATTGTCAGTAGTATTCAAGCTATGTTTGTTGGCCAAAGTCAAGGCATAATGCTTGGTAGCTGCTGAACATTCATCTGTTGCATAGATAGATGCGTTGGTTTGGGACAGTCGTATTACCTTGTTGGCCAAAGTCAAGGGTATGTACGGGTGGGTTCAAATTAACCTGGACAATGATGGGTAGAACTTGACATGTGACTTATGATTTGTTGGCCAAAGTCAAGGTCATAAGAGCATGAGGCAAAAATTACATCGGGAGTTTCTAAAGAAACTAAAACTTGCCAAGTTTGCGCATACCTTCTGGAGTGTGATAACTTGAGTGGCTTCCATCAAGTTATCATGCGATGAGAGTTGGATCCCGATTCTCACTGATGAGTTAGTTTACTTTCGGGTGATCCCGACTAATTCTTCTTTCAGGTTTGGAGGAGAATTTGAGATAACAGTGGGAGGTTTCCTGATTAGATAAAGTGATAACCATTCTGATTTAGGATAGAGTGCACGCAGAGTGTTTCTTTTCTCTCTCTCTTTTTGGCAGCGACCTTTGACCGACCCTAGACTATGACTCAGTGACCAGTTTGACCGAACCTTCTTAAAATACAGGCTTTTGGATTGTCAGAGTTGCATAAGTCATTGTCGCTCCTTCTTTTACCCTTTGTATTTCTCAGAACACCCCGTATTACTACGGACATCCACTTCCATTGGATAGATCCATCGTATGGTTATATACGAACTCGAAGGGACTTCTTCGAGGATGGATCCAGGTTCAGGAGAAATAGAATTAGTTTATTCAGTTGTCTTTTATTATCACCTTCTCTCAGGTTGCGAGGGTTCCTTAGTTTAGGAGAGTACACCAATTACGCTTATTGGATAGCCTTATTCCAAACCATAGGCAGGTGCCGAAAGGTAGGGAATGAAGAAAACAAATTAGCCTAAGTAGGGTGTGCAGAAGGTAATATGTAAAGATAAAATAAAGGGATTAGAAAGAGGGCAAAGTAAATTGCGACTGTTATCATTCACGACCAAACCGTGTACTTCATCGCCACTCCTATTTCACCTTTGTTTTTTCCCCAGTTCGGGAGAAATAGAATAAGGTATTATTCAGTTGTCTTTTATCATCAGCTTCTCTCAAGTTACGAGTACTCCTAGGATTAGGAGGGTACACCTATTATGCTTGCTGGATAGTCTTCTTCCAAACCATAGGCTGGTGCCGAACGGTAGGGAAGGAAGAAAACCATTTAGCCTAACGAAGGTGTACAGAAGGTAACGACTAAAGACAAATAAAGGGATTTGGAGAGATGGCAAAGAAATATACGGTTAAAGTCATGAATAGGTTTATGAAAGAGGCATTACTAGGAATACCAGGATACCCCTACGAGACATTTTTAATGTTTCAGTTTCACTGCGCATTGTTAAAAGAAAACTGTTTTCCCGATTAGATACTTACTCCAGAGTATGTATTTACCAGGTTTTATTCTCACATCTGTATGGTTTTACAGATGATGAGTAAGAGTAAGTTATTGGGAATTTGGTGATCATCCTCATTATATCGGAATTCGTTGTAATTGGTGATATTTGAGGAAATCACCTGGGTACAGTTTTCAACCTACGACGCACAGGTTTTGAGTTATTCAACTCAACGGACTTATACAGAGTATTGTATGTTGTCCGGTGTCCATCAGGACAAAGGGATTGGTTCTCGTACTCTGTTCTGTTTACTTGTAACTTCTCTAGTTTTTAGACAAGTGTTTCGTAGAAATACAATGTCTAAGTTTTGAGAAGTTGTGGGTATAAGAATAAAGTAGAGAACCAGATGTCGCAAGTATCGGGATTCTTCAAAAGAGATCGAATATGTAGATTCTTGTGATTAGTATTCAGATGATAGTAATGGTTTTGAGAAACTTGTTTCTCTTTCAAGTTACTCATAATTGGATGGATTCCTAAGTTGAGTAATGCTGATTAGCCTTTCTCTATTAAAGTTGATATGCACTGGAGACAGCTGCATGATTTGAATCTGGCTCCAATTAAATAAGTGCCAAATGTTTCTATATTAGATATAGAATGGTTAATATCTTAATGATGTTAAGGTATGGTGAGTTGTCCAGCTTATGCTTAAAACCAGACGCTGGATAAATCAAGGCACGTTTCTGTAATGGCAGTTTGTGGGTTGACCCTGGCTATGACGAGGGTTGATTTTCTACCATCTGGAAGATCAATAGTGATATTGTTCTTGATTCACCACAGTTTTAGCAAAATGGATTTTTCAGAAAACAGTGGTGGGAGTATGGTAGAACTGGAAGTGATTCCAGAACCGCAAACGATTATGGAAAATTTAATAGGACCTATATATTCAATCAGGTTTGACATTCCATTAGCCACTCCGCAGATATGGTGGATAACCTCAGACACCCGAGAGGTACTAAAGTAGCCTCAAGGACGGTAACAGGGAGGTTCTTGTTTACCCAGACTTGACACTACTGTTGTTCCAGGCTATGAGACCCGGTAGGAGGATAAGTATAGCGTCGTTCTAAACTAGTTTTAGAAGTGCACGTATATATATTATTCTGCCAGAGGGTAGTCGTAGTCAGTGGGAGCAGCGGAAGCATAGTGGGCAAGTAGCTTATGTCTATTTATAGGCTTGAGCAGATATAGCAGAGATTAGATCATCTGATTTTGATGAGACAGTCATGGCTTTGACTTCATCAGAATAAGGGATGGATCTGTTGAGAAGGTAGTAGGGTGTGATGTCCTGGTATTTGGATGACATACACAGAGTAGGAAGTAAAATTCCTATACTACGATCGGTTGTACTTTGGTCGTCATACAGTTGTTTCTCCACAAAGGACATGGATATAATATCCGACATTCTGGTTACTAGATCTATGGTTTTAGATCTAGATTTGGGTAGTTTCCTAATATGGATACTTTGACAATATTCTAATAGTATTTTAGAATAGATGACTCCTGGCATGGTGGTGTACCTGCAGGTGATGGAGTCACCCTCTCTAAAGGTGTCTTAGAGACTAAAGGAGAGAGGGATGTGCATGATCGGCAGATCACTTGCTTAGGCAATTGAGTCAATCATGAGATGTCAAGTACCACACCAGATGTTGTTTTTGCACTAGATGCGATAAGTTTATATTAATCCAATCCTGAAGAAACATGAGGAAGCAGTTTTAGAACATAAGTGCATGTTCTACGGATTTGATGACGGCAACCTCCTTCGGGAGACGGTTATAATTACAGGCTTCCAAGGTGACATGGATGACAGAGTGATTGTCAGAGTTATAGTTTTTCCTTATGATGAGGGACAGTATTATGGACAGGTGGTCCAAGAGGATACTGTGGGAGGCATGGTGCTGGATACTGATTAGGTTCAGTTATCGATACAGTCTAAGAAGTTTGGATTTGGAGTTCATTTATGAACTAGGTCCCATCAGATATCCAGAAATATTCTAAGACAGGTATTACTCGATTCGGGAGATGGCTTTCTCCGCGAACTTGATATTAAGAGAGACCTAGAAAGAAACATCAGGGCGGATCCACTCACTGAGGCTATTTCTCGAACACAAGAGTTTTACAAACTAGCTTTGTGAAACTGATTAGTAGAGGAGTTGGATGTTCGGTATCACACGGGCTGTGAGTATGCGACATCGCAATAATTAGCCTTAAGTGCAAGTGGGAGATTGTTGGAGATAGTGCCCTCAAAGTCAATTATTGGATCGCAGGTACGTGATTGCAATGATTGAGGCAGGACCTATACCGATATGACAGTCTTGCTCGAGATGATAGTATGCTATCTGGTTTGTCTTTATCATCGTATACATGCTTTAGTTCACTATTGCATGATGATAGAGCCCATAGGATTCTGCTTGACAGCCAGCAGTATGATAGTGATCATATACGTGGGAGCTGGGGTCTATAAGCACATCCTTAAAGTGTCCCTAGTCGTAGGAGTTTCGAAACAGGGCATCGATACTCCAGAGTAGACTAGTGTATACAGTCGAGACCCCGACGAGGGGCGGTGGCCGGTCTCACAAGCCACTGGTGTCAGTTGCATCACCTAAGATGTATACAGGTGCTCATTAGGTTATGAGTACACCGGACAGGACTCGCCGGGAATCTGCTAGTTGGTATTATACATATCGTTAGATAGAAATTCCCTGGTGACATGTATACAGGTTAGTTCATCGACCTGAGATCGTCATTTGTCTCGTGTGACTTCCCACTGTGCTTAGATTACTACCCTACCACGCTCAAAGGAGTTATGCAAACAGGTTTTAGTTGGGTACAGTCCCGAGCCACATTGGAGGCAACTGAGCGGATCGTCGGGGATTCGTCTCTCCCGGTATTGGGGGTTGATGTCGCGCAGTGCACGGGTGGCCAACACTAGGAATCCTCGGCCGAGGTAGTGGAGAATTACTGATTTGGATCAGTAGTTTCTCAGGTGGTGATGGGCTTCATACCGACACGATTTATCGCGTTATTAGGGGTCTGACTTTTTCCACCCCCCTAGACTCGATATGCGATACTCTTTAGACGAACGGACCGGACTGTATATACATTGTCACTGTCAGGCTCAGTAGGGTTTATAGATGAGTTCGCTCGTCAGCTTCCCTTCCAATCAATACATAGGCAAACCGTTATGTACAGCTTGTACCTCTGACGTGCTAGAGCTTATACCCAGTGCCAGTGTGTTGATGAGTCATTAGAGTCCCCCACAGACACTTTTCCAAGTTCGGGCGAAACGTTGTAGAGGCCATATGGGTTTATGGCAAGGTTCGAAAAATGCACGTGCGTTTTCGCACGTGTCGTTTTTCGGACAGATAATACTGGTAGGCTTTGCTTTAAGCCGGAACCCAGTATTATACTGTGTAGATATAATATCTTTGTCTCAGTTGCATTTGTATTCGGTCGTAATACAAATGCGGGTATGTTTATACTGATACGGGGTTATCCTGAAATTCGTTTCAGGATCACTTTTGGAAGTTGCCAGTTTCCAGTTTTCTATCAGCCGTATTTTGACATTCGGTTAAAATGCGGATTTATCTTTTCTTGATGAGGTGAGTCAGTGTTCTAGAAGGTTCTAGAGAGGGTGACAAGGCTAGTGAGTCATTAGTGCATTAATAGAGCAATTAATGCTTGATGACTAAGGGTTAAGGTTCAATGTATGCATTGATTGCATTCATACTAGGTGTATTTGTGACTCATTGTTTCTTTCATGATCTTTTGCTTGTGGTCACCACTCCCTCCTCCTACACTCACCCCCCACCTCCTATAAGTGGCCGGCCACCCCCTTGAGGTTTGATAATGGTTGCTAGAAAAAGATTGGTATTGATTTGGACTCATGGAAATTAGATAAGCCTCATTTCTCATTTCACCCGATTCCAAAAGGCAATTTCATTAACCGTTCGTCCATAGCCTTGGACATAACGAGATAGAGTGTTCTACTCATTCTCTACTTCATCTTGGTCGTCTCTTTTAGCAAACTTGACGATCGAGTTGCCTCGGTTCAGAGGCGGGAGCCCGTTTAAAGATCCGTTGACGTGGTGCCACCTGGACGACGAGACTGGAGATTCAGGAGATCAGAGCAGCCGCAACAAGCGTGGGATGATGGTTGAAGACCGAAGGACTCGGATCGTTCGGTATAATGTTTCTACCCACTTTGTAGTTTGTTAGTTTAGCTTTAGTGGCAGATCCGGGTTACGGTACACGATAGCGCCAGTTTCTAAAAAGTTTTTGTTCCGCATTTGGCGTCTGTTAGACGGCCGGGGCGCTACCGTGGACTTACATTACCGGCATACAGCCCTATAATATTGCATAACAATGAATATACTCATGCATGGATATCCAAGTAAACGAATGCAATATCTAATTTAACACATGAACGCAAGCATACTAATAATATGTTGAAGCTACCAGCTAACAGGTTATATCAATGAAGTACTACTTCTAATGTGTACGTGACATGGAAATTACCGATGATGATATGTGTGAGCCGGCAAGCAAGTGTACGTGGAGCATACGCGTCATCGGTAATGGTGCCGGCGTCCTGACAGCATGGGTTCATAATAACTAATGAAAACACATTTAAGCATGCAACGCGATACGAACAGCATAAATATACGGAAAATGAATAGTAAACGCCACATATAAGAATATACATATATAAGTACAAGTCATACAATTTAGGCATTTGAAATAGCACGAATTGTGGTTTTTAGAAAATAGGAGCTACGATATTTTTAAGAAAAGGTACGTCCTTTGAAATATCAGTAGTATCTCTTGGCCTGTCTTTAAAACACTCACGATTCGTTAGTTTGAAAATAAGTATTACTCGAGCCCAGTCTGTCATCTACCAAATAAACTACAGGACAAAAATAAGAGACTAATCAAAGGATAAGGAAAACTACCTAACCCCAAGTCGATATATCTAGTAGTCGGTGATCCCGCCTCAATAGAGTCGCGTACGATAAACTATATAATACGATATCCTCGAGCCAAGAGCGCGGGTCAATCATCATATTTATACTTCGTATGGTAAAATCCATCGTACGACATCCCAAATCGGGGTATGGGTCAATATCATATTTATCTCATTATTTATCTGGTATCATCATCATCATGTCCTGAATTAGGGGTACTGATATAAAATCTAGTACATTCCGATACCATCATCCATATATATATATATATATATATATATATATATATATATATATATACACACACGTGTGTATGCAAACACATCGACCAACGATACGCTATAATATCATGTCGTGTCTCATCACACGACCCAAATCACATCACCGATCTCACGGCATCATGCCTAATCACATCGACTCATCTCCAAGTATCATATACTATCCTCATCATACGTGTATACGTATATGTGTGTGTGTGTATAGCAACACATCCACATACACACACACACACACACACACACACACACACACACACCAAAACATATCCCGTGTGTGCATGTGTGTGTGTGTATACCTTATTCTAGGGTTCGCGACTAAGAAATAACTAAAAACGTTTTCTTCCAATTACACTAACACTAACCCATGCTCTCCTAAAAGCTTTCTTGCTAATTAAACATGTCTCAAAATACCGTACTTATAATATATATAGCATATTCGTACGCTCCACTACGAAACTGCGGGGGTGCTATACGCCATCCACCCGACTTCCCCCTTAGATATATATCTACTCACCTTGATCCTTGCTTGCCGAAGTCGATGTCGCCTTGCTCCTCCTTGTCATACAACGTCCACATGGGTACCTACACATATCATACATAGTATCGTAAAACGAAATCGCGGATGAAAACCAAAACGGCGCATGAAACATATATAGGTTAGAACCTATGGTCTACGCATGCAAGAACAACCAAACAACCCTCGAGATTGACGTACAAACATCACACCACCGAGTCAAAACCCAAATAATAAAATCCAAGTCATAAATAGTCGCAAAACCAAAACAGCAACAAAAGAAAATACTTCCAGATTTTGTCTCAGGTGAAATTAGCCAATTTTGCATATAGGGTAGGTCTAATTTTCCTAAAATGAAGCCATGGACCAAGCACGAGGTGATTCCATTGCACCAAGGCCACAAATTGCGGCCAAAAGGTGATAATTGGCGGCCAGGTTAAGAGGGTATGGCCTCGGGTCTTTAGGGTATGCTCCATTTTGCCCGCACATATCTCAGTAATTGCTACATTACTTATAGAGCCCCCATGTCACGCCCCGCTTCCCAGAGTACGCTAGATTGGGCACGTGACATAGCCAACCATGCTACCTGTGGGTAGGAAGTATCTATCCACAGTCACATTACGGCTGTAGAGATATCAAGAACAAGATAAAACTATCTAAAACATGTCCATAATCCAGAATAACAGGAGTCAATAATAAATAAATGCGGAAGCAAATGATCCAATACAAATAACTGAAAAGTGTGTCCCATAACGCAGGCTCACATCAGGAAATAAATGCAGGAAATAAAACTAACTACTACTGAACTCATAGCTCAGCCTGCTGGCTGAACTACTCCTGCTCGGACTGCAACAGCGGTACAGAATCTGGGCCATGCAAAACCCATACGTCAGCGCGTCATGTCATCAAGTAATATAATATGAACAGTGTAGCAGGCAATGTAATATAAACATGAATACAGCAAGAATAACAATAATATGAATCATACCAGTACAGGGTAGCGTGCAGTGGGTAAACTAAACTGTTCTATCAGGTTTTCTATTCTAAAGTCTTTGAAATCAAATTGATGAATCATCGATGTAACTCAATAGTATCCCGTACATACCCGGGACCACGGCCACAATATTCTCGGCTGCAGCCGAGACATGCCGCTAGGCACAAAACAGGAATGTGTACACTCGATAGTATCCCGTACATACCCGGGACCACGGCCACAATATTCTCGGCTGAAACTGAGACATGCCGCTAGGCACAAAACAGGAATGTGTACACTCAATACAGGTAGTGAACTGTCGAGTTACAAGTCAGATTTCACCTTTGATTTCCCCATACCCCCAAGTTATATGTGTATGTCAAGTCAGGTATCCAGTAATCAAGAAACTAATGCCAACACAGGATCAGGTAAACAGGTTTGTCTGGATAGACAACAGGAACGGTCCATGAGGACTACATGTTATGTTTGTTGGCATTAGACACAAGATCAGGTAACAGGTAAAGCCATGGTACATCAGGTCAAGCCAGGTAATGTATAAAGGTGTCATGTCATGTCAAGAGTGTACGGTACCATGTCATGTCAGGTAGGAAGTGTAACAGGTCATGTCAGGAAGCACAAGATGTCATGTGAGTGCTCATAATCAAACTAACATAAGCATGTGTATAAATAAACAAGCATGAGTACTATCAGAACAATAAACTGGAACATGTAATATGATATGCAAATTGATATAATTTCAAGGATATGGATGCACAGTTATCGATTTGGGTTACATTTATAGTTCCAATATTAATTAGGATGCAATTTATTAAACATGGAGTGTTAATATCACAGTATTATGTAGTAATGTGATCGATGGATGCAATTATATGTATCTTAAATGCGATGGATGCAAACGGGTATCCGAAAGGTTATAAAACTATAAAATGGTAATGTGGGATGTACAACTAAGCAATATGTGATATAAATATTGATATAATAATATTAATATGGATAGCATATTCAAAACGATTAATAACTATAAAAGTGGAATTGATTAACCATGCACAAAAAAGTTCCGTTCAGAAATTCAGCGTCACCCTAATTTGTAAAATAGCTTAAAAATAACAAACGTTCTCCAAAAGGGACGTGTCTTATACCAAAACAAAGATAATTCAATAAGGTTTTCAGTTTTATAAGTATAAGCATCTCAGGTTCTCCCTACAAAATTCTATGAACATTCGAAATTGAAAGTTTGCTGCTGGAATTTCCCTGGACAGCAGTTTGGAGACATTTTCATTTGCATTTTACGTTATTTAAAAAATTTATTTTGCAAGTAAATATTTTATAGAGTTATAGTATTCTGAGTTAGATTCGTAACGAACTAAAGAACGTATACTAATGATTTTTCTATGATTTATAATGAATTTTATAAGGTCAGGTGTACAGTAAATTTCAGATTTGTCGTATCCGCTTTTTCAACGACGTTTCATGTGTAAACTATAATATTTTAAATATATAATATCATAAAATGCAGATTATAAAATAATTAAAGATAATAATAAGAAATATTATGACGATGTATATTTTAATTGATATGGATGCAGTATAATGTAATCTAGTATGTCACAAGATAAGTTTTCATGATCTAGATTTAATATGATATAAACGGATGCAAACGGAACATCGAAACGTTATAAAATTAAACATGGGGCACTAGATTTAAACTATAGGTATGGTATTTATTTAAATAGGTATAAAATGAATTATATAGCATGTAGCAAGATTAACTTGCCTCGATGGGTCGCGAATCGGGAAAACGGAACGTTAACCGTCGGCGGGGAAAACTCGCGACGGGCGCACGGTTCACGGAATGAACCCAAGCGATGAACAAAGGAACCTCACGGGTCGGGGTACCTCGCTGGAACGTCGAGAAGCGTCACCGGCACGACGGAATTCCGGCAACAAAAGAACAGTTAAAAAAATGAGAAACGAGACATGAAGCAAGAAGAGAAAGAATGATAAAGAGAAGTACGAGAGAATATATGAAGGGGAGAGAGAGAGAAAAGTGGAGAGAGAGAGAGAAGAGGGAGAGAGAAGAGGGAGAGAGAGAAAGTGGGGCCTACGGGGTTAAAGGGGAGATTGCGATTGGCTGAGAGAATAAATTGAGAAGGATATAAAAGATTGTAAAAATATTATATGGTTAACTTAAAGATTTAAAAGATAGATAATGAACAGTAAAATATCAGGTTAGTTAGAAAAATATATACGATGGTTTTAATAATATTAAAATTTGGGATTTTGGCGCCAAATAAAACATTTCCAAATCGCGCCCGGGTCGAGTCCAAAAATTTGAAATTGAAATAATAGAATTTTAAGCGGGATCCAAATTTTAAAATTAAGTGTTTTATGATTAAAAAGCATACCCCCAAAACGGACACACGTACGTGCACGTAGCCATCCAAACTCGCCCGTTTCACTGAACGGGACGAGAACACAATGCACGGACGCTACCACGAGGCTAGGGGTGTCAAGTAGGCCAAGATGAATATTTTCAATTTTATTTTAGATGCCAAAATTTGTTATATGTAGAAATGACTTTGCCGGGTAAATTTTACAGTGAGCAACAAACAAGCAAGTTAAATGAAATGAGTACCACATTATACTCAAACAGTAACTGAAAATAGTAGCATTGGGCTCGGGTGTTACATTATACCCAACTACAAAAAGAATTTCGTCCTCGAAATTCCAAGAATACAAAGATAGATAACTATAAGAAAAGGTGAGGAAACTTCTACCGGATTTCATCTTCTCGTTCCCAAGTGGACTCTCCACGCGAGCGATTACCCCAAGAAACAAGCACAAGGGGGATAACCTTGTTCTTAAGGACCTTTTCCCTTCAATCTACGATTTCAATCGGTCTCTCCTCAAAAGTCAAGTCTTCTCGTACTGTTAGCTCCGAATGATCCAAAACGTGTGTTTCATCTCGAACATACTTACGGAGTTGAGATACGTGAAACACATCGTGCACATTTGCCAAGGACTGCGGTAACGCCAAACGATACGCTACCTCACCAACACGCTCCACGATCTCAAGGGTCCAACTAATCGAGGACTAAGCTTTCCTCAACTTCCCAAAACGAATCATCCCTCTAGTCGGTGATATCTTCAAGAATACCAAATCACCCACAGCGAACTCTAGAGGTCTTCTTGATGTATCTGCCCAACTCTTCTGTCGGTCATGTGCTGCCTTCATATGATTTCTGATAGGGTTAACATTCTCAACTGTCTGCACAACCAAATCTGGTCCCAATAATCTTCGTTCACCGACATCGTCCCAACAAACAGGTGAACGGCATTTACGACCATACAAAGCTTCAAATGGAGCCATCTGAATAGTTGCCTGAAAACTGTTGTTGTAAGACAACTCCACCAAAAGTAGATGATCCTCCCAAGACCCCTTGAAGTCCAACCTGCATGTTCTCAACGTATCCTCAAGAATTTGGATCGTTCTCTCCGACTGACCATCAGTTTGAGGATGATAAGCTGTGCTAAACTTCAATCGAGTCCCCAAACTTTCCTATAAACTCCTCCAGAAGTGTGATAAGAACCGAGTGTCCCGATCGGACACGATGCTCACCGGTACTCCATGCAATCTTACAATCTCCTGCATGTACCGCTCTGCCAAAGTCTCTGTTGATTGACCAACCCAAACAAGAATAAAGTGAGCTGCCTTGGTCAATCGGTCAAAAATTACCCATACTGCATTGTTGCCTTTTGGACTCCGCGGTAAAGCCGTCACGAAATCCATGGTTATATGTTCCCACTTCCACTGAGGAATCGGAAGTGGTTGCAATAAACCAGCAACCCTTTGATGTTCAGCCTTAACTTGCTGACACACCAAGCACTTTGCCACAAAGCGAGCAATCTCCCGCTTCATGCCCTCCCACCAGAAATGCTGTCGAATATCTCGGTACATCTTTGTGCCTCCTGGATGTACAGAATAAGCTAAACTGTGTGCCTCCTTCATAAGCTCTTCACGAACATCACCCTTTAGCACACACAAACGGCTACCATACCTCAACGAACCATCTTCGGGGATTAATAAATCTGTTCGTAGTCCGGCTTCAACATGTCCTCGAAACTTTTGCAGTCTAGGGTCCTGCGATTGTGCTGCTTTAATATTCTCGATCAATGATGACTGTACTTGCAGCTGCATCAACTGTCCCGTAGAATGCGATAGCACAACCTCCAATTCAAATCTTCGAAAATCTTCAACGATCTCCTTCTGCGTAGTTAACACCTGAATTGCTGGTAACCGACTAAGCGCATCCGGCACGACGTTAACATTCCCCGGATGGTACTTAAGATCAAGATCGTAGTCAGCCATCAGCTTCAACCATCTACGCTGCCTCATATTAAGCTCCTTCTGTGTGAACACATACTTCAAGCTCTTACGATCAGTAAAAACTTCGACCCTTTCGCCCAGAAGGTAGTGTCTCCAAACCTTCAAAGCGAAAGTCACAGCCGCAAGTTCCAAGTCATGAGTTGGGTAATTCTTCTCATGGGTCTTCAACTGTCTCGATGCGTATGCTACAACCTTCCCATGCTGCATCAAAAAACATCCCAATCATTTCCCAGATGCGTCGCTGTGAATCACCAATCGTCCGGAATTGTCTCGCACGGTCAGAATAGGGGCGGTTATCAACTTCTGCTTCAACGTCTCGAAAGCTAACGCACACTTATCCATCCGTACAAAAGGTACCTCCTTGCGCGTAAGCTTGGTTAACGGCTCCGCCAGACGAGCAAAGTTCTCCACAAATCTTCTGTAATACCCGGCGAGTCCAAGAAAGCTTCTTATCTCCGCAACATTCTTTGGAATCGGCCAATCACGAACTGCTGCAATCTTTTCTGGATCGACGGCAATTCCATCACCAGACACAACATGCCCGAAAACTTTACTTCCTCCAGCCAAAACTCGCATTTGCTCATCTTCGCATATAACTTCTCCTGTCTCAACGTCTGCAGTGCGATCTTCAAATGCTCAGCATGCTCTTCAAAACTCTTCGAGTAAACCAGAATATCGTCAATGAATACCACAATGAACTGATCCAAGAACGGTGAAAAGATTCGGTTCCTCAAGTCCATGAATACTGCCGGCGCATTCGTTACTCCGAAGGGCATCACTAAGTACTCATAATGTCCATACCGAGTTCGGAACGCCGTCTTGCAAATATCTTCTGTTTTCACTCGGACCTGATGATATCCGGATCGCAAATCCAGCTTCGAGAATACCCTCGCGCCACTAAGCTGCTCAAAAAGTTCTCCAATGCGAGGGATAGGGTACTTGTTCTTAATAGTCACCCGGTTTAATTCTCGATAGTCGATGCACATCCTTCTTGTGCCATCCTTCTTCTTTACTAGAAGAACTGGAGCTCCCCAAGGCGAGTTACTGCTTCGAATCCAAGCTTTCTCAAGCAATTCAACAACCTGTTTCTTGACTTCTTCCAATTCTACTGGCGCCATTGGATAATATGCTTTAGATACTGGCGCTGCACCAGGAATAAGATCAATTGCGAACTCCACGTCTCTCCTCGGCGGTAAACCCGATATATCTTCAAACACGTCCATAGAATCACGAACAACAGCCGGTCCTTTACTTTCATCACTTCCATTGATGCAAGAATATTGTTTGTCGGCCTAGCCCTAAACTCGACCGGCCCGACCGAACTGCTTCCTTAACGCAACTGCTGTCTGCTGCAAACTCCCTTTCATCCCAGATAAACTCTGCTGCTCTTGGCTGCTGCAAGTATTTGTGAGAAAGTGGTCAAACCCAGGGAGACAATCTGCCTCTGGATGTCCACGTCCAGTCTGCGCATGAACCTCCGTGCCCTATCTGCATCGTTGGCAACTAAAGGTCCAGCGAAACTACCGAGTCTCGTCCATTCTGCTACATGCACATCTACGGGTGCTGCCTTCTGCTTTAGTCCGATGAACTTCTCTTCCATTTCCTCCCGTGCAGTCCGCGGGAAGAACTTCTCCAGGAAACTCTTAGAAAAATCCGCCCACTTGATCGGCTTGGGCAAGCGGGTCTCCTCAACAAGCCACCATTCTAGGGCATAGTCCACTAGCTGAATGCGTACCACAACAACCTTTCTGTCATCTGGAATCTGTGCCGCAAAAAGCAAGTTCTCTGTGTCAACTAGCCACTGCTTCACTGGCAACGGCTCCTTTAAACCAGTAAATGTAGACGGACCCAACCGCCTGAAATCTGCTACGGTCCCTACTCGGTCAACTGGTCTAGCTCCAACATTGTTCACAGACTGCTGAACGATCTGCAAATCTTCCCGAAACGAGTCCGCTTGCTGATGGATCAGCTTGGTCTGTTTCTTTGATTCTACAGCATTCCCCTTATCACTCCAAGCATGGCGGCTTCGTTCACATGCCTTGGTACGTCTTTAAATTCTTACCGGCCATATTCCTGAACTCAAAACACCCAACATTAGCATGATGATAGATTCTGAATATAGATCAAGGCTAGAACTCCAAGATACTTAAATAGAGTGCCGCATTGTAACTATGCCGCGGTATCATAGCCACAATTACATAACTCTACCGAAGTCGCCTAAGTCCTAGAGATAACAAGGAATCAGGTTTCGAGTCGATATGCAAAGGAAGTTTGCACATCGTAAAAGATATAATCAGGAAGAATGTGATTCAAGAATGGTAAACGGTAAGGTGGCAGGACATGTTTCCTAAACACGGGTATTCTGATTCGTGTATTGGGTACAACACCCAACTACAAAAGAATCAACCCGACTATCCTATGGCTCTGATACCAAAAAAACCATGTCACGCCCCGCTTCCCAGAGTACGCTAGATTGGGCACGTGACATAGCCAACCATGCTACCTGTGGGTAGGAAGTATCTATCCACAGTCACATTACGGCTGTAGAGATATCAAGAACAAGATAAAACTATCTAAAACATGTCCATAATCCAGAATAACAGGAGTCAATAATAAATAAATGCGGAAGCAAATGATCCAATACAAATAACTGAAAAGTGTGTCCTATAACGCGGGCTCACATCAGGAAATAAATGCAGGAAATAAAACTAACTACTACTGAACTCACAGCTCAGCCTGCTGCCTGAAGTACTCCTGCTCGGACTGCAACAGCGGTACAGAATCTGGGCCATGCAAAACCCAGACGTCAGCGCGTCATGTCATCAAGTAATATAATATGAACAGTGTAGCAGGCAATGTAATATAAACATGAATACAGCAAGAATAACAATAATATGAATCATACCAGTACAGGGTAGCGTGCAGTGGGTAAACTAAACGGTTCTATCAGGTTTTCTATTCTAAAGTCTTTGAAATCAAATTGATGAATCATCGATGTAACTCAATAGTATCCCGTACATACCCGGGACCACGGCCACAATATTGTCGGCTGCAGCCGAGACATGCCGCTAGGCACAAAACAGGAATGTGTACACTCGATAGTATCCCATACATACCCGGGACCACGGCCACAATATTCTCGGCTGAAACCGAGACATGCCGCTAGGTACAAAACAGGAATGTGTACACTCAATACAGGTAGTGAACTGTCGAGTTACAAGTCAGATTTCACCTTTGATTTCCCCATACCCCCAAGTTATATGTGTATGTCAAGTCAGGTATCCAGTAATCAAGAAACTAATGCCAACACAGGATCAGGTAAACAGGTTTGTCTGGATAGACAACAGGAACGGTCCATGAGGACTACATGTTATGTTTGTTGGCATTAGACATAAGATCAGGTAACAGGTAAAGCCATGGTACATCAGGTCAAGCCAGGTAATGTATAAAGGTGTCATGTCATGTCAAGAATGTACGGTACCATGTCATGTCAGGTAGGAAGTGTAACAGGTCATGTCAGGAAGCACAAGATGTCATGTGGGTGCTCATAATCAAACTAACATAAGCATGTGTATAAATAAACAAGCATGAGTACTATCAGAACAATAAACTGGAACATGTAATATGATATGCAAATAGTTATAATTTCAAGGATATGGATGCACAGTTATCGATTTGGGTTACATTTATAGTTCCAATATTAATTAGGATGCAATTTATTAAACATGAAGTGTTAATATCACAGTATTATGTAGTAATGTGATCTATGGATGCAATTATATGTATCTTAAATGCGATGGATGCAAACGGGTATCCGAAAGGTTATAAAACTATAAAATGGTAATGTGGGATGTACAACTAAGCAATATGTGATATAAATATTGATATAATAATATTAATATGGATAGCATATTTAAAGCGATTAATAACTATAAAAGTGGTATTGATTAACCATGCATAAGAAAGTTCCGTTCAGAAATTCAGCGTCACCTTAATTTGTAAAATAGCTTAAAAATAACAAACGTTCTCCAAAAGGGACATGTCTTATACCAAAACAAAGATAATTCAATAAGGTTTTCAGTTTTATAAGTATAAGCATCTCAGGTTGTCCCTACAAAATGCTATGAACATTCGAAATTGAAATTTTGCTGCTGGAATTTCCCTGGACAGCAGTTTGGAGATATTTTCATTTGCATTTGACGTTATTTAAACAATTTATTTTGCAAGTAAATATTTCATAGAGTTATATTATTCTGAGTTAGCTTCGTAACGAACTAAAGAACGTATACTAATGATTTTTCTATGATTTATAATGAATTTTATAAGGTCAGGTGTCCAGTAAATTTCAGATTTGTCGTATCCGCTTTTTCAACGACGTTTCATGTGTAAACTATAATATTTTAAATATATAATATCATAAAATGCAGATTATAAACTAATTAAAGATAATAATAAGAAATATTACGACGATATATATTTTAATTGATATGGATGCGGTATAATGTAATCTAGTATGTCACAAGATAAGTTTTCATGATCTAGATTTAATATGATATAAACGGATGCAAACGGAACATCGAAACGTTATAAAATTAAACATGGGGCACTAGATTTAAACTATAGGTATGGTATTTATTTAAATAGGTATAAAATTAATTATATAGTATGTAGCAAGATTAACTTGCCTCGATGGGTCGCGAATCGGGAAAACGGAACGTTAACCGTCGGCGGGGAAAACTCGCGACGGGCGCACGGTTCACGGAATGAACCCAAACGACGAACAAAGGAACCACACGGGTCGGGGTACCTCGCTGGAACGTCGAGAAGCGTCACCGGCACGACGGAATTCCGGCAACAAAAGAACAGTTAAAAAAATGAGAAACGAGACATGAAGCAAGAAGAGAAAGAATGATAAAGAGAAGAACGAGAGAATATATGAGGGGGAGAGAGAGAGATAAAAGTGGAGTGAGAGAGAGAGAAGAGGGAGAGAGAAAGTGGGGCCCACGGGGTTAAAGGGGAGGTTGCGATTGGCTGAAAGAATAAATTGAGAAGGATATAAAAGATTGTAAAATTATTATATGGTTAACTTAAAGATTTAAAAGATAGGTAATGAACAGTAAGATATCAGGTTAGTTAGAAAAATATATGCGATGGTTTTAATAATATTAAAATTTGGGATTTTGGCGCCAAATAAAACATTTCCAAATCGCGCCCGGGTCGAGTCCAAAAATTTGAAATTGAAATAATAGAATTTTAAGCGGGATCCAAATTTTAAAATTAAGTGTTTTATGATTAAAAAGCATACCCCCAAAAGGGACACACGTACGTGCACGTAGCCATCCAAACTCGCCCGTTTCACTGAACGGGAAGAGAACACAATGCACGGACGCTACCACGAGGCTAGGGGTGTCAAGTAGGCCAAGATGAATATTTTCAATTTTATTTTAGATGCCAAAATTTGTTATATGTAGAAATGACTTTGCCGGGTAAATTTTACAGTAAGCAACAAACAAGCAAGTTAAATGAAATGAGTACCACATTATGCTCAAACAGTAACTGAAAATAGTAGCATTGGGCTCGGGTGTTACATCCCGGGTGATAGCAGATCTCGAAACAACAACAAAATTTCCACAAATTTTCGATATCAGGATTCTAAGTTCTCGTCTCGGGGTTTTATATCTCTTGTTTTGTCCAAAATCTTAACACAGAAAGGGGTTTAAGGTCACTACTAAAGCTCAATTGCACCATCTCAAATCAAATCAAAGTCTAACCTCAACTTGGAATTTTCCAAGTTCACTAAACCTCACTAAAAGGATTCTAAACTATTTTAGAGGCTATAGAAATTCAAATGCTACACTAAATGTGAAAGAATTACCTCATTTGGGACTCAAGAATCCCTTAGGGCATCAAAATCCAATTTTTCTTGATCCACCATGCTTATAGTGAGCTTGTGCAAGATTTTTGTGAAGGTGATGAATGGTTTTAATGTATATTTAAGGTTGTTGTGAGGTGTAGGAGGTAGAGGGCAGCCATGGATGAGGGGAAGAGAGGAAAATGATGAAGGAAATGGAGGGAATGTAGGAATGAGACCAAGGTCAAAGACCCCTCACCTCTCTCTCTTCTCTCTCATGCCCATACTTCTTTCTTTATTCATTTCCTTTTCTTTTTTTCTTTTCCTTCAAAACCAAAAACAAATAAAACCATATACATATAAAAGAAACCCAAGATGCCATGGTTTAAAAAAAATGAAACAAGTTTTGTTGCATGTCATGATGCAACAATCAAGCTTAATGCAAGATTAGTGAAAATTAATCAAGTTTAGAAATGAACTTGTATATAACTAATTATAAAAATTTATAATTTGCTTAAATCACATAAATCCCTCCAAAAATCACCATTCAATTTAATTTTCCAATATTTCCCAATTTATCGGTATTTAATTATACCATAACATTAAAACTAATCTCCATTCATTAAAATATTCATAATATTTATTATTTTAGTTATTTAAATTCCCAAAAATAATATTTTATTTTTCTGAAATGTTACATACTCCGACTAATGTTTTCAGGAAAAAATACATTTTACTAAAACAGTGGCGAGTCAAGAACAATATAACTATTGATCTTCCTAATGGTAGAAAGTTAACCTTCATCAAAGTCCGGGATAACCTACAAATTGCCATTACTGAAATGTGCCTTTAGTTTGTCCAGATTCTGGTTTTAAGCATAAGCTGGACAACTCCATATACCTTAACATCGTTAAGATATGAATCCATTCTATATCCATATAGAAACAAATGCACTAATATAATTGGAACCAGATTCAAAATCATGCGGCTGTTTCCAGTGCGTATCAACTGAATGGAAGGAGGCCAAGCAGCATTACTTATCAAGGAATGCATATACACATGAGTAACCTGAAAGAGAAGCAAGTTCTCAAAACTATTACTTATGACGGAATACCCAGCACAAGTATCTACATCTTCGATCATCTTGACGAATCCTGATACTTTGCAACATATAGTTCTTTACTTTATTCTTATATATAACTTCTCAATATCTAGACCCTGTATTTCAACGAAATACTTGTTTAAAACTAGAGAAGTTATAAGTAAACAGAATATAGTACGAGCACCAACCCTTTTGTCCTAATGGACACCGGACAATATACAATACTCTGTATAAGTCTACTGAATTTAATAACTCGAATCCTATGCGTCGTAGGTCGAAAATAGTACTATGGTTAAGAAGAATTACACCGTTGTTTAATACTCTTTACCTAACCATCAACTGATATAGGTAAATGTCATAGACATAATTTCAAAAATTTATATCTCACTTTATAAAATAAACGTACAGATATATCAGTTTGAAATTTTGGTGCATAACGACGGATATTCAATATCAAATATTTGCCATCAGGCAAAACCAGGTGATTTCCTCAAATATCACCAATTACAATGAATTCCGATATATTGAGAATATAATCACCCAATTCCCAATATCTTACTCCCACTCAGCATCTGTAATGCCATACAGAGTGAGAATCAAGTTTGGTAAATACATACCCTAGAGTCAGAATCTAATTTGTAAAACAGTTTTCAATTAACACTACACAGTGAAACTGAAACACGAAAAATTTTGAAGGGGTAGCCGGATATTCCTAGTAATGCCTCTTCCACTATCCAGATTCATGACAGTAATCGTATATTTACTTTCCCCCACTCCAATCCTTTTATATGTCTTTACTTATTACCTTCTGTACACCATACTTAGGCTAATTGGTTTTCTTCCTTCCCTACCCTTCGGCACCAGCCTAAGGTTTGGAAGAAGACTTTCCAAAAAGCGTAATAGGTGTACTCTCCTAATACCAGGAGCCCTCGCAACCTGAGAGAAGGTAAAGAGAAAAGACAACTGAATAATCCTTATTCTATTTCTCCAAAACCAGAAACCATCCTCGAACTGGAACAAATTTCTTCGAGTTCGTATATAACTATATGATGGAATATCAAAGAAATGTGGATCTTTGTATCCATACGGAGTGTTCTGGAGAAATACAAAGGTGATATATGTTAGTTATATGTATGCCCTAGAGGCCATTATTGTACATATGATGTATATTATAGTGGATGCTTGGACATACATAGGGATGACTTTCTTGCTCAACATGATAGTATGCTATCTGGTTGCTTTTTATCTTAACATGTACACTGATTGTCTCTATGTTACATGTTGATAAAGCCCTTAGGATGAGTACTTGACTACCAGGATTATGATACGGATCATACTAGTGGGGCGGAAGTAGTCGACAAGTACATCCTTCAAATGTTCCTAGTCGTGGGAGTATCGAGACAGGGCATCGATACTCCAGAGTAGACTAGCGTATACGCTTTTCGACCCATGAGATGGGCGATGGATGATCCCATATCCATTGGTGTTTGACATCAGAGATGGTATACGGGTGCTCAGTGGAGACTGGGTACACCGGACGGACTCGCCGAGAACTCCCAGACGGTATTATACCTCACGTCAGATGGCAGTTCTCTGGTGACACTGGTACAGGTTAGTCTATCGACCCGAGATCGTCATAGATTCTTGTGTGATTCCCACTTTGCTTTGATTTCCACCTTACCACGTTCAAGAGAACGTGCAAAACGGTGGTTTTTGGGTACAGTCCCGAGTCACATGGAGGCAATGAGTGATATGAGGGGATTCTTCTCTCCCAGTATAGGGAGTTGATGTTGCGCTGTACTCGATTGGCTATAACTGAAAGTCCCTGGCCAGGGCTGATATAGAGATCTACTGGTAAGTGTTATCAGTAGTTTCTCGACCTGTTATAAGCCTCATATCGACATGACTTATCGAGTTACTGGGGTCTGACGTTTACCACCCCTAGACGAGATATGCGACATATCAGACGAAGAGACCGGACTGTACGGTAGTGTTACTGATTGGATTCGCAGGAGTATGTGCAGGCATGCTTGTTGATCTTCTGATCACTCAATACCTGGGTGATCGTTACATTTAGCAGACCACTTGCGTCTTGTGGGTGTTTGATATGATCATCACCTACTGCCAGCGTACTGACGAATCTTTAGAATCCTACACAGAGGTTTCCTGGCTCAAGAAAAATGGAGTAGGAGCACATATGTGATATGTGCAGAACCGAGATTAATACGATATGCGATACCGTATTCTATTCTCGCGATATATGACATCGGTCGGTTATATGTGATATAGCCGGGTTAACGAATTAAGTGTTGATTCGATAAGTTGATACACATGGTATTAGTCGGTTATATGTGATATAGCCGGAATATTAAGTCAAGTGTTGATTTGATAATTTAATGTATAATTATATATTTGATATATTAACATACATTAACTAAGACATGCCCGCTTATGATTTGTTTTCACACTTGATTTTGTGCACATTGTATATATGTGATATATATTAGTATACAACATTATATGTCATGTTTGATGATACATGCAACAAGGGTGTGTGTATGACTTACACCATGCTATGTATAATGAAGGGTTTTTATTTATTTTGGTAAATCAAAAATGGTGGCATTTTTGTCATGGCAAGAAGCTTGGAGAAGCTTGGATTGCCATTGACTTAGTCCACAACTTTTGTTTTGCCTAAGATATTTATGAACCCAACCTTTATCCTAGCCATGGTTAAGTCTCTACAAAGGTTAGTATATGATACTAATTCACCCATGGTTGCAATTAACCAATTGATTTTATCATGAGAGTTTTCTTCTTTTTCTTCCTCAAAGCTTTCTAGCTTCAATGGAGATGATGGAAAATGAGTGAGAAAATTATTTCTAAAGTGAGCAAAATTCCTACTTCATCATCCTCTACTACTTGTCATTTAGTATAGGGTGTTTTCTTCACTAATTCTACAATTAGTGAAGAGGTAGCTTGGGTTAGTGTTGTAGGGTTAGCATAGCACCTTAGAAAGGTTTTGGCAAGCATCAATCATGCTACTTTAAAATTTTTGGGGTGCTAAACAAACTCTAACCAAGATCTTAACTAGAGACTTAGAGTTAAACAAGATATGTAAACACTTTACATCTAAGTGAACAAGGAATACAATCTTTGTAGACCGGTCCTTCACTTCAATAGCTCCATGTAGAAGTCCCTTCGCTGCGATCACAAACGTCCGGACTCTAGAGAGGCTCCCATGAAGAAACGAACAAGCTTGCTTCGAAGTCTTCGAGGCCGAAGATGATTTACGTCGAGGAGACACTAGATCATGCTATCTCTTCACTAATTGTGTAGATTAGTGAAGCAAACAAGCTAAACTAAATGGCAAGTAGTAGAGGATGATGAAGTGGGAAGTGGGTTCACTTTAGTTTTATTTTTCTCACAATAAATCATCACTTTGTCAAAAGCTAGAAAGCTTAAAATGAGGAAGAACAAGATGAAACTCAAGTGATGAAAGAATGAATCCATTAAGGTTAATATTGCAACCATGGGTGAGTATATCATATATCTAACCCTTGTAGAGAGCTAACCATGGTAAGGGGTTAAAGGTTAGGTCATAAAATATCTTAAGGAAAACAAATGAGTGGACTTAGTCAATGCTTATCCACAAGCTTCTACAAGCTTCTAGCAATAATTTAATCCACTAATTTGTAATTACTTAATGATAAATGAAACCTTAACATAAACCCTAGCATGGTGTAAGTCTCATACATACATGTTGCATGTATAACCTAGCATGTCATAATAATATATATCATATATATTTTATATGCTAAAAGAATACAATTAATATATATCACATATATATCAATGTATCAAAAAGTGAGAAAAGAAATCGTATCGAAAAGTGAGAAAAGAAATCTTAAGTGAGCAAATATTAGTCAATGTAATTTAATATATCAAATATATAATTATACATTAAATTATTAAATCAACTCTTGATTTAATAATCCGGCTATAATACATATAACCGACCGATATCACAAATCGTGAGATTAGAATGCGGTATCACATACTCGCATTAATCTCAGTCCCGCACATATCACATATGTGCTCCTACTCCATTTCGCATGAACCAGGAAACCTCTATGTAGGACTCTAAAGACTCGTCAATATGCCGGCAGTAGGTGATGATCATTTCAAACACCCACAAGCCGTAAGCGGTCTGCTAAACGTAACGGCCACCCGGGTATTGAGCGATCAGAAAATCAACAAGCAAGCCTGCTATAACTCATGCGAATCCAATCAGTATCACTATCGTACAGTCCAGTCTCTTCGTCTGATATGTCGCATATCAACAGCCTGGGGGTGGTATAACGTCAGACCCCAATAGCCTGATAAGTCATGCCGATGCAAGGTCCATAACAGTTCGAGAAACTACTGGTAACACTAACCAGTAAATCTCAGCAACCCTGACCAGGGATTTCCTGTTATGGCCAATCGAGCACAGCGCAACATCAACCCCCAATACCGGGAGAGACGAAACCCATCCTCTCGCTCATTGCCTCCATGTGATTCGGGACTGTACCCAAAATCCACCATTTTGCACGATCTCTTGACAGTGGTAAGGTGGAAATCAAAGCACGGTGGGAATCACACAAGACTCTATGACGATCTCGGGTCTACAGACTAACATGTACTAGTGTCACCAGAGAACTGCTATCCGATGATAGGTATAATACCATCTAGGAGTTCTCGGCGAGTCCATCCAGTGTACCCAGTCTCCACTGAGCACCCGTATACCTTCTCTGATGGCAAACACCAATGGATATGGGATCATCCATCGCCCATCATATGGGTCAAGAAGCGCATACACTAGTCTACTCTGGAGTACCGATGCCCTATCACGATACTCCCACGACTAGGAACATTTGAAGGATGTACTTATCGACTACCCAGTCCCTACTAGTATGATCTACATCACAGTCCTGGTAGTCAAGTACTCATCCTAAGGGCTTTATCAACATGTGGTCACAAAACAGTATTTGTTTACATGTTAAGATAAAGTGCAACCAGATAGCATACTATCATGTTAAGCAAGAAAGTCCTTCCTATATATGTCCAAGCATCCACTACAATATACATCGCATGTACAGTAATGGCCTCTAGGGCATACATATAACTAACAATCTCCTAATTTCACTAAGGCCATCTGTTGTAGTATCCAATACCCAACATTATAGCAGAGGTTGTAGTATCCCATACTCAACCATTGTAGAGAAGTCTCTCTAGGGGTAAGGCCTTTGTGAGTGGATCCGCTGTGTCAACCTTCTGGTCTACTCTCCTAACCTCGATCCCTTGGAGATCAACCATCTCCCTGATCAGGTGATACTTGCCTCAGAATATGTCTGGAACGCTGATGGGACCTGCGTTCCTAGGCATAAGCCACAACTCCATTCTTGTCACAATAACAGTTATAGGACACTCAATGGTAGGAACCTTGTTCATCTTATGAACAAGAAATGTCCAGACAGCCACTTTAGTAGTATCATTGGCAGTAATTTATTCAGCCTTTATCATCTAGTATGTCACGGTATCTATCTTAGAACTCTTCCAACATACCGTTCTTCTACTGAGGGTAAAGACAATGCATGTGACTGACTCTCAGTCGAACTTATCACTCTGGAAGCTGTACGGTTCCTAGGCACATTCAAGAGGTCTCACAAGGCATCAACCATGCCAATTTCAAATTTTACGGGTGCCGAGAAACCCTAATACGGATCGTTGACTAGATGTTTAGGCGAAAAACTAAACTAGTTAACAACTAAACTAGTTAACAACTTAACTAAAGGAGAGAGGCTACAACCTTTGTAGATCCGGTTCTCCACTTCCTTAGCTCCATGTAGGCGTCCTCTCGCTGTCCATCTCGAATCCTAGACTCAATCGTCGGCTTCATCGGAAAAACGAGCGGGCAAGGTCGTCGGCCTCGTGCCGAAGATGATCTACGTCGAGGTTTCACAAGTTCAAGCTCCGACTGCACCAAGTTGTGAAACTTGTGAAGAAAACACCCAAAACCACTTGGCAAGAGGTAGAGGATGAAGAAATAGGAGGTGGGTTCACTTTAGAATTGGATTTCTCTCACTTTTGCTCAAGTTGCCATTGATGGCATCAAGTTTTCATTCTTGAAGATGAAGAAGAAGATGAAGCTAGAATTATGATAAGTGTTGAATTAAAATGAATAATAAATGAATACTTATCATAAACTAACTAGGGTAGAGTGTAGAGAATAGACCATGGTTACTTGGATGGGTTAGGGTTAAGCATGAAGACAAGAATGGTTAAGAAGTCAAAGCTTCATGAAGCTTCAACTAGAAACAAACATAGCCACCATTCTTATCTAAATCTTTTCCAAATAAATAAACAAATAAATAAATGAAAAAGCAAAACCCTAATCATCTCTTAACCATGGTTTAATCCTTTACACTTAACCACATGATCAAGTATCATCAAACATGATACAAATATGTGCACAAAAGTATATCACATATACTTCTTGCACATCAAGTGAGAAAATCCATTTAAAGTGAACCAAAACTAGTCAATGCAAAGTAATATATCAAATATATAATTATACATTAAATCATTAAATCAACACTTGATTTAACGATCCGGTCATATCGCATATAACCGACTAGTATCCTATGTATCGGCTTATCGAATCAATCCTTGATTCGATATCTAGGTTATATCGAATATAACCAATCGATACATCCATCGCGAGAATGGAATACGGTATCACATACACGCATCATTCTCGGTCCTGCACATATCTCATATGCACTCCTATTTCGTTTCGCTTGAGCCAGGAAACCTCTGTGTAGGACTCTAAAGACTCGTCAATACGCCGGTAGCAGATGATGATCATATCAAGCACCCACAAGCCGCAAGCGGTCTGCTAAACGTAACGTCCATCCGGGTATTGAGCGATCAGAAGATCGACGAGCTAGCCCGCTCACACTCCTGTGAATCCAACCAATAACACTTACCGTACAGTCCGGTCTGTTCGTCTGATATGTCGCATATCAAGTCTAGGGGTGGTATACGTCAAACCCCAATAACCGATAAGTCGTGCCTATGTGAGGCTCATAACGGGTCGAGAAACTACTGGTAACACTTACCAGCAAATCTCTTATCAGCCCTGGCCAGGGGCTTCCCTGTTATGGCCAATCGAGCACAGCGCAACATCAACCCCCAATACCGGGAGAGACGAAACCCCTCCTATCGCTCATTGCCTCCATGTGACTCGGGACTGTACCCAAAGACCACCGTTTTGCAAGCCCTCATGGACGTGGTAAGGTGGAGATCAAAGCACAGTGGGAATCACACAAGACTCTATGACGATCTCGGGTCTACAGACTAACCTGCACAAGTGTCACCTGAGAACTGCCATCTGACGTGAGGTATAATACCATCTGGGAGTTCTCGGCGAGTCCGTCCAGTGTACCCAGTCTCCACTGAGCACCCGTATATCATCTCTGATGTCAAACACCAATGGATATGGGATCATCCATCGCCCATCTCATGGGTCAAGAAGCGTATACGCTAGTCTACTCTGGTATATCGATGCCCCATCTCGATACACCTACGACTAGGGACCTTGAAGGATGTACTTATGGACTACCATGTCCCCACTAGTATAATCTGCATCATAGTCCAGGCAGTCAAGTACACATCCTAAGGGCTTTACCGACATGTAACTATAAGACAGTTTAAAGAGACTAGTGTACATGTTAAGACAAAGAGAAACCAGATAGCATACTATCATATCGAGCAAGAAATCATCTCTATATATGTCCAAGCATCCAATATAATATACATCATCTGTACAATACTGGCCTCTAGTGTTGGAGTTAGTGCCCTCAGAGTCAATTATTGGATCACAGGCACGTGATTGCAATGATTGAGGGAGGACCTATCCCGGTAGGACAGTCTTACTCGAGATGATAGTATGCTATCTGGTTTATCTTTATCATCGTGTACTGTTTTAGGTGACCTGACATGTCGCTATTACACGTTGATAGAGCCCCTAGGATTCTTGCTTGACGACCAGCAGTATGATGGCGATCATATAAGTGGGAGCTGGGGTCTATAAGCACATCCTTAAAAGATCCCTAGTCGTGGGAGTTTCGAGACTGGGCATCGATACTCCATTAGTAGACTAGTGTATACAGTCGAGACCCCGACGAGGGGCGGTGGCCGGTCTCACAAGCCACTGGTGTCAGTTGGTTCACCTAAGATGTATACAGGTGCTCATTGGGTTATGAGTACACCGGACAGGACTCGCCGGGAACCTGCTAGTTGGTCTTATACCAGACGTCAGATAGCAGTTCCCTGGTGACATGTGTGCAGGTTAGTTCATCGACCTGAGGATCGTCATTTGTCTCGTGTGAGTTCCCACTGTGCTTTGATTACTACCCTACCACGGCTCAAAGGAGTCGTGCAAACAGGTTTTAGTTGGGTACAGTCCCGAGCCACATGGAGGCAGTGAGCGGATCTTCAGGGGTTCGTCTCTCCCGGTATTGGGGGTGAGGTCGCGCTGTGTCTAGGAGAGCCATTACGCAAAGCCCTCGGCCGAGGCAGGAGATTTACTGGTAGGTATTCCAGTAGTATCTCAGGGCGTTCTGGGCTACACTCCGACACGACTTGTACCGCTTTTGGGGGTCTGACTTTTACCAACCCCCTAGGCCCGCCATGCGATACTCATAGACGAACGGACCGGACTGTACGGATATTGTCACTGACAGGCTCAGTTGGGTGTCGGGGTGAGCTTCCTCATCGACGTCCCTTTTAGTCAATAGCTGGTGGCCCGTCACGTATTGGCTAATACCTCTGACGTGCTAGTGGTTAAATCCACAGCCATAGTATTGACGAGTCTTTAGAGTCCACCACACTTTCTGTTACTCAGCTTTCGGGCGAAACGCTGTAGAGGCCGTATGGAGATATGGCAGGGTCCGATCAGATACGTACGGTATTGCACGGATCAGGATCGGACAGTTTTGTACTAGTGGCCGTATAGTTATATGGCAGGGTTCGATCAGATACGTGCGGTATTGCACGGATCAGGATCGAACGGATTTTACTAGCCGGCTTTGGCTTAAGCCGGTCCTAGTCTAGTACAGTGTAGATTTTGTCTCATTGCATTTGTATCCGGTCGGAATACAGATGCGGGTGTGTATGCACAGTATAGGGGTTTTCCTGTAATTTATTACGGGACCAGTTTTCTGGAGTTGCCAGTTTGCATTCCGTTCCGGCCGGTTTTCCTTTGTTCTTTCCCGGCCGGACTTTTCTGATGGAGGGGTGTATTTGCAGTTTTGCAAATAACACTTTGTGGAGGACTTCTTTGCATAATGATTAATTATGATAGCATCTTTTTTATTCCATTCTTTTCTATCATCTTTTCATGATTTATTGTGAAAAGATTGGATTTGAGGTTGATGTAAGTTTTGTTATCATGATGTCTTTGATGTGGTCACCTCCTCTCTTGCTCCTACACTCACCTCCCTCTTGCTATCATATTATCCTTCCTCCACCATTCTCATTCTCACTTGAAGAAAGTCTTTCATGGTTATGAGAAAAGAGAGAAGAAGAAAAAGAAAGAGAGAAAGAAAAAGAATGAGAGAGTTCATCTTGATTATGTGAGGAATTCTTCATCTCCTTCTTCTTCTTGTTTTAGAAAAATGAAAGCACCATTTTTCTTAACCCCAATCCTCCATCATGGCAACTACAAACCCCAAATGAGACTAGCATCATCTACACTACATTCTACAGCACTTCTTGAGCATGTCGAGTTGCCGGCTTCATGCTCGAGTTGCCTCGGTATTGAGGCCGGAGCCCGTAAAAGACGAAGGCGATGTGGTGCCCTTTCCGGCGAGGAGGCGACGATACGGAGACTACACTTTCCGCGGGAGATCGGGGCGATGATGAGAAGACCGGAGGACTCGAATCTCTTGGTATACTTCTCACCCTATCTCTTGATTGCTAGCATTAGGTTAATGGTTACGATCCGGGTTTTCTTTGTCCGCGGTAGCGCCGGTTTCCGAGTAAGGAAAAATTTTGATTCCGCAATTTGGCCTCGAGTAAGACGGCCGGGGCGCTGCCGTGGCGCAACATGGTATCAGAGCCACGCCATTAACCTTACCTAGCTTCGTTTGATGTGTTTGCGTTTCCGATCGACCGAAATTTCCAAAAACCGTATTTTTTATTGCACATCAGTTTCTGTCGAAATTTTTTGGAGTCTAAAAATTTTTCAGGTTGTCTCAGAGTGATGTGCAGGTACATACAAGCATACTGAAGAAATTTTGTACCATGTACTGTTCATGTCACCGCGGAAGAGCGGCCAAAACCTTGCTAGGGCCGCGCTTCCGCGGCAAGTTGAACAGTGCACCCCCCGAAAATTTTTCAGTATGTTTGTCAGTAAGAAATGTGGTTTCTGGGATATTAAAATTGGGCCCAGGTTTTCTGTGAGTGCTACAGTTTTGATTGGGGGCCCACTTGTTAATTTTTGGTCAATCGGAAAATTTTAAACACATTATTTCACAGTATTTACATTATATCTGCGACCGTGAATGTCACTCGATCGGTAAATCCGGTCTAACTGCTATAGCCCGGTTAGACGGATTTGCGAACGTGACTTTCACGTTGATGTTCTATGTTTATGCTGTGATGTTGCGGATCGGTCGTGGGGGATAGCCTGGATGCAATGCTAGTACAGTTTTGTTGTATTATGTACATTTGATATTGCGGGGCGAGCGTCCGACATGTGGACTGCCGTCACTGCCTGTTTGTATTATTCTTTTGGGGCACGACCTGGTTGCGGTCGATGTACCCGGTGTATGTATATTTTACTTTCTGTACTAGGGTTACCCCGCGGTGGGGTGCACGGATAGCCGGGTTCTGGAGGGCAACGGGCCCGCATCTCAGGGCATTGAGACGGAGGGGGCTTCAGTCCAGGATTGGCGGGCTATTCGCCGCACTCGTAGGGGGTACAGGTTGACCCAGGAGGGGTGCCCAAGTTACCGGATTCCGTGAAGTGCTGGGTGGTCCATTCACGGTACTGAAGGGGGCTGCCTCGCTTCAGGTTTTGGCGGGTGACTTGCCGCGCCCGTAGGGGTCTAGGATTTCATTGCACAGGCTATCCACACGACCAGGGGAACGTCGGGTTTCAGCAGCGGCTCTGTGAAACCCGGGGCTTCCAGATATCTGTATTGTTCTGTGATGTTGTACATTTCTGTGATGTTGCATTTCATTCACGCCTTGAGCGAAATACTATATATTGGTATATATATTAGTAGATGTTGTATATGTTTTACATCCGCGCTAGTCCAGTCCCCGCTCTGCCGTTAGTTAGCTAACCTAACGGGTGATGACGGGACCCAGTGGCGAATGCGGATGGCATATACGTACGTCAGTATATTTTCGTTCTTTGTGGTGTGATCAATTGATGGGACTGCATTGATTCGGATCAATGCAAGTTTAAACAAACCTATTCTAATGTTGTTGGAACACTTTTTCAAAAAGCTGTTATTGCAAGGACGTTCTCTTTTGTTTTGCATAGTGGTATTCATTTGGAATATCCTGCTCCTCAGTCGACGAGGCAAGGGCCGAGATCCCTTCACCGGGAGTGACCCCTTGGACAGAAGTTTGCGTCAGGGCATTAACTTCACTATAGCCGATTACTTTTGCTTTGCATCGTGGTATTCAGTTGGAATATCCTGCACCTCATTCTACGGGGAAAGAGCCGAGATCCCTTCACCGGGAGTGACCTCTTTAGTAAAGGTTTTCGTCACTATATTTTCTAAAAAGTTATGCAGTTCCTTCAACGATATCAAGTTCATTACGTTAAAGGTTTTCGCCAAAAACCAGCCGTAGCCCTCCGTCATTTCTTACAAGTATTACTTAGTATTCGTGCTGCGTTTGTTGACTGTGTCAAGACGTAGTGTGCGGTAGCTAAGTAGTGTTTGTTTGTAGCATATTAATGGGATTGGTTAGGACAGTCGTGCGGCCTTGTTGACTGTGTCAAGGGCTCGTACGGGTGGGTTTAATGCAATCCAGGATAATGACGGGCTGAACTTGACTAGGACTCTTTGATTTGTTGACTGTGTCAAGGTCACTTGGGTCCTAGGGGTAAAAATCACATCGGGAGTTTCAAAAGAACTGAAACTTGCCAGGCATGCGCATACTTTCTGGAGTGTGGTGACTTGAGTGGATTCCGTCAAGTTATCATGCGATGATAGTTGGATCCCGATTCCCACTGATGAGTTATTTTACTCCTCGGGTGACCCCGACTAATTCTTCTTTCAGGTTTGGAGGAGAATTTGAGGTACAGTGGGAGGTTTCCAGATTAGACAAAGTGGTAACCATTCTGATCTAGGATAGAGTGCACGCTGAGTGTTTCTTTTCTCTCTCTCTGGCAGCAACCATTGACCTGACCCTGGACTATGACTCAGTGACCAAGTTGACCGAACCTTCTTAACACTGGCTTTTGGATTGTCAGAGTTGCAGACCTCATTGCCACTCCTACTTTTACCCTTTTCTCCAGGACACCCCGTATTACTGCGAACGTCCACTTCCATTGGACAAAACCATCGTATGGTTATATACGAACTCGAAGGACTTCGAGGATGGTTTCTGGTTCTGGAGAAAACGGATAGGACTATTCAGTTGTCTTTTCTTTTCACCTTCTCACAGGTTGCGTGTGCTCCTTGGCTTAGGAGTAGTACACCTATTACGCAAATTGGATAGTCTTCTTCCAAACCTTAGGCTGGTGCCGAACGGTGGGGAATGAAGAAAACCAATTAGCATAACGATGGTGTGCAGAAGGTATTAAGTTAAGACAAAGTAAGGGATTAGTAGGAGGGCAAAGTAAATTGCAACTGATATTCACGACCAAACCAAGTATTTCTTCGCCAATCCTAAATCACCTTTGTATTTCTCCAGGACACTCCGTATCACTACGAAGATCCCATTTTATTGGATAATCCATCGTATGGTTATATACGAACTCGAAAGGAACTTGTTCCAGTTCGGGGATGGATTCTGGTTCAGGAGAAATAGGAATAAAGTACATTCAGGTGTCTTTTATCTTCACCTTCTCTCGCGTTGCGAGTGCTCCTAGGATTAGGACAGTACACCCTTTATGCTTTTTGGATAGTCTTCTTCCAAACCATAGGCTGGTGCCGAACGGTAGGGAAGGAAGAAAACCATTTGGCTTAAAGGGGTGTACAGAAGGTAATGACTAAAGACATATAAAGGGATTTGGAGAGGTGGCAAAGAATTATACGGTTACAGTTGTGAATCTGGACAATGGAAGAGGCATTACTAGGAATACCAGGATACCCCATCGAAACATTTCAATGTTTCAGTTTCACTGTGTAATGTTAAAAGAAAACTGATTTCCCGATTAGACACTTACTCCAGGGTATGTATTTACCAGGTATGATTCTCACATCTGTATGGTTTTACAGATGATGAGTGGGAGTAAGTTATTGGGAATTGGGTGATCATCCTCATTATATCGGGATTCGTTGTAATCGGTGATATTTGAGGAGATCACCTGGGCTGTTTGCCGGTCGGCAAATATTTGGTTTTGAATATCCGCTGTTATGCACCAATTTCAAATTGATATATCTGTACGTCTATTTTCATAGAGTGAGATATACCTTTTGATATTATGTCGATGACATTTACCTATATCAGTGGATGGTTAGGTAAGGAGCATTAAACAGCGGTGTAATTCTTCTTAACCATAAGTACAGTTTTCAACCTACGACACACAGTGAAAGAGTTGTTAGACTCAGCGGACTTATACAGAGTATTGTATGTTGTCCAGTGTCCATTAGGACAGAGGGGTTGGTCCTCATACTATATTCTGTTTACTTTTAACTTCTCTAGTTCTTAGACATGTGCTTCGTGGAAACACAGGGTCTAAGTCTTGAGGAGTTATAGGTATTTTGAATAGAGTAGAGAACCAGGTGTAGCAAGTATCGGGATTCTTCAAAGTGATCGAAGATGTAGATACTTGTGTATGGTATTCAGTTGATAGTGATGATAAAGAGAACTTACTTCTCTTTCAGGTTACTCATAATTGGAAGCATTCCTAAGTTGAGTAACGCTGATCGGCCTCCTTCCATTTAGTTTACATGCACTGGAGATAGCTGCATGATTTGAATCTGGTTCAATTGAATCAGTGCCTCTGTTTCTATATTGGATATAGAACAGTTCATATCTTAGCGTTGTTAAGATACGGGGAGTTGTCCGGCTTATGCCTAAAACTAGACTCCGGATAACTCAAGGCACGTTTCTGTAATGGCTGTTTGTGGGTTGACCCAGGCTATGACGTGGGTTGATTTTCTACCATCTGGATGAACAATAGCAATATTGTTCTAGACTCGCCACAGTTTTAATAAAAATGGATTTTTTCAGAAAACATTAGTGGGAGTATGGTAGAACTGGAAGTAATTCCAGAACCGCAAACGATTACTGAAGATTTAATAAGGAACCTAAAGATTCAATCTGATTTGACATTCCATTGGCCACTCCGCAGATACGGTGGGTAACTTCAGGCACCCGAGAGGTACTCCGGTGGCCTCAAGGACGGTGACAGGGAAGTTCTTGTTTACCCACACTTGCCATTGTTGTTGTTCCAGGCTGCGAGACCCGGTGGGAGGATGAGTATAGCGTCGTTCTAAACTAGCTTTAGAAGTGCACGTCTATATGACTCTGCCATAGGGTTGTCGTAGTCAGTGGGAGCAGCGGAAGCATTGGTGGACATCAGGCTTATGTCTATTTATAGACTAAAGCAGATGTAGCGGAGATAGATCATCTATTTCTGATGTGACAGTCATAGGTTTGACGTCATCAGAATAGGGGGTGGATCTGTTGAGAAGGTAGTAGGAAGTGATATTCCTATACTACGATCGGTTATACTTTGGTCGTCACACAGTGTTTTCTCCACATGGGAGTTGGATATTATATCAGACATACTGGTTACTAGACCTATGGTTTTAGATCTAGATTTGGGTGGTTTCCCAATCAGGGTACCTTGACAGCATTCTATGAGTATTTAGAATGGACGACTCCTGGCATGGTAGTGTACCTGCAGGTAATGGAGTCACCCTCTCTAAAGGTGTCTTACAGACTAAAGGGGAGAGGGATACGCATGATTGACAGATCACTTGCTTAGGCAATTGAGTCAATCATGAGATGTCAAGTACCACACCAGATGTTGTTCTTGCAGTAGGTGCAATAAGTTGATATTAATCCAATCCTGGAAAAACAGTCGGAAGCAGTTTTAGAACATAAGTGAATGTTCTAGGGATATGATAACGGCTGCCTCCTTTAGGAGACGGTTATCACTCCGGGCTTCCAAGGTGACATGGACGACAAGGAGGTTGTCAGAGTTATAGTTTTCCTTCTGACGAGGGGCAGTATTTTGGACAGGTGGTCCAAGGCAATACTGAGGGAGGCTTGGCGCAGGATACTGATTAAGTTCGGTTGACGATACAGTCTAAGAAGTTTGGATTTGGAGTTCATTTATGAGCTAGGTCCCATCAGACATCCAGACATATTCTATGACAGGTATTGCTCATTTCGGGAGATGGCTTTCTCCGCGAACTTGAGATTTAGAGAGACATAGAAAGAAACTTCATAGCGGATCCACTCACTGAGGCTATTCCTCGAACGCAATAGTTTCGCAAACGGGTTTTTGTGAGACTGACTAGTAGAGGAGTTGGGTGTTCGGTATCACACGGGCTGTGAGTATGCGACATCGCAATAATTAGCCTTGAGTGCAAGTGGGAGATTGTTGGAGTTAGTGCCCTCAGAGTCAATTATTGGATCACAGGCACGTGATTGCAATGATTGAGGGAGGACCTATCCCGGTAGGACAGTCTTACTCGAGATGATAGTATGCTATCTGGTTTATCTTTATCATCGTGTACTGTTTTAGGTGACCTGACATGTCGCTATTACACGTTGATAGAGCCCCTAGGATTCTTGCTTGACGACCAGCAGTATGATGGCGATCATATAAGTGGGAGCTGGGGTCTATAAGCACATCCTTAAAAGATCCCTAGTCGTGGGAGTTTCGAGACTGGGCATCGATACTCCATTAGTAGACTAGTGTATACAGTCGAGACCCCGACGAGGGGCGGTGGCCGGTCTCACAAGCCACTGGTGTCAGTTGGTTCACCTAAGATGTATACAGGTGCTCATTGGGTTATGAGTACACCGGACAGGACTCGCCGGGAACCTGCTAGTTGGTCTTATACCAGACGTCAGATAGCAGTTCCCTGGTGACATGTGTGCAGGTTAGTTCATCGACCTGAGGATCGTCATTTGTCTCGTGTGAGTTCCCACTGTGCTTTGATTACTACCCTACCACGGCTCAAAGGAGTCGTGCAAACAGGTTTTAGTTGGGTACAGTCCCGAGCCACATGGAGGCAGTGAGCGGATCTTCAGGGGTTCGTCTCTCCCGGTATTGGGGGTGAGGTCGCGCTGTGTCTAGGAGAGCCATTACGCAAAGCCCTCGGCCGAGGCAGGAGATTTACTGGTAGGTATTCCAGTAGTATCTCAGGGCGTTCTGGGCTACACTCCGACACGACTTGTACCGCTTTTGGGGGTCTGACTTTTACCAACCCCCTAGGCCCGCCATGCGATACTCATAGACGAACGGACCGGACTGTACGGATATTGTCACTGACAGGCTCAGTTGGGTGTCGGGGTGAGCTTCCTCATCGACGTCCCTTTTAGTCAATAGCTGGTGGCCCGTCACGTATTGGCTAATACCTCTGACGTGCTAGTGGTTAAATCCACAGCCATAGTATTGACGAGTCTTTAGAGTCCACCACACTTTCTGTTACTCAGCTTTCGGGCGAAACGCTGTAGAGGCCGTATGGAGATATGGCAGGGTCCGATCAGATACGTACGGTATTGCACGGATCAGGATCGGACAGTTTTGTACTAGTGGCCGTATAGTTATATGGCAGGGTTCGATCAGATACGTGCGGTATTGCACGGATCAGGATCGAACGGATTTTACTAGCCGGCTTTGGCTTAAGCCGGTCCTAGTCTAGTACAGTGTAGATTTTGTCTCATTGCATTTGTATCCGGTCGGAATACAGATGCGGGTGTGTATGCACAGTATAGGGGTTTTCCTGTAATTTATTACGGGACCAGTTTTCTGGAGTTGCCAGTTTGCATTCCGTTCCGGCCGGTTTTCCTTTGTTCTTTCCCGGCCGGACTTTTCTGATGGAGGGGTGTATTTGCAGTTTTGCAAATAACACTTTGTGGAGGACTTCTTTGCATAATGATTAATTATGATAGCATCTTTTTTATTCCATTCTTTTCTATCATCTTTTCATGATTTATTGTGAAAAGATTGGATTTGAGGTTGATGTAAGTTTTGTTATCATGATGTCTTTGATGTGGTCACCTCCTCTCTTGCTCCTACACTCACCTCCCTCTTGCTATCATATTATCCTTCCTCCACCATTCTCATTCTCACTTGAAGAAAGTCTTTCATGGTTATGAGAAAAGAGAGAAGAAGAAAAAGAAAGAGAGAAAGAAAAAGAATGAGAGAGTTCATCTTGATTATGTGAGGAATTCTTCATCTCCTTCTTCTTCTTGTTTTAGAAAAATGAAAGCACCATTTTTCTTAACCCCAATCCTCCATCATGGCAACTACAAACCCCAAATGAGACTAGCATCATCTACACTACATTCTACAGCACTTCTTGAGCATGTCGAGTTGCCGGCTTCATGCTCGAGTTGCCTCGGTATTGAGGCCGGAGCCCGTAAAAGACGAAGGCGATGTGGTGCCCTTTCCGGCGAGGAGGCGACGATACGGAGACTACACTTTCCGCGGGAGATCGGGGCGATGATGAGAAGACCGGAGGACTCGGATCTCTTGGTATACTTCTCACCCTATCTCTTGATTGCTAGCATTAGGTTAATGGTTACGATCCGGGTTTTCTTTGTCCGCGGTAGCGCCGGTTTCCGAGTAAGGAAAAATTTTGATTCCGCAATTTGGCCTCGAGTAAGACGGCCGGGGCGCTGCCGTGGCGCAACATCTAGGGCATACATACAACTAACAATCTCCCACTTGCACTAGGGCCAGCTGCTGTAGTATCGCATACCGAGCATCCCGAAGAGTCTCTCAAACTGTATCTGGGGAATGGCCTTCGTGAGTGGATCCGCCGTGTTGTTCTACGTGTCAACTCTCCTGACCTCGATCTCCCGGCGATCAACTATCTCCCGGATCAGGTGATACCGCCTCAGAATATGCCTGGATCGCTGATGGGACCTGGGTTCCTTGGCCAAAGCCACCGCTCCATTGTTATCGCAATACAAAGGTATTGGATGCTCAATGGATGGAACCACTCCAAGTTCAATAATGAACTTCTTGATCCAGACAGCCTCTTTAGCAGCATCGTTGGCAGCGATGTATTCAGCCTCCATCGTCGAGTCTGCCACGGTTTCCTGCTTGGAACTCTTCCAGCTAACCGCCCCTCCGTAAAGGGTAAAGACAAATCCCGACTGCGACTTAGAGTCGTCCTTATCACTCTGGAAGCTCGAATCGGTAAAGGACTCCACTTGGAGTTCTCCGTTACCATACACCAAGAGCATCTCTTTAGTCCTTCGTAAGTACTTGAGAATGCTCTTCACAGCTGTCCAGTGACTCTCTCCAGGATCAGCTTGATACCTGCTCACTATACTTAGTGAGTATGCAACATCGGGTCTGGTACATAGCATCGCATACATGATAGAGCCTACAGCCGAAGCATAGGGTATCCCTTGCATGCGAGCTCTCTCCAAATCAGTCTTGGGGGACATCTCTTTGGAGAGAGTGACTCCAGAGATCGTGGGCAAGTTCCCATGCTTGGATTCTTCCATACTAAACCTCTTTAGTATGGTGTCAATGTACCTGGATTGGGACAATCCCAATATCCGTTTGGATCTATCTCTATAGATCCTAATTCCCAATATGCAGGAGGCATCACCAAGATCTTTCATTGAGAATCTTTGTGATAAGAAGAGCTTGACCGATTGCAGCATAGGAATATCATTTCCTATCAAGAGTATGTCGTCCACGTACAATACGAGGAAGACAACCTTACTCTCTGCTACCTTCTTGTAGATACAAGGTTCATCTGGGTTTTTGACGAAATCAAACTCTTTGATAACGACGTCAAAGCAGATGTTCCAACTCCGCGATGCTTGCTTTAATCCATAAATGGATTTGAGCAGCTTGCACACCTTCCCGCTGCTCCCACTGTCTACGAAGTCCTCTGGCTGAGTCATGTACACGCACTCTTCTAAATCACCATTTAGAAAGGCGGTCTTAACATCCATTTGCCAGATTTCGTAATCATGATATGCAGCGATGGCAAGCATGATCCGGATGGATTTAAGCATAGCCACTGGAGAAAAGGTTTCGTCATAGTCCACACCTGGTCTTTGACGAAAACCCTTTGCAACAAGTCTAGCTTTGAAAGTCTCCACTTTCCCATCTACACCAAGTTTTTTCTTGAAGATCCACTTGCTCCCGATGGGTTTTACCCCTTCAGGAGCAACTTCCAAAGTCCATACTTTGTTGGTGTACATGGATTCCATCTCGGACCGCATAGCATCCAGCCATTTCACTGAGTCCCTACTCGTGATGGCCTGCTCGAAGCTAGTTGGGTCATCATCCTCCATGATGCAATCCTCGCTTCCACCGTCAATGAGAAAACCGTAGTATCTCTCAGGTGGACGAGAAACCCTGCTAGATCGGCGGAGAGGCTGGGGTTCGTCGGGTACTACTGAATCCTCTGGTTCTACTAAATCTTCAGTTATAGTTTGTGTTGCTGGAACCTCTTCCAGTTCTACCTCAATGCCACTAATCTGTTTCATAAGAAAACCTTTTTCTAAGAAAGTGGCATGTCGAGAAACAAACACATTTTGTTCCTCGGGGTGGTAGAAGATATACCCTTGTGAATTCTTGGGATATCCTACAAACTTACATAAGACTGATCTTGTCTCGAGTTTGTCCGGATTTTGTCTTTTGACATAGGCTGGACAACCCCATATCTTAACATACTTAAGAGATGGTCTCTTCCCTTTCCATATCTCATATGGAGTGGTAGGCACTGATTTGGTAGGAACCATATTCAATAGGTGTATGGCTGTCTCAAGCGCATACCCCCAGAAGGAAATAGGTAACTCAGCTGTACTCATCATTGAACGCACCATATCTAATAGGGTGCGATTCCTTCGTTCTGATACACCGTTGTGCTGTGGTGTATAAGGTGGAGTAAGCTGAGAGAGAATCCCATTCTCTTTTAGATAATCTTGGAACTCATTGCTCAAGTATTCTCCTCCTCGATTAGATCGAAGGATCTTTATACTTTTGCCCGTTTGGTTCTCTACTTCTTGCTTATATTCTCTGAATTTCTCAAAAGCTTCAGACTTGTGTTTCAATAGGAACACATGCCCGTATCTAGAGAGATCGTCAGTGAATGTAATGAAGTGGGAAGAACCGTTCCTGGCATGGGTAGACATGGGACCGCATACATCACTATGTACCAGTCCTAAGAGTTCATTAACTCTTTCTCCGTGTCCACTAAACGGAGCTTTGGTCATTTTTCCTTTGAGACATGAATGGCAAGTATCATAAGATGATAATTCGAACGGATTCAAATAACCATCCTTATGTAACTTAGCCAGTCGTGTCGCATTGATATGACCAAGTCTACAATGCCACAAGTAGGATTCGTTCATTTCTGAACTTTTCCTCTTGTGTGTGCTTTGTATATTGAGGACTGTATTTTGATTTAGAATGAATATGCCATTATGTAACGAGCCTGATGCAATCAACTTTTGATCTAGGAATATGTTCATAACATTATCCTGTACTACAAAATTATATCCTTCTTTACTCAATAAAGAAACTGATATAATGTTGCACATCATGTTCGGTATATAATAGCACTCATTCAGAATCATTGTATCACCACTTGGTAATACTAGGTGATATTCGCCAACTGCTTTGGCTGCAATATTTGCACCGTTCCCTACTTGAACGGAATGATCACCTTTACCCAGTTCTCTACCTTTCCGTAGCCCATGTAACTGCTTACATATGTGGGATCCTGATCCGGTATCTAATACCCAGGACGTAGGGTGAACTGAAAAACAGTTCTCAATAACTAACACACCCGAAGAAGATGCATCAACATGCATGTTCTTTTGGGCGGCTTGAGAATCTAGATATTCTCCTATTTCCTGTTCATTCTTATAACACTTATAAGATAGAACGGGTTCAACGTTCCCCTGCACAGTATAACATGCGGGTTCGGTCAATACATCCATATTATTATCTTTATTAGGGCATGAAATGGTCGCTACCTGGAGAGAGAGAGAAGAAAACACTTTAGCGTATGCTCGTGCAAGATCAGATTGGTTATTATCTTATCTAATCAGGATGGCTCCCACTTTTTTTATCAAATCGTCCTTCAAACCCTAAAAGGAAAGACTAGCTGGGATTAATTACACACTACAAGTTCGCCAATCTTTCAGCCAGGCCAGTGTCGGTACTTTGAGGGAGGTCCCCCGTGCTTTCGCACGAACCTAATTAATGTAAACCTCGTTTTCCCATAGGCGTAACCCCGTTGACACCTTTCTAGACACCTACTTGATTGGCTAATTGCAATGTGTAAAACTCTCCCAGGAGTAACTCTTACTCGCAGTGGGTATCGGGATCCAACTGTCTCATAGAAGGTATGCAATCTCATTGCAAATTTCAACACTTGAAATTCCCAATAATATTTTACCCCTAGTGTTCTATGACCTTGACAAATGCCAAACAACCCATAGTCCACTAGTCAAGTTCAACCCGTACATTTCTTGATTGAATTAAACCCACCCGCACGACCCTTGACGAATGCCAAACAACGCCGTACGAATACCCTAATCCAATCTGCATCATATGCATAAGCAGATAAATACTAGTTAGCTACCGTACACTACGCCTTGACGAATGCCAAACTACCGTAGCACGAATACTAAGTAGTACTTATCTGAAATGACGGAGGGCTACGACAGGTTTTTCTGAAAACCTATTACGTAATGAACTTGATATCGTTGTAGAATCAAATGAAGTTTTGAAATGGAGTGATTTTGAGGCTTTTCTAGTTTTGCTAAAGGGGTCACTCCCGGTGAAGGGATCGTTGGCCCTTTCCTCGTCGAATGAGGTGCGGGATATATCATATATATCACTGTGCAAAGCAAAACTCAAAAACAATCAAAAGCAAACCGAGTATGTAGCATCTGCCAGTTATTGCTAAAGGAGTCACTCCCGGTGAAGGGATCTCGGTCCTTTCCTCATCGAATAAGGTGCAGGGTATATCATATATACCGCTATGCAAAGCAAGAACTGTAGCTACCTGTTTTATTTAAAATTTGATTCTACAACATCATTTGGTTTCTTTTCTTTCATTAATCACATTAATGAAGTCCCATCATTTAAATACCTAAACATCACAGATAAATACGACGTACACTTATGCCATCCGCATTCGCCTCGATGTCCCCTCGTGCACTGTTAGGTTAGGTAACTAACGACAGAGCAGGGCATGGCTAGTGCGGGTGCAAAACATAAGTAACGTCTATATAATATATCATATATACTATATACTGTATCTATCACAGAACATCACATGATCACATCATAGATATCGCAGCAGAAAATATCATATGAAATATTGGATATACTAGGACGTCCGTGTTTTCAATACGAGCCAGTATAAAACACGGATTCCACGGTCGTGATGAATAGCCAATCCCACACCCCTAGACCCCTACGAGAGCGGCAAGTAACCCTACCAATTCTAGAGTTAGGAGACCCGGACTCGACTCCTCGAGATGGCCTCCCACTGGACCCTAGAACCCGGTTACCTGTGCTCCCCTCCTTGGGTCTATCCTAGTGCAGAAAAGTAAATAATATACAAAAGGTGACATCTTCCGCAACCTGGAAGTGTCCCAATAAAAGAATATTACATACAAGTTTTTACATGAATGAAAATGAAACACACTCATCTCCCACAAAAAACCCCGGCTATTCAAACACGACAATCCAATATAACATATCCAGCAACACATAACATCACATGTCATCAACGTAAGTAAATATGCGCATCCCAATTGTCGTTAACATATAGCAACGAAACCGGCGATATCACATATTACACTTACGGTCACAGAAAAGAAAGTGTAAAACTACAACAGTTGGAATCCGCAACCTCTTTAGACATCACATGCCTAATCAAATAAAATACTTAGACATCACATGCCTAACAGTTATAAACCCTGCATTTTAGTCTCATTATCGAAAACTCTTTTCAATATCAAATGAAACTAAACCGCTAGATTTATAACATTCATTCAGTTATCTCATAACTGTTTGTGAATTCCAATTATTGTATCCCATTCCGGATAAATAGAAAATATTAAACTTTCCGATCGAACATTCGAACACCCAAGTTTTCCCGAAACCGTTCAACACATGAAATAGGTTCAAAGACATTCACTTCATGCCTCAGTACCAACGGTCCAGCCGTAGAAGGGTCAAGCCAACGCCTCATATGTGGCACGCCGTACTGCCCCAAACCCGAAGGTTCAAAGGGCAGTTCAAGATGGTCACATAATCGAGTTAAGGTTTGTTGTCTTCTAGAGGGACCATCGCGTTACTTGCACTACTCAGAACCTCCTTAAACCACACAAAAATCCAACACTTGGATATTTTCCGGCAGGGGAAAAGTTGGGTATTTATATCCGGTCGGACTTTTTAACATATTCAAAAAAATTATCCGGAAAGCACTTAGACAAAGTTCGATAATCCGATCGAAATACCGAGTCCCCAATACAACCCAGAATACTCAACTCATGAATAGATATTAAAAATTCCCAGAGAACTCAGCACTGAATAAAAGAAGTTACTGTGCAAAATTGGGTGGGTGACATCATCATACGGCCGCGGAACCGCCGCAGAAGCCAGGCTACGGCCGCGGAACCGCCGCAGAAGCCAGGCTTCTGCCGCGGTTCCGCCGCACTTTGGAGGAATTGGGTGATCGTGTTTCACAGTAATTCTTAGAAAGTCCTGCTGAATTTTCTGCATATTTTTAATTTGGAAAAAACCCAGTTTTTAAAAAATGTACAGAGAGCAACTTTGATATTAGGGTTTCGGTTCGATCGGACTTCAAACTCCGTCAGGACTTCGCCTAAGGCTCTAGCTAGGCTCTGATACCACTGTAGGGTTCCTAGTCACATTCAAGAGGTCTCACAAGGCATCAACCATGCCAATTTCAAATTTTACGGGTGCCGAGAAACCCTAATACGGATCGTTGACTAGATGTTTAGGAGAAAAACTAAACTAGTTAACAACTTAACTAAAGGAGAGAGGCTACAACCTTTATAGATCCGGTTCTCCACTTCCTTAGCTCCATGTAGGCGTCCTCTCGCTGTCAATCTCGAATCCTAGACTCAATTGTCGGCTTCATCGGAAAAACGAGCGGGTAAGGTCGTCGGCCTCGTGCCGAAGATGATCTACGTCGAGGTTTCACAAGTTCAAGCTCCGACTGCACCAAGTTGTGAAACTTGTGAAGAAAACACCCAAAACCACTTGGCAAGAGGTAGAGGATGAAGAAATAGGAGGTGGGTTCACTTTAGAATTGGATTTCTCTCACTTTTGCTCAAGTTGCCATTGATGGCATCAAGTTTTCATTCTTGAAGATGAAGAAGAAGATGAAGCTAGAATTATGATAAGTGTTGAGTTAAAATGAATAATAAATGAATACTTATCATAAACTAACTAGGGTAGAGTGTAGAGAATAGACCATGGTTACTTGGATGGGTTAGGGTTAAGCATGAAGACAAGAATGGTTAAGAAGTCAAAGCTTCATCAAGCTTCAACTAGAAACAAACATAGCCACCATTCTTATCTAAATCTTTTCCAAATAAATAAACAAATAAATAAATGAAAAAGCAAAACCCTAATCATCTCTTAACCATGGTTTAATCCTTTACACTTAACCACATGATCAAGTATCATCAAACATGATACAAATATGTGCACAAAAGTATATCACATATACTTCTTGCACATCAAGTGAGAAAATCCATTTAAAGTGAACCAATACTAGTTAATGCAAAGTAATATATCAAATATATAATTATACATTAAATCATTAAATCAACACTTGATTTAACGATCCGGTCATATCGCATATAACCGACTAGTATCCTATGTATCGGCTTATCGAATCAATCCTTGATTCGATATCTAGGTTATATCGAATATAACCAATCGATACATCCATCGCGAGAATGGAATACGGTATCACATACACGCATCATTCTCGGTCCTGCACATATCTCATATGCACTCCTATTTCGTTTCGCTTGAGCCAGGAAACCTCTGTGTAGGACTCTAAAGACTCGTCAATACGCCGGTAGCAGATGATGATCATATCAAGCACCCACAAGCCGCAAGCGGTCTGCTAAACGTAACGTCCATCCGGGTATTGAGCGATCAGAAGATCGACGAGCTAGCCCGCTCACACTCCTGTGAATCCAACCAGTAACACTTACCGTACAGTCCGGTCTGTTCGTCTGATATGTCGCATATCAAGTCTAGGGGTGGTATACGTCAGACCCCAATAACCGATAAGTCGTGCCGATGTGAGGCTCATAACGGGTCGAGAAACTACTGGTAACACTTACCAGCAAATCTCTTATCAGCCCTGGCCAGGGACTTCCCTGTTACGGCCAATCGAGCACAGCGCAACATCAACCCCCAATACCGGGAGAGACGAAACCCCTCCTATCGCTCATTGCCTCCATGTGACTCGGGACTGTGCCCAAAGACCACCGTTTTGCACGCCCTCATGGACGTGGTAAGGTGGAGATCAAAGCACAGTGGGAATCACACAAGACTCTATGACGATCTCGGGTCTACAGACTAACCTGCACAAGTGTCACCTGAGAACTACCATCTGACGTGAGGTATAATACCATCTGGGAGTTCTCGGCGAGTCCGTCCAGTGTACCCAGTCTCCACTGAGCACCCGTATATCATCTCTGATGTCAAACACCAATGGATATGGGATCATCCATCGCCCATCTCATGGGTCGAGAAGCGTATACGCTAGTCTACTCTGGTATATCGATGCCCCGTCTCGATACACCTACGACTAGGGACCTTGAAGGATGTACTTATGGACTACCATGTCCCCACTAGTATGATCTACATCATAGTCCAAGCAGTCAAGTACACATCCTAAGGGCTTTACCAACATGTAACTATAAGACAGTTTAAAGAGACTAGTGTACATGTTAAGACAAAGAGAAACCAGATAGCATACTATCATATCGAGCAAGAAAGTCATCTCTATATATGTCCAAGCATCCAATATAATATACATCATCTGTACAATACTGGCCTCTAGGGCATACATACAACTAACAGAAGCTGGAACCAAGAACTTTCTTTTAGTGCTTCTCAAGTACTTAAGTATGTCCTCCACAGCTATCCAGTGATTCTCCCAAGATCCGATTGATTCCTGATCACTACACCTAGTGAGTCATCTACATCTGGTCTGGTATATAACATCGCACACTCTTGATATAGCCTGCTGCCGAAGCATAGGGTATCCCTTGCATGCGAGCTCTCTCCAAATCAGTATTGGAGAGAGTGATCCATGAGTAAGTGGATGAACCACCACGCTTAGAATCTTCCATACTAAACCCCTTTAGTATGGTGTTTATGTACCTGGATTTGGGACACTCCCAACATCCACTTAGATCTATCTCATAGATTATAATCCACAAGATATAGTAGGTATCATCCTGATCTTTCTTTGAGAATCCTCGTGATAAGAGGAGCTTTGACCGAGTGTAGCATAGGAAACCATTTCCTATCAAGAGTATGTCATCTACATACAATACGTGGAAGACAACCTTACTCTCTACAACATTTTTGTACATACAAGGTTCATCTGCCATTTTAATGAAGTCAAACTCTTTGACTATCATATCAAAACAGACGTTCCATCTGCCTGAACCCGATTGGGCCATCATCTGATGATGCAATCCTCGCTCCCACTGTCACTGAGAAGACTGTAGTATCTCTCAAGTGGATGAGGAACCCTACCAGATTCACGAAGAGGCTGAGGTTCGTTGGAGACTATTGAATCCTTTGGTTTCACCAAATTATCAGTTGTTAGTTTGTCTAGCTAGAACTCCTTCCAGTTCTACCTCATGACCACTAATTTCTTCACAAGAAATACCTTTTCTAAAAAGGTGGCATGCTGAGAAATAAAACACCTTTTGCTCCTCAGTTAGGTAGAAGTTATTCCCTCACTAATGTTTGGGATATCCTGACAAACTTACACAACCGACCTTGTCTTGAGCTTGTCCGGATTTTGCTTTTCAACATAGGCCGGACAACCCCATATCTTAACTCGTTTAAGACATGGTCTTTTCTCATACCATGTCTCATATGTAGTGGTAGGCCCTGATTTGGATGGAACCCCATTCAATAGGTATGCAACTTCTTAAGTGCATAACACCAAAAAAGGAAACAGGTAACCCAGCAGTACTCATCATAGAGCGCGCCATATCTCATAGGATGAGATACCTCCGCCCCGATACACCGTTGTGTTGTGGTGTATTCGAAGGAGTAAGCTGAGAGAGAGAATCATATTCTCCTTTTAGAAACTCCAGGAACTCCATACACAAGTATTCGCCTCCTCGATTACATCGTAGGACTTTAATACTTTTACCCGTTTGGTTCTCAAAAGAACCAACCTTAGCATCTATAGACATGCGACCACATACATCATCATGTATCAGTCCCAAGAGTTCAGTAACTCTTTCTCTGTTTCCAGTAAACGGAGTATTGGTCATATACCTTTGAGACAAGACTGGCAAGTATCATAAGATGAAAATTTGAACAGATTCTCATATTCATCCTTATGTAACTTAGCTGGTCGTGTCGCATTGATATAACCTAGTCTACAATGCCTCAAGAAGGATTCGTTCATTCCTGAACTGCTCCTCTTGTCTGTGTTCTATATACATTGAACTGTAGTTTGATTTAGAATGTATATGCTATTATATAACGTGCCTGATCGAATCAACTCTTGATTGAGGAAAATGTTCACAACATTATCCTCCAATACAGAATTATATCTTTCTTTAACTCAGTAAAGAACATAATGTAATGTTGTATATCAGGTTCGGTATGTAATAACATTTGTTCAGAATCAATGTATCAAATACAAGATGATATTTGCCAACAGACTTGGCTACAACAATTGCACCATTCTCTAACAGTTAGAGAATTATCACCCATTCTCAGTTCTCTACCTTTCTGTAGCCCATGTAACATATTATATGTGCGGGATCCTGGTCCGGTATCACATATGTAGGGTTAGTTTAGCACCTTAGGAAGGTTTTAGCAAGCATCAATCATGCTACTTTAAAATTTTAGGGTGCTAAACAAACCCTAACCAAGATCTTAACTAGAGAATTAGGGTAAACATTGCAAGTAAACAACTTTACTTCTAATAGTTTGGGATTACAACCTTTGTAGTCCATTCCTTCGCTTCATAAGCTCCATGTTGAGGTCCCTTCGCTGTGATCATCATGTTCCCGGACTCAAGAGAGGCTCCATGAAGAGAAAGATGCAAGCTTGCTTCCAATCTTCAACAACTAAGATGATCTACCTTGAAAAATCTCAAACCCAAGCTCTTGCTTCACTAATCAAGTATTAGCAAAGCAAACACCCTAATCTAAATGGCCAGAATAGATGAGGATGATGAAGTAGGAATTTAGCTCTCTTTTATTTTCAATTTCTCACTTTATTTCATCACAACACAAAAAGCTAGAAAGCTTTTTCAAGAAGAAGAAGAAGAAATCCTTTTGTGATGAATAAACAATTCTTGTTGTGGTTACAATTGCAACCATGAGTTAAGAATGAGATTCTTAACTCATGTAGAGAATAAACTAGAGTTAAGGGTTTGGGTTGGGTTAAATAATATCTTCACAAAATATCAAGCTAGATGACAAAAGTCAAAGCTTCATGAAGTTTCATGAAAGCTCCATCCAAAAGCTAACCCTAATCCAAACCCTAACTTGGTTTAAACTCAACAACCATGTTGCATTTGTAACCCTAACATGTTACAATATTATATATCACATATACAATATATTTTGTAACAAAAAGAAATAATACAATTAACATATATCGCATATACATCAATGTATTATCCAAGTGAGAAAAAGAATCTTTAAGTAAGCTTATATTAGTTAATACAATGTAATATATCATATATATTATTATACATTAAATTATCGAATCAATACTTGATCCGATAATCCGGCTATTTCACAAATAACCGACTAATATAAAATGTATCAGTTCATCGAATCAACACTTGATCCGATGACCCGGCTATATCATATATACCGGGCCGATATCACATATCGCGAGAATCGAATACAGTATCACATACTCGTATTATTCTCGGTCCCGCACATATCACATATGTGCACCTACTCCATTTTGCCTAAGCCAGGAAACCTCTGTGTAGGACTCTAAAGAATCGTCAATACGCCGGCAGTAGGTGATGATCATATCAAACACCCACAAGCTGCAAGCAGTCAGCTAAACGTAACAGCTGCCCAGGTATTGAGCGATCAGAAGATCAACAAGCAAGCTTGTACATTCTCCTGTGAATCCAATCAGTAACACTCCCGTACAGTTCGGTCTCTTCGTCTGATATGTCGCATATCCAGTCTAGGGGTGGTAAACGTCACCCCAATAACCGATAAGTCGTGTCGATATGAGGTCCATAACAGTTCGAGAAACTTCTGATAACACTTACCAGAAAATCTCAACAACCCTAGCCAGGGATTTCCAGTTATAGCCAATCGAACACAGTGCAACATCAACTCCCTATACCGGGAGAGACGAAACCCATCCTATCGCTCATTGTCTCCATATGATTCGGGATTGTACCCAAAAGCCACCATTTTGAACGCCCTCTTGGACGTGGTAAGGTGGAAATCAAAGCACGGTGGGAATCACACAAGACTCTATGACGATCTCGGGTCTACAGACTAACCTGTACCAGTGTCACCAGAGAACTGCTATCTGATGATAGGTATAAATCCATCTAGGAGTTCTCGGCGAGTCCGTCCAGTATACCCAGTCACCACTGAGCACTCGCATACCTTCTCTGATGTCAAACACCAATGGATATGGGATCATCCATCGCCCATCATATGGGTCGAGAAGCGTATACGCTAGTTTACTCTGGTATATCGATGCCCTATCTCGATACACCCTCGACTAGGAACATTTGAAGGATGTACTTAACGACTACTCTGTCCCGACTAGTATGATCTGCATCATAGTTTCGGTAGTCAAGTACTCATCCTAAGGGCTTCATCAACATGTAATATAGAGACAATCAATGTACATGTTAAGATAAAGAGCAACCAAATAGCATACTATCATGTCGAGCAAGAAAGTCCTCCCTATATATGTCCAAGCATCCACTATAATATACATCGTATGTACAGTAATGGCCTCTAGGGCATACATATTACTAACAATCTCCCACTTGCACTAGGGCCATCTGTTGTAGTATCTCATACCCAATAATTAGCAGTGGTTAAAAGTATCTTATACTCAACCATCCCATAAAAGTCTCTCCTGGGAATAGGCCTTTGTGAGTGGATCCGTCGTGTTGTCCTCTGTGTCTACTCTCCTATACCTGGATCTTCCTGGAGATCAACCATCTCCATGATCAGGTGATACTGCTTAAGAATATGTCTGGATCACAGATGGGACGGAGGTTCCTTGGCCAAAGCCATAACTCCATTGTCACACAATGGTAGGAACGAAGTTTATCTCATGAACTAGTGTACATCCAGACTATTTCTTTGGTAGCATTCTTGGTATTGACATTCAGTTGTCCTTATCACCCTTGAACCTTTCCAATGATTCTCCCCAGGATCGATTGTTACCATCTCACTACACCTAGTGAGAATCCTAATATCCATTTAGATCTATCTCATAGATCCAAAACCCAGGATTTAGGAGGTATCACCTTGATCCTATATGGAGAATCCTTGTGATAAGAGGAGATTGATCGAGCGTAGCATAGGAAACTCCTTCCCTATCAAGAGTATGTCATCCACGTACTATACGAGGATCACCATCATACTCCCTACTACCTTTTTGTATATACTAGGTTCATCTACCATTTTGATGAAGTCAAACTCTTTGTCTATCACATCCAAACAGACGTTCCTACTCCGCGATGCCTGATTTATCTCATAAAACAACTTGCACACGTTTCCGCTGCTCCCACTGTCTATGAAGCCCTCTGGCTATGTACTTATATGTTAGTTATATGTATGCCCTAGAGGCCATTACTGTACATACGATGTATATTGTAGTGGATGCTTGACATATATAGGGAGGACTTTCTTGCTCGACATGATAGTACGCTATCTAGTTGCACTTTATCAAAACATATAGTCTGATTGTCTCTATGTTACATGTTGATAAAGCCCTTAGGATGAGTACTTGACTACCAGGACTATGATGCGGATCATAGTAGTGGGGACAGTGTAGTCGCCAAGTACATCCTTCAAATGTTCCTAGTCGTGAGGTGTATCGAGACAGGGCATCGATATACCAGAGTAGACTAGCGTATGCGCTTCTTGACCGATATGATGGGCGATGGATGATCCCATATCCATTGGTGTTTGACATCAGAGAAGGTATACGGGTGCTCAGTGGAGACTGGGTACACTTGACGGACTCGCCGAGAACTCCCAGATGGTATTGTACCTCACATCAGATGGCAGTTCTCTGGTGACACTGGTACAGGTTAGTCTGTAGACCCGAGATCGTCATAGAGTCTTTTGTGGTTCCCACTGTGCTTTGATTTCCATCATACCATGTCCAAGAGGGCATGCAAAAAGGTGGCTTTTGGGTATAGTCCCGAATCACATGGAGGGAATGAGCAATAGGAGGGGTTTCGTCTCTCCCGGTATAGGGAGTTGATGTTGCGCTGTGTTCGATTGGCTATAACTAGAAATCCCTGGCCAGGATTGCTGAGATTTACTGGTAAGTGTTATCAGTAGTTTCTCGAACTGTTATAGACCTCATATCGACACGACTTATCAAGCTACTGGGGTCTGAAGTTTACCACCCCTAGGCGAGATATGCGACATATCAGACGAAGAGACCGGACTGTACGGGAGTGTTACTGATTGGATTCGCAGGAGAATGTACAGTCTTGCTTTTTGATCTTATGATCGCTCAATACCTGGGTGGCTGTTACGTTTAGCTGACCGCTTGCAGCTTGTGGGTGTTTGATATGATCATCGCCTACTGCCGGCGTATTAACGATTCTTTAGAGTCCTACAGAGTGGTTTCCTGGCTCAGGAAAAACGGAGTAGGTGCACATATGTGATATGTGCGGGACCGAGAATAATACGAGTATGTGATATTGTATTCGATTCTCGCGATATATGATATCGGCCCGGTATATGTGATATAGCCGGGTCATCGGATCAAGTGTTGATTCGATGAACTGATACATTTTATATTAGTCGGTTATTTGTGAAATAGCCGGATTATCGGATCAAGTGTTGATTCGATAATTTAATGTATAATAATATATATGATATATTACATTGCATTAACTAATATAAGCTCACTTAAAGATTCTTTTTCTCACTCGGTTTATACATTGATATATATATATGATATATGTTAATTGTATTATTTTATTTTGTTACAAAATATATTGTATATGTGATATATAATATTGTAACATGTTATGGTTATAAATGCAACATGATTAGTGGAGATTAAACATGGTTAGGATTTTATTTGGGTTAATCTTTTCTAGAAGCTTCTAGAATCTTTTGTTTTGTTTCTTGCAATGATATTATGTGTTAATATTTTTGTAGATATTTGTTTAACCCAATCCAACCCTTTAACCATGGTTGATTCTCTACATGGGTTAAGTTTTCATACTTAACCTATGGTTGCATTTCTAACCTCACTTGAGTTTCATTATTCATCACAAAAGGATTTGATAATATTCTTCTTCTTCCTCCTTGGTAAAAAGCTTTCTAGCTTTTTGCAAAGTGATGAAAATGAGTGAGAAAAGTAAGAGTTTCGGTTTGAGTTTCTTCAAGGTAGATCATCTCAGTTATCGAAGATCGGAAGCAAGCTTGCATCTTTCTTTTGTGGAGCCTCACTAGAGTCTGGATACTCAATGATCGCAGCGAAGGGACCACAACACGGATCTTATGAAGTGAAGGACCAGACTACAAAGGTTGTAAACCCAAACTCTTAGAAGTAAAGTTGTTTACTTGCTTTGTTTCGCCTAATCTCTAGTCTAAGATCTTGGTTAGGGTTGTTCGGTACGTCTAAAATTTAAATCGGGCATGCTTGATGCCTTATAGACCCTTGTGACAGTGCCTAGTAATCCTACATTATAGACGCTCTCTTCTAAATCATTATTTAGAAAAGCAGTCCTTACACCCAACCGCCAGATATCGTAGTCATGGTATGTGGCAGTGGCAAGTAGGATCTGGATGGACTTAAGCATTGCTTTGAAAGTCTCAACTTTTCTATGTACACCAAGTAATCTTCTCAAGATATACTTGCTTCTGATGGGGATTTAACCCTTCAGATAAAGCAACTAAAGTCCATAATTTTTTGGTTTATATAGATTCCATCTCAGACCGCTTAGCATCTAGCCATTCTCACAGAGTCCCCACTCCTGATGGCCTACTCGAAACTAGTTGGGTCATCATCTCATGATGCAATCCTCGCTCCCACTGTCATAGAGAAAACTGAAGTATCTCTCAGGTGAGTGAGGAACCCTACTAGATCTGCGGAGAGGCTGAGATTCGTTGGGAACTATTGAATCCTCCGGTTCTACCAAATCATCAGCTGTAGTTTGTATAGCTGGAACACCTTCCAGTTCGACCTCACGACCACTAATTTCTTCACAAGAAATACCCTTCCACAAAGGTGGCATGCTGAGAAACAAAACACCTTTTGTTCCTCGGTGCGGTAGAAGATATTCCCTTGCTTATTGTAACGTTTTAAAAATAAATAAATAAAAATCCTTTAGCCGAATTTTCTGATTTTCGGTAAAATAAACTGTATTTTCCGTAAAACCTAACCATAATTATTGTTCATCATAAATTTAAAAAGACCTATTTTAATCATGTAATTACTAGTAAATGGTGTTTATTTAGTCACTTATAAATTTTTAGTTTAATTAAATATTTTTCCTAAATTAATTATTTTTAATATTAACATAAGCTTTAATTATACATTAAAGTAGTGTAAATTACAAATTTGAAATGGGTTAATTTTATAAAATGAGCCATGCCATATTAGAATCAAGTGTTTTTATGCAAAATTCATTTCCAAAATTTTTCATGGTTCTAGACTTTTCTAGGATTAACTTAGAAAAAGAAAATTTAATAAATAAAGAAAATGTTGAAAAGACATAAAACATGCATCTTTTGAAGAACTTTCTACACAACTCCTCACATATTTTTCTTTCTCTCTTTTTCTCATTGCCTTGGCCGTCCCTTACCTCATGGCAGCCCCCCCCCCCCTGTTCCAAGCTCATTTTCCTTCAAAAATCATCAAAAATTCAACAAAATTCCAAAAATAAACCACAAAATCAATATTCAATCTCTACCATTTTCCTTTGACCTATTTAGCATGGATTTTGGAGATGGAAACCATTATTTTGGAATCATATTTTCATGTTTGGATCTCATGCTTTGGAGGCATAATTTTTATTCCTATGATTATTTGTTGTTAAATGTTTTAATCTAGCATATTTAGATTTTCTTAATTAATTCTATTTGCAAGTTTAAAATTAAAGATAGGGTTTCTAAAATCAAGTTAGGGTTTTTATTAATTAAGTGAGGTTATAATAACTAATTTAACATTTTTAGAAATGGAAAATCTTGTATGGTTGGTGTATTGTAGATTGTTCATTCAAAATTGTTTAAATTAAACAATTTTGCAAACTAGAATTTTATAAATTATATATATTGGTGAGATAAAATTCTAATTAATGTTTTTATCACTTTATTGTGGTTTTAATGAGAATATTAACATGTTAAAGGAATGAAAAACCTAATTTGGTTACTAGTTTCATATTGATAATGGAAAATTGTGATAAATATGTTATTTTTGCTAACTAGGTTTTAGAAATTTCTTAAATAATTGAGATTTAAAATCTAATTATGGTTTCATTACATTATTAACATCAAAAATTTTAGTTTAATAAGTTAATTCATGAAAAATCAAGTTTAGTTGTGAAATTGTGAAATTTTGCTTGCAAGGTGTTGAAATTGATAAAATTGCAAACTAGAATTTCCAATTTAATACAAATTAGTGTGATAAAAATATGGTAATGGTTTTTATAATCTAGTTATGTTATTTAATGAATATTATGACCATTAGTTTCATTTAAACATCAAGTTTTGAAGTAAAACGGTAAATTGACATTTTCTAGGTTTTTACAAAATCGGACGATTTGATCGATTTTAAGGTTTCGATGATTTAAACCATGTTTTATATTATAAATAATAAGTTTTGAAACTATGAGTTGTTTGTTGGTGTTTTATCTCGATCAATCGGCGTTTGTACGCCGATATCGAGCGATATTTGGTTCTTTTGCATGAGCGGGTCATAGGTTTTAACATATACGCGTTTCGTGTGTCGTTTTGGTTTTGTCCGTGATTCAGTTTACGATATTATATATGTTTGCGTATAGGTACCCCTCACGTGGACTTCGGATGAGGAAGAAGAGGAGGGCGACGTCGTCTTCGGCAGACAAGGACCAGGTGAGTAGATGTATATCTACGGAGGAAGTCGAGTGGATGGCGTTTAGCACCCCCGTAAATGTAGAATAGAAATATTACTTATTGTCATTAGGAAGTCGGACGTGACCTTAGATTCTTAGCGAGTAGGACCCTATTAAAGACTTTAGGTTGGACTAGACGGATTTAGAAGGACTTTACCAGAGGATGAATGTCTTGGAGGGGATTCATAGGTTTCAGGTAGACACACACACACGCACACACAGAAACTTGACTTGGTGTGTATGTGTATGTGTATATATATAGGAATGTGTGTAGGTATATATATATATTCACAATATGTATATGTGAGATAAGGATGTTATATGATACATGGGGATGAGACAATATAACTGGGCTTGATGCCTCTTGGCTATACAGTCGTGTTATGATGTTAGCGGATCGTTGGAAAATGAGGAAATGGATATGTATACGTAAACGATAATAGGTGAAGATGATATTGAGATATACGATACTTTAGAATAGAACCCGGACTGTAACCTGTGACTTGATTACGATATGATATATGTGTGACTTGGTTACGGTATGATATATGTGTGACTTGATTATGATATGATATATGTGTGACCTGATTACGATATGATATATATGACATGATATTTCTGAGGAACAATTGACGATGTATATGTACGCAGACAATGATATATGATTGATAATATTGGGATGTATGCGATTACAGTACAGTACTTTTGATCATCACATTATTTGATGATGATATTATACTACGTAGGTGATACTTGACCCGTACCCCGATATTGGGATGTCGTACGATGGATTTACCGTACGAGGCATAGATGTGATAATTGATCCGCACTCTTGATTCGAGGAAGTCGTACTACGTACGTGACGCTATTGAGGCTGAATCGCCGACTATTAGAGATTTGGACTCAGACCTTAGGTGGATTCTTATTTCTTATCGACTAGTTTCTTTAGGTTAGTTCCTTAGGGGGTTAGATAGATACTAGTTTAGGCTCGAGACATATAGTTGTAGTTAGACATGTATATTATAAATGAGTGGTTAATACACGTCCATCTTTACATTCAGATCGTAATCATCATGTTGCATGTTCATACATATGTTTCTTTAGTCAGTATGAAACTCTGCCTGTTAGGACACCAGCACCATTACCGATGATGCGCATATTCCACGTACACTTATTTGCCGGCTCACACACATCATCATCGGTAATTGCTATGTCTTGTACACTTTAGAACATAATATCTTTTATTGGTAGAATCGGCTAAAAGCTAGATCAATATAATATGGTGATTACTCTCAGGTGTTAGTCTAGACATTGCATTTATTACTTAGACACTTCATGCATTCACCTTTTTACGTTATCATGCAGTATTGTAGGGCTTATGCCGATACTTATTATTTACTTACTCATGATTTTGGGATTTTGGATTTCTATGAGATTTCTGGATTTTGAGGAAAACCGCAAGAATATATATAAAAATTTCTCTCTCTCCCTCTGTTTTTTAAATATAAGTTGCGGTTTTCTCGTGATGTATGTGTCGTCCACCATGAGATTTCATGTTTTCTGTTGGATTTTGAGACCCGATTCAAGTAGTGGATGAACCGTCTCGGGTACATGGTGGGCCCGGTATGGTACCCCGGGGCAAGAAGATCGAGTTGTAGACGATGAGCCTGGCAGGGGAAGACTACCTACCGGTGAAGTCTGGCACGGCGGATATCCGGAGGATACCGACCATTGTCGTGAGATTTGATGATATGGGCCGATCCGGACTGACGGAGCCCGAGATATTGAGACTATGAGGTATTGAGACTTGAGATTTACATGTTTTGTGTCGATACTTGACACGGATTTCCATGGATTTCATCGATAATATTTCAGATTTCTATACAAATTTTACTATGATGAAAGTTAAAGACTTCTTATACAGATATATCCAGATTTCAGGGTTGGTTGTTTTATATTCATGGTGCATGCATACTCATTCACATGACATATTACTATTTGAGGCACTGACACGAGCACGGAGCATTTGCACTTACGCGTAGTTTATTACCCTGCCATTACTAGATGACTAGTGATATATTGGTATATTATTATGACCTAGGACAGCGTCGTGCATTCGATTTCTTTTCGCAGATGTCTTCTACTCACGAGTTGGCAACTCACCCCCGTTGTGCCAAATTTTATTACAGGTTCGATGTACAGGTTTCCTTGGCCGTTTGCTGGCACATCATTTCATTCAGGGTGATTTGCTTAGTAGGTTGGTTCACTTGTATCAGGACCGCCGTTGTACTTTTATTATTTCATTGGTATCTAGTAAGCTCCATCAACCAGACTTGTATTACTTGATAGCTTAAAGGACCAGTTATTTATTTCGACCTTAGAGTCGCGCTTGTATTATTATAGTATCTGGTGGATTTGTTTTCTTTTGAGTTTTGAGCCTCGCCCTTTGGCGTTGTATATTATTGTGCTTGGTGTGGTTGTTTCCTCTTGTTGGCGTAGAGTTAGCTCCCGCTTGGGGATGCCTTTTTATTGTTTGTATATATATTATTCTTGTTTGTACCCGTTTGGGGCCAGCTTTTACAAAGGAGACTCTGCCGAAATTTTTGAGATTATTGGAAGTTTCTTTTAAACTTGTTTTTCTACATGTTTTCCTTTACTTCTTCTTTTATATGGTTTAGATTTCTGGGCTTCGGCTTACTTAGATTACATTGCGCCTCTAGACGCTTCGTAATTTAAGTGCCGGTCACGTTCCGTAATTTCGGGTCGTGACAAAGTTGGTATCAGAGCACTAGGTTTAACCTTTGTATAAGTCTAGGGTGACCCTTGGTTGATGGAGTAGGTGACCTAGGTAGAGTGACGTACCGTGGGTATGATCCGCGGCATACTTACGATACGCTACTCTGCTTAAGGAGCCTTAGGATGTACATTTCTTTGCACCGTATTTCATTCGTTCCTTTGATCTATCTTCGTCGATATCGGATGATGTTTCTGTTACCACGGTCGCACGAGCAGAGGGATCTGCGGCTCGACTGCGATAACCATTAGGGTATCGTTTATTCTTGAGGATTGAAGCACTGTTTAGCGTGCGGATGAAGGGTATTCACATGCCGTCCAGACGAAGTTAAAAGGTTCGAACGATTGTGAGAAACCCATTTTTCCCAAGTTTAAGGTATTCGGAAGAACATGCAGGTATTTCTATGGACCCTCTAGAAGAATGAAACCTTAACTCGACATAATGACCACGAGAACGCCTTTGAACCTTAGGGTTTACGGCAGTTCCGCGGTGCCATTAGTGAGGCTTGAATTTGCCCTTCTACGGCTGGTCCGCAGATGCTGGGGCATGTACTGGATATTTTTAAACTGTACTTGAGTGTTGAGCTCTCGGAGAATTTTGGGATTTTGATAAATCGATCGAAAAGTTTAATGTAGTCCGGATATCAGGTGAAGGGATAGATTACGTGGGAGACTCTAGATATGAGTATTGCCGTTTGTAGCGTAGTCAGCACAGCTATGAAGAGACGAGTTCGAATCAGTCGACATCAGAGGAAAGAGGCGCACATTGACGATAGTGTTTATGATTGTGATTTGGTGATTTGAATTTCATATTTCCGTTGTTTGGATTTTGGTATTTTGAGGATTTTGTTCTACGATTGGTATTTCTTATGTGTACATTCATTACACTCTATTCGTGTTTCATATATCAGTTGTATTTATGTTGTTTCGTACATACCCAGTGCACTCGATTTAGTTTTATACCTTTTGAGATATTGATTTGATTTCGTGCATATTGGTTGCACATGATTTTGACGTATGCTTCGACATAGTTTTCATGCATTTTTCGTACCGTGATTTCGATTTTGATATTCGGTGTATGTTTTTCGTACACCATGTGCACTTGACTGAGATTCTCGCGCACACTTGGCGCACTTGATGCGATTTTTTGCACACCAGATGCACTAAATCGGGGTTTTGTGCAGATTAGATGCACCTGATATTAGTGTCATGCACGCCCGTTGCACTTGACAGATGTTTTTGGTGCACACCCGTTGCACTCGGTTTTGTTTCTGTGGGTATTTATGGCATCTGTATTTGGTTTCAATTTCAGTGCGCACCGGACGCACATGATATTTTTATGATGTGATTAGGAATGATTTCATTATGAGCAGTATGTTTTTTATAATCATTGCTATTTCATTTAGTAACCAGGCGGGACATGTATGTTAAATAAAAGATATATATGTATAGCTATTTTAAAAAAATAAAAAATGAACGTCCGCTACTTATGCCGTAACACGCGTATCGCACGGCGATTTTAAAAGGGCGTTTTTGCATGCTTCTTTATTCAGATGTTTGGACGATTTTATTACGATGCGCACTATATATAAGTTATAGTTTTGATATATATCATGTTGGTTTTCGTTTTGGGCCTTGATATTCTATTTTCACCATAACTCCGATGTTTGCGTTATGCTTGACGGAGTTGATTTTAGTTATGTATTGATGATTTCGGAGCCCCGACGATTTGAGTATTTTGGCTGAATGTTTTAGTAATTGGGGGGAGTTTTAATTTAAATTCAGGGGCCGAATTTCTTAAAGTGGGGAAGATTGTAACGTTTTAAAAATAAATAAATAAATAAATAAAAATCCTTCAGCCGAATTTTCTGATTTTCGGTAAAATAAACCGTATTTTCCGTAAAACCTAACCATAATTATTTTTCATCATAAATTTAAAAATACATATTTTAATCATGTAATTACTAGTAAATGGTGTTTATTTAATCACTTATAAATTTTTATTTTAATTAAATATTTTTCCTAAATTAATTATTTTTAATATTAACATAAGGTTTAATTATACATTAAAGTAGTTTAAATTACAAATTCGAAATGGGTTAATTTTATAAAATGAGCCATGCCATATTAGAATCAAGTGTTTTTATGCAAAATTCATTTCCAAAATTTTTCATGGTTCTAGACTTTTCTAGGATTAACTTAGAAAAAGAAAATTTAATAAAGAAAGAAAATGTTGAAAAGACATAAAACATGCATCTTTTGAAGAAGTTTCTATACAGCTCCTCACATATTTTTCTTTCTCTCTTTTTCTCATTGCCTTGGCCCGCCCTTACCTCATGGCAGCCCCCTACTGTTCCAAGCTCATTTTCCTTCAAAAATCATCAAAAATTCAACAAAAATCCAAAAATAAACCACAAAATCAATATTCAATCTCTACCATTTTCCTTTGACCTATTTAGCATGTATTTTGGAGTTAGAAACCATTATTTTGGAAGCATATTTTCATGTTTGGATCTCATGTTTTGGAGGTATAATTTTTATTCCTATGATTATTTGTTGTTAAATGCTTTAATCTAGCATATTTAGATTTTCTTAATTAATTCTATTTGCAAGTTTAAAATTCAAGATAGGGTTTCAAAATCAAGTTAGGGTTTTTATTAATTAAGTGGGGTTATAATAAATAGTTTAACATTTTTGGAAATGGAAAATCTTGTATGGTTGGTGTATTGTAAATTGTTCATTCAAAATTGTTTAAATTAAACAATTTTGCAAACTAGCTTTTTATAAATTATATATATTGGTGAGATAAAATTATAATTAATATTTTTATCACTTGATTGTGGTTTTAATGAGAATATTAACATGTTAAAGGAATGAAAAACCTAATTTGGTTACTAGTTTCATATTGATAATGGAAAATTGTGATAAATATGTTATTTTTGCTAACTAGGTTTTAGAAATTTCTTAAATAATTGAGATTTAAAATATAATTATGGTTTCATTACATTATTAACATCATAAATTGTAGTTTAATAAGTTAATTTATGCAAAATCAAGTTTAGTTGTGAAATTGTGAAATTTTGCTTGCAAGGTGTTGAAATTGATAAAATTGCAAACTAGAATTTCCAATTTAATACAAATTAGTGTGATAAAAATATGGTAATGTTTTCTATAATCTAGTTATGTTATTTAATGAATATTATGACCATTAGTTTCATTTAAACATCAAGTTTTGAAGTAAAACGGTAAATTGACATTTTCTAGGTTTTTACGAAATCGGACGATTTGATCGATTTTAAGGTTTCGATGATTTAAACCATGTTTTATATTATAAATAATAAGTTTTGAAACTACGAGTTGTTTGTTGGTGTTTTATCTCGATCAATCGGTGTTTGTACGCCGATATCGAGCGATATTTGGTTATTTTGCATGAGCGGGTCATAGGTTTTAACCTATACACGTTTCGTGTGTCGTTTTGGTTTTGTCCATGATTCAGTTTACGATATTATATATATTTGCGTATAGGTACCCCTCACGTGTACTTCGGACGAGGAAGAAGAGGAGGGTGACATCGTCTTCGGTAGACAATGACCAGGTGAGTAGATGTATATCTACGGGGGAAGTCGGATGGATGGCGTTTAGCACCCCCGCAAACGTAGAATAGGAATATTACTTATTGTCATTAGGAAGTCGGACGTGACCTTACATTCTTGGCGAGTAGGACCCTATTAAAGACTTTAGATTGGACTACACGGATTTAGAAGGACTTTACCAGAGGATGAATGTTTTGGAGGGGATTCGTAGGTTTCAGGTAGAGACACACACATGCACACACAGAAACTTGGCTTGGTATATATGTGTATGTGTATATATATAGGAATGTGTGTAGGTATATATATATATACAATATGTATATGTGAGATAAGGATGTTATATGATACATGGGGATGAGACAATATAACTGAGCTTGATGTCGTGATCTCTTGGCTATACAGTCGTGTTATGATGTTAGCGGATCGTTGGAAAATAAGAAAATGGATATGTATACATAAACGATAATAGGTGATGATGACATTGAGATATACGAGACTCTAGAATAGAACCCGGACTATAACCTGTGACTTGATTACGATATGATATATGTGTGACTTGGTTACGATATGATATATGTGTGACTTGATTACGATATGATATATGTGTGACCTGATTACGATATGATATATATGACATTATATTTCTAAGGAACAATTGACGATGTATATATACACAGACAATGATATATGATTGATGATATTGGGATGTATGCGATTACAGTATAGTACTTTTGATCATGACATTATTTGATGATGATATTATACGAATGATGATGTACGTAGGTGATACTTGACCCGTACCCCGATATTGGGATGCCGTACGATGGATTTACCGTACGAGGCATAGATGTGATGATTGATCCGCACTCTTGATTCGAGGAAGTCGTACTGCGTACGTGACGCTATTGAGGCTGGATCGCCGACTATTAGAGATATGGACTCTGACCTTAGGTGGATTCTTATTTATTATCGACTAGATTCTTTAGTTTAGTTCGTTAGGGGGTTAGATAGATACTAGTTTAGGCTCGAGACATATAGTTGTAGTTAGACATGTATATTACAAATGAGTGGTTAATACACTTCCATCTTTACATTCAGTTCGTAATCATCATGTTGCATGTTTATACATATGTTTCTTTAGTCAGTATGAAACTCTGCCTGTTAGGACACCAGCACCATTACCGATGATGCGCATATTCCACGTAAACTTATTTGCCGGCTCACACACATCATCATCAGTAATTGCTATGTCATGTACACTTTAGAACATATTATCTTTTATTAGTAGAATCAGCTAAAGGCTAGATCAATATAATATGGTGATTACACTCATGTGTTAGTCTAGACATTGCATTTATTACTTAGACACTTTATGCATTCACCTTTTTACGTTATCATGCAGTATTGTGGGGCTTATGCCGATACTTATTATTTACTTACTCATGATTTTGGGATTTTGGATTTCTATGAGATTTCTGGATTTTGGGGAAAACCGCAAGAATATATGTAAAGATTTCTCTCTCTCCCTCTCTTTATTAAATATAAGTTGCGGTTTTCTCGTAATGTATGTGTCGTCCACCATGAGATTTCAAGTTTTCTATTGGATTTCGAGACCCGATTCGAGGAGTGGATGAACCGTCTCGGGTACTTGGTAGTCCTGGTATGGTACCCCGGGGCAAGAAGATCGAGTTGTAGACGATGAGCCTGACAGGGAAAGACTGCCTACCGGTGATGTCTGGCGCGGCGGATATCCGGAGGATACCGACCGTTGTCGTGAGATTTGATGATATGGGCCGATCCGGACTGACGGAGCCCGAGATATTAAGACTATGAGGTATTGAGACTTGAGATTTACATGTTTTGTGTCGATACTTGACACGGATTTGCATGGATTTCATCAATGATATTTCAGATTTCTATACAAATTTTACTATGATGTAAGTTAAAGACTTCTTATACAGATATATCCAGATTTCATGGTTGCTTGTTTTTTATTCATGGTGCATGCATACTCATTCACATGACATATTACTATTTGAGGCACTGACACGAGCACGGAGCATTTGCACTTACGCGTAGTTTATTACCCTGCCATTACTAGATGACTAGTAATATATTGGTATATTATTATGACCTAGGACAGCGTCGTGCATTCGATTTCTTTTCTCAGATGTCTTCTACTCACGAGTTGGCAACTCACCCCCGTTGTGCCAAATTTTATTACAGGTTCGATGTACAGGTTTCCTTGGCAGTTTGCTGGCACATCATTTCATTCAGAGTGATTTGCTTGGTAGGTTGGTTCACTTGTATCAAGACCGCCGTTGTACTTTTATTATTTCGTTGGTATCTAGTAAGCTCCATCAACCTGACTTGTATTACTTGATAGTTTAAAGGACCAGTTATTTATTTCGACCTTAGAGTCGCGCTTGTATTATTATAGTATCTGGTGGATTTGTTTTCTTTTGAGTTTTGAGCCTCGCCCTTTGGCGTTGTATATTATTGTGCTTGGTGTGGTTGTTTCCTCCTGTTGGCGTAGAGTTAACTCCCGCTTAGGGATGCCTTTTTATTGTTTGTATATATATTATTCTTGTTTGTACCCATTTGGGACCAGTTTTTACAAAGGAGACTCTGCCGAAATTTTTGAGAAAATTGGATGTTGCTTTTAAACTTGTTTTTCTACATGTTTTCCTTTACTTCTTCTTTTATATGGTTTAGATTTCTGGGCTTCGGCTTACTTAGATTACGTTGCGCCTCTAGACGCTTCGTAATTTACGTGTCGGTCACGTTCTGTACTTTCGGGTCGTGACACTTATGCTTGGGATATCCAACAAATTTTCACAGAACTGACCTTGTCTCGACCTTGTCCGGATTTTTCTTTCGACATAGGCCGGACAAACCCAAATCTTAACTTACATAAGAGATGGGCTCTTCCCATACCATATCGCATATGGAGTGGTAGGCACCTGATTTGGTTGGAACCCAATTCAATAGGTATGCAGCTTCTCAAGTGCATAATTCCCAAAAGGAAATAGGCAACTCAGTAGTACTCATCATAGAGCACACCATATCACATAAGGCGCGATTGCTCCGCCCCGATACACCTACGTGTTGTGGTGTATACAGAGGAGTAATGCTGAGAGAGAATCTCATTCTCCTTTAGAATAGTCTAGGATCTCCGTGCTCAAGTATTCTCCTCCCTGATCACATCAAAGGACATAATACTTATTCCTGTTTTTGGTTCTCTACTTCTAATTTATATTCATTGAATTTCTCAAAAGCTTCAGACTTGTATTTCAACAGGAACATATGTGCGAATCTTGAGAGATTATCAGTGAATGTAATGAAGTAAAAAGAACCAGTCCTGGCTTGTGTAGACAGGGGACCTTATATACATTATCATGTATCAATCCCAAGAGTTCAATAACTCTTTCTCCGTTTCCAATAAACAGAGTTGTGGTCATCTTATCTTTGGGACATGACTGGCAAGTTTTATAAGATGTAAATTCAAACTGATTTAAATATGCATCTTGATGTAATTTCAGCTAGTCGGGTCACATTGACATGACCTAGTCTACAATACCTCAAGAAGGATTTGTTCATTTCTGAACTCTTTCTCTTGTGTGTGTTCTGTACATTAAGAACCGTAGTTTGATTTAGAACGTCTATGCTTTTAGATAACGTGCCTGAACCGATCAACTCTTGATATAGGAAATGTTCAAAACATTATCCAACAATACAAAATTATATCCTTCTTTAATAAATAAAGAGACTGATATGATGTTGTATATCAGGTTCGGTATCTAATAACATTCATTCAGAATAAATGTATTTTGCAATACAGGGTGATAACTGCCAACATACTTGGCTGCAACACGTGCACCATTTTTAACTCTTAAAACTTATCACCCTTTCTCAGTTCTCTACCTTTCAGTAGCCCATGTAATCATATTACATATGTGGGATCCTGATCCGGTATCTCATACCCAGGACGTAAAGGATACTGGGAAACAGTTCTCTGTAATGAACACACCCGAAGAAGATGCATCAACATGCACTTTCTTCGTTTGGGCGGCATGGAAATTCTGGTGGTCCCCAATTTCCTGCTCGATCTTATAAAAAGTATAAGTTGGAGCGGGACCAACGTTCTCTAGCGCAGTATAACAAGCGGGTTCGGTCAATACATCCGTATTATTATCTTGATTAAGGCCTGACATGATCGCTACCTGGAGAGAGAGAAGAAAACACTCAGCGCATGCTTTTGCAAGATTAGATTGGTTATTAATATATCTAATCAGGATGGCTCCCACTGTTTTAGTCAAATCTTCCTTCAAACCCTAAAAGTTAAGACTAGCTGGGATTAATTACACCCTACAAGTTTGCCAATCTTTCGGCCAGGTCAGTGTCGGTACTTTGAGGGAGGTTCCCCATGCTTTCGCACGGACCTAATTAAAATAAACCCCGTTAACACCTTTCTAGACACCTACTTGATCGGCTGATTGTAATGTGTAAAACTCTCCCATGAGTAACTCTTACTCGCAGTGGGTATCGGGATCCAACTATCTCATAGAAGGTATGCAATCTCATTGCAAATTTCAACACTTGAAATTCCCAATAATATTTTACCCCTAGCATCCTATGACCTTGACGAAAGCCAACAAACCATAGGCTACTAGTCAAGTTCAACCCGTCATTTCCCGATTGAATTAAACCCACCCGCACAACCCTTGACGAAAGCCAACAAAGTCGCACGACTACCCTAACTCAATCGCATCATATGCTTATACAGATAAGTATAAATAGCTACCGCACACAACGCCTTGACGAAAGCCAACAAACGTAGCACGAATACTATGAAATACTTATCTGAAATGATGGAGGGCTACGACAGGTTTTTAAGAAAACCTTTTTCGTAATGAACTTGATATCGTTGTAGAATCAAAGTGATTTTAAATGGAATGTTTTTTAGGCCTTTTCTAGTTTTGCTAAAGAGGTCACTCCCGATGAAGGGATCATCCGCTCTTTCCTTATCGAATAAGGTGCAGGATATTTCACAAATACCACTATGCAAAGCAAACACTATAGAAGCAATCAAAAGACAAACCGAGTGTGTAGCATCTGCTAGTTTCGCTAAAGAGGTCACTCCCGGTGAAGGGATCTCAGCTCTTTCCTTATCGAATAAGGTGCCGGATATTCTACAAGGAATACCGCTATGCAAAGCATGAACTAGAGCTACCAGCTTTTAAACAAGTTTCTACAATATCTTTAGATTTCTTTTTCTTTCATTAATCTCATTAATGAAGTCCCATTTTATTATGCCTCACAAGCATCAGATATGAAATGAAATCAATCAATATATAATATATATCTCATATATATAATATAAACATTCGTCTCGGGCAATAATATGATCTCATCACAGAACATTGCAGCAGAAAAACATATATGAAATATTGGATATACTAGGATTTCCGTGTTTTATATCAAGCCAGCATAAAACACGGATTCCACGGTCGCGATGAATAGCCAAACCCACATCCCTAGACCCCTACGAGAGCGGCACGTAACCCTACTGGTTCTAGAGTTAGGAGACCCGGTCTCAACTCCTCGAGATGGTCTCCCACAGGACCCTAGAACCCGGTTACTTGTGCTCCCCGCCTTGGGACTATCCTAATGCGGAAAAGTAAATAATATACAATGGTGACATCATCCTCAACCCGGAAGTACCCCAATAAATGAATATTACATACAATGAATTATACATGAATGAAAATAAAAACCCTCATCTCACATAAAACCCCCGGCTATTCAAAACACGACGATCCAATATAACATATCACAGCAACACATAACATCACATGTCATCAACGTAAGTAAATATGTGTATCTCAGTTGTCGTTGACATATAGCACCGAAACCGGCGATACACCACATATTACACTTACGGTCGCAGAAAAGAAAATGAAAAACTACAACATTTGGAATCTACAATCACTTAGACATCATAAATTCGAAATATCACATATTTCGCATTTCATGCCTAACTTTATGAATTCCACATATTGTATCACAATCCAGATAAATAGACAATGTTAAACTTTCCGATCGAATAAACAAACACCCAAGATTTCCCAAATAGCTCAACACTTGAGCGGGGTTCAAAAGTCCCAGAACATGTCACAGCCGCTATGAACTAGCCGTAGAAGGGTCAAACCAACGCCTCACATGTAGCAACGCCAAACTACCACAAACCATATGGTTCAGTGGCGGTTTTGACGGTCACATAATCGAGTTAAGGTTACGTTCTTCTAGAGGATCCACATATTCGCTTGCATGATTTTCTGAAAGTTTTAAACTCGAGAAAAATCCAACACTTGAAAGTTTTCCGACAGGAGAAAAAGTGAGTTATTGATATTCGTTTGGACCTTTTAAAACGTTCTAAATTACCCGGAAAAACATAAACGAATTTAAACTTTCCGATCAAATCAACGAGTTTCCAATATTTCCCAGAAAGCTCAACACTTGAGTAGAATTAAAAATTCCCAGAAGCATGAAAAAGTACCCAAGAATAATCCCCTGAAGTATTAGCCCTTAACTCGTAAAGTTTGCTGCGGAACCGCCGCCAAACGCATGGTTTGGCCGCGGTTCCGCGGTCCCTTGAGTGAGTTATGGCTTCGTACTTCACAGTAATTCTTAGAATTCCCTGCATGATTTTCTGAGTATTTTTAATATGAAAAATTTCAACTTTTGAAAAATTTTCCAGAAAGTGGGATTTATCGGGGTTTCGGAGTTCGATCGGACTTTAAACTTCGCCTACACAACGCCTAATGCTCTAGCTTGTCTCTGATACCACTGTAGGGTTAGCTTAGCACCATAGGAAGGTTTGGCAAGTATCAATCAAGCTACATTAAAATTTTAGGGGTGCTAAACAAACCGTAACCAAATCTTAACTAGAGAATTAGGGTAAACATTGCAAGTAAACAACTTTACTTCTAAGAGTTTGGGATTACAACCTTTGTAGTTTGTTCCTTCGCTTCATAAGCTCCATGTTAAGGTCCCTTCGCTGCGATCATCATGTACCCGGACTCAAGAGAGGCTCCATGAAGAGAAAGATGCAAACTTGCTTCCAATTTTCAACAACTAAGATGATCTACCTTGAAGAATCTCAAACCCAAGCTCTTGCTTCACTAATCAAGTATTAGCAAAGCAAACACCCTAATCTAAGTGGCTAGAATAGATGAGGATGATGAAGTAGGAATTTAGCTCTCTTTTGTTTTCAATTTCTCACTTATTTCATCACAACACAAAAAGCTAGAAAGCTTTTTCAAGAAGAAGAAGAAGAAGAAATCCTTTTGTGATGAATAATCAATTCTTATTGTGGTTATAATTGCAACCATGAGTTAAGAATGAGATTCTTAACTCATGTAGAGAATTAACTAGAGTTAAGGGTTTGGGTTGGGTTAAATAATATCTTCACAAAATATCAAGCTAGATAACAAAAGTCAAAGCTTCATGAAGCTTCATGAAAGCTCCATCCAAAATCTAACCCAAAAGCTAACCCTATTCCAAACCCTAACTTGGTTTAAACTCAACAACCATGTTTCATTTGTAACCCTAACATGTTACAATATTATATATCACATATACAATATATTTTGTAACAAAAAGTAATAAAACAATTAACATATATCGCATATACATCAATGTATTATCCAAGTGAGAAAAAGAATCTTTAAGTGAGCTTATATTAGTTAATGCAATGTAATATATCATATATATTATTATATATTAAATTATCGAATCAACACTTGATCCGATAATCCGGCTATTTCACAAATAACCGACTAATATAAAATGTATCAGTTCATTGAATCAACACTTGATCCGATGACCCGGCTATATCACATATACCCGGCCGATATCACATATTGTGAAAATCGAATACAGTATCACATACTCGTATTATTCTCGGTCCCGCACATATCACATATATGCACCTACTCCGTTTTGCCTGAACCAGGAAACCTCTGTGTAGGACTCTAAAGAATCGTCAATACGCCGGCAGTAGGTGATGATCATATCAAACACCCACAAGCTGTAAGCGGTCAGCTAAACGTAACAGCTACCAAGGGATTAAGAGATCAGAAGATCAACAAGCAAGCATGTACATTCTCCTGTAAATCCAACCAGTAACACACCCGTACTGTCCGGTCTCTTCGTCTGATATGTCGCATATCCAGTCTGGGGGTGGTAAACGTCAGACCCCAATAACCGACAAGTCATGTCGATATGAGGTCCATAACAGTTCGAGAAACTACTGATAACACTTACCAGTAAATCTCAACAATCCTGGCCAGGGATTTCCAGTTATAGCCAATCGAACACAGCGCAACATCAACTCGCTATACTGGAAGAGATGAAACCCCTTCTATCGCTCATTGCCTCCATGTGATTCGGGACTGTACCCAAAAGCCACCGTTTTGCACGCCCTCTAGGACGTGGTAAGGTGGAAATCAAAGCACGGTGGGAATCATACAAGACTCTATGACGATCTCAGGTCTACAGACTAACCTGTACCAGTGTCACTGGAGAACTGTTATCTGACGATAGGTATAAATCCATCTAGGAGTTCTTAGCGAGTCCGTCCAGTATACCCAGTCACCACTGAGCACCCGCATACCTTCTCTGATGTCAAACACCAATGGATATAGGATCATCTATCGCCCATCATATGGGTCGAGAAGCGTATACGCTAGTCTACTCTGATATATCGATGCCCTGTCTCAATACACCCTCGACTAGGAACATTTGAAGGATGTACATAACGACTACTCTGTCCCCACTAGTATGATCTACATCATAGTCCTGGTAGTCAAGTACTCATCCTAAGGGCTTTATCAATATATAATATAGAGACAATCAATGTACATGTTAAGATAAAGAGCAACCAGATAGCATACTATCATGTCGAGCAAGAAAGTCCTTCCTATATATGTCCAAGTATCCACTACAATATACATCGTATGTACAGTAATGGCCTCTAGGGCATACATATTACTAACAACACACACAGGATGTAGAGGATACTGAAAAACAGTTCTCTGTAATAAGGACACCAGAAAAATATGCATCAACATGTACTTTCTTCGATTGGGTCGCGTGGAAATCCGGATATTCCTCTATTTCCTGCTCGGACTTATAACAGATATAAGATAGAGTGGAACCAACGTTCCCTAGCTCAGTATAATAAGCAGTTCGGTCAATGCATCCATATTATTATCTTGATTAAGGCGTGACATAGTCGCTACCAGGAGAGAGAGAGAAGAAAACACTCTGCGTGCGCTTTTGCAAGATTAGATTGGTTATCATTTTATCTAATCAGGATGGCTCCCACTGTTTTAGTCAAATCTTCCTTCAAACGCTAAAAGGTAAGACTAGCCGGGATTAATTACACCCTACAAATTTGCCAATCTTTTGGCTAGGCCAGTGTCGGTACTTTGAAGGATGTTCCCTGTGCTTTCGCACGGACCTAATTAAAATAAACCTCGTTTTCCCAGGAGTGTAACCCTGTTAACACCTTTCTAGACACCTACTTGATCGGCTAATTGTAATGTGCAAAACTCTCCCAGGAGTAACTCTTACTCGCAGTGGGTATCGGGATCCATCCATCTCATAGAAGGTATGCAATCTCACTGCAAATTTCAACACTTGAAATTCTCGATAATGCTTTGCCCCAAGCGATCTATAACCTTGACAAGGTCAACAAACCATAGACCACATGTAAAGTTCAACCCGTCATTTCCTGATTGAATTAAACCCACCCGCACGACCCTTGATAAGGTCAACAAGGCCGCATGACTACCCTAATCCAATCACTTCATATGATAGCAGATAAGCACTAATCAGCTACCGCACACTACGCCTTGACAAGGTCAACAAACGCAGCACGAATACTAAATACTACTTATCTGAAATGACGGAGGGCTACGACAGGTTTTTAAGAAAACCCTTTGCGTAATGAACTTGATATCGTCATAGAATCGAGTGAATTTTGAAAAGGAGTGTTTTTGAGGCTGTAACGCTTCGAAAATCGTTTAGGCAGTTTTTTCGATAATCGGCAAAATTAGCAGTCTTTTCCGTAAAAAGTCAAAATAAGTATTTTTCGATATAGGCCTAATTATACAAAAGTTAGATAAGATATTGCTAAAATTTGGTCACTAAATTGTCACTTAAAATTTTCTAGTTAATTAAATATTTTTCCTTAATTAATTATTTTAATATTATTTTGAGCTTTCAATTATACATTAAATTAGCATAAACTACCAATTTGAATGGGTTAATTTTACAATGGTGCACCATGACAACATAGAATTAAGTTTGTAACATGCTAAATCTTTCTCTAATTGACTCCAAGCTTCTAAAGAAGTCTAGGGCTAGAAAATAGAATTAAATGAATTAATTAAGTAAAGGAAATAATAATGGGGGAACTTTCTACACTTATACACACACCTCTCTCTCTCTCTTCCCTCACTCTAAATTTGCTGAGCCCCCCTTTTAGCAGCAGCCAATTTTATTTTCCACTTCAATTCCTCTAAAACATCATCCCATCCCTTTAACCAACGAGGCCAAAGCCAAGGGCAACGTCGCCTTCTTCTCAGGCGACTTCGCCGCCGTGATCAAGCACTTCTCCGACGCCGTCACCTTCGCCCCCACCAACCACGTCCTCTACTCCAACCGCTCCGCTGCCTGTGCCTCTCTCAACCACTTCGCAGATGCTCTATTCCGACGCCCAGAAGACCATCGAGCTCAACCCTAGCTGGTCCAAGGGTTACAGCCGCCTTGGCGCTGCCCACCTCGGCCTTAGCGACGTCGAGGGCACCGTCGACACCTATGAGAAGGTCCTCGCCATGGATCCCAACAGCGAGGCGCTGAAGTCGGGCCTCGCCGATGCGAAATTGAAGCTACGATCGTCGATGGGGGTGTCGCTTTTTTGGGAAGATCTTCCAGGGGCCGGAGCTTTAGGCGAAGCTGACGGCGGATCCGATGATGAGGGCATACCTGCAGCAGCCTGACTTTGTGAGCATGATTCAGGACATTCAGAAGAATCTAAACGATATTAACAGGTATTTGAGAGGTCAGAGAAGGATGAATGTGTCGAGGGTTTTTCTTAATGTGAAGATGAGTGGTAGGCTTGGTCAGGTATGTCTCTGCATCAAGATGGATGAATTTCTTTCATTGTACAAATATATAAATCTTGAGGGGTGCATCTCTTTATTTAGACATTTGTGGAAGGTTGAATATTTAGTACTTAAGCTTTGTAGGTGTTGCTTGTTCTTGGTGCAGCTGGGGGTGTTGGACTTTCTACTGTACAGATAAGAAAAAAAATTTTGTGGTGGGGTAGTCATTGCTGTTGCTAGAGGAGATGAAAAGGTGCAGTTTCTTAAGTCACTTGGGGTGGATCACGTTGTTGATTTGAGCAATGCTAATGTTAGGGAGAGCGTGAAGCATTTTCTGAAAGCAAGAAGGCTCAAAGGGGTGGATGTTCTATACGATCATGTTGGGGGCAAACTTACCAAAGAATGCATGAAGCCTTTAAACTGGGGAACAAATATTTTGGTTATCGGATTTTCTAGTGGGCAAGTGCCAGTTATCCCAGCAAATATTTCTCTTGTCAAGGATCGGGTGCAGAGGCGTCAGACGTGGTGCGGAAAGTCAAGGCGGAGACTGGATCAGACTAGTTGAGGCGTCCGGGTGAGTAGATGTATTCATCTATGGGGGAATCGTCTGGATGGCGCGAGGCGCCCCATAGTTAGGATTACTTTATTACTTGCTACTATATGCATTGTTAGTTAGCTAACCCTCTCATTCATATGCATACCTTTATAGCTATTCGTCTGCTAGAATTGCATGGATATCCATATGCACGTGTGTCATATCACTTCATAGGACACGTACACCATTACCATTGGCTCCTGTTGCACGCGCACTATTCATGTGACACAAACGCCTTTGGTAATTGCCATGTCACGAGCACTGTAGAACCCGATTAGTTCAGTATCAACATTTGCATCGTATATGATGCATCGAATTGCATAGCATATATATATATATATATATATATACACCTCACTTCATCATCATGCTATATAGGTTTCTAGCTATAAATCACATTGCATACCTTTGACATCATAAGCATTTATCATATACAACATGTTGGGTATTATGATTTTCTTGAGGATTTCAGTATTGCTGCGATTTCTGGATTTTGGGGAAAACCGCAAGAATTTAACAAAAGCTTATTATTATCATTTTTAAAACAAAGTTGCGGTTTTCTCATGATGTATGTGTCGTCCACCATGAGTTTTCATGTTTTCTGTTAGATTTCGAGACCCGATTCGAGGAGTGGATGAACCGTCTTAGGTACTTGGTGGGCCCGGTATGGTACCTTGGGGCAAGAAGCTCGAGTTGTAGACGATGAGCCTGGCAGGGGAAGACTACCTACCGGTGATGTCTGGCGCGGCGGATATCCAGAGGATACCGACCGTTGTCGTGAGATTTGATGATATGGGCCGATCCAGACTGACGGAGCCCGATGTATTGAGACATTGATACAGTGAGACATTGAGACAGATATATTTCCATATTTGGTATCGATGCTTGACACGGTTTTCAGATGATTTCATGATGGTACTTAGTTATTGCACAAATATTCTTTTTCTAAAGTTAAGAATGCAGAGCTTATAGTATTTTAAAACACTTAAAGATTTTATATTGATGTTGCATACATGTGCATACATACTAGTGGTATTACATCACATCTAGACATACATGTTGTGACGCATTTGTGTGCATTCTTACGATAGCCTTATTAGATATTTTCTACTCACGAGCTGGCAACTTACCCTCGTTGTGCCACAGTTTCTTGCAAGTCGGACCCGTCAGCCTTGTAGCGGCGGGCTTATCTTATTGTTGGCTTCTTTTGCTCAGACTCGCGACATTGCTCGTAGGTGGGTTGCGAGGACATTTTTATCTATTTTTGTACTATCTTTGTATCTAGTATTCTCCATCTACCACTTCTTATTTGTATATGCGACCTAGTGATGAGACTGAGAGATTTGTGTATATGTGGTTTCTTTTCGATCGAGCTCACTTGAGCCGACGTTGTGTTTTCTTATATTTTGCATTTCTTTATGCTCATTTGCTTGATATTACATATATATTGCCTGTGGATGTGATCCGCCTTGGGCGAAGAGCAAGCTCCCGCTTGGGGATGTCATTTTGTTATTACAGGTTTATATATCTTGTTGTACCCATTTTGGGGGATAGAATTTACAAGGGAGACTCTGCCAAATTTTTCGGAAATTTTTGATGTTTTTTTTAAAAAAAAAGTTTTAGTGTAACTTAATTGATTTTAAGTCGTTTTCATGAAAGGTTTCCTTCACTCTTATTGGTTTTTGGTTTAGATTTTTTGGGCTTTGCCTGACTTAGTTTACGTTACGCCTTTAGACGTCTCGTAATCTATGTGCCAGTTACGTTCCGTACCTTCGGGTCATGACAAAGTTGGTATCAGAGCGTAGGTTTTACCTTTCTGGGTGTAGGACGGCCCTTGGTAGATGGAGTAGGTGACTTAAGCAGAGTGGCGTAGCGTGGGTATGTTCCGCGGCATACTTACGATACGGTACTCCGCCTAAGTGACCTTAGGACATAATTGCTTGTATTTCTCCTCTTGATTCCTTGCATTCCTTGATTCAATTGCAATGTTCTTATCGCTCCTGTTTCTTATTCCAGCTTCGATGCCGCCAAAGACTATGAGAGCTCAGCAGGCTGCCGCTAGGGATGAGCTTCGAGCGGGCTCGTCTGAGGCGAGGATCGAGCGGGATGATACACCTACCCCTCAGGGTCATATTGATCCGCCTTCTCCAGACCGTATTGCTAGATTAGAGGCCGGTATGCAGGAGTTGCGACAGATGATGGGATCTTTAGTTGAGTCCAGTCGGGCACAGAGATCCGAGGACGTTCCTTCCTCCGCACAGATCATGATTGTACCTGCGGCCCAGACGGTTACTCCTGCTACTACTGCGACTATCCCTGTATCACTACAGGAGTTTATGAGATTGAGACCTCCAGCTTTTACCGGTACGGATGCGACAGAGGACTCACAGGCATTTCTTGATAGGATGGCTAGGATTTGCCGTTCATTGAGGTGTTCTGATGATAGATGGGTGGAGTTCGCGAGTTTTCGTCTGGAGGGCCTTTCCCAGACGTGGTACGAATCAGTAGAGAAAGGCCGAGTTGCAGTTCTACCTTCTATGACCTGGGACGAGTTTATAGCTACATTTCTTGCTCGTTTCCTTCCGGAGAGTGTCCGAGATGCTCGAGCCCGTAGTTTTGAGTCTTTACGCAAGACTCCTGGGATGACAGTGTCAGAGTATGATATACAGTTTACCCAGTTGTCTCGATATGCTCCGTACCTAGTAGACACGGAAGAGAGGAGAATAAAGAGGTTTGTGCGAGGGCTTGACACACAGTTATTCCTTGCCATCGACACCCAGCACTTTGACACATACGCAGCCGCGATGGACGCAGCTTTACTTTTGGAGGAGCGCATTTCTGAAACTCCAGTCGTTTCTGGGCCGAAGAGGATTCGTACTGATACATCAGCTCAGCGGCAGATGGGTAGACACCGTGATAGATTCTTTCCGGGAGATGGTGGCGGCAGAGGGTTGAGACGAGGTCAGTTATTTGGTTTATATCCGCAGACCCAGCAGTCGTCGCCAGGATGTTTTCGGTGCGGGAGTCAGTACCACCGTATCAGAGACTGTATCATGGGGCGCCAGGGCGCGGCGACAGTCCCGTATATGACCTTACCACCTTCACCACCTCCTCAGAGAGCTCTACTTCCTACCCCTGATGAGGCTCCACGCCAGGCAGATGCTCCTAGAGGTCGTGGGCGTGGAGGTCCTGTTCAGAGAGGACGAGGAGACAGAGGCAGAGGCCGAAGTAGAGGCAGAGGACAGCCAGCTATTAGTGATGGACAGGCCTGAGTGTTCGCGTTGACTCCTCAGGATGCACAGGCATCCAATGCCGTCGTGACAGGTACTCTGCCAGTATGTTCTTTTGATACACGGGTATTATTTGATCCAGGCTCCACACATTCCTATGTATCCACATACTTTGCACCGAGGTTGGGCCGAGAGTCTTCTTTGTTAGATCAGCCGCTTGTCGTTATTACTCCGGTGGGCGAGTCGTTTATTGCTCGTTTTGTGTACCGATCGTGTCCCGTTCATATTGGGGAGAGAGATTCTTCAGTTGATTTGATTCTCCTCGATATGTAAGACTCCGACATTCTTCTTGGTATGGACTGGCTAGCCATTTGTTATGCATCCGTGGATTGCCGTGAGAAGGCAGTCAGATTCAGTTTTCTTGGTGAGCCAGTTCTTGTTATTCAGGGAGATCGTAGCGCTACCCTTCACAGCTTGATTTCTTCACTTCGTGTTGGTCAGCTCTTGAGAAAAGGGTGTCAAGGATTCTTAGCCTATGTTTGTGATACTAGCTCCACAGAGGTTCAGTTGGACCAGGTCCCTGTTGTGAGAGAGTTCCCTGATGTATTCCCTGACGAGCTGCCTGGTCTGCCACCAGAGCGCGAGATTGAGTTCTGCATCGACTTGATCCCCGGCATGGGGCCTATCTCTATACCTCCTTATCGGATGGCCCCGGCGGAGCTGAGGGAGCTGAAGGATCAGTTAAAGGACTTGCTGGACAAAGGGCTTATCCGACCGAGTGTGTCACCTTGGGGTGCTCCCGTCCTGTTTGTTAAGAAGAAGGACGGTAGTATGCGCTTATGCATTGATTATCATCAGCTGAACCGGGTTACTGTGCGGAACAGATATCCCCTACCTCGCATTGACGACTTATTCGATCAACTCCAGGGCGCAGGGTTTTTCTCGAAGGTTGATTTACGGTCAGGTTATCACCAGTTGCGGGTTCGGAAGGATGATATTCCGAAGACCGTTTTCCGTACACAATATGATCATTACGAGTTCTTGGTGATGTCGTTCGGGCTCACCAATGCCCCGGCAGCATTTATAGACTTGATGAACCGTGTATTCCGGCTGTATCTCGATCAGTTCATCATTGTATTCATTGACGACATCTTGGTTTATTCTCGGAGCCGGGAGGAGCATGAGCAGCACTTGCGTATCACATTGCAGACTTTGAGGGAGCATCAGTTGTTCGCCAAATTTTCCAAGTGCGCATTCTGGCTAGACAGTGTCGACTTCTTGGGTCATGTGGTGACGAGAGATAGTATTTGTGTGGACCCGAAGAAGATTGAGGCAGTGCAGCGTTGGACCAGACCGGTATCAGTTACAGAGGTTCGCAGCTTTCTAGATATGGCCGGCTATTATCGACGTTTTGTCCAGGATTTCTCCCGTATTGCTGCACCGTTGACCAGGTTGACCCGGAAGGGGGATCCTTTTGATTGGACCGAGGCATGTGAAGATAGCTTCCAGCAGTTGAAGACTCGCCTGACTACTGCACCAGTGTTATCATTGCCTTCAAGGTCGGGCGGTTTCGTGGTATATTGTGATGCTTCTCGAGTGGGGCTGGGCTGTGTATTGATGCAGCACGACAGAGTTATCGCGTATGCTTCTCGGCAGTTGCGGAAACACGAACAGAACTACCCCACTCATGATTTAGAAATGGCTGCAGTGGTATTTGCAATTAAGATCTGGAGACATTACCTATATGGCGAGTCGTGCCTGATATTCACTGACCATAAGAACTTGAAGTATATCTTTCAGCAGCGAGATCGGAATCTGAGACAGCGCCGTTGGATGGAGTTGGTAAAAGATTATGACTGCGAGATTTTATACCATCCGGGAAAAGCGAATGTGGTGGCAGATGCTTTGAGTAGGAGGCCCGGAGGTAGCTTATCCTGTTTGAGCGCAGTACAGATGCAGTCGATGGCGGATTGGCAGATGTTATGTGACAGCAGAGTGCAGTTCGAGTTTACTCCTACAGAGGGACAGCTGGCCCATTTCAGAGTATGCCCACAGTTACTTGACCGTATCCGTGAGGCACAGTCCGGCGATGCCCGTATTTTAGAGATTATCGAGCAGATTCGGCAAGGCAGAGTTTCTGAGTTCGTGATTGATGATCAGGGGATACTTCGATTTGGGACTCGACTATGCGTACCGGATTCTAAGGGACTGAGGCGTGATATTCTTGAGGAGGCACATAGATCAGTGTACAGTGTTCATCCAGGTTCCACCAAGATGTACTGTGATTTGAGAGAGGTTTACTGGTGGGACGGGATGAAGAAAGATGTTACAGACTTTGTGTCGAGATGCCTGACTTGTCAGCAAGTCAAGGACGAGCACCAGAGGCCAGCCGACGAGTTACAGGCTTTGTCCATCCCTGAGTGGAAGTGGGAACAGGTCTCCATGGACTTCGTTGTGGGTCTACCCAGGACCAGTCGAGGGTATGACTCTATTTGGGTGATTGTGGATCGACTGACGAAAGCGGCTCACTTCCTGCTAGTGAAGACCACTTTTGGATTTGCTCAGTACGCCCTGGTTTATATTGATGAGATCGTGTGAATGCACGGCATTCCGACTTGCATCGTGTCCGACCGGGGCACCCAGCTTACCAGCCGATTGTGGCAGAAACTTCAGGAAGCTTTGGGCACCCGATTGAGTTTTAGCACAGCCTTTCATCCGCAGACTGACGGTTAGTCAGAGTGTACTATTCAGACTCTTGAGGACATGCTCAGAGCTTCTGTTTTAGATTTCGGTGGTAGCTGGGATCGTCATTTGCCCTTGATTGAGTTCTCCTACAATAATAGCTTGCAGGAGACGATTCAGATGGCACCTTTCGAGGCTTTATATAGGAGGAGATGTCGATCGCCTGTGTGTTGGACAGAGCTCAGGGAGAGCAGTATTTTGGGCTCGCAAATCGTACAGGAGATGACCGAAAAGATACAGATGATTCGGGACAGGATGAAAGCGGCACAGAGTAGGCAGAAATCATATGCTGACAGGTGTCGTCGCCGACTCGAGTTCACTGCTGGCGATCATGTTTTCCTAGAGTTCGAGGGTCTCTCCGATGAAGGGTGTGATGAGATTTGGGCGGAAAGGGAAGCTTAGTCCTAGATATGTTGGTCCCTTCGAGATCCTAGAGCGTGTCGGTTCAGTGGCTTATCGGTTAGCTCTTCCGCCTAGCTTCCCCGATGTTCACCCCGTGTTCCATGTTTCGATACTCCGCAAGTACCTTCATGATCCTTCCTATGCGATTCAGCACCAGACGATCCATCTATAGCGCGATCATTCATTCACCGAGCAGTCGGTGATCATTTTGGATCGGCAGGTGAAGAAATTGAGGTCGAAGGTTATACCGTCCGTCAAGGTTCTTTGGCGTGGCCCGAACAGCGAGGAGGACACCTGGGAGACCGAGGTCGAGATGAGGAAGAAATATCCCCATCTTTTTGAAGGTACGCGTAGTTAAATTTTAAATTCGGGGACCGAATTTCTTTAAGAGGGGAGGATTGTAACGGTTCGAAAATCGTTTAGGCAGTTTTTCGATAATTGGCAAAATTAGCAGTTTTTTCCGTAAAAAGTCAAAATAAGTATTTTTCAATATAGGCCTAATTATACAAAAGTTAGATAAGATATTGCTAAAATTTGGTCACTAAATTGTCACTTAAAATTTTCTAGTTAATTAAATATTTTTCCTTAATTAATTATTTTGATATTATTTTGAGCTTTCAATTATACATTAAATTAGCATAAACTACCAATTTGAATGGGTTAATTTTACAATGATGCACCATGACAACATAGAATTAAGTTTGTAACATGCTAAATCTTTCTTTAATTGACTCCAAGCTTCTAGAGAAGTCTAGGGCTAGAAAATAGAATTAAATAAATTAATTAAGTAAAGGAAATAATAATGGGGGAACTTTCTACACTTATACACACACACTTCTCTCTCTCTCTCTTCCCTCACTCTTAATTTGCCGAGCCCCCGTTTTAGCAGCAGCCAATTTTATTTTCCACTTCAATTCCTCTAAAACTTCATCCCGTCCCTTTAACCAATGAGGCCAAAGCCAAGGGCAACGCCGCCTTCTTCTCCGGCGACTTCGCTGACGCAATCAAGCACTTCTCCGACGCCGTCGCCCTCGCCCCCACCAACCACGTGCTCTACTCCAACTACTCCGCCGCCTGTGCCTCTCTCAACCACTTCGCAGATGCTCTATTCCGACGCCCAGAAGACCGTCGAGCTCAACCCTAGCTGGTCCAAGGGTTACAGCCGCCTCGGCGCCGCCCACCTCAGCCTTGGCGATGTCGAGGGCACCGTCGACACCTACGAGAAGGGCCTCACCATCGATCCCAACAGCGAGGCGCTGAAGTCGGGCCTCGCCGATGCGAAATTGAAGCTACGATCGTCGATGGGGGCATCGCCTTTTTGGGAAGATCTTCCAGGGGCCGGAGCTTTGGGCAAAGCTGACGGCGGATCCAACGACGAGGGCGTACCTGCAGCAGCCTGACTTTTTTAGGATGAATCAGGACATTCAGAAGAATCCGAACGATATTAACAGGTATTTGAGAGGTCAGAGAAGGATGAATGTGTCGGGGGATTTGCTTAATGTGAAGATGAGTGGTAGGCTTGGTCAGGTATGTCTCTGCATCAGGATGGATGAATTTCTTTCATTGTACAAACATATAAATCTTAAGGGGAGCATCTCTTTATTTAGACATTTGTGGAAGGCTGAATATTTAGTACTTAAGCTTTGAAGGTGTTTCTTGTTCTTGGTGCAGCTGGGGGTGTTGGACTTTCTGCTGTACAGATAAGAAAAAAAATTGTGGTGGGGTAGTCATTGCTGTTGCTAGAGGAGATGAAAAGGTGCAGTTTCTTAAATCACTAGGGGTGGATCACGTTGTTGATTTGAGCAATGCTAATGTTAGGGAGAGCGTGAAGCATTTTCTGAAGGCAAGAAGGCTCAAAGGGGTGGATGTTCTATACGATCATGTTGGGGGCAAACTTACCAAAGAATGCATGAAGCCTTTAAACTAGGGAACAAATATTTTGGTTATCGGATTTTCTAGTTGGCAAGTGCCAGTTATCCCAGCAAATATTTCTCTTGTCAAGGATCGGGTGCAGAGGCGTCAGACGTGGCGCGGAAAGTCAAGGCGGAGATTGGATCAGACTAGCTGAGGCGTCCGGGTGAGTAGATGTATTCATCTATGGGGGAATCGTCTGGATGGCGCGAGGTGCCCCATAGTTAGGATTACTTTATTACTTGCAACTATATGCATTGTTAGTTAGCTAACCCTCTCATTCATATGCATACCTTTATAGCTATTCGTCTGCTAGAATTGCATGGATATCCATATGCACATATGTCATATCACTTCATAGGACACGTACACCATTACCATTGGCTCCTGTTGCTTGTGCACTGTTCATGTGACACACACGCCTTTAGTAATTGTCATGTCACGAGCACTGTAGAACCCGATTAATTCAGTATCAACACTTGCATCATATATGATGCATCGAATTGCATAGCATATATATATATACCTCACTTCATCATCACGCTATATAGGTTTCTAGCTATAAATCACATTGCATACCTTTGACATCATAAGCATTTATCATATACAACATGTTGGGTATTATGATTTTCTTAAGGATTTCAGTATTGCTGCGATTTCTGGATTTTGGGGAAAACCGCAAGAATTTAACAAAAGCTTATTATTATCATTTTTAAAACAAAGTTGCGGTTTTCTCATGATGTATGTGTCGTCCACCATGAGTTTTCATGTTTTCTGTTGGATTTCGAGACCCGATTCGAGGAGTGGATGAACCATCTCGGGTACATGGCGGGCCCGGTATGGTACCTCGGGCCAAGAAGCTCGAGTGTAGACGATGAGACTGGCAGGGGAAGACTACCTACCGGTGATGTCTGGCGTGGCGGATATCCAGAGGATACCGACCGTTGTCGTGAGATTTAATGATATGGGCCGATCCAGACCGACGGAGCCCGATGTATTGAGACATTGATATAGTGAGACACTGAGACAGATATATTTCCATATTTGGTGTCGATGCTTGACACGGTTTTCAAATGATTTCATGATGGTACTTAGTTATTGCACAGATATTCTTTTTCTAAAGTTAAGAATGCAGAGCTTATAGTATTTTAAAACACTTAAAGATTTCATATTGATGTTGCATACATGTGCATACATACTAGTGGCATTACATCACATCTAGACATACATGTTGTGACGCATTTGTGTGCATTCTTACAATAGCCTTATTAGATGTTATTTTCTACTCATGAGCTGGCAACTCACCCCCGTTGTGCCACAGTGTCTTACAGGTCAGACCCGTCAGCCTTGTAACGGCGGGCTTATTTTATTGTTGGCTTCTTTTGCTCAGACTCGCGACATTGCTCTTAGGTGGGTTGCGATAACACTTTTATCTCTTTTGTACTATCTTTGTATCTAGTATTCTCCATCTACCAATTCTTATTTGTATATGCGACCTAGTGTTGAGACTGAGAGATTTGTGTATATGTGGTTTCTTTTGGATCGAGCTCACTTGAGCCGACGTTGTGTTTTCTTATATTTTGCATTTCTTTATGCTCATTTGCTTGATATTACATATATGTTGCGTGTGGATGTGATCCGCCTTGGGCGAAGAGCTGGCTCCCGCTTGGGGATGCCATTTTGTTATTACAGGTTTATATATTTTGTTGTACCCATTTTGGGGGATAGAATTTACAAAGGAGACTGCCAAAATTTTCGGAAATTTTTGATGTTTTTTTTATAAAAAAAAAGAGTTAATGTAACTTAATTGATTTTAAGTCGTTTTCATAAAAGGTTTCCTTCACTCTCATTGGTTTTTGGTTTAGATTTTTTGGGCTTTGGCTGACTTAGTTTACGTTACGCCTTTTGACGTCTCGTAATCTAAGTGGCAGTTACGTTCCGTACCTTCGGGTCGTGACAGAGGCTTTTACTCGTTTTGCTAAAGAGGTCACTCCCGGCGAAGGGATCTCGGCTCTTTCCTTATCGAATAAAGTGCAGGATATTTCACAAATACCACTATGCAAAGCAAAAAATATAGAAGCAATCAAAAGACAAACCGTGTTTGTAGCGTCTTCTAGTTTCGCTAAAGAGGTCACTCCCGGTGAAGGGATCTCGGCTCTTTCCTTATCGAATAAGGTGCTGGATATTCTATAAGGAATACCGCTATGCAAAGCAAGAACTAGAGCTACCAGTTTTTAAACAAGTTTCTACCACATCTTTAGGTTTCTTTTTCTTTCATTAATCTCATTAATGAAGTCCCATTTATTTATGCTTCCTAAGCATCACAAAAGAAACGAAAGCAGTAATATTTATATATCAACATATATATATATATATAAGCATTCGTCTCAGGCATATAAAATGATCACATCACAGAATATCAGCAGCAGAAGAATCACATATGAAATATTGGATATACTAGGAATTCCGTGTTTTAAGTTAAGCCAGTATAAAACACGGATTCCACGGTCGTGATGAATAGCCAAACCCACATCCCTAGACCCCTATGAGAGCGGCAAGCAACCCTACCAATTCTAGAGTTAGGAGACCCGGTCTCAACTTCTCGAGATGGTCTCCCACTGTACCCTAGAACCTGGTTACTTGTGCTCCCCATCTTGGGTCTATCCTAATGCGGAAAAGTAAATAATATACAACAATGGTGACATCATCCTCAACCCGGAAGTGCCCCAATAAAAGAATATTACATACAATGAATTTTACATGAATGAAAATGAAAAACTCTCATCTCACATAAAAAAAAACCGGCTATTCAAAACACGACGATCCAATATAACATATCACAGCAACACATAATATCACATATCATCAACGTAAGTAAATATGCATATCCCAGTTGTCGTTGACATATTGCACCGAAACCTGCGATACACCACATATTACACTTACGGTCGCGGAAAAGAAAGTGAAAAACTACAACATTTGGAATCCACAATCACTTTAGACATCTTAAATCCAAAATATCACAAACTTCGCATTTCATGCCTAACAATATGAATTCCACATATTGTATCACATTCCAGATAAAAAGACAATGTTAAACTTTCCGATCGAATAAAAAAACACCCACGATTTCCCAAATAGCTCAACACTTGAGCAAAGTTCAAAAAGTCCCAGAACATGTCACAGCCGCTATGAACCATCCGTAAAAGGGTCAAACCAACGTCTCACATGTAGCAACGCTAAACTACCACAAACCATATGGTTCAATGGAGGTTTTAACGGTCACGAGTTAAGGTTATGTTCTTCTAGAGGGTCCACATATTCGCTTGCATGATTTTCTGAAAGTTTTAAACTCAGGAAAAATCCAACACTTGAAAGTTTTCCAACAGGGAAAAAAGTGAGTTATTGATATCCGTTCAAACCTTTTAATACGTTCTAAATTACCCGGAAAAACTAAAACGAAGTTAAACTTTTCGATCGAATCAACGAGTTCCCAATATTTCCCAGAAAGCTCAACACTTGAGTAGAATTAAAAATTCCCAGAAGTATGAAAAAGTACCCAAGAATAAACCCTGAAGTATTAGCCCCTAACTCCTAAAGTTGGCCGCGGAACCGCCGCCAAACGCATGGTTTGGCAGTGGTTCCGCGGTCTCTTGGGTGAGTTATGGCTTCATACTTCACAGTAATCCTTAAAATTTCCTGCATGATTTTCTGAGTATTTTTAATATAAAAAATTTCAACTTTTGAAATTTTTTCCAGAAAGTGGGATTTATCAGGGTTTCGGAGTTCGATCGGACTTCAAACTTCGTCTAGACAACGCCTAATGCTCTAGCTTGGCTCTGATACCACTGTAGGGTTAGCTTAGCACCTTAGTAAGGTTTTGGCAAGTATCAATCATGCTACTTTAAAAATTTTAGGGTGCTAAACAAACTCTAACCAAGATCTTAACTAGAGACTTACGGTTAAACAAGATATGTAAACACTTTACATCTAAGTGAATAAAGAATACAACCTTTGTAGACCGGTCCTTCACTTCAATAGCTCCGTGTAGAAGTCCCTTCGCTGCGATCACAAACGTCCGGAGAGGCTCCTATGAAGAAACGAACAAGCTTGCTTCGAAGTCTTCGAGGTCAAAAATGATCTACGTCGAGAAGACACTAGCTCATGCTATCTCTTCACTAATTGTGTAGATTAGTGAATCAAACACCCTAAATTAAATGGCAAGTAGTAGAGGATGATGAAGTAGGAAGTGGGTTAACTTTAGTTTTATTTTTCTCATAATAAATCATCACTTTGTCAAAAGCTAGAAAACTTAAAATGAGGAAGAAGAAGATGAAACTCAAGTGATGAAAGAATGAATCCATTAAGCTTAATATTGCAACCATGAGTGAGTATATCATATATCTAACCCTTGTAGAGAGCTAACCATGGTAAGGGGTTAAAGGTTAGGTCACAAAATATCTTAAGGAAAACAAAGGAGTGGACTTAGTCAATGCTTATCCACAAGCTTCTACAGGCTTCTAGCAATGATTTAATCCACTAATTTGTAATTACTTAATGATAAATTAAACCCTAACATAAACCCTAGCATGGTGTAAGTCTCATACATACATGTTGCATGTATAACCTAGCATGTCACAATAATATATATCATATATATATTATATGCTAAAAGAATATAATTAATATATATCACATATATATCAATGTATCAAAAAGTGAGAAAAGAAATCTTAAGTGAGCAAATATTAGTCAATGTAATTTAATATATCAAATATATAACTATACATTAAATTATTAAATCAACTCTTGATTTAATAATCTGGCTATAATATATATAACCGACCGATATCACAAATCGCGAGATTAGAATGCGGTATCACATACTCGCATTAATCTCGGTCCCGCACATATTATATATGTGCGCCTCCTCCGTTTCGCATGAACCAGGAAACCTCTATGTAGGACACTAAAGACTCGTCAATACGCCGGCAGTAGTTGATGATCATATCAAACACCCACAAGCCGCAAGCGGTCTGCTAAACGTAACGGCCACCCGGGTATTGAGCGATCAGAAGATCAACAAGCAAGCCTTCTATAACTCCTGCAAATCCAATCAGTAACACTACCGTACAGTCCGGTCTCTTCGTCTGATGTGTCGCATATCAACAGCCTGGGGTGGTATAACGTCAGACCCCAATAGCCTGATAAGTCATGCCGATGCAAGGTCCATAACGGTTCGAGAAACTACTGGTAACACTTACCAGTAAATCTCAGCAACCCTGGCCAGGGATTTCCTGTTATGGCCAATCGAGCACAGCGCAACATCAACCCCCAATACCGGGAGAGACGAAACCCCTCCTGTCGCTCATTGCCTCCATGCGATTCAGGACTGTTCCCAAAAGCCACCGTTTTACACGATCTCTTGACCATGGTAAGATGGAAATCAAAGTACAGTGGGAATCATACAAGACTCTATGACGATCTCGGGTCTACAGACTAACCTGTACCAGTGTCACCAGAGAACTGCTATCCGACGATAGGTATAATACCATCTACGAGTTCTCGGCGAGTCCATCCAGTGTACCCAGTCTCCACTGAGCACCCGTATACCTTCTCTGATGTCAAACACTAATGGATATAAGATCATCCATCGCCCATCATATGGGTCAAGAAGCGCATACGCTAGTCTACTCTGGAGTACCGATGCCCTGTCTCGATACTCCAACGACTAGGAACATTTGAAAGATGTACTTATCGACTACCCAGTCCCCACTAGTATGATCTACATCACAATCCTGGTAGTCAAGTACTCATCCTAAGGGCTTTATCAACATGTGATCACAAAACAGTATTTGTTTACATGTTAAGATAAAATGCAACCAGATAGCATACTATCATGTCGAGCAAGAAAGTCCTTCCTATATATGTCCAAGCATCCACTACAATATACATCGCATATACAGTAATGGCCTCTAGGGCATACATATAACTAACAAGTGTCTCCTCGACGTAGATCATCTTCGGCCTCGAAAACTTCAAGCAAGCTTGTTCCATACATCTTGTGGAGTCTCTCAAGAATCCGGGAGTTCATGGATCGCAGCGAAGGGACGACTACACGGAGCTATTGAAGTGAAGGACCGGTCTACAAAGGTTGTATTCCTTGTTCGCTTGTTTGCAAAGATGTTTGCATATTGTTTCGTCGCATTTTCTAGTAACGATTCTACGGTTAGTGTTAGCTAGAACGGCAAATTTTTGAAATTGGCATGGACGATGCGTCCCGAAACCTTGCTTCCGTGCTAGACAACCCTGCAATATAGGAGTGGCAGGGGTATAACCGGTTTCATCGTGAATGATAGCAGTCGCAATTTCTTTTGCCCTTAATCTAATCCCTTTATATGTCTTTACTTATTACCTTCTGTACACCACACTTAGGCTAATTGGTTTTATTCTTTCCCTACCCTTCGGCACCGGTCTAAGGTTTGGAAGAAGACTATCCAATAAGCACAATAGGTGTACTCTTCTAATACCAGGAGCTCTCGCAACCTGAGAGAAGGTAAAGGGAAAAGGCAATCGAATAATCCTATTCAATTTCTCCAGAACCAGAATCCATCCTCGAACTGGAACAAGTTCCTTCGAGTTCGTATGTAACTATACGATGGAATATCCAATAAACGTGGATCTTCGTAGTGATACGGGGTGTTCTGGAGAAATGCAAAGGTGATGTAGAAGTGGCAAGGATATATGCGACTAAATGACAATCCAAAAGCCAAAGTGTTTTAATAAAATTTGGTTAACTTGGTTCATGAGTTTTAGTTTAGGGTCAGGCCATGGTCGCTTCCAAAGAGAGAGAGAGAGAAAAGAAACACTCAGCATGCACTCTAACCTAGATCAGTTCGGTTAATCACTTTATCTAATTAGGATGGTTCCCACTATTTCCTCAAATTCTCCTTCAAACCTTAAAAGGAGAATTAGTCAAGATCATCTAAAATCACCCGAGAAGTAACACCTACTCATCAGTGGGAATCGGGATCCAACTATCATCGCATGATAACTTGATGGAATCCACTCAAGTCACCACACTCCAGAAGGTATGCGCATGCCTGGCAAGTTTCTTGTATTTTTGAAACTCCCGATGTGGTTTTTACCCCTAACGGTTTATAACCTTGACTAGGTCAACAAACCATAAACCGCTAGTCAAGTTCAACTCGTCATTTTCTTGATTGCATTAAACCCATCCATACATGCCCTTGACTAGGTCAACAAGGCCGCACGACTGTTCTAACCAATCGCATTTACAATGCACAGAAAAGTACCACTTAGCTACCGTACACTACCCCTTGACTAGGTCAATAAACACAGCACGCATACTAAATAATACTAATCTGAAATGACGGAGGGCTACGGTTGGTTTTTGGCGAAAAACTTTTAACGTAATGAACTTGATATCTTTGAAGGAACCGAGTGATTTTATAAATATATAGTGGCGCAAACTTTTGCTAAATAGGTCACTCCCTGTGAAGGGATCTCGGCACTTTCCTCGTCGAATGAGGTGCAGGATATTTCAAATTGAATACTACGATGCAAAGCAAAAGAATCGGCTATAGTGAAGTTATTATGATGACGCAAACTTTTTCTCAAGAGGTCACTCCCGATGAAGGGATCTCGGCTCTTGCCTCGTCGAATGAGATGCTGGATATTCATAACCGAATATCACTGTACAAAGCAAAAGAGAACGTCTGTAATGTCAGTTTTAAAAACTTGGTTCCAACAACAACATATATATGTTTGTTTTCCTTGCATTGATCGGAATGAATGCAGTCTCATCAATTAAACATATCTCACCAGATAAAGGAACGAAAATATAATGTACGTATATGCCATCCGTATTCGCCACTGAGCCCCGTTATCATCCGTTAGGTTACTTAACTGACGGCAGAGCGGGGGCTGGACTAGCGCGGGTGCAAAACATATACAACATCTTCTAGTATATATATAAATATATAGCATTCATCCCAGGAATGATATAAGCAACATCACAGAATCATAGCAAGCAACACAGAATGGTAGATAATCTTGGAGCCTCGGGTTTCACTTGAGCCGCAAATGAGACCCGACGTTCCCTGTCGTGTGGATAGCCTATGCAATGAAAACCTGGACCCCTATGAGCACGGCAAGTTACCCGCTAATCCCAGAAGTGAGGCAATCTCAATCAACAAAGTGAATGGGCCACCCGGCACTTCACGAAATCCGGTAAATTGAGCACCCACCTTGGGTCAACCTATACCCCCTACGAGTGCGGCGAATAGCCCGCCAATTCTAGAGTAAGACCCCATCCGTCTCAATGCCATGAGATGCGGGCCCATTGCCTTCTAAAACCCGGCTATTCGTACACTCCACCTTGGGGTAATCCTGGTACAGAAAAGATAATAATATGTACAAGGGTGACATCGACCTCAACCCAGTCGTGCCCCAAACAAATAATATACAAACTGGCAGTAACGGCAGTCCACATGTCGGACGCTCGCCCCGCAATAACAAATGTACAAATTAATCTGAATTGTACAACTACCATTGCACAACAAGTTATCCACCACGACAATCCAACCATAGCCATCAACATCACAGCAGTATAAGCAAGTATGTGCAACCCCGTCTAAACGACATATAGCAAATAGACGACGTTTGAAAAAAACATATACCACATCACAGATATCAATGATGCAAAGTTTCAAGTTCCCCCAAAAGAAAAGACAACACTAAGTGAAATCTGGGGAAAACAAACAAGACCAAAAACACCAATTTACAAAACCCAAGACACAGAATGAAAATGGGGCCCACAATGAACAGTAAAACGGGTGAGATCGGGAATTTTTGGAATGTTGTCGGCCAAATTTTCTTGGAAATTCCTTGTTTTAATTCTATATCATTCTCATGTTATAACTAAGACTCTGCAATTGTTTAAAAAAATTTCAGAGATCAAAAAAATTCCAGAACAGAGATTGGGTTTTGAAATCACAGTTTTTCGGTTTTGAAACTAATGCATCGTCAACTACTAGTTTAGGGTTTATGGGTTGGCTCTGATACCATGTTGGGTTATGCCAGTGCCCTAGCCATCTACCGTGTCCGAATGCGGAACAAAATTTTTACAAAACTGGCGCTAGAACAACCCCATAATACGGATCGACCATTAACCCTAAAAGCTAGAAAACATAAAAGGAGTTTAGAAAGGTTATACCGAATGATCCGTGTCCTTCGGTCTTGAACCGTTATCCCAAGCTCCTAGATGCCTCCATGATCAAGCTTGATCTCCGGTCTCTCTCCATCGAAGATGATCCACCTGAGAGTCTATGAAACGAGCTCTAACCTCATAGCCGAGGTAACTAGGGTACCTAGTTTGCTAAACTAGATAGCCTAGAAGATATAAACTTTAATGATGGATTGATTTGTCTCTAAACATCCTAGATTTCTCAACACATGAGACTTTTAGGGTGGAGGTAGAGGAAGAAGAAGCATGAGAGATGAGAGTGTATGGCATGAAGCAACTTAAGAAAAAATAGCTAACTGTTGTGAGCATAATGAATAAACTAACTAAAGAAAATATCTCACAACCCTACAAATATCAAGCACACCACAATAGTGAATCATGAGTCACTACATGAGTCACCCCATGAGTCACCAAGTGTGCCATGCTTCAATAAATGCCACAACACCTCATCCCTCAACCTCATTAAACCATTAAAACAAATGATTAAAGCTAAATGAGGTGGCATCTTCTAAAAACAATCTTGTAATAAATTATAAGAATACCCCTCATCCGTATATACATACCCGTATTCGTATTCCGAAAAATACGAATATAAAGAGATGAAAATAATCCAACAATATAATACCAGGATCCGGCTTAAACCAAAGCCTACTAGTATTATCCGTCCGAATCATGATACGTGCACAAGTGCACGTATATGATCGAACCCTGCTGTAAAACCATACAGCCTCTACATCATTTCACCCGAAGCAGGGAAACCCTCTGTGTGGTTCTCTAAAGACTCGTCAATATGCTGACAGTGGGTTTAACCACAAGCACGTCAGTGGCACTAGCTGTACATAACGGCTACCCAGGTATTGAGCGAAAGGAAGGCCGACGAGCAAACTCATCCGAACCCCTACTGAGCCTGTCCGTGATAATATCCGTACAGTCCGGTCTCTTCATCTAAGAGTATCGCATATTGAGTCTAGGAGGGTGGATTAAGTCAGACCCCTAATAACGCGAAATTTCGTGTCGGTATGAAGCCTAACACCAACTGAGAAATTACTGATCCAAATTAGTAATTCTCGACTACCTTGGCCAAGGATTTCCGGTGATGGACACTCGTACACAACGCGACATCAACCCCTAATACCGAGAGAGACGAATCCCCGACGATCCGCTCACTGGCTCTATGTGGTTCGGGACTGTACCCAACTAAAACCTGTTTGCACGGCTCCTTTGAGCCGTGGTAGGGTAGTAATCAAAGCACAGTGGGAACTCACACAAGATAAATGACGATATCAGGTCGACAGACTAACCTGTACACATGTCACCTGGGAACTGTTATCTGACAATAGGTATAATACCAACGAGCATGTTCCCGGCGAGTCCGTCCAATGTACTCATAACCCAATGAGCACCTGCATACTATCTTAGGTGACAAACAGATACCAATGGCTTGTGAGACCAGCCACCACCCCTCGTCAGGGTCTCGATAAGTACATACTAGTCTACTCTGGAATATCAATGCACAGTCTTGATACTCCTACGACTAGGGACATTTAAGAATGTGCTTATAGATCACCCAGCTTCCACATATATGATCGCCATCATAATGCTGGTAGTCAAGCAAGAATCCTATGGGCTTTATCAACATGTAATAGTGATCTGTAACACCACATAAAGCATGCACATGATAATAAAGACAAACCAGATAGCATACTATCATTTTGAGTAAGATTGTTTTATCCGTATAGGTCATCCATCAATCATCATAATCACCTGTCTGTGATTACAATAATTGCCTTGAGGGCACTATAGAAAACATCTCTAATGAGCACCTGTATACAATCTTTTATGTAATTTAGATAGTCTTTTCTCATTGATATGACCAAGTCTACAATACCACAAGTAGGCTTCGTTCGTATTTGAACTCTTCCTCTTGCATGTGTTTTGTATATTGAAGACTGTGTTTTGATTAAGAACATAGATACCATTACACAGTGTACGTTCTGCAACCAATACCTGATTAAGGTAAATGTTCATGATATTTCTATCTAGAACAAAATTATATCCATCTTTATCAAGTAAAGAAACTGATATGATGTTGCAGAGCATGGAAGGTACATAGTAGCAGTTTTTCAAAATCATAGTATTGCCGCTTGGCAGCACTGGGTGATATTCATCGATGGCAGCGGTATCAACTGGTACTCCGTTCCCTACTCTAAGGGATATATCACCCAGTCCAACCATTCTACTTTTTCTCAGTCCTTATAATAAATTACAGATATGAGATTCTAGTCCGGTATCTAGTACCCCAGGAGGTAGTGTTGACCGAAAAACAGTCTTCAATAACAAATACACCCGCAGAAGATGCATTAGAATGCTTCTCCTTCATTAGAGTTATATGGAATTCCTTACAGTCCTCTTTCTCTTGCCCATACTCGTGACAGTTGTCACAAGTTTAAGCTGAACCGACGTTCCCCAGCCCAGTGTAATAAGCTGGTTCGGTCAAGTTAAACATTTTATTATCTTGATTAGGGCGTGACATGGTTGCTACCTGGAGAGGGAGAAAAGAAAATACTCTGCGTGCGCTCTTGCAAAATTAGATTGGTTATTAGTTTATCTAATCATGATGACTCCCACTATTTCCTCGAATTTTCCTTCAAATCTTAAAAGGAAAACTAGTCAGGATCATTTGCACCTTACAAGTTTGGTAACCGTTCAGCCAGGTGAGTGTTTGTACTCCGAGGAAGGTTCCCCATACTCTCGCACGGACCTAATTAAAATAAACCTCATTTTCGTAGAGGCGTAGCCCCATTAACACATTTCTAGACACCTAATAGGTTAGCTAATTGTAAAGTGGGAAATATCTCTCAAGAGCAATCCTACCAATCAGTGGGATCATGATCCAACTATCATCGTGTGATAACCTAGATGGAAGCCATTCTAGTCACCACACTCCAGAAGGTATGCAACACCAGCAAGTTTCCTGTATATTTGAAACTCCTGATGTGGTTTTTTCCCCCAACGCTTATGATCTTGACGTAGGCCAACATATCATAAGCCGTTAATCAAGTTCAACCCGTCATTATCCTGGATTAATTTAGACCCACCCGTACAAGTTCTTGACATAGGCCAAAATAACTGTACGACTGTCCTAAATAATCGCATATCTATGCAGCAAACAAGCATTATCCAGCTATCATTCACTATGCCTTAATATAGACCAACATACATAGCATGAATACTAGGTAATACTTGTAAGAAATGACGGAGGGCTATGGATGGGTTTTTGGAGAAAAACCCTTTAACGTAATGAACTTGATATCGTTGAAGGAACTGAGTAGTTTTGTAAAGGAGTAGTTTAGGTTTCGCTTTTGAAAACTAGTGGTTTTGAAGAAAACCGAGTAATTTACAGTAATATAAACTTTTGCTCAAGAGGTCACTCCCTGTGAAGGGATCTAGGCTCTTGCCTCCTCGAATGAGGTGCTGGATATTCCTAACCGAATACCACTATGCAAAGTGAAAGAGCATGATTATAGTTTTTCAAAATTTGTTCCAACATCTTTTAGGTTCTTTTTCTTTGCATTAATTAAAATTAATGCGGTCCATCAATTAAATCCTATCACACCAGAAAAGACTGAAAATAAAATTTACGTATATGTTATCCGCATTCGACACGGGGCCCCGTCATGCACCGTTAGGTTACTTAACCCATCAGCAGAGCGGGGGCTGGACTAGTACGGATGCAAAACATATATAACATATATATATATATATATATATATATATATATATAACCATTTGTCCTAAGCATGATAGAAGCAACATCACAGAACAACGATGAGCAATATGGAATAACGGATAATCTAGGAGCCTCGGGTTTCATTTGAGCCGCAAATGAAACCCGACGTTGTTCAGTCATGTGAACAGCCTGTGCAATGTAAAACCTAGACCCCTACGAATGCAGCAAGCTACCAGCAAATTCCGGAAGTGAGGCAACCCTAATCAACAAAGTGAATGGGACACCGAGCACTCCACGAAATCTGGTAACTTGAGCACTACTCTGTGGGTCATCCAATACCCCTATGAGTGTGGCGAATAGCCCGCCAATTCTAGAGTAAGGTCCCCTCCGTCTCAACTCCATAAGATGCGGGTTTGTTGCCCTCTAGAACCCGGCTATTCGAGTACTCCTCCGCGGGATAATCCTAGTACAGAAAAGAAAAATAAATATACAATGGTGACATAGATCTCAACGCGGCCATGCCCCAATAAAAGAATATACAAACTGGTAGAGACGGCAGTCCATATATCGGGCGCTTTCCCCGCAATAATGAATATACAAATGAATCTAAACTGTACCACTACCATTGCACTAGGGGCTATCCAACACGACAATCCGAATAAACCATCACATATATAAACATCACAGCAGCATAAGTAAGCATATGCAACCCCGTCTAAATGACATATAACAAATAGATAACGTTTGAAAACACATACACCACATCACAGAGATCAACGATACAAAAGTTTCAAGTTCTAAAACTTTCTAAGTTGCCCCAAAGCAAAGCTAACACTAAGTGAAATCTGGTGCAAAACAAACAAGACCAAAAATACCAATTTTCAAAACCCAAGATATTGGATGAAAACGAGGATCCAATATGAACAGTAAACCGCCAGAATCGGGGAATCTGGGGTTTTGGGCGGTTTTAGTTAGGTTGAATTGTCTCGTTTTCATTATGTGTCACACTCATATCTAAAGTAAAGCTCTACGCTTGTTTAAAAAAATTTTAGAGACAAAAAAATTTCTTGGACAAAGAGTGGATTTTGAAACTCGGAACTTTTCGGTTTTGAAATTAAAGTACCGTCTACTACTAGTTTCAAATGTCTAGGTGGCTATGATACCATGTTGGGATTTCAAGCGTCCTGGCCACCATCCGCGGCCGTTGCGGAATGAAAAACTCACTTTTAAGAACTTTGGCGCTAGAAACCATTACCTAGAATCTAACCAAACATGAAACCAGCAAGCTATAGGAATCTAGTCACTGTGATATAATGTTATACCGATAGATACGTGTCTTTCGGGTCTTCACTCCTCTTCCTTAGCACCTTGAAGTCTTCTAGATCAACCTTGCTTGATAGCCTTCTTGATCCTATATGATCCGCCGAGAGTTTGTAATCCAAGCTTAGCTTCACTAATGAAGCAACTTCGTAGCCTAGTTTGCTAATCTAGATTACTAAGGATATGTAGTGAGTTTTCGAGTATATTTATATCTCTCTTCCTCCTTTGATTTTCAACACATGAGATGGTAGGGAGGAAGATGAAGATGAAGATGAAGGAACTCAAGAAAAGCTAGTGAGGAGAGAGAAGCTTATGGTGAGAATGAAAAAAAATCTTGTGTGAAAAAGATGAAGCATGGTTTTGTATATCTCAATTTTTCAATAAAAATATATCAACCATAATTGAATAGTTTGCACAAATGAATACATAATTCATTTGTCAAAACTATTCAAGCATGGTTCTCACCATTTTCATCTCACTACCTATACACCTCATTTTCCATTTTACACCCCATTTTCCATTTTACAAATAAAATGGAAAATACATGATGAGACGTCCTCATTCTAGAATATCTTTCCGTATAAATACAGAATACATTCTACCGTATATACATACTCGTTCGTATCAAACTACAAACACCCAAAGAGATAGAATAATACACAGAACATAATACTAGAATATACATATCGAAATGTGTATATGTAAATTATTAAATCAATACCTGATTTAATAATCCGTCATAATCCTAAGCCGGCTAGTATTATCAGCCGTCTGATCGAAAGCCCGGATAACATTAGAATATACATATCGAAATATATATTGTAAATTATTAAATCAATACATGATTTAATAATCCGGTTTAATGTTAAGCCAGCTAGTATTATCATTCGATTGGAACCCTACACGTATCAAAATATGGCTACCACATCATTTCGCCTGAACCAGAAAAAGACTCTATGTGGGACTCTAAAGACTCGACAGTACACTGACAGTGGGTTTAACCACAAGCACGTCGGCTGCACTAGTTGTATGTAATGGCTACCCAGGTACCTGTCGAAAAGGAAGGCCGATGAGCAAGCTCATCCGGACCCCTACTGAACCTATCCAGAACAATCTTTGTACAATCCGGTCTCTTCGTCTAAGAGTATTGCATACCGGGTATAGGGGATAGTAAACGTCAGGCCCACACTGACCCGATAAGTCGTGTCAATGTGGCTCGTGACCAATCCGAGAAACTACTGATCTAACCATCAGTATATCTCAACTGTCTTGGCCAAAGTCTTATGATTCTGGCCAACCAGACACAGTGCGATATCGACTCCCAATATCGGGAGAGATGAATCTTTGACAATCATTCATTGCCTTTATATGGCTCGGGACTTTACCTATCCAAAACTTGTTTGCACGACTCAGTAGAGCCGTGGTAGGATAATGATCAAAGCACAGTGGGAACTCACACGAGTCAAATGATGATCTCAGCTCTAAAGACTAACATGTACCCATGTCACCTGAGAACCGCTATATGACGATAACTATAATACCATCTAAAAGTTCTCGGCGAGTCCGTCCAGTATACTCACCCCTAGTGAGCACTAGTAAACAATCTTAGGTGATCATACCAATGGCTGTGGGACCAACCACCGCCCCTCGTCGGGGTCTAAAAACGTATACACAAGTCTACTCAGGAATATCGATACCCAGATTCGATACTCCTGCGACTTAGGCCTTTTAAGGATGTGCTTATGGACTACTCGGCTCCTACAAGTATGATCGCCATCATAATACTGGTAGTCAAGTGAAATCCTACGGGTTTTATCAACATGTATCAGCCATATGTGATATCGAGCATAACATATGCAAATGTTAATATAAAGTCAAACCATAACAGTATACTACTTTACCGAGTGTTTATCAATATGTGTAAGCAATAAAAAGCAACAAGAGAAAGAAATACACATATTAAGATAAAGACAACTCAAAAAATATACTATATAAAACTGAGCAAGATTGGTATATATCCCTAGCAAGCCTCTAGGGTATACATATCCAACAATTTCTATTTAGGGAAAGTTCAAATCTAGATTTCTAGTGCTTTTGTACAATAACAAGTTAAAGCTTGCTATACTTTGTATACAGTAAAATAAACAAAACTTAATACCCCAAATATGCACCCAGAGCTACATTATCTGAGAAATTAAGAGGAAAAGTAAAAAGGAAAAGTAAAATGGAAAAGTGACTGAGAAAAATATTCTTACGATATCACTAGTTCAAAGTATCTATATGTGAAAGGGTTCTAGCAATTATCCAAAACCGATGATTTTACAGTGAGTTCAGTAAATTTTCTATTTGAAAAAATATATCTTTTAAATATGAAAGCAAAAAATGATTTAATGGAGTCCATCATATTCCAATAAATGTTTTTATTAGACATAAGGAGGATCGATGAATGCCCATTCAAAAATTTGTTCGTATTGAGAGGCAGCATTGTCCCATGTGAAGTCCTTGGACATCTCTCGCATCATGAGTCCCTCCCATGAATCTTTATGCTCTGTATATGTTTGTGTTGCCAACCTTAGAGCCTGCAAAATAATCTCCCCCATTATAATATATCCATATGGCGCGTGCGTGCCATGCACGCGCCCACTCATACACACACATGAAAGGGTATGTTACAAAAAACACCATTGCGTTTTTCCTTTAATTGACAGAGCAATAAAAGAAAATTGCAGCAAGCACCACTAGTTTTCTACCAAGTTCATTAAAAGGCAAGTAAAACACCATTCTAAAATTGCATTAAACACCTACCCGGTTGTGGGGTTTGTAATTTTCAAATTTAATGGTGTTCTGTTAAAAACGAGAAAACGAGAAAATGTCATTGGTGGTTATGTAATTTACCTTATATAAAAAAGGGAAGCTGGATCCTAAGAAATGTTTGTGTTGGGGTCGAAAATTGCACCCCGGTTGACCAAGTCAAAGTCAAAGTCAAAGTTAAGCCAGGTGAGCCCAAGCCCAGGTCAAGCAAGCCCATGCCCAGGTCGAGCCCGCGGCCAGCCTCTCCATGCCAAAATAAAAATCATGTAATAAATAATTTTGATGTAATTTTTTTATGCATGAATGTATGCAAAATAGGCATAAAACCAAATTTTTATAAAACACATGGCTTATGTGCAAAAGAAATGAGCACATGAGGCATGAGATGGGCAAAATGCCATTATGTAAAGCCCAATGGGCTATATGTAAATTTGTAAGCCTATATAAGGCAATATGATGATGAATAAAGCAATACTTTTCATTTCTCTAAAACTCTCAGGTTTGTGCCTTCTTCTCCTCCTTACTCAAGGTTCTAAACCTTCTCCTTTTCTTTGAATTAAATTAAATGTTTTACTCTTCCTTTTTCAAAACTAAATAGTTTTTCACCACAAAACCCACAAAAGGGAACTTAGATCTCCCATCAGATCATAAAAATAAGAGATTTTTAAAATCTCATATTTCTTGTTCTTCAAGATCCGACCAACAGAGGAGGAAGAAGGAGACCCATCTCTAGAAATCCCTTCTTGGGAAAATCCAGAGCCGGAGGGAGAAGCAAAGCAGCCCCTTTGATCGTTTCTAGATATTTTTAGGAGTCTAACTCCATTTAAGATCCGTTGGAGTTTATCCCTACATTAATCTCAGTTAGGAGTTCAACTCCATAAGTCAAATCGGAAGCACAGCTCCCAGTGCAGAGACCAAGTCCCTTTGCTGCTGACACCTAGCGCCCGCGTGCCAGGCACGTGGTGCGCCGGCTCTCTGGCGCACAGCGCCCGCGTGCCAGGCACATGGTGCGCCGGCGCTCTGGCGCACAGCGGTCCCGTGCGTGGCGCGGGCGCCTTCTCCTACACATTATTTGGATGCTCTTTCCTTACACACACACACACACACATACTCCACCATACTGTCCCCGCTAGAAAAAAAATTCTAACGGGGCGCTGTCCCGCACCCCGCAAGGGGGCTGCTAGCCCCCTTGATCCCAGCCCGCTATCCGGGTAGCGGGATCCCCGTAAAAACTCTGTGGGGACCCCGATATATCCAAAACCCCTTCAAAACACAACGCTGCACATTGAGTTCGCATGACCTGTTTGACCTGTCAATCGGAGGTTCTCTCGCTCTAAAGGTGAGGGGTAATTAACGGCAGCTTAGTCCGCGGCTGCCGGAAATTCGGATCCCCACAATCAATAAACCCCAACCTACCATAGGCAGAGGGAATCTGTAATGCGCCTGATAAGCGCGCGCGCATTTCCATCTGTCACAACCCGAAATAGCCCGTGACTGGCATTTGAATCATATGAAGTCTATAGGACCCATCTAATCCAAGTAAGCCAAAAGTCCAGAAATCTAAAACCATTTTAGGGAGTAAAATAAAGAAAACTAGTTTTTAAGAAGTAGGAAAGTAGCTTTTAAAAGTGAAGAAAAACATGTTTTAAAATCAAGTTTTTAAATGACTAAGCCGAATATGCATTTTAAAAACCACATATCTTTTCTGAAAATTTCGGCAGAGTTTCCTTTGTAAATACTGGTCCCGAACGGGGTACAACATAAATAATATATATGAAATGATAAAAGGCATCCCCAAACGGGAGCTAGCTCTTCGTCAATCGACGGTCACAACCACGCAAGCAATATAATATACAACGCCGAAGGGCGATGATCAAACTCAAAGGAAAACTCAAATAGCATGAAAAACGTAATACTACAACGCGTGACTCTAAGGTCAAAATAATACATAACTGGTTTCTAAGTCTGAAACAATATACAAGTTTTGGTTGATGGAATTACTAGATACAACTGAATAATACATGTACGATGGTGAATCTGATACAAAAGAACCCACCTACCAAAGCAAGTCAACCGTAATGGAAGCAGTGTGCCAGAAATGCTGCTATGGAATCTGTACGGCAAAAACCTGCAAGAACTGTGGCACAACGGGGGTGAGTTGCCAACTCGTGAATAGAAGATATCTACAAGCAGAAATCGCATGCATGACCTAATCCTAGGTCAATATGATCAGATATATATAAACCTCAATAAATAAGTCTGAAGCATGATAAGGTGGCAATATAATATCTATACAAGAGTGTAGTGCCAAGTGCTCGTGCCATTGCCTCAGATAATAACATATCATAAATGTGAGGTATGATCAATGTAATCAAATCTGTATGTATGTGGATCCCGTCCACTCGTCACCCAATGACAATAACCATCAAGCATGTAAATATCATAAAGCATATGCATGGAAATATGAGGATGTAAAACCATCTGTGTCCCTCGCGACACGTCAAATCATGGAACCTGAGTGTCCAGCATCGACACTCGAAAATATCATGAAAACTATGCCCAGCATCATCACGTAAATCCTCATATATCGGGCTCTGTCAGTCCGGATCAGCCCACGAGCTCCGTCTGCGGAATCGGCTCTCGGCCCCAGCAGTACGCCCATAACCATCTATCGACTCTGGTCAGTATCCTCCGGATAACCGCCAGGTCCAACCAATCACCGGTAGGTAGTAGTCCCTCTGCCAGGCTCACCGTCTACTACACAGTGATCCGTTCTCGCCCGGGGTACCATACCGGGTCCACCATGTACCCGTAATCGGCCTCATCCGCCTCCTCGAATCGGGTTTCACATGTCGCTCTCAGGACTGAGAAAACACATGGTGGACGCACTGAAATATCATATCAAGGGTAACCGGGTTTTAAAACAATTACATATTCTCTTTTTTGAAATACCCACGTTTCCCAAATCCAGAAATATCATGGAAACAACATATCTCAATGCGTATAATCAAAGCATGATGTATGCGACATGTGAAAGAAATGTAAGCATATCAGTAAGTCATGCAACATGGAATATTAATGTGCACATGTCGAGAGAAACCGCTCTTTTAAAAATGAATCAGTTTTAAAGAGTATTTTGCGGTTCCCAAATCTCTAATCAAGCCAGAATCATCTATGTATGTGTACAGGTATAAGTGTACGATATGCCATGCAAGAATCATATCATGAATGCAACAGTACTACAGTGTAGTGACATGGCAATTATCGATAATAAAATGTGTGAGCCGGCAAACAGTGTACGTAGAACATACGCATCATCGATAATGGTGCTGGTGTCCTAACAGCATGATGGTAATATAACAATAAACACAAGTAATGCGATGCAACTAACATGAATATGCGGAATCAAGTAATCAACGTAATAGTGAAGAATCTACATCAATATGTAGGTGTCATGCAGTTTTGCCTTTTGAAATAAGACGAATCGGGGTTTTTAGTAAATTAAGGGCTACGGTATTTTTAAGAAAAGATGCCCTTTTGAAATTATCCGTAAAATCCCTTTTTGCCTATCTTTAAAATATTCCCGATTCGTTAGTTTTGAAATAGGTATGTCTCGGGTCTAGTCTAATGTCTACTAAGTAATTTACAGACCTAACTACAAGCTAAGCAGGAGGAGTATGGAAATCACCTACATCTGAGTCGATATATATATATATATAATAGTCGGTGATCCCGCCTCAATAGTATCACGTACGATACAGTATATCATATGACGTCATCGAGTCATGAGTGCGGATCTATCATCAATATAAAGCTCGTACGGTAAATCGTCGTACGGCATCCCAATAGCTGGGTACGGGTCAATATCACAATTGTCTCATCAATTATCTGGTATCCTTATCATCATATCACATGATCTGGGGTACTGATCTAAATCTAGTACAAATCGATACCATCTATATAAATATAAGTGCGTGTATGAAACACACGTCTATAGGCCCGCTAAAAACCACATGTCGTATCCCAAATACGAATCACATCATATCACCGATATCATGGCACTAAGCCCAAATCATCGACTCATCTCCAATGTCATCCACTATACTCATCATCAAGGTACAAGCATAGCAATAAGTACGTGTGTGTGTGTGGGTGTAAACCTGCTCTAGGGTTCGCGACTAGGAATTACACTAGTTTACTTCCAACCCTAATCTATCTATAATACACCTAACACATCTCAAATATCCACGACACTATAAGCTATCATGAGTATATATATATATATATATATACTATACTAATATCGGACTGCGGGGGTGCTATACGCCATCCACCCGACTTCCCCATGTTGATATAATCTACTCACCTGTATCCTGCGTGTCGGTGTCGAGGTCGCCTTCATCTTCTGCATCGTCTCGGATCGCCGTGGGGGTACCTACACATCACACGTATCGCATCGCATTAAAACCAAATCGAAACTTAAAACGATACGCGAAAACCAACACGATACGCTAAAAGGCCTATAGGTTAGAACCTATGGTTAGCCTTCGCAAAACATCCCGAAATCACTCGATATAGACGTACAAACGTCACACGATCGAGATAACGCACAAATACCAAAATCTGGAAATCAAAATACGTAAAACCAAAACTAATTGTAAAGCAGCAACCCAAGAAAACGATCCCAGATTTCGTCTCAAGTGAAAACAAAGCGATAAAACAAGTCTAGACTGATGTATAGGGTGTATGTGACCTACAGTAGAAACCTGGACCCTACTCTACATTAAGTGGCCGAGCCCCCTACAGTGAAAACCGGCCTGGCCGGCCCAGGGTACTCCAGTATGGTTCGTCTGGCTACAGGGAACTCCTAGGGTCTCAAATGGCTTCTGAACTTGTTTATTTTTCCAGAAAAACTCCCAGCACATTTCAGATTCACCTGCACGCTCTAAACACTCACAAACCGACTTGAAACTGTTCTGTTTTGGGTTCCAGGTTTTGTAATGTGTCGGATCTGGGTTCGTAGCACCAAGGGGGGTTCAAGGGTCACTAATAGAACTTAACTACACTAACACCCTTCAATTTAACCTTAACCCTCTCTAGGTTTGTCCAAAATGCACCAAATCACACGATATCGATATGAAACTAGTATAGATGCATATGGAATGAAATACTACGATAATGGGTGCATAAATTACCTCCTTAGAGACTCATGAATCTTCCCCAGCACCAAAACATCAAATTTCTTAGTCCATTCTATAGCTTGTGAGCTTGTGCACACTTTTTGTGAAGTGGATGTGAGGTTTTGAGTTTGTTTTAATGGTGTTTTGGGGGATTTGAAGGAGGAGGAAGAGGAAGGAAGGGAGCAGGAGCAGCAGTAGATCTAGGGGAGGGGAGAGAGAAATGGGTGTGAGGAAATGATAAGAGTGCTTCAAAAAGTAAAGGTTGATCTATACCTACCCTCTCTCTCTCTCATCATCATTCCATTTCCTTTTTCCTTTCCTTTTCTTTTCTTTTCTTTTCCTTCTCACTCAAATAGTAGACCCAAAGCATCCATGGCAGGAAAGTTGTAACACAAGTCCAAAAATGATATGTACATGTTTTGCACAAAAAGGCCAAAAAGCCGATTAGCGATTTTTAATCGCGATTAGCACTAAATTAGCATATAAATGCTAATAAAAACTAAAAAAAAGACTTAATTCCATAAAATACATTATTTTAGAATTTTCCATAATTTTTTTCAAAATTTTTCCTATTTATCGGTATTTAATCATAAATTTAATATTAAAATAATCAATAAAATAATATTAAATTATAAAAATTCCCAAAAATAATATTTTATTATTTTGAAATGTTACAATCTTCCCCCCTTAAAGAAATTCGGTCCCCGAATTTTAAATTTAATCCCTCAATTTCTAAAACATTTCAATAAGAAGTCCAAGTCGTCGTGGCTCCGAATTCATCAATACATAAAACGCATCATAGCGCAATGCATGCGCATGAGTAATGACCAGATAACTCAAAAACAAAACTCCGTCAAGCATCCCGCAATCATTGGAGTTATGGTAAAGACACAATATCAAATCCAATACAAAAACCAATATGATATATATCAAAACTATACATGTAATTAGCTGAAGTAAATGCATGCCAAATCTTTTTAAGCCGTTGTGCGATGCGCATAACACTGCACAGTGGCGGACGTCTATTATAATAAAATACTCATATACATATATATCCTTTGTTTAATATGCACGTCCCGCCGTTTTGAAAACAATTTAGAAGGGTTTCCTTGTTTTAAACGTTTCGTGTCATATCAGACACGTGGGTATATACTGAGACTATAGCTCATTTTTTTTTTGAAAATCCTTTCGATAACTATCAATGCATGCAAAATATATCCAGGTACTGTCCTCTGACTAGTCCTACTCAGTATGAAAACACATAGCAAATATCATATAAAAATGTACTGCTCCATAAGGAATCAATCCCAAGAATGTATGTAAGAATACTCTGTGCGTCTGGTGCGCACGAAAATCAAAATCCATATATGTGCCATACAGTGCACAAAACATCTAGGTGCAACGGGTGTGCACGAAACATCTGTCATAGGCAACGTGCGTGTCTGACAGCAAATCAGGTGCATCTGACATGCACGAAGAATCCCGAGTTAGTGCATCTGGTGTGCACCAAAATCGCATCTCAAATCATGCGCTCAACACGCGCGAAAATCCAAATCAGATGCATCCATCACGCACGAATAAAATCTAAATCATGCGCACTCAACATGCACGAAATCATGAAATCCAATATTAAGCGTCGAACATACGCAAATCCAATCAATTGCACGGAGTGCAAGAAATCAACATCAATATCAGGATCAAAATCGACGGTATACAATACGGCTCAATAAAATCAGGTATACCGCGGTGGATAATCTCACAATCGTGTGCATCAGCGTGCACAATTCAAATCAAAACACTAAAAGTGCATGTAAATGATGCCGAAGGCATAAGTCGAATCGCATGCATAACACAGGCATGAAATCAAAATTGACATATCGAATGACATCAAATCGAAGTCAGGTGCAACTGTAGTGCACAAAATATAAATCCGGTGCAACAAAGGCACGAAATAAAAATCTGGTGCGATAAACGCACAAAACATAAAACTGGTGCGACAAACGCACGAAGTATAAAATTGGTGCATGCTGTGCAAGAAATACAAATACAGTGCATCCTGTGCACAAAACCCAAACACTAACTCAAATGCGAAAATAGCAACACTGAGTGTACCAAGGTGTAAAAATCATAAACGTGTGCGTATCATATGCACAAAATCAACTCAACTGTATGAAATCCATGAAGTCATAAGCAGGTGCAGCCAAGGCACGAAAACGATATCGGGTGCAATAACTGTGCACAAATCATAAATCAACACAACGGGGTGTAAAGCACATCTCAAGTGTAAAAACTATGTGCAAGATATAAATGCCCAGTAGGTGCAACCATGGTGCACGAAAACAAATATCATGGAACTCAGCCATCAAGACTAAATCATGCGAATAAATCGCCCAAAATACCGAAATCCAAGGTGACGGATACGTGATAATCGAATCATAAAATCACAAATCATAAATACCGTCATCGGTATATCCTCCTTCAAAGTCGAGAAGGTGTCGATGCATCCAATGCCAGTAGCGCAAGATATCTACTTGCCCCTTACTCGCGGTCTGGCGTCCTCTGTCTCTGGGTCCTTATCTTTCTTGTGGATTACCAATCTCGCAATCCATCGGCTCATCGACCCTGTCAGGTGTGCTAACGGGGACGATTCCGTTCTAGCACTTCTCTGGTCGTCTCTCGGTCAATCATCGTGACCATTCGTAAAGCAACACGTCACTGGCGTCGGCCTCTGGCTCCCTGAATACACGTGACACATCTGATCCTGGGTGCAAATCATATTGCAGCAGTGTCCCGGAAGGAATCCTGCTCAAGGTCTCTTCCTATCTCGCCTATGCCGAACTGTACGGAGGCTGGTACTCTTGCGAACCTCTTCTCACTCTCTGGACATCCGCGTCCTCGGTACGGAATTTTCTCGGCAACTGTTCGCATTCCAACGCCTCTGTAGACATATTTGACCATAATTTCAATGGAGAGTAACAACAGCTCATCAGCATCTCGCACGAACCTCTTGTCCCGCTTGTCTGTATCATCGTCCATTTTGACGTCACGTCTTTACCCGCGCACTGCAATTGTTCTCGGCCACGGTCAATCCGAAGTCTCTCACACGGACTCGAAATCACGAACTCGTTATCTCCATCACTCTGTGGAAGATATCTAGCCGAACATGACCTCAGGAACTCGTCCTATCCAGCGGAGATATACTCAATACCCGTCCGTTCTTGATCAACTCATAACGCATCTGGGTGAGGTCCTCTATCCGATCCTGGTCAACTGTCTCGTCGACGATGCCGAACTCTAGCCTGCTGGGTGTGCGCAATATGACCACTCCTGTGTCTCAGTCTTCTCGTATAGTATCCCAGAAAGGTCCTGTCGAGGTTTCTCTCAAATCTCGTTTCTGCCGAATTGCCCGGAAATTACCACCTTTACTATATCTCGCTATTGTTCCGGAACGGCTGCATGCCCATCGCAACTCCTTCGGGAAGGTATATCCATATACAACGCCTCTGCGTGCGTATCGCATCTCTAATGTCAGCGGAGTGGAACGTCCTCTCGTCAAGAGCTCATACGAATCTCGTACTCCACTTTCTCTGATGTCGACTGCTTCGGACTCGTCTCATCGTGGTTGCATGGACGGCGCTCCAACGGCTATACTCGTATCTGTAGTCTCCCAAGTAATGCGTCCCATCACATGATATCCGAATGATGTCGAACCATCCGATCGATTTGTCAAAACCTCATAATCCCCCAAGAGCTCAACATCTTGGGTATAGTTTAATAGTATCGAGTACATACCACAGCATCGGTGGTCCAGCCGTAGAAGGGCAAACCCAAACCTCACTAATGGCGCCGCGGAACTGCCGCAAACCCTAAGGTTCAAAGGCTTTCACACGGTCATTATGTCGAGTTAGGGTTTCATTCTTCTAGAGGGTCCATAGACTCGCTTGCATGTCTTTCCGAATACTTTAAACTTGGAATCGGGTTCCTGACATTCGATCATCTCTATCGACTCTCAACGAACCTGCGCGAAGTCGTCTCTACCTGGAATCAATCTATCTGATGACCTCACATCGGGGTAAGCGAACGAACCACATGTCCTAGTCATTCATCCTCGGGTGACTAGCGACTCACCATCATATCTCTAAGTATATGCTCATGCTGCAGCGGCTCCAATCATCTGGGCGACATCTCGTCATTTGCAGCAGCAACTGGCTCATTCGTCTGTATGCTGAACAACGCCTCAATCATCCTGAATAAGCGATATATCGATAGTCATCACATCCTGGTTGGCCTCTAGCCGTAGCCTGATCCTCTGGTGCTGATCTGCACGTCCGAGAAATCTCGTAAAAACGACCCGTCAAACGCTCATGGCGCGAAAACACAATAAAACGAAGCCTCTATATGCAATCGTATGTCTCTGGAATCACGTCCTGGTCAGCCCTCGTCTACAACGAGCTTATGCTGACTCAACTCTAGCCGTAGCTCTCTCTCTCTGCCCGTGTAATCGTGGCAGCAAAATCATAACCAGTATCGATGAGGATTGATCATAGGAAAGAATATAATACTGTGCAAGGAAATGTACATCCTAAGGTTTCTTAACCGGAGTGGCGTGTCGTAAGTATGTCGCGGAACATACGTACAGTACGTCACTCTACTCAAGCCACCTACTCCATCAACCAAGGGTCATCCTACGCAACGAAAGTTCGGGTATAATACCCCCTCGACTAAGTCTAAGTTCCATAAGGTCAAGCCTAAGTTCCGTATATATAGTCGCTCTAGGCTCCATATAGTCAAACTTAGACTCGAACCGAGGTTAACCTAGCCCTCTGATACCAACTTTGTCACGATCCGAAAAAGCCCGTGACTGGCACTTGAATCATATGAAGTCTATAGGACCCCATCTAATTCAAGTAAGCCAAAAGCCCAGAAATCTAAAACCATTTTAGGGAGTAAAATAAAGAAAACTGGTTAGCTTTTAAAAGTGAAGAAAAACATGTTTTAAAATCAAGTTTTTAAATGACTAAGCCGAATATGCATTTTAAAAACCACATATCTTTTCTGAAAATTTCGGCAGAGTTTCCTTTGTAAATACTGGCCCCGAACGGGGTACAACATAAATAATATATATGAAATGATAAAAGGCATCCCCAAGCGGGAGCTAGCTTTTCGTCAATCGATGATCACAACCACGCAAGCAATATAATATACAACGCCGATGGGTGAGGATCAAACTCAAAGGAAAACTCAAATAGCATGAAAAACGTAATACTACAACGTGCGACTCTAAGGTCGAAATGATACATAACTGGTTTCTAAGTCTGAAACAATATACAAGTTTTGGTTGATGGAATTACTAGATGCAACTGAATAATACATGTACAATGGTGGTTCTGATACAAAAGAACCCACCTACCAAAGCAAGTCACCCTTAATGGAAGCAGTGTGCCAGAAATGCAGCTATGGAATCTGTACGGCAAAAACCTGTAAGAACTGTGGCACAACGGAGGTGAGTTGCCAACTCGTGAATAGAAAATATCTACAAGCAGAAATCGCATGCATGACCTAATCCTAGGTCAATATGATCAGATATATATAAACCTCAATAAATAAGTCTGAAGCATGATAAGGTGGCAATGTAACATCTATACAGGAGTGTAGTGCCAAGTGCTCGTGCCATTGCCTCAGGTAATTACATATCATAAATGTGAGGTATGATCAATATAATCAAATCTGTATGTATGTGGATCCCGTCTACTCGTCACCCAATGACAATAACCATCATGCATGTAAATATCATAAAGCATATGCATGGAAATATGAGGATGTAAAACCATCTGTGTCCCTCGCGACACGTCAAATCATGGAACCTGAGTGTCCAGCATCGACACTCGAAAACATCATGAAAACTGTGCTCAGCATCGGCACGTAAATTCTCACATATCGGGCTCCGTCAGTCCAGATCAGCCTACGGGCTCCGTCTGCGTAATCGACCCTCGACCCCAGCAGTACGCCCATATCCATCTATCGACTCTAGTCAGTATCCTCCGGATAACCGTCAGGTCCAACCAATCACCGGTAGGTAGTAGTCCCTCTGCCAGGCTCACCGTCTACTACACAGCGATCCGTTCTCGCCTCGCGGTACCATACCGGGTCCACTATGTACCCGCAATCGGCCCCATCCGCCTCCTCGAATCGGGTTTCACATGTCGCTCTCAGCACCGAGAAAACACATGGTGGACGCACTGAAATATTATATCAAGGGTAACCGGGTTTTTAAAACAATTACATATTCTCTTTTTTGAAATATCCACGGTTCCCAAATCCAGAAATATCATGGAAACACCATATCTCAATGTGTATAATCAAAGCATGATGTATGCGACATGTGAAAGAAATGTAAGCATATCAGTAAGTCATGCAACATGGAATATTAATGTGCACATGTCGAGGGAAACCGCTCTTTTAAAAATGAATCAGTTTTAAAGAGTATCTTGCGGTTCCCAAATCTCTAATCAAGCCAGAATCATCTATGTATGTGTACAGGTATAAGTGTACAATATGCCATGCAAGAATCATATCATGAATGCAACAGTACTACAGTGTAGTGACATGGCAATTATTGATGATGAAGTGTGTGAGCCGGCAAACAGTGTACGTGGAACATACGCATCATCGATAATGGTGCTGGTGTCCTAACAGCATGATGGTAATATAACAATAAACACAAGTAATGCGATGCAACTAACATGAATATGCGGAATCAAGTAATCAACGTAATAGTGAAGAATCTACATCAATATGTAGGTGTCATGCAGTTTTGCCTTTTGAAATAAGACGAATCGGGGTTTTTAGTAAATTAAGGGCTACGGTATTTTTAAGAAAAGATGCCCTTTTGAAATTATCCGTAAAATCCCTTTTTGCCTATCTTTAAAATATTCCCGATTCGTTAGTTTTGAAATAGGTATGTCTCGGGTCTAGTCTAATGTCTACTAAGTAATTTACAGACCTAACTACAAGCTAAGCAGGAGGAGTATGGAAATCACCTACATCTGAGTCGATATATATATATATATATAATAGTCGGTGATTCCGCCTCAATAGTATCACGTACGATACAGTATATCATATGACGTCATCGAGTCATGAGTGCGGATCTATCATCAATATAAAGCTCGTACGGTAAATCGTCGTACGGCATCCCAATAGCTGGGTACGGGTCAATATCACAATTTTCTCATCAATTATCCGGTATCCTTATCATCATATCACATGATCTGGGGTACTGATCTAAATCTAGTACAAATCGATACCATCTATATAAATATAAGTACGTGTGTGAAACATACGTCTATAGGCCCGCTAAAAACCACATGTCGTATCCCAAATATGAATCACATCATATCACCGATATCATGGCACTAAGCCCAAATCATCGACTCATATCCAATGTTATCCACTATTCTCATCATCAAGGTACAAACATAGCAATAAGTACGTGTGTACGTGTGGGTGTAAACCTGCTCTAGGGTTCGCGACTAGGAACTACACTAGTTTACTTCCAACCCTAATCTATCTATAATACACCTAACATATCTCAAATATCCACGACACTATAAGCTATCATGAGTATATATATATACTATACTAATATCGGACTGTGGGGGTGCTATACGCCATCCACCCGACTTCCCCCTGTAGATATAATCTACTCACCTGTATCCTGCGTGTCGGTGTCGAGGTCGCCTTCATCTTCTGCATCGTCTCGGATCGCCGTGGGGGTAGCTACATATCACACGTATCGCATCGCATTAAAACCAAATCGAAACTTAAAACGACACGCGAAAACCAACACGATATGCTAAAAGGCCTATAGGTTAGAACCTATGGTTAGCCTTCGCAAAACATCCTGAAATCACTCGATATAGACGTACAAATGTCACACGATCGAGATAACGCACAAATACCAAAATCTGGAAATCAAAATACGCAAAACCAAAACTAAATATAAAGCAGCAACCCAAGAAAACGATTCCAGATTTCGTCTCAGGTGAAAACAAAACGAGCAAACAAGTCTAGAGTGATGTATAGGGTGTATGTGACCTACAGTAGAAACCTGGACCCTACCCTACACTAAGTGGCCGAGCCCCCCTACAGTGAAAACCGGCCTGGCCGGCCCTGGGTACTCCAGTGGGGTTCGTCTGGCTACAGGGTACTCCTAAGGTCTCAAATGGGCCTCTGAACTTATTTATTTTTCCAGAAAAACTCCCAGCGCATTCCAGATTCACCTGCACGCTCTAAACACTCACAAACCGACATGAAACTGTTCTGTTTTGGGTTCCAGGTTTCGTAATGTGTCAGATCTGGGTTTGTATCACCAAGGGGAGTTCAAGGGTCACTAATAGAACTTAACTACACTAACACCCTTCAATTTAACCTTAACCCTCTCTAGGTTTGTCCAAAATGCACCAAATCACACGATATCGATATGAAACTAGTATAGATGCATATGGAATGAAATACTACGATAATGGGTGCAGAAATTACCTCCTTAGAGACTCATGAATCTTCCCCAGCACCAAAACATCAAATTTCTTAGTCCATTCTATAGCTTGTGAGCTTGTGCACACTTTTTGTGAAGTGGATGTGAGGTTTTGAGTTTGTTTTAATGGTGTTTTGGAGATTTGAAGGAGGAGGAAGAGGAAGGAAGGGAGCAGGAGCAGCAGCAGATCTAGGAGAGGGGAGAGAGAAATGGGTGTGAAGAAATGATAAGAGTGTGCTTTAAAAAGTAAAGGTTGACCTATACCTACCCTCTCTCTCTCTCATCATCATTCCATTTCCTTTTTCCTTTTCTTTTCCTTCTCACTCAAATAGTAGACCCAAAGCACCCATGGTTGGAAAAATGTAACACAAGTCCAAAAATGATATGTGCATGTTTTGCACAAAAAGGCCAAAAAGCCGATTAGCGATTTTTAATCGCGATTAGCACTAAATTAGCATATAAATGCTCATAAAAACTAAAAAAAAGACTTAATTCCAAAAAATACATTATTTTAGAATTTTCCATAATTTTTTTCAAAATTTTTCCTATTTATCGGTATTTAATCATAAATTTAATATTAAAATAATCAATAAAATAATATTAAATTATAAAAATTCCCAAAAATAATATTTTATTATTTTGAAATGTTACACCATCTCAATGGGGTGACGAAAAACACCCTACAGTTTGCATATCAGAATTAGCTTTCATGATGAACTAAAGCAAAATTTTCTCTACTAATATTAAAATATAAGAGTCTTCATCTATGGCGAGTTTTAGTTCTAGATGTTCGATTTAGAATAGAACCTAGGAAGATTAAACGTGAGGTACAGCCTATAATTAGTGGTGGCGGCGTCTAAAGGAGGTAACCAAAAAGCCTTTATAGATCATGTAGTTCAAGACGAATTGACAGTTTGAAGAGACACAATATGAAATAAGATGGTTTGTTGTATCAAAATAGGTAGAGATCTACTTGGTAAATCGAGTGATGGTGCTTTACCATCTTAAAGACACGTCATAGTGGAACGAAAAAGTAAAGGCTAAAATCAAGAGGGATTCTTATAGATATTTGAAAGAAAAAAATGAGATGCGGAGAGATTTGAGAAGTATAAAATAGCTAAAAAAGAAATTAAGAAAACTATTCGAGAAGCCAAAACTAAGATCTATAAGGAGGTGTCCAAGAAGTTGGACACTAAGAAGGCTAAAAATGATATATACAGGATTGCTCGGATACGGGAAAAGAAGACCAGATATTTATGTGCAGTGAAGTGTGTCAAAAATGAAGATCAAATGATTTTAGTTCGAAATGAGGATATCAATGAATAATGAAGAGATTATTTTGACAAATTGTTCAATGAGAACTTTACTAAGCATTTGGATGGACTTGTTGTTCAATCTCAAGATATAAACTATGATTTCATATATAGAATAAAAATACCTGAGATTAAAAGGACTTTGAAAAGAATGAAATCATGAAAATTGGTTATACAGAAGGGATTTCTATCGAGATTTGGAGATACTTAGAAGAGATAGGCGTTAGATGGTTGATAGATCTGTTTAATAAGATTTGGCTGACCAAAAAGATACTAAATGAGTAGAGGAAAAGCCCTCATGTATCTATCTACAAGAACAAGCGTGACATTCAAAATTGCTCAAATTACCGTGAAATAAAACTTATGTCATACCATGACGTTTTTGGAGAGACTGATTAAACACAGGCTAAGAAAGGATGTTAAGATAATAGAGAACCGGTTTGGGTTCTTGTCTGGACGATCGACAATAGCCTATTCATCTGCTTCTAACTTGTCGAGTATTTTCGAAAGAGGAGAAGAGATTTACATATGATATTTATTGATTTAGAGAAAGCGTACGACAAGATATCTAGAGGTATTATGTGGGTCAATGAGGAAGAAAGGAGTCCTAGTCAAGTACATTGACATAATAAAGGACATGTACGATGGAGTAGCGACAAATATCAGAACTTGTGGCGGCTTAACGAGTGATTTTTCAATAATAATTGGCTTGCATCAAGGATCTGCATCAAGTCCACTCCTGTTTACCATCATGATGAATGAGCTTACGAAAACTATTCAGAATGAGATACTTTGGTGTATGTTATTCGTTGGTAATATTGTTCTAGTAAATGATACGAAAGCAGGGGTTAATACCAAATTGGAGTTATGAAGACAAACATTGGAATCTTGAGGGTTCAGATTGAGCAGATCAAAGACAGCATATATACAATGCAAATTTACCAAACAGAGAAGTCAAGTTCATAATGGTATAACAAGAGATATCACCGAGCGATCAATTTAGATATCTAGGTTCCATCATCCAAAAGGATGGGGAGATCGACAGTGATGTCAACCAAAAAATGCAGGTTGGTTGGTTGAAATGAAGGAATGCGGCAGGAATTTTGTGCAATCGTAACTTTCCGTTAAGGTTGAAAGGCAAGTTTTATCGGAGCTCTACTCGGCCAACCTTATTATATGGTACAGAATGCTGGGCTCCTAAGAAGCATCATACATAGAAAATACACGTAGAGGAGATGCATATGTTTCATTAGATGTGTGGTAACACTAGAAAAGATAAAGTGCGAAATAGGAATATTCGTGCAAAAGTTGGTGTAGCACCCGTAGAAGAGAAGATGCAGGAAAACCGACTAAGATGGTTTGGTCATGTGTGATGTAGACCTATAAAAGCACCGGTTCGACGAATGGATACTCTCGATATAGACAATGTCAAAAGGGTGAAAGGAAGATTGAAGAAAACGTGGATGAAAGTGATACGAAAAGATATGGTTGCCAAAGGCCTCAATGAAAGTATATTGTTGGATAGGACTGAGTGGAGGCGGAGGATTCATGTGATGAACACGGTGTAATTCTTATGTTGGTTTATGTAGCCTACCCCATATGCTTTGGATCAAAGGCTCATGTGTTGTTGTAGTCTTCATCTATGGCAACAGAGAAATTCTATTGAAAAAAGCTGAAGTTTCGGTAATTTCCTTTTCTTTGACCTAGTTTTAGACGAAACCCATAAAGCGTGTGTTATGTGTTTATGCATGTTTCTTGTCTGCTCATGAATTAGTCTCAGCTTTTGGAAAGCATAACTTTCAACTTTTCCGACTTAATTTTTTTCTTAATCTTTCTTAATTCCTGTAACCTTGAGTGAGTTGTATATAGATGCTGCATGCAAAGTGTACATGCTGCACATATCGATGAAGTCATATAATGACTTTAGTTTTCAACCTACGTACGCTACTGATGTGTTTGTTAGAATATAAAATATATTCTCTCAAGGCTCATCATAACTTCAGAATTTTGTGCAGTGGAATGTACATTTCACATGATATCAGAGCAATCCAAGTTCGATTCCCACCGGATGCGTATTAAATTCGGATTTATTAAAATTAAAATACCACTGCGCAAAAGAACAGATATCACCCCGAAGGTCCTTCGACCTGTCAGGACGTGCTAGAATATAAAATATATTCTCTCAAAGCTCATTATAATTTCAGAGTTTTGGTGCAGTGGTTGGTACATTTCACAGTATTTGCACCCATGCCTAATATTGTTCATAATGAATAAGTCCGTTTAAATAATTCTAAGAGAGGTTTGCATTGCGAAGCTAAATTAAGGTGCCCAGAAAATGGTAAGTGATAAATCCTTCATTTAAATTAGTGGATTTTTAGCTTGACATCTTGAGATAGTTTCTATAAAATTAAAGGCAGTCGACACTCGGCAGTATCTTAAAGTCTTAGTTGTTGCTTATATTATCTACGGATAAAATGATTAATATCATCCACTGCTACTTAACACGAAATAAGATTGTTAATTTCATAACTTTATTTCAGGAAGACTATATTTCCGATATTCATTTAAATACAACAGGGAATGAACACACATAGTTTATAATTTGAGAAACTAAGTCTAGTAGCATACGGTTTGAAAATTCTCATTTGTTAATTCTTACCGATATATATGCTATATATGCATGTTGTGCTCTTAATGCTTAGAGAGATGAAAGTGTGAAAGTAGTGATTATATAATGTTAGATGGTACGTACCCCCAAAATACTCTCCTTGGAAAGGGGTGAAAAGGTCCACCTGTTGTGAAATTTTAACAAAGAAAAATCATCAAAGCTGTATTTGGCACTCTCAGTAAACATCCCATTGGTATTCAAAAATTCAATAAGTACTTATTTTTTTATATTGGAAGAGTTCTTGATTTACTGAAATTAACCAAGCAAAGCAGTACAAAAAAATATCATACCCTGTACCCTGACCTCTGCCCTCGTCGGCAAAGGGATTAAAGTCTTCTACTGTATCCTGTATAACACACACACACACAAGGGAAAAACTTAGATTTACTTATTTTAATAGAATCTGAGGGTGCAGATACTCGCTGAATATTCTTACTTTTAGTCCACCGGTGGCATGGACTACTGGAATAGTTCCATATCTCATTGCATATAATTGATTCAGACCACAAGGCTCAAACCTAGACGGCATCAGTAGTATGTCACACCTGTTCAATTTATACAAACATATGAGATTCAATTCTCGTTTTGTCGACAAATTTCTAATTATATAGAGTAAAAGTATTTTCTTACGCAGCGGTTATCTGTTGTGAAATAGGAACGTTGAACCCGACCCATCCACGAAACTTATCTCTGTACGTAGCCTCTGCCGATCTCATCCATTCTTCTGTAGCCAGGTCTCCCGATCCGAGCATAACCTGCAAGAAACAAAGTATGCACTCTCTTGATGAATTTCGAGTTATGATAATGACAATTTACATCATAGTAACAAATTTGATCATAATGTTAATTATGCCATTGAAATGAATTTAAAACTTACAAATTGGACATCATCATGCATAAGCTCCGGCATTGCCATTCTAATAAGATCAGTGCCTTTCTGATAATCTAATCTTCCAATAAATCCAATCTGAAAAAAAAAACCAAAAACAAAAGCAAAAAGTTTTAAACTAGAGAACATGTTTCAACTTCCAATGAAATGATTATTTACATATTTTGTTTCTAACCATTGGGACTTCAGGCCTCACATGGAGTTCCAATTCTTTCTGCAATGCTGCTTTGCACTGAGCCTGCATTTGAATTACAAGAGATATGAGTAGTAAGCTCTAGAGAAATAATTCACCAAATTTCATATGAATAAAAACATTTGGATTATATTTTGAGAAATATTGCGATTTTATCAAACCTTCCCAGAGAGATCATTAATAGAATAATGAAATGGTATCTGTTTGTCTTTAGTGTTAGTGATATGTATGCCCTAGAGGCCATTACTGTACATACGATATATATTGTAGTGGATGCTTGGACATATATAGTGAGGACTTTCTTGCTCGACATGATAGTATGATATCTGGTTGCTCTTTATCTTAACATGTACTCTGATTGTCTCTATATTACATGTTGATAAAGCCCATAGGATGAGTACTTGACTACCAGGACTATGATGTAGATCATACTAGTGGGGACAGTGTAGACGCTAAGTACATCCTTCAAATGTTCCTAGTCGAAGGTGTATCGAGACAGGGCATCGATATACCAGAGTAAACTAGCGTATGCTTCTCGATCCATGTAGATGGGCGATGAATGATCCCATATCCATTGGTGTTTGACATCAGAGACAGTATACGGGTGCTCAGTAGTGACTGGGTACATTGGACGGACTCGCCGAGAACTCCCAGATGGTATTATACCTAACGTCAGATGGCAGTTCTCTGGTGACACTGGTACAGGTTAGTCTGTAGACCCGAGATCGTCATAGAGTTTAAGTGATTCCCACTGTGCTTTGATTTCCATCATACCACGTCCAAGAGGGCGTGCAAAACGGTGGCTTTTAGGTACAGTCCCGAATCGCATGGAGGCAATGAGCGATAGGAGGGGTTTCGTCTTTCTCGGTATAGGGAGTTGATGTTGCGCTGTGATCGATTGGCTATAACTGGAAATCCCTAGCCATGATTGCTGAGATTTACTGGTAAGTGTTATCAGTAGTTTCTCGAACTGTTATGGACCTCATATCGACACGAGTTATCAAGCTACTGGGGTCTGACGTTTACCACCCCTAAGCGAGATATGCGACATATCAGACAAAGAGACCGGACTGTACGGTAGTGTTACTGATTGGATTCACAGGAGAATATACATGCTTGCTCGTTGATCTTCTGATCGCTCAATACCTGGGTGGCTGTTACGTTTAGCTGACCACTTGCAGGTTGTGGGTGTTTGATATGATCATCACCTACTGCTGGCGTATTGACGATTCTTTAGAGTCCTACACAGAGATTTCCTGGCTCAGGCAAAACGGAGTAGGAGCACATATGTGATATGTGCGGGACCGAGAATAATATGATATGAGATACCGTATTCTATTCTCGTGATATGAGATATCGGCCGGGTATATGTGATATAGCCGGGTCATCATGAGATATCGACCGGGTATATGTGATATAGCCGGGTCATCGGATCAAGTGTTGATTCGATGAATTGGTACATGTTATATTAGTCGGTTATATGTATTATAGCCGGGTTATCGGATCAAGTGTTGATTCGATAATTTAATGTATATTATATATGAGATATATTACATTACATTAACTAATATAAGCTCGCTTTATTGATTCATTTTCTCACTGGATAATACATTGATATATGCGATATATGTTAATTGTATTATTTTCTTTTGTTACAAAATATATTATATATGTGATATATAATATTGTAACATGTTAGGGTTACAAATGCAACATGCTTTGTAGAGTTTAAACATGGTTAGGTTTTGGATTAGGGTTAAGAATGCATGAAGCTTCCATGAAGCTTCATGAAGTTTTGACTTTTGTCATTTGCTTTGTTTCTTTGTGTAGATATTTCTTAACCCAACCCAAACCCTTTACCCTAATTTATTCTATACAAGGGTTAAGTCTTCATGCTTAACTCATGGTTGATTTGTAACCACAACAATAATTTATTATTCATCACAAAAGGATTTGCCTTATCTTCTTCTTCTTACTTCATGAAGAAAACCTTCACTAGCTTTTTCATTTGTGATGTTTATAAGTGAGAAATTGAAAACAAAATAGAGCAAAAATTCCTACTTCATCATCCTCATCTATTCTAGCCACTTAGATTAGGGTGTTTTCTTTACTAATACTTGATTATTGAAGTTAGAGCTTGGGTTAGAGTTTCTTTAAGATAGATCATCTTAGTTTTTGAAAATTGGAAGCAAGCTTGCATTTTTCTCTTCATGAAGCCTCTCTAGAGTCCGGGTACTTGATGATCGCAGCGAAGGGACCTCAACACGGAGCTTATGAAGTGAAGAAACGGACTACAAAGGTTGTAATCCCTAACTCTTAGATGTTAAAGTGTTTAACATGCTTGTTTGTTTTGATTCTCTAGTTAAAGATCTAGCTTTAGGGTTATCTATAATGGCAAAATTTTAACTTGGCATGGTTGATGCCTCCCGAAACCTTGCTGCCGTTGTAGGTATCCCAACAGTGGTATCAGAGCCTAAGTAGAGAATTAGATGGATAAGTGTAGGATTACAAAACCGAAACAACTCCAAAACACCCGTATCGAAACCCTAGTTTCTGTTGAAATTTTTCTGGAGTCAAATTTTTTTTCAAACAGTTGCAGAATATTGTATGTGATGCAATATGAACATACCACAAAACCTATCCCCCTGCTCGGTTCTGGGCCGGCGACTAGACTAGCAATTCCGGCGACCCCGGTTTTTGCTTAGGGTTAGGGTGTGGGGTTTGTGGTGTGCTCCAGCTTCTGGGGTTTGGTACTTATGGTGTTGTTTATTTTTGCTAAAATTACATGTGATGTTAATTTACTGCATTATAAATTCGGAGTGTTTCGTATTCGCAATTCTAGCTTGGTTTCATGATTGTTTAGACAGTGTTAAAAAGTTCGAACGGATATTAATAACTCACTTTTTCCCCTGTCGGAAAATTTCCAAGTGTTGGATTTTTCCTTAGTTAAAGAATATTCAAAGTTGTGCAAGTAACGCGGTGAACCCTCTAGAAGAACGAAACCTTAACTCGATTATGTGACCGTCAGAACCGTCTCTAAACCTTCGGGTTTGTGGTAGTTCGGCGTTGCCACATGTGAGGCGTTGGTTTGACCCTTCTACGGCTGGACCATTGGTACTGTGGCATGTAATGGATGCTTTTACACTAAGTTCAAGTGTTGAGCAAATAGGAAAATTTTGGGTGTTTGTTGATTCGATCGGAATGTTTAACATCGTCTAACTTTTTCTGTAATGTAATACAATATTTGGAATGCACATGTAGTTATGAGATAACTAGTTTGAATGTTGTAAATCTAGCAGTTTAGTCTCAGTTGATCGGTTGCCACAGGATTTTGATGCGATCAAAAGTCCGTCGCAATCACGTAGCGTACGCGGATACTCGCCGGGCAAACTTAATAGATAGCCACGCCCTATAGCTCCGACCAAGTGACTGTAGGAGAACCCCGTCGCCAAAAGCATCCGTTCGGGTGCTCGCGGCAGTGATGTTCCACCTTACTGCACTTCGTCGACGGTATCGGAGGGTGTGGCCGTCTACTAAAGTTTCCGACGAGCATTCGATCAGGACGTCGGGAATCTTGTTGAATTGCCCGACTTGATATTGAAAAGTATTTTCGATATTGAGACTAAAATGCGGAGTTTATAATAATTAGGCATGCGATATCTAAGGAATTCATTTGGTTAGGCATGCGATGTCTAAGGTGGTTGCGGATTCCAACTGTTGTAGTTTTTCACTTTTTTTTCTGCGACCGTAAGTGTAATATGTAGAGTATCGCCGGTTTCGGTGCTATATGTCAACGACAACTGGGTATGCATATTTACTTACGTTGATGATATGAGATATTATGTGTTACTGTGATATGTTATATTAGATCGTCGTGTTTTGAATAGCCGGGGGTTTTATGTGAGATGAGAGTTTTTCATTTTTATTCATGTAAAATTCATTGTATGTAATATTCTTTTATTGGGGCACTTCCGGGTTGAGGATGATGTCACCATTGTATATTATTTACTTTTCCGCATTAAGATAGACCCAAGGCGGGGAGCACAAGTAACCGGGTTCTACGATCCAGTGGGAGACTATCACGAGAAATCGAGATCGGATCTCCTTGTTGGAGATAGTGCCCTCAGAGTCAATTATTGGATCACAGGCACGTGATTGCAATGATTAAGGGAGGACCTATCCCAGTAGGACAGTCTTACTCAAGATGATAGTATGCTATCTGGTTTATCTTTATCATCGTGTACTGCTTTAGGTGACCTTACGAGTCGCTATTACACGTTGATAAAGCCCCTAGGATTCTTGCTTGACCGCCAGCAGTATGATGGCGATCATATACGTGGGAGCTGGGGTCTATAAGCACATCCTTAAAAGGTCCCTAGTCGTGGGAGTTTCGAGACTGGGCATCGATACTCCATTAGTAGACTAGTGTATACAGTCGAGACCCCGACGAGGGGCGGTGGCCGGTCTCACAAGCCATTGGTGTCAGTTGGTTCACCTAAGATGTATACAGGTGCTCATTGGGTTATGAGTACACCGGACAGGACTCGCCGGGAACCTGCTAGTTGGGATTATAACACACGTCAGATAGCAGTTCCCTGGTGACATGTGTACAGGTTAGTTCATCGACCTTAGATCGTCATTTGTCTCGTGTGAGTTCCCACTGTTCTTTGATTACTACCCTACCACGGCTCAAAGGAGTCGTGCAAACAGGTTTTAGTTGGGTACAGTCCCGAGCCACATGGAGGCAGTGAGCGGATCTGCAGGGGTTCGTCTCTCCCGGTATTGGGGGTGAGGTCGCGCTGTGTCTAGGAGAGCCATTACACAAAGCCCTCGGCCGAGGCAGGAGATTTACTGGTAGGTATTCCAGTAGTATCTCAGGGTGTTCTGGGCTTCATTCCGACACGACTTGTACCGCTTTTGGGGGTCTGACTTTTACCAACCCCCTAGGCTCGCCATGCGATACTCATAGACGAACGGATCGGACTGTACGGATATTGTCACTGACAGGCTCAGTAGGGTGTCAGGATGAGTTCGCTCATCCACGTCCCTTTTTGTCAATAGCTGGTGGCCCGTCACGTATGGCTAATACCTCTGACGTGCTAGTGGTTAAATCCACAGCCATAGTATTGACGAGTCTTTAGAGTCCACCACACTCAGTTACTCAAGTTTCGGGCGAAACGCTGTAGAGGCTGTATGGAGATATGGCAGGGTTTGATCAGATACGTGCGGTATTGCACGGATCGTGATCGGACGGATTTTACTAGCCGGCTTTGGCTTAAGCCGGATCCTAGTATTAGATAGTGTAGATTTTGTCTCTTTGCATTTGTATTCAGTGGGAATACAAATGCGGGCATATATATGCAGTCGCGGGGTTTTCCTGTAATTTATTACGGGATCAGTTTTCTGAAGTTGCCAGTTTGCATTCCGTTCCGGCCGGTTTTCATTTGTTCCTTCATGGAGGGGGTTATTTGCAAGTTTGCAAATAACTTATTGTGGAGGGGGTTTCTTGCATTTGTGGCTTCTTTCATCATGAGATGCTTTATACATCATTTCTTTGTGATTAGAGTTGATCTTGATTTGGATTTGACCTTGTTATTATAACCTTTTGATATGGTCACCTTTCTACTTTTCCTACACTCACCTTCCTTCTTGTGTTTGTTTTTCCTCCACCATATTTCCTAAAAGGGGGGCGGCCACAATTGGATGAGAGTGAGAGAGAGGTTCATTTTGATGGGTAGCATATTTCCTTATCTTATTCCTTGCAAGAAAATGATAGCTTCACTTTTCCAAAGTTCATTTTCTTCCTACACCTCCACATCTGTGGCATCTTCACAAACCCTAAAGAGACAAGCCTACCTACAGTACCCTTGGACGCGTCGGCTAGCCAACTTCACGCCCAAGTTGCCTCGGTCCAGAGGTGGGAGACCGTAAAAGAATCCGGCTACGTGGTGCTCTTTTCGACGAGGAGGTGACGGACAGAGATTCCGCGGGAGATCGGAGTGGAGACGAAGACCGGAGGATACGGATCGCTTAGTTTAGCTCTCTTCCCTTCTCTTGTTAGCTAGGATTAGGTTAATGGTTACGATCCGGGTTTTATTGTCCGCGGTAGCGCCAGTTTAAAAGTTAAGAATAAATTTGATTCCGCATTTTGGCCTCGAGTAGACGGCCGGGGCGCTGCCATGGCGCAACATGGTATCAGAGCCACGCCATTAACCTAGTCTAGCTTGGTCTAGTGCGTTTAAAAGTTCGATCGAACATTTATCCCAAAACCATATTTTCATTCCATGTGTTTTCTGTCGAAATTTTTTTAGCTCCAAAAATTTTTCATGTTGTTGCAGAATGATGTACATGGAATTATAAGAACACTGTGAAAATTTGGTAGTGTGATCCCTCCATACGACCGCGGAACCGCGGCCATAACCCCTATTTGGCCGCGGTTCCGCCGCAGTATTGAGTCTTCACTTCACCAATTTTTTGTAGTGGGCTTTTGGGCTGAAAATAGGGGTTTTGGTATATTCTTTTTGGGCCCAGAATTTCTTTATGTGCTACAGTAATTCTTGGGGCCCACTTGGTAAAATTTAATCGATCGGATATTTTAAACACATTAGTTCACAGTATTTACATTATATCTGCGACCGTGAATGTCACTCGATCGGTAAATCCAGTCTATCTGCTATAGCCCTTTTAGACGGATTTGCGAACGTGACATTCACGTTGATGTTCTATGTTTGTGCTGTGATGTTGCGGATCGGTCGTGGGGATAGCCTGGATGCAGTGGTAGTACAGTTTTGTTTTATATGTACATTTGATATTGCGGGGCGAGCGTCCGACATGTGGACTGCCGTCACTGCCTGTTTGTATATTATTCTTTTGGGGCACGACCAGGTTGCGGTCGATATACCCGTTGTATGTATATTTTACTTTCTGTACTAGGATTACCCCGCGGAGGGGTGCACGGGTAGCCGGGTTCTAGAGGGCTACGAGCCCGCATCTCATGGCATTGAGACGGAAGGGGCTTCACTCTAGAATTGGCAGGCTATTCGCCGCACTCGTAGGGGGTACAGGTTGGCCCAGGAGGGGTGCCCAAGTTATCGGATTCCGTGAAGTGCTGGGTGGTCCATTCACGTTGCTGAAGGGGGCTGCCTCGCTTCAGGTTTTGGCGGGTAACTTGCCACGCCCGTAGGGGTCTAGGATTTTCATTGCACAGGCTATCCACACGACCAGGGGAACGTCGGGTTTCAGTAGCGGCTCTATAAAACCCGGTGGTCCCAGATATCTGTATTGTTCTGTGATGCTGGTTACATTTCTGTGATGTTGCATTTTATCGCGCCTTGAGCGAAAATTATATATTATATATATACTAGTAGATGTTGTATATGTTTTGCATCCGCGCTAGTCCAGTCCCCGCTCTGTCGTTAGTTAAGTAACCTAACGGGTGATGACGGGACCCAGTGGCGAATGCGGATGGCATATACGTACATCATTATTTTCGTTCTTTTGTGGTGTGATCAATTGATGGGACTGCGTTGATTCGGATCAATGCAAGATAAACAAACCTATTCTGATGTTGTTGGAACATTTTTCAAAAAAGCTGTTATTGTAAGGACGTTCACTTTTGTTTTGCATCGTGGTATTCAGTTGGAATATCCTGCTCCTCAGTCGACGAGGCAAGGGCCGAGATCCCTTCACCGGGAGTGACCCCTTGGACAGAAGTTTGCGTCAGGGCAATAACTTCACTATAGCCGATTGCCTTTTGCTTTGCATCGTGGTATTCAGTTGGAATATCCTGCACCTCATTCTACGGGGAAAGAGCCGAGATCCCTTCACCGGGAGTGACCTCTTTAGCAAAGGTTTTCGTCACTATATTTTTATAAAAAGTTATCCGGTTCCTTCAACGATATCAAGTTCATTACGTTAAAGGTTTTTGCGCCAAAAACCATCCGTAGCCCTCCGTCATTTCAGATTAGTATTGCTTAGTATTCGTGCTACGTATGTCGTGCATTGCCGAGGCGTAGTGTTCGGTAGCTGTGTAATACTTTTCTGTCATATGGATAAGTGGATTGGTTAGGACAGTCGTACGGTTATGTTGGCATTGTCAAGGACTCGTACGGGTGGGTTTAACGCAATCAAGATAATGACGGGTAGAACTTGACTAGGACTCTTTGATATGTTGGTATTGTCAAGGTCACTTGGGTCCTAGGGGTAAAAACATACATCGGGAGTTTCTAAAGAAACTGAAACTTGCCAGGCATGCGCATACCTTCTGGAGTGTGGTGACGTGAGTGGATTCCGTCACGTTATCATGCGATGATAGTTGGATCCCGATTCCCACTGATGAGTTCGTTTACTCCTCGGGTGATCCCGACTAATTCTTCTTTCAGGTTTGGGGAAGAATTTGAGGTTACAGTGGGAGGTTTCCTGATTAGATAAAGTGATAACCATTCTGATCTAGGATAGTGTGCACGCTGAGTGTTTTTTTCTCTCTCTCTTTGGCAGCGACCATTGACCCGACCTTAGACTATGACTCAGTGACCAAGTTAACCGAACCTTCTTAAACACTGGCTTTTGGATTGTCAGAGTTGCATACCTCATTGCCACTCCTACTTTTACCCTTTTCTCCAGGACACCCCGTATTACTACGAACGTACACTTCCATTGGACAAAACCATCGTATGGTTATATACGAACTCGAAGGATTTTATTCGAGGATGGTTTCCGGTTCTGGAGAAAACGAATAGGACTATTCAGTTGACTTTTCTTTTTACCTTCTCTCAGGTTGCGAGTACTCCTTGGTTTAGGAGATAGTACACCTATTACGCAAATTGGATAGTCTTCTTCCAAACCTTAGGCTGGTGCCGAACGGTGGGGAATGAAGAAAACCAATTAGCCTAAACGGTGTACAGAAGGTATTAAGTTAAGACAAAGAAAGGGATTAGAAGGAGGGCAAAGTAAATTGCGACTGCTATTCACGACCGAACCAAGTATTTCTTCGCCAATCCTAAATCACCTTTGTATTTCTCCAGGACACTCCGTATCACTACGAAGATCCCAAGTTTATTGGATAATCCATCGTATGGTTATATACGAACTCGAAAGGAACTTGTTCCAGTTCGGGGATGGATCCTGGTTCAGGAGAAATAGGAATAAGGTTCATTCGGTTGTCTTTTATCTTCACATTCTCTCGCATTGCGAGTGCTCCTGGGATTAGAACAGTACACCCATTATGCTTATTGGATAGTCTTCTTCCAAACCATAGGCTGGTGCCGAACGGTAGGGAAGGAAGAAAACCATTTGGCCTAAAGGGGTGTGCAGAAGGTAATGACTAAAGACATAAAAAGGGATTTGGAGAAGTGACAAAGAATTATACGGTTACAGTTGTGAATCTGGATAATGGAAGATGCATTACTAGGAATACCGGGATACCCCATCGAAACATTTCAATGTTTCAGTTTCACTGTGTACTGTTAAAAGAAAACTGATTTCCCAATTAGACACTTGCTCCAGGGTATGTATTTACCAGGTATGATTCTCACATCTGTATGGCTTTACAGATGATGAGTGGGAGTGAGTTATTGGGAATTAGGTGATCGTCCTCATTATATCGGAATTCGTTGTAATTGGTGATATTTGAGGAAATCGCCTGGGTTGTTTGCCGGACGGCAAATATTTGGTTTTGAATATCCGTTGTTATGCACCAATTTCAAATTGATATATCTGTACGTCTATTTTTATAGAGTGAGATATACCTTTTTGAAATTATGTCTATGACATTTACCTATATCAGTGGATGGTTAGGTAAGGAGCATTGAACAGCGGTGTAATTCTTCTTAACCATAGTACAGTTTTCAACCTACGACACACAGTGAATGAGTTATTAGACTCAAGGGAGTTATACAGAGTATTGTATATTGTCTAGTATCCATCAGGACAGTGGGATTGGTCCTCGTACTATATTCTGTTTACTTATGACTTCTCTGGTTCTTAGATAAGTGTTTCGTAGAAACACAGGGTCTAAGTTTTGAGAAGTTATAGGTATAAGAGTAAAGTAGAGAACCAGGTGTTGCAAGTATCGGGATTCTTCAAGGTGATCGAAGATGTAGATACTTGTGCGTGGTATTCAGTTGATAGTAATGATTAAGAGAACTGGCTTCTCTTTCAGGTTACTCATAATTGGAAGTACTCCTAAGTTGAGTAACGCTGATCGGCCTCTCTTCCATTTAGTTGACATGCACTGGAGACAGCTGCATGATTTGAATCTGGTTTAATTAAATCAGTGCCTCTGTTTCTATATTAGATATAGAACAGTTCATATCTTGACATTGTTAAGGTATGGGGAGTTGTCCGGCTTATGCTTAAAACCAGACTCTGGATAACTCAAGGCACGTTTCTGTAATGGCTGTTTGTGGGTTGACCCAGGCTATGACGAGGGTTGATTTTCTACCATCTGGAAGATCAATAGTGATATTGTTCTTGACTCGCCACATTTTTAAAAGAAATGGATTTTTTCAGAAAACAGTAGTGGGAGTATGGTAGAACTGGAAGTGATTCCAGAACCGCAAACGATTACTGAAGATTTGATAAGAACCTAAAGATTCAATCTGATTTGACATTCCATTGGCCACTCCGTAGATAAAGTGGGTAACCTCAGGCACCTGAGAGGTACTTCGGTATGCTCAAGGACGGTGGCAGGGAGGTTCTTGTTTACCCAGACTTGCCATTGCTGTTGTTCCAGACTGTGAGACCCGGCAGGAGGATGAGTATAGCGTCGTTCTAAACTTGCTTTAGAAGTGTACGTGTATATGACTCTGCCAGAGGATTGTCGTGGTCAGTGGGAGCAGCGGAAGCATTGGTGGACAAGTGGCTTATGTCTATCTGTAGACTAAAGTAGACATAGCGGAGATAGATCATCTATTTCTGATGTGACAGTCATAGGTTTGACTTCATCAGAATAGGGGATGGATCTGTTAAGAAGGTAGTATGGTGTGATATCCTGGTATTTGGATGACATACACAGAGTAGGAAGTGATGTTCCTATACTACGATCGGTTAAACTTTGGTTGTCACACAGTGGTTTCTCCACATAGGACTTGGATATTATATCAGACATTCTGGTTACTAGATCTATAGTTTTAGATCTAGATTTGGATAGTTTCCCAATCTGGGTACTTAGACAGCATTCTATAAGTATTTAGAATGGACGACTCCTGGCACGGTAGTGTACCTGCAGGTGATGGAGTCACCCTCTCTAAAGGTGTCTTACAGACTAAAGGGGATAGGGATGTGCATGATTGGCAGATCACTTGCTTAGGCAATTGAGTCAATCATGAGATGTCAAGTACCACACCAGATGTTGTTCTTGCAGGAGATGCAATAAGTTGATATTAATCCAATCCTGGAGAAACAATCGGAAGCAGCTTTAGAACATAAGTGAATGTTCTAGGGATTTGATAACGGCAGCCTCCTTTAGGAGACGGTTATCATTCCAGGCTTCCAAGGTGACCTGGATGGCAGTGTGGCTGTCAGAGTTATAGTTTTCCCTCTGACGAGGGACAGTATTTTGGACAGGTGGTCCAGGTGGATACTGAGGGAAAGGCATAGCGCAGGATACTGATTAAGTTCAGTTGACGATACAGTCTAAGAAGTTTGGATTTGGAGTTCATTTATGAGCTAGGTCCCATCAGACATCCAGACACATTCTAAGACAGGTATTGCTCATTTCGGGAGATGACTTTCTCCGCGAACTTGAGATATAGAGAGACATGGAAAGAAACATCACAGCGGATCCACCCACTGAGGCTATTCCTCGAACGCAATAGTTTCGCAAACGAGCTTTGTGAGACTGACTAGTAGAGGAGTTGGGTGTTCGGTATCATACGGGCTGTGAGTATGCGACATCGCAATAATTAGCCTTGAGTGCAAGTGGGAGATTGTTGGAGATAGTGCCCTCAGAGTCAATTATTGGATCACAGGCATGTGATTGCAATGATTGAGGGAGGACCTGTCCCAGTAGAACAGTCTTACTCAAGATGATAGTATGCTATCTGGTTTATCTTTATCATCGTGTACTGCTTTAGGTGACCTTACGAGTCGCTATTACACGTTGATAAAGCCCCTAGGATTCTTGCTTGACGACCAGCAGTATGATGGCGATCATATACGTGGGAGCTGGGGTCTATAAGCACATCTTTAAAAGGTCCCTAGTCGTGGGAGTTTCGAGACTGGGCATCGATACTCCATTAGTAGACTAGTGTATACAGTCGAGACCCCGACGAGGGGCGGTGGCCGGTCTCACAAGCCATTGGTGTCAGTTGGTTCACCTAAGATGTATACAGGTGCTCATTGGGTTATGAGTACACCGGACAGGACTCGCCGGGAACCTGCTAGTTGGGATTATACCAGATGTCAGATAGCAGTTCCCTGGTGACATGTGTACAGGTTAGTTCATCGACCTGAGATCGTCATTTGTCTCGTGTGAGTTCCCACTGTGCTTTGATTACTACCCTACCACGGCTCAAAGGAGTCGTGCAAACAGGTTTTAGTTGGGTACAGTCCCAAGCCACATGGAGGCAGTGAGCGGATCTGCAGGGGTTCGTCTCTCCCGGTATTGGGAGTGAGGTCGCGCTGTGTCTAGGAGAGCCATTACACAAAGCCCTCGGCCGAGACAGGAGATTTACTGGTAGGTATTCCAGTAGTATCTCAGGGTGTTCTGGGCTTCACTCCGACACGACTTGTACCGCTTTTGGGGGTCTGACTTTTACCAACCCCCTAGGCCCGCCATGCGATACTCATAGACGAACGGGCCGGAATGTACGGATATTGTCACTGACAGGCTCAGTAGGGTGTCAGGATGAGTTCGCTCATCGACGTCCCTTTTTGTCAATAGCCGGTGGCCCGTCACGTATGGCTAATACCTCTGACGTGCTGGTGGTTAAATCCACAGCCATAGTATTGACGAGTCTTTAGAGTCCACCACACTCAGTTACTCAAGTTTCGGGAGAAACGCTGTAGAGGCCGTATGGAGATATGGCAGGGTTCGATCAGATACGTGCGGTATTGCACGGATCGTGATCGGACGAATTTTACTAGCCGGCTTTGGCTTAAGCCGGATCCTAGTATTAGATATGGTAGATTTTGTCTCTTTGCATTTGTATTCAGTGGGAATACAAATGCGGGCATATATATGCAGTCGCGGGGTTTTCCTGTAATTTATTACGGGATCAGTTTTCTGAAGTTGCCAGTTTGCATTCCGTTCCGGCCGGTTTTCCTTTGTTTCTTCACGGCAGGACTTTTCGATGGAGGGGGTTATTTGCAAGTTTGCAAATAACTTATTATGGAGGGGGTTTCTTGCATTTGTGGCTTCTTTCATCATGAGATGCTTTATACATCATTTCTTTGTGATTAGAGTTGATCTTGATTTGGATTTGACCTTGTTATCATAACCTTTTGATATGGTCACCTTTCTGCTTTTCCTACACTCACCTCCCTTCTTGTGTTTGTTTTTCCTCCACCATATTTCCTAAAGGGAGGGGAGGCGGCCACAATTGGATGAGAGTGAAAGAGAGGTTCATTTTGATGGGTAGCATATTTCCTCATCTCATTCCTTGCAAGAAAATGATAGCTCCACTTTTCTAAAGTTTATTTTCTTCCTACACCTCCACATCCATGGCATCTTCATAAACCCCAAAGAGACAAGCCTCTACACTACAACCTACAGTACCCTTGGATGCGTCGGCTAGCCAACTTCACGCCCGAGTTGCCTCGGTCCAGAGGTGGGAGCCCGTAAAAGAATCCGGCTACGTGGTGCCCTTTTCGACGAGGAGGTGACGGACAAAGATTCCGCGGGAGATCGGAGTGGAGACGAAGACCGGAGGACACGGATCGCTTGGTATAGCTCTCTTCCCTTCTCTTGTTAGCTAGGATTAGGTTAATGGTTACGATCCAGGTTTTATTGTCCGCGGTAGCGCCAGTTTAAAAGTTAAGAAAAATTTTGATTCCGCATTTTGGCCTCGAGTAGACGGCCGGGGCGCTGCCGTGGCGCAACACTCCTAACTCTAGAACTGGTAGGGTTGCTTGCCGCTCTCGTAAGAGGTCTAGGGGTGTGGGATTGGCTATTCATCGCCACCGTGGAATCTGTGTTTTATACTGGCTCGCATTAAAACACGGACCTCCTAGTATATCCAATATTTCATATATGTTCTTCTGCTGCAATGTTCTGTGATGAGATCATATTACTGCCTGAGACGAATGTTTATATTATATATATGTGATATATATTATATATTGTTGATTTCGTTTCAAATGTGATGCTTGTGAAGCATAATAAATGGGACTTCATTAATGAGATTAACGAAATAAAAGAAACTTAAAAATGTTGTAGAAACTTGTTTTAAAAACTGGTAGCTTTAGTTCTTACTTTGCATAGCGGTATTCCTTGTAGAATATCCAGCACCTTATTCGATAATGAAAGAGTCGAGATCTCTTCACCGAGAGTGACCTCTTTAGCGAAACTAGCAGATGACACACACTCGGTTTGTCTTTTGATTTCCTTTTATAGTTTTTGCTTTGTATAGTGGTATTGTGAATACCCTGCACCTCATTCGATGAGGAAAGAGCCGAGATCCCTTCACCGGGAGTGACCTCTTTAGCAAAACTAGTAAAAGCCTCAAAAGAATTCCTTTTCAAAATCATTCGATTCTACAACGATATCAAGTTCATTACACAAAGGGTTTTCTTAAAAACCTGTCATAGCCCACCATCATTTCAGATAAGTATTTCAAAGTATTCGTGTTGCGTTTGTTGGCCTGTGTCAAGGCGTAGTGTTCAGTAGCTATTTATGCTTATCTGCAAAAGCATATGATGCGATTGAGTTAGGGTAGTCGTGCGACTTTGTTGGCCTGTGTCAAGGGTCGTGCGGGTGGGTTTAATTCAATCAGGAAATGTACGGATTGAACTTGACTAGCGGACTATGGTTTGTTGGCCTGCGTCAAGGTCATAGGACGCTAGGGGTAAAATATTATTGGGAATTTAAAGTGTTGAAATTTGCAATGAGATTGCATACCTCCTATGAGATAGTTGGATCCCGATACCCGCTGCGAGTAAGAGTTACTCCTGGAAGAGTTTTACACATTACAATTAGCTGATCAAGTAGGTGTCTAGAAAGGTGTCAACGGGATTACGCCCCTGGGAAAACGAGGTTTATTTTGATTAGGTCCGTGTGAAAGCATGGGAAACCTCCCTCAAAGTACCGGCACTGGCCTGGCTGAAAGATTGGCGAAATTGTAGGGTGTAATTAATCCCGGCTAGTCTTTCCTTTTAGGGTTTGAAGGAAGATTTGACTAAAACAGTGGGAGCCATCCTGATTAGATATATTAATAACCAATCTAATCTTGCAAGAGCATACGCTGAGTGTTTTCTTCTCTCTCCTGGTAGCGACTATGTCACGCCTTAATCAAGATAATAATACGGATATATTGACCAAACCCGCTTGTTATACTGAGTTTAGGAATGTTGGTCCCGCTCCAACTTATAATTGTTATAAGACCGAGCAGGAAATAAAGGATTACCAGAATTCCCGTGCCGCCCAAACGAAGAAAGTATATGATGATGCATCTTCTTCGGGTGTGTTCATTACCGAGAACTGTTTCTCAGTATCCTTTATGTCTTGGGTATGAGATACCGGATCAGGATCCCACATATGTAATATGATTACATGGGCTACTGAAAGGTAGAGAACTGAGAAAGGGTGATAAGTTTTAAGAGTTAAAAATGGTGCAAGTGTTGCAGCCAAATCCGTTGGCAATTATCACCCTGTATTACCAAATACATTGATTCTGAACGAATATTATTAGATACCGAACCTGATATATAACATCATATCAGTCTCTTTAAAGAAGGATATAATTTTGTATTGTTGGATAATGTTTTGAACATTTCCTATATCAAGAGTTGATCGGTTCAGGCACGTTATCTAAAAGCATATACGTTCTAAATCAAACCACAGTTCTTGACGTAGAGAACACACACAAGAGGAAGAGTTCAGAAATGAACAAATCCTTCTTGAGGCATTGTAGACTAGGTCATATCAATGCGACCCGACTAGCTGAAGTTACATATAGATGCATATTTAAATTTGTTTGAATTTACATCTTGTGAAACTTGCCGGTCATGTCACAAAGAATAAGATGACCACAGCTCCGTTTATTAGAAACAGAGAAACAGTTAGTGAACTCTTGGGATTGATACATGATGATGTATGTAAGGTCCCCTGTCTACTCATGCCAGGACTGATTCTTTGTACTTCATTACATTCGCTGATTATCTCTCAAGATTCGAACATATATTCCTGTTGAAACACACGTCTGAAGCTTTTGAGAAATTCAATGAATATAAGTAAGAAGTAAAGAACCAAAACGGGTATAAGTATTATGTCCTTTGATGAGATCAGGGAGGAGAATACTTGAGCACGGAATTCCTGGACTATTCTAAAGGAGAATGAGATTCTCTCTCAGCATTACTCCTCCGTATACACCACAGCTCGTCGGTGTATCGGGACGGAGCAATCGCACCCTATATGATATGGTGTGCTCTATGATGAGTACTACTGAGTTGCCTATTTCCTTTTGGGTGTTATGCACTTGTGAAGCTGCATACCTATTGAATAAGGTTCCAATCAAATCAGGTGCCTACTACTCCATATGTGATATGGTATGGGAAGAGCCCATCTCTTAAGGATGTTAAGATTTAGGGTTGTCCGGCCTATGTCTAAAAAGCATGATCCGGACAAGTTCGAGGTAAGGTCAGTTCTGTGGAAGTTTGTTGGATATCCCAAGTATTCGCAAAGGAATATTTTCTACCGAACCGAGGAACAATAGGTTTTTTATTACTCGGCATGCCACCTTTTTTTTAAAAAAAAGGGAATTTCTTGTGAAGAAATTAGTGGTCATGAGGTAGAACTGGAAGAAGTTCCAGCTATACAAACTGCAGCTGATGATTTGATAGAACCGGAGAATTCAATAGTTTCCAACGAATCTCAGCCTCTCCGCCGATCTGGTAGGGTTCCTCACCCACCTGAGAGATACTTCGGTTTTCTCTATGACAGTGGGAGCGAGGATTGCATCATGAGATGACCCAACTAGTTTCGAGCAGACCATCAGGAGTGGGGACTCTATGAGAATGGCTGGATGCTAAGAGATCTGAGATGGAATCCATATACACCAACAAAGTATGGACTTTGGTAGCTTTATCTGAAGGGTTAAATTCCCATCAGGAGAAAGTATATCTTGAGAAGATTAGTTGGTGTACATGGAAAAATTGAGACTTTCAAAGCTATGCTTAATTCATCCAGATCCTACTTGCCACTGCTACATTCCATGACTACGATATCTGGCGGTTGGGTGTCAGGACTGCTTTTTCTAAATGATGATTTAGAAGAAATCGTCTATAAGTACACAGCCAGAGGGCTTCGTAGACAATGGGAGCAGCGGAAACGTGTGCAAGTTGTTTTATGGGATAAATCAGGCATCACGGAGTTGGAACGTCTGTTTTGATGTGGTAGTCAAAGAGTTTGACTTCATCAAAATGGTATATGAACCTTGTATATACAAAAAGGTAGTAGGGAGTATGATAGTGATCCTCGTCTATTACATGGATGACATACTCATGATAGGGAAGGAGTCTCCTATGCTACGCTCGGTCAATCTCCTCTTATCACAAGGATTCTCCATATAGGATCAAGGTGATACCTCCTGAATCCTGGATTTTGGATCTATGAGATAGATCTAATTGGATGTTAGGATTCTCACTAGGTGTAGTGAGATGGTATCAATTGATCCTGGGGAGAATAACTGGAAAGCTTCCAGGGTGGTAAGGTCGACTGATTGTCAATCACAGGCATTGTCTTTACCCTTAGTGGAGGGACTGTATGTTGGAAGAGTTCCAAGCTAGATACCGTGGCAAACTAGACGATTAAAGGCAAGATACATCGTTATCAAAGATGCTACTAAAGAGGCAATCTGGATATATATTAGTTCATGAGATGAACTTCGTTCCTACCATTGTGTGACAATGGAGTTGTGGCTTATGCCTAGGAACCCCCGTCCCATTTGAGATCCAGACATATTCTTAGGCAGTATCGCCTGATCATGGAGATGGTTGATCTACAGGAAGATCGAGGTCAGGAGAGTAGATACAGAGGACAACAACGCGGATCCACTAACAAAGGCCTATTTCCCAGTAGAGACTTTTATGGGATGGTTGAGTATGAGATACTTTTACCATAGCTAATTATTGGGTATGCGATACCACAACAGATGGTCCTAGTGCAAGTGGGAGATTGTTAGTGATATGTATGCCTTAGAGGCCATTACTGTACATACGATGTATATTGCAGTGGATGCTTGGACATATATAGTGAGGACTTTCTTGCTCGACATGATAGTATGCTATCTGGTTGCTCTTTATCTTAACATGTACTCTGATTGTTTCTATGTTACATGTTGATAAAGCCCTTAGGATGAATACTTGACTATCAGGACTATGATGTAGATCATACTAATGGGGATAGTGTACTCACTAAGTACATCCTTCAAATATTCCTAGTCGAAGGTGTATTGAGACAGGGCATCGATATACCAGAGTAGACTAGCATATGCTTCCCGACCCATGTAGATGGGCGATCGATGATCCCATATCCATTGGTGTTTGACATCGAAGACAGTATACGGGTGCTCAGTAGTGACTGGGTACACTGGACGGACTCGCCGAGAACTCCCAGATGGTATTATACCTAACGTCAGATGGCAGTTCTCTGGTGACACTGGTACAGGTTAGTCTGTAGACCCGAGATCGTCATAGAGTCTTGTGTGATTCCCACTGTGCTTTGATTTCCATCATACCACGTCCAAGAGGGCATGCAAAACGGTGGATTTTGGGTACAATCCCGAATCACATGGAGGCAATGAGCGATAGGAGGGGTTTCGTCTTTCCCGGTATAGGGAGTTGATGTTGCGCTGTGATCGATTGGCTATAACTGGAAATCTCTGGCCAGGGTTGCTGAGATTTACTGGTAAGTGTTATCAGTAGTTTCTCGAACTGTTATGGACCTCATATCGACACGACTTATCAAGCTACTGGGGTCTGACGTTTACCACCCCTAAGCGAGATATGCGACAAATCAGACGAAGAGACCGGAATGTATGGTAGTGTTACTGATTGGATTCGCAGGAGAGTGTACAGGCTTGCTTTTTGATCTTCTGATCGCTCAATACCTGGGTGGCTGTTAAGTTTAGCTGACCGCTTGCAGTTTGTGGGTGTTTGATATAATCATCACTTACTGCTGGCGTATTGACGATTCTTTAGAGTCCTACACAGAGGTTTCCTGGCTCAGGCAAAATGGAGTAGGAGCACATATGTGATATGTGTGGGACCGAGAATAATACGATATGAGATACCGCATTCTATTCTCGCGATATGAGATATCGGCCGGGTATATGTGATATAGCCGGGTCATCGGATCAAGTGTTGATTCGATGAATTGGTACATGTTATATTAGTCGGTTATATGTATTATAGCTGGGTTATCGTATCAAGTATTGATTCGATAATTTAATGTATATTATATATAAGATATATTACATTACATTAACTAATATAAGCTCGCTTTATTGATTCATTTTCTCACTGGATAATACATTGATATATATGCGATATATGTTAATTGTATTATTTTCTTTTGTTACAAAATATATTATATATGTGATATATAATATTGTAACATATTAGGGTTACAAATGCAACATGCTTTGTAGAGTTTAAACATGACTAGATTTTGGATTAGGGTTAAGAATACATGAAGCTTCCATGAAGCTTCATGAAGCTTTGACTTTTGTCATTTGCTTTGTTTCTTTGTGTAGATATTTCTTAACCCAACCCAAACCCTTTACCCTATTTTATTCTCTACAAGGGTTAAGTCTTCATGCTTAACTCATGGTTGATTTGTAACCACAACAATAATTCATTATTCATCACAAAAGGATTTGCTTCATCTTCTTCTTCTTGCTTCATGAAGAAAACTTTCACTAGCTTTTTCATTTGTGATGTTTATAAGTGAGAAATTGAAAACAAAAGAGAGCAAAATTTCCTACTTCATCATCCTCATCTATTCTAACCATTTAGATTAGGGTGTTTGCTTTACTAATACTTGATTAGTGAAGCAAAAGCTTGGGTTAGAGTTTCTTCAAGGTAGAACATCTTAGTTTTTGAAGATTGGAAGCAGGCTTGTATCTTTCTCTTCATGGAGCCTCTCTAGAGTCCGGGTACTTGATGATCGCAGCGAAATGACCTCAATACGGAGCTTATGAAGTGAAGGAACGGACTACAAAGGTTGTAATCCCTAACTCTTAGATGTTAAAGTGTTTAATATGCTTGTTTGTTTTGCTTCTCTAGTTAAAGATCTAGATTTAGGGTTATCTATAATGACAAAATTTTAACTTGGCATGAATGATACCTCCCGAAACCTTACTGCCGTTGTAGGTATCCCAACATTTAGAAGGGTCCCAATCATCGACATCAATACCATTCGTTATTCCTGTAAATGACGAAACTTTCGGTTATTTAAGATCGTTATGCTTAATCAGAAGAGTTGAGATTCAAGAGTTAAATCATACCATTGAGCACGCTTTTTTGACAGCTTAACAGCTCATTGAGGCTGTATCCTCCTTCGATGGTTGTTATCTCCCATGAGTAACCCTGCAATTTAGAGGTTAACAAAGATGTTTTTTGGCTTAAATCCAAAAACGCTATCTAAACCTTATCCCTTGGCAACAAACTACCAAATACTTTTAAATTGTATTGGAAACTACCACAAAGACTTATTAAATGAATGAGAAATTATTACAAAACTTTCAAAAACTATAAAAAAAAACTAATATGATTAAGGTGCTACGTCGGCAATAATTACAAGAAACTAAGACAAAACATTCAAACCGTGGTAGTTTCTTGTATAGTAGTTTGCTGTCACAAGGGTTAAGTTTGTGGTAATTTTTTTTGGATTTAAGCCATGTTTTTATCTTTCAATTTTGCATCGATGCACGCTCATGAAGTTACCTGGCTAACTGTCATTATACGGTCCACTGTTACGATTGCACCCTTAAGAATATTGACGGATTCGCCCTTGTCGAGAGCATGCGCCCGTGCACAATTAGGAAATATCCATTCTAAAGATCCATACCATTCTGGTGGCAGTCAAAAAATTTTATATGTTGCTCAAGCTCGACTCCCTTCAATCGGAAGTTACCAATTAGATTAAATTTAATGTAAAAGCAAAATTTAGAAATGCATGTCCACAGTAGAAAGCGATGATACAATTATACCTGATGTGCAAGGTTATGGATGACAAGAATGATGCAGGCATCCTTATAAACACCATGCGGACGGTACTTTGCACCAAGAAGGCTGAATCAAAGATGATGTGAAAGAGAAAATTATGTTGCATTAATACACCAACTGATGTTCGATAAACTTGTATAATTTTTTGAATGATCCATATTGCAGTTGATAAGTTCACTCAAGAAGCGCAAGGATATGGATATAATTAGTTGAGAAAATTATTTGAATGATGCGTGCTTAAATAGTTAAATATGCAAACTTTGAACCCCTTGAATTGTCAAGAACAAGAAAAACAATAAAAAAAACCCATCTGCATTTATTATTTCTAGTTGATTTGATTTACTAGATTTTTTAATAGATTACATGATCATAATTGGAGTCACTTGTAATTTTGAGCGGCAGCATTCTCAGGCTAAATACATTTAAAAGAATTCAAATCATCCATGTACGCGCACGGACATGCACACACATTATGATTTAGTAATCAGCATGAATAGAGAAATTGATAGGTTGTGCGACCTGTGCATCTATCTATAAAGAGAAAAAACTTAGTAGTACATAATTGAAGTCATACACTGGTACAAGGCTTGCATGCCAATCATTTACGAGGAACAAGCATTTCTTGCTGCAGGTATAGCCACCCAATGGAAGGACCAACGGAGCCTCGCAGGCCGCATGGCTAAGTAATGTAAATCGAAACTACAAATCTCAAAACAAAAATCATTAACAAAGGAAGATCCAAAATTCAAATTGGAACTTTTTTTCAAAAATTAGTTAGGATGGACAACATACCTGATTATCACCAAAAGCGCCGTGTGTGTCACCATAAGGGTTTCCTGGTCTGTGGTAAGAAGCATGATCTACAAACACCTGTTATAAATTTATTATTATTTCATAAGTTAATGTTGATCCATACAAAACTAGCATTACTAAGTACAAAAGAAAAGTTGTAATTTTTATGGCCAAGTTCCAAGAAAATACCAAGACAATTTCCACGTTTTTCTAGATAATTACTATTTATATTTATAATTTCTGTGTTCATGCCATGAGCTTATTTATTTTTGAAATAAATAACATGACCTTCCTGCTTTTTTTTCTTTTCAATTTAATAACATATGTTGTTTCAGGTCAAATAATAAATTGTGAAAAGGCAAAAGGCTTTTGCTGGTAATAACGTATGATACAGAATAGAAATTTTCTGAAGATTGTGGTATTTATTTGAAATTCAGGGTATTAGCTTATAATTTAGGAAGTATACGCTCTTTATCATCAATAGCTGAAAGGTCATGGTTATGGTAAAACTTATGCGAAATTTTCTACTTCCAAGATCTTTTATTTCAAAATTAGATGTTCACCATAAATTAGAACAAAATCTGAATGGTTTCAGGACAAAATTTTAATCAGATGTGTAAGGCTACGTGATGGAGGTCCTTCTCGGGTCTCCGTCAGATGTTGTCTTCCGTTGATCTCCCGATGGATTTCGGTTATGATCTCCTGTTGCGTGTGGATCTCAATGGATTTTGAGGAGATTGGTGACTTGGGGAGTTTAGCACCGAGTACCTGTAAAGAAGTCCCGGGAAGGTTTGATACCACCGAGGACCCTCCGACGATCAAGTTAGTACTAGATCCGAGCAGAGTAACGGCTAAGTGGAATCAAGAATGGCTTACCTGATCCCATTGTGATGGGGGTTTATATAGCGGCGGCAGCACGCAGCAGTAGACGCGAGAATCTCGCCGGCCGTTACGTTCCCGACGTCACGCCCGCGTGAAGAGCGGATCGCCCATTAATGGGGATCGTGAGGGCGTGGGACGTGGGACGTTGCTGGCGGAGAATCTGCGCGTGACGAGATTTGCGGAGCGGCGGTTACGCCTGCGAGTGGTGGAGTTGGTCGGTCGGAGTGACCGAGAAAGATGGCCTCGGCTGGGGTGTCTTGGTCCTGTAGCAGCTCGGGGCGAGCTGAGGGGCCGAGGAGGCAAATTTGCAGGGGGGCCCCAGGAGGGCCAGCTTGTTCTTGCAGGTCGAGTACAAGGGTGTCCTGGTCGGCCTCTGTGGGCCCTTCCTTCCGGGTTTTCGGACATGTCATCCGCCACGTGTCCTGATCTCGCATCACCAATATTGAGTATCATCATTAGCCCCCCACTCTTGTCCCGACCAGCTAGCGGATCGGGTCAGGAGTGGACTGCCAGGCCTCCCGAGGTGAGCTCCTTCCTAAGGCTTTGTCAGGACGAGTTCTCGGGCTGTCAGTTGTCTTTTCTTCTAGCGAATCAGGGCGAGATCTCTGCATTTAAGGAAGGTGCGCCGGTTCGTGCATTCTGCCACTGAAGCGACGGTCCACTTGTCAATCGTCGATTGGCCGACGCGACGTATGCAGGCCTGCGGCGTCTGATGGGATGCGATCCAGCGTAGGATCGACACGTGGAGCGATCAGAACTGCTGTACGCGAGGAGTCGTTTTGGCGGGAGATGACGGGCGTCGTTGGATGAGGTCGCTTGCAGCAATAAAAAGGGGTGGGGCTGTCCTTAGGCCCTACTCCTTCATATTTCCCTCTTCTAAGTCTTGGTTGCTCGGCGCTCGTCTTCTTTCTCCCGCTTTCGGTTCCCGAGAATTCCCTTTTTCAAGGTTAGATGTCTTCCTTTGTCGAGTCAGTAGATGTTGTAGGAGTAGGTTCTAGGAACCCTTTAGTTGTGTCCGAGTCCCCCCGGGGCGCAGGGGTTGGATCCTCTCCCCGGGATCGTGCGGCGGGGGCAGCCCCCATGGAGGAGGCGGCAGATGCGGCCCCCAGCGCCTCGTGTTGGGTGAGGCATGAGGACGAGCTCGCCAATGCTCGGGCTCGCTTCCACATCCCCTCGTGTTACACGTTCCGACTGGCCAAGGAGGGAGAGAGAGCGGATCAAGTACGGGGCAGGGAGATCACCTTATATTTGGAAGCTTTTTGGGGCGGAATGCGCCTGCCCTTCTCTCCCGAGGTCGTCGCAGCGCTGAATTTTTTCGGTTTGTCCCCCGGCCAGTTAGTGCCGAACTCGTGGAGGATCTTCCTCGGGTTCTTGATCCGCCTGAAGTTACATGCGGTTCCCTTCAGCCTCTTCCTTCTCGATTCATCTATCGTCTTCAAAAGTCACCCTGGTGGTCGAGCGGGCGACCCGAGATGGGTCTATCTCTCTTTTAGAAAGCGGCTGGGGAGCGCTGCCGGGACCGTGGTCGTGGCCTTGCCCTCTTCCATTCATGATTGGAAGAAGAAAATTTTCTTCGTTTCCCCTCCCGAAGGCGAGGACTGGCCCGTGCCTACCAAGTGGTCGAGGGAGAAATGTTTGCCGGGGAACCAGTCCAATGACCCCGCCGCGGTGAGAGTGGCGTCGTGGGAGCCCATCCCCTGACCTGACGTGCTGTTGTCTGAGAGGGTCCTGAGCTGGGCCGGGCTCAGCCCCGTTGAGTTCGTCGGTAAGTTAGGCTTGCTTTTTGGCTTGTGTTTTGCCCGCGTCGCTGACTTGTTGGGTATTTGTTTTGTGCAGGATCCATGGACATCAACTCGCTTAAAGCCTCCATGCGCCAGCCGAGGAAGGTTACGAAGGCTGGGGGCGCCACCTCTTCTCATGCGAAGCCCGCCCCGGCTCCTACTGCTCCGGTGGTGGTGTCCCGCGAGCGTTCGGGGGCGGACCCCGCCCCGGGTCCCAGAAGAGTGTCGGGCCGAAAGCGGGCCCTGGTTCTGGAAGACCCGGTCTCGGAGGAGGAGATCGGCTCTCCCTCGGAGCCGCTCAAGAGGAGCTCCCAGAGACCTTCCCGGGGCCGGTCCTCGCCGATCATGGTGGTGGAAGGGGGCCTCCGGTTCGCGGTGCCATCGGGGCTATCCATTGCGGATAGCCATCTCCATGTGATAGAGGCCTCGGCCGGGGGTAGAGTTCCCGGAGGGACCTTCAGGGCTCAGCTGGCGTCCATCACCCAGGAGTCCGTGCAGGTAAGTGTTTGGTTCATTGTGAGATTCGGTGCCTCCTTCATCTTTCTGATCTCTTTCGTATCTCCCAGGTTCTCCAGCACATTGCCATCGCCTTGCGTATGGAAGCCGAGGTGGTAGCCCCGGCGCTGGAGGCTGCGGGCCGGCTCGCCTCGCTGGAAGAGAGCTCCAGGTAGGAGTTGGAGGCGGTGACGGCGAGGGTTGCCGCCTTGGAAGGCGAGGTGGTGGTCGGGAAACGGGAGGTAGCCCGGTATCGTGAGGCAGCCGCGACTGCCAAGGCCAAGCTCGGGGATGCCCAGGTGCTTGCCGGCAACCTGAAGAGGACGGTGAAGACCCTTCGGAAGGAGCTTGGGGCGGCGGCCAAGGCGGCCAAGTCGGCCGACCAAAAGGCGACGAAGGCGGTGGAGAGTTATAAGAAGTCGAAGGACTTCTATGATGACCTGGCCGTGGCTACGACCCGCATCTGGCACGAGGCCCTCGATGCCGTTAAGGCCCGGATGCCGGAGTTTGCCGACGGAGATCTCCGGGCTGAATTCCCCCTCGTGGACGCCAATGAGCAGGGGGAAGAGATTCCCGACGAGGAAACCGCCGAGGACCCCATGCGTCACATGGTGGACGTCGAGGACCCCGATGTCGCACCTGGCCCTGAGGTCTAGAGCCCCCGTCTTCCTCCTTTTATTTCTTTGTTTTTGGACTTTTGCAAGGCTGGGGAGCCCAAAAAATACCCATTGTAAAGCCTTTTTCTTTGGTAGTAATAAAAATTTTCTTTGGTTTCATCGAGTCGTGCTCTATCATCTGTTTGTGATGAATGCTCGTAAGATATCTTTGCTTGCACCATTGTGTTTTCATGTCAGGTTGGCCATCCGTCTAGTGATCGTCCGTCGAGTTGATTTCGGTCACTGGCCGACGAGCATACCAAGCGCTGCCGAAGAGGTATCCTCATGGGTCCCGAAGTTGAGGGGGGATCGTTTAGAACTGGATAGACTTGATTCCCTTCACCGGGGTCTCGGATCCTCTGCGGGTGACGGGCAGAGCGTTGTTCGCCGTATTTGTGCCTAGCGTGAGTGGGAAGCTGCTCGGTGGCCCGATAGGGGGTGCTATCTTTTGACTTCTGGCATTGCGAGCATCGATCACCAGCCGGGGATGGTCGAACCAGGGTCGGGCTCGACTGCCTCTGGGAGGATTTTAGTCCTTAGCGCGGGAGGGGCTATAAGAAGCCTGCCAAGGACCTTTGGCCGGGCAGGGTTTTTGCTCGGTGCCTCTTGGCGAGGTCTTTGTCTAATAGCCGAGCGAGGGATCCTCAGGCTCGACTGCCTCTGGGAGGGCTTTCTGGTCCCTGGCATTGCGGTAGGGAGGCTACCCTCCGGAGATGACCGAGCAGGGTAGCTGCTCGATTACCTCTTACGAGGGCTTTGATCCTTCAGGACGGGGACCGAGCAGAGTTACTGCCCAGTGCCTCTTGGCGAGGACTTTGATCCCTTTTGGTTGTGGTAGGAAGCTACCAGCCGGGGATAGCCGAGCAAGGACTCGACTGCCTCTGGGAGGACTTTGGTCCTTAGCGCGGGAGGGGCTGTAAGAAGCCTGCCAAGGACTCTTGGCCGGGCAGGATTTCTACCCGGTGCCTCTTGGCGAGGGCTTTTGTGCTGAAGGATAGCCGAGCGAGGGATCCGCAAGCTCGAATGCCTCTGGGAAGGCTTTCTGATCCTTAGTGTTGCGGTAGGGAAGCTACCCGTCAGGGATAGCTGAGCAGGGAAGCTGCTGAGCTGCCTCTAAGGAGGACTTTCTGGTCCCTGGCGTTGCAGTAGGGAGGCTATCCGCCAGAGATGACCGAGCAGGGTAGCTGCTCGGTTTCCTCGTGCGGGGGCTTTGATCCTTCAGGACAGGGACCGAGCAGGGTTACTGCCCAGTGCCTCTTGGCGAGGACTTTGATCCCTGTCGGTTGTGGTAGGAAGCTACCAGCCGGGGATAGCCGAGCAAGGACTCGACTGCCTCTAGGAGGACTTTGGTCCTTAGCGCAGGAGGGGCTGTAAGAAGCCTGCCAAGGACCCGGGCAGGGTTTCTACCCGGTGCCTCTTGGTGAGGGCTTTTGTCCTGAAGGATAGCCGAGCGAGGGATCCTCAGGCTCGACTGCCTCTTGGAGAGCTTTCTGATCCCTGGCGTTGCGGTAGTGAAGCTACCCGCCAGGGATAGCCGAGCAGAGAAGCTGTTGAGCCGCCTCTAAGGAGGATTTTCTGGTCCCTGGCGTTGCGGTAGGGAAGCTACCCGCCAGGGATAACCGAGCAGAGTAGCTGCTGAACTGATTCCACACGAGGTCTTGCCCGACCATTTAGTTGCTGGTACCGGGAATGGTCGCGGCGAATGTGCGCGCAGCCTGCGCATTGAGCGTGGGGGGAGGCGAAGTGCCAGAGTCGCGTCATTTCGATTCCGCCGGAGAAGGCTTGGCGGTCGCCGCGTAGCAGCGACTTTTTAGGTGAAAGCGAGCGATTGCCCTTTTTGAACGAATGAGATTTTTCCTTCTTCTTTGCAACGTTCCATTGATCTTTATTAAATAGACAACAGACCTTAGGAAGAGTTTACATTTCCATAAAAGAACAGTACATGCTAGTAGATGACCTTATTGGCCCGGCCCGAGCTCCCTGGAGGATTGTTGGCCTCCGTGCTTGGCACAGGGTACGGGGCTCCCTGAGTTCCGTGCTGGCCGTCTGCCGAAACGAGCATGATCTGACCGATGGTCAGCTCCGCGGGAGGGCGATGCTGCTCCTGCTCGCGGTCGGCCTGCCGTTTGTCCCTCAAGTATGAGGCGAGGTGTCCCGATCGGATGAGCTCTTCGATGTAATCCCTGAGTTGCTTGCAATCCTCCGTGGCATGGCCCAGTGTCCGGTAGAAAGCGCAGTAAGGGCCCCGGGTTCGCTTCGCGGCCTGACGCGGGATTGGAGGGAACTTGAAGAACCCCTCGTTCTGGGCCTCCTCTAGCAATACTGCGAGGGAGACGTTGAGTGGGGTATACTCCTGGTACTTCGGGTGATAGGGCTGCTAACACTCCGGCCTCTCCTCCCGAGCCCTCTTCTTCTGGTCGGATCGTTCTGCTCGGGGGAGGTTTGCATTCACCTCGGATTCCAGCTGAACCTCGCGCTCGATCCACGCCTTGACCTCGGCCATGGTCTTATGTTGTGCCAATGCAAAAGAGCGCAACCACTCCTTGTGCCTCAGACCAGATCTGAGCGCCGTGATGACGGCCTCGTCCCGGTGCTCGGGGACCTCGAGAAGGGCGTTGTAGAAGCGGGTGATATAGGCCTTGAACGTCTCTTTGTCCCCACTCTTAACCGTGAAGAGGTAGTTGACCGTGCACTTCTGTCGACGGTTCCTAATGAAGTGGCCGAGGAACTGAGTAGCCAGCTCATCGAAGGTCGAGATTAAATAGGGCTCGAGCCTCCGGAACTAGTCCCGACCCGCACGGATGAGGGTGGCCGGGAAGGCCCTGCACTGGGCGGCGTCGGAGTGATCCTGGATGCTCATCCCCATGGTGAAATCATCCAAGTGGTCCTTCGGGTCGGTTTTCCCGTCGAACAGAGAGACCTTTAGGGGCTTGTTGCGCGAGGAGACGTGGACGGCGAGCAATTCCTCCGTGAACGGCTTTGTGAGCGAATCGGAGGCGTACTTAGCCCCGTCGCTTGAGAGGTGAGCCTCCCGGCGCATGCCCTCGATCTTCTTCTCGAGGGCGTCGAGTCGACCGTGGTATCTCGAGGAATTGGTGCCTTGGGATCCCTGGCCTCTGCTGCGGGTGACCTGCGTCTGGGAGCGGCCCCGGTTCCCCTCGATGAGGTGCCTCAGATCCCTGGGCGAGGTGGCTCTCGAGCCGCCGAAGTGAACCCCTTCTGTGCGACCCCGCCGAGGGAAGTGGTGTCGACCATGCCTATGGACAGGCGAGGTGACTGACATCTCCTCAGGGGGATAAGGGTCGTGAGGAGGCTCGAAGCGAGGCGTTCTGGCGGCGGACCTTGGTGTGGAGCCATGGGGCGCCCAGCGGGCCTCAGGGAGTACCGGCCCGAGAGATCTGTGGCCAGAAGTCGTAGAACGCTGGTGGTCAGTCATCCCGACGGGGGCAGAGCCTTCTGGAGGCGGTGGAGCGGCGGTCTGGGGCCCAGGCCCGGCCGATTGGATGCGGACGAGCGCCTCCATGAGGGACTGTAGCCTATCTATCTGGCTGGCGAGGGCGTTGATGATGGTCGCTGGAGGAGGCTCATCTACGCCTTCGGTGGGGGGAAGGCGGCGGCTGGTGCCGGGATCTTCAGGATGGTTGCTAGCCATGCGGATGGAGATCGGAAGGCCAACTTTGTTTTTGTGGAGTTTGTGTTCTCACAGACGGCGCCAACTGATGGAGGTCCTTTTCGGGTCTCCGTCAGATGTTGTCTTCCGTTGATCTCCCGGTGGATTTCGGCGATGATCTCCTGTTGCGTGCGGGTCTCAATGGGTTTTGAGGAGATTGGTGATTTGGGGAGTTTAGCACCGAGTACCTGCAAAGAAGTCCCGGGATGGTTTGGTACTACCGAGGACCCTCCGACGATCAAGTTAGTACTAGATCCGAGCAGAGTAACGGCTATGTGGAATCCAGAATGGCTTACCTGGCCCCTTTGTGATGGAGGTTTATATAGAGGCGGCAGCACACAGTAGTAGGCGTGAGAATCTCGTCGGCCGTTACGCTCCCGACGTCACGCCCGTGTGAAGAGCGGATCGCCGATTAATGGGGATCGTGGGGGCATAGGACGTGGGACGTTGCTGGCGGAGAATCTATGCGTAGCGAGATTTGCGGAGCGGCGGTTATGCCTGCGAGTGGTGGAGTTGGTCTGTCGGAGGGACTGAGGAAGATGGCATCGGCTGGGGAGTCTTGGTCTTGTAGCAGCTCGGGGTGAGCTGAGGGGCCGAGGAGGCAAATTTGCAGGGGGCCCCGAGGAGGGCCAGCTTGTGCTTGCAGGTCGGGTACAAGGGTGTCCAGGTCGGCCTCTGTGGGCCCTTCCTTCCGGGTCTTGGGACATGTCATTGTTAGTTGTATGTATGCCCTAGAGGTCAGTATTGTACAGATGATGTATATTATATTGGATGCTTGGACATATTTAGAGAGGACTTTCTTGCTCGATATGATAGTATACTATCTGGTTGCTCTTTATTTTAACATGTATACTTGTCTCTTGATACTGTCTTATAGTTACATGTTGGTAAAGCCCTTAGGATGTGTACTTGACTACCTGGACTATGATGCAGATCATACTAGTAGGGACAGAGTAGTCCATAAGTACATCCTTTAATGTTCCTAGTCGTAGGTGTATCGAGACAGGGCATCGATATACCAGAGTAGACTAGCGTATACGCTTCTCAACCCATGAGATGGGCGATGGATGATCCCATATCCATTGGTGTTTGACATCAGAGATGGTATACGGGTGCTCAGTGGAGACTGGGTACACTGGACGGACTCGCCAAGAACTCCCAGATGGTATTATAGCTCACGTCAGATGGCAGTTCTCTGGTGACACTTGTGTAGGTTAGTCTGTAGACCCGAGATCGTCATAGAGTCTTGTGTGATTCCCACTGTGCTTTGATTTCCACCTTACCACGTCCAAGAGGGCGTGCAAAACGGTGGTTTTTGGGTGCAGTCCCGAGTCACATGGAGGCGATGAGCGATAGGAGGGGTTTCGTCTCTCCCGGTATTGGGGGTTGATGTTGCGCTGTGCTCGATTGGCCATAACAGGGAAGTCCTTGGCCAGGGCTGATTTAAAGATTTGCTGGTAAGTGTTACCAGTAGTTTCTCGACCCGTTATGAGCCTCACATCGGCACGACTTATCGGTTATTGGGGTCTGACGTTTACCACCCCTAAACTTGATATGCGACATATCAGACGAGGAGACCGGACTGTACGGGAAGTGTTACCGTTAGGCTTTCACAGGAGTTAGAGCGGTCTTGCTTGCTGATCTTCTGATCGTTTAATACCCGGGTAGCCGTTACGTCCAGTTAGTACCGCTGACGGCTTGTGGGTGCTTGATGTGATCATCACCTACTGCCGATGTATTGACGAGTCTTTAGAGTCCTACATAGAGGTTTTACTGGCTCAGGAAAAACGAAATAGGAGCGCATATATGTTATGTGCGGGACCGAGAATAATGCGTGTATGTGATACCGTATTCTATTCTCGCGACTTTTTGTATCGGTCGGTTATATGAGATATAGTCGGGTTATCGAATCAAGTGTTGATTCGATAAGTCGATACATTGGATGTTAGTCGGTTATATGAGATATAACCGGATTATTAAGTCAAGTGTTGATTTAACAATTTAGTGTATAATTGTATATATATATGATATACTAATTTACATTAACTAACATTTGTTCACTTAAGGATTTTTCTCATATGTGCACTACTTTAATATATATGTGATATATATTAAAATGTGTTTTCTTTTTGTATCATGGTTGATGATACATCTTTCATGGGTGTATGAGACTTACACCATGCTATTTGTTATGTTGGGTTTAATATTTAAAGTAATTACAAAATTAGTAGAAGATTAGACAAATGCATGAAGCTTGTGGAAGCTTGTGGATGTATTGACTAAAGTCCACTAAGTTTGTTTTTACTTTGGATTTTTGTTAACCTAACAATCACACTTAGCCATGATTAAGTCTCTACATGAGTTAGTATATGATACTCACTCACCCATGGTTAGCACTCACTTGATAATTATCTTCATCTTTTCTTTTGTTCAAAAAAAAGCTTGCTAGGGTTTTCAAAAGTGAGTGAAACATTGTGAGAAAATAAATTCTAAATTGAACCCACTTCCTATTTCTCCATCCTCTACTAGACTGGCACTTTAGTTTAGAATGTTTGCTTCACTAATTCTCTAGTTAGTGAAGAAGAAGCTTGAGTTCGTATTCCCTCGACGTAGATCATCTTCGGCCTCAAAGACTTCAAGCAAGGACGTTCCTTCTAGCTCGTGAAGCCATGCAAGAGCCCGGGAGGACCATGATCGCAGCGAAGGGACTACAACAAGGAGCTTTAGAAGTGAAGGACCGATCTACAAAGGTTGTATTTCATATTCACTTAGTAGTAAATGTTATCTACTAGCATGTGAAACCCTAATTATCTAGCAAAGATCTTGTTTAGGGTTGTTAGGCACGGCTAAAATTTTAATCGGGCATAGTTAATGCTTTCTTAACTTTTGTCAGAGTGCCTAGTAACCCTACAATGGTATCAGAGCCTAGCTAGAGTATTAGGGAACGTGTATACGAAGTTAAAACTCCGAACGAACCCCGAAACCTCAAAATCAACCCTTCTCTGGTCATTTTTTAAAAACTGTGATTTTTCTGAATTAAAAATACCTAAAAAATTCAGCAGGTGATTTTAGGAATTACTGTGCAAAACGACAAAGTAACTCGTATGGATCGACGCGGAACCGCGGCATTACCCTGTTTATGCCGCGGATCCGCAGCCGTACAGTAAGATTTGGTTATGGTTTTTGTACAGTAATACCCTTATCTGTTAGTGCTATTTTATGGGTACTTTTAATTTGACTCAAGTGTTGAGTGATCTGGGGTTTATTTTGTATTCGTTGATTCGATCGGAAAATTTAATTTCGTTATGTTTTCCGGATAATTTAGAAAGTATTAAAATGTTCGAACGGATATCATTAACTCAATTTTTCCTGGCACGAAAAACTTTCAAATGTTGAATTTTTCTTGAGTTTAGATCTTTCGGAAAAACGTGCAAGTAACGCGATGGACCCTCTAGAAGAACACAAAACTTAACTCGATTATGTGACCGTCTGAACCGCCTCTAAATCTTAGAGTTTGGGGCAGTACGGCGTGCCACATGTGAGGCGTTGGCTTGACCCTTCTACGGCTGGACCGTTGCTACTGTGACGTATTCTGGAATTTTTGAACTTCGCTCAAGTGTTGAGCTATTAAGGAAATCTTGGGTATTTGATTATTCGATCGGAAAGTTTAATACTGTCTATTTATCTGGAATGTGATACAATATGTGGAATTCATATAGTTAGGCATGAAATGCGAAATATGTGATATTTCGGATTTACGATGTCTAAAGAGATTGTGGATTCCAAATGTTGTAGTTTTACACTTTCTTTTCTGTGACCGTAAGTGTAATATGTGATATCGCCGGTTTCGTTGCTATATGTCAACGACAATTGGGATGCGCATATTTACTTACGTTGATGACATGTGATGTTATGTGTTGCTGGATATGTTATATTGGATCGTCGCGTTTTGAATAGCCGGGGGTTTTATGTGAGATGAGGGTTTTTATTTTCATTCATGTAAAATTAAATGTATGTAATATTTTTTTATTGGGGCACTTCCGGGATGAGGTTGATGTCACCATTTGTATATTATTTACTTTTCCGCACTAGGATAGATCCAAGGAGGAGAGCACAAGTAACCGGGTTCTAGAGTCCAGTGGGAGACCAACTCGAGGAGTCGAGTCCGGGTCTCCTAACTTTAGAATTGGAAGGGTTGCTTGCCGCTCTCGTAGGGGTCTAGGGGTGTGGGTTTGGCTATTCATCGCGACCGTGGAATCCGTGTTTTATAGAGGCTCAAAATAAAACACGGACGTCCTAGTATATCCAATGTTTCATATATTTCTTCTGCTGCGATATCTGTGATGTGATCATTTGATATGTTGAGATGGATACTATATACAGTATATATGATATATTATATAGACGTTACTTATGTTTTACACTCGCACCAGCCCTGCCCCGCTCTGCCGTTGTTACCTAACCTAACGGTGCATGAGGGGACATCGAGGCGAATGCGGATGGCATAAGTGTACGTCGTATTTATCTGTGATGTTTAGGTGATTTAAATGATGGGACTTCATTAATATGATTAATGAAAGAAAAGAAACCTAAAAGATGTTGTAGAATCAAATTTTCAAAAAGGGTAGCTACAATTTTTGCTTTGCATAGCGATATATATGATATATTCTGCACCTTATTCGATGAGGAAAGAGCCGAGATCCCTTCATCGGGAGTGACCTCTTTAGAAAAACTGGCATATACTACAACTCTCGGTTTGTCTTTTGATTGCTTTTAGAGTTTTGCTTTGCATAGTGATATATATGATATATCCTGCACCTTATTCGATGAGGAATAGGCCGAGATCCCTTCACCGGGAGTGACCTCTTTAGCAAAACTAATGAAAGCCTCAAAATCACTCCATTCACTTAATTCTACAATGATATCAAGTTCATTACGCAATAGGTTTTCAGAAAAACCTGTCGTAGCCCTCCGTCATTTTAGATAAGTCCTACTTAGTATTCGTTCTACGTTTGTTGACCTCCGTCAAGGCGTAGTGTGCGGTCGCTAACTAGTATTTATCTGCTTATGCATATGATGTAGATTGGATTAGGGTAGTCGTACAACCTTGTTGACCTCCATCAAGGGTCGTGCGGGTGGGTTTGATTTAATCAAGAAATGACGGGTTGAACTTGACTTGCACCCTGTGGTTTGTTGACCTCCGTCAAGGTCATGGGATGCTTGGGGCAAAATATTATCGGGAATTTCAAGTGTTGAAATTTGCAATGAGATTGCATACCTTCTATGAGATAGTTGGATCCCGATACCCACTGCGAGTAATTGTTACTCCTGGGAGAGTTTTGTTAGTGTATATGTCCTAGAGGCCATTACTGTATCATACTAGCTTGTATATTACTTGATGGAAGCTTGGGATATTCACAGTTGTATATACAATCTTGCTCGAAATGGTAGTATGCTACTTGGTTTGTCTCTGCTTTAATATGTGCATGTGTTTCTTTTAGCATATCGCTGATATACATATTAGTAGAGCCCTTAGGATCTTTACTTGATTACCAGCGTTGTGATGGCGCTCACACTCGTGGGAGCTGGGTGATCTATAAGCACATCCTTATACAGGTCCCTAGTCGTTGGATTATCGAGACAGGGCATCGATACTCCGGAGTAGACTAGCGTATGCGCTTCTCATCCCAGTGTGGGAGACGGTCTGTCCCACATCCGTCAGTACGTCGTACTTGAGATAGTATGCGGGTGCTCGTTAGGTTACGAGTACACTGGACAGGACTCGTCGGGAACTATTGGTTGGTATTATACCTATCGTCAGTTATCAGTTCCCAGGTGACATGATTACAGCTTAGTCCGCTGACTTGACACTGTCACTTCGCCTCTAGTGTGTTCCCACTGCACTTTGATTACTACCCTACCACGGCTCAAAGGAGTCGTGCAAACATGTAGTTTTTGGGTGCAGTCCCGAAGCACTTGGAGGCAGTGACGGTTAGACAGGATTCGTCTCTCCCGGTATTGGGGGTTGACATCGCGCTGTGTCCAGGAGAGCCATTACACGAGTAGTCCCTGGCCAGGGCAAGCGAGATATACTGGTAGGTTTCCAGTGTTATCTCAGGGTGTTCTGGGCTACACTCCGACACGACTTGTACCGCTATTAGGGGACTGACATTCACCGCCCCCTAGGCCCGCCATGCGATGTATCAGACGAACAGACCGGACTGTACGGAGACTGTCACATACAGGCTCAGTAGGAGTTCAGATGGGGTTCACCCCGTCAGTCTTCTTATTGACATCTACCTGGGGATCGTTATGTACAGCTAGTGCCGCTTGCGGTCTGTGGTTAAACCCGCTGCCAGCGTAGTGTCGAGTCTTTAGAGTCCCACACAGAGAGCTATTCGCCTTTAGGCAAAATGAGTAGAGGTCGCATGGTTTTGCGACAGGGTTCGTTCACATCCGCGCACTTGTGCACGTTTGCTGTCCGGACAGCTTATACTAGCGGGCTTTGGTTTAAGCTGGATCCTAGTATAAGATTTGGGATTGGTTTTTTCTCTTTGTATTCGTGTTCCTTGGATCACGAATACGGGTGCGTATGCATAGTTGCTTGAGACAGAGGGAGAGGACTTTGATTAGGGTTAATGACTATTGTCATTTTATTAACCCTAATGCTTATGTGTGTATTATGGTTAATTGATATTAGTTTAAATAATTGTGCATGGTTATGGTTGTTGACCATTTGACCTTCTTGACTTGTTGACCTTGGTTGATACTTTGACCATCATCATTTCATTTGGAAGATGCAATTTGATCCTTGCAATTTGCATTAAAAATGAAATGATAATGGTCATGTCTTGATTAACCATGACAATTATCTAGCTAATTATCTAATTACAATAATTCATACATATATGTGAGAATGGTTTATTTTTCTCTCATTCTATCATTTGCTTTCTCTCTCTTGTTCTTCCTCTCCCTCAAGCTCTCCCCTCTCATGTGTTGAGAAACACTTGAGCTTGAGAAAAACCCCTTCTTGATAATCTCTACTCTCATCCAGGGTTTAAGGATTAGCACTTCTTGCACCCTAGTTACTTCTAGCTTGGAGTTGAAGCCAAAGGTTGACGCTTTCGGGTGGATCTTTCTTCGACATGAGAAGACGACCAAGGTGACCTCTTTCCACTACTCCAAGGAGCAAGGAGAGATGGACATAAAGCCCTGGGTATAACCTTTCTAACACTTAGCTAGTTTCTAGTTAGCTTTAGCTTGTTTTTATTTAGCAAAGATCCTTCTTTGTCTAGTCCATGTTGCCTAAGTTGATAAAAATTTGATTTTTATTCCGTTTTCCGCCTCCCCGTAAGTACCGGGGTGGGCAACGTGGACTTACAGTGGTATCAGAGCCTAACTAAACATAAACTAGCTAGGTAGTAAAGTGTATGGAAGTTCGAATCGGAAAAATCGAAAAACCGAGTTTTCAAAAACCCAACTTTCTGTTAAATTTTTTCCTGCTCAAAATAAAATTTATCATACTCCAAAAATCGTCTCAGGGTTTTGTGAAGAAAGCTACCAAACCCAGTCCAGTGACTCGACTAAGGCGCCGCGGTTCCGCGGCAATAGCAAGCTATTGCCGCGCAACCGCGGCCGAGTTGGCTCGTCTCTGGGTCGAGTTTGGTGCAGTGTTCTTCTGGCATGGTTTTGGGATTTTTAAGATGGTTTATATGTGCCCAGATTTTCCAGAATAGAAATTTGTTTTTGAGAAGGGGTTGTAGCCGTCATTGTATAATTCTTTTTACTGTTTTTGCTCCTAGGATAGACCCATGGAGGGGTGCACAAACTACCGGGTATCTCGAAATGCCGAGTGGCCTACTCACGGTGGTGAGGGAGGTTGCTTCGCTTCGGGTACTTGGCGGGTAGTTTGCCGCACCCGTAGGGGTCTTGGGTGGGGTATTGGCTATTCACCGCGACCGTGTAATCCGCTTTTTGTTGCAGGCTCGAACGGATTGCGGATTCCTAGTATATCCAATGTATTCATCTGTAATCTGTAATGTCTATCATTGCTATATATTTATATATGATAACTATTTAGGCGTTGCTTATGTTTTACAGCCGTGCTAGCCCAGCCCCCGCTCTGTCGTTAGTTAAGTAACCTAACGGGTGATGACGGGGCCCCGTGGCGAATGCGAATGGCATAAGCGTATGTCATATTTTGGTTGTTTTCTGCAATGGTAGGATTAAATGATGGGACGCATTAAAAGAACTAATGCAAGAAAATAAACCAAGTAAAAGTCGATTGGAACACTTTGAAAACCACTCGGTTCTTTTCAAAACTAAACTTTTAAACGCGGAGCTTGAACCACTCCTTTTAAAAGCTATCTCGTTCCATCGATTATATCAAGTTCACTACGTTCACGGTTTCGCCAAAACCATCCGTAGCCCTCCTTCATTTCAGTTAAAAATTCGGTAGTATTCAAGCTATGTATTTTGACCTCACGCCAAGGCATAGTGATTGGTAGCTGCCGGATATTTATCTGTTGCATAGATAGAATGCGTTGGTTTGAGACAGTCGTACTGCCATTTTGGCCTATGTCAAGGGTAGGTACGGGTGGGTTCAAATTAACCGGGATAATGATGGGAAGAACTTGACATGTGACTTGTGACATTTTGACCTCACGCCAAGGTCATAAGAGCATGGGGCAAAAATCCACATCGGGAGTTTCATAAGTACTGAAACTTGCTAGCGCTGCATACCATTTGGAGTGTGATAATTCTGGTAGGATTCCTTCGGTTTTATCACGCAATGATATTTGGATCCCGATCCTACTGTGAGTATATGCTACTCCTCGGGAAAACTCTCACTTAACGATCAATGCTATAAACCTAGTAGGTGTCTAGAAAGGTGTTAGAGGGGCTACGCCCACAGGGAAAAGAGGTTACTTAATTAAGGAACTTCGCGAAAGCGTTGGAAAATCTCCCTTGAAGTACTGACACTGGCCTGGCTGAACGGTTAAGCAAGTATTGTACGGTGAGATTGATCCTGACTAATCCTTTCTTTACGGTTTGAGAAGGGATTCGAGAGACAGTGGGAGCCATCCAGTTTAGACAAACTAAAAACCACTCTAAACTTGCAAGAGCATCATGCTAAAGTGTTTCTTTTCTCTCTCCTAATTGCAGCGACCATTCAATATGACCGGACTTAAGTTATTACTAGATAAAAACATATTGACAGGGCCAAACTACAAAGATTGGCTCAGGAATGTCAAGATGGCAATCACTTACGACAAGTTGGGGTATGTCCTTACCACCAAAGCTCCCCCTGTCCCTGGTCCCAAAACCAGTGTCGTAGATAGGGAAATCTACAAAACCTGGGAAATAGATTGCGCGAAGGCCAGATGCCTCGTACTAGCCTCGATGGACAACGAACATTAGAGGAGGCACGAGAATATGGACCTAGAGTCCATATTTCTTCATACAAAAGAACTGTATGGAGAGCAGTCTCGTATCGCAAGATACGAAGTGTCGAAGAAGTTGTTTTCGGCAAGGTTGGCCGTCGGATCATCGGTAGCGGAACACGTGCTTAAGATGATTGGCTACATAGAGGAGCTTGCGGACCTTGGGACCACGTTGGAGAATGAACTCTATACTGATTTGATTCTCCAGTCCCTTCCTTCTACTTACGCCCAGTTTATTCTTAACTTCAACATGCAAGGAAAGGAGGTTGAACTTTCCGAACTTCTGAACATGTTGAGGAGTGCTGAGGGCACCCTACAGAAGGGTAGGGAGACATCCACTTTGTTTGTAGGAGGATCTTCCTCTTCTAGATCCAGGGCGAAAGCCAAGGGTAAGAAGAAGAAAGCCCCCGCCAAACCAAGAGGCGGTGTCGGTAAAGTGGATACGAAGGGAAAAGGAAAAGCAACAAAGATAGCGGGAAAGCTGGTGGGGAAGGAAGAATGCTTCTATTGTCACAAAAGTGGTCACTGGAAACAGGATTGCAAGGCTTGGAAGGCCAGAACACAGGATTTGAAGCGAGTTGCAGCTTCAGCTTCAGGTGTGTATGTTATTGAAAACTGTCTATCAATAAACTCTACATCCTGGGTATTGGATACCGGATCAGGATCTCATATCTGTAATTCTTTGCAGGCGTTGAGAAAGCGTAGAGTTTTGAAGGTAGGTGACATGACCCTCAGAGTTGTAAACGGTGCTAGCATGGATGCTGAGGCCGTGAGGGACTATCACCTGGGATTATCGGATGGACACTTTTTGGTTTTGCGTAGTTGTTATTATGTACCAAATGCAACCTGTAATATCATTTCTGTATCTTTATTATCTAAAGAAGGTTATGAATTTGCATTTGTAAGTAATGTAGTGAACATTCACCTTAATCAAGTTTTGATTGGGTCAGGTACATTGAACAACGGTATATACGTATTAAACCAACCACAGATTTTCAATGTCCGAAGTCTTCGCGACCAAACCTGAAATTTGCACCAATACAAAACATAAGGTTACATATCATGAAACGATGCAAATCCCGAACGGAAAATATCAACGTTCACAAGCTAGGCACAACGTGCACAAGGTGAGCGGAACACACACGAAAATCACAAAAACTAACTATAACCGTCGTTATGGGCGCCCGGCAAAGCTAAAACCCGATAAAACCAAAAATCCGCATTCACACACCCTAAAAGTCGTAGGAGATGCCAATACAATCATCAAGATATGACAAATGATTCATCACATAAATTTATAAAAAAAAACTAGTAAGCATTTACATTCCAAAATCGGTGCAAATATCGCAGATTTGCGACAAAAAGACAACAATCTAGTATAATCACCCTAGCCACACCATTAGATAGCCACTACACAAAATTTCAACACATTTACCATGCTACAAAACCCATTATCCAAACACAACCCTTTTCTTGATTTTCACTAAACAAGCAAAACAACCAAATTAACACTAGAAAAAAAACCTAGATTAACACAATTTGAAACCCACTTAAGCAAAGTGACCACTTAGATTAAGTTAACAAAACAACTAGATAACAAAATAGATTTAATTAACCACTTAATGGTTTCTAAAACCCTAGTTTAACTCAAACCATTCTCTTGAAAAATCTAGATTAGAAATTAACAAAAGATTTAACACTAAACAATTCAATTTAAGGAAATCTAACCATAAGAACTTAAATGGGTAGAAATTATACGTCAATTCTATGGATCTAGCATGGTGATTTACCTCTAAAGATGCCTCCTTTCCACAAGTTTTCAACTAATTTGGGTTTGAGAAGAGATAGAATAGGGTTTTGTGTTGAATTAGTGAAGGATTTGTTGATTTTTTTGATGGATTTTAATGGATTTTGATGAATTTTGGAAGGAAAAAGAGAAGGGAAATTGGGGCTGTTTCTGCAGGATTTTCAGCAGCAAGAAAATGGGGAGAGGTGTGGGGAAGTTGGGAAAAAAAGTCCAAGTCAACCCTCTCATATTACCATAATACCCTTACCTTAAAAATATGTATCTATAACCCTTTTTAACCCATTCCTCACATGATTTAAGGTCAAAAAGAGGGAAAGAAAATTCTTGGGCTGCTACAATAGTGTGAGGCCGGCCATGGGGAGTGAGGATGAGTGTGAGAGACTTTACAAAAAAATTCTATGCAAAAAGACCCCCCACAATACCATATTTGCAAGTTTTAGTTCAAAATAATTATATTTTTGTTTTCCATAATAAAAACCAAGTAAAACTTGAAATAAAATACTAAAATATTATATTACAACTAGTTTTTAATTAACATGATTTTAAAGATTAAAATTAGCCCATTTAAATTTGTATTTATCGCTAATTTAATGTATTATTTTTTACCGGCTTAAAATAATATTAAAAATTAAAAAATTAGGGAAAAATTTTAAATGACCAGAAATTTATAAGTAACTCATTAGCTACTAAAAACTAGCAATTATCTAACCAAATTAGGTATAATTAGGCCTAAACTGCAAAATAACAAAAAAGACGATTTACGGAAAAATACCAAATTTTCACCGATTTTCGCGAAAACACCAAAACGACTTTTCAAGGCGTTACAATCTTCCCCCCTTAAAGAAATTCGGTCCCCGAATTTAAAAATATAGCTACGCGTACCTTCAAATAGATGGGGATATTTCTTCCTCATCTCGTCCTCGGTCTCCTAGGTGACCTCCTCGCTGCTCGGGCCACGCCAAAGGACCTTGACGGTCGGTATAACTTTTGATCTCAATTTCTTCACCTGCCGATCCAGAATGACCACCGGCTGCTCTGCAAAAGAAAGGTCGTTCTCTAGCTGGACTGTCGGGTGTTGAATCGCATGCGAAGGGTCGTGAAGGTACTTGCGGCGTATCGAAACATGGAAGACGGGGTGAACATCGGGAAAGTTGGGTGGAAGAGCCAAACGATATGCAACTGCGCCGACATGCTCGAGAATCTCGAAAGGACCCATAAATCTGGGACTAAGCTTTCCTTTTCGCCCAAATCGCATCATACCCTTCATTGAAGAGACCCTCAGAAAAACATGATCGCCAACTGCGAACTCTAGCATGTGACGGCGCCTGTCTGCATACGATTTCTGCCTGCTCTGAGCCGCTCTCATCCGGTCTCGAATCAACTGTATCTTCGCGGTCATCTCCTCCACAAGCTGCGGCCCCAAAATACTGCTCTCGCTGAGCTCTGTCCAACAGACGGGCGATTTGCATCTCCTCCCATACAATGCCTCGAAAGGTGCCATCTGAATAGTATCCTGGAAGCTGTTGTTGTAGGAGAACTCCACTAACGGTAAATGACGATCCCAGCTACCACCAAAGTCCAAAACGCACGCTCGGAGCATGTCCTCGAGAGTCTGAATAGTCCGCTCTGACTGGCCGTCGGTCTGCGGATGAAATGCTGTGCTGAAACTCAAACGGGTGCCCAATGCCTCCTGAAGCCTCTGCCATAGTCGGCTGGTAAACTGGGTGCCTCTGTCGGACATGATACACGTCGGGACTCCATGCAGTCGTACAATCTCGTCGATGTAAATCTGGGCATACTGAGCAAAACCGAAAGTGGTCTTCACTGGCAGGAAGTGAGCCGCTTTCGTCAATCGATCCACGATCACCCAAATAGAGTCGTACCCTCGACTGGTCCTGGGTAGACCCACCACAAAGTCCATCGAAATCTGCTCCCATTTCCACTCCGGAATGGGCAAAGGCTGCAACTCTCCTGCTGGCCTCTGGTGCTCGGCCTTGACTTGCTGACAAGTCAGGCATCTCAATACGAAGTCTGTGATGTCCCTCTTCATCCCGTCCCACCAGTAAACATCTCGCAAATCGTGGTACATCTTGGTGGAACCCGGATGAATGCTGTATGTCGATCTATGCGCCTCCTCAAGAATCTCACGCCGCAGTCCCTCGGAATATGGTACGCACAGTCGAGTCCCAAATCGCAGTACTCCCTGATCATCAATCACGAACTCGGAATCTCTGCCCTGTCTAATCTGCTCCATGATCTCTTAAAGACGGTCATCGCTAGGCTGTGCCTCTCGAATACGGTCAAGTAACTGCGGACGTGCACGAACATGCGCAAGTTGTCCCCCTGTCGGAGTGAACTCGAACTCAACCCGGTTGTCGCATAAAATCTGCCAATCTGCCAACGACTGCCTCTGTACTGCGCGCAAACAAGATAGACTACCCCCGGGCCTCCTGCTTAAAGCATCCGCCACTACATTAGCCTTGTCCGGGTGATACAAAATCTCACAATCGTAGTCCTTTACTAGTTCCATCCAACGGCGCTGTCTGAGATTCAGGTCTTGCTGCTGAAATATATACTTTAAGCTCTTGTGATCGGTGAATATCTGGCATGACTCGCCGTATAGGTAATGTCGCCAGATCTTAAGTGCAAAGACCACTACAGCCATCTCCAAATCGTGAGTGGGGTAGTTCTGTTCATGTTTCTTCAACTGCCATGAAGCATACGCGATCACCCTGTCATGCTGCATCAATACGCACCCTAGCCCCACTCGTGAAGCATCACAATAAACCACGAATCCGCCTGATCCTGAAGGCAAAGATAACACCGGCTCTGTAGTCAAACAAGTCCGTAGCTGCTGGAAACTGTGCTCGCACTCCTCCGTCCAATCGAAAAGAACTCCCTTCCGGGTCAATCCGGTCAAAGGTGCAGCAATACGGGAGAAATCCTGAACGAATTGCCTGTAGTAGCCAGCCAGGCCTAGGAAACTATGGATCTCCGTAACTGATGTCGGTCTGGGCCACTGCTGAATGGCCTCGATCTTCTTCGGGTCCACACATATGCCATCTCTCGTAATCACGTGACCCAAGAATCCGACGCTGTCCAACCAGAATGCACACTTGGAAAATTTTGCGTAAAGATGGTGCTCCCTCAAAGTCTGCAACGTAATCCGCAAGTGCTGCCCGTGCTCCTCTCGGCTCCGGGAATACACCAAAATATCGTCAATGAACAAGTCGAGATACGGCCTGAATATACGGTTCATCAAATCCATGAATGCTACTGGGGCGTTGGTAAGTCCGAACGACATCACCAAAAACTCATAGTGGTCGTAACGCGTACGGAAAGCTGTCTTCGGTCTATCCTCCTGTCGAACTCGCAGCTGATGGTACCCTGATCGCAAGTCGATCCTCGAAAAATATCCCGCACCCTGAAGCTGGTCGAAACAAATCATCAATGCGTGGCAAAGGATATCTGTTCCGCATGGTAACTTTGTTCAGCTGGCGGTAGTCGATAGACAAACGCAAACTGCCATCTTTCTTCTTGACGAACAGGACAGGAGCACTCCATGGGGAAACGCGGGGTCGAATAAGCCCCTGATCCAACAAATCCTGCAACTGATATTTCAGCTCTCTAAGCTCCGCCGGGGCCATCCGATAAGGCGGTATGGAAATAGGCCCCGAGCCGGGAATCAAATCGATGCAGAACTCGACATCGCGCTCAGGCAGTAACCCAGGCAGCTCATCAGGGAAAACATCAGGGAACTCACAAACAATCGGGACCCGGTCCAACGGAACCTCTGCAGCTCGAGTATCACAAATAAACGCTAAGAATCCCTGACATCCCTTCCGCAAGAGATGACCAGCGTGAAGGGACGAAATCAAGCTGGGAAGGGTGACGCTGCGGTCCCCCCGAATAACAAGGACTGGCTATCTCGGAAAGCTAAATCTGACTGCCTTCTCACGGCAGTCCACAGAAGTATAACAAGTGGCCAGCCAGTCCATGCCCAGAAGCACATCAAAGTCCAACATATCGAGGAGAATCAAATCAACCGATGAATCCCTCTCCCCGTTACGAACGGAACACAAATGAAACACAAAACGAGCGACAAACGACTCGCCTACCGGGGTAATAACAACAAGTGGCTGATCTAACGACGACGACTCACGGCCCAACATCGGTGCAAAGTGTGTAGATACGTACGAATGTGTGGAACCTGGGTCGAATAATACTCGCCGTCGAAAGAACATACTGGCAAGGTACCTGTCACAATGGCGTTGGATGCCTGCGCATCCTGCGGTGTCAAGGCGAAAACTCGGGCCTGTCCCCCACCAATAGCTGGCTATCCTCGGCCTCGGCCTCCTCGTCCTCTCTGGATCGGACCGCCACGTCTACGGCCTCTGGGTGCATCAAACTGACGTGGAGCATCGCCTGTGGTATGAAGTAGGGCTCTCTGAGGAGGAGGTGGTGATGGCGGTAAAGTTACATGTGGAACTATCGTCGCTCCCTGTCGTCTCACCGGACAGTCTCTGATACGGTGGTGTGGACTCCCGCACCCAAAACATCCTGGCGACGGCTACTGTCCCTGTGGATATGAACCATATAACTGACCCCGTCTAAATCCTCTGCCAGGCCCATCTCTCGGAAAGAATCTGGCGCGCTGCCTCTACGACGGCACATCGGCGCGAATCCTCTTCGGCCTAGAAACGGCCGAAGTCTGTAATATGCGTGCCTCCATCCATAATGCCGTATCCATAGCTGCTGAATAGGTGTCGAAGTGCTGGGCGCCAATAGCAAGAAATAGCTGGGTGTCAAGTCCCTGCATGAACCTCTTCACTATCTTTTCTTCAGTATGCACCAGATACGGAGCATATCTGGACAACTGCGTAAACTGGACATCGTACTCAGACACCGTCATCCCTGGAGTCTTGATCAAGGCCTCAAAACTACGAGCTCTGGAGTCACGAACGCTCTCTGGGAGGAAACGAGCTAAAAAGACTGCTGTAAACTCGGCCCAAGTCATAGGCGGTAGACCTGCAGCTCGACCTCTCAAGACTGACTCCCACCATGTCTGCACGAGGCCCTCAAGACGGAAACTCGCAAGCTCCACCCATCGATCGTCCGAACATCTGAGCGAACGGCAGATCCTAGCTAAACTGTCAAGAAATGTCTGCGGATCCTCTGCTGCATCGGTGCCCGTGAAGACTGAAGGTCTCAGCCTTATGAAATCCTGTAGCGATACTGGGATAGCCATGGTGGTGGTAGTAGCAACTGTCTGGGCAGCAGGCACCATGGTAGTCTGTGATGTGTAGGTACATCCTCTGATCTCGGTGCACGACTGGCCGCTACTAGGGATCCTACCATCTGTCGTAACTCCTGCATACCTCCCATCATCTGTCGTAGCTCCTCCATACCAGACTCTAGCCTGTCCATGCGGCCTGGGGAAGGCGGATCAGTCTGTCCCTGAGGCGTAGGTATACCACCCTGCTCGGTCCTCGTCTCGGACGAGCCTGCTCGGATCTCATCTCGGGCGGCAGCTCTCTGCGCTCTCGTAGCCTTCGGCGGCATAGTGGCTGTTACAAGAACCGGATGATAAGAACAGTGCAATAGAATCATAGGATACACGGAATTGAAGAAGGAATTTCAAGCAAGTATATCCTAAAGTCACCTAGGCGGAGTACCGTATCGCAAATATGCCGCGGACATACGCACGCTACGTTACCCTGCTTAAGTCACTTACTCCATCTACCAAGGATCATCCTACACTCAAAAAGGTAAAACCTATCGCTCTGATACCAACTTTGTCATGACCTGAAAGGTACGGAACGTGACTGGCACTTAAATTATGAAATGTCTCAAGGCGTCCATAAAATAAGTAAGCCAAAGCCCAGAAATCAAAACCAAATAAGCAGAAGAGTGAAGGAAAACCAATCAATTGAAAGCGAGTTTATCAAATAAGTCATATCAAGCCTTTTTAAAAACAATATCAATTTTACCGAAAATTTCGGCAGAGTCTCCTTTGTAAATACTGGCCCCCAAAATGGGTACAACAAGAATATATATAAATACAATAAAAAGGGCATCCCCAAGCGGGAGCTAGCTCTTCGCCACAAGGCGGTCACAAATCCCATGCAATATAAATCAGCAATATACAAAATAAGCATAAAAATGCATAAGTAAGAAGCAACATGTCGGCTCAAGTGAGCGCGACCCAAAGAACAATATACAAGCCCAAAAATCTCACTGTCTCGCCTCTAAGTCAATATACAACAATACTGGTAGATACAGTAGATGGAGTACTATAGATACAAATAATATACAAGGTGGTACAAAATAATAATACAACCCACCTACGAGCAAAAGCCTCAAGTCCAGACAAAAGAGGCAAAAGAAGCGGTGCGCCCGCCGCTACTGTGCTGGCAGAGCGGACCTGCAAAAGACTGTGGCACAACGAGGGTGAGTTGCCAACTCGTGAGTAATAAATAACATCTATAGAGACTATCGCAAGCATGCACACAAGCATCCTAGCATCTATAATACAGGTATGGCAGGATATACTAGCAGGTATGTATGCAACATGAATGTACTAGCAGGTATGTATGCAATATGAATCAACTCGTGATCTGAATGTGTAAGTATAAAAAATCATATTTTTCCTTTAGGAATCTCTTTTGAAATATCAGCACAATACCAATAGAATCAACAAGAATCTGTGTCCAGCATCGACACCTCAAAACTGTCTCAATCTCATGTATCCATATCATAATATCTCTGTCCCCAGCCGTCCGGCTGACCTATCTCAAATATCAATATCTCATCATCTCACGGCCACGGTCGGTATCCTCTGGATATCCGCCGTGCCAAAACAGTCACCGGTAGGTAGTCTATCCCCTGCCAGGCTCAACGTCAACAACACGACCTTCTCGCCCCGGGGTACCTTACCGGGCCCACCATATACCCGAGACGGTTCATCCAACTCCTCGAAACGGCTCTCGAAAACCACAGCAAACTCAAGGTGGACGACACTTACATCACTAGAAAACCGCAATTTACATATTTTAAAAAGGTAATAAGTTTAGAAATTTGCGGCTTTCCCCCGAAATCCAGAAATATCATAAAATCTCAAGAAATCCTCATAAGTGCATATGTCAATGATAATGAATGCATATGGTATCAATAATCAAGTTGCGATGTATGATTAATAGACCAGGCATGAACAAATGATATGATGAGGTACATGCACATGAATAACAATCCTACGATTTCATTTTAAGGATTTAAAGGCAATAGCACAGGTTTAAGCATCAATTATAGTAAAAGGTTTCAAATTATAGGTTATCTAGTGTGGTGGCATGGCAATTACCAGGGCGTGTGTGTACGCATGAATAGTGCTCGTGCTGTATATAAAAACCCTGGCAATGGTGCAGGTGTCCTATAGAATGGGTTCGCATATGTATATCAAATAAAGCATGGATGTAGTTACTAATATTACTAGAAATCTTTAACTACTTAAACTATCGGGCGACTTGCGCCATCCAAACGATAGTCCCCCATAGATGTTATATCTACTCACCGGAATCCCCGGCTAGCTACGTCCAATCACCGCTTTCCCTTTTCGTGCCGCGTCCGAAGTCTCCGCGACCGAACCTAGAATTTGCACCAATACAAAACATAAGGTTACATATCATGAAACGACGCAAATCCCGAACGAAAAATAACAACGTTCACAAGCTAGGCACAACGTGCACAATGTGCGCGGAACACACACGAAAATCACAAAAACTAACTATAACCGTCGTTATGGGCGCCCGGCAAAGCTAAAACCCGATAGAACCAAAAATCCGCATTCACACACCCTAAAAGTCATAGGAGATGCCAATACAATCATCAAGATATCACAAATGATTTATCACATAATTTTATAAAAAAACTAGTAAGCATTTACATTCCAAAATCGGTGCAAACATCGCCGATTTGCGACAAAAAGACAACAATCTAGCATAATCATCCAAGTCACACAATTAGATAGCCACTACATAAAATTTTAACACATTTACCATGCTACAAAACCCATTATCCAAACACAACCTTTTTCTTGATTTTCACTAAACAAGCAAAACAACCAAATTAACACTAGAAAAAAAAACTAGATTAACACAATTTGAAACCCATTTAAGCAAAGTGACCACTTAAATTAGGTTAACAAAACAACTAGATAACAAAATAGATTTAATTAACCACTTAATGGTTTCTAAAACCCTAGTTTAACTCAAACCATTCTCTTGAAAAATCTAGATTAGAAATTAACAAAAGATTTAACACTAAACAATTCAATTTAAGGAAATCTAACCATAAGAACTTAAATGGGTAGAAATTATACCTCAATTCTATGGATCTAGCATGGTGATTTAACTCTAAAGATGCCTCCTTTCCACAAGTTTTCAACTAATTGGGGTTTGAGAAGAGATAGAATAGGGTTTTGTGTTGAATTAGTGAAGGATTTGTTGATTTTTTTGATGGATTTTAATGGATTTTGATGAATTTTGGAAGGAAAAAGAGAAGGGAAATTGGGGCTGTTTCTGCAGGATTTTCAGCAGCAAAAAAGTGGGGAGAGGTGTAGGGAAGTTGGGGAAAAAAGTCTAAGTCAACCCTCTCATATTACCATAATACTCTTACCTTAAAAATATATATCTATAACCCTTTTTAACCCATTCCTCACATGATTTAAGGTCAAAAAGAGAGAAAGAAAATTCTTGGGCTGCTACAACAGTGTGGGGCCGGCCATGGGGAGTGAGGGTGAGTGTGAGAGACTTTACAAAAAATTCTATACAAAAAGACCCCCCACAATACCATATTTGCAAGTTTTAATTCAAAATAATTATATTTTTGTTTTCCATAATAAAAACCAATTAAAACTTGAAATAAAATACTAAAAAATTATATTACAACTAGTTTTTAATTAATATGATTTTAAAGATTAAAATTAGCCTATTTAAATTTGTATTTATCGCTAATTTAATGTATTTTTTTTTACCGGCTTAAAATAATATTAAAAATTGAAAAATTAGGGAAAATTTTTAAATGACCAAAAATTTATAAGTAACTCATTAGCTACTAAAAACTAGCAATTATCTATCCAAATTAAGTATAATTAGGCCTAAACTGCAAAATAACAAAAAAGACGATTTATGGAAAAATACCAAATTTTGACCGATTTTCGGGGAAACACCAAAACGACTTTTCAAGGCGTTACAAATTTACATTAACTAACATTTGTTCACTTAAGAATTTTTCTCACATGTGCACAACTTTAATATATATGTGATATATATTAAAATGTGTTTTGTTTTTGTTAGTTATATGTATGCCCTAGAGGCCATTACTGTACATTGGATGTATATTGTAGTGGATGCTTGGACATACATAGGGAGGACTTTCTTGCTCGACATGATAGTATGCTATCTGGTTGCTCTTTATCTTAACATGTATACTTTCTGTCTCTCTGATTACATGTTGATAAAGCCCTTAGGATATGTACTCGACTTCCAGGACTATGATGTAGATCATACTAGTAGGGCCTGGGTAGTCCATGAGTGCATCCTTGAAATGTTCCTAGTCGAGGGAATATCGAGACGGGGCATCGATATTCCAGAGTAGACTAGCGCATATCTTCTCGACCCATGCGATGGGCGATGGATGATCCCATATCCATTGGTGTTTGACATCGAAGATGGTATGCGGGTGCTCAGTGGAGACTGGGTACACTGAACGGACTCGCCGAGAACTCCCAGATGGTATTATACCTCACGTCAGATGGCAGTTCTCTGGTGACACTGGTACAGCTTAGTCTGTTGACCCGAGATCGTCATAGAGTCTTGTGTGTCTCCCACTGTGCTTTGATTTCCACCCTACCACGGCTCTACTGAGTTGTGCGAACAGGTGGTTTTTGGGTACAGTCCCGATTCACATGGAGGCAATGAGCGATAGGAGGGGATTCGTCTCTCCCGGTATTGGGGGTTGATGTTGTGCTATGCTCGACTGGCCATAACAGGAAATCCCTGGCCAGGGTTGCAGTGATAAACTGGTAAGAGTTATCAGTAGTTTCATGAATGTTATGGACCCTACGTCGGCATGACTTATCGAGCTATTGGGGTCTGACGTTTACCACCCCTAGGCGAGATATATGTGACATATCAGACGAACAGACCGGACTATACGGTAGTGTTACTGGTCGGATTCACAGGAGTGTGAGCGGGCTTGCTCGTCGATCTTCTGATCGCTCAATACCCGGGTGGCCGTTACGTTTGGCAGACCGCTTGCGGCTTGTGGGTGTTTGATATGATCATCATCTGCTGCCGGCGTATTGACGAGTCTTTAGAGTCCTACACAGAGGTTTCCTGGCTCAAGCGAAACGAAATAGGAGCGCATATGAGATATGTGCGGGACCGAGAATAATGCGCATATGTGATACCGTATTCTATTCTCGCGATGAATGTATCGATTGGTTGTATGCGATATAACCTAGTTATCGAATCGAAGATCGATTCGATAAGCCGATGCATAGGATACTAGTCGGTTATATGCGATATGACCGGATCGTTAAATCAAGTGTTGATTTAATGATTTAATGTATAATTATATATATTTGATATATTACCTTGCATTAACTAGTATCGGTTCACTTTAAATGGATTTTCTCACTCGGTTGTGCAAGTTGTATATGTGATATATTTCTTTGTGCACATGATTGTATCATGTTTGATGATACATTCTTGTTTGGTTTTGTGTAAAGTATTAAACCATGGTTAGTTAGTGATTAGGGTTTCATCTTATTCATTTATCTTTTTATTTTATTTATTTCAAAATAAAAAGAAAATGAGAAATGAATGGTGGCTCTTTTTGTTTTTAGTTGAAGATTCATGTAGCATTGTTTTAGTCACCATTCTTGTCTCATGCCTAACCCTAACCACTCATCTAACCTAAGTTAAGTCTCTACACTAAACCATGGTCAAAGATATGATAAGGATTGTATTTTCTTTTCTATTTTAATTTAAGTTATCATATCTTCTTCTTCTTCTTCATCTTCTTCAACATTGAAGAAAGCTTGCTACTTCAATGGCAAGTCATGAAGTCTAGTGAGAAATCCAAAACTCAAGTCTACCCACTTCCTATTTCTTCATCCTCTACCTCTTGCCAAGTAGTAGAGTGTGTTTCCTTCATAAATTTTCAAGGTTTGGTGAAGGTGGAGCTTGATTTAGCGATGCCTCGACGTAGATCATCTTCGGCATGGACATCGACGACCTAGCTCGCTTATTCTTCGACGAAGCCGACGTTGGAGTCCGGATTCTTTTTGGACAGCGGAGGGGACTTCGTTGCGGAGCCGTGGAGGTGGTGGACCGGATCTACAAAGGTTGTATGTCCGTTCCCTTAGTTAAAATGTTAACTAGTTTGCTTGTTTCGCCTAAATATCTAGTAAACGATCCGTAGTCGGGTTTGTAGGCACCCGTAAAATTTTATTTGTGCATGTTTGATCACTTGTGAGACTTAACTAGAGTGCCTAGGAACCCTACAGTGGTATCAGAGCTTAGCTAGAGCCTTAGGCGAAGCGTAGACGGAGTTTGAAGTCCGATCGAACCGAAATCCGATTTCCAAATTGCTCTCTGTACTTTTTTGTAAAATGTGGATTTTTGCAAATTAAAAATATGCAGAAAAACAAGCAGGTAAATCTAAGAATTACGATGCAAAAATTACCTAATGATCTTTCTAAAGTGCGGCGGAACCGCGGCATTAGCGTGCTAATGCGGCCCTTCCGCCGCACTTTTGTCTTATCTGCCATTGAATTTTGCGCAGTAACTCCTATTTTTCAGTGCCGGTTTTCCTGGGAATTTTTAATATGAAATAAAGAGTTGAGTATTTTGGGTTGTATTGGGAGTTCATACATTCGATCGGATTGTCAAACTTTGTCTATGTGTCGTTCCGGATAATTTTTTGAATATGTTAAAAAGTTCGACCGGATATAAATACCCAATTTTTCCCCTGTCGGGAAATTTCCAAGTGTTGGATATTTCTGTAGTTTAATCACGTTCTAAGTAGTGCAAGTAACACGATGGTCCCTCTAGAAGACAACAAACCTTAACTCGATTATGTGACCGTCTTGAACTACCCTTTGAACCTTCGGGTTTGGGGCAGTACGGCGTGCCACATGTGAGGCGTTGGCTTGACCCTTCTACGGCTGGACCATTGGTACTGAGGCACGAACTGAATGTTTTTAGACTTGTTTCATGTGTTGATCTGTATCGGGAAAACTTGGGTGTTCGATTGTTCGATCGAAAAGTTTAGCATTTTCTATTTATCCGGAATGTGATACAATAATTGGAATTCACAAATAGTTATGAGATAACGGAATGAATATTATAAACATAGCAGTTTAGTCTCACTTGATCGGTTGCCACAGAATTTTGATGTGATCAAAAGTCCGTCGCAATCACGTAGCGTACGCGGATACTCGCTGGGTAAACTTAATAGACAGCCTCACTCCATAGCCCCGACCGAGTGACTGTAGGAGAACCCCGTCGCCGAAAGCATCCGTTCGGGTGCTCGCGGTAGCGGTGTTCCGCCTTGGTGCACTTTGTCGACGGCGTCAGGGGTGCGGCCGTCTACTGAAGTTTGCGACGAGCATTCGATCAGAATGTCGGGAATCCTGTTGAATTGCCCGACTTGATATGGAAAAGAGTTTTCGATAATGAGACTAAAATGCGGGGTTTATAATTGTTAGGTATGCGGTGTCTAAGTAATTCATTTGGTCAGGCATGCGATGTCTGAGGAGGTTGTGGATTCCAACTGTTGTAGTTTTACACTTTCTTTTCTGTGACCGTAAGTGTAATATGTGACATCGCCGGTTTCGTTGCTATATGTCAACGACAATTGGGATGGACATAGTTACTTACGTTGATGACATGTGTTGTTCTGTGTTGCTGGATATGTTATATTGGATCGTCGTGGTTGAATAGTCGGGGTTTTTTATGTGAGATGAGTGTTTTTCATTTTCATTCATGTAAAAACTTGTATGTAATATTCTTTTATTGGGGCACTTCCAGGTTGCGGAAGTAGTCACCGTTTGTATATTATTTACTTTTCTGCACTAGGATAGACCCAAGGAGGGGAGCACAAGTAACCGGGTTCTGGGGTCCAGTGGGAGACCAACTCGAGGAGTCGAGTCCGGGTCTCCTAACCCTAGAATTGGTAGGGTTGCTTGCCGCTCTCGTAGGGGTCTAGGGGTGTGGGCTTGGCTATTCATCACGACCGTGGAATCCGTGTTTTATACTGGCTCGTATTGAAAACACGGACGTTCTAGTATATCCAATATTTCATATGTTTCTTCTGCTGTGTTTTATCTGTGATCATGTGATGTTCTGTGACAGATATTATATATAGTATATATGATATATTATATAGACGTTGCTTATGTTTTACACCCGCGCTAGCCCTGCCCCGCTCTGCCGTTAGTTACCTAACCTAACGGTGCACGAGGGGACATCGAGGCGAATGCGGATGGCATAAGTGTACGTCATATCTATCTGTGATGTTTAGGTAACTTAAAATGATGGGATATTCATTAATGAGATTAATGAAAGAAAATAAACCTAATTGATGTTGTGGAATCGAATTTCAAAATAAAACAGGTAGCTACAGTTCTTGCTTTGCATCGCGGTGTTCATTATAGAACATCCTGCACCTTATTCGATGAGGAAAGGACCGAGATCCCTTCACCGGGAGTGACTCCTTTAGCAATAACTGGCAGATGCTACACACTCGGTTTGTATTTGATCGCTTCTATAGTTTCTGCTTTGCACAGTGATATATATGATATATCCCGCACCTCATTCGACGAGGAAAGGGCCGACGATCCCTTCACCGGGAGTGACCCCTTTAGCAAAACTAGAAAAGCTTCAAAAACTTTCCATTTAAAAACCATTTGATTCCGCAACGAGATCAAGTTCAAAGCGTTAAAGGTTTTCACAAAAACCATTCGCAACCCTCCGTCATTTTAGGAAGTAGAGTACTTAGTATTCGTGCTGTGTTTGTTGACCATAGTCAAGGCACAGTGTACGGTAGCTAAGTGATGTCTTCCTACACCGCATATGATGCGATTAGTTAGGACAGTCGCGTGACTTTGTTGACCTTAGTTAAGGGTCATGTGGGTGGGTCTAATTAATCACGAAATGACGGGTAGAACTTGACTAGTACTTATGATTTGTTGACCATAGTTAAGGTCATAGGTGCTAGGGGTAAAAACCTTTGTCGGGAGTTTCAAGTGTTGAAATTTGCAATGAGATTGCATACCTTCTATGTGATAGTTGGATCTCGATACCCACTGCGAGTAATTGTTACTCCTGGGAGAGTTTTGCACTTTACAATTAGCCGATCAAGTAGGTGTCTAGAAAGGTGTCAACGGGGTTACGCCTCTGGGAAAACGAGGTTTACTGTAATTAGGTCCGTGCGAAAGCACGGGGAACCTCCCTCAAAGTACCAACACTGGCCTGGCTGAAAGGTTGGCGAACTTGTAGAGTGTAATTAATCCCGGCTAGTCTTTCCTTTTAAGGTTTGAAGGAAGATTTGATAAAAACAGTGGGAGCCATCCTGATTAGATAAAATATATAACCAATCTGATCTTGCAAGAGCGCACGCAGAGTGTTTTCTTCTCTCTCTCTCCTGGTAGCGACCATATCACGCCTTAATCAAGATAATAATATGGATGTATTGACCGAACCCACTTGTTATACTGAGCTGGAGAGCGTTGGTCCCGCTCCAACTTATAATTGTTATAAGACAGAGCAGGAAATTGGGGAATGCAAGAATTCCTATGCCGCCCAAACGAAGAAAGTGCATATGATGCATCTCCTTCGGGTGTGTTCATTACAAAGAACTGTTTCTCAGTATCCTCTGAATCCTGGGTATATGATACCGGATCAGGATCACAGATATGTAATCTGTTACATAGGGCTACAGAAAGGTAGAAAAACTGAGAACGGGTGATAAGTTTCATGAGACAGAAAACGGGGCAAGTGTTGCAGCCAAGTCTGTTGGTCACTGTCACCCTGTATTACGAATACATTGATTCTGAACAAATGCTATTAGATACCGAACCTGATATACAAAATCATATCAGTCTCTTTATTAGTAAAGAAATGATATAATTTTGTATAGATGGATAATGTTTTGAACGTTTCCTGTATCAAAAGTTGATCGGTTCAGGCACGTTATCTAAGAGCATTGAAGTTCTAAATCAAACTACAGTTCCTAGTATACAGAACACACACAAGAAGAAGAGTTCAGAAATGAACGAATCCTTCTTGAGGCATTGTAGACAAGGTCACATCAATGCGACCCGACTGGCTGAAGTTACATTTTAGATGCATATTTAAATCAGTTTGAATTTACATCTTATGAAACTTGCCAGTCATGTCACAAAGATTAGATGACCATAGCTCTGTTTACTAGAAACAGAGAAAGAGTTAGTAAACTCTTGGGACTGATGCATGATGATGTATGTAAGGTCTCCTGTCTACACATGCCAGGACTGGTTCTTTATACTTCATTATATTCTCTGATGATCTCTCAAGATTCAGTCATATATTCCTGTTGAAATATAAGTCCGAACCTTTTGAGGTATTCACAGAATATAAGTTAGAAGTAGAGAACCAAAATACGGGTATAAGTATTATGTCCTATGATGAGATCAGGGAGGAGAATACTTGTGCATAGAATTCCTGGACTATTCTAAAGGAGAATGAGATTCTCTCTCAGCATTACTCCTCCGTATACACCATAGCACGATGGTATATCGGGGCGGGGCTATCACACCCTATATGATAAAGTGTGCTCTATGATGAGTACTGCTGAGTTACCTGTTTCCTTTTGGGGTTATGCACTTAAGAAGTTGCATACCTATTGAATAAGGTTCGATTCAAATCAGTGCCTACCACTCCATATGAGATATGGTATGGGAAGAGCCTATCTCTTAAGTTAGTTAAGATTTGGGATTGTCCGGCCTATGTCAAAAGCAAAATCCGGACAAGATCGAGGCAAGGTCAGTTCTATAGAACTGGAAAGGTTCCAGCTATAAGAAACTACAGCTGAAGATTTGACAGAACCAAAGGATTCTATAGTCCCCGACGAACCTCAGCCTCTCCGCCGATCTGGTAGGGTTCCTCCCCTGCCTGAGAGATACCTCGGTTTCTCGATGACAGTGGGAGCAAGGATTGCATCATGAGATGATGACCCAACTAGTTTCGAGCAGGCCATCGAGAGTAGGGACTCTGTAAGAATGGCTGGATGCTTAGCGATCTGAGATGGAATTCATGTACACCAGCAAAGTATGGACTTTAGCTGCTATATCTGAAGGGTTAAATCCCCATCAGGAGCAAGTATATATTGAGAAGATTACTTGGTTTAGATGGAAAAGTTGAGACTTTCAAAGCTAGGCTTGTTAAAGGTTTTCGTCATCGACCAGGCGTGGATAATGATGAAACCTTTTTCCAGTAGCTATGCTTAAGTCTGTCCAGATCCTACTTACCACGGCTACATACCATGACTACGATATCTGGCGGTTGGGTGCCATGACTGCTTTTCTAAATACTGATTTAGAAGAGAACGTCTATAAGAACACAGCCAGAGGTCTTCGTAAACAGTGGGAGCAGCGGAAACGTGTGCAAGTTGCTTTACATAATGAAGCAGGCATCGCGGAGTTGGAACGTCTGTTTTGATGTGATAGTCAAAGTGTTTGACTTCATCAAAATGGTAGACAAACCTTGTATATACAAAAGGGTAGTAGAGAGTAATGTGGTCATCTTCGTATTGTACGTAGACAACATACTCTTGATAGGAAAAGAGTTTCCTATACTACGATCGATCAATCTCCTATTATCACTAAGATTCCCCAAATAGGATCAAAGTGATACCTACTAAATCCTGGATTTTGGATCTATGAGATAGATCTAAATGGATGTTAGAATACTCACTAGCTGTAGTGAGATGGTATCAATCGATCCTGGGGAGAATCACTGGAAGAGTTCCAGGGTGATAAAGACGACTGAATGTCAGTCACAGGCACTGTCTTTACCCTCAGTAAAGGGACGGTATGTTGGAAGAGTTCCAAGCTCGATACCGTGGCAAACTAGACGATAAAGGCTGGTAACATCGCTATTAAAGATACTACCAAAGAGGCTGTTTGGGTGTATATTGGTTCATAAGATGAACTAGGTTCCTGCCATTGTATGACAATGGAAGCGTGGCTTCGACCCTGGAACCCTGGTCCCATCAGTGACCCAGACAAATTCTGAGGCAGCATCACCTGATCATGGAGATAGTTGATCTCCAGGGTGATCGAGGTTAGGTGAGAAGACTCAGAGGACAACACGGCAGATCCACTCACAAAGGCCTGTTCCCAGAGAGAGACTTTTATGGGATGGTTGAGTATGAGATACTACAACCACTGCTACAGATGGCCCTAGTGCAAGTGGGAGATTGTTAGTTATATGTATGCCCTAGAGGCCATTACTGTACATTGGATGTATATTGTAGTGGATGCTTGGACATACATAGGGAGGACTTTCTTGCTCGACATGATAGTATGCTATCTGGTTGCTCTTTATCTTAACATGTATACTTTCTGTCTCTCTGATTACATGTTGATAAAGCCCTTAGGATATGTACTCGACTTCCAGGACTATGATGTAGATCATACTAGTGGGGCCTGGGTAGTCCATGAGTGCATCCTTGAAATGTTCCTAGTCGAGGGAATATCGAGACGGGGCATCGATATTCCAGAGTAGACTAGCGCATATCTTCTCGACCCATGCGATGGGCGATGGATGATCCCATATCCATTGGTGTTTGACATCGAAGATGGTATGCGGGTGCTCAGTGGAGACTGGGTACACTGAACGGACTCGCCGAGAACTCCCAGATGGTATTATACCTCACGTCAGATGGCAGTTCTCTGGTGACACTGGTACAGCTTAGTCTGTTGACCCGAGATCGTCATAGAGTCTTGTGTGTCTCCCACTGTGCTTTGATTTCCACCCTACCACGGCTCTACTGAGTTGTGCAAACAGGTGGTTTTTGGGTACAGTCCCGATTCACATGGAGGCAATGAGCGATAGGAGGGGATTCGTCTCTCCCGGTATTGGGGGTTGATGTTGTGCTATGCTCGACTGGCCATAACAGGAAATCCCTGGCCAGGGTTGCAGTAATAAACTGGTAAGAGTTATCAGTAGTTTCATGAATGTTATGGACCCTACGTCGGCATGACTTATCGAGCTATTGGGGTCTGACGTTTACCACCCCTAGGCGAGATATATGCGACATATCAGACGAACAGACCGGACTATACGGTAGTGTTACTGGTCGGATTCGCAGGAGTGTGAGCGGGCTTGCTCGTCGATCTTCTGATCGCTCAATACCCGGGTGGCCGTTACGTTTGGCAGACCGCTTGCGGCTTGTGGGTGTTTGATATGATCATCATCTGCTGCCGGCGTATTGACGAGTCTTTAGAGTCCTACACAGAGGTTTCCTGGCTCAAGCGAAACGAAATAGGAGCGCATATGAGATATGTGCGGGACCGAGAATAATGCGCGTATGTGATACCGTATTCTATTCTCGCGATGAATGTATCGATTGGTTGTATGCGATATAACCTAGTTATCGAATCGAAGATCGATTCGATAAGCCGATGCATAGGATACTAGTCGGTTATATGCGATATGACCGGATCGTTAAATCAAGTGTTGATTTAATGATTTAATGTATAATTATATATATTTGATATATTACTTTGCATTAACTAGTATCGGTTCACTTTAAATGGATTTTCTCACTCGGTTGTGCAAGTTGTATATGTGATATATTTCTTTGTGCACATGATTGTATCATGTTTGATGATACATTCTTGTTTGGTTTTGTGTAAAGTATTAAACCATGGTTAGTTAGTGATTAGGGTTTCATCTTATTCATTTATCTTTTTATTTTATTTATTTCAAAATAAAAAGAAAATGAGAAATGAATGGTGGCTCTTTTTGTTTTTAGTTGAAGATTCATGTAGCATTGTTTTAGTCACCATTCTTGTCTCATGCCTAACCCTAACCACTCATCTAACCTAAGTTAAGTCTCTACACTAAACCATGGTCAAAGATATGATAAGGATTGTATTTTCTTTTCTATTTTAATTTAAGTTATCATATCTTCTTCTTCTTCTTCATCTTCTTCAACATTGAAGAAAGCTTGCTACTTCAATGGCAAGTCATGAAGTCTAGTGAGAAATCCAAAACTAAAGTCTACCCACTTCCTATTTCTTCATCCTCTACCTCTTGCCAAGTAGTAGAGTGTGTTTCCTTCACAAATTTTCAAGGTTTGGTGAAGGTGGAGCTTGATTTAGCGATGCCTCGACGTAGATCATCTTCGGCATGGACATCGACGACCTAGCTCGCTTATTCTTCGACGAAGCCGACGTTGGAGTCCGGATTCTTTTTGGACAGCGGAGGGGACTTCGTTGCGGAGCCGTGGAGGTGGTGGACCGGATCTACAAAGGTTGTATGTCCGTTCCCTTAGTTAAAATGTTAACTAGTTTGCTTGTTTCGCCTAAATATCTAGTAAACGATCCGTAGTCGGGTTTGTAGGCACCCGTAAAATTTTATTTGTGCATGTTTGATCACTTGTGAGACTTAACTAGAGTGCCTAGGAACCCTACAGTTTTTGTATCATGGTTGATGATACATCTTTCATGGGTGTATGAGACTTACACCATACTATTTGTTATGTTGGGTTTAATATTTAAAGTAATTACAAAATTAGTGGAAAATTAGACAAATACATGAAGCTTGTGGAAGCTTGTGGATGCATTGACTAAAGTCCACTAAGTTTGTGTTTACTTTGGACTTTTGTTAATCTAACCATCACACTTAGCCATGATTAAGTCTCTACATGAGTTAGTATATGATACTCACTCATCCATGGTTAGCACTCACTTGATAATTATCTTCAGTCATCCGCCATGTGTCCTGATCTCGCATCACCAATATTGAGCGTCATCACTACGCCAGCGTCCCGGCCGTCAATCCGAGGCCAAACACGGAACAAAAACTTTTAAAACTGGCGCTAACGTAACCCTAAATCCCGGATCGTGTCATTAACCGTATGCTAGTAACTGTAAAGTGGTTTAAGAGATTATACCGATCGATCCGTGTCCTTCGGTTTTCAATCTCCGACCCAAGCTTGCCGCAGCTGCCCGGACGAAGTTCGCTCTCCGGTCTCCCTCGTCGAAGAGGATCCACGTTGAGGATTCTTTATACGGGCTCCCGCTTCTAAATCGAAGCAACTCGGACATCAAGTTTGCTAGCCGAGATGACCAAGATGAAGTAGAGAGAGTGTGTGATCATTTTGTCTCAAGACATCCATTGATTCTCAACACACGAGAAGGTATGGATGGAGGTTGAAGAAGATGCCCATTGGTGTGTGATGTGTGAGCTCAAGACTTAGCAAAAAAAAGCAACTCATGAAAGGAAAAAGAGTGTCTGCCCTCTTCTTGTTGTGAGGTATTTTTGAGTGTTTTTTAGCAACTAAAGAAAAATCCATACCCACAAAATATCTCACAAAACTAATTAAATAAAGCATGGTGCAATAGTGCCACCATGAGTCACCACTTGAACTATGCTATCATTAAATGCCACAAACCAAAACTTAAGCTCACACTTTACACCTCATTAATATTAAACATTTACAAAAAGCCTAAATGTTTAATACAATAAAAAGAAATAGTATCTTCAAAAGTAATCTTGTAACGGATTACAAGAATACCCCTCATCTGTATATACATAACTGCATCCGTATTCCGACTGAATACGAATACAATGAGACGAAAATAATTCAACAATCTAATACTAGGATCCAGCTTAAACCAAAGCCCAGTAATATGATCCGTCCGATCATGATCCGTGCACAAGTGCACATATATGATCGAACCCTTCCATAAAACCATACGGCCTCTACATCGTTTCGCCCAAACTTGGAAAACTCTCTGTGGGGGACTCTAAAGACTCGTCAATACGCCGGCAGTGGGTTTAACCACAAAACACGTCAGTGGTACTAGCTGTACGTAACGGCTGCCCAGGTATTGAGCGAAAAGGAGGCCGACGAGCGAACTCATCCTGAAACCCTACAGAGTCTGGCAGTGACAATATCCGTACAGTCCGGTCCGTTCGTCTATGAGTATCGCATATCGGGTCTAGGGTGTGGACAAGTCAGATCGCTAATAACGCGGTATTTAGTGTCGGTATGAAGCCCATCGACACCTGAGAAACTACTGATCCGAATGAGTAATTCTCGACTATCTTGTCCAAGGATTTCTGGTGATGGCCACCCGTGCACACCGCGACATCAACCCCCAATACCGGTAGAGACGAATCCCCTGACTATCCGCTCACTGTCTCCATGTGGCTTGGGACTGTACCCAACTAAAACCTGTTTGCACGACTTCTTTGAGCCGTGGTAAGGTAGTAATCAAAGCACAGTGGGAACTTACACGAGATAAATGACGATCTCAGGTCGATAGACTAACATTTACATATGTCACCTGGGAACTGCTATCTGACAATAGGTATAATACCAACTAGCATATTCCCGACGAGTCCGTCTGGTATACTCATAACCCAATGAGCACATGTATACTATCTTAGGTGAACCAACTGACACCAATGGCTTGGGAGACCGACCATCGCCCCACATCGGGGTCTCAATCCATATACACTAGTCTACTCTGGAGTATCGATGCCCGGTCTCGAAACTCTCACGACTAGGGACACTTTAAGGATGTGCTTATAGACTACCCAACTCTCACGTATATGATCGTCATCATACTGCTGGTAGCCAAGCAAGAATCCTATGGGCTCTATCAACATGTAATAGTGATCTGTAATGTCACCTGAAGCATGTACACGATGACGAAGACAAACCAGATAGCATACTATCATCTCGAGTAAGACTGTTCTACCGGTATAGGTCCTCCCTCAATCATTGCAATCACATGCCTGTGATCCAATAGTTGACTTTGAAAGCACTATATCCAACAATCTCCCACTTGCACTTAAGGCTAATTATTACGGTGTCGCATACTCACAGCCCATGTGATACCGAACACCCAACTCCTCTACTAATCAGTTTCACAAAGCTCGTTTGTGAAACTATTGCGTTCGAGAAATATCCTCAGCGAGTGGATCCGCTCTGATGTTTCTTTCTATGTCTCTCTTTATCTCAAGTTTGCGGAGAAAGCCATCTCCTAAAATGAGTAATACTTGTCTTAGAATATGCCTGGATATCTGATGAGACCCAGTTCACAAATGAACTCCAAATCCAGTAAACTTCTTAGACTATATCGTCAACTGAATTTAATCAGTATCCTACGCCATGCCCCTCTCAGTATCCGCTTGGACCACTTGTCCAAACTACTGCTGCTCGTAAGAGGGAAAACTATAACTCCGACGGTCAATCTGTCATCCAGGTCACCTTGGAAGCTTGGAATGATAACCGTCTTCCGAAGGAGACTGTCGTTATCGAATTCCTAAAACATCCACTTATGTTCATAAACTGCTTCCGAACGTTTCTCCAGAATTGGATTAATATATCAACTTATTGTATCTTGTGCAAAAACAACATCTGGTGTGGTACTTGACATCTCATGATTGACTCAATTGCCTAAGCAAGTGATATGCCAATCATGCACATCCCTCTCCCCTTTAGTCTGTAAAACACCTTTAGAGAGGGTGACTCCATCACCTTCTGGTACACCACCATACCAGGAATCGTCCATTCTAAAACACCTTTAGAATACTGTCTAAGTACCCAGATTGGGAAACTACCCAAATCTAAATCTAAAACCGTAGATCTAGTAACCAGAATGCCTGATATAATATCCATATCCTATGTGGAGAAACCACTGTGTGAAAATCACAGTATAACCGATCGTAGTATAGGAATTTCACTTCCTACAATGTGTATGTCATCCAAATACCAGGACATACCTCCCTACTACCTTCTTAACAGATCCATCTCCTATTCTGATGAAGCCAAGTCTATGACTGTCACATCAAAATTAGTTAATCTATCTCCGCTATATCTGCTTTAGTCTATAAATAAACACAAGCAACTTGTCCACTACGCTTCTGCTGCTCCCACTGACTACAACAACCCTCTGGCAGAGTCATATACACGTGCACTTCTAAAGCTAGTTTAGAACGACGCTATACTCATCCTCCTACCGGGTCTCATAGTCTAGAACAACAGTAATGGCAAGTCTGGGTAAACAGTAACCTCCCTATCACAGTTTTTAAGGATATCGAAGTACCTCTCGGGCGCCTGAGGTTACCCACCATATCTGCGGAGTGGCTAATGGAATGTCAAACCAGATTGAATTTTTAGGTTCTATTAAATTTTCAGTAATCGTTTGTGGTTCTGGAATCACTTCCAGTTCTACCATACTCTCACTACTGTTTTCTGAAAAAATCCATTTTGCTAAAACTATGGCGAGTCAAGAACAATATCACTATTGATATTCCAGATGGCAGAAAGTTAACCCTCATCATAGCCCGGGTTAACCCACAATTGCCATTACAGAAATGTGCCTTGAGTTATCCAGAGTCTGGTTTTAAGAATAAACCGGACAACTCTATATGCCTTAACATTGTTAAGATATGAACCATTCTATATACAATATAGAAACAGAGGCACTGATTTAATTGGAACCAGATTCAAATCATGCAGCTGTCTCCAGTGCATGTCAACTAAATGGAGAGAGGCCGATCAGCATTACTCAACTTAGGAGTGCATTCAGATATGAGTAACCTGAAAGAGAAGCAAGTTCTCCAAACCATTACTATCAACTGAATACCAAACACAAGTATCTATATTTTCGATTATCTTGAAGAATCCTGATACTTGTAACGCATGGTTCTCTACTTTATTCTTGTACCTATAACTTCTCAAAACTTAGACCTTGTATTTCTATGAAACACTTGTCTAAAACTGGAGAAGTCACAAGTAAACAGAATATAGTACTGTATGGTGTTTTTCGTCACCCCATTGAGATGGGTACGCGCGCGCTTGTCAGGCACATTACAGATTCCCCCTGCCTAAGGTAGGCTGGGGTTTATTGATTGTGGGGATCCGAATCTCCGGCAGCCACGGACTAAGCTGCCGTTAATTACCCCTCGCTTTTGGAGCGAAGGAACCTCCGATTGACGGGTTAAACTTGTCATGCGAATTCAATATGCATTGTTGTGTTTTGAAAGGGTTTTGGATATATCGAGGGCCCCGCAGTGATTTTACGGGGGTCCCGCTACCCGGATAGCGGGCTGGAGGTTAAGGGGGCTAGCAGCCTTCTTGCGGGGACAGTGTTGTGGAGTATGTGTGTGTGTATGTGTGTGTGTGTGTGTGTGTGTATAAAGGAAAGGCATCCAAAGGATATGTGGGAGAAGGCGCCAGCGCCTCATGTGCGCAGCACGCGGGCGCTGGGCACAAGGCGTCAGCGCCTCACGTGCGCGGCATGCGGGCGCTGGGCGCAAAGCGCCAGCGGAAAGTAAAGGGAGGGTCAGCTCCTCGTACTGGGAGTTGTACTCCAATTGACCTTTGGGAGTTAAACTCCTTAAAAAAGATGTATTATTATTGTCAATTTATTCTTATGGAGTTAAACTCCCAGAAAATTTGATTCATGGAGTTAAACTCCAAGAAATCTTTGTAAATGCTCAAGGGGACCCCTTTCTTCTCCCCTGAGCCTTGGATCTTTTCCAAAATGGGATCTTTGGAGATGGGTCTCCTTCCTCCTCTTCTGTCGGCCGGATCTTGGAGAACAAGAGGGGGGTGAGATTTACAAATCTCCCCCTTTTGAGATCTAATGGAAGATCTGAGCTTCCCTTTGTGGGTTTTGTGGTGAAAAACTATTTATTTTTGGAAAAAGAAGAATAAAACTCTTGATTTAATTCAAAAAAAGAAGAAGGTTTAGAAGCTTGAGGAAGGAGAAGGAGGCACAAAAACCCTAGAGTTTTTTTGGGGAGAATGAATTGTCTTCCTTTATTTCATTATCATGTTGCCTTTTATAGGCTTACACATTTACATATAGCCCCTTTGGCTTTACAAAATGGCATTTTCCCCATCCCATGCCTCATGTGCTCTTTTCTTTTGCACATGAGCCATGGGTTTTACAAAAATTTGGCATCATGCCCATTTTCTTACATTCATGCATAAAATATTACATCAAAATTATTTATTACATGATTTTTTTATTACAGCATAGGGGAGGCCGGCCGCGGGGCTCGACTTGGGCATGGGCCCACTTGCTTGGGCTTGGGCCCCCTTACTTGGGGTTGACCTTGATTTTGACTTGGTCAACTGGGGTGCAAATTTTGACCCCAACAAAGTGCCCCCATCAATGAATGCACATCGCACATATGTGAGTCGTGTGCATGAAATTGATGGATCTTCTTTCGCGTGGAGGCGACTTGCTTTGGTTTCCGCTTTCTGGGAAGCTAGCACTACCCTTTTTACGACATGGACGGTCGATACTTGACGTGTCTCCGAGACGGAGTGTCGGTAGTTGATGTGTCCCCGAGGCGGAGTGTCTGGTTGACTTGATTTCAAGGCGGAGCATAATTCCGACGAGGAGGTCGTTACTGCCCTTTTAGCGACGTGGACAGTCCGTACGGCCTTTTTAGCGACTTGGACGGTCGATACTGCCCTTTTAGCGACGTGGACGATCGTTGTTATCCTTTTAGCGACTTGGACAGTCGATGCTGCCCTTTTAGCAACGTGGACGGTCGGTGCTGCCCTTTTAGTGACATGGACGGTCGGTGCTGCCCTTTTTTCGACTTGGACAGTCGGTGCAGCCCTTTAGCGACGTGGACGGTCGATGTTGCCCTTTTAGCGAAGTGGACAGTCGGTGCTGGATTTGACTTGCACCGCTTCTTGCGGTGTCAGAGATGAAGTTGACTTGTTTCCGAGGTGGAGCTTGATTTTGCCAGAGAGGTCGTTGGTTGTTTTGCTAATTTGATGTGATTTGGGTTGACATCAGCACCGCTACACTGGAATATGGTACTAGGAGCGAATCATCATCTGTCATGACAAGATATGGGGATTTTGGTTTTGGTTTGGCATCAGCACCGCTGCACTGGAATATGGTACCAGGAGCGAATCATCATTGGCTGTGAGGGGATTTCCCTCATTCCTAGTTTACCGACTTAGGGGTCATCTATTCCCAGTTTAACGACTTAGAGGTCATCTGTTCCCAGTTTAAAGACTTTAGGGGTCTATTGGATCGGAAGCTTAGAATTTTGGGGTAGGGGTCGGCATCAGCGTTGCTAACACTGAAGCACAGGTGCCAGGAGCAATTCATCATTTTCCTTTGCCTGTTGGGGAGCGATGGCTTAGGAGACAAGTTTAGGTCCCTATCACCTAAGACTTTTCAATTTTATGAGCCGTAAGGGTCCCATAAAAGTATTCTCCCTACGAGTCGAAAGGATCTCGGAGGTGTACTTTCTTCTTAGGATTCGTGGGGACTCCTAAGTGTGTTTTTCCTTTGTGAGTCGTAAGGATCCCACGAAGGTGTTTTCTTACGAGTTGTGAGGATCCCGTAAGTTTTGTTCTCCTCATGCATCGTGAGGACACATGAGTGGGTCTTCCCAAATGGAGCATAATTCCGAGGGCGGAGACCGGCCGTTGGACGGGTGATTGCAGTGGGGCATGGGTATGATGATAATTATTTGAGCCCGTGAATTGTATATGGTAGTCAACTTGGGGACCAACTGTAGGGCTGGGAGAATTTTGGGAAATTGAATTTTGGTTGGCGTCTGCATCGCCACACTGGAATATGGTACCAGGAGCGACTCTTCACTCGCTGTTGTGGATTTGAGTTTTGGATGGCGTCTGCATCGCTGTACTGGAATATGGTACCAGGAGCGACTCATCATTCACCATTTTTTTACCGCGATTGCTTTATCATTTCAGCTTTTCTTATCGCGAAGGTCGCGATTGCCCTATCATTTCGACTATTTATTCGTGGTTGCCCTATCATTTCGTCTTTATTTTCATCTTTATTTTACTCACTGATTTTTATTGCGAGTTGCCTCATCATTTCGGCTTTTTATTTTATATTTATTTTTTATCTTTTTTTTGTTTCATTTACACATTTTTATATTCCCAGTTTAACGACTTAGAGGTTGATTATTCCCAGTTTAACGACGTGGTGGTCAGCTGTTTTGTATGGAGTTGGCGGTCGTAGCTTGACTGTTTGCCAACATGCCTTTAGACAGTTCTATCTCTCCTGTCTTATATTGTTTTTCGACCCAATCTTTGAAGACGAAATAGTCCTCAATAGCATGACTTATCACTTTGTGATAGGGGAAACATTTGGGGTCGTCGGTCATATTCGCTTCCTGTGGTCTTTTTGATTCCGGCAATTGTAGACCGTTTCTCAGGGCATCCTTGAATATTTTACGGATTTTGTCCCTTCTGAAGGAATATACCTTATCCAGCTTCTCTTTCAGTAGAGATTTTTGTCCCTCTCCGAATACTGGCTTCCGAGGCTGGTTGGCATTAGGCCCGCTCATCCCTTGCTTATTTCGGTTAGCTGAAGTGTTAAAAGATTCAGCATCGTCAGAATTTCCGTCTTTGCGATTTTCGTCCTTTCGGTTTCTCCAGGACCTAATGTTACTTTGGGAGTCAGAGGAGGTTTCTTGCTTTGAGCGTTCCAACATCTGAACTTTCCTAGTCAGCTCTTGGAATGTTTTGAGACCTATGGTGCATAGAAACAGGGCCATCCAATTATTGAGATTTCTGACGAGAAGACTGATAGTCCTGCTCTATCAGCGGTTCACATTTGACGGAGAGATTGCGCCATCGGGTTATAAAATCCTTGCTGCTTTCGTTGTTCTTTGGCTTGGTCCTTACGAGATCGGCAATGGTGATCTTATCGCTGACGCTCATGAACCCTGCCGAAATAGAGACTCCATTTGGATGAAAGTGGTGACGGAGCCATCCGGTATACTCGCGTATCAGTTGAAAGCAACATCGGTCAGGCTTTTAACGAACTGGCGGAGGAGAAGCGCATCATTGCCCCCAATATTCCCGCACGAGACTTTAAAGTGGGCGATGTGCTGATTCGCATTTCCTGTCCCATCGAATCTTCCGAATTTAGGGATGACATAGCCGCTAGGAAATTCTACCAGATCACACTTAGCAGGATATGGTCTCCCGCTACTGCTAACATCTTTTTGCGCTTCGGCTTCGGCTAACAATGTTTTGACTTTGTTGGCAACCAAATCCATGATTTGATCTTGAGTTAGCGGGCTACTGTCATCGGTAGCCAAGACATTTCCCGATATAGGATGCGACTGACTTTCATGAGGTCCGTCCACCTTTGGATTTGAAGGAATAGGCGTCGACTGTCTCGGGACACCATTTCCCGGTTCATGAGCAGAACCCTACGCTTGATTGGGCGGCTGAGAGGCAACATGGGCCATGAGCTGCATCACGACATTCTTCAAGTCTTCAATTTTGGAGTAAAGTTTGGCCATCTTCTTGTCTTTACCTCTGAGCTATTTTCGGAGCTCCTGTAGAAGTTGCCGCTATGTGTTCTTGGGACGGAAGATTGGCTCATCTTCGCATTCCGAGCCCAACTCCTGGGATCTCTCTGGCTATCAGCCTCACTGGGAGGATTTTCATCACCCTCCGGAGGATGCTGGTCTTGGGAAGTGACAGCTACATTCACACCAGATTGGATTTGAGATGTGGTGAACCCATCCTTGCTCTTGTTTCGCGTGCCCACCATGTAGCCATTTCCTCATCTTTGGCAGGGTAACCCTGTTCTTCGAACCTCCTGAAGTTCAGCCTAGAAGGAGCACCAGCCCTTTTGTTGGCTCTATATCTGAACCTTTTCTGTCTTAGCTTCTCAATTTTGAGGGCTTGGCGGGCATCCGTTTTCTAGAAAGCCACCGCGAGTCGATTGGCGGGGAGCTTAGAGAAGACACCCGATTGAGCAGTTGTCAGAGGCGCTGCTGGCGCTTGCCTGAGATGCCTTGTTGCTTTGTTGGTGTTGATGTCCTTGCCCCCAGCTGGGGCCAGAGAAAGTCGTTCAAACACCGACTTGTTTTTAGATAGTAGTGCGCTCGAGATCATCACATTTAGCCTCTTGCTTTTTGAGGCCGGTTTGTCTGTTACCGGAGCTTGAGGAGCTGGGATGGCGTTAGCTGACACGAAAAGAATAGAGCCAAATGTTAGCGGCGGCTCCTCCTATTGTCGTCCGAGACTGGCCGGAGGACCGTCCTGCCGTCCATCTTCATCGTGTAGGAGATGGGAGCTGTGCCGAGAGCTGAGCTTGTCCGTGGAGACATTTTTGCTGCATCCGAAAATTGCAGTCAAAAATCGTTAACCTGCAAATAGAAGCATGATTTCAATACAGGCAATCAATGTATATATTGATTGAGTTCGCATGGATATTTAACCCGAAATATGGGAGGAGAGATTTTCCCACCGAACGTACCAGAATCTATAGGGTGTTTTTCGTCACCCTATTGAGATGGGAATACGCACGCGCTTCTCAGGCGCATTACAGATTCCCCCTGACTAGGGTAGGCTGGGGGTTTATTGATTGTGGGGATCCGAATCTCCGGCAACAGTGGATTAAGCTGCTGTTAATTATCCCTCGCCTTTGGAGCGAAGGAACCTCCGATTGACGGGTTAAACTGGTCATGCGAACTCAATATGCAGTGTTTTGTTTTGAAGGTGTTTTGGATATATCGGGGGCCCCGCAGAGTTTTTACGGGGGTCCCGCTACCCGGATAGCGGGCTGGGGGTGAAGGGGGCTAGCAGCCCTCTTGCGGGGTGCGGGGCAGCGTCCCGTTAGAAATTTTTTCTAACGGGGACAGTGTTGTGGAGTATGTGTGTGTGTGTATGTATACATATATATATATATATATATATATATATATATATATATATATATATATAAAGAAAGGCATCCAAAGGATGCGCGTGCACGGAACGCAGGCGCTGGGCGCAGGGCGCAGGGCGCCAGCGCCTTACGTGCACGGCACACGGGCGCTGGGCGTAAGGCGCCAGCGCCTCACGTGCGCGGCACACGGGCGCTGGGCGCCAGCGCCTCACGTGCGCGGCACACGGGCGCTGGCCGCAGGGCGCCAGCGGAAAGTAAAGGGGGGCTCAGCCCCCCGTACTGGGAGTTGTACTCCAATTGACTTTTGGGAATTAAACTCCTTAAAAAAAGATGTATTATTATTGTCAATTTATTCTTACGGAGTTAAACTCCCAGAAACTTTGATTTGTGGAGATAAACTCCAAGAAATCTTTGTAAATGCTCAAGGGGACCCGTTTCTTCTCCCCTGAGCCTTGGATCTTTCCTAAAATGGGATCTCTGGAGACGGGTCTTCTTCCTCCTCTTCTGTCGACCGGATCTTGGAGAACAAGAGGGGGTGAGATTTACAAATCTCCCCCTTTTGAGTTCTAATGGAAGATCTGAGCTCCCATTTGTGGGTTTTGTGGTGTTTTTGGAAAAAGAAGAGTAAAACTCTTGATTTAATTCAAAAAAATAAGAAGGTTTAGAATCTTGAGGAAGAAGAAGGAGGCACAAAACCCCTAGAGTTTTTTGGGGAGAATGAATTGTCTTCCTTTATTTCATTATCATGTTTCCTTTTATAGGCTAACACATTTACATATATGTCACGTCCCGAAAGTACGGAACATGACCGGCACTTAAACTACGAAATGTCTCGAGGCGTACGTAATCTAAGTAAACTGAAAACCCAGAAATCCAAACCAAGAAAAGTAGTAGAGTGAAGGAAAACCAATTTAAATCAAGTAGTTTTAATAGCTTAAGCTGAATTATGCGTTTTTAAAAAAACATCAAATATTTACTGAAAATTTCGGCAGAGTCTCCTTTGTAAATACTGGCCCCCAAACGGGATACAACATGATTAGTATACGAAATCAATAAAAGGCATCCCCAAGCGGGAGCTAGCTCTTCGTCAATCGACGGTCACAACCACACAAGCAATATAATATACAACGCCAAGGGCGATGATCAAAACTCAAAACAACAAGAAATCCACAGAAATACAATGCGCGACTCTAAGGTCGAAAGAATAACATCACTGGTCTCTATCTCAGAAATAAATACATGTTTGGTTGATGGAATTTACTAGATACAACTGAATAATATTATACAAGGTAATATGATTGGTACGATACCAATAAACCCACCTACTAGCAAGTCACCGAAAGAAGCAATGCCAGCAAAGCCGTAATGAAACCTGTACGGCAAAACCTGCAAGAAACTGCGGCACAACGGGGGTGAGTTGCCAACTCGTGAGTAGAAAAACATCTGCGAACAGAAACCGCATGAACAACGCAATCCTAGGTCAACGATCATAATATATCCTCAAATATATAACATGCAGCCTATAACAAAGGCTAGGGTACATATCTAACCCGAGTGTAATCCAATGTGCCCGTGCCCGTACCTCAGGTAGCAATATATCATATGAATGATGTATGAATGCTTGAAACAGAATGCATGTACTGAAGAAAACTGCTTTCATAAATTAGTGAGATTTCTGTATCTTTTCAAAACGAGGTATCATAATAAAATCAGCATAAACAGTGCCTAGCATCGACACAAAACAAATATCCAAATATCTCGATATCTCTGTGTCGCAATTTCTGTACATCAATATCTCAAATATCTCTGTATGTCTCAATCTCACTATCTAGGGCGCCGTCAGTCCAGACCGGCCCCTACCATCAATCTCAAGACCACGACGGTATCCTCCGGATATCCGACGCGTCGGGTAAAATCACCGGTCGGTGGTGCTCCCCTGCCAGGCTCAACGCCATCATCTGCGATCCTCTTGCCCCGGGGTACTGCACCGGGTCCACCATGTACCCGAAACGGTTCCTCCACTCCTCGAACTCGGGTCTTGAAATCCATCAGCAAACTCATGGTGGACGACTCATACATCATGTGAAAACCGCACTTTTCTTTAAAAAAAAGAAAGAATTTTATAAGTGTTTGTGCGGTTTTCCCCCAAATCCAGGAAATCTCATGAAAATCCAAATCCAAATCCTCAATAGCATGTAAACAGTGAATATAGACATAAAAATCCATGAATGCGGCATATCAATGAATAATAACATGCATGAAGTAGCAAGTAATATCTACAATGTCTAAACTAGCATATAAGGCAAGTACACTAATATCATGTCTAAACTATTAGCTAACAACCTATGTCAAATGAAATAGTATTTTCTAAAGTGTTCGTGACATGGCAATTACCGATGAAGATATGTGTGAGCCGGCAAGTAAGTGTACGTGGTACATACGCGTCATCGGTAATGGTGCTGGTGTCCTAACAGCATGATATCAACAATAGAATATGAATCATAATGTAAGCAGGCGAAGCGGAGCGAACAACAATAATGAGCGGGAGCTGAATACTAGACACAACGATAGCTAATCCGCATTACCCTAGTATAAGTCCTACAATAGTGCCTTTTGATATAACACGAATCGCGGTGTTTTGAAAATAAGGGCTACGGTGTTTTTAAGAAAAGATACGTCTTTTGAAATATCCGTAGAATCTCTTGACCTGTCTTTTAAAATACCCACGATCCGTTAGTTTTGAAATAGGTAGGAATCTAACCTAGTCTAACAACTACACTAAACTATACGGCTGAACTAACAAGCTAACTGAAGGTAAGGAAACCGCCTAACATCTATATATATATATATATATATATATATATATATATTAGTCGGTGATCCCGCCTCGATAATATCACATCCGATACCATATTTATAATCAGATATTCCCAAGTCAAGAGTGCAGATCAAACATCAATATATAGCTCGTACGTAATCCATCGTACGGCATCCCAAATCTGGGTACGGGTCAATATCACATTCATCACACTATTCATCAGGTATCCTCTTTATCAAAGATCATAATCTGGGTACTGATCTGTGTCTAGTACAATACTGATACCACCTACGTATGCATGCACGCGTGTGAAACACTACGTCAAAGGACCCGCTACAACGTTATGTCGTATCTTAAATACGAACCCTGCCAAATCACCGATCTCACGGCCTCAAATCAAATCGCATCGACTCACCTCAAATCCCAAATACTATCCTCAAATCCAGTATGTGAACACATAGTCCCATACCCATGTGAACACATAAATACATATTCCCGTATAAGCACAATGAAACAAGAATGTATGCAAGTATGGGTGTGTGTGTATGTGTGGTGCAACCTCTACTCTAGGGTTTCGCAACACTAAACCTATCCAATCACACCTAAAATCTATCTTTATCATCAATAACCTCAACATTAAATAATCAAAATATATATGTGTGTATACGTATTCGTATACATCACCACGAACTGCGGGGGTGCTATACGCCATCCACCCGACTTCTCCCCATAGATATAAATCTATTCACCTAGTCCTTGTTCGCCGGTGCCGACGTCGCCACGCACTTGCTTGTCGTCTCGAAGTCTACATGGGGTACCTACATATCATAACGCACCATAACGCATTAAAATCCGACTCATGACCAAAACGACACACGAATCCCACATAGGTCAAAACCTATGGCTGCTTTCACAAATCAACCCAAAAACCCTCGACGTCGGCGTACAAACGCCAAACCATCGAGAAAAACCCAAACACACTCATTTGCACGATCACAAGCACTAATTATACTATAAAATAGGTTAAAATTCACAAAAACCTCAAACGCACTTTAAAAGTTATTTTTCCGAAAATCTAGCAAATAAAATTACCCGTTTTAGTACAAAACTCGACGTTTAAACAAATCTAGCGGCCGCAATATCCACTCAATATCATAACCAAGTCATATAAACCATTCCAATAATTTATTCTCATCAAAATATATATATTTACAAAACCTAGTTAACAAAATTAGCACAATTTTCCATTTTAGCTCAAAATTTGGTGTTTTAATCAACATTAAATATTTTAAACAAATTTTAGCGGCTATAATGCTCACTAATTAACTCAACTAAGTCACACCAACCATTTCTAAATTCTTCTTTCTTCTTATTATATTAATAACAAAAATCTAGTTAGCAAAATTAGGAAATTGGACCAATTTTGAAGCAACAATTAGTAAACTAACTACTAGCTTACATTCTCCAAAACATAATATGTTAAACTACCCATTACAACCAAAAATAAGTTATACAACACTCACTTGAATTCCATAACTCCCTCTTGAAATCTTAAACTTGCAATCTAACCCATATTATGAACTAATAATGTCTTGATTTAAAGTATTAATACAATACATTAACTATAGGATTTAGATTGTACCTCAAATTTCAAGAGATCCAACATGAAAATCTTTCCCTCCAAATTGCTCTCTTGCTCCATGATTCATGTTAGCTAGGGCAAAGAAGAAATGGGTAAGAGTTGGATTGAAGAAATATAGAGGTTTTAGCTTGAATTTGAGGTAAAAAGATGGATTTTTTGATGAGAATGAGATGAGAAAAATGGGGCTGCTGTTGGGGACCTGCTGCTGAGCCAAGGGAGAGGAGAGAGGGGGTGTGGTGGGGGGAAAAACCAAGTAAAGAAAAGTCCAAATCAACCCAAACCCATACCTCCTTTTCTTATACTTTCTTTTTCTTTTTAATTCTTTTCTTTTGTGAAATGAGTGGACAAAGTTTTGGGGCTTCCAAAGGGAGGTTAGGCCAGCTGCCTAGGGGGGAGGAGAGAGAGTGTGGGGAGTGTGGGTGAGGAAAAAAAAGATAAATACTATACCCCAATTTCCCTTTACACTAATTTCACCAAAAAAAGCATTTTTTCCTTCAATATTTTCTAATACCGTTTAACAACTTCATTTCAATTCAAAAACCACATATTAATTTTTTTTTAATTTGTTATGATGCACAAAATTTGTTTTAACTCATTCCAATTTATAATTTTTCCTAATTAAATGTTTTAGTGACAGCTTAAAATAATATTAAAATAATTAATTTCGGAAAATTTTTCAGAAAATTTGAAATTTCACCAGTGGCTCAATAATCACCAAATACTAGCAATTACATAGCTAGAATATGTATATTTAATTTTATAATAAAGATATTTGTATTTTGACTTTTTACATAAAACCCCTTTATTTTACCGATTTTCCGAAATTTCACCGAAACAATTTTCAAAATGTTACAATCTTCCCCTCTTAAAGAAATTCGGTCCCCGAATTTAAATTAAAACTCCCCCCAAATACTAAAACATCTAAGCAAAACCATCAAGTCGTCGGGGCTCCGAAATCGTAAGTACATAAAACAAATCGTAGCGCAGCATGCGGATGAAAAATGAGCATATAACTCAAAATCAAAACTCCGTCAAGTATCTCGCAATCATCGGAGTCATGGTAAAGACACAAATGTCAAATCCAATACAAAACCAATATGATATAACTCGAAACTATACACGTAAATATCAAATCTATATATGTAAATATCTGAAGGAAATGTATGCCAAATCTCTTAAAGTCGCTGTGCAATGCGCATAACACTGCACAGTGGCGGATGTCTATCATAAGAAAATAACCATATACATATATACCTTTTGTTTGAAATGTACGTTCCGCCGTTTTGGGAAACAATTTAGAAGGGTTTCCTTGTTTTAAACGTTTCGTGTCATATCAGACACATAGCTAAATACTGAGACTATAGCTCGCTTTTTGGAATTCCCTTCGATGGCTATCAATGCATGCAAAATACATTCAGGTACTGTCCTCTGACTAGTCCTGCTCAGTATGAAAACACATAGCAAATATCATAAAAATGTACTGCTCTATAAGAAATCAATCCCAAAATATGCATATGAATACTACGTGCGTCTGGTGCGCACGGAAATCAAAATCCATATATGTGCCATACATGCGCACAGAAACAACATCTAAGTGCATCGGGTATGCACACAATATCTGTCATAGGCAACGTGGGTGCCTGACAGCAAAGACAGGTGCATCTGACACGCACGAAAAATCTCAATTTAGTGCATCTGGTGTGCACCAAAATCGCATCCCAAAACATGCGCTCAACATGCGCGAAAATCCAAATCAAGTGCATCCATCATGCACGAAATCATGAAATCCAATATCAAGCGCCGAACATGCGCAAAATCAAATCAGGTGCACAAGCTGCACAAAACAAACATCGAGTATCACAATCGAAATCGAAGTCCAGTGCATCTAAGTGCACAAAATGCATATCACTGCACTGCAAGCATATGTGAACTATACCGAGTGCCAAAAACAAAATCATATGCGTATATATGCATAAATCAACTCAACTGTATGAAATCCATATAATCACAAACATGAGAAACCAAGGCACGAAAACTATCTCAAGTGCAACAACTGTGCAAAAATCGTAAATACTCCGTAGGTGCAACTATGGCGCATGAAAACGATATCATGAAACTCAATCATCAAAACCAAATCATGCGAATAGATCGCTCAAAATACCAAAATCATGTATGGCGGAATAGTCCCGCTCAAGCACATCCTCCAAGAATCTCTAGCCAACTATACTGGTCACTCACAGCATATCTCGTCGACGATCCTAAAATCTGGCCTACTGGTGTGCGTAACATGACCACTCCTGGGTCCGAGTCTTCTCGTAATTTATTCCAGAAAAGTCCTGTCGAGGTCTATCCCAAATCTCGTCTCTGCCGAACTGTCCGGAAGTCATCATCCTTTACTCTATCTGTTTCCTGTTCCGGAACGGCCGCATACTCATCGCGACTTCTTCTGGAAGGTACATCCCAGTACAATGCCTCGGCATGCATATCGCATATCTGATGTCGATGGAGTGGAACGTCGTCTCATCAAGATCTCGTACGAACCTCTTACTCCACTTTTCTCTAATGTCGACTGTTTCGGACTCGTCTCGTCGTGGCTACATGGACTGAGCTCCTACGGCTATCCTCGTATCTGGAGTCTCCTAAGAATGCATCTCACGACCTGGCATCCGAATGAAGTCGAACCATCCGATTGATTTGTCAAAACCTCATAATCCCCCAAGAGCTCAATATCTTGGGTATAGTTTAACAATATCGAGTACGTACCACAGCATCGATGGTCCAGCCGTAGAAGGGCAAACCCAAGCCTCACTAATGGCGCCGCGGAACTACCGCAAACCTTAAGGTTCAAAGGCTTTCACACGGTCATTAAGTCGAGTTAGGGTTTCATTCTTCTAGAGGGTCCATAGAATTGCCTGCATGTCTTTCCGAATACTTTAAACTTGGAATAATAGGTTGCTGACATTCGATCGTCTCTGTTGACTCTCAACGTCTCCGCGTGAAGTCGTCTCTAGCTGGAATCAATCTATCTGATGACCTCGCATCGGGGTAGCAAACGAATCACATGTCCTAGTCATTCATCTTCGGTGACTAGCGACCTTCTATCATCTCTTAGTACAACTCGTACTGCAATATCTCCCACATCTGGGGCGATATCTCGTCGTTCGCAGCAATGACTGGCTCACTCGTCTGCACGCTGAACAGTGCCTCAATCATCAGGAGTAAGCAATACGCCAACGGTCATCAAAATCTGGCTGGCCTCTATCATTGGCTCAATCCTCTGGCGCTGATCTGCACGTCTGAGTAATCTCATACATCGATCCATCCAAACGCTCGTGGCGCGAAAACACAATCAGGCGACGCCTCTCAATGCAATCGTATGTCGCCGGAATCACGCCCTGGTCAGTCCTCGTTCGTAACGAGCTCGTGCTGACCGCAACTCTAGCCGTAGCTCTCCCTGCCCGTAATCGTGGCAGCAAAACCATAACTGGTACCGATGATGCTAGATCAGGAATGAATATAATACTGAACAATAAATGTACATCCTAAGGCTTCTTAAGTGGAGTAGCGTATCGTAAGTATGCCGCGGAACATACCCACGGTACGTCACTCTACTTTAGTCACCTATTCCATCAACCAAGGGTCATCCTACGCTCCGAAGGTAAAACCTAACGCTCTAATACCAACTTTGTCACGTCCCAAAAGTACGGAACATGACCGGCACTTAAACTACAAAACATCTCGAGGCGTACATAATCTAAGTAAACCGAAAACCCAGAAATCCAAACCAAGAAAAGTAGTAGAGTGAAGGAAAACCAATTTAAATCAAGTAGTTTTAATAGCATAAGCCGAATTATGCGTTTTTAAAAAAACATCAAATATTTACTGAAAATTTCGGCAGAGTCTCCTTTGTAAATACTGGCCCCCAAACGGGATACAACATGAATAGTATACGAAATCAATAAAAGGCATCCCTAAGCGGGAGCTAGCTCTTCGTCAATCGACGGTCACAACCACACAAGCAATATAATATACAACGCCAAGGGCGAGGATCAAAACTCAAAACAACAAGAAATCCACAGAAATACAATGCGCGACTCTAAGGTCGAAAGAATAACATCACTGGTCTCTATCTCATAAATAAATACATGTTTGGTTGATGGAATTTACTAGATACAACTGAATAATATTATACAAGGTAATATGATGGGTACGATACCAATAAACCCACATACTAGCAAGTCACCGAAAGAAGCAGTGCCAGCAAAGCTGTAATGAAAACTGTACGGCAAAACCTGCAAGAAACAGTGGCACAACGGGGGTGAGTTGCCAACTTGTGAGTAGAAAAACATCTACGAACAGAAACCGCATGAACAACGCAATTCTAGGTCAATGATCATAATATATCCTCAAATATATAACATGCAGCCTATAACAAAGGCTAGGGTACATATCTAACCCGAGTGTAATCCCATGTGCCCGTGCCAGTGCCTCAGGTAGCAATATATCATATGGATGATGTATGAATGCATGAAACAGAATGCATGTACTGAAGAAAACTGCTTTCATAAATTAGTGAGATTTCTGTATCTTTTCAAAATGAGGTATCATAATAAAATCAGCATAAACAGTGCCTAGGATCGACACAAAACAAATATCCAAATATCTCGATATCTCTGTGTCGCAATTTCTGTACATCAATATCTCAAATATCTCTGTATGTCTCAATCTCACTATCTAGGGCGCCGTCCGTCCAGACCGGCCCCTACCATCAATCTCAAGACCACGACGGTATCCTCCGGATATCCGACGCGTCGGGTAAAATTACCGGTCGGTAGTGCTCCCCTGCCAGGCTCAACGCCATCATCTGCGATCCTCTTGCCCCGGGGTACCGCACCGGGTCCACTATGTACCCGAAACGGTTCCTCCACTCCTCGAACTCGGGTCTCGAAATCCATCAGCAAACTCATGGTGGACGACTCATACATCATGAGAAAACCGCACTTTTCTTTAAAAAAAAGAAAGAATTTTATAAGTGTTTTTGCGGTTTTCCCCCAAATCCAGGAAATCTCATGAAAATCCAAATCCAAATCCTCAATAGCATGTAAACAGTGAATATAGACATAAAAATCCATGAATGCGGCATATCAATGAATAATAACATGCATGAAGTAGCAAGTAATATCTACAATGTCTAAACTAGCATATAAGGCAAGTACACTAATATCATGTTTAAACTATTAGCTAACAACCTATGTCAAATGAAATAGTATTTTCTAAAGTGTTCGTGACATGGCAATTACCGATGAAGATGTGTGTGAGCCGGCAAGTAAGTGTACGTGGTACATACGCGTCATCGGTAATGGTGCTGGTGTCCTAACAGCGTGATATCAACAATAGAATATGAATCATAATGTAAGCAGGCGAAGCGGAGCGAACAATAATAATGAGTGGGAGCTGAATACTAGACACAACGATAGCTAATCCGCATTACCCTAGTATAAGTCCTACAATAGTGCCTTTTGATATAACACGAATCGCGGTGTTTTGAAAATAAGGGCTACGGTGTTTTTAAGAAAAGATACGTCTTTTGAAATATCCGTAGAATCCCTTGACCTGTCTTTTAAAATACCCACGATCCGTTAGTTTTGAAATAGGTAGGAATCTAACCTAGTCTAACAACTACACTAAACTATACGGCTGAACTAACAAGCTAACTGAAGGTAAGGAAACCGCCTAACATCTATATATATATATATATATATATATATATATATATATATATATATATATATATATATTAGTCGGTGATCCCGCCTCGATAATATCACATCCGATACCATATCTATAATCAGATATTCCCAAGTCAAGAGTGCGGATCAAACATCAATATATAGCTCGTACGTAATCCATCGTACGGCATCCCAAATCTGGGTACGGATCAATATCATATTCATCACACTATTCATCTGGTATCCCCTTTATCAAAGATCATAATCCGGGTACTGATATATGTCTAGTACAATACTGATACCACCTACGTATACATGCACGCGTTTCAAACACTACGTCAAAGGACCCGCTACAACGTTATGTCGTATCTCAAATACGAACCCTGCCAAATCACCGATCTCACGGCCTCAAATCAAATCTCATAGACTCACCTCAAATCCCAAATACTATCCTCAAATCCAGTATGTGAACACATAGTCCCATACCCATGTGAACATATAAATACATATTCCCGTATAAGCACAATGAAACAAGAATGTATGCAAGTATGGGTGTGTGTGTGTATGTGTGGTGCAACCTCTACTCTAGGGTTTCGCAACACTAAACCTATCCAATCACACCTAAAATCTATCTTTATCATCAATAACCTCAACAATAAATAATCAAAATATATATGTGTGTATACGTATTCGTATACATCACCACGAACTGCGAGGGTGCTATACGCCATCCACCCGACTTCTCCCCGTAGATATAAATCTACTCACCTGGTCCTTGTTCGCCGGTACCGACGTCGCCACGCGCTTGCTTGTCGTCTCGAAGTCCACATGGGGTACCTACATATCATAACGCACCGTATCGCATTAAAATCCGACTCATGACCAAAACGACACACGAATCCCACATAGGTCAAAACCTATGGCTGCTTTCACAAATCAACCCAAAAACCCTCGACGTCGGCGTACAAACGCCAAACCATCGAGAAAAACCTAAACACGCTCATTTGCACGATCACAAGCACTAATTATACTATAAAATAGGTTAAAATTCACAAAAACCTCAAACGCACTTTAAAAGCTATTTTTCTGAAAATCTAGCAAATAAAATTACCCGTTTTAGTACAAAACTCGACGTTTAAACAAATCTAGCGGCCGCAATATCCACTCAATATCATAACCAAGTCATATAAACCATTCCAATAATTTATTCTCATCAAAATATATATATTTACAAAACATAGTTAACAAAATTAGCACAATTTTCCATTTTAGTTCAAAACTTGGTGTTTTAATCAACATTAAATATTTTAAACAAATTTTAGCGGCCATAATGCTCACTAATTAACTCAACTAAGTCACACCAACTATTTCTAACTTCTTCTCTCTTCTTATTATATTAATAACAAAAACCTAGTTAGCAAAATTAGGAAATTGGACCAATTTTGAAGCAACAATTAGTAAACTAACTACTACCTTACATTCTCCAAAACATAATATGTTAAACTACCCATTACAACCAAAAATAAGTAATACAACACTCACTTGAATTCCATAACTCCCTCTTGAAATCTTAAACTTGCAATCTAACCCATATTACGAACTAATAATGTCTTGATTTAAAGTATTAATACAATACATTAACTATAGGATTTAGATTGTACCTCAAATTTCAAGAGATCCAACATGAAAATCTTGCCCTCCAAATTGCTCTCTTGCTCCATGATTCATGTTAGCTAGGGCAAAGAAGAAATGGGTAAGAGTTGGATTGAAGAAATATAGAGGTTTTAGCTTGAATTCTCATCAAAAAAATGGATTTTTTTGATGAGAATGAGATGAGAAAAATGGGGCTGTTGTTGGGGACCTGCTGCTGAGCCAAGAGAGAGGAGAGAGTGGGTGTGGTGGGGGGAAAAACCAAGTAAAGAAAAGTCCAAGTCAACCCAAACCCATACCTCCTTTTCTTATACTTTCTTTTCCTTTTTAATTCTTTTCTTTTATGAAATGAGTGGACAAAGTTTTGGGGCTGCCAAGGGGGGGTTCAGCCAGCTGCCTAGGGGTGAGGAGAGAGAGTGTGGGGAATGTGGGTGAGGAAAAAAAAAAGATAAATACTATACCCTAATTTCCCTTTACACTAATTTCACCAAAAAAAGCCTTTTTTTCTTCAATATTTTCTAACACCGTTTAGTAACTTCATTTCAATTCAAAAACCACATGTTAAAATTTTGTTTAATGTATTATGATGCACAAAATTTGTTTCAACTCATTCCAATTTGTAATTTTCCCTAATTAAATGTATTAGTGACTGCTTAAAATAATATTAAAATAATTAATTTCGGAAAAATTTTCAGAAAATTTGAAATTTCACCAGTGGCTCAATAAACACCAAATACTAGCAATTACATAGCTAGAATATGTTTATTTAATTTTATAATAAAGATATTTGTATTTTGACTTTTTATAGAAAACCCCCTTATTTTACCGATTTTCCGAAATTTCACCGAAACGATTTTCAAAACGTTACAATATAGCCCCTTGGGCTTTACAAAATAGCATTTTTCCCATCCCATGTCTCATGTGCTCTTTTATTTTGCACATGAGCCATGTGTTTTACAAAAATTTGGCATCATTCTCATTTTCTTACATTCATGCATAAAAAATTACATCAAAATTATTTATTACATGATTTTTTATTTCGGCATGGGGGAGGCCAGCCGCGAGGCTCGACTTGGGCATGGGCCCACTTGCTTGGGCTTGGCCCCCTTACTTGGGGTTGACCTTGACTTTGACTTGATCAACTGGGGTGCAAATTTTGACCCCATCAAGTACGAGGACCAACCCCTCTGTCCTAATGGACACTGAACAACATACAATATTTTGTATAAGTCCCCTGAGTTTAATAACCCATACCCTATGCGTCGTAGGTTGAAAACTGTAGTATGGTTAAGAAGAATTACACCGCTGTTTAATACTCCTTACCTAACTATCAACTGATATAGGTAAATGTCATGAACATAATTTCAAAAATTTATATCTCACTTTATAAAATAAGTGTATAGATATATTAGTTTGAAATTGGTGCATAACAACGGATATTCAAAACCAAATATTTTCCGTCAGGCAAACCCCAGGTGATTTCCTCAAATATTTCCAATTACAACGAATTCCGATATAATGGGGATGATCACCTAATTCCCAATAACTTACTCCTACTCATCATCTGTAAAACCATACAGATGTGAGAATAAAACCTGGTAAATACATACCCTGGAGTTAGGATCTAATTGGGAAATCAATTTTCTATTAACAACGCACGGTGAAACTGAAACATGAAGATGTTTCGAAGGGGTATCCGAGTATTCCTAGTAATGCCTCTTCCACTATCCAGATTCATGACTGTAACCTTATATTTCTTTGACATCTCTCCAAATCCCTTTATTTGTCTTTACTCATTAGCTTCTGTATACCACCCTTAGGCTAAATGGTTTTCTTCCTTTCCTACCGTTCGGCACCAGCCTATGGTTTGGAAGAAGACTATCCAATAAGCGTAATAGGTGTACTCTCCTAATCCTAGGAGCCCTCGCAACCTGAGAGAAGGTAAGGATTAAAGACAACTGAATAAACCTTATTCTTTCTCCTGAACCAAAATCCATCCTCGAACTGGAATGAGTTCCTTCGAGTTCATATATAACTATACGATGGATTATCCAATAACCGTGGATCTTTGTAGTGATACGGGGTGTTCTGGAGAAATTCAAAGATGAAGTAGGAGTGTCGATGAAATACGTGGTTTGGTTGTGAATGATAGCAGTCGCAATTTATTTTGCCCTCTTTCTGATCCCTTTATCTGTCTTAACTTATTACCTTCTGTACACAATACTTAGGCTAATTGGTTTTCTTCATTCCCTACCTTTCGACACCCGCCTATGGTTTGGAAGAAGAATATCCATCAAGCGCAATAGGTGTACCCTCTCCTTATCCTAAGAGCCCTCACAATCTGAGAGAAGGTAAAAAGAAATGACAACTGAATAGTCCTTTTCATTTTCTCCAGAACCGGAAACCATCCTTGAAACTGGAACAAGTTCTTTCGAGTTCGTATGTAACTATACGATGGTTATATCCAATGAAAATGGGATCTTCGTAGCGATACGGAATGTTCCGGAGAAAAGCAAAGGGTAAGAGTAGGGGTGGCAATGAAGTATGCAACTCTGACAATCCAAAAGCCAGTGTTTTGAGAAAGTTCGGTTAACTTGGTCACTGAGTTATAGTCTAGGGTCGGGCCATGGTCGCTGCCAAAGAGAGAGAGAAAAGAAATACTCAGTGTGCACTCTAACATAGATCAGAATGGTTAATCACTTTATATAATCATGATGACTCCCACTGTATTCTCAAATTCTCCTCCAAACCTGAAAGAAGAATTAGTCGGGATCATCTAAAATCACCCGAGGATTAAACCAACTCATCAGTGGGTATCGGGATCCAACCATCATCGCATGATAACCTGATCGAATCCACTCACGTTATCACACTCCAGAAGGTATGTGCATGCCTGGCAAGTTTCAGTTTCTTTAGAAACTCTCGATGTGATTTTTACCCCATGCTCTTATGACCTTGATGAAGGCCAACAAATCATAAGTCACATGTTTAGTTCTACCCGTCATTGTCCAGCTTAATTTGAACCCACCCGTACATACCCTTGACGAAGGCCAACAAAGTAGTACGACTGTCCCAAACCAACACATCTATCTATGCAACAGAAAGGTAATAAGCAGCTACCATACACTATGCCTTGACGAAGGCCAACAAACATAGCATGAATACTGTAGGGTTTCCTTAGTATCTCGTATAGGGTTTGGAAGCATCACACATGCCACAACTTTAATTTTAAGAGGTGCTAAGCAAACTTAACTAGGAATCGAACTAGAATTATTGAGTAAAAATTAATAGTATCACATATAAAAGATTATCTAACACTAAGTGGAGAGACTGCAACCTTTGTAGACCTCCTAGGGCAACTCCTTGGATCTCCTAAGGTTTGGAACGGCTCGCTTGAACGCTTCCATGTCCATGACGATCCACCCGAAGTCCTTTACTCAAAGCTTGTTGCTTCACTTGATCTATGAAATCCTTGAAGCAAACACCCCATACAAAGTAGCTAGAGATGTGTAGGATGATGAGGTGGTTTAGGTTCTCACTTAAAACCCTTTCTTTCTTTTAACCTCACTTAAATTTAGAACTCAAGAGAGAGAGCTAGAGAGAGGAAGATGAAGATGGCAATCTTTTTCTTTTTGGATGAATAATGATCTCATCATAATAATGAGAGAGAGAGAGACAGAGATAAATATCATAAAACAAACCATGGTTAATAATAATATCTAGATATTTTGTGATGAGTTAATAAAAGCAAAGGAAATTAACTAAGGTTGAGTCAAAGGTCAACCATGGAAGTGTGTAGAAATAATGAGTCATTTGTGAAGAAATGAGTCATTAATTTAATTTCCTTTATCTTTAACTTAAAACAAAAATATCCATATATATAAATATGAACCATGTGAGTCTTATATTGCCATCTATGTTGTATCATCAACCATGATACAAATGCATGTATGTATGTGTGTATGCACATCAACATGTACATATACATGCATGCAACCATCTAAATAAAAAGGTTTAAATAAATGAGATAAAAGTCAATATTAAATCAACACTTGATTTGATAAACCGGTCATATCTCATACGATCCGACTAATATAAAACGCCCGATTAAAATACGGTATCATATACACGTATTTAATCAAGTTCCCGCACATATCTCATATGCACACCTTATCGTTTTGCCTGAGCCAGGAAACTTCTGTGTGGGACTCTAAGACTCGTCAATACGCCAGCAGTAGGTGATGATTATATCAAACACCTACAAGCTGTAAGCGGTCAGCTAAACGTAACGGCCACCCGGGTATTAAGCGATCAGAAGAAGAACAAGCGAACCTATCAAAACTCCCGTCAATCCAACTGGCAACACTTACCGTACAGTCCGGTCTCTTCGTCAGATATGCTGCATATTGAGTTTAGGGATGGAATCGTCGACCCCAATAACTCAATAAGTCATGCCGGTATATGGTCTATAACAGATCGAGAAACTTACTGATAACACTTATCAGTAATATCTCAGCAGCCCTGGCCAGGGACTTCCTGTTATAGCTAATCGTGCATAGCATAGCATCAACCCCCAATACCGGGAGAGACGAAACCCCTCCTATCGCTCATTGCCTCCATATGCCTCGGGACTGTACTCAAAATCCACCTGTTTGTATGACTCAATAGAGCCATAGTAGGGTGGAGATCAAAGTACAGTAGGAGGACACATAAGACTCTATGGCGATCTTGGGTCTATAGACTAACCTGTACCAGTGTCACCTGAGAACTGCTATCCGACCTATGATATAATACCACATAGGAGTTCTCGGTGAGTCCGTTCAGTGTACCCAGTCTCACTGAGCACCCGTATACAATCTTCGGTGTCAGCACACCAGATGGATATGGGATCATCCATTGCCCATCATATGGAACAAGAATAGCATACGCTAGTTTACACTGGAATATCGATGCCCTGTTTCGATATACCTACGACTAAGAACATTTCAAGGATATGCTTATAAACTACAGGTGTCCCACTAGTATGATCCACATCATAATCCTAGTAGTCAAGCCGATATCCTTAGAGCTTTATCATCATGTACCAAAATGAATATAAACATGATCAAGTGAACATATGATAAAGAGAAATCAGATAGCATACTATCATGTCGAGCAAGACTGTCCTCTGAATATATATATATATATATATATATATATATATATATATATTGACACACACACACACACACACACACACACACATATATATACACACACACACACACACAAAAATCAGTACACACACTATCACATAATGGCCTCTAGGGCTTACATATATCCAACAATCTCCCACTTGCACTAAGGCCAATTATTGGCGTATCTCATACCCAACATCTCAAAAAGTCGCTCATGCTGCGGCTGAGGGAAGGCCTTGGTGAATGGATCCGCAGTGTTATCCTTTGTATCTACTCTCTTGATCTCGATCTTGTGGCGATCAGCTATCTCCCGGATCAGATGATATCGCCTCAGGATGTGTCTGGACTTCTGATGGGACCTGGGCTCTTTGGCCAACGCCATAGCCCCATTATTGTCACAATAAAAAGGTATTGGATCAATAATGGTTGGAACTACTCCTAACTCCGAGATGAACTTCCTCATCCAGACGGCTTCCTTGGCAGCATCATTTGCAGCAATGTACTCAGCTTCCATCGCTGAGTCTACAACGGTATCCTGTTTGGAACTCTTCCAACTCACCGTCCCTCCATTGAGGGTAAATGCAAACCTTGAGATAGACTTGCTGTCATCCTTGTCACTCTGGAAGCTTTAATCGGTAAAAGCCTCAATTTGGAGATCCCCGTTACCATACACCAAGAACAATTCTTTAGTCCTTCGCAAGTACTTAAGAATATTCTTCACAACAGTCCAGTGATTCTCCCCTGGGTTTGACTGATTCCTGCTTACTACACTAAATGCATAAGCTACATCAGGGCGTATACACAACATCACATACATTATTGATCCTACTGCCGAAGCATAGGGAATAATACTCATGCGAGCTCTCTCTATATTAGACTTTGGGCAATCGTCTTTGGAGAGAGTGACTCCGTGGCAAGCGGATAAGGCACCCCGCTTGGAGTCTTCCATACTAAACCTCTTTAGGATGGTGTTGATGTACTTGGTTTGGGACAATCCTAATAACCGTTTGGATCTATCCCTATAGATCCGTATGCCCAATATGTATGTGGCATCACCCAGGTCCTTCATGGAGAACCTTTGTGATAAGAATGATTTGACCGACTGTAGCATAGGAATATCATTTCCTATCAGAAGTATGTCATCCACGTACAATACGAGGAATGTGACATTTCTCCCTACAGTCTTCTTATAAACACAAGGTTCATCTAGATTTTTGATGAAATCAAACTCTTTGATAACATCATCAAAACAGATGTTCCAACTCCGTGATGCCTGCTTTAATCTATAAATGGATTTAAGCAACTTACATGCTTTTCCGCTGCTCCCACTGTCAATGAAGCCCTCTGGCTGATCCATATAAACGCATTCATCTAAATCACCATTTAGAAATGCAGTTTTAACGTCCATCTGCCAGATTTCATAGTCGTAGTGAGCAGCAATAGCAAGTAGGATCCGAATGGATTTAAGCATGGCTACCGGAGAGAAAGTCTCGTCATAGTCCAAACCTGGTCTTTGACGAAAACCTTCGCTACCAACCTTGCCTTATAGGTCTCCACATGTCCATCTACACCGATCTTTCTTTTAAAGATCCATTTGCAACCCACAGGTTTTATCCCGGAGGGTTCATCTTCCAAAGTCCATACTTTGTTGGTGTACATGGACTCCATTTCAGATCTCATGGCATCCAGCCATTTCACAGAGTCACCACTCATGATAACTTGATGAAAACTAGCAGGATCATCATCATCCATGATGCAATCTTCTCTATCACCATCAATGAGAAAACCGTAGTATCTCTCCGGTGGGCGAGAAGTCCTACCAGATCTACGGAATGGCTGAGGTTCATTAGATTCTGTTACAACATCAGTTTCAGCCAAGTCGTCTTTTGTAACTTGTGTTTCTAGAACCTCTTCAAGATCTACCATATTGCCATCAGTATCATTTGGAAAAATCTCATTTTCTAAAAATGTGGCATACTGAGAAACAAACACCTTTTGTTCCTCCTTGTAGTAGAAAAGATACCCAAACGAATGTTTTGGATATCCCACAAATATACATTTGACTGATCGTGTCTCTAGTTTGTCTGGATTCTCCTTTTTAACAAAAGTCGGACAACCCCAAATCTTAACTCGTTTAAGAGATGGTCGCTTCCCATGCCATATCTCATATGGAGTGGTAGATACGGTCTTGGTTGGAACTTTGTTTAACAGAAAAGCTGCAGTTTCTAATGCATGCCCCCAAAAGGAGAGGGGTAACTCAGAATCACTCATCATGGATCGTACCATATCTAATAAGGTACGATTCCGTCGTTCTGACACACCGTTGTGCTGTGGTGTGTAAGGGAGAGTGAGCTGAGAGAGAATCCCATTCTCTTTTAGGAAGTCCAAGAATTCAGTACTTAAGTACTCTCCACCTCGATCTGATCGAAGTATCTTAATTCTCATTCCTATTTGGTTTTCTACTTCAAGTTTGTACTCCTTGAATTTCTCGAAAGCTTCAGATTTATGTTTTATCAAAAACATATGACCAAATCTTGAGAAATCATCAGTAAAAGTTATGAAATAGGAAAAACCGCCTCTTGCATATATAGACATTAGCCCACATACATCACTATGTATGAGGCCTAGGAGCTCAGTAGCTTTTTCTCCGTGTCCAGTAAACGGAGTTTTGGGCATTTTACTTTTGATACAAGACTGGCAAGTTGCATAAGATTTATACTCAAAAGAATTTAAATATCCATCTTTATGAAACTTGTTTAGTCTTGTTTCATTAATATGACCAAGTCTACAATGCCAAAGAAAAGCTTCATTTATATCTGAAAATTTTCTTTTACTTGTGTATTGAATGTTGAAAACTGTATGTTGATTAAGGATGTATATCCCGTTATTAAGTGTACCACAACCAATCAACTCTTGATTAAGTCTAATGTTCATAACATTGTGTTGCACAGCAAAATGATACCCTTCATTGTCTAACAAAGAAACGGATATAATATTACATAGCATACTTGGTACAAAATAACATGGGTTCAAAACCAATATACAACCCGATGGTAACCCTAGGTGATACTCTCCCACTGAAACTGCATTTACATTGGAACCATTTCCAACTTGGAGAGTATGATCACCTGTCTTCAAAACTCTGCCATTTCTCAACGCCTGCACAGAATTGCAAATATGAGAACCCGAACCGGTATCCAATACCCATGAAGCAGAGTTAATAGAAAAACATTTTTCAATCACGAACACACCTGAAGCTGAAGCATCACCATGCTTCTTCTTGAGTTCAAGGTACTCAGTACAGTTCCGCTTCCAGTGTCCCGTCTTTTTGCAGTGGAAACATTCTCCTTTCTCCGATTCCCCAACCTTGGACTTGTCTTTCCCCTTAACATTTTTGACTCCACCCTTAGGTTTGGTGGGTTTCTTCTTCATCTTTCCCTTGGCCTTAGCCTTCGGGCGAGAGGAGGATGATGGCCCAACATACGAAATGGGAGTCTTTACTGACTTCAGCATGCTCTCTGTACTCCTTAACATATTAAGGAGTTCAGGTAGTTCCTTATCCATGTTGTGCATGTTGAAGTTAACTATGAACTGAGCAAAGGTGGAGGGGAGAGACTGCAGAATAATATCCGTATATTGTTCATTGTCCATCGTCTACCCAAGGTCCTCAAGCTCTTCTATGAGAGCTATCATTTTCAGAACATGCTCTCCTACTACTGTACCAGGGGCCATTCGCATCTGAAAGAGCTTTCTGGATGCTTCGTATCGTAATACGCGAGATTGCTCTCCATACAACTGTTTTGTATGGAGGAATATAGATTGTACGTCCATATTCTCGTGCTGCTTCTGATGTGTGTTATCCATCGATGCAAGCGCGAGGCATTTGGCCGTGGAATAGTCAGCGTCCCATGTCTTGCGGATTTCCTTATCCGCAACTGAAGATTTATGACCTGGGCTGGACGGGGTTGGAGTGGTAAGGACATATGATACCTTATCATAAGTTAAGGCAATGTTTAGATTTCTCAGCCAATCTTTATAATTGGTCCCATTCAGTTTATTTTTATCTAATAGAAGCTTGAGTCCTGACATTTGAATCTGCTGTTAAGAGAGAGAAATAAATACACTCAGCGAAAAGCTCTTGCAAAGATTAGATTGGTTATTATCTTGTCTAACCGATATCTCCCACTGTTTTTATCAAATTTTCTTTAAAACCTTTTAAAAAGAAAACTAGCCGGGATTAATTACATTCTACAATTTCGCTAACCATTCAGCCAGGCCAGTGCCGGTACTTAAGGGAGGTTCCCCGTGCTTTCGCACGAACCTAATTAAAATAAACCTCGTCTTTCCAGAGGCGTAGCCCCGTTTGACACCTTTCTTGACACCTATTGAATTAGCTAATTGTAAAGTGCAAAATTCTCCCTGGAGCAACTTTTGCTCGCAGTGGGATCGAGATCCTACTATCATATAGAAGGTATACAATCTCATTGTAAATTTCAACTCTTGAAATTGCCGATATTATTTTTATCCCTAGTACTCGTGACCTTAACTATAGTCAACATATCATAAGTACTGGTCAAGTTCTTCCCGTCATTTCGTGAATAACTAGACCCACCCATATAAACCTTAACTAAAGTCAATATAATCATATGAATGTCCTAACTAATCTGTATCATATGCAGTGTAGGAAGACATCACTCAGCTACCGTACACTGCGCCTTAACTAAAGTCAAAATACGCAGCACGAATACTAAGTACTCTACTTCCTAAAATGACGGAGGGCTGCGTTTAATTTTTAAGATAACTTTTAACGCTTTGAATTTGATATCGTTGTAGAATCCAATGAGTTTAAAAGGAGTGGCTTAAGCTCCGCATTTTGAAACTTTCTTTTTCATAAAAGGCCGAGTGTGTTTCAAATCTGATTCTACAACATCTTTTTAGGTTCATTTATCTTTACATTAATCTCATTAATGTAGTCCCATCATTTAAATCTTAAGCCATCACAGAAAGAAACGAAAATATAACGTACGCTTATGCCACTCGCATTCGCTTCAGTGTCCTGATATGCACCGTTAGGTTACTTAACTAACGTCATACCAGAACGGGGCTAGGCGGGTGCAAAACATAAGCAACGTCTATTATATATCATATATATAATATTGCATTCGTGTCAGATATAAATTAAAAGATCACATCAGATAATAAAAGCAGCAGAAGCACATTTAATATAGGATATCTAGGAGGTCCGTATTTTGTATTTAGCCAGCAATAGAAAATACGGATTCCACGGTCACGATGAATAGCCAAGTCCACACCTTTAGACCCCTATGAGAGCGGCAAGTGACCCTACCAATTCTGGAGTTTAGGAGACCCGGTCTCGACTCCTCGAGATGGCCTCCCACTGAACCCTAGAACCCGGTCACTTATGCCCTCCTCCTTGGGTCTATCCTAATGCGGAAAAGTAAATAATATACAACACTGGTGATATCAACCTCAACCCGGAAGTGCCCCAAATAAAAGAATATAACATACAATTTAATTTTACATGAATGAAAAGAAAACTCTTATCTCACATAAAACCCTCGGCTATTCAATCACGACAATCCTGCATATCAAATTTCAGCAACACATAATATCATATATCATCAACGTAAGTAAGTATGCGTACTCCGATTGTCGTTGATGTATAGCAACGAAACCGGCGATACACCACATACTACACTTACGGTCACAGAGAAATAAAATGAAAAACTACAACAATTGGAATCGTAACTGCCTTTAGACAACACAAACCCGGAATATCACATATACAAGATTTCATACCTAACAATGTAAAGCTCGCATTTAGGTCTCACCCATGAAAACACCTTTTCAAAATAAGCCGGATAATTCAACAATATTTCCGATTATTCCCAAGACCGAACTGCTAGATTTACACGCAATAAACAAATTTGTAGATTCCAATTATTGTATCACATACTAATAAACTAAGCGCAGTTAAAACATTCGATCGAATGATTAAACACCCAAAAACTTCTCAGAAAGCTCAACACTTGAGCAGTTTTAAAAATTACCAGAAACTGCACAAAGTACATATGGGTCAGCGCAAGAAAGTACGGCCCCACCTGCACCAAAGTCGCCGCGGAACCGCCGCGGAATGTCCATTCTTGCCGTGATTCCGCGGTGCTTTAGTGGAGATAGGGGTTCGTATTTCTTGTGGGCCCATAAAATACCCTGCTGAATTTTTAAAGTATTTTTAATGTGAAAAATCCACGTTTTTGAAAAAAGTCCAGAGAGCACCCCCCAGGCGTCGTATTTCGTTCGTTCGAGGTTTTCAACGTCGTCTAGGTTACTCCAAAGCTCTAGCTTGGCTCTGATACCACTGTAGGGTTTCCTTAGTACCTCATATAGGGTTTGGAAGTATCACACATGCCACAACTTTAATTTTAAGAGGTGCTAAGCAAACTTAATTAGGAATCGAACTAGAATTGTTGAGTAATAATTAATAATATCACATATAAAAGATTATCTAACACCAAGTGGAGAGACTACAACCTTTGTAGACCTCCTAGGGCAACTCCTTGGATCTCCTAAGGTTTGGAACGGCTCGCTTGAATGCTTCCAAGTCCACGACGATCCACCCGAAATCCTTTGCTCAAAGCTTGTTGCTTCACTTGATCTATGAAATCCTTGAAGCAAACATCCCACGCAAAGTAGCTAGAGATGTGTAGGATGATGAAGTGGTTTAGATTCTCACTTAAAATCCTTTCTTTCTTTTAACCTCACTTAAATTTAGAACTCAAGAGAGAGAGCTAGAGAGAGGAAGATGAAGATGGCAATCTTTTTCTTTTTGGATGAATAATGATCTCATCATAATAATGTGAGAGAGAGAGAGAGTTAAATATCATAAAATAAACCATGGTTAATAATAATATCTAGATATTTTGTGATGAGTTAAAGAGCAAAGGAAATTAACCAAGGTTGGGTCAAAGGTCAATGATTGGTAGAGATTCTGTGTGTTCAAGTTTAGTTAATTACCGCAATCAAAACGGTTTCGCTTGTAGCTAGCCGGTTGAGTACGGGTCGTCCGCAGGGAGATGGGAATCTTTTTCTATGTGCTTTAACGAGTTAAGTCAAAAGTCCAGATTTGTTTGTGATTAACTAAGTGTTAAAATGATATGTGAAGAGAGCTTGTTAGGGTTAGGATTATGTTAGTTTGAGTTAGGAGTCGCTCACTTCTTTCGTTGCCACTCTTAATATCGGTGTTACGGTAATCGGAAACAACGGGGATTAGCACGACTAGAAAGGAACTTGCGAGTATAAACTAGGCTTTCCAACGCATAAGTTCTTTCTTTTGGTGCTTGTCCGTCCGTTCTTGGCTCTTAGCCTTAACCTCCGGTTAATTCAACCACAACCGGTCTCACTACGGAATCACCGCTATCATGTAGGATAGGGTGCCGTAGGGAGCGGATTGTGGTTCAATTAACGGGAGTTCGATTTAAGATGTTGGGCAAGAAAAGAGTGAGAGAGATTTCCTTCTCTCAAACTTCCCTTATCCTATCCTAACAAGTATGGAAACTACTCACCCATTACAAGAAGAACGAAAAATGAAACAAAGGAGGAAGATAGAAAGAAGGAGATTAGAAGATAACAACTAGCTATTTGCGACCTCACCTTGGCAAGGATCAAGCGTAAACATCATGGTTGTTTAAGGATAAAGGAAAAGAGAACAAGAAGAAACAAACACAAATAACAACAACTAAGTTAACAAATGAAAATTACAACCAATAATAATTTAACTAAAGAACAAGACAAGCATGATAAGTAAAAAAAACTCCTTTATTCATTCTTCACTCACAAAAGCTCACTACAAGTTTTTTAATGGAGAAGAGATGAGAGGAGGAAGAAGAACAACAACTAAAACCTAAAATCTAAATACAAGATTAAGCACACCTTGGCTTCACAAGGTTCTGGGCTATTTATAGGCAGGGAGATGAAAACCTAGGGCAAAATTTTGACTCTCCATAAAAAGACCCAAATACCCCTGAAGTTTGACAGCCTGAAGAGGCCGTACGGCCGCGGAACCGTGGCCTAGACCCCCTATTGGCCGCGGTTCCACCGCCCTATAGGGGAGTTGTGCTGTCATATTTTGTGTGCTGCCCTGGTCTTCTGTTCCCTTTAGTCTGGTACATGTTTTTTCTGATAATCTTTCCACATTTCTTCCAGAATCTTGGGTGATTGGATGTGGATCTTTTTGTCATGATTTTCTTGAGCTCCGCGTAGATTTCTTGGACTTGGTGTTGCCATTGTGCTTTGTGCATGAAGGTGACAATCGATTTGTCATTTTATCTCTTAAACCGGTGTGTGGCAACAATGGATAGAGAGCGGAGACCCGTGTTTTATCTGTGGTTGGCAGGAATCCGGATTTTGTCGTGCTTTTGCATGAATTTCATCGTTTACAGCCGAGAACCTGTAACCTGCAATTGACTAGCAAACACGGCTCAAGAGTACCTACCGATAAGCAATATGATAAAAATTAGGCAGTATAAAAATGCAAAAATCTGATATGAACAAATACCCCCAAACTTATCATTTGCTCGTCCCGAGCAAAGCCAATTTATTCACAAAAAATTTCTAACCTCACTTTCGCAGGGAACGCGATTGCACTGAGCATGTGCAACAAGTCGTTAAACCTCTAGGTGTCCCTAGTAGGAGAAGTGTTGTCTCCTGAGGGTTTTCAGCGGATACTACCCACAAAATCCGGTCAAGCTAGTTTTGCAAAATAACTATGATTCAAACCCTAAAGTTTTGTTTCAGAAAATAACAATTCTATTATCCTAAGTCTAGACTATCGAACCTTTATTTTTCACACCTCGCTTCTTATTTAACTACAGATTTTATATGTCTTTACGTGCAGTGCAAATAGTGTCGATAAGTTTTCAGAAGGATCGATTAAAGTCATCATGTCACATAATAAAGCACAGATAACAATTTTAAAAGGATCACATAAGTTTCATAAAGAGTTAAGTATTTTTCAAGTTTCGTTTTCCAGTAAGGTTTCAACTTCAGAATTTCTATCTTTCTTAACAGGAAACTAGGTCTTATTTTTCACTCCACCTTTTTCTTGTTTTCATTTCATACACACCTCTGTGAACGTGCAATAGTCTTTATCATAGAATAAAACCTTCATATCTCCGCTAGAAATATATTTTTTATTTTTTTTTATAAAAGCATGTCTTTTGTCAAGATTATTCTCACACAAAGAACCGTTAGGATTTTTAACTCGGAGAGAACACTTGCTTGACTTTGTTTTAATCTGGACTTTCTAGGTTTCTCAGCGAGCTTTGGGCCAATGCACCCAAATCAGTTGGCTTTAGGGCATTAGGTGTAGAGACACCCCAGCGGACTTAATTACTCAAGTTACCTAGGTCCAAAAACAAAAGACAGTTTGGCGTGAAAATCATGATGATTCAATACGAACGGAGATATAACCGGCAGTTCAATTATTTTTTTGGATAAAAGACGTGTTTAGTGGGTTTGGTGTGTAATCATTCCAATCAAGTTCCAGATGGGTTATTTTTCAGACTTAGTTCCAATTAAGACATCAATAACATTCCTTCATATTCACTTTACTTCATAAACTATTCTTGATATTACTTATTTCAGAACAAACCTATTGGATCCTCAGAAAATCATTTATCTATTTAAAAGTTTTTAGACATAAAAGACTTGTCATCTAATTTCCAAAACTCACGACACGTGTAGTGTGATGTAAAGACGTATATCAGCTATAGTTAACTTCAAAGGAGAGTTATCTTTCAGGTTTTCAAAATCTAAACATAAGATTTAGTTATTCTTATTTTATCAAACAAAACCGTCGAAATGTTGAATCAGAGTCCTCCCACTAGCTAACTTGAAAAAAAAGTTTTTATGTTTTTAGAAAATTTTCAGATTTTTATGGATTTTATGGATTTTAGTATGCAGATGCAAAATATACATATGAATGCGTAGGTTAGAAATGCGTACCGAGCGTATCCCCAAACTTAAACTGGACAGTGACCTCACTGTCATTGCATGAAGAGATCATTTGAAGGGTCAAAATTGTCGGTTAGATATACACATTTTTTTTTGTTTTGTTTTTAAAGAAAAGAAAAAGAGCAAAAATGGAAAAGAATATCCACAAATATATACAAAATGGTATATACATACCCCCAAACTTATTTGGAACAGTGTCCACTGTTCTTGGCTGGATAACCGAAGTTTGGTGGTAGGCAGAGGAAGATTATGCAGGGTAAACCGGCTCCTGTAAGACCAGGAGCTCCTCTGTTGGTTCGGCGCTAAGGTACGGTTTTATTCGGTGTCCGTTCACTTTGAAAATTGAACCGTCCTTTGGATTCTCCAAATCCACAGCGCCATGCGGATACACATTCCGCACAAATACGGCCCTTTCCAGCGAGATCTGAGCTTTCCTGGATGGAAGTGTAGCCGGGTGTCGTAAAGCAGTACCTGCTGACCAGGTACGAAGGTTTTGCGCAAAAGGTGTTTATCGTGAAACACCTTCGTTCGATTCTTAACGACAACCGCGTTATCGTAAGCCTCATCCCTCAGCTCGCTCAGTTCGTTCAACTGTAGCTTCCGATGGCTGCCCGCATCTTCGAGAGACAGATTCAGCTCCTTTATCGCCCAAAATGCGCGATGCTCTATTTCGACAGGTAGGTGGCAAGCCTTTCCGTACACAAGCCGATAGGGAGACATGCCAAGATCGGTCTTATAAGCGGTTCGAAATGCCCAAAGGGCATCAGTGAGTTTCAGCGACCAATCTTTTCGGTTCTTGGAAACCGTCTTCTCCAGTATCTGCTTGATTTGCCGATTTGAAACTTCGGCCTGCCCGCAGGTTTGGGGGTGATAGGGCGTAGATAGCTTATGATTAATGGAATATTTCCGCATCAAGGCCTCGAAAGTCTTATTGCAGAAATGAGTTCCATTGTCGCTAATGATCGCTCGGGGGTGCCCAAAATGGGAGAAAATGTTTTCTTTAAGAAACCTAACGATAACCTTGTTGTCGTTAGTCCGGCTGGGCACAGCCTCGATCCATTTAGAGACGTAATCAACAGCGAGAAGAATGTACAAGTTCCCGAAAGAGCTGGGAAACGGCCCCATGAAATCTATCCCCCAAACGTCGAAAATCTCCACAACCAAGATTGGTTGGAGTGGCATCTCGTTCCTCCGGGATATCCGGCCCAAGTGTTGGCACCGAGAGCAAGTCTTGCAATAGTCATGAGCGTCTTTGAAGAGTTGTGGCCAGTAGAAACCACATTGCAAGATCTTCTCATCTGTCTTTCTAGGGCCAAAATGCCCGCCACATGCTTGATCGTGGCAAAATGACAGCACACTCTTGAATTCCTCGTCAGGAACACACCGACGAATAATCTGGTCGGGACAGTACTTGAACAGATAGGGTTCGTCCCAGTAAAAGTGTTTTACTTGGGATAAGAAGCGAAGTCTGTCCTGACTTGACCATTCAGTCGGTAGTAATCCTGTGGCCAAATAGTTCATAATATCTGCGAACCAGGGTTCGCAAGATACTGTCAAGAGCTGTTCATCCGGGAAAACGCCGTTGATCGGAATTGGAAGCGAAGGCAAAGAAGGAAGTCGTGAGAGATGGTCGGCAACTACGTTTTCACATCCTCGTTTGTCCATAATGACAAGGTCAAACTCTTAAAGTAAGAGGATCCAACGTATTAGCCGAGATTTTGCATCTTTCTTCGCAAAAAGATGGCGCAGAGCAGAATGGTCTGTGTAGACAATGACTGGAGAGCCGATGAGGTAGGGCCTAAACTTTTCTAAAGCAAATACAACAGCCAAGAATTCCTTCTCAGTTGTTGTATAATTGAGTTGGGCGTCGTTCAGGGTTCGGCTCGCATAATAGATTACATGCGGCATCTTGTTGATGTGTTGTCCAAGGACAGCACCAATGGCAAACTCGGATGCATCGTACATAATCTCAAATGGGTGCGTCCAGTCAGGTGAAGAAAGAACAGGAGCAGAAGTGAGTGAGCTTTTTAGTGACTCGAACGCAGTCACACAGCTCGAGTTGAAGTCGAATGGCGTGTCCTTGGCCAGCAAAAGAGTCAAGGGCCTAGCAATCTTGCTAAAGTCCTTGATGAACCGTCTATAGAAACCGGCATGGCCAAGGAAGGCTCGGATGTCTCGGACGCATCTGGGAGGAGGGAGATTGGAAATGACCTCAATCTTTGCTTTGTCAATCTCTATGCCATTTTGCGAAATGATATGTCCTAAGACAATACCTTCGCGCACCATGAAGTGGCACTTCTCCCAATTCAAAGTCAGGTTCTTGTCCTTACATCGGGTAGGGACAGCGTCAAGATGCAGCAAACACTCGTTGAAGGAATCGCCGAAGATGGAGAAATCGTCCATGAAGATCTCCAGAAATTTTTCCACCATGTCTGAAAAGATTCCCATCATACACCGCTGGAAGGTAGCGGGCGTATTGAATAACCCAAAGGGCATGCGGCGTTATGCAAATGTGCCGAAAGGACAAGTGAATGTGGTCTTGTCCTGGTCTTTTTTGGCGATGGGAATTTGATTATAGCCGGAGTAGCCATCAAGAAAGCAGTAGTACTCGTGTCCGGCCAATCGTTCAAGTATTTGGTCAATGAAAGGTAGCGGAAAGTGATCGTTCCGCGTTGCGGCGTTGAGTTTTCTGTAATCGATGCATACTCGCTACCCAGTTTGGGTGCGAGTAGGGATTAACTCGTTCGCCTCGTTAGTGATGACCGTTATACCTGATTTCTTGGGGACAACGTGAATGGGGCTAACCCACTGGCTATCATAGATAGGGTAAATGATACCACTATCCAGACATTTTACGATCTCCTTCTTCACAGCCTCTTTCATGACTGGGTTGAGACGTCTTTGTGGATCCCTGGCTTGTTTGACATCATCCATCAGATGAATGTGATGTTCAACGATCAGGGGACTAATCCCCTTGATGTCCGCCATAGACCAGCCAAAAGCTTGCCTATTGCTGTGCAAGACCGCAAGAAGGGCTTTCTCTTGCTCGGGAGCTAGAGAAGCCGAGATGATAACCGGGAGGGTCTCGTTCTCACCCAAGTAAGCGTACTTAAGGTGAGACGGCAAAGGCTTGAGTTCGAGCGTTGGAGGTGAAACGATGGAAGGAAATATTGGTGAAGAGGTCTCGAACTCAAAGGACTCCAGCAAAGGTTCAAAACGAGTGTAAGCGACCGAGTTGGATGGTTCAGGTAACTCATCCGGAAATTCGAAGGATTCAAACTCGGGTGGTGAGTGGCTAAGATCGTTCGTGAAAGTGAAACACTCGTAGTCACTGTCGGGCGCAGAAACAGCAGCAGGTTCGAGGAGGAACGCACTAGTGGCGTTAAGGTTATCGTGATCGAACAGAAACTCCTCGAATTCACACTCTTCTGGGGTGATCTCCTGGATTGAGCAAACGTCCAGTATATGAGCATTAGGTTCGGAGGGATGATTCCCCAACCTAAAAATGTTGAGTTCAATTGTCATGTTTCCAAAAGAGAGGTTCATCGAACCATTGCGACAATTGATCACAGCATTCGAGGTTGCAAGGAATGGGCGACCGAGTATCACAGGAATTTGATTCCGAGGGTTAGCTACAGGCTGTGTGTCTAATACAATGAAGTCAATGGGGAATATGAAGTCCCCGACTTTGATTAACACATCCTCTAGCTCACCCTTAGGATGGGTGATCGATCGGTCGGCCATTTGGAGAGTACAGTGTGTGGGTTTCAGCTCTCCTACACCTAATTACTCATATACTGAGTACGGAAGCAGGTTAACACTGGCACCAAGATCTAATAGTGCGCGGTTGATGTTCTTATCCCCAATGGTAATAGAAATCGTAGGACAGCCAGGGTCCTTCCGTTTTTGTGGTAAAGATTGGGTAAGAGCATCACTCACAGCACTAGCCAAGAAAACTTTCTTGGGTACCTGAGACTTCCTTTTTTTCGTGCACAAGTCCTTTAAGATTTTCGCGTAGGACGGGACTTGTTGGACAGCATCTAAAAGAGGAATGTTAATGTTAACCTGCTTAAATAACTCCAGAATCTTCTCCATTTGTGGATTTTGTTTGGTGGACTTCAACCGGTTTGGAAATGGAACGTTTTTAAAATTGGTTGAGTCCAATGCTGGAGGAGGAGATTGTGGAGTTGGAACGGATCCCAGAACTGGGTTTTCGTGGAGTGAGAAGTGGGTCCGTTCAGAGCAGAAGAAGAAGAAGAAGAAGAGCCTTTTGAAGAATGAAGAATAGGCTCAGAAGACGAAGAAGGAGAAGAAGAAGAAGAAGAAGAAGCGGCCAGGGTGTCATCGTCGATTCGTGTGCCAATGTTGTTTTGCAGCATCCTTCCCGATCTCAATATGGTCACGGCACTCACATTATGGTTCTGTTGTTCGAGAGCAACATGTACATTATGTGGGTGACCGGGATTAGGGAGTGGCTGGGACGGGAGCTTCCCCTTCTCTCGCTCACTTAAGGCCGCATTCAGCTGTGCAATCTGGGCCTCGATGGTCTTGATGCTTTTCCCATGAGCGGCAGTGTGTTGCACTAAGGACTGAATGTAAGACTGGATGTTGGTGGTGGACTGAGTTGATTGTTTAACGAACGCCTCCAGACTTCATTCGAGCGAGGAAACCTTATCGTTGTTTGTCGGAACAAAATTGTTTTGGGAAAAAGAATTGTTGGGTGCAAAGTTGTTCGTCTGATTTTGAAAAGGTTGGGGTTGGAAGGGCTGCTGAAACTGATGTTGAGTTTGTTGTTGTGCTTGTTGTTGCGGCGGAGGGGGCCTTTGGAAATTGTTGCCTTGGAATTGATGCTGATTCTGATTCCAGGCGAAATTGGGGTGGTTCCTCCAACCGGGATTGTAGGTAGAAGAGTATGGATCATTCCTCGGTCTTTGCTGAAATGCAGCATTAACCTGATCCTGTCCTTGAGATGGTGGATTGTAAGGACACTCTTCGGTTAAGTGAGAAGGATCGGAACAACAAGCGCAAATGGTACGAAGGGGAAGAACAGGGGTAGGAGCAGGAGAAGAAAATTTGCTCTCTGTCGCTTCAAGCTTTCTCGTTATTGCAGCTATTTCAGCTTTCATCGCAATAGAGACATCAAGTTGGTGAATTCCTACCCTAGACTGACCGGTAGAAGTGGAGGTAGAAGAAGAAGAAGAAGTCGGTCTGGTGCTCTCCTATTGTAGCGTTTGCTCTGCAAGGTCGTCGAAGAATTGCCACCCTTCCTCATCAGATTTCGATAGGAAGTGGCCCTGACAAATGGTTTCCAACAACTACTTGGATGCTGGGTTCAGGCCCTCGTACAAGGTTTGGCAAAGTTGCCATTTCTCAATACCATGGTGAGGGCACTAAACAAGAAGGTCTTTATACCGGTCAAAGCACTTCCAGAAGGGTTCAGAAGGAAGCTGAGAGAATTGGTTGATTTCGTTACGGATCCTTGTGGTTTTATGATTCAGATAGAATTTTTTGAGAAACGCTTTAACAAACTCGTCCCAACTGGTTATAGAGTAGGAAGCGGTGCTATACAGCCATTTTTCAGCAAGATCGCATAAAGTGAACGGAATGACCCGTAGCCGTATAGCATCGTCCGACAGTTGGGTAGTTTTCATCATGGCACAAACATTTTGAAATTTATTGATGAAGATATAGGCATCTTCAGATTCAAGCCCATGAAATCGCGGAAGCATGTTGATGAAGTGGGGCTTAATTTCAAAGTTATCCCCATTGGCCGGTGGAAGAGAAAGACAAGTGGGAAGTGCAGAACGGGTGGGATAGAAACGATCCTGGAGCGCGATTCGCTGCGGCGCTACAACAGGCGGTGGTGGTGGGTTATTTGTCTCCATAGGAGGTGGAGTCAATCCCGGGGGAGTCAAAGAGATGTTTGGATTAAATCCTGACATCGCGGAAGAAGAGGTTGGTGAAGGTGAAGGTGAAGATGTATGAACAGAATTCCGGTCAACGTCGGAGTTGGCCGGCAAAGGTAAAGGTGAAAGAGGAGTGGACGGAGTTTCGACGTCTGAGTCGATCGCGTAGTCGGTAGCGACTAACGTAACGCGGACTAGGCGGGCGCTAGTGTCCCGAGTCCAAGCGGACATACACTAAACGAGTTTAGTATAGTCAAAGCGGAGAAGGTGAGGGTAAGAAAACGTCAATGGAGAAATACGATTGGGTGGTGGGTGAAAAATGGATTTTGGCGACAAAGGGCAAGTTTTTATAAAAGTTTTTGATTTTTTCCTTTTTTTTTAGAAAGAGATTTATAGAATTATGTACGGATATACGGCTTCAGGCAATCACAAACAAGATATGCACAATCACACCTAGATCTAGGGTCACCTAGGTCAGCTAGACAGCTCCTAACTATTCCAAAGGACTAGAAATAGGACCTCAAACCGCCTCTTCTCCGCCAATTGCGGCCAGGTAAGTGCCAGGTAAGTGGGAGGCTCCCCACTACGTAAGTAGTGGTCCTAATTAAGTAACCACTTGCCTTCGACACACTTGCCTAGACACCGCAAAGTCAGGATAGGATAAACGGCCGATGCCTGTAATTAGTCCTCTGTCCTATTGAGCGCGACGTCCTTAGGGCTGAGTCTAGTATTTTTTAATTAACAATGGTCAATGCATATGCTTTTTGTGATTTTTGGGGTCCTGGGAAGGGTGATGAAATCCCCACCCAATCTGAATTGGTTTCAAGCCCCTTAAGTCCATATTAATAAATGCAAAACAGTAACAAATCAACTACAATCAATTTTTATTTTTTTAGCGCGGCGCAAAGAATCCTGCACAAAAACAGTTTATTGGAAGGGGAAGAGAATTTGCGTAAAGAATGCTGCAGAAAACACAGTTCAGTGGAGTTCAGAGGAGTGGGGGAGAGTAGAGAGACTTACCCAGAAATTTTGGCACCCTGAAGGCACTATATGGCCGCGGTTCCGCGGCCAAACACCAGCTTACTCCGCGGTTCCGCGGCCAAACAGAGAGATTGAGCTTCCAATTTTGCTGTGTGTGCTGGTATGAGAGTCCTCTGCTTGTCTGGATTTTCTGAATCTTGATTTGCTCACTGGAACTGCTCCAGAATCTTTCAGTAGACCGTTTTATCCGTCTTGAATCTGTCGCGGTGTAGCCGCGAGATGTGGGTCTAACTTCCCACGTCTTTGGCACTGAACTCGACCGTCTTTTTGTTCCTGCACACTTGCACAAAAACTAATCAAAAACAACAAGATGGTTTTTTTTTTACAATGTATATTTTTTTTTTGTTTTTCGGTTATATTTATATTCACAAATTAACCCGAAATTACACAAAGAAATAAACTACCGTCTCCCCGGCAACGGCGCCATTTGATTGGTAGAGATTCTGCGTGTTCAAGTTTAGTTAATTACCGCAATCAAAATGGTTTCGCTTGTAGCTAGCCGGTTGAGTACGGATCGTCCGTAGGGAGATGGGAATCTTTTTCTATGTGCTTTAACGAGTTAAGTCCAAAAGTCCAGATTTGTTTGTGATTAACTAAGTGTTAAAATGATATGTGAAGAGAGCTTGTTAGGGTTAGGATTAGGTTAGTTTGAGTTAGGAGTCGCTCACTTCTTTCGTTGCCACTCTTAATATCGGTGTTACGGTAATCGGCAACAACGGAGATTAGCACGACTAGAAACGAACTTGCGAATATAAGCTAGGCTTTCCAACGCATAAGTTCTTTCTTTTGGTGCTTGTCCATCCGTTCTTGGCTCTTAGCCTTAACCTCCGGTTAATTCAACCACAGCCGGTCTCACTACGGAATCACCGCTATCATGTAGGATAGGGTGCCGTAGGGAGCGGATTGTGGTTCAATTAACGGGAGTTCAATTTAAGATGTTGGGCAAGGAAAGAGTGAGAGAGATTTCCTTCTCTCAAACTTCCCTTATCCTACCCTAACAAGTATGGAAACTACTCACCCATTACAAGAAGAACGAAAAATGAAACAAAGGAGGAAGATAGAAAGAAGGAGATTAGAAGATAACAACTAGCTATTTGCGACCTCACATTGGCAAGGATCAAGCGTAAGAATCATGGTTGTTTAAGGATAAAGGAAAAGAGGACAAGAAGAAACAAACACAAATAACAACTAAGTTAACAAATGAAAATTACAAGCAATAATAATTTAACTAAAGAACAAGACAAGCATGATAAGTAAAAAGAACTTCTTTATTCATTCTTCACTCACAAAAGCTCACTACAAGGTTTTTAATGGAGAAGAGATGAGAGGGGGAAGAAGAACAACAACTAAAACCTAAAATCTAAATACAAGATTAAGCACACCTTGGCTTCACAAGGTTCTGGGCTATTTATAGGCAGGGAGATGAAAACCTAGGGAAGAATTCTGACTCTCCATAAAAAGACCCAAATACCTCTGAAGTTTAACAGCCTGAAGAGGCCGTACGGCCGTGGAACCGCGGCCAACGCGGAACCGCGGCCTAGACCGCCTATTGGCCGCGGTTCCGCCGCCCTATAGGGGAGTTGTGCTGTCGTATTTTGTGTGCTGCCCTGGTCTTCTGTTCCCTTTAGTCTGGTACATGTTTTTTCTGATAATCTTTCCACATTTCTTCCAGAATCAAGGGTGATTGGATGTGGATCTTTTTGTCATGATTTTCTTGAGCTCCATGTAGATTTCTTGGACTTGGTGTTGCCATTGTGCTTTGTGCATGAAGGTGACAATCGATTTGTCATTTTGTCTCTTAAACTGGTGTGTGGCAACAACGGATAGAGAGCGGAGACCCGTGTTTTATCTGTGGTTGGCAGGAATCCGGATTTTGTCATGCTTTTCCATTAATTTCATCGTTTAGAGCCGAGAACCTGTAACCTGCAATTGACTAGCAAACACGGCTCAAGAGTACCTACCGATAAGCAATATGATAAAAATTGGGCAGTATAAAAATGCAAAAATCTGATATGAACAGTCAACCATGGAAGTGTGTAGAAACAATGAGTCATTTGTGAGGAAATGAGTCATTAATTTAATTTCCTTTATCTTTAACTTAAAACAAAAATATCCATATATATAAATATGAACCATATGAGTCTTATATTGCCATCTATGTTGTATCATCAACCATGATACAAATGCATGTATGTATGTGTGTATGCACATCAACATGTACATATACATGCATGCATCCATCTAAATAAAAGGGTTTAAATAAATAAGATAAAAGTCAATATTAAATCAACACTTGATTTAATAAACCGGTCATATTTCATACGACCCGACTAATATAAAACGCCCGATTAAAATACGGTATCATATACACGTATTTAATCAAGCTCCCGCACATATCTCATATGCACACCACATCGTTTTGCCTGAGCCAGGAAACTTCTGTGTGGGACTCTAAGACTCGTCAATACGTCAGCAGTAGGTGATGATCATATCAAACACCTACAAGCCACAAGTGGTCAGCTAAACGTAATGGCCACCCGGGTATTGAGCAATCAGAAGAAGAACAAGCGAACCTGTCAAAACTCCCGTCAATCCAACTGGCAACACTTACCGTACAGTCCGGTTTCTTTATCAGATATGCTGCATATTGAGATTAGGGATGGAATCGTCGACCCCAATAACTCAATAAGTCATGCCGGTATATGGTCTATAACAGATCGAGAAACTTACTGATAACACTTATCAGTAATATCTCAGCAGCCCTGGCCAGGGACTTCCTGTTATAACCAATCGTGCATAGCACAGCATCAACCCCCAATACCGGGAGATACGAAATGTAGGGTTCCTAGGCATGCTAATGAAGTCTCACAAGGCATCGACCATGCCAATTTCAAATTTTACGGGTGCCGAGAAACCCTAATACGGATCGTTGACTAGAAGTTTAGGCGAAAACGAAACTAGTTAACATCTTAACTAAAGGAGAGAGGCTACAACCTTTGTAGATCCGGTTCTCCACTTCCTTAGCTCCACGTAGGCATCCTCTCGCTGTCCATCTCGAATCCCGGACTCAATCGTCGGCTTGATCGGAGAAATGGGCGGACTAGGTCGTCGGCTTCGTGCCGAAGATGATCTACGTCGAGGCATCACAAGTTCAAGCTCCGACTTCACAAATTTGTGAAACTTGTGAAGAAAACACCCAAAACAACTTGGCAAGAGGTAGAGGGTGAAGAAATAGGAGGTGGGTTCACTTTAGAATTGGATTTCTCACTTTAGAACTCAAGTTGTCATTGATGGCATCAAGCTTTCTTTCTTGAAGAAGAAGATCAAGAAGAAGGAAATATTATGATAAGTTAATCCAAAATGAAAAAGAAATGAATACTTATCATAATAGGAACCATGGTTAGGTGTAGAGAATTGACCAAGGTTAGAAGAGTGGTTAGGGTTAAGCATGAAGACAAATTGGTCACTTTGGTCAAAGCTTCATGAAGCTTCACAAAGGTTCAAGAATGAAAGCAACCATTTTGTATTCTTATCCCATTCTTTTTCCAAAATCAATAAATAAAAGAATGGATAATTAAAACCCTAATCACTTTCTTAACCTAGGTTTAATTCTTTACACTTAACCAAATGAGCAAGCATCATCAAACATGATACAAAGATGTGCACAAAAGTATATCACATATACAACTTGCACATCAAGTGAGAAAATCCATTTAAAGTGAACCAATACTAGTTAATGCAAAATAATATATCAAATATATAATTATACATTAAATCAATAAATCAACACTTGACTTAACGATCCGGTCATATCGCATATAACTGACTAGTATCCTATGTATCGGCTTATCGAATCAATCGTTGATTCGATATCTAGGTTATATCGAATATAACCAATCGATACATTCATCGCGAGAATGGAATACGGTATCACATACACGCATTATTCTCGGTCCTGCACATATCTCATATGCGCTCCTATTTCGTTTCGCTTGAGCCAGGAAACCTCTGTGTAGGACTCTAAAGACTCGTCAATACTCCGGTAGCAGATGATGATCATATCAAGCACCCACAAGCCGCAAGCGGTCTGCTAAACGTAACGGCCATCCGGGTATTGAGCGATCAGAAGATCGACAAGCTAGCCCGCTCACACTCCTGTGAATCCAACCAGTAACACTTACCGTACAGTCCGGTCTGTTCGTCTGATATGTCGCATATCAAGTCTAGGGGTGGTAAACGTCAGACCCCAATAACCGATAAGTCGTGCCGATGCGAGGCTCATAACGGGTCGAGAAACTACTGGTAACACTTACCAGCAAATCTCTGATCAGCCCTGGCCAGGGACTTCCCTGTTATAGCCAATCGAGCACAGGGCAACATCAACCCCCAATACCGGGAGAGACGAAACCCCTCCTATCGCTCATTGTCTCCATATGACTCGGGACTGTACCCAAAGACCACCGTTTTGCACGCCCTCATGGACGTGGTAAGGTGGAGATCAAAGCACAGTGGGAATCACACAAGACTCTATGACGATCTCGGGTCTACAGACTAACCTGCACAAGTGTTACCTGAGAACTGCCATCTGACGTGAGGTTTAATACCATCTGGGAGTTCTCGGCGAGTCCGTCCAGTGTACCCAGTCTCTACTGAGCACACGTATACCATCTCTGATGTCAAACACCAATGGATATGGGATCATCCATCGCCCATCTCATGGGTCGAGAAGCGTATACGCTAGTCTACACTGGTATATCGATGCCCTGTCTCGATACACCCACGACTAGGGACCTTGAAGGATGTACTTATGGACTACCATGTCCCCACTAGTATGATCTGCATCATAGTCCAGGTAGTCAAGTACACATCCTAAGGGCTTTATCAACATGTAACTATAAGACAGTTTAAGGAGACAAGTGTACATGTTAAGATAAAGAGTAACCAGATAGCATACTATCATATCGAGCAAGAAAATCATCTCTATATATGTCCAAGCATCCAATATAATATACATCATCTGTACAATACTGGCCTCTAGGGCATACATACAACTAACAATCTCCCACTTGCACTAGGGCCAGCTGCTGTAGTATCGCATACCGAGCATCCCGAAGAGTCTCTCAAACTGTATCTAGGGAATGGCCTTCGTGAGTGGATCCGCCGTGTTGTTCTTCGTGTCAACTCTCCTGACCTCGATCTCCCGGCGATCAACTATCTCCCGGATCAGGTGATACCGTCTCAGAATATGCCTGGATCGCTGATGGGACCTGGGTTCCTTGGCCAAAGCCACCGCTCCATTGTTATCGCAATACAGAGGTATTGGACGCTCAATGGATGGAACCACTCCAAGTTCAGTAATGAACTTCTTGATCCAGACAGCTTCTTTAGCAGCATCGTTAGCAGCGATGTATTCAGCCTCCATCGTCGAGTCTGCCACGGTTTCCTGCTTGGAACTCTTCCAGCTAACCGCCCCTCCGTAAAGGGTAAAGACAAAGCCCGACTGCGACTTAGAGTCGTCCTTATCACTCTGGAAGCTCGAATCGGTAAAGGACTCCACTTGGAGTTCTCCGTTACCATACACCAAGAGCATCTCTTTAGTCCTTCGCAAGTACTTGAGAATGCTCTTCACAGCTGTCCAGTGATTCTCTCCAGGATCAGCTTGATACCTGCTCACTACACTTAGTGAGTATGCTACATCGGGTCTGGTACATAGCACCGCGTACATGATAGAGCCTACTGCCGAAGCATAGGGTATCCCTTGCATGCGAGCTCTCTCCAAATCAGTCTTGGGAGACATCTCTTTGGAGAGAGTGACTCCAGAGATCGTGGGCAAATTCCCACGCTTGGATTCTTCCATACTAAACCTCTTTAGTATGGTGTCAATGTACCTGGATTGGGACAATCCCAGTATCCATTTGGATCTATCTCTATAGATCCTAATTCCCAATATGCAGGAGGCATCACCAAGATCTTTCATTGAGAATCTTTGTGATCAGAAGAGCTTGACCGATTGCAGCATAGGAATATCATTTCCTATCAAGAGTATGTCGTCCACGTACAATACGAGGAAGACAACCTTACTCTCTGCCACCTTCTTGTAAATACAAGGTTCATCTGGATTTTTGACGAAATCAAACTCTTTGATAACGACATCAAAGCAGATGTTCCAACTCCGCGATGCTTGCTTTAATCCATAAATGGATTTAAGCAGCTTACACACCTTCCCGCTGCTCCCACTGTCTACGAAGCCCTCTGGCTGAGTCATGTACACGCACTCTTCTAAATCACCATTTAGAAAGGCGGTCTTAACATCCATTTGCCAGATTTCATAATCATGATATGCAGCGATGGCAAGCATGATCCGGATGGATTTAAGCATAGCCACTGGAGAAAAGGTTTCGTCATAGTCCACACCTGGTCTTTGACGAAAACCCTTTGCTACAAGTCTAGATTTGAAAGTCTCCACTTTCCCATCTACACCAAGTTTTTTCTTAAAGATCCACTTGCTCCCGATGGGTTTTACCCCTTCAGGAGCAACATCCAAAGTCCATACTTTGTTGGTGTACATGGATTCCATCTCGGACCGTATAGCATCCAGCCATTTCACTGAGTCCCTACTCGTGATGGCCTGCTCAAAGCTAGTTGGGTCATCATCCTCCATGATGCAATCCTCGCTCCCACCATCCATGAGAAAACCGTAGTATCTCTCAGGTTGGCGAGGAACCCTACTAGATCGGCGGAGAGGCTGAGGTTCATCAGGAACTACTGAATCCTCTGGTTCAACCAAGTCTTCTGTCGTAGTCTGAATTGCTGGAACCTCTTCCAGTTCTACCTCCTTGCCACTAATCTCTTTATCAAGAAATTCCTTTTCTAAAAAGGTGGCATGTCGAGAAACAAACACCTTTTGTTCCTCGGTGTGGTAGAAGATATACCCGCGTGAATGTTTGGGATATCCAATAAACTTACACAGAATGGACCTTGCCGCGAGTTTGTCCGGATTTTGCGTTTTTACATATGCCGGACAACCCCATATCTTAACATAATTAAGACATGGTCTCTTTCCTTTCCATATCTCATATGGAGTGGTTGGCACGGTTTTGATGGGAACCATATTCAATAGGTCTGCAGCTGTTTCCAGTGCATATCCCCAGAAGGAAATAGGTAACTCAGCCGTGCTCATCATAGAGCGCACCATATCTAATAGGGTGCGGTTCCTCCGTTCTGATACACCGTTATGCTGTGGTGTATATGGAGGTGTCAGCTGAGAGAGAATCCCATTCTCTTTTAGGAAGTCCAGGAATTCATTGCTTAAGTATTCACCTCCTCGATCAGATCGAAGGATTTTAATACTTTTTCCGGTTTGGTTCTCGACTTCTTGTTTATATTCTCTAAATTTCTCAAAAGCTTCTGATTTGTGTTTCATCAGGAACACATATCCGAATCTAGAGAGATCGTCAGTGAATGTAATGAAGTACGAAGAACCATCCCTGGCATGTGTAGACATGGGACCACATACATCACTATGTATTAGTCCTAAGAGTTCGGTAACTCTTTCTCCGTGTCCCGTAAACGGAGTTTTGGTCATCTTGCCTTTGAGACATGACTGGCAAGTGTCATAAGATGAAAATTCGAATGGCTTCAAATATCCATCCTTATGCAACTTAGCCAGTCGTGTCATATTGATGTGACCCAGTCTACAATGCCACAAGAAGGATTCGTTCAGTTCTGAACTCTTCCTCTTGTGTGTGTTTGTTATGCTCAGAACTGTTGATTGATTTAGAACATAAATGCCATTGCACAACGTGCCTGATCCAACCAACTTTTGGTTACGGAAAATGTTCATAACATTATCCTGTAATACAAAATTATATCCCTCTTTACTTAATAAAGAAACCGATATAATGTTGCATATCAGGTTCGGCATGTAATAGCATTCGTTCAGAACCAATGTATTACCAGTAGGTAATTCAAGGTGATATTCCCCGACAGTCTTAGCTGCAACAATTGCACCATTTCCAACTCTAATGTCTTTATCACCTTCTCCAAGTTCTCTACCTTTCTTAAGCCCATGTAACTGATTACATATATGGGATCCCGACCCAGTATCTAATACCCAGGACGTAGAGCAAATGGAGAAACAGTTCTCAGTAACGAACACACCCGAAGAAAATGCATCAACATGTACTTTCTTCATTCGGGTGGCATGGGAATCCTGGTATTCCCCTATGTCCTGTTCATTCCTATAACTCTTATAAGAATGAACGGAACCAACGTTCCCCAGCACAGTATAACATGCGGGTTCGGTCAATGCATCCATATTATTATCTTTATTAGGGCATGAAATGGTCGCTACCTGGAGAGAGAGAGAGAAGAAAACACTTTAGCGTATGCTCTTGTAAGATCAGATTGGTTATTATCTTATCTAATCAGGATGGCTCCCACTGGTTTTTATCAAATCTTCCTTCAAACCCTAAAAGGAAAGACTAGCCGGGATTAATCACACCCTACAACTTCATCGATCTTTCAGCTAGGCCAGTGTCGGTACTTTGAGGGAGGTCCCCCGTGCTTTCGCACGAACCTAATTAATGTAAACCTCATTTTCCCAGAGGCGTAACCCCGTTGACACCTTTCTAGACACCTACTTGATCGGCTAATTGTAATATGTAAAACTCTCCCAGGAGTAACTCTTACTCGCAGTGGGTATCGGGATCCAACTATCTCATAGAAGGTATGCAATCTCATTGCAAATTTCAACACTTGAAATTTCCGATAATGTTTTGCCCCTAGCGTCCTATGACCTTGACGCAGGCCAACAAACCATAGTGCGCTAGTCAAGTTCAACCCGTCATTTCCTGATTGAATTAAACCCACCCGTACGACCCTTGACGCAGGCCAACAAAGTCGCACGACTACCCTAATCCAATCTGCATCATATGCATAAGCAGATAAATACTAGTTAGCTACCGCACACTACGCCTTGACGCAGGCCAACAAACGTAGCACGAATACTAACTACTACTTATCTAAAACGACGGAGGGCTACGACAGGTTTTTCTGAAAACCTATTGCGTAATGAACTTGATATCGTTGTAGAATCAAATGAAGTTTTGAAATGGAGTGATTTTGAGGCTTTTCTAGTTTTGCTAAAGGGGTCACTCCCGGTGAAGGGATCGTCGGCCCTTTCCTCGTCGAATGAGGTGCGGGATATATCATATATATCACTGTGCAAAGCAGAAACTATAGAAGCAATCAAAAGCAGACCGAGTATGTAGTATCTTCCAGTTATCGCTAAAGGAGTCACTCCCGGTGAAGGGATCTCGGTCCTTTCCTCATCGAATAAGGTGCAGGGTATATCATATATACCGCTATGCAAAGCAAGAACTGTAGCTACCTGTTTTATTTAAAATTTGATTCTACAACATCTTAGGTTTCTTTTCTTTCATTAATCACATTAATGAAGTCCCATCATTTAAGTACCTAAACATCACAGATAAATACGACGTACACTTATGCCATCCGCATTCGCCTCGATGTCCCCTCATGCACCGTTAGGTTAGGTATGTTAGTGTTTATGCCCTAGAAGGCCATTACTGTATCATACTAGTTTGTATATTACTTAATGGAAGCTTGGGATATTCACATGTATATAACAGTCTTGCTAAACATGGTAATATGCTACTTGGTTTTTCTATCTTAATATGTGAGTGTACGTATTGATAGAGCTCTTAGGATCTTGCTTGTCTACCAGCATTGTGATGGCAGTCACACTAGTGGGGGCTGGGTAGTCTACAAGCACATCCTTATTCAGGTCCCTAGTCGTTGGATTATTGAGACAGAGCATCGATACTCCGGAGTAGACTAGTGTGTACGCTTCTCATCCCAGTTGGGGAGATGGTCTGTCCCACAGCCGTCAGTACGTCGTACTGGAGATAGTATGCAGGTGCTCGTTAGGTTACGGGTACACCGGACAGGACTCATAGGGAACTGTTGGTTGGTTTTACACCAGTCGTCAGTGAACAGTTCCCAGGTGACATGAGTACAGCATAGTCCGCAGACTTGACACTGCTACTTCGCCTCGAGTGTGTCCCACTGTTCTTAGATTGCTACCCTACCACGGCTCAAAGGAGTCGTGCAAACAGGTAGCAGTTGGGTGCAGTCCCGAGCACTTGGAGGCAGTGGCGGTTAGACAGGATTCGTCTCTCCCGGTATTAGGAGTTGATACCCCGAACTGTCAAGTTTCTGTCGAAATTTAAATGAAGTCCAAAAATTTTTCAGGGAGGTTCAGAAAGCTTGAAAAGCATCCAGGAGAACACCCAAGAAAATTGGGCCCATGACTCGGCTAAAGCGCCGCGGAAGCGCGGCGGATCCCACCGATCCGCCGCGGTTCCGCCGCCGAGTTGCCGAGTCATGAACCCAAATTTCTTGTGTGGGTCCCCTATGAGATTTGGTATTTTCTGGTATTTTTTAATTTTGCTCAGGTTTCAATTTTACAGAGCAGTATTGGAGCAATATTAAATGCGTTTAATCGATCGAAATTGTACAGTATTTGCATATTGGATTATATCTGTGATTGTATAATGTGTTCGTAAACCTCCCCTAACTGCTAGTATGTCAGTTGGCAGGGGGTTGCACATTTCTGAAATGGATTTTATCTGTTTGTGCATATGAACTGTGTTGGACTGTTGTGATGTATAGCCGGGGTTATGTGATGGGTTATTATTTAATTCATTTGATGTAAATGTAATTTGTTGTAATATTATTTTGCAGGGCACATCCAGGTTGCGGTTGTAGCCACCGTTGTATTATTTCATTTTACTGTTTTTGCTCCTAGGACAGACCCAAGGTGGGGTGCACAAACTGCCGGGCGGGTAGTTTGCCGCACCCGTAGGGGTCGTGGGTGGGGTAATGGCTATTCATCACAACTGTGTAATCCGTATTTTGTTGCAGGCTCAAAACAAACACGGATTGCTTGCAAATCCAATAAAGTTCATCTGTGATCTGGAATGCCTATTATTGCGTCTGACGAATGTACAATATCTATATATGATAGCTATTTAGACGTCACTTATGTTTTACACCCGCGCTAGCCCAGCCCCCGCTCTATCGTTAGTTAAGTAACCTAACGGGTGATGACGGGACCCCGTGGCGAATGCGGATGGCATAAGAGGACGTATTTTCGTTGTTTTCTGCAATGATAGGTTAATGATGGGACGCATTATCTATAATGCAAAGAAAAACAAACCAAAGTTTTAATCGTTGGAACAATTTAAAAGAAACCACTCGGTTAATTTTAAAAACAGATATTTTTAAATGCGGAGATTTAACCACTCCTTTTAAAAGCTATCAGGTTCCTTCGGTTATATCAAGTTCACTACGTTCACGGTTTCGCCAAAACCAGTCGTAGCCCTCCGTCATTTCTTATGGATAGTCAGTAGTATTCAAGCTGTGTTTGTTGGCTTTCGTCAAGACATAGTGTTTGGTAGCTGCTGGGTATTCATTTGTTACATAGATAGATGTGTTGGTTTGGGACAGTCGCATTACCTTGTTGGCTTTCGTCAAGGGTATATACAGGTGGGTTCAAATTAATAAGATAATGATGGGCAGAACTTGACATGTGACTTATGATTTGTTGGCTTTCGTCAAGGTCATAAGAGCATGTGGCAAAAACTTATATCAGGAATTTCTAAAGAAACTGAAATTTGCAAAGAGATGCATACCATTTGGAGTTTGATGAATGTTGGTAGGATTCCTTCAACATTATCATACGATGATATTTGGATCCTGATCCTACTGTGAGTACATGCTACTTATCAGGATATTCGTCACTTAACGATCAATGCTATAAACCAAGTAGGTGTCCAGAAAAGTGTCAGCGGGGTTACGCCCCCAGAGAAAAGAGGTTATTTAATTAAGGAACTTCGCGAAAGCGTTGGAAAACCTCCCTCGAAGTATCGACACTGGCCTGGCTGAACGGTTAAGCAAGTATTGTACGGTGAGAATAGTCCTGGCTAATTCTTCTTTTATGGTTTGAGGAAGGATTCGAGAAACAGTGGGAGCCATCCAGTTTAGATAAACTAAAAACCACTCTAAACTTGCAAGAGCATCATGCTAAAGAGTTTTCTTCTCTCTCTCCTAATTGCACCGACCCTGAAAATGACTGGACTTAAGTTACTTTTAGAGAAAAATATACGATAGGGCCAAACTATAAAGATTGGCTGCGGAATGTCAAAATGGCTTTGACCTATGACAAATTGGGGTACATCCTCACCGCTACGGCACCTGCTGTCCCTGGTCCTAAATCCAGCAATGCGGATAAGGAAATCCACAAAACGCGCGAAAGCCAAGTGCATCGTGCTTGCCTCAATGAACAATGAACATCAGAGGAGGCACGAGGATATAACCCTAGATGGCATATTTCTCCATACAAAGGAACTTTATGGAGAGCAATCTCGTATAGCAAGATACGAGACCTCTAAGAACTTGTTTCGAGCGAGGTTGGCTGTTGGGTCATCGGTAGGAGAACATGTCCTAAAGATGATCGGCTATATTGAAGAGCTCGCAGACCTTAGGACGACTTTGGATAATGAGCTCTATACAGACCTTATTCTCCAGTCCCTTCCTCCCACCTACGCCCAGTTTATCCTGAACTTCAATCTTCAAGGAAAAGAAGTTGAACTTGCGGAACTCCTGAACATGTTAAGGAGTGCAGAGGGCACCTTGCAGAAGGCAAGGGAAACACCCGCTATGTTTGTTGGCGGTGCATCTTCTTCCGGGTCCAAGGCTAGGGCCAAAGGAAGGAAGAAGAAGGCCGCACCCAAACCTAGAGGAGGTGTAAGTAAGGTGGGAGGGAAGGGAAAGAAAAAGTTTGCAGTACCGGTAGTTGGCCAGGATGAGTGCTTCCATTGTCACAGGAAAGGGCACTGGAAGAAGGATTGCAAGGCGTAGAACGCCAAGAACCAGGAACCGAAGCAAGCCGTGGCTTTGACTTCAGGTGTGTTTGTAATTGAGAATTGTCTGTCGATCAACTCTACTTCCTGGGTATTGGATACCGGATCAGGATCTCATATTTGCAATTCATTGCAGGCACTGAGAAACCGTAGAGTGCTGAACGAAGGTGATATGACCCTAAAGGTTGCTAACGGAGCTAGCGTGGGAGCTGCGTCCGTCGGGGATTATCACCTAGGATTGACGAGTGGACATATTTTGGTTTTACATAACTGTTATTTTGTACCAAGCTTAACGTGTAATATCATATCAGTTTCCTTGTTATCAAATAAAGGTTATGATTTCACGTTTGTAAGAAATGTTGTTAACATCTACCTTAATCATGGTTTGATTGGGTCCGGTACCCTAAATAACGGTATATATGTTTTAAACCAACTCCAAATTTTCAATGTCCAGAACACACTAAAAAGAAAGTCTCCAGATTTAAATAAAGCTTTCTTATGGCATTGTAGACTGGGTCACATCAATGAGAGAAGGTTGACTAAGTTGCATAGAGAAGGATATTTGGACTCGTTCGAATATCAAACTTATGACACTTGTCAATCCTGTCTCAAAGGAAAGATGACAAAGACTCCATTCACTGGACAAGGAGTAAGAGCGAGCGAGCTCTTAGGACTCATACACAGCGATGTATGCGGTCCGATGTCTACACATGCAAGAGGTGGTTTTTCCTATTTCATTACTTTCACGGATGATTACTCAAGATACGGATTCATTTATCTGATGAAACATAAATCCGAGGCTTTTGAGAAATTCCGAGAGTATAAGAATGAAGTAGAAAACCAAACCGGCAAAAGTATCAAGACACTTAGATCTGATCGAGGTGGTGAATACTTGAGTGCCGAGTTCCTTGGTTACCTAAAAGAGAAAGGAATTCTCTCTCAGCTTACTCCTCCATACACTCCACAGCATAACGGTGTATCGGAGAGACGGAATCGAACCCTATTGGATATGGTACGATCCATGATGAGTAATGCTGAGTTACCGCGATCATTCTGGGGTTATGCACTAGAGACAGCTGCATATATTTTGAACAAAGTTCCAACCAAAACTGTGCCTACCACACCATATCAGATATGGAGTGGCAAGAAACCCTGTCTTCAGTACCTGAAGACGTGGGGATGTCCAGCTTTTGTAAAAAAGCAGCATTCGGACAAGCTCGAGGCACGCTCAGTAGAGTGTAAGTTTGTGGGATATCCAAAGAACTCTATGGGATATTATTTCTATTACGCAGAGGAACAAAAGGTTTTTGTTTCTCGTCATGCCCACTTCTTAGAAACTGAATTTTTAGAAAATCAGAAGAGTGGGAGCGAAATAGAACTGGAAGAAATTCCAGAACCACAAACTGCTACTGAAAGTTTGGTAGAACCAGAAGTTCAAGAAGAACAGAACATTCCCGCACCCCTCCGCAGGAGTAGTAGGCCGTCTCATCCGCCTGAGAGATACTACGGTTTTCTCATAGATGGGGATAGAGAGGATTGCATCATAGATGATGATGAACCTACTGACTTCCAGCAGGCCATCCAGAGCGGCGACTCGGTACGATGGCTAGATGCAATGCGGACCGAAATGGAGTCCATGTACACCAACAAAGTATGGACTTTGGACTTTGCTCCAGATGGGGTAAAACCCATAGGATGCAAATGGATCTTCAAGAAAAAGATTGGTGTAGATGGACAGGTGGAAACCTATAAGGCTAGACTTGTTGCAAAGGGTTTTCGTCAAAGACCTGGTTTGGACTATGATGAAACTTTTTCTCCAGTGGTTATGCTCAAATCCATTCGGGTCCTTCTTGCTATTGCTGCCTTCCATGATTATGAAATCTGGCAGATGGACGTAAAGACGGCTTTTCTGAATGGAAATTTAGAAGGGAGCGTCTATATGGATCAGCCAGAGGGTTTCAATCAGAGTGGGAGCAGCGGGAAAGTATGCAAGCTTCTTAAGTCCATTTATGGACTAAAGCAGGCATCGCGGAGTTGGAACATCTGTTTTGATGAAACAGTCAAAGAATATGACTTTATCAAAAATCCAGATGAACCGTGCATATATAGTAAAGTTGTAGCCAGAAGTGTCGTATTCCTCGTCTTGTACGTGGATGACATTCTATTGATAGGAAATGACATTCCTATGCTACAATCTGTCAAAGGATTCTTGTCACACAGGTTCTCCATGAAAGACCTGGGTGATGCCTCGTACATTCTGGGGATCCGGATCTATCGTGATAGATCCAAGAGGATGTTGGGACTTTCGCAGTCCAGGTATATCGACACTGTACTGAAAAGATTCAGTATGGAAGATTCTAAGCGCGGTAATTTACCGGCTTGTCACGGAATCACCCTCTCCAAAGAGATGTCTCCCAAGACTGATTTGGAAAGGGAACGCATGTCTATTATACCCTACGCTTCTGCGGTAGGCTCTATAATGTATGCGATGTTGTGTACCAGACCAGATGTAGCTTACGCACTGAGCGTGGTAAGCAGGTATCAGTCAGACCCAGGGGAGAAGCACTGGATAGCAGTAAAGAACATTCTCAAGTACCTGAGAAGGACTAAGGAGATGTTTTTGGTTTACGGCGGAAAAGACCTCAGGTTAGAGGCCTTTGCTGATTCCGGCTTCCAAAGTGATAAGGACGATTCCAAGTCCATGTCGGGTTATGTCTTTACCCTCAATGGAGGGGCGGTGTGCTGGAAGAGCTCCAAGCAGGACACCGTTGCTGACTCGACGATGGAAGCAGAGTATATAGCTGCTTGCGATGCCTCAAAAGAAGCAGTCTGGATGAAGAAGTTCCTAACAGAACTTCAGGTGGTTCCTACCATAGTTGATCCAATACCTCTGTATTGCGACAACAACGGAGCTATAGCTTTAGCGAAGGAACCAAGGTCCCATCAGAAGTCCATACACATCTTGAGGCGGTATCACCTGATCAGGGAGATCATTGATCGTCAGGAGATCGAGGTTCGGAGAGTTGCTTCTGAAGAGAACATTGCTGATCCATTCACGAAGGCCCTACCTCAGATTCAGTTCGAGAGGCTACTCGAGATCATCGGTCTACGATACGCCAGTACATGGCCCTAGTGCAAGTGGGAGATTGTTAGTGTTTATGCCCTAGAAGGCCATTACTGTATCATACTAGTTTGTATATTACTTAATGGAAGCTTGGGATATTCACATGTATATAACAGTCTTGCTAAACATGGTAGTATGCTACTAGGTTTTTCTATCTTAATATGTGAGTGTACGTATTGATAGAGCTCTTAGGATCTTGCTTGTCTACCAGCGTTGTGATGACAGTCACAATAGTGGGGGCTGGGTAGTCTACAAGCACATCCTTATTCAGGTCCCTGGTCGTTGGATTATCGAGACAGAGCATCGATACTCCGGAGTAGACTAGTGTGTACGCTTCTCATCCCAGTTGGGAAGATGGTCTGTCCCACAGCCGTCAGTACGTCGTACTGGAGATAGTATGCAGGTGCTCGTTAGGTTACGGGTACACCGGACAGGACTCACAGGGAACTGTTGGTTGGTTTTATACCAGTCGTCAGTGAACAGTTCCCAGGTGACATGAGTACAGCATAGTCCGCAGACTTGACACTGCTACTTCGCCTCGAGTGTGTCCCACTGTTCTTAGATTGCTACCCTACCACGGCTCAAAGGAGTCGTGCAAACAGGTAGCAATTGGGTGCAGTCCCGAGCACTTGGAGGCAGTGGCGGTTAGACAGGATTCGTCTCTCCCGGTATTAGGAGTTGATATCGCGCTGTGTCAGAGAGCCATTACGCAAAGTCCCTGGCCAGGGCAAGTGAGATTTGCTGGTAGGTTCCAGTAGTTTCTCAGGGTGTAATGGGCTTCGCTCCGACACGACTTATACCGCTATTAGGGGACTGACGCTTGCCGCCCCCTAGGCCCGATATGCGATAGTCTAAGACGAACGGACCGGACTGTATGGAGATTGTCACAGCAGGCTCAGTAGGAGTTCGGATGGGTTTCCTCATCGGCCTTCTTATCGACAACTACCTGGGGACCGTTACGTACAGCTAGTGCCGCTTGCGGTCTGTGGTTAAACCCACTGCCAGCGTAGTAGTCGAGTCTCTAGAGTCCCACACAGAGAGTTTCCTACTCCAGGCGAAACGATATAGAGGTCGTATGGTTTTACGACAAAGGGTTCGGACGCATACGTGTGTTTACGCACGTACGACTTTCGGACAGTTTTTACCAGTCGGCTTTGGTTTAAGCCAGTTACTGGTATCCGGTTATTGGATTTATACAGTCTAAAGTTTTTCCGTATTTTTGCGGATTGGAGGGGCGTTCTCGTAATTGTGCGAGAAGCTTCTAGAAGATGGTGACTAAGGAGGTTTAGGTGTCATATGCATTGAATGAGTTTAGTGAGTCATGAGAGTGATTCATCCATATCATTAATGCACAATAAATGATTAATGAGTCATGGTTATGAATCACCATTAGATATTTATGAAACTTGATTATTCATCATTTGTTTTTCTTTTATTGATGAATTTTAAAGTTTCATATATATTATGATAACTTACTATTCTCACTTCATAATATCATTCACATTCTCTCTCCTCAAGCTCACTCTCTTCAAACCCTAATCCTCACCTCTCATGTGTTGAGAACAAGGATTAGTTAGACTAAACAATCCATAACCCTCACTCTATCTCATCTATCTTCTTTGATTAGCAATCCAAGAAGGTTAGTTGCCTCAAGTTTAGAGGCTAAGCTTGGAGTTTTGCTCTCGGGTGGATCATCTACTACATCGAGAAGGCCGAGGAGGACGAGGAGATCGTAAAGCCGAAGGACTTGGTTCGATAGGTATAATCCCTAAGCATAGTAGTTTAGAACAACTATGTGTTTGGTTAGTTATCGTTTAGCTTCGATTCAAGCGGTTAGTCGATGTTTGTTCACTAAACAAGTTCGTTTTTGAAAATTCCGCCTCCCCACAAGTACTGGGGTGTTGTACATGTAAGTCCATGCTACCTCTCCCGGTACTTTCGGGAATGCGGAATTTGGTAAAAAACGATTCTCTTAAAGATGCTAACATGGACCTAAAACCCGGATCTTGGTTAAACATCTATCTAACAACCTAACTATGAGTTTCTAGCTACTCGGTTAGGGGGTTATACCTTGCTTGTCTTGAACTCCTTCGTCTTCAAGCTCCGATGGTGGTCCGGACCGGCTTCTTCTCGTCGTCTCCGTACGCCGAAGATAGATCCACCTGAAAGCTCCAACCTTTAGCTCCTTCTTCGTTCTTTGAAGAAACTAGTTCACTTGGTTTGCTAAACCTAGTGAACTAGAATGAGTAGAGAATACTTTGTGTGGGATTTTATCTATGGTTCTTGATTCTCAACTCATGAGACAAGAGAACCATAGATTAAAGAGAGGGAAAAAGAGCAAGAGGGTGAGAGCAAAAGGAGAGCTCAAGAACAAGAGAGAGAATGAGCAAGAAAGAATGAGGCTCTCTTTTGTCTTTCACCCTCTCATAATCCAAAGTCATGATAACTCATCATACTAAAAAAAGTCTTATGTGATGGTTTGAAGCAACCATAACCATATCATTTCATGCACTCATTTTACACAAATGAGCAAGCAAGAAAAAGTCTTTGCCATGAAATGATGGCTATGGTCATCATGATGGTCAACTAGTCAAGCCTAGTCAACCGGTCAACAAAGTCAACAAGTCAACAAAAGTCAACAAGTCAACAAAGTCAACAAGTCAACAAAAGTCAACAAGTCAACAAAGTCAACAACCATATCACCATAATACTTAATTAATATAATAGTTAATCACATATCATATTCTCATTAGGGTTGAGCAAAAAGTCAAATAGTCAACGGTCAACTGTCAACAACCCTAATGAGAATCCACTGCCTCTGTCTCCCTGTCAACTGTGCATACACACCCGCATCCGCGTTCCGAGGAACACGAATGCAAACTGGATAAATCCAATCCCATAAGGTACACTAGGATCTGGCTTAAACCAAAGCCCGCTAGTGTAAACTGTCCGGACACTGCACGCGCACAAGTGCACGGATGTGACCGAACCCTATCGCAAAACCATGCGACCTGTCGCAATACCATGCGACCTCTACTCTTTTGCCTAAAGGCGAAAAGCTTTCTGTGTGGGACTCTAAAGACTCGACACTACGCTGGCAGTGGGTTTAACCACAGACCGCAAGCGGCACTAGCTGTGCGTAACGGTCCCCAGGTAGTGCCGACAAGAAGACCGACGAGGCGAAACCCATCTGAACTCCTACTGAGCCTGAGTGTGACATTCTCCGTACAGTCCGGTCTGTTCGTCTGATACATCGCATGGCGGGCCTAGGGGGCGGTAAACGTCAGTCCCCCAATAGCGGTACAAGTCGTGCCGGAGCGAAGCCCAAAACACCCTGAGATAACACTGGAAACCTACCAGTATATCTCGTTTGCCCTGGCCAGGGACTACTCGTGTAATGGCTCTCCTAGATACAGCGCGATGTCAACCCCCAATACCGGGAGAGACGAATCCTGTCTAACCGTCACTGCCTCCAAGTGCTTCGGGACTGCACCCAACCACTACCTGTTTGCACGACTCCTTTGAGCCGTGGTAGGGTAGTGATCAAAGTACAGTGGGAACACACTCGAGGCGAAGTGACAGTGTCAAGTCAGCGGACTAAGCTGTACTCATGTCACCTGGGAGCTGATAACTGACGATAGGTATAATACCAACTAGTCAGTTCCCGACGAGTCCTGTCCAGTGTACCCGTAACCTAACGAGCACCCGCATACTATCTCAAGTACGACGTACTGACGGCTGTGGGACAGACCGTCTCCTACACTGGGATGAGAAGCGCATGCGCTGGTGTACTCCGGAGTATCGATGCCCTGTCTCGATAGTCCTGCGACCAGGGACCTGCATAAGGATGTGCTTATAGATTACCCAGTCCCACTAGTGTGACGGCCATCACATCGCTGGTAATCAAGCAAAGATCCTAAGGGCTCTACTAATGTGTATAGGCGATATATAAAAATAAACACATGTACACATTGAAGTAGAAACAAACGAAGTAGCATACTACTATTTTGAGCAAGATTGTCAATACAAGGTGAATATCCCAAGCTTCCATTAAGTAATATACATACTAGTATGATACAGTAATGGCCTCTAGGGCATATACACTAACAATCTCCCACTTGCACTAAGGCCATGTACTGGCGTATCGAAGACCTATCATCTCGATCAGCCGCTCGAACTGAGTCTGGGGCAAGGCCTTGGTGAATGGATCTACAGTGTTATCTTCTGATTTTACTCTCTTTACCTTGATCTCCCAGCGATCAATGATCTCCCTGATCAGGTGGAACCGCCTCAAAATGTGCCTGGACTTCTGATGGGACCTGGGTTCCTTCGCTAAAGCTATAGCGCCGTTGTTGTCACAATGCAGCGGTATTGGATCAACACTGGTAGGAACCACCTGAAGTTCCGTGAGGAACTTCTTCATCCAGACAGCTTCCTTTGCGGCATCGCAAGCAGCTATGTACTCCGCTTCCATGGTTGAGTCAGCAACGGTTTCCTGCTTGGAACTCTTCCAGCAAACCGCCCCTCCATTGAGGGTAAAGACATAACCCGACATGGACTTGGAGTCATACTTGTTACTCTGGAAGCTGGAGTCAGCAAAGGCCTCAATCTGGAGGTCTTTTCCGCCATACACCAATAACATCTCCTTAGTCCTTCTCAGGTACTTGAGAATGTTCTTTACTGCTATCCAGTGTTTCTCCCCTGGGTCCGACTGATACCGGCTTACAACGCTCAATGCGTATGCTACATCTGGTCTGGTATATAACATCGCATACATAATAGAGCCTACCGCAGATGCGTAGGGTATTGATGACATGCGAGCCCTTTCCAAATCAGTCTTGGGAGACATCTCTTTGGAGAGGGTGATTCCGTGACAAGCCGGTAGATTACCGCGCTTGGAATCTTCCATACTGAATCGTTTCAGTATGGTGTCGATGTACCTTGACTGTGAAAGTCCCAACATCCTTTTAGATCTATCACGATAGATCTGGATCCCCAGAATGTAGTTGGCATCGCCCAGGTCCTTCATGGAGAACCTCTGTGACAAGAATCCTTTGACTGACTGTAGCATAGGAATATCATTTCCTATTAGGAGAATGTCATCGACGTACAAGACGAGGAATACCACATTTCTCCCTACAATCTTACTGTAAATGCATGGTTCATCTGGGTTTTTGACAAAGTCGAATTCTTTGACAGTATCATCAAAGCAGATGTTCCAACTCCGCGATGCCTGCTTAAGTCCATAGATGGACTTGAGCAACTTGCACACTTTACCGCTGCTCCCACTCTGATTGAATCCCTCTGGCTGATCCATATAGACGCACTCTTCCAAATTTCCATTTAGGAAAGCCGTCTTAACGTCCATCTGCCAGATCTCATAATCGTGGAAGGCAGCAATGGCAAGAAGGATCCGAATGGATTTAAGCATGGCTACCGGAGAAAAAGTCTCGTCATAGTCCAAACCAGGTCTTTGACGAAAACCCTTTGCAACGAGCCTAGCTTTATAGGTTTCAACCTGCCCATCTATACCAATCTTCTTTCTGAAGATCCATTTGCAGCCTACGGGTTATACCCCTTCTGGAGCAAAGTCCAAAGTCCAAACTTTGTTGGTGTACATGGACTCCATCTCGGTCCGCATTGCATCCAGCCATTTTACCGAGTCACCGCTCTGAATGGCTTGCTGGAAGCTAGTAGGCTCATCATAATCTATGATGCAATCCTCTCTATCCCCGTCTATGAGAAAACCGTAGTATCTCTCGGGCGGATGAGACTGCCTACTACTCCTGCGGAGCGGCGTAGGAATGTCCGGTTCCCCTGAACCTTCTGGTTCTACTAAGGTTTCAGTAATAGCTTGCGGTTCTGGAATTTCTTCCAGTTCTATTGCGCTCCCACTTATCTGATTTTCTAAAAACTCAGTTTCCAAGAAGCGGGCATGACGAGAAACAAGGACTTTTTGCTCCTCTGCGTAATAGAAAAGATACCCCTTGGAGTTCTTTGGGTATCCCACAAACTTGCACTGTATTGAGCGTGCCTCGAGCTTGTCCGCATGCTGCTTTTTTACAAAAGCCGGACATCCCCATGTCTTAAAGGATTTAAGACAGGGTTTCTTCCCACTCCACATCTGATATGGTGTGGTAGGCACTGTCTTAGTAGGAACTTGGTTCAAGAGATGTGCAGCTGTTTCCAGTGCATAACCCCAGAAAGATCGCGGCAACTCAGCCTTACTCATCATGGAACGAACCATATCTAATAGGGTTCGATTCCTTCTTTCCGATACACCGTTGTGTTGTGGTGTGTATGGAGGAGTACGCTGAGAGAGAATTCCATTCTCTTTTAAGTAGTCCAGAAACTCGGCACTCAAGTATTCACCACCTCGATCCGATCTTAGGATCTTGATACTTTTGCCTGTTTGTTTTTCTACTTCATTCTTATATTCCCGAAATTTCTCAAAGGCCTCGGATTTGTGCTTCATTAAGAAGACATGTCCATACCTAGAGAAATCATCTGTGAAAGTAATGAAGTATGAATAACCGCTTCGCGCATGTGTAGACATTGGACCACACACGTCACTGTGTATAAGTCCCAAGAGCTCGCTCGCTCTTACTCCGTGTCCAGTGAACGGAGTCTTTGTCATCTTTCCCATGAGACAAGATTCACAAGTGGCATAAGACTGGTACTCGAACGGATCCAAGTATCCTTCTTTATGTAACTTAGTCAACCGTGTCTCATTGATGTGACCCAGTCTACAATGCCATAAGAAAGCCTGATTTAATTCTGGAGACTTTCTTTTAAGTGTGTTCTGGACACTGAATATCTGAGCTTGATTCAATACGTATATACCGTTATTTAATGTACCTGACCCAATCAGTGCTTGATTTAGGTGGATGTTTACTACATCGCTTACAAAAGCAAAATCATATCCTTCCTTAGAAAGTAAGGATACAGATATGATATTGCAAGTCGCACCTGGTACATACAAACAGTCACGCAGAATCAATATCTGCCCAGTTTTCAGTCCTAGGTGATATTCCCCTAGGGATACAGCATCCATGCTCATTCCGTTAGCAACCCTGAGAGTCATATCACCTTTCCTGATAACCCTACGGTTTCTCAGACCCTGTAACGAATTACAGATATGAGATCCTGATCCGGTATCCAATACCCAGGAAGTAGGGTTAACTGACAAACAGTTCTCAATTACAAACACACTCGAAGCCGAAGCCACAACATGCTTCGAATTCTAGCTACTGGCTTTACAAGCCCTGCAATCTTTCTGCCATAGTTCATTCCTGTTACAATAGGAACGTCCCTCTTTTACTATATCCAGTCCTGAAACTTTTGCCCTTGTTTTTCCTTTTTCTTCCCTGGTTTCTTTCAGGGTATAAGCAGAGGGCAGGGACTGTAGAATTAGGTCAGTACTTGACCCATTCTCCAACGTGGTCTCCAGGTCCGTGAGCTCAATATAGCTGGTCTCTGTAAGGACGTTGCCCCTTACAGATGACCCGACTGCCAACCTCGCTTGAAGCAATTCGTTCGAGGTATCATATCTTGCGATACGAGATTGCTCTCCATATAAAACTTTGTTATGGAGGAAGATAGAAACTGAGTCCATCTTCTCGTGCTGCCTCTGGTTTGTACCATCAACTGAGGCTAACACGAGGCACTTGGCTTTCGCACAATCCTTTTCCGATGTCCTGCGGATGTGAACATCCGTGACAGGGGAAACTGGACCTGAGACAGCAGGGTTTTGATTAGTTAAGAGGTGTCCCAGCTTGTCATGGGCAATGGACATCTGGACAGACCTTTGCCAGTCATAACAGTCAGGTTCAGTCATGTTTTTATCTAGATGTAACCTAGGCGTGGTCACAGGGTCGCTGCAATTAAGAGAGAGAAGAAGAAACACTCAGCATGATGCTCTTGCAAGTTTAGAGTGGTTTTTAGTTTGTCTAAACAGGATGGCTCCCACTGTTTCTCGAATCCCTCCTCAAACCATAAAGGAAGAATTAGTCGGGATCAATCCCACCGCACAATACTTGCTTAACCGTTTAGCCAGGCCGGTGTCGGTACTTCGAGGGAGGTTTTCCAACGCTTTCGCGAAGTTCCTTAATTAAAGAACCTCTTTTCCCTGGGGGTGTAGCCCCGCTAACACCTTTCTAGGCACCTACTAGGTTTATAGCATTGATCGTTTAGTGAGAAATTTCCCGAGGAGTAGCATATACTCACAGTAGGATCGGGATCCAAATATCATCGCGTGACGAAACTGAAGGAATCCTACCAGAATCATCACACTCCAAATGGTATGCAAATCTAGCAAGTTTCAGTACTTATGAAACTCCCGATGTGGGTTTTTGCCCCATGCTCTTATGACCTTGACTAAGGCCAACAAATCATAAGTCATATGTCAAGTTCTACCCGTCGTTGTCCAGGTTAATTTGAACCCATCCGTATATACCCTTGACTAAGGCCAACAAGGTAATACGACTGTCCCAAACCAACGCATCTATCTATGCAACATATGAATGTCCACCAGCTACCAATCACTGTGCCTTGACTAAGGCCAACAAACACATCTTGAATACTGTTGAATATTCATATGAAACGACGGAGGGCTACGAATGGTTTTGGCGAAACCGTGAACGTAGTGAACTTGATTTAGTCGATGGAACGAGATAGCTTTTAAATGGAGTGGCTCAAACTCCGCATTTTAAAAGTTTGTTTTTGAAAAGAACCGAGTGGTTTTTCGAAAGTGTTCCAACGACTTATACTTGGTTTATTTTCTTGCATTAGTTCTTTTAATGCATGTTTTGCTTGCATTAGTTCTTTTAATGCGTGATATTCTTGCATTAGTTCTTTTAATGCGTCCCATCATTTAATCCTACCATTGCAGAAAACAACCAAAATATGACGTACGCTTATGCCATTCGCATTCGCCACGGGGCCCCGTCATTACCCGTTAGGTTACTTAACTAACGACAGAGCGGGGGCTGGGCTAGCGCGGCTGTAAAACATAAGCAACGCCTAAATAATATCATATATAGATATACTGCAATGATAAACATTTCAGATCACAGATGAATACATTGGATATACTAGGAATCTATAATTCGTACGAGCCTGTAACGAAAGACAAATTACACGGTCGCGGTGAATAGCCAAAACCCCACCCAAGACCCCTACGGGTGCGGCAAACTACCCGCCAAGTACCCGAAGCGTAGCAACCTCCCTCATCTCCATGAGTAGGCCACTCGACATTTCGGCATACCCGGTAGTTTGTGCACCCCCTCCACGGGTCTATCCTAGGAGCAAAAACAGTAAAAAGAAATTATACAATAACGGCTACAACCCCGACCCGGTTGTGCGGCCATACAAATAATTATTACATCAATTTACAAATTTACATGAATTGAAAGAAAAGAAAACTCTCGTCTCACAACCCCCGGCTATTCACCCGCGACAATCCAACATATTCATATACACATTCCAGCAACATTACAGATCACAGATTTGTATAACCCCCACTAATCGACATATAGCGATTAGTAGACGTTCAATACAAATATCACATAACAGAAAAACCCGTTAGCTTAAGTCTTTTAGAAGTTCGATCAAAAATACGGATTTTCAGGACCCCAAAGTAAAATTTTCGTTCTGGAAAATCTGGGTTGAAAATATATATACCAAAAATCCAAAATACCCCCACTAGTCAACTGCAAAAAAGAAAACCCCTGACCGAGTCAGCTCGGCTGCGTTTCCGCTGAGGGAGCGTGCTCCCGCCGCGGAAACGCGGCTCTTTGATCGAGTCAGGGGCCCAAAATTTTGCAGTTTCTTTAAAAAAGCCTGAGTCGATTTTAGGTGTATTTCAAAAAGGTTTTCCAGCACTTTTAAAATCGACAGAAAGTTTAAAATTCATGGGTTCATTTTTGGGACTTTTTCTTTGATCGATCTTCTAGTTACTTGCTAACTTGTTAGATAGAGTTTAACTAGGCTCTGATACCACTGTAAGTCCATGCTACCTCTCCCGGTACTTTCGGGAATGCGGAATTTGGTAAAAAACGATTTTCTTAAAGATGGTAACATGGACCTAAAACCCGGATCTTGGTTAAACATCTATCTAACAACCTAACTATGAGTTTCTAGCTACTCGGTTAGGGGGTTATACCTTGCTTGTCTTGAACTCCTTCGTCTTCAAGCTCCGATGGTGGTCCGGACCGGCTTCTTCTCGTCGTCTCCGTACGCCGAAGATAGATCCACCTGAAAGCTCCAACCTTTAGCTCCTTCTTCGTTCTTTGAAGAAACTAGTTCACTTGGTTTGCTAAACCTAGTGAACTAGAATGAGTAGAGAATACTTTGTGTGGGATTTTATCTATGGTTCTTGATTCTCAACTCATGAGACAAGAGAACCATAGATTAAAGAGAGGGAAAAAGAGCAAGAGGGTGAGAGCAAAAGGAGAGCTCAAGAATAAGAGAGAGAATGAGCAAGAAAGAATGAGGCTCTCTTTTGTCTTTCACCCTCTCATAATCCAAAGTCATGATAACTCATCATACTAAAAAAAGTCTTATGTGATGGTTTGAAGCAACCATAACCATATCATTTCATGCACTCATTTTACACAAATGAGCAAGCAAGAAAAAGTCTTTGCCATGAAATGATGGCTATGGTCATCATGATGGTCAACTAGTCAAGCCTAGTCAACCGGTCAACAAAGTCAACAAGTCAACAAAAGTCAACAAGTCAACAAAGTCAACAAGTCAACAAAAGTCAACAAGTCAACAAAGTCAACAACCATATCACCATAATACTTAATTAATATAATAGTTAATCACATATCATATTCTCATTAGGGTTGAGCAAAAAGTCAAATAGTCAACGGTCAACTGTCAACAACCCTAATGAGAATCCACTGCCTCTGTCTCCCTGTCAACTATGCGTACACACCCGCATCCGCGTTCCGAGGAACACGAATGCAAACTGGATAAATCCAATCCCATAAGGTACACTAGGATCTGGCTTAAACCAAAGCCCGCTAGTGTAAACTGTCCGGACACTGCACGCGCACAAGTGCACGGATGTGACCGAACCCTGTCGCAAAACCATGCGACCTGTCGCAATACCATGCGACCTCTACTCTTTTGCCTAAAGGCGAAAAGCTTTCTGTGTGGGACTCTAAAGACTCGACACTACGCTGGCAGTGGGTTTAACCACAGACCGCAAGCGGCACTAGCTGTGCGTAACGGTCCCCAGGTAGTGCCGACAAGAAGACCGACGAGGCGAAACCCATCTGAACTCCTACTGAGCCTGAGTGTGACATTCTCCGTACAGTCCGGTCTGTTCGTCTGATACATCGCATGGCGGGCCTAGGGGGCGGTAAACGTCAGTCCCCCAATAGCGGTACAAGTCGTGCCGGAGCGAAGCCCAAAACACCCTGAGATAACACTGGAAACCTACCAGTATATCTCGTTTGCCCTGGCCAGGGACTACTCGTGTAATGGCTCTCCTAGACACAGCGTGATGTCAACCCCCAATACCGGGAGAGACGAATCCTGTCTAACCGTCACTGCCTCCAAGTGCTTCGGGACTGCACCCAACCACTACCTGTTTGCACGACTCCTTTGAGCCGTGGTAGGGTAGTGATCAAAGTACAGTGGGAACACACTCGAGGCGAAGTGACAGTGTCAAGTCAGCGGACTAAGCTGTACTCATGTCATCTGGGAACTGATAACTGACGATAGGTATAATACCAACTAGTCAGTTCCCGACGAGTCCTGTCCAGTGTACCCGTAACCTAACGAGCACCCGCATACTATCTCAAGTACGACGTACTGACGGCTGTGGGACAGACCGTCTCCCACACTGGGATGAGAAGCGCATGCGCTGGTCTACTCCGGAGTATCGATGCCCTGTCTCGATAGTCCTGCGACCAGGGACCTGCATAAGGATGTGCTTATAGATTACCCAGCCCCACTAGTGTGACGGCCATCACATCGCTGGTAATCAAGCAAAGATCCTAAGGGCTCTACTAATGTGTATAGGCGATATACAAAAATAAACACATGTACACATTGAAGTAGAAACAAACCAAGTAGCATACTACTATTTTGAGCAAGATTGTCAATACAAGGTGAATATCCCAAGCTTCCATTAAGTAATATACATACTAGTATGATACAGTAATGGCCTCTAGGTCATATACACTAACAGTACATCGACTTACAAGGTAACTAACGGCAGTGCAGGGCAGGGCTAGTGCGGGTGCAAAACATAAGTAACGTCTATATAATATATCATATATACTATATACTGTATCTATCAGAGTACATCACATGATCAGATCACAGATATCGCAGCAGAAGAATCATATGAAACATTGGATATACTAGGACGTCCGTGTTTTGAATACGAGCCAGTATAAAACACGGATTCCACGGTCGTGATGAATAGCCAATCCCACACCCCTAGACCCCTACGAGAGCGACAAGCAACCCTACCAATTGAAGGGTTAGGAGACCCGGACTCGACTCCTCGAGATGGTCTCCCACTGGACCCTAGAACCCGGTTACTTGTGCTCCCCTCCTTGGGTCTATCCTAATGCGGAAAAGTAAATAATATACAAAAGGTGACAACTTCCACAACCTGGAAGTGCCCTAATAAAAGAATATTACATACAAGTTTTTACATGAATGAAAATGAAAAATGCTCATCTCACATAAAAAAAACCCGGCTATTCAAACACGACGATCCAATATAACATATCCAGCAACACATAACATCACATGTCATCAACGTAAGTAAATATGCGCATCCCAATTGTCGTTGACGTATAGCAACGGAACCGGCGATATCACATATTACACTTACGGTCACAGAAAAGAAAGTGTAAAACTACAACAGTTGGAATCCGCAACCTCTTTAGACATCGCATGTCTAACACTTATAAACCCCGCATTTTAGTCCCATTATCGAAAACTCTTTTCAATATCAAATGAGACTAAACCGCTAGATTTATAACATTCATTCAGTTATCTCATAACTGTTTGTGAATTCCAATTATTGTATCCCATTCCGAATAAATAGAAAATATTAAACTTTCCGATCGAACATTCGAACACCCAAGTTTTCCCGAAACCGTTCAACACATGAAATAGGTTCAAAGACATTCACTTCATGCCTCAGTACCAACGGTCCAGCCGTAGAAGGGTCAAGCCAACGCCTCACATGTGGCACGCCGTACTGCCCCAAACCCGAAGGTTCAAAGGGCAGTTCAAGACGATCACATAATCGAGTTAAGGTTTGTTGTCTTCTAGAGGGACCATCGCGTTACTTGCACTACTTAGAACGTCTTTAAACTACGAAAAAATCCAACAATTGGAAATTTCCGGGCAGGAGAAAGATTGGGTATTTACATCCGGTCGAACTTTTTAACATATTCGAAAATTATCCGGAAAACCACACAGACAAAATTTGAAAATCCGATCGAATCATTGATTCCCAATACAACCCCAGAATACTCATCTGTAGAGTCACAATAAAAATACCCAGAAAATATACCATTAAATCATATGAGTTACTGTGCAGAAATCACCAGACAAGGGTACAGTACGGCCGCGGAACAGCCGCACATGCCTAGCTTGTGCCGCGGTTCCGCGGTGGAAAAATCGATTCAGGTCCTCGTATTTCACATTAATTCAAATAACACCCTGCTTATTTTTCTGCATATTTTTATTTGACAAAAATCCAAATTTTCAGAAAATTTCCAGAGAGCATTTTGGGTTTTAGGGTTTCAGTTCGATCGGGTTTCAAACATCGTCTAGACTTCGCCTAAGGCTCTAGCTAGGCTCTGATACCACTGTAGGGTTCCTAGGCACGCTAATGAAGTCTCACAAGGCATCGACCATGCCAATTTCAAATTTTACGGGTGCCGAGAAACCCTAATACGGATCGTTGACTAGAAGTTTAGGCGAAAACGAAACTAGTTAACATCTTAACTAAAGGAGAGAGGCTACAACCTTTGAAGATCCGGTTCTCCACTTCCTTAGCTCCACGTAGGCGTCCTCTCGCTGTCCATCTCGAATCCCGGACTCAATCGTCGGCTTGATCGGAGAAATGGGCGGACTAGGTCGTCGGCTTCGTGCCGAAGATGATCTACGTCGAGGCATCACAAGTTCAAGCTCCGACTTCACAAATTTGTGAAACTTGTGAAGAAAACACCCAAAACAACTTGGCAAGAGGTAGAGGGTAAAGAAATAGGAGGTGGGTTCACTTTAGAATTGGATTTCTCACTTTAGAACTCAAGTTGCCATTGATGGCATCAAGCTTTCTTTCTTGAAGAAGAAGATCAAGAAGAAGGAAATATTATGATAAGTTAATCCAAAATGAAAAAGAAATGAATACTTATCATAATAGGAACCATGGTTAGGTGTAGAGAATTGACCAAGGTTAGAAGAGTGGTTAGGGTTAAGCATGAAGACAAATTGGTCACTTTGGTCAAAGCTTCATGAAGCTTCACAAAGGTTCAAGAATGAAAGCAACCATTTTGTATTCTTATCCCATTCTTTTTCCAAAATCAATAAATAAAAGAATGGATAATTAAAACCCTAATCACTTTCTTAACCTAGGTTTAATTCTTTACACTTAACCAAATGAGCAAGCATCATCAAACATGATACAAAGATGTGCACAAAAGTATATCACATATACAACTTGCACATCAAGTGAGAAAATCCATTTAAAGTGAACCAATACTAGTTAATGCAAAATAATATATCAAATATATAATTATACATTAAATCAATAAATCAACACTTGACTTAACGATCCGGTCATATCGCATATAACTGACTAGTATCCTATGTATCGGCTTATCGAATCAATCGTTGATTCGATATCTAGGTTATATCGAATATAACCAATCGATACATTCATCGCGAGAATGGAATACGGTATCACATACACGCATTATTCTCGGTCCTGCACATATCTCATATGCGCTCCTATTTCGTTTCGCTTGAGCCAGGAAACCTCTGTGTAGGACTCTAAAGACTCGTCAATACTCCGGTAGCAGATGATGATCATATCAAGCACCCACAAGCCGCAAGCGGTCTGCTAAACGTAACGGCCATCCGGGTATTGAGCGATCAGAAGATCGACAAGCTAGCCCGCTCACACTCCTGTGAATCCAACCAGTAACACTTACCGTACAGTCCGGTCTGTTCGTCTGATATGTCGCATATCAAGTCTAGGGTTGGTAAACGTCAGACCCCAATAACCGATAAGTCGTGCCGATGTGAGGTTCATAACGGGTCGAGAAACTACTGGTAACACTTACCAGCAAATCTCTGATCAGCCCTGGCCAGGGAATTCCCTGTTACGGCCAATCGAGCACAGCGCAACATCAACCCCCAATACCGGGAGAGACGAAACCCCTCCTATCGCTCATTGTCTCCATGTGACTCGGGACTGTACCCAAAGACCACCGTTTTGCACGCCCTCATGGACATGGTAAGGTGGAGATCAAAGCACAGTGGGAATCACACAAGACTCTATGACGATCTCGGGTCTACAGACTAACCTGCACAAGTGTCACCTGAGAACTGCCATCTGACGTGAGGTATAATACCATCTGGGAGTTCTCGGCGAGTCCGTCCAGTGTACCCAGTCTCCACTGAGCACCCATATACCATCTCTGATGTCAAACACCAATGGATATGGGATCATCCATCGCCCATCTCATGGGTCGAGAAGCGTATACGCTAGTCTACACTGGTATATCGATGCCCTGTCTCGATACACCCATGACTAGGGACCTTGAAGGATGTACTTATGGACTACCATGTCCCCACTAGTATGATCTGCATCATAGTCCAGGTAGTCAATGTAGGGTTCCTAGGCACCCTAATGAGGTCTCACAAGGCATCGAACATGCCATTTTCAAAAATTCTAGGTGCCGAGAGACCCGACTACGGATCGTTTGCTAGAAAACTAGGCGAAAAAGCTAACTAGTTAACACTTAACTACAAGATACGGAAATACAACCTTTGTAGATCCGGTGCTCCACCTCCATAGCTCCGCAACGAGGTCCTCTCCACTGTCCAAATCAAATCCGGGCTCAAGCGTCGGCTTCGTCGGAGAATGGGCAAGCTAGGTCGTCGATGTCCATGCCGAAGATGATCTACGTCGAGGCATCGAAAGATCAAGCTCCACCTTCACCAAGTCATGAAAACTTGTGAAGGAAACACACTCTACTACTTGGAAAGAGGTAGAGGATGAAGAAATAGGAAGTGGGTAGACTTTAGAATTGGATTTCTCACTCTAATTCTCACTTTGCCATTAAAGCTTGTGAAGCTTTTTCTTGAAGTGAAGAAGAAGAAGAAGATGATAAGTTATTTGAAAATAGAAAAATAAAAGAATACTTATCATAATCTTAATCTTAGTTAAGTGTAGAGAATTGACTAAGGTTGGGTTGAATGGTTAGGGTTAAGGATGAGAACAAAAGGTCAACAAGTCAAAGCTTCATGAAACTTCAACTAAAAACAAAAGTAGCCACCATTCATTTATCTTCCGATTTATTCAAAATGAATAAATAAATAAGATAAATGAATAAGTAAAACCCTAATCAACAACTTAACCTTGGTTTAATTCTTTATACTTAACCAAAAAGCATGCATCATCAAACATGATACAAACATGTGCACAAAATCATATCGCATATGCAATGCGCACACCCGAGTGAGAATATCCATTTAAAGTGAACCGATACTAGTTAATGCAAAGTAATATATCAAATATATAATTATGCATTAAATCATTAAATCAACACTTGATTCAACGATCCGGTCATGTCGCACACAACCGACTAGTATCATTAGTAACAACTTATCGAATCAACACTTGATCCGATAACCCGGCTATATCACATATAACCGATCAATGTCACATCGCGAGAATCGAATACAGTATCACATACTCGTATTATTCTCGGTCCCGCACATATCTCATATGCGCTCCTATTTCGTTTCGCTTGAGCCAGGAAACCTCTGTGTAGGACTCTAAAGACTCGTCAATACGCCGGCAGTAGGTGATGATCATATCAAACACCCACAAGCCGCAAGCGGTCTGCTAAACGTAACGGCCACCCGGGTATTGAGCGATCTGAAGATCGACGAGCAAGCCCGCTCACACTCCAGTGAATCCGACCAGTAACACTACCGTACAGTCCGGTCTGATCGTCTGATATGTCGCATATCTCGCCTAGGGGTGGTAAACGTCAGACCCCAATAGCTCGATAAGTCGTGTCGATATGAGGTCTATAACAATTCGAGAAACTACTGGTAACACTTACCAGTAAATCTCAGCAACCCTGGACAGGGATTTCCTGTTATAGCCAATCGAACACTGCGCAACATCAACCCCCTATACCGGGAGAGACGAATCCCCTCCTATCGCTCATTGCCTCCATGTGACTCGGGACTGTACCCAAAAACCACCGTTTTGCATGCCCTCTTGGACGTGGTAAGATGGAAATCAAAGTACAGTGGGAACCACACAAGACTCTATGGCAATCTCGGGTCAACAGACTACTCTGTACCAGTGTCACCAGAGAACTGCCATCTGACGTGAGGTATAATACCATCTGGGAGTTCTCGGTGAGTCCGTCCAGTGTACCCAGTCTCTACTGAGCACCCGTATATCATCTCTGATGTCAAACACCAATGGATATGGGATCATCCATCGCCCATCTGTATGGGTCGAGAAGGTATACGCTAGTCTACTCTGGTATATCGATGCCCCATCTCGATACACCCACGACTAGGGACTTTGAAGGATGTACTTATGGACTACCATGTCCCCACTAGTATGATCCGCATCATAGTCCAGGTAGTCAAGTACAGATCCTAAGGGCTTTACCAACATGTAACAGAGAGACAATCAGCATACACGTTAAGGTAAAGGGTAACCAGATAGCATACTATCATGTCGAGCAAGAAAGTCCTCCCTATATATGTCCCAGCATCCACTACAATATACATCCTATGTACAGTAATGGCCTCTAGGGCATACATATAACTAACAATCTCCCACTTGCACTAGGGCCATCTGTAGCAGTGGTTGTAGTATCTCATACTCAACCATCCCATAAAAGTCTCTCTCTGGGAACAGGCCTTTGTGAGTGGATCCGCTGTGTTGTCCTCTGAGTCTACTCTCCTAACCTCGATCTCCCTGGAGATCAACCATCTCCATGATCAAGTGATACTGCCTTAGAATATGTCTGGATCACTGATGGGACCGGCGTTCCTCGGCATGAGCCACGACTCCATTGTCTCACAATGGTAGGAACGTAGTTCATCTCATGAACCAATATACACCCAAACAGCCTCTTTGGTAGCATCTTAAGTAGCGATGTATCCTTCCTTTATCGTCTAGTATGCCACGGTTGTTAGGTCCACGTTACCTCTCCCGGTACTTTCGGGGTTGCGGAAACGGTAAATCAAAATTTTTGTAAACTTTGTAACATGGACCGTAAAAGCCGGATCTATGCTAAACTAAACTAGCAAACTTGCTAAAGAGAGTTAGCTACTATGGAAGATGGTTATACCTAAACTTGAACTCCTTCTTCTTTAAACCTTGTAGAGGTTGATGGTTCTCTTCTTGTCGCCTTCTTCCGTCGAAGATGGATCCACCTCGAGGGTTCGACCTTTGGGCTCTTCCTCGATCTTTGAGTGAACTAGGGTTTCCGGCTTGCTAAACCTTGAACCTAGAATGAGTAGAGAGTATCTAGGGGTTGTTTTCTTTTCAAGGTGAGGGATTCTCAACACATGAGAAGGAGTCACCTTGAGCTTGAGGAAGAAGAAGATGAAATGAAGAGAGAGAAGAATTATGATAGAATGAGCTATCTTTTTTCTTTCTTGCAACCATAATGCCAAAAGAAAAAGAATTATCTAAATAATAATAATTCAAAATGAGAATAGTTGATGGTAATTTGGAATGACCACTATCATGCTTCATTAAATGAAATGTAAGCATGAATCAAGGAGGATCTTTACAAAGCATGATGGTCGTCAACATTCAACCATGGTCAACAAGTCAACCATGGTCAACAAGTCAACAAAATCAACCATAACATAATTCTCATTTAATTACTATTATTAATAGATAAACCATAAATCCATTAGGGTTTGGAAAATGATAACTGTCAACTGTGCATACGCACCCGTTCCGAAACCCTAATGAAATACCTCATCCTCCGCCTCAAGCAACTGTGCATACACACCTGCATTCTCGTTCCGAGGAACAAGAATACCGAGATATAAAAGCAACCCCAAAACATATACCAGTATCTGGCTCAAACCAGAGCCTGCCAGTATAATTCGTCCGGACTCCAAACGTGCACAAGTGCGCGGATGAGAACGAACCCTGTCGCAAAACCATGCGACCTCTACTCTGTTTTGCCCAGAGGCGAATACCCTCTGTGTGGGACTCTAAAGACTCGACACTACGCTGGTAGTGGGTTTAACCACAGACCGCAAGCGGCACTAGCTGTGCGTAACGGTCCCCAGGTAGATGCCGACAAGAAGGCTGACGAGGTGAACCCCATCTGAACTCCTACTGAGTCTGAATGTGACATTCTCCGTACAGTCCGGTCTGTTCGTCTGATACATCGCATGTCGGGCCTAGGGGGGCGGCAAGCGTCAGACCCCTAATAGCGGTACAAGTCGTGTCGGAGTGAAGCCCAGAACACCCTGAGATAGCACTGGAACCTACCAGTATATCTCGCTTGCCCTGGCCAGGGACTACTTGTGTAATGGCTCTCCTAGACACAGCGCGATGTCAACCCCCAATACCGGGAGAGACGAATCCTGTCTAACCGTCACTGCCTCCAAGTGTTTCGGGACTGCTCCCAACTACTACCTGTTTGCACGACTCAGAAGAGCCGTGGTAGGGTAGTAATCAAAGAACAGTGGGAACACACTCGAGGCGGAGTGACAGTGTCAAGTCAGCGGACTAAGCTGTACTCATGTCACCTGGGAACTGATAACTGACGATAGGTATAATACCAACCATCAGTTCCCGACGAGTCCTGTCCAGTGTACTCGTAACCTAACGAGCACCCGCATACTATCTCAAGTACGACGTACCGACGGCTGTGGGACATACCGTCTCCCGTGCTGGGATGAGAAGCGCATACGCTAGTCTACTCCGGAGCATCGATGCCCTATCTCGATACTCCCACGACCAGGGACGTGTAAAAGGATGTGCTTGTAGATTACCCAGCCCCCACGAGTGTGATCGCCATCACAACGCCGGTAATCAAGTAAAGATCCTAAGGGCTCTACTAATGCGTATAGGTGATATAATAAATAAACACACATGTACACATTAAAGCAGAGACAAACCAAGTAGCATACTACTATATTGAGCAAGATTGTCTGTACAACTGTGAATATCCCAAGCTTCCATCAAGTAATATACATACTAGTATGATACAGTAATGGCCTCTAGGGCATATACACTAACAATCTCCCACTTGCACTAAGGCCATGTACTGGCGTATCGAAGACCTATCATCTCGATCAGCCGCTCGAACTGAGTCTGGGGTAAAGCCTTCGTGAATGGGTCCGCAGTGTTGTCCTTTGTGTCTACTCTCCGCACCTCGATCTCCTGTCAATCAATGATCTCCCTGATCAGGTGATACCGCCTTAAGATGTGCCTGGATTTCTGATGGGACCTTGGTTCCTTCGCTAAAGCTATAGCCCCATTGTTATCGCAATACAAAGGTATTGGGTCAACAATGGACGGAACCACCTGAAGTTCACTAATGAACTTCTTTATCCAGACCGCCTCTTTTGCGGCATCGCTTGCAGCAATGTATTCAGCCTCCATCGTCGAGTCTGCGACGGTATCCTGCTTGGAACTCCTCCAACATACCGCCCCTCCGTTGAGGGTAAACACAAAACCCGAGACAGACTTGCTGTCATCTTTGTCACTCTGGAAGCTTGAATCGGTAAAGGACTCGACCCTGAGGTCTCCATTACCGTAAACCAGGAACATCTCCTTAGTCCTTCTCAGGTACTTGAGAATGTTCTTCACTGCTGTCCAGTGGTCCTCCCCTGGGTCTGACTGATACCGGCTTACCGTGCTCAACGTGTAAGCTACATCTGGTCTTGTACATAGCATCGCATACATTATAGATCCTACCGCCGAAGCGTAGGGTATAGTGCTCATGCGAACCCTCTCCTCGTCAGTCTTAGGAGACATCTTCTTGGAGAGGGTAATTCCGTGCAATGCGGGTATGTTACCGCGCTTGGAATCCTCCATACTAAATCTCTTTAGTACGGTCTCTATGTACCTGGACTGCGAAAGTCCCAACATTTTCTTGGATCTATCTCTATAGATCTTGATCCCCAGAATGTACGAGGCATCACCCAGGTCCTTCATGGAGAACCTTTGTGACAAAAATAGCTTGACCGATTGTAGCATAGGAATATCATTTCCTATCAAAAGAATGTCGTCCACGTACAAGACTAGGAATACGACAGTTCGTCCTACAATCTTCTTATATACACAGGGTTCATCTTCGTTCTTGATGAAATCAAATTCCTTGATTGCCTCATCAAAACAGATGTTCCAGCTCCGCGATGCCTGCTTTAATCCATAAATGGATTTAAGCAACTTGCACACCTTTCCGCTGCTCCCACTGTCTACGAAACCTTCTGGTTGATCCATGTAAACGCACTCTTCCAAACAACCGTTTAGGAAAGCCGTTTTAACATCCATCTGCCAGATTTCATAGTCATGGAAGGCAGCAATGGCAAGTAGGATCCGAATGGATTTGAGCATAGCCACCGGAGAAAAAGTTTCATCATAGTCCAAACCAGGTCTTTGACGAAAACCTTTTGTAACGAGTCTAGCTTTATAGGTTTCCACCTGTCCATCTACACCAAGTTTCCTTTTGTAGATCCATTTGCATCCAACGGGTTTTACCCCAGGTGGAGCAATATCCATGGTCCACACTTTATTGGCGTACATGGACTCCATTTCAGATTGCATTGCTTCCTGCCACTTATCAGAGTCCCTACTGATAATGGCCTGCCTGAAACTGGTAGGGTCATCTTCTTCCAAGATACAATCCTCTCGATCCCCGTCTATGAGAAAACCGTAGTATCTCTCGGGCGGATGAGAAATCCTACCAGATCTGCGGAGTGGCTGAGGTTCGTCTGGGGTTATTGAATCCTGAGGTTCTGTCAAACTTTCAGTTTCAGTTTGTGGTCGCTGAATTTCTTCTAATTCTACCGTGCTCCCACTAATTTCTTTTGCAAGAAACTCCGTTTCCAAGAAAACGGCATGCTGAGCAACAAACACCTTCTGTTCCTCGGTGTGGTAGAATAGATATCCATAACCATTCTTTGGATATCCCATAAACTTACATAAAACTGACCGTGCCTCTAGTTTATCCGGTTTATGCTTTTTAACATAAGCCGGACAACCCCATATCTTAGATCTTTTAAGATATGGCCTCTTTCCATTCCATATCTCGAACGGAGTCTTAGGCACAGATTTAGACGGAACATCATTCAATAGGTATGCGGCTGTCAATAGCGCATGTCCCCAAAATGAAAGCGGCAACTCGGCATTACTCATCATGGAGCGAACCATATCCAGTAGGGTACGATTCCTCCGCTCCGAAACACCGTTGTGCTGTGGTGTATAAGGAGGAGTAAGCTGAGAGAGAATACCATTCTCTTTTAAGTAATCTAGGAATTCCGTGCTTAAGTACTCCCCTCCCCTGTCAGACCGGAGGATCTTGATACTTTTGCCTGTCTGGTTCTCTACTTCGTTTCTGAATTCCTTGAATTTCTCAAAAGCTTCAGATTTGTGTTTCATCAGATACACATATCCGAACCTAGAGAGATCGTCAGTGAATGTGATGAAGTACGAGAACCCACCCCTTGCATGTATAGACATCGGACCACATACATCACTATGTACGAGTCCCAAGAGCTCTGCTGCTCTTTCTCCATGTCCGGTGAACGGAGATTTGGTCATCTTTCCTTTGAGACAAGACTGACAAGTTCCATAAGATGAAAACTCGAACGCATTCAAGAGTCCATCTTTATGCAACTTACTCAGTCTTTTCTCTCCGATATGACCAAGTCTACAATGCCACAAGTAGGATTCATTCGTATCTGAATTCTTCCTCTTGCGTGTGTTTTGTATGTTGAGAACTGTATTCTGATTTAGAACGTAGATACCATTAAACAGTGTACCCTCTGCAACCAGTACCTTATCAAGGTAAATGTTCATGATATTCTTTTCAAGAACAAAGTTATATCCATCTTTATCGAGTAAAGAAACTGATATGATGTTGCAAACCATGGAGGGTACATAGTAGCAATCGTTCAAAATCATAGTCTTGCCATTTGGCAATACTAGGTGATATTCACCGACGGCTGCCGCATTAACTTGTGCTCCGTTCGCTACTCTGAGCGACATATCACCCGGTGCAACTTTCCTACTTTTTCTCAGTCCCTGCAATAAATTACAGATATGAGATCCTGATCCGGTATCAAGTACCCAGGAGGTAGGGCTGACCGTAAAACAGTTCTCAATTACAAGAACACCTGAAGTAGATGCAAAACCATGCTTCTTCTTCGACTGGGTATCCTGGAAATCCATACAATCCCCTTTCCCATTCTCATACTCATGACTGTTGTCACAAGTTAGAGCTGAACCAACTTTCCCCAGTCCCGAATAAGAATTCGGATCGGTCAAGCGATACATTTTATTATCTTGATTAGGGCGTGAAAAGGTTGCTTCCTGGAGAGAGAAAAGAAACACTCAGCGTATGCTCTTGCAAGATTAGATTGGTTTATTAATTTATCTAACCAGGATGTCTCCCACTGTTTACTCAAATTCTTCTTAAAACCTTTTTAAAAGAAGAACTAGCCGGGTTTTAATTCACGTCACAATACTTGCTTTAACCTTTCAGCCAGGCTAGTGTCGGTACTTCGAGGGAGGTTTTCCAACGCTTTCGCGAAGTTCCTTAATTAAAGAACCTCTTTTCCCTGGGGGCGTAACCCCGCTAACACCTTTCTAGACACCTACTAGGTTTATAGCATTGATCGTTAAGTGAAATAATCTCCCGAGAGTAAACCAACTCATCAGTGGGATCGGGATCCAACTGTCATTGTGTGATAACCTAGATGGAATCCACTCTAGTCACCACACTCCAGAAGGTATGCTAAATCTGCAAGTTTCAGTTCTTTTGAAACTCCCGATGTGGTTTTTGCCCCTAACTGTTCATGACCTTGACTAGGTCAACAAGCCACAAACTGTTAGACAAGTTCTACCCGTCATAATCCTGATTGCATTAGACCCACCCGTACGTGCCCTTGACTAGGTCAACAAGGCCGCACGACTGTCCTAACCAATCACATTTGCAATCCACAGAAAAATATTATTTAGCTACCGTTCACTATGCCTTGACTAGGTCAACAAACGCAGCACGAATACTGAATAATATTAATCCGAAACGACGGAGGGCTACGGCTGGGTTTTTGGCGAAAAACCCGTTAACGTAATGAACTTGATATCGTTGAAGGAACCTGATTGCACCTTTTTGAAAATCATAGTGGCGAAAACTTTTGCTAAAGAGGTCACTCCCTGCGAAGGGATCTCGGCTCTTTCCTCGTCGAGTGAGGTGCTGGGCATTCATAAGATGAATACCTCGATGCAAAGCAAGAATAATCGACTATGGTGAAGTTATTACCCTGACGCAAACCTTTTGTCCAAGGGGTCACTCCCGATGAGGGGATCTCGGCCCTTGCCTCGTCGATTGAGGTGCTGGGCATTCATAACCGAATACCTCGATGCAAAACAAAAAGATGAACGTCCTTGTAATAACAGCTTTTTGAAAAACTTGTTCCAACAACGTCTTTTAGGTTTATTTTCTTGCATTAGTTCTTTTAATGCGTGATATTCTTGCATTAGTTCTTTTAATGCGTCCCATCATTTAATCCTACCATTGCAGAAAACAACCAAAATATGACGTACGCTTATGCCATTCGCATTCGCCACGGGGTCCCGTCATCACTCGTTAGGTTACTTAACTAACGACAGAGCGGGGGCTGGGCTAGCGCGGCTGTAAAACATAAGCAACGCCTAAATAGAAAGCAATGATAGACATTACAGATCACAGATGAATACATTGGATATACTAGCAATCCGCAATCCTTTCGAGCCTGCAACGAAAAGCGGATTACACGGTCGCGGTGAATAGCCAAATACCCCACCCAAGACCCCTACGGGTGCGACAAACTACCCGCCAAGTACTTGGCAGTTTGTGCACCCCTCCATGGGTCTATCCTAGGAGCAAAAAACAGTAAAAAGAATTATACAATGACGGCTACAACCCCGACCCGGTTGTGCGGCCAAACAAATAATATTATTACATCAATTTACATTTACAATGAATGAAAGAAAAACAAAAGCTCATCTCACATCCACCCCGGCTATTCACCCGCGACAGTCCAACACATTCATATACACATTCCAATATCAAACACAGATCATGTATAACCCCGACCAATCGTCTTATAGCGATTAGCCGACGTTCAATACATGCAAACATCACAGATATAACCAACATAGCCAAAGTGTAGCGAAGTTCGAAAAAAAATACGGAATTATAGGACCCCAAAAGTAAATTTCTGTTCTGGAAAATCTGGGCACATATAATATATCTGAAAAATCCCAAAATCCCACCAGAAGAACACTGCACGAAAAACGATGCAGAGAGGACAACAAACGGCAGCGGTTCCGCGGCACATGCCTACCTCGTGCCGCGGAACCGCGGCGGTTTGAATGAATTAGGGCATCGTTTTTCTTGGGTGTTCACACAAAACCCTGAGCCGAATTTACAAGTATAAAGTTTTTCATTTAGAGCAGAAAAAAATTCAACAGAAACTTAGGGTTTTAGTTTTTCCGGTTTTGCGATTTTTCGGTTTCGAACTTCCATACACTTCGCTACCAAGCTAGTTTAAGTTTAGTTAGGCTCTGATACCACTGTTAGGTCCACGTTACCTCTCCCGGTACTTTCGGGGTTGCGGAAACGGTAAATCAAAATTTTTGTAAACTTTGTAACATGGACCGTAAAAGCCAGATCTATGCTAAACTAAACTAGCAAACTTGCTAAAGAGAGTTAGCTACTATGGAAGATGGTTATACCTAAACTTGAACTCCTTCTTCTTTAAACCTTGTAGAGGTTGATGGTTCTCTTCTTGTCGCCTTCTTCCGTCGAAGATGGATCCACCTCGAGGGTTCGACCTTTGGGCTCTTCCTCGATCATTGAGTGAACTAGGGTTTCCGGCTTGCTAAACCTTGAACCTAGAATGAGTAGAGAGTATCTAGGGGTTGTTTTCTTTTCAAGGTGAGGGATTCTCAACACATGAGAAGGAGTCACCTTGAGCTTGAGGAAGAAGAAGATGAAATGAAGAGAGAGAAGAATTATCATAGAATGAGCTATCTTTTTTCTTTCTTGCAACCATAATGCCAAAAGAAAAAGAATTATCTAAATAATAATAATTCAAAATGAGAATAGTTGATGGTAATTTGGAATGACCACTATCATGCTTCATTAAATGAAATGTAAGCATGAATCAAGGAGGATCTTTACAAAGCATGATGGTCGTCAACATTCAACCATGGTCAACAAGTCAACCATGGTCAACAAGTCAACAAAATCAACCATAACATAATTCTCATTTAATTACTATTATTAATAGATAAACCATAAATCCATTAGGGTTTGGAAAATGATAACTGTCAACTGTGCATACGCACCCGTTCCGAAACCCTAATGAAATACCTCATCCTCCGCCTCAAGCAACTGTGCATACACACCTGCATTCTCGTTCCGAGGAACAAGAATACCGAGATATAAAAGCAACCCCAAAACATATACCAGTATCTGGCTCAAACCAGAGCCTGCCAGTATAATTCGTCCGGACTCCAAACGTGCACAAGTGCGCGGATGAGAACGAACCCTGTCGCAAAACCATGCGACCTCTACTCTGTTTTGCCCAGAGGCGAATACCCTCTGTGTGGGACTCTAAAGACTCGACACTACGCTGGTAGTGGGTTTAACCACAGACCGCAAGCGGCACTAGCTGTGCGTAACGGTCCCCAGGTAGATGCCGACAAGAAGGCTGACGAGGTGAACCCCATCTGAACTCCTACTGAGTCTGAATGTGACATTCTCCGTACAGTCCGGTCTGTTCGTCTGATACATCGCATGTCGGGCCTAGGGGGGCGGCAAGCGTCAGACCCCTAATAGCGGTACAAGTCGTGTCGGAGTGAAGCCCAGAACACCCTGAGATAGCACTGGAACCTACCAGTATATCTCGCTTGCCCTGGCCAGGGACTACTTGTGTAATGGCTCTCCTAGACACAGCGCGATGTCAACCCCCAATACCGGGAGAGACGAATCCTGTCTAACCGTCACTGCCTCCAAGTGTTTCGGGACTGCTCCCAACTACTACCTGTTTGCACGACTCAGAAGAGCCGTGGTAGGGTAGTAATCAAAGAACAGTGGGAACACACTCGAGGCGGAGTGACAGTGTCAAGTCAGCGGACTAAGCTGTACTCATGTCACCTGGGAACTGATAACTGACGATAGGTATAATACCAACCATCAGTTCCCGACGAGTCCTGTCCAGTGTACTCGTAACCTAACGAGCACCCGCATACTATCTCAAGTACGACGTACCGACGGCTGTGGGACATACCGTCTCCCGTGCTGGGATGAGAAGCGCATACGCTAGTCTACTCCGGAGCATCGATGCCCTATCTCGATACTCCCACGACCAGGGACGTGTAAAAGGATGTGCTTGTAGATTACCCAGCCCCCACGAGTGTGATCGCCATCACAACGCCGGTAATCAAGCAAAGATCCTAAGGGCTCTACTAATGCGTATAGGTGATATAATAAATAAACACACATGTACACATTAAAGCAGAGACAAACCAAGTAGCATACTACTATATTGAGCAAGATTGTCTGTACAACTGTGAATATCCCAAGCTTCCATCAAGTAATATACATACTAGTATGATACAGTAATGGCCTCTAGGGCATATACACTAACAACGGTATCTAGCTTGGAACTCTTCCAACATACTGTCCCTTTACTGAGGGTAAAGACAATGCCTGCGACTGACATTCAGTCGTCTTTATCACCCTGGAACCCTTCCAGTGATTCTCCCCAGGATCGATTGATACCATCTCACTACAACTAGTGAGAATCCTAACATCCATTTAGATCTATCTCATAGATCCAAAATCCAGGAGTTAGTAGGTATCATTATGATCCTATATGGAAAATCAATGTGATAAATGGAGATTGACCGAGCGTAGCATAGGAAACTCCTTCCCTATCAAGAGTATGTCATCCACGTACTCTACAAGGATCGTCACCATACTCCCTACCACCTTTTTGTTTATACAAGGTTCATCTACCATTTTGATGATGTCAACTTCTTTGACTAATCCATCAAAATAGATGTTCCAACTCCGCGATGCCTGCTTTATCCTATAAAACATCTTGCACACGTTTCCGCTGCTCCCACTGTCTACGAAGCCCTCTGGCTGTGTACTTATAGACACACTCTTCTAAATCATCATTTAGAAAAGAAGTCAAGACACCCAACCGCCAGATATCGTAGTTATGGTATGTAGCCGTGGCAAGTAGGATCTGGATGGACTTAAGCATAGTCACTTGAAAAGGTTTCATCATGATCCACGCCTGGTCGATGACGAAAAGCTTTAACAAGTCTAGCTTTGAAAGTCTCAACTTTTCCATCTACACCAAGTAATCTTCTCAAGATATACTTGCTCCTGATGGGGATTTAACCCTTCAGATATTGCAACCAAAGTCCATACTTTGTTGGTGTACATGGATTCCATCTCAGATCGCTAAGCATCCAGCCATTCTTACAGAGTCACACTCCTGATGGCCAGCTCGAAACTAGTTGGGTCATCATCTCATGATGTAATCCTCGCTCCCACTGTCATAGAGAAACAGAAGTATCTCTCAGGTGGGTGAGGAACCCTACTAGATCGGCGGAGAGGCTGAGGTTCATTGGAATCTACTGAATCCTTTGGCTCTATCAAATCATCTGCTGTAGTTTGTATAGCTGGAACCTTTCCAGTTCTACATTACAGACCTTGCCTCGAGCTTGTCCAGATTTTGTTTTTAGACATAGGCCGGACAACCCCAAATCTTAACTGGCTTAAGACATGGGCTCTTCCCTTTCTATATCTCATATGGAGTGGTAGGCAACTGATTTGATTCGAACCTATTCAATAGGTATGCAGCTTCCCAAGTGCATAACTCCCAAAAAGGAAATAGGCAACTCAGTAATACTCATCATAGAGCACACCATATCATATAGGGTGTGATTGCTCCTCCCCGATATACCATCGTGCTATGGTGTATACGGAGGAGTAATGCCGAAAGAGAATCTCATTCTCCTTTAGAAAAGTCCAGGATTTCCGTGCTCAAGTATTCTCCTCCTTGATCTCATCATAGGACATAATACTTATACCCGTATTGGTTCTCTACTTCTAACTTATATTCTGTGAATATCTCAAAAGGTTCGGACTTGTGTTTCAACAGGAACATAGGTCTGAATCTTGAGAGATTATCAGAGAATATAATGAAGTATAAAGAACCAGTCTTGGTATGTATAGACAGGGGACCTACATACATCAACATGTATCATCCCAAGAGTTTACTAACTCTTTCTCTGTTTCCAATAAACAGAGCTAGTGTCATTATATCTTTGTGACATGACTGGCAAGTTTCACAGGATGTAGATTCAAAATGATTTAAATATGCATCTACATGTAACTTCAGCTAGTTGGGTCACATTGATCTGACCTAGTCTACAATACCTTAAGAAGGATCCGTTCATTTCTGAACTCTTCCTCTTGTGTTTGTTCTGTATACTAAAGAACTGTAGTTTGATTTAGAACATTAATGCTTTTAGATAACGTGCCTGAACCGATCAACTTTTGATATAGGAAATGTCCAAAACATTATCCAACAATACAAAATTTTACCGTTTCTTTACTAATAAAGAGACTGATATGATTTTGTATATCAGGTTCGGTATCTAATAACATTCGTTCAGAATCAATGTATTGGTAATACAGGGTGACAGTGACCGACAGACTTGGCTGCAACTCTTGCCCCGTTTTCTGCCTCATGAAACTTATCACCCGTTCTCAGTTCTCTACCTTTCTGTAGCCCTATGTAACAGATTACATATCTGGGATCCTGATCTGGTATCATATACCCAGGACGTAAAGGATACTAAGAAAACAGTTCTGTATAATGAACAAACCCGAAGATGATGCATCAGCATGCACTCTCTTCGTTTGGGCGGCACGGGAATTCTGGTAATCCCCAATTTCTTGCTCTGTCTTATAACAATTATAAGTTGGAGCGGGACCAACGTTCCCCAGCTCAGTATAACAAGCGGGTTCGGTCAATAATCCGTATTATTATCTTGATTAAGGCGTGATATGGTCGCTACCTGGAGAGAGAGAGAAGAAAACACTCAGCGTGCGCTCTTGCAAGAATAGATTGGTTATAATTTTATCTAATCAGGATGGCTCCCACTGCTTTTTATCAAATCTTCCTTCAAACCCTAAAAGGAAAGACTAGCCGGGATTAATTACACACTACAAGTTCGCCAATCTTTCAGCCAGGCCAGTGTCGGTACTTTGAGGGAGGTCCCCCGTGCTTTCGCACGAACCTAATTAATGTAAACCTCGTTTTCCCAGAGGCGTAACCCCGTTGACACCTTTCTAGACACCTACTTGATCGGCTAATTGTAATGTATAAAACTCTCCCAGGAGTAACTCTTACTCGCAGCGGGTATCGGGATCCAACTATCTCATAGAAGGTATGCAATCTCATTGCAAATTTCAACACTTGAAATTCCCGATAATATTTTGCCCCTAGCTCGCTATGACCTTGACGGAGGCCAAACAACCCATAGTCCGCTAGTCAAGTTTAACCCGTCATTTTCTGATTGAATTAAACCCACCCGTACGACCCTTGACGGAGGCCAAACAACGCCGTACGAATACCCTAATCCAATCGCATCATATGCTAGCAGATAAGCACTAGTTAGCTACCGTACACTACGCCTTGACAGAGGCCAAACAACCGCAGCACGAATACTAACTAGTACGTATCTGAAATGACGGAGGGCTACGACAGATTTTTCTGAAAACCTATTGCGTAATGAACTTGATATCGTTGTAGAATCAAATGATTTTAAAATAGAGTGCTTTTGAGGCTTTTCCAGTTTTGCTAAAGGAGTCACTCCCGGTGAAGGGATCGTCGGTCCTTTCCTCGTCGAATGAGGTGCGGGATATATCATATATATCACTGTGCAAAGCAAAAACACTTAAAAGCAATCAAAAGACAAACCGAGTGTGTAGCATCTGCCAGTTATTGCTAAAGGAGTCACTCCCGGTGAAGGGATCTCGGTCCTTTCCTCATCGAATAAGGTGCAGGATATATCACATATACCGCTGTGCAAAGCAAGAACTGTAGCTACCTGTTTTGTTTTGAAATTCGATTCTACAACATCTTAGATTTCTTTTATTTTCATTAATCACATTAATGAAGTCCCATCATTTAAATACCTAAACATCACAGATAAATACGACGTACACTTATGCCATCCGCATTCGCCTCGATGTCCTCTCGTGCACCGTTAGGTTAGGTAACTAACGGCAGAGCAGGGCAGGGCTAGCGTGGGTGTAAAACATAAGTAACGCCTATATAATATATCATATATACTATATACTGTATCTATCACAGAACATCACAGATATCGCAGCAGAAGAATCATATGAAATATTGGATATACTAGGACGTCCGTGTTTTCAATACGAGCCAGTATAAAACACGGATTCCACGGTCGTGATGAATAGCCAAACCCACACCCCTAGACCCCTACGAGAGAGGCAAGCAACCCTACCAATTCTAGAGTTAGGAGACCCGGACTCGACTCCTCGAGTTGGTCTCCCACTGGACTCCAGAACCCGGTTACTTGTGCTCCCCTCCTTGGGTCTATCCTAGTGCGGAAAAGTAAATAATATACAAGAGGTGACAACTTCCGCAACCTGGAAGCTCCCCAATAAAAGAATATTACATACAAGTTTTTACATGAATGAAAATGAAAAACACTCATCTCACATAAAAACCCCCGGCTATTCAAACACGACGATCCAATATAACATATCCAGCAACACATAACATCACATGTCATCAACGTAAGTAAATATGCGCATCCCAATTGTCGTTGACATATAGCAACGAAACCGGCGATATCACATATTACACTTACGGTCACAGAAAAGAAAGTGTAAAACTACAACAGTTGGAATCCGCAATCTCTTTAGACATCGCATGCCTAATCAAATGAATTACTTAGACATCGCATGCCTAACAATTATAAACCCCGCATTTTAGTCTCATTATCGAAAACACTTTTCAATACCAAGTCGGGCAATTCAACAAGATTCCCGACACCCTGATCGAATGCTCGTCGCAAACTTCAGTAGATGGCTACACCCCTGATACCGTCGACGAAGTGCACCAAGGCGGAACACCGCTACCGCGAGCACCCGAACGGATGCTTTCGGCGACGGGGTTCTCCTACAGTCACTTGGTCGGGGCTATGGAGTGAGGCTGTCTATTAAGTTTACCCGGCGAGTATCCGCGTACGCTACGTGATTGCAACGGACTTTTGATCACATCAAAATTCCGTGGCAACCGATCAAGTGAGACTAAACTGCTACGTTTATAACATTCATTTAGTTATCACATAACTACTTGTGAATTCCAATTATTGTATCCCATTCCGGATAAATAGAAAATGTCAAACTTTCCGATCGAACACCCAACTTTTCCCGATACAGATCAACACATGAAATAAGTCTAACAACATTCAGTTCGTGCCTCAGTACCGACGGTCCAGCCGTAGAAGGGTCAAGCCAACGCCTCACATGTGGCACGTCGTACTGCCCCAAACCCGAAGGTTCAAAGGGCAGTTCAAGACGGTCACATAATCGAGTTAAGGTTTGTTGTCTTCTAGAGGGTCCATCGCGTTACTTGCACTACTTAGAACGTCGTTAAACTACGGAAAAATCCAACACTTGGAAATTTCCCGACAGGGGAAAAATTAGGTATTTATATCCAGTCGAACTTTTTAACATATTCTAAAATTATCTGGAAAGCCACACAGACAAAATTTGATACTCCGATCGATACACCGAATCCCCAAAACAACCCAGAACATTCACCTCTGGAATAAATTTTAAATATTCCCATAAAATCCAGAATAATTAAATAGGAATTACTGTGCAGAAAATATGTGATGACGTCACTACCTAGCCGCGGAACCGCCGCAGAAGCTGGGCTTCTGCCGCGGTTCCGCGCTCTGTTGGATGAATCTTTCGCCTGAGTTTGCACAGTAATTCTTATAATTATTTATTGAATTTTTTAGGCATTTTTAATACACAAAAATCCGCATTTTTAAAATCTGGACAGAGAGCATTTTAGAATATGGGTTTCGGGTTCGTTCGGATTTCAAACTCTGTCGGGACTTCGCCTAAGGCTCTAGCTAGGCTCTGATACCACTGTAGGGTTCCTAGGCACCCTAATGAAGTCTCACAAGGCATCGAACATGCCATTTTCAAAAATTCTAGGTGCCGAGAGACCCGACTACGGATCGTTTGCTAGAAAACTAGGCGAAAAAGCTAACTAGTTAACACTTAACTACAAGATACGGAAATACAACCTTTGTAGATCCGGTGCTCCACCTCCATAGCTCCGCAACGAGGTCCTCTCCGCTGTCCAAATCAAATCCGGGCTCAAGCGTCGGCTTCGTCGGAGAATGGGCAAGCTAGGTCGTCGATGTCCATGCCGAAGATGATCTACGTCGAGGCATCGAAAGATCAAGCTCCACCTTCACCAAGTCATGAAAACTTGTGAAGAAAACACACTCTACTACTTGGCAAGAGGTAGAGGATGAAGAAATAGGAAGTGGGTAGACTTTAGAATTGGATTTCTCACTCTAATTCTCACTTTGCCATTAAAGCTTGTGAAGCTTTTTCTTGAAGTGAAGAAGAAGAAGAAGATGAAGAATATGATAAGTTATTTGAAAATAGAAAAATAAAAGAATACTTATCATAATCTTAACCTTAGTTAAGTGTAGAGAATTGACTAAGGTTGGGTTGAATGGTTAGGGTTAAGGATGAGAACAAAAGGTCAACAAGTCAAAGCTTCATGAAACTTCAACTAAAAACAAAAGTAGCCACCATTCATTTATCTTCCAATTTATTCAAAATGAATAAATAAATAAGATAAATGAATAAGTAAAACCCTAATCAACAACTTAACCTTGGTTTAATTCTTTATACTTAACCAAAAAGCATGCATCATCAAACATGATACAAACATGTGCACAAAATCATATCGCATATGCAATGCGCACACCCGAGTGAGAATATCCATTTAAAGTGAACCGATACTAGTTAATGCAAAGTAATATATCAAATATATAATTATGCATTAAATCATTAAATCAACACTTGATTCAATGATCCGGTCATGTCGCACACAACCGACTAGTATCATTAGTAACAACTTATCGAATCAACACTTGATCCGATAACCCGGCTATATCACATATAACCGATCAATGTCACATCGCGAGAATCGAATACAGTATCACATACTCGTATTATTCTCGGTCCCGCACATATCTCATATGCGCTCCTATTTCGTTTCGCTTGAGCCAGGAAACCTCTGTGTAGGACTCTAAAGACTCGTCAATACGCCGGCAGCAGGTGATGATCATATCAAACACCCACAAGCCGCAAGCGGTCTGCTAAACGTAACGGCCACCCGGGTATTGAGTGATCTGAAGATCGACGAGCAAGCCCGCTCACACTCCAGTGAATCCGACCAGTAACACTACCGTACAGTCCGGTCTGATCGTCTGATATGTCGCATATCTCGCCTAGGGGTGGTAAACGTCAGACCCCAATAGCTCGATAAGTCGTGTCGATATGAGGTCTATAACAATTCGAGAAACTACTGGTAACACTTACCAGTAAATCTCAGCAACCCTGGCCAGGGATTTCCTGTTATATCCAATCGAACACTGCGCAACATCAACCCCCTATACCGGGAGAGACGAATCCCCTCCTATCGCTCATTGCCTCCATGTGACTCGGGACTGTACCCAAAAACCACCGTTTTGCACGCCCTCTTGGACGTGGTAAGATGGAAATCAAAGTACAGTGGGAACCACACAAGACTCTATGGCGATCTCGGGTCAACAGACTACTCTGTACCAGTGTCACCAGAGAACTGCCATCTGACGTGAGGTATAATACCATCTGGGAGTTCTCGGCGAGTCCGTCCAGTGTACCCAGTCTCTACTGAGCACCCGTATATCATCTCTGATGTCAAACACCAATGGATATTGGATCATCCATCGCCCATCTGTATGGGTCGAGAAGGTATACGCTAGTCTACTCTGGTATATCGATGCCCCGTCTCGATACACCCACGACTAGGGACTTTGAAGGATGTACTTATGGACTACCATGTCCCCACTAGTATGATCCGCATCATAGTCCAGGTAGTCAAGTACAGATCCTAAGGGCTTTACCAACATGTAACAGAGAGACAATCAGCATACACGTTAAGGTAAAGGGTAACCAGATAGCATACTATCATGTCGAGCAAGAAAGTCCTCCCTATATATGTCCCAGCATCCACTACAATATACATCCTATGTACAATAATGGCCTCTAGGGCATACGTATAACTAACAGTCAAGTACACATCCTAAGGGCTTTATCAACATGTAACTATAAGACAGTTTAAGGAGACAAGTGTACATGTTAAGACAAAGAGTAACCAGATAGCATACTATCATATCGAGCAAGAAAGTCATCTCTATATATGTCCAAGCATCCAATATAATATACATCATCTGTACAATACTGGCCTCTAGGGCATACATACAACTAACACGAAACCCCTCCTATCGCTCATTGCCTCCATATACCTCGGGATTGTACCCAAAATCCACATGTTTGTACGACTCAATAGAGCCGTAGTAGGGTGGAGATCAAAGTACAGTAGGAGGACACACAAGACTCTATGGCGATCTCGGGTCTACAGACTAACCTGTACCAGTGTCACCTGAGAACTTCTATCCGACGTATTGATATAATACCACATAGGAGTTCTCGGTGAGTCCGTTCAGTGTACCCAGTCTCACTGAGCACCCGTATACAATCTTCGGTGTCAGCACACTAGATGGATATGGGATCATCCATCACCCATCATATGGAACAAGAATAGCATACGCTAGTCTACACTGGAATATCGATGCCATGTTTCGATATACCTACGACTACGAACATTTCAAGGATATGCTTATAAACTACATGTGTCCCACTAGTATGATCCACATCATAATCCCAGTAGTCAAGCCGATATCCTTAGGGCTTTATCAACATGTACCAAAATGAATATAAACATGATCAAGTGAACATATGATAAAGAGAAACCAGATAGTATACTATCATGTCGAGCAAGACTGTCCTCTGAATACACACACACACACACACACCAGTACATACAATATTACATAATGGCCTCTAGGGCATACATATATCCAACAATTACTATGTGCTACCCGTCTGAAATGACGGAGGGCTACGAATGGTTTTTGGTGAAAAACCTTTAACCTAATGAACTTGATATCGTTGAAGGAACCTGATAGCTTTTTATAAATATAGAGTGGAGAAAAACCTTTGCTAAAGAGGTCACTACCGGTGAAGGGATCTCGGCTCTTTCCTCGTAGAATGAGGTGCAGGATATTCTAACTGAATACCGCGATGCAAAGCAAAAAGTAATCGACTATAGTGAAGTTATTACCCTGACGCAAACTTCTGCCCAAGGAGTCACTCCCGATGATAGGATCTCGGCCCTTGGCTCGTCGAATGGGGTGCTAGATATTCATAACCGAATACCACTGTGCAAAACAAAAGAAAAACGTCATTGTAATAACAGGTTTTGAAAATTGTTCCAACAATATCGAATAGGTCTGTTTTCCTCGCATTGATTTGAATCAATGCAGTCCCATCAATTAATTACACAAAAAAATAACGAAAATATGATGTATGTATATGCCATCCGCATTCGCCACTAGGTCCCGTCATCACCCGTTAGGTTACTTAACTAACAACAGAGCGGGGACTGGACTAGCACGGGTGTAAAACATATACAACATCTACTAGTATATATATAATAATATATAATAATCGCTCCAGGCCTGATAAATGCAACATCACGGATAAGTAATAAGCATCACAAAACAATACAGATAATCTGGGAGCCTCGGGTTTCCTTTGAGACGCAACTGAAACCCGATGTTCCCCGGGTCGTGTGGATAGCCTGTGTAATGAAAACCTAGACCCCTATGAGCGCGGCAAGTTACTCGCCAAAACCAGAAATGGGGCAGCCCCCTTCAGCAAAGTGAATGGGCCACCCGGCACTTCACGGAATCCGGTAACTTGAGCACTCCTCTTTAGGTCAACCTGTACCCCTTACGAGTGTGGCGAATAGCTCGCCAATTCTAGAGTGAGGCCCCCTCCTTCTCAACACCATGAGATGCGGACCCGTTACCCATCAGAACCCAGCTATCCGTGCACTCTATCGCGGGGTAATCTTTGTACAGAAAAGAAAATATGTACATCGGTGACATCGACCTCAACCCTGTCGTGCCCCAAAAGAATAATATACAAACAGGCAGTGACGGCAGTCCACATGTCGGACGCTTGCCCCGCGATATCAAATGTACAAATAAATCCAAACTGTACTACCATTGCACCCAGGCTATCCACCACGACAAATCCGCAATAATACAGCACAACACAAAACATCAACGTGAATGTCACGTTCGCAAACTCGTATAAAAGGACATATAGCAATTAGACGAGTTGTACCGCTCTAATGACAATCACGGTCGCAGATAGAAATGTATGTACTGTAAACTAACGTATTTAAAATTTCGATCGAATAAACTTCCCAAAATGGCCCCAAGTGCAAATCCAACACTAAAATAAATCTGGGTCATACTACAAAATATCTCAAAAACCACAATTCCATATACAAGACACTCAGAAGAAAATTTGTGCACTGAAGCCACAATACCACCGCGCAACCGCGGCAAACAAGATAGTTATGCCGCGATTCCGCGACGTTATAGTGAGATCGTGCTACCAAATTTCTTCTGGGGTCTTAAAAAAGCCTGCACGAATTTCTGATATACTGAAATGAATTTTAGACAACTTTAAAAAATCGGCAGAAACTTGAAATAATGGAAATGCAGTTATGAAAATTCGGTCGATCAATGTTTTAAACATGTTAGAACAAGCTGGTATGGGGTTAATGGCGTGGCTCTGATACCATGTAAGGCTTCGCCAGCGCACCGGCCGTCAATCTGAGACCAAACACGGAACAAAAACTTTTAAAACTGGCGCTAACGTAACCCTAAATCCCGGATCGTGCCATTAACCGTATGCTAGTAAACTGTAAAGTGGTTTAAGAGATTATACCGATCGATCCGTGTCCTTCGGTCTTCAATCTCCGACCCAAGCTTGTCGTGGCTGCCCCGACGAAGTTCGCTCTCCGGTCTCCCTCGTCGAAGAGGATCTACGTCGAGGATTTTTTATACGGGCTCCCGCTTCTAAATCGAAGCAACTCGGACAACAAGTTTGCTAGCCGAGATGACCAAGATGAAGTAGAGAGTGTGTGTGATCATTTTGTCTCAAGACATCAATTGATTCTCAACACATGAGAAAGTATGGATGGAGGTTGAAGAAGATGCCCATTGGTGTGTGAAGTGTGAGCTCAAGACTTAACAAAAGAAAAGCAACTCAAGAAAGGAAAAGGAGTGGCTGCCCTCTTCTTGTTGTGAGGTATTTTTGAGTGTTTTTTTAGCAAATAAAGAAAAATCCACCACCACAAAATATCTCACAAAACTAATTAAATCAAGCATGGTGCAATAGTGCCACCATGAGTCACCACTTGAACCATGCTATCATTAAATGCCACAAGCCAAAACTTAAGCTCACACATTACACCTCATTAATATTAACATTTACAAAAGCCCTAAATTTTTAATACAATATAAAGAAATGACATCTTCAAAAGTAATCTTATAACGGATTACAAAAACACCCATCATCTGTATATGCATATCTGCATCCGTATTCCGACTGAATACGAATACAACGAGACGAAAATAATCTAATAATCTAATACTAGGATCCAACTTAAACCAAAGCCCACTAGTATGATCCGTCCGATCATGATCCGTACACAAGTGCACGTATATGATCGAACCCTGTTATAAAACCATACGGCCTCTATAACGTTTCGCCCGAACTTAAGAAACTCTCTGTGGGGGACTCTAAAGGCTCGTCAATACGCTGACAGTGGGTTTAACCACAAGCACGTCAGTGGCACTAGCTGTACGTAACGGCTGCCCAGGTATTGAGCGAAAGGGAGGCCGACGAGCGAACTTATCCTGAAACCTTACAGAGCTTGACAGTGACAATATCCTTACAGTCCGGTCCGTTCGTTTATGAGTATCGCATATCGGATCTAGAGGGTGGATAAAGTCAGACCTCTAATAACGCGATATTTAGTGTCGGTATGAACTCCATTACCACCTGAGAAACTACTGATCCGAATCAGTAATTCTCGACTATCTTGGCCAAAGATTTCTGGTGATGGCCACCCATGCACACCGCGACATCAACCCCCAATACCGGGAGAGACGAATCCCCTGACGATCCGCTCACTGCCTCCATGTGGTTCGGGACTGTATCCAACTAAAACCTGTTTGCACGACTCCTTTGAGTTGTGGTAGGGTAGTAATCAAAGCACAGTGGGAACTCACACGAGACAAATGACGATCTCAGGTCGTTAGACTAATCTGTATACATGTCACCTGAGAACTGCTATCTGACAATAGGTATGATACCAACTAGCATGTTCCCGGTGAGTCCGTCTGGTGTACTCATAACCCAATGAACACCTGTATACTATCTTAGATGAACCAACTGACACCAATGGCTTGTGAGACCGGCCACCGCCCTTCGCCGGGGTCTCAATCCGTATACACTAGTCTACTCTGGAGTATCGATACCCAGTCTCGAAACTTCCATGATCAGAGACACTTTAAGGATGTGCTTATAGACTACCCAACTCTCACGTATATGATCGCCATCATACTGCTGGTAGTCAAACAAGAATCCTATGGGCTCTATCATCATATAATAGTGATCTGTAATGTCACCTGAAGTATGTACACGATGACAAAGACAAACCAGATAGCATACTATTATCTCGAGTAAGACTGTCTACCGGTATAGGTCCTCTCAATCATTGTAATCACGTGCCTACGATCCAATAATTGAATTTGAGAGCACTATATCCAATAAGATGTTCACGACACATTACTATATTCAAATTATTAAATATGTTTTCCTGATATTAATAAGAAAATTAAGGTTATAAATGTATTAAAGGAAAATCAAATCTAAAAATAAACTATATATCATAAAAGATCTATACTTTATCCAAGTTAAAAAATTAATATTAGTTAGGCGGGTTTATTACCCAATCAACACCGGCTTTGTACTCATGAAAAAATGCAACCTCTTGCGGTCCACCAAAGCAATGGACATTAATCTGTCGACCAAGATCTATCGCATTTTCATAATTCTTATTTGAAACTCCATTCAAGTATCTAGGAGACACCACCATCACACGATGGCCACGAGCGGCTAAGGCAATTGGCAAAGAGCCACAGACATCACCTAAACCTCCTGTTTTTGAATATGGAGGAGCCTCAGCGGTGACAAAAACAATGTAACGTGTTACTCTACTTTGAGATTTCTCCTCTTCGCCGGGCATCTCTGCTTCTTGTGAAGTGCTCGTGATTGAAATCTCCGGGATCCCTACAAGTGAAATAAAATTACTTCTAACAGTTAATTAAACGAGCATTGAAATTATGTCTTTTAAATTATGTCTTTTAAATCATGTTGAAGTTGTGTCACCCAAGAACAAATCTTAGATTGGTAGTTAGCCCTCAAATGCAAGAATTTACAAATCTTAAGTTTCTGTTTGTTGTAAAAATAAACCTATGGTTTGGTTTGTAAAGTTATTTTGGGGATTAATGGGTAAAGTGAGACCACATTTAACCGATTTTTATAGTTTTATCTTAAATTATTTGTCCTAATATCATTTTATCGGCTCTGTTTTTCTCTATATTTCGATTCAATTGCAAATTGTGGCTTGTTCTCCAAATCATCAAACCTAAAGTATTGTTCTCCAAATTAGGAAGAATTGCGCACTAAACGGCACTGGAAGTATAGTTTAACCTCAATTCATCTAGAGGATTCGTTTTTTTTTTTTATTAAAATAAGAGATTGATTTAGTCAATTTTTACAATAAATAAACGCACAGGTTTCGTGTAGCAAAATTGAACTCCGAGGGTTTTTGTGATGAGTTTGAACTGCATGATGTTTTTGAATAATTAGAGTAAACTATAAGGTTGCACTTGGTACATGCAATAGAAGATTACCGGGAATCCTATTTCCGGAAATATGATGACCGGGCATCTAATTCCAAGGAATTTTGCATTAACGTGCTTGGTATATTTTAATCATTTCCGGTAATATATGTATGTGCAACCGGAGGTGAGGCCAGATGAGAGCCGGCAACAAACAAACGATTGGTGGGGCTGGAAGATGGCGAATGTCCGATCGGCGGCGGACCGGCTGATGAACGATTAGCGATGACCGGCAACGCACTACGGCCGCCGCCGGCGAACATCCGATCAACGGCCGGCTGGTGAACAATCGGAGATGAGCGGCGGCCGGCAACAAACGACCGATCGGCGGGCCGGCCGGCGGATGACCGACAATGGGCGGCGGGGCCGGCCGACCGACCAGCGGGTGATGAGGGAGGTCGTCGGCGGACAGTCAAGGCTCATTTTATGTTAGACGGGAATATTTCGTGGTAATTTAGGATACAAACATGTTTTGGGGTACAAGATTACCATGAAATAGGATCATTTGATTACCCTGGTATCCTGTATTTCCCGGAAATATTTTTTTCGGCTAAACCAACATTGGTAATATTTCATGCTACCTCCTATGAACAATAAAAAAGAAAGTTTTGTGCACAAAAAGTTAAATAATAAAGCAAATTAAGAGTGGTAATAGGGAGCACAATAAATACCATTGGAATCCAAAAAGCTCTTTGATCTCCTTAGGGGCTGTTTGGTTGCAGGATTATGGAATTTGGATTCCAAAAATAGTACGGTTGAAATTTCTGGATTTGGTAATTTGTTGTTTGGTTGGTTTTGGATTTGTAGATCTGGATTTGTAGATCCTTGTAATCTTTGTTTGGTTGTTGGAAAAAAAATAGGATTTGGATTTGAGGATTTTAGAGAGAGATAGAGAGAGAGAGGATTGTTAAATAAATAAAGTGCATGGGCCCCATCTAAAAGTACAATGAATAGTGCCAAATCCTTGAGAATCCATGAAAATTTTTAGGATTCATGAATCCTTCTTTTATGGTGGGCCCCCATATAAAACAAAGGAATCCTAGAAATCCTAATCCTGCAACCAAACACAAAATTGTGGAATCCTAGGATTCCACAATCCAAAATCCAAATCCAAACCCATAATCCTGCAACCAAACAGGCCCTTAGCGACGCACATCAGAGAAAGAGAACGATTCGTCCCCGTGGGAACGCAACTGCCTGGGGCCCACCCGGATGCTGACGTGGCGACGGGCGATGCACGCGCATGGCAGTAACGAGCCAGGCGGTGCAGAGTTGATGACGCCATTTATCTTTTCGATAAAAAACCAAAAAATAAGATTAAAAAAACCAAAAAATAAAATAAAAATAAAAAAATAAAGAAAGGAAAGAAAAAAAAGAAAAGAAAAGCAAAAAGTAAATATAATTAAGTAAAGAAAATTAAGATGGCGTGTGAGAGTAATTTATATTTATATATTTATAGAAGAAGAGGGAAGAAGGGTCTGGAAGTTTTTTGTTTTGGCTAATAGATATATGTATATAATTAGATCCGAGAATGATGATGCTCGATATCGGTGATCTCTCAGATCAAGACACATGACAGATGACGTGTCCTGAAACGTGCAAGAAAGGATCTGCACTGGCCGACCAGACCACTCCTATGCTCGTCCTACAGACAACCGCTGGCTCGCCTCCGAGCCTCCTGCACATTTGGCCTCCTCGGCCCTCTCAGCTCGCCTCCGGGCAACCACAGAACCAAGATAGTTCGGTCTTCCGTTCGGTCTCGAGCCCCCGCCGAGCTCATCTTGCTCGGTCTCTTCGACCGACCAACGACATCATTCGCAGGTGCTTCCGTCTCGTCTCCGCGAATCTCGCCATGCGCGAGATATCTGCTGCCCACGATCCCACGTTCCACGCCATCACGATCCTCATTAACGATCTTGTGTAACATTTCAGAAAAATAAAATATTAATTTTGAGAATTTTTATAATTAAATAATAAATATAATGAATATTTTAATAGGGCGGTATAATTAAATACCGATAAATTTGGAAAAATTTGGAAAATTATAGAAATTACTGAAATGAGGGTGTTTTAGGTGATTTAGGCGAATTATGAATTTTTATGATTTTTATATGCACTTTTACCGCTAATCGCGATTAAATATCGCTAATCGCGTATTAAGCGTGTTTTGTGCACATGACATGCACCATATCGTCTTTACACTTGTTACATTTTATCATGGTTTTTTCTTCATTTATCATGCATGGTTGTTGAATTTAGAAAAGAAAAGAAAAGGGAAAAGAAAGAAAATGTTGACTTGAGGAGAGGGGGGGACATAATGATTAGGGTATGTATACTTTTAGTAAGAGAGAGAAGTGAGAATAACTGAGAGGGAGAGAGAGGGTGTTGCCTCATTATTTCCTCCACCATCTTCTTCTTCTTCTTCTTCTTCTTCCATCCTCTACCCTCATGACCCCTATATGAAATATTCACCAAAACCCCATACCCATTTCATTAAAAATATGCACAAGCTCAAGGGAAGCACATTGGACCAAGAAAATTCAGATTTTGATGATCTTGGGGATTCATGAGTGTCAAATGAGGCAATCCCTTCACAAATAGAATAGTATTTCAATTGCTTGAGCCTCTATTCAAGATTAAAATCGATTTCGTGTAGTTTTGTGGACTTTGGAAAATTCTAGAGAGGGTTAGGGTTTTATTTGAGTGGTGTTGGTGAACTTGAGCCTTAGTGGTGACCTTAACCCCCCTATGATGTTAGAAACCCAGGCCAACTCGAAACGAAACCAATTACTGAAAACAGAAAACTTCCGTGTCGATTTGTGAGTGTATAAAGCATGCAGGGAAATCTGGAGTGACCCGCGACCAATATTAGAAAAGTAAATAATAACAGTAGCCTAAATGGACCACCACGAGAACCCCTAACAAAACGAGACCCCAACACCCCTGTAAAACCGGCCTGGCCGGAATTTGCCTTAGTGTGGCCGGCCCCTCTGAGGAGATAGGTGCCCAAGTTGCCCCCTGAGCTCATATAGACCCTATATATCATCCCAGTGTTGTTTGCTTATCTTGTTTTCACCTGAGACAAAATCTGGAGCATATTTTCTAGGTCGCTGCCATGTGTTTCATGATGTTTATGGATTTAAGTTTTGATATTTGGTTTTGTATTCGATTATTTGACGTTTGTACATCTATATCGATTGATATTGGTTGAATTGCGAGATGTAGACCATAGGTTTTGACCTATGGGTGATTCGTGGGACATTTTGGTTTTTGTGTGTGATTTCGTTTACGATGCTATATATATGATATGTAGGTACCCCACGTGGACTTCGAGACGACGAGTATGAGCGTGGCGTCATCGACTCTAGAAAGTGCAGATCGGGTGAGTATATTATATCTACGGGGGGAAATCGGGTGGATGGCGTATAGCACCTCCGCAAAGTTGTGAGAAATGATGGAATGTACTTTTACATGTTAGTGTGTGATATGAACCTTAGCAAAGAAAAGATTTAGGAAATTATGGGTTTTGTGTTAGCGTGAATTGAAGAAAGGACTTTAGTCGATTTCTTAGTCACGAAACCCTAGAGTAATGTTTTGCATACACGCACATACACATACTTGCATACATTTACTTCCTTGTGCGTATTGGGGACATATATTGGTATTCATATACTTGGATGATGCGGATGTTATATGATACTTGGGACTGAGTCGATATGATCGGGCATGATACTGTGAGATATTTAATATGTGACCGAGATATGTCATGATGTTATAGCGGATCGTTGGACGACGATACCATGTGGATGATGATATATATATATATATATATATATATATATATATATATATAGTTGACCTATGATCGGGATATGAGATGAGATATGTTAAGGTATTTATGATGGACCGCTTGGCGATGTGTACTTTTATATGATAATATGTGTTGATGACATTGGATTGTATGAGGCTTTAGATCAGTAGCCAGATCATGATATTGTTGATGATATTGATAGTGTACTAGACTTAGATCAGTACCCCCTGTTCACGATATATGATGATAAGGATATCAGATGAGTAATGAGATAAAGATGAAATTTGACCCGTACCCAGATTTAGGAATGCCGTACGATAGATTTACCGTACGAGATATATTTATGATGTTAGGTCCGCACTCTTGACTCGAAGATGTCATATGTATATATATTGTATCGTACGTGATACTGTTGAGGCGAGATCACCGACTACTAGGTGTATATATATATAGATCGACTCAGACTTAGGTGGATTTCCTTACCCTTTTGACTGGGCTCGAGTCACACTAGTTTTCAAAAGTGGAGGATTGTGAGTATTTTAAATACCAAATTTTATGACTCGTACAGTGGGTAGGATTATTTCTTCAGTGTTGCTGTTATCATATCGCTTTCTATATATTCATGATGTTCATCGCATTGCATGCTTATAAACATGTTATCTGTAATTATTATGAAACTATATTGTCAGGACACCAGCACCATTACCGATGATGCGTATGCTCCACATACACTTGCTTTCCGGCTCACACTCATCTTCATCGGTAATTGCCATGTCACGTACACTTTAGAAAATACTATTCCTTGACATAGCTTCTTAAGTTGATAGTTGCAATATTTTATAGCTTTCAAATGTTAGTTTAACTATTGCATTCATTGCATGATATCAGATGCATTCATGTATTCATTGATTATGCAGTATTATGGAGTTTTATACCGATATTCACTGTTTACTTGCTATTGATGATTGGTTTCGGATTTTCATGATATTTCCTGGATTTGGAAGAAAACTGCAAGAATATATATAAACTTCTCTATCTATCTCTCTCTCTCTCTTTAAAATGAAAAGTGTGGTTTTCTCGTGATGTATGAGTCATCCACCATGTTGTTTTCTTGGTTATGAGATGGATTTCGAGACCCGATTTGAGGAGTTGGATGAACCGTCTGCGGGTACATGGTGGACCCGGTAAGGTACCCCGGGGTAAGAAGATCGAGGTGTAGACGATGAGCCTGGCAGGGGCATACTGCCTACCGGTGATTTTACCTGGCTCGGCGGATATCCGGAGGATACCGTCCATGGTCGTATGATTGGTGATATGGGCCGATCCGGACTGACGGAGCCCGAGATATTGAGATATTGAGACTTGAGACACTGAGATTTTGAGATTTGATGATACAGGCCAGTCCGGATAGCCGAAGCCTGAGGATTGAGATACTGAGATTTATGTTTTGTGTCGATACTGGACACTGTTTTATCTATCGATTTCATTGATGATACGCGATTTATATACATACATAAATCTCATTAAATAAAGAAAATAGTTGTCGCATTCATGATGTATTCTGTTTCATTTGTAATGCATTCATACATCATATATCTGATATGTTGCTATCTGAGGTACTAACACGAGCATGTAGTATTACACTTATACATAGATGGACCTGGATAATTATTTGAGGATATTACTTGATATGATCTAGGATAGCGTTATGCATGCGGTTTCTACTCGTAGATGTTTTCTACTCACGAGTTGGCAACTCACCCCCGTTGTGCCATAGTTTCTTGCAGGTTTTGCCGTACAGGTTTCGTTGCGGTTTTGCTGGCACACTGTTCATTCCGGGTGATTGATTTGGGAGGTGGGTTCTTTTGCATCAGGACAACCATTGTTTATATGTTATTCAGTTGTATCCAGTAAAACTCCATCAACCAGACATGTATATTTTATTGACTTAGTAGACCAGTGATGTTTATTCTATCGACCTAGAGTCGTGCGTTGTATTATTATGGGTTTTCAAGTTGTTATAGAGTTTTCCTTTCTGTTTTGATCCTCGCCCTTCGGCGTTGTATATTATTGCTTGCGTGGTTGTGGCCGTCGTTTGACGAAGAGCTAGCTCCCGCTTGGGGATGCCTTTTATCATTGATGCATATATTTATCATGTTGTACCCCGTTAGGGATTAGTATTTACAAAGGAAACTCTGCCGAAATTTTCAGAAAAGACTGGTGATTTTAAAAATGCATACTTCGGTTTATGTTGCTAAACTACTTGATTTAAATTGGTTTTTCCTTCACTCTACTGCTTTACTTGGTTTTGATTTCTGGGTTTTGTCTTACTTAGATTATGTACGCCTCGAGACGTTTCGTAATTTAAGTGCCGGTCATATTCCGTACTTTTCGGGTCGTGACAAAATTGGTATCAGAGAGTTAGGTTTTACCTTCGGAGTATAGGATGACCCTTGGTTGATGGAGTAGATAGCTTGAGTAGAGTGACGTACCGTACGTATGTTCCGCGGCATATTTACGATACGATACTCCGCTTAAGAAGCCTTAGAATGTACATTTCTTTACACAGTATTATATTCTTTCTTATGATCTAGCCTCATCAGTACCAGTTATGGTTTTGTTACCATGGTTGTACGGACACAGAGAGCTACGGCTAGAGTTGTGGTTAGCACGACCTCGTTACGGATGATGACTGACTAGGGCGTGATTCCAGGGACATACGATTTGCATAGATGCGCCGTGTTATTGTGTTTTCGCGCCATGAGCATTTTATGGATCGCTGTTATGAGATTTCTCGGGCGTGCAGATTTGCACCAGAGGATTGAGCCACTGATAGAGGACAGCCAGAATGTGATGACCATTGATGTATCGCTTATTCATGATGATTGAGGCACCGTTCAGCGTGCAGAAGGACGGGCCAGTTGTTGCTGCGAATGACGAGATATTGCCCCAGATGTTGGAGCTACTGCAGCATGGGTATATATACTTAGAGATATGATAGAAGGTCGCTAGTCACCGAGGATGAATGACTAGGACATGTGGTTCGTTCGCTTACCCCGATGCGAGATCATCAGATAGATAGATTCCAGCTAGAGACGACTTCACGCAGATACGTTGAGAGTCGATAGAGACGATCGAATGTCAGAAACCCATATTCCAAGTTTAAAGTATTCAGAAAGATATGCAAGCAATTCTATGGACCCTCTAGAAGAATGAAACCCTAACTCGACATAATGACCATGTGAAAGCCTTTGAACCTTAGGGTTTGCGGCAGTTCCGCGGTGCCATTAGTGAGGCTTGGGTTTGCCTTTCTACGGCTGGTCCACCGATATTGTGGTATGTACTCGATACTATTAAACCGTACCCAAGATGTTGAGCTCTTGGTGGATTATGAGGTTTTGACGAATCGATCGAGTGGTTCGACTTCATTCGGATGCTATATGGTGGGATGCATTGCTTGGGAGACTCCAGATACGAGTATAGCCGTTGGAGCGCAGTCCATACAGCCACAAGGAGACGAGTCCGAAGCAATTGACAGTAGAGAAAGGTGGGGTAAGAGGTTCGTACGAGATCTTGGTGAGATGACGTTCAACTCCGCCGACATCAGAGATGTGATATGCATGCAGGGGCGTTATATATGGATATATCTTCCAGAAGGAGTCGTGATGAGTATGCAGCCATTTCGGAGCAAGAAATAGATATAGTAAGGGTGATGACTTCCGGGCAGTTCGGCAGAGACAAGATTTGGGAGAGACCTTGGCAGGACCTTTCTGGAAATACTATATGAGAAGACTTGGACCCAGGATCAGTCATATTGCACACGCCCACCAGGCCAGAGTTCAGTATCGTCGACGGGACATGTTATGAGTGACCATAAGAGTTGGCCAGAGATCTTTAGAGGATGTGCCAGAGCAGATTACTTCCATTATCATTTCCATATTGGACCGTTGAGCCGGGGAGCTATGTACTTAGCAATTCGCAGTGAGAGATGAGAGCCTAAGGGCACCAGACGACAGGCCATGATCAGGAGGCAAGTAGATATCTTGCTCTGCTAGCATTGGATGCCTCGACACCTTCTCGACCTTGAAGGAAGGACATATCGACGACAGTATTTACGATTTGTGATTTCGTGAGTTGACTATCACGTATCAGTCACTTTGGATTTCGGTATTTTGGGCGATTTATTGCATGATTGAGTTTTGATGACCGAGTTTCATGATATTTACTTTTGTGCACCATGGTTGCACCTACTGAGTATTTATATTTTGTGCATATTTATTACACTTGAGATATGCTTTATACACCGTTGTGTTGAGTTATGATTTATGCAGATTTATTGCACTTGATGTTGATTTTGTGCTTATGATACGCATACGATTTGGTTTTGTGCTCAGTATAGTTCACATATGCTTGCAGTGCATTGATATGTATTTTGTGCACTACAGTTGCATAGGACTTCGATTTGACGTTATTTGAGATATTGATTTTGATTTCATGCCTAGGGCATGCATATGATTTGACTTATGCTTTCGGCATAGATTTCGTGCACTTTTAGTGTTTTGATTAGATTTTGTGCACGCGGTTGGACATGGTTATGAGATTATATACCACGGTATACTGGATTTGGATTTGAAATGTGTTGTATACCGTCGATGTCGATTGTGATACTCGATATTTGTTTTGTGCACCTGATTTGGATTTTGCGCATATTGGGCGCATGATATGAGATGCCATTTTGGTGCACACCAGATGCACTAAATCGGGATTCTTTGTGCTTATTAGATGCACGTGATATTGCTGTCAGGCACACCGTTGCCTCTGACAGGTGTTTCTTGCAAACCCGTTGCACTTAGATGTTGTTTCTGCGCACATGTATGGCACATTTATGGATTTTGATTTCCGTGCGCACCAGACACACGTAGCATTCGTATGCACATTTTGGGATTGATTTCTTATGGGGCAGTACGTTTTCATGATATTTACTACTTGTTTTCGTACTGAGCAGGACTAGTCAGAGGACAGTACCTGGATATATTTTGCTTGCATCAAGAGATATCGAAGGAATTTCCAAAAAGGAGCTATAGTCTCAGTATTTACCTAATGTTTAAAACAAGGAAACTCTTCTTAATTTTTTTCAAAACGGCGGTACGTGCATATTAAACAAAGGATATATATATGTGTATAGTTATTTTCTTATATTAGACGTCCGCCACTGTACAGTGATATGCGCATTGCACAGCGACTTATAAGGGTTTGGCATACATTTCCTTCAGATGTTTACATGGATAGTTTTGATGTATATCATATTGGTTTCGCTTTGGATTTGAAATTTGTGTCTTTACCATGACTGCGATAATTGCGGGATACTGGACGGAGTTTTGTTTTTGAGTTATCTGCTCATTTTTCATGCGCATGCATTGCGCTACGATGCGTTTTATGTATTTATGATTTCGGAGCCCCGACGACTGGATCTTTTACTGAAATATTTTAGAAAATGGGGGGAGTTTAAATTTAAATTCGGGGACCGGATTTCTTTAAGGGGGGAAGATTGTAATATTTCAGAAAGATAAAATATTATTTTTGGGAATTTTTATAATTAAATAATAAATATAATGAATATTTTAATAGGGCGGTATAATTAAATACCGATAAATTGGGAAAAATTTGGAAAATTATAGAAATTACTGAAATGAGGGTGTTTTAGGTGATTTAGGCGAATTATGAATTTTTATGATTTTTATATGCACTTTTACCGCTAATCGCGATTAAATATCGCTAATCGCGTATTAAGCGTGTTTTGTGCACATGACATGCACTATATCATTTTTACACTTGTTACATTTTATTATGGTCTTTTCTTCATTTATCATGCATGGTTGTTGATTTTAGAAATGAAAAGAAAAGGAAAAAGAAAGGAAATGTTGACTTGAGGAGAGAGGGGGACATAATGATTATGGTAGGTATACTTTTAGTAAGAGAGAGAAGTGAGAACAATTGAGAGGGAGAGAGAGGGTGTTGCCTCATTATTTCCTCCACCATTTTCTTCTTTTTCTTCTTCCTCATCTCCCTCCATCCTCTACCCTCATGACCCCTATATGAAATATTCACCAAAACCCCATACCCATTTCATTAAAAACATGCACAAGCTCAAGGGAAGCACATTGGACCAAGAAAATTCAGATTTTGATGATCTTGGGGATTCATGAGTGTCAAATGAGTTAATCCCTTCACAAATAGAATAGTATTTCAATTGCTTTAGCCTCTATTCAAGATTAAAATCGATTTCGTGTAGTTTTGTGGACTTTGGAAAATTTTAGAGAGGGTTAGGGTTTTATTTGAATGGTGTTGGTGAACTTGAGCCTTAGTGGTGACCTTAAACCCCCCTATGATGTTAGAAACCCAGGCTAACTCGAAACGAACCCAATTACTGAAAATAGAAAACTTCCGTGTCGATTTGTGAGTGTATAAGGCGTGCAGGGAAATCTGGATTGACCCGCGACCAATATTAGAAAAGTAAACAATACCAGTAGCCTAGATGGACCACCACGAGACCCCCCTATCAAAACGAAACCCCAACACCCCTGTAAAACTGGCCTGGCCGGAATTTTCCTTAGTGTGGCCGGCCCCCTTGAGGAGATAGGTGCCCAAGTTGCCTCCATAGCTCATATAGACCCTATATATCATCCCAGTGTTGTTTGCTTACCTTGTTTTCACCTGAGACAAAATCTGGAGCATGTTTTCTAGGTCGCTGCCATGTGTTTCATGATGTTTATGGATTTAAGTTTTGATATTTGGTTTTGTATTCGATTATTTGATGTTTGTACGTCTATATCGATTGATATTGGTTGAATTGCGAGATGTAGACCATAGGTTTTGACCTATGGGTGATTCGTGCGACATTTTGGTTTTTATGTGTGATTTCATTTACGATGCTATATATATGATATGTAGGTACCCCATGTGGACTTCGAGGCGACGAGGATGAGCGTGGCGTCATCGACTCCAGAAAGCGCAGATCAGGTGAGTAGATTGTATCTATGGGGGGAAGTCGGGTGGATAGCGTATAGCACCTCCGCAAAGTTGTAAGAAATGATGGGATGTGATACACACACACACACACACACACACTTTTACATGTTAGTATGTGATATAAACCTTAGCAAAGAAAAGATTTAAGAAATTATGGGCTTAGTGTTAGCGAGAATTGAAGAAAGGACTTTAGTCGATTTCTTAGTCACGAAACCCTAGAGTAAAGTTTTGCATACACGCACAAACACATACTTGCATACATTTACTTCCTTGTGTGTATTGGGGACATATATATATTGGTATTCATATGCTTGGATGATGAGGATGTTATATGATACTTGGGAATGAGTCGATATGATCGGGCATGATACCGTGAGATATTTAATATGTAGCCGAGATATGTCATGATGTTATAGCGGATCGTTGAACGACGATACCATGTGGATGATATATATATATGTATGTATGTATGTATGTATGTATATGATAGTTGACCTATGATCGAGATATGAGATGAGATATGTTATGGTATTTATGATGGACCGCTTGGCGATGTGTACTTTTATATGGTAATATGTGTTGATGACATCGGATTGTATGAGGCTTTAGATCAGTAGCCAGATCATGATATTGTTGATGATATTGGTAGTGTACTAGACTTAGATCAGTACCCCCTGTTCACGATATATGATGATAAGGATATCGGATGAGTAATGAGATAAAGATGATATTTGACCCGTACCCAGATTTGGGAATGCCGTACGATAGATTTACCATACGAGATATATTTATAATGTTAGGTCTGCACTCTTGACTCGAGGATGTCATTTATATATATATTGTATCGTACGTGATACTGTTGAGGCGAGATCACCAACTACTAGGTGTATATATATAGATCGACTCAGACTTAGGTGGATTTCCTTGCCCTTTTGACTGGGCTCAAGTCACACTACTTTTCAAAAGTGGAGGATTGTGAGTATTTTAAATACCAAATTGTATGACTCGTACAGTGGGTAGGATTATTTCTTCAGTGTTGCTGTTATTATATCGCTTTCTGTATATTCATGATGTTTCATCGCATTGCATGCTTATAAACATGTTATCTGTAATTATTATGAAACTATGCTGTCAGGACACCAGCACCATTACCGATGATGCGTATGCTCCACATACACTTGCTTTCCGGCTCACACACATCTTCATCGGTAATTGCCATGTCACGTACACTTTAGAAAATACTATTCCTTGACATAGCTTCTTAAGTTGATAGTTGCAATATGTTATAGCTTTTAGATGTTAGTTTAACTATTGCATTCATTGCATGATATTAGATGTATTCATGTATTCATTGATTATGCAGTATTATGGAGTTTTATGCCGATATTCACTGTTTACTTGCTATTGATGATTGGATTTCGGATTTTCACGATATTTCCTGGATTTGGAAGAAAACCGTAAGAATATATACATAAACTTCTCTCTCTCTCTCTCTTTTTAAAATGAAAAGTGCGGTTTTCTCATGATGTATGAGTCGTCCACCATGATGTTTTCTCGATTATGGGATGGATTTCGAGACCTGATTCGAGGAGTTGGATGAACTGTCTGCGGGTACATGGTGGACCCGATAAGGTACCCCGGGCAAGAAGATCGAGGTGTAGACGATGAGCCTGGCAGGGGCAGACTGCCTACTGGTGATTTTACCCGGCGCGGCGGATATCCGGAGGATACCGTTCGTGGTCGTATGATTGGTGATATGGACTGATCCGGACTGACGGAGCCCGAGATATTGAGATATTGAGACTTGAGACACTGAGATTTTGAGATTTGATGATACAGGCCAGTCCGGACAGCCGGAGCCTGAGGATTGAGATACTGAGATTTATGTTTTGTGTCGATGCTGGACACTGTTTTATCTGTCGATTTCATTGATGATACGCGATTTATATACATACAGAAATCTCATTAAATAAAGAAAACAGTTGTCTCATTCACGATGTATTCTGTTTCATTTGTAATGTATTCATACATCATATATCTGATATGTTGCTATCTGAGGTACTGACACGAGCATGTAGTATTACACTTATACATAGATGGACCCGGATAATTATTTGAGGATATTACTTGATATGACCTAGGATAGCATCATGCATGAGGTTTCTACTCGTAGATGTTTTCTACTCACGAGTTGGAAACTCACCCCCGCTGTGCCACAGTTTCTTGCGGGTTTTGCCGTACAGGTTTCATTGCGGTTTTGCTGGCACACTGTTCCTTCCGGGTGATTGCTTTGGTAGGTGGGTTCTTTTGCATCAGGACCACCATTCTTTATATGTTATTCAGTTGTATCTAGTAAAACTCCATCAACCAGACATGTATATTTTATTGACTTAGTAGACCAGTGATGTTTATTCTTCCGACCTAGAGTCCTGCGTTGTATTATTATGGGTTTTCAAGTTGTTATAGAGTTTTCCTTTCTGTTTTGATCCCCGCCCTTCGGCGTTGTATATTATTGCTTGCGTGGTTGTGGCCGTCGTTTGACGAAGAGCTAGCTCCCGCTTGGGGATACCTTTTATCATTGATGCATATATTTATCAAGTTGTTCCCCGTTAGGGGTCAGTATTTATAAAGAAAACTCTGCCGAAATTTTCATAAAAGACTGGTGATTTTAAAAATGCATATTTCGGCTTATATTGCTAAACTACTTAATTTAAATTGGTTTTTCCTTCACTTTACTGCTTTACTTGGTTTTGATTTATGGGTTTTGGCTTACTTTGATTACGTACGTCTCGAGACGTTTCGTAATTTAAGTGCCGGTCATGTTCCGTACTTTTCGGGTCGTGACAGCCTGTCTCGCCATTAATGGGAGAACCCACCCATCACGCGGATGTGACGTCGGGGGCGTAACGGTCAGCGTAATTCTCGCATTTGCATGCCTGCTACTACTGCTATATAAACCCCTCCTTCAGACGGTCAAGGTAAGTCATTTTCCACTCACTAGGCCGTTACTCTGCTTGGATTTCCTGTCTAACTTGATGTCGGAGTGTCCTCGGTGGTACAACCACCCCGGGACTTCCTTACAGGTAGCTCGGCCCCAACAACCTCAAAACCATTGAGATCCACACACTTCAACAGCTATCTTCCAACTCAAATCTCGGCCGTCCATCATCGCCAACAGTAGATCAACGGAAGGTAACATCTTGACGCGATCCGCACCGCGTCAGCTGGCGCCATCTATAGGAAATATTGATTCCACTCAACAAAGTTCATCTTCCGATCTCAACCCAATGGCGAGAGGTCACCACGACGATTCAAGCATTAGCCGTCGCCTCCCCCATAACGGAGGCGCGGACGGATCTCTTCGCCCGAACGCCATCAATGCCATAGCCGTCCGGATTGATCGACTCGCGTCCGTCGTAGACGCGCTCATTCGTGTCCAAACGGCAGGGCAAGCCACCCGGCTCGCTGCTCCCCTACCTTGGGACCGAGACCCCTACAGAGGGAGAGAAGACTCTACCCACGTCGGCACTACCGACCACCGCCTCGCTACCTCCCACGGCCGCCGATCTCCCGAGCCGACATATTCTATGACCCGATGGGCATCCGGCAGTTTAACACCGAGGTCTGTCGCCCGAGTGCCCCGCCCCGAGCCCCTACGCGCTCCTGTCCCTCCTGAGGAGATGTCGGTCAGCTCACCTGCTCCCAAGCATGACCGACACCCCCTCCCTCGACGGGGACGCACGAATGGGACTCGTCACGGGAGCTCGAAGACTACCTCGCCGGGCGACCTAAGAAACCTCATTGAAAGGAACCGAGGCCGCGGCCAAACGCAAGTCTCCAACGGCAGGGGCCGAAGATCAGAAAGTGCCGAATCGTCAGGGTACCATGGCCGGCTCGACGCCCTCGAAAAGAAGATCGAGGGCATGCATCGAGAAGGTCTCCACTCGAGCGACGGGGTTAAATACGCCACCGACTCACTCACAAAGCCCTTCACCGAGGAGCTTCTCGCCGTTCATGTCTCCTCCCAGAACAAGCTCCCCAAGGTCTCGCTCTTCGACGGGAAGTCAGACCTGTAGGACCATCTGGACATGTTCACGGCCGGGATGAGCTTCCAAGACAACTCTGACACCACCCAATGCCGAGCTTTCCAGGCCACTCTCATCCACTTCGGACGAGACTGCTTCCGAGGACTCGTGCCACGCTCAATCTCAACTTTCGATGAGCTGGCCACCCAATTCTGTAGGGATTCCTCAGCTCCTCTACTAGGGTTTGAAAGCAACACACATGCCACAATAAAATTTTTAGGGTGTTAAGTAATCTATAACCTAGGATCAAACTAGAAGTTTAGGGTAACACATATAAAAGCAAGTGTCTAACACTAAGTGAAAGTGAATACAACCTTTGTAGACCTCCTTGCTAGACTTCTTGGAACGACTTGAGTTTGCACCGGCTTGCTTGTGATCTTCCAAGTCAACGACGATCCACCCGGGGCCCCTTTTCTCAAGCTCCAAGCTCCTCTTGATCTAAGATGAAGATGAGGCAAACACTCTAATCTAGTGGGAAATACTAAAGTAGAATGATGATATGGGTTTTGATCTCACTTAAAAACCTTTCCTTTTTGTCTATTTCACTCACTTGAGAAAAGGTAGTGAGCTTTGAGGAAGAAGGAGGAGAATGGAAATGCTAGAACTCTTTTTCTTTTTGATGATAAAGATCAAGGAAAATGAGAAGAGATAATATATATATGAGAGTCTCTCTCTCATCTAACCATGGTAAAAATATCTAGATATTTTATCATTGAGTTAAAACCCAAATGTAAATTAATCATGGTTAATTAGTAGGTGAAGTGTGGTCAAGTCTAAACAAATATCAACCATGAATTAATATAATTTCTTTTTCTTAAATAATAAAATACATAGATATTTTATACCATGTGAGTCTTGCATTCCTATCTTCACTATATCAACAACCATGATAAGTATGTATGCATACACATCAATATGTGCACATACACTCATTCATGCATGCATGCATATAGAAAAGGTTTTAAATGAAAAATCTAATAGTCATTATTAAACCAACACTTGATTTAATAAGCCGGTCATATTACATACGACCCGACCAATAGAAAATGCCAGATCACAATGCGGTATCATATACACGCATTTAATCAAGCACCCGCGCATATCCCCATATGCACCCCACATCGTTTCTCCTGAGCTAGGTAATCCCATTGTGGGACTCTAAGACTCGTCAATACGCTAGCAGTGGGCAGTGATCATATCACATACCCACAAACCGTCAGCTGTACCAGCAGTGCGTAACGGCTCCCAGGTATTGAGCGATCAGAAGAAAAACAAGCGAACCTGCAAAAACTCCTGTCGAGCCAACCGGTAACACTTACCGTACAGTCCAGTCTCTTCGTCAGATATGCTGCATATCGAGTCTAGGGATGGCAATGTCGACCCCAATAACTTAATAAGTCATGCCGATGAATGGTCTATAACAGATCGAGAAACTACTGATAACACTTATCAGTAAATCTCAACAGCCCTGGCCAGGGACTTACTGATATAGCCAACCGCGCACAGCGCAACATCAACCCCTAATACCGGGAGAGATGAAACCCCTCCTATCGCTCATTGCCTCCACATGCCTCGGGACTGTACCTAAAAGCCACCTGTTTGCACGACTTAGTAGAGCCGTGGTAGGGTGGAAATCAAAGCACAGTGGGAGAACACATGAGACTCTATGACGATCTCGGGTCTACAGACTAACCTGTGCCAGTATCACCTGAGAACTGCTATCCGACGATAGATATAATACCATATAGGAGTTCTCGGTGAGTCCGTCCAGTGTACCCAGTCTCCACTAAGCACCCGCATACGATCTTGATGTCAAACATCAATGGATATGGGAACATCTATCGCCCATCATATGGGTCTAGTGTCGTATACGCTAGTCTACTCTGGAATGTCGATGCCCCATCTCGATTTACCCACGACTAGGGACATTTCAGGATATGCTTATAAACTACACATGTCCCACTAGTATGATCTGCATCATAATCACAGTAGTCAAGCAAATATCCTCAGGGCTTTATCAGCACGTACAAATGAATAAAATCATGATCAAGTGAACATGTCAGATAAAGAGTAACCAGATAGAATACTATCATGTCGAGCAAGAATGTCCTCTGTGTGTGTGTGTATATATATATATATACATCCACTATCATATAATGGCTTCTAGGGCATACATATATCCAACAATCTCCCACTTGCACTAAGGCCAGTTATTGGTGTATCTCATACCCAACATCTCAAAAAGTCGCTCATGCTACGGCTGAGGGAGGGCCTTGGTGAGTGGATCCACGGTGTTATTCTTTGTGTCTACTCTCCTAATCTCGATCTCGCGGAGATCAACTATCTCCCGGATCAGATGAAAATGCCTCAAGATGTGTCTGGACCGCTGATGGGACTTGGGCTCCTTGGCTAATGCCATAGCCCCATTATTATCACAATATAATGGTATTGGATCAATAATAGTTGGAACTACCCCTAGCTCCGAGACAAACTTCTTCATCTAGACGGCTTCCTTGGCGGCATCATTCGCAGCAATGTACTCAGCTTCCATCGTCGAGTCTGCAACGGTATCTTGTTTGGAACTCTTCCAACTCACCGCTCCTCTGTTGAGGGTAAATACAAACCCAGAGATAGATTTGCTGCCGTCCTTATCACTCTGGAAGCTCAAATCAGTGAAGGCCTCCATTTGGAGATCTCCGTTACCATACACCAAGAACAATTCTTTAGTCCTTTGCAAGTACTTAAGAATGTTCTTCACAGCTGCCCAGTGATTCTCCCCTGGGTTGGACTGATACCTTCTTACAACACCAAGTGCATAAGCTACATCAGGGCGTGTACATAACATCGCATACATTATAGATCCTACGGCTGAAGCATAGGGTATAATGCTTATGCGAGCTCTCTCTTCATCGGTCTTTGGGCAAAAGTCATTGGAGAGAGTGACTCCATGGCAAGCGGGTAAGGCACCCCGCTTGGAGTCTTCCATACTAAACCTCTTTAGGATGGTGTTGATGTACCTGGTTTGGGACAATCCCAATAACCTTTTGGATTTATCCCTTTAGATCCGAATGCCCAATATGTACGTGGCATCACCCAGGTCCTTTATGGAGAACCTTTGTGATAAGAATGATTTGACCGACTGCAGCATAGGAATGTCATTTCCTATCAGAAGAATGTCATCCACGTACAATACGAGGAATGTGACAGCTCTCCCTATAGCCTTCTTATAAACACAAGGTTCATCTGGATTTTTGATGAAATCAAACTCTTTGATAATATCATCAAAACAGATGTTCCAACTCCGTGATGCCTGCATTAATCTATAAATGGCTTTAAGCAATCTACATGCTTTCCCACTGCTCCCACTGTCAACGAAACCCTCTGGCTGATCCATATAAACACATTCTTCTAAATCAACATTTAGAAATGCAGTTTTAACGTCCATCTGCCAGATTTCATAGTCATAGTGAGTAGCAATAGCAAGTAGGATCCGAATGGATTTAAGCATGGCTACGGGAGAAAAGTTTCTTCATAGTCCACACGCGGTCTTTGACGAAAACCCTTTCCCACAAGTCTTGCCTTATAGGTCTCCACCTGCTCATCTACACCAATCTTTCTTTTAAAGATCCATTTGCACCCTACGGGTTTTACCCCAGAGGGTACAATGTCCAAAGTCCATATTTTGTTGGTGTACATAGACTCCATTTCAGATCTCATGGCATCCAGCCACTTTACAGAGTCTCCACTCGTGATAGCTTGCTGAAAACTGGTAGGATCATCATCCTCCATGATGCAATCTTCTCTATCACCATCAATGAGAAAATCGTAGTAACTCTCCGGTGGGCGAGAAGTCCTACCAGATCTACGGAGTGGCCGAGATTCATTAGTTTCTGTTGCAACAGCTTGTTCAACCAAGTCGTCATTTGTAACTTGTGTCTCTAGAACCTCTTCTAGATCTACCACATTGCCATCTGTATCATTTGTAAAAAATTCTTTTTCTAAAAATGTGGCATACTGAGAAACAAACACCTTTTGTTCCTCCTTGTGGCAGAATAGATATCCATAGGAATTCTTTGGATACCCCAAAAAATTACACACGACTGACCATGTCTCGAGCTTGTCCGGATTTTGCTTTTTAACATAGGCCGGACAACCCCAAATTTTAACTCGTTTAAGAGATGGTCTCTTTCAATACCATATCTCATATGGCGTGGTAGACACGGTTTTGGTTGGAACCCTGTCACGCCCCGCTTCCCGGTGTACGGCGAAGGGGACACGACGAGGTCCGCTACGTATATACTTAGAAGTACATACGCTAAGCGTATCTAAGCAATATAAAAGTAAATCACAAGAGACAAGAGATATAGAAATAACAACAACTTTATTAATAACATTCTTTTGTACAATGCAAGAAAAGTAAATACAACTGGAATGAAAAGCGATGCCTAAACAATGGCATAACAGGAAATGAAAGTACTGAATAGAACAAGGTACAATGTCTAGAGCTCGGGGTCTTCGTGAAACTTCTCCAAGTCTTCACCGGTGGGATCGATCTCTGCTGTGTTCAAAGCACCTGACGACATTCAAAGAAGAAAGAAATAGAATGTCGTCAGCGAACAGGTCGCTCGGTAAGTCCTAAAGATAAGGGAGAAATAGACAAAGAGTAGGAGAGAGAGAGTAGCTTTTAATGTTGTATTGTAATGTTGTAATGTTGTATTAATGCTGTTGTTTGTAGCTTGGTACAGAAGAATGCCAGTGTATACGAGAGGGGTCTCTATATGCTAGAGACCATGGCAAACAGAATATAGAGTACAAGGCTCCGTTAGAAGGCCCGGAACAATGGCAATTGGATTCATGTTAGGTATCTTAAGTCTGACCGTCTCGTGCCACTTTTAACATCTTCCGTACCAATCTACCCCTTAAACCCCGTAGTGTTTTGATTGTATTATTGTATTGCATTGTATAAGTTGGATGACTGACCAAAACCATGATATCAGTAAACAGATTGTAACTGCATAATCAGGTAAATGGAATAACGGAATAATGGATGTATATCCATGGTTTGATTCAGTCAAGTTATATAGATTGATAACTGGATTCTGGAATTCATGTGTTCATATTGAGTTGAAATATTAAAGAATGTAGATTGACTTGAATCATATTCAAGTCAGAAATAATCAGACTCAAACCCGATTTAGACCAAAAGAAATGTAAGTCGAAGTTCTATAATTGTTAGGGTCCTTATTGTAATTTATAAAACTTGAGGGGGTTTTATGTAAAAATACTTTTGTATAGTTTTCAAGATACACCTCAAGTATTTATTATTCGTCTTTATTGTTATAATGAGTGTGATTTTATTTTGTGATATTTCTAGTGAAAATATCCTAATTTCATAAATAAAGGTATTAATTTGTAATATTGATTTATTTGAAATTCATGGTATTTTAATGTAACTTTTAATCTTGTAATTTTTTAGGAAAATGTGAAAACTTTATCTTATAATAAAATAGGTGTTTAAATGATAAATATACATATGTTTATACAAGAATAATTTTTAATAAATATTTTATTTTCCAAAAATTTCATTTTTCTTAAATGTCGTATTTTAAACCTTTCGAGACCGAATGCTCCTTGCGGAGGTCTGAATCTCGCACTACTAAGCCCGAGGGTGCACGATAAACCGTACTATCCCTAACGAGTTCCCCAAAGGTGGGTTGTAGTGGCGCTTTGCAAAGATTTAATAAATACTAGTCATTTAGATAACGGTTTTATAAAGATAAGGTATTTATTTGTAAAAGGTGTAAATTTCCGTATTTTAGATTCTAGGGTTTCCTAAGCCAACTGGCCTATTTCTAAATGGTCTAAATGACAAGTCGTTAGAAGACTCAAATCGCCTGTTCACCGCCAATTGTGGCCAGGTAAGTACAAATGAGAAAAGGAGGGATCCGCTCATGAATCGTGAGATGGGCCATTTAAAGTTACCTTTTCCCACTTGCCTAGCCTAGACACCACAAAGTCAGGTTTAGATAAACGATCGATGTCCACGACATTTCGTATTTTCCTATTAAAAGATATTTGTTTTGAAAGTGTATCAAACTTAAAACTTTTAGAAAAAGTTTTATTAAGAAAATGGTATTTAAATATAAAATCTTGTTTTATCGTATTCTAAGTTTTCAAGGTAGCGTGTTATGATTACATATGAGTGTGTGTGGAGGTAGGTCATTACCTCGTGATCTACTTTAAGGTATAGCAATGTTAAGAGGTTAATTGTGATAAACTAAACAGTATGGTATTTAAGTGAAAGAATACGATATATTGCAAAAGCTATCATTTCATGTGTGAAAACTTGTTCAAATAAATTTTTAAGCGATTAGCAGTCAACATGAAGATGTTTATGTTAGTTATATGTATGACCTAGAGGCCATTGCTATACATAGGATATATATTGTAGTGGATGCTTGGACATATATAGGGATGACTTTCTTGCACGATATGATAGTATGCTATCTGGTTACTCTTTACCTTAACGTGTACACTGATTGTCTCTCTGTTACATGTTGGTAAAGCCCTTAGGATGTGTACTTGACTACCTGGACTATGATGCGGATCATACTAGTGGGGACAAGGTAGTCCATAAGTACATCCTTCAAAGTCCCTAGTCGTGGGTGTATCGAGACGGGGTATCGATATACAAGAGTAGACTAGCGTGTAGCTTCTCGACCCATATAGATGGGCGATGGATGATCCCATATCCATTGGTGTTTGACATCAGAGATGATATACGGGTGCTCAGTAGAGACTGGGTACACTGGACGGACTCGTCGAGAACTCCCAGATGGTATTATACCTTACGTCAGATGGCAGTTCTCTGGTGACACTGGTACATGTTAGTCTGTATACCCGAGATCGTCATAGAGTCTTGTGTGATTCCCACTGTGCTTTGATTTCCACCTTACCACGTCCAAGAGGGCATGCAAAACAGTGGTTTTTGGGTACAGTCCCGAATCACATGGAGGCAATGAGCGATAGGAGGGGTTTCGTCTCTCCCGGTATAGGGAGTTGATGTTGCACTGTGCTCGATTGGCTATAACAGGAAGTCTTTGGCCAAGGCTGTTTTAGGGATTTACTGGTAAGTGTTACTAGCAGTTTCTCGACCCGTTATGAGCCTCATATCGACATGACTTATCGAGTTATTGGGGTCTGACGTTTACCACCCCTAGACAAGATATGCGACATATCAGACGAACAGACCGGACTGTACGGTAAGTGTTACTGGTTGGATTCACAGGAGTGTGAGCGGGCTTGCTCGTTGATCTTCTGATCGCTCAATACCCGGGTGGCCATTACGTTTAGCAGACCGCTTGCTGCTTGTGGGTGTTTGATATGATCATCACCTACTGCCGGCGTATTGACGAGTCTTTAGAGTCCTACACAGGGGTTTCCTGGCTCAAGCGAAACGAAATAGGAGCGCATATGAGATATGTGCGGGACCGAGAATAATACCAGTATGTGATACTGTATTTGTAGGGTTCGTAGGCACACTAATGAGGTCTCACAAGGCATCAACCATGCCAATTTCAAATTTTACATGTGCAGAGAAACCCTAATACGGATCGTTGACTAGAGTTTTAGGCGAAACATGCAACTAGTTAACAACTTAACTAAGTGAACGGAAATACAACCTTTGTAGATCCGGTTCTCCACCTCCATAGCTCCATGATGAAGTCTCTTTGCTGTCCAAATCGAATCCCGGGCTCTAGCGTCGGCTTCATCGGAGAAATGGGCGGGCTAGGTCGTCGACTTCGATGCCGAAGATGATCTACGTCGAGGCATCACAAGATCAAGCTCCCACTTCACCAAGTCATGAAACTTGTGAAGAAAACACCCTATACTACTTGGAAAGAGGTAGAGGATGAAGAAATAGGAAGTGGGTTCACTTTAGAATTGGATTTCTCACTTGGAATCAACACTTGATAAATTTCAAGAAAGCTTTTCCTTCTTCATCAAGAAGAAGAAGAAGAAGATGATAATATGATAAGTTATTTTTAAAAGGAAAAATAATATAAATACTCATCATATTCTAACCATGGTTATGTGTAGAGAATAGACTATGGTTAGGTGGAATGGTTAGGGTTAAGCATGAGACAAAATGGTCACATAGTCAAAGCTTCATGAAGCTTCAACAACAAACAAAGAAAGCCACCATTTTTCTCTTTATCTTTTCCTTAATAAAAGAATAAATAAATAAGTAAGTAAATAACCAAAACCCTAACCATTCATATAACCATGGTTTAATTCTTTACACTAACCCAAGTGAGCTTGTATCATCAAACATGATACAAACAAGTGCACAAAAGTATATCACATATACAATGTGCATATCAAGTGAGAAAATCCATTTAAAGTGAACCAATACTAGTTAATGCAAAGTAATATATCAAATATATAATTATACATTAAATCATTAAATCAACACTTGATTTAACGATCCGGTCATATCGCATATGACCGACTAATATCCAATGTATCGGCTTATCGAATCAATCCTCGATTCGATAACTAGGTTATATCGCATACAACCTATCGATACATTTATCGCGAGAATAGAATACGGTATCACATACACGCATTATTCTCGGTCCCGCACATATCTCATATGCGCTCCTATTTCGTTTCGCTTGAGCCAGGAAAGCTCTGTGTAGGACTCTAAAGACTCGTCAATACGCCGGCAGCAGGTGATGATCATATCAATCACCCACAGGCCGCAAGCGGTCTGCTAAACGTAACGGCCACCCGGGTATTGAGCGATCAGAAGATCGACGAGCAAGCCCGCTCACACTCCTGTGAATCCAACCAGTAACACTTACCGTACAGTCCGGTCTGTCCGTCTGATATGTCGCATATCTCGCCTAGGGGTGGTAAACGTCAGACCCCAACAGCTCGATAAGTCGTGTCGATATGAGGTCTATAACAGTTTGAGAAACTATTGATAACACTTACCGGTAAATCTCAGCAACCCTGGCCAGGGATTTCCGGTTATAGCCAATCGAACACAGCGCAACATCAACTCCCTATACTAGGAGAGACGAATCCCCTCCTATCGCTCTTTGCCTCCATGTGATTCGGGACTGTACCCAAAAACCACCGTTTTGCACGCCCTCTTGGACGTGGTAAGGTGGAAATCAAAGCACAGTGAGAACCACACAAGACTCTATGAAGATCTCGGGTCAACAGACTACTCTGTACCAGTGTCACCAGAGAACTGCCATCTGACGTAAGGTATAATACCATCTGGGAGTTCTCGGCGAGTCCGTCCAGTGTACCCAGTCTCTACTGAGCACCCGTATATCATCTCTGATGTCAAACACCAATTGATATGGGATCATCCATCGCCTATCTGTATGGGTCGAGAAGGTATACGCTAGTCTACTCTGGTATATCGATGCCCCGTCTCAATACACCCATGACTAGGGACCTTGAAGGATGTACTTATGGACTACCATGTCCCCACTAGTATGATCCGCATCATAGTCCAGGTAGTCAAGTACACATCCTAAGGGCTTTACCAACATGTAACAGAGAGACAATCAGTGTACACGTTAAGGTAAAGATCAACCAGATAGCATACTATCATGTCGAGCAAGAATGTCCTCCATATATATGTCCAAACATCCACTACAATATACATCCTATGTATAGTAATGGCCTCTAGGGCATACATATAACTAACAATCTCCCACTTGCACTAGGGCCATCTGATAGCAGTGGTTGTAGTATCTCATACTCAACCATCCCATAAAAGTCTCTCTTTGGGAAAAGGCCTTTGTGAGTGGATCCGCCGTGTTGTCCTCTGAGTCTACTCTCCTAACCTTGATCCCCTAGGAGATCAACCATCTCCATGATCAGGTGATACTGCCTTAGAATATGTCTGGATCACTGATGGGACGGACGTTCCTTGGCATAAGCTACAACTCCATTGTCTCACAATGGGAGGAACGTAGTTCATCTCATGAACCAATATACACCCAAACAGCCTCTTTGGTAGCATCTTAAGTAGCGATGTATCTAGCCTTTATCGTCTAGTATGCCACGGTATCTAGCTTAGAACTTTTCCAACATACCGTCCCTTTACTGAGGGTAAAGACAATGCCTGCGACTGACTTTCAGTCGTTCTTATCACCCTGGAAACCTTCCAGTGATTCTCCCCAGGATCGATTGATACCATCTCACTACAACTAGTGAGAATCCTAACATCCAATTAGATCTATCTCATAGATCCAAAACCTAGGATTTAGGAGGTATCATTAAATCCTATATGGAGAATCCTTGTGATGAGCAGAGATTGACCGAGCGTAGCATAGGAAACTCCTTTCTTATCAAGAGTATGACATCCACGTACTCTACGAGGATCACCACCATACTCCCTACTACCTTTTTATTTATACAAGGTTCATCTACCATTTTGATGATGTCAAACTCTTTGACTAATCCATCAAAACAGATGTTCCAACTCCGTGATGCCTGCTTTATCACATAAACCATCTTGCACACGTTTCCGCTGCTCCCACTGTCTACGAAGCCCTCTGGCTGTGTACTTATAGACGCCCTCTTCTAAAACATCATTTAGAAAAGCAGTCATGACACCCAACCGCCAGATATCGTAGTCATGGTATGTAGCCGTGGCAAGTAGGATCTGAATGGACTTAAGCATAGCTCCTTAGAAAAGGTTTCATCATGATCCATACCTGGTTAATGATGCAAACCTTTAACAAGTCTACCTTTGAAAGTCTCAACTTTTCCATATACACCAAGTAATCTTCTCAAGATATACTTGCTCCTGATGGGGATTTAACCCTTCAGATAAAGCAACTAAAGTCCATACTTTGTTGGTGTATAAGGATTCCATCTCAGATCACTAAGCATCCAGCCATTCTTACAGAGTCCCACTCCTGATGGCCAGCTCGAAACTAGTTGGGTCATCATCTCATGATGCAATCCTCGCTCCCACTGTCATAGAGAAACAGTAGTATCTCTCAGGTAGGTGAGGAACCCTACTAGATCGGCGGAGAGGCTGAGCTTCGTTGGTAACTATTGAATCGTTTGGTTCTTTCAAATCATCTGCTGTTTTTTTTTTTGCGTATAGCTGGAACCTTTCCAGTTCTACACAACAGACCTTGCCTCGAGCTTGTCCGGATTTTGCTTGTAAGTGCACGGCGGCGCCCCGGCCGTCAATCCGACGCCGGAATGCGGAAGCGGTGAAAAACTTAAATTTTGCGGACTTAGCAAACCGGCACCACCGCGCACTAAACACCCGGATCGTTACCATTAACAAGTCTAAGCTAACTAGAAGATGGGTTAGAGATATACCGACGATCCAAGTCCTCCGGTCTTCTCGTCATGGTCCCGATCTCCTGCGGAATGTTCCGTCTCCTCCTCGTCGCCGGAAGTGCACCACGTCGCCTACATCGTTTACGGGCTCCCACCTCAATGCCGAGGCAACTCGGGCACGAAGCCGGCTACTCGACGTGCCCAAGATTCGCTGTAGAATGTGTAGTAGAACTTGTGTCTCTTTTTGGGGTAGTGGAGGTTGCCATTGGTGGAGGGATTCAAGGAGGTTTTTGGATGAACAAGAGAGCAATTTTCATAGCACCATGAGAGAAGAAAATGCCACACCAAAAAATGAATCAATTCCCATCCCCTTCTTGGAATGGCCGGCCCACACCCCCCCTTGTGTGATTGGAGAGAGAAAGAGAGAGCAAGGTCAAGGGGTGGGTGGAAGCAATGATGCAAGAGGGCATCATGAAAGAATATGATCACAAGCAAAAACCACACACAACCACAACCATCATCAACAACCATGATGCTAACAAAGTCAAGCCATCATGAAGTATGAAGTCAAGCAAGTCAAAGGAGGGTGCTATCATGATACAACAAAATGCAAAGACCCCTTTCCACAAATGCCTATTTGCAACAATGCAAATAAGCCCTCCTCCACCAATCTTCGGCCAATGAACGGAACAATGGAAATCGGCCGAAACGGAAAGCAAACTGGCAACTCCAAAAACTGGTCCCGTAATAAATTACAGGAAAACCCCGATACTGTGCATACACACCCGCATTTGTATTCCGACCGAAATACAAATGCAATGAGACAAAATCTACACTGTACTATACTAGGATCCGGTTTATACCAAAGCCGGCCAGTAATATCCGTTCGATCCTGATCCGTGCAATACCGCACGTATGTGATCGAACCCTGCCATATAACCATACGGCCTATAGTACAAACTGTCCGATCCTGATCCGTGCAATACCGCACGTATCTGATCGGACCTTGCCATATCTCCATACGGCCTCTACAACCTTTCGCCCGAAAGCTGAGTAACTGAATGTGGGGGACTCTAAAGACTCGTCAACACCTCGGTTGTGGATTTAACCACTAGCACGTCAGAGGTATAAGCCAATACTTAACGGGCTACCAAGTATTGACTAAAAGGGACGTCTGTGAGTGAACTCAGCCTGACAACCCTACTGAGCCTGTCAGTGACAATATCCGTGCAGTCCGGTCCGTTCGTCTATGAGTATCGCATGGCGGGCCTAGGGGGTTGGTAAAAGTCAGACCCCCAAAAGCGGTACAAGTCGTGTCGGAGTGTAGCCCAGAACACCCTGAGATACTACTGGAATACCTACCAGTAAATCTCCTTGCCTTAGCCAAGGACTTTGTGTAAAGGCTCTCCTAGACACAGCACGACCTCATCCCCAATACCGGGAGAGACGAACCCCTGAAGATACGCTCACTGCCTCCATGTGGCTCGGGACTGTACCCAACTAAAACCTGTTTGCACGACTCCTTTGAGCCGTGGTAGGGTAGTAATCAAAGTACAGTGGGAACTCACACGAGACAAATGACGATCCCCAGGTCGATGAACTAACCTGCACACATGTCACCAGGGAACTGCCATCTGACGTCTGGTATATGACCAACTAGCATGTTCCCGGCGAGTCCTGTCCGGTGTACTCATAACCCAATGAGCACCTGTATACATCTTAGGTGATCCAACTGACACCAGTGGCTTGTGAGACCGGCCACCGCCCCTCGTCGGGGTCTCGACTGTATACACTAGTCTACTAATAGAGTATCGATGCCCAGTCTCGAAACTCCCACGACTAGGGACCTTTTAAGGATAAGCTTATAGACCCCCAGCTCCCACTTATATGATCGCCCTCATACTGCTGGTGGTCAAGCAAGAATCCTAGGGGCTCTATCAACGTGTAATAGCGACGTGTCAGGTCACCTCAAGCAGTACACGATGATAAAGGTAAACCAGATAGCATACTATCATCTCGAGTAAGACTGTCCTACCGGGATAGGTCCTCCCTCAATCATTACAATCACGTACCTATGACCTAATAATTGACTCTGAGGGCACTATCTCCAACAATCTCCTACTTGCACTCAAGGCTAATTATTGCGATGTCGCATACTCACAGCCCGTGTGATACCGAACACCCAACTCCTCTACTAGTCAGTCTCACAAAGCTCGTTTGCGAAACTATTGCGTTCGAGGAATAGCCTCAGTGAGTGGATCCGCTTAGTTGTTTCTCCCTTTGTCTCTCTATATCTCAAGTTCGCGGAGAAAGCCATCTCCCGAAAAGAGCAATACCTGTCTCAGAATATGTCTGGATGTCTGATGGGACCTAGCTCATAAATGAACTCCAAATCCAAACTTCTTAGACTGTATCGTCAACTGAACTTAATCAGTATCCTGCGCCATGCCACCCTCAGTATTGCCTTGGACCACCTGTCCAAAATACTGCCCCTCATCAGAAGGAAAACTATAGCTCTGACAACTTCCTTGTCGTCCATGTCACCTTGGAAGCCTGGAATGATAACTGTTTCCCGAATGAGGCTGTCGTTATCATATCCCTAGAACATCCACTTATGTTCTAAAACTGCTTCCGACTGTTTCTCCAGGATTGAATTAATATCAACTTATTGCATCTAGTGCAAGAACAACATCTGGTGTGGTACTTGACATCTCACGATTGACTCAATTGCCTGAGCAAGTGATCTGCCAATCATGCACGTCCCTCTCCCCTTTAGTCTGTAAGACACCTTTGGAGAGGGTGACTCCATTACCTGCAGGTACACTACCGTGCCAGGAGTCGTCCATCCTAAATACTCTTAGAATGCTGTCAAGTACCCTAATTGGGAAACCACCCAAATCTAGATCTAAGACCATAGATCTAGTAACCAGTATGTCTGATATAAAATCCATTTGCTTTGTGGAGAAACCACTGTGTGACGACCAAAGTATAACCGATTGTAGTATAGGAGTTTCTTTTCCTATTCTGTGTATGTCATCCAGATACCAGGACATCACACCCTACTACCTTCTCAACAGATCCATCCCCTATTCTGATGAAGTCAAACCCATGACTGTCACGTCAGAAATAGATGATCTATCTCCGCTATATCTGCTTTAGTCTATAAATAGACATAAGCTACCTGTCCACCAATGCTTCCGCTGCTCCCACTGACTACGACAACCCTCTGGCAGAGTCATATACACGTACACTTCTAAAACTAGTTTAGAACGACGCTATACTCATCCTCCCGCCGGGTCTCGCACCCTGGAACAACAGCAATGGCAATTGTAGGTAAACAAGAACTTCCCTGTCACCGTCTTTGAGGCTACCGTAGTACCTCTCGGGTGCCTGAAGTTACCCACCGTATCTGCGGAGTGGCCAATGGAATGTCAATCCAGATTGAATCTTTAGGTTCCTTATCAAATCTTCAGTAATCGTTTGTGGTTCTGGAATCACTTCCAGTTCTATCATACTCCCACTACTGTTTTTCTGAAAAAATCCATTTTTATTAAAACTGTGGCGAGTCTAGAACAAAATTGCTATTGTTCATCCAGATGGTAGAAAGTCAACCCGCGTCATAGCCTGGGTCAACCCACAAACAGCCATTACAGAAACGTGCCTTGAGTTATCCAGAGTCTGGTTTTAAGCATAATCCGGACAACTCCCCGTACCTTAACATCGTTAAGATACGAACTGTTCTATATCCAATATAGGACCAGAGGCACTGATTTAATTGAACCAGATTCAAATCATGCAGCTGTCTCGAGTGCATGTCAACTAAATGGAAGAAGGCCTGATCAACGTTACTCAACTTAGGAATACTTCCAATTATGAGTAACCTGAAAGAGAAGCAAGATCTCTTAATCACTACTATCAACTGAATACCATATACAAGTATCTACATCTTCGATCACTTTGAAGAATCCCGATACTTGCTACACCTGGTTCTCTACTCTATTCAAATACCTATAACTTCTCACAATTCGGACCCTGTGTTTCCACGAAACACCTGTCTAAAAACTAGAGAAGTCATAAGTAAACCGAATATAGTACGAGGACCAACCCCTCTGTCCTGATGGACCCTGGACAACATACAATCCTTTGTATAAGTCCCTTGAGTCTGATAACTCATTCACTGTGTGTCGTAGGTTGAAAACTGTACTTATGGTTAAGAAGAATTACACCGCTGTTTAATGCTCCTTACCTAACCATCCACTGATATAGGTAAATGTCGTAGACATAATTTCAGAAAGGTATATCTCACTCTATGAAAATAGACGTACAGATATATCAATTTGAAATTGGTGCATAACAGCGGATATTCAAAACCAAATATTTGCCGACCGGCAAACAGCCCAGGTGATTTCCTCAAATATCACCGATTACAACGAATCCCGATATAATGAGGATAATCACCCAATTCCCAACAACTTACTCCCACTCATCATCTGTAAAACCATACAGATGTGAGAATCGTACCTGGTAAATACATACCCTGGAGTAAGTATCTAATCGGGAAATCAGTTTTCTTTTAACAGTACACAGCGAACCTGAAACATTGAAATGTTCCGATGGGGTATCCCGGTATTCTTAGTAATGCCTCTACCAGATTCACGACTGTAACCGTATAATCCTTTGCCACCTCTCCAAATCCCTTCATATGTCTTTAGTCTTTACCTTCTGCACACCCCTTTAGGCCAAATGGTTTTCTTCCTTCCCTACCGTTCGGCACCAGCCTATGGTTTGGAAGAAGACTATCCAAAAAGCATAATGGGTGTACTGTCCTAATCCTAGGATCACTCGCAACATGAGAGAAGGTGAAGATAAAAGATACCTGAATGTACTTTATTCCTATTTCTCCTGAACCAGGATCCATCCCCGAACTGGAACAAGTTCCTTTCGAGTTCGTATATAACCATACGATGGAATATCCAATAAACTGTGGATCTTCGTAGTGATACGGAGTGTCCTGGAGAAATACAAAGGTGATTTGGGAGTGGTAACGAAATATTTGGTTTGGTCGTGAATATCTGTTGCAATTTACTTTACCCTCTTACTAATCCCTTGCTTTGTCTGAACTTAATACCTTCTGCACACCATCGTTATGCTAATTGGTTTTCTTCATTCCCTACCGGTCGGCACCAGCCTAAGGTTTGGAAGAAGACAATCCAATTTGCGTAATAGGTGTACTACCCCTAAACCAAGGAGTACTCGTAACCTGAGAGAGGGTAAAAGGAAAAGACAACTGAATAATCCTATCCGTTTTCTCCAGAACCGGAAACCATCCTCGAATAAATTCTTTCGAGTTCGTATCTAACCATACGATGGTTTTGTCCAATGGAAGTGGACGTTCGTAGTAAAACGGGGTGTCCTGGAGAAAAGGGTAAAAGTAGGAGTGGCAATGAGGTTTGCAACTCTGACAATCCAAAAGCCGGTGTTTAAGAAGGTTCGGTCAACTTGGTCACTGAGTCAAAGTCTTAGGGTCGGGTCAATGGTCGCTGCCAAAGAGAGAGAGAGAAAAGAAACACTCAGCGTGCACTCTATCCTAGATCAGAATGGTTACCAATTTATCTAATCTGGAAACCTCCCACTGTACCTCAAATTCTCCTCCAAACCTGAAACGAGAATTAGTCGGGGTTACCCGAGGAGTAAACTAACTCATCAGTGGGAATCGGGATCCAACTCTCATCGCATGACAACGTGACGGAATCCGCTCACGGTATCACACTCCAGAAGGTATGCGCATATCTGGCAAGTTTCAGTACTTTTGAAACTCCCGATGTGATTTTTACCCCATGCTCTTATGACCTTGACTAAGGCCAACAAATCATAAGTCACATGTCAAGTTCTACCCGTCATTATCCAGGTTGATTTGAATCCACCCGTACAAGCCCTTGACTAGGGCCAACAAGGCTATACGACTGTCCCAAACCAACGCATCTATCTATGCAGCATATGAACACCCAATAGCTACCAAACACTGTGCCTTGACTAAGGCCAACAAACACAGCTTGAATACTATTGACCACCCATATGAAACGACGGAGGGCTACGAATGGTTTCTGGCGAAAACCTTTAACGTAAAGAACTTGATATCGTCGAAGGAACGGATAGCTTTTTAAAAATATAGTGACGAAAACCGTTGCTAAAGAGGTCACTCCCGGTGAAGGGATCTCGGCTCTTTCCCCGTAGAATGGGGTGCAGGATATTCCAAATGAATACCACGGTGCAAAGCAAAAGTAATCGGCTATAGTGAAGTCATTGCTCTGACGCAAACTTTTTGTCCAAGGGGTCACTCCCGGTGAAGGGATCTCGGCCCTTGCCTCGTCGACTGAGGAGCAGGATATTCTAAATGAATACCGCGATGCAAAACAAAAGTGAACGTCCTTGCAATAACAGCTTTTTGAAAAGTGTTCCAACAACATCAGATTAGGTTTGTTTTTAACTTGCATTGATCCGAATCAATGCAGTCCCATCAATTGATCACACCAAAAAGAACGAAAATATACTGATGTACGTATATGCCATCCGCATTCGCCACTGGGTCCCGTCATTACCCGTTAGGTTAGCTTACTAACGACAGAGCGGGGACTGAACTAGCGCGGATGCAAAACATATACGACATCTACTAATATATATACCAATATATAGTATTTCGCTCAAGGCGTGAATAGAAATGCAACATCACAGAAAATGTACAGCATCACAGAAACAATACAGATACCTGGGATCCCCGGGTTTCACAGAGCCGCTGAAACCCGACGTTCCCCTGGTCGTGTGGATAGCCTGTGCAATGAAATCCTAGACCCCTACGGGCGTGGCAAGTTACCCGCCAAAACCTGAAGCGAGGCAGCCCCCTTCAGCAACGTGAATGGACCACCCAACACTTCACGGAATCCGGTAACTTGGGCACCCCTCCTGGGTCAACCTGTACCCCCTACGAGTGCGGCGAATAGCCCGCCAATCCTAGAGTGAAGCCCCCTCCGTCTTAATGCCATGAGATGCGGGCTTGTTGCCCTCCAGAACCCGGCTATCCTTGCACCCCTCCGCGGGGCAATCCTAGTACAGAAAGTAAAATATACATACAACGGGTACATCGACCGCAACCAGGTCGTGCCCCAAAATAATAATACAAACAGGCAGTGACGGCAGTCCACATGTCGGACGCTCGCCCCGCAATATCAAATGTACATAATACCACAAAAACTGTACTAGCATTGCATCCAGGCTATCCCTACGACCGATCCGCAACAACACAGCAAATACATAGAACATCAACGTGAAAGTCACGTTCGCAAATCCTTCTAACCGGGCTATAGCAGTTAGACCGGATTTACCGATCGAGTGACATTCACGGTCGCAGATATAATGTAAATACTGTGAAAAATGTGTTTAAAATATTCCGATTGATCAAACTTTAACAAGTGGGCCCACAAAGAATACTGCAGCAGTTAAAGAAAACCTGGACCCAATTTTAATATCCCAAAACCCCTGAAATAAGCCCATAAGCCCACTGCAAAAAAATAAACACACGAGCCCACAAACTTGCGGCGGAAGCGCGGCCAAAAGAGGGTTTTGGCCGCCCTTCCGCGGTCGTACGGAGGGATCGTGCTACGAAATTTTTCCAGTGTTCTTACATCTCCCTGCACATCATTCTGAGACCAACAGAAAAATTTTTCGAGACCAAAAATTTTCAACAGAAACTGATGCGAAGGTAATACGGGTTTTGGAACTTTTTGATCAATCGGAAATGCAAACACATTACACAAAGCTAGACGAAGTTAATGGCGAGGCTCTGATACCACTGTAAGTGCACGGCGGCGCCCCGGCCGTCAATCCGACGCCGGAATGCGGAAGCGGTGAAAAACTTAAATTTTGCGGACTTAGCAAACCGGCACCACCGCGCACTAAACACCCGGATCGTTACCATTAACAAGTCTAAGCTAACTAGAAGATGGGTTAGAGATATACCGACGATCCAAGTCCTCCGGTCTTCTCGTCATGGTCCCGATCTCCTACGGAATGTTCCGTCTCCTCCTCGTCGCCGGAAGTGCACCACGTCGCCTACATCGTTTACGGGCTCCCACCTCAATGCCGAGGCAACTCGGGCACGAAGCCGGCTACTCGACGTGCCCAAGATTCGCTGTAGAATGTGTAGTAGAACTTGTGTCTCTTTTTGCGGTAGTGGAGGTTGCCATTGGTGGAGGGATTCAAGGAGGTTTTTGGATGAACAAGAGAGCAATTTTCATAGCACCATGAGAGAAGAAAATGCCACACCAAAAAATGAATCAATTCCCATCCCCTTCTTGGAATGGCCGGCCCACACCCCCCCTTGTGTGATTGGAGAGAGAAAGAGAGAGCAAGGTCAAGGGGTGGGTGGAAGCAATGATGCAAGAGGGCATCATGAAAGAATATGATCACAAGCAAAAACCACACACAACCACAACCATCATCAACAACCATGATGCTAACAAAGTCAAGCCATCATGAAGTATGAAGTCAAGCAAGTCAAAGGAGGGTGCTATCATGATACAACAAAATGCAAAGACCCTTTTCCACAAATGCCTATTTGCAACAATGCAAATAAGCCCTCCTCCACCAATCTTCGGCCAATGAACGGAACAATGGAAATCGGCCGAAACGGAAAGCAAACTGGCAACTCCAAAAACTGGTCCCGTAATAAATTACAGGAAAACCCCGATACTGTGCATACACACCCGCATTTGTATTCCGACCGAAATACAAATGCAATGAGACAAAATCTACACTGTACTATACTAGGATCCGGTTTATACCAAAGCCGGCCAGTAATATCCGTTCGATCCTGATCCGTGCAATACCGCACGTATGTGATCGAACCCTGCCATATAACCATACGGCCTATAGTACAAACTGTCCGATCCTGATCCGTGCAATACCGCACGTATCTGATCGGACCTTGCCATATCTCCATACGGCCTCTACAACCTTTCGCCCGAAAGCTGAGTAACTGAATGTGGGGGACTCTAAAGACTCGTCAACACCTCGGTTGTGGATTTAACCACTAGCACGTCAGAGGTATAAGCCAATACTTAACGGGCTACCAAGTATTGACTAAAAGGGACGTCTGTGAGTGAACTCAGCCTGACAACCCTACTGAGCCTGTCAGTGACAATATCCGTGCAGTCCGGTCCGTTCGTCTATGAGTATCGCATGGCGGGCCTAGGGGGTTGGTAAAAGTCAGACCCCCAAAAGCGGTACAAGTCGTGTCGGAGTGTAGCCCAGAACACCCTGAGATACTACTGGAATACCTACCAGTAAATCTCCTTGCCTTGGCCAAGGACTTTGTGTAAAGGCTCTCCTAGACACAGCACGACCTCACCCCCAATACCGGGAGAGACGAACCCCTGAAGATACGCTCACTGCCTCCATGTGGCTCGGGACTGTACCCAACTAAAACCTGTTTGCACGACTCCTTTGAGCCGTGGTAGGGTAGTAATCAAAGTACAGTGGGAACTCACACGAGACAAATGACGATCCCCAGGTCGATGAACTAACCTGCACACATGTCACCAGGGAACTGCCATCTGACGTCTGGTATATGACCAACTAGCATGTTCCCGGCGAGTCCTGTCCGGTGTACTCATAACCCAATGAGCACCTGTATACATCTTAGGTGATCCAACTGACACCAGTGGCTTGTGAGACCGGCCACCACCCCTCGTCGGGGTCTCGACTGTATACACTAGTCTACTAATGGAGTATCGATGCCCAGTCTCGAAACTCCCACGACTAGGGACCTTTTAAGGATAAGCTTATAGACCCCCAGCTCCCACTTATATGATCGCCCTCATACTGCTGGTGGTCAAGCAAGAATCCTAGGGGCTCTATCAACGTGTAATAGCGACGTGTCAGGTCACCTCAAGCAGTACACGATGATAAAGGTAAACCAGATAGCATACTATCATCTCGAGTAAGACTGTCCTACCGGGATAGGTCCTCCCTCAATCATTACAATCACGTACCTGTGACCTAATAATTGACTCTGAGGGCACTATCTCCAACATTGCTTTTAGACATAGGCCGGAAAACCCGAAATCTTAACTAGCTTAAGACATGGGCTCTTCCCATACCATATCTTATATGGAGTGGTAGGCTGTGATCTGATTCGAACCTAATTCAATAGGTATGCAGCTTCTCAAGTGCATAACTCCCAAAAGGAAACAGGAAACTCAGTAGTACTCATCATAGAGCACACCATATCATATAGGGTGCTATTGCTCCGCCCCGATATACCATTGTGCTATGGTGTATTCGGAGGAGTAATGCTGAGAGAGAATCTCATTCTTCTTTAGAATAGTCCAGGATTTTCGTGCTTAAGTATTCTCCTCCCTGATCACATCAAAGGACATAATACTTATACCCTTATTTTGGTTCTCCACTTCTAACTTATATTCTGTGAATATCTCAAAAGTTTCGGACTTGTGTTTCAACAGGAACATATGTCTGAATCTTGAGAGATTATCAGAGAATGTAATGAAGTACAAAGAACCGGTCTTGGCATGTGTAGACAGGGGACCTTTATACATCAACATGTATCATCCCAAGAGTTCACTAACTCTTTCTCTGTTTCCAATAAACAGAGCTGTGTTCATCTTATCTCTGTGACATGACTGGCAAGTTTCACAAGATGTAAATTCAAACTAATTTAAATATGCATCTATATGTAACTTCAGCTAGTCGGGTCGCATTGATATGACCTAGTCTACAATACCTCAAGAAGAATTCGTTCATTTCTGAACTCTTCCTCTTGTGTGTGTTCTGTATATTAAGAACTGTAGTTTGATTTAGAACATCAATGCTTTTAGATAACGTGCCTGAACTGATCAACTTTTGATATAGGAAATGTTCAAAACATTATCCAACAATACAAAATTTTATCATTTCTTTACTAATAAAGAGAGTGATATGATTTTGTATATCAGGTTCGGTATCTAATAACATTCGTTCAGAATCAATGTACTGGTAATACAGGGTGACAGTGACCAATAGACTTGGCTGCAATACTTGCCCCGTTTTCTGCCTCATGAAACTTATCACCCGTTCTCAGTTCTCTACCTTTCTGTAGCCCTATGTAACAGATTACATATCTGGGATCCTGATCTGGTATCACATACCCAGGACGTAGAGGATACAGAGAAATAGTTCTCTGTAATGAACACACCCGAAGGAGATGCATCATATGCACTTTCTTCGTTTGGGCGGCATAGGAATTTTGGTATTCCTCTATTTCCTGCTCTGTCTTATAACAATTATAAGTTGGAGCGGGAGCAACGTTCCCCAGCTCATTATAACAAGCGGGTTCGGTCAATATCCGTATTATTATCTTGATTAAGGCGTGATATGGTCGCTACCTGGAGAGAGAGAGAAGAAAACACTCATCGTGCGCTCTTGCAAGAATAGATTGGTTATATATTTTATCTAATCAGGATGGCTCCCACTGTTTTTATCAAATCTTCCTTCAAACCCTAAAAGGAAAGACTAGCCGGGATTAATTACACGCTATAAGTTCGCCAATCTTTCAGCCAGGCCAGTGTCGGTACTTTGAGGGAGGTCCCTCGTGCTTTCGCACGAACCTAATTAATGTAAACCTCGTTTTCCCAGAGGCGTAACCTCGTTAACACCTTTCTAGACACCTACTTGATCGGCTAATTGTAATGTGTAAGACTCTCCCAGGAGTAACTCTTACTCGCAGCGGGTATCGGGATCCAACTATCTCATAGAAGGTATGCAATCTCATTGCAAATTTCAACACTTGAAATTCCCGATAATATTTTGCCCCTAGCGTGCTATGACCTTGACGCATGCCAAACAACCCATAGTCCGCCAGTCAAGTTCAACCCGTACATTTCTTGATTGAATTAAACCCACCCGCACGACCCTTGACGCATGCCAAACAACGTCGTACGAATACCCTAATCCAATCGCGTCATATGCTAGCAGATAAGCACTAGTTAGCTACCGTACACTACGCCTTGACGCATGCCAAACAACTGCAGCACGAATACTAACTAGTACTTATCTGAAATGACGGAGGGCTACGACAGGTTTTTCTGAAAACCTATTGCGTAATGAACTTGATATCGTTGTAGAATCAAATGATTTTAAAATGGAGTGCTTTTGAGGCTTTTCTAGTTTTGCTAAAGGGGTCACTCCCGTTGAAGGGATCGTCGGCCCTTTCCTCGTCGAATGAGGTGCGGGATATATCACATATATCACTGTGCAAAGCAAAAACTCTTAAAAGCAATCAAAAGACAAACCGAGTGTGTAGCATCTGCTAGTTATTGCTAAAGGAGTCACTCCCGGTGAAGGGATCTCGGTCCTTTCCTTATCGAATAAGGTGCAGAATATATCATATATACCACTATGCAAAGCAAGAATTGTAGCTACCCTTTTTATTTTGAAATTCGATTCTACAACATCTTTAGGTTTCTTTTCTTTCATTAATCACATTAATGAAGTCCCATCATTTAAGTACCTAAACATCACAGATAAATACGACGTACACTTATGCCATCCGCATTCGCCTCGATGTCCCCTCGTGCACCGTTAGGTTAGGTAACTAACGGCAGAGCGGGGCAGGGCTAGCACGGGTGTAATACATAAGTAACGTCTATATAATATATCATATATTCTATATACAATATCCATCACAGAACATATCACATGATCACATCAAAGATATCGCAGCAGAAGAAACATATGAAACATTGGATATACTAGGACGTCCGTGTTTTCAATATGAGCCAGTATAAAACACGGATTCCACGGTCGCGATGAATAGCCAAACCCACACCCCTAGACCCCTACGAGAGCGGCAAGCAACCCTACCAATTCTAGAGTTAGGAGACCCGGACTCGACTCCTCGAGTTGGTCTCCCACTGGACTCCAGAACCCGGTTACTTGTGCTCCCCTCCTTGGGTCTATCCTAGTGCGGAAAAGTAAATAATATACAAACGGTGACATCTTCCGCAACCTGGAAGTGCCCCAATAAAAGAATATTACATACAAGTTTTTACATGAATGAAAATGAAAAACACTCGTCTCACATAAAAACCCCCGGCTATTCAAACACGACGATCCAATATAACATATCCAGCAATACATAACATCACATGTCATCAATGTAAGCAAGCATGCGTATCCTAATTGTCGTTGACATATAGCAACGAAACCGGCGATATCACATATTACACTTACGGTCACAGAAAAGAAAGTGTAAAACTACAATAGTTGGAATCCGCAACCTCCATAGACATCGCATGCCTAATCAAATGAATTCCTTAGACATCGCATGCCTAACAATTATAAACCCCGCATTTTAGTCTTATTATCGAAAACTCTTTTCAATATGAAGTCGGGCAATTCAACAAGATTCCCGACATCCTGATCGAATACTCGTCGCAAACTTCAGTAGGCGGCCGCACCCCTGATACCGTCGACGAAGTGCACCAAGGCGGAACACCGCTACCGCGAGCACCCTTACGGATGCTTTCGGCGACGGGGTTCTCCTACAGTCACTTGGTCGGGGCTATGGAGTGAGGCTGTCTATTAAGTTTACCCGGCGAGTATCCGCGTACGCTACGTGATTGCGACGGACTTTTGATCACATCAAAATTCCGTGGCAACCGATCAAGTGAGACTAAACTGCTATGTTTATAACATTCATTCAGTTATCTCATAACAACTTGTGAATTCCAATTATTGTATCCCATTCCGAATAAATAGAAAATATTAAACTTTCCGATCGAACATTCGAACACCCAAGTTTTCCCGAAACCGTTCAACACATGTAATAAGTTCAAAGACATTCACTTCATGCCTCAGTACCAACGGTCCAGCCGTAGAAGGGTCAAGCCAACGCCTCACATGTGGCACGCCGTACTGCCCCAAACCCTACGGTTCAAAGGGCAGTTCAAGACGGTCACATAATCGAGTTAAGGTTTGTTGTCTTCTAGAGGGACCATCGCGTTACTTGCACTACTTAGAACGTCCTTAAACCACAGAAACATCCAACACTTTGAAATTTTCCGGCAGGGGAAAAAGTGGGTATTTATATCCGGTCGAACTTTTTAACATATTCTAAAATATCCGGAATGCCACATAGACAAAGTCTGATAATCCGATCGAATCATCTAAGCTCCAAAACACCCCAGAAAACTCAACTCTTAGTTCAAATTAAAAATTCCCAGAAAACTTAGCACCTGAAAACATGAATTACTGTGCAAAATTTATAAAATAATGTGAAAAAATGGCCGCGGAACCGCCGCACAAGCCATGCTTGTGCCGCGGTTCCGCCGCGCTTTTGATGGATCTTTGGGTAATTTTTGCACCGTAATTCTTAGAATTCCCTGCTGAATTTTTTAAGCATTTTTAATCTGGAAAAAACCCAGTTTTTGAAAAAAGTCCAGAGAGCATTTTGGAATTAGGGTTTCGGTTCGATAGGACTTCAAACTCTGTCTACGCATCGCCTAAGGCTCTAGCTAGGCTCTGATACCACTGTAGGGTTCCTAGGTACACTAATGAGGTCTCACAAGGTATCAACCATGCCATTTCAAATTTTACATGTGCCGGGAAACCCTAATACGGATCGTTGACTAGAGTTTTAGGCGAACCATGCAACTAGTTAACAACTTAACTAAGTGAACGGAAATACAACCTTTGTAGATCCGGTTCTCCACCTCCATAGCTCCATGATGAAGTCTCCTTGCTGTCCAAATCGAATCCCGGGCTTTAGCGTCGGCTTCATCGGAGAAATGGGCGGGCTAGGTCGTCGACTTCGATGCCGAAGATGATCTACGTCGAGGCATCACAAGATTAAGCTCCCACTTCACCAAGTCATGAAACTTGTGAAGAAAACACCCTATACTACTTGGCAAGAGGTAGAGGATGAAGAAATAGGAAGTGGGTTCACTTTAGAATTGGATTTCTCACTTGGAATCAACACTTGATAAATTTCAAGAAAGCTTTTCCTTCTTCATCAAGAAGAAGAAGAAGAGGATGATAATATGATAAGTTATTTTTAAAAGGAAAAATAATATAAATACTTATCATATTCTAACCATGGTTATGTGTAGAGAATAGACTATGGTTATGTGGAATGGTTAGGGTTAAGCATGAGATAAAATGGTCACATAGTCAAAGCTTCATGAAGCTTCAACAACAAACAAAGAAAGCCACCATTTTTCTCTTTATCTTTTCCTTAATAAAAGAATAAATAAATAAGTAAGTAAATAACCAAAACCCTAACCATTCATATAACCATGGTTTAATTCTTTATACTAACCCAAGTGAGCTTGTATCATCAAACATGATACAAACAAGTGCACAAAAGTATATCACATATACAATGTGCATATCAAGTGAGAAAATCCATTTAAAGTGAACCAATACTAGTTAATGCAAAGTAATATACCAAATATATAATTATACATTAAATCATTAAATCAACACATGATTTAACGATCCGGTCATATCGCATATGACCGACTAATATCCAATGTATCGGCTTATCGAATCAATCCTCGATTCGATAACTAGGTTATATCGCATACAACCTATCGATACATTTATCGCGAGAATAGAATACGGTATCACATACACGCATTATTCTCGGTCCCGCACATATCTCATATGCGCTCCTATTTCGTTTCGCTTGAGCCAGGAAAGCTCTGTGTAGGACTCTAAAGACTCGTCAATACGCCGGCAGCAGGTGATGATCATATCAATCACCCACAGGCCGCAAGCGGTCTGCTAAACGTAATGGCCACCCGGGTATTGAGCGATCAGAAGATCGACGAGCAAGCCCGCTCACACTCCTGTGAATCCAACCAGTAACACTTACCGTACAGTCCGGTTTGTCCGTCTGATATGTCGCATATCTCGCCTAGGGGTGGTAAACGTCAGACCCCAACAGCTCGATAAGTCGTGTCGATATGAGGTCTATAACAGTTTGAGAAACTACTGATAACACTTACCAGTAAATCTAAGCAACCCTGGCCAGGGATTTCCGGTTATAGCCAATCGAACACAGCACAACATCAACTCCCTATACTAGGAGAGACGAATCCCCTCCTATCGCTCATTGCCTCCATGTGATTCGGGACTGTACCCAAAAACCACCGTTTTTCACGCTCTCTTGGACGTGGTAAGGTGGAAATCAAAGCACAGTGGGAACCACACAAGATTCTATGAAGATCTCGGGTCAACAGACTACTCTGTACCAGTGTCACCAGAGAACTGCCATCTGACGTAAGGTATAATACCATCTGGGAGTTCTCGGCGAGTCCGTCCAGTGTACCCAGTCTCTACTGAGCACCCGTATATCATCTCTGATGTCAAACACCAATGGATAAAGGATCATCCATCGCCCATCTGTATGGGTCGAGAAGGTATACGCTAGTCTACTCTGGTATATCGATGCCCCGTCTCAATACACCCACGACTAGGGACCTTGAAGGATGTACTTATGGACTACCATGTCCCCACTAGTATGATCCGCATCATAGTCCAGGTAGTCAAGTACACATCCTAAGGTCTTTACCAACATGTAACAGAGAGACAATCAGTGTACACGTTAAGGTAAAGATCAACCAGATAGCATACTATCATGTCGAGCAAGAAAGTCCTCTATATATATGTCCAAGCATCCACTACAATATATATCCTATGTATAGTAATGGCCTCTAGGGCATACATATAACTAACAGTATTCTATTCTCGTGATTTGTGACATTGATCGATTGTATGCGATATAGCCGGGTTAGCGGATCAAGTGTTGATTCGATAAGTTGTTACTATTGATATTAGTCGTTTATATACAATATGACCGGATCGTTAAATCAAGTGTTGATTTAATGATTTAATGTATAATTATATATTTGATATATTACTTTACATTAACTAGTATTGGTTCACTTAAGATTGATTTTCTCACTTGAATGTGCACATTGTTTATATGTGATATATGCAAGTGTACATGTTTGTATCATGCTTGATGATACATACAAGTTGTGTGTATGAGAACTAAACCAAATCAAGCTTAAATTAGGGTTTACTATTTTCCTAGCAAATAACAAAAGAATTGAGACTTTGGTCAAAGTTATCAAGCTTCATGAAGCTTGATAAGTATTGACAAAGTCAACCCTTTTGTCATTTATGTAGGATATTAGTTAACCCAACCTTTAACCTAATGCTTTGGTTAATTCTCTACATGAGTTAAGCATGAGGGCTTAACTCAACCATGGTGCCATGATTAAAAGGATAAGTTTCATATTATTCTTTTAATTCTTTTCTTCTTCTTCTCCTTCATCAAGCTTACAAAAGCTTGCTAGCACCAATGGTGCCATGAGAAAAAGAGTGAGAAATCCAATTCTAAAGTGAACCCACTTCCTATTTCTTCATCCTCTACTACTTGCCATGTAGTATAGGGTGTTCTCTTCACAAAGTTTTTGACCAAGTGAAGGAATAGCTTGAGTTTGAGTCTCCCCGACGTAGATCATCTTCGGCCTCGAAGTGAATGACCTAGCCCGATCATTTCTCCGACGAAACCATCGCTAAAGTCCGGGATCCGATGATCGCAGCAGAGGGACGTCAACACGGAGCTTTAGAAGTGGAGGACCGGATCTACAAAGGTTGTATTTCTATTCACTTAGTAGCAAAGTAGTTTGCTTGCTTGTTGTTTCGCCTAATCTCTAGTTAACGATCTAGTTTAGGGTTTCTCGGCACCGGAAAATTTGAATTTGGCATGGTTGATGCCTTGTGGAACCTCTTGTGTGTGCCTAGTAACCCTACAGTGGTATCAGAGCCTAGCTAGAGCATTAGGCGATATGTTAACGAAGTTAAAACCCCGATCGAACCCGAATACCACCAAATACACCCCTCTCTGGATAATTTTTAAAATCTGAGAATTTTCTTAATTAAAAATGCCTAAAAAAATCAGCAGGAAATTCTAAGAAACATTGTGCAAAATGACAAAGTTTGGCGCTTAAACCGCCGCGGAACCGCGGCACGAGCATGGCTCGTGCGGCGGTTCCGCGGCCATAAGGTGACGTCACCTCTGTCCTTTTTCACAGTAATGTTTCTATTTAATTTCTTGATCTTTTCTGGGTATTTTTATCTGACTCAAGTGTTGAGTATTTTGGGGTTTATTTTGTAGTCGTTGTTTCGATCGGAATATTTGATTTCGTTGGGTTTTCCGGATATTTAGAAAGTATTAAAAAGTTCGTACGGATATCAATAACTCACTTTTTCCCGACCCGGAAAATTTCCAAGTGTTGGATTTTTCCGTTTGTTTGAGAATGTCTAGATCGTGCAAGTTACGCAATGGACCCTCTAGAAGACAACAAACCTTAACTCGATTATGTGGCCGTCTTGAACTGCCCTTTGAACCTTAGGGTTTGGGGCAGTACGGCGTGCCACATGCGAGGCGTTGGCTTGACCCTTCTACGGCTGGACCGTTGGTACTGTGGCATAAAATGGATGTTTTTGAACTTATTTCAAGAGTTGAGCTATTTCGGGAAAACTTGAGTGTTTGATTGTTCGGTCGGAAAGTTTAACATTGACTATTTATCTGGAATGTGTTACAATATTTGGAATCCACAAGTAGTTATGAGATAACTGATTTGAATGTTATAAACATAGTAGTTTTGTCTCACTTGATCGGTTGCCACGGAATTTTGATGCGATCAAAAGTCCGTTGCAATCACGTAGTGTACGCGGATACTCGCAGGGTAAACTTAATAGGCAGCTACACCCCATAGCCCCGACCAAGTGACTGTAGGAGAACCCCATCGCCGAAAGCATCCGTTCGGGTGCTCACGGCGGCGGTGTTCCGCCTTGGTGCACTTCGTCGACGGTATCGGGGGTGCGGCCGTCTACTGAAGTTTGCGACGAGCATTCGATCAGGATGTCGGGAATCTTGTTGAATTGCCCGACTTGATATTGAAAAGTGTTTTCGATAATGAGACTAAAATGCGGGGTTTATAATTGTTAGGCATGCGATGTCTAAGGAATTCATTTGATTAGGCATGCGATGTCTAAGGAGGTTGCGGATTCCAACTGTTGTAGTTTTACACTTTCTTTTCTGCGACCGTAACTGTAATATGTGATATCGCCGGTTTCGTTGCTATATGTCAACGACAATTGGGATGGGCATATTTACTTACGTTGATGACATGTGATGTTATGTGTTGCTGGATATGTTATATTGGATCGTCGCGTTTGAATAGCCGGGTTTTTTTTATGTGAGATGAGTGTTTTTAATTTTCATTCATGTAAAAATTTGTATGTAATATTCTTTTATTGGGGCACTTCCAGGTTGCGGAAGATGTCACCTTTGTATATTATTTACTTTTCCGCACTAGGATAGACCCAAGGAGGAGGGCACAAGTAACCGGGCTCTGGAGTCCAGTGGGAGACCAACTCGAGGAGTCGAGTCCGGGTCTCCTAACTCTAGAATTGGTAGGGTTGCTTGCCGCTCTCGTAGGGGTCTAGGGGTGTGGGTTTGGCTATTCATCGCGACCATTGAATCCGTGTTTTATACTGGCTCATATTGAAAACACGGACGTCCTAGTATATCCAATGTTTCATATGTTTCTTCTGCTGAGATATCTGTGATGTGATCATTTGATGTTCTGTGATAGATACTATATATAGTATGTTTGATATATTATATAAACGTTACTTATGTTTTACACCCGCGCTAGCCCTGCCCCGCTCTGCCGTTAGTCACCTAACCTAACGGTGCACGAGGGGACATCGAGGCGAACACGGATGGCATAAGTGTACGTCGTATTTATCTGTGATGTTTAGGTGGACTTAAATGATGGGACTTCATTAATGTGATTAATGAAAGAAAAGAAACCTAAGATGTTGTGGAATCGAATTTTCAAAAACAGGTAGCTACAGTTCTTGCTTTGCATCGCGGTGTTCCTTGTAGAACATCCTGCACCTTATTCGATAAGGAAAGGGACGAGATCCCTTCACCGGGAGTGACCCCTTTAGCAATAACTGGCAGATGCTACACCCCTCGGTTTGTCTTTTGATTGCTTCTATAGCTTTTGCTTTGCACAGCGGTATATATAATATATCCTGCACCTTATTCGATGAGGAAAAGGCCGACGATCCCTTCATCGGGAGTGACCCCTTTAGCAAAACTAGAAAAGCCTAAAAAACACTCCATTTTTAAAATCATTTGATTCTACAACGATATCAAGTTCATTACGCAATAGGTTTTTAGAAAAACCATTCGTAGCCCTCCGTCATTTCAGATAAGTAGTAGTTAGTATTCGTGCTACGTTTGTTGGCCTGCGTCAAGACGTAGTGTGCGGTAGCTAACTAGTATTTATCTGCTTATGCATATGATGCAGATTGGATTAGGGTAGTCGTGCGACTTTGTTGGCCTGCGTCAAGGGTCGTGCGGGTGGGTTTAATTCAATCAGGAAATGACGGGTTGAACTTGACTAGCGCACTATGGTTTGTTGGCCTGCGTCAAGGTCATAGGACGCTAGGGGCAAAATTATCGGGAATTTCAAGTGCTGAAATTTGCAATGAGATTGCATACCTTCTATGAGATAGTTGGATCCCGATACCCGCTGCGAGTAATTGTTACTCCTGGGAGAGTTTTACACATTACAATTAGCCGATCAAGTAGGTGTCTAGAAAGGTGTCAACGGGGTTACGCCTCTGGGAAAACGAGGTTTACATTAATTAGGTCCGTGCGAAAGCACGGGGAACCTCCCTCAAAGTACCGACACTGGCCTGGCTGAAAGATTGGCGAACTTGTAGCGTGTAATTAATCCCGGCTAGTCTTTCCTTTTAGGGTTTGAAGGAAGATTTGATAAAAATAGTGGGAGCCATTCTGATTAGATAAAATAATAACCAATCTGATCTTGCTAGAGCGCACGCAGAGTGTTTTTTTCTCTCTCTCTCCAGGTAGCGACCATGTCACGCCTTAATCAAGATAATAAAACGGATATATTGACCGAACCAGCTTGTTGTACTGAGCTGGGGAACGTTGGTCCCGCTCCAACTTATAATTGTTATAAGACAGAGCAGGAAATTGGGGATTACCAGAATTCCCGTGCCGCACAAACGAAGAAAGTGCATACCGATGCATCATCTTCGGGTGTGTTTATTACACAGAACTATTTCTCAGTATCCTCTGCGTCCTGGGTATCTGATACCGGATCAGGATCTCAGATATGTAATATATTACATGGGCTACAGAAAGGTAGAGAACTGAGAACGGGTGATAAGTTTCATGAGGCAGAAAACGGTGCAAGTGTTGCAGCCAAGTCTGTTAGTCACTGTCACCCTGTATTACCAGAATACATTGATTCTGAACAAATGTTATTAGATACCGAACCTGATATACAAAATCATATCAGTCTCTTTATTAGTAAAGAAGGATATAATTTTGTATTGATTGGATAATGTTTTGAACATTTCCTATATCAAGAGTTGATCGGTTCAGGCACGTTATCTAAAAGCATTGACGTTCTAAATCAAACCACAGTTCTTAGTATATAGAACACACACAAGAGGAAGAGTTCAGAAATGAACGAATCCTTCTTGAGGCATTGTAGACTAGGTCATATCAACGCGACCCGACTAGCTGAAGTTACATTAAGATGCATATTTAAATTAGTTTGAATTTACATCTTGTGAAACTTGCCAGTCATGTCGCAGAGATAAGATGACCATAGCTCTGTTTATTGGAAACAGAGAAAGAGTTGGTGAACTCTTGGGATTGATACATGCTGATGTATGAAGGTCCCCTGTCTACACATGTCAAGACCGGTTCTTTGTACTTCATTACATTCTCTGATGATCTCTCAAGATTCAGACATATGTTCCTGTTGAAACACAAGTCCGAACCTTTTGAGATATTCACAGAATATAAGTTAGAAGTAGAGAACCAAAACGGGTATACGTATTATGTCCTTTGATGTGATCAGGGAGGAGAATACTTTAGCACGGGATCCCTGGACTATTCTAAGAATGAGATTCTCTCTCAGCATTATTCCTCCGTATACACCACAGCACGTCGGTGTGTCGGGGCGGAGCAATCACACCCTATATGATATGGTGCGCTCTATGATGAGTACTACTGAGTTTCCTATTTCCTTTTAGGGAGTTATGCACTTATGAAGTTGCATACCTATTGAATAGGGTTCCGATCAAATCAGTTGCCTACCACTTCATATGAGATATGGAAAGGGAAGAGCCCATCTCTTAAGTCAGTTAAGATTTGGGATTGTCCGGCCTCTGTCAAAAGCAACATCCGGACAAGATCGAGGCAAAGTCAGTTCTGTAGAACTGGAAATGTTCCAGCTATACAAACTGCAGCTGATGATTTGGTAGAACCAAAGGATTCAATAGCAACCAACGAACCTCAGCCTCTCCGCCGATCTAATAGGGTTCCTCACCCACCTGAGAGATACTTCGGTTTCTCTATGACAGTGGGAGCGAGGATTGCATCATGAGATGATGACCCAACTAGTTTCGGGGTGGCCATCTGGAGTGGGACTCTGTAAGAATGGCTGGATGCTTAGCGATCTGAGATGGAATCCTTATACACCAACAAAGTATGGACTTTGGTTGCTATATCTGAAGGGTTAAATCCCCATCAGGAGCAAGTATATCTTGAAAAGATTACTTGGTGTAGATGGAAAAGTTAAGACTTTCAAAGCTATACTTGTTAAAGGTTTTCGTCATCGACTAGGCATGGATAATGATGAAACCTTTTCCAGTAGCTATGCTTAAGTCCATCCGGATCCTACTTGCCACGGCTACATACCATGACTACGATATCTGGCGGTTGGGTGTCATGATTGCTTTTCTAAAATGATGTTTTAGAAGAGAGCGTCTGTAAGTACACAGCCAGAGGGCTTCGTAGACACTGGGAGCAGCGGAAACGTGTACAAGTTGCTTTATAGGATAAAGCAGGCATCGCGTAGTTGGAACGTCTATTTTGTGGTAGTCAAAGAGTTTGACTTCATCAAAATGGTAGATGAACCTTGTATATATAAAAAGGTAGTAGGGAGTATGGTGATGTTCCTCGTAAAGTACGTGGATGACATACTCTAGATAGGGAAGGAGTTTCCTATGCTACGTCCGGTCAATCTCCGCTTATCACAAGGATTCTCCATATAGGATCAAAGTGATACCTCCTAAATCTTGGGTTTTGGATCTATGAGATAGATCTAATTGGATGTTAGGATATTCACTAGTTGTAGTGAGATGGTATCAATTGATCCTGGGAAGGATCACTGGAAAGGTTCCAGGGTGATAAGGACGACTGAATGTCAGTCGCAGGCATTGTCTTTACCCTCAGTAAAGGGACGGTATGTTGGAAGAGTTCCAAGCTAGATACCGTGGCATACTAGACGATAAAGGCTGGATACATCGCTACCAAAGAGGCAGTCTGGGTGTATATTAGTTCATGAGATGAACTTTGTTCCTCCCATTGTGTGATAATGGAGTTGTGGCTTATGCCTAGGAATGCCTGTCCCATCAGTGATCCAGACATATTCTTACGCAGTATCACCTGATCGTGGAGATTGTTGATCTCCAGGGGATCGAGGTTAGGAGAGTAGACTCAGAGAAAAATACAGCGGATCCACTCACAAAGGCCTTTTTCCCAGAGAGAGACTTTTATGGGATGGTTGAGTATGAGATACTACAACCACTGCTATCAGATGGCCCTAGTGCAAGTGGAAGATTGTTAGTTATATGTATGCCCTAGAGGCCATTGCTATACATAGGATGTATATTGTAGTGGATGCTTGGACATATATAGGGATGACTTTCTTACTCGATATGATAGTATGTTATCTGGTTACTCTTTACCTTAACGTGTACACTGATTGTCTCTCTGTTACATGTTGGTAAAGCCCTTAGGATATGTACTTGACTACCTGGACTATGATGCGGATCATACTAGTGGGGACATGGTAGTCCATAAGTACATCCTTCAAAGTCCCTAGTCGTGGGTGTATCGAGACGGGGCATCGATATACCAGAGTAGACTAGCGTGTAGCTTCTCGACCCATATAGATGGGCGATGGATGATCCCATATCCATTGGTGTTTGACATCAGAGATGATATACGGGTGCTCAGTGGAGACTGGGTACACTGTACGGACTCGCCGAGAACTCTCATATGGTATTATACCTTCCGTCAGATGGTAGTTCTCTGGTGACACTGGTACAGGTTAGTCTGTATACCCGAGATCGTCATAGAGTCTTGTGTGATTCCCACTGTGCTTTGATTTCCTCCTTACCACGTCCAAGAAGGCATGCAAAACGGTGGTTTTTGGGTACAGTCCCGAATCACATGGAGGCAATGAGCGATAGGAGGGGTTTCGTCTCTCCCGGTATAGGGAGTTGATGTTGCACTGTGCTCGATTGGCTATAACAGGAAGTCCTTGGCCAAGGCTGTTTTAGGGATTTACTGGTAAGTGTTACCAGCAGTTTCTCGACCCGTTATGAGCCTCATATCGACACGACTTATCGAGTTATTGGGGTTTGACGTTTACCACCCCTAGACAAGATATGCGACATATCAGACGAACAGAACGGACTGTACGGTAAGTGTTACTGGTTGGATTCACAGGAGTGTAAGCGGGCTTGCTCGTTGATCTTCTGATCGCTCAATACCCGGGTGGCCGTTACGTTTAGCAGACCACTTGCGGCTTGTGGGTGTTTGATATGATCAGCACCTACTGCCGGCGTATTAACGAGTCTTTAGAGTCCTACACAGGGGTTTCCTGGCTCAAGCGAAACGAAATAGGAGCGCATATGAGATATGTGCGGGACCGAGAATAATACCAGTATGTGATACTGTATTCTATTCTCGCGATTTGTGACATTGATCGGTTGTATGCGATATAGCCGGGTTATCGAATCAAGTGTTGATTCGATAAGTTGTTACTATTGATATTAGTCGGTTATATACAATATGACCGGATCGTTAAATCAAGTGTTGATTTAATGATTTAATATATTATTATATATTTGATATATTACTTTACATTAACTAGTATTGGTTCACTTAAGATTGATTTTCTCACTTGAATGTGCACATTGTTTATATGTGATATATGCAAGTGTACATGTTTGTATCATGCTTGATGATACATACAAGTTGTGTGTATGAGAACTAAACCAAATCAAGCTTAAATTATGGTTTACTATTTTCCTAGCAAATAACAAAAGAATTGAGACTTTGGTCAAAGTTATCAAGCTTCATGAAGCTTGATAAGCATTGACAAAGTCAACCCTTTTGTCATTTGTGTAGGATATTAGTTAACCCAACCCTTAACCTAATTCTTTGGTTAATTCTCTACATGAGTTAAGCATGAGGGCTTAACTCAACCATGGTTCCATGATTAAAAGGATAAGTTTCATATTATTCTTTTAATTCTTTTCTTCTTCTCCTTCATCAAGCTCACAAAAGCTTGCTAGCTCCAATAGTGCCATGACAAAAAGAGTGAGAAATCCAATTCTAAAGTGAACCCACTTCCTATTTATTCATCCTCTACTACTTGCCATGTAGTATAGGGTGTTCTCTTCACAAAGTTTTTGACCAAGTGAAGGAATAGCTTGAGTTTGAGTCTCCCCGACGTAGATCATCTTCGGCCTCGAAGTGAATGACCTAGCCCGATCATTTCTCCGACGAAACCATCGCTAAAGTCCGGGATCCGATGATCGCAGCGGAGGGACGTCAACACGGAGCTTTAGAAGTGGAGGACCAGATCTACAAAGGTTGTATTTCCATTCATTTAGTAGCCAAGTAGTTTGCTTGCTTGTTGTTTCGCCTAATCTCTAGTTAACGATCTAGTTTAGGGTTTCTCGGCACCGGAAAATTTGAATTTGGCATGGTTGATGCCTTGTGGAACCTCTTGTGTGTGCCTAGTAACCCTACAGTTTAAGCATTATGGAATTGGTGATAAGTGAGATTTTATAAAAAACCGAATCGGAAATCGGTTTGTTCCGATTTCCGTCGGGTTTTAAGTTCGTATTTTAATGAAAGAAAAGAAGGATAGAAAATGGGGACTTACGGGTTTGGACAACGCTAGAGAGTGAGAGGGAGGTAGAGGGTTTGTCGGTGCGTCGAATCGTCGTCGAGAGGTCCTAGCACGATCACCGGAATTTCACCGTCGATTTCGTCAGCGCTTCGCCTTTCGCTCGTTTTCTAACGTACCAAGTTCTCTTGGAATTTTGAGAGAGTGGACTTAGAAAAAAGTGATGAGAAGGTAGAGGGTATGGGGGGTTTATATAGGGTTAGGCTAGGATTAGGGTTTTTAATAAAAAAAATATAAAATATATAAAAAATATATAAAAATTCATTAAAACTCATTAAACTTAGGAGTAAAAGGGATTTATTGGGCAATTGATAACCGATTCAAATATTTAAAGTGTGCAGGTGAGAAGACCAGGTCAACACGGAATTTTTCCGTGTTGACGACTCGGCCGTCCGGCCGAGTCCGGCCGGCGGCGCCTGACCGAGTCGGGCTGAGTCAAGGTGTCGGGGGCCGGGGAATCTCCTGGGAGAATTTATGGTATTTTTATTTTTTTTTGTTCAGTACAAATTTTGAGAGTTATGACGTTTTGACTGTTGACTTCCAAAAGAAATTAAAACAAAATAAATACAAAAATAATATGGGGCATGTGATTTGAACTCTGGTGGTTTGGTTCATCAGTGTAAGGTATTAACAATGAGCTACAAGCTCTTTTTTGTTATTGTGGGAAAATAACTATTTAAAGTGGTAACAGCAACATTAAATATCCCAAGTACACTTTAATTTTAAAACAATTTTATGTACACTAAAAATGGAGTTATTTAAAAACAATATAAATACTTATATATATATTGTGCTCAGGTTAAAATACTCCTTTATGGATTTTTAAAAATTTTAAAAAAAATTGTTAAAAAATTGTATAGAAAAATTAGGGTTGTTACATTCTACCCTCCTTAAAAAAATTTCATCCTCGAAATTTTGAAAAAGGAAGGTGTAACTGTAAGTCCACGTTGCACACCCCGGTTCTTACGGGGAGGCGGAAATGGTAAAAAACGTTTTTTGGCGCAAAGGCAACATGGACTAAAAGAAGGATCTTTGCTAAACAACAAACTAGCAAACTACTTGAGGTGCTATCTACTATGCCATAGAGATTATACCTCACGATACCGGTCCTTCGGATCTTCATTCCGCTGTCCTGCTCGTCCATCCACGCTCCGAGGGTCGATCCGGATCTTGATCACCTCCGCGGCCTTCTTGAGTCGAAGACGATCCACCCGAGAGTTGTACTCCGAGCTCCACCTCGAGCCGAGGCAACTAGGGCAACAAGATCGCTAGGCTTGATGTCCTAGGTTGTGTAGAAGTAGTAGATGGATGTGTTTTTCTATTTGGATCCTTTTTCTCTCAACACATGAGATCAAAGGAAGAATCAAGAGGAGGAAGAAGAAGGAACAACCATGGAGCTTTTTCTTTTCTTCTCACAAGAGAAAGAATGAGAAATGAATTATGAGCTAAAGAAAATGAACCATGGTTGCAATAATACACAAAAACCATCATTACTATCCTTTCATGATAAAGTTGATGGCAACAATTGACTTGACCATTTTCATATCCAAAAATAAAAAGAAAACCAAAGAAAACTCTAGACCTCTCATGAAGGTCCAAGTCAACTTTGGTCAAATGGTCAACAAAGTCAAGTATGGTCAAATGGACAAAGCAATTAGCCATCACATAATTATCACTAAAAAAGATTAGTAAATAATGTCCCCGGCTCATAATGGTTTTGACCGAACGAACTGCCAAAACCCTAATGAGTCCGCCTCATTATGGTTTTGACCGAATCAACCGTCAAAACCCTAATGAGGCACCTCCTTCCTCTTCGCTCCTCACAACTGTGCATACACACCCGCATCCGCATTCCGTAGAATGCGAATGCACAGAAGACAAAAACAAATCCATCCATGCAATACTAGGATCCGGCTTAAACCAAAGCCCACTAGTATTGCCTGCCCGAACAGCATACGCACACAAGTGTACGTAAGTGATCGTAGCCCTGCCGTAAAACCATACGGCCTCTACACCTTTCGCTCAGTGCAGGGAAACTCTCTGTGTGGGACTCTAAAAACTCGACACTATGCTGGCAGTGGGTTTACCACAGACCGCAAGCGGCACTAGCTGTACGTAACGGTCCCCAGGTAGATGTCGATAAGAAATCCGATGAGGTAAACCTATCCAAACTCCTACTGAGCCTGAATGTGACAATCTCCGTACAGTCCGGTCTATTCGTTTAAGAATATCGCATGGCGGGCCTAGGGGGTGGCGAACGTTAGTCCCCTAATAGCGGTACAAGTCGTGTCGGAGTGTATCCCAGAACACCCTGAGATAACACTGGAAACCTACCAGTATATCTCGCTTGCCCTGGCCAGGGACGACTATGTGTAATGGCTCTCCTAGACACATCACGATATCAACCCCCAATACCGGGAGAGACGAATCCTGTCTAACCGTCACTGCCTCTAAGTGCTTCGGGACTGCACCCAACTACTACCTGTTTGCATGACTCCTTTGAGCCGTGGTAGGATAGTAATCAAAGAACAGTGGGAACACACTCGAGGCGAAGTGACAGTGTCAAGTCAACGGACTAAGCTGTACTCATGTCACCTGGGAACTGATAACTGACGATAGGTATAATACCAACCAACAGTTCCCGATGAGTCCTGTCCAGTGTACTCGTAACCTAACGAGCACCCGCATACTATCTCCAGTACGACGTACTGATGGCTGTGGGACAGACCATCTCCCCTGCTGGGATGAGAAGCGCTTATGTTAGTCTACTCCGGAGTATCGATGCCCTGTCTCGATAATCCTACGATTAGGGACCTGTATAAGGATGTGCTTATAGATTACCCAGCCCCCATAAGTGCGACTGCCATCACAACGTCGGTAATCAAGAAAAGATCCTAAAGGCTCCACTAATATGTATAAGCAATATGCTAAAAGAAACACATGCACATATTAAAGTAGAAACAAACCAAGTAGCATACTACCATTTTGAGCAAGATTGTCTATACAACTGTGAATATCCCAAGCTTTCATTAAATAATATACAAACTAGTATGATACAGTAATGGCCTCTACGGCATATACACTAACAATCTCCCACTTGCACTAGGGCCATGTACTGGCGTATCGAAGGCCTATCATCTCGATCAGCCGCTCGAACTGAGTCTGGGGTATGGCCTTCGTGAATGGATCTACAATGTTATTCTCCGAATTTACTCTCTTCACCTCGATCTCCCGGCGATCTAAGATCTCCCTGATCAGGTGGTACCGCCTCAAAATGTGTCTGGACTTTTGATGGGACCTGGGTTCTTTCGCTAAATCTATAGCTCCGTTGTTGTCACAATACAGCGGTATTGGATAAACAATGGTAGGAACCACCTGAAGCTCCGTGAGGAACTTCTTCATCCAGACAGCTTCCTTTGCGGCATCGCAAGCAGCTATGTACTCCGCTTCCATAGTTGAGTCAGCAACGGTTTCCTGCTTGGAACTCTTCCAGCAAACCGCCCCTCCATTGAGGGTAAAGACATAACCCGACATGGACTTGGAGTCATCCTTGTCACTCTGGAAGCTGGAGTCAGCAAAGGCCTCAATCTGGAGGTCTTTTCCGCCATACAACAAGAACATCTCCTTAGTCCTTCTCAGGTACTTGAGAATGTTCTTTACTGCTATCCAGTGTTTCTTCCCTGGGTCCGATTGATACCGGCTTACAACGCTCAATGCGTATACTACATCTGGTCTGGTACACAACATCGCATACATTATAGAGCCTACCGCAGATGCGTAGGGTATAGATGACATGCGAGCCCTTTCCAAATCAGTTTTGGGAGACATCTCTTTGGACAGGGTGATTCCGTGACAAGCCGGTAGATTACCGCGCTTGGAATCTTCCATACTGAATTGTTTCAGTATGGTGTCGATGTACCTAGACTGTGAAAGTCCCAACATCCTCTTAGATCTATCACGATAGATCTGGATCCCCAGAATGTAGTTGGTATCGCCCAGGTCCTTCATGGAGAACCTTTATGACAAGAATCCTTTGACTGACTGTAGCATAGGAATGTCATTTCCTATTAGGAGAATGTCATCCACGTACAAGACGAGGAATACCACAGTTCTCCCTACAATCTTACTGTAAATGCATGGTTCATCTGGGTTTTTGATAAAGTCGAATTCTTTGACAGTATCATCAAAGCAGATGTTCCAACTCCGCGATGCCTGCTTCAGTCCATAGATGGACTTAAGCAACTTGCACACTTTACCGCTGCTCCCACTCTGAATGAATCCTTCCGGCTGATCCATATAGACGCACTCTTCTAAATTTCCATTTAGGAAAGCCGTCTTTACGTCCATCTGCCAGATCTCATAATCGTGGAAGGAAGCAATGGCAAGAAGGATCCGAATAGATTTGAGCATAGCCACTGGAGAAAAGGTCTTGTCATAGTCCAAACCAGGTCGTTGACGAAAACCCTTTGCTACAAGTCCAGCTTTATATGTTTCAACCTGCCCATCTACACCAATCTTCTTTCTGAAGATCCATTTGCAGCCTACGGGTTTTACCCCTTCTGGAGCAAAGTCCAAAGTCCAAACTTTGTTGGTGTACATGGACTCCATCTCGGTCCGCATTGCATCCAGCCATTTTACCGAGTCACCGCTCTGAATGGCTTGCTAGAAGCTAGTAGGCTCATTATAGTCAATTGTGCAATCCTCTCTATCCCCGTCTATGAGAAAACCGTAGTATCTCTCGGGCGGATGAGACTGCCTACCACTCTTGCGGAGTGGCGCTGGGATGTCCGGTTCTCCTGAAACTTCTTGTTCTTTCAAGCTTTCAGTAATAGCTTGTGGTTCTGGAATTTCTTTCAGTTCTACTACGCTCCCACTTGTTCCTTTTTTCTAAAAACCGATGTTCCAGAAAGTGGGCATGACGAGAAACAAAAACCTTTTGTTCCTCTGCGTAATAGAAAAAATACCCCATGGAGTTCTTTGGGTATCCCACAAACTTACACAGTACTGAGCGTGCCTCGAGTTTGTCTGCATGCTGCTTTTTAACAAAAGCTGGACATCCCCATATCTTCAGATATTGAAGATGGGGTTTCTTCCCACACCACATCTGATATGGTGTGGTAGGCACAGTCTTGGAGGGAACCTTATTCAAAAGATATGCAGCTGATTCTAGTGCATAACCCCAGAAAGATCGCGGTAACTCAGCCTTACTCATCATGGAACGAACCATATCCAATAGGGTTCGATTCCGCCTTTCCGATACACCGTTGTGTTGTGGTGTGTATGGAGGAGTAAGTTGAGAGAGAATTCCATTCTTTTTTAAGTAGCCCAGAAACTCGGCACTCAAGTATTCACCACCTCGATCAGATCTCAGTGTCTTGATACTTTTGCCTGTTTGTTTTACAACTTCATTCTTGTATTTCCGAAATTTCTCAAAGGCCTCGGATTTATGCTTCATCAAGAAGACATGTCTATACCTAGAGAAATCATCTGTGAAAGTAATGAAGTATGAATAACTACTTCGCGCATGTGTAGACATTGGACCACACACGTCACTGTGTATGAGTCCCAAGAGCTCGCTTGCTCTTTCTCCGTGTCCAGTGAACGGAGTCTTTGTCATCTTTCCCATGAGACACGATTCACAAGTGGCATAAGACTGGTACTCGAACGGATCCAAGTATCCTTCTTTAAGTAACTTTGTTAATCCTGTCTCATTAATGTGACCCAGTCTACAATGCCATTAGAAAGCCTGATTTAATTTCGGAGACTTTCTTTTAAGTGTGTTCTAGACACTGAAAATCTGAGCTTGATTCAATATATATATCCCGTTTTTTAATGTACCTGACCCAATCAGAACTTGATTTAGGTGGATATTGACCACATCGTTTACAAAAGTAAAATCATATCCTTCCTTAGAAAGTAAGGATACAGATATGATATTACATGTCGCACCTGGTATATAAAAACAGTCACGCAGAATCAATATCTGCCCAGTTGTCAGTCTAAGATGATACTCCCCTACGGATTCAGCGTACATGCTCATTCCGTTAGCAACCCCGAGAGTCATATCACCTATCTTGATAACCTTACGATTTCTTAGAGCTTGTAACGAATTACAGATGTGAGATCCTGATCCGGTATCCAATACCCAGGAAGTAGGGTTAATAGACATACAGTTCTCTATTACAAACACACCCAAAGCCGAAGCCACAACATGCTTCGAATCCTGGCTACTGGCTTTGCTAGCCCTGCAATCCTTCTGCCAATGTTCATTCCCGTAATAATAGGAACGTCCCTTTTTTACTACATCCAGTCCCGAAACTTTTGCCCTTCTCTTTCCTTCTTTTTCCCTGGTTTCCTTCAGGGTAGAAGGTAGAGACTGTAGAATCAAGTCAGCATCTGACCCGTTTTTCAACGTGGTCTTCAGGTCCGTGAGCTCAAAATAGCTGGTCTCTGTAAGGACGTTTCCCCTACAGATGACCCGATAGCCAACCTCGCTGGAAGCAATTCGTTCGAGGACTCATATCTTGCGATACGAGATTGCTGTCCATATAAATCTTTGTTATGGAGGAAGATAGAAACTAAGTCCATCTTCTCGTGCTGCCTCTGGTATGCACCATCAACTGAGGCTAACACGAGGCACTTGGCTTTCGCACAGTCTTTTTCCGATGTCTTGCGGATATGAATATCCGTGACAGGGGAAATTGGACCTGAGACGGCAGGGGTTGGATCAGTCAAGAGGTGTCCCAGCTTGTCATGGGCAATGGACATCTGGACAGACCTTTGCCAGTCATAACAGTCAGATTCAGTCATTTTATTATCTAGATGTAACCTATGTCTGGTCTCTGAGTCGGTGCAATTAAGAGAGAGAGAAGAAATTGTTGGAGATAGTGCCCTCATAGTCAATTATTGGATCGCAGGTACGTGATTGCAATGATTGTGGAGGACCTATCCCGGTAGGACAGTCTTACTCGAAATGATAGTATGCTATCTGGTTTGCCTTTATCAGTTGTGTACATGTTCAGGTGACTGATTGCATGTTACACTTTGATAGAGCCCTTAGGATCTTGCTTTACTACCAACTGTATGAGGGCGATCATATACGTGAGAGTTGGGTAGTTTATATGCATATCCTTAATTGTGGTCCCTAGTCGTGGGAGTTTCGAGACAGGGCATCGATACTCCGAAGTAGACTAGTGTGTACAGTCGAGACCCCGACGAGGGGCGGTGGCCGGTCTCACAAGCCACTGGTGTCAGTTGGATCACCTAAGATGTATACAGGTGCTCATTGGGTTATGAGTACACCGGACAGGACTCGCCGGGAATCTGCTAGTTAGTATTATATCTACCGTCAGATAGCAGTTCCCTGGTGACATGTGTACAGGTTAGTTCATCGACCTGAGGTCGTCATTTGTCTCGTGTGAGTTCCCACTATGCTTTGATACCACTGTAAGTCTACGCTAGCGCCCCGGCAGTCTACAGACGCCAAAATGCGGAATAAAAACTTTTAACTTGGCGCTATCGTATACTTTAACCCGGATCTGCCATTATTGCTAAACTAACAAACTGTAAAGAGTGTAGAAAGGTTATACCGAACGATCCGAGTCCTTCGTTCTTCAACCATCATCCCACGCTCCGTTGCGGCTGCTCCGATCTCGTCGAACTCCGATATCCTCGTCGAGGTGACACCACATCACCGATTCTTTAAACGGGCTCCCGCCTCTGACTCGAGGCAACTCGATCGTCAAGTTTGCTAAAAGAGACGACCAAGAATTGATGTAGAGAATGAGTAGATGACTTTGTCTCGTTTCGTCCAAGTCCGTGGACGATCGGTTAATGAAGTTGCCGTGGAAATCGGGTGATGGAATGAAATGAACAGTGAATTCCATACACCCCAAAACTATCATATCTTTTCTAACCGATGAAATCAACAACAACAAGAGAGAGAGAGAGGGGCCGGCCTCTTTATAGAATGAGGGAGGTGACCGTAGGAGAGGGGGGGTGAACATAGGAAAGCTTCTCACTTAAAAGATCAAGAAGAAATATCTTAACCAAAACAAGAATCATTAAACCTAAAGCATGACTCACATATACACCTCATCATGCTTTAATTGCAACCAATGAAAACATAACACCTATTAGTCTCATCATCACTTCTAGAAGCTTCTAGAATGATGACTCACTCATATCAGAAGAAAAGATAAATCCGTCTTTAACCGAATGTTAAAAGACGGCTGATAGAAAACTGGAAACTGGCAACTTCCAAAAGTGATCCTGAAATGAATTTCAGGACAACCCCGAAACTGTATAAAAATACCCGCATTTGTATTACGACCGAATACAAATGCAACTGAGACAAAGATATTATACCTACTCAATATAATACTCGGATCCGGCTTAAACCAAAGCCGACCAGTATCATCTGTCCGAAAATCGACACGTGCGTAAACACACGTGCATTTTCCGAACCCTGCCATAAAACCATACGGCCTCTACAACGTTTCGCCCGAACTTGGGAAACTGCCTGTGGGGGACTCTAATGACTCGTCAGTACCCTGGCAGTGGGTTTAACCACAAACCGTCAGCGGCACTAGCTATGCATAACGGCTGCCCATGGACTGACCTCAAGGGAGACTGATGAGCGCACTCAAGGGTGCCCGATGAACGAACTCATCCAGAAACCCTACTGAGCCTAACAGTGACAATGTATATACAGTCCGGTCCGTTCGTCAATGAGTATCGCATATCCGCCTAGGGGGCTAGTAACGTCAGACCCCCAGAAGCAGTATAAGTCGTGTCGGAGTGTAGCCCAATAACACCCTGAGATACTACTGGAGTACCTACCAGTAAATCTCCTACCATGGCCATGGATTTAGTGTAATGGCTCTCCTAGACACAGCACGACCTCGCCCCCAATACCGGGAGAGACGAATCCCCTGCCGATCCGCCCACGTGCCTCCATATGGCTCGGGACTGTACCCATGGTTTGGCCGCGCTTCCGCGGCCATGTGGGGAGCACGTGATCCCAAATTTTGTCAGTGGGTTCTGTGTTGGGTTTTGGGGTTTTTGGTATATTTAGTTTTGGCCCAGATTTTGTTACTGTTCACCAGTAAGCTGTGGGGCCCACTTTTTGATATTTGGTCTTTGGTCGATCGAAATTTAAACACGTTAGTTTACAGTGCTTACATTATATCTCCGACCGGGAATGTCATTTGATCGGTAAACCGCGTCTGATTGCTATAGTTCTTTTAGACGGGTTTGCGAACGTTACATTCGCGTTGATGTTCTGTGTTGTGCTGTGATGTTGCGGATTTGTCGTGGTGGATAGCAGTGTGCAATGGTAGTACAGTTTATGTTTATTTGTACATTTGATATTGCGGGGCGAGCGTCCAACTTGTGGACTGCCGTCACTGCCTGTTGTATAATATTCTTTTGGGGCACGACCAGGTTGCGGTCGATGTACCTTTTGTACTATTTTTCATTACTGTACTAGGTTTTACCCCGCGACGGAGTGCACGGATAGCCGGGTTCGGGAAAGCATCGGGTCCCACTTCAGAATTGGCAGACTATTCGCCGCACTCGTAGGGGGTACAGGTTGACCCAAGGAGGGGTGCTCAAGATTACCGGATTCCGTGAAGTGCCGGGTGTTCCATTCACTATGCTGTGGGGACTGCCTCGCTTCAGGTTTTGGCGGGTAACTTGCCGCACCTGTAGGGGTCTAGGTTTCATTGCACAGGCTATCCACACGACAGGGGAACGTCGGGTTTCAGCAGCTGCTCTGTGAAACTCGGGGATCCCAGATATCTGTATTGCTCTGTAATGCTTATTACTTTTCTGTAATGTTGCATATTATCACGCCTGGAGCGATTATGTATATTGGTTTATATACTATTAGATGTTGTATATGTTTTACACCCGCGCTAGTCCAGTCCCCGCTCTGTCGTTAGTTAAGTAACCTAACGGGTGATGACGGGACCCAGTGACGAATGCGGATGGCATATACGTACATTTTATTTTCGTTCTTTTCTGGTGTGATTGATTGATGGGACTGCGTTGATTCTGATCAATGCAAAGCAAAACAAACCTGTTTGAGTTGTTGGAACAATTTTAAAAAGTGTTATTGCAAAGACATTTTCTTTTGTTATGCATAGCGGTATTCAGTGGAATATCCAGCACCTCATTCGACGAGGCAAGGGCTGATATCCCTTCACCGGGAAAGACCCCTTGGACAGAAGTTTGCGTCAGGGTAATAACTTTACTATAGTCGATTACAAGTTGCTTTGCATAGCGGTATTCAGTGGAATATCCTGCACCTCATTCCACGAGGAAAGAGCCGAGATCCCTTTACCGGGAGTGACCTCTTTAGCAAAAGGTTTTCGCCACTATAATTTAAAAAAGCTATCAGGTTCCTTCAGCGATATCAAGTTCACTACGCTAAAGGTTTTTCGCCAAAAACCAGCCGTAGCCCTCCGTCACTTCTTTTGGGTATTTAGTAGTATTCAAGCTATGCATTTTAGCCAAAGTTAAGGCATAGTGTTTGGTAGCTGCTGGGTATTCAATTGTTGCATAGATAGATGAGTTAGTTTGGGACAGTCGTTCTGCCGATTGGCCAAAGTCAGGGGCATGTGCGGGTGGGTTCAAATTGACAAGATAGTGACGGGTAGAACTTGGCATGTGACTTATGACATTTTGACCAAAGCCAAGGTTATAAGAGCATGGGGCAAGAAAATGATATCGGGAGTTTCTAAAGAAACTGAAACTTGCCAAGTATGCGCATACCTTCTGGAGTATGAATAACGTGGATGCATTCCATCACGTTAACATGCGATGAGAGTTGGATCCCGATTCCCACTGATGAGTTGGTTTACTCTTCGGGTGATCCCGATTGATTCTTCTTTAGGTTTGGAGGAGAATTTTGACAGGACAGTGGGAAGTTTTCCGGATTAGATAAAATAATGACCATTCTGATCTAGGATAGAGTGCACGCAGAGTGTTTCTTTTCTCTCTCTCTCTTTGGCAGCGACCTTTGACCGACCCTAGACTATGACTCAGTGACCAGGTTGACCGAACCTTCTTAAAATACTGGCTTTTGGATTGTCTGAGTTGCATAAGTCATTGCCACTCCTTCTTTTACCCTTTGAATTTCTCAGAACACCCGTATTACTACGGATATCCACTTCCATTGGATAGATCCATCGTATGGTTATATACGAACTCGAAGGGACTTCTTCGAGGATGGATCCAGGTTCAGGAGAAATAGAATTGGTTTATTCAGTTGTCTTTTATTATCACCTCCTCTCAGGTTGCGAGAGCTCCTTGGTTTAGGAGAGTACACCTATTACGCTTATTGGATAGTCTTATTCCAAACCATAGGCAGGTGCCGAAAGGTAGGGAATGAAGAAAACCAATTAGCCTAAGTAGGGTGTGCAGAAGGTAATATGTAAAGACAAAATAAAGGGATTAGAAAGAGGGCAAAGTAAATTGCGACTGATATCATTCACGACCAAAACCGCGTACTTCATCGCCACTCCTATTTCACCTTTAAAAGAATAAGGTATTATTCAGTTGTCTTTTATCATCACCTTCTCTCGAGATGCGAGTACTCCTTGGTTTAGGAGGGTACACCTATTATGCTTACTGGATAGTCTTCTTCCAAACCATAGGCTGGTGCCGAACGGTAGGGAAGGAAGAAAACCATTTATCCTAACGATGGTGTACAGAAGGTAACGACTAAAGACAAATAAAGGGATGTGGAGAGATGGCAATAAAATATACGGTTGAAGTCATGAATTGGATTATGGAAGAGGCATTGCTATGAATACCAGGATACCCCTATGAAACATTTTCATGTTTCAGTGCATTGTTATAGGAAAACTGTTTTCCCGATTAGATATTTACTCCAAGGGTATGTATTTACCAGGTTTCATTCTCATATCTGTATGGTTTTACAGATGATGAGTGGGAGTAAGATATTGGGAATTAGGTGATCATCCTCATTATATCGGAATTCATTGTAATTGGTGATATTTGAGGAAATCGCCAGGGTACAGTTTTCTACCTATGACGCACAGGTTATGAGTTGTTTAACTCAGCGGACTTATACAGAGTATTGTATGTTGTCCAAGTGTCCTTCAGGACAAAGGGGTAGGTCCTCGTACTTTGTTCTGTTTACTTATAACTTCTCTAGTATTTAGACAAGTGTTTCGTAGAAATATAAGGTCTAAGTTTTGAGAAGTTGTGGGTATAAGAATAAAGTAGAGAACCAGATGTCACAAGTATCGGGATTCTTCAAAGAGATCGAAGATGTAGATTCTTGTGATTGGTATTCAGATGATAGTGATGGTTTTGAGAAACGTGTTTCTCTTTCAGGTTACTCATAATTGGATGGTTTCCTAAGTTGAGTAATGCTGAATAGCCTCTTTCCATTAAGTTGATATGCACTGGAGACAGCTGCATGATTTGAATATGGTTCCAATTAAATAAGTGCCAAAGTTTCTGTATTGGATATAGAATGGATCGTACCTTAAAAGAAATTAAGGTATGGGGAGTTGTCCAGCTTATGCTTAAAACCAGACTCTGGATAACTCAGAGCACGTTTCTGTAATGGCTGTTTTGTGGGTTGACCCTGGCTATGACGAGGGTTGATATTCTACCATTTGGAAGATCAATAGTGATATTGTTCTTGACTCGCTACAGTTTTAGTAAAATGGATCTTTTTTAGAAAACAGTAGTGGGAGTATGGTAGAACTGGAAGTGATTCCAGAACCGCAAACGATTACGGAAAATTTAATAGGACCTATACATTCAATCAGGTTTGACATTCCATTAGCCACTCCGCAGATATGGTGGGTAACCTCAGACACCCGAGAGGTACTTCGGTAGCCTCAAGGACGGTGACAGGGAGGTTCTTATCTACCCAGACTTGACACTACTGTTGTTCCAGGATATGAGACCCGGTAGGAGGGTTGTCGTAGTCAGTGGGAGCAGCGGAAGCATAGTGGGCAAAATGCTTATATCTATTTATAGACTTGAGAAGTTATAGCGGAGATAGATCGTCTAATTTTGATGTGACAGTCATGGGTTTGACTTCAATCAGAATAGGGGATGGATCAGTTAAGAAGGTAGTAGGGTGTGATGTCATGGTATCTGGATGACATACACAGAGTGGGAAGTAAAATTCCTTTACTACGATCGGTTGTACCGTGGTCGTCACACAGTTGTTTCTCCAGACAGGATATGGATATAATATTTGACATTCTGGTTTCTGGATCTATGGTTTTAGATCTAGATTTGGGTGGTTTCCCAATGTGGGTACTTTGACAGATATTCTAATGGTTTTTAGAATAGTTGACTCCTAGCATGGTAGTGTACCTGCAGGTGATGGAGTCACCCTCTCTAAAGGTGTCGTATAGACTAAAGGGGAGAGGGATGTGCATGATTGGCAGATCACTTGCTTAGGCAATTGAGTCAATCATGAGATGTCAAGTACCACACCAGATGTTGTTTTTGCACTAGATGCAATAAGTTTGTATTAATCCAATCCTGGAGAAACATAAGGAAGCAGTTTTAGAACATTGGTACATGTTCTACGGATTTGATAACGGCAGCCTCTTTCGGGAGACGGTTATCATTCCAGGCTTCAAAGGTGACATGGATGACAAAGTGATTGTCAGAGTTTTAGTTTTCCCTCTGACGAGGGACAGTATTATGGACAGGTGGTTCAAGAGGATACTGTGGGTGGCATTGTGCCGGATACTGATTAGGTTCAGTGATCCTTACAGTCTAAGAAGTTTGGATATGGAGTTCATTTATGAACTAAGGTCCCATCAGATATCCAGACATATTCTAAGACAGGTACTACTCAGTTCGGGAGATGGGTTTCTCCGCGAACTTGAGATTGTGAGAGATACAGAAAGAAACTTCTAGGCGGATCCACTGACCGAGGCTATTTCTCGAACACAATAGTTTTACAAACGGGCTTTGTGAAACTGATTAGTAGAGGAGTTGGATGTTCGGTTTCACACGGGCTGTGAGTAGTCGACATCGCAATATTAGTCTTGAGTGCAAGTGGGAGATTGTTGGAGATAGTGCCCTCATAGTCAATTATTGGATCGCAGGTACGTGATTGCAATGATTGTGGAGGACCTATCCCGGTAGGACAGTCTTACTCGAAATGATAGTATGCTATCTGGTTTGCCTTTATCAGTTGTGTACATGTTCAGGTGACTGATTGCATGTTACACTTTGATAGAGCCCTTAGGATCTTGCTTTACTACCAACTGTATGAGGGCGATCATATACGTGAGAGTTGGGTAGTTTATATGCATATCCTTAATTGTGGTCCCTAGTCGTGGGAGTTTCGAGACAGGGCATCGATACTCCGAAGTAGACTAGTGTGTACAGTCGAGACCCCGACGAGGGGCGGTGGCCGGTCTCACAAGCCACTGGTGTCAGTTGGATCACCTAAGATGTATACAGGTGCTCATTGGGTTATGAGTACACCGGACAGGACTCGTCGGGAATCTGCTAGTTAGTATTATATCTACCGTCAGATAGCAGTTCCCTGGTGACATGTGTACAGGTTAGTTCATCGACCTGAGGTCGTCATTTGTCTCGTGTGAGTTCCCACTGTGCTTTGATTACTACCCTACCACGGCTCAAAGGAGTCGTGCAAACAGGTAGCTTTTGGGTACAGTCCCGAGCCATATGGAGGCACGTGGGCGGATCGGCAGGGGATTCGTCTCTCCCGGTATTGGGGGCGAGGTCGTGCTGTGTCTAGGAGAGCCATTACACTAAATCCATGGCCATGGTAGGAGATTTACTGGTAGGTACTCCAGTAGTATCTCAGGGTGTTATTGGGCTACACTCCGACACGACTTATACTGCTTCTGGGGGTCTGACGTTACTAGCCCCCTAGGCGGATATGCGATACTCATTGACGAACGGACCGGACTGTATATACATTGTCACTGTTAGGCTCAGTAGGGTTTCTGGATGAGTTCGTTCATCGGGCACCCTTGAGTGCGCTCATCAGTCTCTCTTGAGGTCAGTCCATGGGCAGCCGTTATGCATAGCTAGTGCCGCTGACGGTTTGTGGTTAAACCCACTGCCAGGGTACTGACGAGTCATTAGAGTCCCCCACAGGCAGTTTCCCAAGTTCGGGCGAAACGTTGTAGAGGCCGTATGGTTTTATGGCAGGGTTCGGAAAATGCACGTGTGTTTACGCACGTGTCGATTTTCGGACAGATGATACTGGTCGGCTTTGGTTTAAGCCGGATCCGAGTATTATATTGAGTAGGTATAATATCTTTGTCTCAGTTGCATTTGTATTCGGTCGTAATACAAATGCGGGTATTTTTATACAGTTTCGGGGTTGTCCTGAAATTCGTTTCAGGATCACTTTTGGAAGTTGCCAGTTTCCAGTTTTCTATCAGCCGTCTTTTAACATTCGGTTAAAGACGGATTTATCTTTTCTTCTGATATGAGTGAGTCATCATTCTAGAAGCTTCTAGAAGTGATGATGAGACTAATAGGTGTTATGTTTTCATTGGTTGCAATTAAAGCATGATGAGGTGTATATGTGAGTCATGCTTTAGGTTTAATGATTCTTGTTTTGGTTAAGATATTTCTTCTTGATCTTTTAAGTGAGAAGCTTTCCTATGTTCACCCCCCCTCTCCTACGGTCACCTCCCTCATTCTATAAAGAGGCCGGCCCCTCTCTCTCTCTCTTGTTGTTGTTGATTTCATCGGTTAGAAAAGATATGATAGTTTTGGGGTGTATGGAATTCACTGTTCATTTCATTCCATCACCCGATTTCCACGGCAACTTCATTAACCGATCGTCCACGGACTTGGACGAAACGAGACAAAGTCATCTACTCATTCTCTACATCAATTCTTGGTCGTCTCTTTTAGCAAACTTGACGATCGAGTTGCCTCGAGTCAGAGGCGGGAGCCCGTTTAAAGAATCGGTGATGTGGTGTCACCTCGACGAGGATATCGGAGTTCGACGAGATCGGAGCAGCCGCAACGGAGCGTGGGAAGATGGTTGAAGAACGAAGGACTCGGATCGTTCGGTATAACCTTTCTACACTCTTTACAGTTTGTTAGTTTAGCAATAATGGCAGATCCGGGTTAAAGTATACGATAGCGCCAAGTTAAAAGTTTTTATTCCGCATTTTGGCGTCTGTAGACTGCCGGGGCGCTAGCGTAGACTTACAGAAAACACTTAGCATGATGCTCTTGCAAGTTTAGATTGGTTTTTAATTTATCTAAACAGGATGGCTCCCACTGTCTCTCGAATCCCTCCTCAAACCATAAAGGAAGAATTAGTCGGGATCAATCTCACCGTACAATACTTGCTTAACCGTTCAGCCAGGCTGGTGTCGGCACTTCGAGGGAGGTTTTCCAACGCTTTCGCGAAGTTCCTTAATTAAGTAACCTCTTTTCCCTGTGGGCGTAGCCCCGCTAACACCTTTCTAGACACCTACTTGGTTTATAGCATTGATCGTTAAGCGAGAAAGTTCCCGAGGAGGAGCATATACTCACAGTAGGATCGAGATCCAAATATCATCGTGTGATAAAACTGAAGGAATCCTACCAGAATCATCACAGTCCAAATGGTATGCAGCACTAGCAAGTTTCAGTTTCTTTAGAAACTTCCGATGTGGATTTTTGCCCCATGCTCTTATGACCTTGACGAAGGCCAATATATCATAAGTCACATGTCAAGTTCTACCCGTCATTATCCAGGTTAATTTGAACCCACCCGTACATACCCTTGACGAAGGCCAAAATAGTAGTACGACTGTCCCAAACCAACGCATCTATCTATACTACAGATAAATATTCAGCAGCTACCAATCACTATGCCTTGGCGAAGGTCAAAATACATAGCTTGAATACCACTGAATATTTAACTGAAATGACGGAGGGCTACGAATGGTTTTGGCGAAACCGTGAACGTAGTGAACTTGATATAATCGAAGGAACCTGATAGCTTTTAAAAGGAGTGGCTTAAGCTCCGCATTTTAAAAAGTTTTCTGTTTTGAAAAGAAACCGAGTGGTTTTGAAATTGTTCCAACGACTTTAACTTTGGTTTATTTTCTTGCATTAATTTAATGTGTCCCATCATTTAATCCTACCATTGCAGCAAACAACGAAAATATGACGTACGCTTATGCCATTCGCATTCGCCACGGGGTCCCGTCATCACCCGTTAGGTTACTTAACTAACGACAGAGCGGGGGCTGGACTAGCGCGGATGCAAAACATAAGCAACGCCTAAATAGATATCATATATAGATATACACATTCATCAGATGCAATGATAGCCATTCCAGATCACAGATGAACACTTTGGATATACTAGGAATCCGCGTTTCGTTCGAGCCTGCAACGAAAAACGGATTGCACGGTCGCGATGAATAGCCAAACCCCACCCTAGACCCCTACGTGTGCGGCAAACTACCCGCCAAGTACCCGAAGTGAAGCAACTTCCCTCAACAACGTGAGTAGGCCACTCGACACTTCGAGATACCCGGTAGTTTGTGCACCCCACCTTGGGTCTATCCTAGGAGCAAAAACAGTAAAAAGAAATAATATACAATGGTGGCTACAACCTCATCCCGGATGTGCGGCCATAAAATAATATTACATCAATTAAAAATTTTACATGAATTGAAAGATAAAGAAAACTCTCATCTCACAACCCTCCGGCTATTCATCCGCGACAATCCAACGAGTTCATATCCACAAACCATCAACATTACAGATCACAAATATGTATAACCCCCACTAATCGACGTATAGCGATTAGCAGACGTTCAACACATATATCACATCACAGATAATATCCATTAGCCAAAGTCTACGGAATTTCGATCAAAATACGGATTTGTAACCACCCCAAAAACAAATTTGTTCTCTGGAAATTCTGGGCAGAAACAAACTATACTAAAAATCCCAAAACATCCAAATAAGAACTGTAACAACCGAGCCCAATGCTACTAGTTTCTGTTACCATATGAATGGTGTATGGCATTTATTTCATTGATCCTACTTGACTGTTGTTAGTTATAAATTTTACCCGACAATTCATTTCTGCATATAACAATTTAAGGCATCTAAAATAAAATTAAAAATATTTGTCATGGCATGCTTGCCACCCCTAACCCTGTTGTAGCGTCCTTGCATCGTGTTCTCGTCCTGTTCAGTGAAACGGGCGAATTTGGACGGCTACGCGCACGTACGTGTGTCCGTTTTAGGGGTATGCTTTTTGATCATAAAATACTTCATTTTAAATTTTGGATCCCGCCTAAAATTTTCTTATTTCAATTTCGAATTTTTGGACCCGACCCGGACGCAATTTGGAAATATTTTACATTTTCGCCAAATCCCAATTTCTAGTATTTTTACTATCGAATATTTAAAATATAACCCCCAGAATATTTTTCAGTTCCCTTAAAATCTTTCACAGATTTTCTTTAACAGCCAATCAAAACACTCTTAAACCCCCGGGCCCCACACATTTCTTTCATTCACAAAAATCTCCTTCAACAAACTCTTTCTCTCTCCTTCTGCCCACCAATCAGCTCTTCCCTACGCTGGTGGCCCACGAGATTTCTCTCTCTCTCCTTCTCTTTCTCTCTCTCCTCTCTCTCTCGCTGGCACATAAGGCCAAGTTTCTTTCTCCTCACTTTGCTTTTCTCTCTCCTCTCAATCTCTCACCTCCTCTCTATCTCTCTCCTCTCGCTATCCTTCTCTCTCCTCTTGCTATCTCTCTCTCTCTCCCTGTCTCTCTCTCTCTCTCCCCGTATCTCTCTCTCTCCCCTATATATAATTTTCTCCTCCTTATATTTTTCTCCAGAACGCGAACCCACCAACACCGACGCGATCACTGCCTCGTCTTCCTTCACCTTTGCCCCAACGCCGACGCCATCACCGCCGGCTTCATTGCCTCCTCGCCCTCGTCATCTACCTCATCTCCTCCTCCTCGCCTCCATCTTCTTTCTCTCCCTGCCGAGGCTGCACCCTGTGATTGATCCCCGCCGTAAAAACAAAGCCTCCGGTCGTCGCCAACGCCTCTGGTCGACGCCGATGATCACCCGACCACCCCAGTAAGTGCTATCTCCATTTCATGCTCCCTTTCTTCTTCTGTTCTTGCCCGCAACTGAGAATCTTGGTTGGATGGTTTCTGTAGATCGTCGGAGAACGTTGTTCTCGCAGCCATCGATCTCGTCGTCATCGCTAGTGCCCTTTGAGACCCAGTAGGTATCCCTCATCCTCTTTCTTCTTCTCCTTTCTCTGTTCTTTCCTTTCTTTCTCTAGATCTACACTTTTTAGAAACCCTATTCACTGTTTTTGTGTTGGCCGGAATCCGACCGTGCCGGCAACGTGTCCCGGCAGTCCAGCGTGGTACTCTGACCCGTGTGGCTCCATTGTTCTTTGTTTGGGTTCATTTCGTGAACCATGCGCACGTCGCGAGATTTTTCCCCGCCGATGTTTAACGTTCCGTTTTTCCGATTCGCAACCCGTCGAGGCAAGTACCTCTTGCTACATGCTAAATAATATTTACATATATATTGATGACACCCTAAACCTGTAGTTTAACTTTAGTACTATAATTTCCCATTTTCGTGTTCAATATTGTTATATATCATTTTATATTCCAAACTTGAAACCTACCGTTTGCAATTACTGTATTAAACATAATAATCACATTTACATGTTTTAATCACACTTTCACTATTGACTTAGCCTATGGCACTTTCTCTATAGTTTTACTTCATTCGGACATTCGTGTACATTTAACCTGTATGAGCTGTGATTTCATCAATTGAACCTATATATATATATCATTGCATCCATAAAATTCTTAAACTTGTTAACATGATTTAACGGCCATAAATGTCATACTGTATTCTTATAACGTTAGAATCACCTCTGAAACACAACTGATAACTACGCTGCTAATTAATTGAAGCTTCTTTACTGTTTAATTGATTGCTTAGATTTATGTTGTTGATGACCATGCTTGATTATGTAACTGGGTATGAGCACACCCATGATATCGTTTACATCTTAACCTGACTTGCTACATACATATTGATTGACCCGATATGGTACTGTGTACTGCTTGACTTGACCTGATGTACCATGACTTGACTCGTTACCTGATCTTGTGTCTAATGCCAACAAACTTGACATGTAGTCCTCATGGACCGTTCCTGCTGTCTATCCAGACAAACCTGTTTACCTAATCTTATGTTGGCGTTAGTTCTTGATTACTGAATACTTGACTTGACATACACATAACTTGGGGGTATGGGGAAATCAAAGGTGAAACCTGACTTGTAACTCAACAGTTCGCTACTTGTTCTGATCAGTTTTAGAGGCTAAGCCAGCCTTGGAATGATGCTTCTGACATCATTCATCTGTACATATTCCTGTTTAGTGCCTAGCGGCATGTCTCGGTTTCAGCCCGAGAATCTGGGCCATGGTCTCGGGTATGCACGGGATACTATTGAGTTACATCGATGATTCACCAATTTGGTTTCAAAGACTTTAGAATAGAAAACCTGATAGAACAGTTTAGTTTACCCGCTGCACTACTCTGATTTATATTATTGTTACCCTTGCTTTATTCATGTTTATATTCGCATTGCCTGTTACCCTGTTTATATTTATTACTTGATGACTTGACGCGCTGACGTCTGGGTTTTGCATGGCCCAGATTCTGTACCGCTGTTGCAGTCCGAGCAGGAGTACTTCAGCCAACAGGCTGAGCTGTGAGTGTCAGCAGTAGTTAGTTTTTCTTTCCTGCATTTTTATTCCTGATGTGAGCCTGCATTATGGGACATACATTCTAGTTATTTTGTATTGGATCTTTCGCTTCCTCATTTTATTATTCTTGACTCATGTTATCTTGGATTATGGACATGTTTTAGATAGTTTTATTTTGTTCTTGATATCTCTACAGCCGTAATGCGACTGTGGATGGATACTTCCTACCCACAGGTAGCATGGTTGGCTATGTCACGTGCCCATTTTAGCGTACTCTGGGAAGCGGGGCGTGACATGGTTCTTTTGGTTTCAGAGCCATAGGTTAGTCGGGTTGATTCTTTTTGTAGTTGGGTATTGTACCCAATACACGAATCAGAATACCCGTGTTTAAGAAACTTGTCCTGCCACCTTGCCGTTTACCGTTCTTGAATCAAGCTCTTCCTGGTTATATCTTCTACGATGTACAAACTTCCTTTGCATATCGACTCGAAACCTGATTCCTTGTTATCTCTAGGACTTAGGCGACTTGGGTGGAGTTATGTAATTGTGGCTATGATACCGCGGCATAGTTACAATACGGCACTCTATTTAAGTAACTAGGAGTTCTAGCCTTGATCTATATTTTGAATCTATCATCATGCTAATGTTGGGTGTTTTGATTTCAGGAATATGGCAGATAAGAATTTGAAGACGTACCAAAGGCGTGTGGATGAAGCCGCCATGCTTGGAGTGATAAGGGGAATGCTGGAGAATCAAAAGAGATAGACCGAGCTGATCCAGCAGCAAGCGGAATCGTTTCAGGAAGGTTTGCAGATCGTTCAGCAGTCTGTGAACAATGTTGGAGCTAAACCAGTTGACCGAGTAGGGACCGTAGCAGATTTCAGGCGTTTGGGTCCGTCTGCATTTACTGGTTTGGAGGAGCCGTTGCCAGCAGAGCAGTGGTTAGTTGACACAGAGAATTTGCTTATTGCGGCACAGATTCCAGATGAGAAAAGAGTTGATGTGGTACGCATTCAGTTACTGGACTATGCCCGAGAATGGTGGCTTGTGGAGGAGACCCGCTAGCCCAAGCCGATCAAGTGGGCAGATTTTTCAAAGAGTTTCCTCGAAAAGTTCTTCCCGCAGACCGCACAGGAGGAAATGGAAGAGAAGTTCATAGGGCTAAAGCAGAATGGAGCACCCGTAGATGTGCATGCAGCAGAATGGATAAGACTCAGCAGATTCGCTGGACCTTTAGTTGCCAACGATACAGACAGGGCACGGAGGTTCATGCGCAGCTTGGACGTGGACATCCAGAGGCAGATTGTCTCCCTGGGTTTGACCACTTTCTCACAAGTACTTGCGGCAGCCCGAGAGCAGCAGAGTTTATCTGGGATGAAGGGGAGTTTGCAGCAGACAGCAGTTGCGGTAAGGAAGCCAGCATTTGTACCAAACCGAGCTCATGGTCGCAGAGGTATTCCAGTGGACCGTCGAGGCGTAGCACCCATGATGAAGCCTGTTGTCATCGATCGAAGAAAGAGCATGACTTGTAACTACTGCAATTTACCTGGCCACGTGCAAAAGGATTGTCGAAGGAGGCTGGGACTCTGTTTGGTTTGTGGAGCGACAGATCATGCTGTTAGTGCTTGTCCGTCGAAGCTTCGTACGAGGGATGATTTTCAGAAGCCTCCGCAGAGACCGTTCCAGGGACAGAAACAGCTGACTCAAGGACCTAATCAGGCTCGAGCTTTTACCTTGACAGCTGAAGATGCTAAGGCGTCAGGAGAAGTTGTTTCAGGTACTCTACTCGTTCCTGGTTTTCCCGCATTAGCGTTATTTGATTCTGGTGCATCCCATTGTTTTATGTCATCCAAGTTTATAACTATACACTCGATTGACTGCACGACCATGTCTAGTTTCTGGGACATACACACTGGGAATGGGAAAATCATAGCTAGTAGGGAATGTAAAGATTGTACAGTTGTTATGTGCGGACTGGAGCTTTTTGCAGATTTCTTGGTGATTGATACGGGCAGCTACGAGGTCGTCTTGGGAATGGATTTTCTTGGCACTTTCCACGCTCACATTGATTGTAGGGCAAGGAAAGTAATTTTCCAGATTCCCGGACATCCCGAGTTTAGCTTCACCGGAGGGAGCAGTTCTGTCGGGCCAGTCAAGTTTAGGGCTAGGCCGACAAACAATATTCTTGCATCAATGGAAGTTGATAAAAGTGAGGAGCCAGCTGTCGTTCGTGATTTTATGGACGTGTTTGAAGATATATCGGGATTACCGCCGAAGCGAGACGTGGAGTTCGCAATTGACCTTATTCCTGGTGCAGCGCCAGTATCCAAAGCGTATTATCCAATGGCACCAGTAGAGTTGGAAGAAGTCAAGAAACAGGTTGCCGAATTGCTTGAAAAGGGTTGGATTCGAAGCAGTAACTTGCCTTGGGGTGCTCCAGTTCTTTTAGTAATGAAGAAGGATGGCACAAGAAGGATGTGCATCGACTATCGAGAATTAAACCGGGTGACTATTAAGAACAAGTACCCGATCCTTCGCATTGGCGAACTTTTCGAGCAGCTTAGTGGAGCGAGGGTATTCTCGAAGCTAGATTTGCGATCCGGATATCATCAGGTCCGAGTGAAAGCAGAAGATATTTGCAAGACGGCGTTCCGAAATCGGTATGGACATTACGAATACTTAGTGATGCCCTTCGGAGTAACAAATGCGCCGGCAGTATTCATGGACTTGATGAACCGAATCTTTTCACCATTCTTGGATCAGTTTATTGTGGTATTCATTGACGATATTCTGGTTTACTCGAAGAGTTTTGAAGAGCATGCGGAACATTTGAAGATCGCACTGCAAACGTTGAGACAAGAGAAGTTATATGCGAAGATGAGTAAGTGCGAGTTTTGGCTGGAGGAAGTAATGTTTTTGGGGCATGTTGTGTCTGGCGATGGAATTGCCGTCGATCCAGAAAAGATTGCAGCAGTTCAAGATTGGCCGATTCCAAAGAATGTTGTGGAGATAAGAAGTTTTCTTGGACTCGCCAGGTATTACAGAAGATTTGTGGGGAACTTTGCTCGTCTGGCGGAGCCGTTAACCAAGCTTACGTGCAAGGAGGTACCTTTTGTATGGACGGATAAATGTGCGTTAGCTTTTGAGACGTTGAAGCAGAAATTGATAACCGCCCCTATTCTGACCGTGCTAGACAATTCCGGAGGATTGGTGATTCACAACGACGCATCTGGGAAAGGATTGGGATGTGTTTTGATGCAGCATGGGAAGGTTGTAGCGTACGCATCGAGACAGTTGAAGACCCATGAGAAGAATTACCCAACTCATGACTTGGAGCTTGCGGCTGTGATTTTCGCGTTGAAGATTTGGAGACACTACCTTTTAGGCGAAAGGGTCGAAGTTTTCACGGATCATAAGAGCTTGATGTATGTGTTCACACAGAAGGAGCTTAATATGAGGCAACGTAGATGGTTGGAGTTGATGGCTGACTATGATCTTGATCTTAAGTACCATCCGGGGAAGGTTAATGTCGTGCCGGATGCGCTTAGTCGGTTACCAGCAATTCAGGTGTTAACTACGCAGAAGGAGCTCGTTGAAGATTTTCGAAGATTTGACTTGGAGGTTGTGCTACCGCATTCTATGGGACAGTTGATGCAGCTGCAAGTACATTCATCGTTGATCGAGAATATTAAAGCAGCATAATCGCAGGATTCTAGACTTCAAAAGTTTCGAGAACAGGTTGAAGCCGGACTACGAACAGATTTATTGATCCATAAAGATGGTTCGTTGAGGTATGGTAGCCGTTTGTGTGTGCTAAAGGGAGATATTCGTGAGGAGCTTATGAAAGAAGCACACAGTTCAGCTTATTCTGTACATCCAGGAAGCACAAAGATGTACCGAGATATTCGACAGCATTTCTGGTGGGAAGGCATGAAGCGGGAGATTGCTCGCTTTGTGGCAAAGTGCTTGGTGTGTCAGCAAGTTAAGGCTGAACATCAAAGGGTTGCTGGTTTATTACAACCACTTCCGATTCCTCAGTGGAAGTGGGAACATATAACCATGGATTTCGTGACGGCTTTACCGCGGAGTCCAAAAGGCAACAATGCGGTATGGGTGACTGTTGATCGATTGACCAAGGCAGCTCACTTTATCCCTTTTCGGGTTGGTCAATCAACGGAAACTTTGGCGGAGCAGTACATGCAGGAGATTGTAAGATTGCATGGAGTACCGGTAAGCATCGTGTCCGATCGTGATACTCGGTTTTTATCACACTTCTGGAGGAGTTTACAGGAAAATTTGGGGACTCGATTGAAGTTTAGCACAGCTTATCATCCTCAAACTGATGGTCAGTCCGAGAGAACGATCTAAACTTTTGAAGATATGTTGAGGGCATGCATGTTGGACTTCAAGGGTTCTTGGGAGGATCATCTACATTTGGTGGAGTTTTCTTACAACAACAGTTTTCAGGCAACTATCCAGATGGCTCCATTTGAAGCTTTGTATGGTCGTAAATGCCGTTCACCTGTTTGTTAGGACGATGTCGGTGAACGAAGATTGTTGGGACCAGATTTGGTTGTGCAGACAGTAGAGAAAGTTAACACTATCAGAAATCATATGAAAGTAGCTCAAGACCGACAAAAGAGTTGGGCTGATACGTCAAGAAGACCTCTAGAGTTCGCCGTGGGTGATTTGGTATTCTTGAAGATATCACCGACTAAAGGGGTGATTCGTTTTGGAAGTCGAGGAAAATTCAGTCCTCGATTTGTTGGACCCTTTGAGATCTTGGAGCGTGTTGGTGAGGTAGCGTATCGCTTGGCATTACCGCAGTCCTTGGCGAATGTGCACGATATGTTTCACGTATCTCAACTCCGTAAGTATGTTCGTGATGAAACGCATGTATTGGATCATTCGGAGCTGACGGTACGAGAAGACTTGACTTTCGAGGAGCGACCGGTTGAAATTGTGGATCGAAGGGAAAAGGTTCTTAAGAACAAGGTGATCCCTCTTGTGCTTGTTTCTTGGGGTAATCGCTCGCATGGAGAGTCCACTTGGGAACGGGAAGATAAAATCCGGCAGAAGTTTTCTCATCTTTTCTTGTAGTTTTTGTCGTCTATCTTTGTATTCTTGGAATTTCGAGGACGAAATTCTTTTTGTAGTTAGGTATAATGTAACAACCGAGGCCAATGCTACTAATTTCTGTTACCGTATGAATGATGTATGGTATTTATTTCATTGATCCTACTTGACTGTTGTTAGTTATAAATTTTACCCGACAATTCAATTCTGCATATAACAATTTAAGGCATCTAAAATAAAATTAAAAATATTTGTCATGGCATGCTTGCCACCCCTAACCCTGTTGTAGCGTCCTTGCATCGTGTTCTCGTCCCGTTCAGTGAAACGAGCGAGTTTGGACGGCTACGCGCACGTACGTGTGTCCGTTTTGGGCGTATGCTTTTTGATCATAAAATACTTCATTTTAAATTTTGGATCCCGCCTAAAATTTTCTTATTTCAATTTCGAATTTTTGGACCCGACCCGGACGCAATTTGGAAATATTTTACATTTGCGCCAAATCCCAATTTCTAGTATTTTTACTATCGAATATTTAAAATATAACCCCTAGAATATTTTTCAGTTCCCTTAAAATCGTTCACAGATTTTCTTTAACAGCCAATCAAAACACTCTTAAACCCCCGGGCCCCACATATTTCTTTCATTCACAAAAATCTCCTTCAACAAACTCTTTCTCTCTCCTTCTGCCCACCAATCAGCTCTTCCCTACGCTGGTGGCCCACGATATTTCTCTCTCTCTCCTTCTCTTTCCTTCTCTTTCTCTCTCTCCTCTCTCTCGCTGGCACATAAGGCCAAGTTTCTTTCTCCTCACTGTGCGTTTCTCTCTCCTCTCGATCTCTCACCTCCTCTCTATCTCTCTCCTCTCGCTATCCTTCTCTCTCCTCTCGCTATCTCTCTCTCTCTCCCCGTATCTCTCTCTTTCCCCCCATATATAATTTTCTCCTCCTTATATTTTTCTCCAGAACGCGAACCCACCAACGCCGACGCCATCACCGCCTCATCCTCCCTCACCTTTGCCCCAACGCCGACACCATCACCGCCGGCCTCATCGCCTCCTCGCCCTAGTCGTCTACCTCATCTCCTCCTCCTCGCCTCCATCTTCTTTCTCTCCCTGCCGAGGCTGCACCCTGCGATTGATCCCCGCCGTGAAAACAAAGCCTCCGGTCGTCGCCAACGCCTCTGGTCGACGCCGACGATCACCCGACCACCCCAGTAAGTGCTCTCTCCATTTCATACTCCCTTTCTTCTTATGTTCTTGCCCGCAACTGAGAATCTTGGTTGGATGGTTTCTGCAGATCGTCGGAGAACGTCGTTCTCGCCGCCATCGATCTCGCCGTCATCGCTAGTGCCCTCTGAGACCCAGTAGGTATCCCTCATCCTCTTTCTTCTTCTCCTTTCTCTGTTCTTTCCTTTCTTTCTCTAGATCTACACTTTTTAGAAACCCAATTCACTGTTTTTGTGTTGGCCGGAATCCGACCGTGCCGGCAACGTGTCTCGGCAGTCCAGCGTGGTACTCTGACCCGTGTGGCTCCATTGTTCTTTGTTTGGTTTCATTTCGTGAACCGTGCGCACATCGCGAGATTTTTCCCCGCCGACGTTTAACGTTCCGTTTTTCCGATTCACAACCCGTCGAGACAAGTACCCCTTGCTACATGCTAAATAATATTTACATATATATTGATGACACCCTAAACCTGCAGTTTAACTTTAGTACTATAATTTCCCATTTTCGTGTTCAATATTGTTATATATCATTTTATATTCCAAACTTGAAACCTACCGTTTGCAATTACTGTATTAAACCTAATAATCACATTTACATGTTTTAATTACACTTTCACTATTGACGTAGCCTATGGCACTTTCTCTATAGTTTTACTTCATTCGGACATTCGTGTACATTTAACCTGTATTAGCTGTGATTTCATCAATTGAACCTATATATATATATCATTGCATCCATAAAATTCTTAAACTTGTTAACATGATTTAATGGCAATAAATGTCATACTGTATTCTTATAACGTTAGAATCACCTCTGAAACACAACTGATAACTACGCTGCTAATTAATTGAAGCTTCTTTACCGTTTAATTGATTGCTTAGATTTATGTTGTTGATGACCATGCTTGATTATGTAACTGGGTATGAGCACACCCATGATATCGTTTACATCTTGACCTGACTTGCTACATACATATTGATTGACCCGACATGGTACCGTGTACTGCTTGACTTGACCTGATGTACCATGACTTGACTCGTTACCAGATCTTGTGTCTAATGCCAACAAACCTGACATGTAGTCCTCATGGACCATTCCTGCTGTCTATCCAGACAAACCTGTTTACCTAATCCTATGTTGGCGTTAGTTCTTGATTACTGAATACTTGACCTGACATACATATAACTTGGGGGTATGGGGAAATCAAAGGTGAAACCTGACTTGTAACTCAACAGTTCGCTACTTGTTCTGATCAGTTTTAGAGGCTAGGCCAGCCTTGGAATGATGCTTCTGACATCATTCATCTGTACATATTCCTGTTTAGTGCCTAGCGGCATGTCTCGGTTTCAGCACGAGAATCTGGGCCGTGGTCCTGGGTATGCACAGGATACTATTGAGTTACATCGATGATTCACCAATTTGGTTTCAAAGACTTTAGAACAGAAAACCTGATAGAACAGTTTAGTTTACCCACTGCACTGCTCTGATTTATATTATTGTTACCCTTGCTTTATTCATGTTTATATTCGCATTGCCTGTTACCCTGTTTATATGTTATTACTTGATGACTTGACGCGCTGACGTCTGGGTTTTGCATGGCCCAGATTCTGTACCGCTGTTGCAGTCCGAGCAGGAGTATTTCAGCCAACAGGCTGAGCTGTGAGTGTCAGCAGTAGTTAGTTTTTCTTTACTGCATTTTTATTCCTGATGTGAGCCCGCATTATGGGACATACATTCCAGTTATTTGTTGGAGATAGTGCCCTCAGAGTCAATTATTGGATCACAGGCACGTGATTGCAATGATTGAGGGAGGACCTATCCCGGTAGGACAGTCTTACTCGAGATGATAGTATGCTATCTGGTTTACCTTTATCATCGTGTACTGCTTTAGGTGACCTGACATGTCGCTATTACACGTTGATAGAGCCCCTAGGATTCTTGCTTCACTGCCAGCAGTATGATGGCGATCATATACGTGGGAGCTGGTAGTCTATAAGCACATCCTTAAAAGGTCCCTAGTCGTAGGAGTTTCGAGACAGGGCATCGATACTCCATTAGTAGACTAGTGTATACAGTCGAGACCCCGACGAGGGGCGGTGGCCGGTCTCACAAGCCACTGGTGTCAGTTGGTTCACCTAAGATGTATACAGGTGCTCATTGGGTTATGAGTACACCGGACAGGACTCGCCGGGAACCTGCTAGTTGGTCTTATACCAGACGTCAGATAGCAGTTCCCAGGTGACATGTGTACAGGTTAGTTCATCGACCTGAGGATCGTCATTTGTCTCGTGTGAGTTCCCACTGTGCTTTGATTACTACCCTACCACGGCTCAAAGGAGTCGTGCAAACAGGTTTTAGTTGGGTACGGTCCCGAGCCACATGGAGGCAGTGAGCGGATCTTCAGGGGTTCGTCTCTCCCGGTATTGGGGGTGAGGTCGCGCTGTGTCTAGGAGAGCCATTACGCAAAGCCCTCGGCCGAGGCAGGAGATTTACTGGTAGGTATTCCAGTAGTATCTCAGGGCGTTCTGGGCTACGCTCCGACACGACTTGTACCGCCTTTGGGGGTCTGACTTTTACCAACCCCCTAGGCCCGCCATGCGATGCTCATAGACGAACGGACCGGACTGTACGGATATTGTCACTGACAGGCTCAGTTGGGTGTCGGGGTGAGCTTCCTCATCGACGTCCCTTTTGGTCAATAGCTGGTGGCCCGTCACGTATTGGCTTATACCTCTGACGTGCCAGTGGTTAAATCCACAGCCATAGTATTGACGAGTCTTTAGAGTCCACCACACTTTCAGTTACTCAGCTTTCGGGCGAAACGCTGTAGAGGCCGTATGGAGATATGGCAGGGTCCGATCAGATACGTGCGGTATTGCACGGATCAGGATCGGACATTTTTGTACTAGTGGCCGTATTGTTATATGGCAGGGTTTGATCTGATACGTGCGGTATTGCACGGATCAGGATCGAACGGATTTTACTAGCCGGCTTTGGCTTAAGCCGGTCCTAGTCTAGTACAGTGTAGATTTTGTCTCTTTGCATTTGTATCCGGTCGGAATACAGATGCGGGTGTGTATGCACAGTGTCGGGGTTTTCCTGTAATTTATTACGGGACCAGTTTTCTGGAGTTGCCAGTTTGCATTCCGTTCCGGCCGGTTTTCCTTTGTTCTTTCCCGGCCGGACTTTTCTGGTGGAGGGGGTTATTTGCAGTTTTGCAAATAACACTTTGTGGAGGGTTTTCTTGCAAATGTATTTATTATGATAGAATCTTTAGATACCATTCTCATCACTTGCTTTTGGTTGATTAGAAGTGATGAGAAAGGATTTGATCTTTGATTAGAGTTGATGTGAGGTTGTGATGATGGTTTAGGATGTGGTCACCTTTCTTGCTCTCCTACACTCACCTCCCTCTTGTTTCATATACATACATTCCTCCACCTTATTCTTTACTTGAAGATGATAAGTTATTCATGGTTGAGAAAAAGAAGAGAGAAGAAGAAGAGAGAGCTTCATTTCTTGAGAGTTTCCTTCTTGATCTTGCTTTCATGCAAGGAAAAATGAAAGCACCATATTTTCCTTGTCCTCATTCCTCCATCCAAAGGCAACAAACCCCAAAGTGAGACTATGATTCTACACTACACATTCTACAGCAAATCTTGAGCATGTCGAGTTGCCGGCTTCATGCTCGAGTTGCCTCGGTATTGAGGCGGGAGCCCGTAAAAGACGAAGGTGATGTGGTGCCCTTTCCGGCGAGGAGGCGACGATATGGAGACTACACTTTCCGCGGGAGATCGGGGCGATGATGAGAAGACCGGAGGACTCGGATCTCTTGGTATACTTCTTTTCCCATCTCTTGTTTGCCAGTTAGGTTAATGGTAAACGATCCGGGTTTTCTTTGTCCGCGGTAGCGCCGGTTTCCGAGTAAGGAAAAATTTTGATTCCGCAATTTGGCCTCGAGTAAGACGGCCGGGGCGCTCCCGTGGCGCAACATGGTATCAGAGCCAGGCCATTAACCTTACCTAGCTTCGTTTGATGTGTTTGCGTTTCCGATCGACCGAAATTTCCAAAAACCGTATTTTTATTGCACATCAGTTTCTGTCGAATTTTTTTGAAGTCCAAAAATTTTTCAAGTGGTTGCAGAATGATATGCAGGGAAATATAAGAGATCTGATAAAATTTGGTAGCCTCATTCCTCCTTTTCACCGCGGAAGCGCGGCCAAAGCCTTGATTTGGCCGCTCTTCCGCGGCGCTTTAAATTATTCACTTTACCAAATTTTTCCAGGTTGTCTTGTACATGAAAATGGGGTATTTGGAATATTAAGATTGGGCCCAGGTTTTCTGTGAGTGCTACAGTTTTGATTGGGGGCCCACTTGTTAATTTTTGGTCAATCGGAAAAATTTTAAACACATTATTTCACAGTATTTACATTATTTCTGCGACCGTGAATGTCACTCGATCGGTAAATCCGGTCTAACTGCTATAGCCCGGTTAGACGGATTTGCGAACGTGACTTTCACGTTGATGTTCTATGTTTATGCTGTGATGTTGCGGATCGGTCGTGGGGGATAGCCTGGATGCAATGCTAGTACAGTTTTGTTGTATTATGTACATTTGTTATTGCGGGGCGAGCGTCCGACATGTGGACTGCCGTCACTGCCTGTTTGTATTATTCTTTTGGGGCACGACCTGGTTGCGGTCGATGTACCCGGTGTATGTATATTTTACATTCTGTACTAGGTTTGCCCCACGGTGGGGTGCACGGATAGCCGGGTTCTGGAGGGCAACGGGCCCGCATCTCAGGGCATTGAGACGGAGGGGGCTTCAGTCCAGGATTGGCGGGCTATTCGCCGCACTCGTAGGGGGTACAGGTTGACCCAGGAGGGGTGCCCAAGTTACCGGATTCCGTGAAGTGCTGGGTGGTCCATTCACGGTACTGAAGGGGGCTGCCTCGCTTCAGGTTTTGGCGGGTGACTTGCCGCGCCCGTAGGGGTCTAGGATTTCATTGCACAGGCTATCCACACGACCAGGGGAACGTCGGGTTTCAGCAGCGGCTCTGTGAAACCCGGGGTTTCCAGATATCTGTATTGTTCTGTGATGCTGTACATTTCTGTGATGTTGCATTTTATTCACGCCTTGAGCGAAATACTATATATTGGTATATATATATTAGTAGATGTTGTATATATTTTACATCCGCGCTAGTCCAGTCCCCGCTCTGCCGTTAGTTAGCTAACCTAACGGGTGATGACGGGACCCAGTGGCGAATGCGGATGGCATATACGTACGTCAGTATATTTTCGTTCTTTGTGGTGTGATCAATTGATGGGACTGCATTGATTCGGATCAATGCAAGATAAACAAACCTAATCTGATGTTGTTGGAACACTTTTTCAAAAAGCTGTTATTGCAAGGACGTTCTCTTTTGTTTTGCATAGTGGTATTCATTTGGAATATCCTGCTCCTCAGTCGACGAGGCAAGGGCCGAGATCCCTTCACCGGGAGTGACCCCTTGGACAGAAGTTTGCGTCAGGGCATTAACTTCACTATAGCCGATTACTTTTGCTTTGCATCGTGGTATTCAGTTGGAATATCCTGCACCTCATTCTACGGGGAAAGAGCCGAGATCCCTTCACCGGGAGTGACCTCTTTAGTAAAGGTTTTCGTCACTATATTTTATAAAAGGCTATGCAGTTCCTTCAACGATATCAAGTTCATTACGTTAAAGGTTTTTCGCCAAAAACCATTCGTAGCCCTCCGTCATTTCCTACAGGTATTATTTGGTATTCGTGCTGCGTTTGTTGACCTAGTCAAGACGTAGTGTTCGGTAGCTAAGTGGTACTTGTTTGTTGCATAAGTGGGATTGGTTAGGACAGTCGTGCGGCCTTGTTGACCTAGTCAAGGGCACGTACGGGTGGGTTTAATGCGATCCAGAACAATGACGGGTTGAACTTGACTGGCGGTTTATGGTTTGTTGACCTAGTCAAGGTCATAAACCGCTTGGGGTAAAAATCACATCGGGAGTTTCAAAAGAACTGAAACTTGCCAGGCATGCGCATACCTTCTGGAGTGTGGTGACTTGAGTGGATTCCGTCAAGTTATCATGCGATGATAGTTGGATCCCGATTCCCACTGATGAGTTGGTTTACTCCTCGGGTGATCCCGACTAATTCTTCTTTCAGGTTTGGAGGAGAATTTGAGGTACAGTGGGAGGTTTCCAGATTAGACAAAGTGGTAACCATTCTGATCTAGGTTAGAGTGCACGCTGAGTGTTTCTTTTCTCTCTCTCTGGCAGCGACCATTGACCCGACCCTGGACTTTGACTCAGTGACCAAGTTGACCGAACCTTCTTAACAATGGCTTTTGGATTGTCAGAGTTGCAGACCTCATTGCCACTCCTACTTTTACCCTTTTCTCCAGGACACCCCGTATTATTACGAACGTCCACTTCCATTGGACAAAACCATCGTATGGTTATATACGAACTCGAAGGACTTCGAGGATGGTTTCTGGTTCTGGAGAAAACGGATAGGACTATTCAGTTGTCTTTTCTTTTCACCTTCTCTCGGGTTGCGAGTACTCCTTGGTTTAGGAGTAGTACACCTATTACGTAAATTGGATAGTCTTCTTCCAAACCATAGGCTGGTGCCGACCGGTAGGGAATGAAGAAAACCAGTTAACCTAGACGGTGTACAGAAGGTATTAAGTTCAGACAAAGAAAGGGATTAGTAGGAGGGCAAAGTAAATTGCGACTGATATTCACGACCAAACCAAGTATTTCTTCGCCAATCCTAAATCACCTTTGTATTTCTCCAGGACACTCCGTATCACTACGAAGATCCACAGTTTATTGGATATTCCATCGTATGGTTATATACGAACTCGAAAGGAACTTGTTCCAGTTCGGGGATGGATTCTGGTTCAGGAGAAATAGGAATAAAGTACATTCAGGTGTCTTTTATCTTCACCTTCTCTCGCATTGCGAGTGCTCCTAGGATTAGGACAGTACACCCTTTATGCTTATTGGATAGTCTTCTTCCAAACCATAGGCTGGTGCCGAACGGTAGGGAAGGAAGAAAACCAATTGGCCTAAAGGGGTGTGCGGACGGTAATGACTAAAGACATATAAAGGGATTTGGACAGATGGCAAAGAGATATACGGTTACAGTTGTGAATCTGGATAATGGAAGAGGCATTACTAGGAATACCAGGATACCCCGACGAAACATTTCAATGTTTCAGTTTCACTGTGTACTGTTAATAGAAAACTGATTTCCCGATTAGACACTTACTCCAGGGTATGTATTTACCAGGTTGGATTCTCACATCTGTATGGTTTTACAGATGATGAGTGGGAGTAAGTTATTGGGAATTGGGTGATCATCCTCATTATATCGGGATTCGTTGTAATCGGTGATATTTGAGGAAGTCACCTGGGTTGTTTGCCGGTCGGCAAATATTTGGTTTTGAATATCCGCTGTTGTGCACCAATTTCAAATCGATATATCTGTACGTCTATTTTCATAGAGTGAGATATACCTTTTGATATTATGTCGATGACATTTACCTATATCAGTGGATGGTTAGGTAAGGAGCATTGAACAGCGGTGTAATTCTTCTTAACCATAAGTACAGTTTTCAACCTACGACGCACAGTGAAAGAGTTGTTAGACTCAGCGGACTTATACAGAGTATTGTATGTTGTCCAGTGTCCATTAGGACAGAGGGGTTGGTGCTCGTACTATATTCGGTTTACTTATGGCTTCTCTAAATTTTAGACAGCTGTTTCGTGGAAACACAGGGTCTAAGTTTTGAGGAGTTATAGGTATTTGAATAGAGTAGAGTACCAGGTGTAGCAAGTATCGGGATTCTTCAAGGTGATCGAAGATGTAGATACTTGTGTGTGGTATTCAGTTGATAGTAATGAGAATTTGCTTCTCTTTCAGGTTACTCATAATTGAAAGCATTCCTAAGTTGAGTAACGCTGATCGGCCTCCTTCCATTTAGTTGACATGCACTGGAGACAGCTGCATGATTTGGATCTGGTTCAATTGAATCAGTGCCTCTGTTTCTATATTGGATATAGAACAGTTCATATCTTAACGATGTTAAGGTACGGGGAGATGTCCGGCTTATGCTTAAAACCAGACTCCGGATAACTCAAGGCACGTTTCTGTAATGGCTGTTTGTGGGTTGACCCAGGCTATGACGAGGGTTGACTTTCTACCATCTGGAAGATCAATAGTGATATTGTTCTTTACTCGCCACATTTTTAAAAGAAATGGATTTTTCAGAAAACAGTAGTGGGAGTATGGTAGAACTGGAAGTGATTCCAGAACCACAAACGATTACTGAAGATTTGATAAGGAACCTAAAGATTCAATCTGATTTGACATTCCATTGGCCACTCCGCAGATAAGGTGGGTAACTTCAGGCACCCGAGAGGTACTCCGGTAGCCTCAAGGACGGTGACAGGGAAGTTCTTGTTTACCCACACTTGCCATTGTTGTTGTTCCAGGCTGCGAGACCCGGCAGGAGGATGAGTATAGCGTCGTTCTAAACTAGATTTAGAAGTTCACGTCTATATGACTCTGGCAGAGGGTTGTCGTAGTCAGTGGGAGCAGCGGAAGCATTGGTGGACTTTGTGCTTATGTCTATTTATAGACTAAAGCAGATATAGCGGAGTAAGATCATCTGTTTCTGATGTGACAGTCATGGGTTTGACGTCATCAGAATAGGGGATGGATCTGTTGAGAAGGTAGTAGGAAGTGATATTCCTATACTACGATCGGTTATACTTTGGTCGTCACACAGTGGTTTCTCCACAAGGGACTTGGATATTATATCAGACACACTGGTTACTAGATCTATGGTTTTAGATCTAGATTTGGGTGGTTTCCCAATCTGGGTGCCTTGACAGCATTCTATGAGTATTTAGAATGGACGACTCTTGACACGGTAGTGCACCTGCAGTTGATGGAGTCACCCTCTCTGAAGGTGTCTTATAGACTAAAGGGGAGAGGGATACTCATGATTGGCAGATCACTTGCTTAGGCAATTGAGTCAATCATGAGATGTCAAGTACCACACCAGATGTTGTTCTTGCACTAGATGCAATAAGTTAATATTGATCCAATCCTGGAGGAACAGTCGGAAGCAGTTTTAGAACATAAGTTAATGTTCTAGGGATATGATAACGGCAGCCTCCTTAAGGAGACGGTTATCATTCCAGGCTTCCAAGGTGACATGGACGACAAGGAGGTTGTCAGAGTTATAGTTTTCCTTCCAACGAGGGGCAGTATTTTGGACAGGTGGTCCAAGGCAATACTGAGGGAGGCTTGGCGCAGGATACTGATTAAGTTCGGTTGACGATACAGTCTAAGAAGTTTGGATTTGGAGTTCATTTATGAGCTAGGTCCCATCAAATATCCAGACATTCTAAGACAGGTATTGCTCATTTCGGGAGATGGTATTCTCCGCGAACTTGAGTATAAGAGAGACATAGAAAGAAACATCAGAGCGGATCCACTCACTGAGGCTATTCCTCGAACGCAATAGTTTCACAAAAGAGCTTTGTGAGACTGACTTGTAGAGGAGTTGGGTGTTCGGTATCACACGGGCTGTGAGTATGCGACATCGCAATAATTAGCCTTGAGTGCAAGTGGGAGATTGTTGGAGATAGTGCCCTCAGAGTCAATTATTGGATCACAGGCACGTGATTGCAATGATTGAGGGAGGACCTATCCCGGTAGGACAGTCTTACTCGAGATGATAGTATGCTATCTGGTTTACCTTTATCATCGTGTACTGCTTTAGGTGACCTGACATGTCGCTATTACACGTTGATAGAGCCCCTAGGATTCTTACTTCACTGCCAGCAGTATGATGGCGATCATATACGTGGGAGCTGGTAGTCTATAAGCACATCCTTAAAAGGTCCCTAGTCGTAGGAGTTTCGAGACAGGGCATCGATACTCCATTAGTAGACTAGTGTATACAGTCGAGACCCCGACGAGGGGCGGTGGCCGGTCTCACAAGCCACTGGTGTCAGTTGGTTCACCTAAGATGTATACAGGTGCTCATTGGGTTATGAGTACACCGGACAGGACTCGCCGGGAACCTGCTAGTTGGTCTTATACCAGACGTCAGATAGCAGTTCCCAGGTGACATGTGTACAGGTTAGTTCATCGACCTGAGGATCGTCATTTGTCTCGTGTGAGTTCCCACTGTGCTTTGATTACTACCCTACCACGGCTCAAAGGAGTCGTGCAAACAGGTTTTAGTTGGGTACGGTCCCGAGCCACATGGAGGCAGTGAGCGGATCTTCAGGGGTTCGTCTCTCCCGGTATTGGGGGTGAGGTCGCGCTGTGTCTAGGAGAGCCATTACGCAAAGCCCTCGGCCGAGGCAGGAGATTTACTGGTAGGTATTCCAGTAGTATCTCAGGGCGTTCTGGGCTACGCTCCGACACGACTTGTACCGCCTTTGGGGGTCTGACTTTTACCAACCCCCTAGGCCCGCCATGCGATGCTCATAGACGAACGGACCGGACTGTACGGATATTGTCACTGACAGGCTCAGTTGGGTGTCGGGGTGAGCTTCCTCATCGACGTCCCTTTTGGTCAATAGCTGGTGGCCCGTCACGTATTGGCTTATACCTCTGACGTGCCAGTGGTTAAATCCACAGCCATAGTATTGACGAGTCTTTAGAGTCCACCACACTTTCAGTTACTCAGCTTTCGGGCGAAACGCTGTAGAGGCCGTATGGAGATATGGCAGGGTCCGATCAGATACGTGCGGTATTGCACGGATCAGGATCGGACATTTTTGTACTAGTGGCCGTATTGTTATATGGCAGGGTTTGATCTGATACGTGCGGTATTGCACGGATCAGGATCGAACGGATTTTACTAGCCGGCTTTGGCTTAAGCCGGTCCTAGTCTAGTACAGTGTAGATTTTGTCTCTTTGCATTTGTATCCGGTCGGAATACAGATGCGGGTGTGTATGCACAGTGTCGGGGTTTTCCTGTAATTTATTACGGGACCAGTTTTCTGGAGTTGCCAGTTTGCATTCCGTTCCGGCCGGTTTTCCTTTGTTCTTTCCCGGCCGGACTTTTCTGGTGGAGGGGGTTATTTGCAGTTTTGCAAATAACACTTTGTGGAGGGTTTTCTTGCAAATGTATTTATTATGATAGAATCTTTAGATACCATTCTCATCACTTGCTTTTGGTTGATTAGAAGTGATGAGAAAGGATTTGATCTTTGATTAGAGTTGATGTGAGGTTGTGATGATGGTTTAGGATGTGGTCACCTTTCTTGCTCTCCTACACTCACCTCCCTCTTGTTTCATATACATACATTCCTCCACCTTATTCTTCACTTGAAGATGATAAGTTATTCATGGTTGAGAAAAAGAAGAGAGAAGAAGAAGAGAGAGCTTCATTTCTTGAGAGTTTCCTTCTTGATCTTGCTTTCATGCAAGGAAAAATGAAAGCACCATATTTTCCTTGTCCTCATTCCTCCATCCAAAGGCAACAAACCCCAAAGTGAGACTATGATTCTACACTACACATTCTACAGCAAATCTTGAGCATGTCGAGTTGCCGGCTTCATGCTCGAGTTGCCTCGGTATTGAGGCGGGAGCCCGTAAAAGACGAAGGCGATGTGGTGCCCTTTCCGGCGAGGAGGCGACGATATGGAGACTACACTTTCCGCGGGAGATCGGGGCGATGATGAGAAGACCGGAGGACTCGGATCTCTTGGTATACTTCTTTTCCCATCTCTTGTTTGCCAGTTAGGTTAATGGTAAACGATCCGGGTTTTCTTTGTCCGCGGTAGCGCCGGTTTCCGAGTAAGGAAAAATTTTGATTCCGCAATTTGGCCTCGAGTAAGACGGCCGGGGCGCTCCCGTGGCGCAACATTATTTTGTATTGGATCTTTCGCTTTCGCATTTTATTATTCTTGACTCATGTTATCTTGGATTATGGACATGTTTTAGATAGTTTTATTTTGTTCTTGATATCTCTATAGCCGTAATGCGACTGTGGATGGATACTTCCTACCCACAGGTAGCATGGTTGGCTATGTCACGTGCCTATTTTAGCGTACTCTAGGAAGCGGGGCATGACAAGAACACCGCACAAAACCCGGTTCACGGCCGAGTCAACTCGGCCGCGGATCCACGGCAGGAAGCATGTTCTTGCCGCGGATCCGCGGGGCTTTGACCGAGCCACTGGATCATTTTTGTTCTGTGTTTTTACAAAACCTTGAGCTGATTTTTCATGTATGTTAAATCATTTTTAGAGCAGTATAAAAAATCGGCAGAAACATGGTTTTTCCGACTGTGTTTTGCTGTTTTTTTCAGAACGAAATTCTAAATACTTTGCTAATAAGCTATTTTGTAGTTTAGCTAGGCTCTGATATCACTGTAAGTCCACATTGCACACCCTGTTTCTTACGGGGAGGCGGAAACGGTAAAAAACGATTTTTGGCGCAAAGGCAAAAAGGACTAAAAGAAGGATCTGTTAGGTCCACGTTACCTCTCCCGGTACTTTCGGGGTTGCGGAAACGGTAAAACAAAATTTTTTCTAGACTTTGTAATATGGACCGTAAAAGCCGGATATTTGCTAAACTAGAAACTAGCAAACTAAAGGAGGTGCTAACTACTATGCCGTAGAAATTATACCTCACGATACCGGTCCTTCGGGTCTTAACTCCGCTGCGCCGTTTGTCCATCCATGCTCCGAGGGTTGATCCGGATTTTGGTCACCTCCGCGGCCTTCTTGAGTCGAAAACGATCCACCCGAGAGATGTACACCGAGCTCCATCTCGAGCCAAGGTAACTAGGGCAACAAGATTGCTAGTCAAGAAGCCCTAGGATGTGTAGATGAGATATATGGAAGTGTTTGTCTTTGTGGGATCTTTTTCTTTCAACACATGAGATCAAAAGATGAATCAAGAGGAGGAAGAAGGAGGAGCTAGCAACCATGGAGCATTTCTTTTCTTCTCATGAGAAAGAGCAAGAGAGAGAATGAGAAAAGAATTGTGAGCTAAAGAAAATGAACCATGGTTCAATAATCCCAAAACAACATCATTACTAATCCTATCAAGATAAAGTTGATGGCTACATTGAAATGACCATTATCATAATCAAAAAGAAAAAGAAAATGAAAAGAAGAGTGTAGACCTCTCATGAAGGTCAATGGTCAACACCGGTCAACCGGTCAACAAAGTCAAGAGAGGTCATGGTGGTCAAATGGTCAATGCAATTAGCCATCATAAAATTATCACTAAAAGGATTAGTAAATGATGTCCGCGGCTCATAATGGTTTTGACCAAACGATTTGCCAAAACCCTAATGAGTCCGCCTCAAAATGGTTTTGACCGAATCAACTCTCAAAACCCTAATGAGCCTGCCACATAACGGTTTTGGCTGAACCAACTGCCAAAACCCTAATGAGGCACCTCCTCCTTCATCGCTCCGAAAAACTGTGCATACACACCTGCATCCGCATTCCGTAGAATGCGGATGCACAGAAGACAAAACAAATCCATCCGTGCAATACTAGGATCCGGCTTAAACCAAAGCCCACTAGTATTGCCTGCCCGAACACCACATGCACACAAGTGTACGTAGGTGATCGCAGCCCTGCCGTAAAACTGTAAGTCCACGTTGCGACCCCCGGTTCTTACGGGGAGGCGGAAACGGTATAAAATCAAAATTTTAACGCAAGAGGCAACATGGACTAAGCTAGGTCGGGATCTTTACCTAAACTAAAACTAGCATACTAAGCTAAAGATATTTAGCTACTCGGATGAAGATGGTTATACCTAAACTTGAACTCCTTCTCTTCAAGCTCCGATGGTGGTTCGATGGCTCCTTCTCGTTGTCTCCGTACGCCGAAGATAGATCCACTTGAAAGCTCCAACCTTTAGCTCCTTCTTCGTTCTTTGAAGAAACTAGTTCACTTGGTTTGCTAAACCTAGTGAACTAGAATGAGTAGAGATGATTTAGAATGGGATTTTGTCTATGGTTCTTGATTCTCAACTCATGAGACAAGAGAACCATAGATCAAGAGAGGGAGCAAGAGGTTGAGGGTGAGAGCAAGAGGAGAGCTCAAGAACAAGAGAGAGAATGAGCAAGAAAGAAAAATGAGGCTCTCTTTTTCCTTTCACCCTCTCATAATCCAAAGTGATCATAACTCATCATATCAAAAAAGTCTTTTTGGTGATGGTTAGAAGCAACCATAAGCTTATCATATCATGCACTCATTTTACTCAAAAAAGCAAGCAAGAAAAAAGTCTTTGGCATGAAATGATAACCATGGTTATCATGATGGTCAACTAGTCAAGCCTAGTCAACCGGTCAACAAGTCAACAAAAGTCAACAAGTCAACAAAGTCAACAAGTCAACAAAAGTCAACAAGTCAACAACCATATCACCATAATACTTAATTAATATAATAGTTAATCACAAATCATATTCTCATTAGGGTTGAGCAAAAAGTCAAAGGTCAACGGTCAACTGTCAACAACCCTAATGAGAATCCGCAGCCTCTGCCTCCCTGTCAACTGTGCATACACACCCGCATCCGCGTTCCGAGGAACACGAATGCAAACTGGATAAATCCAATCCCATAAGGTACACTAGGATCTGGCTTAAACTAAAGCCCGCTAGTGTAAACTGTCCGGACACTGTACGTGCACAAGTGCACGGATGTGACCGAACCCTGTCGCAAAACCATGCGACCTGTCGCAATACCATGCGACCTCTACTCTTTTGCCTAAAGGCGAAAAGCTTTCTGTGTGGGACTCTAAAGACTCGACACTACGCTGGCAGTGGGTTTAACCACAGACCGCAAGCGGCACTTGCTGTGCGTAACGGTCCCCAGGTAATGCCGACAAGAAGACCGACGAGGCGAAACCCATCTGAACTCCTACTGAGCCTGAGTGTGACATTCTCCGTACAGTCCGGTCTGTTCGTCTGATACATCGCATGGCGGGCCTAGGGGGCGGTAAACGTCAGTCCCCCAATAGCGGTACAAGTCGTGCCGGAGTGAAGCCCAATACACCCTGAGATAACACTGGAAACCTACCAGTATATCTCGTTTGCCCTGGCCAGGGACTACTCGTGTAATGGCTCTCCTAGACACAGCGCGATGTCAACCCCCAATACCGGGAGAGACGAATCCTGTCTAACCGTCACTGCCTCCAAGTGCTTCGGGACTGCACCCAACCACCACCTGTTTGCACGACTCCTTTGAGCCGTGGTAGGGTAGTGATCAAAGTACAGTGGGAACACACCCGAGGCGAAGTGACAGTGTCAAGTCAGCGGACTAAGCTGTACTCATGTCACCTGGGAACTGATAACTGACGATAGGTATAATACCAACTAGTCAGTTCCCGACGAGTCCTGTCCAGTGTACCCGTAACCTAACGAGCACCCGCATACTATCTCAAGTACGACGTACTGACGGCTGTGGGACAGACCGTCTCCCACACTGGGATGAGAAGCGCATGCGCTGGTCTACTCCGGAGTATCGATGCCCTGTCTCGATAGTCCTGCGACCAGGGACCTGAATAAGGATGTGCTTATAGATTACCCAGCCCCCACTAGTGTGACTGCCATCACAACGCTGGTAATCAAGCAAACATCCTAAGGGCTCCACTAATGCGTATAAGTGATATACTGAAATAAACACAAGTACACATTGAAGTAGAAACAAACCAAGTAGCATACTACTATTTTGAGCAAGATTGTATATACAAGGTGAATATCCCAAGCATCCATTAAGTAATATACAAACTAGTATGATACAGTAATGGCCTCTAGGGCATATACACTAACAATCTCCCACTTGCACTAAGGCCATGTACTGGCGTATCGAAGACCTATCATCTCGATCAGCCGCTCGAACTGAGTCTGGGGCAGGGCCTTGGTGAATGGATCAGCAGTGTTATCTTCTGAAGCGACTCTCCGAACCTCGATCTCCTGGCGATCTACGATCTCCCTGATCAGGTGATACCGCCTCAAGATGTGCCTGGATCTCTGATGGGACCTGGGTTCCTTCGCTAAAGCTATAGCCCCGTTGTTGTCGCAATACAGAGGTATTGGATCAACAATGGACGGAACCACCTGAAGTTCTTTCAAGAACATCCTCATCCAGACAGCTTCTTTTGCTGCATCAGATGCAGCGATGTATTCCGCTTCCATCGTCGAGTCTGCAACGGTTTCCTGTTTGGAACTCTTCCAACACACCGCCCCTCCATTGAGGGTAAAGACAAAACCCGACATGGACTTGGAATCATCTTTGTCACTCTGGAAGCTGGAGTCAGCAAAGGCCTCGATCTGGAGGTCTTTTCCGCCATACACCAAGAACATCTCCTTAGTCCTTCTCAGGTACTTGAGAATGTTCTTTACCGCTATCCAGTGTTTCTCCCCAGGGTTAGACTGATACCGGCTTACCACACTCAGTGCATAAGCTACATCCGGTCTGGTACACAACATCGCATACATTATAGAGCCTACCGCAGAAGCGTAGGGTATAATAGACATGCGATCCCTCTCCAAATCAGTCTTGGGAGACATCTCTTTAGAGAGGGTGATCCCGTGACAAGCCGGTAGGTTACCGCGCTTGGAATCTTCCATACTGAACCTTTTTAGTATGGTGTCGATGTACCTGGACTGTGAAAGTCCTAATATCCTCTTGGATCTGTCACGGTAGATCCGGATACCCAGAATGTATGAGGCATCACCCAGGTCTTTCATGGAGAACCTGTGTGACAAGAACCCCTTGACAGATTGTAGCATAGGAATGTCATTTCCTATTAAGAGAATGTCATCCACGTATAAAACGAGGAATACTACAGTTCTCGCTACAAATCTACTATAGATGCATGGTTCATCTGGATTTTTGATAAAGCCAAATTCTTTGACCGTCTCATCAAAGCAGATGTTCCAACTCCGCGACGCCTGCTTTAGTCCATAGATGGACTTAAGCAACTTGCACACCTTTCCGCTGCTCCCACTCTGAATGAAACCCTCTGGCTGGTCCATATAGACACACTCCTCTAAATTTCCATTTAGAAAAGCTGTCTTTACGTCCATTTGCCAGATCTCATAATCGTGGAAGGCAGCAATGGCAAGAAGGATCCGAATGGATTTCAGCATGGCTACTGGAGAAAAGGTTTCGTCGTAGTCCAAGCCAGGTCTTTGACGAAAACCCTTTGCTACCAGCCTAGCTTTATAGGTCTCAACCTGTCCATCTACACCAATCTTCCTTTTGAAGATCCACTTGCATCCTACGGGTTTTACCCCGTCTGGAGCAATGTCCAACGTCCATACCTTGTTGGTGTACATGGACTCCATTTCGGTCCGCATTGCATCCAGCCATTTCACTGAGTCAACGCTCTGAACGGCCTGCTGGAAGCTAGTAGGCTCATCATAATCTATGATGCAATCCTCTCTATCCCCGTCTATGAGAAAACCGTAGTATCTCTCGGGCGGATGAGACTGCCTACTACTCCTGCGGAGCGGCGTAGGAATGTCCTGTTCTGTTGAACCCTCTGGTTCCACCAAGCTTTCAGTAACAGTCTGTGGTTCTGGAATTTCTTCCAGTTCTACTGCGCTCCCACTTATTTCTTTTTCTATGAACTGGTGTTCTAGAAAGTGGGCATGACGAGAAACAAGAACTTTTTGTTCCTCTTCACAGTAGAAGAAATATCCCTTGGAATTCTTTGGATATCCCACAAACTTGCACAGTACTGAGCGTGCCTCGAGCTTGTCCGCATGCTGCTTTTTGACAAAAGCTGGACTTCCCCATATCTTAATGTGATTAAGATGGGGTCTCTTCCCACACCACATCTCAAATGGTGTGGTAGGCACAGTCTTAGTGGGAACTCGGTTCAAAAGGTATGCGGCTGATTCTAGCGCATACCCCCAGAATGATCGCGGTAACTCAGCGTTACTCATCATGGACCGCACCATATCCAATAGGGTGCGGTTCCGTCTCTCCGATACACCGTTATGTTGTGGGGTGTATGGAGGAGTAAGCTGAGAGAGAATTCCGTTCTCTTTTAAATAGTCCAGGAACTCGGCACTTAAGTATTCTCAACCTCGATCCGATCTTAGAATCTTAATACTTTTGCCGGTCTGTTTCTCTACTTCATTCTTATACTCCTGGAATTTTCCAAAGGCCTCGGACTTATGTTTCATTAAGAAGACATAACCGTACCTTGAGAAGTCATCCGTAAAAGTAATGAAGTAAGAATGTCCGCTTCGGGCATGTGTAGACATTGGACCGCACACGTCACTGTGTACGAGTCCCAAGAGCTCGCTCGCTCTTACTCCATGTCCAGTAAACGGAGTCTTTGTCATCTTTCCTTTGAGACAAGATTGACAAGCGGCATACGATTGATATTCGAACGCATTCAAATATCCTTCTGTATGCAACTTAGCCAACCTTCTCTCATTGATGTGACCCAATCTACAATGCCATAAGAAAGTCTGATTTATTTCTGGAGACTTTCTTTTGTGTGTATTCTGGACATTAAAAATCTGTGGTTGGTTTAACACGTATATACCATTACTCAATGTACCTGACCCAATCAGAACTTGATTAAGGTGAATGTTTACAACATTACTTACAAACGCAAATTCATAACCTTCTTTAGAAACTAAAGATACAGAAATGATATTACAAGTTGCGTTGGGTACAAAAAAGCAATTACGCAAAACCAAAACATGTCCATCTGACATTCCCAGGTGATAGTCCCCCACGGCTTTAGCATCCATGCTAGCTCCGTTCGCAACTCTGAGGGTCATGTCACCTGCCTTCAAAACCCTACGGTTTCTCAACGCCTGCAAAGAATTACAGATATGAGATCCTGATCCGGTATCCAATACCCAGGAAGTAGAGTTTATTGAAAGACAGTTTTCAATAACATACACACCTGAAGCTGAAGCTGCAACCTGCTTCAATTCCTGTGTTCTGTCCTTCCAGGCCCTGCAATCATTCTTCCAGTGTCCTTTCTTATGACAATAGAAGCATTCTTCCTTATCCACAAGCTTCCCCGCTATCTTTGTTGCTTTACCTTTTCCCTTCGTATCCACTTTACTAACACCGCCCCTTGGTTTGGCGGGGGCCTTCTTCTTCTTTCCCTTGGCTTTCGCCTTGGACCTAGAAGAAGATGATCCTCCTACAAACAAAGTGGATGTATCCCTACTTTTCTGTAGGGTGCCCTCTGCGCTCCTCAGCATGTTGAGGAGCTCTGATAGTTCAACCTCCTTTTCTTGTAGGTTGAAGTTCAGTATAAACTGGGCGTAAGTGGAAGGAAGGGACTGGAGAACTATATCCGTATATAGCTCACTCTCCAATGTGATCCCTAGGTCAGCGAGCTCCTCAATGAAGCCGATCATCTTTAGCACATGCTCGGCTACTGATGATCCGACGGCCATTCTTGTCGAAAATAACTTTTTCGACGCTTCGTATCTTGCGATACGTGATTGCTCTCCATAAAGTTCTTTTGTATGGAGCAATATGGACTCCATGTCCATATTCTCATGCCTCCTCTGATGTTCGTTGTCCATCGAGGCAAGCAGGAGGCACTTGGCCTTCGCGCTATCAATCTCCCAAGTCTTGCGGATTTCCTTATCCGCGACACTGGAAGTTGGACCAGGGACAGGGGGAGCTTTGGTGGTAAGAAGATACCCCAGCTTGTCATAAGTGATTGCTATCGTGACATTCCTGAGCCAATCTTTGTAGTTTGGCCCTGTCAGTTTATTTTTATCTAGGAGTAACTTAAGTCCAGTCATGTTGATTGGTCGCTGCAATTAGGAGAGAGAAGAAGAAACACTCAGCATGATGCTCTTGCAAGTTTAGAGTGGTTTTTAGTTTGTCTAAACAGGATGGCTCCCACTGTTTCTCGAATCCCTCCTCAAACCATAAAGGAAGAATTAGTCAGGATCAATCCCACCGTACAATACTTGCTTAACCGTTCAGCCAGGCCGGTGTCGGTACTTCGAGGGAGGTTTTCCAACGCTTTCGCGAAGTTCCTTAATTAAAGAACCTCTTTTCCCTGGGGGCGTAGCCCCGCTAACACCTTTCTAGGCACCTACTAGGTTTATAGCATTGATCGTTAAGTGAGAAATTTCCCGAGGAGTAGCATATACTCACAGTAGGATCGGGATCCAAATATCATTGCGTGACGAAACTGAAGGAATCCTACCAGAATCATCACACTCCAAATGGTATGCAAATCTAGCAAGTTTCAGTACTTATGAAACTCCCGATGTGGATTTTTTTTGCCCCATGCTCTTATGACCTTGACTTTGGCCAAAATATCATAAGTCACATGTCAAGTTCTACCCGTCATTATCCAGGTTAATTTGGATCCATCCGTACCTACCCTTGACTTTGGCCAAAATGGCAGTACGACTGTCCCAAACCAACGCATCTATCTATGCTACACATGAACACCCAATAGCTACCAATCACTGTGCCTTGACTTTGGCCAACATACACAGCTTGAATACTATTGACTATTCATGCGAAACGACGGAGGGCTACGGATGGTTTTGGCAAAACCGTGAACGTAGTGAACTTGATTTGGTCGATGGAACGAGATAGCTTTTAAAAGGAGTGGCTCAAGCTCCGCATTTAAAAGTTGTTTTTGAAAAGAACCGAGTGGTTTTTCGAAAGTGTTCCAACGACTTTAACTTGGTTTATTATCTTGCATTAGTTCTTTTAATGCGTGATATTCTTGCATTAGTTCTTTTAATGCGTCCCATCATTTAATCCTACCATTGCAGAAAACAACCAAAATATGACGTACGCTTATGCCATTCGCATTCGCCACGGGGCCCCGTCATTACCCGTTAGGTTACTTAACTAACGACAGAGCGGGGGCTGGGCTAGCGCGTCTGTAAAACATAAGCAACGCCTAAATAATATCATATATAGATATACTGCAATGATAAACATTTCAGATCACAGATAAATACATTGGATATACTAGGAATCTGTAATTTGTACGAGCCTGTAACAAAAACAGATTACACGGTCGCGGTGAATAGCCAAAACCCCACCCAAGACCCCTACGGGTGCGGCAAACTACCCGCCAAGTACCCGAAGCGTAGCAACCTCCCTCATCTCCATGAGTAGGCCACTCGACACTTCGGCATACCCGGTAGTTTGTGCATCCCTCCATGGGTCTATCCTAGGAGCAAAAACAGTAAAAAGAAATTATACAATGACGGCTACAACCCCTTCCCGGTTGTGCGGCCATACAAATAATTATTACATCAATTTACAAATTTACATGAATTGCAAGAAAAGAAAAAACTCTCGTCTCACAACCCCCGGCTATTCACCCGCGACAATCCAACATATTTATATACACATTCCAGCACATTACAGATCATGTATAACCCCGACTAATCGACTTATAGCGATTAGCCGACGTTCAATACATGCAAACATCACAGATATAACCATCATAGTCAAAGTGCAGTGAAGTTCGGAAAAAATACGGAATTATAGGACCCCAAAAGGAAATTTCTTTTCTGGAAAATCTGGGCACATATAATATATTTCAAAAATCCCAAAACCAACACAGACACACACTGCACGAAAAACGATGCACAGAGGACTACAACTCGCGGCGCTTCCGCGGCGGATACAGGGATCACGCGGCGGATGAGCGGCGGCTTGGAGGAATTACTACATCGTTTTTCTTGGGTGTTCACAAAAAACCCTGAGCCGAATTTACAAGTGTAAAGTTTTTCATTTTGACCAGAAAAAAATTCAACAGAAACTCAGGTTTTGAAAAAGTTAGGTTTTTGGATTTTTTCGGTTCCGAACTTCGTTACACTTCACTACCAAGCTAGTTTAAGTTTAGTTAGGCTCTGATACCACTGTAAGTCCACGTTGCGACCCCCGGTTCTTACGGGGAGGCGGAAACGGTATAAAATCAAAATTTTAACGCAAGAGGCAACATGGACTAAGCTAGGTCGGGATCTTTACCTAAACTAAAACTAGCATACTAAGCTAAAGATATTTAGCTACTCGGATGAAGATGGTTATACCTAAACTTGAACTCCTTCTCTTCAAGCTCCGATGGTGGTTCGATGGCTCCTTCTCGTTGTCTCCGTACGCCGAAGATAGATCCACTTGAAAGCTCCAACCTTTAGCTCCTTCTTCGTTCTTTGAAGAAACTAGTTCACTTGGTTTGCTAAACCTAGTGAACTAGAATGAGTAGAGATGATTTAGAATGGGATTTTGTCTATGGTTCTTGATTCTCAACTCATGAGACAAGAGAACCATAGATCAAGAGAGGGAGCAAGAGGTTGAGGGTGAGAGCAAGAGGAGAGCTCAAGAACAAGAGAGAGAATGAGCAAGAAAAAAAAATGAGGCTCTCTTTTTCCTTTCACCCTCTCATAATCCAAAGTGATCATAACTCATCATATCAAAAAAGTCTTTTTGGTGATGGTTAGAAGCAACCATAAGCTTATCATATCATGCACTCATTTTACTCAAAAAAGCAAGCAAGAAAAAAGTCTTTGGCATGAAATGATAACCATGGTTATCATGATGGTCAACTAGTCAAGCCTAGTCAACCGGTCAACAAGTCAACAAAAGTCAACAAGTCAACAAAGTCAACAAGTCAACAAAAGTCAACAAGTCAACAACCATATCACCATAATACTTAATTAATATAATAGTTAATCACAAATCATATTCTCATTAGGGTTGAGCAAAAAGTCAAAGGTCAACGGTCAACTGTCAACAACCCTAATGAGAATCCGCAGCCTCTGCCTCCCTGTCAACTGTGCATACACACCCGCATCCGCGTTCCGAGGAACACGAATGCAAACTGGATAAATCCAATCCCATAAGGTACACTAGGATCTGGCTTAAACTAAAGCCCGCTAGTGTAAACTGTCCGGACACTGTACGTGCACAAGTGCACGGATGTGACCGAACCCTGTCGCAAAACCATGCGACCTGTCGCAATACCATGCGACCTCTACTCTTTTGCCTAAAGGCGAAAAGCTTTCTGTGTGGGACTCTAAAGACTCGACACTACGCTGGCAGTGGGTTTAACCACAGACCGCAAGCGGCACTAGCTGTGCGTAACGGTCCCCAGGTAATGCCGACAAGAAGACCGACGAGGCAAAACCCATCTGAACTCCTACTGAGCCTGAGTGTGACATTCTCCGTACAGTCCGGTCTGTTCGTCTGATACATCGCATGGCGGGCCTAGGGGCGGTAAACGTCAGTCCCCCAATAGCGGTACAAGTCGTGCCGGAGTGAAGCCCAATACACCCTGAGATAACACTGGAAACCTACCAGTATATCTCGTTTGCCCTGGCCAGGGACTACTCGTGTAATGGCTCTCCTAGACACAGCGCGATGTCAACCCCCAATACCGGGAGAGACGAATCCTGTCTAACCGTCACTGCCTCCAAGTGCTTCGGGACTGCACCCAACCACCACCTGTTTGCACGACTCCTTTGAGCCGTGGTAGGGTAGTGATCAAAGTACAGTGGGAACACACCCGAGGCGAAGTGACAGTGTCAAGTCAGCGGACTAAGCTGTACTCATGTCACCTGGGAACTGATAACTGACGATAGGTATAATACCAACTAGTCAGTTCCCGACGAGTCCTGTCCAGTGTACCCGTAACCTAACGAGCACCCGCATACTATCTCAAGTACGACGTACTGACGGCTGTGGGACAGACCGTCTCCCACACTGGGATGAGAAGCGCATGCGCTGGTCTACTCCGGAGTATCGATGCCCTGTCTCGATAGTCCTGCGACCAGGGACCTGAATAAGGATGTGCTTATAGATTACGCAGCCCCCACTAGTGTGACTGCCATCACAACGCTGGTAATCAAGCAAAGATCCTAAGGGCTCCACTAATGCGTATAAGTGATATACTGAAATAAACACAAGTACACATTGAAGTAGAAACAAACCAAGTAGCATACTACTATTTTGAGCAAGATTGTATATACAAGGTGAATATCCCAAGCATCCATTAAGTAATATACAAACTAGTATGATACAGTAATGGCCTCTAGGGCATATACACTAACAAAAACCATACGGCCTCTACACGTTTCGCTCAGTGCAGGGAAACTCTCTGTGTGGGACACTAAAGACTCGACACTTTGCTGGCATTGGGTTTGACCACAGACCGCAAGCGGCACTAGCTGTACGTAACGGTCCCCAGGTAGATGTCGATAAGAAGGCCGATGAGGTAAACCCATCCGAACTCCTACTGAGCCTGTATGTGACAATATCCGTACATTCCGGTCTGTTCGTCTGATACATCGCATGGTGGGCCTAGAGGGGTGGCGAACGTCAGTCACCTAATAGAGGTACAAGTCGTGTCGGAGTGTAGCCCAGAACACCCTAAGACATCACTGGAAACCTACCAGTATATCTCGCTATCCCTGGCCAGGGACTTTGTGTAATGGCTCTCCTAGACACAACGCGATGTCAACCCCCAATACCGGGAGAGACGAATCCTGTCTAACCGTCACTGCCTCCAAGTGCTTCGGAACTGCACCCAACTACTACCTGTTTGCACGACTCAGTAGAGCCGTGGTAGGGTAGTAGTCAAAGAACAGTGGGAACACACTTGAGGCGAAGTGACAGTGTCAAGTCAGCGGACTATGCTGTACTCATGTAACCTGGGAACTGTTAACTGACGATAGGTATAATACCAACCAACAGTCCCCGATGAGTCCTCTCCAGTGTACTCGTAACCTAACGAGCACCCGCATACTATCTCAAGTACGACGTACTGACGGCTGTGGGACAGACCGCCTCCCGCACTGGGATGAGAAGCGCATACGCTAGATTACTCCGGAGTATCGATGCCCTGTCTCGATAATCCCACGACTAGGGACGTGCATAAGGATGTGCTTGTGGATTACCCAGCCCCTACGAGTGTGATCGCCATCACAACGCCGGTAATCAAGCAATGATCCTAAGGGCTCCACTAATGCGTATAGGTGATATAATAAAAGAAACACATGTATACATTAAAGCAGAGACAAACCAAGTAGCATACTACTATTTCGAGCAAGATTGTCTATACAACTGTGAATATCCCAAGCTGCCATCATGTAATATACATACTAGTATGATACAGTAATGGCCTCTAGGGCATATACACTAACAATCTCCCACTTGCACTAAGGCCATGTACTGGCGTATCGAAGACCTATCATCTCGATCAGCCCCTCGAACTGAGTCTGGGGTAAGGCCTTAGTGAATGGATCCGCCGTGTTGTCTTTTGTGTCCACTCTCCGTACCTCGATCTCCTGGCGATCAATGATCTCCCTGATCAGGTGATACCGCCTTAAGATGTGTCTGGATTTCTGATGGGACCTTGGTTCCTTCACTAAAGCTATAGCCCCATTGTTATCGCAATACAAAGGTATTGGGTCAACAATGGACGGAACCACCTGAAGTTCACTAATGAACTTCTTCATCCAGACCGCCTCTTTTGCGGCATCGCTTGCAGCAATGTATTCAGCCTCCATCGTCGAGTCTGCGACGGTATCCTGTTTGGAACTCCTCCAACATACCGCCCCTCCGTTGAGGGTAAACACAAAACCCGAGACAGACTTGCTGTCATATTTGTCACTCTGGAAGCTTGAATCGGTAAAGGACTCGACCCTGAGGTCTCCATTACCGTAAACCAGGAACATCTCCTTAGTCCTTCTCAGGTACTTGAGAATGTTCTTCACTGCTTTCCAGTGGTCCTCATCTGGGTCTGACTGATACCGGCTCACCACGCTCAGCGCGTAAGCTACATCTGGTCTTGTACATAGCATCGCATACATTATAGATTCTACCGCCGAAGCGTAGGGTATAGTGCTCATGCGAAACCTCTCCTCGTCAGTCTTAGGAGACATCTTCTTGGAGAGGGTAATTCCGTGCAATGCGGGTATGTTACCGCGCTTGGAATCCTCTATACTAAATCTTTTTAGTACGGTCTCTATGTACTTGGACCGCGAAAGTCCCAGTAGTTTCTTGGATCTATCTCTATAGATCTTGATCCCCAGAATGTACGAGGCATCACCCAGGTCCTTCATGGAGAACCGTTGTGACAAAAATAGCTTGACCGATTGTAGCATAGGAATGTCATTTCCTATCAAAAGAATGTCGTCCATGTACAAGACTAGGAATACGACAGTTCGTCCTACAATATTCTTATAGACACAGGGTTCATCTTCGTTCTTGATGAAATCAAATTCCTTGATTGCCTCATCAAAACAGATGTTCCAGCTCCGCGATGCCTGTTTTAATCCATAAATGGATTTAAGCAACTTGCACACCTTCCCGCTGCTCCCACTGTGTACGAAACCTTCTGGCTGATCCATGTAAACGCACTCTTCCAAACAGCTGTTTAGAAAAGCCGTTTTAACGTCCATCTGCCAGATTTCATAGTCATGGAAGGCAGCAATGGCAAGTAGGATCCGAATGGATTTCAGTATAGCCACTGGAGAAAAGGTTTCGTCATAGTCTAAACCAGGTCTTTGACGAAAACCTTTTGCAATGAGTCTAGCCTTATAGGTCTCCACCTGCCCATCCATACCAAGTTTCCTTTTGTAGATCCATTTGCATCCAACGGGTTTTACCCCGGGTGGAGCAATATCCAAGGTCCACACTTTATTGGTGTACATGGACTCCATTTCGGATTGCATTGCTTCTTGCCACTTATCAGAGTCCCTACTGATAATGACCTGCCTGAAAGTGGTAGGGTCATCTTCTTCCAAGATGCAATCCTCTCGATCCCCGTCTATGAGAAAACCGTAGTATCTCTCTGGCGGATGAGAAATCCTACCAGATCTACGGAGTGGCTGAGGTTCGTCTGGGGTTATTGAATCCTGAGGTTCTGTCAAATTTTCAGTTTCAGTTTGTGGTCGCTGAATTTCTTCCAATTCTACCATGTTCCCACTAATTTCTTTTGTAAGAAACTCTGTTTCTAAGAAAACGGCATGCTGAGCAATAAACACCTTTTGTTCCTCGATGTGGTAGAATAGATATCCATAACCATTCTTTGGATATCCCACAAACTTACATAAAACTGACCGTGCCTCTAGTTTATCCGGTTTATGCGTTTTAACATAAGCCGGACAACCCCATATCTTAAATCTTTTAAGATATGGCCTTTTTCCATTCCATATCTCGAACGGAGTCTTAGGCACTGATTTAGACGGAACATCATTCAATAGATATGCTGCTGTCAACAGCGCATGTCCCCAAAATGAAAGAGGTAACTCGGCATTACTCATCATGGAGCGAACCATATCCAGTAGGGTACGATTCCTCCGCTCCGATACACCGTTGTGCTGTGGTGTATAAGGAGGAGTAAGCTGAGAGAGAATACCATTCTTTTTTAAGTAATCTAGGAATTCCGTGCTTAAGTACTCCCCTCCTCTATCAGACCGGAGGATCTTGATACTTTTTCCAGTCTGGTTCTCTACTTCGTTTCTGAATTCCTTGAATTTCTCAAAAGCTTCAGATTTGTGTTTCATAAGATACACATATCCGAATCTAGAGAGATCGTCAGTGAATGTGATGAAGTACAAGAACCCACCCCTTGCATGTATAGACATTGGACCACATACATCACTGTGTATGAGTCCCAAGAGCTCTGCTGCCCTTTCTCCATGTCCGGGGAACGGAGATTTGGTCATCTTCCCTTTGAGACAAGACTGACAAGTTTCATAAGATGAAAACTCGAACGCATTCAAGAGTCCATTTTTATGCAACTTACTTAGTCTTTTCTCTCCGATATGACCAAGTCTACAATGCCACAAGTAGGATTCATTCGTATCTGAATTCTTCCTCTTGCGTGTGTTTTGTATATTGAGAACTGTATTCTGATTTAGAACGTAGATACCATTACACAGTGTACCTTCTGCAACCATTACCTTATGAAGGTAGATTTTCATGATATTTCTATCAAGAACAAAGTTATATCCATCTTTATCGAGTATAGAAATTGATATGAAGTTCCAAACCATGGAAGGTACATAGTAGCAATCGTTCAAAATCATAGTATTGCCATTTGGCAACACAAGGTGATATTCACCGACGGCTGCAGCATTAACTTGTGCTCCGTTCGCTACTTTGAGCGACATATCACCAGGTGCAGCTCTCCTACTTTTTCTCAGTCCCTGCAATAAATTACAGATATGAGATCCTGATCCGGTATTAAGTGTAAGTCCACGTTGCGACCCCCGGTTCTTACGGGGAGGCGGAAACGGTATAAAAATCAAATTATTAGCGCAAGGGGCAACATGGACTAAGCAAAGTCGGGATCTTTGACTAAACTAAAACTAGCATACTTAGCTAAAGAGAGTTAGCTACTCGGATGGAGATGGTTATACCTTGCTTGTCTTGAACTCCTTCGTCTTCAAAGCTCCGATGGTGGTCCAATGACTTCTTCTCGTCGTCTCCGTACGCCGAAGATAGATCCACCTGAAAGCTCCAACCTTTAGCTCCTTCTTCGTTCTTTGAAGAAACTAGTTCACTTGGTTTGCTAAACCAAGTGAACAAGAATGAGTAGAGAGGAAATAGAATGGGATTTTATCTATGGTTCTTGATTCTCAACTCATGAGACAAAAGAACCATAGATCAAGAGAGGGAGCAAGAGGTTGAGGGTGAGAGCAAGAGGAGAGCTCAAGAACAAGAGAGAGAATGAGCAAGAAAGAAATGAGCAAGTATTTTGTCTCTCACCCTCTCATAATCCAAAGCAATGATAACTCATCATATTAACAAAAGTCTTATGTGATGGTTACTAGCAACCACAACCATATCATTTCATGCACTCATTTTACACAAATGAGCAAGTAAACAAAAGTCTTTGCCATGAAATGATGGCTATGGTTATCATGATGGTCAACTAGTCAAGCCTAGTCAACCGGTCAACAAGTCAACAAAAGTCAACAAGTCAACAAAGTCAACAAAAGTCAACAAGTCAACAACCATATCACCATAATACTTAATTAATATAATAGTTAATCACATATCATATTCTCATTAGGGTTGAGCATAAAGTCAAATAGTCAACGGTCAACTGTCAACAACCCTAATGAGAATCCGCTGCCTCTGCCTCCCTGTCAACTGTGCATACACACCCGCATCCGCGTTCCGAGGAACACGAATGCAAACTGGATAAATCCAATCCCATAAGGTACACTAGGATCTGGCTTAAACCAAAGCCCGCTAGTGTAAACTGTCCGGACACTGTACGTGCACAAGTGCACGGATGTGACCGAACCCTGTCGCAAAACCATGCGACCTGTCGCAATACCATGCGACCTCTACTCATTTTGCCTAAAGGCGAAAAGCTTTCTGTGTGGGACTCTAAAGACTCGACACTACGCTGGCAGTGGGTTTAACCACAGACCGCAAGCGGCACTAGCTGTGCGTAACGGTCCCCAGGTAATGCCGACAAGAAGACCGACGAGGCGAAACCCATCTGAACTCCTACTGAGCCTGAGTGTGACATTCTCCGTACAGTCCGGTCTGTTCGTCTGATACATCGCATGGCGGGCCTAGGGGGCGGTAAACGTCAGTCCCCCAATAGCGGTACAAGTCGTGCCGGAGCGAAGCCCAAAACACCCTGAGATAACACTGGAAACCTACCAGTATATCTCGATTGCCCTGGCCAGGGACTACTCGTGTAATGGCTCTTCTAGACACAGCGCGATGTCAACCCCCAATACCGGGAGAGACGAATCCTGTCTAACCGTCACTGCCTCCAAGTGCTTCGGGACTGCACCCAACCACTACCTGTTTGCACGACTCCTTTGAGCCGTGGTAGGGTAGTGATCAAAGTACAGTGGGAACACACTCGAGGCGGAGTGACAGTGTCAAGTCAGCGGACTAAGCTGTACTCATGTCACCTGGGAACTGATAACTGACGATAGGTATAATACCAACTAGTCAGTTCCCGACGAGTCCTGTCCAGTGTACCCGTAACCTAACGAGCACCCGCATACTATCTCAAGTACGACGTACTGACGGCTGTGGGACAGACCGTCTCCCACACTGGGATGAGAAGCGCATGCGCTGGTCTACTCCGGAGTATCGATGCCCTGTCTCGATAGTCCTGCGACCAGGGACCTGCATAAGGATGTGCTTATAGATTACCCAGCCCCACTAGTGTGACGGCCATCACATCGCTGGTAATCAAGCAAAGATCCTAAGGGCTCTACTAATGTGTATAGGCGATATACAAAAATAAACACATGTACACATTGAAGTAGAAACAAACCAAGTAGCATACTACTATTTTGAGAAAGATTGTATATACAAGGTGAATATCCCAAGCATCCATTAAGTAATATACAAACTAGTATGATACAGTAATGGCCTCTAGGGCATATACACTAACAATCTCCCACTTGCACTAAGGCCATGTACTGGCGTATCGAAGACCTATCATCTCGATCAGCCGCTCGAACTGAGTCTGGGGCAAGGCCTTGGTGAATGGATCAGCAGTGTTGTCTTCTGAAGCGACTCTCCGAACCTCGATCTCCTGGCGATCCACGATCTCCCTGATCAGGTGATACCGCCTCAAGATGTGCCTGGATTTCTGATGGGACCTTGGTTCCTTCGCTAAAGCTATAGCCCCGTTGTTGTCACAATACAGAGGTATTGGATCAACAATGGACGGAACCACCTGAAGTTCTTTCAAGAACTTCCTCATCCAGACAGCTTCTTTTGCGGCATCAGATGCAGCGATGTATTCCGCTTCCATCGTCGAGTCTGCAACGGTTTCCTGTTTGGAACTCTTCCAGCACACCGCCCCTCCATTGAGGGTAAAGACAAAACCCGACATGGACTTGGAATCATCCTTGTCACTCTGGAAGCTGGAGTCAGCAAAGGCCTCGATCTGGAGGTCTTTTCCGCCATACACCAAGAACATCTCCTTAGTCCTTCTCAGGTACTTGAGAATGTTCTTTACCGCTATCCAGTGTTTCTCCCCAGGGTTAGACTGATACCGGCTTACCACACTCAGTGCATAAGCTACATCCGGTCTGGTACACAACATCGCATACATTATAGAGCCTACCGCAGAAGCGTAGGGTATAATAGACATGCGATCCCTCTCCAAATCAGTCTTGGGAGACATCTCTTTAGAGAGGGTGATCCCGTGACAAGCCGGTAGGTTACCGCGCTTGGAATCTTCCATACTGAACCTCTTCAGTATGGTGTCGATGTACCTGGACTGTGAAAGTCCTAATATCCTCTTGGATCTGTCACGGTAGATCCGGATACCCAGAATGTATGAGGCATCACCCAGGTCTTTCATGGAGAACTTGTGTGACAAGAACCCCTTGACAGATTGTAGCATAGGAATGTCATTTCCTATTAAGAGAATGTCATCCACGTATAAAACGAGGAATACTACAGTTCTCGCTACAAATCTACTATAGATGCATGGTTCATCTGGATTTTTGATAAAGCCAAATTCTTTGACCGTCTTATCAAAGCAGATGTTCCAACTCCGCGACGCCTGCTTTAGTCCATAGATGGACTTAAGCAACTTGCACACCTTTCCGCTGCTCCCACTCTGAATGAAACCCTCCGGCTGGTCCATATAGACACACTCCTCTAAATTTCCATTTAGAAAACCTGTCTTTACGTCCATTTGCCAGATCTCATAATCGTGGAAGGCAGCAATGGCAAGAAGGATCCGAATGGATTTCAGCATGGCTACTGGAGAAAAGGTTTCGTCATAGTCCAAGCCAGGTCTTTGACGGAAACCCTTTGCAACCAGCCTAGCTTTATAGGTCTCAACCTGTCCATCTACACCAATCTTCCTTTTGAAGATCCACTTGCATCCTACGGGTTTTACCCTGTCTGGAGCAATGTCCAACGTCCATACCTTGTTGGTGTACATGGACTCCATTTCGGTCCGCATTGCATCCAGCCATTTCACCGAGTCAACGCTCTGAACGGCCTGCTGGAAGCTAGTAGGCTCATCATAGTCTATGATGCAATCCTCTCTATCCCCGTCTACGAGAAAACCGTAGTATCTCTCGGGCGGATGAGTCTGCCTACTACTCCTGCGGAGCGGCGTAGGAATGTCCTGTTCTTCCGAACCCTCTGGTTCCACTAAACTTTCAGTAATAGTCCGTGGTTCTGGAATTTCTTCCAGTTCTACTGCGCTCCCACTTATTTCTTTTTCTATGAACTGGTGTTCTAGAAAGTGGGCATGACGAGAAACAAGAACTTTTTGTTCCTCTTCACAGTAGAAGAAATATCCCTTGGAATTCTTTGGATATCCCACAAACTTGCACAGTACTGAGCGTGCCTCGAGCTTGTCCGCATGCTGCTTTTTGACAAAAGCTGGACTTCCCCATATCTTAATGTGATTAAGATGTGGTCTCTTCCCACACCACATCTCAAATGGCGTAGTAGGCACAGTCTTAGTGGGAACTCGGTTCAAAAGGTATGCGGCTGATTCTAGCGCATATCCCCAGAATGATCGCGGCAACTCAGCGTTACTCATCATGGACCGCACCATATCCAATAGGGTGCGGTTCCGTCTCTCCGATACACCGTTATGTTGCGGGGTGTATGGAGGAGTAAGCTGAGAGAGAATTCCATTCTCTTTTAAATAGTCCAGGAACTCGGCACTTAAGTATTCTCCACCTCGATCCGATCTTAGAATCTTAATACTTTTGCCGGTCTGTTTCTCCACTTCATTCTTATACTCCTGGAATTTTCTAAAGGCCTCGGACTTATGTTTCATTAAGAAGACATAACCGTACCTTGAGAAGTCATCCGTAAAAGTAATGAAGTAAGAATGTCCGCTTCGGGCATGTGTAGACATTGGACCGCACACGTCACTGTGTACGAGTCCCAAGAGCTCGCTCGCTCTTACTCCATGTCCAGTAAACGGAGTCTTTGTCATCTTTCCTTTGAGACAGGATTGACAAGTGGCACACGACTGATATTCGAACGCATTCAAATACCCTTCTGTATGTAACTTCGTCAACCTTCTCTCATTGATGTGACCCAATCTACAATGCCATAAGAAAGTCTGATTTATTTCTGGAGACTTTCTTTTGTGTGTATTCTGGACATTAAAAATCTGTGGTTGGTTTAACACGTATATACCATTACTCAAAGTACCTGACCCAATCAAAACTTGATTAAGGTGAATGTTTACAACATTGCTTACAAACGCAAATTCATAACCTTCTTTAGAAACTAAAGATACAGAAATGATATTACAAGTTGCGTTGGGTACAAAAAAGCAATTACGCAAAACCAAAACATGTCCATCTGACATTCCCAGGTGATAGTCCCCCACGGCTTTAGCATCCATGCTAGCTCCGTTCGCAACTCTGAGGGTCATGTCACCTGCCTTCAAAACCCTACGGTTTCTCAACGCCTGCAAAGAATTACAGATATGAGATCCTGATCCGGTATCCAATACCCAGGAAGTAGAGTTTATTGAAAGAAAGTTTTCAATAACATACACACCTGAAGCTGAAGCTGCAACCTGCTTCAATTCCTGTGTTCTGGCCTTCCAGGCCCTGCAATCATTCTTCCAGTGTCCTTTCTTATGACAATAGAAGCATTCTTCTTTATCCACAAGCTTCCCCGCTATCTTTGTTGCTTTACCTTTTCCCTTCGTATCCACTTTACTAACACCGCCCCTTGGTTTGGCGGGGGCCTTCTTCTTCTTTCCCTTGGCTTTCGCCTTGGACCTAGAAGAAGATGATCCTCCTACAAACAAAGTGGATGTTTCCCTACCTTTCTGTAGGGTGCCCTCTGCGCTCCTCAGCATGTTGAGGAGCTCTGAAAGTTCAACCTCTTTTTCTTGTAAGTTGAAGTTCAGTATAAACTGGGCGTAAGTGGAAGGAAGGGACTGGAGAACTATATCCGTATATAGCTCACTCTCCAATGTGATCCCTAGGTCAGCGAGCTCCTCAATGAAGCCGATCATCTTTAGCACGTGCTCGGCTACTGATGATCCGACGGCCATTCTTGTCGAAAATAACTTTTTCGACGCTTCGTATCTTGCGATACGAGATTGCTCTCCATACAGTTCTTTTGTATGAAGCAATATGGATTCCATGTCCATATTCTCATGCCTCCTCTGATGTTCGTTGTCCATCGAGGCAAGCAGGAGGCACTTGGCCTTCGCGCTATCAATCTCCCAAGTCTTGCGGATTTCTTTATCCGCGACGCTGGAAGTTGGACCAGGGACAGGGGGAGCTTTGGTGGTAAGAAGATACCCCAGCTTGTCATAAGTGATTGCTATCTTGACATTCCTGAGCCAATCTTTGTAGTTTGGCCCTGTCAGTTTGTTTTTATCTAGGAGTAACTTAAGTCCAGTCATGTTGATTGGTCGCTGCAATTAGGAGAGAGAAGAAGAAACACTCAGCATGATGCTCTTGCAAGTTTAGAGTGGTTTTTAGTTTGTCTAAACAAGATGGCTCCCACTGTTTCTCGAATCCCTCCTCAAACCATAAAGGAAGAATTAGCCGGGATCAATCCCACCGCACAATACTTGCTTAACCGTTCAGCCAGGCCGGTGTCGGTACTTCGAGGGAGGTTTTCCAACGCGTTCGCGAAGTTCCTTAATTAGAGAACCTCTTTTCCCTGGGGGCGTAGCCCCGCTAACACCTTTCTAGGCACCTACTAGGTTTATAGCATTGATCGATTAGTGAGAAATTTCCCGAGGAGTAGCATATACTCACAGTAGGATCGGGATCCAAATATCATCGCGTGACGAAACTGAAGGAATCCTACCAGAATCATCACACTCCAAATGGTATGCAAATCTAGCAAGTTTCAGTACTTACGAAACTCCCGGTGTGGATTTTTGCCCCATGCTCTTATGACCTTGACTTTGGCCAAAATATCATAAGTCACATGTCAAGTTCTACCCGTCATTATCCAGGTTAATTTGGATCCATCCGTACCTACCCTTGACTTTGGCCAAAATGGCAGTACGACTGTCCCAAACCAACGCATCTATCTATGCTACACATGAACACCCAATAGCTACCAATCACTGTGCCTTGACTTTGGCCAACATACACAGCTTGAATACTATTGACTATTCATGTGAAACGACGGAGGGCTACGGATGGTTTTGGCAAAACCGTGAACGTAGTGAACTTGATTTGGTCGATGGAACGAGATAGCTTTTAAATGGAGTGGCTCAAACTCCGTATTTTAAAAGTTTGTTTTGAAAAGAACCGAGTGGTTTTTCGAAAGTGTTCCAACGACTTTAACTTGGTTTATTATCTTGCATTAGTTCCTTTAATGCGTGATATTCTTGCATTAGTTCTTTTAATGCGTCCCATCATTTAATCCTACCATTGCAGAAAACAACCAAAATATGACGTACGCTTATGCCATTCGCATTCGCCACGGGGCCCCGTCATTACCCGTTAGGTTACTTAACTAACGACAGAGCGGGGGCTGGGCTAGCGCGTCTGTAAAACATAAGCAACGCCTAAATAATATCATATATAGATATACTGCAATGATAAACATTTCAGATCACAGATAAATACATTGGATATACTAGCAATCTGTAATTTGTACGAGCCTGTAACAAAAACAGATAACACGGTCGCGGTGAATAGCCAATACCCCACCCAAGACCCCTACGGGTGCGGCAAACTACCCGCCAAGTACCCGAAGCGTAGCAACCTCCCTCATCTCCATGAGTAGGCCACTCGACACTTCGGCATACCCGGTAGTTTGTGCACCCCTCCATGGGTCTATCCTAGGAGCAAAAACAGTAAAAAGAAATTATACAATGACGGCTACAACCCCGACCCGGTTGTGCGGCCATACAAATAATTATTACATCAATTTACAAATTTACATGAATTGCAAGAAAAGAAAACTCTCGTCTCACAACCCCCGGCTATTCACCCGCGACAATCCAACATATTTATATACACATTCCAATATCAAACACAGATCATGTATAACCCCGACCAATCGACTTATAGCGATTAGCCGACGTTCAATACATGCAAGCATCACAGATATAACCATCATAGTCAAAGTGCAGTGAAGTTCGGAAAAAATACGGAATTATAGGACCCCAAAAGAAAATTTCTTTTCTGGAAAAACTGGGCACATATAATATATTTCAAAAATCCCAAAACCAACACAGACACACACTGCACGAAAAACGATGCAGAGAAGACGACAAACCGCGGCGCTTCCGCGGCACATGCCTACCTCGTGCAGCGGAAGCGCGGCGGTTTGAACGAAACAGTGGACCGTTTTTCATGGGTGTTCACACAAAACCCTGAGCCGAATTTAGGAGTATAAAGTTTTTCATTTTGACCAGAAAAAATTTCAACAGAAACTCAGGTTTTGTAAAAGTTAGGTTTTTGGATTTTTTTCGGTTCCGAACTTCGTTACACTTTACTACCAAGCTAGTTTAAGTTTAGTTAGGCTCTGATACCACTGTAAGTCCATGTTGCGACCCCCGGTTCTTACGGGGAGGCGGAAACGGTATAAAAATCAAATTATTAGCGCAAGGGGCAACTTGGACTAAGCAAAGTCGGGATCTTTGACTAAACTAAAACTAGCATACTTAGCTAAAGAGAGTTAGCTACTCGGATGGAGATGGTTATACCTTGCTTGTCTTGAACTCCTTCGTCTTCAAAGCTCCGATGGTGGTCCAATTGTTGGAGATAGTGCCCTCAGAGTCAATTATTAGGTCATAGGTATGTGATTGTAATGATTGAGGGAGGACCTATCCCGGTAAGACAGTCTTACTCGAGATGATAGTATGCTATCTGGTTTACCTTTATCATCGTGTACTGCTTTAGGTGACCTGACACGTCGCTATTACACGTTGATAGAGCCCCTAGGATTCTTGCTTGACCACCAGCAGTATGAGGGCGATCATATAAGTGGGAGCTGGGGGTCTATAAGCTTATCCTTAAAAGGTCCCTAGTCGTGGGAGTTTCGAGACTGGGCATCGATACTCCATTAGTAGACTAGTGTATACAGTCGAGACCCCGACGAGGGGCGGTGGCCGGTCTCACAAGCCACTGGTGTCAGTAGGATCACCTAAGATGTATACAGGTGCTCATTGGGTTATGAGTACACCGGACAGGACTCGCCGGGAACATGCTAGTTGGTCATATACCAGACGTCAGATGGCAGTTCCCCGGTGACATGTGTGCAGGTTAGTTCATCGACCTGGGGATCGTCATTTGTCTCGTGTGAGTTCCCACTGTACTTTGATTACTACCCTACCATGGCTCAAAGGAGTCGTGCAAACAGGTTTTAGTTGGGTACAGTCCCGAGCCACATGGAGGCAGTGAGCGTATCTTCAGGGGTTCGTCTCTCCCGGTATTGGGGGTGAGGTCGTGCTGTGTCTAGGAGAGCCATTACACAAAGTCCTTGGCCAAGGCAAGGAAATTTACTGGTAGGTATTCCAGTAGTATCTCAGGGTGTTCTGGGCTACACTCCGACACGACTTGTACCGCTTTTGGGGGTCTGACTTTTACCAACCCCCTAGGCCCGCCATGCGATACTCATAGACGAACGGACCGGACTGCACGGATATTGTCACTGACAGGCTCAGTAGGGTGTCAGGATGAGTTCGCTCATCGACGTCCTTTTTAGTCAATACCTGGTAGCCCGTTACGTATTGGCTTATACCTCTGACGTGCTAGTGGTTAAATCCACAACCGAGGTGTTGATGAGTCTTTAGAGTCCCCCACATTTCAGTTACTCAGCTTTCGGGCGAAAGGTTGTAGAGGCCGTATGGAGATATGGCAGGGTCCGATCAGGTACGTGCGGTATTGCACGGATCAGGATCGGACAGTCTGTACTATAGGCCGTATGGATATATGGCAGGGTTCGATCAGATACGTGCGGTATTGCACGGATCAGGATCGAACAGATATTACTAGCCGGTTTTGGTATAAGCCGGATCCTGGTATAGTACAGTGTAGATTTTGTCTCATTGCATTTGTATTTCGGTCGGAATACAAATGCGGGTGTGTATGCACAGTATCGGGGTTTTCCTGTAATTTATTACGGGACCAGTTTTCTGGAGTTGCCAGTTTGCTTTCCGTTTCGGCCAATTTCCATTGTTCCGTTCATTGGCCGAAGATTGGTGGAGGAGGGCTTATTTGCATTGTTGCAAAATAAGTGTTTGTGGAGGGGTTCTTTGCTTATTGTTGTATCATGATAGCCTCTCATTGACCTTGACTTCTAGCTTCATGATAGCTTGACTTTCTTTATCATCATGGTTTTGATGATGGTTGTTGATGATGAGAGATGGTTGTTAGTTGAGTGTTGTTTTTGCTTTGTTATCATTTGGTTCATATGATAACCATTCCTCTCTCTCTCTTGTTTTTGATATGAGAATGGCTCCCATTTTTTTGAGCTCTCTCTCTCCATTTTCACTCTCCTTCTCCTCTTGTCATGGCCGGCCACCATGAGGGTGGGTTGCCCATTTTTGTAGTGGGGATTTTTTTGCTCTCTTGATGTTAGAAAAATCCCCAAGTTCCTCCACATTGTTCTTGTATCATCCCTCCACCTAAAATGGCATCTCCATGAACCCCAAAGTGAGACTTGAGGACTACGCATTCTACAGCGAATCTTGGGCACGTCGAGTAGCCGGCTTCGTGCCCGAGTTGCCTCGGCATTGAGGTGGGAGCCCGTAAACATAGTAGGCGATGTGGTGCACTTCCGGCGACGAGGAGGAGACGGGACATTCCGCAGGAGATCGGGACCATGACGAGAAGACCGGAGGACTTGGATCGTCGGTATATCTCTATTCCCTATCTTCTAGTTAGCTTAGACTAGTTAATGGTTTCGATCCGGGTGTTTAGTGCGCGGTGGTGCCGGTTTGCTAAGTCCGCAAAATTAAAGTTTTTCACCGCTTCCGCATTCCGGCGTCGGATTGACGGCCGGGGCGCCGCCGTGCACTTACAGTGGTATCAGAGACTCGCCATTAACTTAGTCTAGCTTTGTGTAATGTGTTTGCATTTCCGATCGATCAAAAAGTTCCAAAACTGCATTTTAGTTCGCATCAGTTTCTGTTGAAAATTTTTGGTCTCGAAAAATTTTTCAGGTTATAAAATATTGATGTACTGGATAATCTAAGAGTTCTGTAAAAATTTGATGAAGTAACTCCACAGTTGGAGCGCGGAACCGCCGCGAAAACCACCTTTGTGCGGCCCTTCCGCCGCGCACTATTCACATCACTTCACCATTTTTTTACAGAGGCCTTCTGGGCTTAAAATATGGGCTTTGGAATATTAAAGTTGGGCCAATTGTTTCTGTGAGTGCTACAGTTTTCTTTGGGGCCCACTTGTTAATTGTTTGATCAATCGGAAATTTTTTAAACACATTTTTCACAGTATTTACATTATATCTGCGACCGTGAATGTCACTCGATCGGTAAATCCGGTCTAACTGCTATAGCCCGGTTAGACGGATTTGCGAACGTGACTTTCACGTTGATGTTCTATGTATTTGCTGTGATGTTGCGGATCGGTCGTGGGGGATAGCCTGGATGCAATGCTAGTACAGTTTTGTTGTATTATGTACATTTGATATTGCGGGGCGAGCGTCCGACATATGGACTGCCGTCACTGCCTGACTGTATTATTATTTTGGGGCACGACCTGGTTGCGGTCGATGTACCCGGTGTATGTATATTTTACTTTCTGTACTAGGATTGCCCCGCGGAGGGGTGCACGGATAGCCGGGTTCTGGAGGGCAACAAGCCCGCATCTCATGGCATTGAGACGGAGGGGGCTTCACTCTAGGATTGGCGGGCTATTCGCCGCACTCGTAGGGGGTACAGGTTGACCCAGGAGGGGTGCCCAAGTTACCGGATTCCGTGAAGTGCTGGGTGGTCCATTCACGGGGCTGAAGGGGGCTGCCTCGCTTCAGGTTTTGGCGGGTGACTTGCCGCGCCCGTAGGGGTCTAGGATTTCATTGCACAGGCTATCCACACGACCAGGGGAACGTCGGGTTTCAGCGGCTCTGTGAAACCCGGGGATCCTAGATATCTGTATTGTTTCTGTGATGCTGTTCATTCTCTGTGATGTTGCATTTTATTCACGCCTTGAGCGAATATAATATATTGGTATATATATTAGTAGATGTCGTATATGTTTTGCATCCGCGCTAGTCCAGTCCCCGCTCTGTCGTTAGTAAGCTAACCTAACGGGTAATGACGGGACCCAGTGGCGAATGCGGATGGCATATACGTACATCAGTATATTTTCGTTCTTTTTGGTGTGATCAATTGATGGGACTGCATTGATTCGGATCAATGCAAGTTAAAAACAAACCTAATCTGATGTTGTTGGAACACTTTTCAAAAAACTGTTATTGCAAGGACGTTCACTTTTGTTTTGCATCGTGGTATTCATTTAGAATATCCTGCTCCTCAGTCGACGAGGCAAGGGCCGAGATCCCTTCACCGGGAGTGACCCCTTGGACAAAAGTTTGCGTCAGGGCATTAACTTCACTATAGCCGAGTACTTTTGCTTTGCACCGTGGTATTCAGTTGGAATATCCTGCACCCCATTCTACGGGGAAAGAGCCGAGATCCCTTCACCGGGAGTGACCTCTTTAGCAAAGGTTTTCGTCACTATATTTCTAAAAAAGCTATCCGTTCCTTCAACGATATCAAGTTCATTACGTTAAAGGTTTTCGCCAGAAACCATTCGTAGCCCTCCGTCGTTTCATATGGGTGGTCAATAGTATTCAAGCTGTGTATGTTGGCCAAAGTCAAGGCACAGTGATTGGTAGCTATTGGGTATTCATATGCAGCATAGATAGATGCGTTGGTTTGGGACAGTCGTACTGCCATTTTGGCCAAAGTCAAGGGTAGGTACGGGTGGATTCAAATTAACCTGGAGAATGACGGGTAGAACTTGACATGTGACTTATGATATGTTGGCCAAAGTCAAGGTCATAAGAGCATGGGGCAGAAATCACATCGGGAGTTTCAAAAGAACTGAAACTTGCCAGATATGCGCATACCTTCTGGAGTGTGATACCGTGAGCGGATTCCGTCACGTTGTCATGCGATGAGAGTTGGATCCCGATTCCCACTGATGAGTTGGTTTACTCCTCGGGTGACCCCGACTAATTCTTCTTTCAGGTTTGGAGGAGAATTTGAGGTACAGTGGGAGGTTTCCAGATTAGATAAATTGGTAACCATTCTGATCTAGGTTAGAGTGCACGCTGAGTGTTTCTTTTCTCTCTCTCTTTGGCAGCGACCATTGACCCGACCCTAAGACTTTGACTCAGTGACCAAGTTGACCGAACCTTCTTAAACACCGGCTTTTGGATTGTCAGAGTTGCAAACCTCATTGCCACTCCTACTTTTACCCTTTTCTCCAGGACACCCCGTTTTACTACGAACGTCCACTTCCATTGGACAAAGCCATCGTATGGTTAGATACGAACTCGAAAGAATTTATTCGAGGATGGTTTCAGGTTCTGGAGGAAACGGATAGGATTATTCAGTTGTCTTTTCCTTTTACCCTCTCTCAGGTTACGAGTACTCCTTGGTTTAGGGGTAGTACACCTATTACGCAAATTGGATTGTCTTCTTCCAAACCTTAGGCTGGTGCCGACCGGTAGGGAATGAAGAAAACCAATTAGCATAACGATGGTGTGCAGAAGGTATTAAGTTCAGACAAAGCAAGGGATTAGTAAGAGGGCAAAGTAAATTGCAACAGATATTCACGACCAAACCAGGTATTTCGTTACCACTCCCAAATCACCTTTGTATTTCTCCAGAACACTCCGTATCACTACGAAGATCCACAGTTTATTGGATACTCCATCGTATGGTTATATACGAACTCGAAAGGAACTTGTTCCAGTTCGGGGATGGATTCTGGTTCAGGAAAAATAGGAATAAGGTTTATTCGGTTGTCTTTTATCTTCACCCTCTCTCATTGTGAGTGTTCCTAGGATTGGGACATTACACCCATTATGCTTATTGGATAGTCTTCTTCCAAACCATAGGCTGGTGTCGAACGGTAGGGAATGAAGAAAACCATTTGGCCTAAAGGGGTGTACAGAAGGTAAAGACTAAAGACATATGAAGGGATTTGGAGAGGTGGCAAAGAACTATACGGTTACAGTCGTGAATCTGGAAGAGGCATTACTAGGAATACCAGGAGACCCCATCGAAACATTTCAATGTTTCAGTTTCACTGTGTACTGTTAATAGAAAACTGATTTCCCGATTAGATACTTACTCCAGGGTATGTATTTACCAGATACGATTCTCACATCTGTATGGTTTTACAGATGATGAGTGGGAGTAAGTTATTGGGAATTGGGTGATTATCCTCATTATATCGGGATTCGTTGTAATCGGTGATATTAGAGGAAATCACCTGGGTCGTTTGCCGGTCGGCAAATATTTGGTTTTGAATATCCGCTGTTATGCACCAATTTCAAATTGATATATCTGTACGTCTATTTTCATAGAGTGAGATATACCTTTCTGAAATTATGTCTACGACATTTACCTATATCAGTGGATGGTTAGGTAAGGAGCATTAAACAGCGGTGTAATTCTTCTTAACCATAAGTACAGTTTTCAACCTACGACACACAGTGAATGAGTAATCAGACTCAAGGGACTTTTACAGAGTATTGTATGTTGTCCAGAGTCCATCAGGACAGAGGGGATGGTCCTCGTACTATATTCGGTTTACTTATGACTCCTCTAATTTTTAGACAAGTGTTTCGTGGAAACACAGGGTCTGAATTTGGAGAAGTTATATGTATTTGAATAGAGTAGAGAACCAGGTATAGCAAGTATCGGGATTCTTCAAAGAGATCGAAGATGTAGATACTTGTGTATGGTGTTCAGTTGATAGTAATGATTAAGAGAAATTGCTTCTCTTTCAGGTTACTCATAATTGGAAGTATTCCTAAGTTGAGTAACGCTGATCTGGCCTCCTTCCATTTAGTTGACATGCACTGGAGACAGTTGCATGATTTGGATCTGGTTCAATTAAATCAGTGCCTCTGGTCCTATATGGGATATAGAACAGTTCATATCTTAACGATGTTAAGGTACGGGGAGTTGTCCGGTTTATGATTAAAACCAGACACTGGACAACTCAAGGCACGTTTCTGTAATGGCTGTTTGTGGGTTGACCCAGGCTATGACGAGGGTTGATTTTCTACCATCTGGATGAACAATAGCGATATTGTTCTAGACTCGCCACAGTTTTAATAAAAATGGATTTTTTCAGAAAACAGTAGTGGGAGTATGGTAGAACTGGAAGTGATTCCAGAACCACAAACGATTACTGAAGATTTGATAAGGAACCTAAAGATTCAATCTGGATTGACATTCCATTGGCCACTCCGCAGATAAGGTGGGTAACTTCAGGCACCCGAGAGGTACTACGGTAGCCTCAAGGACGGTGACAGGGAAGTTCTTGCTTACCCACAAATACCATTGCTGTTGTTCCAGACTGTGAGACCCGGCAGGAGGATGAGTATAGCGTCGTTCTAAACTAGTTTTAGAAGTGTACGTCTATATGACTCTGCCAGAGGGTTGTCGTAGTCAGTGGGAGCAGCGGAAGCATTGGTGGACAGGTTGCTTATGTCTATTTATAGACTAGAGCAGATGTAGCGGAGATAGATCATCTATTTCTGACGTGACAGTCATGGGTTTGACTTCATCAGAATAGGGGATGGATCTGTTGAGAAGGTAGTAGGGTGTGATATCCTGGTATTTGGATGATATACACAGAGTAGGAAAAGAAACTCCTACACTACGATCGGTTATACTTTGGTCGTCACACAGTGTTTTCTCCACAAAGGAAATGGATTTTACATCAGACATACTGGTTACTAGATCTATGGTTTTAGATCTAGATTTGGGTGGTTTCCCAATCAGGGTACTTGACAGCATTCTAAGAGTATTTAGGATGGACGACTCCTGGCACGGTAGTGTACCTGCAGGTAATGGAGTCACCCTCTCCAAAGGTGTCTTACAGACTAAAGGGGAGAGGGACGGGCATGATTGGCAGATCACTTGCTCAGGCAATTGAGTCAATCGTGAGATGTCAAGTACCACACCAGATGTTGTTCTTGCACTAGATGCAATAAGTTGACATTAATCCAATCCTGGAGAAACAGTCGGAAGCAGTTTTAGAACATAAGTGGATGTTCTAGGAAGATGATAACGACAGCCTCATTCAGGAGACAGTTATCATTCCAGGCTTCCAAGGTGACATGGACGACAAGGAGGTTGTCAGAGTTATAGTTTTCCTTCTGATGAGGGGCAGTATTTTGGACAGGTGGTCCAAGGCAATACTGAGGGAGGCATGGCGCGCTGGGTACTGATTAAGTTCAGTTGACGATACAGTCTAAGAAGTTTGGATTTGGGGTTCATTTATGAGCTAGGTCCCATCAGACATCCAGACATATTCTGAGACAGGTATTGCTCATTTCGGGAGATGGGTTTCTCCGCGAACTTGAGATATAGAGAGACATAGAAAGAAACAACTAAGCGGATCCACTCACTGAGGCTATTCCTCGAACGCAATAGTTCCGCAAACGAGCTTTGTGAGACTGACTAGTAGAGGAGTTGGATGTTCGGTATCACACGGGCTGTGAGTATGCGACATCGCAATAATTAGCCTTGAGTGCAAGTGGGAGATTGTTGGAGATAGTGCCCTCAGAGTCAATTATTAGGTCACAGGTACGTGATTGTAATGATTGAGGGAGGACCTATCCCGGTAAGACAGTCTTACTCGAGATGATAGTATGCTATCTGGTTTACCTTTATCATCGTGTACTGCTTTAGGTGACCTGACACGTCGCTATTACACGTTGATAGAGCCCCTAGGATTCTTGCTTGACCACCAGCAGTATGAGGGCGATCATATAAGTGGGAGCTGGGGGTCTATAAGCTTATCCTTAAAAGGTCCCTAGTCGTGGGAGTTTCGAGACTGGGCATCGATACTCCATTAGTAGACTAGTGTATACAGTCGAGACCCCGACGAGGGGCGGTGGCCGGTCTCACAAGCCACTGGTGTCAGTAGGATCACCTAAGATGTATACAGGTGCTCATTGGGTTATGAGTACACCGGACAGGACTCGCCGGGAACATGCTAGTTGGTCATATACCAGACGTCAGATGGCAGTTCCCCGGTGACATGTGTGCAGGTTAGTTCATCGACCTGGGGATCGTCATTTGTCTCGTGTGAGTTCCCACTGTACTTTGATTACTACCCTACCATGGCTCAAAGGAGTCGTGCAAACAGGTTTTAGTTGGGTACAGTCCCGAGCCACATGGAGGCAGTGAGCGTATCTTCAGGGGTTCGTCTCTCCCGGTATTGGGGGTGAGGTCGTGCTGTGTCTAGGAGAGCCATTACACAAAGTCCTTGGCCAAGGCAAGGAGATTTACTGGTAGGTATTCCAGTAGTATCTCAGGGTGTTCTGGGCTACACTCCGACACGACTTGTACCGCTTTTGGGGGTCTGACTTTTACCAACCCCCTAGGCCCGCCATGCGATACTCATAGACGAACGGACCGGACTGCACGGATATTGTCACTGACAGGCTCAGTAGGGTGTCAGGATGAGTTCGCTCATCGACGTCCTTTTTAGTCAATACCTGGTAGCCCGTTACGTATTGGCTTATACCTCTGACGTGCTAGTGGTTAAATCCACAACCGAGGTGTTGATGAGTCTTTAGAGTCCCCCACATTTCAGTTACTCAGCTTTCGGGCGAAAGGTTGTAGAGGCCGTATGGAGATATGGCAGGGTCCGATCAGGTACGTGCGGTATTGCACGGATCAGGATCGGACAGTCTGTACTATAGGCCGTATGGATATATGGCAGGGTTCGATCAGATACGTGCGGTATTGCACGGATCAGGATCGAACAGATATTACTAGCCGGTTTTGGTATAAGCCGGATCCTGGTATAGTACAGTGTAGATTTTGTCTCATTGCATTTGTATTTCGGTCGGAATACAAATGCGGGTGTGTATGCACAGTATCGGGGTTTTCCTGTAATTTATTACGGGACCAGTTTTCTGGAGTTGCCAGTTTGCTTTCCGTTTCGGCCAATTTCCATTGTTCCGTTCATTGGCCGAAGATTGGTGGAGGAGGGCTTATTTGCATTGTTGCAAAATAAGTGTTTGTGGAGGGGTTCTTTGCTTATTGTTGTATCATGATAGCCTCTCATTGACCTTGACTTCTAGCTTCATGATAGCTTGACTTTCTTTATCATCATGGTTTTGATGATGGTTGTTGATGATGAGAGATGGTTGTTAGTTGAGTGTTGTTTTTGCTTTGTTATCATTTGGTTCATATGATAACCATTCCTCTCTCTCTCTTGTTTTTGATATGAGAATGGCTCCCATTTTTTTGAGCTCTCTCTCTCCATTTTCACTCTCCTTCTCCTCTTGTCATGGCCGGCCACCATGAGGGTGGGTTGCCCATTTTTGTAGTGGGGATTTTTTTGCTCTCTTGATGTTAGAAAAATCCCCAAGTTCCTCCACATTGTTCTTGTATCATCCCTCCACCTAAAATGGCATCTCCATGAACCCCAAAGTGAGACTTGAGGACTACGCATTCTACAGCGAATCTTGGGCACGTCGAGTAGCCGGCTTCGTGCCCGAGTTGCCTCGGCATTGAGGTGGGAGCCCGTAAACATAGTAGGCGATGTGGTGCACTTCCGGCGACGAGGAGGAGACGGGACATTCCGCAGGAGATCGGGACCATGACGAGAAGACCGGAGGACTTGGATCGTCGGTATATCTCTATTCCCTATCTTCTAGTTAGCTTAGACTAGTTAATGGTTTCGATCCGGGTGTTTAGTGCGCGGTGGTGCCGGTTTGCTAAGTCCGCAAAATTAAAGTTTTTCACCGCTTCCGCATTCCGGCGTCGGATTGACGGCCGGGGCGCCGCCGTGCACTTACACCAATGACTTCTTCTCGTCGTCTCCGTACGCCGAAGATAGATCCAACTGAAAGCTCCAACCTTTAGCTCCTTCTTCGTTCTTTGAAGAAACTAGTTCACTTGGTTTGCTAAACCTAGTGAACTAGAATGAGTAGAGAGGAAATAGAATGGGATTTTATCTATGGTTCTTGATTCTCAACTCATGAGACAAGAGAACCATAGATCAAGAGAGGGAGCAAGAGGTTGAGGGTGAGAGCAAGAGGAGAGCTCAAGAACAAGAGAGAGAATGAGCAAGAAAGAAATGAGCAAGTATTTTATCTCTCACCCTCTCATAATCCAAAGCAATGATAACTCATCATATTAACAAAAGTCTTATGTGATGGTTAGAAGCAACCACAACCATATCATTTCATGCACTCATTTTACACAAATGAGCAAGTAAACAAAAGTCTTTGCCATGAAATGATGGCTATGGTTATCATGATGGTCAACTAGTCAAGCCTAGTCAACCGGTCAACAAGTCAACAAAAGTCAACAAGTCAACAAAGTCAACAAAAGTCAACAAGTCAACAACCATATCACCATAATACTTAATTAATATAATAGTTAATCACATATCATATTCTCATTAGGGTTGAGCATAAAGTCAAATAGTCAACGGTCAACTGTCAACAACCCTAATGAGAATCCGCTGCCTCTGCCTCCCTGTCAACTGTGCATACACACCCGCATCCGCGTTCCGAGGAACACGAATGCAAACTGGATAAATCCAATCCCATAAGGTACACTAGGATCTGGCTTAAACCAAAGCCCGCTAGTGTAAACTGTCCGGACACTGTACGTGCACAAGTGCACGGATGTGACCGAACCCTGTCGCAAAACCATGCGACCTGTACTCATTTTGCCTAAAGGCGAAAAGCTTTCTGTGTGGGACTCTAAAGACTCGACACTACGCTGGCAGTGGGTTTAACCACAGACCGCAAGCGGCACTAGCTGTGCGTAACGGTCCCCAGGTAATGCCGACAAGAAGACCGACGAGGCGAAACCCATCTGAACTCCTACTGAGCCTGAGTGTGACATTCTCCGTACAGTCCGGTCTGTTCGTCTGATACATCGCATGGCGGGCCTAGGGGGCGGTAAACGTCAGTCCCCCAATAGCGGTACAAGTCGTGCTGGAGCGAAGCCCAAAACACCCTGAGATAACACTGGAAACCTACCAGTATATCTCGATTGCCCTGGCCAGGGACTACTCGTGTAATGGCTCTCCTAGACACAGCGCGATGTCAACCCCCAATACCGGGAGAGACGAATCCTGTCTAACCGTCACTGCCTCCAAGTGCTTCGGGACTGCACCCAACCACTACCTGTTTGCACGACTCCTTTGAGCCGTGGTAGGGTAGTGATCAAAGTACAGTGGGAACACACTCGAGGCGGAGTGACAGTGTCAAGTCAGCGGACTAAGCTGTACTCATGTCACCTGGGAACTGATAACTGACGATAGGTATAATACCAACTAGTCAGTTCCCGACGAGTCCTGTCCAGTGTACCCGTAACCTAACGAGCACCCGCATACTATCTCAAGTACGACGTACTGACGGCTGTGGGACAGACCGTCTCCCACACTGGGATGAGAAGCGCATGCGCTGGTCTACTCCGGAGTATCGATGCCCTGTCTCGATAGTCCTGCGACCAGGGACCTGCATAAGGATGTGCTTATAGATTACCCAGCCCCACTAGTGTGACGGCCATCACATCGCTGGTAATCAAGCAAAGATCCTAAGGGCTCTACTAATGTGTATAGGCGATATACAAAAATAAACACATGTACACATTGAAGTAGAAACAAACCAAGTAGCATACTACTATTTTGAGCAAGATTGTATATACAAGGTGAATATCCCAAGCATCCATTAAGTAATATACAAACTAGTATGATACAGTAATGGCCTCTAGGGCATATACACTAACATTAAGTACCCAGGAGGTAGGGCTGACCGTAAAGCAGTTCTCAATTACAAGAACACCTGAAGTAGATGCAAAACCATGCTTCTTCTTCAACTGGGTATCCTTGGAATCCATACAATCCTCTTTCCCTTGCTCATACTTATGACTGTTGTCACAAGTTAGAGCCGAACCAACGTTCCCCAGCCCCGAATAAGAATTCGGATCGGTCAAGCGATACATTTTATTATCTTGATTAGGGCGTGAAAAGGTTGCTACTTGGAAAGAGAGAAAAGAAACACTCAGCGTGCGCTCTTGCAAGATTAGATTGGTTTATTAGTTTATCTAATCAGGATGGCTCCCACTGTTTCCTCAAATTCTTCCTAAAACCTTAAAAGAAGAACTAGTCAGGATTAATCGCACGTCACAATACTTGCTTAACCTTTCAGCCAGGCTGGTATTGGTACTTCGAGAGAGGTTTTCCAATGCTTTCGCGAAGTTCCTTAATTAAATAACCTCTTTTCCCTAGGGGCGTAACCCCGCTAACACCGTTCTAGACACCTACTTGGTTTATAGCATTGATTGTTAAGTGAAATAATCTCCCGAGAGTAATCCAACTCATCTGTGGGATCGGGATCCAACTATCATTGTGTGATGACCTAGATAGAATCCACTCTAGTCACCACACTCCAGAAGGTATGCTAAATCTGCAAGTTTCAGTTTCTTTAGAAACTCCCGATGTGGTTTTTGCCTCTAGGACCCAAGTGACCTTGACTGAGCCAACATATCAAAGGATCCTAGTCAAGTTCAACCCGTCATTATCTTGACTGCATTAGACCCACCCATACGAGTCGTTGACTGAGCCAAAATGACCGCACGACTGTCCTAACCAATCACTTTGTATCCTAAGGAAAAATATTACATAGCTACCGTATACTACGCCTCGGCTGAGCACGAAATACGTAGCACGAATACTAAGCAATATCAATCCGAAACGACGGAGGGCTACGACTGGGTTTTGGCGAAAACCCGTTAACGTAATGAACTTGATATCGTTGAAGGAACGTGATACCTTTTTTGAAAATATAATGGCGAAAACTTTTGCTAAAGAGGTCACTCCCTGTGAAGGGATCTCGGCTCTTTCCTCATCGAATGAGGTGCAGGATATTCCAAACTGAATACCTCGATGCAAAGCAAGAATAATCGACTATAGTGAAGTTATTATCCTGACGCAAACTTTGGTCCAAGGGGTCACTCCCAATGAAGGGATCTCGGCCCTTGCCTCGTCGACTGAGGTGCTGGACATTCATAACTGAATACCTCTATGCAAAACAAAAGTGAACGTCCTTGCAATAACAGCTTTTTGAAAAATTGTTCCAACAACGTCTTTTAGGTTTATTTTCTTGCATTAGTTCTTTTAATGCATCCCATCATTTAAACCTACCATTGCAGAAAACAACCAAAATATGGCGTACGCTTATGCCATCTGCATTCGCCACGGGGCCCCGTCATCACCCGTTAGGTTACTTAACTAACGACAGAGCGGGGGCTGGACTAGCGCGGATGCAAAACATAAGCAACACCTAAATAGATATCATATATAGATATATAACAATGATAGCCAATCCAGATCACAGATGAACACTTTGGATATACTAGGAACCCGCGATTCGTTCGAGCATGCAACGTAAAAGCGGATTACACGGTCGCGATGAATAGCCAATACCCCACCCTAGACCCCTACGGGTGCGGCAAACTACCCGCCAAGTACCCGAAGCGAAGCAACCTCCCTCAACCCGTGAGTAGGCCACTCGGCACTTCGAGATACCCGATAGTTTGTGCACCCCTCCTTGGGTCTATCCTAGGAGCAAAAACAGTAAAAAGAAATTATACAATGATGGCTACAACCCCGACCCGGTTGTGCGGCCATACAAATAATATTACATTAATTTACAAATTTTACAATGAATGAAAGAAAAAGAAACTCTCATCTCACATCCACCACGGCTATTCATCCGCGACAATCCAACGGGTTCATATACACAAACCATCAGCATTCCAGATCACAGATATGTATAACCCCCACTAATCGACGTATAGCGATTAGTAGACGTTCAATACATATATCACATCACAGAAAATATCCATTTAGCTAAAGTCTACGGAATATCGATCAAAATACGGATTTGAAACCACTCCAAAAAGTCAATTTGCTCTCTGGAAAATTTGGGTAGAAAAAACAGGTATTAAAAATCCCAAAACACCCAAACTAAAATACTGCAGAAAACCCGGTCCACTGCCGAGTCAAATCGGCCGCTGAACCGCGGCAAGAAGCATGTTCTTGCCGTGGAACCGTGGCGGTTTGGTCTGTTCAGTGGACCGGTTTTCTGCTGTGGTTTTAGAAAACCATGAGTCGAATTTTCATGTATGTTAAATTATTTTTAGAGCAGTATAAAAATTCGACAGAACCTTGGTTTTTCTCGGGCGCGTTTTGCGACTTTTTTCCTATCGATATTCTAAACACTTTGCTAACTTACTAGTTCATGTTTAGCTAGGCTCTGATACCACTGTTAGGTCCACGTTACCTCTCCCGCTACTTTCGGGGTTGCGGAAACGGTAAAACAAAATTTTCTCTAGACTTTGTAACATGGACCGTAAAAGCCGGATCTTTGCTAAACTAGAAACTAGCAAACTAAAGGAGGTGCTAACTACTATGCCATAGAAATTATACCTCACGATACCAGTCCTTCGGGTCTTCACTCCGCTGCGCCATTTGTCCATCCATGCTCCGAGGGTTGATCCGGACTTTGGTCACCTCCGCGGCCTTCTTGAGTCGAAAACGATCCACCCGAGAGATGTACATCGAGCTCCACCTCGAGCCAAGGTAACTAGGGCAACAAGATTGCTAGTCAAGAAGCCCTAGGATGTGTAGATGAGATATATGGAAGTGTTTGTCTTTGTGGGATCTTTTTCTCTCAACACATGAGATCAAAAGATAAATCAAGAGGAGGAAGAAGGAGGAGCTAGCAACCATGGAGCATTTCTTTTCTTCTCATGAGAAAGAGCAATAGAGAGAATGAGAAAAGAATTGTGAGCTAAAGAAAATGAACCATGGTTCAATAATCCCAAAACATCATCATTACTAATCCTATCAAGATAAAGTTGATGGCTACATTGAAATGACCATTATCATAATCAAAAAGAAAAAGAAAATGAAAAGAAGAGTGTAGACCTCTCATGAAGGTCAATGGTCAACACCGGTCAACCGGTCAACAAAGTCAAGAGAGGTCATGGTGGTCAAATGGTCAATGCAATTAGCCATCATAAAAATATCACTAAAAGGATTAGTAAATGATGTCCGCGGCTCATAATGGTTTTGACCAAACGAATTGCCAAAACCCTAATGAGTCTGCCTCAAAATGGTTTTGACCGAATCAACTGTCAAAACCCTAATGAGCCTGCCACATAACGGTTTTGGCCGAACCAACTGCCAAAACCTTAATGAGGCACCTCCTCCTTCATCGCTCCGGAAAACTGTGTATACACACCTGCATCCGCATTCCGTAGAATGCGGATGCACAGAAGACAAAACAAATCCATCCGTGCAATACTAGGATCCGGCTTAAACCAAAACCCACTAGTATTGCCTGCCCGAACACCACACGCACACAAGTGTACGTAGGTGATCGCAGCCCTGCCGTAAAACCATACGGCCTCTACACGTTTCGCTCAGTGCAGGGAAACTCTCTGTGTGGGACTCTAAAGACTCGACACTACGCTGGCAGTGGGTTTAACCACAGACCGCAAGCGGAACTAGCTGTACGTAACGGTCCCCAGGTAGATGTCGATAAGAAGGCCGATGAGGTAAACCCATCCGAACTCCTACTGAGCCTGTATGTGACAATCTCCGTACAGTCCAGTCTGTTCGTCTGATACATCGTATGGCGGGCCTAGGGGGTGGCGAACGTCAGTCTCCTAATGGCGGTATAAGTCGTGTCGGAGTGTAGCCCAGAACAACCTGAGACATCACTGGAAACCTACCAGTATATCTCGCTAGCCCTGGCCAGGGACTTTGTGTAATAGCTCTCCTAGACACAGCGCGATGTCAACCCCCAATACCGGGAGAGACGAATCCTGTCTAACTGTCACTGCCTCCAAGTGCTTCGAGATTGCACCCAACTACTACCTATTTGCATGACTCAGTAGAGCCGTGGTAGGGTAGTAGTCAAAGAACAGTGGGAACACACTTGAGGCGAAGTGACAGTGTCAAGTCAGCGGACTAAGCTGTACTCATGTCACCTGGGAACTGTTAACTGACGATAGGTATAATACCAACCAACAGTCCCCGACGAGTCCTGTCCAGTGTACTCGTAACCTAACGAGCACCCGCATACTATCTCAAGTACGACGTACTGACGGCTGTGGGACAGACCGCCTCCCACACTGGGATGAGAAGCGCATACGCTAGTCTACTCCGGAGTATCGATACCCTGTCTCGATAATCCCACGACTAGGGACGTGCATAAGGATGTGCTTGTGGATTACCCAGCCCCCACGAGTGTGATCGCCATCACAACGCCGGTAATCAAGCAAAGATCCTAAGGGCTCCACTAATGCGTATAGGTGATATAATAAAAGAAACACATGTACACATTAAAGCAGAGACAAACCAAGTAGCATACTACTATTTCGAGCAAGATTGTCTATACAACTGTGAATATCCCAAGCTTCCATCAAGTAATATACATACTAGTATGATATAGTAATGGCCTCTAGGGCATATACACTAATAGGATCTTTGCTAAACAACAAAATAGCAAACTACTTGAGGTGCTATCTACTATGCCATAGAGATTATACCTCACGATACCGGTCCTTCGAATATTCATTCCGCTGTCCTGCTTGTCCATCCACGCTCCGAGGGTCGATCCGGATCTTGATCACCTCTGCGGCCTTCTTAAGTCGAAGACGATCCACCCGAGAGTTGTACTTCGAGCTCCATCTCGAGCTGAGGCAACTAAGGAAACAAGATCGCTAGGTTTGATGTCCTAGGTTGTGTAGAAGTAGTAGATGGATGTGTTTTTCTATTTGGATCCTTTTTCTCTCAACACATGAGATCAAAGGAAGAATCAAGAGGAGGAAGAAGAAGGAATAACCATGGAGCTTTTTCTTTTCTTCTCACAAGAGAGAGAATGAGAAATGAATTATGAGCTAAAGAAAATGAACCATGGTTGCAATAATACACAAAAACCATCATTACTAATCCTTTCATGATAAAGTTGATGGCAACAATTGACTTGACCATTTTCATATCCAAAAATAAAAAGAAAACCAAAGAAAACTCTAGACCTCTCATGAAGGTCCAAGTCAACTTTGGTCAAATGGTCAACAAAGTCAAGTATGATCAAATGGTCAAAGCAATTAGCCATCACATAATTACCACTAAAAAAGATTATTAAATAATGTCCCCGGCTCATAATGGTTTTGACCGAACGAACTACCAAAACCCTAATGAGTCCGCCTCATTATGGTTTCGATCGAATCAACTGTCAAAACCCTAATGAGGCACCTCCTTCCTCTTCGCTCCTCACAACTGTGCATACACACCTGCATCCGCATTCCGTAGAATGCGAATGCACAGAAGACAAAAACAAATCCATCCGTGCAATACTAGGATCCGGCTTAAACCAAAGCCCACTAGTATTGCCTGCCCGAATAGCATACGCACATAAGTGTACGTAAGTGATCGTAGCCCTGCCGTAAAACCATACGGCCTCTACATCTTTCTCTCAGTGCAGGGAAACTCTTTGTGTGGGACTCTAAAGACTCGACACTATGCTAGCAGTGGGTTTAACCACAGACCGCAAGGGGCACTAGCTGTACGTAACGGTCCCCAGGTAGATGTCGATAAGAAGGCCGATGAGGTAAACCCATCCGAACTCCTACTAAGCCTGAATGTGACAATCTCCGTACAGTACGGTCTGTTCGTCTAAGAATATCGCATGGCGGGCCTAGGGGGGCGGCGAACGTCAGTCCCCTAATAGCGGTACAAGTCGTGTCGGAGTGTAGCCCAGAACACCCTGAGATAACACTGGAAACATACCAGTATATCTCGCTTGCCCTGGCCAGGGACGACTATGTGTAATGGCTCTCCTAGACACAACGCGATATCAACCCCCAATACCGGGAGAGACGAATCCTGTCTAACCGTCACTGCCTCCAAGTGCTTCGGGACTGCACCCAACTACTACTTGTTTGCATGACTCCTTTGAGCCGTGGTAGGGTAATAATCAAAGAACAGTAGGAACACACTCGAGGCGAAGTGACAGTGTCAAGTTAACGGACTAAGCTGTACTCATGTCACCCAGGAACTGATAACTGACGATAAGTATAATACCAACCAACAGTTCCCGACGAGTCCTGTCCAGTGTACTCGTAACCTAACGAGAACCCGCATACTATCTCCAGTGCGACGTACTGATGGCTGTGGGACAGACCATCTCCCCTGCTGGGATGAGAAGCGCATACGCTAGTCTACTCCAGAGTATCGATGCCCTGTCTCGATAATCCTACGACTAGGGACCTGTATAAGGATGTGCTTATAAATTACCCAGCCCCCACAAGTGCGACTGCCATCACAACGCTGGTAATCAAGCAAAGATCCTAAGGGCTCCACTAATATGTATAAGCAATATGCTAAAAGAAACACATGCACATATTAAAGTAGAAACAAACCAAGTAGCATACTACCATTTTGAGCAAGATTGTCTATACAACTGTGAATATCCCAAGCTTCCATTAAGTAATATACAAACTAGTATGATACAGTAATGGCCTCTAGTGCATATACACTAATAGTAACAGTTTCAAGGAAAGTCTGGTGACTGTAGTATAGATAGTGTATAAAAATGACAGTGATACAAGGGTGAAAAAGGCTTACCGGTGTTACCTTGACCTACCGTCTTGGCTTCTACGGCTTCTAATGTGAATGCCTGTCGCCATGGTACATTCCTTCTAGCTGGAGGCACATTCTGCCTTTGGGGCCTTTTTCTCTGCCCTCTAGGCATGTCCCTCATTGCTTGTTGAAATTGGCGAGTAGACTGTGCAGGTGGTGGAGCAGGTATTGCATAACGAGATGCAGGAGCCTGGATAGCTGGCCGCTGCGGGTAGTTGGTGGATGTATGAGTTGAGTTGCTATTGTAAGGACAGTTCCCGATTCTGTGGTTGGATGCACCACAAATTAGACACAAGCCTTTTGCGCGCCCACAGTCCTTCCACAAGTGTCCCTTTCTTCTGTAGTAATAGCAGAAATCTGGACTTGACTGGTTATTGTTTTCTTCTGGTCTCCTAGGTTCAAACGATGGCCTTGGAGAGGCTCCTCCTGCCATTTGAGTGGCAGGGCATTTCAAACTGGCATATTGAGGTCTGCCCCTTGCTTTTATCACCGCTTCATAACTGCGAGCAGCTTCCAAAGCATCCTCATTTGTCTGAAATTTTCCCGTGGCTAGAGCAGCCTGAATCTCCGTGTCCAAACCTTGTTGAAAGCGACGGGCTCTGATCTCGTCCGTCGGTATCAAGTGTGCCGCGAATCGGCTTAACATGGTGAACTCAGCGTCGTATTCATCTACTGATTTGTCCCACATTGAACCCTGTTGTAGATGAATGACCTGCTACTCCATTGCAAACCTAGGCAGTCACAGGGAAGTATTTCGTGTCGAACTTCTCGCGAAAAGTCTTCCATTCAATAGGCTGTACCAGACGGCTTTCTTCCTCCTTCCACCAGTTGCGAGCATTATCCATGAGCTGTAGTTTCGCCACACGGACCCAAGCTAGGTCTGGCACTTGAGCTGCTGCTAGATCGTCTTCTATGGTTTGTGCCCATTCTTCCGCTTCAAGAGGGCTTCCTTTACCAGAGAATTGCTTGTGGTGCAAAGCCCTGAATTGCTTTACCCCTGGTGCGTCAGTCTCAGGACGGTTCATGAGTTGTTGTTTTCCCTCGAGAAGGCTGCGAATCGCCTCAAGTAGCACTGTTTGCTCGGTGGGTGGTGCAGGAACAGCTGGTGCGAGAGGTAGTGCTGGAGGTGTGTTGTTGACGTTGGTGCTGGTGTTGTTCGGGGAATCCATAATCTTGAAGAAAATTTTTCGGTTAGGACAGATTCAAATACATGAAATGATAAGATTTAAGGAATAGAAATTTGTAAGATTCAAGAAACGTGAATTGTAAAGAATGTTTTAGTTGCTGGTTCTTGTGTTATATTGCTTAGGTTGTTCACGCAGACCAGAACTGCATGATAGGGATTCATACAGTTCTGACCTACATGGGACACCAACAAAACCTGTCACGCCCCGCTTCCCGGTGTACGGCGAAGGGGACGCGACGAGGTCCGCTACGTATATACTTAGAAGCACATATGCTAAGCGTATTTAAGCAATATAAAAGTAAATCACAAGAGACAAGAGATATAGAAATAACAGCAACTTTATTAATAACATTCTTTTGTAAAATGCATGAAAAGTAAATACAACTGGAATGAAAAGCGATGCCTAAACAATGGCATAACAGGAAATGAAAGTACTGAATAGAACAAGGTACAATGTCTAGAGCTCGGGGTCTTCGTGAAACCGCTCCAAGTCTTCACCGGTGGGCTCGATCTCTGCTGTGTCCAAAGCACCTGACGACATTCAAAGAAGAAAGAAATAGAATGTCGTCAGCGAACAGGTCGCTCGGTAAGTCCCAAAGATAAGGGAGAAATAGACAAAGAGTAGGAGAGAAAGAGTAGCTTTTAATGTTGTATTGTAATGTTGTAATGTTGTATTAACGCTGTTGTTTGTAGCTTGGTACAGAAGAATGCCAGTGTATACGAGAGGGGTCTCTATATGCTAGAGACCATGGCAAACGGAATATAGAGTACAAGGCTCCGTTAGAAGGCCCGGAACAACGGCAATTGGATTCATGTTTGGTATCTTAAGTATGACCGTCTCGTGCCACTTTTTATATCTTCCGTAACAATCTACCCCTTAAACCCCGTAGTGTTTTGATTGTATTGTTGTATTGCATTGTATAAGTTGGATGACTGACCAAAACCATGATATCAGTAAACAGATTTTAACAGCATAATCAGGTAAATGGAATAACGGAATAATGGATGTATATCCATAGTTTGATTCAGTAAGTTATATAGATTGATAACTGGATTCTGGAATTCACGTGTTCATATTGAGTTGAAATATTCAAGAATGTAGATTGACTTGAATCATATTCGAGTCAAAAATAATCAGACTCAAACCGAGTCAGACCAAAAGAAATGTAAGTCGAAGTTCTATAATTGTTAGGGTCCTTATTGCAATTTATAAAACTTGAGGGGGTTTTATGTAAAAACACTTTTGTATAGTTGTAACACCTGAGTTTATGTTTAGTGGTAAGTGTGTCTTAATGTGGGGTTTTTGGTAAAAAGTTTACCGAAATGGCTTTTAAATATTTTATCTGGTTTTATGGATATTTTATCGGAATTTTATCTGGACTGCACATACTTGTGCATGTTAACAAGGGTGGAGTCTAGGGTTACCATGTTGAGATGACCATGATGGGTTAACCATTTGGTTATGTTAATGGGGTTAATTAAGGGTTTTTAGCTTTGTTAGAGGTGATTAGGGTTAGGGTTGACCTTGTATAGAAGAGAGGGAGGGTCATGATGGTTGTGCATTTTTCTTAGGAGAGAGAAAATCACTCACCAAGTCTTTCTTGTACAGATGGAAAGAGAGAGGTAGCTAAGGTGTGCCATGATCCATCTCATTCTTCAATATCCTTTGTGCTCTTTCACACCCCCTCTCACTCATATCACTCCCTCTCATCACTCACATCCTACCCTCACATCTCCCACTCTCACACTCCACCATACTACAACACTTCACCCTACAACAACCCCCAATTGTTCAACTTCAGCCACCAAAAGTGCTGCTCAACAGTGACATCAGCACACAAACTAGCCCCTAACACCTTAGCCCAATACCTACACACTCACATCAGCACCTTTTCAGCCACCAGAACAGCAACTACATCAGCAACAGCTGCAATAACAGCCCCCATATCAACCCTTCAGCCCCAATTGTTATCACATCAGCTGATAACACCCATCAGCCACCCCTACATCTGCTGCTACCAACAGCCACAGCTACAACATCACATACTACAACCCCACACCCTCATCATACCACAACCCAGCTGCAACAACACCCCAACCTGAAGCAACAACAGCCACATCTGCTGCACACAGCCAAAAAAGCAAAGGAAAATTGCAACTGCAGCAGCTGAAGCCAACAGCAACAGCAGCAACACAAGGAAAACAGCCACACAAGGAGCAGCTCAGCAGCAGCACAGCCATTTTTCCCCTCCTCCTTCTTCCCTTCTCCTTCATCCTAGGATTTCCATGAGGTATAATCTTGCAACCCAACTCCTATTTTGGTATAAAATCTTATTTTCATATAGATTTTGGTATTCGATGATTCGTTTCTGTCGGGTGGCGTTTGAATGCCGACGGCAGAGGGATATTGGCTGTGTTTGCACGCAAGGCTACAGGTTTTTACCTATGAGCGTAGCGCGTACCATTTTGGCTCCGACATGGTTTTCATGTGTTTTAGCGTATGATATTCTTGTAGGTACCCCACGTGGCGTCGAAGTGTTGGAGATGCAAATGGCGACATCGGCACCGGCACGCATAAAGAAATGTGAGTAGATTTATATCTACGGGGAGAAGTCGGGTGGATGGCGTATAGCACACCCGCAATTCGTCGTGATGTATACGGATGCGTATACATACTTACAAATATTATATGTCATTTGGGATCAATAATAATGTTAAAATGGATATTGGTGTGTTGGATTGGTGAAAGGTTATGAAACCCTAGGGTAGTGGGTGCACTACACATACATACTTGCATACATCCTTATTTCATATGTGGTTATGGGATTCTATAGTTATGTGTTCATATGGGTATGAGACTATGTGTTCACATACGGATATGAGGATGATACTTGGGTTTGAGATGGGTCGATGATATTTGATCCGAGATTATGATATCGGTGATATGGTAAAATTCATATTTGAGATACATCTTGATGCTTTAGCGGATTTTGGGATGATGATGCCATAGGAATAGTGACATATATATATATATATATATATATAATGATCGACATGTGATTATGATACGAGATCGGGTATGATATGATATGAGATGACAAGATATTTAGGATAGGCCGCCTTGGGCGTTGTTTACTCCTTGTTATGATATGTGCTGATGATATCGATTTATACGAGACTGTCGATCAGTAGCCAGGTCATGACTATAGTGATGATATTAGCATTGTACTAGACGTTGGTCAGTACCCCAGATGATGATCTTGATAAGAGGATACCGGATGAGTAATATAATGAATATGATTTGACCCGTACCCAGATTTGGGGATGCCGTACGACGGATTCACGTACGAGCTATATTTTGATGTTTGGTCCGCCTTCTTGACTTGGGAATAACCGATTATAGAGATATAGTATCGGATGTGATATGATCGAGGCGGGATCACTGACTATATGTATATATGTATCAACTCAGAGGTTAGGCGGTTTCCCTTACCTATTGTTAGTTTTAGCTCAGCCTTATAGTGGTGTAGCTATATGACTCTTATGACATTAGATGCAGTTTAGCTATCATGGTGTTTAGTATTCAGCTCCCGCACATTATTATTGTTGCTCTGCATCGCATACTTATTTTGATTCATATTCTATTGTTGATATCATGTTGTTAGGACACCAGCACCATTACCAATGATGCGTATGTACCACGTACACTTACTTGCCAGTTCACACACATCTTCATCGGTAATTGCCATGTCACTACACAGTAGTATTATTGCATCAGGATATGACCCTTGTATGTGCATACTATTATTCCATGTTGCATGATATACTGTTATACTTGCACTTCATTGATATGTCACCTACATCATACTTTCTGATTATGCGCATTGAGATATGTTGTTTCTATGATATTTCTGGATTTGGGGAACCGTGGGTATTTCAAAGAGATTATGTAATTATTTTAAAAACCCGGTTACCCTTGATATGATATTTCAGTGCGTCCACTATGTGGTTTCTCGGTGCTGAGAGTGACATGTGAGGCCCGATTCGAGGAGGCGGATGAACCGTTTCGGGTACATGGTGGGCCTGGTGCGGTACCTTGGGGTAAGAAGATCACAGGAGATGGCGTTGAGCCTGGTAGGGGAGCACTACCGACCGGTGATTTTACCCGATGCGTCAGATATCCGGAGGATACCGTCGTGGTCTTGAGATGGACGGTAAGGGCCTATCTGGACTGACGGCGCCCGAGATATTGTGATTGAGACAGTGAGATTTGAGGTTTTGAGGCACAGAGTTTACGACACAGAGATATCGAGACATTGGGATACTTATTTTGTGTCGATGTTAGGCACCGTTTTATGCTCATTTCAGTTGTGATACCTCATTTTAGAAATGCAGAAATCTCACTAAATTATGAAAGCAGTTTTCTTCAGTACATGCATTCTGTTTCATGCATTCATACATCACCCATACATATTGCTACTTGAGGCACTGACACGGGCACATGGGATTACACTTGGGTTAGATATTTACCCTACCCATGGTTATAGATTGCTGGTTATATATTTGAGGATATTATATTGTGATCGTATGAACTAGGATTGCGTCATACATGCGATTTTCTGTTCGTGGATGTTTTCTATTCACGAGTTGGTAACTCACCCCCGTTGTGCCCCAGTTTCTTGCAGGTGTTGCCGTACGGGTTTCTTTACGGCTTGCGGCACTGCTTCTTTCGGGTGACTTGCTAGTAGGTGGGTTTTATTTGTATCGTACCCATCACTATACATTGTATATTATATTCAGTTGTATCTAGAAGTTCCATCAACCAAACATGTACTTATTTGAGATAGAGACCAGTGATGTTTATTCTTTCGGCCTTAGAGTCGCACGTTATATTTCTCTGGGTTTCATGCTGTTTGGAGTTTCATTTCCTGTTGTGGTCCTCGCCTTTAGGCGTTGTATATTATATTGCAAACTGGTTGATTTACATATGGTTTTTCCTTCACTCCACTACTTTTCTTGGTTTGGATTTCTGGGCTCGGCTTACTTAGAGCACGTACGCCTTGAGACGTTCGTTGCCTAAGTGCCGGTCATGTTCCGTAGTTTCGGGTCGTGACAATAGTTTTCAAGATACACCTCATGTATTTATTATTCGTCTTTATTGTTATAATGAGTGTGATTTTATTTTGTGATATTTCTAGTGAAAATACCCTAATTTCATAAATAAAGGTATTAATTTGTAATATTGATTTATTTGAAATTCATGGTATTTTAATGTAACTTTTAATCTTGTAATTTTTTAGGAAAAGGTGGAAACTTTATGTTATAATAAAATAGGTGTTTAAATGATAAATATACATATGTTTATACAAGAATAATTTTTAATAAATATTTTATTTTCCAAAAATCTCATTTTTCTTAAATGTCGTATTTGAAACCTTTTTAGACCGAATGCTCCTTGCGGAGGTCTGAATCTCGCACTACTAAGCCCGAGGGTGCACGATAAACCGTACTATCCCTAACGAGTTCCCCAAAGGTGGGTTGTAGTGGCGCTTTTCAAAGATTTAATAAATACTAGTCATTTAGATAACGGTTTTATAAAGATAAGGTATTTATTTGTAAAAGGTGTAAATTTCCGTATTTTAGATTCTAGGGTTTTCTAAGTCAACTAGCCTATTTCTAAATGGTCTAAACGACAAGTCATTAGAAGTCTCAAATCGCCTCTTCACCTCCAATTGTGGCCAGGTAAGTACAAATGAGAAAGGAGGGATCCGCTCACGAATCGTGAGACGGGCTTTTTAAAGTTACCTTTTCTCACTTGCCTAGCCTAGACACCACAAAGTCAGGTTTAGATAAACGATCGATGTCCACGACATTTCGTATTTTCCTATTAAAAGATATTTGTTTTGAAAGTGTATCAAACTTAAAACTTTTAGAAAAGGTTTTATTAAGAAAATGGTATTTAAATGTAAAATCTTGTTTTATCGTATTCTAAGTTTTCAAGGTAGCGTGTTATGATTACATACACTCATTCATGCATGCATGCATATAGAAAAGGTTTTAAATGAAAAATCTAATAGTCATTATTAAACCAACACTTGATTTAATAAGCCGGTCATATCACATACGATCCGACCAATAGAAAACGCCAGATTACAATGCGGTATCATATACACGCATTTAATCAAGCACCCGTGCATATCCCCATATGCACCCCACATCGTTTCTCCTGAGCTAGGTAACCCCATTGTGGGACTCTAAGACTCGTCAATATGCTAGCAGTAGGCAGTGATCATATCACATACCCAGAAATCGTCAGCGGTACCAGCAGTATGTAACGGCTCCCAGGTATTGAGCGATCAGAAAAAAACAAGCGAACCTGCAAAACTCCTGTCGAGCCAACCGGTAACACTTACCGTACAGTCCAGTCTCTTCATCAGATATGCTATATATAGAGTTTAGGGATGGCAATGTCGACCCCAATAACTCAATAAGTCATGCTGATGAATGGTCTATAACAGATCGAGAAACTACTGATAACACTTATCAGTAAATCTCAACATCCCTGGCCAGGGACTTACTGATATAGCCAACCGCACACAGCGCAACATCAACCCCCAATACCGGGAGATATGAAACCCCTCCTATCGCTCATTGCCTCCACATGCCTCGGGACTGTACCTAAAAGCCACCTGTTTGCACGACTTAGTAGAGCCGTGGTAGGGTGGAAATCAAAGCACAGTGGGAGAACACATAAGACTCTATGATGATCTCGGGCCTACAGACTAACCTGTGCTAGTATCACCTGAGAACTGCTATCCGACGATTGATATAATACTATATAGGAGTTCTCGGTGAGTCCGTCCAGTGTACCCAGTCTCCACTGAGCACCCGCATACGATCTCGATGTCAAACATCAATGGATATGGGAACATCCATCGCCCATCATATGGGTCTAGTGTCGTATACGCTAGTCTACTCTGGAATGTCGATGCCCCGTCTCGATTTACCCACGACTAGGGACATTTCAGGATATGCTTATAAACTACACATGTCCCACTAGTATGATCTGCATCATAATCACAGTAGTCAAGCAAATATCCTCAGGGCTTTATCAGCACGTACAAATGAATAACATCATGATCAAGTGAACATGTCAGATAAAGAGTAACCAGATAGCATATTATCATGTCGAGCAAGAATGTCCTCTGTATGTGTGTGTATATATATATATATACATCCACTATCATATAATGGCTTCTAGGGCATACATATATCCAACAATCTCCCACTTGCACTAAGGCCAGTTATTGGCGTATCTCATACCCAACATCTCAAAAAGTCGCTCATGCTACAGCTGAGGGAGGGCCTTGGTGAGTGGATCCGCGGTGTTATTCTTTGTGTCTACTCTCCTAATCTCGATCTCGCGGCGATCAACTATCTCCCGGATCAGATGAAAACGCCTCAAGATGTGTCTGGACCGCTGATGGGACCTGGGCTCCTTGGCTAATGCCATAGCCCCATTATTATCACAATATAATGGTATTGGATCAATAATAGTTGGAACTACCCCTAGCTCCGAGACAAACTTCTTCATCTAGATGGCTTCCTTGGCGGCATCATTTGCAGCAATGTACTCAGCTTCCATCGTCGAGTCTGCAACGGTATCTTGTTTGGAACTCTTCCAACTCACCGCCCCTCTGTTGAGGGTAAATACAAACCCAGAGATAGATTTGCTGCCGTCCTTATCACTCTGGAAGCTCAAATCAGTGAAGGCCTCCATTTGGAGATCTCCGTTACCATATACCAAGAACAATTCTTTAGTCCTTTGCAAGTACTTAAGAATGTTCTTCACAGCTGCCCAGTGATTCTCCCCTGTGTTGGACTGATACCTTCTTACAACACCAAGTGCATAAGCTACATCAGGGCGTGTACATAACATCGCATACATTATAGATCCTACGGCTGAAGCATAGGGTATAATGCTTATGCGAGCTCTCTCTCTTCATCGGTCTTTGGGCAAAAGTCATTAGAGAGAGTGACTCCATGGCAAGCGGGTAAGGCACCCCGCTTGGAGTCTTCCATACTAAACCTCTTTAGGATGGTGTTGATGTACCTGGTTTGGGACAATCCCAATAACCTTTTGGATCTATCCCTATAGATCCGAATGCCCAATATGTACGTGGCATCATCCAGGTCCTTCATGGAGAACCTTTGTGATAAGAATGATTTGACCGACTGCAGCATAGGAATGTCATTTCCTATCAGAAGAATGTCATCCACGTACAATACGAGGAATGTGACAGCTTTCCCTATAGCCTTCTTATAAACACAAGGTACATCTGGATTTTTGATAAAATCAAACTGTTTGATAATATCATCAAAACAGATGTTCCAACTCTGTGATGCCTGCATTAATCTATAAACGGCTTTAAGCAATCTACATGCTTTCCCGCTGCTCCCACTGTCAACGAAACCCTTTGGCCGATCCATATAAATGCATTCTTCTAAATCAACATTTAGAAATGCAGTTTTAACGTCCATCTGCCAGATTTCATAGTCGTAGTGAGTAGCAATAGCAAGTTGGATCCGAATGGATTTAAGCAAGGCAACGGGAGAAAAGTTTCATCATAGTCCACACGCGGTCTTTGAAGAAAACCCTTTGCCACAAGTCTTGCCTTATAGGTCTTCACCTGCTCATCTACACCAATCTTTCTTTTAAAGATCCATTTGTACCCTACGGGTTTTACCCCAGAGGGTACAACGTCCAAAGTCCATACTTTGTTGGTGTGCATAGACTCCATTTCAGATCTCATGGTATCCAGCCACTTCACAGAGTCTCCACTCGTGATAGCTTGTTGAAAACTGGTAGGATCATCATCCTCCATGATGCAATCTTCTCTATCACCATCAATGAGAAAACCGTAGTAACTCTCCGGTGGGCGAGAAGTCCTACCAGATCTACGGAGTGGCCAAGATTCATTAGTTTCTGTTGCAACAGCTGGTTCAACCAAGTCGTCATTTATAACTTGTGTCTCTAGAACCTCTTCTAGATCTACTACATTGCCATCTGTATCATTTGTAAAAAATTCTTTTTCTAAAAATGTGGCATACTGAGAAGCAAACACCTTTTGTTTCTCCTTGTGGTAGAATAGATATTCATAGGAATTCTTTGGATACCCCAAAAAATTACACACGACTGACCATGTCTCGAGCTTGTCCGGATTTTGCTTTTTAACATAGGCCGGACAACCCCAAATCTTAACTCGTTTAAGAGATGGTCTCTTCCAATACCATATTTCATATGGCATGGTAGACACGGCTTTGATTGGAACCCTGTCACGCCCCGCTTTCCGGTGTACGGCGAAGGGGACGCGACGAGGTCCGCTACGTATATACTTAGAAGTACATACGCTAATCGTATCTAAGAAATATAAAAGTAAATCACAAGAGACAAGAGATATAGAAATAACAACAACTTTATTAATAACATTCTTTTGTACAATGCATGAAAAGTAAATACAACTGGAATGAAAAGCGATGCCTAAATAATGGCATAACAGGAAATGAAAGTACTGAATAGAACAAGGTACAATGTCTAGAGCTCGGGGTCTTCGTGAAACTTCTCCAAGTCTTCACCGGTGGGATCGATCTCTGCTGTGTCCAAAGCACCTGACGACATTCAAAGAAGAATGAAATAGAATGTCGTCAGCGAACAGGTCGCTCGGTAAGTCCCAAAGATAAGGGAGAAATAGACAAAGAGTTGGAGAGAGAGAGAGAGAGAGTAGCTTTTAATGTTGTATTGTAATGTTGTAATGTTGTATTAACGCTGTTGTTTGTAGCTCGGTACAGAAGAATGCCGGTGTATACGAGAGGGGTCTCTATATGCTAGAGACCATGGCAAACAGAATATAGAGTACAAGGCTCCGTTAGAAGGCCCGGAACAATGGCAATTGGATTCATGTTAGGTATCTTAAGTCTGACCGTCTCGTGCCACTTTTAATATCTTCCGTACCAATCTACCCCTTAAACCCTGTAGTGTTTTGATTGTATTGTTGTATTGCATTGTATAAGTTGGATGACTGACCAAAACCATGATATCAGTAAACAGATTGTAACTGCATAATCAGGTAAATGGAATAACGGAATAATGGATGTATATCCATGATTTGATTCAGTCAAGTTATATAGATTGATAACTAGATTCTGGAATTCATGTGTTCATATTGAGTTGAAATATTAAAGAATGTAGATTGACTTGAATCATATTCAAGTTAGAAATAATCAGACTCAAACCCGATTCAGACCAAAAGAAATGTAAGTCGAAGTTCTATAATTGTTAGGGTCCTTATTGTAATTTATAAAACTTGAGGGGGTTTTATGTAAAAATACTTTTGTATAGTTTTCAAGATACACCTCAAGTATTTATTATTCGTCTTTATTGTTATAATGAGTGTGATTTTATTTTGTGATATTTCTAGTGAAAATATCCTACTTTCATAAATAAAGGTATTAATTTGTAATATTGATTTATTTGAAATTCATGGTATTTTAATGTAACTTTTAATCTTGTAATTTTTTAGGAAAATGTGGAAACTTTATCTTATAATAAAATAGGTGTTTAAATGATAAATATACATATGTTTATACAAAAATAATTTTTAATAAATATTTTATTTTCCAAAAATCTCATTTTTCTTAAATGTCGTATTTGAAACCTTTCGAGACCGAATGCTCCTTGCGGAGGTCTGAATCTCGCACTACTAAGCCCGAGGGTGCACGATAAACCATACTATCCCTAACGAGTTCCCCAAAGGTGGGTTGTAGTGGCGCTTTTCAAAGATTTAATAAATACTAGTCATTTAGATAACGGTTTTATAAAGATAAGGTATTTATTTGTAAAAGGTGTAAATTTCCGTATTTTAGATTCTAGGGTTTTCTAAGTCAACTAGCCTATTTCTAAATGGTCTAAACGATAAGTCGTTAGAAGCCTCAAATCGCCTCTTCACCGCCAATTGTGGCCAGGTAAGTACAAATGAGAAAAGGAGGGATCCGCTCACGAATCGTGAGACGGGCCTTTTAAAGTTACCTTTTCTCACTTGCCTAGCCGAGACACCACAAAGTCAGGTTTAGATAAACGATCGATGTCCACGACATTTCGTATTTTCCTATTAAAAGATATTTGTTTTGAATGTGTATCAAATTTAAAACTTTTAGAAAAGGTTTTATTAAGAAAATGGTATTTAAATGTAAAGTCTTGTTTTATCGTATTCTAAGTTTTCAAGGTAGCGTGTTATGATTACATATGAGTGTGTGTGGAGGTAGGTCATTACCTCGTGATCTACTTTAAGGTATAGCAATATTAAGAGGTTAATTGTGATAAACTAAACATTATGGTATTTAAGTGAAAGAATACGATATATTGCAAAAGCTATCATTTCATGTGTGAAAACTTGTTCAAATAAATTTTTAAGCGATTTGCAGTCAACATGAAGATGTTTAAGCATTATGGAATTGGTGATAAGTTAGATTTTATAAAAAACCGAATCGGAAATCGGTTTGTTCCGATTTCCGTCGGGTTTTAAGTTCGTATTTTAATGAAAGAAAAGAAGGATAGAAAAGGGGGACTTACGGGTTTGAACAACGCTAGAGAGTGTGAGAGAGGTAGAGGGTTTGTCGGTGCGTCGAATCGTCGTTGAGAGGTCCTAGCACGATCACCGGAATTTCGCCGTCGATTTCGTCAGCGCTTCGCCTTTCGCTCGTTTTCTAACGTACCAAGTTCTTTTGGATTTTTGAGAGAGTGGACTTAGAAAAAAGTGATGAGAAGGTAGAGGGTATGAGGGGTTTATATAGGGTTAGGCTAGGGTTAGGGTTTTTAATAAAAAAATAATAAAAATTCATTAAAACTCATTAAACCTAGGAGTAAAAGGGATTTATTTGGCAATTGATAACCGATCCAAATATTTAAAGTGTGCAGGTGAGAAGACCAGGTCAACACGGAATTTTTCCGTGTTGACGACTCGGCCGTCTGGCCGAGTCCGGCCGGCGGCGCTGGACCGAGTCAAGGTGTCGGGGGCCGGGGAATCTCCTCGGGGAATTTATGGTATTTTTTTTTGTTCAGTACAAATTTTGAGAGTTATGACATTTTGACTGTTGACTTCCAAAAGAAATTAAAACAAAATAAATACAAAAATAATGTGGGGCATGGGATTTGAACTCTGGTGGCTTGGTTCAGCAGTGCAAGGTATTACTAATGAGCTACAAGCGCTTTCTTGTAATTATTGTGGGAAAATAACTACTTAAAGTGGTAATAGCAACATTAAATACCCCTAGTGGTAATAGCAACATTAAATACCCCTAGTACACTTTAATTTTAAAACAATTTTATGTACACTAAAAATGAAGTTATTTAAAAACAAAATAATTACTTATATATATATTGTGCTCAGGTTAAAATACTCCTTTATGGATTTTTAAAAATTTTAAAAATTTTTGTATAAAAAGTGTATAGAAAAATTAGGGTTGTTATAAACCCTGTTCAATAGAAATACTGCAGTCTCCAATGCATGCCCCAAAAATGAGACAGGTAACTCAGCATCACTCATCATGGAACAAACCATATCTAATAGGGTCCGATTCCGACGTTTTGACATACCGTTGTGCTGTGGTGTGTAAGGAGGAGTGTCACGATCCGAAATTGGTACGTGACGGCCCTTAAAATACGCAACGTCTACAGGCGTAACGCAATTTAAGTAAGCCGAAAACCCATCAATCTAAGCCATCAAAAGTAGTAAGTGATAATAACAAATTTTAAAACTTTTGAAATCTCAACCCAAATTCTTTAAAGTCCAACTTTATTTCCTTTAAAATTTTGGCAGCACCTCCTTTATAAAAACCAGCCCTAAAAATGGGTACAACAAAGATATAAGTAAAGCGTCCCTAAACGGGAGCAAATAAACGCCCAAAGGCGGAAAACAACCACCACAACAGATATACGACGCCGTAGCGAAGAAATAAAAGACGATATAAATAAAACCGCATAAAAGACCTCCAAGTCAGAAAATAATATACAATACCGTCCTCACATCAAGTCTCTAAGTCATACATGAAAGTGGTAGATGGAGAGAACATGATACAACGAATATATAATGAACATAAACTGATAACCACAAAACCCACCTATAGCAAAACTGCATACTGTGAGCCGAAGTGGTATCCGCAGCAAAAGATGATACGATAAATGAAAATAGCCCTGCCTCTGACTATTCTGAGGAACAACCTGCAAAACACTGCGGCACAATGAGGGTGAGTTGCCAACTCATGAATAGTAAATAACATATGCAGGTAATCGCAAGTATGCACGTACAGCGCGAATCTAATGCATGCAAGCTGATAGCAATAAATGCCTATATATGTGCAATAGTATGAAAGGTACTCTATCAGGTCCTACTAATACATGAAGCAATATAGGGAAATATGTATGCAAAAATCATGTAAGGTACTTTATCAGGTACTATTAATACATGAAGCAATGCGAATAAAATAAATACGGAGTATGGGATAAAACATGTCATTCCTACGGAATCCTGACCTCGTGGCAGGACCAAAGTCCATCAAGACAATCTAAATCCCAAATTTCCTCAAATTAGCCCCCCAAATTGGCTCTCATATCAAGTAAATCTCATACATCCTGTATCCAATATCAAGTAAATCTCATATATCATGTATTTAATATCAAGTAAATCTCATACATCCTGTATCCAATATCAAGTAAATCTCATATATCATGTATCTAATATCAAGTAAATCTCATATATCCTGTATCCAATATAAAGTAAATCTCATATATCATGTATCTAATATCGAGCACATAGGTTCCGAGCATATAAGCCCCTCACATCAAGCACATAGGCCCCGAGCACATAGGCCCCTCTCATCGAGCACATAGGCCCCGAGTACATAAGCCCCTCATATCGAGCACATAGGCCCATCTCATCGAGCACATAGGCCCCGAGCACATAGGCCCCTCTCATCGAGCACATAGGCCCCGAGCACATAGGCCCCTCTCATATCGACCATATAGGCCCACATAGATAATGAATAAGTATATTTGCATATATCATTATGATGATATATGATGTAGGTGTATATATATAACAGCGTCCCATACCACTGATATATATATATATATATATATATACACGATTGGTATACATACATACATACATAGATACATATATATATATATATATATATATATATATATATATCAGCGTCCCATACGACTGGTATATATACTCAGGAGTAAAACAATCCAGAAAACATCAAATGAAAACCATATCTCAATGCGAAATCCATGAATATAATATATGCAACATGAAACAGTAATATGAGCATATAAGGAAAAATCGCTATTTAACTGCAACAAGGTAATAAATATATCATGCGGTTCCTAAATTCTCCAAATCCACACAACATCATATAAAGGTGAATATGTAGCTATAGCCAGATATATGTGTAAACTTGTTGGTATAGCAAGGTATATGTATCTACCTATCAGAAATGATGTAATACCCTCCAGGTATAAGTGTAAGATGTATGCAAGATGTACATGTAGCTATGTCTCATTGTGTATATATCTATCACTAATGGTACAATACCATATAGGTATATGGGTAAGTAGCTTGTAAGCATGTGAAGGCATATGTGTAAGCATGTAGGTATACAGGTATGCTATATGTCATATGCGAAAAGGAATATAAGGATCAAGTCTTAATGTTCCTAACCAAACAATATCATATATGTATGTGTGTTGTGCGCATCATGGCAATTATTGATGGTGTGAGTGGCATACAATCAGTGCTCGTGCAATATGAGCCGTCAATAATAGTGCAGTGTCCTAAGCGTATAAGTCCAAGCACAACAGGTAATAATATGCAATGAGGTGTATGCGCAAACTCTATATATGCAATAGAATATGCGACTAATATCATATCATCTCTAGCCCAGACGCATAACGCCATGCGGGCGATTCCCCTGAGATGTTAAATCTACTCACCAACGCTCTTAGCTAAGTAAAGCCAACGACCTGTTTTCCCCTTTTCGTAGCATCCGAAGTTCCCTCCTACGAACCTAAAACATAAAACAATATAACAAGTATGTATATTAGCAAACGACCAATAACACGTACAAACTACGTTTGACCGACGCGACAACTCCAAACAAACTCTCAAGTGATCGTCTAGTGGCTAACGTGCATAGCGACACAATGAAACCAACTTAAGAGCAACAGAACACAATGACACGAACTGTATCGGATAACGTAACGCGTGAAAACGAAACACAAGAATTACGCAAAGTGATCCCGGATTTTGCTATACCAGCAATTTGTAAAAGTTCAAGTACCACGAGACCACCCACAACCCCAAAGACCACTACACCAAAACCCAACCCTTCAGTCCCCACTCTGGCCGCAAATTGCGGCCAGAAGCAATATATCTGCGGCCAGTCTATAAAGGAATGGGCTCGTATTTTGAGGGTAGGTTCTAGGTCACTACACTAGGCCACTGTGATGGAAACTTTTGCAACAAATACCTGGTTTGATAGCAGATCATTCGAGACCCAAAACTACACTAAAAATATACTATTTGCACGAAATGATACAATACGCGATCTACACTGAAACGAATAAGCTACGCAGCACTAAAAAGACTTAACTAACAGATAGAGATCATTACCTACTCCCACAAACTCAATGATCTTATCTTTCCAAGCTCCAAGGCATCCAAGAGGCAAAACAAGGCATGTGAAGTGATTTTTGTGAGATTTTGATGAAGTTTAGTGATGGATTAGTGAAGATTTAGTGGTGAAGTGATAAGTGTTCAGTTGAGGAAAAAGGAATTATGAAAGAAATGAGAAGAGATGAAGTGAGAGAGAATGAGAGAGAGTGTGAAGAAAATAGAGAGGGAGAGGTGAGGTTAAGGTGAGTGCACCTTGCAATAACTCCACATTAATGCAAGCATGACTCACAAGCCACCTCCTCTCCAAAAAAAAACCCAAATGAAAATATCTCTCACTCACAACAAATATCTAGATGTTAGGTTAAGGCAAAGCAAAGCAAGGATTAGGTTAAGTTGTCATGATCACTAATTAGATCAACACAAACAAACCCTCACATAAACATGCACATGTGTGTGCATACCATAACAAATAATAATAAATTATTAATTAAATGTTATAAAATGTGAGGAACCCAAATTGGTAAACTTTTTACCAAAAACCCGCATTATCGTCTAATTAACACTAACCGAAATTCTAAGGCGTTATAAGGAGTGAGCTGAGAGAGAATCCCATTCTCTTTTAGAAAGTCTGCAAACTCTGTACTGAGATATTCCCTACTTCGATCTGATCGAAGTATCTTGATACTTAATCCGGTTTTTTTTCTACTTCAAGTTTGACGAAAACCCTTTGCCACAAGTCTTGCCTTATAGGTCTCCACCTGCCCATCTACACCAATCTTTCTTTTAAAGATCCATTTGCACCCTACGGGTTTTACCCCAGAGGGTACAACGTCCAAAGTCCATACTTTGTTGGTGTACATAGACTCCATTTCAGATCTCATGGCATCCAGCCACTTCACAGGGTCTCCACTCGTGATAGCTTGCGGAAAACTGGTAGGATCATCATCCTCCATGATGCAATATTCTCTATCACCATCAATGATAAAACCGTAGTATCTCTCCGGTGGGCGAGAAGTCCTACCAGATCTATGGAGTGGCCGAGATTCATTAGTTTCTGTTGCAACAGCTTGTTCAACCAAGTCGTCATTTTTAACTTGTAACCTCTTCTAGATCTACCACATTGCCATCTGTATCATATGTAAAAAATTCTTTTTCTAAAAATGTGGCATACTGAGAAACAAACACATTTTGTTCCTCCTTGTGGTAGAATAGATATCGATAGGAATTCTTTGGATACCGCACAAAATTACACATGACTGACCGTGTCTCGAGCTTGTCCGTATTTTACTTTTTAACATAGGCCGGACAACCCCAAATCTTAACTCGTTTAAGAGATGGTCTCTTCCCATGCCATATCTCATATGGCGTGGTAGACACGGTTTTGGTTGCCTGTTCAATAGAAACGCTGCAGTCTCCAATGCATGCCCCCAAAATGAGACATGTAACTCAGCATCACTCATCATGGAACGAACCATATCTAATAGGGTCCGATTCCGACGTTCTGACACACCGTTGTGCTGTGGTGTGTAAGGAGGAGTGAGCTGCGAGAGAATCCCATTCTCTTTTAGAAAGTCTACAAACTCTGTACTGAGATATTCCCCACCTCGATCTGATTGAAGTATCTTGATACTTATTCCGGTTTGTTTTTCTACTTCAAGTTTGTACTCAGTGAATTTCTCAAAAGCTTCAGACTTATGCTTTAGTAAAAACACATGACCGAACCTTGAGAAATCATCAGTAAAGGTTATGAAGTAAGAGAAACCGCCTCTAGCCTATGAATACATTGGCCCGCATACATCACTATGTATGAGGGCTAAGACCTGAGTAGCTCTTTCTCCGTGTCCTGTAAACAGAGATTTGGTCATTTTACCCTTGATACAAGACTGGCAAGTCGCATAAGATTTATATTCAAAAGGGTTTAAATATCCATCTTTATGTAGCTTATTTAGTCTTGTTTCGTTAATATGACCGTGTCTACAGTGCCAAAAAAAAGCTTCATTTATTTATGAAAGTTTTCTTTTATTAATGTATTGTATGCTGAAAACCGTGTGTTGATTTAGGACGTATATCCCGTTATTAAGTGTACCATACCCAACCAACATTTGATTCAGGTTAATATTCATAACATTATTCTGCAACATAAAATTATATCCTTCATTGTCTAACAAAGAAACGGATACAATATTCCAAAGCATACTAGGTACATAATAACATGGGTTCAAAACCTATATACACCCTGACGGCAACCCCAGGTGATACGCTCCCACTGAAACCGCATGCACATTGGAACCATTTCCAACCCGGAGAGTATGGTCACCTGTCTTCAAAACTTTGCTATTTCTCAGCCCCTACATGGAATTGCAAATGTGAGAACCTGAACTGGTTTCTAATACCCAAGAAGCAGAGTTTATAGAAAAACAATTTTCTGTCACAAACACACCTGAAGCGGAAGCATCACCATGCTTCTTTCTTTTGAGATCCAAGTATTCAGTGCAGTTGCACTTCCAGTGTCCCGCTTTGTGGCAATAATAACATTCCCCTTTCCCCGATTCCCCAGCCGTGGACTTGTCTTTCCCTTGACCTTTTTAACTCCACCTCTAGGTTTGGTGGGTTTCTTCTTCATCTTTCCCTTGGCCTTAGCCTTCGGGCGAGAGGAGGAAAATGGCCCAACAGTTAAAGCGGGAGTCTTCACTGACTTCAGCGTGCTCTTTGCACTCCTTAACATATTGACGAGTTCAGGTAGTGACTTCTCCATGTTGTGCATGTTGAACTTAACTACAAACTGAACAAAGGTGGGGGGGGGGAGAGACTGCAGAATGATATCAATATATTGTTCGTTGTCCATTGTCCATCTGAGGTCCCCAAGCTCTTCTATAAGGGCTATCATCTCCAGAACATGGTCACCTACTAGTGTGCCAGGAGCCATCCGCGTTTGAAACAGTTTTCGTGACGCTTCGTATCATAAGACATGAGATTGCTCCCCATACAACTCTTTTGTATGGAGAAAGATGGATTGAACGCCCATCTTCTCGTGCTTCTTTTGATTGGTGTTATCCATCGATGCGAGCGCGAGGCATTTGGCCGTGGCACAGTCAGCATCTCATGTCTTGCGGACTTTCCTATCCGCAACCGAAGGTTTAGGACCTGGGACGGGCGGGGCTGGAGCCGTGAGGACATATGATACTTTATCATAAGTCAAGGCAATATTAATGTTCCCCAGCCAGTCTTTATAATTGGTCCCATTCAGTTTATTTTTATCTAGTAGAAGCTTGGGTCCTGTCATTGGTATCTGTCATTAAGAGAGAGAAAAGAACACACTCAGCGAAAGCTCTTGCAAAGATCAGATTGGTTATTTATCTTATCTAATCGATGTCTCCCACTTCTTTTATCAAATTTCCCTTCAAACCTTAAAAGTAAAACTAGCCAGGATTAATTGCATTCTACAATTTCGCTAAGCCAGGCCAGTGTCGGTACTTGAGGGAGGTTCCTCATGCTTTCGCACGGACATAATTAAAGTAAACCTCATTTTCCCAGAGGCGTAGCCCCGTTAACACCTTTCTAGACACCTAATGGGTTAGCTAATTGTAAAGTGCAAAACTCTCCTGGGAGCAACTCTTGCTCACAGTGGTATCAGGATCCAACCATCATATGGAAGGTATGCAATCTCATTGCAAATTTTAACTCTTGAAACTCGCGATATGGTTTTTACCCCTAGTACTCATGACCTTAACTATGGTCAACAAATCACAAGCACTAGTCAAGCTCAACCCGTCATTTCTTGATTAATTAGACCCACCCACATGACCCTTAACTATGGTCAACAAAGTCATATGAATGTCCTAATTAATCTGCATCATATGCAGTATAGGAAGACATCACTTAGCTACCGTACACTATGCCTTAACTATAGTTAACAAACGTAGCACGAATACTAAGTACTCTACTTCCTAAAATGACGGAGGGTTGCGGATGGTTTTTAAGAAAACCTTTAACGCTTTGAACTTGATATCGTTATAGAATCAAACAGTTTTTCAAAAGGAGTGGCTTAAGCTCTGCAATTTTAAAATGTAGCTTTTTCGTAAAAAGCCGAGTGGTTTTTAAATTCGATTCTACAACATCATTTTAGGTTTATTTTTCCTTACATTAATCATATTAATGTAGTCCCATCATTTAAGTCCTTAAGCCAAACACAGAAAAGAAACGAAAATACAACGTACGCTTATGCCATCTGTATTCGCCACAATGTTCCGTTATGCACCGTTAGGTTACTTAACTAACGGCATACCGGGACGGGACTAGCGCGGGTGCAAAATACAAGCAACGCCTACTATATATCTCATATATAATATTGCATTCGTCTCAGATATATCAAGCGATCACATCATAGAATATAAACAACAGAAGCACATATATGAAAATATAGGATATACTAGGAATTCCGTATTTTATATTCAGCCAACGATAGAGAATATGGGTTCCACGGTCGCGATGAATAGCCAAACCTACACCCAAGACCCCTACGAGAGCGGCAAGCGACCCTACCAATTCTAGAGTTAGGAGACCCGGTCTCGACTCCTCGAGATGGCCTCCCACTGAACTCTAGAATCCGGTCACTTGTGCTCCCCACCTTGGTTCTATCCTACCGTGGAAAAGTAAATAATATACATCGAAGGAAACACCATCCTCAACCCGGATGTGCCCCAATAAAAGAATATTACATACAAATGAATTTTACATGAATGAAAAGAAAACTCTCATCTCACATAAAACCCCCGGCCATGTTAGTTATATATATTCCCTAGAGGCCATTATTGTATATATGAAGTATATTATAGTGGATGCTTGGATATATATAGAGAGGACTTTCTTGCTCGATATGATAGTATGCTATCTGGTTTCCCTTTTTCTTAACATGTTGACTTGTATTGGTTTACTGTCTTACTCCCACATGTTGATAAAGCCCTTAGGATATGTACTTGACTACTAGGACTATGATGAGATCATACTAGTAGGGCCAGGGTAGTCAAAGAGTACATCCTATAATTGTTCATAGTCGAGGGAGTATCGAGACAGGGCATCGATACTCCAGAGTTGACTAGCGTATACGCATCTTGACCCATATGATGGGTGATGGATGATCCCATATCCATCGGTATTTGACATCAAAGATGGTGTACAGGTGCTTAGTGGAGACTGGGTACACTGAACGGACTCGCCGAGAACTCCTAGATGTTATTATACCTATCGTCAGATAGCAGTTCTCCGGTGACACTTGTACAGATTAGTCTGTAAATCCGAGATCGTCATAGAGTCTTGTATGATTCCCACTGTGCTTTGATTTCCACCTTACCATGTCCAAGAGGGCGTGCAAAACGGTGGCTTTTGGGTACAATCCCGAATCACACGGAGGCAATGAGCGATAGGAGGGGTTTCGTCTCTCCCGGTATAGGGAGTTGATGTTGTGCTGTGTTCGATTGGCTATAACTGGAAGTCCCTGGCCAGAGCTGATATGGAGTGCTACTGGTAAGAGTTACCAGTAGTTTCTCGACCTGTTATGAGCCTCGCATCGACATGACTTATCGGTTACTGGGGTCTGACGTTTACCGCCCCTAGACCTGATATGCGACATACTAGACGAAGAGACCAGACTGTACGGTAGTGTTACTGATTGGATTCACAGGAGAATGTACAGACTTGCTTGTTGCTCTTCTGATCGCTCAATACCTGGGTGGCTGTTACGTTTAGCTGACCGCTTGCAGCTTTTGGGTGTTTGATATGATTATTACCTACTGCCGGCGTATTGACGATTCTTTAGAGTCCTACACAGAGGTTTCTTGGCTCAAGCAAAACGGAATAGGAGCACATATGTGATATGTGCGGGACCGAGAATAATACGATATGAGATACCGTATTCTATTCTCGCGATATGAGATATCAGCTGGGTATATGTGATATACCCGGGTCATCGGATCAAGTGTTGATTCGATGAATTGGTACATGTTATATTAGTCGGTTATATGCAATATAGCCGGATTATCGGATCAAGTGTTGATTCGATAATTTAATGTATAATTATATATGTGATATATTACATTACGTAAACTAATATAAGCTCGCTTTATTGATTCATTTTCTCACTGGATAATACATTGATGTATATGCGATATATGCTAATTGTATTATTTTCTTTTGTTACAAAATATATTGTATATGCGATTTATAATATTGTAACATGTTAGGGTTACAAATGCAATATGGTTTTAGAGTTTAAACCTAGTTAGGGTTTGGATTAGGGTTGAGCTTTGGATGAGCTTTCATGAAGCTTCATGAAGGTTTGAATTTTGTCTTCATCCTTTGATATTTTGTGAAGATATTTGTTAACCCAACCCAAACCCTTAACCTATGGTTTATTCTCTACAAGGGTTAAGCCTTTCATTCTTAACCCATGGATGCAATTGTAACCACAACAGTAATTCATTATTCATCACAAAAGCTTCTTCTTCTTCTTCTTGCCTTTGAAAAAGCTTCACTAGGATTTATGTTTGTGATGATTAAGTGTGAGAAATTGAAAACAAAAGAGAGAAAAATTCCTACTTCATCATCCTCATCTATTCTAGCCACTTAGATTAGGGTGTTCACTTCTCTAATAAGTTCATTAGTGAAGTGTAAGCTTGGGTTAGAGATTCTTCAAGGTAGATTATCTTAGATCAAGAAGACTTCAAGCAAGATGCATCATTCATCTCTTGGAGCCTCACGAGAGTCGGAGTTCTTGATGATCACGGCGAAGGGATCTCAACACGAAGCTTATGAAGCGAAGGAACGGACTACAAAGGTTGTAATCCTAATCTCTTTAGTTCTTTATATGTGATACAAACTTGTTACCCTAGAAATTCTAGTAAGATTTATGGTTTGTTTGCTTTGCACCTCTCTAATTTTTAAAATGTCATGAGTGATGCTACCAAACCCTAGACTAGTTGTAAGGGAAACCCAACAGTGGTATCAGAGCCAAACTAGAATTCTAGATACGGTGTTAAAACAATTACGAAAACGAAATCGACTCCGAAATACGGTATTATGGAACCCTCATTTTGCTCTCTGCAAATTTTGTAAAAAGTCCTTTAAAATTTTTTCAAACTAGTGCAGAATGTTATATGGGAGATCGTAAGAACATGGGGGAAATACGGAGAGAGGGGTTCGGATTTTGGCCGAGCCCCAGGCTAGGGATTCCGGCCTGGCCGGCCCCTTTATCCCCTTTGGACTCCGTATTCCTCCTGTACTCTGGTGTCTTCAATTTGGGGTTTTGATTGATAGAGTATGTGCGAGTTCAAGTTTTAGTTTAAAGACCGCAATCAAGACGGTTTCGCTTGTAGCTAGCCGGTTGAGTACGGGTCGTCCGCAGGGAGATGGGAGTCTTTTTCTATGTGCTTTAACGAGTTAAGTCCGGTTTTTCAAATTTTGTTTGTAGTTATCTAAGTGTTGAGTTGATATTTAAAGAGAGCATGTTAGGGCTAGGATTAGGTTAGTTTGAGTTAGGAGTCTCCACATCTTTCGTTGCCCCTCTTAATATCGGTGTTATGGTAATCGGCAACAACGGGGATTAGCACGACTAGGAAGGACTTTGCGAGTATAAGCTAGGCTTTCCAACGCATAAGTCTTTCTTTTGGGGCTTGTCCGTCCGTTCTTGGCTCTTAGCCATAACCTCCGGTTAATTCAACCACAACCGGTCTCACTACGGAATCACCTCTATCATATAGGATAGGGTGCCGTAAGGAGCGGATTGTGGTTCAATTAACGGGAGTCGATTTAAGCTGTTGGGCAAGGAAAGAGTGAGAGAGATTTCCTTCTCTCAAACTTCCCTTATCCTACCCTAACAAGTATTAACTACTCACACATCATGATAAGGAAAAACAAAACAAAACAAAAGAGGAAGATAGAAAGAAGGAGATTAGAAGAATACGACTAACTATTTGCGACCTCACCTTGGCGAGGATCGAGCGTAAGTATCATTGTCGTATGAATGATAAAGAAAAAGAGAGAAGAAAGAAACAACAAGGAAATAACAACAACTACTTAACGAATTAAAATTACAACAATTAACAAAGTAAAGAGACAACCATGATAATAAATGGTTCTTCTTTATTCATCACTCTTCACTCAAAAGCTCACTACAAGTTTAATGGAGAAGAGGTGAGAAGAGGAAGAAGAAAAACACTAAACCTAGGCAAAAATGAAAATACAAGAATGGACCCTTTCCTTCTCAAAGTTCTGGGCTATTTATAGGCTGGAGAATGGAAGCCTAGGGCAACCACCAGAACAAAAACGAAAAGACCAAAATACCCCCAAAATTCCTGTGCATGCGGCGCCAGTACGGCCGCGGATCCGCGGCCTAGACCCCCCTTTGGCCGCGGATCCGCGGCCCTTTGGAAGAGTTGGGGCTTCTGCTGTTTTGGGATTTCCTGGTTTGCTGTGTTCATTATTCTGGCATATGTATTTTCTGAGTTTGGCTCCATGATTTTTCCAGAATTTCTGTTGAGGGAAAGGTGGACTTTTTGTCAAGATTTTGTCATGATTGCCTCGAGCTCCGCGTAGATTTCTTGGATCTTGTGCTACCATTGAGCCTTGTGCATTGATTTGATATTTTGTCTTCCTACTGGTATCTGGCAACATACGGATGAAGGACGGAGACCGTGTTTTATCTGTGGTTGGCAGGAACCCGGATTTTTTCGTGTTTTCCATGAATTTCACCGTTTTAGAACCGAGAACCTGTATCCTGCAATTGACTAGCAAACACGGCTCAAGAGTATCTACGGATATGCAATGTGATAAAAATTGGGCGGTATGAAAATGCAAAAATCTGATATGAACAGGTTTCTAGTATTTTTCGCTTAGCCCAATTTTCATGTGATGATTATTTTGACCTGGGGATAATTCGTAGTACTCGTAGTCGTACAATTTAACACTGTATTGGTAACCTTGAATATATTTAGCAGTTCGATCGAACTTCGAACACCACATTTTGTACCCCACTGAAATTTCCAAGTGTTGTAATTTTCCGAAGTTGATTGTACTCGTAAAATCGTGCAAGTACCCCTATGGATCCCCTAGAAGACTATACTAACCTTAACTCGATTCTATACCCACGGAACCGCGAACAAACCCTAAGGTTTGTCGTAGTTCCGTGGTGTCATAGGTGAGGCATTGGTTAACTCCTTCTACGGTTGGTCCATAGACACTGTGGCACGATTTTTTAGTGTTTTGACTTTGCTCAAGTGTTGAGCTCACGGGGGTAATTTGTGAGTGTATGTTGATTCGATCGAAACGTTAAACATCATCTTGATATTTTGTGATTGTGATACAATATGTGAAATTCAAACTGTTAGGCATGAAATCCATAATATGCGATGTTTCGGGTTTACGATGTCTAAGGTGTTTTTGGATTCCAAATTGTTAGTTATATGTATGCCCTAGAGGCCATTACTGTACATTGGATGTATATTGTAGTGGATGCTGGGTCATATATAGATATGACTTTCTTGCTCAACATGATAGTACGCTATCTGGTTGCTCTTTATCTTAACATGTATACTTTTTGTCTCTCTGTTACATGTTGATAAAGCCCTTAGGATGTGTACTCGACATCCAGAACTATGATGCAGATCATACTAGTGGGGCCTGGGTAGTCCATGAGTACATCCTTCAATGTTCCTAGTCGTGGGAATATCGAGACGGGGCATCGATATTCCAGAGTAGACTAGCGTATATCTTCTCGACCCATGTGATGGGCGATGGATGATCCCATATCCATTGGTGTTTGACATCAGAGATGGTATGCGGGTGCTCAGTGGAGACTGGGTACACTGAACGGACTCGCCGAGAACTCCCAGATGGTATTATACCTCACGTCAGATGGCAGTTCTCAGGTGACACTGGTACAGCTTAGTCTGTTGACCTGAGATCGTCATAGAGTCTTGTGTCTCTCCTACTGTGCTTTGATTTCCACCCTACCACGGCTCTACTGAGTCGTGCAAACATGTGGTTTTTGGGTACAGTCCCGATTCACATGGAAGCAATGAGCGATAGGAGGGGATTCGTCTCTCCCGGTATTAGGGGTTGATGTTGCGCTATGCACGACTGGCCATAACAGGAAATCCCTGGCCAGGGTTGCAGTGATATACTGGTAAGAGTTATCAGTAGTTTCACGAATGTTATGGACCTTACGTCGGCATGACTTATCAAGCTATTGGGGTCTGACGTTTACCATCCCTAGGCGAGATATGCGACATATCAGACGAACAGACCGGACTGTACGGTAAGTGTTACTGGTTGGATTCACAGGAGTGTGAGCGGGCTTGCTCGCCGATCTTCTGATCGCTCAATACCCGGGTGGCCGTTACGTTTAGCAGACCGCTTGCGGCTTGTGGGTGTTTGATATGATCATCATCTGCTGCCGGCGTATTGACGAGTCTTTAGAGTCCTACACAGAGGTTTCCTGGCTCAAGCGAAACGAAATAGGAGCGCATATGAGATATGTGCAGGACCGAGAATAATGCGTGTATGTGATACCGTATTCCATTCTCGCGATGAATGCATCGATTGGTTGTATGCCATATAACCTAGTTATCGAATCGAAGATTGATTCGATAAGTCGATACATTAGATACTAGTCGGTTATATGCGACATGACCGGATCATTGAATCAAGTGTTGATTTAATAATTTAATGTATAATTATATATTTGATATATTACTTTGCATTAACTAGTATTGGTTCACTTTAAAAGGATTTTCTCACTTGAAATGCACATTGTATATGTGATATATTTTTGTGCACAAGATTGTATCATGTTTGATGATACATGCTAACTTGGGTTTGAGTAAAGGATTAAACCATGTTTATGTAATGGTTAGGGTTTTCATTTTCTTATCTATTTATTTATTTTGGTAAAAGATAAAGAGAAAATGGTGGTTTTCTTTGTTTGTTGTTGAAGCTTCATGAAGCTTTGACTAAGTGACCATTTTGTCTTCATGCTTAACCCTAACCATTCAAACTAACCATAGTTCATTCTCTACACTTGACCATGGTTGATATATGATAAGTATTCATTTTATTTTCTTTTTGAAGAACACTTATCATATTATCTTCTTCTTCTTCTCCTTCTTCAACATGAAGAAAGCTTGCCTCCATCAATGGCAACTAGTGAAAAAGAGTGAGAAATCCAATTCTAAAGTGAACCCACTTCCTATTTCTTCATCCTCTACCTCTTGCCAAGTAGTATAGGGTGTTTTCTTCACAAGTTTCATGACTTGGTGAAGTGGGAGCTTGATCTTGTGATGCCTCGACGTAGATCATCTTCGGCATCGAAGTCGACGACCTAGCCTGCCCATTTCTCCGATGAAACCGATGCTAGAGTCCGGGATCCGGTATGGACAGCGGAGGGACATCATCACGAAGCCTAGGAGGTGGAGGACCGGATCTACAAAGGTTGTAGTCACTTTCCTTTAGCAATAAATTCGTTTACTTGCTTGCATCGCCTATACATCTAGTTAACGATCCGTATTAGGGTTTGTAGGCATAAGGAAAAATTAGAATTGGCCATGTTTGATCACTTGTGAGACCTCATTAGTGTGCCTAGGAACCCTACACAAATGTTGTAGTTTTTCACTTTCTTTTCTGCGACCGTAAGTGTAGTATGTGGGGTATTACCGGCTTCATTGCTATACATCAACGACAATCGGGATACACATACTTGCTTACGTTGATGATATAAGATATTATGTGTTGCTGTGATATGTGATATTGGATCGTCGTGTTCTGAATAGCCGGGGGTTTTATGTGAGATGGGGTTTTTTATTTTCATTCATGTAAAATTCAATTGTATGTAATATTATTTTATTGAGGCACTTCCGGGTTGAGGATGATGTCTCCATTGTATATTATTTACTTTTCCGCATTAGGATAGACCCAAGGAGGAGAGCACAAGTAGCCGGGTTCTAGGGTCCAGTGGGAGGCCATCTCGAGGAGTCGAGACCGGGTCTCCAAACCCTAGAATTGGCAGTGTTACTTGCCGCTCTCGTAGGGGTCTAGGGATGTGGGTTTGGCTAATCATCGCAGCCGTAGAATCGGTGTTTTATACAGGCTCGAAATAAAACACGGACCTCCTAGTATATCCAATATTTCATATGTTTCTTCTGCTGCTGATATACTGTGATGTGATCATATTATATGCGTGAGACGAATGCTTTATTATTGTATATATGATATATAATAAACATTGCTTATGTTATACACCCGCGCTAGTCCCGTCCCGGTATGCCGTTAGTTAAGTAACCTAACGGTGCATAACGGAACATTGTGGCGAATGTAGATGACATAAGCATACGTTGTATTTTCGTTTCTTCTGTGATGCTTAGGAAGCATAAATGATGGGATTTATTAATGAGATTAATAAAAGAAAAGAAACCTAAAAGATGTTGTAGAATCAAATTTTCAAAAATGGTAGCTACAGTTTTTGCTTTGCATAGCGGTATATGTGATATATCCTGCACCTTATTCGATGAGAAAAGAGCCAAGATCCCTTCACTGGGAGTGACCTATTTAGCAAAACTGGCAGATGCTACAAACTCACGGTTTAGTTTTTGATTGCTTCTATAGTTCTTACTTTGCATAGTGGTATATATGATATACCCTGCATCTTATTCGATGAGGAAAGAGCCGAGATCCCTTCACTGGGAGTGACCTCTTTAGAGAAACTAGAAAAGACTCAAAAACACTCCTTTTCAAAATTACTTGTTTCTACAACAATATCAAGTTCATTACGCTCATGGTTTTCTTAAAAACTTGCGTAGCCCTCCGTCATTTCAGATAAGTACTGCTTAGTATTCATGCTACGTTTGTTGACTATGTTATGGTATAGTGTGCGGTAGCTAATTAGTGCTTATCTGCTAAAACATGAGATATGATTGGATTAGGGTAGTTGTACGACTTTGTTGACTATGTTAAGCGTCGTGCAGGTGGGTTTAATTCAATCGGGAAATGACAGGTTGAACTTGGCTAGCAATTATGATTTGTTGACTTTGTTAAGGTCATAAGTTGCTAGGGGCGAAAGCATTATCGGGAATTTCAAGTGTTGAAATTTGCAATGAGATTGCATACCTCCTATGAGATAGTTGGATCCTGATACCCACTGCGAGTAAGAGTTACTCCTGGGAGAATTTTACACAGGACAAATTGTCGATCAAGTAGGTGTTTAGAAAGGTGTTAACGGGGTTATGCCTCTGGGAAAACGAGGTTTATTCTAATTAGGTCCGTGCGAAAGCACGGGGAACCTCCCTCAAAGTACCAACACTGGCCTGGCCGAAAGATTGGCAAACTTGTAAAGTGTAATTAATCCCGGCTAGTCTTACCTTTTAGGGTTTTAAGGAAGATTTGATAAAAAGCAGTGGGAGCCATCCTGATTAGATAAGATAATAACCAATCTAATCTTGCAAGAGCATACGCTAAAGTGTTTTCTTCTCTCTCTCTCCAGGTAACGACCTTGTCAGGCCTTAATCAAGATAATAATATGGATGTATTGACTGAACTCGCTTATTATACTGAGCAGGGGAACGTTGGTCCTGCTCCCACTTATAATTTTTATAAGTCCGAGTAGGGAATAATAGAATATCTGGATTCTCATGCCACCCAAATGAAGAATAAGCATATTGATGCATCTTCTTTGGGTGTGTTTGTTATCGAGAACCGTTTCTCAGTTCACTCTACATCTTGGGTATTAGATACCGGATTAGGATCCCACATATGTAATATGTTACATAGGCTACGAAAAGGTAGAGAACCGGGAGAGGGTGATCATTCCGTAAGAGTAGGGAATGGTGCAAATGTTGCAGCCAAAGCAGTTGGCGAATATCGCATTGTGTTACCAAATGGTAATACATTGATTCTGATCGAATGATATTACATTTCGACCCTGATATGCAATCTTATATCAGTTTCTTTATTGAGTAAAGAGGGATATAATTTTGTAGTACAGGATAATGTTATGAACATCTTCCTGAATCAAAAGTTGATTGGATCAGGCACGTTAAATAATGGCATATACATTCTCAATCAAACTACAGTACTTAATATGCAAAACACACACAAGAGGAAGAGTTCAGAAATGAACGAATTCTTCTTGTGGCATTGTAGACTTGGTCATATCAATGCGACACGGCTAGCTAAATTTCATAAGGATGGATATTTGAATCCGTTCGAATTTTCATCTTATGACACTTGCCAGTCATGTCTCAAAGGCAAGATGACCAAAACTCCATTTAGTAGACACGGAGATAGAGTTACAGAACTCTTGGGACTAATACATAGTGATGTATGTGGTCCCATGTCTACACATACCAGGAACGGTTCTTCCTACTTCATTACATTCACCGACGATTTCTCAAGATACGGACATGTGTTCCTGATGAAATACAAGTCTGAAGCTTTTGAGAAATTCAGGGAATATAAGCACGAAGTAGAGAACCAAACGGGCAAAAGTATTAAGATCCTTCGATCAGATCGAGGAGGATAATACTTGAGCAATGAGTTACTGGATTATCTTAAAGAGAATTGGAGCATCTCTTAGCTTACTCCTCCTTATACACCACAGCACAACGGTGTATCGGAGCGGAGGAATCACACCCTATTAGATATGGTGCGCTCTATGATGAGCACTGCTGAGTTACCTATTTCCTTTTGGGGTTATGCGCTTGAGACAGCGGCATACCTATTGAATCAAGTTCCATCTAAATCTGTACCTACCGCACCATATGAAATATGGAGTGGGAAGAGACCATATCTTAAACGAGTTAAGATATGGGGTTGTCCGGCCTATATCAAAAGGCAAAATCCAGACAAACTCGAGGCACGATCAGTTCTTTGCAAGTTTGTGGGATATCCTAAGAATTCCCAAGGATATATTTTCTACCACGCTGAGGAGCAAAAGTGTTTGTTTCTCAATACGCCATCTTTCTAGAAAAGGAATTTCTTGTAAAAGAAATTAGTGGCGAAGCGGTAGAGCTGGAAGAAGTTCCAGCACCACAAACTACAACTGAAGATTTAATGGAACAAGAGGATTCAGTAGTTCCCGACGAACCTCAGCCGCTCCGCCGATCTAGTATGGTTCCTCATCCACCTGAGAAATACTACGGTTTTCTCATTGATGGTGGGAGCGAGGATTGCATCATGGAAGATGATGACCTGAATAGCTTCGAGCAGGCCATCACGAGTGTTGACTCTGTGAAGTGGCTGGATGCAATGCGATCTGAGATGGAATCCATATACACCAACAAAGTATGGACTTTGGAAGCTGCTCCTGAAGGGGTAAAACCCATTAGGAGCAAGTGGATCTTTAAGAAGAAACTTGGTGTAGATGGAAAAGTGGAGACTTTCAAAGCTAGACTTGTTGCAAAGGGTTTTCGTCAACGGCCAGGTATGGATTATGACGAAACCTTTTCTCCAGTGGCTATGCTTAAGTCCATCCGGATCTTACTTGCTATTGCTGCATACCATGACTATGAAATCTGGCAAATGGATGTTAAGACCGCCTTTCTAAATGGTGATTTAGAGGAGTGCGTGTACATGACTCAGCCAGAGGGCTTCGTAGATAGTGGGAGCAGCAGAAAGGTGTGCAAGCTGCTTAAATCCATCTATGGGTTAAAGCAGGCATCGCGGAGTTGGAACATCTGTTTTGATGTTGTAGTCAAAGAGTTTGACTTCATCAAAAACGTAGATGAACCTTTTATTTACAAGAAGGTTGCAGAGAGTCAGGTTGTCTTCCTCGTATTGTACGTGGATGGCATACTGTTGATAGGAAATGATGTTTCTATGCTGCACTCGGTCAAGCTCTTCTTATCACATAGATTCTCAATGAAAGATCTAGGTGATGCCTCCTGCATTTTGGGAATTAAGATCTATAAAGATAGATCTAAACAGATACTGGGATTGTCCCAATCCAGGTACATTGACACCATACTAAAGAGGTTTAGTATGGAAGAATCCAAGCGTGGGAACCAACCCACGATCTCTGGACTCACTCTCTCCAAAGAGATATCTCCCAAGACTGATTTGGAGAGAGCTCGCATGCAAGGGATACGCTATGCTTCGGCAGTAGGCTCTATCATGTACGCGATGCTATGTACCAGACCCGATGTAGCATACACACTAAGTGTAGTGAGTAGGTATCAAGCAGATCCAGGAGAGAATCACTGGACAGCTGTAAAGAACATTCTCAAGTACTTGAGAAGAACAAAGGAGATTTTCTTGGTGTATGGTAACGGAGAACTCCAGGTGGAGTCCTTTACCGATTCGAGCTTCCAAAGAGATAAGGACGACTCTAAGTCGCACTTGGGTTTTGTCTTTACCCTGAATGGAGGGGCGGTTTGTTGGAAGAGTTCCAAGCAAGGAACCGTGGCGGACTCGATGATGGAGGCTGAATACATCGCTGCCAACGATGCTGCCAAAGAGGCTGTCTGGATGAAGAAGTTCATCACTGAACTTGGTGTGGTTCCGTCCATTGAGCATCCAATACCATTGTATTGTGATAACAATGGACCTGTGGCTTTGGCCAAGGAACCCAGGTCCCATCAGAAATCCAGACATATTCTGAGGCGGTATCACCTGATCCGGGAGATAGTTGATCTCCACGAGATCGAGGTCAGGAGAGTTGACATGAAGGACAACACTGCGGATCCACTCACGAAGGCCATTCCCCAGATACAATTTGAGAGACTCTTCGGGAAGTTGGGTATGAGATACTACAACAGCTGGCCTTAGTGCAAGCGGGAGATTGTTAGTTATATATATGCCATAGAGGCCATTGTTGTACATATGATGTATATTATAATGGATTCTTGGATATATATAGAGAGGACTTTCTTGCTCAATATGATAGTATGCTATCTGGTTTCCCTTTGTCTTAACATGTTTACTTGTATTGTTTTACTGTCTTATTCTCACATGTTGATAATGCCCTTAGGATATGTACTTGACTACTAGGACTATGATGAGATCATATTAGTGGGGACAGGGTAGTCAATGAGTACATCCTATAACTGTTCCTAGTTGAGGGAGTATCGAGACAGGGCATTGATACTCCAGAGTAGACTAGCGTATACGCATCTTGACCCATATGATGGGCGATGGATGATCCCATATCCATCGGTGTTTGACATCAAAGATGGTGTACGGGTGCTCAGTGGAGACTGGGTACACTGAACGGACTCGCCGAGAACTCCTAGATGGTATTATACCTATCGTCCCATAGCAGTTTTCCGGTGACACTTGTACAGGTTAGTCTGTAGACCCGAGATCGTCATAGAGTCTTGTGTGATTCCCACTGTGCTTTGATTTCCACCTTACCACGTCCAAGAGGGCATGCAAAACGGTGGCTTTTGGGTACAGTCCCGAATCACATGGAGGCAATGTGCGATAGGAGGGGTTTCGTCTCTCCCGGTATAGGGAGTTGATGTTGTGCTGTGTTCGATTGGCTATAACTGGAAGTCCCTGGCCAGGGCTGATATGGAGTGCTACTGGTAAGAGTTACCAGTAGTTTCTCGACCTGTTATGAGCCTCGCATCGACAGGACTTATCGGTTACTGGGGTCTGACGTTTACCGCCCCTAGACCTGATATGCGACATACTAGACGAAGAGACCAGACTGTACGGTAGTATTACTGTCACGACCCGCAGGGTACGGAACGTGACTGGCACTTAAGTTTACGAAACGTCTAAAGGCGTCCGTAAAAATAAGTAAGCCAAAGCCCAGAAAACAAACCCAATGAAGCAAAGGAGTGAAGAAAACCCAATCAATTGAAAGCGAGTTATCAAATAAGTCATGTAAAACACTTTTTTAAAAACAGTACAAATTTTTCCCGAAAATTTCGGCAGAGTCTCCTTTGTAAATACTGACCCCCAAAAATGGGTACAACAAATATATACATGAATCCACAAAATAGGGCATCCCCAAGCGGGAGCTAGCTCTTCGCCATACGGCGGTCACAAATCCCACGCAATGTAAAAGACAACAAGCATAATAAAGCATAATAAAGCATAAGGAAACATGAAAAAGTAGCATGTCGGCTCAAGTGAGCTCGACCCCAAATACAGTATAAAATCCACAAACCTCACAGTCTCATCTCTAGGTCAATATACAATAATCTGGTAGAACAGTAGATGGAGTACACTAGATACAAGAATATACAAGGTGGTACAAAAATAACATAACCCACCTATGAGCAAATCTCGAGCTCAGGCAAAAGAGGCAAAAGACAAGTGCGCCCGCCGCTACTGAACTGACGGAGCGGACCTGCAAAAGACTGTGGCACAACGGGGGTGAGTTGCCAACTCGTGAGTAATAAATAACATCTACAAAGGCTATCGTATGCATGCACACAAGCATCCTAGCATCTAAAATACAGGTATGACTGGATGCACTAGCAGGCGTGTATACAATATCAGTGTGCCAATATGTATGCAACATGAAAATCTGAGGTCTCAATAGGTATATATATAAAAAATATCTTATCTCTTTTTGTTTTTGAAACTCTTTTTAGAATGCCAGCAATGTCAATGAATCGACGAAAATCGGTGCCCAGCAACGACACCCCAAAAGCTGTCTCAAATCTCATAATGTATCTCTGGCCTCAGCCGTCCGGCTGACCCATCTCAAATATCAATATCTCATCATCTAGCGGCCACGGTCGGTATCCTCTGGATATCCGCCGTCCCAAACAGTCACCGGTAGGTAATCCGTCCCCTGCCAGGCTCAACGTCATCACCACATTCCTCTTGCCCCGGGGTACCTTACCGGGCCCACCATGTACCCGTGCCGGTTCCTCCACTCCTCGACACGGATTTCCAAAGCCACAGCAAACTCATGGTGGACGACACTTACATCACTAGAAAACCGCAATTTACATGTTTTAAAAATATCATAAGTTTGGAAATTTTGCGGCTTTCCCCCGAAATCCAGCAATATCATAAAATCTCAAGAAAATCCTCATAAGTGCATATATCAATGACAATGAATGCGTATGATATCAATAACCAAGTTGCGATGTGTGATAAATGGATTAAGCATGAACAATGAATATGATGAAGTACATGCACATGAATAGCAATCCTAGGGTTTCATTTTAAGGAAATAACACAATTTAAGTATCAATTAGTAAAAGGTTTAAATCAAAGGTTATCTAGTGTGGTGGCATGGCAATTACCAGGGTGTGTGTGTAACATGAATAGTGCTCGTGCTGCATATAAAACCTGGTAATGGTGCATGTGTCCTACAATTGAGTTTGCATATATGGTATAACCTATTGATCTAATTGCAGCAATTATAATGCCAGTATTATTATTCTAATGTCACAAGTGATTATCCAATTTACTATTTTCCAGTTAACTAAATCTATCGGGTGACTTGCGCCATCCAGACGATCGTCCCCCGTAGATGTTAAATCTACTCACCGGGATCCCTGGCTAGCTGTGTCCAATCACCGCCTTTCCCTTTCGCGCCGCGTCTGACGTCTCCGCGACCGAACCTGGAATTTACATCAATACCAAACATAAGGTTACGTAACAAGAACGACGCAAAACCCCAACGAAACTACTAAAGTTCGCTAACTGGGTACAACGTGCACAAAGTGCGCGGACACACGCGAAAATCGCAAAAACTGCCAAAAACGCCGATTTTGGGTCACCCGGCAAAACTACAACCCGAACACTCAAAATCCGCCCTCACACATCCTAAAAGTCATAGGATACGCTAAAAATGTCATCAAGACATCGCAATTAAATCACCACAAAATTTTAGTAAAAACTAGTAAGCACAAATTTGCAATTTAGTGCAAACATCGACAATTAGCGACAAAGTTAACACAATCCAACACAACAATCCAAACTAACTCACTAGATAGCCACTACACTAATTTTAAACCATTAACTATGCTTCAAAACAAATTTTCCACAACCAACCCTTCTCTTGATTTTTGGTAATTAGCAAAACAAGGAAAATATCACACAAGATTAACTTGGATTAGCATAACATCAAGTCACTTAAGCAAAGTAAGCTTATAGATTAGTTAAGTAAACAACTAGATAGCTAATTAGCTTTAATTAACACAAATTAGGTTTAATCGACTCACTAATCAAGCTTCAAATATCATTTTCCATACAAAAACCTTTTCTTGAAAACCTTAAAACAACAACTTTACAACTAAAATCAACTTCTAAAATTACCTAAATTAGTATAATTAAAGACTACATAATAAGGTAACCATATAGATTAGTTTACTAACAACTAGATTAACAAAATAACAACTTAATTAATTATCATGGTTCAAAACCTAGTTCATTTTTTTTTTCAAACAAAATCTAAGGAATCTAGATTAACTACACTAAATTATCACTAAACCATAACACATAAGCACTTAAACAAGGAATTTAACAAGATGGAATTTATACCTCTTGATCACTAGATCAAGCAAGAAAGTTTCCTCCAATTGATGGCCTCAAACACCAAGATCCAAGCAAGAATGGCTAAGGAAAATGGTTGCATATGGATTTTGTATGGATTTTTTGGAATTTATTCATGGATTTTGATGTATTTCTTGAAGGAAATTGAAGAAAAATGCAAAGAAAAGAGATGAGAAAGAGGGGTGCAGGTTTCGGCCAGGTTGGAGGTAAGGTGGGGGGTGTGGGCAAGTGGGGAAAAGTCTTGGTTCAAGTTTAAAAGTCAATGTATCATACATTTATCCAATATATTAAAATAAATACCATAAACTATCCATTAACTCAAGAAACAACTCAAGAAAGAGAGAGGTCAGAATTTTCTGGTCTTGGCCAAGGCTTGGGCTGTTCTTGGGCTGAGGGAAAAGATAGAGGGGTTTTACAAAAGAAATTTTATGCAAAAAGGCCCCCTACAACTCAAAAATTGCAAGTTTTAGCCCAAAAACCAATAATTTCGTTTCAATTTATAAAAATTGGTTAAAAATCAAAATAAATTACTAAAAATTCATGTTATCACTAGATTATAATTATCATAATTTTAGAGATTAAAATTAGCCCGGAAAAATTTGTATTTATCGCTTATTTAATGTATTTTCTTACCGGCTTAAATAATAATAAAAAAATGAAAAATAGGGAAAAATTTTTAAATGACCAAAATTTCATAATTAACTCATTAGTCACTAAAAACAAGTAATTACCTATCCATTTAAGGTATAATTAGCCCTAAACTGCAAAATATCGAGAAAGACGGTTTTCGGAAAAATACCGAATTTTCACCGAATTTCAGGAAAACACCAAAACGACTTTTCAAGACGTTACAATCTTCCCCCCTTAAAGAAATTCGGTCCCCGAATTTAAAAAAATCTAGCTACGCGTACCTTCAAAGAGATGGGGATATTTCTTCCTCATCTCGCCCTCGGTCTCCCAGGTAACCTCCTCGCTGCTCGGGCTACGCCAAAGGACCTTGACGGTTGGTATAATCTTCGACCTCAACTTCTTCTCCTGCCGATCCAAGATGGCCACCGGCTGCTCTGCAAAAGAAAGGTCGCGCTCTAGCTGGACTGTCGGGTGCTGAATCGCATGCGAAGGGTCGTGAAGGTACTTGCGGAGCATCGAAACATGGAAGACGGGGTGAACATCGGGAAAGCTGGGTGGAAGAGCCAAACGATATGCAACAGCGCCGACACGCTCGAGGATCTCGAAGGGACCTACGAATCTAGGGCTAAGCTTCCCCTTTCGCCCAAAACGCATCACGCCCTTCATCGGTGAGACCTTCAGAAAAACATGGTCGCCAACTGCGAACTCTAAACTGCGACGGCGCCTGTCTGCATACGATTTCTGCCTGCTCTGAGCCGCTCTCATCCGGTCTCGGATCAACTGGATCTTCGCTGTCGTCTCCTCAACAAGCTGCGGCCCCAAAATGCTGCTCTCGCTGAGCTCTGTCCAACAAACGGGCGATCTGCATCTCCTCCCATACAATGCCTCGAAAGGTGCCATCTGAATAGTATCCTGGAAGCTGTTGTTGTAGGAGAACTCCACTAGAGGTAAATGACGATCCCAGCTACCACCAAAGTCTAAAACGCACGCTCTGAGCATGTCCTCGAGAGTCTGAATGGTCCGCTCTGACTGTCCGTCTGTCTGCGGATGAAACGCTGTGCTGAAGCTCAAACGAGTGCCCAAAGCCTCCTGAAGTCTCTGCCAAAGTCGGCTGGTGAACTGAGTGCCTCGATCTGACACGATACAAGTCGGTACGCCATGTAGTCGCACGATCTCGTCAATATAGAGCTGAGCATACTGAGCGAAGCTGAAAGTCGTCTTCACTGGAAGGAAGTGAGCTGCTTTCGTCAATCTATCCACGATCACCCAGATGGAGTCGTACCCTCGACTGGTCCTGGGTAGACCCACAACGAAGTCCATCGAAATCTGCTCCCATTTCCACTCTGGAATGGGTAACGGCTGTAGCTCTCCTGCGGGCCTCTGGTGCTCGGCCTTGACTTGCTGACAAGTCAGGCATCTCGAAACGAACTCCGCAATGTCCCTCTTCATCCCGTCCCACCAGTAGGTCTCTCTCATATCATGGTACATCTTGGTGGAACCGGGGTGGACACTATACACTGATCGGTGTGCCTCCTCAAGAATGTCGCGCCGTAATCCATCAGCATCTGGTACGCACAGTCTAGATCCATATCGTAAAATCCCCTGATCGTCAACCATGAACTCGGAAAATCTGCCCTGTCCCATCTGTGCCATGATCTCTGAGCAACGGTCGTCACTACGCTGTGCCTCATATATACGGTCAAGCAACTGTGGGCGTGCACGAACATGCGCGAGCTGTCCCCCTGTCTGAGTGAACTCGAACTCAACTCGGCTGTCGCATAACATCTGCCAATCTGCTGACGACTGCCTCTGCACTGCGCGCAAAAAGGATAGACTACCCCCGGGCCTCCTACTCAACGCATCTGCCACCACATTCGCCTTGCCGGGGTGATATAAGATCTCGCAGTCGTAGTCTTTCACCAACTCCATCCAACGACGCTGTCTGAGGTTCAGGTCTCGCTGCTGAAATATGTACTTTAAGCTCTTGTGATCGGTGAATATCTGACACGACTCGCCGTAAAGGTAATGTCGCCAAATCTTCAGTGCAAAGACCACTGCAGCCATCTCCAAATCATGAGTGGGGTAGTTCTGTTCATGCTTCTTCAACTGCCGAGAAGCATACGCGATCACCCGGCCATGCTGCATCAAAACGCATCCTAATCCCACTCGCGAAGCATCACAGTAGACAACAAATCCGCCTGATCCCGAAGGTAAAGATAATACCGGCGCCGTAGTCAAACATGTCCGCAGCTGCTGAAAACTGCGCTCGCACTCCTCCGTCCAGACGAAAGGAACTCCCTTCCGGGTCAAACCGGTCAACGGTGCAGCTATACGGGAGAAGTCCTGAACAAAACGCCTGTAGTAGCCCGCCAAGCCTAGAAAACTACGGATCTCGGTAACCGATGTAGGTCGGGGCCACTGCTGAACGGCCTCAATCTTCTTCGGGTCCACACAAATGCCGTCTCTCGTAACCACGTGACCCAAGAATCCGACGCTGTCCAGCCAGAATGCACACTTGGAGAACTTCGCGAACAGCTGGTGCTCCCTCAGAGTCTGTAACGTAATCCGCAAGTGCTGCTCGTGCTCCTCTCTGCTCCGGGAGTACACCAAGATATCGTCGATAAACACGATGATGAACAAGTCAAGATACGGCCTGAATGTACGGTTCATCAAATCCATGAATGCTGCTGGGGCGTTGGTGAGTCCGAACGACATCACCAAAAACTCGTAGTGGCCGTAGCGCGTGCGGAAAGCTGTCCTCGGTATATCCTCCTGTCGAACTCGCAGCTGATGGTATCCTGATCGCAAATCGATCCTCGAAAAATACCCCGCACCCTGAAGCTGGTCGAACAAATCATCAATGCGCGGCAACGGATATCTGTTCCGAATGGTAACTTTGTTCAGCTGGCGGTAGTCGATACATAAGCGCAAACTTCCATCCTTCTTCTTGACAAACAGGACCGGAGCACCCCACGGAGAAACACTCGGTCGAATAAGCCCCTTATCCAACAAATCCTGCAACTGCTCCTTCAGCTCTCGAAGCTCTGCCGGGGCCATCCGATACGGTGGTATAGAAATAGGCCCCGAACCGGGAATCAAATCAATGCAGAACTCAACATCGCGCTCAGGCGGTAGCCCAGGTAGCTCATCAGGGAAAACATCAGGGAACTCACAAACTACCGGGACCTGGTCCAACGGAACCTCTGCAGCTCGAGTATCACAAATACACGCTAAGAATCCCTGACATCCCTTCCGCAAGAGCTGACCAGCGCGAAGAGAAGAAATTAAGCTGGGAAGGGCGACACTGCGGTCTCCCTGAATAACAAGGACTGGCTCTCCCGGAAAGCTAAATCTGACTGCCTTCTCACGGCAGTCCACCGAAGCATAACAAGTGGCTAGCCAATCCATGCCCAGAAGCACATCAAAGTCCAACGTATCGAGGAGTATCAAATCAACTGATGAATCCCTCTCCCCGATACGAACGGAACACAAACGAAATACAAAACGAGCGACAAACGACTCGCCTACCGGAGTAACAACAACAAGCGGCTGATCTAACGACGACGACTCACGGCCCAACATCGGTGCAAAGTGTGTAGATACGTACGAATGTGTGGAACCTGGGTCGAATAACACCCGTGCGTCGAAAGAACAAACTGGCAAAGTACCTGTCACAACGGCATTGGATGCCTGCGCATCCTGCGGTGTCAAAGCAAAAACTCGGGCCTGTCCTCCACCGATAGCGGGCTGACCTCGACCTCGGCCTCTGCCTCCTCGTCCTCTCTGAACAGGACCGCCGCGTCCACGGCCTCTCGGTGCACCTAACTGGCGTGGAGCATCGCCTGGGGTAGGAAGTAGGGCTCTCTGAGGAAGGGGTGGTGATGGTGGTAGGGTCACGTGCGGAACTGTCGCTGCTCCCTGTCGTCTCGCCGGACAGTCTCTGACAAGATGATGCAGACTCCCGCACCCAAAACATCCTGGTGACGGCTGCTGCCTCTGGGGATAAGAACCATATAACTGTCCCCGCCCAAATCCTCTGCCAGGCCTATCTCTCGGAAAGAATCTGGCGCGCTGCCTCTGAGGTGGTACATCGGTGCGCATCCTCTTCGGCCCAGAAACGGCCGGAGTCTGTGATATGCGTGCCTCCATCCGCAATGCCGTATCCATAGCCGCTGAATAAGTGTCGTAGTGCTGGGCGCCAATGGCAAGGTATAGCTGGGCATCAAGTCCCTGTACGAACCTCTTCACCATCTTCTCCTCGGTATCCACCAAATACTGAGCATATCGGGATAACTGTGTAAACTGGATATCATACTCAGACACCGTCATCCCAGGTGTCTTGACTAAGGCCTCGAAGCTGCGAGCTCTGGCGTCACGAACGCTCTCTGGAAGGAAACGGGCTAGAAAGACCGCTGTAAACTCGGCCCAAGTCATAGGCGGTAGACCTGCAGCTCGACCTCTCAAGACTGACTCCCACCATGTCTGCGCGAGACCCTCTAGTCGGAAACTCGCAAGCTCTACCCATCGATCATCCGAACATCTCAGTGAACGGCAGATCCTGGCTAAACTGTCAAGGAACGTCTGTGGGTCCTCCGCTGTCTCGGTGCCGGTGAATACTGGAGGTCTCAGCCTCATGAAGTCCTGTAGTGAAACCGGAATGGCCACGGTGGTAGTAGTAGGAGCAGGTATCATGGTCGTCTGTGACGTAGTAGGTACGTCATCCGGCCTCGGTGTACGACTGGCTGCAACTAGGGATCCTACCATCTGACGCAGCTCCTGCATGCCTCCCATCATCTGTCGCAACTCCTCCATACCGGTCTCGAGCCTATCCATACGGCCTGGGGAAGGTGGATCGGTCTGTCCCTGCGGCGTAGGCATACCACCCTGCTCAGTCCTAGTCTCGGACGAGCCAGCTCGAATCTCGTCTCTGGCGGCAGCCCTCTGTGCCCTCGTAGCCTTCGGCGGCATAGTGGCTGTTACAAGAAAACGGATAGTAAGAACAGTGCAATAGGATCATAGGATACACGGAATTGAAGAAGGAATTTTTCAAGCAAGTATATCCTAAAGTCACTTAGGCGGAGTACCGTATCGTAAGTATGCCGCGGACATACGTACGCTACGTTACCCTGCTTAAGTCACTTACTCCATCTACCAAGGGTCATCCTACACTCAAAAAGGTAAACCTATCGCTCTGATACCAACTTTGTCACGACCCGCAGGGTACGGAACGTGACTGGCACTTAAGTTTACGAAACGTCTAAAGGCGTCCGTAAAAATAAGTAAGCCAAAGCCCAGAAAACAAACCCAATGAAGCAAAGGAGTGAAGAAAACCCAATCAATTGAAAGCGAGTTATCAAATAAGTCATGTAAAACACTTTTTTAAAAACAGTACAAATTTTTCCCGAAAATTTCGGCAGAGTCTCCTTTGTAAATACTGACCCCCAAAAATGGGTACAACAAATATATACATGAATCCACAAAATAGGGCATCCCCAAGCGGGAGCTAGCTCTTCGCCATACGGCGGTCACAAATCCCACGCAATGTAAAAGACAACAAGCATAATAAAGCATAATAAAGCATAAGGAAACATGAAAAAGTAGCATGTCGGCTCAAGTGAGCTCGACCCCAAATACAGTATAAAATCCACAAACCTCACAGTCTCATCTCTAGGTCAATATACAATAATCTGGTAGAACAGTAGATGGAGTACACTAGATACAAGAATATACAAGGTGGTACAAAAATAACATAACCCACCTATGAGCAAATCTCGAGCTCAGGCAAAAGAGGCAAAAGACAAGTGCGCCCGCCGCTACTGAACTGACGGAGCGGACCTGCAAAAGACTGTGGCACAACGGGGGTGAGTTGCCAACTCGTGAGTAATAAATAACATCTACAAAGGCTATCGTATGCATGCACACAAGCATCCTAGCATCTAAAATACAGGTATGACTGGATGCACTAGCAGGCGTGTATACAATATCAGTGTGCCAATATGTATGCAACATGAAAATCTGAGGTCTCAATAGGTATATATATAAAAAATATCTTATCTCTTTTTGTTTTTGAAACTCTTTTTAGAATGCCAGCAATGTCAATGAATCGACGAAAATCGGTGCCCAGCAACGACACCCCAAAAGCTGTCTCAAATCTCATAATGTATCTCTGGCCTCAGCCGTCCGGCTGACCCATCTCAAATATCAATATCTCATCATCTAGCGGCCACGGTCGGTATCCTCTGGATATCCGCCGTCCCAAACAGTCACCGGTAGGTAATCCGTCCCCTGCCAGGCTCAACGTCATCACCACATTCCTCTTGCCCCGGGGTACCTTACCGGGCCCACCATGTACCCGTGCCGGTTCCTCCACTCCTCGACACGGATTTCCAAAGCCACAGCAAACTCATGGTGGACGACACTTACATCACTAGAAAACCGCAATTTACATGTTTTAAAAATATCATAAGTTTGGAAATTTTGCGGCTTTCCCCCGAAATCCAGCAATATCATAAAATCTCAAGAAAATCCTCATAAGTGCATATATCAATGACAATGAATGCGTATGATATCAATAACCAAGTTGCGATGTGTGATAAATGGATTAAGCATGAACAATGAATATGATGAAGTACATGCACATGAATAGCAATCCTAGGGTTTCATTTTAAGGAAATAACACAATTTAAGTATCAATTAGTAAAAGGTTTAAATCAAAGGTTATCTAGTGTGGTGGCATGGCAATTACCAGGGTGTGTGTGTAACATGAATAGTGCTCGTGCTGCATATAAAACCTGGTAATGGTGCATGTGTCCTACAATTGAGTTTGCATATATGGTATAACCTATTGATCTAATTGCAGCAATTATAATGCCAGTATTATTATTCTAATGTCACAAGTGATTATCCAATTTACTATTTTCCAGTTAACTAAATCTATCGGGCGACTTGCGCCATCCAGACGATCGTCCCCCGTAGATGTTAAATCTACTCACCGGGATCCCTGGCTAGCTGTGTCCAATCACCGCCTTTCCCTTTCGCGCCGCGTCTGACGTCTCCGCGACCGAACCTGGAATTTACATCAATACCAAACATAAGGTTACGTAACAAGAACGACGCAAAACCCCAACGAAACTACTAAAGTTCGCTAACTGGGTACAACGTGCACAAAGTGCGCGGACACACGCGAAAATCGCAAAAACTGCCAAAAACGCCGATTTTGGGTCACCCGGCAAAACTACAACCCGAACACTCAAAATCCGCCCTCACACATCCTAAAAGTCATAGGATACGCTAAAAATGTCATCAAGACATCGCAATTAAATCACCACAAAATTTTAGTAAAAACTAGTAAGCACAAATTTGCAATTTAGTGCAAACATCGACAATTAGCGACAAAGTTAACACAATCCAACACAACAATCCAAACTAACTCACTAGATAGCCACTACACTAATTTTAAACCATTAACTATGCTTCAAAACAAATTTTCCACAACCAACCCTTCTCTTGATTTTTGGTAATTAGCAAAACAAGGAAAATATCACACAAGATTAACTTGGATTAGCATAACATCAAGTCACTTAAGCAAAGTAAGCTTATAGATTAGTTAAGTAAACAACTAGATAGCTAATTAGCTTTAATTAACACAAATTAGGTTTAATCGACTCACTAATCAAGCTTCAAATATCATTTTCCATACAAAAACCTTTTCTTGAAAACCTTAAAACAACAACTTTACAACTAAAATCAACTTCTAAAATTACCTAAATTAGTATAATTAAAGACTACATAATAAGGTAACCATATAGATTAGTTTACTAACAACTAGATTAACAAAATAACAACTTAATTAATTATCATGGTTCAAAACCTAGTTCATTTTTTTTTTCAAACAAAATCTAAGGAATCTAGATTAACTACACTAAATTATCACTAAACCATAACACATAAGCACTTAAACAAGGAATTTAACAAGATGGAATTTATACCTCTTGATCACTAGATCAAGCAAGAAAGTTTCCTCCAATTGATGGCCTCAAACACCAAGATCCAAGCAAGAATGGCTAAGGAAAATGGTTGCATATGGATTTTGTATGGATTTTTTGGAATTTATTCATGGATTTTGATGTATTTCTTGAAGGAAATTGAAGAAAAATGCAAAGAAAAGAGATGAGAAAGAGGGGTGCAGGTTTCGGCCAGGTTGGAGGTAAGGTGGGGGGTGTGGGCAAGTGGGGAAAAGTCTTGGTTCAAGTTTAAAAGTCAATGTATCATACATTTATCCAATATATTAAAATAAATACCATAAACTATCCATTAACTCAAGAAACAACTCAAGAAAGAGAGAGGTCAGAATTTTCTGGTCTTGGCCAAGGCTTGGGCTGTTCTTGGGCTGAGGGAAAAGATAGAGGGGTTTTACAAAAGAAATTTTATGCAAAAAGGCCCCCTACAACTCAAAAATTGCAAGTTTTAGCCCAAAAACCAATAATTTCGTTTCAATTTATAAAAATTGGTTAAAAATCAAAATAAATTACTAAAAATTCATGTTATCACTAGATTATAATTATCATAATTTTAGAGATTAAAATTAGCCCGGAAAAATTTGTATTTATCGCTTATTTAATGTATTTTCTTACCGGCTTAAATAATAATAAAAAAATGAAAAATAGGGAAAAATTTTTAAATGACCAAAATTTCATAATTAACTCATTAGTCACTAAAAACAAGTAATTACCTATCCATTTAAGGTATAATTAGCCCTAAACTGCAAAATATCGAGAAAGACGGTTTTCGGAAAAATACCGAATTTTCACCGAATTTCAGGAAAACACCAAAACGACTTTTCAAGACGTTACAATTACTGATTGGATTCACAGGAGAATGTACAGGCTTGCTTGTTGCTCTTCTGATCGCTCAATACCTGGGTGGCTGTTACGTTTAGCTGACCGCTTACAGCTTGTGGGTGTTTGATATGATTATCACCTACTGCCGGCGTATTGACGATTCATTAGAGTCCTACACAGAGATTTCCTGGCTCAGGCAAAACGGAGTAGGAGCACATATGTGATATGTGCGGGACCGAGAATAATTCAATATGAGATACCGTATTCTATTCTCGCGATATGAGATATCGGCCGGGTATATGTGATATACTCGGGTCATCGGATCAAGTGTTGATTCGATGAATTGGTACATGTTATATTAGTCGGTTATATTCAATATAGCCGGATTGTCGGATCAAGTGTTGATTCGATAATTTAATGTATAATTATATATGTGATATATTACATTACGTCAACTAATATAAGCTCGCTTTATTGATTCATTTTCTCACTGGATAATACATTGATGTATATGCGATATATGTTAATTGTATTATTTTCTTTTGTTATAAAATATATTGTATATGTGATATATAATATTGTAACATGTTAGGGATACAAATGCAACATGGTTTTAGAGTTTAAACCTAGTTAGGGTTTGGATTAGGGTTAAGCTTTGGATGAGCTTTCATGAAGCTTCATGAATGTTTGACTTTTGTCTTCATCCTTTGATATTTTGTGAAGATATTTGTTAACCTAACCCAAACCCTTAACCTATGGTTTATTCTCTACAAGGGTTAAGCCTTTCATTCTTAACCCATGGTTGCAATTGTAACCACAACAGTAATTCATTATTCATCACAAAAGCTTCTTCTTCTTCTTCTTGCTCTTAAAAAAGCTTCACTAGGATTTATGTTTGTGATGATTAAGTGTGAGAAATTGAAAACAAAAGAGAGCAAAATTCCTACTTCATCATCCTCATCTATTCTAGCCACTTAGATTAGGGTGTTCACTTCTCTAATAAGTTCTTTAGTGAAGTGTAAGCTTGGATTAGAGATTCTTCAAGGTAGATCATCTTAGATCAAGAAGAGTTCAAGCAAGATGCATCATTCACCTCTTGGAGCCTCACGAGAGTCGGAGTTCTTGATGATCGCAGCGAAGGGACCTCAACACGGAGCTTATGAAGCGAAGGAACGGACTACAAAGGTTGTAATCCTAATCTCTTTAGTTCTTTGTATGTGATACAAACTTGTTACCCTAGAAATTTTAGTAAAGATTCATGGTTTGTTTGCTTTGCATCTCTCTAATTTTTAAAATGGCATGAGTGATGCCACCAAACCCTAGACTAGGTGCAAGGGAAACCCAACATGCCATTCATCATGACGATCCTATACATCATTTTACAGCAACATACAACATTTCATGTCAGCATATGCTTATAAACTAGGCGATGTTAAACCATTTGATCGATCGATCAATAACCCAAAAATCCACAGAGAAGCTCAACACCTGAGAAGAATTAAAATTACCCAGAAGCATGCCACAGTACCTATGGACAACCCGTAGAAGGGCCGATCCGAGCCTCACAAACGGCGCCGCGGAACCGCCGCCAAAAGCAAGTTTCTGCCGCGGTTCCACGGTCGTTTAATCGAGTTAGGGTATCGTTCTTCTAGAGGGTCCATAGATTTACCTGCATGATTTTGTGAATATTTTTAAAGTGAAAAATTCCAACCTTTTGAAAAATTTCCAGAGAGGTATTTTCGGGCAATCGATGTTCGTTGGAAGTGTTTTAACGTCTTCTAGGTTACTCTAATGCTCTAGCTTGGCTCTGATACCATGTAGGAATTCTTTAGCACCTCTACTAGGGTTTGCAAGCAACACACATGCCACAATAAAATTTTTGGGGTGCTAAGTAATCTATAACCTAAGATCAAACTAGAAGTTTAGGGTAACACATATAAAAACAAGTGTCTAACACTAAGTGAAAGTGAATACAACCTTTGTAGACCTCTTTGCTAGACTCCTTGGAACAACTTGAGTTTGCACCGGCTTGCTTGAGATCTTCCAAGTCGACGACGATCCACCCGGGGCCCCTTTTCTCAATCTCCAAGCTCTTCTTGATCTAAGATGAAGATGAGGCAAACACTCTAATCTAGTGGGCAATACTAAAGTAGAATGATGATATGGGTTTAGATCTCACTTAAAAACCCTTCGTTTTTGTCTATTTCACTCACTTGAGAAAAGGTAGTGAGCTTTGAGGAAGAAGAAGGAGGAGAATGGAAATGCTAGAAGTCTTTTTCTTTTTGATGATAAAGATCAAGGAAAATGAGAAGAGATAATATATATGAGAGTCTCTCTCTCATCTAACCATGGCAAACAAATATCTAGATATTTTATCATTGAGTTAAAACCCAAATGTAAATTAATCCATGGTTAATTAGTAGGTGAAGTGTGGTCAAGTATAAACAAATATCAACCATGAATTAATCTAATTTCTTTTTCTCAAATAATAAAATACATAAATATTTTATACCATGTGAGTCTTGCATTCCCATCTCCACTATATCAACAACCATGATAAGTATGTATGCATGTATGTGTGCATACACATCAACATGTGCACTTACACTCATTCATGCATGCATGCATGCATATAGAAAAGGTTTTAAATGAAAAATCTAATGGTCATTATTAAACAAACACTTGATTTAATAACCCGGTCATATCACATACGACCCGACCAATAGAAAACGCCAGATTAGAATACGGTATCATATACACGTATTTAATCAAGCACCCGCGCATATCCCCATTTGCTCCCACATCGTTTCGCCTGAGCTAGTTAACCCAATTGTGGGACTCTAAGACTCGTCAATACGCTAGCAGTGGGCAGTGATCATATCACATACCCACAAACCGTCAGCGGCACCAGCAGTGCGTAACGGCTCCCAGGTATTGAGTGATCAGAAGAAAAACAAGCGAACCTGCAAAAAATCCTGTCGAGCCAACCGGTAACACTTACAGTACAGTCCGGTCTCTTCATCAGATATGCTGCATATCGAGTCTAGGGATGGCAATGTCGACCCCAATAACTTAATAAGTCATGCCGATGAATGGTCTATAACAGATTGAGAAACTACTGATAACACTTATCAGTAAATCTCAACAGCCTTGGCCAGGGACTTACTGATATAGCAAACCGCGCACAGCGCAACATCAATCCCCAATACCGGGAGAGACGAAACCCCTCCTATTGTAGGGTTACTACGAACTCTAATAAGGTTCTACAAGGCATCAACCATGCCCGTTTAAAATTTTAGCCGTGCCGAATAACCCTAAACAAGATCTTTGCTAGATAATTAGGGTTACACAGGCAAGTAAATTACATTTACCACTAAGTGAATACGAAATACAACCTTTGTAGATCGGTCCTTCACTTCTAAAGCTCCTTGTTGTAGTCCCTTCACTGCGATCATGGTTCTCCCGGGCTCTTGCATGGCTTCACGAGGCGAAAGAAGCGTCCTTGCTTGAAGTCTTCGAGGCCGAAGATGATCTATGTCGAGGGAATATCAACTCAAGCTACTACTTCACTAACTAGAGAATTAGTGAAGTAAACACCCTATACTAAAGTGCTAGTCTAGTAGAGGATGGAGAAATAAGAAGTGGGTTCTCTTTAGAATTTTATTTCTCACAATCTTTCACTCTCTTTTTAAAACCCTAGCAAGCTTTTTCTTTTTGCTCAAAGAAGAAGATGATGAACAAAAGAAAAGGATGAGAATAATGATCAAGTCAAGAGAGCTAACCATGGTGAGTGAGTATCATACACTAACTCATGTAGAGACATTACCATGGCTAATCCTAAATGGTTAGGTTAATAAAAATCTAAAGTAAAACAAAGTTAGTGGACTTTGTCAAAGCATCCATAAGCTTCTACAAGATTCATGCTTGTGACAAAAGCTCCACTAATTTGTAATTACCTTATATAATTATTAACCACCATTTAAAAATAGAACGGTGCATGTCTTGCACACCCATGTATGATGTATCATCAACCATGATACAAAAAAAATGAAAACACATTTTAATATATATCACATATATATTAATGTTGTGCACATGTGAGAAAAATCATTAAGTGAACAAATATTAGTTAATGTAAATTAGTATATCAAATATACAATTGTACACTAAATTACTAAATCAACACTTGACTTAATAATCCGGTTATATCTCATATAACCGACTAACATCCAATGTATCGTCTTATCGAATCAACACTTGATTCGATAACCCGGATATATCACATATAACCGACTGATACAAAAAGTCGCGAGAATAGAATACGGTATCACATACATGCATCATTCTCGTAGCCGCACATATCACATATGCGCTCCTATTTCGTTTTTCCTGAGCCAGTAAAACCTCTATGTAGGACTCTAAAGACTCGTCAATACGCCGGCAGTAGGTGATGATCATATCAAGCACCCACAAGCCGTCATCCGTACTAGCTGGACGTAACGGCTACCCGGGTATTGAGCGATCAGAAGATCAGCAAGCAAGCCCGCTCCAACTCCTGCAAAAAGCCTGACGGTGACACTACTGTATAGTCCGGTCTCCTCGTCTGATATGTCGCATATCATGTCTAGGGGTGGTAAACGTCAGGCCCCAATAACTGATAAGTCAAGCTGATATGAGGCTCATAACGGGTCGAGAAACTACTGGTAACACTTACCAGTAAATATCTAAACCAGCCCTGACCAGGGACTTCCCTGTTATGGCCAATCGAACATAGCGCAACATCAACCCCCAATACCGGAAGAGACGAAACCCCTCCTATCGCTCATTGCCTCCATGTGACTCGGTACTGTACCCAAAAACCACCATTTTGCATGCCCTCTTGGATGTGGTAAGGTGGAAATCAAAGCACAGTGGGAATCGCACAAGACTCTATGACGATCTCGGGTCTACAGACTGACCTGTACCAGTGTCACCAAAGAACTGCCATCTGACGTAAGGTATAATACCATCTGGGAGTTCTCGGCGAGTCTGTCCAGTGTACCCAGTCTCTACTGATCACCCGTATATCATCTCTGATGTCAAACACCAATGGATATGGGATCATCCATCGCCCATCTACATGGGTCGAGAAGGTATACGCTAGTCTACTCTGGTATATCGATGCCCCGTCTCGATACTCCCACGACCAGGGACCTTGAAGGATGTACTTATGGACTACCATTTCCCTACGAGTATGATCCGTATCATAGTCCAGGTAGTCAAGTACACATCCTAAGGGCTTTACCAACATGTAACAGAGAGACAATCAGTGTACACGTTAAGGTAAAAGAGTAACCAGATAGCATACTATCATGTCGAGCAAGAAAGTCCTCCCTATATATGTCCAAGCATCCACTACAATATACATCTCATGTATAGTAATGGCCTCTAGGGCATACATATAACTAACAATCTCCCACTTGCACTAGGGCCATCTGATAACAGTGGTTGTAGTATCTCATACTCAACCATCCCTTAATAGTCTCTCTCTGGGAAAAGGCCTTTGTGAGTGGATCCGCTGTGTTTCCCTCTGAGTCTACTCTCCTAACCTCGATCCCCTAGAGATCAACCATCTCCATGATCAGGTGACACTGCCTTAGAATATGTCTGGATCACTGATGGGACGGGCATTCCTAGGCATAAGCCACAACTTCATTGTCACACAACGGTAGGAACGAAGTTCATCTCATGAACTAATATACACCCAGACTGCCTCTTTGGTAGTATCTTTGGTAGCGATGTATCCAGCCTTTATCGTCTAGTATGCTACGGTATCTTGCTTGGAACTCTTCCAACATACCGTCCCTCCACTGAGGGTAAAGACAATGCCTGCGACTGACATTCAGTCGTCCTTATCACTCTGGAACTTTTCCTGTGATTCTCCCCAGGATCGTTTGATACCATCTCACTACAACTAGTGAGTATCCTAACATCCAATTAGATCTATCTCATAGATCAAAACCCAGGATTTAGTAGGTATCACTTTGATCCTATATGTAGAATCCTTGTGATAAGCGGAGATTGACCGAGCGTAGCATAGGAAACTCCTTTCCTATCAAGAGTATGTTATCCACATACTCTACGAGGTTCACCACCATACTCCCTACTACCTTTTTGTATATACAAGGTTCATCTAACATTTTGATGAAGTCAAACTCTTTGACTACCACATCAAAACAGATGTTCCAACTCCGTGATGCCTGTTTTATCACATAAAATATCTTGCACGCGTTTCTGTTGCTCCCATTATCTACGAAGCCCTCTGGCTGTGTACTTATAGACGCTCTATTCTAAATCTTCATTTAGAAAAGCAGTCATGACACCCAACCGCCAGATATTGTAGTCATGGTATATAGCATTGGCAAGTAGGATCTGGATGGACTTAAGCATAGCTTTGAAAGTCTCAACTTTTCCAAGTACACCAAGTAATCTTCTCAAGATATACTTGCTCCTGATGGGAATTTAACCCTTCAGATAAAGCAACCAAAGTCCATACTTTGTTTGTGTATAAGGATTCCATCTCAGATCGTTAAGCATCCAGCCATTCTTACAGAGTCCCACTCCTGATGGCCAGCTTGAAACTAGTTGGGTCATCATCTCATGATGCATTCCTTGCTCCCACCGTCATAGAAAAACTCGAAGTATTTCTCAGGTGGGTGAGGAACCCTACTAGATCGGCGGAGAGAATGAGGTTCGTTGGTTACTATTGAATCCTTTGGTTCTACCAAATCATCAGCTGCAGTTTGTATAGCTGGAACTCTTTCCAGTTCTACCTTATGACCATTAATTTCTTCACAAGAAATTCCCTTTCACAAAGGTGGCATGTTGAGAAACAAAACATCTTTTGTTTCTCGGTTAAGTAGAAGATATTCCCTTGCGAATGCTTGGGATATCCAACAAACTTCTACAGAACTGACTTTGCCTTGAGCTTGTCCGGATTATGCTTTTAGACATAGGCTGGACAACCCCAAATCTTAACAAACTTAAGATATAGGCTCTTCCCTTTCCATATCTCATATGAAGTGGTAGGCAACTGATTTGATATGAACCCTATTCAATAGGTATGCAGCTTCTCAAGTGCACAACTCCCAAAAGGAAATAGGAAACTCAGTAGTACTCATCATAGAGCACACCATATTACATAGGGTGCTATTGCTCCGCCCCGATATACCATCGTGCTATGGTGTATACGGAGGAGTAATGCTGAGAGAGAATCTCATTCTCCTTTAGAATAGTCCAGGAATTCCGTGCTCAAGTATTCTCCTCCTTGATCACATCAAAGGACATAATACTTATACCTGTTTTGGTTCTCTACTTTCTAACTTATATTCTGTTAATATCTCAAAAGCTTCGGACTTGTGTTTCAACAGGAACATATGTCTGAATCTTGAGAGATCATCAGAGAATGTAATGAAGTACAAAGAACCGGTCTTGGCATGTGTAGACATGGGACCTTCATACATCAACATGTATCATCCCAAGAGTTCACTAACTCTTTCTCTGTTTCCTAAAAAAAGAGCTATGGTCATCTTATCTCTGTGACATGACCGGCAAGTTTCACAAGATGTAAATTCAAACTAATTTAAATATGCATCTATATGTAACTTCAGTTAGTCGGGTCACATTGATATGACCTAGTCTACAATACCTCAAGAAGGATTCGTTCATTTCTGAACTCTTCCTCTTGTGTCTGTTCTGTATACTAAGAACTGTAGTTTGATTTAGAACGTCAATACTTTTAGATAACGTGCCTGAACCGATCAACTCTTGATATAGGAAATGATCAAAACATTATCTAACAATACAAAATTATATCCTTTCTTTACTAATAAAGAGACTGATATGATGTTGTATATCAGGTTCGGTATTTAATAACATTCGTTCAGAATCAATGTATTCTGGTAATACAGGGTGATAACTACCAACAGACTTGGCTGCAACACTTACACCGTTTCTATCTCATGAAACTTATCAGCCGTTCTCAGTTCTTTACCTATCTGTAGACCATGTAACAAATTACATATATGGGATCCTGATCCGGTATCTCATACCCAGGATGTAAAGGATACTGAGATACAGTTCTCTATAATGAACACACCCGAAGAAGATGCATCATCATGCACTTTCTTTGTTTGGGCGGCACGGGAATCCTGGTAATCCCCTATATCCTGTTCAGTCCTATAACTCTTATAAGAAAGAACGGAATCAATGTTCCCCAGCACAGTATAACATGCGTGTTCGGTCAATACATCCATATTATTATCTTGATTAAGGCATGATATGGTCGCTACCTGGAGAGAGAGAGAAGAAAACACTTTAGCGTATGCTCTTGCAAGATCAGATTGGTTATTATTTTATCTAATCAGGATGGCTCCCACTGTTTTTATCAAATCTTCCTTCAAACCCTAAAAGGAAAGACTAGCCGGGATTAATTACACCCTATAATTTCGCCAATCTTTCAGCCAGGCCAGTGTCGGTACTTTGAGGGAGGTTCCCCGTGCTTTCGCACGGACCTAATTAAAGTAAACCTCTCGTTTTCCCAGAGGCGTAACCCCGTTGACACCTTTCTAGACACCTACTTGATCGGCTAATTGTCCTGTCTAAAACTCTCCCAGGAGTAACAATTATTCACAGTGGGTATCGGGATCCAACTATCTCATAGAAGGTATGCAATCTCATTGCAAATTTCAACACTTGAAATTCCCCATAATATTTTGCCCCAAGCATCCTATGACCTTGACGGAGGTCAACAAACCACAGGGTGCAAGTCAAGTTCAACCCGTCATTTCTTGATTGAATCAAACCCACCCGCACGACCCTTGACGGAGGTCAACAAGGTCATACGACTACCCTAATCCAATCTGCATCATATGCATAAGCAGATAAATACTAGTTAGCTACGGCACACTACGCCTTGACGGAGGTCAACAAACGTAGCACGAATACTAAGTAGGACTTATCTGAAATGACGGAGGGCTACGACAGGTTTTTCTGAAAACTTATTGCGTAATGAACTTGATATCGTTATAGAATCATGTGAATTTTGAAATGGAGTGATTTTGAGGCTTTTATTAGTTTTGCTAAAGAGGTCACTCCCGGTGAAGGGATCTCGGCTCTTTCCTTATGGAATAAGGTGCAGGATATATCATATATATCGCTATGCAAAGCAAAAACTCCAAAAAGCAATCAAAAACAAACCGAGTGTTGTAGCATCTGCCAGTTTTGCTAACGAGGTCACTCCCGGTGAAGGGATCTCGGCTCTTTCCTCATCGAATAAGGTGCAGGATATATCATATATATCGCTATGCAAAGCAAAAAACTGTAGCTACCCTTTTTGAAAATTTGATTCTACAACATCTTTTAGGTTTCTTTTCTTTCATTAATCATATTAATGAAGTCCCATCATTTAAATCACCTAAACATCACAGATAAATACGACGTACACTTATGCCATCCGCATTCGCCTCGATGTCCCCTCATGCACCGTTAGGTTAGGTAACTAACGGCAGAGCGAGGCAGGGCTAGCGCGGGTGTAAAACATAAGTAACGTCTATATAATATATCATATATACTATATACAGTATTTATCACAACATATCAAATGATCACATCACAGATATCGCAATAGAAGAAACTTATGAAATATTGGATATACTAGGACGTCCATGTTTTATTTTGAGCCTCTATAAAACACGGATTCCACGGTCGCGATGAATAGCCAAACCCACACCCCTAGACCCCTACTAGAGCGGCAAGCAACCCTACCAATTCTAGAGTTAGGAGACCCGGACTCGACTCCTCGAGTTGGTCTCCCACTGGACTCTAGAACCCGGTTACTTGTGCTCTCCTCCTTGGGTCTATCCTAGTGCGGAAAAGTAAATAATATACAAATGGTGATATCAACCTCATCCCGGAAGTGCCCCAATAAAAGAATATTACATACATTTAATTTTACATGAATGAAAATAAAAACCCTCATCTCACATAAAACCCTCGGCTATTCAAAACGCGACGATCCAATATAACATATCCAGCAACTCATAACATCACATGTCATCAACGTAAGTAAATATGCGCATCCCAATTGTCGTTGACATATAGCAACGAAACCGGCGATAACACATATTACACTTACGGTCGCAGAAAAGAAAGTGTAAAACTACAGCAGTTGGAATCCGCAACCTCCTTAGACATCTCATGCCTAACAATTATAAACCCCGCATTTTAGTCTCTATATCGAAAACAATTTTCAATATCTAGTCGGGCAATTCAACAAGATTCCCGACATCCCGATCGAATGCTCATCGCAAACTTTAGAAGACGGCCGCACCCCCGGATGCCGTCGACGAAGTGCACTAAGGCGGAACGCCGCTGCTGCGAGCACCCAAACAGATGCTTTTGGCGACGGGGTTCTCCTACAGTCACTTGGTCGGGGCTTTGGGGCGTGGCTGTCTATTAAGTTTACCCGGAGAGTATCCGTGTACGCTACGTGATTGCGACGGAATTTTGATCGCATCAAAATTCCGTGGCAACCGATCATTTGAGACTAAACTGTTAGTGTATATGCCCTAGAGGCCATTACTGTATCATACTAGTATGTATATTACTTGATGGAAGCTTGGGATATTCACAGTTGTACAGACAATCTTGCTCAATATAGTAGTATGCTACTTGGTTTGTCTCTGCTTTAATGTGTACTTGAGTGTTTATTTATTATATCACCTATACGCATTAGTAGAGCCCTTTGGATCTTTGCTTGATTACAGGCGTTGTGATGGCGATCACACTCGTGGGGGCTGGGTAATCTACAAGCACATCCTTTTACACGTCCCTAGTCGTGGGAGTATCGAGATAGGGCATCGATACTCCGGAGTAGACTAGCATATGCGCTTCTCATCCCAGCACGGGAGGCGGTCTGTCCCACAGCCGTCGGTACGTCGTACTTGAGATAGTATGCGGGTGCTCGTTAGGTTACGAGTACACTGGACAGGACTCGTCGGGAACTGATGGTTGGTATTATACCTATCGTCAGTTATCAGTTCCCAGGTGACATGAGTACAGCTTAGTCCGCTGACTTGACACTGTCACTCCGCCTCGAGTGTGTTCCCACTGTTCTTTGATTACTACCCTACCACGGCTCTACTGAGTCGTGCAAACAGGTAGTAGTTGGGAGCAGTCCCGAAGCACTTGGAGGCAGTGACGGTTAGACAGGATTCGTCTCTCCCGGTATTGGGGGTTGACATCGCGCTGTGTCTAGGAGAGCCATTACACAAGTAGTCCCTGGCCAGGGCAAGCGAGATATACTGGTAGGTTCCAGTGTTATCTCAGGGTGTTCTGGGCTTCACTCCGACACGACTTGTACCGCTATTAGGGGTATGACGCTTGCCGCCCCCTTAGGCCCGACATGCGATGTATCAGACGAACAGACCGGACTGTACGGAGATTGTCACATACAGGCTCAGTAGGAGTTCGGATGGGTTTACCTCATCGGCCTTCTTATCGACATCTACCTGGGGACCGTTACGTACAGCTAGTGCCACTTGCGGTCTGTGGTTAAATCCACTGCCAGCGTAGTGTCGAGTCTTTAGAGTCCCACACAGAGAGTTTCCCTGCACTGAGCGAAACGTGTAGAGGCCGTATGGTTTTACGGTAGGGCTGCGATCACTTACGTACACTTGTGTGCGTATGGTGTTCGGGAAGGCAGTACTAGTAGGCTTTGGTTTAAGCCGGATCCTAGTATTGCACGGATGGATTTGTTTTGTCTTCTGTGCATCCGCATTCTACGGAATACGGATGCAGGTGTGTATGCACAGTTTTTCGGAGTGATGAAGGAGGGGGTGCCTCATTAGGGTTTTGGCAGTTGGTTCGGCCAAAACCGTTATGTGGCAGGCTCATTAGGGTTTTGACAGTCGATTCGGTCAAAACCGTTTTGAGGCGGACTCATTAAGGTTTTGACAGTTCGTTTGGTCAAAACCATTATGAACCGCGAACATCATTTACTATTCCTATTAGTGATAATCTTATGATGGCTAATTGCATTGACCATTTGACCCCGTTGACCTCTCTTGACTTTGTTGACCGGTTGACCGGGTTGACCATTGACTTTCAAGAGGGTTCCACACTCTTCTTTTCTTTTCCTTTTTCTTTTGGATTATGATAATGGTCATTTCAAAGTAGCCATCAACTTTATCTTGATGGGATTAGTAATGATGTTGTTTTGCATTATTTGCAACCATGGTTGTTTTTCTTTGGTATCATAATTTTATTCTTATTCTCTCTCTTGAAATGAGAAGCTCCATGGTTGCTAGCAAGCTCCTTCTTCTTCCTCCTCTTGATTTCTCCTTTGATCTCATGTGTTGAGAGAAAAAGGATTCCACTTGACAAACACATCCATACATCTCCTCTACACATCCTAGGGCTTCTAGATTAGCAATCTCCTTGCCCTAGTTACCTCGGCTTGTGGTGGAGCTCGGTGTACATCTCTCGGGTGGATCGTCTTCGACTCAAGGAGGCCGCGGAGGTGACCAAAGTCCGGATCAACCATTGAGCAAGCAAAGAGAAGAACAACAAGAAGAAAAGAACAACAAGAAGAGAAGAACAACAAGAAGTGAAGAACAACAAGAAGAGAAGGAGTTCAAGTTGAGGTATAACCCCTAACCGAGTAGATCACATCTCATGTTAGGATGCTAGTGTATTGTTTAGTAAAGATCCGGCTTTTACGGTCCATGTTACAAAGTTTAGAAAATTTTTTGTTTTACCGTTTCCGCAACCCCGAAAGTACCGGGAGAGGTAACGTGGACCTAACAGTGGTATCAGAACCTAACTAAACATAAACTAGCTTGGTAGTGAAGTGTATCGAAGTTCGAAACGGAAAAATCGAAAAAACCGAGTTACTAAAATCTGAGTTTCTGTTAAATTTTTTTCTGATCAAAACAAAATTTGTCATACACCAAAAATTATCTCAGGGTTTTTAGAAGAAAGCCACCAAAAACGAGCCAGCAACTCGACCAAAGAGCCGCGTTTCCGCGGCAATAGCAAGCTATTGCCGCGGAACCGCGGCCATCATGGTGAGTCACTGGGTCGATTTTGGTGCAGTGTGTTTCTGACTTGGTTTTAGGATTTTTGAGATGGTTTATATGTGCCCAGATTTTTCAGAATAGAAATTTGTTTTTGGGGGCCTATAAATCCGTTTTTTTCCGAACTTCAATATACTTTGACTGCAAAGGTTATATCTGTGATGTTCATATGTATTGAACGTCGGCTAATCGCTATATGTCGATTAGTCGGGGTTATACATATCTGTGATTTGTGTTGTTGATGGTTTTTGTATATGAACTCGTTGGATTGTCGCGGATGAATAGCCGGGGTGGATGTGAGATGAGAGTTTCCTTTTCTTTCATTCATGTAATAATTTGTAAATTGATGTAATATTATTTGTTTGGCCGCACAACCGGGTCGGGGTTGTAGCCGTCATTGTATAATTCTTTTTACTGTTTTTGCTCCTAGGATAGACCCATGGAGGGGGTGCACAAACTACCGGGTATCTCGAAGTGCCGAGTGGCCTACTCATGGCGTTGAGGGAGGTTGCTTCGCTTCGGGTACTTGGCGGGTAGTTTGCCGCACCCGTAGGGGTCTTGGGTGGGGTTTTGGCTATTCATCGCGACTGTGTAATCCGTTTTTCGTTGCAGGATTGAACGAATCGCGGGTTCCTAGTATATCCAAAGTGTTCATCTGTGATCTGGATTGGCTATCATTGCAGTATATCTATATATAATAACTATTTAGGCGTTGCTTATGTTTTACAGCCGCGCTAGCCCAGCCCCCGCTCTGTCGTTAGTTAAGTAACCTAACGGGTGATGACGAGCCCAGTGGCGAATGCGAATGGCATAAGCGTACGTCAAATTTTGGTTGTTTTCTGCAATGGTAGGATTTAAATGATGGGACGCATTAAAAGAACTAATGCAAGAAAATAAACCTAAAAGACGTTGTTGGAACATTTTTTCAAAAAGATGTTATTGCAAGGACGTTCATTTTTGTTTTGCATCGCGGTATTCGGTTGTGAATGCCCAGCACCTCAGTCGACGAGGCAAGGGCCGAGATCCCTTCATCGGGAGTGACCCCTTGGACAAAAGTTTGCGTCAGGGCAATAACTTCACTATAGTCGATTATTCTTGCTTTGCATCGAGGTATTCAATTTGGAATATCCTGCACCTCATTCGACGAGGAAAGAGCCGAGATCCCTTCACAGGGAGTGACCTCTTTAGCAAAAGTTTTCACCACTATATTTTTTCAAAAGGTCTATCATGTTCCTCCAACCACATCAAGTTCATTACGTTAACGGGTTTTTCGCCAAAAACTCAGCCGTAGCCCTCCGTCGTTTCAGAAAATCAATACTTAGTATTCGTGCTGTGTTTGTTGATTATTCGTCAAGACACAGTGAACGGTAGCTGAGTAATAACTCTCTGTTGCACTGATAGATGCGATTGGTTAGAACGGTCACATGATTTTGTTGATTATTCGTCAAGGATCATGCGGGCGGGTCTAATGCAGTCCTGGATAATGACGGGTTGAACTTGACTAGGACCTTTTGATTTGTTGATTATTCGTCAAGGTCACTTGGGTCCTAGGGGCAAAAACCACATCGGGAGTTTCAAAAGAACTGAAACTTGCAGATTTAGCATACCTTCTGGAGTGTAGTGACTAGAGTGGATTCCATCTAGGTCATCACACAATGATAGTTGGATCCCGATCCCACTGATGAGTTGGTTTACTCTCGGGAGATTACTTTCACTCAACAGTCAATGCTATAAACCTAGTAGGTGTCTAGAAAGGTGTTAGCGGGGCTACGCCCCAGGGAAAAGAGGTTCTTGAATTAAGGAACTTCGCGAAAGCGTTGGAAAACCTCCCTCGAAGTACCGACACTAGCCTGACGGAAAGGTTAAGCAAGTATTGTGACGTGAATTAAATCCCGGCTAGTTCTTCTTTTAAAAAGATTTTAAGAAGAATTTGAGGAAACAGTGGGAGACATCCTGGTTAGATAAATTAATAAACCAATCTAATCTTGCAAGAGCATACGCTGAGTGTTTCTTTTCTCTCTCTCCAGGAAGCAACCTTTTCACGCCCTAATCAAGATAATAAAATGTATCGCTTGACCGATCCGAATTCTTATTCGGGACTGGGGAAAGTTGGTTCAGCTCTAACTTGTGACAACAGTCATGAGTATGAGAATGGAAAAGGGGATAGTATGGATTTCCAGGATACCCAGTTGAAGAAGAAGCATGGTTTTGCATCTACTTCAGGTGTTCTTGTAATTGAGAACTGTTTTACGGTCAGCCCTACCTCCTGGGTACTTGATACCGGATCAGGATCTCATATCTGTAATTTATTGCAAGGACTGAGAAAAAGTAGGAAAGTTGCACCGGGTGATATGTCGCTCAGAGTAGCGAACGGAGCACAAGTTAATGCGGCAGCCGTCGGTGAATATCACCTAGTATTGCCAAATGGCAAGACTATGATTTTGAACGATTGCTACTATGTACCCTCCATGGTTTGCAACATCATATCAGTTTCTTTACTCGATAAAGATGGATATAACTTTGTTCTTGAAAAGAATATCATGAACATTTACCTTCATAAGGTACTGGTTGCAGAGGGTACACCGTGTAATGGTATCTACGTTCTAAATCAGAATGCAGTTCTCAATATACAAAACATACGCAAGAGGAAGAATTCAGATACGAATGAATCCTACTTGTGGCATTGTAGACTTGGTCATATCGGAGAGAAAAGACTGAGTAAGTTGCATAAAGATGGACTCTTGAATGCGTTCGAGTTTTCATCTTATGAAACTTGTCAGTCTTGTCTCAAAGGAAAGATGACCAAATCTCCGTTCACCGGACATGGAGAAAGAGCAAGAGAGCTCTTGGGACTCGTACATAGTGATGTATGCGGTCCGATGTCTATACATGCAAGGGGTGGGTTCTCGTACTTCATCACATTCACTGACGATCTCTCTAGGTTCGGATATGTATATCTGATGAAACACAAATCTGAAGCTTTTGAGAAATTCAAGGAATTCAGAAAGGAAGCAGAGAACCAGATTGGCAAAAGTATCAAGATCCTCCGGTCTGATAGAGGAGGGGAGTACTTAAGCACGGAATTCCTAGAATACTTAAAAGAGAATGGTATTCTCTCTCAGCTTACTCCTCCTTATACACCACAGCACAACGGTGTTTCGGAGCGGAGGAATCGTACCCTATTGGATATGGTTCGCTCCATGATGAGTAGTGCTGAGTTGCCTCTTTCATTCTGGGGACATGCGCTTCAGACAGCGGCATACCTTTTGAATCAAGTTCCGTCCAAATCAGTGCCTAAAACTCCGTATGAAATATGGAGCAGTAAGAAACCATGTCTTAAGTTTATTAAGATATGGGGTTGTCCGGCCTATGTGAAAACGCAGAAACCGGACAAGCTAGAGGCACGATCAGTTCTGTGTAAATTTGTGGGATATCCTAAAGACTCACTAGGATATCTGTTCTACCAAACTGAGGAACAGAAGGTGTTTGTATCTCGCCACGCTACCTTCTTAGAAAGGGAGTTTCTTGCAAAAGAAGTTAGTGGGAGTTCGGTAGAACTGGAAGAAATTCAGCGACCACAAAATGTAACTGAAAATTTGGAGGAACCGCTAGATTCAATAACCCCAGACGAACCTCAGCCACTCCGCAGATCTGGTAGGATTTCTCATCCGCCCGAGAGATACTACGGTTTTCTCATAGACGGGGATCGAGAGGATTGCATCTTGGAAGAAGATGACCCTACCAGTTTCAGGAAGGCCATTATCAATAGGGACTCTGATAAATGGCAGGAAGCAATGCAATCCGAAATGGAGTCCATGTACGCCAATAAAGTGTGGACCTTGGATATTGCTCCACCTGGGGTAAAACCCGTTGGATGCAAATGGATCTACAAAAGGAAACTTGGTGTAGATGGGCAGGTGGAAACCTATAAAGCTAGACTCGTTGCAAAAGGTTTTCGTCAAAGACCTGGTTTGGACTATGATGAAACTTTTTCTCCGGTGGCTATGCTCAAATCCATTCGGATCCTACTTGCCATTGCTGCCTTCCATGACTATGAAATCTGGCAGATGGATGTTAAAACGGCTTTCCTGAACGGTTGTTTGGAAGAGTGCGTTTACATGGATCAACCAGAAGGTTTCGTGGACAGTGGGAGCAGCGGAAAGGTGTGCAAGTTGCTTAAATCCATTTATGGATTAAAGCAGGCATCGCGGAGCTGGAACATCTGTTTTGATGAGGCAATCAAGGAATTTGATTTCATCAAGAACGAAGATGAACCCTGCGTATATAAGAAGATTGTAGGACGAACTGTCGTATTCCTAGTCTTGTATGTGGACGACATTCTTTTGATAGGAAATGATATTCCTATGCTACAATCGGTCAAGCTATTTTTGTCACAAAGGTTCTCCATGAAGGACCTGGGTGATGCCTCGTACATTCTGGGGATCAAGATCTATAGAGATAGATCCAAGAAACTATTGGGACTTTCACAGTCCAGGTACATAGAGACCGTACTAAAGAGATTTAGTATGGAGGGTTCCAAGCGCGGTAACATACCCGCATTGCACGGAATTACCCTCTCCAAGAAGATGTCTCCTAAGACTGACGAGGAGAGGGTTCGCATGAGCACTATACCCTACGCTTCGGCGGTAGGATCTATAATGTATGCGATGCTATGTACAAGACCAGATATAGCTTACACGTTGAGCGCAGTAAGCCGGTATCAGTCAGACCCAGGGGAGGACCACTGGACAGCAGTGAAGAACATTCTCAAGTACCTGAGAAGGACTAAGGAGATGTTCCTGGATTACGGTAATGGAAACCTCAGGGTCGAGTCCTTTACCGATTCAAGCTTCCAGAGTGACAAAGATGACAGCAAGTCTGTCTCGGGTTTTGTGTTTACCCTCAACGGAGGGGCGGTATGTTGGAGGAGTTCCAAGAAGGATACCGTCGCAGACTCGACGATGGAGGCTGAATACATTGCTGCAAGCGATGCCGCAAAAGAGGCGGTCTGGATAAAGAAATTCATTAGTGAACTTCAGGTGGTTCCGTCCATTGTTGACCCAGTACCTTTGTATTGCGATAACAATGGGGCTATAGCTTTAGCGAAGGAACCAAGGTCCCATCAGAAATCCAGGCATATCTTAAGGCGGTATCACCTGATCAGGGAGATCATTGATCGCCAGGAGATCGAGGTACGGAGAGTGGACACAAAGGACAACACTGCGGACCTATTCACGAAGGCTTTACCCCAGACTCAGTTCGAGCGGCTGATCGAGATGATAGGTCTTCGATACGCCAGTACATTGCCTTAGTGCAAGTGGGAGATTGTTAGTGTATATGCCCTAGAGGCCATTACTGTATCATACTAGTATGTATATTACTTGATGGAAGCTTGGGATATTCACAGTTGTACAGACAATCTTGCTCAATATAGTAGTATGCTACTTGGTTTGTCTCTGCTTTAATGTGTACTTGAGTGTTTATTTATTATATCACCTATACGCATTAGTAGAGCCCTTTGGATCTTTGCTTGATTACCGGCGTTGTGATGGCGATCACACTCGTGGGGGCTGGGTAATCTACAAGCACATCCTTTTACACGTCCCTAGTCGTGGGAGTATCGAGATAGGGCATCGATACTCCGGAGTAGACTAGCATATGCGCTTCTCATCCCAGCACGGGAGGCGGTCTGTCCCACAGCCGTCGGTACGTCGTACTTGAGATAGTATGCGGGTGCTCGTTAGGTTACGAGTACACTGGACAGGACTCGACGGGAACTGATGGTTGGTATTATACCTATCGTCAGTTATCAGTTCCCAGGTGACATGAGTACAGCTTAGTCCGCTGACTTGACACTGTCACTCCGCCTCGAGTGTGTTCCCACTGTTCTTTGATTACTACCCTACCACGGCTCTACTGAGTCGTGCAAACAGGTAGTAGTTGGGAGCAGTCCCGAAGCACTTGGAGGCAGTGACGGTTAGACAGGATTCGTCTCTCCCGGTATTGGGGGTTGACATTGCGCTGTGTCTAGGAGAGCCATTACACAAGTAGTCCCTGGCCAGGGCAAGCGAGATATACTGGTAGGTTCCAGTGTTATCTCAGGGTGTTCTGGGCTTCACTTCGACACGACTTGTACCGCTATTAGGGGTCTGACGCTTGCCGCCCCCTTAGGCCCGACATGTGATGTATCAGACGAACAGACCGGACTGTACGGAGATTGTCACATACAGGCTCAGTAGGAGTTCGGATGGGTTTACCTCATCGGCCTTCTTATCGACATCTACCTGGGGACCGTTACGTACAGCTAGTGCCGCTTGCGGTCTGTGGTTAAACCCACTGCCAGCGTAGTGTCGAGTCTTTAGAGTCCCACACAGAGAGTTTCCCTGCACTGAGCGAAACGTGTAGAGGCCGTATGGTTTTACGGCAGGGCTGCGATCACTTACGTACACTTATGGTGTTCGGTCAGGTAGTACTAGTAGGCTTTAGTTTAAGCCGGATCCTAGTATTGCACGAATGGATTTGTTTTGTCTTCTGTGCATCCGCATTCTACGGAATACGGATGCAGGTGTGTATGCACAGTTTTTCGGAGTGATGAAGGAGGGGGTGCCTCATTAGGGTTTTGGCAGTTGGTTCGGCCAAAACCGTTATGTGGCAGGCTCATTAGGGTTTTGACAGTCGATTCGGTCAAAACCGTTTTGAGGCGGACTCATTAGGGTTTTGACAGTTCGTTTGGTCAAAACCATTATGAACCGCGAACATCATTTACTATTCCTATTAGTGATAATCTTATGATGGCTAATTGCATTGACCATTTGACCCCGTTGACCTCTCTTGACTTTGTTGACCGGTTGACCGGGTTGACCATTGACTTTCAAGAGGGTTCCACACTCTTCTTTTCTTTTCCTTTTTCTTTTGGATTATGATAATGGTCATTTCAAAGTAGCCATCAACTTTATCTTGATGGGATTAGTAATGATGTTGTTTTGCATTATTTGCAACCATGGTTGTTTTTCTTTGGTATCATAATTTTATTCTCATTCTCTCTCTTGAAATGAGAAGCTCCATGGTTGCTAGCAAGCTCCTTCTTCCTCCTCCTCTTGATTTCTCCTTTGATCTCATGTGTTGAGAGAAAAAGGATTCCACTTGACAAACACATCCATACATCTCCTCTACACATCCTAGGGCTTCTAGATTAGCAATCTCCTTGCCCTAGTTACCTCGGCTTGAGGTGGAGCTCGGTGTACATCTCTCGGGTGGATCGTCTTCGACTCAAGGAGGCCGCGGAGGTGACCAAAGTCCGGATCAACCATTGAGCAAGCAAAGAGAAGAACAACAAGAAGAAAAGAACAACAAGAAGAGAAGAACAACAAGAAGTGAAGAACAACAAGAAGAGAAGGAGTTCAAGTTGAGGTATAACCCCTAACCGAGTAGATCACATCTCATGTTAGGATGCTAGTGTATTGTTTAGTAAAGATCCGGCTTTTACGGTCCATGTTACAAAGTTTAGAAAATTTTTTGTTTTATCGTTTCCGCAACCCCGAAAGTACCGGGAGAGGTAACGTGGACCTAACATAAACTGCTATGTTTATAACATTCAAATTAGTTATCTCATAACTACCCGTGGATTCCAAATATTGTATCACATTCCAGATAAATAGACAATGTTAAACTTTCCGATCGAATGATCAAACACCCAAGTTTTCCCAAATAGTTCTCAACACTTGAGGGGAGTTTAAAAACATCCATCACATGCCACAGTACCAATGGTCCAGCCGTAGAAGGGTCAAGCCAACGCCTCACATGTGGCAACGCCGTACTGCCCCCAACCCTAAGGTTCAAAAGGCAGTTCATGTAAGTGCACGGCGGCGCCCCGGCCGTCAATCCGACGCCGGAATGCGGAAGCGGTGATAAACTTATTTTGCGGACTTTGCAAACCGGCACCACCGCGCACTAAACTCCGGATCGTAACCATTAACAAGTCTACGCTATTAAAAAGAAAGGGAAGAGATGTATACCGACGATCCAAGTCCTCCGGTCTTCTCGTCATCGTCCCGATCTCCTCGCGGGATCTCCGTCCGTCTCATCCTCGTCGCCGGAAGTGCACCACGTTGCCTACATCGTTTACGGGCTCCCACCTCAATGCCGAGGCAACTCGGGCACGAAGCCGGCTACTCGACGTGCCCAAGGTTCGTTGTAGAATATGTAGTGAGCAAGTCTCATTTTTGGGGTTTGTGGAATTGCCATTGGTGAAGGAAAAGAGAGCTTGGAGAGAGGTGAGAAAAAATGGAGCATACTCAAGAAGGAATGTATCATATTTTTCTCCACACATCAAATGAAAATGAATCCCATTTCCTCCAAGGAATGGCCGGCCCCCCCCCCTTCATGTGTGATTGGAGAGAGAGAGAGAGCAAGGTCAAGGGGTGGGTGGAAGCAATGATGCAAGAGGGCATCATGAAAGAATATGATCACAAGCAAAAACCACACACAACCACAACCATCATCAACAACCATGATGCTAACAAAGTCAAGCCATCATGAAGTATGAAGTCAAGCAAGTCAAAGGAGGGTGCTATCATGATACAACAAAATGCAAAGACCCCCTTCCACAAATGCCTATTTGCAACAATGCAAATAAGCCCTCCTCCACCAAACTTCGGCCAATGAACGGAACAAAGGAAATTGGCCGAAACGGAAAGCAAACTGGCAACTCCAGAAAACTGGTCCCGTAATAAATTACGGGAAAACCCCGATACTGTGCATACACACCCGCATCTGTATTTCGACCGAAATACAAATGCAATGAGACAAAGTCTACACTGTACTATACTAGGTCCGGCTTATACCAAAACCGGCTAGTAATATCTGTTCAATCCTGATCCGTGCAATACCGCACGTATCTGATCAAACCCTGCCATATAACCATACGGCCTATAGTACAAACTGTCCGATCCTGATCCGTGCAATACCGCACGTATCTGATCGGACCTTGCCATATCTCCATACGGCCTCTACAACCTTTCGCCCGAAAGCTGAGTAACTGAATGTGGGGGACTCTAAAGACTCGTCAACACCTCGGTTGTGGATTTAACCACTAGCACGTCAGAGGTATAAGCCAATACGTGACGGGCTACCAGGTACTGACCAAATGGGACGTCGATGAGGAAGCTCACCCCGACACCCAACTGAGCCTGTCAGTGACAATATCCGTGCAGTCCGGTCCGTTCGTCTATGAGTATCGCATGGCGGGCCTAGGGGGTTGGTAAAAGTCAGACCCCCAAAAGCGGTACAAGTCGTGTCGGAGTGTAGCCCAGAACACCCTGAGATACTACTGGAATACCTACCAGTAAATCTCCTTGCCTTGGCCAAGGACTTTGTGTAATGGCTCTCCTAGACACAGCACGACCTCACCCCCAATACCGGGAGAGACGAACCCCTGAAGATACGCTCACTGCCTCCATGTGGCTCGGGACTGTACCCAACTAAAACCTGTTTGCACGACTCCTTTGAGCCGTGGTAGGGTAGTAATCAAAGTACAGTGGGAACTCACACGAGACAAATGACGATCCCCAGGTCGATGAACTAACCTGCACACATGTCACCAGGGAACTGCCATCTGACGTCTGGTATATGACCAACTAGCATGTTCCCGGCGAGTCCTGTCCGGTGTACTCATAACCCAATGAGCACCTGTATACATCTTAGGTGATCCAACTGACACCAGTGGCTTGTGAGACCGGCCACCGCCCCTCGTCGGGGTCTCGACTGTATACACTAGTCTACTAATGGAGTATCGATGCCCGGTCTCGAAACTCCCACGACTAGGGACCTTTTAAGGATATGCTTGTAGACCCCCAGCTCCCACTTATATGATCGCCCTCATACTGCTGGTGGTCAAGCAAGAATCCTAGGGGCTCTATCAACGTGTAATAGCGACGTGTCAGGTCACCTAAAACAGTACACGATGATAAAGGTAAACCAGATAGCATACTATCATCTCGAGTAAGACTGTCCTACCGGGATAGGTCCTCCCTCAATCATTGCAATCACGTACCTGTGATCCAATAATTGACTCTGAGGGCACTATCTCCAACAATCTCCCACTTGCACTCAAGGCTAATTATTGCGATGTCTCCTACTCACAGCCCGTGTGATACCGAACATCCAACTCCTCTACTAGTCAGTCTCACAAAGCTCGTTTGCGGAACTATTGCGTTCGAGGAATAGCCTCAGTGAGTGGATCCGCTGAGTTGTTTCTTTCTATGTCTCTCTCAAAATCTCAAGTTCGCGGAGAAAGCCATCTCCCGAAAAGAGCAATACCTGTCTCAGAATATGTCTGGATGTCTGATGGGACCTAGCTCATAAATGAACTTCAAATCCAAACTTCTTAGACTGTATCGTCAACTGAACTTAATCAGTATCCTGCGCCATGCCACCCTCAGTATTGCCTTGGACCACCTGTCCAAAATACTGCCCCTCATCAGAAGGAAAACTATAACTCTGACAACCTCCTTGTCGTCCATGTCACCTTGGAAGCCTGGAATGATAACTGTCTCCTGAATGAGGCTGTCGTTATCATATCCCTAGAACATCCACTTATGTTCTAAAACTGCTTCCGACTGTTTCTCCAGGATTGGATTAATGTCAACTTATTGCATCTAGTGCAAGAACAACATCTGGTGTGGTACTTGACATCTCATGATTGACTCAATTGCCTGAGCAAGTGATCTGCCAATCATGCACGTCCCTCTCCCCTTTAGTCTGTAAGACATCTTTGGAGAGGGTGACTCCATTACCTGCAGGTACACTACCGTGCCAGGAGTCGTCCATCCCAAATACTCTTAGAATGCTGTCAAGTACCCTGATTGGGAAACCACCCAAATCTAGATCTAAAACCATAGATCTAGTAACCAGTATGTCTGATGTAAAATCCAAGTCCCATGTGGAGAAACCACTGTGTGACGACCAAAGTATGACCGATTGTAGTATAGAAGTTTCTTTTCCTACTCTGTGTATATCATCCAAATACCAGGATATCACACCCTACTACCTTCTCAACAGATCCATCCCCTATTCTGATGAAGTCAAACCCATGACTGTCACGTCAGAAATAGATGATCTATCTCCGCTACATCTGCTCTAGTCTATAAATAGACATAAGCAACATGTCCACCAATGCTTCCGCTGCTCCCACTGACTACGACAACCCTCTGGCAGAGTCATATAGACGTATACTTCTAAAACTGGTTTAGAACGACGCTATACTCATCCTCCCGCCGGGTCTCGTAACCTGGAACAACAGCAATGGCAATTGTGGGTAAACAAGAACTTCCCTGTCACCGTCCTTGAGGCTACCGGAGTACCTCTCGGGTGCCTGAAGTTACCCACCTTATCTGCGGAGTGGCCAATGGAATGTCAATCCAGATTGAATCTTTAGGTTCCTTATCAAATCTTCAGTAATCGTTTGTGGTTCTGGAATCACTTCCAGTTCTACCATACTCCCACTACTGTTTTCTGAAAAAATCCATTTTTATTAAAACTGTGGCGAGTCTAGAACAATATCGCTATTGTTCATCCAGATGGTAGAAAGTCAACCCTCGTCATAGCCTGGGTCAACCCACAAACAGCCATTACAGAAACGTGCCTTGAGTTGTCCAGTGTCTGGTTTTAATCATAAACCGGACAACTCCCGTACCTTAACATCGTTAAGATATGAACTGTTCTATATCCCATATAGGACCAGAGGCACTGATTTAATTGAACCAGATCCAAATCATGCAACTGTCTCCAGTGCATGTCAACTAAATGGAAGGAGGCCAGATCAGCGTTACTCAACTTAGGAATACTTCCAATTATGAGTAACCTGAAAGAGAAGCAATTTCTCTTAATCATTACTATCAACTGAACACCATACACAAGTATCTACATCTTCGATCTCTTTGAAGAATCCCGATACTTGCTATACCTGGTTCTCTACTCTATTCAAATACATATAACTTCTCCAAATTCAGACCCTGTGTTTCCACGAAACACCTGTCTAAAAATTAGAGGAGTCATAAGTAAACCGAATATAGTACGAGGACCATCCCCTCTGTCTTGATGGACTCAGGACAACATACAATACTCTGTAAAAGTCCCTTGAGTCTGATTACTCATTCACTGTGTGTCGTAGGTTGAAAACTGTACTTATGGTTAAGAAGAATTACACCGCTGTTTAATGCTCCTTACCTAACCATCCACTGATATAGGTAAATGTCGTAGACATAATTTCAGAAAGGTATATCTCACTCTATGAAAATAGACGTACAGATATATCAATTTGAAATTGGTGCATAACAGCGGATATTCAAAACCAAATATTTGCCGACCGGCAAACAACCCAGGTGATTTCCTCAAATATCACCGATTACAACGAATCCCGATATAATGAGGATAATCACCCAATTCCCAATAACTTACTCCCACTCATCATCTGTAAAACCATACAGATGTGAGAATCGTATCTGGTAAATACATACCCTGGAGTAAGTATCTAATCGGGAAATCAGTTTTCTATTAACAGTACACAGTGAAACTGAAACATTGAAATGTTTCGATGGGGTATCCTGGTATTCCTAGTAATGCCTCTTCCAGATTCACGACTGTAACCGTATAGTTCTTTGCCACCTCTCCAAATCCCTTCATATGTCTTTAGTCTTTACCTTCTGCACACCCCTTTAGGCCAAATGGTTTTCTTCCTTCCCTACCGTTCGGCACCAGCCTATGGTTTGGAAGAAGACTATCCAATAAGCATAATGGGTGTACTGTCCCAATCCTAGGAACACTCGCAACACGAGAGAAGGTGAAGATAAAAGACACCTGAATGTACTTTATTCCTATTTCTCCTGAACCAGGATCCATCCCCGAACTGGAATAAGTTCCTTTCGAGTTCGTATATAACCATACGATGGAATATCCAAATAAACTGTGGATCTTCGTAGTGATACGGAGTGTCCTGGAGAAATACAAAGGTGATGTGGGAGTGGTAACGAAATATTTGGTTTGGTCGTGAATATCTGTTGCAATTTACTTTGCCCTCCTACTAATCCCTTGCTTTGTCTGAACTTAATACCTTCTGCACACCATCGTTATGCTAATTGGTTTTCTTCATTCCCTACCGGTCGGCACCAGCCTAAGGTTTGGAAGAAGACAATCCAATTTGCGTAATAGGTGTACTACCCCTAAACCAAGGAGTACTCGTAACCTGAGAGAGGGTAAAAGGAAAAGACAACTGAATAATCCTATCCGTTTTCTCCAGAACCGGAAACCATCCTCGAATAATTCTTTCGAGTTCGTATCTAACCATACGATGGTTTTGTCCAATGGAAGTGGACGTTCGTAGTAATACGGGGTGTCCTGGAGAAAAGGGTAAAAGTAGGAGTGGCAATGAGGTCTGCAACTCTGACAATCCAAAAGCCAGTGTTAAGTAAGTTCGGTCAACTTGGTCACGGAGTCATAGTCTAGGGTCGGGTCAATGGTCGCTGCCAGAGAGAGAGAGAGAAGAAACACTCAGCGTGCACTCTATCCTAGATCAGAATGGTTACCAATTTATCTAATCTGGAAACCTCCCACTGTACCTCAAATTCTCCTCCAAACCTGAAAGAAGAATTAGTCGGGGTCACCCGAGGAGTAAACCAACTCATCAGTGGGAATCGGGATCCAACTCTCATCGCATGATAACGTGACGGAATCCGCTCACGGTATCACACTCCAGAAGGTATGCGCATATCTGGCAAGTTTCAGTTCTTTTGAAACTCCCGATGTAATTTCTGCCCCATGCTCTTATGACCTTGGCGTGAGGTCAAAATATCATAAGTCACATGTCAAGTTCTGCCCGTCATTATCCAGGTTAATCTGAATCCACCCGTACATACCCTTGACGTAGGCCAAAATAGTAGTACGACTGTCCCAAACCAACGCATCTATCTATGCAACAGATAAATACCCGGCAGCTACCAATCACTATGCCTTGGCGTGAGGTCAAAATACATAGCTTGAATACTACCGAATATTTAGCTGAAATGACGGAGGGCTACGAATGGTTTCTGGCGAAAACCTTTAACGTAATGAACTTGATATCGTTGAAGGAACTGATAGCTTTTTAAAATATAGTGACGAAAAACCGTTGCTAAAGAGGTCACTCCCGGTGAAGGGATCTCGGCTCTTTCCCCGTAGAATGAGGTGCAGGATATTCCGAATGAATACCACGGTGCAAAGCAAAAGTAATCGGCTATAGTGAAGTTAATGCCCTGACGCAAACTTCTGTCCAAGGGGTCACTCCCGGTGAAGGGATCTCGGCCCTTGCCTCGTCGACTGAGGAGCAGGATATTCCAATGAATACCACGATGCAAAACAAAAGTAAACGTCCTTGCAATAACCGCTTTTTGAAAAGTGTTCCAACAACATCAGATTAGGTTTGTTTTAACTTGCATTGATCCGAATCAATGCAGTCCCATCAATTGATCACACCAAAAAGAACGAAAATATACTGATGTACGTATATGCCATCCGCATTCGCCACTGGGTCCCGTCATTACCCGTTAGGTTAGCTTACTAACGACAGAGCGGGGACTGGACTAGCGCGGATGCAAAACATATACGACATCTACTAATATATATACCAATATATTATATTCGCTCAAGGCGTGAATAAAATGCAACATCACAGAGAATGAACAGCATCACAGAAACAATACAGATATCTGGGATCCCCGGGTTTCACAGAGCCACTGCTGAAACCCGACGTTCCCCTGGTCGTGTGGATAGCCTGTGCAATGAAATCCTAGACCCCTACGGGCGCGGCAAGTCACCCGCCAAAACCTGAAGCGAGGCAGCCCCCTTCAGCCCCGTGAATGGACCACCCAGCACTTCACGGAATCCGGCAACTTGGGCACCCCTCCTGGGTCAAACCTGTACCCCCTACGAGTGCGGCGAATAGCCCGCCAATCCTAGAGTGAAGCCCCCTCCGTCCCAATGCCATGAGATGCGGGCTTGCTGCCCTCTAGAACCCGGCTATCCGTGCACCCCTCCGCGGGGTAATCCTAGTACAGAAAGTAAATTATACATACACCGGGTACATCGACCGCAACCAGGCCGTGCCCCAAAATAATAATACAAACAGGCAGTGACGGCAGTCCACATGTCAGACGCTCGCCCCGCAATATCAAATGTACATAATACAACCACAACTGTACTAGCATTGCATCCAGGCTATCCCCCACGACCGATCCGCAACATCACAGCAAATACATAGAACATCAACGTGAAAGTCACGTTCGCAAATCCGTCTAACCGGGCTATAGCAGTTAGACTGGATTTACCGATCGAGTGACATTCACGGTCGCAGATATAATGTAAATACTGTGAAAAATGTGTTTAAAATATTCCGATTGATCAAACTTTAACTAGTGGGCCCACAAAGAATACTGTAGCAGTTAAAGAAAACCTGGACCCAATTTTAATATCCCAAAACCCCTAATTTAAGCCCAGAAGCCCACTGTAAAAACCCAACCCACTGATCCCTGTAGACTGCGGCGGAAGCGCGGCCAAACGTGGGTTTTGGCCGCCCTTCCGCGGTCAAGTAAGAAGATTAGTGCGTCGAATTTGAACAGTGTTCTTAGAATTTCTAGCACAGTACTTTTATGCAACCTGAAAAATTTTTGGAGACAGAAAAATTTCAACAGAAACTGTCGTGGGTGTATTGGGGTTTTCGGACATTTCGATCGATCGGAACAGAAAAACACATTACACAAAGCTAGACTAAGTTAATGGGGAGGCTCTGATACCACTGTAAGTGCACGGCGGCGCCCCGGCCGTCAATCCGACGCCGGAATGTGGAAGCGGTGATAAACTTAAATTTTGCGGACTTTGCAAACCGGCACCACCGCGCACTAAACTCCGGATCGTAACCATTAACAAGTCTACGCTATTAAAAAGAAAGGGAAGAGATGTATACCGACGATCCAAGTCCTCCGGTCTTCTCGTCATCGTCCCGATCTCCTCGCGGGATCTCCGTCCGTCTCATCCTCGTCGCCGGAAGTGCACCACGTTGCCTACATCGTTTACGGGCTCCCACCTCAATGCCGAGGCAACTCGGGCACGAAGCCGGCTACTCGACGTGCCCAAGGTTCGTTGTAGAATATGTAGTGAGCAAGTCTCATTTTTGGGGTTTGTGGAATTGCCATTGGTGAAGGAAAAGAGAGCTTGGAGAGAGGTGAGAAAAAATGGAGCATACTCAAGGAATGTATCATATTTTTCTCCACACATCAAATGAAAATGAATCCCATTTCCTCCAAGGAATGGCCGGCCCCCCCCTTCATGTGTGATTGGAGAGAGAGAGAGAGAGCAAGGTCAAGGGGTGGGTGGAAGCAATGATGCAAGAGGGCATCATGAAAGAATATGATCACAAGCAAAAACCACACACAACCACAACCATCATCAACAACCATGATGCTAACAAAGTCAAGCCATCATGAAGTATGAAGTCAAGCAAGTCAAAGGAGGGTGCTATCATGATACAACAAAATGCAAAGACCCCCTTCCACAAATGCCTATTTGCAACAATGCAAATAAGCCCTCCTCCACCAAACTTCGGCCAATGAACGGAACAAAGGAAATTGGCCGAAACGGAAAGCAAACTGGCAACTCCAGAAAACTGGTCCCGTAATAAATTACGGGAAAACCCCGATACTGTGCATACACACCCGCATCTGTATTTCGACCGAAATACAAATGCAATGAGACAAAGTCTACACTGTACTATACTAGGTCCGGCTTATACCAAAACCGGCTAGTAATATCTGTTCGATCCTGATCCGTGCAATACCGCACGTATCTGATCAAACCCTGCCATATAACCATACGGCCTATAGTACAAACTGTCCGATCCTGATCCGTGCAATACCGCACGTATCTGATCGGACCTTGCCATATCTCCATACGGCCTCTACAACCTTTCGCCCGAAAGCTGAGTAACTGAATGTGGGGGACTCTAAAGACTCGTCAACACCTCGGTTGTGGATTTAACCACTAGCACGTCAGAGGTATAAGCCAATACGTGACGGGCTACCAGGTACTGACCAAATGGGACGTCGATGAGGAAGCTCACCCCGACACCCAACTGAGCCTGTCAGTGACAATATCCGTGCAGTCCGGTCCGTTCGTCTATGAGTATCGCATGGCGGGCCTAGGGGGTTGGTAAAAGTCAGACCCCCAAAAGCGGTACAAGTCGTGTCGGAGTGTAGCCCAGAACACCCTGAGATACTACTGGAATACCTACCAGTAAATCTCCTTGCCTTGGCCAAGGACTTTGTGTAATGGCTCTCCTAGACACAGCACGACCTCACCCCCAATACCGGGAGAGACGAACCCCTGAAGATACGCTCACTGCCTCCATGTGGCTCGGGACTGTACCCAACTAAAACCTGTTTGCACGACTCCTTTGAGCCGTGGTAGGGTAGTAATCAAAGTACAGTGGGAACTCACACGAGACAAATGACGATCCCCAGGTCGATGAACTAACCTGCACACATGTCACCAGGGAACTGCCATCTGACGTCTGGTATATGACCAACTAGCATGTTCCCGGCGAGTCCTGTCCGGTGTACTCATAACCCAATGAGCACCTGTATACATCTTAGGTGATCCAACTGACACCAGTGGCTTGTGAGACCGGCCACCGCCCCTCGTCGGGGTCTCGACTGTATACACTAGTCTACTAATGGAGTATCGATGCCCGGTCTCGAAACTCCCACGACTAGGGACCTTTTAAGGATATGCTTGTAGACCCCCAGCTCCCACTTATATGATCGCCCTCATACTGCTGGTGGTCAAGCAAGAATCCTAGGGGCTCTATCAACGTGTAATAGCGACGTGTCAGGTCACCTAAAACAGTACACGATGATAAAGGTAAACCAGATAGCATACTATCATCTCGAGTAAGACTGTCCTACCGGGATAGGTCCTCCCTCAATCATTGCAATCACGTACCTGTGATCCAATAATTGACTCTGAGGGCACTATCTCCAACAGTTCAAGACGGTCACATAATCGAGTTAAGGTTTGTTGTCTTCTAGAGGGTCCATTGCGTAATTTGCATGATTTAGACGTTCTTAAACTACGGAAAAATCCAACACTTGGAAATTTCCCGGGTCGGGAAAAAGTGAGTTATTGATATCCGTTCGAACTTTTTAATACTTTCTAAATATCTGGAAAACACACGAAATTAAATTTTCCGATCGAATCAACGAATACAAAATAATCCCCAGAACACTCAACACTTGAGTCAGATTAAAAATACCCAGAAAAATACACTAACAGAAATAGACATTACTGTACAAAAACAAAAGCAAAATGTCACTGTACGGCCGTGGATCCGTGGCACAAGCAAGGTATTGCAGCGGTTCCGCGGCGGTCCGTACGAGTTAGGTGCTAGTTTTCTACAATAATGTTTATATTTACCTGCTGATTTTTTAGGTATTTTTAATACAGAAAATATCACAGTTTTAAAAATTTTCCAGAGAGGGGGTCTACTTTGTCGTATCGGGGTTCGATCAGAGTTTTAACTTTGTAAACACGTCGCCTAATGCTCTAGCTAGGCTCTGATACCACTGTAGGGTTACTAGGCACTCTAATAAGGTTCTACAAGGCATCAACCATGCCCGTTTAAAATTTTAGCCGTGCCGAATAACCCTAAACAAGATCTTTGCTAGATAATTAGGGTTACACATGCTAGTAAATTACATTTACCACTAAGTGAATACGAAATACAACCTTTGTAGATCGGTCCTTCACTTTTAAAGTTTCTTGTTGTAGTCCCTTCGCTGCGATCATGGTTCTCCCGGGCTCTTGCATGGCTTTACGAGGCGAAAGAAGCGTCCTTGCTTGAAGTCTTCGAGGCCGAAGATGATCTACGTCGAGGGAATATCAACTCAAGCTACTACTTCACTAACTAGAGAATTAGTGAAGCAAACACCGTAAACTAAAGTGCTAGTCTAGTAGAGGATGGAGTGGAGAAATAAGAAGTGGGTTCTCTTTAGAATTTTATTTCTCACAATCTTTCACTCTCTTTTTAAAACCCTAGCAAGCTTTTTCTTTTTGCTCAAAGAAGAAGAAGATGAACAAAAGAAAAGGATGAGAATAATGATCAAGTCAAGAGAGCTAATCATGGTGAGTGAGTATCATATACAAAACTCATGTAGAGACATTACCATGGCTAATCCTAAATGGTTAGGTTAATAAAAATCTAAAGTAAAACAAAGTTAGTGGACTTTGTCAAAGCATCCATAAGCTTCTACAAGCTTCATGCTAGTGACAAAAGCTCCACTAATTTGTAATTACCTTATATAATTATTAACCACCATTTAAAAAAAGAATGGTGTATGTCTTGCACACCCATGTATGATGTATCATCAACCATGATACAAAAAAAAATGAAAACACATTTTAATATATATCACATATATATTAATGTTGTGCACATGTGAGAAAAATCATTAAGTGAACAAATGTTAGTTAATGTAAATTAGTATATCAAATATACAATTGTACACTAAATTACTAAATCAACACTTGACTTAATAATCTGGTTATATCTCATATAACCGACTAACATCCAATGTATCGTCTTATCGAATCAACACTTGATTCGATAACCCGGCTATATCACATATAACCGACTGATACAAAAAGTCGCGAGAATAGAATACGGTATCACATACACACATCATTCTCGGTCCCGCACATATCACATATGCGCTCCTATTTCTTTTTTCCTGAGCCAGTAAAACCTCTATGTAGGACTCTAAAGACTCGTCAATACGCCGGCAGTAGGTGATGATCATATCAAGCACCCACAAGCCGTCAGCGGTGCAAGCTGGACATAACGGCTACCCGGGTATTGAGCGATCAAAAGATCAGCAAGCAAGCCCTCTCCAACTCCTGCAAAAATCCTGACAGTGACACTACCGTACAGTCCGGTCTCCTCGTCTGATATGTCGCATATCATGTCTAGGGGTGGTAAACGTCAGACCCCAATAACCGATAAGTCATGTCGATATGAGGCTCATAACGGGGCGAGAAACCACTGGTAACACTTACCAGTAAATCTCTAAACCAGCCCTGGCCAGGGACTTCCCTGTTATGGCCAATCGAGCATAGCGCAACATCAACCCCCAATACCGGAAGAGACGAAACCCCTCCTATCGCTCATTGCCTCCATGTGACTCGGGACTGTACCCAAAAACCACCATTTTGCACGCCCTCTTGGACGTGGTAAGGTGGAAATCAAAGTACAGTGGGAATCACACAAGACTCTATGATGATCTCGGGTCTACAGACTAACCTGTACCAGTGTCACCAGTGAACTGCCATCTGACGTAAGGTATAATACCGTCTGGGAGTTCTCGGCGAGTCCGTCCAGTGTACTCAGTCTCCACTGAGCACCCGTATATCATCTCTGATGTCAAACACTAATGGATATGGGATCATCCATCGCCTATCTACATGGGTCGAGAAGGTATACGCTAGTCTACTCTGGTATATCGATGCCCCGTCTCGATACACCCACGACTAAGGACCTTGAAGGATGTACTTATGGACTACCATGTCCCTACTAGTATGATCCGCATCATAGTCCAGGTAGTCAAGTACACATCCTAAGGGCTTTACCAACATGTAACAGAGAGACAATCAGTGTACACGTTAAAGTAAAGAGTAACCAGATAGCATAATATCATGTCGAGCAAGAAAGTCCTCCCTATATATGTCCGAGCATCCACTACAATATACATCTCATGTATAGTAATGGGCTCTAGGGCATACATATAACTAACACCTATCGCTCATTGCCTCTACATGCCTCGGGACTGTACCCAAAAGCCACCTGTTTGCACGACTCAGTAGAGCTGTGGTAGGGTGGAAATCAAAGCACAGTGGGAGAACACATGAGACTCTATGACGATCTCGGGTTTACAGACTAATCTGTGCCAGTGTCACCTGAGAACTGCTATCTGATGATAGATATAATACCATATAGGAGTTCTCGGTGAGTCCGTCCAGTGTACCCAGTCTCCACTGAGCACCCGCATACGATCTCGATGTAAAACATCAATGGATATGGGAACATCCATCGTCCATCATATGGGTCTAGTGTCGTATACTCTAGTCTACTTTGGAATGTCGATGCCCCATCTTGATATACCCAAGACTAGGGACATTTTAGGATATGCTTATAAACTACACATGTCCCACTAGTATGATTTGCATCATAATCACAATAGTCGAGCAAACATCCTCAGGGCTTTATCAACACGTACAAATGAATAAATACATGATCAAGTGAACATGTCAGATAAAGAGTAACCAGATAGCATACTATCATGTCGAGCAAGAATGTCCTCTGTATATATATATATATACATGTATAAATACATCCACTATCATATAATGGCCTCTAGGGCATACATATATCCAACAAATTCCTCGGCCATTTCGTCGGGAACAGACGGCAGAAACGGACCGTCGACCATCTCTTCATGATCAAGAGCAGGGACAAAGAAACGTTCAAAGCGTACGTCACATGCTTCTACAATGCCCTTCTCGAGGTCCCCGAACGTCGGGACGAGACAGTCATCATAGCCTTGAGGTCTGGTCTTAGGCACAAGGAGTGGTTACGATCCTTTGCATTAGCGCAACATAAGACCATGGCCGAGGTAAAGGCCTGGACCGAGCACGAAATCCAGCTCGAGTCCGAGGTGAACGCAAATTTCCCCGGGGCAGAGCAAACTGAGCAGAAGAAAAGAGCGAGGGAAGAGAGAAAGAGACTTGTGCGGCCAAAGCCCTACTCCTCGAGGTTTCAGCAGTACACCCCGCTCAACGTCTCCCAGACGGTACTGCTTGAGGAGGCCAAGGGTGAAGGGTTCTTCAAGCTCCCCCCGATCTCGTGCATGGTGGCAAAGCGTACTCGGGGCCCCTATTGTGGTTTTCACAGCTCGCTAGACCACTCCACGGAGAGCTGTAAGCAGCTCCGAGACTACATCGAGGAGCTCATCCGTTCGGGGTGCCTTGCAGCATACTTGCGGGACAAGCGGCAAGCTGACCGAGAGCAAGAGCAGCGTCCCCTCCCGGCGAGTTAACAATCGGCCAAATCATGGTCGTGTCAGCGGAGGGTACATCGGATACCTACGAGGCTCAACACCCCGCGCCGGTCGGGGAGGCCAACAGACATCCGAGGGGCTCAAGCTGCACAAATAAAAAGAACATCTACTAGCTTGTACTTCTTTTACTAAGGCAATGTAAACTTTCTCAGGATCTTTTTGTTTATATAATAAGAAGAGATCAATGAAACATTGCAAAAAGAAGAGTTTGTTTATTCAAAGGGTACTATAGGCTCTTCAGCCATACACCGAAAAAGAAAAATTACAATAGCGGGGGAAGGGGGTATAGGAAACACTACTCGTGGTACTCTGAGCATATTTCCGCTAGCCGAGCCCTCGCCGCTTCAGCCCTTTGCCTCTGATGTCGCCCACGAATTTCGGCGTGGTGCCTCAATTGATAGCATTCAAGGATGAGCGCCACCGAGCGATCCCGCCGACCCGTAGAGATCAGGCCGAGGCACCGCAAGGACCTTAGCTTACCAACCGCCTTGTCCCTCAGCTGTTCAGACAAGGGGTTGTAGACCCCCGGCGACGCCCTCTAGATGGAGTACAGCTGTTGGAGCAGGAGGGAGCACCGGGGAAGCAGTCGGCCGAAATGATCCTCAATGTGGCCAATCACTAGCTGCACCGTGTCCTCGGTGCAGTACTAGTTATAGAGGTACACGCCCTCGAAATTCACGATGTCGGGGATCATGAAAGGGAAGTCCTCCATTATTACGTTTTGGGTGTGAAGAAAGGAGTGATCAACACTCCCTCCTCTTTATAGCCCGCTTCGCCCTCGAAAATCCAATAGTCGCCTATTTCATCCACAACTGTGCCGCCACACGGCAGACCTCGAGCCTTTCTTGGCGAAATCGAAACAACACGGCTCCAGCGCTTCACCTACCCACGCGTTCGATACACGTGTTGCCCACGACTGTCCCTATTCCCCAAACTTACACCGGAAAGGTTGGACAGAACCTCCCGAATCGGCTGGGCAGCTTCACTGCTCGGACCATTCTTAGTAGGCCTCTTAGGCCCCTCCCGCGCTAAGGATCGAAGCCCTCATTAAGATTTAGCCGAGCGGCTACCCTGCTCGGTTATCCATGTAGGGTTAGCTTAGCACCCTAGCAAGGTTTTGGCAAGCATCAAACATGCTATATTAAAATTTTGGGGTGCTAAACAAACCAACCAAGTAAACGAACTAGAGAATTAGGGTTGACAAGCATGTAAACAACTTTACAACTAAGTGATTAGGGATTACAACCTTTGTAGTCCGCTCCTTCACTTCACAAGCTCCAAGTAGTGGTCCCTTCGCTGTGATCAACGAGCTCCCGAACTCTTGATAGGCTCCACAAGATGTACGATGCATCCTTGCTTGAAGTCTTCAAAGTCTGTGATGATATACGTCGAGGAAATACGTACTCAAAGCTCACTCTACACTAATACGGAATTAGTGAAGATAACACACTAATCTTTATGGCTAGTATAGAAGAGAATGATGAAGTAGGAATTTAGCTCACATTAGTATTTAATTTCTCACTATTTTTCTTCTTGATCTCAAAATCTAGAGAGCAAAAATGAGATGAGGAAGAAGACGATGAATGAATGAGATATGGTTAGAAATGCAACCATGGGTTAGTATATGTCAAACCCTAACCCATGTAGAGAGTTAACCATGGCTATGTGTCATGGTTGGGTTAGAAAATATCTTAAGCAAAACAAAAAGGGTGGACTTTGTCAATGGTTCTCAACAAGCTTCATGAAGCTTCCACCATGACTCATTTCCACATTTTTGAATTACTTAAGAATTTAAACCCAAACATTATATATAGCATGGTATAATTCTCATACATCCTTGTTACATGTATAACCTAGCATGTCACAATATTATATATCACATATATAATATTTATGTAACAATAGAAAACAATACAATAAACATATATCACATATATGTTAAATGTATCATAAGTGAGAATAATAAATATTTAAGTGAGCATAACATATATATATATTATTTCATCGAATCAACACTTGATCCGATAACCCGGCTATAACACATATAACCGGACGATATCACATATCGCGAGAATAGAATACGGTATCACATACGCGTATCAATATCGTTCCCGCACATATCGCATATGTGCTCCTACTTCGTTTTTCCTGAGCCTGGAAACCTCTATGTAGGACTCTAAAGACTCATCAATACATCGGCAGTAGGTGATGATCACATCAAACACCAACACGCCGCAAGCGGTCAGCTAAACATAACGGCCACCCGGGTATTGAGCGATCAGAAGATCAGCAAGCAAGTCTGCTCTAACTCCTGTAAATCCAATCAGTAACACTACCGTACAGTCCGGTCTCTTTGTTTGATATGTCGCATATTACGTCAGACCCCAATAACCGATAAGTCGTGCTGATGTTAGGTCCATAACGGTTTGAGAAACTACTGATAACACTTACGAGTAAATCTCAGCAACCCTGGCCAGGGATTTCCAATTATGGCCAATCGAGCACAGCGCAACATCAACCCTTTAATACCGGGAGAGACGAAACCCTCCTATCGCTCACTGCCTCCATGTGATTCCGGACTGTACCCAAAATCCACCGTTTTGCACGTCCTCTTGAACGTGGTAAGGTGGAAATGAAAGCATAGTGGGAATCACATAAGACTTTATGACGATCTCGGGTCTACAGAGTAACCTGTACCAGTGTCACCAGAGAACTGCTATTTGACGATAGGTATAATACCAACAAGGAGTTCTCGGCGAGTCCGTTCATTGTACCTAGTCTCCACTGAGCACCGTGTACTATCCTTGATGTCAAACACCAATGGATGTGGGATCATCCATCGCCCATCATATGGGTTAAGATACGTATACGCTAGTCTGCTCTGGAGTATCGGTGCCCTGTCTCGATACACCCTCGACTAGGAACAATTATAGGATGTAATTGTAGACTAACCTGGCCCCACTATTATGATCTCCATCATAGTCCCAGTAGTCAAGTAGTCATCCTAAAGGCTTTATCAACATGTGATAATAAGACAGTATTCTGATATTTGTCAAGATGTTAAGATAAAGTGCAACCAGATAGCATACTATCATGACGAGCAAGACAGTCCTCTCTATATATATCTAAGCATCCACTATGATATAGATCACATGTACAATTATTTCCTCTAGGGCATACATATAACTAACAATCTCCCACTTGCACTAAGGCCAGCTGTTGTAGTATCTCATACCCAACATCCCGAAGAGTCTCTCAAACTGTATCTGGGGTATGACCTTCATGAATGGATCCGCAGTGTTATCCTTCGTGTCTACTCTCCTGACCTTGATCTCCCGGTGATCAACTATCTCCCAGATCAGGTGATACCGCCTCAGAATATGCCTAGATCGCTGATGGGACCTGGGTTCCTTGGCCAAAGCCACCGCTCCATTGTTATCGCAATACAAAGGTATTGGATGCTCGATGGACGGAACTACACCAAGTTCGTTTATGAACTTCTTTATCCAGACAGCCTCTTTGGCAGCATCGTTGGCAGCGATGTATTCAGCCTCCATCGTCGAGTCTGCAACAGTTTCCTGTTTGGAACTCTTCCAACACACCGCCACTCTATTGAGGGTGAAGATAAAACCCGAGACCGACTTAGAGTCGTCCTTATCACTTTGGAAGCTCGAATCGGTACAGGACCCCACTTGGAGTTCTCCGTTACCATACACCAAGAACATCTCTTTAGTCCTTCTCAAGTACTTGAGAATGTTCTTCACAGCTGTCCAGTGATTCTCTCCAGGATCTGCTTAATACCTACTCACTACACTTAGTGAGTATGCTACATCGGGTCTAGTACATAGCATCGCGTACATGATAGAGCTTACTGCCGAAGCATAGGGTATCCCTTGCATGCGAGCTCTCTCCAAATCGGTCTTGGGTGACATCTCTTTGGAGAGAGTGAGTCCAGTGTGTAAGGTTCTTAGGCACTATGACAAGGTTCTACAAGGCATCAAACATGCCAAGTTTAAATTTTTCAAGTGCCAAACAACCTTAGCAAAGGATCTTAACCAGAGAATTAGGATTAACAATTAACAAGTAAACAACTTTACTTCTAAGAGTTAGGGATTACAACCTTTGTAGTCCGTTCTTTCGCTTCATAAGCTCCGGGTTGATGTCCCTTCGCTGCGATCATCACGCTATCGGACTCTAGAGAGGCTCCATGAAGAGAATGATGCATCCTTGCTAGTAATCTTCAAAATCCAAGATGATCTACCTTGAAGAATCACAAACCAAAGCTCTCACTTCACTAATCATGTATTAATGAAGCAAACACCCTAATCTAAGTGGCTAGAATAGATGGGGATAATGAAGTAGGAATTTTGCTCTCTTTTGTTTTCTATTTCTCACTCACAATCATCACCAAGTAAAAGCTAGAAAGCTTTTGGAGAGATGAAGAAGAAGATGAAGTTGTAATGAAAATGAATTAATTTTTGAGATTAGAAATGCAACCAAGGTTAAGCATGACATGTTTAATCCTTGTAGAGAATAAACTATAGGATTGGGTTAGGGTTAGGTTAATAAATATCAAGGAAAATATCTAAAGAGCGGACTTTGTCAACCATGACAAATATCTCACAATATTTAGAATTAACCCAAAACAAAACATTAACCCTAATCCAAACCCTAGCATGGTTTAATCTTAAAACCCTAGTTGCATTTGTAACCCTAACATGTTACAATATTATATATCACATATATAATATATAATGTAACAAAAAAAATATAATTAACATATATCACATATATATCAATGTATTATCAAGTGAGAAAAAGAATCATTTAAGTAAGCTTATATTAATTAATGTAATGCAATATATCACATATATAATTATACAGTAAATTGTTAAATCAACACTTGATTTATTAATCCGGCTATTTTACAGATAACCGACTAATATAATATGTTTCTATTCATCGAATCAATACTTGATCCGATGACCCGGCTATATCACATATTGTGAGAATGGAATACGGTATCACATACACGTATTATTCTCGGTCCTGTACATTTCACATATATGCTCCTACTTCGTTTTGCCTGAGCCAGGAAACCTCTGTGTAGGACTCTAAAGAATCGTCAATATGCCGACAGTAGGTGATGATCATATCAAACACCCACAAGCTGCATGCGGTCAGCTAAACGTAACAGCCACCCGGGTATTGAGCTATCAGAACATCAACAAGCAATCCTATACATACTCATGTGAATCCAATCAGTAACACTACCGTACAGTCCGGTCTCTTCGTCTGATATGTCGCATATCTAGTCTAAAGGTGGTAAACGTCAGACCCCAGTAACCGATAAGTCGTGTCGATATGTGGCTTATAACGGGTCGAGAAACTACTGATAACACTTACTAGTATATCTTCATATCAGCCCTGGCCAGGGACTTCCAGTTATAGCCAATTGAACACAGTGCAACATCAACTCCCAATACCGGGAGAGACGAAACCCTTCCTATCGCTCATTGCCTCCATGTGATTCAGGACTGTACCCAAAAGACACCATTTTGCATGTTCTCGTGAACGTGGTAAGGTGGAAATCAAAGCACAGTGGGAATCACACAAGTCTCTATAACGATCTCGGGTCTACAGACTAACCTGTACCAATGTCACCAGAGAACTGCTATCTGACGATAGGTATAATACCATCTAGGAGTTCTCGGCGAGTCCGTTCAGTGTACCCTGTCTCCATTGAGCACCCGTACACCATCTTTGATGTCAAACACCAATGGATAAGGGATCATCCATCGCCCATCATATGGGTCAGAATGCGTATATGCTAGTCTACTCTGGAGTATCGATGCCCTGTCTCGATACTCCCTCGACTAGAAACAATAATAGGATGTACTCTTGGACTACCCTAGCCCCACTAGTATGATCTGCATCATAGTCCTAGTAGTCGAGTACATATCCTAAGGGCTTTATCAACATGTGAGAGCAAGACAGTAAACTAATACAAGTCAACATGTTAAGACAAAGTAAAACCGGATAGCATACTATCATGTCGAGCAAGAAAGTCCTCTCTATATATATCCAAGCATCCACTATAATATACATCATATGTGTAAGTCTACGTTACCCACCCCGGTACTTACGGGGAGGCGGAACAGTTAAAAATAAATTTTTTCTTGCAAGGTAACATAAACTATGCTTAAGGATCTTTGCTAAACCATTGATAACAAACAAGCTAGAGGTTTTATCTACTATGCTAGAAGATTATACTTCATGCTACTAGTCCTTCGGGTCTTCTCCGCTTTCTTCCTCGTCTACGTAGGCTCCAAGGATCGATCTGGATCGCAGCCACCTCTACGGCCTTCTTGAGTTGAAGACGATCCACCCGAGAGTCTATATGTCACGTCCCGAAAGTACGGAACATGACCGGCACTTAAACTACGAAACGTCTCGAGGCGTACGTAATTTAAGTAAGCCGAAAACCCAGAAATCCAAACCAAAAAAGTAGTAGAGTGAAAGAAAACCAATTTAAATCAAGTAGTTTTAATAGCATAAGTTGAATTATGCGTTTTAAAAACATCAAATATTTCCTGAAAATTTCGGCAGAGTCTCCTTTGTAAATGCTGGCCCCCAAATGGGATACAACATGAATAGTATACGAAATCAATAAAAAGCATCCCCAAGCGGGAGCTAACTCTTCGTCAATCGATGATCACAACCACACAAGCAATATAATATACAACGCCAAGGGCGAGGATCAAAACTCAAAAGGAAACTCAAAACAACAAGAAATCCACAGAAATATAACGCGCGACTCTAAGGTCGAAAGAATAAACATCATTGGTCTCTATCTCAGAAATAAATACATGTTTGGTTGATGGAATTTACTAGATACAACTGAATAATATTATACAAAGTAATATGATGGGTACGATACCAATAAACCCACCTACTTGCAAGTCACCCGAAAGAAGCAGTGCCAGCAAAGCCGTAAAGAAACCTGTACGGCAAAACCTACAAGAAACTGTGGCATAACGGGGGTGAGTTGCCAACTCGTGAGTAGAAACATCTATGAACAGAAATCGCATGAGCAACACAATCCTAAGTCATACAATCATAATATATCCTCAAATATATAACCAGCAGCCTATAACAATGGCTAGGGTATACCTCTAAACAACGGTAATACCAAGTGCTCGTGCCAGTGCCTCAGGTAGCAATGTATCATATGAATGGTGTATGAATGCATGAAACAGAATGCATGTACTGCAGAAAACTGCTTTTATAAATTAGTGAGATTTCTGTATCTTTTTAAAAGAGGTATCATAAATGAAATCAGCATAAACAGTGTCTAGCATCGACACAAAACATCAATCTCAATATCTCAAAATCTCAGGCTCCGGCTATCCGGACTGGCCTGTATCATCAAATCTCAGTACCTCAATATCTCAAAATCTCAATGTCTCAATCTCAATATCTAGGGCGCCGTCAGTCCAGACCGGCCCCTACCATCCATCTCAAGACTACGACGGTATCCTCCGGATATCCGACGCGTCGAGTAAAATCACCGGTCGGTAGTGCTCCTCTGCCAGGCTCAACGCCATCATCTGCGATCCTTTTTCCCCGGGGTACCGCACCGGGTCCCCCATGTACCCGAAACAGTTCCTCCACTCCTCGAACTCGGGTCTCGAAATCCATCAGCAAACTCATAGTGGACGACTCATACATCATGGAAAAACCGCACTTTTTATTTAAAAAGAGAGAGAAAAGGTTTATTTATGTTTTTGCGGTTTTCCTCCAAATCCAAGAAATTTCATGAAATCCAAATCCAAATCATCAATAGCATGTAAACAGTGAATATAGGAATGAAATTCCATGAATGCGGCACAACAGTGAATAATAACATGCATGAAGTAGCAGGCAATAACTACAATGTCTAAACTAGCATATAAGACAAGTATACTATTATCATATCTAAACTATTAGCTAACAACCTATGTCAATGAAATAGTATTTCTAAATTGTTCGTGACATGGCAATTACCGATGAAGATGTGTGTGAGCCGGCAAGTAAGTGTACGTGGTACATACGCATCATCGGTAATGGTGCTGGTGTCCTAACAGCATGATATCAATAATGGAATATGAATCACAATAAGTATGCGATGCGTAGCAACAGCAAAGATGAGCTGGTGCTAAATACTAGACACAAAGACAACAAATCTATATTTAATATAAATCTAGTCTAACAACTACACTAAACTAAAGGGCTAAGCTAACTGGCTACTGAAAGTAAGGAACCGGCCTAACCTCTGAGTCGATACATATACCTACATGTATATGTTAGTCGGTGATCCTGCCTCAATAATATCACATCCGATACCATATCTATAATCAGACAATCAAAGTCAAGAGTGCGGATCAAACATCAATATATAGCTCGTACGTAAATCCGTCGTACGGCATCCCCAAATCTGGGTACAGGTCAGTATCACATTCATTAAATTAATCATTTGGTATCCTCTTTATCAAAGATCATAATCCGGGGTACTGATCTACGTCTAGTACAATACTAATATCATCAATCTAATCATGATCCGACTGCTGATCTACAGCCTCATACAAACCGATATCATCATCATATATCGTCATAAAGAGGTATACATCGCCTAATGCGACCTATTAAGAATATCTTAACATATCTTATCTCATATCACGATCACATGTCAACTATTCAATGTATAACACTATTCACATGTAACGTCGTTCCAAGATCCGCTATAATATCAGGACGTATCTCAAGTACGAATCCTGCCATATCAACGTTCTCGCGGTCTCAATCAAATCTTATCGACTCATCTCAAATCCCAAATACTATCCTCAAATCCAGTATGCGAACATATAGTCCCATACACATGTGAACACATAACAATATAACCCCATATAAGTACATATGAAAGAAGAATGTATGAAAGTATGGGTGTGTGTGTGTAAATGTGGTGCAACCTATACTCTAGGGTCTCGCAACACTAAACCTATCCAATCACACCTAAAATCTATCTTTATCATCAATAAACTCAACAATATAATCAATATATATGTGTGTATACGTATTCGTATACATCACCACGAACTGCGGGGGTGCTATACGCCATCCACCCGACTTCTTCCCGTAGATAAAAATCTACTCACCTGGTCCTCGCTCGCTGGTGCCGACGTCGCCAAGCGCTTGCTTGTCATCTCGAAGTCCACATGGGGGTACCTACATATCACAACGTATCGTATCGCATTAAAACCAAATTCGAAATCGAAACGGCATACGAAAATCAAGTCGGCACGCGTATCCCGCATAGGTCAAAACCTATCGCCTACGCATGCAAAAAAAGCCAAACGAACCCTCGATGTCGATGTACAAACGTCAAACTATCGAGAAAAACCCAACGTACCAATCACGCGTTCATAACGCACTAAAATTTATATGATAATATGGTGCAATTCGTAAAAACCTTAAAATTGCTCAAATCGATTTATTTTCAAGAACCCCAGTAAGCCTAAATTTCCCGTTTTAGCACCAATCTAAATGTTTTAATAATTTTAGTGGCTATAACGTTCGTTAAACATCTTAATTAAGTCACATTAAAATTTACTAGATTTTATCACACTATTATGTATTAATTTAAAAAAACTAGTTTGCAAAGTTAACTAGTTTTAACAATTCTAAACTAACAATTAGCAACCTAGCTACTAACTTTGTTTTAACATGTCATAAGAGCCTATATACATCACACAACCATACACCAATTACACAAAACCCTAACTTGCATTCAATCCCTTTCTTGAAAGTTAAATCTTTAACATCAAACCAAAATTAACTCCTAATTAGGTAGATGTAAGTAATTCAACAACAATTTAAACATGGGTTGGGATTTATACCTCACAACCATGAGATCAAACATGCACCCAAGCCTCCCCAAAGATGCCTCCTTGCACCTCAATCCAAACCACTTTGGGTCAAAGAATATTGGGTAAAGGATAAATGGTGAAATTGTGAGACTTTGGATTGATTTTTGAAGCAAAATGGAGGGATTTTGAAGAGAAAAGAAGTGGAGACATGAATAGGGGTTGCTGCAGAATTGGGGCTCGGCCAAAGAGGAGGGGAAGAGAGTGTGAGGTGATTGAAGAGAGAATGGGGTCAAAAAGTCCACCACAATTACCTAAAACCATACCTTAATAATTTATTTCCTTCATTAAACTTTTATTCTTCTAAAAAGAGATGAGAATGGCCGGGGGGGGGGGCTGTACTCGGCCAGAATTTGGCAGGAAATGTGGGTGAGTGTGTGAGAAAAAGATAATTAACCTTGCCCCATACTCACATTAACACCTAACACTTTAATTATATCGTATTTGTTTATTTTTTTAAGCCTTTTTCTTCGATATTTTCTAAACCGTTTTGGCAAACCATTTCATTTCAAAAATAATATTTTACATGTCAGTTTAGTGTGTCATGAAATATAAAATTTGTATCAACCCATTTCAATTTGTAATTTTCCCTAATTAAATGTATTAGTGACGGCTTAAAATAATTAATTTCGGAAAATTTTTCAAAAAATTTGAAATTTCACCAGGGGCTTAATAAATACCAAATACTAGCAATTACATAGCTAAAATATGTATATTTTATTTTATATTAAAGATATTTACATTTTGACTTTTTACAGAAAATCCCTTTATTTTACCGATTTTCCGAAATTTCACCGAAACGATTTTCAAAACGTTACAATCTTTCCCCTTAAAGAAATTCAGCCCCCGAATTTAATTTAAAACTTTCCCCAAATACTAAAAAATTTCAGCAAAACCATCATGTCGTCGGGGCTCCGAAATCATAAGTACATAAAACAAATCGTAGCGTAATGCATGCGCATGAAAAATGAGCATGTAACTCAGAATCAAAACTCCGTCAAGCATCCCGCAATCATCGGAGTCATGGGGAAGACATCAATGTCAAGATCTAATATGAAAATCAACATGATATACATCATTAAAGCATCTAGAAGCAATGCATGACAAACCTTTTTCAAATCGTTATGCGATGTTCACAACACTGCAAAGTGGCGGACGTCTATTGTAAGAAAATAACTACATATATATATCCTTTGTTTAATATGCACGTCCCGTCGTTTTGAAAGCAATTTAGAAGGGTTCCTTGTTTTAAACATTTCGTGTCACGTCAGACACATAGGTAAATACTGAGACTATAGCTTTTCTTTGGAAATCCCTTCGATAACTATCAATGCATGCAAAAATATACTCAGGTACTGTCCTGTGACTAGTCCCGCACAGTACGAAAACACAGCAAATATCATAAAAACGTACTGCTCTATAAGAAATCAATCCCAAAATATGCATATGAATACTACGTGCGTCTGGTGCGCACGGAAATCAAAATCCATATATGTGCCATACATGCACGCAGAAACAACATCTAAGTGCATCGGGTGTGCACACAACATCTATCATAGGCAACGTGTGTGCCTGACAGCAAAGACAGGTGCATCTGACACGCACGAAGAATCTCGATTTAGTGCATCTGGTGTGCACCAAAATCGCCTCTCAAAACATGCGCTCAACATGCGCGAAAATCCAAATCAGCTGCATCCATTATGCACGAAATCATGAAATCCAATATCAAGCGCCGAACATGAGCAATATTAAATCAGGTGCACAAGGTGCACAAAACAAACATCGAGTATCACAATCGAAATCGAAGTCCAGTGCATCTAAGTGCACAAAATGCGTATCACTGCACTGCAAGCATATGTGAATCATACCGAGTGCAAAAACCAAATCGTGTGCGTATATATGCATGAAATCAACTCAACTGTATGAAACCCATAAAATCATAAACGTGAGAAACCAAGGCACGAAAACTATCTCAAGTGCAACAACTGTGCAAAAATCGCAAATACTCAGCAGGTGCAACCATGGTCCATGAAAACAAACATCATGAAACTCAATCATCAAAATTAATCATGCGAATAGATCGCCCAAAATACCGAAATCAAATGTGGCGGAATAGTCCCGCTCAAGCACTTCCTCTAAGAACCTCTGGCCAACTGTCGTGGTCACTCATAGCATGTCTCGTCGACGATCCTGAACTCTGGTCTTCCGGTGTGCGTAACATGACCACTTCTGGGTCCAAGTCTTCTCGTAATTCATTCCAGAAAGGTCCTGTCGAGATCTCTCCCAAATCTCGTCTCTGCCGAACTGTCCGGAAGTCATCGTCCCTTACTAGATCTGTTCTCGTTCTGGAACGGCTGCATACCCATCGCGACTCCTTCTGGAAGGTATATCCAAGTACAATGCCTCTTCATGCGTATCGCATCTCTGATTTCGGTGGAGTGGAACGTCGTCTCATCAAGATCTCATACGAACCCCTTACTCCACCTTCTCTACTGTCGACTACTTTGGACTCATCTCGTCGTGGCTGCATGGACTGAGCTCCAACGGCTATCCTCGTATCTGGAGTCTCCCAAGAAATTCATCTCACCATCTGGCATCTGAATGAAGTCGAACCATTTGATCGATTCGTCAAAACCTCATAATCCTCCAAGAGCTCAGCATCTTGGGTACAGTTTAACAGTATCGAGTACGTACCACAGCATCGATGGTCCAACCGTAGAAGGGAAAACCCAAGCCTCACTAATGGCGCCGCGGAACTGCCGCAAACCCTAAGGTTCAAAGGCTTTCACACGGTCATTAAGTCGAGTTAGGGTTTCATTCTTCTAGAGGGTCCATAGAATTGCCTGCATGTCTTTCCGAATACTTTAAACTTGGAATAATAGGTTTCTGACATTCGATTGTCTCTGTCGACTTTCAACGTCTTCGCGTGAAGTCGTCTCTAGCTGGAATCAATCTATCTGATGACCTCGCATCGGTATAGCGAATGAACCACATATCCTACTCATTCATCCTCGGTGATTAGCGACCTTCTATCATCTCTTAGTACAACTCGTACTACAATAGCTCCAACATCTAGGGCGATATCTCGTCGTTCGCAGCAATAACTGGCTCACTCATCTGCACGCTGAACAGTGCCTCAAACATCATGAATAAGCAATACACCAACGGTCATCAAAATCTGGTTGGCCTCTATCATTGGCTCGATCCTCTTGTACCGATCGACACGTCTCAGAAATCTCGTAAATGCGATCCGCCAAACGCTCGTGGCGCGAAAACACAGTAAAAAGACACATCTCCGCAATCGTGTGTCGCCGGAATTACGCCCTGGTCAGTCCTCGTTCGTAACGAGCCCGTGCTGATCACAACTCTAGCCGTAGCTCTCCCTGCCCGTAATCATTGCAGCAAACCGTAACTGGTACCGATGAGGCTAGATCAGGAATGAATATGATACCGAGCAACGAAATTTATATCCTAAGGCTCCTTAAATGGAGTAGCGTATCGTAAGTATGCCGCGGAACATACCACGGTACGTCACTCTACTTTAATCACCTATTCCATCAACCAAGGGTCATCCTACGCTCCGAAGGTAAAATCTAACGCTTTGATACCAACTTTGTCACGTCCCGAAAGTACGGAACATGACCGACACTTAAACTACGAAACGTCTCGAGGCGTACGTAATCTAAGTAAGCCAAAAACCCAGAAATCCAAACCAAGAAAAGTAGTAGAGTGAAGGAAAACCAATTTAAATCAAGTAATTTTAATAGCATAAGCCGAATTATGCGTTTTTAAAAACATCAAATATTTTCTGGAAATTTCGGCAGAGTCTCCTTTGTAAATACTGGCCCCCAAACGGGATACAACATGAATAGTATACGAAATCAATAAAAGGCATCCCCAAGCGGGAGCTAGCTCTTCGTCAATCGACGGTCACAACCACACAAGCAACATAATATACAACGCCAAGGGCGAGGATCAAAACTCAAAAGGAAACTCAAAACAACAAGAAATCCATAGAAATATAACGCGCGACTCTAAGGTCGAAAGAATAAACATCATTGGTCTCTATCTCAGAAATAAATACATGTTTGGTTGATGGGATTTACTAGATACAACTGAATAATATTATACAAAGTAAAATGATGGGTACGATACCAATAAACCCACCTACTAGCAAGTCACCCGAAAGAAGCAGTGCCAGCAAAGCCGTAATGAAAACTGTACGGCAAAACCTGCAAGAAACTGTGGCATAATGGGGGTGAGTTGCCAACTCGTGAGTAGAAACATCTATGAACAGAAATCGCATGAGCAACGCAATCCTAAGTCATACAATCATAATATATCCTCAAATATATAACCAGCAGCCTATAACAATGGCTAGGGTATACCTCTAAACAACGGTAATACCAAGTGCTCGTATCAGTGCCTCAGGTAGCAATGTATCATATGGATGATGTATGAATGCATGAAACAGAATGCATGTACTGAAGAAAACTTCTTTCATAAATTAGTGAGATTTCTGTATCTTTTTAAAAGAGGTATCATAAATGAAATCAGCATAAACAGTGTCTAGCATCGACACAAAACATCAATCTCAATGTCTCAAAATCTCAGGCTCCGGCTATCCGGACTGGCCTGTATCATCAAATCTCAGTACCTCAATATCTCGAAATCTCAATGTCTCAATCTCAATATCTAGGGTGCCGTCAGTCCAGACCGGCCCCTACCATCCATCTCAAGACTACGATGGTATCCTCCGGATATCCGACGCGTCGGGTAAAATCTCATGTTCCATCTCAACGCCATCATCTGCGATCCTCTTGCCCCGGGGTACCGCACTCGGTCCACCATGTACCCGAAACGGTTCCTCCACTCCTCGAACTCGGGTCTCGAAATCCATCAGCAAACTCATGGTGAACGACTCATACATCATGGAAAAACCGCACTTTTTATTTAAAAAGAGAGAGAAAAGGTTTATTTATTGTCACGTCCCGAAAGTACCGAACATGACCGGCACTTAGGCTACGAACGTCCCAAGGCGTACGTGCTCTAAGTAAGCCGAGCCCAGAAATCAAAACCAAGAAAAGAAGTAGAGTGTAGGAAAACCATTATGAGTCAACCAGCTAGCAATATAATATACAACGCCTAAAGGCGAGGATCACAACAGAAAAGGAAACTCCAACAACAAGAAATCCACAGAAATATAACGTGCGACTCTAAGGTCGAAACAATAAACATCACTGGTCTCTATCTCAAATAAGTACATGTTTGGTTGATGGAACTTCTAGATACAACTGAAATATAATATACAATGTATAATGATGGTATGGTACAAATAACCCACCTACTAGCAAGTCACCTGGAGGAAGCTGTGCCCGCACAGCCGTAATGAAACCCGTACAGCAATACCTGCAAGAAACTGGGGCACAACGGGGGTGAGTTGCCAACTCGTGAGTAGAAAAAGATCTACGAATAGAAAATCGCATGTATGACGCAATCCTAGATCATACGATCATAATATATAATCCTCAAATATATAACCAGCAATCTATAACAAGACTAGGGTAAATATCTAACCCAAGTGTAAACTCATGTGCCCATGTCAGTGCATCAGGTGGCAATGTATCATATGAATGATGTATGAATGCATGAAACAGAATGCATGTACTGAAGAAAATTGCTTTCATAAATTTGTAAGATTTCTGTATTTTTAAAATGTGGTATCATGAATGAAATCATCATAAATGGTGCCTAGCATCGGCATAAAACATAAATCCCAATATCTCGATATCTCTGTATCACAATCTCTGTACGTCAATATCTCAAATCTCAATGTCCCAATCATAAAAATCCAGGGTGCCGTAAGTCCAGATCGGCCCCTACCATCCATCTCATGACTACGACGATACCCTCCGGATATCCGACGCGTCGGGTAAAATCACCGGTCGGTAGTGCTCCCCTGCCAGGCTCAACGCCATCTCCTGCGATCTTCTTGCCTCGGGGTACCGCACCGGGTCCACCATGTACCCGCATTCGGTCTCATCCGCCTCCTCGAATCGGGTCTCACATGTCACTCTCAGCACCGAGAAAACACATGGTGGACGCACTGAAATATCATATCAAGGGTAACCGGGTTTTTAAAACAATTTCATAATCTCTTTGAAATACTCACGGTCCCCAAATCCAGAAATATCATAGAAACAACATATCTCAATGCGCACAATCAGAAAACATGATGTATGCGACATATCAATGAAATGCAAGTATAACAGTACATCATGCAACATGGAATAATAGTATACACATACAAGGGTCATATCCTGATGCAATAATACTACTGTGTAGTGACATGGCAATTACCGATGAAGATGTGTGTGAACTGGCAAATAAGTGTATGTGGAACATACGCATCATCGGTAATGGTGCTGGTGTCCTAACAGCATGATATCAATAATGGAATATGAATCACAATAAGTATGCGATGCAGAGCAACAATAATGATGTGCGGGAGCTGAATACCAAACACAATGATAGCTAAACTGCATCTAATGTCATAAGAGTCCTATAGCTACACCAACTATAAGGCTGAGCTAATAGGTTAACTGCAGGTAAGGTAAACCGCCTAACCACTGAGTCGATACATAAAAATATATATATAGTCGGTGATCCCGCCTCGATAATATCACATCCGATAACATATCTCTATAATCAGTCATTCCCAAATCAAAAGTGCGAATCAAACATCAATCTATAGCTCGTACGTAAATCCGTCGTACGGCATCCCCAAATCTGGGTACGGGTCAATATCATATTCGTCATATCATCCATCTAATATTCTCTTTATCAAGATCGTCATCTGGCGTACTGACCTACGTCTAGTACAATGCTAATATCATCACTATAATCAAGATCTGACTACTGATCGACAGTCTCGTATAAATCGATATCATCATCACAAATCATCACAAGGAGTATACATCGCCGAATGCGGCCTATCATACTAATCTTGTCATGTCATATTATAACATATCATATCCTGACTCGTATTATAATCACATGTCGATCATTTAATATATATGTCACTATTCCTATGGCATCATCATCCCAAAATCCGCTAAAGCATCAAGAAGTATCCCAAATACGAATTTTACCATATCACCGATATCATAATCTTGGATCAAATATCATCGACTCATCTCAATCCCATGTCTCATCCTCAAGTCTGTATGTGAACACGTAGTCCTATACCTATGTGAACACATATTTATATAGAATCCCATAACCACATATGAAATAAGGATGTATGCAAGTATGTATGTGTGTGTATATGTATATGTAGTGCACCTACTACCCTAGGGTTCGCAACACTAAAGTAATCCAACACACCAATATCCATCTAAACATCAATAATTTCCCAAACAACATATAATAATTGTAGGTGTGTAAACGCATCCGTATACATCACCACGGACTGCGGGGGTGCTATACGCCATCCACCCGACTTCTCCTCGTAGATATAAATCTATTCACCTTGCTTATGTGTGTCGGTGCCGATGTCGCCGTTTGCATCTCCAACGCTTCGACGCCACGTGAGTACCTACAAGAATATCACATGCTAAAACACATGAAAACCATGTCGGAAACCAAAACGGTGCACGTTACGCCCATAGGTAAAAACCTATAGCCTCGCGTGCAAACACATCCAATATCCACTGTCGTTGACGTCCAAACGCCACCCGACAGAACGAATCATCGAATAGAAAAAATCCATACGAAAACAAGTCGTAAATCATACGCCAACTCATGAAAATCAACCCAGATTCTATCCTAACTGGAATCAGTCAAAACTAGACATACCAGGGGTCAAGTTTACAGGTAAAAGAGTCGTGCATGCAAAACGATGCAGTTTCACCCTGGTCTGGCCGCAAATTGCGGCCAGAAGGAATTAAATGGCGGCCAGAAAATGGAGTTGGGGGCTAGGGTTTTGGTTGTTGGTTCCTATCTTCCTGCACATCTCACTGCGAAATCAATTTTATTTTAGGAGGTCCGGCTTGATAGCAGTTTCCAGAAAAGCCACAAAGTCGACAAAATCGATAAATACGCCAAGTTGAAATTTTCAGGTAACTTACTGGAAAACTGGGGAAATCTTGGTTAAACTTGTCTTCACAGCACCTAATAAGGCTATACTAACATTCAAAACCATCGCTAGGCCAAATCTCACTCAACTTCTCCTAAACTAGCACTAATCTACTTAATAATACTAAATTTCAGCTATATAACCAGAACTTGGCAAAATAGGAGTTGGGTTACAAGATTATACCTCAAGAAAATCCTAGAATGTAGGAGAAAAGAGGATGAAGGAAGGAGGGGTGTTGTGCTGCTGCTGGACTACTGGTGTTGCTGCTGGTGTTGCTTCTGCAGCTGTGCTGAAGCTGATGCTGTATTTGTTGCAGCAGAAGCTTTTGTTGCTGCTGAGGTTGTTGTTGTGTTGGTGTGTTTATGATGTTGGCTGAGGTGAAGTGTGAGGTTGCAGTATATGAGGGTGTGGTGTGGTTTGAATGGAGTTGTTGCTGTTGTGGCTGTTTTTCACTGCTGATGCAGTTCAGGCTGAGGTTGTTACTGGCAATTCTCCTTTCCTTTTTGTGTGTTGTAGCAGCTGTGGCTGTTGTGGTTGTTGTTTGATGTTGGGGTGTGGTGGTGTGGTTGGTTATGAAGCTGATGTTGATGATATTGGGGCTGAAGTGTTCTTTAAAGGGGGCTGATGTGTTGATAAAGGGGGCTGGTATGTTACATCAGCTGCTATTGCAGCAGATGTGGCTGTTGCTTTTGTTTGGGCTAAGGTTGTGCTTGATGTGAGGGTGTAGGTATGAGGCTATGATGTTGCAGCTTGTAGCAGCAGCTAGGGGGCTGATGTGTGGGTGAATGGGTGTTGATGCAGCTGCTGCTGGAGTGTGCTGATGTCTTCACTTGGAGGCATTATCATTAGAGAGGGAGGGAAGAACACAAGGAATAATGAAATGGGATGGATCATGGCACACCCTAGCCACCTCTCTCTCTCTCTCAAGTTAACACACAACCACTATGGCTTACTCTCTCTCTCCCTACACAATTCAACATAACCCTAATCCAATTGTAAACAAAGCCACACCCTTAATTAACCCCACTAACCTAACCAATTGGTTCAACCTACCATGGTCATCTAAACATGGTTCAACCCTAAGCCATCATGAGTCCATAACATGAAACAAGTGTGGAAAATGTTATGTGCATATTTTTGCACAAAAAGCCAAAAATCCAATTAGCGATTTTTAATCGCGGTTAATACCAAAATAGCATTTACGTAACCATTAGAGCTTAAAAATGACATATTTTCCATAAAATACCCTATTTTAGAATTTTCTCCGGAATTTTCACCATTTATCGGTATTTAATTATACCGACTATTAAAATATTCATTAAAAATTAATATTAAATTATGAAAATTCCCAAAAATAATATTTTATTTTTTTGAAATGTTACATTTATGTTTTTGCGGTTTTCCTCCAAATCCAAGAAATCTCATGAAATCCAAATCCAAATCATCAATAGCATGTAAACAGTGAATATAGGAATGAAATTCCATGAATGTGACACAACAGTGAATAATAACATGCATGAAGTAGCAGGCAATAACTATAATGTCTAAACTAGCATATAAGACAAGTACACTATTATCATGTCTAAACTATTAGCTAACAACCTATGTCAATGAAATAGTATTTCTAAAGTGTTCGTGACATGGCAATTACCGATGAAGATGTGTGTGAGCCGGAAAGTAAGTGTACGTCGTACATACACATCATCGGTAATGGTGCTGGTGTCCTAACAGCATGATATCAATAATGGAATATGACTCACAATAAGTATGCGATGCGGAGCAACAACAATGATGAGCGGGAGCTAAATACTATACACAAAGACAACAAATCTATATTTAATATAAATCTAGTCTAACAACTACACTAAACTAAAGGGCTAAGCTAACTGGTTACTGAAAGTAAGGAACCCGCCTAACCTCTGAGTCGATACATATACCTACATGTATATGTTAGTCGGTGATCCTGCCTCATTAATATCACATCCGATACCATATCTATAATCAAACATTCCCAAGTCAAGATTGTGGATCAAACATCAATATATAGCTCGTACGTAAATCCGTCGTACGGCATCCCAAAATCTGGGTACAGGTCAGTATCACATTCATCAAATTAATCATTTGGTATCCTCTTTATCAAAGATCATAATCCGGGATACTGATCTACGTCTAGTACAATACTAATATCATCAATCTAATCATGATCTGACTGCTGATCTACAGCCTCATACAAACCGATATCATCATCATATATCGTCATAAAGAGGTATACATCGCCTAATGCGACCTATTATGAATATCTTAACATATCTTATCTCATGTCACGATCACATGTCAACCATTCAATGTATAACACTATTCACATGTAACGTCGTTCCAAGATCCGCTATAATATCAGGACGTATCTCAAGTACGAATCCTGCCATATCACCGTTCTCGCGGTCTCAATCAAATCTTATCGACTCATCTCAAATCCCAAATACTGTCCTCAAATCCAGTATGTGAACACATAGTCCCATACCCATGTGAACACATAACAATATAACCCCATATAAGTACATATGAAAGAAGAATGTATGCAAGTATGGGTGTGTGTGTAAATGTGGTGCAACCTCTACTCTAGGGTCTCGCAACACTAAACCTATCCAATCACACCTAAAATCTATCTTTATCATCAATATACTCAACAATATAATCAATATATATGTGTGTATACGTATTCGTATACATCACCACGAACTGCGGGGGTGCTATACGCCATCCACCCGACTTCTCCCCGTAGATATAAATCTACGCACCTGGTCCTCGCTCGCCGGTACCGACGTCGTCACGCGCTTTCTTATCGTCTCGAAGTCCACATGGGGGTACCTACATATCACAATGTATCGTATCGCATTAAAACCAAATTCGAAATCGAAACGGCATACGAAAATCAAGTCGGCACGCGTATCCCGCATAGGTCAAAACCTATCGCTTACGCATGCAAAAATAGCCAAAAGAACCCTCGATGTCGATGTACAAACGTCAAACCATTGAGAAAAACCCAACGTACCAATCACGCGTTCATAACGCACTAAAATTTATATGAAAATATGGTGCAATTCGTAAAAACCTTAAAATTGCTCAAATCGATTTATTTTCAAGAACCCTAGTAAGCCTAAATTTCCCGTTTTAGCACCAATCTAAATGTTTTAATAATTTTAGTGGCTATAACGTTCGTTAAACATCTTAATTAAGTCACAAAAATTTACTAGATTTTATCATACTATTATGTATTAATTTAAAAAAACTAGTTTGCAAAGTTAACTAGTTTTAACAATTTTAATCTAACAATTAGCAACCTAGATACTAGCTTTGTTTTAACATGTCATAAGAGCCTAAATACATCATACAACCATACACCAATTACACAAAACCCTAACTTGCTTTCAATCCCTTTCTTGAAAGTTAAATCTTTAACATCAAACCAAAATTAACTCCTAATTAGGTAGATGGAAGTAATTCAACAACAATTTAAACATGGGTTGGGATTTATACCTCACAACCATGAGATCAAACAAGCACCCAAGCCTCCCCAAAGATGCCTCCTTGCTCCTCAATCCAAACCACTTTGGGTCAAAGAATATTGGGTAAAGGATAAATGGTGAAATTGTGAGACTTTGGATTGATTTTTGAAGCAAAATGGAGGGATTTTGAAGAGAAAATAAGTGGAGACATGAAGAGGGGCTGCTGCAGAATTGGGGCTCGGCAAAAAGGGAGGGGAAGAGAGTGTGAGGTGATTGGAGAGAGAATGGGGTCAAAAAGTCCACCACAATTACCTAACACCATACCATAATAATTTATTGCCTTCATTAAACTTTTATTCTTATAAAAAGAGATGAGAATGGGGGGGGTGTACTCGGCCAGAATTTGGCAGGAAATGTGGGTGAGTGTGTGAGAAAAAGATAATTAACCTTGCCCCATAATCACATTAACACCTAACTCTTTAATTATATCGTATTTGTTTATTTTTTTAAGCCTTTTTCTTCGATATTTTCTAAACCGTTTTGGCAAACCATTTCATTTCAAAAACAATATTTTACATGTCAGTTTAGTGTGTCATGAAATATAAAATTTGTATCAACCAATTCCAATTTGTAATTTTCCCTAATTAAATGTATTTGTGACGGCTTAAAATAATATTAAAATAATTAATTTCGGAAAATTTTTCAGAAAATTGGAAATTTCTCTAGGGGCTCAATAAATACCAAATACTAGCAATTATATAGCTAAAATATGTATATTTAATTTTATATTAAAGATATTTACATTTTGACTTTTTACGGAAAACCCCCTTATTTTACCGATTTTCCGAAATTTCACCGAAACGATTTTCAAAACGTTACACTATAGTCCAAGCTCCACCTCAAGACCGAGGTAACTAGGGCAACAAGTTTGCTAAGCTTGATGTCCTAGGTGATGTAGAGTTTGAAGGTGGATTTGTTTGTCAATTTGAACCCTAACTTGCTCAACACATGAGACCTTTAGGGATATCTAGTGAGGAAGAAGAAGGAGAGCTTGTGTGAGAGCTCACTTGAAGAAAAAGAAAGTGAGAGAGATTATGAACCATAAAGAAAAAGAAAACTAATCTTTTATCATAATATTTGTGATGACTAAGTTGATTTGACCATTATCATGTCACAATTAAAGCTAAGCCCAAAATATCTAGTGCTCAACAAAAATATCTAAGTCAACAAGGTCTAATGGTCAAACCCAATTAGCCATGATACAGTTATCATAATAAAAGGATTAGTAAATAATTTCCTCCACCTCATAATGGTTTTAATCAAGTCAATGGTCAAAACCCTAATGAGGCATCTCCTTCTTCATTCCTCACATCCGTGCATACACACTCGCATCCGCATTCCGAAGAATACGAATACTAAGGGACAAAACCGATCCATCAATATAATACTAGGATCCGGTTTAAACCAAAGCCCACTAGTATTATCCGTCCGAACATCATACGCGCACAAGTGCACTTAAGTGATCATAACCCTACCGTAAAACCATACGGCCTCTACACCTTTTGCCCAGTGCAAGAAAACTCTTTGTGTGGGACTCTAAAGACTTAACACTACGCTGGCAGTGGCTTTAACCATAGGCCGCAAGCGGTACTAGCTGTACGTAACGGTCCCCAGGTAGATGTCGATAAGATGGCCGACGAGGAAAACCCACCCAAACTCCTACTGATCCTGAATGTGACAATCTCCGTACAGTCCAGTCTGTTCGTCTAAGAGTATAGCATATCGGGCTTATGGGGCGGTAAACGTCAGACCCCTAATAGCAGTATTAGTCGTGTCGGAGTGTAGCCTAGAACACCTTGAGAAACTACTGGAACACCTACCAGTAAATCTCGCTTGCCTTGGCCAGGAACTTTGTGTAATTGCTCTCTAGACACAGCACGATATCAACCGCCAATACCGGGAAAGGCGAATCCTTTCTAACTACTACTGCCTCCAAATGCTTCGGGACTGCACCCAACTACTACCTGTTTGCACGACTCCTTTGAGACGTGGTAGGGTAGTAATCAAAGTACAGTGGGAACATACTCGAGGCGAAGTGGCAGTGTCAAGTCGACGGACTAGGCTGTACTCATGTCACCTGGGAACTGTTATCTGATGATAGGTATAGTACCAACCAACAGTTCCCGATGAGTCCTGTCCAGTGTACTCGTAACCTAACGAGAACCTGCATACTATCTCCAGTACGACGTACTAATGGCTGTGGGATGGACCATCTCCCCTTCTAGGATGAGAAGCGTATACACTATTCTACTCCGGAGTATCGATGCCCCATCTCGATAATCCTACGACTAAAGACCTGTATAAGGATGTGCTTGTAGATTACCTAGCCCCTACTAGTGTGACTGCCATCACAACGATGGTAATCAAGCAAAGATCCTAAGGGCTCTACTAATATGTATAAGCAATACGCTAAAAGAAACACATGCACATATTGAAGTAGAAACAAACCAAGTAGCATACTACCGTTTTGAGCAAAACTGTTAATACAACTGTGAATATCCCAAGCTTCCATTAAGTAATATACAAGCTAATATGATAAATAATGGCCTCTAGGGCATATACACTAACAATCTCCCACTTGCACTAGGGCCATGTACTGGCGTATCGAAGACGTATCATCTCGATCAGCCTCTTGAACTATGTCTGAGAGATGGCCTTCGTGAGTGGATCTGCAGTGTTATTCTCCGAATCTACTCTCCTCACCTCGATCTCCCGGCGATCTACGATCTCCCTGATCAGGTGGTACCGTCTTAAGATGTGCCTGGACTTTTGATGGGACCTGGGTTCCTTCGCTAAAGCTATAGCGCCGTTGTCGCAATACAGCGGTATTGGATCAACAATGGTTGGAACCTCCTGAAGTTCTGTGAGGAACTTCTTCATCCAGAAAGCTTCTTTTGCGGCATCACAAGCAGCTATGTACTCCGCTTCCATCGTCGAGTCAGCAACGGTTTCCTGCTTGGAGCTCTTCCAACAGACTGCCCCTCCATTGAGGGTAAAGACATAACCCAACATGGACTTAGAGTCATCCTTGTCACTCTGGAAGCTGGAGTCAGCAAAGGCCTCGATCTGGAGGTCTTTTCCACCATATACCAAGAACATCTCCTTAGTCCTTCTCAGGTACTTGAGAATGTTCTTTACTGCTATCCAGTGCTTCTCCCCTTGGTTCGACTGATACCGGCTTACAAATGCGTATACTACATCTGGTTTGGTACACAACATCGCATACATTATAGAGCCCACCGCAGAAGCGTAGGGTATAGATGACATGCGAGCCCTTTCCAAATCTGTCTTGGGAGACATCTCTTTGGAGAGGGTGATTCCGTGAAAAGCCGGTAGATTACCACTGTTTGAATCTTCCATACTTAATCATTTTAGTATGGTGTCGATGTACCTGAACTGTGAAAGTCCCAACATCCTCTTAGATCTATCAAGATGGATCTGGATCCCCAGAATGTTGGAGGCATCACCCAGGTCCTTCATGGAGAACCTGTGTGACAAGAATCACTTGACTGACTGTAGCATAGGAATATCATTTCCTATTAAGAGAATTCATCCACGTACAAGACGAGGAATACCACAGTTCTCCCTACAATCTTACTATAAATGCATTGTTCATCTGGATTTTTGATAAAGTCGAATTCTTTGACAGTATCATCAAAGAAGATGTTCCAACTCCGCGATGCCTGCTTTAGTCCATAAATGGACTTAAGCAACTTGCACACTTACCGCTGCTCTCACTCTGAATGAAACCCTCCGGCTGATCTATATAGACGCACTCTTCCAAATTACCATTTAGAAAAGCCGTCTTTACGTCCATCTGCCAGATCTCATAATCGTAGAAGGCAGCAATGGCAAGAAGGATCCGAATGGCTTTGAGCGTAGCCACAGGAGAAAAGGTTCCGTCATAGTCCAAACCAGGTCTTTGACAAAAACCCTTTGCAACAAGTCTAGCTTTATAGGCTTCAACCTGCCCATCTACACCAATCTTCTTTCTGAAGATCCATTTGCAGCCTACGGGTTTTACCCCTTCTGGAGCAATGTCCAAAGTCCAAACTTTGTTGGTGTACATGAACTCCACTTCGGTCCGCATTGCATCCATCCATTTTACCGAGTCACCGCTCTGAATGGCTTGCTGTAAACTAGTAGGCTCATCATTGTCAATGATGCAATCCTCTCGATCCACGTCTATGAGAAAACCGTAGTATTTCTCGGGCAGATGAGACTGCCTACTACTCCTGCGGAGTTGCGCCGGGATGTCCGGTTCTTCTGAAACTTCTGGTTCTATCAAGCTTTCAGTAATAGCTTGTGGTTCTGGAATTTCTTCCGGTTCTACTGCGCTCCCACTTTTCGGATTTTCTAAAATTTCAGCTTCCAAGAAGTGGGGATGCTGAGAAACCAAAACCTTTTGTTCCTCTGCGTAATAGAAAAGATACCCCCTAGAGTTTTTAGGGTATCCCACAAACTTACATAGTACTGAGCGTGCCTCGAGCTTGTCCGCATGCCGCTTTTTTTTATAAAAGCTGGACATCCCATGTTTTAAGGTACTTAAGACAGGGTTCTTCCCACTCCATATCTGATATGGTGTGGTAGGCACAGTCTTGGTTGGAACCTTGTTCAAAAGATATGCAGCTAATTCTAGTGCATAACCCCAGAAGGATCGCGGTAACTCAGCCTTACTCATCATGGAACAAACCATATCCAATAGAGTTCGATTCCGCCTTTCCGATACACCGTTGTATTGTGGTGTGTTAGGAGGAGTAAGTTGAGAGAGAATTCCATTCTCTTTTAAGTATCCCAGGAACTCGGCACTTAAGTATTCACCACCTCGATCAGATCTCAGTGTCTTGATACTTTTGCCTGTTTGGTTTTCAACTTCATTCTTGTATTCCCGGAATTTCTCAAAGGCCTCGGATTTATACTTCATAAAAAAGACATGCCCATACCTAGAGAAATCATCTGTAAAAGTAATGGAATAGGAATAACCACATCGCGCATGTGTAGATATTGGACCACATACATCACTGTGTATGAGTCCCAAGAGCTCGCTCGCTCTTACTCCGTGTCCAGTGAACGGAGTCTTTGTCATCTTTCCCATGAGACAAGATTCACAAGTAGCATAAGATTGATAAACGGATCCAAATATCCTTCTCTATTGTAACATTTCAGAAAAATAAATATTATTTTTGGGAATTTTTATAATTAAATAATATTATATTGAATATTTTAATAAGGCGGTATAATTAAATACCGATAAATTTGGAAAATTTTAGAAATTATTGAAATGAGGGTGCTTTATGTGATCTATGAATATTATAAGTTCTTATGATTAATTATACACTATTTAGTGCTAATCGCGATTAAATATCGTTAATCACGCATTAAGCTTGTTTTGTGCAAAACATGTACCATGTCACATTTTGACACTTGTTTCATTTTGTCATGGCTTTTTCCTTCTCTTGCATGGTTTTGTTTTAGAAAAAGAAAAGAAAACAAAAGATAAAGATAAGAAAAGAAAAGATAAAGAAAACAAGGGAAAAAAAAAGAAAAGTCAAAGAGGTATGGGCATGAGAGAGAAAGAGAGGGTGAGGGGTCTTGGTTGACTTGGGCCATTCTCTTCCGTCTTCATTATTTTCTTCATCTTTCTTTCCCCTCCCTCTCCCATGGCAGCACTCCTTCTCCCTCCACCTCTAAACCCTCAAAACATCATCAAAAACAACCAAAACCCCCATCCTCATTTCACAAAAAGCATGCACAAGCTCAAGGGAAGCACATTGGACCAAGAAAAATCAAATTTTAAGGACTTTGGGCAACTCAAGAAAGTTCTTGAGCTGCCAATTGAGCTAATTTCTGCACCTTTAGAATAGTATTTAAATTATTTAGGCATCCATATATGTTTAGTATCGATATGGAGTGGTTTTGTGAACCTAGAAATTTCTAGATGAGGGTTTTGAGAAATTTTGAATTGTGAAGTGTAATTGAGCTTAGTAGAGACCTTATGACCCCAGTAAGGATTGTATCTTCGACTAAAACCATAGAATAAACCCCGGAACACGAACTTAGAAGCCCCATCATCGGAAAACTGTGAAATATGATGATAATTTGAAATCTGCTAACACTCGGGGACCTGAAAAATTATTTAGCAAACACTGAGATACATGCAGGCAACCTAGGACCCCCCACTGAAACCCTAGCCCCTACTTCCCCAACTTGGCCGCTAATATATTCATTCTGGCTGCAAATATATTCAAAACTGTATGACTCATATATTGGGTAGGTATATTTTTCAGCGTTGATGTTACTACATCACTTTCTGTATATTCATGATGTTTCATCGCATTGCATGGTTGTACATATGTTATCGGTAATTATCATGAAACCCTGCTGTCAGGACATCAGCACCATTACCGATGATGCGTATGTTCCACGTACACCTGCTTGCTGGCTCACACACATCATCATCGGTAATTGCCATGTCACGTACACTTTAAAAAATACTATTCATTGATATAGCTTGCTAGTTGATAGTTGCAATATGTTATAGCTTTCAAATGCTAGTTTAACTATTGCATTTATTGCATGATATCAGATGCATTCATATATTCATTGGTCATGCAGTATTATTGAGATTTATGCCGGTATTCACTGTTTATTGATATCATTATTTTTATGATTTCGGATCCTTCTCGAGACGTTTCGTAATTTAAGTGCCGGTCATGTTCCGTACTTTTCGGGTCATGACAAAGCTGGTATCAGAACGTTAGGTTTTACCTTCTGAGTGTAGGATGACTTTTGGTTGATGGAGTAGGTGACTTAAGTAGAGTGACGTACCGTGTGTATGTTCCGCGGCATACTTACGATACGATACTCCGCTTAAGAAGCCTTAGGATGTACATTTCCTTGCACAGTATTATATTCATTCCTATGATCTATCCTCATCAGTACCAGTTATGGTTTTGTTACCACGGTTGTACTGGCACAGAGAGCTACGGCTAGAGTTGCAGTCAGCACGAGCACGTCACGGACGAGGACTGACCAGGGCGTGATTCCCGGGACATACGATTGCATAGACGTATCATTTAATTGTATTTTCGTGCCATTAGCGTTGATGGATCGCTGTTACGAGATTTCTCGGACGTGCAGATCAGCACCAGAGGATTAGGCCACTGATAGAGGCCAGCCAGGATGTGATGGCTGTCAAAGCACCGATTATACATGATGATTGAGGCACTGTTCAGCGTGCAGACGAATGAGCCAGTTGCTGCTGCGAATGAGGAGATATCGCCCCAGATGTTTGGAGCTAATACCGCACGAGTTATACTTCGAGATATGATAGAAGATCGCTAGTCACCAGAGATGAAAGACTATGACATGTGATTCATTGCCTACCCCGATGCGAGGTCATCAGATTGATTGATTCCAGCTAGAGACGACTTCACGCTGATACGTTGAGAGTCGATATTGACGATCGAATGTCAGGGACCCATTTTCCAAGTTTAAAGTATTCGGAAAATAATACAAGTAATTCTACGGACCTTTTAGAAGAATGAAACCCTAACTCGACATAATGACCATGTAATGCCGGTGAACCTTAGGGTTTGCGGCAGTTCTGCGGTGCCATTAGTAAGGCTTGGGTTTGCCCTTCTACGGTTGGTCCATAGGTGCTGTGGCATATATTCGATACTATTAAAATGTACCTAAGATGTTGAGCTCTTGGGGGATTATGGAACCTCGACGAATCGATCGAAATGTTCGACATCATTCAGATATCATGTGATGGGATACATTGCTTGGGAGACTCCAGATACGAGTATAGCCGTTGGAGCGCAGTCCATGCAGCCACGAGGAGACGAGTCCGAATCAGTCGACATTAGAGAAAAGTGAAACAAGAGGTTCATGCAAGATGCTGATGAGCCGTCGTTACTCCCCGTCGAGATTAGAGAGCTGATATGCATACAGAGGCGTTGAGATACGACCAGTTTCTATGGAGGAGTTATGCTGAGAACACATATGTCCAGAAGAAGAGAAAGGGTTATGCAAGAGTATCAGCCTCCGTATAGTTCGGCATAGGCGAGATCGGAAGAGACCGTGAGCAGGTTCTTTCCAGGACACTGCTGCAATGAGATTTGCACCGAGGATCAGATGTCTGATTTATATTCAGAGGACCAGAGACCGACGCCAGAGACGTGCTGCTTGATGAGTGGTCGTACTAATTGGCCGTGAGAGGACCAGAGGAGAACTAGAGCGGATCGTTTCCGTTAGTACACCGGACCGGGACGACGAGCCGATGGATTGTGAGATCGGTAATCCACAGAGAAATAAGGACCCAAAGACAGAAGATGCCAGACCGTGAGCAGGAGGCAGCGGATGTTCTTGCTCTTCCAGTTTTGGACGTACCGACACTTTTCGACATTGTAGGAGGTGTACCTCAATGTCATTTGTTGCGATTTGCGCTTGTGATCTGAGTATCACGCTTATATCGCTTGGATTTGAGTTTTGATGATTGGGCTTCATGGACTTGTTTTTGTGCATCATGACTGCACCTACTGGGTATTTACGTTTTGTACATAGTTGTTGCACTTGAGATATGTTTTTATACACCGTTGTGTTGATTTATGATTTGTGCGTATTTATTGCACTTGATTTTGATTTTGTGCCTTGGCTGCACATGTTTATGTTTTCGTGGATTTCATACGGATGGTTTGATTTTTGTGCATGTGGTATGCACTCGATTGGGGTTTTCAATTATGCGTGTTAGTTGTACTGGATTGGGATTTTGTGCACTCCAGTTGCACTCGACTTCGATTTGATGTCATTCGAGATGTTGATTTTGATTTCATGCCTATGGTATGTATGATATTTGACTTGTGCTTTCGGTGTAGTTTCCACGCACTTTAGTATTTTGATTCGATTTTGTGCACCCTGATGCACATGGTTGTGAGATTTTATACCGTGGTATACGTGATTGGATTGAGGTTTACTATATACCGTCGATTCCGATTTTGATATTTGATATTGTTTCCGTGCACTTTGTGCACTTGATTGGGATTCTCGCGCATATTTGGCGCGCGTGATGCGATTTTGGTGCACACCTGATGCACTAAATCGAGATTCTTCATGCATAGCAGATGCACCTGATATTGCTGTCTGGCACACCCGTTGCCCTTGACAGATGTTTCGTGCACACCCGATGCACTTAGATGTTGTTTTTGTGCACATGCATGGCACATTCATGGGTTTTGATTTCCATGCGCACCAGACGCACGTAGCATTCATATGCACATTTTGGGATTGATTTCTTATAGAGCAGTACGTTTTTATGATATTTGCTATTTGTTTTCGTACTGAGCAGGACTAGTCAGAGGACAGTACCTGAATATATTTTGCTTGCATTGATAGTTATCGAAGGGGTTTCCAAAAAAAAAGGGAGCTATAGTCTCAGTATTTACCTATGTGTCTGATATAACACGAAGCGTTTAAAACAAGGAAACCCTTCTAAATTGTTTTCAGAAAAAAAACGAAGGGACGTACATATTAAACAAAGGATAAGTGTATATATAGTTATTTTCTTACAATAGACGTTTGCCACTGTACCGCGATACGCGCATCGTACAGCAACATGAAAGGTTTGGCATGCATTTCCTTAAGATGTTTACTTGTATAGTTTTGATGTATATCATATTGGTTTTTGTATTTGGATAGGACATTTGTGTCTTCACCATGACCCCGATGATTACGGGATGCTTGACAAAGTTTTGATTTTGGTTTATATGCTGATTTTTCATGCACGTGCATTGCGCTACGATGTGTTTTATGTATTTATGATTTCGGAGCACCGACGACATGATCATTTTGCTGCAATGTTTTAGAAATTGGGGGGGGGGTTTAAATTTAAATTTGGAACCGAATTTCTTTAAGGGGGGAAGACTGTAACATTTCAGAAAAATAAATATTATTTTTGGGAATTTTTATAATTAAATAATATTATATTGAATATTTTAATAAGGCGGTATAATTAAACACCGATAAATTTGGGGAAAATTATGGAAATTACTGAAATGAGGGTGCTTTATGTGATCTATGCAAATTATAAGTTTCTATGATTAATTATACACTGTTTAGTGCTAATCGCGATTAAATATCGCTAATAGCGCATTAAGCTTGTTTTGTGCAAAATATGCACCATGTCACATTTTGACACTTGTTTCATTTTGTCATGGCTTTTTCCTTCTCTTGCATGGTTTTGTTTTAGAAAAAGAAAAGAAAACAAAAGACAAAGATAAGAAAAGAAAAGATAAAGAAAAGAAGGGGAAAAAAAAAAAGAAAAGTCAAAGAGGTATGGGCATGAGAGAGAAAGAGAGGGTGAGGGGTCTTGGTTGACTTGGGCCATTCTCTTCCCTTTTCATTATTTTCTTCATCTTTCTTTCCCTTCCCTCTCCCATGGAAGAACTCCCTCTCCCTCCACCTCTAAACCCTCAAAACATCATCAAAAACAACCAAAAACCCCATCCCCATTTCACAAAAAGCATGCACAAGCTCAAGGGAAGCACATTGGACCAAGAAAAATCGAATTTTAAGGACTTTGGGCAACTCAAGAAAATTCTTGAGTTGCCAATTGAGGTAATTTCTGCACCTTTAGAATAGTATTTAAATTCTTTAGGCATCCATATATGTTTAGTATCGATATCGAGTGGTTTTGTGAACCTAGAAATTTCTAGATGAGGGTTTTGAGAAATTTTGAATTGTGAAGTGTAATTGAGATTAGTAGAGACCTTATGATCACTGTAGGGATTGTATCTTGGACTGAAACCATAGAATAAACCCCAAAATACGAACTTAGAAACACCGACATCGGAAAACTGTGAAAATATGATGATAATTTGAAATCTGCTAACACTCGGGGACCTGAAAATTTATTTAGCGAACACTGAGATACATGCAGGCAACCTAGGACCCCCACTGAAACCCTAGCCCCTACTTCCCCAACTTGGCCGCAAATATATTAATTCTGGCTGCAATTTAGGCCAGACTTGGTTCATTTGGGTTCGTGTTGGTTCTAATGCTTTATCTCCAGTAAACTAGACCCTTACATGTGCAAAATTGACTAATTTCACTTAGGGTAAAATCTGGGACCATTTTCATGAGTTGCTATTTTGATTCGGGTTTATATTTTTCGTATTTTGGATTCTGGATTTTAGTATTTGTGTTTTACTTCGATCACATGAAGTTTGTATGACGAATCGAGGGTTGTTTGGTGGTTTGAAAGGTGTAGTCCGTAGGTTCTAACCTATAGGCTATTAGCGTGTCGTTTTGGTTTTGAATTGGGTTTTAATGCGGCACGATACCTTATGATGTGTAGGTACCCCCACGAGGACTTCAAGACGACGAGCAAGCGCGTGGCGACGTCGGCAACGACAAGCGAAGTGCAAGGTGAGTAGATTTATATCTACGGGGGAAGTCGGGTGGATGGCGTAGCAACCCCGCAATGTTGTGAGAAACGATACGATGTGATATAGATATACTTTTACATGTTAGTGTGTGATATAAACCTTAGCAAGAAAAGCTTTAGGAGATTAGGGGCTAGTGTTAGCGAGAATTGAAGAAAGGACTTTAGTCGATTTCTTAGTCACGAAACCCTAGAGTAAAGATTTGCATACACGCACATACACATACTCGCATACATTTACTTCCTTGTGCGTATTGGGGACACACACACACACACACACACACACATATATATTGGTATTCATATGCTTAGATGATGAGGATGTTATATGATACTTGGGAATGAGTAGATATGATCGAGCATGATGCCGTGAGATATTTAATATGTGACCGAGATATGTCATGATGTTATAGCGGATCGTTGGACAACGATACCATATGGATGATGACATATATATGATAGTTGACATATGATCGAGATATGAGATGAGATATGTTATGATATTTATAATGGATCGCTTGGGCGATGTATACTTCTATATGATAATATATGTTGATGACATCGGATTGTATGAGAATTTAGATCAGTAGCCAGATCATGATATTGTTGATGATATTAGTAGGTACTAGACTTAGATCAGTACCCCTGCTCACGATATGTGATGATGTGTATACCATATGAATAATGAGATAAATGTGATATTTGACCCGTACCCAGATTTGGGATGCCGTACGATAGATTTACCGTACGAGATATAATTATGAGGATAGATCCATACTCTTGACTCGAGGATGTCATATTATTTATTGTATCGTACGTGATACTATTGAGGCGAGATCACCGACTACTATATATATATATATAGATCGATTCAGACTTAGGTGGATTCCCTACCCTTTTGACTGAGCTCGGGTCATACTCATTTTCAAAAGTAGAGAATCGTGAGTATTTTAAATACCAAACTGTATGAATTGTATATTGGGTAGGTATATTTTTCAGTGTTGCTGTTACTACATCACTTTCTGTATATTCATGATGTTTCATCGCATTGCATGCTTGTACATATGTTATTGGTAATTATCATGAAACCATGCTGTCAGGACATCAGCACCATTACCGATGATGCGTATGTTCCACGTACACTTTCTTGCCGGCTCACACACATCATCATCGGTAATTGCCATGCCACGTACATTTTAGAAAATACTATTCATTGACATAGCTTGCTAGTTGATAGTTGCAATATGTTATAGCTTTCATATGCTAGTTTAACTATTGCATTTATTGCATGATATCAGATGCATTCATATATTCATTGGTCATGCATATTATGGACATTTATGCCGGTATTCACTGTTTATTGATATCATGATTTTTATGATTTCAGATCCTTCTCGAGACGTTTCGTAATTTAAGTGCCGGTCATGTTCCGTACTTTTCGGGTCGTGACATCTATGTAACTTCATCAACCGTGTTTCATTGATGTAACCCAGTCTATAATGCCATAAGAAAGCCTGATTTAATTCCGGAGACTTTCTTTTAAGTGTGTTCTGGACACTGAAAATCTGAGCTTGATTTAATACGTATATACCGTTATCTAATGTACCTAACCCAATCAGAACTTGATTAAGATGGATGTGGACCACATTGCTTACAAATGTAAAATCATATCCTTCCTTAGAAAGTAAGGATACAGATATGATATTACAAGCCATACTAGGTACATACAAACAGTTACATAAAATCAATATCTGCCCACTTGTCAATCCTAGATGATATTCCCCTACGAATTCAGCATCCATGCTCATTTCGTTCGCAACTCTGAGAGTTATATCACCTAACTTGATAACTCTACAGTTTCTCAAAGCCTGTAATGAATTACAGATATGAGATCCTGATCCGGTATCTAGTACCTAGAAAGTAGGGTTAATTGACATACAATTTTCTATTACAAACACACCAGAAGCCGAAGCCACAACATGCTTCGAATCCTGGCTACTGGCTTTCAAAGCCCTGCAATCCCTCTTCCAATGTCATTTCCCATAACAATAGGAACGTCCCTCCTTCACCATATCTAGTCCCAAAACTTTTTCCCTTCCCTTTCCTTCTACTTCCTTGACACCGCATATCGGCTTTATGGAGGTCTTCTTCTTCTCACCCTTTGCTTTCGCCTTAGATGCAGAAGAGGAAGATTTCCCAATAAGCAGAGCGGGTGTCTCCCTGGTTTCCTTCAGGGTATAAGTAAAGGGTAGAGACTGTAGAATCAAGTCAGTATGTGAATCGTTCTTCAACGTGGTCCTCAGGTCCGTGAGCTCATCAATATAGCTAGTCACTGTAAGGACGTTGTCCCCTACAGATGACCCGACAGCCAACCTCGCTTGAAGCAATTCTTTCGAGGTCTCATATCTTGCAATACTAGATTGCTCTCTATATAAATCTTTGTTATCGAGGAAGACAGAAACTAAGTCCATCTTCTCATGCTGCCTCTGGTATGCACCATCAACTAAGGCCAACACGAAGCACTTGGCATTCGCACAGTCCTTTTCTGATTTCTTACGGATATCAATATCCGTGATGATGAAAACTAGACCTAAGACGACAGGGTTTTGATTAGTGAAGAGGTGTCCCACCTTGTCATGGGCAATGGACATCTAGACAGACCTTTGCCAGTCATTATAGTCAGATTCAGTCATTTTATTATCTAGATGTAAACTATGTCTGGTCACTGGGTCGCTGTAATTAAGAGAGAGAGAAGAAAACACTTAGCATGATGCTCTTGCAAGTTTAGATTGGTTTTTAGTTTATCTAAACAGGATGACTCCCACTGTTTCTCGAATCCTTCCTCAAATAAAAGAAGAAATAGTCAGGATTAATCTCACCGTACAATACTTGCTTAACCGTTCAGCCAGGCGAGTGTCGGTACTTCGAGGGAGGTTTTACGACACTTTCGCGAAGTTCCTTAATTAAATAGCCTCTTTTCCCTGGAGGCGTAGCCCCGCTAACACCGTTCTAGACACCTACTTGGTTTATAGTATTGATCGTTAAGTGAAAAAATCTCCCGAGGAGTAGCGGATACTCACAGTAGGATTGGGATCCAAATATCATTGTGTGATAATGCTGAAGGAATCCTACCAACATTATCAAACTCCAAATGGTATGCAACACTAGCAAGTTTCAATTTCCTTAGAAACTCCCGATGTAGATTTTTGCCCCATGCTCTTATGACCTTGACGAAGGTCAACAAATCATAAGTCACATGTCAAGTTCTACCCATCATTGTCCAGGTTAATTTGAACCCACCCGTATATACCCTTGACGAAGGTCAACAATGTAATATGACTGTCCCAAACCAATGCATCTATCTATGCTACATATGAACATCCAACAGCTACCAATCACTATGCCTTGACGAAGGACAACAAACATAGCTTGAATACTATAGAATATTCATATGAAATGACGGAGGGCTACAAATGGTTTGGGCGAAACTGTGAACGTAGTGAACTTGATATAATCGAAGGAACCTGATAACTTTTAAAAGGATTGGTTTAAGCTCCGCATTTAAAGGTTTTGCTGTTTTGAAAAAACCGAGTGGTTTTGAAATTGTTCCAACGATTCAGCTTTGGTTTGTTTTCTTTGCATTAATATAATGCGTCCCATCAGTTAATCCTACCATGGCAGAAAACAACGAAAATATAACGTACGCTTATGCTATCCGCATTCGCCATGGGGCCCCGTCATCACCCGTTAGGTTACTTAACTAACGACAGAGCGGGGGATGGACTAGCGCGGATGCAAAACATAAGCAACGTCTATTTGATATCATATATAGATATATACATTCGTCAGATGCAATGATAGGCATTCCAGATCTCAGATGAACACATTGGATATACTAGGAATTCCGCGTTTCGTTTAAGCCTGCAACGAAAATCGGATTTCACGGTCGTGATGAATAGCCAAACCCCACCTTAGACCCCTACGAGTGCAGAAAACTACCCACAAAATACCCGAAGTGAAGCAACCTCCCTCAACAAAGTGAGTAGGCCACTCGGCACTTCAAAGTACCCGGTAGTTTGTGCACCCCACCTTGGGTCTATTCTAGGAGCAGAAAACAGTAAAAGAAATAATATACAATGGTGGATACAATTTCAACCCGGATGTGCGACCATAAAATAATATTACATCAATTTACATTTTACATCGAATGAAAGAATGAAAACCCTCATCTCACATCCCGACTATTCATCACGGCGATCTTACAAGTTCATATACACAAACCATCACATCAACATCACAGATATGTGCAACCCCGACTAATCGACGTATAGCAATTAGTCGACGTTTCCAAACACATATAACAGAACTTGAAACATTAAACAACATTAAATTACGACTTCGAAACACCCGGTATTTGCCACAGTGAAGAATTTACAGTAAAATCAAAATTGGCAAACACAAACAACTCCTGAAGCCCTAGATTCAAGTCACAAAGCCATACACCAAAATTCAAGGCATTTCCCTCCAACTTGGCCGAGCTCGCCGGAATAATGAGCAATGTGGCCGGCAAGTTTTGCTTGGAAATGTCTCGTTTTTGGTGTGTGTCTATCTTACAGTTCAAAGATTACTCTGCAGTTGTTTAAATAATTTTCAGAGCCTGATTAAAAATCGACATAAACTTGAATCTGGGCTTCGATGTTTTCGGGTTGTTTCGGTTTCATAGTTTAACTTGTTGTTTAAACTGTTAGCTATGGTTTAACTTGGCTCTGATACCAATCTAAGTCTACGTTACCCACCCCGGTACTTACGGGGAGGCGGAACAGTTAAAAATAATTTTTTTCTTGCAAGGTAACATAGACTATGCTTAAGGATCTTTGCTAAACCATTGCTAACAAACAAGCTAGAGGTTTTATCTACTATGTTAGAAGATCATACCTCATGCTACTAGTCCTTTGGGTCTTCTCCGCTGTCCTCCTCGTCAACGTAGGCTCCAAGGATCGATCCGCATCGCAGCCACCTCCACGGCCTTCTTGAGTCGAAGACGATCCACCCGAGAGTCTATAGTCCGAGCTCCACCTCAAGACCGAGGTAACTAGGGCAACAAGTTTGCTAAGCTTGATGTCCTAGGTGATGTAGAATTTGAAGGTGGATTTGTTTGTCAATTTGAACCCTAACTTGCTCAACACATGAGACCTTTATGGATATCTAGTGAGGAAGAAGAAGGAGAGCTTGTGTGAGAGCTCACTTGAAGAAAGAGAAAGTGAGAGAGATTATGAACCATGAAGAAAAAGAAAACTAATCTTTTATCATAATATTTGTCATGGCTAAGTTGATTTGACCATTATCATGTCACAATTAAAGCTAAGCCCAAAATATTTAGTGCTCAACAAAAATATCTAAGTCAACAAAAGTCAACAAGGTCAAATAGTCAAACCCAATTAGCCATGACAAAATTATCATAATAAAAGGATTAGTAAACAATTTCCTCCACCTCATAATAGTTTTAATCAAGTCAATGGTCAAAACCCTAATGAGGCATCTCCTTCTTCATTCCTCACATCCGTGCATATACACCCGCATCCGCATTCCGAAGAATACGAATACTAAAGGACAAAACTGATCCATCAATATAATACTAGGATCCGGCTTAAACCAAAGCCCACTAGTATTATCCGCCTGAACATCATATGCGTACAAGTGCACGTAAGTGATCGTAGCCCTGCCGTAAAACCATACGGCCTTTACACCTTTTGCCCAGTATAGGGAAACACTCTGTGTGGGACTCTAAAGAGTCGACACTACGCTGGCCGTGGGTTTAACCAAAGGCCGCAAGCAGTACTAGCTGTACGTAATGGTCCCCAGGTAGATGTCGATAAGAATGTAACGTCTTCAAAATAATAAAATATGATTTTTGGGAAATTTTATAATTTAATATTATTTTAATGAATATTTTAATATTCTGGTATAATTAAATACAGATAAATGGGGAAAAATTATGGAAAATTCTAAAATAAGGTATTTTAAGGAATTGCCTCGTTTTCTGTGCATGCCCCCATTTCCTCTAGTTTTGACCCTGAGTATGTCTAGTTTTGACTGATTCCATCTAGGGTGAAATCTGGGTTGATTTTCCTATGTTGGTGTATAATTTGGGACTTGTTTTTGCATGGATTTTGGTATTTGGTGATTCATTCCTGTCGGGTGGCGTTTGGACGTCAACGACAAGTGGATTTTGATTGTGTTTACATGCGAGTCGATGGGTTTTTACCTATGCGGGTAGCGTGTGCCATTTTGGTTTCCAATGTGATTTTCATGTGCTTTAGCATTGTGATATACTTGTAGGTACCCCGCGTGATGTTGAGGCAAAGGAGGTGAAGATAGCGACATCGGCTTTGGCAAACGAGAAGCAAGGTGAGTAGATTTATATCTACGGGGAGAAGTCGGGTGGATGGCGTATAGCACCCCCGCAGTCCGTGGTGATGTATACGAATACGTATACACAAGAATATTTATTATGTGTTGTTTAGAGTTATTGATGGTGATAATGATATTTTGATGATAAGAATATATTGGTTTAGTATAGTGCGAACCCTAGAGTAGTGGTTGCACTCACACATACATTTACTCACATACTTGCATTCATTCTTTCATTTATTAGAGTGCATATGATGGTGCGTATATCTACACATGGGTATGGGACTATGTGTTTATATACGGGATTTGAGAATGATACGTGGTTTGAGATGATACTTGATGTGAGGCCGTGAGATCGGCGATGTGACATAGTTTGCCTTTGAGGTGCGATATGATAGTTTTAGCGGGCCTTTGGACATGTGCTTTACCCGCATTCATATTTTATAGATGGTGTCGATTTGTACTAGACTTACAGTAGTACCCCAGATTGTGTGATCTGATGATAAGTGATACCTGATATGTGATGAGATAGTGTGATATTGACCCCTACCCAGCTATTGGGATGCCGTACGACGATTTACCGTACGAGCCGATATTGATGATAGATCCGCACTCATGATTCGAGTTTATCATACGATATGTTATTGAGGCGAGATCACCGACTATCATATCTATATTTATATATTGACTCAGATTAGGTGGTTTCATACCCCTCCTGTCTAGATTATTTAGTAGGCATTAGACTAGACCGAGTCATACCTATTTCAAAACTAACGAATCGGGGATATTTTAAAGATAAGAAGAAGGGTTATACGGATATTTTCAAATGATGCATCTTTTCTTAAAACACCGTAGCCCTTACTTTACCAAAAGCCCTGATTCGTCTTATTTCAAAAGGCAAGGTTGCATGACATATCTATTGGGGCAGGTTCTGTAGTTTTGCGTTGATCATTCGTTTCCGCATATTCCTGCTATTTGCATTGCATCGCTTGTATTGTTGTGACATTCAGTCATGCTGCTAGGACACCAGCACCATTATCGATGATGTATATGTTCCACGTACACTTGTTGCCGGCTCACACACTCATCATCGATAATTGCCATGTCACTACACTATAGTACTATTGCATTCATGATATGATTCTGGCATGGCATATTGTACACTTATACCTGTACACATATATAGATGATTCTAGCTTGATTGGGGATTTGGGAACCGCAAGATACTCTTTAAAAACAGATTCCTTTTAAAAGAGCGGTCTCCCTCGACATGTGCATATTATTATTCCATGTTGCATGACTTACTGATATGCTTGCATTACTGTTACATGCCGCATACATCATGCTTTGACTGTACGCATTGAGATATGTTGTTTCTATGATATTTCTGGATTTGGGAACCGAGGGTATTTCAAAAGAGAATATGTCATTTCTTTAAAAACCCGGTTACCCTTGATATGATATTTCAGTGCGTCCACCATGTGTTTTCTCGGTGCTGAGAGCGATATGTGTAACCCGAATCGAGGCGTGGATGAGCCGATTGCGGGTACATGGTGGACCCGGTATGGTTCCCCTCGGCAAGATGATCGATGAGCTTTGTCGATTGAGCCTGGAGGCGGGCGAGTACCTACCGGTGATTGGTTGGACCTGGCGGTTATCCGGAGGATACCGACCAGAGTCGATAGATGTTTTGGGCATACTGCCGGGGCCGAGGGCCGATACCGCAGACAGAGCCCGCGGGCCGATCCGGACTGACGGAGCCCGATATATGAGGATTTACGTGCCGATGCTGGGCACAGTTTTCATGATGTTTTCGGGTGTCGATGCTGGGCACCCTGGTTCCATGATTTTGATGTGTCGCGAGGGACACGGGTGGTTATATCCTCATATTATTTCCCATGCACATGATTCATAATATTTACATGCATGGTGGTTATTGTCAGTGGGTGACGAGTGGACGGGATCCACGAGTGTGCAGATTTGATTACATTGGTTATACCTCATATTCATGACATGCTATTACCTGAGGCACTAGCACGAGCACTTGGCACTACACTCATGTATAGAGATTACATTGCCAGTTTAGCATGCTTCAGCTTTATTCATATTGAGGTTTATTTATATCTGATCGTATTGACCTAGGATGGGTCATGCATTCGATCTCTGCTTGTAGATATTTTCTATTCACGAGTTGGCAACTCACCCCCGTTGTGCCCCAGTCCTTGCAGGTTTTTGTCGTACAGATTCCATAGCGGCATTTCTGGCACACTGCTTCCTTATGGGTGACTTGCTTGGATAGGTGGGATCTTTTGTATCAGAACCGCCATTGTTCATGTATTTTTATTGTATCTAGAATTGTCCATCAACCAAAACTTGTAGTTTGTTTCAGACTTAGAAATCAGTGTTGTATTGTTTCGACCTTAGAGTCGCGCTTGTAGTATTGCGGTTTTCTGGCTGTTTTTGAGTTTCTTTTCAGTTTTGATCCTCGCCCCTTGGCGTTGTATATTATTATTGCTTGCGTGGTTGTGACCGTCGATTGACGAAGAGCTAGCTCCCGCTTGGGGATGCCTTTTATCATGTCATATATATTATTCTTGTTGTACCCCGTTCGGGGCCAGTTTTTACAAAGGAAACTCTGCCGAAATTTTCAGGAAAAATTACACATTTTAAAAAAATTCATATTCGGCTTAGTTATTTAAAAACTTGATTTTCAAACATGTTTTCTTTACCTCTTAAAACTAATTTTCCCTATTTACTCCTTAAATGGTTTTAGATTTCTGGGCTTTTGGCTTACTTGGATCAGATGGAGTCCTATAGACTTCATATGGTTCGAGGGCCAGTCACGTGCTCTTTCGGGTCGTGACAAAGTTGGTATCAGAGCGCTAGGTTGACCTTGGTTCGAGTCTAAGTTTGACTATGTGGAGCCTAGGGCGTTACTTATATACGGAACTTAGGCTTGACCTTACGGAACTTAGACTTGGTCGAGGGGGTATTAGACCCGAACTTTCTTCGCGTAGGATGACCCTTGGTTGATGGAATAGGTGACTAAAGTAGAGTGACGTACCGTTGGTATGTTCCGCGGCATACTTACGACACGCCACTCCGCTTAAGAAACCTTAGGTTGTACATTTCCTTGCATTGTGTCATATTCCTTCCTATGATCTATCTTCATCGATACTGGTTGTGGTTTTGCTGCCGCGATTGCACGGGCAGAGTGAGCTACGGCTCGAGTTGTCAGCATGAGCTCGTCGCGGACGAGGGCTGACCGGGGCGTGATTCCAAAGACATACGGTTGCATTGAGGCTTCGTATTTTGTGTTTCCGCACTTTGAGCGTTTGACAGATCGCTGTTGCGAGATTTCTCGGATGTACCGGACGGTACCAGAGGATTGAGCCACTGATAGAGGCCAGCCAGGATGTGATGACTGCTGATATATCGCTTATTCATGATGGTTGAGGCGCTGCTTAGCGTACCGACGAATGAGCCAGTTGTTGCTGCGAGTGATGAGATATCGCCTAAATGATTGGAGCTACTGCAGCATGAGCATATTCTTAGAGATATGGTAGTGAGTCGCTAGTCACCGAGGATGAATGACTAGGACATGTGGTTCGTTCGCTTACCCCGATGCGAGGTCATCAGATAGATTGATTCCAGCTAGAGGTGACTTCACGCAGATTCGTTGAGAGTCGATTGAGACGATCGAAGGTCAGGAACCCATTTTCCAAGTTTAAAGTATACGGAAAGACATGCAGGTGATTCTATGGACCCTCTAGAAGAATGAAACCCTAACTCGACTTAATGACCGTGTGAAAGCCTTTGAACCTTAGGGTTTGCGGCAGTTCCTCGGCGCCATTAGTGAGGCTTGGGTTTGCCCTTCTACGGCTGGACCACCGACGCTGTGGCATGTACTCGATACTATTAAACTGTACCCGAGATGTTGAGCTCTTGGGGGATTGTGAGGTTCTGACGAGTCGATCGGATGATTCGACATCATTCGGATATCATGTGATGGGACACTGCTTGGGAGACTCCAGATACGAGCATAGCCGTCGGAGCGCAGTCTGTGTAGCCATGATGAGATGAGTCCGAATCAGTCGATAGTGGAGCAAGGTGGAGTAAAGAGTTTGCACGAGATTTCGACGAGATGACGTTCCACTCCGCTAACATCAGAGATGCGATATGCACGCTGAGGACGTGTTCGGCTAGATATCTTCTACTGAGTGATGAAGATACTGAGTTCGTGATTTCGAGTCCGTGTTAGAGACTTCGGGTGGACCGTAGCCGAGGACATTGCAGTGTGCAGATAAAGACGCGACGTCAAATGGTCGATGATACAGACAAGCGGGACAAGAAGTTCATGCGAGAGGCAGACGAGCTGTTACTACACCCCGTTAAGATTAAAGGCCGGACATGCATACAGAGGCGCAGAGATGCGACCAGCTTCCGAGGAGATGTTGTACTAAGGACGCAGAGGTCCAGAGAGCGAGAAAAGATTACGCCAGAGTACCAGCCTCCTTACAGTTTGGCTTAGGCAAGATCAGAAGAGACCTTGAGTAGGATTCCTTCCAGTACACTGCTGCAATAAGAGTTGCACCCAGGATCGGATGTGTGATATGCATTCAGAGGACCCGAGGTCGGCGCCAGAGATGTGCTGCTTTACGAGCGGTCGTGAGGATTGACCGAGAGATGACCAGGGAAGTGCAAGAACGGAATCGTTCCTGTCAGCACACCAGACCGGGCCGATGAGCCGATGGATTGCGAGTTGGTAATCTACAGGAAAGATCAGGAACCAGAAGCAGAGGACGCCAGCTGCGAGCAAGAGGCAAGTAGATATCTTGCGCCGCTAGCATCGGATGTACCGGTACCTTCTCGACCCTGAAGGAGGGTATACCGACGACGGTAATTATGATTTGTGATTTTGTGATTTGATTATCACGTATCCGTTGCTTTGGATTTCGGTATTTTGGGCGATCTATTCGCATGATTTAGTCTTGATGACTGAGTTTCATGATATTTGATTTTGTGCACCATGGTTGCACCTACTGGGTATTTATACCTTGTACATAGTTATTACTCTTGAGCTGTTGATTGCGATTTCATGCCTATTTTATGCTGGTGATTTGATTTACGCTTCTAGCAGAGTTTCATGTAATTTTAGTGTTTTGATTTTGCACTCGGTATAGCTTATATGTGCTTGTAGTGCATCGATATGTGTTTTGTGCCCGCAGCTGCACACGTTTATGATTTTCTTCATATCTGGATACACTTGGTGTTGCTGTTTACGTATTTGAGTTATTGCTTGGTATTTGTGCATGGGATGCACCAGTTCTATACTTCGTGCATTTGTCGCACCAGTTTTATGTTTCTTGCGTTTATCGCATCAGATTTATATTTCGTGCCTTTGTTGCACCGGATTTATATTTTGTGCATTACGATTGCACCTGACTTCGATTTGATGCCTTTCGGTATGTCGATTTTGATTGTGATATTGATGTGGATTCTTGCACTCCGTGCTTTTGACTGGACTTACGCATATTCGACGTTGCTATTGGATTTTGTGATTCCGTGCATATTGAGTGCGCAGGGTTTAGATTTTCATTCGTGCACGATGGATGCACCGATTTGGATTTCCGCACATGTTGGGCGCATGTTTTGAGATATGATTTTGGTGCACACCCGATGCACTAAATCGAGATTTCTTCGTGCATGTCAGATGCACCGGGTTTTTGGCTGTCAGGCACACACGTTGCCTATGACAGATGCTTCGTGCACACCCGTTGCACCTAGATGTTGTTTTGTGCACATGTTTAGCGCATATATGGATTTTGATTTCCGTGCGCGTCAGACGCACAGGGTGGTGTTATGTGTATTTTTGAGATTTATTCCTTTTGGAACAGTACATTTTTATGATATTGGATATTATTTTCTTACTGAGCAGGACTAGTCAGAGGACAGTACCTGGATATATTTTGCATGCATCGATAGTTATCGAAGGGATTTCCAAAAAGCGAGCTATAGTCTCAGTATATACCTACGTGTCCGATATGACACGAAACGTTTTAAAAAAAACAAGGAAACCCTTCTGATTGTTTTCAAAACGGCGGAACGTGCTTATTAAACAAAGGATATATATATACATATATAGTTACTTTCTTATGAAAAACGTCCGCCACTGTGCAGTGTTATGCGTATCGCACAGCGACTTAAAAAGGATTTGGCATGCTTTTACATCAGCTATTCACATGTATAGATTGGATGTCTGCATGTGTAGTTCTGATCCATATCATATCGGTTTTGTATTGGATTTGACATTGTGTCGTTACCATGACTCCGATGATTGCGGATGCTTGATGGAGTGTTGTTTTTGAGTTATCTGCTCAGTACTCATGCGCATGCATTGCGCGGTGACGTTTTATGTGTTGATGATTTCGGAGCCCCGACGACTTGGAATTCGTATCGAAATGTTTTAGAATTTGGGGTTTTAAATTTAAATTCGGGGTCCGAATTTCTTTAAGGGGGTAGATTGTAACGTCTTCAAAATAATAAAATATGATTTTTGGGAAATTTTATAATTTAATATTATTTTAATGAATATTTTAATATTCTGGTATAATTAAATACAGATAAATGGGGAAAAATTATGGAAAATTCTAAAATAAGGTATTTTAAGGAATTGCCTCGTTTTCTGTGCATTCCCCCATTTCCTCTAGTTTTGACCCTGAGTATGTCTAGTTTTGACTGATTCCATCTAGGGTGAAATCTGGGTTGATTTTCCTATGTTGGTGTATAATTTGGGACTTGTTTTAGCATGGATTTTGGTATTTGGTGATTCATTCCTGTCGGGTGGCGTTTGGACGTCAACGACAAGTGGATTTTGATTGTGTTTACATGCGAGTCAATGGGTTTTTACCTATGCGGGTAGCGTGTGCCATTTTGGTTTCCAATGTGATTTTCATGTGCTTTAGCATTATGATATACTTGTAGGTACCCCGCGTGATGTTGAGGCAAAGGAGGTGAAGATAGCGACATCGGCTTTGGCACACGAGAAGCAAGGTGAGTAGATTTATATCTACGGGGAGAAGTCGGGTGGATGGCGTATAGCACCCCCGCAGTCCGTGGTGATGTATACGAATACGTATACACACGAATATTTATTATGTGTTGTTTAGGGTTATTGATGGTGATAATGATATTTTGATGATAAGAATATATTGGTTTAGTATAGTGCGAACCCTAGAGTAGTGGTTGCACTCACACATACATTTACACACATACTTGCATTCATTCTTTCATTTATTAGAGTGCATATGATGGTGCGTATATCTACACATGGGTATGGGACTATGTGTTTATATACGGGATTTGAGAATGATACGTGGTTTGAGATGATACTTGATGTGAGGCCGTGAGATCGGCGATGTGACATAGTTTGCCTTTGAGGTGCGATATGATAGTTTTAGCGGGCCTTTGGACATGTGCTTTACCCGCATTCATATTTTATAGATGGTGTCGATTTGTACTAGACTTACAGTAGTACCCCAGATTGTGTGATCTGATGATAAGTGATACCTGATATGTGATGAGATAGTGTGATATTGACCCCTACCCAGCTATTGGGATGCCGTACGACGATTTACCGTACGAGCCGATATTGATGATAGATCCGCACTCATGATTCGAGTTTATCATACGATATGTTATTGAGGCGAGATCACCGACTATCATATCTATATTTATATATTGACTCAGATTAGGTGGTTTCATACCCCTCCTGTCTAGATTATTTAGTAGGCATTAGACTAGACCGAGTCATACCTATTTCAAAACTAACGAATCGGGGATATTTTAAAGATAAGCAGAAGGGTTATACGGATATTTTCAAATGATGCATCTTTTCTTAAAACACCGTAGCCCTTACTTTACCAAAAGCCCTGATTCGTCTTATTTCAAAAGGCAAGGTTGCATGACATATCTATTGGGGCAGGTTCTGTAGTTTTGCGTTGATCATCCTTTTCTATAAAGATGGCGTATTGAGAAACAAACACTTTTTGCTCCTCAGCGTTGTAGAAAATATATCCTTGAGAATTCTTAGGATATCCCACAAACTTGCAAAGAACTGATTGTGCCGCGAGTTTGTCAGGATTTTGCCTTTTGATATAGGCCGGAAAACCCTATATCTTAACTCATTTAAGATATGGTCTCTTCCCACTCCATATTTCATATGGTGTGGTTGGTATAGATTTAGATGGAACTTGATTCAATAGGTATGCCGCTGTCTCAAGCGAATAACCCCAAAAGGAAATAGGTAACTCAGCAGTGCGCATCATATCTAATAGGGTGCGATTCCTCCGCTCCGATACACCGTTGTGCTATGGTATATAAGGAGGAGTATGCTGAGAGAGACTCCCATTCTCAGATCGCATGCATAACGGTATCCTAGGTCATATCGGGTAATATCCTCAAATAATATCCTGATCCATCTACATATAAGTGTTGGAGATAGTGCCCTCAGAGTCAATTATTGGATCACAGGCACGTGATTGCAATGATTGAGGGAGGACCTATCCCGGTAGGACAGTCTTACTCGAGATGATAGTATGCTATCTGGTTTACCTTTATCATCGTGTACTGCTTCAGGTGACCTTACAAGTCGCTATTACACGCTGATAGAGCCCCTAGGATTCTTGCTTGACTGCCAGCAGTATGATGGCGATCATATACGTGAGAGCTGGTGGTCTATTAGCACATCCTTAAAAGGTCCCTAGTCGTGGGAGTTTCGAGACTGGGCATCGATACTCCATTAGTAGACTAGTGTATACAGTCGAGACCCCGACGAGGGGCGGTGGCCGGTCTCATAAGCCACTGGTGTCAGTTGGTTCACCTAAGATGTATACAGGTGCTCATTGGGTTATGAGTACACCGGACAGGATTCGCCGGGAACCTGCTAGTTGGGATTATACCAGACGTCAGATTGCAGTTCCCTGGTGACATGTGTACAGGTTAGTTCATCGACCTGAGATCGTCATTTGTCTCGTGTGAGTTCCCACTGTGCTTTGATTACTACCCTACCACGGCTCAAAGGAGTCGTGCAAACAGGTTTTAGTTGGGTACAGTCCCGAGCCACATGAAGGCAGTGAGCGGATCTTCAGGGGTTCGTCTCTCCCGGTATTGGGGGTGAGGTCGCGCTGTGTCTAGGAGAGCCATTACGCAAAGCCCTCGGCCGAGGCAGGAGATTTACTGGTAGGTATTCCAGTAGTATCTCAGGGCGTTCTGGGCTACACTCCGACACGACTTGTACCGCTTTTGGGGGTCTGACTTTTACCAACCCCATAGGCCCGCCATGCGATACTCATAGACGAACGGACCGGACTGTACGGATATTGTCACTGACAGGCTCAGTAGGGTGTCAGGATGAGTTCGCTCGTCGACGTCCTTTTTGGTCAATAGCTGGTGGCCAGTCACGTATTGGCTAATACCTCTGACGTGCTAGTGGTTAAATCCACAGCCATTGTATTGACGAGTCTTTAGAGTCCACCACACTTCCAGTTACTCAAGCTTTCGGGCGAAACGCTGTAGAGGCCGTATGGAGATATGGCAGGGTCCGATCAGATACGTGCGGTATTGCACGGGTCAGGATCGGACGGTTTGTACTAGTGGCCATATGGATATATGGCAGGGTTCGATCAGATACGTGCGGTATTGCACGGATCAGGATCGGACGGTTTTTACTTGCCGGCTTTGGTTTAAGCCGAATCCTAGTTTAGTACAGTGTAGATTTTGTCTCTTTGCATTTGTATCCGGACGGAATACAGATGCGGGTGTGTATGCACAGTATCGAGGTTTTCCTGTAATTTATTACGGGACCAGTTTTCTGGAGTTGCCAGTTTGCATTCCGTTCCGGCCGGTTTTCCTTTGTTCTTTCCCGGCCGGACTTTTCCGATGGAGGGGGTTATTTGCAAGTTTGCAAATAACACTTTGTGGAGGGGTTTCTTGCAAATGTTTTGATTATGATGGCATCTTTTCTTTTCCACTATAACTTGCATTAATTGTGATAAGAGAGGGTATGGTTTGGATGTAAGTTTGTAATGATAATGTTTGGATGTGGTCACCTCTTGCTTTATCCTACACTCACCTCCCTTCATGAGTTTTGATTTTCCTCCACCATTCTCACACAAAAGAGGCCGGCCACTTTAGTTTGGAGATGAGAAAAATTTCCATTTTTGGTGTGACACAAATTTCTTCATCTCATTCTTCTAGTTTTGGAAAAATGAAAGCACCATTTTTCCTTAACCTTATTCCTCCATCAAAGGCAACTACAAACCCCAAATGAGACAAGCATCATCTACACTACATTCTACAGCAAAGCTTGGGCACGTCGACTAGCTAGCTTCGTGCCCGAGTTGCCACGGTATTGAGGTGGGAGCCCGTAAAAGATGCAGACGATGTGGTGCCCTTCCGGCAAGAAGGCGACGACCGGAGTTTCCGCGGGAGATCAGGACGACGACGAGAAGACCGGAGGACTCGGATCACTCGGTGTATCTCTCACCCTTTCTTTTGTTAGCTAGTATCGGTTAATGGTTACGATCCGGGTATATTGTCCGCGGTAGCGCCAGTTTAAAAGTTAAGAAAATTTTGATTCCGCATTTTGGCCTCGGATAGACGGTCGGGGCGCTGCCGTGGCGCAACATGGTATCAGAGCCACGCCATTAACCTTGCCTAGCTTGTTCTAATGTGTTTTACTTATCCGATCGACCAAAATTCCAAAATCCGCGTTTTGCATGCATCAGTTTTCTGTCGATTTTTTCCGGGATCGAAAAATTTTTCAGGTTGTAGAAAATTGATGTACATGAAGTTCTAAGAAAACTGCAAAAATTTGGTAAGCTGATCCTTCCAGAGGACCGCGGAACCGCGGCAATGACCCCTCTTTTGCCGCGGTTCCGCCGCAGTATGTTCCCTTCATTTTACCATTTCTTTGCAGTGGGCTTTTGGGCTTAAGATAGGGGTTTTGGAATATTAAAATTGGGCCCAGAATTTCTGTGAGTGCTACAGTATTACTTGGGGGCCCACTTGTTAATTTTTGATCGATTGGATATTTTAAACACATTATTTCACAGTATTTACATTATATCTGCGACCGTGAATATCACTTGATCGGTAAATCCTGTCTAACTGCTATAGCCCGGTTAGAAGGATTTGCGAACGTGATTTTCACGTTGATGTTTTGTGTTTATGCTGTGTTGTTGCGGATCGGTCGTGGGGGATAGCCTGGATGCAATGCTAGTACAGTGTTGTTGTATTATGTACATTTGATATTGCGGGGCGAGCGTCCGACATGTGGACTGCCGTCACTGCCTGTTTGTATTATTCTTTTGGGGCACGACCTGGTTGCGGTCGATGTACCCGGTGTATGTATATTTTACTTTCTGTACTAGGATTGCCCCGCGGTGGGGTGCACGGATAGCCAGGTTCTGGAGGGCAACAAGCCCGCATCTCATGGCATTGAGACGGAGGGGGCTTCACTCTAGGATTGGCGGGCTATTCGCCGCACTCGTAGGGGGTACAGGTTGACCCAGGAGGGGTGCCCAAGTTACCGGATTCCGTGAAGTGCTGGGTGGTCCATTCACGGTGCTGAAGGGGGCTGCCTCGCTTCAGGTTTTGGCGGGTGACTTGCCGCGCCCGTAGGGGTCTAGGTTTTCATTGCACAGGCTATCCACACGACCAGGGGAACGTCGGGTTTCAGCAGCGGCTCTGTGAAACCCGGGGCTTCCAGAAATCTGTATTGTTCTGTGATGCTGCATATTTCTGTTATGTTGCATTTTATCACGCCTTGAGCGAAATACTAATATATTGGTATATATATTAGTAGATGTTGTATATGTTTTGCATCCGCGCTAGTCCAGTCCCCGCTCTGTCGTTAGTTAGCTAACCTAACGAGTAATGACGGGACCCAGTGGCGAATGCGGATGGCATATACGTACGTCATATTATTTTCGTTCTTTGTGGTGTGATCAATTGATGGGACTGCGTTGATTTGGATCAATGCAAGCTAAACAAACCTATTCTGATGTTGTTGGAACATTTTTCAAAAAGCTGTTATTGCAAGGACATTCACTTTTGTTTTGCATCGTGGTATTCATTTGGAATATCCTGCTCCTCAGTCTACGAAGCAAGGGCCGAGATCCCTTCACCGGGAGTGACCCCTTGGACAGAAGTTTGCGTCAGGGCATTAACTTCACTATAGCCGATTACTTTTGGTTTGAATCGTGGTATTCAGTTGGAATATCCTGCACCTCATTCTACGGGGAAAGAGCCGAGATCCCTTCACCGGGAGTGACCTCTTTAGTAAAGGTTTTCGTCACTATATTTTCTAAAAAGGCTATGCAGTTCCTTCAACGATATCAAGTTCATTACGTTAAAGGTTTTTCGCCAAAAACCATTCGTAGCCCTCCGTCATTTCTTATGGGTATTATTTAGTATTCGTGCTGCGTTTGTTGACCCCGTCAAGGCGTAGTGTACGGTAGCTAAGTGGTGCTTGTTTGTTGCATAAATGGGATTGATTAGGACAGTCGTGCGGCCTTGTTGACTCCGTCAAGGGCACGTACGGGTGGGTTTAATGCAATCCAGATAATGACGGGTTGAACTTGACTAGGACTCTTTGATTTGTTGACTCCATCAAGGTCACTTGAGTCCTAAGGGTAAAAAACATCACATCGGGAGTTTCAAAAGAACTGAAACTTGCCAGTCATGCGCATACCTTCTGAAGTGTGGTGACTTGAGTGGATTCCGTCAAGTTATCATACGATGATAGTTGGATCCCGATTCCCACTGATGAGTTGGTTTACTCCTCGGGTGATCCCGACTAGTTCTTCTTTCAGGTTTGGAGGAGAATTTGACGGTACAGTGGGAGGTTTCCTGATTAGATAAAGTGATAACCATTCTGATCTAGGTTAGAGTGCACGCTGAGTGTTTCTTTTCTCTCTCTCTTTGGCAGCGACCATTGACCCGACCCTAGACTATGACTCAGTGACCAAGTTGACCGAACCTTCTTAACACTGGCTTTTGGATTGTCAGAGTTGCAAACCTCATTGCCACTCCTACTTTTACCCTTTTCTCCAGGACACCCCGTATTACTACGAACGTCCACTTCCATTGGACAAAACCATCGTACGGTTATATACGAACTCGAAGGACTTCGAGGATGGTTTCTGGTTCTGGAGAAAATGAATAGGATTATTCAGTTGTCTTTTCTTTTCACCTTCTCTCATTGCGAGTACTCCTTGGTTTAAGAGATAGTACACCTATTATGCAAATTGGATAGTCTTCTTCCAAACCTTAGGCTGGTGCCGAACTGTGGGGAATGAAGAAAACCAATTAGCATAACGATGGTGTGCAGAAGGTATTAAGTTAAGACAAAGAAAGGGATTAGTAAGAGGGCAAAGTAAATTGCGACTGCCATTCACGACCAAACCGAGTATATCTTCGCCAAACCTAAATCACCTTTGTATTTCTCCAGGACACTCCGTATCACTACGAAGATCCCAAGTTTTTGGATATTCCATCGTATGGTTATATACGAACTCGAAAGGAACTTGTTCCAGTTCGGGGATGGATTCTGGTCCAGGAGAAATAGGAATACGGTTTATTCGGTTGACTTTCCTCTTCACCTTCTCTCGCATTGCGAGTGCTCCTAGGATTAGGACAGTACACCCATTATGCTTATTGGATAGTCTTCTTCCTAACCATAGGCTGGTGCCGAACGGTAGGGAGGGAAGAAAACCAATTGGCCTAAAGGGGTGTGCAGAAGGTAATGACTAAAGACATATAAAGGGATTTGGAGAGGTGGCAAAGAACTATACGGTTGCAGTCGTGAATCTGGAAGAGGTATTACTAGGAATACCAGGATACCCCATCGAAACATTTCAATGTTTCAGTTCAACTGTGTTCTGTTAAAAGAAAACTGATTTCCCGATTAGACACTTGCTCCAGGGTATGTATTTACCAGATTTGATTCTCACATCTGTATGGTTTTACAGATGATGAGTGGGAGTAAGTTATTGGGAATTGGGTGATCATCCTCATTATATCGGGATTCGTTGTAATCGGTGATATTTGAGGAGATCACCTGGGTTGTTTGCCGGTCGGCAAATATTTGGTTTTGAATATCCGCTGTTGTGCACCAATTTCAAATTGATATATCTGTACGTCTATTTTCATAGAGTGAGATATACCTTTTGATATTATGTCGATGACATTTACCTATATCAGTGGATGGTTAGGTAAGGAGCATCAAACAGCGGTGTAATTCTTCTTAACCATAAGTACAGTTTTCAACCTACGACACACAGTGAATGAGTTGTTAGACTCAGGGACTTATACAGAGTATTGTATATTGTCCAGTGTCCATTAGGACAGTGGGGTTGGTCCTCATACTATATTCTGTTTACTTTTAACTACTCTAATTCTTAGACATGTGTTTCGTAGAAACACACGGTCTGAGTTTTGAGGAGTTATTGGTATAAGAATAGAGTAGAGAACCAGGTATTGCAAGTATCGGGATTCTTCAAGGTGATCGAAGATGTAGATACTTGTGTATGGTATTCAGTTGATAGTAATGAGAACTTGCTTCTCTTTCAGGTTACTCATAATTGGAAGCGTTCCTAAGTTGGGTAACGCTGATCAGCCTCCTTCCATTTAGTTGACATGCACTGGAGATAGCTGCATGATTTGAATCTGGTTCATTTAAATCAGTGTCTCTGGTTCTATATTGGATATAGAACAGTTCATATCTTAACGATGTTAAGGTACGGGGAGTTGTCCGGCTTATGATTAAAACTAGACACTGGACAACTCAAGGCACGTTTCTGTAATGGCTGTTTGTGGGTTGACCCAGGCTATGACGAGGGTTGACTTTCTACCATCTGGAAGATCAATAGTGATATTGTTCTTAACTCGCCACATTTTAAAAAGAAATGGTTATTTTTCAGAAAACAGTAGTCGGAGTATGGTAGAACTGGACGCGATTCTAGAACCGCAAACGATTACTGAAGATTTGATAAGGAACCTACAGATTCAATCGGATTTGACATTCCATTGGCCACTCCACAGATACGGTGGGTAACCTCAGGCACCCGAGTGGTACTCCGGTAGCCTCAAGGACGGTGGCAGGGAGGTTCTTGTTTACCCACACTTGCCATTGCTGTTGTTCCAGGCTGCGAGACCCGGCAGGAGGATGAGTATAGCGTCGTTCTGAACTAGCTTCAGAAGTGTACGTGTATATGACTCTGCCAGAGGGTTGTCATAGTCAGTGGGAGCAGCGGAAGCATTGGTGGACAGGTAGCTTATGTCTACTCATAAACTAAAGCAGATGTAGCGAAGATAGATCATCTATTTCTGACGTGACAGTTATAGGTTTGACTTCATCAGAATAGGGGATGGATCTGTTGAGAAGGTAGTAGGGTGTGATATCCTGGTATTTGGATGACACACACAGAGTAGGAAAGGAAACTCCTATAATACGATCGGTTATACTTTGGTTGTCACACAGTGGTTTCTCCACACAGGACTTGGATATTATATCAGACATTCTGGTTACTAGATCTATGGTTTTAGATCTAGATTTGGGTGGTTTCCCAATCTGGGTACTTTGACAGCATTCTATGAGTATTTAGAATGGACGACTCCTGGCACGGTAGTACACCTGCAGGTAATGGAGTCACCCTCTCTAAAGGTGTCTTACAGACTAAAGGGGAGAGGGATACGCATGATTGACAGATCACTTGCTTAGGCAATTGAGTCAATCATGAGATGTCAAGTACCACACCAGATGTTGTTCTTGCAGTAGCTGCAATAAGCTGATATTAATCCAATCCTGGAGAAACAGTCAGAAGCAGTTTTAGAACATAAGTGAATGTTCTAGGGATATGATAACGGCTACCTCCTTTAGGAGACGGTTATCACTCCAGGCTTACAAGGAGGTTGTCAGAGTTATATTTTTCCTTCTGACGAGGGGCAGTATTTTGGACAGGTGATCCAAGGCAATACTGAGGGAGGTCTGGCGCAGGATATTGATTAAATTCAGTTGACGATACAGTCTAAGAAGTTTGGATTTGGAGTTCATTAATGAGCTAGGTCCCATCAGACATCCAGACATTCCAAGACAGGTATTGCTCTTTTCGGGAGATGGTCTTCTCCGCGAACTTGAGAAATAGAGAGACATAGAAAGAAACGTCACAGCGGATCCACTCACTGAGGCTATTCCTTGAACGCAATAGTTTAGCAAACGAGCTTTGTGAGACTGACTAGTAGAGGAGTTGGGTGTTCGGTATCACACGGGCTGTGAGTATGCGACATCGCAATAATTAGCCTTGAGTGCAAGTGGGAGATTGTTGGAGATAGTGCCCTCAGAGTCAATTATTGGATCATAGGCACGTGATTTCAATGATTGAGGGAGGACCTATCCCGGTAGGACAGTCTTACTCGAGATGATAGTATGCTATCTGGTTTACCTTTATCATAGTGTACTGCTTCAGGTGATCTTACAGGTCGCTATTACACGCTGATAGAGCCCCTAGGATTCTTGCTTGACTGCCAGCAGTATGATGGCGATCATATACGTGAGAGCTGGTGGTCTATTAGCACATCCTTAAAAGGTCCCTAGTCGTGGGAGTTTCGAGACTGGGCATCGATACTCCATTAGTAGACTAGTGTATACAGTCGAGACCCCGACGAGGGGCGGTGGCCGGTCTCATAAGCCACTGGTGTCAGTTGGTTCACCTAAGATGTATACAGGTGCTCATTGGGTTATGAGTACACCGGACAGTACTCGCCGGGAACCTGCTAGTTGGGATTATACCAGACGTCAGATTGCAGTTCCCTGGTGACATGTGTACAGGTTAGTTCATCGACCTGAGATCGTCATTTGTCTCGTGTGAGTTCCCACCGTGCTTTGATTACTACCCTACCACGGCTCAAAGGAGTCGTGCAAACAGGTTTTAGTTGGGTACAGTCCCGAGCCACATGGAGGCAGTGAGCGGATCTTCAGGGGTTCGTCTATCCCGGTATTGGGGGTGAGGTCGCGCTGTGTCTAGGAGAGCCATTACGCAAAGCCCTCGGCCGAGGCAGGAGATTTACTGGTAGGTATTCCAGTAGTATCTCAGGGCATTCTGGGCTACACTCCGACACGACTTGTACCGCTTTTGGGGGTCTGACTTTTACCAACCCCCTAGGCCCGCCATGCGATACTCATAGACGAACGGACCGGACTGTACGGATATTGTCACTGACAGGCTCTGTAGGGTGTCAGGATGAGTTCGCTCGTCGATGTCCCTTTTGGTCAATAGCTGGTGGCCAGTCACGTATTGGCTAATACCTCTGACGTGCTAGTGGTTAAATCCACAGCCATTGTATTGACGAGTCTTTAGAGTCCACCACACTTCCAGTTACTCAAGCTTTCGGGCGAAACGCTGTAGAGGCCGTATGGAGATATGCAGGGTCCGATCAGATACGTGCGGTATTGCACGGGTCAGGATCGGACGGTTTGTACTAGTGGCCATATGGATATATGGCAGGGTTCGATCAGATACGTGCGGTATTGCACGGATCAGGATCGGACGGTTTTTACTAGCCGGCTTTGGTTTAAGCCGGATCCTACTTTAGTACAGTGTAGATTTTGTCTCTTTGCATTTGTATCCGGACGGAATACAGATGCGGGTGTGTATGCACAGTATCGGGGTTTTCCTGTAATTTATTACGGGACCAGTTTTCTGGAGTTGCCAGTTTGCATTCCGTTCCGGCCGGTTTTCCTTTGTTCTTTCCCGGCCGGACTTTTCCGATGGAGGGGGTTATTTGCAAGTTTGCAAATAACACTTTGTGGAGGGGTTTCTTGCAAATGTTTTGATTATGATGGCATCTTTTCTTTTCCACTATAACTTGCATTAATTGTGATAAGAGAGGGTATGGTTTGGATGTAAGTTTGTAATGATAATGTTTGGATGTGGTCACCTCTTGCTTTATCCTACACTCACCTCCCTTCATGAGTTTTGATTTTCCTCCACCATTCTCACACAAAAGAGGCCGGCCACTTTAGTTTGGAGATGAGAAAAATTTCCATTTTTGGTGTGACACAAATTTCTTCATCTCATTCTTCTAGTTTTGGAAAAATGAAAGCACCATTTTTCCTTAACCTTATTCCTCCATCAAAGGCAACTACAAACCCCAAATGAGACAAGCATCATCTACACTACATTCTACAGCAAAGCTTGGGCACGTCGACTAGCCAGCTTCGTGCCCGAGTTGCCTCGGTATTGAGGTGGGAGCCCGTAAAAGATGCAGACGATGTGGTGCCCTTCCGGCAAGAAGGCGACGACCGGAGTTTCCGCGGGAGATCGGGACGACGACGAGAAGACCGGAGGACTCGGATCACTCGGTATATCTCTCACCCTTTCTTTTGTTAGCTAGTATCGGTTAATGGTTACGATCCGGGTATATTGTCCGCGGTAGCGCCAGTTTAAAAGTTAAGAAAATTTTGATTCCGCATTTTGGCCTCGGATAGACGGCCGGGGCGCTGCGTGGCGCAACAATAAGTGCAATACCATATGCTCGTGTTAGTGCCTCAGACAGCAACATATCAGATATATATGATGTATGAATACATTACGAATGGAAACAGAATATATCATGAGTGAGACAACTATTTTCTTTAATCAATGAGATTTCTATATGTATATCAATCAAGTATCATCAATGAAAGTAACAGAAAAATCAGTGTCAGCATCGACACAAAACATAAGTCTCAGTATCTCAATATCAAATCTCAATATCTCAAATCTCAGATCCCAAATATCAATATCTCAGGCATCTGTATCATCTACGGGATCGGCCCGCGGGCTCCAGCCGAACGGATCAGCCTGTATCCATCTCATAACTCCGGCCGGTATCCTCCGGATAACCGACGAGTCCAAATAATATCACCAGTAGGTAATGCTCCCCAGCCAGGCTCATCGAATACAACTCGAGCTTGTTGCCCCGTGGTACCATATCGGGCCCACCATTTACCCGATACGGTTCATCCAACTCCTCGAATCGGGTCTCGAAATCCAACAACAATCATGAAAACTCATGGTGGACGACTCATACATCATGAGAAAACCGCAATTTATATTTTAAAATGATGATAATAAGATTTTATTAAGTTCTTGCGGTTTCCCCCCAGATCCAGAAATCTCATGTAAATCCGAAATCATCAAAATCATGATACCAATAAACAGTGAATACCGGCATAATAAATCTCCTTAATACTGCATAACCAATGAATATGTGAATGCATCTAATATCATATAATGAATGCAATATTTAAACTAATATATGGAAACTATAACATATTGCGACTATCAGTTATCAAGCTATGTCAATGAAAAGGGATTATCTAAAGTGTACGTGACATGGTAATTACCGATGAGGATGTGTGTGAGCCGGCAAGTAAGTGTATGTGGAACATACGCATCATCGGTAATGGTGCTGGTGTCCTGACAGCATAATCTCAATAATGGCATATGGAAGTACAATATAAACATGCAATTGCGATGCGAACAGTAATAATATGCGGAAGCTGAAAGATAAACACAATGATAACTAATCTGCATTTATATAAATAAGAGTCATACAATGGTGCCATTTGAAATAACACGAATCATGGTGTTTTTGAAAATAAGGGCTACGGTGTTTTTAAAAGAAGATACGTCATTTGAAATATCCGTAGAATCCCCTGTCCCGTCTTTAAAATACACATGATTCGTTAGTTTTTGAAATATGCATGATTCAAATCTAATCTATCATTTACAAGTACACTGTTAGTTGTATGTATGCCCTAGAGGCCAGTATTGTACAGATGATGTATATTATATTGGATGCTTGGACATATATAGAGATGACTTTCTTTCTCGATATGATAGTATGCTATCTGGTTACTCTTTATCTTAACATGTACACATGTCTCTTTAAACTGTCTTATAGTTACATGTTGATAAAGCCCTTAGGGTGTGTACTTGACTACCTGGACTATGATGCAGATCATACTAGTGGGGACATGGTAGTCCATAAGTACATCCTTCAAGGTCCCTAGTCGTGGGTGTATCGAGACATGGCATCGATATACCAGTGTAGACTAGCGTATACGCTTCTCGACCCATGAGATGGGCGATGGATGATCCCATATCCATTGGTGTTTGACATCAGAGATGGTATACGGGTGCTCAGTGGAGACTGGGTACACTGGACGGACTCGCCGAGAACTCCCAGATGGTATTATACCTCACGTCAGATGGCAGTTCTCAGGTGACACTTGTACAGGTTAGTCTGTAGACCCGAGATCATCATAGAGTCTTGTGTGATTCCCACTGTGCTTTGATCTCCACCTTACCACGTCCATGAGGGCGTGCAAAACGGTGGTCTTTGGGTACAGTCTCGAGTCACATGGAGGCAATGAGCGATAGGAGGGGTTTCGTCTCTCCCGGTATTAGGGGTTGATGTTGCGCTGTGCTCGATTGGCCGTAACATGGAAGTCCCTGGCCAGGGCTGATCAGAGATTTGCTGGTAAGTGTTACCAGTAGTTTCTCGACCCGTTATGAGCCTCACATCGGCACGACTTATCGGTTATTGGGGTCTGACGTATACCACCCCTAGACTTGATATGCGACATATCAGACGAACAGACCGGACTGTACGGTAAGTGTTACTGGTTGGATTCACAGGAGTGTGAGCGGGCTAGCTCGTCGATCTTCTGATCGCTCAATACCCGGATGGCCGTTATGTTTAGCAGACCGCTTGCGGCTTGTGGGTGCTTGATATGATCATCATCTGCTACCGGCGTATTGACGAGTCTTTAGAGTCCTATATAGAGGTTTCCTGGCTCAAGCGAAACGAAATAGGAGTGCATATGAGATATGTGCAGGACCGAGAAATGATGCGTGTATGTGATACCGTATTCCATTCTCGTGATGGATGTATCGATTGGTTATATTCAATATAACCTAGATATCGAATCAAGGATTGATTCGATAAGCCGATACATAGGATACTAGTCGGTTATATGCGATATGACCGGATTGTTAAATCAAGTGTTGATTTAATGATTCAATATATAATTATATATTTGATATATTACTTTGCATTAACTAGTATTGGTTCACTTTAAATGGATTTTCTCACTTGATGTGCAAGAAGTATATGTGATATACTTTTGTGCACATATTTGTATCATGTTTGATGATACTTGATCATTTGGTTAAGTGTAAAGGATTAAACCATGGTTAAGAGATGATTAGGGTTTTGATTTTTCATTTATTTATTTGTTTATTTATTTGGAAAAGAATTAGATAAGAATGGTGGCTATGTTTGTTTCTAGTTGAAGCTTCATGAAGCTTTGACTTCTTAATCATTCTTGTCTTCATGCTTAACCCTAACCCATCCAAATAACCATGGTCTATTCTCTACACTCTACCCTAGTTAGTTTATGATAAGTATCCATTTATTATTCATTTTAACTCAACACTTATCATAATTCTAGCTTCATCTTCTTCTTCGTCTTCAAGAAAGAAAGCTTGATGCCATCAATGGCAACTTGAGTTCTAAAGTGAGAAATCCAATTCTAAAGTGAACCCACCTCCTATTTCTTCACCCTCTACCTCTTGCCAAGTTGTTTTGGGTTTTTTCTTCACAAGTTTCACAAATTTGTGAAGTCGGAGCTTGAACTTATGATGCCTCGACGTAGATCATCTTCGGCACGAAGCCGACGACCTAGTCCGCCCATTTCTCCGATCAAGCCGACGATTGAGTCCGGGATTCGAGATGGACAGCGAGAGGACGCCTACGTGGAGCTAAGAAAGTGGAGAACCGGATCTACAAAGGTTGTAGCCTCTCTCCTTTAGTTAAGATGTTAACTAGTTTCGTATTTCGCCTAGAATTCTAGTCGACGATCCGTATTAGGGTTTCTCGGCACCCATAAAATTTGAAATTGGCATGGTTGATGCCTTGTGAGACCTCTATGTGTGCCTAGGAACCCTACAGTGGTATCAGAGCCTAGCTAGAGCCTTAGGCGAAGTCCAGACGACGTTTGAAGTCCGATCGAACCAAAACCCTAACCCGAAAACGGCTCTCTGTACATTTTTTAAAAAATGGGTTTTTTCCAAATTAAAAATATGCAAAAAACTCAGCAGGGAATTCTAAGAATTACGGCGCAAAATTTATTTCATGATCCCTCAGATGAGCGGCGGAACCGCGGCATAAGCCTAGCTTATGCAGCGGTTCCGCGGCTAAAGTATGACGTCAGCCCTAACAATTTGCACAGTAAATCCTATTTAACAGTGCTGAGTTCTATGGGTATTTTTAAATTTTATTCAAGAGTTGGATTTTCTGGGGTTGTTTTGGGGATTCGGTGTTTCGATCGGAGTATCAGATTTTGTCCTTTTGGCTTTCCGTATAATTTTTAGAATATGTTAAAAAGTTCGACCGGATATAAATACCCAATTTTTCCCCTGTCGGGAAATTTCCAAGAGTTGGATTTTTCCATGGTTTAACGACGTTCTAAGTAGTGCAAGTAGCGCAATGGACCCTCTAGAAGACAACAAACCTTAACTCGATTATGTGACCGTCTTGAACTGCCCTTTGGACCTTCGGGTTTGGGGCAGTACGGCGTGCCACATGTGAGGCGTTGGCTTGACCCTTCTACGGCTGGACCGTTGGTACTGGGGCACGAACTGAATTTTGTTAGACTTATTTCATGTGTTGAGCTGTATCGGGAAAACTTGGGTGTTCGACTGTTCGATCGGAAAGTTTAACATTTTCTGTTTATCTGGAATGTGATACAATAATTGGAATTCACAAACAGTTATGAGATAACTGAATGAATGTTATAAATCTAGCGGTTTAGTTTCACTTGATATTGAAAAGAGTTTTCGATAATGAGACTAAAATGCGGGGTTTATAACTGTTAAGCATGTGATGTCTAAGTATTTCATTTGATTAGGCATGCGATGTCTAAAGAGGTTACGGATTCCAACTGTTGTAGTTTTACACTTTATTTTCTGTGACCGTAAGTGTAATATGTGATATCGTCGGTTTCGTTGCTATATGTCAACGACAATTGGGATGGACATATTTACTTACGTTGATGACATGTGTTGTTATGTTTTGCTGGATATGTTATATTGGATCGTCATGTTTGAATAGCCGGGTTTTTTTATGTGAGATGAGTGTTTTTTTCATTTTCATTCATGTAAAAACTTGTATGTAATATTCTTTTATTTTGGGGCACTTCCAGGTTGCGAAAGTTGTCGCCTTTTGTATTTTATTTACTTTTCTGCACTAGGATAGACCCAAGGAGGGGAGCATAAGTAACCGGGTTCTAGGGTCCAGTGGGAGACCATCTCGAGGAGTCGAGTCCGGGTCTCCTAACCCTAGAATTGGTAGGATTGCTTGCCGCTCTCGTAGGGGTCTAGGGGTGTGGGATTGGCTATTCATCACGACCGTGGAATCCGTGTTTTATACTGGCTCGTATTGAAAACACGGACGTCCTAGTATATCCAATGTTTCATATATTTCTTCTGCTGCGATATCTGTGATGTGATCATGTGATGTTCTGTGATAGATACAGTATATAGTATATATGATATATTATATAGACGTTACTTATGTTTTGCACCCGCACTAGCCCTGCCCTGCTCTGTCGTTAGTTACCTAACCTAACGGTGCACGAGGGGACATCGAGGCAAATGCGGATGGCATAAGTGTACGTCGTATTTATCTGTGATGTTTAGGTACTTAAATGATGGGACTTCATTAATGTGATTAATGAAATAAAAGAAACCAAATGATGTTGTAGAATCAAATTTTAAACAAAACAGGTAGCTACAGTTCTTGCTTTGCACAGCGGTATATATGATATATCTTGCACCTTATTCGATTAGGAAAGGACCGAGATCCCTTCACCGGGAGTGACTCCTTTAGAAATAACTGGCAGATGCTACACACTCGGTTTGACTTTTGATTGCTTCTATAGTTTCTGCTTTGCATAGAGATATATATGATATATCCCGCACCTCATTCGACGAGGAAAGGGCCGACGATCCCTTTACCGGGAGTGACCCCTTTAGCAAAACTGGAAAAGCCTCAAAATCACTCCATTTCAAAACTTCATTTGATTCTACAACGATATCAAGTTCATTACGCAATAGGTTTTCAGAAAAACCTGACGTAGCCCTCCGTCATTTCAGATAAATCCTACTTAGTATTCATGCTACGTTTGTTGACTTCCGTCAAGGCGTAGTGTGCGGTAGTTAACTAGTATTTATCTGCTTTTGCATGTGATGCAGATTGGATTAGGGTAGTCGTACGACCTTGTTGACCTCCGTCAAGGGTCGTGCAGGTGGGTTTGATTCAATTAAGAAATGACGGGTTGAACTTGACTTGCACCCTGTGGTTTGTTGACCTCCGTCAAGGTCATAGGATGCTTGGGGCAGAATATTATCGGGAATTTCAAGTGTTGAAATTTGCAATGAGATTGCATACCTTCAATGAGATAGTTGGATCCCGATACCCACTGCGAGTAAGAGTTACTCCTGGGAGAGTTTTGCACATTGCAATTAGCCGATCAAGTAGGTGTCTAGAAAGGTGTCAACGAGGTTACGCCTCTGGGAAAACGAGGTTTACATTAATTAGGTTCGTACGAAAGCACAGGGGACCTCCCTTAAAGTACCGACACTGGCCTGGCTGAAAGATTGGCGAACTTGTAGTGTGTAATTAATCCCGGCTAGTCTTTCCTTTTAGGGTTTGAAGGAAGATTTGATAAAAACCAGTGGGAGCCATCCTGATTAGATAAGATAATAACCAATCTGATCTTGCACGAGCATACGCTAAAATGTTTTCTTCTCTCTCTCTCTAGGTAGCGACCATTTCATGCCCTAATGAAGATAATAATATGGATGTATTGACCGAACCCGCATGTTATACTTGTAAGTCCACGTTGCGACCCCCGGTTCTTACGGGGAGGCGGAAACGGTATAAAAATCAAATTTTTAGCGCATGGGGCAACATGGACTAAACAAGGTCGGGATCGTGTCTAAACTAAACTAGCAAACATGCAAAGGGAGTTAGCTACTCGGAAAGATGGTTATACCTAAACTTGAACTCCTTCTTCTTGAAACCTTGTAGAGGTTGATGGTTCTCTTCTCGTCGCTTTCTTCCGTCGAAGATGGATCCACCTGAGGGTTCAACCTTCGGGCTCTTTCTCGAACTTTGAGTGAACTAGAATCTCCGGCTTGCTAAACCCTTGATCCTAGAGTGAGTAGAGAGTGTCTAAGGGGTGCTTTTCTTTTAAGGAGAGGGATTCTCAACACATGAGAAGGATTCTCCTTTGGCTAGAGGAAGAAGAAGATGAAGTGAGGAGAGAGAATGATTATGATAGAATGAGCTCTTTTCTTTTGCAACCATAACTAAAAGAAAAGGAATTATCTAATTAATAATAATAATTGAAAATGAGAATAGTTGATGGTTATTTTGGAATGACCACTATCATACTTTCAATAAATGAGTGTAAGCATGAATCAAGGAGTATCTTTTCAAAGCATGATGGTGGTCAACATTCAACCATGGTCAACAAGTCAACCATGGTCAACAAGTCAACAAAATCAACCATAACAATATTTCATTTAATTACTATTATTAATTGATATTTCATAAATCTATTAGGGTTTGGAAAATGATGACTGTCAACTGTGCATACGCACCCGTTCCGAAACCCTAATGAAAAACCTCATCCTCCGCCTCGAGCAACTGTGCATACACACCTGTATTCTCGTTCCGAGGAACAAGAATACCGAGAAATAAAAGCAACCCCAAAACATATACCAGTATCTGGCTCAAATCCAGAACCCGCCAGTATAATCCGTCCGGACTCCAAAACGTGCACAAGTGCGCGGATGAGAATGAACCCTGCCGCAAAACCATGCGACCTCTACTCTGTTTTGCCCAGAGGTGAATACCCTCTGTGTGGGACTCTAAAGACTCGACACTACGCTGGCAGTGGGTTTAACCACAGACCGCAAGCGGCACTAGCTGTGCGTAACGGTCCCCAGGTAGATGACGACAAGAAGGCTGACGAGGTGAAACCCATCTGAACTCCTACTGAGTCTGAATGTGACATTCTCCGTACAGTCCGGTCTGTTCGTCTGATACATCGCATGTCGGGCCTAGGGGGCGGTAAAACGTCAGTCCCCCAATAGCGGTACAAGTCGTGTCGGAGTGAAGCCCAAAACACCCTGAGATAACACTGGAAGCCTACCAGTATATCTCGCTTGCCCTGGCCAGGGACTACTTGTGTAATGGCTCTCCTAGACACAGCGCGATGTCAACCCCCAATACCGGGAGAGACGAATCCTGTCTAACCGTCACTGCCTCTAAGTGCTTCGGGACTGCACCCAACCATTACCTGTTTGCACGACTCCTTTGAGCCGTGGTAGGGTAGTGATCAAAGTGCAGTGGGAACACACTTGAGGCGAAGTGCCAGTGTCAAGTCAGCGGACTAAGCTGTACTCATGTCACCTGGGAACTGATAACTGACGATAGGTATAATACCAACCTGTCAGTTCCCGACGAGTCCTGTCCAGTATACTCGTAACCTAACGAGCACCCGTATACTATCTCCAGTACGACGTACTGATGGCTGTGGGACAGACCATCTCCCATACTGGGATGAGAAGCGAATACGCTAGTCTACTCCGGAGTATCGATGCCCTGTTTCGATAGTCCTGCGACTAGGGACCTGTATAAGGATGTGCTTATAGATTACCCAGCCCCCACTAGTGTGACTGCCATCACAACGCTGGTAATCAAGCAAAATATCCTAAGGGCTCCACTAATGCGTATAGGTGATATCGCAAAATAAACACATGTACACATTGAAGTAGAAACAAACCAAGTAGCATACTACTATATTGAGCAAGATTGTTTATACAAGGTGAATATCCCAAGCTTCCATTAAGTAATATACAAACTAGTATGATACAGTAATGGCCTCTAGGGCATATACACTAACAATCTCCCACTTGCACTAAGGCCATGTACTGGCGTATCGAAGACCTATCATCTCGATCAGCCGCTCGAACTGAGTCTGGGGTAGGGCCTTGGTGAATGGATCTGCAGTGTTTTCTTCTGAAGCAACCCTCCGAACCTCGATCTCCTTGCGATCCACGATCTCCCTGATCAGGTGATACCGCCTCAAGATGTGCCTGGATCTTTGATGGGACCTGGGTTCCTTCGCTAAAGCTATAGCCCCGTTGTTGTCGCAATACAGAGGTATTGGGTCAACAATGGACGGAACCACCTGAAGTTCTTTCAAGAACTTCCTCATCCAGACAGCTTCTTTTGCGGCATCAGATGCAGCGATGTATTCTGCTTCCATCGTCGAGTCTGCAACGGTTTCCTGTTTGGAACTCTTCCAACACACCGCCCCTCCATAGAGGGTAAAGACAAAACCCGACATGGACTTGGAATCATCCTTGTCACTCTGGAAGCTGGAGTCAGCAAAGGCCTCGATCTGGAGGTCTTTTCCGCCATACATCAAGAACATCTCCTTAGTCCTTCTCAGGTACTTGAGAATGTTCTTTACTGCTATCCAGTGTTTCTCCCCAGGGTTTGACTGATACCGGCTTACTACACTCAGTGCATAAGCTACATCCGGTCTGGTACACAACATTGCATACATTATAGAGCCTACCGCAGAAGCGTAGGGTATAATAGACATGCGATCCCTCTCCAAATCAGTCTTGGGTAACATCTCTTTAGAGAGGGTGATCCCGTGACAAGCCGGTAGGTTACCGCGCTTGGAATCATCCATACTGAATCTTTTCAGTACGGTGTCGATGTACCTGGACTGTGAAAGTCCTAATATCCTCTTGGATCTATCACGATGGATCCGGATCCCCAGGATGTAAGAGGCATCACCCAGGTCTTTCATGGAGAACCTGTGTGACAAGAAACCCTTGACAGATTGTAGCATAGGAATGTCATTTCCTATTAAGAGAATGTCATCCACGTATAAAACAAGGAATACTACAGTTCTCGCTACAAATCTACTATAGATGCATGGTTCATCTGGATTTTTGATAAAGTCAAATTCCTTGACCGTCTCATCAAAACAGATGTTCCAACTCCGCGATGCCTGCTTTAGTCCATAAATGGACTTAAGCAACTTGCACACCTTTCCGCTGCTCCCACTCTGAATGAAACCCTCTGGCTGATCCATATAGACACACTCCTCTAAATTTCCATTTAGAAAAGCGGTTTTTACGTCCATCTGCCAAATCTCATAATCGTGGAAGGCAGCAATGGCAAGAAGGATCCGAATGGATTTTAGCATAGCCACTAGAGAAAAGGTTTCGTCATAGTCCAAGCCAGGTCTTTTACGGAAACCCTTTGCTACAAGTCTAGCTTTATAGGTCTCAACCTGTCCATCTACACCAATCTTCCTTTTGAAGATCCACTTGCATCCTACGGGTTTTACCCCGTCTGGAGCAATGTCCAACGTCCATACTTTGTTGGTGTACATGGACTCCATTTCGGTCCGCATTGCATCCAGCCATTTTACCGAGTCAACGCTCTGAATGGCCTGCTGGAAGCTAGTAGGCTCATCATAGTCTATGATGCAATCCTCTCTATCCCCGTCTATGAGAAAACCGTAGTATCTCTCGGGCGGATGAGACTGCCTACTACTCCTTCGGAGCGGCGTAGGAATGTCCTGTTCTTTTGAACTTACTGGCTCTTCCAAGCTTTCAGTAATAGCTTGTGGTTCTGGAATTTCTTCCAGTTCTATTGCGTTCCCACTTATCTGGGTTTCCAAAAACTCAGTTTCCAAGAAGCGGGCATGTTGAGAAACAAAAACCTTTTGTTCCTCAGCGGAATAGAACAGATACCCCCTGGAGTTCTTTGGGTATCCCACAAACTTACACTGTACAGAACGTGCCTCGAGCTTGTCCGCATGCTGTTTTTTTACAAAAGCTGGACATCCCCATATCTTTAGGTACTTAAGACAGGGTTTCTTCCCACTCCACATCTGATATGGAGTGGTAGGCACAGTCTTGGTGGGAGCCTTGTTCAAGAGATATGCAGCTACTTCTAGTGCATAGCCCCAGAAAGATCGCGGTAACTCAGCCTTACTCATCATAGAACGAACCATATCCAATAGGGTTCGATTCCTCCTTTCCGATACACCGTTATGTTGCGGAGTGTATGGAGGAGTACGCTGAGAGAGAATTCCATTCTCATTTAAATAGTCCAGGAACTCGGCACTCAAGTATTCACCACCTCGATCCGATCTTAGAATCTTAATACTTTTGCCTGTTTGTTTTTCAACTTCATTCTTGTAATCCCGAAATTTCTCAAAGGCCTCGGATTTGTGCTTCATTAAGAAGACATGTCCATACCTAGAGAAATCGTCTGTGAAAGTAATGAAGTATGAATAACCGCTTCGCGCATGTGTAGACATTGGACCACACACGTCACTGTGTATGAGTCCCAAGAGCTCGCTCGCTCTTTCTCCGTGTCTAGTGAACAGAGTCTTTGTCATCTTTCCCATGAAACAAGATTCACAAGTGGCATAAGACTGATACTCGAACGGATCCAAGTATCCTTCTTTATGTAACTCAGTTAACCGTGTCTCATTGATGTGACCCAGTCTACAATGCCATAAGAAAGCCTGATTGATATCTGGAGACTTTCTTTTGTGTGTATTCTGGACATTGAAAATCTGTGGTTGGTTTAATACGTATATACCATTGCTCAGTGTACCCGACCTAATCAGAACTTGATTAAGGTGAATGTTTACAACATTACTTACAAACGCAAATTCATAACCTTCTTTAGAAACCAAAGATACAGAAATGATATTACAAGTTGCGTTGGGTACAAAAAAGCAATTACGCAAAACCAAAACATGCCCATCTGACATTCCCAGGTGATAGTCCCCCACGGCTTTAGCATCCATGCTAGCTCCGTTCGCAACTCTGAGGGTCATGTCACCTGCCTTCAAAAATCTACGGTTTCTCAACGCCTGCAAAGAATTACAGATATGAGATCCTGATCCGGTATCCAATACCCAGGAAGTAGAGTTTATAGAAAGACAGTTTTCAATAACATACACACCTGAAGCTGAAGCCGCAACCTGCTTCAGTTCCTGTGTCCTGGCTTTCCAAGCCCTGCAATCTTTCTTCCAGTGTCCACTCTTATGACAATAGAAGCATTCTTCCTTTCCAACAAGCTTCCCCGCAATCTTTGTTGCCTTTTCCTTTCGCTTCGTACCCACTTTACTAACACCGCCTCTTGGTTTGGCGGGGGCTTTCTTCCTCTTTCCCTTGGCTTTCGCCTTGGACCTAGAGGAAGAAGATCCTCCTACAAACAAAGCGGGTGTTTCCCTACCCTTCTGTAGGGTGCCCTCTGCGCTCCTCAGCATGTTGAGGAGTTCTGAAAGTTCAACTTCCTTTTCTTGCAAGTTGAAATTCAGTATGAACTGGGCGTAAGTGGATGGAAGGGACTGGAGAATTAAATCCGTATAAAGTTCACTGTCCAACGTGGTCCCAAGTTCCGCGAGCTCCTCAGTGTAGCCAATCATCTTAAGCACGTGGTCCGCTACCGATGATCCGACGGCCAACTTTGTCGAAAATAACTTCTTCGACACTTCGTATCTTGCGATACGAGACTGCACTCCATACAGTTCTTTTGTATGGAGAAATATGGACTCGAGGTCTATATTCTCATGCCTCCTCTGATGTTCGTTGTCCATAGAGGCAAGCACGAGGCACCTGGCCTTCGCGCAATCAATCTCCCAAGTCTTACGGATTTCCTTATCCGCGACGCTGGAGGTGGGACCTGGGACGGGGGGAGCTTTGGTGGTAAGAAGATACCCCAGCTTGTCGTAAGTGATTGCCAATTTTACATTCCTGAGCCAATCTTTGTAGTTTGGCCCTGTCAGTATGTTTTTATCTAGAAGTAACTTAAGTCCAGTCATTTCGATTTGGTCGCTGCAGGGGGAGAGAAGAAACACTTAGCACGATGCTCTTGCAAGTTTAGAATGGTTTTTAATTTGTCTAAACAGGATGGCTCCCACTGTCTCTCGAATCCCTCCTCAAACCACAAAGGAAGAATTAGTCGGGATCAATCCCACCGTACAATACTTGCTTAACCGTTCAGCCAGGCCAGTGTCGGTACTTCGAGGGAGGTTTTCCAACGCTTTCGCGAAGTTCCTTAATTTAAGAACCTCTTTTCCCTGGGGGCGTAGCCCCGCTAACACCTTTCTAGGCACCTACTAGGTTTATAGCATTGATCGTTTAGTGAGAAATTTCCCGAGGAGTAGCATATACTCACAGTAGGATCGGGATCCAAATATCATCGTGTGACGAAACTGAAGGAATCCTACCAGAATCATCACACTCCAAATGGTATGCAAATCTAGCAAGTTTCAGTACTTATGAAACTCCCGATGTGGATTTTTGCCCCATGCTCTTATGACCTTGACGAAGGTCAACAAATCATAAGTCACATGTCAAGTTCTGCCCGTCATTATCCAGGTTAATTTGAACCCACCCGTATATACCCTTGACGAAGGTCAACAAGGCAATATGACTGTCCCAAACCAACGCATCTATCTATGCTACATATGAACACCCAACAGCTACCAATCTCTATGTCTTGACGAAGGTCAACAAACATAGCTTGAATACTATTGAATATTCATACGAAACGACGGAGGGCTACGAATGGTTTTGGCGAAACCGTGAACGTAGTGAACTTGATATAATCGATGGAACGAGATAGCTTTTAGAAGGAGTGGTTCAAGCTCCGCATTTAAAAGTTAGTTTTGAAAAGAACCGAGTGGTTTTTCGAAAGTGTTCCAACGACTTTAGCTTGGTTTATTATCTTGCATTAGTTCTTTTAATGCGTGATATTCTTGCATTAGTTCTTTTAATGCGTCCCATCATTTAATCCTACCATTGCAGAAAACAACCAAAATATGACGTACGCTTATGCCATTCGCATTCGCCACGGGGTCCCGTCATCACTCGTTAGGTTACTTAACTAACGACAGAGCGGGGGCTGGGCTAGCGCGGCTGTAAAACATAAGCAACGCCTAAATATAAAGCAATGATAGACATTACAGATCACAGATGAATACATTGGATATACTATCAATCCGCAATCCGTTCGAGCCTGCAACGAAAAAGCGGATTACACGGTCGCGGTGAATAGCAAATACCCCACCCAAGACCCCTACGGGTGCGGCAAACTACCCGCCAAGAACCCGGTAGTTTGTGCACCCCTCCATGGGTCTATCCTAGGAGCAAAAAACAGTAAAAATAATTATACAATGACGGCTACAACCCCGACCCGGTTGTGCAGCAATACAAATAATATTATTACATCAATTTACATTTACAAATGAATGAAAGAAAAACAAAAGCTCATCTCACATCCACCCCGGCTATTCACCCGCGACAGTCCAACACATTCATATACACATTCCAACATCAAACACAGATCACAGAGATGTATAACCCCGATTAATCGACTTATAGCGATTAGCCGACGTTCAATACATGCAAACATCACAGATATAACCATCATAGTCAAAATGCAGTGAAGTTCGGAAAAAAATACGGAATTATAGGACCCCAAAAGTAAATTTCTGCTCTGGAAAATCTGGGCACATATAATATATTTTAAAAATCCCAAAACCAACACAGAGACACACTGCACGAAAGGCGATCACCAGAAGACACTAAACGGCGGCGGATCCGCGGCTCGAAGAATAGGTGAGGCCGCGGATCCGCGGCGGTTTGAACGAATTAGGCGATCGTTTTTCTTGGGTGTTCACACAAAACCCTGAGCCGAATTTAGATGTATAACAAATCTTGTTTTGACCAGAAAAAATTTTAACAGAAACTAGGGTTTTTGCAAAGTTTAATTTTTGGATTTTTTCGGTTCCGAACTTCGTTACACTTCACTACCAAGCTAGTTTAAGTTTAGTTAGTCTCTGATACCACTGTAAGTCCACGTTGCGACCCCCGGTTCTTACGGGGAGGCAGAAACGGTATAAAAATCAAATTTTTAGCGCATGGGGCAACATGGACTAAACAAGGTCGGGATCGTGTCTAAACTAAACTAGCAAACATGCAAAGGGAGTTAGCTACTCGGAAAGATGGTTATACCTAAACTTGAACTCCTTCTTCTTGAAACCTTGTAGAGGTTGATGGTTCTCTTCTCGTCGCCTTCTTCCGTCGAAGATGGATCCACCTGAGGGTTCAACCTTCGGGCTCTTTCTCGAACTTTGAGTGAACTAGAATCTCCGGCTTGCTAAACCCTTGATCCTAGAGTGAGTAGAGAGTGTCTAAGGGGTTCTTTTCTTTTAAGGAGAGGGATTCTCAACACATGAGAAGGATTCTCCTTTGGCTAGAGGAAGAAGAAGATGAAGTGAGGAGAGAGAATGATTATGATAGAATGAGCTCTTTTCTTTTGCAACCATAACTAAAAGAAAATGAATTATCTAATTAATAATAATAATTGAAAATGAGAATAGTTGATGGTTATTTTGGAATGACCACTATCATACTTTCAATAAATGAGTGTAAGCATGAATCAAGGAGTATCTTTTCAAAGCATGATGGTGGTCAACATTCAACCATGGTCAACAAGTCAACCATGGTCAACAAGTCAACAAAATCAACCATAACAATATTTCATTTAATTACTATTATTAATTGATATTTCATAAATCTATTAGGGTTTGGAAAATGACGACTGTCAACTGTGCATACGCACCCGTTCCGAAACCCTAATGAAAAACCTCATCCTCCGCCTCAAGCAACTGTGCATACACACATGTATTCTCGTTCCGAGGAACAAGAATACCGAGAAATAAAAGCAACCCCAAAACATATACCAGTATCTGGCTCAAATCCAGAACCCGCCAGTATAATCCGTCCGGACTCCAAAACGTGCACAAGTGCGCGGATGAGAACGAACCCTGCCGCAAAACCATGCGACCTCTACTCTGTTTTGCCCAGAGGAGAATACCCTTTGTGTGGGACTCTAAAGACTCGACACTACGCTGGCAGTGGGTTTAACCACAGACCGCAAGCGGCACTAGCTGTGCGTAACGGTCCCCAGGTAGATGCCGACAAGAAGGCTGACGAGGTGAAACCCATCTGAACTCCTACTGAGTCTGAATGTGACATTCTCCGTACAGTCCGGTCTGTTCGTCTGATACATCGCATGTCGGGCCTAGGGGGCGGTAAAACGTCAGTCCCCCAATAGCGGTACAAGTCGTGTCGGAGTGAAGCCCAAAACACCCTGAGATAACACTGGAAGCCTACCAGTATATCTCGCTTGCCCTGGCCAGGGACTACTTGTGTAATGGCTCTCCTAGACACAGCGCGATGTCAACCCCCAATACCGGGAGAGACGAATCCTGTCTAACCGTCACTGCCTCCAAGTGCTTCGGGACTGCACCCAACCATTACCTGTTTGCACGACTCCTTTGAGCCGTGGTAGGGTAGTGATCAAAGTGCAGTGGGAACACACTTGAGACGAAGTGCCAGTGTCAAGTCAGCGGACTAAGCTGTACTCATGTCACCTGGGAACTGATAACTGACGATAGGTATAATACCAACCTGTCAGTTCCCGACGAGTCCTGTCCAGTGTACTCGTAACCTAACGAGCACCCGTATACTATCTCCAGTACGACGTACTGATGGCTGTGGGACAGACCATCTCCCACACTGGGATGAGAAGCGCATACGCTAGTCTACTCCGGAGTATCGATGCCCTGTCTCGATAGTCCTGTGACTAGGGACCTGTATAAGGATGTGCTTATAGATTACCCAGCCCCCACTAGTGTGACTGCCATCACAACGCTGGTAATCAAGCAAAAGATCCTAAGGGCTCCACTAATCCGTATAGGTGATATCGCAAAATAAACACATGTACACATTGAAGTAGAAACAAACCAAGTAGCATACTACTATATTGAGCAAGATTGTTTATACAAGGTGAATATCCCAAGCTTCCATTAAGTAATATACAAACTAGTATGATACAATAATGGCCTCTAGGGCATATACACTAACAATACTGTGCTGGGGAACGTTGGTTCCGTTCTTTCTTATAAGAGTTATAGGAATGAACAGGATATAGGGGAATACCAGGATTCCCATGCCACCCGAATGAAGAAAGTACATGTTGATGCATTTTCTTCGGGTGTGTTCGTTACAGAGAACTGTTTCTCCATTTGCTCTACGTCCTGGGTATTAGATACCGGGTCAGGATCCCATATATGTAATCAGTTACATGGGCTAAAGAAAGGTAAAGAACTTGGAGAAGGTGATAAAGACATTAGAGTTGGAAATGGTGCAATTTTGCAGCTAAGACTGTCGGGGAATATCACCTAGTATTACCGACTGGTAATACATTGGTTTTGAACGAATGCTATTACATGCCGAACCTGATATGCAACATTATATCGGTTTCTTTATTGAGTAAAGAGGGATATAATTTTGTATTACAGGACAATGTTATGAACATTTTCCGTAACCAAAAGTTGGTTGGATCAGGCACGTTGTGCAATGGCATTTATGTTCTAAATCAATCAACAGTTCTGAGCATAACAAACACACACAAGAGGAAGAGTTCAGAACTGAACGAATCCTTCTTGTGGCATTGTAGACTGGGTCACATCAATGCGACACGACTGGCTAAGTTGCATAAGGATGGATATTTAAATCCGTTTGAATTTTCATCTTATGACACTTGCCAATCATGTCTCAAAGGCAAGATGACCAAAACTCCGTTTACGGGACACGGAGAAAGAGTTACCGAACTCTTGGGACTTATACATAGTGATGTATGCGGTCCCATGTCTACACATGCCAGGGATGGTTCTTCGTACTTCATTACATTCACTGACGATCTCTCTAGGTTCGGGTATGTGTTCCTGATGAAACACAAATCAGAAGCTTTTTAGAAATTTAGAGAATATAAACAAGAAGTTGAGAACCAAACCGGAAAAAGTATTAAAATCCTACGATCTGATCGAGGAGGAGAATACTTGAGCATTGAATTCCTGGACTTCCTAAAAGAGAATGGGATTCTCTCTCAGCTAACTCCTCCATATACACCACAGCACAACGGTGTATCGGAGCGGAGGAACCGCACCCTATTAGATATGGTGCGCTCTATGATGAGTGTAGCTGAGTTACCTGTTTCTTTCTGGGGATATGCACTGGAAACAGCAGCATACCTACTGAACAGGGTTCCCACCAAATCTGTGCCTACCACACCATATGAGATATGGGAAGGGAAGAGACCATATCTTAATTTTATAAAGATATAGGGTTGCCCGGCCTATGTCAAAAGACAAAAACCGGACAAACTCGAGGCAAGGTCTGTATTGTGTAAATTTGTTGGATATCCCAAACATTCGCGAGGGTATATCTTCTACCACAGTGAGGAACAAAGAGTATTTGTTGCTCAACATGCCACCTTTTTAGAAAAGGAATTTCTTGCAAAAGAGATTAGTGGCTCTGAGGTAGAACTGGAAGAGGTTCCAGCTGAACAAAACACAACAGAAGATTTAGTGGAACCAGAGGATTCAGTAGTACCCGACGAACCCCAGCCTTTCCGCCGATCTAGTAGGGTTCCTCTCCCACCTGAGAGATACTACGGTTTTCTCATGGATGGTGGGAGCGAGGATTGCATCATGGAGGATGATGACCCAACTAGCTTCGAGCAGGCCATCACGAGTAGGGACTCAGTGAAATGGCTGGATGCTATGCGGTCTGAGATGGAATCCATGTACACCAACAAAGTATGGACTTTGAATGTTGCTCCTGAAGGGGTAAAACCCATCGGGAGCAAGTGGATCTTCAAGAAGAAACTTGGTGTAGATGGGAAAGTGGAGACTTTCAAAGCTAGACATGTTGCAAAGGGTTTTCGTCAAAGACCAGGTGTGGACTATGACGAAACCTTTTCTCCAGTGGCTATGCTTAAATCCATCCGGATCATGCTTGCCATCGCTGCATATCATGATTACGAAATCTGGCAAATGGATGTTAAGACCGCCTTTCTAAATGGTGATTTAGAAGAGTGCGTGTACATGACTCAGCCAGAGGGTTTCGTAGACAGTGGGAGCAGCGGGAAGGTGTGCAAGCTGCTTAAATCCATTTATGGATTAAAGCAAGCATCGCGGAGTTGGAACATCTGCTTTGACGTCGTTATCAAAGTGTTTGATTTCGTCAAAAACCCAGATGAACCTTGTATTTACAAGAAGGTGGCAGAGAGTAAGGTTGTCTTCCTCGTATTGTACGTGGATGACATACTCTTGATAGGAAATGATATTCCTATGCTGCAATCGGTCAAGCTCTTCTTATCACAATGATTCTCAATGAAAGATCTTGGTGATGCCTCCTGCATATTGGGAATTAGGATCTATAGAGATAGATCCAAACGGATTTTGGGATTGTCCCAATCCAGGTACATTGACACCATACTAAAGAGGTTTAGTATGGAAGAATCCAAGCGTGGGAACTTGCCCACGATCTCTGGAGTCACTCTCTCTAAAGAGATATCTCCCAAGACTGATTTGGAGAGAGCTCGCATGCAAGGGATACCCTATGCTTCGGCTGTAGGCTCTATCATGTATGCGATGCTATGTACCAGACCCGATATAGCATACTCACTAAGTGTAGTGAGCAGGTATCAAGCTGATCCTGGAAAGAGTCACTGGACAGCTGTGAAGAGCATTCTCAAGTACTTACGAAGGACTAAAGAGATGCTCTTGGTGTATGGTAACGGAGAACTCCAAGTGGAGTCCTTTACCGATTCGAGCTTCCAGAGTGATAAGGACGACTCTAAGTCGCAGTCGGGATTTGTCTTTACCTTTTACGGAGGGGCGGTTAGCTGGAAAAGTTCCAAGCAGGAAACCGTGGCAGACTCGACAATGGAGGCTGAATACATCGCTGCCAACGATGCTGCTAAAGAAGCTGTCTGGATCAAGAAGTTCATTACTGAACTTGGAGTGGTTCCATCCATTGAGCGTCCAATACCTCTGTATTGCGATAACAATGGTGCGGTGGCTTTGGCCAAGGAACCCAGGTCCCATCAGCTATCCAGGCATATTCTGAGGCGGTATCACCTGATCCGGGAGATAGTTGATCGCCGGGAGATCGAGGTCAGGAGGGTTGACACGAAGAACAACACGGAGGATCCACTCACGAAGGCTATTCCCCAGATACAGTTTGAGAGACACTTCGGGATGCTCGGTATGCGATACTACAGCAGCTGGCCCTAGAGCAAGTGGGAGATTGTTAGTTGTATGTATGCCCTAGAGGCCAGTATTGTACCGATGATGTATATTATATTGGATGCTTGGACATATATAGAGATGACTTTTTTGCTCGATATGATAGTATGCTATCTGGTTACTCTTTATCTTAACATGTACACTTGTCTCTTTAAACTGTCTTATAGTTACATGTTGATAAAGCCCTTAGGGTGTGTACTTGACTACCTGGACTATGATGCAGATCATACTAGTGGGGACATGGTAGTCCATAAGTACATCCTTCAAGGTCCCTAGTCGTGGGTGTATCGAGACAGGGCATCGATATACCAGTGTAGACTAGCGTATACGCTTCTCGACCCATGAGATGGGCGATGGATGATTCCATATCCATTGGTGTTTGACATCAGAGATGGTATACGGGTGCTCAGTGGAGACTGGGTACACTGGACGGACTCGCCGAGAACTCCCAGATGGTATTATACCTCACGTCAGATGGCAGTTCTCAGGTGACACTTGTACAGGTTAGTCTGTAGACCCGAGATCGTCATAGAGTCTTGTGTGATTCCCACTGTGCTTTGATCTCCACCTTACCACGTCCATGAGGGCGTGCAAAACGGTGGTCTTTGGGTACAGTCCCGAGTCACATGGAGGCAATGAGCGATAGGAGGGGTTTCGTCTCTCCCGGTATTGGGGGTTGATGTTGCGCTGTGCTCGATTGGCCGTAACAGGGAAGTCCCTGGCCAGGGCTGATCAGAGATTTGCTGGTAAGTGTTACCAGTAGTTTCTCGACCCGTTATGAGCCTCATATCGGCACGACTTATCGGTTATTGGGGTCTGACGTATACCACCCCCAGACTTGATATGCGACATATCAGACGAACAGACCAGACTGTACGGTAAGTGTTACTGGTTGGATTCACAGGACTGTGAGCGGGCTAGCTCGTCGATCTTCTGATCGCTCAATACCAGGATGGCCGTTACGTTTAGCAGACCGCTTGCGGCTTGTGGGTGCTTGATATGATCATCATCTGCTACCGGCGTATTGACGAGTCTTTAGAGTCCTATACAGAGGTTTCCTGGCTCAAGCGAAACGAAATAGGAGTGCATATGAGATATGTGCAGGACCGAGAAATGATGCGTGTATGTGATACCGTATTCCATTCTCGCGATGGATGTATCGATTGGTTATATTCGATATAACCTAGATATCGAATCAAGGATTGATTCGATAAGCCGATACATAGGATACTAGTCGGTTATATGCGATATGACCGGATTGTTAAATCAAGTGTTGATTTAATGATTCAATGTATAATTATATATTTGATATATTACTTTGCATTAACTAGTATTGGTTCACTTTAAATGGATTTTCTCACTTGATGTGCAAGAAGTATATGTGATATACTTTTGTGCACATATTTGTATCATGTTTGATGATACTTGATCATTTGGTTAAGTGTAAAGGATTAAACCATGGTTAAGAGATGATTAGGGTTTTGATTTTTCATTTATTTATTTGTTTATTTATTTGGAAAAGAATTAGATAAGAATGGTGGCTATGTTTGTTTCTAGTTGAAGCTTCATGAAGCTTTGACTTCTTAACCATTCTTGTCTTCATGCTTAACCCTAACCCATCCAAATAACCATGGTCTATTCTCTACACTCTACCCTAGTTAGTTTATGATAAGTATCCATTTATTATTCATTTTAACTCAACACTTATCATAATTCTAGCTTCATCTTCTTCTTCATCTTCAAGAAAGAAAGCTTGATGCCATCAATGGCAACTTGAGTTCTAAAGTGAGAAATCCAATTCTAAAGTGAACCCACCTCCTATTTCTTCACCCTCTACCTCTTGCCAAGTTGTTTTGGGTGTTTTCTTCACAAGTTTCACAAATTTGTGAAGTCGGAGCTTGAACTTATGATGCCTCGACGTAGATCATCTTCGGCACGAAGCCGACGACCTAGTCCGCCCATTTCTCCGATCAAGCCGACGATTGAGTCCGGGATTCGAGATGGACAGCGAGAGGACGCCTACGTGGAGCTAAGGAAGTGTAGAACCGGATCTACAAAGGTTGTAGCCTCTCTCCTTTAGTTAAGATGTTAACTAGTTTCGTATTTCGCCTAGAATTCTAGTCGACGATCCGTATTAGGGTTTCTCGGCACCCATAAAATTTGAAATTGGCATGGTTGATGCCTTGTGAGACCTCTATAGTGTGCCTAGGAACCCTACATACACTACAAGGCCAAACTAAACAGGCTGATCGAAAGGTAAGGAAACCGCCTAACCTCTGAGTCGATACATACATATATATATATATATATATAATAGTCGGTGATCCTGCCTCAATAGTATTACATATGATAAAATATCTATAATATGACATCCTCAAGTCAAGAGTGCGGATCTATCATCAATATAAAGCTCGTACGTAAATTCGTCGTACGGTATCCCAAATCTGGGTACGGGTCAAATCTCACATTCATCACATTATTCATCTGGTATCCTTTCCATCATATATCATGATCTTGGGGTACTGATCTAAGTCTAGTACAATATGATACCATCTATGTAATGCATGCGTGTTTATGAAAACACCATGCTTACAGAACCCGCTAAAATATCATGTCGTATCTCAAATACGAACCATATCATATCACTGATCTCATTGCCCCAAGCCCAATCTCATCGACTCATCTCCAATCCCAAGTATTTATCCTCAAAATCCATGTATATGTATACGTGTGTGTGTGTGTGTGTGTGTGTATAGTCCCATACCCAAGTGTGTGTATATATATATATACATATATATACATATCCCCATATACGCACATGTAAATAGATGTATGCAAATGCGTGTGTGCGTGTGAACCTATTCTAGGGCTCGCGACTAAGAAGCTATGCTAGTTTACTTCTAATTACCCTAAACTAAACCATGAACACAATAATCATCTCTTGATAAACATCGAAGTATCATGAATCACATATATAAACATCTATATATCATAACTATACTACGAACTGCGGGGGTGCTATACGCCATCCACCCGACTTCCCCCGTAGATATAATCTACTCACCTGATCTTCGCTCGCCGGTGCCGACGTCTCCACGCGCTTGCTTTTCATCTCGAAGTCCACATGGGGGTACCTACATGTCACAACGTATCGTATCGCATAAAAACCCAATTCGAAATCGAAACGGCATACGAAAACCACATCGGCACGCGTATCACGCATAGGTCAAAACCTATCGCCTACGCATGCAAGAATAACCAAACAAACCCTCGATGTCGATGTACAAACGTCAAACCATCGAGAAAAACCCAACGTACCAATCACGCGTTCATAACGCACTATAATTTATATGAAAATATGGTGCAATTCATAAAAACCTTAAAATTGCTCAAATCGATTTATTTTCAAGAACCCTAGTAAGCCTAAATTTCTCGTTTTAGCACCAATCTAAATGTTTTAACAATTTTAGTGGCTATAATGTTCGTTAAACATCTTAATTAAGTCACATAAACATTTACTAGATTTTATCACACTATTTTGTTTTAATTTAAAAAAAAACTAGTTTGCAAAGTTAACCACTTTTAACAATTTTAAACCAACAATTAGCAACCTAGCTACTAGCTTTGTTTTTACATGTCATAAGAGGTTAAATACATTACACAACTATAAACCAATTACTCAAAACCCTAACTTGCATTCAAATCCCTTTCTTGAAAGTCAAAACATTAACTTCAAAACCATAATTAACTCCTAATTAGCTAGATTGGAAGTAATTCAACAACAATTTAACAAAAGGTCAAGATTTATACTTCACAATCCCTGATCAAACATACAACCTAGCCTCCAAGATGCTCTCTCTGCTCCAAGGATTCAAGAAAGATTGATCAAAGAATAATGGGTAAGGCTTGGAATTGGAATTAGCTTTGAATTTGTATGGATTTTGAAGTGATTTTATGGATTTTTGATGCAAAAATTGAGTGGGATTTGGGGGAGGGGCTGCTGCTGCATTTTTGGCTGAGCGCAAGGGGGGCTGCTGGGGTGAGGGGAGGGGTAAGGTGTGAAGTCAAAGGAAGAGAGAAGACCCATCCCTCAATATCTTAATACCTCACTTCATTAAACATTTCTTTTTCCCTTAATCTTTCTTTTCTTTGACCTAAGGTGTGGGGACTTGGGGATTGGGGGCTGCCCCATTTCGGCCAGCAAGGAGTGGGGGATGTTTGTGTGGGTGTGTGTGAAAATTTTCCAAATTAAAGAAAGCCCAACAACAAGCCCAAGCTTCTTAGTCTTTATTATATCCCTTTTTCCATTTAACCTTTTTCTTTAAATTTTAAGAACCATATTGACAATTTCATTTCATTTCAAAAACAATATTTTACATGTTAGTTTAGTGTGTCATGATGCACAAAATTTGTATTAACCCATTCCAATTTGTAATTTTCCCTAATTAAATGTATTAGTGACGGCTTAAAATAATATTAAAATAATTAATTTCTGAAAAATTTTCAGTAAATTAGAAATTTTACAAGTGCCTCAATAAACACCAAATACTAGCAATTACATTGCTAGAATATGTATATTTAATTTTATATTAAAAGATATTTATATCCTGATTTTTACGGAAAACACCCGTTATTTTACCGATTAACCGAAATTTCATCTAAACGATTTTCAAAACGTTACAATCTTCCCCCCTTAAAGAAATTCGGTCCCCGAATTTAAATTAAAACTCCCCCAAATACTAAAACATTTCAGTATCTCAGCAAAACAATCAAGTCGTCGGGGCTCCGAAATCATAAATACATAAAACACATCGGAGCGCAATGCATGCGCATGAAAAACAGGTATATAACCCAATAATCAAAACTCCGTCAAGCATCCCAATTCATCGGAGTTATGGGGAAGACATCAATGTCTAAATCCAATATGAAAACCAACATGATATACGTCATTAAAATATCTTGAAGCAATGCATGCCAAACCTTTTTCAAATCGCTGTGCGATGTGTGTATCACTGCACAGTGGCGGACGTCCATTGTGAGGAAAAAACTATATATATATATATATATATCCTTTGTTTAACATACACGTCCCGCCATTTTGAAAGCAATTTAGAAGGGTTTCCCTTGTAAAAAATTTCGCCTCATCATGGACACGTAGGTAAATACTAAGACTATAGCTCCTCTTTGGAAATCCCTTCGATAACTATCATTGCATGCAAAAATATACCCAGGTACTGTCCTCCGACTAGTCCTGCTCAGTACTAAACCAAATAGAAAGTATCATAAAATATACTGCTCCAAAAGAAATCAATCCAAATATATATATGAATGCCATATGCGTCTGGTGCTCACGGAAATCGAAATCCATGAATGTGCCATACATGTGCACAAAAAAAAATCTGAGTGCAACGGTTGTGCACGAAAACACCTGTCAAGGGCAACGTGTGTGCCTGACAGCAAAACCAGGTGCATCTGATATGCACGAAAAATCTCGATTTAGTGCATCTGGTGTGCACCTAAATCGCATCAAGCGCATCAAGTATGCGCAAAATCCAAGTCAAGTGCACAAGGTGCATGAAAACAAATATCGAATATCACAATCAAAATCGACAGAATATAACACATCTCAATCCGAATCCATACCATGGTATAAAATCTCACCATCCTGTGCATCGGCATGCATAAAAGCAAATCAAAATACCAAAAGTGCATGAAAACTATGCCGAAAGCATAAGTCAAATCATATGCATGCCCTAGGCATGAAATCAAATATCATGAAACTCGGTCATCAAAACTCAATCATGAAATAAATCACCCAAAAATACTGAAATCCAATGTGACGGAATCATGATAGTCAATCACAAAATCACAAGTCATAAATACTGTCGTCGATATGTCCGTCCTTCAAAGTCGAGAGGGTGTCGGTGCATCCAATGCCAGCTGAGCAAGATATCTACTTGCCTTCTGATCATGGTCTGTCGCCTAGTGCCTTAGGCTCTCGTCTCTCACTGCGAATTGCTAAGTACATAGCTCCTCGGCTCAACGGTCCAATATAGAAATGATAACGGAAGCAGTCTGCTCTGACACATCCTCTAAGGATCTCTGGCCAACTATCATGGTCACTCATAACATGTCTCGTCGACGATGCCGAACTCTGGCTTGCTGGGTGTGCGCAATGCGACCGCTCCTGGGTCTAATTCTTCTCGTATAGTATTCCAGAAAGGCCCTGTCGAGGTCTCTCAAATCTCATTGCTGCCGAACTGACCGGAAGTTACCACCCTTTATTATATCTGTTTCTTGTTCCGGAGCGGCTGCATACTCATCGCGACTCCTTCTGGAAAATATATCTATATACAACGCCTCTGCATGCGTATCACATCTCTGACGTCGGCGGAGTGGAACGCCATCTCATCAAGATCTCGTACGAACCTCATACTCCACTTTTCTCAAATGTCAACTGCTTCGGACTCGTCTCTTCGTGGCTACATGGACTGTGCTCCAACGACTATACTCGTATCGGGAGCCTCCCAAGCAATGTATCCCATTGCATGATATCCAAAATGATGTCGAACCATCTGATCGACTCGTTAAAACCTCATAATCCCCCAAGAGCTCAACATCTTGGGTACAGTTTAATAGTATCGAGTACATACCACAACATCGGTGGACCAGCCGTAGAAGGGCAAACCCAAGCCTCACTAATGGCACTACAGAACCGCCACAAACCCTAAGGTTCAAAGGCTTTCACACGGTCATTATGTCGAGTTAGGGTTTCATTCTTCTAGAGGGTCCATAGAATTGCTTGCATGTCTTTCTGAATACTTTAAACTTGGAATATGGGTTTCTGACATTCGATCGCCTCTATCGTCTCTCAACGTACCTGTGCGAAGTCGTCTCTAGTGGGAATCAATCTATCTGGTGACCTCGCATCGGGGTAGGCAATGAATCACATGTCCTAGTCATTCATCCTCGGGTGACTAGCGACCTTCTATCATATCTCTAAGTACTACTCGTACTGCTATAGCTCGAACATCTGGGGCAATATCTCGTCGTTCACAGCAGCAACTGGCTCATTCATCTGCACGCTGAACAGTGCCTCAATCATCATGAATAAGCGATACATCAATGGTCATCACATTCTGGCTGGAAAATATCAGTGGCTCAATCCTCTGATGCTGATCTGCACGTTCGAGAAATCTCGTAAAAGCGATCCATCAAACGCTCGTAGCGCGAAAACGCAATAAAACAACTCTTCCCTTATGCAACCGTATGTCCCTGGAATCACGCCCTGGTCAGTCCTTGTCCTTGACGAGCTCGTGCTGACCGTAACTCTAGCCGTAGCTCTCTACGCCCGTACAACCGTGATAACAAAACCATAAACTGGTACTGATGATGATAGATCATGAATGAATATAACACTGTGCAAAGAAATGTACATCCTAAGGCTTCTTAAGCGGAGTATCGTATCGTAAATATGCCGCGAAACATATGTACGGTACGTCACTCTACTCAAGCTACCTACTCCATCAACCAAGGTCATCCTACACTCCGAAGGTAAAACCTAACACTCTGATACCAACTTTGTCACGACCCGAAAGGTACGGAACATGACCGGCACTTAAATTACGAAACGCCTCGAAGCGTACATAATCTAAGTAAGCCAAAACGCAGAAATCAAAACCAAAGAAGCAGTAGAGTGAAGGAAAAACCAATTTAAAGCAAGTAGTTTTAACAACATAGGCCGAAGTATGTATTTTTAAAATCTCAAGTATTCTCTGAAAATTTCGGCAGATCTCCTTTGTAAATACTGGCCCCAAACGGGATACAACATGAATAGTATACGAAATAATAAAAAGGCATCCCTAAGCGGGAGCTAGCTCTTCATCAATCGACGGTCACAACCACGCAGGCAATATAATATACAACGCCGAAGGGAGAGGATCAAAACTCAAAAGAAAACCCAAAATCAGCATGAAAACCATAATAATACAACGTGCGACTCTAAGGTCGAAATAATAACAAGTCTGGTCTTCTATCTCCATCAAATATACAATCTGGTTGTTGGAGTTTCTAGATACAACTGAAATAATAAATAAACAATGGTGGTCCTGATGCAAAAGGACCCACCTACTAAAGCAATCACCCGGAAGGAATAGTATGCCAGCAAAGCCGCAACGAAACCTGTACGGCAAAACCTGCAAGGAACTGTGGCACAATGGGGGTGAGTTGCCAACTCGTGAGTAAAAAAACATCTACGAGTAGAAATCGCATGCATAACGCTATCCTAGGTCCTATCGGGTAATATCCTCAAATAATATCCTGATCCATCTACATATAAGTGCAATACCAGGTGCTCGTGTCAGTTCCTCAGACAGCAACATATCAGATATATATGATGTATGAATACATTACGAATGGAAACATAATATATCATGAGTGAGACAACTGTTTTCTTTAATCAATGAGATTTCTATATGTATATTAATCAAGTATCATCAATGAAAGCAATAGAGAAATCAGTTTCAGCATCGACACAAAACATAAATCTCAGTATCTCAATATCTCAAATCTCAGATCTCAAATATCAATATCTCAGGCATCCGTATCATCTGCGGGATTGGCCCGCGGGCTCCGGCAGAACGGATCAGCCTGTATCCATCTCTTGACTTCGGCCGGTATCCTCCGGATAACCGACGGGTCCAAATAATATCACCGGTAGGTGGTGCTCCCCTTCCAGGCTCATCGAATACAACTCGAGCTTCTTGCCCCGGGGTCCCATACCGGGCCCACCATGTACCTGAGACGGTTCATCCAACTCCTCGAATCGGGTCTCGAAATCCAACAGCAATCATGAAAACTCATGGTGGATGACTCATACATCATGAGAAAACCGCAATTTGCATTTTAAAATGATACCAATAAACAGTGAATACTGGCATAAATCTCCATAATACTGCATAACCAATGAATATGTGAATGCACTTAATATCATGCAATGAATGCAACATTTAAACTAGCATATGGGAGTTATAACATATTGCGACTATCAGTTATAAAGCAATGTCAATGAAAAGGTATTATCTAAAGTGTACGTGACATGGCAATTACCGATGATGATGTGTGTGAGCCGGCAAGTAAGTGTATGTGGAACATACACATCATCGGTATTGGTGCTGGTGTCTTGACAGCATGATCTCAATAATGGCATATGGAAGTACAATATAAACATGCAATTGCGATGCGAACAGTAATAATATGCGGAAGCTGAAAGATAAACACAATGATAACTAATCTTCATTTATATAAATATGAGTCATACAGTGGTGCCATTTGAAATAACACGAATCGTGGTGTTTTTGAAAATAAGGGCTACGGTGCTTTTAAAAGAAGATACGTCATTTGAAATATCCGTAGAATCCAATGTCCCGTCTTTAAAATACACACGATTCGTTAGTTTTTGAAATAGGTATGAGTCGAATCTAATCTATCATTTACAAGTACACTACAGGGACAAACTAAACAGGCTGATCGAAAGGTAAGGAAACCTCCTAACCTTTAAGTCGATACATATAAATATATACAATAGTCGGTGATCCCGCTTCAATAGTATTACATACGATGCAATATCTATAATATGATATCCTCAAGTCAAGAGTGCGGATCTATCATCAATATAAAGCTCATAAGTAAATCCGTCGTACGATATCCCAAATCTGGGTACGGGTCAAATATCACATTCATCACATTATTCATCTGGTATCCTTTCCATCATATATCATGATCTAGGGGTACTGATCTAAGTCAAGTACAATACTGATACCATCTATGTAATGCATGCGTGTGTATGAAAACACCATGCCTACACAATCCTCTAAAATATCATGTCGTATCTCAAATACGAATTATATCATACCACCGATCTCATGGCTCCAAGCCCAATCTCATCGACTCATCTCCAATCCCAAGTACTTATCCTCAAAATCCATGTGTGTGTGTGTGTGTGTGTGTATAGTCCCATACCCAAGTGTGTATATATATATACATATCCCCATATACGCACATGTAAATAGATGTATGCAAATGCCTGTGTGCATGTGGGTGTGAACCTATTCTAGGGCTCGCGACTAAGAAGTTATGCTAGTTTACTTCTAATTACCCTAAACTAAACCATGAACACAATAATCATCTCTTGATAAACATCCAAGTATCATGAATCGCATATATTAACAACTATATATCATAACTATACTGCGAACTGCGGGGGTGCTATACGCCATCCACCCGACTTCCCCCGTAGATATAATCTACTCACATGATCTTCGCTCGCCGGTGGCGACATCGCCACGCGCTTGCTTGTCATCTTGAAGTCCACATGGGGGTACCTACATGTCATAACGTATCGTATCGCATAAAAACCCAATTCGAAATCGAAACGGCATACGAAAACCACATCGGCATACGTATCATGCATAGGTCAAAACCTATCGCTTACGCATGCAAGAATAACCAAACCAACCCTCGATGTCGATATACAATCGTAAAACCATCGAGAAAAACCCAACGTACCAATCACGCGTTCATAACGCACTAAAATTTATATGAAAATATGGCGCAATTCATAAAAATCTTAAAATTGCTCAAATCAATTTATTTTCAAGAACCCTAGTAAGCCTAAATTTCCCGGTTTAGCACCAATCTAAATGTTTTAACAATTTTAGTGGCTATAATGTTCGTTAAACATCTTAATTAAGTCACATAAACATTTACTAGATTTTATCACACTATTTTGTATTAATTTAAAAAAAACTAGATTGCAAAGTTAACCACTTTTAACAATTTTAAACTAACAATTAGCAACCTAGCTACTAGCTTTGTTTTTACATGTCATAAGAGGTTAAATACATCACACAACTATAAACCAATTACTCAAAACCCTAACTTGCATTCAAATCACTTTCTTGAAAGTCAAAACTTTAATATCAAAACCATAATTAACTCCTAATTAGCTAGATTGGAAGTAATTCAACAACAATTTAACAAAAGGTCAAGATTTATACCTCACAATCCATGATCAAACATACAGCCTAGCCTTCAAGATGCTCTCTTTGCTCCAAGGATTCAAGCAAGATTGATCAAAGAATAATGGGTAAGGCTTGGAATTGGAATTAGCTTTGAATTTGTATGGATTTTGAAGTGATTTTGTGGATTTTTGATGCAAAAATTGAGTGGGATTTGGGGGAGGGGCTGCTGCTGCATTTCTGGCCGAGAACAAAAGGGAGGGGCTGCTGGGTTGGTGAGAGGGGATGAGGTGTGAAGTCAAAGGAAGAGAGAAGACCCATACCTCAATATCTTAATACCTCACTTCATTAAACATTTCTTTTTCCCTTAATCTTTCTTTTCTTTGACCTAAGGAGTGGGGACTTGGGGATTGGGGGCTTCCCCATTTCGGCCAGCAAGGAGTGGGGGATGTTTGTGTGGGGGTGTGTGAAATTTTTCCAAAGTAAAGAAAGCCCAAACTCAAACAACAAGCCCAAGCTTCTTAGTCTTTATTATATCCCCTTTTCCATTTAACCTTTTTCTTTAAATTTCAAGAACCATCTTGACACTTTCATTTCATTTCAAAAACAATATTTTACATGTTAGTTTAGTGTATCATGATGCACAAAATTTGTATTGACCCATTCCAATTTTTAATTTTCTCTAATTAAATGTATTAGTGACGACTTAAAATAATATTAAAATAATTAATTTCGGAATATTTTTCTGTAAATTAGAAATTTTACAAGTGGCTCAATAAAGACCAAATACTAGCAATTACATAGCTAGAATATGTATATTTAATTTTATATTAAAAGATATTTATATCCTGATTTTTATGGAAAACACCCATTATTTTACCGATTAACCGAAATTTCACCTGAACGATTTTCAAAACGTTACAACAATCAACATATATGAATATAATCATGCGGCTATAATATCACATCTAGCCCTGACGCATAACGCTCTACGGGTGATTTCACCGTAGATGTTAAATCTACTCACAGGTGATCTCGAGCTAAGTAAAACCGACCACCTGCTTTCCTTTCTTCGCGGCGTCCGAAGTCCCCGCCTGCGATCTTATTAACAAAAAACACAATAACGCATGGATTTAGCAAACCACGTAATAATAACGAACACAACGCCAATTTAATGAATCGGTCCCCTAAGGCTACAAAAGGGTTCGCTTAGCGGCTAACATGTGTGTTGACATCACCAAAACAGACCCACGACAGAAAGCTACCCGAAATACTAAGACTACGTCGGATCGATCGTAACGCGCGTCGTCAAAACACTAAAAATTACCTAATCGATCCCAGATTTTACATACTGTCAAAACGTAAAAATCTAGCAGTACCAAACACCCTAAAACAACTGCAGACAGCTACCCACACAAACACAACATCCCAGTCCCCTGTACGGCCGAGCTCGCCAGATTTACCTCAAGTGCCGCCAGCCAAAACCGTTCAGGTGGGGTTCGTGCTTCAGGTGTACACTCAGGGTCTCTAATAAAACACTAGCACACTGCTAGTTTTTCCAGTAAACACCCGTAGGCACAACAGATCACAGACATCCAAATACGACATTAAAAATACGATATTTGCCCAAAACTACATCTTTATGGTTCTAAACAGAAACTAATTAGCAACACAACAATAAAAGAACCTAAATAACAGTAGATAGGTCATTACCTATCCACACTTGCTCAAAACCCTATCTTTCCATGCCCCAAGTGATCTCCATAGGCTTTAGATCAAGTTTAATGAAGGGTTTAGTGAGTTTTGTGAAGATTTGTGAGGATTTAAGTTAGGGTTTGTGAGGGTTGGGTTAGGGTTTCAGTTTGAGGGAGGTGAGGATGTTAAAAAATGAGGAGGAGAAAACAATGAGAGAAAGTGAGTGAGAGTGAGGGAATGTATGAGTGAGGGTGAGGGATGAGGTTATGAGGGCTGAGTTTAGAGAGAGCCATGCCCTTCTCTCTCTTCATTTAATGCATGTCATGCTTGCCCATGCCTCAAGATGCCCCTCTCTCTCTCTTCCTGTTTCTCTCAAGTCGACTAAAATTAAAACCTTTAATTTAAAATAACTAATAATTTAGATAATTGCATAAAACTTAATAAAATGGGGTTAAGGTGCCATGGCTACTTAAGCGTGGTTAACCCTAATTAACCCTAGGTTAACATGCACATGTGTGTGCAAGCCCAAAATAAATATTAATTAATTTTTATAAAATATTTGAAAACTATTTTGGTAAACTTTTTTATTAAAATCTGCATTATCGCTTAATTAACACTAATCGCATTCTAAGCTGTTACAATAATATACAATCATGTACAATAATGACCTCTAAGGCATACATACAACTAACAATCTCTCACTTGCACTAAGTCCAGTTGTTGTAGTATCTCATACCCAACATCCCTTAAATTCTCTCTAGGGAAAGGCTTTCATGAGTGGATCCTCCGTGTTATTCTTCGTGTCAACTCTCCTAACTTTGATCGTCCGGAGATCAACCATCTCCTTGATCAGGTGATACTACCTAAGAATATATCTGGATCATTGATGGGACCGGGGTTCCTAGGCCAAAATTCCATTGTCACCACAATGGTTAGAACCTCACCAAGTTCATCTCATGAACATCTTCATCCATACAGCCTCTTTGGTAGTATCATTGGTAGCGATGTATTCACCCTTTATCGTCTAGTCTGCCACGGTATCTAGCTTGGAACACTTCCAACATACCGTCCCTCCACCGAGGGTAAAGACAAAACCGAAGACTGTCTAACATTCGACCTTATCACTCTGGAAGCTCGAACCGGTAAAGGACTCCACATGGAGTTCACCGTTACCATACACCAAGAACATTTCTTTGGTGCTTCTCAAGTACTTAAGAATGTTCTTCACAGTTGTCCAGTGATTCTCTCCAGGATGTAAGAGGCATCACCCAAATCCTTCATGGAGAAACTTAGTGATAAGAAGAGCTTGACCAAGTGTAGCATAGGAACACCATTTCCTATCAAGAGTATGTCATCCACGTACAATACGAGAAAGACAACCTTACTCTCTACAACCTTTTTATATATACAAGGTTCATCTACGTTTTTGATGAAGTCAAACTCTTTGAATGCTACATCAAAACAGATGTTCCAACTCCGCGATGCCTACTTTAATCCGTAAATTGATCCGGATGGACTTAAGCATAGCCACTGGAGAAAAGGTTTCATCAAAATCTATATCTGGTCATTGACGAAAACCTTTTGCTACAAGTCTAGCTTTAAAAGTCTTAACTTTTCCATCCACACCATGAATCTTATCAAGATCCACTTGCTCCCGATGGGTTTTACCCCTTCTGGTGCAACTACCAAAGTCCATACTTTGTTGGTGTATATGGATTCCATCACAGATCGCATATCATCCAGCCATTTCACAGAGTCCACACTCATGATGGCCTGCTCGAAACTAGTTGGGTCATCATCTTCAATGATGCAATCCTCGCTCCCATTATCATTGAGAAAACCGTAGCATCTCTCACGCGGATGAGGAACCCTTACTAGATCTACGGAGTGGCTGAGGTTCATTGGAAACTATCGAATCGTCCGGTTCTACCAAATCATCAGCTATAGTTTGTATAGCTGGAACCTCTTCCAGTTCTACCACATGACCACTAATTTATTTTTCTAGAAATTCCTTTTCTAAAAAGGTGGCATGCCGAGAAAAAAAACACCTTTTTCTCCTCAGTGTGGTAGAAGATATACCCTCTCTAATGTTTGGGATATCCAACAAACTTATACAGTACTGACCTTGCCTCGAGCTTGTCCGGATTTTGCTTTTCAACATAGGCCGGACAACCCCATATCTTAACTCGTTTAAGAGATGGTCTCTTCCTATTCCATATCTCATATAGAGTGGTAGGCACTGATTTGGATAGAACTCTATTCAATAGGTATGCGACTGTCTCAAGCGCATAACCCCAAAAGGAAATAGGCAACTCAGTAGTATTCATCATGGAGCGCACCATATCTTATAGGGTGCAATTCCTCCGCTCCGACACACCTTTGCGCTGTGGTGTATACGGAGGAGTAAGCTGAGGGAGAATCCCATTCACTTTTAAATAATCCAGGAACTCTGTGCTTAAGTATTCTCCTCCCTTATCAGATCGAAGGATTTTAATACTTCTACCCGTTTGGTTCTTGACTTTGCACATATATTCCATGAATATCTCAAAAGCTTCAGACTTGTGTTGCAACAGGAACACATGTCCGAATCTTGAGAGATCATCGGTGAATGTAATGAAGTACGGGGAACCAATCCTGGCATATATAGACATGGGACCGCATACATCACTATGTATCAGTCCCAAGAGTTTAGTAGCTCTTTCTCTGTGTCCAGTAAACGGAGTTTTGGTCATTTTCCTTTTGAGACATGACATGCAAGTTTCATCAGATGTAAATTCGAATGGATTCAAATATCCATCCTTATGTAACTTAGCTAGTCGTGTCGCATTGATATAACCTAGTCGACAATGCCACAAAAAGTATTCGTTCATTTCTGTACTTTTCCTCTTGTGTGTGTTCTATACGTTAAGAACTGTAGTTTGATTTAGAACGTATATGCCATTATATAACGTGCCTAATCCAATCAACTTTTGATTTAGGAAAATTTTCATAACATTATCCTGCAATACAAAATTATATCCTTCTTTACTTTAATAAAGAAACTGATATAATGTTGCATATCAGGTTCGGTATGTAATAACATTCGTTCAGAATCAATATATTACCAATTGGTAATACAAGGTGATATTCACCAACCGTTTTGGCTGCAACATTTGCACCATTCCCTACTTTTAGAGAATGACCACCATTTCCCAGTTCTCTACCTTTATTCAGCCCATGTAATATAGTACATATGTGGGATCCCGATCCGGTATCTCATACCCAGGACGTAGAGTGTACTGAGAAACGGTACTCGGTAACGAACACACCGGAAGAAGATGCATCAACATACTCATTCTTCGTTCGGGTCGCGTAGGAATCCAGATATTCCCCTATTTCCTGCTCAGACTTATAACAATTATAAGATAGAGCGGAACCAACGTTCCCCAGCTCAGTATAACAAGCGGGTTCGGTCAATACAACAATATTATTATCTTGATTAAGGCATGACATGGTCGCTACCTGGAGAGAGAGAGAAGAAAACACTTTGCGTATGATCTTGCAAGATTAGATTGGTTATTATTTTATCTAATCAAGATGGCTCACACTGTTTTTATCAAATCTTCCTTCAAACCCTAAAAGGTAAGACTAGCAGGGATTGATTACACCCTATAAGTTTGCCAATCTTTTGGCCAGGCTAGTGTCGGTACTTTGAGGGAGGTTTCCCGTGCTTTCGCACGGACCTAATTAAAATAAACTTCGTTTTCCCCGAAACATAACCTCGTTGACACCTTTCTAGTCACCTACTTGATTGGCTAATTGTAAAGTGCAAAACTCTCTCAGGAGTAACTTTTACTCGCAGTGGATATCGGGATCCAACTATCTCATATAAGATATGCAATCTCATTGCAAATTTCAACACGTGAAATTCCCAATAATATTTTGCCCCTGGCATCCTATGACCTTGACAAAGACTAACAAACCATAGGGCTCTAGTCAAGTTTAACCCGTACATTTCCTGATTGAATTAAACCCACACATACGACCCTTGACAAAGGACAACAAGGTCGTACGACTACTCTAATCCAATCGCATCATATGGTTGCAGATAAGAACTAATCAGCTACCGCACACTACGCCTTGACAAAGGCCAACAAACGCAGCACGAATACTAAATAGTCCTTATCTGAAATTGTAGGAATACCTAGCACGACAACAAAGTTTCGGGAGGCATCGTCCATGCCATTTTCAAAAAATTTCTTATGCTAAACAACCCTGACCCTAGAATCTTAATTGGAGAATTAGACAATACAAATGTAAACTACTTTACATCTAAGTGGACATGGAATACAACCTTTGTAGACCGGTCCTTCATTTTAATAGCTCCGTGTAGTAGTCCTTTCGCTCCAAGTAGTGAACTCCCAGACTCTAGAAAGGCTTCCACAAGATGAAAGGAACAAGCTTGCTTGAAGTCTTCGAGGCCAAAGATGATCTATGTCGAGGAGACACCAACCCAAGATACCTCTTCACTAATTAGGGATTAGTGAAGCTAACACCCTAAACTAAATGGATAATCTAGTAGAGGATGATGAAGTAGGAATTTTGCTCACTTTAGAAATATTTTTCTCACTAATTTTCCTCACCTCCTCAAAAGCTTGAGAGCTCTCTCTTGATGATGAAGAAGATGAAGAGAATAATGTTATGGCAACCATGGGTGAGAAATATCTCATATAACTCATGTAGAGACTTGATCATGGGTTTAGATAATGGTTGGGTTAATAAATATCTGATGTAAAACAAAACTAGTAGACTAAGTCAATGGTTCCACAAGCTTCTACCAAGCTCCAACCATGTGACTTATTTCCAACTATTTTTGATTTACTTGAAATAAATTAAACCTACATTATCATAAGCAAAGTGTGAGTCTCATACACCCATGTAACATGTTGTTACGACCCGAAAGTACGGAACATGACCGACACTTAGGCTACGAACGTCTCAAGGCGTACGTGCTCTAAGTAAGCCGAGCCCAGAAATCCAAACCAAGAAAAGTAGTGGAGTGAAGGAAAAACCATATGTAAATCAATCAGTTTGCAACATAATATACAACGCCTAAAGGCGAGGATCACAGCATGAAACCCAGAGAAATATAAGATGCGACTCTAAGGTCGAAAGAATAAACACCACTGGTTTCTATCTCAAATAAGTACATGTTTGGTTGATGGAACTTCTAGATACAACTGAAATATAATATACAATGTATAATGATGGGTATGATACAAATAACTCACCTACTAGCAAGTCACCCGAAAGAAGTAGTGCCCGCAAAACCGTAATGAAACCTGTACGGCAACACCTGCAAGAAACTGGGGCACAACGGGGGTGAGTTGCCAACTCATGAATAGAAAAACATCTACGAATAGAAAATCGCATGTATGACGCAATCCTATGTCATACGATCATAATATATATAATCCTCAAATATATAACCAGCAACCTATAACAATGGCTAGGGTAACTATCTAACCCAAATGTAATCCCATGTGCCCGTATCAGTGCACCAGGTGGCAATATATCATATGGATGATTTATGAATGCATGAAAAGTATGATCAATGTAATCAGAGTCTGTATGTGATCAATGTCTGTATATAGGTGGATCCCGTCCACGTGTCACCCAATGACAATAAGCATCATGCATGTAAATATGAGGATATAGTCAAAATCATGGAAAAACATCATGAAACCTGTGCCCAGCATCGGCACAAAACATAGCCTCAATCTCAAATCTCAATGTCTCTGATAAGTCTCACTATCTAGGGCGCCGTCAATACAGACCGGCCCCTACCATCAATCTCAAGACCACGACGATATCCTCCGGATATCCGACGCGTCGGGTAAAATCACCGGTCGGTAGTGCTCCCCTGCCAGGCTCAACGCCATCTCCTGCGATCTTCTTGCCCCAGGGTACCGCACCGGGCCCACCATGTACCCGCAATCGGCCTCATCCGCCTCCTCGAATCGGGTTTCACATGTCGCTCTCAGCACCGAGAAAACATATGGTGGACGCACTGAAATATCATATCAAGGGTAACCGGGTTTTTAAAACAATTACATAATCTCTTTGAAATACCCACGGTTCCCAAATCCAGAATATCATAGAAACAACATATCTCAATGCGCATAATCAGAAAACATGATGTATGTGACACATCAATGAAGTGCAAGTATAACAGTATATCATGCAACATGGAATAATAGTATGCACATACAAGGGTCATATCCTGCTGCAATAATACTATTGTGTAGTGACATGGCAATTACCGATGAAGATGTGTGTGAGCTGGCAAATAAGTGTACGTGGTACTTACGCATCATCTGTAATGGTGCTGGTATCCTAACATCATGATATCAATAATGGAATATGAATCACAACAGTATGCAATGCGGAGCAACAACAATAATGTGCGGGAGCTGAATACTAAACACAATGATCGCTAAACTGCATCTAATATCATAAGAGTCATATAGCTATACCACTATAAGGCTGAGCTAAGCTAACAATAGGTAAGGGAAACCGCCTAATCTCTGAGTCGGTACACACACACACACACACATATATATATATATTCATATATATATATATATATATACAGTCGGTGATCCCGCCTCTATAATATCACATCCGATACCATATCTCTATAATCAGTTATTCCCAGATCAAGATCAAACATCAATTTATAGCTAGTACGTAAATCCGTCGTACGACATCCCCAAATCTGGGTACGGGTCAATATCACGTTCATCATATCATTCATCTGGTATTCTCTATATCAAATATCATAATCTGGGTACTGACCTAAGTCTAGTACAAAGCTAACATCATCACTATCATCATGATCTGACTACTGATCAACAGTCTCGTATGAATCGATATCATCAGCACATATCATCTCAAGGAGTAAACATCGCCGAATGTGGCCTATCATAATTATCTTTTCATATCATATCACATCATATCTCGTAACATAATCACATGTCGACCATTTTATATATATATCACTATTCCTATGGCATAATCATCCCAAAATCCTGCTAAAGCACCAAGACGTCTCTAAAATATGAATTTTACCATATCACCGATATCATAATCTCGGATCAAATATCATCGACTCATTACAAACCTAAGTATCATCCTCCAATCCGTATGCGAACACATAGTCCCATACCCATGTGAACACATAACTATATAGAATCCTATAACCACATATGAAATAAGGATGTATGCAAGTATGTATGTGTGTGTATGTGTAGTGCGCCCACTCCTCTAGGGTTTCGTAACCTTTCACCAATCCAACAAACCAATATCCATCTTAAACATCATCATGAATCACAAATAACATATAATATTTGTAAGTGTGTATACGCATCCGTATATATCACCACAGACTGCGGGGGTGCTATACGCCATCCACCCGACTTCTCCCCGTAGATATAAATCTACTCACCTTTCTTTATGCGTGCTGGTACCGATGTCACCATTTGCATCTCCAACGCCTCGATGCCACGTGGGGTACCTACAAGGATATCATACGCTAAAACACATGAAAACCTTGTCGGAAACCAAAATGGTGCACGCTACGCCCATGGGTAAAAACCTACAGCCTCGCATGCAAACACGGCCAATATCCCTCTGCCGTTGGCGTTCAAACGCCACCCGACATAAACGAATCATCGAATACCAAAATCCATATGAAAACAAGTCATAAATCATGCGCCAACTCAAGAAAATCAACCCAGATTCTACCCTGGTTGGAACCAGACAAAACTAGACATACCCAGGGTCAAGTTTACCGGAAAAAGAGCCGTGCACGCAAAACGAGGGGGTTCCCTACTGCTCTGGCCACAAATTGCGGCCAGAGGGAATATATCTGCGGCCAGGAAATTGAGGTGGGGGCTAGGGTTTTGTGGGATGGGTCAAGGGTGCCTGCACAGCTTACTGCCAAGTCAATTTTATTTTGGGGTTCCCGGGGTGAAAGCAGATCTCAGAAAGGTCAATAAGTGGACAAAATTGCTAAAATACGCCAAGTCGAAACTTTCAGGTAACTTACTGGAAATCTGGGGTATTCTGGGGTTAACTGGTCTCAAACACACCTAATAAGGTCATACTAACCATTACAACCAACACTTGACCAAATCTCACGCAAATTTTCCTAAACAAGCACTAATCATGATATAAACACTAAATTTTAGCTATAACCAGAACTTGGCAAAATAGGAGTTGGGTTGAAAGATTACACCTCAAGGAAATCCTAGGATGAAGGAGAATGGAAGAAGGAAGAAGGTTGTGCTGTTGTTGGACTGCATCTGGTGTTGCTGTAGTTTTGTGTAGCAGTTGCTATAGTTTGCTGATTCTGTAGCTGCTGCTGCTGCAAATTCCCTTTTCTTTTTTCTTGTGGCTGTGTGCAGCTGCAGAAGTGTTGGGGGTTGGTGTTGTGTGGGGTGAAGTTGAAGTATGATGGGGGTGTGGTGTGGTTTGAATGGAGTTGTTGCTGCTGTGGCTGTTTTTCACAGCAGTTGCTGATGCTTTTGTTGCTGCTGAAAGTGGCTGATGTAGCTGCTGATGTGAGGAAATAGGGGCTGATGTGGTGTATCAGCTGATGTGATAACAATTGGGGCTGAAGTGTTGATATGGGTGTGTAGGTGATGGGCTAAGGTGTTAGGGGCTGGTGTAGGGTTGGCCGATGTATTGTTTCAGCTGAATTTAGGGGCTGGGGTGGCTGCTGATGCAGCTGCTGCTGGTGTTTTAAGGTGGTGTGATGTGTGAGAGTGAGAGGGAGAGATGTGAGAGAGATAAGGAAAAAGCTTTGACGTGAAGTGAGGTTGGGTCCTATCATCTTCACTCAATATTAAAAGCAAGTCATGGCATATCCATCATGCCTCCTCTCTCTCTCTAACCACAAGTCAACCCCAACCTAATTAAACCAAACTACACCCTTAGTTAAAACTCATTAACCTAACCAAATGGGATAGACCACCATGGTCATCTAAGCATGGTTCAACCCTAGGCTATCATTAATCAAAAACATAAAACAAGTGTGACAAGTGTGGAAATGTTATGTGCATATTTTGCACAAAAAGCCAAAAGTCCATTTCGTGATTTTTTTATCGCGATTAACACTAAAATAGCATATACTTAACCATAAAAACTTATAAATGGCATATTTCCACAAACACTCTATTTTAGAATTCCCATAATTTTTCTTCAGAATTTTCCTCATTTATCGGTATTTAATTATACCGAAACATTAAAATATTCAATAAAATAATATTAAATTATAAAAATTCCTAAAAATAATATTTTATTTTTTTGAAATGTTACAGTCTTCCCCCTTAAAGAAATTCGGTCCCCGAATTTAAATTTAAACCCCCAAATTCTAAAACATTTCAATAAAATGTCCAAGTCAACGGGGCTCCGAAATCATCAATCCATGGAACGCATCGTAGCGCAATACATGCGCATGCGTAACGAGCAGATAACTCGAAAACAAAACTCCGTCAAGCATCTCGCAATCATCGGAGTCAAGGTGAAACACGAATGCTAAATCCAAGGCAAAACCGATATGCTAGAAATCGGAACTATACATGCAAATATGTGAAGGAAATGGATGCCAAATTTCTTAAAAGTCGATGTACAATGCGCATAACACTGCACAGTGGCGGACGTCTCTATAAAAAAATAGCCATATACGTATATATCTTTTGTTTAGTATGCACGATCCGCCGTTTTGAAAACTATTTAGAATGGTTCCTTGTTTTAAACGTTTCGTGTCATATCGGACACGTATGTAAATAATGAGACTATAGCTCGCTTTTGGAAATCCCTTTGAAATCTATCAGTGCATGCAAAATATATCCAGGCACTTTCCTCTGACTAGTCCTGCTCAGAACGAAAACACATAGCAAATATCATAACACGTACTGCTCCATAGAAACCAATTCAATAGTGCATATGAAAACCCTGTGCGTCCGGTGCGCACGGAAACCAAAATCCATACATGTGCCAAGCAGGTGCACAGAAACAACGTCAAGGTGCAACGGTTGTGCACACAACATCGGTCATAGGCAACGTGCGTGCCTGACAGCAAAATCAGGTGCATATGACATGCATGAAAAATCCCGATTTAGTGTATCTGGTGTGCACCAAATCGCATCTCATAACCTGCGCCCAACATGCGCTAAAATCTAAATCCGGTGCATCCATCATGCACGAAATCATGAAATCCAATATCCAGCGTCGAACACGCACAAAATCCAATCAGGTGCATAAGATGCACAAAACAAATATCGAGCATCACCCTCAAAATCGAAGTCTAGTGCATCCAAGTGCACAAAATATATGTCACTGCACTGCAAGCATATGTAAACTATAAAGAGTTCAAAAACAAATCGTGTGCGTGCATACGCACAAAATCAACTCAAATGTCTAAAAACACATAAAATCATAGTCCTGAGAAACCAAGGCACGAAGACAATATCAAGTGCAACAACAGTGCAAAAATCGTAAATACTCAATCATCAAAATCAAATCATGCGAATAAATCGCCCAGCAATACTGAAAACAAGTGTGGCGGAATAGTCCCGCTCAAACGCATCCTCTAAGAAGCTTTGGCCAACTGTTGCGGTCACTCGTAGGATGTCTCGTCGACGATCATCAACTTTGGCCTGCTGGTGTGCGTAACAATGACCATTCCTGGGTCCAGGTCTTCTCTGTGGATTACCAATCTCATGATCCATCGGCTCATTGGCCTTGTCAGACGTGCTAACGGGGACGATTCCGTTCTGGCACTTCTCTGGTCATCTCTCGGTCAATCATCGCGACCACTCGTGAAGCAACATGTCACTGGCGTCGGCCTCTGGCTCTTTGAATGCATGCGACACATCTGATCCTGGGTGCAAATATCATTGCAACAGTGTCCTGGAAGGAATCCTGCTCAAGGTCTCTTCTAAGTCTCATCTCTGCCAACTGTCCGGAAGTCATCGTCCCTTATTATATCTGCTTCTTGCTCCGAAACGGCTACATACTCACCGCGACTCCTTCTGGAAGGTATATCCAAGTACAATGCCTCGGCATTCGTATCGCATCTCTGGTGTCGGCGGAGTGGAACGTCATCATATCCAGATCTTGTACGAACCTCTTACTCCACTTTTCTCTAATGTCGACTGCTTCAGACTTGTCTCGTCATGGCTGCATGGACTGAGCTCCCACGGCTATCCTCGTATCTGGAGTCTCCCAAGAAATGCATCTCACAACCTAGCATCCGAATAAAGTCTAGCCATCCGATCGATTTGTCAAAATCTCATAATCCCCCAAGAGCTCAACATCTTGGGTACAGTATAATAGTATCGAGTACGTACCACAGCAATGGTGGTCCAGCCGAAGAAGGGCAAACCCAAGCCTCACTAATGGCACTGCAGAACTGCCGCAAACCCTAAGGTTCAACGGCTTTCACACGGTCATTAAGTCGAGTTAGGGTTTCATTTTTCTAGAGGGACCATAGAATTACCTGTATATCTTTCCGAGTACTTTAAACTTGGAATAATAGGTTTCTGACATTCGATCGTCTCTGTCGACTCTCAACGTCTCCGCGTGAAGTCGTCTCAGCTGGAATCAATCTATCTGATGACCTCGCATTGGGGTAGCGAACGAACCATATGTCCAAGTCATTCATCCTTGGTGACTAGCGACCTTCTATCATCTCTTAGTACAACTTGTACCGCAATAGCTCCAACATCTGGGGCGAAATCTCGTCGTTCGCAGCAATAACTGGCTCACTCGTCTGCACGCTGAACAGTGCTTCAATCGTTATGAATAAGCCGTACATCAACGGTCATCAAAATCTGGCTGGCCTCTATCAGTGGCACAATCCTCTGGTGCCAATCCGCACGTCCGAGTAATCTAATACAACGATCCATCCACGCTCGTGGCGCGAAAACACAGTAAAAAGACACATCTCTAAAATCGTGTGTCGCCAGAATCACGCCCTGGTCAGTCCTCGTTCATGATGAGCTCATGCTGATCGCAACTCTAGCCGTAGCTCTCCCTGCCCGTAATCGTGGCAGCAAAACCATAACTGGTACCGATGAGGCTAGATCAAGAATGAATATGATACTGAACAAGGAATGTACATCTAAGGCTTCTTAAGTGGAGTGGCGTGTCGTAAATATGCCGCGGAACATACCCACGGTACGTCACTCTACTTTAGTCACCTATTCCATCAACCAAGAGTCATCCTATGCTCCGAAGGTAAAACCTAACGCTCTGATACCAACTTTGTCACGACCCGAAAGTACGGAAAATGACCGGCACTTAGGCTACGAACGTCTCAAGGCGTACGTGCTCTAAGTAAGCCGAGCCCAGAAATCCAAATCATGAAAAGTAGTGGAGTGAAGGAAAAACCATATGTAAATCAATCATTTTGCAACATAATATACAACGCCTAAAGGCGAGGATCACAGCATGAAACCCAGAGAAATATAACGTGCGACTCTAAGGTCGAAAGAATAAACACCACTGGTTTCTATCTCAAATAAGTACATGTTTGGTTGATGGAACTTCTAGATACAACTGAAATATAATATACAATGTATAATGATGGGTATGATACAAATAACCCACCTACTAGCAAGTCACCCGAAAGAAGTAGTGCCCGCAAAACCGTAATGAAACCTGTACGGCAACACCTGCAAGAAACTGGGGCACAACGGGGGTGAGTTGCCAACTCGTGAATAGAAAAACATCTACGAACAGAAAATCGCATGTATGACGCAATCCTAGGTCATACGATCATAATATATATAATCCTAAAATATATAACCAGCAACCTATAACAATGGCTAGGGTAACTATCTAACCCAAATGTAATCCCATGTGCCCGTGTCAGTGCACCAGGTGGCAATATATCATATGGATGATGTATGAATGCATGAAAAGTATGATCAATGTAATCAGAGTCTGTATGTGATCAATGTCTGTATATAGGTGGATCCCGTCCACGTGTCACCCAATGACATGAAGCATCATGCATGTAAATATGAGGATATAGTCAAAATCATGGAAAAACATCATGAAACCTGTGCCCAGCATCGGCACAAAACATAGCCTCAATCTCAATATCTCAATGTCTCTGATAAGTCTCACTATCTAGGGCGCCGTCAATCCAGACCGGCCCCTACCATCAATCTCAAGACCACAACGGTATCCTCTAGATATCCGACGCGTCGGGTAAAATCACCGGTCGGTAGTGTTCCCCTGCCAGGCTCAACGCCATCTCCTACGATCTTCTTGCCCCGGGGTACCGCACCGGGCCTACCATGTACCCGCAATCGGCCTCATCCGCCTCCTCGAATCGGGCTTCACATGTCGCTCTCAGCACCGAGAAAACACATGGTGGACGCACTGAAATATCATATCAAGGGTAACCGGGTTTTTAAAATAATTACATAATCTCTTTGAAATACCCACGGTTCCCCAAATCCAAAAATATCATAGAAACAACATATCTCAATGCGCATAATCAGAAAGTATGATGTAGGTGACATATCAATGAAGTGCAAGTATAACAGTATATCATGCAACATGGAATAATAGTACGCACATACAAGGATCATATTCTGATGCAATAATACTACTGTGTAGTGACATGGCAATTACCGATGAAGATGTGTGTGAACTGGCAAGTAAGTGTACGTAGTACATACGCATTATCGGTAATGGTGCTGGTGTCCTAACATTATGATATCAATAATGGAATATGAATCACAACAGTATGCAATGCGGAGCAACAACAATAATATGCGGGAGCTGAATACTAAACACAATGATCGCTAAACTGCATCTAATATCATAAGAGTCATATAGCTACACCACTATAATGCTGAACTAAGCTAACAATAGGTAAGGGAAACCGCCTAACCTCTGAGTCGGTACATATATATATATATATATATATATTTATATATATACAGTCGGTGATCCCGCCTCGATAATATCACATCCGATACCATATCTCTATAATCAGTTATTCCCAAATAAAGAGTGCGGATCAAACATCAATTTATAGCTAGTATATAAATCCGTCGTACGGCATCCCTAAATCTGGGTACGGGTCAATATCACGTTCGTCATATCATTCATCTGGTATTCTCTATATCAAATATCATAATCTGGGTACTGACTTACGTATAGTACAAAGCTAACATCATCACTATCATCATGATCTGACTACTGATCAACAGTCTCGTATGAATCGATATCATCAGCACATATCATCTCAAGGAGTAAACATCGCCGAACGCAGCCTATCATAATTATCTTCTCATATCATATCACATCATATCTCGTAACATAATCACATGTCGACCATTTTATATATATATCACTATTCCTATGGCATCATCATCCCAAAATCCTGCTAAAGCATCAAGACGTATCTCAAATATGAATTTTACCATATCACCGATATCATAATCTCGGATCAAATATCATCGACTCATTACAAACCCAAGTATCATCCTCCAATCTATATGCGAACACATAGTCCCATACCCATGTGAACACATAACTATATAGAATCCCATAACCACATATGAAATAAGGATGCATGCAAGTATGCATGTGTGTATGTGTAGTGCGCCCACTACTCTAGAGTTTCGTAACCTTTCACCAATCCAACACACCAATATCCATCTTAAACATCATCATGAATCACAAATAACATATAATATTTGTAAGTGTGTATACGCATCCGTATACATCACCACAGACTGCGGGGGTGCTATACGCCATCCAACCGACTTCTCCTCGTAGATATAAATCTACTCACCTTTCTTTATGCGTGCCGGTACCGATGTCGCCATTTGCATCTCCAACGCCTCGACGCCACATGGGGTACCTAGAAGGATATCACACGCTAAAACACATGAAAACCATGTCGGAAACCAAAATTGTGCACGCTACGCCTATGGGTAAAAACCTACAGCCTCGCATGCAAACACGGCCAATATCCCTCTGCCGTTGGCGTTCAAACGCCACCCCACACAAACGAATCATCGAATACCAAAATCCATACGAAAACAAGTCGTAAATCATGCGTCAACTCAAGAAAATCAACCCAGATTCTACCCTGGTTGGAACCAGACAAAACTAGACATACCCAGGGTCATGTTTACAGGAAAAAGAACCGTGCACGCAAAACGAGGGGGATCCCTACTGCTCTGGCATCAAATTGCGGCCAGATGGAATATATCTGCGGCCAAGAAATTATGGTGGGGGCTAGGGTTTTGTGGGATGGGTCCAGGGTGCCTGCACAGCTTACTGCCAAGTCAATTTTATTTTAGGGTTCCCGCGGTGAAAGTAGATCTCAGAAAGGTCAATAAGTCGACAAAATTGCTAAAATACGCCAAGTCGAAACTTTCAGGTAACATACTGGAAATCTGGGGTATTCTGGGGTTAACTGGTCTCAAACACACCTAATAAGGTCATACTAACCATTACAACAAACACTTGACTAAATCTCACGCAAGTTTGCCTAAACAAGCACTAATCATGATATAAACACTAAATTTCAGCTATAACCAGAACTTGGCAAAATAGGAGTTGGGTTGCAAGATTATACCTCAAGGAAATCCTAGGATGAAGGAGATGGGACGAAGGAAGAAGGCTGTGCTGTTGTTGGACTACATCTGGTGTTGCTGCAGTTTTGTGTAGCAGTTGCTGTAGTTTGCTGATTCTGTAGCTGCTGCTGCTGTTGCAAATTCCCTTTTCTTTTTTCTTGTGGCAGTGTGCAGCAGCAGAAGTGTTGGGGGTTGGTGTTGTGTGGGGTGAAGTTGAAGTATGATGGAGGTGTGGTGTGATTTGAATGGAGTTGTTGCTGCTGTGGCTGTTTTTCACAGCAGTTGCTGATGCTTTTGTTGCTGCTGAAAGTGGCTGATGTAGCTGCTGATGTGAGGAAATAGAGGCTGATGTGGTGTATCAGCTGATGTGATAACAATTGGGGCTGAAGTGTTGATATGGGTGTGTAGGTGATGGGCTAAGGTGTTAGGGGCTGGTGTAGGGTTGGCCGATGTATTGTTTCAGCTGAATTTAGGGGCTGGGGTGGCTGCTGATGCAGCTGCTGCTGGTGTTTTAAGGTGGTGTGATGTGTGAGAGTGAGAGGGAGAGATGTGAGAGAGATAAGGAACAAGATTTGAAGTGAAGTGAGGTTGGCTCCTATCATCTTCACTCAACATTAAAAGCAAGTCATGGCACATCCATCATGCCTCCTCTCTCTCTCTCTAGCCACAAGTCAACCCCAACCTAATTAAACCAAACTACACCCTTAGTTAAAACTAATTAACCTAATCAAATGGGTTAGACCACCATGGTCATCTAAGCATGGTTCAATCTTAGGCAATCATGAATCTAAAACATGAAACAAGTGTGACAAGTGTGGAAATGTTATGTGCATATTTTGCACAAAAAGCCAAAAGTCTAATTCACGATTTTTTTTATCGCGATTAACACTAAAATAGCATATACTTAACCATAAAAACTTATAAATGGCATATTTCCACAAAACACTCTATTTTAGAATTCCCATAATTTTTCTTCAGAATTTTCCTCATTTATCGGTATTTAATTATACCGAAACATTAAAATATTCAATAAAATAATATTAAATTATAAAAATTCTCAAAAAATAATATTTTATTTTTTTGAAATGTTACACATGTGGTATCTAGCATGACACAAAAAGAAACACAATTAATATATATCACATATATATTAAATGCATAAGTGAGAAAAAGAAATGCTTAAGTGAGCTAATATTATTTAATGTAAATTAATATATCATATATATGATTATACATTAAATTATTAAATCAACACTTGATTTAATAATCTGGCTATATCACATACAACCGACTAATATTATTTGTGTCAACTCATCGAATCAACACTTGATTCGATAACCCGGCTATATCACTTATAACTGACCGATATCATAAATCGCGAGAATAGAATACGGTATCACATACTCGTATTAGTCTCGGTCCCGCACATATCACATATGTGCTCCTGCTTCGTTTTGCCTGATCCAGTAAACCTCTGTGTAGGACTCTAAAACTCGTCAATACGCAGGCAGTAGGTGATGATCATATCCGGCACCCACAAGCCGTCAGCAGTACTAGCTAGACATAACGGCTACCCGGATATTGAGCGATCAGAAGATCAACAAGCAAGCTGCTCATACTCCTCTAAAGCATGTCATTAACACTATCGTACAGTCCGGTCTTTTCGTCTGATATGTCGCATATCTAGTCTAGGGGTGGTAAATGTTAGTTATATGTATGCCCTATAGGCCATTACTGTACATTGGATGTATATTGTAGTGGATGCTGGGACATATATAGGTAGGACTTTCTTGCTCGACATGATAGTACGCTATCTGGTTGCTCTTTATCTTAACATGTATACTTTCTGTTTCTCTGTTACATGTTGATAAAGCCCTTAGGATGTGTACTCGACTTCCAGGACTATGATGCAGATCATACTAGTGGGGTCTGGGTAGTCAATGAGTACATCCTTCAACGTTCCTAGTCGTGGGAATATCGAGACAGGGCATCGATATTCCAGAGTAGACTAGCGTATATCTTCTCGACCCATGTGATGGGCGATGGATGATCCCATATCCATTGGTGTTTGACATCAGAGATGGTATACGGGTGCGCAGTGGAGACTCGGTACACTGAACGGACTCGCCGAGAACTCCCAGATGGTATTATACCTCACGTCAGATGGCAGTTCTCTGGTGACACTGGTACAGCTTAGTCTGTTGACCTGAGATCTTCATAGAGTCTTTTGTGTCTCCCACTGTGCTTTGATTTCCACCCTACCACGGCTCTACTGAGTCGTGCAAACAGGTGGTTTTTGGGTACAGTCCCGATTCACATGGAAGCAATGAGCGATAGGAGGGGATTCATCTCTCCCGGTATTGGGGGTTGATGTTGCGCTATGCTCGACTGGCCATGACAGGAAATCCCTGGCCAGGGTTGCAGTGATATACTGGTAAGAGTTATCAGTAGTTTCACGATTGTTATAGACCTCACGTCGGCATGACTTATCAAGCTATTGGGGTCTGACGTTTACCACCCCTAGGCGAGATATGCGACATATCAGACGAACAGACCGGACTGTACGGTAAGTGTTACTGGTTGGATTCACAGGAGTGTGAGCGGGCTTGCCCATCGATCTTCTGATCGCTCAATACCCGGGTGGCCGTTATGTTTGGCAGACCGCTTGCGGCTTGTGGGTGTTTGATATGATCATCACCTGCTGCCGGCGTATTGACGAGTCTTTAGAGTCCTACACAGAGGTTTCCTGGCTCAAGCGAAACGAAATAGGAGTGCATATGAGATATGTGCGGGACCGAGAATAATGCGTGTATGTGATACCGTATTATATTCTCGCGATGAATGTATCGATTGGTTGTATACGATATAACCTAGTTATCGAATCGAGGATTGATTCGATAAGCCGATACATTGAATATTAGTCGGTTATATGCGATATGACCGGATCGTTAAATCAAGTATTGATTTAATGATTTAATGCATAATTATATATTTGATATAATGATTCACATTAACTAATATTGGTTCACTTTAAAAGGATTTTCTCACTTGATATGCACATTGTATATGTGATATATTTTTTGTGCACAAGATTGTATCATGTTTGATGATACATGCTCACTTGGGTTTGTGTAAAGATTAAACCATGGTTATGTAATGGTTAGGGTTTTCTTTTTCTTATCTATTTATTTATTTATTTATTTTAGAAAAGAAGAAAAGAAAATGGTGGCTTGTTTTGTTTGCTTGTTGAAGCTTCTTGAAGCTTTGAACAAGTCCACCATTCTTGTCTCTTCTCTAACCCTAACCATTCATCTAACCTTAGTTAAATCTCTACACTAAACCATGATTGAATACATGATAAGTATCATATTGTTTTCTTTTCAAATAATAACTTATCATATATTATCATCTTCTTCTTCTTCTTCTTCAAGAAGAGAAAGCTTGATAGCTTCAATGGCAACTTGAGCAAATGAGTGAGAAATCCAATTCTAAAGTGAACCCACTTCCTATTTCTTCATCCTCTACCTCTTGCCAAGTAGTATAGGGTGTTTTCTTCACAAGTTTCATGAATTGGTGAAGTGGGAGCTTGATCTTGTGATGCCTCGACGTAGATCATCTTCGGCATCGAAGCCGACGACCAAGCCCGCCCATTTCTCCGATGAAGCCGATGCTAGAGTCATGGATTTGATTTGGACAGTGGAGGGACCTCATCACGGAGCCTAGGACGTGGAGGACCGGATCTACAAAGGTTGTAGCTTCTTTCCTTTAGTTAAAATTCGTTTATTTGCATTGCATCGCCTCATTAACTAGTTAACGGTCCGTATTAGGGTTTGTAGGCACTTGTAAAATTTGAATTAGCCATGTTTGATCACTTGTGAGACTTCATTAGTGTGCCCAGGAACCCTACAGTGGTATCAGAGCCTAGCTAGAGCCTTAGGCGATGCGTAGACGGAGTTAGAAGTCCGATCGAACCGAAACCCTAACCCAAATTTTGCTCTCTGGACAATTTTGAAAATCGTGGTTTTTTACAGATTAAAAATATGCAGAAAAAACAGCAGGAATATCTTAAGAGTTACTGTGAAATTTGACAGCCCAATTCCACTAAGTCGCCGCGGTTCCGCGGCACGAGCATGGCTCGTACGGCTGTTCCGCGGCCGTACGGCCTCATTATATAAAGAATTTTGCACAGTAATTCTTAGTTTCCAGTGGTGGTTTTCCTGGGAATTTTTAATATTTATTCAAGAGTTGAATTTTCTGGGTTGTATTGGGGACTCGGTGTATCGATCGGATTGTCTAATTCTGTCTGTGTGCCTTTCCAGATAATTTTAGAATATGTTAAAAAGTTCGACCGGATATAGATACCCATTTTTTCCCCTGCCGGAAAATTTCCAACTGTTGGATTTTTCCGAGGTTTAAGGACGTTCTGAGTAGTCCAAGTAACGCGATGGTCCCTCTAGAAGACAACAAACCTTAACTCGATTATGTGACCGTCTTGAACTGCCCTTTGAACCTTAGGGTTTGGGGCAGTACGGCGTGCCACATGTGAGGCGTTGGCTTGACCCTTCTACGGCTGGACCGTTAGTACTGAGGCATGAAGTGAATGTCTTTGAACTTATTTCATTCGGTTGATCGGGAAAACTTGGGTGTTCGATTGTTCGATCAGAAAGTTTAACATTTTCTATCTTATCCGGAATGTGATACAATAATTGGAATTCACAAGTAGTTATGAGATAACTGAATGAATTGTTAGTGTATATGCCCTAGGGGCCATTATTGTATCATACTAGCATGTATATTACTTAATGGAAGCTTGGGATATTCACAGTTGTATATAACAGTCTTGCTAAACATGGTAGTATGCTACTTGGTTTGAGTCTACTTTAATATGTGCATATGTTTCTTGTAACGTATCACTTATACATATTAGTAGAGCCCATATGATCTTTGCTTGATTACCAGCGTCGTGATGGCAGTCACACTAGTGGGGGCTGGATAGTCTGTAAGCAACATCCTATACAGGTCCCTGGTCGTTGGATTATCGAGATAGGGCATCGATATTCCAGAGTAGACTAAGTGTATACGCTTCTCATCCCAGTTGGGGAAATGGTCTGTCCCACAGCCATCAGTACGCCGTACTGGAGATAGTATACAGGTGCTCGTTAGGTTACGGGTACACCGGACAGGACTCGCCGAGGAACTGATTGGTTGGTATTATACCCATCGTCAGTTGTCAGTTCCCAGGTGACATGAGTGCAGCATAGTCCGCAGACTTGACACTGCTGCTTCGCCTCGAGTGTGTCCCACTGTTCTTAGATTGCTACCCTACCACGGCTCAAAGGAGTCGTGCAAACAGGTAGCAGTTGGGTGCAGTCCCGAGCACTTGGAGGCAGTGGCGGTTAGATAGGATTCGTCTCTCCCGGTATTGGGAGATGATATCGCGATGTGTCAGAGAGCCATTACACAAAGTCCCTGGCCAGGGCAAACGAGATATACTGGTAGGTTCCAGTAGCTTCTCAGGGTGTAATGGGCTTCGCTCCAACACGACTTATACAGCTATTAGGGGACTGACGCTTGCCGCCCCCTAGGCTTGATATGCGATAGTATTAGACGAACAGACCGGACTGTACGAAGATTGTCACATCAGGCTCAGTGGGAGTTCGGATGATTTTCCTCATCGGCCTTCTTATCGACATCTACCTGGGGACCGTTACGTACAGCTAGTGCCGCTTGCGGTCTGTGGTTAAACCCACTGCCAGCGTAGTGTCGAGTCTTTAGAGTCCCACACAGAGAGTTTCCCTGCTCCAGGCAAAACGATATAGAGGTCGTATGGTTTTACGACGAGCGTTCGGATGTATACGTGTGTTTTCGCACGTACGACTTTTCGGACAGTTTATGCTAGCCGGCTTTGGTTTAAGCCAGATTCTAGTATAAGGTTATTGGATTTATACAGTCTAAAGTTTTTCCGTGTTTTCACGGATTGGAGGGGCGTTCTCGTAATTTATCGAGAAGGTTCTAGAAGAGTGGTGACATGAGGGGTTGAGGTGGCTTTTTCATGATTACTTTGTGTGACTCATTTATATGATTCATCATATCATTAATGCTTCATTAATGATCTAATGACTCATATGATGAATCACTCTCCTTGATTAAATGAAACATGGTGAATAATCAATTAATTGATATTATTTGATAATTCATTATGTATCATATATTCAAGTGAGAAGGATTTTTGTTCTCACTCTCATCTTCTCCTTCTCTCTCCTCAAGCTCACTCTCACTTAAAACCCTAACCCTAACCTCTCATGTGTTGAGATCAAGGGTTAGATAGACTAAAACATCCATAACCTCACTCTATATCCTCTAGGTAGCTTAGATTAGCACTTTAAGCAACCTAGTTATCTCAAGTTTGAGATTAAGCTTGGCGTAGAAGCTTTCGGGTGGATCGTCTTTGATTCGAGGAGGCCGTGAAGCTGCCGATGTTCCAAGGAGCCTCCGAGGAGTGGAGGACAGCGATGAAGACCCGAAATACATGTAACGTGAGGTATAACTCCGGTACCGAGTAGTTAAACCTCTAGTATATCGTTAGCAATGGTTTAGATTACGATTCATGCACTCAAGTCCGTGTTACGAAGCTTTGATAATCGTTTTTCATATATTCCGCCTCCCCGCGAGTTAGTGGGGTGTGTGACATGACTTACAGTGGTATCAGAGCCAACTAAACCATTACTAGCTTGTTAGCAACTGATTAGAAGTTCGATCGACGGAAAAACACGGAAAACAAAACCCTAATCCTTGACAGTTTCTGTTAATTTTAAAAGTGTCGCAAATTTTTTTTGACATACCTTAAAATTCACAGCAGGGAATTATAAGAAATCTGGGAAAATTCGAGGAGGCAACTCGACAAAACGGCCGCGGATCCGCGGCAATAAAGAGCTTATGCCGCGGATCCGCCGCCGAGTCAATACCGAGTTGACTCGGAGTTTCACAGTAATTCATAATTTTGGTTTTTTTGTTTTCCTGTATATACTGTTTCTGCCCAGGTTGCCTCTGTGATGATTTGCTTTTGGGGGTAGACACGGATATAAGTAATCGATCGATGTTCTAATCAATTTGCTAATTGGATCTTTATCTGTAATGTTTAATGTGTTCGTAAACCTCCCCTAACTGCTAGTATGTCGGTTGGCAGGGGGTTGCACATTTCTGTAATGGATTTTATCTGTTTGTGTATATAAACTGTATTGGACTGTTGTGGTGAATAGCCGGGTTTTGTGATGGGTTATTGTATTAATTCATTCGATGTAATTGTAATAAGTTGTAATATTATTTTGCGGGGCACATCCAGGTTGCGGTTGTAGCCACCGTTGTATTATTTCTTTTTACTGTTTTTGCTCCTAGGATAGACCCAAGGTGGGGTGCACAAACTACCGGGTATTTTGAAGTGTTGAGGCGGACCGCTTCACTTCTGGTACTTGGCGGGTAGTTTGCCGTACCCGTAGGGGTCTGGGTGGGGTAATGGCTATTCATCACAACTGTGTAATCCGTCTTTCCTTGCAGGCTCAAAAGAAACGCGGATTACTTGCATATCCAATAAAGTTTATCTGTGATCTGGAATGCTTATTATTGCGTCTGACGAATGTACAATATCTATATATAAATAGCTATTAGACGTCACTTATGTTTTACACCCGCGCTAGTCCAGCCCCCGCTCTGTCGTTAGTTAAGTAACCTAACGGGTGATGACGGGACCCCGTGGCGAATGCGGATGGCATAAGAGGACGTTGTATTTTCGTTGTTTTCTGCAATGATAGGTTAATGATGGGACGCATTATTATGCAAAGAAAATAAACCAAAGTTTAATCGTTGGAACAAATTTAAAAGAAACCACTCGGTTATTTTAAAAGAAATCAGATTTTTAATTGCGGAGCTTTAACCACTCCTTTTAAAAGTATCAGGTTCCTTCGATTATATCAAGTTCACTACGTTCACGGTTTTGCCAAAACTAGTCGTAGCCCTCCGTCATTTCAGTTAAATATTCAGTAGTATTCAAGCTATGTATTTTGACCTTCGCCAAGGCATAGTGATTGGTAGCTGCTGGATATTTATCTGTAGCATAGATAGATGCGTTGGTTTGGGACAGTCGTACTACTATTTTGGCCTTCGTCAAGGGTATGTACGGGTGGGTTCAAATTGACCTGGATAAAGGCGGGTAGAACTTGACATGTGACTTATGATATGTTGGCCTTCGTCAAGGTCATAAGAGCATGGGGCAAAAATCCACATCGGAAATTTCTAAAGAAACTGAAATTTGCAGAGAGGTGCATACCATTTTGGAGTTTGATGAATGTTGGTAGGATTCCTTCAACATTATCATACGATGATATTTTGGATCCCGATCCTACTGTGAGTATATGCTACTTATCAGTAGATTCGTCACTTAACGATCAATGCTATAAACCAAGTAGGTGCCTAGAAAGGTGTCAGCGGGGTTACGCCCCCAGAGAAAAGAGGTTATTTAATTAAGGAACTTCGCGAAAGCGTTGGAAAACCTCCCTCGAAGTATCGACACTGGCCTGGCTGAACGGTTAAGCAAGTATTGTACGGTGAGAATTGTCCTGGCTAATTCTTCTTTTATGGTTTGAGGAGGGATTCGAGAAACAGTGGGAGCCATCCTGTTTAGATAAATTAAACCACTCTAAACTTGCAAGAGCATCATGCTAATAGTATCTTCTTCTCTCTCTTAAAATTGCAGCGACCCTGTGACCACACATAGGTTACATCTAGATAATAATTTGACTGAATCTGACTTATATGACTGGCAAAAGTCTGTCCAGATGTCCATTGCCTATGACAAGCTGGACCACCCTATTAAGGGACATTCCTATTGCTATGGGATTGGGCATTGGCAGAAAGATTGCAGGGCTTTAGAAGCCAGTAGCCAGGATTCGAAGCATGTTGTGGCTTCATCTTCGGGTGTGTTTATGATAGAAAACTGTATGTCAGTTAACCCTACTTCCTGGGTATTGGATACCGGGTCAGGAACTCACATCTGTAATTCTTTACAGGCTCTGAGAAACCGTAGGGTTATCGGGATAGGTGATATGACCCTCACAGTTGCTAACGGAATGAGCATGGACGCTGAATCCGTAGGGGAATATCATCTTGGACTGACAACTGGGCAGATATTGATTCTGCGTAACTGTTTTTATGTACCAGGTACGACTTGTAATATCATATCTGTACCCTTACTTTCTAAGGAAGGATATGATTTTACTTTTGCAAGAGATGTGGTTCACATCCACCTAAATCAAGTTTTGATTGGGTCAGGTACATTAGAAAACGGAATATACGTATTAAATCAAGCTCAGATTTTCAGTGTCCAAAACACACTTAAGAGAAAGTCTCCGGAAACAAATCAAGCTTTCTTATGGCATTGTAGACTGGGTCACATCAATGAGAGAAGATTAAAAAGGTTACATAGAGAGGGATACTTGGATCCGTTCGAGTATCAGTCTTATGCCACTTGTGAATCTTGTCTCATGGGAAAGATGACAAAGACTCCGTTCACTGGACACGGAGAAAGAGCAAGCGAGCTCTTAGGACTCATACACAGTGATGTGTGTGGTCCAATGTCTACACATGCGTGAGGTGGTTATTCCTACTTCATTACTTTTACGGATGATTTCTCTAGGTATGGACATATCTTCTTAATGAAGCATAAATCCGAGGCCTTTGAGAAATTCCAGGAATACAAGAATGAAGTGGAAAAACAAACCGGCAAAAGTATCAAGACACTGAGATTTGATCGAGATGGTGAATACTTAAGCGCCGAGTTCCTGGGTTACTTAAAAGAGAATGGAATTCTCTCTCAACTTACTCCTCCATACACACCACAACACAATGGTGTATCAGAAAGGAGAAATCGAACCCTATTGGATATGGTTCGTTCCATGATGAGTAAAGCTGAGTTACCGCGATTTTTCTGGGGTTATGCACTAGAATCAGCTGCATATCTTTTGAACAAGGTTCCAACCAAAACTGTGCCTACCACACCATATCAGATATGGAGTGGGAAGAAACCCTATCTTCAGTACCTAAAGACATGGGGATGTCCAGCTTTTGTTAAACAGCAGCATGCGGACAAACTCGAGGCACGCTCAGTACTGTGTAAGTTTGTGGGATACCCAAAGAACTCCAGGGGGTATTTTTTCTATTACGCAGAGGAAAAAAAGATTTTTGTTTCTCGTAATGCCCATTTTCTAGAATATCAGTTTTTAGAAAAAGAAACTAGTGGGAGCGAAATAGAACTGGAAGAAATTCCAGAAACACAAACTACTACTGAAAGTTTGGTAGAACCAGAAGTTCAAGAAGAACAGGACATCCAAACGCCACTCCGCAGGAGTAGTAGGCAATCTCATCCGTCCGAGAGATACTACGGTTTTCTCATAGACGGGGATAGAAAGGATTGCACTATTGATTACGATGAGCCTACTAGCTTCCAGCAAGCCATTCAGAGCGGTGACTCAGTAAAATGGCTGGATGCAATGCGGACCGAAATGGAGTCCATGTACACCAACAAAGTATGGACTTTGGACATTGCTCCAGATGGGGTAAAACCCGTAGGATGCAAATGGATCTTCAAAAAGAAGATTGGTGTAGATAGACAGGTTGAAACCTATAAGGCTAGACTTTTTGCAAAGGGTTTCCGTCAAAGACCTGGTTTGGACTACGACGAAACCTTTTCTCCAGTGGCTATGCTTAAATTTATTCGGGTCCTTCTTGCTATTGCTGCCTTCCACGATTATGAAATCTGGCAGATGGACGTAAAGACGGCCTTTCTAAATGGTAATTTGGAAGAAAGCGTCTATATGGATCAGCCAGAAGGATTCATTCAGAGTGGGAGCAGCGGTAAAGTATGCAAGCTGCTTAAGTCCATTTATGGACTAAAGCAGGCATCGCGGAGTTGGAACTTCTGTTTTGATGATGCTGTCAAAGAATTTGACTTTATCAAAAATCCAGATGAACCATGCATATACAGTAAGATTGTAGGGAGAGCTGTAGTATTCCTCGTCTTGTACGTAGATGACATTCTCCTAATAGGAAATGATATTCCTATATTACAGTCAGTCAAAAGATTCTTGTCACATAAATTCTCCATGAAAGACTTGGGTAATGCCACCTACATTCTGGGGATCCGGATCTGTCGTGATAGATCAAAGAGGATATTGGGACTTTCACAGTCCAGGTACATAGACACCATAGTGAAGAGATTCAGTATGGAAGATTCTAAGTGCGGTAACCTACCGGCTTGTCACGGAATCACCCTCTCAAAAAATATGTCTCCAAAGACTGATTTGGAAAGGGATCGCATGTCGATTATACCCTACGCTTCTGCGGTAGGCTCTATAATGTATGCGATGTTATGTACCAGACCAGATGTAGCATACGCATTGAGCGTAGTAAGCCGGTATCAAGCAAACCCAGGGGAGAATCACTGGATAGCAGTAAAGAACATTCTCAAGTACCTGAGGAGGACTAAGGAGATGTTCTTGGTATATGGCGGAAAAGACCTTCAGATGGAGGCCTTTGCCGACTCCGGCTTCCAGAGTGACAAAGATGACTCTAAGTCCATGTCGGGTTATGTCTTTACCCTCAATGGAGGGACGGTCTGTTGGAAGAGTTCCAAGCAGGAGACCGTTGCAGACTCAACGATGGAAGCAGAGTACATAGCTGCTTGCGATGCCGCAAAACTAGCAGTCTGGATGAAGAAGTTCCTCACAGAACTTCCGGTGGTTCCTACCAGTGTTGATCCAATACCTCTGTATTGTGACAACAACGGTGCTATAGCTTTAACGAAGGAACCCAGGTCCCATCAGAAGTCCAGACACATCTTAAGGCGGTATCACCTGATCAGGGAGATCAAGATCGCCGGGAGATCGAGGTGAAGAGAGTAAAGACGGAGGACAACATTGCTGACCCATTCACAAAGGCCATTCCTCAGACGCAGTTCGAGAGGCTATTCGAGATGATAGATCTGCGATATGCCAGCTCATGGCCCTAGTGCAAGTGGGAGATTGTTAGTGTATATGCCCTAGGGGCCATTATTGTATCATACTAGCATGTATATTACTTAATGGAAGCTTGGGATATTCACAGTTGTATATAACAGTCTTGCTAAACATGGTAGTATGCTACTTGGTTTGAGTCTACTTTAATATGTGCATATGTTTCTTGTAACGTATCACTTATACATATTAGTAGAGCCCATATGATCTTTGCTTGATTACCAGCGTCGTGATGGCAGTCACACTAGTGGGGGCTGGGTAGTCTGTAAGCAACATACTATACAGGTCCCTGGTCGTTGGATTATCGAGATAGGGCATCGATATTCCAGAGTAGACTAAGTGTATACGCTTCTCATCCCAGTTGGGGAAATGGTCTGTCCCACAGCCATCAGTACGCCGTACTGGAGATAGTATACAGGTGCTCGTTAGGTTACGGGTACACCGGACAGGACTCGCCGAGGAACTGATTGGTTGGTATTATACCCATCGTCAGTTGTCAGTTCCCAGGTGACATGAGTGCAGCATAGTCCGCAGACTTGACACTGCTGCTTCGTCTCGAGTGTGTCCCACTGTTCTTAGATTGCTACCCTACCACGGCTCAAAGGAGTCGTGCAAACAGGTAGCAGTTGGGTGCAGTCCCGAGCACTTGGAGGCAGTGGCGGTTAGATAGGATTCGTCTCTCCCGGTATTGGGAGATGATATCGCGATGTGTCAGAGAGCCATTACACAAAGTCCCTGGCCAGGGCAAACGAGATATACTGGTAGGTTCCAGTAGCTTCTCAGGGTGTAATGGGCTTCGCTCCAACACGACTTATACAGCTATTAGGGGACTGACGCTTGCCGCCCCCTAGGCTTGATATGCGATAGTCTTAGACGAACAGACCGGACTGTACGAAGATTGTCACATCAGGCTCAGTGGGAGTTCGGATGATTTTCCTCATCGGCCTTCTTATCGACATCTACCTTGGGACCGTTACGTACAGCTAGTGCCGCTTGCGGTCTGTGGTTAAACCCACTGCCAGCGTAGTGTCGAGTCTTTAGAGTCCCACACAGAGAGTTTCCCTGCTCCAGGCAAAACGATATAGAGGTCGTATGGTTTTACGACGAGCGTTCGGATGTATACGTGTGTTTTCGCACGTACGACTTTTCGGACAGTTTATGCTAGCCGGCTTTGGTTTAAGCCAGATTCTAGTATAAGGTTATTGGATTTATACAGTCTAAAGTTTTTCCGTGTTTTCACGGATTGGAGGGGCGTTCTCGTAATTTGTCGAGAAGGTTCTAGAAGAGTGGTGACATGAGGGGTTGAGGTGGCTTTTTCATGATTACTTTGTGTGACTCATTTATATGATTCATCATATCATTAATGCTTCATTAATGATCTAATGACTCATATGATGAATCACTCTCCTTGATTAAATGAAACATGGTGAATAATCAATTAATTGATATTATTTGATAATTCATTATGTATCATATATTCAAGTGAGAAGGATTTTTGTTCTCACTCTCATCTTCTCCTTCTCTCTCCTCAAGCTCACTCTCTCTTGAAACCCTAACCCTAACCTCTCATGTGTTGAGATCAAGGGTTAGATAGACTAAAACATCCATAACCTTACTCTATATCCTCTAGGTAGCTTAGATTAGCACTTTAAGCAACCTAGTTATCTCAAGTTTGAGATTAAGCTTGGCGTAGAAGCTTTCGGGTGGATCGTCTTTGATTCGAGGAGGCCGTGAAGCTGCCGATGTTCCAAGGATCCTACGAGGAGTGGAGGACAGCGATGAAGACCCGAAGGACATGTAACGTGAGGTATAACTCCGGTACCGAGTAGTTAAACCTCTAGTATATCGTTAGCAATGGTTTAGATTACGATTCATGCGCTCAAGTCCGTGTTACGAAGCTTTGATAATCGTTTTTCATATATTCCGCATCCCCGCGAGTTAGTGGGGTGTGTGATATGGACTTACATGAATGTTATAAATCTAGCGGTTTAGTCTCACTTGATCGGTTGCCACGGAATTTTGATGCGATCAAAAGTCCGTCGCAATCACGTAGCGTACGCGGATACTCGCCGGGTAAACTTAATTGACAGCCTCACTCCATAGCCCCGACCAAGTGACTGTAGGAGAACCCCGTCGCCGAAAGCATCCGTTCGGGTGCTCGCGGCAGCGGTGTTCCGCCTTGGTGCACTTTGTCGACGGCGTCGGGGGTGCGGCCGCCTACTAAAGTTTGCGACGAGCATTCGATCATGATGTCGGGAATCTTGTTGAATTGCCCGACTTGATATTGAAAAGAGTTTTCGATAATGAGACTAAAATGCGGGGTTTATAATTGTTAGGCATGGGATGTCTAAGTATTTCATTTGATTAGGCATGCGATGTCTAAAAAGGTTGCGGATTCCAACTGTTGTAGTTTTACACTTTCTTTTCTGTGACCGTAAGTGTAATATGTGCTATCGCCGGTTTCGTTGCTATATGTCAACGACAATTGGGATGCGCATATTTACTTACGTTGATGACATGTATTGTTATGTGTTGCTAGATATGTTATATTGGATTGTCGTGTTTGAATAGCTGGGGTTTTTTTATGTGAGATGAGTGTTTTTCATTTTCATTCATGTAAAAACTTGTATGTAATATTCTTTTATTGGGGCACTTCCAGGTTGCGGAAGATGTCACCGTTGATGTATATTATTTACTTTTCCGCATTAGGATAGACCCAAGGAGGGGAGCACAAGTAACCGGGTTCTGGGGTCCAGTGGGAGACCAACTCGAGGAGTCGAGTCCGGGTCTCCTAACCCTAGAATTGGTAGGGTTGCTTGCCGCTCTCGTAGGGGCCTAGGGGTGTGGGATTGGCTATTCATCACGACCGTGGAATCTGTGTTTTATACTGGCTCGTATTGAAAACACGGACGTCCTAGCACATCCAATATTTCATATGATACTTTCTGCTGCGTTATCTGTGATGTGATCATGTGATGTTCTGTGCTCTGTTCAGATAGATGTAGTATATAGTATATATGATATATTATATAGACGTTGCTTATGTTTTACACCCGCGCTAGCCCTGCCTCGCTCTGCCGTTAGTTACCTAACCTAACGGTGTAGACGGGACATCGAGGCGAATGCGGATGGCATAAGCGTACGTTATATTTATCTGTGATGTTTAGGTGGACTTAAATGATGGGATATTCATTAATGTGATTAATGAAAGAAAATAAACCTAAAAGATGTTGTGGAATCGAATTTCAAAATAAAAACAGGTAGCTACAGTTCTTGCTTTGCATCGCGGTGTTCCTTGTAGAACATCCTGCACCTTATTCGATAAGGAAAGGACCGAGATCCCTTCACCGGGAGTGACTCCTTTAGCAATAACTGGCAGATGCTACACACTCGATTTTTCTTTTGATTGCTTCTATAGTTTCTGCTTTGCACAGTGATACATATGATATATCCCGCACCTCATTCGACGAAGAAAGGGCCGACGATCCCTTCACCGGGAGTGACCCCTTTAGCAAAACTAGAAAAGCCTAAAAAACATTCCATTTAAAAACCATTTGATTCCGCAACGAGATCAAGTTCAAAGCGTTAAAGGTTTTCATAAAAACCATTCGCAACCCTCCGTCATTTTAGGAAGTAGAGTACTTAGTATTCGTGCTGTGTTTGTTGACCATAGTCAAGGCACAGTGTACGGTAGCTAAGTGATGTCTTCCTACACCGCATATGATGCGATTAGTTAGGACAGTCGCGTGACTTTGTTGACTTTAGTTAAGGGTCATGTGGGTGGGTCTAATTAATCACGAAATGACGGGTAGAACTTGACTAGTGCTTATGATTTGTTGACCATAGTTAAGGTCATAAGTACTAGGGGTAAAAATCATTATTGGGAGTTTCAAGTGTTGAAATTTGCAATGAGATTGCATACCTTCTATATGATAGTTGGATCCCGATACCCACTGCGAGTAATTGTTACTCTTGGGAGAGTTTTGCACTTTACAATTAGCCGATCAAGTAGGTGTCTAGAAAGGTGTCAACGGGGTTACGCCTATGGGAAAACGAGGTTTACTGTAATTAGGTCCGTGCGAAAGCACGGGGAACCTCCCTCAAAGTACCGACACTGGCCTGGCTGAAAGATTGGTGAACTTGTAGTGTGTAATTAATCCCGGCTAGTCTTTCCTTTTAGGGTTTGAAGGAAGATTTGATAAAAACAGTGGGAGCCATCCTGATTAGATAAAATATATAACCAATCTAATCTTGCAAGAGCGCACGCTGAGTGTTTTCTTCTCTCTCTCTCCAGGTAGCGACCATATCACGCCTTAATCAAGATAATAATATGGATGTATTGACCGAACCTGCTTGTTATACTGAGTTGGGGAACGTTGGTCCCGCTTCAACTTATAATTGTTATAAGACAGAGCAGGAAATAGGGGAATACCAGGATTCCCATGCCGCCCAAACGAAGAAAGTGCATATGATGCATCTCCTTCGGGTGTGTTCATTATAAAGAACTGTTTCTCAGTATCCTCTGCATCCTGGGTATTTGATACCGGATCAGGATCCCAGATATGTAATCTGTTACATAGGGCTACAAAAAGGTAGAAAAACTGAGAACGGGTGATAAGTTTCATGAGACAGAAAACGGGGAAAGTGTTGCAGCCAAGTCTGTTGGTCACTGTCACCCTGTGTTACCAATACATTGATTCTGAACAAATGCTATTAGATACCGAACCTGATATACAAAATCATATCACTCTCTTTATTTAGTAAAGAAATGTTAAAATTTTGTATTGATGGATAATGTTTTGAACATTTCCTATATCAAAAGTTGATCGGTTCAGGCACGTTATCTAAAAGCATTGACGTTCTAAATCAAACTACAGTTCCTAGTATACAGAACACACACAAGAGGAAGAGTTCAGAAATGAACAAATCCTTCTTGAGGCATTGTATACTAGGTCATATCAATGCGACCCGACTGGCTGAAGTTACATTTTAGATGCATATTTAAATAAGTTTGGATTTACATCTTGTGAAACTTTCCAGTCATGTCACAAAGATAAGATGACCATAGCTCTGTTTATTGGAAACAGAGAAAGAGTTAGTAAACTCTTGGAATTGATACATGATGATGTAAGTAAGGTTTCCTGTCTACACATGCCAGGACTGGTTCTTTATACTTCATTATATTCTCTGATAATCTCTCAAGATTCAGTCATATGTTCCTGTTGAAATATAAGTCCGAAGCTTTTGAGGTATTCACAGAATATAAGTTGGAAGTAGAGAACCAAAATAAGGGTATAAGTATTATGTCCTATGATGAGATCAGGGAGGAGAATACTTGTGCATGGCATTTCTGGACTATTCTAAAGGAAAATGAGATTCTCTCTCAGTATTACTCCTCTGAATACACCACAGCACAACGGTGTATCAGGGCGGAGCAATCGCACCGTATTAGATATGGTGTGCTCTATGATGAGTACTACTGAGTTTCCTATTTCCTTTTAGGGGTTGTGCACTTGAGAAGCTGCATAACTATTGAATTAGGTTCGAATCAAATCTGTGCCTACCACTCCATATGAGATATGGTGTGGGAAGAGCCTATCTCTTAAGTAAGTTAAGATTTAGGATTGTTCGGCCTATGTCTAAAGCAAAATCCGGACAAGATCGAGGCAAGGTCAGTTCTGTAGAACTGGAAAGGTTCCAGCTATACAAAACTGCAGCTGATGATTTGACAGAACCAAAGGATTCAATAGTTCCCGACGAGCCTCAGCCTCTCCGCCGATCTGGTAGGGTTCCTCATCCGCCTGAGAGATACCTCGGTTTCTCGATGACAGTGGGAGCAAGGATTGCATCATGAGATGATGACCCAACCAGTTTCGAGCAGGCCATCGAGAGTAGGGACTCTGTAAGAATGGCTGGATGCTTAGCGATCTGAGATGGAATCCATGTACACCAGCAAAGTATGGACTTTAGCTGCTATATCTGAAGGGTTAAATCCCCATCAGGAGCAAGTATATCTTGAGAAGATTACTTGGTGTAGATGGAAGAGTTGAGACTTTCAAAGCTAGACTTGTTAAAGTTTTTCGTCATTGACCAGGCATGGATAATGATGAAACCTCTTCCAGGGACTATGCTTAAGTCCATCCAGATCCTACTTACCATTGCTACATACCATGAATACGATATCTGGTGGTTGGGTGCCATGACTACTTTTCTAAATAGTGATTTAGAAGAGAACGTCTATAAGAACACAGCCAGAGGGCTTCGTAAACAATGGGAGCAGCGGAAACGTGTGCAAGTTGCTTTATAGAATAAAGCAGGCATCGCGGAGTTGGAACATCTGTTTTGATGTGGTAGTCAAAGTATTTGACTTCATCAAAATAGTAGATGAACCTTGTATATACAAAACGGTAGTAGAGAGTAAGGTGGTCATCCTCGTATTGTACGTGGACAACATACTCTTGATAGGAAAAGAGTTTCCTATACTACGATCGGTCGATATCCTCTTATCACATGGATTATCCAATAGGATAAAGATGATACTTCCTAAATCCTGAGATTTGGATCTATGAGATAGATCTAAAGGGATGTTAGGGTTCTCACTAGGAATAGTGAGATTGTATCAATCGATCCTGGGGAGAATCACTGGAAGAGTTCCACACTGATAAGCACGACTGAATGTCAGTCACAGGCATTGTCTTTACCCTCGGTAAAGGGACGGTATGTTGGAAGATTTCCAAGCTAGATACCGTGACAAACTAGACGATAAAGGCTGGTAACATCGCTATTAAAGATACTACCAAAGAGGCAGTTTGGGTGTATATTGGTTCATAGGATGAACTAGGTTCCTACCATTGTGTGACAATGGAAGTGTGGCTTTGGCCTTAGAACCCTGGTCCCATCAGTGACCCAGACATATTCTGAGGCAGCATCACCTGATCAAGGAGATAGTTGATCTCTAGGTTGATCGAGGTTAGGAGAGCAGACTTAGAGGACAACACGGCGGATCCACTCACGAAGGCCTTTTCCCAAAGAAAGACTTTTAGGGGATGGTTGAGTATTAGATACTGCAACTACTGCTACAGATGGCCCTAGTGCAAGTGGGAGATTGTTAGTTATATGTATGCCCTAGAGGCCATTACTGTACATTGGATGTATATTGTAGTGGATGCTGGGACATATATAGGTAGGACTTTCTTGCTCGACATGATAGTAGGCTATCTGGTTGCTCTTTATCTTAACATGTATACTTTCTGTTTCTCTGTTACATGTTGATAAAGCCCTTAGGATGTGTACTCGACTTCCAAGACTATGATGCAGATCATACTAGTGGGGTCTGGGTAGTCAATGAGTACATCCTTCAACGTTCCTAGTCGTGGGAATATCGAGACAGGGCATCGATATTCCAGAGTAGACTAGCGTATATCTTCTCGACCCATGTGATGGGGGATGGATGATCCCATATCCATTGGTGTTTGACATCAGAGATGGTATACGGGTGCTCAGTGGAGACTGGGTACACTGAACGGACTCGTCGAGAACTCCCAGATGGTATTATACCTCACGTCAGATGGCAGTTCTCTGGTGACACTGGTACAGCTTAGTCTGTTGACCTGAGATCGTCATAGAGTCTTGTGTGTCTCCCACTGTGCTTTGATTTCCACCCTACCACAGCTCTACTGAGTCGTGCAAACATGTGGTTTTTGGGTACAGTCCCGATTCACATGGAGGCAATGAGCGATAGGAGGGGATTCGTCTCTCCCGGTATTGGGGGTTGATGTTGCGCTATGCTCGACTGGCCATGACAGGAAATCCCTGGCCAGGGTTGCAGTGATATACTGGTAAGAGTTATCAGTAGTTTCACGATTGTTATGGACCTCACGTCGGCATGACTTATCAAGCTATTGGGGTCTGACGTTTACCACCCCTAGGCGAGATATGCGACATATCAGACGAACAGACCGGACTGTACGGTAAATGTTACTGGTTGGATTCACAGGAGTGTGAGTGGGCTTGCTCGTCGATCTTCTGATCGCTCAATACCCGGGTGGCCGTTATGTTTGGCAGACCGCTTGCGGCTTGTGGGTGTTTGATATGATCATCACCTGCTGCCGGCGTATTGACGAGTCTTTAGAGTCCTACACAGAGGTTTCCTGGCTCAAGCGAAACGAAATAGGAGTGCATATGAGATATGTGCGGGACCGAGAATAATGCGTGTATGTGATACCGTATTATATTCTCGCGATGAATGTATCGATTAGTTGTATACGATATAACCTAGTTATCGAATCGAGGATTGATTCGATAAGCCGATACATTGAATATTAGTCGGTTATATGCAATATGATCGGATCGTTAAATCAAGTATTGATTTAATGATTTAATGCATAATTATATATTTGATATAATGATTCGCATTAACTAATATTGGTTCACTTTAAAAGGATTTTCTCACTTGAAATGCACATTGTATATGTGATATATTTTTTGTGCACAAGATTGTATCATGTTTGATGATACATGCTCACTTGGGTTTGTGTAAAGATTAAACCATGGTTGTGTAATGGTTAGGGTTTTCTTTTTCTTATCTATTTATTTATTTATTTATTTTAGAAAAGAAGAAAAGAAAATGGTGGCTTGTTTTGTTTGCTTGTTGAAGCTTCTTGAAGCTTTGAACAAGTCCACCATTCTTGTCTCTTCTCTAACCCTAACCATTCATCTAACCTTAGTTAAATCTCTACACTAAACCATGGTTGAATACATGATAAGTATCATATTGTTTTCTTTTCAAATAATAACTTATCATATATTATCTTCTTCTTCTTCTTCTTCTTCAAGAAGAAAAAGCTTGATAGCTTCAATGGCAACTTGAGCAAATGAGTGAGAAATCCAATTCTAAAGTGAACCCACTTCCTATTTCTTCATCCTCTACCTCTTGCCAAGTAGTATAGGGTGTTTTCTTCACAAGTTTCATGACTTGGTGAAGTGAGAGCTTGATCTTGTGATGCCTCGACGTAGATCATCTTCGGCATCGAAGCCGACGACCAAGCCCGCCCATTTCTCCGATGAAGCCGATGCTAGAGTCATGGATTTGATTTGGACAGCGGAAGGACCTCATCACGGAGCCTAGGACGTGGAGGACCGGATCTACAAAGGTTGTAGCTTCTTTCCTTTAGTTAAAATTCGTTTATTTGCATTGCATCGCCTCATTATCTAGTTAACGATCCGTATTAGGGTTTGTAGGCACTTGTAAAATTTGAATTAGCCATGTTTGATCACTTGTGAGACTTCATTAGTGTGCCTAGGAACCCTACAGTAAACGCCAGACCCCAGTAACCGATAAGTCGTGCCGATATGAGGCTCATAACAGGCCGAGAAACTACTGATAACACTTACCAGTAAATCTCCCTATCAGCCCTGGACAGGGACTTCCGGTTATAGCCAATCGAGCACAACGCAACATCAACCCCCAATACCGGGAGAAACGAATCCCCACCTATCGCTCATTACCTCTATGTGATTCGGGACTGTACCCAAAAGCCACCGTTTTGCACGTTCTCTTAAACTGGTAAGGTAGAAATCAAAGCACAGTCGGAATCACACAAGACTCTATGACGATCTCGGGTCTACAGACTAAGTTGTACTAGTGTCACCAGAGAACTGCTATCTGACGATAGGTATAATACAAACTAGGAGTTCTAGGCGAGTCCGTTCAGTGTATCCAGTCTCCACTGAGCACCCTTATACCATCATTGATGTCAAACACTAATGGATGTGGCATCATCCATCGCCCATCAAATGGGTCAAGAAGCGTATACGCTAGTCTACTCTGGAATATCAATACCCTGTCTCGATACACCTTTTACTAGGAACAATTAAAGGTTGTACTTGTGGACTACCCTGGCACCACTAGTATGATCTCCATCATAGTCCTGGTAGTCAAGTACACATCCTAAGGGATTTATCAACATGTGAGAGCAAGACAGTATCACAATACAAGTCTACATGTTAAGAAAAAGAGCAACCAGATAACATACTATCATGTCGAGCAAGAATGTCCTCTCTATATATGTCCAAGCATCCACTATAATATACATCATATGTACAATAATGGCCTCTAGGGCATACACATATGTAACACCTTGGAATGCGATTAGTGTTAATTATGCAATAATGCGGGTTTTAAGGAAAAGTTTACCAAATCGGGTTCCTCACATTTTATACAATTAATTAATAGTTTATTATCATTTGATATGGCTTACACACACACGTGCATATTAATGTGAGGGTATATATTAGTGTTAACCTTGTTTAGCAACCATAACACCTTAAGCTAAACCATTGCCAATTAACCTTTGCCTTAACCTTTTTCTAGATCTTTTGGATGAGGAAATATCTAGTTTGGATTTGAGAAAGGTGGCTAGTGAGTCATGGTGCATTAATGGTGGCATTAATTGAGGTGAGGGAGAGAGAAAGCATAAGGAAATTATTGACCCCACTTCACCCTCTCACCCTTTAACTCTCTCACTCTCTCAATTTCTCTCACTCTCATTTATTTCTCATATTCTCTCAACTCCCAAACTGAAACCTCACTCATTCTTCACAAATCTTTGCAAAAACTTCACAAAACCCCATTTAAGCACTTCAAATATCTTAATTTAGCAACTTGGTTGCCTTGGAGCTTGGAAAGCTATGATTTTTGAGCAAGAATGGCTAGGTAATGATCTCTAAACTGATATTTAGGACTTATAATGTTGTATAGCTTGCTGGTTATTGTTTTAAACACTTAAGGTATCGTTTCGTGCAAAAACCATATTTTTAGTGTCAACTTTGAGTCTCTGAGATCTGCTGTAGAACCAAATATTTTCTAGAAAAGTTCCCATCACAGTGACATAGTGTTGAGATATAGAACCCACCATAAAAACCTGAGACCACCCCTCTAAAGACAGGACGCAGATTTATTAGTTCTGGCCATAAATTGCGGCCAGAGTGGGGGCTGGGGTGTTGGGGTTTGGCCGTAGGGTCTCTGTGGTTGTTTGTGGTCTCGTGGTACTTGCAATTTTTACCAATTATTTGTGTATCAAAATCTGGGACCACTTTGCTATATTCTTGGTTTTGGGTACGCGTGTTACGTGATCCGACACGGTTCGTGATCTCATGTAGCTGTTGCGCGTGGGCTGGTTTTGGTGTGTCGCTACACACGTTAGCCGTTAGACGAACACTTGTTGGTCGGATTAGAGTTGGTGCGTTGGTCAAACGTCTTGTGTACGTGGTATTGATCGCTTTCTGAGATTCGCACTGGTTATGTTTTGTGTTAATAGGATCGCAGGCGGGGACTTCGGACGCTGCGAAGAAAGGGAAGCAGGTCATTGGATTTACCTAGCCCGCGATTGTCAGTGAGTAGATTTAACATCTACGGGGAATTCGCCTACATGGAGTTATGCGTCTGGGCTAGATATGATATGATATTAGCCGCATGTTATATTGCACATATAGAGATTGTGCATAAAACTTCATTGCATACTATTAGTTGATGTGCTTGGACACTGCACTATTATTGACGGTTCATGTTGCACGAGCACTGATTGTATGCCACTCACACCGTCAATAATTGCCATGAAACACATAACACCTATACATACGTGATATTGTATAGTTAGAGACATGGAGACATTGATTCATATTCCACTATGCATATGACATACAACATACCTGTATACCTACATGCTTACACATATGCCTTGACATGACTACATGCTAGCTACACATATACCTGGAGGGCATCGTACCATTATTGACATGTATATACATATACCGAGCTTGATATAGCTACACATATACCTGGAGGGTATTACATCATTTCTGATAGGTAGATACACATATTTTTCTATACCGACATAGTTATGCATACCTGGCTATAGCTACATGTTCACTTTTATATGATGTTGCGTTTGGTTTCGGAGAATTTGGAATCGCATTATATATTCAATAACTTGTTGCAGTTAAATAGCGGATTTCCTTTACATGCTCATATTACCGTTTCATGTTGCATATATTTCATTTCATGGATTTCGCATTGATATATGGATTTCATATGATGTTTCTGGATGTTACTCTTGTGTATATATATCAGTGGTATGGGACGCTAATATATATATACATGTATATATATATCAGTAGTGTGGGACGCTGTTATATATGTACATCTCTCTCTCTATATATATATATCAGTTTTATGGGACACTGTTATATATGTATATATATATAATATATATCATCATAATGATCTGTGCGTGTATTCTTATTCATTGCGATATGAGGGGCTGATGTGCCCGATACGAGGGGCTGATATGCTCTATACGAGGGGCTGATTGTGCCCGATATGAGGGGCTGATTGTGCCCGATATGAGAGGCCGATGTGCCCGATGTGAGGGGCCGAAGTGCCCGATGTGAGGGCCGATATGGGGCCGATTTGAGGGAATTTGGGGATTTAGTTTGTCTTGATGGACACTGGTCGGCCACGATGAGGATTCCGTGAGGATGACATGTTTTACCCCGTACTCCGCATTTATTCTATATGCATTGCTTCATGTATTAGTAGTACCTGATAGAGTACCTTTCATGACTGTTGCATATATATATTGTCATACTTATGCTATCAGATTACATGTGATAGATTATCGTTGTTAGTTCATACTTGCGATTACTGTATGATGTTATTTACTATTCACGATTTAGCAACTCACCCCCATTGTGCCGTAGGGTTTTTCGGGTCTGATCATCAGAGTGGTCGCGGCAGGGTGCCTTGTGATCTCTACTTTTGCGGATACCGCTACGGTTGGCTGTGAGGCCGTTTGCTTTAGGTGGGTTGCGGTTATTCGATGATGTATATTGTATATCTCTTGTATCCAGTACTCTCCATCTACCACCTTCATGTATTGACTTAGAGACGAGTTGTGAGGATCGATGTTGTATATTCTTATGACTCTGGTTGTCGTGCTCATATGAGATGGCCTTTTATAGATGTGGTTTATCTTTTCTTCGCTACGGCGTCGTATATCTGTTGTGGTTGTTGTTCCTCCGTTGGGTGAGATTTTCTCCCATTTGGGATGCTTTAATTTTATCTTATGTTTGTACCCGTTTCGGGGCTAGTTTTTACGAAGGAGGTGCTGCCGAAATTTTTATGAAAAACAAACTTAAGTTTAAAAGTGATCTATCTTTCTTTCTTGTAATGGTTTAGATTGTTGGGTTTTCGGCTTACTTAATTACGTTACGCCTATTGACGCTACGTAGTTTAAGTACCGGTCATGTACCCAATTTTGGGTCGTGACAAGGTTGGTATCAAAGCGCTAGGTTTTACTTCTCGGAGTGTAGCATGAACTTAGTATGATGGAGTAGGTAGCTTAAGAAGAGTAACGTAGCGTGCGTATGTTCCGCGACATACTTACGACATGGTGCTCCGCCTAAGTGACCTTAGGACTTATTGCTTGAAATTCCTTCCGTCTTTACATATCCTTTTGATCCGATTTCGGTGTTCTTATCGAATCCTGTTTCCATTTCCAGCCTTTATGCCGCCGAAGACTACGAGGGTGCAGAGAGCGGCCGCGAGGGCCGAGGTCAGAGTTGACTCTTCTGAGACGGGGACTGACCAGGGCGCTACGCCTGTTGTGCAGGAGCAGATTGTTCCACCTTCGATAGACCATATTGCTATGCTAGGGGCTGGTATGCAGGATTTGCGCCAGATGATGGAATCGTTTGTTGAGACCATTCGAGCGCAGGGGCAGGCGGTTGTTCCACCCGTTACGGGGACCATGTCGGTGCCTACTGTTCAGGCGGTTGTACCTGTAGCTACGGAGGTGATCACCGTATCGTTATCGGAGTTCATGAGGCTGAGGCCTCCGGTTTTCACTGGCACCGATGTAGCTGAGGAGCCACAGTCGTTTATCGACTGGATGGCCAGGATATGTCGTTCGCTTAGATGCTCCAACGCGAGATGGGTGGAGTTCACGAGCTTTCGTTTGGAGGGTCTGGCCAAGAAGTGGTGTGAGTCCTTGGAGAAGGGCAGAGCCACAGGTCTTGCTCATATGACCTGGGCTGAGTTCGAGGTGGTGTTTCTTGCACGTTTTCTTCCGCCCGCAGATTCGAGTCATTACGCCAGACTCAGGGTATGACGGTGGCCGAGTATAAAGTGTTGTTTACCGAGCTGTCTGTGTATGCTCCGTATTTGGTAGCTACGGAGGAGATGCGGGTAAAGAGGTTTGTTCGAGGCCTGCTTACCCACTTGTTCCTCGCTATCAGCGTTCACCATTGCGACACCTATGCAGCAGTGGTGGACGCAACCCTGTTGTTTGAGGAGCGTCTTTCTGAAGCGTCGGTTGCTCCGGGACCAAAGAGGGTTCGTACTAGTTATTCAGCTGGGAGGCGGGCGTTTAGACGTCGTGACTGTTCCCGTTCAGATACTGGGGGTAGTGGAGGTCCGGGACGAGGACACCTTTTTACTTCTTATTCTCATGGGAGTCAGCAGTTTTCATCTGGATGTTACCGGTGCGGGAGTTTGGGTCATCGGGTTTGAGATTTTACTAGGCCACGTGAGCGCGAGGCAGCTGTACCGCAGGTTACCATACCACCTTCTTCACCGTAGAGAGCGTTGCCCCTTTTTCCTGTTGTTGCTCCGCGTCACACTCTTGTGCAGAGAGGTCGAGGACGCGGTGGTTTTGTGCCAAGAGGGCGGGGTGGTAGAGGCAGAGGTCAGCCAGTCACCGGTAGAGGATATGCTTGGATGTTTGCCTTGACTCCTCAGGACGCATAGGCGTCCAATGCAGTGGTTTCAGGTACTCTTTCTGTATGTTCTTTTGAGGCTCATGTTTCGTTTGATCCGGGATCTACGCATTCGTATGTTTCTACGCACTTCGTGCCGAGTTTGGGTCGAGAGTTGTGTTTGCAAGATCAGTCGCTTGTTGTGATTACACCTATTGGCGATTCTTTTATCGCGCGTTATGTGTTACGGTCGTGTGCCATTCAGATTGGAGATAGAGAGTCTTCCATCGATTTGATCCTTCTAGATATGTTGGACTTCGACGTTCTCCTTGGCATGGGAGGGTTGTGCAGGGGGACTATGGTACCGCCGCTCATAGTTTGATTTCTGCCCTTTGCGCGAGTCGGCTTTTGAGGAGGGGATGTCGGGGATTCTTGGCTTTCATTTGTGATACTGGGGCCACAGTAGGGTCGTTCTACCGGGTTCCTATCATGCGATAGTTTCCCGACGTTTTTCCCGATGAGTTACCTGGTTTGCCGCCAGAGCGCGATATTGAGTTTTGCATTGATCTGATTCCTGGCCCGGGGCCTATTTCTATATCGCCTTACCGGATGGCTCCGGCGGAGCTTCGAGAGCTTAAAGATCAATTGCAAGAATTGCTTGATAAGGGACTTATGCGTCCGAGTGTTTCGCCGTGGGGAGCTCCTGTTCTGTTCGTCAAAAAGAAGGACGGCAGTTTGAGGTTGTGTATTGATTATCGTCAATTGAACCGAGTTATGGTGTGGAAAAGATATCCTTTACCTTGCATTAACGATTTGTTCGATCAGCTCCAGGGTGCAAAACATTTTTCTAGGATTGATTTGCGTTCGGGTTATCATCAGTTGCGGGTTCGGAATGATGACATTCCGAAGACTGCTTTTCGTACACGCTACGGGCATTACGAGTTTCTGGTGATGTCGTTCGTACTCACCAATGCCCCAGCAGTGTTCATGGATCTGATGAACCAGATTTTCAGGCCGTTCCTCGACCAGTTCATTATTGTGTTTATTGATGACATTCCGGTCTACTCTAGGAGTCGAGAGGAGCACGAGCAGCACTTGAGGATTACTTTGCAGATATTGAGAGAGCACCGGCTGTATGCTAAATTCTCAAATTGCGCATTTTGGATTGATCGAGTTGACTTCCTAGGTCATGTGGTGATGGGAGACGGTATTCTTATGGACACGAGGAAGATCGATGCTGTGCAGCTTTGGCCCAGACCTGTATCCATGACAGAGGTCCGCAGCTTTTTGGGCTTAACTTGTTATTACCGCCGTTTCATACAGGATTTTTTGAGTATCGCTGCACCGCTGACCGGACTGGCCCAGAAGGGGGTTCCTTTTCTTTGGGCTTATGCGTGCGAGAAGAGTTTTCAGCAGTTGAAGACTCGGTTGACGACTCCACCCGTTCTATCTTTGCCTTCTGGATCAGGTGGCTTTGTAGTTTACTGTGATGCGTCTCGAGCGGGGCTCGGGTGTGTGTTGATGCAGCATGATAGAGTGATTGCTTATTCTTCTAGGCAGCTGAAGAAGCACGAGCAGAATTACCCCACTCACAATCTGGAGATGGCTGCGGTGGTCTTTGCGTTGAAGATGTGGAGACACTACTTTTATGGGGAGTCGTGTCAGATTTTCATGGACCACAAAAGCTTGAAGTACATCTTCCAGCAGTGGGATCTGAATCTGAGACAGCGAAAGTGGATGGAGCTTGTGAATGATTATGATTGCGTGATCCTTTATCACCCGGGCAAGGCGAATGTGGTAGCTGACGCTTTGAGTCGTAGGCCCGAGGGTAGCTTGTCCCAATTGAGCGTAGTTCAGAGGCAGACTTCTGCGGATTGGCAGACCTTGTGTGATGGAAGAGTACAGTTTGAGTTCACTTCCACTGTGGGACAGCTTGCTCATGTCCGCGCCCGTCCATTTCTTTTGGATCGTATCCGTGAGGCACAGCCCAGTGATGCCCATTTGGTTGAGATTCTTGAGCTTGTTCGACAGGGTACAGTTTCAGAGTTCATGATTGATGACCAGGGTGTGCTAAGTTATGGGATTCGCTTGTGTGTACCTGATATTGATGGGTTAAGACGCGAGATCCTAGAGAAGGCACATCTGTCAGCCTTTAGCGTTCGTCTAAGTTCCACCAAGATGTACCGTGACTTGAGAGACTTTTACTGGTGGGAAGGGATGAAGCGCGATGTTTCGGACTTCGTTTCGAGGTGCCTGACTTGTCAGCAAGTCAAGGATGAGCATCGGAGACCGGCTGGAGAGTTGCAGCCTTTAGCCGTTCCTGAGTGGAAATGGGAGCAGAATTCCATGGACTTTGTTGTGGGTCTACCCAGGATCAGTCGGGGGTATGACTCCATTTGGGTGATTGTTGACCGGTTGACGAAAGAGGCTCACTTCCTTCCAGTGAAGACCACTTTTGGTTATGCTCAGTATGCTCAGTTGTATATGGATGAGATTGTGCATTTGCATGGCATTCCCACATGCATTGTATTCGACAGGGGCACCCAGTTTACTAGCCGTCTTTGGTAGAAACTTCAGGAAGTTTTGGGTACCCGGTTGAGTTTTAGCACCGCTTTCCGTCCGCAGACGATGGTCAGTCAGAGCGGACTATACAAACTCTAGAGGATATGCTTCGGGCATGCGTGCTTGATTTCGGTGGCAGTTGGGATCATCACTTGCCGTTGATTGAGTTCTCTTACAACAACAGTTTTCCGGAGACTATTCAGATGGCGCCTTTCGAGGCTTTGTATGGTAGGAAGTGTCGATCGCCGGTCTGTTGGACCGTACTCTGTGAGAGTAGGATTTTAGGACCCCAGCTAGTTCAGAAGACTACGGAGATGATCCAGCTGATTCAGGACAGGATGAGAGTAGCCCGAAGCAGACAGAAGTCATATGCCGACCGTCGTCGTCACAGACTTGAGTTTGCAGTGGGGGATCATGTATTCCTGCGAATTTCTCTGATGAAGGGCGTTATGAGATTTGGGAGAAAAGGGAAGCTTAGTCCCCGATTTGTAGGTCCCTTCGAGATCCTTGAGCGAGTGGGTTCTGTTACCTATCGTTTGGCGCTCCCGCCCAGTTTTCTGGATGTTCACCCCGTTTTCCATGTGTCGATGCTTCATAGATACCTTCATGATCCTTCTCACATGATTCAGCACGAGACCGTTCAGCTTGAGCGCGATCTTTCGTTCATCGAGCAACCGGTAGTTATATTGGATCGACAGGTGAAGAAAGTTCGGTCAAAGGTCTTGCAATCTGTGAAGGTTTTTTGGTATAGCCCGACTAGTGAGGAGATCACTTGGGAGGCCGAGAGCGAGATGCGGAAGATATTCCCTCATCTCTTTGAAGGTACGCTTGTACGAAATTTTAATTCGGGGACGAATTTTCTTTAAAGGGGGAGATTGTAACACCTTGGAATGCGATTAGTGTTAATTAAGCGATAAAGCGGGGTTTTAGGGTAAAGTTTACCAAATCGGGTTCCTCACATTTTATATCAATTAATTAATAGTTTATTATTATTTGATATGTCTTGCACACACATGTGCATGTTAATGTAAGGGTATATATTAGTGTTAACCTTGTTTAGCAACCATAGCACGTTAAGCTAAACCATTGCCAATTAACCTTTGCCTTAACCTTTTTCTAGATCTTTTGGGTAAGGAAATATCTAGTTTTGATTTGAGAGAGGTGGCTTGTGAGTCATGGTGCATTAATGGTGGCATTAATTGAGGTGAGGGAGAGAGTGAGCATAAGGAAATTATTGACCCAACACTCACCCTCTCACCCTTTAACTCTCTCACTCTCTCAATTTCTCTCACTCTTATTCATTTCTCATATTCTCCCAACTCCCAAACTGAAACCTCACACCCTCTTCACAAATCTTTGCAAAATCTTCACAAAATCACATTTAAACACTTCAAATGTCTTGATTTAGCCACTTGGTTACCTTGGAGCTTGGAAAGCTAGGATTTTTTAGCAAGAGTGGCTAAGTAACGATCTCTAAACTGATATTTATGAGTTATAATGTTGTATAGCTTTTTGGTTACTGTTTTAAACACTTAAGGTATCATTTCGTGCAAAAACCGTATTTTTAGTGTCAACTTTGAGTTTCTGAGATCTGCTGTAAAACCAGATATTTTCTGGAAAAGTTCCCATCACAGTGACATAGTGTTGAGGTATAGAACCCACCATAAAAACCTAAGACCACCCTTCTAAAGACAGGCCTCAGATTTATTAATTCTGGCCGCAAATTGCGGCCATAGTGGGGGATGGGGTGTTGGGGTTTGGGCGTAGGGTCTCTGTGGTTGTTTGTGGTCTCGTGGTACTTGCAACTTTTACCAATTATTTGTGTATCAAAATCTGGGACCACTTTGCTCTATTCTTGTGTTTGGGTACGCGTGTTACGTGATCCGACACGGTTCGTGATATCATGTAGCTGTTGCGCGTGGGCTGGTTTTGGTGTGTCGCTACACACGTTAGCCGTTAGACGAACACTTGTGGGTTGGATTAGACTTGGTGCATTGGTCAAACGTCTTGTGTACGTGGTATTGATCACTTTCTGAGATTCGCACTGGTTATGTTTTGTGTTAATAGGATCGCAGGCGGGCACTTCGGACACTGCGAAGAAAGGGAAGCAGGTGATTGGATTTACCTAGCTCGCGATTGTCGGTGAGTAGATTTAACATCTACAGGGAATTTTCCCGCATGGTGTTATGCGTCTGGGCTAGATATGATATGATATTAGCCGCATGTTATATTTCACATATAGAGATTGTACATAAACCTTCATTGCATACTATTAGTTGATGTGCTTGGACACTGCACTATTATTGACGGTTCCTGTTGCACGAGCACTGATTGGATGCCACTCACACCGTCAATAATTGCCATGACACGCATAACACCTATACATACGTGATATTGTATAGTTAGGGACATGGAGACATTGATTCATATTCCATTGTGCATATGACATACAACATACCTGTATACCTGCATGCTTACAGATATGCCTTGCCATGACTACATGCTAGCTATACATATACCTGGAGGGTATCGTACCATTATTGACATGTATATACATATACCTAGCTTGATATAGCTACACATAGACCTGGAGGGTATTACATCATTTCTGATAGGTAGATACACATATTGTGCTATACCGACATGGTTACGCATACCTGGCTATAGCTACATGTTCACCTTTATATGATTTTACGTTTGGTTTCGGAGAATTTGGAACCGCATGATATATTCAAAAACTTGTTGCAGTTAAATAGCGGATTTCTTTTACATGCTCATATTACTGTTTCATATTGCATATATTTCATTTCATGGATTTCGCATTGATATATGGATTTCATATGATGTTTCTGGATGTTACTCTTGTGTATATATGATTGATCATCTTCGTGTGTGTTTGGAAATGTTTCACAACCAAAGAAATTTATACCGCAATCAATTGACGATGTCTATTGTAGTTTCGTCAATGAGCACGGATCGTCCACTGAGAAATTATGGTTTGTTCAAAATTTTTTTAGTTAAGTTGAAAAGAAAAGATTAAAGAAAATGATTTAGGATTTGTGAAATTTAGTTTCAAGAAACATAATGAAATAGATCTAGGATCAAGAATTGATAAAGATCAAAGAAATGTCCAAACCAATTGAATTATCAAGATTTGTAAAGTAGCTTGTAGGAATCGATCAAATTGATAGTGATGATGAATACTAATGATTACGAATTCTTATCTATTGAGGATTTGTTGCTAGAACGATGGCGATCAACGAGGTTTAGGTATCTATTGAAAAAACAAGGGTTTCTCCTTTATCATCCCTTGTCCTTTCATTGATTATCATTCAAATCCTAACCTCTAGTAAATTGAATCATCGATCATTGATCTCTAATTTGGAGAGAAAAAATTCAAGAAAGCGATCTCGCTCAAATTAGGTCTTCAATGATTCAATTTCCTAAAGTTTACAAAACTCATAAAACTTAAGAATCGTTCAAGAATTTAATCATCATCATCTACTTATTCTCTCGATTCCGCTACAAGCGGAGATTTCACTCACACATCATGAAAAAGGAAAGAATCAAGAATCGATAACTTTTCATAATGCAAGAATGTAAAGAAAAGCAAGATTTATAATTTTCACCTTTATTAATCGACGATTAGGTACAATTCACTCAAAAATTACAAGATTTGAGGAGGTAACTAGATCCGCCGAAACTAGCTTTGCATCGATCTTCTTGAGTCACGGATCATCGTGGATCTCTTGCTTGGATGAAGATCGATGTTGCTTCAAAGGCTCGTTGAAGGCTTGCTTGAGATGCTTCTCGATGAATCTTGATTTGGCTTTGGATTTGGATTTGGGTTAGGGTTTTGGATTACAAGTTGTGTCACTCAACTTGTGCAAACTTGGCTCAATATTCAACCACTCAATTAATGAACAACCTTTGTAAAGAAGCCATAGGTTCTCTTTTATAGTTTTCCTTCAAGCTTCCCCTAGTATCTAGGTCAATCTTCTCAAGGAAGCTTGGTTGTTATGAGGCTTGCAAGAGAAGCTTGGTAGGTATCAAACTTGCACAAGAAGCTTGGCTGTTAGAAGGGAAGCTTCTAGAGAAATCTACACAATTCGAAACACCTTGGAGAAGTTTGGCCGTGAAAAGAAAGCCTCTGCAAAAAGTTTCCACCGTCGACGAGTCAGAACGGCCGCGGATCCGCGGCGGATCGGCCTGACTCGGCCGTGGATCCGCGGCCGTTTTAGGCGATCTCTGCATGAAAACTTCAGGGTTGTTTCATGTTGGATTTATGGTTGTTTTCTGATGTCTGGAAACTTATAATTATCTCTTGTTCGCTGCCAAATCTCAAGTCTTGGACTTTATGTATTTTATCAGCACTTTTAGCAGTTCCGGCTCTTTTACCTGGAGAATTTTCTGCACACAATCTCGAGACAAGTGTTGATATACAAAAAATCATGCATGTAGTAATAAACAAACAATTTCCCTCATAATGCCGGTTATAATGTGTAACACATGTTATTTGATATTTTGCAGACGAATTGCTAATATGTGTTATATTTATACCAAACACCTTTAAATGATTACAAAGAGTAGGGAAGTTGATGTGTCTAGAATGCAATATTTTCGACCGATCAAATTCCCCCAAACTTAATTTTGGTCGTCTCGAGCAAACTTCTTTATTTAAGAGAAGGAGAAAAAAAGAAGAAAAACTAACTAGTACACTATCGTAGGCAACACGATTGCACTGAGCACGTGCAACAAGCCTTTCAACCTCTAGGTGTCCCTAGTAGGAGTAGTGTTGTCTCCTGAGGGTTTTCAGCGGATTGCACCCACAAAATCCAATAATAAAAGGAAGACTGTGAAAGTTACATATAAAGATAAGAATTGTAAAAGAAAGACTTTGAAAATTAAAGTTTCCAACTATACTAGTTTTTCGGTTGTCATGAGCCCTATCTTAATAGTCATGAAAAAATGTTAGAAATCACATCATCTCTCAATAAAACATCATCTTTATTCTTCATTCCTATCTTTCTTCCAAACATTGATCATATACCCCTACGTGTGTGTAAAAGACATCCCTACACTCGGAGAATTCAATTCAAGCTATCATACTCTTGTCCATCGACCTCAGTACTTTTTAATTGATGAATATTTAGATGAAATTGCTCGCACATTTTTCATGTGACCGTTAATACTTCTTGAGGTACTAACCGACCGATTACTCATGTGCTTGCTGATTAGGCGTAAGTAGCATTTTCCTCGTCTTGCAACACCTAAGGCTTAGCAATGACTCCCAAACCAGTTGGTCTAAGGTACTAGGTGATGAAGCACCCTCGCTATATTTTTTATGATGCCTTGGTGATAACAAAACCAGTGTTCAATTTTTTATACCATTTTATATTTTTTCTTCATTTATTTTCATTTTCGTACTTTGGCTTTTAGACAAGAGCATTTCAAGGTATTCTCTACTATCCCGAGTTTCAAGACGTGTGTCAGTGCGTATACTAGGGTATCAACATTCAAATGTTTGGCTTCCAGAATAGGAACTATTTTTCATACTTATTTTTATCCTCAGATTAGTGACTTCCTTCATCTTACTAACCCTTGGGACAACGGCTCATAACTACTTATTACTAGTTTCGTTTAAGAAAAGTTCTAACTTTCTTGGTTTTCTTAAATTATTCTAATCTTTTGGATGTAATTTTTCACTATCTAATCTTTTATTATCTTATTTATGTACAATTTTTTTTAATGTTTTGTGCTTATGCAAAGTATGATGCAAAGTGATGCGTAAATAAGCACAATACTCCCCCAAACTTGTTTAGAACAGTGTCCTCACTGTTGTCATCTGTTAAATCTTCAGAAACGTGTAGACTTGGGAGGAAATTTATTAACAGGGGCAATAATATATGAACATGAAAATCTCCCCCAAACTTATTCTTCTCATTCACCTCCATTCTAAAGATGATACAGTATTTTACAAGACATGGAGGTAAGACGGAGGAATTTTAATCAAGATAAAGTGGCTCCTGTAAAAACAGGAGCTCTTCCGTTGGTTCAGTGGAAAAATACGGTTTTAATCTATGTCCATTTACTTTGAAAATTGTACCGTTTTCAACATTTTCAACCTCAACTGCCCCATGCGGGTATACATACCGCACAACAAAAGGTCCTTTCCACCGAGATCGTAGCTTACCCGCATGAAGATAGAGTCGTGAATCATAATGAAGGACTTGTTGACCAGGTGTAAAAGTTTTTCTCAAAATGTTTTTAACGTGAAATACCTTAGTCCTATTCTTTATAATCACAGCATTATCGTAAGCTTCATCGCGGAGTTCGCTTAGCTCGTTTAATTGCAGCTTCCGAAAGTTGCAGGCTTGATTTAAGTTAAAATTAAGTTCTCTAATGGCCCACATTTCTTTGTGCTCAATCTCGACCGGAAGGTGACAAGCCTTTCCAAACACTAGTCTGTAAGGAGACATACCTAGATCGGTTTTATATACAGTTCGGAACACCCAAAGAGCATCCGTCAATTTGGTTGACCAATCTTTTCGATTTTTAGAAACTGTTTTCTCCAAAATTTGTTTGATTTGTCTGTTTGAAAGCTTAGCTTGGCTGCTTGTTTGGGTATGATAGGGTGTGGAAATTTTGTGGTTGATTGCATATTTCCGCATCAAAGTCTCGAATGACCGATTACAGAAATGCGTCCCGTTATTGCTAATGATTGCGCGAGGGTGTCCAAATCGCGAAAAGATGTTTTCTTTTAAGAACTTAATGACAATCTTTTTGTCATTAGCGCGATAAGGAATAGCTTCCACCCATTTCAAGACATAATCAACCACAAGCAATATGTACAAATTCCCAAAGGAGTTGGGAAAAGGACCCATAAAATCAATACCCCAAACGTCAAAAATTTCAACCACTAAGATTGGTTGAAGTGGCATCTCATTTCTCCGGGAAATCCTACCTATATGTTGACACTGTGCACATGTTTTGCAATGATCAAATGCATCTTTGAATAAAGTCGGCCAATAAAAACCACATTGCAAAACCTTCTCTGTCGTCTTTCGAGGACCAAAGTGACCCCCACAAGCCTGATCATGACAAAAAGATAGAACACTCTTGAATTCATCATTAGGGACACATCTGCGAATGATCTGGTCATGACAATACTTAAACATATAGGGTTCATCCCAGTAAAAGTGTTTTACTTGGGATAGAAATCGATATTTGTCCTGTTTCGACCATTCGCGGGGAATAAGTCCCGTAGCAAGATAATTCACAATATCCCGGAACCAAGGTTCAGTGGATACATTCAAGAGTTGTTCGTCTGGAAAAGAATCATTGATCAGCAGGGTCACAGGTGAAGAAGCTATGCGTGAAAGATGGTCGGTAACTCCGTTTTCACATCCTTTCTTATATTTAATAACAAGATCAAATTCTTGTAATAGAAGGACCCAACGTATTAGCCTTCCTTTAGCATCCTTCTTCGCCAAAAGATGTTTCAAGTGTTAGGTTTACCTAGCACCTTATGAAGGGATTGGAAGCATCACATGTACCAAAGATTAAATTTTTAGGGTGCTAAGTGAACACACAAAGAATCATTCCTAGAAAAATTAGGGTTTCAAGACAACACATCATCACCAGTAAGAAAAGCTAGGGTTTTGAGAGTACAACCTTTATAGCACCCTACGCTAGACTCCTCGGCCACTTGGGGTTTGGAAAAGGTCCGCTTGAACTCCTCTAGGTCCACAATGATCCACCCGGAGTCCGCTTTGTCCAAGCTTGCAATTTCACTTGATCAAGAGAAAGAAATGAAGCTAACACTCTAAACAAGTGGGCAAGACTTGTGTAGAATGATGTTGTGGTGGCTTTTCTCACTTCAAAATCCTAACTTGGTGAGTAATTTGCTCACTAGAGAAATCTAGAGAGCAAAAGAAGAAGGAGGAAGAAGATGATGGCCTTTTAGAACAAGAGAAAAGATAATGTCTAATGAAAAAATAGAAAATATATGTATATATATTTTCCACCTCTCATCTCAAACCATGGTAAAATAATGAAGATATTATTGAATTTGAGTTAAAACACAAAGGGAATGTTAATCCATGGTTAAAAGGTGGGTGAGCATGGTTAGGTCAAAGAAGAGTGTAGAAACTAATCCATGAATTAGCATTTTCCTTTTTGATTTTGTTTTAACACAAATAGAAATAATAATCCATAATATTTAACCAAGGTGTGAGTCTTATATTGCCACCATCTTCTATGTATATACAACCATGAAGGATGATGTATGAATGTATGTGTGCATGCACATCCATATGTGCATGAATCAAGAAAGAATGCATACATGCATGCATACATCCCAAAAATACAAGAAAGGATTTCTAGTGAGAAACTAATGGTTAAATGATAAATCAACACTTGATTTATCAGTCCGGCCATATCACATACGACCCAACCAAAAGCAAGCCGCCCGATTAATATACGGTATCTCATACGCGCATTTTAACCGGGTTCATGCGCATATCGCATACGCGCACCACAACGTTTCGCCTGGACTAGGTAACTCCTTTGTGGGACTCTAAGACTCGTCAATACGCCGGCAGTGGGTGATGATCATATCAAGCAACCCCAAGCCGCAAGCGGTCAGCTAAACGTAACGGCCACCCGGGTATTGAGCGATCAGAAGAAAACAAGCGAACCTGCTACAACTCCCGTCGAGCCAACCGGCAATACTACCGTGCAGTCCGGTCTCTTCGTCAGATATGCTGCATATCGAGCTTAGGGATGGTAAACGTCAGACCCCAATAACCGATAAGTCGTGTCGATGTGAGGCCCATAACGAGTCGAGAAACTACTAGTAACACTTACCAGTAAATCTCTAATCAGCCCTGGCCAGCGACTTCCCTGTTACGGCCAATCGAGCACAGCGCAACATCAACCCCCAATACCGGGAGAGACGAAGCCCCTTCTATTGCTTATTGCCTCCATGTGACTCGGGACTGTACCCAAAAACCACCGTTTTGCACGCTCTCATGGACGTGGTAAGGTGGAAATCAAAGCACAGTGGGAATCACACAAGACTCTATGACGATCTCGGGTCTACAGACTAACCTGCACAAGTGTCACCAGAGAACTGCCATCTGACGTGAGGTATAATACCATCTGGGAGTTCTTGGCGAGTCCGTCCAGTGTACCCAGTCTCCACTGAGCACCCGTATACCATCTCTGATGTCAAACACCAATGGATATGGGATCATCCATCGCCCATCTCATGGGTCGAGAAGCGTATACGCTAGTCTACACTGGTATATCGATGCCCCGTCTCGATACACCCATGACTAGGGACCTTGAAGGATGTACTTATGGACTACCATGTCCCCACTAGTATAATCCGCATCATAGTCCAGGTAGTCAAGTACACATCCTAAGGGCTTTACCAACATGTAACTATAAGACAGTATAAAGAGACGAGTATACATGTTAAGATAAAGAGCAACCAGATAGCATACTATCATATCGAGCAAGAAAGTCATCTCTATATATGTCCAAGCATCCAATATAATATACATCATCTGTACAATACTGGCCTCTAGGGCATACATACAACTAACAATCTCCCACTTGCACTAGGGCCAGCTGCTGTAGTATCGCATACCGAGCATCCCGAAGAGTCTCTCAAATTGTATCTGGGGAATGGCCTTCTTGAGTGGATCCTCTGTGTTGTTCTTCGTGTCAACCCTCCTGACCTCGATCTCCCGGCGATCAACTATCTCCCGGATCAGGTGATACCGCCTCAGAATATGCCTGGATTGCTGATGGGACCTGAGTTCCTTGGCCAAAGCCACCGCTCCATTGTTATCATAATACAATGGTATTGGATTCTCAATGGATGGAACCACTCCAAGTTCATTAATAAACTTCTTGATCCAGACAGCCTCTTTGGCAGCATCGTTGGCAGCGATGTATTCAGCCTCCATCGTCGAGTCTGCCACGGTTTCCTGCTTGGAACTCTTCCAGCTAACCGCCCCTCCGTAAAGGGTAAAGACAAATCCCGACTGCGACTTAGAGTCGTCCTTATCACTCTGGAAGATCGAATCGGTAAAGGACTCCACTTGGAGTTCTCCGTTACCATACACCAAGAGCATCTCTTTAGTCCTTCGTAAGTACTTGAGAATGCTCTTCACAGCTGTCCAGTGACTCTCTCCAGGATCAGCTTGATACCTGCTCACTACACTTAGTGAGTATGCTACATCGGGTCTAGTACATAGCATCGCGTACATGATAGAGCCTACAGCCGAAGCATAGGGTATCCTTTGCATGCGAGCTCTCTCCAAAACAGTCTTGGGAGACCTCTCTTTGTAGAGAGTGACTCCAGAGATCGTGGGTAAGTTCCCACGCTTGGATTCTTCTATACTAAACCTCTTTAGTATGGTGTCAATGTACCTGGATTGGGACAATCCCAATATCCGTTTCGATCTATCTCTATAGATCCTAATTCCCAATATGCAGGAGGCATCACCAAGATCTTTCATTAAGAATCTTTGTCATAAGAAGAGCTTGACCGATTGCACCATAGGAATGTCATTTCCTATCAAGAGTATGTCGTCCACGTACAATTCGAGGAAGACAACCTTACTCTCTGCCACCTTATTGTAGATACAAGGTTCATCTACGTTTTTGACGAAATAAAACTCTTTGATAACGACGTCAAAGCAGATGTTCCAACTCCGCGATGCTTTCTTTAATACATAAATGGATTTAAGCAGCTTGCACACCTTCCCGCTGCTCCCACTATCTACGAAGCCCTTTGGCTGAGTCATGTACACGCACTCTTCTAAATCACCATTTAGAAAGGCGGTCTTAACATCCATTTGCCAGATTTCGTAATCATGATATGCAGCGATGGCAAGCATGATCCGGATGTATTTAAGCATAGCCACTGGAGAAAAGGTTTCGTCATAGTCCACACCTGGTCTTTGACGAAAACCCTTTGCAACAAGTCTAGCTTTGAAAGTCTCCACTTTCCCATCTACACCAAATTTTTTCTTGAAGATCCACTTGCTCCCAATGGGTTTTACCCCTTCAGGAGCATCTTCCAAAGTCCATACTTTGTTGGTGTACATGGATTCCATCTCGGACCGCATAGCATCCAGCCATTTCACTGAGTCCCCACTTGTGATGACCTGCTCGAAGCTAGTTGGGTCATCATCCTCCATGATGCAATCCTCACTCCCACCATCCATGAGAAAACCGTAGTATCTCTCAGGTTGGCGAGGAACCCTACTAGATCGGCGGAGAGGCTGAGATTCGTTGGGAACTACCGAATCCTTCGGTTCAACCAAATCTTTTGTCGTAGTCTGTATTGCTGGAACCTCTTCCAGTTCTACCTCCTTGCCACTAATCTCCTTTTCAAGAAATTCCTTTTCTAAAAAGGTGGCATGTCGAGAAACAAATACAGTTTGTTCCTCGGTGTGGTAGAAGATATACCCGCGCGAATGTTTGGGATATCCAATAAACTTAAACAGAATGGACCTTGCCGCGAGTTTGTCCGGATTCTGCGTTTTTACATATGCCGGACAACCCCATATCGTAACATAATTAAGACATGGTTTCTTTCCTTTCCATATCTCATATGGAGTGGTTGGCACGGATTTGGTGGGAACCTTATTCAATAGGTCTGCAGCTGTTTCCAGTGCATACCCCCAGAAGGAAATAGGTAACTCAGCTGTGCTCATCATAGAGCGCACCATATCTAATAGGGTGCGGTTCCTCCGTTCTGATACACCGTTGTGCTGTGGTATATGGAGGAGTCAGCTGAGAGAGAATCCCATTCTCTTTTAGGAAGTCCAGGAATTCATTGCTCAAGTATTCACCTCCTCGATCCGATCGAAGGATTTTAATACTTTTTCCGGTTTGGTTCTCGACTTCTTGTTTATATTATCTAAATTTCTCAAAAGCTTCTGATTTGTGTTTCAACAGGAACACATATCCGAATCTAGAGAGATCGTCAGTGAATGTAATGAAGTATGCAGAACCATTCCTGGCATGTGTAGACATTGGACCGCATACATCACTATGCACCAGTCTCAAGAGTTCCATAACTCTTTCTCCGTGTCCCGTAAACGGAGTTTTGGTCATCTTGCCTTTGAGACATGACTGGCAAGTGTCATAAGATGAAAATCCAAACGGATTCAAATATCCATCCTTATGCAACTTAGCTAGTCGCGTCGTATTGATGTGACCCAGTCTACAATGCCACAAGAAGGATTCGTTCAGTTCTAAACTCTTCCTCTTGTGTGTGTTTGTTATGCTCAGAACTGTTAATTGATTTAGAACATAAATGCCATTGCATAACATGCCTGATCCAACCAACATTTGGTTAAGGAAAATGTTCATAACATTATCCTGGAATACAAAATTATATCCTTCTTTACTCAACAAAGAAACTGATATAATGTTGCATATCAGGTTCGACATGTAACAGCATTCGTTCAGAATCAATGTATTACCAGTTGGTAATACAAGGTGATATTCCCCGATGGTCTTAGCTGCAACAATTGCACCATTTCCAACTCTTATGTCTTTATCACCTTCTCCAAGTTCTCTACCTTTCCTAAGCCCATGTAACTGATTACATATATGGAATCCTGACCCGGTATCTAATACACAGGACGTAGGGCAAATGGAGAAACAGTTCTCTGTAACGAACACACCCGAAGAAAATGCATCAACATGTACTTTCTTCATTCGGGTGGCATGGGAATCCTGGTATTCCCCTATATCCTGTTCAGTCCTATAACTCTTATAAGAAAGAACGGAACAAATGTTCCCCAGCATATTATAACATGCGGGTTCAGTCAATACATCCATATTATTATCTTGATTAAGGCATGACATGGTCGCTACCTGGAGAGAGAGAGAAGAAAACACTTTAGCGTATACTCTTGCAAGATCAGATTGGTTATTAATTTATCTAATCAGGATGGCTCCCACTGTTTTTTATCAAATCTTCCTTCAAACCCTAAAAGGAAAGACTAGTCGGAATTAATTACACCTTACAATTTCGCCAATCTTTCAGCCAGGCCAGTGTCGGTACTTTGAAGGAGGTTCCCCGTGCTTTCGCACGGACCTTATTAAAGTAAACCTCGTTTTCCCAGAGGCATAACCCCGTTGACACCTTTCTAGACACCTACTTGATCGGCTAATTGTCCTGTGTAAAACTCTCCCAGGAGTAACAATTACTCGCAGTGGGTATCGGGATCCAACTATCTCATAGAAGGTATGCAATCTCATTGCAAATTTCAACACTTGAAATTCCCGATAATATTTTGGCCCTAGCGTCCCATGACCTTGACGCAGGCCAACAAACCATAGTGCGCTAGTCAAGTTCAACCCATCATTTCTTGATTGAATTAAACCCACCCGTACGACCCTTGACGCAGGCCAACAAAGTCACATGACTACCCTAATCCAATCTGCATCATATGCACAAACAGATAAACACTAGTTAGCTACCGCACACTACGCCTTGACGCAGGCCAACAAACGTAGCGCGAATACTAAGTAGGACTTATCTGAAATGACGGAGGGTTACGACAGGTTTTTCTGAAAACCTATTGCGTAATGAACTTGATATCGTTGTAGAATCAAGTGAACTTTGAAATGGGGTGATTTTGAGGCTTTCATTAGTTTTGCTAAAGAGGTCACTCCCAGTGAAGGGATCTCGGCTCTTTCCTCATCGAATAAGGTGCAAGATATATCATATATATCACTGTGCAAAGCAAAACTCCAAAAGCAATCAAAAGCAAACCGAGTGTTGTAGCATCTGCCAGTTTCGCTAAAAAGGTCACTCTCGGTGAAGGGATCTCGGCTCTTTCCTCATCGAATAAGGTGCGGGATATATCATATATATCGCTATGCAAAGCAAAACTGTAGCTACCCTTTTTGAAAAAAATTGATTCTACAACATCTTTTAGGTTTCTTTTCTTTCATTAATCACATTAATGAAGTCTCATCATTTAAGTTACCTAAACATCACAGATAAATACGACGTACACTTATGCCATCCGCATTCGCCTCGATGTCTCCTCATGCACCGTCAGGTTAGGTAACTAACGATAGAGCAGGGCAGGGCTAGTGCGGGTGTAAAACATAAGTAACGTCTATATAATATATCATATATACTATATACTGTATCCATCACAACATATTTAATGATCACATCACAGATTTCGCAGCAAAAACATAGATATAATGTGGGATATACTAGGACGTCCGTATTTAGTATTTAGCCAACAATAGAAAATACGGATTCCACAGTCGCGATGAATAGCCAAGCCCACATCCTGGACCCCTACGAGAGCGGCAAGCGACCCTACCAATTCTGGAGTTTAGGAGACCCGTTCTCGACTCCTCGAGATGGCCTCCCACTGAACTCCAGAACCCGGTCATCTGTGCTCCCCTCCTTGGGTCCATCCTAATGCGGAAAAGTAAATAATATAAAACACTGGTGGCATCAACCTCAACCCGGAAGTGCCCCAAATAAAAGAATATTACATTACATTTGAATTTACATGAATGAAAATATAAAACTCTCATCTCACATAAAACCCCCGGGCTATTCAATCGCGACAATCCTGCACATCATATCTCAGCAACACATAATATCATATATCATCAACGTAAGTAAGTATGCGTAACCCAATTGTCGTTGATGTATAGCAACGAAACCGGCGATATCGACATACTACACTTACGGTCATAGAAAAGAAAGTGTCAAACTACAATATTTGGAATCCACATATTGTATCACATTCCTGATAAATAGACAGTATTAAAGTTTTCGAACGAATGACCAAATACCCAAAATTCCCTAAAGCTCAACAGAGCGGAGTTCAAAAACCCGGAGTGTGACACAGTAGTAGCGGTCCAGCCGTAGAAGGGTCAAGCCAACGCCTTACATGTGGCACGCCGTACTGCCCCAAACCCTAAGGTTCAAAAGGCAGTTCAAGACGGTCACATAATCGAGTTAAGGTTTGTTGTCTTCTACAGGGTCCACCACAAACAAACTTGCACGTATTTCCGAAAGATTTAAACCCCGTGAGAAAGTGAGTAAATGATACTCGTTCGAACAATTCAATACTTTCTAAATTACCCGGAAAGAAACACGAAATCAAAATTCCGATCGAATTGTAGAGTCCAAAACCATCCCCAAAACATTCAACACTAAATTTAGATTAAAAATACCTAAAAATATATACATACAGTTCTAAACATTATTGTATAAAAACGAGTCAACATCTCTTGTGTACGGCCGCGGAACCGCAGCCCAAGCAAGCTATTGCCGCGGTTCCGCGGTGATATTTACTGTTCATGTCCTCGTGTTTCACAGTACTGCTTAGATTTGCCTGCTGTATTTTTTACATATTTTTAATTCTTAAAAACAACAGTTTTGAAAAAATGTCCAGAGAGTGCTAAAAATCCATATTTTTCGGTTCAATCGGAGTTTTAACTTCGTTAAAGTGTCGCCTAATGTTCTAGGTTGGCTCTGATACCAATGTTAGGTTTACCTAGCACCTTATGAAGGGATTGGAAGCATCGCATGTACCAAAGATTAAATTTTTAGGGTGCTAAGTGAACACACAAAGAATCATTCCTAGAAAAGTTAGGGTTTCAAGACAACACATCATCACAAGTAAGAAAAGCTAGGGTTTTGAGAGTACAACCTTTGTAGCTCCCTACGCTAGACTCCTCGGCCACTTGGGGTTTGGAAAAGGTCCGCTTGAACTCCTCTAGGTCCACGATGATCCACCCGGAGTCCGCTTTGTCCATGCTTGCAACTTCACTTGATCAAGAGAAAGAAATGAAGCTAACACTCTAAACAAGTGGGCAAGACTTGTGTAGAATGATGTTGTGGTGGCTTTTCTCACTTCAAAATCCTAACTTGGTGAGTAATTTGCTCACTAGAGAAATCTAGAGAGCAAAAGAAGAAGGAGGAAGAAGATGATGGCCTTTTAGAACAAGAGAAAAGATAATGTCTAATGAAAAAAAAATAGAAAATATATGTATATATATTTTCCACCTCTTATCTCAAACCATGGTTAAATAATGAAGATATTATTGAATTTGAGTTAAAACACAAAGGGAATGTTAATCCATGGTTAAAAGGTGGGTGAGCATGGTTAGGTCAAAGAAGAGTGTAGAAACTAATCCATGAATTAGCATTTTCATTTTTCATTTTGTTTTAACACAAATAGAAATAATAATCCCTATTATTTAACCAAGGTGTGAGTCTTATATTGCTACCATCTTCTATGTATATACAACCATGAAGGATGATGCCTGAATGTATGTGTGCATGCACATCCATATGTGCATGAATCAAGAAAGAATGCATACATGCATGCATACATCCTAAAAATACAAGAAAGGATTTCTAGTGAGAAACTAATGGTTAAATGATAAATCAACACTTGATTTATCAGTCCGGCCATATCACATGCGACCCAACCAAAAGCAAGCCGCCCGATTAATATACGGTATCTCATACGCGCATTTTAACCGGGTCCATACGCATATCGCATACGCGCACCACAACGTTTCGCCTGGACTAGGTAACTCCTTTGTGGGACTCTAAGACTCGTCAATATGCCGGCAGTGGGTGATGATCATATCAAGCACACCCAAGCCACAAGCGGTCAGCTAAACGTAACGGCCACCCGGGTATTGAGCGATCAGAAGAAAACAAGCGAACCTGCTACAACTCCCGTCGAGCCAACCGGCAATACTACCGTGCAGTCCGATCTCTTCGTCAGATATGCTGCATATCGAACCTAGGGATGGTAAACGTCATACCCTAATAACCGATAAGTCATGCCGATGTGAGGCCCATAACGGGTCGAGAAACTACTGGTAACACTTACCAGTAAATCTCTAATCTGCCCTGGCCAAGGACTTCCCTGTTACGGCCAATCGAGCACAGCGCAACATTAACCCCAAATACCGGGAGAGACGAAACCCCTCCTATCGCTCATTGCCTCCATGTGACTCGGGACAGTACCCAAAAACCACCGTTTTGCATGCCTTCATGGACGTGGTAAGGTGGAAATCAAAGCACAGTGTGAATCACACAAGACTCTATGACGATCTCGGGTCTACAGACTAACCTGCACAAGTGTCACCAGAGAACTGTCATCTGACATGAGGTATAATACCATCTGGGAGTTCTCAGCGAGTCCGTCCAGTGTACCCAGTCTCCACTGAGCACCCGTATACCATCTCTGATGTCAAACACCAATGGATATGGGATCATCCATCGCCCATCTCATGGGTCGAGAAGCGTATACGCTAGTCTACACTGGTATATCGATGCCCCGTCTCGATACACCCACGACTAGGGACCTTGAAGGATGTAGTTATGGACTACCATGTCCCCACTAGTATGATCCGCATCATAGTCCAGGTAGTCAAGTACACATCCTAAGGTCTTTACCAACATGTAACTATAAGACAGTATAAAGAGACGAGTATACATGTTAAGATAAAGAGCAACCAGATAGCATACTATCATATCGAGCAAGAAAGTCATCTTTATATATGTCCAAGCATCCAATATAGTATACATCATCTGTACAATACTGGCCTCTAGGGCATACATATAACTAACATCAAGGTGGAGTGGTCGGTGTACACAACAATAGGTGAGCCAATTAAGTAAGGCCTGAATTTTTCTAATGCAAATACAACTTCCAAAAGTTCTTTTTCGGTAATTGTAAAATTAATTTGAGCATCATTCAGGGTCTTTCTTACATAATAGATCACGTGTGGCATCTTTTCAATGTGTTGTCCTAAGACTGCACCAACTACAAAATATGATGCATCATACATAAGCTCAAACGGGTGGTTCCAATCTGGAGAAGATAGAATGGGGGCTGTAGTGAGAGAGTGTTTAAGGGAGTCAAATGAAGCCTCACAATCCGAGTCAAAGTGATAGGTTGTGTCCTTGGCCAAGAGAAGAGTTAAGGGTTTAGTAATTTTGCTAAAATCCTTAATGAATCTCCGATAAAAGCCTGCATGGCCAAGAAAAGATCGTATATCTTTGACGCATTTGGGATGAGGAAGGTTTTGAATGACATCTATTTTAGCTTTGTCAACCTCAATGCCTTTTCGTGAAATAACATGTCCAAGCACAATTCTCTCTTAGACCATGAAATGGTATTTTTCCCAATTCAAGGTTAAGTTCTTATCTTTACAACGAGTAAGAACTACGTCAAGATGAGATAGGCAGTCAGCAAAAGAATCTCTGAATATCGAGAAATCGTCCATGAAAATCTCCAGAAAATTCTCGACCATGTCCTAGAATATCCCCATCAGGCACCGCTGAAATGTTGCGGGAGCATTGCATAACCCAAAGGGCATGCGTCTATAAGCAAAAGTACCAAAAGGGAAAGTAAATATGGTTTTATCTTGATCCTTTTTGGCAATAGGGACCTGGTTATAGCCAGAGTATCCGTCCATGAAGCAGTAGTATTCACGTCCAGCTAAACGTTCCAGCATCTGATCAATAAAAGGTAGAGGAAAGTGGTCTTTCCTCGTTGCGGCATTGAGTTTTCTATAATCGATACATACATGCTACCCAGTTTGAGCACGTGTCTGGATTAACTCATTAGCCTCATTTATTATGACCGTGATGCCAGATTTCTTAGGGACTACATGAATTGGACTTACCTATTGGCTATCGGAGATTGGGTAAATGATACCACTGTCAAGGCATTTGACGATTTCTTTCTTTACTGCCTCCTTCATGATGGGGTTTAACCGTCTCTGTGGTTCTTCGGTTGGCTTGGCTTCATCTATCAGATTGATATGATGTTCGACTATTAAGGGACTAATCCTTTTGATGTCATCCATAGTCCAACAAAATGCCTTCCTATTAGATCTCAATACCGTCAAAAGCGCATTCTCTTGCTCTGAGGCTAGAGAAGCGGATATGATCACAGGTAAAGACTCATTCTCACCTAAATATGCATATTTAAGATGTGAACGTAAAAGTTTGAGATCTAATGCTGGCGGAGAAACTATAGAAGGTGGGGTCAGCGAATGATATTCGAAGTCACGAAGAAGCTCGTAGCCTGTAAAGGATACAGACTCAGAAGGTGAAGAGTCACAAAGTTCAGACTCAAGAGTAGAAAGAGTGTCCTCACTAAGATGTGCAAGATCAAACATTGATGTGCTAGTGTCGTCGAGATCTTCAAAGCAAAGTTCATCAACTTCGCAGCTTTCGGGAGCTATCTCGTGGACAGAACAGACATCAAGTATGTGAGCAGAGGGTTCAGACGACTGACTTCCAATTTTATAGATGTTTAGTTCAATTGTCATTTTTCCAAAAGATAGGTTCAATGAACAGTTTCGACAATTAATGACAGCATTGGAAGTGGCAAGGAATGGTCGACCCAAAATCACCGGAATTTGGTTCTATGGGTTTGCTACAGGTTGTGTATCGAGAACAATAAAGTCCACAGGGAATATAAATTCCCCGACTTTTATCAACACATCCTCCAGTTCACCCCTAGGTTTGGTGATTGAACGGTCTGCCATTTGGAGAGTGCAATGAGCTGGTTTTAACTCTTCAATCCCTAACTGCTCATAAACCGAATATGGAAGCAGGTTAACACTTGCGCCAAGGTCAAGTAAAGCACGGTTAATGTTTTTACCCCCAATAGAAATCGAGATTGTAGGACAGCCAAGGTCCTTACGTTTCTTTGGTAACTGTGGGGTAAAAGCAGTTCTAACATTATTTGTCATGAATACCTTCTTTGGCACTTGAGTCTTCCTCTTCCTAGTGCACAAGTCCTTTAGAATTTTCGCATAAGCAGGGACTTGTTGGATAGCATCTAGGAGAGGGATATTGATGTTAACCTTTAAAAAATTCCATAATCTTCTCCATATGTGGACTCGATTTGTTTCCCCTTAACCGATTAAGATAAGGAGCTTTAGAAATAAGAGCTGGGTCCAACATTGGAGAAGGTGGTGTGTGTGGAACTGATCCCAGAATAGAAGTGGAGATCGTCTTTGGTGGATTAGAAGAGGTCTGCTGAGGGTTCGAGCCTTGAGGAAAACGAAGAATAGGCTCGCAAGAAAGTGGTGGGTAGACAAAGTAGGATTAGAAGTAGAAGTGGATGTGGAAGTGGAAGGAAAAGTGGAAATGAAAGCCGGGGTGTTATTGATTAATTCATCATGATTATTAATCTCTTCACCGACTTGATTATTCAGCACTCTTCCGGATCTCAACATTGTAATGGCATTCACATTGTAGTGTTATGAATGCCCAAGATTCGATAGGGGTTGAGATGGAAGTTTTCCTTTTTCTCTAGCACTCATTTCGGCATTTAATTAAGCAATTTGTGCTTCCATCGATTTAATACTCTCATTTTGGGAGTCAGAGTTTTTCTGGATCTTATCGAGGAAAGACTTAAATTCAGCTGATATTTGTTTCATAAACATTTCAAAAGTCCGTTCAAGTGAAGAGGAATTATTAGTACCGGTCAACTGCAAAGGATTATACGGTGCAGGTGTGTTGACCGGATTTTGAAAGTTTTATGGTTGGTAGGGGTGCTGACTTATTTGAAGTGGTTGCTGTTGTGGTGGAGGACCCCTTTGAAAAGTATTTTGGTTTGGAACCGTGTTTTGAGTTTGTGATTGGTTCCAAGCAAAGTCAGGGTGATTCCTCCAACCCTGATTATATGTGGAAGAATATGGATCATTTCTAGGTCTTTGTTGGAAAGCGGCATTGGTATGCTCTTGACCTTGAAACGGAGAATTTAAAGGACATTCTTCTGTAAGATGAGATGGATCAGAACAACATCCACAGACAGTTTTGGAGAGTGACATCTGATTTATGGAGGCTGCTAAAAATTTATGTTCCATAGCTTTGAGTTTCTTTTGCATTGTTGCCATTTCAGCTCTAACTCCTATGGAAACATCAAGTTGATGAATGCCACCCCTAGACGATGACTGGTTTACACTCTCTCACTGTAAAGTTTTCTCAGCGAAATCTTCTAAAAATCTCCAGGCTTCACCATCATCTTTATTCATGAAGGTGCCTTGACACATGGATTCAAGGGTCTGTTTTGTTGTAGGATTAATGCCCTCATATATGATTCTGCACAGATCCCATCTAGGGACTCCATGATGAGGACATTGAACTAACAGATCCTTGAAGCGTTCAAAACACTTCGAGAATGGTTCATTTGGAAGCTGAGTAAATTGATTTATTTCGCTACGGACTCGAGCTGTTTTATGATTAGGGTAGAATTTCTTTAGGAAAGCTGTTACGAAATCTCCCCAGTTCGAAATAGAATGTGCGGCTGTGTTATAAAGCCACTTCTCGGCTATATCGCACAAAGTGAATGGGAGAAGACGTAATCTCTTAGCATCCACAGAAAGCTGTGAAGTACCTATCATAGCGCATACATTTTCAAATTTGGTAATAAAGACGTATGCGTCTTCAGGCTCAAGACCGTGATATTTTGGTAAAAGATTGATGTATTGTGGTTTTATGTCAAAGTTGTCCCCATTGGCTGGTGGAATGTTGAGACAGGTCGAAAGAGGACCTCGCATAGGGTAACATCTCTCTTGAAGAGAGATGTGTTGGAGATAGTGCCCTCAGAGTCAATTATTGGATCACAGGCACGTGATTGCAATGATTGAGGGAGGACCTGTCCCAGTAGGACAGTCTTACTCAAGATGATAGTATGCTATATGGTTTATCTTTATGATCGTGTACTGCTTTAGGTGACCTTACAGGTCGCTATTACACGTTGATAGAGCCCCTAGGATTCTTACTTGACTGCCCGCAGTATGAGGGCGATCATATACGTGGGAGCTGGTAGTCTATAAGCACATCCTTAAAAGGTCCCTAGTCATGGGAGTTTCGAGACAGGGCATCGATACTCCAGAGTAGACTAGTGTATACAGTCGAGACCCCAACGAGGGGCGGTGGCCGGTCTCACAAGCCACTGGTGTCAGTTGGTTCACCTAAGATGTATACAGGTGCTCATTAGATTATGAGTACACCGGACAGGACTCGCCGGGAACATGCTAGTTGGTCTTATACCTGACGTCAGATAGCAGTTCCCTGGTGACATGTGTACAGGTTAGTTCATCGACCTGAGGATCGTCATTTGTCTCATGTGAGTTCCCACTGTACTTTGATTACTACCCTACCACGCTCAAAGGAGACGTGCAAACAGGTTTTAGTTGGGTACAGTCCCGAGCCACATGGAGGCAGTGAGAGGATCTTCAGGGGTTCGTCTCTCCCGGTATTGGGGGTGAGGTCGCGCTGTGTCTAGGAGATCCATTACATAAAGCCCTCGGCCGAGGCAGGAGATTTACTGGTAGGTATTCCAGTAGTATCTCAGGGTGTTCTGGGCTACACTCCGACACGACTTGTACCACTTTTGGGGGTCTGACTTTTACTAACCCCCTAAGCCCGCCATGCGATGCTCATAGACGAACGGACCGGACTGTACGGATATTGTCACTGACAGGCTCAGTAGGGTGTCAGGATGAGTTCGCTCACAGACGTCCCTTTTGGTCAATAGCTGGTAGCCCGTCATGTATGGCTAATACCTCTGACGTGCTAGTGGTTAAATCCACAGCCATAGTATTGACGAGTCTTTAGAGTCCCCCACAGACCAGTTGCTTAAGTTTCGGGCGAAACGCTGTAGAGGCCGTATGGAGATATGGCAGGGTTCGATCAGATACGTGCGGTATTGCACGGATCATGATCGGACGGTTAATACTAGCGGGCTTTGGTTTAAGCCGGATCCTAGTATAGTACAGTGTAGATTTTGTCTCATTGCATTTGTATTTCGGTCGGAATACAAATGCGGGTATGTATATACAGAAGAGGGGTTTCCTATAATTTATTACGGGATCAGTTTTATGAAGTTGCCAGTTTGTTTTCCGTTTCGACCGTATTTCTTTGTATCTTTCATTGGCTGAAGATTGGTGGAGGAGGGCATATTTGCATTTGTGCAAATAAGCATTTTGGAGGCTGGTCTTTGCATATTATTGCTTCATTATGGTTGCACCCTCATTTGACTTTTCTTGGATAATCATTGCTTGACCTTCTTATTCATCATGGTTTACTTTTGGAGTCATCATGCTTGATGATGATGGTTGGTTATGATGAGGGAGTGTGGTTTGCTTTTTGACTTGATAATCTCCTTTTCTCTTCCTTGTATTATTGATCCTCACTCACAACTCTCTCTTGCTCCCTTCACTATGCATGGGCCGGCCAAAACAAAGGGGGGCTGTCCCAATTATTTGTGAGGGAAAATATACTCATTTGGCTTAGTAAAAATCCCGTTACTCCATCACTAAAAGCTTAGTTCATTTCCTCCACTAATGGCAACTTCTACAACCCCATAAGACATATATAGATCCACACTATTCTACAGCAATCCTTGGGCACGTCGACTCGCCAACTTCGTGCCTGAGTTGCCTCGGTCAAGAGGTGGGAGCCCGTAAAAGAAGCCGGCAACGTGGTGCCCTTCCGGCGAGGAGGAGAAGACCGGAGATTCCGCGAGGAGATCCGGACAACGACGAGAAGACCGGAGGACACGGATCGCTCGGTATATCTCTCTACCCATTCTTTAGTTAGCTAGAATTAGTTTAATGGCCCGATCCGGGATTTTTGTGCGCAGTGGTGCCGGTTTAAAAGTTAAAGTAAATTATCGTTTCCGCATTTTGGCCTCGGAATGACGGCCGGGGCGCCGCCGTGCACTTACACTGGTATCAGAGCCACACAATTAACCTAGTCTAGCTTGGTCTAATGTGTTTACATTTTCGATCGAACAAAATTCGAAAACCCGCGTTTTCCAAAGTATCAGTTCTCTGTCGAAATTTTTTTGGCTCCAAATTTTTTTCAGGTCATTGCAGAAGTATGTGCTGGGAATGTTAAGACTTCTGTGGAAAATTGGTAGTGCGACACTGTAGCTCCACTGCGGAACCGCGGCCAAACCCCTGTTCCGGCCGCGGTTCCGCCGTAGTACAGTGCCTTCACTGCACCATTTTTCCACAGTGATCTTTTTACAGGGAAATTGGGGTTTTGGAATGTTCTTTTTGGGCCCAGATTTTCTTTAAGTGCTACAGTAGTGCTTGGGGGCCCACTTAAGTAAATTTGATCGATCGAAAATTTTAAACATGTTAGTTCACAGGATTTACATTATATCTGCGACCGTGAATCTCTCTTGATCGGCGAATCCTGTCTAACTGCTATAGCCCGGTTAGACGGATTTGCGAACGTGACATTCACGTTGATGTTCTGTGTTGTGCTGTGATGTTGCGGATTGGTCGTGGGGATAGCCTAGTTGCAGTGGCAGTACAGTTTTGTTTTATATGTACATTTGATATTGCGGGGCGAGCGTCCGACATGTGGACTGCCGTCACTGCCTATTTGTATATTATTCTTTTGGGGCACGACCGAGGTGAGGTCGATGTACCCGTTGTATGTATATTTTACTTTCTGTACTAGGATTACCCCAAGGAGGGGTGCACGGATAGCCGGGTTCTAGAGGGCAATGGGCCCGCATCTCATGGAGTTGAGACGGAGGGGGCTTTACTCTAGAATTGGCGGGCTATTCTCCGCACTCGTAGGGGGTACAGGTTGACCTAGGAGGGGTGCCCAAGTTACCGGATTCCGTGAAGTGCTGGGTGGTCCATTCACGTTGCTGAAGGGGGCTGCCTCGCTTCAGGTTTTGGCGGGTAACTTGCCGCACCCCTACCCGTAGGGGTCTAGGATTTCATTGCACAGGCTATCCACACGACCAGGGGAACGTCGGGTTTCAGTAGCGGCTCTGTGAAACCCGGGGATCCCAGATATCTGTATTGTTTTGTGATGCTTATTACATTTATGTGATGTTGCATTTTATCACGCCTTGAGCGAAAATTATATATTATATATATACTAGTAGATGTTGTATATGTTTTGCATCCGCGCTAGTCCAGTCCCCGCTCTGTCGTTAGTTAACTAACCTAACGGGTAATGACGGGACCCAGTGGCGAATGCGGATGGCATATACGTACATCATTATTTTCGTTCTTTGTGGTGTGATCAATTGATGGGACTGCATTGATTCGGATCAATGCAAACTAAACAAACCTATTTTATGTTGTTGGAACACTTTTCAAAAAGCTGTTATTGCAAGGGCGTTCTCTTTTGTTTTGCACAGTGGTATTCGGTTATGAATATCCAGCACCTCAGTCGACGAGGCAAGGGCCGAGATCCCTTCACCGGGAGTGACCCCTTGGACAGAAGTTTGCATCAGGGCAATACCTTCACTATAGCCGATTACTTTTTCTTTGCATCGTGGTATTCAGTTGGAATATCCTGCACCTCATTCTACGGGAAAAGAGCCGAGATCCCTTCACCACGAGTGACCTCTTTAGCCAAGGTTTTCGTCACTATATTTTTCTAAAAAGCTATCCAGTTCCTTCAACGATATCAAGTTCATTACGTTAAAGGTTTTTCGCCAGAAACCATTCGTAGCCCTCCGTCGTTTCAGACGGGTAGCACGTAGTATTCATGCTATGTTTGTTGGCCTTCGTCAAGGCATAGTGTATGGTAGCTGCTTGTTGCCTTTATGCAGCATAGATAGATGCGTTTGTTTAGGACAGTCGTACTAATATTTTGGCCAAAGTCATGGGTATGTACGGGTGGGTTCAAATTAACCTGGAGAATGACGGGTAGAACTTGACATGTGACTTATGATTTGTTGGCCTTCGTCAAGGTCATAAGAGCACGAGGCAAAAATTACATCGGGAGTTTCTAAAGAAACTGAAACTTGCTAGATATGCGCATACCTTATGGAGTGTGATAACGTGAGCAAAGTCCGTCACGTTATTATGCGATGATAGTTGGATCCCGATTCCCACTGATGAGTTGGTTTACTCCTCGGGTGATCCCGACTAATTCTTCTTTCAGGTTTGGAGGAGAATTTGACGGTACAGTGGGAGGTTTCCAGATTAGATAAATTGGTAACCATTCTGATCTAGGTTAGAGTGCACGCTGAGTGTTTCTTTTCTCTCTCTCTCTCTTCGGCAGCGACCATTGACCCGACCCTAGACTATGACTAAGTGACCAAGTTGACCAAACCTTCTTAAACACTGGTTTTTGGATTGTCAGAGTTGCAAACCTCTTTGCCACTCCTACTTTTACCCTTTTCTCCAGAACACCCCGTATTACTACGAACGTCCACTTCCATTGGATAAAACCATCGTATGGTTATATATGAACTCGAAGGAATTTATTCGAGGATGGTTTCTGGTTCTGGAGAAAACGAATATGACTATTCAGTTGTCTTTTCCTTTTACCTCTCTCAGGTTACGAGTGCTCCTTGGATTAGGACAGTACACCTATTACGCAAATTGGATAGTCTTCTTCCAAACCATAGGCAGGTGCCGACCGGTAGGGAATGAAGAAAACCAATTAGCCTAACGATGGTCTGCAGAAGGTATTTTGTAAAGACAAATAAAGGGATTAGTAAGAGGGCAAAGTAAATTGCGACTGATATTCACGACCAAACCAAATATTTTTTTGCCAATCCTAAATCACCTTTGTATTTCTCCAGGACACTCCGTATCACTACGAAGATCCACAGTTTATTGGATACTCCATCGTATGGTTATATACGAACTCGAAAGGAACTTGTTCCAGTTCGGGGATGGATTCTGGTTCAGGATAAATATGAATAAGGTTTATTCGGTTGTCTTTTATCTTCATCTTCTCTCGCATTGCGAGTGCTCCTAGGTTTAGGACAGTACACCCATTATGCTTATTGGATAGTCTTCTTCCAAACCATAGGCTGGTGCCGAACGGTAGGGAAGGAAGAAAACCATTTGGCCTAAAGGGGTGTACAGAAGATAATGATTAAAGACATATAAAGGGATTTGGAGAGATAGCAAAGAATCATACGGTTACAGTTGTGAATCTGGATAATGGAAGAGGCATTACTAGGAATACCGGGATACCCCGTCGAAACATTTCAATGTTTCAGTTTCACTGTGTACTGTTAAAAGGAAACTGATTTCCCAATTAGACACTTGCTCCAGGGTATGTATTTACCAGGTATGATTCTCACATCTGTATGGTTTTACAGATGATGAGTGGGAGTAAGTTATTGGGAATTGGGTGATCTTCCTCATTATATCGGGATTCGTCGTAATTGGTGATATTTGAGGAAGTCGCCTGGGTTGTTTGCCGGACGACAAATATTTGGTTTTGAATATCCGTTGCTATGCACCAATTTCAAATTGATATATCTGTACGTCTATTTTCATAGAGTGAGATATACCTTTTTGAAATTATGTCTATGACATTTACCTATATCAGTGGATGGTTAGGTAATGAGCATTAAGCAGCGGTGTAATTCTTCATAACCATAGTACAGTTTTCAACCTACGACACGAAGGGATTGAGTTATTAGACTCAAGGGACTTATACAGAGTATTGTTTGTTGTCCAGCGTCCATGAGGACAAAGGGGTTGGTTCTCGTACTATATTCGTTTTACTTATGACTTCTCTAGTTTTTAGACAGGTGTTTCGTAGAAACGCAAGGTCCGAATTTTGAGAAGTTATAGGTATATGAATAAAGTAGAGAACCAAGTATTGCAAGTATCAGGATTCTTCAAGGTGATCAAAAATGTAGATACTTGTGTGTGGTATTCAGTTGATAGTAATGGTTCTAAGAGAACTTGCTTCTCTTTCAGATTACTCATAATTGGAAGCACTCCTAAATTGAGTAACGCTGATCGGCCTCTTTCCATTTAGTTGACATGCACTGGAGACAGCTGCATGATTTGAATCTGGTTCAATTAAATTAGTGCCTCTGTTTCTGTATTGGATATAGAACAGTTCATATCTTAACGATGTTAAGGTACGGGGAGTTGTCCGGCTTATGCTTAAAACCAGACTCTGGATAACTCAATGCACGTTTCTGTAATGGTTGTTTGTGGGTTGACCCAGGCTATGACGAGGGTTGACTTTCTATCATTTGGAAGATCAATAGTGATATTGTTCTAGACTCGCCACAGTTTTAATAAAAATAGATTTTTTCAGAAAATGGTAGTAGGAGTATGGTAGAACTGGAAGTGATTCCAGAACCGCAAACGATTACTGAAAATTTGATAAGAACCTAAAGATTCAATTTGGTTTGACATTCCATTGGCCACTCCGCAGATACGGTGGGTAACCTCAGACACCCGAGGGGTACTCCGGTAGCCTCAAGGACGGTGACAGGGAGGTTCTTGTTTACCCAGACTTGCCAATGCTGTTGTTCAAGACTGTGAGACCCGGCAGGAGGATGAGTATAGCATCGTTCTAAACTAGTTTTAGAAGTGTACGTTTATATAACTCTGCCAGAAGGTTGTCATGATCAGTGGGAGCAGCGGAAGCATTGGTGGACAACAGGCTTATGTCTATTTATAGACTAAAGCAGATATAGCGGAGATAGATCATCTATTTCTGACGTGACAATCATAGGTTTGACTTCATCAGAATAGGGGATGGATCTATTAAGAAGGTAGTAGGGTGTGATGTCCTGGTATTTGGATGACATACACAGAGTAGGAAGTGTTATTCCTATACTACGATCGGTTATACTTTGGTTGTCACACAGTAGTTTCTCCACATAGGACTTGGATACAATATATCATGACATTCTGGTTACTGGATCTATGGTTTTAGATCTAGATTTGGGTGGTTTTAGATCTAGATTTGGGTACTTAGATTCTGGTTACTAGATCTATGGTTTCCCAATCAGGGTACTTAGACAGCATTCTAAGAGTTTTTAGAATGGACGACTCCTGGCAAGGTAGTATACCTGCAGGTGATGGAGTCGCCCTCTCTAAAGGTGTCTTACAGACTAAAGAGGAGAGGGATGTGCATGATTGACATATCACTTGCTTAGGCAATTGAGTCAATCATGAGATGTCAAGTACCACACCAGATGTTGTTTTTGCACTGGATGCAATAAATTGATATTGATCCAATCCTGGAGAAAAAATCGGAAGCAGTTTTAGAACATAAGTAGATGTTCTAGGGATATGATAACGGCATCCCCCTTCGGGAGACAGTTATCATTCCAAGCTTCTAAGGTGACCAGGAAGACAGGGAGGTTGTCAGAGTTATAGTTTTCCTTCTGACGAGGGGCAGTATTTTGGACAGGTGGTCCAAGGGGATACTGAGGGAGGCATGACGCAGGATACTGATTAAGTTCAGTTGACAATACAGTCTAAGAAATTTGGATTTGGAGTTCATTTTTGAGCTAGGTCCCATCAGACATCCAGACACATTCTAAGACAGGTATTGCTCATTTCGGGAGATGGGTTTCTCCGCGAACTTGAGATATAGAGAGACATAGAAAGAAACATCAAAGCGGATCCACTCACTGAGACTATTCCTCGAACGCAATAGTTTCGCAAACGGGTTTTGTGAGACTGACTAGTAGAGGAGTTGGGTGTTCGGGATCACACGGGCTGTGAGTATGCGACATCGCAATAATTAGCCTTGAGTGCAAGTGGGAGATTGTTGGAGATAGTGCCCTCAGAGTTAATTATTGGATCACAGGCACATGATTGCAATGATTGAGGGAGGACCTGTCCCAGTAGGACAGTCTTACTCAAGATGATAGTATGCTATATGGTTTATCTTTATCATCGTGTACTGCTTTAGGTGACCTTACAGGTCGCTATTACACGTTGATAGAGCCCCTAGGATTCTTGCTTGACTGCCAGCAGTATGAGGCCGATCATATATGTGGGAGCTGGTAGTCTATAAGCACATCCTTAAAAGGTCCCTACTCGTAGGAGTTTCGAGACAGGGCATCGATACTCTAGAGTAGACTAGTGTATACAGTCGAGACCCCGACGAGGGGCGGTGGCCGGTCTCACAAGCCACTGGTGTCAGTTGGTTCACCTAAGATGTATACAGGTGCTCATTGGGTTATGAGTACACCGGACAGGACTCACCGGGAACATGCTAGTTGGTCTTATACCTAACGTCAGATAGCGGTTCCATGGTGACATGTGTACAGGTTAGTTCATCGACCTGAGGATCGTCATTTGTCTCGTGTGAGTTCCCACTGTACTTTGATTACTACCCTACCACGCTCAAAGGAGACGTGCAAACAGGTTTTAGTTGGGTACAGTCCCGAGCCATATGGAGGCAGTGAGCGGATCTTCAGGGGTTCGTCTCTCCCAGTATTGGGGGTGAGGTCGCGCTGTATCTAGGAGAGTCATTACACAAAGCCCTCGGCCGAGGCAAGAGATTTACTGGTAGGTATTCCAGTAGTATCTCAGGGTGTTCTGGGTTGCACTCCGACACGACTTGTACCGCTTTTGGGGGTCTGACTTTTACCAACCACCTAGGCCTGCCATGCGATGCTCATAGACGAGCGGACCGGACTGTACGGATATTGTTACTGACAGGCTCAGTAGGGTATCAGGATGAGTTCGCTCACAGACGTCCCTTTTGGTCAATAGCTGGTAGCCCGTCATGTATGGCTAATACCTCTGACGTGCTAGTGGTTAAATCCACAGCCATAGTATTGACGAGTCTTTAGAGTCCCCCACAGACCAGTTGCTCAAGTTTCGGGCGAAACGCTGTAGAGGCCGTATGGAGATATAGCAGGGTTCGATTAGATACATGCGGTATTGCACGGATCATGATCGGACGGTTAATACTAGCGGGCTTTGGTTTAAGCAGGATCCTAGTATAGTACAGTGTAGATTTTGTCTCATTGCATTTGTATTTCGGTCGGAATACAAATGCGGGTATGTATATACAGTAGCGGGGTTTCTTGTAATTTATTACGGAATCAGTTTTATGAAGTTGCCAGTTTGTTTTCCGTTTCGGCCATATTTCTTTGTATCTTTCATTGGCTGAAGATTGGTGGAGAAGGGCATATTTGCATTTGTGCAAATAAGCATTTTGGAGGCTGGTCTTTGCATATTATTGCTTCATGATGGTTGCACCCTCATTTGACTTTCCTTGGATAATCATTGCTTGACTTTCTTATTCATCATGGTTTACTTTTGGAGTCATCATGCTTGATGATGATGGTTGGTTATGATGAGGGAGTGTGGTTTGCTTTTTGACTTGATAATCTCATTTTATCTTCCTTGTATTATTGATCCTCACTCACAACTCTCTCTTGCTCCCTTCACTATGCATGGGCCGTCCACAACAAAAGGGGGCTGTCCCAATTATTTGTGAGGGAAAATATACTCATTTGGCTTAGTAAAAATCCCATTGCTCCATCACCAAAAGCTTAGTTCATTTCCTCCACTAATGGCAACTTCTACAACCCCATGAGACATATATAGATCCACACTATTCTACAGCAATCCTTGGGCACGTCGACTCGCCAACTTCGTGCCCGAGTTGCCTCGGTCAAGAGGTGGGAGCCCGTAAAAGAAGCCGGGGACGTGGTGCCCTTCCGGCGAGGAGTAGAAGACCGGAGATTCCGCGAGGAGATCGGGACAACGACGAGAAGACCGGAGGACACGGATCACTCGGTATATCTCTCTACCCGTTCTTTAGTTAGCTAGAATTACTTTAATGGCCCGATCCGGGATTTTTGTGCGCGGTGGTGTCGGTTTAAAAGTTAAAGTAAATTATTGTTTCCGCATTTTATCCTCGGAATGACGGCCGGGGCGCCGCTGTGCACTTACAAGATGTGGGGCGGATTCTGCCCACCTGCGGACGTTGGAAGAGTAGTGTTAAAGAAGTTCGATAGAGATTCGTCCATCGAAGTGGGTGTGTTAGTGCGTGAAGAAAAAGTAGATGTAGAATTACCGACTTCGGAGTCGATAGGAAGAACGCGGACAAGATGGGCACTAGAATCCCGTGTCCAGCCAAGCATGCACTAAATGGTTTCGTACAAGTGGCAGTGTTGGTGATAATTTGGGGAAAAATTTTGAATTGGTGTTTGTTTTGAAAAAGACGGATTTTTGAAAAAATTCACACAGACAATGCACAAGCAACCCTAAATCTAGTGGTCACCTAGGTCAAGGCTCTAGACCGCTCCTAGACTTCCATAAGACAAGTCGCAGGATAAATGCTCTACTGCCTCTTTATCTCTCCTGTGGCCAGGTAAGTGCCAGGTAAGTTGGAGGTTCTCCACTACGTAAGTAGTGGGCCTAATTAAGTAAACACTTGCCTTAGACACCATAAAAGAAACGCGGATAAGCAATAGATTACCCACGACCATCTTCTGTCCTAAATGAGCGTGACGGTCCTTAGAGTCTTGTCTAGATATTTTTTTAGTTAATGAGGGTGATGCAGATGCAAGTTTGTGATTTTTGGGGCTTAGGAAGGGTAATGAACTCCCTACCTAATCTGAATTTGGTATTTTGCCCCTTCATTTCCGTGTTAAAATATGCAAACAACCAAGATCAAACACGCACAATTTTTCTTTTTAGCGGCGCTGCGAATTTTTTCAAAGAATACTGCTGAAATTGGTTAATGGACAAGAGCAGGGATGAGATAAGAAAGACAGAGATTCACCTAGAAAATTTGGTGCACTGAATCCCTCAATTCACCGCGGATCCGCCGTACAAATAGCAGTAATACCGCTGATCCGCGGTCAGTTCATGAGATCCATGCACAAAAATTGGTGCAGATGCTACTGTACCTTCACTGAGCTCTCTGAGATGCTCTGAAAATTTTTCCTCTCACTCCAGAGATTCCAGATCTCCTTCCAACAATTCACAACAAATCGTTAAGCACTTGATGCGATTATTGATCAAAAAATTTTGATGGAATAATAAAATTTTTCAACTCAAATTTCAAAAACGAACAAATTAGCACACGATCCCCGGCAACGACGGCATTTGATTGATCATCTTCGTGTGTGTTTGGAAATGTTTCACAACCAAAGAAATTTATACCGCAATTAATTGACGGTGTCTATTGTAGTTTAGTCAATGAGCTCAGATAGTCCACTGAGAAAGTGTGATTTGTTCGAATTTGTTTTAGCTGAGTTGAAAAGAAATGATAAAAGAAAATGATTTAGGATTTGTGAAATTTAGTTTCAAGAAACATAAAGAAATAGATCTAGGATCAAGAATTGATAAACATCAAGGAAATGTCCAAACCAATTGAATTATCAAGATTTGTAAAGTAGCTTGTAGGAATCGATCAAATTGAAAGTGATGATGAATACTAATGATTACGAATTCTTATCTATTGAGGATTTGTTGCTAGATCGATGACGATTATCGAGGTTTAAGGATCTATTGAAGAAACTAGGGTTTCTCCTTCATCATCCCTTGTCCTTTCATTGATTATCATTCAAATCCCAGCCTCTAGTAAATTGAATCATCGATTGTTGATCTCTAATTTGGAGCGAAAACATTCAAGAAAGTGATCTCGCTCAAATTAGGTCTTCAATGATTCAATTTCCTAAAGTTTACAAAACTCATAAGACTTAAGAATCGTTCAAGAATTTAATCATCATCATCTACCTATTCTCTCGATTCCGCTACAAGCGGAGATTTCACTCACACATCATGAAAAAGGAAAGAATCAAGAATCGATAACTTTTCATAATGTAAGAATGTATAGAAAAGAAAGATTTATAATTTTCACCTTTATTAATCGACGATTAGGTACAACTCACTCAAAGATTACAAGATTTGAGGAGGTAACTAGATCCGCCGAAACTAGCTTCGCATCGATCTTCTTGAGTCGCGGATTGTCGTGGATCTCTTGCTCGGATGAAGATCGGTGTTGCTTCAAAGGCTTGTTGAAGGCTTTCTTGAGACGCTTCTTGATGAATCTTGATTTGGCTTTGGCTTTGGATTTGGGTTAGGGTTTTGGATTACAAGTTATGTCACTCAACTTGTGCAAATTTGGATTAATATTCAACCCCTCAATTAATGAATAACCTTTGTAATGAAGCCATAGGTGCTCTTTTATAGTTTTCCCTCAAGCTTCCCCTAGAAGCTAGGTCAAACTTCTTAAGGAAGCTTGGTTGTTTTGAGTCTTGCATGAGAAGCTTGGTAGGTATCAAACTTGCACAAGAAGCTTGGCTGTTAGAAGGGAAGCTTCTGGAGAAATCTATACAATTCGAACCGTCGTGGAGAAGTTTGGCCGTTAAAAGAAAGCCTCTGCAAAATGTTTCCACCGCCGACGAGTCAGAACGGCCGCGGATCCACGGCGGATCGGCCTGATTCGGTCGCGAATCCGCGATCGTTTTAGGTGATCTCTGCATGAAAACTTCAGGGTTGTTTCATGTTGGCTTTATGGTTGTTTTCTGATGTCTGGAAACTTATAATTATCTCTTGTTTGCTGCCAGATCTCAAGTCTTTGACTTGATGTATTTTATCAGCACTTTTAGCAGTTCCGGCTCTTTTACCTGGAGAATTTCCTGCACACAATCTCGAGACAAGTGTTGATATACAAAAGATCATGCGTGTAGTAATAAACACACAATTTCCCTCATAATGTCAGTTATAATGTATAACACATGTTATTTGATATTTTGCAGACGAATTGCTAATATGTGCTATATTTATACCAAACTCCTTTAGATGATTACAAAGAGTAGGGAAATTGATGTGTTTAGAATGCAATATTTTCGACGGATCAATATATATCAGTGGTATGGGACGTTAATATATATATACATGTATATATATATATATATCAGTGGTTTGGGACGCTGTTATATATGTATACCTATAATACATATCATCATAATGATCTGTGCGTGTATTCTTATTCATTGCGATATGAGGGGCTGATGTGCCCGATATCTGGGGCTGATCTGCTCGATATGAGGGGCTGATATGCCCCATATGAGGGGCCGATGTGCCCGATGTGAGGGGCCGATGTGCCCGATGTGTGGGCCGATATGGGGCCGATTTGAGGGAATTTGGGTATTTAGTTTGTCTTGATGGTCACTGGTCCTCCACGATGAGGATTCTGTGAGGATGACATGTTTTACCCCGTACTCCGCATTTATTCTATATGCATTACTTCATGTATTAGTAGTACCTGATAGAGTACCTTTCATGACTGTTGCATATACATATTGTCATACTTATCCTATCAGATTACATGTGATAGGTTATCGCTGTTAGTTCATACTTGCGATTACTGTATGATGTTATTTGCTATTCACGAGTTGGCAACTCACCCCCGTTGTGCCGTAGGGTTTTTCAGGTCTGATCATCAGAGTGGTCGCGGCAGGGTGCCTTGTTATCTCTACTTTTGCGGATACCGCTACGGTTGGCTATGAGGCCGTTTGCTTTAGTGGGTTGCGGTTTTTCGATGATGTACATTGTATATCTCTTATATCTAGTACTCTCCATCTACCACCTTCATGTATTGACTTAGAGACGAGTTGTGAAGATCGATGTTGTATATTCTTATGACTCTGGTTGTCGTGCTCATGTGAGCCGGCCTTTTATATATGTGGTTTATTTTTTCTTCGCTACGGCGTCGTATATCTGTTGTGGTATTTGTTCCGCCGTTGGGCGAGATTTTCTCTCGTTTGGGGATGCTTTGCTTTTATCTTATATTTGTACCCGTTTCGGGGCTAGTTTTTACAAAGGAGGTGCTGCCGAAATTTTTATGAAAAACAAACTTAAGTTTAAAAGTTTTTGCATCAAAATTTTTAAAAGTGATCTATCTTTCTTTCTTGTAATGGTTTAGATTGCTGGATTTTCGGCTTACTTAATTGCGTTACGCCTATTGACGTTACGCAGTTTGAGTGCCGGTCATGTGCCCAATTTTGGGTCGTGACAACATAACTAACAATCTCCCACCTGCACTAAGGCCAGTTATTGTAGTATCTCATACCCAACATCCCGAAGAGTCTCTCAAATTGTATCTGGGGTATGGCCTTCGTGAGTGGATCCACCGTTTTGTTCTTCGTGTCAACTCTCCTGACCTCGATCTCCCGGCGATCAACTATCTCCCGGATCAGGTGATACCGCCTCAGAATATGCCTGGATCGCTGATGGGACCTGGGTTCCATGGCCAAAGCCACTGCTCCATTTTTATCACAATACAAAGATATTGGATGCTCGATGGACGGAACCACACCAAGTTCGTTTATGAACTTCTTCATCTAGACAGCCTCTTTGGCAGCATCGTTGGTAGTGATGTATTCAGCCTCCATGGTTGAGTCTGCCACGGTTTCTTGCTTAGAACTCTTCCAACAAACTAACCCTCCATTGAGGGTAAAGACAAATCCCGAGACCGACTTAGAGTCGTCCTTATCACAATGGAAGCATGAATAGGTAAAGGACTCCACTTGGAGTTCTCCGTTACCATATACCAAGAACATTTCTTTAGTCCTTCCCAAGTACTTAAAAATGCTCTTCACAGCTGTCCAGTGATTCTCTCCTGGATCTGCTTGGTACCTACTCACTACACTTAGTGAGTATTCATCATCGAGTCTGGTACATAACATCGTGTACATGATAAAGCCGACTGCCGAAGCATAGGGTATCCCTTGCATGCGAGCTCTTTCCAAATCAGTCTTGGACATCTCTTTAGAGAGAGTGAGTCCGGAGATCATGGGTAAATTCCCACTCATGGAATCTTACATACTATACCTCATTAATACAGTGTCAATGTACCTGGATTGGGACAATCCCGGTATCCATTTAGATCTATCTCTATAGATCTTAATCCCTAAGATTTAGGAGGCATCACCTAGATCTTTCATTGAGAATATTTATGATAAGAAGAGATTGACCGAGTGCAGCATAGGAACATCATTTCCTATCAAGAGTATATCATCCACGTACAATACGAGGAAGACAACCTTGCTCTCTGTCACCTTCTTGTATATACAAGGTTCATCTACGTTGTTGATGAAGTCAAACTCTTTGACTACCATATCAAACAGATATTCCAACTCCGCGATGCCTGCTTTAACCGGTAGATGGATTTAAGCAGCTTGCACACCTTCCTGCTGCTCCCACTGTCCATGAAGCCCTCTGGCTGAGTCATGTACACGCTCTCTTCTAAATCACCATTTATAAATGCGGTCTTAACATCCATTTGCCAGATTTCATAGTCATGGTATGCCGCGATGGCAAGTAGGATCCAGAGAGACTTAAGCAAAGCTACTGTAGAAAAGGTTTCATCATAATCCACACCTGGTCGTTGACGAAAACCTTTTGCAACAAATCTAGTTTTGAAAGTCTCAACTTTTCCATCTACACCAAATTTTTTTCTTGAAGATCCATATGCTCCCGATGGGTTTTACCCCTTTAGGAGCATCTTCCAAAGTCCATACTTTGTTGGTGTACATGGATTCCATCTCAGATCATATTGCATCCATCCATTTCACAGAGTCCCTACTCGTGATGGCCTGCTCAAAGCTAGTTGGGTCATCAACTTCCATGATGCAATCCTCGCTCCCACCATCAATGAGAAAACTGTATTATCTCTCAGATGGATGAGGAACCCTACTAGATCGGCGAAGAGGCTGAGGTTCGTTGGGGACTATCGGATTCTCTTGTTCCACTAAATCATCAGTTGTATTTTGTGCTGCTGGAACTTCTTCCAGTTCTGCCTCTTCGCCACTAATTTCTTTTTCAAGAAATTCCTTTCTAAAAATGTGGTATGTTGAGCAACAAACACCTTTTGTTCCTCCCTATGGTAGAATAGATATCTATTTGAATGTTCAGGATATCCAACAAACTTACAAAGAACTGATCGTGCCTCGAGTTTTTCCGGATTTTTCCTTTTGACATAGGCCGGAAAACCCCATATCTTAACTCATTTAAGACATGGTCTCTTCCCACTCTATATCTCATATGGTGTGGTAGGTACAAATTTAGATGGAACTTGATTCAATAGGTATGCTGCTGTCTCAAGCGCATAACCCCAAAAGAAAATAGGAAACTCAGCGGTGCTCATCATAGAGCGCACCATATCCAAAAGGGTGCGATTCCTCCGTTCCGATTCACCGTTGTGCTGTGGTGAATACGGAGGAGTAAGCTGAGAGAGAATCCTATTCTCTTTTAGAGAGTCACGAAAATCCGTGCTCAAGTATTCTCCTCCCCGATCAGATTGTAGGATCTTAATACTTTAACCCGTCTGGTTCTCAACTTCATGCTTATATTCTATGAATTTCTCAAAAGCTGCAGACTTGTGTTCCAACAGGAACACATGTCCGTATCTTGAGAGATCGTCAGTGAATGTAATGAAGTACGAGGAACCATTCCTGGCAGGTGTAGACATGGGACCGCATACATCACTATGTATCAGTCCCAAGAGCTCTGTAACTCTTTCTCCGTGTCCAGTAAACGGAGTTTTGGACATCTTGCCTTTGAGACATGACTGACAAGTTTCATAAGATGATAATTTGAACGGATTCAAATATCCATCCTTATGTAACTTAGCTAGCCGTATCGCATTGATATGACCTAGTCTACAATACCACAAGAAGGATTCGTTCATTTCTGAACTCTTCCTCTTGTGTGTGTTTTGTACGTTAAGAACCGTGTTTTGATTCAGAACATATAAACCGTTATATAACACACCAAACCCAATCAACATTTGATTTAGGTAAATGTTCATAACATTATTCTCTACTACAAATTTATATCCTTCTTTATCTAATAAAGAAACTGAAATTAAATTGCATATAATAGAGGGTACGTAATAACAGTCATTCATGATCAAAGTATTCTTATTTGGTAATATAAGGTGATATTCACCAACTGCATTGGTTGCAACACTTGCACCATTCCCTATTTTTAGAGAATGATCACCTATTCCTAGTTCTCTACCTTTCCTTCCTAAGTAACATATTAATATGTGGGATCTTGATCCGGTATCTAATACCCAGGACGTAGAGTGTACTGAGAAACAGTTCTCGGTAACTAACACACCTAAAGAAGATGCATCAACATGCTTATTCATCATTTGGGCGGCATAGGAACCCGGATGTTCCCTTAATTCCTGCTCAGACTTAAAACAATTATAAGTTGGAGCGGAACCAATGTTCCCCAGCTCAGTATAACAAGCGGGTTCGGTCAATACATCCATATTATTATCTTGATTAAGGCCTGACACGGTCGCTACCTTGAGAGAGAGAAGAAAACACTTAGCGTATGCTCTTGCATGATTAGATTGGTTATTATCTTATCTAATCAGGATGGCCCCTACTGTTTTTTATCAAATCTTCATTCAAACCCTAAAAGGTAAGACTATCCAGGATTAATTACACCTTACACGTTCGCCAATCTTTCAGCCAGGCCAGTGTCGGTACTTTGAGGGAGGTTTCCCGTGCTTTTGCACGGACCTAATTATAATAAATCTCGTTTTCCCAGGGGCGTAACCACGTTAACACCTTTCTAGACGTTTACTTGATTGGCTAATTGTGATGTGTAAAAACTCTCCCAGGAGTAACTCTTACTTGCAGTGGGTATCGGGATCCAACTATCTCATAGAAGGTATGCAATCTCATTGCAAATTTCAATACTTAAAATTCCCGATAATATTTTGCCCCAAGCATCCTATGACCTTGACAGAGGTCAATAATGTTAGTTATATATATGCCCTAGAGGCCATTGTTGTACATATGATGTATATTATAATGGATACTTGGATATATATAGAGAGGACTTTCTTGCTCGACATGATAGTATGCTATTTGGTTTCACTTTTTCTTAACATGTTGACTTGTATTAGTTTACTGTCTTGCTCTCACATGTTGATAAAGCCCTTAGGATATGTACTCGACTACTGGGACTGTGATGAGATCACACTAGTGGGGCCAGGGTAGTCAAAGAGTACATCCTATAATTGTTCCTTGTCTAGGGTGTGTCGAGACAGGGCATCGATACACCAGAGTAGACTAGCGTATACGCATCTTGACTCATATGATGGGCGATGGATGATCCCATATCCATCGGTGTTTGACATCAAAGATGGTGTACGGGTGCTCAGTGGAGACTGGATACACTGAACGGACTCGCCGAGAACTCCTAGATGGTATTATACCTATCATCAGATAGCAGTTCTCCGGTGACACTGGTACAGGTTAGTCTGTAGACCCAAGATCGTCATAGAGTCTTGTGTGATTCCCACTGTGCTTTGATTTCCACCTTACCACGTCCAAGAGGGCGTGCAAAACGGTGGCTTTTGGGTACAGTCCCGAATCACATGCAGGCAATGAGCAATAGGAGGGGTTTCATCTCTCTAGGTATTGGGAGTTGATGTTGTGCTGTGTTCGATTGGATATAACTGGAAGTCGATGGCCAGGGCTGATATGGAGTGCTACTGGTAAGAGTTATCAGTAGTTTCTCGACCCGTTATGAGCCTTATATCGACACGACTTATCGGTTACTGGGGTCTGACGTATACCACCCATAGACTATATATGCAACATATCAGATGAAGAGACCGGACTGTACGGGAGTGTTACTGATTGGATTCACAGGAGAACGTATAGGCTTGCTTGTTGATCTTCTGATCGCTCAATACCTGGGTGGCTGTTACGTTTAGTTGACCGCTTGCAGCTTGTAGGTGTTTGATATGATCATCACCTACTGCCGGCGTATTGACGATTCTTTAGAGTCCTACACAGAGGTTTCCTGGCTCAGGCAAAACGGAGTAGGAGCATATATGTGATAGGTGCAGGACCGAGAATAATACGATATGAGATACCGTATTCTATTCTCGCGATATGAGATATCGGCCGGGTATATGTGATATAACCGGGTCATCGGATCAAGTGTTGATTCGATGAAATGGTACATGTTATATTAGTCGGTTATATTTAATATAGCCGGGTTATCGGATCAAGTGTTGATTCGATAATTTAATTTATAATTATATATGTGATATATTACGTTACGTTAACTAATATAAGCACGCTTTATTGATTCATTTTCTCACAGGATAATACATTGATATATATGCGATATATGTTAATTGAATTATTTTCTATTGTTACAAAATATATTAGATATGTGATATATAATATTGTAACATGTTAGGGTTACAAATTTAACAATGGTTTAGGGTTTAAACTTGGTTAGGGTTTGGATTAGGGTTAGCTTTTGCATGAAGCTTTGACTTTATCTTTAAACTTGATATTTTGTGAAGATATTATTTAACCCAATCCAAACCTCAACCTTTAGTTAATTCTCTACATGAGTTAACTCTATCATGCTTAACTCATGGTTAGATTTGTAACACCTTCAATAATTCATTATTCATCACAAAAGGATTAGCTTTATCTTCTTCTTCTTCTAGCTCTTGAAAAAAGCTTACTAGATTTTGTGTTTGTGATGAATAAGTGTGAGAAATAGAAAACAAAAGAGAGCAAAATTCCTACTTCATCAACCTCATCTATTCTAGCCACTTAGATTAGGGTATTCACTTCTCTAATAAGTTGTTTAGTGAAGTGTAAGCTTGGGTTAGAGATTCTTCACGGTAGTTCATCTTAGATCATGAAGACTTCAAGTAAGATGCATCATTCACCTTTTGAAGCCTCATGAGAGTCGGAGTTCTTGATGATCGCAGCGAAGGGAGCTCAACACGGAGCTTATGAAGTGAAGGAGCGGACTACAAAGGTTGTAATCCCTTACACTTAGTAGTAAAGATGTTTACTTGCATGTTAAACCCTAATAATCTAGCAAAAATTCTGGCTTTGGGTTGTTCGGCACGTCTAATTTTTTATTCAGGCATGGTTAATGCCTTGTAGAGCCTTGTATGAGTGCCTAGGAACTCTACAGTGGTATCAGAGTCTAGCTAGAGCATTAGGCGACGTGTATACGAAGTTAAAAGTCCGATCGAACCCCGATACGTAGAAAAAGACCCCCTCTTTGGAAATTTTTTTAAAATGTGATTTTTTCTGCATTAAAAATACTCAAAAAAATCAGCTGGGAATTCTAAGGGTTACCATGAAAAATGAGCCCCCAAGGCTCTCATATGGCCGCGGAACCGCGGCAAGAAGCTACTTGTAGCGGCGGTTCCACGGCAGAAACAGTGAATTGGGGACAGGTTTTTATGCAGTAATATCCGTAGGTACTTGTATATTCTTCTGGGTATTTTTAATCTGACTCAAGTGTTGAGTGTTCTGGGGATTATTTTGAAATCGTTGATTCGATCGGATAGTTTAATTTCGCTCTGTTTTCCGAATAATTTAGAAACTATTAAAATGTTCGAACGGATATCATTAACTCACTTTTTCCCGACACAAAAAACTTTCAAGTGTCGAATTTTTCTTGAGTTTAAATCTTTCGGAAAAATATGCAAGTAACGCGGGGGACCCTCCAGAAGAACACAAACCTTAACTCAATTATGTGACCGTCTGAACCGCCTCTAAACCTTAGGGTTTGGGGCAGTACGGCGTGCCACATGTGAGGCGTTGGCTTGACCCTTCTACGGCTGGACCATTGTGTAAGTCCATGCTACCTCTCCCGGTACTTTCGGGAATGCGGAATTTGGTAAAAAACGATTTTCTTAAAGATGGTAACATGGACCTAAAACCCGGATCTTGGTTAAACTTCTATCTAACAACCTAACTATGAGTTTTAGCTACTCGGTTAGGGGGTTATACCTTGCTTGTCTTGAACTCCTTCGCTTCAAGCTCCGATGGTGGTTCGATGGCTCCTTCTCGTTGTCTCCGTACGCCGAAGATAGATCCACTTGAAAGCTCCGACCTTTAGCTCCTTCTTCGTTCTTTGAAGAAACTAGTTCACTTGGTTTGCTAAACCTAGTGAACTAGAATGAGTAGAGAAGAAATAGAATGGGATTTTATCTATGGTTCTTGATTCTCAACTCATGAGACAAGAGAACCATAGATCAAGAGAGGGAGCAAGAGGTTGAGGGTGAGAGCAAGAGGAGAGCTCAAGAACAAGAGAGAGAATGAGCAAGAAAGAATGAGCAACTCTTTTGTCTTTCACCCTCTCATAATCCAAAGTGATCATAACTCATCATATCAAAAAAGTCTTATGTGATGGTTTGAAGCAACCATAAGCTTATCATGTCATGCACTCATTTTACTCAAATGAGCAAGCAAGAAAAAGTCTTTGGCATGAAATGATAACCATGGTTATCATGATGGTCAACTAGTCAAGCCTAGTCAACCGGTCAACAAGTCAACAAAAGTCAACAAGTCACCAAAGTCAACAAGTCAACAAAAGTCAACAAGTCAACAACCATATCACCATAATACTTAATTAATATAATAGTTAATCACATATCATATTCTCATTAGGGTTGAGCATAATGTCAAATAGTCAACGGTCAACTGTCAACAACCCTAATGAGAATCCGCAGCCTCTGCCTCCCTGTCAACTGTGCATACACACCCGCATCCGCGTTCCGAGGAACACGAATGCAAACTGGATAAATCCAATCCCATAAGGCACACTAGGATCTGGCTTAAACCAAAGCCCACTAGTGTAAACTGTCCGGACACTGTACGTGCACAAGTGCACGGATGTGACCGAACCCTGTCGCAAAACCATGCGACCTGTCGCAATACCATGCGACCTCTACTCTTTTGCCTAAAGGCGAAAAGCTTTCTGTGTGGGACTCTAAAGACTCGACACTACGCTGGCAGTGGGTTTAACCACAGACCGCAAGCGGCACTAGCTGTGCGTAACGGTCCCCAGGTAATGCCGACAAGAAGACGGACGAGGCGAAACCCATCTGAACTCCTACTGAGCCTGAGTGTGACATTCTCCGTACAGTCCGGTCTGTTCGTCTGATACATCGCATGGCGGGCCTAGGGGGCGGTAAACGTCAGTCCCCCAATAGCGGTACAAGTCGTGCCGGAGCGAAGCCCAAAACACCCTGAGATAACACTGGAAACCTACCAGTATATCTCGTTTGCCCTGGCCAGGGACTACTCGTTTAATGGCTCTCCTAGACACAGCGCGATGTCAACCCCCAATACCGGGAGAGACGAATCCTGTCTAACCGTCACTGCCTCCAAGTGCTTCGGGACTGCACCCAACCATCACCTGTTTGCACGACTCCTTTGAGCCATGGTAGGGTAGTGATCAAAGTACAGTGGGAACACACTCGAGGCGGAGTGACAGTGTCAAGTCAGCGGACTAAGCTGTACTCATGTCACCTGGGAACTGATAACTGACGATAGGTATAATACCAACTAGTCAGTTCCCGACGAGTCCTGTCCAGTGTACCCGTAACCTAACGAGCACCCGCATACTATCTCAAGTACGACGTACTGACGGCTGTGGGACAGACCGTCTCCCACACTGGGATGAGAAGCGCATGCGCTGGTCTACTCCGGAGTATCGATGCCCTGTCTCGATAGTCCTGCGACCAGGGACCTGCATAAGGATGTGCTTATAGATTACCCAGCCCCACTAGTGTGACGGCCATCACATCGCTGGTAATCAAGCAAAGATCCTAAGGGCTCTACTAATGTGTATAGGCGATATACAAAACAAACACATGTACACATTGAAGTAGAAACAAACCAAGTAGCATACTACTATTTTGAGCAAGATTGTCAATACAAGGTGAATATCCCAAGCTTCCATTAAGTAATATACATACTAGTATGATACAGTAATGGCCTCTAGGGCATATACACTAACAATCTCCCACTTGCACTAAGGCCATGTACTGGCGTATCGAAGACCTATCATCTCGATCAGCCGCTCGAACTGAGTCTGGGGCAAGGCCTTGGTGAATGGATCTGCAGTGTTATCTTCTGATTTTACTCTCTTTACCTCGATCTCCTGGCGATCAATGATCTCCCTGATCAGGTGGAACCGCCTCAAAATGTGCCTGGACTTCTGATGGGACCTTGGTTCCTTCGCTAAAGCTATAGCGCCGTTGTTGTCACAATACAGCGGTATTGGATCAACACTGGTAGGAACCACCTGAAGTTCCGTGAGGAACTTCTTCATCCAGACAGCTTCCTTTGCGGCATCGCAAGCAGCTATGTACTCCGCTTCCATGGTTGAGTCAGCAACGGTTTCCTGCTTGGAACTCTTCCAGCAAACCGCCCCTCCATTGAGGGTAAAGACATAACCCGACATGGACTTGGAGTCATCCTTGTCACTGTGGAAGCTGGAGTCAGCAAAGGCCTCAATCTGGAGGTCTTTTCCGCCATACACCAAGAACATCTCCTTAGTCCTTCTCAGGTACTTGAGAATGTTCTTTACTGCTATCCAGTGTTTCTCCCCTGGGTCTGACTGATACCGGCTTACAACGCTCAATGCGTATGCTACATCTGGTCTGGTACATAACATCGCATACATAATAGAGCCTACCGCAGATGCGTAGGGTATTGATGACATGCGAGCCCTTTCCAAATCAGTCTTGGGAGACATCTCTTTGGAGAGGGTGATTCCGTGACAAGCCGGTAGATTACCGCGCTTGGAATCTTCCATACTGAATCGTTTCAGTATGGTGTCGATGTACCTTGACTGTGAAAGTCCCAACATCCTTTTAGATCTATCACGATAGATCTGGATCCCCAGAATGTAGTTGGCATCGCCCAGGTCCTTCATGGAGAACCTCTGTGACAAGAATCCTTTGACTGACTGTAGCATAGGAATATTATTTCCTATTAGGAGAATGTCATCGACGTACAAGACGAGGAATACCACATTTCTCCCTACAATCTTACTGTAAATGCATGGTTCATCTGGGTTTTTGACAAAGTCGAATTCTTTGACAGTATCATCAAAGCAGATGTTCCAACTCCGCGATGCCTGCTTAAGTCCATAGATGGACTTGAGCAACTTGCACACTTTACCGCTGCTCCCACTTTGATTGAATCCCTCTGGCTGATCCATATAGACGCACTCTTCTAAATTTCCATTTAGGAAAGCCGTCTTAACGTCCATCTGCCAGATCTCATAATCGTGGAAGGCAGCAATGGCAAGAAGGATCCGAATGGATTTAAGCATGGCTACCGGAGAAAAAGTCTCGTCATAGTCCAAACCAGGTCTTTGACGAAAACCCTTTGCAACGAGCCTAGCCTTATAGGTTTCAACCTGCCCATCTACACCAATCTTCTTTCTGAAGATCCATTTGCAGCCTACAGGTTTTACCCCTTCTGGAGCAAAGTCCAAAGTCCAAACTTTGTTGGTGTACATGGACTCCATCTCGGTCCGCATTGCATCCAGCCATTTTACCGAGTCACCGCTCTGAATGGCTTGCTGGAAGCTAGTAGGCTCATCATAATCTATGATGCAATCCTCTCTATCCCCGTCTATGAGAAAACCGTAGTATCTCTCGGGCGGATGAGACTGCCTACTACTCCTGCGGAGCGGCGTAGGAATGTCCGGTTCCCCTGAACCTTCTGGTTCTACTAAGGTTTCAGTAATAGTTTGTGGTTCTGGAATTTCTTCCAGTTCTATTGCGCTCCCACTTATCTGATTTTCTAAAAACTCAGTTTCCATGAAGCGGGCATGACGAGAAACAAGGACTTTTTGCTCCTCTGCGTAATAGAAAAGATACCCCTTGGAGTTCTTTGGGTATCCCACAAACTTGCACTGTACTGAGCGTGCCTCGAGCTTGTCCGCATGCTGCTTTTTTACAAAAGCCGGACATCCCCATGTCTTAAAGGATTTAAGACAGGGTTTCTTCCCACTCCACATCTGGTATGGTGTGGTAGGCACTGTCTTAGTAGGAACTTGGTTCAAGAGATGTGCAGCTGTTTCCAGTGCATAACCCCAGAAAGATCGCGGTAACTCAGCCTTACTCATCATGGAACGAACCATATCTAGTAGGGTTCGATTCCTTCTTTCCGATACACCATTGTGTTGTGGTGTGTATGGAGGAGTACGCTGAGAGAGAATTCCATTCTCTTTTAAGTAGTCCAGAAACTCGGCACTCAAGTATTCACCACCTCGATCCGATCTTAGGATCTTGATACTTTTGCCTGTTTGTTTTTCTACTTCATTCTTATATTCTCGAAATTTCTCAAAGGCCTCGGATTTGTGCTTCATTAAGAAGACATGTCCAAACCTAGAGAAATCATCTGTGAAAGTAATGAAGTATGAATAACCGCTTCGCGCATGTGTAGACATTGGACCACACACGTCACTGTGTATAAGTCCCAAGAGCTCGCTCGCTCTTACTCCGTGTCCAGTGAACGGAGTCTTTGTCATCTTTCCCATGAGACAAGATTCACAAGTGGCATAAGACTGGTACTCGAACGGATCCAAGTATCCTTCTTTATGTAACTTAGTCAACCATGTCTCATTGATGTGACCCAGTCTACAATGCCATAAAAAAGCCTGATTTAATTCTGGAGACTTTCTTTTAAGTGTGTTCTGGACACTGAATATCTGAGCTTGATTCAATACGTATATACCGTTATTTAATGTACCTGACCCAATCAGTGCTTGATTTAGGTGGATGTTTACTACATCGCTTACAAAAGCAAAATCATATCCTTCCTTAGAAAGTAAGGATACAGATATGATATTGCAAGTCGCACCTGGTACATACAAACAGTCACGCAGAATCAATATCTGCCCAGTTGTCAGTCCTAGGTGATATTCCCCTACGGATACAGCATCCATGCTCATTCCGTTAGCAACCCTGAGAGTCATATCACCTTTCCTGATAACCCTACGGTTTCTCAGACCCTGTAACGAATTACAGATGTGAGATCCTGATCCGGTATCCAATACCCAGGAAGTAGGGTTAACTGACAAACAGTTCTCAATTACAAACACACTCGAAGCCGAAGCCACAACATGCTTCGAATTCTGGCTACTGGCTTTACAAGCCCTGCAATCTCTCTGCCATAGTTCATTCCCGTTACAATAGGAACGTCCCTCTTTAATCATATCCAGTCCCGAAACTTTTGCCCTTGTTTTTCCTTTTTCTTCCCTGGTTTCTTTCAGGGTATAAGCAGAGGGCAGGGACTGTAGAATTAGGTCAGTACTTGACCCATTCTCCAACGTGGTCTCCAGGTCCGTGAGCTTAAAATAGCTGGTCTCTGTAAGGACGTTGCCCCCTATAGATGACCCGACAGCCAACCTCGCTTGAAGCAATTCGTTCGAGGTCTCATATCTTGCGATACGAGATTGCTCTCCATATAAAACTTTGTTATGGAGGAAGATAGAAACTGAGTCCATCTTCTCGTGCTGCCTCTGGTTTGCACCATTAACTGAGGCTAACACGAGGCACTTGGCTTTCGCACAATCCTTTTCCGGTGTCCTGCGGATGTGAACATCCGTGACAGGGGAAACTGGACCTCAGACAGCAGGGATTTGATTAGTTAAGAGGTGTCCCAGCTTGTCATGGGCAATGGACATCTGGACAGACCTTTGCCAGTCATAACAGTCAGGTTCAGTCATATTTTTATCTAGATGTAACCTAGGTGCGGTCACAGGGTCGCTGCAATTAAGAGAGAGAAGAAGAAACACTCAGCATGATGCTCTTGCAAGTTTAGAGTGGTTTTTAGTTTGTCTAAACAGGATGGCTCCCACTGTTTCTCGAATCCCTCCTCAAACCATAAAGGAAGAATTAGTCGGGATCAATCCCACCGCACAATAGTTGCTTAACCGTTCAGCCAGGCCGGTGTCGGTACTTCGAGGGAGGTTTTCCAACGCTTTTGCGAAGTTCCTTAATTAAAGAACCTCTTTTCCCTGGGGGCGTAGCCCCGCTAACACCTTTCTAGGCACCTACTAGGTTTATAGCATTGATCGTTTAGTGAGAATTTTCCCGAGGAGTAGCATATACTCACAGTAGGATCGGGATCCAAATATCATTGCGTGAAGAAACTGAAGGAATCCTACCAGAATCATCACACTCCAAATGGTATACAAATCTAGCAAGTTTCAGTACTTATGAAACTCCCGATGTATATTTTTGCCCCATGCTCTTATGACCTTGACTAAGGCCAACAAATCATAAGTCACATGTCAAGTTCTACCCGTCGTTGTCCAGGTTAATTTGAATCCACCCGTATATACCCTTGACTAAGGCCAACAAGGTAATACGACTGTCCCAAACCAACGCATTCTATCTATGCAACATATGAATACCCACCAGCTACCAAACACTGTGCCTTGACTAAGGCCAACAAACACAGCTTGAATACTGGTGAATATTCATATGAAACGACGGAGGGCTACGAATGGTTTTGGCGAAACCGTGAACGTAGTGAACTTGATTTAGTCGATGGAACGAGATAGCTTTTAAATGGAGTGGCTCAAACTCCGCATTTTAAAAGTTTGTTTTGAAAAGAACCGAGTGGTTTTTCGAAAATGTTCCAACGACTTATACTTGGTTTATTTTCTTGCATTAGTTCTTTTAATGCATGTTTTGCTTGCATTAGTTCTTTTAATGCGTGATATTCTTGCATTAGTTCTTTTAATACGTCCCATCATTTAATCCTACCATTGCAGAAAACAACCAAAATATGACGTACGCTTATGCCATTCGCATTCGCCACGGGGCCCCGTCATTACCCGTTAGGTTACTTAACTAACGACAGAGCGGGGGCTGGGCTAGCGCGTCTGTAAAACATAAGCAACGCCTAAATATTATCATATATAGATATACTGCAATGATAAACATTTCAGATCACAGATAAATACATTGGATATACTAGGAATCTGTAATTTGTACGAGCCTGTAACAAAAACAGATTACACGGTCGCGGTGAATAGCCAACACCCCACCCAAGACCCCTACGGGTGCGGCAAACTACCCGCCAAGTACCCGAAGCGTAGCAACCTCCCTCATCTCCATGAGTAGGCCACTCGACACTTCGGCATACCCGGTAGTTTGTGCACCCCCTCCATGGGTCTATCCTAGGAGCAAAAACAGTAAAAAGAAATTATACAATGACGGCTACAACCCCGACCCGGTTGTGCGGCCATACAAATAATTATTACATCAATTTACAAATTTACATGAATTGCAAGAAAAGAAAACTCTCGTCTCACAACCCCCGGCTATTCACCCGCGACAATCCAACATATTTATATACACATTCCAGCACATTACAGATCACAGATTTGTATAACCCCCACTAATCGACATATAGCGATTAGTAGACGTTCAATACAAATATCACATTACAGAAAAACCCGTTAGCTCAAGTCTTTTAGAAGTTCGATCAAAAATACGGATTTTCGGGACCCCAAAATAAAATTTTCGTTCTGGAAAATCTGGGCAGAAAATATATATATGAAAAATCCCAAAACAACCCAGTAAACACTCTGAAGAAAAATTGTCCCATACAGAGTCAACGCCGCCGCGGAACCGCGGCGGGAGCGTGCTCCCGCCGCCCTTCCGCGGCCGTTTAAATGAATCATGGGATGAAATTTCTTCTGTGTTTACAGAAAAGCCTGAGCCGATTTTACGTGTATTTTAAAAGGATTTTCCAGCACTTTTAAAATCGACAGAAAGTTTAAAATTCCGGGGTTCGTTTCGGGACTTTTTCGTTGATCGATCTTCTAGTTACTTGCTAACATGTTAGATAGAGTTTAACTAGGCTCTGATACCACTGTAAGTCCATGCTACCTCTCCCGGTACTTTCGGGAATGCGGAATTTGGTAAAAAACGATTTTCTTAAAGATGGTAACATGGACCTAAAACCCGGATCTTGGTTAAACTTCTATCTAACAACCTAACTATGAGTTTTAGCTACTCGGTTAGGGGGTTATACCTTGCTTGTCTTGAACTCCTTCGCTTCAAGCTCCGATGGTGGTTCGATGGCTCCTTCTCGTTGTCTCCGTACGCCGAAGATAGATCCACTTGAAAGCTCCGACCTTTAGCTCCTTCTTCGTTCTTTGAAGAAACTAGTTCACTTGGTTTGCTAAACCTAGTGAACTAGAATGAGTAGAGAAGAAATAGAATGGGATTTTATCTATGGTTCTTGATTCTCAACTCATGAGACAAGAGAACCATAGATCAAGAGAGGGAGCAAGAGGTTGAGGGTGAGAGCAAGAGGAGAGCTCAAGAACAAGAGAGAGAATGAGCAAGAAAGAATGAGCAACTCTTTTGTCTTTCACCCTCTCATAATCCAAAGTGATCATAACTCATCATATCAAAAAAGTCTTATGTGATGGTTTGAAGCAACCATAAGCTTATCATGTCATGCACTCATTTTACTCAAATGAGCAAGCAAGAAAAAGTCTTTGGCATGAAATGATAACCATGGTTATCATGATGGTCAACTAGTCAAGCCTAGTCAACCGGTCAACAAGTCAACAAAAGTCAACAAGTCACCAAAGTCAACAAGTCAACAAAAGTCAACAAGTCAACAACCATATCACCATAATACTTAATTAATATAATAGTTAATCACATATCATATTCTCATTAGGGTTGAGCATAATGTCAAATAGTCAACGGTCAACTGTCAACAACCCTAATGAGAATCCGCAGCCTCTGCCTCCCTGTCAACTGTGCATACACACCCGCATCCGCGTTCCGAGGAACACGAATGCAAACTGGATAAATCCAATCCCATAAGGCACACTAGGATCTGGCTTAAACCAAAGCCCACTAGTGTAAACTGTCCGGACACTGTACGTGCACAAGTGCACGGATGTGACCGAACCCTGTCGCAAAACCATGCGACCTGTCGCAATACCATGCGACCTCTACTCTTTTGCCTAAAGGCGAAAAGCTTTCTGTGTGGGACTCTAAAGACTCGACACTACGCTGGCAGTGGGTTTAACCACAGACCGCAAGCGGCACTAGCTGTGCGTAACGGTCCCCAGGTAATGCCGACAAGAAGACGGACGAGGCGAAACCCATCTGAACTCCTACTGAGCCTGAGTGTGACATTCTCCGTACAGTCCGGTCTGTTCGTCTGATACATCGCATGGCGGGCCTAGGGGGCGGTAAACGTCAGTCCCCCAATAGCGGTACAAGTCGTGCCGGAGCGAAGCCCAAAACACCCTGAGATAACACTGGAAACCTACCAGTATATCTCGTTTGCCCTGGCCAGGGACTACTCGTGTAATGGCTCTCCTAGACACAGCGCGATGTCAACCCCCAATACCGGGAGAGACGAATCCTGTCTAACCGTCACTGCCTCCAAGTGCTTCGGGACTGCACCCAACCATCACCTGTTTGCACGACTCCTTTGAGCCGTGGTAGGGTAGTGATCAAAGTACAGTGGGAACACACTCGAGGCGGAGTGACAGTGTCAAGTCAGCGGACTAAGCTGTACTCATGTCACCTGGGAACTGATAACTGACGATAGGTATAATACCAACTAGTCAGTTCCCGACGAGTCCTGTCCAGTGTACCCGTAACCTAACGAGCACCCGCATACTATCTCAAGTACGACGTACTGACGGCTGTGGGACAGACCGTCTCCCACACTGGGATGAGAAGCGCATGCGCTGGTCTACTCCGGAGTATCGATGCCCTGTCTCGATAGTCCTGCGACCAGGGACCTGCATAAGGATGTGCTTATAGATTACCCAGCCCCACTAGTGTGACGGCCATCACATCGCTGGTAATCAAGCAAAGATCCTAAGGGCTCTACTAATATGTATAGGCGATATACAAAACAAACACATGTACACATTGAAGTAGAAACAAACCAAGTAGCATACTACTATTTTGAGCAAGATTGTCAATACAAGGTGAATATCCCAAGCTTCCATTAAGTAATATACATACTAGTATGATACAGTAATGGCCTCTAGGGCATATACACTAACACATTGCTACTGTGACATATTCTGGGATTATTTGAACTCCGCTCAAGTGTTGAGCTATTTAGGAAATCTTGGGTATTTGATTATTCGATCGGAAAGTTTAATATTGTCTATTTATCTGGAATGTGATACAATATGTGGAATTCATATAGTTAGGCATGAAATGCGAAGTATGTGATATTTCGGATTTACGATGTCTAAAGAGATTGTAGATTCCAAATGTTGCAGTTTTACAATTTCTTTTCTGTGACCGTAAGCGTAGTATGTGGGGTATCGCCGGCTTCGTTGCTATACATCAACGACAATCGGGATACGCATACTTGCTTAAGTTGATGATTTGAGATATTATGTGTTGCTGTGATATGTTATATTGGATCGTCGTATTCTGAATAGCCGGGGGTTTTATGTGAGATGAGGGTTTTTATTTTCATTCATGTAAAATTCATTTGTATGTAATATTCTTTTATTGGGGCACTTCGAGGATGAGGATGAATTCACCATTGTATATTATTTACTTTTCCGCATTAGGTAGACCCAAGGAGGGGAGCACAAGTAATCGGATTCTAGGGTCCAGTGGGAGGCCATCTCGAGGAGTCGAGACCGGGTCTCCTAACCCTAGAATTGGCAGTGTTGCTTGCCGCTCTCGTAGGCGTCTAGGGATATGGGTTTGGCTATTCATCGCGACCGTGGAATCCGTGTTTTATACAGGCTCATATTAAAAACACGGACATCCTATTATATCCAATATTTCATATATGTTCTTCTGTTGCAATGTTCTGTGATGAGATCATATTACTGCCTGAGACGAATGCTTATACTATATATATATATATATGCTGATATTTAAATATTACTGCTTTCGTTTCTTCTGTGATGCTTAGGAAGCATAAGCTGATGGGATATATTAATGAGATTAATAAAAAGAAAAGAAACCTAAAAGATGTTGTAGAATCAAAACTTTATAAAAAAGGGTAGCTACAGTTTTGCTTTGCATAGCGGTATATGCAATATACCCTGCACCTTATTCGATAAGGAAAGAGCCGAGATCCCTTCACCGAGAGTGACCTCTTTAGCAAAACTGGCAGATGCTACAAACTCACAGTTTTGTTTTTGATTGCTTCTATAGTTTTTGCTTTGCACCGCGGTATTTGTGAAATATCCTGCACCTTATTCGATAAGGAAAGAGCCGAGATCCCTTCACCGGGAGTGACCTCTTTAGTGAAACTAGAAAAGCCTCAAAAACACTCCTTTTCAAAAATCACTTGTTTCTACAACGATATCAAGTTCATTACGCTCATGGTTTTTCTGAAAAAACCTGCGTAGCCCTCCGACATTTCAGATAGGTAATACTTAGTATTCGTGCTGCGTTTGTTGGCTTTCGTCAAGGCGTGGTGTGTGGTAGCTAACTATTGCTTATCTGTAACATATGATGAGATTGGGTTAGGCTCGTCGTGCAGCTTTGTTGGCTTTCGTCAAGAGACGTACGGCTGGGTTTAATTCAATAAAGAAATGTATGGGTTGAACTTGACTAGCGGACTATGATTTGTTGGCATTCGTCAAGGTCATAGCACGTTAGGGGCAAAATATTATCGGGAATTTCAAGTGTTGAAATTTGCAATGAGATTGCATACCTCCTATGAGATAGTTGGATCCCGATACCCACTGCGAGTAAGAGTTACTCCTGGGAGAGTTTTACACAGGACAATTAGCCGATCAAGTAGGTGTCTAGAAAAGTGTTAACGGGGTTATGCCTCTGGGAAAACAAGGTTTATTTTAATTAGGTCCGTACGAAAGCATGGGGAACCTCCCTCAAGTACCGACACTGATCTGGCTGAAAGATTGACGAAATTGTAGGGTGTAATTATTCCCGTCTAATCTTACCTTTTAGGGTTTGAAGGAAGATTTGATAAAAACAGTGGGAGACATCCTGATTAGATAAGATAATAACCAATCTAATCTTGTAAGAGCATACGCTAAAGTGTTTTCTTCTCTCTCTCTCCAGGTAGCGACCCTGTCAGGCCTTAATCAAGATAATAACATGGATGTATTGACTGAACCCGCTTATTATACTGAGCAGGGGAACGTTGGTCCCGTTCTTTCTTATAAGAGTTATAAGACTGAACAGGGAATAGGAGAATATCTGGATTCTCACGCCGCCCAAACGGAGAACATGCATGTTGATGCACCTTCTTCGGGTGTGTTAGTTATTGAGAACTGTTTCTCAGTTCACCCTACGTCCTGGGTATTAGATACCGGATCAGGATCCCACATATGTAAATTGTTACATGGGCTACGTAAAGGTAAAGAACCAGGAAAGGGTGATCATTCCGTACAAGTAGGGAATGGTGCAAGTATTACAGCCAAAGTAGTTGGCGAATATCACCTTGTATTACCAAGTAGTAATACACTAATTCTGAATGAGTGCTATTATATACCGAACATGATGTGCAACATTATATCAGTTTCTTTATTAAATAAAGAAGGATATAATTTTGTAGTAAAGGATAATGTTATGAACATCTTCCTAGATCAAAAGTTGATTGGATCAGGCTCGTTACATAATGCCATATTCATTCTCAATCAAAATACAGTCCTTAATGTACAAAACACACACAAGAGGAAGAGTTCAGAAATGAACTAATCCTTCTTGTGGCATTGTAGACTTGGTCAAATCAATACGACACGGCTAGCTAAGTTACAAAGGATGGATATTTGAATTCGTTTGAATTATCATCTTATGATACTTGCCATACATGTCTCAAAGGAAAAATGACCAAGACTCCGTTTAGTGGACACGGACAAAGAGTTACGGAACTCTTAGGACTGGTACATAGTGATGTATGCGGTCCCATGTCAACACACGCCAGGAATGGTTCTTCCTACTTCATTACATTCACTGACGATCTCTCTAGATACGGACATGTGTTCCTAATGAAACACAAGTCTGAAGCTTTTGAGAAATTCAGAGAATATAAGCACGAAGTAGAGAACCAAACGGGCAGAAGTATTAAGATCCTTCGATCTGATCGAGGAGGTGAATACTTAAGCAATGAGTTTCTAGATTATCTAAAAGAGAATGGGATTCTCTATCAGCTTATTCCTCCTTATACACCACAGCACAATGGTGTATCGGAGCGGAGGAATCGCACCCTATTAGATATGGTGCGCTCTATGATGAGTGATTCTGAGTTACCTATTTCCTACTGGGGGTATGCGCTTGAGACAGCCATACACCTATTGAATATGGTTCCTACCAAATCAGTGCCTACCACTCCATATGAGATATGGAAAGGGAAGAACCATCTTTTAAGTATGTTAAGATATGAGGTTGTCCGGCCTATGTCAAAAGGCTAAATCCGGACAAACTCGAGGCAAGGTCTGTCCTATGCAAGTTTATAGGATATCCTAAGAACTCACAAGGGTATATCTTTTACCACACTGAGGAACAAAAGGTGTTTGTTTCTCGACATGCCACCTTTTTAGAAAAGGAATTTCTTGCAAAAGAAATTTGTGGCAAGGAGGTAGAACTGGAAGAAATTCCAGCAACACAAACTACGACAGATGATTTGGTAGAACCAGAGGATTCAGTAGTTCCCGACGAACCCCAGCCTCTCCGCCGATCTAGCAGAGTTTCGCATTCACCTGAGAGATACTACGGTTTTCTCATTGATGGTGGAAGCAAGGATGGCATCATGGAAGATGATGACCCGACTAGCTTCGAGCAGGCCATCACGAGTGGGGACTCTGTGAAATGGCTGGATGCAATGCGATCTGAGATGGAATCCATGTACACCAACAAAGTAAGGACTTTGGAAGTTGCTCCTGAAGTGGTAAAACCCATTGGGAGCAAGTGGATCTTTAAGAGGAAACTTGGTGTAGATGGAAAAGTGGAGACATTCAAAGCTAGACTTGTTGCAAAGGGTTTTCGTCAATGACCAGGTGTAGATTATGACGAAACCTTTTCTCCAGTGGCTATGCTTAAGTCCATCCGGATCTTACTTGCCATTGCTGCATACCATGACTACGAAATATGGAAAATGGATGTTAAGACCGCCTTTCTAAATGGTGATTTAGAGGAGTGCGTGTACATGACTCAGCCAGAGGGCTTCGTAGATAGTAGGAGCAGCGGAAAGGTGTGCAGGCTGCTTAAATCCATCTACGGGTTAAAGCGGGCATCGCGGAGTTGGAACATCTATTTTGATGTGGTAGTCAAAGAGTTTGACTTCATCAAGAACATAGATGAACCTTGTATTTACAAGAAGGTTGCAGAGAGTAAGGTTGTCTTCCTCGTATTGTACGTGGATGACATACTCTTGATAGGAAATGATGTTCCTATGCTGCACTCGGTCAAGCTCTTCTTATCACATAGATTCTCAATGAAAGATCTAGGTGATGCCTCCTGCATTTTGGGGATTAAGATCTATAGAGATAGATCCAAGAGGATACTGGGATTGTCCTAATCCAGGTACATTGACACCATACTAAAGAGGTTTAGTATGGAAGAATCCAAGCGTGGGAACCAACCCACGATCTTTGGACTCACTCTCTCCAAAGAGATGTCTCCTAAGACTGATTTGGAGAGAGCTCGCATGCAAGGGATACCCTATGCTTCGGCAGTAGGCTCTATCATGTACGCGATGCTATGTACCAGACCCGATGTGGCATACTCACTAAGTGTAGTGAGTAGGTATCAAGCAGATCCAGGAGAGAATCACTGGACAGCTGTGAAGAACATTCTCAAGTACTTGAGAAGAACTAAGGAGATGTTCTAGGTGTATGGTAACGGAGAACTCCAGGTGGAGTCCTTTACCGATTCAAGCTTCCAAAGTGATAAGGACGACTCTAAGTCGCAATCGGGATTTGTCATTACCCTAAATGGAGGGGCGGTTTTTTGGAAGAGTTCCAAGCAATAAACCGTGGCAGACTCGACGATGGAGGCTGAATACATCCCTGCCAACGATGCTGCCAAAGAGGCTGTCTGGATGAAGAAGTTCATCACTGAACTTGGTGTGGTTCCATCCATTGAGCATCTAATACCTTTGTATTGTGATAACAATGGAGCTGTGGCTTTGGCTAAGGAACCCAGGTCCCATCAGAAGTCCAGACATATTCTGAGGTGGTATCACCTGATCCGGGAGATAGTTGATCGCCGCGAGATCTAGGTCAGGAGAGTTGACACGAAGGACAACACTGCGGATCCACCCACCAAGGCCATTCCCCAGATACAATTTGAGAGACTCTTTGGGATGTTGGGTATGAGATACTACAACACCTGGCCTTAGTGCAAGTGGGAGATTGTTAGTTATATATATGCCCTAGAGGCCATTGTTATACATATGATGAATATTATAGTGGATTCTTGGATATATATAGAGAGGTCTTTCTTGCTTGACATGATAGTATGCTATTTGGTTTCATATTGTCTTAATATGTTGACTTGTATTAGTTTACTGTCTTGCTCTCACATTTGATAAAGCCCTTAGGATATGCACTCGACTACTGGGACTGTGATGAGATCACACTAGTGGGTCCAGGGTAGTCAAAGAGTACATCCTATAATTGTTCCTAGTCGAGGGTGTGTCGAGACAGGGCATCGATACACCAGAGTAGACTAGCGTATACGCATCTTGACCTATATGATGGGCGATGGATGATCCCATATCCATCGGTGTTTGACATCAAAGATGGTGTACGGGTGCTCAGTGGAAACTGGGTACACTGAACGGACTCGCCGAGAACTCCTATATGGTATTATACCTATAGTTAGATAGCAGTTCTCCGGTGACACTGGTACAGGTTAGTTTGTAGACCCGAGATCATTATAGAGTCTTGTGTGATTCCCACTGTGCTTTGATTTCCACCTTACCACGTCCAAGAGGGCGTGCAAAATGGTGGCTTTTGGGTACAGTCTCGAATCACATTGAGGCAATAAGCGATAGGAGGGGTTTTGTCTCTCCCTGTATTGGGAGTTGATGTTGTGCTTTGTTCGATTGGCTATAACTGGAAGTCCCTGGACAAGGCTGATATGAAGTGCTACTGGTAAGAGTTATCAGTAGTTTCTCGATCCGTTATGAGCCTTATATCGACACGACTTATCGGTTACTGGGTTCTGACGTATACCACCCCTAGACTAAATATGCAACATATCAGACGAAGAGACCGGACTGTACGGGAGTGTTACTGATTGGATTTACAGGAGAATGTACAGGCTTGCTTGTTGATCTTCTGATCGCTCAATACCTGGGTGGCTGTTACGTTTAGCTAACCGCTTGCAGCTTGTGGGTGTTTGATATGATCATCATCTACTGCCGGCGTATTAACGATTCTTTAGAGTACTACACAGAGGTATCCTGGCTCAGGAAAAACGGAGTAGGAGCGCATATGTGATATGTGCAGGACCGAGAATAATACGATATGAGATACTGTATTCTATTCTCGCGATATGAGATATCGGCCGGGTATATGTGATATAACCGGGTCATCGGATCAAGTGTTGGTTCGATGAAATGGTACATATTATATTAGTCGGTTATATGTAATATAGCCGGGTTATCGGATCAAGTGTTGATTCGATAATTTAATGTATAATTATATATGTGATATGTTACGTTACGTTAACTAATATAAGCTCGCTTTATTGATTCATTTTCTCACGGGATAATACATTAATATATATGCGATATATGTTAATTGTATTATTTTCTATTGTTACAAAATATATTGTATAAGTGATATATAATATTGTAACATGTTAGGGTTACAAATTTAACAATGGTTTAGGGTTTAAACTTGGTTAGGGTTACCTTTTGAAGCTTCCATGAAGCTTCCATGAAGCTTCATGAAGCTTCCATGACTTTATCTTTAAGCTTGATATTTTGTGAAGATATTATGTAACCCAATCCAAACCTCAACCTCTAGTTAATTCTCTACATGAGTTAACTCTATCATGCTTAACTCATGGTTAGATTTGTAACCACTACAATAATTCATTATTCATCACAAAAGGATTAGCTTTATCTTCTTCTTCTAGCTCTTGAAAAAAGCTTACTAGATTTTGTGTTTGTGATGAATAAGTGTGAGAAATAGAAAACAAAAGAGAGCAAAATTCCTACTTCATCATCCTCATCTATTCTAGCCACTTAGATTAGGGTGTTCACTTCTCTAATAAGTTGTTTAGTGATGTGTAAATTTGGGTTAGAGATTCTTCAAGGTAGATCATCTTAGATCATGAAGACTTCATGCAAGATGCATCATTCACCTTTGGAGCCTCACGAGAGTCGGTGTTCTTAATGATCGCAGCGAAGGGACCTCAACACGGAGCTTATGAAGCGAAGGAGCGGACTACATAGGTTGTAATCCCTCACACTTAGTAGTGAAGATGTTTACTTGCATGTTAAACCCTAATAATCTAGCAAAGATTCCGGCTTTGGGTTGTTCGGCACGTCTAATTTTTTATTCGGGCATGGTTAATGCCTTGTAGAGCCTTGTAAGAATGCCTAGGAACCCTACAAACAAACCATAGTGCTCTAGTCAAGTTCAACCCACCATTTCATGATTGAATTAAACCCACCGGCAAGACCCTTGACAGAGGTCAACAAGGTCGTATCACTACCCTAATCCAATCGCATCACATGCTTTGAAGATATGCGCTAATTAGCTACCGCACACTACGCCTTGACAGAGGTCAACAAACATAGCACGAATACTAAGTAGTACTTATCTAAAATGACGGAGGGCTACGACAGGTTTTTAAGAAAACCTTTTGCATAATGAACTTGACATCGTTGTAGAAACAAGTGATTTTTGAAAAGAAGTGTTTTTTAGGCTTTTTACTAGTTTTGCTGAAGAGGTCACTCCCGGTGAAGGTATCTCGGCTCTTTCCTTAACGAATAAGGTGCAGGATATTTCACAAATACCACTATGCATCTGCTAGATTTTGCTAAAGAGGTCACTCCTGGTGAAGGGATCTCGGCTCTTTCCTCATCGAACGAGGTGCTGGATATTCTACAAGGAATACCGCTATGCAAAGCAAAAACTAGAGTTACCCTTTTTGAAAATTTGATTCTACAACATCTTTTTGGTTTCTTTCTTTTTCATTAATCTCATTAATGAAGTCCCATCAATTATGCTTCCTAAGCATCATGGAAGAAACGAAAATACAACGTACGCTTATGCCATCCGCATTCGTCATAGTGTCCCGTTATGTACCGTTAGGTTACTTAACTAACGGCATAGCGGGGCAGGACTAGCGCGGGTGCAAAACATAAGTAACATTTATTATATATCATATATATAATAATAAAGCATTATTCTCAAGCATATAAAGTGATCAGATCACAGAATATCAGTAGCAGAAGATAACATATGAAATATTAGATATACTAGGTATTGCGTGTTTTAAATTAAGCCAGTATAAAACACGGATTCCGCGGTCATGATGAATAGCCAAACCCATATCCCTAGACCCCTACGAGAGCGGCAAGCAACCCTACCAATTCTAGAGTTAGGAGATCCGGTCTCGACTTCTCGAGATGGTCACCTACTGGACTCTAGAACCCGGTTACTTGTGCTCCCTACCTTGGGTCTATCCTAATGTGGAAACGTAAATAATATACAACAATGGTGACATCACCCTCATCCCAGAAGTACCACAATAAAAGAATATTACATACAAGTTTTTACTTGAATGAAAATTAAAAAACTCTCATCTCACATAAAAACCCCTGGCTATTCAAAACACGACGATCCAATATAACATATCACAGCAACACATAACATCACATGTCATCAACGTAAGTAAATATGCGTATCCCAATTTTTGTTGACATATAGCAACGAAACCGGCGATACACCATGTATTACACTTACGGTCGCAGAAAAGAAAATGTCAAACTACAACATTTAGAATCCACAATCACCTTACTCATCATAAACCCGAAATATCACATATTTCGGATTTCATGCCTAACAATATGAATTCCAAATATTGCATCACATTCCACAAATAGCTAAACGATTTTAAACTTTCCGATCGAATTAACAAACACCCAAAATTTCCCAAAGAGCTCAACACTTGAGCACAGTTTTAAAAGTACTCAGAACATGCCACGGTACATATGTACCAGCCGCAGAAGGGCCAACCCTTGACTCACCTATGGCGCTGTCGAACTACCGCAAACCCTAGGATTTGGTGGCGATTCTGACGGTCATAGAATCATATTAGGGTTTCGTTCCTCTAGAGGGTCCATCGAATTGCTTGCATGATTTTTGAATGTTTTAAACTTGGAAAAAATCCAACTCTTGGAAAATTTCCATCAAGGGAAAAAATGGGTTATTGATATTCGTTCTGTAACATTTCAAAAAGAAATAAAACAAAATATTATTTTCGGGATATTTTTTATAATTTAATATTATTTTATTGATTATTTAAATATTAAATTTATAATTAAATATCGATAAATGGGAAAAATTTTGGAAAAATTATGGAAAATTCTAAAATAATGTATTTTATGGAATTAAGTCATTTTTAAGCTTTTATGGTTAATTATATGATATTTTAGTGTTAATCGCGATTAAAAATTGCTAATTGGATTTTTAGCATTTTTGTGCAAAAATGTGCACATATCATTTTTCCACCCTTGTTACACTTGTTACATGTTTTGGGGTATGGTTGCTTAAGGTTTACCTTGTGTGAGGGAAGATAAAAGAAAAGGGAAAAGAAAAGAAAAAGAAAAGAAAAGATAAAGGTATCATGATTATGAGAGAGAGGGGGTAGAATAGGTCAACCTTCATTGAACCATGCCTCCCCCATCATTTCATCACCTCATTTCTCTCTCCTTCTCCATGAGAGCTGCTGCTGCTCCTGCTCCTCTTCTCACTTCCCTCCTCTTCAATCCCCAAAAACATCTTAAATCCAACCCCGAAACCCCATTTCCTCTTCACAAAACATGCTCACAAGCTCGAGAGGATCGCATTGGACTAAGAAAGGGCTGATCTTGAGGACTTTGAGCAACTCAAGAATTTTCTTGAGTTGCCAAAGGAGGTAATTTCTGCACCTATTAGAGTAGTATTTCATTTCCTTGTGCATCTATACTAGTTTCACGTCGATATGGTGACGTTTGATGGACTTTTGAAACTTCTAGTTAGGGTTTAGGTTAGATCTGAACCAAATGTGAACTTGAGGATTTTGATGACCTTAGAAACCCTGGGGGAATGTTACTTTGGACCAAACTTGAAGATAAAACCCAGAATACGGACTTAGCGAATCGATATCGGGGAAAACTGTAAATCTGGAGTTGTATTTGGGAATCTGCTTTCACCCGAGACTTTTAAAAATAAAACTGAGTTGACAGTGAGATGTGCAGGCACCTAAGAACCAATACCCAAGACCCCAGCCCCCACTTCTATTTCCAGGCCGCCAATTTATTCCCATTGGCCGCAATTTGCGGCCATACCTGCACAAAACTTGCTCGTTTTGGTTCTGTAGCACCTACATGCATAGATTAGACCCCTGGTATGTATAGATTTGTCTAGTTTGACCCAGGGTGAAATCTGGAGCCTATTTCCTTAGTTGCTGTTTTGGATTCGTGTTTCCGTATTCCGTATTTTTAATTCTGAATTTGTGAATTGCGTTTTATCTCGAATACTTGGCATTTGTACGACGATATCGAGGATTGATTGATAGTTTTGAAGGTGTGCCCGTAGGTTCTAACCAATAGGCCCCTTATCGTATCGTTTTGGGTTTCGTGTGCCGTTTTAGATTTGATTTGGTTTTAATGCGCATATACGATATTTTGATATGTAGGTACCCCATGAAGACTTCGGGATGACAAGCAAACGCGTGGTGACGTCGACAATGAAGACGCAAGGTGAGTAGATTATATCTATAGGGGGAAGTCGGGTGGATGGCGTATAGCACCCCCGCAGTCCGTAGTTGATTTATTATATATATTATATATGATAGTTATAGTATGTCATGGTTATTTTGTTAGGGGTATTATGGGTAGTTTAGGGTCAGAAGATAACTAGTGTAGTTCATAGTCGCGAACACTAGAATAGATTTACACCTATACGTACACCCTTGCATATTCATTATATCTACACTGTGTTGATGATGATATTGGATGACATTGGAGATGAGTCGTTGATATTGGGTTTTGTGCCGCGAGATCTGTGATTTGATATGATTCGTATTTGGGATACGACATGTGATTTCTTGCGGGCTTGGATTTGTGTTTACCCCCGCATTCATACTTTATAGATGGTATCAGTTGTACTAGACTTAGATCAGTACCCCAGATTATATGATATGATGATAATGGTACCTGATATTTGATGAGCGGATTGTGATTTTGACCCGTACCCAGCTATTGGGATCCCGTACAACGATTTACCGTACGAGCTTTATACTGATGATATATTTGCACTCATGACTTGAGGATGTCATATGATATACTGTATCGTACGCGATACTACTGAAGCGGGATCACCGACTACTATATATACATATCGACTCAGATTTAGGTGGTTTCCATACCCCTCCTGATTGATTTGATACTTAGATCTGTAGTTGCATAGTAGATGTTAGACTAGACCCGAGTCATACCTATTTCAAAAACTACAAATCAGGATTATCTTAAAGACAAATAAAGGGATTCTATGGGTATTTTCAAAAGACGGATCTTTCTTAAAAACACCGTAGCCCTTATTTTACTAAGAACCCTGATTCTTCTTATTTCAAATGGCATAACTGCATGACATATACATATTGGTGTTGATTATTTGATTTCCGCATATTTCATGCTGTTCACATTGCTTTGCATATGTTTATTGCTATATTACTATCATGTTGCTAGGACACTAGCACCATTATCGATGATGCGTATGTTCCATGTACACTTACTTGCCGGCTCACACACTTCATCATCGATAATTGCCATGTCACTACACTGTAGTATTGTTGCATTCAGGATACGATACTTGCATGACATGCTTCTACACATACTCATTGTACACTTATATTTGTGCACATACTTACTGTATACTCGTACTTGTACACATACTTGTTTGCACATACATAGATGATATTTCTAGATTGGGAACCACAAGATACTCTTTAAAACCGATTCATTTTAAAAGAGCGGCTTTCCCCAATATGTCCATATTACGATTCCTCGTTGCATGATACATCTATATGCTTACATTATTTTATATGCCGCATACAACATGCTTTCTGATTATACGCATTGAGATATGTTGTTTCCATGATATTTCTGGATTTGGGAACCGTGGCTATTTCAACTGAGAATATGTATTGTCTTCAAAACCCGGTTTCCCTTGATATGATATTTCAGTGCGTTCACCATGTGTTTTCTCGGTTGTGAGAGTGGCATATGAAACCCGATTCGAGGAGCGGTAGGCACCGTCTGCGGGTACATGGTGGACCCGGTAAGGTACCCTGGGGCAAGAAGACTCGTATATGTTAGACGGTGAGCCTGGCAGGGGAGCACTACCTACCGGTGATAGTATTTGGACTCGGCGGTTATCATGGGGATACTGACCGGATTATGTACGTATGGATACGTCGAAATTCGAGGGTCGAAGCTGGGCACTCGGGTTTTTGAGATAGCGTATGATACGTACCTATCAGGGCCAGTCTTGGTGACAGCGCCTGATAGACGAGGATTTACGTGCTGATGCTAGGCACAGGTTTCATGATGTTTTCGAGTGTCGATGCTAGGCACTCAGGTTCTATGATTTGATTACATCCTCATATTTCCATGCATATGCTTTATGATATTTACATGCATGATGCTTGTTGTCATTAGGTGACGGGTGGACGGGATCCACATATATACAGACATTGATCACATACAGACCTTGATTTCATTGATCATACTTCATTTGTATATATAACAGGGTATGAGGGCGCTGTTATATATACCCTTACACCAATATTAGTGGAATGGGACGCTAATATATGTGTATTGATATCCATTTTGATACCTTATCATATTTACTTCATGCAGACATACCTTATATTATGACATATTTTTACCTGAGGCACTGGTACGAGCACTTGACACTACCTACATGTTTAGATGTTACATTGCCACCTTATCATGCTTCAGACTTACTCTTGAGGTTTATATTATACTGATCGTATTGGCCTAGGATTATGTCTTGCATTCGGTTTCTGCTTGTAGATGTTTTCTATTCACGAGTTGGCAACTCACCCCCGTTGTGCCACAGTCCTTGCAGGTTTTGCCGTACAGGTTCCTTAGTGGCATTTCTGGCACACTGCTTCCTTACGGGTGAATTGCATTTGGTAGGTGGGTTCTTTTGCATCAGAACCACCATTGTACATGTATTATTCATTGTATCTAGAAATTCAATCAACCAAAACTTATATATTGTTTCAGACTTAGACACTAGTGATGTATTATTTCGACCTTAGAGTCGCGCGTAGCAGTATTACGGTTTTCATGTTAATTTGAGTTTTCTTTTGAGTTTTGATCCTCGCCCTTCGGCGTTGTATATCTTATTGCTTGTGTGGTTGTGACCGTCGATTGACGAAGAGCTAGCTCCCGCTTGGGGATGCATTTTTCAATATATATATATATGCTTATTCAGGTTTTGTACCCGTTTGGGGTCTGTTTTTACAAAGGAAACTCTACCGAAATTTTTTGAAAAGACTTGGGATTTTAAATGCATACTTCGGCATATGTTGCAAACTACTTGATTAAAAATGGTTTTCCTACACTCTACTACTTTCTTGGTTTGGATATCTGGGTTTTCGTCTTACTTAGAGTACGTACGCCTCGAGACGTTTTCGTAGTCTAAGTGCCGGTCATGTTCCGTACTTTCGGGTCGTGACAAAGTTGGTATCAGAGCGTTAGGTTTTACCTTCGGAGCGTAGGATGACCCTTGGTTGATGGAATAGGTGACTAAAGTAGAGTGACGTACTGTGGGTATGTTCCGTGGCATACTTACGATATGCTACTCCACTTAAGGAGTCTTAGGATGTACATTTCTTTGCTCAATATTATATTCATTCCTAATCTAGCCTCATCGGTACCAGTTATGGTTTTGCTTCCACGATTACGGGTAGGGAGAGCTACGACTAGAGTTGCGGTCAGCACGAGCTCGTTACGAACGAGGACTGTCCAGGGCGTAATTCCGGCGACACATGATTGCAGAGATGTGTCTTTTATTGTGTTTTTGCGCCACGAGCGTTGGATGGATCGCGATATGAGATTTATTGGACGTGCAGATCAGCACTAGAGGATCGGGCCATTGTTAGAGCTGCCAGTTGAGAAAGGATTGTCGATGTACAGCATACCTCAGAGACTGATAGGATGTCGCTTCCGGAGCTTACGAGCTGAGATCGCTAGAGCTTCCAGGCAGATATGAGACAGATGATAGCTAGTCTACCCCGATTTGAGAGGCGTAGGTGATTCGCCCGATTTATGCACCGGAGCAGGCCCAGTTGAGTTGAAGATTTCCAGTGTGGAGAGTCTTACTCAGATCTAGAGCAGACCAATTTAGAGATGACCGCCAATATATCGCCTTTCCTAGAGGATTGAGGCGCTGTTCAGCATACAGACGAATGAGCCTGTTGTTGCTGCGGGCGATGGGATATCGCCCCAGATGTTGGAGCTATTGCTGTACGAGTTGTATTTAGAGATAAGATGGAAGGTCGCTAGTCACCAAGGATGAATGACTAGGACATGTGATTCGTTCGCTACCCCGATGTGAGGTCATCAGATAGATTGATTCCAGCTAGAGACGACTTCATGCATATTCGTTGAGAGTCGATAGAGACGATCGAATGTCAGGAAACCATATTCCAAGTTTAAAGTATTCGGAAAGACGTGTAAGCAATTCTATGGACCCTCTAGAAGAATAAAACCCTAACTCGACTTAATGACCGTGTGAAAGCCTTTGAACCTTAGGGTTTGCGGCAGTTCCGCGGCGCCATTAGTGAGGCTTGGGTTTGCCCTTCTACGGCTGGACCACTGATGCTGTGGTATGTACTCGATACTATTAAACTGTACCCATGATGTTGATCTCTTGGGGGATTATGAGGTTCTGACGAGTCGATCGGATGGTTCGACATCATTCGGATATCATATGATGGGACACATTGATTGGGAGACTCCAGATGCGAGCATAGCCGTTGGAGCGCAGTCCATACAGCCATGAGAAGACGGGTCCGAATAAGTCGACATTGGAGCCGAGTGAAGTAAAGAGTTCGTAAGAGATTTCGACGAGGTGGCGTTCTACTCCGCTGACATCGGAGATGCGATACACATGCAGATGCGTAGTATATGGATATACCTTCCAGGAGGAGTCGCGAGGAGTATGCTACCATTCCGGAACAAGAAACAGATGTAGAAAAGATAATAACTTCCGGGGGATTCGGCAGAAATGAGATTTGAGAGAGACCTCGACAGGACCTTTCTGGAATACTATACGAGAAGACCTGGACCCAGGAGTGTTCATATTGCACACACCCAGCAAGCCAAAGTTCGGCATCGTCGACGAGATAGTTGACAAGGTTCGGATAAAGGACCTCACCCAGTTGCGTTGAGAGTTGATCGAGGACGGACGAGTATGGAGTTTTCCTCCGTTGGTTGGGACGCGTTCCCGAGGACCTGTTCGGCCAGACAACTTCTACAGAATGATGAAGCTACAGAGTACGCGATTTCGAGTCCGTGCGATAGACTTCGGATTGACCGTGGCCGAGAACAGTGCAGTGCGTAGATAGCATGGCGTGACGTCGAAATGGACGATGATACAGACAAGCGGGACAAGAAGTTCGTACGAGATGCAGACGGGCTGTTACTACTCCCCGTTAAGATTTAAGGGTCGGATATGCTTACAGAGGCATTGGGATACGGCCAGTTTCCGAGGAAATGTGTGCGGACACGCAGATGTCCACAGAACGAGAAAGGATTATGCAAGAGTACCAGCCTCCGTACAGATCGGCATAGGCAAGATTGGAAGAGACCTTGAGTAAGATTCCTTCCAGGACACCGCTGCAATGATATTTGCACCCAGGATCAGGTGTGTCAGGTGCATTCACAGAGCCAGAGGCCGACGCCAGTGACATGCTGCTTTACGAGTGGTCGTGATGATTGACCGAGAGATGAACAGAGAAGTGCCAGAACGGAATCGTCCCCGTTAGCACACCTGACAGGGCCGATCAGCCGACTGATCGTGGGATTGGTAATCCACAGAGCAGATAAAGACACAGAGACAGAGAACGCCAGACCGTGAGCAAGAGGCAGGTAGATACCTTACGCTGCTAGCATTGGATGCACCGACACCTTCTCGACCTTGAAGGAGGATTTACCGATGACGGTATTTATGATTTATGATTTGTGATTCGATTATCACGTATCCGTCACCTTAGATTTCGGTATTTTGGGCGTTCTGTTTGCGTGATTTAGTCTTGATGACTGAGTTTCATGATATTTGTTTTCTTGCACCTACTTGGTATTGGCATTTTGCTCATAGTTATTACGTTTGAGGTATTGATTATGATTTCATGCCTGTTTATTGCATGTGGTCTGATTTGTGCTTCCAGCATCATTTTCATGCACTTTTAGTGTTTTGATTTGATTTGATGCACATGGTTGTGAGCTTATACACGCGGTATACCTGATTTAGATTGAGTCGTACTGTATACCGTCGATTTCGATTTCGATATTTATATAAGGTTTCGTGATTTCGTGCATGATAGGCGCACCTGCTTTGGATTTTCGCGCGTGCTTGGGCGCATATTATGAGATACGATTTTGGTGCACACCAGATGCACTAAATCGAGATTCTTCGTGCATGTCAGATGCACCTGTTTTTGCTGTCAGGCACACACGTTGCCTACGACAGATACTTCGTGCACACCCGTTGCACCTAGATGTTGTTTCTGTGCACATGTATGTCACATATATGGATTTTGATTTCCGTGCGCACCAGACGCACGTAATATTCGTATGCACATTTTGGGATTGTTTTTTATGGAGCAGTATGTTTTTGTGATATTTGCGATTTGTTTTCATACCGAGCAGGACTAGTCAGAGGACAGTACCTGAATATATTTTGCATGCATTGATAGCTATCGAAGGGATTTCCAAAAAAGCGAGCTATAGTCTCAGTATTTACCTACGTGTCTGACATGACACGAAACATTTAAAATAAAGAAACCCTTCTAAATTGTTTCCAAAACGGCGGAACGTACCTATTAAACAAAAGATATATACGTATATGGCTACTTTCTTATAAGAGACGTCCGCCACTGCGCGGTGTTATGCACATTGCACAGCGACTTTAAAGGATTTGGCATGCATTTCCTTCAGATATTCACATATATAAATTTGATATTCACATGTATAGTTTCAAGTTATATCATACTGGTTTTGCTTGAGTTTGACATTGTGTTTTTATCACGACTCCGATGATTGCGGGATGCTTGACGGAGTTTTGATTTTGAGCTATCTGCTCATTACTTATGCGCATGCATTGCGCTATGATGCGATTTATGTATAGATGTTTTCGGAGCCCCAACAAATTGGATTGTTACTGAAATGTTTTGGTATTTGGGGGTTTAAATTTAAATTCGGGGACCGAATTTTTTTTAAGGGGGGAAGATTGTAATATTTCAAAAATGAAATTAAAATAAAATATTATTTTTGGGAAATTTTTTATAATTTAATATTATTTTATTGATTATTTTAATATTAAATTTATAATTAAATATCGATAAATGGGAAAAATTATGGAAAAATTATGGAAAATTCTAAAATAATGTATTTTATGGAATTAATTCATTTTTAAGATTTTATGGTTAATTATATGATATTTTAGTGTTAATCGCGATTAAAAATCGCTAATTGGATTTTTAGCATTTTTGTGCAAAAATGTGCACATATCATTTTTCCACCCTTGTTACACTTGGTTACATGTTTTGGGGTATGGTTGCTTAGGGTTTACCTTGTGTGAGGGGAGATAAAAGAAAAGGTAAAAGAAAAGAAAAGGAAAAGAAAAGATAAAGGTATCATGATTATGAGAGAGAGGGGGTAGAATAGGTCAACCTTCATTGAACCATGCCTCCCCCATCATTTCATCATCTCATTTCTCTCTCTTTCTCCATGAGAGCCGTTGCTTCTCCTGCTCCTCTTCTCACTTCCCTCCTCTTCAATCCCCAAAAACATCTTGAATCCAACCCCGAAACCCCATTTCCTCTTCACAAAACATGCTCACAAGCTCGAGAGGATCGCATTGGACTAAGAAAGGGCTGATCTTGAGGACTTTGAGCAACTCAAGGATTTTCTTGAGTTGCCAAAGGAGGTAATTTCTGCACCTATTAGAGTAGTATTTCATTTCCTTGTGCATCTATACTAGTTTCACGTCGATAAGGTGACGTTTGATGGACTTTTGAAACTTCTAGTTAGGGTTTAGGTTAGATCTGAACCAAATGTGAACTTGAGGATTTTGATGACCTTAGAAACCCTGGGGGAATGTTACTTTGGACCAAACCTGAAGATAAAACCCAGAATACGGACTTAGCGAATCGATATCGGGGAAAACTATAAATCTGGAGTTGTATTTGGGAATCTTCTTTCACCCGAGACTTTTAAAAATAAAACTGAGTTGACAGTGAGATGTGCAGGCACCTAGGAACCACCACCCAAGACCCTAGCCCCCACTTCTATTTTCAGGCCGCCAATTTATTCCCATTGGCCGTAATTTGCGGCCATACCTGCACCAAACTTGCTCGTTTTGGTTCTGTAGCTCCTACATGCATAGATTAGACCCCTGGTACGTATAAATTTGTCGAGTTTGACCAAGGGTGAAATCTGGAGCCTATTTCCTTAGTTGCTGTTTTGGATTCGTGTTTCCGTATTCCGTATTTTTAATTATAAATTTGTGTATTGCGTTTTGCCTCGAATACTTGGCGTTTGTACGACGATATCGAGGATTGATTGATAGTTTTGAAGGCGTGCCCGTAGGTTCTAATCTATAGGCCCCTTATCGTATCGTTTTGGGTTTCGTGTGCCGTTTTATATTTTATTTGGTTTTAATGCGCATATACGATATTTTGATATGTAGGTACCCCATGAATACTTCGGGACGACAAGCAAACGCGTGGTGACGTCGACAATGAGGACGCAAGGTAAGTAGATTATATCTATAGGGGGAAGTCGAGTGAATAGCGTATAACACCCCCGCAGTCCGTAGTTGACATATTATATATATTATATATGATAGTTATAGTATGTCATGGTTATTTTGTTAGGGGTATTATGGGTAGTTTAGGGTCAGAAGTTAACTAGTGTTGTTCATAGTCGGGAACCCTAGAATAGATTTACACCTATACGTACACCCTTGCATATTCATTATATCTACACTGTGTTGATTATGATATTGGATGACATTGGAGATGAGTCGTTGATATTGGGTTTTGTGCCGCGAGATCGGTGATTTGATATGATTCGTATTTGGGATACGACACGTGATTTCTTGCGGGCTTGGATGTGTGTTTACCCCCGCATTCATATTTTATAGACGGTATCAGTTGTACTTGACTTAGATCAGTACCCCAGATTATGTGATATGATGATAATGGTACCTGATATTTGATGAGCGGATTGTGATTTTGACCCGTACCCAGCTATTGGGATGCCGTACGACGATTTACCGTACGAGCTTTATATTGATGATAGATCCGCACTCATGACTTGAGGATGTCATATGATATACTGTATCGTACGCGATACTACTGAGGCGGGATCACCGACTACTATATATACATATTGACTCAGATTTAGGTGGTTTCCATACCCCTCCTGATTGATTTGATACTTAGATCTGTAGTTGCATAGTAGATGTTAGACTAGACCCGAGTCATACCTATTTCAAAAACTATGAATCAGGATTATCTTAAAGACAAATAAAGGGATTCTACGGGTATTTTCAAAAGACGGATCTTCCTTAAAAACACTGTAGCCCTTATTTTACTAAAAACCCTGATTCGTCTTATTTCAAATGGCATAACTGCATGACATATACATATTGGTGTTGATTATTTGATTTCCGCATATTTCATGCTGTTCACATTGCTTTGCATATGTTTATTGCTATATTACTATCATGTTGCTGGGACACTAGCAACATTATCGATGATGCGTATGTTCCACATACACTTACTTGCCGGCTCACACACTTCATCATCGATAATTGCCATGTCACTACACTGTAGTACTGTTGCATTCAGGATACGATACTTGCATGACATACTTGTACACATACTCATTGTACACTTATATTTGTGCACATACTCACTGTATACTCATACTTGTACACATACTTGTTTGCACATACATAGATGATATTTCTAGATTGGGAACCGCAAGATACTCTTTAAAATTGATTCATTTTAAAAGAGCGTCTTTCCCCAATATGTGCATATCACGATTCCTTGTTGCATGATACATCGATATGCTTACATTCTTTTATATGCCGCATACATCATGCTTTCTGATTATACACATTGAGATATGTTGTTTCCATGATATTTCTGGATTTGGGAACCGTGGCTATTTCAACTGAGAATATGTATTGTCTTTCAAACCCGGTTTCCCTTGATATGATATTTCAGTGCATCCACCATGTGTTTTCTCGGTTCTGAGAGTGGCATATGAAACCTGATTCGAGGAGCGGTAGGCACCGTCTGCGTGTACATAGTGGACCCGGTAAGGTACCACGGGGCAAGAAGACTCGTATATGTTAGACGGTGAGTCTGGCAAGGGAGCACTACCTACCGGTGATAGTATTTGGACTCGGCGGTTATCATAGGGATACCGACCGGAGTATGTACGTCTGGATACGTCAAAATTCGAGGGTCGAAGCTGAGCACTCGGCTTTTCGAGATAGCGTATGATACGTACCTATCAGGGCCAGTCTTGGTAACAGCGCCTGATAGACGAGGATTTACGTGCCGATGCTAGGCACAGGTTTCATAATGTTTTCGAATGTCGATACTAGGCACTCAGGTTCCATGATTTGATTACATCCTCATATTTCCATGCATATACTTTACAATATTTACATGCATGATGCTTGTTGTCATTGGGTGACAGGTGGACGGGATCCACATATATACAGACATTGATCACATACAGACCTTGATTTCATTGATCATACTTCATTTGTATATATAACAGGGTATGAGGGCGCTGTTATATATACCCTTACACCAATATTAGTGGAATGGGATGCTAATATATGTGTATTGATATCCATTTTGATACCTTATATAGCGTTTTGAAAATCGTTTCGGTGAAATTTCGGAAAATCGGTAAAATAAGGGGGGTTTCTGTAAAAAGTCAAAATACAAATATCTTATTATAAAAACTAAATATACACCTTCTAGCTATGTAATTGCTAGTATTTGGTGTTTATTGAGCCACTGGTGAAATTTCAAATTTTCTGAAAAAAATTTATTTTATTATTATTTTAAGCCGTCACTAATACATTTAATTAGGGAAAATTACAAACTGGAATGGGTTGAAACAAATTTTGTGTATCATCACACATTAAACAAAATTTTATCATGTGGTTTTTGAAACGAAATCGTTTGCCAAAACGGTTTAGAAATTATTGAAGAAAAAAGGCTTTTTTTAAGTGTGAATGGATATTTGGGGTATTGTATTTATCATTTTCCATCACCCCACACCCATACCCACACTCACACCCCACCCATTTATTTCTTTCCTTGGCTGAATTCAGCAGCCCCCACCCATTTTCCCCACTTGAATTTCAAAGAAAAGAAAAGAAAGAAAAGAAAAGAAAAGAAAAGAGAATGATAGAATTAAAGGTGGACTTTTTGACCACATTCTCTCTCCAATCACCTCACACTCTCTTCTCCTCCCCATTTGGCCGAGCCCACTTGTTTTTCCTGCACCACAACAGCCACTCTTTCTTCCTCTCTCATTTTGCATCAAAAAAATTCAACAAAATGGCCAAAAACCAACACAAAAATCCCACAAAATCAAAATCCACCTCCTACCCATTTTTCCTTGGCTACATTAGCATGGATCTAGGGATTTAGATTTTAATTTGGGATGCTAAGTGTGCTTGTGGGAGCTTCAAATTATTTGGGTATAAATTCTAACCTTTTGCTTAATGTGTTGTAATTGTTTCATGTTAGCTTAATTTGGTGTTTAATTAGGTTTTCAATTGGTTTTAAGTGCATGATTTAAAATTTATGAGTTAGGGTTTGAATTCAAATATGGTCATTGTCACTTGATTAAGTTTACAAAGTGTATTTTGGCATGTGAGGGCTTGGAAAAACCTAATCTAGTTGCTATTATGTAAATTGTTGCATTTAACTTGTCCAAATCAAGTTTTTAAGCAAACTAGGTTTTTGGAATTTGATTAAATAATGGAGATAAAAATCTAATTTGGGTATTCATGGCATTATTAACATTTTAAAGTGTAGTTTAATACTTTAGTTCATGAAAATCTAAGCTAGATTCTAGTTTGTGCATTTTTGCTATAAAATTGTTAAAATTTAGGTATTTTGTAAACTAGAATTTTGGGGTTTATGGAATTTAATGAGATTAAATTATGGGAATTGTTTTTATGACTTATTTAAGATATTTAGTGAATATTGTGGCGGCTAGATTCGTTTATATATCGAGTTTTGTACTAAAACGGTGATTTGTGCTTGCTAGATTTTCGGAAAAATGACTTTTTAAGTGAAATTGGGGTTTTTGTGAATTTTAACCTATTTTATATTATAATTAGTGCTTGTAATTGCACAAATGAGTGTGTTGGGAGCTTTCTCGATGGTTTGGCATTTGTACGCCGACGTCGAGGGTTTTTGGGTCGATTTGTGAAAGCAACCATAGGTTTTGACCTATGTGGGATTCGTGCGTCGTTTGGTCATGAGTCGGATTTTAATGTGATACGGTGCGTTATGATATGTAGGTACCCCATGTGGACTTCGAGACGACAAGCAAGCGCGTGGCGACGTCGGCACCGGCGAGCGAGGACCAGGTGAGTAGATTTATATCTACGGGGAGAAGTCGGGTGGATAGCGTATAGCACCCTCGCAGTTCGTGGTGATGTATATGAATACGTATACACACATATATATATTGTTTATATATTGTTTGAGTTATTGATGATAAATATGGATATTTGGTGTTCGTGGATGATTGAGTGTCGCGAAACCCTAGAGTAGCGGTCGCACACGCTTGCACACACCCACCCATACTTGCATACTTTCTTCTTTCTTTTGTGCTCATACGGGAATATATAGTTATGTGTTCACATAGGTATGGGACTATGTGTTCACATACGGATTTGGGGATGATACTTGGGATTGAGATGAGTCGATGAGATTTGTGTTGAGATTGTGATATCGGTGATATGGCAGGATTCGTACTTGAGGTACGTCCTGGTGTTATAGCGGATCTTGGGGCGACGATACGGGTGAATAGTGTTATAAATTAAGTGGTCGACATGTGATCGTGATATGAGATATGATATGCTAGGATATTGATCCTAGGCTGTATTGGGCGATGTATACCCCTTGATGATGATATGTGCTGATGATATCGGTTTGTACGAGACTGTCGATCAGTAGTCAGATCATGACTATATTGGTGATATTAGTATTGTATTAGACATAGGTCAGTACCTTAGACTATGATCTTTGATAAAGAGGATACCGGATGAATAGTGTGATGAATATGATTTTGACCCGTACCCAGATTTGGGGATGCCGTACGACGGATTTACATACGAGCTATATTTTGATGATTGATCCGCACTCTTGACTTGGGATGCCTGCTTATAGATATGGTATCGGATATGATATTATTGAGGCGGGATCACCGACTAATATATATACAGGTATGTATATGGATCGACTCAGATGTTAGGCGGTTTTCTTACCTGTAGTCCAGCTTGTTAGCTTAGCCCTTTAGTTTAGTTTAGCTGTTAGATTAGATTTCATTCTTACCTATTTCAAAAACTAACGAATCATGGGTATTTTAAAAGACAGCCCAAGGGATCCTACGGATATTTCAAAAGACGTATCTTTTCATAAAAACACCGTAGCCCCTATTTTCAAAACCCCATGATTCGTGTTATTTCAAAAGGCACCATTTGTAGGACTTATATTAGATTAATACAGATTAGTTATAGTTGCGTCTAGTATTCAGCTCCCGCTTATTATTGTGGTTCGCTTCGCATCGCATGCTTATATTATGTTTCATACTCCATTATTGATATCATGCTGTTAGGACACCAGCACCATTACCGATGATGCGTATGTACCACGTACACTTACTTACCGGCTCACACACATCTTCATCGGTAATTGCCATGTCACGTACACCTTAGAAAATATTATTGCTTGACATAGCCTGTTAGCTAATAGTTTAGACATGATATTAGCGTACTTACCTTATATGTTAGTTTAGACATTGTAGTTATTACCTGCTACTTCATGCATACTGTTATTCATTGTTATGCCGCATTCATGGATTCTCATGCATATATTCACTATTTTACGTGTTATTGAGGTTTTGGATTCGGATTTCCATGAGATTTTCTGGATTTGGAGGAAAACCGCAAAAACATAAATAAACCTTTTCTCTCTTTAAAATAAAAAGTGCGGTTTTCCCATGATGTATGAGTCGTCCACCATGAGTTTGCTGATGGATTTCGAGACCCGATTCGAGGAGTGGAGGAACCGTTTCGGGTACATGGTGGGCCCGGTGCGGTACCCCGGGGCAAGAGGATCGTGTTGTTGACGTTGAGCCTGGCAGGGGAGCACTACCGACCGGTGATATTACCCGACGCGTCGGATATCCGGAGGATACCGTCATGGTCTTGAGATGGATGGTAGGGGCCGGTCTGGACTGACGGCGCCCTAGATATTGAGATTTCGAGATATTGAGGTACTGAGGTTTGATGATACAGGCCAGTCCGGATAGCCGGAGCCTGAGGTTTTGAGACATTGAGAATTATGTTTTGTGTCGATGCTAGACACTGTTGATACTGATTTCATTTATGATACCTCATTTTAAAAATACAAAGGAAATCTCACTAATTTATGAAAACAGTTTCTTCATTTACATGCATTCTGTTCCATGCATTCATACATCATCCATATGATACATTGCCACCTGAGGCACTGGCACGGGCACATGGAATTACACTTGGATTAGATATTTACCCTAGTCATGGTTATAGACTGCTGGTTTTATTTGAGGATTATATATTATGATCATTGACCTAGGATTGCGTTATTTATGCGATTTCTTTTCGTAGATGTTTTTCTATTCACGAGTTGGCAACTCACCCCCGTTGTGCCCCAGTTTCTTGCAGGTTTGCCGTACAGATTTCATTACGGCTTTGCGGGCATAGTTTCCTTCGGGTGATTTGCTAGTAGGTGGGTTTACATGTATCGTACCCCCATTATATATCTTGTATATCATTATTCTGTTTTATCTAGAAGTTCCATCAACCAAACATGTATTTATTTTTGAGATAGAGACCGGTGATGTTATTCTTTCGACCTTAGAGTCGCGCGTTTTTTTTTCTTATGGTTTTGAGTTTCCTTTTGAGTTTTTGATCCTCGCCGTTGGCGTTGTATATTATATTGCTTGTGTGGTTGTGACCGTCGATTGACGAAAAGCAAGCTCCCGCTTGGGGATGCCTTTTTATTGATTTCGTATACTATTCATGTTGTATCCCGTTTGGGGGCCAATATTTACAAAGAAGACTCTGCCGAAATTTTAAGAAAATTTTTGATGTTTTTAGAAACCCGCATAATTCGTCTTATGCTATTGAAACTACTTGTTTCAAATTGGTTTTCCTTCACTCTACTACTTTTCTTGGTTTGGATTTTTGGGGTTTCGGTTTACTTAGATTACGTAGCCTCGAGACGTTCATAGTTTAAGTGTCGGTCTTGTTCCGTACTTTCGGGACGTGACAAAGTTGGTATCAGAGCGTTAGGTTTTACCTTCGGAGCGTAGGATGACCCTTGGTTGATGGAATAGGTGACTAAAGTAGAGTGACGTACCGTAGGTATGTTCCGCGGCATATTTACGATACGCTACTCCACTTAAGAAGCCTTAGGATGTATATTTCTTTGCTCAGTATTATATTCATTCCTGATCTAGCCTCATCGGTACCAGTTTTGGTTTTGCTGCCACGATTACAGGTAGGGAGAGCTACGGCTAGAGTTGCGGTCAGCACGAGCTCGTTACGAACGAGGACTGACCAGGGCGTGATTCCGGCGACACACGATTGCAGAAATTTGTCTTTTTATTGTGTTTTCACGCCACGAGCGTTGATGGATTGTTGTATGAGATTACTCGGATGGGCAGATCAGCACCAGAGGATTGAGCCAATGATAGAAGGTCGCTAGTCACCCACGGATGAATGACTGAGACATGTGGTCCGTTCGCCTACCCGATGAGAGGTCATCAGATAGATTGATTCTAGCTAGTGACGACTTCACGCGGAGACGTTGGGAGTCGACAGAGGCGATCGAATGTCAGAAACCTATTATTCCAAGTTTAAAGTAGTCGGAAGGACATGCAGGCAATTCTATGGTCCCTCTAGAAGAATGAAACCCTAACTCGACTTAATGACCGTGTGAAAGCCTTTGAACCTTCGGGTTTGCGGCAGTTCTACGGCGCCATTAGTGAGGCTTGGGTTTGCCCTTCTACTGCTGGACCACCGATGCTGTGGTATGTACTCGATACTATTAAACTGTGCCCAAGATGTTGAGCTCTTGGGGGATTATGAGGTTTTGACGACTCGATCGGATGGCTCGACTTAATTCGGATGCTAGGTGGTGAGATGCATTTCTTGGGAGACTCCCGATATGAGGATAGCCGTTGGAGCTCAGTCCATGCAGCCACGATGAGACGAGTCCGAAGCAGTCGACATTAGAGAAAATGGAGTAAGAGGTTCGTACAAGATCTGGATATGATGACGTTCCCCTCCGCCGACATCAAAGATGTGATGCGCATGCCGAGGCAGAGTACTGGATATACCTTCCAGAAGGAGTCGCGATGGGTATGCAGCCGTTCCAGAGCAAGATGCAGATATAGGAAAGGACGATGACTTCCGGACAGTTTGCAGAGACGAGACATGGAAGAGACCGTGAGCAGGATTCCTTCCAGGGCACTGCTGCAATGATACTTGCACCCAGGATCAGATGTGTCACGTACATTCAGAGAGCCAGAGGCCGACGCCAGTGATATGCTATCTTACGAGTGGTCTCGATGATTGATCGGGAGATGACAAGAGACGTGCCAGAACGGGATCATCCCCGTTAGCACACCTGACAGGGCCGATGAGCCGATGGACCGAGAGATTGGTAATTCACAGTGAAGACCTTGACCCAGGAGTGGTCATTGTTACGCACACCAGCAGGACAGAGTTCATGATCATCGACGAGACGTCCCACTAGTGACCGCGACAGTTGGCCCGAGATTCTTAGAGGATGCGCTTGAGCGGTACTATTCCGCCATTATTGATTTCGATGTTTTGGGTGATTTATTCGCATGATTTGATTTTGATGATTGAGGATTTACGATCTTTGCACAGTGTTGCACTTGATATCGTTTTCGTGCTTTGATTTCACATGTTTGTGATTTTACGGTTTAGACATTTGAGTTGATTTTGTGCGTATGCACGCACACGATTTGGTTTCTGCACCCTGTATAGTTTATATATGCTTGCAGTGCAGTGATACGCCTTTTGTGCACTTAGATGCACTGGACATCGATTTCAATTATGATACTCGATATTTGTTTTGTGCATCTTGTGCACCTGATTTGATTTTGCGGATGTTCGGCGCTTGATATTGGATTTCATGATTTCGTGCATGATGGATGCACCTGATTTGGATTTTCGCGCATGTTGAGCGCATGTCTTGAGATGCGATTTTGGTGCACACCAGATGCACTAAATCGAGATTTTTCGTGCATGTCAGATGCACCTGATTTTGCTGTTAGGCACGTACTTTGCCTATGACCGATGTTGTTTGCACAACTGTTGCACCTTGATGTTGTTTTGTGCACCTGCTTGGCACATGTATGGATTTTGATTTCCGTGCGCACCGGACGCACAGGGTTTTCATACGCACTTTTAGATTGATTCTATGGAGCAGTACGTTTTATGATATTTGCTATGTGTCTTCGTACTGGGCAGGACTAGTCAGAGGACAGTACCTGAATATATTTGGCATTCATTTCCTTCAGTTATTTATATATATAGATTTGATATTTACGTGTATAGTTTCGAGTTATATCATATTGGTTTTGTATTGGATTTGATATTTGTGTCTTTACCATGACTCCGATGATTGCGGGATGCTTGACGGAGTTTTGATTTGAGTTATATGCTCATTGCTCATGAGCATGCATTGCGCTATGATGCGTATTATGTACTTATGGTTTCAGAGCCCCGACGACATGATGATTTTGCTTAGATGTTTTTGTATTTGGGGGGAGTTTGAATTTAAATTCGGGGACCGAATTTCTTTAAGGGGGGAAGATTGTAGCGTTTTGAAAATCGTTTCGGTGAAATTTCGGAAAATCAGTAAAATAAGGGGGTTTTCTGTAAAAAGTCAAAATACAAATATCTTATTATAAAAATTAAATATACATATTCTAGCTATGTAATTGCTAGTATTTGGTGTTTATTGAGCCACTGATGAAATTTCAAATTTTCTGAAAAAAATTATTTTATTATTATTTTAAGCCGTCACTAATATATTTAATTAGGGAAAATTACAAACTGGAATGGGTTGAAACAAATTTTGTGTATCATCACACATTAAACAAAATTTTATCATGTGCTTTTTGAAACGAAATCGTTTGCCAAAACGGTTTAGAAATTACTGAAGAAAAAAGGCTTTTTTTAGTGTAAATGGATATTTTGGGTATTGTATTTATCATTTTCCATCACCCCACACCCATACCCACACTCACACACCACCATTTATTTCTTCCCTTGGCTGAATTCAGCTGCCCCCACCCATTTTCCCCACTTGAATTTCAAAGAAAAGAAAAGAAAGAAAAGAAAAGAAAAGAAAAGAGAATGATAGAATTAAAGGTGGACTTTTTGACCACATTCTCTCTCCAATCACCTCACACTATCTTCTCCTCCCCATTTGGCCGAGCCCACTTGTTTTTCCTGCACCACAATAGCCACTCTTTCTTCCTCTCTCATTTTGCATCAAAAAAATTCAACAAAATGCCCAAAAACCAACACAAAAATCCCACAAAATCAAAATCCACCTCCTACCCATTTTTCCTTGGCTACATTAGCATGGATCTAGGGATTTAGATTTCAATTTGGGAGGCTAAGTGTGCTTGTGGGAGCTTCAAATTATTTGGGTATAAATTCTAACCTTTTGCTTAATGTGTTGTAATTGTTTCATGTTAGCTTAATTAGGTGTTTAATTAGGTTTTCAATTGGTTTTAAGTGCATGATTTAAAATTTATGAGTTAGGGTTTGAATTCAAATATGGTCATTGTCACTTATTTAAGTTGACAAAGTGTATTTTGGCATGTGAAGGCATGGAAAAACCTAATCTAGTTGCTATTATGTAAATTGTTGCGTTTAATTTGTCCAAATCAAGTTTTTAAGCAAACTAGGTTTTTGGAATTTGATTAAATAATGGAGATAAAAATCTAATTTGGGTATTCATGGCATTATTAACATTTTAAAGTGTAGTTTAATATTTTAGTTCATGAAAATCCAAGCTAGATTGTAGTTTGTGCATTTTTGCTATAAAATTGTTAAAATTTAGGTATTTTGTAAACTAGAATTTTGGGGTTTATGGAATTTAATGAGATTAAATTATGGGAATTGTTTTTATGACTTATTTAAGATATTTAGTGAATATTGTGGCCTCTAGATTCATTTATACATCGAGTTTTGTACTAAAACGGTGATTTGTGCTTGCTAGATTTTCGGAAAAATGACTTTTTAAGTGAAATTGGGGTTTTTGTGAATTTTAAGCTATTTTATATTATAATTAGTGCTTGTAATTGTACAAATGAGTGTGTTGGGAGCTTTCTCGATGGTTTGGCATTTGTACGCCGACGTCGAGGGTTTTTGGGTCGATTTGTGAAAGCAACTATAGGTTTTGACCTATGTAGGATTCGTGCGTCGTTTTGGTCATGAGTCGGATTTTAATGCGATACGGTGCGTTATGATATGTAGGTACCCCATGTGGACTTCGAGACGACAAGCAAGCGCGTGGCGACATCGGCACCGGCGAGCGAGGACCTGGTGAGTAGATTTATATCTACGTGGAGAAGTCGGGTGGATGGCGTATAACACCCCCGCAGTTCGTGGTGATGTATACGAATACGTATACACACATATATATTGTTTATATATTGTTTGAGTTATTGATGATAAATATGGATATTTGGTGTTCTTGGACGATTGAGTGTCGCGAAACCCTAGAGTAGCGGTCGCACACAGTTGCACACACCCACCCATACTTGCATACTTTCTTCTTTCTTTTGTGCTCATACGGGAATATATAGTTATGTGTTCACATAGGTATGGGACTATGTGTTCACATACGGATTTGGGGATGATACTTGGGATTGAGATGAGTCGATGAGATTTGTGTTGAGATTGTGATATCGGTGATATGGCAGGATTCGTACTTGAGGTACGTCCTGGTGTTATAGCGGATCTTGGGGCGACGATACGGGTGAATAGTGTTATAAATTAAGTGGTCGACATGTGATCGTGATATGAGATATGATATGCTAGGATATTGATCCTAGGCTGTATTGGGCGATGTATACCCCTTGATGATGATATGTGCTGATGATATCGGTTTGTACGAGACTGTCGATCAGTAGTCAGATCATGACTATATTGGTGATATTAGTATTGTATTAGACATAGGTCAGTACCTTAGACTATGATCTTTGATAAAGAGGATACCGGATGAATAGTGTGATGAATATGATTTTGACCCGTACCCAGATTTGGGGATGCCGTACGACGGATTTACGTACGAGCTATATTTTGATGATTGATCCGCACTCTTGACTTGGGATGCCTGCTTATAGATATGGTATCGGATATGATATTATTGAGGCGGGATCACCGACTAATATATATACAGGTATGTATATGGATCGACTCAGATGTTAGGCGGTTTCCTTACCTGTAGTCCAGCTTGTTAGCTTAGCCCTTTAGTTTAGTTTAGCTGTTAGATTAGATTCGATTCTTACCTATTTCAAAAACTAACGAATCGTGGGTATTTTAAAAGACAGCCCAAGGGATACTACGGATATTTCAAAAGACGTATCCTTTCATAAAAACACCGTAGCCCCTATTTTCAAAACCCCATGATTCGTGTTATTTCAAAAGGCACCATTTGTAGGATTTATATTAGATTAATGCAGATTAGTTATAGTTGCGTCTAGTATTCAGCTCCCGCTCATTATTGTGGTTCGCTTCGCATCGCATGCTTATATTATGTTTCATACTCCATTATTGATATCATGCTGTTAGGACACCAGCACCATTACCGATGATGTGTATGTACCACGTACACTTACTTGCCGGCTCACACACATCTTCATCGGTAATTGCTATGTCACGTACACCTTAGAAAATATTATTGCTTGACATAGCCTATTAGCTAATAGTTTAGACATGATATTAGCGTACTTGCCTTATATGTTAGTTTTGACATTGTAGTTATTACCTGCTACTTCATGCATACTGTTATTCATTGTTATGCCGCATTCATGGATTCTCATGCATATATTCACTATTTTACGTGTTATTGAGGTTTTGGACTCGGATTTCCATGAGATTTTCTGGATTTGGAGGAAAACCGCAAAAACATAAATAACCTTTTCTCTCTTTTAAAATAAAAAGTGCGGTTTTCCCATGATGTATGAGTCGTCCACCATGAGTTTGCTGATGGATTTCGAGACCCGATTCGAGGGGTGGAGGAACCGTTTCGGGTACATGGTGGGCCCGGTGCGGTACCCCGGAGCAAGAGGATCGTGTTGTTGATGTTGAGCCTGGCAGGGGAGCACTACCGACCGGTGATATTACCCGACGCGTCGGATATCCGGAGGATACCGTCGTGGTCTTGAGATGGATGGTAGGGGCCGGTCTGGACTGACGGCGCCCTAGATATTGAGATTTCGAGATATTGAGGTACTGAGGTTTGATGATACAGGCCAATCCGGATAGCCGGAGCCTGAGGTTTTGAGACATTGAGAATTATGTTTTGTGTCGATGCTAGACACTGTTGATGCTGATTTCATTTATGATACCTCATTTTAAAAATACAAAGGAAATCTCACTAATTTATGAAAACAGTTTCTTCATTTACATGCATTCTGTTCCATGCATTCATACATCATCCATATGATACATTGCCACCTGAGGCACTGGCACGGGCACATGGAATTACACTTGGATTAGATATTTACCCTAGTCATGGTTATAGACTGCTGGTTTTATTTGAGGATTATATATTATGATCATTGACCTAGGATTGCGTTATTTATGCGATTTCTTTTCGTAGATGTTTTTCTATTCACGAGTTGGCAACTCACCCCCGTTGTGCCCCAGTTTCTTGCACGTTTGCCGTACAGGTTTCATTACGGCTTTGCGGGCATAGTTTCCTTCGGGTGATTTGCTAGTAGGTGGGTTTACTTGTATCGTACCCCCATTATATATCTTGTATATCATTATTCTGTTGTATCTAGAAGTTCCATCAACCAAACATGTATTTATTTTTGAGATAGAGACCAGTGATGTTATTCTTTCGACCTTAGAGTCGCGCGTTTTTTATCTTGTGGTTTTGAGTTTCCTTTTGAGTTTTTGATCCTTGCCATTGGCGTTGTATATTATATTGCTTGTGTGGTTGTGACCGTCGATTGACGAAGAGCTAGCTCCCGCTTGGGGATGCCTTTTTATTGATTTCGTATACTATTCATGTTGTATCCCGTTTGGGGGCCAGTATTTATAAAGGAGACTCTGCCGAAATTTTCAGGAAATTTTTGATGTTTTTAGAAACCCGCATAATTCAGCTTATGCTATTGAAACTAATTGTTTTAAATTGGTTTTCCTTCACTCTACTACTTTTCTTGGTTTGGATTTCTGGGGTTTCGGTTTACTTAGATTACGTACGCCTCGAGACGTTCGTAGTTTAAGTGCCGGTCTTGTTCCGTACTTTCGGGACGTGGCACCTTATCATATTTACTTCATGCAGACATACCTTATATTATGACATGTTTTTACCTGAGGCACTGGTACGAGCACTTGACACTACATACCTGTTTAGATGTTACATTGCCACCTTATCATGCTTCAGACTTACTCTTGAGGTTTATATTATACTGATCGTATTGATCTAGGATTATGTTTTGCATTCGGTTTCTGCTTGTAGGTGTTTCTTTTCACGAGTTGGCAACTCACCCCCGTTGTGCCACAGTCCTTGCAGGTTTTGCCGTACAGGTTCCTTAGCGGCATTTCTGGCACACTGCTTCCTTGCGGGTGAATTGCATTTGGTAGGTGGGTTCTTTTGCATCAGAACCACCATTGTACATGTATTATTCATTGTATCTAGAAATTCCATCAACAAAAATTTGTATATTGTTTCAGACTTATACACTAGTGATGTATTATTTCGACCTTAGAGTCGCGCGTAGCAGTATTACGGTTTTCATGTTAATTTGAGTTTTGATCCTCGCCCTTCGGTGTTGTATATCTTATTGCTTGTGTGGTTATGACCGTCGATTGATGAAGAGCTAGCTCCCGCTTGGGGATGCATTTTTCAATATATATCTATATATATGCTTATTGAGGTTTTATACCCGTTTGGGGTCTGTTTTTACAAAGGAAACTCTGCCGAAATTTTTTGAAAAGACTTGGGATTTTAAATGCATACTTCGGCATATGTTGCAAACTACTTGGTTATAAATGGTTTTCCTACACTCTACTACTTTCTTGGTTTGGATTTCTGGGTTTTCGGCTTACTTAGAGTACGTACGCCTCGAGACGTTTTCGTAGTCTAAGTGTCAGTCATGTTCCGTACTTTCGGGTCGTGACACGTTCGAACTTTTTAATGCCGTCTAAAAAACCTAAAAAAAAGTTAGAATTATGACTATGAAACACTCTGAATTGCCTTACAGAAAGTTAACATCACATGCAATTTCAGTAAAAACAAGCAACACCTGAAACACCAAAACCCAGGGACCAGAACAACGAACGAAAACGTACCCAAAATTTTTCATTGGGTCAGACAGGCCGGTTTATTTGTGCATGTCACCGGGTTAAATCCGGTGAAATGGATTCGTATTTGTCCATTGTTCATGTTACATCTCATATAACATTCTGCAGTTGCTTAAAAAAAATTCGAGGCCTTTTAAAAATCGACAGAAACTAGGTTTTTGTTTCGAGTGTCTCGGAGTAGTTTCGGTTTCGTATTTCTACAAATATCGTCTAATTCTCTATCTTGTCTCTGATACCACTGTAGGAATGCTTAGCACGACAGCAAGGTTTCGGGAGGCATCGTCCATGCCATTTTCAAAAATTTGACATGCTAAACCCTAACCCCAGTATCTTAACTAGAGAATTCGGCAATACAACATGTAAACTACTTTACATCTATGTGAACATGGAATACAACCTTTATAGACCGGTCCTTCACTTCAATAGCTCCTGTTAGTTATATGTATGCCCTAGAGGCCATTACTGTACATGGGATGTTATTGTAGTGGATGCTTGGACATATATAGGGAGGACTTTCTTTCTCGATATGATAGTATGCTATCTGGTTGCTCTTTGTCTTAACATGTTGACTTGTATAAGTGATGCTGTCTTGCTTTCACATGTTGATAAAGTCCTTAGGATGTGTACTTGACTACCAGGACTATGATGTAGATCATACAAGTGGGGCCAAGGGTAGTCCATAAGTACACCCTATAATTGTTCATAGTTGATGGAATATCAAGACGGGGCATTGATACTCCAGAGTAGACTAGCGTATACGCTTCTCGACCCATATGATGGGCAATGGATGATCCAACATCCATTGATGTTTGACATCAGAGAAGGTATACGAGTGCTCAGTGGAGACTGGGTACACTGAACGGACACACTAAGAACTCCTATATGGTATTATACCTATCGTCAGATAGCAGTTCTCTGGTGACACCGGTACAGGTTAGTCTGTGTTAGTGCATGATGCATGCTCCCATAACACTTGTAAGGCAGCAGAAGTGATAAATGAAAATTTTCTTTGCATACAACACGCACTTTTGCCAAGATATAGTCTAAACCACAACTAGTGAACCCTAACTAGTGATCTTATCTACTATGTTAAAGGTTATACCTTGATGATCCAGTCCTTCGGGTCTTCTTTGATGAACTCCTTGGCTCCTTGGACGTTGCCGATGTGCTCGATCTCCGGCCACCCCAAGACTTAGATGATCCATCCAAGAGTTATCGTGCAAGCTAGAAACTCTTCTCAAGAGTTTAACCTAGAGACCAAGTTTGCTAGAAGAGGTCACTAGGATTATGTAGAGATTAGTGTATTGGATTAACTTAAGGTCCTAAGCTTTAGATTCACATCACATGTGAGGGTTAAAGCTAGGAAGAAGAAGAAGGAGAGAAAAGGAGAGAGAAAATGTTTGTGATAATGAGAGAGTTCAAGCATGAGAAAATGATATATTGCAAATGAAATAATTGAAGCATATAATATAAAATTAGCACCATGCTTCGATAGTAATTCCAAAACAATATAAAATTAAATAACCCATTCTTGCAACCATGCTTGGACTTTCTTATTTCTACCTCATTTATTTATTTTCATAAAATAAATAACGTCATTATGAGGTGGCACCTTCTAGAAGGTATTCTTGTAACAATTACAAGAATACCCATCCTCCGTATACCGTATACCGTATCTGAATTCCAAAAAATACGAATACCATTAATCCAATAATATAATACTGGTATCCGGCTTAAACCAAAGCCTACCAGTATTACCCTTCCGATTATTATTCGTGTAACAATTACACGAACATAATCGAAACACTGTCATAACACCTTAGGCTGCCGTAACAACTTACGGCCTCTATATCTTTTGCCTGAACGAGGCAACCCTCTGTGTGGGACTCTAAAGACTCGACACTACGCTGGCAGTGGGTTTAACCACAAGCACGTCAGCGGCACTGGCTGTGCGTAATGGCTACCCAGGTACATGACGAAAAGGTGGCCGACGAGCGAACTCATCACAACCCCAACGAGCCTGCAAGCAACAGTTACCGTACAGTCCGGTATTTTCGTCTGATACGTCACATATGAAGTCTAGGGGTGGTAAATGTCAGAACCCGGTAACTTTATAAATCATGTTGATTTACGACCCATCACGGTTTGAGAAACTACTGATAACACTTATCAGTAAATCTCGAGAACCCTGGCCAGGGATTTGATGTTATGGCCGATCAAGCATAGCGCGACATCAACTCCCTATACCGGGAGAGACGAAACCCCTCCTATCACTCACTGCCTCAATGCGATTCGGGACTGTACCCAAAATCCACTTGTTTGCACGACTCAGTAGATCCGTGGTAGGGAGGAAATCAAAGTAGAGTGGGAATCACACAAGACACTATGACGATCTCGGGTCTACAGACTAACCTGTACAAGTGTCGCCAGAGAACTGCTATTTGACAATAGGCTAGGAGTTCTCAGCGAGTCCTGTTCAGTGTACCCATTCTCCAATGAGCACCTATGTACAATCTTTGATGTCAAAAACCAATGGTTGTGGAATCAACCATCGCCCCCAGGGTCAAGAAACATACACACTAGTCTAATCTGGTAATACCGATGCCTTGTCTCGATATACCTTCGACTAGGAACTATTAAAGGATATGCTTGTAAACTGCTCAGGCCCCACTATTATGATCTCATCATAATCCTGGTAGTCAAGCATAATCCTAAGGGCTTCATCAACTTGCATATAAAGATATGAAATATAACACAACACATCACATGTTAAGATGAAGATAAACCAGATAGCATACTATCATTTCGAGCAAATATTGTTTCTGTACATATACATGCCTAGCATTCTATACAATACAGGCCTCTAGGGCATACATATCTAACAATCTCCCACTTGCACTAAGGCCTGTAGTTGATGCAATAAGTACCCACTGTCTGCACTAGAACCAGTTGCGGGCGTACCGCATGCCCAACAGCTAGAACAGTTTCTCAAACTGGACTTGAGGGATGGCCTTGGTGAATGGATCTACTGTGTTGTCTTTCGTGTCTACTCTCCGTACCTCGATGTCCTGGCGATCCACTATCTCCCTGATGAGGTGATACCGCCTCAAGATATGTCTGGATTTTTTATGGGACCTCGGTTCCTTTGCCAAAGCCATGGCTCCATTGTTATCGCAATACAGAGGTATTGGATTAGCAATGGATGGAACAACTTGATGTTCGGAAATGAACTTCCTCATCCAGACTGCCTCTTTTGCGGCATCATTAGCAGCAATATACTAAGCTTCCATCGTGTAGTCAGCGACGGTATCTTGTTTGGAACTCTTCCAACATACCACCCCTCCATTTAGGGTAAATACAAACCCTGAGATGGACTTACTATCATTCTTGTCGCTCTGGAAGCTGGAGTCGGTAAAGCCCTCCATTTGGAGATCTCCGTTACCATACACCAAGAACATTTCTTTAGTTCTTCTTAAGTACTTCAGAATGTTCTTCACAGCAGTCCAGTATTTCTCCCCTGGGTTGGATTGATACTTGCTTACTGCACTCAGTGCATAAGCTACATCTGGGCGAGTACACAATATCACATACATTATAGATCCTAATGCTGAAGCGTAGGGAATAATGCTCATGAGAGCCCTCTCCTCATCAGTCTTTGGGGACATCTCTTTGGAGAGGGTGATCCCGTGACAAGCGGGAAAATTACCCCTCTTGGAATCTTCCATACTAAACCTCTTTAGTATGGTGTCAATGTATCTCGATTGGGACAATCCCAATAATTTCTTAGATCTATCTCTATAGATCTTAATCCCCAGAATGTACGAGGCATCGCTCAGATCTTTCATGGAGAACCTCTGCGATAAGAATAGATTGACCGATTGTAGCATAGGAATATCATTTCCTATCAAGAGAATGTCGTCCATGTACAATACGAGGAGTGTAACAGTACTCTCCACAATCCTTCTATAAATACATAGTTCATCTACATTTTTGATAAAACTAAACTCTTTGATCGTATCATCAAAGCAGATGTTCCAACTCCGTAATGCCTTCTTTAATCCATAGATGGATTTAAGCAGCCTGTATGCCTTTCCGCTGCTCCCACTATCAATGAAGCCTTCTGGCTGATCCATAAAAACGCATTCTTCTAAATCACCATTTAGAAATGTCGTTTTAATATCCATCTGCCAGATCTCTTAACCATAGTGACCAGCTATAGCAAGCAGGATCCGAATGGATTTGAGCATCGCGACTGGTGAAAAGTTTTCATCATAGTCCAAGCCTGGTCTTTGACGAAATCCTTTTGCTACCACCCTAGCTTTATAGGTCTCCACCTGACCATCCATACCGATCTTTCTTTTAAAGATCCATTTGCACCCTATGGGTTTTTTTAAGTCGACGTTAGACACCCCATGAGTTGCGGGGAGACGGAAATATGAAAAACAATCTTTTTCTTTAAACTAACATCGACTAACCGTAAGGATCTTTGCTAAACTCTAACAAACATAATCATAGGAGGAATTAGTTACTATGAAAGAAGATTATACCTAATGAACCAAGTCCTTCTTCTTCTCGTTAACCACCCCCTCGTCGGCCTCCTCTTTGTAATAGATGATCCACCCGAGAGATACAACTCCAAGCTTTGCCTTTAACTTGAGGAAACTAGGCGTAACGAGTTGAAAATCGTTTCGGTGAAATTTCGGAAAATCGGTAAAATAAGTGGGGTTTTCTGTAAAAAGTTAAAATACAAATATCTTTATTATAAAATTAAATATACATATTCTAGCTATGTAATTGCTAGTATTTGGTGTTTATTGAGCCACTGGTTAATTTCAATTTTTCCGAAAAAATTTCCGAAATTTATTATTGTAATATTATTTTAAGCCGTCACTAATACAGTTAATTAGGGAAAATTACAAATTGGAATGGGTTGATACAAATTTTATAATTCATGACACACTAAATTGACATGTAAAATATTATTTTTGAAATGAAATGGTTTGCGGTTTAGAAAATATTGAAGAAAAAGTTTTTTTTTTGTGAAATTAGTGTAAGTGGTTGTAGGGTATAATATTTATCATTGTTTCTCACCCAAACAAGACCCACACCCATCCCCAAAATTCTGGGCCGAGCCCATGCTGCCCCCCTCCATCTCACACTTCTAGTTAGTTTGAAAAGAAAAAAAGAGAAGAAAAGGAATGAAAGAATAAAAGAATGTATAAGATTGGGCTTTTGACTTTGAAACCAACACCCTCTCTCTCTCACTTTCCCACTCACCTCACCCCTCCCCACTCTCGGCCAGAAATCAGCCCCCCCATTTTCTCCAAGTGTAACACTTTGAAAATTCATTTAGTCTTATTTCACGATAGTTAGCATTGATGCGTGTTTCCATAAAATCCGTAAATTTTATTTCCGTCTCAATCTAGTCAAATTGAGAGGAGAAGTGTTATATATATATATATATTGGGGGTTATTAATTTTAAATTAGCTATGTGTTCTTTTAATTAGAATTATTTTCGTTAATTACTTTCTTAATGAGGATTGGTGTGCTTGCTTGCATACTAGCATTTGGTGGCACATACTTATTTCCTTCTCACCCTTTTCAAATTTTCATTTTCTTTTTCCTTTTAAAACAAAAAGAAATTGATTTTGAGAGAAAAGAGAGAGGTATGGTGAGCATTAATGAGGCATGGAGGCAATTAATGTGGCTTTTCTCTCTCTTTCTTTTCTTTCTCCCTCTCTTTTCTCTTTTGTTTTCTTGCTGAAATTTCCAGCAGAATACAGCAGCTCAAGCAGCAATATCTCATCATCTTCTCTCTTTTTTTCTTCTCTCTTGAATCCATACACAATCCTACACAAAAACCTCTCATTCTTTCACTCAAAACCTTGGAAAAATGGCATTTTGGGGGAGTTTGGAGGCAAGTCTGTACTCTTGAGGAGAGAGCTGGAACTTTTGGGTTTTTCTAAAGTCTTTTAAAGGTATTAAAGTCATATTTAACATCCCATTTCATAACTTGTTGTGTTTTAGCAAAATATCACAAGTTTATGCATGTTTTGTGTTATATAAGGGGTTTTAGTGAGGTTATGTGAAAAATTAACTTTTTATGGCTTGATTAGCTTGGTAATGTGATATTAGTGTGGTTTTAGACTAGGGTTTGTTTCAGATTTCACAAAATACCCTAAAGTATCAATTTAGTGCCAAATGTGCTTTTTTAACTGGTTTTGGGACTCTGTTGAAATCTGCTTGCTTTCTGATTATTTCAAAATAAAGTTGTAATTACTGGAGCACGTACACTAGGAGTAGAAAACACTCACGAAGCACGGGAGGCAGGCTCCCAACCTGGGCCGCCGAAAAATGTGATCTGGCCACAAATTGCGGCCAGATAGGTGACCTGGGAGTTGGGGTTTTTGTGGTTGGTGTGTGCTGATATGTGGGGTTTTATGGTATATATAGTTTTGCAAAACTCTTTCTGTATCAAAATCTGGAGCTAATTACCTGTTTCTCGTATTTTAAAATCTTCGCGACACACGTGATACGTGTGTGGGTTTGGGGTGTTCTGCGTATCGCGACGCGTCGAGGTAGTTTCAGACGCTTAATCACACGTTTTAGCGTATCGCACACACGCGCGCATGGTTTGCGACACGGGTTTCAAGTGTGATTTTAATTGTCGTGTTTGTATGGATTTGAGCTTATGTGTGATATATTGAGTAATTCTAGGTTCGCAGGCGAGTGAGACGGACGCTGCGAAGAAGGGGAAACAAGTCGTCGGCTACACTTAGCGCGAGACTACGGTAAGTAGATTTAACATCTACGGGGATATCGCCCGCATGGCGTTATGCGTCTGGGCTGATAGGACCTTATAGCTATATGTTGCATTTACCTACATTGACTGTCATGGATACTGTAGTTGCTTATTGTATTCCCTGCTATATGTATGTAAACTTAGAGTTGATAGAACACCACACTATTACTAACGGTTCATGTTGCACGAGTACTGATCTGCATGTTACACACACACCGTTAGTAATTGCCATGACTCACTCACTGTAGAACTGCCATGATCATTATACTGTAGTTCCTTTCACATATGATTTGATATGATTTTCATAGAGATTGGGAGCCGCATGATGTCTTTGAAACTGAACTATTTAAAAAGCGGTATCTCCCTTGCACCTATATTATGGTTTGATGTACATAGTACATCGCATTTGATTTACTTATTGGTGTTGGATTTTCATGTGATTTCTGGTTTTTGAGGGCCGTGGAGTTATTTAAGAAAAAATGCACTATTTGAAAACCCGGTTCCTCATGATATGATATTTTGGTACGTCCACCACGCGTTTTCTCGATGCTGAGATGTGTGCTTGAAACCCGATTCGAGGAGTTGGATGATCCGTTTGCGGGTTCGTGGTGGGCCCGGTATGGTTCCCCTCGGTAAGATGATCGATGGGCTTTGCCGATTGAGCCTGGAGGTGGGCGAGTACCTACCGGTGATTGGTTGGACCTGACGGTTATCCGGAAGATACTGACCAGAGTTGAGAGATGGATGCGGGATGATCCGTACTGCCGGGGCCGAGGGCCGATACCGCAGACGAAGCTCGTGGGCTGATCCGGACTTACGGAGCCTGATATATGAGGATTTGCGTGTCGATGCTGGACACGAGTATTTTATGATATTTTGAGTGCCGATGTTGGGCACTCGTGATTCCCAGAGATTTACAGGATTTGAGGGCTGAGGAGAGTGCCGGCGCCTGAGTTTATTTGGGATTTGGGTGCAGTTTTGGGCACCGATTAGTTTCCACGATTGATATTCCGTGTAGATGTTGTTTATCCCATGCTCAGCATTGATTATCATGTATCTCATCCTGTAGTTATTTTACCTGACAGAGCATTTGCATGATTATTGCACCTACTGCTTGTCGCATATAGATTTACCTGCTGGCATATTGTTAGTGTATATGCCCTAGAGGCCATTACTGTATCATACTAGTTTGTATATTAATTGATGGAAGCTTGGGATATTCACAGTTGTATATACAATCTTGCTCGAAATGGTAGTATGCTACTTGGTTTATCTCTGCTTTAATATGTGCATGTGTTTCTTTTAGCATATCGCTGATATACATATTAGTAGAGCCCTTAGGATCTTTGCTTGATTACCAGCGTTGTGATGGCGCTCACACTCGTAGGAGCTGGGTGATCTATAAGCACATCCTTATACAGGTCCCTAGTCGTTGGACTATCGAGACAGGGCATCGATACTCCGGAGTAGACTAGCGTATGCGTTTCTCATCCCAGCGTGGGAGACGGTCTGTCCCACAGCCGTCAGTACGTCGTACTTGAGATAGTATGCGGGTGCTCGTTAGGTTACAAGTACACTGGACAGGACTCGTCGGGAACTGTTGGTTGGTAATATACCTATCGTCAGTTATCAGTTCCCAGGTGACATGAGTACAGCTTAGTCCGCTGACTTGACACTGTCACTTCGCCTCGAGTGTGTTCCCACTGCACTTTGATTACTACCCTACCACGGCTCAAAGGAGTCGTGCAAACAGGTAGTTTTTGGGTGCAGTCCCGAAGCACTTGGAGGCAGTGATGGTTAGACTGGATTTGTCTCTCCCGGTATTGGGGGTTGACATCTCGCTGTGTCCAGGAGAGCCATTACACGAGTAGTCCCTAGCCAGGGCAAGCGAGATATACTGGTAGGTTTCCAGTGTTATCTCAGGGTGTTCTGGGCTACACTCCTACACGACTTGTACCGCTATTAGGGGACTGACGTTCACCGCCCCCTAGGCCCGCCATGTGATGTATCAGACGAACAGACCGGACTGTACGGAGATTGTCACATACAGGCTCAGTAGGAGTTCAGATGGGGTTCACCTCGTCAGTCTTCTTATCGACATCTACCTGGGGACCGTTACGTACAGCTAGTGCCGTTTGCGGTCGGTGGTTAAACCCACTGCCAGCGTAATGTCGAGTCTTTAGAGTCCCACACAGAGAGCTATTCGCCTTTAGGCAAAATGAGTAGAGGTCGCATGGTTTTGCGACAGGGTTCGTTCACATCCGCGCACTTGTGCACGTTTGCTGTCCGGACAGCTTATACTAGCGGGCTTTGGTTTAAGCCGGATCCTAGTATATGATTTGGGATTGGTTTTTCTCATTGTATTCGTGTTCCTCGGATCACGAATACGGGTGCGTATGCACAGTTGCTTGAGACAGAGGGAGAGGACTTTGATTAGGGTTAATGACTATTGTCATTTGTATTAACCCTAATGATTATGTGTTTATTATTGTTAATTGATATTAGTTTAATAATTGTGCATGGTTATGGTTATTGACCATTTGACCCACCTTGACTTGTTGACCTTGTTGACACTTTGACCATCATCATTTCATTTGGAAGATGCTCTTTGATCCTTGCAAATTTGCATTAAAAATGAAATGATAATGGTCATGTCTTGATTTAGCCATGACAATTATCTCACTAATTATCTAATTACAATAATTCACATATATGAGAGAATGCTTCATATTATTCTCTCATTCTATTATTCACATTCTCTCTCTTGTTCTTCCTCTCCCTCAAGCTCTCCCCTCTCATGTGTTGAGAAACATTTGAGCTTGAGAAAAACCCTCCCTTGATAATCTCTACTCTCATCTAGGGTTCAAAGATTAGCACTTCTTGCACCCTAGTTACTTCTAGCTTGGAGTTGAAGCCAAAGGTCGAGGCTTTTGGGTGGATCTTTCTTCGACGTGAGAAGACGACTAAGGTGACCTCCTTCCACCACTCCAAGGAGCAAGGAGAGAAGGACATAAAGCCCAAGGTATAACCTTTCTAGCACTTAGCTAGTTTCTAGTTAGCTTTAGCTTGTTTTTGTTTAGCAAAGATCCTTCATAGTCTAGTCCATGTTGCCTAAGCTCATAAAAATTCGATTTTTATTCCGTTTTGCGCCTCCCCGCAAGTACCGGGATGGGCAACGTGGACTTACAGTGGTATCAGAGCCTAACTAAACATAAACAAGCTAAGTAGTAAAGTGTATGGAAGTTCGACCGGAAAAAAAATCGAAAAACCGAGTTTTAAAAACCCTAAGTTTCTGTAAATTTTTTTTCTGTTCGAAATAAAATTTGTCATACTCCAAAAATCATCTCAGGGTTTTCTTAAGAAGCACAGCAAACCCGGTCCAGTGAGTCGTCTAAACCGCCGCGGTTCAGCGGCAATAGCAAGCTATTGCCGCGGAACCGTCGCCGTTTTGACTCTTCACTGAGTCGAGTTTGGTGCAGTTTTCTTATGGCTTGGTTTTAGGATTTTTAAGATGGTTTATATGTTCTCAGGTTTTCCAGAATAGAAATTTGTTTTTGGGGGCCTATAAATCCGTATTTTTTTTCGGAACTTCAATACACTTTGACTAAAAGGTTATATCTGTGATGTTTACATGTATTGAACGTCGGCTAATCGCTATATGTCGATTAGTCGGGGTTATACATATCTGTGATCTGTGATTGGTGATGGTATGTGTATATGAATGGGTTGGATTGTCGCGGATGAATAGCCGGGGTGGATGTGAGATGAGTGTTGCTTTTTCTTTCATTCATTGTAATATGTAAATTGATGTAATATTATTATTTGTTTGGCCGCACAACCGGGTCGGGGTTGTAGCCGTCATTGTATAATTCTTTTTACTGTTTTTGCTCCTAGGATAGACCCATGGAGGGGGTGCATAAACTACCGGGTATCTCGGAGTGCCGAGTGGCCTACTCACGGTGGTGAGGGAGGTTGCTTCGCTTCGAATACTTGGCGGGTAGTCTGCCACACCCGTAGGGGTCTTGGGTGGGGTATTGGCTATTCACCACGACCGTGTAATCCGCTTTTCGTTGCAGGCTCGAACGGATTGCAGATTCCTAGTATATCCAATGTATTCATCTGTGATCTGTAATGTCTATCATTGCTAAATATTTATATATGATAACTATTTAGGCGTTGCTTATGTTTTACAGCCGCGCTAGCCCAGCCCCCGCTCTGTCGTTAGTTAAGTAACCTAACGGGTGATGACGGGGGCCCCGTGGCGAATACGAATGGCATAAGCGTATGTCATATTTTGGTTGTTTTCTGCAATGGTAGGATTAATTGATGGGACGCATTAAAAGAACTAATGCAAGAAAATAAACCAAGTAAAAGTCGATTGGAACACTTTGAAAACCACTCGGTTCTTTTCAAAACTAAACTTTTAAACGCGGAGCTTGAACCACTCCTTTTAAAAGCTATCTCGTTCCATCGATTATATCAAGTTCACTACGTTCACGATTTCGCCAAAACCATCCGTAGCCCTCCATCATTTCAGTTAAATATTCGGTAGTATTCAAGCTATGTATTTTGACCTCACGCCAAGGCATAGTGATTGGTAGCTGCCGGATATTTATCTGTTGCATAGATAGAATGCGTTGGATTGAGACAGTCGTACTGCCATTTTGGCCTACGTCAAGGGTAGGTACGGGTGGGTTCAAATTAACCAGGATAATGATGGGAAGAACTTGACATGTGACTTATGACATTTTGACCTCACGCCAAGGTCATAAGAGCACGGGGCAAAAATCCACATCGGGAGTTTCATAAGTACTGAAACTTGCTAGCGCTGCATACCATTTGGAGTGTGATAATTCTGGTAGGATTCCTTCGGTTTTATTACACGATGATATTTGGATCCCGATCCTACTGTGAGTATATGCTACTCCTCGGGAAAACTCTCACTTAACGATCAATGCTTTAAACTTAGTAGGTGTCTAGAAAGGTGTTAGCGGGGCTACGCCCACAGGGAAAAGAGGTTACTTAATTAAGGAACTTCGCGAAAGCGTTGGAAAACCTCCCTCGAAGTACCGACACTGGCCTGGCTGAACGGTTAAGCAAGTATTGTACAGTGAGATTGATCCTGACTAATCCTTTCTTTACGGTTTGAGAAGGGATTCGAGAGACAGTAGGAGCCATCCAGTTTAGACAAATTAAAAACCACTCTAAACTTGCAAGAGCATCATGCTAAAGTGTTTCTTTTCTCTCTCCTAATTGCAGCGACCATTCAACATGACCGGACTTAAGTTATTACTAGATAAAAACATATTGACAGGGCCAAACTACAAAGATTGGCTCAGGAATGTCAAGATGGCAATCACTTACGACAAGTTGGGGTATGTCCTTACCACCAAAGCTCCCCCTGTCCCAGGTCCCAAAACCAGTGTCGTAGATAGGGAAATCTACAAGACCTGGGAAATAGATTGCGCGAAGGCCAGATGCCTCGTACTTGCCTCGATGGACAACGAACATCAGAGGAGGCACGGGAATATGGACCTAGAGTCCATATTTCTTCATACAAAAGAACTGTATGGAGAGCGGTCTCGTATCGCAAGATACGAAGTGTCGAAGAAGTTGTTTTTGGCAAGGTTGGCCGTCGGATCATCGGTAGCGGAACACGTGCTTAAGATGATTGGCTACATAGAGGAGCTCGCGGACCTTGGGACCACGTTGGAGAATGAACTCTATACTGATTTGATTCTCCAGTCCCTTCCTTCCACTTACGCCCAGTTTATTCTTAACTTCAACATGCAAGGAAAGGAGGTTGGACTTTCCGAGCTTCTGAACATGTTGAGGAGTGCTGAGGGCACCCTATAGAAGGGTAGGGAGACATCCACTTTGTTTGTAGGAGGATCTTCCTTTTCTAGGTCCAGGGCGAAAGCCAAGGGCAAGAAGAAGAAAGCCCCCGCCAAACCAAGAGGCGGTGTCAGTAAAGTGGATACGAAGGGAAAAGGAAAAGCAACAAAGGTAGCGGGAAAGCTGGTGGGGAAGGAAGAATGCTTCTATTGTCACAAAAGTGGTCACTGGAAACAGGATTGTAAGGCTTGGAAAGCCAGAACACAGGATTTGAAGCGAGTTGCAGCTTCAGCTTCAGGTGTGTATGTTATTGAAAACTGTCTATCAATAAACTCTACATCCTGGGTATTGGATACCGGATCAGGATCTCATATCTGTAATTCTTTGCAGGCGTTGAGAAAGCGTAGAGTTTTGAAGGTAGGTGACATGACCCTCAGAGTTGCTAACGGTGCTAGCATGGATGCTGAGGCCGTGGGGGACTATCACCTGGGATTGTCTGATGGACACTTTTTGGTTTTACGTAGTTGTTATTATGTACCAAATGCAACCTGTAATATCATTTCTGTATCTTTATTATCTAAAGAACGTTATGAATTTGCATTTGTAAGTAATGTAGTGAACATTCACCTTAATCAAGTTTTGATTGGGTCAGGTACATTGAACAACGGTATATACGTATTAAACCAGCCACAGATTTTCAATGTCCAGAATACACACAAAAGAAAGTCTCCAGAAATCGATAAAACTTTCTTATGGCATTGTAGACTGGGTCACATCAATGAGAGAAGGTTGACTAAGTTACACACAGAAGGATATTTGGATTCGTTCGAATATCAATCGTATGCAACTTGTCAATCCTGTCTCAAAGGAAAAGATGACAAAGACTCCGTTCACTGGACACGGAGTAAGAGCGAGCGAGCTCTTAGGACTCGTACACAGCGACGTGTGCGGTCCAATGTCTATACATGTACGAAGCGGTTATTCATACTTCATTACTTTTACGGATGATTTCTCAAGGTTCGGACATGTCTTCTTAATGAAGCATAAATCCGAAGCTTTTGATAAGTTCCAGGAATATAAGAATGAAGTAGAAAAACAAACAGGCAAAAGTATCAAGGCACTGAGATCTGATCGAGGTGGTGAATACTTGAGTGCCGAGTTCCTGGGTTACTTAAAAGAGAATGGAATTCTCTCTCAGCTTACTCCTCCATACACTCCACAACATAACGGTGTATCGGAGAGACGGAACCGAACCCTATTGGATATGGTACGGTCCATGATGAGTAACGCTGAGTTGCCGCGATCGTTCTGGGGATATGCGCTAGAAACAGCTGCATACCTTTTGAACCGTGTTCCCACTAAGACTGTGCCTACCACACCATATGAGTTATGGAGTGGGAAGAAACCCTATCTTCAATACTTGAAGATTTGGGGATGTCCAGCTTATGTCAAAAAGCAGCATGCGGACAAACTAGAGGCACGCTCAGTACTGTGCAAGTTTATGGGATACCCAAAGAACTCCAGGGGGTATCTTTTCTATTACGCAGAGGAACAAAAAGTCCTTGTTTCTCGTAATGCCCATTTTCTGGAATATCAGTTCTTAGAAAAAGAAATAAGTGGGAGCGCAATAGAACTGGAAGAAATTCCAGAACCACAAGCTATTACTGAAAGCTTAGTAGAACAAGAGGGTTCGAAAGATCAGGAAATTCCCCCGCCACTCCGCAGGAGAAGTAGGCAGTCTCATCCGCCCGAGAGATACTACGGTTTTCTCATTGACGGGGATAGAGAGGATTGCATCATAGACTTTGATGAGCCTACTAGCTTCCAGCAAGCCATTCAGAGCGTCGACTCGGTAAAATGGCTGGATGCAATGCGGACCGAAATGGAGTCCATGTACACCAACAAAGTATGGACGTTGGACATTGCTCCAGACAGGGTAAAACCCGTAGGATGCAAGTGGATCTTCAAAAGGAAGATTGGTGTAGATGGACAGGTTGAGACCTATAAAGCTAGACTGGTTGCAAAGGGTTTTCATCAGCGACCTGGTTTGGACTATGACGAAACCTTTTCTCCAGTAGCTATGCTGAAATCCATTCGGATCCTTCTTGCCATTGCTGCCTTCCACGATTATGAGATTTGGAAGATGGACGTAAAGACAGCTTTTCTAAATGGACATTTAGAGAAGTGTGTCTATATGGATAAGCCAGAGGGTTTCATTCAGAGTGGGAGCAGCGGAAAGGTGTGCAAGTTGCTTAAGTCCATTTATGGACTAAAGCAGGCATCGCGGAGTTGAAACATCTGTTTTAATGAGACGGTCAATGAATTTGGCTTTATCAAAAATCCAGATGAACCATGCATCTATTGTAGATTTGTAGCGAGAACTGTAGTATTCCTCGTTTTATACGTGGATGACATTCTCTTAATAGGAAATGACATTCCTATGCTACAATCTGTCAAGGGATTCTTGTCACACAGGTTCTCCATGAAAGACCTGGGTGATGCCTCATACATTCTGGGTATCCGGATCTACCGTGACAGATCCAAGAGGATATTTGGACTTTCACAGTCCAGGTACATCGACACCATACTGAAGAGATTCAGTATGGAAGATTCCAAGCGCGGTAATCTACCGGCTTATCACGGGATCACCCTCTCCAAAGAGATGTCTCCCAAGACTGATTTGGAGAGGGATCGCATGTCTATTATACCCTACGCTTCTGCGGTAGGCTCTATAATGTATGCGATGTTGTGTACCAGACCGGATGTGGCTTATGCACTGAGTGTGGTAAGCTGGTATCAGTCAAACCCTGGGGAGAAACATTGGATAGCAGTAAAGAACATTCTCAAGTACCTGAGAAGGACTAAGGAGATGTTCTTGGTGTATGGCGGAAAAGACCTGCAGATTGAGGCCTTTGCTGACTCCAGCTTCCAGAGTGACAAGGATGATTCTAAGTCCATGTCGGGGTTTGTCTTTACCCTCAATGGAGGGGCGGTGTGTTGGAAGAGCTCCAAACAGGAAACCGTTGCTGACTCGACTATGGAAGCGGAATACATCGCTGCATCTGATGCCGCAAAAGAAGCTGTCTGGATGAGGAAGTTCTTGAGAGAACTTCAGGTGGTTCCGTCCATTGTTGACCCAATACCTCTGTATTGCGACAACAACGGGGCTATAGCTTTAGCGAAGGAACCCAGGTCCCATCAGAAATCCAGACACATCTTAAGGCGGTATCACCTGATCAGGGAGATCGTGGATCGCCAGGAGATCGAGGTTCGGAGGGTTGCTTCAGAAGATAACACAGCAGATCCATTCACCAAGGCCTTACCCCAGACTCAGTTCGAGCGGCTGATCGAGATGATAGGTCTTCCATATGCCAATACATGGCCTTAGTGCAAGTGGGAGATTGTTAGTGTATATGCCCTAGAGGCCATTACTGTATCATACTAGTTTGTATATTACTTGATGGAAGCTTGGGATATTCACAGTTGTATCTACAATCTTGCTCGAAATGGTAGTATGCTACTTGGTTTGTGTCTGCTTTAATATGTGCATGTGTTTCTTTTAGCATATTGCTGATATACATATTAGTAGAGCCCTTAGGATCTTTGCTTGATTACCAGCGTTGTGATGGCGCTCACACTCGTGGGAGCTGGGTGATCTATAAGCACATCCTTATACAGGTCCCTAGTCGTTGGACTATCGAGACAGGGCATCGATACTCCGGAGTAGACTAGCGTATGCGCTTCTCATCCCAGCGTGGGAGACGGTCTGTCCCACAGCCGTCAGTACGTCGTACTTGAGATAGTATGCGGGTGCTCGTTAGGTTACGAGTACACTGGACTGGACTCGTCGGGAACTGTTGGTTGGTATTATACCTATCGTCAGTTATCAGTTCCCAGGTGACATGAGTACAGCTTAGTCCGCTGACTTGACACTGTCACTTCGCCTCGAGTGTATTCCCACTGCACTTTGATTACTACCCTACCACGGCTCAAAGGAGTCATGCAAATAGGTAGTTTTTGGGTGCAGTCCCGAAGCACTCGGAGGCAGTGACGGTTAGACAGGATTCGTCTCTCCCGGTATTGGGGGTTGACATCGCGCTGTATCCAGGAGAGACATTACACGAGTAGTCCCTGGCCAGGGCAAGCGAGATGTACTGGTAGGTTTCCAGTGTTATCTCAGGGTGTTCTGGGCTACACTCCGACACGACTTGTACCGCTATTAGGGGACTGACGTTCACCGCCCCCCTAGGCCCGCCATGCGATGTATCAGACGAACAGACCGGACTGTACGGAGATTGTCACATACAGGCTCAGTAGGAGTTCAGATGGGGTTCACCTCGTCAGTCTTCTTATCGACATCAACCTGGGGACTGTTACGTACAGCTAGTGCCGCTTGGGTTCTGTGGTTAAACCCACTGCCCGCGTAGTGTCGAGTCTTTAGAGTCCCACACAGAGAGCTATTCGCCTTTAGGCAAAATGAGTAGAGGTCGCATGGTTTTGCGACAGGGTTCGTTCACATCAGCGCACTTGTGCACGTTTGCTGTCCGGACATCTTATACTAGCGGGCTTTGGTTTAAGCCGGATCCTAGTATATGATTTGGGATTGGTTTTTCTCATTGTATTCGTGTTCCTTGGATCACGAATACGGGTGCGTATGCACAGTTGCTTGAGACAGAGGGAGAGGACTTTGATTAGGGTTAATGACTATTGTCATTTGTATTAACCCTAATGATTATGTGTGTATTATTGTTAATTGATATTAGTTTAATAATTGTGCATGGTTATGCTTGTTGACCCTTTGACCCACCTTGACTTGTTGACCTTGTTGACACTTTGACCATCATCATTTCATTTGGAAGATGCTCTTTGATCCTTGCAATTTGCATTAAAAATGAAATGATAATGGTCATGTATTGATTTAGCCATGACAATTATCTCACTAATTATCTAATTACAATAATTCACATATATAAGAGAATGCTTCATATTATTCTCTCATTCTATTATTCACATTCTCTCTCTTGTTCTTCCTCTCCCTCAAGATCTCCCCTCTCATGTGTTGAGAAACATTTGAGCTTAAGAAAAACCCTCTCTTGATAATCTCTACTCTCATCTAGGGTTCAAGGATTAGCACTTCTTGCACCTAGTTACTTCTAGCTTGGAGTTGAAGCCAAAGGTCGAGGCTTTCGGGTGGATCTTTCTTCGACGTGAGAAGACGACTAAGGTGACCTCCTTCCACCACTCCAAGGAGCAAGGAGAGAAGGACATAAAGCCCAAGGTATAACCTTTCTAGCACATAGCTAGTTTCTAGTTAGCTTTAGCTTGTTTTTGTTTAGCAAAGATCCTTCATAGTCTAGTCCATGTTGCCTAAGCTCATAAAAATTCAATTTTTATTCCGTTTTCCGCCTCCCCGCAAGTACCGGGGGTGGGCAACGTGGACTTACACATATGATTGAGTAGCGCAGTACGTGCATGCTCGCGATTACCTTTATAAGTTATCTCTATTCACGAGTTGGCAACTCACCCCCGTTGTGCCACAGTATTTACAGGTTGCCCCTCAGAGTAGTCGCGGCAGGCTGCTTTTTTGCATCTTTTGGCTACAGATACCACTACAGCAGGTGCGAGAGCTATTTTGCTATTAGGTGTGTTGTGGTATCTGGTTACTATTTTTTGTACACACTTTTGTATCTAGTATTCTCCATCTACCATATATGTACTTAACTTAGAGACAGTGTGAGGACGATGATGTATATTATTTGTATTCTGGTGTCGAGCTCGTGGGAGCCGACTGTATTTATGCAGCTTATTATTATGTGATGTCTTACTTATTGCTCATTTTTTGCTACGGCGTTGTATATTCCTTGTGTGGTGTTGTTTTCCGCCGTTGGGCGTGATTGCTCCCGTTTGGGAATGCTTTATTTCATTTTATATTATTTTCACTTATATCCTGTTTTATACCCGATTTCCGGGGGTTACTTTTACAAAGGAAATGCTGCCAAAATTATTATAAGGATAATTTAACTTTAAAAAGAACCTTATTGAACTATTTAAGATGTTCTAAATGTTTTAATTGAATGTTTTCAACACTCAATACTTTTAAATGGTTTTGATTTCTGGGTTCGGCTTAGTTAATCGCGTTACGCCTGTAGACGTTGCATGGTTAAGTGCCGGTCACGAGTCGAATTATTCGGGTCGTGACAAAGTTGGTATCAGAGCGTAGGTTTTACCTTTCGGAGTGTAGGATGACCCTGGTATGATGGAGTAGGTAGCTGAAGCAGAGTGGCGTAGCGTGCGTATGTTCCGCGGCATACTCACGACACGGTACTCTGCCGAGGCGACCTTAGGACTTACTGATTCAAATTCTTTCTTGAGTATATATATTCTTCCGATTCGATTTCCATATCCTTATCGAATCCTACTTTTCTTTTCATCCATTATGCCGCCAAAGACTACGAGGGCACAGAGAGTGGCCGCGAGGGCCGAGATTCGAGTTGACTCGTCTGAGACGAGGACTGATCCGGGCAGTACACCGGTTGTACCCGAGCAGGCTGTTCCTCCCGTAATAGATCAGATCGCCATGTTAGGGGCTCCAGTATGGAGGAGATGCGCTAGACGGTGGGATCCAGTATGGAGGAGATGCGCCAGATGATGGGATCTCTAGTTGAGACACTTCGAGCGCAGCGACCAGAGGTAGTTCCACCCGTTGCAGAGACCGTGATGATACCCACAGCACAGGCAGTTGTCCCTACAGCTACAGAGGTCATCTCCGTATCGCTATCAGAGTTTATGAGGCTGAAGCCTCCGGTCTTCACAGGCACCGATGCAGCCGAAGACCTACAGTCTTTCATTGATAGGATGGCTCGGATATGCCGTTCCCTCACATGCGCAGATGCGAGATGGGTTGAGTTCGCGAGCTTTCGCCTGGAAGGTCTTGCGCAGAAATGGTGCGAATCAGTTGAGAAGGGCAAAGCAGCAGGTCTTCCTCCTATGACCTGAACAGAGTTCGTGGCGCTATTCCTTGCCCGCTTTCTTCCACTGACCGTCAGAGATGCTAGAGCATGCATGTTCGAGTCCTTAGGCCAGACTCCAGAGATGTCAGTGGCAGAGTATGATGTGCTATTTACAGAGCTATCTATCTATGCCCCGTATTTAGTGGCTACTGAGGAGTTGCAAGTCAAAAGATTTGTCCGAGGCTTGCTTACACCACTATTCCTTGCGATCAGCGCGCAGCATTACGAGACATATGCAGCAGCGGTAAACACAACCCTATTAGTCGAGGAGCGCCTTGCTGAGACTTTGGTAGTTCCAGACCCGAAGAGAGTTCGTACTGGTATATCAGCACGGAGACAGACATTTAGACGCCGCGACAGGTATCGTTCCGGTATGGGGAGTGGCGGAGATTCCGGACGAGGCCAGATGTTTAGTTCGTATCCACGGGAGAGTCAGCAGTCACCGCGGGGTTGCTATAGATGCGGCAGTCTACTTCACCTCGTCAGAGATTGTCCTGAGATACACCGAAGGGAGACAGCAGCACCGCACGTCACCTTACCACCTTCACCACCCCAGAGGGCATTGCCTGTTGTTCCTACTGTTACTCCGCGTCAGACTCATACACAGAGAGGTCGTGGGCGTGGAGGATTTTCTCAGAGAGGACGGGGCGACCTAGGCAGAGGACAGTCAGTTACAGCTGGAGGACAGGCGCGAGTTTTTGCTTTGACGCATCAGGACGTGCAGGCGTCCAATACGGTGGTCTCAGGTATCCTTCCTGTATGTTCGGTTGATGCACACGTGTTATTCGACCCCGGATCCATGCACTCGTACGAATCTACACACTTTGTGCCGAGTTTGGATAGAGAGTCCGGTTTGCTTGATTAGCCGCTTGTTGTGACCACTCTTGTGGGAGAGTCGTTTGTTGCTAGGCACATGTTCCGATCCTGTACCATCTGTATTGGCAAGAGAGAGTTGCCTATCGACTTGATCCTTCTTGAGATGTTGGACTTCGACGTTCTTTTGGTCATGGATTGGTTACCCACGTGCTATGCTTCTGTGGACTGCCGTGAGAAGACAGTTAGATTTTGTTTTCCCGGCGAGTCGGTTTTTGTTGTGTTGGGGGACCGTGGTGCCGCCCCTCACAGTGTGATTTCTTCTTTTCGCGCTGGACAGCTTTTGAGGAAGGGATGTCAGGGATTTCTTGCATATGTTTGCGATACTAGCGCTGCAGAGGTTCTGTTGGATCGGGTTCCGGTTGTTAGCGAGTTTCCTGATGTGTTCCCTGACGAGCTTCCTGGGCTACCGCCCGAGCGCGACGTTTCTTTCTGTATTGATTTGGTTCCTGGCGCGGGGCCTATTTCTATACCGCCTTATCGGATGGCCCCGGCGGAAATTAGAGAATTGAAGGGCTAGTTAAAAGATTTGCTGGAAAAGGGACTTATTCGACCCAGTGTTTCCCCTTGGGGTGCTCCGGTCCTGTTTGTTAGGAAGAAGGACGGTAGTTTACGTTTGTGTATCGACTACCGCCAGCTGAACAAGGTTACAGTGCGGAACATATATCCTTTGCCACGCATCGATGATTTGTTCGACCAGCTTGAGGGGCAGGATACTTTTCGAGGATCAATTTGCGATCAGGCTACCATCAGCTGCGGGTTCGACAGGAGGACATTTCTCGGACAGCTTTCTGCACACGCTACGGTCATTACGAGTTTCTGGTTATGTCGTTCGGACTCACCAATAGGCCAGCAGCGTTTATGGACTTGATGAACCGTATTTTTCGGCTATATCTTGATCTGTTCATCATTGTATTCATTGACGATATTCTGGTGTATTCTCGGAGCAGAGACGAGCACGAGCAGCACCTGCGGATTACACTGCAGACCTTGAGGGAGCATTAGCTTTTCGCCAAATTCTCCAAGTGTGCTTTCTGGCTGGACAGCGTAGACTTCTTGGGGCATGTGATTTCAAGAGACGGTATATGTGTAGACCTGAGGAAGATCGATGCCGTTCGGAGTTGGCCCAGACCCACATCAGTTACGGAGATTCGCAGCTTCCTAGGGCTGGCCGGCTACTACAGGCGATTCGTGCAGGACTTTTCCCGTATTGCTACACCTTTGACCGGGTTGACCCGGAAAGGAGTTCCTTTCATTTGGACGTAGGAGTGTGAGCACAGTTTTCAGCAGTTACGGGACTACTGACTACAACGCCGGTATTATCTTTGCCTTTGGGATCAGGCGGATTTATGGTATATTGTGAGCTTCTCTAGTGGGGTTAGGGTGCGTACTGCTGCAGCATGACAGGGTGATCGCGTATGCTTCGCGGCAATTGAAGAAACATGAATAGAACTACCCTACTCACGATTTGGAGATGGCTGCAGTGGTCTTTGCACTTAAGATCTGGCGACATTACCTATATGGCGAGTCGTGCCAGATATTCACTGATCACAAGAGTGTAAAGTATATATTTCAGCAGCGAGACCTGAACCTTAGACAGCGCCGATGGATGGAGTTAGTGAAGGATTACGACTGCGAGATCTTGTATCACCCGAGCAAGGCGAATTTAGTGGCGGATGCTTTGAGCAGGAGGCCCGAGGGTAGTCTATCTTGTTTGAGCACAGTACAGATGCAGTCGTCGGCAGATTGGCAGATATTATGCGACAGCCGGGTACAGTTCGAGTTCACGCCGATCGGAGGACAGATTGAGCATGTTCGTGCACGGCCACAGTTGCTTGACCGTATACATGAGGCACAGCACAGTGATGACCGATGTTCAGAGATCATGGCACAGATTGGATAGGGCAGATTTTCCGAGTTCGTGATCGATGATCAGGGGATACTACGATTTGGGACCAGACTGTGCATACCAGATGCTGAGGGACTGCGGCGTGAGATTCTCGAGGAGGAACATCGGTCGGTGTACAGTGTTCATCCAGGTTCCACCAAGATGTACCACGATATGAGAGATGTTTACTGGTGGGACGGTATGAAGAGGGACATCGCAGATTTCATGTCGAGATGCCTGACTTGTCAGCAAGTCAAGGCTGAGCACCAGAGGCCCGCGGGAGAGCTACAGCCGTTACCCATTCCAGAGTGGAAATGGGAACAGGTTTCTATGGACTTCATTGTGGGTCTACCTAGGACTAGTCGAGGGTATGACTCTATCTGGGTGATCGTGGATCGTTTGATGAAAGCGGCTGACTTTTTACCGTTGAAGATGACTTTCGGATTTGCTCAGTATGCCCACATATACATTGACGAGATTGTACGATTACATGGAGTTCCGACATGTATTGTGTCCGATAGAGGCACCCAATTTACCAGCCGACTATGGCAGAGGCTTCAGGAGGCTTTGGGCACCCGTTTGAGTTTCAGCACAGCATTTCATCCGCAGACCGACGGACAGTCAGAGCGGACCATTCAGACTCTCGAGGACATGCTCAGAGCATGCGTATTAGACTTCGGAGGTAGCTGGGATCATCATTTACTTTTAGTAGAGTTCTCCTATAACAACAGCTACCAGGAGACTATTCAGATGGCACCATTTGAGGCTCTTTATGGGAGGAGATGCAGATCGCCCGCCTGTTACACTGAGCTCAGTGAGAGCAGTATTTTAGGGCCACAGATTGTTGAGGAGACGACCGTGAAGATCCAGTTGATTCGCGATAGGATGAGGGCAGCCCAGAGTAGGCAGAGATCTTATGCGGACCGTCGTCGGCGCAGACTTGAGTTTTCAGTTGGTGATCATGTTTTCTTGAAGGTCTCCCTAATGAAAGGTGTGATGAGATTTGGGAAGAAGGGGAAGCTTAGTCCCAGATATGTGGGCCCCTTCGAGATCCTCGAGCGTGTTGGTGCAGTTGCGTATCGGTTAGCCCTTCCGCCTAGTTTTCCAGATGTGCACCCAGTATTTCACGTTTCGATGCTCCGCAGATATCTTCATAATCCTTCGCATGCGATTCAGCACCCGACGATCCAGCTTGAGCGTGACCTTTCCTATGCAGAGCAGCCGGTGATCATTTTGGATCGACAAGTGAAGAAATTGAGATCGAAGGACATACCGTCAGTCAAGGTACTTTGGCGTGGCCCGAGCAGCGAGGGGGTCACTTGAGAGACCGAGAGCGAGATGAGAAAGAGATATCCCCATCTCTTTGAAGGTACGTGTTGTTATATTTTTAAATTCGGGGACCGAATTTCTTTAAGAGGGGTAGATTGTAACACTTTGAAAATTCGTTTAGTCTTATTTCACGATAGTTAGCATTCATGCGTGTTTCCATAAAATCCGTAAATCTTATTTCCGTCTCAATCTAGTCAAATTGAGAGGAGAAGTGTTATATATATATATATATATATATATTGGGGGTTATTAATTTTAAATTAGCTATGTGTTCTTTTAATTAGAATTATTTTCCTTAATTACTTTCCTAATGAGGATTGGTGTGCTTGCATGCATACTTAGCATTTGGTGGCACATACTTATTTCCTTCTCACCCTTTTCAAATTTTCATTTTCTTTTTCCTTTTAAAACAAAAAGAAATTGATTTTGAGAGAAAAGAGAGAGGTATGGTGAGCATTAATGAGGCATAAAAGCAATTAATGTGGCTTTTCTCTTTCTCTTTCTTTTATTTCTTCCTCTCTTTTCTCTTTTCTTTTCTTGCTGAAATTTCCAGCAGAATACAGCAGCTCTAGCAGCAATATCTCATCATCTTCTCTTTTTCTTTCATTTCTCTTGAATCCATACACAATCCTACACAAAAACCTCTCATTCTTTCACTCAAAACCTTGGAAAAATAGCTTTTTGGGGGAGTTTGGAGGCAAGTCTGTACTCTTGAGGAGAGAGCTGGAACTTTTGGGTTTTTCTAAAGTCTTTTAAAGGTATTAAACTCATATTTAACATCCCATTTTATAACTTGTTGTGTTTTAGCAAAATATCACAAGTTTATGCATGTTTTGTGTTATATAAGGGGTTTTAGTGAGGTTATGTGAAACATTAACTTTTTATGGCTTGATTAGCTTGGTAATGTGATATTAGTGTGGTTTTAGACTTGGGTTTGTTTCAGATTTCACAAAAATACCCTGAAGTATCAATTTAGTGCTAAATGTGCTTTTTTAACTGGTTTTGGGACTCTGTTGAAATCTGCTTGCTTTCTGATTATTTCAGAATAAGATTGTAATTACTGGAGCTCGTACACTAGGAGTAGAAAACACACACGAAGCACGGGAGGCAGGCTCCCAACCTGGGCCGCCGAAAAATGTGATCTGGCCACAAATTGCGGCCAGATAGGTGACCTGGGAGTTGGGGTTTTTGTGGTTGGTGTCTGCTGATATGTGGGGTTTTATGGTATATATAGTTTTGCAAAACTCTTTCTGTATCCAAATCTGGAGCTAATTACCTGTTTCTCATATTTTAAAATCTTCGCGACATACGTGATACGTGTGTGGGTTTGGGGTGTTCTGCGTATCGCAATGCGTCAAGGTAGTTTCAGACGCTTAATCATATGTTTTAACGTATCGCGCACACGCGCGCTGGGTTTGCGACACGAGTTTCAAGTGTGACTTTAATTGTCGTGTTTGTATGGATTTGAGCTTATGTGTGATATATTTTGTAATTCTAGGTTCGTAGGCGAGTGAGACGGACGCTGCGAAGAAGGGGAAACAAGTCGTCGGCTACACTTAGCGCGAGACTACGGTGAGTAGATTTAACATCTACGGGGATATCGCCCGCATGGCGTTATGCGTCAGGACAGATAGTACTTTATAGCTATATGTTGCATTTACCTACATTGACTGTCATGGATACTGTAGTTGCCTACTGCATTCCCTACTATATGTATGTAAACTTAGAATTGATAGAACACCGCACTATTACTAACGGTTCATGTTGCACGAGCACTGATCTGCATGTTACACACACACCGTTAGTAATTGCCATGACTCACTCACTGTAGAACTGCCATGATCATTATACTGTAGTTCCTTTCATATATGATTTGATATGATTTTCATAGAGATTGGGAGCTGCATGATGTCTTTGAAACTGAACTATTTATAAAGCGGTATCTCCCTTGCACCTATATTATGGTTTGATGTACATAGTACATCGCATTTGATTTACTTATTGGTGTTGGATTTTCATGTGATTTCTGGTTTTTGAGGACCGTAGAGTTATTTAAGTAAAGATGCAGTATTTGAAAACCCGGTTCCTCGTGATATGATATTTTGGTGCGTCCACCACGCGTTTTCTCGGTGCTGAGACGTGTGCTTGAAACCCGATTCGAGGAGTTGGATGATCCGTTTGCGGGTTCGTGGTGGGCCCGGTATGGGTCCCCTCGGTAAGATGATCGATGGGCTTTGCCGATTGAGCCTAGAGGTGGGCGAGTACCTACTGGTGATTGGTTGGACCTGGCGGTTATCCGGAGGATACTGACCAGAGTCGTGAGATGGATGCGGGATGATCCGTACTGCCGGGGCCGAGGGCCGATACCGCAGACGGAGCCCGTGGGTTGATCCGGACTTACGGAGCCCGATATATGAGGATTTGCGTGTCGATGCTGGACACGAGTATTTCATGATATTTTGAGTGCCGATGTTGGGCACTCGTGATTCTCAGAGATTTACAGGATTTGAGGGCCGAAGAGAGTGCCGTCGCCTGAGTTTATTTGGGATTTGGGTGCAGTTTTGGGCACCGATTATTTTCCACGATTGATATTCCGTGTAGATATTGTTTATCCCATGCTCAGTATTGATTATCATGTATCTCATCCTGTAGTTATTTTACCCGACAGAGCATTTTCATGATTATTGCACCTACTGCTTGTCGCATATAGATTTACCTGCTGGCATATAATTGAGTAGCACAGTATGTGCATGCTCGCGATTACCTTTATATGTTATCTCTATTCACGAGTTGGCAACTCACCCCCGTTGTACCACAGTATTTGCAGGTTACCCCTCAGAGTAGTCGCGGCAGGTTGCTTTTTTGCATCTTTTGGATACAGATACCACTACAGCTGGTGCGAGAGCTATTTTGCTATTAGGTGGGTTGTGGTATCTGGTTACTTTTTTTGTACACACTTTTGTATCTAGTATTCTCCACCTATCATATATGTACTTGACTTAGAGACAGTGTGAGGACGATGATGTATATTATTTGTATTCTGGTGTCGAGCTCATGGGAGCCGATTGTATTTATGCAGCTTATTATTATGTGATGTCTTACTTATTGCTCATTCTTCGCTACGGCGTCGTATATTCCTTGTGTGGTGTTGTTTTCCACCGTTGGGCGTGATTGCTCCCGTTTGGGAATGCTTTATTTCATTTTATATCATTTTCACTTATATCCTGTTTTATACCCGATTTCCGGAGGTTACTTTTACAAAGGAAATACTGCCAAAATTATTATAAGGATAATTTAACTTTAAAAAGAACCTTATTGAATTATTTAAGATGTTCTAAATGTTTTAATTGAATGTTTTCTACACTCACTACTTTTAAATGGTTTTGATTTCTGGGTTCGGCTTACTTAGTCGCGTTACGCCTGTAGACGTTGCGTTGTTAAGTGCCGGTCACGAGTTGAATTATTCGGGTCGTGACACCAAGTATCCATCTTCCTTCACCTCCATTTTCCATCAAACAATCAACAAAAATCAACACAAACCTCACCAAAATCAAAATCCGACTCCTACCCATTTCTCATTAGCCAAAATTACATGGATCTAGGGAACAAGATTCCAATTTGGGAGGCTATGTTTGTGCTTGTGGATCTTCAAATTTATTGGGTATATATTCTAACCATTTTTGCTTAATTTGTTAGTTAATTTCTTAAAGCTAAGTTATTTAAAGTGTTAATTAGGCTTTAATTGCAAGTTTGGAATTTCTAGAATTGGGTATGCTTTAAGTTAGGGTTTTATATCATTTGAACATGGTTTAAGTATATAATTTAACATATTATGGCATGTAAAATCTTACCTGGTAACTAGTTTGCTAATTGTTATTTTAAAATTTTACTAATTAAGCTAATTTGCTAACTAGGGATTTTGGAAAATTATTAAATGCTTTAGATTAAATATAATTAAGGTTTCATGTCAATATTAATATTATAATGAGTGGTTTAATGGCTTTGGACCATGCAAAACCAAGTGTAGTTGTTTTTTTGTGCATTTTTTTGTTGAAATTGTTAAAATTAGATAAATTGCAAAACTAGAATTTTTCGTTTTATAAGAATTGATGAGATTAATTTTTTTTAAATGGGTTGTATGACTTATTTAAGATGTTTAATAAGTATTATGGTCGCTATATTTGTTTAAATGTCGAGTTTTGTACAAAAACGGGTAATTTTTGCTTGCTAGATTTTCGGAAAAATGGCTTTTAAAGTGAGTTTGGGGTTTTTGTAAATTTTAACCTATTTTATATTTTAATTAATGTTCGTGAATGCGCAAATGAGTGTGTTTGGGTTTTCTTGATGGTTTTACGTTTGTACATCAACATCGAGGGTTGGTTTGGCTATTCTTGCATGCGTAGGCGATAGGTTTTGACCTATGCGTGATACGCGTGCCGATTTGATATTCGTATGCCGTTTCGATTTCGAATTTGGTTTTAATGCGATACGGTGCGTTATGATATGTAGATACTGTTAGTTATATGTATGCCCTAGAGGCCATTACTGTACATAGGATGTATGTTGTAGTGGATGCTGGGACATATATAGGGAGGACTTTCTTGCTCGACATGATAGTATGCTATCTGGTTGAACTTTACCTTAACGTGTATACTGATTGTCTCTCTGTTACATGTTGGTAAAGCCCTTAGGATCTGTACTTGACTGCCTGGACTATGATGCGGATCATACTAGTGGGGACATGGTAGTCCATAAGTACATCCTTCAAAGTCCCTAGTCGTGGGTGTATCGAGACGGGGCATCGATATACTAGAGTAGACTAGCGTGTACCTTCTCGACCCATACAGATGGGCGATGGATGATCCCATATCCATTGGTGTTTGACATCAGAGATGATATACGGGTGCTCAGTAGAGACTGGGTACACTGGACGGACTCGCCGAGAACTCCCAGATGGTATTATACCTCACGTCAGATGGCAGTTCTTTGGTGACACTGGTACAGAGTAGTCTGTTGACCCGAGATCGTCATAGAGTCTCGTGTGGTTCCCACTGTGCTTTGATTTCCATCTTACCACGTCCAAGAGGGCGTGCAAAACGGTGGTTTTTGGGTACAGTCCCGAATCACATGGAGGCAATGAGCGATAGGAGGGGATTCGTCTCTCCCGGTATAGGGAGTTGATGTTGCGCTGTGTTCGATTGGCTATAACAGGAAATCCCTGGCCAGGTTTGCTGAGATTTACTGGTAAGTGTTACCAGTAGTTTCTCGAATTGTTATAGACCTCATATCGACACGACTTATTGAGCTATTGGGTTCTGACGTTTACCACCCCTAGGCGAGATATGCGAAAGATCAGACGAACAGACCGGACTGTACGGTAGTGTTACTGGTCGGATTCACTGGAGTGTGAGCGGGCTTGCTCGTCGATCTTCAGATCGCTCAATACCCGGGTGGCCGTTACGTTTAGCAGACCGCTTACGGCTTGTGGATGCTTGATATGATCATCATCTGCTACCGGCGTATTGACGAGTCTTTAGAGTCCTACACAGAGGTTTCCTGGCTCAAGCGAAACGAAATAGGAGCGCATATGAGATATGTGCGGGACCGAGAATAATACGAGTATGTGATACTGTATTCGATTCTCGTGATGTGACATTGATCGGTTATATGTGATATAGCCGGGTTATCGGATCAAGTGTTGATTCGATAAGATGTTACTTATGGTACCAGTCGGTTATGTGCGTCATGACCGGATCGTTAAATCAAGCGTTGATTTAATGATTTAATGCATAATTATATATTTGATATATTACTTTGCATTAACTAGTATCGGTTCACTTTAAATGGATTTTCTCACTCGGGTGTGCGCATTGCATATGCGATATGATTTTGTGCACTTTATTGTATCATGTTTGATGATGCATGATTGCTAGGTTATGTGTAAAGAATTTAACCAAAGTTATTTAAATGGTTGAGGGTTTTACTTATTCATTAATTAGTCTTTTTATTTTTGGAAAAAGGAAAAGAAATGAGAGAAAAATGGTGGCTTATTTTGTTTGCACTTGAAGCTTCATGAAGCTTTTATGATGCAACCATTTTTGTCTCATCTCCTAAACCCTAACCATTCCTTTAACCTTGGTCAATTCTCTACACTTAACTTAGGTTAAAGTTATGATAAGAATGATATTATTATTCTTTTCATAATTAACTTATCATAATATTTATCTTCTTCTTGCTCTTCTTCTTCTTCATGAAGAAGCTTGTCTTCATCAATGGCATATTGAGCATATGAGTGAGAAATCCAATTCTAAAGTCTACCCACTTCCTATTTCTTCATCCTCTACCTCTTGCCAAGTAGTAGAGTGTGTTTCCTTCACAAGTTTTTAGGGCTTGGTGAAGGTGGAGCTTGATTTAGCGATGCCTCGACGTAGATCATCTTCGGCATGGACATCGATGACCTAGCTCGCTTTTTCTCCGACGAAGCCGACTCTAGAGCCCGGATTCCTTTTGGACAGCGGAGACGACTTCGTTGCGGAGCTATGGAGGTGGAGCACCGGATCTACAAAGGTTGTATTTCCGATATCCCATTAGTTAAGTGTTAACTAGTTATCTTTTTCGCCTAGTTTTCTAGCAAACGATCCGTAGTCGGGTCTCTCGGCACCTAGAATTTTTGAAATTGGCATGTTCGATGCCTTGTGAGACCTCACTAGGGTGCTTAGGGACCCTACAGATACCCCATGTGGACTTCAAGACGACAAGCAAGCGCGTGGCGACGTCGGCACCGGCGAGCGACGACCAGGTGAGTAGATTTATATCTACGGGAGGATGTCGGGTGGATGGCGTATAGCACCCCCGCAGCTCGTGGTGATGTATACGAATACGTATACACACATATATATTGATTATATATTGTTGAGTTTATTGATGATAAGGATAGATTTTAGGTGTTATTGGATAGGTTTAGTGTTGCGAGACCCTAGAGTAGAGGTTGCATCACATTTACACACACACATCCATACTTGCATACATTCTTCTTTCATATGTGCTTATATGGGGTTATATTGTTATGTGTTCACATGGGTATGGGACTACGTGTTCCTATACTGGATTTGAGGATAATATTTAGGATTTGAGATGAGTCGATAAGATTTGATTGAGACCGCGAGAACGGTGATATGGCAGGATTCGTACTTGAGATACGTCCTGATATTATAGAGGATCTTGGGACGACGTTAAATGTGAATAGTGTTATACATTGAATGGTTGACATGTGATCGTGATATGAGATAAGATATATTAAGATACTTATAATAGGTCGCATTAGGCGATGTATACCTCTTTATGACGATATATGATGATGATATTGGTTTGTATGAGGCTGTAGATCAGCACTCAGATCATGACTATATTGATGATATTAGTATCGTACTAGACGTAGATCAGTACCCAGATTATGATCTTGGATAAAGAGGATACCAGATGAATAATGTGATATTGACCCATACCCAGATTGGGGATGCCGTACGACGGATTTACGTACGAGCTATATATTGATGATTGATCCACACTCTTGACTTGGGATGTCTGATTATAGATATGGTATCGGATATGATATTATTGAGGCCGAATCACCGACTATATATATACAGGTATGTATATGTATCGACTCAGATGTTAGGCGGTTTCCTTACCTGTTAGTTCAGCCGTATAGTTTAGTTTAGTTGTTAGACTAGATTAGACTCCTACCTATTTCAAAACTAACAGATCGTGGGTATTTTAAAAGACAGGTCAAGGGATTCTACGGATATTTCAAAAGGCGCATCTTTTCTTAAAAACACCGTAGCTCTTATTTCCAAAACCCTACGATTTGTGTTATTTCAAATGGCACCATAGTATGATGTATATATATATTAAATGCAGATTAGTTACCGTTGTGTCTAGTATTTAGCTCCCGCTCATTATTGTTGTTCGCCCCGCATCGCATACTTACATTGCTATTTCATATTGCACTGTTGATTTTATGCTATTAGGACACCAGCACCATTTCCGATGATGCGTATGTACCACATACACTTACTTGCCGGCTCACACACATCTTCATCGGTAATTGCCATGTCACGTACACCTTAGAAAATATTATTGCTTGGCTTAGCTTGTTAGTTAGTAGTTTAACATGATATTATTGTACCTGCCTTATATACTAGTTTAGACATTGTAGTTATTACTTGTCACTTCATGCATACTGTTATTCATTTTTATGCTGGATTCATAGATTTTCATGCCTATATTCATGGTTTTACGTGCTATTGATAATTTGGATTCAGATTTCATGAGATTTCTTGGATTTGGAGGAAAACCGCAAAAACATAAATAAACTTCTTCTCTTTCTTTTAAATAAAAAGTACGGTTTTCCCATGACGTATGAGTCGTCCACCATGAGTTTGCTGATGGATTTTGAGACCCAAGTTCGAGGAGTGGAGGAACCGTTTTGGGTACATGGTGGACCCGGTGCGGTATCCCGGGGCAAGAGGATCGCAGATGATGGCGTTGAGCCTGGCATGGGAGCACTACCGACCGGTGATATTACCCGACGCGTCGGATATCCGGAAGATACCGTCGTAGTCTTGAGATGGATGGTAGGGGCCGGTCTGGACTGACGGCGCCCTAGATATTGAGATTGAGATATTGAGATTTCGAGATATTGAGGTACTGAGATTTGATGATACAGGCCAGTCCGGATAGCCGGAGCCTGAGATTTTGAGACATTGAGATTCCTTCACTCTACTACTTTTCTTGGTTTGGATTTCTGGGTTTTCGGCTTACTTAGATTACGCACGCCTCGAGTCGTTTCGTAGTTTAAGTGTCGGTCATGTTCCGTACTTTCAGGACATAACAAAGTTGGTATCAAAGCATTAGGTTTTACCTTCGGAGCGTAGGATGACCCTTCGTTGATGGAATAGGTAACTAAAGTAGAGTGACGTGCAGTGGGTATATTCCGCGGCATATTTACGATACGTTACTCCACTTAAGAAGCCTTAGGATGTACATTTCTTTGCTCAGTATTATATTCATTCATGATCTAGCCTCATCGGTACAAGTTATGGTTTTACTTCCACGATTACGGGCAGGGAGAGGTACGGCTAGAGTTGTGGTCAGCACGAGCTCGTTACGAACGAGGACTGACAAGGGCGTGATTCCGACGACACACGATTGCGGAGATGTGTCTTTTTATTGTGTTTTCGAGTCACGAGCGTTTGATGGATCGCTGTATGAGATTACTCGGATGTGCTGATCGGCACCAGAGGATTGAGCCAATGATAGAGGCCAGCCATATTTTGATGGCCGTTGGCATAATGCTTATTCATGATGATTGAGGCACTGTTCAGCATGCAGACGAGTGAACCAGTTATTGCTGCGAACGATGAGATATCGCCCCAGGTGTTGGAGCTATTGCAGTATGAGTTGTACTAAGAGATGATAGAAGGTCGCTAGTCACCCGAGGATGAATGACTAGGACATGTGGTTCGTTCGCTACCCCGATGCGAGGTCATCAGATAGATTGATTCCATCTAGAGACGACTTCATGCGGAGATGTTGAGAGTCGACAGGGACGATCGAATGTCAGAAACCTATTATTCTAAGTTTAAAGTATTCGGAAGAGCATGCAGGCAATTCTATGGACCCTCTAGAAGAATGAAACCCTAACTCGACTTAATGACCGTGTGAAAGACTTTGAACCTTAGGGTTTGCGGCAGTTCCGCGGCGCCATTAGTGAGGCTTGGGTTTGCCCTTCTACGGCTGGACCATCGATGTTGTGGTATGTACTCGATACTGTTAAACTGCACCCAAGATGTTAAGCTCTTGGAGGATTATGAGGTTTTGACGAACCAATCAAATGGTTCGACTTCATTCAGATGCTATGCGATGGGATGCATTGCTTGGGAGACTCCAAATACGAGTATAGCCGTTGGAGCACAGTCCATGCAGCCACGACGAGACGAGTCCGAAGCAGTCGACATTAGAGAAAAGTAGAGTAAGAGATTCGTACGAGATCTTAATGAGACGACCTTCCACTCCGCCGACATCAGAGATGCGATACGCATGCCGAGGCATTGTACTTGGATATACCTTCCAGAAGAAGTCGCGATGAGTATGCAGCCGTTCCGGAATGAGAATAGATCTAGTAAGGGTCGATGACTCCGGGACAGTTCGGCAGAAACGAGATTTGGGAGAGATCTCGACAGGACCTTTCTGGAATGAATTATGAGAAGACTTGGACCCAGGAGTGGTCGTGTTACGCACACCAGCAGGCCAGAGTTTAGGATCGTCGATAAGACATGCTATGAGTGACCACGATAGTTGGCCAGAGATTCTTGGAGGATGTGCTTGAGCGGGACTATTCCGCCATTCATGATTTTGGTATTTTGAGCGATATATTCGCATGATTTGGTTTTGATGATTGAGTTTCATGATATCATTTTCATGCGCCATGGTTGCACCTACTGAGTATTTACAATTTTTGCACAGTTGTTGCACTTGAGATAGTTTTCGTGCCTTGGATTTTCGCGCATGTTGAGCGCATGTTTGAGATGTGATTTTGGTGCACACCAGATGCACTAAATCGAGATTTTTCGTGCATGTTAGATGCACCTGATTTTGCTGTCAGGCACACACGTTGCCTATGATAAATGTTGTGTGCACACCCGATGCACTTAGATGTTTTTTTTGTGCGCATGTATGGCACATATATGGATTTTGATTTCCGTGCGCACCAGACACACGTAGTATTCATATGCATATTTTGGGATTGATTTCATATAGAGCAGTACGTTTTTATGATATTTGCTATGTGTTTTCGTACTGAGCAGGACTATTCAGAGGACAGTACCTGAATATATTTTGCATGCATTGATAGCTATCGAAGGGAATTCCAAAAAATGAGCTATAGTCTCAGTATTTACCTACGTGTCTGATATGAAACGAAACGTTTTAAACAAGGAAACCCTTCTAAATTGTTTCTCAAAACGGTGGGACGTGCATATTAAACAAAGGATATATATATATGTAGTTATTTTCTTACCATAGACGTCCGCCACTGTGCAGTGTTGCGAACATCGCACGACGATTTGAAAAATGTTTGTCATGCATTGCTTCTAGATGCTTTAATGATGTGTATCATGTTGGTTTTCATATTGGATCTTGACATTGATGTCTTCCCCATGACTCCGATGATTGTGGGATGTTTGACGGAGTTTTGATTTTGAGTTATATGCTCATTTTTCATGCGCATGCGCTGAGCTACGATTTGTTTTATGTATTTATGATTTCAGAGCCCCGACGACTTGATGATTTTGCTTAGATATTTTAGTATTTGGGGGGAGTTTTAATTTAAATTCGGGGACCGGATTTTTTTAAGGGGGAAGATTGTAACGAGATGAAAATCGTTTCGGTGAAATTTCGAAAAATCGGTAAAATAAGTGGGGTTTTATGTAAAAAGTCAAAATACATATATTTTTATTATAAAATTAAATATACATATTCTATCTATGTAATTGCTAGTATTTGGTGTTTATTGAGCCACTGGTAAAATTTCAAATTTTCTGAGAATTTTTCCGAAATTTATTATTTTAATATTATTTTAAGCCGTCACTAATACAGTTAATTAGGGAAAATTACAGATTGGAATGGGTTGATACAAATTTTATAATTCATGATACACTAAACTGACATGTAAAATATTATTTTTGAAATGAAATGGTTTGCCAAAACGGTTTAGAAAATATTGAAGAAAAAGGGGTTATTTTTGGTGAAATTAGTGTAAGTGGTTGTAGGGTATAATATTTATCATTGTTTTTCACCCAAACAAGACCCACACCCATCACCAAAATTCTGGGCCGAGCCCATGCTGCGCCCCCCCTCCATCTCACACTTCTAGTTAGTTTGAAAAGAAAACAAGAGAAGAAAAGGAATGAAAGAATAAAAGAATGCATAAGATTGGGCTTTTGACTTTTATCTTTGACTTTGAAACAAACACCCTCTCTCTCTCACTCTCCCACTCACCTCACCCCTCCCCACTCTCGGCCAGAAATCAGCCCTCCCATTTTCTCCAAGTTTCCATCTTCCTTCACCTCCATTTTCCTTCAAAAAATCAACAAAAATCAACACAAACCTCACCAAAATCAATACCCGACTCCTACCCATTTCTCATTAGCCAAAATTGCATGGATCTAGGGAACAAGATTCCAATTTGGGAGGCTATGTGTGTGCTTGTGGATCTTCAAATTTATTGGGTATATATTCTAACCATTTTTGCTTAATTTGTTAGTTAATTTGTTAAAGCTAAGTTATTTAAAGTGTTAATTAGGCTTTAGTTGCAAGTTTGGAATTTCTAGAATTGGGTATGGTTTAAGTTAGGATTTTATATCATTTGAACATGGTTTGAGTATAAAATTTAACATATTATGGCATGTAAAATCTTACCTAGTAACTAATTTGCTAATTGTTATTTTAAAATTTTACTAATTAAGCTATTTTTCTAACAAGGGTTTTTAGAAAATTATTAAATGGTTTAGATTAAATATAATTAAGGTTTCATGTCATTATTAATATTATAATAAGTGGTTTAATGCCTTTGGACCATGCAAAACCAAGTGTAGTTGTTGTTTTGTGCATTTTTTTTGTTGAAATTGTTAAAATTAGATAAATTATAAAACTAGAATTTTTAGTTTTATAAGAATTGATGAAATTAAATTTTTTTAAATGGTTTGTATGACTTATTTAAGATGTTTAATAAGTATTATGGCCGCTAGATTTGTTTAAACGTCGAGTTTTGTACTAAAACGGGTAATTTTTGCTTGCTGGATTTTCGGAAAAATGGCTTTTAAAGTGAGTTTGGGGTTTTTGTAAATTTTAACTTATTTTATATTATAATTAGTGTTTGTGAATGCGCAAATGAGTGTGTTTGGATTTTCTCGATGGTTTGACGTTTGTACATCGACATCGAGAGTTGGTTTGGCTATTCTTGTATGCGTAGGCGATAGGTTTTAACCTATACGTGATACGCGTGCCGATTTGATTTTCGTATGCCGTTTCGATTTCGAATTTGGTTTTAATGCGATACGGTGCGTTATGATATGTAGGTACCCCATGTGGACTTTGAGATGACAAGCAAGCGCATGGCGACGTCGGCACCGGCGAGCGAGGACCAGGTGAGTAGATTTATATCTACGGGGAGAAGTCGGGTGGATGGTGTATAGCACCCCCGCAGTTCGTGGTGATGTATATGAATACGTATACACACATATATATTGATTATATATTGTTGAGTTTATTGATGATAAGGATAGATTTTAGGTGTGATTGGATAGGTTTAGTGTTGCGAGACCCTAGATTAGAGGTTGCATCACATTTACACACACACACCCATACTTGCATACATTCTTCTTTCATATGTGCTTATATGGGGTTATATTGTTATGTGTTCACATGGGTATGGGACTATGTGTTCACATACTGGATTTGAGGATATTATTTGGGATTTGAGATGAGTCGATAAGATTTGATTGAGACCGCGAGAACGGTGATATGGCAGGATTCGTACTTGAGATACGTCCTGATATTATAGCGGATCTTGGGACGACGTTACATGTGAATAGTGTTATACATTAAATGGTTGACATGTGATCGTGATATGAGATAAGATATATTAAGATATTTATAATAGGTCGCATTAGGCGATGAATACCTCTTTATGACGATATATGATGATGATATCGGTTTGTATGAGGCTGTAGATCAGCAGTCAGATCATGACTATATTGATGATATTAGTATCGTACTAGATGTAGATCAGTACCCAGATTATGATCTTGGAGAAAGAGGATACCAGATGAATAATGTGATATTGACCCGTACCCAGATTGGGGATGCCGTACGATGGATTTATGTACAAGATATATATTGATGATTGATCCGCACTCTTGACTTGGGATGTCTGATTATAGATATGGTATCGGATATGATATTATTGAGGCGGGATCACCGACTATATATATACAGGTATGTATATGTATCGACTCAGATGTTAGGCGGTTTCTTTACCTATTAGTTCAGCCGTATAGTTTAATGTAGTTGTTAGACTAGATTAGACTCCTACCTATTTCAAAACTAACGGATCTTGGGTATTTTAAAAGACAGGTCAAGGGATTCTACGGATATTTCAAAAGGCGTATCTTTTCTTAAAAACACCGTAGCCCTTATTTCCAAAACCCCACGATTTGTGTTATTTCAAATGGCACCATAGTATGACGTATATATATATTAAATGCAAATTAGTTACCGTTGTGTCTAGTATTTAGCTCCTGCTCATTATTGATGTTCGCCCCGCATCATATACTTACATTGCTATTTCATATTGCACTGTTGATATTATGATGTTAGGACACCAACACCATTACCGATGATGCGTATGTACCACGTACACTTACTTGCCGGCTCACACACATCTTCATCGGTAACTGCCATGTCACGTATACCTTAGAAAATATTATTGCTTGACTTAGCTTGTTAGTTAGTAGTTTGACATGATATTAGTGTACCTGCCTTATATACCAGTTTAGACATTGTAGTTATTACTTGTCACTTCATACATACTGTTATTCTTTGTTATGTCGCATTCATAGATTTTCATGCCTATATTCATGGTTTTACGTGCTATTGATGATTTGGATTCGGATTTCATGAGATTTCTTGGATTTGGAGGAAAACCGCAAATACATAAATAAACTTCTTCTCTCTCTTTTAAATAAAAAGTGCGGTTTTCCCATGACGAATGAGTCGTCCACCATGAGTTTGCTGATGGATTTTGAGACCCGAGTTCGAGGAGTGGAGGAACCGTTTCGGGTACATGGTGGACCCGGTGCGGTACCCCGGGGCAAGAGGATCACAGATGAAGGCGTTGAGCCTGGCAGGGGAGTACTACCGACCGGTGATTTTACCCGACGCGTTGGATATCCGGAGGATACCGTCGTAGTCTTGAGAAGGATGGTAGGGGCCGGTCTGGACTGACGGCGCCCTAGATATTGAGATTGAGACATTGAGATTTCGAGATATTGAGGTACTGAGATTTGATGATACAGGCCAGTCCGGATAGCCGGAGCCTGAGATTTTGAGACATTGAGATTTATGTTTTGTGTCGATGCTAGACACTGTTTATGCTGATTTCATTTATGATACCTCTTTTAAAAAGATACAGAAATCTCACTAATTTATGAAAGCAGTTTTCTCCAGTACATTCATTCTGTTTCATGCATTCATACATCATCCATATGATACATTGCTACCTGAGGCACTGACACGAGCACTTGGTATTATCGTTGTTTAGAGGTATACCCTAGCCATTGTTATAGGCTGCTGGTTATATATTTGAGGAAATATTATGATTGTACGACTTAGGATTGCGTTGTTCATGCGATTTCTGTACGTAGATGTTTCTATTCACGAGTTGGCAACTCACCCCCGTTGTGCCACATTTTCTTGCAGGTTTTGCCGTACAGGTTTCATTACGGCTTTGCTGGCACTACTTCCATTACCGGGTGATTTGCTAGTAGGTGGGTTATTGTATCGTACCCATCAGTATACTTTGTATATATTATTATTCAGTTGTATTTAGAAGTTCCATCAACCAAACATGTATTTATTTTTGAGATAGAGACCAGTGATGTTATTCTTTCGACCTTAGAGTCGTGCGTTATATTTATGTGGATTTCTTGTTGTTTTGAGTTTCCTTTTGAGTTTTGATCCTCGCCCTTGGTGTTGTATATTATATTGCTTGTGTGGTTGTGATCGTCGTTTGACGAAGAGCTAGCTCCCGCTTGGGGATGCCTTTTATTGATTTCGTATACTATTCATGTTGTATCCCGTTTGGGGGCCAGTATTTACAAAGGAGACTCTGCCGAAATTTTCAGTAAATTTTTGATGTTTTTAAAAACGCATAATTCAGCTTATGCTATTAAAACTACTTGATTTAAATTGGTTTTCCTTCACTCTACTACTTTTCTTGGTTTGGATTTCTGGGTGTTCGGCTTACTTAGATTACGTACGCCTCGAGACGTTTCGTAGTTTAAGTGTCGGTCATATTCCGTACTTTCGGGACGTGACACTAGGTTACTCAAAGTGCTAATCAAAGCAACCTAGGGAATATAGAGTGTGATTAGGGATTAATAAGTCTTGCTAGCCCTTGATCTCAACACATGAGAGGTTAGGGTTAGGGTTTGAAGAGAGAGAGCTTGAGGAGAGAGAAGGTGAGAGTGAGAATGAAATGAAATAATATCTCATCTTGAATATATAAAGCATAATGATTTATTAAAAGAATAAATCAAATGATTTATCAACCATGCTTCATTTATTCACTTTGTGTGATTCATCTCATGAGTCATTAGTCATTAAAAGCATCATTAACTCCATAGATGAATCACACAAATGAGTCACTAAATCAATAAATGCAAATGCCACCTTAGCCCTCAAGTCATCATCCTTCTAGAAGCTTCTCGCCAATTTACGAGAACGCCCCTCTTATCCGTGAAAACATGGAAAAAGTTTAGACTGTATAAATCCAATAATCCGATACTAGAATCTGGCTTAAACCAAAGCCGGCTAGTAAAAACTGTCCGAACATCGTACATGCGTAAAAACACGTATGCGTCCGAACCCTGTCGTAAAACCATACGACCTCTATATCGTTTCGCCCGAAGCAGGGAAACTCTCTGTGTGGGACTCTAAAGACTCGACTACTACGCTGGCAGGGGGTTTAACCACAGACCGTAAGCGGTACTAGCTGTACGTAACGGTCCCCAGGTAGATGTCGATAAAAAGGCCGATGAGGAAACCCATCCGAACTCCTACTGAGCCTGATGTGACAATCTCCGTACAGTCCGGTCTGTTCATTTAGGACTATCGCATATCAGGACTAGGGAGGCGGCAAGCGTCAGTCCCTTAAAAGCACTATAAATCGTGTCGGAGTGAAGCCCATTACACCTTGAGAAACTACTGGAAAACCTACCAGTAAATCTCGCTTGCCCTGGTCAGGGACTTTACGTAATGGCTCTCCAGACACAGCGCGATATCAACTCCCAATACCGGGAGAGACGAATCCTGTCTAACCGCTACTGCCTCCAAGTGCTCGGGACTGCACCCAACTGCTACCTGTTTGCACGACTCCTTTGAGCCATGGTCTGGTAGAAATCTAAGAATAGTGGGACACACTCGAGGCGAAGTAGCAGTGTCAAGTCTGCGGACTATGTTGTACTTATGTCACCTGGGAACTGTTAACTGACGACGGGTATAATACCAACCAACAAGTCCCTGCGTGTCCTGTCCGGTATACCCATAACCTAACGAGCACCTATATACTATCTCCAGTACGACGTACTGATGGCTGTAGGACAGACCATCTCCCCAACTGGGATGAGAAGGGTACACACTAGTCTACTCCGGAGTATCGATGCCATGTCTCAATAATCTTACTACTATGGACCTGAAAAAGGATGTGCTTGTAGACTACAAAGCCCCCACTAGTGTGACTGCCATCACAACGCTGGTAGTCAAGCAAGATCCTAAGAGATCTATCAATACGTACACACATATTAAGATAGATATAACCAAGTGGCATACTACCATGTTTAGCAAGACTGTTAATATAACTGTGAATATCCCAAGCTTCCATTAAGTAATATACAAGCTAGTATGATACAATAATGGCCCCTAGGGCATATACACTAACAATCTCCCACTTGCACAAGGGCCATGTACTGGCATATCGAAGACCAAACATCTCGAGTAGCCTCTCGAACTGAATCTGAGGTAAGGCCTTTGTGAATGGATCAACAGTGTTCTCCTCTGTAGCAACTCTCCGGACCTCGATCCCTGCGATCTATGATCTCCCTGATCAGGTGATACCGCCTTAAGAAGTGTCTAGAATTCTGATGGGACCTAGATTCCTTCGCTAAGGCTATAGCTCCGTTGTTGTCGCAATACAGCGGTATTGGATCAACAATGGTATGAACCACCTGAAGTTCTGTTAGGAACTTCTTCATCCAGACCACTTCTTTTGCGGCATCGCAAGAAGCAATATACTCCGCTTCCATCGTCGAGTCAGCAACAGTGTCCTGCTTGGAACTCTTCCAGCACACCGCCCCTCCATTGAGGGTAAAGACATAACCTGACATGGACTTGGAGTCATCCTTATCACTCTGGAAGAAGAAATCAGCAAAAGCCTCTAACTTGAGGTCTTTTCCGTCGTAAACCAAGAACATCTCCTTAGTTCTTCTCAGGTACTTGAGAATGTTCTTTACTGCTATCCAGTGCTTCTCTCCTGGGTCTGACTGATACCGGCTTACCACGCTCAGTGTGTAAGCTACATCTGGTCTGGTGCACAACATCGCATACATTATAGAGCCTACCGCAGAAGCGTAGGGTATAATAGACATGCGATCCCTTTCCAAATCAGTCTTGGGAGACATCTCTTTGGAGTGATTCCGTGACAAGCCAGTAGATTACCGCGCTTAGAATCTTCCATACTGAATCTTTTCAGTATAGTGTTGATATACCTGGACTGCGAAAGTCCCAACATCCTCTTGGATCTATCACGATAGATCCGAATCCCTAGAATGTAAGAGGCATCACCCAGGTCTTTCATGGAGAACCTGTGTAACAAGAATCCTTTGATAGATTATAGCATAGGAATGTCATTTCCTATCAATAGAATGTCATCCACGTACAAGACGAGGAATACGACAGTTCGTGCTACAATTTTACTATATATACATGGTTCATCTGGATTTTTGATAAAGTCATATTCTTTGACCGTTTCATCAAAACAGATGTTCCAACTCCGCGATGCCTGCTTTAGTCCATAAATGGACTTAAGCAACTTGCACACTTTCCCACTACTCCCACTCTGATTGAAGTCTTCTGGCTTATCCATATAGACCCACTCTTCTAAATTACCATTTAGAAAAGCCGTCTTTACGTCCATCTGCCAGATCTCATAATCATGGAAGTCAGCAATGGCAAGAAGGATTCGAATGGATTTGAGCATAGCCACTGGAGAAAAAGTTTCGTCATAGTCCAAACCAGGTCTTTGACGAAACCCTTTGTAACAAGTCTAGCCTTATAGGTTTCCACCTGTCCATCTACACCAATCTTTTTCTTGAAGATCCATTTGCATCCTATGGATTTTACCCCATCTGGAGCAAAGTCCAAAGTCCATACTTTGTTGGTGTACATGGACTCCATCTCGGTCCGCATTGCATCTAGCCATCGTACCAAGTCGCCGCTCTGGATGGCCTGCTGGAAGCTAGTAGGTTCATCATCATCAATGATGCAATCCTCTCTATCCCCATCTATGAGAAAACCGTAGTATCTCTCAGGCGGATGAGACGGCCTACAACTCCTGCAGAGGGGTGCGGGAATGTCCTGTTCTTCTTGAACTACTGGTTCTACCAAACTTTCAGTAGTAGTTTGTGGTTCTGGAATTTCTTCGAGTTCTATTTCGCTCCCACTTGTTTCCTTTTCTAAAAACTGCTGTTCTAGAAAATGGGCATTATGAGAAACAAAAACCTTTTGTTCCTCTGCGTAATAGAAATAATACCGCTTGGAGTTCTTTGGATATCCCACAAACTTACACTGTACTGATCGTGCCTCGAGTTTGTCAGCATGCTGCTTTTTAACAAAAGCTGGACATCCCCATATCTTCAGATACTGAAGATAGGGTTTCTTCCCACACCACATCTGATATGGCGTGGTAGGCACAGTCTTGGTAGGAACCCTGTTCAAAAGATATGTCGCTGATTCTAGCGCATAACCCCAGAATGATCGTGGTAACTCAGCATTACTCATCATGGAACGCACCATATCCAATAGGGTTCGATTCCGTCTCTCGGATACACCGTTATGCTGTGGAGTGTATGGAGGAGTAAGCTGAGAGAGAATTCCTTTCTCTTTTAGGTAACCTAGGAACTCGGCACTTAAGTATTCACCACCTCGATAAGATCTTAGTGTCTTGATATTTTTGCCGGTTTGGTTTTCTACTTCATTTTTATACTCTTGGAATTTCTCAAAAGCCTCGGATTTATGTTTCATCAATAAAATGAATCCGTACCTAGAGTAATCATTCATAAAAGTAATGAAACAGGGAAAACCACCTCTTGCATGTGTAGACATTGGACCACATACATCGCTGTGTATGAGTCCTAAAAGCTCGCTCGCTCTTACTCCATGTCTAGTGAATGGAGTCTTTGTCATCTTTCCTTTGAGACATGATTGACGAGTGGCATAAGATTGATATTCGAATGAATCCAAATATCCTTCTCTATGTAACTTAGTTAACCTTGTCTCATTGATGTGACCTAGTCTACAATGCCATAAGAAAGCTTTATTTAAATCTGGATACTTTCTTTTTAGTGTGTTCTGGACATTGAAAATCTGTAATTGGTTTAAGACCTATAAACCGTTATCCAGCGTACCAGACCCAATCAAACCATGATTTAGGTGGATGTTAACAACATCGCTTACAAACGTGAAATCATAACCTTCTTTTGTTAGCAAGGAAACTGAAATGATATTACACGTTAAACTATGTACACAAAAACAGTTATGCAAAACCAAAATATGTCCACTCGTCAATCCAAGGTGATAATCACCTACGGACATAGATCCCATGCTAGCTCCATTAGCAACCTTCAGGGTCATATCACCAACCTTCAGCACTCTACGGTTTCTCAGTGCCTGCAATGAATTGCATATATGAGATCCTGATCCGGTATCCAATACCTAGGAATAGAGTTGATTGACAGACAATTCTCAATTACAAACACACCTGAAGTCGAAGCCACAGCTTGCTTCGGTTTCTGGTTCTTGGCATTCCAAGCCTTGCAATCTTTCTTCCAGTGCCCTTTCCTATGACAGTGGAAGCACTCATCCTTTGCCACTACTGGCACCACAATCTTTTTCTTTCCCTTCACTCCCACCTTACTAACACCTCCTATAGGTTTGGTGGTGGCCTTATTCTTCCTTCCTTTGGCCCTAGCCTTGGACCCGGAAGAAGAAGCACCGCGAACAAACATAGCGAGTGTTTCCCTTGGCTTCTGCAAGGTGCCCTCTGCACTCCTCAACATGTTAAGGAGTTCTGGAAGTTCAACTTCTTTTCTTTGAATGTTGAAATTCAGAATAAACTGGGCGTAGGTGGAAGGAAGGGACTGGAGAATCAAGTCTGTATAGAGCTCGTTCTCTAAAGTCGTCCCCAGGTCTGCGAGCTCTTCTATATAGTCAATCATCTTTAGGAAATGTTCTCCTACAGACGATCCGACGGCCAACCTCTCCTGAAACAGGTTCTTCGAGGTCTCGTATCTTGCTATACGAGATTGCTCCCCATACAGATCCTTTGTATGGAGAAATATGGATTCAAAATCCATATCCTCATGCCTCCTCTGATGTTCATTATTCATAGAGGCAAGCATGATGCACTTGGCCTTCGCGCAATCTAACTCCCAGGTCTTATGGATTTCCTTATCCGCATTACTGGATTTAGGACCAGGGACAGCAGGTGCCTTAGTGGTAAGGACATACCCCAATTTGTCATAAGTCAAAGCCATTTTAACATTCCGCAGCCAATCTTTATAGTTTGGCCCTGTCAGTATATTTTTCTCTAATAGTAACTTAAGGCCTGTCATGTTTTGGGTCGCTGCAATGAGAGAGAAAGGGAACATTTTAGCATGATTCTCTTGCAAGTTTAGAGTGGTTTTTAGTTTATCTAAATTGGATGGCTCCCACTGTTTCTCGAATCCCTCCTCAAACCAAAAAGGAAGAACTAGCCAGGACTATTCTTACCTACAATACTTAACCGTTCAGCCAGGCCGGTGTCGGTACTTCGAGGGAGGTTTTCCAACGCTTTCGCGAAGTTCCTTAATTAAATAACCTCTTTTCTCTGGGGGCGTAGCCCCGCTGACACCTTTCTCGACACCTACTTCGTTTATAGCATTGATCGTTAAGTGAAGAATCTCCTGATGAGTAGCATATACTCACAGTAGGATCGGTATCCAAATATCATCGTGTGATAATGCTGAAGGAATCCTACCAACATTCATCAAACTCCAAATGGTATGCATCTCTTTGCAAATTTCAGTTTCAATAGAAATTCCCGATATAAATTTCTTCCCCATGCTCTTATGACCTTGGCGTTGGTCAAAATGTCATAAGTCACATGTCAAGTTCTACCCACCATTATCTTGTTAATTTGAACCCATCCGTACATACCCCTGACGTTGGTCAAATGATAATACGACTGTCCCAAACTAACTCATCTATCTATGCAACAAATGAATACCCAGCAGCTACCAAACACTATGCATTGGCGTTGGTCAAAATACATAGCTTGAATACTACTGAATACCCAAATGAAATGACGGAGGGCTACGAATGGTTTTGGCGAAACCGTGAACGTAGTGAACTTGATATGATCGAAGGAACCTGATAGCTTTTAAAAGGAGTGGTTAAAGCTCCGCAATTAAAAATATCTTCTGTTTTAAAAATAACCGAGTGGTTTCTTTTAAACTGTACCAACGATTCAACTTTGGTTAATTTTCTTTGTATTAATATAATGCGTCCCATCATTAATCTATCATTGCAGAAAACAACGAAAATACAACGTCCTCTTATGCCATCCGCATTCGCCACTGGGTCCCGTCATCACTCGTTAGGTTACTTAACTAACGACAGAGCGGGGGCTGGGCTAGCACGGCTGTAAAACATAAGTGACGTCTAAATAGCTATCATATATAGATATTATACATTCTTCAGACGCAATAATAGGCATTCCAGATCGCAGATGAACATTATTGGATATACAAGCAATCCGTGTTTCCTTTGAGCCTGCAACGAAAGACAGATTACAAAGTTGTGATGAATAGCCATTACCCCACCCTAGACCCCTACGGGTACGGAAAACTACACTCCAAGTACCCGAAGTGAAGCGGTCTCCCTCAATAACGTGAGTAGGCCACTAAACACTTCAAAGTACCCGGTAGTTTGTGCACCCCATCTTGGGTCTATCATAGGAGCAAAAATCAGTAAATGAAATAATACAACGGTGGCTACAACCGCAACCTGGATGTGCCCCGCAAAAGAATATTACATCATATTACAATTTACATCGAATGAATGAATATTATAATCCCATCTCAAACCCCAGCTAATCATCACAACGATCCAATCAAGTTCATAAACACAAACAGTAAAATCATTACAGAAATGTGCAACCCCCTGCCAACCGACATACTAGCAGTTAGGGTAGGTTTACGAACACATTATACAAATCACAGATATAATCTAATTAGCCAAACATCGTAGGATTTCGATCGAGCAAACACAATTGATTCTACTCCAAATACTTCTCTGTGCACCTGAGACTTGAGCAGAAACAAAACATTCCAGAAAGAACAAAATTAACACAGAAGAGTTACTGGGGAATTTTGGAGTGAATCGGCTTCAACTCGGCCGCGGATCCGCGGCGGATCGCTTGGATCGGCCGCGGTTCCGCGGTTGTTTAGCCGATTTAGGAACACAAATTTCTTCAGTATTCTTATATTTTCCTACATGTAATTTTAAGGGTCCCTGAAAAATTTTTAGACCCTGTTTTAAAATCGACAGAAACTTGGTCAATTTGATGTTTTTCCGGTTCGTTTTGCGATCGAATTTCTAACGACTTTGCTAACAAGTTAGTTATGGTTTAGCAAGGCTCTGATACCATTGTAAGTCGACGTTAGACACACCACGAGTTGCGAGGAGGCGGAAATATGAAAAACAATCTTTTTCTTTAAACTAACATCGACTAACCGTAAGGATCTTTGCTAAACTCTAACAAACAGAATCATAGGAGGAATTAGCTACTATGAAAGAAGATTATACCTAATGAACCAAGTCCTTCTTCTTCTCGTTAACCACCTCCTCGTCGGTCTCCTCTTTGTAATACAAGATCTACCCGAGAGCTACAACTCCAAGCTTTGCCTCTAACTTGAGGAAACTAGGTTACTCAAAGCGCTAATCAAAGCAACCTAGGGAATATAGAGTGTGATTAGGGATTAATAAGTCTTGCTAGCCCTTGATCTCAACACATGAGAGGTTAGGGTTAGGGTTTGAAGAGAGAGAGAGAGAGCTTGAGGAGAGAGAAGGTGAGAGTGAGAATGAAATGAAATAATATCTCATCTTGAATATATGAAGCATAATGATTTATTAAATGAATAAATCAAATGATTTATCAACCATGCTTCATTTATTCACTTTGTGTGATTCATCTCATGAGTCATTTGTCATTAAATGCATCATTAACTCCATGGATGAATTACACAAATGAGTCACTAAATCAATAAATGCAAATGCCACCTTAGCCCTTAAGTCATCATCCTTCTAGAAGCTTCTCGCCAATTTACGAGAACGACCCTCCTATCCGTGAAAACACGGAAAAATTTTAGACTGTATAAATCCAATAATCCGATACTAGAATCTGGCTTAAACCAAAGCCGGCTAGTAAAAACTGTCCGAACATCGTACGTGCGTAAAAACACGTATGCGTCCGAACCCTGTCGTAAAACCATACGACCTCTATATCGTTTCGCCCGAAGCAGGGAAACTCTCTGTGTGGGACTCTAAAGACTCGACTACTACGCTGGCAGTGGGTTTAACCACAGACCGCAAGCGGCACTAGCTGTACGTAATGGTCCCCAGGTAGATGTCGATAAGAAGGACGATGAGGAAACCCATCCGAACTCCTACTGAGCCTGATGTGACAATCTCTGTACAGTCCGGTCTATTCGTCTAGGACTATCGCATATCGGGCTTAGGGGGGCGGCAAGCGTCAGTCCCCTAAAAGCGGTATAAGTCGTGTCGGAGTGAAGCCCATTACACCTTGAGAAACTACTGAAAAACCTACCAGTAAATCTCGCTTGCCCTGGCCAGGGACTTTGTGTGATGGCTCTCTAGACTCAGCGCGATATCAACTACTAATACCGGGAGAGACGAATCCCGTCTAACCGCTACCGCCTCCAAGTGCTCAGGACTGCACCCAACTGCTTCCTATTTGCACGACTCCTTTAAGCCGTGGTAGGGTAGCAATCTAAGAACAGTGGGACACACTCGAGGCGAAGTAGCAGTGTCAAGTCTGCAGACTATGCTGTACTCATGTCACCTGGGAACTGTTAACTGACGATGGGTATAATACCAACCAACAGTTCCCTGCGAGTCCTATCCGGTGTACCCGTAACCCAATGAGCACCTGTATACTATCTCCAGTACGACGTACTGATGGCTGTAGGATATACCATCTCCCCAACTGGGATGAGAAGCGTACACACTAGTCTACAACGGAGTATCGATGCCCTGTCTCGATAATCCTACGACTAGGGACCTGAAAAAGGATGTGCTTGTAGACTACCCAGCCCCCACTAGTGTGACTGCCATCACAACGCTGGTAGTCAAGCAAGATCCTAATGGCTCTATCAATACGTACACACATATTAAGATAGATATAACCAAGTAGCATACTACCATGTTTAGCAAGACTGTTAATATAACTGTGAATATCCCAAGCTTCCATTAAGTAATATACAAGCTAGTATGATACAATAATGGCCCCTAGGGCATATACACTAACAGTTTTACTATAGAAGGTGCAACCTCCAAAGTCCATACTTTGCTGGTGTCCATGGATTCCATTTCGGATCTCATGGCATCTAGCCACTTCAATGAGTCACCACTCGTGATAGCTTGCTGAAAACTAGTAGGGCTATCATGATGCAATCTTCTCTGTCACCATCAATTAGAAAACCGTAGTATCTATCAGGTGGGCGAGAAGTCCTACTAGATCTATGGAATGGCTGAGGTTCGTCAAGTTCTATTGAAACCTCAGGTTCAACCAATTCATCGGTAATTGTTTGTGTATCTGGAATTTCTTCCAGTTCTTCCGCATTGCCAAGAGTATCATTTGTAAAAAATTCATTTTCAAAAAATGTGGCATACTAAAAAAAAAACACCCTTTGTTCCTCCTTGTGGTAGAAAAGATATCCATACGAGTGTTTTGGAAATCCCACAAATCTACACAAAACCGATCGTGTCTCGAGTTTGTCCGTATTCTGCTTTTTCACATAAGCCAGACAACCCCATATCCTAACTCTTTTAAGAGATGGTCCTTTCCCATACCATATCTCATATGGAGTGGTAGACACGGTTTTGGTCGGAACCCTGTTCAAAAGATAAATCGTAGTCTCCAATGCGTGCCCCCAGAATGATATTGGTAACTTAGCATCACACATCATAGATCGTACCATATCTAATAGGGTACGATTTCTCCTTTCCGATACACCGTTGTGCTGTGGTGTGTACGGAGGAGTGAGCTGAGAGAGAATCCCATTCTCTTTTAGGAAATCTAGAAACTCTGAGCTTAGATACTCACCTCCTCGATCTGATCGAAATTTCTTGATACTTAAGCCTGTTTGCTTTTCTACTTCAGATTTATGCTCCTTGAATCTTTTGAAGGCTTCAGACTTATGTTTCAACAAGAACACGTGCTCGAATCTCGATAAATCATCAGTGAAGGTAATGAAGTACGAAAAAACCACCTCTTGCATGTGTAGACATTGGTCAACATACATCACTGTGTATGAGGCCTAAGAGTTCAGTAGCTCTCTCTTCGTGTCCAGTAAACGGAGTTTTGTTCATTTTACCTTTGATACAAGACTGGCAAGTCGCATAAGATTTATATTCAAACGCGTTCAAATATCCATATTTATATAGCTTGGTTAGTCTTGTTTCGTTAATATGACCAAGTCTACAATGCCAAATGAAAGCTTCATTTATGTCTGAAACCCTTCTTTTGTTTGCGTGTTGTATATGAAAAACTGTATGCTGATTTAGGACGTATATCCCATTATTTAATGTACCATAACCAATCAACTCTTGATTAAGGTTAATGTTCATAACATTAGATTGCAATACAAAATTATATCCAGCATTGTCCAAAAACGATACAGATATAATATTACATAACATTGAAGGTACAAAATAACATGGGTTCAAAACCAATATACAACCCGACATCAAACCAAGATGATACTCTCCCACTGCAGTAGCATGTACCGAGGAACCATTCCCAACCCGGAGAGTGTGATCACCTTTCTTCAAAAACCTGCTATTTCTCAGCCCCTGCACACAATTGCGGATGTGAGATCCTGACCGAGTATCTAATACCCAGGAAGCAGAGTTAATTGAAAAACAGTTTTCTGTTACAAACACAACTGAAGTGGAAGCATCACCATGCTTCTTCTTCTTGAGATCGGTCAGGTATCCAACGCAGTTTCTCTTCCAGTGCCCAGTCTGGTGGAAGTGGAAACATTCCCCTCGTCCTGTCGTAGCGGCCCCTTTCTTGTCCCTTCCCGGTGCCTTTTTTACTCTGCCTCTCTGCTTGATGGGATTCTTCTCCTTCTTTCCCTTAGCCTTGGCTTTCGGGACGGAGGAAGAAGATGGCCCAGCAATAAGATCGGAAGTTTTCGCTACCTTTAGTGTGCTCTCTGCACTCCTCAACATATTGAGGAGTTCAGGTAAAGACTTCTCCATGTTGTGCATGTTGATGTTTACAATGAATTGAGCAAAGGTAGGGGAATGGGACTGTAGAACAATATCAACATACTGCTCATTCTCCATGGTCCAACCCAGCTCCTAAAGTTCTTCGATAAGTCCAATCATCTTCAATACATGGTCACCTACAGACATGCCAGCAGCCATCCGCATCTGAAACAACTTTCGAAATGCCTCGTATCGGAGAGTACGAGATTGCTCTCCATACAACACCTTTGTATGGAGAAAGATGGATTGAACATCCATCTTCTTGTGCTGCTTCTGATGTTCATTGATCATAAAAGCAAGCGCGAGGCACTTGGCTGTTGCACAGTCTATATCCCATGTCTTGCGGATTTCTTTATCCGCAACTGAAGAATCAGGGCCTGAGCTGGGAGGGCTGGAGTAGTCAGGACGTATCCAACCTTATCATAGGTCAGGGCAATATTCATGTTCCTTAGCCAATCTTTATAATTCGGTCCCGTGTGTTTATTTTTGTCTAATAAAAGCTTAAGTCCCGTCATAGGTATCCGCCATTAGGAGAGAGAAAAGAAGACACTCAGCGATTGCTCTTGCATAATTAGATTGGTTATTAATCTTATCTAATTGATGTCTCCTACTGATTTTTATCAAATTTTCCTTCAAACCTTTAAAAAGAAAACTAGCCAGGATTAATTGCAATCTACAAGTTCGCTAACCGGTCGTCCAGGCCAGTGTCGGTACTCCGAGGGAGGTTCCACATGCTTTCGCACGAAACTAATTAAAATAAACCTTGTTTTCCTAGAGGCTTAACCCCGTTGACACCTTTCTAGAGGCCTACTGGATTAGCTAATTGTAAAGTGCAAAACTCTCCCGGGAATAACTTTTACTTACAGTGGGATCGGGTTCCAACTATCAAATAGAAGGTATGCAATCTCATTGCAAATTTCAACTCTTGAAATTCCCGATATGATTTTTACCCCTAGTGTCTTATGACCTTAATTATAGTCAACAAATCATAAGCACTAGTCAAGTTCTACCTGCCATTTCGTGATTGATTTAGATGTTAGTTGTATGTATGCCCTAGAGGCCAGTATTGTACAAATGATGTATAATATATTGGATGCTTGGACATATATAGAGAGGACTTTCTTGCTCGATATGATAGTATGCTATCTGGTTGCACTTTACTTTAACATGTATACTTGTCTCTTTATACTGTCTTATAGTTACATGTTGGTAAAGCCCTTAGGATGTGTACTTGACTACCTGGACTATGATGCAGATCATACTAGTGGGGACATGGTAGTCCATAAGTACATCCTTCAAGGTCCCTTGTCGTGAGTGTATCGAGACGGGGCATCGATATACCAGAGTAGACTAGCGTATACGCTTCTCGACCCATGAGATGGGCGATGAATGATCCCATATCCAATTGTGTTTGACATCAGAGATGGTATACGGATGCTCAGTGGAGACTAGGTACACTGGACGGACTCGCCGAGAACTCCCAGATGGTATTATACCTCACGTCAGACGGCAGTTCTCTGGTGACACTTGTGCAGGTTAGTCTGTAGACCCGAGATCGTCAAAGAGTCTTGCGTGATTCCTACTGTGCTTTGATTTCCACCTTACCACGTCCATGAGGGCATGCAAAACGGTGGTTTTTGGGTACAGTCCCGAGTCACATGGAGGCAATGAGCGATAGGAGGGGTTTCATCTCTCCCGGTATTGGGGGTTGATGTTGCGCTGTGCTCGATTGGCCATAACAGGGAAGTCCCTGGCCAGGGCTGATTTAGAGATTTACTGGTAAGTGTTACCAGTAGTTTCTCGACCCGTTATGAGCCTCACATCGGCACGACTTATCGGTTATTAGGGTCTGACGTTTACCACCCCTAGACTTGATATGCGACATATCAGACGAGGAGACCGGACTGTACGGGAAGTGTTACCGGCAGGCTTTTACAGGAGTTGGGGCGGGCTTGCTTGCTGATCTTCTGATCGATCAATACCCGGGTAGCCGTTATGTCGATCTAGTACCGCTGACGGCTTGTGGGTGCTTGATGTGATCATCACCTTCTACCGGCGTATTGACGAGTCTTTAGAGTCCTACATAGAGCTTTTACTGGCTCAAGCAAAACGAAATAGGAGCACGTATGTGATATATGCAGGACCGAGAATAATGCGTGTATGTGATACCGTATTCTATTCTCGCGACTTTATGTATCAGTCGGTTATATATGATATAGCCGGGTTATCGAATCAAGTGTTGAATCGATAAGTCGATACATTGGATGTTAGTCGGTTATATGAGATATGACCGGATTATTAAGTCAAGTGTTGATTTAATAATTAAGTGTATAATTGTATATTAGATATACTAGTTTACATTTACTAACACATGTTCACTTAGGGTTTTTTCTCACATGTACACATCTTTACTATATATATGATATATATTAAAATGTGTTATCTTTTTGTATCATGGTTGATGATACATCATCCATGGGTGTATGAGACTTACACTATGCTAATTTTTAGTTTGGGTTTTTAATATTTAAAGTAAATACAAAATCAAGTGGAGGATTAGAAAATGCATGAAGCTTGTGGAAGCTTGTGGATACATTGACTAATTCAACTTGAGTTTGTATTTTACTATGGATATTTATTAACCCAACCATAACAATTAGCCTAGGGTTAAGTCTCTACAAGAGTTAGTATATGATACTCACTCACCATGGTTAGATCACACACATGATCATTATCCTCTTCTCTTTTCTTTTGTTCATCTTCTTCATTGTTCAAAAGAAAAGCTTGCTAGGGTTTGATCCAAAGTGAGAACTAAAGTGAGAAATAAAAATCCAAAGAGAACCCACTTCCTATTTCTCCATCCTCTACTAGACTGGCACTTTAGTATAGGGTGTTTGCTTCACTAATTCTCAAATTAGTGAAGTTGTAGCTTGAGTCGGAATTCTATCGACGTAGATCATCTTCGGCCTCGGAGACTTCAAGCAAGGTCGCATCTTTCGCCTCGTGAAGCCATGCAAGAGCCCGGGAGAACCTTGATCGCAGCGAAGGGACTTCAACAAGGAGCAAATGAAGTGAAGAACCGATCTACAAAGGTTGTATTTCGTGTTCCCTTAGAAGTAAAGTTGTTTACTTACTATTAGTTTCGCCTAAACTCTAGTATACGATCTTGCTTAGGGTTGTTCGGCACATAAAAATTTAATTTTGGCATGGTCGATGCCTTGTAGAGCCTTGTTAGTGTGCCTAGTAACCCTACAGTGGTATCAGAGCCTAACTAGAGCATTAGGCGATGTGTTAACGAACTTAAAACTCCAAACGAACCCGAATACGTCAAAATGAACCCTTCTCTATACATTTTTTAAAATCTGTGTTTTTCCAGAATTAAAAATGCTCAAAAAAATAAGCAGGGAAATATAAGGGTTACCACAAAATACGAGCACTCAAATCCGTACAGTCGCCGCGGAACCGCGGTCCCACCCCACTTCAGGCGGCGGTTCCGCGGCAGTAAAGATGGGTTGTGAGCAGTGTTTTGTGCAGTAACCTCCGTAGCTATTCGTATATTCTTCTGGGTATTTTTAAACTGACTCAAGTGTTGAGTATTTTGGGGTTTATTTTGTAATCGTCAATTCGATCGTAGAATTTAATTTTGTTTTGTTATTCCGGATAATTTAGATAGTATTAAAATGTTCGAACGGATATCATTAACTCAATTTTTCCCGGCACGAAAAACATTCAAGTGTTAAATTTTTCTCGGGTTTAAATCCTTCGGAAATACGTGCATGTGACGCGATGGACCCTCTAGAAGACAACAAACCTTAACTCGATTATGTGACCGTCTTGAACTGCCTTTTGAACCTTAGGGTTTGGGGCAGTACGGCGTGCCACATGTGAGGCCTTGGCTTGACCCTTCTACGGCTGGACCGTTGCTACTGTGACGTATTCTGGAATTTTTGAACTCCGCTCAAGTGTTGAGCTATTATGGAAATCTTGGGTGTTTGATTATTCGATCGGAAAGTTTAATACTGTCTATTTATCTGGAATGTGATACAATATGTGGAATTCATACAGTTAGATATGAAATGCGAAGTATGTGATATTTCGGATTTACGGTGTCTAAAGAGATTGTGGGTTCCAAATGTTGTAATTTTACACTTTCTTTTCTGTGACCGTAAGTGTAATATGTGATATCGCCGGTTTCGTTGCTATATGTCAACGATAATTGGGATGCGCATATTTATTTACGTTGATGACATGAGATGTTATGTGTTGCTGGATATGTTATATTGGATCGTCGCGTTTTGAATAGCCGGGGTTTTTTTATTGTAAGTCCATGCTACCCTTCCCCGGTACTTACGGGGTTGCGGAATTGGTGAAAAACGATTTTTCAAGAGGTGGTAACATGGACTCAAAATACAGATCTTTGTTAAACAACTAACTAACAACCTAACTAGAGTTTTACCTACTCGGTTAGGGGGCTATACCTTTCTTGAACTCCTTCGTCTTCAACTCTTTCCGGTGTACGGATCGGCCTCACCTCGTCGTCTCCTTGCGCCGAAGATGGATCCACCTGAAAGCTTCTACCTTTGGCTTCTTCTTCGAACTTGAAGAAACTAGAACACTTGGTTTGCTAAACCTTGTGAACTAGGATGAGTAGAGAAGTGATTTGGGTTTTCTTTTATCTCTAAGGCAATATTTCTCAACTCATAAGAGGGTGTTACCTTGAGCTAGAGAGAGAGCAAGAGGGAGAGCTCAAGCAAGAGAGAGAAATGAAATGAGAAAATGAGTAACTCTTTTGCCATCCAAGCTCTCATAATCTAAAGCCATCATAACAAAAAATAGTAATCAAGTATTATGTGATGGTTCAAGTCAAAATAGCTATATCATTTCATGCACTCATTTTGCAAAAACAAACAACCAAGCAAAAGTCTTTGCCGTGAAATGATAGCCATTGTCATGATGATGGTCAACTAGTCCAACCTAGTCAACCGGTCAACAAAGTCAACAAAGTCAACCCCTCAACAACCATGTCACTATAAAACTTAATTAATATTATTGTTAATTATATTTCTTATTCTCATTAGGGTTTAGTCAAAAGTCAATAGTCAACAGTCAACAGTCAACAGTCAACAACCCCAATGAGAATCCTCTCCCTCTGTCTCTCTGTCTACTGTGCATACACACCTGCATCCGCGTTCCGAGGAACACGAATACAAACGAGATAAAACCAATCCCAAAATGTACACTACGATTTGGCTTAAACCAAAGCACGCTAGTGTTAACTATCCGGACACCAAACGTGCACAAGTGCACGGATGTAACCGAACCCTGTCGCAAAACCATGCGACCTGTTACAAAATCATGCGACCTCTACTCTCTTGCCTAAAGGCGAATAGCTTTCTGTGTGGGACTCTAAAGACTCGATACTACGCTGGCAGTGGGTTTAACCACAGACCGCAAGCGGTACTAGCTGTGCGTAACGGTCCCCAGGTAGATGCCGACAAGAAGATTGACGAGGTGAAACCCATCTGAACTCCTACTGAGCCTGAATGTGACAATCTCCGTACAATCCGGTCTGTTCGTCTGATACATCGTATGGCGGGCCTAGGGTGGCGGTAAACGTCAGTCCCCTACTAGCGGTACAAGTCGTGTCGGAGTGTAGCCCAGAACACCCTGAGATAACACTGGAAACCTACCAGTATATCTCGCTTGCCCTGGCCAGGGACTACTCGTGTAATGGCTCTCCTAGACACAGCGCGATGTCAACCCCCAATACCGGGAAAGACGAATCCTGTGTAACCGTCACTGCCTCCAAGAGCTTCGGGACTGCACCCAACTACTACCTGTTTGCACGACTCCTTTGAGCCGTGGTAGGGTAGTAATCTAAGTACAGTGGGAACACACTCGAGGCGAAGTGACAGTGTCAAGTCAGCGGACTAAGCTGTACTCATGTCACCTGGGAACTGATAACTGACGATAGGTAAGTACCAACCAACAGTTCCCGACGAGTCATGTCCAGTGTACTCATAACCTAACGAGCACCCGCATACTATCTCAAGTACGACGTACTGACGGCTGTGGGACAGACCGTCTCCCACACTGGGATGAGAAGCGCATACGCTAGTCTACTTCAGAGTATCGATGCCCTGTCTCGATAGTCCTACGACTAGGGACCTGTATAAGGATGTGCTTATAGATTACCCAGCCCCCATGAGTGTGACTTCCATCACAACGCTGGTAATCAAGCAAAGATCCTAAGGGCTCCACTAATGTGTAAAGGTGATATACTAAAATAAACACATGTACACATTAAAGTAGAAACAAACCAAGTAGCATACTACTATATTGAGCAAGATTTTTTATACAAGGTGAATATCCCAAGCTTCCATTAAGTAATATACAAACTAGTATGATACAGTAATGGCCTCTAGGGCATATACACTAACAATCTCCCACTTGCACTAAAGCCATGTACTGGCGTATTGAAGACCTATCATCTCGATCAACCGCTCGAACTGAGTCTGGGGTAAGGCCTTTGTGAGTGGATCAGCAGTGTTATCTTCCATAGAAACTCTCCGAACCTCGATCTCCTGGCGACCCACGATCTCCCTGATCAAGTGATACCGCCTTAAGATGTGTCAGGATTTCTGATGGGACCTGGGTTCTTTTGCTAAAGCTATAGCCCCGTTGTTGTCGCAATACAGAGGTATTGGATCAACAATGGACGGAACCACCTGAAGTTCAGTTAAGAACTTCCTTATCCAGACGGCTTCTTTTGCGGCATCTGCAGCAGCAATATATTCCGCTTCCATCGTCGAGTCAGCAACGGTTTCCTGTTTGGAACTCTTCCAACACACCGCCCCTCCATTGAGGGTAAAGACATAACCCGACATGGACTTAGAATCATCCTTGTCACTCTGGAAGCTGGAGTCAGCAAAGGCCTCGATCCGGAGGTCTTTTCCGCCATACACCAAGAACATCTCCTTAGTCCTTCTCAGGTACTTGAGAATGTTCTTTACTGCTATCCAGTGTTTCTCCCCTAGGTTTGACTGATACCGGCTTACCACACTCAGTGCATAAGCTACATCTGGTCTGGTACACAACATCACATACATTATAGAGCCTACCGCAGAAGCATAGGTTATAATAGACATGCGATCCCTTTCCAAATCAGTCTTGGGAGACATCTCTTTGGATAGGATGATCCCGTGACAAGCCGGTAGGTTACCGCGCTTGGAATCTTCCATACTGAATCTTTTCAGTATGGTGTCGATGTACCTGGACTGTGAAAGTCCCAGTATCCTCTTGGATCTGTCACGATAGATCCGGATCCCCAGAATGTATGAGGCATCACCCAGGTCTTTCATGGAGAACCTGTGTGACAAGAACCCTTTGACAGATAGTAGCATAGGAATGTCATTTCCTATTAAGAGAATGTCATCCACGTATAAAACGAGGAATACTACAGTTCTCGCTACAAATCTACTATAGATGCATGGTTCATCTGGATTTTTGATAAAGCCAAATTCTTTGACCGTCTCATCAAAACAGATGTTCCAACTCCGCTATGCCTGCTTTAGTCCGTAGATGGACTTAAGCAACTTGCATACCTTTCCGCTGCTCCCACTCTGAATGAAACCCTCTGGCTGGTCCATATAAACACACTCCTCTAAATTTCCATTTAGAAAAGCGGTCTTTACGTTCATCTGCCAAATCTCATAATCGTGGAAGGCAACAATGGAATGAAGGATCCGAATGGATTTCAGCATAGCTACTGGAGAAAAGGTCTCGTCATAGTCCAAATCAGGTCCTTGACGAAAACCCTTTGCAACCAGTCTAGCTTTATAGGTCTCAACCTGTCCATCTACACCAATCTTCCTTTTGAAGATCCACTTGCATCCTATGGGTTTTACCCCATCTGGAGCAACGTCCAACGTCCATACTTTGTTGGTGTACATGGACTCCATTTCGGTCCGCATTGCATCCAGCCATTTTACCGAGTCAACGCTCTGAATGGCCTGCTGGAAGCTAGTCGGCTCATCATAATCAATGATGCAATCTTCTCTATCCTCGTCTATGAGAAAACCGTAGTATCTTTCGGTCGGATGAGACCGCCTACTACTCCTGCGGAGCGGCGTAGGAATGTCATGTTCTTTTGAACCCTCTGGTTCTACTAAGCTTTAAGTAATAGCTCATGGTTCTGGAATTTCTTCCAGTTCTATTGCGCTCCCACTTATCTGATTCTCCAAAAACTGAGTTTCCAAGAAGTGGGCATGCCGAGAAACAAAAACCTTTTGTTCCTCCTCGCAATAGAAGAAATATCCCTTGGAGTTCTTTGGATATCCCACAAACTTGCACTGTACTGAGCGTGCCTCGAGCTTGTCTGCATGCTGCTTTTTGACAAAAGCTGGACTTCCCTATGTCTTAATGTGATTAAGATAGGGTCTCTTCCCACACCACATCTGATATGGTGTAGTAGGCACAGTCTTAGTTGGAACTCGGTTCAAAAGGTATGCAGCTGATTCTAGTGCACATCCCCAGAATGATCGCGGTAACTCAGCGTTACTCATCATGGACCGTACCATATCCAATAGGGTTCGGTTCCGTCTCTCCGATACACCGTTATGTTGCGGAGTGTATGGAGGAGTAAGCTGAGAGAGAATTCCATTCTCTTTTAAGTAATCCAGGAACTCGGCACTCAAGTATTCACCACCTCGATCCGATCTCAGTGTCTTGATACTTTTGCCGGTTTGTTTTTCTACTTCATTCTTATATTCCTGGAATTTTCCAAAGGCTTCGGATTTATGTTTCATTAAGAAGACATAACCGCACCTTGAAAAGTCATCCGTAAAAGTAATGAAGTAAGAATAACCGCTTCGCGCATGTGTAGACATTGGATCGCACACGTCGCTGTGTACGAGTCTCAAGAGCTCGCTCGCTCTTACTCCGTGTCCAGTGAACGGAGTCTTTGTCATCTTTCCTTTGAGACCGGATTGACAAGTGGCATACGATTGATATTCGAACGGATCCAAATATCCTTCTGTATGTAACTTCGTCAACCTTCTCTCATTGATGTGACCCAGTCTACAATGCCATAAGAAAATCTGATTTATTTCCGGAGACTTTCTTTTGTGTGTATTCTGGACATTGAAAATCTGTGGTTGGTTTAATACGTATATACCATTGCTTAATGTACCTGACCCAATCAGAACTTGATTAAGGTGAATGTTTACAACATTACTTATAAACGCAAATTCATAACCTTCTTTAGAAGTCAAAGATACAGAAATGATATTATAAGTTGCGTTGGGTACAAAAAAGCAATTACGTAAAACCAAAACATGTCCATCTGACATTCCCAGGTGATAGTCCCCCATGGCCTGAGCATCCATGCTATCCCCGTTTGCAACTTTGAGGGTCATGTCACCTGCCTTCAAAAACCTACGGTTTCTCAACGCCTGCAAAGAATTACAGATATGAGATCCTGATCCGGTATCCAATACCCAGGAAGTAGAGTTTATTGATAGACAGTTTTCAATAACATGCACACCTGAAGCTGAAGCCGCAACTTGCTTCAGATCCTGTGTTCTGGCTTTCCAAGCCCTGCAATCTTTCTTCCAGTGTCCACTCTTGTGACAGTAAAAACATTCTTCCATATCCACAAGCTTCCCCGCTTTCTTTGTTGCCTTTGTCTTTCACTTCGTATCCACTTTACTAACACCGCCCCTTGGTTTGGCGGGGGCTTTCTTCTTCTTTCCCTTGGCTTTCGCCTTGGACCTAGAAGATGAAGATCCTCCTACAAACAAAGTGGATGTTTCCCTACCTTTCTGTAGGGTGCCCTCTGCACTCCTCAGCATATTGAGGAGTTCTGAAAGTTCAACTTCTTTTTCTTGCAAGTTGAATTTCAGGATAAACTGGGCGTAAGTGGAAGGAAGGGACTGAAGAATGAAGTCCGTATAGAGCTCATTCTCCAACGTGGTCCCAAGGTCCGCAAGCTCCTCAAAGAAGCCAATCATCTTAAGCACGTGTTCCGCTACGGATGATCCGATGGCCAACCTTGCCGAAAACAGCTTTTTCGACACTTTGTATCTTGCGATACGAGATTGCTCTCCATACAGTTCTTTTGTATGGAGAAATATGGATTCGAGGTCCATATTCTCGTGCCTCCTCTGATGTTCGTTATCCATAGAGGCAAGCACGAGGTACTTGGCCTTCGCACAATCGATCTCCCAAGTCTTACGGATTTCCTTATCCGCGACGCTGGAGGTGGGACCTGGGACAGGAGGAGCTTTGGTGGTAAGGAGATACCCCAACTTGTCATAAGTGATTGCCATTTTGACATTCCTGAGCTAATCTTTGTAGTTTGGCCCTGTCAGTATGTTTTATCTAGTAATAACTTAAGTCCGGTCATGATGTTTGGTAGTTGCAATTAGGAGAGGGAGAAGAAACATTTTAGCATGATGCTCTTGAAAGTTTAGAGTGGTTTTTAATTTGTCTAAACAGGATGGCTCCCACTGTCTCTCGAATCCCTCCTCAAACCAAAAACGAAGAATTAGTCAGGATCAATCTCACCGTACAATACTTGCTTAACCGTTCGGCCAGGCTGGTGTTGCTACTTCGAGGGAGGTTTTCCAACTTTTTCACGAAGTTCCTTAATTAAATAACCTCTTTTCGCTGGGGGCGTAGCCCCGCTAACACCTTTCTAGACACCTACTTGGTTTATAGCATTGATCGTTAAGTGAGAAATTTCCCGAGGAGTAGCATATACTCACAGTAGGATCGGGACCCAAATATCATCGCATGACAAAACTGAAGGAATCCTACCAGAATCATCACACTCCAAATGGTATGCAGCGCTAGCAACTTTCAGGTCTTTTGAAACTCCTGATATGGATTTTTGCCCCATGCTCTTATGACCTTGACTTTGGCCAAAATATCATAAGTCACATGTCAAGTTCTACCCGTCATTCTCCAGGTTAATTTGAGCCCATCCGCACATACCCTTGACTTTGGCCAAAATGGTAGAACGACTGCCCCAAACCAACACATCTATCTATGCTGCACATGAATACCCAATAGCTACCAATCACTATGCCTTGACTTTGGCCAATATACATAGCTTGAATACTATTGACCATCCATGTGAAACGTCGGAGGGCTACGAATGGTTTTGGCGAAACTGTGAACGTAGTGAACTTGATATAATCGATGGAACGAGATAGCTTTTAAAAGGAGTGGCTTAAGCTCCGCGTTCAAAAGTTATTTTTGAAAAGAAACCGAGTAGTTTTGAAAGTGTTCCAACGACTTTTACTTGGTTTATTTTTCTTGCATTAATTCCAATGCGTCCCATCATTTAATCCTACCATTGCGGAAAACAACCAAAATATGACGTACGCTTATGCCATCCGCATTCGCCACGGGGCCCCGTCATTACCCATTAGGTTACTTAACTAACGACAGAGCGGGGGCTGGACTACCGCGGATGCAAAATATAAGCAACGCCTAAATAATATCATACATAGATATATTGCAATGATAGCCATTTCAGATCACAGATGAATACATTGGATATACTAGGAATCCGCAATTCGTACGAGCCTATAACGAAAAGCGGATTACACGGTCGTGATGAATAGCCAATACCCCACCCTAGACCCCTACGGGTGCGGCAAACTACCCGCCAAATATCCGAAGTGGAGCAACCTCCCTCAACGACGTGAGTAGGCCACTCGGCACTTCGAGATACCCGGTAGTTTGTGCACCCCACCTTGGGTCTATCCTAGGAGCAAAAACAGTAAAAAGAAATTATACAATGACGGCTACAACCCCGACCCGGTTGTGCGGCCAAAAAAAATATTACATCAATTTACATATTACATGAATTGAAAGATAAAAGAAAACTCTCATCTCACAACCTTCCTGGCTATTCATCCGCGACAATCCAATGAATCATATACTCATACCATCAACATTATAGATCACAGATATGTATAACCCCCACTAATCGACGTATAGCGATTAGCGGACGTTCAATACATATAACACATCACAGATATATACCCGTCAGCTTAAGTCTTTTAGAAGTTCGATCAAAATACGGATTTTTAGGCCCCAAACACAAATTTTTCTTTCTGGAAAATCTGGGCGGAAAAAACATATTTTAAAAATCCCAAAACAGCCCCAGAAAAACACTGCAGGAAACCATTTCCAAGACCGAGTCAACTCGGCCGCGGAACCGCGGCGCTTTGACCGATTCGAAGGACGAAATTTCTTGTGTGTTTTAACAAAAGCCTGAGCCAATTTTTCATGTATGATTTACTATTTTTTAGACAGAAAAAAAATTCGCAGAAACTTGATTTTACGGGTTCGTTTCGTGACTTTTTCTTCGATCGAACTTCCACTTACTCTGCTAACATGTTAGATAGTGTTTAACTAGGCTCTGATACCACTATAAGTCCATACTACCCTTCCCCGGTACTTACGGGGTTGCGGAATTGGTGAAAAATGATTTTTCAAGAGGTGGTAACATGGACTCAAAATACGAATCTTTGTTAAACAACTAACTAACAACCTAACTAGAGTTTTACCTACTCGGTTAGGGGGCTATACCTTTCTTGAACTCCTTCGCCTTCAACTCTTTCCGGTGTACGGATCGGCCTCACCTCGTCGTCTCCTTGCGCCGAAGATGGATCCACCTGAAAGCTTCTACCTTTGGCTTCTTCTTCGAACTTGAAGAAACTAGAACACTTGGTTTGCTAAACCTTGTGAACTAGGATGAGTAGAGAAGTGATTTGGGTTTTCTTTTATCTCTAAGGCAATGTTTCTCAACTCATGAGAGGGTGTTGCCTTGAGCTAGAGAGAGAGCAAGAGGAAGAGCAAGAGGGAGAGCTCAAGCAAGAGAGAGAAATGAAATGAGAGAATGAGTAACTCTTTTGCCATCCAAGCTCTCATAATCCAAAGCCATCATAACAAAAAATAGTAATCATGTATTATGTAATGGTTCAAGTCAAAATGGCTATATCATTTCATGCACTCATTTTGCAAAAACAAACAAGCAACCAAAAGTCTTTGCTATGAAATGATAGCCATTGTCATGATGATGGTTAACTAGTCCAACCTAGTCAACCGGTCAACAAAGTCAAAAAGTCAACAAAGTCAACCCCTCAACAACCATGTCACTATAATACTTAATTAATATTAGTGTTAATTATATTTCTTATTCTCATTAGGGTTTAGTCAAAAGTCAATAGTCAACAGTCAACAGTCAACAACCCCAATGAGAATCCTCTGCCTCTGTCTCTCGGTCAACTGTGCATACACACCCGCATCCGCGTTCCGAGGAACACGAATACAAACGAGATAAAACCAATCCCAAAATGTACACTAGGATCTGGCTTAAACCAAAGCCCGCTAGTATTAACTGTCCGGACACCAAACGTGCACAAGTGCACGGATGTGACCGAACCCTGTCGCAAAACCATGCGACCTGTCGCAAAACCATGCGACCTCTACTCTTTTGCCTAAAGGCGAATAGCTTTCTGTGTGGGACTCTAAAGACTCGACACTACGCCGGCAGTGGGTTTAACCACAGACCGCAAGCGGTACTAGCTGTGCGTAACGGTCCCCAGGTAGATGCCGACAAGAAGACTGACGAGGTGAAACCCATCTGAACTCCCACTGAGCCTGACTGTGACAATCTCCGTACAGTCCGGTTTGTTCGTCCGATACATCGCATGGCAGGCCTAGGGGGGCAGTAAACGTCAGTCCCCTACTAGCGGTACAAGTCGTGTCGGAGTGTAGCCCAGAATACCGTGAGATAACACTGGAAACCTACCAGTATATCTCGCTTGCCCTGGCCAGGGACTACTCGTGTAATGGCTCTCCCAGACACAGCGCGATGTCAACCCCCAATACCGGGAGAGAAGAATCCTGTCTAACCGTCACTGCCTCCAAGTGCTTCGGGACTGCACCCAACTACTATCTGTTTGCACGACTCCTTTGAGCCGTGGTAGGGTAGTAATCTAAGTACAGTGGGAACACACCCGAGGCGAAGTGACAGTGTCAAGTCAACGGACTAAGCTGTACTCATGTCACCTGGGAACTGATAACTGACGATAGGTATAGTACCAACCAACAATTCCCGACGAGTCCTGTCCAGTGTACGCGTAACCTAACGAGCACCCGCATACTATCTCAAGTACGACGTACTGACGGCTGTGGGACAGACCGTCTCCCACACTGGGATGAGAAGCGCATACGCTAGTCTACTCCGGAGTATCTGTAGGGTTCCTAGGCACTCTTGTGAAGCTTCTAAAGGCATCAAACACGCCCGGATAAAATTTTAGACGTGCCGAACAACCCAAAGCCGGGATCTTTGCTAGATTATTAGGGTTTAACATGCAAGAAGATAACTTTTATCTAAGTGTGAGGGATTACAACCTTTGTAGTCCGCTCCTTCACTTCACAAGCTCCGAGTAGAAGTCCCTTTGCCGCGATCCACGATCTCCCGGACTCATGAGAGGCTCCACGACTCGAACGATCCATGCTAGCTCGAAGTATTCCAAATCTCCGATGATCTACCTTGAAGTTGCTTCGACTCAAGCTTTCTCACTCAAAAGAGAAGAACACACTAATCCCATGGGCTAGATGAGATGAGGATGAGGGAGTAGTATTTTTGCTTTCTTTTTATATCATTTTCTCAATTTTATTTCATCACTTAAGAAAAACTAGCAAGCTTTCTTCTTGAAGGAAGAAGATGATAATGAAAAGATAATGATTATCTCAAATCCTTTTGTGATGAATAGAAATAAAACATATGATTGATATTTTAACCATGGTCAAGGATGAATGGATGAGAATGAGTAGAGAAACAACTAGGGTTAGGGTTTGGTTAGGTTAAGAATGTGTCATCACAAATATCTTAACCAAGACAAAAGAATAAAGCTTCTAGAATGTGCATGAAGCAACTAACCCTAATCAAACCCTAATCTCATTTAATCATCCTTAAACATGTTTAATAATAAATCATATCATGTCACAATAATATATATCACATATATATTATATATTTGCAACAAAAGAAAATAATACAATTAACATATATCGCATATATATCAATGTATCATCCACTGAGAAAATGAAATAATAAAGCAAGCTAATATTAGTTAATATAATAATATATCATATATATTATTATATATTAAATCATCGAATCAACACTTGATCCGACGATCCGGCTATATCGAATATAACCGACTAATATATCATGTACCGATTCATCGAATCAACACTTGATCCGATGACCCGGTTCATATCCATATATCGCGAGAATATAATACGGTATCCCATATCGCATTATTCACGCTCCTGCGCATATCACATATGCGCCACTACTCCGTTTCGCCTGAGCCAAGAAACCTCTGTGTAGGACTCTAAAGAATCGTCAATACGCCGGTAGCAGGTGATGATCATATCAAACACCCACAAGCTGCAAGCGGTCAGCTAAACGTAACAGCCACCCAGGTATTGAGCGATCAGAAGATCAACAAGCTAGCCTGTGCGTTCTCCTGTGAATCCAACCAGTAACACTCCCGTACAGTCCGGTCTGTTCGTCTGATATGTCGCATATCAAGTCTAGGGGTGGTATACGTCATACCCCAGTAACCGATAAGTCGTGTCGATGTATGGCTCATAACGGGTCGAGAAACTACTAGTAACACTTACCAGTAAATCTCTATATCAGCCCTGGCCAGGGACTTCCAGTTATAGCCAATCGAACACAGCACAACATCAACTCCCTATACCGGGAGAGACGAATCCCCTCCTATTGCTCATTGCCTTACCCAAAAGCCACCGTTTTGCACGCCCTCTTGGACGTGGTAAGGTGGAAATCAAAGCACAGTGGGAATCACACAAGACTCTATGACGATCTCGGGTCTACAGACTACCCTGTACCAGTGTCACCGGAGAACTGCCATCTGACGTGTGGTATATCACCATCTGGGAGTTCTCGGCGAGTCCGTCCAGTGTACCCAGTCTCCACTGAGCACCCGTACACCATCTCTGATGTCTAACACCGATGGATATGGGATCATCCATCGCCCATCATATGGGTCAAGATGCGTATACGCTAGTCTACTCTGGTGTATCGATGCCCTGTCTCGATATACCCTCGACTAGGAACAGTTATACGATGTACTCATCGACTACCGCGGCCCCACTAGTATGATCTCATCATAGTCCCAGTAGTCGAGTACAAACCCTAAGGGCTTTATCAACATGTGAGAGTAAAACAGTAAACCAATACAAGTCAACATGTTAAGATAAAGTGAAACCAAATAGCATACTATCATGACGAGCAAGAAATTCATCTCTATATATAACCAAGCATCCATTATAATATACATCATATGTACAACAATGGCCTCTAGGGCATATACATAACTAACAATCTCCCACTTGCACTAAGGCCAGCTGCTGTAGTATCTCATACCTAGCATCCCGAATAATCTCTCAAACTGTATCTGGGGAATAGCCTTCGTGAATGGATCCGCAGTGTTGTCCTTCGTATCTACTCTCCTGACCTCGATCTCCCGGCGATCAACTATCTCCCTGATCAGGTGATACCGCCTCAGAATATGTCTGGACTTCTGATGGGACCTAGGTTCCTTGGCCAAAGCCACAGCTCCATTGTTATCGCAATACAGAGGTATTGGATGCTCAATGGATGGAACCACTCCAAGTTCACTAATGAACTTCTTGATCCAGACAGCCTCTTTGGCAGCATCGTTGGCAGCGATGTATTCAGCCTCCATCGTTGAGTCTGCAACGGTATCCTGTTTGGAACTCTTCCAACATACCGCCCCTCCATTGAGGGTAAAGACAAAACCCGAATGCGACTTAGAGTCGTCCTTATCACTTTGGAAGCTGGAATCGGTAAAGGACTCCACCTGGAGTTCTCCGTTACAATACACCAAGAACATCTCCTTAGTCCTTCGTAAGTACTTGAGAATGTTCTTCACAGCTGTCCAATGACTCTCTCCAGGATCTGCTTGATACCGACTCACTACACTTAGTGAGTATGCTACATCGGGTCTGGTACATAGCATCGCATACATGATAGAGCCTACTGCCGAAGCATAGGGTATCCCTTGCATGCGAGCTCTCTCCAAATCAGTCTTGGGAGACATCTCTTTGGAGAGAGTGAGTCCAGAGATCGTGGGCTGATTCCCACGTTTGGATTCTTCCATACTAAACCTCTTTAGTATGGTGTCAATGTACCTGGATTGGGACAATCCCAATATCCGTTTAGATCTATCTCTATAGATCATGATTCCCAATATGCAGGAGGCATCACCTAGATCTTTCATTGAGAATCTCTGTGATAAGAAGAGCTTGACTGATTGCAGCATAGGAATATCATTTCCTATCAAGAGTATGTCATCGACGTACAATACGAGGAAGACAACCTTACCCTCTGCTACCTTCTTATAGATACAAGGTTCATCTATATTTTTGATGAAGTCAAACTCTTTGACTACAACATCAAAACAGATGTTCCAACTCCGCGATGCTTGCTTTAACCCATAAATGGATTTAAGCAGCTTGCACACCTTTCCGCTGCTCCCACTATCTACGAAGCCCTCTGGCTGAGTCATGTACACGCACTCTTCTAAATCACCGTTTAGAAAGGCGGTCTTAACATCCATTTGCCAGATTTCGTAGTCATGGTATGCAGCAATGGCAAGTAAGATCCGGATGGACTTAAGCATAGCCACTGGAGAAAAGGTTTCGTCATAATCCACACCTGGTCGTTGACGAAAACCCTTTGCTACAAGTCTAGCTTTGAAAGTCTCAACTTTTCCATCTACACCAAATTTCTTTTTAAAGATCCACTTGCTCCCAATGGGTTTTACCCCTTCAGGAGCATTTTCCAAAGTCCATACTTTGTTGGTGTACATGGATTCCATCTCAGATCGCATTGCATCCAGCCATTTCACAGAGTCACCACTCGTGATGGCCTGCTCGAAACTAGTCGGGTCATCATCATCCATGATGCAATCCTCGCTTCCACCATCAATGAGAAAACCGTAGTATCTCTCAGGTGGACGAGAAGCCCTGCTAGATCGGCGGAGAGGCTGGGGTTCGTCGGGTATTACTGAATCCTCTGGTTCCACTAAATCATCTGTTGTAGTTTGTTCTGCTGGAACTTCTTCCAGTTCTACCTCAGAGCCACTAATCTCTTTTGCAAGAAATTCCTTTTCTAAAAAGGTGGCGTGCCGAGAAACAAACACCTTTTGTTCTTTGGTGTGGTAGAAGATATACCCGTGCGAATGTTTGGGATATCCAATAAACTTGCACAGAATAGACCTTGCGCCGAGTTTGTCCGGATTTTGTGTTTTCACATATGCCGGACAACCCCATATCCTAACATAATTAAGATATGGTCTCTTTCCTTTCCATATCTCATATGGAGTGGTTGGCACAGATTTGGTGGGAACCATATTCAATAGGTCTGCAGCTGTCTCCAGTGCATACCCCCAGAAGGAAATAGGTAACTCAGCTGTACTCATCATAGAGCGCACCATATCTAATAGGGTGCGATTCCTCCGCTCCGATACACCGTTGTGCTGTAGTGTATAAGGAGGAGTACGCTGAGAGAGAATCCCATTTTCTTTTAGATAATCTAGGAACTCACTGCTTAAGTATTCACCTCCTCGATCAGATCGAAGAATCTTAATACTTTTGCCCGTTTGATTCTCTACTTCGTTCTTATATTCTCTGAATTTCTCAAAAGCTTCAGACTTGTGTTTCATCAGGAACACATGTCCGAATCTAGAGAGATCGTCAGTGAATGTAATGAAGTAGGAAGAACCGTTCCTGGCATGCGTAGACATGGGACCGCATACATCACTATGTACCAGTCCTAAGAGTTCGGTAACTCTTTCTCCGTGTCCACTAAACGGAGCTTTGGTCATTTTTCCTTTGAGACATGAATGGCAAGTATCATAAGATGATAATTCGAACGGATTCAAATAACCATCCTTATGTAACTTAGCCAGTCGTGTCGCATTGATATGACCAAGTCTACAATGCCACAAGAAGGATTCGTTCATATCTGAACTTTTCCTCTTGTGTGTGTTTTGTATATTCAGGACTGTATTCTGATTTAGAATGAATATGCCATTATGTAACGAGCCTGATGCAATCAACTTTTGATCTAGGAATATGTTCATAACATTATCCTGTACTACAAAATTATATCCTTCTTTACTCAATAAAGAAACTGATATAATGTTGCACATCATGTTCGGTATATAATAGCACTCATTTAGAATCAGTGTATTACGACTTGGTAATACAAGGTGATATTCGCCAACTGCTTTGGCTACAATACTTGCACCGTTCCCTACTTGAACGGAATGATCACCTTTTCCCAGTTCTCTACCTTTACGTAGCCCATGTAACTGTTTACATATGTGGGATCCTGATCCGGTATCCAATACCCAGGACGTAGGGTAAACTGAGAAACAGTTCTCAATAACTAACACACCCGAAGAAGATGCATCAACATGTATGTTCTTTTGGGCGGCGTGAGAATCCAGATATTCTCCTGTTTCCTGTTCAGTCTTATAACTCTTATAAGAAAGAACGGGTCCAACATTCCCTAGCTCAGTACAATAATCAGGTTTAGTCAATACATCCATATTATTATCTTGATTATGGCCCGAAATGGTCGCTACCTGGAGAGAGAGAGAAGAAAACACTTTAGCATATGCTCTTGCAAGATTAGATTGGTTATTATCTTATCTAATCAGGATGTCTCCCACTGTTTTTATCAAATCTATCTTAAAACCCTAAAAGGCAAGATTAGCCGGGATTAATTACACCTTACAATTTCGTCAATCTTTCAGCCAGATCAGTGTCGGTACTTTGAGGGAGGTTCCCCGTGCTTTCGCACGGACCTAATTAAAGTAAACCTCGTTTTCCCAGAGGCGTAACCTCGTTAACACTTTTCTAGACACCTACTTGAATGACTAATTGTCCTGTGTAAAACTCTCCCAGGAGTAACTCTTACTCGCAGTGGGTATCAGGATCCAACTATCTCATAGGAGGTATGCAATCTCATTGCAAATTTCAACACTTGAAATTCCTGATAATGTTTTTACCCCTAGCATCCTATGACCTTGACGCAGGCCAACAAACCATAGTGCGCTAGTCAAGTTCAACCCGTCATTTCTTGATTCAATTAAACCCACCCGCACGACCCTTGACGCAGGCCAACAAAGTCGCACGACTACCCTAATCGAATCTGCATCATATGCATAAACAGATATATACTAGTTAGCTACCGCACACTACGCCTTGACGCAGGCCAACAAGCGTAGCACGAATACTAAATAATATCTATCTGAAATGACGGAGGGCTACGCAGGTTTTTCTGAAAACCCTGAGCGTAATGAACTTGATATCGTCGTAGAATCGAGTGAAGTTTTTCAAAAGGAGTGTTTTTGAGGCTTTTCTTAGTTTCGCTAAAGGGGTCACTCCCGGTGAAGGGATCGTCGGCCCTTTCCTCATCGAATAAGGTGCAGGATATATCATATATACCGCTGTGCAAAGCAAAACACTAAAAGCAATCAAAAGACAAACCGCGTTTTGTAGCATCTGCCAGTTTTGCTAAAGGAGTCACTCCCGGTGAAGGGATCTCGGTCCTTTCCTCATCGAATAAGGTGCAGGATATATCGTATATATCACTGTGCAAAGTAAAACTGTAGCTACCCTTTTTATAAAGTTTTTGATTCTACAACATCTTTAGGTTTTTTTTTTCTTTTATTAATCTCATTAATAAAAATCCCATCAGCTTATGCTTCCTAAGCATCACAGAAGAAACGAAAGCAGTAATATTTATATATCAGCATATATATATAGTATAAGCATTCGTCTCAGGCAGTAATATGATCTCATCACAGAACATAGCAGCAGAAGAACATATATGAAATATTGGATATACTAGGACGTCCGTGTTTTCAATATGAGCCTGTATAAAACACGGATTCCACGGTCGCGACGAATAGCCAAACCCACATCCCAAGACCCCTACGAGAGCGGCAAGTAACACTGCCAATTCTAGGGTTAGGAGACCCGGTCTCGACTCCTCGAAATGGCCTCCCACTGGACCCTAGAACCCGGTTACTTATGCTCCCCTCCTTGGGTCTACCTAATGCGGAAAAGTAAATAATATACACTGGTGACAGCAACCGCAACCTGGAAGTGCCCCAAATAAAAGAATATTACATTACAAAAGAATTTTACATGAATGAAAATAAAAACCCTCATCTCACATAAAACCCCCGGCCATTCAGAACGCGACGATCCAATATAACATATCACAACAACACATAATATCTCATATCATCAACGTAAGTAAATATGCGCATCCCAATTGTCGTTGAATCATATAGCAACGAAACCGGCGATATCACATATTACACTTACGGTCACAGAAAAGAAAGTGTAAAACTACAATATTTGGAATCCACAATCACTTTAGACATCGTAAATCCGAAATATCACATACTCCGCATTTCATGCCTAACTCTATGAATTCCACATATTGTATCACATTCCAGATAAATATACAGTATTAAACTTTTCGAACAGATAATCAAATACCTAAAATTTCCTAAACTGCTCAACACTTGAGCGGGGTTCAAATAATCCCAGAATATGTCACAGTACCGGTGATCCAGCCGTAGAAGGGTCAAGCCAACGCCTCACATGTGGCACGCCGTACTGCCCCAAACCCGAAGGTTCAAAAGGCAGTTCAAGACGGTCACATAATCGAGTTAAGGTTTGTGTCTTCTAGAGGGTCCACCGCTTAACTTGTACAATTGTTCCGAACGATTTAAACCCAAATAAATTTCAACACTTGAAAATTTGCCGTACCGGGAAACAGTAAGTTAATGATATCCGTTCAAATAGTTTAACAGTTTCTAAATATCCGGAAAGAAATACGAATTTAAAATTTCCGATCGAGTCTACTATTACAAAACAAACCCCAGAATTTTAAACACCTGGAACAGATTAAAAATATCCAGAATGGTCAGCAAGTACCTACGGTTAAAACCATGAAGCCACGTGTCCCAATCCTACAGTGCCGCCGCGGAAGCGCCGCGAGAACTAGGTTAATGCCGCGGATCCACGCTCTGTTGGTGGAATTGTGGGCACGTGTTTCATGGTAATTCTTAGAATTCCCTGCTGATTTTTTTACATATTTTTAATTCTGAAAAATCCCAAAATTTAAAAAATTTCCAGAGAGGGGTCCATTTTGTTCGTTTCGGGTTCGATCGGAGTTTTAACTTCGTAAACACATCGCCTAATGCTCTAGCTAGGCTCTGATACCACTGTAGGGTTCCTAGGCACTCTTGTGAAGGTTCTAAAGGCATCAAACATGCCCGGATAAAATTTTAGACGTGCCGAACAACCCAAAGCCGGGATCTTTGCTAGATTATTAGGGTTTAACATGCAAGAAGATAACTTTTATCTAAGTGTGAGGGATTACAACCTTTGTAGTCCGCTCCTTCACTTCACAAGCTCCGAGTAGAAGTCCCTTTGCCGCGATCCACGATCTCCCGGACTCATGAGAGGCTCCACGACTCGAACGATCCATGCTAACTCGAAGTATTCCAAATCTCCGATGATCTACCTTGAAGTTGCTTCGACTCAAGCTTTCTCACTCAAAAGAGAAGAACACACTAATCCCATGGGCTAGATGAGATGAGGATGAGGGAGTAGTATTTTTGCTTTCTTTTTATATCATTTTCTCAATTTTATTTCATCACTTAAGAAAAACTAGCAAGCTTTCTTCTTGAAGGAAGAAGATGATAATGAAAAGATAATGATTATCTCAAATCCTTTTGTGATGAATAGAAATAAAACATATGATTGATATTTTAACCATGGTCAAGGATGAATGGATGAGAATGAGTAGAGAAACAACTAGGGTTAGGGTTTGGTTAGGTTAAGAATGTGTCATCACAAATATCTTAACCAAGACAAAAGAATAAAGCTTCTAGAATGTGCATGAAGCAACTAACCCTAATCAAACCCTAATCTCATTTAATCATCCTTAAACATGTTTAATAATAAATCATATCATGTCACAATAATATATATCACATATATATTATATATTTGCAACAAAAGAAAATAATACAATTAACATATATCGCATATATATCAATGTATCATCCACTGAGAAAATAAAATAATAAAGCAAGCTAATATTAGTTAATATAATAATATATCATATATATTATTATATATTAAATCATCGAATCAACAATTGATCCGACGATCCGGCTATATCGAATATAACCGACTAATATATCATGTACCGATTCATCGAATCAACACTTGATCCGATGACCCGGTTCATATCCATATATCGCGAGAATATAATACGGTATCCCATATCGCATTATTCACGCTCCTGCGCATATCACATATGCGCCACTACTCCGTTTCACTTGAGCCAAGAAACCTCTGTGTAGGACTCTAAAGAATCGTCAATACGCCGGTAGCAGGTGATGATCATATCAAACACCCACAAGCTGCAAGCGGTCAGCTAAACGTAACAGCCACCCAGGTATTGAGCGATCAGAAGATCAACAAGCTAGCCTGTGCGTTCTCCTGTGAATCCAACCAGTAACACTCCCGTACAGTCCGGTCTGTTCGTCTGATATGTCGCATATCAAGTCTAGGGGTGGTATACGTCAGACCCCAGTAACCGATAAGTCGTGTCGATGTATGGCTCATAACGGGTCGAGAAACTACTAGTAACACTTACCAGTAAATCTCTATATCAGCCCTGGCCAGGGACTTCCAGTTATAGCCAATCGAACACAGCACAACATCAACTCCCTATACCGGGAGAGACGAATCCCCTCCTATTGCTCATTGCCTTACCCAAAAGCCACCGTTTTGCACGCCCTCTTGGACGTGGTAAGGTGGAAATCAAAGCACAGTGGGAATCACACAAGACTCTATGACGATCTCGGGTCTACAGACTACCCTGTACCAGTATCACCGGAGAACTGCCATCTGACGTGTGGTATATCACCATCTGGGAGTTCTCGGCGAGTCCGTCCAGTGTACCCAGTCTCCACTGAGCACCCGTACACCATCTCTGATGTCTAACACCGATGGATATGGGATCATCCATCGCCCATCATATGGGTCAAGATGCGTATACGCTAGTCTACTCTGGTGTATCGATGCCCTGTCTCGATATACCCTCGACTAGGAACAGTTATAGGATGTACTCATCGACTACCGCGGCCCCACTAGTATGATCTCATCATAGTCCCAGTAGTCGAGTACAAACCCTAAGGGCTTTATCAACATGTGAGAGTAAAACAGTAAACCAATACAAGTCAACATGTTAAGATAAAGTGAAACCAAATAACATACTATCATGACGAGCAAGAAAGTCATATCTATATATAACCAAGCATCCATTATAATATACATCATATGTACAACAATGGCCTCTAGGGCATATACATAACTAACAGTATCGATGCCCTGTCTCGATTGTCCTACGACTAGGGACCTGCATAAGGATGTGCTTATAGATTACCCAGCCCCCACGAGTGTGACTGCCATCACAATGCTATTAATCAAGCAAAGATCCTAAGGGCTCCACTAATGTGTAAAGGTGGTATACTAAAATAAACACATGTACACATTAAAGTAGAAACAAACAAGTAGCATACTACTATATTGAGCAAGATTGTCTATACAAGGTGAATATCCCAAGCTTCCATTAAGTAATATACAAACTAGTATGCTACAGTAATGGCCTCTAGGGCATATACACTAACATTTATGTGAGATGAGAGTTTTTATTTTCATTCATGTAAAATTAAATGTATGTAATATTCTTTTATTGGGGCACTTCCGGGATGAGGTTGATGTCACCTTTTTTATATTATTTACTTTTCTGCACTAGGATAGACCCAAGGAGGAGAGCACAAGTAACCGGGTTTTGGAGTCCAGTGGGAGACCAACTCGAGGAGTCGAGTCCGGATCTCCTAACTCTAGAATTGGTAGGGTTGCTTGCCGCTCTCGTAGGGGTCTAGGGGTATGGGTTTGGCTATTCATCGCGACCGTGGAATCCGTGTTTTATAGAGGCTCAAAATAAAACACGGACGTCCTAGTATATCCATTGTTTCATATGTTTCTTCTGCTGCGATATCTGTGATGTGATCATGTGATGTGCTGTGATAGATACTGTATATAGTATATATGATATATTATATAGGCGTTACTTATGTTTTACTCCCGCGCTAGCCCTGCCCCGCTCTGCCGTTAGTTACCTAACCTAACGGTGCACTTGGGGACATCGAGGCGAATGCGGATGGCATAAGTGTACGTCGTGTTTATCTGTGATGTTTAGGTAACTTAAATGATGGGACTTCATTAATGTGATTAATGAAATAAAAGAAACCTAAAAGATGTTGTAGAATCAAATTTTTCAAAAAGGGTAGCTACAGTTTTGCTTTGCATAGCGATATATATGATATATCCCGCACCTTATTCGATGGGGAAAGAGCCGAGATCCTTCACCGGGAGTGACCTCTTTAGCAGAACTGGCAGATGCTACAAAACTCGGTTTGGTTTTTGATTGCTTTTGGAGTTTTGCTTTGCATAGTGATATATATATGATATGTCCTGCACCTTATTCGATGAGGAAAGAGCCGAGATCCTTTCACCGGGAGTGACCTCTTTAGCAAAACTAATGAAAGCCTCAAAATCACTCCATTTCAAAATTCACTCGATTCTACGACGATATCAAGTTCATTACGCAAAAGGTTTTCAGAAAAAACTGTCGTAGCCCTCCATCATTTCAGATAAGTCCTACTTAGTATTCGTGCTACGTTTGTTGACCTCCGTCAAGGCGTAGTGTGCGGTAGCTAACTAGTATTTATCTGCTTATGCATATGATGCAGATTGGATTAGGGTAGTCGTACGACCTTGTTGACCTCCGTCAAGGGTCCTGCGGGTGGGTTTGATTCAATCAAGAAATGACGGGTTGAACTTGACTTGCACCCTGTGGTTTGTTGACCTCCGTCAAGGTCATGGGATGATTGGGGCAAAATATTATCGGGAATTTCAAGTGTTGAAATTTGCAATGAGATTGCATACCTTTTATGAGATAGTTGGATCCCGATACCCACTACGAGTAATTGTTACTCCCGGGAGAGTTTTACACAGGACAATTAGCCGATTAAGTAGGTGTCTAGAAAGGTGTCAACGGGGTTATGCCTCTGGGAAAATGAGATTTACTTTAATTAGGTCCGTGCGAAAGCACGGGGAACCTCCCTCAAAGTACCGACACTGGCCTGGCTGAAAGATTGGCGAAGTTGTAGGGTGTAATTAATCCCGGCTAGTCTTTCCTTTTAGGGTTTGAAGGAAGATTTGATAAAAACAGTGGGAGCCATCCTGATTAGATAAAATAATAACCAATCTGATCTTGCAAGAGCATACGCTAAAGTGTTTTCTTCTCTCTCTCTCCACGTAGCGATCATATCATGCCTTAATCAAGATAATAATATGGATGTATTGACCGAACCCGCATGTTATACTGTGCTGGGGAACGTTGGTTCCGTTCTTTCTTATAAGAGTTATAAGACTGAACAGGATATAGGGGAATATCAGGATTCCCATGCCACCCGAATAAAGAAAGTACATGTTGATGCATTTTCTTCGGGTGTGTTCGTTACAGAGAACTGTTTCTCCATTTGCTCTACGTCCTGGGTATTAGATACCGGGTCAGGATCCCATATATGTAATCAGTTACATGGGCTTAGAAAAGGTAAAGAACTTGGAGAAGGTGATAAAGACATAAGGGTTCGAAATGGTGCAATTGTTGCAGCTAAAACCGTCGGGGAATATCACCTTGTATTGCCAACTGGTAATACATTGATTCTGAACGAATGTTATTAAATGCCGAACCTGATATGCAACATTATATCAGTTTCTTTGTTGAGTAAAGAGGGATATAATTTTGTATTACAGGATAATGTTATGAACATTTTCCTTAACCAAAAGTTGGTTGGATCAGGCACGTTGTGCAATGGCATTTATGTTCTAAATCAATCAACAGTTCTGAGCATAACAAACACACACAAGAGGAAGAGTTCAGAAATGAACGAATCCTTCTTGTGGCATTATAGACTGGGTCACATCAATGCGACACGACTAGCTAAGTTGCATAAGGATGGATATTTAAATCCGTTTGAATTTTCATCTTATGACACTTGCCAGTCATGTCTCAAAGGCAAGATGACCAAAACTCTGTTTACGGGACACGGAGAGAGAGTTACCGAACTCTTGGGACCGATACATAGTGATGTATGCGGTCCCATGTCTACACCTGCCAGGGATGGTTCTTCGTACTTCATTACATTCACTGACGATCTCTCTAGATTCGGATATGTGTTCCTGATGAAACACAAATCAGAAGCTTTTGAGAAATTTAGAGAATATAAACAAGAAGTCGAGAACCAAACCAAGAAAAGTATTAAAATCCTTCGATCTGATCGAGGAGGTGAATACTTGAGCAATGAATTTCTGGACTTCCTAAAAGAGAATGGGATTCTCTCTCAGCTAACTCCTCCATATACACCACAGCACAACGGTGTATCGGAACGGAGGAACCGCACCCTATTAGATATGGTGCGCTCTATGATGAGTATAGCCGAGTTACCTATTTCCTTCTAGGGATATGCACTGGAGACAGCAGCAGACCTACTGAATAGAGTTCCTACCAAATCTGTGCCTACCACCCCATATGAGATATGGGAGGGGAAGAGACCATATCTTAATTTTATTAAGATATGGGGTTGCCCGGCCTATGTCAAAAGAAAAAAACCGGACAAACTCGAGGCAAGGTCTGTTTTGTGTAAGTTTGTTGGATATCCCAAGCATTCGCGAGGGTATATCTTCTACCACAGTGAGGAACAAAGGGTGTTTGTTGCTCAACACACCACCTTTTTAGAAAAGGAATTTCTTGCAAAAGAGATTAATGGCTCTGAGGTAGAACTGGAAGAGGTTCCAGCTGTATAAACCACAACAGAAGATTTGGTAGAACCAGAAGACTCGGTAGTTCCCGATGAACCCCAACCACTCCGCCGATCTAGTAGGGTTCCTCACCCACCTGAGAGATACTACGGTTTTCTCATGGATGGTGGGAGCGAAGATTGCATCATGGTTGATGATGACCCAACTAGCTTCGAGCAGGCCATCACGAGTGGGGACTCAGTGAAATGGCTGGATTCAATGCGGTCCGAGATGGAATCCATGTACACCAACAAAGTATGGACTTTGGAAGATGCTCCTGAAGGGGTAAAACCCATTGGGAGCAAGTGGATCTTCAAGAAAAAACTTGGTGTAGATGGGAAAGTGGAGACTTTCAAAGCTAAACTTGTTGCAAAGGGTTTTCGTCAAAGACCAGGTGTGGACTATGACGAAACCTTTTCTCCAGTGGCTATGCTTAAATCCATCCGGATCATGCTTGCCATCGCTGCATATCATGACTACGAAATCTGGCAAATGGATGTTAAGACCGCCTTTCTAAACGGTGATTTAGAAGAGTGCGTGTACATGACTCAACCAGATGGCTTCGTAGATAGTGGGAGCAGCGGGAAGGTGTGCAAGCTGCTTAAATCCATTTATGGATTAAAGCAAGCATCGCAGAGTTGGAACATCTGCTTTGACGTCGTTATCAAAGAGTTTGATTTCGTCAAAAATGTAGATGAACCTTGTATCTACAAGAAGGTGGCAGAGAGTAAGGCTGTCTTCCTCGTATTGTACGTGGACGACATACTCTTGATAGGAAATGACATTCCTATGCTGCAATTGGTCAAGCTCTTCTTATCACAAAGATTCTCAATGAAAGATCTTGGTGATACCTCCTGCATATTGGGAATTATGATCTATAGAGATAGATCTAAACGGATATTGGGATTGTCCCAATCCAGGTACATTGACACCATACTAAAGAGGTTTAGTATGGAAGAGTCCAAACGTGGGTTTTTACCCACGATCTCAGGGCCCACTCTCTCCAAAGAGATGTCTCCCAAGACTGATTTGGAGAGAGCTAACATGCAAGGGATACCCTATGCTTCGGCCGTAGGCTCTATCATGTACGCGATGCTATGTACCAGACCCGATGTAGCATACTCACCAAGTGTAGTGAGTAGGTATCAAGCTGATCCTGGAGAGAGTCACTGGACGGCTGTGAAGAGCATTCTCAAGTACTTGCAAAGGACTAAAGAGATACTCTTGGTGTATGGTAACGGAGAACTCCAAGTGGAGTCCTTTACCGATTCGAGCTTCCAGAGTGATAAGGACGACTCTAAGTAGGAGTCAAGATTTGTCTTTACCCTTTACGGAGGGGCGGTTAGCTGGAAGAGTTCCAAGCAGGAAACCGTGGCAGACTCGACGATGGAGGGTGAATACATCGCTGCCAACGATGCTGCCAAAGAGGCTATCTGGATCAAAAAGTTCATTACTGAACTTGGAGTGGTTCATCCATTGAGCATCCAATACCTTTGTATTGCGATAACAATGGAGCAGTGGCTTTGGCCAAGGAACCCAGGTCCCATCAGCGATCCAGGCATATTCTGAGGCGGTATCACCTGATCCGGGAGATAGTTGATCGCCGGGAGATCGAGGTCAGGAGGGTTGACACGAAGAACAACACAGCGGATCCACTCACGAAGGCCATTCCCCAGATACAGTTTGAGAGACTCTTCGGTATACTTGTCTCTTTATATTGTCTTATAGTTACATGTTGGTAAAGCCCTTAGGATGTGTACTTGACTACCTGGACTATGATGCGGATCATACTAGTGGGGACATGGTAGTCCATAAGTACATCCTTCAAGGTCCCTAGTCGTGAGTGTATCGAGACGGGGCATCGATATACCAGAGTAGACTAGCGTATACGCTTCTCCACCCATGAGATGGGCGATGGATGATCCCATATCCATTGGTGTTTGACATCAGAGATGGTATACGGGTGCTCAGTGGAGACTGGGTACACTGGACGGACTCGCCGAGAACTCCCAGATGGTATTATACCTCACGCCAGATGGCAGTTCTCTGGTGACACTTGTGCAGGTTAGTCTGTAGACCCGAGATCGTCATAAAGTCTTGTGTGATTCCCACTGTGCTTTGATTTCCACCTTACCACGTCCATGAGGGCGTGCAAAACGGTGGTTTTTGGTTACATTCCCGAGTCATATGGAGGCAATGAGCGATAGGAGGGGTTTCGTCTCTCTCGGTATTGGGGGTTGATGTTGCACTGTGCTCGATTGGCCGTAACAGGGAAGTCCCTGGCCAGGGCTGATTTAGAGATTTACTGGTAAGTGTTACCAGTAGTTTCTCGACCCGTTATGAGCCTCACATCGGCACGACTTATCGGTTATTGGGGTCTGACGTTTACCACCCCTAGACTTGATATGCGACATATCAGACGAGGAGACCGGACTGTAAGGGAAATGTTACCGGCAGGCTTTTACAGGAGTTGGAGCGGGCTTGCTTGCTGATTTTCTGATCGATCAATACCCGGGTAGCCGTTACGTCCAGCTAGTACCGCTGACGGCTTGTGGGTGCTTGATGTGATCATCACCTACTGCCGGCGTATTGACGAGTCTTTAGAGTCCTACATAATGTTTTTACTGGCTCAGGCAAAACGAAATAGGAGCACGTATGTGGTATGTGCAGGACCGAGAATAATCCGTGTATGTGATACCGTATTCTATTCTCGCGACTTTATGTATCAGTCGGTTATATATGATATAGCCGGGTTATCGAATCAAGTGTTGATTCGATAAGTCGATACATTGGATGTTAGTCGGTTATATGAGATATGACCGGATTATTAAGTCAATTGTTGATTTAATAATTAAGTGTATAATTGTATATTAGATATACTAGTTTACATTTACTAACACATGTTCACTTAGGGTTTTTTCTCACATGTACACATCTTTACTATATATATGATATATATTAAAATGTGTTATCTTTTTGTATCATGGTTGATGATACATCATCCATCGGTGGATGAGACTTACACTATGCTAATTTTTAGTTTGGGTTTTTAATATTTAAAGTAAATACAAAATCAAGTGGAGGATTAGAAAATGCATGAAGCTTGTGGAAGCTTGTGGATGCATTGACTAATTCAACTTGAGTTTGTATTTTACTATGGAAATTTATTAACCCAACCATAACAATTAGCCTAGGGTTAAATCTCTACAAGAGTTAGTATATGATACTCACTCACCATGGTTAGATCACACACTTGATCATTATCCTCTTCTCTTTTCTTTTGTTCATCTTCCTCATTGTTCAAAAGAAAAGCTTGCTAGGGTTTGATCCAAAGTGAGAAATAAAAATCCAAAGAGAACCCACTTCCTATTTCTCCATCCTCTACTAGACTAGCACTTTAGTATAGGGTGTTTGCTTCACTAATTCTCAAATTAGTGAAGTAGTAGCTTGAGTCGGAATTCCCTCGACGTAGATCATCTTCGGCCTTGGAGACTTCAAGCAAGGTCGCATCTTTCGCCTCGTGAAGCCATGCAAGAGCCTGGGAGAACCTTGATCGCAGCGAAGGGACTTCAATAAGGAGTAAATGAAGTGAAGGACCGATCTACAAAGGTTGTATTTCGTGTTCCCTTAGAAGTAAAGTTGTTTACTTATTATTAGTTTTGCCTAAACTCTAGTATACGATCTTGCTTAGGGTTGTTCGGCACATAAAAATTTAATTTTGGCATGGTCGATGCCTTGTAGAGCCTTGTTAGTGTGCCTAGTAACCCTACAATAGATCCACCCGCATGACCCTTAACTATGGTTAACAAAGTCATACGAATGTCCTAATCGATCGCATCAAATGCTTTGTAGGAAGACATCACTTAGCTACCGTACACCACGCCTTAACTATAGTCAACAAACGTGGCACGAATACTAAGTACTCTGCTTCCTAAAATGGCGGAGGGCAACGGATTGTTTTTATGAAAACCCTTATTGTTTTGAACTTGATATCATTGTAGAATCGAGTGAGAAGGAGTTGTTTAAGCTCCAGTTTAAAAAGTCGAATGGCTTTATAGCATCTTTCTAATTTTGCTAAAGAGATCACTCCTGGTGAAGGGATCTCGGCTCTTTCCTTATCGAATAAGGTGCAGGATATTTCAAGAATACCATGATGCAAAGCAAAAGTTAGACCAACTATAAAATCAAATCGAGTACTTTGTAACATTTGCTAGTTTCTCTAAAGGGGTCACTCCCGGTGAAGGGATCTCGGCCCTTTCCTCATCGAATGAGGTGCAGGATATTCAAGAATACCACGATGCGAAGCAAAAGCTAGAGTTACCCATTTTATTAAAAAATTTGATTCTACAACATCTTTAGGTTTCTTTTTCTTAACATTAATCTCATTAATGTTGTCCCATCATTTACATTTCCTGAACATCACAGAAAAGAAACGAAAATAGAATGTACGCTTATGCCATCCGCATTCGCCACAGGGCCCCGTCATGCACCATTAGATTACTTAACTAATGGCAGAGCGGGGGCTGGACTAGCGCGGGTGCAAAACTTAAGCAACGTTTATTATATATCTCATATATAAATATAGCCATTACAGATCACAGATAAATACATTGGATATACTAGGAATTCCGTATTTCATTCAAGCCTTAATGAAAAAACGGGTTCCACCGTCATGATGAATAGCCAAACCCCACCCTAGACCCCTACGGGTGCGGCAATCTACCCGCCAAATTCCCGAAGTGAAGCAACTTCCCTCAACAAAGTGAGTATGTCACTTGGCACCTCGAAAACCCGGTAGTTTGTGCACGGCACCTTGGGTCTATCATAGGAGCAAAAACAGTAAAAAGAAATTATACAACGGTGGCTATAACCTCATCCCGGATGTGCCCCGCAAAAGAATATTACATTGCTTTTTACGAATTACATTGAATGAAAGAAAAGGAAAAACGCTCTTCTCACACCCCCGGCCATTCATCACGACGATCCAACATATTCATATACACATACCATCAAAGAAGTGTGCAACCCCGACTAATCGATTTATAGAAATTAGTCGACGTTTCAAACACACATTTCAAAAATGAACGGATAAACGATGTTAAAAGTTCGATTTTGAAACACTCCATATTTCCCTAACACTTAGTTTACATCACATGTAATATGGAAATAATCAAACAATACCATAAATCCTCAAACCCAGTGTATAGATAACCCAAAATAAATCCAAGCCCAAACCAAGTGGGAAATCCGGCGACGCCAGAAAAGTTGGTCTCGTCGCCGGCCAAAAGCCGGTGGTTGGGGCTCATTTTTCTAGGGTTTTCTAGTTATCATATAACAAGTATTCTGCACATGATTAAAAAAATTTCAGAACACTTGAAAAATTTCCAGAGAGCAGGGTTTAAAAATACGGTTTTTGGACTTGTTTCGTGTTCGATGCTTTAAACGTCGTCTAATCATCTAGTTATGGTTTAGTTAGGCTCTGATACCATGTTAGTGCATGATGCATGCTCCCGCAACTCTTGTGAGGCAGCGGAAGTGATAAACGAAAATTTTCTTTGCATACAACACGCACTTTTGCCAAGATATATTCTAAAGCACAACTGGTGAACCCTAACTAGAGATCTTATCTACTATGTTAAAGGTTATACCTTGATGATCCGGTCCTTCGGGTATTCTTTGATGAACTCCTTGGCTCCTTAGACGTTGCCGATGTGCTCGATCTCCGGCCACCCCAAGACTTAGATGATCCACCCGAGAGTTATCGTGCAAGCTAGAAACTCTTCTCAAGAGTTTAACCTAGACACCAAGATTGCTAGAAGAGGTCACTAGGATTATTTAGAGATTAGTGTATTGGATTAACTTAAGGTCCTAAGCTTTGGATTCACATCACATGTGAGGGTTAAAGCTAGGAAGAAGAAGGAGGAGAGAAGAAGGAGAGAGAAAGTGTTTGTGATAATGAGAGAGTTCAAGCATGAGAAAATGATATATTGCAAATGAAATAATAGAAGCATATAATATAAAATTAGCACCATGCTTCAATAGTAATTCCAAAACAATATAAAATTAAACAACCCATTCTTGCAACCATGCTTGGACTTTCTTATTTCCACCTCATTTATTTATTTTCATAAAATAAATAATATCATTATGAGGTGGCACCTTCTAGAAGGTATTCTTGTAACAATTACAAGAATACCCCTCCTCTGTATACCGTATACCGTATCTGAGTTCCAAAAACTACGAATACCATTAATCTAATAATATAATACCGGTATCCAGCTTAAACCAAAGCATACCAGTATTATCCTTCTGATTATTATTCCTATAACAATTACACGAACATAATCGAAACCCTGCCGTAACACCTTACGGCTGCCGTAACACCTTACGGCTGCCGTAACAACTTACGGCCTCTACATCTTTCGCCTGAACGAGGGAACCCTCTGTGTGGAATCTAAAGACTCGATAGTACGCTGGCAGTGGGTTTAACCACAAGCACGTCAACAGCACTAGCTGGGCGTAACGGCTACCCAGGTACATGACGAAAAGGTGGCCGACGAGCGAACTCATCACAACCCCAACAAGCCTGCAGGCAACACTTACCGTACAGTCCGGTCTTTTCGTCTGATACGTCGCATATGAAGTCTAGGGGTGGTAAATATCAGACCCTAGTAACTTTATAAGTCATGCTGATTTACGGCCCATAACGGTTCGAGGAACTACTGATAACATTTATCAGTAAATCTCGAGAACCCTGGCCAGGGATTTGATGTTACGGCCGATCAAGCATAGCGTGACATCAACTCCCTATACCGGGAGAGACGAAACCCCTCCTATCGCTCACTGCGTCCATGCGATTCGGGACTGTACCCAAAATCTACCTGTTTACACGACTCGCTAGAGCCTTGGTAGGGAGGAAATCAAAGTACAATGGGAATCACACAAGACACTCTGACGATCTCGGGTCTACAGACTAACCTGTACAAGTGTCGGCAGAGAACTGCTATCTGACAATAGGTATATATACCATCTAGGAGTTCTCGGCGAGTCCTGTTCGGTGTACCCATTCTCCAATGAGCACATGTGTACAATCTTTGATGTCAAACACCAATGGTTGTGGAATCAACCATCGCCCCAGGGTCAAGAAACGTACACACTAGTCTAATTCGGTAATACCGATGCCCTGTATCGATATACCCTCGGGTAGGAACTATTAAAAGATTTGCTTATCGACTGCCCAGCCCCCACTAGTATGATCTAATCATAATCCTGGTAGTCAAGTATAATTCTAAGGGCTTCATCAACATGCATATAAAGATAACAAATATAACACAACACATCACAAGTTAAGATGAAGATAAACCAGATAGCATACTATCATTTCGAGCAAAGATTGTTTCTGTACATATACATGCCTAGCATCTTATACAATACAGGCCTCTAGGGAATACATATCTAACAGACTGTCGACCCGAGATCGTCATAGAGTCTTGTGTGATTCCCACTGTGCTTTGATTTCCACCTTACCACGGTCAGGAGATCGTGCAAAACGGTGGTTTTTGGGTACAGTCCCGAGTTACATAGAGGCAATAAGCGATAGGAGGGGATTCGCCTCTCCCGGTATTGGGAGTTGATGTTACGCTATGCTTGATTGGCCATAACAGGAAATCGCTGGCCAGGGATGCTGAGATCTACTGGTAAGTGTTATCAGTAGTTTCTCGAACCGTTATGGACCTTGCATCGGCATGACTTATCAGGCTATTGTTGTCTGACGTTATACCATCCCCAGGCTATGATATGCAACATCTCAGACGAAGAGACCGGACTGTACGGTAGTGTTACTGATTGGATTCACAGGAGTACGAGCAGGCTTGCTTATTGATCTTCTGATCGCTCAATACCCGGGTGGCCGTTACGTTTAGCATACCACTTGCGGCTTGTGGGTGTTTGATATGATCAACACCTACTGCTAGCGTATTGACAAGTATTTAGAGTCCTACTCAGAGGTTTCCTGGTTCATGCGAAACGGAGTAGGAGCACATATATGATATGTGTGGGACCGAGATTAAAGTGCGTATGTGATACCACATTGTATTCTCGCGATATGTGATATCGGTCGGTTGTATGTGATATAGCCGGATTATTAAATCAAGTGTTGATTTGATAATCTAATGTATAATTGTATATTTGATATATTAACTTACATTAACTAATATTTGCTCACTTAAACATTTCTTTTTCTCACTTGTGTGCATATAGTATATATGTGATATATATTAATGTACATTTTATTGTGTCATGCTTGATGATACATGAATCATGGGTGTATGAGACTTAAACTATAGTTAGCATAATTCTAGGGTTTTTATTTATCAAAGTAATTCTAAAAATGGTGGATTTTGTCATGGTAGGAGCTTTGAGAATGCTTTTGGATAACCATTGACCAAGTCCACTCTTTTTGTTTTGCTATAGATATTTATTAACCCAACCATTATACTAACCATAGTCAAGTCTCTACAAAGGTTAGTGTATGATACTAACTCATCCATGGTTCATATTCTCACCTCACTTGAGTTCATTCTCTCATTCTTCACTTGAGCTTCTTCTTCCTCATGAAAAGCTTTCTAGCTTTTGAAATTGGTGAGAAAATATTGTGAGAAAAAGAAAACTAAAGAGAGCACATTTCCTACTTCATCATCCTCTACTATTAGCCATTTAGGTTAGGGTGTTTGCTTCACTAAACCCTAATTTAGTGAAGAGGTAGTATGAACTTGAGTCTCCTCGACATAGATCATCTTCTGTCTCGAAGACTTCGAGCAAGTTTGCATCTTTCACCTTGTGGAGCCTCTCAAGAGTTCAGGAGATTCTTACTCACAGCGAAGGGACTTATACACGGAGAATTTGAAGTGAAAGACCGGTCTATAATTGCTGTATTCCTCATTCACTAGACTTGCAAAGTTGTTTGCATGATGTTTTTTTATATCTCTAGTTAAGATTCTTGGTTAGGGTTGTTTAGAACGGCAAATTTTTGAAAACGGCATGGATGATGCTACCCAAAACCTTGCTGCCTTGCTAAGTAACCCTACAGTGGTATCAGAGCCAAGCTAGAGATTTAAACGATGTTTGTTAGATTACGAAACCGAAACAACTCCGAAACTTGAAACTACGAAATCCAGTTTCTCTCGAATTTTTAAAAGGCTCTAAAAATTTTTTAAACGACTGCAGAATGTTGTATGAGATATAATATGAACACTGTGAAAATTTGAGGGGATTTTATGCAAATTTGGCCGGCCACATGGGGAAAAAATCCGGCCTCCTCGGTTCAAGTATGGAGTTTTGGCTTCAAATTTTCATGGTGTTCCAGTCTCTAGGTTTTGGTGTTTCAGGTGTTGTTTGTTTTTGCTAAATTTTCATGTGATGTTAATTTTCTGCAAAGGAAACTCGGAGTGTTTCGCGGTCGTAATTCTAACATGTATTCGGGTTATTTAGACGATGTTAAAAAGTCTGAACGGATATCAATAACCCAATTTTTCCCCGCTGGAAATTTTCCAAGTGTTGAATTTTTTCTATGTTTAAAATCTTCATAAAATCTTGCAAGCGATTCTGTGGACCCTCTAGAAGAACGATACCCAAACTCGACTTTTTGGATCACGGAACTGCGGTGATACCCTATGGTTTGCTACAGTTCCGTGGCGACATGAGTGAGGCATGGGTCGGCCCTTCTATGGATGGTTCATAGGAGCTGTTGCAGTTTCTATGTACTTTTTGACTCCGCTCAAGTGTTGAGCTTGTTAGGAAATTTTGGGTGCTTGCTTATTCGATAGAAAAGTTTAACTTCGTCTAGCTATCTATGATTGTGATGCAATATTTGGAATCCAAAAAAGTAGTTATGAGATAACTAGTTTGAATTTTATAAATCTAGCAGTTTAGTCTCATTTGATCGGTTGCCACGGGATTTTGATGTGGATCAAAAGTCTGTCGCAATTACGTAGTGTACACGGATACTCGCCAGGTAACCTTACTAGATAGCCACGCCCCATAGCCCCGACCAAGTGACTGTAGGTGAACCTCGTCACCAAAAGCATATGTTCGGGTGCTCGCGGCAGCGGTGTTCCTCCTTACTGCACTTCGTCGAGGGCATCGGGGGTGCAACCCTCTACTAAATTTTCTGACGAGCATTCGATCAGGTTATCAGGAATCTTGTTGAATTACCCGACAGGTTATTGAAAAGTGTTTTCAATATCTAGACTAAAATGTGGGGTTTATAATTGTTAAGCATGTGATGTCTAAAGAATTCATTTGTTGGGCATGAAATCAAAAGTATGTGATACATTGGGTTTATGATGTCTAAAGTGGTTGCGGATTCCAACTGTTGTAGTTTTTCACTTTCTTTTCAGCGACCGTAAGTATGATATGTGGTGTATCGCCGATTTCGGTACTATATGTCAACGACAATTGGGATACGCATATTTAATTACGTTGATAACATGTGATGTTATGTGTTGCTGTGATATGTTATATTGGATCGTCGTGTTTTGAATAGCCGGGGATTTTTATGTTCGATGAAAGCTTTTCATTTTCATTCATGTAAAAGCTTGTATATAATATTCTTTTATTGGGGGACTTCCGGGTTGAGGATGATGTCACCATTGATGTATATTATTTACTTTTCCGCATTAGGATATACCCAAGGAGGAGAGAACAAGTAACCGAGTTCTAGGGTCCAGTGGGAGACCATCTTGAGGAGTCGAGACCGGGTATCCTAAACTCTAGAATTGGTAGGGTTGCTTGCCGCTCTCTTAGCGGTCTAGGGATGTGGGTTTGGCTATTTATCACTGTAGGGTTGGCTTAGCACCTTAGAAAGGTTTTGGCAAGCATCAATCATGCTACTTTAAAATTTTTTGGGTGCTAAACAAACCCTAACCAAGATCTTAACTAGAGACTTAGGGTTAACAAAGGAAGTAAACAACTTTACATCTAAGATTTAAGGATTACAACCTTTGTAGTCCGTTCCTTCACTTCATAAGCTCCGTGTTGAGGTTCCTTCGCTGCGATCATCAAGTACCCGGACTCAGAGAGGCTCCATGAAGAGAAAGATGCAAGCTTGCTTCCAATCTTCAACAACTAAGATGATCTACTTTGAAGAATCTCAAACCCAAGCTATTGCTTCACTAATCAAATATTAGTAAAGTAAACACCCTAATCTAAGTGGCTAGAATAGATGAGGATGATGAAGTAGGAATTTAGATCTCTTTTGTTTTCTTTATCTCACAAAAATCCATCACAAACCCAAAAGCTAGAAAACTTTTCAAAGAGGAAGAAGAAGAAGAAGAAATCTATTTGTGATGAATAATGAAATCTTATTGTGGTTATAAATCCAAACATGGGTTAAGAATGAAGGCTTAACCCTTGTAGAGAATTAACTAGGGTAAAGGGTTTTGGGTTGGGTTAAGAAATATCTTCACAAAATATCTTAGCTAAAAACAAAAGAAACCTTCATGAAGCTTCATGAAAAAGCGTCATGAAAAATCTAACCCAAATCAAAACCCTAACTTGTTTAAACTCCACAAAACGTGTTGCATTTGTAACCCTAACATGTTACAATATTATATATCACATATATAATATATAATGTAACAAAATAAAATAATACAATTAACATATATCGCATTTACATCAATGTATTATCCATGTGAGAAAAGAATCTTTAAGTGAGCTTATATTAGTTAATGTAATATAATATATCAAATATATAATTATACACTAAATTATCCAATCAACACTTGATCCGATAATCCGGCTATTTCACAAATAACCGACTAATATAATCTGTATCAGTTCATCGAATCAACACTTGATCCGATGACCCGGCTATATCACATATACCCGGCCGATATCACATATCGCGAGAATCTAATACGGTATCACATACACGTATTATTCTCGATCCCGCACATATCACATATGTGCTCCTACTCCGTTTTTCCTGAGCCAGGAAACCTCTGTGTAGGACTCTAAAGAATCGTCAATACGCCGGCAGTTGGTGATGATCATATCAAACACCAACAAGCTGCAAGCAGTCAGCTAAACGTAACAGCCACCCAGGTATTGAGCAATCAGAAGATCAACAAGCAAGCCAGTATATTCTCCTGCGAATCCAATCAGTAACACACCCGTACAGTCCGGTCACTTTTGTCTGATTTGTCGCATATCTAGTCTAGGGGCGGTTAACGTCAGACCCCAGTAATCGATAAGTCATGTCGATATGAGGTCCATAATAGTTCGAGAAACTACTAATAACACTTACCAGTAAATCTCAGAAACCTTGGCCAGGGATTTCCAATTATAGTCAATCGAACACAGCGCAACATCAACTACTTATACCGGGAGAGACGAAACCCCTCATATCGCTTATTGCCTCCATGTGATTCGGGACTGTACCCAAAAGCCACCGTTTTGCACGCTCTCTTGGACGTGGTAGGATGGAAATCAAAGCACGGTGGGAATCACACAAGACTTTATGACGATCTCGGGTATACAGACTAACCTGTAACAGTGTCACCAGAGAACTTCCATCTTACGTGAGGTATAATACCATCTGGGAGTTCTCAGCGAGTCCGTCCAGTATACCCAGTCTCCACTGAGCACCCGTATACTATCTCTAATGTCAAACATCAATGGATATAGGATCATCCATCGCCCATCTACATGGGTCAAGAAGCATACGCTAGTCTATTCTGGTATATTGATGCCCTGTCTCGATACACCTGCGACTAGGAACATTTGAAGGATGTACGTAGCGACTACACTGTCCCTACTAGTATGATCTACATCATAGTACTGGTTGTCATGTACTCATCCTAAGGTCTTTATCAACATGTAACATAGAGGCTATCAGAGTACATGTTAAGATAAAGAGCAACCAGATAGCATACTATCATGTCGAGCAAGAAAGTCCTCCATATATATGTCCAAGTATCCACTACAATATACATCGCATGTACAGTAATGGCCTCTAGGGCATACATATCACTAACAATCTCCCACTTGCACTGGGGCCATCTGTTGTAGTATCTCATACCCAATAATCAGCTGTGATTGAAGTATGTCATACTCAACCATCCCATAAAAGTCTCTACTGGGAAATAGGCTTTTGTGAGTGGATCCGCGCTGTTGTGCTCTGTGTCTACTCCCTCGATCTCCCTGGAGATCAACCATCTCCATGATCAGGTGATACTGCCTTAGAATATGTCTGGATCACAGATGGGACGGGGGTTCCTAAACCTAAGCCACAACTCCATTGTCACACAATGGTAAGAACGAAGTTCATATCATGAACTTACATATATATCCAGACTGCCTCTTTGGCAGCATCCTTGGTAGTGATTTATCCTGCCTTTATCGTCTAGTATGTCACGGTATCTAGCGTGGAACTCTTCCAACATACCGTCCTTCTACTGTGGGTAAAGACAATGCCTGTGAATGACATTCAGTCGACCTTACCATCCTGGAAGCTATCCAGTGATTCTCATTAGGATCAATTGTTACCATCTCACTACACTTAGTGAGAATCCTAACATCCAATTAGATCTATCTCATAGATCCAAAAACCCAGGATTTAGGTGGTATCACCTTGATCCTTTATGGAGAATCCTTGTGATAAGAGGAGATTGACCGAGTGTATCATAGTAAACTCCTTCCCTATCAAGAGTATGTCATCGACGTACAATACGAGGATCACCACCATACTCCCTTCTACCTTTTTGTATACACTAGGTTCATCTACCATTTTGATGAAGTCAAAATTTTTGACTATCACATCAAAACAGGCGTTCCTACTCCGCGATGCCTGATTTATCTCATAAAACAACTTGCACATGTTTCCACTGCTCCCACTGTGTACGAAGCCCTCTGGCTATGTAGTTATAGACGCTCTCTTCTAAATCATTATTTAGAAAAGCAGTCCTTACACCCAACCGCCAGATATCGTAGTCATGGTATATAGCAGTGGCAAGTAGGATCTGGATGGACTTAAGCATAGATTTGAAAGTCTTAACTTTTCCATGTACACCAAGTAATCTTCTCAAGGTATACTTGCTTCTGATGGGGATTTAACCCTTTAGATAAAGCAACCAAAGTCTATACTTTGTTGATGTACATAGATTCCATCTCATATCACTAAGCATCCAGCCATTCATACAGAGTCCCCACTCTTGATGACCTGCTCAAAACAAGTTGGGTCATCATCTCATGATGCAATCCTTGCTCCCACTGTCATAGAGAAACCGAAGTATCTCTTAAGTGGATGAGGAACCCTACTAGATCGGCGGAGAGGCTGAGGTTCGTTAGAAACTATTGAATCCTTCGGGTATACCAAATCATCAGCTGCAGTTTGTATAGATGGAACTTTTTCCAGTTCTACCTCATGACCAATAATTTCTTCACAAGAAATTCCCTTTCCAAAAGGTAGCATGCTGAGAAACAAAATACCTTTTGCTCCCCAGTTTGGTAGAAGATATCCCTAGCGAATGCTTGGGATATCCAACAAACTTCCACAGAACTGACCTTGCCTCGAGTTTGTCCAGATTTTGCTTTGGACAACCCCAAATCTTAACATCCTTAAGAGATGGGCTCATTTCCATACCATATCATATATGGAGTGGTAGGCACCTGATTTGGTTGGAACCCTATTCAATAGGTATGCGGCTTCTCAAGTGCATAACCCCCAAAAGAAAATAGATAACTCAGTAGTACTCATCATAGAGCACACCTTATCACATAGGGTACGATTGCTCCGCCCCGATATACCAACGTACTGTGGTGTATACGGAGGAGTAATGCTGAGAGAGAATCTTATTCTCTTTTAGAATAGTCCAGGAATCCCGTGCTCAAGTATTCTCCTCCCTGGTCACATCAACGGACATAATACTTATACCCGTTTTGGTTCTCTACTTCTGAAGTACAAAGAACCAGTCCTGGCATGTGTAGACAGGGGACCTCATATATCATCATGTATCAATCCCAAGAGATCACTAACTCTTTCTCTGTTTCTAATAAACAGAGCTATGGTCATCTTATCTTTGTGACATGACTGGCAAGTTTCACATGATGTAAATTCAAACTAATTTAAATATGCATCTAAATATAACTTATCTAGTTGGGTCACATTGATATGACCTAGTCTACAAAACCTCAAGAAGGATTCGTTCATTTCTGAACTCTTCCTCTTGTGTGTGTTCTGTACATTAAGAACCGTGGTTTGATTTAGAACGTTTTATGCTTTTAGATAACGTGCCTGAACTGATCAACTCTTGATATAGGAAATGTTCAAAACCTTATCCAACAATACAAAATTATATCCTTCTTTATTAAATAAAGATACTTATATGATGTTGTATATCAGGTTCGGTATCTAATAACATTCGTTCAGAATCAATGTATTTGGTAATACAGGGTGATAACTGCCAACAGACTTGGCTTGCAACAATTGCACCGTTTCCAACTCTTGAAACTTATCACCCGTTCTCAGTTCTCAGTAATGAACATACCCGAAGAAGATGCATCAGCATGCACTTTCTTCGTTTGGGCGGCACGGGAATTCTGGTAATCCCCTCTTTCCTGCTCGATCTTATAACAATTATAAGTTGGAGCGGGACCAACATTCCGTAGCACAGTATAACAAGCGGGTTTGGTCAATACATCCATACTTTTATCTTGATTAAGGCGTGACATAGTCGCAACCAGGAGAGAGAGAGAAGAAAACATTCTGCGTGCGCTTTTGGAAGATTAGATTTGGTTTTTATTTTATCTAATCAGGATGGCTCCCACTGTTTTAGTCAAATCTTCCTTCAAACCCTAAAAGGAAAGACTAGCCGGGATTAATTACACGCTACAAGTTCACCAATCTTTCAGCCAGGCTAGTGCCGGTACTTTGAGGGAGGTTCCCCGTGCTTTCGCACGGACCTAATTAAAGTAAACCTTGTTTTCCCAAAGGTATAACCCCGTTAACACCTTTCTAGACACCTACTTGATTGGCTAATTGTCCTGTGTAAAACTCTTCCAGGAGTAACTCTTACTCGCAGTGGGTATCGGGATCCAACTATCCCATAGTAGGTATGCAATCTCATTGCAAATTTCAACATTTGAAATTCCCGATAATGCTTTTACCCCTAACGTTCTATGACCTTGACGAATGCCAAACAACCCATAGTCCGCTAGTCAATTTCAACCCGTACATTTCTTGATTGAATTAAACCCACCCGCACGACCCTTGACTAATGCCAAACAACGCCGTATGAATACTCTAATCCAATCGCATCATATGCTGCAGATAAGCACTAGTTAGCTACCGTACACTACGCCTTGACGAATGCTAAATTACCGCAGCACGAATACTAAGTAGTAGTTATCTGAAATGACGGAAGGCTACACAGGTTTTTTAAGAAAACCATTAGCGTAATGAACTTGATATCGTTATAGAATCAAGTGATTTTGAGAAAGGAGTGTTTTTGAGGCTTTTCTAGTTTCGCTAAAGAGGTCACTCCCGGTGAAGGGATCTCAGCTCTTTCCTCATCGAATAAGGTGCGGGATATTTCATAAATACAGCTGTGCAAAACAAGAACTATAGAAGCAATCAAAAACTAAACCGAGTGCGTAGCATCTGCTAGTTTCGCTAAAGAGGTCACTCTCGGTGAAGGGATCTCGGCTCTTTCCTTATCGAATAAGGTGCTGGATATTCTACAAGGAATACCGCTATGTAAAGTAAGAACTAGAGCTACCAGTTTTTAAAACAAGTTTCTACAACATCTTTAGGTTTCTTTTATTTCATTAATCTCATTAATGTAGTCCCATTTTATTATGCTTCACAAGCATCACATTTGAAACGAAATCAGCAATATAACATATATCTCATATATATAATATAAACATTCGTCTCAGGCAGTAATATGATCTCATCACAGAAAATTGCAGCAGAAGAACATATATGAAATATTGGATATACTAGGTTGTCCGTGTTTTATTGCGAGCCTGTATAAAACACGGATTCCACGGTTGTGATGAATAGCCAAACCCACATCCCTGGACCCCTACGAGAGCGGCAAGTAACCCTGCCAGTTCTAGAGTTAGGAGACCCGGTCTCGACTCCTCGAGATGGTCTCCCACTGGACCCTAGAACCCGGTTACTTGTACTCCCCGCCTTGGGTCTATCCTAATGCGGAAAAGTAAATAATATACAGTGGTGACATCATCCTCAACCCGGAAGTGCCGCAATTAAAGAATATTACATATAATTGAATTTTACATGAATGAAAAAGAAAAACTCTCATCTCACATAAAACCCCCGGCTATTCAAAACAAGACGATCCAATATAGCATATCACAGCAACACATAACATCACATATCATCAACGTAAGTAAATATGCGTATCCCAGTTGTCGTTGACTTGTAGCACCGAAACCGGCGATACACCACATATTACACTTACGGTCGCATAAAAAAAAGTTAAAAACTACAACATTTGGAATCCATAATCACTTTAGACATCTTAAATCCAAAATATCACATACTTCACATTTCATGCCTAACTATATGAATTCCACATATTGTATCATATTCCAGATAAATAGACAATGTTAAATTTTCCGATCGAATAATCAAACACCCAAGATTTTCCAAATAGCTCAACACTTGAACAGAGTTCAAAAAACCCAGAACATGTCACATCCCCAATGAACCAGCCGTAGAAGGGTCAAACCAACGCCTCACATGTGGCAACGCTAAACTACCACAAACCCTAGGGTTCAGTGGCGGTTTTGACGGTCACATAATCGAGTTAAGGTTACGTTCTTCTATAGGGTCCATAGATACGCTTGCATAATTTCCCGAAAGTTTTAAACTCAGGAAAAATCCAACACTTGAAAGTTTTCCGACAGTTGAAAAAGTGAATTATTGATATCCGTTCGAACCTTTTAACACGTTCTAAATTATCCGAAAAACAAAACGATGTTAAACTTTTCGATCGAATCAACGAATTCTTAAGATCTCCAGAAAACTCAACACTTGAGTAATATTAAAAATTCCCAGAAGCATAATGTAATACCTACGGATCACCACTTAAAGTATGATCCCTGAATCCTCATGTTCGGCCGCGGAACCGCTGCCAATAGCTTGGTTTGGGCGCGGTTCCGCGGTGGTTTGTTGGATTTAGGGAATCGTACTTCATAGATATCCATAGAATCACCTGCTTATTTTTCTGAGTATTTTTAATACGGAAAAAATCAATTTTTTAAAAACTTTTCAGAGAGGGTGTCCAATATCATATTTTGGGGTTCGATCGGACTTTTAACTTCGTATACACATCACCTAATGCTCTAGCTTGGCTCTGATACCACTGTATGGTTGGCTTAGTACCTTAGCAAGGTTTTGGTAAGCATCAATCATGCTACATTAAAATTTTTGGGGTGCTAAACAAACCCTAACCAAGATCTTAACTAGAGACTTAGGGTTAACAAAGAAAGTAAACAACTTTATATCTAAGAGTTAAGGATTACAACCTTTTTAGTCCGTTCCTTCACCTCATAAGCTCTGTGTTGAGGTCCCTTCGCTGCGATCATCAAGTACCAGGACTCAGAGAGGCTCCATGAAGGGAAAGATGCAAGCTTGCTTTCAATCTTCAACAACAATGATGATCTACCTTGAAGAATCTCAAACCCAAGCTATTGCTTCACTAATCAAGTATTAGCAAAGCAAACACCCTAATCTAAGTGGCTAGAATAGATGAGGATGATGAAGTAGAAATTTAGCTCTCCTTTTTTTTTATCTCACAAAAATCCATCACAAACCCAAAAGCTAGAAAGCTTTTCAAAGAGGAAGAAGAAGAAGAAATCTATTTGTGATGAATAATGAAATCTTATTGTGGTTACAAATCCAACCATGGGTTAAGAATGAAGTCTTAACCCTTGTAAAGAATTAACTAGGGTAAAGGGTTTTGGGCTTGGTTAAGGAATATCTTCACAAAATATCTTAGCTAAAAACAAAGAAAGCTTCATGAAGCTTCATGAAAAAGCTAACCCAAATCAAAACCCTAAGTTGTTTAAACTCCACCAAATATGTTGCATTTGTAACCCTAACATGTTACAATATTATATATCACATATATAATATATAATGTAACAAAATAAAATAATACAATTAACATATATCGCATTTACATCAATGTATTATCCATGTGAGAAAAGAATCTTTAAGTGAGCTTATATTAGTTAATGTAATATAATATATCAAATATATAACTATACATTAAATTATCGAATTAACACCTGATCCGATAATCGGGCTATTTTACAAATAACCGACTAATATAATCTGTATCAGTTCATCGAATCAACACTTGATCCGATGACCCGGCTATATCACATATACCCAGCCGATATCACATATCGTGAGAATCTAATACGGTATCACATACACATATTGTTCTCGGTCTCGTACATATCACATATGTGCTCCTACTCCGTTTTACCTGAGCCAGGAAACCTCTGTGTAGAACTCTAAAGAATCGTCAATACGCCGGCAGAAGGTGATGATCATATCAAACACCCGCAAGCTGCAAGCGGTCAGCTAAACGTAACAGCCACGCAGGTATTGAGCAATCAAAAGATTAACAAGCAAGCAAGTACATTCTCCTGCGAATCCAATCAGTAACACTCTCGTACAGTCCGGTCTCTTTTGTCTGATATGTCGCATATCTAGTCTAGGGGTGGTTAACGTCAGACCAAAGTAACCGATAAGTCATGTCGATATGAGGTCCATAACAGTTCGAGAAACTACTAATAACACTTACCAGTAAATCTCAGCAACCCTGTCCAGAGATTTCCAGTTATAGCCAATCGAACGCAGCACAACATCAACTCGCTATACCGGGAGAGACGAAACCCCTCCTATCGCTCATTGCCTCCATATGATTCAGGACTGTACCCAAAAGCCACCATTTTGCACGCTCTCTTGGACGTGTTATGATGGAAATCAAAGCACAGTGGGAATCACACAAGACTCTATGACGATCTCGGGTCTACAGACTAACCTGTACCAATGTCACCAGAGAACTTCCATCTTACGTGAGGTATAATACCATCTGGGAGTTCTCAGCGATTCTTTCCTGTGTGCCCAGTCTCCACTGAGCACCCGTATACTATCTCTGATGTCAAACATCAATGGATATGGGATCATCCATCGCCCATCTACATAGGTCAAGAAGCATACGCTAGTCTACTCTGGTATATCGATGCCCTGTCTCGATACACCTGCGACTAGGAACATTTGAAGGATGTACTTAGCGACAACACTGTCCCCACTAGTATGATCTGCATCATAGTCCTGGTAGTCAAGTACTCATCCTAAGGGCTTTATCAACATGTAACATAGAGACCATCAGAGTACATGTTAAGATAAAGAGCAACCAGATTGCATACTATCATGTCGAGCAAGAAAGTCCTCCATATATATGTCCAAGCATCCACGACAATATACATCGCATGTACAGTAATGGCCTCTAGGGCATACATATCACTAACAATCACGACCGTGGAATCCGTGTTTTATACTGGCTTAATTTAAAACACGGAATTCATAGTATATCCAATATTTCAGAATTGTTCTTCTGCTGCTGATATTCTGTGATGTGATCACTTGATATGTTCTGAGACGAATGCCTATATTATTGTCACGACCCAAAGTTTGACCCGTGACCGGTACTTAACCACGTAACGTCTACAGGCGTAACGCGACTAAGTGAACCGAAAACCCAGAAATCAAACCAGTGAAAGTATAGAGTGATATAAGTTTTAAATGAAAGCACTTACTAACATGTTAAGAAATCTAAGTAAACAATCACCAAGATAACAATATACGACGCCGTAGCGAAGATCAAGATCCACAAGTAGGAACATCACAGATAGAATAAACTGCAAGCACAGCCGGCTCACAACGAGCTCGGCACCAGAATAGAAATAATATACATCACCGTCCTCACACTGTCTCTAAGTCAAATACATACATGGTAAATGGAGAATACTAGATACAACAATGTACATAACTGAAAGATAAACAGATACCGCACAAAACCCACCTATCAGCAAAAGAGCTAGTACACCAACTATGGGGGTATCTGTGTCAAAAGATGCAAAACGCAGCCTGCCGCAACTACTCCAAAGGGTAACCTGCAAACACTGTGGCACAACGGGGGTGAGTTGCCAACTCGTGAATAGAGATAACATATAAAGGTAATCGCGAGCATGCACATACTGCGCTACTCTAACATATGCCAGCAGATGATATCAATGCGAGGTAAGCGGTTTGTATAATAATCATGCAAGTCCGCTATCAGGGGATATAACTACAGGATGAGATGCAGTAATGAATGCTGAGCATGGGAATATAGCATCTAGACTAAATGTCGAGGTGGACTAAATATATATATATATGCACCGCGAATCCCAACAACCCAGACGCTATCGGGCATCCGTCAGTCCGGGTCATCCCTCTCTCAACATATCGGGCATCCGTCAGTCCGGGCCATCCCTCTCTCAATATATCGGGCATCCGTCAGTCCGGGTCAGCCCTCTCTCAATATATAGGGCATCCGTCAGTCCGGGTCAGCCCTCTCTAGCACCAAGAAAACACAGGGTGGCGCCCCAAAATATCATATCAAGGGAACCGGGTTGTTTAAATGATTACATATTTGAAAAGGCCACGGTTCCCAAATCCAGAAATCACATGTAATCCCAACAAATATGCAAGTAAATGTGATGTGATATGTGCATCAAGTATGAATATCATGTCAAATCACATAAAATATGAGCTACAGCATAATGATCCGATGTGATATATGCATCAAGTATGAATATCATGTCAGGGTAGTGCTCGTGCAACATGAACTGTCAGTAAGGGTGCGGTGTTCTATCAATTCTAGTTTATATACATATAGTAGGGAATGCAGTATGCACTAAATAGTAGCCATGAACAGTCAATGTATGTAAATGTAGCTATAAGGTCCTATCAGCCCTGACGTAGAACGCCATGCGGGCAATATCCCCGTAGATGTTAAATCAACTCACCGTAGTATCTCGCTAGGTATAGCCAACGGCTTGTTTTCCCTTTTGCGAGGCGTCCGCCATTGTAACCCTTCGAAAATCGTTTAGGCAGTTTTTCGGTAATCGGCTAATTTTTCGGCTTTTTCCGTAAAAAGTCAAAATAGGTATTTTTCATTGTAGACCTAATTATACAAAATTTAGATAAGATATTACAATAATTTTGTCACTAAAATGTCACTTATAATTTTCTAGTTAAATAAAAAAAAATTCGTAATTAATTATTTTTTTATATTATTTTAAGCCTTTTTAAATACATTAAATTAGTGATAAATACAAATGTAATTAGGTAAATTTCATAATTAGGAGTCTTTATAAGCTAAAATATGGTGTTAATAAAATTATATGATGTCTTGCAAACTTTTGGTTTTAGGGTGGGAAAATTTGTGAAAAAATGAAGTAAAAATGGGTTTTTTTGCAAAAAGGTTGACATGAAAGCATTAAATGATATTATGGGGTGTTTTGGAACCTAGAAACTTCTCAAAATTTCCCCATTTCCTCTCCCATGCTGCTGGCCGACCCCTCTTGCTGCAGAATTCCCCATTCTCCCCACTTCTTTTTGCTTCTTTTCTTGCTAAAAATTCAACAAAAATTCACAATTTCCATCTCTATTCAAACCAAAACCCTAATCCAACCTTTCCCAAACCCTAATTTGTTTGAGAACTTGATGAAAGGAGGCTCTCTTGGTGACTTGATCATGCTAGGATTCAATCGGTGAGGTAAAAATTCTAAACTAGTTTGCTAACTAGTAGTTTAATTGTGCTAAAATCTAATTTTGAAGTATTAATTTAGTGTAAATCCTTGCTCATGAAAAATCAAGAATGGGTTTTGATGTTGAGTTAGGGTTGAAACATGATTGTAAAAAAAATTAAGTTAGGGTTTTGGTTATCTAATTGATTAGAATGGTTATTTGGGTAATGATATGCTTGCTAAATCGACAAATTTCGATGTTTGCATCGAATCGGCTAGAAATTTGCTTGCTAGATTTTTACGAAAATTAGAATGCGATTAAAATGCGTTATGTTAGCGATATAATTAGCTTCGTATAGGACTATTAGAGTGCGTGAACGCGGGGTTTCGTCTAGTCGGGTTGTAGTTTAGTCGATTTTCCCGAAATGACGATTCTAGTTAAAGGTTAGCGATTTTCGTGCGTTTTTCCGCGCACCGAGTGCATGCTATGATTAATTCGAGAGCGTTGATAATTGTTTTTTGTGACATGCATCGTGTTAGGTTTTGTAATCTTATGCTTGGTATTGTGCACATATAGGATCGGTCGGGGAAACATCAGACACGGCGCGAAAAGGCAAGGCGGTGGCCGGATCGGATTAGCGGAGATTTCAGGTGAATAGATGTATTCATCTATGGGGGAATCGTCTGGATGGCGTGATGCGCCCCCTAATTAGGATTTCCTTATCTCTTGTAAGATTCATGTTGTTAGTTAGCTTACCCCTTCATTGACATTGCATACCCTTATAGTTAATAGTATGCTAGATTGCAGGGATATCTATATGCACATATGCGATAACACTTCGTAGGACACGAACACCATTACCATTGGCATCTGTTGCACGCGCACTATTTATGCGACACACACGCCTTTGGAAATTGCCATGCCACGTGCACTTGAAAACCTGTTTAACTTAATATCGCCACTTGCATTCATACATGATATATGAAATTGCACAGCTTGCTTATACCTCGCATTATCATCATATTTACATAGATTCTATCCAAAATTCACATCATATACATTGATATCATAGAAATTTATCATATTTAACTTGTGGACACTATGATTTTCTTGAGGATTTCAGTTTTTCTGTGAATTCTGGATTTTTGGGGAAAACCGCAAGAATTTAACAAAACTTGTATTTGTCATTTTTAAAACAAAGTTGCGGTTTTCTCGTGATGTATGTGTCGTCCACCATGAGTTTTCATGTTTTCTGTTGGATTTCGAGACCCGATTCGAGGAGTGGATGAACCGTCTCGGGTACATGGTGGGCCCGGTATGGTACCCCGGGGCAAGAAGATCGAGTTGTAGACGATGAGCCTGGCACGGGAAGACTACCTACCGGTGATGTCTGGCACGGCGGATATCCAGAGGATACCGACCGTTGTCGTGAGATTTATGATATGGGCCGATCCGGACTGACGGAGCCCGATATTGAGACAGATATGATTCCTATTTGGTGTCGATGCTTGACACGGGTTTCAGATGATTTCTTGATGGTATTTAGCTATTATACAGATATTCATGTTCTAAAGTTAAGAATTCAATACCCTTAGCATTTAAAACACTTAAAGACTTAATAATGACATTGCATACCTGTGCATGCATACTAGAGATATTATATCACATATGGACATGCATGTTGTGGTGCATTGCGTGCATTCTTACGATTGTCTTATTAGATGTTATATTTACTCACGAGCTGGCAACTCACCCCCGTTGTGCCACAGTGTTTTGCAGGTCGGACCCATCACCTTTGTAGCGGCGGGTTATCTTATCATCAGCTTCTTTTGCTCAGACTCGCGACATCGCCCGTAGGTGGGTTGCGAGCATACTTTATTTCTTTTGCTTTATCATTGTATCTAGTATTCTCCATCTACCAATTTATATTGTATATGTGACCTAGTGGTGAGACTGAGAGACTTGTATATTTGTGGTTTCTTTTGGGTCGAGCTCACTTGAGCCGACGTGTGTTTTTTGGTATTTTGCATTTCTTTTTTGCTCTTTTTCTTGATATTACTATTATATTGCATGTGGTTGTGATCCGCCTTGGGCGAAGAGGTAGCTCCCGCTTGGTGATGCCATTTTATGATTACAGGTTTATTATCTTGTTGTACCCATTTTGGGGGATAGAAAATACAGGGGAGACTCTGCCGAAATTTTCGGAAATTTTTTTGATGTTTTAAAAAGGGATTCTATGCAACTTAAATGATTTTAAAAACCGTTTTCATTAATGGTTTTCCTTCACTCTCTTTTGATTTTGGTTTAGATTCTTCTGGGCTTTGGCTGACTTAGGTTACGGTACGCCTTTAGACCTCTCGTAATCTAAGTGCCAGTCGCGTTCCGTACTTTCGGGTCATGACAAAGTTGGTATCAGAGCGTAGGTTTTACCTTTCTGAGTGTAGGACGACCTTGGTAGATGGAGTAGGTGACTTAAGCAGAGTGACGTACCGTGGGTATGATCCGCGGCATACTTACGATACGGTACTCCGCCTAAGTGACCTTAGGACATAATTGCTTGTATTTCCTTTCTTGATTCCTTGCATTCCTTGATTCAATTGCAATGTCCTTATCAGTCCTGTTTCTTATTCCAGCTTCGATGCCGCCAAAGACTACGAGAGCTCAGCGGGCTGCCGCTAGGGATGATGTTCGAGCGGGCTCGTCTGAGGCGAGGATCGAGCGGGACGATACGCCTACCCCTCAGGCTCATACTGATCCGCCTTATCCTGACCGTATTGCCAGATTAGAGGCCGGCATGCAAGAGTTGCGGCAGATGATGGGATCTTTAGTTGAGTCCAGCCGGGCACAGAGATCCGAGGACGTTCCTTCCACCGCACAGACCACGATCGTACCTGCTGCACAGATGGTCACTCCTGCTGCTACTACGGAGACTATCCCTATTTCACTACAGGAGTTCATGAGATTGAGACCTCCAGCTTTTACCGGTACAGATGCGACAGAGGACCCACAGGCATTTCTTGATAGGATGGCTCGGATTTGCCGTTCGTTGAGGTGTTCTGATGATAGATTGGTGGAGTTTGCGAGTTTTCGTCTGGAGGGTCTTGCCCAGACATGGTACGACTCAGTAGAGAGAGGCCGAGCTGCAGGTCTGCCTTCTATGACCTGGGATGACTTTACATCTGCATTTCTTGCCCGTTTTCTTCCGGAGAGTGTCCGAGATGCTCGAGCCCGTAGTTTTGAGTCTTTGCGCAAGACTCCTGGGATGACAGTGTCGGAGTATGATATACAGTTTACCCAGTTGTCTCGTTATGCTCCGTACCTAGTCGACACAGAAGAGAAGAGAATAAAGAGGTTTGTACGAGGGCTTGATACACAGCTATTCCTTGCCATCGGCACCCAGCACTTCAATACATACGCAGCCGCGATGGATGCAGCCTTACTTTTGGAGGAGCGTATTTCTGAGAATCCGGTCGTTTCTGGGCCGAAAAGGATCCGTACTGATACGCCAGCTCAGCGGCAGATGGGCAGACACCGCGATAGATTATTTCCGGGAGATGGTGGAGGCAGAGGATTGAGACGAGGTCAGTTATTTGGTTCATATCCACAGACCCAGCAGTCGTCTCCAGGATGTTTTTGGTGTGGGAGTCAGTATCACCGTGTCAGAGACTGTACCATGGGACGTCCGGGCACGGCGACAGTCCCGCATGTGACTTTACCACCCTCACCACCTTCGCAGAGAGCTTTACTTCCTACTCCTGATGATGCTTCACGCCAGCCAGATGCTTCTAGAGGCCGTGGGCGTGGCGGACCGGTTCGAAGAGGACGAGGCGACAGAGGCAGAAGGAGAGGCCGAGGTAGAGGAAGAGCACAGCCAGCTATTAGTGGTGGACAGGCCCGAGTGTTCGCGTTGACTCCTCAGGATGCACAGGCATCCAATGCCGTCGTGACAGGTACTCTGCTAGTATGTTCTTTTGATGCACGGGTATTATTTGATCCAGGCTCGACACATTCCTATGTATCCACGTACTTTGCACCGAGGTTGGGCCGAGAGTCTTCTCCGTTAGATCAGCCGCTTGTCGTTATTACCCCGGTAGGCGAGTCTTTTGTTGCCCGTTTTGTGTACCGATCGTGTTCCGTTCGTATCGGGGAGAGAGATTCTTCAGTTGATTTGATTCTCCTCGATATGCTAGACTTTGACGTTCTTCTTGGTATGGACTGGCTAGCCACCTGTTATGCATTCGTGGACTGCCGTGAAAAAGCAGTCAGATTCAGTTTTCCTGGTGAGCCGGTTCTTATTATTCAGGGAGATCGTAGCGCTACCCTTCCCAGCTTGATTTCATCTCTTCGCGCTAGTCGGCTCTTAAGGAAAGGGTGTCAGGGATTCTTAGTTTATGTTTGTGATACTAGCTCCACAGAGGTTCCGTTGGACCAGGTCCCTGTTGTGAGAGAGTTCTCTGATGTATTCCCTGACGAGCTGCCTGGTCTGCCACCAGAGCGCGAGATTGAGTTCTGTATTGACTTGATCCCCGGCACGGGGCCTATCTCTATACCGCCTTATCGGATGGCCCCGGCGGAGCTGAGAGAGCTAAAGGATCAGTTACAGGACTTGCTGGACAAAGGGCTTATCCGACCGAGTGTGTCACCTTGGGGTGCTCCCGTCTTGTTTGTTAAGAAGAAGGACGGGAGTATGCGTTTATGCATTTTTTATCGTCAGCTGAACCGGATTACTGTGCGGAACAGGTATCCCCTACCCCGCATTGATGACTTATTTGATCAGCTCCAGGGTGCAGGGTTTTTATCGAAGGTTGATTTACGGTCAGGTTATCACCAGTTGCGGGTTCGGAAGGAGGATATTCCGAAGACCGCCTTCCGTACTCGATATGGTCATTATGAGTTCTTGGTGATGTCGTTCGGGCTCACCAATGCCCCGGCAGCATTTATGGATTTGATGAACCGTGTATTCAGGCCGTATCTTGATCAGTTTATCATTGTGTTCATTGACGACATCTTGGTTTATTCTCGGAGCCGGGAGGAGCATGAGCAGCACTTACGTATCATATTGCAGACTTTGAGGGAGCATCAGCTGTTCGCCAAATTCTCCAAGTGCGCATTCTGGTTAGACAGTGTCGACTTCTTGGGTCATGTGGTGACGAGAGATGGTATTTGTGTGGACCCGAAGAAGATCGAGGCAGTTCAGCGTTGGCCTAGACCAGTATCAGTTACAGAGGTTCGCAGTTTTCTAGGTCTGGCCGGCTATTATCGGCGTTTTGTCCAGGATTTCTCCCGCATTGCTGCACCTTTGACCGGGTTGACCCGAAAGGGGGTTCCTTTTGACTGGACCCAGGCATGTGAGGATAGCTTCCAGCAGTTGAAGACTCGTCTGACTACTGCACCAGTGTTAGCATTGCCTTCAGGATCAGGCGGGTTCGTGGTATATTGTGATGCTTCTAGAGTGGGGCTGGGATGTGTATTGATGCAGCACGACAGAGTTATCGCGTATGCTTCTCGGCAGCTGAGGAAACACGAGAAGAACTACCCCACCCATGATTTAGAGATGGCTGCAGTGGTATTTGCACTTAAGATCTGGAGACATTACCTATACGGTGAGTCGTGCCAGATATTCACTGACCACAAGAGTTTGAAGTATATTTTCCAGCAGCGAGATCTGAACCTGAGACAGCGCCGTTGGATGGAGTTGGTGAAGGATTATGACTGCGAGATTTTATACCATCCGGGCAAGGCGAATGTGGTGGCAGATGCTTTGAGTAGGAGGCCCGGAGGTAGTTTATCTTGTTTGAGCGCAGTACAGATGCAGTCGACGGCGGATTGGCAGGTTTTATGTGACAGCAGAGTGCAGTTCGAGTTTACTCCTACAGGGGGACAGCTGGCCCATTTCAGAGCACGCCCACAGTTACTTGACCGTATCCACGAGGCACAGTTCGGCGATGCCCGTACATTAGAGATTATTGAGCAGATTCGGCAGGGCAGAGTTTCTGAGTTCGTGATTGATGATCAGGGGATACTTCGATTTGGGACTCGACCGTGTGTGCCAGATTCAGAGGGACTGAGGCGTGATATTCTCGAGGAAGCACATAGATCCATATACAGTGTGCATCCAGGTTCCACCAAGATGTACCGTGATTTGAGAGAGGTTTACTGGTGGGACGGGATGAAGAAGGATATTACAGACTTTGTGTCGAGATGCCTGACTTGTCAGCAAGTCAAGGCCGAGCACCAGAGGCCAGCCGGCGAGTTACAGCCTTTGCCCATCCCTGAGTGGAAGTGGGAGCAGGTCTCCATGGACTTCGTTGTGGGTCTACCCTGGACCAGTCGAGGGTACGACTCTATTTGGGTGATTGTGGATCGACTGACGAAAGCGGCTCACTTCCTACCAGTGAAGACCACTTTTGGATTTTTTCAGTACGCCCAGGTTTATATTGATGAGATAGTGCGACTGCATGGTGTTCCGACTTGTATCGTGTCCGACCGTGGCACCCAGTTTACCAGCCGATTGTGGCAGAAACTCCAGGAAGCTTTGGGCACCCGATTGAGTTTTAGCACAGCCTTTCATCCGCAGACTGACGGTCAGTCGGAGCGTACTATTCAGACTCTTGAGGACATGCTCAGAGCTTGTGTTTTAGATTTCGGTGGTAGCTGGGATCGTCATTTGCCTTTGATCGAGTTTTCCTACAATAATAGCTTGCAGGAGATGATTCAGATGGCACCTTTCGAGGCTTTATATGGGAGGAGATGTCGATCGCCTGTATGTTGGACAGAGCTCAGGGAGAGCAGTATTTTGGGGCCGCAGATTGTACAGGAGACGACCGAGAAGATACAGTTGATTCGGGACAGGATGAGAGCGGCACAGAGCAGGCAGAAATCTTATGCGGACAGGCGCCGTCGCCGACTCGAGTTCGCTGTTGGCGATCATGTTTTCCTGAAGGTCTCTCCGATGAAAGGTGTGATGAGATTTGGGCGGAAAGGGAAACTGAGTCCTAGATATGTTGGTCCTTTCGAGATCCTAGAGCGTGTTGGTCCAGTCGCTTATCGGTTAGCTCTTCCGCCCAGCTTCCCCGATGTTCACCCCGTATTCCATGTCTCGATGCTCCGCAGGTACCTTCATGATCCTTCGCAGGCGATTCAGCACCAGAAGATCCAGTTAGAGCATGATCTTTCTTTCACCGAGCAGCCGGTGGTCATTTTGGATCGGCAGGTGAAGAAATTGAGGTCGAAGGTTATACCGTCCGTCAAAGTCCTTTGGCGTGGCCCGAACAGCGAGGAGGTCACCTGGGAGACCGAGGTCGAGATGAGGAAGAGATATCCCCATCTTTTTGAAGGTACGCGTAGTTAAATTCCAAATTCGGGGACCGAATTTCTTTAAGGGGGGAAGATTGTAACCCTTCGAAAATCGTTTAGGCAGTTTTTCGGTAATCGGCTAATTTTTCGGCTTTTTCCGTAAAAAGTCAAAATAGGTATTTTTCATTGTAGACCTAATTATACAAAATTTAGATAAGATATTACTATAATTTTTTCACTAAAATGTCACTTATAATTTTCTAGTTAAATAAAAAAAAATTCGTAATTAATTATTTTTTTTATTATTTTAAGCCTTTTTAAATACATTAAATTAGTGATAAATACAAATGTAATTAGGTAAATTTCATAATTAGGAGTATTTATAAGCTAAAATATGGTGTTAATAAAATTATATGATGTCTTGCAAACTTTTGGTTTTAGGGTGGGAAAATTTGTGAAAAAATGAAGTAAAAATGGGTTTTTTTGTAAAAAGGTTGACATGAAAGCATTAAATGATATTATGGGGTGTTTTGGAACCTAGAAACTTCTCAAAATTTCCCCATTTCCTCTGCCATGCTGCTGGCCGACCCCTCTTGCTGCAGAATTCCCCATTCTCCCCACTTCTTTTTGCTTCTTTTCTTGCTAAAAATTCAACAAAAATTCACAATTTCCATCTCTATTCAAACCAAAACCCTAATCCAATCTTTCCCAAACCCTAATTTGTTTGAGAACTTGATGAAAGGAGGCTCTCTTGGTGACTTGATCATGCTAGGATTCAATTGGTGAGGTAAAAATTCTAAACTAGTTTGCTAACTAGTAGTTTAATTGTGCTAAAATCTAATTTTGAAGTATTAATTTAGTGTAAATCCTTGTTCATGAAAAATCAAGAATGGGTTTTGATGTTGAGTTAGGGTTGAAACATGGTTGTAAAAAAAATTAAGTTAGGGTTTTGGTTATCTAATTGATTAGAATGGTTATTTGGGTAATGATATGCTAGCTAAATCGACAAATTTCGATGTTTGCATCGAATCGGCTAGAAATTTGCTTGCTAGATTTTTACGAAAATTAGAATGCGATTAAAATGCGTTATGTTAGCGATATAATTAGCTTTGTATAGGACTATTAGAGTGCGCGAACGCGGGGTTTCGTCTAGTCGGGTTGTAGTTTAGTCGATTTTCCCGAAATGACGATTCTAGTTAAAGGTTAGCGATTTTCGTGCGTTTTTCCGCGCACCGAGTGCATGCTATTATTAATTCGAGAGCGTTGATAATTGTTTGTTGTGACATGCATTGTGTTAGGTTTTGTAATCTTATGCTTGGTATTGTGCACATATAGGATCGGTCGGGGAAACATCGGATACGGCGCGAAAAGGCAAGGCGGTGGCCGGATCTGATTAGCGGAGATTTCAGGTGAGTAGATGTATTCATCTATGGGGGAATCGTCTGGATGGCGCGATGCGTCCCCTAATTAGGATTTCCTTATCTTTTGTAAGATTCATGTTGTTAGTTAGCTTACCCCTTCATTGACATTGCATACCCTTATAGTTAATAGTATGCTAGATTGCAGGGATATCTATATGCACATATGCGATAACACTTCGTAGGACACGAACACCATTACCATTGGCATCTGTTGCACGCGCACTATTTATGCGACACACACGCCTTTGGAAATTGCCATGCCACGTGCACTTGAAAACCTGTTTAACTTAATATCGCCACTTGCATTCATACATGATATATGAAATTGCACAGCTTGCTTATACCTCGCATTATCATCATATTTACATAGATTCTATCCAAAATTCACATCATATACATTGATTACAGGTTTATGCTCTTTTTCATGATATTACTATTATATTGCATGTGGTTATGATCCGCCTTGGGCGAAGAGCTAGCTCCCGCTTGGGGATGCCATTTTATGATTACAGGTTTATTATCTTGTTGTACCCATTTTGGGGGATAGAAAATACAGGGGAGACTCTGCCGAAATTTTCGGAAATTTTTTTGATGTTTTAAAAATGGATTCTATGGAACTTAAATGATTTTAAAAACCGTTTTCATTAAAGGTTTTCCTTCACTCTCTTTTGATTTTGGTTTAGATTCTTCTGGGCTTTGGCTGACTTAGGTTACGGTACGCCTTTAGACGTCTCGTAATCTAAGTGCCAGTCGCGTTCCGTACTTTCGGGTCGTGACAGCCGTACTCGCCTGCGAACCTAGAATTACACAATACATCATATATAAGCTTGACATCACACAAACACGACATTAAAGTCGAACTAGCAACTCGTGTCGTGAACCAAGCGCGCGTGTGCGCGATACGCTAAAATGTGTGATCACGCGCCTAAAGCCACTTCGACGCGTCGCGATACGCAGAAACCCAAAACCCATACACACGTATCACGCGTGTCACGAAAGATTGAAAATACGGGAAAATAGGTAATCACCTACAGATTTTGATACAGAAAAGATAATGTAAAACTATATATACCAAAATAACCCATATAGCAGCAAACACCAACTCCCCAAACCCCAACCCAAAACACCCCCATCTGGCCGCAAATTGCGGCCAGAACGAATATTCCGGCGGCCTCACTTGGGAATTGGGCTCCCAGGTTTGGTGTGTGCACTCTATACCCCCCATACATGCTACAGTAATCTCTAGTTTCACTCTGAAATATCTCGGCTAGCAGCAGATCCTACAGAGCCTTATTTCTAGTTAGAATCCACACTTTTGCACTAAAATCAAACTTTAGGGTATTTTTCTGAAATCTGAAACAAACCTAAGTCTAAACCCACACTAATAACTCATTAACAAGCTAATCAAGCCACAACAACATAGATTTTAACATATTAACACTAAACCCCTTCAATAGCACTAAAATTGCACAAAAAGGTGATATTTTGAAACTAAACATGCAAGTTATGGAGATAGGGTGCTAGGAGTGAGATTTATACCTTCAAATGACCTTATAAAACACCAAAAGTCCAGCTCCTCTCTCAGGTGTGCAGATTAGCCTTCAAACACCCCAAAAATCCCCTTTTCCCATGGTTTTGTGATGATAAATGTGTTGATTTATGTAGGTTTTGTTTGGAAATCAAGGAGAAGTGAAAAGAGAAGAGAATATGGAGAAAAATGGAGGGTTTGCTGCTGGAAATTTTCTGCTGAATTTTAGAATGAGGGAAAGAGAGAGAAGAGGAAAAGAAAAGGGGTCAAAAGTCAATACCTAACACCATGGCTCATTTGTTTATTAGGATTTGAAATTATAAAAAGGGTTTATGATATGATTAAAAATGGTGGGAATTAAGTTAACAACTATGCAACAAAAGAATGGTTAACATGCTACCAAAAACCCTAAGTCACAAAATGCTAAGTGTGCAACACTACAAAAAGAAAATCTTCCAATTTGCTAACATGACTAAATAACTAATAATCCTATGAACACAAACATAAAAACATGCGCGAATACTAATTATCACGAAACATTCTAACGGAAATTCAAAGCGTTACAATCTTCCCCCCTTAAAGAAATTCGGTCCCCGAATTTAAAAATCTAACTATACGCACCTTCAAAAAGATAGGGATACCTCATCTTCATCTCGCTCTCGGTCTCCCAAGTGACCTCCTCGCCGCTCTGGCCACGCCAAAGTACCTTGGCGGACGGTATCTCTTTCGACCTCAATTTCTTCACTTGTCGATCCAAGATCATCACCGGCTGCTCTGCATAGGAAAGGTCGTGCTCAAGCTGGATCGTCGGGTGCTGAATCGCATGCGACGGATCATGAAGATATCTGCGGAGCATCGAAACGTGAAATATGGGGTGCACGTCTGGAAAACTGGGTGGAAGGGCTAATCGATACGCAACCGCACCAATACGCTCGAGGATCTCGAAGGGCCCCACATATCTGGGACTAAGCTTCCCCTTCTTCCCAAACCTCATCATGCCTTTCATTGGGGAGACCCTCAAGAAAACATGATCACCAACAGAAAACTCAAGTCTGCGCCGCCGACAGTCCGCATAAGACCTCTGCCTACTCTGGGCTGCTCTCATCCTATCACGAATCAACTGGATCTTCACGGTCGTCTCCTCCACAATCTGCGGCCCTAAGATACTACTCTCACCGAGCTCCGTCAAACAGGTGGGCGATCTGCATCTCCTCCCATAAAGAGCCTCAAATGGTGCCATCTGAATGGTCTCCTGGTAGCTGTTGTTGTAGGAGAACTCTACTAAGGGCAAATGATGATCCCAGCTACCTCCGAAGTCTAATACGCGTTCTCTGAGCATGTCCTCAAGAGTCTGAATAGTCCGCTCTGACTGTCCATCGGTCTGCGGATGGAACGCGGTACTGAAACTCAAGCGAGTGCTCAAAGCCTCCTGAAGCCTCTGCCATAAACGGCTGGTAAACTGGGTGCCTCTATCGGACACGATACATGTCGGAACTCCATGCAGTCGTATAATCTCATCAATGTAAATCTGGGCATACTGAGAAAATCCGAAAGTCGTCTTCACCGGTAGGAAGTGAGCCGCTTTCGTCAAACGATCCATGATCATCCAGATGGAGTCATACCCTCGACTAGTCCTGGGTAGACCCACAATGAAAATCCATAGATATCTTGGTGGAACCGGGATGAACACTATATACCGATCGATGTGCCTCCTCAAGAATCTCGCGCCGCAATCCCTCAGCATCTGGTACGCACATTCTAGCTCCAAATCGTAGTATCCCCTGATCATCGTTCACGAACTCGGAAAATCTGCCATGTCCCATCTGTGTCCTGACCTCTGAACAGCGGTCATCACTATGCTGTGCCTCATGTATACGGTCAAGCAACTGTGGGCGTGCACGAACATGCGCAATCTGTCCTCCGATCGGCGTACACTCGAACTGTACCCGGCTGTCGCATAAGATCTGCCAATCTGCCGCCGACTGCCTCTGCATTGCACTCAAACAAGATAGACTACCCCCGTGCCTCCTGCTCAAAGCATCCGCCACAACATTCGCCCTGCCCGGGTGATACAAGATCTCACAATCATAGTCCTTCACTAACTCCATCCATCGGCGCTGTCTAAGGTTCAGATCTCGCTGCTGAAATATATACTTTAAGCTCTTGTGGTCAGTGAATATCTGGCACGACTCTCCATACAAATAAAGTCGCCAGATCTTGAGTGCAAAGACCACCGCAGCCATCTCCAGATCATGAGTAGGGTAATTCTGTTCATGTTTCTTTAATTGCCGTGAAGCATACGCGATCACCCTGTCATGCTGCATCAAAACGCACCCTAGCCCCACCCGTGAAGCATCATAGTAGACCACAAATCTGCCTGATCCTGAAGGCAACGATAGCACTGGTGTCGTAGTCAGTAGAGCCCGTAGCTGCTGGAAACTGTGCTCACACTCCTCCATTCAATCGAAGCGAACTCCCTTCCGGGTCAACCCGGTCATAGGTGTAGCAATGCGAGAGAAGTCCTGCACAAATCGCCTGTAATAGCCTGCCAGCCCTAGAAAGCTGCGAACCTCCGTCACTGACGTAGGTCTAGGCCAACTCCGAACTGCCTCGATCTTCCTCGGGTCTACACATATACCATCTCGTGTAATCACGTGCCCCAAGAAGTCTACGCTGTCTAGCCAGAAAGCACACTTAGAGAATTTGGTGAAAAGCTGATGCCCTCAAGGTCCGCAATGTAATCCGCAGGTGCTGCTCGTGCTCTTCTCTACTCCGAGAATACACCAAGATATCGTCAATAAGCACTATGATGAACAGATCAAGATACGGCCGGAAAATACGGTTCATCAAGTCCATAAATGCTGCTGGCGCATTGGTGAGTCCGAACGACATCACCAAAAACTCATAATGGCCGTAGCCATACGGAAGGCTGTCTTAGGAATGTCCTCCTGTCGAACCCGCAGCTGATGGTAGCCTGATCGCAAATCGATTCTCGAAAAGTATCCTGCCCCTTGAAGCTGGTCGAACAAATCGTCGATGCGTGGCAAAGGATACCTGTTCCGCACTGTCACCCTGTTCAGCTGGCTGTAGTCAATACACAGACGCAAACTGCCGTCCTTCTTCTTGACGAACAGGACTGGAGCACCCCAAGGAGAAACACTGGGTCGAATAAGTCCCTTGTCCAGCAAATCTTGCAACTGGCCCTTCAGTTCTCGAAGTTCCGCCGGGGCCATCCGATAAGGCGGCACAGAAATAGGTCCCGCGCCAGGAACCAAATCAATACAGAAAGAAATATCACGCTCGGGCGGTAGCCCAGGAAGCTCGTCAGGGAACACATCAAGGAACTCGCTAACAACCGAAACCTGATCCAACAGAACCTCTGTAGCTCTAGTATCACAAACATAGGCGAGAAATCCCTGACATCCCTTCCGCAAAAGCTGTCCAGCGCGAAAAGAAGAAATCACACTGTGAGGGGTAACACCACGGTCCCCCAACACAACAACAACCGACTCGCTGGGAAACAAAATCGAACTGTCTTCTCACGGCAGTCAACAGAAGCATAGCACATGGCTAACCAATCCATGCCCAAAAGAACGTCGAAGTCCAACATCTCAAGAAGGATCAAATCGACCGGCAATCTCTCTCGCCAATACGGACGGTACAGGATCGGAACACGTGCCTAGCAACAAACGACTCTCCCACAGGAGTAGTCACAACAAGCGGCTGGTCAAGCAAACCGGACTCTCTACCCAAACTCGGCACAAAGTGTATGGATACGTACGAGTGCGTGGATCCGGGATCAAATAACACATGTGCATCAACCGAACATACAGGAAGGATACCTGAGACCACCGCATTGGACGCCTGCGCGTCCTGATGCGTCAAAGCAAAAACTCGCGCCTGTCCTCCACCTGCAACTAACTGTCCCCTGCCGGCCACTGGCTGCCCTCTGCCTCGGTCACCTCGCCCCCTATGAACAAATCCTCCGCGACCACGACCTCTCTGTGCATGCGTCTGACACGGAGTAACAGTAGGTACTATCGGCAATGCCGTCTAGGGCGGTGAAGGTAGTAATGTGACATGCGGTGCTGTCGCCTCCCTCCGGGGTAACTCAGGACAATCTCGTACACGATGATAAGAACTCCCAAAGTGAAAACATCCCGACGATGACCGCTGACCATCCTGGGGATAGGAACTGAATAACCGGCCCCGCCCTGAATCTCTGCTGCCTGCAATACGTCTATCACGGCGCCGAAAAGGCTGTCTCTGCGCTGATGTATCCGCACGAACTCTCTTCGGCTCTAGAACTGCCGAAGTCTCAGCAAGGCGCTCCTCAACTAATAATGCTGCATCTACTGCTGCTGCATAGGTCTCGTAATGCTGCATGCTGATAGCAAGGAATAGCGGTGTAAGCAAGCCTCGGACAAATCGCTTGACTCGCATCTCCTCGGTAGCCACTAAGTACGGGGCATAGATAGCTAGCTCTGTGAACAGCACGTCATACTCTGCCATTGACATCTCTGGCGTCTGGCGCAGAACTCAAACCTGCGTGCTCTAGCATCTCTGACACTCAGGGGAAGAAAGCGGGCAAGGAATAGGGCCACGAACTCTGTCCAGGTCATAGGAGGAAGACCTGCTGCTCTACCCTTCTCGACTGATTCGCACTATTTCTACGCAAGATCTTCCAGGCGAAAGCCCGCGAACTCAACCCATCTCGCATCTGCGCATCTAAGTGAACGACATATCCGCGCCATCCTATCAATGAAAGACAGTGGGTCCTCAGCCACATCGGTGCCTGTGAAGACCAGAGGCTTCAGCCTCATAAACTCTGACAGCGATACTATAATAACCTCTGTAGTCGCAGGTGCAACTGCTTGCACTGTGGGTACCACCGCGGTCTTTGCAACAGGTGGAACTACCTCTGGTCGCTGCGCTCGAAGTGTCTCAACTAGAGATCCCATCATCTGGCGCATCTCCTGCATACTGGATCCCATCGTCTGGCGCATCTTCTGCACACCAGCCCCTAACATAGCAATCTGATCTGTCACGGCAGGAACAGCCTGCTCGGGCACAACCGATGTACTACCCGGATCAGTCCTCGTCTTGGATGAGTCAACTCGAATCTCGGCCCTCGCGGCCGCTCTCTGCGCCCTCGTAGTCTTTGGCGGCATAATGGCTGAAAGGAACAATAGGATTCGATAAGGATACGGAAATCGAATTGCAAGAATGTATATACTCAAGAATGAATTTAAATCAACAAGTCCTAAGGTCGCGTAGGCGGAGTACCGTGTCGTGAGTATGCCGCGGAACATACACACGCTACGCTACCCTGCTGCAGCTACCTACTCCATCATACCAGTGTCATCCTACACTCCGAAAGGTAAAACTTACGCTCTGATACCAACTTTGTCACGACCCAAAGTTTGACCCGTGACCGGCACTTAACCACGTAACGTCTACAGGCGTAACGCGACTAAGTGAACCGAAAACCCAGAAATCAAACCTGTGAAAGTACAGAGTGATATAAGTTTTAAATGAAAGCACTTACTAACATGTTAAGAAATCTGAGTAAACAATCACCAAGATAACAATATACGACGCCGTAGTGAAGATCAAGATCCACAAGTGGGAACATCACAGATAGAATAAATCGCAAGCACAGCCGGCTCACAACAAGCTCGACACCAGAATACAAATAATATACATCACCGTCCTCACACTTTCTCTAAGTCAAATACATACATGGTAGATGGAGAATACTAGATACAACAATGTACTTAACTGAAAGATAAACAGATACCGCACAAAACCCACCTATCAGCAAAAGAGCTAGTACACCAACTATAGGGGTATCTGTGTCAAAAGATGCAAAACGCAGCCTGCCGCGACTACTCCAAAGGGCAACCTGCAAACACTGTGGCACAACGGGGGTGAGTTTCCAACTCGTGAATAGAGATAACATATAAAGGTAATCGCGAGCATGCACATACTGCGCTACTCTAACATATGCCAGCAGATGATATCAATGCGAGGTAAGCAGTATGTATAATAATCATGCAAGTCCGCTATCAGGGGATATAACTACAGGATGAGATGCAGTAATGAATGCTGAGCATGGGAATATAGCATCTACACTAAATATAGAGGTGGACTAAATATATATATATGCACCGCGAATACCAACAACCCAGACGCCGGTACTCCATCGGCCCTCAAATCCTGTACATCCCTGAGAATCACGAGTGCCCAACATCGGCACCCAAATAACATAAATACTCGTGTCTAGCATCGACACGCAAATCCTCCTCTCTCGGGCATCCGTCAGTCCGGGTCAGCCCTCTCTCAACATATCGGGCATCCGTCAGTCCGGGTCAGCCCTCTCTCAATATATCGGGAATCCGTCAGTCCGGGTCAGCCCTCTCTCAATATATCGGGAATCCATCAGTCCGGGTCATCGCTCTCTCAATATATCGGGAATCCGTCAGTCCGGGTCATCCCTCTCTCAATATATCGGGCATCCGTCAGTCCGGGTCAGCCCTCTCTCAACATATCGGGCATCCGTCAGTCCGGGTCAGCCCTCTCTCAATACATCGGGCATCCGTCAGTCCGGGTCATCCCTCTCTCAATATATCGGGCATCCGTCAGTCCGGGTCATCCCTCTCTCAATATATCGGGCATCCGTCAGTCCGGGTCATCCCTCTCTCAATATATCGGGAATCCGTCAGTCCGGGTCATCCCTCTCTCAACATATCGGGCATCCGTCAGTCCGGGCCATCCCTCTCTCAATATATCGGGCATCCGTCAGTCCGGGTCAGCCCTCTCTCAATATATCGGGCATCCGTCAGTCCGGGTCAGCCCTCTCTAGCACCGAGAAAACACAGGGTGGCGCCCCAAAATATCATATCAATGGAACCGGGTTTTCTAAATGATTACATATTTGAAAAGGCCACGGTTCCCAAATCCAGAAATCACATGTAATCCCCACCAATATGCAAGTAAATGTGATTTGATATGTGCATCAAGTATGAATATCATGTCAAATCACATAAAAGATGAGCTACAGCATAATGATCTGATGTGATATATGCATCAAGTATGAATATCATGTCAGGGTAGTGCTCGTGCAACATGAACTGTCAGTAAGGGTGCGGTGTTCTATCAATTCTAGTTTATATACATATAGCAGGGAATGCAGTATGCACTAAATAGTAGCCATGAACAGTCAATGTATGTAAATGTAGCTATAAGGTCCTATCAGCCCTGACGTAGAACGCCATGCGGACGATATCCCCATAGATGTTAAATCTACTCACCGTAGTATCTCGCTAGGTATAGCCACCAGCTTGTTTCCCCTTCTGCGTGGCGTCCGCCGTGCTCGCCTGCGAACCTAGAATTACACAATACATCATATAAAAGCTTGACATCACACAAACACGACATTAAAGCCGAACTAGCAACTTGTGTCGTGAACCAAGCGCACGTGTGCGCGATACGCTAAAACGTGTGATCACGCGCCTAAAGCCACTCCGACGCGTCGCGATACGCAGAAACACAAAACCCATACACACGTATCACGCGTGTCGCGAAAGACTGAAAATACGGGAAAATAGGTAATCACCTACAGATTTTGATACAGAAAAGATAATGTAAAACTATATATACCAACATAACCCACATAGCAGCAGACACCAACACCCCAAACCCCAACCCAAAACACCCCCATCTGGCCGCAAATTGCGGCCAGAACGAATATTCCGGCGGCCTCACTTTGGAATTGGGCTTCCAGGTTTGGTGTGTGCACTCTATACCCCCCATACATGCTACAGTAATATCTAGTTTCACTCTGAAATCTCTCGGTTAGCAGCAGATCCTACAGAGCCTTATTTCTAGTTAGAATCCACACTTTTGCACTAAAATCAAACTTTAAGGTATTTTTCTGAAATCTGAAACAAACCTAAGTCTAAACCCACACTAATAACTCATTAACAAGCTAATCAAGCCAGAACAACATAGATTTTAACATATTAACACTAAACCCCTTCAATAGCACTAAAATTGCACAAAAAGGTGATATTTTGAAACTAAACATGCAAGTTATGGAGATAGGGTGCTAGGAGTGAGATTTATAACTTCAAATGACCTTATAAAACACCAAAAGTACAGCTCATCTCTCAGGTGTGCAGATTAGCCTTCAAACACCCCAAAAAGCCCCCTTTTCCATGGTTTTGTGATGATAAATGTGTTGATTTGTGTAGGTTTTGTTTGGAAATCAAGGAGAAGTGAAAAGAGAAAAGAATATGGAGAAAAATGGAGGGTTTGCTGCTGGAAATTTTCTGCTGAATTTTAAAATGATGGAAAGAGAGAGAAGAGGTAAAGAAAAGGGGTCAAAAGTCAATACCTAACACCATGGCTCATTTGTTTATTAGGATTTGAAATTATAAAAAGGGTTTATGATATGATTAAAAATGGTGGGAATTAAGTTAACCATGCACCAAAAGAATGTTTAACATGCTACCAAAAACCCTAAGTCACAAAATGCTAAGTGTGCAACACTACAAAAAGAAAATCTTCCAATTTGCTAACACGACTAAATAACTAATAATCCTATGAACACAAACATAAAAACATGCGCGAATACTAATTATCACGAAACATTCTAACGGAAATTCAAAGTGTTACAATTATATATATGAGATATAATTAATATTGTTGCTTTCGTATCTTATATGATGCTTAGGAAGCATAATTGATGGGAATTCATTAATGAGATTAATGAAATAAAAGAAACCTAAAGATATTATAGAAACTTGTTTAAAAACTTGTAGCTCTAGTTCTTGCTTTGCATAGCGGTATTCCTTATAGAATATCGAGCACCTTATTCGATAAGGAAAGAGCTGAGATCCCTTCACTGGGAGTGACCACTTTAGCGAAACTAGCAAATGCTACAACCCACTCCGTTTGTCTTTTGTAGTTTTTGCTTTGCATAGTGGTATTTATGAAATATCATGCACCGTATTCGATAAGGAAAGAGCCGAGATCCCTTCACCGGAAGTGGCCTTTTTAGCAAAACTAGTAAAGGCCTCAAAAAGATTCTTTTCAAAAATCACTCGATTCTACGATGATATCAAGTTCATTACGCAAAGGATTTTCTTAAAAACCGGTCGTAACCCTCCGTCATTTTAAGAAGTAGAGTGCTTAGTATTCGTGCTACGTTTGTTGACCATAGTTAAGGCGTAGTGTGCGGTAGCTAAGTGATGTCTTCCTACACAGCATATGATGCGATTAATTAGGACAGTCAAATGACTTTGTTGACCATAGTTAAGGGTCATGTGGGTAGGTTTAATTAATCATGAAATTACGGGTACAACTTGGCTAGTGCTTATGATTTGTTGACCATAGTTAAGGTCATAAGTCACTAGGGGTAAAAAGTATTATCGGAAATTTCAAGTGTTGAAATTTGCAATGAGATTGCATACCTTCTATGAGATAGTTGGATCCCGATACCCACTGCGAGTAAGAGTTACTCCTAGGAGAGTTTTACATAGTACAATTAGTCGATCAAGTAGGTGTCTAGAAAGGTGTTAACGGGGTTACGCCCCTGGGAAAACGAGGTTTATTTTAATTAGGTCCGTGCGAAAGCACGGGGAACCTTCCTCAATGTACCGACACTGTTAGTTATGTATATGCCCTAGAGGCCATTGTTGTACATATGATGTATATTATAGTGGATGCTTGGATATATATAGAGAGGACTTTCTTGCTCGATATGATAGTGTGCTATCTGGTTGCTCTTTGTCATAACATGTTGACTTATATTGTATTACTGTCTTTCTCTCACATGTTGATAAAGCCCTTAGGATATGTACTTGACTACTAGGACTATGATGTAGATCATACTAGTGGGGCCAGGGTAGTCCATAAGTACATCCTATAACTGTTCCTAGTCGAGGGTGTATCGAGACAGGGCATCGATACTCCAGAGTAGACTAGCGTATACGCATCATGACCCATATGATAAGCGATGAATGATCCCACATCCATTGGTGTTTGACATCAAAGATGGTATATGGGTGATCAGTGGAGACTGGGTACACTGAACGGACTCGCCGAGAACTCCTTGTTGGTATTATACCTATCGTCATATAGCAGTTCTCTGGTGACACTGGTACAGGTTAGTCTGTAGACCCGAGATCGTCATAGAGTCTTGTGTGATTCCTGTTAGTTATATGTATGCCCTAGAGGCCATTACTCTACATGAGATGTATATTAAAGTGGATGCTTGGACATATATAGGGAGGACTTTCTTGCTCGACATGATATTATGCTATCTGGTTGCTCTTTATCTTAACATGTGCACTGATTGTCTCTCTATTACATGTTGGTAAAGCCCTTAGGATGCATGCTTGACTACCTAGACTATGATGGAGATCATTTTAGTTGGACAAAGATAGTCTGTGAGTAGATCCTTTAATGTCCCTAGTCGTGGGTGTATCTAGACGGGGCATCGATATACCGGAGTAGACTAGCGTATACCTTCTCGACCCATGTAGATGGGCGATGGATGATCTTATATCAATCGGTGTTTGACATCAGAGATGATATACGGGTGCTCAGTGGAGACTGGGTACACTGGACGGACTTGCCGAGAACTCCCAGATAGTATTATACCTCACGTCAGATGGCAGTTCTTTGGTGACACTAGTATAGGTTAGTCTGTTGACCCGAGATCGTCATAGAGTCTTGTGTGATTCCCACTGTGCTTTGATTTCCACCTTACCATGTTCATGAGAACGTGCAAAACGGTTGTTTTTGGGTATAGTCCCGAGTCATATGGAGGCAATGAGCTATAGGAGGGGATTCGTCTCTCCCGGTATTGTGGGTTGATGTTGTGTTATGCTTGATTGGCTATAACAGGAAGTCCCTGGCCAGGGCTGTTTTAAAGATTTACTGGTAAGTGTTACCAGTAGTTTCTTGACCCGTTATGAGCCTCATATCGGCACGACTTATCGAGTTACTGGGGTCTGACCTTTACCACCCCTAGACGAGATATGCGACATATCTGACGAAGAGACCGGACTGTACGGTAGTGTTACTGATTGGATTCGCAGGAGTGTGAGTAGACATGCCTGTTGATCTTCTGATCGCTCAATACCTGGATGGCCGTTACGTTTAGTAGAATGCTTTCAGCTTGTGGGTGTTTGATTTGATCATCACCTACTGCCGGCGTATTGAGGAGTCTTTAGAGTCCTACACAGAGCTTTCCTGGTTCATGCGAAATGGAGTAGGGGCACATATTTGATATGTGCGGGACCGAGATTAATGCGCGTATGTGATACCGCATTCTATTCTCGCAATTTGTGACATCGGTCGGTTATATGTGATATAGCCGGGTTATCGGATTAAGTGTTGATTCGATAGATTGTTACATTTGATATTGGTCGGTTGTATGTGATATAGCCGGATTATTAAATCAAGTGTTGATTTAATAATTTAATGTATAATTATATATTTGATATATTAACTTACATTAACTAATATTTGCTCACTAAATATTTCTTTTGCTCACTTGTGTACACTTAGTATATATGTGATATATATTAATGTACATTATTTTGTGTCAAGCTAGATGCCACATCCTACATGGGTGTATGAGACTCACAGCAGGCTTATAATAATGATATGGTTTTATTTATCTAAAGTTAAACAAAATTAATGGTAATTAGTCACATGGTTGAAGCTTGTGGAACCATTGACCAAGTACACTAATTTTGTTTTACCTGAAGATATTTATTAACCTAACCATTATTGTTTGCCATAATTAAGTCTCTACATGGGTTCGTGTATGACACTAACTCACCCTTGGTTGCTATTCTCACCTCAAGAGTTCATTCTCTCTTCTTCATTCTTCATCTTCTTCTTCATTAAAAAAGCTTGCTAGCTTTTTTCTAAGTGAGGAAATAATGTGAAAAAATTAAATCTAAAGTGAGCCCATTTCCTACTTCATCATCCTCTACTACTTTCCATTTAGTTTAGGGTGTTTGCTTCACTAATTTCACAATTAGTGAAGAGGTAGCATGAGCTTGAGTCTCCTCGACGTAGATCATTTTCGGCCTCGAATACTTCAAGCAAGCTTGTTCATTTCTTCATGTGAATCCTTACTAGAGTTCGGGTGTTCACTACTTGGAGTGAAGAGACTACTACACGGAGCCTTAGAAGTGAAGAACCGGTCTACAAAGTTTGTATTCCTCATTCACTTAGTGTAATATTTGATTACATGCTTGCTTTGCTCCTAATTTTCTAGTTAGATCCTTGGCATGAGTTACATAGCTCTCTATGTTTTTTAAAATTGTATACTTGATGCCCCAAAGATCCTAGTTAGGGTGCTATGGAACCCATCAGTGGTATCAGTGTTGGAGTTAGTGCCCTCAGAGTCAATTATTGGATCACAGGCACGTGATTGCAATGATTGAGGGAGGACCTATCCCGGTAGGACAGTCTTACTCGAGATGATAGTATGCTATCTGGTTTATCTTTATCATCGTGTACTGCTTTAGGTGACCTGACATGTCGCTATTGCACGTTGATAGAGCCCCTAGGATTCTTGCTTGACGACCAGCAGTATGATGGCGATCATATACGTGGGAGCTGGTGGTCTATAAGCACATCCTTAAAAGGTCCCTAGTCGTAGGAGTTTCGAGACAGGGCATCGATACTCCGTTAGTAGACTAGTGTATACAGTCGAGACCCCGACGAGGGGCGGTGGCCGGTCTCACAAGCCACTGGTGTCAGTTGGTTCACCTAAGATGTATACAGGTGCTCATTGGGTTATGAGTACACCGGACAGGACTCGCCGGGAACCTGCTAGTTGGTCTTATACCAGATGTCAGATAGCAGTTCCCTGGTGACATGTGTACAGGTTAGTTCATCGACCTGAGATCGTCATTTGTCTCGTGTGAGTTCCCACTGTGCTTTGATTACTACCCTACCACGGCTCAAAGGAGTCGTGCAAACAGGTTTTAGTTGGGTACAGTCCCGAGCTACATGGAGGCAGTGAGCGGATCTGCAGGGGTTCGTCTCTCCCGGTATTGGGGGTGAGGTCGCGCTGTGTCTAGGAGAGCCATTACGCAAAGCCCTCGGCCGAGGCAGGAGATTTACTGGTAGGTATTCCAGTAGTATCTCAGGGCGTTCTGGGCTACGCTCCGACACGACTTGTACCGCTTTTGGGGGTCTGACTTTTACCAACCCCCTAGGCCCGCCATGCGATACTCATAGACGAACGGACCGGACTGTACGGATATTGTCACTGACAGGCTCAGTTGGGTGTCGGGGTGGGCTTCCTCATCGACGTCCCATTTGGTCAATAGCTGGTGGCCCGTCACGTATTGGCTTATACCTCTGACGTGCCAGTGGTTAAATCCACAACCATAGTATTGACGAGTCTTTAGAGTCCACCACACTTACAGTTACTCAAGCTTTCGGGCGAAACGCTGTAGAGGCCGTATGGAGATATGGCAGGGTCCGATCAGATACGTGCGGTATTGCACGGATCAGGATCGGACAGTTTTGTACTAGTGGCCGTATAGTTATATGGCAGGGTTTGATCTGATACGTGCGGTATTGCACGGATCAGGATCGAACGGATTTTACTAGCCGGCTTTGGCTTAAGCCGGTCCTAGTTTAGTACAGTGTAGATTTTGTCTCATTGCATTTGTATCCGGTCGGAATACAGATGCGGGTGTGTATGCACAGTATAGGGGTTTTCCTGTAATTTATTACGGGACCAGTTTTCTGGAGTTGCCAGTTTGCATTCCGTTCCGGCCGGTTTTCCTTTGTTCTTTCCCGGCCGGACTTTTCTGATGGAGGGGGTTATTTGCAGTTTTGCAAATAACACTTTGTGGAGGTTTTTCTTGCAAATGATTTATTATGATAACCTTTTTAGATACCATTCTTTTCATGCTTTTTGGTGATTAGAAGTGGATTAGAGTTGATGTGATTTGGTTATGATGATGTTTTGCTTGTGGTTACCCTCCACCTTTTCCTACACTCACCTTCCTTCTAAGGTGATGGTTTGATATTCTTTTCTTCTCTACCTCCACCATGCTTATGCTTACTAGATGATAAGTTTTTTCAAGAGAGAAAAAAGAAAGAGAAGAAGAAGAAGAAGAGAGCTTGAGTTTCATTTCTTGATCTCATTCATGCTAGAAAAATGCAAGCACCATTTTTCTAATCTCATTTCCTCCATCATCCACAAATGGCAACAAACCCAAGTGAGACAATCTACTACACATTCTACAGCACATCTTGAGCATGTCGAGTTGCCGGATCATGCTCGAGTTGCCTCGGTATTGAGGTGGGAGCCCGTAAAAGACGAAGGCGATGTGGTGCCCTTTCCGGCGAGGAGGCGACGATATGGAGACTACACTTTCCGCGGGAGATCGGGGCGATGATGAGAAGATCGGAGGACCGGATCTCTTGGTATACTTCTTTTCCCATCTCTTGTTAGCTAGCGTAGGTTAATGGTTTACGATCCGGGTTTTCTTTGTCCGCGGTAGCGCCGGTTTCCGAGTAAGGAAAAATTTTGATTCCGCAATTTGGCCTCGAGTAAGACGGCCGGGGCGCTGCCGTTGCGCAACATGGTATCAGAGCCACGCCATTAACCTTACCTAGCTTCGTTTGATGTGTTTGCGTTTCCGATCGACCGAAATTTCCAAAAACCGTATTTTTATTGCACATCAGTTTTCTGTCGTTTTTTTCCGGGCTCGAAAAATTTTTCAGGTTGTTTCAGAATGATGTGTAGGACATTATAAGAGATCTGCAAAAATTTTGAATCGTGAACAGTAAAAAGAGCCGCGGAAGCGCGGCTAAAGCCATGCTTTGGCCGCTCTTCCGCCGCGGGTTCGACTGTTCAGTTACCCAAATTTTTGTAGTATGTTTCTGTGTTGAAAATGTGGTTTCTGGAATGTTAATTTTGGGCCCAGAATTTCTGTGAGTGCTACAGTTTTGATTGGGGGCCCACTTGTTAATTTTTGGTCAATCGGAAAATTTTAAACACATTTTTCACAGTATTTACATTATATCTGCGACCGTGAATGTCACTCGATCGGTAAATCCGGTCTAACTGCTATAGCCCGGTTAGACGGATTTGCGAACGTGACTTTCACGTTGATGTTCTATGTTTATGCTGTGTTGTTGCGGATCGGTCGTGGGGGATAGCCTGGAAGCAATGCTAGTGCAGTTTTGTTGTATTATGTACATTTGATATTGCGGGGCGAGCGTCCGACATGTGGACTGCCGTCACTGCCTGTTTGTATTATTCTTTTGGGGCACGACCTGGTTGCGGTCGATGTACCCGGTGTATGTATATTTTACTTTCTGTACTAGGGTTACCCCGCGGTGGGGTGCACGGATAGCCGGGTTCTGGAGGGCAACGGGCCCGCATCTCAGGGCATTGAGACGGAGGGGGCTTCAGTCCAGGATTGGCGGGCTATTCGCCGCACTCGTAGGGGGTACAGGTTGACCCAGGAGGGGTGCCCAAGTTACCGGATTCCGTGAAGTGCTGGGTGGTCCATTCACGGTGCTGAAAGGGGCTGCCTCGCTTCAGGTTTTGGCGGGTGACTTGCCGCGCCCGTAGGGGTCTAGGATTTCATTGCACAGGCTATCCACACGACCAGGGGAACGTCGGGTTTCAGCAGCGGCTCTGTGAAACCCGGGGCTTCCAGATATCTGTATTGTTCTGTGATGCTGTACATTTCTGTGATGTTGCATTTTATTCACGCCTTGAGCGAAATACTATATATTGGTATATATATTAGTAGATGTTGTATATGTTTTTCATCCGCGCTAGTCCAGTCCCCGCTCTGTCGTTAGTAAGCTAACCTAACGAGTGATGACGGGACCCAGTGGCGAATGCGGATGGCATATACGTACGTCAGTATATTTTCGTTCTTTGTGGTGTGATCAATTGATGGGACTGCATTGATTCGGATCAATGCAAGTTTAAACAAACCTATTCTGATGTTGTTGGAACACTTTTCAAAAAGCTGTTATTGCAAGGACGTTCACTTTTGTTTTGCATCGTGGTATTCATTTGGAATATCCTGCTCCTCAGTCGACGAGGCAAGGGCCGAGATCCCTTCACCGGGAGTGACCCCTTGGACAGAAGTTTGCGTCAGGGCATTAACTTCACTATAGCCGATTACTTTTGCTTTGCATCGTGGTATTCAGTTGGAATATCCTGCACCTCATTCTACGGGGAAAGAGCCGAGATCCCTTCACCGGGAGTGACCTCTTTAGTAAAGGTTTTCGTCACTATATTTTCTAAAAAGTTATGCAGTTCCTTCAACGATATCAAGTTCATTACGTTAAAGGTTTTCGCCAAAAACCAGCCGTAGCCCTCCGTCATTTCTTACAAGTATTACTTAGTATTCGTGCTGCGTTTGTTGACTGTGTCAAGGCGTAGTGTGCGGTAGCTAAGTAGTGTTTGTTTGCAGCATATTAATGGGATTGGTTAGGACAGTCGTGCGGCCTTGTTGACTGTGTCAAGGGCTCGTACGGGTGGGTTTAATGCAATCCAGGATAATGACGGGCTGAACTTGACTAGGACTCTTTGATTTGTTGACTGTGTCAAGGTCACTTGGGTCCTAGGGGTAAAAATCACTTCGGGAGTTTCAAAAGAACTGAAACTTGCCAGGCATGCGCATACCTTCTGGAGTGTGGTGACGTGAGTGGATTCCGTCACGTTATCATGCGATGAGAGTTGGATCCCGATTCCCACTGATGAGTTAGTTTACTCCTCGGGTGACCCCGACTAATTCTTCTTTTAGGTTTGGAGGAGAATTTGAGATACAGTGGGAGGTTTCCAGATTAGACAAAGTGATAACCATTCTGATCTAGGTTAGAGTGCACGCTGAGTGTTTCTTTTCTCTCTCTCTTTGGCAGCGACCATTGACCCGACCCTAAAACTTTGACTCAGTGACCAAGGTGACCGAACCTTCTTAACACTGGATTTTGGATTGTCAGAGTTGCAGACCTCATTGCCACTCCTACTTTTACCCTTTTCTCCAGGACACCCCGTATTACTACGAACGTCCACTTCCATTGGACAAAACCATCGTATGGTTAGATACGAACTCGAAGGACTTCGAGGATGGTTTCTGGTTCTGGAGAAAACGAATAGGATTATTCAGTTGTCTTTTCTTTTCACCTTCTCTCAGGTTGCGAGTACTCCTTGGTTTAGGAGTAGTACACCTATTACGCAAATTGGATAGTCTTCTTCCGAACCTTAGGCTGGTGCCGACCGGTAGGGAATGAAGAAAACCAATTAGCATAACGATGGTGTGCAGAAGGTATTAAGTTAAGACAAAGCAAGGGATTAGTAGGAGGGCAAAGTAAATTGCAACTGATATTCACGACCAAACCAAGTATTTCTTCGCCAATCCTAAATCACCTTTGTATTTCTCCAGGACACTCCGTATCACTACGAAGATCCCATTTTATTGGATAATCCATCGTATGGTTATATACGAACTCGAAAGGAACTAGTTCCAGTTCGGGGATGGATTCTGGTTCAGGAGAAATAGGAATAAAGTACATTCAGGTGTCTTTTATCTTCACCTTCTCTCGCGTTGCGAGTGTTCCTAGGATTGGGACAGTACACCCTTTATGCTTTTTGGATAGTCTTCTTCCAAACCATAGGCTGGTGCCGAACGGTAGGGAAGGAAGAAAACCATTTGGCCTAAGGGGGTGTACAGAAGGTAATGACTAAAGACATATAAAGGGATTTGGAGAGGTGGCAAAGAATTATACGGTTATAGTTGTGAATCTGGATAATGGTAGAGGCATTACTAGGAATACCAGGGTACCCCAACGAGACATTTCGATGTTTCAGTTTCACTGTGTACTGTTAAAAGAAAACTGATTTCCCAGTTTGACACTTGCTCCAGGGTATGTATTTACCAGGTATGATTCTCACATCTGTATGGTTTTACAGATGATGAGTGGGAGTAAGTTATTGGGAATTGGGTGATCATCCTCATTATATCGGGATTCGTTGTAATCGGTGATATTTGAGGAAGCCACCTGGGTTGTTTGCCGGTCGGCAAATATTTGGTTTTGAATATCCGTTGTTGTGCACCAATTTCAAATTGATATATCTGTACGTCTATTTTCATAGAGTGAGATATACCTTTTGATATTATGTCGATGACATTTACCTATATCAGTGGATGGTTAGGTAAGGAGCATTAAACAGCGGTGTAATTCTTCTTAACCATAAGTACAGTTTTCAACCTACGACACACAGTGAAAGAGTTGTTAGGCTCAGCGGACTTATACAGAGTATTGTATGTTGTCCAGTGTCCATTAGGACAGAGGGGTTGGTCCTCATACTATATTCTGTTTACTTTTAACTTCTCTAGTTCTTAGACATATGTTTCGTGGAAACACAGGGTCTAAGTTTTGAGGAGTTATAGGTATTTGAATAGAGTAGAGAACCAGGTGTAGCAAGTATCGGGATTCTTCAAAAAGATCGAAGATGTAGATACTTGTGTATGGTATTCAGTTGATAGTAATGATGAAGACAGATTGCTTCTTTTTCAGGTTACTCATAATTGGAAGCATTCCTAAGTTGAGTAACGCTGATCGGCCTCCTTCCATTTAGTTAACATGCACTGGAGACAGCTGCATGATTTGAATCTGGTTCAATTGAATCAGTGCCTCTGTTTCTATATTGGATATAGAACAGTTCATATCTTAACGATGTTAAGGTACGGGGAGTTGTCCGGCTTATGCTTAAAACCAGACTCCGGATAACTCAAGGCACGTTTCTGTAATGGCTGTTTGTGGGTTGACCCAGGCTATGACGAGGGTTGATTTTCTACCATCTGACAGATCAATAGAAATATTGTTCTAGACTCGCCACAGTTTTAATAAAAATTGGATTTTTCAGAAAAAGTAGTGGGAGTATGGTAGAACTGGAAGTGATTCCAGAACCACAAACGATTACTGAAGATTTGATAAGGAACCTAAAGATTCAATCTGGACTGACATTCCATTGGCCACTCCGCAGATACGGTGGGTAACTTCAGGCACCCGAGAGGTACTCCGGTAGCCTCAAGGACGGTGACAGGGAAGTTCTTGTTTACCCACACTTGCCATTGCTGTTGTTCCAGGCTGCGAGACCCGGTGAGAGGATGAGTATAGCGTCTTTCTAAACTAGCTTTAGAAGTGCGCGTCTATATGACTCCACCAGAGGGTTGTCGTAGTCAGTGGGAGCAGCGGAAGCATTGGTGGACATCAGGCTTATGTCTATTTATAGACTAAAGCAGATGTAGCGGAAATAGATCATCTGTTTCTGATGTGACAGTCATGGGTTTGACGTCATCAGAATAAGGGATGGATCTGTTGAGAAGGTAGTGGGAAGTGATATTCCTATACTACGATCGGTTATACTTTGGTCGTCACACAGTGGTTTCTCCACAAGGGACTTGGATATTATATCAGACATACTGGTTACTAGATCTATGGTTTTAGATCTAGATTTGGGTGGTTTCCCAATCTGGGTATCTTGACAGCATTCTATGAGTATTTAGAATGGACGACTCCTGACACGGTAGTACACCTGCAGTTGATGGATTCACCCTCTCTAAAGGTGTCTTATAGACTAAAGGGGAGAGGGATACTCATGATTGGCAGATCACTTGCTTAGGCAATTGAGTCAATCATGAGATGTCAAGTACCACACCGGATGTTGTTCTTGCACTAGATGCAATAAGATGATATTGATCCAATCCTGGAGAAACAGTCGGAAGCAGTGTTAGAACATAAGTGAATGTTCTAGGGATATGATAACGACAGCCTCATTTAGGAGACGGTTATCACTCCAGGCTTCCAAGGTGACATGGATGGCAGAGTGGCTGTCAGAGTTATAGTTCTCCTTCTGACAAGGGGCAGTATTTTGGACAGGTGGTCCAAGGCAATACTGAGGGAGGCATGGCGCAGGATACTGATTAAGTTCAGTTGACGATACAGTCTAAGAAGTTTGGATTTGGAGTTCATTTATGAGCTAGGTCCCATCAGACATCCAGACATTCTAAGACAGGTATTGCTCATTTCGGGAGATGGCTTTCTCCGCGAACTTGAGATATAGAGAGACATAGAAAGAAACTTCTCTGCGGATCCACTCACTGAGGCTATTCCTCGAACGCAATAGTTTCGCAAACGAGCTTTGTGAGACTGACTAGTAGAGGAGTTGGGTGTTCGGTATCACACGGGCTGTGAGTATGCGACATCGCAATAATTAGCCTTGAGTGCAAGTGGGAGATTGTTGGAGTTAGTGCCCTCAGAGTCAATTATTGGATCACAGGCACGTGATTGCAATGATTGAGGGAGGACCTATCCCGGTAGGACAGTCTTACTCGAGATGATAGTATGCTATCTGGTTTATCTTTATCATCGTGTACTGCTTTAGGTGACCTGACATGTCGCTATTGCACGTTGATAGAGCCCCTAGGATTCTTGCTTGACGACCAGCAGTATGATGGCGATCATATACGTGGGAGCTGGTGGTCTATAAGCACATCCTTAAAAGGTCCCTAGTCGTAGGAGTTTCGAGACAGGGCATCGATACTCCGTTAGTAGACTAGTGTATACAGTCGAGACCCCGACGAGGGGCGGTGGCCGGTCTCACAAGCCACTGGTGTCAGTTGGTTCACCTAAGATGTATACAGGTGCTCATTGGGTTATGAGTACACCGGACAGGACTTGCCGGGAACCTGCTAGTTGGTCTTATACCAGATGTCAGATAGCAGTTCCCTGGTGACATGTGTACAGGTTAGTTCATCGACCTGAGATCGTCATTTGTCTCGTGTGAGTTCCCACTGTGCTTTGATTACTACCCTACCACGGCTCAAAGGAGTCGTGCAAACAGGTTTTAGTTGGGTACAGTCCCGAGCCACATGGAGGCAGTGAGCGGATCTGCAGGGGTTCGTCTCTCCCGGTATTGGGGGTGAGGTCGCGCTGTGTCTAGGAGAGCCATTACGCAAAGCCCTCGGCCGAGGCAGGAGATTTACTGGTAGGTATTCCAGTAGTATCTCAGGGCGTTCTGGGCTACGCTCCGACACGACTTGTACCGCTTTTGGGGGTCTGACTTTTACCAACCCCCTAGGCCCGCCATGCGATACTCATAGACGAACGGACCGGACTGTACGGATATTGTCACTGACAGGCTCAGTTGGGTGTCGGGGTGGGCTTCCTCATCGACGTCCCATTTGGTCAATAGCTGGTGGCCCGTCACGTATTGGCTTATACCTCTGACGTGCCAGTGGTTAAATCCACAACCATAGTATTGACGAGTCTTTAGAGTCCACCACACTTACAGTTACTCAAGCTTTCGGGCGAAACGCTGTAGAGGCCGTATGGAGATATGGCAGGGTCCGATCAGATACGTGCGGTATTGCACGGATCAGGATCGGACAGTTTTGTACTAGTGGCCGTATAGTTATATGGCAGGGTTTGATCTGATACGTGCGGTATTGCACGGATCAGGATCGAACGGATTTTACTAGCCGGCTTTGGCTTAAGCCGGTCCTAGTTTAGTACAGTGTAGATTTTGTCTCATTGCATTTGTATCCGGTCGGAATACAGATGCGGGTGTGTATGCACAGTATAGGGGTTTTCCTGTAATTTATTACGGGACCAGTTTTCTGGAGTTGCCAGTTTGCATTCCGTTCCGGCCGGTTTTCCTTTGTTCTTTCCCGGCCGGACTTTTCTGATGGAGGGGGTTATTTGCAGTTTTGCAAATAACACTTTGTGGAGGTTTTTCTTGCAAATGATTTATTATGATAACCTTTTTAGATACCATTCTTTTCATGCTTTTTGGTGATTAGAAGTGGATTAGAGTTGATGTGATTTGGTTATGATGATGTTTTGCTTGTGGTTACCCTCCACCTTTTCCTACACTCACCTTCCTTCTAAGGTGATGGTTTGATATTCTTTTCTTCTCTACCTCCACCATGCTTATGCTTACTAGATGATAAGTTTTTTCAAGAGAGAAAAAAGAAAGAGAAGAAGAAGAAGAAGAGAGCTTGAGTTTCATTTCTTGATCTCATTCATGCTAGAAAAATGCAAGCACCATTTTTCTAATCTCATTTCCTCCATCATCCACAAATGGCAACAAACCCAAGTGAGACAATCTACTACACATTCTACAGCACATCTTGAGCATGTCGAGTTGCCGGCTTCATGCTCGAGTTGCCTCGGTATTGAGGTGGGAGCCCGTAAAAGACGAAGGCGATGTGGTGCCCTTTCCGGCGAGGAGGCGACGATATGGAGACTACACTTTCCGCGGGAGATCGGGGCGATGATGAGAAGATCGGAGGACCGGATCTCTTGGTATACTTCTTTTCCCATCTCTTGTTAGCTAGCGTAGGTTAATGGTTTACGATCCGGGTTTTCTTTGTCCGCGGTAGCGCCGGTTTCCGAGTAAGGAAAAATTTTGATTCCGCAATTTGGCCTCGAGTAAGACGGCCGGGGCGCTGCCGTGGCGCAACAATCAGAGCCAAGCTAGAGCATTAGGCGTTGTCTAGGCGAAATTAAAAGTCCGATCGAACCCCGAAAACTCAAGTTTGCACCCAACTCTGGAAATTTTCCAAAAAGTTTGATTTTTCCATGTTAAAAATACTCTAAAAATCATGCAGGTAATTCTATAGACGCGCCTGAAGAACGAGTCCCTAACTCGTCTAAGTGACCACGGAACTGCGACCAATCATGGTTTTGGCGGCGTTTCCGCGCCGCCACTTAAGAGGTTTGGGACAGGCCTTCAGCTGCTGGTCCATGGGCACTATGGTATGGTTCTGGGTAGTTCTAACATTGCTCAAGTGTTGAGCTCTCTGGGAAAATTTGAGAATTCGTTGATTCGATCGAAACGTTTAACATCGTCTGGCTATCTGTGATTGTGATACAATATTTGGAATCCATATAATTAGTTATATGATAACCAGTTTGAATTTTATAAATCTAGCAATTTGGTCTCAATTCATCAGTTGTAACAGAATTTTGATGTGGATCAAAAGTCCGTCGCAATTAAGTAATGCACGCGGATACTCGCCGGGTAATATTATTAGATAACCACACCTCATAGCCCCGACCAAGTGACTGTAGGAGAACCCCGTTGCATAAAGCATCCGTTCGGGTCCTCGCAATCACGGTGTTCTACCTAAGTGCACTTCGTTGACGGTATCGGGGGTGCGGCCGTCTACTAAAGTTTCCGACGAGCATTCGATATGGATATCGGGAATCTTGTTGAATTGCCCGACTTGATATTACAAAGTGTTTTCAATGTCGAGACTAAAATGCTGGGTTTATAATTCTTAGGCATGAGATGTCTAAGGAATTCATTTGGTTGGGCATGAAATCCAAAGTATGTGATACATTGGTTTTTTGATGTCTAAGGTGGTTGCGGATTCCAATTGTTATAGTTTTTCACTTTCTTTTCTGCGACCGTAAGTGTAATATGTGGGGTATCACCGGTTTCGTTGTTATATGTCAACGACGATTGGGATACGCATATTTACTTACGTTGATGACATGAGATGTTATGTGCTGCTGTGATATGTTATATTGGATCGTCATGTTTTGAATAGCTGGGGGTTTTAAGTGAGCTGAGAGTTTTTCATTTTCCTTTATGTAAAAAACTTGTATGTAATATTCTTGGGGCACTTCCGGGTTTAGGAAGATGTCACCGTTGATGAATATTATTTACTTTTCCGCATTAGGATAGACCCAAGGAGGAGAGCACAAGTAACCGGGTTCTAGAGTCCAGTGGGGGACCATCTCGAGGAGTCGAGACCGGGTCTCCTAACTCTAGAATTGGTAGGGTTTCTTGCCGCTCTCGTAGGGGTCTAGGGATGTGGGTTTGGCTATTCATCATGATAGTGGAATCCGTGTTTTATACAGGCTTAATATAAAACCCAGAAATCCTAGTATATCCAATATTTCATATGTTGTTTTCTGCTGCGATATCTGTGATGTGATCATTTTATATGTTGAGATAGATACTGTATATAGTATATATGATATATTATATAGAAGTTGCTTATGTTTTACACCCGCGCTAGCCCTGTCCCGCTCTGCCGTTAGTTACCTAACCTAACGGTGCATGACAGGACATCGAGGCGAATGCGAATGGCATAAGCATACGTTGTATTTATATGTGATGTTTAGGTAACATAAATGATAGGACTTCATTAATGAGATTAATGAAAGAAAATAAAGCTAAAGATGTTGTGGAATCAAATTTTCAAAAATAGGTAGCTCCACTTGTTACTTTACATAGCGGTATTCCTTGTAGAATATCCAGCACCTAATTCGATAAGAAAAGAGCCGAGATGCCTTCACCGGGAGTGACCTCTTTAGCAATAACTGGCAGATGCTACAACCCTCGGTTTCGTCTTGTGATTGCTTTTTTAGTTCTTACTTTGCAAAGTGGTATTGTGAATATCCAGCACCTCATTCGATGAGGATAGAGCCGAGATCCCTTCACCGGGAGTGACCTTTTTAGCGAAACTAGCAAAAGCCTAAAAAACACTCCATTTAAAATCATTTGATTCTACAACGATATCAAGTTCATTACGCAAAAGGTGTTCTTAAAATCCTGTCATAGCCCTCCGTCATTTCAGATAAGTAGTATTTAGTATTCGTGCTGCGTTTGTTGGCCTTTGTCCAGGCGTAGTGTGCGGTAGCTGAATACAGCTTATCTGCTTAAGCATATGATGCGATTGGATTAGGGTAGTCATGCGACCTTTTTGGCCTTTGTCAAGGGTCGTGCGGGTGGGTTTAATTCAATCAGGAAATGACGGGTGAACTTAACTAGCATCCTATGGTTTGTTGGCCTTTGTCAAGGCCATAGGAGCTTAGGTGCAAAATTATCGGGAATTTCAAGTGTTGAAATTTGCAATGAGATTGCATACCTTCTATAAGATAGTTAGATCCCGATACCCACTGGGAGTAAGAGTTACTCCTGGAAGAGTTTTGCACTTTACAATTAGCCGATCAAGTAGGTGTCTAGAAAAGTGTCAACGGGGTTACGCCCCTAGGAAAACGAGGTTTATTTTAATTAGGTCCGTGCGAAAGCACGGGGAATCTCTTTCAAAGTACCGGCACTAGCCTGGCTTAAAGATTGGCGAACTTGTAGGGTGTAATTAATCCCGGCTAGTCTTTCCTTTTAGGGTTTGAAGGAAGATTTGATAAAAATTAGTGGGATCCATCCTGATTAGATAAAATAATAACCAATATGATCTTGAAAGAGCATACGCTGAGTGTTTTCTCTCTCTCCAGGTAGATACCATGTCACGCCTTAATCAAGATAATAATATGGATGTATTGACCGTACCCGCTTGTTATACTGAGCTAGGGGAACGTTGGTCTCGCTCCAACTTATAATTGTTATAAGACCGAGCAGGAGATAGGGGATTACCAGGATTCCCGTGCTGCCCAAACAAGGAAAGTGCATGCTGATGTATCTTCTTTGAGTGTGTTCATTACCGAGAACTGTTTTTCACTATCCTCTGCGTCCTGGGTATGAGATACCGGATCAGGATCCCACATATGTAATCTGTTACATGTGCTACAGATAGGTAGAGAACTGAGAATGAGTGATAAAATTTCAAGAGTTGGAAACGATGCAATAGTTGCAGCCAAGGTGTTGGCAGTTATCACCTTGTATTACCAAATACATTTATTCTGAACAAATGTTATTAGATATCGAACCTGATATGCAACATTATATCCGTATTTTTATTTACTAAAGAAGGATATAATTTTGTATTGTTGGATAATGTTTTGAACATTTCCTATATCAAAAGTTGATCGGTTCAACCACGTTATCTAAAAGTATATATGTTCTAAATCAAACCACAGTTCTTAACGTACAAAACACACACAAGAGGAAAAGTTCAGAAATGAATGAATCTTTCTTGAGGCATTGTAGACTAGGTCATATCAATGCGACCCGACTAGCCAAGTTACATTAAGATGCATATTTAAATCAGTTTGAATCTACATCTTGTGAAACTTGCCAGTCATGTCACAAAGATAAAATGACCAGAGCTCCGTTTACTGGAAACAGAGAAAGAGTTAGTGAACTCTTAAGATTGCTACATGATGATGTATGTAAGTCCCCTGTCTACACATGCCAGGACCGGTTCTTTATACTTCATTACATTCACTGATGATCTCTCAAGATTCGCACATGTGTTCCTAATGAAACACAAGTCTGAAGCTTTTGAGGAATTCAATGAATATAAGTGCGAAGTAGAGAACCAAAACGGGTATATGTATTATGTCCATTGATGTGATCAGGGAGGAGAATACTTGAGCACGGAATTCCTAGACTATTCTAAAAGAGAATGAGATTCTCTCTCAGCATTACTCCTCCGTATACACCACAGCACATTGGTATATTGGGTTGGATCCATTGCATCCTATTAGATATGGTGCGCTCTATGATGAGTACTACTGAGTTGCCTATTTCCTTTTGGGGGTTATGTACTTGTGAAGCTACATACCTATTGAATAGGGTTCCAACCAAATCAGGTGCCTACCACTCCATATGTGATATGGTATGGGAAGAGCCCATGTCTTAAGTAAGTTAAGATTTGGAGTTGTCTGGCCTATGTCTAAAAGCCAAATCCGGACAAGCTCGAGGCAAGGTCGGTTCTATGGAAGTTTGTTGGATATCCTAAGCATTCGCAAGGTATATCTTCTACCACACCGAGAAACAAAAGGTGTTTTATTTCCCGTCATGCCACCTTTTTAGAAAAGGAATTTATTTTGGTAAGAAATTTGTGGTCATGAGGTAGAACTGGAAGTAGTTCCAGCTATACAAACTACAGCTGATGATTTGATAGAATCGGAGGATTCAATAGTTCCCGACGAACCTCAGCCTCTCCGCCGATCTGGTAGGGTTCCTCATCCACTTGAAAGATACTTCAGTATTCTCTATGACAGTGGGAGCGAGGATTGAATCATGGGATGATGACCCAACTAGTTTCGAACAGGCCATCAAGAGTGGGGACTCTGTAAGAATGGTTGGATGCTAAGTGATCTGAGATGGAGTTTATGTACACTAACAAAGTATGGACTTTGGTTGCTCTATCTGAAGGGTTAAATCCTCATCAGGAGCAAGTATATCTTGAGAAGATTACATGGTGTAGATGGAAAAGTTGAGATTTTCAAAACTAGACTTGTTGTAAAAGTTTTTCGTCATCGACCATGTGTGGATTATGATGGAACCTTTTCTCCAGTAGCTATGCTTAAGCCCATCCAGATCCTACTTGCCATTTCTATATACCATGACTACGATATCTGGCGGTTGGGTATCATGGCAGCTTTTCCAAATACTGATTTAGAAGAAAGCATCTATAAGTACACAGCCATAGGGCTTCGTAAATAGTGGGAGCAGTGGAAATGTGTGCAAGTTGCTTTACAGGTTAAAGCAGGTATCGCGGAGTTGGAACATCTGTTTTGATGTGGTAGTCAAAGCGTTTGACTTCATCAAAATAGTAGATGAACCTTGTATATACAAAAAGGTAATAGAGGGTAAGGTGCTCTTCCTCGTATTGTACGTGGATGACATACTCTTGATAGGAAAGGAGTTTCCTATGCTACGCTCGGTCAATCTCCTCTCATCACAAAGATTCATCATATAGGATCAAGATCATACCTCCTAAATCCTAGGTTTTGGATCTATGATATAGATCTAAGTGGATGTTAGGATTCTCACTAGGTGTAGTGAGATGGTATCAATAGATCCTGGGGAGAATTACTGGATAGCTTCCAGGGTGGTAAGGTCGACTGAATGTCAGTCACAGGCATTGTCTTTACCCTCAGTGGGGGGACGGTATGTTGGAAGAGTTCCAAGCTAGATATCATGACAAACTAGATGATAAAGGCTGGTTAAATCTCTACCAAAGATGCTACCAAAGAGGTAGTCTTGGTGTATATTAGTTCATGTGATGAACTTTGTTCCTACCATTGTGTGACAATGGAGTTGCGGCTTATGCCTATGAACCCCCGTCCTATCAGTGACCCAGATATATTCTAAGGCAGTATCACCTAATCAAGGAGATGGTTGAGCTCCAGGGGATCGAGGTTAGGAGAGTAGACTCAAAGGATAACACGGCGGATCCACTCACAAAGGCCTATTCCCAGAGAGAGACTTTTATGGGATGGTTGAGTATGAGATACTACAACCACTGCTATTTGATGTCCCTAGTGCAAGTGGGAGATTGTTAGTTATATGTATGCCCTAGATGCCATTACTGTACATGAGATGTATATTGTAGTGGATGCTTGGACATATATAGGGAGGACTTTCTTGCTCGATAAGATAGTATGCTATCTGGTTACTCTTTATCTTAACAAGTACACTGATTGTCTCTCTATTACATGTTGGTAAAGCCCTTAGGATGCGTGCTTGACTACCTAGATTATGTTGGAGATCATACTAGTGGGACAAAGGTAGTCTGTGAGTACATCCTTTAATGTCCCTAGTCGTTGGTGTATCGAGACGGGGCATCGATATACCAGAGTAGACTAGCGTATACCTTCTCGACCCATGTAGATGGGCGATGGATGATCCCATATCCATTGGTGTTTGATATCGGAGATGATATACGGGTGCTCAGTGGAGACTGGGTATATTGGACGGACTCGCCGAGAACTCCTAGATGGTATTATACCTCAGGTCAGAAAGAAGTTCTCTGGTGACACTGGTACATGTTATTCTTTTGACCCGAGATCGTCATAGAGTCTTGTGTGATTCCCGCTGTGCTTTGATTTCCACCTTACAACGTTCATGAGAATGTGCAAAACGGTGGTTTTTAGGTACAGTCCCGAGTCACATGGAGGCAATGAGCGATAGGAGGGGATTCGTCTCTCCCGGTATTGGGGGTTGATGTTGCGCTACGCTCGATAGGCTATAACAGGAAGTCCCTGGCCAGGGCTATTTTAAAGATTTACTGGTAAGTGTTACCAGTAGTTTCTTGACCCTTTATGAGCCTCATATCGGTATGACTTATCGAGTTACTGGGTCTGATGTTTACCACCCCTAGACGAGATATGCGATATATTTGATGAAGTGACCGGACTGTACGGTAGTGTTACTGATTGGATTCGCAGGAGTATGAGCAGGCATGCTTGTTGATTTTCTGATCGCTCAATACCTTGGTGGCCGTTACGTTTAGCAGAACACTTGCGGCTTGTGGGTGTTTGATATGATCACCATCTACTGCCGGCGTATTGACGAGTCTTTAGAGACCTACACAGAGGTTTCCTGGTTCATGCGAAACGAAGTAGGAGCACATATGTGATATGTGATGGACCGAGATTAATGCGTATGTGATACCACATTCTATTCTCGCGATTTGTGACATCGGTCGGTTATATGTGATATAGCCGGGTTATCGGATCAAGTGTTGATTCGATAGATTGTTACATTTGATATTAGTCGGTTGTATGTGATAATGCCGGATTATTAATTCAAGTGTTCATTTAATAATTTAATATATAATTATATATTTGATGTATTAACTTACATTAACTAATATTTGCTCACTAAATATTTCTTTTTCTCACTTATGTACACTTAGTATATATGTGATATATATTAATATACATTATTTTGTGTCATGCTAGATGCCATATGCTACATGGGTGTATGAGACTCACAGCATACTTATAATAATGATATTGTTTTATTTATCTAAAGTTAATCAAAATTAATGGTAATTAGTCACATGGTTGAAGCTTGTAGAAGCATGTGGAACCATTGACCAAGTCCACTAATTTTGTTTTACTTGAAGATATTTATTAACCCAACCATTATTGTTAGCCATAGTTAAGTCTCTACATGGGTTAGTGTATGACACTAACTCACCCACGGTTGCTATTCTCACCTCAAGAGTTCATTCTCTCTTCTTCATTCTTCATCTTCTTCTTCATTGAAAAAGCTTGCTAGCTTTTATCTAAGTGAGGAAATAATATGAGAAAATTAAATCTAAAGTGAGCCCATTTCCTACTTCATCATCCTCTACTACTTGCCATTTAGTTTAGGGTGTTTGCTTCTCTAATTTCACAATTAGTGAAGAGGTAGCATGAGCTTAAGTTACCTCGACGTAGATCATTTTCGGCCTCGAATATTTCGAGCAAGCTTGTTCATTTTTTAATGTGAATCCTTACTAGAGTTCGGGTGTTCACTACTTGGAGCGAAGGGACTAGTACACAGAGCTTTAGAAGTGAAGGACCGGTCTACAAAGGTTGTATTCCTCATTCACTTAGTGTAATATTTGATTACATGCTTGCTTTACTCCTAATTTTCTAGTTAGATCCTTGGCATGAGTTACATAGCTCTCTAGGTATTTTAAAATTGTATACTTAATGCCCCAAAAATCCTAGTTAGGGTGTTATGGAACCCATCAATTCCCACCGTGCATTGATTTCCACCTTACCACGTTCAAGGGAACGTGCAAAATGGTGACCTTTGGGTACAGTCCCGAATCACATGGAGGCAGTGAGCGATAGGAAGAGTTTCGTCTCTCTCGGTATTGGGGGTTGATGTTGCGCTGTGTTCGATTGGCTATAACGGTAAGTCACAGGCCAGGGCTGATATGGAGATCTACTGGTAAGTGTTATCAGTAGTTTCTCGACTGGTTATGAGCCTCACATCGACATGACTTATCGGTTACTGGGGTCTGATATTTACCACCCCTAGACTGGATATGTGACATATCAGACAAACAGACCGGACTATACGGTAGTGTTTACTGATTGGATTTACAGGAGTTAGAGCATACTTGCTTGTTGATCTTCTGATCGCTCAATACCCCGGTGGCCGTAACGTTTAGCTGACCGCTTGCGGCTTGTTGGTGTTTGATGTGATCATCACCTACTTCCGGCGTATTGACGAGTCTTTAGAGTCCTACATAGAGGTTTCCTGGCTCAGGAAAAACGGAGTAGGAGCACATATGCGATATGTAATGGATAAAGATTGATACGTGTAGGTAATGCCGTATTCTATTCTCGCGATATGTGATATTGGGCGGTTATATGTGATATAGCCGGGTTATCGGATCAAGTGTTGATTTGATGAAATAATTTATATATGAGATAATGGAGGGAAGAGGCCATAGGAGGGGATTCCCTCCTATGGCGTCGAAAAAATACCCCCTCTCTAGTTTTTCCCGACGATCGGCATCCACCATCTTCATCGTCATCATCTAAGATATGGGTACACCAAATTTCATGTGATTCTACAACTTTTTCATCGTTGATTTAGTAGGTTCAAAACTAACGGTTTACCGACAATAGAACTTTTTACATTGCTAAATCAACGGTGAAAAGGTTATGGAATCACATGAAATTTGGTGTACCCACATCTTAGATGATGACGATGAAGATGGTGGGTGCCGATCATCGGAAAAAACTAGGGGAGTTGTATTTTTTCGACGCCATAGGAGGGAATCCCCTCCTATGGCCTCTTTTCTCCATTATTCTCTTTATATATATATATACATATATATTTATATATATATATATATATTATGCTCACTTAAATATTAATTACTCTCACTTATGATACATTTAACATATATGTGATATATGTTTATTGTATTGTTTTCTATTGTTACATAAATATTATATATGTGATATATAATATTGTGACACGCTAGTTTATACATGCAACAAGGATGTATGAGAATTATACCATGCTACATGTAATGTTTGGGTTTAAATTCTTAAGTAATTAAAAAATGTGGAAATGAGTCATGATGGAAGGTTCATGAAGCTTGTTGATAACCATTGACAAAGTCCACCCTTTTTGTTTTGCTTAAGATATTTTCTAACCCAACCATGACACATAGCCATGGTTAACTCTCTACATGGCTCAGGTTTTGACGTATACTATCCCATGGTTGCATTTCTAACCTTATCTCATTCATTCATCTTCTTCTTCCTCATCTCATATTTTCTCTCTAGATTTTGAGATCAAGAAGAAAAATAGTGAGAAATTTAATTCTAAAGTGAGAAAAATTCCTACTTCATCATCATCTTCTATACTAGCCATATAGATTAGTGTGTTAGCTTCACTAATTTCATATTAGTGAAGAGAGAGCTTGAGTCCGTATTTTCTCGACGTAGATCATCATCGACTTCAAGCAAGGATGCATCGTACATCTTGTGGAGCCTCTCAAGAGTTCGGGAGCTCGTTGATCGCAGTGAAGGGACCACTACTTGGAGCTTGTGAAGTGAAGGAGCGGACTACAAAGGTTGTAATCCCTAATCACCTAGTTATAAAGTTGTTTACATACAAAGTTAACCCTATTTCTCTAGTTCGATTACTTGGTTGGTTTGTTTAGCACCCCAAAATTTTAATCTAGCATATTTAATGCTTGCTAAAACCTTGCTAAGGAGCTAAGCTAACCTTACAGTGCTAACAGAGCCAAGCTAGAGCATTAGACGTTGTCTAGACGAAATTAGAATTCCGATCGAACTTCGAAAACCCGATTTGGACCCCCTCTCTGGAAATTTTTCAAAAAGTTGAAATTTTTCATGTTAAAAATATTCAGAAAATCATGCAGGTAATTCTATGGACACACCTGAAGAAAGAAACCCAAACTCGTCTAAGTGACCGCGGATCCGCGGCCAAAACATGGTTTTGGCGGCGGATGCGCGGCACCACTTGAGAGGCTTGGGTCGGGCCTTCAGCTGTAGGTCCGTAGGAACTGTGGTATGTCTCTGGTTAACTTTAACAGTGCTCAAGTATTGAGCTCTCTGGGAAATTTTGGGAATTCGTTGAATCGATCGAATTGTCTAACTTCGCCTATCTATCTGTGATTGTAATACAATCTGTGGAATTCATTTAGTTAGGCATGAAATCCGTAATATGTGATATTTCGTTTATGATGTCTAAGGTAATTGTGGATTCCAAATGTTGTAGTTTTTTTAACTTTCTTTTCTGCGACTGTAAGTGTAATATGTGGTGTATCACCGATTTCGTTGCTATACATCAACGACAATTGGGATACGCATATTTACTTACGTTGATGACATGTGATGTTATGTGTTGCTGTGATATGTTATATTGAATCGTCGTGATTAGAATAGCCGGGGGGTTTTATGTGAGATGATAGTTTTTATTTTCATTCATGTAAAATTCAATGTATGTAATATTCTTTAATTGGGGCACTTCCGGGTTGAGGATAATGTTACCATTGTTGTACATTATTTACTTTTCCGCATTAGGATAGACCCAAGCCGGGAAGCATAAGTAACCGGGTTCTAGAGTCCAGTGGGAGACCAACTAGAGGAGTCGAGTCCGTGTCACCTAACTCTAGAATTGGTAGGGTTGCTTGTCGCTCTCGTAGGGGTCTAGGGATGTTGGTTTGTCTATTCATCACGACCGTGGGATCTGTTAGTTATATGTATGCCCTAGAGGCCATTACTGTACATTGGATGTATATTGTAGTGGATGCTTGGACATATATAGGGAGGACTTTCTTGCTCGACATGATAGTATGCTATCTGGTTGATCTTTACCTTAACGTGTACACAGATTGTCTCTCTGATACATGTTGGTAAAGCCCTTAGGATGTGTACTTGACTATCTGGACTATGATGCGGATCATACTAGTGGGGACATGGTAGTCCATAAGTACATCCTTCAAAGTCCCTAGTCGTGGGTGTATCGAGACGGGGCATCGATATACCAGAGTAGACTAGCGTGTACCTTCTCGACCCATACAGATGGGCGATGGATGATCCCATATCCATTGGTGTTTGACATCAGAGATGATATACGGGTGCTCAGTAGAGACTGGGTATACTGGACGGACTCGCCGAGAACTCCCAGATGGTATTATACCTTACGTCAGATGGCAGTTCTATGGTGACACTGGTACAGAGTAGTCTGTTGACCCGAGATCGTCATAGAGTCTTGTGTGGTTCCCACTGTGCTTTGATTTCCATCTTACCACGTCCAAGAAGGCGTGCAAAACGGTGGCTTTTGGGTACAGTCCCGAGTCACATGGAGGCAATGAGCGATAGGAGGGGATTCGTCTCTCCCGGTATAGGGAGTTGATGTTGCGCTGTGTTCGATTGGCTATAACCGGAAATCCCTGGCCAGGGTTGCTGAGATTTACTGGTAAGTGTTACCAGTAGTTTCTCGAATTGTTATAGACCTCATATCGACACGACTTATCGAGCTATTGGGGTCTGACGTTTACCACCCCTAGGCGAGAAATGCGACATATCAGACGATCAGACCGGACTGTACGGTAAGTGTTACTGGTTGGATTCACAGGAGTGTGAGCGGGCTTGCTCGTCGATCTTCTGATCGCTCAATACCCGGGTGGCCGTTACGTTTAGCAGACCGCTTACGGCTTGTGGGTGTTTGATATGATCATCACCTGCTGCTGGCGTATTGACGAGTCTTTAGAGTCCTACACAGAGGTTTCCTGGCTCAAGCGAAACGAAATAGGAGCGCATATGAGATATGTGCGGGACCGAGAATAATGCGTGTATGTGATACCGTATTCTATTCTCGCGATGAATGTATCGATTGGTTGTATGCGATATAACCTAGTTATCGAATCAAGGGTTGATTCGATAAGCCGATACATAGGATACTAGTCGGTTATATGCGATATGACCGGATCGTTAAATCAAGTGTTGATTTAATGATTTAATGTATAATTATATATTTGATATATTACTTTGCATTAACTAGTATTGGTTCACTTTAAATGGATTTTCTCACTCGGATGTGCACATTGTATATGTGATATACTTTTGTGCACTTGATTGTATCATGTTTGATGATACATGTTTGCTAGGGTTTTTGTGTAAAGATCAAACCATGGTTACATGATAATGGTTAGGGTTTTGTTTAATTCACTTATTTATTTATCCATTGTTTTTGGAAAATGAAAAGCATAAAGAAAAAATGGTAGCTAACTTTGTTGTATATTGAAGCTTCATGAAGCTTTGACTATGCGACCATTTTGTCTCATGCTTAACCCTAACCACTTCACTTAACCTTGGTTCATTCTCTACACTTAACCATGGTAACTATTATGATAAGAATGAATGGGATTATCTTTTCAAGTTAATCTTTTTATTCTATCATAATATTATCATCTTCTTCTTCTTCTTCTTCAAGATGAAGAACCTTGACTTCATCAATGGTGATTGATGAAAAAGGGTGAGAAATCCAAATCTAAAGTGAACCCACTTCCTATTTCTTCATCCTCTACCTCTTGCCAAGTAATATAAGGTGTTTCCTTCACAAGTTTTCATGACTTGGTGAAGGTGGAGCTTGATCTAGTGATGCCTCGACGTAGATCATCTTCGGCATCGTCGTCGATGACCTAGCCCGCTTTTTCTCCGATGAAGCCGATGCTAGAGTCATGGTTCGATTTGGACAGCGGAGAGGACTTCATCATGGAGCTATGGAGGTGGAGAAACGGATCTACAAAGGTTGTATTTTCGTTCTTTTAGTTTAGTTGTAAACAAGTTGCTTTGTTCGCCTAAAATTCTAGCCAACGATCCGTATCTAGGGTTTCTCGGCACCGTAAAATTTGAAATTGGCATGGTTGATGCCTTGTGAGACCTCTTGAGAGTGCCTAGGAATCCTACAGTGGTATCAGAGCCTAGCTAGAGCCTTAGGCGAAGTCTAGACGACGTTTGAAATCCGAACGAACCCGAAACCCATTTCCAAAATGCTCTCTGTCCAATTTTTAAAAATCTGGATTTTTCCATATTAAAAATATGCAGAAAATTAAGCAGGGTTTTTTATGAATTACTGTGCAGAACGGAGTTCTAACTCTGTCAACCCGCCGCGGAACCGCGGCCTTACCCCACGTGTCGCGGCGGTTCCGCGGCCGTTATGTAGAATCTTTGACTTTTGTTTGCACAGTAATTGTTATATTTGACTCCTGTGTTTTCTGGATAATTTTAATATTTTATTCAAGAGTTGAATTTTCTGGGGTTGTTTTGGGGATTCGTATATTCGATCGGATTATCAAATTTTGTCTGTGTGGTTTTCCGGATATTTTTGAATATGTTAAAAAGTTCGACCGGATATAAATACCCAACTTTTCCCCTGTCGGGAAATTTCCAAGTGTTGGATCTTTCCGTAGTTTAACGACGTTCTAAGTAGTGCAAGTAATGCAATGGACCCTCTAGAAGACAACAAACCTTAACTCGATTATGTGACCGTCTTGAACTGCCCTTTGAACCTTCGGGTTTGGGGCAGTACGGCGTGCCACATGTGAGGCGTTGGCTTGACCCTTCTACGGCTGGACCGTTGGTACTGAGGCACGAACTGAATGTTTTTAGACTTGTTTCATGTGTTGATCTGTATCGGGAAAACTTGGGTGTTTGAATGTTCGATCAGAAAGTTTAACATTTTCTAATTATCTGGAATGCGATACAATAATTGGAATTCACAAGCAGTTATGAGATAACTGAATGAATGTTATCAATCAAGCGGTTTAGTCTCACTTGATCGGTTGCCCCGGAATTTTGATGTGATCAAAAGTCCGTCGCAATCACGTAGCGTACGCAGATACTCGCCGGGTAAACTTAATAGATAGCTTCACTCCATAGCCTCGACCAAGTGACTGTAGGAGAACCCCGTCGCCGAAAGCATCCATTTGGGTGCCACGGCAGCGGTGTTCCGCCTTGGTGCACTTCGTCGACGGTATCGGGGGTGCGGCCGTCTACTAAAGTTTGCGATGAGCATTCGATCAGGATGTCGGGAATCTTGTTGAATTACCCGACTTGATATTGAAAAGTGTTTTCGATAATGAAACTAAAATGCGGGGTTTATAATTGTTAGGCATGCGATGTCTAAAGAATTCATTTGGTCAGGCATGCGATGTCTGAGGTGGTTGCGGATTCCAACTGTTGTAGTTTTACACTTTCTTTTCTGTGACCGTAAGTGTAATATGTTATATCTCTGGTTTCGTTGCTATATGTCAACGACAATTGGGATGTGCATATTTACTTACGTTGATGACATGTGATGTTATGTGTCGCTGGATATGTTATATTGGATCGTCGTGTTTGAATAGCCGGGGGTTTTTATGTGAGATGAGTGTTTTTCATTTTCATTCATGTAAAAACTTGTATGTAATATTCTTTTATTGGGGCACTTCCAGGTTGCGGAAGATGTCACCCTTTGTATATTATTTACTTTTCCGCACTAGGATAGACCCAAGGAGGAGGGCACAAGTAACCGGGTTCTGGAGTCCAGTGGGAGACCAACTCGAGGAGTCGAGTCCGGGTCTCCTAACTCTAGAATTGGTAGGGTTGCTTGCCGCTCTCGTAGGGGTCTAGGGGTGTGGGTTTGGCTATTCATCACGACCGTGGAATCCGTGTTCTATACTGGCTCGTATTGAAAACACGGACGTCCTAGTATATCCAATATTTCATATGATTCTTCTGCTGCGATATCTGTGATGTGATCATGTGATGTTCTGTGATAGATACTGTATATATAATATATGATATATTATATAGGCGTTACTTATGTTTTACACCCGCGCTAGCCCTGCCCCGCTCTGCCGTTAGTTACCTAACCTAACGGTGCACGAGGGGACATCGAGGCGAATGCGGATGGCATAAGTGTACGTCGTATTTATCTGTGATGTTTAGGTATTTAAATGATGGGACTTCATTAATGAGATTAATGAAATAAAAGAAACCTAAAGATGTTGTAGAATTGAATTTCAAAATAAAACAGGTAGCTACAGTTCTTGCTTTGCACAGAGGTATATGTGATATATCCTGCACCTTATTCGATGAGGAAAGGACCGAGATCCCTTCACCGGGAGTGACTCCTTTAGCAATAACTGGCTGATGCTACACACTCGGTTTGTCTTTTGATTGCTTTAAGAGTTTTTGCTTTGCACAGTGATATATATGATATATCCCGCACCTCATTCGACGAGGAAAGGGCCGACGATCCCTTCACCGGTAGTGACCCCTTTAGCAAAACTAGAAAAGCCTCAAAATCACTCCATTTTTAAAACTTCATTTGATTCTACAACGATATCAAGTTCATTACGCAATAGGTTTTCAGAAAAACCTGACGTAGCCCTCCGTCATTTCAGATAAATCCTACTTAGTATTCGTGCTACGTTTGTTGACCTCCGTTAAGGCGTAATGTGCGGTAGCTAACTGGTGCTTATCTGCTTATGCATATGATGCAGATTGGGTTAGGGTAGTCGTGCGACCTTGTTGGCCTTTGTCAAGGGCCGTGCGGGTGGGTTTAATTCAATCAGGAAATGACGGGTTGAACTTGACTAGCATCCTATGGTTTGTTGGCCTTTGTCAAGGTCATAGGAGGTTAGGGGCAAAATATTATCGGGAATTTCAAGTGTTGAAATTTGCAATGAGATTGCATACCTTCTATGAGATAGTTGGATCCCGATACCCGCTGCGAGTAATTGTTACTCATGGGAGAGTTTTACACATTACAATTAGCCGATCTAGTAGGTGTCTAGAAAGGTGTCAGCGGGGTTACGCCTCTGGGAAAACGAGGTTTACATTAATTAGGTTCGTGCGAAAGCACCGGGGACCTCCCTCAAAGTACCGACACTGGCCTGGCTGAAAGATTGGCAAACTTGTAGCGTGTAATTAATCCCGGCTAGTCTTTCCTTTTAAGGTTTGAAGGAAGATTTGATAAAAAGCAGTGGGAGCCATCCTGATTAGATAAAATAATAACCAATCTATTCTTGCATGAGCGCACGCTGAGTGTCTTCTTCTCTCTCTCTCCAGGTAGCGACCATATCATGCCTTAATCAAGATAATAATACGGATTATTGACCGAACCCGCTTGTTATACTGAGCTGGGGAACGTTGGTCCCGCTCCAACTTATAAATGTTATAAGACAGAGCAGGAAATTGGGGAATGCCAGAATTCCCGTGCCGCCCAAACGAAGATAGTGCATGCTGATGCATCATCTTCGGGTGTGTTCATTATATAGAACTGTTTCTCAGTGTCCTTTACGTCCTGGGTATATGATACCGGATCAGGATCCCGCATATGTAATATGTTACATAGGGCTACAGAAGGTAGAGAACTGAGAACGGGTGATAAGTTTCATGAGGCAGAAAACGGGGCAAGAGTTGCAGCCAAGTCTGTTGGTCACTGTCACCCTGTATTACCAATACATTGATTCTGAACGAATGTTATTAGATACTGAACCTGATATACAAAATCATATCAGTCTCTTTATCAGTAAAGAAATGAAAAAATTTTGTATTGTTGGATAATGTTTTGAACATTTCCTATATCAAAAGCTGATCGGTTCAGGCACGTTATCTAAAAGCATTGATGTTTTAAATCAAACTACAGTTCTTAGCATACGGAACACACACAAGAGGAAGAGTTTAGAAATGAACGAATCCTTCTTGACGTTTTGTAGACTAGGTCATATCGATGCGACCCGACTAGCTAAGTTGCACAAAGATGCATATTTAAATCTGTTTGAATTTACATCTTTTGAAACTTGCCAGTCATGTCACAGAGATAAGATGACCATAGCTCTGTTTATTGGAAAAAGAGAAAGAGTTGGTAAACTCTTGGGATGATACATGTTGATGTATGATAGGTCCCCTGTCTACATATGCCAGGACTGGTTCTTTGTACTTCGTTACATTCTCTGATAATCTCTCAAGATTCAGACATATGTTCCTGTTGAAACACAAGTCCAAACCTTTTGAGATATTCACAGAATATGATTTAGAAGTAGAAAACCAAAACACGGGTATAAGTATTATGTCCTATGATGAGATCAAGGAGGAGAATACTTGAGCACGAAATTCTTAGACTTTTCTAAAGGAGAATAAGATTCTCTCTCAGCATTACTCCTCCGAATATACCATAGCAAGATGGTATATCGGGGTGGAGCAATAGCACCCTATGTGATAAGGTGTGCTCTATGATGAGTACTACTGAGTTACCCATTTCCTTTTGGGAGTTATGCACTTGAGAAGCTGCATACCTATTGAATAGGGTTCAAATCAAATCAGTTGCCTACCATTTCATATGTGATAGGATAAGGGAAGAGCCCGTATCTTAAGTTGGTTAAGATTTGGGGTTGTCCGGGCTATGTCTAAAAGCAAAAATCCGGACAAGCTCGAGGCAAGGTCTGTAATGTAGAACTGGAAAGGTTCCAGCTATACAAACTACAGCAGATGATTTGATAAAACCAAAGGATTCAATAGTTACCAACGAACCTCAGCCTCTCCGCCGATCTAGTAGGGTTTTCTTACCCACCTGAGAGATACTTCTATTTCTCTATGACAGTAGGAGCGAGGATTGCATCATGAGATGATGACCCAACTAGTTTCGAGCAGGCCATCGAGAGTAGGGACTCTGTAAGAATGGCTGGATGCTTAGCGATCTGAGATGGAATCCTTATACACCAACAAAGTATGGACTTTAGTTGCAATATCTGAAGGGTTAAATCCCCATCAGGAGCAAGTATATCTTGAGAAGATTACTTGGTGTAGATGGAAAAGTTGAGACTTTCAAAGCTAGACTTGATAAAGCTTTTCGTCATCGACCAGGCGTGGATAATGATGAAACCTTTTCAAGTAGCTATGCTTAAGTCCATCCAGATCCTACTTGCCACGGCTACATACCATGACTACGATATCTGGCGGTTGGGTGCCATGACTGCTTTTCTAAATGATGTTTTAGAAGAGGACGTCTATAAGTACACAGCCAGAGGGCTTCGTAGACAGTGGGAGCAGCGGAAACGTGTGCAAGATGTTTTATGTGATAAAGCAAGCATCGCGGAGTTGGAACATCTGTTTTGATGGATAAGTCAAACAGTTTGACATCATCAAAATGGTAGATGAACCTTGTATATACAAAAAGGTAGTAGGGAGTATGGTGATGATCCTCGTAGAGTACGTGGATGACATACTCTTGATAGTGAAGGAGTTTCCTATGCTACGCTCGGTCATTCTCCGCTTATCACAATGATTCTCCATAAAGGATAAAAGTGATACCTCCTAAATCCAGGGTTTTGGATCTATGAGATAGATCTAATTGGTTGTTAGGATTCTCACTAGTTGTAGTGAGATGGTATCAATCGATCCTGGGGAGAATCACTGGAAGGGTTCCAGGGTGATAAAGACGACTGAATGTCAGTCGCAGGCATTGTCTTTACCCTCAGTAAAGGGACGGTATGTTGGAAGAGTTCCAAGCTAGATACCGTAGCATACTAGACGATTAAGGCTGGATACATCGCTACTTAAGATGCTACCAAAGAACAGTCTGGGTGTATATTAGTTCATGAGATGAACTTAGTTCCTCCCATTGTGTGACAATGGAGTTGTGGCTTATGCCAAGGAACGTCCATCTCATCAGTGATCCAAACATATTCTAAGGCAGTATCACCTGATCATGGAGATAGATGATCTCCAGGTTGATCGAGGTTAGGAGAGTAGACTCAGAGGACAACACGGCGGATCCACTCACAAAGGCCTTTTCCCAGAGAGAGACTTTTATGGGATGGTTGAGTATGAGATACTACAACCACTGCTATCAGATGGCCCTAGTGCAAGTGGGAGATTGTTAGTTATATGTATGCCCTAGAGGCCATTACTGTACATTGGATGTATATTGTAGTGGATGGTTGGACATATATAGGGAGGACTTTCTTGCTCGACATGATAGTATGCTATCTGGTTGATCTTTACCTTAACGTGTACACTGATTGTCTCTCTGATACATGTTGGTAAAGCCCTTAGGATGTGTACTTGACTATTTGGACTATGATGCGGATCATACTAGTGGGGACATGGTAGTCCATAAGTACATCCTTCAAAGTCCCTTGTCGTGGGTGTATCGAGACGGGGCATCGATATACCAGAGTAGACTAGCGTGTACCTTCTCGACCCATACAGATGGGCGATGGATGATCCCATATCCATTGGTGTTTGACATCAGAGACGATATACGGGTGCTCCGTAGAGACTGGGTACACTGGACGGACTCGCCGAGAACTCCCAGATGGTATTATACCTTACGTCAGATGGCAGTTCTATGGTGACACTGGTACAGAGTAGTCTGTTGACCCGAGATCGTCATAGAGTCTTGTGTGGTTCCCACTGTGCTTTGATTTCAATCTTACCACGTCCAAGAGGGCGTGCAAAATGGTGGCTTTTGGGTACAGTCCCGAGTCACATGGAGGCAATGAGCGATAGGAGGGGATTCGTCTCTCCCGGTATAGGGAGTTGATGTTGCGCTGTGTTCGATTGGCTATAACCGGAAATCCCTGGCCAGGGTTGCTGAGATTTACTGGTAAGTGTTACCAGTAGTTTCTCGAATTGTTATAGACTTCATATCGACACGACTTATCGAGCTATTGGGGTCTGACGTTTACCACCCCAAGGCGAGATATGTGACATATCAGACGATCAGACCGGACTGTACGGTAAGTGTTACTGGTTGGATTCACAGGAGTGTGAGCGGGCTTGCTCGTCGATCTTCTGATCGCTCAATACCTGGGTGGCCGTTACGTTTAGCAGACCGCTTGCGGCTTGTGGGTGTTTGATATGATCATCACCTGCTGCCGGCGTATTGACGAGTCTTTAGAGTCTTACACAGAGGTTTCCTGGCTCAAGCGAAACGAAATAGGAGCGCATATGAGATATGTGCGGGACCGAGAATAATGCGTGTATGTGATACCGTATTCTATTCTCGCGATGAATGTATCGATTGGTTGTATGCGATATAACCTAGTTATCGAATCAAGGGTTGATTCGATAAGCCGATACATAGGATACTAGTCGGTTATATGCGATATGACCGGATCGTTAAATCAAGTGTTGATTTAATGATTTAATGTATAATTATATATTTGATATATTACTTTGCATTAACTAGTATTGGTTCATTTTAAATGGATTTTCTCACTCGGATGTGCACATTGTATATGTGATATACTTTTGTGCACTTGATTGTATCATGTTTGATGATACATGTTTGCTAGGGTTTTTGTGTAAAGATCAAACCATGGTTACATGATAATGGTTAGGGTTTTGTTTTATTCACTTATTTATTTATCCATCGTTTTTGGAAAATGAAAAGCATAAAGAAAAAATGGTGGCTAACTTTGTTGTATATTGAAGCTTCATGAAGGTTTGACTATGTGACCATTTTGTCTCATGCTTAACCCTAACCACTTCACTTAACCTTGGTTCATTCTCTACACTTAACCATGGTAACTATTATGATAAGAATGAATGGGATTATCTTTTCAAGTTAATCTTTTTATTCTATCATAATATTATCATCTTCTTCTTCTTCTTCTTCAAGATGAAGAACCTTGACTTCATCAATGGTGATTGATGAAAAAGGGTGAGAAATCCAAATCTAAAGTGAACCCACTTCCTATTTCTTCATCCTCTACCTCTTGCCAAGTAGTATAGGGTGTTTCCTTCACAAGTTTTCATGACTTGGTGAAGGTGGAGCTTGATCTAGTGATGCCTCGACGTAGATCATCTTCGGCATCGTCGTCGATGACCTAGCCCGCTTTTTCTCCGATGAAGCCGATGCTAGAGTCATGGTTCGATTTGGACAGCGGAGAGGACTTCATCATGGAGCTATGGAGGTGGAGAAATGGATCTACAAAGGTTGTATTTTTGTTCTTTTAGTTTAGTTGTAAACTAGTTGCTTTGTTCGCCTAAAATTCTAGCCAACGATCCGTATCTAGGGTTTCTCGGCACCGTAAAATTTGAAATTGGCATGGTTGATGCCTTGTGAGACCTCTTGAGAGTGCCTAGGAACCCTACAGGATCTACGTTCCTACTGCCTTAAATAAAACATGGAATTCCTAGTATATCCAATATTTCATATGTGATTCTTCTGATGCTGATATTCTGTGATGTGATCATTTTATATGCGTGAGACGAATACTTATACAATATATTTATGATATATAAATATTATTGCTTTCGTTTCTTCTGTGATACTTAGGAAGCATAATTGATGGGATTTCATTAATGAGATTAATGAAAGATAAAGAAACCTAAAAGTTGTTGCAGAATCAAATTTTCAAAAAGGATAGCTCTAGTTTTTACTTTGCATAGCGGTATTCCTTGTAGAATATCCAGCACCATATTCAATAAGGAAAGAGCCGAGATCCCTTCACCGGGAGTGACCACTTTAGCGAAACTAGCAGATGCTACAACTCACTCAGTTTTGTTTTTGATTACTTTTGTAGTTCTTGCTTTGCATAGCGGCATTCCTTGTAGAATATCCAGCACCTTATTCGATAAGGAAAGAGCCGAGATCGCTTCACCGGGAGTGACCTCTTTGGCGAAACTAGTAAAAACCTCAAAAACACTCCTTTTTCAAAATCACTTGTTTCTACAATGATATCAAGTTCATTATGCTCATGGTTTTCATAAAAACCTGCGTAAGCCTCCGTCATTTCAAATAAGTAATATTTATTATTTGTTTTACGGTAGTTTGCCCTGCGTCAAGGCGTAGTGTACGGTAGCTGATTATTACTTATCTGTAGCATAAGATGCGATTGGATTATGGTATTCATACGGCGTTGTTTGGCCTGCGTCAAGGGTCGTACAGGTGGTTTTGATTCAATCAGGAAATGCACGGGTTGAACATGACTAGCGGACTATGGGTTGTTTTGTCTGCGTCAAGGTCATAGGACGCTTGGGGTAAAAGATATTATCAAGAATTTCAAGTGTTGAAATTTGCAATGAGATTGCATACCTTCTATGAGATAGTTGGATCCCGATACCCACTGCGAGTAAGAGTTACTTCTGGGAGATTTTTACACATGACAATTAATCGATCAAGTAGGTGACTAGAAAGGTGTTATCAAGGTTATGCTGTAAGTCCACGTTGCCCACCCCGGTGCTTGCGGGGAGGCGGAAACGGTATAAAAATGGATTTTTAACACACTAGGCAACATGGACTAGCAAAAGGAGGATCTTTGCTAAACAAAAACTAACTACAAAGCTAAAAAGTTTAGCTACTCGGAAAAGAGGTTATACCTAGGGCTTCTAGTCCTTCTCTCCTTGCTCCTTGGAGTGAATGAAAGTGATCTCCTTGTCGCCTTCTCTTGTCGAAGAAGGATCCACCCAAGAGCTTCAACCTTTGGCTTCAACTTCAAACTACTCGGAAAAGAGGTTATACCTAGGGCTTCTAGTCCTTCTCTCCTTGCTCCTTGGAGTGAATGAAAGTGATCTCCTTGTCGCCTTCTCTTGTCGAAGAAGGATCCACCCGAGAGCCTCAACCTTTGGCTTCAACTTTAAACTAGAAGTAACTAAGATACTTGGAGTGCTAATCCTAGAACCTTAGAAAAGAGTTGAGAGTATCTTAAATGGATTTATCTCAAGCTCAAGTGATTCTCAACTCATGAGAGGGGAGAGCTAGAGAGAGAGGAAGAGGAGGAGAGAGAATCTAAATGATAGAATGAGAAAAAAAATGAAGCATTCTCACATATATGTGTGAATTATGAAAATAGATAATTAGCTAAATATAATTGTCATGGTTTAATCAAGAAATGACCATTATCATTTCATATTAAATGGTTTTTGCTAGAATCAAATAGCATCTTTCTTATGGAATGATTATGGTCAAGTTGTCAACCTAGGTCAACAAGTCAAATAAAGTCAAATGGTCAACAACCCTAACCATGCACAATTATAATTAACCAATATCAATAAATCATATTTCACACATAACCATTAGGGTTAAGAAAATGACAATGGTAATCAACCCTAATGAAAGTCCTCTGCCTCTCCCTCAGTCAACTGTGCATACACACCCGTATCCGTGTTCCGAGGAACACGAATACAATGAGATAAAACCAATCCCAAATCATATACTAGGATCCGGCTTAAACCAAAGCCCGCTAGTATAAGCTGTTCGGACAGCAAACGTGCATAAGTGCGCGGATGTGAACGAACCCTGTCGCAAAACCATGCGACCTCTACTCATTTTGCCTAAAGGCGAATAACCCTCTGTGTGGGACTCTAAAGAATCGACACTACGCTGGCAGTGGGTTTAACCACAGACCGCAAGCGGCACTAGCTGTACGTAACGGTCCCCAGGTAGATGCCGATAAGAAGACTGACGAGGTGAACCCATCTGAACTCCTACCGAGCCTGAATGTGACAGTCTCCGTACAGTCCGGTCTGTTCGTCTGATACATCGCATGGCGGGCCTAGGGGGGTGGTAAACGTCAGTCCCCTAATAGCGGTACAAGTCGTGCCGGAGTGTAGCCCAGAATACCCTGAGATAACACTGGAAACCTACCAGTATACCTCGCTTGCCCTGGTCAGGGACTACTTGTATAATGGCTCTCCTGGACACAGCGCGATGTCAACCCCCAATACCGGGAGAGACGAATCCTGTCTAACCGTCACTGCCTCCAAGTGCTTCGGGACTGCACCCAACAACTACCAGTTTGCACGACTCCTTTGAGCCGTGGTAGGGTAGTAATCAAAGTATAGAGGGAACACACTCGAGGCGATGTGACAGTGTCAAGTCAGCGGACTAAGCTGTACTCATGTCACCTGGGAACTGATAACTGACGATAGGTATAGTACTAACCAACAGTTCCCGACGAGTCTTGTCCAGTGTACTCGTAAACTAACGAGCACCCGCATACTATCTCAAGTACGACGTACTGACGGCTGTGGGACAGACCGTCTCCCCCGCTGGGATGAGAAGCGCATACGCTAGTCTACTCAGGAGTATCGATGCCCTGTCTCGATAGGCCTACGACTAGGGACCTGTATATGGATGTGCTTATGGATTACCCGGCCCCCACGAGTATGACTGCCATCACAACGCTGGTAATCAAGCAAAGATCCTAAGGGCTCTACTAATATGTATATAAGCGATATGCTCAAAGAAACACATGCACATATTGAAGTAGAGATAAACCAAGTAGCATACTACCATTTTAAGCAAGATTGTCTGTACAACTGTGAATATCCCAAGCTTCCATTAAGTAATATACAAGCTAGTATGATACAGTAATGGCCTCTAGGGCATATACACTAACAATCTCCCACTTGCACTAAGGCCATGTACTGGCGTATCGAATACCTATCATCTCGATCAGCCTCTCAAACTCAGTCTGGGGTAGGGCCTTCGGGAGTGAATCTGCAGTGTTATTCTCCGTATTTACTCTCTTCACCTCGATCTCCCGGCGATCTACGATCTCCCTGATCAGGTGGTACCGCCTCAAAATGTGCCTGGACTTCTGATGGGACCTGAGTTCCTTCGCTAAAGCTATAGCGCCGTTGTTGTCGCAATACAGCGGTATTAGATCAACAATGGTAGGAACCACCTGAAGCTCCATGAGGAACTTCTTCATCTAGACAGCTTCCTTTGCGGCATCGCAAGCAGCTATGTACTCCGCTTCCATAGTTGAGTCAGCAACGGTCTCCAGCTTGGAACTCTTCCAGCAAACCTCCCCTCCATTGAGGGTAAAGACATAACCCGACATGGACTTGGAGTCATCCTTGTCACTCTGGAAGCTGGAGTCAGCAAAGGCCTCGAGCTGTAGGTCATTTCCGCCATACACCAAGAACATCTCCTTAGTCCTTCTCAGGTACTTGAGAATATTCTTTACCGCTATCCAGTGTTTCTCCCCTGGGTTTGACTGATACCGGCTTACAACGCTCAATATGTATGCTACATCTGGTCTGGTACATAACATCGCATACATTATAGAGCCTACCGCAGAAGCGTAGGGTATAATAGACATTCGATCCCTTTCCAAATCAGTCTTGGGAGACATCTCTTTGGAGAGGGTGATCCCATGACAAGCCGGTAAATTACCGCGCTTGGAATCTTCCATACTGAATCTTTTCAGTATGGTGTCGATGTACCTTGACTGTGAAAGTCCCAACATCCTCTTAGATCTATCACGATAGATCTGGATCCACAGAATGTAGCTGGCATCGCCCAGGTCCTTCATGGAGAACCTTTGTGACAAGAATCCTTTGACTGACTGTAGCATAGGAATATCATTTCCTATTAGGAGAATGTCATCCACGTAAAAGACGAGGAATACCACAGTTCTCCCTACAATCTTACTGTAAATGCATGGTTCATCTGGGTTTTTGATAAAGTCGAATTCTTTGACAGTATCATCAAAGCAGATGTTCCAACTCCGCGATGCCTGCTTAAGTCCATAGATGAACTTTAGCAACTTGCACACTTTACCGCTGCTCCCACTCTGAATGAATCCTTCTGGCTGATCCATATAGACGCACTCTTCCAAATTTCCATTTAGGAAAGCCGTCTTTATGTCCATCTGCTAGATTTCATAATCGTGGAAGGCAGCAATGGCAAGAAGGATCCGAATGGATTTCAGCATAGCCACTGGAGAAAAGGTCTCATCATAGTCCAAACCAGGTCTTTGACGAAAACCCTTTGCAACAAGTCTAGCTTTATAGGTCTCAACTTGCCCATCTACACCAATCTTCTTTCTGAAGATCCACTTGCAGCCTATGGGTTTTACCCCTTCTGAAGCAAAGTCCAAAGTCCAAACTTTGTTGGTGTACATGGACTCCATCTCGGCCCGCATTGCATCCAGCCATTTTACCGAGTCGCCGCTCTAAATGGCTTGCTGGAAGCTAGTAGGCTCACCATAATCCATAGTGCAATCCTCTCTATCCCTGTCTATGAGAAAACCGTAGTATCTCTCGGGCGGATGAGACTGCCTACTATTCCCGTGGAGTGGCGTAGGGATGTCCGGTTCTCTTGAAACTTCTGGTTCTTCCAAACTTTCAGTAATAGCTTATGGTTCTGGAATTTCCTCCAGTTCTATTACGCTCCCACTTGCTTCTTTTTCTAAAAACTGATGTTCCAGAAAGTAGGCATGACGAGAAACAAAAACCTTTTGTTCCTCTGCGTAATTAAAAAAATACCCCCTGGAGTTCTTTGGGTATCCCACAAACTTACATAGTACTGAGCGTGCCTCGAGCTTGTCCGCATGCTGCTTTTTTACAAAAGCTGGACATCCCCATATCTTCAAATACTTAAGACAGGGTTTCTTCCCACACCATATCTGATATGGTGTGGTAGGCACAGTCTTGGAGGGAACCTTGTTCAAAAGATATGCAGCTGATTCTAGTGCATAACCCCAGAAGGATCGTGGCAACTCAGCCTTACTCATCATGGATCGCACCATATCCAATAGGGTGATTCCTCCTTTCCGATACACCGTTGTGTTGTGGTGTGTATGGAGGAGTAAGCTGAGAGAGAATTCCATTCTCTTTTAAGTAGCCCAGAAACTCGGCACTTAAGTATTCACCACCTCGATCAGATCTCAGTGTCTTGATACTTTTGCTTGTTTGTTTTTCAACTTCATTCTTGTACTCCTAAAATTTCTCAAAGGCCTCGGATTTGTGCTTCATCAAGAAGACATGCCCATACCTAGAGAAATCATCTGTGAAAGTAATGAAGTATGAATAACCACTTCACGTATGTGTAGACATTGGACCACACACGTCACTGTGTATGAGTCCCAAGAGCTCGCTCGCTCTTTCTCTGTGTCCAGTGAACGGAGTCTTTGTCATCTTTCCCATGAGACAAGATTCACAAGTGGCATAAGACTGGTACTCGAATGGATCCAAGTATCCTTCTTTATGTAACTTTGTCAACCGTGTCTCATTGATGTGACCCAGTCTACAATGCCATAAGAAAGCCTGATTTAATTCCGGAGACTTTCTTTTAAGTGTGTTCTGGACATTGAAGACCTGAGCTTGATTCAAAACGTATATACCGTTTTTCAATGTACCTGACCCAATCAGTACTTGATTTAGGTGGATGTTTACTACATTGCTTACATAAGTAAAACCATATCCTTCCTTAGAAAGTAAGGATACAGATATGATATTACAAGTCGCACCTAGGACATAAAAACAGTCACGCAGAATCAATATCTGCCCAGTTGTCAGTCCTAGATGATATTCCCCTACGGATTCGGCATACATGCCCATTCCGTTAGCAACCCTGAGAGTCAAATCACCTTTCTTGATAACCCTACGGTTTCTCAGAGCCTGTAACGAATTACAGATATGAGATCCTGATCCGGTATCCAATACCCAGGAAGTAGGGTTAACTGACATACAGTTCTCTATTACAAACACACCCGAAGCCGAAGCCACAACATGCTTCGAATTCTGGCTACTGGCTTTATAAGCCCTACAATCCTTCTGCCCATGTTCATTCCCGTAACAATAGGAACATCCCTCTTTTACTACATCCATTCCCGAAACTTCTGCCCTTCCCTTTCTTTCTACTTCCCTGGTTTCCTTCAGGGTAGTAGGCTGAGACTGTTGAACTAAGTCAGCATCTGACCCGTTCTTCAACGTGGTCTTCAGGTCCGTGAGCTCAAAAGAGCTGGTCTCTGTAAGGACGTTGCCCCCTACAGATGACTTGATAGCCAACCTCGCTGGAAGCAATTCATTCGAGGTCTCATATCTTGCGATACGAGATCGCTCTCCATATAAATCTTTGTTATGGAGGAAGATAGAAACTAAGTCCATCTTCTCGTGCTGCCTCTGGTTTACACCATTAACTGAGGCTAACACGAGGCACTTGGCTTTCGCACAGTTCTTTTCCGATGTCTCGCGGATATGAATATCCGTGACAGGGGAAACTGGACCTGAGACGGCAGGGGTTGGATCAGTCAAGAGATGTCCCAGCTTGTCATGGGCAATGGTCATCTGGACAGACCTTTGCCAGTTATAGCAATCAGATTCAGTCATTTTATTATCTAGATGTAACCTAGGTGCGGTCACTGGGTCGCTGCAATTAAGAGAGAGAGAAGAAAACACTCAGCATGATGCTCTTGTAAGTTTAGATTGGTTTTTAATTTATTTAAACAAGATGGCTCCCACTGTCTCTCGAATCCCTCCTCAAACCATAAAGGAAGAATTAGTCAGGATCAATCTCACCGTACAATACTTGCTTAACCGTTCAGCCAGGCCAGTGTCGGTACTTCGAGGGAGGTTTTCCAACGCTTTCACGAAGTTCCTTAATTAAGTAACCTCTTTTCCCTGTGGGCGTAGCCCCGCTAACACCTTTTTAGACAACTACTTGGTTTATAGCATTGATCGTTAAGTGAAAAAGTTCCCGAGGAGTAGGATATACTCACAGTAGTATCGGGATCAAAATATTATCGCGTGACAAAACTGAAGGAATCCAACCAGAATCATCACACTCCAAATGGTATGCAGCGCTAGCAAGTTTCAGTGCTTTTGAAACTCCCGATGTGGATTTTTGCCCCATGCTCTTATGACCTTGACGAAGGCCAACATATCATAAGTCACATATCAAGTTCTACCCGTCATTGTACAGGTTAATTTGAACCCACCCGTACATACCCTTGACGAAGGCCAAAATAGTAGTACGACTGTCCCAAACCAACGCATCTATCTATGCTACAGATAAATATTCGGCAGCTACCAATCACTATGCCTTGGCGAAGGTCAAAATACATAGCTTGAATACTACTGAATATTTAACCGAAATGACGGAGGGCTACGAATGGTTTTGGCGAAACCGTGAATGTAGTGAACTTGATATAATCGATGGAACGAGATAGCTTTTTAAAAGGAGTGGTTCAAACTCCGCGTTTAAAAGCTGGTTTTTGAAAAGAACCAAGTTGTTTTGAAAGTGTTCCAACGACTTTTACTTAGTTTATTTTCTTGCATTAATTCCAATGTGCCCCATCATTTAATCCTACCATTGCACAAAACAACCAAAATATGGTGTACGCTTATGCCATCCGCATTGGCCACGGGGCCCCGTCATCACTCGTTAGGTTACTTAACTAACGACAGAGCGGGGGCTGGACTAGCGCGGATGCAAAACATAAGCAACACCTAAATAGATATCATATATAAATATATAGCAATGATAGTCAATCCAGATCACAGATGAACATTTTGGATATACTAGGAATCCGCGATTCGTTCGAGCCTGCAACGAAAAGCGGATTACACGGTCGCGATGAATAGCCAACACCCCACTCTAGACCCCTACGGGTGCGGCAAACTACCCGCCAAGTACCCGAAGCGAAGGAACCTCCCTCAACGACGTGAGTAGGCCACTCGGCACTTCGAGATACCCGGTAGTTTGTGCACCCCTCCATGGGTCTATCCTAGGAGCAAAAACAGTAAAAAGAAATTATACAATGACGGCTACAACCCCGACCCGGTTGTGCGGCCATACAAATAATATTACATCAATTTACATATTACATGAATGAAAGAAAAAGAAACTCTCATCTCACATCCACCCCGGCTATTCATCCGCGACAATCCAACGAGTTCATATACACAAACCAACAAGCATTACAGATCACAGATATGTATAACCCCCACTAATCGACGTATAGCGATTAGCAGACGTTCAATACATATAATACATCACAGATATAACCCATTAGTCAAAGTATAGGGAAGTTCGATCAGAAATACGGATTTATAACCACTCCAAATACAAATTTCTTTTCTGGAAAATCTGGGCAGAAATAAAATATTTTAAAAATCCCAAAACCTTAACAGAAGAACACTGCACTAAACTCGGTCCACGACCGAGTCAACTCGGCCGCGGATCCATGGCAAGAAGCATGTTCTTGCCGCAGAACCGCGGCGCTTTGAACGGTTCACTGGATCGTTTTTGGTGTGCTTCTTACCAAAACCCTGAGCCGATTTTTGAAGTATGACTTATTATTTTTAGAGCAGAAAAAAAAATCAACAGAAACTTAGGGTTTTGAAAACTAGTTTTGCGATTTTTACCGATCGAACTTCTATACACTTTACTAACTAGCTAGTTTATCTATAGTTAGACTCTGATACCACTGTAAGTCCACGTTGCCCACCCCGGTGCTTGCAGGGAGGCGGAAACGGTATAAAAACGGATTTTTAACACACCAGGCAACATGGACTAGCAAAAGGAGGATCTTTGCTAAACAAAAACTAACTACAAAGCTAAAAAGTTTAGCTACTCGGAAAAGAGGTTATACGTAGGGCTTCTACTCCTTCTCTCCTTGCTCCTTGGTGTGAATGAAAGTGATCTCCTTGTCGCCTTCTCTTGTCGAAGAAGGATCTACCCGAGAGCCTCAACCTTTGGCTTCAACTTCAAACTAGAAGTAACTAAGATGCTTGGAGTGCTAATCCTAGAACCTTAGAAAAGAGTAGAGAGTATCTTAGATGGATTTATCTCAAGCTCAAGGGATTCTCAACTCATGAGAGGGGAGAGCTAGAGAGAGGAAGAGGAGGAGAGATGAATCTAAATGATAGAATGAGAAGAAAAAATGAACCATTCTCACATATATAAGTGAATTATGAAAATAGATAATTAGCTAAATATAATTGTCATGGTTTAATCAAGAAATGACCATTATCATTTCATAATAAATGCTTTTTGCTAGAATCAAAGAGCATCTTTCTTATGGAATGATTATGGTCAAGTTGTCAACCTTGGTCAACAAGTCAAATAAAGTCAAATGGTCAACAACCCTAACCATGCACAATTATAATTAACTAATATCAATAAATCATATTTCACACATAACCATTAGGGTTAAGAAAATGACAATGGTAATCAACCCTAATGAAAGTCCTCTGCCTCTCCTTCAGTCAACTGTGCATACACACCCGTATCCGTGTTCCGAGGAACACGAATACAATGAGATAAAACCAATCCCAAATCATATACTAGGATCCGGCTTAAACCAAAGTCCCCTAGTATAAGCTGTTTGGACAGCAAACGTGCACAAGTGCACGGATGTGAACAAACCCTGTCGCAAAACCATGCGACCTCTACTCATTTTGCCTAAAGGCGAATAACCCTATGTGTGGGACTCTAAAGACTCGACACTACGCTGGCAGTAGGTTTAACCACAGACCGCAAGCGGCACTAGCTGTACGTAACGGTCCCAAGGTAGATGCCGATAAGAAGACTGACAAGGTGAACCCATTTGAACTCCTACTGAGCCTGAATGTGACAGTCTCCATACAGTACGGTCTGTTCGTCTGATACATCGCATTGGGGGCCTAGGGGGCGGTAAACATCAGTCCCCTAATAGTGGTACAAGTCGTGCCGGAGTGTAGCCCAGAACACCCTGAGATAACACTGGAAACCTACCAGTATACCTCGCTTGACCTGGCCAGGGACTACTTGTGTAATGGCTCTCCTGGACACAGCGCAATGTCAACCCCCAATACCGGGAGAGACGAATCCTGTCTAACCGTCACTGCCTCCAAGTGCTTCGGGACTGCACCCAACTACTACCTGTTTGCACGACTCCTTTGAGCCGTAGTAGGGTAGTAATCAAAGTACAGTGGGAACACACTCGAGGCGAAGTGACAGTGTCAAGTCAGCGGACTAAGCTGTACTCATGTCACCTGGGAACTGATAACTGACGATAGGTATAATACCGACCAACAGTTCCCGACGAGTCCTGTCCAGTGTACTCGTAACCTAACGAGCACCCGCATACTATCTCAAGTACGACGTACTGACGGCTGTGGGACAGACCGTCTCCCCCGCTGGGATGAGAAGCTCATACGCTAGTCTACTCCGGAGTATCGATGCCCTGTCTCGATAGTCCTACGACTAGGGACCTGTATAAGGATGTGCTTATGGATTACCCAGCCCCCACGAGTATGACTGCCATCACAACGCTGGTAATCAAGCAAAGATCCTAAGGGCTCTACTAATATGTATATAAGCGATATGCTCAAAGAAACACATGCACATATTGAAGTAGAGACAAACCAAGTAGCATACTACCATTTTGAGCAAGATTGTCTATACAGCTGTGAATATCCCAAACTTCCATTAAGTAATATACAAGCTAGTATGATACAGTAATGGCCTCTAGGGCATATACATTAACATATGCCTCTGGGAAAACGAGGTTTATTTTAATTAGGTCTGTGCGAAAGCACGGGGAACTTCCCTCAAAGTACAAACACTGATCTGGCTGAAAGATTGGCGAACTTGTAAGGTGTAATTAATCCCGGCTAGTCTTACCTTTTAAAGGTTTGAAGGAAGATTTGATGAAAAACAGTAGGAGCCATCCTGATTAGATAATATAATAACCAATCTAATCATGCAAGAGCATACGCTAAAGTGTTTTCTTCTCTCTCTCTCTCTCTCTCCAGGTAGAGACCATGTCACGTCTTATTCAAGATAATAACATTAATGTATTGACTGAACCTGCTTGTTATACTGAGCAAGGGAACGTTGGTTCCGTTCTTTATTATAATTGTTATAAGACTGAGCAGGAAATAGGGGAATATCCGGATTCTCACGCCGCCCAAGTGAAGAATAAGCACACTGATGCATCTTCTTCGGGTGTGTTATCGAGAACTGTATCTCAGTTCACTCTACGTCCTGGGTATTATATACCGGATCAGGATCCCACATATGTAATATGTTGAATGGGATAAAGGGAGGTAGAAAACTGGGAATGGGTTATCATTCCGTAAAAGTAGGGAATGGTGCAAATGTTGCAGCCAAAGCAGTTAGCGAATATCATCTTATATTACCAAGTGATAATACATTGATTCTGAACGAATGCTATTACATACCGAACATGATATGCAACATTATATCAGTTTCTTCATTAAGTAAAGTAGGATATAATTTTGTATTAAAGGATAATGTTATGAACATCTTCCTGAATCAAAAGTCGATTGGATCAGGCTCATTAAATAATGGCATATATGTTCTAAATCAAACTACAGTTCTTAATGTACAGAACACACACAAGAGGAAGAGTTCAGAAATGAATGAATCCTTCTTGTGGCATTGTAGACTAGGTCATATCAATGCGACACGGCTTGCTAAGTTACATAAGGATGGATATTTAAATCTGTTCGAATTTTCATCTTATGACAGTTTCCAGTCACGACTCAAAGGCAAGATGACCAAAACTCCGTTTAGTGGACACGGAGAAAGAGTTACGGAACTCTTGGGACTGATACATAGTGATGTATGTGGTCCCATATCTACACATGCCAGGAATGGTTCTTCGTACTGTTAGTTATATGTATGCCCTGGAGGCCATTCCTGTACATACGATGTATATTGTAGTGGATGCTTGGACATATATAGGGAGGACTTTTTTGCTCGACATGATAGTATGCTATCTGGTTGCTCTTTATCTTAACATGTACGCTGATTGTCTCTATGTTACATGTTGATAAAACCCTTAGGATGAGTACTTGACTACCACGATTATGATGCAGATCATACTAATGGGGACAGTGTAGTCGCTAAGTACATACTTCAAATGTTCCTAATCATGGGTGTATCGAGATAGGGCATCGATATACCAGAGTAGACTAGCGTATAGCTTCTTGATCCATCAGATGGGCGATGGATGATCCCAAATCCATTGGTGTTTGACATCAGAGACAGTATACGGGTGCTCAGTGGAGACTGGGTACACTGAACGGACTCGTCGAGAACTCCCAGATGGCATTATACCTAACGTCAGATGGCAGTTCTCTGGTGACACTGGTTTAGGTTAGTCTGTAGACCCGATATCGTCATAGAGTCTAGTGTGATTCCCACTGTACTTTGATTTCCACCTTACCATGTTCAAGAGAACATGCAAAACGGTGGCTTTTGGGTACAGTCCCGAGTCACATGGAGGCAATGAGTGATAGGAGGGGTTTCGTCTCTCCTGATATTGGGAGTTGATGTTGCGTTGTGCTCGATTGGATATAACAGGAAGTCCTTGGCCAAGGTTTCTTCAATGATATACTGGTAAGTGTTATCGGTAGTTTTTCGACCCGTTATGAGCCTCATATCGACAGGACTTATCGAGTTACTGGGGTCTGAAGTTTACCACCCCTAGACGAGATATGCGACATATCAGACGAAGAGACCGGACTGTACAGTAGTGTTACTGATTGGTTTCGCAGGAGTGTGAGCAGGCTTGCTTGTTGATCTTCTGATCGCTCAATACCCGTGTGGCCGTTACGTTTAGCAGACCACTTGCGGCTTGTGGGTGTTTGATATGATCATCACTTACTGCCGGCGTATTGACGAGTCTTTAGAGTCCTACACAAGGATTTCCTGGCTCAAGCGAAACGGAGTAGGAGCACATATGTGATATGTGCGGGACCGAGATTGATACGATATGAGATACCGTATTCTATTCTCGCGATATGAGATATCGGTCGGTTATATATGATATAGCCGGGTTATCGGATCAAGTGTTGATTCGATAAGTTGATTCATATGATATTAGTCGGTTATAGGTGATATAGCCGGATTATTAAATCAAGAGTTGTTTTGATAATCTAATGTATAATTATATATTTGATATATTACATTACATTAGCTAGTATTAGATTACTTATGATTTCTTTTCTCACTTTGGATACATTGATGTATATGTGATATATGTTAAATGTATCAAGCGAGGTTATAAATGCAACTAGGGTTAATGAGGGTTAAACCATGCTAGGCTTAAGATTAGGGTATTTAATTTTATCATTAAGTAATTCAAAAATTATGGAATTAGTCATTGTTGATATTTGTTGAAAGTTTGTAGAAGCTGTTAGTTATATGTATGCCCTAGAGGCCATTACTGTACATAGGATGTATATTGTAGTGGATGCTGGGACATATATAGGGAGGACTTTCTTACTCGACATGATAGTATGCTCTCTGGTTGCTCTTTATCTTAACGTGTATACTGATTGTCTTTCTGATACATGTTGGTAAAGCCCTTAGGATGTGTACTTGACTACGTGGACTATGATGCGGATCATACTAGTGGGGACATGGTAGTCCATAAGTACATCCTTCAAGGTCCCTAGTCATGGGTGTATTGAGACGGGGCATCTATATACCAGAGTAGACTAGCGTATACCTTCTCGACCCATACAGATGGGCGATGGATGATCCCATATCCATTGGTGTTTGACATCAGAGATGATATACGGGTGCTCAGTGGAGACTGGGTGCACTGGACGGACTCGTCGAGAACTCCCAGATGGTATTATACCTTACGTCAGATGGCAGTTCTCTGGTGACACTGGTACAGGTTAGTCTGTAGACCCGAGATGGTTATAGAATCTTGTGTGATTCCCACTGTGCTTTAATTTCCACCTTACCACGTCCAAGAGGGCGTGCAAAATGGTGGTTTTTGGGTACAGTCCCGAATCACATGGAGGCAATGAGCGATAGGAGGGGATTCGTCTCTCCCGGTATAGGAAGTTGATATTGCGCTGTGTTCGATTAGCTATAACCGGAAATCCCTGGCCAGGGTTGCTGAGATTTACTGGTAAGTGTTACCTGTAGTTTCTCGAACTGTTATAGACCTCATATCGACACGACTTATCGAGCTACTGGGGTCTGACGTTTACCACCCCTAGGCGAGATATGTGACATATCAGACGAACAGACCGGACTGTACGGTAAGTGTTACTGGTTGGATTCACAGGAGTATGAGCGGGCTTGCTCGTTGATCTTCTGATCGCTCAATACCCGGGTGGCCGTTACGTTTAGTAGACCGCTTGCGGCTTGTGGGTGTTTGATATGATCATCACCAACTGCCGGCGTATTGACGAGTCTTTAGAGTCATACACAGAGGTTTCCTGGCTCAAGCGAAACGAAATAGGAGCCCATATGAGATATGTGCGGGACCGAGAATAATACCAGTATGTGATACTGAATTCTATTCTCGCGATCTGTATCATTAGACGATTATATGAAATATAGCCGAGTTACCGAATCAAGTGTTGATCCGATACATTGATACACTTGCTATTAGTCGGTTATATGCGATATGACCGGATCATTAAATCAAGTATTGATTTAATGATTTAATGTATAATTATATATTTGATATATTACTTTACAATGACTAGTATTGTTCACTTAAGATGGATTTTCTCACTAGATGTGCACAAGTAGTATATGTGATATATTTTTGTGCACTTGATTCTATCATGTTTAATGATACATGCAAACTTGGGTGTATGTTTGCTTTAAACCATCTTTAGGTTAATGGTTAGGTTTTAATTTGTTTTATTTATTTTCTTTATTCATTTTGGCAAAAATAAAATGGAGGCTTGCTTTGTTTTATTCACGAAGCTTCATGAAGCTTTGAAAGTCTTTACCATTTTGTTTTTTCCTTAACCTAACCATTACACCTAAACCCTAGTTTATTATCTACATGTGTTAGCCTCACCCATGGTTAATAAATGATAAGAATCACTTGATTTTCTATTTTGAGATAATTCATTATTCATTTTCTTTTCTTCTTCTTCTTCTTCATGAAGAGAAGAAAGCTCTCTTGAAAATTCCAAGTGATAAATCCAAGTGAGAAATCCAATTCTAAAGTGAACCCACTTCCTATTTCTTCATCCTCTACCACTTGCCATGTTGTATAGGGTGTCTTCTTCACAAGTTTCATGACTTAGTGAAGATGGAGCTTGAGTTTGAGTTGCCTCGACGTAGATCATCTTCGGCATCGAAGTCAACGACCTAGCCCGATCATTTCTCCGACGAAACCGACGCTAGAGTCCGGGATTCCGATGATCACAGCGGAGGGATGTCAACACGGAGCTAGAGAAGTGGAGGACCGGATCTACAAAGGTTGTATTTCCATTCACTTAGTAGCAAAGTTGTTTGCTTGCATTTACTTTCGCCTATCCTCTAGTTAACGATCAAGGTTAGGGTTTCTCGGCACCTAAATTCCTGAATTTGGCATGGTAGATGCCTTGTGGAACCTCCTTAGTGTGCCTAGTAACCCTACAGAAGCTTGTAAGCATCTTTGACTTTGTCCACTCCTTTTGTCTAGCTTAAGCTATTATTTGTCCAAACCTTTAACCCTAGCTCATGGTTAACTCTCTACAATGGTTAAGCATGACATGCTTAACCCTTGGTTGCAGTTCTAAGCTCACACACAATTCATATGATGAGTTCATTCTTATTCTTCTTCTTCTTCTTCCCCAAAGCTTTCTAGCTTCAATGGAGTTGATGGAAAAAGTGTGAGAAAATGAAATCTAATGTAAGCAAAATTCCTACTTCATCATCCTCTACTACTTGCCATTTAGTATAGGGTGTTTGCTTTACTAGTTCTTTGATTAGTGAAGGAATAGCTTGGGTTAGTGTCTCCTCGACGTAGATCATCTTCGGCCTCGAAGACTTTGAAGCAAGCATATTCGTTTCTTCATCGGAGCCTCTCTAGAGTCCGGGACTTCTTGATCGCAGCGAAGGGACTACTACAGGGAGCTATTGAAGTGTAGGACCGGTCTACAAAGGTTGTATTCCTTGCTCACATAGGATGTAAAGTGTTTACATTTGTATTTCCGTCGATTTCTAGTTAACGATTCAAACTTAGGGTTAGCTAGAACGGCAAATTTTTGAATTTGGCATGGACAATACCTCCCGAAACCTTGCTGCCATGCTAGGTAACCCTGAAGTTGTATCAGAGCCATGCTAGAAATTTATATGGATTTTGTTAGAATTACGAAACCGAAACAACTTCGAAACTTGCAACGCAAAACCTTAGTTTCTGTCGATTTTAAAGGTTGTTCAAAAAAAGTTTTAAACGAGTACAGAGTGATGTATAAGATATATCATGAACACAGTCAAAATTTCAGGGGATTCTCAAAAAAATTGGCCGGCCACATGTACCATGATCTCGGCGAAAACCGAGCAACCCCCCCTGAAAATTTCTGTGTGATCCAGTGACTTGGTTTTGATGTTTCAGGTGTTGTTTATTTTTGCTAATTTTGCATGTGATGTAATCTTACAATATAAACAATTCGGAGTGTTTTGTACTCATATTTTTAACATTGTTTCGGGTTATTCGCATGTTATCTAGACGAAGTTAAAAAGTTCGATCGAATGTCAAAAACCCATTTTTCCAAGTTTAACGTATTCGGAAAAACATGCAAGTGATTCTACGAACCCTCTAGAAGAATGAAACCCTAACTCGAATTTTTGGATCGCGGAACCGCGGTCAAACCATAAAGTTTGCCGTAGTTTCGTGGTAACATGAGTGAGGCTTGGGTTTGCCCTTCTACGGCTGGTGCATAGGTACCGTGGCATATTCTGGATATTACTAAAACTATGCTCAAGTGTTGAGCTGTCGGGAAATTGTGGGATTTTGATGAATCGATCGAAAAGTTTAACATCGTCCAGATATTATATGATGGGATACAATATTTGGAATCCACAAGTAGTTATGAGATAACTAATTTAAATGTTATAAATCTAGTAATTTAGTCTCATTTGATTGGTTGCCATAGGGTTTTGATGTGATCAAAAGTCCGTCGCAATTACGTAGCGTGCGCGGATACTCACCGGGTAAACTTAATAGATAGCCACTGTAACATTTCAGAAAATATAAAATATTATTTTTGGAATTTAATATTAAAATAATATTTTTCTCGAAAATTGTCCGATTTGCGAAATTGGAGTTTTCGAAAAAGGGTATATGTATATACCAATAATTGTGAAATAAATGGAAATTAAAATGATTTATTCATTTAATAATATAATTAATGGATTTCACATTTTTAAAATTTATTATAAGCAGTTTTGATAAAAACCCGATTAGTGCACTGCTAATCGCGATTAGGCCAAATCCGTGTTTCTACAGTTTTCATGGTTAGTGAACCATGACATGTTTCATTTGGTCACATGTTGTTTCATTTCATTTGGGTTATGTGTTATGGTTTATTGGTAGTGAAAAAAGAAAAGAAAAAGGTGTCATGATGAGTGAGGAGAGAGAAAGGAGACATAATGATGACTTGGAGAGAGAGAAAGAGTGAGAATAATTGAGGGGGGGCTGCCTCATACCCTTTTCTCCATTATTTTTGCATCTCATTCTTCATCTTCCTGACTCTCATCTCCCTCCACCTTCAAACCCTAAATCCATCTCCAAAACTCCATCCAAACCATATACCCCTTTCACAACAAACGGTCCCCTCTTCATGCTCTTCACATTGAACCAAGCAAAATGAGATTTTGGAAACTTTGGGACTTCTTGGGTTTTCTTCAGAGACATCCATGAGGTATATCTCTTTCCATGTTAGTTTAGTTTGAATTCCTAGCTTTTATTTTAACTTAGAACTCGTTTAGTGGTGATTTGTGGAGATTAGAAAACTCTAGTGAGGGTTTCAGTGAAATTGTGGATTGATGATGTTTGAGTGGCTGTAGAGGGGCTGTATAATACCTAACAATGAGTATGGGAAACTAAAATACGGATTTAGGATTTGAGTTCATGTCGGTTTTATGGAAATAAAAGGTGGGCAGGGAAATCTGGAGCAACCTGGGGGATTTTTGAGAGTAGCAAACAATACCAGGGACCTAGTTACACTACCAGGAGACCACCATGACAGAACGAACCCTATGTTAGGTCCATGTTACCCACCCCGGTTCTTTCGGGAAGGCGGAATAGGTAAAAATCAATTTTTTCCCCAAAAGGTAACATGGACCATCCATGAAGGATCTTTGCTAAACAAAAACTAACTAAAAAACTACAAGTTCTAGCTACTATGTAGAATGGTTATACCTAGGTTTTGAACTCCATCTCTTCTTTTGGTGGTTCTCCTCCTTACTTGCTCTTTGTAGTGGCTTGAATGGCTCCTCCTCTTCGTCTCCTCTTTGCCGTAGATGGATCCACCCGAGGGCCTCGAACTTGAGCTCCTATCTCAACCTAGAAATAACTAAGGTGCTTGGTTTGCTAAACCTAGAACCTTAAAATGTGTAGAGCAGAGTTATGGTGGTTTTGTCTCAATGGTTCATGATTTCCAACTCATGGAATACTTGAACCTTGAAAGAGGAAGAGGGAGAGCTTTCTTTTTAAGAGAGAGAAAGAATATGATAGAATGAGCTCTCATAATGCAACCATGCTAACAAAAGCAAAAATAGTGATGATAATAATAATAATTAAGAATTGTGATGGTTAGTTTCAATGACCATTATCATTTCATGCAATTATTGCATTTTCTAAAGAACAACAAGTAAACAAAAGTCATAGAAATGATGATGGTCAACAAGTCCACAATGGTCAACCGGTCAACAAAGTCAACAAGTCAACAAAAGTCAAATGTTCAACTCAACCATGACACAATAATCCTTAATTAATATTATTAATCATATTTCTCATTCTCATTAGGGTTTAGAAAAAAGTCAACGGTCAACAAGTCAACCAAAATCAAATGGTCAACTACCCTAATGAGAATCCTCTTCCTCTGCCTCTGTCCACTGTGCATACACACCCGCATCCGTGTTCCAAGGAACACGAATACACTGAGACAAAACCAATCCTAAAACAAGTACTAGGATCTGGCTTAAACTAAAGCCCGCTAGTAATAACTGTCCGAACACCAAACGTGCATAAGTGCGCGGATGTGAACGAACCCCGTCGCAAAACCATGCAACCTCCACTCTGTTTTGCCCAAAGGCGAGTAACCCTCTGTGTGGGACTCTAAAGGCTTGACACTACGCTGGCAGTGGGTTTAACCACAGGCCGCAAGCGGTACTAGCTGTACGTAACGGTCCCCGGGTAGATGCCGACAAGAAGACTGATGAGGTGAACCCATCCTAACTCCTACTGAGCCTGAATGTGACAATCTCCGTACAGTCCGGTCTGTTCGTCCGAGGATATCGCATGGCGGGCCTAGGGGTGGTAAACGTCAGTGCCCTAATAGCGGTACAAGTCGTATCGGAGTGTAGCCCAAAACACCCTGAGAATCTACTGGAAAACCTACCAGCAATTCTCGCTTGCCCTTGCCAGGGACGACAATGTGTAATGGCTTTCCCAGACACAGCGCGATATCAACTCCCAATACCGGGAGAGACGAATCCTGTCTAACCGTCACTGCCTCCAAGTGCTTCGGGACTGCACCCAACTACTACCTGTTTGCACGACTCAGTAGAGCCGTGGTAGGGTAGTAATCTAAGAACATTGGGAACACACTCGAGGCGAAGTGACAATGTCAAGTCAGCGGACTAAGCTGTACTCATGTCACCTGGAAACTGTTAACTGACGATAGGTATAATACCAACCAACAGTTCCGGACGAGTCATGTCCAGTGTACTCGTAGCCTAACGAGCACCTGCATACTATCTCCAGTACGACGTACTGATGGCTGTGGGACAGACCATCTCCCCTGCTGGGAAGAGAAGCGTATGCACCAGTCTACTCTGGAGTATCGATGCCCTGTCTCGATAATCCTATGACTAGGGACCAAAATAAGGATGTGCTTATAGACTACCCAACCCCCACTAGTGTGATCTCCATCACAACGCCGGTAGTCAAGCAAAAAATCCTAAGGGCTCTACCAATATGTTTTTAGCGATATGTTTAAAGAAACATATACACATATTAAGATAGAAACAAACCAAGTAGCATACTACTATATCGAGCCAGACTGTCGTAAAACCGTATATATATATCCCAAGCCTCCAAAATGTATTATACAAACTAGTACTATACAATAATGGCCCCTAGGGCATACATATCTAACAATCTTCCACTTGCACTAAAGGCCAGTAATTGGTGTACCGCATACCCAACGTCTGCACTAAGGCCAGCTGCCGGCATACCGCATACCCAATAGCTCAAAAAGTCGCTCGAACTGTGTTTGAGGGAGGGCCTTTGTGAATGGATCCGCCGTGTTGTCTTTTGTGTCCACTCTCCGTACCTCGATCTCCTGGCGATCAATGATCTCCCTGATCAGGTGATACCGCCTTAAGATGTGTCTGGATTTCTGATGGGACCTTGGTTCCTTCGCTAAAGCTATAGCCCCATTGTTATCGCAATACAAAGGTATTGGGTCAACAATGGACGGAACCACCTGAAGTTCACTAATGAATTTCTTCATCCAGACTGCCTCGACCGACCTGCCCCTGAGGCAGGTTCTGCAAAAACTAGTTTGCGGCATCGCTTGCAGCAATGTATTCAGCCTCCATCGTCGAGTCTGCGACGGTATCCTGTTTGGAACTCCTCCAACACACCGCCCCTCCGTTGAGGGTAAACACAAAACCCGAGACAGACTTGCTGTCATCTTTGTCACTCTAGAAGCTTGAATCGGTAAAGGACTCAACCCTGAGGTCTCTATTACCGTAAACCAGGAATATCTCCTTAGTCCTTCTCAGGTACTTGAGAATGTTCTTCACTGCCGTCCAGTGGTCCTCACCTGGGTTTGACTGATACCTGCTCACAACGCTCAGCGCGTAAGCTACATCTGATCTTGTACATAGCATCGCATACATTATAGATCCTACCGCCGAAGCGTAGGGTATAGTGCTCATGCAAACCTTTTCCTCGTTAGTCTTAGGCGACATCTTCTTGGAGAGGGGTGATTCCGTGCAATGCGGGTATATTACCGCGCTTGGAATCTTCCATACTAAACCTCTTTAGTATGGTCTCTATGTACCTGGACTGCGAAAGTCCCAGTAATCTCTTGGATTTATCTCTGTAGATCTTGATCCCCAGAATGTACGAGGCATCACCCAGGTCCTTCATGGACAACCGTTGTGACAAAAATATCTTGACCGATTGTAGCATAGGAATGTCATTTCCTATCAAAAGAATGTCGTCCACGTACAAGACTAGGAACACAACAGTTCGTCCTACAATCTTCTTATAGACACAAGGTTCATCTTCGTTCTTGATGAAATCAAATTCCTTGATTGCCTCATCAAAACAGATGTTCCAGCTCCGCGATGCCTGCTTCAATCCATAAATGGATTTAAACAACTTGCACACCTTCCCGCTGCTCCCACTGTCTACGAAACCTTCTAGTAGATCCATGTAAACGCACTCTTCCAAACAGCCGTTTAGAAAAGCCGTTTTAACGTCCATCTGCCAGATTTCATAGTCATGGAAGGCAGCAATGGCAAGTAGGATCCGAATGGATTTGAGCATAGCCACTGGAGAAAATGTTTCGTCATAGTCCACACCAGGTCTTTGACGAAAACCTTTTGCAACGAGTCTAGCCTTATAGGTTTCCACCTGCCCATCTATACCAAGTTTCCTTTTCTTGATCCATTCGCATCCAACGGGTTTTACCCTAGGTGGAGAAATATCCAAGGTCCACATTTTATTGGTGTACATGGACTCCATTTCGGATTGCATAGCTTCCGGCCACTTATCAGAGCCCCTACTGATAATGGCCTGCCTGAAACTGGTAGGGTCATCTTCTTCCAAGATGCAATCCTCTCGATCCCCGTCTAAGAGAAAACCGTAGTATCTCTCGGGCGGATGAGAAATCCTACCAGATCTGCGGAGTGGCTGAGGATCGTCTGGGGTTATTGAATCCTTAGGTTCTGTCAAATCTTCGGTTTCAGTTTGTGGTCGCTGAATTTCATCCAATTCTACCGTGCTCCCACTAATTTCTTTTGCAAGAAACTCCGTTTCTAAGAAAACGGCATGCTGAGCAACAAATACCTTCTGTTCCTCGGTGTGGTAGAACAGATATCCATAACCATTCTTTGGATATCCCACAAAATTACATAAAACTGACCGTGCCTCCAGTTTATCTGGTTTATGCTTTTTAACATAAGTCAGACAACCCCATATCTTAAATCTTTTAAGATATGGCCTTTTTCCATTCCATATCTCGAATGGAGTCTTAGGCACTGATTTAGACGGAACATCATCCAATAGGTATGCTGCTGTTAAAAGCGCATATCCCCAAAATGAAAGAGACAACTCGGCACTACTCATCATGGAGCGAACCATATCCAATAGGGTACAATTCCTCCGCTCCGATACACCGTTGTGCTATGGTGTATAAGGGGGAGTAAGCTGAGAGAGAATACCATTCTCTTTTAAGTAATCTAGGAATTCCGTGCTTAAGTACTCCCCTCCTCTATCAGATCGGAGGATTTTGATACTTTTTCAAGTATGGTTCTCTACTTCGTTTCTGAATTCCTTGAATTTCTTAAAAGCTTCAGATTTTTGTTTCATCATATACACATATCCGAACCTAGAGAGATCACCAGTGAATGTGATGAAGTACGAGAACCCACCCCTTGCATGTATAGACATCGGACCACATACATCACTGTGTATTAGTCCCAAGAGCTCTGCTGCCCTTTCTCCATGTCCGGTGAATGGAGATTTGGTCATTTTTCCTTTGAGACAAGACGGACAAGTTTTGTAAGATGAAAACTCTAACGTATTCAAGAATCCATCTTTATGCAACTTACTTTGTCTTTTCTCTCCGATATGACCAAGTTTACAATGCCACAAGTAGGATTCATTCATATCTGAATTCTTCCTCTTGCGTGTGTTTTGTACATTGAGAACTGTATTCTGATTTAGAACGTAGATACCATTACACAGTATACCTTCTGCAACCAGTACTTTATGAAGGTAGATGTTCATGATATTTCTATAAAGAACAAAGTTATATCCATCTTTATCGAGTAAAGAAACTGATATGATGTTGCAAACCATGGAAGGTACATAGTAGCAATCGTTCAAAATCATAGTATTGTCGTTTGGCAACACTAGTTGATATTCACCGACGGCTGCAGCATTAACTTGTGCTCCGTTCGCTACCCTGAGCGACATATCACGAGGTATAACTTTCCTACTTTTTCTCAGTCCCTGCAATAGATTACATATATGAAATCCTGATCCGGTATCAAGTACCCAGGAAGTAGGGCTGACCGTAAAACAGTTCTCAATTACAAGAACACCTGAAGTAGATGCAAAACTATGCTTCTTCTTCAACTGGGTATCCTTGGAATCCATACAATCCTCTTTCCCTTGCTCATACTTATGACTGTTGTCGTAAGTTAGAGCTGAACCAACGTTCCCCTTCCCCGAATAAGAATTCGGATCGGTCAAGCGATACATTTTATTATCTTGATTAGGCGTGAAATGGTTGCTACCTGGAGAGAGAGAAAAGAAACACTCAGCGTGCGCTCTTGCAAGATTAGATTGGTTTATTGATTTATCTAACCAGGATGGCTCCCACTGTTTCCTCAAATTCTTCTTCAAACCCTAAAAGAAGAACTAGTCAGGATTAATCGCACGTCACAATACTTGCATAACCTTTCAGCCAGGCTGGTGTTGGTACTTCGAGGGAGGTTTTCCAACGCTTTCGCGAAGTTCCTTAATTAAATAACCTCTTTTCCCTGGAGGCGTAGCCCTGCTAACACCGTTCTAGACACCTACTTGGTTTATAGCATTGATTGTTAAGTGAAATATTCTCCCGAGAGTAATCCAACTCATCAGTGGGATCGGGATCCAACTATCATTGTGCGATGACCTAGATGGAATCCACTCTAGTCACCACACTCCAGAAGGTATGCTAAATCTGCAAGTTTTAGTTTCTTTAGAAACTCCCGATGTGGTTTTTGCCCCAAACGGTTTATGACCTTGACTAGGTCAACAAACCATAAACCGCCAGTCAAGTTTTACCCGTCATAATCTTGATTGCATTAAACCCACCCGTACGTGCCCTTGACTAGGTCAACAAGGCCGCACGACTGTTCTAACCAATCAAATTTGGCAATGCACGGAAAAATATCACTTAGCTACCGTTAACTACGCCTTGACTAGGTCAACAAACGCAGCACGAATACTAAATAATACCAATCCAAAATGACGAAGGGCTACGGCTGGGTTTTTTGGCGAAAAACCCGTTAATGTAATGAACTTGATATAGTTGAAGGAACATGATTGCCTTTTTGAAAAATATAGTGGCGAAAGCTTTTGCTAAAGAGGTCACTCTCTGTGAAGGGATCTCGGCTCTTTCCTCGTCGAATGAGGTGCAGGATATTCCAAACTGAATATCTCGATGCAAAGCAAGAATAATCGACTATAGTGAAGTTGTTACCCTGACGCAAACTTTTTGTCCAAGGGGTCAATCCCGATGAAGGGATCTTGGCCCTTGCCTCGTCGAGTGAGGTGCTGGGCATTCATAACCGAATACCTCTGTGCAAAATAAAAGAGAACGTCCTTGTAATAACAGCTTTTTGAAAATTGTTCCAACAACGTCTTTTTAGGTTTGTTTTTTCTTTGCATTAATATAATGCGTCCTATCAATTAATCCTATCATTGCAGAAAACAACGAAAATATGACGTACGCTGATGCCATCCGCATTCGCCATGGGGCCCCGTCATTACCCGTTAGGTTACTTAACTGACGACAGAGCGGGGGCTGGACTAGCGCGGATGCAAAACATAAGCAACGCCTACTAGATATCATATATAGATATATACATTCGTCAGATGCAATGATGGCCATTCCAGATCACAGATGAACACATTGGATATGCTAGGAATCCGTGTTTCGTTCGAGCCTGCAACGAAAGACGGATTACAGGGTCGCGATTAATAGCCAAACCCCACCCTAGACCCCTACGGGTGCGGAAAACTACCCGCCAAATATCCGAAGTGAAGCAGCCTCCCTCAACACCGTGAGTAGGCCACTCTGCACTTCAACGTACCCGGTAGTTTGTGCACCCCACCTTAGGTCTATCCTAGGTGCAAAAACAGTAAAAGAAATAATATACAATGGCTGCTACAAACTCATCCCGGATGTGCAACCATAAAAATAATATTACATCAATTTACATTTTACATCAAATGAAAAATAAAGAAACCCTCATCTCACAAAAACCCCAGCTATTCATCCGCGACAATCCAACAAGTTCATATACACAATCCAACAACATTACAGATCACAGATATGCACAACCCCCACTAATCGATGTATAGCGATTAGCCGACGTTCAGTGCATATATCATTACAGGTATAACCAATTAGCCAAAGTTTGTAGAACTCCGATGAAAATACAAATTTGTAACCGCCCCAAAAAATAACATTTTTCTCTGGACAATCTGGGCAGAAACAAAATATCTCAAAAATCCCAAAACACCAAACAGAGGAATCTGCAACAAATTGGAGTCGCGGCCGAGTCAACTCGGCCGCTGATCCGCGGCGGAATGCATGGTTCCGCCGCGCTTCCGCGGCGAGTTTACTGAGTCGTGGGCTCAAATTTCTTGACATCTCCTAAAAAACCCTGCTTGTATTTTTCATGTCATACAAAATATTTTTAGGCATGTTTTGAAAATCGACAGAAAATACAATTTTTCGGTTTGTTTTCATGATTTTTTCCGGATCGAAGTTCTAAACACTTTGCTAACAGTTAGTTGTTGCTTATCTAGGCTTTGATACCACTGTTAGGTCCACGTTACCCACCCCGATTCTTTCGGAGAGGCGGAATTGGTAAAAATCAAAATTTTCCCTAAAAGGTAACATGGACCATCCATGAAGGATCTGCGCTAAACAAAAACTAACTAAAAAACTACAAGTTTTAGCTACTATGTAGAATGGTTATACCTAGGTCTTGAACTCCTTCTCTTCTTTTGGTGGTTCTCCACCTTACTTGCTCCTTGTAGTGGCTTGAACGGCTCCTCCTCTTCGTCTCCTCTTTGCTGTAGATGGATCCACCCGAGGGCCTCGAACTTGAGCTCCTATCTCAAACCAGAGATAACAAAGGTGCTTGGTTTGCTAAACCTAGAACCTTAGAATGAGTAGAGAAGAGTTATGGTGGTTTTGTCTCAATGGTTCATGATTTCCAACTCATGGAACACTTGAACCTTGAGAGAGGAAGAGGGAGAGCTTTTTTTCTAAGAGAGAGAAAGAATATGATAGAATGAGCTCTCATAATGCAACCATGCTCACAAAAGCAAAAATAATGATGATAATAATAAAAATTAAGAATTGTGATGGTTAGTTTCAATGACCATTATCATTTCATGCAATTATTGCATTTTCTAAAGAACAACAAGTAAACAAAAGTCATAGAAATGATGATGGTCAACAAGTCCACAATGGTCAACCGGTCAACAAAGTCAACAAAAGTCAAATGTTCAACTCAACCATGGCAAAATAATCCTTAATTAATATTATAATCATATTTCTCATTCTCATTAGGGTTTAGAAAAAAGTCAACGGTCAACAAGTCAACCAAAATCAAATGGTCAACTACCCTAATGAGAATCATCTTTCTCTGCCTCTGTCAACTGTGCATACACACCCGCATCCGTGTTCCAAGGAACACGAATACACTGAGACAAAACTAATCCCAAAACAAGTACTAGGATCTGGCTTAAACCAAAGCCCGCTAGTAATAACTGTCCGGACACCAAACGTGCACAAGTGTGCGGATGTGAACGAACCCCGTCGCAAAACCATGCAACCTCTACTCTGTTTTGCCCAAAGGCGAGTAACCCTCTGTGTGGGACTTTAAAGGCTCGACACTACGCTGGCAGTGGGTTTAACCACAGGCTGCAAGCGGTACTAGCTGTACGTAACGGTCCCCAGGTAGATGCCGACAAGAAGACTGATGAGGTGAATCCATCCTAACTCCTACTGAGCCTGAATGTGACAATTTCCGTACAGTCCGGTCTGTTCGTCTGAGAATATCGCATGGCGGGCCTAGGGGGGCTGTAAACGTCAGTCCCCTAATAGCAGTACAGGTCGTGTCGGAGTGTAGTCCAAAACACCCTGAGAATCTACTGGAAAACCTACCAGCAATTCTCACTTGCCCTGGCCAGGGACGACAATGTGGAATGGCTCTCCCAGACACAGCGCGATATCAACTCCCAATACCGGGAGAGACGAATCCTGTCTAACCGTCACCGCTTCCAAGTGCTTCGGGACTGCACCCAACTACTACCTGTTTGCATGACTCAGTAGAGCCGTGGTAGGGTAGTAATCTAAGAACATTGGGAACACACTCGAGGCGAAGTGACAGTGTCAAGTCAGCGGACTAAGCTGTACTTATGTCACCTGGGAACTGTTAACTGACGATAGGTATAATACAAACCAACAGTTCCGGACGAGTCATGTCCAGTGTACTCGTAACCTAACGAGCACCTGCATACTATCTCCAGTACGACGTACTGATGGCTGTGGGATAGACCATCTCCCCTGCTGGGAAGAAAAGCGTATGCACCAGTCTACTATGGAGTATCGATGCCCTGTCTCGATAATCCTACGACTAGGGAACAAAATAAGGATGTGCTTATAGACTACCCAGCCCCCACTAGTGTGATCGCCATCACAACGCCGGTAGTCAAGCAAAAAATCCTAAGGGGTCTACCAATATGTTTTTAGCGATATGTTAAAAGAAACATATACACATATTACGATAGAAACAAACCAAGTAGCATACTACTATATCGAGTAAGACTGTCGTAAAACCGTATATATATCCCAAGCCTCCAAAATGTATTATACAAACTAGTACTATACAATAATGGCCTCTAGGGCATACATATCTAACACCCCATTGGAGCCAAGGGGGTCGGGGAGGCCAGATTTTATGGCTAGGTGGCCGGCCACTTGGTGGGGTGTGGTGTCGGGGTTGGTCCAGTATCTCAAATAAACTATATACATCACCCTAGACTTGTTTGCTTGGATTTATTTGACCTGAGTGGAAATCTGGGTGCTTTTTAGTGTGATTTTGGCACTGTTTTCCGTATTTTGAAATGTTAATTCTTGTTATTTGGATTAGTATTTGGTTGTGGGAGGTTCGTACATCAACAACAAGGGTTGTTTGGTTGATTTAGTACGTGTATGCTATAGGTTCTAACCTACGAGCAAGGCGCGAGCCGTTTTGGATTTCAGAACTTGATTTTAATAGCGTTGCGATGTATGTTGTTATTGTAGGTACCTTCACATGGATTCCGAGGTGACGGAGCGTGGCGTCATCGACTTTGGAAAGCAAGAATCAAGGTGAGTGGATCTATATCCACGGGGGAAGTCGGGTGGATGGCGTATAGCACCGCCGCAAAGTTTTGATGGAGACTGATTTATAGAATATGGTTAAGGGAACCTAGATTACGAAACTAGGGTTAGAGTTAAAAGATAGTTAGTGAAACTATATTGGAAGCTAAATGACAGTTAGAAGTGATATGCTACAGCTAATATGAAATGACGGGAATTGAGGATGATATTTGATGATTTTGCCGTTTAGGGTACTATAAGACTAGATAGTCGACGTAGATGTGTCATCCGAACCATACATATTTCTAAACTAATGAATCGTATGCATATTTTAAATAGTTACCTTGAGAGACGTTACGGATTTTCAAATGATATCTTTTCCTTAAAAACACCGTAACCCTTATTTTCAAAACTACGATTCGCTTCTTTTAAAATCTGCTTGTATAGTTCGGGTGTGTATGTTAGATTAGATACTTATACTTAGTAGAGATAAAATGTTTATGTAAACTCGACTTGATGTGAGATATAAATACGATGAAAGAATATAAGACGGATATGATGATATGATGATTTGATGGTATGATGGTATATGGCTGTGAGTCGACTGAGATGAATTATACCCTATGGGTCCCCTGATATGAGATTATTGCGGATGCAACCTGGGATATAGGTATATAGATATATATTTATATATGTTGTGAATCATGAGTGATAGCCGTACGAGACGTTAGGTCCGTACCCTCCTCGTCTTATAAGATGATAGGATCCTTGATAGCTTAATTCCGCCGTACGATGATTTTCCGTACGTGATGAGTTTGACTTGAGGTTTGATCCATACCCTTGACTAGAGGATGCCGTACGATAGATTATACCATACGTGGTGCTGTGAGGCTAGATACCGATTGATAGATTCACCGGCTCAGATATATGATAGATACGTATACCTTATAGCTTTTAGCTGATGATTTACCTTATGCAGCATTCATGTTATACTCATTGCATTGCATATACTTGTGCTAGTACACCTACACCATTATCGATGATGCGTATGTTACACATACATAGATTTTTCGGCTCACACACTTCATCATCGATAATTCCCATATCACTACACAGTAAGATTGCTGCACCATGATATGACTCTTTGCATGATTTACTTGCTATTGTTACCTGTGCACTTTATTACGATGTTGCATTTGACTTTGGAGATATTGGGAACCGCAAGACATATTTTCAAAACTGGAATCATTTAAAGAAGTTGTTTTCCCTTAATATTGTAAGTTATATGTATGCCCTAGAGGCCATTACTATACATAGGATGTATATTGTAGTGGATGCTTGGACATATATAGGGAGGACTTTCTTGCTCGACATGATAGTATGCTATCTGGTTGCTCTTTACCTTAACATGTACACTGATTGTCTCTCTGTTACATGTTGGTAAAGTCCTTAGGATGTGTACTTGACTACCTGGACTATGATGCGGATCATACTAGTGGAGACATGGTAGTCCATAAGTACATCCTTCAAGGTCCCTAGTCGAGGGTGTATTGAGACAGGGCATCGATATACCAGAGTAGACTAGCGTATACCTTCTCGACCCATACAGATAGGCGATGGATGATCCCATATCCATTGGTGTTTGACATCAGAGATTATATACGGGTGCTCAGTGGAGACTGGGTACATTGGACGGACTCGCCGAGAACTCCCAGATGGTATTATACCTTACGTCAGATGGCAGTTCTCTGGTGACACTGGTATAGAGTAGTCTGTTGACCCGAGATCGTCATAGAGTCTTGTGTGATTCCTACTGTGCTTTGATTTCCACGTTACCACGTCTAAGAGGGCGTCCAAAACGGTGGTTTTTGGGTACAGTCCCGAATCACATGGAGGCAGTGAGCGATAGGAGGGGATTCGTCTCTCCCGGTATAGGGAGTTGATGTTGCGCTGTGTTCGATTGGTTATAACCGGAAATCGCTGGCCAGGGTTGCTGAGATTTACTGGTAAGTGTTACCGGTAGTTTCTCGAACTGTTATAGACCTCATATCCACACGACTTATCGAGCTATTGGGGTCTGACGTTTACCACCCCTAGGCGAGATATGCGACATATCAGACGATCAGACCGAACTGTACGGTAAGTGTTACTGGTTGGATTCACAGGAGTGTGAGCGGGCTTGCTCGTTGAACTTCTGGTCGCTCAATACCCGGGTGGCCGTTACGTTTAGCAGACCGCTTGCGGCTTGTGGGTGTTTGATATGATCATCACCTGCTGCCGGCATATTGACGAGTCTTTAGAGTCCTACACAGAGGTTTCCTGGCTCAAGCGAAACGAAATAGGAGCGCATATGAGATATGTGCAGGACCGAGAATAATGCTTGTATGTGATACAGTATTTTATTCTCGCGATGAATGTATCGATTGGTTGTATGCGATATAACCTAGTTATCGAATCAAGGATTGATTCGATAAGTCGATACATTGGATATTATTCGGTCATATGCGATATGACCGGATCGTTAAATCAAGTGTTGATTTAATGATTTAATGTATAATTATATATTTGATATATTATTTTGAATTAACTAGTATTTGTTCACTTAAGATTGATTATCTCACTTGAATGTGCACATTGTATATATGATATATGTTTGTGCACTAGTTTGTATCATGTTGGATGATACATGCAAACTTTGGTTTGTGTTGATTAAACCATGTTTAAGTAAGTGGTTAGGTTTTTATTTATTTATTTATTTTTTTGGAAAGATAAATGAAATGGTGGCTTGTTTTGTTCTTTTGTTGAAACCTCATGAAGGCTTGAAAGCTTGACCATTTTGTTTCTTTCCTTTAACCTAAACATTCAACTTAACCCTAGTTTATTCTCTACACTTAACCATGGTTGCAATATGATAAGGGTCACTTGATTTTCTTTTTTAATGAATTCATTTTTCATTTTCTTTCTTCTTCTTCTTCTTGATGAAGAAAGAAAAGCTTTCTACAAAAAATGTCAAGTGATGAAATCAAGTGAGAAATCCAAATCCAAAGTGAACCCACTTCCTATTTCTTCATCCTCTACCACTTGCCATGTAGTATAGGGTGTTTTCTTCACAAGTTTCAAGACTTGGTGAAGTTGGAGCTTGATCTTGAGTTGCCTCGACGAAGATCATCTTCGGCATCGAAGTCGACGACCTAGACCGATCATTTCTTCGACGAAACCATTGCTAGGGTCCGGGATCCGATGATCGCAGCGGAGGGACTTCATCACGGAGCTATGGAGGTGGAGGACCGGATCTACAAAGGTTATATTTCCGTTCACTTAGCAGTTAAGTTGTTAACTAGCTTGTAGTTTCGCCTATTCTCTAGTTAACGATCCGTATTAGGGTTTCTCGGCATCGGAAAATTTTGAATTTGGCATGGTTGATGCCTTGTGAGATCTCATTAGTGTGCCTAGGAACCCTACAGTGGTATCAGAGCCTAGCTAGAGCCTTAGGCGAAGTGTAGACGATGTTAGATATCCGAACGAACCCCGAAACCCTAACTCAAACCACTCTCTGGAAATTTTCTGGAATTTTGGATTTTTGTGAATTAAAAATAGCCAAAAAATTCAGCAGGGTTTTCTAGGAATTACTGTGAAATTCGTGGATCCAATTCGACTAAACCGCCGCGAAACCGCGGCCGTACCCTAGGTTGGGCGGCGGTTCCGCGGCAATACAGTGAGCTTGTTCACTTCTGTTTGCACAGTAATCTCTATCTTCAGCTGCTGTATTTTATGGGAATTTTTAATTGATACTCAACAGTTGAGTTTTCTGGGGTGTATTGGGGACTCGGTGTTTCGATCGGAAAGTTTAACTCCGTCTATGTGTTTTCCGGATAATTTTAGAATATGTTAAAAAGTTCGACCGGATATAAATACCCACTTTTTCCCCTGCCGGGAAATTTCCAATTGTTGGATTTTTCCGTAGTTTAATGACGTTCTAAGTAGTGCAAGTAACGCGATGGTCCCTCTAGAAGACAACAAACCTTAACTCGATTATGTGACCGTCTTGAACTGCCCTTTGAACCTTAGGGTTTGGGGCAGTACGGCGTGCCACATGTGAGGCGTTGGCTTGACCCTTCTACGGCTGGACCGTTGGTACTGAGGCATGAAGTGAATGTTTTTAAACTTATTTCATGTGTTGATCTGTATCGGGAAAACATGGGTGTTTGAATGTTCGATCGGAAAGTTTAACATTTTCTATTTATCTGGAATGGGATACAATATTTGGAATCCACATGTAGTTATGAGATAACTGATTTGAATGTTATAAACATAGCAGTTTAGTCTCACTTGATCGGTTGCCACGGAATTTTGATGTGATCAAAAGTCCGTCGCAATCACGTAGCGTACGCGGATATTAGCCGATAAACTTAATAGACAGCTACACCCCTTAGCCCCGACCAAGTGACTGTAGGAGAACCCCGTCGCCGAAAGCATCCGTTCGGGTGCTCGCGGCAGCGGTGTTCCGCCTTGGTGCACTTCATCGACGGCATCGGGGGTGCGGCCGTCTACTGAAGTTTGCGACGAGCATTCGATCAGGATGTCGGGAATCTTGTTGAATTGCCCGACTTGATATTGAAAAGAGTTTTCGATAATGAGACTAAAATGCGGGGTTTATAATTGTAAGGCATGCGATGTCTAAGGAATTAATTTGATTAGGCATGCGATGTCTATGCAGGTTGCGGATTCCAACTGTTGTAGTTTTACACTTTCTTTTCTGTGACCGTAAGTGTACTATGTGATATCGCCGGTTTCGTTGCTATATGTCAACGACAATTGGGATGCGCATATTTACTTACCTTGATGACATGTGATGTTATGTGTTGCTGGATATGTTATATTGGATCGTCGTGTTTGAATAGCCGGGTTTTTTTTATGTGAGATGAGTGTTTTTCATTTTCATTCATGTAAAAACTTGTATGTAATATTCTTTTATTGGGGCACTTCCAGGTTGCGGAAGTTGTCACCCATTGTATATTATTTACTTTTCCGCACTAGGATAGACCCAAGGAGGGGAGCACAAGTAACCGGGTTCTGGAGTCCAGTGGGAGACCAACTCGAGGAGTCGAGTCCGGGTCTCCTAACTCTAGAATTGGTAGGGTTGCTTGCCGCTCTCGTAGGGGTCTAGGGGTGTGGGTTTGGCTATTCATCGCGACTGTGGAATCCGTGTTTTATACTGGCTCGTATTGAAAACACGGACGTCCTAGTATATCCAATGTTTCATATGTTTCTTCTGCTGCGATATCTGTGATGTGATCATTTGATATGTTGTGATAGATACTGTATATAGTATATATGATATATTATATAGAAGTTACTTATGTTTTACACCCGCGCTAGCCCTGCCCCACTCTGTCGTTAGTTACCTAACCTAACGGTGCATGAGGGGACACCGAGGCGAATGCGGATGGCATAAGTGTACGTCGTATTTATCTGTGATGTTTAGGTATCTTAAATGATGGGACTTCATTAATGTGATTAATGAAAGTAAAAGAAACCTAAAGATGTTGCAGAATCAAATTTCAAAAATAAAACAGGTAGCTACAGTTCTTGCTTTGCCCAGTGGTATATATGATATATCCTGCACCTTATTCGATGAGGAAAGGGCCGACGATCCCTTCACCGGGAATGACCCCTTTAGCAATAACTGGCAGATGCTACACACTCGGTTTGTCTTTTGATTGCTTCTATAGTTTCTGCTTTGCACAGTGATATATATGATATATCCCGCACCTCATTCGACGAGGAAAGGGCCGATGATCCCTTCACCGGGAGTGACCCCTTTAGCAAAACTAGAAAAGCCTCAAAAACACTCCATTTTAAAATCATTTGATTCTACAACGATATCAAGTTCATTACGCAATAGGTTTTCAGAAAAACCTTTCGTAGCCCTCCGTCATTTCAGATAAGTCCTGTTTAGTATCCGTGCTGCATTTGTTAACCTTGTCAAGGCGCAATGTGCGGTAGCTAACCAGTATTTATCTGCTTATGCATATGATGCAGATTGGGTTAGGGTAGTCGTACGGCCTTGTTGACCTTATCAAGGGTCGTGCGGGTGGGTTTGATTCAATCAAGAAATGACGGGTTGAACTTGACATACGGTCTATGGTTTGTTGACCTTGTCAAGGTCATAGATCGTTTGGAGCAAAATATTATCGGGAATTTCAAGTGTTGAAATTTGCAATGAGATTGCATACCTTCTATGAGATAGTTGGATCCCGATACCCACTGCGAGTAATTGTTACTCGTGGGAGAGTTTTACACATTACAATTAGCCGATCAAGTAGGTGTCTAGAAAGGTGTCAACGAGGTTACGCCTCTGGGAAAACGAGGTTTACATTAATTAGGTTCGTGCGAAAGCACGGGGGACCTCCCTCAAAATACCGACACTGGCCTGGCTGAAAGATTGGTGAACTTGTAGTGTGTAATTAATCCCGGCTAGTCTTTCCTTTTAGGGTTTGAAGGAAGATTTGATAAAAACAGTGGGAGCCATCCTAATTAGATAAAATAATAACCAATCTATTCTTGCAAGAGCGCACGCTGAGTGTTTTCTTCTCTCTTCTCTCCAGGTAGCGACCATATCACGCCTTAATCAAGATAATAATACGGAATATTGACCGAACCCGCTTGTTTTACTGAGCTGGGGAACGATGGTCCCGCTCCAACTTATAATTGTTATAAGACAGAGCAGGAAATTGGGGATTACCAGAATTCCCATGCCGCCCAAACGAAGAAAGTGCATACTGATGCATCATCTTCGGGCGTGTTCATTATACAGAACTGTTTCTCAGTATTCTTTACGTCCTGGATATGAGATACCGGATCAGGATCCCGCATATGTAATCTGTTACATGGGCTACAGATATGTAAAGAACTGAGAGCGGGTGATAAGTTTCATGAGACAGAAAACGGTGCAAGTGTTACAGCCAAGTCTGTTGATCATTGTCACCCTGTATTACCAATACATTGATTCTGAACAAATGCTATTAGATACCGAACCTGATATACAAAATCATATCAGTCTCTTTATTAGTAAAAAAGGATATAATTTTGTATTGTTGGATAATGTTTTGAACATTTCCTATATCAAGAGTTGATCGGTTCAGGCACGTTATCTAAAAGCATTAATGTTTTAAATCGAACTACAGTTCCTAGTATACGGAACACACACAAGAGGAAGAGTTCAGAAATGAACGAATTCTTCTTGAGGTATTATAGACTAGGTCATATCAATGCGACCCGACTAGCTAAAATTACATATAGATGCATATTTAAATCTGTTTGAATTTACATCTTGTGAAAACTTGCCAGTCATGTCACAAAGATAAGATGACCACAGCCCTGTTTATTGGAAGTAGAGAAAGAGTAAGTGTACTCTTGGGATGATACATGTAGATGTATGAAGGTCCCCTGTCTACACATGCCAAGACCGGTTCTTTGTACTTCATTACATTCTCTGATGATCTCTCAAGATTCAGCCATATAATCCTGTTGAAACATAAGTCCGAAGCTTTTGAGATATTCACAGAATATAAGTTAGAAGTAGAGAACCAAAACGGGTATAAGTATTATGTCTTATGATAAGATCAGGGAGGAGAATACTTGAGCACGGAAATCCTGGACTATTCTAATGGAGAATGAGATTCTCTCTCAGGATTACTCCTCCGTATACACCATAGCACGATGGTAAATCGGGATGGAGCAATAGCACCCTATGTGATATGGTGTGCTCTATGATGAGTACTACTGAGTTATCTGTTTCCTTTTGGGAATTATGCGCTTAAGAAGCTGCATACCTATTGAATAGGGTTCAAATCAAATCAGTTGCCTACCACTTCATATGTGATATGGAAAGGGAAGAGCACATATCTTAAGTTAGTTATGATTTGGGGTTGTCCGGCCTATGTCTAAAAGCAAAATCCGGACAAGCTCGAGGCAAGGTCTATGATGTAGAACTGGAAAGGTTCCAGCTATACAAAGTACAACAGATGATTTGATAAAACCAAAGGATTCAATAGTTACCAACGAACCTCAGCCTCTCCGCCGATCTAGTAGGGTTCCTCACCCACCTGAGAGATACTTCGGTTTCTCTATGACAGTGGGAGCGAGGATTGCATCATGAGATGATGACCCAACTAGTTTCGAGCTGGCCATCAGGAGTGGGACTCTGTAAGAATGGCTGGATGCTATGGAATCCATATACACCAACAAAGTATGGACTTTGGTTGCTATATCTGAAGGGTTAAATCCCCATCAGGAGCAAGTATATCTTTAGAAGATTACTTGGTGTACATGGAAAAGTTGAGACATTCAAAGCTAGACTTGTTAAAGGTTTGCATCATTGACCAGGTATGGATTATGTTGAAACCTTTTCTAAGAATCTATGCTTAAGTCCATCTGGATCCTACTTGCCACGGCTACATACCATGACTACGATATCTGGCGGTTGGGTGTCATGACTGCTTTTCTAAATGATGTTTTAGAAGAGAGAGTCTATAAGTACACAGTCAGAGGGCTTCGTAAACAGTGGGAGCAGCGGAAACGTGTACAAGATGCTTTATAGGATAAAGCAGGCATCACGGAGATGGAACATCTGTTTTGATATAGTAGTCAAATAGTTTGACTTCATCAAAATGGTAGATGAACCTTGTATATACAAAAAGGTAGTAGGGAATATGGTGGCAATCCTCGTAGAGTACGTGGATGACATACTCTTGATAGGGAGGGAGTTTACTATGCTACGCTCGATCAATCTCCGCTTATCACAATGATTATCCATATAGGATCAAACTGATACCTCCTAAATCCTGGGTCATGGATCTATGAGATAGATCTAAATGGATGTTGGGATTCTCACTAGATGTAGTGAGATTGTATCAATCGATCCTGGGGAGAATCACTGGAAGTGTTCCAGGGTGATAAGGACGACTGAATGTCAGTCACAGGCATTGTCTTTACCCTCTATGGAGGGACGGTATGTTGGAAGAGTTCCAAGCTAAATACCGTGGCTTACTAGACGATAAAGGCAGGTTACATCGCTACTTAAGATGCTACCAAAGAGGTTGTTTGGGTGTATATTGGTTCATGAGATGAACTAGGTTCCTACCATTGTGTGACAATGGAGTTGTGGCTTATGCCAAGGAACATCCGTCCCATCAGTGATCCAGACATATTCTAAGGCAGTATTACCTGATCATCGAGATGGTTGATCTCCAGGGGATCGAGGTTAGGAGAGTAGACTCAGAGGACAACACGGCGAATCCACTCACAAAGGCCTTTTCCCAGAGAGAGACTTTTATGGGATGGTTGAGTATGAGATACTACAACCACTGCTATCAGATGGCCCTAGTGCAAGTGGGAGATTGATAGTTATATGTATGCCCTAGAGGCCATTACTATACATAGGATGTATATTGTAGTGGATGCTTGGACATATATAGGGAGGACTTTCTTGCTCGACATGATAGTATGCTATCTGGTTGCTCTTTACCTTAATGTGTACACTGATTGTCTCTCTGTTACATGTTGGTAAAGCCCTTAGGATGTGTACTTGACTACCTGGACTATGATGCGGATCATACTAGTGGGGACATGGTAGTCCATAAGTACATCCTTCAAGGTCCCTAGTCGAGGGTGTATCGAGACAGGGCATCGATATACCAGAGTAGACTAGCGTATACCTTCTCGACCCATACAGATGGGCGATGGATGATCCCATATCCATTGGAGTTTGATATCAGAGATTATATACGGGTGCTCAGTGGAGACTGGATACACTGGACGGACTCGCCAAGAACTCCCAAATGGTATTATACCTTACGTCAGATGGCAGTTCTCTGGTGACATTGGTACAGAGTAGTCTGTTGACCTGAGATCATCATAGAGTCTTGTGTAATTCCCACTGTGCTTTGATTTCCACCTTACCACATCTAAGAGGGCGTGCAAAACGGTGGTTTTTGGGTACAGTCCCGAATCACATGGAGGCAGTGAGCGATAGGAGGGGATTCGTCTCTCCCGGTATAGGGAGTTGATGTTGCGCTGTGTTCGATAGGCTATAACCGGAAATCCCTGGCCAGGGTTGCTGAGATTTACTGGTAAGTTTTACCAGTAGTTTCTCGAACTGTTATAGACCTCATATCCACACGACTTATCGAGCTATTGGGGTCTGACGTTTACCACTCCTAGGCGAGATATGCGACATATCAGACGATCAGACCGAACTGTACGGTAAGTGTTACCGGTTGGATTCACAGGAGTGTGAGCGGGCTTGCTCGTTGATCTTCTGATCGCTCAATACCCGGGTGGCCGTTACGTTTAGCAGACCGCTTGCGGCTTGTGGGTGTTTGATATGATCATCACCTGCTGTCGGCGTATTGACGAGTCTTTAGAGTCCTACACAGAGGTTTCCTGGCTCAAGCGAAACGAAATAGGAGTGCATATGAGATATGTGCGGGACCGAGAATAATGCGTGTATGTGATACCGTATTCTATTCTCGCGATGAATGTATCGATTGGTTGTATGCGATATAACCTAGTTATCGAATCAAGGATTGATTCGATAAGTCGATACATTGGATATTAGTCGGTCATATGCGATATGACCGGATCGTTAAATCAAGTGTTGATTTAATGATTTAATGTATAATTATATATTTAATATATTACTTTGCATTAACTAGTATTTGTTCAGTTAAGATTGATTATCTCACTTGAATGTGCACATTGTATATATGATATATGTTTGTGCACTAGTTTGTATCATGTTGGATGATACATGCAAACTTGGGTTTGTGTTGATTAAACCATGTTTAAGTAAGTGGTTAGGTTTTTATTTATTTATTTATTCTTTTGGAAAGATAAATGAAATGGTGGCTTGTTTTGTTCTTTTGTTGAAACTTCATGAAGGTTTGAAAGCTTGACCATTTTGTTTCTTTCCTTTAACCTAACCATTCAACTTAACCCTAGTTTATTCTCTACACTTAACCATGGTTGCAATATGATAAGGGTCACTTGATTTTCTTTTTTAATGAATTCATTTTTCATTTTCTTTCTTCTTGTTCTTCTTGATGAAGAAAGAAAAGCTTTCTACAAAAAATGTCAAGTGATGAAATCAAGTGAGAAATCCAAATCCAAAGTGAACCCACTTCCTATTTCTTCATCCTCTACCACTTGCCATGTAGTATAGGGTGTTTTCTTTACAAGTTTCAAGATTTGGTGAAGTTGGAGCTTGATCTTGAGTTGCCTCGATGTAGATCATCTTCGGCATCGAAGTCGACGACCTAGCCCGATCATTTCTTCGACGAAACCATCGCTAGAGTCCGGGATCCGATGATCGCAGCGGAGGGACTTCATCACGGAGCTATGGAGGTAGAGAACCGGATCTACAAAGGTTGTATTTCTGTTCACTTAGCAGTTAAGTTATTAACTAGCTTGTAGTTTCGCCTATTCTCTAGTTAACGATCCGTATTAGGGTTTCTCGGCATCGGAAAAATTTGAATTTGGCATGGTTGATGCCTTGTGAGACCTCATTAGTGTGCCTAGGAACCCTACAAATATGATACATCACTGTTCCATGTTGCATGATACACGGATATGCTTACATTTCCATCATATGTCACATACATTATGCTTTTTGATTTTACGCATTGAGATATGCTGTTTTCATGAAATTTCTGGATTTGAGAAACGTGGTCATTTTAAAAGAAAGTTTGTAATATTTTAAAAACCCGGTTTCTCTTGATATGATATTTCAGTGCGTCCACCGTGTGTTTTCTCGGTTCTGAGAGTGGCATGTGAAACCCGATTCGAGGAGCGGTAGGCACCGTCTGCGGTTACATGGTGGACCCGGTGAGGTACCCCGGGGCAAGAAGACTCGTATATGTTAGACGGTGAGCCTGGCAGGGGAGCACTACCTACCGGTGATAGTATTTGGACTCGGCGGTTATCCGAAGGATACCGACGGGAGTAGCGAGATGGATATGAGGGTCGACCAGGGTGTGCGGCGCCTGAGGGACGATCTGAGGATGCGGCGCCTGAGATATATGAGGATTTACGTGTCGATGCTGGACATGGTTTTCATGATGTTTCGATTGTCGATGCTGGACACTCAGGTTCCATGATTTGGACGTGTCGCGAGGGACACATGTTGATTTATATCCTCGTATTTTCATGCATACGCTTTTATGATATTTACATGCATGATGTTGTTGTGTCAGTGGGTGACACGTGGACGAGATCCACTTGCATACATGCATTGATTTTACTGTTGGATGTTATCCATATGCTTATAGGCATTGACTACCTTGTTGGCATATATACAGACCCGGTCACTCCAGATATCATAGTATTACCTTTATGATATAGTTGACTTAGAAGTCGTTGTTTATTCGATTTCTATCTGTTGATATTTTTCTACTCACGAGTTGGAACCTCAACCCCGTTGTGCCACAGTTCTTGCAGGTTGACCGCTTGGATCAGTAGCGGCTTCGCTGGCACACAGTTGCATTCGGCTGTTTTGCATTGGTAGGTGGGACACTTATATTGTACCCACTCTTGTATCTATATTTCATTTTGTATCTAGTTAACTCCATCAATCAAAATTAGTAAATTGTATAAGTAATGAGACTTAGTGAGACTTGTAGTTGCGAGATTTGAGCGATGGGTTTTATATTCCCTTTTGGGGTTATGTCTCGCTTATTTCTTTATCTTTTGTGGTGATCTTCGCCGTTGGGCGTCGTATACTTATATATATATATATATTGTCTTGCGTGGTTGTGATCCGCCGTTTGGCGAAGAGCTAGCACCTGCTTGGGGATGCCTTTATTATCTTCATGTATTTGTGGTTTTGGATCAAAAAAATACAAAGGAGATGCTGCCCAAATTTTTAAAAGATGAAACACGTTTTCAAACTAGCAAATTTCACTTGCATTTTCATGTCCCTTTTCTATGCATTAAGAAAACTTGATTTCATTATACCTTTATTTCAAAACATCACTTCCTTTATTTTCTTAAAAAGGTTTAGGTTTCTGGGTTTCAGCTTACTTGAATTACGTTACGCCTTTAGACGTTGCGTGATTTAAGTGCTGGTCATGAGCTAATATTTCGGGTCATGACAAAGTTGGTATCAGAGCGCTACGTTTAACCTTGGTTCGAGTCTATGTTTGACAATGCGGAGTCTAGGGCGGGTATGTATTTCGGAACCTAGGCTTGACCTTACTGAACTTAGACTTGAACGGGGGGGGTATTAGACCCGAGCTTTCGTTTCATAGACTGACCCTGATTGATGGAGTAAGTAGCTTGAGTAGAGTGACGTACCGTACGTATGTTCCGCAGAATATTTACGATACGATACTCCACTTAAGAAACCTTAGGATGTACATATTTTGAGACCAGTGATTCTCTTCATATCTATGATTATATATCCATTTGAGATCCTTGATTCTATTCGTTTCCGTGATCATACTCTCATTGATGTTGTTCCTTCTTATGATCATGTATCATTTCTGGATCTGTCGTTTCCTATCATGCCGTTGATCTTCTTTCTTCGATACTCGATTGAGGTTCCTGTCACCATGATTTGAGCGCAGATTGAGCTGCTGCTAGTGTTGCTGTCAGGGTGAGCTCGTCTGGTACGAGGGCTGACCACTGTGTTTTCTGGTGACATGGGAACGTCTCGATGTAGTGTTATGTTGTGACCTCTTGTGGAGGCGAGTGCTTGGTTTTACACCGGATGTTCGGGCCACTAATAGAGCTGCTAGTTGCGAGAGGACTGTTGATGTACATCATACCTTAGAGATATTGATGTCGCCTACCGTCCAGATAGATGACCCAGCTGTTGCTGAGATTGATAGGATGTCGCTTCCAGAGCATACGAGCTGAGATCACCGGAGCTTCCAGACAGAAATGCGACATATGATAGCTAGTCTACCCCAAGTTGAGAGATGAAGGTGATTCGTCAGATTGATACGTCGACGTAGGCCCAGTTGAGTTGAAGATTTCCAGTATGGAGAGTCTTACTCAGGTCTAGAGCAGACCGATCCTGAGATGACCGTTGATGTACCGTCTTTCCTGGAGGATTGAGGCAATGTTTAGCATGCGGACGAAGGGTATTCGCATGTCGCCTAGGCGAAGTTAAAAAGTTCGAGCGAGTGTCAGAAACCCATTTTTTCCCAAGTTTAAAGTGTTCAGAGGAACATGCAGGTAATTCTATGGACCCTCTAGAAGAATGAAACCCTAACTCGACATGATGACCATGGAACCGCTTTTGAATCTTAGGGTTTGCAGCAGTTTAGCGGTGCCATCGGTGAGGCTTGGGTTTGCCTTTCTACGGCTGGTCCAGAGGTGTTGTGGTATGTATCAAATATTTTTAGACTACGCTCAGGTGTTGAGCCTTCGGGAAATTTTGGGACCTCGATGACTCGATCGAAAAGTTTGACGTCGTCCAGATATCATGTGGTAAGAGATCAGCAAGCTGACCAATTTCGGATAGAGGACCTCACCCAGATGCGTTGTGAGTTGATCGAGAATGGACGAGTATTGAGTATTCCTCCGATGGTTGGGACGAGTTCCCGAGGACGTGACTTCTATAGAGTGATGAAGATACCGAGTTCGTGACTTCGAGTCCATGTGAAAGACTCCGGATTGACCGTGGCCGAGGACAGTTGCAGTGCGCAGATAGCATAACGTGACGTCAAGATGGACGATGATAAAGGAGAGCGGAACAAGAGTTTCATGCGAGATGCTGGCGAGCTTTTGTTACTCCCCGTTGATGCCGGAGGATCTGATATGTATACAAAGGCGTTGGGATACGGCCAATTCCAGTGGAAAGTTGTGCTAAAACGCAGATGTCCAGAAAACGAGAAAAGATTATGTAAGAGTACCAGCCTCCGTACAGTTCGGCATAGGCGAGATCGGAAGAGACCTTGAGCAGGATTCCTTCCAGGACTCTGCTGCAATGAGATTTGCATCCAGGATCAGTTGTGTCGCGAGTATTCAGAGGGCCAGAGGCCGACGCCAGTGACGTGCTGCCTTACGAGTGGTCATGATGATTGAACGGGAGATGACCAGAGAAGTGCCAGAACGGAATCGTCCCCGTTAGCACACCTGACAGGGCTGATGAGCCGATGGATTACGAGATTGGTAATCCGAGGAGAAGATGAGTACCCAGAGATGGAGGACGCTAGACCGTGAGCAGGAGGTAAGCGGATGTTCTTGTTCTGCCGGTTTTGGGTGCACCGATTCATTTTTCGACATTGTAGGAGGTGTAACTCAATGTCCTTTGTTGCGATTTGCGTTTGTGATCTGAGTATCACGCTTATATCGCTTGGATTTGAGTTTTGATGACGAGTTTCCTGATATTGATTTCGTGCACTATGGCTGCACCTACTGGGTATTGGCATTTTGTGCATAGTTATTGCACTTTAAATATGTTTTTATACACCATTGTGTTGGTTTTTGATTTGCGCATATTTATTGCACTTGATACCGGTTTTGTTCCTTGGCTGCAAACGTTTATGATTTCGTGGATTTCATACAGTTTATTCGATTATTGTGCGTGTGGTACGCACTCGATTTGATTTTTGCACTCGGTATAGCTTATATGTGCTTGTAATGCATTGATATGTGTTTTGTGCACGCAGTTGCACAAGTTTATGATCTTATACACCTTGGTACACTCGGTGTTGCTGTTCACGCGTTTGAGTTATTGATCGGTATTTTGTACACAGGATGCACTGTATTTAGTATTTCGTGCACTGGATTCACTGGATTTGTATTTGTGCTCTGGATGCACCGGATTTGTGTTTCGTGCATTTGTTGCACTAGATTTTCATTTCGTGCAATTGTCGCACCAGATTTATATTTTATGCATTTGTTGCACCAGATTCATATTTCGTACATTAGTTGCACTAGATTTGCATTTCTTGCATTTGTTGCACCGGACGGGTATTTAGAAATTTGTCGCACTGGATTTATACTCCGTACCTTGGTTGCACCCGATTTATGTCCTTCAGCATTCGTTTTACCAGATTTGTATTTTCGTGCGCGTTGACACTTGCCATTTATTTTCGTGCATGCTTCTGCACTATATGCTTTTATGGACCCGATGCGCTTTGGTTGGATTTTTGCGCATATTAGGCACTTGATTTGGATTTTCGCGCATGTTAGGCGCATGATATGAGACATGATTTTGTGCACACCGGATGCCCTCTAGATGCACTTTATATTATTGTTGTGCACACCCGTTGCACTGGACAGATGCATTCGCGCACACCTGTTGCACTGAGTTTTTCTTTTGTGCATATTATGGCATTTGTATTTGGTGCGCACCAGACGCACGTGATTGTTGGATATGCCTTTTGAGGCTGATTTTTCTTTTGAGCACATTGTTTTCGTTTTGGCACCATATTATATAGTGGCCAAACAGGAATGATCTGAGGACAGTATCTGAGTACCTTGCATGAGTTAAAAGATTACCAAGAGGGTTTTCAAAAGGAGCTATAGTCTCGCTATTTCCTACGTGTCCGTGAGCGACACGGACGTTTATAAAGGAAAACATTTTGGGATATATTGAAAACAACGGAACGTGTATTTAGGAAAACAAATATTGACAAATATTATTATTTTAAAATGAGTGTCCGTCACTTATGCCGTGAGTTAAGCATTATACGGTGATTTAGAAAAGATTTTTGCATGAGTTTTATTCAGTTCTTGAAAGTTTTCCAAAGATGCGTACTATACACGTATTATAGTATTTGACTAGTGTATATTGGATTTCAGTAGTAGATTCGAGATCTGTATCTCTATTGTAACACCGAGGATATGCGTGCAAATCCGATGATTTGCATGACGCTTGACAGAGTACGATTTTGAGTTTTGTACTCGTTTTCATGCGCACTTGACGCGCTGTGTTGTTTCTGCATCATCCATGATTTCGGAGCCCCGTTGATTTTAGCTGATTATTGAATTGTTTTAGATTTTGGGGGTTTAAATTTATATTCGGGAACCGAATTTATTTAAGGCGGGAAGATTGTAATATTTCAGAAAATATAAAATATTATTTTTGGAATTTAATATTAAAATAATATTTTTCCCGAAAACTGTCCGATTTGCGAAATTGGAGTTTTCGAAAAAGGGTATAAATATATACCAATAATTGTGAATAAATGGAAATTAAAATGATTTATTCATTTAATAATATAATTAAAGGGTTTGGCATTTTTATAATTTATTAAATGCAGTTTTGATAAAAACATGATTGGTGCACTGCTAATCGCGATTAGGCCAAATCCGTATTTCTACAGTTTTCATGGTTAGTGCACCATGATATGTTTCATTTGGTCACATGTTGTTTCATTTCATTTGGGTTATGTGTTACGGTTTATTGGTAGTGAGAAAAGAAAAAGAAAAGAAAAAGGTATCATGATGAGTGAGGAGAGAGAAATGAGACATAATGATGACTTGGAGAGAGAGAAAGAGTGAGAATAATTAAGAGAGAGGGGGGCTGCCTCATACCCCTTTCCCTATTATTTTTGCATCTCATTCTTCATCTTCCTCACTCTCATCTCCTTCCGCCTTCAAACCCTAAATCCATCTCCAAAACTCTATACAAACCATATACCCCTTTCACAAAAAACAATCCCATCTTCATGCTTTTCACATTGAACCAACCAAAATGAGATTTTGGCAACTTTGGGACTTCTAGGGTTTTCTTAAGAGACATCCATGAGGTATATCTATTTCCATGTTAGTTTAGTTTGAATTCCTAACTTTTAGTTTAATTTAGAACTCGTTTAGTGGTGATTTGTGGAGATTAGAAAACCCTAGGGAGGGTTTCAAGGAAATTGTGGATTGATGATGTTTGAGTGGCTGTGGAGGGGCTGTATAATACCTGAGAATGAGTATGGGAAACCAAAATACGGATTTGGGATTTGAGTTCATGTCGGTTTTGTGGAAATAAAAGGTGTGCAGGGAAATCTGGAGCAACCCGGGGGATTTTTGAGAGTAGCAAACAATACCAGGGACTTAGATACACTACCAGGAGACCACCATGACAGAACCCCATTGGAGCCAGGGGGCCGAGGAGGCCGGATTTTATGGCTAGGTGGCCGGCCACTTGGTGGGGTGGGGTGTCAGGGTTGGTCCAGTATCTCAAATACACTATATACATCACCCTAGACTTGTTTGCTTGGATTTATTTGACCTGAGTCAAAATATGGGAGCTTTTTAGTGTGATTTTGGCTATGTTTTCCATATTTTGAAATGTTAATTCTTGTTATTTTGATTTGTATTTGGTTGTGGGAGGTTCGTACATCAACAACAAAGGTTGTTTGGTAGATTTAGTACGCGTATGCTATAGGTTCTAACCTACGAGCAAGGCGCGCGCCGTTTTAGATTTCAAAACTTGATTTTAATAGCATTGCGATGTGTGTTGTTATTGTAGGTACCTTCACGTGGATTCTGAGGTAACGGAGCGTGGCGTCATCGACTTCGGCAAGCAAGAACCAAGATGAGTGGATCTATATCCACGGAGGAAGTCGGGTGGATGGTGTATAGCACCCCCGCAAAGTTTTGATGGAGACTGATTTATAGAATATGGTTAAAGGAACCTAGATTAGGAAACTAGGGTTAGAGTTAAAAGATAGTTAGTGAAACTATATTGGAAGCTAAATGACAGTTAGAAGTGATATGCTACGGCTAATATGAAATGACGGGAATTGAGGATGATATTTGATGATATTGCCGTTTAGGGTACAATAGGACTAGATAGTCGACGTAGATATGTCATCCGAACCATACATATTTCTAAACTGAAGTATCGTATGCATCTTTTAAATATTTAACTTGAGGGACGTTACGGATTTTCAAATGATATCTTTTTACTTAAAACACCGTAACCCCTATTTTCAAAACTACGATTCATTTCTTTTAAAATCTGCTTGTATGGTTCGGGTGTGTATGTTAGATTAGATACTTATACTTAGTAGTTATAAAATGTTTATGTAAACTTGACTTGATGTGAGATATAAATGCGATGAAAGAAGATAAGACGGATATGATGATATGATGATTTGATGGTATGATGGTATACGGCTGCGAGTCGATTGAGATGAATTATACCCTGTCGGTCCCCAGATATGAGATTATTGCGGATGCGACCTGGGATATAGGTATATAGAGATATTTATATATATTGTGAATCGTGAGTGATAGCCGTACGAGACGTTAGGTCCGTACCCTCCTCATCTTATAGGATGATAGGTTCCCTGATAGCTTAATGCCGCCGTACGATAATTTTCCGTACGTGATGAGTTTGACTTGAGGTTTGATCCATACCCTTGACTAGAGGATACCGTACGATGGATTATACCGTACGTGGTGCTGTGAGGCTAGATGCCGATTGATTTATTCACCGACTCAGACATATGATAGATACGTATACCTTATAACTTTTAGCTGATTATTTACCTTATGCAGCATTCATGTTATACTCATTGCATTGCATATACTTGTGCTAGTACACTTACACCATTATCGATGATGCGTATGTTACACGTACACAGATTTCCCGGCTCACACACTTCATCATCGATAATTGGCATGCCACTACACAGTAGGATTTCTGCACCATGATATGACTATTTGCATGATTTACTTGCTATAGTTACCTGCGCACTTTATTACGATGTTGCATTTGACTTTGGAGATATTGGGAACCGCAAGACATATTTTCAAAACTGGAATCATTTAAAGAAGAGGTTTTCCCTTAATATGATACATCACTGTTCCATGTTGCATGATATACGGATATGCTTACATTTCCATCATATGTTACATACATCATGCTTCAAGATTTTACGCATTGAGATATGCTGTTTTCATAAGATTTCTGGATTTGAGAACCGTGGTCATTTTAAAAGAAAGTATGTATTGTTTTAAAAACCCGGATTCTCTTGATATGATATTTCAGTGCGTCCACCATGTGTTTTCTCGGTTCTGAAAGTGGCATGTGAAACCCGATTCGAGGAGCGTTAGGCACCATCTGCGGGTAAATGGTGGGCCCAGTGAGGTACCCCGGGGCAAGAAGACTCGTATATGTTAGACGGTGAGCCTGGCAGGGGAGCACTACCTACCGGTGACAATATTTGGACTCGGCGGTTATCCGGAGGATACTGACCGGAGTAGCGAGATGGATATAGGGGCCGACCAGGGTAAGTGGCGCCTGAGGGCTGATCTGAGGATGCGGTGCCTGAGATATATGAGGATTTGCGTGTCGATGCTAGACACGGTTTTCAAGATGTTTCGAGTGTCGATACTGGACACTCAGGTTCCATGATTCGGAGGTGTCGCGAAGGACACATGTTGATTTATATCCTCATATTTTCATGCATATGCTTTTATGATATTTACATGCATGATGTTGTTGTGTCAGTGGGTGACACGTGGAATAGATCCACTTGCATACATGCATTGATTTTACTGTTGGATGGTATCCATATGCTTATAGGCATTGACTACTTTGTTGGCACATATACAGACCCGGTCACCCTAGATATCATAGTATTACCTTTATGATATAGTTGACCTAGGATTCCTTGTTTATTCGATTTCTATCTGTTGATATTTTTCTACTCACGAGTTGGAAACTCACCCCCGTTGTGCCACAGTTCTTGCAGGTTGACCGCTTGGATCAGTAGCAGCTTCGCTGGCACACAGTTGCATTTGGGTGTTTTGTATTGGTAGGTGGGACACTTGTATCGTACCCACTCTTGTATCTATATTTCATATTGTATCTAGTTAACTCCATCAATCAAAATTAGTAAATTGTATAAGTAATGACACTTAGTGAGACTTGTAGTTGCGAGATTTGAGCGATGGGTTTTATATTCTCTTTTGGGGTTATGCCTTGCTTATTTCTTTATCTTTTGTGGTGATCTTCGCCGTTGGGCGTCGTATACTTATATATATTGTCTTGCGTGGTTGTGATCGGCCGTTTGGCGAAAAGCTAGCTCCTGCTTGGGGATGCCTTTATTATCTTCATGTATTTTTGGTTTTGGATCAAAAAATACAAAGCAGGTGCTGCCCAAATTTTTAAAAGACGAAACACGTTTTCAAACTAGTAAATTTCACTTGCATTTTCATGTCCCTTTTCTATGCATTAAGAAAACTTGATTTCATTATACCTTTATTTCAAAACTTCACCTCCTTTATTTTCTTTAAAAGGTTTAGATTTTTGGGTTTCAGCTTACTTGAATTACGTTACACCTTTAGACGTTGCGTGATTTAAGTGCTGGTCACGAGCTAATATTTCGGGTCGTGACAGCGATGCCCTATAACCCCGACCAAGTGACTGTAGGAGAACCCCGTTGCCAAAAGCATCCGTTCGGATGCTTGCGACAACGGTGTTCCGCCTTAGTGAACTTCTTCGACGGTATCGGGGGGTGCGGCCGTCTACTAAAGTTTCCGACGAGCATTCGATCAGGATGTCGGGAATCTTGTTGAATTGCCCGACTAGGATATTAAAAAGTGTTTTGAATATCGAGACTAAAATGCGGGGTTTATAATTGTTAGGTATGTGATGTCTAAGGAATTCATTTGGTTAGGCATGAAATCCAAAGTATGTGGTACGTTGGGTTTAAGATGTCTAAGGTGGTTGCGGATTCCAACTGTTGTAGTTTTTCACTTTCTTTTCTGCAACCGTAAGTGTAATATGTGGTGTATCGCCGATTTCGGCAATATATGTCAACGACAATTGGGATACGCATATTTACTTACGTTCTTGACATGTGATGTTATGTGTTGTTGTGATATGTTATATTGGATCGTCATGTTTGAATAGCCGGGGGTTTTATGTAAGATGAGAGTTTTTCATTTTCATTCATGTAAAATTCATTGTATGTAATATTCTTTTACCGAGCACTTCCGGGTTGAGGATGATTTCACATTTGTATATTATTTACTTTTCCGCATTAGGATAGACCCAAGGCGGGGAGCATAAGTAACCGAGTTTTAAGGTCCAGTGGGAGACCATCTCGAAGAGTCGAGACCGGGTCTCCTAACTTTAGAATTAGCAGGGTTGCTTGTCGCTCTCGTAGGGATCTACGGGTGTGGGATTGGCTATTCATCACAACCGTGGAATCCGTGTTTTATACAGGCTTAATTTAAAACCCGAAAATCCTAGAATATCCAATATTTCATATGTTTTATTCTGCTGCGATATTCTGTGATGTGATCATTGATTATATTCTGAGACGAATGCCTATATATTATATATATGAGATAAAATTAATATTGCAGCTTTCGTTTCATATCTGATGCTTGGGAAGCATAATAAATGGGACTTCATTAATTCGATTAATGAAATAAAAGAAACCTAAAGATTTTGTAGAAACTTGTCTCGAAAACTGGTAGCTCTAGTTCTTTCTTTGCATAGCGGTATTCCTTGTAGAATATCTAGCACCTTATTCGATAAAGAAAGAGCCGAGATCCCTTCACCGGGAGTGGCCTCTTTAGCGAAACTAGCAGATTCTACAAACTCGGTTTTTCTTTATTGCTTTTTTAGTTTTTTCTTTGCATAGTGGTATTTCTGAAATATCCTGCACCTTATTCGATAAGGAAAGAGCCGAGATCCCTTCACCGGGAGTGACCTCTTTAGCAAAACTAGTAAAAGCCTCAAAAACACTCCTTTTCAAAATCACTCGATTCTACGACGATATCAAGTTCATTACACAAAGGGTTTTCTTAAAAACCCGTCGTAGCCCTCCGTCATTTCAAATAAATAATAGTTAGTAGTCGTGCTACGTTTGTTGGCCTTTGTCAAGGCGTAGTGTGCGGTAGCTGATTACTTCCTATCTGCATAAGCATATGATTCGATTGAGTTAGGGTAGTCGTGCGACTTTGTTGGCCTTTGTCAAGGGTCATGCGGGTGGGTTTAATTCAATCAGGAAATGACTGTTGAACTTGACTAGCATTCTATGGTTTTTTGGCCTTTGTCAAGGTCAGAGGAGGTTAGGGGCAAAACATTATCGGGAATTTCAAGTGTTGAAATTTTCAATGTGGTTGCATACCTTCTATGAGATAGTTGGATCCCGATACCCACTTCGAGTAAGAGTTAATCTTGGGAGAGTTTTACACATTACATATAGCCGATCAAGTAGGTGTCTAGAAAGGTGTCAACGGGGTTATGCCCATGGGAAAACGAGGTTTATTTTAATTAGGTCCGTTCGACAGCACGAGGAACCTCCTTCAAAGTACCGACACTGGCCTGGCTGAATGATTGGCAAACTTGTAGGGTGTAATTAATCCCGGCTAGTCTTTCCTTTTAGGGTTTGAAGGAAGATTTGACTAAAACAGTGGGAGCCATCTTGATTAGATAAAATAATAACCTATCTAATCTTGCAAGAGCATACACTGAGTGTTTTCTTCTCTCTCTCTCTCTAGGTAGCGACCATGTCACGCCTTAATCAAGATAATAATACGGATGTATTGACCGAACCCGCTTGTTATACTGAGCTGGGGAACGTTGGTCCCGCTCCAACTTATAACTGTTATAAGACCGAGCGGGAAATAGGGGATTACCAGGATTCCCGTGCCGTCCAAACGAAGAAAGTATATGTTGATATATCTTCTTCGGGTGTGTTCGCTACCGAGAACTGTTTCTCAGTATCATTTACGCCCTGGGTATGAGATACCAAATCAGGATCCCACATATGTAATATGTTACATGGGCTACAAATAGGTAGAAAACTGAGAATGGGTGATAAGTTTCAAGAGTTGGAAACGGTGCAAGTGTTGCAGTCAAGTATGTTGGCAGTTATTACCCTGTATTACCAAATATATTGATTCTGAACGAATGTTATTAGATACCGAACCTGATATACAACATCATATCAGTCTCTTTATTTAGTAAAGAAGGATATAATTTTGTCTTGTTGGACAATGTTTAGAACATTTCTAATATCAAAAGTTGATCGGTTCAGGTACGTTATCTAAAAGAATATATGTTTTAAATCAAACCACAGTTCTTAAACGTACAGAACACACACAAGAGGAAGAGTTCGGAAATGAACGAATCCTTCTTGAGGCATTGTAGACTAGGTCATATCAATGCGACCCGACTAGCTGAAGTTACATTAAGATGTATATTTAAATCAGTTTGAACTTACATCTTGTGAAACTTTCCAGTCATGTCACAAAGATAAGATGACCATAGCTCCGTTTATTGGAAACAGAGAAAGAGTTAGTGAACTCTTAGGATTGATACATGCTGATGTATGAAAATCCCCTGTCTACACATGCCAGGACCGGTTCTTTGTACTTCATTATATTCACTGATGATCTCTGAAGATTTGGACATGTGTTCCTGTTAAAACACAAGTCTGAAACTTTTGAGAAATTCAAAGAATATAAGTTATAAGTAGAGAACCAAAATGGGTATAAGTATTATGTCCTTTGATGTGATCATGGAGGACAATACTTGAGCACGGTATTCCTGGACTATTCTAAAGGAGAATGAGATTCTCTCTCAGTATTACTCCTCCAAATACACCACAACACGTTGGTATATCGGGGCGGAGCAATCGCACCCTATGTGATATGGTGTGCTCTATGATGAGTACTATTATGATGCCTACTTCCTTTTGGGGGTTATACACTTAAGAAGTTGCATACCTATTGAATAGGGTTCCAATCAAATCAGGTGCCTACCACTCCATATGTGATATGATATGGGAAGAGCCCATCTCTTAAGGATGTTAAGATTTGGGGTTGTCCGGCCTATGTCTAAAAGCAAAATCCGGACAAGCTCGAGGCAAGGTCAGTTCTGTGGAAGTTTGTTGGATATCCCAAGCATTCGCAAGGGAATATCTTCTACCACACTGAGGAGAAAAAGGTGTTTTGTTTCTCAGCATGCCATCTTTTGGAAAGGATTTTCTTGTGAAGAAATTAGTGGTCATGAGGTAGAACTGGAAGTAGTTCCAGCTATACAAACTGCAGCTGATGATTTGGTAGAACCAAATGATTCAATAGTTCACAACGAACCTCAGCCTCTCCGCCGATCTAGTAGGGTTCCTCACCAATCTGAGAGATACTTCGGTTTTCTCTATATCAGTGGGAGCGAGGATTGCATCATTAGATGATGACGCAACTAGTTTCGAGCAGGCCATCAAGAGTGGGGACTCTGTGAGAATGGATGGATGCTAAGCGATCTGAGATGGAATCCATATACACCAACAAAGTATGGACTTTGGTTGCTTTATCTGAAGGGTTAAATCCCCATCAGGAGCAAGCATATCTTGAGAAGATTACTTAGTGTACATGAAAAAGTTGAGACTTTCAAAGCTAAGACTTGTTGAAAAAGGTTATCGTCATCCACCAGGTGTGGATTATGATGAAACCTTTTCTAGTCCCTATGCTTAAGTCCATCCGGATCCTACTTGCCATTGCTACATACCATTACTATGATATCTAGCGGTTGGGTGTCATGACTTCTTTTCTAAATAGTGATTTAGAAGGGAGCATCTATAAGTACACTGCCAGAGGGCTTCGTAGACAGAGGGAGCAGCGGAAACGTGTGCAAGTTGCTTTATGGGATAAAACAGGCATCGCAGAGTTGGAACATCTGTTTTGATATGGTAGTCAAAGAGTTTGACTTCATCAAAATGGTAGATGAACCTTGTATATACAAAAAGGTGGTATGGAGTACGGTGGTGATCCTCGTATTGTACGTGGATGACATACTCTTGATAGGAAAGGAGTTTCCTATGCTTCGCTCGGTCAATCACCTCTTATCACATTGATTCTCCATATAGGATCTAGGCGATACCTCCTAAATCCTGGGTTTTGGATCTATGAGATAGATCTAAGTGGATGTTAGGATTCTCACTAGGTGTAGTGAGATGGTATTAATCGATCCTGGGGAGAATCACTGGATAGCTTCCAGGGTGGTATGGTCGACTGAATGTCAGTCACAGGCATTGTCTTTACCCTCAGTGGATGGACGGTATGTTGGAAGAGTTTCAAGCTAGATGACGTGGCAAACTAGACGATAAAGGCTAGATACATTGCTATCAAGGATACTACCAAAGATGTAGTCTGGATGAATATTAGTTCATGAGATGAACTTCGTTCCTTCCATTGTGTGACAATGGAGTTGTGGCTTTGGCCTAGGAACCCCCGTCCCATTAGTTATCAAGACATATTCTAAGGCAGTATCGCCTGATCATAGAGATGAATGATCTCCAGGGAGATCGAGGTTAGGAGAGTAGAAACAGAGGAGAACAGGGCGGATCCACTCACAAAGGCCTATTCCCAGGAGAGACTTTTATGGGATAGTTCAGTATGAGATACTTCAACCACTGCTGATTGTTGGGTATGGGATACTACAACAGATGGCCCTAGTGCATGTGGGAGATTGTTAGTTATATGTATGCCCTAGATACCATTACTGTACATACGATGTATATTGTAGTGGATGCTTAGACATATATAGGGAGGACTTTCTTGCTCGACATGATAGTATGCTATCTGGTTGCTTTTTATCTTAACATGTACGCTGATTGTCTCTATGTTACATGTTGATAAAGCCCTTTGGATGAGTACTTGACTACCACGATTATGATGAAGATCATACTAGTGGGGACAGTGTAGTCGCTAAGTACATCCTTCAAATGTTCCTAGTCATGGATGTATCGAGACAGGGCATCAATATACCAGAGTAGACTAGAGTATAGCTTCTCGACCCATACAGATGGAAGATGGATGATCCCATATCTATTGGTGTTTGACATCAGAGACAGTATACGGTTGCTCAGTGGAGACTGGGTACACTGAACGGACTCGCAGAGAACTCCCCGATGGTATTATAGCTAATGTCAGATGGCAGTTCTCTGGTGACACTGGTACAGGTTAGTCTGTAGACCCGAGATCGTCATAGAGTCTTGTGAGATTCTAACTGTTCTTTGATTTCCACCTTACCACGTTCAAGAGAACGTGCAAAACGGTGGCTTTTGGGTGCAGTCCCGAGTCACATGGAAGCAATGAGCGATAGGATGGGTTTCGTCTCTCCCGATATTGGGAGTTGATGTTGCGCTTGCTCGATTGGCTATAACAGGAAGTCCTTGGCCAAGGTTGCTTCAGAGATATACTGGTAAGTGTTATCAGTAGTTTCTCAACCCGTTATGAGCCTCATATCGACATGACTTATCGAGTTACTGGGGTCTGACGTTTACCTCCCCTAGACGAGATATGCGACATATCAGACGAAAAGACCGGACTGTACGGTAGTGTCTGATTGGATTCGCAGGAGTGTGAGCAGGCTTGCTTGTTGATCTTCTGATCACTCAATACCCGGGTGGCCGTTATGTTTAGCAGACCGTTTTCTGCTTGTAGTTGTTTGATATGATCATCACCTACTGCCGGCGTATTGAGGAGTCTTTAGAGTCCTACACATGGGTTTCGTGGCTCAAGCGAAACGGAGTAGGAGCACAAATGTGATATGTGCGGGACCGAGATTGATACGATATGAGATACCGTATTCTATTCTCACGATATGAGTTATCGGTCGGTCATATATCATATAGCCGGGTTATCAGATCAAGTGTTGATTCGATAAGTTGATTCATATGATATTAGTCGGTTATAGGTGATATAGCCGGATTATTAAATCAAGAGTTGATTTGATAATATAATGTATAATGATATATTTGATATATTACATTACATTAGCTAGTATTACCTCACTTATGATTTCTTTTCTCACTTTGGATACATTGATGTATATGTGATATATGTTAAATGTATTAAGCTAGGTTACAAATGCAACTAGGGTTAATGAGGGTTAAACCATGCTAGGGTTAAGATTAGGGTTTATAATTTTATCATTAAGTAATTCAAAAATTATAGAATTAGTCATGGTTGATATTTGTTGAATGCTTGTAAAAGCTTGTAAGCATCTTTGATTTTGTCCACTCTTTTTGTCTTGCTTACGATATTATTTGACCTAACCTTTAACCCTAGCTCATGGTTAACTCTCTACAAGGGTTAAGCAAGACATGCTTAACCCTTGGTTGCATTTCTAACCTCACACACAATTCCTATGATGGGTTCATTCTTATTCTTCTTCTTCTTCCTCAAAGCTTTCTAGCTTCAATGGAGTTGATGGAAAAAGTGTGAGAAAATGAAATCTAATGTGAGCAAAATTCCTACTTCATCATCCTCTACTACTTGCCATTTAGTATAGGGCGTTTGCTTCACTAGTTCCATTATTAGTGTGGAAATAGCTTGGGTTTGTGTCTCCTCAACGTAGATCATCTTCGGCCTTGAATACTTCGAAGAAAGCATGTTCGTTTCCTCATCGGAGCCTCTCTACAGTCCGGGACTTCTTGATCACAGCGAATGGACTACTACACGGAGCTATTGAAGTGAAGGACCGGTCTACAAAGGTTGTATTCCTTGCTCACTTAGGATATAAAGTGTTTACATTTGTATTTCCGTCGATTTCTGGTTAACGATTCAAAGTTAGGGTTAGCTAGAACGGCAAATTTTTGAATTTGGCATGGACGATGCCTCCCAAAACCTTGCTGCCGTGCTAGGTAACCCTGCACGTACTTCATTACATTCGTTGACGATCTCTCAAGATACGGACATGTGTTCCTGTTGAAACACAAGTCTGAAGCTTTTGAGAAATTCAAAGAATATAATAACGAAGTCGAGAACTAAACAGGTAAAAGTATTAAGATTCTTCGATCTGATCGAGGAGGAGAATACTTGAACAATGAGTTCCTGTATTATCTAAAAGAGAATGGGATTCACTCTCAGCTTACTCCTCCGTATACACCACAGCACAACGGCGTATCGGAGCGAAGGAATCGCACCCTATTGGATATGGTGCTCTCTATGATGAGCACTGCTGAGTTGCCTATTTCCTTTTGGGGGTATGCACTGGAGACAGCTGCAGACCTATTGAATATGGTTCCCACCAAATCTGTGACAACCACTCCATATGAGATATGGAAAGAAAAGAGACCATATCTTAATTACGTTAAGATATGGGGATGTCCGGCATATGTGAAAACACAAAATCAGGACAAGCTCGGGGCAAGGTCAGTTCTGTGCAACTTTATAGGATATCCCAAACATTCGCGAGTGTATATCTTCTACCACTCCGAGGAAAAAAAGGTGTTTGTTTCTCGACATGCCACCTTTTTAGAAAAGGGTTTTCTTATGAAAGAAATTAATGGCAATGAGGTAGAACTGGAAGAAGTTCCAGCAGCACAAACTACAACTGAAGATTTGATAGAACAAGAGGATACGATAATTCCCAACGAACCCCAGCCTCTCCGCCGATCTAGTAGGGTTCCTCATCCGCCTGAGAGATAATACGGTTTTCTCATAGATGGTCGGAGTGAGGATTGCATCATGGAAGATGATGACCCAACTAGCTTCGAGCAGGCCATCACGAGTGGAGACTCTGTGAAATGGCTGGATGTAATGCGATCTGAGATGGAATCCATGTACACCAACAAAGTATGGACTTTGGAAGATGCTCCTGAAGGAGTAAAACCTATCAAGAGCAAGTGGATCTTCAAGAAGAAACTTGGTGTAGATGGAAAAGTTGAGACTTTCAAAGCTAGACTTGTTGCAAAGGGTTTTCGTCAACGACCAGGTGTGGATTATGATGAAACCTTTTCTCCAGTAGCTATGCTTAAATCCATCCAGATCCTACTTGCCATTGCTGCATACCATGACTACGAAATCTGGCAAATGGATATTAAGACCGCCTTTCTAAATGGTGATTTAGAAGAGAGCTTATACATGACTCAGCCAGAGGGCTTCGTAGACAGTAGGAGTAGTGGAAAAGTGTGCAAGCTGCTTAAATCCATCTACGGGTTAATGCAGGTATCGCGGAGTTGGAACATCTGTTTTGATGTAGTAGTCAAAGAGTTTGACTTCATCACAAACATAGATGAACCTTGTATATACAAGAAGGTGGAAGAGAGTAAGGTTGTCTTCCTCATATTGTACGTCGATGACATACTCTTGATAGGAAATGATGTTCCTATGCTGCATTCAGTCAAGCTCTTCTTATCACAAAGATTCTCAATGAAAGATCTAGGTGATGCCTCCTGCATCTTGGGAATTAAGATCTATAGAGATAGATCTAAACGGATATTGGGATTGTCCCAATTTAGGTACATTGATACCATACTAAAGAGGTTTAGTATCGAAGAATCCAAGCGTGGGAATTTACCCACGATCTCTAGACTCACTCTCTCCAAAAAGATGTCTCCTAAGACTGATTTGGAAAGAGCTCGCATGCAAAGGATACCCTATGCTTCGGCGGTAGGCTCTATCATGTACACGATGCTATATACCAGACCCGATATAGCATACTCACTAATTGTGGTGAGTAGGTATCAAGCAGATCTAGGAGAGAGTCACTGGATAGCTGTGAAAAATATTCTCAAGTACTTGAGAAGGACTAAAGAGATGTTCTTGGTGTATGGTAACGGAGAACTCCAGTTGGAGTCCTTTACCGATTAGAGCTTCCAAAGTGATATGGACGACTCTAAGTCGCACTCGGGATTTGTCTTCACTCTCAATGGAGGGGCGGTTTGTTGGAAGAGTTCCAAATAGGAAACCGTGGCAGACTCGACGATGGAGGCTGAATACAGCGCTGCCAATGATGCTGCCAAAGAAGCTGTCTGGATGAAGAAGTTCATAAACAAACTTGGAGTGGTTCCATCCATTGAGCATCCAATACCTTTGTATTGTGATAACAATAGAGCTGTGGCTTTGGCCAAGGAACCTAGATCCCATCAGAGATCCAGATATATTCTGATGTGGTATCACCTGATCCTGGAGATAGTTGATCGCTGCGAGATCGACGTCAGGAGAGTAGACACGAAGGATAACACTGCAAATCCATTCACGAAGGCCATTCCCCAGATACAATTTGAGAGACTCTTCGGGATGTTGGGTATGAGATACTACAACAGTTGTCCTTAGTGCAAGTGGGAGATTGTTAGTTATGTATATGCCCTAGAGTCCATTGTTGTACATATGATGTATATTATAGTGGATTCTTGGATATATATAGAGAAGACTTTCTTGCTCGATATGATAGTGTGCTATCTGGTTGCTCTTTATCTTAACATGTTGACTTATATTGTGTTACTGTCTTGCTCTCACATGTTGATAAAGCCCTTAGGATATGTACTTGACTACTAGGACTATGATGCAGATTATACTTGTGGGCCCATGGTAGTCCACAAGTACATCCTATAACTGTTCCTAATCGAGAGTGTATCGAGACAGGGCATCGATACTCCAGAGTAGACTAGCGTATACGCATCATAACCCATATGATGGGCGATGGATGATCCCACATCCATTGGTGTTTGAAATCAAAGATGGTATACGGGTGCTCAGTGGAGACTGGGTACACTGAACGGACTTGCCGAGAACTCCTTGTTGGTAGTATACCTATCGTCAGATCGCAGTTCTCTGGTGACACTAGTACAGGTTATTCTGTAGACCCGAGATCGTCATAGAGTCTTGTGTGATTTCCACTGTGCTTTGATTTGCACCCTACCACGTTCAAGAGAACGTGCAAAGCGATGGCCTTTGGGTACAGTCCCGAATCACATGGAGGCAATGAGCGATAGGAAGGGTTTCGTCTCTCCCGGTATTGGGGGTTGATGTTGCGTTGTGTTCGATTGGCTATAACTGGAAGTCCCTGGATAGGGCTGATATGGAGATCTACTGGTAAGTGCTATCAGTAGTTTCTCGACCTGTTATGAGCCTCACATCGACATGACTTATCGGTTACCGGGGTCTGACGTTTACCACCCATAGACTGGATATGTGACATATCAGACGAAGAGACCGTACTGTACGGTAGTGTTTACTGATTGGATTTACAGGAGTTAGAGCAGACTTGCTTGTTGATCTTCTGATCGCTCAATACCCGGATGGCCGTTACGTTTAGCCGACCGCTTGCGGCTTGTTGGTGTTTGATGTGATCATCACCTACTGCCGGCGTATTGACAAGTCTTTAAAGTCCTACATAAAGGTTTCCTGGCTCAGGCAAAACGGAGTAGGAGCACATATGCGATATGTGCAGGAACGAGATTGATACGCGTATGTAATGCAGTATTCTATTCTCGCGATATGTGATATCGGGCGGTTATATGTGATATAGCCGGGTTATCGGATCAAGTGTTGATTCGATGAAATAATATATATATATATATATTATGCTCACTTAAATATTTATTATTCTCACTTATGATACATTTAACATATATGTGATGTATATTTATTGTATTGTTTTCTATTGTTACATAAATATTATATATAGGATATATAATATTGTGATATGCTAGGTTATACATGCAACAAAGATGTATGAGAATTATACCATGCTACATATAATGTTTGGGTTTAAATTATTAAGTAATTAAAAAATGTGGAAATGAGTCATGGTGGAAGCTTCATGAAGCTTGTTGATAACCATTGACAAAGTCCACCCTTTTTGTTTTGCTTAAGATATTTTCTAACCCACCTATGACACATAGCCATGGTTAACTCTCTACATGGGTTAGGTTTTGACATATACTAACCCATGATTGCATTTCTAACCTTATCTCATTCATTCATCTTCCTCTTCCTCATCTCATTTTGGCTCTCTAGATTTTGAGATCAAGAAGAAAAATTGTGAGAAATTTAATTCTAAAATGAGCAAAATTCCTAGTTCATCATCCTCTTCTATACTAGCCATATAGATTAGTGTGTTAGCTTCACTAATTTCGTATTAGTGAAGAGAGAGCTCGAGTCCGTGTTTTCTCGACGTAGATCATCATAGACTTTCAAGACTTCAAGCAAGGATCATCGTACATCTTGTGGAGCCTCTCAAGAGTTCAGGAGCTCGTTGATCGCAGAGAAGGGACCACTACTTGGAGTATGTGAAGTGAAGGAGCGGACTACAAAGGTTGTAATCCCTAATCACTTAGTTGTAAAGTTGTTTAGATGCAAAGTTAACCCTAATTCTCTAGTTCAATTACTTGGTTGGTTTGTTTAGCACCCCAAAATTTTAATATAGCATGTTTGATACTTGCCAAAACCTTGCTAAGGTGCTAAACTAACCCTACAGACATTGGCCTGGCCGAAAGATTGGTGAACTTCTAGGGTGTAATGAATCCCGGCTAGTCTTACCTTTTAGGGTATGAAGAAAGATTTGATAAAAACGGTGGGAGCCATCCTGATTAGATAAAATAATAACCAATCTGATCTTGCAAGAGCGCACGCAGAGTGTTTTCTTCTCTCTCTCTCTCTCTCCTGGTAGCGACTATGTCACGCCTTAACCAAGATAATAATATGGATGCATTGACCGAACCTCCTTATTATACTGAACTAGAGAACATTGGTTCCGCTCTATCTTATAATTGTTATAAGTCCGAGCAGGAAATAGGGGAATATCCGGATTCCCATGCCACCCAATCGAAGAAAGAGCATGTTGATGCATCTTCTTCGGGTGTGCTCATTACCGAGAACTGTTTTTCAGTATCCTCTAAGTCCTGGGTATGTGATACCGGATCAGGATCCCGCATATGTAATATGTTACATGGGCTACAGAAAGGTAGTGAACTGGGAATTGGTGATATGTCTCTAAGTGTAGAGAATAGTGTAAGTGTTGCAGCCAAACCAGTTGACAAATATCACCTTGAATTAACACATTGATTCTGAACGAATGTTATTACATAAAGAACCTGATATGCAACATTACATCATGTTCTTTATTTAGTTAAAGAAAGATATAATTCTGTATTAAAGGATAATGTTGTGAACATTTTCCTGAATCAAGAGTTGATTTGATCAGGCTCGTTATATAATAGCAAATACATTCTAAATCAAACCACAGTTCAAAGTACCTAGAACACACACAAGAGGAGTAGTTCATAAATGAATGAATCCTTCTTATAGTATTATAGTCTAGGTCATATCAATGTGACACGACCAGCTAAGTTACATAAGGATGAATATAAGAATCTTTTCAAATTTCTATCTTTTGATACTTGCCAGTCTTGTCTCAAAGGTGAAATGACCAATACTCCGTTTACTGGAATCAGAGAAAGAGTTACTGAACTCTTGGGACGGAAACATGATGATGTATATTGTTCTATGTCTATAAATGCCAAGGTTCGTTCTTCGTACTTCGTTATATTCACTGATCATCTCTCAGGATTCGGACATATGTTCCTATTGAAACACAAGTTTGAAACTTTTGAGAAATTCATGAAATATAAGCTTGAAGTTAAAGAACCAGATGTGTAGAAGTATTAAGTCCTTCGATGTGATCGAGGAATTGTAACATTTCAGAAAAATATAAAATATTATTCTTGGAATTTAATATTAAAATAATATATTTCACGAAAACTACCCATTTGCGAATTTGGGGTTTTCGTAAAATGGTATAAATGTATATCAATAATTTTGAAATAATTGGGAGATTAAAATAATTTATTCATTTAAAAATATTGTGGTGATGGATTTTGTTAGCATTCTTTTTCGGCCAAAATCCTTTTTAATGTGCTTTGCTTGCAATTTTGTGGGCAGCATGGTGGCTTGGGGTGGGCTTCTAGATAGGCATGCGTCTTTTGGTGAGTCAATGGTTTGCTTTGATGAGGCATAGGGTTTTAGTTAGGTGTTTTTTGAATTAATGTTTATTTTCTTTGCTAAGGATATTTGTGTTGCTTTATTCAAACCTTATTCTCACCACTTGAAAGCTAATGCTCACCTCTCCTATTGATATAGCAAGTGAAAATTTTCCTTCTAAATTTGGCCGAGCACAATATGGCCGAGCCCCCCCCTTTACATGCAATATATTTCTAAAGCTCACATCTTCTTCACATCATTGGCAACTTCATTTTACCTCCAACCAAATCCTTGGGTGTCTTGAGACAAAATATTCACATACTATCTCTACTTCGTCTTGGGTATCTAGGCTAGCAAACTGGATTCCCGAGTTGCTTCGGTTTAGAAGCGGGAGCCCGTATAAAGAATCCTCTACGTGTGTCCTCTTCGACGAGCGTGACCGGAGAGCGAACTTCGTCGAGGCCGCCGCAACATGCTAAGGACTGAGATTGAAGACCGAAGGACACGGATTGATCGGTACATTCGCGCAGATTCTGAGACGACGAAGTACATCGACTATGCCTGGACGAGGAGTTCCACATGTGAGTAGATTTATATCTACGGGGGAAGTCGGGTGGATGGCGTATAGCACCCCTAAAAATTTGTGATTGGTGACTGACATATATACATAGAATAAAGTAGGAGAAACCTACTTTTGAAAACTATAGATGTGGTTAAAAAGATAGCTAGAGGTGATATTAATGATTTAGTATATATATATATATCGAGATATGAGATGAAAGTTATAGGGATATAACTCTTGGACATGATATGATAGAAGTGATGTCTCGAATTGATGTATATATATAAGGATATGAAAAGTGAATGTGAATCACAATATATAGATATGTAGTTGCACGAGATTAAGTATGAAATTTAGAGTAGCGTGACATGAGATTCATATGATAGAATACATATGTAAAATGACTTGATGTGAGACATTGATGCGATGAAAAGAGTATACGATGAGATATGATGACTTGGTTGATATGTCGTTATATGGATGCGAGTCGATAAGAGATAGTTGATACCTTGCCGGTCCCCTGATACGAGATTGATACGGATGAGACCTGAGAGATAGGTATAAATATATATATGGATAATGATGTGCATAATAAGTGAAATGTCGTATTGTATAGGTTGATTGAATCCCTAATTGTTTAATGCCGCCGTACGATGGATTACCGTACGCGATGGGTTTTACCTGTTGATTGATCCATACCCTTGATTAGAGGATGCCGTACGATAGATTATACCGTACGTGGTGTTGTGAGGCTGGATGCCGATTGATAGATTCACCGACTCGGATATATTGTAGATACGTATACCTGATATCATTTCGCGTATGATGTACCTTATGCTACGTTTATAATATTCTCATTGCATTATATTTGTACCTGTCCTAGTACACGTACACCATTATCGATGATGCGTATACTACACTTACACAGATTGCCGTCTCACACACTTTCATCATCCATAATTGCTATGTCACTACATAGTAGAATTGCCGCATCATGCGATGATATACTTGCTATGCTCACATCTCTATGCTATGTTGCATGATATACTTGCTATGTTTATATCTCTGTTCCACGTTGCTTGAGATATACGGATATGCTTACATTCTGTTATATGTTGCATACCTACATGCTTACACATATAACCTGCTATAGCTACATGTTCACTTTATATGATGTTGCGTTGGATTTTGGATAATTTGGAACCGCATAATATATTTTAAAACTGGATTCATTTAAAAGAGCGGTTTTCCCTTAATATGCTTATATTGCTGTTTTATGTTGCATACATCAGTTTTTCATGGATTTACGTATTGAGATATGGATTTCATGTGATTTATGGATTTGAGAACCGTGAAGGTATTTCAAGAAATTATGTATTGTTTGAAAACCCGGTTTCTCTTGATATGATATTTCAGTGTTTCCACCATGAGTTTTCTCGGTTCTGAGGCTTGTGTTAGATACCCGATTCGAGGAGTGGATAGGCACTGTCTGCGGGTACATGGTGGACCCGGTATGGTTTCCCGGGACAAGAGATGATTTTCGTGGTATAGACGATGAGCCTGGTAGGCGGGCTAGTACCTACCGGTGATAGTATTTAGACTCGGCGGTTATCCGGAGGATACCGACTGGTGTCGTGAGATGATACGGGCCGATCTAGACTTAAAAGGTTCCTAGGCACTCTAGTGAGGTCTCACAAGGCATCGAATATGCCAATTTAAAAAAAATGGTGCCGAGAAACCCTAGACTACGGATCTTAGACTAGATGTTTAGGCGAAACGATAAACTAGTTAACTATTTAACTAGAAGTTAGATGCTACAACCTTTGTAGTCCGGTTCCCCACTTCCTTAGCTCCACGTGGGTGTGCTCTCGCTGTCCATCATGAATCCTAGACTCATTCGTCGGCTTCATCGGAAGAACGGGCGAGCAAGGTCGTCGGCTTCGTGTCAAAGACGATCTACGTCGAGGTTGCACTAGTTCAAGCTCCGACTTCACCAAGTAGTGAAACTTGTGAAGAAAACACCCAAAACCACTTGGCAAGAGGTAGAGGATGAAGAAATAGGAGGTGGGTTCACTTTAGATTTGGATTTTACTCACTAGAACTCAAGTTGCCATTAATGGCATCAAGGTTCTTACTTGAAGAAGAAGAAGATGATGATAGAATTATTATGATAAGTTGTATATAAAATGAATAATAAATCAATTCTTATCATCTTCTTACCATGGTCAAGTGTAGAGAATGGACCATGGTTAGTGGGAGTGGTTAGGGTTAAGCAAGGAGACAAAATGGCATCATTAGTAAAAGCTTCATGAAGCTTCACCACTCTTCATGATAAGATGAAACCATTTTGTTTTGATAAATCCATTTAAATAAATAATAAATGGATAAAATAATAAGTGAATAAAATATAAACCCTAACCACTTGCATAACCATGGTTGCATTCTATACACAAAGCCAAAACAACATGTATCATCAAATATGATACATTCAAGTGTACACAAAACATATCACATATACAATGTGCACATCAAGTGAGAAAAATCCGTTTAAAGTGAACGAATACTAGTTAATGCAAAGTAATATATCAAATATATAATTATACATTAAATCATTAAATCAACACTTGATTCAATGATCCGGTCATGTCACACACGACCGACTAGTATTCAATGTATCAGCTTATCGAATCGATCTTCGATTCGATAACTAGGTTATATCGCATACAACCAATCGAAACATTTATCGCGAGAATCAAATACGGTATCACATACACGCATCATTCTCGGTCCCGCACATATCTCATATGCTCTCCTATTTCGTTTCGCTTGAACCAGGAAACCTCTGTGTAGGACTCTAAAGACTCGTCAATACGCCGGTAACAGATGATGATCATATCAAGCACCCACAAGCCGCAAGCGGTCTGCTAAACGTAACGGCCACCCTGGTATTGAGCGATCAGAAGATCGACGAGCTAGCCCGCTCACACTCCTGCGAATCCGACCAGTAACACCTAACGTACAGTCCGGTCTCTTCGTATGATATGTCGCATATCAAGTCTAGGGGTGGTAAACGTCAGACCCCAATAACCCGATAAGTCGTGCCGATGTGAGGCTCATAACGGGTCGAGAAACTACTGGTAACACTTACCAGCAAATCTCTGATCAGCCCTGGCCAGGGACTTCCCTGCTACGGCCAATCGAGCACTGCGCAACATCAACCCCTAATACCGGGAGAGACGAAACCCCTCCTATCGCTCATTTCCTCCATGTGACTCGGGACTGTGCCCAAAGACCACCGTTTTGCACGCCCTCATGGACGTGGTAAGGTGGAGATCAAAGCACAGTGGGAATCACACAAGACTCTATGACGATCTCGGGTCTACAGACTAACCTGTACAAGTGTCACATGAGAACTGCCATCTGACGTGAGGTATAATACCATCTGGGAGTTCTCGGCGAGTCCGTCCAGTGTACTCAGTCTCCACTGAGCACCCGTATACCATCTCTGATGTCAAACACCAATGGATATGGGATCATCCATCGCCCATCACATGGGTCGAGAAGCGTATACGCTAGTCTACACTGGTATATCGATGCCCCGTCTCGATACACCCACGACTAGGGACCTTGAAGGATGTACTTATGGACTACCATGTCCCCACTAGTATGATCTGCATCATAGTCCAGGTAGTCAAGTACAAACCTAAGGGCTTTACCAACATGTAACTATAAGACAGTATAAAGAGACTAGTGTACATGTTAAGATAAAGAGCAACCAGATAGCATACTATCATGTCGAGCAAGAAAGTCATCTCTATATATGTCCAAGCATCCAATATAATATACATCATCTGTACAATACTGGCCTCTAGGGCATACATACAACTAACAATCTCCCACTTGCACTAGGGCCAGCTACTGTAGTATCGCATACCGAGCATCCCGAAGAGTCTCTCAAACTGTATCTGGGGAATGGCCTTCGTGAGTGGATCCGCAGTGTTGTCCTTCGTGTCAACCCTCCTGACCTCGATCTCCCGGCGATCAACTATCTCCCGGATCAGGTGATACCGCCTCAGAATATGCCTGGATCACTGATGGGAACTGGGTTCCTTGGCCAAAGCCACTGCTCCATTGTTATCGCAATACAAAGGTATTGGATGCACAATGGATGGAACCACACCAAGTTCAGTAATGAACTTCTTGATCCAGACAGCTTCTTTAGCAGCATCGTTGGCAGCGATGTATTCAGCCTCCATCGTCGTGTCTGCCACGGTTTCCTGCTTGGAACTCTTCCAGCTAACCGCCCCTCCGTAAAGGGTAAAGACAAAACCCGACTGCGACTTAGAGTCGTCCTTATCACTCTGGAAGCTCGAATCGGTAAAGGACTCTACTTGGAGCTCTCCGTTACCATACACCAAGAACATATCTCTAGTTCTTTGCAAGTACTTGAGAATGCTCTTCACAGTTGTCCAGTGGCTCTCTCCAGGATCAGCTTGATACCTGCTCACTACACGTAGTGAGTATGCTACATCGGGTCTGGTACATAGCATCGCATATATGATAGAGCCTACTGCCGAAGCATAGGGTATCCCTTGCATGCGAGCTCTCTCCAAATCAGTCTTGGGAGACATCTCTTTGGAGAGAGTGACTCCAGAGATCGTGGGCAAGTTCCCACGCTTGGACTCTTCCATACTAAACCTCTTTAGTATGGTGTCAATGTACCTGGATTGGGACAATCCCAAAATCCGTTTGGATCTATCTCTATAGATCCTAATTCCCAATATGCAGGAGGCATCACCAAGATCTTTCATTGAGAATCTTTGTGATAAGAAGAGCTTGACCGCTTGCAGTATAGGAATATCATTTCCTATCAAGAGTATGTCGTCCACGTACAATACGAGGAAGACAACCTTACTCTCTGCCACCTTCTTGTAGATACAAGGTTCATCTGGATTTTTGACGAAATCAAACTCTTTGATAACGACATCAAAGCAGATGTTCCAACTCCGCGATGCTTGCTTTAATCCATAAATGGATTTAAGCAGCTTGCACACCTTCCCGCTGCTCCCACTGTCTACGAAGCCCTCTAGCTGAGTCATGTACACGCACTCTTCTAAATCACCATTTAGAAAGGCGGTCTTAACATCCATTTGCTAGATTTCGTAGTCATGAAAGGCAGCAATGGCAAGCATGATCCGGATGGATTTAAGCATAGCCACAGGAGAAAAGGTTTCGTCATAGTCCACACCTGGTCTTTGACGAAAACCCTTTGCTACAAGTCTAGCTTTGAAAGTCTCCACTTTCCCATCTACACCAAGTTTCTTCTTGAAGATCCACTTGCTCCCAATGGGTTTTACCCCTTCAGGAGCAACTTCCAAAGTCCATACTTTGTTGGTGTACATGGATTCCATCTCGGACCGCATAGCATCCAGCCATTTCACTGAGTCCCTACTCGTGATGGTCTGCTCGAAGCTAGTTGGGTCATCATCCTCCATGATGCAATCCTCGCTCCCACCGTCCATGAGAAAACCGTAGTATCTCTCAGGTTGGCGAGGAACCCTACTAGATCGGCGGAGTGGCTGGGGTTCATCGGGAACTACGGAATCCTCTGGTTCCACCAGATCTTCTGTTGTAGCTTCTGCAGCTGGAATCTCTTCCAGTTCTACCTCATGACCACTAATCTCTTTTTCAAGAAATTCCTTTTCTAAAAAGGTGGCATGCCGAGAAATAAATACTCTTTGTTCCTCAGGGTGGTAGAAGATATACCCTTGAGAATTCTTGGGATATCCTACAAATTTGCATAGAACAGACCGTGTCTCGAGTTTGTCCGGATTTTGTCGTTTGACATAGGCTGGACAACCCCATATCTTAACATAGTTAAGACATGGTCTCTTCCCTTTCCATATCTCATATGGAGTGGTAGGCACAGATTTGGTGGGGACCATATTCAATAGATGTATGGCTGTCTCAAGCGCATACCCCCAGAAGGAAATAGGTAACTCAGCTGTGCTCATCATAGAGCGCACCATATCTAATAGGGTGCGGTTCCTCCGTTCTGATACACCGTTGTGCTGTGGTGTATATGGAGGAGTCAGCTGAGAGAGAATCCCATTCTCTTTTAGGAAGTCCAGGAATTCATTGCTCAAGTATTCACCCCCTCGATCAGATCGAAGGATTTTAATACTTTTTCCGGTTTGGTTTTCGACTTCTTGTTTATATTCTCTAAATTTCTCAAAAGCTTCAGACTTGTGTCTTATCAAGTACACATGTCCGTATCTTGAGATATCGTCAGTGAATGTAATGAAGTACGAAGAACCATCCCTGGCATGTGTAGACATGGGACCACATACATCACTATGTATTAGTCCCAAGAGTTCGGTAACTCTTTCTCCGTGTCCCGTAAACGGAGTTTTGGTCATCTTGCCTTTGAGACATGACTGGCAAGTGTCATAAGATGAAAATTCGAATGGTTTCAAATATCCATCCTTATGCAACTTAGCCATTCGTGTCGCATTGATGTGACCCAGTCTACAATTCCACAAGAAGGATTCGTTGAGTTCAGAACTCTTCCTCTTGTGTGTGTTTGTTATGCTCAGAACTGTTGATTGATTTAGAACATAAATGCCATTGCATAACGTGCCTGATCCAACCAACTTTTGGTTACGGAAAATGTTCATAACATTATCCTGTAATACAAAATTATATCCCTCTTTACTTAATAAAGAAACCGATATAATGTTGCATATCAGGTTCGGCATGTAATAGCATTCGTTCAGAACCAATGTATTACCAGTTGGTAATACAAGGTGATATTCCCCGACAGTCTTAGCTGCAACAATTGCACCATTTCCAACTCTAATGTCTTTATCACCTTCTCCAAGTTCTCTACCTTTCCTAAGCCCATGTAACTGATTACATATATGGGATCCTGACCCGGTATCTAATACCCAGGACGTAGGGCAAATGGAGAAACAGTTCTCTGTAACGAACACACCCGAAGAAAATGCATCAGCATGTACTTTCTTCATTCGGGTGGCATGGGAATCCTGGTATTCCCCTATATCCTGTTCATTCCTATAACTCTTATAAGAATGAACGGAACCAACGTTCCCCAGCACAGTATAACATGCGGGTTCGGTCAATACATCCATATTATTATCTTTATTAGGGCATGAAATGGTCGCTACCTGGAGAGAGAGAGAAGAAAACACTTTAGCGTATGCTCGTGCAAGATCAGATTGGTTATTATCTTATCTAATCAGGATGGCTCCCAGTGCTTTTTATCAAATCTTCCTTCAAACCCTAAAAGGAAAGACTAGCCGGGATTAATTACACATTACAAGTTCTCCAATCTTTCAGCCAGGCCAGTGTCGGTACTTTGAGGGAGGTCCCCCGTGCTTTCGCACGAACCTAATTAATGTAAACCTCGTTTTCCCAGAGGCGTAACCCCGTTAACACCTTTCTAGACACCTACTTGATCAGCTAATTGCAATGTGTAAAACTCTCCCAGGAGTAACTCTTACTCGCAGTGGGTATCGGGATCCAACTATCTCATAGAAGGTATGCAATCTCATTGCAAATTTCAACACTTGAAATTCCCGATAATATTTTTCCCCTAGCGTGCTATGAACTTGACGAAAGCCTACAAACCACAGTGCGCTAGTCAAGTTCAACCCGTACATTTCTTGACTGAATTAAACCCACCCGCACGACCCTTGACGAAAGCCAACAAAGCCGTACGACTACCCTAATCCAGTCGCATCATATGCAGCAGATAAACAGCACATAGCTACCGCACACTACACCTTGACGAAAGCCAACAAATGTAGCACGAATACTATATGTAATTTATCTGAAATGACGGAGGGCTACGCAGGTTTTTCTGAAAACCATGAGCGTAATGAACTTGATATCGTTGTAGAATCAAATGAAGTTTTAAAATGGAGTGATTTTGAGACTTTTCTAGTTTTGCTAAAGGGGTCACTCCCGGTGAAGGGATCGTCGGCCCTTTCCTCGTCGAATGAGGTGCGGGATATATCATATATATCGCTGTGCAAAGAAAAAACCCAAAAGCAGTCAAAAGAAAACCGAGTGTGTAGCATCTGCCAGTTATTGCTAAAGGAGTCACTCCCGGTGAAGGGATCTCGGTCCTTTCTTCGTCGAATGAGGTGCGGGATATATCATATATATCGCTGTGCAAAGCAAGAACTGTAGCTACCTGTTTTATTTAAAATCTGATTCTACAACATCTTAGGTTTCTTTTCTTTCATTAATCACATTAATGAAGTCCCATCATTTAAATACCTAAACATCACAGATAGATATGACGTACACTTATGCCATCCGCATTCGCCTCGATGTCCCCTCGTGCACCGTTAGGTTAGGTAACTAACGACAGAGCAGGGCAGGGCTAGCGCGGGTGTAAAACATAAGTAACGTCTATATAATATATCATATATACTACATACTATATCCATCACAGAGTCACAACACAGATATCGCAGCAGAATAAACATATGAAATATTGGATATACTAGGACGTCCGTGTTTTCAATACGAGCCAGTATAAAACACGGATTCCACGGTCGTAACGAATAGCCAATCCCACATCCCTAGACCCCTACGAGAGCGGCAAGCAACCCTGCCAATTCTTGGGTTAGGAGACGCGGACTCGACTCCTCGAGTTGGTCTCCCACTGGACCCCAGAACCCGGTTACTTGTGCTCCCCTCCTTGGGTCTATCCTAATGCGGAAAAGTAAATAATATACAAAGGGTGACAACTTCCGCTACCTGGAAGTGCCCCAAATAAAAGAATATTACATACAAGTTTTTACATGAATGAAAATGAAAAACACTCATCTCACATAAAAAACCCCGGCTATTCAAACACGACGATCCAATATAACATATCCAGCAACACATAACATCACATGTCATCAACGTAAGTAAGTATGCATACCCAAATTGTCGTTGACGTATAGCAACGAAACCGGCGATATGAACATACTACACTTACGGTCACAGAAAGAAAGTGTAACACTACAACAATTGGAATCCGCAACTTCTTTAGACATCACATGCCTAATCAAATGAAATACTTAGACATCACATGCCTAACAGTTATAAACCCCGCATTTTAGTCTCATTATCGAAAACACTTTTCAATATAAAGTGAAATTAAACCGCTAGATTTATAACATTCATTCAGTTATCACATAACTGTTTGTGAATTCCAATTATTGTATCACATTCCAGATAAACAGAAAATGTTAAACTTTCCGATCAAACAGTCGAATAACCAAGTTTTCCCGATACAGCTCAACACATGAAATAAGTCTAACAACATTCAGTTCGTGCCTCAGTACCGACGGTCCAGCCGTAGAAGGGTCAAGCCAACGCCTCACATGTGGCACGCCGTACTGCCCCAAACCCGAAGGTTCAAAGGGCAGTTCAAGACGGTCACATAATCGAGTTAAGGTTTGTTGTCTTCTAGAGGGTCCATCGCGTTACTTGCACTACTTAGAACGTCGTTAAACTACGGAAAAATCCAACACTTGGAAATTTCCCGACAGGGGAAAAATTGGGTATTTTTATCCGGTCGAACTTTTTTAACATATTCAAAAATTTATCCGGAAAAACACAAAGACGAAATTTGATAATCTGATCGAAACTTTGATTCCCAATAGTACCCCAGAATACTCTTCTGTATAGTCACAACAAAAATATCCCAGAAAACACAGCATTGAATTATATGAGTTACTGTGTAGAAAACATCACACAAAGGAACAGTAAGGCAGCGGAACCGCCGCAGAATGCATAGCACGTGCCGCGGTTCCGCGGTGGAAAAGTTGATTCAGGCCCTCTTATTTCACAGTAATTCACATAACACCCTGCTTGATTTTCTGCATATTTTTAATTGACAAAAATCCGAATTTTTAGAAAAAGTCCAGAGAGCATTTTAGCGTTTTGGGTTTCGGTTCGATCGGGTTTCAAACGTCGTCTAGACTTCGCCTAAGGCTCTAGCTAGGCTCTGATACCAGTGAAAAGTTCGTAGGCACTCTAGTGAGGTCTCACAAGGCATCGAACATGCCAATTTAAAAAAAATGGTGCCGAGAAACCCTAGACTACGGATCTTAGACTAGATGTTTAGGCGAAACGATAAACTAGTTAACTATTTAACTAGAAGTTAGATGCTACAACCTTTGTAGATCCGGTTCCCCACTTCCTTAGCTCCACGTGGGTGTGCTCTCGCTGTCCATCACGAATCCTAGACTCATTCGTCGGCTTCATCGGAAGAACGGGCGAGCAAGGTCGTCGGCTTCGTGTCAAAGACGATCTACGTCGAGGTTGCACTAGTTCAAGCTCCGACTTCACCAAGTAGTGAAACTTGTAAAGAAAACACCCAAAACCACTTGGCAAGAGGTAGAGGATGAAGAAATAGGAGGTGGGTTCACTTTAGATTTGGATTTTACTCACTAGAACTCAAGTTGCCATTAATGGCATCAAGGTTCTTACTTGAAGAAGAAGAAGATGATGATAGAATTATTATGATAAGTTGTATATAAAATGAATAATAAATCAATTCTTATCATCTTCTTACCATGGTCAAGTGTAGAGAATGGACCATGGTTAGTGGGAGTGGTTAGGGTTAAGCAAGGAGACAAAATGGCATCATTAGTAAAAGCTTCATGAAGCTTCACCACTCTTCATGATAAGATGAAACCATTTTATTTTGATAAATCCATTTAAATAAATAATAAATGGATAAAATAATAAGTGAATAAAATATAAACCCTAACCACTTGCATAACCATGGTTGCATTCTATACACAAAGCCAAAACAACATGATACATTCAAGTGTACACAAAACATATCACATATACAATGTGCACATCAAGTGAGAAAAATCCGTTTAAAGTGAACCAATACTAGTTAATGCAAAGTAATATATCAAATATATAATTATACATTAAATCATTAAATCAACACTTGATTCAATGATCCGGCCATGTCACACACGACCGACTAGTATTCAATGTATCGGCTTATCGAATCGATCTTCGATTCGATAACTAGGTTATATCGCATACAACCAATCGAAACATTTATCGCGAGAATCAAATACGGTATCACATACACGAATGATTCTCGGTCCCGCACATATCTCATATGCGCTCCTATTTCGTTTCGCTTGAACCAGGAAACCTCTTTGTAGGACTCTAAAGACTCGTCAATACGCCGGTAGCAGATGATGATCATATCAAGCACCCACAAGCCGCAAGCGGTCTGCTAAACGTAATGGCCACCCGGGTATTGAGGGATCAGAAGATCGATGAGCTAGCCCGCTCACACTCCTGCGAATCCGACCAGTAACACCTAACGTACAGTCCGGTCTCTTCGTCTGATATGTCGCATATCAAGTCTAGGGGTGGTAAACGTCAGACCCCAATAACCCGATAAGTCGTGCCGATGTGAGGCTCATAACGGGTCGAGAAACTACTGGTAACACTTACCAGCAAATCTCTGATCAGCCCTGGCCAGGGACTTCCCTGCTACGGCCAATCGAGCACTGCGCAACATCAACCCCCAATACCGGGAGAGAAGAAACCCCTCCTATCGCTCATTGCCTCCATGTGACTCGGGACTGTGCCCAAAGACCACCGTTTTGCACGCCCTCATGGACGTGGTAAGGTGGAGATCAAAGCACAGTGGGAATCACACAAGACTCTATGACGATCTCGGGTCTACAGACTAACCTGTACAAGTGTCACCTGAGAACTGCCATCTGACGTGAGGTATAATACCATCTGGGAGTTCTCGGCGAGTCCGTCCAGTGTACTCAGTCTCCACTGAGCACCCGTATACCATCTCTGATGTCAAACACCAATGGATATGGGATCATCCATCGCCCATCACATGGGTCGAGAAGCGTATACGCTAGTCTACACTGGTATATCGATGCCCCGTCTCGATACACCCACGACTAGGGACGTTGAAGGATGTACTTATGGACTACCATGTCCCCACTAGTATGATCTGCATCATAGTCCAGGTAGTCAAGTACAAATCCTAAGGGCTTTACCAACATGTAACTATAAGACAGTATAAAGAGACTAGTGTACATGTTAAGATAAAGAGCAACCAGATAGTATACTATCATGTCGAGCAAGAAAGTCATCTCTATATATGTCCAAGTATCAAATATAATATACATCATCTGTACAATACTGGCCTCTAGGGCATACATACAACTAACAAGACTAACGGAGCCCGTAGGCCGATACAGACTGACGGAGCCCGAGATATCGATGAGGGCCGATCCGGACTGACGGAGCCCGAGATATGAAGATTTACATGTCGATGCTGGACACGGGTTTCATGATGTTTCGAATGTCGGTGTTGGGCACTCAGGTTCCAGGACTTTGATGTGTCGCGAGGGACACACGTTGATTTATATTCTCATACTTTCATGAATATGCTTTTATGATATTTACATGCATGATATTGTTGTGTCATTGGTTGACACATGGACGAGATCCACATGATTTCAGGCATTGATTATGTGGTTGGATGAGATCCACTTGCTGATTGGCATAGATTATGTTGTTGGCACACATGCAGATACGGTCTTCTTAGATATCATAGTATTACCTTTATGATATAGTTGACCTAGGAATCATTGTTTATTTCGATTTCTACCTGATGATGTTTTCTACTCATGAATTGGTAACTCACCCCCGTTGTGCTACAGTTCTTGCAGGTTAGCCGCATGGATCAGTAGCGGCATCGCTGGCACACAGCTGCTTTCGGGTGATTTGCTTTGTTAAGTGGTACATGTTGGATCGTGCCACTCTTGCATTATTATTATTCCTTTTGTATCTATTCAACTCCATCAAATAAGAAACTAGTATTTGTATAAGTGAAGACTTAGCAAGACTTGTAGTTGGGAGACTTAGAGCGATGAGTTATATATTCGTTTGGTGGGTTTGATGTCTTGCTTTTTATTTTCCTTTGTGTTGATCTTCGCCGTTGGGCGTCGTATACATATATATATGCTTGTGGTAGTTGTTTCCGCCGTTGGGCGGGATTTGCTCCTGTTTGGGGATGCTTTCTTTATATTCTATGTTGTACCCGTTTCGGGGCTAGTTTTTACAAAGGAGGTGCTGCCAAAAATTTTTTTAAAAAAAAGAAGAGATTTAAGGACTTTTACTTAAGGTTTTCAAATGTTGTATCGATGTTTCCATTACTTACTTCTTTTGAAAGGTTTAGATTTCTGGGTTTCGGCTTACTTAAGTTACGTTACGCCTGTAGATGTTGCGTGATCTAAGTGTCGGTCATGAGCTAATATTTCGGGTCGTGAAAAAGTTGGTATCAGAGAGCTAGGTTTAACCTTGGTTCGAGTCTAGGTTTGACTATGTGGAGTCTTGGGCGTAATCTATTTCGGAACCTAGGCTTGACCTTATAGAACTTAGACTTGAACAGGGGGGTATTAGACCTGAGCTTTCGTTTCATAGGCAGACCCTGATTGATGGAGTAGGTAGCTTGAGTAGAGTGACGTACCGTACGTATATTCCGCGGAATATTTATGATACGATACTCCACTTAAGAAACCTTATGATGTACATATGTTGAGATCGATGATTCTCTTCGTCCCCATGATTATACATCCATTTGAGATCCTTGATTCTATTCGTTTCCACGATCATTCCCTCACTGATTCAGTTCCTCCTTATGATCATATATCCATTCTGGATCTGTTGATTCATTTCATCCCTTGGATATATTTTCGTCGATACTTGATAGAGGTTCCTGTCACCATGGTTTGAGCGGAGTTTGAGCTGCTGCTAGTGATGCGGTCAGGGCGAGCTTGTCGTGGACGAGCACTGACCATCGTGTTTTCTGGTGACATGGGAACGCATCGATTTAGCGGTTGTGTTGTGACATCTCATTTGGGATGAGTGTGTGGTTTTGTACCGGATGATCGGGCTATGGTTAGAGGATGACTGTTGTGAGAGGACTGCTGATGTACAACATACCTCAGAGATTGTGATGTCATCTACCGTGCAGACAGATGACCCAGCTGTTGCTGAGAATGATGAGATGTCGCTTCCAGAGCTTACGAGCTGAGATCGTTGGAGCTTCCAGGCAGATATGCGACATGTGATAGCTAGTCTATTTTAAGTTAAGAGACGAAGTGATTCGTCAGATTTGATGCGCCGATACAGGCCCATTCGAGTTGAATATTTCCAGTGTAGAGGATCTTACTCAGATCTAGAGAAGATCGATCCAGAGATGACGTTGTTCGTTGGATGCTCCGATAGGAGATCCATAAAGTGGACCAGCTTCAGATAGAGGACTTCACCCAGATGTGTTGTGAGTTGATCGAGAAAGGACGAGTATTGAGTATTCCTCCGATGATTGGAATGAGTTCCCGAGGACGTTTTCGGCTAGATATCTTCTAGAGAGTGATGAAGATACCGAGTTCGCGATTTCGAGTCCGTGTGAGAGATTCTGGATTGATTGTAACCGAGAACATTTGCAATACGCAGATAGCATGACGTGACGTTGAAGTGGGCGATAATAAAGATGAGTGGAACAAAAGGTTCGTGCGAGATGCCGACGAGCTGTTTTTACTCCCTGTTGAGATTAGAGATCTGATATGTATACAGAGGCTTTGGGATACGGCCACTTTCCAAGGAAATGATGTGCTTGGAATGCAGATGTCTAGAAGATGAGAAAAGATTTTTCAAGAGTACCAGCCTCCGTATTGTTCGGCATAGGCGAGATCGGAAGAGACCTTGAGCAAGTTCCTTCCAGGACACTGCTGCGATGAGATTGCACTGAGTATCAGTTGTGTCACGTGTATTCAGAGGGCCAGAGGCCAACGCCAGTGACGTACTGCTTTATGAGTGATCATACTAATTGGCCGAGAGATGACCTGAGGAGTGCCAGAGCGGAATCGTTTCCGTTAGCACACCTGACCGGGCAGATGAGTCGATGGATTGTGAGATTGGTAATCCACAGAGAAATGAGGACCCAGCGATAGAGGACGCCAGACCGTGAGCAGGAGGCAAGCAGATGTTCTTGCTCTGCCAGTTTTGGGCGCACGGACATTTTTCGACATTGTAGGAGGTGTACCTCAATGTCATTTGTTGCGATTTGCGTTTGTGATCTGAGTATCATGCTTATATCGCTTGGATTTGAGTTTCATGATATGGTTTTCATGCACCTTGGCTGCACCTACTGGGTATTTACATTTCGTGCATAGTTATTGCACTTGAGATACGTTTTACACACCGTTGTGTTGGTCTTTAATTTGTGCACATTTATTGCACTTGATATCGGTTTTGTGCCTTGGTTGCACGTGGTTATGATTTCGTGGATTTCGTACGGTTGATTTGATTTTGTGCATGTGGTACGCACTTGATTTGATTTTTTTTTGCACTTGGTATAGCTCACATATGTTTAAAGCGCATTGATACGTGTTTTGTCACGCAGTTGCACATGTTTATGAGTTTTATACATCTTGGTACACTCGGTGTAGTTTTCATACGCATTTCAGTTATTGATGAGTTTCCATACAGTTGTGCGCCTGATTTGATATTTCGTGCACTGGATGCTTATGATTTGATATTTCGTGCACTGGATGCACATGATTTGATATTTCGTGCACTGGATGCATATGATTTGATATTTCGTTCACTGGATGCACCGGATTTGATATTTCGTGCACTAGATGCACAGGATTCGTTCACTGGATGCACACAATTTGATATTTCGTGCACTGGATGCACATGATTTGATATTTCTTGCACTGGATGCACATGATTTAATATTTCGTGCCTTGGATGCACATGATTTGATCTTTTGTGCAGTCGATGTACAGGATTTGATATTTCATGCACTGGATGCACCGGATATGATATTTACTGCACTGGATGCACCCGATTTGTATTTTATGCATTTGTTGCACCGGATTCGTATTTCGTTCATTGGTTGCACTAGATTTGCATTTCATGCGTTTGTTGCACCAGGTGGGAATTTCGTGGATTGATTGCACTAGATTTATACTCCGTACATTGGGTGCAACAGATTTATGTCTTTGAGCATTCGTTGACCTGTTGGAGATAGTGCCCTCAGAGCCAATTATTGGATCACAGGCAGGTGATTGCAATGATTGAGGAAGGACCTATACCGGTAGGACAGTCTTACTCAAGATGATAGTATGCTATCTGGTTTATCTTTATCATCGTGTACTGTGTTAGGTGACCTTACAGGTCGCTATTACACGTTGATAGAGCCCCTCGGATTCTTGCTTGATTGCCATCAGTATGAGGGCGATCATATACGTGGGAGCTGGGGTCTATAAGCACATCCTTAAAAGGTCCCTAGTCGTGGGAGTTTCGAGACAGGGCATCGATACTTCAAAGTAGACTAGTTTATGCAGTCGAGACCCCGACGAGGGGCGGTAGCCGGTCTCACAAGCCACTGGTGTCAGTTGGTTCACCTAAGATGTATACAGGTGCTCATTGGGTTATGAGTATACCGAACAGGACTCGCCGGGAACATACTAATTGATCTTATACCTGACGTCAGATAGCAGTTCCCTGGTGACATGTGTACAGGTAGTTCATCGACCTGAGATCGTCATTTGTCTCGTGTGAGTTCCCACTATACTTTGATTACTACCCTACCACGCTCAAAGGAGTTATGCAAACAGGTTTTAGTTGGGTATAGTCCCGAGCCATATGGAGGCAGTGAGGGGAGCCGGTATTGGGGGTGAGGTCACGCTGTGTCTAGGAGAGCTATTACACGAAGTCCTTGGCCAAGGCAGGAGATTTAGTGGTAGGTATTCCAGTAATATCTCAGGGTGTTCTGGGCTACACTCCGACACGACTTGTACCGCTTTTGGGGGTCTGACTTTTACCAACCCCCTAGGCCCTCCATGCGATGGTCATAGACGAACGGACCGGACTGTATGGATATTGTCACTGACAGGCTCAGCAGGGTTTCAGGATGAGTTCGCTCATCGACGTCCCTTTTAGTCAATACCTGGTAGCCCGCTACGTATGGCTAATACCTCTGACGTGCTACTGGTTAAATCCACAGCCAAAGTATTGACGAGTCTTTAGAATCCCCCACATAAAGTTTCTCAAGTTTCGGGCGAAACGCTGTAGAGGCCGTATGGAGATATGGCAGGGTTCGATCTTATACGTGCGGTATTGCACGGATCATGATCGGACGGATAATACTAGCGGGCTTTGGTTTAAGACGGATCATAGTATTGTACAGTGTAGGTTTTGTCTCTTTGCATTTGTATTCGATCAGAATACAAATGCGGGTATGTATATACGGTCGCGGGGTTTTCCTGTAATTTATTACGGGATCAGTTTTTTGAAGTTGCCAGTTTGCATTCCGTTTCAGCCAGTTTTCCTTTCTACCTTTCGTTGGCTGATATTTGATGGAGGGGCTAATTTGCAAATGTGCAAATTAGCATTGTGGAGGGATCTTTGTGGCATATGGTTTATTGATGGTTCTAGCATCTTTGTTTTTTCTTCATCATGGTTTTGCATTAATGGTGATGGGATTTGATTAGGAAATGAAAGGATTTTGTTGTGACAAAATTTCCTCATTTTCTACACCTTTTCTTATGCTCACCCATGCCTTTTCTAGTGGTCACCTCCCTTGTAATTTCTCCTCCCCATTTTCTTAGAGGGCCGGCCATATTTCTTGTGAGGTGTGGGTTCATTTTGGTGGAGAGGAAAAATGCTCACCTCATATATTTTGCTTGCTACAAAATTCTAGTTGATCTCCATTGTTTCATTCCTCCGTCATGGCAACTTCATACCCCTTGAGACAAACATTACTACACTTAGCCTACAGCATCCTTGGGCACGTCGGCTTGCCTACTTTTATGCCCGAGTTGCCTCGGTCTAGAGATGGGAGCCCGTAAAAGAACCCGATGATGTGTTGCCCATTCCGATGAGGAGATGAAGACTGGAGATTCCGCGAGGAGATCGGAGTGGAGGCCGAAGACCGAAGGACACGGATCGATCGGTATAGCTCTCTACCCGATTCTCTAGTTAGCTAGCATTAGGTTAATGGCCCGATACGGATTTTTAGTGCGCGGTAGTGCCGGTTTACAAGTTCTGTCAAAGTTTCGTTTCCGCATTCCGTCGTCGGATTGACGGCCGGTGTGCTGCCGTGCACTTACATTGGTATCAGAGCCACGCCATTAACCTTGTCTAGCTTACTCTAACGTGTTTACAAGTTCGATCGGATGTATTTTCAAAAACCGCGTTTCCATTTGCATCAGTTTCTGTCGAAGTTTTTTTGGCTCGAAAAATTATTTTAAGTGTTGCAGAAATTCGTGCAGGCAATTTTAAGAATTCTGTGAAAAAATGCTAATGTGATACTGTAGAAGGACCGAGGAACCGCGGCCAAACCCCTCTTCTCGCCGCGGTTCTGCCGCAACACAGTGTCTTCATTGTACCATTTTTACACAGATCTCTTTAGACATGGAAATAGGGTTTTTGGTTTGTTCTGTTTGGGCCCAGATTATTTTGAGTGCTGCAGTTGTACTTGGGGCCCACTTCGGGAATTTTTAGTCGATCGAAAATTTTAAACATATTAGTTCACGGTATTTACATTATATCTGCGACCGTGAATGTCACTTGATCGGTAAATCCTGTCTAACTACTATAGCCCTTTTAGACGGATTTGCGAACGTGACATTCACGTTGATATTCTGTGTTGTGCTGTGATGTTGCGGATTGTCTTGGTGGATAGCCTGGATGCAATGTTAGTACAGTTTGGTTGTATTTGTACATTTGATATTGCAGGGAGAGCGTTCGACATGTGGACTGCTGTCACTGCCTGTTTGTATATTATTCTTTTGGGGCACGACCGGGCTGAGGTCGATGTACCCGTTGTATGTATATTTTACTTTCTGTACTAGGATTACCCCAAGGTGGGGTGCACGGATAGCCGGGTCCTAGAGGGAAACGAGCCCGCATCTCATGGCTTTGAGACGGAGGGGGCTTCACTATAGAATTGGCGGGCTATTCGCCGCACTCGTAGGGGGTACAGGTTGACCTAAGGAGGGGTGCTCAAGTTACCGGATTCCGTGAAGTGCTGGGTGGTCCATTCACGTTGTTGAAGGGGGATGCCTCTCTTCAGGTTTTGGCGGGTAACTTGCCGCGCCCGTAGGGGTCTAGGATTTCATTGCACAGGCTATCCACACGACCAGGGGAATGTCGGGTTTCAATAGCGGCTCTATGAAACCCGGGGATCCCAGATATCTGTATTGTTCTGTGATGCTTATTACATTTCTGTGATGTTGTATTTTATCATGCCTTGAGCGAATATTATATATTGCTATATATACTAGTAGATGTTGTATATGTTTTGCATCCGTGCTAGTCCAGTCCCCGCTCTGTCGTTAGTTAAGTAACCTAACGGGTGATGACGGGACCCAGTGGCGAATGCGGATGGAATATACGTACATCGTATTTTTGTTCTTTATTGGTGTGATCAATTGTTGGGACTGCATTGATTCGGATCAATGCAAGCTAAAAAAACCTATTCTGATGTTGTTGGAACATTTTTCAAAAAGCTGTTATTGCAAAGACGTTCCCTTTTGTTTTGCACAGTGGTATTCAGTTGGAATATCCTGCACCTCAGTCGACGAGGCAAGGGCCGAGATCCCTTCACCGGGAGTGACCCCTTGGACAGAAGTTTGCGTCAAGGCAATAGCTTCACTATAGTCATTTTCTTTTGCTTTGCATCGTGGTATTCAGTTGGAATATCCTGCACCTCATTCTATGGGGAAAGAGCCGAGACCCCTTCACCGGGAGTGACTTCTTTAGCAAAGGTTTTCGCCACTATATTTTTATAAAAGCTATCCGGTTCCTTCAACGATATCATGTTCATTACGTTAAAGTTTTTTCTCCAAAAACCATTCGTAGCCCTCCGTCATTTCATATGGATAGTCAATAGTATTCAAGCTGTGTTTGTTGGCCAAAGTCAAGGCACAGTGATTGGTAGCTATTGGATATTCATATGCAGCATAGATAGATGCATTGGTTTGGGACAGTCGTACTGCCTTGTTGGCCAAAGTCAAGGGTAGGTACGGATAGGTTCAAATTAACCTGGAGAATGACGGGTAGAACTTGACATGTGACTTATGATTTGTTGGCTAAAGTCAAGGTCATAAGAGCATGGGGTAAAAATCACATCAGGAGATTCTAAAGAAACTGAAACTTGCCAGATATGCGCATACCTTCTGGAGTGTGATAACGTGAGTGGATTCCATCACATTATCATGCGATGATAGTTGGATCCCGATTCCCACTGTTGAGTTGGTTTACTCCTCGGGTGATCCCGACTAATTCTTCTTTAAGGTTTGGAGGAGAATTTGACGTTACAGTAGGAGGTTTCCTGATTAGATAAAGTGACAACCATTCTGATCTAGGTTAGAATGCATGCTGAGTGTTTTTTTTCTCTCTCTCTCTCTCTGGCAGCGACCATGACCCGACCCTTGACTATGACTCAGTGACCAAGTTGACTGAATCTTCTTAAACACTGGCTTTTGGATTGTCAGAGTTGCATACCTCATTGCCACTCCTACTTTTACCCTTTTCTCCCGGACACCCCGTATTACTACGAATGTCCACTTCCATTAGATAAAACCATCATATGGTTATATACGAACTCGAAGGAATTTATTCGAGGATGGTTTCCGGTTCTGGAGAAAATGAATAAGACTATTCACTTGTCTTTTCCTTTTACCTTCTCTCAGGTTGCGAGTGCTCCTTGGATTAGGACAGTACACCTATTACGCAAATTGGATAGTCTTCTTCCAAACCATAGGCAGAAGCCGACAGGTAGGGAAAGAAGAAAACCAATTAGCCTAACGGTGGTGTACAGAAGGTATTATTTAAAGACAAATAAAGGGATTAGTAAGAGGGCAAGGTAAATTGTGACTGCTATTCACGACCAAACTAAGTATTTCATCGCCACTCCCACTTCACCTTTGTATTTCTCCAGAACACTCCGTATCATTATGAAGATCCACAGTTATTTGGATACTCCATCGTATGGTTATATGCGAACTTGAAAGGAACTTGTTCCAGTTCGGGGATGGATTCTGGTTCAGGAGAAATAGGAATAAGGTTTATTTAGTTGCCTTTTATCCTCACCTTCTCTCAGGTTGTGAGTGCTCCTAGGATTAGGACAGTACACCCATTATGCTTATTGGATAATCTTCTTCCAAACCATAGGCTGGTGCCGAAAGGTAGGGAAGGAAGAAAACCATTTAGCCTAAGAGGGTGTGCAGAAGGTAACGACTAAAGACATATAAAGGGATTTGGAGAGATGGCAAAGGATTATATAGTTACTGTTGTGAATTTGATAATAGAAGAGGCATTACTAGGAATACCCGGATACCCCTACGAAACATTTCAATGTTTCAGTATTCACTTTGTACTGTTAAAAGAAAACTGGTTTCCCAATTAGACACTTGCTCCAGGGTATGTATTTACCAGGTATGATTCTCACATCTGTATGGTTTTACAGATGATGAGTGGGAGTAACTTATTGGGAATTGGATGATCATCCTCATTATATCAGGATTCGTTGTAATTGGTGATATTTGAGGAAATCGCCTGGGCTGTTTGCCTGACGGCAAATATTTGGTTTTGAATATCCGCTGTTATGCACCAATTTCAAATTGATATATCTGTACGTCTATTTTTATAGAGTGAGATATACTTTTTTGAAATTATGTCTATGACATTTACCTATATATCAGTGGATGGTTAGGTAAGGAGCATTAAACGGTGGTGTAATTCTTCTTAACCATAAGTACTGTTTTCAACCTACGACACACATGGAATGAGTTATCAGTCTCAAGGGACTTATACAGAGTATTGTATGTTGTCCAGTGTCCATTAGGACAGAGGGGTTGGTCTTCGTACTATATTCGGTTTACTTATGACTTCTTCAGATTTTAGACATGTGTTTCGTAGAAATGCAGGGTCTGAGTTTTGAGAAGTTATAGGAATAAGAATAGAGTAGAGAACTGTTAGTTATATGTATGCCCTAGAGGCCAGTATTGTACAGATGATGTATATTATACTGGATGCTTGGACATATATAGAGATGACTTTCTTGCTTGATATGATAGTATGCTATCTGGTTGCTCTTTATCTTAACATGTATACTTGTCTCTATATACTGTCTTATAGTTACATGTTGGTAAAGCCTTTAGGATGTGTACTTAACTACCTAGACTATGATGCGGATCATACTAGTGGGGACATGGTAGTCCATAAGTACATCCTTCAAGGTCCCTATTCGTAGGTGTATCGAGACGGGGCATCGATATACCAGTGTAGAGTAGCGTATACGCTTCTCGACCCATGAGATGGGCGATGGATGATCTATATCCATTGGTGTTTGACATCAGAGAGGGTATACGGGTGCTCAGTAGAGACTGGGTACACTGGACAGACTCGCCGAGAACTCCCAGATGGTATTATCCTCACGTCAGATGGCAGTTCTCAGGTGACACTTGTTCAGGTTAGTCTGTAGACCCGAGATCGTCATAGAGTCTTGTGTGATTCCCACTGTGCTTTGATTTCCACCTTACCACGTCCATGAGGGCGTGCAAAATGGTGGTTTTTGGGTACAGTCCCTAGTCACATGGAGGCAATGAGCGATAGGAGGGGTTTCGTCTCTCCCGGTAATGGGGGTTGATGTTGCACTGTGCTCGATTGGCCGTAACAGGGAAGTCCCTGACCAAGGCTGATTAGAGTTTTACTGGTAAGTGTTACCAGTAGTTTCTCGACCCGTTATGAGCATCACATCGGCACGACTTATCGGTTATTGGGGTCTGACGTTTACCACCCCTAGACTTGATATGCGACATATCAGACGAGGAGACCGGACTGCACGGGTAGTGTTGCCGGTTGGCTCGACGCGAGTTGTAGCAGGTTCGCTTGTTTTCTTCTGATCGCTCAATACCCGGGTGGCCATTACGTTTAGCTGACCGCTTGCGGCTTGGGGGTGCTTGATATGATCATCATCCACTGCCGGCATATTGACGAGTCTTAGAGTCCCACAAAGGAGCTACCTAGTCCAGGCGAAACGTTGTGGTGCGCGTATGTGATATGCGCATGGACCCGGTTAAAATGCACGTATGAGATACCGTATATTAATCGGGTGGCTTGCTTTTGGTTGGGTCGTATGTGATATGGCCGGACTAATGATTAAATGATAAATCAAGTGTTGATTTATCATTTAATCATTAGTTACTCACTAGAAATCCTTTCTTGTATTTTTGGGATGTATGCATGCATGTATGCATTCTTTCTTGATTCATGCACATATGGATGTGCATGCACACATACATACATACATCATCCTTCATGGTTGTATATACAAAGAAAATGGTGGCAATATAAGACTCACACCATGGTTTTATATATATGAATTATTATTGCATTTGATTTAAAACAAAAAGAAAAGGAAAGGATAATTCATGGTTTCTTTCTACACTCTTCTTTGACCTAACCATGCTCACCCACTAATTAACCATGGATTAACTTTCCTTTTGGGTTTTAACTCAAGTTCAATAATATCCTTATTGTTCAACCATGGTTTGAGATGAGAGGTAAATAATATATATAGATATATTTTCTATTTTCTTAAGAGAGTTTATCTTTTCTCTTATTCTAAAAGGCCACCATCTTCTTCCTCCTTCATCTTTTGCTCTCTAGATTTATCTAGTGAGCAAATTACTCATCAAGTTAGGATTTTGAAGTGAGAAAAGCCACCATAAGACCATTCTACACAAGTCTTGCCCACTTGTTTAGAGTGTTAGCTTCATTTCATTCTCTTGATAAAGTGAAGCTGCAAGCTTGGACAAAGCGGACTCCGGGTGGATCATCATGGACCTAGAGGAGTTCAAGCGGACTTTTTCTAAACCCCAAGTAGCCGAGGAGTCTAGTGTAGGGAGCTACAAAGGTTGTACTCTCAAAACCCTAGCTTAATCAACTTGTGATGAAGTGTAGTTTATGAAACCCTAATTTTTCTAGGAATGATTCTTTGTATGCTTACTTAGCACCCTAAAATTTTAATCTTTGGTATATGTGATGCTTCCAAACCCTTCATGAGGTGCTAGGTAAACCCGACATTGGTATCAGAGCCGACCTAGAACATTAGGCGACACTTTAACGAAGTTAAAACTCCGATCGAACCGAAAAATACGGATTTTTAGCACTCTCTGGACATTTTTTCAAAACTGTTGTTTTTAAGAATTAAAAATACTTTAAAAATTCAGCAGGCAAATATAAGCAATACTGTGAAAAACGAACTCATGAACAGTAGTTTCCACCGTGGAACCGCGGCAATAGCCTGCTTAGGCCGCGGTTCCGCGGCCGTACTGATGAATCTCTGTGTCGTTTTTGTACAGTAATTAGTTTGTCTGCTTGTATAATTTTTATGGTATTTTTAATCTGAATTTAGTGCTGTATGTTCTGGAGATTGTTTTGGAGTCGGTGATTCGATTGGAATTTTGATTTCGTGTTTCTTTCCGGGTAATTTAGAAAGTGTTGAATTGTTCGAACGAGTATCATTTACTCACTCTTTCACGGGGTTTAAATCTTTCGGAAATACGTGCAAGTTTGTTTGTGGTGGACCCTCTAGAAGGCAATAAACCTTAACTCGATTATGTGACCGTCTTGAACTGCCTTTTGAACCTTAGAGTTTGGGGCAGTACGGCGTGCCACATGTGAGGCGTTGGCTTGACCTTTCTACGGCTGGACCGCTACTGCTGTGTCACACTCTGGGTTTTTGAACTCCGCTCAAGTGTTGAGCTTTAGGGAATTTTGGGTATTTGATAATTCGTTCGAAAACTTTAATACTGTCTATTTATCTGGAATGTGATACAATATGTGGAATTCATATAGTTAGGCATGAAATACGAAATATGTGATATTTCGCATTTACGATGTCTAAAGAGAATGTGGATTCCAAATATTGTAGTTTTTGTAGGGTTATTAGGCACACTAACAAGACTCTACAAGACATCGACCATGCCAAAATTAAATTTTTTAGGTGCCGAACAACCCTAAGCAAGATCGTATACTAGAGTTTAGGCGAATCGAAAGGTAAGTAAACAACTTTACTCTAAGAGATCACGAAATACAACCTTTGTAGATCGATCCTCCACTTCTCTAGCACCTTGATGAAGTCCCTTCGCTGCGATCGTGGTTCTCCCGGACCCTTGCATGGCTTCACTAGGCGAAAAGGTGCGACCTTTGCTTGAAGTCTCCAAGGCCGAAGATGATCTACGTCGAGGGAATTCCGACTCAAGCTTCTACTTCACTAACTTGAGAATTAGTGAAGTAAACACCCTATACTAAAGTGCTAATCTAGTAGAGGATGGAGAAATAGGAAGTGGGTTCTCTTTAGAATTTTATTTCTCACACTCTTTCTCACTTTGGATCAAACCCTAGCAAGCTTTTTCTTTCTTTGCAAAATTGAAGAAGAAGAAGAAGAAGAAAAGAAAGAGATGAGGATAATGATCAAGTGAGAAGAGTAACCACGGTGAGTGAGTATCATATACTAACCCTTGTAGAGCCATAACCATAGCTAATTGATTATGGTTGGGTTAAAAGGAATCTAAGGTAAAGACAAAGTTAGTAGACTTTGTCAAAGCAAGTTAAGCTTCTACAAGCTTCATGCTCATTCCAAAACTCCACTAATTTTGTAATTATCTTAAATAATCTTAACCCTTCATAATACATAGAATGTTGTATGTCTCATACATGCATGAATTGTGTATCATCAACCATGATACAATATGATAACACATTTTAAACATATATCATATATATGTTAAAGTAGTGTACAAGTGAGAATAACCCTAAAGTGAACAAATGTTAGTAAATGTAAACTAGTATATCTTATATAAAATTATACACTTAATTATTAAATCAACACTTGACTTAATAATCCGGTCATATCTCATATAACCGGCTAACATCCATTGTATCGACTTATCAAATCAACACTTGATTCGATAACCCGGCCATATCATATATAACCGACCGATACATATAGTCGCGAGAATAAAATACGGTATCACATACTCGCATTTATTCTCGGTCTCGAACATATCACATACGTGCTCCTATTTCGTTTTGCCTGAGCCAGTAAAACCTCTGTGTAGGACTCTAAAGACTCGTCAATACGCCGGCAGTAGGTGATGATCACATCACGCACCCACAAGCCGTCAGCGGTACTAGCTGGACGTAAAGGCTACCCGGGTATTGAGCGATCAGAAGATCAGCAAGCAAGCCCGCTCCAACTCCTGTAAAAGCCAGCCGGTAACACTTCCCGTACAGTCCGGTCTTCTCGTCTGATATGTCGCATATCAAGTCTAGGGGTGGTAAACATCAGACCCCAGTAACCGATAAGTCGTGCCGATGTGAGGCTCATAACGGGTCGAGAAACTACTGGTAACACTTACCAATAAATCTCTAACCAGCCTTAGCCAGGGACTTCCCTGTTACGGCCAATCGAGCACAGCGCAACCCCCAATACCGGGAGAGACGAAACCCCACCTATCGCTCATTGTCTCCATATGACTCGGTACTGTACCCAAAAACCACCGTTTTGCACGCCCTCATGGACGTGGTAAGGTGGAAATCAAAGCACAGTGGGAATCACACAAGACTCTATGACGATCTCGGGTCTACAGACTAACCTGCACAAGTGTCACCAGAGAACTGCCATCTGACGTAAGGTGCAATACCATCTGGGAGTTCTCGGCGAGTCCGTCCAGTGTATCCAGTCTCCACTGAGCACCCGTATACCATCTCCGATGTCAAACACCAATGGATATGGGATCATCCATCGCCCATCTCAAGGGTCGAGAAGTGTATACGCTAATCTACACTGGTATATCGATGCCCCGTCTCGATACACCCACGACTAGGGACCTTGAAGGATGTACTTATAGACTACCATGTCCCTACTACTATGATCCGCATCATAGTTCAGGTAGTCAAGTACACATCCTAAGGGCTTTACCAACATGTAACTATTAGACAGTATAAAGAGACAAGTATACATGTTAAAGTAAAGTGCAACCAGATAGCATACTATCATGACGAGCAAGAAAGTCCTCTCTATATATGTCCAAGCATCCAATATAATATACATCATCTGTACAATACTGGCCTCTAGGGCATACATACAACTAACAATCTCCCACTTGCACTAGGGCCAGCTGCTGTAGTATCGCATACCGAGCATCCCGAAGAGTCTCTCAAACTGTATCTGGGGAATGTCCTTTGTGAGTGGATCCGCTATGTTATTCTTCATGTCAACCCTCCTGACCTCGATCTCCCGGCGATCAACTATCTCCCGGATCAGGTGATACCGCCTCAGAATATGCCTGGATCGCTGATGGGACCTGTGTTCCTTGTCCAAAGCCACCGCTCCATTGTTATCGCAATACAAAGGTATTGGATGCTTAATGGATGGAACCACTCCAAGTTCAGTAATGAACTTCTTGATCCAGACAGCCTCTTTGGCAGCATCGTTGGCAGCGATGTATTCAGCCTCCATCGTTGAGTTTGCTACGGTTTCCTGCTTTGAACTCTTCCAGCTAACCGCCCCGCCGTAAAGTGTAAAGACAAATCCCGACTACGACTTAGAGTCGTCCTTATCACTCTGGAAGCTCGAATCGGTAAAGGACTCCACTTGGAGTTCTCCGTTACCATACACCAAGAGCATCTCTTTAGTCCTTCGTAAGTACTTGAGAATGCTCTTCACAGCTGTCCAGTGACTCTCTCCAGGATCAGCTTGATACCTGATTACTACACTTAGTGCGTATGCTACATCGGGTCTGGTACATAGCATCGCGTACCTGATAGAGCCTACAGCCGAAGCATAGGGTATCCCTTGCTTGCGAGCTCTCTCCAAATCAGTCTTGGGAGACATCTCTTTGGAGAGAGTGACTCCAGAGATCGTTGGTGAGTTCCCACGCTTGGATTCTTCCATACTAAACCTCTTTAGTATGGTGTCAATGTACCTGGATTGGGACAATCCCAATATCCGTTTGGATCTATCTCTATAGATCCATATTCCTAATATGCAGGAGGCATCACCAAGATCTTTCATTGAGAATCTTTGTGATAAGAAGAGCTTGACCGATTGCAGCATAGGAATGTCATTTCCTATCAAGAGTATGTCGTCCACGTACAATACGAGAAAGACAACCTTACTCTCTGCTACCTTCTTGTAGATACAAGGTTCATCTACGTTTTTGACGAAATCAAACTCTTTGGTAATGAAGTCAAAGCAGATGTTCCAACTCCGCGATGCTTGCTTTAATTCATAAATGGATTTAAGTAGCTTGCACACCTTCCCGTTGCTCCCACTATTTACGAAGCCCTCTGGCTGAGTTATGTACACGTACTCTTCTAAATCACCGTTTAGAAAGGCGGTCTTAACATCCATTTGCCATATTTCATAGTCATGATATGCAGCGATGGCAAGCATGATCCGGATGGATTTAAGCATAGCCACTGGAGAAAAGGTTTCGTCATAGTCCACACCTGGTCTTTGACGAAAACCCTTTGCAACAAGTCTAGCTTTGAAAGTCTCCACTTTCCCATCTACAACAAGTTTTTTCTTGAAGATCTACTTGCTCCCAATGGGTTTTACCCCTTCAGGAGCAACTTCCAAAGTCCATACTTTGTTGGTGTACATGGATTCCATCTCGGACCGCATTGCATCCAGTCATTTCATTGTGTCCCCACTCGTGATGGCCTGCTCGAAGCTAGTTGGGTCATCATCAACCATGATGCAATCCTCGCTCCCACCATCAATGAGAAAACCGTAGTATCTCTCAGGTGGATGAGAAACCCTACTAGATCGGCGGAGAGGCTGGGGTTCGTCGGGTACTACTGAATCCTCAGGTTCTACCAAGTCTTCTGTTATAGTTTCTGTCGCTGGAACCTCTTCCAGTTCTACCTCAATGCCACTAATCTGCTTCATAAGAAAAAAAAATTCTAAGAAAGTGGCATGTCGAGAAACAAACACCTTTTGTTCCTCGGGGTGGTAGAAGATATACCCTTGTGAATTTTTGGGATATCCTATAAACTTACATAAGACAGATCTTGCCTCGAGTTTGTCTGGATTTTGTCTTTTGACATAGGCCGGACAACCCCATATCTTAATGTAATTAAGATGTGGTCTCTTCCCTTTCCATATCTCATATGGAGTGGTAGGCACAGATTTGGTAGGAACTCTATTCAATAGGTCTATGGCTGTCTCAAGCGCATACCCCCAGAAGGTAATAGGTAACTCAGCTGTACTCATCATTGAGCGTACCATATCTAATAGGGTACGATTCCTCCGTTCCGACACACTGTTGTGCTGTGGTGTATAAGGAGGAATAAGCTGAGAGAGAATCCCATTCTCTTTTAGATAATCCAGAAAATCATTGCTCAAGTATTCTCCTCCTCGATCCGATCGAAGGATCTTAATACTTTTGCCCGTTTGGTTCTCTACTACGTGCTTATATTCTCTGAATTTCTCAAAAGCTTCAAACTTGTGTTTCATCAGGAACACATGTCCGAATCTTGAGAGATCGTCGGTGAATGTAATGAAGTAGGAAGAACCGTTTCTGGTATGTGTAGACATGGGACCGCTTACATCACTATGTATCAGCCCTAAGAGTTCGGTAACTCTTTCTCCGTGTCCCGTAAACGGAGTTTTGGTCATCTTGCCTTTGAGACATGACTGGCAAGTGTCATAAGATGAGAATTCAAAAGAATTCAAATATCCATCCTTATGCAACTTAGCTAGTCGTGTCGCATTGATGTGACCCAGTCTACAATCCCACAAGAAGGATTCGTTCAGTTCTGAACTCTTCCTCTTGTGTGTGTTTTGAAAATTGAGGACTATATTTTGATTGAGAATGACTATGCCATTATGTAACGAGCCTGATGCAATCAACTTTTGATCTAGGAAGATGTTCATAACATTATCCTGTACTATAAAATTATATCCTTCTTTACTCAGTAAAGAAACTGATATAATATTGCACATCATGTTCGGTATATAATAGCACTCATTCAGAATCAGTGTATTATGACTTGGTAATACAAGGTGATATTCGCCAACTGCTTTGGCTGTAATACTTGCACCATTCCCTACTTGAACGGAATGATCACCTTTTCCCAGTTCTCTACCTTTCCGTAGCCCATGTAACTGTTTACATATGTGGGATCCTGATCCGGTATCTAATACCCAGGACGTAGGGTGAACTGAAAAACAGTTCTCAATGACTAACACACCCGAAGAAGGAGCATCAACATGCATGTTCTCCGTTTGGGCGGCGTGAGAATCCAGATATTCTCCTGATTCCAGTTCAGTCTTATAACACTTATAAGATAGAACGGGTCCAACATTCCCCTGCACAGTATAACATGCGGGTTCGGTCAATACATCCATATTATTATCTTTATTAAGGCATGATATGGTCGCTACCTGGAGAGAGAGAGAAGAAAACACTTTAGCGTATGCTCTTGCAAGATCAGATTGATTATTTATCTTATCTAATCAGGATGGCTCCCACTGCTTTTATCAAATCTTCCTTCAAACCCAAAAAGGAAATACTAGCCGGGATTAATTACACCCTACAACTTCGCCAATCTTTCAGCCAGGCCAGTGTCGGTACTTTGAGGGAGGTTCCACGTGCTTTCGCACGGACCTAATTAAAGTAAACCTCGTTTTCCCAGAGGCGTAACCCCGTGGACACCTTTCTAGACACCTACTTGATCGGCTAATTGTCCTGTGTAAAACTCTCTCAGGAGTAACAATTACTCGCAGTGGGTATCGAGATCCAACCATCTCATAGAAGGTATGCAATCTCATTGCAAATTTCAACACTTGAAATTCCCGATAATGCTTTTGCCCCTAGCGTGCTATGACCTTGACGCATGCCAAACAACCCATATGCCGCTAGTCAAGTTCAACCCGTACAATTCGTGATTGAATTAAACCCACCCGTACGACCCTTGACGCATGCCAAACAACGCCGTACGAATACCCTAATCCAATCGCATCTCATGCTACAGATAAGTAATAATCAGCTACCGTACACTACGCCTTGACGCATGCTAAACAACCGCAGCACAAATACTAAATATTACTTATCTGAATCGACGGAGGGCTACGTAGGTTTTTCAGAAAACCATGAGCGTAATGAACTTGATATCGTCGTAGATTCATGTGAAATTTTGAAATGGAGTGTTTTTGAGGCTTTCATAAGTTTTGCTAAAGAGGTCACTCCCAGTGAAGGGATCTCGGCACTTTCCTTATCGAATAAGGTGCAGGACATATCATATATATCACTGTGCAAAGCAAAACTCTAAAGCAATCAAAAGACAAACCGAGTGTTGTAGCATCTGCCAGTTTTGCTAAAGAGGTCACTCCCGGTGAAGGGATCTCGGCTCTTTCCTCATCGAATAAGGTGCAGGGTATATCATATATACCGCTATGCAAAGCAAAACTGTAGCTACCCTTTTTTATAAAGTTTTGATTCTACAACATCTTTTAGGTTTCTTTTCTTCCATTAATCACATTAATGAAGTCCCATCATTTAAGTCACCTAAACATCACAGATAAATACGACGTACACTTATGCCATCCGCATTCGCCTCGATGTCCCCTCGTGCACCGTTAGGTTAGGTAACTAACGGCAGAGCAGGGCAAGGCTAGCGCAGGTGTAAAACATAAGTAACGCCTATATAATATATCATATATACTATATACAGTATTTATCACAGAATATCAAATGATCACATCACAGATATCGCAGCAGAAGAAATATATGAAACATTGGATATACTAGGACGTCCGTGTTTTATTTTGAGCCTCTATAAAACACGGATTCCACGGTCGCGACGAATAGCCAAACCCACACCCCTAGACCCCTACGAAAACGGCAAGCAACCCTACCAACTCTGGAGTTAGGAGACCCGGACTCGACTTCTCGAGTTGGTCTCCCACTGGACTCCAGAACCCGGTTACTTGTGCTCTCCTCCTTGGGTCTATCCTAGTGCGGAAAAGTAAATAATATACAAAAGGTGACATCAACCTCGACCCGGAAGTGCCCCAATAAAAGAATATTACATACATTTAAATTTTACATGAATGCAAATAAAAGCTCTCATCTCACATAAAAACCCCCGGCTATTCAGAACGCGACGATCCAATATAACATATCCAGCAACACAGAACATCACATGTCATCAACGTAAGTAAATATGCGCATCCCAATTGTCGTTGACATATAACAACGAAACCGGCGATATCACATATTACACTTACGGTCACAGAAAAGAAAGTGTAAAACTACAACATTTGGAATCCACAATCTCTTTAGACATCGTAAATCCGAAATATCACATATTTCGCATTTCATGCCTAACATGTATGAATTCCGCATATTGTATCACATTCCAGATAAATAGACAGTATTATACATTCCGATCGAATAACCAAATACTCAAGATTTCCATAATAGCTCAACACTTGAGCGGAGTTTAAAGATTCCAGAATACGTCACAATAGCAACGGTCCAGCCGTAGAAGGGTCAAGCCAACGCCTCACATGTGCCACGCCGTACTGCCCCAAACCCTAAGGTTCAAAGGGCAGTTCAAGACGGTCACATAATCGAGTTAAGGTTTGTTGTCTTCTAGAGGGTCTATCGCATCACTTGCACGTTTTTCCGAAATATTTAAACCCGAGAAAAATTCAACACTTGAATGTTTTTCGTACCGGGAAAAATTGAGTTAATGATATCCGTTCGAACATTTTAATACTTTCTAAATTATCCGGAATAACAAAACAAAATTAAATTCTCCGATCAAATCGACGATTACAAAATGAACCCGTGAAAACTCAACACTTGAGTCAAATTAAAAATACCCAGAAAATAACAATCACAGAATCTAGAATTACTGTGCAAAAATAAGATCCAACGGTCACCATATTGCCGCTGTTCCGCGGCACAAGCAGGGATTTGTCGCGAAACCGCGGTCAACTTTTCGATTCAGGTCCTCGTTTTGCACGATAATTCTTATAAAACCCTGCTGATTTTTTTAGATATTTTTAATTCACAAAAATCCCAGATTTTGAAAATTGTCCAGAGAGGGGGTCGTTTTGTCGTATTCGGGTTCGTTCGGAGTTTTAACTTCGTTAACGCATCGTCTTATACTCTAGCTAGGCTCTGATACCACTGTAGGGTTACTAGGCACACTAACAAGGCTCTACAAGGCATCGACCATGCCAAAATTAAATTTTTTCGGTGCCGAACAACCCTAAGCAACACCGTATACTAGAGTTTAGGCGAATCGAAAGGTAAGTAAACAACTTTACTCTAAGAGATCACGAAATACAACCTTTGTAGATCGATCCTCCACTTCTCTAGCTCCATGATGAAGTCCCTTCGCTGCGATCGTGGTTCTCCCGGACCCTTGCATGGCTTCATGAGGCGAAAAGGTGCGACCTTTGCTTGAAGTCTCCAAGGCCGAAGATGATCTACGTCGAGGGAATTCCGACTCAAGCTTCTACTTCACTAACTTGAGAATTAGTGAAGTAAACACCCTATACTAAAGTGCTAATCTAGTAGAGGATGGAGAAATAGGAAGTGGGTTCTCTTTAGAATTTTATTTCTCACACTCTTTCTCACTTTGGATCAAACCCTAGCAAGCTTTTTCTTTCTTTGCAAAAATGAAGAAGAAGAAGAAAAGAAAGAGATGAGGATAATGATCAAGTGAGAAGAGTAACCATGGTGAGTGAGTATCATATACTAACCCTTGTAGAGCCATAACCATAGCTAATTGATTATGGTTGGGTTAAAAGGAATCTAAGGTAAAGACAAAGCTAGTAGACTTTGTCAAAGCAAGTTAAGCTTCTACAAGCTTCATGCTCATTCCAAAACTCCACTAATTTTGTAATTATCTTAAATAATCTTAACCTTTCATAATACAAAGAATGGTGTATGTCTCATACATGCATGAATTGTGTATCATCAACCATGATACAATATGATAACACATTTTAAACATATATCATATATATGTTAAAGTAGTGTACAAGTGAGAAAAACCCTAAAGTGAACAAATGTTAGTAAATGTAAACTAGTATATCTTATATACAATTATACACTTAATTATTAAATCAACACTTGACTTAATAATCCGGTCATATCTCATATAACCGGCTAACATCCATTGTATCGACTTATCGAATCAACACTTGATTCGATAACCCGGCCATATCATATATAACCGACCGATACATATAGTCGCGAGAATAGTATACGGTATCACATACTCGAATTTATTCTCGGTCTCGCACATATCACATACGTACTCCTATTTCGTTTTTCCTGAGCCAGTAAAACCTCTGTGTAGGACTCTAAAGACTCGTCAATACACCGGCGGTAGGTGATGATCACATCACGCACCCACAAGCCGTCAGCGGTACTAGCTGGACGTAACGGCTACCCGGGTATTGAGCGATCAGAAGATCAGCAAGCAAGCCCGCTCTAACGCCTGTAAAAGCCAGCCGGTAACACTTCTCGTACAGTCCGGTCTCCTCGTCTGATATGTCGCATATCAAGTCTAGGGGTGGTAAACGTCAGACCCCAGTAACCGATAAGTCGTGCCGATGTGAGGCTCATAACGGGTCGAGAAACTACTGGTAACACTTACCAATAAATCTCTAATCAGCCCTGGCCAGGGACTTCCTTGTTACGGCCAATCGAGCACAGCGCAACATTAACCCCCAATACCGGGAGAGACGAAACCCCTCCTATCGCTCATTGTCTCCATGTGACTCGGGACTGTACCTAAAAACCACCGTTTTGCACGCCCTCATGGATGTGGTAAGGTGGAAATCAAAGCACAGTAGGAATCACATAAGACTCTATGACGATCTCGGGTCTATAGACTAACCTGCACAAGTGTCAGCAGAGAACTGCCATCTGACGTAAGGTATAATACCATCTGGGAGTTCTCGACGAGTCCGTCCAGTGTACCCAGTCTCCACTGAGCACCCGTATACCATCTCCGATGTCAAACACCAATGGATATGGGATCATCCATCGCCCATCTCATGGGTCGAGAAGCGTATACGATAGTCTATACTGGTATATCGATGCCCCGTCTCGATACACCCACGACTAGGGACCTTGAAGGATGTACTTATGGACTACCATGTCCCCACTAGTATGATCAGCATCATAGTCCAGGTAGTCAAGTACACATCCTAAGGGCTTTACCAACATGTAACTATTAGACAGTATAAAGAGACAAGTATACATGTTAAAGTAAAGTGCAACCAGATAGCATACTATCATGACGAGCAAGAAAGTCCTCACTATATATGTCCAAGCATCCAATATAATATACATCATCTGTACAATACTGGCCTCTAGGACATACATACAACTAACAGTTTTACACTTTCTTTACTGTGACCGTAAGTGTAGTATGTCGATATCGCCGGTTTCGTTGCTATACATCAACTACAATTGGGGTACGCATATTTACTTACATTGATGATATATGATATTATGTGTAGCTGAGATATGGTGTGTAGATTGTCGCGATTGAATAGCCGGGGGTTTTATGTGAGATGAGAGTTTTATTTTTCATTCATGTAAATTCAAATGTAATGTAATATTTTTTTATTTGGGGCACTTCCGGGTTGAGGTCGATGCCACCAGTGTTGTATATTATTTACTTTTCCGCATTAGGATGGACCCAAGGAGGGGAGCACAGGTGACCGGGTTCTGGGGTTCAGTGGGAGGCCATCTCGAGGAGTCTAGACCGGGTCTTCTAAACTCCAGAATTGGTAGGGTCGCTTGCCGCTCTCGTAGGGGTCCAGGGTGTGGGCTTGGCTATTCATCACAACTGTGGAATCCGTATTTTCTATTGTTGGCTAAATACTAAATACGGATGTCCTAGTATATCCCACATTATATCTATTTTTCTGCTGCGATATCTATGATGTGATCATTATATATATTCTGTGATAAATACTGAATATAGTATATATGATATATTATATAGGCGTTACTTATGTTTTACACCCGCGCTAGCCCTGCTCTGCTCTGCCGTTAGTTACCTAACCTAACGGTGCACGAGGGGACATCGAGGCGAATGCGGATGGCATAAGTGTACGTCGTATTTATCTGTAATGTTTAGATGACTTAAATGATGTGACTTCATTAATGTGATTAATGAAAGAAAAGAAACCTAAAAGATGTTGTAGAATCAATTTTTTTCAAAAAGGGTAGCTACAGTTTTGCTTTGCATAGCGGTATATATGATATACCCTGCACCTTATTCGATGGGGAAAGAGCCGAGATCCCTTCACCGGGAGTGACCTCTTTAGCAAAACTGGCAGATGCTACAAAACTCGGTTTGGTTTTTGATTGCTTTTGGAGTTTTGCTTTGCACAGTGATATATATGATATATCCCGCACCTTATTCGATGAGGAAAGAGCCGAGATCCCTTTACCGGGAGTGACCTCTTTAGCAAAACTAATGGAAGCCTCAAAATCACTCCATTTCAAAATTCACATGATTCTACGACGATATCAAGTTCATTACGCAATAGGTTTTCAGAAAAACCTGTCGTAGCCCTCTGTCATTTCAGATAAGAACTGTTTAGTATTCGTGCTGCGTTTGTTGGCCTTTGTCAAGGCGTAGTGTACGGTAGCTAAATGGTGCTTATCTGTTTATGCATATGATGCAGATTGTTTTGGGGTAGTCGTACGACCCTGTTGGCCTTTGTCAAGGGTCGTACGGGTGGGTTTGGTTCAATCAAGAAATGACGGGTTGAAGTTGACTAACTTCCTATGATTTATTGGCCTTTGTCAAGGTCATAGGGGTTAGGGGAAAAATATTATCGGGAATTTCAAGTGTTGAAATTTGCAATGAGATTGCATACCTTCTATGAGATAGTTGGATCCCGATACCCACTGCGAGTAATTGTTACTTCTGGGAGAGTTTTACACAGGACAATTAGCCGATCAAGTAGGTGTCTAGAAAGGTGTCAAAGGGGTTACGCCTCTGAGAAAATGAGATTTACTTTAATTAGGTCCATGCGAAAGCACGGGGAACCCCCCTCAAAGTACCGACACTGGCCTGGCTGAAAGATCGGCGAAGTTGTAGGGTGTAATTAATCCCGGCTAGTCTTTCCTTTTAAGGTTTGAAGGAAGATTTGATAAAAACAGTGGGAGCCATCCTGATTAGATAAGATATTAACCAATCTGATCTTGCAAGAGCATACGCTAAAGTGTTTTCTTCTCTCTCTCTCTAGATAGAGACCATGTCATCCCTTAATCAAGATAATAATATGGATGTATTGACTGAACCCGCATGTTATACTGTGCTGGGGAACGTTGGTTCCGTTCTATCTTATAAAAGTTATAGGACTGAACAGGACATAGGGGAATACCGGGATTCCCATGCCACCCGAATGAAGAAAGTACATGATGATGCATTTTCTTCGGGTGTGTTCGTTACAGAGAACTGTTTCTCCATTTGCCCTACGTCCTAGGTATTAGATACCGGGTCAGGATCCCATATATGTAATCAGTTACATGGGCTTAAGAAAGGTAGAGAACTTGGAGAAGGTGATAAAGACATAAGGGTTGGAAATGGTGCAATTGTTGCCGCTAAGACCGTCGGGGAATATCACCTTGTATTACCAACTGGTAAAACATTGATTCTGAACGAATGCTATTACATGTCGAACCTGATATGCAACATTATATCAGTTTCTTTGTTGAGTAAAGAAGGATATAATTTTGTATTACAGGATAATGTTATGAACATTTTCCTTAATCAAAAGTTGGTTGGATTAGGCACGTTGTGCAATGGCATTTATGTTCTAAATCAATCAACAGTTCTGAGTATAAACACACACAAGAGGAAGGGTTCAGAACTGAACGAATCCTTCTTGTGGTATTGTAGACTGGGTCACATCAATGCGACACGACTAGCTAATTTGCATAAGAATGGATATTTGAATCCGTTTGAATTTTCATCTTATGACACTTACCAGTCATGTCTCAAAGGCAAGATGACCAAAACTCCATTTACGGGACACGGAGAAAGAGTTACGGAACTCTTGGGACTGGTGCATAGTGATGTATGCGGTCCAATGTCTACACATGCCAGGAATGGTTCTTCATACTTCATTACATTCACCGACGATCTCTCTAGATTCGGATATGTGTTCCTGATGAAACACAAATCAGAAGCTTTTAAGAAATTTAGAGAATATAAACAAGAAGTCGAGAACCAAACCGGAAAAAGTATTAAAATCCTTCGATCTGATCGAGGAGGTGAATACTTGAGCAATGAATTCCTGGACTTCCTAAAAGAGAATGGGATTCTCTCTCAGCTGACTCCTCCATATACACCACAGCACGACGGTGTATCTGAACGGAGGAACCACACCCTATTAGATATGGAGCGCTCTATGATGAGCACAGCTGAGTTACGTGATTCCTTCTAGGGGGTATGCGCTGGAAACTGCGGCATACCTATTGAATCAAGTTCCATCTAAATCTGTACCTACCACACCATATGAGATATGGAGTGGGAAGAGACCATGTCTTAAACGTATTAAGATATGGTGTTGTCCGGCCTATGTTAAAACGCAAAATCCGGACAAACTCAAGGCACGGTCAGTTCTATGCAAGCTTGTAGGATATCCCAAACATTCACATGGATATCTTTTCTACCATACTGAGGAACAAAAAGTGTTTGTTTCTCAACATGCCACCTTTTTAGAAAAGGAATTTCTTACAAAAGAAATTAGTGGCGACCAGGTAGAACTGGAAGAAGTTCCGGCTACACAAACTCAAACTGAAGATTTAGTGGAACCAGAGGATTCAGAAGCTCCCAATGAACCCCACCCTCTCCGCCGATCTAGTAGGGTTCCTCGCCAACCTGAAAGATACTACGGTTTTCTCATGGATGGTGGGAGCGAGGATTGCATCATGGAGGATGATGACCCAACTAGCTTCGAGCAGGCCATCATGAGTGGGGACTCAGTGAAATGGCCGGATGCTATGCTGTCCGAGATGGAATCCATGTACACCAACAAAGTATGGACTTTGAAAGTTGCTCCTGAAGGGGTAAAACCCATTGGGAGCAAGTGGATCTTCAAGAAAAAACTTGGTGTAGATGGAAAAGTGGAGACTTTCAAAGATAGACTTGTTGCAAAGGGTTTTCGTCAAAGACCAGGTGTGGACTATGACGAGACTTTTTCTCCAGTGGCTATGCTTAAATCCATCCGGATCATACTTGCCATCGCTGCATATTATGATTACGAAATCTGGCAAATGGATGTTAAGACCGCCTTTCTAAACGGTGATTTAGAAGAGTACGTGTACATGACTCAGCCAGAGGGCTTCGTAAATAGTGGGAGCAGCGGGAAGGTGTGCAAGCTGCTTAGATCCATTTATGGATTAAAGCAAGCATCGCGGAGTTGGAACATCTGCTTTGACGTCGTTACCAAAGAGTTTGATTTCGTCAAAAACGTAGATGAACCTTGTATCTACAAGAAGGTAGCAGAGAGTAAGGTTGTCTTCCTCGTATTGTACGTGGACGACATACTCTTGATAGGAAATGACATTCCTATGCTGCAATCGGTCAAGCTCTTCTTATCACAAAGATTCTCAATGAAAGATCTTGATGATGCCTCCTGCATATTGGGAATAAGGATCTATAGAGATAGATCCAAACGGATATTGGGATTGTCCCAATCCAGGTACATTGACACCATACTAAAGAGGTTTAGTATGGAAGAATCCAAGCGTGGGAACTCACCAACGATCTCTGGAGTCACTCTCTCCAAAGAGATGTCTCCCAAGACTGATTTAGAAAGATCTCGCATGCAAGGGATACCCTATGCTTCGGCTGTAGGCTCTATCATGTACGCGATGCTATGTACTAGACCCGATGTAGCATACTCACTAAGTGTAGTGAGCAGGTATCAAGCTGATCCTGGAGAGAGTCACTGGACAACTGTGAAGAGCATTCTCAAGTACTTACGAAGGACTAAAGAGATGCTCTTGGTGTATGGTAACGGAGAACTCCAAGTAGGAGTCCTTTACCGATTCGAGCTTCCAGAGTGATAAGGACGACTCTAAGTCGCAGTCGGGATTTGTCTTTACCCTTTACGGAGGGGCGATTAGCTGGAAGAGTTCCAAGAAGGAAACCGTGGCAGACTCGACGATGGAGGCTGAATACATCGCTGCCAACGATGCTGCCAAAGAGGCTGTCTGGATCAAGAAGTTCATTACTGAACTTGGAGTGGTTCCATCCATTGAGCATCCAATATCTTTGTATTGCGATAACAATGGAGCGGTGGCTTTAACCAAGGAACCCAGGTCCCATCAGCGATCCAGGCATATTCTGAGGCGGTATCACCTGATCCGGGAGATCGAGGTCAGGAGGGTTGACACGAAGAATAACACAGCGGATCCACTCACGAAGGCCATTCCCCAGATAAAGTTTGAGAGACTCTTCGGGATGCTCGGTATGCGATACTACAGCAGCTGGCCCTAGTGCAAGTGGGAGATTGATAGTTATATGTATGCCCTAGAGGCCGGTATTGTACAGATGATGTATATTATATTGGATGCTTGGACATATATAGAGATGACTTTCTTTCTCGATATGATAGTATGCTATCTGGTTGCTCTTTATCTTAACATGTATACTTGTCTCTATATACTGTCTTATAGTTACATGTTGGTAAAGCCTTTAGGATGTGTACTTGACTACCTGGACTATGATGTGGATCATACTAGTGGGGACATGGTAGTCCATAAGTACATCCTTCAAGGTCCCTAGTCGTAGGTGTATTGAGACGGGACATCGATATACCAGTGTAGACTAGCGTATACGCTTCTCGACACATGAGATGGGTGATGGATGATCCCACATCCATTGGTGTTTGACATCAGAGAGGGTATACGGGTGCTCAGTAGAGACTGGGTACACTGGACGGACTCACCGAGAACTCCCAGATGGTATTATACCTCACGTCAGATGGCAGTTCTCAGGTGACACTTGTGCAGGTTTGTCTGTAGACCCGAGATCGTCATAGAGTCTTGTGTGATTCCCACTGTGCTTTGATTTCCACCTTACCGCGTCCATGAGGGCGTGCAAAACGGTGGTTTTTGGGTACAGTCCCGAGTCACATGGAGGCAATGAGCGATAGGAAGGGTTTCGTCTCTCCCGGTATTGGGGGTTGATGTTGCACTGTACTCGATTGGCCGTAACAGGGAAGTCCCTGACCAGGGCAGATTAGAGATTTACTGGTAAGTGTTACCTGTAGTTTCTCGACCAGTTATGAGCCTCACATCGGCATGACTTATCGGTTATTGGGGTCTGACGTTTACCACCCCTAGACTTGATATACGACATATCAGACGAGGAGACCGGACTGCACGGGTAGTGTTGCCGGTTGGCTCGACGGGTGTTGTAGCAGGTTCGCTTGTTTTCTTATGATCGCTCAATACCCGGGTGGCCATTACGTTTAGCTGACCGCTTGCGGCTTGGGGGTGCTTGATATGATCATCACCCACTTCCGGCGTATTGACGAGTCTTAGAGTCCAACAAAGGAGTTACCTAGTCCAGGTGAAACGTTGTGGTGCGCGTATGCGATATGCGCATGGACCCGGTTAAAATGCGCGTATGTGATACCGTATATTAATTGGGCGGCTTGCTTTTGGTTAAGTCGTATGTGATATGGCCGGACTGATAAATCAAGTGTTGATTTATCATTTAATCATTAGTTACTCACTAGAAATCCTTTCTTTTATTTTTGGGATGTATGCATGCATGTATGCATTCTTTCTTGATTCATGCACATATGGATGTGCATGCACACATACATACATGCATCATCCTTCATGGTTGTATATAAAAAGAAAATGGTAGCAATATAAGACTCACACCATGGTTTTATATATATGAATTATTATTGCATTTGATTTAAAACAAAAAGAAAAGGAAAGGATAATTCATGGTTTCTTTCTACACTCTTCTTTGACCTAACCATGCTCACCCACTAATTAACCATGGATTAACTTTCCATTTGGGTTTTAACTCAAGTTCAATAATATCCTTATTGTTCAACCATGGTTTGAGATGAGAGGTAAATAATATATATATATATATATATATATATATATATTTTCTATTTTCTTAAGAGAGTTTATCTTTTCTCTTATTCTAAAAGGCCGCCATCTTCTTCCTCCTTCATCTTTTGCTCTCTAGATTTATCTAGTGAGAAAATTACTCATCAAGTTAGGATTTTGAAGTGAGAAAAGCCACCACAACACCATTCTACACAAGTCTTGCCCACTTGTTTAGAGTGTTAGCTTCATTTTATTCTCTTGATAAAGTGAAGTTGCAAACTTGGACAAAGCGGACTCCGGGTGGATCATCGTGGACCTAGAGGAGTTCAAGCGGACTTTTTCCAAACCCTAAGTAGCCGAGGAGTCTAGCATAGGGAGCTACAAAGGTTGTACTCTCAAAACCCTAGCTTAATCTACTTGTGATGAAGTGTAGTTTATGAAACCCTAATTTTTCTAGGAATGATTCTTTGTATGCTTACTTAGCACCCTAAAATTTTAATCTTTGGTACATGTGATGCTTCCAAACCCTTCATGAGGTGCTAGGTAAACCCTATAAGAACCAGGTATTGCATGTATCAGGATTCTTCAAGGTGATCGAAGATGTAGATACTTGTGTGTGGTATTCAGTTGGTAGTAATGGTTTTAAGAGATCTTGCTTCTCTTTCAGGTTACTCATAATTGGAAGCACTCCTAAGTTGAGTAACGCCGATCGGCTTCTTTCCATTTAGTTGACATGCACTGGATACAGCTGCTTGATTTGAATCTGGTTCCAATTAAATCAGTGGCTCTGTTTCTATATTGGATATAGAACGGTTCATATCTTAACGATGTTAAGGTATGGGGAGTTGTCCGGCTTATGCTTAAAACCAAACTCTAGATAACTCAAGGCACGTTTCTGTAATGGTTGTTTGTGGGTTGACCTAGGCTATGACGACGGTTGACTTTCTACCATCTGAAAGATCAATAGTGATATTGTTCTAGACTCGCCACAGTTTCAATAAAAATGGATTTTTTCATAAAACAGTAGTGGGAGTATGGTAGAACTGGAAGTGATTCCAGAACCGCAAACGATTACTGAAAATTTGATAAGAACCTCAAGATTCAATCTGGTTCGACATTCCATTAGCCACTCCGCAGATATGGTGGGTAACCTCAGGCGCTCGAGAGGTACTTCGGTATGCTCAAGGACGGTGGCAGGGAGGTTCTTGTTTATCCAGACTTGCCATTGCTGTTGTTCCAGACTGTGAGACCCGGCAGGAGGATGAGTATAGCGTCGTTCTAAACTAGCTTTAGAAGTGCACGTGTATATGACTCTGCCAGAGGGTTATCGTAGTCAGCGAGAGCAGCGGAAGCATGGTGGACAAGTGGCTTATGTCTATTTATAGACTAAAGCAGATATAGCGAAAATAGATCATCTATTTCTGATGTGACAGTCATAGGTTTGACTTCATCAAAATAGGGGATGGATCTGTTAAGAAGGTAATAGGGTGTGATGTCCTGGTATTTGGATGACATACACAGAGTAGGAAGTGAAATTCCTATACTACGGTCGGTTATACTTTGGTTGTCACACAGTAGTTTCTCCACATAGGACTTGGATATTATATCAGTCATTCTAGTTACTGGATCTATGGTTTTAGATCTAGATTTGGGTAGTCTCCCAATCTGGGTACTTAGACAGCATTCTAAAGGTGTTTTAGAATGGATGACTCTTGGCACGGTAGTATAGCTGCAGGTAATGGAGTCACCCTCTCTAAAGGTGTCTTACAGACTAAAGGGGAGAGGGATATGCATGATTAGCAGATCACTTGCTTAGGCAATTGAGTCAATCATGAGATGTCATGTACCACACCAGATGTTGTTTTTGCACGATATGAAATAAGTTGATATTAATCCAATCCTGGAGAGACATTCGGAAGCAGTTTTAGAACATAAGTGGATGTTCTAGGGATATGATAACGGCATCCTCTTTCGGGAGACGGTTATCATTCCAGGCTTCCAAGGTGACCAGGATGACAGAGTGGCTGTCAGAGTTATAGTTTTCCCTCTGACGAGTTGCAGTATTTTGGACAGGTGGCCCACGAGGATACTGAGGGAGGCATGGCGCAGGACACCGATTAAGTTCAGTCGACGATACAGTCTAAGAAGTTTGGATTTGGAGTTCACTTATGAACTAGGTCCCATCAGACATCCAAACATATTCTAAGACAGGTATCGCTCATTTCGGGAGATGGGTTTCTCCGCGAACTTGAGATAAAGAGAGACATAGAAAGAAACATCACAGCGGATCCACTCACTGAGGCTATTTCTCGAACGCAATAGTTTCGCAAACGAGCTTTGTGAGACTGACTAGTAGAAAAGTTGGGTGTTCGGTATCACACAGGCTATGAGTATGCGACATCGCAATAATTAGCCATGAGTGCAAGTGGGAGATTGTTGGAGATAGTGCCCTCAGAGTCAATTATTGGATCATAGGCACGTGATTGCAATGACTGAGGGAGGACCTATGCCGGTAGGACAGTCTTACTCAAGATGATAGTATGGTATCTGGTTTATCTTTATCATCGTGTACTGTTTTAGGTGACCTTACAGGTCGCTATTACACGTTGATAGAGCCCCTAGGATTCTTGCTTGACTGCCAGCGGTATGAGGGCGATCATATACGTGGGAGCTGGGGTCTATAAGCACATCCTTAAAAGGTCCCTAGTCGTGGGAGTTTCGAGACAGGGCATCGATACTTCAGAGTAGACTAGTGTATACAGTCGAGACCCCGACGAGGGGTGGTGGCCGGTCTCACAAGCCACTGGTGTCAGTTGGTTCACCTAAGATGTATACAGGTGCTCATTGGGTTATGAGTACACCGGACAGGACTCGCCGGGAACATGCTAGTTGGTCTTATACCTGACGTCAGATAGCAGTTCCCTGGTGACATGTGTACAGGTTAGTTCATCGACCTGAGTTCATCATTTGTCTCGTGTAAGTTCCCACTGTACTTTGATTACTATCCTACCACGCTCAAAGGAGTTGTGCATACAGGCTTTAGTTGGGTACAGTCCCGAGCCACAAGGAGGCAGTGAGCTGATCTGCAGGGGTTCGTTTCTCCCGTTATTGGGGGTGAGGTCACGCTGTGTCTAGGAGAGCTATTACACGAACTCCTTGGCCAAGGCAGGAGATTTACTGGTAGGCATTCCAGTAATATCTCAGGGTGTTCTGTGCTACACTCCGACACGACTTGTACCGCTTTTGGGGGTCTTACTTTTACCAACCTCCTAGGCCCGCCATGCGATGCTCATAGACGAACGGACCGGACTGTACGGATATTGTCACTGACAGGCTCAGTAGAGTGTCAGGATGAGTTCTCTTATCAACGTCCCTTTTAGTCAATACCTGGTTGCCCGTTACGTATGGCTAATACCTCTGACGTGCTAGTGATTAAATCCACAGCCAAAGTATTGACGAGTCTTTAGAGTCCCCCACAGAAAGTTTCTCAAGTTTCGGGTGAAACGCTGTAGAGGCCGTATGGAGATATGGCAGGGTTCAATCTTATACGTGCGGTATTGCACGGATCATGATCGGACGGATAATACTAGAGGGTTTTGGTTTAAGCCGGATCCTAGTATTGTACAGTGTAGGTTTTGTCTCTTTGAATTTGTATTCGGTCAGAATACATATGCGGGTATGTATATACGGTTGCGGGGTTTTCCTGTAATTTATTACGGGATCAGTTTTTTGAAGTTGGCAGTTTGCATTCCGTTTCAGCCAGTTTTCCTTTCTTCCTTTCGTTGGCTGATATTTGATGGAGGGGCTAATTTGCAAATGTGCAAATTAGCATTGTGGAGGGTTCTTTGTGGCATATGGTTTATTGATGGTTCTAGCATCTTTGATTTTTCCTTCATCATGGTTTTGCATTAATGGTGATGGGATTTGATTAGGAAATGAAAGGATTTTGTTGTGACAAAATTTCCTCATTTTCTACACCTTTTCTTAAGCTCACCCATGCCTTTTCTAGTGGTCACCTCCCTTGTAATTTCTCCTCCCCATTTTCTTAGAGGGCCGGCCACATTTCTTATGAGGTGTGGGTTCGTTTTGGTGGAGAGGAAAAATGCTCACCTCTTATATTTTGCTTGCTACAAAATTCTAGTTGATCTCCATTGTTTCATTCCTCCATCATGGCAACTTCATACCCCTTGAGACAAACATTACTACACTTAGCCTACAACATCCTTGGGCACGTCGGCTCGCCAACTTCGTGCCCGAGTTGCCTCGGTCCAGAGGTGGAAGCCCGTAAAAGAACCCGACGATGTGGTGCCCGTTCCGACGAGGAGATGAAGACCGGATATTCCGCGAGAAGATCGGAGTGGAGGCCGAAGACCGAAGGACACGGATCGCTCGGTATAGCTCTCTACCCTATTCTCTAGTTAGATAGCATTAGGTTAATGGCCCGATCCGGGTTTTAGTGCGCGGTAGTGCCGGTTTACAAGTTCTGTAAAAGTTTTGTTTCCGCATTCCGGTGTCGGATTAACGGCCGGGGCGCTGCCGTGCACTTACATTACCAGATTTATGTTTTCGTGCAAGCTACTGCACTAGATGCTTTTTACGAACCCGACATGCTTGGTATTGGATTTTGTGCGCATCGGATGCATTTGAGTGAGATTTTACTCGTGCATGTTGGATACCATTGATTTAGATTTTTTTCCGTGCATATTAGATGCGATTTTATTCGTACATATGGGATGCACATGATTTCGATTTCATTCGTGCATGACGGATGCACTTGATTTGGACTTTCGCGCACGTTGGGCACGTGATATGATTTTGTGCACACTTGATGCACTTGATTGGGGTTTTCGTTCGTGCATGTTAGTTGCAATGTATCGAGATTTTCGTGCACTATAGATGCACTAGTTGTTGTTGTCGTGCACACCAGTTGCATTGAACAGATGCTTTCGTGCACACCCATTGCACTTAGTTTTACTTTTGTGCATATTGTGGCACCTGTATTAGGATTTGATTTCCGTGCTCACCAGACGCACGTGATTGTTGGATATGCCTTTTGAGACTGATTTTGCTCTTGTGCCCTTTGTTTTCATGATAGGTACTATACTATGTAGTAGCCGAACATGACTGATCTGAGGACAGTGCCTGAGTACTTTGCATGCATAAAAAGTTTACCAAGAGGTTTTCAAAAAGGAGCTATAGACTCGCTATTTCTTACGTGTCCGCGAGCGACACGAACGTTTACAAAAGAAAACCTTTTGGGATATTTCAAAAAGGGCGGAACGATATTTTAGCAAAACATATATGAGCATATACTTATTACTTTACGAATGAGCGTCCGTCACTTGTGCCATGAGTAACGCATCACACGGCAATTCAGAAAAGATTTAGCATATGTTTTATTCAGTTTTAAAAGATTTTTTCCAAGAATGCGTACTATACCCATAGTATAGTATTTGACTAGTGCATATTGGATTTCAATAGTGGATTTCGAGATCGGTATCTCCGTTTTAACTCCGATAATTTGCGTGCAAATCTGATGATTTGCGTGACGATTGACGGAGTTCGATTTTGATTTTCGTACTCGTTTTCAGGCGCACATGATGCGTTGTTGTATTTCAGCATCTTCCGTGATTTCGGAGCCCGTTTGATTTGAGCTGACTATTGAAACGTTTTAGTATTTGGGGGTTTCAATTTCAATTCGGTGACCGAATTTATTTAAGGGGGGAAGATTGTAAAATTTCAGAAAAATATAAAATATTATTTTCGGAATTTAATATTATAATAATATATTTCGCGAAAACTACCGATTTGCGAATTTGGGGTTTTCGTAAAATGGTATAAATGTATAACAATAATTTAGAAATAATTGGGAGATTAAATTAATTTATTCATTTAAAAATATTGTGGTGATGGATTTTGTTAGCATTCTTTTTTGGCCAAAATCCTTTTTAATGTGCTTTGCTTGCAATTTCGTGGGCAGCATGGTGGCTTGGAGCGGACTTCTAGATAGGCATGGGTCTTTTGGTGAGTCATTGGCTTGCTTTGATGAGGCATGGGGTTTTAGTGAGGTGTCTTGTGCATTAATGTTTATTGTCTTTGCTAAGGATATTTGTGCTGCTTTATTCAAACCTTATTCTCACCACTTGAAAGCTAATGCTCACCTCTCCCATTGAAATAGCCAGTGAACAATTTCCTTCTCAATTTGGCCGAGCACAATATGGCCGAGCCCCCCCTTTACATGCAATATATTTCTGAAGCTCACATCTTCTTCACATCATTGGCAACTTCAATTTACCTACACCCAAATCCTTAGGTGCCTTGAGACAAAATATTCACACACTATCTCTACTTCGTCTAGGGTATCTAGGCTAGCAAACTGGATACCCGAGTTGCTTCGGTTTAGAAGCGGGAGCCCGCATAAAGAATTCTCGACGTGTGTCCTCTTCGACGAGCGTGACCGGAGAGCGAACTTCGTCGAGGCAGCTGCAACATGCTAAGGACTGAGATTGAAGACCGAAGGATACGGATCGATCGGTACATTCGCGCGGATTCCGAGACGACAAAGTACATCGACTACGCCTGAACGAGGAGTTCCACAGGTGAGTAAATTTATATCTACAGGGGAAGTCGGGTGGATGGCGTATAGCACCCCTGCAAATTTTTGAATGGAGACCGACATATATACATAGAATACAGTAGGAGAAACCTACTTTTGAAAACTATAGATGTGGTTAAAAGGATAGTTAGAGGTGATATTAATGATTTAGTATATATATATCGAGATATGATATGAAAGTTATAGGGGCATAACTCTTGGACATGATATGATAAAAATGATGTCTCGAATTGATATATATATAAGGATATGAAAGGTGAATGTGAATCACAATATATAGATATGTAGTTGCACGAGATTAAGTATGATATTTAGAGTAGCGTGACATGAGATTCATATAATAGAATACATATGTAAAATGAATTGATGTGAGAGATCGATGCGATGAAAAGAGTATACGATGAGATATGATGACTTGGTTGATATGTCGTTATATGGATGCGAGTCAATAAGAGATAATTGATACCTTGCCGATCCCCTGATACGAGATTGATACGGATGGGACCTGAGAGATAGGTATATATATGGATAATGATGTGCATAATGAGTGATATGACGTACGAGACTTAGATCCGTACTCCCATTGTTGTATAGGTTGATTGAATCCCTAATTGTTTAATGCCGCCGTACGCGATGAGTTTTACCTGTTGATTGATCCATACCCTTGATTAGAGGATGTCGTACGATAGATTATACCGTATGTGGTGTTGTGAGGCTGGATGCCGATTGATGGATTCACCGACTCGGATATATTGTAAATACGTATACCTGATAGCATTTCGCGTACGATGTACCTTATGCTACATTTATAATATTCTGACAGCGTTATATTTGTACCTATGCTAGTACACCTAAACCATTATCGATGATGCGTATATTACACTTACACAGATTGTCGGCTTACACATTTTCATCATCGATAATTGCTATGTCACTATACAGTAGAATTGCTACATCATGATATGATATACTTGCTATGCTCACATCACTATGCTATGTTGCATGATATACTTGCAATGTTCATATTACTGTTTCACGTTGCTTGAGATATATGGATATGCTTACATTCTGTTATATGTTGCATACCTACATGCTTACACATATACCCTGCTATAGCTACATGTTCACTTTATATGATATTGTGTTGGATTTTGGATAATTGGGAACCACATGATATGTTTTAAAACTGGATTCATTTAAAAGAGCGGTTTTCCCTTAATATGCTCATATTGCTGTTTTATATTGCATACATCAGTTTTTCAGGGATTTACGCATTGAGATATGGATTTCATGTGATTTATGGATTTGAGAACCGTGGGGGTATTTCAAGAAATTATGTATTGTTTGAAAACCCGGTTTCTCTTGATATGATATTTTAGTGTGTCCACCATGAGTTTTCTCGGTTCTGAGACTTATGTTAGATACTCGATTCGAGAAGTGGATAGATACAGTCTGCGGGTACATGGTGGACCCGGTATGGTTCCCCAGAGCATGAGATAATTTTCGTGGTATAGACGATCAGCCTGGCGAGCGGGCTAGTACCTACCGGTGATAGTATTTGGACTCGGCGGTTATCCAGAGGATACCGATCGGATTCGTAAGATGATACGGGCCGATCCGGACTGACGGAGCCCATAGGCCGATCCGGACTGACGGAGCCTGAGTTATTTATGAGGGCTGATTCGGACTGACGGAGCCTGAGATATGAGGATTTACGTGTCGATGCTGGACACGGGTTTCATGATATTTCGAGTGTCGGTGTTGGACACTCAGGTTCCATGACTTTGATGTGTCGCGAGGGACACACGTTGATTTATATCCTCATACATTCATGCATATGCTTTTATAATATTTACATGCATGATATTGTTGTGTCATTGGTTGACACATGGATGAGATCCACATGCTTTCAGTCATTGATTATGTGGTTAGATAAGATCCACTTGCTGATAGGAATAGATTATGTTGTTGGCATACATGCAGATACGGTCACCCTAGATATCATAGTATTACCTTTATGATATAGTTGACCAAGGAATTGTTGTTTATTTCGATTTATACCTGATGATGTTTTCTACTCACGAGTTGGTAACTCACCCCGTTGTGCAACAGTTCTTTCAGGTTTACCGCATGGATCAGTAGCGGCATCGCTGGCACACAGCTACTTTCGGGTGATTTGCTTTGGTAGGTGGTACATGTTGAATCGTGCCCCTCTTGCATTATTATTATTCCTTTTGTATCTAGTCAATCAGAAACTAGTATTTATATAAGTGAAGACTTAGCAAGATTTGTAGTTGCGAGACTTAGAGCGATGGGTTATATGTTCTCTTGGTGGGTTTTATGTCTTGCTTTTCATTTTCCTTTGTGTTGATCTTCGCTGTTGGGCGCCGTATACCTATATATATGCTTTTGGTAGTTGTTTCCGCCGTTGGGCGTGATTTGCTCCCGTTTGGGGATGCTTTCTTTATATTCTATGTTGTACCCGTTTCGGGGCTAGTTTTTATAAAGGAGGTGCTGCCGAAATTTTTAAAAAAAAAGAGATTTAACGACTTTTACTTATGGTTTTCAAATCTTGTATCAATGTTTTCATTACTTACTTCTTTTGAAAGGTTTAGATTTCTGGGTTTCAGCTTACTTAAGTTATGTTACGTCTATAGACGTTGCGTGATCTAAGTGCCGGTCACGAGCTAATATTTCAGGTCGTGACAGGAATAGAATACTTGGGCATGGAGTTCCGGGATTAATTAAAGGAGAATGTGATTCATGTTGGAGATAGTGCCCTCAGAGTTAATTATTGGATCACAGGCACGTGATTGCAATGATTGAGGGAGGACCTATCCCGGTACGACAGTCTTACTCGAGATGATAGTATGCTATCTGGTTTACCTTTATCATCGTGTACTGCTTCAGGTGACCTTACATGTCACTATTACACGTTGATAGAGCCCATAGAATTCTTGCTTGACGGCCAGCAGTATGAGGGCGATCATATAAGTGAGAGTTGGAGTCTATAAGCACATCCTTAAAAGGTCCCTAGTCGTGGGAGTTTCGAGACAGGGCATCGATACTCCAGAGTAGACTAGTGTATACAGTCGAGACCCCGACGAGGGGCGGTGGCCGGTCTCACAAGCCACCGGTGTCAGTTGGTTCACCAAAGATGTATACAGGTGCTCATTGGGTTATGAGTACACCGGACAAGACTCGCCGGGAACATGCTACTTGGTCTTATACCTCATGTCAGATAGCAGTTCCCAGGTGACATGTGTACAGGTTAGTTCATCGACCTGGGGATCGTCATTTGCCTCGTGTGAGTTCCCACTGTGCTTTGATTACTACCCTACCACGGCTCAAAGGAGTCGTGCAAATAGGTTTTAGTTGGGTACAGTCCCGAGCCACATGGAGGCAGTGAGCGGATCTTCGGGGGTTCGTCTCTCCCGGTATTGGGGTGAGGTCGCGCTGTGTCTAGGAGAGCCATTACACGAAGTCCTTGGATAAGGCAGGAGATTTACTGGTAGGTATTCCAGTAGTATCTCAGGGTGTTCTGGGCTACACTCCGACACGACTTGTACCGCTTTTGGGGGTCTGACTTTTACCAACCTCCTAGGCCCGACATGCGATGCTCATAGACGAACGGACCGGACTGTACGGATATTGTCACTGACAGGCTCAGTAGAGTGTCAGGATGAGTTCTCTCATCGACGTCCTTTTTGGTCAATAGCTGGTGGCCCGTTACGTATTGGCTTATACCTCTGACGTGCTAGTGGTTAAATCTACAGCCATAGTATTGACGAGTCTTTAGAGTCCACCACACATTCAATTACTCAGCTTTCGGGCGAAACGCTGTAGAGGCCGTATGGAGATATGGCAGGGTCCGATCAGATACGTGCGGTGTTGCACGGATCAGGATCGGACGGTTTGTACTGGAGGCCGTATGGTTATATGGCTGGGTTCGATCAGATACGTGTGGTATTGCATGGATCATGATCGAACGGATAATACTAGCCGGTTTTGGTTTAAGCCGGATCCTAGTATAGTACAGTATAGTTTTGTCTCATTGCATTTGTATCCGGTCGGAATACAGATGCGGGTGTGTATGCACAGTATCGGGGTTTTCCTGTAATTTATTACGGGACCAGTTTTCTGGAGTTGCCATTTTGCATTCCGTTCCTACCGGTTTTCCTTTGTTCTTTCCCGGCCGGACTTTTCCGATGGAGGGGGTTATTTGCAAGTTTGCAAATAACTTTTGTGGAGGGGGTTTCTTGCTTTTGTGTCATTATGATATGTTAAGTATCTTTGCTTTTTCATCCATGATGGTGCATTTATGTGATTGGAAAGGGTTATGGTTTGGATGTAAGTTTGTCATCATGATGTTTTGTTTATGGTCACCTTTCTACTTTTACTACACTCACTCTCCTTCTTGGTTTGATGATGGTTGATTTCATTTTTCCCTCCACCATTCTTTTGATGAGGCCGGCCACAAATTAAGGGAGTGAGAGAGTGTTTCATTTGAGTGTGGCATTTTTCTTGATCTCTTTTCATGCTAGGAAAAATGCAAGCACCATTTTTCCTTATTCTTGATTCCTTCATCGTCATGGCAACAAAACCCCAAATGAGATATAGCCTCTACCCTACACATTTTACAGCATATCTTGGGCATGTTGACTTGCCAGCTTCATACCCGAGTTGCCTCGGTATTGAGGTGGGAGCTCGTAAAAGATGCAGGCGATGTGGTGCCCTTCCGGCGAGGAGGCGACGACCGGAGTTTCCGCAGGAGATCGGGACGACGACGAGAAGACCGGAGGACTCGGATCACTCGGTATATCTCTTCCCATCTTGTAGTTAGCTAGAACTAGTTTAATGGTCCGATCCGGGTGTTTAGTGCGCGGTGGTGCCGGTTTGCAAAGTTCGCAAAATTAAAGTTTATCACCGCTTCCGCATTTGGCCGTCGGATTGACGGCCGGGGCGCCGCCGTGCACTTACAGTGGTATCAGAGCCTCGCCATTAACTTCGTCTAGCTTTGTTTGATGTGTTTGCATTTCCGATCGACCAAAATTCCAAAAACCCGCGTTTTTCTTTACATCAGTTTTCTGTCGAAATTTTTTGAAGTCCAAAAATTTTTCAGGTTGTCTCAGAATGATGTGCAGGGAGTTCTAAGAACACTGGAAAAATTCGACAACACGATCCCTCCGTACGACCGCGGAACCGCGGCCATAACCCTTCTTTGGCCGCGGTTCCACCGCAGGAATGAGGGATCATGTCATCGTTTTTTTGCAGTGGGCTTGTGGGCTAAAAATAGGGGTTTCGGAATATTAAAATTGGGCCCAGAATTTCTGTGAGTGCTACAGTATTGCTTGGGGGCCCACTTGTTATTTTTTGATCGATCGGATATTTTAAACACATTATTTCACAGTATTTACATTATATCTGCGACCGTGAATGTCACATGATCGGTAAATCCTGTCTAACTGCTATAGCCCGGTTAGACGGATTTGCGAACGTGACTTTCACGTTGATGTTCTGTGTTTTTGCTGTAATGTTGCGGATCGGTCGTGGGGGATAGCCTGGATGCAATGCTAGTACAGTTTTGTTGTATTATGTACATTTGGACTGCCGTCCGACATGTGGACTGCCGTCACTGCCTGTTTGTATTATTCTTTTGGGGCACGACCTTGTTGCGGTCGATGTACCCGTTGTTTGTATATTTTACTTTCTGTACTAGGATTACCCCGCAGAGGGGTGCACGGATAGCCGGGTTCTAGAGGGCAACGGGACCGCATCTCATGGCATTGAGACGGAGGGGGCTTCACTCTAGGATTGGCGGGCTATTCGCCGCACTCGTAGGGGGTACAGTTTGACCCAGGAGGGGTGCCCAAGTTGCCGGATTCCGTGAAGTGCTGGGTGGTCCATTCACGGTGCTGAAGGGGGCTGCCTCGCTTCAGGTTTTGGCGGGTAACTTGCCGCGCCCGTAGGGGTCTAGGATTTCATTGCACAGGCTATCCACACGACCAGGGGAACGTCGGGTTTCAGTAGTGGCTCTGTGAAACCCAGGGATCCCAGATATCTGTATTGTTCTGTGATGCTGTACATTTCTGTGATGTTGCATTTTATTCACGCCTTGAGCGAAATATAATATATTGGTATATATATTAGTAGATGTGGTATATGTTTTTCATCCGCGCTAGTCCAGTCCCCGCTCTGCCGTTAGTTAGCTAACCTAACGGGTGATGACGGGACCCAGTGGCGAATGCGGATGGCATATACGTACGTCAGTATATTTTCGTTCTTTGTGGTGTGATCAATTGATGGGACTGCATTGATTCGGATCAATGCAAGTTAAAACAAACCTATTCTGATGTTGTTGGAACACTTTTCAAAAAGCTGTTATTGCAAGGACGTTCACTTTTGTTTTGCATCGTGGTATTCATTTGGAATATCCTGCTCCTCAGTCGACGAGGCAAGGGCCGAGATCCCTTCACCGGGAGTGACCCCTTGGACAGAAGTTTGCGTCAGGGCATTAACTTCATTATAGCCGATTACTTTTGCTTTGCATCGTGGTATTCATTTGGAATATCCTGCACCCCATTCTACGGGGAAAGAGCCGAGATCCCTTCACCGGGAGTGACCTCTTTAGTAAAGGCTTTCGTCACTATATTTTCTAAAAAGCTATCCGTTCCTTCAACGATATCAAGTTCATTACGTTAAAGGTTTTCGCCAGAAACCATTCGTAGCCCTCCGTCGTTTCATATGGGTAGTCAATAGTATTCAAGCTATGTATGTTGGCCAAAGTCAAGGCACAGTGATTGGTAGCTATTGGGTATTCATATGCAGCATAGATAGATGCGTTGGTTTGGGACAGTCGTACTGCCATTTTGGCCAAAGTCAAGGGTAGGTACGGGTGGATTCAAATTAACCTGGAGAATGACGGGTTGAACTTGACATGTGACTTATGATATGTTGGCCAAAGTCAAGGTCATAAGAGCATGGGGTAAAAATCACATCGGGAGTTTCAAAAGATCTGAAACTTGCCAGATATGCGCATACCTTCTGGAGTGTGATACCGTGAGCGGATTCCGTCACGTTATCATGCGATGATAGTTGGATCCCGATTTCCACTGATGAGTTAGTTTACTCCTCGGGTATCCCCGATTAATTCTTCTTTTAGGTTTGGAGGAGAATTTGAGGTACAGTGGGAGGTTTCCAGATTAGATAAATTGGTAACCATTCTGATCTAGGGTAGAGTGCACGCTGAGTGTTTCTTTTCTCTCTCTCTTTGGCAGCGACCATTAACCTGACCCTAGACTTTGACTCAGTGACCAAGTTCACCGAACCTTCTTAACACTGGCTTTTGGATTGTCAGAGTTGCAGACCTCATTGCCACTCCTACTTTTACCCTTTTCTCCAGGACACCCCGTATTACTGCGAACGTCCACTTCCATTGGACAAAACCATCGTATGGTTAGATACGAACTCGAAGGAATTCGATGATGGTTTCCGGTTCTGGAGAAAACGGATAGTATTATTCAGTTGTCTTTTCCTTTTTACCTTCTCTCAGGTTGCGCGTACTCCTTAGTTTAGGAGATAGTACACCTATTACGCAAATTGGATAGTCTTCTTCCAAACTTTAGGCTGGTGCCGAACAGTGTGGAATGAAGAAGACCAATTAGCCTAAACGGTGTGCAGAAGGTATTAAGATTAAGACAAAGCAAGGGATTAGTAAGAGGGCAAAGTAAATTGCGACAGATATTCACGACCAAACCAGGTATTTCTTCGCCAATCCTAAATCACCTTTGTATTTCTCCAGGACACTCCGTATCACTACGAAGATCCACAGTTTATTGGATATTCCATCGTATGGTTATATACGAACTCGAAAGGAACTTGTTCCAGTTCGGGGATGGATTCTGGTTCAGGAGAAATAGGAATAAGGTTTATTCAGGTGTCTTTTATCCTCACCTTCTCTCGCATTGCGAGTGCTCCTAGGATTAGGACAGTACACCCATTATGCTTACTGGATAGTCTTCTTCCAAACCATAGGCTGCTGCCGAACGGTAGGGAAGGAAGAAAACCATTTGGCCTAAGGGGTGTGCAGAAGGTAATGACTAAAGACATATAAAGGGATTTGGAGAGATGGCAGAGAATTATACGGTTATAGTTGTGAATCTGGATAATGGTAGAGGCATTACTAGGAATACCAGGATACCCCATCGAAACATTTCAATGTTTCAGTTCACTGTGTAATGTTAAAAGAAAACTGATTTCCCGATTGGACACTTGCTCCAGGGTATGTATTTACCAGGTTTGATTCTCACATCTGTATGGTTTTACAGATGATGAGTGGGAGTAAGTTATTGGGAATTGGGTGATCATCCTCATTATATCGGGATTCGTTGTAATCGGTGATATTTGAGGAAGTCACCTGGATTGTTTGCCGGTCGGCAAATATTTGGTTTTGAATATCCGCTGTTATGCACCAATTTCAAAATTGATATATCTGTACGTCTATTTTCATAGAGTGAGATATACCTTTTTGAAATTATGTCTATGACATTTACCTATATCAGTGGATGGTTAGGTAAGGAGCATTAAACAGCGGTGTAATTCTTCATAACCATAAGTATAGTTTTTAACCTACGACACACAGTGAAAGAGTTATTAGACTCAGCGGACTTATACAGAGTATTGTTTGTTGTCCAGTGTCCATTAGGACAGAGGGGTTGGTCCTCATACTATATTCTGTTTACTTTTAACTTCTCTAGTTCTTAGACATGTGTTTCGTAGAAACACAGGGTCTATGTTTTGAGGAGTTATAGGTATTTGAATAGTGTAGAGAACCAGGTGTAGCAAGTATCGGGATTTTTCAAAGTGATCGAAGATGTAGATACTTGTGTATGGTATTCAGTTGATAGTAATGATAAAGAGAACTTGCTTCTCTTTCAGGTTACTCATAATTGGAAGCATTCCTAAGTTGAGTAACGCTGATCGGCCTCTCTCCATTTAGTTGACATGCACTGGAGATAGTTGCATGATTTGAATCTGGTTCAATTAAATCAGTGCCTCTGGTTCTATAATGGATATAGTACAGTTCATATCTTAACATTGTTAAGGTACGGGGTGTTGTCCGGCTTATGATTAAAACCAGACTCTGGATAACTCAAGGCACGTTTCTGTAATGGCTGTTTGTGGGTTGACCCAGGCTATGACGAGGGTTGACTTTCTACCATCTGGGAGATCAATAGTAATATTGTTCTAGACTTGCCACAGTTTTATTAAAAATGGATTTTTTCAGAAAACAGTAGTGGGAGTATGGTAGAACTGGAAGTGATTCCAGAACCGCAAACGATTACTGAAGATTTGATAAGGAACCTAAAGATTCAATCTGTTTTGACATTCCATTGGCCACTCCGCAGATACGGTGGGTAACTTCAGGCACCCGAGAGGTACTCCGGTAGCCTCACGGACGGTGACAGGGAAGTTCTTGTTTACCCACACTTGCCATTGCTGTTGTTCCAGGCTGCGAGACCCGGTGGGAGGATGAGTATAGCGTCGTTCTAAACTAGCTTTAGAAGTGCACGTCTATATGACTCTGCCAGAGGGTTGTCGTAGTCAGTGGGAGCAGCGGAAGCATTGGTGGACATCAGGCTTATGTCTATTTATAGACTAAAGCAGATATTGCGGAGATAGATCATATATTTCTGACATGACAGTCATAGGTTTGACTTCATCAGAATAGGGGATGGATCTGTTGAGAAGGTAGTAGGGTGTGATGTCATGGTATTTGGATGACATACACAAAGTAGGAAAGGAAACTCCTATACTACGGTCGGTTATTCTTTGGTTGTCACACAGTGGTTTCTCAACATAGGACTTGGATATAATATCCGACATTCTGGTTACTAGATCTATGGTTTTAGATCTAGATTTGGGTGGTATCCCAATCAGGGTACTTAGACAGCATTCTATGAGTATTTAGAATGGTCGACTCCTGGCACGGTAGTGTACCTGCAGGTGATGGAGTCACCCTCTCTAAAGGTGTCTTATAGACTAAAGTAGAGAGGGATGTGCATGATTGGCAGATCAATTGCTTAGGCAATTGAGTCAATCATGAGATGTCAAGTACCACACCAGATGTTGTTCTTGCACTAGATGTAATAAGTTGATATTGATCCAATCCTGGAGAAACAATCGGAAGCAGTTTTAGAACATAAGTTGATGTTCTAGGGAATTGATAACGGCAGCCTCCTTTAGGAGACGGTTATCATTCCAGGCTTCCAAGGTGACATGGACGACAAGGAGGTTGTCAGAGTTATAGTTTTCCTTCTGACGAGGGGCAGTATTCTGGAAAGGTGATCCAGGAAGATACTGAGGGAGGCATGGCGCAGGATACTGATTAAGTTCAGTTGACGATACAGTCGAAGAAGTTTGGATTTGGAGTTCATTTATGAACTAGGTCCCATCAGACATCCAGACACATTCTAAGACAGGTATTGCTCATTTTGGGAGATGGCTTTCTCCGCGAACTTGAGATATAGAGAGACATAGAAAGAAACTTCAAGGCGGATCCACTCACTGAGGCTATTCCTCGAACGCAATAGTCTTCCAAACAGGCTTTGTGAGACTGACTAGTAGAGGAGTTGGGTGTTCGGTATCACACGGGCTGTGAGTATTCGACATCGCAATAATTAGCCTTGAGTGCAAGTGGGAGATTGTTGGAAATAGTGCCCTCAGAGTCAATTATTGGATCACAGGCACGTGATTGCAATGATTGAGGGAGGACCTATCCCGGTACGACAGTCTTACTCGAGATGATAGTATGCTATCTGGTTTACCTTTATCATCGTGTACTGCTTCAGGTGACCTTACATGTCACTATTACACGTTGATAGAGCCCATAGAATTCTTGCTTGACGGCCAGCAGTATGAGGGCGATCATATAAGTGAGAGCTGGAGTCTATAAGCACATCCTTAAAAGGTCCCTAGTCGTCGGAGTTTCGAGACAGGGCATCGATACTCCAGAGTAGACTAGTGTATACAGTCAAGACCCCGACGAGGGGCGGTGGCCGGTCTCACAAGCCACTGGTGTCAGTTGGTTCACCTAAGATGTATACAGGTGCTCATTGGGTTATGAGTACACCGGACAGGACTCGCCGGGAACATGCTAGTTGGTCTTATACCTCATGTCAAATAGCAGTTCCCAGGTGACATGTGTACAGGTTAGTTCATCGACCTGGGGATCGTCATTTGTCTCGTGTGAGTTCCCACTGTGCTTTGATTACTACCCTACCACGGCTCAAAGGAGTCGTGCAAACAGGTTTTAGTTGGGTACAGTCCCGAGCCACATGGAGGCAGTGAGCGGATCTTCGGGGGTTCGTCTCTCCCGGTATTGGGGGTGAGGTCGCGCTGTGTCTAGGAGAGCCATTACACGAAGTCCTTGGCCAAGGAAGGAGATTTACTGGTAGGTATTCCAGTAGTATCTCAGGGTGTTCTGGGCTACACTCCGACACGACTTGTACCGCTTTTGGGGGTCTGACTTTTACCAACCCCCTAGGCCCGACATGCGATGCTCATAGACGAACGGACCGGACTGTACGGATATTGTCACTGACAGGCTCAGTAGGGTGTCAGGATGAGTTCTCTCATCGACGTCCCTTTTGGTCAATAGCTGGTGGCCCGTTACATATTGGCTTATACCTCTGACGTGCTAGTGGTTAAATTCACAGCCATAGTATTGACGAGTCTTTAGAGTCCACCACACATTCAGTTACTCAGCTTTCGGGCGAAACGCTGTAGAGGCCGTATGGAGATATGGCAGGGTCCGATCAGATACGTGCGGTGTTGCACGGATCAGGATCGGACGGTTTGTATTGGAGGCCGTATGGTTATATGGCTGGGTTCGATCAGATACGTGCGGTATTGCACGGATCATGATCGAACGGATAATACTAGCCGGTTTTGGTTTAAGCCGGATCCTAGTATAGTACAGTATAGTTTTGTCTCATTGCATTTGTATCCGGTCGGAATACAGATGCGGGTGTGTATGCACAGTATCGGGGTTTTCCTGTAATTTATTACGGGACCAGTTTTCTGGAGTTGCCAGTTTGCATTCCGTTCCGGCCGGTTTTCCTTTGTTCTTTCCCGGCCGGACTTTTCCGATGGAGGGGGTTATTTGCAAGTTTGCAAATAACTTTTGTGGAGGGGGTTTCTTGCTTTTGTGTCATTATGATATGTTAAGCATCTTTGCTTTTTCATCCATGATGGTACATTTATGTGATTGGAAAAGGTTATGGTTTGGATGTAAGTTTGTCATCATGATGTTTTGTTTATGGTCACCTTTCTACTTTTACTACACTCACTCTCCTTCTTGGTTTGATGATGGTTGATTTCATTTTTCCCTCCACCATTCTCTTGATGAGGCCGGCCACAAATTGAGGGAGTGAGAGAGTGTTTCATTTGAGTGTGGCATTTTTCTTGATCTCATTTCATGCGAGGAAAAATGCAAGCACCATTTTTCCTTATTCTTGATTCCTCCATCGTCATGGCAACAAAACCCCAAATGAGACATAGCCTCTACCCTACACATTCTACAGCATATCTTGGGCATGTTGACTTGCCAGCTTCATACCCGAGTTGCCTCGGTATTGAGGTGGGAGCCCGTAAAAGATGCAGGCGATGTGGTGCCCTTCCGGCGAGGAGGCGACGACCAGAGTTTCCGCAGGAGATCGGGACGACGACGAGAAGACCGGAGGACTCGGATCACTCGGTATATCTCTTCCCATCTTGTAGTTAGCTAGAACTAGTTTAATGGTCCGATCCGGGTGTTTAGTGCGCGGTGGTGCCGGTTTGCAAAGTTCGCAAAATTAAAGTTTATCACCGCTTCCGCATTTGGCCGTCGGATTGACGGCCGGGGCGCCGCCGTGCACTTACAATTCACTCTCAGCTTACTCCTTCGATACACCACAGCACAACGGTGAATCGGGGCAGAGGTATCGCACCCTATGTGTTGGGTTGTCTACAATGGCAGCAAGGTATCGGGAGTCATTGTCCATGCCAAATTGAAAAATTTGCCGCTGTAGCTAACCCTAACCATGAATCGATTACTAGAAATCGTACGAAAACATATGCAAACACTTTGCAAGTTGTAGTAAGCAAGGAATACAACCTTTGTAGACCGGTCCTTCACTTCAAATAGCTCCGTGTAGTAGTCCCTTTTGCTGCGATCGTGAACTCTGGACTCTAGAAAGGTTCCCTTGAAGAAACGAACGTGATTGCTTCAAAGACTTCGAGGCCGAAGATGATCTACGTCGAGGAGACACTAACCCAAGCTATTTCTACACTAACTATGGAATTAGTGAAGCAAACACACTCTACTAAATAGCAAGTAGTAGTGGATGATGAAGTAGGAAGTGGGCTCACTTTAGATTTCATTTTCTCACACTTTTTCTCAAACTCTATTGAAGCTAGAAAGCTTTTGTTGAAGAAGAAGAAGAAGAAGAAGATTAATATCTCATATGAATAATTCATCCAAATGAATTATTGCAACCATGGGTGAGTTAAACCCATCATGCTTAACTCATGTAGAGAATAAACCCAAGGCTATTGTTAAAGGTTGGGTCAAGGAAAAATATCCTAAGGAATGACAAAAGAGTTGACCTTGACAAAGTTCTACAAGCTTCTCCAAGCTTGAAAACTTTGACCAAGTCTTTTGCTCTTTTGTAATAACTTAAGAAATAATCAAAGCCCTAATTTAACCCTAGCATGGTATAAATCTCATACACCCAACTTGCATGTATCATCAAGCATGACACAATCCATGTACATAAATATACATATCACATATATACAATGTGTGCATTAAGTGAGAAAAGAAATCATAAGTGAGCTAATACTAGTTAATGCAATGTAATATATCAAATATATAATTATACATTAAATTATTAAATCAACTCTTGATTTAATAATCCTGCTATATCATATACAACCGACTGATACTATATGAATCAACGTATCGAATCAACACTTGATCCGATAACCCGGCTATATCATATATAACCGATCGATATCACATATCGCGAGAATAGAATACGGTATCACATATCGTATTAATCTCGGTCTCGCACATATCACATAAGCGCTCCTACTCCGTTTCCTATGATCCAGGAAACCTCTGTGTAGGTGTCACGACTCGGAAATGGCACATGACTGGCACTTGAATCATATGAAGTCTATAGGGCTCCATCTAATTCAAGTAAGCCAAAATCCCAGAAATCTAAACCATTTTTAAAGAAAGTGTTTTGATAAAATAAGCCAAATATGCGTTTTTAAAACATCAAGCCTTTTCTGAAAATTTTTGCAGAGTTTCCTTTATAAATACTGGCCCCGAACGGGGTACAGCATGATAAATATATGCATCAATGTTAAAAGGCATCCCCAAGCGGGAGCTAGCTCTTCGTCAACCGACGGCCACAACCATGCAAGCAATCTAATATACAACGCCGAAGGACGAGGATCAAAACTCAAAAGGAAACACAAATCAACATGAAAAACCCATAATAATACAACGCGTAACTCTAGGTCGAAAGAATATACATCACTGGTCTGCTAAGTCAATAAAAATACATGTCTGGTTGATGGAGTTTACTAGATACAACTGAAATAAATAATATACAAGGTGTAATGGTGGACACGATGCAAGTGAACCCATCTACCAAAGTAATCACTCAGAAAGGAAGCAGTGTGCCAGAAAGCCACAAGAACCTGTACGGCAAAACTTGCAAGAAACTGTGGCACAACGGGGGTTAGTTGCCAACTCGTGAGTAGAAAACATCACAGAGCAGAAATTGCATGTATGACTCAATCCTAGGTCAAATACGATCAGTAATATATATATCCTCAAAATGATAAAGTCTGAAGCATGATAAGGTGGCAAGGGTAAACATCTATACATAAGTGTAATGACAAGTGCTCGTGTCAGTACCTCAGGTAGCAACATATAATAAATATGAGGTATGATCAATGTAATCAACATGAATCAATGTCAACCATATCATGAAATCTATAAGTATGTGGATATCATCCAACTATGTAATCAATGTCTGTATGCATATGGATCTCGTCCACATGTCAACCAATGACATAACAACATCATGCATGTAAAAGTCATAAAAGCATATGCATGAAAGTATAAGGATATACATCAACGTGTGTCCCTCACGACATATCAAAATCATGGAACCTGAGTGTCTAGCATCGACACTCAAAAACATCATGAAAACCCGTGCCCAGCATCGGCACGTAAATCCTCATTTATCAGGCTCCGTCAGTCCGTATCGGCCCACGGGCTCCGTCGGTCCAGATCGGCCCATATCATCTCTCGACTCCGGTCGGTATCCTCCGGATATCCGCCGAGCCCAAAATACTATCACCGGTAGGTAGTAGTCCCTCTGCCAGGCTCATCGTCATCCACACGAAATCTCTCTCTCGCCCCGGGGTACCATACCGGGTCCACCATGTACCCGCAAATGGAATCATCCACCTCCTCAAATCGGGTTTCACATATCACACGTCTCAGAACCGAGAAAACGCATGGTGGACGCACTGAAATATCGTATCAAGAGAAACCGGGTTTTTAAAACAGTACATACTTTCTTTTGAAATACCCACGGTTCTCAAATCCAGAAATCTCATGAAAACAGCATATCTCAATGCGTATAATCGTAAAGCATGATGTATGCGACATATAGAAGAAATGTAAGCATACCAGTATATCATGCAACATGGAATAGTAATATGCACATATGAAGGGAAAACCGCTCTTTCAAATGAATCCAGTTTTAAAATATATCGTGCGGTTCCCAAATCTCCAAAATCAAGCCAGAATCATCTATGTATGTGCAAATAGGTATGTATGCAAGTATGAGTGTACAAAATGTCTGTGTGCCAAAATGGATGTACAAGTAGTCATATCCTGATGCAACAATCCTACTGTGTAGTGACATGGCAATTATCGATGATGAAGTGTGTGAGCCGGCAGGCAGGTGTACGTGGAACATACGCATCATCGATAATGGTGCTGGTGTCCTGACAGCATGGGTTTAATATAACAATAAACACATTTAAACATGCAATGCGATGCGAATAGCAAGAATATGCGGAAATTGAATAATAAATGCAACAGTGAAGAATCTACATCAATATATATATGACATACAGTTTTGCCATTTGAAATAACACGAATCTTGGTGTTTAGAAAAATAAGTGCTACGGTGTTTTTAAGAAAAGATGTGTCTTTTGAAAATATCCGTAGAATCCCTTGGCCTATCTTGAAATACTCACTATCCGTTAGTTTTGAAATAGGTATGACTCCGGTCTAGTCTAACATCTACTAAGTAAACTACAGATCTAACTAACAAGCTAATCAAAAGGGTATGGAAACCACCTAAATATGAGTCGATATATATATACATATATAATAGTTGGTGATCTCGCCTCAATAGTACCGCGTACGATACAATATATCAAATGACATCCTCGAGTCAAGAGTGCGGATCTATCATTATAGTTATCCCGTACGGTATATCCGCCGTACGGCATCCCAAAGCTGGGTACGGGTCAAATATCACATTCATCTCATTATTAGTCTGGTATCCATTATCATCATATCTCATGAACTGGGGTACTGATCTAAGTCTGGTACAAACTGATACCATCTGCATATATAAGCATATATGAAAACACACGCCTAAAGGCCCGCTAAAATCTCATGTCGTATCTCCTAATATGAACCGCATCATATCACCGATCTCGTGGTACCATGCCCAATCTCATTGACTCATCTCCAAATACCATAACAATCCTCACCATCCACGAGTAGGTATACGTGTGTGTGTGTGTGTATACACACATAGTCCCATACCTATGTGTGTGTGTGTGTGTGTGTGTGTGTGTATACATATCCCCATAAATGCACAAGTAAAATAAAGTAAGCATGTGTGTGCGTGCGTGTGGATGTAAACGTTATTCTAAGGTCCGCGAGTAACTAACTAAGGACGCTATGATCCAATTATACTAAAATAATCCGTGACTCCCAAAGTTTATCTAGATAATCATAATCTCATATAATATATCCATATAATATGTACCATACACTACACTACGAAATGCAGTGGTGCTATACGCCATCCACCCGACTTCCTCCGTAGATATAATCTACTCACCTTGCTCTACGCTTGCCATTGCCGACGTCGCCACGCGCTTGCTTGTCATCTCAAAGTCCTCATGGGGTACCTACACATATAAAACAATCGCAAATGCGTATTAAAATCACATCGGAAAACCAAAACGACACGCTAAAAGGCCTATAGGTTAGAACCTATGGACCACGCCTTCAAAACCACCACCAACCCTCGATATCGTCGTACAAATGTCAAATGATCGAGGTAAAACACAGATACAAAAATCGAGAATTCAAAATACGAGAAACGAAACCCCGAATCAAAACAGCAACTCTTGAAAATGGTCCCAGATTTTACCCTGGGTGAAATTAGCCAATTTTGCATATGCCAAGGGTCTAGTTTAAAGCAAATGGGGACATGAACCAAACACGAACCACATAGCTCCAGGTCTGGCTGCAATTTGAGGCCAGAAAGTATTTATTTGCGGCCAAAAAGAGGGCTCAGGGGCTGGGGTCTTGGGTGATGCTTCCTAGGTGCCTGCTGATTTCTCTGTGTTTTCTAATTAATTTTCAGGTCACCCGGGTGTTAGCAGATTTCATTTAACCAACACAAAACCACAATTTTTCCATATCTGCAGAATTTTAAAGTTCGTATTCCGGGGTTTTGTCTCTGGTTTGGTCCAATATGATATCACTAAAGGGTTTTTAAGGTCACTACTAACCTCAATCAGACATCACAACTCAAGAATTCCATAAACCCTAACTAGAAATTTCCTACCCTCACTAAACATCACTAAAACACCTCTAATTAAACATGGAAGCTAAAGAGGAAGGAATACAATTCAATTGGTATAGGAATTACCTCATTTGGCAACTCAAGAAGTTTCTTGAGTTGCCCCAAGTGTCCAAAATCAAAACTTGCTTGGTCCAAAGTGTTTCCCATGAGCTTGTGCACATTTTTAATGAAATCGAGATGGGGTTTTGGGTTTTTTTTGATGGTGTTGTGTGGCTTGAAGAGGGGGATGGAGGAGGTGCTACCATGGGGTTGAGAGGGAGAGAGAATTGTGAAGGAAAAATGAGAGAGGGAATGAGACCAAGTCAAGGGAACCCCTCACCTCGCTCTTTCTCATGCCCATCCCTCAATTCTTTAATGTTTTCTTTTCTTTTCTATTTTTTATTTCTTCTCTCAATATAAAACAACAACCATGATATAAAACATGAAGAAAAGCCATGATAAAAATGTAACACGTGTAAAAATGAAATGTGCATGTCATGTGCACAAAACACGCTAAAAGCCCGATTAGCGATTTTTAATTGCGATTAGCACTAAATTAGTGTCAAATAAATCATAAATTTTCATAATTTTCTTGAATCACATAAAACACCCTCTTTTTAGTAATTTCTATGATTTTTCAAATTTTTTCCAATTTATCGGTATTTAATTATACCGCCTTATTAAAATATTCAATATATTTATTATTTAATTATAAAAATTCGCAAAAATAATATTTTATTTCTCTGAAATGTTACAATCTTCCCCCCTTAAAGAAATTCGTTCCCCGAATTTAAATTTAAACCCCTCAATACTAAAACATTTCAGTAAAAGTCAAAGTCATCGGGGCTCCGAAATCATCAATTCATAAAACACATCGCAGCGCAATACATGCGCATGGAAAATGAGCAGATAACTCAAAATCAAAACTTCGTCAAGCATCCCGCAATCATCGGAGTCATGGTGAAGACACAAATGTCAAATCCAATACGAAAACCAATATGATATAAATCAAAACTATACATGTAAACATCTGAAGGAAATGCATGCCAAACATTTTTAAGTCGCTGTGCGATGCGCATAACACTGCACAGTGGCGGACGTCTATTGTAAGAAAATAACCATATATGTATGTATCTTTTTGTTTAATATGTACGTTCCGCCGTTTTGAAAACAATTTAGAAGGGTTTCCTTGTTTTAAACGTTTCGTGTCATATCAGACACGTAGGTAAATACTGAGACTATAACTCCCTTTTTGGAAATCCCTTCGATAACTATGAAAGCATGCAAAATATATCCAGGTAATGTCCTCTGACTAGTCCTGCTCAGTACGAAAACAAGTAGTCAATACCATAAAAACGTACTGCTCCATAAGAAATCAATCCCAAAATGTATATAAGAATACCCTGTGCGTCTGGTGCGCACGGAAATCAAAATCAACAAATGTTCCTTACGTGTGCACAGAAACAAAAATCTAAGTGCAATGGGTGTGCACAAAACACCTATCAAAGGCAATGGGTGTGCCTGACAACAAAATCAGGTGCATCTGATATGCACGAAGAATCCCGATTTAGTGCATCTGGTCAGCACCAAAATCGCAACTCATAACATGCTCCTAACATGTGCGAAAATCCTAATCAATTGCATCCATCAAGCATGAAAGAAATATAAATCAAGTGCATCAAATATGCACGAATAAAATCTAAAGCAAGTGCATCCAACATGCACGAATAAATCTAAATCAAGTGCATCCAACATGCACGAGTAGAAATCTCACTCAAGTGCATCCGATGCGCACTAAACAAAATATCAAGCGCCTAATATGCGCAAATATCCAACCCAAACGTGTCAGTCCATATAAATGCCCAGTGCGGTAAAGCGCACAAAAACATAAATCTGGTAACACAAATGCTCAAAAACATAAATCGGATGCAACCAAGGTACGGAATGTAAATCTAGTGCAACCAATACACGAAATACGGATATGGTTCAACCAACGTACAAAATGTAAACCCAGTGCAACAAACGCATAAAATATAAATCCGGTGCAACAAATGCATGAAATATAAATCTGGTGCGATAAACGCACGAAACGAAAATCTAGTGCAACAACTGTACGGAACACAAATCCGGTGCATCCTGTGAAGGAATTACAAATACAGTGCATCTTGTGCACAAAAAACAAATCCAGTGCATCTAGTGCATAAAATACCAATACAGTGCATCCTGTGCACAAAATACCAATCCAGTGCATCTAGTGCACAAAATACCAATACAGTGCATCCTGTGCACAAAATACCAATCCAGTGCATCTAGTGCACAAAATACCAATACAGTGCATCCTGTGCACAAATCATAAATCAAAACAAAGGTGTATAAAGCATATCTCAAGGGTAATAACTATGCACAAAATATAAATACCCAGTAGGTGCAACCATGGTGCACGAAAACAAATATCATGAAACTCAGTCATCAAGACTAATCATGCAAATAGATCGCCCAAAATACCGAAATCCAAGATGACGGATACGCGATAATCGAATCTCCAAATCACAAATCATAAATACCATCGTCGATATTTCCTCCTTCAAAGTCGTGAAGGTGTCGGTGCATCCAATGCTAGCAGAGCAAGATATCTACTTGCCTCCTGTTCATGGTCTGGCACCTGGTGCTTTTAGGCTTTTGTCTCTCACTGTGCATTGCTAGATATATAGCTCCTCGGCTCAACGGTTCGATATGAAATGGCGACGGAAACAGTCCCGCTCTGGCACATCCTCTACAGATCTCTGGCCAACTATCTCGTCGACGATGCCGAACTTTGGCCTGCTAGGTGTGTGCAATATGACCGCTCCTGGGTCCAAATCTTCTCGTATAGTATTCCAGAAAGGTCATGTCCAGGTCTCTCTCAAATCTCGTTTCTACCGAATTGCCTGGAAGTTACCACCCTTTACTCTATATGTTTCTTGTTCTGGAACGGTGGCATTCTCATCGCGACTCCTTCTGGAAGATATATCAATAATCAACGCCTCTGCATGCGTATCGCATCTGTGATGTCGGCGGTGTGGAACGTCATCTCATCAAGATCTAGTATGAACCTCTTACTCCACTTTTCTCTGCTGTCGACTGCTTCGGACTCGTCTCAACGTGGCTGCATGGACTGTGCTCCGACGGCTATACTCGTATCTAGAGTCTCCTAAGCAGTGCATCCCATCACATGATATCCGAAAGATGTCAAGCCTTTCGATCGATTCGTCAAGGTTCCATAATTTCCCCCAAGAGCTAAACATCTTGGGTACAGTTTAATAGTACTCCAGTACATGCCACAGCACCTGTGGACCAACCGTAGAAGGGAAAACCCAAGCCTTATAAATGGCACCGCTGAACTCCTGCAAACCCTAAAGTTCAAAGGCGTTCCATGGTCATTACGTCGAGTTAGGGTTTCATTCTTCTAGAAGGTCCATAGCATTACCTGCATTTATCTCTGAATACTTTAAACTTGGAAAATAAGCTCCTGACATTCGATCGTCTCCATCGACTCATAACGTACCTGCGTGAAGTCGTCTCTAGCTGGAATCAATCTATCTGGTGACCTCGCATCGGGGTAAGCGAACGGACCACATGTCCTAGTCATTCATCCTCGGTGACTAGCGATCTTCTATTATATCTCTAAGTACGACTCGTACTACAATAGTTCCAACATCTGGGGCAATATCTCGTCATTCGCAGCAGCAACTGGCTCATTTGTCCGCATGCTGAACAGTGCCTCAATCATCAATTAATAGGTGCATCTACAGTCATCACATTCTGGCTGGCCTCTAGCAGTAGCTTGATTCTCTGGTGTTGATCTGCACGTCTAAGAAATCTCGTAAAAGCGATCCATCAAACGCTCATGGCGCGAAAACACAATAAAACGACGTCTCTAAGCAAATCGTATGTCCCTAGAATCACGCCCTGGTCAGTCCTCGTCCGTGACGAGCTTATGCTGACGCAACTCTAGCCGTAGCTCTCTCTGCCCGTACAATCGTGGCAGCAAAACCATAAACCGATATCGATGAGGATAGATCATAGGAATGAATATAATACTGTGCAAGGAAATGTACATCATAAGGCTTCTTAAGCGGAGTAGCGTATCGTAAGTATGCCGCGGAACATACACACGGTACGTCACTCTACTGAAGTCACCTACTCCATCAACCAAGGTCAACCTACGCGATGAAAGTTCGGGTATAATACCCCCTCGACTAAGTCTAAGTTCCGTATGGTCAAGATTAAGTTCCAAATATATACAAACGCTCTAGGCTCCGCATAGTCAAACTTAGACTTGAACCAAGGTTAAATCTAGCGCTCTGATACCAACTTTGTCACGACCCGAAAATGGCATGTGGCTAGCACTTGAATCATATGAAGTCTATAGGGCTCCATCCAATTCAAGTAAGCTAAAATCACAGAAATCGAAAACATTTTTAAAGAAAGTGTTTTGATAAAATAACCCGAATATGCGTTTTTAAAACATCAAGGCTTTTCTGAAAATTTCGGCAGAGTTTCCTTTGTAAATACTGGCCACAAACGGGGTACAGCATGATAAATATATGCATCAATGATAAAAGGCATCCCCAAGCGGGAGCTAGCTCTTCGTCAATCGACGGCCACAACCACGCAAGCAATATAATATACAACGCCGAAGGGCGAGGATCAAAACTCAAAAGGAAACTCAAATCAACATGAAAAATCCATAATAATACAATGAGAGACTCTAGGTCGAAAGAATATACATCACTGGTCTGCAAAGTCAACAAAAATACTTGTCTGGTTGATGGAGTTTACTAGATACAACTGAAACAAATAATATATAATGTATAATGGTGGTCACGATGCAAGTGAACCCACCTACTAAAGCAATCACCCAGAAAGGAAGCAGTGTGCCAGAAAGCCGCAAGAACCTGTACGGCAAAACCTGTAAGAAACTGTGGCACAACGAGGGTGAGTTGCCAACTCATGAGTAGAAAACATTACAGAGCAGAAATCGTATGTACGACTCAATCCTAGGTCAAGTACAATCAGTAATATATATATCCTCAAAATGATAAAGTCTGAAGCATGATAAGATGGCAAGGGTAAACATGTATACATAAGTGTAATACCAAGTGCTCGTATCAGTGCCTCAGGTAGCAACAAATCATAAATATGAGGTATGATCAATGTAATCAACATGAATCAATGTCAACTATATCATAAAGTCTATATGTATGTGGATATCATCCAACTATGTAATCAATGTTTGTATGCATCTGAATCTCTTCCACGTGTCAACCAATGACATAACAACATCATGCATGTAAAAGTCATAAAAGCATATGCATGAAAGTATAAGGATATACATCAACATGTGTCCCTCGCGACACATCAAAATCATGGAACCTGAGTGTCTAGCATCGACTCTCAAAAACATCATGAAAACCCATGCCCAGCATCGACACTTAAATCCTCATATATCGGGCTCCGTCAGTCCGGATCGGCCCACGGGCTCCGTCGGTCCAGATCGGCCCATATCATCTCTCGACTCCGGTCGGTATCCTCTGGATATCCTCCGAGCCTAAAATACTATCATCGGTAGGTAGTAGTCCCTCTGCCAGGCTCATCGTCATCCACACGAAATCTCTCTCTTGCCCCGGGGTACCATACCGGGTCCACCATGTACCCGCAAACGGAATCATCCGCTTCCTCGAATCGGGTTTCACATATCACACGTCTCAGAACCGAGAAAACGCATGGTGGATGCACTGAAATATCATATTAAGAGAAACCGGGTTCTTAAAACAGTACATACTTTCTTTTGAAATACCCACGGATCTCAAATCCAGAAATCCCATGAAAACAGCATATCTCAATGCGTATAATCGTAAAGCATGATGTATGCGACATATAAAAGAAATTTAAGCATACCAGTATATCATGAAACATGGAATAGTAATATACACATATCAAGGGAAAACCACTTTTTCAAATGAATCCAGTTTTAAAATATATCCTGCGGTTCTCAAATCTCCAAAATCAAGCCAGAATCATCTATGTATGTGCAAATAGGTATGTATGCAAGTATGAGTGTACAAAATGTCTGTGTGCCAAAATGGATGTACAAGTAGTCATATCCTGATGCAACAATCCTACTGTGTGGTGACATGGCAATTATCGATGATGAAGTGTGTGAGCCGGCAGGCAGGTGTACGTGGAACATACGCATCATCGATAATGGTGCTGGTGTCCTGACAGCATGGGTTTAATATAACAATAAACACATTTAAACATGCAATGCGATGCGAATAGCAAGAATATGCGGAAATTGAATAATAAACGCAACAATGAAGAATCTACATCAATATATATATGTCATACAGTTTTGCCATTTGAAATAACACGAATCATGGTGTTTAGAAAAATAAGGGCTATGGTGTTTTTAAGAAAATATGTGTCTTTTGAAAATATCCGTAGAATCCATTGGCCTGTCTTTAAAATACTCACGATCTGTTAGTTTTGAAATAGGTATGACTCGGGTCTAGTCTAACATCTACTAAGTAAATTACAGAACTAACTAACAAGCTAATCGAAAGGGTATGGAAACCACATAAATCTTAGTCGATATATATATACATATATAATAGTCGGTGATCTCGCCTCAATAGTACCGTGTACGATACAATATATCATATGACATCCTCGAGTCAAGAGTGCGGATCTATCATCATAGTTATCTCGTACAGTAAATCCGTCATACGGCATCCCAAAGCTGGGTACGGGTCAAATATCACATTCATCTCAGATTCATCTGGTATCCATTATCATCATATCTCGTGAACTGGGGTACTGATCTAAGTCTAGTAAAAACTGATACCATCTGCATATGTATGCGTGTATGAAAACACACGCCTAAAGGCCCGCTAAAATCTCATGGCGTATCTCCTAATACGAACCACATCATATTATCGATCTCATGGCACCATGCCCAATCTCATCGACTCATCTCCAAATACCATAACAATCCTCATCATCCATGAGTAGGTATACGTATATATATACATAGTCCCATACCTATGTGTGTGTGTATATATACATATCCCCATAAACGCACAAATAAAATAAAGTAAGCATGTGTGTGCGTGCGTGTGGGTGTTAACCTTATTCTAAGGTCCGCGACTAACTAACTAATGACGCTATCATCCAATTATACTAAAATAATCCATGACTCCCAAAGTCTATCTAGATAATCATAATCTCATATAATATATCCATATAATATGTACCATACACTACACTACGAACTGCGGGGGTGCTATAGGCCATCCACCCGACTTCCTCCGTAGATATAATGTACTCACCTTGCTCTACGCTTGCCGTTGCCGACGTCGCCACGCGCTTGCTTGTCGTCTCGAAGTCCTCGTGGGGTACCTACACATATAAGACAATCGCAAATACGTATTAAAATCACATCGGAAAACCAAAACGACAAGCTAAAGGCCTATAGGTTAGAACCTATGGACCACGCCTTCAAAACCACCAACAACCCTCGATATCGTCTTACAAACGTCAAATGATCGAGGTAAAACACAGATACAAAAATCCAGAATTCAAAATACGAGAAACAAAACCCCGAATCAAAACAACAACTCTTGAAAATGGTCCCAGATTTTACCCTTGGTGAAATTAGCCAATTTTGCATATGCCAAGGGTCTAGTTTAAAGCAAATGGGGACATGAACCAAACACGAACCACATAGCTCCAAGTCTGGTCGCAATTTGCGGCCAGAAAGACTTTATTTGCGGCCAAGAAGAGGACTCAGGGGCTGGGGTCTTGGGTGATGCTTCCTAGGTGCCTGCTGATTTCTCTGTGTTTTCTAATTAATTTCCAGGTCACCCGGGTGTTAGCAGATTTCATTTAACCAAGACAAAACCACAATTTTTCCATATCTGCAGAATTTTAAAGTTCGTATTCCGGGGTTTTGTCTCTGGTTTGGTCTAATATGATATCACTAAAGGGGTTTTAAGGTCACTACTAACCTTAATCACACATCACAACTCAAGAATTCCATAAACCCTAACTAGAAATTTCCTACCCTCACTAAACATCACTAAAACACCTCTAATTAAACATGGAAGCTAAAGAGGAAGGAATACAATGCAATTGGTATAGGAATTACCTCATTTGGAAACTCAAGAAGTTTCTTGAGTTGCCCCATGTGTCCAAAATCAAAACTTGCTTGGTCCAAAGTGTTTCCCATGAGCTTGTTCACATTTTTAATGAAATGGAGATGGGGTTTTGGGTTGTTTTTGATTGTTTTGTGTGGATTGAAGATGGGGAGGGAGGAGGTGCTGCCTTGGGGTTGAGAGGTAGAGAGAATGGTGAAGGAAAAATGAGAGAGGGAATGAGACCAATTCAAGGGAACCCCTCACCTCACTCTTTCTCATGCCCATCCCTCAATTCTTTAATGTTTTCTTTTCTTTTCTATTTTTCTTTCCTTCTCTCAATATAAAACAACACCATGATATAAAACATGAAGAAAAGCCATGATAAAAATGTAACAAGTGTAAAAATGACATGTGCATGTCATGTGCACAAAACACGCTTAAAGCCCGATTAGCGATTTTTAATCGCGATTAGCACTAAATTAGTGTCAAATAAATCATAAACTTTCATAATTTGCACGAATCACATAAAACACCCTCTTTTTAGTAATTTCGTTAATTTTTCAATTTTTTTCCAATTTATCGGTATTTAATTATACCGCCTTATTAAAATATTCAATATATTTATTATTTAATTATAAAAATTAGCAAAAGTAATATTTTATTTTTCTGAAATATTATAATAGGACTCTAAAGAATTGTCAATACGCTGGCAGTAGGTGATGATCATATCAAACACCCACAAGCCGCAAGCGGTCTGTTAAACGTAACGGCCACCCGGGTATTGAGAGATCAGAAGATCAACAAGCAAGCCAGTTCGTACTCCTGCAAATCCAATCAGTAACACTATCTTACAGTCCAGTCTCTTCGTCTGATATGTCGCATATCACAGCCTGGGGTGGTATAACGTCAGACCCCAATAGCCTGATAAGTCTTTCCCATGTAAGGTCCATAACGGTTCGAGAAACGACTGATAACACTTACCGGTAGATCTCAGCAACCCTGGCCAGGGATTTCATGTTATGGCCAATTGAGCATAGCGCAACATCAACTCCCAATACCGGGAGAGACGGAACCCCTCCTATCGCTCATTGCCTCCATGTGACTCGGGACTGTACTCAAAAGCCACCGTTTTGCATGATCTCTTGACCGTGGTAAGGTGGAAATCAAAGCACAGAGGGAATCACACATGACTCTATGACGATCTTGGGTCTACATACTAACCTGTACCAGCGTCACCAGAGAACTGCTATCCGACGATAGGTATAATACCATCTAGGAGTTCTCGGCGAGTCCGTTCAGTGTACCCAGTCTCCACTGAGCACCCGTATACTGTCTCTGATTTCAAACACCAATGTATATGGGATCATCCATCGCCCATCTGTATGGGTCGAGAAGCTATACACTTGTCTACTCAGGTATATCGATGCCCCGTCTCGATACACCCTCGACTAGGGACATTTGAAGGATGTACTTAGCGACCACACTGTCCCCACCAGTATGATCTGCATCATAGTCCTGGTAGTCAGGTACACATCCTAAGGGCTTTACAACATGTAATCAAGAGACAATCAGAGTACATGTTAAGATAAAGAGCAACCAGATAGCATACTATCATGTCGAGCAAGAAAGTCCTCACTATATATGTCCAAGAATCCACTACAATGTACATCGTATGTACAGTAATGGCCTCTAGGGCATACTTATAACTAACAATCTCCTACTTGCACTAGAGACATATGTTGTAGTATCTCATACCCAACAATCAGCGGTGGTTGAAGTATCTCATACTCAACCATCCCATAAAAGGCTTTCCTGGGAATAGGCCTTTGTGAGTGGATCCGCTGTGTTGTCCTCCGAGTCTACTCTCTTATCCTCGATCTCCCTGGAGATCAACTATCTCCATGATCAGGTGATACCGCCTAAGAATATGTCTGGGTAACTGATGGGATGGGGGTTCCTAGGCATAAGCCATAACTCCATTGTCACACAATGGTAGGAATGAATTTCATCTCATGAACTATTATACATCCAGACTACTTTGGTAGCATCCTTGCTAGTGATATATCCAGCCTTTATCGTCTAGTATGTCATGATATCTAGCTTGAACTCTTTCAACATACCGTCCCTCCACTGAGGGTAAAGACAATGCCTGTAACTGACAATCAGTCGACCTTATCACTCTGGAAGCTATCCAGTAATTCTCCCCAGGATCTATTGATACCATCTCACTATAACTAGTGAGAATCCTAACTTCCACTTAGATCTATCTCATAGATCCAAAACTATCACAACCCAAAATGGCACGTGACTGACACTTGAATCATATGAAGTCTATAAGTATGTGGATATCATCCAACTATGTAACCAATGCCTGTATGCGTGTGGATCTCATCCACGTGTCAACCAATGACGCAACAACATCATGCATGTAAATATCATAAAGTATATGCATGAAAGTACGAGGATATAAATCAACGTGTGTCCCTCGCGACACATCAAAATCATGGAACCTGTGTGTCTAGCATCGAAACTCGAAAACATCATGCAACCCGTGCCCAGCATCGGCACGTAAATCCTCATATATCGGGTTCCGTTAGTCTGAATCGGCCCACTGGCTCCGTCTGTCCGGATCGGCCCATATCATATCTCGACACCGGTCGGTATCCTCCGGATATCCGACGAGCCCAAATACTACCGGTAGGTAGTAGTCCTTCTGCCAGGCTCTCTGTCAGCAGCACAGCAATCCGTTGTCGCCCCGGGGTACCATACCGGGTCCACCATGTACCCGCAATCGGCCTCATCCAACTCCTCGAATCGGGTTTCACATGTCATACGTCTTAGAACCGAGAAAATGCATGGTGGACGCACTGAAATATCATATCAAGAGAAATCGGGTTTTTAAAACAGTACATGCTTTCTTTGAAAATACCCACGGTTCTCAAATCCAGAAATATCTTGGATACAACATATCTCAATGCGTGTAATCATAAAGCATGATGTATGCGATATATAATAGAAATGTAAGCATATCAGTATATCATGCAATATAAAACAGTAATATGCACATATCGAGGGAAAACCGCTCCTTTAAATGAATCCAGTTTAAAAATATATCATGCGGTTCCCAAATCTCCAAAATTAAGCCAGAATCATCTATGTATGTGCAAATGTTTATGTATGCAAGCATGGGTGTACCATATGTGTGTACGCAAGTATGTCATGCAAGGAGTCATATCCTGATGTCATCAATTCTACTGTGTAGTGGCATGGCAATTATCGATGATGAAATGTGTGAGCCGGCAAGCAGGTGTATGTGGAACATACGCATCATCGATAATGGTGCTGGTGTCCTGACAGCATGGGTTTAATATAACAATAAACACATTTAAACATGCAATGCGATGCGAATAGCAAGAATATGCGGAAATTGAATAATAAACGCAACAGTGAAGAATCTACATCAATATATATGTCATACCGTTTTGCCATTTGAAATAACACGAATCGTGGTGTTTAGAAAAATAAGGGCTGCAGTGTTTTTAAGAAAAGATGCGTCTTTTGAAAATATTCGTAGAATCCCTTGGCCTGTCTTTAAAATACTCATGATTCGTTAGTTTTGAAATAGGTATGACTCGATTCTTGTCTAACATCTATACGTAAACTACAGACTAATCGAAAAGGTAAGGAAACCACCTAAATCTGAGTCGATACATATAAATATAATAGTCGGGGATCCCGCCTCAATAGTATCACATACGATGCAATAAATAACATGACATCCTCCAGTCAAGAGTTCGAATCAATCATCAATATATAGCTCGTACGGTAAATCTATCGTACGGCATCCCAATCTGGGTATGGGTCAATTATCACATTAATTTCATCATTTATCTGGTATCCTTATCATCATATCTCATGAACTGGGGTACTGATCTAAGTCTAATATAAACAGATACCATCTATATAATATTATATATATGCGTGTATGAAACACACGTCTAAAGGCCCGCTAAAATCTCATGTCGTATCTCATAATACGAACCACATCATATCACCGATCTCATGGCACCATGCCAAATCTCATCGACTCATCTCCAAATACCATATACAATCCTCATCATCCATGTGTAGGTGTACATATATATATATAGTCCCATACCTATGTGTGTGTGTGTATATACATATCCCCATATACGCACAAGTATAACAAGTAAGCATGTGTGTGCATGTGGGTGTAAACCTTATTCTAGGGCTCGCGACTAAACTAACAAGCGACACCATCATCCAATGATACTAAAATTATCCATGACTCCCAAAGTCTATCTAGATAATCATAACCTCACAATAACATATAAATACATCCATATAATATATATATTCCATACACTATATTACGAACTGCGGGAGTGCTATACGCCATTCACCTGACTTCCCCCGTAGATATAATCTACTCACCTTACTCTTCGCTTGTCATTGCCGACGTCGCCACACGCTTGCTTATTGTCTCGAAGTCCTCGTGGGGGTACAGTTTATATCATAATTTTGCATTATTATATTCCCCAATCTTATTCATTTTGCAAATAAATAGGTGCTTTTGATCCATGTCTGCTAAATAGTTGCAGGTTACAGGTTCTCGGAATAATACAGTGTAAATGGTGAAAAGACGCTACAAGAGTGAGACTACGACCAACAAAAAGAAGAATCTTTATGATGCCGCCTGCAGTTTAAGGAACAAGTTAAGATCAATGAACAGTTCAATTGCACAAGGCACGAAGGCAGCACAAAGATTCAAGACTGCACCTCGAAGCAAACGGTGAAAGTCCACAACATTCTGCATTGTGGAAATATGTGAGAAAATAGAAAGATATTCTGAGAAACCAAGTGAAGAAACCAGAAGTAAAATGCAACAGGAAGCAGCCCAGAAGATTTCAGCCAAAGACCCCACCATATGGCCGCGGATCCGCGGCCAAACAAGGCATATGGTCGCGGATCCGCGGCCGTGCTAAGCACGTATCGGTGCAAAATGTCGGTGGGTGGCGGTGCGTTGACCAGGCTTCTCAGGGTAGTTTTGTAAATTTAGGTATGGATCATATTTAAACCCTAGGGTTCCTATAATCTATAAATAGGAATCCTACAGCTCTTTTTAGAGCATGCCTCTTTTTAATTCCTAGTTTAGAATTTTTATTCCTTGTAAATGTTCAAAGAGTGCATCAAATAAAAAAGTAAGTTTTTCTTTATCTTGCCTTAGTTTAATTTCTTTTCTGCCCTAGTTATTTATCTAGCAATTTTATTTATCTGCCGTAGTTATAAATATTATTTATTTGCCGTAGTTGTTAAATTAAAAACAAACAAAAATGAACTCGTTTATCAATTCCGTAATGAGTGAGTAGTTCCTCACTTGTTAGGGTTAGGTTTGGGGAAGGTTTGAGAGATGAAAATCTCTCACCCCTTTCTTACCCGTTATACATTTTAGAGTAGAACTCTATGCATACATACACACACCGCTCACTACGGCACCCTATCACATGAGGTAGCGGCGATACCATAGTTAAAGACCGGTTGTATATGATTTCCATGGAGGTTAGGGTAAGAGTTAAGAAATGACAGATAAGGACCAAGAGGAAGAAACCTAGTTTTTTCACGATCGTGCTAATCCCCTTTGTTAACTATTACCTTAACACCTAAAAGTTCTTAATTAGGGTATAGAAAGCGGTGAGAATAATTAATTTTCCAAACTAACATAAACATAACCCTAGCAAGGTTTTAATCTTAATCAAGCTCAACTTTAGTTTTTTTGATAATCAAACCTACCACAATTGGAATTGACTCGTTAGAACAACTAGAAAATACACAAAATCCCTGTGGACCGACCTGTATTCAACCGGCTAGCTACCAAGCGACACCGTTCTTGATTGCGGTTAATTCTTTGATCACAAAAATCTCTTTCAATTAAATGGCGCTGTTGCCGGGGATGGCGTAGTTATTTTCTTTTTGCAATTTCGGGTTAATTAAAAAAAATTAAAAAAATCATAAAAACTGAAGAAAAAAATTTATCATCTTGTTATTTTTTTGAAGGGTTTTCGTGTGAATTGTGCAGGATCGAAGAGAAGAACAGATTCAGATCTGTAAAAATCCAGTGAGCAAAACAGCAAACCTGAACAAACAGAGGAGAACCGCAATAGAGAAACAGAAGAATTTTTGGGAACTGAACCGACTAGTTAACCGCGTTTCTGCCGCAGATAAGCACCTTTGACCGCGGATCCGCTGCGCATTGGTGACGTCAGCACGTGGAAATTTCTCTGTAAGCATTCTTTTCTTCTCTGTAACCCCCTGATCTCCTATGAAAAATTTTCCTGCAGGGTTCTTTGTGCAAAAACTTCTCTCCCGTCTCCAATAACTTGATCTTGTGTAGGATTCTTTGCGCCGCAATAAAAAAAAATTTGCAAGTGTTTTGTGTGTTTTACTGCTTTGCATTTTTAAAACTGACTTTAAGGGGCTATAACACCAATCCAGATTGGGTAGGGATTTCATTACCCTTCCTAGGACCCCAAAAATCACAAAAAGCATTTTGCATTAACCTTCGAGTTAATTAAAAAAGATTAGACTCAGCCTATAAGGACTGTCGTGCTCATTAGGACAAAGGAATAGTTGTAGGCATCGGTCGTTTATCTAAACCAGACTTTGTGGTGCCTAGGCTAGACAAGTGGGAATGGTAATTTTAAAAGGCCGGTCTCACGGTAATTCGTGAGCGGATCCCTCCTTTCTTTACTTGTGCTTACCTGGCCACAATTGGCGGTGAAGAGGCAATTTGAGAATCTCACAACTTGTCCTTTGGAACAGTTAGGAGCAGTCTAGTTGACCTAGGAGACCCTAGATCCAGACTTGATTGTGCATATTGTGATTGCTTGAACGTGTGTCTAAGCTTATTATAAAAATCTTTTGCAAAAATTCCTTATAAAAAAAACACAAAACAGAAATTTTTTACAAAAAAAAAACGTGCCACTTTGTCGCTTGAAATACATTGCACCCCACTTGCATCCATTTCCTTCCATTGACGTTTTCTTACCCCCACCTTCTGTTTTTACTTTTTGACTACACTACCCCTCTTTAGTGTATGTCCAGTTGGACTAGGGACACTAGCGCCCGTTTAGTCCATGTCTCGTTAGTGCCGACTGACGACGCTTTCGACTCCGAAGTCGTAATTCCATCCACTTCTTTACCTTCATCTTTATATTCATCATCTTCTAAGGAGATGTCGGGATTCAATCCTAACAACCCCTTACCTGCGGGACTGATTCCACCTCCACTAGGTGCGAATAACCCACCACACTCACCTGTTGAAGCGCCCCAACGAATTGCGCTCCAGGATCTTTTCTATCCCATCCGCACCACACTTCCCACTTACCTTTCAGTTCCACCGGCTAATGGGGATAACTTTGAAATTAAACCCTACTTCATCAATATGTTGCCCAAATTTCACGGGCTGGAATCCGAAGATGCCTAGATCTTCATTAACAAATTCCAGAATGTTTGTGCAATGATGAAGACAACACAACTTTCTGATGATACTATAAGGCTACGTGTCATTCCATTCACCTTATGTGACCTAGCTGAAAAATGGTTATATAGCACAGCATCACACTCCATAAAAATTTGGGAAGAGTTTGTTAAGGCTTTTCTAAAAAAGTTTTACCCACGCCACAAGACTGCGAGAATTCGCAACGAAATTATTCAATTTTCCCAGCTTCCTTCCGAGCCTTTTTGGAAGTGTTTTGAAAGATTTAAGGACCCCCTTGTTCAGTGCCTTCACCACGGTATCGAGAATTGGCAACTTTGCCAAACTTTATACGAAGGACTGAACCCAGCAACTAAGCAGTTGTTGGAAACCATTTGTCAAGATCACTTTCTTACAAAATCTAGCGAGAAAGCTTGGCAGTTTCTCGACGATCTTGCTGAACAAACACTTCTGTGGGAAAGCACTAAGACCACCTCATCTACTTCATCAGGTCAGTCTAGGGCAGCCATACATCAACTTGATATGTCAATTGCAATGAAGGCCGAAATGGCCGCACCTACGAAAAAGCTAGAAGCAATTGAGAGCAAATTCTCATCGTCTTCTCCTGCCCCTGCTTTAACCCCACGCACCGTTTGCGCTTGTTGTTCGGATCCACCCCATCTTACTGAAGAGTGTCCTTACAATCCACATATTCATGGACAAGATCAAGTCAATGCTGCCTTTCAGCAAAGACAAAGAAATGATCCATACTCTTCAACTTACAATCCTGGTTGGAGGAGCCATCCAAATTTTGCTTGGAATCAAAATCAACAACAATTACAAGGCAACAACAACTTTCAAAGGCCTCCGCCACAACAACAAGCCCCTCAACAAACTCAATATCAGCAACCTTTCCAACCCCAACCTTACCCAAACCAAATGAATAATTTTGTACCCAACAACTCTTATCATCAAAACAATTTTGTTCAGCCGAATAACGATAAGGTTTCCTCGCTAGAACGAAGTTTGGATGCATTTTTAAAACAATCTACACAATCCGCAGTAAGGTTGGAGACTTCCGTTCAGTCTTTGGTGGAAAACAGTGCTTCACATGATCAGAGCATCAAATCAATTGAGGCCCAAATTGCATAACTAAATGCTGCGTTAAGCGAGCGTGAAAAGGGAAAGCTTCCATCTCAACCATTGCCAAATCCCGGTCACACACACAATGCACATGTTGCTTATGAACAACAAAATCATAATGTAAATGCTGTGACCACGTTGAGATCTGGAAGAGTGTTGCACAATAATGTGGGTATTAGTGATGAAACCCTGGCCGCCGCTTCTTCTTCTTCATCATCTTCTTCCTCTTCATCTTCTTCATCATCCTCTTCCTCAGAGCCTGTTCTTCATCCTTCACAAGGCTCTACTTCTTCTAATTCGAACGGAACCACATCTCACTTCATGAAAACACCAACACTGGGATCCGTTCCAACTCCGCAATCTACTCCACAAACATTGGACTCAACAAATTTTCAAAATGTTCCGTTTCCAAACAGGTTGAGATCCAATAAACCTACTCCTCAAATGGAGAAGATTGTGGAGTTATTCAAACAGGTTAGCATTAACATACCTCTCTTGGATGCAATCCAAAATGTCCCTTCTTACGCTAAAATCTTAAAGGACTTATGAACCAAGAAGAGGAAGTCTCAGGTACCCAAGAAAGTATTCGTAGCTAGTGCCGTGAGCAATGCTATTACCCAACCTTTACCTTTTCCCCAAAAATGAAAGGACCCTGACTGTCCTACAGTTTCAATAACAATTGGGGATAAGAACATAAATCGCGCACTTTTAGATCTTGGTTCCAGTGTTAACTTGCTTCCCTATTTCATTTATGAGCAATTAGGCGTTGGAGAGTTGAAACCCACTCATTGTACTCTCCAAATGGCCGATCGATCCATCATCCATCCTAGGGGTGAGTTAGAGGATGTGTTGATTAAGGTAGGGGACTTCATATTCCCCATTGATTTCATTGTTATGGACACACAGCCTGTGGCTAACCTACGCAACCAAATTCCGGTGATCCTCGGTCGACCATTTTTGGACACTTCCAATGCTGTAATCAATTGTCGTAACGGCTCTATGACTCTATCCTTCGGGAAGATGTCAAGTGAGTTCAACATTTACAAGATAAGAAGTCTGCCCTCCGAGCCTAATACTAGTATACTTGATGTTTGCTCGATCCAAGAGATCACGCAGGAGGACTGTGAGCTCGAAAATTTTCTGTTCGATCATAGAAGTTTTGACATCACTAGTGCGTTCCTTCTTGAATCTGACACAGTTTTCACAACTAATAACGATTACGAGTGTTTCACTTTTTCGGACGATTTTGAAGACTCTCCACCCGAGTTTGAGTCCTTTGAATTTTCGGATGAGTTAGTTGAACCATCCGACTCGGTTGCTTACACTCACTTCGAACCATTGTTGGAATCCTTCGAGTTCAAGATAGTTTCACCAATTTTACCTTCAATTGTTTCGCTTCCAAAACTCGAACTCAAGTTATTGTCGTCTCACCTTAAATACGCTTACTTATGTGAGAATGAGACCTTTCCTGTTATCATATCGGCATATCTATCCCTCGGGCAAGAGAAAGCCCTTTTAATGGTCTTACAAAATAATCGGCAAGCTTTTGGCTGGACTATGGTGGACATCAAGGGGATTAGTCCCCTCATAGTTGAACATCATATACATATGATGGATGGTGCCAAGCCAGTAAGGGATCCATAGAGACGCCTTAAGTTCATAAACAACAAGGATTTTTTGATTAATCAACCTCCACCTATAAAAGTTGAACCACCACCCTTTCTTCTTATAAAATACGAGAATGCCAATACTCCACTCATTTCTGATCATTCACATTCTCGTTTTTATTTATCATCACCTCTTATCTCCTCACATTCACGTTATGTAAACCCTGTCCATACCACCACTTATCTCTTTCTCACTTCTTCTTGGCTCTATATAACATGATCTTCCACCGACCTATACTTTACATTGATAAATTCTTCAAATGGTTGGTTTTGACTTTTGGTCTTTGCAAAGCTTGGTATTGACCAATAACTTTGTGTTAGTTATATGTATGCCCTAGAGGCCATTACTGTACATACGATGTATATTGTAATGGATGCTTGGACATATATAGGGAGGACTTTCTTGCTCGATATGATAGTATGCTATCTGGTTGTACTTTATCTTAACATGTACTTTAATTGTCTCTATATTACATGTTGATAAAGCCCTTAGGATATGTACTCGACTACTGGGACTATGATGAGATCATACTTGTAGGGCCACGGTAGTCGGCGAGTACATCCTATAACTGTTCCTAGTCGAGGGTGTATCGAGACAGGGCATCGATACACCAGAGTAGACTAGTGTATACGCATCTTGACCCATATGATGGGCGATGGATGATCCCATATCCATCGGTGTTTGACATCAAGGATGGTGTACGGGTGCTCAGTAGAGACTGGGTACACTGGACGGACTCGCCGAGAACTCCCAGATGGTATTATACCTCACGTCAGATGGCAGTTCTCCGGTGACACTGGTACAGAGTAGTCTGTTGACCCGAGATCGTCATAGAGTCTTGTGTGATTCCCACTGTGCTTTGATTTCCATCATACTACGTCCAAGAGGGCGTGCAAAAAGGTGGCTTTTGGGTACAGTCCCGAATCACATGGAGGCAATGAGCTATAGGAGGGGATTCGTCTCACCCGGTATAGGGAGTTGGTATTGCGCTGTGTTCGATTGGCTATAACTGGAAATCCCTGGCTAGGGTTGCTGAGATTTACTGGTAAGTGTTATCAGTAGTTTCTCGAACTGTTATAGACCTCATATCGACACGACTTATCGAGCTACTGGGGTCTGACGTTTACCACCCCTAGGCGAGATATGCGACATATCAGACGACGAGACCGGACTGTACGGGAGTGTTACTGATTGGATTCACAGGAGAATGTCTAGGCTTGCTTGTTGATCTTCTGAGCGCTCAATACCTGGGTAGCTATTACGTTTAGCTGACCGTTTGTAGCTTGTGGGTGTTTGATATGATCATCACCTACTGCCGGCGTATTGATGATTCTTTAGAGTCCTACACAGAAGTTTCTTGACTCAGGTAAAATGGAGTAGGAGCACATATGTGATATGTGCGGGACCGAGGATAATGCGGTATGTGATACCGTATTGGATTCTCGAGATATGAGATATCGGCCGGGTATATGTGATATAGCCGGGTCATCGTATTAGTCGGTTATATGCGATATAGCCGGATTGTCGGATCAAGTGTTGTTTCGATAATTTAATGTATAATAATATATATGATATATTAAATTACATTAACTAATATTAGCTCACTAAAAGATTCATTTTCTCACGGGATAATACATTGATATATATATGCGATATATGTTAATTGTATTATTTTCTATTGTTACAAAAAATATTATATATGTGATATATAATATTGTAACATGTTAGGGTTACAAATTTAATAATGGTTTAGGGTTTAAACTTGGTTAGGGTTTGTATTAGGGTTAGCTTTTCCATGAAGCTTCCATGAAGCTTCATGAAGCTTTGACTTTGTGTTTTGCTTGATATTTTGTGAAGATATTATGTTAATCCAATCCAAACCATTAACTCTAGTTAATTCTCTACAAGGGTTAACTCCTTCATGCTTAACCCTTGGTTAGATTTGTAACCACTACAATAATTCATTATTCATCACAAAAGGATTGAGCTCTTCTTCTTGCTTCTTCCTCCTTGATAAAAAAGCTTCACTAGCTTTTTCATAAGTGATGTTTATATGTGAGAATATGAAACCAAAAGAGAGAAAAATCCTACTTCATCATCCTCATCTATCCTTGCCATTTAGATGAGGGTGTTCACTTCTTTTAGAGAGTGAGAGCTTGTGTTAACGAAACTTCAAGGTAGATCATCTTTGTTATCGAAAATCGGAAGCAAGCTTGCACCTTTCTCTTCGCGGAGCCTCTCGAGAGTCCGGAACACGATGTTCGCAGTGAAGGGACTTCAACACAGAGCTTAAGAAGTGAAGGACTGGATCTACAAAGGTTGCAATCCCTCTCACTTAGTGTTAAAGTGTTTAACATGCTAGTTTTCGCATAAACTCTAGTTTAAAGATCCGGCTTTGGGTTGTTCGGCACGGCTAAAATTTTAATCGGGCATGGTTGATGCCTGGTAGAATCTTGTGAGCGTGCCTAGAAACCCTACAGTTATATCAGAGCCAAGCTAGAGTTTTAGGCGAAGTCTAGACGAAGTTTAAAGTACGATCGAACCCGGAAACCCCGACACGAACCCTTCTCTGGACATTTTCTAAAAATGTTATTTTTTATGAATTAAAAATGCTCAGAAAATTAAGCAGGAAAAACTAAGAATTACTGTGAAGTATGGACCTGTAATGCGCTTATTTGACCGCGTAACCGCGGCCAAACCAAGGGTTTGGCAGTGGTTTCGCGGCCAAAATTGTGAATTAGTCCCTGGAACTTCATATATTTATTATTAGGTCCTTTCTTGTCATTTTTTTCTGGGAATTTTTTAATTACACTCAAGTGTTGAGTTTTCTAGAGTTGTATTGGGGACTCGTTGATTCGATCGGATAATTTAACTTTGTTTAGTTTGTCCGGGTAATTTTTAGATCGTGTTAAAAATTTCGACCGGATATCAATAACTCACTTTTTCCCCTACCGGAAAATTTCCAAGCGTTGGATTTTTTCATAGTTTAGGAACGTTCTAAGTCGTGCAAGTAACGCGGTGGACCCTCTTGAAGACAACAAACCTTAACTCGATTATGTGACCGTCTTGAACTGCCTTTGAACCTTAGGGTTTGTGGCAGTACGGCGTGCCACATGTGAGGCGTTGGCTTGACCCTTCTACGGCTGGACCGTTGGTACTGTGGCATGTGATGGATGTTTTTAAACTAATTTCAACTGTTGAGAACTATTTGGGAAAACTTAGATATTTGATTATTCGATCGGAAAGTTTAACATTGTCTATTTATCTGGAATGTGATACAATATTTGGAATCCACATGTAGTTATGAGATAACTAATTTGAATGTTATAAATCTAGCAGTTCAGTCTCAAATGATCAGTTGCCACGGGATTTTGATGTGATCAAAAGTCCGTCACAATCATGTAGCGTACGCGGATACTCACTGGGTATACTTAATAGACGGCCATGCCCCATAGCCCCGACCAAGTGACTGTAGGAGAACCCCGTCGCCAAAAGCATCTGTTCGGGTGCTCGCGGCAGCGGTGTTCTTCCTTAGTGCATTTCGTCGACGGCATCCGGGGGTGCGGCCGTCTACTAAAGTTTGCGACGAGCATTCGATCAGGATATCGGGAATCTTGTTGAATTTCCCGACTAGATATTGAAAAGAGTTTTCGATAATGAGACTAAAATGCGGGGTTTATAATTGTTAGGCATGCGATGTCTAAGGAATTCATTTGGTTAGGCATGCGATGTCTAAAGAGGTTGCGGGTTCCAACTGTTGTAGTTTTACACCTTTTTTTCCTGTGACCGTAAGCGTAGTATGTGGTGTATCGCCGGCTTCGTTGCTATTCATCAACGACAATCGGGATACGCATACTTGCTTACGTTGATGATATGAGATATTATGTGTTGCTGTGATATGTTATATTGGATCGTCGCGTTTTGAATAGCCGGGGGTTTTATGTGAGATGAGGGTTTTTATTTTCATTCATGTAAAATTCATTTGTATGTAATATTCTTTTATTGGGGCACTTCCGGGCTGAGGATGATATCACCATTGTATATTATTTATTTTTCCGCATTAGGTAGACCCAAGGCGGGGAGCACAAGTAACCGGGTTCTAGGGTTCAGTGGGAGACCATATCGAGGAGTCGAGACCGGGTCTCCTAACCCTAGAATTGGCAGTGTTACTTGCCGCTCTCATAGGGGTTTAGGGATGTGGGTTTGGCTATTCATTGCGACCATGGAATCCGTGTTTTATACAGGCTCGTATTAAAACACGGACGTCCTAGTATATCCAATATTTCATATGTGTTCTTCTGCTACAATGTTCTGTGATGAGATCATATTACTGCTTGAGACGAATGTTTATATTATATATATGACATATATGTTATATTGCAGATTTCGTTTCAAATGTGATGCTTGTGAAGCATAATAAAATGGGACTTCATTAATGAGATTAATGAAACTAAAAGAAACCTAAAGATGTTGTAGAAACTTGTTTAAAAAATGGTAGCTCTAGTTCTTGCTTTGCATAGCGGTGATCCTTGTAGAACATCCAGCACCTTATTCGATAAGGAAAGTGCCGAGATCCCTTCACCGGGAGTGACCTCTTTAGTGAAACTAGCAGATGCTACAAACTCGGTTTGTCTTTTGATTGCTTCTATAGTTCTTGCTTTGCATAGTGGTATTTGTGAAATATCCTGCACCTTATTCGATGAGGAAATAGCCGACGATCCCTTCACCGGGAGTGACCTCTTTAGCAAAACTAGAAAAGCCTCAAATACACTCTATTTAAAATCACTCGATTCTACAACGAAATCAAGTTCATTACGCAAAGGGTTTTCATAAAAACCTGTCATAGTCCTCCGTCATTTCAGATAAGTACTACTTAGTATTCGTGCTGTGGTAGTTTGGCATGCGTCAAGGCGTAGTGTACGGTAGCTAACTAGTGCTTATCTGCTAGCATACGATGCGATTGGATTAGGGTATTCGTACGGCGTTGTTTGGCATGCGTCAAGGGTCGTGCCGGTGGGTTTAATTCAATCAAGAAATGTACGGGTTGAACTTGACTAGCGGACTATGGGTTGTTTGGCATGCGTCAAGGTCATAGCACGCTAGGGGTAAAATATTATTGGGAATTTCAAGTGTTGAAATTTGCAATGAGATTGCATACCTTCTATAAGATAGTTGGATCCCGATACCCGCTGCGAGTAAGAGTTACTCCTGGGAGAGTTTTACACATTACAATTAGCTGATCAAGTAGATGTCTAGAAAGGTGTCAACGGGGTTACGTCCCTGGGAAAACGAGGTTTACTTTAATTAGGTTCGTACGAAAGCACGGGGGACCTCCCTCAAAGTACCGGCACTGGCCTGGCTGAAAGATTGGCGAACTTGTAGCGTGTAATTAATCCCGGCTAATCTTTCCTTTTAGGGTTTGAAAGAAGATTTGATTAAAACAGTGGGAGTCATCCTGATTAGATATATTAGATAACCAATCTAATCTTGCAAGAGCATACGCTGAGTGTTTTCTTCTCTCTCTCTCCAGGTAGCGACCATATCACGCCTTAATCAAGATAATAATACGGATATATTGACCGAACCTGCTTGTTATACTGAGCTGGGAAACATTGGTCCCGCTCCAACTTATAATTGTTATAAGACAGAGCAGGAAATTGGGGAATACCAGATTTCCCGTGCCGCCCAAACGAAGAAAGTGCATGTTGATGCATCATCTTCGGGTGTGTTCATTACAGAGAACTGTTTCTCAGTATCCTTTACGTCCTGGGTATGTGATACCGGATCAGGATCCCGCATATGTAATCTGTTACATAGGCTACAGATAGGTAGAGAACTGAGAACAGGTGATAAGTTTCATGAGATAGAAACGGTGCAAGTGTTGCAACCAAGTCTGTTGGTCACTATCACCCTGTATTACCAGAATACATTGATTCAGAACAAATGTTATTAGATACCGAACCTGATATACAACATCATATCAGTCTCTTTATTAGTAAAGAAAAGATATAATTTTGTATTGTTTGATAATGTTTTGAACATTTCCTATATCAAGAGTTGATCGGTTCAGGCACGTTATCTAAAAGCATTGACGTTCTAAATCATACTACAGTTCTTAGTATAAGGAACACACACAAGAGGAAGAGTTCAGAAATGAACGAATGATAGTACACCACTTGTAGGATTACCATGTCACTACACAGTAGGATTGCTGCATCATGATATGACTTTTCGCATAACATACGTGCGTATATACCACTTGTACATCCATATTGGCACACATACATATTGTACACTCATACTTGCGTATATACCACTTGTACATCCATATTGGCACACATACATATTGTACACTCATACTTGCGTATATACCACTTGTACATCCATATTGGCACACATACATATTGTACACTCATACTTGCATATATACCACATGTACATCCATATTGGCATACATACATATTGTACACTCATACTTGCGTATATACCACTTGTACATCCATATTGATACACATACATATTGTACACTCATGCTTGCGTATATAACACTTGTACATCCATATTGGCACACATACATATTGTACACCATACTTGCGTACATACATATTGTACACCATACTTGCGTGCATACATATTGTACACCATACTTGCGTACAAATATCTTGTACACCATACTTGTGTACATACATAATGTACACCATATTTGCGTGCATACATATTGTACACCCATACTTGCGGAAATACACATTTGTACATCCATACTTGCGTATATACACATATACACATTTATACGATGTTGCATTCGATTTTGGAGATTTGGGAACCGCATGATATATTTTAAAAACTGGATTCATTTAAAAGAGTGGTTTTCCCTCAATATGTGCATATTACTGTTCCATGTTGCATGATATACGGATATGCTTACATTTTCTATCATATGTCCCATAGATCATGCTTTATGATTTTACGCATTGAGATATGTTGTTTTCATGAGATTTCTAGATTTGAGAACCGTGGCCATTTCAAAAGAAAGCATGCACTGTTTTAAAAACCCGTTTTATCTTGATATGATATTTCAGTGGCTCTACCATGCATTTTCTCGGTTCTGAGACATGTGATATGTGAAACCCGATTCGAGGAGGCGGATGATTCCATTTGCGGGTACATGGTAGACCCGGTATGGTACCCCAGAGCGAGAAAGAGATTTCGTGTGGATGATAATGAGCCTGGCAGAGGGACTACTACCTACCGGTGATAGTATTTGGGCTCGGCGGATATCCGGTGAATACCGACCGGAGTCGAGAGATGATATGGGCCGATCCGGACTGACGGAGCCCATGGGCTGACCCGGACTGACGGAGCCTGAGATATGAGGATTTACGTGTCGATGCTGGACACGGGTTTCATGATGTTTTCGGGGGTTGATGTTGGGCACCCAGGTTCGATGATTTTGATGTGTCGCAAGGGACACTGTTGATTTATATCCTCATACTTTCATGCACACTCCTTTACGATATTTACGTGCATACAGACATGGATTATATGGTTGGACGAGATCCACATGCATACATACATTGATTATATGGTTAGACGAGATCCACATACATACATACATACATACATTGTATTGTTGGATTATATCCGCATACATATAGGTATTGATTACATGGTTGGCACATATGCAGACCCGGTCACCCTAGATATCATAGTATTACTTTTATGATATAGTTTACCTAGGAGTCGTTGTTTATTCGATTTCTATCTGTAGATGTTTTTCTATTCATGAGTTGGCAACTCAGCCCCGTTGTGCCACAATTCTTGCAGGTTGACCGCGTGGATCCGTAGCGGCATCGCTGGCACATAGCTTCATTTGGGTGTTTTGCTTGGTAGGTGGGACATTGTATCATACCCACTCTTGTATTTGTATTACATTTTGTATCTAGTCAACTCAATCAATCAAAATTAGTAAATTGTATAAGTAATGAGACTTAGTGAGATTGTGGTTGCGAGACTTAGAGCGAGGGGTTTTCCGCTACTTTTGGTTTTGATATCTTGCTTATTTCTTTATCTTTTTGTGGTGAACTTTGCCGTTGGGCGTCGTATACTTACATATACTGTCTTGCGTGGTTATGATCTGCCATTTGGAGAAGAGCTAGCTCCCGCTTGGGGATGCCATTATTCTTATTATGTATTTGTGGTTTTGCATCAAAATATACAAAGGAGGTGCAGCCCAAATTTTTAAAAGACGAAACACGTTTTCAAACTAGTAAATTCCACTTGTATTTTTGTGTTCCTTTTCTATGCATTAAGAAAACTTGATTTCATTATACCTTTATTTCAAAACTTCACTTCCTGTATTTTCTTAAAAAGGTTTAAATTTCTGGGTTTCAACTTACTTGAATTACGTTACGCCTCTTGACGTTGCATGATTCAAATGCTGGTCACGAGCTAATATTTCGGGTCATGACAATAGGAGAACCCCGTTGCCAAAAACATCCGTTCATGTGCTCGTAGCCACGGTGTTCCACCCAAGTGCACTTCATCGACGGCATCAGGGGTACGGCCATCTACTAATGTTTCCGACGCGCATTAGATTAGGTTGTCGGGAATCCTGTTGAATTACCCGACTAATTATTGAAAAATGTTTTCAAGACGTGAATAAAATGCGGCGTTTGTACAATTAGGCATGAAATTCAGAATATGTGATGTTCCGGGTTTATGATGTCTAAGGAATTTACTGTATTAGGCAAGAAATCCGAAGTATGTGATATTTCGGGTTTATGATGTCTAAGGATGATTGCGGATTCTAATTATTGTAGTTCACATTTCTATTTTGCGACCGTAAGTGTAATATGTGATGTATCGCCGGTATCGTTGCTATATGACAACGACAATTGGGATACGCATATAATATATATCATATATATATAATATAAGCATTCATCTTATAACAGTAATCAATGATCACACCACAGAATATTGCAGCAAAATAAAAAACATATGAAATATTGGATATACTAGGATTTCCGGGTTTTATTTTAAGCCTGTATAAAACACGGATTCCACGGTCGTGATGAATAGCCAATCCGACACCCTAGACCCCTGCGAGAGCGGCAAGCAACCCAGCAAATTCGAGAGTTAGGAGATCCGGTCTCAACTCCTTGAGATGGTCTCCCACTGGACCCTAGAACTCAGTTAGTTGTGCTCCCCGTCTTGGGTCTATCCTAATACGGAAAAGTAAATAATATACAATGGTGACATCATCCTCAACCCAGAAGTGCCCCAATAAAAGAATATTACATATAATGAATTTTACATGAATGAGAATGAAAAACTCTCATATCACATAAAACCCCCGGCTATTCAATCACGACGATTCAATATAACATATCCCAGCAACACATAACATCACATGTCATCAACGTAAGTAAATAGGCTATCCCAATTGTTGTTGACGTATAGCACCGAAACCGGCGATACACCACATATTACACTTACGGTCGCAGAAAAGAAAGTGAAAAACTACAACAGTTGGAATCTGCAAACACCTTAGACATCACATGCCTAACCATATGAATTCCTTAGACATCACATGCCTAACAATTATAAACCCCGAATTTTAGTCTCAATATCGAAAACACTTTTCAATATCAAGTCGGGCAATTCAACAAGATTCCCGACATCCTGATCGAATGCTCGTCGGAAACTTTAGTAGACGGCCGCACCCCCCGATGCCGTCGACGAAGTGCACTAAGGCGGAACACCGCTGACGTGAGCACCCGAACGGATGCTTTTGGCGACGGGATTCTCCTACAGTCACTTGGTCGGGGCTATAGGGCGTGGCTATCTATTAAGTTTACCCGGCGAGTATCCGCGTACGCTACGTGATTGCGACGGACTTTTGATCGTATCAAAATCTCGTGGCAACCGATCAAAATGAGACTAAACTGCTAGATTTATAAAATTCAAACTAGTTATCTCATAACTACTTATGGATTCCAAATATTGTATCCTATGACATAATATCCGGACGACGTTAAACTTTTCGATCGATTCATCAAAGTCCCACAATTTCCCGACAGCTCAACACTTGAGCACAGTTTTAATAATACCCAGAAGATGCCACAGTACCTATGAACCAGCCGTAGAATCGTCAAACCAACGCCTCACATGTGACAACGCTGAACTACCATAAACCCTAGGGTTTAGTGGCGGTTCTGACGACCAAATAATTGAGTTAAGGTTTCGTTTTTCTAGAGGGTCCATAAAATCACTTGCATATTTTTCCGAATACGTTAAACTTGGAAAAATGGGTTTTTGACAATCGTTCGAACTTTTAAACTTCGCCTAGACAATATGTGAATCACCCGAAACAATGTTAAAACCATGAATACGAAATACTCCGAATTTCTTATGGTGTAAGTTCACATCACATGCAAAATTACCAAAAACAAACAACACCTGAAACAAAAAAACCAAGTTTCTGGAACACAGGAAAAAATTCGGGGGGGCTCGGATTTGGACGAGATGGGGGGTGGTGTGGCCGGCCAAAAATTACCAAAATGCCCTCGAATTTCACCTGTGTTCATGTCATATCTCATATAACACTCTGCACTTGTTTAAAAAAAATTTTGACAATTATTTAAAATCGACAGAAACATGATTTTTCCGTTTTAAGTTTCGGAGTATTTCGGTTTCGTAATCCTAACAAAATCCGTCTAGATTTGTAGCATGGCTCTGATACCACTCCAGGGATACCTAGCGTGGCGGCAAGGTTTCGGGAGGGATCGACCATGCCATTTTCAAAATTTTGCCGTTCTAGCTAACCCTAACAAAGAATCGTTTACCAGAAATTGACGGAAGAACATATGTAAACACTTTACATTCTAAGTGAGCAAGGAAAACAACCTTTGTAGACCGGTCCTTCACTTCAATAGCTCCGTGTTGTAGTCCTTTTCGCTGCGATCGTGAACTCCGGACTCTAGAGAGGCTCCCAACATGCTTGCTTCGATGACATCGAGGCCGAAGATGATCTACGTCGAGAAGACACTAACCAAAGCTATCTCTTCACTAATTACGAATTAGTGAAGCAAACAACCTATACTAAATGGCAAGTAGTAGAGGATGATGAAGTAGGAAGTGGGCTCACTTTAGATTTGATTTTCTCACACTTTTTCTCATACCTCCATTGAAGCTAGAAAGCTTTTTGGAAGAAGAAGAAGAAGAAGAATGAACTCATCATATGAATTATTGTGTGAGGTTAGATATGCAACCAAGGGTTAAGCATGTCATGCTTAACCCTTGTAGAGAGTTAACCATGAGCTAGGGTTAAAGGTTAGGTCAAGAAATATCTTAAGCTAGACAAAAGGAGTAGACAAAGTCAAAGATGCTTACAAGCTTCTACAAGCTTTTAACAAATATCAACAATGACTAATTCCACAATTTTTGAATTACTTAATGATAAAATTATAAACCCTAATCTTAACCCTAGAATGGCTTAACCCTCATTAACCCTATTTGCATTTGTAACCTAGCTTGATACATTTAACATATATCACATATATATCAATGTATCCAAAGTGAGAAAAGAAATCATAAGTGAGCTAATACTAGTTAATGTAATGTAATATATCAAATATATAATTATACATTATATTATCAAATCAACTCTTGATTTAATAATCCGGCTATATTACCTATAACCGACTAATATTATATGAATCAACTTATCAAATCAACACTTGATCCGATAACCCGACTATATCATATATAACCGACTGATATCTCATACCGCGAGAATAGAATATGGTATCTCATATCGTATCAACCTCTGTCCCGCACATATAACACATGTGCTCCTAATCCGTTTCGCTAGAGCCAGGAAACCCATGTGTAGGACTCTAAAGACTCGACAATACGCCGGCAGTAGGTGATGATCATATCAAACACCTATAAGCCGCAAGCGGTCTGCTAAACGTAACGGCCACCCGGGTATTGAGCAATCAGAAGATCAACAAGCAAGCCTACTCACACTCCTGCGAATCCAATCAGTAATACTACCGTACAGTCCGGTCTCTTCGTCTGATATGTCGCATATCTCGTCTAGGGGTGGTAAACGTCAGACCCTAGTAACTCGATAAGTCAAGTCGATATGAGGATCATAACGGGTCCAGAAACTATTGATAACACTTACCAGTATATCTATGAAGCAGCCTTAGCCAAGGACTTCCTGTTATAGCCAATCGAGCACAGCGCAACATCAACTGCCAATACCGGGAGAGATGAAACCCCTCCTATCGCTCATTGCGTCCATGTGACTCGGGACTGTACCCAAAAGCCACCGTTTTGCACGTTCTTGTTCATACCATAACATTGCATTTTTCATCCCCCTATTCTTATCCATTTTATAAATAAACAGGTACTCTTGATGCACGTTTGTTGCATGTTACAGGATACAGGCTCTTGGAGCAAATACAGTGAAAAAGACGAAAGTTGATACAGAAAAGGGACTTTTGACCAACAAGTAGACGGATCTTACTCAAGCCGAGACGAAAAACAGTGCAAGGTCCAAAAAGACGAAAGTGAAACGGTCAAAACATCCTTACAAGTTTTCGCTGAAGATCTGTAGAAGTCCCAGAAGTCAAACAGAGAAAAGTGGTGAAGAAACAAGAAGCCCAAATGCCCAGAATACAGCTCAAGAATTTTGGTGAAATGAGCTCACCAAAGGGCCGCGGAACCGCGGCCGAAGCGCCCTATTGCCGCAGTTCCGCGGCCGTCTAATGCCCTTGTCGGCGCAAACTTTCTGAGTTGGTGCGTCGGTGCGGGTGTTGGGATTTTCAGGGGGCAAATCTGTAATTGCACATATGCGAGAGTCTGTAACCCTAGTTTCCTTGTTTGCTTATAAATTGTAATAAAAAATTGTAAAACCCTATGCCTCTTTTCTATCAATAAAAACTCAGAATTGTTGGGAGACCAAGAGCATCATTTTAGTAAGTTTTTATTTCTTTAAATTGTGCCGTAGTGTTAATTTAATTGTTGCCCTAGTTCTCTCATATAATTCTTGCAGTAGATCAATCATATCATTGCCCTAGTTAATTTAGTGTAGTCTTTCAAATGCAATCGGTAAGTGCTTTAAAAATGTCACTTTTAAAAGTCACCCTAATGAGCGAGTAAAATCCTCGCTTGTTAGGGTTAGGAATAAAGGAGGGAATGAGAGATGAATATCTCTCATCTCTTTCAATGCCGAATATTTTTAAATAGAACTTCATGCACGCATGCATGATCCGCTTCCTACGGCACCCTACCCATGAGGTAACGGTGACACCGTAGTATAAAGTACCGGACATGCATGACGTCCATGAAGGTTATAGCAATTAGTAGCAAAAGGACGGATAAGGATCAAAAGGAAGAAACTTCGTTTCTTCCCAATCATCCTAATCCCCTTTTCTAATAATTGTTATAACTTCTAAAACAGGTTTGAATCAAAAGCATTGAAAGAGGTGTTAATCTTTATCTACTCATCCCTACTTTAGACCTAATCCTAACAAGTTCTTTAATATCGTAAAGTTTAGTTTTTATATAAATCAATCAACAAAAACCAAACCACTATCGGAATTAACTCGTAGAAACACAAATTAGAAAATTACACAACTCTGTGGATCGACCCGTATTCACCGGCTAGCTACAAAGCGACGCCGTTTCTGATTACGGTTAAACTATATATTTTTGGACAACAATCAAATGGCGCCGTTTCCGGGGATGGCGTAATCTTTCTTTTGTGTAATTTCGGGTTGATTTAAATCTTAAAAGTCATAAAAATCAGAAAATACAAAAATACAAAAACATTTTAGCGGTTTTTATCTGTTTGAAGGGTTTTATGGTTTGAATCTTGCAGGAACAGCGAAGGATTGTGAATCTGGAAATTTACAGAGGGCAAAACAGAAGTTGGTACATAAGAACAGAGAGGAATTGCAAATACAGAGCAGCATAAATTTTTTCAGAGCCTGATCTGCTCAACTGACCGCGTTTCCGCCGCATAGGAGGGTCCCAGACCGCGGTTCCGCCGTGCAATTGCCACGTCAGCGCATCAATTTTACATGGTTTGATCCCTCATTCTCCCCTCTGCAACCTCCATATATCTCTCTGTAAAAAAATTTCTGCAGGAATTCTTTGCGCTAAAAAATCTTTCTCCCCCTTCTAAATAACAGAATTTTCTGCAGGTTTCTTTGCGCCGCGCTAAAAATTGATTGCATGTGAATTTTATTGTTTTGCATAATTTAATCGGACTTTAAGGGGCTAATTGACCCAACTCAGATTGGGTGGGGATTTCATCACCCTTCCCAGGACCCCAGAAAACACCTAAAGTATGTGCATTGACCACAATTAATTAAAAAATATTAGACTCAGACCTAAGGACATCGAGCTCAATAGGAAAAGGACTAGTATAGGCATCGACCGTTTATCCTAACTGACCTTGCAGTGTCTAGGCTTGTGGTTATTAATTAGGCCCACTGTAGTGGTGATTCCTTCCCACTTACCTGGCCGTACTTGTCGGTGAAGAGGCGGTTTGAGGTCCTATTTCCAGCCCTAGTTAGGAGCTGTCTAGCATACCTAAGTGACCCTAGATCTAGGCCTGATTGTGCATGTGTGGTTGATACATTTGTGTCACGAGTCCCTTTCCAAAAACCTTTTTTGCAAAACTCTCACAGAAAAAAAAAAGAGAAAAATCTTTTCAAAAACTTGCAACTTGCCGCTAAGAAAACTTGCAACTCACTTCCACCACTTTCCCTCACTGACGTTATCTTACCTCCACATTCTGTCTTTCTTTTTTACTACACTACCCTTTAGTGTATGTCACTTTGGACTAGGGATATTAACGCCCGATTAGTCCGTGTTTCGTTGGTACCGACCGACGAACCCTTCGACACCGAAGTCGATATTCCGTCCACTTTCTTACCCTCACCTTCAAATTCTTCTTTCGAAGGCATGTCGGGATTCAACCCCAACAATACCTTACCGGCGGGAAGGATTCCACCTCCGTTAGGTGCGAATAACCCGAATCAGCCGCCTGTTGAAGCGCCCGCACGAGTTGCGCTCCAGGATCTCTTTTACCCCATCCGCACTTCTTTACCTACCTGTCTTTCACCCCCACCGGCAAATGGAGACAATTTTGAAATAAAACCACATTTCATCAATATGCTGCCAAAATTTCATGGTTTGGAATCTGAAGATGTATATATCTTTATCAATAAATTCCAAAATGTGTGCGCTATGATGAAAACAACCCAATTAAGTGATGACGCTATAAGGCTAAGGGTCATTCCTTTCACCTTATGTGACCTAGCCGAGAAGTGGCTATACAGCACCGCATCACATTCCATTAGAAATTAGGACGAGTTTGTGAAAGCTTTTCTAAAAAAGTTTTATCCTCGTCACAAAACTGCAAGAATCCGCAATGAAATAATTCAATTCTCACAACTTCCTTCCGAACCCTTTTGGAAGTGCTTCGAGAGATTCAAGGACCTACTCGTTCAATGCCCTCATCATGGGATCGAAAGTTGGCAAATTTGCCAAACATTATACGAGGGATTGAACTCGGCAACGAAGCAGTTGCTAGAAACCATAAGTCAAGGTCATTTTCTCTCCAAGTCTAGTGACGAAGCATGGCAGTTTCTTGAGGATCTTAGTGAGCAAACAATTCAGTGGGAGAGTACCAAGACCACATCATCTTCTTCTAGTGGTCAATCTAGGGCAGGCATACATCAAGTGGAAATGTCGATTGCTATGAAGGCCGAGATGGCCGCTCTTACGAAAAAGCTAGAAGCGATTGAGACCAAAATCTCGTCGTCTTCTCCTGCCCCTGTTATGCCTCCACGAACTGTTTGTGCTTGTTGTGCGGATCCATCGCACCTAACCGAAGAGTGTCCTTATAATGCATCTACTCAACGACAGGATCAAGTCAACGCTGCATTTCAGCAACGACAAAGAAACGATCCTTACTCTTCGACATACAATCCGGGGTGGAGGAGTCACCCAAATTTCGCTTGGAACCAAAATCAACAATTCCAAGGAAATAACAATTTTCAAAGACCTCCTCCTCCACAACAACAACAAGCACCTTCACAAACTCAATTTCAACAGCAACCTTTTCAACAACAACCTTACCCTAATCAGGTGAACAATTTTGTGCCTAACAATGCTTACCAGCCAAACAATTATGTTCAACCTAATAATGATAAGGTTAGCTCGCTCGAAAGAAGTCTAGATGCGTTCCTTAAGCAATCTACACAGTCTACAGCAAGACTAGAGACTTCTATTCAATCTTTGGTGCAAAACAGTGCCTCACACGATCAAAGCATTAAATCTATTGAGGCACAAATTGCACAACTCAATGCAGCTTTGAGCGAGCGCGAAAAAGGAAAACTCCCGTCTCAACCACTGCCTAACCCCGGTCACGCACATGCTGCAAATCAACAGCAGAATCATAATGTAAATGCGGTGACCACGTTGAGATCGGGAAAAGTGTTGCAAAACAATGTGGGTATTGACAATGACACCCCCGCCGGTGGCACTTCTTCATCTTCTTCACCTTCTTCTTTAGAGCCTATTCTCCACCCTTCACATGGCTCTACTTCTTCTAGCTCTAACGGACCCAATTCTCACAACACGAACACATCTACACGGGGTACCGTTCCAACTCGACAATCTGATCCGCAAAAATTGGACTCAACCACCTTTCAAAATGTTCCTTTTCCTAATCGGCTGAGATCCAATAAACCAACTCCATAGATGGAAAAGATTGTAGAGTTGTTCAAACAGGTTAGCATAAATATCCCTCTTTTGGATGCAATCCAACAAGTTCCTTCATATGCAAAAATTTTAAAGGACTTATGCACCAAAAAAAGGAAGTCGCAAGTGCCAAAGAAAGTTTTTGTGGCTAGTGCTATTAGTGATGCTCTTGTAAATTCCTTACCCCCAAAGCAAAAGGACCCCGGTTGTCCTACCATTTTGATAACAATTGGGGACAAGAACATCAATGGAGCACTATTAGATCTTGGCGCGAGCGTCAATTTGCTACCTTATTCTGTATACGAGCAATTGGGCGTTGGAGAGCTTAAGCCCACTCACCGTACTCTCCAAATGGCCGACCGGTCAATAACCCATCCTAGGGGAGAGCTGGAGGATGTGTTAATTAGAGTAGGGGATTTCATTTTCCCCGTTGACTTTATCGTGATGGATACACAACCTGTCGCTAACCCCCGGAACCAAATTCCGGTAATACTTGGTCGACCATTTCTGGCAACTTCCAACGCAGTGATCAATTGTCGTAATGGTTCAATGAACCTATCTTTCGGCAATATGACAATTGAGCTCAATATTTTCAAGTTGGGAAGTCAGCCTGCTGAGCCTAATGCTAGTGTACTCGATGTGTGCTCGATCAATGAGATCGCGGAGGAGGACTGTGAGTTCGAGAATTTTTTGTTCGATCACAGCAATGTTAACGCCACTAGTGCGTTCCTCCTAGAATCCGACACAGCTTTCACAGCAGATAACGATTTTGAGTGTTTTACCTTCATTGATGACTTTGAAGACTCATCACCTGAATTGGAGTCTTTTGCTTTTTCGGATGAGTTAGTCGAACCATCCGACTCTGTTGCGTACACTCGGTTCGAACCTTTGATGGAATCCTTCGAGTTTGAAACAGTTACCCCATTATTACCATCTATTGTTTCACCTCCTAAACTCGAATTGAAGCTTTTGCCATCGCACTTAAAATATGCTTATCTAGGTGATAATGAGACCTTACCCGTCATTATATTGGCCTCTCTAGCTCTTGAGCAAGAGAAGGCTCTTTTAATGGTCTTACATAATAATCGGCAAGCTTTCGGCTGGTCTATGGCGGACATTAAGGGGATTAGTCCCCTCATAGTCGAACATCATATACACTTGATGGATGATGCCAAGCCGGCACGGGATCCACAAAGACGCCTCAACCCCATCATGAAAGAGGCTGTCAAGAAGGAGATTGACAAGTGTCTAGATAGTGGTATCATTTACCCTATCTCGGATAGCCAATGGGTTAGCCCAATCCACGTCGTGCCAAAGAAATCGGGCATTACGGTCATTACCAATGAGGCAAATGAGTTAATTCCCACTCGCACCCAAACTGGGTGGCGAGTCTGCATAGACTATAGGAAACTCAATGCTACAACAAGGAAAGACCACTTTTCTTTACCTTTCATTGACCAAATGCTCGAGCGATTGGCTGGGCACGAGTTCTATTGCTTTCTAGTTGGCTATTCTGGTTACAACCAAGTCCCCATCGCCAAAGAGGATCAAGACAAGACAACATTCACTTGTCCCTTTGGCACTTTTGCTTATCGTCGCATGCCCTTTGGGTTATGCAGTGCACCCGCGACATTTCAGCGGTGTATGATGGGGATCTTTTCAGACATGGTCGAAAAGTTCTTGGAGATCTTTATGGATGATTTCTCCATCTTTGGCGACTCCTTCGACGAGTGTTTACGGCATCTTAACGCTGTTCTTACCCGCTGCAGGGATAAGAACCTAACATTGAATTGGGAGAAGTGCCATTTCATGGTACGAGAGGGCATTGTCTTAGGACATGTCATCTCGCAAAACGGCATAGAGGTTGACAGAGCAAAAATCGAAGTGATTTCTAACCTCCCTCCCTCGAAATGCATCAAAGATATCAGAGCCTTCCTTGGCCACGCCGGTTTTTACAGACGGTTCATCAAGGACTTTAGCAAGATCGCTAGACCCTTGACTCTCTTACTGGCCAAGGACACAACTTTTGCTTTCGACTCCACTTGCACTGAAGCATTCGAGTCTTTAAAACATTCCATCATCTCTGTGCCCATCCTTTCATCTCCCGACTGGACACACACTTTCGAAATCATATGCGACGCATCAGATTTTGCAATTGGCGCTGTCCTTGGACAGCATATTAATAAGATGCCACACGTGATTTATTATGCTAGCCGAATACTAAATGAGGCCCAACTAAACTACACAACAACAGAGAAAGAGTTTTTAGCTGTTGTGTTTGCACTCGAAAAATTTCGGCCTTATTTAATTGGCTCTCTAGTCGTTGTATATACTGATCATTCAGCTCTTCGCCACCTTTTTGCGAAGAAGGATGCTAAGTCAAGGCTAATACGTTGGATCCTTTTATTACAAGAGTTTGACCTTGTCATTAAGGACAAAAAAGGATGTGAAAACGTAGTAGCTGATCACCTATCATGACTTCCTTCTTCGCCCACGCTCGATCTTCCAATCACTGATGTTTTTCCTGACGAGCAACTCTTGACCGTTTCTTGCGAACCATGGTTCGCCGATATTGTAAACTACTTAGCCACCGGCCTGATACCTAATGATTGGTCGAAACAAGATAAACTTCGATTTTTGTCCCAAGTAAAGCATTTTTACTGGGATGAACCCTATCTTTTTAAATACTGTTCCGACCAAATCATTCGTCGGTGTGTACCTGAAAGTGAGGTCAAGAGCGTGCTGTCTTTTTGCCACGATCAAGCATGTGGCGGGCACTTTGGCCCAAAGAAGACAGCCGAGAAAGTTTTGCAGTGTGGTTTCTATTGGCCACGACTCTTCAAGGATGCATTTAAATACTGCAAAACTTGCTCCCGGTGCCAACACTTGGGCCGGATATCGCGGAGAAACGAAATGTCGCTCCAACCTATTTTGGTTGTGGACATTTTTGATGTTTGGGGTATAGATTTCACGGGACCATTTCCTAACTCTTTTGGAAATGTGTATATTCTTTTGGCGGTTGACTATGTTTCAAAGTGGGTTGAGGCTGTGCCCAGCCGAACGAACGATAATAAGGTTGTCGTTCGATTTCTTAAAGAACACATATTTTCTCGATTTGGGCACCCTCGGGCGATAATAAGTGATAATGGTTCTCACTTTTGCAATAAGACTTTCGAGTCCTTAATGCGCAAATACTCTATCACCCACAAACTGTCAACGCCATATCACCCCCAAACATGTGGGCAAGCCGAGATTTCAAATCGGCAAATAAAGCAAATCTTGGAGAAAACGGTTTCTAAAAACCGTAAAGATTGGTCACTTAAACTGATTGATGCACTATGGGCTTTCCGTACTGCATATAAAACCGATCTTGGTATGTCTCCATACCGGCTTGTTTACGGGAAGGCTTGCCACCTCCCAGTGGAGATTGAGCATAAAGCTTTTTGGGCTATCAAGGAGCTGAATCTATCGTTAGGAGATGCGGGCAGCAATCAAAAGCTGCAATTGAATGAACTAGAGGAGCTGAGGGATGAGGTATATGATAATGCCCTAATTACTAAAAATCGAGCTAAGGTGTTCCACGATAAACACCTTTTGCGAAAAACTTTTGAACCTGGTCAACAGGTTTTATTTTATGACACTCGGTTACACTATCATCCCGGCAAGCTCCGTTCCAGATAGAGACGACCTTTTGTAGTCCGCACCGTTTATCCGCACGATGCGGTTGATCTTGAAAATCCTGAAGACGGTAGCTTATTCAAAGTGAATGGGGATCGACTGAAACCGTTCTTCACAGCGGACCCTTCGGAGGAGCTCCTGTTCTTGCAGGAGCCAATCTACACTGAGTAATTTTCCTCCACTTTCACCCCCAAATTTCTTTTTTCCAAAGCATTATTTCAAATAAGTTTGGGTGTGTGTGTATAATTTGTAAATATATATTCCCAAACTACCATAAAAAATAAAAAAAATTTGAAAAAAAAGAAAAAAAATTATTTTGGACCTAATTGAAAATTTTCAGAGTTAATAGCTGACATTCTTTTAATTACAAATAAAACCCTCATTGTCGAGGGTGTTTTCTACAAATAATCATTCTCTCATCCCCTATTTAAAGAGACCCGAGCCCCTATCTTCTATACCCTAAAAATTTCTTTATCTAAACCAAACCCTAGCGCCGCCACCTACCCTCTGCCGAAAAATCTCGCCGTGCCGCTGCCAATCCGTCGCGATCCCACCGCATTAGCCGCCTCCCGCCGCTCTTCCGCCGCCGTTTGGTGTCGTCGCCCCCTGAAATTTTCAGGGGAAGTAAATCTGTCATATTTCTCTCTGTTTTTAGCATACTTTTTCTGTAAAATTAACATGGCATATAAAAGGCAATTTGAGAGAGATTTTACCCCAGTTTTCACGCACGAAGTGTACGGTAGATATTTTGCACATGAAATCGAGCAAAGGGGATGGAATTTCCTGACATATAATCACTCCTCTGCGTTTGCCCTACCTGAACTAGTTGCCCAGTTTTATGAATCAATAGAGGATAACAGTTTAGACAACTTAGGCTACATTAAAATAAATTGGGGAGATCGTGTAATTCACATTGATAGGGATATGATCCACGAGGTCACACTCATACCACGTGTACCCGCACATGAACACCCCTTGCACTTTGAGGATTATATGCCCTTGATGGGGAATGACTGCGCGGGAGAGCCGCGTAAGGGTATCCAAGCACGGACCCTTTTCGCGAACGTTTTTACTGTGTGCCGGTGGGCATAAAACAATATCTTTGGTAGTTCGCACAACACGACTTTCTTCACCCCCTCCTTACATGTCGTACACACAGTAATGATGAAAAATCCACGGTTCGACATGTGCACCGTATTGCTCCATTCTATAGGTGCGGGGAAAAGAGGTACCATCTACCCATGTCCCATGCTAGTCACCCAACTCTGCCGTTATTTCCTCCCCGTCGAGGAATTTGACTCAATAATGATAGACGGTGTTCTGGTTCGACCACTCGTAGAGGGCGTTACTTCGTCCTACTCTAGACTTACTGATATTTGGACACGAACGGAACCGGCAGAAAATATCCCCGCACACACCCCTAGCTCGAGCTCGACATCGAGCGGGGAAGAACTGACCCCTCAGGAGCACGCGCGACTGATGCGGAGAACAGTGAGAAGAATTGATTCTTTGAGGGATGAGTTTCGGGCGACAGCACGAGATCATAACCGTCGGTTGACGGAAATTGAGAGGGGAATTCAAACCCTTTTGGTTAGAGGGGAACGATCACGTTCACGCTCACGAGCGCGACGTGGGGCCGGGCAGTGAGGGCACTGCTTTGCTCAAGTTTGGGGGAGAGGGTAGTGTATATAGTTATCATCTTTTGCATTGCATAATGTATATATTTTTCTTTTCCTTTGGCATATTTAATTTCTGCATTTCATCTTTATATAAAAATCATAAAAATTTGAAAAATTTGAAAATATAAAAAAATTTTAGAAAAAGAAAAACCCATAAAAATTGAAAAATTTCAAAAATTATAAAAAAAATGAATGTATTCAATTCTGGGTAATTGACTTGAGTTTGATAAATAGGTTAACTGGCTAGGAAAAACTAGATCTTAGACTTAGCAAATTAAAAAAACCCTAAAAATAACCTTCCTTAGAGTTTAACGGTAGAAAGTATATATCTTTGTAGGTTATTTAGAAATAGGTAAATTTTGGGTTCACTTCTTGGGCTGACTCAAAACGAAGGAAGAGTATTGAAACTTTTATTAGAGTATAAGTTTGAAAAAATAATTCCTAGTTTAAGTCTAGAGTCTGAAAACATATACCCTACAATTTGCACAATTACGCACCTTGAAACTTGGAATAGTAGAAGAGACCTTGAATTGCTCTTGTTTAAAAGTCCTTAGTACGAAGAAAAAAAAGGGGAATAGAAAAAAAATGGACACTGGTTTTGTGATTACTTAAAGCTAAAACATAGAAAAAAATATTTAGCGAGGGTGCTTCATCACCTAGTGCCTTAGACCAACTGGTTTGGGAGTCACTGCTAAAAGCCTTGGGTTTTGCAAAACTAGGAAGTACGCTTTAAAGTGCTAACGCATCTTGTAATCGGTTGTTGGTACCTCAAGAAGTATTAACGGTCGCATGAAGGATGTGTAAGCGAAATCCACCAATTAATGAGTGCTTTGGACAATGGACGAGAGTACGATTGCTTGATTTGAATTTCCAAGTGTAGGGGTGATATTTACACACGCGTGGGGATATGTGATTAGAGTCTAGATAAGAGAGGAATGAAGAATAGAACTTGTATCTTTAGTAGAGTTGATAGAAATTCCTAAGCGGAGATAAAACCCTAGAGGAAAAACTTAAGAGATGCCGAAAGCTAAGTAATTCTATAGAACTTATATAATCTTAAGTTAAATTATGAGGAAGTGTGAAAAATATGAGTGGATAATTTGCAGGTCGACGATAATAGAATTCCTTGTTAGAATACCTAATTGAAGAACAAAAGTCGAGAAACCGAATTCATAGAATTTTGTGGGTGTAATCCGCTGAAAACCCTCAGGAGACAACACTCCTCCTACTAGGGACACCTAGAGGTTTAACGGCTTGTTGCACGTGCTCAGTGCAATCGCGTTTCCCTGCGAAAGTGCGATTAGGTTAGATTTTTATCGAGAATAAATAAAATAATAAGTTTGCTCTAGGACGAGCAAAAGGTAAGTTTGGGGGTATTTGTTCAGACCATAACATTGCATTTTTCATCCCCCTATTCTTATCCATTTTATAAATAAACAGGTACTCTTGACGCACGTTTGTTGCATGTTACAGGATACAGGCTCTTGGAGCAAATACAGTGAAAAAGACGAAAGCTGATACAGAAAAGGGACTTTTGACCAACAAGTAGACGGATCTTACTCAAGCCGAGACGAAGAACAGTACAAGGTCCAAAAAGAAGAAAGTGAAACGGTCAAAAGATCCTTACAAGTTTTCACTGAAGATCTGTAGAAGACCCAGAAGTCAAACAGAGAAAAGTGGTGAAGAAACAAGAAGCCCAAATGCCCAGAATACAGCTCAAGAATTTTGGTGAAATGAGCTCACCAAAGGGCCGCGGAACCGCGGCCGAAGCGCCCTATTGCCGCGGTTCCGCGGCCGTCTAATGCCCGTGTCGGCGCAAACTTTCTGAGTTGGTGCGTCGGTGCGGGTGTTAGGATTTTCAGGGGGCAAATATGTAATTGCACATATGCGAGAGTCTGTAACCCTAGTTTCCTTGTTTGCTTATAAATTGTAATCAAAAATTGTAAAACCCTCTGCCTCTTTTCTATCAATAAAAACTCAGAATTGTTGGGAGACCAAGAGCATCATTTTAGTAAGTTTTTATTTCTTTAAATTCTGCCGTAGTGTTAATTTAATTGTTGCCCTAATTCTCTCATATAATTCTTGCAGTAGATCAATCATATCATTGCCCTAGTTAATTTAGTGTAGTCTTTCAAATGCAATCAGTAAGTGCTTTAAAAATGTCACTTTTAAAAGACACCCTAATGAGCGAGTAAAATCCTCGCTTGTTAGGGTTAGGAATAAAGGAGGGAATGAGAGATGAATATCTCTCATCTCTTTCAATGCCGAATATTTTTAAATAGAACTTCATGCACGCATGCATGATCCGCTTCCTACGGCACCCTACCCATGAGGTAACGGTGACACCGTACTATAAAGGACCGGACATGCATGACGTCCATGAAGGTTATAGCAATTAGTAGCAAAAGGACGGACAAGGATCAAGAGGAAGAAACTTCGTTTCTTCCCAATCATCCTAATCCCCTTTTCTAATAATTGTTATAACTTCTAAAACAGGTTTGAATCAAAAGCATTGAAAGAGGTGTTAATCTTTATCTACTCATCCCTACTTTAGACCTAATCCTAACAAGTTCTTTAATATCGTAAAGTTTAGTTTTTATATAAATCAATCAACAAAAACCAAACCACTGTCGGAATCAACTCGTAGAAACACAAATTAGAAAATTACACATCTCTGTGGATCGACCCGTATTCACCGGCTAGCTACAAAGCGACGCCGTTTCTGATTACGGTTAAACTATATATTTTTGGACAACAATCAGTTCTCTTGAACGTGGTAAGGTGGAAATCAAAGCACAGTGGAAATCAAACAAGACTCTATGACGATCTCTGGTCTACAGACTAACCTGTACCAGTATCAACAGAGAACTGCCATCTGACGTTAGGTATAATACCATCTGGGAGTTCTCGGCGAGTCCGTTCAGTGTACCCAGTCTCCACTGAGCACCCGTATACTGTCTCTGATGTCAAACTCCAATGGATATGGGATCATCCATCACCCATCTACATGGGTTGAGAAGTTATACGCTAGTCTACTCTGGTATATCGATGCCCTGTCTCGATACACCCACGACTAGGAACATTTGAAGGATGTACTTAGCGACTACTCAGTCCCCACTAGTATGATCTGCATCATAATCCTGGTAGTCAAGTACTATCCTAATGGCTTTATCAACATGTAACATAGAGACAATCTGTGTACATGCTAAAATAAGGAGGAACCAGATAGCATACTATCATGTCGAGCAAGAATGTCCTCCCTATATATGTCTAAGCATCCACTACAATAAACATCGTATGTACAGTAATGGCCTCTAGGGCATACATATAACTAACAATCTTCCACTTGCACTAGGGCCATCTGTTGTTGTATCTCATACCAAACAATCAGCAGTGGTTGAAGTATCTCATACTCAACCATCCCATAAGAGTCTCTTTTGGGCAAAGGCCTTTGTGAGTGGATCCGCCCTGTTTTTCTCTGTGTCTACTCTCCTATCCTCGATCTCCCTGGAGATCATCCACCTCCATGATCAGGTGATACTGCCTAAGAATATGTCTGGATCATAGATAGGATGGGGGTTCCTACGCCTAAGCCATAACTCCATTGTCACATAATGGTAGGAACGAAGTTCATCCCATGAACTCATATACATCCACACTAGCTCTTTGGTAGCATCCTTGGTAGCAATGTATCCAGCCTTTATCGTCTAGTATGCCACGGTGTCTAGCTTGGAAACTTCCAACATACCGTCCATCCACTGGGGGTAAAAACAATGCCTGTGACTGACATTCAGTCGACCTTATCACCCTGGAAGCTATCCAGTGATTCTCCTCAGGATCAATTGATACCATCTCACTACACCTAGTGAGAATTCTAACATCCACTTAGATCTATCTAATAGATCCAAAAACCAGGATTTATGTGGTATCACCTTGATCCTATATGGAGAATCCTTGTGATAAGAGGAGATTGACCTAGTGTAGCATAGGAAACTCCTTTCCTATCAAGAGTATGTCATTCTTGTACAATACGAGGATCACCACCATACTCCCTACTACCTTTTTGTATATACAAGGTTCATCTACCATTTTGATGAAGTCAAACGCTTTGACTACCACATCAAAACAAATATTCCAACTCCGCGATGCCTGTTTTATCCCATAAGGCAACTTGCACACATTTCCGCTGCTCCAACTATCTACGAAGCTCTCTGGCTATGTACTTATAGACGCTCTCTTCTAAATCACCATTTCGAAAAGCAGTCATTGTTAGTTATATGTATGCCCTAGAGGCCATTACTGTACATACGATGTATATTGTAATGGATGCTTGGACATATATAGGGAGGACTTTCTTGCTCGACATGATAGTACGCTATCTGGTTGTACTTTATCTTAATGTGTACTCTGATTGTCTCTATGTTACATGTTGATAAAGCCCTTAGGATATGTACTCGACTACTGGGACTATGATGAGATCATACAAGTGGGGCCACGGTAGTCGACGAGTACATCCTATAACTGTTCCTAGTCGAGGGTGTATCGAGACAGGGCATCGATATACCATAGTAGACTAGCGTATACGCATCTTGACCCATATGATGGACGATGGATGATCCCATATCCATCGGTGTTTGACATCAAGGATGGTGTACGGGTGCTCAGTGGAGACTGGGTACACTGGACGGACTCGCCGAGAATACCCAGACGGTATTATACCTCACGTCAGATGGCAGTTCTCCAGTGACACTGGTACAGAGTAGTCTGTTGACCCGAGATCATCATAGAGTCTTGTGTGATTCCCACTGTGCTTTGATTTCCATCATACCACGTCCAAGAGGGCATGCAAAAAGGTGGCTTTTGGGTACAGTTCCGAATCACATGGAGGCAATGAGCGATAGGAGGGGATTCGTCTCTCCCAGTATAGGGAGTTGAGGTTGTACTGTGCTCGATTGGCTATAACTGAAAATCCCTGGCCAGGGTTGCTGAGATTTACTGGTAAGTGTTATAAGTAGTTTCTCGAACTGTTATAGACCTCAAATCGACACGACTTATCGAGCTACTGGGGTCTGACGTTTACCACCCCTAGGCGAGATATGCGACATATCAGACGACGAGACCGGACTGTACGGGAGTGTTACTGATTGGATTCACAGGAGAATGTCCAGGCTTGCTAGTTGATCTTCTGAGCGCTCAATACCTGGGTGGCTGTTTCGTTTAGCAGACCGCTTGCAGCTTGTGGGTGTTTGATATGATCATCACCTACTTCCTGCATATTGACGATTCTTTAGAGTCCTACACAGAGGTTTCTTGGCTCAGGCAAAACGGAGTAGGAGCACATATGTGATATGTGCGGGACCGAGGATAATGCGGTATGTGATACCGTATTGGATTCTCGCGATATGAGATATCGGCCGGGTATATGTGATATAGCCGGGTCATCGTATTAGTTGGTTATATGCGATATAGCTGGATTGTCGGATCAAGTGTTGATTCGATAATTTAATGTATAATAATATACATGATATATTAAATTACATTAACTAATATTAGCTCACTTAAAGATTCTTTTTCTCACTCGGGTAATACATTGATATATGTTAATTGTATTATTTTATTTTGTTACGATAAATATTGTATATGTGATACATAATATTGTAATATTATATGATTTCTAATGCAACAAGTTCAGTGGAGATTAAACATGGTTAGGATTTGATTAGGGTTAAGCTTTTCTAGATGTTTCTAGAATCTTTCTTTTTGTTTTGTGCAAAGATATTTGTTTAGATATTTTTGCATGATATTTCCTTAACCCAACCACACCCCTTTAACCCTAGTTCAATCTCTACAAAGGTTACTTGACCATGGTTGCATTATTCATCATAATTATCGTTTCATTATTCATCACAAAAGGATTGATCACTATTCTTCTTCTTCTTCTTCCTCTTTTTGCAAAGCTTTCTTGCTTTTTATTTGTGATGAAAAATGAGTAAGAATAAGAAAACAAATGAGAGCAAAAATCCTACTTCATCGTCCTCATCTACCCTTGCACTTTAGATGAGGGTGTTCACTTCATTTAGTGAGTGTTAGCTTGTGCTAATTAAACTTCAAGGTAGATCATCTATGTTATCGAAGATCGGAAGCAAGATTGCATCTTTCTCTTCGTGGAGCCTCTCGAGAGTCCGGAACACGATGATCGCAGCGAAGGGACCTCAACACGGAGCTTAAGAAGTGAAGGACCGGATGTACAAAGGTTATAATCCCTCTCACTTAGTGTTAAAGAGTTTAACATGCTTGTTTTCGCCTAATCTCTAGTTTAAAGATCCGGCTTTGGGTTGTTCGGCACGGCTAAATTTTAAATCGGGCATGGTTGATACCTCGTAGACCATTATGCGTGTGCCCAGCAACCCTACAGTGGTATCAGAGCCAAGCTAGAGCTTTAGGCGAAGTCTAGACGAAGTTTAAAGTCCGATCGAACTCCGACACACCCGAGTATACCCCTCTCTGGATATTTTTCAAAACTGTGATTTTTTATGAATTAAAAATTCTCAGAAAATTAAGCAGGAAAAACTAAGAATTACTGTGAAGTATGGACCATTAATGCTTTCAAATGACCGCGGAACCGCGGCCAAACCAAGGGTTTTGCGGCGGTTCCGCGGCAAAAATTAGGATTTGGTCCCTCGTATTTCATATATTTATTCTTAGGACCTTTCTTGTCATTTTTTTCTGGAAATTGTTTAATTCCACTCAAGTGTTGAGTTTTCTAGGGTTGTATTGGGGACTCGTTGATTTGATCAGATAATTTAACTTTGTTTAGTTTTGTCCGGATAATTTTTAGAACGTGTTAAAAGGTTCGAACGGATATCAATAACTCACTTTTTCCCCTGCCGGAAAATTTCCAAGCGTTGGATTTTTCCGTAGTTTAAGAAAGTTCTAAGTCGTGCAAGTAACGTGGTGGACCCTCTAGAAGACAACAAACCTTAACTCGATTATGTGACCGTCTTGAACTGCCTCTGAACCTTAGGGTTTGTGGCAGTACGGCGTGCCACATGTGAGGCGTTGGCTTGACCCTTCTACGGCTGGACCATTGGTACTGTGGCATGTGATGGATGTTTTTAAACTAATTTCAGGTGTTGGGAACTATTTGGGAAATCTTGGGTGTTTGATTGTTCGATCGGAAAGTTTAACATTATCTATTTATCTGGAATGTGATACAATATTTGGAATCCACAGTTAGTTATGAGATAACTAATTTGAATGTTATAAATCTAGCAGTTCAGTCTCAGATGATCGGTTGCCACGGAATTTTGATGTGATCAAAAGTCTGTCGCAATCACGTAGCGTACGCGGATACTCGCCGGGTAAACTTAACAGACAGCCACGCCCCATAGCCCCGACCAAGTGACTGTAGGAGAACCCCGTCGCCAAAAGCATCCGTTCGGGTGCTCGCGGCAGCGGTGTTCCGCCTTAGTGCACTTCGTCGACGGCATCTGGGGGTGCGGCCGTCTACTAAAGTTTGCGACGAGCATTCGATCAGGATGTCGGGAATCTTGTTGAATTGCCCGACTTGATATTAAAAAGTGTTTTCGATAATGAGACAAAAATACGGGGTTTATAATTGTTAGGCATGCGATGTCTAAGGAATTCATTTGGTTAGGCATGCGATATCTAAAGAGGTTGCGGATTCCAACTGTTGTAGTTTTACACTTTCTTTACTGTGACCGTAAGCGTAGTATGTGGTGTATCGCCGGCTTCGTTGCTATACATCAACGACAATCGGGATACGCATACTTACTTACGTTGATGATATGAGATATTATGTGTTGCTAAGATATGTTATATTGGATCGTCGTGTTCTTAATAGCCGGGGGTTTTATGTGAGATGAGAGTTTTTTTTCTTTTTCATTCATGTAAAATTCATTTGTATTTAATATTCTTTTATTGGGGAACTTCCGGGCTGAGGATGATGTCACAATTGTATATTATTTACTTTTCCGCATTAGGTAGACCCAAGGCGGGGAGCACAAGTAACCGGGTTCTGGGGTCCAGTGGGAGACCATCTCGAGGAGTCGAGACCGGGTCTCCTAACCCTAGAATTGGCAGTGTTGCTTGCCGCTCTCGTAGGGGTCTAGGGATGTGGGTTTGGCTATTCATCGCGACCGTGGAATCCGTGTTTTATACAGGCTCGTATTAAAACACGTACGTCCTAGTATATCCAATATTTCATATATGTTCTTCTGCTGCAATATTCTGTGATGAGATCATATTACTGCCTGAGACGAATGTTTATATTATATATATGAGATATATGCTATATTGCAGATTTCGTTTCAAATCTGATGCTTGTGAAGCATAATAAAATGGGACTTCATTAATAAGATTAATGAAATAAAAGAAACCTAAAGATGTTGTAGAAGCTTGTTTAAAAACTGGTAGCTCTAGTTCTTGCTTTGCATAGCGATGTTCCTTGTAGAACATCCAACACCTTATTCGATAAGGAAAGAGCCGAGATCCCTTCACCGGGAGTGACCCCTTTAGTGAAACTAGCAGATGCTACAAACTCGGTTTGTCTTTTTTATTGCTTCTATAGTTCTTGCTTTGCATAGTGATATTTGTGAAATATCCTGCACCTTATTCGATGAGGAAAGGGCCGACGATCCCTTCACCGGGAGTGACCCCTTTAGCAAAACTAGAAAAGCCTCAAAAACACTCCATTTAAAAATCACTCGATTCTACAACGATATCAAGTTCATTACGCAAAGGGTTTTCTTAAAAACCTGTCGTAGCCCTCCGTCATTTCAGATAAGTACTGGTTAGTATCCGTGCTACGTTTGTTGACCTTAGCCAAGGCGTAGTGTGCGGTAGCTGATTAGTGCTTATCTGTATAAGCATATGATGCGATTGAGTTAGGGTAGTCGTGCGACTTTGTTGACCTTAGCCAAGGGTCGTGCGGGTGGGTTTAATTCAATCGGGAAATGACGGGTTGAACTTGGCTAGCACTTATGATTTGTTGACCTTAGCCAATGTCTTAAGCTGTTAGGGGCAAAATATTATTGGGAATTTCAAGTGTTGAAATTTGCAATGAGATTGCATACCTTCTATGAGATAGTTGGATCCCGATACCCGCTGCGAGTAAGAGTTACTCCTGGGAGAGTTTTACACATTACAATTAGCCGATCAAGTAGGTGTCTAGAAAGGTATTAACGGGGTTACGCCCCTGGGAAAACGAGGTTTACTTTAATTAGGTCCGTATGAAAGCATGGGGACCTCCCTCAAGGTACCGACACTGGACTGGCTGAAAGATTGGCGAACTTGTAGCGTATAATTAATCCCGACTAGTCTTTCCTTTTAGGGTTTAAAGGAAGATTTGATTAAAACAGTGGGAGACATCCTGATTAGATATATTAGATAACCAATCTAATCTTGCAAGAGCATACGCTGAGTGTTTTCTTCTCTCTCTCTCTCCAGGTAGCGACCATATCAAGCCTTAATCAAGATAATAAAATGGATGAATTGACCGAACCCGCTTGTTATACTAAGCTGGGGAACGTTGGTTCCGCTCCAGCTTATAATTGGTATAAGACAAAGCAGGAAATTGGTGATTACCAAAATTCCCGTGCCGCCCAAACGAAGAGAGTGCATGTTCATGCATCATCTTCGGGTATGTTCATTACAGAGAACTATTTCTCAGTATCCTTTACGTCCTGGGTATTTGATACCGGATCAGGATCCCGCATAAGTAATCTGTTACATGGGCTATAGATAGGTAGAGAACTGAGAACGGGTGATAAGTTTCATGAGATAGAAATGGTGCAAATGTTGCAGCCAAGTCTGTTGGTTACTGTCATCCTGTATTACCAGAATACATTGATTCTGAACGAATGTTATTAGATACCGAACCTGATATACAACATCATATCAGTCTCTTTATTAGTAAAGAAAGGATATAATTTTGTATAGTTGGATAATGTTTTGAACATTTCCTATATCAAGAGTTGATCGGTTCAGGCACGTTATCTAAAAGTATTGACGTTCTAAATCGAACTATAGTTCTTAGTATACGGAACACACACAAGAGGAAGAGTTCAGAAATGAACGAATCCTTCTTGAGGCATTGTAGACTAGGTCATATCAATGCGACCCGACTAGCTGAAGTTACATTAAGATGCATATTTAAATTTGTTTGAATTTACATCTTGTGAAACTTGCCGTTCATGTCACAAAGATAAGATGACCATAGCTCTGTTTATTGGAAACAGAGAAAGAGTTAGTGAACTCTTGGGATTGATACATGTTGATGTATGAAAGTCCCCTGTCTACATATGCCAGGACTGGTTCTTTGTACTTCATTACATTCTCTGATGATCTCTCAAGATTCAGACATATGTTCCTGTTGAAACACAAGTCCGAAACTTTTGAGATATTCACAGAATATAAGTTAGAAGTAGAGTACCAACAACGGGTATAAGTATTATGTCCTTTGATGTGATCAAGGAGGAGAATACTTGAGCACGGAATTCCTGGACTATTAAAAAGGAGAATGAGATTCTCTCTCAGCATTACTCCTCCGTATACACCATAGCACGATGGTATATCGGGGCGGAGCAATAGCACCCTATGTGATATGGTATGCTCTATGATGGGTACTACTGAGTTTCCTATTTCCTTTTGGGGGTTATGCACTTGAGAAGCTGCATACCTATTGAATAGGGTTCAAATCAAATCAGTTGCCTACCACTTCATATGTGATATGGAAAGGGAAGAGCCCATATCTTAAGTTTGTTAAGATTTGGGGTTGTCTGGCCTATGTCTAAAAAGAAAAATCAGGACAAACTCGAGGCAAAGTCAGATCTGTGGAAGTTTGTTGGATATCCCAAGCATACACAAGGGAATATCTTCTACCTAACCAAGGAACAAAAGATGTTTTGTTTCTCAACATACCACCTTTGTGAAAGGGAATTTCTTGTGAAGAAATTAGTGGTCATGAGGTAGAACTGGAAGGAGTTCCAGCTATACAAACTACAGCAGATAATTTGATAGAACCAAAGGATTCAATAGTTTCCAACGAACCTCAGCCTCTCCGCCGATCTAGTAGGGTTCCTCACCCACCTGAGAGATACTTCGGTTTCTCTATGACAGTGGGAGCGAGGATTGCATCATGAGATGATGACCCAACTAGTTTCGTGCTGGCCATCATGAGTGGGACTCTGTAAGAATTGCTGGATTCTTAGTGATCTGAGATAGAATCCTTATACACCAACAAAGTATGGACTTTGGTTGCATTATCTGAAGGGTTAAATCCCCATCAGGAGCAAGTATATCTTGAGAAGATTGCTTGGTGTACATGGAAAAGTTGAGACTTTCAAAGCTATGCTTAAGTCCATCCAGATCCTACTTGCCACGGCTACATACCATGACTACGATATCTGGTGGTTGGGTGTCATGACTGCTTTTCTAAATGATGTTTTAGAAGATAGCGTCTATAAGTACACAGCCAGAGGGCTTCGTAGATAGTGGGAGCAGCGAAAACGTGTGCAAGATGCTTTATAGGATAAAGCAGGCATCGTGGAGTTGGAACGTTTATTTTGACGTGGTAGTCAAAGAGTTTGACTTCATCAAAATGGTAGATGAACCTTGTATAAACAAAAAGTTAGTAGAGAGTATGGTGGAGATCCTCATAGAGTACGTGGAAGACATACTCTTAATAGGGAAGGAGTTTCCTATGCTACGCTCGGTCAATCTCCGCTTATCACAAGGATCAAAATGATACCTCCTAAATCCTGGGTTTTGGATCTATGAGATAGATCTAATTGGATGTTAGGATACTCACTAGTTGTAGTGAGATAGTATCAATCGATACTGGGGAGAATCACTGGAAAGGTTCCAGGGTGATAAGGACGATTGAATGTCAGTCGCAGGCATTGTATTTACCCTCAGTGGAGGGACGGTATGTTGGAAGAGTTCCAAGCTAGGTACCGTGACATACTAGACGATTAAAGGCAAGATACATCGTTACCAAGGATGCTACCAAAGAGGCAGTCTGGATATATATAGGTTCATGAGATGAACTTCGTTCCTACCATTGTGTGACAATGGAATTGTGGCTTTAGCCAAGGAACTAACGTCCTATCAGAAATCCGGATATAATTCTTAGGCAGTATCACCTGATCATAGAGATGGTTGATCTCCAGGAAGATCGAGGTTAGGAGAGTAGACACAGAGGACAACAGCGCAGATCCACTCACAAAGGCCTTTTTCCCAGTAGAGACTTTTATGGGATGGTTGAGTATGAGATACTTCAACCACAGCTAATTGTTTGTTATGTGATACCACAACAGCTGGCCCTAGTGCAAGTGGGAGATTGTTAGTTATATGTATGCCCTAGAGGCCATTACTGTACATACGATGTATATTGTAATGGATGCTTGGACATATATAGGGAGGACTTTCTTGCTCGACATGATAGTACGCTATCCGGTTGTACTTTATCTTAACATGTACTCTGATTGTCTCTATGTTACATGTTGATAATGCCCTTAGGATATGTACTCGACTACTGGGACTATGATGAGATCATACTAGTGGGGCCACGGTAGTCGACGAGTATATCCTATAACTGTTCCTAGTCGAAGGTGTATCGAGACAGGGCATCGATACACCAAAGTAGACTAGCGTATACGCATCTTGACCCATATGATGGGCGATGGATGATCCCATATCCATTGGTGTTTGACATCAAGGATGGTGTACGGATGCTCAGTGGAGACTGGGTACACGGGACGGACTCGCCGAGAACTCCCAGATGGTATTATACCTCACGTCAGATGGCAGTTCTCCGGTGACACTGGTACAGAGTAGTCTGTTGACCCGAGATCGTCATAGAGTCTTGTGTGATTCCCACTGTGCTTTGATTTCCATCATACAACGTCCAAGAGGGCGTGCAAAAAGGTAGCTTTTGGGTACAGTCCCGAATCAAATGGAGGCAATGAGCGATAGGAGGGGATTCGTCTCTCCCGGTATAGGGAGTTGATGTTGTACTGTGCTCGATTGGCTATAACTGGAAATCCCTGGCCAGGGTTGCTGAGATTTACTGGTAAGTGTTATCATTAGTTTCTCGAACTGTTATAGACCTCAAATCGGTACGACTTATCGAGCTACTGGGGTCTGACGTTTACTACCCCTAGGCGAGATATGCGACATATCAGACGACGAGACCGGACTGTACGGGAGTGTTACTGATTGGATTCACAGGAGAATGTACAGGCTAGCTTGTTGATCTTCTGAGCGCTCAATACCTGGGTGGCTGTTACGTTTAGCTGACCGCTTGCGGCTTGTGGGTGTTTGATATGATCATCACCTACTGCCGGCGTATTGACGATTCTTTAGAGTCCTACACAGAGGTTTCTTGGCTCAGGAAAAACGGAGTAGGAGCACATATGTGATATGTGCGGGACCGAGGATAATGCGGTATGTGATACCGTATTGGATTCTCGCGATATGAGATATCGACCGGGTATATGTGATATAACCGGGTCATCGTATTAGTCGGTTATATGCGATATAGCCGGATTGTCGGATTAAGTGTTGATTCGATAATTTAATGTATAATAATATATATGATATATTAAATTACATTAACTAATATTAGCTCACTAAAAGATTCTTTTTCTCACTCGGGTAATACATTGATATATATGCGATATATGTTAATTGTATTATTTTATTTTGTTACGATAAATATTGTATATGTGATATATAATATTGTAACATGATATGATTACTAATGCAACATGTTTAGTGGAGATTAAACATGGTTAGGGTTTGATTAGGGTTAAGCTTTTCGAGATGTTTCTAGAAGCTTTCTTTTTGTTTTGTGCAAAGATATTTGTTTAGATAGTTTTACATGATATTTCCTTAACCCAACCACACCCCTTTAACCCTAGTTCAATCTCTACAAAGGTTACTTGACCATGGTTGCATTATTCATCATAATTATCCTTTCATTATTCATTACAAAAGGATTGATCACTATTCTTCTTCTTCTTCCTCCTTTTGCAAAGCTTTCTTGCTTTTTATTTGTGATGAAAAATGATTGAGAATAAGAAAACAAATGAGAGCAAAAATCCTACTTCATCATCCTCATCTACCCTTGCCCTTTAGATGAGGATGTTCACTTCATTTAGTGAGTGTTAGCTTGTGTTAATGAAACTTCAAGGTAAATCATCTATGTTATCGAAGATCGGAAGCAAGACTGCATCTTTCTCTTTGTGGAGCCTCTCGAGAGTCCGGAACACGATGATCGCAGCGAAGGGACCTCAACACGGAGCTTAAGAAGTGAAGGACCAAATCTACAAAGGTTGTAATCCCTCTCACTTAGTGTTAAAGAGTTTAACATGCTTGTTTTCGCCTAATCTCTAGTTTAAAGATCCGGCTTTGGGTTGTTCGGCACGGCTAAATTTTAAATCGGGCATGGTTGATACCTTGTAGACCCTTGTGCGTGTGCCTAGCAACCCTACAGTCATGACACCCAACCGCCAGATATCGTAGTCATGGTATGTAGCAATGGCAAGTAGGATCCTGATGGACTTAAGCATAGACACTAGAAAATGTTTCATCATTATCCACATATGGTCGATGACGAGAACCTTTTGCAACAAGTCTTAGCTTTGAAATCTCAACTTTTCTATTTACACCAAGTAATCTTCTCAAGATATACTTGCTCCTGATGGGGATTTAACCCTTTAGATAAAGCAACCAAAGTCCATACTTTGTTGGTGTAAATAGATTCCATCTCAGATCGCTTAGCATCCAGCCATTCTCACAGAGTCTCCATTCCTGATGGCCTGCTCGAAACTAGTTGGGTCATCATCTCATGATGTAATCCTCGGTCCCACTGTCATAGAAAAAACCGAAGTATCTCTCAGGTGGGTTAGGAACCCTACTAGATCGGCGGAGAGGCTGAGATTCATTGGGAACTATTGAATCCTCTGGTTCTACCAAATCATTAGTTGTAGTTTGTATAGATGGAACTCCTTCCAGTTTTACCTCATGACCACTAATTTCTTCACAAGAAATTCCCTTTATCAAAGGTAGCATGCTAAGAAATAAAACACCTTTTGCTCCTCAGTGTGGTAGAAGATATTCCTTTGCAAATGCTTAGGATATCCAACAAACTTCCACAGAACTGACATTGCCTCGAGTTTGTCCGGATTTTACTTTTTGACAAGGGCCGAACAACCCCAAATCTTAACATCCTTAAGAGATGGGCTCTTCCCATACCATATCACATATGGAATGGTAGGCACCTGATTTGATTGGAACCCAATTCAATAGGTATGCAGCTTCACAAGTGCATAACCCCCAAAAGAAAATAGGCAACTCAGTAGTACTCATCATAGAGCACACCATATCACATAGGGTGCGATTTCTTTACCCGGATATACCATTGTGCTGTGGTGTATACGGAGGTGTAATGCTGAGAGAGAATCTCATTCTCCTTTAAAATAGTACAGGAATTCCGTGCTCAAGTATTCTCCTCCTTGATCGCATCAAAAGACATAATACTTATACTCGTTTTGGTTCTCTACTTCTAACTTAAATTCTTTGAATTTCTTAAAAGCTTCAGACTTGTGTTTCAACAGGAACACATGTGCGAATCTTGAGAGATCATCAGTGAATGTAATGAAGTACAAAGAAACACTCCTGGTATGCGTAGACAGGGGACCTACATATATCATCAAGTATCAATCCCAAGAGTTCACTAACTCTTTCTCTGTTTCCATTAAACTGAGCTATGGTCATTTTATCTTTGTGACATGACTAGCAAGTTTCATAAGATGTAAATTCAAACTGATTTAAATATGCATCTTTATGTAACTTAGCTAGTAGGGTCACATTGATATGACCTAGTCTAAAATGCCTCAAGAAGGATTCGTTCATTCTGAACTCTTCCTCTTGTGTGTGTTTTGTACATTAAGAACTGCGGTTTGATTTAGAACAAATATGCTTTTAGATAACGTGCCGGAGCCGATCAACTCTTGATATAGGAATTGTTCAAAACATTATCTATCAATACAAATTTATATCCTTCTTTACTAAATAAAGAGACTGATATGATATTGTATATCAGGTTCGGTATCTAACAACATTCGTTCAGATCAATGTATTTGGTAATACAGGGTGATAACTGCCAACAAACTTGGCTACAACACTTGCACCGTTTCCAACTCTTATAACTTATCACCCGTTCTCAGTTCACTACCTATCTGTAGCCCATGTAACATATTACATATATGGGATCCTGATCCGGTATCTCATACCCAGGATGTAAAGAAAACTGAGAAACAGTTCTCTGTAATGAACACACCCGAAGATGTATTAACATGTACTTTCTTCGTTTGGGCGGCACGGGAATCCTTGTAATCCCCTATTTCCTGCTCGGTCTTATAACAATTATAAGTTGGAGCGGGACCAACATTCCCCAGTTCAGTATAACAAGCGGGTTCGGTCAATACATCCATATTATTATCTTGATTAAGACGTAACATGGTCGCTACCTGGAGAGAGAGAGAAGAAAACACTCAGCATGTGCTCTTGCAAGATTAGATTGGTTATTAATTTATCTAATCAGGATGGCTCCCATTGTTTTAGTCAAATCTTCCTTCAAACCCTAAAAGGAAAAACTAGCCGGGATTAATTACACCCTACAATTTCGCCAATCTTTCAGCCAGGCCAGTGCCGGTACTTTGAGGGAGGTTCCCCGTGCTTTCGCATGGACATAATTAAAATAAACATCGATTTCCTAGGGGCATAACCCTGTTGACACCTTTCTAGACACCTACTTGATCGGCTAATTATGATGTGTAAAACTCTCCCAGGAGTAACCCTTACTCGCAAGGGGTATCGGGATCCAACTATCTCATAGAAGGTGTGCAATCTCATTGCAAATTTCAACACTTGAAATTCTCGATAATATTTTACCCCTAGCATCCTATGACCTTGATGGAGGTCAACAAACCATAGACTACTAGTCAAGTTCAACCCGTACATTTCTTGATTGAATTAAACCCACCCGCACGACCCTTGACGGAGGTCAACAAGGTCGCACGACTACTCTAACTCAATCGCATCATATGCTTATGCAGATAAGCATAAATAGCTACCGCACAGTACGTCTTGACGGAGGTCAACAAACGTAGCACGAATACTATGAAGTACTTATCTGATATGACGGAGGGCTACGACAGGTTTTTAAGAAAACCTTTTGAGTAATGAACTTGATATCATCGTAGAATCGAGTGATTTTTGAAAAGGAGTGTTTATTAGGCCTTTACTAGTTTTGCTAAAGAGGTCACTCCCGGTGAAGGGATCGCGGCTCTTTCCTTATCGAATAAGGTGCAGGATATTTCACAAATACCACTATGCAAAGCAAAAACTATAAAAGCAATCAAAAGACAAACCGAGTTTTTAGCATCTGCTAGTTTCGCTAAAAAGGTCACTCCCGGTAAAGGGATCTCGGCTCTTTCCTTATCGAATAAGTTGCTGGATATTCAACAAGGAATACCGCTATGCAAAGAAAGAACTAGAGCTACCAGTTTTCGAGACAAGTTTCTACAACATCTTTAGGTTTCTATTATTTCATTAATCTCATTAATGAAGTCCCATTTATTATGCTTCCCAAGCATCACCTATGAAAAGAGAGCAGTAATATATAATATATATCATATATATATATATATATATATAAGCATTCATCTCAAAACAGTAATCAATGTTCACATCACAGAATATTGCAGCAGAATAAAAAACATATGAAATATTGGATATACTAGGATTTTCGGGTTTTATTTTAAGCCTGTATGAAACACGGATTCCACGGTCGTGATGAATAGCCAATCCCACACCCTTAGACCCCTACGAGAGCGGCAAGCAACCCTACCAATTCTAGAGTTAGGAGACCCGGTCTCAACTCCTTGAGATGGTCTCCCACTGGACCCTAGAACTCGTTTACTTGTGCTCCCCACCTTGGGTCTATCCTAATGCGGAACAGTAAATAATATACAATAGTAACATCATCCTCAACCTGGAAGTACCCCAATAAAAGAATATTATATACAATGAATTTTACATAAATGAGAATGAAAAACACCCATCTCACATAAACCCCCGGCTATTCAATCACGACGATCCAATATAACATATCCCAGCAACACATAACATCACATATCATCAACGTAAGTAAATATGTGTATCCCAATTGTCGTTGACATATAGCACCGAAACCGGAGATACACCACATATTACACTTACGGTTGCAGAAAAGAAAGTGAAAAACTACAACAATTGGAATCCGTAACCACCTTAGACATCACATGCCTAACCATATGAATTCCTTAGACATCACATGCCTAACAATTATAAACCCTGCATTTTAGTCTCAATATCGAAAAAACTTTTCAATATCAACTCGGGCAATTCAACAAGATTTCCAACATCCTGATCGAATGCTCGTTGGAAACTTTAGTAAACGGCCACACCCCCCGATGCCGTCGACGAAGTGCACTAAGGAAGAACATCGCTGCCGCGAGCACCCGAATTGATGCTTTTGGCGACGGTATTCTCCTACAGTCACTTGGTCGGGGCTATGGGGCATGGCTATCTATTAAGTTTACCAGGCGAGTATCTGCGTACGCTACGTGATTGAGACGGACTTTTGATCGCATCAAAATCCCGTGGCAACCAACCAAAATGAGACTAAACTGCTAGATTTATAAAATTCAAACTACTTATATCATAACTACTTGTGGATTCTAAATATTGTATCACATCACATAATATCCAGACGACGTTAAACTTTTCGATCGATTCATCAAAGTCCCGCAATTTCCCGACAGCTCAACACTTGAGCACATTTTTAATAATACCCAGAAGATGCCACAGTAACTATGAACCAGCCGTAAAAGGGTCAAACCAACGCCTCACATGTGACAACGCTGAACTACCACAAACCCTAGGGTTTAGTGGCAATTCTGACGGCCACATAATCGAGTTAAGATTTTGTTCTTCTAGAGGGTCCACAGAATCACTTGTATATTTTTCCGAATACGTTAAACTTGAAAAAATGGCTTTTTGACAATCGTTCGAACTTTTAAACTTCGCCTAGACAATATGTGAATCACCCAAAATAATGTTAAAACTATGAACACGAAACACTCCGAATTTCTTATAGTGTAAGTTCACATCACATGCAAAATTACCAAAAACAAAAAACACCTGAAACATAAAATCCAAGTTTCTGGAACACAAGAAAAAATTAAGGGGGGCTCGGATTTGACCGAGATGGGGGGTGGTGTGGCCGGCCAAAAATTATCAAAATGCCTTCGAATTTCACCTGTGTTCATGTCATATCTCATACAACACACTGCACTTGTTTAAAAAAAATTTGACAATCATTTAAAATCGACAGAAACATGATTTTTCCGTTTAAGTTTCGGAGTATTTCGGTTTCGTAATCCTAACAAAATCCGTCTAAATTTATAGCATGGCTCTAATACCACTCTAGGGTTACCTAGCGCGGCAGCAAGGTTTCGGGAGGGATCGTCCATACCATTTTCAAAATTTTACCGTTCTAGCTAACCCTAACATAGAATCGTTTACTAGAAATTGACGGAATAACATATGTAAACACTTTACATTCTAAGTGAGCAAGGAATACAACCTTTGTAGACCGGTCCTTTACTTCAATAGCTCCGTGTAGTAGTCCCTTTCGCTGCGATCGTGAACTCCGGACTCTAGAGAGGCTCCCTTGAAGAAACGAACATGCTTGCTTCAATGTCTTCGAGGCCGAAGAAGAAGAAGAAGAATGAACTCATCATATGAATTATTGTGTGAGGTTAGATATGCAACCAAGGGTTAAGCATGTCATGCTGAACCCTTGTAGAGAGTTAACCATGAGCTAGGGTTAAAGGTTAGGTCAAGAAATATCTTAAGCAAGACAAAAGGAGTGGACAAAGTCAAAGATGCTTACGAGCTTCTACAAGCTTTCAACAAATATCAACCATGACTAATTCCATAATTTTTGAATTACTTAATGATAAAATTATAAACCCTAATCTTAACCCTAGCATGGTTAACCCACATTAACCCTAGTTGCATTTGTAACCTAGCTTGATACATTTAACATATATAACATATACATCAATGTATCCAAAGTGAGAAAAGAAATCATAAGTGAGCTAATACTAGTCAATGTATTGTAATATATCAAATATATAATTATACATTAGATTATCAAATCGACTCTTGATTTAATAATCCGGCTATATCACCTATAACCGACTAATATCATATGAATCAACTTATCGAATCAACACTTGATCCGATAACCCGGCTATATCATATATAACCGACCGATATCTCATATCGCGAGAATAGAATACGGTATCTCATATCATATCAATCTCGGTCACGCACATATCATACATGTGCTCCTACTCCATTTCGCTTGAGCCAGGAAACCCCTATGTAGGACTCTAAAGACTCGTCAATACGCCGGCAGTGGGTGATGATCATATCAAAGACCCACAAGCCGCAAGCGGTCTACTAAACGTAACAGCCACCCAGGTATTAAGCGATCAGAAGATCAACAAGCGAGCCTGCTCACACTCCTACGAATCCAATCAGTAACACTACCGTACAGTCCGGTCTCTTCGTCTGATATGTCGCATATCTCGTCTAGGGGTAGTAAACATCAGACCCCAGTAACTCGATAAGTCATGTCTATATGAGGCTCATAACGAGTCAAGAAACTACTGATAACACTTACCAGTATATCTCTGAAGCAGCCTTGGCCAAGGACTTCCTATTATAGCCAATCGAGCACAGCGCAACATCAACTCCCAATACCGGGGGAGATAAAACCCCTCCTATCGCTCATTTCTTCCATGCGACTCAGGACTGTACCCAAAAGCCACCATTTTGCACGTTCTCTTGAACGTGGTAAGGTGGAAATCAAAGCACAGTGGGAATCACACAAGTCTCTATGACGATCTCGGGTCTACAGACTAACCTATACCAGTGTCACCAGAGAACTGCCATCTGACGTTAGGTATAATACCATCTGGGAGTTCTCGGCGAGTCCATTCAGTGTACCCAGTCTCCACTGAGCACCCGTATACTATCTCTGATGTCAAACACCAATGGATATGGGATCATCCATCGCCCATCTACATGGGTCGAGAAGCTATACGCTAGTCTACTCTGGTATATCGATGCCCGGTCTTGATACACCCACGACTAGGAACATTTGAAGGATGTACTTAGTGACTACTCAGTCCCTACTAGTATGATCTGCATCATAATCCTGATAGTCAAGTACTCATCCTAAGGGCTTTATCAACATGTAACATAGAGACAATCAGTGTACATGTTAAAATAAAGAGCGACCAGATAGCATACTATCGTGTCGAGCAAGAAAGTCCTCCCTATAAATGTCCAAGCATCCACTACAATATACATCGTATGTACAGTAATGGCCTCTAGGGCATACATATAACTAACAATATATATATATATATATATATATATATTCAGGGGACATTCTTGCTGGACATGATAGTATACTATTTGGTTGTACTTTATCTTGACATGTTCATTTGATCATGTTTTCACTCATTTGGTACATGTTGATAAAGCCCTTAGGATATTTGCTTGACTACTGAGATTATGATGTGGATCATACAAGTGGGGCATATGTAGTTTATGAGCATATCCTTAAAATATTCCTAGTCGTGGGTGTATCAAAACTGGGCATCGATATTACCAGAGTATATTAGCGTATACGTTACTTGTCCCATATGATGGGCGATGGATAATCCCATATCAATTGGTGTGGTGACACCAAAGACCGTATATGGGTGCTCAGTGAAACTGGGTACACTGAACGGACTTGCCGAGAACACCTATGTGGTATTATATCTATTTTCGGATAGCAGTTCTCAAGTGACACTGGTACAGATTAGTCAGTAGACCCAAGATCGTCATAGAGTCTTGTGTGCCTTCCACTGTACTTTGATCTCCACCCTACCACGACTTTACTGTGTTATGCAAACAGGTGGATTTTGGGTACAGTCCCAAGTCATATGGAGGCAATAAGCGATAGGAGGGGTTTCGTCTCTCCCGGTATTGGTGGTTGATGTTACACTTTGTACGATTGGCTATAACAGGAAGTCCCTGGCCAGGACTGCTGAAATTTACTGATAAGTGTTATCAGTAGTTTCTCAATGTGTTATGAGCCATATACCGGCATAACTTATTGTGTTAATGGGGTCGACGATACCATCCCTAGACTTGATATGCAACATATCTGACGAAGAGACCGGACTGTACGGTAAGTGTTACTAGTTAGCTCGACGGGAGTTTTAGCAGGTTTTCTTGTGTTTCTTCTGATCGCTCAATACCTGGGAGCCGTTACGTACAGCTTGTGCCACCGACGGTTTATGGGCATGTGATATGATCACTGTCTACTGCTAGCGTATTGACGAGTCTTAGAGTCCTGATTGATTAATTTTATGGTGTGTATATAAGAAAAGTGTAACAAATCACAACCAAAGAATTTTTTTACCGCAATCAATAACTGTGTCGTATGTAGCGCGTTAGCGAGTGCGGATCGTCCACAGGGAAAGTGAGATCCGTTCGAATTTGAATTAGATGAATTGAAAATTAAAGAAAAGAGAAAAAACAATTCAGTTCAAGATTTATAAAATTGAAGTTCAAGAATTATCTAGATCTAAATCTAAAATCAAGAAAAACATTTAAAATCAAGAATGAAGAATTGATGATATCCAATCCAAATAGTAATCAAGAATCGAAGTGAGGCTCGTAGGAATCGATCGAATCTATAGACGTGATGAAATCTATTGATTATGTTTTCTTATCCATTAATGAATTGATGCTAGATCGATGACGATTAATCGAGGTTTAAGGATCTTTTAAAGAAACTAAGGTTTCTTCATCTCATTCTTTGTCCTTTCGATGAATCTCATTCAAAAACTAGCCTCTAGTAAATTCAAGAATCGATCGTGGATCACTAATTAAGAGCAAACACAATCAAGAAAGCATCGCTCGAAACTAGGTTGCCGATTCTTCAATTTACTAAAGTTTACAAAACTTATAGGAATTAAGAATCGTTTCAAGATTTGTAACATCATCATCTATTGATTCTTTCGACTCCTTCACGAGCGGAGTTTTACTCAAACATCATAACAAGAAACATAATTAAGAATTGAGATCGAATCATGATGCAAGAATGTAAAGAAAGCAAGATTAAAGATCTTCACCTTTATTATTCAACAATTCGTTACACTTCGCTCAAAAACTACAAGAAATTAAGGAGAGAACGAGATCGTCGAATTGAGCATCGCATCGTCTCCGTGGGTCGCGGATCGTCTTGGATCGCTTGCTCGGATGAAAATCCGCTTCGCTCCAAAAGGATTGTTGATTTCTCGCTTGATTTGGTACTCGGTGTTCTTGATTTTGGCTTGGATTAGATTGGATTAGGGTTAGGGTTACAAGTTGTGTCATTCAACTTGTATTGGGGAATTGGAGAATTGTTAGTTATATGTTTGCCCTAGAGGCCATTACTATACATAGGATGTATATTGTAGTGGATGCTTGGACATATATAGGGATGACTTTCTTGCTCGATATGATAGTATGCTATCTGGTTACTCTTTACCTTAACGTGTACACTGATTGTCTCTCTGTTACATATTGGTAAAGCCCTTAGGATGTGTACTTGACTATCTGGACTATAATGCGGATCATACTAGTAGGAACATGGTAGTCCATAAGTACATCCTTCAAGGTCCCTAGTCATAGGTGTATCGAGACAGGGCATCGATATACCAGAGTAGACTAGCATATACCTTCTCGACCCATATAGATAGGCAATGGATGATCCCATATCCATTGGTGTTTGACATCAGAGATGATATACGGGTGCTCAGTGGAGACTGGGTACACTTGACGGACTCGCCGAGAACTCCCAGATGGTATTATACCATACGTCAGATGGCAGTTCTCTGGTGACACTGGTACAGGTTAGTCTGTAGACCCGAGATCGTCATAGAGTCTTGTGTGATTCCCACTGTGCTTTGATTTCCACCTTACCACGTCCAAGAGGGCATGCAAAACGGTGGTTTTTGGGTACATTCCCGAATCACATGGAGGCAATGAGCGATAGGAGGGGTTTCGTCTCTCCTGGTATAGGGAGTTGATGCTGCGCTGTGCTCGATTGGCAATAACGGGAAGTCCTTGGCCAAGGCTGTTTTAGGGATTTACTGGTAAGTGTTACCAGTAGTTTCTCGACCCGTTATGAGCCTCATATCGACACGACTTATCGAGTTATTGGTGTCTGACGTTTACCACCCCTAGACGAGATATGCGACATATCAGACGAACAGACCGGACTGTACGGTATGTGTTACTGGTTGGATTCACTGGAGTGTGAGCGGGCTTGCTCGTTGATCTTCTGATCGCTCAATACCCGGGTGGCCGTTACGTTTAGCAGACCGCTTGCGGCTTGTGGGTGTTTGATATGATCATCACCTACTGCCGGCGTATTGACGAGTCTTTAAAGTCCTACACAGGGGTGTCCTGGCTCAAGCGAAATGAAATAGGAGCGCATATGAGATATGTGCGGGACCGAGAATAATACCAGTATGTGATACTGTATTCTATTCTCGCGATTTGTGATATTGATCGGTTGTATGCGATATAGCCGGGTTATCGGATCAAGTGTTGATTCGATAAGTTGTTACTATTGATATTAGTCGGTTATATGCAATATGACCGGATCGTTAAATCAAGTGTTGATTTAATGATTTAATGTATAATTATATATTTGATATATTACTTTACATTAACCAGTATTGGTTCACTTAAGATTGATTTTCTCACTTGATTGTGCACATTGTTTATATATGATATATGCAAGTGTACATGTTTGTATCATGCTTGATGATACAAACAAGTTGTGTGTATGAGACTTATACCAAATCAAGGTTAAATTAGGGTTTACTATTTTCCAAACAAATAACAAAAGAGTGAGACTTTGGTCAAAGTTATCAAGCTTCATGAAGCTTGAAGAAACTTTGACAAAGTCAAATCTTTTGTCATTTCCTTAGGATATTAGTTAACCCAACCCTTAACCTAATGCTTTGGTTAATTCTCTACATGAGTTAAGCATGAGAGCTTAACTCAACCATGGTGCCATAATTAAAAGGATAAGTTTCATTTTATTCTATTATTCTTTTCTTCTTCTTCTTCATCATCAAGCTCTACAAAAGCTTGCTAGCTCCAATGGTGCCATGAGAAAAAGAGTGAGAAATCCAATTCTAAAGTGAACCCACTTCTTATTTCTTCATCCTCTACTACTTGCCATGTAGTATAGGGTGTTCTCTTCACAAAGTTTATGACCAAGTGAAGGAATAGCTTGAGTTTGAGTCTCCCCGACGTAGATCATCTTCGGCCTCGAAGTCAACGACCTAGCCCGCCCATTTCTCCGATGAAACCAACGCTAGGGTCCGGGATCCCGATGATCGCAGCGAAGGGACGTCAACACGGAGCTATTGAAGTGAAGGACTGGATTTATAAAGGTTGTAATACCTTTCACTTACTAGTAAAGTAGTTTACTAGCTTTTCGTTTCGCCTAATCTCTAGTTAACGATCTTGCATAGGGTTTCTCGGCACATAAATTTTTGAATTTGGCATGGTTGATGCCTTGTGGAACCTCATGTGTGTGCCTAGTAACCCTACAGTGGTATCAGAGCCTAGCTAGAGGTTTAGGCGAAGTGTAGACAATGTTAGAAACCCGATCGAACCCCGAAACCCTAAATTTCACCCTTCTCTGTACATTTTCTGTAACTGTGGATTTTTCCAGATTAAAAATAGCCAAAAAATTCAGCAGGGTTTTATAGGAATTACTGTGGTGCACGTGACCCTAAGTCAACCAAAGCGCCGCGGAACCCCGGCCCCACCCTGGCTTGCGCGGCGGTTCCGCGGCCATACTGTAGCTTCTTTAGTCACGGTTTGCACAGTAATTCCCGTATGTAATGCCTGTGTTTTCTGGGTGTTTTTAATATATACTCAACAGTTGAGTTTTCTGGGTTGTTTTGGGGACTCGGAGATTCGATCGGATTGTTTAACTTTGTCTATGTGTTTTTCCGGGTAATTTTAGAACAAGTTAAAAAGTTCGACCGGATATAAATACCCACTTTTTCCCCTGCCGGGAAATTTCCAAGTGTTGGATTTTTCCGTAGTTTAAGAACGTCTAAGTAGTGCAAGTAACGCGATGGACCCTCTAGAAGACAACAAACCTTAACTCGATTATGTGACCGTCTTGAACTGCCCTTTGAACCTTAGGGTTTGGGGCAGTACGGCGTGCCACATGTGAGGCGTTGGCTTGACCCTTCTGTGGCTGGACCGTTGGTACTGTGGCATAAAATGTATGTTTTAAAACTTATTTCAAGTGTTGAGCTGTTTCGGAAAAACTTGGGTGTTTGACTGTTCGATCAGAAAGTTTAATATTTTCTATTTATCTGGAATGTGATACAATATTTGGAATGCACAAGTAGTTATGAGATAACTGATTTGAATGTTATGAATCTAGCAGTTTAGTCTCAAATGATCGGTTGCCACGGGATTTTGATGCGATCAAAAGTCCGTCGCAATTACGTAGCGTACGCGGATACTCGCCGGGTAAACTTAATAGACAGCCATACCCTATAGCCCCGACCAAGTGACTGTAGGAGAACCCCGTCGCCAAAAGCATCCGTTCGGGTGCTCACGGCAACGGTGTTTCGCGTTAGTGCACTACGCCGACGGCATCCGGGGGTGCAGCCGTCTACTAAATTTTGCGACGAGCATTCGATCAATTTATCCGGAATCTTGTTGAATTGCCCAACTAGATATAGAAAAGTGTTTTCGATATAGAGACTAAAATGCGGAGTTTATAATTGTTAGGCATGCGATGTCTAAGGAGGTTGCGGATTCCAACTGTTGTAGTTTTACACTTTCTTTTCTGCGACCGTAAGTGTAATATGAGATATCGCCGGTTTTGTTGCTATATGTCAACGACAATTGGGATGCGCATATTTACTTACGTTGATGACATGTGATGTTCTGTGTTGCTGGATATGTTATATTGGATCGTCGCGTTATGAATAGCCGGGGGTTTTATGTAAGATAAGTGTTTTTATTTTCATTCATGTAAATTTAATTGTATATAATATTCTTTTATTGGGGCACTTCCGGGTTGAGGTTACTGTCACCATTTGTATATTATTTACTTTTCCGCACTAGGATAGACCCAAGGAAGAGAGCACAAGTAACCGGGTTCTAGAGTCCAGTGGGAGACCAACTCGAGGAGTCGAGTCCGGGTATCCTAACTCTAGAATTGGTAGGGTTTCTTGCCGCTCTTGTAGGGGTCTAGGGGTGTGGGTTTGGCTATTCATCGTGACCGTGGAATCCATATATTATACTGGCTCGAAATGAAAAGACGGACGTCCTAGTATATCCAATATTTCATATGTTTCTTCTGTTGCGATATTTATGATGTGATCATTTGATATGTGATGATAGATACTGTATATGATATATATGATATATTATATAGACATTACTTATGTTTTACACCCGTGCTAGCCCTGCCCCGCTCTGCCGTTAGTTACCTAACCTAACGGTGCACGAGGGGACATCGAGGCGAATGCGGATGGCATAAGTGTACGTCGTATTTATCCGTGATGTTTAGGTGATTTAAATGATGGGACTTCATTAATATGATTAATGAAAGAAAATAAACCTAAAAGATGTTGTGGAATCGAATTTTCGAAAACTGGTAGCTACAGTTCTTGCTTTGCATCGTGGTGTTCCTTGTAGAACATCCTGCTGTTAGTTGTATGTATGCCCTAGAGGCCAGTATTGTACAGATGATGTATATTATATTGGATGCTTGGACATATATAGAGATGACTTTCTTGCTCGATATGATAGTATGATATCTGGTTACTCTTTATCTTAACATGTACACTTGTCTCTTTAAACTGTCTTATAGTTACATGTTGATAAAGCCCTTAGGATGTGTACTTGACTACCTGGACTATGATGCAGATCATACTAGTGGGGACATGGTAGTCCATAAGTACATCCTTCACGGTCCCTAGTCGTGGGTGTATCGAGACGGGGCATCGATATACCAGTGTAGACTAGCGTATACGCTTCTCGACCCATGAGATGGGCGATGGATGATCCCATATCCATTGGTGTTTGACATCACAGATGGTATACGGGTGCTCAGTGGAGACTGGGTACACTGGACGGACTCGCCGAGAACTTCCAGATGGTATTATACCTCACGTCAGATGGCAGTTCTCAGGTGACACTTGTACAGGTTAGTCTGTAGACCCGAGATCGTCATAGAGTCTTGTGTGATTCCCACTGTGCTTTGATCTCCACCTTACCACGTCCATGAGGGCGTGCAAAACGGTGTTCTTTGGGTACAGTCCCGAGTCACATGGAGGCAATGAGCGATAGGAGGGGTTTCGTCTCTCCCGGTATTGGGGGTTGATGTTGTGCTGTGCTCGATTGGCCGTAACAGGGAAGTCCCTGGCCAGGGCTGATCAGAGATTTGCTGGTAAGTGTTACCAGTAGTTTCTCGACCCGTTATGAGCCTCACATCGGCACGACTTATCGGTTATTGGGGTCTGACGTTTACCACCCCTAGACTTGATATGCGACGTATCAGACGAACAGACCGGACTGTACGGTAAGTGTTACTGGTTGGATTCACAGGAGTGTGAGAGGGCTAGATCGTCGATCTTCTGATCGCTCAATACCCGGATGGCCGTTACGTTTAGCAGACCGCTTGCGGCTTGTGGGTGCTTGATATGATCATCATCTGCTACCGGCATATTGACGAGTCTTTAGAGTCCTACACAGAGGTTTTCTGGCTCAAGCGAAACGAAATAGGAGCGCATATGAGATATGTGCGGGACCGAGAATAATGCGTGTATGTGATACCACATTTCATTATCGCGATAAATGTTTCGATTTGTTATATTCGATATGACCTAGTTATCGAATCATTGATTCGATAAGTCGATACATTGGATACAAGTCGGTTATGTGCGAAATGACCGGATCATTGAATCAAATGTTGATTTAATGATTTAATGTATAATTATATATTTGATATATTACTTTGCATTAGCTAGTATTGGTTCACTTTATATGGATTTTCTCACTCGATGTGCAAGAAGTATATATGATATACTTTTGTGCACTACTTTGTGTCATGTTTGATGATACATGTAGTTTGGTGCTGTGTTAAGACTTAAACCATGGTTATGATAATAGTTAGGGTTTTTATTTATTTACTTATTTATTTATATATTCTTTTTGATAAATAAATATATATGATAACAAAATGGTTTCTTTCATGAAGCTTGATGAAGCTTCATGAAGCTTTGACTAAAGTGACTATTTTGTCATCATTCTTAACCCTAACCATTCTCATTTGACCATGGTTTGTTCTCTACACTTAACCTAGGTTAGAAGATGATAAGTGTTGATTTTATTATTCTTTTTTCACAATACTTATCATATTCTTTCTTCTTCTTCATCTTCATCTTCAAGAAAGAAACCTTGATGCCATCAATGGCAACTTGAGTTCTAGTGAGAGAAATCCAATTCAAAAGTGAACCCACCTGCTATTTCTTCACCCTCTACCTCTTGCCAAGTTGTTTTAGGTGTTTTCTTCATAAGTTTCACAACTTTGTGAAGTCGGAGCTTGAGCTTGTGCAACCTCGACATAGATCGTCTTTGACACGAAGCCGACGACCTATTCCGCTCGTTTTCCCGATGAAGCCGACGAATGAGTCTAGGATTCGAAAAGGACAGCGAGAGGATGACTACATGGAGCTAAGGAAGTGGATATCCGGATCTACAAAGGTTGTAGCATCTAACTTTTAGTTAAGTAGATAACTAGTTTACCGTTTCGCCTAGAAATCTAGCCGACGATCCGTATTAGGGTTTCTCGGCACCCATAATTTTTGAAATTGGCATGATTGATGCCCTGTGAGACTTCATTAGAGTGCCTAGGAACCCTACAGTGGTATCAGAGCCTAGCTAGAGCCTTAGGCGAAGTCTAGACGCAATTTGAAGCCCGAACGAACCCGAAACCCTAAACCAAACATGCTCTCTGGACTTTTTCCAAAATCTGGGATTTTTCCAGATTAAAAATATGCAGAAAAACCATCAGGAAAATATAAGCGTTTGTGTGAAATTCGACAGCCTAATTCCACTAAGCCACTGCGGATCCGCGGCATGAGCATGGCTCATGCGGCGGTTCCGCGGCCGTACGGCCTCAATATATAAAGAATTTTACACAGTAATTCTTAGTTTCCAGTGGTGATTTTCCTAGGTATTTTTAATAATTATTCAAGAGTTGAATTTTCTGGGGTTGCTTTGGGGATTCGGTGTTTCGATCGGGGTATCAAATTTCGTCTTTGTGTATTTCCGGATAATTTTTAGAATATGTTAAAAAGTTCGACCGGATATAAATACCCAATTTTTCCCCTGTCGGGAAATTTCCAAGTGTTGGATTTTTCCGTAGTTTAACGACGTTCTAAGTAGTGCAAGTAACGCGATGGACCCTCTAGAAGACAACAAACCTTAACTCGATTATGTGACCGTCTTGAACTGCCCTTTGAACTTTCGGGTTTGGGGCAGTACGGCGTGCCACATGTGAGGCGTTGGCTTGACCCTTCTACGGCTGGACCGTTGATACTGAGGCACGAACTGAATGTTGCTAGACTTATTTCATGTGTTGGACTGTATCGGGAAAACTTGGGTGTTCGAATGTTCGATCGGAAAGTTTAACATTTTCTGTTTATCTGGAATGTGATACAATAATTGGAATTCACAAACTGTTATGAGATAACTGAATGAATGTTATAAATCTAGCAGTTTAGTCCCACATGATATTGAAAAGAGTTTTCGATAATGAGACTAAAATGCGGGATTTATATCTATTAGGCATGTGAGGTCTAAGTATTTCATTTGATTAGGCATGCGATATCTAAAGAAGTTGCGGATTCCAATTGTTGTAGTTTTACACTTTCTTTTCTGTGACCGTAAGTGTAGTATGTTCATATCGCCGGTTTCGTTGCTATATGTCAACGACAATTGGGGTATGCGTACTTACTTACGTTGATGACATGTGATGTTATGTGTTGCTGGATATGTTATATTGGATCGTCGTGTTCGAATAGCCCGGGGTTTTTTTATGTGAGATGAGTGTTTTTCATTTTCATTCATGTAAAAACTTGTATGTAATATTCTTTTATTTGGGGCACTTCCAGGTAGCGGAAGTTGTCACCCTTTGTATATTATTTACTTTTCCGCATTAGGATAGACCCAAGGAGGGGAGCACAAGTAACCGGGTTCTGGGGTTCAGTGGGAGACCAACTCGAGGAGTCGAGTCCGGGTCTCCTAACCCTAGAATTGGCAGGGTTGCTTGCCGCTCTCGTAGGGGTCTAGGGGTGTGGGATTGGCTATTCATCACGACCGTGGAATCCGTGTTTTATACTGGCTCGTATTGAAAACACGGACATCCTAGTATATCCAATATTTCATATGTTTCTTCTGCTGCGATATCTGTGATGCGATCATGTGATGTTCTGTGATGGATATAGTATATAGTATATATGATATATTATATAGACGTTACTTATGTTTTACACCCGCACTAGCCCTGCCCTGCTCTGTCGTTAGTTACCTAACCTAACGGTGCACGAGGGGACATCGAGGCGAATGCGGATGGCATAAGTGTACGTCGTATTTATCTGTGATGTTTAGGTATTTAAATGATGGGACTTCATTAATGTGATTAATGAAAGAAAGAAACCTAACATGTTGTAGAATCAAATTTTAAATAAAACAGGTAGCTACAGTTCTTGCTTTGCATAGCGGTATATATGATATACCCTGCACCTTATTCGATGAGGAAAGGACCGAGATCCCTTCACCGGGAGTGACTCCTTTAGCAATAACTGGCAGATGCTACACACTCGGTTTGCTTTTGATTGTTTTTGAGTTTTGCTTTGCACAGTGATATATATGATATATCTCGCACCTCATTCGACGAGGAAAGGGCCGACGATCCCTTCACCGGGAGTGACCCCTTTAGCAAAACTAGAAAAGACTCGAAATCACTCCATTTCAAAACTTCATTTGATTCTACAACGATATCAAGTTCATTACGCAATAGGTTTTCAGAAAAACCTGTCGTAGCCCTCCGTCATTTCAGATAAATTACATATAGTATTCGTGCTACATTTGTTGGCTTTCGTCAAGGTGTAGTGTGCGGTAGCTATGTGCTGTTTATCTGCTGCATATGATGCGACTGGATTAGGGTAGTCGTACGGCTTTGTTGGCTTTCGTCAAGGGTCGTGCGGGTGGGTTTAATTCAGTCAAGAAATGTACGGGTTGAACTTGACTAACGGGCTGTGGTTTGTTGGCTTTCGTCAAGGTCATAGCACGCTAGGGGCAAAAGCATTATCGGGAATTTCAAGTGTTGAAATTTGCAACGAGATTGCATACCTTCTATGAGATAGTTGGATCCCGATACCCACTGCGAGTAAGAGTTACTCCTGAGAGAGTTTTACACATTACAATTAGCCGATCAAGTAGGTGTCTAGAAAGGTGTTAACGAGGTTACGCGTCTAAGAAAACGAGATTTACATTAATTAGGTTCGTGCGAAAGCACGGGGGACCTCCCTGAAAGTACCGACACTGGCCTGGCTGAAAGATTGGCGAACTTGTAGTGTGTAATTAATCCCGGCTAGTCTTTCCTTTTAGGGTTTGAAGGAAGATTTGATAAAAAGCAGTGGGAGCCATCCTGATTAGATAAGATAATAACCAATCTGATCTTGCACGAGCATACGCTAAAGTGTTTTCTTCTCTCTCTCTCCAGGTAGCGACCATTTCATGCCTTAATAAAGATAATAATATGGATGTATTGACCGAACCCGCATGTTATACTGTGCTGGGGTACGTTGGTTCCGTTCTTTCCTATAAGAGTTATAGGACTGAACAGGATATAGGGGAATACCAGGATTCCCATACCACCCGAATGAAGAAAGTACATGATGATGCATTTTCTTCGGGTGTGTTCGTTACAGAGAACTGTTTCTCCATTTGCCCTACGTCCTGGGTATTAGATACCGGGTCAGGATCCCATATATGTAATCAGTTACATGGGCTTAGGAAAGGTAGAGAACTTGGAGAAGGTGATAAAGACATTAGAGTTGGAAATGGTGCAATTGTTGCAGCTAAGACTGTCGGGGAATATCACCTTGTATTACCAACAGGTAATACATTGGTTCTGAACGATTGCTATTACAAGCCGAACCTGATATGCAACATTATATCGGTTTCTTTGTTGAGTAAAGAGGGATATTGTAACACCTTAGGATAAGGGTTAGTGAATAATTATATTTAAATAATGGTTTTTAACAAAAAGTTTACCAAACTGTGTTTTAAATATTTTTCCTAATTTAATAAATATTTTTCCAAAATTTTCCTAGGCTTGCACACATATGTGCATGTAAACTAGGGTTTTTAAATGAAGTAAATACCATAATTATTAACCATGGTGGGTTAATTATAGGATTAAGTCTTTTGGGTTATAAGTGAGTTTAATTAATTAGTTAAAAAGGTTACTTTAATTTGAATTGTTGTGAGTGTTGACTTGAGAGAGAGAGAGTGGGCATCATGGCTTAGCCCATGCTTGCCATTAATGAAGAGAGAAAGAGTGAGGGGTTGACATTTGGAGTGATGATTTTCCCTCTCTCATTCTTTGTTTCTTTCTCTCAAAACTCTCACACACTCTCACACACACACACTTACATTGCAACACCCCAGCAGCAGCAGCAAACACAACAGCAGCAACCCCTGAAGCCAGAAGCAGCAGCAGCAGCACCAGCAAGCATTCCAGTGAGCAGCAGCAGCCCCATCACCCAGTGCAGCCCCTTCTCTTCACTTCTTCATCTTCCTGCAATTCCCTAGGGTTAAGTATGAGGTATACTTCTTATCTTGCTTCCCTAGTTTGCCTAGTTAGTGTAGTTTTGCATCGGTTATTGGATTTTAGTGCGTTTTAGTGCGATATGGGGTGTTTAGAGGGAACTTTGTGCTAGTAAGGTGAGAATTGGTTTCAGTAGGTCATTAGTGAGTTATTGAGGCCATAGTAACTTAGTTTAACCCCTGTTACACTAAAATACCACATGTTTCCCTAATTGATGCAATTTGTCGTTTTTAAGCTAAATTTGAGCTTTTCTGGATCTGCTATTGACCCGAGAAGATATAAATGAAATTGAGAAGACCGTAGTATGGTGGTGATGTGCTGTTACCCCAGGTGAAACCCGACCCCCTATCTGCTACAGTGGACCGCCTATTTCTTCATTCTGGCCGCAATTTGCGGCCAGATGGGTAGGGTTTTGGGGATTTTTTGGGTCTTGTAGGTGTCTGCTAGTGTGTAGGGTTCTATGGTATATATATTTTTGTAAGTTTAGTTTTGTAGAAAAATCTGGGACCAAATACCTATTTTGCCGTTTTTCTAAACCTTCGCGACACGCGTGATACGTGAGTAGGTTTGGGTTTCTGCGTATCGCGGCGCGTCGGGGTAGTCTCTTGGCGCGTGATTACACGTGTTAGCGTATCGCGCACACGCGCGATTGGTTTGCGACACGGATTTCTAGTTGGACCGTAATGTCGCGTTTTTGTGAAATTGAGCTTATGTGTGATATATGTTATGTGATTATAGGTTCGCAGGCCAATGAGACGGACGCTGCGAAGAAGGGCAAGCAAGTGGTTGGATACGCTTAGCGCGAGACACGGTGAGTAGATTTCACATCTACGGGGATATCGCCCGCATGGCGTTATGCGTCAGGGCTGATAGGACTTTATTGTTATATACCTCATATACCATACCATGGATTGTCATCACATATTGCATTCCCTGCCATCTATATATATTGCTTAGAATTGATAGAACACCGCACTATTACTAACAGTTTATGTTGCACGGGCACTATTTTGCATACTACACACACACCGTTAGTAATTGCCATGCCACACTCACTGTAGAACTGTCATGACTATACTGTTGTATATTGTTGTAATTCCTTGTTTATGTGACATGACTTGATATACATACTTGGTGCACGTATCACATCACAATTACTTGTATTATTGGTTGAGATTTTATATGATTTCTGGATTTGGGAACCGTTGCTCTTTTCAAAAATGTTATCATTTAAAAACCCGGTTCCCTTGATATGATATTTTGGGGCGTCACCCCGTGTTTTCTCGGTGCTAGAGGCATGTATTGAGAGAGGGCTGACCCGGACTGACGGATGCCCGATATGTTGAGAGAGGGATGACCCGGACTGACGGATTCCCGATATATACTCGGAGAGAGGGCTGACCCGGACTGACGGATGCCCGATGTATTGAGAGAGGGCTGACCCGGACTGACGGATGCCCGATATGTTGAGAGAGGGATGACCCGGACTGATGGATTCCCGATATATACTTTGAGAGAGGGCCGACCCGGATTGACGGATGCCCGATACAGGATGTTTTGCGTGTTGCTGCTAGACACGAGTATTTATGATATTTGGGTGCCGATGTTGGGCACTCGGGATTCTCAGGGATATACAGGATATGAGGGCCGATGGAGTACCGGCGTTTGGGATGTTGGGATTTGTGGTGCATACATACATATGTAGTCCACCTCGATACTTCATGTAGATACTATATTCCCATGCTCAGCATTCATTATCACATCTCATCCTGTAGTTATATCACCTGATAGAGGACTTGCATTATTATTATGCATACTGCTTACCTCGCATTGATATCATCTGCTGGCATTTGTTAGAGTAGCGCTGTACGTGCATGCGCGCGATTACCTTTATATGTTATCTCTATTCACGAGTTGGCAACTCACCCCCGTTGTGCCACAGTAATTGCAGGTTGCCCTTGGGAGTAGTCACGGCTGGCTGTTACCGCATCTTTTGGCACAGATACCCTTTTTGAGCAGAGATAGCCTTTTGCTGATAGGTGGGTTTTGTACGGTATCTGTTATCTTTCAGTTGTATATTGATGTATCTAGTACTCTCCATCTACTTTTCTGTATTGACTTAGAGACAGTTGTGAGGACGATATGTATGATTTTATATTCTGGTGTCGAGCTCGCATGTGAGCCGACTTTACTTTTGCAGTCTCATCTTTTATGATATTGTCCTTGCTTTACTGTGTATTCTTCGCTACGGCGTCGTATATCTTATTGTGATGCTTCATTCATTTTACTCGTCATTTCTGTTACACCTTGTTTCTTTTTGACTGGCGGGGCAAATGTTTTAAAAAAGGAAATGTTACCAAAATTATAAAACTCATAACTTTTGAACTTCAAAAGGATTTCTACTAAATAAATGGAAGTTTTCCAGACAGGTACGATTGTTTTTACAAAATGTTTTAAAATCACTCTATATTTATTGGTTTTGATTTCTGGGTTCGGCTTACTTAGCCGCGTTGCGCCTGTAGACGTTGCGTGGTTAAGTGCCGGTCACGAGTCGAATTCTCGGGTCGTGACAAAGTTGGTATCAGAGCGTAGGTTTTACCTTCGGAGTGTAGGATGACCCTGGTATGATGGAGTAGGTAGCTGCAGCAGGGTAGCGTAGCGTGTGTATGTTCCGCGGCATACTCACGACACGGTACTCCGCTTACGCGACCTTAGGACTTATTGATTTGATCCCTCCTTATATTCTTGCGATTCGATTTCCGTGTTCTTATCGAATCTAAATTTTCTTTCAGCCATTATGCCGCCTAAGACTACGAGGGCACAGAGAGCGGCCGCGAGGGCCGAGATTCGTGTTGACTCGTCCGAGACACGGACTGATCCGGGCAGTACGCCGGTTGTACCCGAGCAGGGTGTTCCTGCCGTGACAGAGCAGATCGCCACGCTAGGGGCTGGTATGCAGGAGATGCGCCAGACGGTGGGATCTAGCATGCAGGACATGCGCCAGATGATAGGATCGCTAGTTGAGACGCTTCGAGCGCAGCGACCAGAGGTAGCTCCACCAGTTCCAGAGACCGCTATGGTACCTACCGCACAGCCAGTTGCCCCTGCAGCCACGGAGGTGATCACAGTATCGCTATCAGAGTTCATGAGGCTGAAGCCTCCGGTTTTCACAGGCACCGATACAGCCGAGGACCCACAGTCTTTCATAGACAGGATGGCCAGGATATGCCGTTCCCTCAGATGCGCAGATGCGAGATGGGTCGAGTTCGCGAGCTTTCGCCTGGAAGGTCTTGCGCAGAAGTTGTGTGATTCCGTTGAGAAGGGCAGAGCAGCAGGTCTTCCTCCTATGACCTGGACGGAGTTCGTGACCATATTTCTAGCCCGTTTCCTTCCCCAGAGTGTTAGGGATGCCCGAGCACGCAGATTTGAGTCCTTGCGCCAGACGCCAGGGATGACGGTGGCAGAGTATGACGTGCTGTTTACAGAGCTAGCAGTCTATGCCCCATATTTAGTGGCTACCGAGGAGTTGCGAGTCAAGAGATTTTTTCGAGGCTTGCTTACACCACTGTTCCTCGCGATCAGCGCGCAGCACTACGAGACCTATTCAGCAGCTGTAGACGCAGCCCTAGTAGTCGAGGAGCACCTTGCTGAGACTTCGGTAGTTCCACAGCCGAAGAGAGTTCGTACGGATACATCAGCACAGAGACAGCCTTTTCGGCGCCGTGATAGACATATTGCAGGCAGCAGAAATTCAGGGCGGGGCCGGTTATTCAGTTCCTATTCCCAGGACGGTCAGCGGTCATCGTCGGGATGTTTTCGCTGTGGGAGTTCTTACCATCGTGTACGGGATTGTCCAGAGACACCCCGGAGGGAGGCGACAGCACCGCATGTCACATTACCACCTTCACCGCCCCAGAGGGCGTTGCCCGTTGTACCTACCGTTGCTCCGCGCCAGACTCATGCACAGCGAGGTCGTGGGCGTGGAGGAGTTGCTCAGAGGGGGCGAGGTGACCGAGGCGGAGGGCAGCCAGTCACAGGTGGTGGACAGGCGAGGGTTTTTGCTTTGACACATCAGGACGCGCAGGCGTCCAATGCAGTGGTTTCAGGTATCCTTCCTGTATGTTCAGTTGATGCTCATGTATTGTTCGATCCCGGATCCACACACTCGTACGTATCCACACACTTTGTGCCGAGTCTGGGTAGGGAGTCCGGCTTGCTTGATCAGCCGCTTGTGGTGACTACTCCTGTGGGAGAGTCGTTTGTTGCTAGGCACGTGTTCCGATCCTGTACCGTCTGTATTGGCGAGAGAGAGTTGCCTGTCGACTTGATCCTTCTGGAGATGTTGGACTTCGACGTTCTTTTGGGTATGGATTGGTTAGCCACGTGCTAGGCTTCTGTGGACTGCCGTGAGAAGACAGTTAGATTCTGCTTTCCCGGTGAGTCGGTTTTTGTTGTGTTGGGGGACCGTGGTGCCGCCCCTCACAGTGTGATTTCTTCTTTTCGCGCTGGGCAGCTTTTGAGGAAGGGATGTCAGGGATTTCTCGCATATGTTTGCGATGCTAGTGCTACACAGGTTCCATTAGACCAGGTTCCGGTTGTTAGCGAGTTTCCTGATGTGTTCCCTGACGAGCTTCCTGGGTTGCCGCCCGAGCGCGACATTTCTTTCTGTATTGATTTGGTTCCTGGCTCGGGACCTATTTCCATACCGCCTTAACGGATGGCCCCAGCGGAACTTCGAGAGTTAAAGGGCCAGTTGCAAGACTTGCTGGACAAGGGACTTATTCGACCTAGTGTTTCTCCTTGGGGTGCTCCAGTCCTGTTCGTCAAGAAGAAGGACGGCAGTTTGCGTCTGTGTATCGACTACCGCCAGCTGAATAGGGTGACAGTGCGGAACAGGTATCCTTTGCCGCGCATCGACGATTTGTTCGACCAGCTTCAGGGGGCAGGGTACTTTTCGAGGATCGATTTACGATCGGGCTATCATCAGCTGCGGGTTCGACAGGAGGACATTCCCCGGACAGCCTTCCGTACGCGCTACGGCCATTACGAGTTTTTGGTGATGTCGTTCGGACTCACCAATGCACCAGCAGCCTTCATGGACTTGATGAACCATATTTTCCGGCCTTACTTGGATTTGTTCATTATAGTCTTCATCGACGATATCTTGGTGTATTCCCGGAGTAGTGACGAGCACGAGCAGCACCTGAGGATTACATTGCAGACCTTGAGGGAGCACCAGCTTTATGCGAAATTTTCCAAGTGTGCTTTTTGGCTGGACAGCGTAGACTTCTTGGGTCACGTGATTTCATGAGGCGGTATCTGTGTAGACCCGAGGAAGATCGAGGCCGTTCAGCGTTGACCCAGACCCACATCGGTGACAGAGATTCGCAGCTTTTTGGGGTTGGCCGGTTACTACAGGCGATTTGTGCAGAACTTTTCCCGTATTGCTACACCATTGACCGGGTTGACCCAGAAGGGAGTTCCTTTCGATTGGACGGAGGAGTGCGAGCACAGTTTCCAGCAGTTACGGACTCAGCTGACGACGGCACCGGTGTTATCTTTACCTTCCGGACCGGGCGGATTTGTGGTCTTTTGTGATGCTTCTCGAGTGGGGCTGGGATGTGTTTTGATGCAGCACGACAGGGTGATCGCGTATGCTTCGCGACAATTGAAGAGACATGAACAAAACTACCCCACTCATGACTTGGAGATGGCTGCAGTGGTCTTCGCACTTAAGATCTGGCGACATTATCTCTACGGCGAGTCGTGCCAGATATTTACGGATCACAAGAGTCTGAAATACATTTTCCAGCAGTGGGACCTGAACCTTCGGCAGCGTCGATGGATGGAGTTAGTGAAGGATTACGACTGTGAGATCTTATATCACCCGGGCAAGGCAAATGTGGTGGCGGATGCTTTGAGCAGGAGGCCCGGGAGTAGCCTATCTTGTTTGAGCGCAGTCCAAGAGCGGTCGTCCGCAGATTGGCAGATATTATGCGACAGCCGAGTACAGTTCGAGTTCACGCCGATTGGAGGACAGATAGCGCATGTCCGTGCACGGCCACAGTTGATCGATCGTATACGTGAGGCACAGCTCAGTGATGACCGATGTTCAGAGATCATGGCACAGATTGGACAGGGCAGATTTTCCGAGTTCGTGATCGATGATCAGGGGGTACTACGGTTTGGAGTCAGACTGTGCGTACCAGATGCTGAGGGGCTGAGGCGCGAGATTCTTGAGGAGGCACATCGATCGGTATATAGCGTCCATCCCGGTTCCACCAAGATGTATCATGATATGAGAGATGTTTATTGGTGGGACGGAATGAAGAGGGACATTGCAGATTTTGTGTCGAGATGCCTGACTTGTCAGCAAGTCAAGGCTGAGCACCAGAGGCCCGCGGGAGAGCTACAGCCGCTACCCATTCCGGAGTGGAAGTGGGAGCAGATTTCGATGGATTTCGTGGTGGGTCTACCCAGGACTAGTCGGGGGTATGACTCCATCTGGGTGATCGCGGATCATTTGACGAAAGCGGCTCACTTCTTACCGGTGAAGACGACTTTCGGATTTACTCAGTATGCCCAGATCTACATTGACGAGATAGTGCGACTACACGGAGTCCCGACATGTATTGTGTCCGACAGAGGCACCCAGTTTACTAGTAAACTATGGCAGAGGCTTCAGGAGGCTTTGGGCACTCGCTTGAGTTTCAGCACAGCATTTCATCCGCAGACCGACGGACAGTCAGAGCGGACCATTCAGACTCTCGAGGACATGCTCAGAGCTTGTGTACTAGATTTCGGAGGTAGCTGGGATCATCATTTGCCCTTGGTAGAGTTCTCCTACAATAACAGCTACCAGGAGACCATTCAGATGGCACCTTTTGAGGCTCTTTATGGGAGGAGATGCAGGTCGCCCACTTGTTGGACAGAGCTCAGTGAGGGCAGTATCTTAGGACCACAGATCGTTGAGGAGACGACAGCGAAGATCCAGTTGATTCGAGATAGGATGAGAGCAGCGCAGAGTAGGCAGAGATCGTATGCAGACCGTCGACGACGCAGACTTGAGTTTTCTGTTGGTGACCATGTTTTCTTGAGGGTCTCCCCAATGAAAGGTGTGATGAGGTTTGGGAAGAAGGGGAAGCTCAGTCCCAGATACGTGGGCCCCTTCGAGATCCTCGAGCGAGTTGGTGCAGTAGCCTACCGTTTAGCCCTTCCGCCCAGCTTTCCAGATGTGCACCCCGTATTCCATGTCTCGATGCTCCGCAGATATCTTCATGATCCTTCGCATGCGATTCAGCATCCGACGATCCAGCTTGAGCGTGACCTTTCCTATGCAGAGCAGCCGGTGATGATCTTGGATCGACAAGTGAAGAAATTGAGATCGAAGGACATTCCATCAGTTAAGGTACTTTGGCGTGGTCAGAACCGTGAGGAGGTCACTTGGGAGACCGAAAGCAAGATGATGAAGATGTATCCCCATCTTTTTGAAGGTAACCGTAGTTAGATTTTTGAAATTCGGGGACGAATTTCTTTAAGGGGGAGAGATTGTAACACCTTAGGATAAGGGTTAGTGAATAATTATATTTAAATAATGGTTTTTAACAAAAAGTTTACCAAACTGTGTTTTAAATATTTTTCCTAATTTAATAAATATTTTTCCAAAATTTTCCTAGGCTTGCACACATATGTGCATGTAAACTAGGGTTTTTAAATGAAGTAAATACCATAATTATTAACCATGGTGGGTTAATTATAGGATTAAGTCGTTTGGGTTATAAGTGAGTTTAATTAATTAGTTAAAAAGGTTACTTTAATTTGAATTGTTGTGAGTGTTGACTTGAGAGAGAGAGAGTGGGCATCATGGCTTAGCCCATGCTTGCCATTAATGAAGAGAGAGAGAGTGAGGGGTTGACATTTGGAGTGATGATTTTCCCTATCTCATTCTTTGTTTCTTTCTCTGAAAACTCTCACACACTCTCACACACACACACTTACCTTGCAACACCCCAGCAGCAGCAGCAAACACAACAGCAGCAACCCCTGAAGCCAGAAGTAGCAGCAGCAGCATTCAGCAACAGCACCAGCAAGCATTCCAGTGAGCAGCAGCAGCCCCATCACCCAGTGCAGCCCCTTCTCTTCACTTCTTCATCTTCCTGCAACTCCATAGGGTTAAGTATGAGGTATACTTCCTATCTTGCTTCCCTAGTTTGCCTAGTTAGTGTAGTTTTGCATCGGTTATTGGATTTTAGTGCGTTTTAGTGCGATATGGGGTGTTTAGAGGGAACTTTGTGCTAGTAAGGTGAGAATTGGTTTCAGTAGGTCATTAGTGAGTTATTGAGGCCATAGTAACTTAGTTTAACCCCTGTTACACTAAAATACCACATGTTTCCCTAATTGATGCAATTTGTCGTTTTTAAGCTAAATTTGAGCTTTTCTGGATCTGCTATTGACCCGAGGAGATATAAATGAAATTGAGAAGACCGTAGTATGGTGGTGATGTGCTGTTACCCCAGGTGAAACCCGACCCCCTATCTGCTACAGTGGGCCGCCTATTTCTTCATTCTGGCCGCAATTTGCGGCCAGATGGGTGGGGTTTTGGGGATTTTTTGGGTCTTGTAGGTGTCTGCTAGTGTGTAGGGTTCTATGGTATATATATTTTTGTAAGTTTAGTTTTGTAGAAAAATCTGGGACCAAATACCTATTTTGCCGTTTTTCTAAACCTTCGCGACACGCGTGATACGTGAGTAGGTTTGGGTTTCTGCGTATCGCGGTGCGTCGGGGTAGTCTCTTGGCGCGTGATTACACGTGTTAGCGTATCGCGCACACGCGCGATTGGTTTGCGACACGGATTTCTAGTTGGACCGTAATGTCGCGTTTTTGTGAAATTAAGCTTATGTGTGATATATGTTATGTGATTATAGGTTCGCAGGCCAGTGAGACGGACGCTGCGAAGAAGGGCAAGCCAGTGGTTGGATACGCTTAGCGCGAGACACGGTGACTAGATTTCACATCTACGGGGATATCGCCCGCATGGCGTTATGCGTCAGGGCTGATAGGACTTTATTGTTATATACCTCATATACCATACCATGGATTGTCATCACATATTGCATTCCCTGCCATCTATATATATTGCTTAGAACTGATAGAACACCGCACTATTACTAACGGTTTATGTTGCACGGGAACTATTTTGCATGCTACACACACACCGTTAGTAATTGCCATGCCACACTCACTGTAGAACTGTCATGACTATACTGTTGTATATTGTTGTAGTTCCTTGTTTATGTGACATGACTTGATATACATACTTGGTGCACGTATCACATCACAATTACTTGTATTATTGGTTGAGATTTTATGTGATTTCTGGATTTGGGAACCGTTGCTCTTTTCAAAAATGTTATCATTTAAAAACCCGGTTCCCTTGATATGATATTTTGGGGCGTCACCCCGTGTTTTCTCGGTGCTAGAGGCATGTATTGAGAGAGGGCTGACCCGGACTGACGGATGCCCGATATGTTGAGAGAGGGATGACCCGGACTGACGGATTCCCGATATATACTCGGAGAGAGGGCTGACCCGGACTGACGGATGCCCGATGTATTGAGAGAGGGCTGACCCGGACTGACGGATGCCCGATATGTTGAGAGAGGGATGACCCGGACTGACGGATTCCCGATATATACTTTGAGAGAGGGCCGACCCGGATTGACGGATGCCCGATACAGGATGTTTTGCGTGTCGCTGCTAGACACGAGTATTTATGATATTTGGGTGCCGATGTTGGGCACTCGGGATTCTCAGGGATATACAGGATATGAGGGCCGATGGAGTACCGGCGTTTGGGATGTTGGGATTTGTGGTGCATACATACATATGTAGTCCACCTCGATACTTCATGTAGATACTATATTCCCATGCTCAGCATTCATTATCACATCTCATCCTGTAGTTATATCACCTGATAGAGGACTTGCATTATTATTATGCATACTGCTTACCTCGCATTGATATCATCTGCTGGCATTTGTTAGAGTAGCGCTGTACGTGTATGCGCGCGATTACCTTTATATGTTATCTCTATTCACGAGTTGGCAACTCACCCCCGTTGTGCCACAGTAATTGCAGGTTGCCCTTGGGAGTAGTCACGGCTGGCTGTTACCGCATCTTTTGGCACAGATACCCTTTTTGAGCAGAGATAGCCTTTTGCTGATAGGTGGGTTTTGTACGGTATCTGTTATCTTTCAGTTGTATATTGATGTATCTAGTACTCTCCATCTACTTTTCTGTATTGACTTAGAGACAGTTGTGAGGGCGATATGTATGATTTTATATTCTGGTGTCGAGCTCGCATGTGAGCCGACTTTACTTTTGCAGTCTCATCTTTTATGATATTGTCCTTTCTTTACTGTGTATTCTTCGCTACGGCGTCGTATATCTTATTGTGATGCTTCATTCATTTTACTCGTCATTTCTGTTACACCTTGTTTCTTTTTGACTGGCGGGGCAAATGTTTTAAAAAAGGAAATGTTACCAAAATTATAAAACTCATAACTTTTGAACTTCAAAAGGATTTCTACTAAATAAATGGAAGTTTTCCAGACAGGTACGATTGTTTTTACAAAATGTTTTAAAATCACTCTATATTTATTGGTTTTGATTTCTGGGTTCGGCTTACTTAGCCGCGTTGCGCCTGTAGACGTTGCGTGGTTAAGTGCCGGTCACGAGTCGAATTCTCGGGTCGTGACAGATATAATTTTGTATTACAGGACAATGTTATGAACATTTTCCGTAACCAAAAGTCGGTTGGATCAGGCACGTTGTGCAATGGCATTTATGTTCTAAACCAATCAACAGTTCTGAGCATAACAAACACACACAAGAGGAAGAGTTCTGAACTGAACGAATCCTTCTTGTGGCATTGTAGACTGGGTCACATCAATGCGACATGACTGGCTAAGTTGCATAAGGATGGGTATTTGAAACCATTCGAATTTTCATCTTATGACACTGTCCAGTCATGTCTCAAAGGAAAGATGACCAAAACTCCGTTTACGGGACACGGAGAAAGAGTTACTGAACTCTTAGGACTAGTACATAGTGATGTATGCGGTCCAATGTCTACACATGCCAGGGATGGTTCTTCGTACTTCATTACATTCACTGACGATCTCTCAAGATACGGACATGTGTACTTAATAAGACACAAGTCTGAAGCTTTTGAGAAATTTAGAGAATATAAACAAGAAGTCGAAAACCAAACCGGAAAAAGTATTAAAATCCTTCGATCTGATCGAGGAGGTGAATACTTGAGCAATGAATTCCTGGACTTCCTAAAAGAGAATGGGATTCTCTCTCAGCTGACTCCTCCATATACACCACAGAACAACGGTGTATCAGAACGGAGGAACCGCACCCTATTAGATATGGTGCGCTCTATGATGAGCACAGCTGAGTTACCTATTTCCTTCTGGGGGTATGCGCTTGAGACAGCCATACATCTATTGAATATGGTCCCCACCAAATCTGTGCCTACCACTCCATATGAGATATGGAAAGGGAAGAGACCATGTCTTAACTATGTTAAGATATGGGGTTGTCCAGCCTATGTCAAACGACAAAATCCGGACAAACTCGAGGCACGGTCTGTTCTATGCAAATTTGTAGGATTTCCCAAGAATTCTCAAGGGTATATCTTCTACCACCCTGAGGAACAAAGAGTATTTGTTTCTCGGCATGCCACCTTTTTAGAAAAGGAATTTCTTGAAAAAGAGATTAGTGGTCATGAGGTAGAACTGGAAGAGGTTCCAGCTGCAGAAGCTACAACAGAAGATCTAGTGGAACCAGAGGATTCCGTAGTTCCCGATGAACCCCAGCCACTCCGCCGATCTAGTAGGGTTCCTCGCCAACCTGAGAGATACTACGGTTTTCTCATGGACGGTGGGAGCGAGGATTGCATCATGGAGGATGATGACCCAACCAGCTTCGAGCAGGCCATCACAAGTGGGGACTCAGTGAAATGGCTGGATGCTATGCGGTCCGAGATGGAATCCATGTGCACCAACAAAGTATGGACTTTGGAAGTTGCTCCTGAAGGGGTAAAACCCATCGGGAGCAAGTGGATCTTCAAGAAGAAACTTGGTGTAGATGGGAAAGTGGAGACTTTCAAAGCTAGACTTGTAGCAAAGGGTTTTCGTCAAAGACCAGGTGTGGACTATGACGAAACCTTTTCTCCAGTAGCTATGCTTAAATCCATCCGGATCATGCTTGCCATCGCTGCATATCATGATTACGAAATCTGGCAAATGGATGTTAAAACCGCCTTTCTAAATGGTGATTTAGAAGAGTGCATGTACATGACTCGGCCAGAGGGCTTCGTAGACAGTGGGAGCAGCGGGAAGGTATGCAAGCTGCTTAAATCCATTTATGGATTAAAGCAAGCATCGTGGAGTTGGAACATCTGCTTTGACGTCGTTATCAAAGAGTTTGATTTCGTCAAAAATCCAGATGAACCTTGTATCTACAAGAAGGTGGCAGAGAGTAAGCTTGTCTTCCTCGTATTGTACGTGGACGACATACTCTTGATAGGAAATGATATTCCTATGCTGCAATCGGTCAAGCTCTTCTTATCACAAAGATTCTCAATGAAAGATCTTGGTGATGCCTCCTGCATATTGGGAATTAGGATCTATAGAGATAGATCCAAACGGATTTTGGGATTGTCCCAATCCGGGTACATTGACACCATGCTAAAGAGGTTTAGTATGGAAGAGTCCAAGCGTGGGAACTTGCCCACGATCTCTGGAGTCACTCTCTCCAAAGAGATGTCTCCTAAGACTGATTTGGAGAGAGCTCGCATGCAAAGGATACCCTATGCTTCGGCAGTAGGCTCTATCATGTATGCGATGCTATGTACCAGACCCGATGTAGCATACTCACTAAGTGTAGTGAGCAGGTATCAAGCTGATCCTGGAGAGAGTCACTGGACAGCTGTGAAGAGCATTCTCAAGTACTTACGAAGGACTAGAGATATGTTCTTGGTGTATGGTAACGGAGAGCTCCAAGTGGAGTCCTTTACCGATTCGAGCTTCCAGGGTGATAAGGACGACTCTAAGTCACAGTCGGGTTTTGTCTTTACCCTTTACGGAGGGGCGGTTAGCTGGAAGAGTTCCAAGCAGGAAACCGTGGCAGACTCGACGATGGAGGCTGAATACATCGCTGCCAACGATGCTGCCAAAGAGGCTGTCTGGATCAAGAAGTTCATTACTGAACTTGGAGTGGTTCCATCAATTGAGCATCCAATACCGTTGTATTGCGATAACAATGGAGCGGTGGCTTTGGCCAAGGAACCCAGGTCCCATCAGCGATCCAGGCATATTCTGAGGCGGTATCACCTGATCCCGGAGATAGTTGATCGCCGGGAGATCGAGGTCAGGAGGGTTGACACGAAGAACAACACGGCGGATCCACTCACGAAGGCCATTCCCCAGATACAGTTTGAGAGACTCTTCGGGATGCTCGGTATGCGATACTACAGCAGCTGGCCCTAGTGCAAGTGGGAGATTGTTAGTTGTATGTATGCCCTAGAGGCCAGTATTGTACAGATGATGTATATTATATTGGATGCTTGGACATATATAGAGATGACTTTCTTGCTCGATATGATAGTATGCTATCTGGTTACTCTTTATCTTAACATGTACACTTGTCTCTTTAAACTGTCTTATAGTTACATGTTGATAAAGCCCTTAGGATGTGTACTTGACTACCTGGACTATGATGCAGATCATACTAGTGGGGACATGGTAGTCCATAAGTACATCCTTCATGGTCCCTAGTCGTGGGTGTATCGAGACGGGGCATCGATATACCAGTGTAGACTAGCGTATACGCTTCTCGACCCATGAGATGGGCGATGGATGATCCCATATCCATTGGTGTTTGACATCAGAGATGGTATACGGGTGCTCAGTGGAGACTGGGTACACTGGACGGACTCACCGAGAACTCCCAGATGGTATTATACCTCACGTCAGATGGCAGTTCTCAGGTGACACTTGTACAGGTTAGTCTGTAGACCCGAGATCGTCATAGAGTCTTGTGTGATTCCCACTATGCTTTGATCTCCACCTTACCACGTCCATGAGGGCATGCAAAACGGTGGTCTTTGGGTACAGTCCCGAGTCACATGGAGGCAATGAGCGATAGGAGGGGTTTCGTCTCTCCCGGTATTGGGGGTTGATGTTGCGCTGTGCTCGATTGGCCGTAACAGGGAAGTCCCTGGCCAGGGCTGATCAGAGATTTGCTGGTAAGTGTTACCAGTAGTTTCTCGACCCGTTATGAGCCTCACATCGGCACGACTTATCGGTTATTGGGGTCTGACGTTTACCACCCCTAGACTTGATATGCGACGTATCAGACGAACAGACCGGACTGTACGGTAAGTGTTACTGGTTAGATTCACAGGAGTGTGAGCGGGCTAGCTCGTCGATATTCTGATCGCTCAATACCTAGATGGCCGTTACGTTTAGCAGACCGCTTGCGTCTTGTGGGTGCTTGATATGATCATCATCTGCTGCCGGCGTATTGACGAGTCTTTAGAGTCCTACACAGAGCTTTCCTGGCTCAAGCGAAACGAAATAGGAGCGCATATGAGATATGTGCGGGACCGAGAATAATGCGTGTATGTGATACCGCATTTCATTCTCGCGATAAATGTTTCGATTTGTTATATTCGATATGACCTAGTTATCGAATCATTGATTCGATAAGTCGATACATTGGATACTAGTCGGTTATGTGCGACATGACCGGATCATTGAATCAAATGTTGATTTAATGATTTAATGTGTAATTATATATTTGATATATTACTTTGCATTAGCTAGTATTGATTCACTTTATATGGAGTTTCTCACTCGATGTGCAAGAAGTATATATGATATACTTTTGTGCACTACTTTGTGTCATGTTTGATGATACATGTAGTTTGGTGTTGTGTTAAGACTTAAACCATGGTTATGATAATAGTTAGGGTTTTTATTTATTTACTTATTTATATAGCTATTCTTTTTGATAAATAAATATATATGATAACAAAATGGTTTCTTTCATGAAGCTTGATGAAGCTTCATGAAGCTTTGACTAAAGTGACTATTTTGTCATCATCCTTAACCCTAACCATTCTCATTTGACCATGGTTTATTCTCTACACTTAACCTAGGTTAGAAGATGATAAGTGTTGATTTTATTATTCTTTTTTCACAATAGTTATCATATTCTTTCTTCTTCTTCATCTTCATCTTCAAGAAAGAAACCTTGATGCCATCAATGGCAACTTGAGTTCTAGTGAGAGAAATCCAATTCTAAAGTGAACCCACCTCCTATTTCTTCACCCTCTACCTCTTGCCAAGTTGTTTTGGGTGTTTTCTTCACAAGTTTCACAACTTTGTGAAGTCGGAGCTTGAGCTTGTGCAACCTCGACGTAGATCATCTTTGACACGAAGCCGACGACCTATTCCGCTCGTTTTCCCGATGAAGCCGACGAATGAGTCTAGGATTCGAAAAGGACAGCGAGAGGATGACTACGTGGAGCTAAGGAAGTGGATATCCGGATCTACAAAGGTTGTAGCATCTAACTTTTAGTTAAGTAGTTAACTAGTTTACCGTTTCGCCTAGAAATCTAGCCGACGATCCGTATTAGGGTTTCTCGGCACCCATAATTTTTGAAATTGGCATGATTGATGCCTTGTGAGACTTCATTAGAGTGCCTAGGAACCCTACACCTGCACCTTATTCGATAAGGAAAGGGCCGAGATCCTTTCACCGGGAGTGACCCCTTTAGCAATAACTGGCAGATGCTACACCACTCGGTTTGTCTTTTGATTGCTTTTCTAGTTCTTGCTTTGCACAGTGATATATATGATATATCCTGCACCTCATTCGATGAGAAAAGAGCCGACGATCCATTCATCGGGAGTGACCTCTTTAGCGAAACTAGTAAAAGCCTCAAAAACACTCCATTGTAAAATCATTTGATTCTACAACGATATCAAGTTCATTACGCAATAGGTTTTCAGAAAAACCTGTCGTAGTCCTCGGTCATTTCAGATAAGTCCTACTTAGTATTCGTGTTACGTTTGTTGACCTCCGTCAAGGCGTAGTGTGCGGTAGCTAACTAGTATTTATCTGTTTATGCATATGATGCAGATTGGGTTAGGGTAGTCGTACAGCCTTGTTGACCTCCGTCAAGGGTCGTGCGGGTGGGTTTGATTCAATCAAGAAATGACGAGATAAACTTGACTAGTAGCCTAAGGTTTGTTGACCTCCGTCAAGGTCATAGGGTGCTAGGGGCAAAATTATCGGGAATTTCAAGTGTTGAAATTTGCAATGAGATTGCATACCTTCTATGAGATAGTTGGATCCCGATACCCACTGCGAGTAATTGTTACTCCTGGGAGAGTTTTACACATTACAATTAGCGGATCAAGTAGGTGTCTAGAAAGGTATCAACGGGGTTACGCCTCTGGGAAAAAGAGGTTTACTTTAATTAGGTCCGTGCGAAAGCACGGGGAACCTCCCTCAAAGTACCGACACAGGCCTGGCTGAAAGATTGGCGAACTTGTAGCGTGTAATTAATCCCGGCTAGTCTTTCCTTTTAGGGTTTGAAGGAAAATTTGATAAAAACAGTGGGAGCCATCCTGATTAGATAAAATAATAACCAATCTAATCTTGCAAGAGCACACGCAGAGTGTTTTCTTCTCTCTCTCCAGGTAGCGACCATGTCACGCCTTAATAAAGATAATAAAACGGATATATTGACCAAACCCGCTTGTTATACTGAGGTAGGGAACGTTGGTCCCGCTCCAACTTATAATTGTTATAAGACAGAGCAGGAAATTGGGGATTACCAGAATTCCTGTGCCACCCATGTTAGTTATATGTATGCCCTAGAGGCCATTACTATACATAGGATGTATATTGTAGTGGATGCTTGGACATATATAGGGAGGACTTTCTTGCTCGACATGATAGTATGCTATCTGGTTACTCTTTACCTTAACGTGTACACTGATTGTCTTTCTGCTACATGTTGGTAAAGCCCTTAGGATGTGTACTTGACTACCTGAACTATGATGCGGATTATACTGGAGGGGACATGGTAGTCCATAAGTACATCCTTCAAGGTCCCTAGTCGTGGGTATATCGAGACGGGGCATCGATATACCAGAGTAGACTAGCGTATACCTTCTCGACCCATACAGATGGGCGATGGATGATCTCATATCCATTGGTGTTTGACATCAGAGATGATATACGGGTGCTCAGTTGAGACTGGGTACACTGGACGGACTCGCCGAGAACTCCCAGATGGTATTATACCTTACGTCAGATGGCAGTTCTCTGGTGACACTGGTACAGGTTAGTCTGTAGACCCAGGATCGTCATAGAGTCTTGTGTGATTCCCACTGTGCTTTGATTTCCACCTTACCACGTCCAAGAGGGCGTGCAAAACGGTGATTTTTGGGTACAGTCCCGAATCACATGGAGGCAATGAGCGATAGGAGGGGATTCGTCTCTCCCGGTATAGGGGGTTGATGTTGCACTGTGTTCGATTGGCTAAAACCGGAAATCCCTGGCCAGGGTTGCTGAGATTTACTGGTAAGTGTTACCAGTAGTTTCTCGAACTGTTATAGACCTCATATCGACACGACTTATCGAGCTATTGGGGTCTGACGTTTACCACCCCTAGGCAAGATATGCGACATATCAGACGAACAAACCGGACTGTACGTTAAGTGTTACTGGTTGGATTCACAGGAGTGTGAGCGGGCTTGCTCGTTGATCTTCTGATCGCTCAATACCCGGATGGCCGTTACGTTTAGCAGACCGCTTGCGGCTTGTGGGTGTTTGATATGATCATCACCTGCTGCCGGCGTATTGACGAGTCTTTAGAGTCCTACACAGAGGTTTCCTGGCTCAAGCGAAACGAAATAGGAGCGCATATGAGATATGTGCGGGACCGAGAATAATGCGTGTATGTGATACCGTATTCTATTCTCGCGATGAATGTATCGATTGGTTGTATGCGATATAACCTAGTTATCGAATCGAGGATTGATTCGATAAGTCGATACATTGGATATCAGTCGGTCATATGCGATATGTCCGGATCGTTAAATCAAGTGTTGATTTAATGATTTAATGTATAATTATATATTTGATATATCACTTTACATTAACTAGTATGTTTTCACTTATGATGGATTTTCTCACTTGATGTGCACATTGTATATTTGATATAGTTTTGTGCACTAGTTTGTATCATGTTTGATGATACGTGCAAGCTTGGGTGTATATTTACTTTAAACCATGTTTAAGTGAATGGTTAGGGTTTAGTTATCTTTTCTTAATTATTTATTTTATTTATTTATTTTAGGGCAAGAAACAAAATGGTAGCATCTTTTGTTTTTACCTTGAAGCTCCATGAAGCTTTGACCACTTTGTTTCTTTCCTAAACCTAACCATTCACCTAACCCTAGTTTATTCTCTACACTTGTTAAACTAACCAAAGGTTGCATTATGATAAGAATCATTTTATTTTCTATTATTCATAATTCTTATCATATTCTTTTTCTTCTTCTTCTTCTTCTTGAAGAAGAAGAAACCTTCCCTCCTTCAATGGTGCCGATAGAAAAAGAGTGAGAAATCAAAATCCAAAGGGAACCCACTTCCTATTTCTTCATCCTCTACCACTTTCCATGTAGTATAGGGTGTTTTCTTCACAAGTTTCATGACTTGGTGAAGTTGGAGCTTGATCTTGAGTTGCCTCGACGTAGATCATCTTCGGCATCGAAGTCGATGACCTAGCCCGATCATTTCTTTGACGAAACCATCGCTAGAGTCCAGGATCCGATGATCATAGCGGAGGGACATCATCATGGAGCTAAGGAAGTGGAGGACCGGATCTACAAAGGTTGTATTTTCGGTTCACTTAGTGTAAATGTGATTTACTTTCCTTTAGTTTCGCCTAAACTCTAGTTAACGATCTTTGCTTAGGGTTTCTAGGCACCGGAAAATTTTAATTTGGCATGGTTGATGCCTTGTGGAACCTCTTGAGTGTGCCTAGGAACCCTACACTGGTATCAGAGACTAGCTAGAGCCTTAGGCGATGTGTAGACGATGTTAGAAATCCGATCGAACCCCGAAACCTTAACTTTTAACCCTCTCTGGACTTTTTCTGAAAAAGTGGATTTTTCCAAATTAAAAATATCCCAAAAATTCAGCAGGAAATTGTATGAGTTACTGTGCAGCACGTGACCCTAACTCGACCAAAGCGCCGTGGAATCGCGGCCCCACCCCTGCTTTTGCGGCGGTTCCGCGGCCATTCTGGTGAGTTAGGCCACGTGGTTTGCACAATAATTTGTGTCTGGAGGTGCTGTATTTTATCGGAATTTTTAATATTTACTCAAGTGTTGAGTTTTCTGGGTTGTATTGGGAGTTCGACGATTCGATCGGAATCTTTAACTTTGTTTGTATTTTTCTGGATAATTTAGAATATGTTAAAAAGTTCGACCGGATATAAATACCCAATTTTTCCCCTGTTGGGAAATTTCCAAGTGTTGGATCTTTCCGTAGTTTAAGAACGTTCTAAGTAGTGCAAGTAACGCGATGGACCCTCTAGAAGACAACAAACCTTAACTCGATTATGTGACCGTCTTGAACTGTCCTTTGAACCTTAGGGTTTGGGGCAGTACGGCATGCCACATGTGAGGCGTTGGCTTGACCCTTCGACGGCTGGACCGTTGGTACTGAGGCACGAAGTGAATGTTTTTAAATTTATTTCATGTGTTGAGCTGTTTCGGGAAAACTTGGGTGTTTGATTGTTCGATCGGAAAGTTTAACATTTTCAATTTATCTGGAATGTGATACAATATTTGGAATCCACATGTTGTTATGAGATAACTGAATGAATGTTATAAACATAGCACTTTAATCTCACTTGATCGGTTGCCACGGAATTTTTATGCGATCAAAAGTCCGTCGCAATCACGTAGCGTACGCGGATGCTCGCGGTAGCGGTGTTCCGCCTTAAAGCATCCGTTCGGGTGCTCGCGGTAGCGTTGTTCCGCCTTGGTGCACTTAGTCGACATATTCGGGGGTGCGGCCGTCTACTAAAGTTTGCGACGAGCATCCGATCAAAATGTCGGGAATCTTGTGGAATTTTCCGACATGATATCGAAAAATGTTTTCGATAATGAGACTGAAATGCGGGGTTTATAATTGTTAGGCATGCGATGTCTAAAGAATTCATTTGATTAGGTATGTGATGTCTATGGAAGTTGCGGATTCCAACTGCTGTAGTTTTACACATTCTTTTCTGCGACCGTAAGTGTAATATGCGATATCGCCGGTTTCGTTGCTATATGTCAACGACAATTGGGATGGGCATATTTACTTACGTTGATGACATGTGATGTTATGTGTTGCTGGATATGTTATATTGGATCGTCGTGTTTGAATAGCCGGGTTTTTTTTATGTGTGATGAGTGTTTTTCATTTTCATTCATGTAAAAACTTGTATGTAATATTCTTTTATTGGGGCACTTCCAGGTTGCGGAAGATGTCACCTTTTGTATATAATTTACTTTTCCGCACTAGGATAGACCCAAGGAGGAGGGCACAGGTAACCGGGTTCTGGAGTCCAGTGGGAGACCAACTCGAGGAGTCGAGTCCGGGTCTCCTAACTCTAGAATTGGTAGGGTTGCTTGCCGCTCTCGTAGGGGTCTAGGGGTGTGGGTTTTGGCTATTCATCGCGACCGTGGAATCCGTGTTTTATACCGGCTCGTATTGAAAACACGGACGTCCTAGTATATCCAATGTTTCATATGTTTCTTCTGCTGCGATACCTGTGATGTGATCATGTGATATGTTCTGTGATAGATACTGTATATAGTATATATGATATATTATATAGACGTTACTTATGTTTTACACCCGTGCTAGCCCTTCCCCGCTCTGCCGTTAGTTACCTAACCTAACGGTGCACGAAGGGACATCATGGCGAATGCGGATGGCATAAGTGTACGTCGTATTTATCTTTGATGTTTAGGTGCTTAAATGATAGGACTTCATTAATATGATTAATGAAAGAAAAAGAAACCTAAAAGATGTTGTAGAATCGAATTTCAAAAATAAAACAGGTAGCTACAGTTCTTGCTTTGCACAGTCGTATATATGATATATCCTGCATCTTATTCGATGAGGAAAGTGCCGACGATCCCTTCACCGGGAGTGACCCCTTTAGCAATAACTGGCAGATGCTACACCCCTCGGTTTGTCTTTTGATTGCTTCTATAGTTCTTGCTTTGCACAGTGATATATATGATATATCCCGCACCTCATTCGACGAGGAAAGGGCCGACGATCCCTTCACCGGGAGTGACCCCTTTAGCAAAACTAGAAAAGCATAAAAAACACTCCATTTCAAAATCATTTGATTCTACAACGATATCAAGTTCATTACGCAATAGCTTTTCAGAAAAACCTGCCGTAGCCCTCCGTCATTTCAGATAAGTAGTAGTTAGTATTCGTGCTGCGTTTGTTGGCCTTTGTCAAGGCGTAGTGTGCGGTAGCTAACTGGTGCTTATCTGCTTATGCATATGATGCAGATTGGGTTAGGGTAGTCGTGCGGCCTTGTTGGCCTTTGTCAAGGGTCGTACGGGTGGGTTTAATTTAATCAGGAAATGATGGGTTGAACTTGACTAGCATCCTATGTTTTGTTGGCCTTTGTCAAGGTCATAGGAGGTTAGGGGCAAAATTATCGGGAATTTCAAGTGTTGAAATTTGCAATGAGATTGCATACCTTCTATGAGATAGTTGGATCCCGATACCCGCTACGAGTAATTGTTACTCCTGGAAGAGTTTTACACATTACAATTAGCCGATCAAGTAGGTGTCTAGAAAGGTGTTAACGAGGTTACGCCTTTGGGAAAACGAGGTTTACATTAATTAGGTTCGTGCGAAAGCACGGGGGACCTCTCTCAAAGTACCGACACTAGCCTGGCTGAAAGATTGGCGAACTTATAGCGTGTAATTAATCCCGGCTAGTCTTTCCTTTTAGGGTTTGAAGGAAGATTTGATAAAAACAGTAGAAGCCATCCTGATTAGATAAAATAATAACCAATCTGATCTTGTAAGAGCATACGCTGAGTGTTTTCTTCTCTCTCTCTCCAGGTAGCGACCATATCACGCCTTAATCAAGATAATAATACGGAATATTGACCGAACCCGCTTGTTATACTGAGCTGGGGAACGTTGGTCCCGCTCCAACTTATAATTGTTATAAGACAGATCAGGAAATTAGGGAATACCAGAATTCCTATACCGCCCAAACGAAGAAAGTGCATATGATGCATCTCCTTCGGGTGTGTTCATTATACAGAACTGTTTCTCAGTATTCTTTATGTCCTGGATATGAGATACCGGATCAGGATCCCACATATGTAATTTGTTACATGGGCTACAGATAGGTAAATAACTGAGAACGGGTGATAAGTTTCATGAGACAGAAAACGGGGCAAGTGTTGCAGCCAAGTTTGTTGGTCACTGTCACCCTGTATTACCAATACATTGATTCTGAATGAATGTTATTAGATACCGAATCTGATATACAAAATCATATCAGTCTCTTTATTAGTAAAGAAAGGATATAATTTTGTATTGTTGGATAATGTTTTGAACATTTCCTATATCAAGAGTTGATCGGTTCAGGCACGTTATCTAAAAGCATTAATGTTCTAAATCAAACTGCAGTTGTTAGTATATAAAATACACACAAGAGGAAGAGTTCAGAAATGAACGAATCCTTCTTGAGGTTTTGTAGACTAGGTCATATCAATGTGACCCGACTAGCTTAAGTTACATAGTAGATGGATATTTAAATCAGTTTGAATTTACATCTTATGAAACTTGCGAGTCATGTCACAAAGATATAATGACCTCAGCTCTGTTTATTGGAAACAGATAAAGATTTAGTAAACTCTTGGGACTCATACATAATGATGTATGTAAGGTCCCCTGTCTACACATGCTAGGACCGGTTCTTTGTACTTCATTACATTTTCTGATAATCTCTCAAGATTCAGACATATGTTCCTGTTGAAACACAAGTCCGAAACTTTTGAGATACTCACAGAATATAAGTTAGAAGTAGAGAACCAATACGGGTATAAGTATTATGTCCTTTGATGAGATCAAGGAGGAGAATACTTGAGCACGAAATTCCTGGTCTATTCTAAAGGAGAATGTGATTCTCTCTCAAACATTACTCCTCCGTATACACCATAGCACGATTGTATATCGGGGTGGTGCAATAGCACCCTATGTGATATGGTGTGCTCTATGATGAGTACTACTGAGTTTCCTATTTCCTTTTAGGAGTTATGCACTTATGAAGTTCCATACATATTGAATAAGTTCGAATCAGATCACAGCCTACCACTCCATATGAGATATAGTATGGGAAGAGCCCATGTCTTAAGCTAGTTAAGATTTGGGGTTGACCGGCCTACGTCTAAAAGCAAAAATCCGGACAAGATCGAGGCAATGTCTGTTATGTAGAACTGGAAAGGTTCCAGCTATACAAAGTACAGCTGATGATTTGAAAGAACCAAAGGATTCAATAGTTACCAACGAACCTCAGCCTCTCCGCCGATCTAGTAAAGTTCCTCACTCGCCTGAGAGATACTTCGGTTTCTCTATGACAGTGGGAGCGAGGATTGCATCATGAGATGATGACCCAACTAGTTTCGAGCTGGCCATCTGGAGTGGGACCCTGTAAGAATGGCTGGATGCTTAGCGATCTGAGATGGAATCCTTATACGCCAACAAAGTATGGGCTTTGGTTGCTATATCTGAAGGGTTAAATCCCCATCAAGAGCAAGTATATCTTGAGAAGATTACTTGTTGTAGATGGAAAAGTTGAGACTTTCAAAGCTATACTTGTTAAAGGTTTTCGTCATCGACCAGGCGTGGATAATGATGATACCTTTTTCCAGTGGCTTTGCTTAAGTCCATCCAGATCCTACTTGCCACGGCTACATACTATGACTACGATATCTGGCGGTTGGGTGCCATGACTGCTTTTCTAAATGATGTTTAGAAGAGTGCGTCTATAAGTACACAGCCAGAGGGCCTCGTAGACATTGGGAGCAGCAAAAACGTGTGCAAGATGTTTTATGTGATAAAGCAGGCATCGCGGAGTTGGAACATCTGTTTTGATGGGTTAGTCAAACAGTTTGACATCATCAAAATGGTAGATGAACCTTGTATATACAAAAAGGTAGTAGGGAGTATGGTAGTGATCCTCGTAGAGTATGTGGATGACATACTCTTGATAGGGAAGTAGTTTCCTATGCTACGCTCGATCAATCTCCGCTTATCACAATGATTCTCCACATAGGATCAAAGTGATACCTACTAAATCCTGAGTTTTGGATCTATGAGATTGATCTAAATGGAAGTTAGGATACTCACTAGTTGTAGTGAAATGGTATCAATTGATCCTGGGGAGAATCACTGGAAGTATTCCAGGGTGATAAGGACGACTGAATGTCAGTCACAGGCATTGTCTTTACCCTCAGTAAAGGGACGGTATGTTGGAAGAGTTCCAAGCTAGATACCGTGGCATACTAGACGATAAAGGCTGGATACATCGCTACTTAAGATGCTACCAAAGAGGCAGTCTGGATGTATATTTGTTCATGAGATGAACTTAGTTCCTCCCATTGTGTGACAATGAGTTGTGGCTTATGCCAAGGAACGTCCGTCCCATCAGTGATCCAGACATATTCTAAGGCAGTATCACCTGATCATGGAGATGATTGATTTCTAAGGAGATCGAGGTTAGCAAAGTAGACTTAGAGGACAACACGGCGGATCCACTCCCAAAGGCCTTTTCCCAGAGAGAGACTTTTATGGGATGGTTGAGTATGAGATACTACAACCACTGCTATCAGATGGCCCTAGTGCAAGTGGGAGATTGTTAGTTATATGTATGCCCTAGAGGCCATTACTATACATAGGATGCATATTGTGGATGCTTGGACATATATAGGGAGGACTTTCTTTCTCGACATGATATTATGCTATCTGGTTACTCTTTACCTTAACGTGTACACTGATTGTCTCTCTACTACATGTTGGTAAAGCCCTTAGGATGTGTACTTGACTACCTGAACTATGATGCGGATCATACTAGTGGGGACATGGTAGTCCATAAGTACATCCTTCAAGGTCCCTAGTCGTGGGTATATCGAGACGGGGCATCGATATACCAGAGTAGACTAGCGTATACCTTCTCGATCCATACAGATGGGCGATGGATGATCCCATATCCATTGGTGTTTGACATCAGAGATGATATACGGGTGCTCCGTTGAGACTGGGTACACTGGACGGACTCACCGAGAACTCCCAGATGGTATTATACCTTACGTCAGATGGCAGTTCTGTGGTGACACTGGTACAGGTTAGTCTGTAGACCCGAGATCGTCATAGAGTCTTGTGTGATTCGCACTGTGCTTTGATTTCCAACTTACCACGTCCAAGAAGGCATGCAAAACGGTGGTTTTTGGGTACAGTCCCGAATCACATGGAGGCAATGAGCGATAGGAGGGGATTCGTCTCTCCCGGTATAGGGGGTTGATGTTGCACTGTGTTCGATTGGCTAAAACCGGAAATCCCTGGCCAGGGTTGCTGAGATTTACTGGTAAGTGTTACCAGTAGTTTCTCGAACTGTTATAGACCTCATATCGACATGACTTATCGAGCTATTGGGGTCTGACGTTTACCACCCCTAGGCAAGATATGCGACATATCAGACGAACAAACCGGACTGTACGTTAAGTGTTACTGGTTGGATTCACAGGAGTGTGAGCGGGCTTGCTCGTTGATCTTCTGATCGCTCAATACCCGGATGGCCGTTACGTTTAGCAGACCGCTTGCGGCTTGTGGGTGTTTGATATGATCATCACCTGTTGCCGGCGTATTGACGAGTCTTTAGAGTCCTACACAGAGGTTTCCTGGCTCAAGCGAAACGAAATAGGAGCGCATATGAGATATGTGCGGGACCGAGAATAATGCGTGTATGTGATACCGTATTCTATTCTCGCGATGAATGTATCGATTGGTTGTATGCGATATAACCTAGTTATCGAATCGAGGATTGAATCGACTTAAAATCGATAAGTCGATACATTTGATATTAGTCGGTCATATGCGAAATGACCGGATCGTTAAATCAAGTGTTGATTTAATGATTTAATGTATAATTATATATTTGATATATCACTTTACATTAACTAGTATTTGTTCACTTATGATGGATTTTCTCACTTGATGTGCACATTGTATATTTGATATAGTTTTGTGCACTATTATGTATCATGTTTAATGATACATGTAAGCTTGGGTGTATGGTTACTTTAAACCATGTTTAAGTGAATGGTTAGAGTTTAGTTATCTTTTCTTAATTATTTATTTTATTTATTTATTTTAGGGCAAGAAACAAAATGGTGGCATCTTTTGTTTTTACCTTGAAGCTTCATGAAGCTTTGACCACTTTGTTTCTTTCCTAAACCTAACCATTCACCTAACCCTAGTTTATTCTCTACACTTGTTAAACTAACCCAAGGTTGCATTATGATAAGAATCATTTTATTTTCTATTATTCATAATTATTATCATATTCTTTTTCTTCTTCTTCTTCTTCTTGAAGAAGAAGAAACCTTCCCTCCTTCAATGGTGCCAATAGAAAAAGAGTGAGAAATCAAAATCCAAAGTGAACCCACTTCCTATTTCTTCATCCTCTACCACTTGCCATGTAGTATAGGGTGTTTTCTTCACAAGTTTCATGATTTGATGAAGTTGGAGCTTGATCTTGAGTTGCCTCGACGTAGATCATCTTCGGCATCGAAGTCGACGACCTAGCCCGATCATTTCTTTGACGAAACCATTGCTAGAGTCCGGGATCCGATGATCGCAGCGGAGGGACATCATCATGGAGCTAAGGAAGTGGAGGACCGGATCTACAAAGGTTGTATTTTCGGTTCACTTAGTGTAAATGTGATTTACTTTCCTTTAGTTTCGCCTAAACTCTAGTCAACGATCTTTGCTTAGGGTTTCTAGGCACCGGAAAATTTTAATTTGGCATGGTTGATGCCTTGTGGAACCTCTTGAGTATGCCTAGGAACCCTACAACCCAAACAAAGAATGTGCATACCGATGCATCATCTTTGGATGTGTTCATTACACAGAACTATTTCTCAGTATCCTCTGCGTCCTGGGTATCTAATACCGGATCAGGATCCTAGATATGTAATCTATTATATAGGGCAACAGAATGGTGGGGGACTGAGAACGGGTGATAAGTTTCATGAGGCAGAAAACGGTGCAAGTGTTGCATCCAAGTCTGTTGGTCACTGTCACCCTGTATTACCAGAATACATTGATTCTGAACAAATGTTATTAGATTCCGAACGTGATATACAAAATCATATCAGTCCCTTTATTTAGATAAAGCAGGATATAATTTTGTATTGATTGGATAATGTTTTGAACATTTCGTATATCAAGAGTTGATCGGTTCAGGCACGTTATCTAAAAGCATTGACGTTCTAAATCAAACTACAGTTCTTAGTATATAGAACACAAACAAGAGGAAGAGTTCAGAAATGAACGAATCCTTCTTGAGGTATTGTAGACTTGGTCATGTCAATGCGACCCAACTAGCTATGTTACATTGAGATGCATATTTAAATCAGTTTGAATTTACATCTTGTGAAACTTGCCAGTCATGTCACAAAGATAAAATGACCAAAGCTCTGTTTATTGGAAGCAGAGAAAGAGTTAGTGAACTCTTGGGATGATACATATTGATGAATGAAGGTCCCCTGTCTATACATGCCAAGACCGGTTCTTTGTACTTCATTAAATTCTCTGATGATCTCTCGAGATTCAGACATATGTTCATGTTGAAACACAAGTCCGAAGCTTTTGAGATATTCACAGAATATAATTAAGAAGTAGAGAACCAACAACGGGTATAAGTATTATGTCCTTTGATGTGATCAAGGAGGAGAATACTTGAGCACGGGATTCCTGGACTATTCTAAGAATGAGATTCTCTCTCAACATTACTCCTCCGTATAAACCACAGCACCTCGGTGTATCGGGGCGGAGCAATCACATCGTTTTAGATATGGTGTGCTCTATGATGAGTACTACTGAGTTTCCTATTTCCTTTTAGGAAGTTATGCACTTATGAAGTTGCATACCTATTGAATTGGGTTCCGATCAAATCAGTTGCCTACCACTTCATATGTGATATGGAAAGGGAAGAGCCCATATCTTAAGTTTGTTAAGATTTGGGGTAGTCCGGCCTATGTCTGAAAAGCAAAATCCGGACAAGCTCGAGGCAAAGTCAGATCTGTGGAAGTTTGTTGGATATCCCAAGCATACGCAAGGGAATATCTTCTACCTAACCGAGGAACAAAAATGTTTTGTTTCTCAGCATTACACCTTTGTTAAAGGGAATTTCTTGTGAAGAAATTATTGGTCATGAGGTAGAACTGGAAACAGTTCCAGCTATACAAACTGTAGCTGATGATTTGGTAGAACCAAAGTATTAAATAGCAACCAACGAACCTCAGCCTCTCCGCCGATCTAGTAGGTTTCCTCACCCACCTAAGAGATACTCCGGTTTCTCTACGACAGTGGGAGCGAGGATTGCATCATGGGATGATGACCTAACTAGTTTCGAGCTGGCCATCAGGAGTGGGACTCAGTAAGAATGGCTAGATGTTTATCGATCTGAGATGGCATCCTTTTACACCAACAAAGTATGGACTTTGGTTGCTTTATCTGAAGGGTTAAATCCCCATCAGGAGCAAGTATATCTTGAGAAGATTACTTGGTGTACATGGAAAAGTTGAGACTTTCAAAACTAGACTTGTTAAAGGTTTGCATCATTGACCAGGTATGGATTGTGATGAAACCTTTTCTAAGTACCTATACTTAAGTCCATCCAGATCCTACTTGCCACGGCTACATACCATGACTACGATATCTGGCGGTTGGGTGTCATGACTGCTTTTCTAAATAAAGATTTAGAAGAGAGAGTCTATAAGTACAAAGTCAGAGGGCTTCGTAGACAGTGGGAGCAGCAGAAACGTGTGCAAGATGTTTTATGTGATAAAGCAGGCATCGCGGAGTTAGAACATCTGTTTTGATGTGTTAGTCAAAGTGTTTGACATCATCAAAATGGTAGATGAACCTTGTATATACAAAAAGGTAGTAAGGAGTGTGGTGGTGATCCTCGTAGAGTACGTGGATGACATACTCTTGATAGGGAAGTAGTTTCCTATGCTACGCTCGGTCAATCTCCGCTTATCACAAGGATTCTCCATAAAGGATCAAAGTTATACCTCCTAAATCCTGGGTTTTGGATCTATGAGATAAATCTAATTGGATGTTAGGATACTCACTAGTTGTAGTGAGATGGTATCAATCGATCCTGGCGAGAATCACTGGAAAGGTTCCAGGGTGATAAAGACGACTGAATGTCAGTCGCAGGCATTGTCTTTACCCTCAGTGCTGGGACGGTATGTTGGAAGAGTTCCAAGCTAGATACCATGGCAAACTAGACGATAAAGGCTGGATACATCGCTACCAAAGATGCTACCAAAGAGGCAGTCTGGGTGTATTTTAGTTCATGAGATGAACTTCGTTCTTCCCGTTGTGTGACAATGGAGTTGTGGCTTATGCTAAGGAACGCCCGTCCCATCAGTGATCCAGACATATTCTTAGGCAGTATTACCTGATCGTGGAGATGGTTGATCTCCAGGGGATCGAGGTTAGGAGAGTAGACTCAGAGGACAACACGGCGGATCCACTCACAAAGGCCTTTTTCCCAGAGAGAGACTTTCATGGGATGGTTGAGTATGAGATACTACAACCACTGCTATCAGATGGCCCTAGTGCAAGTGGAAGATTATTAGTTATATGTATGCCCTAGAGGCCATTACTATACATAGGATGTATATTGTAGTGGATGCTTGGACATATATAGGGATGACTTTCTTGCTCGATATGATAGTATGCTATCTGGTTACTCTTTACCTTAACATGTACACCGATTGTCTCTCTGTTACATGTTGGTAAAGCCCTTAGGATGTGTACTTGACTACCTGGACTATGATGCGGATCATACTAGTAGGAACATGGTAGTCCATAAATACATTCTTCAAGATCCCTAGTCGTGGGTGTATCGAGACAAAGCATCGATATACCAGAATAGACTAGCGTGTACCTTCTCGACCTATATAGATGGGCGATGGATGATCCCATATCAATTGGTGTTTGACATCAGAGATGATATACGGGTTCTCAGTGGAGACTGGGTACACTGGACGGACTCGCCGAGAACTCCCAGATGGTATTATACCTTACGTCAGATGGCAGTTCCCTGGTGACACTGGTACAGGTTAGTCTGTAGACTCGAGATCGTCATTGAGTCTTGTGTGATTCCCACTGTGCTTTGATTTCCACCTTACCACGTCCAAGAGGGCGTGCAAAACGGTGGTTTTTGGGTACAATCCCGAATCACATGGAGGCAATGAGCGATAGGAGGGGTTTCGTCTCTCCTGGTATAAGGAGTTGATGTTGCGCTGTGCTCGATTGGCTATAACAGGAAGTCCTTGGCCAAGGCTGTTTTAGGGATTTACTGGTAAGTGTTACCAGTAGTTTCTCGACCCGTTATGAGCCTCATATCGACACGACTTATCGATTTATTGGGGTCTGACGTTTACCACCCCTAGACGAGATATGCGACATATCAGACGAACAGACCGGACTGTACGGTAAGTGTTACTGGTTGGATTCACCGGAGTATGAGCGGGCTTGCTCGTTGATCTTCTGATCGCTCAATACCCGGGTGGCCGTTACGTTTAGCAGACCGCTTGCGGCTTGTGGGTGTTTGATATGATCATCACCTACTGCCGGCGTATTGACGAGTCTTTAGAGTCCTACACAGGGGTGTCCTGGCTCAAGCGAAACGAAATAGGAGCGCATATGAGATATGTGCGGGACCGAGAATAATACCAGTATGTGATACTGTATTCTATTCTCGCGATTTGTGACATTGATCGGTTGTATGCGATATAGCCGGGTTATCGGATCAAATGTTGATTCGATAAGTTGTTACTATTGATATTAGTCGGTTATATGCAATATGACCGTATCGTTAAATCAAGTGTTGATTTAATGATTTAATGTATAATTATATATTTGATATATTACTTTACATTAACTAGTATTGGTTCACTTATGATTGATTTTCTCACTTGATTGTGCACATTGTTTATATGTGATATATGCAAGTGTACATGTTTGTATCATGCTTGATGATACAAACAAGTTGTGTGTATGAGACTTATAACAAATCAAGGTTAAATTAAGGTTTACTTTTTTCCTAACAAATAACAAAAGAGTGAGACTTTGGTCAAAGTTATCAAGCTTCATGAAGCTTGAAGAAACTTTGACAAAGTCAAATCTTTTGTCATTTCCTTAGGATATTAGTTAACCCAGCCCTTAACCTAATGCTTTGGTTAATTCTCTACATGAGTTAAGCATGAGAGCTTAACACAACCATGGTGCCATCATTAAAAGGATAAGTTTCATTTTATTCTATTATTCTTTTCTTCTTCTTCTTCATCATCAAGCTCCACAAAAGCTTGCTAGCTCCAATGGTGCCATGAGAAAAAGAGTGAGAAATCCAATTCTAAAGTGAACCCACTTTCTATTTCTTCATCCTCTACTACTTGCCATGTAGTATAGGGTGTTCTCTTTACAAAGTTTATGACCAAGTGAAGGAATAGCTTGAGTTTGACTCTCCCCGACGTAGATCATCTTCGGCCTCGAAGTCAACGACCTAGCCCACTCATTTCTCCGATGAAACCAATGCTAGGGTCTGGGATCCCGATGATCGCAGCGAAGGGATGTCAACACGGAGCTATTGAAGTGAAGGACCGGATCTATAAAGGTTGTAATCCCTTTCACTTACTAGTTAAGTAGTTTACTAGCTTTTCGTTTCGGCTAATCTCTAGTTAACGATCTTGCATAGGGTTTCTCGGCACATAAATTTTTGAATTTGGCATGGTTGATGCCTTGTGGAACCTCATGTGTGTGCCTAGTAACCCTACAAGAATAACATTCAACAACCTTAAAAGTGAAGCCTTAGGGTCCCTTTTATAGCCTTGATTAAGATTAGCTTCCTTTAAAAGTTAGGTTTAGTTTAGCTTCCCTTGTAAGCTTGGTAGTTAGGTAGAAGCTTCTAGAGGTAGTTAGTTAGGCTTAGCTTCCTTCATAAGCTTGGAGGTTAGGGAGAAGCTCCTAGGCTTAGGTAGTTAAGTAGCTTGCTTTGGAAGCTTGAGGATATTTAGCTTGAACAAGGAGCCATGCTGTTCTGTCAGAAGATTCTGGAGAATTCTGGAATTTGGAGTGGCTTGAATGAGTGTACACCATTAACCAAGAAACCTAAAGCATTGAACTGCTGATGTCAGCATGACGTGGCCGCGGATCCACCGCGCAAGCCCTGCTCCGGCCGCGGATCCGCAGCCATATGAAGGCTTCGGTGCATGATATTCTGTGTTCTGCTTCCTGATAACTTCATGATATATTTCTGATATGTTGAATCTTATACTTCCCTCTAGTTCACTGCCAGATCTCAAATCATGGACTTGGTGTAATTTTCTCAGCACTTTTGACAATTTTGGCTCTGTTCCTGGAATCTCCTGGACAGATTCTCGAAACAAGTGTTGTGCTACACAAAGATAATGCGATGCAATAATAAACACTCAATTTCCCTCAAAATGTCGGTTTTAAAGTAAAACACAGGTAATTTGGTATTTTACGGCTGTTTTGCTAATATGTGCTATATTAATACCGAACACTTATAGATGAGTGCAAATGGTAGGGAAATTGTCGTGTTAAAAATGCAATATTTTCGACTGATCAGTTGGCATGGTGAAGAAGGATGTGTCAAATGTGAAGGAGGAGGTGTAAAGTTAAGAAGAAGGATGTGGGGGAGTTGAGCATGGTTGAGGGTGTGATGAGGGTGAGGTTTTAAACTAAGATATCATATACCAACCGTCAAAAGAATGCAATAAGAAATTAAAAACTCTTTTCCCCTTAATTAAACTCTTCATGTCACAAAAATCTAAATCCATGATTTTAAAAGAACACAATACTTTTTATAACACTTAAATACCATTATCTTATAATAACATCTCATGTCATATTTAGAACAATTAAAATATCATTTTTATGATATCACGCACTTTCATTCATATTTATCGAAATAACTACATTTTTACCGATATAATTCCGATACCAAAAGTTGTATGTGATATCATTTTATATAAACTCATTATTTCTATATTTCAAATTATAAATTAATTTTTATAATTCTTTCCAAAAGATTACAATCTCTCCCCCTTAAAGAAATTCGGTCCCCGAATTTAAATTAAACCCCCATCATAAAAACATTTTTCTCATTAACCCAATTCTTTTCAAATCATTTTGTCGGGGTCCAAGATCTAAAATACATCGTCCGCTCCATACAACATAACTCCGAAGTCCCACACGAGCTAAGACGTAACATAACGCAACAGTGTGCGTGAAAACTCAAAAAGACATAAAACTCTCATAACTGTAACTCTAGCGGTTGCTATGAGAATTACTCCAGTTAAGATGCAGAACACCAAATACGAAACCCGTTGTATATATCAAATACATGATCAATGCCTTAGTCGTAGTGCAATATCGGCAGCACACGACCAAGTGAAAATATATAAATCAAATCTATAAGATATTCTCTCAAGTGTAAAGCACGAAAACAAAATCAACCCTAACGGGTTTGCATGAAAATTTCAAACCACACGTCACGGTGTGCATGAAAACCATAAATAGCGTCAAGTGCAACAAGTGTGCACAAAAACAATATCCACTGCATCAAATGTGCAGGGAGCAATTACCGAGTGCATCTAGAATGCACAAGATAAATATCCAACGCATCAGTGTGCACATACCAAATCTCAAGTGCATCAGGGTGCACAAAACAAATCTCAAGTGCATCGGGGTGGACAAAACATCAAAATGTGCAACTGGTGTGCACAAAATTGTACCAAGTATACCTAGAGCATACATATATATATAAAATCTCTAAATCATGTACCTCTGATGTGCATAGAAAATATGAGTTTAGTGCAACTGGTGTACACAGCACTCCAATCGAGTACAGTCAGCTCGCATAAAATCTCAAACAAGTGCACCTGGTGTGCAGAAAACATGAATCAAAGTGCATTCACTATGCACAGAAATCTCATCAAGTGCGCCTGGTGTGCACAAAACGTTTATGTGACCCTCAAATCCTCAAAATATATAAATCAAGATAACATATGTTCAGTTGTCCCTTTTTAACATTAAAAAAAATATCTTCGGATCATAAAAACGTAAATCGGAAACAATGACATCGAAGTGTTTCTTCCTCAATGTCGAAAGGTATTTTAAACACCCGGAACTGGCATAGCAAGGATTTCCACTTGCAGTCTGCCACGGTCTAACGTCCTCTGTCTCTGAATTCAAGTTCTTCTTACAGATCTCTAATGCAATTTCCTCTTTATACTATCGTCCGGTGAGAAGCAACGACGCCATCAATCCTACTGATGATACCTCTCACCACAACTCCTTGGCCAGTAGTCCATTCTCTCGCAATGTAACATATTGATGACGGAAATCTCTATCCTTTGCTTGTGTGCCAACAACTGATCCTGCGTCCAATCTTACCTATTATCAACTTCTATGAAGAACCCTTTCAAGTCTCCTGCCGATCTCAACTATCCAGCCTGCCCGGAACTAGCACTCATTACTGAATCCACTTTCTTTTTCGTATCAACTGCCATTTCCTTAAAATTTTCCTGTGGAAGTTTGGTCATACGCGTCTAAGTACATGCATCAAATCTCCAATATCGACGGTAAAGAATAACTGTCCACTGAAACTTCGCGCAAATCTTCTATTCCATTACTCTCCCAATCCATCAATTCAGGAGCGTATCACCATAGTCACGCGATTTGCAAGTCATAATTGGTTATGACCATGCCCTGAGCCTTACAAGACTTCCAAAAACACGAATCCAGCATCTCTGATACTCTGTAGAAGAATCTGGTTAAGCTCACCTTCGAAAACTCGTCCCAATTCGTCGGAGGAAAACTTACTGCACGATCTCTTTCTCGAGCGACTTGCATCTGGTCTTGATCAAGACCCATCGGAAGAAGCTAACTAATTTCCCCGACTTCACATCGGAGCGCCACAACGGATTAAATGTCCAAGCCATCCAGCATCTGAACGACTACGAACTCTTTATTCCACCTACACTTGTAAACATTTGCAACTGTCTACTTCCTAAACTTTGGAAACAACACCTCTATAACCTCAGCAATGATTGGAACCGCTCTTTGAACAGTACACAACACCATGATCTTCGGAGAGGGGAAAGCATCACGCCTCATGTCCGGCTGATCTCCAGCAATGACTCGACCATCTGGTGCGGATCCCGAAGAAAATCGCTTCAACTTTAGAACCCGATTGAATATAAATAATGACATGTCTCTATATCATCAGAATGTCACCCTGGTCAGTCATTGTGCCAGACAAGTCTGCTCTGACCGTAACTCTAACTGCAGCCCTCTCGGCTCCCATGGTGACCGAAACAGTCAACATGCATTGACGAGGATAGATCAACGGAATGAATAGAATGAAGATCTCAAGACATATATCCTAAGGTAACTTGGGCGGAGTATCATATCGTAAATATGCCGCGGAAGATATGTACGGTACGTCACTCTACTTAGTACCTACTCCATCAACCAAGGCCATCCTATATAATGAAAGTTCGAGTATAAGACCCCCAAAGACAAGTCTAAGTCCTATAAAGTCATGTAGGGTTCCTAGGCACTCTAATGGAGTCTCACAAGTGATCAAACATGCAAATTTCTAAAAAATACGGTGCCGAGAAACCCTAGAACGGATCGTTAACTAGATATATAGGCGAAGCGAGTAAGTAAACGGAAATATAACTAAAGGGAAGGGACTACAACCTTTGTAGATCCGGTCCACCACTCCCTAAGCTCCGCGATGATCTCCCTCCGCTGTCCAAATCGAACCCTTGACTCTAGCATTGGCATCATCGAAGAATGGGCGGGCTTGATCGTCGGTTCGATGCCGAAGATGATCTACGTCGAGGCATCACAAGAACAAGCTCCAACTTCACCAAGCTTTGAAAACTTTTGAAGTAAACACCCTATACAACTTGGCAAGAGGTAGAGGATGAATAAATAGGAATTGGGTAGACTTTAGTTTTGGATTTCTCACTTGATTTGGCTAGTTGAAGCTATCAACATCTTTCTTCTTGAAGAAGAAGAAGAAGAAGAAGATAATATATGATAAGTTATCATTTAAAATAAAAAACCATATGATACTTATCATGTCAACAACCATGGTTTAGTGTAGAGATTTAACTAGGGTTAGATGAGTGGTTAGGGTTAGACATGAGACAAGAATGGTGGACTTATTCAAAGCTTCAAGAAGCTTCAATGTAAAACAAAGAAAGCCACCATCCTTTTCTTTTGCCAAAAAGAATGAATAAATAAATAAATGGATAAAGAATTAAAAGAAAAGAAACCCTAACCATTCACTAATCATGGTTTAAGTCTTTACACAAACCCAAGGTTGCATGTTTTATCAAACATGATACAAACAAGTGCACAAGAATATATCACATATACAATGTGCATCATCAAGTGAGAATATCCTCATAAAGTGAACCAATACTAGTTAATGTAAAGTAATATATCAAATATATAATTATGCATTAAATCATTAAATCAATACTTGATTTAACGATCCGGTCATATCGCATATAGCCGGCTAGTATCCAATGTATCGGCTTATCGAATCGATCCTTGATTCGATAACTAGGTTATATCGCATATAACTAATCGATACATTCATCGCGAGAATGGAATACGGTATCACATACACGAATTATTCTCGGTCCCGCACATATCTCATATGCGCTCCTATTTCGTTTCGCTTGAGCCAGGAAACCTCTGTGTAGGACTCTAAAGACTCGTCAATACGCCGGTAGCAGATGATGATCATATCAAGCACCTACAAGCCGCAAGCGGTCTGCTAAACGTAACGGCCACCCGGGTATTGAGCGATCAGAAGATCGACGAGCAAGCCCGCTCACACTCCTGTGAATCCAACCAGTAACACTTACCGTACAGTCCGGTCTGTTCGTCTGATATGCCGCATATCTCGCCTAGGGGTGGTAAACGTCAGACCCCAATAGCTTGATAAGTCATGCAGACGTAGGGTCCATAACATTCGTGAAACTACTGATAACTCTTACCAGTATATCACTGCAACCCTGGCCAGGGATTTCCTGTTATGGCCAGTCGAGCATAGCACAACATCAACCCCCAATACCGGGAGAGACGAATCCCCTCCTATCGCTCAATGCCTCCATGTGAATCGGGACTGTACCTAAAAACCACCTGTTTGCACGACTCAGTAGAGCCGTGGTAGGGTGGAAATCAAAGCACAGTGGGAGACACACAAGACTCTATGACGATCTCGGGTCAACAGACTAAGCTGTACCAGTGTCACCAGAGAACTGCCATCTGACGTGAGGTATAATACCATCTGGGAGTTCTCGGCGAGTCCGTTCAGTGTACCCAGTCTCCACTGAGCACCCGCATACCATCTTCGATGTCAAACACCAATGGATATGGGATCATCCATCGCCCATCGCATGGGTCGAGAAGATATGCGCTAGTCTACTCTGGAATATCGATGCCCCGTCTCGATATTCCCACGACTAGGAACAATGAAGGATGTACTCATTGACTACCCAGGCCCCACTAGTATGATCTGCATCATAGTCCTGGAAGTCGAGTACACATCCTAAGGGCTTTATCAACATGTAATCAGAGAGACAGAAAGTATACATGTTAAGATAAAGAGCAACCAGATAGCGTACTATCATGTCGAGTAAGAAAGTCCTACCTATATATGTCCCAGCATCCACTACAATATACATCCAATGTGCAGTAATGGCCTCTAGGGCATACATATAACTAACAATCTCCCACTTGCACTAGGGCCATCTGTAGCAGTGGTCGCAGTATCTAATACTCAACCATCCCATATGAGTCTCTCTCTGAGAAAAGGCCTTCGTGAGTGGATCCGCCGTGTTGTCCTCTGAGTCTTCTCTCCTAACCTCGATCACCCTGGAGATCAACTATCTCCATGATCAGGTGATGCTGCCTCAGAATTTGTCTGGGTCACTGATGGGACCACGGTTCCAGGGCCGAAGCCACACTTCCATTGTCATACAATGGCAGGAACCTAGTTCATCTTATGAACCAATATACACCCAAACTTCCTCTTTGGTAGTATCTTTAATAGCGATGTTACCAGCCTTTATCGTCTAGTTTGCCACGGTATCTAGCTTGGAACTCTTCCAACATACCGTCCCTTTACTGAAGGTAAAGACAATGCCCGTGACTGACATTCAGTCGTCTTTATCACCCTGGAACTCTTCCAGTGATTCCCCCCAGGATCGATTGATACCATCTCACTAAATCTAGTGAGAATCCTAACATCCAATTACATCTATCTCATAGATGAAAACTCAGGATTTATGAGGTATCACTTTGATCCTATTTGGGGAATCCTAGTGATAATAGGAGATTGACCGATCGTAGTATAGGAAACTCTTTTCCTATCAAGAGTATGTTGTCTACGTACAATACGAAGATGACCACCTTACTCTCTACTACCATTTTGTATATACAAGGTTCGTCTACCATTTTGATGAAGTCAAACACTTTGACTATCACATCAAAACAGACGTTCCAACTCCGCGATGCCTGCTTCATTATGTAAAGCAACTTGCACACGTGTTTCCGCTGCTCCCACTGTTTTACGAAGACCTCTGGCTGTGTTCTTATAGACGTTCTTTTCTAAATCAGTATTTAAAAAAGTAGTCATGGCACCCAACCACCAGATATCGTAGTCATGGTATGTAGCCGTGGCAAGTAGGATCTGGATGGATTAAAACATAGTCCCTGGAAAAGGTTTCATCATTATCCGTGCCTGGTTGATAACGAAAACCTTTAACAAGTCTAGCTTTGAAAGTCTCAACCTTTCCATGTACACCAAGCAATCTTCTCAAGATATACTTGCTCCTGATGGGGATTTAACCCTTCAGTTATAGCAACCAAAGTCCATACTTTGTTGGTGTATAAGGATTCCATCTCAGATCACTAAGCATCCAGCCATTCTTACAGAGTCCCTACTCTCGATGGCCTACTCGAAACTGGTTGGGTCATCATCTCATGATGCAATCCTCGCTCCCACTGTCATCGAGAAACCGAGGTATCTCTCAGGTGGGTGAGGAACCCTACTAGATCGGCGGAGAGGCTGAGGTTCGTCGGAAACTATTGAATCCTTTGGTTCTGTCAAATCATTAGCAGTTTTGTACAGCTGGAACCTTTCTAGTTCTACAGAACTGACCTTGCCTCGATCTTGTCCGGATTTTGCTTTTAGACATAGGCCGGACAATCCCAAATCTTAACTTACTTAAGAGATAGGATCTTCCCACACAATATCTTATATGGAGTGGTAGGCACTGATTTGATTCGAACCTAATTCAATAGGTATGCAGCTTCTCAAGCGTATAACTCCCAAAAAGGAAATAGGTAACTCGGTAGTACTCATCATAGAGCACACCTTATCATATAGGGTGTGATTGCTCCGCCCCGATATACCATCGTGCTATGGTTTATACGGAGGAGTAATGCTGAGAGAGAATCTCATTTTCTTTTAGAATAGTCCAGGAATGCTATGCACAAGTATTCTCCTCCCTGATCTCATCATAGGACATAATACTTATACCCGTATTTTGGTTCTCTACTTCCTACTTATATTCTGTGAATACCTCAAAAGGTTCGGACTTATATTTCAACAGGAATATATGACCGAATCTTGAGAGATCATCAGAGAATATAATGAAGTATAAAGAACCAGTCCTGGCATGTGTAGACAGGAGACCTTACATACATCATCATGCATCAGTCCCAAGAGTTCATTAACTCTTTCTCTGTTTCCAATAAACAGAGCTATGGTCATATTATCTTTGTGACATGACTGGCAAGTTTCACAAGATGTAAATTCAAACTGATTTAAATATGCATCTAAAATGTAACTTCAGCCAGTCGGGTCGCATTGATGTGACCTAGTCTACAATACCTCAAGAATGATTCGTTCATTTCTGAACTCTTCCTCTTATGTGTGTTCCGTATACTAGGAACTGTAGTTTGATTTAGAACGTCAATGCTTTTAGATAACGTGCCTGAACCGATCAACTTTTGATAAAGGAAATGTTCAAAACATTATCCATCAATACAAAATTTTATCATTTCTTTACTAATAAAGAGACTGATATGATTTTGTATATCAGGTTCGGTATCTAATAGCATTTGTTCAGAATCAATGTATAGGTAATACAGGGTGACAGTGACCAACAGACTTGGCTGCAACACTTGCCCCGTTTTCTGCCTCATAAAACTTATCACCCGTTCTCAGTTTTTCTATCTTTTTGTAGCCCTATGTAACAGATTACATATCTGGGATCCTGATCCGGTATCAGATACCCAGGATTCAGAGGATACTGAGAAACAGTTCTTTGTAATGAACACACCCGAAGGAGATGCATCATATGCACTTTCTTCGTTTGGGCGGCATAGGAATTCTGGTATTCCCCAATTTCCTGCTCTGTCTTATATCAATTATAAGTTGGAGCGGGACCAATGTTCCCCAGCTCAGTATAACAAGCGGGTTCGATCAATACATCCGTATTATTATCTTGATTAAGGCGTGATATGGTCGCTACCAGGAGAGAGAGAGAAGAAAACACTCTGCGTGCGCTCTTGCAAGATCAGATTGGTTATATATTTTATCTAATCAGGATGGCTCCCACTGTTTTTATCAAATCTTCCTTCAAACCTTAAAAGGAAAGACTAGCCGAGATTAATTACACTCTACAAGTTCGCCAACCTTTCAGCCAGGCCAGTGTCGGTACTTTGAGGGAGGTTCCCCGTGCTTTCGCACGGACCTAATTACAGTAAACCTCGTTTTCCCAGAGGCGTAACCCCGTTGACACCTTTCTAGACACCTACTTGATTGGCTAATTGTAAAGTGCAAAACTCTCCCAGGAGTAACAATTACTCGCAGTGGGTATCGGGATCCAACTATCACATAGAAGGCATGCAATCTCATTGCAAGTTTCAACACTTGAAACTCCCGATAAAGGTTTTTACCCCAAGCACCTATGACCTTAACAACGGTGAACAAATCATAAGTACTAGTCAAGTTCTACCCGTCATTTCGTGATTAATTAGACCCACCCACATGAACCTTAACTAAGGTCAACAAAGTCACGCGATTGTCCTAACTAATCGCATCATATGCGGTGTAGGAAGACATCACTTAGCTACCGTACACTGTGCCTTGACTATGGTCAACAAACACAGCACGAATACTAAGTACTCTACTTCCTAAAATGACGGAGGGTTGCGAATGGTTTTTGTGAAAACCTTTAACGCTTTGAACTTGATCTCGCTGCGGAATCAAATGGTTTTTAAATGGAATGTTTTCGAGGCTTTTCTAGTTTTGCTAAAGGGGTCACTCCCGGTGAAGGGATCGTCGGCCCTTTCCTCGTCGAATGAGGTGCGGGATATATCATATATATCACTGTGCAAAGCGGAAACTATAGAAGCGATCAAAGACAAACCGAGAGTTGTAGCATCTGCCAGTTATTGCTAAAGGAGTCACTCCCGTTGAAGGGATCTCGGTCCTTTCCTCATCGAATAAGGTGCAGGATGTTCTATAATGAACACCACGATGCAAAGCAAGAACTGTAGCTACCTGTTTTATTTTGAAATTCGATTCCACGACATCAATTAGGTTTATTTTCTTTCATTAATCTCATTAATGAATATCCCATCATTTAAATCCACCTAAACATCACAGATAAATATAACGTACGCTTATGCCATCCGCATTCGCCTCGATGTCCCGTCTGCACCGTTAGGTTAGGTAACTAACGGCAGAGCGGGGCAGGGCTAGCGCGGGTGTAAAACATAAGCAACGTTAATATAATATATCATATATATACTATATAATATCTATCTGAACAGAGCACAGAACATCGCATGATCACATCACAGATAACGCAGCAGAAAGAATCATATGAAATATTGGATATACTAGGACGTCCGTGTTTTCAATACGAGCCAGTATAAAACACGGATTCCACGGTCGTGATGAATAGCCAATCCCACACCCCTAGACCCCTACGAGAGCGGCAAGCAACCCTACCAATTCTAGGGTTAGGAGACCCGGACTCGACTCCTCGAGATGGTCTCCCTCTGGACCCTAGAACCCGGTTACTTGTGCCCTCGTCCTTGGGTCTATCCTAGTGCAGAAAAGTAAATAATATACATCAACGGTGACAACTTCCGCAACCTGGAAGTGCCCCAATAAAAGAATATTACATACAAGTTTTTACATGAATGAAAATGAAAAACACTCATCTCACATAAAACCCCCCGGCTATTCAAACACGACGATCCAATATAACATATCCAGCAACACATAACATCACATGTCATCAACGTAAGTAAATACGCGCATCCCAATTGTCGTTGACATATAGAAACGAAACCGGCGATATCACATATTACACTTACGGTCACAGAAAAGAAAATGTAAAACTACAACAGTTGGAATACGCAACCTCCTCAGACATCGCATGCCTGACCAAATGAAATACTTAGACATCGCATGCCTAACAATTATAAACCCCGCATTTTAGTCTCATTATCGAAAGCACTTTTCAATATCAAGTCAGGCAATTCAACAGGATTCCCGATATTCTGATCGAATGCTCGTCGCAAACTTTATTAGGCGGCCGCACCCCCGACGCCGTCGACGAAGTGCACCAAGGCGGAACACCGCTACCGGGAGCACCCGAACGGATGCTTTCGGCGACGGGGTTCTCCTACAGTCACTTGGTCGGGGCTATGGAGTGAGGCTGTCTATTAAGTTTACCCGGCGAGTATCCGCGTACGCTACGTGATTGCGACGGACTTTTGATCACATCAAAATTCCGTGGCAACCGATCAAGTGAGACTAAACTGCTATGTTTATAATATTCATTCCGTTATCTCATAACTATTTGCGAATTCCAATTATTGTATCACATTCCGGATAAATGGAAAATGTTAAACTTTTCGATCGAACAATCGAACACCCAAGTTTTCCCGATACAGCTCAACACATGAAATAAGTCTAACAACATTCAGTTCGTGCCTCAGTACCAACGGTCCAGCCGTAGAAGGGTCAAGCCAACGCCTCACATGTGGCACGCCGTACTGCCCCAAACCCGAAGGTTCAAAGGGCAGTTCAAGACGGTCACATAATCGAGTTAAGGTTTGTTGTCTTCTAGAGGGTCCATCGCGTTACTTGCACTACTTAGAACGTCGTTAAACTACGGAAAAATCCAACAATTGGAAATTTCCCGGCAGGGGAAAAAGTGGGTATTTATATCCGGTTGAACCTTTTAACATATTCTAAGATTTATCCGAAAAAACACACCGACAAAATTAGACAATCCGATCGATACACCGAGTTCCCAATACAACCCAGAAAATGCAACTCTGGAAAAATTATTAAAAATCCCCAGGAAAACCAGCACAGACAACTAAGAGTTACTGTGCAAAATAGGATGCACAAAACGACAAATTGGCCGCGGATCCGCCGCATAAGCATGCTCATGCCGCGGATCTGCGCCGCCTTTATGGAATCAAGCCCTCGAATTTTACAGTAACCCTTATATCTTCCTGCTGATTTTTCTGAATATTTTTAATTCACAAAAAACCACGTTTTTCAAAAATGTCCAGAGAGCATTTTTCAAGTCGGGTTTTGGGTCGATCGAACTTCTGATTCCGTCGGGACTTCGCCTAAGGCTCTAGCTAGGCTCTGATACCACTGTAGGGAGCCTAGGCACTCTAATGGAGTCTCACAAGTGATCAAACATGCAAATTTCTAAAAAATACGGTGCCGAGAAACCCTAGAACGGATCGTTAACTAGATATATAGGCGAAGCGAGTAAATAAACGGAAATATAACTAAAGGGAAGGGACTACAACCTTTGTAGATCCGGTCCACCACTCCCTAAGCCCCGCGATGATCTCCCTCCGCTGTCCAAATCGAACCCTTGACTCTAGCATTGGCATCATCGAAGAATGGGCGGGCTTGATCGTCGGTTCGATGCCGAAGATGATCTACGTCGAGGCATCACAAGAACAAGCTCCAACTTCACCAAGCTTTGAAAACTTGTGAAGTAAACACCCTATACAACTTGGCAAGAGGTAGAGGATGAAGAAATAGGAATTGGGTAGACTTTAGTTTTGGATTTCTCACTTGATTTGGCTAGTTGCTATTGAAGCTATCAACATCTTTCTTCTTGAAGAAGAAGAAGAAGAAGAAGATAATATATGATAAGTTATCATTTAAAATAAAAAACCATATGATACTTATCATGTCAACAACCATGGTTTAGTGTAGAGATTTAAGACAAGAATGGTGGACTTATTCAAAGCTTCAAGAAGCTTCAATGTAAAACAAAGAAAGCCACCATCCTTTTCTTTTGCCAAAAAGAATGAATAAATAAATAAATGGATAAAGAATTAAAAGAAAAGAAACCCTAACCATTCACTAATCATGGTTTAAGTATTTACACAAACCCAAGGTTGCATGTATCATCAAACATGATACAAACAAGTGCACATGAATATATCACATATACAATGTGCATCATCAAGTGAGAATATCCTCATAAAGTGAACCAATACTAGTTAATGTAAAGTAATATATCGAATATATAATTATGCATTAAATCATTAAATCAATACTTGATTTAACGATCCGGTCATATCGCATATAGCCGGCTTGTATCCAATGTATCGGCTTATCGAATCGATCCTTGATTCGATAACTAGGTTATATCGCATATAACTAATCGATACATTCATCGCGAGAATGGAATACGGTATCATATACACGAATTATTCTCGGTCCCGCACATATCTCATATGCGCTCCTATTTCGTTTCGCTTGAGCCAGGAAACCTCTGTGTAGGACTCTAAAGACTCGTCAATACGCCGGTAGCAGATGATGATCATATCAAGCACCCACAAGCCGCAAGCGGTCTGCTAAACGTAACGGCCACCCGGGTATTGAGCGATCAGAAGATCGACGAGCAAGCCCGCTCACACTCCTGTGAATCCAACCAGTAACACTTACCGTACAGTCCGGTCTGTTCGTCTGATATGCCGCATATCTCGCCTAGGGGTGGTAAACGTCCGACCCCAATAGCTTGATAAGTCATGCCGACGTAGGGTCCATAACATTCGTGAAACTACTGATAACTCTTACCAGTATATCACTGCAACCCTGGCCAGGGATTTCCTGTTATGGCCAGTCGAGCATAGCACAACATCAACCCCCAATACCGGGAGAGACGAATCCCCTCCTATCGCTCATTGCCTCCAAGTGAATCGGGACTGTACCCAAAAACCACCTGTTTGCACGACTCAGTAGAGCCGTGGTAGGGTGGAAATCAAAGCACAGTGGGAGACACACAAGACTCTATGACGATCTCGGGTCAACAGACTAGCTGTACCAGTGTCACCAGAGAACTGCCATCTGACGTGAGGTATAATACCATCTGGGAGTTCTCGGCGAGTCCGTTCAGTGTACCCAGTCTCCACTGAGCACCCGCATACCATCTTCGATGTCAAACACCAATGGATATGGGATCATCCATCGCCCATCGCATGGGTCGAGAAGATATGCGCTAGTCTACTCTGGAATATCGATGCCCCGTCTCGATATTCCCACGACTAGGAACAATGAAGGATGTACTCATTGACTACCCAGGCCCCACTAGTATGATCTGCATCATAGTCCTGGAAGTCGAGTACACATCCTAAGGGCTTTATCAACATGTAATCAGAAAGACAGAAAGTATACATGTTAAGATAAAGAGCAACCAGATAGTGTACTATCATGTCGAGCAAGAAAGTCCTACCTATATATGTCCCAGCATCCACTACAATATACATCCAATGTGCAGTAATGGCCTCTAGGGCATACATATAACTAACAAGTCAAGCCTAGGTATAAAAAGTGCAAGCCTAGACCCCATATAGCCAAACCTAGACTCGAACAAATGTTAAACCAAACGCTCTGATACAAATTTGTCACGGCCCAAATGTGTCATGTGACCGGAACTTAAATCACGTGATGTCGACGCGGTCCAAGTAAGCCGAAATCCGGAATCTAAACCCTTTTTGAAAATATTGGAGGTGAGGTTTAAAATTGTCATCGGATGGAATCTATTTAAAATAAAAATTTAAGTTTAACTAAGTATGTTTGAAAAGCATCTATGACGTTTTGAAATTCGACAGCACCTCCTTCAATATTTGAATAAACCCGCTAAAACATAAAAATATAAATAACATCCCAACGGGAGCTAGCATCTACGCCCAAACGGCGGAGCAACTAAGCAAACAATATACGACGCACGATGGCGAAGAAAAGAAAAGCGAAAGAAAATCAACAATATAAAATGGTTGACTCCAATGAGTGCGACATCACAACACACAAACTCTAAGTCTCGCTTCTAAGTTTACAATATACCCTTTCTAAGTTGATGGAGTTTTACTAGATACAAAAAGATAAGAATACATGAATGTGAGTACGATACAACAGTAATCCACCTGCCAAAGCAATCACCGAAAGGATTGTGTGCCCCAGGCCGCTGATAATCCAAGCGATAACACCTGCAAGAAACTGTGGCACAACGGGGGTGAGTTGCCAACTCAATGAATAAAAGTACATCACAAGGTAGAAATCGAAATGCACAACGATAACTAGGTCATAAGTATAGTACTATCATATCATTTACTAATATAATATATGATTTGCAAATGACCTGTATCTAGGTGTACGTCCATAAGTAGCCGAAAATATATATGTAAATCTCCTCTAAAAAATAGCCGCTGAATACATATGTCTCGGCATAAAAGTAGACATGATAGTATGAAATATAATAGATATCTTATTTAAGATATGCGTCCTGCCGTTTTAATGAATAATGTTAAGAGGTTTACAATTTAAAAGATTTTAATGTCATATCAGACATGTCAAAATAATGAGGCTATAGCTCAATTTTTGAATTCCTTTTTGTATGAAACTACTCGTACAAGGTATGCAGGTATTGTCCCCCGTATCAGTCCTTGTCGGCTACAATAACTATAAAATAACTATGTACCTCATGATAGCAACATATCAATATATATGGATGTCCAGCATCGACACCTGAAATCAGAAATCCTTCGTGTCCATCACTGACACGTAAATCCTCAAATCTCTCGTGTACATCACCGACACACAAATGCAGATATCATCGACACCATCTCAACAGATGATGGCCAACCGATATCCCTGCCCCCGGTCAGTATTCCCTGGATATCCGCCGTGCCCAATCTAACGTCGGTCAGTATCCTATGGATATCTTCCGTGCTCATCTCTATCTCCGGTATAGAGTATCCTCGCTAGACTCCCCGCCAATAATGCGGCTATCCATCCCCTCGGTCTCGACCCGGGTCCACCATGTATCCGACTGTATTTCTCCCCCACTCAGTCTAGATAACATAAAAATCTGCAACCGTATAGCTCCCCCACTCGGTCTGGAATAAAACAATCAGAAAACATTAAGCTCATAGTGGACGTCAACTCATCATATCCAGAAACATCAAGTAAAGAATAAGAATACTTGTACAGATCATTCTGATGATATATTATATATATATACATATATAACAGCGTCTCATACCACTGATATATATCATCAAGAGTAAAACATCCAGAAAACTCATAAGATTCAAATATGAATACCTATGGTACTGGTATTCGCAGTGCTTTTCAGATAATAAAGTAAAGTACATAATTAAAGTCATACAAGCAATAAACGTATCAATTCTACTGTGTCATGGCAATAATAATGATGTGTAGTGTAGCATACACGTCTGTACTCATGCAGCATGGCAATCATTAGTATTTGTGCGAGTGTTCTATATGTGTATAAAGCCTACTCGTATCGACATCTACATAAACATTACGTAGTATAGCTGTCCTATAGTGACATGGCAATACCAATGAGGTGTAGTGTAACATATGCATATGTGCTCGTGCAACATAATACTCATTGGTAGTTGTGCAGTGTTTTATCAGAGTGTTCGTATTATGGAAACGTATAACATTGATAATTATAACGCGAACATGTAAAGTAAATCTAAGCGTAACTAATAAATGTAACTACTTGCTATGAGCTATACCGTTATCTTTGAAAATGAACGAAACATTGGTTTTGAAATTAGGAAGCTGCCTCGGATTGATAATGGATATTCGTTTTAGAAATTAGCATCACATCATTGTCTTTTATCATCAAAAAGGGAAACGAATTGTTAGTTTTTTAAAAGAATATAGTCCATTCAAGTTTTATATTCTAAAACAGAATAACATATAACGCAACGAGTCTAAAGGAAACTTGGCCGTTATTCGGCATACTAAACTAGTCATCACAAGTACGGTACGATTCCTCGTACGAAACCCACATTATATCAATGTCCAATCATCTCAAGTATGGTATGATCCCTCATACAACTATACCAACCCATGAATAACACTATATGCACATGGAAAACTTACTAGATGCAACATCATTCTCATATCATAAACATAATTAAACACAAAAGAACTAACTATATATCATAGTATCATATGTAAAAGGTTGCGGGGGTGCTATACGCCATCCACCCGACTTCCTCCGTAGTTGTAAATCTACTCACCAACTCGTTGAGCTCGCTGAAATCCACGCTGCTATATCCGCCAACTCCATCTCGAAAACCTTCGTGATCGTACTTACAATCGTAGTTATATCATATCGACGTAAATATCATATCAAAACTCAAAACAATGAGATAGGCACCCATAGGTTAGAACCTACAGCATATTTAACCCAAAAACTACAGCATGCCACTAAAATTAACGTACGAACGTCGATATTCAGTTGCGATACAAAATACGAAAAACCCGTATCGAAATATCAGAAACTTGAATAAATCCTTACTAAAATATTCCCAGATTTTAGCTCAGGTAACTAGGAACTAAACAAGCAAGTACAGGGGATAGGTTGTAGGGAGTGTTAGCTACTGGAAAAAACCACAACACCAGAACCCCACACAAATCCGGCGACAACCCCATAATGTCTAAGATCGCCGGCCGTACAGAGGCTAATTGGGTTCGTATTTTGGTGGTGGGTATCTAGTGGTCTATATATGTTAACGGACATGCTAGATTTTCTAATGATTACACCTAGTGGTTCCAGATTCAATATCTGTAGGCTAAATATCACAAAACACACTGTTTTCCTATACTACACATGAAAACATATTTTGAACAATACTGAATATGCAAGGAGGGGAAGAATTATACCTATGGAGATTGTGTACAATGAAACACCAGCTCATGAAGTGCTTGTGGAAGCATCTAGGGGTTGTAGTGGCTTCTAGGTTGATGGTATGCACAAATTTGATGAAGGGATTGAGATTTCCTTCATTTGGATTGATGAACACTAGGGAATATTAGTTTGGAGCGGAAGAATTTGTTGCGTTCAGTTGAGAAACTAAATAATTCCCTAGGTGTTGTGTTGTGTAGAGAGAGCATGAGGTGGGGAGTTGTGGGGTGGAGGTGGCATGGTGAAGGAGGATGTGTCAAATGTGAAGGAGGAATTGTAAAGTTAAGAAGAAGGAGGTGGGGGGAGTTGAGCATGGTTGAGGGTGTGGTGAGGGTGAGGTTTTAAACTAGGATATCATATACCAATCACCAAAAGAATGCAATAAGAAATTAAAAACTCTTTTTCCCTTAATTAAACCCTTCATGTCTAAAACATCTAAATCCAAGATTTTAAAAGAACACATTACTTTTTATAATACTTAAATACCATTATCTTATAATAACATCTCATATCATATTTAGAACAATTAAAATATCATTTTTATGATATCACGCACTTTCATTCATATTTATCGAAATAACTACATTTTTACGGATATAATTCCGATACCAAAAGTTGTATGTGATATCATTTTTTATAAACTCATTATTTTTATATTTCAAATTTTAAATTAATATTTATAATTTTTTCCAAAAGGTTACAATCTCTCCCCCTTAAAGAAATTCGGTCCCCGAATTTAAATTAAACCCCCATCATAAAAATATTTTTCTCATTAACCCAACTCTTTTCAAATCATTTTGTCGGGGTCCAAGATCTAAAATACATCATCCGCTCCATACAACGGAACTCCAAAGTCCCACACGAGCTAAGATGTAACACAATGCAACAGTGTGCGTGAAAACTCAAACAGATATAAAACTCTCATAACAGTAACTCTAGCTGTTGCTATAAAAATTACTCCTGTTATGATGAAGAACGCCCAATACGAAACCCGTTGTATATATCAAATACATGATCAATGCCATAGTTGTAGTGCAATATCGGTAGCACACGACCAAGCGAAAATATATAAATCAAATCTATAAGATATTCTCTCAAGTGCAAAGAACGAAAACAAAATCAACCCTAACGGGTTTGCGTGTAAATTTCAACCCACACGTCACGGTGTGCATGAAAACCAGAAATAGCGTCAAGTGCAACAAATGTGCACAAAAGCAACATCCATTGCATCAAATGTGCGGGGAGCAATTACCGAGTGCATCTAGAATGCACAAGATAAATATCCAATGCATCAGAGTGCACATAGCAAATCTCAAGTGCATTGGGGTGCACAAAACAAATCTCAAGTGCATCGGGGAGCACAAAACATCAAAATGTGCAACTGGTGTGCACAAAATTGTACCAAGTATACCTAGAGCATACATACATACATACATACATATATATATATATATATATAATCTCTGTTGGGCTTCCCTTACACCTAGTCTAGGGTTTGGTAGCATCACTCATGGCATTTTAAAGATTAGAGAGGTGCAAAGCAAGCAAACCATGAATCATGTTAGAATTTCTAGGGTAACAAGTTTGTATCACATACAAAGAAGTAAAGAGAGTAGGATTACAACCTTTGTAGTCCGTTCCTTCGCTTCATAAGCTCCGTATTGAGGTCCCTTCGCTGCGATCATCAAGAACTCCGACTCTCGTGAGGCTCCAAGAGGTGAATGATGCATCTTGCTTGAAGTCTTCTTGATCTAAGATGATCTACCATGAAGAATCTCTAACCCAAGCTAACATTTCACTAATGAAGTAATTAGAGAAGTGAACACCCTAATCTAAATGGCTAGAATAGATGAGGATGATGAAGTAGGAATTTTGCTCTCTTTTGTTTTCAATTTCTCACCATTTATCATCACAAATGAAAAGGCAAGTGAAGCTTTTCTTTAAGAAGCAAGAAGAAGCAGAAGAAGCAAAAGCTTTTGTGATGAAATATGAATTATTTTTGTGCTTACAATTGCAACCATGAGTTAAGAATGAAGCCTTTAACTCATGTAGAAAATAATCTATGGTTAAGGCTTTAGGTTGGGTTAACAAATATCTACACAAAATATCAAAGGTGAAGACAAAAGTCAAACCTTCATGAAGCTTCATAAAAGCTCATCCAAAAGCTAACCCAAAAGCTAACCCTATGTTGGATATAGTGCCCTCAGAGTCAATTATTGGATCGCAGGCATGTGATTGCAATGATTGAGGGAGGACCTATATCGGTAGGACAGTCTTACTCAAGATGATAGTATACTATCTGGTTTATCTTTATCATCGTGTACTGCTTTAGGTGACCTTACAGATCGCTATTACACGTTGATATAGCCCTTAGGATTCTTGCTTGACTGCCAGCAGTATGATAGCGATCATATACGTGGGAGCTGGGGTGTATAAGCATATCCTTAAAAGGTCCATAGTCGTAGGAGTTTTAGAGACAGGGCATCGATACTCCGAAGTAGACTAGTGTATACAGTCGAGACCCCAACGAGAGGCGGTGGCCGGTCTCACAAGCCATTGGTTTCAGTTGGTTCACCTAAGATGTATACAGGTGCTCATTGGGTTATGAGTACACCGGACAGGACTCGCCGGGAACATGCTAGTTGGTATTATACCTGACGTCAGATAGTAGTTCCCTGGTGACATGTGTACAGGTTAGTTCATCGACCTGAGATCGTCATTTGTCTCGTGTGAGTTCCCACTATGCTTTGATTACTACCCTACCAAGGCTCAAAGGAGTCGTGCAAACAGGTTTTAGTTGGGTACAGTCCCGAGCCACATGGAGGCAGTGAGCGGATCGGCAGGGGTTTCGTCTCTCCCGGTATTGGGGGTGAGATCGCGCTGTTTCTAGGAGAGCCATTACATGAAGTCCTTGGCCAAGGCAGGAAATTTACTGGTAGGTTTTCTAGTAGTATCTCAGGGTGTTTCGGGCTACAATCCGACACGACTTGTACCGCTTTTGGGGGTCTGACTTTTACCAACCCCCTAGGCCCGCCATGCGATGCTCATAGACGAACGGACCGGACTGTACAGATATTGTCACTGACAGGTTCAGTAGGGTGTCAGGATGAGTTCGCACATCGACCACCCTTTTGGTCAATACCTTGTAGCCTGTTACGTATAGCTAGTACCACTGACGTGCTAGTTATTAAATCCACAGCCAAAGTATTGACGAGTCTTTAGAGTCCCCCACAGTCAGTTTCTCAAATTTCGGGAGAAACGTTGTAGAGGCCGTATGATATATGGCAGGGTTCGATCATATACGTGCAGTAGTGCATAGATCATGATAGGACGGATCATACTTGTGGGCTTTGGTTTAAGCCAGATCCTAGTATTAGATTTGTTGGATTACTTTAGTCTCATCGCATTCGCATTCAATCGGAATGCGGATGCAGGTATGTATATACAGGTGAGGGGTATCCTTGTGATCCGTCACGAGTTTACTTTAGATGTTTCTGTATCTTTTTTATTGTTGTAAACATTTGGGTTTATGTTTACAAATGGAAATTGTGAGCTTAAGTCATCATTTTGTGCATTAAATGAGACATGTACTTCATAGGTGACTCATGGTCTCATTTCTTGTGCAAATGTCACATTATTTGTTGGATTTGTGAGTTGAAATGATAAGGGGAGAGAGAAGGGCAGCCATATGAGATCTAGCTCTTGTATTTTTTGATAAGGCTCTCTCTCATTTTATCATTGCAACAACAAACAAAAGAAAGTTCTTCTTCTTCTTCTTCTTCTTGCTATAGCTCACAACCTCCATTAATGGCATTATCTCTAACCTCCATCTATACAATGGATGCAAAAGACAAAGTGATCACACACATTCTCTACATCACCTTGGACACGTCGGCTAGCGAACTTCGTGTCCGAGTTGCTTCGGATGAAGCGGGAGCCCGTAAAAAGACTCGAAGATGTGGTGCCTTTTCCGACGAGGAGATCGAGATCGGAGATGCCGCGAGGAGCTTGGGATGGTGGCCAAAGGCCGAAGGATACAGATCAATTGGTATAGTTTTTCCAACCCTTTCTCTTGTTGCTAGTTGTAGGTTAATGGTTCGATCCGGATTTAAAGTATACGTTAGCGCCGGTTTAAAAGTTTTCGTTTTCGCATTTTGGCCTCGGACAGACGGCCGGGGTGCTACCGTAGACTTACATGGTATCAGAGCCACGCCATTAACCTTTACTAGCTTGTTCTATCGTATTTAAAATATCGATCGATCAAAATTTCCGAAACTGCGTTTTCATTTTCTGAGTTTCTGTCGAATTTTTTTTTCGTCAAAAAATTATTTTGAGTATTGCAGAAAATCAGGCAGGCTTTTTTAAAAAATCTGAGAAAATTTGGTACACTAATTTCACTGTAGCGCCGCGGAACCGCGGCCGTACCCACGTTTTGGCCGTGGTTCCGCCGCCGTACTGTAGCAACAATGTACCAAACTTTCTGTAGTGGTCTCTGAGTTGGAATTGGGGTTTCTGGTAATTTTTTTGGCCCAGATTATTTTGAGTACTGGGAATTGTACTTGGGGCCCACTTCGGGAAATTTTGTCGATTGATAATTTTAAATATGTTAGTTCACAGTGCTTACATTATATCTGCGACCGTGAATGTCATTTGATCGGTAAATCTTGTCTAATTGCTATAGTTCTTTTAGATGGATTTGCGAACGTGACATTCACGTTGATGTTCTGTGTTGTGCTGTGATGTTGTGGATTTGTCGTGGTGGATAACCTGGATGCAATGGTAGTACAGTTTGGTATTATTTGTACATTTGATATTGCGGGGCGAGCATCCGACATGTGGATTGCCGTCACTGCCTGTTTGTACATTATTCTTTTAGGACACGACCGGGCTGAGGTCGATGTACCCGTTGTATATATTTTACTTTCTGTACTAGGATTATCCCGTTGTGGGGTGCACGGATAGCCGGGTTCTAGAGGGAAACGAGCCCGCATCTCATGGCTTTGAGACGGAGGGGGCTTCACTCTAGAATTGGCGGGCTATCCGCCGCACTCGTAGAGGGTACAGGTTGACCCAAGGTGGTCTGCTCAAGTTATCGGATTCTGTGAAGTGCTGGGTGGTCCATTCACTTTGCTGTAGGGGGTTGCCTCTGTAGGGTTCCTAGGCACTCTAATGGAGTCTCACAAGTGATCAAACATGCACAAATCAAAGCTTCCTAGTGCCTACAAACCTTAATACGGATCGTTAACTGGATAAATAGGCGAAGCAAGCATGTAAACGGAAAAGTATCTAAAGGAAAGGGGCTACAACCTTTGTAGATCCGGTCCACCACCTCCTAGGCTCCGTGATGAAGCCCCCTCGCTATCCAAATCGTATCTTGGGCTCTAGCGTCGGCTTCAACGAAGAATAGGCGGGCTTGATCGTCGTTTCGATGCCGAAGATGATCTACGTCGAAGCATCGCAAGAACAAGCTCCAACTTCACTAAGCTTTGAAAACTTGTGAAGTAAACACCCTATACTACTTGGCAAGAGGTAGAGGATGAAGAAATAGGAAGTGGGTAGACTTTAGATTTGGATTTCTCACTTGATTTGGCTAGTTGCCATTGAACTAGAAAGCTTTTCTTTTTCTAGCTCTTGAAGAAGAAGATGAAAAAGATATGATAAGTCTTATTTAAAAAATAAAAACAATATGATACTTATCATGTCAACAACCATGGTTTAGTGTAGAGATTTAACCAAGGTTAGATTAGTGGTTAGGGTTAGAGAAGAGACAAGAATGGTGGACTTCTTCAAAGCTTCAAGAAGCTTCATAAAAAACAAAACTAGCAACCATTCTTTTCTCTTTATCTTTTCTAATGAAATAAATAAAATAAAATAAAAAGATAAATGAATAAGATGAAACCCTAATTACTAACTAACCATGGTTTAATACTTTACACAAAACCAAACAAGAATGTATCATCAAACATGATACAATCATGTGCACAAAATATATCACATATACAATGTGCACAAACCAAGTGAGAAAATCCATTTAAAGTGAACCAATACTAGATAATGCAAAGTAATATATCAAATATATATAATTATACATTAAATCATTAAATCAACACTTGATTTAACGATCCGGTCATAACGCATATAACCGACTAGTATCATATGTATCGGCTTATCGAATCAATCCTTGATTCGATAACTAGGTTATATCGCATATAACCAATCGATACATTCATCGCGAGAATAGAATACGGTATCACATACACGCATTATTCTCGGTCCCGCACATATCTCATATGCGCTCCTATTTCGTTTCGCTTGAGCTAGGAAACCTCTGTGTAGGACTCTAAAGACTCGTCAATACGCCGGCAGCAGATGATGATCATATCAAACACCCACAAGCCGCAAGCGGTCTGCTAAACGTAACGGCCACCCGGGTATTGAGCGATCATAAGATCGACGAGCAAGTCCGCTCACACTCCTGTGAATCCAACCAGTAACACATACCCTACGGTCCGGTCTGTTCGTCTGATATGTCGCATATCTCGCCTAGGGGTGGTAAACGTCAGACCCCAATAGCTCGATAAGTCATGCCGACGTAGGGTCCATAACATTCGTGAAACTACTGATAACACTTACCAGTATATCACTGCAACCCTGGCCAGGGATTTCCTGTTATGGCCAGTCGAGCATAGCACAACATCAACCCCCAATACCGGGAGAGACGAATCCCCTCCTATCGCTCATTGCCTCCATGTGAATCGGGACTGTACCCAAAAACCACCTGTTTGCACGACTCAGTAAAGCCGTGGTAGGGTGGAAATCAAAGCACAGTGGGAGACACACAAGACTCTATGACGATCTCGGGTCAACAGATTAAGCTGTACCAGTGTCACCAGAGAACTGCCATCTGACGTGAGGTATAATACCATCTGGGAGCTCTCGGTGAGTCCGTTCAGTGTACCCAGTCTCCACTGAGCAACCGCATAGCATCTTCGTTGTCAAACACCAATGGATATGGGATCATCCATCGCCCATCGCATGGGTCGAGAAGATATGCGCTAGTCTACTCTGGAATATCGATGCCCCGTCTCGATATTCCCTCGACTAGGAACAATTTCAAGGATGTACTCATGGACTACCCAGGCCCCACTAGTATGATCTACATCATAGTCCTGGAAGTCGAGTACACATCCTATGGGCTTTATCAACGTGTAATCAGAGAGACAGAAAGTATACATGTTAAGATAAAGTGCAACCAGATAGCGTACTATCATGTCGAGCAAGAAAGTCCTACCTATATATGTCCCAGCATCCACTACAATATACATCCAATGTACAGTAATGGCCTCTAGGGCATACATATAACTAACAATCTCCCACTTGCACTAGGGCCATCTGTAGCAGTGGTTGCAGTATCACATACTCAACCATCCCCTAAAGGTCTCTCTTTGGGAAAAGGCTTTCGTGTGTGGATCCGCCGTGTTGTCCTCTGAGTCTACTCTCCTAACCTCGATCACCCTGGAGATCAACTATCTCCATGATCAGGTGATGCTTCCTCAGAATTTGTCTGGGTCACTGATGGGACCAGGGTTCCAGGGCTAAAGCCATACTTCCATTGTCATACAATGGCAGGAACCTGGTTCATCTTATGAACCATTATACACCCAAACTACCTATTTGGTAGTATCTTTAATAGCGATGTTACCAGCCTTTATCGTCTAGTTTGCCACGGTATCTAGCTTGGAACTCTTCCAACATACCGGCCCTTTACTGAGGGTAAAGACAATGCCTGTGACTGACATTCAGTCGTCTTTATCACCCTGGAACACTTCCAGTGATTCTCCCCAGGATCGATTGATACAATCTCACTATACCTAGTGAGAACCCTAATATCCCTTTAGATCTATCTCATAGGTCCAAATCTCAGGATTTAGGAGGTATCATCTTTATCCTATTTGGAGAATCCTTGTGATAGTAGGAGATTGACCGATCGTAGTATAGGAAACTCTTTTCCTATCAAGAGTATGTTGTCTACGTACAATACGAAGATGACCACCTTACTCTCTACTACCCTTTTGTATATACAAGGTTCGTCTACCATTTTGATGAAGTCAAACACTTTGACTATCACATCAAAACAGACGTTCCAACTCCGCGATGCCTGCTTCATTATGTAAAGCAACTTGCACACGTTTCCGCTGCTCCCACTGTTTACGAAGACCTCTGGCTGTATTCTTATAGACGTTCTCTTCTAAATCAGTATTTAGAAAAGCAGTCATGGCACCCAACCGCCAGATATCGTAGTCATGGAATGTAGCCGTGGTAAGTAGGATCTGGACAGACTTAAGCATAGCTACTGGAAAAAGGTTTCATCATTATCCACGCCTGGTCGATGACGAAAACCTTTAACAAGTCTAGCTTTGAAAGTCTCAACTTTTCCATCTACACCAAGTAATCTTCTCAAGATATACTTGCTTCTGATGGGGATTTAACCCTTCAGATATAGCAGCTAAAGTCTATAATTTGCTGGTGTACATGGATTCCATCTCAGATCGCTAAGCATCCAGCCATTCTTACAGAGTCCCTACTCTCGATGGCCTGCTCGAAACTAGTTGGGTCATCATCTAATGATGCAATCCTTGCTCCCACTGTGACCGAGAAACCGAGGTATCTCTCAGGCGGATGAGGAACCCTACTAGATCGGCGGAGAGGCTGAGGTTCGTCGGGAACTATAGAATCTTATGGTTCTGTCAAATCATCAACTGCAGTTTTGTATAGCTGGAACCTTTCCAGTTCTACAGAACTGATCCTGCCTCGATCTTGTCCGGATTTTGCTTTAAACATAGGCTGGACAACCCCAAATCTTAACTCGCTTAAGAGATGGGTTCTTCCCATACCATATCTTATATGGAGTGGTAGGCAGTGATTTGATTCAAGCCTAATTCAATAGGTATGCAGCTTCTCAAGCGCATAACTCCCAAAAGGAAACAGGTAACTCAGTAATACTCATCATAGAGCCCACAATATCTAATATTGTGTGATTGCTCCGCCCCGATACACCGTTGTGCTATGGTGTATACGGAGGAGTAATGCTGAGAGAGAATCTCATTCTCCTTTAGAATGGTCCAAGGATTCCATGCACAAGTATTCTCCTCCCTGATCTCATCATAGGACATAATACTTATACCCGTATTTTGGTTCTCTACTTTCAACTTGTATTCTGTGAATACCTCAAAAGGTTCGGACTTATGTTTCAACAGGAACATATGACTGAATTTTGAGAGATTATCAAAGAATATAATGAAGTATAAAGAACCATTCCTGGCATGTGTAGACAGGAGACCTTACATACATCATCATGTATCAGTCCCAAGAGTTCATTAACTCTTTCTCTGTTTCCAATAAACAGGGCTAAGGTCTCTAATCTTTGTGACATGACTGGCAAGTTTCACAAGATGTAAATTCAAACTGATTTAAATATGCATCTAAAATGTAACTTCAGCTAGTCGGGTCGCATTGATACGACCTAGTCTACAATGCCTCAAGAACGAATCGTTCATTTCTGAACTCTTCCTCTTGTGTGTGTTCTGTATACATGGAACTGTAGTTTGATTTAGAACGTCAATGCTTTTAGATAACGTGCCTGAACCGATCAACTTTTGATATAGGAAATGTTCAAAACATTATCCAACAATACAAAATTATATCATTTCTTTATTAATAAAGAGACTGATATGATTTTGTATATCAGGTTCGGTATCTAATAGCATTTGTTCAGAATCAATGTATTCGTAATACAGGGTGACAGTGACCAACAGACTTGGCTGCAACACTTGCCCCGGTTTTTGTCTCATGAAACTTATCACCCGTTCTCAGTTTTTCTACCATTTGGTAGCCCTATGTAACAAATTACATATCTGGGATCCTGATCTGGTATCATATACCCTGGATGCAGAGGATACTGAGAAACAGTTCTTTGTAATGAACACACCCGAAGGAGATGCATCGTATGCACTTTCTTCGTTTGGGCGGCATAGGAATTCTGGTATTCCCTATTTCCTGCTCTGTCTTATAACAATTATAAGTTGGAGCGGGACCAACGTTCCCCAGCTCAGAATAACAAGCGGGTTCGGTCAATACATTCATTTTATTATCTTGATTAAGGCGTGATATGGTCGCTACCAGGAGAGAGAGAGAAGAAAACACTCTGCGTGCGCTCTTGCAAGATCAGATTGGTTATATATTTTATCTAATCAGGATGGCTCCCACTGTTTTTATCAAATCTTCCTTCAAACCCTAAAAGGAAAGACTAGCCGGGATTAATTACACTCTACAAGTTCGCCAATCTTTCGGCCAGGCCAGTGTCGGTACTTTGAGGGAGGTTCCCCGTGCTTTCGCACGGACCTAATTACTGTAAACCTTGTTTTTCCAGAGGCGTAACCCCGTTGACACCTTTCTAGACACCTACTTGATCGGCTAATTGCAAAGTGCAAAACTCTCCCAGGAGTAACAATTACTCGCAGTGGGTATCAGGATCCAACTATCATATAGAAGGTATGCAATCTCATTGCAAGTTTCAACACTTGAAACTCCCGACAATGGTTTTTACCCCTAGCACCTATGACCTTGGCTAAGGTCAACAAATCATTGGTACTAGTCAAGTTCTACCCGTCATTTCGTGATTAATTAGACCCACCCATATGACCCTTGGCTAAGGTCAACAAAGCCACATGACTGTCCTAACTATTCGCATCATATGCTGTGTAGGAAGACATCACTTAGCTACCGTACACTGTGCCTTGACTATGGTCAACAAACACAGCACGAATACTAAGTACTCTACTTCCTAAAATGACGGAGGGTTGCGAATGGTTTTTGTGAAAACCTTTAACGCTTTGAACTTAATCTCGTTGCGGAATCAAATTGTTTTAAATGGAATGTTTTCGAGGCTTTTCTAGTTTTGCTAAAGGGGTCACTCCCGGTGAAGGGATCGTCGGCCCTTTCCTCGTCGAATGAGGTGCGGGATATATCATATATATCACTGTGCAAAGCGGAAACTATAGAAGCGATCAAAGACAAACCGAGGGTTGTAGCATCTGCCAGTTATTGCTAAAGGAGTCACTCCCGGTGAAGGGATCTCGGTCCTTTCCTCATCGAATAAGGTGCAGGATGTTCTATAATGAACGCCGCGATGCAAAGCAAGAACTGTAGCTACCTGTTTTTATTTTGAAATTCGATTCCACAACATCAATTAGGTTTATTTTCTTTCATTAATCTCATTAATGAATATCCCATCATTTAAGTGCACCTAACCATCACAGATAAATATAACGTACGCTTATGCCATCCGCATTCGCCTCAATGTCCCGTCTGCACCGTTAGGTTAGGTAACTAACGCCAGAGCGAGGCAGGGCTAGCGCGGGTGTAAAACATAAGCAACGTCTATATAATATATCATATATACTATATATAATACCTGTCAAAGAACATCACATGATCACAGATAAATCACAGCAGAAGAAACATATGAAATATTGGATATACTAGGACGTCCGTGTTTTCAATACGAGCCAGTATAAAACACGGATTCCACGGTCGTGATGAATAGCCAATCCCACACCCCAAGACCCCTACGAGAGCGGAAAGCAACCCTACCAATTCTAGGGTTAGGAGACCCGGACTCGACTCCTCGAGTTGGTCTCCCACTGGACCCCAGAACCCGGTTACTTGTGCTCCCCTCCTTGGGTCTATCCTAGTGCAGAAAAGTAAATAATATACATCAACGGTGACATCTTCCGCAACCTGGAAGCTCCCCAATAAAAGAATATTACATACAAGTTTTTACATGAATGAAAATGGAAAAACACTCATCTCACATAAAAACCCCCGGCTATTCAAACACGACGATCCAATATAACATATCCAGCAACACATAACATCACATGTCATCAACGTAAGTAAATATGCGCATCCCAATTGTCGTTGACATATAGCAACGAAACCGGCGATATCACATATTACACTTACGGTCACAGAAAAGAAAATATAAAACTACAACAGTTGGAATCCGCAACCTCCTCAGACATCGCATGCCTGACCAAATGAATTACTTAGACATCGCATGCCTAACAATTATAAACCCAGCATTTTAGTCTCATTATCGAAAACTCTTTTCAATATCAAGTCGGGCAATTCAACAGGATTCCCGACATTCTGATCGAATGCTCGTCGCAAACTTTAGTAGGCGGCCGCACCCCCGACGCCGTCGACGAAGTGCACCAAGGCGGAACACCGCTACCGGGAGCACCCGAACGGATGCTTTCGGCGACGGGGTTCTCCTACAGTCACTTGGTCGGGGCTATGGGGTGAGACTGTCTATTAAGTTTACCCGGCGAGTATCCGTGTACGCTACGTGATTGCGACGGACTTTTGATCACATCAAAACTCCGTGGCAACCGATCAAGTGAGACTAAACTGCTACGTTTACAATATTCATTCCGTTATCTCATAACAATTTGTGAGTTCCAATTATTGTATCACATTCCGGATAAATAGAAAATGTTAAACTTTTCGATCGAACAATCGAACACCCAAGTTTTCCCGATACAGCTCAACACATGAAATAAGTCTAACAACATTCAGTTCGTGCCTCAGTACCAACGGTCCAGCCGTAGAAGGGTCAAGCCAACGCCTCACATGTGGCACGCCGTACTGCCCCAAACCCGAAGGTTCGAAAGGCAGTTCAAGACGGTCACATAATCGAGTTAAGGTTTGTTGTCTTCTAGAGGGTCCATCGAGCTACTTGCACTACTTAGAACGTCGTTAAACTACGGAAAAGTCCAACAATTAGAAATTTCCCGGCAGGGGAAAAAGTGGGTATTTATATCCGGTCGAACCTTTTAACATATTCTAAGAATACCCGGAAAAGCACACCGACAAAAATTAGACAGTCCGATCGAATACACCGAGTCCCCAATACAACCCAGAAAATGCAACTCTGGAAAAAATTATTAAAATCCCCAGGAAATCCAGCACAGATAACTAAGAATTACTGTGTAACAGTGGATGCACAAAACGACAAACTGGCGGCGGATCCGCCGCACGAGCCATGCTCGTGCCGCGGATCCGCGGCTCTTTGATGGAATTACTCCATCGAAATTCACAGTAATTCTTAAATTAGCCTGCTGATTTTTCTGGATATTTTTAATGTGGAAAAATCCTCGAAATTAGAAAATGTACAGAGAGCATATTCTTAGTCGGGGTTTTGGGTCGATCGGACTTCTGATTCCGTCGGGACTTCGCCTAAGGCTCTAGCTAGGCTCTGATACCACTGTAGGGTTCCTAGGCACTCTAATGGAGTCTCACAAGTGATCAAACATGCACAAATCAAAGCTTCCTAGTGCCTACAAACCCTAATACGGATCGTTAACTAGATAAATAGGCGAAGCAAGCATGTAAACGGAAAAGTATCTAAAGGAAAGGGGCTACAACCTTTGTAGATCCGGTCCACCACCTCCTAGGCTCCGTGATGAAGCCCCCTGGCTGTCCAAATCGTATCTTGGTCTCTAGCGTCGGCTTCAACGAAGAATAGGCGGGCTTGATCGTCGGTTCGATGCCGAAGATGATCTACATCGAAGCATCGCAAGAACAAGCTCCAACTTCACTAAGCTTTGAAAACTTGTGAAGTAAACACCCTATACTACTTGGCAAGAGGTAGAGGATGAAGAAATAGGAAGTGGGTAGACTTTAGATTTGGATTTCTCACTTGATTTGGCTAGTTGCCATTGAACTAGAAAGCTTTTCTTTTTCTAGCTCTTGAAGAAGAAGATGAAAAAGATATGATAAGTCTTATTTAAGAAATAAAAACAATATGATACTTATCATGTCAACAACCATGGTTTAGTGTAGAGATTTAACCAAGGTTAGATTAGTGGTTAGGGTTAGAGAAGAGACAAGAATGGTGGACTTGTTCAAAGCTTCAAGAAGCTTCATAAAAAACAAAACTAGCAACCATTCTTTTCTCTTTATCTTTTCTAATGAAATAAATAAAATAAAATAAAAAGATAAATGAATAAGATGAAACCCTAATTACTAACTAACCATGGTTTAATACTTTACACAAAACCAAACAAGAATGTATCATCAAACATGATACAATCATGTGCACAAAATATATCACATATACAATGTGCACAAACCAAGTGAGAAAATCCATTTAAAGTGAACAAATACTAGATAATGCAAAGTAATATATCAAATATATATAATTATACATTAAATCATTAAATCAACACTTGATTTAACGATCCGGTCATAACGCATATAACCGACTAGTATCATATGTATCGGCTTATCGAATCAATCCTTGATTCGATAACTAGGTTATATCGCATATAACCAATCGATACATTCATCGCGAGAATAGAATACGGTATCACATACACGCATTATTCTCGGTCCCGCACATATCAGTTGGTTCACCTAATATGTATACAGTTGCTCATTAGGTTATGAGTACACCGGACAGGACTCGCCGGGAACATGCTAGTTGGTATTATACCTGACGTCAGATAGCAGTTCCCTGGTGACATGTGTACAGGTTAGTTCATCGACCTGAGATCGTCATTTGTCTCGTGTGAGTTCCCACTGTACTTTGATTACTACCCTACCATGCTCAAAGGAGACGTGCAAACAGGTTTTAGTTGGGTACAGTCCCGAGCCACATGGAGGCAGTGAGCGGATCGGCAGGGGTTTCGTCTCTCCCGGTATTGGGGGTAAGATCGCGCTGTGTCTAGGAGAACCATTACACGAAGTCCTTGGCCACGGAAGGAGATTTACTAGTAGGTATTCCAGTAGTATCTCAGGGTGTTCTGGGCTACACTCCGACACGACTTGTACCGCTTTTGGGGGTCTGACTTTTACCAACCCCCTAGGCCCGCCATGCGATGCTCATAGACGAACGGACCGGACTGTACGGATATTGTCACTGATAGGCTCAGTAGGGTGTCAGGATGAGTTCGCTCAACGACCTCCCTTTTGGTCAATACCTGGTAGCCCGTTACGTACAGCTGTACCACTGACGTGCTAGTGGTTAAATCCACAGCCAAAGTATTGACGAGTCTTTAGATTCCCCCATAGACAGTTTCTCAAGTTTCGGGCGAAACGTTGTAGAGGTCGTATGATATATGGCAGGGTTCGATCATATACGTGCAGTAGTGCACGGATCATGATCGGACGGATCATACTAGTGGGCTTCGGTTTAAGCCGGATCCTAGTATTAAATTTGTTGGATTACTTTAGTCTTATCGCATTCGCATTCAGTCGGAATGCGGATGCAGGTATGTATATACAGGTGAGGGGTATCCTTGTGATCCGTCACGAGTTTACTTTAGATGTTACCGTATCTTTTTTATTGTCGCAAACATTTGGGTTAATGTTTACAAATGGAAATTGTGAGGTTAAGTCATCATTTTGTGCATTAAATGAGACATGTACTTCATAGGTGACTCATGGTCTCATTTCTTGTGCAAATGTCACGTTATTTGTTGGATTTGTGAGTTGAAATGATAAGGAGAGATAGAAGGGCATCCATATGAGAGCTAGCTCTTGTATTTTTTGATAAGGCTCTCTCTCATTTTATCATTGCAACAACACACAAAAGAAAGTTCTTCTTCTTCTTCTTGCTCTAGCTCACAACCTCCATCCATACAATGGATGCAAGAGACAAAGTGATCACACACATTCTCTACATCACCTTGGACACGTCGGCTAGCGAACTTCGTGTCCGAGTTGCTTCGGATGAAGCGGGAGCCCGTAAAAAGACTCGAAGATGTGTTGCCCTTTCCGACAAGGAGATCGAGATCGGAGTTGCCGCGAGGAGCTTAGGATGGTGGCCAAAGACCGAAGGACACGGATCGATCGGTATAGTTTTTCCAACTCTTTCTCTTGTTGCTAGTTGTAGGTTAATAGTTCGATCCGGATTTAAAGTATACGTTAGTGCCAATTTAAAAGTTTTCGTTTCCGCATTTTGGCCTCGGACAGACGGCCGGGGCGCTACCGTAGACTTACACCCTAATCCAAACCCTAACTTGGTTTAAACTCAACAATCATGTTGCATTTGTAATCCTAACATGTTACAATATTATATATCACATATATAATATATTTTGTAACAAAAGAAAATAATACAATTAACATATATCGCATATATATCATTGTATTATCCTGTGAGAAAATGAATCAATAAAGCGAGCTTATATTAGTTAAAGTAATGTAATATATCACATATATAATTATACATTAAATTATCGAATCAACACTTGATCCGACAATCCGGCTATATTGCATATAACCGACTAATATAACATGTACCAATTCATCGAATCAACACTTGATCCGATGACCCGGCTATATCACATATGTAAGTCCACGGTAGCGCCCCGACCGTCTAACAGACGCCAAATGCGGAATAAAAACTTTTTACAAACTGGCGCTATCGCGTACTATAACCCGGATCTGCCATTAAAGCTAAACTAACAAACTACAAAGTGGGTAGAAATGTTATACCGAACGATTCGAGTCCTTTGGTCTTCAACCATCATCCCACGCTTTGTTGCGGCTGCTCCGATCTCCTGAATCTCCAGTCTCGTCATCCAGGTGGCACCATGTCGACGGATCTTTAAACGGGCTCCTGCCTCTGAACCGAGGCAACTCGGTCGTCAAGTTTGCTAAAAGTGATGACCAAGATGATGTAGAGAATGAGTAGAACACTTTGTCTCACTTCGTCCAAAGTCATGGACGAATGGTTAATGAAGTTGCCTTTCATGGAATCGGGTAAATGGGAAATGAGTAGATTAATTTCCATGAACCATAATCTTTTTTCTCTCAAATGAAAAACCTCAATTCTCACAAGAGAATGGCCGGCCACATATAGGAGGAGGGGTGAGTGTAGGAGAGAGAGAGAGGTGACCATTAGCATAAATGAGAAGATGAGTCATATAACCTTGTCACCAAAAACCATTAATGAGCTAATGAATCATCTTAACCTAGTCATCAAAGCATTTAATGCACATTTAAAGCAACCATGAGTCACTAATCCTAGTTACCATCCTAGTCATCATCTAGAAGCTTCCACATTCATCTCAAGAAAAGATAAATCTGTCTTTAACCGAACGTTAAAGACGGGCGATAGAAAACTGGAAACTGGCAACTTCCAAAAGTTATCCTGAAACGAATTTCAGGATAACCCCATAACAGTATAAACATACCCGCATTTGTATTATGACCAAATACAAATGCAACTGAGACAAAGATATTATATCTACACAGTATAATACTGTGATCTGGTTTAAACCAAAGCCAACCAGTATTATATGCACGAAATATGACACGTGCGTAAACGCACGTGCATTTTTCGAACCTTGCCATAAAACCATACGGCCTCTACAACGTTTCGCCCGAACTTGGGAAAGTTTATGTGGGGAACTCTAATGACTCATCAACACACTTGCACTAGGTATAACCACTAGCACGTCAGAGGTACAAGCTATAGGTAACGGTTGCCTATGTATTGATTGGAAGGGAAGCTGACGAGCGAACTCATCCATAAACCCTACTGAGCCTGACAGTGACAATATCCATACAGTCCGGTCCGTTCGTCTAAAGAGTATCGCATATCGAGTCTAGGGGGTGGATAAAGTCAGATCCCTAATAACGCGATAAATCGTGTCGGCATGAAGCTCATTACCATCTGAGAAACTACTGATCCAAATCAGTAATTCCCTACTACCTCGGCCGAGGATTTCTAGTGATGGCCACCCGTGCACTGTGCGACATCAACCCCCAATACCGGGAGAGACAAATCCCCGACGATTCGCTCACTGCCTCCATGTGGCTCGGGACTGTACCCAAAAAATACCTGTTTGCACGACTCCTTTGAGCCGTGGTAGGGTAGAAATCAAAGCGCAGTGGGAACTCACACGAGAAAAATGACGATCTCAGGACGACAAACTAACCTGTACACATGTCAACAGGGAACTGCTATCTGACGATATGTATAATACCAACTAGCATGTTCCCAGCGAGTCCTGTCCGGTGTACTCATAACCCAATGAGCACCTGTAGACATCTCAGGTGAACCAACTGACACCAATGGCTTGTGAGACCGGCCATTTCCCCTCGTCGGGGTCTCGACTGTATACACTAGTCTACTCTGGAGTATCGATGCCCTGTCTCGAAACTCCCACGACTAGGGACACTTTAAGGATGTGCTTACAGACCCCAGCTCCCACGTATATGATCGCCATCATACTGCTGGCAGTCAAGCGAGAATCCTATGGGCTCTATCAACATGCAATAGCGAACTAAAGCATGTATGCGATGATAAAGACAAACCAGATAGCATACTATCATCTCGAGCAAGACTGTCATATCGGTATAGGTCCTGCCTCAATCATTGCAATCGCGTACCTGCGATCCAATAATTGACTTTGAGGGCACTATCTCCAACAATCTCCTACTTGCACTTAAGGCTAATTATTGCGATGTCGCATACTCACAGCCCGTGTGATACCGAACAACCAACTCCTCTACTAATCAGTTTCACAAAACTCGTTTGAAAAACTATTGTGTTCGAGAAATAGCCTCGGTGAGTGGATCCGCCCTGATATTTCTTTCTATATCTCTCTTAATCACAAATTCGCGGAGAAAGCCATCTCCCGAATTGAGTAATACCTATCTTAGAATATGTCTGGATATCTGATGGGACCTAGTTCATAATTGAACTCCAAATCCAAACTTCTTAGACTGTATCGATAACTGAACCTAATCAGTATCCAGCACCATGCCTCCCACAGTATCTTCTTGGACCACCTGTCAATAATACTGTCCCTCGTCAGAGGGAAAACTATAACTCTGACAATCACTCTGTCATCTATGTCACTTTGGAAGCCTGGAATGATAATCGTCTCCCGAAGGAGGCTGCCGTCATCAAATCCGTAGAACATGCACTTATGTTCTAAAACTGCTTCCTTATGTTTCTTCAGGATTGGATTAATATAAACTTATCGCATCTAGTGCAAAAACAACATCTGGTGTGGTACTTGACATCTCACGATTGACTCAATTGCCTAAGCAAGTGATCTGCCAATCATGCATATCCCTCTCCCTTTTAGTCTGTAAGACACCTTTAGAGAGGGTGACTCTAGCACCTATAGATACACCACCATGCCAGGAGTCATCTATTCTAAAATACCATTAGAATACTGTCAAAGTACCTAAATTGGGAAACTACCCAATTCTAGATCTAAAACCATAGATCTAGTAACCAGAATGTCTGATATTATATCCATGTCCTTTGTTGAGAAACTACTGTTTGACGACCAAAGTACAACTGATCGTAGTATATGAATTTTACTTCCTACTCTGTGTATGTCATCCAAATACCAGGATATCACACCCTACTACCTTCTTAACAGATCCATCCCCTATTCTGATGAAGTCAAAGCCATGACTGTTACATCAAAATTAGATGATCTTATTTCCGCTATAGCTGCTCAAGCTTATAAATAGACATAAGCTTCTTGCCCACTATGCTTCTGCTGCTCCCACTGACTACAACAACCCTCTGGCAGAATAATATATACGTACACTTCTAAAGCTAGTTTAGAACGACGCTATACTTATCCTCCTGCCGGGTCTCATTGTCTGGAACAACAGTAGTGTCAAGTCTGGGTAAACAAGAACCTCCCTGTCACCGTCCTTGAGGCTACCGGAGTACCTCTCGGGTGTCTGAGGTTACCCACCATGTCTGCGGAGTGGCTATTGGAATGTCAAACCTGATTGAATATATAGGTTCTATTAAATTTTCCGTAATCATTTGCGGTTCTAGAATCACTTCCAGTTCTACCATACTCCCACTACTGTTTTCTGAAAAAATTCATTTTAATAAAACTGTGGCGAGTCAAGAACAATATCACTATTGATCATCCAGATGGTAGAAAGTCAACCCTCGTCAAAACCAGGGTCAACCCACAAATTGCCATTACCGAAACGTGCCTTGAGTTATCTAGTGTCTGGTTTTAAGCATAAGCCGGACAACTCCCCGTATCTTAACATCGTTAAGATTTGAACCATTCTATATACAATATAGAAGTAGAGGCACTAATTTAACTGGAACCAGATTCAAACCATGCATCTGTCTCCAGTGCAAGAGAGGCTAATCAGCATTACTCAACTTAGGAATCCTTCTAATTATGAGTAACCTGAAAGAGAAACAAGTTTCTCAAAACCGTTATATCAACTGAATACCCGTCACAAGAATCTACATCTTCAATTTCTTTGAAGAATCCCGATACTTGCGATACCTGGTTCTCTACTTTATTCTTATACCCACAACTTCTCTAAACTTAGACATTGTATTTCTACGAAACACTTGTCTAAAAACTAGAGAAGTCACAAGTAAACAGAACATAGTACGAGGACCTACCCCTTTGTCCTGACGGACACTGGACAACATACAATACTCTGTATAAGTCCTCTGAGTTGAATAACTCAAAACCTTGTGCATCGTAGGTTAAAAAACTGTACCCAGGTGATTTCCTCAAATATCACCAATTACAACGAATTCCGATATAATGAGGATGATCACCTTATTCCTAATAATTTACTCCCACTGATCATCTGTAAAACCATACAGATATGAGAATGAAACCTGGTAAATACATACCCTGGAGTAAGTATCTAATCGGCAAATCAGTTTTCCTTTAATAATGCACTGAAACATGAAAATGTTTCATAGGGATATCCTGGTATTCCTAGTAATGCCTCTTCCATAATCCAATTCATGACTATAACTGTATATCTCTTTGCCATTTCTCCAAATCCCTTTATTTGTCTTTAGTCGTTACCTTCTGTACACTATCGTTAGACTAAATGGTTTTCTTCCTTCCCTACCGTTCGGCATCAGCCTATGGTTTGGAAGAAGACTACCCAGTAAGCATAATAGGTGTACTCTCCTAAACTTAGGAGTACTCGCAACTTGAGAGAAGGTGATGATAAAAGACAACTGAATAATACCTTATTTTATTTCTCCCGAACTGGGGAAAAAGCAAAAGTGGAGGAAAAAAAAAGGAGTGGCGATGAAGTATGCGGTTTGGTCGTGAATGATAACAGTCGCAATTTACTTTGCCTTCTTTCTAATCCCTTCATCTTGTCTTTACATATTACCTTCTGCACACCCTACTTAGGCTAATTGGTTTTCTTCGTCCCCTACCTTTCGGCACCTGCCTATGGTTTGGAAGAAGACTATCCAATAAGCGTAATAGGTGTACTCTCCTATACTAAAGAGCCCTCGCAACCTGATAGAAGGTGATAATAAAAGACAGCTGAATAAACCAATTGTATTTCTCTTGAACCTGGATCCATCCTCGAAGAAGTCCTTTCGAGTTCGTATATAACCATACGATGGATCTATCCAATGGAAGTGGATGTCCGTAATAATACGGGGTGTTCTGAGAAATACAAAGGGTAAAAGAAGGAGCGGCAATGACTTATGCAACTTTAGACAATCCAAAAGACAGTATTTTAAGAAGGTTCGGTCAACTTGGTCACTGAGTCATAGTCTAGGGTCGGTCAAAGGTCACTGCCAAAGAGAGAGAGAAAAGAAACACTCTGCGTGCACTCTAACCTAGATCAGAATAGTTATCACTTTATCTAATCAGGAAACCTCCCACTGTAAACTCAAATTCTACTCCAAACCTGAAAGAAGAATTATTCGGGATCACCCGAAGAGTAAACCAACTCATCAGTGAGAATCGGGATCCAACTATCATCGCATGATAACTTGATGGAAGCCACTCAAGTTATCACACTCCAGAAGGTATGCGCATGCCTGGTAAGTTTCCTGTATGTTTGAAACTCCCGATATATATTTTTTCCCCATGCTCTTATGACCTTGACTAAGGGCCAAATATCTCATAAGTCACATGTCAAGTTCTTCCCGTCACTATCCAGGTAAATTTGAACCCATCCGCACATGCCCTTGACTTTGGCCAAAATAGCAGAACGACTGTCCCAAACAAACGCATCTATCTATGCAACATGTGAACACCCCAGCAGCTACCAATCACTATGTTTTGACTAAAGGCCAAATATACATAGCTTGAATACTACTGACCATCCATAAGAAATGACGGAGGGCTACGGCTGGTTTTAGCGAAAAACCTTTAACGTAATGAACTTGATCTCGTTGAATATAAAAATATAGTGGCGAAAACCTTTTGCTAAAGAGGTCACTCCCGGTAAAGGGATCTCGGCTCTTTCCTCGTGGAATGAGGTGCAGGATATTCTAACTAAATACCACTATGCAAAGCAACTTGTAATCGACTATATTGAAGTTATTACCCTGACGTAAACTTCTTCCCAAGGGGTCACTCCCGGTGAAGGGATCTCGGCGCTTGCCTCATCGAATGAGGTGCAGGATATTCCAACTGAATACCGCTATGCAAAACAAAAGAAAACTTCTTTGTAATAACACCTTTTAAAATTTGTTCCAACAACATCAAATATTGGTTTGTTTTATCCTTACATTGAAAAGAATTAATGCAGTCCCATCAATCAATCACACCAGAAAAGAACGAAAAATAAAATGTACGTATATGCCATCCGCATTCGCCACAGGGTCCCGTCATCACCCGTTGGGTTACTTAAATAACGACAGAGCGGGGACTGGACTAGCGCGGGTGTAAAACATATACAACATCTAATAGTATATATACCAATATACAATAATCGCTCCAGGCGTGATAATATGCAACATTACAGAAAAGTAATAAGCATCACAGAACAATACAGATAATCTGGGATCCCCGGGTTTCACAGAGCCGCTGCTGAAACCCGACGTTCCCCTGGTCGTGTGGATAGCCTGTGCAATGAAACCCAGACGTGTTAGTTATATGTATGCCCTAGAGGCCATTACTGTACATACGATGTATATTGTAATGGATGCTTGGACATATATAGGGAGGACTTTCTTGCTCGACATGATAGTATGCTATCTGGTTGTACTTTATCTTAACATGTACTCTGATTGTCTCTATGTTACATGTTGATAAAGCCCTTAGGATATGTACTCGACTACTGGGACTATGATGAGATCATACTGGTGGGGCCACGGTAGTCGACGAGTACATCCTATAATTGTTCCTAGTCGAGGGTGTATCGAGACAGGGCATCGATGCACCAGAGTAGACTAGCGTATACGCATATTGACCCATATGATGGGCGATGGATGATCCCATATCCATCGGTGTTTGACATCAAGGATGGTGTACGGGTGCTCAGTGGAGACTGGGTACACTGGACGGACTCGCCGAGAACTCCCAGATGGTATTATACCTCACGTCAGATGGCAGTTCTCTGGTGACACTGGTACAGAGTAGTCTGTTGACCCGAGATCGTCATAGAGTCTTGTGTGATTCTCACTGTGCTTTGATTTCCATCATACCACGTCCAAGAGGGCGTGCAAAAAGGTGGCTTTTGGGCACAGTCCCGAATCACATGGATGCAATGAGCGATAGGAGGGGATTCGTCTCTCCCGGTATAGGGAGTTGATGTTGTGCTGTGTTCGATTGGCTATAACCGGATATCCCTAGCCAGGGTTGCTGAGATTTACTGTTAAGTGTTATCAGTAGTTTCTCTAACTGTTATAGACCTCATATCGACACGACTTATCGAGCTACTGGGGTCTGACGTTTACCACCCCTAGGCGAGATATGCGACATATCAGACGACGAGACCGGACTGTACGGGAGTGTTACTGATTAGATTCACAGGAAAATGTACATGCTTGCTTGTTGATCTTCTGAGCGCTTAATACCTGGGTGGCTGTTACGTTTAGGTGACCGCTTGCAGCTTGTGGGTGTTTGATATGATCATCACCTACTGCCGGCGTGTTGACGATTCTTTAGAGTCCTACACAGAGGTTTCTTGACTCAGGAAAAACGGAGTAGGAGCACATATGTGATATATGCGGGACCGAGGATAATGCGGTATGTGATACCGTATTGGATTCTCGCGATATGAGATATCGGCCAGGTATATGTGATATAGCCGGGTCATCGTATTAGTCGGTTATATGCGATATAGCCGGATTGTCGGATCAAGTGTTGATTCGATAATTTAATGTTTAATAATATATATGATATATTAAATTACATTAACTAATATTAGCTCACTAAAAGATTCTTTTTCTCACTCGGGTAATACATTGATATATATGCGATATATGTTAAGTGTATTATTTTATTTTGTTACGATAAATATTATATATGTGATATATAATATTGTAACATGATATGATAACTAATGAAACATGTTTAGTGGAGTTTAAACATGATTAGGGTTTGGATTAAGGTTAAGACTTCTAGTTGATTCTAGAAGCTTTTCTTTTGTCTTGAAAAAGATATTATGCTTGATATTTTCAAGTGACTAACTTTTAACCCAACCCAAACCCTAGCTCTAGTTAATTCTCTATATAAGTTAAGTTGACCATGGTTGCATTATTCATCATATTTATCTTTTCATTATTCATCGCAAAAGGATTATTCATTTTTCATTCTTCTTCTTCTTTGAGTTCCTTCTTGAAAAAGCTTTCTAGTTTTGCTTTTGTGATGAAAGTGAGTGAGAAAAAGATTATAAATGAGAGCAAAAATCCTACTTCATCATCCTCATCTATCCTTGCCATCTAGATGAGGGTGTTCACATCATTTCATGAGTGATAGCTTGTGTTAACGAAACTTCAAGGTAGATCATCTATGTTATCGAAGATCGGAAGCAAGACTGCATCTTTCTCTTCGTGAAGCATCTCGAGAGTCCAGAACACGATGATCGCAGCGAAGGGACCTCAACACGGAGCTTAAGAAGTGAAGGACCGGATCTACAAAGATTGTAATCCCTCTCACTTACTGTTAAAGAGTTTAACATGCTAGTTTTCGCCTAAACCCTACTTTAAAGATCTCGTATCGGGTTGTTCGGCACGGCTAATTTTTAAATCGGGCATGGTTGATGCCTCGTAGACCCTTATGGCAGTGCCCAGCAACCCTACAAGACCCCTACAGGTGCGGCATGTTATCCGCCAAAACCTAAAGCGAGCCAGCCCCCTACAGCAATAATGAATGGACCACCCGGCACTTCACGGAATCCGGTAACTTGAGCACCCCTCCTTGGGTCAACCTGTACCCCCTACGAGTGCGGCGAATAGTCTGCCAATTCTAGAGTGAGGCCCCTTTGCCTCTCAAAGCCATGAGATACGGACTCGTTGCCCTCCAGAACCCGGATATGCGTGCACTCCGTCGCGGGGTAAACCTAGTACAGAAATAAAAATATGTACAACGGGTACATCGACCTCAGCCCGGTTGTGCCCCAAAAGAATATTATACAAACAGGAAGTGACGGCAGTCCACATGTTGGACGCTCACCCCGCAATAACAAATGTACAAATAAATCCAAACAGCACTACCATTGCACACTGCTATCCACCACGACAAATCCGCAACATCACAGCACAACATAGAACATCAACGCTAATATCACATTTGCAAATCCGTCTAAAAGAGCTATAGCAATTAGACGTAATTTACCGCTCAAATGACATTCCCGGTCGGAGATATACTATAAGTACTGTAAACTAACACGTTTAAATTTCGATCGACAAAATTTCCCGAAGTGCGCCCCACGTACATCTGCTGTACAGTAACAAAATCTGGGCCCAAAAGAACTATACCAAAACCCACAATTTTATCTGTAGAAGCTACTGTAGAAATTTGGCTAACTGATCTCCTAATGCTGCGGCGGATCCGCGGCCAAAACCTAGCTTGGGCCGCGGATCCGCGGCCATACAGAGAGATCACAGAGCCAATTTTCTCCAGTGTTCTAAGAAAACCCTGCTTTATTTTCTGAGATGCGCAAAATAATTTTTAGGCCTGATTTAAAATCGACAGAAAGTTTGAACAGAAAATTGTAGTTTTGCGAAAATCCGTTTGATCGATGATTTAAACGCTTTAGCACAAGTTAGTAAAGCTTAATAGTGAGGCTCTGATACCACTTTAAGTCCACGGTAGCGCCCCGGCCGTCTAACAGACGCCAATTGCGGATCAAAAACTTTTTACAAACTGGCGCTATCGCGTACTATAACCCGGATCTGCCATTAAAGCTAAACTAACAAACTACAAAGTGGGTAGAAATATTATACCGAACGATCCGAGTCCTTCGGTCTTTAGCCATCATCCCACGCTTTGTTGCGGCTGCTCCGATCTCCTGAATCTCCAGTCTCATCGTCCAGGTGGCACCACGTCGACGGATCTTTAAACGGGCTCCCGCCTCTGGACCGAGGCAACTCGGTCGTCAAGTTTGCTAAAAGAGACGACCAAGATGATGTAGAGAATGAGTAGAACACTTTGTCTCACTACGTCCAAAGTCATGGACGAACGATTAATGAAGTTGCCTTTTATGGAATCGGGTAAATGGGAAATGAGTTGATTAATTTCCATGAACCATAATCTTTTTTCTCTCAAATGAACAACCTCAATTCTCACAAGAGAATGTCCAGCCACATGTAGGAGGAGGGGTGAGTGTAGGAGAGAGAGGGAGGTGACAATTAGCATAAATGAGAAGATGAGTCATATAACCTTGTCACCAAAAACCATTAATGAACTAATGAATCATCTTAACCTAGTTATCAAAGCATTTAATGCACATTTAAAGCAACCATAAGTTACTAATCCTAGTCATCATCTAGAAGCTTCCATACTCATCTCAAGAAAAGATAAATCCATCTTTAACCGAACGTTAAAGACGGGCGATAGAAAACTGGAAACTGGCAACTTCCAAAAGTGATCGTGAAACGAATTTCAGGATAACCCCGTAACAGTATAAACATACCCGCATTTGTATTACGACCGAATACAAATGCAACTGAAACAAAGATATTATATCTACACAGTATAATACTGGGATCCGGCTTAAACCAAAGCCCACCAGTATTATCTGCCCGAAATATGACACGTGCGTAAACGCACGTGCATTTTCCGAACCTTGCCATAAAACCATACGGCCTCTACCACGTTTCGCCCGAACTTGGGAAAGTGTATATGGGGAACTTTAATGACTCATCAACACACTTGCACTGGGTATAACCACTAGCACGTCAGAGGTACAAGCTGTACGTAACGGTTGCCTATGTATTGATTGGAAGGGAAGCTGACGAGCGAACTCATCCATAAACCCTACTGAGCCTGACAGTGACAATATCCGTACAGTCCGGTCTGTTCGTCTAAAGATTATCGCATATCGAGTCTAGGGGGTGGATAAAGTCAGACCCCTAATAACGCGATAAATCGTGTCAGCATGAAGCCCATCACCATCTGAGAAACTACTGATCCAAATCAGTAATTCCACACTACCTCGGCCGAGGATTTCTAGTGATGGCCACCCGTGCACTGTGCGACATCAACCCCCAATACCGGGAGAGACGAATTCCCGACGATTCACTCACTGCCTCCATGTGGCTCGGGACTGTACCCAAAAAATACCTGTTTGCACGACTCCTTTGAGCTGTGGTAGGGTAGAAATCAAAGCACAGTGGGAACTCACATGAGACAAATGACGATCTCAGGTCGACAAACTAACCTGTACACATGTTACCAGGGAACTGCTATCTGACGATTTGTATAATACCAACTAGCATGTTCCCGGCGAGTCCTGTCCGGTGTACTCATAACCCAATGAGCACCTGTATACATCTTAGTTGAACCAACTGACACCAATGGCTTGTGAGACCGGCCATTGCCCCTCGTCAGGGTCTCGACTGTATACACTAGTCTACTCTGGAGTATCGATGCCCTGTCTCGAAACTCCCACGACTAGGGACACTTTAAGGATGTGCTTACAGACCACAGCTCCCACGTATATGATCGCCATCATACTGCTAGCCGTCAAGCAAGAATCCTATGGGCTCTATCAACATGCAATAGCGAACTAAAGAATGTATACGATGATAAAAACAAACCAGATAGCATACTATCATCTCGAGCAATACTGTCATATCGGTATAGGTCCTGCCTCAATCATTGCAATCACGTACCTGCGATCCAATAATTGACTTTGTGGGCACTATCTCCAACAACATATACCCGGCCGATATCACATATCGCGAGAATAGAATCCGGTATCTCATATCATATTATTCTCGGTCCTGCACATATCGCATATGTGCTCCTACTCCGTTTTTCCTGAGCCAGGAAACCTCTGTATAGGACTCTAGAGAATCGTCAATACGCCGGCAGTAGGTGATGATCATATCAAACACCTACAAGCTGCAAGCGGTCAGCTAAACATAACACCCACCCAGGTATTGAGCGATAAGAAGATTAACAAGAAAGCCTATACATTCTCCTATGAATCCAATCAGTAACACTACCATACAGTCCGGTCTCTTCGTCTTATATGTCGCACATCCAGTCTAGGGGTGGTAAACGTCAGACCCCAGTAACCAATAAGTCGTGCCGATATGAGGCTGAAAACAGGTCGAGAAACTACTAATAACTCTTACCAGTAGCACTCCATATCAGCCCTGGCCAGGGACTTCTAGTTATAGCCAATCAAACACAGCACAACATCAACTCCCTATACCGGGAGAGACGAAACCCCTCCTATCGCTCATTGCCTCCATGTGATTCGGGACTGAACCCAAAAGCCACCGTTTTGCACGCCCTCTTAGACGTGGTAAGGTGGAAATCAAAGCACAGTGGGAATCATACAAGACTCTATGACGATCTCGGGTCTACAGACTAACCTGCACCAGTGTCACCGGAGAACTTCTATCTAGGAGTTCTCGGCGAGTCCGTTCAGTGTACCCAGTATCCACTGAGCACCTGCACACCATCTTTGATGTCAAACACCGATGGATATGGGATCATCCATCGCCCATCATATGGGTCAAGATGCATATACGCTATTCTCTCTGGTGTATCGATGCCCTGTCTCGATACACCCTCGACTAGGAATAGTTATAGGATGTACTCGTTGACTACCCTGGCCCCACTAGTATGATCTCATCATAGTCCCAGTAGACAAGTACATATCCTAAGGGCTTTATCAACATGTGAGAGTAAGACAGAAAACCAATACAAGTCAACATGTTAAGACAAAGTGAAACCAAATAGCATACTATCATATCGAGCAAGAAAGTCCTCTCTATATATATCCAAGCATCCACTATAATATACATCATATGTACAACAATGGCCTCTAGGGCATATATATAACTAACAATCTCCCACTTGCACTAAGGCCAGCTGTTGTAGTATCCCATACCCAACATCCCGAAGAGTCTCTCAAATTGTATCTAGGGATGGCCTTCGTGAGTGGATCCGAAGTGTTGTCCTTCGTATCAACTCTCCTGACCTCGATCTCCCGGCGATCAACTATCTCCCGGATCAGGTGATACCGCCTCAGAATATGTCTGGACTTATGATGGGACCTGGGTTCCTTGGCCAAAGCCACAGCTCCATTGTTATCATAATACAAAGGTATTGGATGCTTAATGGACGGAACCACACCAAGTTCAGTGATGAATTTCTTCATCCAGACAGCCTCTTTGGCAGTGATGTATTAAGCCTCCATCATCGAGTCTGCAATGGTTTCCTATTTGGAACTCTACCAACACACCGCCCCTCCATTGAGGGTAAAGACAAATCCCGAGTGCGACTTAGAGTCATCCTTATCACTTTGGAAGCTCGAATTGGTAAAGGACTCCACCTGGAATTCTCCGTTACCATACACCAAGAACATCTTCTTAGTCCTTCGTAAGTACTTGAGAATGTTCTTCACAGCTGTCCAGTGATTCTCTCCTGGATCTGCTTGATACCTACTCACTACACTTAGTGAGTATGCTACATCGGGTCTGGTACATAGCATCGCGTACATGATAGAGCCTGCTGCCAAAGCATAGGGTATCCCTTGCTTGCGAGCTCTCTCCAAATCAGTCTTGGGAGACATCTCTTTGGAGAGAGTGAGTCCAGAGATCGTGGGTTGGTTTCCATGCTTGGATTCTTCCATACTAAACCTCTTTCGTATGGTGTCAATGTACCTGGATTGGGACAATCCCAGTATCCGATTAGATCTATCTCTATATATCTTAATTCCCAAAATGCAGGAGGCATCACCTAGATCTTTCATTGAGAATCTATGTGATAAGAAGAGCTTGACCGAGTGCAGCATAGGAACATCATTTCCTATCAAGAGTATGTCATCCACGTACAATACGAGGAAGACAACCATACTCTCTGCAACCTTCTTATAAATACAAGGTTCATCTACGTTCTTGATAAAGTCAAACTCTTTGACTACAACATCAAAGCAGATGTTCCAACTCCGCGATGCCTGCTTCAACCCGTATATGGATTTAAGCAGCTTGCACACCTTTCCGATGCTCCCACTATCTACGATGCCCTCTGGCTGAGTCATGTACACGCACTCCTCTAAATCACCATTTAGAAAGACGGTCTTAACATTCATTTGCCAGATTTCGTAGTCATGGTATGCAACAATGGCAAGTAAGATCCGGATGGACTTAAGCATAGCCACTGGAGAAAAAGTTTCGTCATAATCCATACCTGTTCGTTGATGAAAACCCTTTGCAACAAGTCTAGCTTTGAAAGTCTCCACTTTTCCATCTACACCAAGTTTCTTTTTAAAGATCCACTTGCTACCAATGGGTTTTATCCCTTCAGGAGCAACTTTCAAAGTCCATACTTTGTTGGTGTACATGGATTCCATCTCAGATCGCATTGCATCCAGCCACTTCACAGAGTCTCCACTCGTGATGGCCTGCTCGAAGCTAGTTGGAACATCATCTTCCATTATGCAATCCTCGCTCCCACCGTCTATGAGAGAACCGTAGTATCTCTCAGGTGGATGAAGAGGAACCCTACTAGATCGGCGGAGAGGCTGGGGTTTGTTTGGAACTACTGAATCCTCTAATTCCACTAAATCTTCAGTTGTTCTTTGTGTCGGTGGAACTTCTTCCAGTTCTACATCATTGCTACTAATTTCATTTGCAAGAAATTCCTTTTCTAAAAAGGTGGCATGTTAAGAAACAAACACCTTTTGCTCCTCACCGTGGTAGAAAAAATATCCATAAGAATTCTTCGGATATCCCACAAACTTGCAGAGAACTGATCGTGCCTCGAGTTTGTCCGGATTTTGCCTTTTGACATAGGCCGGACAACCCCATATCTTAAATCGTTTAAGATAAGGTCTCTTCCCTCTCCATATCTCATATGGTGTGGTAGGTACAGATTTAGATGGAACTTGATTCAATAGATATGCTGCTATCTCAAGCGCATAACCCCAAAAGGAAATAGGCAATTCAGCGGTGCTCATTGATCAGTCGAAAATATTAAATTTTTAACACATCAATTTCCCTACTATTTGCAATCATCTAAAGGTGTTCGGTATGAATATAGCACATATTAGCAATTCGTCTGTAAAATACCAAATAACTTGTGTTATACATTATAACCCGCATTTTGAGGGAAATTGAGTGTTTATTATTGCACGCATGATCTTTGTATATCGCAACACTTGTCTCGAGATTGTGTGCAGGAAATTTCAGGTAATGAGCCAAAACTGCTAAAAGTTCTGATAAAAATATGCCAAGTCCAAAACTTGAAATCTGGCAGTGAACAAGAAAGTATAAAAAGATTCCAGACATCAGGAAATATCCCTAAAGCCAGCACAAGTATTACCTGAAGATTCCATGCGTCAAGCGCACCAAACGGCCGCGGATCCGCGGCCGAATGGGCCAATTCGCGGCGGATCCGCGGCCACGTGGACACTTCAGTGGCAGATTGCATTCTCGGGGTTCTCCTTTCAAGAGCCTAACTGCTTCAAGATACTTCTTTCTCCAGAGATCTCCAGAAGCTTCCTTCCTAACAGCCAAGCTTCTTGTACAAGCCTAATACCTACCAAGCTTCTCTTGTAAGCTATATAACTAACTCATTCTAGAAGCTTCTACTTAACTACCAAGCTTGTAAGAGAAGCTAAATCTAGCTTAGCTTCTAAAGGAAGCTAAACCTAATCAAGCTTCTAGGGGAAGCTAAAGAAGAAGGCTATATAAAGGGACCCAAGGCTTCATTCTAAAGGTTGAAAGTTGTTCAACAATTCACCGACAAGTTGAGTGACACAACTTGTGCATCCAAACCCTAGCCCAAATACAATTCAAAATCCAAATCAAGATCACCGAGTACAAAATCAAGCAAGAAGCCATCAAGCCTTTTTGGAGAAACGCCGATCTTCATCCGAGCAAGTGATCCAAGACGATCCGTGACTCACGAAGACGATGCGAAGCTAGTTCGACGATCGAGTTCTCTCCTCAATTCTTGTAGTCTTTGAGTGAATTGTAACGAAATGTTGAATAATGAAAGGTGAAAATTCTTGATCTTGTTTTTCTTTACATTTGAGCATTATGATGGGTTCTCAATTCTTGATTGTTTTCTTTGTCATGATGTTTGAGTGAAAACTCCGCTCGTGGAGGAATCGAGAAAATAGATAGATGATGATGATTAAATTTTTTAACGATTCTTAAGTCTTATGAGTTTTGTAAACCTTAGGAAATTGAATCATCGACAACCTAGTTTCGAGCGAGATGCTTTCTTGAATGTTTTCGCTCGTAATTAGAGATCAACGATCGATGATTGAATTTCCTAGAGGCTAGAATTTGAATGATAATCAACGAAAGGACAAAGGATGAGATGAAGAAACCCTAGTTCCTTCAATAGATCCTTAAATCTCGTTGATCGTCATCGATCTAGCAACAAATCTTCAATAGATAAGAATACGTAATCATAAGTCTTCATCATCCCTATCGATTCGATCGATTCCTATGAGCCTCTTTACAAATCTTGATAATTCAAACAATTTGGGAACATCTCTTGATTCTTGATTTTAGATCTTTACTTTCTTTGAGTTTCTTGAAAATAAAAGCTCACAAATCTTGAATCAATTTTATTGCAATTTCTTTTATCTTTTAATTTTCGACTCAACTAAAACAAGATCGATCAAATCACACTTTCCCTTTGGACGATCCGCACTCGCTAACGAACCTACAATTGACACCGTTATTAATTGTGGTTTACAAATTTCTTTGGTTGTGATCTTTACACTTTTCTAAACACAACATCGAATTAGAAGATCAATCATATGGCGCCGTTGCCGGGGATCGTGTGCTAATTTGTTCGTTTTTGTAATTTGAGTTGAAAAATTTATTCTTCCATCGGAATTTTTAGATCAAAATTCGCACAAGCGCTTAACGATTTGTTGTGATTTGTTGCGAGGAAATCTGGAATCTGTGGAGCAAGAGGAAAAATTTTCTGAACATTCCAGGAAGTTCAGTAAGTGAACAGGAGCATCTGCACGAAATTTTGTGCAGAGATCTTATCATAGCACCGCGTTTCCGTGGCCATAGTGCGCTTATTGCGGCGGTTCCACGATGGGAAAGCAGCTTCACTGCTCCAAAATTTTCAGGTATACTTCTGACGTTCTTATCTCCTCCTTGCTCTGCTCCATTAACTAATTTTTGCAGGATTCTTTGCAAAAATTTGCAGCGCCGCAAAAAGAAAAATTGTTGCGTGTTTGATCTTAGTTGTTTGCATTTTTAATACGGAAATTAAGGGGCAAAGACCAAATTCAGATTAGGTTGGGAGTTCATTACCCTTCCTAAGCCCCAAAAATCACAAAACTGCATCCGCATTACCATCATTAACTAAAAAATATCTAGACATGACTCTAAGGACCGTCGCGCTCACATAGGACAGAAGGAGGTCGTGGGTAATCTATTGCTTATCTGCGTTTCTTTTGTGGTGTCTAAGGCAAGTGTGTCTAAGGCAAGTGGTTACTTAATTAGGCCCACTACTTACGTAGTGGAGAACCTCCCACTTACCTGGAACTTACCTGGCCACAGGAGGAACAAAGAGGCAGTAGAATATCTATCTTGCGACTTGTCTTCTGGAAGTCTAGGAGCGGTCTAGAGACTTGACCTAGGTGACCACTAGATTTAGGGTTGCTTGTGCATTGTTTGTGATTTGCATTTTTCAAAAATCCGTATCTTTTTCAAAACAAACACCAATCCACATTTTTCTTAATTATCATAACGCTGCCACTTGTGCTAAACCATTTAGTGCATGCTCGGCTGGACACGGGATTCTACTGCCCGTCTTGTCCACGTTCCTCCTATCAACTCCGAAGTTGGTAATTCTACGTCTACTTTTTCTTCATCCCCCACCACACCCACTTCGATGGACGGTTCTCCATCAAACTTCTTTAACACTATTCTGCCACCGTCCGTAGGTGCGCAGAATCCACCCCGCATCTTTCTCCAAGAGAGATGTTACCCTATGCGAGGTCCTCTTTCGACCTGTCTCACCATTCCACCAGCCAATGGGGACAATTTTGAAATCAAACCCCAATACATCAATCTTCTACCGAAATATCACGGTCTCGAGTCTGAAGACACATATGTCTTTATTACCAAACTTGAAAATGTATGCGTAATGATGGGTACTTCACAGCTTTCTGTGGATGCTATGCGTTTACATCTTCTCCCATTTACTTTGTGCGATATAGCCGAGAAGTGGCTTTATAACACAGTCGCACATTCCATTTCGAACTGGGGAGAATTCGTGAAAGCATTCCTAAAGAAATTCTACCCCAATCAGAAAACAGCTCGAGTCCGTAGCGAAATAAATCAATTTACCCTGCTCCCAAATGAACCATTCTCAAAGTGTTTTGAACGCTTCAAGGATCTGTTAGTTCAATGTCCACATCACGAAATCCCAAGATGGGATCTGTGCAGAATCATATATGAGGGCATTAGTCCTACCACAAAACAGACCCTTGAATCCATGTGTCAGGGCACCTTCATGACTAAAGATGATGGTGAAGCCTGGAGATTTTTAGATGATTTCGCTGAAAAATCTTTACGGTGGGAGAGTGTAAGTCAGTCATCGTCTAGGGGTGGCAAAAACCAATCTGATGTTTCCATAGGAGTTAGAGCTGAAATGTCAGCAATGCAAAAGAAACTCGAAGCTATGGAAACTAAATTTTTAGCAGCCGCCCTAAATCAGATGACACTCTCCAAAACTGTCTGTGGATGCTGTTCTGATCCATCTCATCTTACGGAAGAATGTCCTTTAAATTCTCCGTTTCAAGGTCATGAGCATATCAATGCTGCTTTCCAACAAAGACCTAGGAACGATCCATTTTCTTCCACTTATAATCAGGGTTGGAGGAATCACCCTAACTTTGTTTGGAACCAATCACAAACTCAAAACACGCTTCCAAATCAAAACAATTTCCAAAAGGCTCCTCCACCACAACAGCAACCACTTCAACTAAGTCAGCACCCCTACCAATCACAAAATTTTCAAAATCCGGTCAATACTTCTGCACCGCACAATAATTCTTTGCAATTGACCGGTACTGATGAATCTTCTTCACTCATGAATTTGCTTTTGACAAATTTCATGCAAGTTTCGGCTGAAATAAAGTCTTCCGTCGATAAAATCCAAAAAAACTCTGACTCCCAAAGTGAGAGTATAAAATCGATGGAAGCACAAATTGCATGAATAAATGCCGAATTGAGTGCTAGAGAGAAAGGGAAACTTCCATCTCAATTTTTACCCAATCCTGGCTATTCACATCATGTGAACGCTATCACCACGTTGAGATCTGGAAGAGTGCTTGACAACCATGTCGGTGAAGAAATTGATGATCATGAAAAATCTATCAATAACACCCTGGCTGAGACTTTTCCTTCAACTTCTACTTCTGCTTCTGACCCAGTTCGTCTACCCCACCACTTTCTTCCGAGCCTATTCTCCGTTTTTCCCAAGGCTCGAACCATCAGCCCACCTCTTCTAGTCCACCAAAGACAATCCCTAATCCTATTCTTAGATCGTTCCTACCCATACAATCTTCTCCAATGTTGGACCCTGATCTTATTGCTCAAGCTCCTTATCCGAATCGGTTAAGGGGAAACAGACTAAGTCCGCAAATGGAGAAGATCACTGAAATCTTTAAACAGGTTGACATCAATATCCCTCTCCTAGATGCTATACAACAAGTCCCGGCTTATGCGAAAATTCTCAAAGACTTGTGCACTAGGAAGAGGAAGACTCATGTTCCTAAAAAAGTCTTCATGTCGAGTACTGTAGACACGGATTTTCCCCAACAATTACCAAGGAAACGTAAGGACCCTGGCTGTCCTACTATTTCTATTTCTATTAAGGATAAACACATTAACCGTGCTTTACTTGACCTTGGCGCTAGTGTTAACTTGCTTCCATATTCAGTCTATGAGCAACTAAGTATCGGAGTGTTAAAGCCCTCGAACATAACTCTCCAGATGGCCGACCGATCAATCACCAAAGCTAAGGGTGAACTAGAGGTTGTGTTAATAAAAATCGGGGAATTTGTATTCCTTGTGGACTTTATTGTACTTGATACATAGCCTGTAGTAAACCCACGAAATCAAATTCCTGTGATTCTAGCTCGCCCCTTTTTGGCCACTTCCAATGCAATAATCAACTGTCGTAACGGCTCTATGACCCTATCCTTCGGGAAGATTTCAATTGAGCTGAACATTTACAAGTTGGGAAGTTTACCCTCCGAACCATCTGCTCAGGTCTGTTCTGTCGAATTAATGGATGTCGACAGCAGCGAATTTGATCAGCCTCATGATACTGATCTTGACTCTTTTCATATGTTGTTGTTTGACCCAACTATGTATCATACACATACGGACTCTTCCACTGAATTGTCCGGGTCAACAACTAACACTGATTATGAACCGTTTTTGAAGTCTGAAGATCACCCCGCGCTTTATGATGACATTATTCTTCGGGGTATCGATGAGACTTTAGAGGAAATCTTCGCTGATGAACTCGCATTTTTGAAAGACACGGGTGTTGAGATGAATCCACCTCAATACAAAGAAATTGAAGCTCCACCCCTTCTTCTGGACTATAAAAAGAATGCGAGTAATCCATCACAATCACTGTGTCGTTTCTCCAAAACGAGATGCAAACACATTCTTTCACACCACTTATCTTTTCCCCACTTCTTCTTGGCTCTTTTCAACTTGTTCTTCCGCCAACCGGTGCACTACATTGATAAAATTTTTGAATGGTTGGTGTTGACCTTCGGTCTTTGCAAAGCTTGGCATCGACCATTAATCTTGACCCCCTCTTTGATTTTTCAAAGCTTAACATTGTTTAACTCAAGTTTGGGGAGGGTATAATCTGGCTCTTGAAAAGAAATTTTTTACTCAAAATGGTGAGCCAAAAATAAGTTTGGGGGAGGATTTTCACGATCATATTTATTGCCGCCGTTAATAAATTTCCTCCCAGGCTTACAGTTTTTTTTGTGATCCAACAGATTGCAACAGTGAGGACACTGTTGAAAACAAGTTTGGGAGAGGTTTGTGCTTATTTGTGCATCATTTGCATCATACTTTGCATAAGAAAAAAACATATAAAAAATATAATAAAAAAATTGTACATAAATAAGATAATAAAAGATTAGATAGTGAAAAATTACATCCAAAATATTGGAAAAATTTAAGAAAACCTAGAAAATTAGAAGTTTTCTTAAATGAACTAGTAATAAATAGTTATGAGCTGTTGTCCCAAGGGTTAGTAAGATGAAAGAAGTCACTAATCTGAGGATAAAAATAAGTCTGAAAAATAGTTCCTATTCTGGAAGCCAAACATTTTGAACGTTGATACCCTACTATACGCACTTACACACGTCTTGAAACTCTGGATAGTAGAGGATACCTTGAAATGCTCTTGGCTAAAAGACAAAGTATGAAAGAAATAATAAATGAATAAAATATAAAATGGTGTTAAGAAAAAAAATGAACACTGGTTTTGTTATCGCTAAGGCAGCAATAAAAAAAATATAGCGAGGATGCTTCATCACCTAGTGCCTTAGACCAACTGGTTTGGGAGTCACTGCTAAGCCTTAGGTGGTGCAAGACGAAGAAAATACTAATACACCTAATAAGCAATCACATGAGTAATCGGTCGGTTAGTACCTCAAGAAGTATTAACGGTCGCATGAAAAATGTGTGAGCAAATCCATCTAAATATTCATCAAATTAAAAAGTATTGAGGTAGATGGACAAGAGTATGATAGCTTGAATTGAATTCTCCGAGTGTAGGGATGTCTTTTACACACATGTAGGGGTATATGATCAATGTTTGGAAGAAAGATAGGAATGAAGAATAAAGACGATGTTTTATTGAGGGATGATGTGATTTCTAACATCTTTTCATGACTATTAAGATAGGGCTCATGACAACCAAAAAACTAGTGTAGTTGGAAACTCTAATTTTCAAAGTCTTTCTTTTACAATTCTTATCTTTACATGTAACTATCATGGTCTTCCTTTTATTATTGGATTTTGTGGGTGCAATCCGCTGAAAACCCTCAGGAGACAACACTCCTCCTACTAGGGACACCTAGAGGTATAAAGGCTTGTTGCACGTGCTCAGTGCAATCGTGTTGCCTACGAAAGTGTGCTAGTTAGTCTTTCTTTTTCTTATATTTTCTCCTTCTCTTTTTTAATAAAAAAAAGTTTGCTCGAGACGACCAAAATTAAGTTTCGGGGAATTTGATCAGTCGAAAATATTGCATTTTTAACACATCAATTTCCCTACTATTTGCAATCATCTAAAGGTGTTCGGTATGATTATAGCACATATTAGCAATTCGTCTGTAAAATACCAAATAACTTGTGTTATACATTATAACCGACATTTTAAGAGAAATTGAGTGTTTATTATGGCACGCATTATCTTTGTATATCCAACACTTGTCTCGAGATTGTGTGCAGGAAATTTCAGGTAATGAGCCAAAACTGCTAAAAGTGCCGAAAAAAATACGCCAAGTCCAAGACTTGAAATCTGGCAGTGAACAAGAAAGTATAAAAAGATTCCAGACATCAGGAAATATCCCTAAAGCCAGCACAAGTATTACCTGAAGATTCCATGCGTCAAGCGCACCAAATGGCCGCGGATCCGTGGCCGAATGGGCCTATTCGCGGCGGATCCGCGGCCACGTGGACACTTCAATGGCAGATTGCATTCTCGGGGTTCTCCTTTCAAGAGCCTAACTGCTTCAAGATACTTCTTTCTCCAGAGATCTCCAGAAGCTTCCTTCCTAACAGACAAGCTTCTTGTACAATCCTAATACCTACCAAGCTTCTCTTGTAGGCAACATAACTAACTCATTCTAGAAGCTTCTACTCAACTACCAAGCTTGTAAGAGAAGCTAAACCTAGCTTAGCTTCTAAAGGAAGCTATACCTAATCAAGCTTCTAGGGGAAGCTAAAGAAGAAGGCTATATAAAGAGACCCAAGGCTTCATTCTAAAGGTTGAAAGTTGTTCAACAATTCACCGACAAGTTGAGTGACACAACTTGTGCATCCAAAACCTAGCCCAAATACAATTCAAAATCCAAATCAAGATCAGCGAGTACAAAATCAAGCAAGAAGCCATCAAGCCTTTTTGGAGCAACGCCTATCTTCATCCGAGCAAGTGATCCAAGACGATCCGCGACTCACGAAGACAATGCGAAGCTAGTTCAACGATCGAGTTCTCTCCTCAATTCTTGTAGTCTTTGAGTGAATTGTAGGGAGATGTTGAATAATGAAAGGTGAAAATTGTTGATCTTGTTTTTCTTTACATTTGAGCATTATGACGAGTTCTCAATTCTTGATTGTTTTCTTTGTCATGATGTTTGAGTGAAAACTCCGCTCGTGGAGGAATCGATAAAATAGATAGATGGTGATGATTAAATTCTTAAAGGATTCTTAAGACTTATGAGTTTTGTAAACCTTAGGAAATTGAATCATCGACAACCTAGTTTCAAGCGAGATGCTTTCTTGAATGTTTTCGCTCGTAATTAGAGATCAACGATCGATGATTGAATTTCCTAGAGGCTAGAATTTGAATGATAATCAACGAAAGGACAAAGGATGAGATGAAGAAACCCTAGTTCCTTCAATAGATCCTTAAACCTCGTTGATCGTCATCGATCTAGCAACAAATCTTCAATAGATAAGAATACGTAATCACAAGTCTTCATCATCACTATCGATTCGATCGATTCCTACGAGCCTCTTTATAAATCTTGATAATTCAAACAATTTGGGAACATATCTTGATTCTTGACTTTAGATCTTTACTTTCTTTAAGTTTCTTGAAAATAAAAGCTCACAAATCTTGAATCAATTTTATTGCAATTTCTTTTAACTTTTAATTTTCGACTCAACTTAAACAAGATCGATCAAATCACACTTTCCCTGTAGACAATCCGCACTCGCTAACGAACCTACAATTGACACCGTTATTGATTGCGGTTTACAAATTTCTTTGGTTGTGATCTTTACACTTTTCTAAACACGACATCGAAATCGATTATCAATCACTCATTATAGAGCGCACCATATCTAATAGGGTGTGATTCCTTCGCTCTGATATACCATTGTGCTGTGGTGTATACGGAGGAGTAAGCTGAAAGAGAATGCCATTCTCTTTTAAATAATCCAGTAACTCATTGCTCAAGTATTCTCCTCCTCGATCAGATCGAAGGATCTTAATACTTTTACCCGTTTGCTTCTCCACTTCGTGCTTATATTCTTTGTGTAAGTACACGGTAGCGCCCCGGCCGTCTAACAGACGCCAAATGCGGAACAAAAACTTTTTGACTGGCGCTATCGTATACTATAACCCGGATCTGCCATTAAAGCTAAACTAATAAACTACAAAGTAGGTAGAAATGTTATACTGAACGATCCGAGTCCTTCGGTCTTCAACCATCATCCCACGCTTTGTTGCGGCTGCTCCGATCTCCTGAATCTCCAGTCTTCTCGTCCAGGTGCCACCACGTCGACGGATCTTTAAACGGGCTCCCGCCTCTGAACCGAGGCAACTGGATCATCAAGTTTGCTAAAAGAGATGACAAAGATTGATGTAGAGAATGAGTAGAACACTTTGTCTCGTTACGTCCAAAGCTACGGACGAACGGTTAATGAAGTTGCCTTTTTTTTTGGAATCGGGTGATAAGAATTTGAGCTATATGAAATTTCCAAACACAAATCTATCAAACTTGGCCAAACTTAAGAGAGAGGGGCCGGCCAATTTAAAGGATGAGGGAGGTGAGTGTAGGAGGAAGAGAGAGAGTGACCACAAGCATGAATCCTTATCACTTCATTAAAGGAAAGATGACTCACTAATGACACCTTGCATAACATTAAATGCAAGAATGATTCATTAATCTAGTCATCCATTCAATTAATTCAAGTGAATGATTCATGAACCTAGTCACCATTCTAGAACCTTCTAGAAACACGACTCACCTCATGACTCACCTAAGTGACGAAAAGATAAATCCGCATTTAACCGAATGTTAAATACGGGTGATAGAAAACTGGAAACTGGAAACTGGCAACTTCAAAAAGTGATCCCGAAACGAATTTCAGGATAACCCCGTAACAGAATAAGCATACCCGTATTTGTATTACGACTGAATACAGATGCAACTGAGACAAAGATATTATATCTACAAAGTATAATACTCGTATCCGGCATAAACCAAAGCCCACCAGTATTATCTGCCCGAAAAATGACACGTGCATAAACGCACGTGCATTTTCCGAACCATGCCATAAAATCATACGGCCTCTACAACATTTCGCCCGAACTTGGGAAAGTGTCTATGGGGGACTCTAATGACTCATCAACACACTGGCACTGGGTATAACAACTAGCACGTCAGAGGTACAAGCTGTACGTAACGGTTGCCTATGTATTGATTAGAAGGGAAGCTGACGAGCGAACTCATGCAAAAACCCTACTGAGCCTGACAGTGACAATATCTGTACAGTCCGGTCCGTTCGTCTAAGAGTATCGCATATCGAGTTTAAGTGGTGGATAAAGTCAGACCCCTAATAACGCGATAATTCGTGTCGGTATGAAGCCCATCACTACTTGAGAAACTACTTATCCAAATCAGTAATTCTCCACTACCTCGGCCGAGGATTTCTAATGATGGCCACCCGTGCACTGTATGTTATCAACCCCCAATACCGGGAGAGACGAATCCCCGACGATCCGCTCACTGCCTCCATGTGACTCGGGACTGTACCCAACTAAAACCTGTTTGCACGTCTCCTTTGAGCGTGGTAGGGTAGTAATCTAAGTACAGTGGGAACTCACACGAGACAAATGACGATCTCAGGTCGACAAACTAACCTGTACACATGTCACCGGGGAACTGCTATCTGACGATATATATAATACCAACTAGCATTTTCCCGGCGAGTCCTGTCCGGTGTACTCATAATGCAATGAGCACCTGTATACATCTTAGGTGAACCAACTGACACCAATGACTTGTGAGACCGGCCATCGCCCCTCGTCGGGGTCTCGACTGTATACACTAGTCTACTCTGGAGTGTCGATGCCCTGTCTCGAAACTCCTACGACTAGGGACACTTTAAGGATGTTCTTACAGACCCCAGCTTCCACGTATATGATCGCCATCATAGTGCTGGCAGTCAAGCAAGAATCCTATGGGCTCTATCAACATGCAATAGTGAACTAAAGCATGTATACGATGATAAAGACAAACCAGATAGCATACTATCATCTCGAGTAAGACAGTCATATCGGTATAGGTCCTCCTTCAATCATTGCAATCATGTACCTGCGATCCAATAATTGACTTAGAGGGCACTATATCCAACAATCTCCCACTTGCACTTAAGGCTATTATTGCGATATCGCATACTCATAGCTTCAGTGAGTGGATCCGCCCTGATGTTTCTTTCTATGTCTCTCTTAATCTCAAGTTCGCGGAGAAAGCCATCTCCCGAATCGAGTAATAGGTGTCTTAGAATATGTCTGGATATCTGATGGGACCTAGTTCATAAGTGAACTCCAAATCCAAACTTTTTAGACTGTATTGATAACTGAACCTAATCAGTATCGCGCACCATGCCTCCCACAGTATCCTCTTGGACCACCTGTCCATAATACTGTCCCTCGTCAGAGGGAAAACTATAACTCTGCCAATCACTCTGTCATCCAGGTCACCTTGGAAGCCTGGAATGATAACCTTCTCCACAAGGAGGCTGCTATTATCAAATCCATAGAACATCCACTCATGTTCGAAAACTGTTTCCTTATGTTTCTTCAGGATTGGATTAATATAAACTTATTGCAACTAGTGCATAAACAACATCTGGTGTGGTACTTGACATCTCATGATTGACTCAATTGCCTAAGCAAGTGATCTGCCAATCATGCACATCCCTCTCCCCTTTAGTCTGTAAGACACCTTTAGAGAGGGTGACTCCATCATCTGCAGGTACACCACCATGCCAGGAGTCATCTATTCTAAATACCATTAGAATACTGTCAAAGTACTCAAATTGGGAAACTACCTAATTCTAGATCTAAAACCATAGATCTAGTAACCAGAATGTCTGATATTATATCCATGTCCTTTGTAGAGAAACAACTGTGTGACGACCAAAGTACAACTGATCGTAGTATAGGAATTTACTTCCTACTTTATGTCATGCAAATACCAGGACATTATACCCTACAACCTTCTTAACAGATCCATCCTCTATTCTGATGAAGTCAAAGCCATGACTGTTACATCAAAAAATAGATGATCTATCTCTACAATATTTTCTCAAGCCTATAAATAGACATAAGCTACTTGTTCACTATGCTTCCGCTGCTCCCACTGACCACAACAACCCTCTGGAAGAATAATATATACGTATACTTCTAAAACAAGTTTAGAACGACGCTGTACATATCCTCCTTCCGGGTCTCATAGTCTGGAACAACAGTAGTGTCAAGTCTGGGTAAACAAGAACCTCCCTATCACCATTCTTGAGGCTACCGGAGTACCTCTCGGGTGTCTGAGGTTACCCACCATATATGCGGAGTGGCTAATGGAATGCCTAACCTGATTGAAATATAGGTCCTATGAAATTTTCCGTAATCGTTTGCGGTTCTGGAATCGCTTCCAGTTCTACCATACTCCCACTACTGTTTTCTGAAAAAATCCATTTTACTAAAACTGTGGCGAATCAAGAACAGTATCACTATTGACCTTCCAGATGGTAGAAATCAACCCTCGTCAAAGCCAGGGTCAACCCATAAACTGCCATTACAGAAACGTGCCTTGAGTTATCCAGAGTCTGGTTTTAAGCATAAGCTGGACAACTCCCCATACCTTAACATCGTTAAGATATGAACCATTCTATATTTAATATAGAAATTTTGGCACTTATTTAATTGGAACCAGATTCAAATCATGCATCTGTCTCCAGTGCATATCAACTTAATGGAGAGAGGCTAATCAGCATTACTCAACTTAGGAATCCATCCAATTATGAGTAACCTGAAAGAGAAACAAGTTTCTCAAAACCATTAATATCATCTGAATACCAATCACAAGAATCTAAATCTTCGATTTCTTTGAAGAATCCCGCTACTTGCGACACCTGGTTCTCTACTTTATTCTTATAATCACAACTTCTCAAAACTTAGACTTTGTATTTCTACGAAACACTTGTCTAAAACTAGAGAAGTCACGAGTAAATTGAACATAGTACGAGGACCAACCCTTTTGTCCTGATGGACACTGGACAACATACAATATTCTGTATAAGTCCGCTGAGTTGAATAACTCAAAACCTGTGCATCGTAGGTTGAAAACTATACTTATGTTTAAGAACTACTTCGTTGTTCAATGCTCCTTACCCAATCGTCAACTGATATAGGTAAATGTCACGGACATAATTTCAAAAAATTATATCTCACTTTATAAAAATAAACATACAGATATATCATTTTGAAATTGGTGCATAACAATGGATACTCAAAACCAAATACATGCCGTCCGGCAAAAACCCAGGCGACTTCCTCAAATATCACCAATTACAACAAATTCCGATATAATAAGGATGATCACCTTTATTCCCAATAACCTACTCCTACTCATCATCTGTAAAACCATACAGATGTGAGAATCATACCTGGTAAATACATACCCTGGAGTAAGTATCTAATCGGGAAATCAGTTTTCCATTAACAATGCACTGAAACAAAAAATGTTTCATAGGGGTATCCTGGTATTCTTAGTAATGCCTCTTCCATAATCCAATTCATGATTTTAACCGTATATTTCTTTGCCTTCTACCCAAATCCTTTTATTTGTCTTTATTCATTACCTTCTGTACACCCCTTTAGGCTAAGTGGTTTTCTTCCTTCCCTACCGTTCGGTACCAGCCTATGGTTTGGAAGAAGACTATCCAGTAAGCATAATAGGTGTACTCTCCTAAACTAAGGAGCTCTCGTAACCTGAGAGAAGATGGTAATAAAAAAACAACTGAATAATACCTTATTCTATTTCTCCCGAACTGGGGAAAAAAGCAAAGGTGAAAATAGGAGTGGCGATGAAGTACGCGGTTTGGTCATAAATGATAACAGTAGCTATTTACTTTGCTCTCTTTCTAATCCCTTTATTTTGTCTTTACATATCACCTTCTGCACACCCTACTTAGGCTAATTGGTTTTCTTCATTCCCTACCTTTCGGCACCTGCCTATGGTTTGAAATAAGACTATCTAATAAGTGTAATAGGTGTACCCTCCTAAACCAAGGAACCCTCGCAACCTGAGAGAAGGTGATAATAAAAGACAACTGAATAAACCAATTCTATTTCTCCTGAACCTGGATCCATCCTCGAAGAAGTCCCTCCGAGTTCGTATATAACCATACGATGGATCTATCCAATGGAAGTGGATGCCCGTAGTAATACGGGGTGTTCTGAGAAATACAAAGGGTAAAAGAAGGATCGGCAATGACTTATGCAACTCGGACAATCCATAAACCAGTATTTTAAGAAGGTTCGATCAACTTGGTTACTGAGTGATAGTCTAGGGTCGGTCAAAGGTCGCTGCCAAAGAGAGAGAGAAAAGAAACACTCTGCGTGCACTCTAACCTAGATCAAAATGATTATCACTCTATCTAATCAGCAAACCTCCCACTGTACCGTCAAATTCTCCTCCAAACCTAAAAGAAGAATCAATCGGGATCACCCGAAGAGTAAACCAACTCATCAGTGGAAATCGGGATCCAACTCTCATCGCATGATAACGTGACGGAATCCACTCATGTTATCACACTTCAGAAGGTATGCACATACTTGGCAAGTTTCAGTTTCTTTAGAAACTCCCGATATGATTTTTGCCTCATGCTCTTATAACCTTGGCTTTGGTCAAAATGTCATAAGTCACATGCCAAGTTCTACCCTTCACCATCCAGGTCAATTTGAACCCACCCGCACATGCTCTTGACTTTGGCCAAAATGGCAGAACGACTGTCCCAAACTAACTCATCTATCTATGCAACAGATGAATACCCAGCAGCTACCAAACACAATGCCTTGGCTTTGGTCAAAATACATAGCTTGAATACTACTGAATACCCAAAAGAAATGACGGAGGGCTACGGCAGGTTTTTGGCGAAAAACCTTTAACGTAATGAACTTGATATCGCTGAAGGAACCTGATAGCTTTTTATAAAAATATAGTGGCGAAAACCTTTTGCTAAAGAGGTCACTCTCGGTGAAGGGATCTCGGCTCTTTCCTCGTGGAATGAGGTGCATGATATTCTAACTGAATACCGCGATGCAAAGCAACTTTTAATCGGCTATAGTGAAGTTATTACCCTGACGCAAACTTCTACCCAAGGAGTCACTCCCGGTGAAGGGATCTCGGCCCTTGCTTCGTCGAATGAGGTGCAGGATATTCTAACTGAATATCACTGCGCATAACAAAAGGAAACGTCTTTGTAATAACACCTTTTAAAACTGTTCCAACAACATCAAATATAGCTTTGTTTTCCTTTGCATTGATCAGAATCAACGAAGTCCCATCAATCAATCACACCAGAAAAGAACGAAAATATAATGTACGTATATGCCATCCGCATTCGTCACTGGGTCCCGTCATCACCCGTTAGGTTACTTAACTAACGACAGAGCGGGGACTGGACTAGCGCAGGTGTAAAACATATACAACATCTAATAGTATATATACCAATATACAGTAATCGCTCCAGGCGTGATAATATGCAACATTACAGAAAAGTAATAGGCATCACAGAATAATACAGATAATCTGGTCCCCGGGTTTCACAGAGCCGCTACTGAAACCCGACGTTCCCCTGGTCGTGTGGATAGCCTGTGAAATGAAACCTAGACCCCTACTTGTGCAGCAAGTTACCTGCCAAAACCTGAAGCTAGGCAGCCCCTACAACAAAATGAATGGACCACCCGGCACTTCACGGAATCCGGTAACTTGAGCACCCCTCCTTGGGTCAACCTGTACCCCCTACGAGTGCGGCGAATAGTCTGTGAATTCTAGAGTGAGGCCCCTCTGCCTCTCAAAGCCATGAGATGCTGAACCGTTGCCCTCCAGAACCCGGCTATCCGTGCACTCCATCGCGGGGTAATCCTAATACAGAAAAGAAAAATATATACAACGGGTACATCGACCTCAGCCCGGTCGTGCCCCAAAAGAATATTATACAAACAGGCTGTGATTGCAGTCCACATGTTGGACGCTCACCCCGCAATATCAAATGTATAAATAAATCCAAATGCACTACCATTGCACATTGCTATCCACCACGACAAATCCGTAACATCACAACACAACACAGAACATCAACGCGAATGTCACGTTCGCAAATCCGTCTAAAAGGACTATAGCAATTAGACGCAATTTACCGCTCAAATGACATTCCCGGTCGGAGATATAATATAAGTACTGCATACTAACAAGTTTAAAATTTCGATCGACAAAACTTCCCGAAGTGGGCCCCACGTACATCTGGTGTACAGTAATAAAATCTGGGCCCAAAAGAAATATACCAAAAACCATAATTTCCCAAGTTGAACTCACTGGAAAATTTTGGTGCACTGTTCCCACATAATGGCCGCGGTTCCGCGGTCAAACCCTAGCTTTGACCGCGGATCCGTGGCGGCGCTGTGGGATCACGTGCCCAAATTTTCCCAGAATTCTTGAAAAACCCTGCAGAATTTTCTGTGATATGCAAAATAAATTTTAAGCCAGATTTAAAATCGACAGAAACATTGAACAGAAAAATTGCAGTTTTTGAAATTCGGTCCGATCGATATTTTAAAGGCGTTAGCACAAATTAGTAAAGCTTAATGGTGAGGCTCTGATACCACTGTAAGTACACGGTAGCGCCCCGGCCGTCTAACAGACACCAAATGCGGAACAAAAACTTTTTGACTGGCGCTATCGTATACTATAACCCGGATTTGCCATTAAAGCTAAACTAACAAACTACAAAGTGGGTAGAAATGTTATACCGAACGATCCGAGTCTTTCGGTTTTCAACCATCATCCCACGCTTTGTTGCGGCTGCTCCGATCTCCTGAATCTCCAGTCTTCTCGTCCAGGTGGCACCACGTCGACGGATCATTAAACGGGCTCCCGCCTCTGAACCGAGGCAACTGGATCTTCAAGTTTGCTAAAAGAGATGACCAAGATTGATGTAGAGAATGAGTAGAACACTTTGTCTCTTTACGTCCAAACCTATGGACGAACGGTTAATGAAGTTGCCTTTTTTTTGGAATCGGGTGATAAGAATTTGAGCTATATGAAATTTCCATACACAAATCTATCATAATCTTTTCCCAAAACAAACTTGGCCAAACTCAAGAGAGAGGGGCCGGCCAATTTAAAGGATGAGGGAGGTGAGTGTAGGAGGACGAGAGAGGGTGACCACAAGCATGAATCCTTATCACTTCATTAAAGAAAAGATGAATCACTAATGACACCTTGCATAACATTAAATGCAAGAATGAGTCATTAATCTATTCATCCATTCAATTAATGCAAGTGAATGATTCATGAACCTAGTCACCATTCTAGAACCTTCTAGAAACACGACTCACCTCATGACTCACCAAAGTGATAAAAAGATAAATCCGCATTTAACCAAATGTTAAACACGGATGATAGAAAACTGGAAACTGGTAACTTCTAAAAGTGATCCCGAAACGAATTTCAGGATAACCCCGTAACAGTATAAACATACCCGCATTTGTATTATGACTGAATACAAATGCAACCGAGACAAAGATATTATATCTACATAGTATAATACTCGGATCCGGCTTAAACCAAAGCCTACCAGTATTATCTGCCCGAAAAATGACACGTTCGTAAACGCACGTGCATTTTCCGAACCCTGCCATAAAACCATACGGCCTCTACAACGTTTCGCCCGAACTTAGGAAAGTGTCTGTGGGGGACTCTAATGACTCATCAACACACTGGCACTCGGTATAACCACTAGCACGTCAGAGGTACGAGTTGTACGTAACGGTTGCCTATGTATTGATTGGACGGGAAGCTGACGAGCGAACTCATCCAAAAACCCTACTGAGCCTGACAGTGACAATATCCATACAGTGCGGTCCGTTCGTCTAAGAGTATCGCATATCGAGTCTAGGGGGTGGATAAAGTCAAACCCCTAATAATGCGATAATTCGTGTCTGTATGAAGCCCATCACCACCTGAGAAACTACTGATCCAAATCAGTAATTCTCCACTACCTCGGCTGAGAATTTCTAGTGATGGCCACCCGTGCACTGTGCGACATCAACCCCCAATACCGGGAGAGTCAAATCCCCGACGATTCGCTCACTGCCTCCATATGGCTCGGGACTGTACCCAACTAAAACCTGTTTTCACGTCTCCTTTGAGCGTGGTAGGGTAGTAATTTAAGCACAATGGGAACTCACACGAGTCAAATGACGATCTCAGGTCGACAAACTAACCTGTACACATGTCACCAGGGAACTACTATCTGATGATATATATAATACTAACTAGCATGTTCCTGGCGAGTCCTGTCCGGTGTACTCATAACGCAATGAGCACCTGTATACATCTTAGGTGAACCAACTGACACCAATGGCTTGTGAGACCGGCCATCGCCCCTCGTCGGGGTCTCGACTGTATACACTAGTCTACTCTGGAGTATCGATGCCCTGTCTCGAAACTCCCATGACTAGGGACACTTTAAGGATGTGCTTACAGACCCCAGCTCCCACATATATGATCGCCATCATACTGCTGGCAGTCTAGCAAGAATCCTATGGGCTCTATCAACATGCAATAGTGAACTAAAGCATGTATACGATGATAAAGACAAACCAGATAGCATACTATCATCTCGAGTAAGACAGTCATATCGGTATAGGCCCTCCTTCAATCATTGCAATCACGTACCTGCGATCCAATAATTGACTTAGAGGGCACTATATCCAACACTTTGAATTTCTCAAAAGCTTCAGACTTGTGTTTCAACAGGAACACATGTCCGTATCTTGAGAGATCGTCAGTGAATGTAATGAAGTATGAGGAACCATTCCTGGTATGTGTAGACATGGGACCGCATACATCACTATGTATTAGTCCCAAGAGTTCCGTAACTCTTTCTCCGTGTCCACTAAACGGAGTTTTGGTCATTTTTCCTTTGAGACATGAATGGCAAGTTTCATAAGATGATAATTCGAACGTATTCAAATATCCATCTTTATGTAACTTAGCTAGTCATGTTGCATTGATATGTCCTAGTCTACAATGCCATAAGTAGGCTTCATTCATTTCTGAACTCTTCCTCTTGTGTGTGTTCTGTATATTAAGAACTGTAGTTTGATTTAGAACGTATATGTCATTATTTAACGAGCCTGATCCAATCAACTTTTGATCCAGGAAGTTGTTCATAACATTATCCTGTACTACAAAATTATATCCATCTTTACTTAATAAAGAAACTGATATAAGATTGCATATCAGGGTCGGAATGTAATAGCATTCGTTCAGAATCAATGTATTACCATTTGGTAATACAATGTGATATTCGCCAACTGCCTTGGCTGCACCATTCCCTACTCTTACGGAATGATCAGCCATTCCCAGTTCTCTACCTTTACATAGCTCACGTAACATATTACATTTGTGGGATCCCGATCCGGTATCTAATACCCAGGACGTAGAGTGAACTGAGAAACAGTTCTCGATAACTAACACACCCGAAGAAGATGCATCAGCAAGCTTGTTTTTCGTTTGGGCGGTGTGAGAATCCAGATATTCTCCTATTCCCTGCTCAGACTTATAACAATTATAAGTTGGAGCGGGACCAACGTTCCCGTGCTGAGTATAACAAGCGGGTTCAGTCAATACATCCATATTATTATTTTGATTAAGGCCTGACAGGGTCGCTACCTGGAAAGAGAGAGAAGGAAACACTTTAGCCTATGCTCTTGCAAGATTAGATTGGTTATTATATTATCCAATCAGGATAGCTCCCACTGTTTTCATCAAATCTTCCTTCAAACCCTAAAAGGAAATACTAGCCAGGATTAATTACACCTTACAAGTTCGCCAATCTTTCAGCCACACCAGTGTTGGTACTTTGAGGGAGGTTCCATGTGCTTTCGCACGGACCTAATTAAAATAAACCTCCTTTTCCCATAGGTCTAACCCCGTTAACACCTTTCTAAACACCTACTTGATCGGCTAATCGTCCTGTGTAAAACTCTCCCAGGAGTAACTCTTACTCATAGTGGGTATCAGGATCCAACTATCTCATAGAAGGTATGCAATCTCATTGCAAATTTCAACATTTGAAATTCCTGATAATATTCTGCCCCAAGCGATCTATGACCTTGACAAGGTCAACAAACCATAAATCGCAAGTCAAGTTCAACCCGCCATTTCCCGATTGTTTGTGATATGTATGCCCTAGAGGCTATTACTGTATATACGATGTATATTGTAGTGGATGCTTGAACATATATAGGGAGGACTTTCTTGCTCGACATGATAGTTTGCTATCTGGTTGCACTTTATCTTAACATGTACGCTGATTGTCTCTATGTTACATGTTGATAAAGCCCTTAGGATGAGTACTTGACTATCAGGACTATGATGCAGATCATACTAGTGGGGACAGTGTAGTCGCTAAGTACATCCTTCAAATGTTCCTAGTCGTAGGTGTATCGAGACAGGGCATCGATATACCAGAATAGACTAGCGTATAGCTTCTCGACTCATGTAGATGGGCGATAGATGATCCCATATCCATTGGTGTTTGACATCAGAGACAGTATACGGGTGCTCAGTGGAGACTGGTACACTGGACGGACTCGCCGAGAACTCCCAGATGGTATTATACCTCACGTCAGATGGCAGTTCTTTGGCGACACTCGTACAGGTTAGTCTGTAGACTCGGGATCATCATAGAGTCTTGTGTGATTCCCACTGTGCTTTGATTTCCATCATACCATGTCCAAGAGGGCATGCAAAATGGTGGCTTTTAGGTACAATCCCGAATCACATGGAGGCAATGAGCGATAGGAGGGGTTTCGTCTCTCCCGGTATAGGGAGTTGATGTTGCGCTGTGTTCGATTGGCTATAACAGGAAGTCCTTGGCTAAGGCAGCTTCAGAGATATACTGGTAAGTGTTATCAGTAGTTTCTCGACCCGTTATGAGCCTCATATCGACACGACTTATCGAGTTACAGGGGTATAACGTTTACCACCCCTAGACGAGATATGCGACATATCAGACGGAGAGACCGGACTGTACAGTAGTGTTATAGATTGGATTCGCAGGAGTACTAGCAGGCTTGCTTGTTGATCTTCTGATCGCTCAATACCCGGGTGGCCGTTACGTTTAGCAGACCGCTTGCGGCTTGTGGGTGTTTGATATGATCATCACCTACTGTCGGCGTATTGACGAGTCTTTAGAGTCCTACACAGGGGGTTCCTGGCTCAAGAGAAACGGAGTAGGAGCACATATATTATATGTGCGGGACCGAGATTGATACGATATGAGATACCGTATTCTATTCTCGTGAATTGTAACATTGATCGGTTGTATGCGATATAGCCGGGTTTTCGGATCAAGTGTTGATTCGATAAGTTGTTACTTTTGATATTAGTCGGTTATAGCCGAATTATTAAATCAAGAATTGATTTGATAATTTAATGTATAATTATATATTTGATATATTACATTACATTAACTAATTTTAGCTCATTTAAGATTTATTTTCTCACTTGTTATGTGCATGTATATATATGCGATATATATTAATGTACATAGTTTTGTGTCATGTTTGATGATACATTATACATGTGTCACGACCCAAAATTGGCACGTGACGGCCCTAATACTACGCAGCGCCTAAAGACGTAACGCAGTAAAAAAACGCCAAACCCAGAAATCTAAACCATGAAAATACGGAAAAGATAATAAAAGTATTTTGAAACATTTGAAATCACAACCCAAATTCTTTAAAAGTCCCACTTTTTTTCTTTAAAATTTTAGCAACACCCCTTTTGTAAAAACTGGCCCAAAGACGGAAAACAATCACATCATAAATATACAACGCCGTAGCGAAGAAATAAGAGAAAATAGGAAGGAAACTGTATATAAAAGACAACAAATCCATAAATAATATACAATAACGTCCTCACCAAGTCTCTAAGTCAACAACATAATAGTAGATGGAGAGTAAAAATACAACGAATGTACAATATGAAATACAGATAACTACCAAAATCCACCTAAGCAAAATAGCACACTATGAGTCGATGCGGTATCTGTAGCAAAAGATGATAGATGAATAGCTGAATAGCCTTCCTCGACTACTCTGGGGAACACCCTGCAACACCTATGGCACAACGGGGGTGAATTGCCAACTCGTGAATAGTAAATAACATATGCAGGTAATCGCAGGAATGCACGTATAGCATGAATCTAAGAAATACAATTGCAGTAGCAACAAGTCATGTGAAATGCAGAATAAAGGAAAGTACACTAGCAGGTACAATCAATATGTGAAGCAATAGTAACATGATAATAGTATGCACTAACCATGCAATAGGGATATGAGAATGTAGATATGCAGCAATCATAAGGGTACACTAATAGGTACTACCAATATATGAAACTGTGCATAAATAGATAAGTGTGAGGTATGGGTGAAACATGTCATCCCACGGAATCCTGTCATCGTGGTAGGATCACAATCCATCGAGACACTCAAATCCCAATTCCTCAAGTCAGCCCCTAAATTGGGCTCTCACATCATATATGTCTCACATCTCCTCAATGTACAATATCGAGTAATCTCTTATATCCCGAATATACAAATCAGTAATCCCACATGTATGTCCAATATCCAATCTCAATGAATCACCTAATATCCCAAATCAAATCTCAAGTAGAATTCTAACAACCTAAAGGTATATATTTGCAGAAATAAAAATGACGGGGTCAATACACATATATTAGCGTCCCATTCCACTAATATTGGTATAAGGGTGCATATAACAACGGCTAAATCCCCTGTTATATATACAAAGGTATTTAAAGGAAATATCATGAAAACAATGTGCCAAGCATCGACACAGAAATCCTGATAGGTACGTATCATACGATATCCCGACAGCACGAGTGCCTAGCTTTGACCCTCGCCTTTCGACGTATGCATAGGTGCATGACTCACAACGGTATCTCCATGATCCCCACGGAGTCATTAGTACTGTCACCGGTAGGTACTCGCCCGCCTCCAGGCTCAATCTGCAAAATCCATCGATCTTCTTGCCGAGGGGAACCATACCTGGCCCCACCATGTACCCTCATATGGCAACCACACCTCGTATGGAGTATATACTCAGAACCGATAAATCTCATGGTGGCTGCGCAAATATCATATCAAGGAAACTGGGTTGTTCAATGTATGCATAATTTCATGAACTTCCGCGGTTCCCAAATCCCGAAAACATCATGTAAAATCCAAATAAACAATATGCAAATCCAGGAATAAATATATACGATATATCTGAAATGCGAGCATATAAAGGAAAATATGTAGCTGAAACCAGATGTATGCAAAATCAATAAAGTACAGCTGAGTATAGGTGTCTACCTATAAGTAAATGATGTTGTATACCCCCAGGGTATAAGTAGAATATGTAGGATACCCCCCCGGGTATAAGTAAAATATATGCAAGGTATACCTGTAGCTGTATCGTAAGGTGTATATGTACCTATCACTAATGGTATGATACACTATAGGTATACTGACAAGCTAGATGTCAAGTGTAGTAAGCAATACAAATTAATGTCACAAGGTCCCTAACCAAGCAATATAGTATCTATAAAGGGTTGTGTGTGACATGGCAATTATTGACGGTGTGTGTGTAGCATACAATCCGTGCTCGTGCAACATGAACCGTCAATAATATATGCAGTGTCCTACTACTACTAGTCTAGGCACACTACATCTACGTAATACGGTAAAGGCGCAATTCTAACAATAACGTAGAATATGCGACAAGCAATAAAATCTCTACCCCTGACGCATAACGCCATGCGGGCGATTCCCCTGTAAATGTTAAATCTACTCACCAACGCTCAAAGCTAGGTGAAACCTGCAACCTGTTTCCCCTTGGTAGCAGTGTCCGTAGTCCCCGCCTGCGAACCTGCAACAATAACAATAAACAAATATATATTAATAATAACCTAAAATACTCACAATCTACACGGACCAATACGACACACCTACGTACACTAAAGGATTCGTATTGTAGCTAACGCGTATAACTACACTACGAAACCAACTCAGCGCAACAGGAACACGTAACACGCATCGTATCGAATAACGTATCGCACGAAATGAAACACAAGAAATAGGAAAAATAATCCCAGATTTTTCTGTGCTAACCAATTGTAAAAATTGCAAGTACCATGAGCCTACAAATAACCCCAGAGACCCCCTAACCAAAACCCAAACCCTAATTTCCCAGTCTGGCCGCAATTTGCGGCCAGATCCAATAAGTCTGCGGCCAAGACAAGGTAGATTAGGCTCGTATTTCGTGGGTAGGTTCTGTATCTCTATACTAGGCTACTGTCCAGTCAATTTTTGCAACACACTTTTAGTTTAACAGCAGATCATCCGAGACCATAAATCGACACTAAAAATACGGTTTTTATCCGAAACGATACGATACGCGATAAACACAGAAACTAATAAGCTAAGCTACACAAAAATAACATAAACAATAGCAAAGAAATATTACCTACACCAAAGAACACAAAGATCCAAGCTTTGAGCACATCAAGGCATCCATGAGGGAAAATATGAACAAAAATGTGATTTTTGTGAAGATTTGATGAATTTTGATGGATTTTGTGAAGAGGGAAATGTTTGTTCAGAATTTTGAGGGAGAGAATGAGATAAAGAAATGAGGAAGAGAAAAAGAAAGAGAAGAGATGAAGAAGAGAGAGGGAGGTGAGTGTAGGAGAGAAAGAAAGGTGAGTGTATCATGCATTAATTACACACCATGCCTCATTAATGCATTTTACTTCACACAAAAAGAAATATCTCTCTTTCTCACTCAAAACACAAAAGGAAAATGGTTAAGTAAAAGATTAGGATAAACAAAGGGTTAAGATTAAGGTTAATGGTCATGGTTGCTAAGATTAAAATTAGCGCAAACAAATCCTCACATTTACGTGCACACGTGCGTGCATGCTTATAACAAATAATAATAAATTATTAATTAAATGTTATAAAATATGATGAACCCAAATTGGTAAACTTTTTACAGCAAACCCGCATTAACGTCTAAACGAACACTAACCAAAATCTAAAGCGTTACAATCTCCCCCTTAAAAGAAATTCGTCCCCGAATTTAAAATTCTTACTAAGCGTACTTTCAAAGAGAAGATTACAAACTCTCATATCTCTCTCGTAGCCTCCCGATTGATTACCTCACTATACAGCTACATCCAAGAAAAACCCTTCACAGATAGCAAGACCCTTGACCGAAGTTTCTCCACCCATCGAGCCATTTACACCAATGGCTGCCGGTGAACGAAAAGATCGCGTCAAAGCAAATGGTCTAATGCTGAATCATGTGAGAAAAGTCATGAAGGTAATTGCAAAGTATCGACACAAAGAATACGGGGTGAATACTCAATAATCTAAGTGGAAGTGCCAAATTAAAGGCAACAAAACTAACCCGCTTATAAGATCTCGGAAGGACCTGAATCCTGGGATAAGCTTCCCAAAATCCAACACGTCATTTATCGGAAAAATCCATAGGAATACATGATTTGCCACTGCGCACATAAGTCTATGACCAACACGGTCGGTATAAGACCACTGTCCGCCTTGGGCTACTCTCATCCTGACCTGAAACAACCGGATCATCTCCGAAGTCTCTAGACTAGCTGGGGTTCAAAAATCCTACTTACACAGAGTCAGAAAACAACAGACTGGTGATCGACACAACCTAACCCTTAAACCTAAAGGTTGCCAATTGGAGTGTCTCCTGATAACAGCTATCGAAGGAGAACCTTAACGATGGCGAGTGACGATCCAAACTACTGACAACAATTAATACAAACGCACAACTTAACAAAGAACAACCGAGCAAACCGAGTAAAACCAGACAACAAGAATCCGAATGAAGTCACACCCTGACTAACCCTGGGTCGACACCATAACGAAATTCCTAGAGATCTGCTCCTACTCCTTCTTCGGAACGGTTAAAGGTTGCAACTCTCCAGCCGGCCTCAGATGCTCAACCCAAGCACACAACAAGACAGACACCTTGAAACAAACCATGAAACTTCTCTTTACATCCCTGTCCACCCGTAACTATCTCACAAGTCACGTCAATGTTGGTGGAACTTGAATTAATATAGAGAGTTGACAGATGTGCCTGCTCTAGGATTGCACGTCTTTACCTGATAATATCAGGTACACAAACGCGTCCCTAACTTAGCACACCATTGTCACAGATCACGGACTCCGAATCATTTCCCAGCCGAGTATGCTCAAGTATCCCTGACGAACGAGCATCGGCGGGCAGTGTCTCGCGAAAGCGATTTAAGAAAAGTGGTCGGGCGCGGACATGAGCAAGCTGTCCCCTCCGTAGAGACGAACTTAAGCTGTACTCGACGATCACACAAGAACTGTAAATCTGCAGAAGACTATCACAACTATCAAAATCCGCTGTAGGAAGATATACTTTAAGCTCCGGTGGTCCGTGAAAATCTGACACGACTCTCGAACAAGTAGTGTCTCTAAATCTCCAACGCAAAACCACCGCAGCCATCTCCAGATCATGAGTAGAATATCCTTCTCGTACTTCCTCCAAATGTAGGGAAGCAAAAGTGATAACTCTATAGTGTCACCTCAGTACACTCTCGAGCCCACTCAAGAAACATTACAGTTAAACAACAAGGTCGCCCGAACCAGAAAGCAAAGAAAGAACTGATGCAGTTGTTAACAGAATCTTCAACTGCCGAGAACTCCGCACACATGCCTCAGTCCAAAGAAGAAACCTCCCTTCTGGTCAATTCAGTCGACGGTGCAGCACTACTCTAGCAATCCTGCACGAAACGGCGGTAAAACCTGCTAAGCCAAAAAATCTGCGGAACTCCGTACTGCACACAAGTCTGGACCTAAGCTGTACGGCCACGATCTCCCTCGGGACCATACGAAACCGTCTCACATGACTACAAGACCTAGGAGTCAACACAAACAAGCCTGAAGAAACACTCCAAGAATCTAGCAAACCGCTGGTGCTCTCCCAGTATCTGCATAACAAATCCTCAAGTGCTACTCCTGTCCCTCAAGACATATTAAATAGACCAGAATGTCGTAATAACACAACAATAACTGGTCGAGGAACGGTCTGAAGAAATCTGGTTCATCACATCTACGAATGCTGCTAGGGCATCAGTGAATCCAATGACTCACTAAAACACACAAAGCCCATAGCACGCACAAGGCAGTCTTCGGAATGCCATCACTCCGAACCCGCAATAATGATGACCTGATCCTAAGCAAACTTAGAAAATGTCTCGCACTGTGGAGCTGATCGAAGAAATCGTCACGGCGAGGTAAAGGATACCTATCCGCACCGTAAGCCGGTTCAAGTAACGATCCGTCGATACACAACCCTAAACTGCCATCCTTCTCCTTGACAAACAGAAATAGGAGCTTCCTAATGCGATACACTCAGACGCACAAAACTCCCCAAACCATAACTCTACAGCTGATCCTTAAGCTCCCTAAGCTTCGCCGGCTCATCCGGAACAACGTCGGAAAAACTCTCGCACGAAAGGAACACCGGTCCAACAAACCCTCTGTGGCTACGGTATCATGAATGAACACCAAGAATCCACGACATCTCCTCAGTAACCGACTAGCGAAAAAGGCTGAATTCAAGCTGTGAGAGGCGGCACAACTATCCACCTGCACAACAAGAACTAACTCGCCGGGAAAACAATTTCTGACTGTTTCCTCATGGTAGTCCTCAGACGCCTAGCACATAGCTAACCAGTCCGTGCCTAGGAGAATGTCAAATCCAACACCTCTAGAAGGATCCAAATGACGGACGAATCCCTATCTCCTATCCGATTGGCACACAACTGAAATACGTGTCACGCAACAAAAGGATCGCTGACAGAATTAACACAAACAAACGGCTAATCTACCTAACACAACTCTCGTCCCAACCACGGCATAAAGTGAAAAAAAACAAACGGATACATCAAAAGAACATACGAATTAAGGGTACCTGAAAACTCTGCATTGGACATCTGCGCGTCCCGATGAGTAGAAGCAAACTCCTGTGTCTGCCCTCTACCCGCAACTGGCTGAACTCCTCTGGTAGACTGATCCCTCTAAGAGAACCTTCCACGTCCATGGCCTCTCTGAGTACGATCCTGACGAGGGGCTAAGGAACAATCCCTAACGAAGTGCTGAAGGCTCCCGCATCGAAAACATCCACGCACTGATTGCTGACCATCCTGGGAATGAGAGCCGAACGACTGTCCTCGTCCAAAGCCTCTGCTACTCCCACGACAGCCACGAAATCTGTCTCTGGGCTGGTACACTGGTACGAGTCCTACACTATCCTGGAACTCTCTGAGCCTCTGGAATATGCACCTCGTCAACTGGAACTGCAACCACTGGTGCTATGTAGGTGACAGACTGCTACATGCTGATCGTAAGTGACAACTGAGTAACAGGGGTGACAACCTCCTATCGTAGCTCCCGAATGACATCAACCAATGAACTCATCGTCTGGCGGAAGTCCTGCATCTCTGCCAAAAGCCTATCAATACTATATGTCGAAGGCTGATCCGTCTGCACCTGTGCAACTAGAGTGCCATCCTGGTCAGCACTCGTCTCACCCGAGCTAACTCTGACCTCGGCTCTCCCTGCATCACTCTGAGTCCCCATAGTCATCAGCGGCAAGGCTATAAATAGAGATAAGATTTGATAAGAATACGGAAATCGAATCACAAGGATATGAATCATCAAGGAAGGAATTTCAAGCAATTTGTACTTAGGACACTTAAGGCGAGGTACCGCATCGTGGGTATGCTGCAGACATACACACACTACGTTACTCTGCTTAAGCTACCTACTCCATCATACCAAGGTCATCCTACTCTCCGAAAGGTAAAACCTAGCGCTCTGATAGCAACTTTGTCACGACCCGAAATCGGCACGTGACGGCCCTAATACTACGCAACGCCTAAAGACGTAATGCAGTAAAAGAAAGCCAAACCCAGAAATCTAAACCATAAAAATACGGAAAAGATAATAAAAGTATTTTGAAACATTTGAAATCACAACCCAAATTATTTAAAAGTCCCACTTTCTTTCTTTAAAATTTTAGCAACACCCCTTTTGTAAAAACTGGCCCAAAGGCGGAAAACAATCACATCATAAATATACGACGCCGTAGCGAAGAAATAAGAGACAATAAGAAGGAAATTGTATATAAAAGACAACAAATCCACAAATAATATACAATAACGTCCTCACCAAGTCTCTAAGTCAACAACATAATAGTAGATAGAGAGTACAAATACAACGAATGTACAATATGAAATACAGATAACCACCAAAACCCACCTAAGCAAAATAGCACACTGTGAGTCGATGCGGTATCTGTAGCAAAAGATGATAGATGAATAGCTGAATAGCCTTCCTCGACTACTTTGGGGAACACCCTGCAATACCTGTGGCACAACGGGGGCGAGTTGCCAACTCGTGAATAGTAAATAACATATGTAGGTAATCGCAGGAATGCACGTACAGCATGAATCTAAGATATACAATTGCAGTAATAAAAAGTCATGTAAAATGCAGAATAAAGGAAAGTACACTAGCAGGAACAATCAATATGTGAAGCAATAGTAACATGACAATAGTATGCACTAACCATGCAATAGGGATATGAGAATGTAGATATGCAGCAATCATAAGGGTACACTAATAGGTACTACCAATATATGAAACTGTGCATAAATAGATAAGTGTGAGGTATGGGGTGAAACATGTCATCCCACGGAATCCTGTCATCATGGTAGGATCACAATCCATCAAGACACTCAAATCCCAATACCTCAAGTCAGCCCCCAAATTGGGCTCTAACATCATATATGTCTCACATCTCCTCAATGTACAATATCGAGTAATCTCTTATATCCCGAATGTAAAAATCAGTAATCCCACATGTATGTCCAATATCCAATATCAATGAATCACCAAATATCCCAAATCAAATCTCAAGTAGAATTCTAACATCCTAAAGGTATATATTTGCAGAAATAAAAATGATGGGGTCAATACACATATATAAGCGTCCCATTCCACTAATACCTGTAGCTGTATCGTAAGGTGTATATGTACCTATCACTAATGGTATGATACACTATAGGTATACTGACAAGCTAGATGTCAAGTGTGGTAAGCAATACAAATCAATGTCACAAGGTCCCTAACCAAGCAATATAGTATCTATAAAGGGTTGTGTGTGACATGGCAATTGTTGAAGGTGTGTGTGTAGCATACAATCCGTGCTCGTGCAACATGAACGTCAATAATATGTGCAGTGTCCTACTACTACTAGTCCAGGCACACTACATCTACGTAATAAGGTAAAGGCGCAATTCTAACAATAACGTAGAATATGCGACAAGCAATAAAATCTCTACCCCCGACGCATAACGCCATGCAGGTGATTTCCCTGTAGATGTTAAATCTACTCACCAACGCTCAAAGCTAGGTGAAACCTGCAACCTGTTTCCCCTTGGTAGCAGTGTCCGTAGTCCCCGCCTGCGAACCTACAACAATAACAATAAACAAATATATATTAATAATAACCTAAAATACTCACAATCTACACGGACCAATACGACACACCTACGTACACTAAAGGATTCGTATTGTAGCTAACGCGTATAGCTACACTACGAAACCAACTCAGCACAACAGCAACACGTAACACGCATCGTATCTGATAACGTATCGCACGAAACGAAACACAAGATATAGGCAAAATGATCCCAGATTTTTCCATGCTAACCAATTGTAAAAATTGCAAGTACCATGAGCCTACAAATAACCCCAGAGACCCCCTACACCAAAACCCCAACCCTAATTTCCCAGTCTGGCCGCAATTTGCGGCCAGATCCAATAAATCTGCGGCCAAGACAAGGTGGATTTGGCTCGTATTTGGTGGGTAGGTTCTGTATCTCTATACTAGGCTACTGTCCAGTCAATTTTTGCAACACACTTTTAGTTTAACAGCAGATTATCCGAGACCATAAATCGACACAAAAAATACGGTTTTTATCCGAAACGATACGATACGTGATAAACACAGAAACTAATAATCTAAGATACACAAAAATAACTTAAACAATAGCAAAGAAACATTACCTACACCAAAGAACACAAAGATCCAAGCTTTGAGCACATCAAGGCATCCATGAGGGAAAATATGAACAAAAATGTGATTTTTGTGAAGATTTGATGAATTTTGATGGATATTGTGAAGAGGGAAATGTTTGTTCAGAATTTTGGGGGAGAGAATGAGATAAAGAAATGAGGAAGAGAAAAAGAAAGAGAAGAGATGAAGAAGAGAGAGGGAGGTGAGTGTAGGAGAGAAAGAAAGGTGAGTGTATCATGCATTAATTACACACCATGCCTCATTAATGCATTTCACTTCACAAAAAAAGAAATATCTCTCTTTCTCACTCAAAACACAAAAGGAAAATGGTTAAGGAAAAGATTAGGATAAACAAAGGGTTAAGATTAAGGTCAATGGTCATGGTTGCTAAGAATAAAATTAGCACAAACAAATCCTCGCATTTACGTGCACATGTGCGTGCATGCTTATAACAAATAATAATAAATTATTAATTAAATATTATAAAATGTGAGGAACCCAAATTGGTAAACTTTTTACAGCAAACCCGCATTAACGTCTAAACGAACACTAACCGAAATCTAAGGCGTTACAACATGGGTGTATGAGACTTATACCATGGTTGATATAATCTAGGGTTTGTAATTATCTAAGTAATTCAAAATTGGGTGCAATTTTGGCAAGGCAAGAAGCTTGTATAAGCTTATGGATGCTTTGCCCAAAGTCTTCCCTTTTTGTTTCTCTTGTAGATATTTATCAACCCAACCATTATACTAACCCTAGTTAATTCTCTACATGAGTTAAGCATGATAGCTTTAACTCACCCATGGTTACTTAATTCATTTGGATGAATTATTGTAAGGAGTTCTTCTTCCTCATCTTCTTCCTCCTCAAAAGCTAACTAGCTCTAATGGTGGAATGAGAAAAAATGTGAGAAAAACAATTCTAAAGTGAGCCCACATCGTACTTCATCATCCTCTACTACTTGCCATGTAGTATAGGGTGTTCTCTTCATAAAGTTCATGACCTAGTGAAGGAATAGCTTGAGTTAGCGTCTTCCCGACGTAGATCATCTTCGGCCTCAAAGTCTTCAAAGCATGCACGTTCGTTTCTTCTACGGAGCCTCTCTAGAGTCCGGAGCTTGAGATCGCAGCGAAGGGGACTACTATACGGAGCTATTTGAAGTGAAGGACCGGTCTAAAAAGGTTGTATTCCTTTCTCTCTTTACATATTGCAAAGTGTTTGCTTATGTTTCCGTATATTTCTAGTAGACGATCTATGTTAGGGTTATCTAAATCGCCAAAATTTTAATTTGGCATGGACGATGCCTCCCGAAACCTTGCTGCCGTCGTAGGTAATCCTGCAGTGGTATCAGAGCCATGATAGAAATTTATACGGATTTTGTTAAGATTACGAAACCGAAACAACTCCGAAACATGAAACGGAAAACCTGCTTGCTGTCGATTTGTAAAAGTTGTAAAAAAAAAATTTAAAACAAGTACAGAGTGATGTATGGGATATATCATGAACACTGGCAAAATTTCAGGACAATTGGTGAAAAATGGGCCGGCCACCATAGGTCCCATATCGGCCAAAACCGATCCCCCTCCCCTGAAATTTTTCCTGTGTTCCACTGACTTGGTTTTGATGTTTCAGGTGTTGTTTATTTTGGCTAATTTTGCATGTGATGTAATTTTACACTATAAGCAAATCGGAGTGTTTCGTATTCGTAGTTTTAACATTGTTTCGGGTTGTTCACATATTGTCTAAGCGAAGTTAAAAAGTTCAATCGAATGTAAAAAACCCATTTTTCCAAGTTTAACGTATTCGGAAAAATATGCAAGTGATTCGGTGGACCCTCTAGAAGAACGTAAACCTTAACTCGATTATGTGGTCGTCAAAACCTTCACATGAACCCTAGGGTTTGTGGTAGTTTAGCATTTCACATGTGAGGCGTTGGTTTGACCCTTCTACGGCTGGTTCATAGGTACTGTGGTATCTTCTGGGTATTACTAAAACTGTGCTCAAGTGTTGAGCTGTCGAGAAATTATGGGACTTTGATGAATCGATTGAAGAGTTTAACATCGACCGGATATTATGTGATGGGATACAATATTTGGAATCCACATGTAGTTATGAGATAACTAGTTTGAATGTTATAAATCTAGCGGTTTAGTCTCAGATGATCGGTTGCCACGGGATTTTGATGTGATCAAAAGTCTGTCGCAATCACGTAACATACGCGGATACTCGCCGAGTAAACTTAATAGATAGCCACGCCCCATAGCCCCGACCAAGTGACTGAAGGAGAACCCCGTCTCCAAAAACATCCGTTCGGGTGCTCGCGGCAGCGGTGTTCCGCCTTAGTGCACTTCGTCGACGGTATCCGGGGGTGCGGCCGTCTACTAAAGTTTCCGATGAGAATTCGATCAGGATGTCGGGAATCTTGTTGAATTGCCCGACTAGATATTGAAAAGTGTTTTCGAGATCGAGACTAAAATGCAGGGTTTATAATTGTTAGGCATGCGATGTCTAAGGAATTCATTTGGTTAGGCATGCGATGTCTAAGGAGGTTGCGGATTCCAACTGTTGTAGTTTTTCATTTTCTTTTCTGCGACCATAAGTGTAATATGTGGTGTATCGCCGGTTTTGGTGCTATATGTCAACGATAATTGGGATACGCATATTTACTTACGTTGATGACATGTGATGTTATGTGTTGCTTGGATATGTTTTATTGGATCGTCGTGTTTTTGAATAGCCGGGTGTTATATGAGAGATGAGAGTTTTTCATTTTCATTCATGTAAAATTCATTGTATGTAATATTCTTTTATTGGGGCACTTCCTGGTCGAGGATGATGTCACCATTGTATATTATTTACTTTTCCGCATTAGGATAGACCTATAGCGGGGAGCACAAGTAACCGGGTTCTAGAGTCCAGTGGGAGACCATCTCGAGGTGTCGAGACCGGGTCTCCTAACTCTAGAATTGGCAGGGTTATTTGCCGCTCTCGTAGGGGTCTAGGGATGTGGGTTTGGCTATTCATCGCGACCGTGGAATCCGTGTTTTATACCGGCTTGATATAAAACACGGAAATCCTAGTATATCCAATATTTCATATATGTTCTTCTACTGCAATGTGCTGTGATGAGATCATATTACTGCCTGAGACGAATGCTTATATTATATATATGTGATATATATTATATATTGTTGATTTCGTTTCATATCTAATGCTTGGAAAGCATAATAAAATGGGACTTCATTAATGAAATTAATGAAACTAAAAGAAACCTAAAGATATTGTGGAATCGAATTTTCAAAAACAGGTAGCTCAAGTTGTTGCTTTGCATAGCGGTGTTCCTTGTAGAACATCCAGCACCTTATTCGATAAGGAAAGAGCAGAGATCCCTTCACCGGGAGTGACCACTTTAGTGAAACTAGCAGATGCTACAAACTCGGTTTGTCTTTTGATTGCTTTTATAGTTTTTGCTTTGCATAGTGGTATTTGTGAAATATCCTGCACCTCATTCGATGAAGAAAGAGCCGACGATCTCTTCACCGGGAGTGACCTCTTTAGCAAAACTAGTAAAGGCCTAAAAAACACTCCATTTAAATCATTTGATTCTGCAACGATATCAAGTTCATTATGCAAAGGGTTTTCTTAAAAGCGCGTCGTAGCCCTCCGTCATTTCAGATAAGTATTTCATAGTATTCGTGCTACGTTTGTTGGCTTTCGTCAAGGCGTAGTGTGCGGTAGCTATTTATGCTTATCTGTATAAGCATATGATGCGATTGAGTTTGGGTAGTCGTGCGACTTTGTTGGCTTTCGTCAAGGGCCGTGCGGGTGGGTTTAATTTAATCGGGAAATGACCGATTGAACTTGACTAGCAGCCTATGGTTTGTTGGCTTTCATCAAGGTCATAGGATGCTATGGGTAAAATATTATTAGGAATTTCAAGTGTTGAAATTTGCAATGAGATTGCATACCTTCTATGAGATGGTTGGATTCCGATACCCACTGCGAGTAAGCGTTACTCCTAGGAGAGTTTTACACATTACAATTAGCCGATCAAGTAGGTGTCTAGAAAGGTGTCAACGGGGTTTTGCCTCTGGGAAAACGAGGTTTATTTTAATTAGGTCCGTGCGAAAGCACGGGGAACCTCCCTCAAAGTACCGGCACTGGCCTGGCTGAAAAATTGGCGAACTTGTAGGGTGTAATTAATCCCGGCTAGTCTTTCCTTTTAGGGTTTGAAGGAAGATTTGACTAAAACAGTAGGAGCCATCCTGATTAGATAAATTAATAACCAATCAAATCCTGCAAGATCATACCCTGAGTGTTTTCTTCTCTATCTCTCTCTCTCCAAGTAGTGATCATGTCACGCCTTAATCAAGATAATAATATGGATGTATTGACCGACCCCGCTTGTTACACTGCGCTAGGGAACGTTGGTCCCGCTCCAACTTATAATTGTTATAAGACCGAGTAGGAAATTGGGGATTGCCAGGATTCCCGTGCCGCCCAAACGAAGAAATTGTATGTTGATACATCTTCTTCGGGTGTGTTCTTTACCGAGAACTGTTTTCAGTATCCTCTACTGTTAGTTGTATGTATGCCCTAGAGGCCAGTATTGTACAGATGATGTATATTATATTGAATGCTTGGACATATATAGAGATGACTTTCTTGCTCGATATGATAGTATGCTATCTGGTTGCTCTTTATCTTAAAATGTATACTTATCTCTTTATACTGTCTTATAGTTACATGTTGGTAAAGCCCTTAGGATGTGTACTTGACTACCTGGACTATGATGCGGATTATACTAGTGGGGACATGGTAGTCCATAAGTACATCCTTCAAGGTCCCTAGTCGTGGGTGTATCGAGACGGGGCATCGATATACCAGTGTAGACTAGCGTATACGCTTCTCGACCCATGAGATGGGCGATGGATGATCCCATATCCATTGGTGTTTGACATCAGAGATGGTATACGGGTGCTCAGTGGAGACTGGGTACACTGGACGGACTCGCCGAGAACTCCCAGATGGCATTATACCTCACGTCAGATGGCAGTTCTCAGGTGACACTTGTGCAGGTTAGTCTGCAGACCCGAGATCGTCATAGAGTCTTGTGTGATTCCCACTGTGCTTTGATTTCCACCTTACCACGTCCATGAGGGCGTGCAAAACGATGGTTTTTGGGTACAGTCCCAAGTCACATGGTGGCAATGAGCGATAGGAGGGGTTTCGTCTCCCCCGGTATTGGGGGTTGATGTTGCGCTGTGCTCGATTGGCCATAACAAGGAAGTCCCTGGCCAGGGCTGATTAGAGATTTACTGGTAAGTGTTACCAGTAGTTTCTTGACCCGTTATGAGCCTCACATCGGCACGACTTATCGGTTATTGGGGTCTGACGTTTACCACCCCTAGACTTGATATGCGACATATCAGACGTGGAGACCGGACTGCACGGATAGTATTGCCGGTTGGCTCGACGGGAGTTGTAGCAGGTTCGCTTGTTCTCTTCTGATCGCTCAATACCCGGGTGGCCGTTACGTTTAGCTGACCGCTTGCGGCTTGGGGGTGCTTGATATGATCATCACCCACTGACGGCGTATTGACGAGTCTTAGAGTCCCACAAAGGAGTTACCTAGTCCAGGCGAAACGTTGTGGTGCGCGTATGCGATATGCGCATGGACCCGGTTAAAATGCGTGTATGAGATACTGTACATTATTCGGGCGGCTTGCTTTTGGTTGGGTCGTATGTGATATGGCCGGATTGATAAATCAAGTGTTGATTTATCACTTAACCATTAGATTCTCACTAGAAATCCTTTCTTGTATTTTTCGATGTATGCATGCATGTATGCATTCTTTCTTAATTCATGCACATATGGATGTGCATGCACACATACATACATACATCATCCTTCATGGTTGTATATACAAAGAAAATGGTGGCAATATAAGACTCACACCATGGTTTAATATATATGAATTATTATTGCATTTGATTTAAAACAAAAAGAAAAAGGAAAGGATAATTCATGGTTTCTTTCTACACTCTTCTTTGACCTAACCATGCTCACCCACCATTTAACCATGGATTAACTTTCCTTTTGGGTTTTAACTCAAGTTCAATAATATATTTATTGTTTAACCATGGTTTGAGATGAGAGAAGAAAAATATATATAGATATATTTTCTATTTTCTCATGAGGTTTTTTATCTTTTCTCTTGTTCTAAAAGGCCATCATCTTCTTACTCCTTCATCTTTTGCTCTCTAGATTTCTCTAGTGAACAAATTACTCATCAAGTTAGGATTTTGAAGTGAGAAAAGCCACCACAACATCATTCTACATAAGTCTTGCCCACTTGTTTAGAGTGTTAGCTTCGTTCTCTTCTCTTGATCAAGTGAAGTTGCAAGCTTGGACAAAGCGGACTCCGGGTGGATCATCGTGGACCTAGAGGAGTTCAAGCGGACTTTTTCCAAACCCCAAGTAGCCGAGGAGTCTAGCATAGGGAGCTACAAAGGTTGTACTCTTAAAACCCTAGCTTAATCTACTTGTGTTGAAGTGTAGTTTTTGAAACCCTAATTTTTCTAGGAATGATTCTTTGTGTGCTTACTTAGCACCCTAAAATTTTAATCTTTGGTACATGTGATGCTTCCAAACCCTTCATAAGGTGCTAGGAAAACCCAACATTGGTATCAGAGCCAACCTAGAACATTAGGCGACACTTTAACGAAGTAAAAACTTCGATCGAACCTAAATACGGATTTTCGGGACCCTCTCTGGAAATTTTTTCAAATCTGTTATTTTTCAGAATTAAAAATACTTAAAAAATACAGCAGGCAAATCTAAAACAAACTGTGAAATACGAAGCAGTGAACAGTAAACCCTAGCGCGGAACCGCGGCAAAAGCTTGCTTAGGCCGCGGTTCCGCGGCCGTACAGGTGATTCACTGCCTCGTTTTTATGTGGTTTTTCTCCTACCTGCTTGTGTACATTTTTGGGTATGTTTAATTTGAATCTAGTACTGAATATTCTGGGGATGGTTTTGGACTCGGCAATTCGATCGGAATTTTAATTTCGTTCTTTTTTCCGGATAATTAGAAAGTATTGAATTGTTCGAACGTGTGTCATTTGCTCACTTTTCACGGGGTTTAAATCTTTCGGAATTACGTGCAAGTTTTGTGGTGGACCCTCTAGAAGACAACAAACCTTAACTCGATTATGTGACCGTCTTGAACTGCCTTTTGAACCTTAGGGTTTGGGGCAGTACGGTGTGCCACATGTGAGGCGCTGGCTTAACCATTCTACGGCTGGACCGCTACTACTGTGTCACACTCCGAGTTTTTGAACTCCGCTCAAGTGTTGAGCTTTAGGGAATTTTGGGTATTGTATTATTCGTTCGAAAACTTTAATACTGTCTATTTATCTGGAATTTGATACAATATGTGGAATTCATATAGTTTAGGCATGAAGTACGAAGTATGTGATATTTCACATTTATGATGTGTAAAGAGAATGTGGATTCCAAATATTGTAGTTTTACACATTCTTTTCTGTGACCGTAAGTGTAGTATGTTCGATATTTCCGGTTTCGTTGCTATACATCAACGACAATCGGGGTACGCATACTTACTTACGTTGATGATATATGATATTATGTGTTGCTGAGATATGATGTGCAGGATTGTCGCGATTGAATAGCCGGGGGGGTTTTATGTGGGATGAGAGTTTTATTTTTCATTCATGTAAAATTCAAATGTAATGTAATATTCTTTTATTTGGGGCACTTCCGGGTTGAGGTTGATGTCACCAGTGTTGTATATTATTTACTTTTCCGCATTAGGATGGACCCAAGGAGGGGAGCACTGGTGACCGGGTTTTGGGGTTCAGTGGGAGGCCATCTCGACGAGTCGAGACCGGGTCTCCTAAACTCCAGAATTGGTAGGGTCGCTTGCCGCTCTCGCAGTGGTCCAGGGTGTGGGCTTGGCTATTCATCGCGACTGTGGAATCCGTATTTTCTATTGTTGGCTAAATACTAAATACGGACGCCCTAGAATATCCCACATTATATCTATGTTTCTGCTACGATATCTGTGATGTGATCATTTGATATGTTCTGATGGATACAGTATATAGTATATATGATATATTATATAGACGTTACTTATGTTTTACACCCGCACTAGCCCTGCCCTGCTCTGTCGTTAGTTACCTAACCTAACGGTGCACGAGGGGACATCGAGGCGAATGCGGATGGCATAAGTGTACGTCGTATTTATCTGTGATGTTTAGGTGACTTAAATGACGGGACTTCATTAATGTGATTAATGAAAGAAAAGAAACCTAAAAGATGTTGTAGAATCAAAATTTTCCAAAAAGGGTAGCTACAGTCTTGCTTTGCATAGCGGTATATATGATATACCCTGCACCTTATTCGATGAGGAAAGAGCCGAGATCCCTTCACCGGGAGTGACCTCTTTAGCAAAACTGGCAGATGCTACAAAACTCGGTTTGGATTTTGATTGCTTTTGGAGTTTTGCTTTGGACAGTGATATATATGATATATCCCGCACCTTATTCGATGAGGAAAGAGCCGAGATCCCTTCACCGGGAGTGACCTCTTTAGCAAAACTAATAAAAGCCTCAAAGTCACTCCATTTCAAAATTCACATGATTCTACAACGATATCAGGTTCATTACGCAATAGGTTTTCAGAAAAACCTGTCGTAGCCCTCCATCATTTCAGATAAGTTGTATATAGTATTCGTGCTACATTTGTTGGCTTTCGTCAAGGTGTAGTGAGCGGTAGCTATATGCTGCTTATCTGCTGCATATGATGCGACTGGATTAGGGTAGTCGTACGGCTTTGTTGGCTTTCGTCAAGGGTCGTGCGGGTGGGTTTAATTAAGTCAAGAAATGTACGGGTTGAACTTGACTAGTGGGCTATGGTTTGTTGGCTTTCGTCAAGGTCATAGCACGTTAGGGGCAAAATATTATCGGGAATTTCAAGTGTTGAAATTTGCAATGAGATTGCATACCTTCTATGAGATAGTTGGATCCCGATACCCACTGCGAGTAATTGTTACTCCCGGGAGAGTTTTACACAGGACAATTAGCCGATCAAGTAGGTGTCTAGAAAGGTGTCAACGGGGTTACGCCTCTGGGAAAATGAGGTTTACTTTAATTAGGTCCGTGCAAAAGCACGGGGAACCTCCCTCAAAGTACCGACACCGGCCTGGCTGAAAGATCGGCGAAGTTGTAGGGTGTAATTAATCCTGGCTAGTCTTTGCTTTTAGGATTTGAAGGAAGATTTGATAAAAAACAGTGGGAGCCATCCTGATTAGATAAGATATTAACCAATCTGATCTTGCAAGAGCATACGCTAAAGTGTTTTTCTTCTCTCTCTCTCCAGGTAGCGACCATGTCATGCCTTAATCAAGATAATAATATGGATATATTGACTAAACCCACATGTTATACTGTGCTGGGGAACGTTGGTTCCGTTCTTTCTTATAAGAGTTATAGGATTGAACAGGACATAGGGGAATACCAGGATTCCCATGCCACCCGAATGAAGAAAGTACATTATGATGCATTTTCTTCGGGTGTGTTCGTTACAGAGAACTGTTTCTCCATTTGCCCTACGTCCTGGGTATTAGATACCGGGTCAGGATCCCATATATGTAATCAGTTACATGGGCTAAAGAAAGGTAGAGAACTTAGAGAAGGTGATAAAGATATAAGGGTTGGAAATGGTGCAATTGTTGCAGCTAAAACCGTCGGGGAATATCACCTTGTATTGCCAACTGGTAATACATTGATTCTGAACGAATGCTATTACATGCCGAACCTGATATACAACATTATATCGGTTTCTTTGTTGAGTAAAGAGGGAAATAATTTTGTATTACAGGATAATGTTATGAATATTTTCCTTAACCAAAAGTTGGTTGGATCAGGCACGTTGTGCAATGGCATTTATGTTCTAAATCAATCGAAAGTTCTGAGCATAACAAACACACACAAGAGGAAGAGTTCAGAACTGAACGAATCCTTCTTGTGGCATTGTAGACTAGGTCACATCAATTCGACACGACTAGCTAAGTTGCATAAGGATGGATATTTGAAACCGTTCGAATTTTCATCTTATGACACTTGCCAGTCATGTCTCAAAGGCAAGATGACCAAAACTCCGTTTACGGGACACGGAGAAAGAGTTACCGAACTCTTAGGACTGATACATAGTGATGTATGCGGTCCCATGTCTACACATGCCAGGGATGGTTCTTCGTACTTCATTACATTCACTGACGATCTCTCAAGATACGGACATGTGTTCTTGATAAGACACAAGTCTGAAGCTTTTGAGAAATTTAGAGAATATAAACAAGAAGTCGAGAACTAAACCGGAAAAAGTATTAAAATCCTACGATCTGATTGAGGACGTGAATACTTGAGCAATGAATTCCTGGACTTCCTAAAAGAGAATGGGATTCTCTCTCAGCTGACTCCTCCATATACACCACAGCACAACGGTGTATCGGAATGGAGGAACCGCACCCTATTAGATATGGTAAGCTCTATGATGAGCACAGCTGAGTTACCTATTTCCTTCTGGGGGTATTCGCTAGAGACAGCCATACATCTACTGAATATGGTCCCCACCAAATCTGTTCCTACCACTCCATATGAGATATGGAAAGGGAAGAGGCCATATCTTAACTATATTAAGATATGGGGTTGTCCAGCCTATGTCAAACGACAACATCCGGACAAACTCGAGGCACGGTCTGTTCTATGCAAATTTGTAGGATATCCTAAGAATTCACAAGGGTATATCTTCTACCACACTGAGGAACAAAGAGTATTTGTTTCTCGGCATGCCACCTTTTTAGAAAAAGAATTTCTTGCAAAAGAGATTAGTGGACATGAGGTAGAACTGGAAGAGGTTCCAGCTATAAAAGCTGCAACAGAAGATCTGGTGGTACCAGAGGATTCCATAGTTCCCGATGAACCCCAACCACTCCGCCGATCTAGTAGGGTTTCTCACCCACTTGAGAGATACTACGGTTTTCTCATGGATGGTAGGAGCGAGGATTGAATCATGGAGGATGATGACCCAACTAGCTTCGAGCAGGCCATCACGAGTAGGGACTCAGTGAAATGGCTGGATGCAATGCGGTCCGAGATGGAATCCATGTACACCAACAAAGTATGGACTTTGGAAGTTGCTCCTGAAGGGGTAAAACCCATTGGGAGCAAGTGGATCTTCAAGAAAAAACTTGGTGTAGATGGGAAAGTGGAGACATTCAAAGCTAGACTTGTTGCAAAGGGTTTTCGTCAAAGACCAGGTGTGGACTATGACGAAACCTTTTCTCCAGTGGCTATGCTTAAATCCATCCGGATCATGCTTGCCCTCGCTGCATATCATGATTACGAAATCTGGCAAATGGATGTTAAGACCGCCTTTCTAAACGGTAATTTAGAAAAGTGCGTGTACATGACTCAGCCAGAGGGCTTCGTAAATAGTGGGAGCAGCGGGAAGGTGTGCAAGCTGCTTAAATCCATTTATGGATTAAAGCAAGCATCACGGAGTTGGAACATCTGCTTTGACGTCGTTATCAAAGAGTTTGATTTCGTCAAAAACGTAGATGAACCTTGTATCTACAAGAAGGTGGCAGAGAGTAAGGTTGTCTTCCTCGTATTGTACGTGGACGACATACTCTTGATAGGAAATGACATTCCTATGCTGCAATCGATCAACCTCTTCTTATCACAAAGATTCTCAATGAAAGATCTTGGTGATGCCTCCTGCATATTGGGAATTGTAACGTTTTGAAAATCGTTTTGGTGAAATTTCGAAAAAAACCCGGTAAAACAAGGGGGTTTTCTGTAAAAAGTCAAAATGCAAATATTTTTATTATAAAATTAAATTTACATATTCTAGCTATGTAATTGCTAGTATTTGGTGTTTATTGAGCCACTGGTGAAATTTCAAATTTTCTGAAAAAAATATTATTATAATATTATTTTAAGCCGTCACTAATACATTTAATTAGGGAAAATTACAAATTAGAATGAGTTGAAACAAATTTTGTGCATCATGACACATTAAATAAAATTTTATCATGTGATTTTTGAAACGAAATCGTTTGTCAAAACGGTTTAGAAATTATTGAAGAGGAAAAAGGCTTTTTTAGTGTAAATGGAGATTTGGGGTATAAGATTTATCATTTTCCCTCATCCCACACACACACACACACTCACCCACCCACACTTCCATTGTGGCCGAACCCTTGCTGCCCCAATTCCCCACTTGTGAAAAGAAAAGTCCAAGCAAACAACAAAAGAGAAGAATGAATAAAGAAAAAAGTGTATAAGTGTTGACTTTGGGGTATGGGTTTTGTTTGACTTTTGCCACAAAACCCCATTCTCTCTCTCTCTCCCCAATCATCCCCTCTCCCATTTCAACCGAGCCTATGGATTCAGCCCCCCCTCATCTTCTCCTTCTCATTTCATTACAAAATTCATCACAAATGCCTCAAAAATCCATATAAAACCTCATCAATCTCCTAATTTAAATCCTACCCATTATTCCTTGACCCGTCTAGCTTGGATTCATGAAGCAAGAAGCCATTTTGGAGACCAAGATTTTCATGCTAGCTCTCTAGTTTTGTGAGGTACAATCTTACTCTAATTGTTACCTTGTTAATAATTGTTGTAATCCAAGCTAATTAGGTGTTTTATTATGGGTTTAATTGAAAGTTGAAATCTAAAGAGAGGGTTTTGAAATTCAAGTGAGGGTTTTGATTTGGAGCTAGGGTTTGATCAGTTGAGGTTGGTTGTGATGTGTGGTTTCACATCTTTAGTATGCTAAAAACCTAACCGAATTGCTAAATTTCGAATTGTTACAACTAAATTGTCCAAATTGCTTAATTGTTGCAAACTAGGTTTTTAGATTTAATTCAAAAATATGAGATTAAAATATGGTTAGAGTTTTTATCACATTATTAGCTATATAATGTGTAGATCAACATTTTAGAGCATGCAAAACCTAGTCTAGTTATGGATTTGTGGATTGTTGCTTCGAAATGGTTAAAATTGGGTTATTGTGCTAACTAAATTTTTTGACTTAATACAGTTTAGTGTGATAAAATTTAGTTAAAGTTTATGTAGCCTAATTAAGCTAATTAGTGAACATTGCGGCCGCTAGAATTGTTTAAATAACAAGTTTTGTACTAAAACGGTTAAATTTTGCTTGCTAATTTTTCGGAAAAACGGCTTTTAAAGTGAATTTGGAGTTTTTGTAAGTTTTAACCTATTTTATATATAAATTAGTGTTCGTGAATGTGCAAATGAGTGTATTTGGGTTTTTCTCGATGGTCTGGCGTTTGTACGCCGATGTCGAGGGTTTTTGGGTTGATTTGTGGAAGCAACCATAGGTTTTCACCTATGTGGGATTCGTGTGTCGTTTTGGTCATGAGTAGGATTTTAATGCGATGCGGTGCGTTATGATATGTAGGTACCCCCATGTGGACTTCGAGACGACAAGCAAGCACGAGGCGACGTCGGCACCGGCGAGCGAGGACCAGGTGAGTAGATTTATATCTACGGGGAGAAGTCGGGTGGATGGCGTATAGCACCCCCGCAGTCCGTGGTGGTGTATACGGATGCGCATACACACCAACAATTATTATATGTTATTTCGGATTAATAACGATGTTTATGATGGATATTGATGTGTTGGATTATTTTAGTGTTGCGAACCCTAGGGTAGTGTTGCACTACACATGCACACATACATGCTTGCATACATTCCTATTTATATGTGCTCATGGGATTCTTTATAGCTATGTGTTCACATGGGTATGGGACTATATGTTCACATACGGATTTGAGGATGATACTTGGGATTGAGCTGAGTCGATGAGAATTGTTTTGTGGTTGTAATATCGGTGATATGGCAGGATTCGTACTTGAGGTACGTCCTGGTGTTATAGCGGATCTTGGGGCGGCGATACGGGTGAATAGTGTTATAAATAAAATGGTCGTCATGTGATCGTGATATGAGGCATGATATACTAGGATATTGATATTAGGCCGTATAGGGCGATGTATACCCCTTGATGATGATATGTGCTGACGATATCGGTTTGTACGAGATTGTCGATCAGTGGTCAGATCAGGAGTATATTGAGGATATTAGTATTGTATTAGACATAGGTCAGTACCTTAGACCATGATCTTTGATAAAGAGGATACCGGACGAATAGTGTGATGAATATGATTTTGACCCGTACCCAGATTTGGGATGCCGTATGACGGTTTTACGTACGAGCTATATATTGATGATTGATCCGCACTCTTGACTTGGGATGTCTGGTTATAGATATGATATTATTGAGGCGGGAGCACCGACTATACATATACAGGTATGTATATGTATCGACTCAAATGATAGGCGATTTCCTTACTTGTAGTTCAGCTTGTTAGTTCAGCCGTATAGTTTAGTGTAGTTGTTAGAATAGATTAGATTTCTTACCTATTTCAAAAACTAACGAATCATGGGTATTTTAAAAGACAGCCAAAGGGATCCTACGGGTATTTTCAAAAGACGTATCTTTTCATAAAAACCACCGTAGCCCTATTTTCAAAACCCCGCGATTCGTGTATTTCAAATGGCACCATTGTTTAATTTTTAGCTCCCGCTCGTTTTGGTTGCTCGCTCCGCATCGCATATTTACATTGTTATTTCATATTGCATTGTTGACATTATGCTGTTAGGACACCAGCACCATTACCGATGATGCGTATGTACCACATACACTTACTTGCCGGCTCACACACATCTTCATCGGTAATTGCCATGTCACGTACACCTTAGAAAACATTGTTTCTTAACTTACCTTGCTATCCAGTAGTTTGACATAATATTAGTGTACATACCTTATATGCCAGCTTAGATATTGTAGTTATTACTTGTCGCTTCATGCATACTGTTATTCATTCTCATGCTTATATTCATAGTTTTACATGCTATTGATGATTCGGATTTCCATGATATTTTCTGGATTTGGAGAAAAACCGCAAAACATATATAAACTGATTTCTCTCTTTTTAAATAAAAAGTGCGGTTTTTTCCCCATGATGTATGAGTCGTCCACCATGAGTTTGCTGATGGATTTCGAGACCCGATTCGAGAAGGCGGATGAACCGTTTCGGGTACATGGTGGACCCGGTAAGGTACCCCGGGGCAAGAAGCGCGTGATGATGACGATGTGAGCCTGGCAGGGGAGCACTACCTACCGGTGATTTTACCCGACGCGTCGGATATTCGGAGGATACCGTCTTGGTCTTGAGATGGATGGTAGGGGCCGGTCTGGACTGACGGCGCCCTAGATATTGTGATTGAGACATTGAGATTTCGAGATATTGAGGTACAGAGACTGTGATACAGAGATATCGAGATATTGGGATTACGTTTTGTGCCGATGCTAGGCACTGTTTTATGCTTATTTCATTATGATACCTCATTTTAAAAATACAAAGGAAATCTCACTAAATTATGAAAACAGTTCTTCATTTACATGTATTCTGTTTTCATGCATTCATACCTCATTCATATGATATATTGCTACCTAAGACACTGACACGGGAACATTAGATTACACTCGGGTTAGATATTTACCCTAGCCTTATTATGGGTTGCATGTTATATATATATTTGAGGATATATTATGATCGTATGACCTAGGATTGCGTCATACATGTGATTTCTATTCGTAGATGTTTTTCTATTCACGAGTTGGCAACTCACCCCCGTTGTGCCCCAGTTTCTTGCAGGTTTCGCCGTACAGGTTTCTTTACGGCTTTGCGGGTACAGTTTCGTTCGGGTGACTTGCTAGTAGGTGGGTTTATTTGTATCGTACCCATCATTATACATTGTATATTTTTGTTCAATTGTATCTAGAAGTTCCATCAACCAAACATGTATTTATTTTGAGATAGAGACCAGTGATGTTATTCCTTCGACCTTAGAGTCGCGCGTTATTTTTCTGCGGTTTTCTTGTGGATTTGAGTTTCCTTTTGAATTTTGATCCTCGCCGTTGGCATTGTATATTATATTGCTTGTGTGGTTGTGACCGTCGATTGACGAAGAGCTAGCTCTGGCTTGGGGATGCCTTTTTATTGATTTCGTATACTATTCATGTTGTATCCCATTTGGGAGCCAGTATTTACAAAGGAGACTCTGCCGAAATTTTCAGTAAATTTTGATGTTCTTAAAAACCGCATAATTCGGCTTATGCTATTAAAACTACTTGTTTTAAATTGGTTTTCCTTCACTCTACTTATTTTCTTGGTTTGGATTTCTGGGTTTTCGGTTTACTTAGATTACGTACGCCTCGAGACGTTTCGTAGTTTAAGTGCCGGTCATGTTCCGTACTTTCGGGACGTGATAAAGTTGGTATCAGAGCGTTAGGTTTTACCATCGGAACGCAGGATGACCCTTGGTTGATGGAATAGGTGACTAAAGTTGAGTGACGTACCGTGGGTATGTTCCGCGGCATACTTACGACACGCCACTCCACTTAAGGAGCCTTAGGATGTACATTTCTTTGCTCAGTATTATATTCATTCCGATCTAGCCTCATTAGTACCAGTTATGGTTTTGCTGCCACGATTACGGGCAGGGAGAGCTACGGCTAGAGTTGCGGTCAGCACGAGCTCGTTACGAACGAGGACTAACCAGAACATAATTCCGGCGACACACGATTGTAGAGAGGTGTCTTTTGATTGTGTTTTGAGCCACGAGCGTTGGATGGATCGCCGTATGAGATTGCTCGGAAGTGCCGATTTGCACTAGAGGATTGAGCCACTGATAGAGGCCAGCCAGATTTTGATGACCATTGAAGTATTGCTTACTCCTGATGATTGAGGCACCGTTCAGCGTGCAGACGAGCGAGCCAGTTATTGCTGCGAACGACGAGATATTGCCCCAGATGCTGGAGTTAGTGCAGAATGAGTTGTACTAAGAGTTGATAGAAGGTCGCTAGTCATCGAGGATGAATGACTAGGACATGTGGATCGTTCGCCTACCCCGATGCGAGGTCATCAGATTGATTGATTCCAGCTAGATACGACTTCACGCGGAGACGTTGGGAGTCGACAGAGACGATCGAATGTCAGAAACCTATTATTCCAAGTTTAAAGTGTAAGTCCGTGTTGCCCATCCCGGTGCTTACGGGAGGCGGAAAACATAATAAAAAACGGATTTTTAATGACTTAGGCAACATGGACTATGCTTGTGAGGATCTTTGCTAAACATAAACTAGCTAACTCTAACTACAAAGTAGCTAAGTGATGAAAGGTTATACCTTTGGTCTTTAGTCCTTCTCTCCTTGCTCCTAGGTATGGTAGAAAGAGTTCACCTTGCTTGTCTTCTCCCGTCAAAGAAAGATCCACTTGAAAGCCACCACCTTTAGCTTCAACTCCAAGCTAGGAGTAACTAGAGTGCAAGAAATGCTAAGACTTGAACCCTAGAAGTGAGAAGAGAAGATCAAGAGAGGGTTTTTCTCAAGCTTTTTGTTTCTCAACACATGAGAGGGAGAGAGCTTGAGGGAGAGGATGAGCAAGAGAGAGAAATGAAATGATAGAATCAATTATTTTGTGAGCCTTTCTCACTAATATGTGTGTATAATTTTAATTGTATAATTAGCTTGAAAATTGTCATGGTAAATCATGAAATGACCATTATCATTTCAATTTTGCAAAGATCAAAGAGCATCTTCCAAAACAAATGATGATGGTCAAAGTGTCAACCATGGTCAACAAGTCAATGAAGTCAATAGGTCAACAACAACAACCATGCACAATAATTAAGCTAATTATCAATTAACAATAATACACACAAAAGCAATAGGGTTAATAAAATGACAAAAGCCATTAACCCTAAACAAGGTCCTCTCCCCCAATCTCAAGCAACTGTGCATACGCACCCGCATTCGTGATCCGAGGAACACGAATACCCTGAGAAAAACCAATCTCAAATCATATACTAGGATCCGGCTTAAACCAAAGCCCGCTAGTATAAACTGTCCGGACAGCAAACGTGCACAAGTGCGCGGATGCGAACGAACCCTGTCGCAAAACCATGCGACCTCTACTCGTTTTGCCTAAAGGCGAATAGCTCTCTGTGTGGGACTCTAAAGACTCGACACTACGCTGGCAGTGGGTTTAACCACAGACCGCAAGCGGCACTAGCTGTACGTAACGGTCCCCAGGTAGATGTCGATAAGAAGACTGACGAGGTGAACCCCATCTGCACTCCTACTGAGCCTGTATGTGACAGTCTCCGTACAGTCCGGTCTGTTCGTCTGATACATCGCATGGCGGGCCTAGGGGGGCGGTGAACGTCAGTCCCCTAATAGCGGTACAAGTCGTGTCGGAGTGTAGCCCAGAACACCCTGAGATAACACTGGAAACCTACCAGTATATCTCGCTTGCCCTGGCCAGGGACTACTCGTGTAATGGCTCTCCTAGACACAGCGCGATGTCAACCCCCAATACCGGGAGAGACGAATCCTGTCTAACCGTCACTGCCTCCAAGTGCTTCGGGACTGCACCCAAAAACTACCTGTTTGCACAGCTCCTTTGAGCCGTGGTAGGGTAGTAATCAAAGTGCAGTGGGAACACACTCGAGGCGAAGTGACAGTGTCAAGTCAGCGGACTAAGCTGTACTCATGTCACCTGGGAACTGATAACTGACGATAGGTATATTACCAACCAACAGTTCCCGACGAGTCCTGTCCAGTGTACTCGTAACCTAACGAGCACCCGCATACTATCCCAAGTACGACGTACTAACGGCTGTGGGACAGACCGTCTCCCACACTGGGATGAGAAGCGCATACGCTAGTCTACTCCGGAGTATCGATGCCCTGTCTCGATAGTCCAACGACCAGGGACCTGTATAAGGATGTGCTTATAGATTACCCAGCTCCCACGAGTGCGAGCGCCATCACAACGCTGGTAATCAAGCAAAGATCCTAAGGGCTCTACTAATATGTATACCAGCAATATGTTAAAAGAAACACATGCACATATTAAAGCAGAGACAAACCAAGTAGCATACTACCATTTCGAGCAAGATTGTATATACAACTGTGAATATCCCAAGCTTCCATTAAGTAATATACAAACTAGTATGATACAGTAATGGCCTCTAGGGCATATACACTAACATAAAGTAGTCGGAAAGACATGCAGGCAATTCTATGGTCCCTCTAGAAGAATGAAACCCTAACTCGACTTAATGACCGTGTGAAAGCCTTTGAACCTTCGGGTTTGCGGCAGTTCTACGGCGCCATTAGTGAGGCTTGGGTTTGCCCTTCTACGGCTGGACCATCGATGCTGTGGTATGTACTCGATACTATTAAACTGTGCCCAAGATGTTGAGCTCTTGGGGGATTATGAGGTTTTGACGACTCGATCGGATGACTCGACTTAATTCGGATGCTAGGTGGTGAGATGCATTTCTTGGGAGACTCCGGGTACGAGGATAGTCGTTGGAGCTCAGTCCATGCAGCCGCGATGAGACGAGTCCAAAGCAGTCGACATTAGAGAAAAGTGGAGTAAGAGGTTCATACAAGATCTGGATATGATGACGTTCCACTCTGACGACATCAGAGATGCGATGCACATGCCGATGCATTGTACTTGGATATACCTTCCAGAAGCAGTCGTGATGAGTATGCAGCCGTTCCGGAGCAAGAAGCAGATGTAGTAAAGGGCGATGACTTCCGGGCAGTTAGGCAGAGACGAGACTTGGATGAGACCTTGAGCAGGAATCCTTCCAGGCCACTGATGCAATGATATTTGCACCCAGGATCAGATGTGTCACGTGCATTCAGAGAGCCTGAGGCCGACTCCAGTGATATGCTGCCTTGACAGGGCCGATGAGCCAATGGATTATGAGATTGGTAATCCACGGAGAAGACTTGGACCCAGGAGTGGTCATGTTACGCACACCAGCAGGCCAGAGTTCATGATCATCGACAAGACGTCCCACTAGTGACCGCGACAGTTGGCCCGAGATTCTTAGAGGATGCACTTGAGCGGTACTATTCCGCCATTATTGATTTCGATGTTTTGGGTGATTTATTCTTATGATTTGATTTTAATGATTGAGGATTTACGATCTTTGCACAGTGTTGCCCTTGATATAGTTTTCGTGCTTTGGTTTCACATGTTTGTGATTTTACGGGTTTAGACATTTGAGTTGATTTTGTGCGTATGCACGCACACGATTTGGTTTTTGCACTCGGTATAGTTCATATATGCTTGCAGTGCAGTGTTACGTATGTTGTGCATTTAGATGCCCTAGACTTTGATTTCGATGGTGATGTTCGATATTTGTTTTGTGCACCTTGTGCACCTGATTGGATTTTGCGTATATTCGGCACTTGATATTGGATTTCATGATTTCGTTCACGATGGATGCACCTGATTTGGATTTTCGCGCATGTTGGGCGCATGTTTTGAAGTGTGATTTTGGTGCACACCAGATGCACTAAATCGAGATTTTCGTGCATGTCAGATGCACCTGATTTTGCTGCCAGGCACACATGTTGCCTACGACAGATGTTTCGTGCACACCCGATGCACTTAGATGTTGTTTCTGTGCATATGTATGGCACATATTTGGATTTTGATTTCCGTGCGCACAAGACACGCGTAGTATTCATACGCGTATTTTTGGATTGATTTTTCTTATAGAGCAGTACGTTTTTATGATATTGCTATGTGTTTTCGTACTGAGCAGGACTAGTTAGAGGACAGTACCTGAATATATTTTACATGTATAGTTTCGAGTTATGTCATATTGGTTTTGTATTGGATTTGACATTTATGTCTTTACCATGACTCCGATAATTGCGGGATGCTGGATGGAGTTTTGATTTGAGTTATATGCTTATTTTTCATGCGCATGCGTTGCGCTACGATTTGTTTTATGTATTTATGATTTTGGAGCCCCGGCGATTTGATGGTTATGGCTGAAATATTTTAGTATTTGGGGGAAATTTTAATTTAAATTCGAGGACCGAATTTCTTTAAGGGGGGAAGATTGTAACGTTTTGAAAATCGTTTCGGTGAAATTTCGAAAAAAAAACGGTAAAATAAGGGGGTTTTCTGTAAAAAGTCAAAATGCAAATATCTTTACTATAAAATTAAATTTACATATTCTAGCTATGTAATTGCTAGTATTTTGTGTTTATTGAGCCACTGGTGAAATTTCAAATTTTCTGAAAAAAATATTATTTTAATATTATTTTAAGCCGTCACTAATACATTTAATTAGGGAAAATTACAAATTGGAATGAGTTGAAACAAATTTTGTGCATCATGACACATTAAATAAAATTTTATCATGTGGTTTTGGAAACGAAATCGTTTGTCAAAACGGTTTAGAAACTATTGAAGAGGAAAAAGGCTTTTTTTAGTGTAAATGGAGATTTGGGGTATAATATTTATCATTTTCCCTCATCCCACACACACACCCACACTCACTCACCCCCACTTCCATTGTGGCCGAACCCTTGCTGCCCCAATTCCCCACTTGTGAAAAGAAAAGTCCAAGCAAACAACAAAAGAGAAGAATGAATAAAGAAAAAAGTGTATAAGTGTTGACTTTGGGGTATGGGTTTTGTTTGACTTTTGCCACAAAACCCCATTCTCTCTCTCTCTCCTCACTCATCCCCTCTCCCATTTCAGCCGAGCCTATGGCTGCAGCCCCCCCTCATCTTCTCCTTCTCATTTCACTACAAAATTCATCACAAATGCCTCAAAAATCCATATAAAACCTCATCAATCTCCTAATTTAAATCCTACCCATTAATCCTTGACCCATCTAGCTTGGATTGATGAAGCAAGAAGCCATTTTGGAGACCAAGATTTTCATGCTAGCTCTCTCGTTTTGTGAGGTACAATCTTACTCTAATTTTTACCTTGTTAATAATTGTTGTAATCCAAGCTAATTAGGTGTTTTATTATGGGTTTAATTGAAAGTTGAAATCTAAAGAGAGGGTTTTGAAATTCAAGTGAGGGTTTTGATTTGGAGCTAGGGTTTGATCAGTTGAGCTTGGTTGTGATGTGTGGTTTCACATCTTTAGTATGCTAAAAACCTAACCTAATTGCTAAATTTCGAATTGTTACAACTAAATTGTCCAAATTGCTTAATTGTTGCAAACTAGGTTTTTAAATTTAATTCAAAAATATGAGAATAAAATATGGTTAGAGTTTTTATCACATTATTAGCTATATAATGTGTAGATCAACATTTTAGAGCATGCAAAACCTAGTCTAGTTATGGATTTGTGGATTGTTGCTTCGAAATGGTTAAAATTGGGTTATTGTGCTAACTAAAAATTTTGGTTTAATACAGTTTAGTGTGATAAAATCTAGTTAAAGTTTATGTAGCCTAATTAAGCTAATTAGTGAACATTGCGGCCGCTAGAATTGTTTAAATAGCAAGTTTTATACTAAAACGGTTAAATTTTGCTTGCTAGTTTTTCGGAAAAACGGCTTTTAAAGTGAATTTGGAGTTTTTGTAAGTTTTAACCTATTTTATATATAAATTAGTGTTCGTGAATGTGCAAATGAGTGTATTTGGGTTTTTCTCAATGGTCTTGCGTTTGTACGCCGATGTCGAGGGTTTTTGGGTTGATTTGTGGAAGCAACCATAAGTTTTCACCTATGTGGGATTCGTGTGTCGTTTTGGTCATGAGTAGGATTTTAATGCGATGCGGTGCGTTATGATATGTGGGTACCCCCATGTGGACTTCGAGACGACAAGCAAGCACGAGGCGACGTCGGCACCGGCGAGCGAGGACCAGGTGAGTAGATTTATATCTACGGGGAGAAGTCGAGTGGATGGCGTATAGCATCCTCGCAGTCCATGGTGGTGTATACGGATGCGTATACACACCAACAATTATTATATGTTATTTGGGATTAATAACGATGTTTAGGATGGATATTGATGTGTTGCATTATTTTAGTGTTGCGAATCCTAGGGTAGTGTTGCACTACACATGCACACATACATACTTGCATACATTCCTATTTATATGTGCTCATGGTATTCTTTATAGCTATGTGTTCACATGGGTATGGGACTATATGTTCACATACGGATTTGAGGATGATACTTGGGATTGAGCTGAGTCGATGATAATTGTTTTGTGGTTGTAATATCGGTGATATGGTAGGATTCGTACTTGAGGTACGTCCTGGTGTTATAGCGGATCTTGGGGCGGCGATACGGGTGAATAGTGTTATAAATAAAATGGTCGTCATGTGATCGTGATATGAGGCATGATATGCTAGGATATTGATATTAGGCTATATAGGGCGATGTATACCCCTTGATGATGATATGTGCTGACGATATCGGTTTGTACGAGATTGTCGATCAGTAGTCAGATCAGGAGTATATTGAGGATATTAGTATTGTATTAGACATAGGTCAGTACCTTAGACCATGATCTTTGATAAAGAGGATACCGGATGAATAGTGTGATGAATATGATTTTGACTCGTACCCAGATTTGGGATGCCGTACGACGGTTTTACGTACGAGCTATATATTGATGATTGATCCGCACTCTTGACTTGGGATGTCTGGTTATAGATATGATATTATTGAGGCGGGATCACCGACTATACATATACAGGTATGTATATGTATCGACTCAGATGATAGGCGGTTTCCTTACCTGTAGTTCATCTTGTTAGTTCAGCCTTATAGTTTAGTGTAGTTGTTAGATTAGATTAAACTTCTTACCTATTTCAAAAACTAACGAATCATGGGTATTTTAAAAGACAGCCCAAGGGATCCTACGGGTATTTTCAAAAGACGTATCTTTTCATAAAAACCACCGTAGCCCTATTTTCAAAACCCCGCGATTCGTGTATTTCAAATGGCACCATTGTTTAATTTTTAGCTCCCTCTCGTTTTGGTTGGTCGCTCCGCATCGCATATTTACATTGTTATTTCATATTGCATTGTTGACATTATGCTGTTAGGACACCAGCACCATTACCGATGATGCGTATGTACCACATACACTTACTTGTCGGCTCACACACATCTTCATCGGTAATTGCCAAGTCACGTACACCTTAGAAAACATTGTTGCTTAACTTAGCTTGGTAGCCAGTAGTTTGACATAATATTAGTGTACATACCTTATATGCCAGCTTAGATATTGTAGTTATTACTTGTCGCTTCATGCATACTGTTATTCATTCTCATGCTTATATTCATGGTTTTACATGCTATTGATGATTCGGATTTCCATGATATTTTCTGGATTTGGAGGAAAACCGCAAAACATATATAAACTGATTTCTCTCTTTTTAAATAAAAAGTGCGGTTTTTTTCCCATGATGTATGAGTCGTCCACCATGAGTTTGCTGATGGATTTCGAGACCCGATTCGAGGAGGCGGATGAACCGTTTCGGGTACATGGTGGACCCGGTAAGGTACCCTGGGGCAAGAAGCGCGTGATGATGACGATGTGAGCCTGGCAGGGGAGCACTACCTACCGGTGATTTTACCCGACGCGTCGGATATCCGGAGGATACCGTCGTGGTCTTGAGATGGATGGTAGGGGCCGGTCTGGATTGACGGCGCCCTAGATATTGTGATTGAGACATTGAGATTTCGAGATATTGAGGTACAGAGACTGTGATACAGAGATATCGAGATATTGGGATTACGTTTTGTACCGATGCTAGGCACTGTTTTATGATGATTTCATTATGATACATCATTTTAAAAATACAAAGGAAATCTCACTAAATTATGAAAACAGTTCTTCATTTACATGTATTCTGTTTTCATGCATTCATACCTCATTCATATGATATATTGCTACCTGAGACACTGACACGGGCACATGAGATTACACTCGGGTTAGATATTTACCCTAGCCTTGTTATGGGTTGCATGTTATATATATATTTGAGGATATATTATGATCGTATGACCTAGGATTGCGTCATACATGCGATTTCTATTCGTAGATGTTTTTCTATTCACGAGTTGGCAACTCACCCCCGTTGTGCCCCAGTTTCTTGCAGGTTTCGCCGTACAGGTTTCTTTACGGCTTTGCGGGTACAGTTTCGTTCGGGTGACTTGCTAGTAGGTGGGTTTATTTGTATCGTATCCATCATTATACATTGTATATTATTGTTCAGTTGTATCTAGAAGTTCCATCAACCAAACATGTATTTATTTTGAGATAGAGACCAGTGATGTTATTCCTTCGACCTTAGAGTCGCACGTTATTTTTCTGCGGTTTTCTTGTGGATTTGAGTTTCCTTTTGAATTTTGATCCTCGCCGTTGGCGATGTATATTATATTGCTTATGTGGTTGTGACCGTCGATTGACGAAGTGCTAGCTCTCGCTTGGGGATGCCTTTTTATTGATTTCGTATACTATTCATGTTGTATCCCGTTTGGGAGCCAGTATTTACAAAATAGACTCTGCCGAAATTTTCAGTAAATTTTGATGTTCTTAAAAACCGCATAATTCGGCTTATGCTATTAAAACTACTTGTTTTAAATTGGTTTTCCTTCACTCTACTTCTTTTCTTGGTTTGGATTTCTGGGTTTTCGGTTTACTTAGATTACGTACGCCTCGAGACGTTTCGTAGTTTAAGTGCCGGTCATGTTCCGTACTTTCGGGACGTAACAGGAATTAGGATCTATAGAGATAGATCCAAACGGATATTGGGATTGTCCCAATCCAGGTACATTGACACCATACTAAAGAGGTTTAGTATGGAAGAATCCAAGCGTGGGAACTTACCCACGATCTCTGGAGTCACTCTCTCCAAAGAGATGTCTCCCAAGACTGATTTGGAGAGAGCTCGCATGCAAGCGATACCCTATGCTTCGGCTGTAGGCTCTATCATGTACGCGATGCTATGTACCAGACCCGATGTAGCATACTCACTAAGTATAGTGAGTAGGTATCAAGCTGATCCTGGAGAGTGTCACTGGACAGCTGTGAAGAGCATTCTCAAGTACTTACGAAGGACTAAGGAGATGCTCTTGGTGTATGGTAACGGAGAACTCCAAGTTGAGTCCTTTACCGACTCAAGCTTCCAGAGTGATAAGGATGACTCTAAGTCGCAGTCGGGATTTGTCTTTACCCTTTACGGAGGGGCGGTTAGCTGGAAGAGTTCCAAGCAGGAAACCATGGAAGACTCGACGATGGAGGCTGAATACATCGCTGCCAACGATGCTGCCAAAGAGGCTGTCTGGATCAAGAAGTTCATTACTGAACTTGGAGTGGTTCCATCCATTGAACATCCAATACCTTTGTATTGCAATAACAATGGAGCGGTGGCTTTGGCCAAGGAACCCAGATCCCATCAGCGATCCAGGTATATTCTGAGGCGGTATCACCTGATCCGGGAGATAGTTGATCGCCGGGAGATCGAGGTCAGGAGGGTTGACACGAAGAAGAACGCAGCGGATCCACTCACGAAGGCCATTCCCCAGATACAGTTTGAGAGACTCTTCGGGATGCTCGGTATGCGATACTACAGCAGCTGGCCCTAGTGCAAGTGGGAGATTGTTAGTTGTATGTATGCCCTAGAGGCCAGTGTTGTACAGATGATGTATATTATATTGAATGCTTGGACATATATAGAGATGACTTTCTTGCTCGATATGATAGTATGCTATCTGGTTGCTCTTTACCTTAACATGTATACTTGTCTCTTTATACTGTCTTGTAGTTACATGTTGGTAAAGCCCTTAGGATGTATACTTGACTACTTGGACTATGATGCGGATCATACTAGTGGGGACATGGTAGTCCATAAGTACATCCTTCAAGGTCCCTAGTCGTGGGTGTATCGAGACGGGGCATCGATATACCAGTGTAGACTAGCGTATACGCTTCTCGACCCATGAGATGGGCGATGGATGATCCCATATCCAAGGGTGCTTGACATCAGAGATGGTATACGGGTGCTCTGTGGAGACTGGGTACACTGGACGGACTCATTGAGAACTCCCAGATGGTATTATACCTCACGTCAGATGGCAGTTCTCAGGTGACACTTATGCAGGTTAGTCTGTAGACCCGAGATCGTCATAGAAACTTGTGTGATTCCCACTGTGCTTTGATTTCCACCTTACCACGTCCATGAGGGCGTGCAAAACGGTGGTTTTTGGGTACAGTCCCGAGTCACATGGAGGCAATGAGCGATAGGAGGGGTTTCGTCTCTCCCGTTATTGGGGGTTGATGTTGCGCTGTGCTCGATTGGCCATAACCGGGAAGTCCCTGGCCAGGGCTGATTAGAGATTTACTGGTAAGTGTTACCAGTAGTTTCTCGACCCGTTATGAGCCTCACATCGACATGACTTATCGGTTATTGGGGTCTGACGTTTACCACCCTTAGACTTGATATGCGACATATCAGACGAAGAGACCGGACTGCACGGATAGTGTTGCCGGTTTTCTCGACGGGAGTTGTAGCAGGTTCGCTTGTTCTTTTCTGATCGCTCAATACCCGGGTGGCCGTTACGTTTAGCTGACCGCTTGCGGCTTGGGGGTGCTTGATATGATCATCACCCACTGTCGGCGTATTGACGAGTCTTAGAGTCCCACAAAGAAGTTACCTAGTCCAGGCGAAACGTTGTGGTGCGCGTATGCGATATGCGCATGGACCCGGTTAAAATGCGCGTATGAGATACCGTATATTATTCAGGCGGCTTGCTTTTGGTTGGGTCGTATGTGATATGGCCGGATTGATAAATCAAGTGTTGATTTATCACTTAACCATTAGATTCTCACTAGAAATCCTTTCTTGTATTTTTGTATGTATGCATGCATGTATGCATTCTTTCTTGATTCATGCACATATGGATGTACATGCACACACACATACATACATCATCCTTCATGGTTGTATATACAAAGAAAATGGTGGCAATATAAGACTCACACCATGGTTTAATATATATGAATTATTATTGCATTTGATTTAAAACAAAAAGAAAAAGGAAAGTATAATTCTTGGTTTCTTTCTACACTCTTCTTTGACCTAACCATGCTCACCTACTATTTAACCATGGATTAACTTTCCTTTTGGGTTTTAACTCAAGTTCAATAATATATTTATTGTTTAACCATGTTTTGAGATGAGAGAAGAAAAATATATATAGATATATTTTCTATTTTCTCATGAGGTTTTTATCTTTTCTCTTGTTCTAAAAGGCCACCATCTTCTTCCTCCTTCATCTTTTGCTCTCTAGATTTCTCTAGTGAACAAATTACTCATCAAGTTAGGATTTTGAAGTGAGAAAAGCCACCACAACATCATTCTACACAAGTCTTGCCCACTTGTTTAGAGTGTTAGCTTCATTCTCTTCTCTTGATCAAGTGAAGTTGCAAGCTTGGACAAAGCGGACTCCGGGTGGATCATCGTGGACCTAGAGGAGTTCAAGCGGACTTTTTCCAAACCCCAAGTAGCCGAGGAGTCTAGCGTAGGGAGATACAAAGGTTGTACTCTCAAAACCCTCGCATAATCTACCTGTGTTGAAGTGTAGTTTTTGAAACCCTAATTTTTCTAGGAATGATTCTTAGTATGCTTACTTAGCACCCTAAAATTTTAATCTTTGGTACATGTGATGCTTCCAAACCCTTCATGAGATGCTAGGTAAACCCAACATCTATGTCCTGGGTATGTGATACTGGATCAGGATCCCACATATGTAATTTGTTACATAGGCTACAGATAGGTAGAGAACTGAGAACAGGTGATAAGTTTCAAGAGTTGGAAATGATGCAAATGTTGCAGCCAAGTATGTTGGCAGTTATCACCCTGTATTACAAAATACATTGATTCTGAACGAATGTTATTAGATACCGAACCTGATATACAATATCATATCAGTCTCTTTATTAGTAAAGAAGGATATAATATTGTATTGTTGGATAATGTTTTGAACATTTCCTATATCAAGAGTTGATCGGTTCAGGCACGTTACCTAAAAGCATATACGTTCTAAATCAAACCATAGTTCTTAGCGTATAGAACACACACACAAGAGGTAGAGTTCAGAAATAAACGAATCCTCCTTGAGGCATTGTAGACTAGGTCATATCAATGCGACCCGACTAGCTAAGTTACATTTAGATGCATATTTAAATCTGTTTGAATTTACATCTTGTTAAACTTGCCAGTCATGTCACAAAGATAAGATGACTATAGCTCCGTTTATTGGAAACAGAGAAAGAGTTAGTGAACTCTTGGGATTGATACATGCTGATGTATGAAGGTCCCCTGTCTACACATGTCAGGACTGGTTCTTTGTACTTCATTACATTTACTGATGATCTCTCAAGATTCGCACATGTGTTCCTGTTGAAACACAAGTCTGAACTTTTTGAGATATTCACAGAATATAAGTGAGAAGTAGAGAACCAAAATGGGTATAAGTATTATGTCCTATGATAAGATCAGGGAGGAGAATACTTGAGCATGGAATTCCTGGACTATTCTAAAGGAGAATGAGATTCTCTCTCAGCATTACTCCTCCGTATACACCACAGCACGTTGGTATATCGGGGCGGAGCAATCACACCCTATGTGATAAGGTGTGCTCTATGATGAGTACTACTGAGTTTCCTATTTCCTTTTGGGTTTATGCACTTATGAAGCTGCATACCTATTGAATAGGGTTCCAATCAAATCACTGTCTACCACTCCATGATGCAAGTGTTGCAGCCAAGACGGGGCCCAGTGGCGAATGCGGATGGCATAAGAGGACGTTGTATTTTCCTTATTTTCTGCAATGATAGGTTAATTGATGGGACGCATTATATTAATGCAAAGAAAATAAACAAAAGTTGAATCGTTGGAACAGTTTAAAAGAAACCACTCGATTATTTTAAAACAGAAGATATTTTTTAAATCGCGGAGCTTAAGCCACTCCTTTTAAAAGCTATCAGGTTCCTTCGATCACATCAAGTTCACTACGTTCACGGTTTCGCCAAAACCATTCGTAGCCCTCCGTCATTTCATTAGGGTATTCAGTAGTATTCAAGCTATGTATTTTGACCAACGCCAAGGCATAGTGTTTGGTAGCTGCTGGGTATTCACTTGTTGCATAGATAGATGAGTTGGTTTGGGACAGTCGTACTATCATTTAGCCAACATCAGGGGTATGTACGGATGGGTTCAAATTAACAAGATAATGATGGGTAGAACTTGACATGTGACTTATGACATTTTGACCAACGCTAAGGTCATAAGAGCATGAGGCAGAAATTGATATCGGGAATTTCTAAAGAAACTAAAATTTGCTAAGAGTTGCATACCATTTGAAGTGTGATAATTTTGGTAGGATTCCTTCGGCTTTATCACACGATGATATTTGGATTCCGATCCTACTGTGAGTATCCGCTACTCATCAGGAGATTCGTCACTTAACGATCAATACTATAAACCAAGTAGGTGTCGAGAAAGGTGTCAGCGGGGCTATGCCCCCAGAGAAAAGAGGTTATTTAATTAAGGAACTTCGCAAAAGCGTCGTAAAACCTCCCTCGAAGTACCGACACCGGCCTTGCTGAACGGTTAAGCAAGTATTGTACGGTGAGAATAGTCCTGAGTAGTTCTTCCTTTTTGGTTTGAGGAGGGATTCGAGAAACAGTGGGAGCCATCCTATTTAGATAAATTAAAAACCACTCTAAACTTGCAAAAGCATCTTGCTAAAGTGTTCCCTCTCTCTCTCATTGCAGTGACCCAGAACATGACAGGCCTTAAGTTACTATTAGATAAAAATATTTTGACAGGGCCAAACTATAAAGATTGGTTCCGGAATGTCAAGATGGCTATAACTTATGACAAATTGGGGTATGTCCTTACCACTAAGGCACCTGCTATCCCTGGTCCAGAATCCAGTGTCGCGGATAAGGAAATCCGCAAAACCTGGGAGATAGATTGCGCGAAGGCCAAATGCATCGTGCTTGCCTCTATGAATAATGAACATAAGAGGAGGCACGAGAATATAGATCTAGAATCCATATTTCTCCACACCAAGGATTTTTGTGGGGAGCAATCTCATATAGCTAGATACGAGACCTCGAAGAACTTGTTTCAGTCGAGGCTGGCCGTCGGATCATCTGTAGGAGAACATGTCCTTAAGATGATTGGCTATATAGAAGAGCTCACGGACCTCGGGACGACATTAGAGAACGAGCTATATACAGACTTGGTTCTTCAGTCCCTTCCTTCCACCTATGCCCAGTTTATTCTGAATTTCAACATTCAAGGAAAAGAAGTTGAACTTCCAGAACTCCTTAACATGTTGAAGAGTGCAGAGGGCACCTTGCAGAAAGCAAGGGAAACACCCACTTGTTTGTTCGCGGTGCTTCCTCTTCCAAGTCCAAGGCAAGGGCCAAAGGAAGGAAGAAGAAGGCCGCTACCAAACCAAGAGGTGATGTTGGTAAGGTGGGAGTTAAGGGAAAGGCAAAGGTTGCGGTGCCAGTAGTGGCAAAGGACGAGTGCTTCCACTGTCGTAGGAAAGGCCATTGGAAGAAAGATTGCAAAGTTTGGATTGCCAAGAACCAGGACCCGAAGCAAGCTGTGGCTTTGACTTCAGGTGTGTTTGTAATTGAAAATTGCCTGTCAATCAACTCTACTTCTTGGGTATTGGATACCGGATCAGGATCTCATATATGCAATTCATTGCAGGCACTGAGAAACCGTAGAGTGCTGAAGGTTGGTGATAGAACCCTCCAGGTTGCTAACGGAGCTAGCGTGAGTACTGTGTCCGTAGGGGATTATCACCTTGGATTGACGAGTGGACATATTTTGGTTTTGCTCAACAGTTTTTGTGTACCCAGTTTAACGTGTCATATCATATCAATATCGTTGTTATCAAAAGAAGGTTATGATTTCATGTTTGTAAGCGATGTTGTTAACATCCACCTTAATCATGGTTTGATTGGGTCCGGTACACTAGATAACGGTATATACGTGTTAAACCAATTACAGATTTTCAATGTCCCGAACACACTAAAAAGAAAGTCTCCAGATATAAATCAGGCTTTCTTATGGCATTGTAGACTAGGTCACATCAATGAGACAAGGTTAACTAAGTTACATATAGAAGGATATTTGGATCCGTTCGAATATCAATCTTATGCCACTTGTCAATCGTGTCTCAAAGGAAAGATGACAAAGAATCCATTCACTGGACATGGAGTAAGAGCTAGCGAGCTCTTAGGACTCATAAACAGCGATGTATGTGGTCCAATGTCTACACATGGAAGAGGTGGTTTTTCATATTTCATTACTTTTACGGATGATTACTCTAGGTATGGATTCATTTTCTTAATGAAACATAAATCCGAGGCCTTTGAGAAATTCCAAGAATATAAGAGTGAAGTAGAAAACCAAACCGGCAAAAGTATCAAGACACTGAGATCTGATAGAGGTGGTGAATACTTAAGTGCCGAGTTCCTGGGTTACCTAAAAGAGAATGGACTTCTCTCATAGCTTACTCCTCCATACACTCCACAGCATAACGGTATATCGGAAAGACGGAACAGAATCCTATTGGATATGGTACGTTCCATGATGAGTAATGCTGAGTTACCGCAATCTTTCTAGGGTTATGCACTTGAATCAGCTGCATATCTTTTGAACAGGGCTCCTACCAAGACTGTGCCTACCACACCATATCAGATGTGGAGTGGGAAGAAACCCTATCTTCAGTATCTGAAGATATGGAGATGTCCAGCTTTTGTTAAAAAGCAGCATGCGGACAAACTCGAGGCATGATCAGTACAGTGCAAGTTTGTGGGATATCCAAAGAACTCCAAACGGTATTATTTCTATTACGCAGAGGAACAGAAGGTTTTTGTTTCTCGTAATGCCCATTTTCTAGAACAGCAGTTTTTAGAAAAGGAAACAAGTGGGAGCGCAATAGAACTGGAAGAAATTCCAGAACCACAAGCTACTACTGAAGTTTGGTAGAACCAGAAGTTCAAGAAGAACAGGACATTCCCGCACCCCTCCGCAGGAGTAGTAGGCCGTCTCATCCGCCTGAGAGATACTACGGTTTTCTCATAAATGGGGATAGAGAGGATTACGTCATTGATAATGATGAACCTATTAGCTTCCAGCAGGCCATCCAGAGCGGCGACTCAGTAAGATGGCTCGATGCAATGCGGACCGAGATGGAGTCCATGTACACCAAAAAAGTATGGACATTGGACTTTTGTCCAGATGGGGTAAACCCCATAGGATGCAAATGGATCTTCAAGAAAAAGATTGGTGTAGATGGACAGGTGGAAACCTATAAGGCTAGACTTATTGCAAAGGGTTTTCGTCAAAGACCTGGTTTTGACTATGACAAAACTTTTTCTCCAGTGGCTATGCTCAAATCCATTCGGATCCTTCTTGCCATTGCCACCTTCCATGATTATGAGATCTGGCAGATGGACGTAAAGACGGCTTTTCTAAATGGTAATTTAGAAAAGTGCGTCTATATGGATCAGCCAGAAGGTTTCAATCAGAGTGGGAGCAGTGGGAAAGTATGCAAGTTGCTTACGTCCATTTATAGACTAAAGCAGGTATCGCGGAGTTGGAACATCTGTTTTGATGAAACGGTCAAAGAATATGACTTTATCAAAAATCCAGATGAACCATGTATATATAGTAAAATTGTAGCACGAACTGTCGTATTCCTCGTCTTGTACATGGATGATATTCTCTTAATAGGAAATGACATTCCAATGCTGCAATCTGTCAAAGGATTCTTGTCACACAGGTTTTCCATGAAAGACCTAGGTGATGCCTCTTACATTCTGGGGATCCAGATCTATCGTGATAGATCTAAGTGGATGTTGGGACTTTCGCAGTCCAGGTATATCAACACTATACTGAAAAGATTCAGTATGGAAGATTCTAAGCGCGGTAATTTACCGACTTGTCACGGAATCACCCTTTCCAAAGAGATGTCTCCCAAGACTGATTTGGAAAGGGATCGCATATCAGTTATACCCTACGCTTCTGCGGTAGGCTCTCTAATGTATGTGATGTTGTGTACCAGACCCGATGTAGCTTACGCACTGAGCGTGGTGAGCCGGTATCAGTCAGACCCAGGGGAGAAGCACTGGATAGCAGTAAAGAACATTCTCAAGTACCTGAGAAGGACTAAGGATATGTTCTTGGTTTACGGCGGAAAAGACCTCCAGATCGAGGCTTTTGCCGACTCCAGCTTCCAGAGTGACAAGGATGACTCCAAGTCCATGTCAGGTTATGTCTTTACCCTCAATGGAGGGGCGGTGTGCTGGAAGAGTTCCAAGCAGGACACCGTTGCTGACTCGACGATGGAAGCGGAGTATATAGCAGCTTGCGATGCTGCAAAAGAAGCAGTCTGGATGAAGAAGTTCCTAACAGAACTTCAGGTGGTTCCTACCATTGTTAATCCAATACCGCAGTATTGTGATAACAACGGCGCTATAGCTTTAGCGAAGGAACCCAGGTCCCATCAGAAGTCCAGACACATCTTAAGGCGGAATCACCTGATCAGGGAGATCGAGGTCCGGAGAGTTGCTACAGAGGAGAACACTGCAGATCCATTCACAAAGGCCCTACCTCAGATTCAGTTCGAGAGGCTACTCGAGATGATAGGTCTTCGATATGCCAGTACATGGCCCTAGTGCATGTGGGAGATTGTTAGTATATATGCTTTGGGGGCCATTAATGTATCATACTGGTTTGTATATTACTTAATGGAAGCTTGGGATATTCAAAGTTATATTAACAGTCTCGCTCAACATAGTAGTATGCTACTTGGTTTATGTCTATCTTAATATGTGTATATGTTAGCATATCGTGAATACATATTGATAGAGCCCTTAGGATCTTGCTTGACTACCAGCGCTGTGATGGCAGTCACACTAGTGGGGACTGGGTAGTCTACAAGCACATCCTTTTTCAGGTCCCTAGTCGTAGGATTATCGAGATAGGGCATCGATACTCCGGAGTAGACTAGTGTGTACGCTTCTCATCCCAGCAGGGGAAATGGTCTGTCCCACAGCCATTAGTACGTTGTACTGGAGATAGTATACAGGTGCTCGTTGGGTTACGGGTACACCGGACAGGACTCGCAGGGAACTGTTGGTTGGTATTATACCCGTCGTCAATTAATAGTTCCCAGGTGACATGAGTACAGCATAGTCCGCAGACTTGACACTGCTGCTTCGTCTCGAGTGTGTTCCCACTGTTCTTAGATTGCTACCTTACCACGGCTTAAAGGAGTCGTGCAAACAGGTAGCAGTTGGGTGCAGTCCCGAAGCACTTGGAGGCAGTGGCGGTTAGAAAGGATTCGTCTCTCCCGGTATTGGGAGTTGATATCGCGCTGTGTTTGGAGAGCCATTACGCAAAGTCCCTGGCCAGGGCAAACGAGATTTACTGGTAGGATTTCTATTAGCTTCTCAAGGTGTAATGGGCTTCGCTCCTACACGACTTATACCGCCTTTTAGGCGACTGACGCTTGACGCCCCCTAGGCCCGATATGCGATAGTCATAGACGAAAAGACCGGACTGTACGGAGATTGTCACATCAGGCTCAGTAGGAGTTCGGATGGGTTTCTTCATCGGCCTTCATATCGACATCTACCTAGGGACCATTACGTACAGCTAGTACCACTTGCGGCCTGTGGTTAAACCCACTGCCAGCGTAGTGTCGAGTCTTTGGAGTCCCACATAGAGAGTTTCTCTGCTTCAGGCGAAACGATATAGAGGTCGTATGGTTTTACGACAGGGTTCGGACACATACGTGCATTTATGCACGTACGATGTTCGGACAGTTTTTACTAGAGGGCTTTAGTTTAAGCCAGGTTCTAGTATTGGATTATTGGATTTATACAGTCTCAGTTTTTCCGTGTTTTACGGATAGGAGGGGCATTCTTGTAATTACTCGACAAGCTTCTAGAAGAAAGGTGACTCATTATGTTTTAATTCATTTATGAATTAAGCTTAATGAGGTGGAGGAGATGATTTGTAATTTGCATTAATTACATCATGAGTCATGAGGTGATTCACCTCAAAGTAATTAATGAAGCATGGTTGATATTTTGAGATATTATTTCTAGATATTTTGATGCTTCATTATTTATCCAAATGGCTTAAGATATTTATTCATTCTCACTTACACATTCTCTCTCCTCAAGCTTTCTCTCTTCAAAGAACTAACCCTAATCCTCTCATGTGTTGAGATCCAAGGGTTAGAAAGACTAATAGATCCTTAATCCTCTTTTATATCCTCTAGGTTACTTTGATTAGCACTCATAGCCACCTAGTTACCTCAAGTGAGAAGTTAAAGCTTGAAGAAGTATATCTCGGGTGGAACTTCTATCACATCGAGGAGGCCGACAAGGAGGTGAACTACAAGAACAAGAAGGACTTGAATCTTTAGGTATAATCATCTATCATAGTAGCTAATCACTTCTATATAGTTGTTAGTTAGGGTTTAGTAAAGATCTGTAAAGTTAGTCGATGTTAACTCAAACAAAATGAATGTTTTACCTATTCCGCCTCCCCGCATCATTTGGGGTGTCTAACGTCGACTTACAATATGGTATGGGAAAAGCCCATCTCTTAAGAAAATTAAGATTTGGGGTTGTCCGGCCTATGTCTAAAAGAAAAATCCGGACAAGCTCGAGGCAAGGTCAGTATTGTGGAAGTTTATTGGTGTAGGGTTCCTAGGCACACTATAGAGGTCTCACAAGGCATCAACCATGCCAATTTCAAATTTTATGGGTGCCGAGAAACCCTAATACGGATCGTTGACTAGAAGTTTAGGCGATATATGAATCTAGTTAACAACTTAACTAAAGATAAGAAGCTACAACCTTTGTAGATCCGGATATCCACTTCCTTGGCTCAACGTAGGCGTCCTCTCGCTGTCCATCTCGAATCCCGGACTCAATCGTCGGTTTGATCGGAGAAATGGGCGGACTAGGTCGTCAGCTTCGTGCCGAAGATGATCTACGTCGAGGCATCACAAGTTCAAGCTCCGACTTCACAAAGTTGTGAAACTTGTGAAGAAAACACCCAAAACAACTTGGCAAGAGGTAGAGGGTGAAGAAATAGGAGGTGGATTCACTTTAGAATTGGATTTCTCTCACTTTAGCTCAAGGCCATTGATGGACTTAAGCTTTTCTTGAAGAAGAAGATGATGAAGAAGAAGAAAGAATATGATAAGTGTTAAATTAAAATGAAAATAAATCAATACATATCATAAGCTAACTATGGTTAAGTGTAGAGAATAGACCATGGTAAGTGAGAATGGTTAGGGTTAAGCATGAAGACAAATGGTCTCTTTAGTCAAACCTTCATGAAGCTTCAACAAGCTTCATGATAAAAAGAAACCATTTTCTTTTCTTTTATCGATTTAAATAAATAAAGAAGGGATAAATAAATAGATGAATAACACAAAACCCTAACCATTATCATAACCATGGTTTAATTCTTTGAACAAACCCAAGAAATATGCATCATCAAACATGATACAACCAAGTGCACACAAAAGCATATCATATATACAATGTGCACTTCAAGTGAGAAAATCCTTTTAAAATGAACCAATACTAGTTAATGCAAATTAATATATCAAATATACAATTATACATTAAAGCATTAAATCAACACTTGATTCAATGATCCGGTCATGTCGCACATAACCGACTAGTATACAATGTATCGATTTATCGAATCAATGATTCGATAACTGGGTTATATCGCATACAACCAATCGAAACATTCATCGCGAGAATGAAATACGGTATCACATACATGCATTACTCTCGGTCCCGCACATATCTCATATGCGCTCCTATTTCGTTTCGCTTGAGCCAGGAAACCTCTGTGTAGGACTCTAAAGACTCGTCAATACGCCGATAGCAGATGATGATCATATCAAGCTCCCACAAGCCGCAAGCGGTCTGCTAAACGTAACGGCCATCCGGGTATTGAGCGATCAGAAGATCAACGAGCTAGCCCGCTCACACTCCTGTGAATCCAACCAGTAACACTTACCGTACAGTCCGGTATGTTCGTCTGATATGTCGCATATCAAGTCTAGGGGTGGTAAACGTCAGACCCCAATAACTGATAAGTCGTGCCGATGTGAGGCTCATAACGGGTCGAGAAACTACTGGTAACACTTACCAGCAAATCTCTGATCAGCCCTGGCCAGGGACTTCCCTGTTACGGCCAATCGAGCATAGCGCAACATCAACCCCCAATACCGGGAGAGACGAAACCCCTCCTATCGCTCATTACCTCCATGTGACTCGGGACTGTACCCAAAGACCACCGTTTTGCACGCCCTCATGGACGTGGTAAGGTGGAGATCAAAGCACAGAGGGAATCACACAAGACTCTATGACGATCTCGGGTCTACAGACTAACCTGCACAAGTGTCACCTGAGAACTTCCATCTGACGTGAGGTATAATATCATCTGGGAGTTCTCGGCGAGTCCATCCAGTGTACCCAGTATCTACTGAGCACCCGTACACCATCCTTGATGTCAAACACCAATGGATGTGGGATCATCCATCGCCCATCTCATGGGTCGAGAAGCGTATACGCTAGTCTACAATGGTATATCGATGCCCCATCTCGATACACCTACGACTAGGGACCTTGAAGAATGTACCTATGGACTACCATGTCCCCACTAGTATTATCTGCATCATAGTCCAGGTAGTCAAGTACACATCCTAAGGGCTTTACCAACATGTAACTATAAGACAGTTTAAAGAGACAAGTGTACATGTTAAGATAAAGAGCAACCAGATAGCATACTATCATATCGAGCAAGAAAGTCATCTCTATATATGTCTAAGCATCCAATATAATATACATCATCTGTACAATACTGGCCTCTAGGGCATACATACAACTAACAATCTCCCACTTGCACTAGGGCCAGCTGCTGTAGTATCGCATACCGAGCATCCCGAAGAGTCTCTCAAACTGTATCTGGGGAATGTCCTTAGTGATTGGATCCGCCGTGTTGTCCTTCGTGTCAACCCTCCTGACCTCGATCTCCCGGCGATCAACTATCTCCCGAATCAGGTGATACCGCCTCAGAATATGCTTGGATCGCTGATGGGACCTAGGTTCCTTGGCCAAAGCCACCGCTCCATTGTTATCGCAATACAAAGGTATTGGATGCTCAATGGATGGAACCACTCCAAGTTCAGTAATGAACTTCTTGATCCAGACAGCCTTTTTGGCAGCATCGTTGGCAGCGATGTATTCAGCCTCCATCGACGAGTCTTCCACGGTTTCCTGCTTGGAACTCTTCCAGCTAACCGCCCCTCCGTAAAGGGTAAAGACAAAGCCCGACTGCGACTTAGAGTCGTCCTTATCACTCTGGAAGCTCGAATCGGTAAAGGACTCCACTTGGAGTTCTCCGTTACCATACACCAAGAGCATCTCTTTAGTCCTTCATAAGTACTTGAGAATGCTCTTCACAGCTGTCCAGTGACTCTCTCCAGGATCAGCTTGATACCTGCTCACTATACTTAGTGAGTATGCAACATCGGGTCTGGTACATAGCATCGCATACATGATAGAGCCTACAACTGAAGCATAGGGTATCCCTTGCATGCGAGCTCTCTCCAAATCAGTCTTGGGAGACATCTCTTTGGAGAGAGTGACTCCAGAGATCGTGGGCAAGTTCCCACGCTTGGATTCTTCCATACTAAACCTCTTTAGTATGGTGTCAATGTACCTGGATTGGGACAATCCCAATATCCGTTTGGATCTATCTCTATAGATCCTAATTCCCAATATGCAGGAGGCATCACCAAGATCTTTCATTGAGAATCTTTGTGATAAGAAGAGCTTGACCGATTGCAGCATAGGAATATCATTTCCTATCAAGAGTATGTCGTCCACGTACAATAAGAGGAAGACAACCTTACTCTCTGCCACCTTCTTGTAAATACAAGGTTCATCTGGGTTTTTGACGAAATCAAACTCTTTGATAACGACGTCAAAGCAGATGTTCCAACTCCGCGATGCTTGCTTTAATCCATAAATGGATTTAAGCAGGTTGAACACCATCCCGCTGCTCCCACTGTCTACGAAGCCCTCTGGCTGAGTCATGTACACGCACTCTTCTAAATCACTATTTAGAAAGGCGGTCTTAACATCCATTTGCCATATTTCGTAGTCATGATATGCAGCGATGGCAAGCATGCTTCGGATGGATTTAAGCATAGCCACTGGAGAAAAGGTTTCGTCATAGTCCACACCTGGTCTTTGACGAAAACCTTTTGCTACAAGTCTAGCTTTGAATGTCTCCACTTTCCCATCTACACCAAGTTCTTTCTTGAAGATCCACTTGCTCCCAATGGGTTTTACCCCTTCAGGAGCAACTTCCAAAGTCCATCCTTTGTTGGTGTACATAGATTCCATCTCTGACCGCATAGCATCCAGCCATTTCACTGAGTCCCTTCTCGTGATGGCCTGCTCGAAGCTAGTTGGGTCATCATCCTCCATGATGCAATCCTCACTGCCACCATCAATGAGAAAACCATAGTATCTCTCAGGTGGTCGAGAAACCCTACTAGATCGGCGGAGAGGCTGGGGTACGTCGGGCACCACTGAATCCTCTGGTTCTACTAAATCATTAGTTGCAGTTTGTGGTGCTGGAACCTCTTCCAGCTCTACCTCTTTGCCATTAATTTCTTTTGCAAGAAATTCCCTTTCCAAAAAGGTGGCATGTTGAGCAACAAACACTCTTTGTTCCTCAGCTTGGTAGAAAAAATATCCTTGAGAATTCTTAGGATATCCCACAAACTTGCAAAGGACTGATCGTGCCTCGAGTTTGTCCGGATTTTGCTTTTTGACATAGGCCGGACAACCCCATATCTTAATTCGTTTAAAATATGGTCTCTTCCCACTCCATATCTCATATGGTGTGGTAGGTACAGATTTAGACGGAACCAGATTCAATAGGTATATGGCTGTCTCAAGCGCATATCCCCAAAAGGAAATAGGTAACTCAGCATTGCTCATCATTGAATGCACCATATCTAATAGGGTGCGATTCTTTCGTTCAGATACACCGTTGTGCTGCGGTGTATAAGGAGGAGTAAGCTGAGAGAGAATCCCATTCTCTTTTAGATAATCCAGGAATTCACTGCTTAAGTATTCACCTCCTCGATCAGATCGAAGAATCTTAATACTTTTGCCCGTTTGGTTCTCTACCTCGTCCTTATATTCTTTGAATTTCTCAAAAGCTTCAGACTTGTGTTTCAACAGGAACACATGCCCGTATCTAGAGAGATCGTCAGTGAATGTAATGAAGTAGGAAGAACCATTTCTGGCGTGTGTAGACATAAGACCGCATACATCACTATGCACTAGTCCCAAGAGTTCTGTAACTCTTTCTCCGTGTCCCGTAAACGGAGTTTTGGTCATTTTTCCTTTGAGACATGAATGGCAAGTGTCATAAGATGATAATTCGAATGAATTCAAATATCCATTCTTATGCAACTTAGCTAGTCGTGTCTCATTGATATGGCCAAGTCTACAGTGCCATAAGAAGGATTCGTTCATTTCTGAGCTTTTCCTCTTGTGTGTGTTTTGTATATTGAAGACTATATTTTGATTGAGAATGAATATGCCATTATGTAGCGAGCCTGATGCAATCAACTTTTGATCTAGAAATATGTTCACAACATTATCCTTTACTACAAAATTATATCCTTCTTTACTTAATAAAGAAACTGATATAATGTTGCACATCATGTTTGGTATATAATAGCACTCATTCAGGACTAGTGTATCACCATTTGGTAATACCAGGTGATATATGCCAACTGCTTTGGCTGCAACATTTGCCCCATTCCCTACTTGGACGGAATGATCACCTTTTCCCAGTTCTCTACCTTTTTGTAGCCCATGTAACTGCTTACATATATGGGATCCTGATCCGGTATCTAATACCCAGGACGTAGGGTGAACTGAGAAACAGTTCTCAATAACAAACACACCCGAAGAAGGTGCATCATCATGCACGTTCTCCGTTTGGGCGGCGTGAGAATCTAGATATTCTCCTGTTTCCTGTTCAGTCTTATAACATTTATAAGATAGAACGGGTCCAACGTTCCCCTGCACAGTATAACATGCGGGTCCGGTCAATACATCCATATTATTATCTTGATTAAGGCATGAAATGGTCGCTATCTAGAGAGAGAGAGAAGAAAACACTTTAGCGTATGCTCTTGCAAGATCAGATTGGTTATTATCTTATCTAATCAGGATGGCTCCCACTGGTTTTTATCAAATCTTCCTTCAAACCCTAAAAGGAAAGACCAGCCGGGATTAATTACACACTACAAGTTCGCCAATCTTTCAGCCAGGCCAGTGTCGGTACTTTGAGGGAGGTCCCCCGTGCTTTCGCACGAACCTAATTAGTGTAAACCTCGTTTTCCCAGAGGCGTAACCCCGTTGACACCTTTCTAGACACCTACTTGATCGAGTAATTGTAGTGTGCAAAACTCTCCCAGGAGTAACTCTTACTCGCAGTGGGTATCGGGATCCAACTATCTCATAGAAGGTATGCAATCTCATTGCAAATTTCAACACTTGAAATTCCCGATAATGCTTTTGCCCCTAGCGATCTATGACCTTGACTAAGTCAACAAACCATAAATCGCAAGTCAAGTTCAACCCGTACATTTCCCGATTGAATTAAACCCACCCGTACGACCCTTGACTGAGTCAACAAGGCCGTGCGAATGCTCTAATCCAATCACATCTCAAGTTGTTACAGATAAACATAATTTAGCAACCATACACTATGCCTTGACTAAGTCAACAAACATAGCACGAATACTAAATAATATCTATCTGAAATGACGGAGGGCTACGCGGGTTCTTTCATAAAAAACCAAGAGCGTAATGAACTTGATATCATTGTAGAATCAAATGAAGTTTTGAAATGGAGTGATTTTGAGGCTTTTCTAATTTTGCTAAAGAGGTCATTCCCGGTGAAGGGATCGTCGGCCCTTTCCTCGTCGAATGAGGTGCAGGATATATCATATATATCACTATGCAAAGCAGAAACTATAGAAGCAGTCAAAAGCAAACCGAGTGTGTAGCATCTGCCAGTTATTGCTAAAGGAGTCACTCCCGGTGAAGGGATCTTGGTCCTTTCCTCATCGAATAAGGAGCAGGATATATCACATATACCGCTATGCAAAGCAAGAACTGTAGCTACCTGTTTTGTTAAAAATTTGATTCTACAACATCTTAGGTTTCTTTTCTTTCATTAATCACATTAATGAAGTCCCATCATTTAAATACCTAAACATCACAGATAAATACGACGTACACTTATGCCATCCGCATTCGTCTCGATGTCCCCTCGTGCATCGTTAGGTTAGGTAACTAACGACAGAGCAGGGCAGGGCTAGTGCGGGTGCAAAACATAAGTAACGTCTATATAATATATCATATATACTATATAAAGTATCTATCACAGAACATCACAGATATCGCAGCAGAAGATACATATGAAATATTGGATATACTAGGACGTCCGTATTTTCAATACGAGCCAGTATAAAACACGGACTCCACGGTCGCGATGAATAGCCAAACCCACACCCCTAGACCCCTACGAGAGAGGCAAGCAACCCTACCAATTCTAGGGTTAGGAGACCCGGACTCGACTCCTCGAGTTGGTCTCCCACTGGACCCCAGAACCCGGTTACTTGTGCTCCCCTCCTTGGGTCTATCCTAATGCGGAAAAGTAAATAATATACAAAGGGTGACAGCTTCCGCAACCTGGAAGTGCCCCAAATAAAAGAATATTACATACAAGTTTTTTACATGAATGAAAATGAAAAACACTCATCTCACATAAAAAAAACCCCGGCTATTCAAACACGACGATCCAATATAACATATCCAGCAACACATAACATCACATGTCATCAACGTAAGTAAATATGCGCATCCCAATTGTCGTTGACATATAGCAACGAAACCGGCGATATCACATATTACACTGACGGTCACAGAAAAGAAAGTGTAAAACTACAACAATTGGAATCCGCAACCTCTTTAGACATCGCATGCCTAATCAAAATGAAATACTTAGACATCACATGCCTAACAGTTATAAACCCCGCATTTTAGTCTCATTATCGAAAACTCTTTTCAATATCAAATGAAACTAAACCGCTAGATTTATATCATTCATTCAGTTATCTCATAACTGTTTGTGAATTCCAATTATTGTATCCCATTCCGGATAAATAGAAAATATTAAACTTTCCGATCGAACATTCGAACACCCAAGTTTTCCCGAAACCGTCCAACACATGAAATAGGTTCAAGGACATTCACTTCATGCCTCAGTACCAACGGTCCAGCCGTAGAAAGGTCAAGCCAACGCCTCACATGTGGCATGCCGTACTGCCCCAAACCCGAAGGTTCAAAGGGCAGTTCAAGACGGTCACATAATCGAGTTAAGGTTTGTTGTCTTCTAGAGGGACCATCGCGTTACTTGCACTACTCAGAACGTCTTTAAACCACGGAAAGATCCAACACTTGGAAATTTCCCGACAGGGGAAAAAGTGGGTATTTATATCTGGTCGAACTTTTTAACATATTCAAAAATTATCCGGAAAGCACTTAGACAAAGTTCGATAATCCGATCGAAATACCGAGTCCCTAATACAACCCAGAAAACTCAACTCTTGAGTGATATTTAAAAATTCCCAGAAAATCCAGCATCAGAAAAGAGGAATTACTGTGCAAAAATTATTGGGCATTGTGACCATACAGCCGCGGAACCGCCGCAGAAGCCATGCTTCTGCCACGGTTCCGCGGTGGGTTGATGGAATTGGGTTGTCGAATTTCACAGTAACTCTTAGAAATTCCTGCTGATTTTTCTGCATATTTTTAATTCACAAAATTCCCAGATTTTCAAAAATGTACAGAGAGCATGTTTTCTTTTAGGGTTTCGGTTCGATCGGACTTCAATCTCCGTCTAGACTTCGCCTAAGGCTCTAACTAGGCTCTGATACCACTGTAGGGTTTCTAGGCACACTATAGAGGTCTCACAAGGCATCAACCATGCCAATTTCAAATTTTATGGGTGCCGAGAAACCCTAATACGGATCGTTGACTAGAAGTTTAGGTGATATATGAATCTAGTTAACAACTTAACTAAAGATAAGAAGCTACAACCTTTGTAGATCCGGATATCCACTTCCTTGGCTCCACGTAGGTGTCCTCTCGCTGTCCATCTCGAATCCCGGACTCAATCGTCGGCTTGATCGGAGAAATGGGTGGACTAGGTCGTCAGCTTCGTGCCGAAGATGATCTACGTTGAGGCATCACAAGTTCAAGCTCCGACTTCACAAAGTTGTGAAACTTGTGAAGAAAACACCCAAAACAACTTGGCAAGAGGTAGAGGGTGAAGAAATAGGAGGTGGGTTCACTTTAGAATTGGATTTCTCTCACTTTAGCTCAAGTTGCCATTGATGGACTTAAGCTTTTCTTGAAGAAGAAGACGATGAAGAAGAAGAAAGAATATGATAAGTGTTAAATTAAAATGAAAATAAATCAATACTTATCATAAGCTAACTAAGGTTAAGTGTAGAGAATAGACCATGGTAAGTGGGAATGGTTAGGGTTAAGCATGAAGACAAATGGTCTCTTTAGTCAAACCTTCATGAAGCTTCAACAAGCTTCATGATAAAAAGAAACCATTTTCTTTTCTTTTATCTATTTAAATAAATAAAGAATGGATAAATAAATAGATGAATAACACAAAACCCTAACCATTATCATAACCATGGTTTAATTCTTTGTACAAACCCAAGTAAGTATGCATCATCAAACATGATACAACCAAGTGCACACAAAAGCATATCATATATACAATGTGCACTTCAAGTGAGAAAATCCTTTTAAAATGAACCAATACTAGTTAATGCAAATTAATATATCAAATATACAATTATACATTAAAGCATTAAATCAACACTTGATTCAATGATCCGGTCATGTCGCACATAACCGACTAGTATACAATGTATCGATTTATCGAATCAATGATTCAATAACCAGGTTATATCGCATACAACCAATCGAAACATTCATCGCGAGAATGAAATACGGTATCACATACACGCATTACTCTCGGTCCCGCACATATCTCATATGCGCTCCTATTTCGTTTCGCTTGAGTCAGGAAACCTCTGTGTAGGACTGTAAAGACTCGTCAATACGCCGGTAGCAGATGATGATCATATCAAGCACCCACAAGCCGCAAGCGGTCTGCTAAACGTAACGGCCATCCGGGTATTGAGCGATCAGAAGATCGACGAGCTAGCCCGCTCACACTCCTGTGAATCCAACCAGTAACACTTACCGTACAGTCCGGTCTGTTCGTCTGATATGTCACATATCAAGTCTAGGGGTGGTAAACGTCAGACCCTAATAACCGATAAGTCATGCCGATGTGAGGCTCATAACGGGTCGAGAAACTACTAGTAACACTTACCAGCAAATCTCTGATCAGCCCTGGCCAGGGACTTCCCTGTTACGGCCAATCGAGCACAGCGCAACATCAACCCCCAATACCGGGAGAGACGAAACCCCTCTTATCGCTCATTGCCTCCATGTGACTCGGGACTGTACCCAAAGACCACCGTTTTGCACGCCCTCATGGACGTGGTAAGGTGGAGATCAAAGCACAGTGGGAATCACACAAGACTCTATGACGATCTCGGGTCTACAGACTAACCTGCACAAGTGTCACCTGAGAATTGCCATCTGACGTGAGGTATAATACCATCTGGGAGTTCTCGACGAGTCCGTCCAGTGTACCCAGTCTCTACTGAGCACCCGTACACCATCTCTGATGTCAAACACCAATGGATGTGGGATCATCCATCGCCCATCTCATGGTTCGAGAAGCGTATACGCTAGTCTACACTGGTATATCGATGCCCCGTCTCGATACACCCACGACTAGGGACCTTGAAGGATGTACCTATGGACTACCATGTCCCCACTAGTATGATCTGCATCATAGTCCAGGTAGTCAAGTACACATCCTAAGGGCTTTACCAACATGTAACTATAAGACAGTTTAAAGAGACAAGTGTACATGTTAAGATAAAGAGCAACCAGATAGCATACTATCATATCGAGTAAGAAAGTCATCTCTATATATGTCCAAGCATCCAATATAATATACATCATCTGTACAATACTGGCCTCTAGGGCATACATACAACTAACAATTGGATATCCCAAGCATTCGCTAGGGCATATCTTCTACCAAACTAAGGAGTAAAAGGTGTTTTATTTCTCAGCATGCCACCTTTTGAGAAAAGGAATTTCTTATGAAGAAATTAGTGGTCATGAGGTAGAACTGAAAAGAGTTCCTGCTATACAAACTGCTGCTGATGATTTGGTAGAACCGAAGGATTCAATAGCTCCCGACGAAACTCAGCCTCTCCGCCGATCTGGTTGGGTTCCTCATCCACTTGAGAGATACTTCGGTTTCTCTATGACAGTGGGAGCGAGGATTGCATCATGATATGATGACCCAACTAGTTTCAAGCAGGCCATCAGGAGTGGGGACTCTATGAGAATGGCTGGATGCTAAGCGATCTGAGATGGAATCTATATACACCAACAAAGTATGGACTTTGGTTGCTTTATCTGATGGGTTAAATCCCCATCAGGAGCATGTATATCTTGAGAAGATTACTTGGTGTACATGGAAAAGTTGAGACTTTCAAAGCTATGCTTAAGTCCATCTAGATCCTACTTGCCATTGCTACATACCATGACTACGATATCTGGCGGTTGGGTGCCATTTCTAAATGATGATTTAGAAGAGAGCGTCTATAAGTACACAGCCAGAGGGCTTCGCAGACAGTGGGAGCAGCGGAAACGTGTGCAAGTTGCTTTATGAGTTAAAGCAGGCATTGCGAAGTTGGAACATCTATTTTGATGTGGTAGTCAAAGAGTTGGACTTCATCAAAATGGTAGATGAACCTTGTATATACAAAAAGGTAGTAGGGAGTGTGGTGATGATCCTCGTATTGTACGTGGATGACATACTCTTGATAGGGAAGGAGTTTCCTATGCTACGCTCGGTCAATCTCCTCTTATCACAAGGATTCTCCATAAAGGATCAAGGTGATACCTCATAAATCCTGGGTTATAGATCTATGAGATAGATCTAATTAGATGTTAGGATTCTCACTAGCTGTAGTGAGATGGTATCAATCGATCCTGGGGAGAATCACTGGAAAGGTTCCAGGGTGATAAGGATGACTGAATGTTAATCACAGGCATTGTCTTTACCCTCAGCAGAGGGACGGTTTGTTGGAAGAGTTCCAAGCTAGATACCGTGACATACTAGATGATAAAGGCTGGGTACATTGCTACCAATGATGCTACCAAAGAAATAGTCTGGATGTACACTAGTTCAAGAGATGAAATTCGTTCCTACAATTGTGTGCCAATGGAGTAGGAACCGCCGTCCCATCTGTGATCCAGAAATATTCTTAGGCTGTATCACCTGATCAGTAGAGATGGTTGATCCCCAAGGAGATCGAGGTTAGGAGAGTAGATACAGAGGAGATAAGGGTAGATCCACTCACAAAGGCATATTCCCAGTAGAGACTTTTATGGAGTGGTTGCGTATGAGATACATCATCCACTGCTGATTGTTGGCTATGAGATACTACAACAGATGGCCCTAGTGCAAGTGGGAGATTGTTAGTGATATGTATGCCCTAGAGGCCATTACTGTATATACGATGTATATTGTAGTGGAAGCTTGAACATATATAGGGAGGACTTTCTTGCTCGACATGATAGTATGCTATCTGGTTGCACTCTATCTTAACATGTACGCTGATTGTCTCTATGTCACATGTTGATAAAGCCCTTAGGATGAGTACTTGACTACCAGGACTATGATACAGATCATACTATTGGGGACAGTGTAGTCGCTAAGTACATCCTTCAAATGTTCCTAGTCGTAGGTGTATCGAGACAGGGCATCGATATACCAGAGTAGACTAGCGTAAAGCTTCTCGACCCATGTAGATGGGCGATGGATGATCCCATATCCATTGGTGTTTGACATCAGAGACGGTATACGGGTGCTCAGTGGAGACTGGGTACACTAGACGGACTTGCCGAGAACTCCCAGATGGTATTATACCTCACGTCAGATGGCAGTTCTCTGGTGACACCGGTACAGGTTAGTCTGTAGACCCGAGATCGTCATAGAGTCTTGTGTTATTCCCACTGTGCTGTGATTTCCATCATACCACGTCCAAGAGGGCGTGCAAAATGGTGGCTTTTGGGTACAGTCCCGAATTACATGGAGGCAATGAGCGATAGGAGGGGTTTCGTCTCTCCCGGTATAGGGAGTTGATGTTGCGCTGTGATCGATTGGCTATAACAGGAAGTCCTTGGCCAAGGCAGCTTCAGAGATATACTGGTAAGTGTTATCAGTAGTTTCTCGACCCGTTATGAGCCTCATATCGACACGACTTATCGTGTTGCTGGGGTCTGACGTTTACCACCCCTAGACGAGATATGGGACATATCATACGGAGAGACCGGACTGTACGGTAGCGTTACTGATTGGATTCGCAGGAGTACTAGCATGCTTGCTTGTTGATCTTCTGATCGCTCAATACCCGGGTGGCCGTTAGGTTTAGCAGACCGCTTGCGGCTTGTGGGTGTTTGATATGATCATCACCTACTGCCGGCGTATTGACGAGTCTTTAGAGTCCTGCACAGGGGTTTCCTGGCTCAAGCGAAACGGAGTAGGAGCATATATGTGATATGTGCGGGACCGAGATTGGTACGATATGAGATACTGTATTCTATTCTCGCGAATTGTAACATTGATCGGCTGCATGCGATATAGCCGGGTTATCGGATCAAGTGTTGATTCGATAAGTTGTTACTTTTGATATTAGTTGGTTATAGCCGGATTATTAAATCAAGAGTTGATTTGATAATTTAATGTATAATTATATATTTGATATATTACATTACATTAACTAATATTAGCTCATTTAAGATTTATTTTCTCACTTGTTATGTGCATGTATATATATGTGATATATATTAATGTACATAGTTTTGTGTCATGTTTGATGATACATTATAAATGGGTGTATGAGACTTATACCATGCTTGATATAATCTAGGGTTTGTAATTATCTATGTAATTCAAAATTGGGTGCAATTTTGGCAAGGCAAGAAGCTTGTATAAGCTTATGGATGCTTTGGCCAAAGTCTTCCCTTTTTGTTTCTCTTGTAGATATTTATCAACCCAACCATTATACTAACCCCGGTTAATTCTCTACATGAGTTAAGCATGATAGCTTTAACTCACCCATGGTTACTTAATTCATTTGGATGAATTATTGTAAGGAGTTCTTCTTCCTCATCTTCTTCATCCTTAAAAGCTTACTAGCTTTAATGGTGGAATGAGAAAAAATGTGAGAAAATCAATTCTAAAGTGAGCCCACATCCTACTTCATCATCCTCTACTACTTTCCATGTAGTATAGGGTGTTCTCTTCATAAAGTTCATGACCTAGTAAAGGAATAGCTTGAGTTAGTGTCTCCCCGACGTAGATCATCTTCGGCCTCGAAGTCTTCGAAGCAAGCACGTTCGTTTCTTCTACGGAGCCTCTCTAGAGTCTAGAGCTTGAGATCGCAGCGGAGGGGACTACTACACGGAGCTATTTGAAGTGAAGGATCGGTCTACAAAGGTTGTATTCCTTGCTCTCTTTACATATTGCAAAGTGTTTGCTTATGTTTCCGAATATTTCTAGTAGACGATCTATGTTAGGGTTATCTAAATCGGAAAAATTTTAATTTGGCATGGACGATGCCTCCCGAAACCTTGTTGCCGTCGTAGGTAACCCTGCACCGATTGAATTAAACCCACCCGCATGACCCTTGACAAGGTCAACAAGGCCGTACGAATACCCTAATCCAATCACATCTCATGTTTTAGCAGATAAACACTAATTACCTATCGTACACCGAGCTTTGACAAGGTCAACAAACATAGCACGAATACTAAGTAGGATTTATCTGAAATGACGGAGGGCTACGCAGGTTTTTCAGAAAACCTATTGTGTAATGAACTTGATATCGTTGTAGAAACAGGTGATTTTGAAAAGGAGTGTTTTTGACGCTTTTCTAGTTTCGCTAAAGAGGTCACTCCTGGTGAAGGGATCTCGGGTCTTTCCTTATCGAATAATGTGCAGGATATTTCACAAATACTGCTGTGCAAAGCAAGAACTGTAGAAGCAATCAAAAACTAAACCGTGAGTTTGTAGCATCTGCCAGTTTTGCTAAAGAGGACACTCCCAGTGAAGGGATCTGGGCTCTTTCTTCATCGAATACGGTGCAGGGTATATCACATATACCACTATGCAAAGCAAAAAAAAGCTGTAGCTACCCTTTTTGAAAATTTGATTCTACAACATCTTTTAGGTTTCTTTTCTTTTATTAATCTCATTAATAAATCCCATCATTTATGCTTCCTAAGCATCACAGAAGAAACGAAAGCAGTAATATTTATATATATATATAATAAGCATTCGCCTCAGGCAGTAATATGATCTCAACACAAAACATTGCAGCAGAAGATAACATATGAAATATTGGATATACTAGGACGTCCGTGTTTTATATCGAGCCAGTATAAAACCCGGATTCCACGGTCGCGATGAATAGCCAAACCCACATCCCTAGACCCATGTGAGAGCGGCAAGTAACAATGCCAATTCTAGGGTTAGGAGACCCGGTCTCGACTCCTCGAGATGGCCTCCCACTGGACCCTAGAACCCGGTTAGTTGTGCTCCCCTCCTTGGGTCTATCCTAATGCAGAAAAGTAAATAATATAGAATGGTGACATCAACCTCAACCCGGAAGTGCCCCAATAAAAGAATATTACATACAATGAATTTTACATGAATGAAAATAAAAACCCTCATCTCACATAAAACCCCCGGCTATTCAGAACACGACGATCCAATATAACATATCATAGTAACACATAATATCTCATATCATCAACGTAAGAAAGTATGCGTATCCCGATTGTCGTTGATGTATAGCAACGAAGCCGGCGATACACCATATACTACGCTTACAGTCGCAGAAAAGAAAGTGTAAAACTAAAACATTTGGAATCCATAATCTCCTTAGACATCGTAAACCCAAAATATCACATATTACGGATTTCATGCCTAACTATATGAATTCCACATATTGTACCACAATCACGGAATATCAAGACGATGTTTAACGTTTCGAACGAATCAACTTACACTCACAAATTACCCCCGTGAGCTCAACACTTGAGCAAAGTTAAAACACTCAAAAACCGTGCCACAATGTCTATGGACCAGCCGTAGAAGGAGTTAACCAACGCCTCACCTATGACACCACGGAACTACGGCAAACCCGAAGGTTCATTCGCGGTTCCGTAGGCATAGAATCGAGTTATGGTTATTACAGTCTTCTAGGGGGTCCATAGGGGTACTTGCACGATTTTATGAGTATAATCAACTTCGGAAAATTACAACACTTGGAAATTTCAGCGAGGTACAAAATGTGGTGTGCGAAGTTCGATCGAACTGGTAAAAATAGTCAAGGTTACCAATACAGTGTTAAGTTATACGACTACAAAGCACTACGAATTAGCCCCAGGTTAAACAAATCATCACATGAAAATTGGGCTAAATAAACAATACTAGGAAACTCAAACTGGAGACATGAGAACACAGGAGGAATACGAGGGACAGAGGAGGCTTTAGGGCCGGCCAGGCTGGAATTTGGCCTATGAGGATCGGCCAAAAACCGAGCATACACACACCCCTGTATTTCACCCATGTTCATATATTGTTCCAAAGATCATTCTACACCTGTTTGAAAAAATTTTAAAGGATCTTTTTGAAAATTTCCAAAGAGCAAAATGGGGTGTTCATAATATCGTATTTCAGAGTGGATTTCATTTTCGTAATTATTATAACACCGTATCAAGAATTCTAGTTTGGCTCTGATACTACTGTTGGGCTTCCTTTGCACCTAATCTAGGGTTTGGTAGCATCACTCATGCTATTTTAAAAATTATAGAGGTGCAAAGCAAGCAAACCATGAATCATGCTAGAATTTCTAGGGTAACAAGTTTGTATCACATATAAAGAAGTAAAGAGAGTAGGATTACAACCTTTGTAGTCCGTTCCTTCGCTTCATAAGCTCCGTGTTGAGGTCCCTTCGCTGCGATCATCAAGAACTCTGACTCTCGTGAGGCTCAAAGAGGTGAATGATGCATCTTGCTTGAAGTCTTCTTGATCTAAGATGATCTACCTTGAAGAATCTCTAACCCAAGCTTACACTTCACTAATGAAATAATTAGAGAAGTGAACACCCTAATCTAAGTTGCTAGAATAGATGAGGATGATGAAGTAGGAATTTTGCTCTCTTTTGTTTTCAATTTCTCACCATTTATCATCACAAATGAAAAAGCAAGTGAAGCTTTTCTTCAAGAAGCAAGAAGAAGAAGAAGAAGAAGCAAAAGCTTTTGTGATGAAATATGAATTATTGTTGTGGTAACAGTTGCAACCATGAGTTAAGAATGAAGGCTTTAACTCATGTAGAGAATAAACTATGGTTAAGGGTTTGGGTTGGGTTAACAAATATCTACACAAAATATCAAGGATGAAGACAAAAGTCAAACCTTCATGAAGCTTCATGAAAGCTCATCCAAAAGCTAACCCAAAGGCTAACCCTAATCCAAACCCTAACTTGGTTTAAACTCAACAACCATGTTGCATTTGTAACCCTAACATGTTACAATATTATATATCATATATATAATATATTTTGTAACAAAAGAAAATAATAAAATTAACATATATCGCATATATATCAATGTATTATCCAGTGAGAAAATGAATCAATAAAGCAAGATTATATTAGTTAAGATAATGTAATATATCACATATATAATTATACATTAAATTATCGAATCAACACTTGATCTGACAATCCGGTTATATTGCATATAACCGACTAATATAACATGTACCAATTCATCGAATCAACACTTGATCCGATGACCCGGCTATATCACATATACCCGGCCGATATCACATATCGCGAGAATAAAATACGGTATCTCATATCGTATTATTCTCGGTCCCGCATATATCGCATATGTGTTCTACTCCCTTTTTCCTGAGCCAGGAAACCGCTGCGTAGGACTCTAATGAATCGTAAATACGTTGGCAGTAGGTGATGATCATATAAAACAATCATAAGCTGCAGGCGGTCAGCTAAACGTAACAGACACCCAGGTATTGAGCGATTAGAAGAGCAACAAGCAAGCCTGTACATTCTTCTGTAAATCCAATCAGTAACAATACCGTACAGTCCGGTCTTTTCGTCTGATATGTCGCATATCTAGTCTAGGGGTGGTAAACGTCAGACCCCAGTAACCGATAAGTCCTGTAGATATGAGGCTTATAACAGGTCGAGAAACTACTGATAACTCTTACCAGTAGCACTCCATATCAGCCCTGGCCAGGGACTTCCGGTTATAGCCAATCGAACACAGCACAACATCAACTCCCTATACAGGGAGAGACGAAACCCCTCCTATCGCTCATTGCCTTCATGTGATTCGGGACTGTACCCAAAAGCCACCGTTTTGCACGCACTCTTGGACGTGGTAAAGTGGAAATCAAAGCACAGTGGGAATCATACAAGACTCTATGACGATCTCGGGTCTACAGACTAACCTGCACCAATGTCACCAGAGAACTGCTATCTGACGATAGGTATAATACCATCTAGGAGTTCTCGGCGAGTTCGTTCAGTGTACCCAGACTCCACTGAGCACCCGCACACCATCTTTGATGTCAAACACCAATGAATATGGGATCATCCATCGCCTATCATATGGGTCAAGATGCGTATACGCTAGTCTACTCTGGTGTATCGATGCCCTGTCTCGATATACCCTCGACTAGGATCAGTTATAGGATGTACTCGTTGACTACCCTGGCCCCACTAGTATGATCTCATCATAGTCCCAGTAGTCAAGTACATATCCTAAGGGCTTCATCAACATGTGAGAGTTAGACAGTAAACCAATACAAGTCAACATGTTAAGACAAAGTGAAACCAGATAGCATACTATCATATCGAGCAAGAAAGTCCTCTCTATATATATCCAAGCATCCACTATAATATACATCATATGTACAACAATGGCCTCTAGGGCATATATATAACTAACAATCTCTAAATCATGTACCTTTGATGTGCACGGAAAATATCAGTTTAGTGCATCTAGTGTATACAACACTCCAATCGAGTGCAGTCGCCTCACACAAAGTCTCAAACAAGTGCACCTAGTGTGCACAAAACATGAATCAAAATGCAATCACTATGCACAGAAATCTCATCAAGTGTACCTGGTGTGCACAAAATGTTTATGTGACCCTCAAATCCTCAAAATACATAAATCAAGATAACATACGTTCATTTGTCCCCTTTTTAACATTAAAAAATATCTTCGGATCATAAAAATGTAAATCAGAAACAATAACATCGAAGTGTATCTTCCTCAATGTCGAAAGGTATTTTAAACACCCGGAACTGGCATAGCAAGGTTTCCACTTGCCGTCTGCCACGGTCTAATGTCCTCTGTCTCTGAATTCATATTCTTCTTGTGGATCTCTAATGCAATGTCCTCTTTATACTATCGTCCGGTGAGAAGCAACGACACCATCGGTCCTACTGATGATACCTCTCACTACATCTCCTAGGCCAGTAGTCCAGTCTCTCGCAACGTAGCATATTGATGACGGAAATCTCTATCCTTTGCTTGTGTGCCAACAACTGGTCCTAGGTCCAATCTTACTTATTATCAACTTCTAGAAAGAACCCCTTCAAGTCTCCTGCCGATCACAACTATCCAGCCTGCCCGGAACTAGCACTCATTACTGAATCCACTTTCTTTTTCGTATCAACTGCCATTTCCTTAAAAATTTTCCTGTGGATGTTTGGTCGTACGCGTCTATGTATATGCATCAAATCTTCAATATCGACGGTGAAGAATAACTGTCCACTAAAACTTCGCACCAATCTCCTATTCCATTACTCTCCCAATCCATCAATTAAGGAGCATATCACCATAGTCACGTGAATTGCAAGTCATGCTTGGTTACGACCATGCCCTGAGCCTTACAAGACTTCCAAAAACATGAATCCGGCTTTTCTGATACTCTGTAGAAAAATCTGGCTAAGCTCACCTTCGAAAACTCGTCCCAATTCGTCGGAGAAAAACTTACTGCACGATCTCTTTCTCGAGCGACTTGCATCTGGTCTTGATCAAGACCCATCGGAAGAAGCTAACTAACTTCCCCGACTTCACATCGGAGCGCCACAATGGATTAAATGTCCTAGCCATCCAGCATCTGAACGATAACAAACCCTTTGTTCCATCTACACTTGTAAACATTTTCAACTATCTACTTCCTGAACTCTGGAAACAACACCTCGATAACCTCAGCAATGATTGGTACCGCTGTCTGAACAGTACACAACACTACGATCTTCGGAGAGGGGAAAGCATCGCGCCTCAAGTCCAGCTGATCTCCAGCAATGACTCGACCATATGGTGCGGATCCCGAAGAAACTCACTTCAATATTAGAACCCGATCGAATATAAATAAATGACATGTCTCTATACCATCGGAATGTCACCCTGGTAAGTCATTGTCCCAGACAAGTCTGCTCTGACCGTAACTCTAACAGCAGCCCTATCGGCTCCCATAGTGACCGGAACAATCAACATGCATTGACGAGGATAGATCAACGGAATGAATAGAAGGAAGATCTCAAGACATATATCCTAAGGTAACTTGGGAAGAGTATCATATCGTAAATATGTCGCGGAACATATGTACGGTACGTTACCCTACTTAGTACCTACTCCATCAACCAAGGTCATCCTATATAACGAAAGTTCGGGTATAAGACCACCAAAGTCAAGTCTAAGTCCTATAAAGTCAAGCCTAGGTAACAAAAGTGCAAGCCTAGACCCCATATAGCTAAACCTAGACTCGAACAAAGATTAAACTAAACGCTCTTATACCAACTTTGTCACGACCCAAATATGGCATGTGACCGGCACTTAAATCACGTGACATCTAAAGACGTCAATGCGGTCCAAGGAAGCCGAAATCCGGAATCTAAACCCTTTTTGAAAATATTGGAGGCGAGGTTTAAAATAGTCATCGGATGGAATCGGTTTAAAAAAACATTTAAGTTTAACTAAGTATCTATGACGTTTTGAAATTCGACAACACCTCCTTTAATATTTGAATAAACCTGCTACAACATAAAAATATAAATAACATCCTAACGGGAGCTAGCATCCATGCCCAAACGGCGGAGCAACCAAGAAAACAATATACGACACACGATGGCGAAGAAAAGAAAAGCAAAACAAAATCAACAATGTAAAATGGTCGACTCCAATGAATGCGATATCACAACACACAAACTCTAAGTCTCGCTTTTATGTCCACAATATACCCTTTCTAAGTTGATAAGGTTTTACTAGATACAAAAAGATAAGAATAAACAAATGTGAGAACGATACAACAGTAACCCACCTGCCAAATCAATCACCGAAAGGAATGTGTGCTCCAATCCGCTGATAATCCAAGTGGTAACACCTGCAAGAAACTGTGGCACAAGAGGGGTGAGTTGCCAACTCAGTGAATAAAAGTACATCACAAGGTAGAAATCGAAATGCACAACGATACTTAGGTCATAAGTATAGTACTATCATATCCGTACTAATATAATATATGATATCCAAATGACATGTATCTAGGTGTACTCCCATAAGTAGCCAAAAATATATATGTAAACCCCTTCTTAAAAATAGTCGTTGAATACATATGTCTCGGCATAAAAGCAGACGTAATAGTATGAAATATAATAGATATCTTATTTGAGATATATGTCCTACTGTTTTAATGAATAATGTTAAGAGGTTTATAATTTAAAAGATTTCAATGTCAAATCAGACATGTCAAAATAATGAGGCTATAGCTCAATTTTTGAATTCCTTTTTGTATGCAACTACTCGTAAAAGGTTTGCAGGTACTGTCCCCCGGATCTATCCTGGTCGGCTACAACAACTATAAAATAACTGTGTACCTCATGATAGCAACATATCAATATATATGGATGTCTAGTATCGACACCCGAAATCAGAAATCTCTCGTGTCCATCACCGACACGCAAATCCTCAAATCTCTCGTGTTCATCACCGACACACAAATGCGGATATCGTCGACACCATCTCAATAGATGATGGCCAACCGATATCACTGGCCCCGGTCAGTATCCCGTGGATATCCGCCGTGCCCAATCGAACCCCGGTCAGTATCCACTGGATATCTGCCGTGTTCATCTCTATCTCCGGTATCGAGTATCCTTGCTAGGTTCCTCGCCTATAATGCGGCTATCCTTCCTCTCGGTCTCGACTCGGGTCAACCATGTATCCGACTGTATAGCTTCCCCATTCAGTCCGGATAACATAAAAATCCGTAACTGTATAGCTCCCCCACTCGGTCCGGAATAAAACAATCAGAAAACATTAAGCTCATGGTGGACGTCAACTCATCATATCTAGAAACATCAAGTAAAGAATAAGAATACTTGTATAGATCATCCTGATGATATATTATATATATACATATATAACAGCGTCTCATACCACTGATATATATCATCAAAAGTAAAATATCCAGAAAACTCATAAGAATCAAATATGAATACCCATGGTACTGGCATTAGCAGTGCTTTTTAGATAATAAGGTAAAGTACATAATTAAAGTCATACAAGCAATGAACGTATCAATTCTACTGTGTCGTGGCAATACTAATGATGTGTAGTGTAGCATACGCATCTGTGCTCATGCAGCATGGTAATCATTAGTATTTGTGCGAGTGTTCTATAAGTGTATAAAGCCTACTCGTATCGACTTCTACATATGCATTACATAGTATAGCAGTCCTACAATGACATGGCAATACCAATGAGGTGTAGTATAACATATGCATATGTGCTCGTGCAACATAATACTCATTGGTAGTTGTGCAGTGTTTTATCAGAGTGTTCGTATTACGGAAACGTATAACATTGATAATTATAACGGGAACATATAAAGTAAATCTAAGCGTAACTAATAAACGTAACTACTTGCTATGAGCTATACCATTATCTTTGAAAATGAACGAAACGTTGGTTTTGAAATTAGAAAGCTGCCTCGGATTGAAAATGGATATTTATTTTAGAAATTAGCATCACATCCTTGTCTTTTATCATCAAAAAGGGAAACAAATCGTTAGTTTTTTAAAAGAATATAGCTCATTCAAGTATTACATTCTAAAACGGAATAACATATAACGCTACAAGTCTAAAGGAAACTTGGCCGTTATTCGGCATACTAAACTAGTCATCACAAGTACGGTGTGATTCCTCATACGAAACCCACATTATCTCAATCTCCAATCATCTCAAGTATGGTATGATCCCTCATACAACTATACCAACCCATGAATAACACTATATGCACATGGAAAACTTACTAGATGCAGCATTATTCTAATATCATAAACTTAATTAAACACAAAAGAACTATATATCATAGTACATATGTATAAGGTTGCGGGGGTGCTATACGCCATCCACCCGACTTCCCCCGTAAATGTAAATCTACTCACCAACTCGTTGAGCTCGCTAAAATCCACGCTGCCGCCAACTCCGTCTCGAAAACCTTCGCGATCGTATCTATAATCGTAGTTATATTATATCTACGTAAATATCAAATCAAAACTCAAAACAACGAGATTGGAACCCATAGGTTAGAACCTACAGCATACTTAACCCAAAAACGACTGCATGCCACTGAAATTAACGTACGACGTCGATATTCAGTTGCAGTACAAAATACGATAAACCCGTATCGGAATATCGGAAACTTGAATAAATCCTCACTAAAACATTCCCAGATTTTGGCTCAGGTAACTAGGAACTAGACAAGTAAGTACAGGGGATAGGTTGTAGGGAGTGTGAGATACTGAAAAAAAAACTACAACACCAGAACCCCACACAAATCCGGCGACAACCCCATAACGTCCTAGCTCGCCGGCCGTACAGAGGCTAATTGGGTTCGTATTTTGGTGGTGGGTTTCTAATGGTCTATATAGGTTAATGGACTTGCTAGATTTTCTAGTGATTACACCTAGTGGTTCCAGATTCAATATTTGTAGGCTAAATATCACAAAACACACTGTTTTCCTATATTGCACATGAAAACAGATTTTGAACAATACTGAATATGCAAGGTGGGGAAGAATTATACCTATGGAGATTGTGTACAATGAAACACCAGCTCATGAAGTGCTTGTGGAAGTATCTAGGGGTTGTAATGGCTTCTAGGTTGATGGTATGCACAAATTTGATTAAGGGATTAAGGTTTCCTTCATTAGGATTGATGAACACTAGGGAATATTAGTTTGGAGCTGAAGAATTTGTTGTGTTCAGTTGAGAAACTAAAGAATTTCCTAGGTGTTATGTTGTGTAGAGAGAGCATGAGGTGGAGAGTTGTGAGATGGAGGTGGCATGGTGAAGGAGGATGTGTCAAATGTGAAGGAGGAGGTGTAAAGTTGAGAAGAAGGAGGTGGAGGGAGTTGAGCATGGTTGAGGGTGTAGTGAGGGTGAGGTTTTAAACTAGGATATCATATACCAAACATCAAAAGAATGCAATAATAAATTAAAAACTCTTTTTCCCTTAATTAAACTCTTCATGTCACAAAAATCTAAATCCATGATTTTAAAAGAATACAATACTTTTTATAACACTTAAATACCATTATCTTATAATAACATCTCATGTCATATTTAGAATAATTAAAATATCATTTTTATGATATCACGCACTTTCATTCATATTTATCGAAATAACTATATTTTTACGGATATAATTTCGATACCAAAAGTTATATGTGGTATCATTTTTTATAAACTCATTATTTTTATACTTCAAATTATAAATTAATATTTATAATTTTTTCCAAAAGGTTACACTTTGAAGGAAGGACACATCGACGACGGTCAATTATGATTTATGATTTGGTGATTCGAATTTAACGTTTCCGTTGTTTTGGATTCTGGTATTGTGAGGATTTCGTTTTTATGATTGATATTTCCTATGTGCACCACAGTTGCACATGATTCATATTTCCATGTATCAGTTAAGCTGATTTTTGTTTTTTGCACATTCATTGCACTCGATTTCAATTTCATGTCGCCCGACACATTTGATTTGGATTTCATACGTATTGGCATACATATAAGTTTACTTATGCTTTCGGTATAGTTTTCATATACTTTTAATACCTTGATTTGGATTTTGTGCACGTAGATGCACATGCTTGTGAGTTTATATGCCACGGTATACTTGATTTGAATTAGTATATGTCGTATACCATTGATTTCAATTTTTATACTCGATATTCGTTTTCGTGCACCATGTGCACTTGATTAAGATTCTTGCACACACTTGGCGCACTTGATGCGATTTTGTGCACACCAGATGCACTAAATCGGGATTCTTTGTGCATATCAGATGCACCTGATATTGTTGTCAGGCACACTCGTTGCACTTGACAAATGTTTTTGTGCACACCCGTTACACTCAGTTTTATTTCTGTGCACATTCTTGGCACCTGTATGTGATTTCGATTTCCGTGCGAACCAGACGCACGTGGCGTTCTTTCTATACATTTTTGGAATTGTTTTCTTTAAGAGCAGTATGTTTTATGTTATATATACTATATGGCTTAGTAACCGAACAGGACTGGTCTGAGGACAGTACCTAAGTATTTTTGCATGCATCTATAATTACCGAAGGGATTTCCAAAAAGGAGCTATAATCTCAATATTTTCCTACATGTCTAAGATGACATGAAAACTTTACAAAGGAAACCCTTCTAAAATCGTTTTCTAAAGGCGGAACGTATATGTTAAACAAAGGATATATATATATAGCTACTTTCTTACAATGAACGTCCGCTACTTGTGTCGTGATACGCGCATCGCACGACGGGTTGAAAAAGGTTTGACATGCATTTCTATTTGGATGTTTTGGACGATTTTACAACGATGCGTACTATATACGTATTGTCGTTTTGAGTATATCATATTGGATTTCATGTTAGATTTTGACACTGTATGTTCGTCATAACTCCGATGATTGCATGCTGCTTGATGAAGTTTGGAATTTTAGTTTTACACTCGTTCTCATTGCGCATGTACTGCACTAGGATATATTTTATGTATTCATGATACTCGGAGCCCCGTTGATTTTAGTAATTGACTGAAATGTTTTAAGTATTTAGGGGGTTTAAATTTAAATTCGGGGACCGAATTTATTTAATGGGGGAAGATTGTAACATTTCAGAAAATAAAATATTATTTTTAGGAAATTAAATAATTGAAATAATAATTTCTATGAATATTATTAAGTACAAGAATTAGTTTAAATGAAAGGATATAACTATATAACGATAGCTTGGAAAATTTATATAATTATTTGTATATGTGTTATTCACTAAACCCGATTAGTATTTCACTAAATTTTTGCATTGATCCGGTTTATGTGCATGGCATGCAACAAAGTATGTTACAAACACTTGCTACATTTTATTTATATGCACCATGGTTCTTTTTTGAATGATTTGTTTTGAATTTAAAACAAAAAGAAAAGAAAAGAAATAGATGAGAGAAAAGAGTGATGGGACATGTATCATGGTTGATGTGAGAGAGGGAGAGAGTGAGAAAGCTCTAGATCTCCTATGCTTCTTTCTTTGTTCTTATTTATTCTTCATCACCTTCTTCAACTCATTCTCCTCCTCTTCCTTCATCCTGTACCACCCTCACAACCCTCCCAAATCCACACCAAAACCTTATATCCCCTTCACTAAAATTGTGCACAAGCTCACTACAAGGATGGTGGACCAAACAAGTCAAGGTTTTGAGCACTTAGGGCAACTCAAGAAAATTCTTGAGTTGCCAAATGAGATATAACCCTACACCCTTTTTTAGAATTCAGTTTTCTAAATTCATATAGTAGTTTTGAGTTGATTAAATAAGGTTTAGTGATCTTGGAAATTTCCAAGATGAGGTTTAGGGTATGATTTGGTTTGTGAAGGTGTATTTGAGGTGTAGTAGTGATCACAAACCCCTTTAGGGAAAGAATTCTTGTTTAAACTTAAATTTAGGTAACCCAAACATGAACTGAAACTTGTCGATATCGGATTTTTGTGGGTATTTTGATGTTGTTTTGAGATCTGCTATCACCCTGGGACTATGAAATTTATTAGCAATTACAGAGAGGTGTGCAGGCAACCCAGAAGCTATACCCAAGACCCGATGAAAGGTTTCCTAGGCACCCTAGTGAGGTCTCACAAGGCATCGAACATGCCAATTTAAAAAAAATGGTGCCGAGAAACCCTAGACTACGGATCTTAGACTAGATGTTTAGGCGAAACTAAAAACTAGTTAACTACTTAACTAGAAGTTAGATGCTACAACCTTTGTAGATCCGGATTTCCACCTCCTTAGCTCCACTTGGTCATGCCCTCGCTGTCCATCATGAATCCTCGACTCATTCGTCGGCTTCATCGGAAAACGGGCGAGCAAGGTCGTCGGCTTCGTGTCAAAGACGATCTACGTCGAGGTTGCACTAGTTCAAGCTCCGACTTCACCAAGTAGTGAAACTTGTGAAGAAAACACCCAAAACCACTTGGCAAGAGGTAGAGGATGAAGAAATAGGAGGTGGGTTCACTTTAGATTTGGATTTCGCTCACTAAAACTCAAGTTGCCATTGATGTAGCAAGCTTGAAGAAGAAGAAGAAGATGAGCTAGTTATGATAAGTCTTGTGTTAAATGAATAATCAATTCAATACTTATCATAACTTGACTAAGGTTAAGTGTAGAGAATAAACCATGGTGAATTAAGTGGGTTAGGTTAAGTAAGATGACAAGAATGGTTGCAAAAGTCAAGGGTTCAAGAAGCTTCAACATAAAACAAGAATTGCCACCATTCTCATCTTGAATTTATCCACATAAATAAACAAATAAATGAATAAATAAATATGCAAAACCCTAATTACAAAATAACCATGGTTTAATTCTATTCACTTAACCATATGATCAAGTATCATCAAACATGATACAAAAAAGTGCACAAAAGTATATCATATACAATGTGCAATCCAAGTGAGAAAAATCCATTTAAAGTGAACCAATACTCGTTAATGCAAAGTAATATATCAAATATATAATTATACATTAAATCATTAAATCAACACTTGATTCAATGATCCGGTCATGTCGCACATAACCGACTGTATTCAATGCATCGATTTATCGAATCAATGATTCGATAACTAGGTCATATCTCATACAACCAATCGAAACATTAATCGTGAGAATCAAATACAGTATCACATACACGCATTATTCTCGGTCCCTTACATATCTCATATGCACTCCTATTTCGTTTCGCTTGAGCTAGGAAACCTCTGTGTAGGACTCTAAAGACTTGTCAATACGCCGGTAGCAGATGATGATCATATCAAGCACCCACAAGCCGCAAGCGGTCTGCTAAACGTAACGGCCACCCGGGTATTGAGCGATCAGAAGATCGACGAGCTAGCCCGCTCACACTCCTGCGAATCCGACAAGTAACACTTACCATACAGTCCGGTCTCTTCGTCTGATATGTCGCATATCAAGTTTAGGGGTGGTAAACGTCAGACCCCAATAACCGATAAGTCGTGCCGATGTGAGGCTCATAACGGGTCGAGAAACTACTGGTAACACTTACCAGCAAATCTCTGATCAGCCCTGGCCAGCGACTTGCCTGTTACGGCCAATCGAGCACTGCGCAACATCAACCCCCAATACCGGGAGAGACGAAACCCCTCCTATCGCTCATTGCCTCCATGTGACTCGGGACTGTACCCAAAGACCACCGTTTTGCACGCCCTCATTGACGTGGTAAGGTGGAGATCAAAGCACAGTGGGAATCACACAAGACTCTATGACGATCTCGGGTCTACAGACTAACCTGTACAAGTGTCACCTGAGAACTGCCATCTGACGTGAGGTATAATACCATCTGGGAGTTCTCGGCGAGTCCGTCCAGTGTACCCAGTCTCCACTGAGCACCCGTACACCATCTCTGATGTCAAACACCAATGGATATGGGATCATCCATCGCCCATCTCATGGGTCGAGAAGCGTATACGCTAGTCTACTCTGGTATATCGATGCCCCATCTCGATACACCCACGACTAGGGACCTTGAAGGATGTACTTATGGACTACCATGTCCCCACTAGTATGATCTGCATCACAGTCCAGGTAGTCAAGTACATATCCTAAGGGCTTTACCAACATGTAACTATAAGACAGTATAAGGAGACTAGTGTACATGTTAAGATAAAGAGTAACCAGATAGCATACTATCATATCGAGCAAGAAAGTCATCTCTATATATGTCCAAGCATCCAATATAATATACATCATCTGTACAATACTGGCCTCTAGGGCATACATACAACTAACAATCTCCCACTTGCACTAGGGCCAGCTGCTGTAGTATCGCATACCGAGCATCCCGAAGAGTCTCTCAAACTGTATCTGGGGAATGGCCTTCGTGAGTGGATCCGCAGTGTTGTTCTTCGTGTCAACCCTCCTGACCTCGATCTCCCGGCGATCAACTATCTCCCGGATCAGGTGATACTGCCTCAGAATATGCCTGGATCGCTGATGGGACTTGGGTTCCTTGGCCAAAGCCACCGCTCCATTGTTATCGCAATACAAAGGTATTGGATGCTCAATGGATTGAACCACTCCAAGTTCAGAAATGAACTTCTTGATCCAGACAGCTACTTTAGCAGCATCGTTGGCAGCGATGTATTCAGCCTCCATCGTCGAGTCTGCAACGGCTTCCTGCTTGGAACTCTTCCAGCTAACCGCCCCTCCGTAAAGGGTAAAGACAAAGCCCGACTGCGACTTAGAGTCGTCCTTATCACTCTGGAAGCTCGAATCGGTAAAGGACTACACTTGGAGCTCTCCGTTACCATACACCAAGAACATATCTCTAGTCCTTCGCAAGTACTTGAGAATGCTCTTCACAGCTGTCCTGTGACTCTCTCCAGGATCAGCTTGATACCTGCTCACTACACTTAGTGAGTATGGTACATCGGGTCTGGTACATAGCATTGCATACATGATAGAGCCTACTGCCGAAGCATAGGGTATCCCTTGCATGCGAGCTCTCTCCAAATCAGTCTTGGGAGACATCTCTTTGGAGAGAGTGACTCCAGAGATCGTGGGCAAGTTCCCACGCTTGGACTCTTCCATACTAAACCTCTTTAGTATGGTGTCAATGTACCTGGATTGGGACAATCCCAAAATCCATTTGGATCTATCTCTATAGATCCTAATTCCCAATATGCAGGAGGCATCACCAAGATCTTTCATCGAGAATCTTTGTGATAAGAAGAGCTTGACCGATTGCAGCATAGGAATATCATTTCCTATCAAGAGTATGTCGTCCACGTACAATACGAGGAAGACAACCTTACTCTCTGCCACCTTCTTGTAGATACAAGGTTCATCTGGATTTTTGACGAAATCAAACTCTTTGATAACGACATCAAAGAAGATGTTCCAACTCCACGATGCTTGCTTTAATCCATAAATGGATTTAAGCAGCTTGCATACCTTCCCGCTGCTCCCACTATCTACGAAGCCCTCTGGCTGAGTCATGTACACGCACTCTTCTAAATCACCATTTAGAAAGGCGGTCTTAACATCCATTTGCCAGATTTCGTAATCATGATATGCAGCGATGGCAAGCATGATCCGGATGGATTTAAGCATAGCCACTGGAGAAAAGGTCTCGTCATAGTCCACACCTGGTCTTTGACGAAAACCCTTTGCTACAAGTCTAGCTTTGAAAGTCTCCACTTTCCCATCTACACCAAGTTTTTTCTTAAAGATCCATTTGCTCCAAATGGGTTTTACCCCTTCAGGAGCAACTTCCAAAGTCCATACTTTGTTGGTGTACATGGATTCCATCTCGGACCGCATAGCATCCAGCCATTTCACTGAGTCCCTACTCGTGATGGCCTGCTCGAAGCTAGTTTGGTCATCATCCTCCATGATGCAATCCTCGCTCCCACCATCCATGAGAAAACCGTAGTATCTCTCAGGTTGGCGAGGAACCCTACTAGATCGGCGGAGTGGCTGAGGTTCATTGGGAGCTATTGAATCTTCTGGTTCCACTAAATCTTCTGTTGTGTTTTGTTCAGCTGGAACCTCTTCCAGTTCTACCTCAGAGCCACTAATCTCTTTTGCAAGAAATTCCTTTTCTAAAAATGTGGCATGTTGAGCAACAAATACTCTTTGTTCCTCACTGTGGTAGAAGATATACCCTCGCGAATGTTTGGGATATCCAACAAACTTACACAAAACAGATCTTGCCTCGAGTTTGTCCGGGTTTTGTCTTTTGACATAGGCCGGGCAACCCCATATCTTTATAAAATTAAGATATGGTCTCTTCCCTTCCCATATCTCATATGGTGTGGTAGGCACAGATTTGGTGGGAACCCTGTTCAATAGGTATGCTGCTGTTTCCAGTGCATATCCCCAGAAGGAAACAGGTAACTCAGCTACACTCATCATAGAGCGCACCATATCTAATAGGGTGCGGTTTCTCCGCTCCGATACACCGTTGTGCTGTGGTGTATATGGAGGAGTTAGCTGAGAGAGAATCCCATTCTCTTTTAGGAAGTCCAGGAATTCATTGCTCAAGTATTCACCTCCTCGATCTGATCGAAAGATTTTAATACTTTTTCCGGTTTGGTTCTCGACTTCTTGTTTATATTCTCTAAATTTCTCAAAAGCTTCTGATTTGTGTTTCATCAGGAACACATATCCGAATCTAGAGAGATCGTCAGTGAATGTAATGAAGTACGAAGAACCATCCCTGGCATGTGTAGACATGGGACCGCATACATCACTATGTATCAGTCCCAAGAGTTCGGTAACTCTTTCTCCGTGTCCCGTAAACGGAGCTTTGGTCATCTTGCCTTTGAGACATGACTGGCAAGTGTCATAGGATGAAAATTCAAACGGATTTAAATCTCCATCCTTATGCAACTTAGCCAGTCGTGTTGCATTGATGTGACCCAGTCTACAATGCCACAAGAAGGATTCGTTCAGTTCAGAACTCTTCCTCTTGTGTGTGTTTGTTATGCTCAGAACTGTTGATTGGTTTAGAACATAAATGCCATTGCACAACGTGCCTGATCCAACCAACTTTTGGTTACGGAAAATGTTCATAACATTGTCCTGTAATACAAAATTATATCCCTCTTTACTTAATAAAGAAACCGATATAATGTTGCATATCAGGTTCGGCATATAATAGCATTCGTTCAGAACCAATGTATTACCAGTTGGTAATACAAGGTGATATTCCCCGACAGTCTTAGCTGCAACAATTGCACCATTTCCAACTCTAATGTCTTTATCACCTTCTCCAAGTTCTCTACCTTTCCTGAGCCCATGTAACTGATTACATATATGGGATCCTGACCCGGTATCCAATACCCAGGACGTAGAGCAAATAGAGAAACAGTTCTCAGTAACGAACACACCCGAAGAAAATGCATCAACATGTACTTTCTTCATTCGGGTGGCATGGGAATCCTGGTATTCCACTATATCCTGTTCAGTCCTATAACTCTTATAGGTAAGAACGGAACCAACGTTCCCCAGCACAGTATAACATGCGGGTTCGGTCAATACATCCATATTATTATCTTTATTAAGGCATGAAATGGTCACTACCTGGAGAGAGAGAGAAGAAAACACTTTAGCGTATGCTCGTGCAAGATCAGATTGGTTATTATCTTATCTAATCAGGATGGCTCCCACTGCTTTTTATCAAATCTTCCTCCAAACCCTAAAAGGAAAGAGTAGCCGGGATTAATTACACACTACAAGTTCGCCAATCTTTCAGCCATGCCAGTGTCGGTACTTTGAGGGAGGTCCCCCGTGTTTTCGCACGAACCTAATTAATGTAAACCTCGTTTTCCCAGAGGCATAACCCCGTTGACACCTTTCTAGACACCTACTTGATCAGCTAATTGCAATGTGTAAAACTCTCCCAGGAGTAACTCTTACTCGCAGTGGGTATCGGGATCCAACTATCTCATAGAAGGTATGCAATCTCATTGCAAATTTCAACACTTGAAATTCCCGATAATATTTTTCCCCAAGCATCCTATGACCTTGACGGAGGTCAACAAACCACAGGGTGCAAGTCAAGTTCAACCCGTCATTTCTTGATTGAATCAAACCCACCCGCACGACCCTTGATGGAGGTCAACAAGGTCGTACGACTACCCTAATCCAATCTGCATCATATGCATAAGCAGACAAATACTAGTTAGCTACCGCACACTACGCCTTGACGGAGGTCAACAAACGTAGCACGAATACTAAGTAGGATTTATCTGAAATGACGGAGGGCTACGCCAGGTTTTTCTGAAAACCATGAGCGTAATGAACTTGATATCGTTGTAGAATCAAATGAAGTTTTCAAATGGAGTGATTTTGAGGCTTTTCCAGTTTTGCTAAAGGGGTCACTCCCGGTGAAGGGATCGTCGGCCCTTTCCTCGTCGAATGAGGTGCGGGATATATCATATATATCACTGTGCAAAGCAAAAACCCAAAAGCAGTCAAAAGCAAACCGAGTGTGTAGCATCTGCCAGTTATTGCTAAAGGAGTCACTCCCGGTGAAGGGATCTCGGTCCTTTCCTCATCGAATAAGGTGCAGGGTATATCATATATACCGTTGTGCAAAGCAAGAACTGTAGCTACCTGTTTTATTTTAAAATTCGATTCCACAACATCTTAGGTTTCTTATCTTTCATTAATCACATTAATGAAGTCCCATCATTTAAATACCTAAACATCACAGATAGATATGACGTACACTTATGCCATCCGCATTCGCCTCGATGTCCCCTCGTGCACCGTTAGGTTAGGTAACTAACGACAGAGCAGGGCAGGGCTAGCGCGGGTGCAAAACATAAGTAACTTCTATATAATATATCATATATATACTATATTCTATATCCATCACAGAACATCACATGATCGCATCACAGATATCGCAGCAGAAGAAACATATGAAACATTGGATATACTAGGACGTCCATGTTTTCAATACGAGCCAGTATAAAACACGGATTCCACGGTCGTGATGAATAGCCAATCCCACACCCCTAGACCCCTACGAGAGCGGCAAGCAACCCTGCCAATTCTAGGGTTAGGAGACCCGGACTCGACTCCTCGAGTTGGTCTCCCACTGGACCCCAGAACCCGGTTACTTGTGCTCCCCTCCTTGGGTCTATCCTAATGCGGAAAAGTAAATAATATACAAAGGGTGACAACTTCCGCTACCTGGAAGTGCCCCAAATGAAAGAATATTACATACAAGTTTTTACATGAATGAAAATGAAAAACACTCATCTCACATAAAAACCCCCGGCTATTCAAACACGACGATCCAATATAACATATCCAGCAACACATAACATCACATGTCATCAACGTAAGTAAATATGCGCATCCCAATTGTCGTTGACATATAGCAACGAAACCGGCGATATCACATATTACACTTACGGTCACAGAAAAGAAAGTGTAAAACTACAACAATTGGAATCCGCAACCTCTTTAGACATCACATGCCTAACAGTTACAAACCCCGCATTTTAGTCTCATTATCGCAAACTCTTTTCAATATCATATGGGACTAAACTGCTAGATTTATAACATTCATCCAGTTATCTCATAACTGTTTGTGAATTCCAATTATTGTATCACATTCCAGATAAACAGAAAATGTTAAACTTTTCGATCGAACAGTCGAATACCCAAGTTTTCCCGATACAGCTCAACACATGAAATAAGTCTAACAACATTCAGTTCGTGCCTCAGTACCAACGGTCCAGCCGTAGAAGGGTCAAGCCAACGCCTCACATGTGGCACGCCGTACTGCCCCAAACCCGAAGGTTTAAAGGGCAGTTCAAGACGGTCACATAATCGAGTTAAGGTTTGTTGTCTTCTAGAGGGTCCATCGCGTTACTTGCACTACTTAGAACGTCGTTAAACTACGGAAAAATCCAACACTTGGAAATTTCCCGACAGGGGAAAAGTTGGGTATTTATATCCGGTCGAACTTTTTAACATATTCTAAAAATTTATCCGGAAAGCCACAAAGACGAAATTTGATACCCCGATCGAAACACCGAATCCCCAAAGCATCCCAGAAAATTCAACTCTTGAATAATTATTAAAAATTCCCATAAAACTCAGCACCAGAAAAGAAGAATTACTGTGCAAACAAAATTGAGCAAAGTGAACAGTCGGCGGCGGAACCGCGGCAGAAGCCATGCTTCTGCCGCGTTTCCGCGGCTGTTTGGAGGCTTCATGATCTCGTGTTTCATCAGATTTCTTAGATCTTCCTGCTGAATTTTTTAGGCATTTTTAATCTGGAAAAATCCACGTTTTCAGAAAAAGTCCACAGAGCGTGTAAAAAATGCGGTTTCGGGTTCGATCGGACTTCAAATTCCGTCTAGACTTCGCCTAAGGCTCTAGCTAGGCTCTGATACCAGTGAAAGGTTTCCTAGGCACCCTAGTGAGGTCTCACAAGGCATCGAACATGCCAATTTAAAAAAAATGGTGCCGAGAAACCCTAGACTACGGATCTTAGACTAGATGTTTAGGCGAAACTAAAAACTAGTTAACTACTTAACTAGAAGTTAGATGCTACAACCTTTGTAGATCCGGATTTCTACCTCCTTAGCTCCACTTGGTCATGCCCTCGCTGTCCATCATGAATCCTCGACTCATTCGTCGGCTTCATCGGAAAACGGGCGAGCAAGGTCGTCGGCTTCGTGTCAAAGACGATCTACGTCGAGGTTGCACTAGTTCAAGCTCCGACTTCACCAAGTAGTGAAACTTGTGAAGAAAACACCCAAAACCACTTGGCAAGAGGTAGAGGATGAAGAAATAGGAGGTGGGTTCACTTTAGATTTGGATTTCTCTCACTAAAACTCAAGTTGCCATTGATGTAGCAAGCTTGAAGAAGAAGAAGAAGATGAGCTAGTTATGATAAGTCTTGTGTTAAATGAATTATCAATTCAATACTTATCATAACTTGACTAAGGTTAAGTGTAGAGAATAAACCATGGTGAATTAAGTGGGTTAGGGTTAAGTAAGATGACAAGAATGGTTGCAAAAGTCAAGGGTTCAAGAAGCTTCAACATAAAACAAGAATTGCCACCATTCTCATCTTGAATTTATCCACATAAATAAACAAATAAATGAATAAATAAATATGCAAAACCCTAATTACAAAATAACCATGGTTTAATTCTATTCACTTAACCATATGATCAAGTATCATCAAACATGATACAAAAAAGTGCACAAAAGTATATCACATATACAATGTGCAATCCAAGTGAGAAAAATCCGTTTAAAGTGAACCAATACTAGTTAATGCAAAGTAATATATCAAATATATAATTATACAATAAATCATTAAATCAACACTTGATTCAATGATCCGGTCATGTCGCACATAACCGACTAGTATTCAATGCATCGATTTATCGAATCAATGATTCGATAACTAGGTCATATCTCATACAACCAATCGAAACATTAATCGCGAGAATCAAATACGGTATCACATACACGCATTATTCTCGGTCCCTTACATATCTCATATGCACTCCTATTTCGTTTCGCTTGAGCTAGGAAACCTCTGTGTAGGACTCTAAAGACTCGTCAATACGCCGGTAGCAGATGATGATCATATCAAGTACCCACAAGCCGAAAGCGGTCTGCTAAACGTAACGGCTACCCGGGTATTGAGCGATCAGAAGATCGACGAGCTAGCCCGCTCACACTCCTGCGAATCCGACCAGTAACACTTACCATACAGTCCGGTCTCTTCGTCTGATATGTCGCATATCAAGTCTAGGGGTGGTAAACGTCAGACCCCAATAACCGATAAGTCGTGCCGATGTGAGGCTCATAACGGGTCGAGAAACTACTGGTAACACTTACCAGCAAATCTCTGATCAGCCCTGGCCAGGGACTTGCCTGTTACGGCCAATCGAGCACTGCGCAACATCAACCCCCAATACCGGGAGAGACGAAACCCCTCCTATCGCTCATTGCCTCCATGTGACTCGGGACTGTACCCAAAGACCACCGTTTTGCACGCCCTCATGGACGTGGTAAGGTGGAGATCAAAGCACAGTGGGAATCACATAAGACTCTATGACGATCTCGGGTCTACAGACTAACCTGTACAAGTGTCACCTGAGAACTGCCATCTGACGTGAGGTATAATACCATCTGGGAGTTCTCGGCGAGTCCGTCCAGTGTACCCAGTCTCCACTGAGCACCCGTACACCATCTCTGATGTCAAACACCAATGGATATGGGATCATCCATCGCCCATCTCATGGGTCGAGAAGCGTATACGCTAGTCTACTCTGGTATATCGATGCCCCGTCTCGATACACCCACGACTAAGGACCTTGAAGGATGTACTTATGGACTACCATGTCCCCACTAGTATGATCTGCATCACAGTCCAGGTAGTCAAGTACATATCCTAAGGGCTTTACCAACATGTAACTATAAGACAGTATAAGGAGACTAGTGTACATGTTAAGATAAAGAGTAACCAGATAGCATACTATCATATCGAGCAAGAAAGTCATCTCTATATATGTCCAAGCATCCAATATAATATACATCATCTGTACAATACTGGCCTCTAGGGCATACATACAACTAACACCCGAGACCCTAAACCTAAACTATGGCCGCAAATAATCGAGTTTTGGCCGCAAATTGCGGCCTTAGGAAGTTAGTTTGGATCCGTGCTTCATCTGTAGCTCCATTATCTGTTAATTAGACCTCCTATATATGCAAAATTGGCTAATTCTCAACTAAGGAAAATCTGGTGATGTTTTCTTGAGTTGTTGTTTTGGTTTTACGACTTTTTAAGACCTGGATTTTGGTATTTAGGTTTTGACTCGGAGTTTTGACCTTTGTACATCAACATCGGGGAGTTGTTTGATTATTTTTGCATGCGTAGACCATAGGTTCTAACCTATGTGTGTTTCGTGTGCCGTTTTAGTTTTCATACGCGATTCATATTTACGATACTATGTGCTTATATATGTAGGCACCTTCACGTGGACTTCGAACAACAAAGAAAAGCGTGGCGTCTTTGATTTCAGCCAGCGAGGATCAAGGTGAGTAGATGTATATCTACGGAGGAAGTCGGGTGGATGGCATATAGCACCCCCATAAATGTAGAATAGGGTTATTACCGTATTATTATTTTGAGTTTGGATGTGATATTGGATACTTAGCGAGTAGGGTATTTAGAAGACCTTAGGTTAGATTCGGGTAATCTACGAAGACCTATCCAGAGGATGATTACCTTGGAGGCGAATCACAGGTTACATGTAGTCACACACACGCGCGCACACGTACACTTGATTTTGTGCGTATGTGTGTGTGTACCTATATATATATATGTTAGTTATATGTATGCCCTAGAGGCCATTACTATACATAGGATGTATATTGTAGTGGATGCTTGGACATATATAGGGAGGACTTTCTTGCTCGACATGATAGTATGCTATCTGGTTGCTCTTTACCTTAACGTGTACACTGATTGTCTCTCTGTTACATGTTGGTGAAGCCCTTAGGATGTGTACTTGACTACCTGGACTTTGATGCGGATCATACTAGTGGGGACATGGTATTCCATAAGTACATCCTTCAAGGTCCCTAGTCGTGGGTGTATCGAGCCAGGACATCGATATACCAGTGTAGACTAGCGTATACCTTCTCGAACCATACAGATGGGCGATGGATGATCCCATATCCATTAGTGTTTGACATCAGAGATGATATACGGGTGCTCAGTAGAGACTGGGTACACTGGACGGACTCGCCGAGAACTCCCAGATGGTATTATACCTTACGTCAGATGGCAGTTCTCTGGTGACACTGGTACAGGTTAGTCTGTAGACCCGAGATCGTCATAGAGTCTTGTGTGATTCCTACTGTGCTTTGATTTCCACCTTACAACGTCCAAGAAGGCATGCAAAACGGTGGTTTTTGGGTACAGTCCCGAATCACATGGAGGCAATGAGCGATAGGAGGGGATTCGTCTCTCCCGGTATAGGGAGTTGATGTTGCGCTGTGTTCGATTGGCTATAACCGGAAATTCCTGGCCAGGGTTGCTGAGATTTACTGGTAAGTGTTACCAGTAGTTTCTCGAACTATTATAGACCTCATATCGACACGACTTATTGAGCTATTGGGGTCTGACGTTTACCACCCCTAGACGAGATATGCGACATATCAGACGACGAGACCGGACTGTACGGTAAGTGTTACTGGTTAGATTCACAGGAGTATGAGCGGGCTTGCTCGTCGATCTTTTGATCGCTCAATACCCGGGTGGCCATTACGTTTAGCAGACCGCTTGCGGCTTGTGGGTGTTTGATATGATCATCACCTGCTGCCGGCGTATTGACGAGTCTTTGGAGTCCTACACAGAGGTTTCCTGGCTCAAGCGAAACGAAATAGGAGCGCATATGAGATATGTGCGGGACCGAGAATAATACCAGTATGTGATACTGTATTCGATTCTCGCGATTTGTGACATTGATCGGTTATATGCGATATAGCCGGGTTATCGGATCAAGTGTTGATTCGATAAGTTATTACTACTGATATTAGTCGGTTATATGCGATATGACCGGATCATTAAATCAAGTATTGATTTAATGATTTAATGTATAATTATATATTAGATATATTACTTTACATTGACTAATATTGTTCACTTTAAATGGATTTTCTCACTTGATGTGCACATTGTATATATGATATAGTTTTGTGCACTAGTTTGTATCATGTTTGATGATACATGCAAACTTAGGTGTATGTTTGATTTAAACCTTGGTTAAGTAAATGGTTAGGGTTTTAATTTATTTATTCATTTATTTATTTATTTATTTCGGCAAAAAGAGAAATGGTGGCTTGCTTTGTTTTACATTGAAGCTTCATGAAGCTTTGAAAAAGTCTACCATTTTTGTTTCATGCCTAACCTAACCATTCACCTAACCTTAGTTTACTCTCTACACATAACCATGGTTGCTAATATGATAAGAATCACTTATTTTCTATTATTGATTATTCATATCATATTCTTTATGTCACGACCCGGAAGTACGGAACATGACCGGCACTTAGACTACGAATGTCTTGAGGCGTACGTACCCTAAGTAAGCCGAACCCAGAAATCCAAACCAAGAAAAGTAGTAAAGAGTAGGAAGAACCATATCAAATCAACCTGTATGCAACATAATATACAACGCCTAAAGGCGAGGATCACAATAGAAATGAAACTCAACAAGCAAGAACCCATAGAAATATAACACGCGACTCTAAGGTCGGAAGAATAAATATCACCGGTCTCTATCACAAATAAGTACATGTTTGGTTGATGGAACTTCTAGATACAACTGAAATATAATATACAATGTATAATGGTGGGTACGATACAAATAACCCACCTACTAGCAGGTCACCTGAAAGGAAGCTGTGCCCGCAAAGCCGTAAAGAAACCCGTATGGCAACACCTGCAAGAAACTGGGGCACAACGGGGGTGAGTTGCCAACTCGTGAGTAGAAAAAGATCTACGAACAGAAATCGCATGTATGACGCAATCCTAGGTCATACGATCAAAATATATAATCCTCAAATATATAACCAGCAATCTATAACAAGACTATGGTAAATACCTAACCCAAGTATAAACCCATGTGCCCATGTCAGTACATCAGGTGGCAATATATCATATGAATGATGTATGAATGCATGAAAAGTATGATAAAGTTTTTTGAAATGATATCAATACACATATATTAGCGTCCCATTCCACTAATATTGGTGTAAGGGTATATATAACAGCGCCCTCATACCCTGTTATATATACAAATGAAGTATGATCAATGTAATCATGCATGTAAATATGAGGATATAGTCGAAATCATGGAAAAACATCATGAAACCTGTGCCCAGCATCGGCACAAAACATAAATCCCAATATCTCAATATCTCTGTATCACAATCTATGTACCTCAATATCTCAATCATAAAATCCAGGGCGCCGTCAGTCCAGATCGGCCCCTACCATCCATCTCATGACTACGACGGTATCCTCCGGATATCCGACGTGTCGGGTAAAATCACCGGTCGGTCGTGCTCCCCTGCACAGGCTCAACGCCATCATCTGCGATCCTCTTGCCCCGGGGTACCGCACCGGGCCCACCATGTACCCGAAACGGTTCCTCCACTCCTCGAATCGGGTCTCGAAATCCATCAGCAAACTCATGGTGGACGACTCATACATCATGGGAAAACCACACTTTTATTTTAAAAAGAGAGAAAGCAGTTCATACAAGTTTTGCGGTTTTCCCCCAAATCCAGAAAACATCATGGAAATCCGAATCATCAATAGCATGTAAAACCATGAATATAAGCATGAGAATCCATGAATGTGGCATATAATGAACAACAGTATGCATGAAGTGACAGGTAATAACTACAATGTCAAGCTAGCATATAAGGCAATGCACTAATATCATGTCACTACTAGCTAACAAGCTAAATCGGGCAATAATATTCTCTAAGTGTACGTGACATGGCAATTACCGATGAAGATGTGTGTGCGACAGCAAATAAGTGTACGTGGTACATACGCATCATCGGTAATGGTGCTGGTGTCCTAGCAGCAGGATATCAATAATAGAATATGAATCACAACAGTATACGATGCAGAGCAACAATAATAATATGCGGGAGCTGAAATACTGAACACCATGATCACTAAACTGCATCTAATGTCATAAGAGTCATATAGCTACACCAATACAAGGCTGAGCTAAAGCTAACAGTAGATAAGGGAAACCGCCTAACCTCTGAGTCGATACACATATATACATATATATATATAGTCGGTGATCCCGTGTAGCGCCTTGAAAAGTCGTTTTGGTGTTTTCCTGAAAATCGGTGAAAATTCGGTATTTTTCCGTAAACTGTCTTTTTGTTATTTTGCAGTTTAGGACTAATTATACCTAATTTGGATAGGTAATTGCTAGTTTTTAGTAGCAAATGAGTTACTTATGAAATTATGGCCGTTTAAAATTTTTCCCTAATTTTTCAATTTTTTAATATTATTTTAATCCGGTAAGAAAATACATTAAATTAGCGATAAATACAAATTTAAATGGGCTAAATTTAAGCTTTAAAATTATGTTAATTAAAATCTAGTTGTAACATAAATTTTTAGTAATTTATTTTAAGTTTTAACTAATTTTTATTATGGAAAACGAAATTTATGGAATTTAAGCTAAAACTTGCAATTTTGGACTTGTAGGGGGTCTTTTTGCATAAAATTTCTTTTCTAAAACCCCTCTCACTCTTCCCTCACCCCTAAGCCGGCCCATTTCTAGCAACTCAAGAAAAAAATTCCTTGCCTCTTTGACTTTTATTCTTGTGTAGAAAAGAGGTGTTTTTTTAAAGGATTTTGACTTTTATTTGGGTATGGGTCTTTAGTGATTGGTATGAGTTGAATTTGACTTTTCCCACACCCCACACCAACCCCCTCTCCCTTGTGCAGGCCGAAATCTGCAGCCCCTCCCCTTTTCATCATTTTTCTTTTCATCTTCTTCAAAAATTCTTCAAGTTTGCTCCAAAAATTGCAATTTAAACCTCACAAATTAAACCCCATCCTTCATCCCATTCTCCTTAGCCTCTCTTGCTTGGATCATGGTACTATGAAGCCATCTTTGGAAGCCTCTTGTTCTTGCTAGATCCATAGATCTTGAGGTATAATTTCCACCAAGTTAAGTTCTTATGGTTAGAATTCTTTAATGGAGTTGTTTTAGTGTTAATATTAGTGCTAATTTCATTCTAGATTTTTTAAAAGTTAATGGTTTGAGTTAACTAAGGTTTTAGAAACCATTATTTAGTTAATTAAATCTTTTTAGCTATCTAGTTGTTTACTAAACCAATCTATAAGGTTACTTTGGTTAAGTGGCTTCATATTATGCTAATCTAAGTTGAACTTGTGTGAAATTTTCATTGTAATTGCTAATTACAAAAATCAAGAAAGGGGTTTGTGTTGGAATTATGGTTTGATGCTTTGTAAAAGGTTTAAAATTAGTATAGTGGCTATCTAGTGGGTTAGTTTGGATATTTGTGTTGGACTGTGAGCACTTTATCGCATAACGACGATGTTGCGTCGTTTTTTTTTTGGAATGTTTGTGCTTACTAGTTTTGTGATAAAATATTGTGATGAATTAATTGCGATATCTTGATGATATTTTTGGCATATCCTATGATAATTAGGATGTGTGAGTGCGGATTTTTGAGTGATCGGGTTTTAGCTTTGCCGGGCGACCAAATCGACGATTTTAGTTAGTTTTTGCGATTTTCGCGTGTGTTCCGTGCATGTTGTACCTAGCTTGTGAACGTTGGTATTTTCATTTGGGATTTGTGTCGTTTCATGGTATGTAACCTTATGTTTGGTATTGATGTAAATTCCAGGTTCGGTCGCGGAGACGTCAGACGCGGCACGAAAGGGGAAAGCGGTGATTGGACGTGACTAGCTAGGGATTCCGGTGAGTAGATGTGACATCTACGGGGGACTATCTTTGAATGGCGCAAGCCGCCCGATAGTTTTAGTAGCTTAAAAAAATTCTTAGTAATGTAAGTAATTAGGGGTGTAATACTTGTATGATTAATTGCGTCATCCATGCCTTATATTGACATACATATGCGAAACCATTCTACAGGACACCTGTACCATTGCCAGGGTTTTATATGCAGCACGAGCACTATTCATGCTTACACACACACCATGGTAATTTCCATGCCACCACACTAGATAACCTATAATTTGAAACCTTTTACTAATTGATACTTAAACTTGTGCTATTGCCTTTAATTCCTTAAAATGAAATCATAAGATTGCCAATCATGTGCATGTACCTCATCATGTTATTTGTTCATGCCTAGTCTATCAATCATACATTGCAACTTGATTATTGATACCATATGCATTCATTATCATTGGCATATGCATTTATGAGGATTTCTTGAGATTTTGTGATATTTTTGGATTTCGAGGGAAAGCCGCAAAATTTCTAAACTTATTATATTTTTAAAATATGTAAATTGCGGTTTTCTAGTGAGGTAAGTGTCGTCCACCATGAGCTTGCTGTGGTTTTCGAGACCCGTTTCGAGGAGTTGGATGAACCATCTCGGGTACATGGTGGGCCCGGTAAGGTACCCCGGGGCAAGAAGCTCGTGGTGCTGACGATGAGCCTGGCAGGGGGCGGATTACCTACCGGTGACTGTTTGGGACGGCGGATATCCAGAGGATACCGACCGTGGCCGCGAGATGATGAGATAGCGATATCGAGATGGGTCAGCCGGATGGCTGAGGCCAGAGACACTATGACATGGATATATAAGATTTGTGATAGTTTTGAGGTGTCGTTGCTGGACACAGGTTCTTGTTGATTCTAGTGGTATTGTGCTGGTATTTCAAAAGAGATTCCTAAAGGAAAAACGTGATTCTTATACTTACACATTCAGATCATGAGTTGATTCACATTGTATTCATACCTGCTAGTATATTCATATTGCATACATACCTGCTTTTATGTCCTGCCTTACCTGTATTTTAGATACTAGGATGCTTGTGTGCATGCATTCGATAGCCTGTGTAGATGTTATTTATTACTCAAGAGTTGGCAACTCACCCCCGTTGTGCCACAGCCTTTTGCAGGTCCGCTCCGTCAGTACAGTAGCGGCGGGTGCACTTGCTTCTTTTGCCTCTTTTTCCTGGACTCGAGGTTTTGCTCTTACGTGGGTTATATTATTATTTTTGCACCACCTTGTATATTCTTTGTATCTAGTGTACTCCATCTACTGTATCTACCAGTATTGTTGTATATTGACCTAGAGATGAGACTGTGAGATTTGTGGACTTTTTGCTGTATTTTGGGGTCGAGCTCACTTGAGTCGACGTGCTGTTTTTCTCATGCTTCTTTATGATTATTTTGCATGTTGTTGTTTTATATTGCGTGGGATTTGTGACCGCCTTGTGGCGAAGAGCTAGCTCCCGCTTAGGGATGCTATATTTGTTGGATTTATATATATTCTTGTTGTACCCATTTTGGGGGCCAGTATTTACAAAGGAGACTCTGCCGAAATTTTCGGAAAAATTGATATTGTTTTTAAAAAGGTTTTATATGACTTATTTGATAAACTCGCTTTCAATTGATTGGGTTTTCTTCACTCTTTTGCTTATTTGGTTTTGGTTTCTGGGCTTTGGCTTACTTATTTTACGGATGTCTTGAGACGTTTCGTAAACTTAAGTGCCAGTCATGTTCCGTACCCTGCGGGTCGTGACAAAGTTGGTATCAGGGCGATAGGTTTTACCTTTTTGAGTGTAGGATGACCCTTGGTAGATGGAGTAAGTGACTTAAGTAGGGTAACGTAGCGTGTGTATGTCCGCGGCATATTTGCGATACGGTACTCCGCCTAAGTGACTTTAGGATATACTTGCTTGAAAATTCCTTCTTCAATTCCGTGTATCCTATGATCCTATTGCACTGTTCTTATTATCCGTTTTCCTGCAACAGCCACTATGCCGCTGAAAGCTATGAGGGCACAGAGGGCTGCCGCCCGAGACAAGATTCGAGCTGGCTCGTCCGAGACTAGGACTGAGCAGGGTGGTATGCCTACGCCGCAGGGACAGATCGATCCACCTTCCCCAGGCCGTATGGATAGGCTTGAGACTGGTATGGAGGAGTTGCGACAGATGATGGGGAGTATGCAGGAGCTACGTCAGATGGTAGGATCCCTAGTTGCAGCCAGTCGTACACCGAGGCCGGATGACGCACCTACTACATCCCAGACTACTATGATACCTGCTCCTACTACTACCACCGTGGCCATTCCGGTTTCACTACAGGATTTCATAAGGCTGAGACCTCCAGTATTCACTGGCACCGAGGTAGCGGAGGACCCACAGACGTTCCTTGACAGTTTAGCCAGGATCTGCCGTTCGCCGAGATGTTCGGATGATCGATGGGTAGAGCTTGCGAGTTTCCAACTAGAGGGTCTCGCGCAGACATGGTGGGAGTCAGTCTTGAGAGGTCGAGCTGCGGGTCTACCGCCTATGACTTGGGCCGAGTTTACAGCGGTCTTTCTAGCTCGTTTCCTCCCAGAGAGCGTTCGTGACGCCAGAGCTCGTAGCTTCGAGGCCTTAGTCAAGACACCTGGGATGACGGTGTCTGAGTATGACATCCAGTTTACACAGTTATCCCGATATGCTCCGTATTTGGTGGATACCGAAGAGAAGATGGTGAAGAGGTTCGCACAGGGACTTGATGCCCAGCTATATCTTGCCATTGGCGCCCAGCACTACGACACTTATTCAGCTGCTATAGATACGGCATTACGGATGGAGGCACGCATATCACAGACTTCGGCCGTTTCTGGACCGAAGAGGATTCGCACCGAGGTGCCGTCTCAGAGGCAGCATGCCAGATTCTTTCCGAGGGATGGGCCCGGCAGGGGATTTGGATAGGGTCAGTTATATGGTTCATATCCTCAGGGACAGCAGCCGTCGCCAGGATGTTTTGGGTGCGGGAGTCCGCACCATCTTGTCAGAGACTGTCCAGCGAGACGACAGGGAGCAGCGACAATTCCGCATGTGACCCTACCACCATCACCACCCCCTCCTCAGAGAGCCCTACTTCCTACCACAGGCGATGCTCCATGCCAGTTAGGTGCACACAGAGGCCGTGGACGCGGCGGTCCTGTTCAGAGAGGACGAGGAGGCAGAGGCCGAGGTCGAGGTCAGCCCGCTATCGGTGGAGGACAGGCCCGAGTATTTGCTTTGACACCGCAGGATGCGCAGGCATCCAATGCCGTTGTGACAGGTATCTTGCCAGTTTGCTCTTTCGACGCACGGGTATTATTCTACCTAGGTTCCACACATTCGTACGTCTCTACACACTTTGCACCGATGTTGGGCCGTGAGTCGTCGTCGTTAGATCATCCGCTTGTTGTTGTTACTCCGGTAGGCGAGTCGTTTGTCGCTCGTTTTATTTTTCGATTGTGTTCCGTTCGTATCGCGGAGAGGGATTCATCGGTTGATTTGATTCTCCTCGATATGTTGGACTTTGATGTGCTTCTGGGCATGGACTGGCTGGCCACTTGTTATGCTTCGGTAGACTGCCGTGAGAAGGCAGTCAGATTTAGCTTTCCGGGAGAGCCAGTCCTTGTTATTCAGGGAGACCGCGGCGTCACCCTTCCCAGCTTGATTTTGTCTCTTCGCGCTGGTCAGCTCTTACGGAAGGGATGTCAGGGATTCTTAGCGTATATTTATGATACTCGAGCTGCAGAGGTTCCGTTGGACCGGGTCCCGGTTGTTTGTGAGTTCCCTGATGAGCTACCTGGGCTACCACCTGAGCGCGACGTTGAGTTCTGCATCAATTTGATTCCCGGCTCAGGGCCTATTTCTATACCGCCTTATCGGATGGCCCCGGCAGAGCTCCGAGAGCTGAAGGATCAGTTGCAGGATTTGTTAGATAAGGAGCTTATTCGACCTAGTGTTTCTCCGTGGGGTGCTCCGGTCCTGTTTGTCAAGAAGAAGGACGGAAGTTTGCGCTTATGTATCGAGTACCGCCAGCTGAACAAGGTTACCGTTCGGAACAGATATCCGTTGCCACGCATTGATGATTTGTTTGACGAGCTTCAGGGGGCGGGGTATTTTTCGAGGATCGACTTGCGATAAGGATACCATCAGCTGCGAGTTCGACAGGAGGATATACCGAGGACAGCTTTCCGCACGCGCTACGGCCACTATGAGTTTTTGGTGATGTCGTTCGGACTTACCAACGCCCCAGCAGCATTCATGGATTTGATGAACCGTACATTCAGGCCGTATCTTGACGTGTTCATCATCGTGTTTATCGACGACATCTTGGTGTACTCCCGGAGCAGAGAGGAGCACGAGCAGCACTTGCAGATTACGTTACAGACTCTGAGGGAGCACCAGCTGTTCGCAAAGTTCTCCAAGTGTGCATTCTGGCTGGACAGCGTCGGATTCTTGGGTCACGTGATTACGAGAGACGGCATATATGTGTAGGGTTCCTAGGCACTCTCAAGAGGTCTCACAAGGCATCAACCATGCCAATTTTGAATTTTACGGGTGCCGAGAAACCCTAATACGGATCGTTGACTAGAAGTTTAGGCGAAAACGAAACTAGTTAACATCTTAACTAAAGGAGAGAGGCTACAACCTTTGTAGATCCGGTTCTCCACTTCCTTAGCTCCACGTAGGCGTCCTCTTGCTGTCCATCTCGAATCCCGGACTCAATCGTCAGCTTGATCGGAGAAATGGGCGGACTAGGTCGTCGGCTTCATGCCGAAGATGATCTACGTCGAGGCATCACAAGTTCAAGCTCCGACTTCACAAATTTGTGAAACTTATGAAGAAAACACCCAAAACAACTTGGCAAGAGGTAGAGGGTGAAGAAATAGGAGGTGGGTTCACTTTAGAATTGGATTTCTCACTTTAGAACTCAAGTTGCCATTGATGGCATCAAGCTTTCTTTCTTGAAGAAGAAGATCAAGAAGAAGGAAATATTATGATAAGTTAATCCAAAATGAAAAAGAAATGAATACTTATCATAATAGGAACCATGGTTAGGTGAAGAGAATTGACCAAGGTTAGAAGAGTGGTTAGGGTTAAGCATGAAGACAAATTGGTCACTTTGGTCAAAGCTTCATGTAGCTTCACAAAGGTTCAAGAATGAAAGCAACCATTTTGTATTCTTATCCCATTCTTTTTCCAAAATCAATAAATAAAAGAATGGATAATTAAAACCCTAATCACTTTATTAACCTAGGTTTAATTCTTTACACTTAACCAAATGAGCAAGCATCATCAAACATGATACAAAGATGTGCACAAAAGTATATCACATATACAACTTGCACATCAAGTGAGAAAATCCATTTAAAGTGAACCAATACTAGTTAATGCAAAATAATATATCAAATATATAATTATACATTAAATCATTAAATCAACACTTGACTTAACGATCCGGTCATATCGCATATAACCGACTAGAATCCTATGTATCGGCTTATCGAATCAATCGTTGATTCGATATCTAGGTTATATCGAATATAACCAATCGATACATTCATCGCGAGAATGGAATACGGTATCACATACACGCATTATTCTCGGTCCTGCACATATCTCATATGCGCTCCTATTTCGTTTCGCTTGAGCCAGGAAACCTCTGTTTAGGACTCTGAAGACTCGTCAATACGCCGGTAGCAGATGATGAACATATCAAGCACCCACAAGCCGCAAGCGGTCTGCTAAACGTAACGGCCATCCGGGTATTGAGCGATCAGAAGATCGACGAGCTAGCCCGCTCACACTCCTGTGAATCCAACCAGTAACACTTACCGTACAGTCCGGTCTGTCCGTCTGATATGTCGCATATCAAGTCTAGGGGTGGTAAATGTCAGACCCCAATAACCGATAAGTCGTGCCGATGTGAGGCTCATAACGGGTCGAGAAACTACTGGTAATACTTACCAGCAAATCTCTGATCAGCCCTGGCCAGGGACTTCCCTGTTACGGCCAATCGAGCACAGCGCAACATCAACCCCCAATACCGGGAGAGACGAAACCCCTCCTATCGCTCATTGCCTCCATGTGACTCGAGACTGTGCCCAAAGACCACCGTTTTGCACGCCCTCATGGACGTGGTAAGGTGGAGATCAAAGCACAGTGGGAATCACACAAGACTCTATGACGATCTCGGGTCTACAGACTAACCTGCACAAGTGTCACATGAGAACTGCCATCTGACGTGAGGTATAATACCATCTGGGAGTTCTCGGCGAGTCCGTCCAGTGTACCCAGTCTCCACTGAGCACCCGTATACCATCTCTGATGTCAAACACCAATGGATATGGGATCATCCATCGCTCATCTCATGGGTCGAGAAGCGTATACGCTAGTCTACTCTGGTATATCGATGCCCCGTCTCGATACACCTACGACTAGGGACCTTGAAGGATATACTTATGGACTACCATGTCCCCACTAGTATGATCTGCATCATAGTCCAGGTAGTCAAGTACACATCCTAAGGACTTTACCAACATGTAACTATAAGACAGTTTAAAGAGACAGGTGTACATGTTAAGATAAAGAGCAACCAGATAGCAGACTATCATATCGAGCAAGAAAGTCATCTCTATATATGTCCAAGCATCCAATATAATATACATCATCTGTACAATACTGGCCTCTAGGGCATACATACAACTAACAATCTCCCACTTGCACTAAGGCCAGCTGCTGTAGTATCGCATACCGAGCATCCCGAAGAGTCTCTCAAACTGTATCTGGGGAATGGCCTTCGTGAGTGGATCCGCAGTGTTGTTCTTCGTGTCAACCCTCCTGACCTCGATCTCCCGGCGATCAACTATCTCCCGGATCAGGTGATACCGCCTCAGAATATGCCTGGATCGCTGATGGGACCTGGGTTCCTTGGCCAAAGCCACGGCTCCATTGTTATCACAATACAAAGGTATTGAATGCTCAATGGATGGAACCACTCCAAGTTCAATAATGAACTTCTTGATCCAGACAGCCTCTTTAGCATCATCGTTGGCAGCGATGTATTCAGCCTCCGTCGTCGAGTCTGCCACGGTTTCTTGCTTGGAACTTTTCCAGCTAACCGCCCCTCCGTAGAGGGTAAAGATAAATCCCGACTGCGACTTAGAGTCGTCCTTATCACTCTGGAAGCTCGAATCGGTAATGGACTCCACTTAGAGTTCTCCGTTACCATACACCAAGAGCATCTCTTTAGTCCTTCATAAGTACTTGAGAATGCTCTTCACAGCTGTCCAGTGACTCTCTCCAGGATCAGCTTGATACCTCTCACTATACTTAGTGAGTATGCAACATCGGGTCTGGTACATAGTATCGCATACATGATAGAGCCTACAGCCGAAGCATAGGGTATCCCTTGCATGCGAGCTCTCTCCAAATCAGTCTTGGGAGACATCTCTTTGGAGAGAGTGACTCCAGAAATCGTGGGCAAGTTCCCACACTTGGATTCTTCCATACTAAACCTCTTTAGTATGGTGTCAATGTACCTGGATTGGGACAATCCTAAAATCCGTTTGGATCTATCTCTATAGATCCTAATTCCCAATATGCAGGAGGCATCACCAAGATCTTTCATTGAGAATCTTTATGATAAGAAGAGCTTAACCGATTGCAGCATAGGAATATCATTTCCTATCAAGAGTATGTCGTCCACGTACAATACGAGGAAGACAACCTTACTCTCTGCCACCTTCTTGTAGATACAAGGTTCATCTGGATTTTTGACGAAATCAAACACTTTGATAACGACGTCAAAGAAGATGTTCCAACTCCACGATACTTGCTTTAATCCATAAATGGATTTAAGCAGCTTGCACACATTTCCGCTGCTCCCATTGTCTACGAAGCCCTCTGGCTGAGTCATGTACACGCACTCTTCTAAATCACCATTTAGAAAGGCGGTCTTAACATCCATTTACCAGATTTCGTAATCATGATATGCAGCGATGGCAAGCATGATCCGGATGGATTTAAGCATAGCCACTGGAGAAAAGGTTTCATCATAGTCCACACCTGGTCTTTCACGAAAACCCTTTGCTACAAGTCTAGCTTTGAAAGTCTCCACTTTCCCATCTACACCAAGTTTCTTCTTGAAGATCCATTTGCTCCCAATGGGTTTTACCCCTTCAGGAGAAACATCCAAAGTCCATACTTTGTTGGTGTACATGGATTCCATCTCGGACCGCATAGCATCCAGCCATTTCACTGAGTCCCTACTCGTGATGGCCTGCTCGAAGCTAGTTGGGTCATCATCCTCCATGATGCAATCCTCGCTCCCACCATCCATGAGAAAACCGTAGTATCTCTCAGGTAGGCGAGGAACCCTACTAGATCGGCGGAGAGGCTGAGGTTCATTTGGAGCTACTGAATCTTCTGGTTCCACTAAATCTTCAGTTACGGTTTGTGTATCTGGAACTTCTTCCAGCTCTACCACTTTGCCACTAATTTCTTTTTCAAGGAATTCCTTTTCTAAAAAGGTGGCATATTGAGAAACAAACACATTTTGTTCTTCAGTATGTTAGAAAAAATATCCCTGTGAATTCTTAGGATATCCCACAAACTTGCAAAGAACTGACCGTGCCTCGAGTTTGTATGGATTTTGCCTTTTGACATAGGCCGGACAACCCCATATCTTAACTCGTTTAAAATATGGTCTCTTCCCACTCCATATCTCATATGGTGTGGTAGGTACAGATTTAGATGGAACTTGATTCAATAGGTATGCAGCTGTCTCCAGCGCATATCCCTAGAAGGAAATAGGTAACTCAGCTGTGCTCATCATAGAGCGCACCATATCTAATAGGGTATGGTTCCTCCGTTCTGATACACCGTTGTGCTGTGGTGTATATGGAGGAGTCAGCTAAGAGAGAATCCCATTCTCTTTTAGGAAGTCCAGGAATTCATTGCTCAAGTATTCACCTCCTCGATCGGATCGTAGGATTTTAATACTTTTTCCGGTTTGGTTCTCAACTTCTTGTTTATATTCTCTAAATTTCTCAAAAGCTTCTGATTTGTGTTTCATCAGGAACACATACCCGAACCTAGAAAGATCGTCAGTGAATGTAATGAAGTATGAAGAACCATCCCTGGCATTTGTAGACATAGGACCGCATACATCACTATGTATCAGTCCTAAGAGTTCGGTAACTCTTTCTCCGTGTCCCGTAAACGGAGTTTTGGTCATCTTGCCTTTGAGACATGACTGGAAAGTGTCATAAGATGAAAATTCGAATAGCTTCAAATATCCATCCTTATGCAACTTAGCCAGTCGTGTCACATTGATGTGACCCAGTCTACAATGCCACAAGAAGGATTCGTTCAGTTCTGAACTCTTCCTCTTGTGTGTGTTTGTTATGCTCAGAACTGTTGATTGATTTAGAATATAAATGCCATTGCACAACGTGCCTGATCCCACCAACTTTTGGTTACGGAAAATGTTCATAACATTATCCTGTAATACAAAATTATATCCCTCTTTACTTAATAAAGAAACCGATATAATGTTGCATATCAGGTTCGGCATGTAATAGCATTCGTTCATAACCAATGTATTACCAGTAGGTAATTTAAGGTGATATTCCCCGGCAGTTTTAGCTGCAACAATTGCACCATTTCCAACTCTAATGTCTTTATCACCTTCTCCAAGTTCTCTACCTTTCCTTAGCCCATGTAACTGGTTACATATATGGGATCCTGACCCAGTATCTAATACCCAGGACGTAGAGCAAATGGAGAAACAGTTCTCAGTAACGAACACACCCGAAGAAAATGCATCAACATGTACTTTCTTCATTCGGGTGGTATGGGAATCCTGGTATTCCCCTATGTCCTGTTCATTCCTATAACTCTTATAAGAAAGAACGGAACCAATGTTTCCCAGCACAGTATAACATGCGGGTTCGGTCAATACATCCATATTATTATCTTTATTAGGGCATGAAATGGTCGCTACCTGGAGAGAGAGAGAAGAAAACACTTTAGCGTATGCTCTTGCAAGATCAGATTGGTTATTATCTTATCTAATCAGGATGGCACCCACTGGTTTTTATCAAATCTTCCTTCAAACTCTAAAAGGAAAGACTAGCCGGGATTAATTACACACTACAAGTTCGCCAATCTTTCAGCCAGGCCAGTGTCGGTACTTTGAGGGAGGTCACCTGTGCTTTTGCACGAACCTAATTAATGTAAACCTCGTTTTCCCAGAGGTGTAACCCCGTTGACACCTTTCTAGACACCTACTTGATCGGCTAATTGTAATGTGTAAAACTCTTCTAGGAGTAACTCTTACTCGCAGTGGGTATCAGGATCCAACTATCTCATAGAAGGTATGCAATCTCATTGCAAATTTCAACACTTGAAATTCCCGATAATATTTTGCCCCTAGCAGCTATATGACCTTAACATAGTCAACAAATCATAAGTGCTAGTCAAGTCCAACCCGTCATTTCTCGATTGAATTAAACCCACCCGCACGACTCTTAACATAGTCAACAAAGTCGCACGACTGCCTTAATCCAATCGCATCATATGCTTATGCAGATAAGCACTAATTAGCTACCGCACACTACGCCTTAACATAGTCAACAAACGTAGCACGAATACTAACTAGAACTTATCTGAAATGACGAAGGGCTACGACAGGTTTTTCTGAAAACCTATTGCGTAATGAACTTGATATCGTTGTAGGATCAAATGAAGTTTTTGAAATGGAATGATTTTGAGGCTTTTCTAGTTTTGCTAAAGGGGTCACTCCCTGTGAAGGGATCGTCAGCCCTTTCCTCGTCGAATGAGGTGCGGGATATATCATATATATCACTGTGCGAAGCAGAAACTATAGAAGCAATCAAAAACAAACCGAGTGTGTAGCATCTGCCAGTTATTGCTAAAGGAGTCACTCCCGGTGAAGGGATCTCGGTCCTTTCCTCATCGAATAAGGTGCAGGGTGTATCATATATACCGCTATGCAAAGCAAGAACTGTAGCTACCTGTTTTATTTAAAATTTGATTCTAAAACATCTTTTGGTTTCTTCTATTTCATTAATCACATTAATGAAGTCCCATCATTTAAATACCTAAACATCACAGATAAATACGACGTACACTTATGCCATCCGCATTCGCCTCGATGTCCCCTCGTGCACCGTTAGGTTAGGTAACTAACGACAGAGCAGGGCAGGGCTAGTGCAGGTGCAAAACATAAATAACGTCTATATAATATATCATATATACTATATACTGTATCTATCACAGAACATCACATGATCACATCACAGATATCGCAGTAGAAGAAACATATGAAACATTGGATATACTAGGACGTCCGTGTTTTCAATACGAGCCAGTATAAAACACGGATTCCACGGTCGTGATGAATAGCCATCCCACACCCCTAGACCCCTACGAGAGCGGCAAGCAACCCTACCAATTCTAGGGTTAGGAGACCTGGACTCGACTCCTCGAGATGGTCTCCCACTGGACCCTAGAACCCGGTTACTTGTGCTCCCCTCCTTGGGTCTATCCTAATGCGGAAAAGTAAATAATATAAAAAGGGTGACAACTTCTGCAACCTGGAAGTGCCCCAAATAAAAGAATATTACATACAAGTTTTTACATGAATGAAAATGAAAAACACTCATCTCACATAAAAAACCCCGGCTATTCAAACACGACGATCCAATATAACATATCTAGCAACACATAACATCACATGTCATCAACGTAAGTAAGTATGCATACCCCAATTGTCGTTGACATATAGCATCGAAACTGGCGATATCATATATTACACTTACGGTCACAGAAAAGAAAGTGTAAAACTAAAACAGTTGGAATCCGCAACCTCTTTAGACATCACATGCCTAATCAGTTATAAACCCCGCATTTTAGTCTCATTATCGAAAACTCTTTTCAATATCAAATGAAACTAAACCGCTAGATTTATAACATTCATTCAGTTATCTCATAACTGTTTGTGAATTCCAATTATTGTATCCCATTCCGGATAAATAGAAAATATTAAACTTTCCGATCGAACATTCGAACACCCAAGTTTTCCTGAAACCGATCAATACATGAAATAAGTTCAAAGACATTCACTTCATGTCTCAGTACCAACGGTCCAGCCGTAGAAGGGTCAAGCCAACGCCTCACATGTGGCACGCCGTACTGCCCCAAACCCGAAGGTTCAAAGGGAAGTTCAAGACGGTCACATAATCGAGTTAAGGTTTGTTGTCTTCTAGAGGGACCATCGCATTACTTGCACTACTTAGAACGTCCTTAAACCACAGAAAAATCCAACACTTGGAAATTTTCCGGCAGGGGAAAAGTTGGGTATTTATATCCGGTCGAACTTTTTAACGTATTCGAAAATTATCCGGAAAACCACACAGACAAAATTTGAAAATCCGATCGAATCTTTGATTCCCAATACAACCCCAGAATACTCATCTGTAGAGTCACAATAAAAATACCCAGAAAATATAGCATTAATTTATATGAGTTACTGTGCAGAAATCATCAGACAAGGGGACAGAACGGCCGCGGAACCGCCGCACATGCCTAGCTCGTGCCGCGGTTCCGCGGTGGAAAAATCGATTTAGGCCCTCATATTTCACAGTAATTCAAATAAGACCGTGCTTATTTTTCTGCATATTTTTAATTGAAAAAAATCTAAATTTTCAGAAAATTTCCAGAGAGCATTTTGGGTTTTAGGGTTTCGGTTCGATCGGGTTTCAAACATCGTCTAGACTTCGCCTAAGGCTCTAGCTAGGCTCTGATACCAATGTTGGTCAGGCAGCAACCCCATCCAATGGGGTCGCCGTAGCACCAACGGGTCCCTCAGCAGCTACTTTTTACGCATGCCCCCTCGCGAGGACTACAACCCGCCGGAACACCTTCCGGTCTCGGGACACCCTTGGGGTAAGAGCCTATGCTTCGCCACACTGTCACACAGTGAGAACCCCCCATAGGTCGACATCCAATGCCTAGTAGCTCTGATACCATTCTGTAGGGTTCCTAGGCACTATCAAGAGGTCTCACAAGGCATCAACCATGCCAATTTTGAATTTTACGGGTGCCGAGAAACCCTAATACGGATCGTTGACTAGAAGTTTAGGCGAAAACGAAACTAGTTAACATCTTAACTAAAGGAGAGAGGCTACAACCTTTGTAGATCCGGTTCTCCACTTCCTTAGCTCCACGTAGGCGTCCTCTCGCTGTCCATCTCCAATCCCGGACTCAATCGTCGGCTTGATCGGAGAAATGGGCGGACTAGGTCGTCGGCTTCGTGCCGAAGATGATCTACGTCGAGGCATCACAAGTTCAAGCTCCGACTTCACAAATTTGTGAAACTTGTGAAGAAAACACCCAAAACAACTTGGCAAGAGGTAGAGGGTGAAGAAATAGGAGGTGGGTTCACTTTAGAATTGGATTTCTCACATTAGAACTCAAGTTGCCATTGATGGCATCAAGCTTTCTTTCTTGAAGAAGAAGATCAAGAAGAAGGAAATATTATGATAAGTTAATCCAAAATGAAAAAGAAATGAATACTTATCATAATAGGAACCATGGTTAGATGTAGAGAATTGACCAAGGTTAGAAGAGTGGTTAGGGTTAAGCATGAAGACAAATTGGTCACTTTGGTCAAAGCTTCATGAAGCTTCACAAAGGTTCAAGAATGAAAGCAACCATTTTGTATTCTTATCCCATTCTTTTTCCAAAATCAATAAATAAAAGAATGGATAATTAAAACCCTAATCAATTTCTTAACCTAGGTTTAATTCTTTACACTTAACCAAATGAGCAAGCATCATCAAACATGATACAAAGATGTGCACAAAAGTATATCACATATACAACTTGCACATCAAGTGAGAAAATCCATTTAAAGTGAACCAATACTAGTTAATGCAAAATAATATATCAAATATATAATTATACATTAAATCATTAAATCAACACTTGACTTAACGATCCGGTCATATCGCATATAACCGACTAATATCCTATGTATCGGCTTATCGAATCAATCGTTGATTCGATATCTAGGTTATATCAAATATAACCAATCGATACATTCATCGCGAGAATGGAATACGGTATCACATACACACATTATTCTCGGTCCTGCACATATCTCATATGCGCTCCTATTTCGTTTCGCTTGACCCAGGAAACCTCTGTGTAGGACTCTAAAGACTCGTCAATACGCCGGTAGCAGATGATGAACATATCAAGCACCCACAAGCCGCAAGCGGTCTGCTAAACGTAACGGCCATCCGGGTATTGAGCGATCAGAAGATCGACGAGCTAGCCCGCTCACACTCCTGTGAATCCAACCAGTAACACTTACCGTACAGTCCGGTCTGTCCGTCTGATATGTCGCATATCAAGTCTAGGGGTGGTAAACGTCAGACCCCAATAACCGATAAGTCGTGCCGATGTGAGGCTCATAACGGGTCGAGAAACTACTGGTAACACTTACCAGCAAATCTCTGATCAGCCCTGGCCAGGGACTTCCCTGTTACGGCCAATCGAGCACAGCGCAACATCAACCCCCAATACCGGGAGAGACGAAACCCCTCCTATCGCTCATTGCCTCCATGTGACTCGGGACTGTGCCCAAAGACCACCGTTTTGCACGCCCTCATGGACGTGGTAAGGTGGAGATCAAAGCATAGTGTGAATCACACAAGACTCTATGACGATCTCGGGTCTACAGACTAACCTGCACAAGTGTCACCTGAGAACTGCCATCTGACGTGAGGTATAATACCATCTGGGAGTTCTCGGCGAGTCCGTCCAGTGTACCCAGTCTCCACTGAGCACCCATATACCATCTCTGATGTCAAACACCAATGGATATGGGATCATCCATCGCTCATCTCATGGGTCGAGAAGCGTATACGCTAGTCTACTCTGGTATATCGATGCCCCGTCTCGATACACCCATGACTAGGGACCTTGAAGGATGTACTTATGGACTACCATGTCCCCACTAGTATGATCTGCATCATAGTCTAGGTAGTCAAGTACACATCCTAAGGGCTTTACCAACATGTAACTATAAGACAGTTTAAAGAGACAAGTGTACATGTTAAGATAAAGAGCAACCAGATAGCATACTATCATATCGAGCAAGAAAGTCATCTCTATATATGTCCAAGCATCCAATATAATATACATCATCTGTACAATACTGGCCTCTAGGGCATACATACAACTAACAATGTGTGGACCCGAAGAAGATTGAGGCTGTTCAGCAGTGGCCCCGACCTACATCGGTTACTGAGATCCGTAGTTTTCTAAGACTGGCAGGCTACTACAGGCGTTTTGTTCAGGACTTCTCCAGTATAGCTGCACCTTTGACCGGTTTGACCCGGAAGGGAGTTCCGTTTGGACAGAGGAGTGCGAGCGCAGTTTTCAGCAGCTACGGACTTGTTTGACTACGGCGTCGGTATTATCTTTGCCTTCGGGATCAGGCGGATTTGTGGTCTACTGTGATGCTTCGCGAGTGGGGTTAGGATGCGTATTGATGCAGCATGGCTGGGTGATCGCTTATGTAAGTGCACGGCGGCGCCCCGGCCGTCAATCCGACGCCGGAATGCGGAAGCGGTGATAAACTTAAATTTTTGCGGACTTTGCAAACCGGCACCACCGCGCACTAAACTCCGGATCGTAACCATTAAACTAGTCTAGCTAACTAACAAGAGGGGAAGAGATGTACCGACTGATCCGAGTCCTCCGGTCTTCATCTCCACTCCGATCTCCTCGCGGGATCTCCGTCTGTCTCCTCCTCGTCGGAAAGGGCACCACATCGCCTGTAGCTTTTACGGGCTCCCACCTCAATACCGAGGCAACTCGGGCGTGAAGCTGGCGAATCGACGCGTCCAAGATTTGCTGTAGGAATGTGTAGTGTAGAATCATAGTCTCTTTTGGGGTGGTGAAGTTGCCATGGAGGGAGAAGGAAATCATGAACTTTGGAGAGGGTTTTGGTGGCATGATAAAAATGAGATGATTGATAAATTTCCAACACCAAAACAAATGAACCATCATCTTCTCCTCATCAAAGAGGGCCGGCCAATATATATGAGAATTGTGGAGGAAAAGCAAAAACAAGAAGGAAGGTGAGTGTAGGATAAAGGTAGAGGGTGACCACATCCAAACATGAACCATGCTTCACACCTTAACCTTTCATATCTCATTTAATGCAAGAATGGTTCAAAAGATAATGAAAGCTATCATAATCAATAGATTTGCAAGAAACCCCCTCCACAAAGATTATTTGCACAATTGCAAATAACCCCCCTCCATCGGAAAAGTCCGGCCGGGAAAAAGCAAAGGAAAACCGGCCGGAACAGAATGCAAACTGGCAACTCCAGAAAACTGGTCCCGTAATAAATTACAGGAAAACCCCGATACTGTGCATACACACCCGCATCTGTATTCCGTCCGGATACAAATGTAAAGAGACAAAATCTACACTGTACTAAACTAGGACCGGCTTAAACCAAAGCCGGCTAGTAATATCCGTTCGATCCTGATCCGTGCAATACCGCACGTATCTGATCGAACCCTGCCATATACCTATACGGCTACTAGTACAAACCGTCCGATCCTGATCCGTGCAATACCGCACGTATCTGATCGGACCCTGCCATATCTCCATACGGCCTCTACAGCGTTTCGCCCGAAAACTGAGTAACTGAAAGTGTGGTGGACTCTAAAGACTCGTCAACACCTTGGTTGTGGATTTAACCACTAGCACGTCAGAGGTATAAGCCAATACGTGACGGGCTACCAGGTACTGACCAAATGGGACGTCGATGAGGAAGCTCACCCCGACACCCAACTGAGCCTGTCAGTGACAATATCCGTGCAGTCCGGTCCGTTCGTCTATGAGTATCGCATGGCGGGCCTAGGGGGTTGGTAAAAGTCAGACCCCCAAAAGCGGTACAAGTCGTGTCGGAGTGTAGCCCAGAACACCCTGAGATACTACTGGAATACCTACCAGTAAATCTCCTTGCCTTGGCCAAGGACTTTGTGTAATGGCTCTCCTAGACACAGCACGACCTCACCCCCAATACCGGGAGAGACGAACCCCTGAAGATACGCTCACTGCCTCCATGTGGCTCGGGACTGTACCCAACTAAAACCTGTTTGCACGACTCCTTTGAGCCGTGGTAGGGTAGTAATCAAAGTACAGTGGGAACTCACACGAGACAAATGACGATCCCCAGGTCGATGAACTAACCTGCACACATGTCACCAGGGAACTGCCATCTGACGTCTGGTATATGACCAACTAGCATGTTCCCGGCGAGTCCTGTCCGGTGTACTCATAACCCAATGAGCACCTGTATACATCTTAGGTGATCCAACTGACACCAGTGGCTTGTGAGACCGGCCACCGCCCCTCGTCGGGGTCTCGACTGTATACACTAGTCTACTAATGGAGTATCGATGCCCGGTCTCGAAACTCCCACGACTAGGGACCTTTTAAGGATATGCTTGTAGACCCCCAGCTCCCACTTATATGATCGCCCTCATACTGCTGGTGGTCAAGCAAGAATCCTAGGGGCTCTATCAACGTGTAATAGCGACGTGTCATGTCACCTAAAGCAGTACACGATGATAAAGGTAAACCTGATAGCATACTATCATCTCGAGTAAGACTGTTCTACCGGGATAGGTCCTCCCTCAATCATTGCAATCACGTGCCTGTGATCCAATAATTGACTCTGAGGGCACTATCTCCAACAATCTCCCACTTGCACTCAAGGCTAATTATTGCGATGTCGCATACTCACAGCCCGTGTGATACCGAACACCCAACTCCTCTACTAGTCAGTCGCACAAAACCTGTTTGCGAAACTATTGCGTTCGAGGAATAGCCTCAGTGAGTGGATCCGCTCTGAAGTTTCTTTCTATATCTCTCTATATCTCAAGTTCGCGGAGAAAACCATCTCCCGAAATGAGCAATACCTGTCTTAGAGTGTCTGGATATCTGATGGGACCGAGCCCAAAAATGAACTCCAAATCCAAAATTCTTAGACTGTATCGTCAACTGAACTTAATCAGTATCCTGCGCCATGCCTCCCTCAGTATTGCCTTGGATCACCTGTCCAAAATACTGCCCCTCGTCAGAGGGAAAACTGTAACTCTGACAACCTCCTTGTCGTCCAGGTCACCTTGGAAGCCTGGAATGATAACTGTTTCCCGAATAGGGATTTCGTTATCATATCCCTAGAACAGCCACTTATGTTCTAAACTGCTTCCGACTGTTCCTCCAGGATTGGATCAATATCAACTTATTGCATCTAGTGCAAGAACAACATCTGGTGTGGTACTTGACATCTCATGATTGACTCAATTGCCTAAGCAAGTGATCTGCCAATCATGCACATCCCTCTCTACTTTAGTCTATAAGACACCTTTAGAGAGGGTGACTCCATTACCTGCAGGTACACTACCGTGCCAGGAGTCGTCCATTCTAAATACTCTTAGAATGCTGTCAAAGTACCCTGATTGGGAAACCACCCAAATCTAGATCCAAAACCATAGATCTAGTAACCAGTATGTCTGATATTGTGTCCAAGTTCCTTGTGGAGAAACCACTGTGTGACGACCAAAGAATAACCGATTGTAGTATAGGAGTTTCTTTTCCTACTTTGTGTATGTCATCCAAAACCCGGATATCACACCCTACTACCTTCTCAACAGATCCATCCCCTATTCTGATGACGTCAAACCCATGACTGTCACATCAGAATTAGATGATCTATCTCCGCTATATCTGCTTTAGTTTATAAACAGACATAAGCCTGATGTCCACCAATGCTTCCGCTGCTCCCACTGACTACGACAACCCTCTGGCAGAGTCATATAGACGTGCACTTCTAAAGCTAGTTTAGAACGACGCTATACTCATCCTCCTGCCGGGTCTCGCAGTCTGGAACAACAGCAATGGCAATTGTGGGTAAACAAGAACTTCCCTGTCACCGTCCTTGAGGCTACCGTAGTACCTCTCGGGTGCCTGAAGTTACCCACCTTATCTGCGGAGTGGCCAATGGAATGTCAATCCAGATTGAATCTTTAGGTTCCTTATCAAATCTTCAGTAATCGTTTGTGGTTCTGGAATCACTTCCAGTTCTACCATACTCCCACTACTGTTTTTGAAAAAATCCATTTTTAATAAAACTGTGGCGAGTCTAGAACAATATTTCTATTGATCTTCCAGATGGTAGAAAGTTAACCCTCGTCATAGCCTGGGTCAACCCACAAACAGCCATTAGAGAAACGTGCCTTGAGTTGTCCAGTGTCTGGTTTTAATCATAAACCGGACAACTCCCCGTACCTTAACATCGTTAAGATATGAACTGTTCTATATCCAATATAGAACCAGAGGCACTGATTTAATTGAACTAGATTCAAATCATGTAGCTGTCTCCAGTGCATGTCAACTAAATGGAAGAAGGCCGATCAGCGTTACTCAACTTAGGAATGCTTCCAATTATGAGTAACCTGAAAGAGAAGCAATTTCTCTTAATCATTACTATCAACTGAACACCATACACAAGTATCTACATCTTCGATCTCTTTGAAGAATCCCGATACTTGCTATACCTGGTTCTCTACTCTATTCAAATACATATAACTTCTCCAAATTCGGACCCTGTGTTTCCACGAAACACCTGTCTAAAAAATAGAGGAGTCATAAGTAAACCGAATATAGTACGAGGACCATCCCCTCTGTCCTGATGGACCCTGGACAACATACAATACTCTGTAAAAGTCCCTTGAGTCTGATTACTCATTCACTGTGTGTCGTAGGTTGAAAACTGTACTTATGGTTAAGAAGAATTACACCGCTGTTTAATGCTCCTTACCTAACCATCCACTGATACAGGTAAATGTCGTAGACATAATTTCAGAAAGGTATATCTCACTCTATAAAAATAGACGTATAGATATATCAATTTGAAATTGGTGCATAACAGCGGATATTCAAAACCAGATATTTGCCGACCGGCAAACAGCCCAGGTGATTTCCTCAAATATCACCGATTACAACGAATCCTGATATAATGAGGATAATCACCCAATTCCCAATAACTTACTCCCACTCATCATCTGTAAAACCATACAGATGTGAGAATCGTACCTGGTAAATACATACCCTGGAGTAAGTATCTAATCGGGAAATCAGTTTTCATTTAACAGTACACAGTGAACTGAAACATTGAAATGTTTCGATGGGGTATCCTGGTATTCTTAGTAATGCCTTTACCATTATCCAGATTCACAACTATAACCGTATAATTCTTTGCCACCTCTCCAAATCCCTTTATATGTCTTTAGTCTTTACCTTCTGTACACCCCTTAAGCCAAATGGTTTTCTTCCTTCCCTACCGTTCGGCACCAGCCTATGGTTTGGAAGAAGACTATCCAATAAGCATAATGGGTGTACTGTCCCAATCCTAGGAACACTCGCAACACGAGAGAAGGTGAAGATAAAAGACACCTGAATGTACTTTATTCCTATTTCTCCTGAACCAGGATCCATCCCCGAACTGGAAGAAGTTCCTTTCGAGTTCGTATATAACCATACGATGGATTATCCAAATAAACTGTGGATCTTCGTAGTGATACGGAGTGTCCTGGAGAAATACAAAGGTGATGTGGGAGTGGTAACGAAATATTTGGTTTGGTCGTGAATATATGTTGCAATTTACTTTGCCCTCTTACTAATCCCTTGCTTTGTCTGAACTTAATACCTTCTGCACACCATCGTTATGCTAATTGGTTTTCTTCATTCCCTACCGGTCGGCACCAGCCTAAGGTTTGGAAGAAGACAATCCAATTTGCGTAATAGGTGTACTACCCCTAAACCAAGGAGTACTCGTAACCTGAGAGAGGGTAAAAGGAAAAGACAACTGGATAATCCTATCCGTTTTCTCCAGAACCAGAAACCATCCTCGAATAAATTCTTTCGAGTTCGTATCTAACCATACGATGGTTTTGTCCAATGGAAGTGGACGTTCGTAGTAAAACGAGGTGTCCTGGAGAAAAGGGTAAAAGTAGGAGTGGCAATGAGGTTTGCAACTCTGACAATCCAAAAGCCTGTGTTAAGAAGGTTCGGTCAATTTGGTCACTGAGTCATAGTCTTAGGGTCGGGTCAATGGTCGCTGCCAGAGAGAGAGAAAAGAAACACTCAGCGTGCACTCTAACCAAGATCAGAATGGTTACCAATTTATCTAATCTGGAAACCTCCCACTGTACCTCAAATTCTCCTCCAAACCTGAAAGAAGAATTAGTCGGGGTCACCCGAGGAGTAAACCAACTCATCAGTGGGAATCGGGATCCAACTCTCATCGCATGACAACGTGACGGAATCCGCTCACGGTATCACACTCCAGAAGGTATGCGCATATCTGGCAAGTTTCAGTACTTTTGAAACTCCCGATGTGATTTCTGCCCCATGCTCTTATGACCTTGACTAAGGCCAACAAATCATAAGTCACATGTCAAGTTCTACCCGTCATTGTCCAGGTTGATTTGAACCCACCCGCACAAGCCCTTGACTAAGGCCAACAAGGCTATACGACTGTCCCAAACCAACGCATCTATCTATGCAGCATATGAGTACCCAATAGCTACCAAACACTGTGCCTTGACTAAGGCCAACAAACACAGCTTGAATACTATTGACTACCCATATGAAACGACGGAGGGCTACGAATGGTTTCTGGCGAAAACCTTTAACGTAAAGAACTTGATATCGTTGATGGAACGGATAGCTTTTTAGAAAATATAGTGACGAAAACCTTTACTAAAGAGGTCACTCCCGGTGAAGGGATCTCGGCTCTTTCCTCGTAGAATGAGGTGCAGGATATTCCAAATGAATACCACGGTGCAAAGCAAAAGTAATCGGCTATAGTGAAGTTAATGCCCTGACGCAAACTTCTGTCCAAGGGGTCACTCCCGGTGAAGGGATCTCGGCCCTTGCCTCGTCGACTGAGGAGCAGGATATTCCAAATGAATACCACGATGCAAAACAAAAGTGAACGTCCTTGCAATAACAGCTTTTTGAAAAGTGTTCCAACAACATCAGAATAGGTTTGTTTAACTTGCATTGATCCGAATCAACGCAGTCCCATCAATTGATCACACCACAAAGAACGAAAATATACTGACGTACGTATATGCCATCCGCATTCGCCACTGGGTCCCGTCATCACCCGTTAGGTTAGCTAACTAACGGCAGAGCGGGGACTGGACTAGCGCGGATGAAAAACATATACAACATCTACTAATATATATACCAATATATAGTATTTCGCTCAAGGCGTGAATAAAATGCAACATCACAGAAATGTACAGCATCACAGAACAATACAGATATCTGGGATCCCCGGGTTTCACAGAGCCACTGCTGAAACCCGACGTTCCCCTGGTCGTGTGGATAGCCAATGCAATGAAAACCTAGACCCCTACGGGCGCGGCAAGTCACCCGCCAAAACCTGAAGCGAGGCAGCCCCCTTCAGCGCCGTGAATGGACCACCCAGCACTTCACGGAATCCGGCAACAAGGGCACCCCTCCTGGGTCAACCTGTACCCCCTACGAGTGCGGCGAATAGCCCGCCAATCCTAGAGTGAAGCCCCCTCCGTCTCAATGCCATGAGATGCGGGCTTGTTGCCCTCCAGAACCCGGCTATCCGTGCACCCCTCCGCGGGGCAATCCTAGTACAGAAAGTAAAATATACATACACCGGGTACATCGACCGCAACCAGGTCGTGCCCCAAAATAATAATACAATCAGGCAGTGACGGCAGTCCACATGTCGGACGCTCGCCCCGCAATAACAAATGTACATAATACGACAACACTGTACTAGCATTGCATCCAGGCTATCCCCACGACCGATCCGCAACATCACAGCAAATACATAGAACATCAACGTGAAAATCACGTTCGCAAATCCGTCTAACCGGGCTATAGCAGTTAGACCGGATTTACCGATCGAGTGACATTCACGGTCGCAGATATAATGTAAATACTATGAAAAATGTGTTTAAAAAATTTCCGATTGATCAAACAATTAACAAGTGGGCCCCAAAGAAAACTGTAGCACTCACAGAAACAATTGGCCCAACTTTAATATTCCAAAGCCCATATTTTAAGCCCAGAAGGCCTCTGTAAAAAAATGGTGAAGTGATGTGAATAGTGCGCGGCGGAAGGGCCGCACAAAGGTGGTTTTCGCGGCGGTTCCGCGCTCCAACTGTGGAGTTACTTCGTCAAATTTTTACAGAACTCTTAGATTTACCAGTACATCAATATTTTATAACCTGAAAAATTTTTCGAGACCAAAAATTTTCAACAGAAACTGATGCGAAGGCAATACGGGTTTTTGGAACTTTTTGATCGATCGGAAATGCAAACACACCAAACGAAGCTAGACGAAGTTAATGGCGAGGCTCTGATACCACTGTAAGTGCACGGCGGCGCCCCGGCCGTCAATCCGACGCCGGAATGCGGAAGCGGTGATAAACTTAAATTTTTGCGGACTTTGCAAACCGGCACCACCGCGCACTAAACTCCGGATCGTAACCATTAAACTAGTCTAGCTAACTAACAAGAGGGGAAGAGATGTACCGACTGATCCGAGTCCTCCGGTCTTCATCTCCACTCCGATCTCCTCGCGGGATCTCCGTCTGTCTCCTCCTCGTCGGAAAGGGCACCACATCGCCTGTAGCTTTTACGGGCTCCCACCTCAATACCGAGGCAACTCGGGCGCGAAGCTGGCGAATCGACGCGTCCAAGATTTGCTGTAGGAATGTGTAGTGTAGAATCATAGTCTCTTTTGGGGTGGTGAAGTTGCCATGGAGGGAGAAGGAAATCATGAACTTTGGAGAGGGTTTTGGTGGCATGATAAAAATGAGATGATTGATAAATTTCCAACACCAAAACAAATGAACCATCATCTTCTCCTCATCAAAGAGGGCCGGCCAATATATATGAGAATTGTGGAGGAAAAGCAAAAACAAGAAGGAAGGTGAGTGTAGGATAAAGGTAGAGGGTGACCACATCCAAACATGAACCATGCTTCACACCTTAACCTTTCATATCTCATTTAATGCAAGAATGGTTCAAAAGATAATGAAAGCTATCATAATCAATAGATTTGCAAGAAACCCCCTCCACAAAGATTATTTGCACAATTGCAAATAACCCCCCTCCATCGGAAAAGTCCGGCCGGGAAAAAGCAAAGGAAAACCGGCCGGAACGGAATGCAAACTGGCAACTCCAGAAAACTGGTCCCGTAATAAATTACAGGAAAACCCCGATACTGTGCATACACACCCGCATCTGTATTCCGTCCGGATACAAATGTAAAGAGACAAAATCTACACTGTACTAAACTAGGACCGGCTTAAACCAAAGCCGGCTAGTAATATCCGTTCGATCCTGATCCGTGCAATACCGCACGTATCTGATCGAACCCTGCCATATACCTATACGGCTACTAGTACAAACCGTCCGATCCTGATCCGTGCAATACCGCACGTATCTGATCGGACCCTGCCATATCTCCATACGGCCTCTACAGCGTTTCGCCCGAAAACTGAGTAACTGAAAGTGTGGTGGACTCTAAAGACTCGTCAACACCTTGGTTGTGGATTTAACCACTAGCACGTCAGAGGTATAAGCCAATACGTGACGGGCTACCAGGTACTGACCAAATGGGACGTCGATGAGGAAGCTCACCCCGACACCCAACTGAGCCTGTCAGTGACAATATCCGTGCAGTCCGGTCCGTTCGTCTATGAGTATCGCATGGCGGGCCTAGGGGGTTGGTAAAAGTCAGACCCCCAAAAGCGGTACAAGTCGTGTCGGAGTGTAGCCCAGAACACCCTGAGATACTACTGGAATACCTACCAGTAAATCTCCTTGCCTTGGCCAAGGACTTTGTGTAATGGCTCTCCTAGACACAGCACGACCTCACCCCCAATACCGGGAGAGACGAACCCCTGAAGATACGCTCACTGCCTCCATGTGGCTCGGGACTGTACCCAACTAAAACCTGTTTGCACGACTCCTTTGAGCCGTGGTAGGGTAGTAATCAAAGTACAGTGGGAACTCACACGAGACAAATGACGATCCCCAGGTCGATGAACTAACCTGCACACATGTCACCAGGGAACTGCCATCTGACGTCTGGTATATGACCAACTAGCATGTTCCCGGCGAGTCCTGTCCGGTGTACTCATAACCCAATGAGCACCTGTATACATCTTAGGTGATCCAACTGACACCAGTGGCTTGTGAGACCGGCCACCGCCCCTCGTCGGGGTCTCGACTGTATACACTAGTCTACTAATGGAGTATCGATGCCCGGTCTCGAAACTCCCACGACTAGGGACCTTTTAAGGATATGCTTGTAGACCCCCAGCTCCCACTTATATGATCGCCCTCATACTGCTGGTGGTCAAGCAAGAATCCTAGGGGCTCTATCAACGTGTAATAGCGACGTGTCATGTCACCTAAAGCAGTACACGATGATAAAGGTAAACCTGATAGCATACTATCATCTCGAGTAAGACTGTTCTACCGGGATAGGTCCTCCCTCAATCATTGCAATCACGTGCCTGTGATCCAATAATTGACTCTGAGGGCACTATCTCCAACAGCTTATGCTTCTTGGTAGTTGAAGATGCATGAACAGAACTACTCCACTCATAATTTGGAGATGGCTGCAGTGGTCTTTGCACTGAAGATTTGGCGACATTACCTATATGGCGAGTCGTGCCAAATATTCACAGACCACAGGAGCTTAAAATACATATTTCAGCAGCGAGACCTGAACCTCAGACAACGTCATTGGATGGAGTTGGTGAAAGACTACGACTGCGAGATCTTATATCACCCAGGCAAGGCGAATGTAGTGGCAGATGCTTTGAGCAGGAGGCCCGGGGGTAGTCTATCCTATTTGCGCGCAGTGCAGAGGCAATCGTCAGCAGATTGGCAGATGTTATGCGACAGCCGAGTTGAGTTCGAGTTCACTCAGACAGGGGGACAGCTCGCGCATGTTCGTGCACGCCCACAGTTGCTTAACCGTATATATGAGGCACAGCGCAGTGACGACCTTTGCTCAGAGATCGTGGCACAGACGGGACAGGGCAGATTTTCCGAGTTCGTGATTGACGATCAGGGGATTTTACGCTATGGATCTAGACTGTGCGTACCAGATGCTGATGGATTACGGCGCGACATTCTTGAGGAGGCACACCGATCAGTGTATAGTGTCCACCCCGGTTCCCCCAAGATGTACCATGATATGAGAGAGACCTACTGGTGGGACTGGATGAAGAGGGACATTGCGGAGTTTGTATCGTGATGCCTGACTTGTCAGCAAGTCAAGGCCGAGCACCAGAGGCCCGCAGGAGAGCTACAGCCGTTACCCATTCCGGAGTAGAAATGGGAGCAGATTTCGATAGATTTCGTTGTGGGTCTACCCAGGACCGGTCGAGGGTACGACTCCATCTGGGTGATCGTTGATCGATTGACGAAAGCTGCTCACTTCCTGCCAGTGAAGACGACTTTCAACTTCGCTCAGTATGCCCAGCTTTACATCGACGAGATCGTGCGGTTGCATGGCGTACCGACTTGTATCGTGTCAGATCGAGGCGCCCAGTTCACCAGACGACTTTGGCAGAGACTTCAGGAGGCTTTGGGCACTCGTTTGAGCTTCAGCACAACGTTTCATCCGCAGACCGACGGACAGTCAGAGCGGACCATTCAGACTCTCGAGGACATGCTCAGAGCGTGCATTTTAGACTTCGGCGATAGCTGGGATCGTAATTTACCTCTAGTGGAGTTCTCCTACAACAACAGCTTCCAGGATACTATTCAGATGGCACCTTTCGAGGCATTGTATGGGAGGAGATGCAGATCGCCAGTCTGTTGGACAGAGCTCAGCGAGAGCAGTATTTTGGGGCCGCAGCTTGTTGAGGAGACGACAGCGAAGATACAGTTGATTCGAGACCGGATGAGAGCAGCTCAGAGCAGGCAGAAATCGTATGCAGACAGGCGCCGTCGCAGACTAGAGTTCGCAGTTGGCGATCATGTTTTTCTGAGGGTCTCTCCGATGAAGGGCGTGATGCGGTTTGGGCGGAAAGGAAAGCTTAGTCCCAGATTTGTGGGTCCCTTCGAGATTCTCGAGCGTGTCGGCGCAGTTGCATATCGTTTGGCTCTTCCACCCAGCTTTCCCGATGTTCACCGCGTCTTCCATGTTTCGAGGCTCCGCAAGTACCTTCACGACCCTTCGCATACGATTCAGCACCCGACAGTCCAGCTAGAGCGCGACCTTTCTTTTGCAGAGCAGCCGGTGGCCATCTTGGATCGGCAGGTGAAGAAGTTGAGATCGAAAGTTATACCGACCGTCAAGGTCCTTTGGCGCGGCCCGAGCAGCGAGGAGGTCACCTGGGAGACCGAGGGCGAGATGAGGAAGAAATATCCCCATCTCTTTGAAGGTACGCGTAGTTATATTTTTTAAATTCGGGGACCGAATTTCTTTAAGGGGGGAAGATTGTAGCGCCTTGAAAAGTCGTTTTGGTGTTTTCCTGAAAATCGGTGAAAATTCGGTATTTTTTCGTAAACCGTCTTTTTGTTATTTTGCAGTTTAGGACTAATTATACCTAATTTGGATAGGTAATTGCTAGGTTTTAGTAGCAAATGAGTTACTTATGAAATTCTGGTCGTTTAAAATTTTTCCCTAATTTTTCAATTTTTTAATACTATTTTAGGCCGGTAAGAAAATACATTAAATTAGCGATAAATACAAATTTAAATGGGCTAAATTTAAGGTTTAAAATCATGTTAATTAAAATCTAGTTGTAACATAAATTTTTAGTAATTTATTTTAAATTTTAACTAATTTTTATTATGGAAAACGAAATTTATGGAATTTAAGCTAAAACTTGCAATTTTGGACTTGTAGGGGGTCTTTTTGCATAAAATTTCTTTTGTAAAACCCCTCTCACTCATCCCTAACCCCTAGGCCGGCCCATTTCCAGCAACTCAAGAAAAAAATTCCTTGCCTCTTTGACTTTTATTCTTGTGTAGAAAAGAGGTGTTTTTTTTAAAGGATTTTGACTTTTATTTGGGTATGGGTCTTTAGTGATTGGTATGTGTTGAATTTGACTTTTCCCACACCCCACACCATCCCCTTCTCCCTTGTACAGGCCGAAATCTACAGCCCCTCCCCTTTTCATCATTTTTCTTTTCATCTTCTTCAAAAATTCTTCAAGTTTGCTCCAAAAATTGCAATTTAAACCTCACAAATTAAACCCCATCCTTCATCCCATTCTCCTTAGCCTCTCTTGCTTGGATCATGGTGCTATGAAGCCATCTTTGGAGGCCTCTTGTTCTTGCTAGATCCATAGATCTTGAGGTATAATTTCCACCAAGTTAAGTTCTTATGGTTAGAATTCTTTAATGGAGTTGTTTTAGTGTTAATATTAGTGCTAATTTCATTCTAGATTTTTTAAAAGTTAATGGTTTGAGTTAACTAAGGTTTTAGAAACCATTATTTAGTTAATTAAATCTTTTTAGCTATCTAGTTGTTTACTAAACCAATCTATAAGGTTACTTTGCTTAAGTGGCTTCATATTATGCTAATCTAAGTTGAACTTGTGTGAAATTTTTATTGTAATTGCTAATTACAAAAATCAAGAAAGGGTTTTTTGTTGGAATTATGGTTTGATGCTTTGTAAAAGGTTTAAAATTAGTATAGTGGCTATCTAGTGGGTTAGTGTGGATGTTTGTGTTGGATTGTGAGCACTTTATCGCATAACGACGATGTTGCGTCGTTTTTTTTTGGAATGTTTGTGCTTACTAGTTTTGTGATAAAATATTGTGATGAATTAATTGCAATATCTTGATGATATTTTTGGCATATCCTATGATAATTAGGATGTGTGAGTGCGGAATTTTGAGTGATCGGGTTTTAGCTTTGCCGGGCAACCAAATCGACGATTTTAGTTAGTTTTTGCGATTTTCGCGTGTGTTCCGCGCACCTTGTGCACGTTGTACCTAGCTTGTGAACGTTAGTATTTTCGTTTGGGATTTGCGTCGTTTCATGGTATGTAACCTTATGTTTGGTATTGATGTAAATTCCAGGTTCGGTCGCGGAGACGTCAGACGCGGCACGAAAGGGGAAAGCGGTGATTGGACGTGACTAGCTAGGGATTCCGGTGAGTAGATGTGACATCTATAGGGGATTATCGTTGGATGGCGCAAGCCGCCCGATAGTTTTAGTAGCTTAAAAAGATTCTTAGTAATGTTAGTAATTAGGGGTGTAATACTTGTATGATTAATTGCTTCATCCATGCCTTATATTGACATACATATGCGAAACCATTCTACAGGACACCTGCACCATTGCCAGGGTTTTATATGCAGCACGAGCACTATTCATGCTTACACACACACCCTGGTAATTGCCATGCCACCAGACTAGATAACCTATAATTTGAAACCTTTTACTAATTGATACTTAAACCTGTGCTATTGCCTTTAATTCCTTAAAATGAAATCATAAGATTGCCAATCATGTGCATGTACCTCATCATGTTATTTGTTCATGCCTAGTCTATCAATCATACATTGCAACTTGATTATTGATACCATATGCATTCATTATCATTGGCATATGCATTTATGAGGATTTCTTGAGATTTTGTGATATTTCTGGATTTCGGGGGAAAGCCGCAAAATTTCTAAACTTATTATATTTTTAAAATATGTAAATTGCGGTTTTCTAGTGAGGTAAATGTCGTCCACCATGAGTTTGCTGTGGTTTTCAAGACCCGTTTCGAGGAGTTGGATGAACCGTCTCGGGTACATGGTGGGCCCGGTAAGGTACCCCGGGGCAAGAAGCTCGTGGTGCTGACGATGAGCCTGGCAGGGGGCGGATTACCTACCGGTGACTGTTTGGGACGGCGGATATCCAGAGGATACCGACCGTGGCCGTGAGATGATGAGATAGCGATATCGAGATGGGTCAGCCGGATGGCTGGGGCCAGAGACACTATGACATGGATATATGAGATTTGTGATAGTTTTGAGGTGTCGTTGCTGGACACAGGTTCTTGTTGATTCTAGTGATATTGTGCTGGTATTTCAAAAGAGATTCCTAAAGGAAAAACGTGATTCTTATACTTACACATTCAGATCATGAGTTGATTCGCATTGCATTCATACCTGCTAGTATATTCATATTGCATACATACCTGCTTTTATGTCCTGCCTTACCTGTATTTTATATGCTAGGATGCTTGTGTGCATGCATTCGATAGCCTGTGTAGATGTTATTTATTACTCACGAGTTGGCAACTCACTCCCGTTGTGCCACAGCCTTTTGCAGGTCCGCTCCGTTAGTACTGTAGCGGCGGGTGCACTTGCTTCTTTTGCTTGGACTCGAGGTTTTGCTCTTAGGTGGGTTATATTATTATTTTTGCACCACCTTGTATATTCTTTGTATCTAGTGTACTCCATCTACTGTATCTACCAGTATTGTTGTATATTGACCTAGAGATGAGACTGTGAGATTTGTGGACTTTTTGCTGTATTTTGGGGTCGAGCTCACTTGAGTCGACGTGCTGTTTTTCTCATGCTTCTTTATGATTATTTTGCATGTTGTTGTTTTATATTGCGTGGGATTTATGACCGCCTTGTGGCGAAGAGATAGCTCCCGCTTGGGGATGCCATATTTGTTGGATTTATATATATTCTTATTGTACCCATTTTGGGAGCCAGTATTTACAAAGGAGACTCTGCCGAAATTTTCGGAAAAATTGATATTGTTTTTAAAAAGGTTTTATATGACTTATTTGATAAACTCGCTTTCAATTGATTGGGTTTTCTTCACTCTTTTGCTTATTTGGTTTTGGTTTCTGGGCTTTGGCTTACTTATTTTACGGACGTCTTGAGACGTTTCGTAAACTTAAGTGCCAGTCACGTTCCGTACCCTGCGGGTCGTGACATCCCGCCTCGATAATATCACATCCGATAACATATCTCTTTAATCGGTTATTCCCAAGTCAAGTGGGCAGATCAAACATCAAAATATAGCTCGTACGTGATTCCGTCGTACGGCATCCCCAAATCTGGGTACGGGTCAATATCACATTCGTCCTATCATTCATCAAGTATTCCCTTTATCAAATATCACAATCTGGGTACTGACCTACATCTAGTACTACGCTAACATCATCCTTATAATAAAGTTCTGATTACTGATCGACAGTCTAGTATAAATCAATATTATCATCACAAAGAGTATACATCGCCCAAGGCGGCCTATCACAAATATCCTGTCATATCACATTATATCACATCTCATAACATAATCACATGTCGATCACTTAATATATGTGTCACCATTCCTATGGCATCAACATCCCCAAAATCCTCTAAATCATCAAACGTATCTCAAGTATGAATTTTACCGTATCACTGATATCATGATCTCATATCAACTCTCTTCGACTCGTTTAAATCCCAAGTATCATCCTCAAATTCGTATGTGAACACATAATCTCAAACCCATGTGACCACATATCTATATAGAATCCCATAATCTCATATGAAATAAGAATGTATGCAAGTATGAATATGTGTGTATGTATGTGTAGTGCACCCACTACCTAGGGTTTCGTAACCTAAATCATCTAAGTCCACCAATTATCCATCTTAAACATCAATAATTTCCCAAACAACATATAATAATTATAGGTGTGCATACGCATCCGTATACATCACCACGGACTGCGGGGGTGCTATACGCCATCCACCCGACTTCTTCCCGTAGATATAAATCTACTCACCTTTCTTTAAGCGTGCCGTCGCCGATGTCTCCATTTGCATCTCCCACGCTCCAACGCCACGTGGAGTACCTACAAGGATATCACACGCTAAAACTCATAAAAACCATGTCGGAAACCAAAATGGTGCGCACTACGCCCATAGGTAAAAACCTGTAACCTTGTGTGCAAACACAGCTAATATCCGCTGTCGTTGACGTCCAAACGCCACCCGACAGAAATGAATCATCGAATATCAAAAATCCATACGAAAACAAGTCGTAAATCATACGCCAACTCATGAAAATCAACTCAGATTCTATCCAAACTGGAATCAGTCAAAGCTAGACATACAGGGGGTCAAATTTACATGAAATAGGGCTGTACACGCAAAACGAGGCAGTTTTACCCTGCTCTGGCCGCAAATTGCGGCCAGGGGGATTAAAACTGCGGCCGGGAATTTGAGATGGTGGCTAGGGCTTTGGGTAGTGGTTCCAGGGTGCCTGCACAGCCTACTGCCAAGTCAATTTTACTCTAGGAGGTCCCGGGTGAAAGCAGGTCTCAGAAAGGTCACAAAATCGACAAAAACGCTAAGTTACGCCAAGTATAACAAATCTGGTATCTATCTGGAAACCTGGGTAATCTTGGTTAATTTGGTCTCAAATACACCTAATAAGGTTACCCTGACAATCGAAACCATCTCTTGGCCAAACCTCACTCAATTTCACTAAAACTAGCACTAGATCTCAAATATAACAGTAACTTTCATCTAGACACTATAACTTGCAAGATAAGAATTTGGTTGTGAGATTATACCTCAAGAGAGTTCTAGGATGAAGGAGAAGGGAAGAAGGAAGAAGGAGGAAGGGCTGTGGCTGCTGAAGTGGGCTGCTGTTGCTATTGCTTTGGCTGCAGCTGCTGCTTGCAATCTGTCTTCATCTTCTCTGTTGCAGCAGCTACTGCTGCTGTTGTTTTTATTGGGGTGCTGGTGTTGCTCAAGTTATGGTATGGTGTTGTTGGTGTGTTGGTTTGTGGTGAGGTTGAAGTATGATGATGGTGTGGAGTTGTGTTGAAATGAACTTGCTGCTGCTGTAGAAGCTGATGCAAATGGGGATGAGTTTTGTGTGCTGAGGGTGGTGTTTTGAAAGATGTAGCAGCTTGTAGCAGCAGCCTTGGTGGCTGATGGGGCTGCTGATGTGAGGGATTTGGGGTGTAGGTTTTGGGCTATAGTGCTAGGGTGGCTGCAGCTAAATTTAAGGGACGGGGTGGCTGCTGATGCAGCTGAAGTAGTTGTTTTGGTGGCTGATGTTGCTTCAGCTACTGATGCTGAAATGATGATATATGGCCTAGGTTTGGGGCTGATGTGCTGTTGCTGATGTAATGATATATGGGCTGATGTGTGAGAAGGGGTAAAAAGAACACAAGGGGTTATGGAATGATATGGATCATGGCACATTCTAGCCACCTCTCTCTCACTCTTGAAACATGTTAGCACCCACAAGCCATCATGGCTCACACTCTCTCCTACACAAGTCAACTCTAACCCTAATCACCTTTACACAAAACCAAAACCCTAATTAACCCAATTAACCTAATCAAAAGGTTAACCCATCATGGTTGGCTAAACATGGTAACCCAAGACTTATCCCAAGTTAACATGCATAAGTGTGTGCAGTCCAGATAAAAATCCGACAAAATATCCATAAAACCCGATAAAATATTTAAAAGCTGATTTGGTAAACTTTTACCAAAAACTCCATTTCAGAATTTCCAAAATTTTCTCCGGAATTTTCACCTTTTATCGGTATTTAATTATACCGACTATAAAATAATCATTAGAAATTAATATTAAATTGTGAAAATTCCCAAAAAAAATATTTTATTTTTTTGAAATGTTACACTTTATCATCTTCTTCTTCTTCTTCTTCTTCAAGAAAAAAGAAGCTTGCTAGCTTCAATGGTGAAATGAGAAAAAGAGTGAGAAATCCAATTCTAAAGTGAACCCACTTCCTATTTCTTCATCCTCTACAACTTGCCAAGCAGTATAGGGTGTTTTTTTCACAAGTTTCATGACTTGGTGAAGTTGGAGCTTGATCTTGTGTTGCCTCGACGTAGATCATCTTCGGCATCGAAGTCGACGACCTAGCCCGCCCATTTCTCCGATGAAACCGATGCTAGAGTCCGGGATCCGATGATCGCAGCGGAGGGACATCATCACGGAGCTAAGGAAGTGGAGGACCGGATCTACAAAGGTTGTATTTCCGTTCACTTAGTTGTTAAGTTGTTAACTTGCTTTTGTTTCGCCTTACCTCTAGTTTACGATCTCGCATTAGGGTTTCTCGGCACTTGTAAAATTTGAATTTGGCATGGTTGATGCCTTGTGAGACCTCCTTGGTGTGCCTAGGAACCCTACAGTGGTATCAGAGCTTAGCTAGAGCCTTAGGCGATGCGTAGACGGAGTTAGAAGTCCGATCGAACCGAAACCCTAATGCAAAATTGCTCTCTGTACATTTTTTCAAAACTGGGATTTTTGTGAATTAAAAATATGCAGAAAATTAAGCAGGCTATTATAAGAATTACTGTACAAAACGGAACCCCTAAATCGTTCAAAGAGCCGCGGAAACGCGGCACGAGCATGGCTCATGCGGCGGTTCCGCGGCCATACGGTCGCTTCCTTCAGATCTGTTTGCACAGTAATTCCTAACTTTGATTCCTGTATTTTCTGGGTATTTTTAGTTTCTACTCAAGAGTTGAGTATTCTGAGTTGTATTGCGGGCTCGATAATTCGATCGGAAATTTTAACTTTGTCTATGTGTTTTTCCGGATAATTTTAGAAAAAGTTGAAAAGTTCGACCGGATATAAATACCCACCTTTTTCCCTGTCGAGAAATTTCCAAGTATTGGATATTTCCGTGGTTTAAAGTCGTTCTAAGTAGTGCAAGTAATGCGATGGTCCCTCTAGAAGACAACAAACCTTAACTCGATTATGTGACCGTCTTGAACTGCCCTTTGAACCTTAGGGTTTGGGGCAGTACGGCGTGCCACATGTGAGGCGTTGGCTTGACCCTTCTACGGCTGGACCATTGGTACTGAGGCATGAAGTGAATGTTTTTGAACTTATTTCATGTGTTGAGCTGTTTCGGGAAAACTTGGGTGTTCGAATGTTCGATCGGAAAGTTTAACATTTTCTATCTTATCCGGAATGTGATACAATAATTGGAATTCACAAGTAGTTGTGAGATAACTAATATGAATGTTATAAACATAGCACTTTAGTCTCACTTGATCGGTTGCCACGGAATTTTGATGCGATCAAAAGTCCGTCGCAATCACGTAGCGTACGCGGATACTCGCCGGATAAACTTATTAGACTGCTACATCCCTTAGCCCCAACCAAGTGACTGTAGGAGAACCCCGTCGCCGAAAGCATCCGTTCGGGTGCTCGCGGTAGCGTTGTTCCGCCTTGGTGCACTTCGTCGACGGCGTCGGGGGTGCGGCCGCCTACTGAAGTTTGCGACGAGCATTCGATCAAGATGTCGGGAATCTTGTTGAATTGCCCGACTTGATATTGAAAAGTGTTTTCGATAATGGGACTAAAATGCGGGGTTTATAATTGTTAGGCATGCGATGTCTAAAGAATTCATCTGTTTAGGCATGCGATGTCTAAAGAGGTTGCGGATTCCAACTGTTGTAGTTTTACACTTTCTATTCTGTGACCGTAAGTGTAATATGTGATATCGCCGGTTTCGTTGCTATATGTCAATGACAATTGGGATGCGCATATTTACTTACGTTGATGACATGTGATGTTATGTATTACTGGATATGTTATATTGGATCGTCGTGTTTGAATTGCCGGGGGGGTTTTATGTGAGATGAGTGTTTTTCATTTTCATTCATGTAAAAACTTGTATGTAATATTCATTTATTGGGGCACTTCCAGGTTGCGGAAGATGTCACCCTTTTGTATATTATTTACTTTTCCGCACTAGGATAGACCCAAGGAGGAGGGCACAAGTAACCGGGTTCTGGAGTCCAGTGGGAGACCTGTAAGTCGATGTAGTACACCCCAGTACTTGTGGGGAGGCGGAATTTTCAAAAACGATCAAGTTTAAAGAACGAACATCGACTAACCGCTTAAATCGAAGCTAAACAACTAATAACCAAACACATAGTTATACTAAACTAAAGTGTTAAGGGATTATACCTATCGATACTAGTCCTTCGTCTTTACGATCTCCTTGTTCTCCTCGGCCTTCTCTAGGTAGTAGACGATCCACCCGAGAGCAAAACTCCAAGCTAAACCTCAAACTTGAGGTAACTAATCAACTTTGATTGCTAATCAAAGGTGAAAGGATGATAAAGAGTGATGGTTATGGATTGTTTAGTCTAACTAATCCTTTGATCTCAACTCATGAGGTGTAAGGATTAGGGTTTGAAGATGAGAGCTTGAGGAGAGAGAATGTGAATGAGATAATGAGAGAAGAGAGAGAGTGTATCATAATATATCATGAAGCATTTCTTTTTAAGAAAAATGAATAAAGGAAATGAATAAGCATGCTTCATGAAATATCTAGTGGTGATTCATTAGCATGAGTCATTAAGCAATAAATGTGCATTAATGAAATGAATGAATCACCACCATGACTCACTTTCTTATCCAAAAGAAACCTCCTTAGTCACATCTTCTAGAAGCTTCTCGTACAATTACGAGAATGCCCCCCGATCCGTAAAAATACGGAAAAACTTTAGACTGTAAAAATCCAATAACCAGATACCAGTAACTGGCTTAAACCAAAGCCGACTGGTAAAAACTGTCCGAAAGTCATACGTGCGTAAACGCACGTATGCGTCCGAACCCTTTGTCGCAAAACCATGCAACCTCTATATCGTTTCGCCTGGAGTAGGAAACTCTCTGTGTGGGACTCTAGAGACTCGACTACTACGCTGGCAGTGGGTTTAACCACAGACCGCAAGCGGCACTAGCTGTACGTAACGGTCCCCAGGTAGTTGTCGATAAGAAGGCCGATGAGTAAACCCATCCGAACTCCTACTGAGTCTGATGTGACAATCTCCATACAGTCCGGTCCGTTCGTCCAAGACTATCGCATATCGGGCCTAGGGGGGCGGCAAGCGTCAGTCCCCTAATAGCGGTATAAGTCGTGTCGGAGTGAAGCCCATTACACCCTGAGAAACTACTGGAACCTACCAGCAAATCTCGCTTGCCCTGGCCAGGGACTTTGCGTAATGGCTCTCTGACACAGCACGATATCTACTCCCAATACCGGGAGGGACGAATCCTGTCTAACCGCCACTGCCTCCAAGTGCTCGGGACTGCACCCAACTGCTACCTGTTTGCACGACTCCATTGAGCCGTGGTAGGGTAGCAATCTAAGAACAGTGGGACACACTCGAGGCGAAGTAGCAGTGTCAAGTCGGCGGACTACGCTGTACTCATGTCACCTGGGAACTGTTCACTGACGACTGGTATCAAACCAACCAACAGTTCCCTGTGAGTCCTGTCCGGTGTACCCGTAACCTAACGAGCACCTGCATACTATCTCCAGTACGACGTACTGACGGCTGTGGGACAGACCATCTCCCCAACTGGGATGAGAAGCGTACACACCAGTCTACTCCGGAGTATCGATGCTCTGTCTCGATAATCCAACGACCAGGGACCTGAATAAGGATGTGCTTGTAGACTACCCAGCCCCCACTAGTGTGACTGCCATCACAACGCTGGTAGACAAGCAAGATCCTAAGAGCTCTATCAATACGTACACTCACATATTAAGATAGAAAAACCAAGTAGCATACTACCATGTTTAGCAAGACTGTTATATACATGTGAATATCCCAAGCTTCCATTAAGTAATATACAAGCTAGTATGATACAGTAATGGCCTTCTAGGGCATAAACACTAACAATCTCCCACTTGCACTAGGGCCATGTACTGGCATATCGTAGACCAATGATCTCGAGCAACCTCTCGAACTGAATCTAAGGAAGGGCCTTCGTGAATGGATCAGCAATGTTCTCTTCTGAAGCAACTCTCCGAACCTCGATCTCCTGACGATCAATGATCTCCCTGATCAGGTGATACCGCCTCAAGATGTGTCTGGACTTCTGATGGGACCTTGGTTCCTTCGCTAAAGCTATAGCTCCGTTGTTGTCGCAATACAGAGGTATTGGATCAACTATGGTAGGAACAACCTGAAGTTCTGTTAGGAACTTCTTCATCCAGACTGCTTCTTTAGCGGCATCGCAAGCAGCTATATACTCCGCTTCCATCGTCGAGTCAGCAACGGTGTCCTGCTTGGAGCTCCTCCAGCACACCGCCCCTCCATTGAGGGTAAAGACATAACCCGACATGGACTTGGAATCGTCCTTATCACTCTGGAAGCCGGAATCAGCAAAGGCCTCCAACCTGAGGTCTTTAGCGCCGTAAACCAAGAACATCTCCTTAGTCCTCCTCAGGTACTTGAGAATGTTCTTTACTGCTATCCAGTGTTTCTCCCCTGGGTCTGACTGATACCGGCTTACCACGCTCAGTGCGTAAGCTACATCTGGTCTGGTACACAACATCGCATACATTATAGAGCCTACCGCAGAAGCGTAGGGTATAATAGACATGCGTTCCCTTTCCAAATCAGTCTTGGGAGACATCTCTTTGGAGAGGGTGATTCCGTGACAAGCCGGTAGATTACCGCGCTTAGAATCTTCCATACTGAATCTTTTCAGTACAGTGTCGATATACCTGGACTGCGAAAGTCCCAACATCCTCTTGGATCTATCACGATAGATCCGGATCCCCAGAATGTAAGAGGCATCACCCAGGTCTTTCATGGAGAACCTGTGTGACAAGAATCCTTTGACAGATTGTAGCATAGGAATGTCATTTCCTATCAATAGAATGTCATCCACGTACAAGACGAGGAATGCGACACTTCTGGCCACAACTTTACTATATATGCACGGTTCATCTGGATTTTTGATAAAGTCATATTCTTTGACTGTCTCATCAAAACAGATGTTCCAACTCCGCGATGCCTGCTTTAGTCCATAAATAGACTTAAGCAGCTTGCATACTTTCCCGCTGCTCCCACTCTGATTGAAACCCTCTGGCTGATCCATATAGACGCTCTCTTCTAAATTTCCATTCAGAAAAGCCGTCTTTACGTCCATCTGCCAGATTTCATAATCATGGAAGGCAGCAATAGCAAGAAGGACCCGAATGGATTTAAGCATAGCCACTGGAGAAAAAGTTTCGTCATAGTCCAAACCAGGTCTTTGACGAAAACCCTTTGCAACAAGTCTAGCCTTATAGGTTTCCACCTGTCCATCTACACCAATCTTTTTCTTGAAGATCCATTTGCATCCTATGGGTTTTACCCCATCTGGAGCAAAGTCCAAAGTCCATACTTTGTTGGTGTACATGGACTCCATTTCGGTCCGCATTGCATCTAGCCATCGTACCGAGTCGCCGCTCTGGATGGCCTGCTGGAAGTCAGTAGGTTCATCATCATCTATGATGCAATCCTCTCTATCCCCGTCTATGAGAAAACCGTAGTATCTCTCAGGCGGATGAGACGGCCTACTACTCCTGCGGAGGGGTGCGGGAATGATCTGTTCTTCTTGAACCTCTGGTTCTACCAAACTTTCAGTAGCAGTTTGTGGTTCTGGAATTTCTTCCAGTTCTATTTCGCTCCCACTTATTTCCTTTTCTAAAAACTGATTTTCCAGAAAATGGGCATTACGAGAAACAAAAACCTTTTGTTCCTCTGCGTAATAGAAATAATATCCCTTGGAGTTCTTTGGATATCCCACAAACATACATTTTACTGATCGTGCCTCGAGCTTGTCCACATGCTGCTTTTTAACAAAAGCTGGACATCCCCAAATCTTCATATGTTGAAGATGGGGTTTCTTCCCAGTCCACATCTGATATGGAGTGGTAGGCACAGTCTTGGTAGGAGCCCTGTTCAGAAGATATGCCGCTGATTCTAGCGCATAACCCCAGAAAGATCGCGGTAACTCAGCATTACTCATCATGGATCGTACCATATCCAATAGGGTTCGATTCCGTCTCTCCGATACACCGTTATGCTGTGGAGTGTATGGAGGAGTAAGCTGAGAGAGAATTCCTTTCTCTTTTAGGTAACCTAGGAACTCGGCACTTAAGTATTCTCCACCTCGATCAGATCTAAGTGTCTTAATACTTTTGCCGGTTTGGTTTTCTACTTCATTCTTATACTCTTGGAATTTCTCAAAAGCCTCGGATTTATGTTTCATCAGATAAATGAATCCGTATCTTGAGTAATCATCCGTGAAAGTAATGAAATAGGAAAAACCACCTCTCGCATGTGTAGACATTGGACCACATACATCACTGTGTATGAGTCCTAAGAGCTCGCTCGCTCTTACTCCTTGTCCAGTAAATGGAGTCTTTGTCATCTTTCCTTTGAGACAAGATTGACAAGTGTCATAGGATTGATATTCGAACGTGTCTAAATATCCTTCTCTATGCAACTTAGTTAACCTTCTCTCATTGATGTGACCCAGTCTACAATGCCATAAGAAAGCTTTATTTAAATCTGGAGACTTTCTTTTTAGTGTGTTCTGGACATTGAAAATTTGGAGTTGGTTTAACACATATATGCCGTTATTTAGAGTACCGGACCCAATCAAACCATGATTAAGGTGGATGTTGACAACATCTCTTACAAACATGAAATCATAACCTTTATTTGATAACAAGGAAACTGATATGATATTACACGTTAAGCTGGGTACAAAATAACAGTTATGCAAAACCAAAATATGTCCACTCGTCAATCCTAGGTGATAATCCCCGACGGACGCAGCTCCCACGCTAGCTCCGTTAGCAACCCTGAGGATCATATCACCTTCCTTCAGCACTCTACGGTTTCTCAGTGCCTGCAATGAATTGCAAATATGAGATCCTGATCCGGTATCCAATACCCAGGAAGTAGAGTTGATCGACAGACAATTCTCAATTACAAACACACCTGAAGTCGAAGCCACAGCTTGCTTCGGTTCCTGGTTCTTGGCGTTCCACGCCTTGCAATCCTTCTTCCAGTGCCCTTTCCTGTGACAATGGAAGCACTCATCCTGACCAACTATCGGTACTGCAGTCTTTTTCTTTCCCTTCCCTCTCACCTTACTAACACCTCCTCTAGGTTTGGGTGCGGCCTTCTTCTTCCTTCCTTTGGCCCTAGCCTTGGACCCTGAAGAAGATGAACCGCCAACAAACATAGCGGGTGTTTCCCTTACCTTCTGTAAGGTGCCCTCTGCACTCCTTAACATGTTCAGGAGTTCCGCAAGTTCAACTTCTTTTCCTTGAAGGTTGAAGTTGAGGATAAACTGGGCGTAGGTGGGAGGAAGGGACTGGAGAATAAGGTCTGTATAGAGCTCATTATCCAAAGTCGTCCCAAGGTCTGCGAGCTCCTCAATATAGCCGATCATCTGTAGGACATGTTCACCTACCGATGACCCGACAGCCAACCTCGCTCGAAATAATTTCTTCGAGGTCTCGTATCTAGCAATACGAGATTGCTCTCCATAAAGTTCCTTTGTATGGAGAAATATGCCATCTAGGGACATATCCTCGTGCCTCCTCTGATGTTCATTGTTCATCGAGGCAAGCACGATGCACTTGGCTCTCGCGCAATCTAAATCCCAGGTTTTGCGGATTTCCTTATCCGCATTGCTGGATTTGGGACCAGGGACAGCAGGTGCCGTAGCGGTGAGGACGTACCCCAATTTGTCATAGGTCAAGGCCATCTTGACATTCCGCAGCCAATCTTTATAGTTTGGCCCCGTCAGTATATTCTTTTCTAAAAGTAACTTAAGTCCAGTCATTTTCAGGGTCGCTGCAATTAGGAGAGAGAGAAGAAAACACTTTAGCACGATGCTCTTGCAAGTTTAGAGTGGTTTTTAGTTTATCTAAACTGGATGGCTCCCACTGTTTCTCGAATCCTTCCTCAAACCATAAAAGAAGAATTAGCCAAGACTATTCTCACCGTACAATACTTGCTTAACCGTTCAGCCAGGCCGGTGTCGATACTTCGAGGGAGGTTTTCCAACGCTTTCGCGAAGTTCCTTAATTAAATAACCTCTTTTCTCTGGGGGCGTAACCCCGCTGACACTTTTCTGGACACCTACTAGGTTTATAGCATTGATCGTTAAGTGACGAATATCCTGATAAGTAGCATATACTCACAGTAGGATCGGGATCCAAAATATCATCGTCTGATAATGTTGTAGGAATGCTACCAACATTCATCAAACTCAAAATGGTATGCATCTCTTTGCAAATTTCAGTTTCTTTTGAAATTCCCGATATAAGTTTTTGCCCCATGCTCTTATGACCTTGGCTTTGGTCAAAATGTCATAAGTCACATGTCAAGTTCTACCCGTCATTATCTTGTCAATTTGAACCCATTCGTATATACCCCTGACTTTGGTCAAATGGTAATACGACTGTCCCAAACCGACTCATCTATCTTATGCAACAAATGAAAACCCAGCAGCTACCAAACACTATGCCTTGACTTTGGCCAAAATGCATAGCTTGAATACTACTGAATACCCAAATGAAATGACGGAGGGCTACGAATGGTTTTGGCGAAACCGTGAACGTAGTGAACTTGATATAACCGAAGGAACCTGATAGCTTTTAAAAGGAGTGGTTAAAGCTCCGCATTTAAAAATATCTGTTTTAAAAATAACCGAATGGTTTCTTTTAAATTGTTCCAACGATTTAAACTTTGGTTTATTTTCTTTGCATTACAGATAATGCGTCCCATCATTAACCTATCATTGCAGAAAACAACGAAAATACAACGTCCTCTTATGCCATCCGCATTCGCCACGGGGTCCCGTCATCACCCGTTAGGTTACTTAACTAACGACAGAGCGGGGGCTGGGCTAGCGCGGGTGTAAAACATAAGTGACGTCTAAATAGCTACAATAAATATAGATATTTTACATTCGTCTGACGCAATGATATTCATTCCAGAACACAGATAAACAATATTGGATATGCAAGTAATCTGTATTTCTTTTGAGCCTGCAAGAAAAGTCAGATTACACAGTTGTGATGAATAGCCGTTACCCCACCCTCGACCCCTACGGGTACGGCAAACTACCCGCCCGGCAGTCTGTGTACCCCACCTTGGGTCAGTCCTAGGAGCAAAAACAGTAAAATGAAATAATACAACGGTGGCTACGACCGCAACCTGGAAGTGCCCCGCAAAAATAATATTACAACAAATTACATTTACAACAAATGAATTAATCAATAACCCATTGCAAACCCCGGCTATACACCACAACAGTCCAATACAGTTTATATGCACAAACAGATATAACCATTTCAGAAATGTGCAACCCCCTGCCAACCGACATACTAGCAGTTGGGGAAGGTTTACGAACACATCAAACAATCACAGATATAATCCAATACGCAAATACTGTACAATTCGATCGAATAAACAACATCAATATTGCTCCAAAATCTGCTCTGTTAAACAGTAACCTGAGCAATAATTAAATATTCCAGAAAACCCTAAATTTAACAGAGAAGCAACAGAAGAAAAATCGGTCTCTGACTCGCCAACTCGGCGGCGGAAGCGCGGCGACTCAGTAGGCTGAGGCCGCGCTTCCGCGGCGAGATGGTCGATTCAGTCGACTGTTTTTCTTGGGTGTTCTTCTGGTGTCATGTAAAGCTCTCTGAACTCACCTGAAAAATTTTCTGACATCGTTTTAAATTCGACAGAAACATGACAGAATTAGGGTTTTTCGGCTTCGTTTTTCCGTTCGAAATTCGTACAAATTTGCAATTAAGTTATTTAGTGTTTAGCGAGGCTCTGATACCACTGTAAGTCGATGTAGTACACCCCAGTACTTGTGGGGAGGCGGAATTTTCAAAAACGATCAAGTTTAAAGAACGAACATCGACTAACCGCTTAAATCGAAGCTAAACAACTAATAACCAAACACATAGTTATACTAAACTAAAGTGTTAAGGGATTATACCTATCGATACTAGTCCTTCGTCTTTACGATCTCCTTGTTCTCCTCGGCCTTCTCTAGGTAGTAGACGATCCACCCGAGAGCAAAACTCCAAGCTAAACCTCAAACTTGAGGTAACTAATCAACTTTGATTGCTAATCAAAGGTGAAAGGATGATAAAGAGTGATGGTTATGGATTGTTTAGTCTAACTAATCCTTTGATCTCAACTCATGAGGTGTAAGGATTAGGGTTTGAAGATGAGAGCTTGAGGAGAGAGAATGTGAATGAGATAATGAGAGAAGAGAGAGAGTGTATCATAATATATCATGAAGCATTTCTTTTTAAGAAAAATGAATAAAGGAAATGAATAAGCATGCTTCATGAAATATCTAGTGGTGATTCATTAGCATGAGTCATTAAGCAATAAATGTGCATTAATGAAATGAATGAATCACCACCATGACTCACTTTCTTATCCAAAAGAAACCTCCTTAGTCACATCTTCTAGAAGCTTCTCGTACAATTACGAGAATGCCCCCCGATCCGTAAAAATACGGAAAAACTTTAGACTGTAAAAATCCAATAACCAGATACCAGTAACTGGCTTAAACCAAAGCCGACTGGTAAAAACTGTCCGAAAGTCATACGTGCGTAAACGCACGTATGCGTCCGAACCCTTTGTCGCAAAACCATGCAACCTCTATATCGTTTCGCCTGGAGTAGGAAACTCTCTGTGTGGGACTCTAGAGACTCGACTACTACGCTGGCAGTGGGTTTAACCACAGACCGCAAGCGGCACTAGCTGTACGTAACGGTCCCCAGGTAGTTGTCGATAAGAAGGCCGATGAGTAAACCCATCCGAACTCCTACTGAGTCTGATGTGACAATCTCCATACAGTCCGGTCCGTTCGTCCAAGACTATCGCATATCGGGCCTAGGGGGGCGGCAAGCGTCAGTCCCCTAATAGCGGTATAAGTCGTGTCGGAGTGAAGCCCATTACACCCTGAGAAACTACTGGAACCTACCAGCAAATCTCGCTTGCCCTGGCCAGGGACTTTGCGTAATGGCTCTCTGACACAGCACGATATCTACTCCCAATACCGGGAGGGACGAATCCTGTCTAACCGCCACTGCCTCCAAGTGCTCGGGACTGCACCCAACTGCTACCTGTTTGCACGACTCCATTGAGCCGTGGTAGGGTAGCAATCTAAGAACAGTGGGACACACTCGAGGCGAAGTAGCAGTGTCAAGTCTGCGGACTACGCTGTACTCATGTCACCTGGGAACTGTTCACTGACGACTGGTATCAAACCAACCAACAGTTCCCTGTGAGTCCTGTCCGGTGTACCCGTAACCTAACGAGCACCTGCATACTATCTCCAGTACGACGTACTGACGGCTGTGGGACAGACCATCTCCCCAACTGGGATGAGAAGCGTACACACCAGTCTACTCCGGAGTATCGATGCTCTGTCTCGATAATCCAACGACCAGGGACCTGAATAAGGATGTGCTTGTAGACTACCCAGCCCCCACTAGTGTGACTGCCATCACAACGCTGGTAGACAAGCAAGATCCTAAGAGCTCTATCAATACGTACACTCACATATTAAGATAGAAAAACCAAGTAGCATACTACCATGTTTAGCAAGACTGTTATATACATGTGAATATCCCAAGCTTCCATTAAGTAATATACAAGCTAGTATGATACAGTAATGGCCTTCTAGGGCATAAACACTAACAAGACCAACTCGAGGAGTCGAGTCCGGGTCTCCTAACTCTAGAATTGGTAGGGTTGCTTGCTGCTCTCGTAGGGGTCTAAGGGTGTGGGTTTGGCTATTCATCGCGACCGTGGAATCCGTGTTTTATACTGGCTCGTATTGAAAACACGGACGTCCTAGTAAATCCAATATTTCATATGTTTCTTCTGCTGCGATATCTGTGATGTGATCATATGATGTTCTGTGATAGATACAGTATACAGTATATATAATAAATTATATAGGCGTTACTTATGTTTTACACCCGCGCTAGCCCTGCCCCGCTCTGTCATTAGTTACCTAACCTAACGGTGCACGAGGGGACATCGAGGCGAATGCGGATGGCATAAGTGTACGTCGTATTTATCTGTGATGTTTAGGTACTTAAATGATGGGACTTCATTAATGTGATTAATGAAATAAAAGAAACCTAAGATGTTGTGGAATCGAATTTCTAAAATTAAAAATAGGTAGCTTCAGTTCTTGCTTTGCATCGCGGTGTTCCTTGTAGAACATCCTGCACCTTATTCGATAAGGAAAGGGCCGAGATCCCTTCACCGGAAGTGACCCCTTTAGCAATAACTGGCAGATGCTACAACCCTCGGTTTGTCTTTTGATTGCTGTTATAGTTTCTGCATTGCACAGTGATATATATGATATATCCTGCACCTCATTCGACGAGGAAAGGGCCGACGATCCCTTCACCGGGAGTGACCCCTTTAGCAAAACTAGAAAAGCCTCAAAAACACTCCATTTTAAAATCATTTGATTCTACAACGATATCAAGTCCATTACGCAATAGGTTTTCAAAAAAACCTGTCGTAGCCCTCCGTCATTTCAGATAAGTAGTAGTTAGTATTCGTGCTGCGTTTGTTGGCCGTTGTCAAGGCGTAGTGTGCGATAGCTGACTGGTGCTTATCTGCTTATGCATATGATGCAGATTGGGTTAGGATAGTCGTGCGACCTTGTTGGCCTTTGTCAAGGGTCGTGCGGGTGGATTTAATTCAATCAGGAAATGACGGGTTGAACTTGACTAGCATCCTATGGTTTGTTGGCCTATGTCAAGGTCATAAGAGGTTAGGGGCAAAATTATCGGGAATTTCAAGTGTTGAAATTTGCAATGAGATTGCATACCTTCTAGGAGATAGTTGGATCCCGATACCCGCTGCGAGTAAGAGTTACTCCTGGGAGAGTTTTACATATTACAATTAGCCTATCAAGTAGGTGTCTAGAAAGGTGTTAACGAGGTTACGCCTCTAGGAAAACGAGGTTTACATTAATTAGGTTCGTGCGAAAGCATGGGGGACCTCCCTCAAAGTACCGACACTGACCTGGCTGAAAGATTGGTGAACTTGTAGTGTGTAATTAATCCCGGCTAGTCTTTCCTTTTAGGGTTTGAAGGAAGATTTGTTAAAAACAGTGGGAGCCATCCTGATTAGATAAAATAATAACCAATCTGATCTTGCAAGAGCGCACGCAGAGTGTTTTCTTCTCTCTCTCTCCAGGTAGCGACCATATCACGCCTTAATCAAGATAATAATACGGATATTGACCGAACCCGCTTGTTATACTACGCTGGGGAACGTTGGTCCCGCTCCAACTTATAATTGTTATAAGACAGAGCAGGAAATTGGGGATTACCAGAATTCCCGTGCCGCCTAAACGAAGAGAATGCATGCTGATGCATCATCTTCGGGTATGTTCATTATACAGAACTGTTTCTCAGTATTCTTTACGTCCTGGATATGAGATACCGGATCAGGATCCCGCATATGTAATTTGTTACATGGGCTACAGATAGGTAAAGAACTAAGAACGGGTGATAAGTTTCATGAGACAGAAAACGGGGCAAGTGTTGCAGCCAAGTCTGTTGGTCACTGTCACCCTGTATTACCAATACATTGATTCTGAACGAATGTTATTAGATACCGAACCTGATATACAAAATCATATCAGTCTCTTTATTAGTAAAGAAAGGATATAATTTTGTATTGTTGGATAATGTTTTGAACATTTCCTATATCAAGAGTTGATCGGTTCAGGCACGATATCTAAAAGCATTAACGTTCTAAATCAAACTACAGTTCTTTGTATACAGAACACACACAAGAGGAAGAGTTCAGAAATGAACGAATCCTTCTTGAGGTATTGTAGACTAGGTCATATCAATGTGACCCGACTAGCTTAAGTTACATTGTAGATGCATATTTAAATCAGTTTGAATTTACATCTTGTGAAACTTTCCAGTCATGTCACAAAGATTAGATGACCATTGCTCTGGAAACAGAGAAAGAGTTAGTTAACTCTTGGGACTGATACATGATGATGTATGGTAGGTCCCCTGTCTACACATGCCAAGACCGGTTCTTTGTACTTCATTACATTCTCTGATGATCTCTCAAGATTCAGACATATGTTCCTGTTGAAACACAAGTCCGAACCTTTTGAGATATTCACGGAATATAAGTTAGAAGTAGAGAACCAAAATGAGGGTATAAGTATTATGTCCTTTGATGCGATCAGAGAGGAGAATACTTGAGCACGGAATTCCTGGACTATTCTAAAGGAGAATGAGATTCTCTCTCAGCATTACTCCTCCGTATACACCATAGCACGATGGTATATCGGGGCAGAGCAATTGCACCCTATTCGATATGGTGCGCTCTATGATGAGTACTACTGAGTTACCTGTTTCCTTTTAGGAGTTATGCACTTGAGAAGCTGCATACCTATTGAATAGGGTTCGAATCAGATCACAGCCTACCACTCCATATGAGATATGGTATGGGAAGAGCCCATGTCTTAAGCTAGTTAAGATTTGGGGTTGTCCGGCCTATGTCTAAAAGCAAAATCCGGACAAGCTCGAGGCAAGGTCAGTTATGTAGAACTGGAAAGGTTCCAGCTATGCAAACTACAGCAGATGATTTTGTACAACCAAAGGATTCAGTAGATACCAACGAACCTCAGCCTCTCCGCCGATCTAGTAGGGTTTCTTACCAACCTGAGAGATACTTCAGTTTCTCTATGACAGTGGGAGCGAGGATTGCATCATGAGATGATGACCCAACTAGTTTCGAGCTGGCCATCAGGAGTGGGACTCTATAAGAATGGCTGGATGCTTAGCGATCTGAGATGGAATCCTTATACACCAACAAAGTATGGACTTTGGTTGCTATGTCTGAAGGGTTAAATCCCCATCAGGAGCAAGTATATCTTGAGAAGATTGCTTGGTATAGATGGAAAAGTTGAGACTTTCAAAGCTAGACTTGTTAAAGGTTTTCGTCATCGACCAGGCGTGGATAATGATGAAACCTTTTCCAGTGGCTATGCTTAAGTCCATCCGGATCCTACTTGCCACGGCTACATACCATGACTACGATATCTGGCGGTTGGGTGTCATGACTACTTTTCTAAAATGATGCTTTAGAAGAGAGCGTCTGTAAGTACACAGCCAGAGGGCTTCGTAGACAGTGGGAGCAGCGGAAACGTGTACAAGATGCTTTATAGGATAAAGCAGGCATCGCTGAGTTGGAACGTCTGTTTTGATGTAGTAGTCAAAGAGTTTGACATCATCAAAATGGTAGATGAACCTTGTATAAACAAAAAGGTAGTAGGGAGTATGGTGACGATCCTCGTAGAGTACGTGGAAGACATACTCTTGATAAGGAAGGAGTTTCCTATGCTACGCTCGATCAATCTCTGCTTATCACAATGATTCTCCACATAAGATCAAAGTGATACCTACTAAATCCTGGGTTTTGGATCTATGAGATAGATCTAAATAGATGTTAGGATTCTCACTAGTTGAAGTGAGATGGTATCAATTGATCCTGGGGAGAATCACTGGAAGTGTTCCAGGGTGATAAGGACGACTGAAGGTCAGTCACAGGCATTGTCTTTACCCTCAGTGGAGGGACGGTAAGTTGGAAGAGTTCCAAGCTAAATACCGTGGCTTACTAGACGATAAAGGTAGGATACATCGCTACTTAAGATGCAACCAAAGAGGCTGTTTGGGTGTATATTAGTTCATGAGATGAACTTCATTCCTCCCATTGTGTGACAATGGAGTTGTGGCTTATGCCAAGAAACGCCCGTCCCATCAGTGATCCAGACATATTCTGAGGCAGCATCACCTGATCATGAAGATAGTTGATCTCCAGAGTGATCGAGGTTAGGAGAGTAGACTCAGAGGACAACACGGCGGATCCACTCACAAAGGCCTTTTCCCAGAAAGAGACTTTTATGGGATGGTTGAGTATGAGATACTGCAACCACTGCTATCAGATGGCCCTAGTGCAAGTGGGAGATTGTTAGTTATATGTATGCCCTAGAGGCCATTACTATACATAGGATGTATATTATAGTGGATGCTTGGACATATATAGGGAGGACTTTCTTGCTCGACATGATAGTATGCTATCTGGTTGCTCTTTACCTTAACGTGTACACTGATTGTCTCTCTGTTACATGTTGGTAAAGCCCATAGGATGTGTACTTGACTACCTAGACTATGATGCGGATCATACTAGTGGGGACATGGTATTCCATAAGTACATCCTTCAAGGTCCCTAGTCGTGGGTGTATCGAGACAGGGCATCGATATACCAGTGTAGAGTAGCGTATACCTTCTCGACCCATACAGATGGGCGATGGATGATCCCATATCCATTGGTGTTTGACATCAGAGATGATATACGGGTGCTCAGTGGAGACTGGGTACACTGGACGGACTCGCCGAGAACTCCCAGATGGTATTATACCTTACGTCAGATGGCAGTTCTCTGGTGACACAGGTACAGGTTAGTCTGTAGACCCGAGATCGTCATAAAGACTTGTGTGATTCCTACTGTGCTTTGATTTCCACCGTGCTTTGATTTCCACCTTACCACGTCCAAGAGGGCGTGCAAAACGGTGGTTTTTGGGTACAGTCCCGAATCACATGGAGGCAATGAGCGATAGGAGGGGATTCGTCTCTCCCGGTATAGGGAGTTGATGTTGCGCTGTGTTCCATTGGCTATAACCAGAAATCCCTGGCCAGGGTTGCTGAGATTTACTGGTAAGTGTTACCAGTAGTTTCTCGAACTGTTATAGACCTCATATCGACATGACTTATCGAGCTATTGGGGTCTGACATTTACCACCCCTAGGCGAGATATGCGACATATCAGATGACGAGACCGGACTGTACGGTAAGTGTTACTGGTTGGATTCACAAGAGTATGAGCGGGCTTGCTCGTCGATCTTCTGATCGCTCAATACCCGGGTGGCCGTTACGTTTAGCAGACCGCTTGCGGCTTGTGGGTGTTTGATATGATCATCACCTGCTGCCGGCGTATTGACGAGTCTTTGGAGTCTTACACAGAGGTTTCCTGGCTCAAGCGAAACGAAATAGGAGTGCATATAAGATATGTGCGGGACCGAGAATAATACCAGTATGTGATACTATATTCGATTCTCGCGATTTGTGGCATTGATCGGTTATATGCGATATAGCCGGGTTATCGGATCAAGTGTTGATTCGATAAGTTGTTACTATTGATATTAGTCGGTTATATGCGATATGACCGGATCGTTATATCAAGTATTGATTTAATGATTTAATGTATAATTATATATTAGATATATTACTTTACATTGACTAATATTGTTCACTTTAAATGGATTTTCTCACTTGATGTGCACATTGTATATATGATATAGTTTTGTGCATTAGTTTGTATCATGTTTGATGATACATGCAACTTGGGTGTATGTTTGATTTAAACCTTGGTTAAGTAAATGGTTAGGGTTTTAATTTATTTATTCATTTATTTATTTATTTATTTTGGCAAAAAGAGAAATGGTTGCTTGCTTTGTTTTACATTGAAGCTTCATGAAGTTTTGAAAAAGTCTACCATTTTTGTTTCATGCCTAACCTAACCTTTCACCTAACCTTAGTTTACTTTCTACACATAACCATGGTTGCTAATATGATAAGAATCACTTATTTTCTATTATTGATTATTCATATCATATTCTTTATCATCATCTTCTTCTTCTTCTTCTTCTTCTTCTTCAAGAAGAAAGAAGCTTGCTAGCTTCAATGGTGAAATGAGAAAAAGAGTGAGAAATCCAATTCTAAAGTGAACCCACTTCATATTTCTTCATCCTCTACCACTTGCTAAGTAGTATAGGGTGTTTTCTTCACAAGTTTCATGACTTGGTGAAGTTGGAGCTTGATCTTGTGTTGCCTCGACGTAGATCGTCTTCGGCATCGAAGTCCACGACCTAGCCCGCCCATTTCTCCGATGAAGCCGACGCTAGAGTCCGGGATCCGATGATCGCAGTGGAGGGACATCATCACGGAGCTAAGGAAGTGGAGGACCGGATCTACAAAGGTTGTATTTCCGTTCACTTAGTAGTTAAGTTGTTAACTTGCTTTTGTTTCGCCTTACCTCTAGTTTACGATCTCGCATTAGGGTTTCTCGGCACTTGTAAAATTTGAATTTGGCATGGTTGATGCCTTGTGAGACCTCCTTGGTGTGCCTAGGAACCCTACAATATGTGTGTGTGTGTGTGTGTGCGTGCATGTATGTATGTATGTATGTATGTATGTATGAGTGTAGGTATATATATATATATGTATGTGTGTATATATACACGTGAGATGAGGATGGTATATGATACTTGGAGATGACTCGATATGATCGGGCATGATACCGTGAGATTTTGATATGTGCTTGAGTCATAGTATAATATACGATATGATATTATAATGGATCGTTGGGAGATATGTATTCATACATACGCTAATATGTGTTGATAATATTGGAATGTACGAGACTTTAGAACGGTACCCCTGATCATGATATTGTTCGATGATGATACCATATGAATGATGATATATATATGATAGTTGACCCGTACCCTCGATTTTGGGGATGTCGTACGATGGATTTTACCGTACGAGGTATAGATATGATGATTGATCCGCACTCTTGACTCGAGAATGCCGTACTATGTATTATACAGTGTTGATGCTATGAGGCTGGATCGCTGACTACTAGGTATATCGACTCGGGATTTAGGTGGATTTTCTTACCCTTCCGAATAGTTTCTTAGTTAGTCCCTTAGTTGTTTAGGTAGATACTAGACTAGGCTCGAGTCATACTTATTTTCAAAAAACCATGATTCAATCTATTTCAGACACTAAAACCGTATGACTCGTATATAGATATGTATATTCTACAATGTTGTGTTTTAGTACTCATTCTCCGTTATATTCATGTTGTTCTCATCGCATTGCATGATTCATACATGTGTTTCTTTAACTATTATGAATTTCGTCTGTTAGGACACCAGCACCATTACCGATGATGTGTATGTTCCATGTACACTTTCTTGCCAGCTCACACACATTATCATCGGTAATTGTCATGTCACGTACACTTTAGAAAATGTTACTTCATTGGTATAACCTGCTAGCTGGTAGTTTCAACATATTATTATTATGCTTGCTCTCTTGTGCTAGTTTAGATATTGCATTCCTTGCTTAGATGCCCCATGCATTTATATATCCATTCTGTTATGCAATATTGTGGGCTTTATGTCGATATTCACTGCTTATTGACGCTTGATTAAGGAATTTCGGATTTTCTATGAGATTTCTGGATTTGAGGGAAAACCTTAAGACTTTTATAAACTCGTTATCTTTTCAAAATGCAAGTTGCGGTTTTCTCATGATATGATGTATGTGTCGTCCACCATGAGTTTTCCTGATTTCTGTTGGTTTTCATGACCCGATTTGAGGAGATGGATGAACCGTCTTGGGTATATGGTGTGCCCGGTAAGGTATCCCGGGGCAAAAAGCTCGAGTTGTAGACGATGAGTCTGGCAGGGGCAGACTACCTAACGGTGATGTCTGGCGCGGCGGATATCCGTAGGATACCGACCGTAGTCATGAGATTTGATGATATGGGCCGATCCAGACTGACGGAGCCCGAGATATTGAGATATTGAGATATTGAGACATTGAGATATTGAGATATACATATATTGTGTCGATACTTGACATGGATTTTCTGTCGATTTCATTGATGATGTTCCAGTTTTATTATACAAGTTTTACTAAGATAAAAACACAGATTTTCTTATACCGGATATATCCAGATTTCGTGGTTAATTGTTTCATTCATGATGCATTCATACATCAGATATATGACTTGTTGCTGCTTAGTGACACTGACACGAGTACTGAGTATTACACTATGCATAGATTATTACCATGCCCCTATTAGATGTCCAGTGTTATATTTGAGTACCTTATTGTATGACCTAGGAGATCGCCATACATGCGATTTCTACTCGGTGATGTTTTCTACTCACGAGTTGGCAACTCACCCACGTTGTGCCACAGTTTATTGCAGGTTTATCCGTACAAGTTCCATGGCGGATTTGTTGGCACACCACTTCCCTCCGGGTGATTGCTTTGGTAAGTGGGTTCAATTGCATCATGACCACCGTTGTACTTTTATTTATTTCAGTTGTATCTAGTAAGCTCCATGTAAGTCCACGTTGCCTACCCCGGTGCTTACGGGGAGGCGGAAACGGTATAAAAATTCGATTTTTACAACTCTAGGAAACATGGACTAACAAAAGGAGAATCTTTGATAAACCTAAACTAACAACCAAGCTAAAAGAGTTAGCTACTCGGTTAAGGGGTTATACCTAAGTCTTGAAGTCCTTCTCTTCTTGCTCCTTGGAGTGGGATGAACGGGTCGTCCTTGTCGCCTTCTCTCGCCGAAGAAAGATCCATCCGAGGGCCTCTACCTTTGGCTCCTACCTCAAACTAGAAGTAACTAAGGTGCTTGGTGTGCTAAACCTAGAACCTTAGAAAGAGTAGAGAGTAATTTTGAAGGTTTTATCTCAAGCTTAATGGTTCTCAACTCATGAGAGGGGAGAGCTTTAAGAGAGAGAAAGAGGATGAGAGAGAATGAGAATGATAGAATGAGAAGATAAAGCCAACCCTCTCACATATATGTGAATTATGATAATTAAATAATTAACTAAAGATAATTGTGATGGTTAATCTTGAAATGACCATTATCATTTCACATTAATTACTTTTGCAAGAATCAAAGAGCATCTTTCATATGAAATGATGATGGTCAATATGTCAACATAGGTCAACAAGTCAACCATAGTCAAATGGTCAACAACCCTAACCATAACACAATTATAATTAATTAATATTAATAATCATATTTCACATATAAACATTAGGGTTAAGAAAAAGAAAACGGTCATCAACCCTAATGAAAGTCCTCTGCCTCTGTCTCAGCCAACTGTGCATACACACCCGTATCCGTGTTCCGAGGAACACGAATACAATGAGATAAAACCAATCCCGAAACATATATTAGGATCTGGCTTAAACCAAAGCCCGCTAGTATAATCTGTCCGGACACCAAACGTGCACAAGTGCGCGGATGTGAACGAACCTGTCGCAAAACCATGCGACCTCTACTCGTTTTGCCTAAAGGCGAATAACCTTCTGTGTGCGACTCTAAAGACTCGACACTACGCTGGCAGTGGGTTTAACCACAGACCGCAAGCGGCACTAGCTGTACGTAACGGTCCCCAGGTAGATGCCGATAAGAAGACTGACGAGGTAAACCCATCTGAACTCCTACTGAGCCTGAATGTGACAGTCTCCATACAGTCCGGTCTGTTCGTCTAAGAGTATTGCATGGCGGGCCTAGGGGGTGGTAAATGTCAGTCCCCTAATAGCGGTATAAGTCATGTCGGAGTGTAGCCCAGAACACCCTGAGATAACACTGGAAACCTACCAGTATATCTCGCTTGCCCTGGCCAGCGACTTTGTGTAATGGCTCTCCTAGACACAGCGCGATATCAACCCCCAATACCGGGAGAGACGAATCCTGTCTAACCGTCACTGCCTCCAAGTGCTTCGGGACTGCACCCAACTGCTACCTGTTTGCACGACTCCTTTGAGCCGTGGTAGGGTAGCAATCTAAGAACAGTAGGAACACACTCGAGGCGAAGTGACAGTGTCAAGTCAACGGACTAAGCTGTACTCTTGTCACCTAGGAACTGATAACCGACGATAGGTATAATACCAACCAACAGTTCCCGACGAATCCTGTCCAGTGTACTAGTAACCTAACGAGCACCCGCATACTATCTCAAGTACGACGTACTAACGGCTGTGGGACAGACCGTCTCCCAAACTGGGATGAGAAGCGCATACGCTAGTCTACTCCGGAGTATCGATACCCTGTCGCGATAGTCCTGCGACTAGGGACCTGCATAAGGATGTGCTTGTGGATTACCCAGCCCCCACGAGTGTGACTGCCATCACAACGCTGGTAATCAAGCAAAGATCCTAAGGGCTCCACTAATGTGTAAAGGGAATATGCTATAAGAAACATATGCACACATTTAAAGTAGAAACAAACCAAGTATCATACTACTATTTTGAGCAAGATTGTCAATACAAGGTGAATATCCCAAGCTTCCATCAAGTAATATACAAACTAGTATGATACAGTAATGGCCTCTAGGGCATATACACTAACAATCTCCCACTTGCACTAAGGCCATGTACTGGCGTATCGAAGACCTATCATCTCGATCAGCCACTCGAACTGAGTCTGGGGTAAGGCCTTCATGAATGGATCAGCAGTGTTATCTTCCATAGCAACTCTCCGAACCTCGATCTCCAGGCGACCCACAATCTCCCTGATCAGGTGATACCGCTTCAAGATGTGTCTGGACTTCTGATGGGACCTGGGTTCCTTCGCTAAAGCTATAGCCCCGTTGTTGTCGCAATACAGAGGTATTGGATCAACAATGGACGGAACCACCTGAAGTTCTGTCAAGAACTTCCTTATCCAGACGGCTTCTTTTGCGGCATCTGCAGCAGCGATATATTCCGCTTCCATCGTCGAGTTAGCAACAGTTTCCTGTTTGGAACTCTTCCAACACACCGCCCCTCCATTGAGGGTAAAGACATAACCCGACATGGACATGGAATCAACCTTGTCACTCTGGAAGCTGGAGTCAGCAAAGGCCTCGATCTGGAGGTCTTTTCTGCCATTCACCAAGAACATCTCCTTAGTCCTTCTCAGGTACTTGAGAATGTTCTTTACCGCTATCCAGTGTTTCTCCCCAAGGTTTGACTGATACCGGCTTACCACACTCAGTGCATAAGCTACATCTGGTCTGGTACATAACATCGCATACAATATAGAGCCTACCGCAGAAGCGTAGGGTATAATGGACATGCGATCCCTTTCCAAATCAGTCTTGGGAGACATCTCTTTGGTGAGGGCGATCCCGTGACAAGCCGGTAGATTACCACGCTTGGAATCTTCCATACTGAATCTTTTCAGTATGGTGTCGATGTACCTGGACTGTGAAAGTCCTAATATCCTCTTGGATCTGTCACGATAGATCCGGATCCCCAGAATGTAAGAGGCATCACCCAGGTCTTTCATGGAGAACCTGTGTGACAAGAACCCTTTGACAGATTGTAGCATAGGAATGTCATTTCCTATCAAGAGAATGTCATCCACGTATAAAACGAGGAATACGACAGTTCTTTCTACAAATCTACTATAGATGCATGGTTCATCTGGATTTTTGATAAAGCCAAATTCTTTGACCGTCTCATCAAAACAGATGTTCCAACTTCGCGATGCCTGCTTTAGTCCATAGATGGACTTAAGCAACTTGCACACCATTCCGCTGCTCCCACTCTGAATGAAACCCTCTGGCTGGTCCATATAGATACACTCCTCTAAATTTCCATTTAGGAAAGCGGTCTTTACGTCCATCTGCCAGATCTCATAATCATGGAAGGCAGGAATGGCAAGAATGATCCGAATGGATTTCAGCATAGCCACTAGAGAAAAGGTTTCGTCGTAGTCTAAGCCAGGTCTTTGACGAAAACCCTTTGCAACAAGTTTAGCCTTATAGGTCTCAACCTGTCCATCTACACCAATCTTCCTTTTGAAGATCCACATGCATCCTACGGGTTTTACCCCATCTGGAGCAACGTCCAACGTCCATACTTTGTTGGTGTACATGGACTCCATTTCGGTCCGCATTGCATCCAGCCATTTTACCGAGTCAACGCTCTGAATGGCCTGCTGGAAGCTAGTCGGCTCATCACTATCAATGATGCAATCCTCTCTATCCCCGTCTATGAGAAAACCGTAGTATCTCTCGGGCGGATGAGACTGCCTACTATTTCTGTGGAGCGGCGCAGGAATGTCCTGATCTTTCGAACCCTCTGGTTCTACTAAACTTTCAGTAATAGCTCGTGGTTCTGGAATTTCTTCTAGTTCTATTGCGCTCCCACTTATCTGATTTTCCAAAAACTCAGTTTCCAAGAAGTGGGCATGACGAGAAACAAAAACATTTTGTTCCTCTTCGCAATAGAAGAAATATCCCTTGGAGTTCTTTGGATATCCCACAAACATGCACCGTACTGAGTGTGCCTCGAGTTTGTCCGCATGCTGCTTTTTGACAAAAGCTGAACATCCCCATGTCTTAATGTGATTAAGATTGGGTCTCTTCCTACACCACATCTGATATGGTATAGTAGGCACAGTCTTAGTTGGAACTCGGTTCAAAAGGTATGCAGCTGATTCTAGTGCATATCCCCAGAATGATCGCGGTAACTCAGCGTTACTCATCATGGAACGTACCATATCCAATATGGTGCGGTTCCTTCTCTCCGATACACCGTTATGTTGCGGAGTGTATGGAGGAGTAAGCTAAGAGGGAATTCCATTCTCTTTTAGGTAATCCAGGAACTCGGCACTCAAGTATTCACCGCCTCGATCAGATCTCAGTGTCTTGATACTTTTGCCTGTTTGTTTTTCTACTTCATTCTTATATTCCTGGAATTTTCCACAGGCTTCGGATTTATGTTTCATTAAGAAGACATATCCGTACCTTGAAAAGTCGTCAGTAAAAGTAATGAAGTAAGAATAACCGCTTCGTGTATGTGTAGACATTGGACTGCACACGTCGCTGTGTACAAGTCTTAAGAGCTCGCTCGCTCTTACTCCGTGTCCAGTGAACTGAGTCTTTGTCATCTTTCCTTTGAGACAGGATTGACAAGTTGCATATGATTGATATTCGAACGGATCCAAATATCCTTCTGTATGTAACTTCGTCAACCTTCTCTCATTGATGTGACCCAGTCTACAATGCCATAAGAAAACCTGATTTGTTTCCGGAGACTATCTTTTGTGTGTATTCTGGACATTGAAAATCTGTGGTTGGTTTAATACGTATATACAATTGCTTAATGTACCTGACCCAATCAGAACTTGATTAAGGTAAATGTTTACAACATTACTTACAAATGCAAATTCATAACCTTCTTTAGATATTAAAGATACAGAAATGATATTACAAGTTGCATTGGGTACAAAATAACAATTACGTAAAACCAAAACATGTCCATCTGACATTCCCAGGTGATAGTCCCCCACGGCCTCAGCATCCATGCTAGCTCCGTTTGCAACTTTGAGGGTCATATCACCTGCCTTCAAAAACCTACGCTTTCTCAATGCCTGCAAAGAATTACAGATATGAGATCCTGATCCGGTATCCAATACCCAGGAAATAGAGTTTATTGATAGACAGTTTTCAATAACATACACACCTGAAGCTGAAGCCGCAACTTGCTTCAGATCCTTGGTTCTGGCCTTCCAAGCCCTACAATCTTTCTTCCAGTGTCCACTCTTGTGATACTAAAAGCATTCTTCCTTCCCCACAAGCTTTCCCGCTACCTTTGTTGCCTTTGCCTTTCCCTTCGTATCCATTTTACTAACACCACCTCTTGGTTTGGTGGGGGTTTTTCTTCATCTTTCCCTTGTCTTTCGCCTTGGACCTAGAAGAGGAAGATTCTCCTACAAACAAAGTGGATTTTTCCCTACCTTTCTGTAGGGTGCCCTCTGCACTCCTCAGCATGTTGAGGAGCTCTGAAAGTTCAACCTCTTTTTCTTGCAAGTTGAAGTTTAGGATAAACTGGGTGTAAGTGGAAGGAAGGGACTGGAGAATCAAGTCTGTATAGAGCTCAGTCTCCAACGTGGTCCCAAGGTCCGCGAGCTCCTCTATGTAGCCAATCATCTTAAGCACGTGTTCCGCTACCGATGATCCGACGGCCAATCTCGCTGAAAACAACTTTTTCGAGATTTCGTATCTGGCGATACGGGATTGCTCTCCATACAGTTCTTTTGTATGGAGAAATATGGATTCGAGGTCCATATTCTCGTGCCTCCTCTGATGTTCATTATCCATAGAGGCAAGCACGAGGCACTTGGCCTTCGCGCAGTCGATTTCCCAGGTCTTACGGATTTCCCTATCCGCGACGCTGGTTTTGGGACCTGGGACAGGGGGATCTTTGGTGGTAAGGAGATACCCAACTTGTCATAAGTGATTGCCATTTTGACATTCCTAAGCCAATCTTTGTAGTTTGGCCCTGTCAGTATGTTTTTATCCAGCAGTAACTTAAGTCCAGTCATGATGTTTGGTCACTGCAATTAGGAGAGAGAGAAGAAACACTTTAGCATGATGCTCTTGCAAGTTTAGAGTGGTTTTTAATTTGTCTAAACAGGATGGCTCCCACTGTCTCTCGAATCCCTCCTCAAACCATAAAGGAAGAATTAGTCGGGATCAATCTCACCGTACAATTCTTGCTTAACCGTTCAGCCAGGCCAGTGTCGGTACTTCGAGGGAGGTTTTCCAATGCTTTCACGAAGTTCCTTAATTAAATAACCTCTTTTCCTTGTGGGCGTAGCCCCACTAACACCTTTCTAGACACCTACTTGGTTTATAGCATTGATCGTTAAGTGAGAAAGTTCCGGAGGAGTAGCATATACTCACAGTAGGATCGGGATCCAAATATCATCGCGTGACAAAACTGAAGGAATCCTACCAGAATCATCACACTCCAAATGGTATGCAGCGCTAGCAAGTTTCAGTTTCTTTTGAAACTCCCGATGTGGATTTTTGCCCCATGCTCTTATGACCTTGACTTTGGCCAACAAATCATAAGTCACATGTCAAGTTCTACCCGTCATTCTCCAGGTTAATTTGAACCCACCCGCACATACCCTTGACTTTGGCCAACAAGGCAGTACGACTGTCCCAAACCAACACATCTATCTATGCTGCACATGAATACCCAATAGCTACCAATCACTATGCCTTGATTTTGGCCAACAAACATAGCTTGAATACTTATTGACTATCCATGTGAAACGGCGGAGGGCTACGAATTGTTTTGGCGAAACCGTGAACGTAGTGAACTTGATATAATCGAAGGAACGAGATAGCTTTCAAAAGGAGTGGTTCAAGCTCTGCATTTAAAAGTTGGTTTTGAAAAGAACCGAGTGATTTTGAAAGTGTTCCAACGACTTTTACTTGGTTTATTTTCTTGCATTAATTTTAATGTGTCCCATCAATTAATCCTACCATTGCAGAAAACAACGAAAATATGACGTACGCTTATGCCATCCGCATTCGCCATGGGGTCCCATCATCACCCGTTTGGCTACTTAACTAACGACAGAGCGGGGGCTGGATTAGCGCGGATGCAAAACATAAGCAACGCCTAAATAGATATCATATATAGATATATACATTCGTCACATGCAATGATAGCCATTCCAGATCACAGATGAACACATTGGATATACTAGGAATCCGCATTTCGTACGAGCCTGTAATGAAGAGCGGATTACACGGTCGCGATGAATAGCCAAACCCCACCCTAGACCCCTACGGGTGCGGCAAACTACCCGCCAAGTACCCGAAGTGAAGCAACCTCCCTCAACAACGTGAGTGGGCCACTCGGCACTTCGAGATACCCGGTAGTTTGTGCACCCCACCTTGGGTCTATCCTAGGAGCAAAAACAGTAAAAGAAATTATACAATGACGGCTACAACCTCATCCCGGTTGTGCGGCCATATAAATAATATTACAACATTTTACATATTACATGAATTGAAAGAATAAGAAAACTCTCATCTCACAACCCCCGGCTATTCATCCGTGACAATCCAACGAATTCATATACACAAACCATCAACATTACAAATCACAGATATGCATAACCCCCATTAATCGACGTATAGCGATTAGCAGACGTTCAATACATATATCACATCATAGATACAACCCATTAGCCAAAGTCTATAGAAAATCGATCAAAATACGGATTTGTAACCACCCCAAAAACAAACTTGTTCTCTGGAAATTCTGGGCAGAAACAAACCATCTCAAAAATCACAAAACACCAGCAGAAGAAAACTGCATGAGAAACGATCTAGGCCGCAGATCCGCGGCAGGAGCAAGCTCGTGCCGCGGATCCACGGTGAGTTGGTCGACTCACTGGATCGTTTTTCTTACCTGTTCTATAAAAAGCCTGAGCCGATTTTTAATACATGATTTATTATTTTTTGAGCAGAAATAAAAATCGACAGAAACTTCAATTTTACGGGGTGTTTTGCGGTTTTTTGTCCGATCGAAGTTCTAGATACTTTGCTAACTAGTTAGTTTGTGTTTAGCTAGTCTCTGATACCACTGTAAGTCCACGTTGCCCACCCCGGTGCATACGGGGAGGCGGAAACGGTATAAAAATTCGATTTTTACAACTCTAGGCAACATGGACTAACAAAAGGAGGATCTTTTCTAAACCTAAACTAACAACCAAGCTAAAAAAGTTAGCTACTCGGTTAAGGGGTTATACCTAAGTCTTGAAGTCCTTCTCTTCTTACTCCTTGGAGTGGGATGAATGGGTCGTCCTCGTCGCCTTCTCTCGCCGAAGAAAGATCCACCCGAGGGCCACTACCTTTGGCTCCTACCTCAAACTAGAAGTAACTAAGGTGCTTGGTGTGCTAAACCTAGAACCTTAGAAATAGTAAAGAGTAATTTTGAAGGTTTTATCTCAAGCTTAATGGTTCTCAACTCATGAGAGGGGAGAGCTTTGAGAGAGAGGAAGAGGATGAGAGAGAATAAGAATGATAGAATGAGAAGATAAAGCCAACCCTCTCACATATAAACATTAGGGTTAAGAAAAAGACAACGGTCATCAACCCTAATGAAAGTCCTCTGCCTCTGCCTCAGTCAACTGTGCATACACACCCGTATCCGTGTTCCGAGGAACACGAATACAATGAGATAAAACCAATCCCGAAACATATACTAGGATCTGGCTTAAACCAAAGCCCGCTAGTATAATCTATCCGGACACCAAACGTGCACAAGTGCGCGGATGTGAACGAACCCTGTCGCAAAACCATGCGACCTCTACTCGTTTTTCCTAAAGGCGAATAACCCTCTGTGTAGGACTCTAAAGACTCGACACTACGCTGGCAGTGGGTTTAACCACAGACCGCAAGCGGCACTAGCTATACGTAACGGTCCCCAGGTAGATGTCGATAAGAAGACTGACGAGGTAAACCCATCTGAACTCCTACTGAGCCTGAATGTGACAGTCTCCGTACAGTCCGGTCTGTTCGTCTAAGAGTATCGCATGGCGGGACTAGGGACGGTAAATGTCATTCCCCTAATAGCGGTACAAGTCGTGTCAGAGTGTAGCCCAGAACACCCTGAGATAACACTGGAAACCTACCAGTATATCTCGCTTGCCCTGGCCAGCGACTTTGTGTAATGGCTCTCCTAGACACAGCGCGATATCAACCCCCAATACCGGGAGAGACGAATCCTGTCTAACCGTCACTGCCTCCAAGTGCTTCGGGACTGTACCCAACTGCTACCTGTTTGCACGACTCCTTTGAGCCGTAGTAGGGTAGCAATCTAAGAACAGTAGGAACACACTCGAGGCGAAGTGACAGTGTCAAGTCAGCGGACTAAGCTGTACTCATGTCACCTGGGAACTGATAACTGACGATAGGTATAATACCAACCAACAGTTCCCGACGAGTCCTGTCCAGTGTACTCGTAACCTAACGAGCACCTGCATACTATCTCAAGTATGATGTACTGACGGCTGTGGGACAAACCATCTCCCAAACTGGGATGAGAAGCGCATACGCTAGTCTACTCTGGAGTATCGATGCCCTGTCTCGATAGTCCTATGACTAGGGACCTGCATAAGGATGTGCTTGTGGATTACCCAGCCCCCACGAGTGCGACTGCCATCACAACGCTGGTAATCAAGCAAAGATCCTAAGGGCTCCACTAATTTGTAAAGGCGATATGCTATAGGAAACATATGCACACATTTAAAGTAGAAACAAACCAAGTAGCATACTACTATTTTGAGCAAGATTGTCAATACAAGGTGAATATCCCAAGCTTCCATCAAGTAATATACAAACTAGTATGATACAGTAATGGCCTCTAGGGCATATACACTAACACTCCATCAACCAGACTTGTATTTTTAGTAGACTTAGATAACCACAGCTTGTATATTCTTTCGGCCTTAGAGTCGCGCTCGTGGATTATTGTTGCTTCTGGTATTGTGATGATATTTAGTTTTCTTTCTTTCTTCTGAGTTTTGATCCTCGCCCTTCGGCATTGTATATTCATGCTTTACTTACGTGTTTGTTTCCGCCAATTGGCGAAGAGCTAGCTCCCACTTAGGGATGCGTTATATTATATTGCTTGTACCGTTTTCGGGTTAAAAATAACAAGGGAGGTGCTGCCCAAATTTTCAATGACGAAAATGTTTTCAAGTGGATACAAACATTGGGTTTTCGTATACTATTATCTATGTTTTAAAGAAGTACTTGATTTCAGTAAAACTTATTTCAAAACTGCACCTCCACTATTTTCCTCTAATAAGGTTTAAATTTCTGGGCTTTTGACTTACTTGTATTATGTGTAGTCCTATAGACTTCACCTGATGCAAGTGCCAGTCACGTGCCTTTTTCGGGTCGTGACACTCATACACCCAAGTCCTATGTATCATCTAGCATGACACATAAACAAATACATTAACATATATCACATATTTATTAAATGTATAAGTAGAAAAGAAATTCTTAAGTGAGCTAATATTAGTTAATATATATTAATATATCAAATGTATAATTATATATTAAATTATTAAATCAACACTTGATTTAAAAATCTGGCTATATCACATAGAATCGAATAATACCATATATCGCGAGATTAGAATACGGTATGACAAACACGTATTAATCTTGGTCCCGCATCATATATGTGCCCTACTTTGTTTCGCATGAGCTAGGAAACCTCTGTGTTGGACTCTAAAGACTCGTCAATACGCCGGCAGTAGGTGATGATCATATCAGTCACCCACAAGCCGTTAGCGGTACTAGCTGGACGTAACGGCTACCCGGGTATTGAGAGATCATAAGATCAACAGTTCATACTCCCGTGAATCCAATAAGTAACACTACCGTATAGTCCGGTCTCTTCGTCTGATATGTCGCATATACAGTTTAGGAGTGGTAAACGTCAGACCCTAATAACTTGATAAGTCATGCCGATGTGAGGCTCATAACCGGTCTAGAAACTACTGATAACACTTACCAGTAAATCTCAGTTTCCGTCCTGGCCAGGGACTTCCTATTATGGGCAATCGAGCACAGCGTAACATCAACCCCTAATACCGGGAAATACGAAACCCCTCCTATCGCTCATTGGCTCCATGTGACTCGGGATTGTACCCAAAAACCACCGGTGTGCATGCTCTCTTGAATGTTATAGGTTGAAAATCAAAGCACAGTGGGAATCACACAAGACTCTATGACGATCTCGGGTTTACAGACTAACCTATACCAGTGTCACCAGAGAACTGCTATCTGAGGTTAGGTATAATACCATCTAGGAGTTCTCGACGAGTCATGTTCAATGTACCCATTCTTTAATGAACACCTGCGCACATTCTCTGATGTCAAACACCAATGGTTGTGGGATCAACCATCGCCCCATACAGGGTCAAGAATCGTACACACTAGTCTACTCTGGAATATCGATGCCCCGTCTCAATACTCCTTCGATTAGGAACAATTAAAGGATGTACTTGTGGACTACCCTGGCCCCACTAGTATGATTTGCATCATAGTTCTGGTAGTCAAGTACACATCCTAAGGGCTTTATCAATATGTAACAGAGAGACAGTACAAGTATACATGTTAAGATAAAGAGTAATCATGTAGCATACTATTATGTCGAGCAAGAAAGTACTCCCTATATATGTCCAAGCATCCACTATAACATACAATTATGTACAATAATGGCCTCTAGGGCATACATACAATTAACACGCGTAGTAAGATTTTAAATTTGGGGACCGAATTTTTGTAAGGGGGGAAGATTGTAACACCTTAAAAACGCAATTAGAGTTAATTAAACGATATTATATGGGTTTTTGATAATTTTAACTAATAATTACTTTTCACATATTTTATTATAATTAATTAATATTTTATTTAATTATTTATGTACTTGCGGTATTTTTAGACACACACATGTGCATGCTAATCTAGTATTAAGGATGTGCTAACCATATTTGGCTAGCCATGGCACACTAACAATATTTTGTTATGGTATATATATATATATATATATATATATATATATATAAAGGGGTTTTGTTTTTCATTGAAATTTTTTTTGAAAAGACAAGACATGAAGCAAGTGGGGATAAAGAGTGAGGGGCATTTAATGAAGAGAGAGAGGGGGGGCATGGCTCTCAAGGGTCAACCCCTCTACCCTCATATCTCTCTCTCTCAACCCTCAACTCTCATTTCTCTTCCTCCTTCTCCTCCTCCTCCTCCTCTTCTAATCCTTCTCTTGAAAATTCTACACTTCCACTCTTGAGCCTAAACCACCATTAAACTCCACTAAACCCTTCATTAAGCATGCTTAACCCTCTTGAGAAGTCTTGGAGCTTTCATGGCTAGGGTTTCATTCAAGTTTTGGTGAGGTAATGATCTAAAACCCTTAATTAGTCTCTAAAGGAAGTTTTTATATTTTCTAGTTTCACTAAAATACCTTAATGTTTTAGTTTAGTGTTAATATCATATTTTGTTAAATCTTGGGTCTCTATTTTAAATCTACTATCAAATCAGAGACCTTTTTATGAATTTGCCATGACTGAAAGATAATCTAGAGGCCTAGAACCTAACCCCAAAACCTGAGCCCTCCCCTTCTGTCACGACCCGAAAAGTACGGAACATGACCGGCACTTAAATTACGAAACGTCTCGAGGCGTACGTAATCTAAGTAAGCCAAACCCCAGAAATCAAAACCAAGTAAAGCAGTAGAGTGAAGGAAAACCAATTTTAAATCAAGTAATTTAGCAACATAAGCCGAAGTATGCATTTTTAAAATCACAAATCTTTTCTGAAAATTTCGGCAGAGTTTCCTTTGTAAATAGTAGCCCCGAACGGGGTACAACATAAATATATACATGAATGATAAAAGGAATCTCCAAGCGAGAGCTAGCTCTTCGTCAATCGATGGCCATAACCACGCAAGCAATATAATATACAACGCCGAAGGGCAAGGATCAAAACTGAAAAGGGAACTCAACAACATGAAATCCACAATAATACAACGCGACCCTAAGGTCGAAAGAATAAACATCACTGGTCTCTAAGTCTGAATAAATATACAAGTTTGGTTGATGGAGTTACTAGATACAACTGAATAAAATAAAGGTACAATAGTGGTCACGATACAAGTGAACCCACCTACCAAAGCAATCACCTGGAAAGGAAGCAATGTGCCAGCAAAGCCGTAACGGAACCTGTACGGCAAAACCTGCAAGAAACTGTGGCACAACGGGGGTGAGTTGCCAACTCGTGAGTAGAAAACATCACCGAGCAGAAATCGTGTGTATGACACAATCCTAGGTCAATACGATCAATAATATATATAACCTTAAATGATAAGTCTGAAGCAAGAAAAGGTGGCAAGGGTAAACATCTATACATAAGTGTAATCCCATGTGCTCGTGTCAGTGCCTCAGGTAATAACATATCATATGAATGAGGTATGAATGCATGAAAACAGAATACATGTAAATGAAGAAACTTCTTTCATAACTTAGTGAGATTTCTATATATTTAAATCGAGGTATCATCAATGAAATCAACATAATCAATGTCTAGCATCGACAGAAAACATAAATCCCAATATCTCAATATCTCAGGCTCCGGCTGTCCGGACTGGCCTGTATCAACAAATCTCAATAGCTCAATATCTCCAAATCTCAGTGTCTCAAATCTCACTATCTAGGGCTCCGTCAGTCCTGATCGGCCCCTATCATCAATCACATGACCACGAACGGTATCCTCCGGATATCCGACGTGCCAGGTAAAATCACCGGTAAGCAGTCTGCCCCTGCCGGGCTCATCGTCTACACCTCAATCTTCTTGCCCCGGGATACCTTACCGGGTCCACCATATACCCACAGACGGTTCATCCAACTCCTCGAATCGGGTCTCAAAATCCATATCATAACCGAGAAAACATCATGGTGGACGACTCATACATCACGAGAAAACCACACTTTTCATTTTAAAAAGAGATAGAGAGAAAAGTTTATATATATTCTTGCGGTTTTCTCCCTAATCCAGGAATCTCATAAAAATACGAAATCCAAGAATCGACAGTAAATAAACAGTGAATATCGGCATAAAACTCCATAAAACTGCATGAATTTGCAAGTAATAAGTGAGATGTCTAACCTGACATATAAAGCAAGTACACTAATATCATATCAAAACTATCAGCTAACAAGCTATGTCAATGAAATAATATTCTCTAAAGTGTACGTGACATGGCAATTACTGATGATGATGTGTGTGAGGCGGCAAGTAAGTGTATATAGAACATACGGATCATCGGTAATGGTGCCGGTGTCATGACCGTATGATTTCAATATTAACATATGAAAACACAATATAAGCATGCAATGCGATGCGAGCAGCAAGAATGTGCGGAAGCTGAATAACAAATACAATGATAACGAATCTACATATGTCTAATTATGAGTCGTACAGTTTTGCCATTTGAAATAACACGAATCGTGGTGTTTTGAAAATAAGGGCTACGGTGTTTTTAAGAAAATATGCGTCCTTTGAAATATCCGTAGAATCCCTTGGCCTGTCTTTAAAATACTCACGATTCGTTGGTTTTGAAATAGGTATAACCCGAGTCTAATCTACCATTTACAAGTAAACTGCAGGGCTAAACTAAAAGGCTGATCGAAAGGTAAGGAAACCGCCTAACATCTGAGTCGATACATATATATATATATATATATATATATATATATATATAAATAACAGTCGGTGATCCCGCCTCAGTAGTATCCCATACGATATAATATCTATAACATGACATCCTCAAGTCAAGAGTGCGGATCTATCATCAATATAGCTCGTACGGTAAATCCGTCGTACGGCATCCCAATCTGGGTACGGGTCAAATGTCACATCTATCACATTATTCATCTGGAATCGTTTTTATCAAATATCATGATCCGGGGTACTGATCTAAGTCTAGTACAATACTGATACCACATATGTATATGCATGCGTGTGTATGAAAACACCACGTCAAAAGGACCCGCTAAAACATCATGTCGTATCTCAAATACGAACCATGTCACATCACCGATCTCACGGCCTCAAGCCCAATCTCATCGACTCATCTCCAATCCCAAGTATTGTCCTCATAATCCGTGTATATGTATACGTATATATATATATATATATATATACATACATAGTCTCATACCCATGTGTGTGTGTGTATACATATCCCCATATACGCACAGGTAAAAGAATGAATGTATGCAAGTGTCTGTGCGTTTGTGGGTGAAACAACTACTCTAGGGTTTCGCAACACTACTAATCCATGAGCACATAACCATATCCTGAATATCTATGTCTCACATAAAAGATATCATATATATATAGTATATATATAGCATACTATACATCGAACTGCGGGGGTGCTATACGCCATCCACCCGACTTCCCCCATAGATATATATCTACTCACCTGATCTTGTTTGCCGATGTCGATGTCATCATCATCTTCTTCATCGTCTAAAATCATCGTGGGGGTACCTACATGTCACACGTATCGTATCGCATTAAAACCAAATCGAAACCAACACGACACGTGGAACTCACAAAGGTCAAAACCTATCGCTTCGCATGCAAAACAAGACCAATCCTCCCTAGTCGTTGATGTACAAACATCCAAAAACTAAACGCAAATCCAAATATCAAAACTTATCATTTAAAAATACGGCAAACATGTCCAAAAAGAATACTAAAGTGCTTCCAGATTTTTATTAAGGTGCATACAAAGTTTCCAAACAACACTAGGGTGATATATAGGGTGTATATAACCTCCTGAAGCAACCTAGACACCTACCCCCACCAAGTGGCCTATGTTGGCTATAGTGCCCTCAAGGCAATTATCATAGTCGCGGACTTGTGATTATGATGATTGAGGCAGGACCTATACCGATAAAACAGTCTTACTCAAGATGATAGTATACTATCTGGTTTGTCTTTATCATCATGTACATGTTGATAGAGCCCATAGAATTCTTGCTTGACTGCCAACATTATGATGGCGATCATATATGTGGGAGCTGGGGTCTATAAGCACATCCATAAATGTCCCTAGTCGTAGGAGTATTGAGACCGGGCATCGATACTCCAGTGTAGACTAGTGTATACTAATCGAGACCCCGACGATGGGCGGTGGCCAGGTCTCACAAGCCATTGGTGTTAGTTTGTTCACCAAAGATAGTATGCAGGTGCTCATTGGGTTATGAGTACACTGGACGGACTCGCCGGGAACCTTCTAGTTGGTATTATACCTATTGTCAGATAGCAGTTTCCAGGTGACATGTGTACAGGTTAGTCTGTCGACCTGAGATCGTCATTTGTCTCATGTGAGTTCCCACTGTGCTTTTATTACTACCCTACCATAGCTCAAAGGAGTCGTGCAAACAGGTTTTAGTTGGATACAGTCCCGAGCCACATGGAGGCAGTGATCGGATCGTCGGGGATTCGTCTCTCCCGGTATTGGGGGTTGATGTCGCATTGTGTACGGGTGGCCATCACCATAAATCCATGGCCATGGTAGACGAGGATTACCGATCCAGGATCGATAGTTTCTCAGGAGGTGATGGGTTACATGCCGACACTAAATATCGCATTGGTAGGGGTCTGACTTTATCCATCCCCCTAGACTCGATATGCGATACTCTTTGAAGAACAGACTGGACTGTACGGATATTGTCACTGACAGGCTCAGTAGGAGTTCAGGATGAGTTTGCTCGTCGGCCTCCCTTTCGCTCAATACCTGGGTAGCCATTACGTACAGCTAGTGCCGCTGACGTGCTTGTGGTTAAACCCACTGCCAGCGTATTAACGAGTCTTTAGAGTCCCACACAGAGGGTTTTCACGGTTCAGGCGATATGGTGTACATGACGTATATTGATACATACAGGTGTCCGATTAAATATGTGCACTTGCTGCGCAGACTTTGATCGGACGGTAGATAACACTAGCGGCTTAGGATTAAGCCGGATTATTAAATCGGATTTTGATTTAATAATTTATATATGTATATGTATATACGTATTCTAGTATTATTGTTCGCTATTCGTTTTCTCTCTTGGCTATTCATATTTTGGTACGAATACGCGTATATGTATTTCGATACATGTACCGGGAAGTATTCCGTATTTTATACGGAATAGCTTCTAGAAGGTGGCCACCTAATTTGTATGATTTTCTATTTTTTGGAAATTCAATTGACTCACAAATGAGGTGGAAGTGTGAGGTGGAAAGTTCATAGTGTTAAGCATGGTTTTGGGCATGTAGCAATTTACGGTTGCTATTAATTTATTGTAAAAAGAAAATTGGGAAATGATATCTTTTTTATGGGAATGGGAGAGGGGTCCGGCCACTACTAGGGGGATGGGGGTTAGTTTCATTTGGATGATTAATTTACATGCTAGCCTACTCTCTCTTGCTCACACAAAAAGGAAAAAGAGTTAGCCATTTTTGTTCATGCCAAAAAGCTTTCACCTCCTTCATTTTCTTCTTGAGTTTCTCATTGAGCTCAAGGGTAGAGAGAAAAACATAGTGACACACTACTATACCTCGACTCTCCATAGCTAGCGACTTTGGAGCGTCGGTTACCTCGTTCGTCGAGGTTGGAGCTTGCGCCGTTTCCCTCGGGTGGATCATCGGAGACGAAGGAAGACCGGCAACCAAACCACATCAACGAGCCGCTAGGAGCTTGGAATGAAGACCGAAGGACACGGATCAACTCGGTATAATGATTCTAACTCTTAGTTAGCTTGCTAGTATATGGTTTAAGGTCGATCCGTAAATCGAGTAGCGGTAGCGCTAGTTTAGAAAAAAATTATTCTGCATTTTGGCCGCGTTTCGACGGCCGGGGCACTGTCAGGACCCTTCATGGTATCAGAGCCACCCTTTAAACCCCTTACTAGATTGTTTAGACGTGCTTAAAATATCGATCGACGGATTTTACCAAAATCACGATTTCATTTTTCATGTCTCTGTCGATTTTCAAAAGTGGACAAAAAATTATTTGAGGTATCGTAAAAATCCTTGCAGGCAATTTTAAGGATACTAGAAAAATTTGGGCTCCTGAAGCCACCAAAGCGCCGCGGAACCGCCGCACTTACCCCCTATTGGCGGCGGTTCCGCGGCCATTTAGTAGTGAAGGGCTTCCAAATTTTTACTGTAGCCTCCTGATGTGAAATTGTGATTTTTGTGATATCCTGTTTTAGCCCAGGTTTCTGTACAGTATTGTTTTTGCTTTTGCGGCCAATTTGGAACTTAGTCGATCGATATTTTAAGCGTGCGTTTGACAGTACATACATTATATTCTGCGACCGTGAATGTCATTTGATCGGTAAACCCGTCTAACTGCTATATATCTTTTAGACGGGTTTGCGAACGTGACATTCACGTTGATGTTCTGTGTTGTGCTGTGATGTTGGTTGGATCGTCATGGTGGATAGCTGTGGTGCAATGTATAGTACAGTTTTATTTTATTTGTACATTTGATATTACGGGGCGAGCATCCGACATGTGGACTGTCGTCACTGCCAGTTTGTATATTATTCTTTTGGGGCACGACCGGGCTGAGGTCGATGTCACCCTTGTATATTATTTTCTTTTCTGTACTAGGATTACCTCGCGGTGAGGTGCACGAATAGCCGGATTCTAGAGGGCAACTGGTCCGCATCTCATGGCGTTGGGACGGAGGGGACCTTACTCTAGAATTGGCGGGCTGTTCGCCGCACTCGTAGGGGGTATAGGTTGACCCAGGAAAGGTGCCTAAGTTACCGGATTCCGTGAAGCGCTGAGTGGTCCATTCACGTTGCTGAAGGGGGCTGCCTCACTTCTGGTTTTGGCGGGTAACTTGCCGCGCTTGTAGGGGTCTAGGTTTCATTGCACTGGCTATCCACACGACAGGGAACGTCGGGTCTCACTTGCGGCTCAAGTGAAACCCGGGGCTCCAGATTATCCACCATTCTGTGTTGTTTCTGTGATGTTGCTTTATATCATGCTTGGGACGAATGTTATATATTTATATATTAATATATACTAGTACATGTTGTATATGTTTTGCACCCGTGCTAGCCCAGTCCCTGCTCTGTCGTTAGTTAAGTAACCTAACGGGTGATGACGGGACCTATGGAGAATGCTGATGGCATATACGTACATTTTATTTTCGTTCTTTTCTAGTGTGATTAATTGATAGGACTGCATAGATTCTTATCAATGCAAGGATAAAACAAACCTATATATGATGTTGTTGGAACCAAGGTTTTAAAAAAACTGACATTACAGACGTGCACTTTTGCTTTGCATCGTGGTATTCATTTTGGAATATTCTGCACCTTATTCGACGAAGCAAGGGACGAGATCCCTTCATCGGGAGTGACCCCTTGGGTAAAAGTTTGCGTCAACGTAATAACTTTACTATAGTCGATTATTTTTGCTTTGCATCGTGGTATTCAGTTTGGGATATCCTGCACCCCATTCGACGGGGAAAGAGCCGAGATCCCTTCACCGGGAGTGACCTCTTTAGCAAAATTTTTCGCCACCATATATTTATAAGAAACCACTTGGATTCCTTCAACGAGATCAAGTTCATTATGTTAAAGGTTTTTCGCCAAAAACCAGCCGTAGCCCTCCGTCATTTATTTCAGGCGGTACCTAGTATTCGTGCTGCGTTTGTTGGCCTTTGTCAAGGCGTAGCGTGCGGTAGCTAGATATTGCTTGTCTGTTGCATTGAGTTGCGATTATCTAAGACAGTCGTATAACCTTGTTGGCCTTTGTCAAGGGTTCGTACGGGTGGGTCTAGAGTAATCCAGGATAATGACGGGTTGAACTTGACTTGTGGTTTATGATTTGTTGGCCTTTGTCAAGGTCATAAACCACTTGGGGTAAAAATCATATCGGGAGTTTTAAACATACAGGAAACTTGTCAGGCTTGCGCATACCTTCTGGAGTGTGGTGACTTGAGTGGCTTCCATCAGGTTATCAAGCGATGATAGTTGGATCCCGATTCCCACTGATGAGTAGGACTACTCCTCGAGTAATTCCGATTAATTCTCCTTTTGGGTTTGGAGGAGAATTCGAGGAAACAGTGGGAGCCATCCAGATTAGATAAAATGATTAACCATTTTGATCTAGATTAAAGTGCACGCTGAGTGTTTCTTTTCTCTCTCTCTCTCAGGTTGCGACTATGACCCGACCTTTGACTAAAACTCATGAAACCAAGTTGACCGAACCTTCATAAAACACTTTGGCTTTTGGAATATTTCGGTGCCGCATACATCATTGCCACTTCTATATCACCTTTTGCATTTCTCCAGAACACCACGTATTATTACAAACATCCACTTCCATTGGATAAATCCATCCTATGGTTATATACGAACTCGAAGAAACTTTTTCGAGGATGGATTCTGGTTCTGGAGAGATTGAATAGGATTATTCGGTTGTCTTTTCTCTTTACCTTCTCTCAGGTTGTGAGGGCTCTTAGGATTAGGAGAGGGTACACCTATTGAGCTTATTGGATAGTCTTCTTCCAAACCATAGGCAGGTGCCGAACAGTAGGGAAGAAAGAAAACCACCAAGCTTAACTATGGTGTACAGAAGGTAATAAGTAAAGACATATAAAGGGATTAGAATAATGGCAAAGGAAATTGCGATCACCATCATTCACGACAAAAACAGTGTATACCCTTGCCACTCCTACATCCACTTTGCTTTTCTCTAGAACACTCCGTATCACTACGGATATACACTTCCATTGGATAAATCCATCGTATAGTTACATACGAACTCGAAGGAACTTTTTCGAGGATGGATTCTGGTTCTGGAGAGATTGAATAGGATTATTCAGTTGTCTTTTCTCTTTACCTTCTCTCATGTTGCGAGGTCTCCTAGGATTAGGAGAGTACACCTATTATGCTTATTGGATAATCTTCTTCCAAACCTTAGGCTGGTGCCGAAAGGTAGGGAATGAAGAAAACCAATTAGCGTAAAAGAGGTGTACAGAAGGTAATAAGTAAAGACATAATAAAGGGATTGTAGCGAGGGCAGGCAAGTATATGGTTACTGCCGTGAATCAGGATAGTGGAAGAGGCATTACTAGGAATACCAGTTAACCCCTTTTGAAATATTTTCATGTTTCAATTTCACTGTGCAATGTTAATTGAAAACTTTTTTCCCAATTGGAATCTAACTCTAGGGTATGTATTTACCAGATCAGTTTCTCACATCTGTATGATATTATAGATGGTTAGTGGGAGTAAGATATTGGGAATTGGGTGATTAGATCCTCATTAAATCGGAATTCGTAGTAATTGGTGATATTTGAGGAAATCATCTGGATTTTGCCGGATGGAAAATATTTGGTTTTGAATATCCGTTGTTATGCACCAATTTCAAACAGGTATATCTGTACATTTATTTTATAAAGTAAGATATAACTTTTTGATATTGTGTCTATGACATTTACCTATATCAGTTGGTGATTAGGTAAGGTGCATTCAACAGCGATGTAACTCTTCTTAACCAAAGTACAGTTTTTCAACCTACGATGCACAGGGTTTGAGTTGTTGAACTCATGGGACTTATACAAAATATTGTATGTTGTCCAGTGTCCATTAGGACAATGGGGATGGTACTCGTACTATATTCTTTTTACTTGTGACTTCTCCAGTTCTGGACAAGTATTTCGTAGAAATGCAAAGTCTAGATATTGAGAAGTTATAAGTATAAGAATAAGGTAGAGAACCATATGTTGGAAGTATCAGGATTCTTCGAGGAAGTCGAAGATGTAGATACTTGTGTTTGGTATTCCGTTGATAGTAATGGTTTTGAGAACTTGCTTCTCTTTCAGGTTACTCTTATATGGATGCACTCCTAGATGAGTAATGCTGAGTGGCTTCCTTCCATTTGGTTGATATGCACTGGAGACAGCTGCATGATTTCGAATCTGGTTCCAATTAGATTAGTACTTTTGTTTCTATATTAGATATATATAGAATCAATTTATATCTTAACGATGTTAAGGTATAGGGAGTTGTCCGGCTGATGCTTAAAACCAGAATCCAGATAAACGCAAGGCACGTTTTAGTAATGGCTGTTTGTGGGTTATCCCGGGCTTTGACGAAGGTTAACTTTCTACCATCAGGAAGATCAATATTTATATTGTTCTTGACTCGCCACAGTTTTAGTAAAATAGACTTTTTCAAAAAAACAAAAGTGGGAGTATGGTAGAACTGGAAGTGATTCCAGAACCGCAAACGATCACTGAAGATTTAATAGAACCTAAGGATTCAATTGTTTTTGACGTTCCATTAGCCACTCCGCAGATTTGGTGGGTAACCTCAGTCATCCGAGAGATACTTCGGTCTTCTCAGAGACGGTGACAGGGAGGTTCTTGTTTACCCAGACTTGCCATTGCTGCCGTTCTAGACTATAAGACCCGGCAGGAGGATGAGTATAGCGTCGTTCTAAACTAGCTTTTAGAATTGCACGTATATATGACTCTGCCAGAGGGTTGTTGTAGTCAGTGGGAGCAGCGGAAGCATAGTGGGCAAGTAGCTTATGTCTATTTATAGACTAAAGCAAGTATAGCGGAAATAGATCATCTATTTTTGATGTGAGAGTCATAGGCTTTGACTTCATCAGAATAGAAGATGTATCTGGTAAGAAGGTGTTGAGAGTGATGTCCAGGTATTGGTATGACATGCACTTGATAGGAAGAGATATTCCTATACTACGATCGGTTATATTTTGGTTGTCACAAAGTTGTTTCTCCACATAGGTTATGGAAATAATATCAGGTTTTCTGGTTACTAGATCTATGGTTTTAGATCTAGATTTGGGAAGTATCCCAATCTGGGTACTTTGACATTATTCTAAAATGTATTTTAGAATGGAAGACTCCTGGTATGGTGGTGCACCTGCAGGAGATGGAGTCACCCTCTCTAAAGGTGTCTTACAGACTAAATGGGAGAGGGATCTGCATGATTAGTATCACTTGCTTAGGCAATTGAGTTAATCATGAAATGTCAAGTACCACACCAGATATTGCTTTTGCACTAGATGCAATAAGCAGATATATTAATCCAATCCTGGAGAAACATTGGGAAGCAGTTTATGAACATAAGTGAATGTTCTAGGGATATGGTAACGGCAGCCTCCTTCAGGAGACGGTTATCATTTCAGGCTTCCAAGGTGACCTGGATGCCAGAGTGACTGTTAGAGTTATAGTTTTTCTCTCTTTTAAGGGACGGTATGTTGGACAAGTGGTCCAAGCGGATACCGAGAAAAGGCATAGCGCAGGATACTGATTAAATTCAGTGGACGATACAGTTTGAGTAGTTTGCTGGATTTGGAGTTCATTGGTGAACTGGGTCCCATCAGATATCTAGACAAATTCTTTGACAGGTATTGCTTATTTCGGGAGATAGTTTTCTCCGCGAAGTTGAGATATAGAGAGATACAGAAAGAAACATTGGAGCGGATCCACTCACTGAGGCTATTTCTCGAACACAATCATTTTCACAAATGGGCTTTGCGAAACTGATTAGTAGAGAAGTTGGGTGTTCGGTATCACACGGGCCGTGAGTATACGACATCGCAATAATTAGCCTTAAGTGCATGTGGGAGATTGTTGGCTATAGTGTTGTTGGATATATGTATGCCCTAGAGGCCATTATATGATAGTGGATGTATTTATACATGTATATATATATATATATTCAGTGTACATTCTTGCTCGACATGATAGTATGCTATCTGGTTCTTCTTTATATGACATGTTGATTTGATCATGCTTTTATTCATTCATACATATTGATAAAGCCCTGAGGATATAGACTTGACTACTATGATTATGATAGAGATCATACTAGTGGGACATCGGTAGTTTATAAGCATATCCTGGAACGTCCCTAGTCGTAGGTGTATCGAGACGGGGCATCGATATACCAGTGTAGACTAGCGTATATGATACTAGACCCATATGATGGGCGATGGATGTTCCCACATTCATCAATGTTTGACATTGAGATCGTATACGGGTGCTCAGTGGTGACTGGGTACACTGGACGGACTCACCGAGAACTCCTATATGGAATTATATCTTTCGTCGGATAGCAGTTCTCAGGTGACACTGGTGCAGGTTATTCTGTAGACCCGAGATCGTCATAGAATCTTGTGTGTTCTCCCATTATACTTTGATTACCACCCTACCACGGCTCTACTGAGTCGTGCAAACAGGTGGCCGTTGGGTACAGTCCCGAGACACACGAAGGCGATGAGCGATAGAAGGGGTTTCGTCTCTCTCGGTATTGGGAGTTGATGCTGTGCTGTGCACGATTGGCTATATCAGTATGTCCCTGTCTAGGGCTGTTGAGATTTACTGATAAGTGTTATCAGTAGTTTCTCGATCTGTTATAGACTATTCAATGGCACGACTTATTGAGTTATTGGGGTCGACGTTACCATCCCTAGACTTGATATGCAGCATATCTGACGAAGAGACCGGACTGTACGGTAGTGTTGCCGGTTGGCTCGATAGGAGTTGTAGCAGGTTCGCTTGTTTTCTTCTGATCGCTCAATACCCGGGTGGCCGTTACGTTTAGCTGACCGCTTGCGGCTTGGGGGTGCTTGATATGAACATCACCCACTACCGGCGTTTTGACGAGTCTTAGAGTCCCATAATGGATTTACCTAGTCTAGGCGAAAAGTTGTGGTGCGCATTTGCGATATGCGTGTGGACCCGGTAAAACATGCGCGTATGAGATACCGTATATTAATCGGGCAGCTTGCTTTTGGTCGAGTCATATGTGATATGACCGGGTTGCTAAATCAAGTGTTGATTTATCATTTGACCATTAGTTTCTCACTAGAAATCCTTTCTTGTCTTTTTGGGTGTATGCATGCATGTATGCATTCATTCTTGTTCATGCACATATGGATGTGCATGCACACATACATGCATACATCATTCTATCATGGTTGTATATATAGTGGATGATGGCAATATAAGACTCACATCTTATGTAAAATTATATATCGATATATATTTGTATTTGTGTTAAAACAAAAGAAAAGAAAAAGATTAATTCATGGTTATCTTCCACACTCTTCTTGGAACCAACCTTGGTTAACCCACTTTTTAACCATGAGTTAATTTTCCTTTTGTCTTTTAACTCAAATGCAATAATATCTATATTTTGTAACCATGGTTTGAGATGAAGAGTAGAAAATATATATACTTATCTTTTCTATTATTCATATTAACCTTAACTTTCTCTTGAGTTTTCTAGAGCCATCATCTTCTTCCTCCTCTCTCTTGCTCTCTAGATTTTTTAAGTGAGCCAAAGAGTGACAAAGTTAGGATTTTGAAGTGAGAAAACCAACCACAACACCATTCTACACTAGTCTTGCCCACTTGTGAAGAGTGTTAGCTTCCATTTCTCCTTTTGATCTTGTGAAGTTTCAAGCTTAGACAAAGAGGATTCCGGGTGGATCATCGTGGACCCAGAAGGATCTCAAGCGAACCCTTTCCAACCCTCAAGTAGCCAAGGAGTCTAGCGTAGGGAGCTACAAAGGTTGTAGTCTCAAAACCCTAGCTTTTTCTACTTGTGATGATGTGTTTGTAATGAAACCCTAAATTTCTAGTGATGATCCTTTGTATGTTCACTTAGCACCTTAAAAATTTGATTTTGATACATGTGATGCTTCCAAACCCTTCATGAGGTGCTAGGTAAACCTAACATTGGTATCAGAGCCGACCTAGAACTTTAGGCGACACTTTAGCGAAATTAAAACTCCGATCGAACAAAAATACGGCTTCTTGAACACTCTCTGGACATTTTTTCAAACAGTGTTATTTTCAGAATTAAAAATATGTAAAAAAATTCAGCAGGGAATTCTAAGAATCACTGTAAAAACGAAGCCCTAATCAGTAAATCCCACCGCGGAACCGCGGCCAAAGTTTACTTAGGCCGCGGCTCCACGGCCGTACAGATGCATTAAGGCCTCGTTTTTATACAGTGATCTTCTTACCTGCTTATATATGTTTTTGGGTATTTTTAATCTGGTTTCAGTGATATATGTTCTGGAGATTGTTTTGGATTCGGTGATTCGATCGGAATTTTAATTTCGTGCTTTTTTCCGGGTAATTAAGAAAGTATTAAAATGTTCGAACGAGTATCATTAACTCACTTTTTCACGGGGTTTAAATCTTTTGGAAATACGTACACGTTAAGTGGTGGACCCTCTAGATGACAACAAACCTTAACTAGATTATGTGACCGTCTTGAACTGCCTTTTGAACCTTAGGGTTTAGGGAAGTACGGCGTGCCACATGTGAGGCGTTGGCTTGACCGCTACTACAGTGACACATTCTGGGTTTTTTGAACTCCGCTCAAGTGTTGAGCTTTAGGAAATTTTGGGTATTTGATTATTCGATCGAAATGTTTAATACTGTCTATTTATCTGGAATGTGATACAATATATGGAATTCATATAGTTAGGCATGAAATGCGAAGTATGTGATATTTCGGATTTACGATGTCTAAAGTGAATGTGGATTCCAAATATTATAGTTTTACACTTTCTTTTCTGTGACCGTAAGTGTAGTATTTCGCTTATTGCCGGTTTCGTTGATATACATCAACGACAATCGAGGTACGCATACTTACTTACGTTGATGATATATGATATTATGTGTTGCTGAGATATGATGTGCAGGATTGACGCGATTGAATAGCCGGGGGGGGTTTATGTGAGATGAGAGTTTTATTTTCATTCATGTAAAATTCAAATGTAATGTAATATTCTTTTATTTGCGGCACTTCCGGGTTGAGGTTGATGTCACCAGTATTGTATATTATTTACTGTTCCGCATTAGGATAGACCCAAGGAGGGGAGCACAAGTGACCGGGTTCTGGGGTTCAGTGGAAGGCCATCTCGAGGAGTCGAGACCGGGTCTCCTAAACTCCAGAATTGGTAGGGTCGCTTGCCGGTCTCGTAGGGGTCTAGGGGTGTGGGCTTGGCTATTCATCGCGACTGTGGAATCCGTATTTTCTATTGTTGGTTAAATACTAAATACGGACGTCCTAGTATATCCCACATTATATCTATGTTTTTGCTGCCTGTGTTCTGTGATATCTGAGACGAATGATATATTATATATGAGATATATAGTAGACGTTGCTTATGTTTTACACCCGCGCTAGTCCCATCCCGGTATGCCGTTAGTTAAGTAACCTAACGGTGCATAACGGAACATTGCGGCAAATGCGGATGGCATAAGCGTACGTTGTATTTTCGTTTCTTTTCTGTGATTGGCTTAAGGTCTTAAATGATGGGACTACATTAATATGATTAATGTAAAGAAAATAAAGCTAAAAAGATGTTGTAGAATCGGATTTGAAAACCACTCGGCTCTTTATGAAAAAGCTAAATTTCAAAACTGCGGAGCACAAGCCACTCCTTCTGAAAACCATTTGATTCTACGACGATATCAAGTTCAAAGCGTTAAAGATTTTCTTAAAAATCATCCGCAACCCTCCGTCATTTTAGGAAGTAGAGTACTTAGTATTCGTGCTACGTTTGTTGACTTTAGTTATGGCGTAGTGTACGGTAGCTAAGTGATGTCTTCCTACACTGCATATGATGCAGATTAATTAGGACATTCATGCGACTTTGTTGACCATAGTTAAGGGTCATATGGGTGGGTCTAATTAATCAAGAAATGACGGGTAGAACTTGACTGGTACTTATGATTTTTTGACCATAGTTAAGGTCATAGGTACTAGGGGTAAAAACCGTATCGGGAATTTCAAGTGTTGAGATTTGCAATGAGATTGCATACCTTCCATATGATGGTTGGATCCCGATCCCACTGTAGGCAATAGTTGCTCCTAAGAGAGTTTTTCAGTTTATAATTAGCTAACTCATTAGGTGTCTAGAAAGGTGTTAATGGGGCTATGCCTCTGGGGAAACGAGGTTTACTTTAATTAGGTCCGTGCGAAAGCACGGGGAACCTCCCTCAAGTACCGACACTGGCCTGGCTGAACGGTTAGCGAAGTTGTAGACTGTAATTAATCCTGGCTAGTTTTCTTTTTAAGGTTTGAAAGAAAAAACTTGATTAAAGCAGTGGGAGACATCGATTAGACAAGATAATAACCAATCTGATCTTTGCAAGAGCTTTCGCTGAGTGTATTCTTTTCTTTCTCTTAATGGCAGATACCAATGACTGGACTCAAGCTTCTACTAGATAAAAATAAACTGAATGGGACCAATTATAAAGACTGGCTGAGGAATCTGAAAATAGCCTTGACTTATAATAAAGTATCATATGTCCTCACGGCTTCAGCCCCGCCCGTCCCAGGTCCAAAATCCTCAGTTGCGGACAAAGAAGTCCGCAAGACATGGGACGCTGACTGTGCCACGGCCAAATGCCTCGTGCTTGCATCGATGGATAACATACATCAAAAGCAGCACGAGAATATGGACATTCAAACCATATTCCTCCATACAAAGGAGTTGTATGGAGAGCAATCCCACGTATTACGATACGAAGCATCAAAGAAATTGTTTCAGATGCGAATGGCCCCTGGCACACCAGTAGGAGACCATGTTCTGAAGATGATAGCTCTCATAGAAGAGCTTGAGGACCTTGGATGGACGATGGAAAATGAACAATATACGGATATTATTCTGCAGTCCCTCCCCTCCACCTTTGCTCAATTCATAGTTAACTTCAACATGCACAACATGGAGAGGGAACTACCTGAACTCATTAATATATGTTAAGGAGTGCAGAGAGCACACTGAAATCAGTGAAAACTCCCGTTTTGAGTGTTGGGAAATCTTCTTCTTCTCGCCCAAAGGCTAAGGCCAAGGGAAAGAAAAAGAAAAAGCCCACCAATCCTAAGGGTGGAGTTAAAAAGGTTAAGGGAAGGAAAAGTCCAAAGCTGGAGAGTCGGGGAAAGGGGAATGTTTTCATTGCCACAAAACAGGACATTGGAAGCGCAACTGTACGGAGTAATTAAATCTCAAGAAGAAGCATGGGGATGCTTCTGCTTCATGTGTGTTTGTGACAGAAAACTGTTTTTCAATAAACTCTGCTTCCTGGGTATTAGATACCAGTTCAGGTTCTCACATTTGCAATTCTATGCAGGGGTTGAGAAATAGCAAGGTTTTGAAGACAGGTGACCATACTCTCCGCGTTGGAAATGGTTCCAATGTACATACAGTCGAAGTGGGAGAGTATTACTTGGGGTTGCCATCTGGGTGTATATTGGTTTTGAACCCATGTTATTTTGTACCAAGTATGCTTTGTAATATAATATATGTTTCATTGTTAGACAATGAAGGATATAATTTTATATTGCAGAACAATGTTATGAACATTCACCTGAATCAAATATTGGTTGGGTATGGTACACTTAATAACGGGATATACGTCCTAAATCAACACACAGTTTTCAGCATACAACACACTAATAAAAGAAAACTTTCAGAAATAAATGAAGCTTTTTTTTGGCACTGTAGACTTGGTCATATTAACGAAAAAAGACTAAATAAGTTACACAAAGATGGATATTTAAACTCTTTTGAATATAAATCTTATGCGACTTGCCAGTCTTGTATCAATGGTAAAATGACCAAAACTCCGTTTACCGGACACGGAGAAAGAGCTACCGAGCTCCTAGGACTCATACATAGTGATGTATGTGGGCTAATGTCTACACAGGCTAGAGGCGGTTTTTCTTACTTCATTACTTTCACTGACGATTTCTCTAGATTCGGTCATGTATTTTTATTAAAGCACAAGTCCAAAGCTTTCGAGAAATTCACTGAATATAAACAAGAAGTAAAAAAACAAACCGGCTTGAGTATCAAAATGCTTCGATCAGATCGAGGTGGGGAGTACCTCAGTGCAGAATTTGCAAACTTCCTAAAAGAGAATGGGATTCTCTCTCAGCTCACTCCTCCTTACACACCACAGCACAACGGTGTGTCTGAACGTCGGAATCGGACCCTATTAGATATGGTCCGTTCCATGATGAGTGATGCTGAGTTACCTGTCTCATTTTGGGGCATGCATTGGAGACTGCAGTGTTTCTTTTGAACAGGGTTCCAACAAAAACCGTGTCTACCACGCCATATGAGATATGGCATGGGAAGAGACCATCTCTTAAGAGAATTAAGATTTGGGGTTGCCCGGCCTATGTTAAAAAGCAGAATCCAGACAAACTCGAGACACGGTCGGTCAAGTGTAACTTTGTAGGATATCCAAGGAACTCTTATGGATATCTATTCTACCACAAGGAGGAACAAAAGGTGTTTGTTTCACAGTATGCCACATTCTTAGAAAAAGAGTTTTTTACAGATGATGGTAAGGTGGTGGATCTAGAAGAGGTTCTAGAGACACAAACTACAAATGACGACTTGGTTGAACCGGCTGTTGCAATAAAAACTGAGGAACCTCGGCCACTCCGTAGGTCTGGTAGGACTTCTCGCCCACCGGAGAGGTACTACGGTTTCCTCATTGATGGTGACAGAGAAGACTGCATCATGGAGGATGATGATCCTACCAGTTTTCAGCAAGCTATCACGAGTGGAGACTCTGTGAAGTGGCTGGATGCCATGAGATCCGAAATGGAGTCTATGTACACCAACAAAGTATGGACTTTGGACGTTGTACCCCCTGGGGTAAAACTTGTGGGGTGCAAATGGATCTTTAAAAGAAAGATTGGTGTAGATGGGCAGGTAGAGACCTATAAGGCAAGACTTGTGGCGAAGGGTTTTCGTCAAAGACCAGGTTTGGACTATGACGAGACTTTTTCGCCCGTAGCCATGCTTAAATCCATTCGGATCCTACTTGCTATTGCTGCTCACTACGACTATGAAATCTGGCAGATGGACGTTAAAACGGCATTTCTAAATGGAGATTTAGAAGAATGCGTTTATATAGATCAGCCGGAGGGCTTCATTGACAGTGGGAGCAGCGGAAAAGCATGTAGATTGCTTAAATCCATATATGGGTTAAAGCAGGCATCACGGAGTTGGAACATCTGTTTCGATGATGTTATCAAAGAGTTTGATTTCATCAAAAATCCAGATGAACCTTGTGTTTATAAGAAGGCTGTAGGAAGAGCTGTCACATTCCTCGTATTGTACGTGGATGACATTCTTCTGATAGGAAATGATATTCCTATGCTACAGTCGGTCAAATCTTTCTTATCACTAAGGTTCTCCATGAAGGACCTGGGTGATTCCACATACATTCTGGGCATAAGGATCTATAGGGATAGATCCAAGAGATTATTGGGATTATCCCAAACCAGGTACATTAACACCATCCTAAAAAAGTTTAGTATGGAAGACTCCAAGCGGGGTGCCTTACCCGCTTGCCATGGGGTCACTCTCTCCATGGATTCTTGCCCAAAGACCGATGAAGAGAGATCTCGCATGAGCATTATACCCTATGCTTCGGCAGTAGGATCTATAATGTATGCGATGTTATGTACATGCCCAGATGTAGCTTATGCACTTAGTGTTGTAAGCAGGTATCAATCCAACCCAGGGGAGAATCACTGGATAGCTATGAAGAACATTCTTAAGTACTTGTGAAGGACTAAAGAATTATTCTTGGTGTATGGTAATGGAGATCTCCAAATGGAGGCCTTTACCGATTCGGGCTTCCAGAGCGATAAGGACGACAGTAAATCTATCTCAGGGTTTGTATTTACCCTCAATGGAGGGGCAGTAAGTTGGAAGAGTTCCAAACAGGATACCGTTACAGACTCTAGGATAGAGGCTGAGTACATTGCTGCAAATGATGCCGCCAAGGAAGCCGTCTGGATGAGGAAGTTCGTCTTAGAGCTAGGAGTAGTTCCAACCATTATTGATCCAATACCATTGTATTGTGATAATAATAGGGCTATGGCGTTAGCTAAGGAGCCCAGGTCCCATCAATGATCCAGACACATCCTGAGGAGCTTTCATTTGATCCGGGAGATTGTAGATCGCCGCGAGATCGAGATTAAGAGAGTAGACATAAAGAATAACGTCGCGGATCCACTCACCAAGGCCTCCCTCAGCCGCAGCATGAGCGACTTTTTGAGATGTTGGGTATGAGATACGCCAATAACTGGCCTTGGTGCAAGTTGGAGATTGTTGGATATATGTATGCCCTAGAGGCCATTATATGATAGTGGATGTATTTATACATGTATATATATATATATATATATATATTCAGTGTACATTCTTGCTCGACATGATAGTATGCTATTTGGTTCTTCTTTATCTGACATGTTGATTTGATCATGCTTTTATTCATTCATACATGTTGATAAAGCCCTGAGGATATAGACTTGACTACTATGATTATGATAGAGATCATACTACTAGGACATCAGTAGTTTATAAGCATATCCTGGAACGTCTCTAGTCGTAGGTGTATCAAGACAGGGCATCGATATACCATTGTAGACTAGCGTATATGATAATAGACCCATATGATGGGCGATGGATGTTCCCGCATTCATCGATGTTTGACATCTAGATCGTATACGGGTGCTCAGTGGTGACTGGGTACACTGGACGGACTCACCGAGAACTCCTATATGGAATTATATCTTTCGTCGGATAGCAGTTCTCAGGTGACACTGGTGCAGATTAGTCTGTAGACCCGAGATCGTCATAGAGTCTTGTGTGTTCTCCTACTGTACTTTGATTACCACCCTACCACGGCTCTACTGAGTCGTGCAAACAGGTGGCCGTTGGGTACAGTCCCGAGACATACGAATGCGATGAGCGATAGGAGGGGTTTCGTCTCTCTCGGTATTGGGAGTTGATGCTGTGCTGTGCACGATTGGCTATATCAGTAAGTCCCTGGCCAGGGCTGTTGAGATTTACTGATAAGTGTTATCAGTAGTTTCTCGATCTGTTATAGACCATTCATCGGCACGAATTATTGAGTTATTGGGGTCGACGTTAGCATCCCTAGACTTGATATGCAGCATATCTGACGAAGAGATCGGACTGTACGGTAGTGTTGCCGGTTGGCTCGATGGGAGTTGTAGCAGGTTCGCTTGTGTTCTTCTGATTGCTCAATACCCGGGTGGCCGTTACGTTTAGCTGACCGCTTGCGGATTGGGGGTTGATCGATAGATTTTCCGTTGTGTTTGTAGAAAATTGTAAAGAAATCACAATCAAAAATTATTTTGACCGCAATCAAACTACGGTGTCAATTGTAGTTCATGAATGAGTGCGGATCGTCCACAGGGATTGCACGATTCATTTCAATGTTTAATATGTTTGAATTGAAAAGTTAAGTAACGATAAAAGAAAACATGATTCAAGAATGATTCATATTCAAGTGTCACTATTCTATTTAAGAATCAAGAAAATGTTAAACAATCAAGAATCGGTGTATCGATAATATTTCCAATCAAAAGTCAAGAATCTAAAAGAGGCTCGTAGGAATCGATAGGATAAATAGACGTGATGTAATCTAAAGATATCGTGTTCTTGTCCTTCGAAGGATTGATACTAGATCGATGATCATCGACGAGAGTTAGGGCTTTCTTGATGAAACTAGGGTTCATCTTTTAACCCTTGTTCTTTCGTCGATATCATTCCTTTTCTAGCCTCTACCAAATTCAAGAAACGATCGTAACTCCCCAATTTCAATCGATGTCAATCAAGAAAGCATCAAAACGAAATGGGTCGTCGTTTCTTGAACTTGCTAGGGTTTACAAAACTCGTAGGACTCAAGAATCGATTAAAGCTATGTTACATCATCATTCTATTAACCGTCTCGACTCCTCGACGAGCGGAGTTTTATTCACACATCACCACACAGAAAATATTCACAAATTGTAAAGATATCATGATGCAGAATTTAAAGAAAACAAGATAAAAGAATATCACCTTTATTTATCTCAACAATTTTGATTACATTCGCTTCAAGAACTACAAGAGGAAGAATCTAAATCGTTGATCGGGCGTCGCTCGGCTTCGTGAGTCGTGGATCGGCTCGGATCGCTTGCTCCGTTGAAGATCGGCTCCGCTCCTAAAGGTTGTAAGGCTTCTTGGTTAATGGGCACTCAGGATCTTGATCTTTAATTGGAATTAGGGTTAGGGTTTCCTACAAGCTCTCTCACTAAACTTGTGGAAGAAGGAGATGAAGAAGGAGAATGGCTAAAAATGATCTAAAATGGGTTGATTCTATCTATCTCCACACTATGATGATTATTCTCCTTCCTTGAGTCTAGGGTCTTATTTATAGACTTCCCAAACCCTAGGTTTAGATTTGAAATGGTAGTTCCCTCCAAAAGTTTGTTGGGTCTTCTAGAAGATAGTTTATTAGGAGCTAGCTTATGGTTTAAGCAAGGTTTAATTAGGCTTGGAAACCCTTGTTTGCTGATCTGGCAGAAACCTCTGGAGTCTTCTAGAAGTTGGAGTGTCTTTCTGAACAATGGGCCTTGGTACAGGAGTTGTGCACCAAAAATGAAGAGGTAATTCCCTGGTTCAACCGTGGATCCGCGGCATTAGCAAGCCCATGCCGCGGATCCGCGGCTGCTTGAGGGGCTTGGACTTTGGGTCTTCTGGTGTGGGCTTGTACTGTAGTTTAGGTCTTCATTTGATATGTTGAATTGCAATTACTCCTTTGTATTGGTACCAGATCTGAATTTAGTGAGTTTACGTATCTTTCGAGCGGTGTAATGATCGAGCAAGCTTTCCTTTTCCTGCACAGACTTCGAAACACGGGTTGCGACATATAGAAATGTTGTGATGCCATGCAATGCAGTCAATTTCCCTAGAAATGCCGGTTTTAAGGTCTAATACATGTAATCTTATAATCTGTGATAGATTTGCTAATATGTGAAATACGGATACCGAACACTTCTATATGAATGCAAATGATGAGGAAATTGCCGGCTAAAATATGCAATATTTTCGACTGATCAAATACCCCCAAACTTAATTTCGATCGTCTCGAGCGAATGTTTTATTAAAAAGAGAAGGAGAAAATAAAGAAAGAGAAAAACTAACTAGCACACTTTCGTAGGCAACACGATTGCACTGAGCACGTGCAACAAGCCTTTAAACCTCTAGGTGTCCCTAGTAAAAGGAGTATTGTCTCCTGAGGGTTTTCAGCGGATTGCACCCACAAAATCCAATAATAAAAGCAAGATCATGAATATTACATTTAAAGAAGAGAATCGTAAAAGAAAAGCTTTGAAAATTAGGGTTTCCAACTAAGCTAGCTTTTCGGTTGTCATGAGCCCTATCTTAATGGTCATGAAAAGATGATAGAAATCATGTCCTCCCTCAATAAAACATCGTCTTATTCTTCATTCCTATCTGTATTCCAAACATCGATCATATAACCCTGCATGTGTGTAAAGGACATCCCTACACCCGGAGAATTCAATTCAAGCTATCATACTCTTGCCCATCAGCCTCAGTACTTTTTAATTAATGAATATTTAGATGAGATTGCTCACACACTTTCATGCGACCGTTAATACTTCTTGAGGTACTAACCGACCGATTACTCATGTGCTTGCTTATTCGGTGTATTTTCCTCGTCTTGCACCACCTCAGGCATAGCAGTGACTCCCAGACCAGTTGGCCTTAGGGCACTAGGTGAAGAAGCACCCTCGCTATACATTTTTATTGCCCTTGGTGATAACAAAACCAGTGTCCATTTTTCTCACCACTTTATATTTTTTTATTCACTTTTTTTTTCTTTTTATTTCCTTCATACTTTTGGCTTTAAGACAAGAGCATTTCAAAGTATCCTCTACTATCCCAGGCTTTAAGACGTGTGTAAGTGCGAATAGCAGGGTAGCAACGTTCAAAATGTTTGGCTTCCAGAATAGAAACTATTTTTCAGACTTATTTTTATCCTCAGATTAGTGACGTCCTTCATCTTACTAACCCTTGGGACAACGGCTCATAACTACTTATTACTAGTTCGTATAAGAAAACTTCTAATTTTCTTAGTTTTCTAAAAATTTTCCAATCTCATGGATGTAATTTTTCACTATCTAAACTTTCATTATCTTATTTATATACAAAAAAGTGTAAATATTAAAATTATTTTTATATTTGAAAATTTTTAAATTTTTTTGGGTTTTGAAAATTTTTCAATTTTTATAGATTTTTAAAAGAAATGTTTTGTGCTTATGCAGATGATATGCAAATGATGCGAAAATAAGCACAAACCTCCCCCAAACTTGTTTTCAACAGTGTCCTCACTGTTGCCGAATGCTATACCTACAAAACTGTAAGCCTGGGGGGAATTATTAGTGGGGGCAAAATATATAAGTGAAGACTTCCCCCAAACTTACTCTTTTCACTCACCTCCATTCAAAAAATGATGCAATGATATACTGGACATGAAGGTGAGACGGAGGAATTTTAATCTAAATAAACTGGCTCTTGTAAGAACAAGAGCTCCTCCGTGGGGTCAGTGGAATAATACAGCTTTAATCTATGTCCATTTACTTTGAAAACAGTGCCGTTTTTAACATTTTCAACTTCTACCGCCCCGTGCGGGTATACAGACCGCACAACAAAAGGTCCCTTCCATCGAGATCGGAGCTTACCCGCGTGAAGGTGTAATCGTGAATCATAAAGAAGGACTTGTTGACCAGGTAAAAATGTTTTCCTTAAAATGTTTTTATCGTGAAAAACCTTAGTCCTATTCTTTGTGATTACAGCATTATCATAAGCTTCATCGCGGAGTTCGCTTAGCTCGTTAAGTTGCAGCTTCCGAAAGGTGCAAGCAAAGTTTAGATCAAAATTTATTTCTTTTATAGCCCACAATGCTTTATGCTCTATTTCGACGGGTAAATGACATGCTTTTCCAAACACTATCCTATATGGAGACATTCCTAGGTCGGTCTTATATGCAGTCCTGAATGCCCAAAGAGCATCCGTCAATTTGGTCGACCGGTCTTTTCTATTTTTAGCAACAGTTTTCTCCAGGATAAGTTTGATTTGTCTGTTTGAGATTTCAGCCTGCCCGCTTGTTTGGGGGTGATAGGGTGTAGAAAGTCGGTGGTTGATTGAGTATTTCCGCATCAGAGTCTCGAAAGACCTGTTGCGGAAGTGTGTCCCATTATCGCTAATAATAGCGCGTGGGTGTCCAAATCGCGAAAAGATATTCTCTTTCAAGAACTTAATGACAACTTTCTTGTCATTAGTGCGACATGGAATGGCTTCTACCCATTTTGAGACATAATCAACCGCCAGCAATATGTACAAATTCCCAAAGGAGTTTGGAAAAGGACCCATAAAATCTATGCCCCAAACATTAAATATTTCAACAACCAAGATGGGTTGCTGAGGCATTTCATTCCTCTGGGATATTCTACCCGTATACTGACATTGTGTACAGGTTTTGCAATACTCAAAAGCTTCCTTGAATAAGGTCGGCCAATAAAATCCACATTGCAAAACCTTTTCCGCTGTCTTTCTAGGACCAAAGTGACCCCCACAAGCCTGATCATGACAAAATGAAAGAACACTCTTGAACTCTTCATTCGGGACACACCGGCGAATGATCTGATCAGGACAATATTTAAACAAATAGGGTTCATCCCAGTAAAAGTGTTTTACTTGGGATAGAAAACGGTATTTGTCCTGTTTTGACCAATCGCTCGGTATAAGTCCCGTGGCATGATAGTTCACAATATCCCTGAACCATGGTTCAGCAGATACGCTCAAGAGTTGTTCGTCAGGGAATGAGTCATTAATCGGCAGGGTCACAGGGGAAGAAATGATGCGTGAAAGGTGGTCAGCTACTACGTTTTCACATCCTTTCTTATCTTTGATAACAAGATCGAATTCTTGTAACAGAAGGATCCAACGTACTAGTCGAACTTTTGCATCTTTCTTCGCCAGAAGATGTTTTAAAGCGGAATGGTCAGTATACACAACTATAGGTGAGCCAATTAAGTAAGGCCTGAATTTTTCTAATGCAAATACAACCGCTAATAGTTCTTTTTCTGTGGTTGTATAATTGATTTGCGCATCATTCAGGGTCTTACTAGCATAGTAAATCCCGTGTGGCATCTTATCGATGTGCTGTCCTAAGACTGCACCTACTGCAAAATCAGATACGTCACACATCAGCTCAAAGGGGTAGTCCCAATTTGGTGATGATAAAACGGGGGCTGAAGTGAGTGAGTGTTTAAGTGAGTCGAAAGCTGTCTCGCAATCCGAGTCAAAATGGAAGGTCGTATCCTTGGCCAGGAGAAGAGTTAAAGGTCTAGCAATTTTGCTAAAATCCTTAATGAATCTCCTATAAAAGCCCGCATGGCCAAGGAAGGAGCGAATATCTTTGACGCTTTTGGGATGAGGGAGGTTTTGAATGACATCTACTTTAGCTCTGTCAACCTCAATACCTTTCTGTGAAATGACATGTCCAAGGACTATTCCTTCTTGGACCATAAAATGGCATTTTTCCCAGTTTAATGTCAAGTTCTTCTCTTTGCAACGAGTAAGAACAGCGTCAAGATTCGCTAGGCAATCTGAAAAAGAGTCTCCAAAAATCGAGAAGTCGTCCATAAAGAGCTCCAAAAAATTCTCTACCATATCAGAGAATATCCCCATCATACACCGCTGAAAGGTAGCGGGAGCATTGCACAACCCAAAGGGCATGCAACTGTAAGCAAAGGTACCAAAAGGACAAGTAAAAGTGGTTTTATCTTGATCCTTTTTGGCGATGGGGACCTGATTGTAGCCTGAGTATCCGTCCATAAAACAATAATACTCTCGTCCCGCTAAGCGTTCCAGCATCTGATCAATGAATGGTAGAGGAAAATGATCTTTCCTCGTAGCAGCGTTGAGTTTTCTATAATCGATACATACACGCCACCCAGTTTGGGCGCGTGTCTGAATCAACTCATTCGCCTCATTTGTGATAACTGTGATGCCGGATTTCTTAGGAACGACATGTATAGGACTCACCCACTGGCTATCGGAGATGGGGTATATAATACCATTATCTAAGCATTTGACAATTTCTTTCATGACCGCTTCCTTCATGACGAGATTCAACCGTCTCTGTGGTTCTCGGGTCGATCTGGCATCATCCATCACATGTATATGATGTTCAACTATCAAGGGACTAATCCCTTTGATGTCCGCCATACTCCAACCAAACGCCTCTTTTTTAGATCTCAATACCGATAAAAGGGCATTCTCTTGCTCTGATGCAAGAGAAGCGGAGATGATAACCGGTAAAGACTCATTCTCACCTAGATAAGCATATTTCAGGTGAGAAGGTAAAACCTTGAGATCTAATTCAGGCGGAGAAATGATAGAAGGAAGGGTCATAGATTGATTTTTGGATTTACAAAGAAGCTCAGAGCCTGTGAAAGATACAGACTCGGGTGGAGAAAAGTCAGAAGTGCAGGACTCATGTGTAGGTAAAGTGTCCTCACTAAGATCTTGTGCAAAGTCAAACAGAGATGTGGTAATGTCATCGAGATCAGTAAAGCAAAGATCCTCAGCTCCACAACTATCGGGAGCGATTTCATGGACAAAGCACACATCTAAAATATGAGCAGAGGGTTCTGATGGCTGACTTCCAACTCTATAGATGTTTAGTTCAATGGTCATATTTCCAAATGATAAGTTCATTGAACCGTTTCTACAGTTTATAACAGCGTTGGAAGTGGCAAGGAAAGGACGACCCAGAATCACCGGAATTTGGCCCCGGGGGTTTGCTACAGGACGTGTGTCGAGCACAATGAAGTCTACAGGGAAAAAAAATTCCCCGACCTTTATCAACACATCCTCTAATTCACCCCTTGGTTTGGTGATAGATCGGTCTGCCATCTGGAGAGTGCAATGAGCAGGTTTCAGCTCTCCAATCCCTAATTGCTCATAGACAGAATAAGGGAGCAGGTTAACACTTGCGCCAAGGTCTAACAGAGCACGATTTATGTTTTTACCCCCAATCGAAATCGATATTGTAGGACATCCTGGGTCCTTTCTTTTCTTTGGAAGCTGGGGTATAAAAGCAGTGCTGATATTATTAGACATAAAGACCTTCTTCGGCACTTGAGTCTTCCTCTTCCTAGTGCACAAGTCCTTAAGAATTTTCGCATAAGCGGGGACTTGTTGAATAGCATCTAGGAGAGGGATAGTGATGTTGACCTGTTTGAACATTTCCATTATTTTCTCCATATGAGGACTCGTTCTGTTACCCCTTAGCCGGTTCGGGTAAGGAGCTTTCGCAATAAGCGCAGGGTCCATCATAGGAGAAGGAAAGGGAGGTAGACGAGGTCCCAAAGGAGATGTGGGGACCGTCTGTGGAGAACTATAAGGGTTGGGTGAAGGTGTTGAGCCTAAAGGGAAATGGAGAATAGGCTCGTGAGAAGGTGGTTTGGTAGAAGAAGAAGGATCAGAAGGAGAAGTGTGTGTGTGTGGAAAGGTCTCAGCCGGGGTGTTGATATGATTTTCAGTATTATCAATATCTTCCCCGACATTATTATTCAGCACTCTTCCCGATCTCAACGTTGTAATGGCATTTACATTGTAATGCCCAGGATTCTGTAGGGGTTGAGAGGGAAGTTTCCCTTTTTCTCTCGCACTCATTTCGGCTTTGAGGCGTGCGATTTCAGCTTCCATCGATTTGATACTCTCAGCTTGGGATGCTGAGTTTTTCTTTATCTCACTGACGGAAGATCTAACCTCAGTCGAAACCTCTATGAAATTTGACAAAAGTGATTTCATGGTTTGAGTGAATTGAGAGAACTCGTCAGAACAGGACTGCATAGGATTAGACTGTGCAGGAGTGTTGCCCTGGTTTTGGAAATTTTGTGACTGATAGGGGTGCTAAGTGAGTTGAAGGGGTTGCTGTTGTGGTGGAGGAAGAGCCCTTTGAAAATTATTCGTGTTTGGAACCGTGTTTTGAGATTGATTTTGGTTCCAAGCAAAATTCGGGTGATTCCTCCAACCCTGATTGTATGTGGAAGAATATGGATCGTTTCGAGGTCTTTGAAATGCGGCATTAGAATGCTCGTGACCTTGAAACGCAGAGTTTAATGGACATTCTTCCGTTAAATGTGACGGATCAGAACAGCACCCACAAACAGTTTTGGGGAGTGACACTGGGTTTAGGGAGGCTGCTGCAAATTTGTGTTCCATAGCGTCGAGCTTCTTTTGCATTGCAGCCATTTCAGCTCGAACACCTATGGACACATCTATTTGGTGTACGCCACCCCTATTCAATGGTTGGGTTCCACTCTCCCACTGTAGTGATTTTTCAGCGAACTCTTCTAAATATCTCCAAGCTTCCCCATCATCCTTAGTCATAAATGTACCTTGACACATGTTTTCAAGGCTCTGTTTAGTGTTAGGGTTACTGCCCTCATATATGATTCGGCAAAGCTCCCATCTCGGGATGCCGTGATGAGGACATTGAACCATTAGATCCTTGAAACGTTCAAAGTATTTAGAGAATGGTTCAGCAGGGAGCTGGGCAAATTGGTTCAGTTCACTACGGATTCGAGCTGTCTTTTGGTGTGGGTAGAATTTCTTAAGGAATGCAGCGACGAATTCTTCCCAATTCGTAATAGAATGTGCGGTAGTGTTATATAGCCACTTCTCGGCTATATCGCACAAAGTAAATGGAAGAAGTCGTAGACGCATAGCATCCACTGAAAGTTGTGACGTACCCATCATTGCGCATACGTTTTCAAATTTGGTAATGAAAACGTAAGCGTCCTCAGTCTCGAGTCCGTGGTATTTGGGTAAAAGATTGATATACTGGGGCTTGATTTCAAAGTTATCCCCATTGGCTGGTGGTGTAGATAAGCAGGTCGAAAGAGGACCTCTATGTGGATAGCATCTTTCCTGGATAGAAATGCGGGGTGGATTCTGCGCACCAACGGACGGCGGCAGATTAGGGTTAAAGAAGTTCGATGGATTCAGATCCATCGGTGTGGATGTGGTAGTGGGTAAAGGAGAGGTAAATGGAGAAATATCGACTTCGGAGTCGATAAAGGGTACGCGGACTAAACGGGCACTAGAATCCCGTGCCCAGCCTATCTTGTACTAAAAAGGGTTAGTACAAGTGGCAGCGTTGACTTATAATTAGGGGTAATGAATGCGATGTTTGCTTTTGAAAAAGGGTCGGATTTTGAAAAAATGATGCGACAAAACAAATGCAGCACACAACCCTAGAATCTAGTGGTCACCTAGGCCCGGCTCTAGACCGCTCCTAACTGCCAAAAGACAAGTCGCAGGATAGAATCCTCCACTGCCTCTTTGTCCCCCTGTGGCCGGATAAGTGCCAGGTAAGTGGGAAGGTACTCCACTACGTAAGTAGTGGGCCTAATTAAAAACCACTAGCCTTAGACACACTCGCCTTAGGCACCACAAGAAAACGCGGATAAGCAATGAATTACCCACGGCCTTCTCTTGTCCTAATTGAGCGTGACAGTCCTTAGAGTCTTCTCTAGATTTCTTTTAGTTAATGAGGGTAATGCGGATGCAAGTTTTGCGATTTTCGGGGCCTAGGAAGGGTAATGAAATCCCCACCTAATTTGGATTTGGCCGTGCCCCTTAAATTTCCGTATTAGAATGCAAACAACCAAGAAATCAAAATCACGCACAATTTTAATTTGCTTTTGCGGCGCTGCGATTATTTGCAAAGAATCCTGCAGCAAAGTGTTAGTTGGAGCTAAAAGAGGAGAGGGGAGAGAGCAAGAAATTACCTGCTGCAAAAGTTTTGCAGAGAACCCCCTAAGAGGCCGCGGTTCCGCCGCGTATGCTCACTTATGCCGCCCTTCCGCGGTTAAGTATTGGAATCAGTGTACAAATTTTCAACAGCTGCCTTTTGTTGCTTCCCTCAGCTCTCTGGTATATCCCAAATAATTTTTCCACAGCACAAAATGCTCCAGATCACCTTGCAATCAAATCACAACTCACGTATAAGAGTTTGTACGAATTTTGCTTTCAAGAAGTAGAATGTAATAATTCTTTCACTTCAAACTAAAAAATGTAAATGAATTAGCGCGATCCCCGGCAGCGGCGCCATTTTGATCGATAGATTTTCCGTTGTGTTTGTAGAAAATTGTAAAGAAATCACAACCAAAAATTATTTTGACCGCAATCAAACTACGGTGTCAATTGTAGTTCATGAACGAGTGCGGATCGTCCACAGGGATTGCACGATTCATTTCAATGTTTAATATGTTTGAATTGAAAAATTAAGTAACAATAAAAGAAAACATGATTCAAGAATGATTCATATTCAAGTGTCACTATTCTATTTAAGAATCAAGAAAATGTTAAACAATCAAGAATCGGTGTATCGATAATATTTCCAATCAAAAGTCAAGAATCTAAAAGAGGCTCGTAGAAATCGATAGGATCAATAGACGTGATGTAATCTAAAGATATCGTGTTCTTGTCCTTCGAAGGATTGATACTAGATCGATGATCATCGACGAGAGTTAGGGCTTTCTTGATGAAACTAGGGTTCATCTTTTAACCCTTGTTCTTTCGTCGATATCATTCCTTTTCTAGCCTCTACCAAATTCAAGAAACGATCGTAACTCCCCAATTTCGATCGATGTCAATCAAGAAAGCATCGAAACGAAATGGATCGTCGTTTCTTGAACTTGCTAGGGTTTACAAAACTCGTAGGACTCAAGAATCGATTAAAGCTATGTTACATCATCATTCTATTAACCGTCTCGACTCCTCGACGAGCGGAGTTTTATTCACACATCACCACACAGAAAAGATTCACAAATTGTAAAGATATCATGATGCAGAATTTAAAGAAAACAAGATAAAAGAATATCACATTTATTTATCTCAACAATTTTGATTACATTCGCTTCAAGAACTACAAGAGGAAGAATCTAAATCGTTGATCGGGCGTCGCTCGGCTTCGTGAGTCGTGGATCGGTTCGGATCACTTGCTCCGTTGAAGATCGGCTCCGCTCCTAAAGGTTGTAAGGCTTCTTGCTTAATGGGCACTCGGGATCTTGATCTTTAATTGGAATTAGGGTTAGGGTTTCCTACAAGCTCTCTCACTAAACTTGTGGAAGAAGGAGATGAAGAAGGAGAATGGCTAAAAATGAACTAAAATGGGTTGATTCTATCTATCTCCACACTATGATGATTATTCTCCTTCCTTGAGTCTAGGGTCTTATTTATAGACTTCCCAAACCCTAGGTTTAGGTTTGAAATGGTAGTTCCCTCCAAAAGTTTGTTGAGTCTTCTAGAAGATAGTTTGTTAGGAGCTAGCTTAGGGTTTAAGCAAGGTTTAATTAGGCTTGGAAACCCTTGTTTGCTGATCTGGCAGAAACCTCTGGAGTCTTCTAGAAGTTGGAGTGTCTTTCTGAACAGTGGGCCTTGGTACAGGAGTTGTGCACCAAAAATGAAGAGGTAATTCCCTGGTTCAACCGCGGATCCGCGGCATTAGCAAGCCCATGCCGCGGATCCGCGGCTGCTTGAGGGGCTTGGACTTTGGGTCTTCTGGTGTGGGCTTGTACTGTAGTTTAGGTCTTCATTTGATATGTTGAATTGCAATTACTCCTTTGTATTGGTACCAGATCTGAATTTAGTGAGTTTACGTATCTTTCGAGCGGTGTAATGATCGAGCAAGCTTTCCTTTTCCTGCACAGACTTCGAAACACGGGTTGCGACATATAGAAATATTGCGATGCCATGCAATGCAGTCAATTTCCCTAGAAATGCCGGTTTTAAGGTCTAATACATGTAATCTTATAATCTGTGATAGATTTGCTAATATGTGAAATACGGATACCGAACACTTCTATATGAATGCAAATGATGAGGAAATTGCCGGCTAAAATATGCAATATTTTCGACTGATCAGGGGTGCTTGATATGATCATCACCCACTATCGGCGTATTGACGAGTCTTAGAGTCCCACAATGGAGTTACCTAGTCCAGGCGAAAAGTTGTGGTGCGCATATGCGATATGCGCGTGGACCCGGTAAAACATGCGCGTATGAGATACCGTATATTAATCGAGCGGCTTGCTTTTGGTCGGGTCGTATGTGATATGACCGGGTTGCTAAATCAAGTGTTGATTTATCATTTGACCATTAGTTTCTCACTAGAAATCCTTTCTTGTCTTTTTGGGTGTATGCATGCATGTATGCATTCATTCTTGTTCATGCACATATGGATGTGCATGCACATATGGATGCATACATCATTCTATCATGGTTGTATATATAGTGGATGATGGCAATATAAGACTCACACCTTATGTAAAATTATATATGGATATATATTTGTATTTGTGTTAAAACAAAAGAAAAGAAAAAGATTAATTCATGGTTATCTTCCACACTCTTCTTGGAACCAACCTTGGTTCACCCACTTTTTAACCATGAGTTAATTTTCCTTTTGTATTTTAACTCAAATGCAATAATATCTATATTTTGTAACCATGATTTGAGATGAAGAGTAGAAAATATATATACTTATCTTTTCTATTATTCATATTAACCTTATCATTCTCTTGAGTTTTCTAGAGCCATCATCTTCTTCCTCCTCTCTCTTGCTCTCTAGATTTTTCAAGTGAGCCAAAGAGTGACCAAGTTAGGATTTTGAAGTGAGAAAACCAACCGCAACACCATTCTACACTAGTCTTTCCTACTTGTGAAGAGTGTTAGCTTCCATTTCTCCTTTTGAGCTTGTGAAGTTTCAAGCTTGGACAAAGAGGACTCCGGGTGGATCATCGTGGACCCAGAAGGATCTCAAGCGGACCCTTTCCAACCCTCAAGTAGCTAAGGAGTCTAGAGTAGGAGCTACAAAGGTTGTACTCTCAAAACCCTAGCTTTTTCTACTTGTGATGATGTGTTTGTAATGAAACCCTAAATTTCTAGTGATGATCCTTTGTATGTTCACTTAGTACCTTAAAAATTTGATTTTGATACATGTGATGCTTCCAAACCCTTCATGAGGTGCTAGGTAAACCTAACAAGTGCCTTCAAGGCAATTATCATAGTCGCGGACTTATCATTATGATGATTGAGGCAGGACCTATACCGATAAAACAGTCTTACTCAAGATGATAGTATGCTATCTGGTTTGTCTTTATCATCATGTACATGTTGATAGATCCTATAGGATTCTTGCTTGACTGCCAGCATTATGATGGCGATCATATATGTGGGAGCTGGGGTCTATAAGCACATCCTTAAATGTCCCTAGTCGTAGGAGTATCAAGACCGGGTATCGATACTCCAGTGTAGACTAGTGTATACTGATTGAGACCCCGACGAGGGGCGGTGGCCAAGTCTCACAAGCCATTAGTGTTAGTTTGTTCACCTAAGATAGTATGCAGGTGCTCACTGGGTAATAAGTACACTGGAGGACTCGCCGGGAACCTTCTAGTTGGTATTATACTTATTGTCAGATAGCAGTTCCCAGGTGACATGTGTACAGGTTAGTCTGTCGACCTGAGATCGTCATTTGTCTCGTGTGAGTTCCCACTGTGCTTTGATTACTACCCTACCACGGCTCAAAGGAGTCGTGCAAACAGGTTTTAGTTGAGTACAGTCCCGAGCCACATAGAGGCAGTGATCGGATCGTCAGGGATTCGTCTCTCCCGGTATTGGGGGTTGATGTCGCATTGTGTACGGGTGGCCATCACTACAAATCCATGGCCATGGTAGACGAGGATTACCGATCCAGGATCGATAGTTTCTCAGGAGGTGATGGGTTACATGCCGACACTAAATATCGCGTTGTTAGGGGTCTGACTTTATCCACCCCCCTAGACTCAATATGTGATAATCTTTGACGAACAGACCGGACTGTACGGATATTATCACTGACAGGCTCAGTAGGGTTTCAAGATGAGTTTGCTCGTCGGCCTCCCTTTCGCTCAATACCTGGGTAGCCGTTACGTACAACTAGTGCCGCTGACGTGCTTGTGGTTAAACCCACTGCCAGCGTATTGACGAGTCTTTAGAGTCCCACACAGAGGGTTTTCACGGTTCAGACGATATGGTGTACATGACGTATGTTGATACATACAGGTGTCCGATTAAATATGTGCACTTGCTACGCAGACTTTGATCGGACGGTAGATAATACTAGAGGCTTAGGATTAAGCCGGATTATTAAATCGGATTTTGATTTAATAATTTATATATGTATTTTTAAGTACATATTCTAGTATAATTGTTCGCTCTTTGGTTTCTCTCTTGGCTATTCGTATTTTGGTACGAATACGCGTATATGTATTTCGATACATGTACCGGGAAGTATTCCGTATTTTATACGGAATAGCTTCTAGAAGGTGGCCACCTAATTTGTATGATTTTCCAATTTTTGGAAATTCATTTGACTCACAAATGAGGTGGAAGTGTGAGGTGGAAAGTGCATAGTGTTAAGCATGGTTTTGGGCATGTAGCAATGTATGGTTGCTATTACTTTATTGTAAAAAGAAAATTGGAAAATGATATCTTTTTGATGGGAATGGGAGAGGGGGCTGGCCACTACTATGGGGATGGGGGTTATTTTCATTTGGATGATTAATTTACATGCTAGCCCACTCTCTCTTGCTCACACAAAAAGGAAAAAGAGTTAGCCATTTTTGTTCATTCCAAAAAGCTTTCACCTCCTTCATCTTCTTCTTGAGTTTCTCATTGAGCTCAAGGGTAGAGAGAAAAGCATAGTGACACACTACTAAACCTCGACTCTCCATAACTAGCGACTTTGGAGCGTCGGTTACCTCATTCGTCGAGGTTAGAGCTTGCGCCGTTTCCCTCGGGTGGATCATCGGAGACGAAGGAAGACCGGCAACCAAACCACATCTACGAGCCTCTAGGAGCTTAGAATGAAGACCGAAGGACATGGATCAACTCGGTATAACGATTCTAACTCTTAGTTAGCTTGCTAATTGTCACGACCCAAAGTTTGGCCCGTGACCGGCACTTAACCACGTAACGTCTACAGGCGTAACACGACTAAGTAAGCCGAAACCCAGAAATCAAAACCAGTAAAAGTATAGAGTGCTTAAAACATTTAATAGAAACATTTGTTAAACTGTTAAGAAACCTCAAGTAGACAATCACCAAGATAACAATATACGACGCCGTAGCGAAGAAAAGAGCAATAAGTGGAACACATCGCACAAGATAAGAACTGAATAAGTAAAGTCGGATCACAAAGAGCTCGACACCAGAAAACAAAATAATATAAATCGTTTTCCTAACTGGTCTCTAAGTCAATACATAAGTGGTAGATAGAGAGTACTAGATACAACAATGTACATAACTGAAAAATAAACAGATACCGCACAAAACCACCTATCTGCAAAAGAGCTAGTACGCCAACTATAGGGTATCTGTGTCAAAAGATGCTAGAAAGCAGCCTGCCGCGACTACTCCGAGAGGCAACCTGCAAACACTGTGGCACAACGGGGGTGAGTTGCCAACTCGTGAATAGTAGATAACAAATAAAGGTAATCACGAGAATGCACATGTTGCGATACTCTAACCTATGCTAACAGATAACATCTATATGATGAACTATATGAGCAGAAATCATGCATCAAGTACGATCTAACAACATCTCTAATTGATAAGCAGGGTATGCAATAATCGTGCATAGCAAATGCAATCTAATAACATCTATATGATGAGCAAGGTATGCAATAATCGTGCATAGCAAATGCAATCTAATGACATCTATATAGAATGAGCAGGGTATGCAATAATCGTGCATAGCAAATGCAATCTAATAATAACAATATGATGAGCAAGGTATGTAATAATCGTGCATAGCAAACGCAATCTAATGACATCTATATAGGATGAGCAGGATATGCAATAATCGTGCATAGCAAATGTACTCTATCAGGTACAACAGATACATGATGAGATATAACATACTGAATGATAAGGAAGAGAATAAAAATATCTACACGGAATATCAACGTGGAAAATAATTGGTGTCTATCCATATGCCCAAATCCTGTAAATCTTATAGAATCATGGGTGCCTAGCATCGGCACACTAAAATACCATGAATCATTGTGTCTAGCATCGACACGGAAATCCTCAAGTATCGGGCTCCGTCTGCGGAATCGGCCCTCGGCCCCGGCAGTACGGATCGACCCGTATCCATCCTTCATCACTGGTCAGTATCCTCTGGATAACCGCCAGATCTAACCAATCACCGGTAGGTAGTAGTCCCTCCGCCAGGCTCACCGTCTAACAATACGAGTCTTCTTGCCCCGGGATACCGTACCGGGCCCACCATGTACCCACAATCCGTGCCTACCGCTCCTCGAATCGGGTATACTCAAACAAGCTCTCTGGAACCGAGAAAACTCATGGTGGACGCACTGAAATATCATATCAACAGAAACTGGCTTTTTAAAACAGTGCGTATTTTCTTAAAATAATACTCCGGTTCCCAAATCCAGAAATCACATAAACCCAAACTCGATGCGTACATGTGCGCAAGTATGAAGATATCACTATATATGTGCACTGGTATGAATATAAAGTGTGCATGTGCGCAAGTATGAAGATATCAATATATGTGTGCACTGGTATGAATATACAGTGTGCATGTGCGCAGGTATGAAGATATCAATATATGTGTGCACTGGTATGAATATACAGTGTGCATGTGCGCAGGTATGAAAATATCAATATATGTGTGCGCTGGTATGAATATACAGTGTGCATGTGCGCAGGTATGAAGATATCAATATATGTGTGCACTGGTATGAATATACAGTGTGCATGTGCGCAGGTATGAAGATATCGATATAAATATACAGTGTGCATGTGCGCAGGTATGAAAATATCAATATATGTGTGCACTGGTATGAATATACAGTGTGCATGTGCGCAGGTATTAAAATATCAATATATGTATGCACTGGTATGAATATACAGTGTGCATGTGCGCAGGTATGAAAATATTAATATATGTGTGCGCTGGTATGAATATACGGTGTGCATGTGCGCAGGTATAAAAATATCAATTTATGTGTCAAGTCATGACAATCATCAGTGGTGCGGCAATCAAACGATATGTATAATGCGTAGCAATCCTATGGTGCGAGTGTCATGGAAATCACTAACGTTGTGGGTGTAATATACAAATAGTGCTCGTGCAGCTTGAACCGTTAGTGACAGTGCAGTTTTCTATGCTATCATTTCTATATGCAACAATAAGGTATGCTACTATAGTCCATATGAACATCTACGACTAAATACCCTAACACACCCTGACGCTTAACGCCATACGAGCGATTTCCCCGTGGATGTTAAATCTACTCACCTGGTCTTGTGCTACTCGTAGCCGACCACCTGCTTCCCTTTCTTTTCTTCGTCTGACGTACCCGCCTGCGAACTTAGAATTCACACAAGGAAAATCCACATAAGCAAATATCTCGCAAAACGCGATATCGAAACAAAACGAGAAACTCGAGTCGCGAATTAATGCGCGTGTGTACGATACGCTGAAACGTGTGTATACGCGTCTAAAACTAACCCGACACGTCGCGACACGCTGGATCACAGAACCCACTCACGTATCGCGCGAACTAAACGTACTTGAAAAACGATATACTGTCCCAGATTCTACCCAGGTTAAAAACTTACAAAATTGCATATACCATAGACCTTAGAAATGTAGCAGACACCTACAGAACAAACCCTAGCACCTAGCTCCCCTGTCTGGCCGCAATTTGCGGCCAGAAGGAATATTCCGGCGGCCAAACGTTGGGTAGGGGGTCTCATCCTCTGGTGGTGTGGTCAGGGTCTCCCAAGTAGGCTACAGTCAACTCAGATTTTATCTGAAGTACCCGGGACTATAGCAGATCACAGAAAGCCAAGATTTTGCTTAAAAAGGTTAAATTTTGCATAAATTGAAAACTTAGGGTATTTTAGTGCAATCTGGGGTTTAACTAGGTTTAAGTGGCCCTAATAAGACTTAATTAAGTTAGAATACTAACCTCACTTAACCAAAGTTCACACTAATCACCATATATATCACTAAAAACGCATAATTAATCACTAATCAAAGCTATAAACACACCAACTAAGCAAACTAGGATGTAGGGTTAAGAAATATACCCCACTCTCGACCCTAGGAAGCAGGAGGAAGGAGAAGAAGAAGACTTGGTGCTGCTGGAGCTGCTGGAACTGCTGCTGCTGCAACTGGAGCTGATGTTGTTGCTGTTGCTCACTGCTGCTGCTACTGCCTGCTTGCTGCTGCTGTTGCCTCTGGTGCTGCTGCTGATACCCTTGCTGATGCTGCTTGTGCTGGGCTGCTGCTGTGAGTGTGTGTGTGTGTGTGAGTGAAGTGAGAAAAAAAGAATGAGAGGCAAGGAATGATAGCACAAAGGGTCAACCCCTCTCTTTCTCTCTCTTCATTTAATACAAGCATGGCACTTGCCATGATGCCCATTCTCACTCTCTCTCTCTCTCTCTCTCTCACCAAGTCAACATATTCAAATCATTTCAAAAAAACAACCTTTAAATAAAATAACCAATTAAACTTAATTAGAACCCAACTAACCTAATTCCCATGTTTTAAACCATCATGGTTGCTAATCATGGTCTAACCCCATTTTTAACCCTAGTTTACATGCACAAGTGTGTGCAAGCCTAGGAAAAATCTATAAAAATATTCAATAAATTTGGAAAAATGTTTGAAAATCTATTTGGTAAATATTTTATTAAAAATCATATATTAACATATAATTAGCCACTAAACACATCCTAAAGTGTTACAATCTTCCCCCCTTAAAGAAATTCGTCCCTGAATTTAAAATATAAAGCTACGCATACCTTCAAAGAGATGAGGGAACTTCTTCCGCATCTCTCCCTCGGCTTCCCAAGTGATCTCATCACCATTCGGGCTGCGCCAAAGCACCTTCACTGATGGCAAGAACTTCGATCGAAGTTTCTTCACCTGCCGGTCCAAAATTACGACTGGCTGCTTGGTGGACGAAAGATCGCGCTCGAACTAAATGGTCTGGTGCTGAATCAATTGAGAAAGGTCATGAAGGTAATTGCAAAGTATCGACATAGGGAATACGGGGTGAATACTCAATAATCTGTGCAAAAGTACCGAATTAAAGGCAACGAAACTAACTCACTTATAGGATCTCAAAAGGACCTACAATTCTGGGATAACCTTCCCAAAACTCAACACGTCATTTATCGGAAAAATCCGTAGGAATACATGATCTGCCACTGCGAACTCGAGTCTACGACCAACATGGTCGGCATAAGACCTCTGTATGCACTGGGCTACTCTCATCCTGACCCGAATCAACTGGATCATCTCCAAAGTCTCTAGACTAGCTGGGGTCCAATAATCCTACAACGCCGAGTCAGAAAAATAGACTGGTGATCGACAACCCCTAAACCTAAAGGTTGCCAATTGGAGTGTCTCCTGATAACAACTATCGAAGGAGAACCCTAACAATGGCGAGTGACGATCCCCAACTGCCGACAATAATTACTATGTACGCACAAACTTAGCAAAGAACAACTGAGCAACCTGAGTATAACCGGACGATAAGCATCTAAATGGAGTCACACCCTGACTAAACCTGGGTAGACACCATAACGAAATTTGTGGAGACCTTCTCCCATTCCCTCTTCGGAACGGTTAAAGGTTGCACTCTCCAGCCGGTCTCAGTTGCTCAACCCAAGCCGACAACAAGACAGACACCTTGAAACGAATCCCGAGACTTCTCTTTTTCCATTCCTGCCCACCCGTAACTATCTCATAAGTCACGTTAAATGTTGGTGGGACTTGAATGAGTACCGAGAGTTGACCGATGTGCCTGCTCTAGGATTTCACGTCTCTACCCTATAATATCAGGTACACAAACGCGTCCCTAAACTTAGCACACCCTTGTCACAAATCAAGGACTCCGAATCATTACCCAGCCGAACAGGCTCAAGTATCTCTGACGAACGAGCGTCGGCGGCAGTGTCTCACGAAAGCGATTAAATAAAAGTGGTCGGGCGTGGACATGAGCAAGCTATCCCCTCAGTAGAGACGAACTTAAGCTGTACTCAACGATCGCACAAGAACTGTAAATCTGCGGAGGACTATCACAACAATCAAAATCCGCTGCAGGAAGATGTACATTAAGCTCCGGTGGTCCGTGAAAATCTGACATGACTCTCGAACAAGTAGTGTCTCCAAATCTCCAACGCGAAACCAACGCGGCCATCTCCAGATCATGAGTCGGATATCCTTCTCGTAATTCCTCTAAATGTAGGGAAGCAAAAGCGATAACTCTATTGTGTCACCTCAGTACACATTCGAGCCCTACTCACGAAACATCACAGTTAAACCACAAAGTCGCCCGAACCAAAAAGCAAAGAAAGAACTGATGCAGTTGTTAACTGAATCTTCAACTGCCGAAACTCCACATACAAGCCTCAGTCCAAAGAAAAGAAACCTCCATTCGGGTCAATTCAGTCAACGGTGCAGCACTACACTAGCAATCCTGCCCGAAACGGCGGTAAAAACCTGCTAAGCCCAAAAATCTGCGGACCTCCGTCCTGCTCACAAATCTGGACCTAAGCTGTACGGCCACAATCTTCCTCGGAACCATACAAAATCGTCTCCCGTAACTACAAGACCAAGGAGTCAACACAACGAGCCTGACGGAACACTCCGAGAATCTAGCGAACCGCTGGGGCTCTCCCAGTATCTGCAAAACAAATCCTCAAGTGCTACTCCTATCCCTCAAGACACATGAAATAGACCAGGATGTCGTAAATAACACAACAATAACTGGTCGAGGAACGGCCTGAAGAAATCCGGTTCATTGCATCTACGAATGCTGCTAGGGCATTGGTGAATCCAATGACACACCAAAACACACAAAGCCCGTAGCACGCAAAAGGCAGTCTTCGGAATGTCATCACTCCGAACCCGCAACAATGATGACCAGATCCCAAACAAACTTAGAAAATGTCTCGCACTCTGAAGCTGATCGAAGAAATCATCAATGCGAGGTAAAGGATACCTATCCGCACCGTAAGCCGGTTCAATCGACGATCCATCAATACACAACCTCAATCTGTCGTCTTTCTCCTTGACGAACAGAAATATGAGCTTTCTAATGCGAAACACTAAGACGCACGAAACTCCCCCAACAAACAACTCTGCAGCAGATCCTTAAGCTCCTTAAGCTTCGCCGGCTCATCTGGAACAACGTCGGAACTCTCGCACGAAAGAAAACCGGTCCAACAAACCAACTGTGGCTACGGTATCACGAACAAACGCCAAGAATCCACGACATCTCCTCAAAAGCCGACTAGCGAAAAAGGCTGAAATCAAGCTGTGAAAGGCGGTACAACTGTAACACCTTAGATTGTGTTTTGTAGCTAATTATATTTTTATGCATGGTTTTTACTAAAAAGTTTACCAAATTAACTTCTAAATATTTTATCCTATTTAATGAGTATTTTCTTGGAATTTTGTTAGGCATACACACACTTGTGCATGTAAACTAGGGTTTAGAGAGGGGGTTAGACCATGATTAGCAAGCATGATGGATTAACCCATTCTCTTTAAGTTAATTATTATTATTTTAGTGTTTTGGGTTTAATAGTGTATGGTTGTTAAAATAAAAAGGGTTTTAAATTGTTTTTATTAATGGGTTGAATGTTGACTTTGGGAGAGAGAGGGCATGGGACAACATGGCTTGTGCCATGCTTCTTTAATGAAGAGAGAGAGAGAGTGAGAAGAGGGGGTGTTATCCTCTCATTCTCATCCTCACACTCATTTTCCTTGCTCTCATTCTCTCACTCTCTCACACACACACACACACACACACTCAGCAGCCACAGCAGCATAAGAAGCTTCAGCAGCAGCAGCAGCTAGTAGCAACAGCAGCATCATCATCAGCAGCAGCAGCAGGAGCAGCAGACAGCAACAGCAGTAGCAGGAGCTCCAGCAACCTACAGTAGCTCTTCTCCACTTCTTCACCTGCTCTCTAGGGTTCTTTAGGGTATATTTCTAAACCCTTTCCCTAGTTTGCTTAGCTTGTGTGTTAATTAGCTTGATTGGTGTTAAATTAGCTAGTTTAGTGCTAATTATGGTGTTTTGTGTGGACTTTTGGATAATTGATGATTGTGTTGGTAAACCCTACATATTTTAGTGTTATTAAGGTCACTTTAACTGAGAATTACCCTGGATTACACTAAAATACCATAGGGTTTCCTTTTTAGTGCAAATTGTCATTTTTATACAATATTTTGGCAATCTGTGAAACTGCTTTGGACCCAGGACCTTCAGGTTAAAATTGAGAAAACTGGGGCATGTACACGAGGTCTAGATACCACCACCTAAACACGAAACCCTATTTCCAAACAGTGGCCGCAGATTTAATACATTTTGCCGCAATTTGCGGCCAAGTAGGGGGCTAGGGTGCCGGGGTTTTGTGTAAGGATCTCTTCTGTGTTGTCTAGGGCTTTGGCATATCTAGTTTTGTAATATTTTACCTGTAGGAAAATCTGGGACTATATATCGTATTTGGTGTCCGTTGTGTTTGCGCGATACGCGCGATACGTGAGAGGGTTCTATGATCCAGCGTATCGCGGCGTGTCGCGATGGTTTTAGACACGTACACACACGTTTTAGCGTATTGTGCACACGCGTGTTTAGTTCGTGACGCGAGTTTCTCGTTTGGGTTCGATATCGCGTTTTGCGAGATATTTGGCTTATATGTGATTTCCATGATTTATTTGCAGGTTTGCAGGCGGGGACTACGGACACTGCTACAGGGGGAGCAGATAGTAGGATTCACCTAGCGTGGAGCGTAGGTGAGTAGATTTAACATCTACAGGGGAATCGCCCGCATGGCGTTATGCGTCTGGGCTAGAATTCTAATACTTGTCGCATATTCTACGTGATTGTTAGAATTGCGCCTTTACCTTATCTCCTTGATATAGTTATACTGTGACTAGCAGCCATAGGACACTGCACATATTATTGACGGTTCATGTTGCACGAGCACGGATTGTATGCTATACACACACCGTCAATAATTGCTATGTCACACACAAACCATTATAGACATTATATTGCTTGGTTAGGGACCTTGTGACATTGATTCGTATTGCTTATCACATATGACATTACCATACCTATATACCTATAGAGTATCGTACCATTAGTGATAGGTACACAAACCCTTTACGATACATCTACAAGTATACCTTACTCATATTTTCTTATACCCAGGGGGGTATACGACATCAGTTCTTATAGGTAGATACCTATACATAGCTACACCTGTATGTTACACACATATTCAGTTGCAGTTATATATTTGCCTTACTGGTGTTACTTAGCTGTACCTTATTGGTTTCGCATACATCTGGTTTCAGCTACATATTCTCATTTATATGCTCGCATTTCAGATATATCGCATATATTTATTCCTGGATTTGTGCATTGTTATTTAGATTTCACATGATGATTTCAGGATTTGGGAACCGCGGGAATTCATGAAATTATGCATACATTGAAAAACCCGGTTTCCTTGATATGATATTTGCGCAGCCACCATAAGATTTATCGGTTCTGATTATATACTCCATACGAGGTGTGGTTGCCGTATGAGGGTACATGGTGGGGCCCGGTATGGTTCCCCTCGGCAAGAAGATCGATGGATGTTGCCGATTGAGCCTGGAGGCGGGCGAGTACCTACCGGTGACAGTACTGATGACTCGGCGGGGGTCATGGAGACACCGTTGGGAGTCACGCACGTATGCATACGTCGAAAGGCGAGGGTCAGAGCTAGGCACTCGTGCTTTCGGGACAGCGTATGATACGTACCTATCAGGATTTCTGTGTCGATGCTTGGCACATTGTTTTCATGATATTTCTTTTAAACACCTTTGTATATATAACAGGGGATTAGCCATTGTTATATATACCCTTACACCAATATTAGTGGAATGGGACGCTAATATATGTGTATTGCCCCCATCATATTTATTTCTGCAAATATATATACCTTTAGGATGTTAGAAACTTACTTGAGATTTGACTTGGAATATAGGTGATTCATTGAGATTGGATATTGGATATGGAAGAGATTGTTGATTTGTACATTCGAGATATAGGAGATTACTCAATATTGTACATTGAGGTGATGTGAGACTTATATGATGTGAGAGCCCAGTTTGGGGCTGATTTGAGGTTTTTGGGATTTGAGTGTCTTGATGGATTGTGATCCTACCACGATGTCGGGTTTCCGTGGAAATGACATATTCCACCCCATACCTCACACTTATCTATTTAATGCACAGTTTCATACATTGGTAGTACCTGTTAGTGTACCCTTATGATAGTTGCATATCTACATTCTCATATCCCTATTGTATGGTTATTGCATACTATTGTCATGTTTTTATTGCTTCACATATTGATTGTAGCTGCTAGTGTACTTTCCTTATTCAGCATTTGCATGACATGTTATTACTGTAATCGTATATCTTAGATTCATGATGTACGTACATTCCTACGATTACCTGCATATGTTATCTACTATTCACGAGTTGGCAACTCACCCCCATTGTGCCACAGGTGTTTCAGGTTGTTCCCCAGAGTAGTCGAGGCAGGCTATTCAGCTATTCAGCTTTTCATCTATCATCTTTTGCTATAGATACCGCATCAGCTCACAGTATTATTTTGCTTAGGTGGGTTTTTGTGGTCATCTGTATTTTGTATTGTACATTCGTTGTATCTTGTACTCTCCATCTACTATTATGTTGTTGTCTTAGAGACTTGGTGAGGACGTTGTTGGAGATAGTGCCCTCAGAGTCAATTATTGGATCACAGGCACGTGATTGCAATGATTGAGGGTGGACCTATCCCGGTACGACAGTCTTACTCGAGATGATAGTATGCTATCTGGTTTACCTTTATCATCGTGTACTGCTTTAGGTGACCTGACAGGTCGCTATTGCACGTTGATAGAGCCCCTAGGATTCTTGCTTGACTGCCAGCAGTATGAGGGCGATCATATAAGTGAGAGCTGGAGTCTATAAGCATATCCTTAAAAGGTCCCTAGTCGTGGGAGATTCGAGACAGGGCATCGATTCTCCAGAGTAGACTAGTGTATACAGTCGAGACCCCGACGAGGGGCGGTGGCCGGTCTCACAAGCCACTGGTGTCAGTTGGTTCACCTAAGATGTATACAGGTGCTCATTGGGTTATGAGTACACCGGACAGGACTCGCCGGGAACATGCTAGTTGGTCTTATACCTGACGTCAGATAGCAGTTCCCAGGTGACATGTGTATAGGTTAGTTCATCGACCTGGGGATCGTCATTTGTCTCGTGTGAGTTCCCACTGTGCTTTGATTACTACCCTACCACAGCTCAAAGGAGTCGTGCAAACAGGTTTTAGTTGGGTACAGTCCCGAGCCACATAGAGGCAGTGAGCGGATCTTCAGGGGTTCGCCTCTCCCGGTATTGGGGGTGAGGTCGCGCTGTGTCTAGGAGAGCCTTTACACGAAGTCCTTGGCCAAGACAGGAGATTTACTGGTAGGTATTCCAGTAGTATCTCAGGGTGTTCTGGGCTACACTCCGACACGACTTGTACCGCTTTTGGGGGTCTGACTTTTACCCACCCCCTAGGCCCGACATGCGATGCTCATAGACGAACGGACCGGACTGTACGGATATTGTCACTGACAGGCTCAGTAGGGTGTCAGGATGAGTTCGCTCATCGACGTCCCTTTTGGTCGATAGCTGGTGGCCCGTTACGTATTGGCTTATACCTCTGATGTGCTAGTGGTTAAATCTACAACCATTGTATTGACGAGTCTTTAGAGTCCACCACACTTTCAGTTACTCAGCTTTCGGGCGAAACGCTGTAGAGGCCGTATGGAGATATGGCAGGGTCCGATCAGATACGTGCGGTATTGCACGGATCAGGATCGGACAGTTTGTACTAGTGGCCGTATGGATTATGGCAGGGTTCGATCAGATACGTGCGGTATTGCACGGATCAGGATCGGACGAACATTACTAGCCGGCTTTGGTTTAAGCCGGATCCTAGTTTAGTACAGTGTAGATTTTGTCTCTTTGCATTTGTATCCGGACGGAATACAGATGCGGGTGTGTATGCACAGTTTCGGGGTTTTCCTGTAATTTATTACGGGACCAGTTTTCTGGAGTTGCCAGTTTGCATTCCGTTCCGGCCGGTTTTCCTTTGTTCTTTCCCGGCCGGACTTTTCCGATGGAGGGGGTTATTTGCAAGTTTGCAAATAACATTTTGTGGAGGGTTTATTTGTAAGATGAAAGATTATGATAGCATCTTTTGATTCCATTTCCATCTTTTCTTTTGTTGCACCATTCTTGCATTAAATGAGATTAGAAAGGGTATGGTTTGGATGTTCATTTGTTATGATAATGTTTGTTTATGGTCACCCTCTTTTCTTCTCCTACCATCACCTCCCTTCATGCTCTATTTATCCCTCCACCATTCCTCATTAAGCATGGGCCGTCCACATTTTGTGGGAGAGGGGAGAGAGTTCATTTTGAGGAAAGATTGGTTCATATCATTTTCATGCTTGCAAAATTCTACACTTCATTTCAAAAGTCCATTCATGATCCCTCCATCACCGTGGCAACCAAAACCCAAGTGAGACATTGCCTACACACATTCTACAGCAAATCTTGGACGCGTCGGCTAGCCTACTTCGCGCCCGAGTTGCCTCGGTATTGAGGTGGGAGCCCGTAAAAGATGCAGGCGATGTGGTGCCCTACCGGCAAGGAGGCGACGACCGGAGTTTCCGCGGGAGATCGGGACGATGACGAGAAGACCGGAGGACTCGGATCACTCGGTATATCTCTTCCCTATCTTGTTAGTTAGCTAGGACAAGTTTAATGGCCCGATCCGGGGTTTAGTGCGCGGTGGTGCCGGTTTGCAAAGTTCGCAAAATTAAAGTTTATCACCGTTTCCGCATTTGGCCGTCGGATTGACGACCGGGGCGCCGCCGTGCACTTACAGTGGTATCAGAGCCTCGCCATTAACTTCGTCTAGCTTCGTTTGATGTGTTTTACATTTCCGATCGACCAAAATTCCAAAATCTACATTTTCCTTTACATCAGTTTTCTGTCGAAATTTTTTGAAGTCTAAAAATTTTTCAGGTTGTAGAAAATTGATGTACTAGAAGTTCTAAGAGTTCTGGAAAAATTCGAGACACTGATCTCTTCAGTGGAGTGCGGAACCGCGGCAAAACCCTACTTGTTGCCGCGGTTCCGCCGCAGTATGGAGGATTCAGTGGGTCGGGTTTTTATAGTGGGCTTCTGGGGTGATTTTAGGGGTTTTGGAATATTAATATTGGGCCCAGATTTTCTGTGAGTGCTACAGTATTGTTTGGGGGCCCACTTGTTAATTTTTGATCGATCGGATATTTTAAACACATTATTTCACAGTATTTACATTATATCTGCGACCGTGAATGTCACTCGATCGGTAAATCCGGTCTAACTGCTATAGCCCGGTTAGACGGATTTGCGAACGTGACTTTCACGTTGATGTTCTGTGTTTTTGCTGTGATGTTGCGGATTGGTCGTGGGGATAGCCTGGATGCAATGCTAGTACAGGTTTGTTGTATTATGTACATTTGATATTGCGAGGCGAGCGTCCGACATGTGGACTGCCGTCACTGCCTGTTTGTATTATTATTTTAGGGCACGACCTGGTTGCGGTCGATGTACCCGTTGTATGTATATTTTACTTTTTGTACTAGGATTGCCCCGCGGTGGGGTGCACGGATAGCCGGGTTCTGGAGGGCAACAAGCCCGCATCTCAGGGCATTGAGACGGAGGGGGCTTCAGTCTGGAATTGGTGGGCTATTCGCCGCACTCGTAGGGGGTACAGGTTGACCCAGGAAGGGTGCCCAAGTTACCGGATTCCGTGAAGTGCTGGGTGGTCCATTCACGGTGATGAAGGGGGCTGCCTCGCTTCAGGTTTTGGCGGGTGACTTGCCGCGCCCGTAGGGGTCTAGGTTTTCATTGCACAGGCTATCCACACGACCAGGGGAACGTCGGGTTTCAGTAGTGGCTCTGTGAAACCCGGGGATCCCAGATATCTGTATTGTTCTGTGATGCTGTACATTTCTGTGATGTTGCATTTTATTCACGCCTTGAGCGAAATACTATATATTGGTATATATATTAGTAGATGTTGTATATGTTTTTCATCCGCGCTAGTCCAGTCCCCGCTCTGCCGTTAGTCAGCTAACCTAACGGGTGATGACGGGACCCAGTGGCGAATGCGGATGGCATATGCGTACGTCAGTATATTTTCGTTCTTTGTGGTGTGATCAATTGATGGGACTGCATTGATTCGGATCAATGCAAGTTAAACAAACCTAATCTGATGTTGTTGGAACACTTTTCAAAAAAAGCTGTTATTGCAAGGACGTTCACTTTTGTTTTGCATCGTGGTATTCATTTGGAATATCCTGCTCCTCAGTCGACGAGGCAAGGGCCGAGATCCCTTCACCGGGAGTGACCCCTTGGACAGAAGTTTGTGTCAGGGCATTAACTTCACTATAGCCGATTACTTTTGCTTTGCATCGTGGTATTCATTTGGAATATCCTGCACCCCATTCTACGGGGAAAGAGCCGAGATCCCTTCACCGGGAGTGACCTCTTTAGTAAAGGTTTTCGTCACTATATTTTCTAAAAAGCTATCCGTTCCTTCAACGATATGAAGTTCTTTACGTTAAAGGTTTTCGCCAGAAACCATTCGTAGCCCTCCGTCGTTTCAGACGGGTAGCACGTAGTATTCATGCTATGTTTGTTGGCCTTCGTCAAGGCATAGTGTATGGTAGCTGCTTGTTGCCTTTCTGCAGCATAGATAGATGCGTTGGTTTGGGACAGTCGTATAGCCTTGTTGGCCTTCGTCAAGGGCTTGTGCGGGTGGGTTCAAATCAACCTGGAGAATGACGGGTAGAACTTGACATGTGACTTATGATTTGTTGGCCTTCGTCAAGGTCATAAGAGCATGGGGTAAAAATCCACATCGGGAGTTTCAAAAGAACTGAAACTTGCCAGATATGCGCATACCTTCTGGAGTCTGATAGCGTGAGCGGATTCCGTCACGTTATCATGCGATGATAGTTGGATCCCGATTCCCACTGATGAGTTGGTTTACTCCTCGGGTGACCCCGACTAATTCTTCTTTCAGGTTTGGAGGAGAATTTGAGGTACAGTGGGAGGTTTCCAGATTAGATAAATTGGTAACCATTCTGATCTTGGTTAGAGTGCACGCTGAGTGTTTCTTTTCTCTCTCTCTGGCAGCGACCATTGACCCGACCCTAAGACTATGACTCGGTGACCAAGTTGACCGAACCTTCTTTACACTGGCTTTTGGATTGTCAGAGTTGCAGACCTCATTGCCACTCCTACTTTTACCCTTTTCTCCAGGACACCCCGTATTACTGCGAACGTCCACTTCCATTGGACAAAACCATCGTATGGTAAGATACGAACTCGAAGGAATTCGAGGATGGTTTCCGGTTCTGGAGAAAACGGATAGGATTATTCAGTTGTCTTTTCCCTTTTACCTTCTCTCAAGTTGTGAGTACTCCTTGGTTTAGGAGATAGTACACTTATTACGCAAATTGGATAGTCTTCTTCCAAACCTTAGGCTGGTGCCGACCGGTAGGGAATGAAGAAAACCAATTAGCCTAAACGGTGTGCAGAAGGCATTAAGATTAAGACAAAGCAAGGGATTAGTAAGAGGGCAAAGTAAATTGCGACTGATATTCACGACCAAACCAAGTATTTCTTCGCCAATCCTAAATCACCTTTGTATTTCTCCAGGACACTCCGTATCACTACGAAGATCCACAGTTTATTGGATACTCCATCGTATGGTTATATACGAACTCGAAAGGAACTTGTTCCAGTTCGGGGATGGATTCTGGTCCAGGAGAAATAGGAATAAGGTTTGTTCGGTTGTCTTTTATCTTCACCTTCTCTCGCATTGCGAGTGCTCCTGGGACTAGGACAGTACACCCATTATGCTTATTGGATAGTCTTCTTCCAAACCATAGGCTGGTGCCGAACGGTAGGGAAGGAAGAAAACCAATTGGCCTAAAGGGGTGTGCAGAAGGTAATGACTAAAGACATATAAAGGGATTTGGAGAGGTGGCAAAGAATTATGCGGTTATAGTTATGAATCTGGATAATGGTAGAGGCATTACTAGGAATACCAGGATACCCCATCGAAACATTTCAATGTTTCAGTTTCACTGTGTACTGTTAAATGAAAACTGATTTCCCGATTAGACACTTGCTCCAGGGTATGTATTTACCAGGTATAATTCTCACATCTGTATGGCTTTACAGATGATGAGTGGGAGTAAGTTATTGGGAATTGGGTGATCATCCTCATTATATCGGGATTCGTTGTAATCGGTGATATTTGAGGAGATCATCTGGGCTGTTTGCCGGTCGGCAAATATTTGGTTTTGAATATCCGCTTTTATGCACCAATTTCAAATTGATATATCTGTACGTCTATTTTCATAGAGTGAGATATACCTTTTTGATATTATGTCGATGACATTTACCTATATCAGTGGATGGTTAGGTAAGGAGCATTAAACAGCGGTGTAATTCTTCTTAACCATAAGTACAGTTTTCAACCTACGACACACAGTGAAAGAGTTGTTAGACTCACCGGACTTATACAGAGTATTGTATATTGTCCAGTTTCCATTAAGACAGAGGGGTTCGTCCTCATACTATATTCTGTTTACTTTTAACTTCTCTAGTTCTTAGACATGTGTTTCGTAGAAACACAGGGTCTAAGTTTTGAGGAGTTATAAGTATTTGAATAGAGTAGAGAACCAAGTGTAGCAAGTATCGGGATTCTTCAAAGTGATCGAAGATGTAGATACTTGTGTATGGTATTCAGTTGATAGTAATGAGAACTTGCTTCTCTTTCAGGTTGCTCATAATTGGAAGCATTCCTAAGTTGGGTAACGCTGATCGGCCTCTCTCCATTTAGTAGACATGCACTGGAGATAGCTGCATGATTTGAATCTGGTTCAATTAAATCAGTGCCTCTGGTTCTATATTGGATATAGTACAGTTCATATCTTAACATTGTTAAGGTACGGGGAGTTGTCCGGCTTATGATTAAAATCAGACTCTGGATAACTCAAGGCATGTTTCTGTAATGGCTGTTTGTGGGTTGACCCAGGCTATGACGAGGGTTGACTTTCTACCATCTGGGAGATCAATAGAAATATTGTTCTAGACTCGCCACAGTTTTAATAAAAATGGATTTTTTCAAAAACAGTAGTGGGAGTATGGTAGAACTGGAAGTGATTCCAGAACCGCAAACGATTACTGAAGATTTGATAAGGAACCTAAAGATTCAATCTGATTTGACATTCCATTGGCCACTCCGCAGATACGGTGGGTAACTTCAGGCACCCGAGAGGTACTCCGGTAGCCTCAAGGACGGTGACAGGAAAGTTCTTGTTTACCCACACTTGCCATTGTTGTTGTTCCAGGCTGCGAGACCCGGCAGGAGGATGAGTATAGCGTCGTTCTAAACTAGATTTAGAAGTGCACGTCTATATGACTCTGCCAGAGGATTGTCGTAGTCAGTGGGAGCAGCGGAAGCATTGTTGGACATCTGGCTTATGTCTATTTATAGACTAAAGCAGATATAGCGGAGATAGATCATCTATTTCTGATGTGACAGTCATGGGTTTGACGTCATCAGAATAGGGGATGGATCTTTTAAGAAGGTAGTAGGGTGTGATATCCTGGTATTTGGATGACATACACAAAGTAGGAAGTGACATTCCTATACTACGATCGGTTATATTTTGGTCGTCACACAGTGGTTTCTCCACAAAGGACTTGGACATTATATCAGACATACTGGTTACTAGATCCATGGCTTTAGATCTAGATTTGGGTGGTTTCCCAATCAGGGTACTTAGACAGCATTCTAAGAGTATTTAGAATGGACGACTCCTGGCACGGTAGTGTACCTGCAGGTGATGGAGTCACCATCTCTAAAGGTATCTTATAGACTAAAGAAGAGAGGGATATGCATGATTGGCAGATCACTTGCCTAGGCAATTGAGTCAATCATGAGATGTCAAGTACCACACCAGATGTTGTTCTTGCACTAGATGCAATAAGTTGATATTGATCCAATCCTGGAGAAACAGTCGGAAGCAGTTTTAAAACATAAGTGGATGTTCTAGGGATATGATAACGACAGCCCCATTTGGGAGACAGTTATCATTCCAGGCTTCCAAGGTGACATGGACGACAAGGAGGTTGTCAGACTTATAGTTTTCCCTCTGACGAGGGGCAGTATTTTGGACAGGTGATCCAAGGCAATACTGAGGGAGGCATGGCGCAGGATACTGATTAAGTTCAGTTGACGATACAGTCTAAGAAGTTTGGATTTGGAGTTCATTTATGAGCTAGGTCCCATCAGACATCCAGACATTCTGAGACAGGTATTGCTCATTTCGGGAGATGGCATTCTCCGCGAACTTGAGATTTAGAGAGACATAGAAAGAAACATCAGAGCGGATCCACTCGCTGAGGCTATTCCTCGAACACAAGAGTTTCGTAAACAGGCTTTGTGAGACTGACTAGTAGAGGAGTTGGGTGTTCGGTATCACACGGGCTGTGAGTATGCGACATCGCAATAATTAGCCTTGAGTGCAAGTGGGAGATTGTTGGAGATAGTGCCCTCAGAGTCAATTATTGGATCACAGGCACGTGATTGCAATGATTGAGGGTGGACCTATCCCGGTACGACAGTCTTACTCGAGATGATAGTATGCTATCTGGTTTACCTTTATCATCGTGTACTGCTTTAGGTGACCTGACAGGTCGCTATTGCATGTTGATAGAGCCCCTAGGATTCTTGCTTGACTGCCAGCAGTATGAGGGCGATCATATAAGTGAGAGCTGGAGTCTATAAGCACATCCTTAAAAGGTCCCTAGTCGTGGGAGATTCGAGACAGGGCATCGATTCTCCAGAGTAGACTAGTGTATACAGTCGAGACCCCGACGAGGGGCGGTGGCCGGTCTCACAAGCCACTGGTGTCAGTTGGTTCACCTAAGATGTATACAGGTGCTCATTGGGTTATAAGTACACCGGACAGGACTCGCCGGGAATATGCTAGTTGATCTTATACCTGACGTCAGATAGCAGTTCCCAGGTGACATGTGTACAGGTTAGTTCATCGACCTGGGGATCGTCATTTGTCTCGTGTGAGTTCCCACTGTGCTTTGATTACTACCCTACCACGGCTCAAAGGAGTCGTGCAAACAGGTTTTAGTTGGGTACAGTCCCGAGCCACATGGAGGCAGTGAGCGGATCTTCAGGGGTTCGTCTCTCCCGGTATTGGGGGTGAGGTCGCGCTGTGTCTAGGAGATCCATTACACGAAGTCCTTGGCCAAGGCAGGAGATTTACTGGTAGGTATTCCAGTAGTATCTCAGGGTGTTCTGGGCTACACTCCGACACGACTTGTACCGCTTTTGGGGGTCTGACTTTTACCCACCCCTTAGGCCCGACATGCGATGCTCATAGACGAACGGACCGGACTGTACGGATATTGTCACTGACAGGCTCAGTAGGGTGTCAGGATGAGTTCGCTCATCGACGTCCCTTTTGGTCGATAGCTGGTGGCCCGTTACGTATTGGCTTATACCTCTGACGTGCTAGTGGTTAAATCCACAACCATTGTATTGACGAGTCTTTAGAGTCCACCACACTTTCAGTTACTCAGCTTTCGGGCGAAACGCTGTAGAGGCCGTATGGAGATATGGCAGGGTCCGATCAGATACGTGCGGTATTGCACGGATCAGGATCGGACAGTTTGTACTAGTGGCCGTATGGATATATGGCAGGGTTCGATCAGATACGTGCGGTATTGCACGGATCAGGATCGGACGAACATTACTAGCCGGCTTTGGTTTAAGCCGGATCCTAGTTTAGTACAGTGTAGATTGTCTCTTTGCATTTGTATCCGGACGGAATACAGATGCGGGTGTGTATGTACAGTTTCGGGGTTTTCCTGTAATTTATTACGGGACCAGTTTTCTGGAGTTGCCAATTTGCATTCCGTTCCGGCCGGTTTTCCTTTGTTCTTTCCCGGCCGGACTTTTCCGATGGAGGGGGTTATTTGCAGGTTTGCAAATAACATTTTATGGAGGGTTTATTTGTAAGATGAAAGATTATGATAGCATCTTTTGATTCCATTTCCATCTTTTCTTTTGTTGCACCATTCTTGCATTAAATGGATTAGAAAGGGTATGGTTTGGATGTTCATTTGTTATGATAATGTTTGTTTATGGTCACCCTCTTTTCTTCTCCTACCATCACCTCCCTTCATGCTCTATTTATCCCTCCACCATTCCTCATTAAGCATGGGCCGGCCACATTTTGTGGGAGAGGGGAGAGAGTTCATTTTGAGGAAAGATTGGTTCATATCATTTTCATGCTTGCAAAATTCTACACTTCATTTCAAAAGTCCATTCTTGATCCCTCCATCACCATGGCAACCAAAACCCAAGTGAGACATTGCCTACACACATTCTATAGCAAATCTTGGACGCGTCGGCTAGCCTACTTCGCGCCCGAGTTGCCTCGGTATTGAGGTGGGAGCCCGTAAAAGATGCAGGCGATGTGGTGCCCTACCGGCAAGGAGGCGACGACCGGAGTTTCCGCGGGAGATCGGGACGATGACGAGAAGACCGGAGGACTCGGATCACTCGGTATATCTCTTCCCTATCTTGTTAGTTAGCTAGGACAAGTTTAATGGCCCGATCCGGGGTTTAGTGCGCGGTGGTGCCGGTTTGCAAAGTTCGCAAAATTAAAGTTTATCACCGTTTCCGCATTTGGCCGTCGGATTGACGACCGGGGCGCCGCCGTGCACTTACAGACGTTACTGTATATTATTTGTGGGTTTGTTGTCTTTTATATACAGCTTTCTCTCTATTGTCTTTATTTCTTCGTTATAGCTTCATATTTTTGTGTTGTATTCATCTTGAGTTAGTTTTTACAAAAAGGGGTGTTGCCAAAATTTTAAAGAAATAATGTAGGACTTTTAAAGAATTTGGGTTGCGATTTCAAATGTTTCAAAAACTTATATTATCTTTTCCGTATTTTATGGTTTAGATTTCTGGGTTTTGGCTTTCTTTTACTATGTTACGTCTTAGGGTGTTGCGTAGTACTAGGGCCGTCACGGGCCAATTTTGGGTCGTGACAAGTTGGTATCAGAGCGCTAGGTTTTACCTTTCGGAGTGTAGGATGACCTTAGTATGATGGAGTAGGTAGCTTAAGCAGAGTAACGTAGTGTGTGTGTGTCTGCAGCATACCCACGATGCGGTACCTTGCATTAAGTAACCTAAGTACAATTTGCTTGAAATTCCTTCCTTGATGATTCATATCCTTGAGATTCGATTCCTTATTCTCATCGAATCTTATATCTATTTATAGCCTTGCCGCCGATGACTATGGGGACTCAGAGTGATGCAGCGAGGGCCGAGGTCAGAGTTGGCTCGGGTGAGATGAGTACTGACCAGGATGGCACTCTAGTTGCACAGGTTCAGACGGATCAGCCTACGACATATACTATTGATAGACTTTTGGCAGAGATGCAGGACTTCCGCCAGACTATGAGTTCATTGGTTGATGTCGTTTGGGAGCTACGACAGGAGGTTGTCACCCCTGTTACTCAGTTGTCACTTGTGATCAGCATGCAGCAGTCCGTCACCTACATAGCACCAGTGGTTGCAGCTCCAGTTGACGAGGCACATATTCCAGGACAGTGGAGGACTCGTACCAGCGTACCTGCCCAGAGACAGAGGTTTGGTCATCGAGACAGATTTCGTGGCCGTCGCGGGAGTAGCAGAGGCTTAGGGCGAGGACAGTCGTTCAGCTCTCATCCCCAGGATGGTCAGCAGTCAGCGCGTGGATGTTTTCGATGCGGAAGCCTTCAGCACTTCGTCAGGGATTGTTCCTCAGCACGGCGTCAGGATCGTACTCAGAGAGGCCGTGGACATGGAAGATTTGCTCAGAGGGCTCAGTCTACCAGAGGAGTTCATCCAGCTGCGAGTAGAGGGCAGACACAGGAGTTTGCTTCTACTCATCGGGACGCGCAGACGTCCAATGCAGAGTCTTCAGGTATCCTTATTTCGTATGTTCTTTGATGTATTCGTTTGTTCTTCATGGTTATACCGTGGTTGGGTAGATTAGTCGTAGTTGTGTTAACTTCTGTCAGCGATTCTTTTGTTACGCGACACATATTCAGTTGTGTGCCAATCGGATAGGAGATAGAGATTCGTCCATCGTCTCGATCCTTCTAGAGATGTTGGGTTTGACGTTCTCCTGGGCATGGACCGGTTAACTACGTGCTAGGCGTCTGTGGACTACCGTGAGGAAACAGTCAAGTTTGTTTTCCCGGCAAGTCAGTTCTTGTTGTGCAGGTGGATAGTTGTGCCGCCTCTCACACCTTGAATTCAGCCTTTTTCGCTAGTCGGCTTTTGAGGAGATGCCGTGGATTCTTGGCGTTCATTCGTGATACCATAGCCACAGAGGGTTTGTTGGACCGGGTTCTTTTCGTGCGAGAGTTTTTCCGACGTTGTTCCGGATAAGCCGGCGAAGCTTAGGGAGCTTAAGGATCAGCTGCAGAGTTGTTGTTGGGGAGTTTTGTGCGTCTGAGTGTTTCGCTTTTGGAAGCTCCTATTTCTGTTCGTCATGGAGGAAGATGGCAGTTTGAGGTTGTGTATCGACAGATCGTCAATTGAACCGGCTTACGGTGCAGATAGGTATCCTTCACCTCACCATGACGATTTCTTTGATCAGCTCCAGAGTGCGAGACATTTTCTAAGTTTGCTCGGGATCAGGTCATAATTATTGCGGATTCGGAGTGATGGCATTCCGAAGACTGCCTTGTGCGTGCTACGGGCTTTGTGTGTTTTGGTGAGTCGTTGGATTCACTGATGCCCTAGCAGCATTCGTAGATGTGATGAACCAGATTCCTTCACGCCGTTCCTTGACCAGTTTTAGTTGTGTTATTTACGACATTCTGGTCTATCTAATGTGTCTTGAGGGACAGTGGTAGCACTTGAGGATTTGTTGTGCAGATACTGGGAGAGTACCAGCAGTTTGCTAGATTCTCGGAGTGTTTCTTCAGGCTTGTTTTGTTTGACTCCTAGGTCTTATAGTCACGGGAGACGGTTTCATATGGTTCCGAGGGAGATCATGGTCGTACAGCTTAGGTCCAGACATGTGTGCAGGACGGAGATCCGCAGATTTTTAGGCTTCGCAGGTTCTTACCGCCGTTTCATGCAGGATTGCTAAAGTAGTGCTGCACCGTCGACTGAATGGACCGGAAGGGAGGTTTCTTTTCTGTGGACTGAGGCATGTGTACGGAGTTTTCGACAGTTGGAGATTCGGTTAACAACTGCACCATTTCTTTCTTTGTTTTGGTTCAGGCGATTTTGTTGCTAACTGTAATGTTTCTTGAGTGGGCTCGAGTGTGTACTGAGGTGACACTATAGAGTTATCGCTTTTGCTTCCCTACATTTGGAGGAAGTACGAGAAGGATATTCCACTCATGATCTGGAGATGGCCGCGGTGGTTTTGCGTTGGAGATTTGGAGACACTACTTGTTCGAGAGTCATGTCAGATTTTCACGGACCACCAGAGCTTAATGTACATCTTCCTGCAATGGATTTTGATTGTTGTGATAGTCTTCTGCAGATTTACAGTTCTTGTGTGATCGTCGAGTACAGCTTAAGTTCGTCTCTACGGAGGGGACAGCTTGCTTATGTCCGCGCCCGACCACTTTCCTTGAATCATTTTCGCGAGACACTGCCTGCCGATGCTCGTTCGTTAGTGATACTTGAGCATACTCAGCTGGGTAATGATTCAGAGACATTAATTTTTGACAATGGTGTGCTAAGTTAGAGACGTGTTTGTGTACCTGGTATCATTGGGTAGAGACGTGTAATCCTAGAACAGGCACATCTGTCAACTCTCTATATGCATTCAAGTTCCACCAACATTTAACGTGACTTTTGAGATAGTTACGGGTGGACAGAGATGTAAAGAGAAGTTTCAGGTTTCATTTCAAGGTGTCTGTCTTGTTGTGTGCTTGGGTCGAGCATCTGAGGCCGGCTGGAGTGTTGCAATCTTTAACCGTTCCGAAGTAGAAGTGGGAGCAGATCTCCATGAAATTCGTTATGGTTTCTACCCAAATTTAGTCAGGGTGTGACTCCATTCGGATTCTTGTCGTCCGGTTATACTCAATGTGCTCAGTTGGTTCTTGTTAAGTTGTGTGTTTGTTTGTTTGTTGTCAGCAGTTTGGGATCGTCACTCGCCATCGTTAGGGTTCTCCTTCGATAGCTGTTATCGGGAGATACTCCAATTGGCCACCTTTAGGTTTAGGGGTTAGGTCATGTCGATCGCCAGCCTGTTGTTTTTCTGACTCCGCGTAAGTAGGATTTTGGACCCCAGTTATGTCTAGAGACTTCGGAGATGGTCCAGTTGTGTTAGGTCAGGATGGGAATTGTCCATTTCGAACCGAGGTCTTATGCCGACTATATTAGCCATAGACTCGAGTTCGCAGGGACAGATCACGTATTCCTACGGACTTTTCGATGAATGACGTGTTGGATTTTGGGAAGCTTGTCCCAGGATTTTAGGTCCTTCTGAGATCCTATAAGCGAATTAGTTTCGTCGCCTTTAATTTGGCTCTTCCGCCCAGATTATTGGATTTTCACCTCGTATTCCTTGTGATGATACTTTACAATTACCTTCTTGACCTTTCTCACATGATTCTGCACCAGACCTCTTGGCTTGGACGCGATCGTTTCGCTCACCGGCAGCCATTGAGTTAGTGGCTCGGCAGGTGGAGGAACATCGGTCAAGGGTCTTGCTATCTGTGACGGGTTTTCTTGGGCGTAGCCGTAAAGTGAGATAGTCACTTGGGAGGCTGCGAGCGAGATCGGAGAGTTGTAATCTTCCTTTTAAAGGTACGCGTATCGGTATATTTTTAAATTCGGTGACGAATTTCTTTTAAGGGGGGAGATTGTAACACCTTAGATTGTGTTTTGTAGCTAATTATATTTTTATACATGGTTTTTACTAAAAAGTTTACCAAATTAAGTTTTAAATATTTTATCCTATTTAATGAGTATTTTATTGGAATTTTGTTAGGCACACAAACACTTGTGCATGTAAACTAGGGTTTAGAGAGGGGGTTAGACCATGATTAGCAAGTATGATGGATTAATCCATTCTCTTTAAGTTAATTATCATTGTTGTAGTGTTTTGGGTTTAATAGTGTATGGTTGTTAAAATAAAAAGGGTTTTAAATTGTTTTTATTAATGGGTTGAATGTTGACTTTGGGAGAGAGAGGGCATGGGACAACATGGCTTGTGCCATGCTTCTTTAATGAAGAGAGAGAGAGAGTGTGAGAAGAGGGGTGTTTGAATTCCTCTCATTCTCATCCTCACACTCATTTTCCTTGCTCTCATTCTCTCACTCTCACACACACACACACACACACTCAGCAGCCACAGCAGCAGAAGAAGCTTCAGCAGCAGCAGCAGCAACTAGTATCAACAGCAGCAGCATCATCATCAGCAGCAGCAGCAGGCAGCAACAGCAGTAGCAGGAGCTCCAGCAACCTACAGCAGCTCTTCTCCACTTCTTCACCTACTCTCTAAGGTTCTTTAGGGTATATTTCTGAACCCTTTCCCTAGTTTGCTTAGCTTGTGTGTTAATTAGCTTGATTGGTGTTAAATTATCTACTTTAGTGCTAATTATGATGTTTTGTGTGGACTTTTAGATAATTGATGATTGTGTTGGTAAACCCTACCTATTTTAGTGTTATTAAGGTCACTTTAACTTAGAATTTCCCTGGATTACACTAAAATACCATAGGGTTTCCATTTTAGTGCAAATTGTCGTTTTTATACGATATTTTGGCAATCTGTGAATCTGCTTTGGACCCGGGACCTTCAGGTTAAAATATAGAAAACTGGGGCATGTACACTAGGTCTAGATACCACCACCTAAACACGAAACCCTATTTCCAAACAGTAGCCGCAGATTTAATACATTTGGCCGCAATTTGCGGCCAAGTAGGGGGCTAGGGTGCCGGGGTTTTGTGTAGGGATCTCTTCTGTGTTGTCTAGGGCTTTGGCATGTCTAGTTTTGTAATATTTTACCTGTAGGAAAATCTGGGACTATATATCGTATTTGGTGTCCGTTGTGTTTGCGCGATACGCGCGATACGTGAGAGGGTTCTGTGATCCAGCGTATCGCGGCGTGTCGCGATGGTTTTAGACGCGTACACACACGTTTTAGCGTATCGTGCACACGCGCGTTTAGTTCGCGATGCGAGTTTCTCGTTTGGGTTCGATATCGTGTTTTGCGAGATATTTGGTTTATATGTGATTTCCATGATTTATTTGCAGGTTTGTAGGCGGGGACTACGGACACTGCTACAGGGGGAGCAGATAGTAGGATTCACCTAGCGTGGAGCGTAGGTGAGTAGATTTAACATCTACAGGGGAATCGCCCGCATGGCGTTATGCGTCTGGGCTAGGATTCTAATACTTGACGCATATTCTACGTCATTGTTAGAATTGCGCCTTTACCTTATCTCCTTGATATAGTTATACTGTGACTAGCAGCCATAGAACACTGCACATATTATTGACGGTTCATGTTGCACGAGTACGGATTGTATGCTACACACACCGTCAATAATTGCTATGTCACACACAAACCATTATAGACATTATATTGATTGGTTAGGGACCTTGTGACATTGATTCATATTGCTTATCACATATGACATTACCATACCTATATACCTATAGAGTATCGTACCATTAGTGATAGGTACACATACCCTTTACGATACATCTACAGGTATACCTTAATCATATTTTCTTATACCCAGGGGGTATACGACATCAGTTCTTATAGGTAGATACCTATACATTGCTACACCTGTATGTTACACACATATTCAGTTGCAGTTATATATTTGCCTTACTGGTGTTACTTAGCTGTACCTTATTGGTTTCGCATACATCTGGTTTCAGCTACATATTCTCATTTATATGCTCGCATTTCAGATATATCGCATATATTTATTCCTGGATTTGCGCATTGTTATTTGGATTTCACATGATGATTTCTGGATTTGCGAACGGTGGGAATTCATGAAATTATGCATACATTGAAAAATCCGGTTTCCTTGATATGATATTTGCGCAGCCACCATGAGATTTATCGGTTCTGATTATATACTCCATACGAGGTGTGGTTGCGTATGAGGGTACATGGTGGGGCCCGGTATGGTTCCCCTCGGCAAGAAGATCGATGGATGTTGCCGATTGAGCCTGGAGGCGGGCGAGTACCTACCGGTGACAGTACTGATGACTCGGCGGGGGTCATGGAGACACCGTTGGGAGTCATACACGTATGCATACGTCGGCGAGGGTCAGAGCTAGGCACTCGTGCTTTCGGGACAGCGTATGATACGTACCTATCAGGATTTCTGTGTCGATGCTTAGCACATTATTTTCATGATATTTCTTTTAAACACCTTTGTATATATAACAGGGGATTAGCCGTTGTTATATATACCCTTACACCAATATTAGTGGAATGGGACGCTAATATATGTGTATTGCCCCCATCATATTTATTTCTGCAAATATATATACGTTTAGGATGTTAGAAACTTACTTGAGATTCGACTTGGGATATAGGTGATTCATTGAGATTGGATATTGGATATGGAAGAGATTGTTGATTTGTACATTCGAGATATAGGAGATTACTCGATATTGTACATTGAGGTGATGTGAGACTTATATGATGTGAGAGCCCAGTTTGGGGCTGATTTGAGGTTTTGGGATTTGAGTGTCTTGATGGATTGTGATCCTACCACGATGTCAGGTTTCCGTGAAAATGACATATTCCACCCCATACCTCACACTTATCTATTTAATGCACAGTTTCATACATTGGTAGTACCTGTTAGTGTACCCTTATGATAGTTGCATATCTACATTCTCATATCCCTATTGCATGGTTATTGCATACTATTGTCATGTTATTATTGCTTCACATATTGATTGTAGCTGCTAGTGTACTTTTCTTATTCAGCATTTGCATGACATGTTATTACTGTAATCGCATATCTTAGAATCATGCTGTACGTACATTTCTGCGATTACCTACATATGTTATCTACTATTCACGAGTTGGCAACTCACCCCCGTTGTGCCACAGGTGTTTCAAGTTGTTCCCCAGAGTAGTCGAGGCAAGCTATTCAGCTATTCAGCTTTTCAGCTATCATCTTTTGCTACAGATACCGCATCAGCCCACAGTACTATTTTGCTTAGGTGGGTTTTAGTGGTCATCTGTATTTTGTATTGTACATTCGTTGTATCTTGTACTCTCCATCTACTATTATGTTGTTGACTTAGAGACTTGGTGAGGACGTTACTGTATATTATTTGTGGGTTTGTTGTCTTTTATATACAGCTTTCTCTCTATTGTCTTTATTTCTTCGCTATAGCTTCATATTTTTGTGTTGTATTCATCTTGAGTTAGTTTTTACAAAAAGGGGTGTTGCCAAAATTTTAAAGAAATAAAGTAGGACTTTTAAAGAATTTGGATTGCGATTTTAAATGTTTCAAAAACTTATATTATCTTTTCCGTATTTTATGGTTTAGATTTCTGGGTTTTGGCTTTCTTTTACTATGTTACGTCTTAGGGCGTTGCGTAGTACTAGGGCCGTCATGGGCCAATTTTGGGTCGTGACAACAACTATCCACCTGCACAACAAGAACTGACTCGCCGGGGAAAACAAAACCTAACTGTTTCCTCACGGTAGTCCACAACGCCTAGCACGTAGCTAACCAGTTCGTGCCCAGGAGAACGCCAAGTCCAACATCTCTAGAAGGATCAAAACGACAGACGAATCTCTATCTCCTATCCAATTGGCATACGACCGAATTACGTGTCGCGCAACAAAAGAATCGCTGACAGAAGTTAACACAACAAACGGTTAATCTACCTAACATGACTCTCGTCCCAAACTCAGCACGGAGTGTAGAAACGTACGAGTGCGTGGATCCGGATCAAACAATACGTGTGTGTCAAAAGAACATACTGAAAGAGAACCTAAAACCACAGCATTGGACGCCTGCGCATCCCGATGATTCGAAGCAAAAACTCGTGCATGTCCTTCACCTGCGACTGACCGAACTCCTCCTCTGCCAGACTGACCCCTCTGCGCGAACCTTCCGCGTCCACGACGTCTCAGAATATTACCCTGTCGTGGTGCTAAAGAACAATGTCTGATGAAGTGTTGAAAGCTTCCGCATCGAAAACATCCACGTGCTGACTGCTGACCCTCCTGGGGATGAGAGCCAAACGACTGTCCTCGTCCTAAGCCTCTGCTCTGGGCTGGTACACCAGTACGATTCCCCAACTGTTCCGGAACTCTCACGGTCTCTGGAAGACGTGTCTCGTAAACTGGGGCTGCCTCTACTGGTGCTATGTAGGTGACGGAATACTGCATGATGATCGCAAGGAACAACTGGGTAACAGGGGTGACAACCTCCTGTCGCTGCGCTCGAACGGCCTCCACCAGTGAGCTCATCGTCTGGCGCAAGTCCTGCATCTCTGCCACTAATCTAGCGATCTGATCTGTCGTAGGAGGAACAATCTGCTCTGGTACAACAGGGGTACTACCCGGGTTAGTCCTCGTCTCAGATGAATCAACTCGAATCTCGGCTCTCGCGGCTACTCTCTAGGCCCTCGTAGTCCTTGGCGGCATAATGGCTAAAAAGAAAGTAGGATTCGATGAGGATACGGAAATCAAATCACAAGGATGTATACAATCATGAAGGAATTTCAATCAATAAGTCCTAAGGCCGCTTAGGCGGAATACCGTGTCGTGAGTATGCCGCGGAACATACGCACGCTACGCCACTCTACGGCAGCTACCTACTCCATCATACCAGGGTCATCCTATACTCCGAAGGTAAAACCTACACTCTGATACCAACTTTTTCATGACCTAAAGTTTGGCCCGTGACCGGCACTTAACCACGTAACGTCTACAGAAGTAACGCGACTAAGTAAGCCGAAACCCAGAAATCAAAACCAGTAAAAGTATAGAGTGCTTAAAATATTTAATAGAAACATTTGTTAAACTATTAAGAAACCTCAAGTAGACAATCACCAAGATAACAATATATGACGCCGTAGCGAAAAAAAGAGCAATAAGTGGAACACATAGCACAAGATAAGAACTGCATAAGTAAAGTCGGCTCACAACGAGCTCGACACCAGAAAATAAAATAATATATATCGTCCTCCCAACTGGTCTCTAAGTCAATACATAAGTGGTAGATAGATAGTACTAGATACAACAATGTACATAACTGAAAAATAAATAGATACCGCATAAAACCCACCTATCAGCAAAAGAGCTAGTACGCCAACTATAGGGTATCTGTGTCAAAAGATGCTAGAAAGCAGCTTGCCGCGAATACTCCGAGAGGCAACCTGTAAACACTGTGGCACAACGGGGGTGGGTTGCCAACTCGTGAATAGTAGATAACATATAAAGGTAATCGCGAGAATGCACGTGCTGCGATACTCTAACCTATGCCAACAGATAGCATCTATATGATGAACTATATGAGCAGAAATCAAGCATCAAGTACGATCTAACAACTTCTCTAAATGATAAGCAGGGTATGCAATAATTGTGCATAGCAAATGCAATCTAATAACATCTATATGATGAGCAAGGTATGCAATAATCATGCATAGCAAATGCAATCTAATGACATCTATATAGGATGAGCAGGGTATGCAATAATCGTGCATAGCAAATGCAATCTAATAACATCTATATGATGAGCAAAGTATGCATTAATCGTGCATAGCAAATGCAATCTAATGACATCTATATAGGATGAGCAGGGAAGGAAATAATTGTGCATAGCAAATGTACTCTATCAGGTACAACAGATATAGGATGAGATATAAAATACTGAATGCTGAGCATGGGAATAATAATATCTACACGGAATATCAACGTAGAAAATAATCGGTGTCCATCCATATGCCAAAATCCTGTAAATCTTATAGAATCATGGGTGCCTAGCATCGGCACACCAAAATATCATGAATCATTGTATCTAGCATCGACACGCAAATCCTCAAGTATCGGGCTCCGTCTACGGAATCGGCCCTCGGCCCCGGCAGTACGGATCGGCCCGTATCCATCTTCCATCGTTGGTCAGTATCCTCCGGATAACCGCCAGATCTAACCAATCACCGGTAGGTAGTAGTCCCTCCGCCAGGCTCACCGTTTAACAATACGAGTCTTCTTGCCCCGGGGTACCGAACCGGGCCCACCATGTACCCGCAATCGGTGCCTACCGCTCCTCGAATCGGGTATACTCACACAAGCTCTCTGGAACCGAGAAAACTCATGGTGGACGCACTGAAATATCATATCAAAAGAAACCGGGTTTTTAAAATAGTGCGTATTTTCTTAAAATAATACTCCGGTTCCCAAATCCAGAAATCACATAAATCCAAACTCGATGCGTACATGTGCGCAAGTATGAAGATATCACTATATGTGTGCACGGGTATGAATATACAGTGTTCATATGCGCAAGTATGAAGATATCAATATATGTGTGCGCAAGTATGAAGATATCAATATATGTGTGCGCTGGTTTGAATATACAGTGTTCATGTGCACAAGTATGAAGATATCAATATATGTGTGCGCTGGTATGAATATACAGTGTGCATGTGCGGAAGTATGAAGATATCAATATATGTGTGCGCTGATATGAATATACAGTGTGCATGTGCGCAAGTATGAAGATATCAATATATGTGTGCGCTGGTATGAATATACAGTGTGCATGTGCGCAAGTATGAAGATATCAATATATGTGTGCGCTGGTATGAATATACAGTGTGCATGTGCGCAGGTATGAAGATATCAATATATGTGTGCACTGGTATGAATATACAGTGTGCATGTGCACAGGTATGAAGATATCAATATATGTATGCACTGGTATGAATATACAGTGTGCATGTGCGCAGGTATGAAAATATCAATATATGTGTGCACTGGTATGAATATACAGTGTGCATGTGCACAGGTATGAAAATATCAATATATGTGTGCACTGGTATGAATATACAGTGTGCATGTACGCAGGTATGAAAATATCAATATATGTGTGCACTGGTATGAATATACGGTGTGCATGTGCGCAGGTATGAAAATATCAATATGTGTGTCAAGTCATGACAATCATCAATGGTGTGGCAATCAAACGATATGTATAATGCGTAGCAATCCTATGGTGCGAGTGTCATGGCAATCACTAACGGTGTGGGTGTAATATACAAATAGTGCTCATGCAGCTTGAACCGTTAGTGACAGTGAAGTGTTCCATGCTATCATTTCTATATGAAACAATAAAGTATGCTACTATAGTCCATATGAACATCTACGACTAAATACACTAACACGCCCTGACGCTTAACGCCATACGAGCGATTTTCCCGTAGATGTTAAATCTACTCACCTGGTCGCGTGCAAATCGTAGCCGACCACCTGCTTCCCTTTTTTTTGCTTCGTCTGACGTACCCGCCTGCGAACCTAGAATTCACACAAGGAAAATCCACATAAGCAAATATCTCGCAAAACGCGATATCGAAACAAAACGAGAAACTCGTGTCGCGAATTAACGCGCGTGTGTACGATACGCTGAAACGTGTGTATACGCGTCTAAAACTAACCCGACATGTCGCGACACGCTGGATTACAGAACCCACTAACGTATCGCGCATATCGCTCGAACTAAACGTACTTGAAAAACGATATACTATCCCAGATTCTACCCAGGTTAAAAACTTACAAAATTGCATATACCATAGACCTTAGAAATGTAGCAGACACCTACAGAACAAACCCTAACACCTAGCCCCCCTGTCTGGCCGCAATTTGCGGCCAGAAGGAATATTCCGGCGGCCGAACGTTAGGTAGGGGGTCTCGTCCTCTGGTGGTGTGGTCAGGGTCTCCCAAGTAGGCTACAGTCAACTCAGATTTTATCTGAAGTACCCGGGTCTATAGCAGATCATAGAAAGCCAAGATTTTTCTTAAAAAGGTTAAATTTTGCACAAATTGAAAACTTAGGGTATTTTAGTGCAATCTGGGATTTAACTAGGTTTAAGTGGCCCTAATAAGACTTAATTAAGTTAGTCTACCCAATACTAACCTCACTTAACCAAAGTTCACACTAATCACCATATATAGCACTAAAAACGCATAATTAATCACTAATCGAAGCTATAAACACACCAACTAAGCAAACTAGGATGTAGGGTTAAGAAATATACCCCACTCTTGACCCTAGGAAGCAGGAGGAAGGAGAAGAAGAAGACTTGGTGCTGCTGGAGCTGGTGGAACTGCTGCTGCTGCAACTGGAGCTGATGTTGTTGCCGTTGCTCACTGCTGCTGCTGCTACTGCCAGCTTGCTGCTGTTGTTGCTACTGCCTGCTTGCTGCAGCTGTTGCCTCTGGTGCTGCTGCTGATGCCCTTGCTGCTGCTGCTTGTGCTGGGGCTGCTGCTGTGAGTGTGTGTGTGTGTGTGTGTGTGTGAAGTGAGAAGAAAAGAATGAGAGGCAATGTAACGTTTTGAAAATCGTTTCGGTGAAATTTCGGAAAATCGGTAAAATAAGTGGGTTTTCTGTAAAATGTCAAAATACAAATATCTTTATTATAAAATTAAATATACATATTCTAGCTTTGTAATTGCTAGTATTTGGTATTTATTGAGCCACTAGTGAAATTTCAAATTTTCTGAAAAAGTTTGCGAAATTAATTATTTTAATATTATTTTAAGCCGTCACTAATACATTTAATTAAGGAAAATTACAAATAGGAATGGGTTGATAAAAATTTTATAATTCATGACACACTAAACTGACATGTAAAATATTGTTTTTGAAATTAAATGGTTTGCCAAAACGGTTTAGAAAATATCGAAGAAAAAGGGCTTAATTAGTGAATGTTGTGTTAATGGGAATTGGGGTAATACATTTATCTTTTTTCCTAACCCACACACCCACACCTCACCCTCTCTCCCTCTCCCCATATGACCGCCCCCCTTTGACAGCCCCCCCCCCTCTCTCTCCAATCACCTCACTTTTGAAAAGAAAAGAAAAGAAAAGAAAAGAAAAATGAAAGAAGTCAATGTGGACTTTGACTTTTCTCCCCACTTTCTCCACCTCACTCTCTCTCCTCCCTCACCCCCCCACCTGGCCGAAAACTGCAGGCCTCCAACAGCAGCCCCCTTCCCTCTTCTCCCCTCATTTTCCCTCCAAAAAATTCACAAATTTCCATCTAAAATCAAAACTAAAATTCAAATTAAAGCCCTACCCATTTTCCCTTATCTCTTTTAGCATGGATCTTGGTGGAAGGATTTCAAATTGGAGGTCTAGATTTCAAATTTGATCATGGATTGTGAGGTATAACTTTTGACCTATTGTTCAATTGTTGGTTTAAATTCCTTAATGTAGCTTATTAGGTGCTTAATTATGGTTTAATTGAAAGATTTAGGTTTTCAAGAGAAGGATTAGATTATAGTTAGGGTTTTTGTTGTGTGATTATGGTTGCAAAGTGGAATTCATCATTTTATGAAATGTGAAACATAATCAAATTGTTAGTTTGCAAATTGTTAAGTTGGAATTGTAATATTTAAGTCATTTTGCTTACTAGGTTTTTATTATTGCATTAGATGAAATTAAAAATCTAGTGAGGGTTGTGTTTTAAATTAGGGTTTTTATTATATCATCAAGGTTGAAATATATAGTTTGACATCTTAAAATATGTAAAACCTAGCTTGGGTGTTAAATTGCAAATTGTTATATGTAAATTGTCCTAATTATGTTTGTTTTGCAAACTAGATTTTTCGTAATTAATATAAAGAGTGAGATTAAAATCTAGTTAATGGTTGTGTGGCTTAGTTAATATGTTTTAATGAGAATTATGGCCACTAGAGTTGTTAATATATTTAAAGTTGATTAAAACACCAAGTTTTGAGCTAAAATGGAAAATTGTGCTAATTTTGTTAACTAGGTTTTGTAAATATATATATTTTGAGGAGAATAAATTATTAGAATGGTTTCTATGACTTGGTTATGATATTGAGTGGATATTGCGCCCGCTAGATTTGTTTAAACGTCGAGTTTTGTACTAAAACGGGTAATTTGGCTTGCTAGATTTCGGAAAAACAGCTTTTAAAGTGAGTTTGAGGTTTTTGTGAATTTTAAGCTATTTTATATTATAATTAGTGCTTGTGATTGTGTAAATGAGTGTGTTTGGGTTTTTCTTGATGGTTTGGCGTTTGTACGCCGACGTCGAGGGTTTTTGGGTTGATTTGTGAAAGCAACCATAGGTTTTGACCTATGTGGGATTCGTGTGTCGTTTTGGTCATGAGTCGGATTTTAATGCGATACGGTGCGTTATGATATGTAGGTACCACATGTGGACTTCGAGATGACAAGCAAGCGTGTGGCGACGTCGGCACCGGCGAGCGAGGACCAGGTGAGTAGATTTATATCTACAGGGAGAAGTCGGGTGGATGGCGTATAGAACCCCCGCAGTTCGTGGTGATGTATACGAATACGTATTCACACATATATATTGATTATATTGTTGAGTTTATTGATGATAAAGATAGACTTTAAGTGTGAATGGATAGGTTTAGTATTGCGAAACCCTAGAGTAGTGGTTGCACCACACATACACACACACACCCCCAAACTTGCATACATTCTTCTTTCATTTGTGCTTATACGGGAATATGTATTTATGTGTTCACATGGGTATGGGACTATGTGTTCACATACTGGATTTGAGGATAGTGTTTGGGATTTGAGGTGAGTCGATGAGATTGATTTGAGACCGTGAGATCGGTGATATAGCAGGATTCGTATTTGAGATACGTCCTGATATTATAGCGGATCTTGGGACGACGATATATGTGAATAGTGTTATACATTGAATGGTTGACATGTGATCGTGATATGAGATAAGATATGTTAAGATATTCATAATAGGCCGCATTAGGCGATGTATACCTCTTTATGACGATATATGATGATGATATCGGTTTGTATGAGGCTGTAGATCAGCAGTCAGATCATGATTAGATTGATGATATTAGTATTGTACTAGACGTAGATCAGTACCCCGGATTATGATCTTTGATAAAGAGGATACCAAATGATTAATTTGATGAATGTGATACTGACCTGTACCCAGATTTGGGGATGCCGTACGACGGATTAACGTACGAGCTATATATTGATATTTGATCCGCACTCTTGACTTGGGAATGTCTGATTATAGATATGGTATCGGATGTGATATTATTGAGGCAGGATCACCGACTAACATATACATGTTGGTATATGTATCGACTCAGAGGTTAGGCGGTTTCCTTACCTTCAGTAGCTAGTTAGCTTAGCCCTTTTGTTTAGTGTGGTTGTTAGACTAGATTTATATTAAATATAGATTGTTATCTTTGTGTCTAGTATTTAGCTCCCGCTCATTATTGTTGTTGCTCCGCATCGCATACTTATTGTGATTCATATTCCATTATTGATATCATACTGTTAGGACACTTACTTGCCGGCTCACACACATCTTAATCGGTAATTGCCATGTCACGTACACTTAGAGAATATTATTGCTTGACTTAGCTAGTTAGATAGTAGTTTTGACATGATATTAGTGTACTTGCCTTATATGCCAGATTAGACATTGTAGTTATTACTTGTCACTTCATGCATACTGTTATTCATTGTTATACCGCATTCATGGATTCTCATGCATATATTCACTATTTTACGTGCTATTGAGGTTTTGGATTCGGATTTCCATGAGATTTTCTGGATTTGGGGGGAAAGCAGCAAAATTTATACAAACTTCTTCTCTCTCTTTTTTTAAATGAAAAGCGGGGTTTTCCCATGATGTATGAGTCATCCACCATGAGTTTGCTGATGGATTTCGAGACCCGATTCGAGGAGACGGATGAACCGTTTCGGGTACATGGTGGACCCGGTAAGGTACCCCGGGGCAAGAAGCGCGTGATGATGACGATGTGAGCCTGGCAGGGGAGCACTACCTACCGGTGATGTTACCCGACGCGTCGGATATCCGGAGGATACCGTCGTGGTCTTGAGATTGATGGTAGGGGCCGGTCTGGACTGACGGCGCCCTAGATAGTGAGATTGCGACATACAGAGATATTTGAGATATTGAGGTACAGAGATTGCGACACAGAGATATCGAGATATTTGGATATTTGTTTTGTGTCGATGCTAGGCACTGTTTATGCTGATTTCATTTATGATACCTCGTTTTTTTTAAAAGATACAGAAATCTCACTAATTTATGAAAGCAGTTTTCTTCAGTACATGCATTCTGTTTCATGCATTCATACATCATCAATATGATATATTGCTACCTGAGGCACTGACACAGGCGCATGGGATTACACTCGGGTTAGATATTTACCCTAGCTATTGTTATAGGCTGCGTATTATATATATTTGAGGATATATTATGATCGTATGACCTAGGATTGCGTCATACATGCGATTCCTATTCGTAGATGTATTCTATTCACGAGTTGGCAACTCACCCCCGTTGTGCCACAGTTCTTGCAGGTTTTGCCGTACAGGTTTCATTACGGCTTTGCTGGCACTGCTTCCTTTGGGTGATTTTTCTAGTAGGTGGGTTTATTGGTATCGTACCCATCATTATACTTTGTATAATATTATTCAGTTGTATCTAGTAAATTCCATCAACCAAACATGTATTTATTTCAGAGATAAAGACTAGTGATGTTTATTCTTTCGACCTTAGAGTCGCGCGTTGTATTTTTATGGATTTCTTGTTGTTTGAGTTTCCTTTTGAGTTTTGATCCTCGCCCTTGGCGTTGTATATTATATTGCTTGTGTGGTTGTGACCGTCGATTGACGAAGAGCTAGCTCCCGCTTGGGGATGCCCTTTTTGTTTGATTTCGTATACTATTCATGTTGTATCCCGTTTGGGGGCCAGTATTTACAAAGGAGACTCTGCCGAAATTTTCAGGAAATATTTGATGTTTTTAAAAACGCATAATTCGGCTTATGCTATTAAAACTACTTGATTTAAATTGGTTTTCCTTCACTCTACTACTTTTCTTGGTTTGGATTTCTGGGTTTTCGGCTTATTTAGATTACGTACGCCTCGAGACGTTTCGCAGTTTAAGTGTCGGTCATGTTCCGTACTTTCGGGACGTGATAAAGTTGGTATCAGAGCGTTAGGTTTTACCTTCGGAGTATAGGATGACCCTTGGTTGATGGAATAGGTGACTAAAGTAGAGTGACGTACCGTGGGTATGTTCCGCGGCATACTTACGATACGCTACTCCACTTAAGAAGCCTTAGGACGTACATTTCTTTGTTCGGTATTATATTCATTCCTAATCTAGCCTCATCGGTACCAGTTATGGTTTTGTTGCCACGATTACGGGCAGGGGGAGCTACGGCTAGAGTTACGGTCAGCACGAGCTCGTCACGAACGAGGACTGACCAGGGCGTAATTCCGGCGACACACGATTGCGGAGATGTGTCTTTTTCCTGTGTTTTCGCGCTACGAGCGTTTGATGGATCGCTGTATGAGGTTACTCGGATGTGCTGATCGGCACCAGAGTATCGAGCCAATGATAGAGGCCAACCAGATTATGATGACCGTTGGTGTATTGCTTATTCATGATGTTTGAAGCACTGTTCAGCGTGCAGACGAGTGAGCCAGTTATTGCTGCGAACGATGAGATATCGCCCCAGATGTTGGAGCTATTGCAGTACGAGCTGTACTAAGAGATGATAGAAGGTCGCTAGTCATCGAGGATGAATGACTAGGACATATGGTTTGTTCGCTACCCCGATGCGAGGTCATCAGATAGATTGATTCCAGCTAGAGACGACTTCACGCGGAGACGTTGAGAGTCGACAGAGACGATCGAATGTCGGAAACCTATTATTCCAAGTTTAAAGTATTGGGAAGAGCATGCAGGCAATTCTATGGACCCTCTAGAAGAATAAAACCCTAACTCGACTTAATGACCGTGTGAAAGCCTTTGAACCTTAGGGTTTGCGGCAGTTCCATTGCGCCATTAGTGAGGCTTGGGTTTGCCCTTCTACGGCTGGACCATCGATGCTGTGGTATATACTCGATATTGTTAAACTGTACCCAAGATGTTGAGCTCTTGGGGGATTATGAGGTTTTGACGAATCGATCGGATGGTTCGACTTCATTCGGATGCTAGGTGCTGAGATGCATTTCTTGGGAGACTCCAGATACGAGGATAGCCATTGGAGCTCAGTCCATGCAGCCACGACGAAACGAGTCCGAAGCAGTCGACATTAGAGAAAGTGGAGTAAGAGGTTCGTACGAGATCTTGATGAGACGACGTTCCACTCCGCCGACATCAGAGATGCGATACGCATGCCGAGGCATTGTACTTGGATATACCTTCCAGAAGGAGTCGCGATGAGTATGCAGCCGTTCTGGAACGAGAACAGATCTAGTAAGGGACGATGACTTCCGGACAGTTCGGCAGAGACGAGATTTGGGAGAGATCTCGACAGGACCATTCTGGGACGAATTACGAGAAGACTTGGACCCAGGAGTGGTCATGTTACGCACACCGGCAGGCCAGAGTTCAGGATCGTCGACGAGACATACTATGAGTGACCACGACAGTTGGCCAGAGATTCTTGGAGGATGTGCTTGAGCGGGACTATTCCACCATACTTGATTTTGGTATTTTGAGCGATATATTCGCATGATTTGGTTTTGATGATTGAGTTTCATGATATCGTTTTCATGCGCCATGGTTGCACCTACTGAGTATTTATGATTTTTGCACAGTTGTTGCACTTGAGATAGTTTTCATGCCTTGGTTTCTCATGTTTATGATTATATGGATTTCATACAGTTGAGTTGATTTGTGCGTATATACGCATACGATTTGGTTTTTGCACTCGGTATAGTTCACATATGCTTGCAGTGCAGTGATACGCATTTTGTGCACTTAGATGCACTGGACTTCGATTTCGATTGTGATGCTCGATATTGGTTTTGTGCACCTGATTGGATTTTGCGCATATTCGGCGCTTGATATTGGATTTCATGATTTTGTACATGATAGATGCACCTGCCTTGGATTTTCGCGCATGTTGAGCGCATGTTTTGAGATGCGATTTTGGTGCACACCAGATGCACTAAATTGAGATTTTTCGTGCGTGTCAGATGCACCTGTCTTTGCTGTCAGGCACACACGTTGCTTATGACAGAGGTTGTGTGCACACCCGATACACTTAGATGTTGTTTCTGTGCGCATGTATGGCACATATATGGATTTTGATTTCCGTGCGCACCAGACGCACATAGTATTCATATGCATATTTTGGGATTGATTTCTTATAGAGCAGTATGTTTTTATGATATTTGCTACGTGTTTTCGTACTGAGCAGAACTAGTTAGAGGACAGTACCTGAATGTATTTTGCATGCATTGATAGCTATCGAAGGGAATTCCAAAAAGCGAGCTATAGTCTCAGTATTTACCTACGTGTTTGATATGACACGAAACTTTTAAAACAAGAAAACCCTTCTAAATTGTTTCCCAAAACGGCGGAACGTACATTTTAAACAAAAGGTATATATGTATATGGTTATTTTCTTATGATAGACGTCCGCCACTATGCAGTTTTATGCGCATTGCGTAGCGACTTTAAGAGATTTGGCATGCATTTCCTTTAGATATTTACATATATAGATTTGATATTTACGTGTATAGTTTTGAGTTATATGCTCATTTTTCATGCGCATGCGCTGCGCTACGATTTGTTTTATATATTTATGATTTCGGAGCCCCGACGACTTGATGGTTTTGCTTAGATATTTTAGTATTTGGGGGGAGTTTTAATTTAAATTCGGGGACCGAATTTCTTTAAGGGGGGAAGATTGTAACGTTTTGAAAATCGTTTCGGTGAAATTTTGGAAAATCGGTAAAATAAGGGGGTTTTCTGTAAAAAGTCAAAATACAAATATCTTTATTATAAAATCAAAATATACATATTCTAGCTATGTAATTGCTATTTGGTGTTTATTGAGCAACTGGTGAAATTTCAAATTTTCTGAAAATTTTTCCGAAATTAATTATTTTAATATTATTTTAAGCCGTCACTAATACATTTAATTGGGGAAAATTACAAATAGGAATGGGTTGATAAAAATTTTATAATTCATGACACACTAAACTGACATGTAAAATATTGTTTTTGAAATGAAATGGTTTGCCAAAACGGTTTAGAAAATATCGAAGAAAAAGGGCTTAATTAGTGAATGTTGTGTTAATGGGAATTGGGGTAATACATTTATCTTTTTCCCTTATCCACACACCCACACCTCACCTTCTCTCCCTCTCCCCATGTGGCCGGCCCCCCTTTGACAGCCCCTCCTCTCTCTCCAATCACCTCACTTTTGAAAAGAAAAGAAAAGAAAAGAAAATGAAAGAAGTCAATGTGGACTTTGACTTTTCTCCCCACTTTCTCCACCTCACTCTCTCTCCTCCCTCACCCCCCCCCCCTCACCTGGCCGAAAATTGTAGGCCTACAACAGCAGCCCCCCTTCCCTCTTCTCCCCTCATTTTCCTTCCAAAAAATTCACCAATTTCCATCTAAAATCAAAACTAAAATTCAAATCAAAGCCCTACTCATTTTCCCTTATCTATTTTAGCATGGATCTTGGTGCAAGGATTTAAAATTGGAGGTCTAGATTTCAAGTTTGATCATGGATTGTGAGGTATAACTTTTGACCTATTGTTCAATTGTTGGTTTAAATTCCTTAATGTAGCTTATTAGGTGCATAATTATGGTTTAATTGAAAGATTTGGGGTTTCAAGAGAAGGATTAGATTATAGTTAAGGTTTTTGTTATGTGATTATGGTTGCAAAGTGGAATTCATCATTTTGTGAAATGTGAAACATAATCAAATTGTTAGTTTGCAAATTGTTAAGTTGGAATTGTAATATTTAAGCCATTTTGCTTACTAGGTTTTTATTATTGCATTAGATGAAATTAAAAATCTAGTGAGGGTTGTGTTTTAAATTAGGGTTTTTATTATATTTTTAAGGTTGAAATGTATAGTTTGACATCTTAAAATATGTAAAACCTAGCTTGGGTGTTAAATTGCAAATTGTTATATGTAAATTGTCCTAGTTATGTTTGTTTTGCAAACTAGATTTTTCGTAATTAATATAAAGAGTGAGATTAAAATCTAGTTAATGGTTGTGTGGCTTAGTTAATATGTTTTAATGAGAATTATGGCCACTAGAATTGTTAATATATTTAAAGTTGATTAAAATACCAAGTTTTGAGCTAAAATGGAAAATTGTGCTAATTTTGTTAACTAGGTTTTGTAAATATATATATTTTGAGGAGAATAAATTATTAGAATGGTTTATATGACTTGGTTATGATATTGAGTTGATATTGCGGCCGCTAGATTTGTTTAAACGTCGAGTTTTGTACTAAAACGGGTAATTTAGCTTGCTAGATTTCGGAAAAACAGCTTTTAAAGTGAGTTTGAGGTTTTTGTGAATTTTAAGCTATTTTATATTATAATTAGTGCTTGTGATTGTGTAAATGAGTGTGTTTGGGTTTTTCTCGATGGTTTGGCGTTTGTACGCCGACGTCGAGGGTTTTTGGGTTGATTTGTGAAAGCAACCATAGGTTTTGACCTATGTGGGATTCGTGTGTCGTTTTGGTCATGAGTCGGATTTTAATGCGATACGGTACGTTATGATATGTAGGTACCCCATATGGATTTCGAGACGACAAGCAAGCGCGTGGCGACGTCGGCACCGGCGAGCGAGGACCAGGTGACTAGATTTATATCTACGGGGAGAAGTCGGGTGGATGGCGTATAGCACCCCCGCAGTTCATGGTGATGTATACGAATACGTATACACACATATATATTGATTATATTGTTGAGTTTATTGATGATAAATATAGACTTTAGGTGTGATTGGATAGGTTTAGTAATGTGAAACCCTAGAGTAGTGGTTGCACCACACATACACACACACACACATCCATACTTGCATACATTCTTCTTTCATTTGTGCTTATACGGGAATATGTATTTATGTGTTCACATGGGTATGGGACTATGTGTTCACATACTGGATTTGAGGATAGTGTTTGGGATTTGAAGTGAGTCGATGAGATTGATTTGAGACCGTGAGATCGGTGATATAGCAGGATTCGTATTTGAGATACGTCCTGATGTTATAGCGGATCTTGGGACGATGATATATGTGAATACTGTTATACATTGAATGGTTGACATGTGATCGTGATATGAGATAAGATATGTTAAGATATTCATAATAGGTCACATTAGGCGATGTATACCTCTTTATGACGATATATGATGATGATATTGGTTTGTATGAGGCTGTAGATCGGCAGTCAGATCATGATTAGATTGATGATATTAGTATCGTACTAGACGTAGATCAGTACCCCGGATTATGATCTTTGATAAAGAGGATACCAAATGATTAATTTGATGATTGTGATACTGACCTGTACCCAGATTTGGGGATGCCGTACGACGGATTTACGTACGAGCTATATATTGATGTTTGATCCGCACTCTTGACTTGGGAATGTCTGATTATAGATATGGTATCGGATGTGATATTATTTAGGCAGGATCACCGACTAACATATACATGTAGGTATATGTATCGACTCAGAGGTTAGGCGGTTTCCTTACCATCAGTAGCCAGTTAGCTTAGCCCTTTTGTTTAGTGTAGTTGTTAGACTAGATTTATATTAAATATAGATTGTTATCTTTGTGTCTAGTATTTAGCTCCCGCTCATTATTGTTGTTGCTCCGCATCGCATACTTATTGTGATTCATATTCTATTATTGATATCATGCTGTTAGGACACCAGCACCATTACCGATTTTGCGTATGTACCACGTACACTTACTTGCCGGCTCACAAACATCTTCATCGGTAATTGCCATGTCACGTACACTCAGAGAATATTATTGCTTGACTTAGCTAGTTAGATAGTAGTTTTGACATGATATTAGTGTACTTGCCTTATATGCCAGATTAGACATTGTAGTTATTACTTGTCACTTCAGGCATACTGTTATTCATTGTTATGCCGCATTCATGGATTCTCATGCATATATTCACTATTTTACGTGCTATTGAGGTTTTGGATTCGGATTTCCAAGAGATTTTCTGGATTTAAGGGGAAAACCGCAAAATTTATACAAACTTCTTCTCTCTCTTTTTTTAAATGGAAAGCGGGGTTTTCCCATGATGTATGAGTCGTCCACGATGAGTTTGCTGATGGATTTTGAGACCCGATTCGAGGAGACGAATGAACTGTTTCGGGTACATAGTGGACCCGGTAAGGTACCCCGGGGCAAGAAGCCGTGATGATGACGATGTGAGCCTGGCAAGGGAGCACTACCTACCGGTGATATTACCCGACGCGTCGAATATCCGGAGGATACCATCGTGATCTTGAGATTAATGGTAGGGGTCGGTCTGGACTGTGGCGCCCTAGATAGTGAGATTGAGACATACAGAGATATTTGAGATATTGAGGTACAGAGATTGCGACACAGAGATATCGAGATATTTGGATATTTGTTTTGTGTCGATGCTAGGCACTGTTTATGCTGATTTCATTTATGATACCTCGTTTTTTTTAAATGATACAGAAATCTCACTAATTTATGAAAGCAGTTTTCTTCAGTACATGCATTCTGTTTCATGCATTCATACATCATCCATATGATATATTGCTACCTGAGGCATTAGGCACATGGGTTTACACTCGGGTTAGATATTTACCCTAGCCATTGTTATAGGCTGCGTGTTATATATATTTGAGGATATATTATGATCGTATGACCTAGGATTGCGTCATACATGCGATTCCTGTTCGTAGATGTATTCTATTCACGAGTTGGCAACTCACCCCCGTTGTGCCACGGTTCTTGCAGGTTTTGCCGTACAGGTTCCATTACGGCTTTGCTGGCACTGCTTCCTTTGGGTGATTTTGCTAGTAGGTGGGTTTATTGGTATCGTACCCATCATTATACTTTGTATAATATTATTCAGTTGTATCTAGTAAAATCCATCAACCAAACATGTATTTATTTCAGAGATAGAGACCAGTGATGTTTATTCTTTCGACCTTAGAGTCGCGCGTTATATTTCTATGGATTTCTTTCTGTTTGAGTTTCCTTTTGAGTTTTGATCCTCGCCCTTGGCGTTGTATATTATATTGCTTGTGTGGTTGTGGCCGTCGATTGACGAAGAGCTAGCTCCCTCTTGGGGATGCCCTTTTTGTTTGGTTTCGTATACTATTCATATTGTATCCCGTTTGGGGGCCAGTATTTACAAAGGAGACTCTGCCGAAATTTTCAGGAAATATTTGATGTTTGTAAAAACGCATAATTTGACTTATACTATTAAAACTACTTGATTTAAATTGGTTTTCCTTCACTCTACTACTTTTCTTGGTTTGGATTTCTGGGTTTTCGGCTTGCTTAGATTACGTACGCCTCGAGACGTTTCGTAGTTTAAGTGTCGGTCATGTTCCGTACTTTCGGGACGTGACAGCCAAGGAATGATAGCACAAAGGGTCAACCCCTCTCTCTCTCTCTTCATTTAATACAAGCATGGCACTTGCCATGATGCCCATTCTCACTCTCTCTCTCTCTCTCACCAAGTCAACATATTCAAATCATTTCAAAAAAACAACCTTTAAATAAAATAACCAATAAAACTTAATTAGAACCCAACTAACCTAATTCCCATGTTTTAAACCACCATGGTTGCTAATCATGGTCTAACCCCATTTTTAACCCTAGTTTACATCCACAAGTGTGTGCAAGCCTAGGAAAAATCTAATAAAATATTCAATAAATTTAGAAAAATGTTTGAAAATCAATTTGGTAAAATTTTTATTAAAAATCATATATTAACATATAATTAGCCACTAAACACATCCTAAGGTGTTACACTAGTATAGGGTTTAAGGTCGATCCGTAAATCGGGTAGCGGTAGCGCCAGTCTAGAAAATTTTTATTTCGAATTTTGGCCGCGTTTCGATGGCCGGGTGCTGCCGGGACCCTTTAGCCGAGCCCTCTCCCATGCCAATCCGAGCTCGCCGGCCCTGGGGGCTCCTCTGTGGTTCGTCTTGCTTTAGGGGGTTCCTAGGGTCAATTCTAGTCCTCTGGTATTGTTTGCTTAACTCGTACTTAACCCAGGTCATTCCAAATTTCCCTGCACAATCTAAGTTCTCACAAACCGACATGAAAAGTTTTGAAATGTCGTATTTTGGGTTTGTTCTGGGTTTCTATCATCTATGGGGGTTTAAGGTCATCTCTAAAGCCCAATTACACCATCTCTAATCAAATCAAACCCTAATTCTCAACTTGAGATTCCAAAGTTCACTAAACACCACAAAATCAATTTTAAATATAAATAGAGGCTTAAGAAAATGAAATATTACATTATATGTGAAGGGATTATCTCATTTGGGACCCAAGAATCTCCTACAGCACCAAAATATGATTTTTCTTTCTCCAAAGTGTAGCTTGAGAGCTTGTGCACATTTTTGGTGAAGTGGGAGTGGGGTTTTAGGTTTGTTTTGGATATGAAGTGGGATGATTTGTGGAGGAGGGAGGAGAAGGGCAGCAGCACAAGAGGAAATGGGGGAGAAAATGATGAAGTAAGAAGAAGGGAACAAGTGGGCATGGCTCTCTCTTGACCCCTCACTTTCTCTCACTTGCCCATACCTCATTATAATATCATTCCTTTTCTTTTTCTTTTCTTTTCTTTTCTTTTCTCCTCAATTCATTTCAAAACAAACCATGCTAGAAAAAGAAGAAAACCATGTAGGAAATTATAACAAGTGTTAGAAATGACATGTGCATGTCATGTGCACAAAATACGCTTAAAGCCCGATTAGCGATTTTTAATCGCGATTAGCACAAAATTAGTGTATAATAAATCATAAACTTTCATAATTTGCATGAATCACATAAAGTACCCTCTTTTTAGTAATTTCCATAATTTTCCAAATTTTTCCCAATTTATCGGTATTTAATTATACCGCCTTATTAAAATATTCTGTATTTTATTATTTAATTACAAAAATTTCCAAAATAATATTTTATATATATATTTTTGAAATGTTACAATCTTCTCCCCTTAATGATATTCAGTCCCCGAATTTAAATTTAAACCCCTCAATACTAAAACATTTCAGTAAAAACTAAGCCGTCGGGGTCCCGAAACCATCAATACATAAAACACGTCGTAGCGCAATGCATGCTCATGAACTATGAGCAGATAACTCAAAAACGAAACTCCGTCAAGCATCCCGCAATTATCGGAGTCATGGTGAAGACACCAAGGTCAAAACCAAAACGAAATCAACATGATATACATCAACACTATACATATAAACACCTGAAGAAAATGCATGCCAAACCGTTTTAAGTCGTTGTGCGATACGCATAACACTGCACAGTGGCGGACGTCTCTAGTAAGAAAATAACTCTCTCTATATATATATATATATCCTTTGTTTACATGCACGTACCACCGTTTTGAAAACAATTTAGAAGGGTTTCTTATTTTAAACGTTTCGTGTCATCTCAGACACGTAGGTAAATACTGAGACTATAGCTCCCCTTTTTAGAAATCCTTTCGATAACTATCAATGCATGCAAAAATATATCCAGGTACTGTCCTCTGACTAGTCCTGCCCAGCTACTATATCATTAGTAAATATCATAAAAACGTACTGCTCCATAAGAAATCAATCTCAAAATGTGTGTATGAATGCTACGTGCGTCCGGTGCGCACGGAAATCAAAATCCATGAATGTGCCATACATGTGGACAGAAACAACATCTAAGTGCAACGGGTGTGCACGAAACATCTTTCAAGGAAACAGGCGTGCCTGACTGCAATATCAGGTGCATCTGATATCCATGAAGAATCCCGATTTAGTGCATCTCGTGTGCACCAAAATCGCATCTCAAATCATGCGCCTAACATGCACGAAAATCCAAATCAGGTGCATCCATCATGCACGAATAAAAATCAAAATCCTATGCGTCCAACATGCTCGAAATCACGAAATCCAATATCAAGCTCCGAATATGCGCAAAATCCAATCCAAGCGCGTCAAATATGCGCAAGAATCCAATCAGGTGCACAAAATAAATATCGAGTATCACAATCGAAATCGACGGTATACAACATATCTCAAATCCAAATCAGGTATACCATAGTATCAATTCTCACAACCATGTGCATCAGCGTCCACAAAATCTAATCAAAACACTAAAAGTGCATAAAAACTATGTCATAAGCATAAGTCAAATCATATGCATGCCTTAGGCATGAAGTCAAAATCAATACCTCCAATAACATCAAATCGAAGTCCTTTGCAACTGTAGCGCACAAAATACGTATCACAGCACTGCAAGCATATATGAACTATACCGAGTGCAAAATCAAATCGGGTGCGTACCATATGCACAAAATCAACCCAACTGTATGAAATCCATGAAATCATAAGCATGTGCAGCCAAGGCACCAAAAACGATATCAAGTGCAATAAATGTGCCCAAATCACAAATCAACACAACGATGTATAAAGCCTATCTCAAGCGCAATAACTATGCACAAAATACAAATACCCAGCAGGTGTAACCATGGTGCATGAAAACAAATATCATGAAACTCGGTTATCAAAACTCAAGCATGCAATAAATCACCCAAAATACCGAAATCCAAAATGACTGATACGTGATAGTCAACTCACGGAATCACCAAATCACAAATCATAAATACCGTCGTTGATATTTCCTCTTTCAAGGTCGAGAAGGTGTCGGTGCATCCAATACTAGCAGAGCAAGATATCTACTTGCCTCCTGTTCATGGTCTAGCGCCTGGTGCTTTTAGGCTCTTGTCTCCCACTGTGCATTGCTAGATATGTAGCTCCTCGGCTCAACGGCCTAATATGGAATAACGACGGAAACAGTCCCGCTCTGGCACATCCTCTACAGATCTCTGGCCAACTATCTCGTCGACGATGCCGAACTCTGGCCTGCTGGGTGTGCGCAATATGACCGCTCCTAGGTCCATGTTTTCTCGTAATTTATTCCAAAATGGTCCTGTCGAGGTCTTTCCCCAAATCTTGTTTCTGCCGGACTACCCGAAAGTCATCATCATTACTAAATCTATTTCTTGTTACGGAACGGCTGCATACTTATCGTGACTCCTTCTGAAAGATATATCCATATACAACGCCTCTGCATGCGTATCACATCTCTGATGTCGGAGGAGTGGAACGTCGTCTCATTAAGATCTCGTACGAACCTCTTACTCCACTTTTCTTTAATGTTGACTGCTTCAGACTCATCCCATCGTGGCTGCATGGACTGTGCTCCAACGGCTATACTCGTATCTGGAGTCTCCCAAGCAATGCATCCCATCGCACAGCATCCGAATGAAGCCTAACCATTCGATCGATTAATCAAAACCTCATAATCCCCCAAGAGCTCAACATCTTGGGTACAGTTTAATAGTATCGAGTACATACCACAGCATCGGTGGACCAGCCGTAGAAGGGCAAACCCAAGCCTCACTAATGGCACCGCGGAACTGCGGCAAACCCTAAGGTTTAAAGGCTTTCACACGGTCATTATGTCGAGTTAGGGTTTCATTCTTCTAGAGGGTCCATAGAATCGCTTGCATGTCTTTCCGAATACTTTAAACTTAGAATATGGGTTTCTGACATTCGATCGCCTCTATCGACTCTCAACGTACCGGCGTAAAGTCGTCTCTAGCTGGAATCAATCTATCTGATGACCTCGCATTAGGGTAAGCGAACGAACCACATGTCCTAGTCATTCATTCTCGGGTGACTATCGATCTTCTATCATATCTCTAAGTACAACTCGTACCGCAATAGCTCCAACATCTGGGGCAATATCTCGTCATTCGCAGCAAAAACTGGCTCGCTCGTCTGCACGCTGAACAGTGCCTCAATCATTATGAATAAGCAATACATCAATCGTCATCACATTCTTGCTGGCCTCTATCAGTGGCTCAATCCTCTGGTGCAAATCTGCACGCCCGAGAAATCTCATACCAGCGATCCATCAAACGCTCATGGCGCGAAAACACAATAACACGGCGCATCTATGCAAATCGTATGTCTCTGGAATCACGCCCTGATCAGTCCTCGTCCGTGACGAGCTCGTGCTGACCGCACTCTAGTCGTAGCTCTCTCTGCCCGTAATCATGGCAGCAAAACCATAAACTGGTACTGATGAGGATAGGTCATAGGAATGAATATAATACTGTGAAAAGAAATGTACATCCTAAGGCTTCTTAAGCGGAGTATCGTATCGTAAATATGCCGCGGAACATACGTACGGTACGTCACTCTACTCAAGCTACCTACTCCATCAACCAAGGGTCATCCTACACTCAGGAGGTAAAACCTAACGCTCTGATACCAATTTTGTCACGACCCGAAAAGTATGTAACATGACCGGCACTTAAATTACGAAATGTCTCGAGGCGTACGTAATCTAAGTAAGCCAAACCACAGAAATCAAAACCAAGTAAAGCAGTAAAGTGAAGGAAAACCAATTTTAAATCAAGTAATTTAGCAACATAAGCCGAAGTATGCATTTTTAAAATCACAAATCATTTCTGAAAATTTCGGCAGAGTTTCCTTCGTAAATACTGGCCCCGAATGGAGTACAACATGATAAATATATACATAAATGATAAAAGGCATCCCCAAATAGGAGCTAGCTCTTCGTCAATCGACGGCCACAACCACGGAAGCAATATAATATACAACGCCGAAGGGCGAGGATCAAAACTGAAATGGGAACTCAACAACATGAAATCCACAATAATACAACGCGGCCCTAAGGTCGAAAGAATATACATCACTGGTCTCTAAGTCTAAATAAATATACAAGTTTGGTTGATGGAGTTACTAGATACAACTGAATAAAATAAAGGTACAATAGTGGTTACGATACAAGTGAACCCACCCACCAAAGTAATCACCCGGAAAGGAAGCAGTGTGCCAGCAAAGCCGTAACGGAACCTGTATGGCAAAACCTGTAAGAAACTGTGGCACAACGGGGGTGAGTTGCCAACTCGTGAGTAGAAAACATCACCGAGCAGAAATCGTATGTATGACACAATCCTGGATCAATACGATCAATAATATATATAACCTCAAATGATAAGTCTGAAGCAAGAAAAGGTGAGAAGGGTAAACATCTATACAGAAGTGTAATCATATGTGCCCGTATCAGTGCCTTAGGTAACAACATATCATATGAATGAGGTATGAATGCATGAAAACAGAATACATGTAAATGAAGAAACTGCTTTCATAACTTAGTGAGATATCTGTATATTTAAAACAAGATATCATCAATGAAATCAACATAATCAGTGTCTAGTATCGACACAAAACATAAATCCCAATATCTCAATATCTCAGGCTCCGGCTGTCCGAACTGGCCTGTATCAACAAATCTCAATATCTCAATATCTTGGGCTCCGACTGTCCGAACTGGCCTGTATCAACAAATCTCAATATCTCAAAATCTCAGTGTCTCAAATCTCACTATCTAGGGCTCCGTCAGTCCTGATTGGCCCCTATCATCAATCACACGACCACGAACGGTATCCTCTGGATATCCGACGCGCCAGGTAAAATCACTGGTAGGCAGTCTGTCCCTACCGGGCACATCGTCTACACCTCGATCTTCTTGCCCCGGGATACCTTACCAGGTCCACCATATACCCGCAGACGGTTCATCCAACTCCTCGAATCGGGTCTTGAAATCCATCTCATAACCTGTTAGTGTATATGCCCTAGAGGCCATTACTGTATCATACTAGTTTGTATATTACTTAATGGAAGCTTGGGATATTCACCTTGTATATGCAATCTTGCTCAAAATAGTAGTATGCTACTTGGTTTGTTTCTACTTCAATGTGTACATGTGTTTATTTTAGTATATCACCTATGCACATTAGTGGAGCCCTTAGGATCTTTGCTTGATTACCAGCGTTGTGATGGCAGTCACACTAGTGGGGCTGGGTAATCTATAAGCACATCCTTATGCAGGTCCCTAGTCGCAGGACTATCGAGACAGGGCATCGATTCTCCGGAGTAGACTAGCGCATGCGCTTCTCATCCCAGTGTGGGAGACGGTATGTCCCACAGCCGTCAGTACGTCGTACTGGAGATAGTATGCGGGTGCTCATTGGGTTATGAGTACACTGGACAGGACTCGTCGGGAACTGACCGGTTGGTATTATACCTATCGTCAGTTATCAGTTCCCAGGTGACATGAGTACAGCTTAGTCCGCTGACTTGACACTGTCACTTCGCCTCGAGTGTGTTCCCACTGTACTTTGATTACTACCCTACCACGGCTCAAAGGAGTCGTGCAAACAGGTAGTAGTTGGGTGCCGTCCCGAAGCACTTGGAGGCAGTGACGGTTAGACAGGATTCGTCTCTCCCGGTATTGGGGGTTGACTTCACGCTGTGTCTAGGAGAGCCATTACACGAGTAGTCCCTGGCCAGGGCAAGCGGGATATACTGGTAGGCTTCCAGTGTTATCTCAGGGTGTATTGGGCTTCACTCCGACACGACTTGTACCGCTATTAGGGGACTGGCATTTACCGCCCCCTAGGCCCGCCATGCGATGTATCAGACGAACAGACCGGACTGTACGGAGATTGCCACACTTAGGCTCAGTAGGAGTTCAGATGGGTTTCACCTCGTCAGTCTTCTTGTCGGCATCTACCTGGGGACCGTTACGCACAGCTAGTGCCGCTTGCGATCTGTGGTTAAACCCACTGCCAGCGTAGTGTCGAGTCTTTAGAGTCCCACACAGAAAGTTATTCGCCTTTAGGCAAAAGAGTAGAGGTCGCATGGTTTTGCGATAGGGTCCGGTCACATCCGTGCACTTGTGCACGTACAGTGTCCGGACAGTTAACACTAGTGGGCTTTGGTTTAAGCCAGATCCTAGTGTACGTTTTGGGGATTGGTTTTATCCAGTATGTATTCGTGTTCCTCGGAACGCGGATGCGGGTGTGTATGCACAGTTGACGGAGAGACAGAGGCAGAGGATTCTCATTAGGGTTGTTGACCGTTGACTGTTGACTTTTTGCTCAACCCTAATGAGAATATGATATGTAATTAACAATAATATTAATTAAGTATTATAGTGACATGGTTGTTGAGGAGTTGACTTTGTTGACTTGTTGACTTTGTTGACCGGTTGACTAGGTTGGACTAGTTGACCATCATGATGACAATGGCTATCATTTCATGCAAAGACTTTTGCTTGCTTGTTCTCTTGTGCAAAATGAGTGCATGAAATGATATGGCTGTTGTAGCTTAAACCATCACTAATACTTGATTGCTATTATGGGTTATGATGTTTTTGGATTATGAGAGAAAAGAGAGAAAAGTCTTGCTCATTCTTTCATTTCCTTTCTCTCTCTTGTATTCTTGAGCTCTCATCTCCTTCCTCTTGCTCTCCCTCTCTTTAGTCTATGGTTCACTTGTCTCATGTGTTAAGAACCAAGAACCATAGAGAAAATCCCAACACACACTCCTCTACTCACTCTAGTTCACAAGGTTTGGCAAACCGAGTGAACTAGTTTCTTCAAAGCTCGAAGAAGAAGCCAAAGGTAGAAGCTTTCAGGTGGATCGATCTTCGGCGCAAGGAGACGACGGGGTGAAGCCGATCCGGACAACCATCGAGGTTTGAAGACGAAGGAGTTCAAGTAAGAAAGGTATAACCCCCTAACCGAGTAGTTAACAACTCCTACTCAGGTTGTTAGTTAGATGTTTAACAAAGATCCGGTTTTGAGTCCATGTTACCGCCTCTAGAAAATTGTTTTTCACCAAATTCCGCATGCCCGAAAGTACCGGGAGAGGTAGCATGGACTTACAGTGGTATCAGAGCCTAGTTAAACTCTATCTAACATGTTAGCAAAGTAATTAGAAGATCGATCAAACAAAAGGTCACGAAATACACCAAAAATTCATGCTTGCTGTCGATTTTCAAAGTACTGTAAAAGTAATAAATCATGCTTCAAAAATCGACTCAGGGTTTTTATAGCAAACTGCAAAAATTTCATCCACTGAACCGATCAAAGCGCCGCGGAAACGCGATGGGAGCGTGCTCCCGCCGCGGTTCCGCGGTCGAGTTGACTCGGCAGTGGGAAATTTTGGTTGCAGTTTGTTCAGTGGGGTATTTTGGGATTTTTGGAATATGTCTTTTTTGCCCAGATTTTCCAGAAAGAAAATTTTGTGTTTGGGGCCTAAAAATCCGTATTTTTGATCGAACTTCTAAAGACTTGAGCTGACGGGTTTTTATCTGTGATGTGATATTTGTATTGAACGTCTGCTAATCGCTATATGTCGATTAGTGGGGATTATACAAATCTGTGATCTGTAATGTTATTGGAATGTGTATATGAATTCATTGGATTGTCGCGGGTGAATAGCCGGGGGGTTGTGAGACGAGAGTTTTCTTTTCTTTCAATTCATGTAAATTTGTAAATTGATGTAATAATTATTTGTATAGCCGCACAACCGGGTCGGGGTTGTAGCCGTCATTGTATAATTTCTTTTTACTGTTTTTGCTCCTAGGATAGACCCATGGAGGGGGTGCACAAACTACCAGGTATGCCGAAGTGCCGAGTGGCCTACTCACGGAGTTGAGGGAGGTTGCTTCGCTTCGGGTACTTGGCGGGTAGTTTGCCGCACCCGTAGGGGTCTTGGGTGGGGTATTGGCTATTCACCGCGACCGTGTAATCTGCTTTTCGTTACAGGCTCGTACGAATTGCGGATTCCTAGTATATCCAATGTGTTCATCTGTGATCTGAAATGGCTATCATTGCAGTATATCTATATATGATATTATTTAGGCGTTGCTTATGTTTTACAGCCGCGCTAGCCCAGCCCCCGCTCTGTCGTTAGTTAAGTAACCTAACGGGTAATGACGGGGCCCCGTGGCGAATGCGAATGGCATAAGCGTATGTCATATTTTGGTTGTTTTCTGCAATGGTAGGATTAAATGATGGGACGCATTAAAAGAACTAATGCAAGAATATCACGCATTAAAAGAACTAATACAAGAAAATAAACCAAGTTAAAGTCGTTGGAACACTTTTGAAAAACCACTCGGTTCTTTTCAAAACTAACTTTTAAATGCGGAGCTTGAGCCACTCCTTTTAAAAGCTATCTCGTTCCATCGATTATATCAAGTTCACTACGTTCACGGTTTTGCCAAAACCATTCGTAGCCCTCCATCATTTCAGTTAAATATTCGGTACTATTCAAGCTATGTATTTTGACCTCACGCCAAGGCATAGTGATTTGTAGCTGCCGGATATTTATCTGTTGCATAGATAGAATGCGTTGGTTTGGGACAGCCGTACTACCATTTTGGCCTACGTCAAGGGTAGGTACGGGTGGGTTCAAATTAACCTGGATAATGATGGGAAGAACTTGACATGTGACTTATGACATTTTGACCTCACGCCAAGGCCATAAGAGCATGGGGCAAAAATCCACATCGGGAGTTTCAAAAGAACTGAAACTTGCTAGTGTTGCATACCATTTGGAGTGTGATGATTCTGGTAGGATTCCTTCAGTTTCGTCACGCAATGATATTTGGATCCCGATCCTACTGTGAGTATATGCTGCTCCTCGGGAAATTTCTCACTTAACGATCAATGCTATAAACCAAGTAGGTATCTGGAAAGGTGTTAGCGGGGCTACGCCCCCAGGGAAAAGAGGTTATTTAATTAAGGAACTTCGCGAAAGCGTTTGAAAACCTCCCTCGAAGTACCAACACTGGCCTGGCTGAACGGTTAAGCAAGTATTGTACGGTGAGATTGATCCTGACTAATTCTTCCTTTTTGGTTTGAGGAGGGATTCGAGAAACAGTGGGAGCCATCCTGTTTAGACAAACTAAAAACCATTCTAAACTTGCAAGAGCATCATGCTGAGTGTTTCTTCTCTCTCCTAATTGCAGCGACCAATCGACATGACTGGACTTAAGTTACTTCTAGATAAAAACATACTGACAGGGCCAAACTACAAAGATTGGCTCAGGGATGTCAAGATGGCAATCACTTACGACAAGCCGGGGTATCTTCATACCACCAAAGCTCCCCCTGTCCCAGGTCCCAAAACCAGCGTCGCGGATAAGGAAATCCGTAAGACCTGGGAAATCGATTGCGCGAAAGCCAAGTGCCTCGTGCTTGCCTCTATGGACAACGAATATCAGAGGAGGCACGAGAATATGGATCTCAAATCCATATTTCTCCATACAAAAGAACTGTATGGAGAGCAGTCTCGTATCGCAAGATACGAAGTGTCGAAGAAGTTATTTTCGGCAAGGTTGGCCGTCGAATCATCGGTAGTGGAACACGTGCTTAAGATGATTGGCTATATAGAAGAGCTCGCGGACCTTGGGACCACGTTGGAGAATAAGCTCTATACGGACTTGATTCTCCAGTCCCTTCTTTCCACTTACGCCCAGTTTATCCTGAACTTCAACTTACAAGAAAAGGAAGTTAAACTTTCAGAACTCCTCAACATGCTGAGGAGCGTAGAGGGCACCCTGCAGAAAGGTAGGGAAACATCCACTTTGTTTGTAGGAGGATCTTCCTCTTCTAGGTCCAAGGCGAAAACCAAGGGAAAGAAGAAGAAAGCCCCCGCCAAACCAAGGGGCGGTGTTAGTAAAGTGGATACGAAGGGAAAGGCAAAAGCAACAAAGAAAGTGGGAAAGCTTGTGGATAAGGAAGAATGCTTCTATTGTCATAAGAAAGGACACTGGAAGAATGATTGCAGGGCTTGGAAGGCCAGAACACAGCAACTGAAGCAGGTTGCGGCTTCAGCTTCAGGTGTGTATGTTATTGAAAATTGTCTTTCAATAAACTCTACTTCCGGGGTATTGGATACCGGATCAGGATCTCATATCTGTAATTCTTTGCAGGCATTGAGAAACCGTAGGGTTTTGAAGGCAGGTGACATGACCCTCAAAGTTGCAAACGGAGCTAGCATGGATGCTAAGGCCGTGGGGGACTATCACCTGGGGTTGTCAGATGGACACATTTTGGTTTTGCGTAATTGCTATTTTGTACCCAACGCAACTTGTAATATCATTTCTGTATCTTTGACTTCTAAAGAAGGTTATGAATTTGCGTTTGTAAGTAATGTTGTAAACATTCACCTTAATCAAGTCTGATTAGGTCAGGTACATTAAGCAATGGTATATACGTGTTAAACCAACCACAGATTTTCAATGTCCAGAATACACACAAAAGAAAGTCTCCGGAAATAAATCAGACTTTCTTGTAGCATTGTAGACTGGGTCACATCAATGAGAGAAGGTTGACGAAGTTACATATATAAGGATATTTGAATCCGTTCGAATATCAATCGTATGCTACTTGTCAATCCTGTCTCAAAGGAAAGATGACAAAGACTCCGTTCACTGGACACGGAGTAAGAGCGAGCGAGCTCTTGGGACTCGTACACAGCGACGTGTGCGGTCCAATGTCTACACATGCGCGAAGCGGTTATTCTTACTTCATTACTTTTACGGATGATTTTTCAAGATTCGGACATGTCTTCTTAATGAAACATAAGTCCGAAGCCTTTGGAAAATTCCAGGAATATAAGAATGAAGTAGAAAAATAAACCAGCAAAAGTATCAAGATCCTAAGATCGGATCGAGGTGGTGAATACTTGAGTGCCGAGTTCCTGGACTATTTAAAAGAGAACGGAATTCTCTCTCAGCTTACTCCTCCATACATTCTTCAACATAACGGTGTATCGGAGAGACGGAACCGAACCCTATTGGATATGGTACGGTCCATGATGAGTAACGCTGAGTTACCGCGATCATTCTGGGGGTATGCGCTAGAATCAGCAGCATACCTTTTGAACCGAGTTCCTACTAAGACTGTGCCTACCACACCATATGAGTTATGAAGTGGGAAGAAACCCTATCTTCAATATCTGAAGATCTGGGGATGTCCAGCTTTTGTCAAAAAGCAGCATGCGGACAAACTCGAGGCACGCTCAGTACTGTGCAAGTTTGTGGGATACCCAAAGAACACCAGGGGGTATCTTTTCTACCATGCAGAGGAACAAAAAGTCCTTGTTTCTCGTAATGCCCACTTTCTAGAACACCAGTTCTTGGAAAAGGAAATAAGTGGGAGCGCAGTAGAACTGGAAGAAATTCCAGAACCACAGACTATTACTGAAAGCTTAGTGGAACCAGAGGGTTCAAAAGAACAGGACATTTCTACGCCGCTCCGCAGGAGTAGTAGGAAGTCTCATCCGCCCGAGAGATACTGCGGTTTTCTCATAGACGGGGATAGAGAGGATTGCATCATAGATTATGATGAGCCTACTAGCTTCCAGCAGGCCGTTCAGAGCGTTGACTCGGTAAAATGGCTGGATGCAATGCGGGCCGAAATGGAGTCCATGTACACCAACAAGGTATGGATGTTGGACATTGCTCCAGACGGGGTAAAACCCGTAGGATGCAAGTGGATCTTCAAAAGGAAGATTGGTGTAGATGGACAGGTTGAGACCTATAAAGCTAGACTTGTTGCAAAGGGTTTTCGTCAAAGACCTGGTTTGGACTATGAAGAAACCTTTTCTCCAGTGCTTATACTGAAATCCATTCGGATCCTTCTTGCCATTGCTGCCTTCCACGATTATGAGATTTGGCAAATGGACGTAAAGACCGCTTTTCTAAATGGAAATTTAGAGGAGTGTGTCTATATGGACCAGCCAGAAGGTTTCATTCAGAGTGGGAGCAGCGGAAAGGTGTGCAAGTTGCTTAAGTCCATCTATGGACTAAAGCAGGCATCGCGGAGTTGGAACATCTGTTTTGATGAGACGGTCAAGGAATTTGGCTTTATCAAAAATCCAGATGAACCATGCATCTATAGTAGATTTGTAGCGAGAACTGTAGTATTCCTCGTTTTATACGTGGATGACATTCTCTTAATAGGAAATGACATTCCTATGCTACAATCTGTCAAGGGGTTCTTGTCACACAGGTTCTCCATGAAAGACCTGGGTGATGCCTCATACATCCTGGGGATCCGGATCCATCGTGATAGATCCAAGAGGATATTAGGACTTTCACAGTCCAGGTACATCGACACCATACTGAAGAGATTCAATATGGAAGATTCCAAGCACGGTAACCTACCGGCTTGTCACGGGATCACCCTCTCTAAAGAGATGTCTCCCAAGACTGATTTGGAGAGGGATCGCATGTCTATTATACCCTACACTTTTGCGGTAGGCTCTATAATGTATGCAATGTTGTGTACCAGACCGGATGTAGCTTATGCACTGAGTGTGGTAAGCCGGTATTAGTCAAACCCTGGGGAGAAACACTGGATAGCGGTAAAGAACATTCTCAAGTACCTGAGAAGGACTAAGGAGATGTTCTTGGTGTATGGCGGAAAAGACCTCCAGATCGAGGCCTTTGCTGACTGCAGCTTCCAGAGTGACAAGGATGATTCCAAGTCCATGTCGGGTTTTGTCTTTACCCTCAATGGAGGGGCGGTGTGTTGGAAGAGTTCCAAACAGGAAACCGTTGCAGACTCGACAATGGAAGCGGAATACATCGCTGCATCTGATGCCGCAAAAGAAGCTGTCTGGATGAGGAATTTCTTGAAAGAACTTCAGGTGGTTCCGTCCATTGTTGATCCAATACCTCTGTATTGCGACAACAACGGGGCTATAGCTTTAGCGAAGGAACCCAGGTCCCATCAGAGATCCAGACACATCTTGAGGTGGAATCACCTGATCAGGGAGATCGTGGATCGCCAAGAGATCGAGGTTCGGAGGGTTGCTTCAGAAGATAACACTGCAGATCCATTCACCAAGGCCTTGCCCCAGACTCAGTTCGAGCGGCTGATCGAGATGATAGGTCTTCGATACGCCAGTACATGGCCTTAGTGCAAGTGGGAGATTGTTAGTGTATATGCCCTAGAGGCCATTACTGTATCATACTAGTTTGTATATTACTTAATGGAAGCTTGGGATATTCACCTTGTATATACAATCTTGCTCAAAATAGTAGTATGCTACTTGGTTTGTTTCTACTTCAATGTGTACATGTGTTTATTTTAGTATATCACCTATGCACATTAGTGGAGCCCTTAGGATCTTTGCTTGATTACCAGCGTTGTGATGGCAATCACACTAGTGGGGCTGGGTAATCTATAAGCACATCCTTATGCAGGTCCCTAGTTGCAGGACTATCGAGACAGGGCATCGATACTCCGGAGTAGACTAGCGCATGCGCTTCTCATCCCAGTGTGGGAGACGGTCTGTCCCACAGCCGTCAGTACGTCGTACTGGAGATAGTATGCGGGTGCTCGTTGGGTTACGAGTACACTGGACAGGACTCGTCGGGAACTGACTGGTTGGTATTATACCTATCGTCAGTTATCAGTTCCCAGGTGACATGAGTACAGCTTAGTCCGCTGACTTGACACTGTCACTTTGCCTCGAGTGTGTTCCCACTGTACTTTGATTACTACCCTACCACGGCTCAAAGGAGTCGTGCAAACAAGTAGTAGTTGGGTGCAGTCCCGAAGCACTTGGAGGCAGTGACGGTTAGATAGGATTCGTCTCTCCCGATATTGGGTTTGACATCGCGCTGTGTCTAGGAGAGCCATTACACGAGTAGTCCCTGGCCAGGGCAAGCGGGATATACTGGTAGGCTTCCAGTGTTATCTCAGGGTGTATTGGGCTTCACTCCGACACGACTTGTACCGCTATTAGGGGACTGGCGTTTACCGCCCCCCTAGGCCTGCCATGCGATGTATCAGACGAACAGACCGGACTGTACGGAGATTGTCACATTCAGGCTCAGTAGGAGTTCAGATGGGTTTCACCTCGTCAGTCTTCTTGTCGGTATCTACCTGGGGACCGTTACGCACAGCTAGTGCCGCTTGCGGTCTGTGGTTAAACCCACTGCCAGCGTAGTGTCGAGTCTTTAGAGTCCCACACAGAAAGCTATTCGTCTTTAGGCAAAAGAGTAGAGGTCGCATGGTTTTGCGACAGGTCGCATGGTTTTGCGACAGGGTCCGGTCACATCCGTGCACTTGTGCACGTACAGTGTCCGGACAGTTAACACTAGCGGGCTTTGGTTTAAGCCAGATCCTAGTGTACGTTTTGGGGATTGGTTTTATCCAGTATGTATTCGTGTTCCTCGGAACGCGGATGCGGGTGTGTATGCACAGTTGACGGAGAGACAGAGGCAGAGGATTCTTATTAGGGTTGTTGACCGTTGACTGTTGACTTTTTGCTCAACCCTAATGAGAATATGATATGTAATTAACAATAATATTAATTAAGTATTATAGTAACATGGTTGTTGAGGGGTTGACTTTGTTGACTTGTTGACTTTGTTGACCGGTTGACTAGGTTGAACTAGTTGACCATCATGATGATAATGGCTATCATTTCATGCAAAGACTTTTGCTTGCTTGTTCTCTTGTGCAAAATGAGTGCATGAAATGATATGGCTATTGTAGCTTAAACCATCACTAATACTTGATTGCTATTATGGGTTATGATGTTTTTGGATTATGAGAGAAAAGAGAGAAAAGTCTTGCTCATTCTTTCATTTCCTTTCTCTCTCTTGTATTCTTGAGCTCTCATCTCCTTCCTCTTGCTCTCCTTCTCTTTAGTCTATGGTTCACTTGTCTCATGTGTTGAGAACCAAGAACCATAGAGAAAATCCCAACACACTCTCCTCTACTCACTCTAGTTCACAAGGTTTGGCAAACCGAGTGAACTAGTTTCTTCAAAGCTCGAAGAAGAAGCCAAAGGTAGAAGCTTTCAGGTGGATCGATCTTCGGCGCAAGGAGACGACGGGGTGAAGCCGATCCGGACAACCATCGAGATTTGAAGACGAAGGAGTTCAAGTAAGAAAGGTATAACCCCCTAACCGAGTAGTTAACAACTCCTGGTTAGGTTGTTACTTAGATATTTAACAAAGATCCGGTTTTGAGTCCATGTTACCGCCTCTAGAAAATTGTTTTTCACCAAATTCCGCATGCCCGAAAGTACCGGGAGAGGTAGCATGGACTTACATAACCGAGAAAACATCATGGTGGACGACTCATACATCACAAGAAAACCGCACTTTTCATTTTAAAAAGAGAGAGAAAGAGAGAGAAGTTTATATATATTCTTGCGGTTTTCTCCCAAATCCAGGAATCTCATAAAAATCCGAAATCCAAGAATCGACAGTAAATAAACAGTGAATATCGGCATAAAACTCCATAATACTGCATGAATTTGCAAGTAATAAGTGAGATGTCTAACCTGACATATAAAACAAGTACACTAATATCATGTCGAAACTATCAGCTAACAAGCTATGTCAATGAAATAATATTCTCTAAAGTGTACGTGATATGGAAATTACCGATGATGATGTGTGTGAGCCAGCAAGTAAGTGTATGTGGAACATACGTATCATCGGTAATGGTGCTAGTGTCCTGACCGCATGATTTCAATATTAACATATGAAAACACAATATAAGCATGCAATGCGATGCGGGCTACAAGAACGTGCGGGAGCTGAATATCAAATACAATGCTAACGAATCTGCATATGTCTAATTATGAGTCGTACAGTTTTGCCATTTGAAATAACACGAATCGTGTGTTTTGAAAATAAGGGCTACGGTGTTTTTAAGAAAATGTACGTCCTTTGAAATATCCGTAGAATCCCTTGTCCTGTCTTTAAAATACTCATGATTCGTTAGTTTTGAAATAGGTATGACCCGAGTCTAATCTACTATTTACAAGTAAACTGCAGGGCTAAACTAAAAGGCTGATCGAAAGGTAAGGAAACCTCCTAACATCTGAGTCGATACATATATATATATAAAAATAACAGTCGGTGATCCCGCCTCAGTAGTATCGCATACGATATAATATCTATAACATGACATCCTCAAGTCAAGAGTGCGGATCTATCATCAATATGTAGGGTTACTAGGCACTCTCACAAGGGTCTACAAGGCATCAACCATGCCTGATTTAAAATTTAGACGTGGCGAACAACCCTAACCAAGATCTTTAAACTAGAGATTAGGCGAAACAAAGCATGATTCCTTCGCTTCATAAACTCCGTGTTGTGGTCCCTTCGCTGCGATCATCGAGTACCCGGACTCTAGAGAGGCTCCACGAAGAGATAGACGCATGCTTGCTTCCGATCTTCGATAACAAAGATGATCTACCTTGAAGTTTCTTTAACACAAGCTCTCACTCACTAATGAAGTGAACACCGTAATCTAAATGGCTAGGATAGATTAGGATGATAAAGTAGGATTTTAGCTCTCATTTTTTTTCTTAATCTTACTCAAAATCATCACTAATGAAAAAGCTAGTAAGCTTTTCCATCAAGAACTCAAGGAAGAAGAAGAATCCTTTTGTGATGAATAATGAAACTCAAGTGCGGTTAGAATTGCAACCATGGGTTAAGTATGAAGACTTAACCCATGTAGAGATTTAACTAGGGTAAAGGTTTGGGTTGGGTTAAGAAAATATCTATGCAAAATATCCTAGTCAAAGTCAAAGCTTCAAGAAGCTTCTTGAAAACTTCATGAAGACTTAACCCTAATCCAAACCCTAACCTCAATTAAACTCCACAAAACATGTTGCATTTATAACCATAACATGTTACAATATTATATATCACATATACATTATTTATTGTAACAAAATAAAATAATACTATTAACATATATCACATATATATCAATGTATTACCCGAGTGAGAAAAAGAATCTTTTAGTGAGCTTATATTAGTTAATGTAATTTAAAATATCAAATATATAATTATATATTAAATTATCGAATCAACACTTGATCCGATAATCCGGCTATTTCACAAATAACCGACTAATATAATCTGTATCAGTTCATCGAATCAACTCTTGATTCGATGACCCGGCTATATCACATATGCTCGGCCGATATCTCATATCGCGAGAATCTAATACGGTATCACATACACGTATTGTTCTCGGTCCCGCACATATCATATATATGCTCCTACTCCGTTTTGCCTGAGTCAAGAAACCTCTGTGTAGGACTCTAAACAATCGTCAATACGCCGGCAGTAGGTGATGATCATATCAAACACCCACAAGCTGCAAGCGGTTAGCTAAACGTAACAGCCACCCAGGTATTTGTAGGGTTCCTAGGCACCCCAAGGAGGTCTCATAAAGCATCAACCATGCCAATTTCAAAAATTAAGGTGCCGAGAAACCCTAGTGTACGGATCGATGGCTAGATGTCTAGGCGAAAAGTTAAACTAGTTAACACTTAACTAAGAGATACGGAAATACAACCTTTATAGATCCGGTTCTCCACCTCCATAGCTCCGCAATGAAGTCTCCTCGCTGTCCAAAGGAGTTCCCGGGCTCTAGTGTCGGCTTCGTCGGAGAACGGGCAAGCTAGGTCGTCGATGTCCATGCCGAAGATGATCTACGTCGAAGCATCGCAAGATCAAGCTCCGACTTCACCAAGTCAAGAAACTTGTGAAGAAAACACACTCTACTACTTGGCAAGAGGTAGAGGATGAAGAAATAGGAAGTGGGTAGACTTTAGAATTGGATTTCTCACTCTTTATCATCAATCACCATTGATGACTACAAGCTTTTCTTCTTGAGTTCAAGGAAGAAGAAGAAGAAAATGATATGATAAGTTAAATTAAAATGAAAAGTAAAAAGAATACTTATCATAATTGAACCATGGTCAAGTGTAGAGAATAAATCATGGTTAGTGGGATGGTTAGGGTTAAGCATGAGACAAAATGGTCACTTGGTCAAAGTCTTCATGAAGCTTCATGAACAAAACAAAAGAAGCCACCATTTTCTCATTTGCTTTTCATTTTCCAAAATTAATAAATGAATAAATAAATGGATATGAAAATGTAAACCCTAACCATTACATAACCATGGTTTAAACTTTACAAAAAACACAAGTAAACATGTATCATCAAACATGATACAATTAAGTGCACAAAAAACATATCGCATATGCAATGCGCACACCCGAGTGAGAAAATCCATTTAAAGTGAACCGACACTAGTTAATGCAAAGTAATATATCAAATATATAATTATGCATTAAATCATTAAATCAACTCTTGATTTAACGATCCGGTCATATCGCATATAGCCGGCTAGTATCCAATGTATCGGCTTATCGAATCAATCCTTGATTCGATAATTAGGTTATATCGCATACAACCATTCGACACATTGTTCGCGAGAATGAAATACGGTATCACATACTCGCATTACTCTCAGTCCCGCACATATCTCATATGCGCTCCTATTTCGTTTCGCTTGAGCCAGGAAAGCTCTGTGTAGGACTCTAAAGACTCGTCAATACGCCGGCAGCGGATGATGATCATATCAAACATCCACAAGCCGCAAGCGGTCTGCTAAACGTAACGGCCACCCGGGTATTGAGTGATCTGAAGATCGACGAGCAAGCCCGCTCACACTCCAGTGAATCCGACCAGTAACACTACCGTACAGTCCGGTCTGTTCGTCTGATATGTCGCATATCTCGCCTAGGGGTGGTAAACGTCAGACCCCAATAGCTCAATAAGTCGTGTCGATATGAGGTCTATAAAAATTCGAGAAACTACTGGTAACACTTACCAGTAAATCTCAGCAACCCTGGCCAGGGATTTCCTGTTATAGCCAATCGAACACAACGCAACATCAACCCCCTATACCGGGAGAGACGAATCCCCTCCTATCACTCATTGCCTCCATGTGACTCGGGACTGTACCCAAAAACCACCGTTTTGCACGCCCTCTTGGATGTGGTAAGGTGGAAATCAAAGCACAGTGGGAACCACACAAGACTCTATGACGATCTTGGGTCAACAGACTACTCTGTACCAGTGTCACCAGAGAACTGCCATCTGACGTGAGGTATAATACCATCTGGGAGTTCTCGGCGAGTCCGTCCAGTGTACCCAGTCTCTACTGAGCACCTATATATTATCTCTGATGTCAAACACCGATGGATATGGGATCATCCATCGCCCATCTGTATGGGTCGAGAAGGTATACGCTAGTCTACTCTGGTATATCGATGCCCCGTCTCGATATACCCACGACTAGGGACTTTGAAGGATGTACTTGTAGACTACCATGTCCCCACTAGTATGATCCGCATCATAGTCCAGGTAGTCAAGTACAGATCCTAAGGGCTTTACCAACATGTAACAGAGAGACAATCAGTATACACGTTAAGGTAAAGTTCAACCAGATAGCATACTATCATGTCGAGCAAGAAAGTCCTCCCTATATACGTCCCAGCATCCACTACAATATACATCCTATGTACAGTAATGGCCTCTAGGGCATACATATAACTAACAGTATTGACCACACAGAAGATCAACAAGCAAGCCTTTATATTCTCCTATGAATCCAGTCGGTAACACTCCCTTACAGTCCGGTCTCTTCATCTGATATGTCGCATATCTCGCCTAGGGGTGGTAAACGTCAGACCCCGGTAGCTCGATAAGTTGTGTCGATATGAGGTCTATAACAGTTCGAGAAACTACTGTTAACACTTACCAGTAAATCTCAGCAACACTGGCCAGGGATTTCCAGTTATAGCCAATCGAACACAGCACAACATCAACTCCCTATACCGGGAGAGACGAATCCCCTCCTATCGCTCATTGCCTCCATGTGATTCGGGACTGTGCCCAAAAGCCACCTTTTTGCACGCCCACTTGGACGTAGTATGATGGAAATCAAAGCATAGTTGAATCACACAAGACTCTATGACGATCTTGGGTCTACAGACTAACCTGTACCAGTGTCACCAGAGAACTGCCATCTGACGTGAGGTATAATACCATCTGGGATTTCTCGGCGAGTCCGTCCAGTGTACCCAGTCTCTACTGAGCACCCGTACACCATCCTTGATGTCAAACACCGATGGATATGGGATCATCCATCACCCATAATATGGGTCAAGATGCGTATACGCTAGTCTACTCTGGTGTATCGATGCCCTGTCTCGATACACCCTCGACTAGGAACATTTGAAGGATGTACTTGGCGACTACTCTGTCCCCACTATTATGATCCGCATCATAGTCTTGGTAGTCAAGTACTCATCCTAAGGGCTTTATCAACATGTAACAAAGAGACAATCAGAGTACACGTTAAGATAAAGAGTAACCAGATAGCGTACTATCATGTCGAGCAAGAAAGTCCTCCCTATATATGTCCTAGCATACACTACAATATACATCGTATGTACAGTAATGGCCTCTAGGGCATACATATAACTAACAATCTCCCACTTGCACTAGGGCCATCTGTTGTGGTATCACATACCCAATAATTAGCTGCGGTTGAAGTATCTCATACTCAACCATCCCATAAAAGTCTCTACTGGGAAAAAGGCATTTGTGAGTGGATCCGCGCTGTTGTCCTCTGTGTCTACTCTCCTAACCTCGATCTCCCTGGAGATCAACCATCTCCATGATCAGGTGATACTGCCTAAGAATTATATCTGGATTTCTGATGGGACGGGGGGTTCAATGGCAAAAACCACAACTCCATTGTCACAGAATGGTAGGAACAAAGTTCATCTCATGAACTTATATATATCCAGACTGCCTCTTTGGTAGCATCCTTGGTAACGATGTATCTTGCCTTTAATCGTCTAGTAAGTCACAGTATCTAGCTTGGAACTCTTCCAACATACCCTCCACTGAGGGTAAAGACAATGCCTGCGACTGACATTCAGTCGTCCTTATCACCGTGGAACCTTTCCAGTGATTCTCCCCATGATCGATTGATACCATCTCACTACAACTAGTGAGTATCCTAACATCCAATTAGATCTATCTTATAGATCCAAAACCCAGGATTTAGGAGGTATCACCTTGATCCTATACGGAGAATCCTTGTGGTAAGAGGAGATTTGTTAGTGTATATGCCCTAGAGGCCATTACTGTATCATACTAGCTTGTATATTACTTAATGGAAGCTTGGGATATTCACAGTTGTATATACAATCTTGCTCGAAATGGTAGTATGCTACTTGGTTTGTCTCTGCTTTAATATGTGCATGTGTTTCTTTTAGCATATTGCTGGTATACATATTAGTAGAGCCCTTAGGATCTTTGCTTGATTACCAGCGTTGTGATGGCGCTCGCACTCGTGGGAGCTGGGTAATCTATAAGCACATCCTTATACAGGTCCCTGGTCGTTGGACTATCGAGACAGGGCATCGATACTCCGGAGTAGACTAGCGTATGCGCTTCTCATCCCAGTGTGGGAGACGGTCTGTCCCACAGCCGTTAGTACGTCGTACTTGGGATAGTATGCGGGTGCTCGTTAGGTTACGAGTACACTGGACAGGACTCGTCGGGAACTGTTGGTTGGTAATATACCTATCGTCAGTTATCAGTTCCCAGGTGACATGAGTACAGCTTAGTCCGCTGACTTGACACTGTCACTTCGCCTCGAGTGTGTTCCCACTGCACTTTGATTACTACCCTACCACGGCTCAAAGGAGCTGTGCAAACAGGTAGTTTTTGGGTGCAGTCCCGAAGCACTTGGAGGCAGTGACGGTTAGACAGGATTCGTCTCTCCCGGTATTGGGGGTTGACATCGCGCTGTGTCCAGGAGAGCCATTACACGAGTAGTCCCTGGCCAGGGCAAGCGAGATATACTGGTAGGTTTCCAGTGTTATCTCAGGGTGTTCTGGGCTTCACTCCGACACGACTTGTACCGCTATTAGGGGACTGACGTTCACCGCCCCCCTAGGCCCGCCATGCGATGTATCAGACGAACAGACCGGACTGTACGGAGACTGTCACATACAGGCTCAGTAGGAGAGCAGATGGGGTTCACCTCGTCAGTCTTCTTATCGACATCTACCTGGGGACCGTTACGTACAGCTAGTGCCGCTTGCGGTCTGTGGTTAAACCCACTGCCAGCGTAGTGTCGAGTCTTTAGAGTCCCACACAGAGAGCTATTCGCCTTTAGGCAAAACGAGTAGAGGTCGCATGGTTTTGCGACAGGGTTCGTTCGCATCCGCGCACTTGTGCACGTTTGCTGTCCGGACAGTCTATACTAGCGGGCTTTGGTTTAAGCCGGATCCTAGTATATGATTTGAGATTGGTTTTTCTCATTGTGTTCGTGTTCCTTGGATCACGAATGCGGGTGCGTATGCACAGTTGCTTGAGATTGAGGGAGAGGACCTTGATTAGGGTTAATGGTTGTTGTCATTTTATTAACCCTAATTTTTATGTGTGTGTTATTGTTAATTAGTAATTAGTTTAATAATTATCCATGGTTGTGGTTTTTGACCTTTTGACTTCTTTGACTTGTTGACCAAGGTTGACACTTTGACCATCATAATTTCTTTTGGAAGATGCTTTTTGATCTTTGCAATTTGAAATGATAATGGTCATGTCATGATTTACCATGATAATTATCTAGCTAATTATTCAATTAAAAATATACACACATATTAGTGAGAAAGGCTCACAAATAAATCATTCTCTCATTTTCTTTTCTCTCTCTTGCTCATCCTCTCCCTCAAGCTCTCTCCCTCTCATGTGTTGAGAAACAAAAAGCTTGAGAAAAACCCTCTCTTGATCTTCTCTACTCACTTCTAGGGTTCAAGTCTTAGCATTTCTTGCACTCTAGTTACTCCTAGCTTGGAGTTGAAGCTAAAGGTGGTGGCTTTCGGGTGGATCCTTCTTTGACGGGAGAAGACAAGCAAGGTGATCCTTTTCTACCATACCTAGGAGCAAGGAGAGAAGGACTAAAGACCAAAGGTATAACCTTTCTACAACTTTGTTAGTTGTTAGTTTACTTTAGCTAGTTTTAGTTTAGCAAAGATCCTCACATGCTTAGTCCATGTTGCCTAAGTCATTAAAAATCCGATTTTTATTATGTTTTCCGCCTCCCCGTAAGCACCGGGGTGGGCAACACGGACTTACAAGATTGACCGAGCGTAGCATAGAAAACTCCTTCCCTATCAAGAGTATGTCATCCACGTACTCTACGAGGATCACCACCATACTCCCTACTACCTTTTTGTATATACAAGGTTCATCTACCATTTTGATGAAGTCAAACTCTTTGACTACCACATCAAAACAGATGTTCCAACTCCGCGATGCCTGCTTTATCACATAAAATATCTTGCACACGTTTCCGCTGCTCCCACTATCTACGAAGCCCTCTGGCTGTGTACTTATAGACGCTCTCTTCCAAAACATCATTTAGAAAAGCAGTCATGACACCCAACCGCCAGATATCGTAGTCATGGTATGTAGCCGTGGCAAGTAGGATCTGGATAGACTTAAGCATAGCTTTGAAAGTCTCAACTTTTCCATATACACCAAGTAATCTTCTCAAGATATAATTGCTCCTGATGGGGATTTAACCCTTCAGATAAAGCAACCAAAGTCCATACTTTGTTGGTGTATAGGGATTCCATCTCAGATCACTAAGCATCCAGCCATTCTTACAGAGTCCCACTCCTGATGGCCTGCTCGAAACAAGTTGGGTCATCATCTCATGATGCAATCCTCGCTCCCACTGTCATAGAGAAACCGAAGTTTCTCTCAGGTGGATGAAGAACCCTACTAGATCGGCGGAGAGGCTGAGGTTCATTAGAAACTATTGAATCCTCCGGTTCTACCAAATCATCAGCTGCAGTTTGTATAGCTGGAACTCCTTCCAGTTCTGCCTCATGACCACTAATTTCTTCACAAGAAATTCCCTTTCACAAAGGTGGCATGCTGAGAAACAAAACATCTTTTTTTCCTCAGTTAGGTAGAAGATATTCCCTTACGAATGCTTGGGATATCCAACAAACTTCTACAGAACTGACTTTGCCTCGAGCTTGTCCGGATTATGCTTTTAGACATAGGCTGGACAACCCCAAATCTTAACATACTTAAGATATGGGCTCTTCCTATTCCATATCACATATGAAGTGGTAGGCAACTGATTTGATTAGAACCCTATTTACTAGGTATGAAGATTCTAAAGTGCATAACTCCCAAAAGGAAATAGGAAATTCAGTAGTACTCATCATAGAGCGCACCATATCACATAGGGTGCAATTGCTCCGCCCCGATATACCATCGTGCTATAGTGTATACGGAGGAGTAATGCTGAGAGAGAATCTCATTCTCCTTTAGAATAGTCCAGAAATTCCGTGCTCAAGTATTCTCCTCCCTGATCTCATCAAAGGACATAATACTTATACCCATTTTTGGTTCTCTACTTCTAACTTATATCCTGTGATTATCTCAAAAGTTTCGGACTTGTGTTTCAACAGGAACATATGTCTGAATCTTGAGAGATCATCAGTGAATGTAATGAAGTACAAAGAACCGGTCTTGGCATGTGTAGACAGGGAACCTTTATACATCAGCATGTATCAATCCCAAAAGTTCACTAACTCTTTCTCTGTTTCCAATAAACAGAGCTGTGGTCATCTTATCTTTGTGACATGACTGGCAAGTTTTACAAGATGTAAATCCAAACTAATTTAAATATACATCTTTATGTAACTTTAGCTAGTCAGGTCGCATCGATATGACCTAGTCTACAATGCCTCAAGAAATATTCGTTCATTTCTGAACTTTTCCTCTTGTGTGTGTTCTGTATACTAAGAACTGTGATTTGATTTAGAACGTCTATGCTTTTAGATAACGTGCCTGAACCGATCAACTCTTGATATAGGAAATGTTCAAAATATTATCCAACAATACAAAATTATATCCTTCTTTACTAATAAAGAGACTGATATGATGGTGTATATCAGGTTCGGTATCTAATAACATTCGTTCAGAATCAATGTATTCTGGTAATACAGGGTGATAACTACCAACAAACTTGGCTGCAACACTTGCATCATTTCCAACTCTTGAAACTTATCACCCGTTCTCAGTTCTCTACCTATCTGTAGCCCATGTAACAAATTACATTTACGGGATCCTGATCCGGTATCTCATACCCAGGACGTAAAGGATACTGAGAAATAGTTCTCGATAATGAAGACACCCGAAGAAGATGCATCAGCATGCACTTTCTTTGTTTGGGCGGCACGGGAATTCTGGTAATCCCCAATTTCCCGCTCTGTCTTATAACAATTATAAGTTGGAGCGGGACCAACGTTCCTTAGCGCAGTATAACAAGCGGGTTCGGTTAATACATCCGTTTTATTATCTTGATTAAGGCGTGACATAGTCGCAACCAGGAGAGAGAGAGAAGAAAACACTCAGCGTGCGCTTTTACCAGATTAGATTGGTAATCAATTTATCTAATCAGGATGTCTCCCATTGTTTTAGTCAAATCTTCCTTCAAACCCTAAAAGGAAAGACTAGCCGGGATTAATTACACCCTACAAGTTCGCCAATCTTTCAGCCATGCCAGTGCTGGTACTTTGAGGGAGGTTTCTCGTGCTTTCGCAAGGACCTAATTAAAATAAACCTCGTTTTTCCAGAGGCATAACCCCATTGACACCTTTCTAGACACCTACTCGATCGACTAATTGTAATGTGTAAAACTCTTCCAGGAGTAACTCTTACTCGCAGCGGGTATCGGGATCCAACTATCTCATAGAAGGTATGCAATCTCATTGCAAATTTCAACACTTGAAATTCCTAATAATATTTTACCCCAATCGTCCTATGACCTTGACAGAGGTCAACAAACCATAGGCTGCTAGTCAAGTTCAACCCGTCATTTCCTGATTGAAGTAAACCTACCCGCACGACCCTTGACAGAGGTCAACAAGGTCGCACGACTACCCTAAATCAATCACATCATATGCTTATACAGATAAGCACTAATCAGCTACCGCACACTACGTCTTGACAGAGGTCAACAAACGTAGTACGAATACTAACTATTACTTATCTGAAATGACGGATGGCAACGACAGGTTTTTAAGAAAACCCTTTGCATAATGAACTTGATATCGTTGTAGAATCGAGTGATTTTGAATGGAATGTTTTTTAGGCCTTTTTCTAGTTTTGCTAAAGAGGTCACTCCCGGTGAAGGGATCTCGGCTCTTTCCTCATCGAATAAGGTGAAGGATAAATACCACTATGCAAAGCAAGAACTATAGAAACAATCAAAATACAAACCGAGTTTGTAGCATCTGCTAGTTTCGCTAAAGAGGTCACTCCCGGTGAAGGGATCTCGGCTCTTTCCTTATCGAATAAGGTGCTGGATGTTCTACAAGGAACACCACTATGCAAAGTAAGAACTAGAGCTACCAGTTTTTAAACAACTTTCTACAACATCTTTAGGTTTCTTTTAGTTTCATTAATCTCATTAATGAAGTCCCATTTTATTATGCTTCACAAGCATCACATTTGAAACGAAATCTGCAATTTAACATATATCTCATATATATAATATAAACATTCGTCTCAGGCAGTAATATGATCTCATCACAGAACATTGCAGCAGAAGAACATATATGAAATATTGGATATACTAGGAGGTCCGTGTTTTAATACGAGTCTGTATAAAACACGGATTCCACGGTCGTGATGAATAGCCAAACCCACATCCCTAGACCCCTACGAGAGCGGCAAGCAACACTGCCAATTCTAGGGTTAGGAGACCCGGTCTCGACTCCTCGAGATGGTCTCCCACTGGACCCTAGAACCCGGTTACTTGTGCTCCCCACCTTGGGTCTACCTAATGCAGAAAAGTAAATAATATACAATGGTGACATCATCATCAGCCCGGAAGTGCCCCAATAAAAGAATATTACATACAAATGAATTTTACATGAATGAAAAAAGAAAAACTCTCATCTCACATAAAACCCCCGGCTATTCAAAACACGACGATCCAATATAACATATCACAGCAACATATAATATCACATATCATCAACGTAAGTAAATATACGTATCCCAATTGTCGTTGATGTATAGAAACGAAACCGGCGATACACCACATATTACACTTACGGTCGCAGAAAAGAATGTATAAAACTACAACAGTTGGAATCCGCAACCTCCTTATACATCTCATGCCTAACCAAATGAATTACTTAGTCATCGCATGCCTAACAATTATAAACCCCGCATTTTAGTCTCGATCTCGAAAACACTTTTCAATATCAAGTCGGGCAATTCAACAAGATTCCCGACATCCTGATCGAATGCTCCTCGCAAACTTTAGTAGACGGCCGCACCCCCGATACCATCGACGAAGTGCACTGAGGCAGAACACCGCTGCCGCGAGCACCCGAACGGATGCTTTTGGCGATGGGGTTCTCCTACAGTCACTTGGTCGGGGCTATGGGGCGTGGTTGTCTATTAAGTTTACCCGGCGAGTATCCGCGTACGCTACGTGATTACGACGGACTTTTGATCACATCAAAATTCCGTTGCAACCGATCACCTGAGACTGAACTGCTAGATTTACAACATTCAAATTAGTTATCTCATAACTACTTGTGGATTCCAAATATTGTATCACAATCCAGATAAATAGACAATGTTAAACTTTCCGATCGAATAAACAAACACCCAAGATTTCCCAAATAGTTCTCAACACTTGAAATTAGTTTTAAAAAATCCATCACATGCCACAGTACTAATGGTCCAGCCGTAGAAGGGTCAAGTCAACGCCTCACATTTGCCAACGCCGTACTGCCACAAACCCTAAGGTTTAGAGGCGGTTCAGACGGTCACATAATCGAGTTAAGGTTTGTTGTCTTCTAGAGGGTCCACCGCGTTACTTGCACGACTTAGAACGTTCTTAAACTATGGAAAAATCCCACACATGGAAATTTTCCGGCAGGGGAAAAAGTGAGTTATTGATATCCGTTCGAACTTTTTAACACGTTCTAAAAATTACCCGGACAAACTAAAGGAAGTTATACTTTTCGATCGAATCAACGAGCCCCAATACAACCCAGAAAACTCAACACATGAGTAAGAATTAAAAATTCCCAGAAGCATCAGGAAATTCATATGGATATTACTATAGAAAACAAAAACCCTAATCCCACTGTTCCGCCGCGGAACTGTCGCGGAAGGCTTGTCTTTGCCGCGGTTCCGCGGCTCATTAATGGGCTTAGTGGCTCGTTTTTTACAGATATCCTTATAATTCCCTGCTTATATTTCTGAGTATTTTTAATACGAAAAAATCAACATTTTTGAAAAATTTCCAGAGAAGGGTATAAATCGGGGTTTCCGGGTTCGATCGGACTTTAAACTTCGTCTAGACTTCGCCTAAAGTTCTAGCTTGGCTCTGATACCACTGTAGGGTTATTAGGCACTCTCACAAGGGTCTACAAGACATCAACCATGCCCGATTTAAAATTTAGACGTGCCGAACAACCCTAACCAAGATCTTTAAACTAGAGATTAGCCGAAACAAAGCATGTTAAACACTTTAACATCTAAGAGTTTGGGATTACAACCTTTGTAGTCCGTTCCTTCGCTTCATAAGCTCTGTGTTGTGGTCCTTCGCTGCGATTATCGAGTACCCGGACTCTAGAGAGGCTCCATGAAGAGAAAGATGCATGCTTTCTTCCGATCTTCGATAACAAAGATAATCTACCTTGAAGTTTCTTTAACACAAGCTCTCACTCACTAATGAAGTGAACACCCTAATCTAAATGACTAGGATAGATTAGGATGATGAAGTAGGATTTTAGCTCTCATTTTTTTCTTAATCTCACTCAAAATCATCACTAATGAAAAAGCTAGTAAGTTTTTCCATCAAGAACTCAAGGAAGAAGAAGAATCCTTTTGGGATGAATAATGAAACTCAAGTGCGGTTAGAATTGCAACCATGGGTTAAGTATGAAGACTTAATCCATGTAGAGATTTAACTAGGGTAAAGGGTTGGGTTGGGTTAAGGAAATATCTATGCAAAATATCCAAGTCAAAGTCAAAGCTTCAAGAAGCTTCTTGAAAACTTCATGAAGACTTAACTCTAATCCAAACCCTAACCTCAATTAAACTCCACAAAACATGTTGCATTTATAACCATAACATGTTACAATATTATATATCACATATACAATATTTATTGTAACAAAATAAAATAATACTATTAACATATATCACATATATATCAATGTATTACCCGAGTGAGAAAAAGAATCTTTTAGTGAGTTTATATTAGTTAATGTAATTTAATATATCAAATATATAATTATACATTAAATTATCGAATCAACACTTGATCCGATAATCCGGCTATTTCACAAATAACCGACTAATATAATCTGTATCAGTTCATCGAATCAACTCTTGATCCGATGACCCGGCTATATCACATATACCCGGCCGATATCTCATATCGCGAGAATCTAATACGGTATCACATACACGTATTGTTCTTGGTCCCGCACATATCATATATGTGCTCCTACTCCGTTTTGCCTGAGTCAAGAAATCTCTGTGTAAGACTCTAAAGAATCGTCAATACGCCGGCAGTAGGTGATGATCATATCAAACCCCCACAAGCTGCAAGCGGTCAGCTAAACGTAACAGCCACACAGGTATTGAGCGCTCAGAAGATCAACAAGCAAGCATGTACATTCTCCTGTGAATCCACTCAGTAACACTCCCATACATTCCGGTCTCTTCGTCTGATATGTCGCATATCTCGCCTAGGGGTGGTAAACGTCAGACCCCAGTAGCTCGATAAGTCGTGTCAATATGAGGTCTATACCAGTTCGAGAAACTACTGATAACACTTACCAGTAAATCTCAGCAACCCTGGCCAGGGATTTCCAGTTATAGCCAATCGAACACAGCACAATATCAACTCCCTATATCGGGAGAGACGAATCCCCTCCTATCACTCATTGCCTCCATATGATTCGGGACTGTACCTAAAATCCACCTTTTTGCACGCCCTCTTGGACGTGGTATGATGGAAATCAAATCACAGTGTGAATCACATAAGACTCTATGACGATCTCGGGTCTACAGACTAACCTGTACCAGTGTCACCAGAGAATTGCCATCTGACATGAGGTATAATACCATCTGGGAGTTCTCAGCGAGTCCGTCCAGTGTACCCAGTCTCTACTGAGCACCCGTACACCATCCTTGATGTCAAACACCGATGGATATGGGATCATCCATCGCCCATCATATGGGTCAAGATGCGTATATGCTAGTCTACTCTGGTGTATCGATGCCCTGTCTCGATACACCCTCGACTAGGAACATTTGAAGGATGTATTTGGCGACTACTCTGTCCCCACTAGTATGATCCGCATCATAGTCCTGGTAGTCAAGTACTCATCCTAAGGGCTTTATCAACATGTAACAAAGAGACAATCAGAGTACATGTTAAGATAAAGAGTAACCAGATAGCGTACTATCATGTCAAGCAAGAAAGTCCTCCCTATATATGTCCTAGAATCCACTACGATATACATCGTATGTACAGTAATAGCCTCTAGGGCATACATATAACTAACACAATATAGCTCGTACGGTAAATCCTTCGTACGGCATCCCAATCTGGGTACGTGTCAAATGTCACATCTATTACATTATTCATCTGGTATCCTCTTTATCAAATATCATAATCCGGGGTACTGATCTACGTCTAGTAAAACACTGATACCACATATGTATATGCATGCGTGTGTATGAAAACACCACGTCAAAAGGACCCGCTAAAACATCATGTCGTATCTCAAATACGAACCATGTCACATCACCGATCTCACGGCCTCATGCCCAATCTCATCAACTCATCTCCAATCCCAAGTACTATCCTTATAATCCGTGTATATGTATACGTATATACACACACACACACACACACATAGTCCCATACCCATGTGTGTGTGTGTGTGTGTCTATATATATATATATATATATATATATATATACATATCCCCATATACGCACAGGTACACGAATGAATGTATGCAAGTGTGTGTGCGTGTGTGGGTGCAACAACTACTCTAGGGTTTCGCAAGTAACACTACTAATCCATGAACACATAACCATATCCTGAATATCCATGTCTCACATAAAAGATATCATATATATATAGTATATATATAGTATACTATACATCGAACTGCGGGGGTACTATACGCCATCCACCCGACTTCCCCCATAGATATACATCTACTCACCTGATCTTTCTTGCCGATGTCGATGTCGCCTTCATCTTCTTCATCGTCTCGAATTATCGTGGGGGTACCTACATGTCACACGTATCGTATCGTATTAAAACTAAATCGAAACCAACACGACACGCGGAACTCACATAGGTCAAAACATATCGCTTCGCATGCAAAACAAGACCAATCCTCCCTAGTCGTTGATGTACAAACATCCAACAACTAAACGCAAATCCAAATATCAAAACTTATCATTTAAAAATACGGAAAACGTGTCCAAAAAGCATACTAAAGTGCTTCCAGCTTTTGATTAAGGTGCCAACAAAGTTTCCAAACAACACTAGGGTGATATATAGGGTGTATATGACCTCCTGAAGCAACCTGGACACCTACCCCCACCAAGTGGCCGAGCCCTCTCCCATGCCAATCCGAGCTCGCCAGCCCTGGGGGCTCCTCTGTGGTTCGTCTTGCTACAGGGGGTTCCTAGGGTCAATTCTTGTCCTCTGGTATTGTTTGCTTAACTCGTACTTAACCCATGTCATTCCAGATTTCCCTGCACACTCTAAGTTCTCACAAACCGACATGAAAAGTTCTGAAATCTCGTATTTTGGGTTTCAGTTGGGTTTGGTCTGGGTTTCTATCATCTATGGGGGTTTAAGGTCATCTCTAAAGCCCAATTACACCATCTCTAATCAAACCAAACCCTAATTCTCAACTCGAGATTCCAAAGTTCACTAAACACCACAAAATCGATTTTAAATTTAAATAGAGGCTTAAGAAAATGAAATATTACATTATATGTGAAGGGATTACCTCATTTGGGACCCAAGAATCCCCTACAGCACCAAAATATGATTTTTCTTTCTCCAAAGTATAGCTTGAGAGCTTGTGCACATTTTTTGTGAAGTGGGAGTGGGGTTTTGGGTTTGTTTTGGATATGAAGTCGGGTGATTTGTGGAGGAGGGAGGAGAAGGGCGGCAGCACAAGAGGAAATGAGGGAGAAAATGATGAAGTAAGAAGAAGGGAACAAGTGGGCATGGCTCTCTCTTGACCCCTCACTTTCTCTCACTTACCCATACCTCATTATAATATCATTCCTGTTCTTTTTCTTTTCTTTTCTTTTCTTTTCTCCTCAATTCATTCCAAAACAAACCATGCTAGAAGAAGAAGAAAACCATGTAGGAAAATGTAATAAGTGTTAGAAATGACATGTGCATGTCATGTGCACAAAACACGCTTAAAACCCGATTAGCGATTTTTAATCGCGATTAACACAAAATTAGTGTATAATAAATCATAAACTTTCATAATTTGCATGAATCAAATAAAGTACCCTCTTTTTAGTAATTTCCATAATTTTCCAAATTTTTCCCAATTTATCGGTATTTAATTATACTGCCTTATTAAAATATTCAATATTTTATTATTTAATTACAAAAATTCCCAAAATAATATTTTATATATATTTTTTTGAAATGTTACACCTTCACTACGAGACCGCAAATTTATTCGCTCTGGCCGCAAATTGCGGCCAAAGTAGGGAGTTAGGGTTTGATTCTTGGTCGTGGGTTCTCTGCAACTATGTCTAGGCCTATGGCATGTGCAACTTTCCCTAATTTCTTGTGTAGGAAATCCGGGACTGATTTTCTATCTTTTAAGTATTTCGATAATGTGCGATGCAGATTTATCCAACTCTCATTTGGGTGTTTAGTGCGATTAGCAGACATATGGGTTGTCTAGGATATCGCTGCACACGTTTAGCCCGCTAAGTTAACACTTGATAGTTTGTGGGAGTTAGTTCGTTAGTTATGTGATTTTGTCCGTATCTTGTCGGAAGTTTATTAACCTCATTCGTTTATGGTTTTGTGCGATACTAGGATCACTTGCGGGAACTTCGGACACTGCTAGGAAAAGGAAAGAAGTGGTCGGATTCACTTAGCTTGAGATTGTCCGGTGAGTAGATTTAACATGTACGGGGGAATCTCATGTATGGCGTTATGCGCTGATGTCTAGATTCAAGTGACAATACCTTTTGCTATATGTTTATATGTTGTGACTTGTACATACGTATCATATTGTGCATCCTATTACCAATTATACATTCACATATTATTAATAGGGCACTGCACCATTACTAATGGTTCATATTGCACGAGTACTTATTCATGTGCTCACACACCGTTGGTAATTGCCATGTCACGCACACTATATAATTTGCCATGAATAACTACATTGTATTACATTCATAAATGGTAGTTATACTCTCATTATTGTACTAGTACACATCATGTCAAGATCATACATACATTGCTATTAGCACCATGTTCTCATATGATGTTTTCATGAGATTTGCAGTTTTCTTGACATGATATTTCATGTCCACCATGGGTTTCTCGGTTCTGAGTGATGAGTATACCCGATTCGAGGAGTGAGGAGAAACTGTCTGCGGGTATATGGTGGGCCCGGTAAGGTATCCCGGGGAAAGAAGATCGTGGAGTAGACGATGAGCCTGGCAGGGGAGCACAACCTACCGGTGATTGTATGGAAACTCGGCGGATATCCGGAGGATACCGTTCGGAGTTATATGATGAGATGGATATGAGGGCCGATCAGAATGACGGCGCCTGAGATATTAGGATTTGAGTGTCATTGATTGACACTGGATTTGATGATGATTTATTGATGGTACCGCTGTTTATCCCACATTCAGGACATCTTATGACATGTTCTGTTATATTGATATTGTGCCTTGATTGTGATTATGTTGCTTTCCACGCTGTTATACATATACCATCATGAATGCATACATAGGTTTGTCGCTTTTTCGTGCATGCTTGCGATTACCCGTATGATGTTATTTACTATTCATCAGCTGGCAACTCACTCCCGTTATGGCACAGTATCTTGCAGGACGGATCTTCAGTGTAGTCGTGGCAGGGCACTCTATTGCATCTATTTCTGTGGATACGACTATTTTTGGGCGTGAGATATTTTGTAGGTTGGTTTTTGTGCTTAGAAACGAGACTGAGAGATTCGATATTTGTATTATATGTGACTCTGGTTGTCGCGCTCGTGTGGGCCGGCTTTTGTATTATGTTGCGATGTTGTTTTACTTCTTATTTGCTTATGTCTTCGCCTACGGCGTCGTATATATATGCTGTGGTTGTGTTCCGCTTTTAGGCATGAGATTGCCCCCAATTAGGGATGCCTTTTATATACTATGTTTTGTATCCATTTTGGACCAGTTTTTACAAAGGAGATGCTGCCGAAATTTTCGTTTAAACTTGAGATTTTAAAAGAGATGTGATATTTTGAAACAAATGTTTTACCACTCTACTCCTTTTCATGGTTTAGATTTCTGGGTTTTGGCTTACTTGAATTACGTTACGCGTTTAGACGTTGCGTGATTTAAGTGACGGTCGCGTTATTAAATTGGGTCGTGACAGTGGAAGAAGAAGATAAGGGTAAAATGATCATTTTAAATGGAATTTGGATTGAAAACTAACCATGGGGACCAATTTAGACAACTTAAATGATTTGAAGGTCTTATTTAGAAATATGAAGTTTTAGGGGTTTTATTTATAAATACGAAAGTTTTGAGGGTTGAATATAGAAAAAAAAAACCTTGATTATTTTATTTTCCGCCGTCATTACAGTGGAGATGCCAGTAACTGGAGAGGAAATTGGAGGGTTCAGAGAGAAATAAGGGGAATTGGGAGAATTGGATCAAAAATTAGGAATTTAAAAGAGAAGATGCAAAAATTAGAAACAGATATAGGAAAATCGGAGGAATTGGATTGGAGAAGAGGGGTTTGAAAATGGAGATGCAAATTTTGGGAGAGGAGATTGGGACGAGAAAAAGAGGGAATAAGAAGATAACCATGGTAGTCGCAAGAGTAAAGCATACATATATTCTTTTTGAGAAAAATATCATATGTATTTGATTAAAAAAGATTGGGGTTAAATCTGGAATTTTTGCAAAAATATACTAATTATAATAAACAAATCTATTTTTGGTTTGAAGCCGGAATTAAACTCGCAGTTTTTCTACCTCAATGTCCAAATGGAGCTTTAAAAGACAATATTTCTATGAATGAGCTATAACTCAGTTGGTGTGGACACTTCGTCTTTTGGGGGAGATTACGGGGTTCGAACCCCAGAAAGAAAAGTGACCATAAATTAATGCTTTCAGGGCATCATTGGTCCCGTGTGTGCGCGTGTTGTGTGCATGGATGTGTTATGTGTTGTATACATATGTTATAGCTCGTATAATACTTCTTAATCTCGCATAGCATTCGTTGACCTTCCCTTCCCGAACTTCACTTCCACTCCTAATTTCATATGCCAAACAGAATTAACATGCAGTCTTGGTAGTCAGAACACTTGCATTAATTCTCTTAATAACCAAACAAGAAACTTGTACTGGTCTCTAGAACACCATCAAGCACACTGCACTTACACGAGTCTACTAATTATGAGAAAAGAAGTCTTCTTTTTCTTCTTTATTTTTTTTTTCATGTGTCTTGGTTGATGGGTACGGCTCTTCTTTCTGATTAATGCTCACCGTTTTTCTTCTCTACTTTTCTTGTGACATCCAATCTAAATTATAATTAAAATAAATTTCTTTCTTATATATATATAAATATATAATGCAACACAATATAAATTCTTCAGACCCATTTTTACTTTTGAAGGGTCTCGTGACAGGTGATAAATACAATCGGCGCCCTCACGGCATTGCAATTAATACTAACCTCACAAGCATGCAAAGGCCCCCCCTTAAGATTCATCTTCTCTAATTTCTCTCTTGGCTGTGCGTTCCATTTTCGAAACAATGGGGTGGCTGAAATCAGTGAAAAATGCGTTCAAGTCTTCATCCAAAGACTCGCACAAGCTAAGGGAGTTATGGTCTGTGGATTTGGAGGATGAGGAAGAGATGCCGGAGATTGTGTCTGTGGAGCATTTTCCCGCAGACACGTCGGTGGACGGGGATGAGGATACAGAACATGCTATGGCTGTGGCGGCAGCGACCGCAGCGGCCGCAGAGGCAGCAGCGGCCGCAGCGCAGGCTGCGGCGAAGATGGTGAGGCTGGCAGGGTATGGACGGATGTCCATGGAGAACAAGGCTGCCGTGCTCATTCAGTCTTACTATAGAGGACATCTGGTATTGTTTTTTTTTTTCTCTTTTTCAAGGGAAATTATATATTTGCATTGTGCTGTGATAAGAATCATCTTTTTGGATCAAATTTATAACCATTATATCATGTATATCTGAGTACCACTTATCACAGCTCAACTAAGTTTACAAGTATACAACTTTCCTAAATTTCCTCAACTATATATAGGATCAAATTTATTTTTTGAGTCATTTCAAGACAGATTGTCATCTCTTAACTAGTCGATTAGCACACATCATGTTGAGTTTGCCTCTTCTTCCCGATCCCTATTGGTTTCCCTATTGAATTCGCCGTATCAAGAATTGCTGAGCCGGCTCAAATTGATCATGAGTCGTCTCAAGTGAACAAAAAAGAAATCGTTATTCTGAAGAACTCGTGAGCCGTCCCATACATTTATGAGCCGTCTCAAACAACCAGAGACGTCTCTCGACGTTTTGGGCTGAATTCTGGGCTGTTTGGGGAAATTCTATTTTTACTCTATTTGCCTCATATTATAAATAGCGGTTTGTAATCCTAATTGGGTAACTCTTTGTTAATTTGAATTAAGAAAGAGGAGACTAAGGTTTTGAGAGGGATTTATTTGTAAGAATTCATCCACCATTATAATCCTCTTAATTTGTTCGATTAGTAAAATGCTTCTCTGATGGAGCTCCTTTCCAAGCCTCCGTCAGATGTTGTCTTCCGTTGATCTCAAGGTGAACTGGGTTGATTATCCTTCGTTGCGTGTGGGTCTCAATTGGTTTTGAGAGGACAAAGTGGGATGAGAAGGCTACCGCCGTGTACCTGCAAAGAAGTCCCGGGATGGTTTGGTACCACCGAGGACCCTCCGACGCTCAAGTCAGTGACAATATCCGAGCAGAGTAACGGCGTAAGTGTAAAGAATGGCTTACTTGACCCCTCTGTGATGGGGGTTTATATAGCGGCGGCAGCGCGCAGCAGCAGGCGCGAGAATCTCGCCGGCAGTTATGCTCCCGAGATCACGCCCGCGGAAAGAGCGGATCGCCCGTTAATGGGGATCGTGATGGCGTGGAACGTGGGATTTTGTCGGCGGAGAATCTGCGCATAGCGAGACTTGCGGAGCGGCGGTTATGCTTGTGAGTGGTGGAGTTGGTCGATCGGAGGGATCGAGGAAGATGGCCTCGGCAGGGGTGCACGGGAACGAGCGGGGAGGGGCGAGGAGTCTCGATCTTGTGGCAGCTCGGGGCGAGCTGAGAGACCGAGGAGGCCAATTTGCAGGGGTCCCGAGGAGAGCCAGCTTGTGCTTGCAGGCCGGGTACAGGGGTGGCCTGGTCGGCCCCTGTGGGCCCTTTCTTCTGAGTTCAGGGACACGTCATCTGCCACATGTCCTGATCTTGGAGGTCGCCAATATCGAGTGTCATCATTAGCCCCCCACTTTTGTCCCGTCCAGCTAGCAGGTCGGGTCAGGAGTGGACTGCCGGGCCCCCCTAGGTGAGCTCCTTCTCAGGGTTATGCCGGGTTGAGTCCTCGAGCCGTCGGTTGTCTTTTCCGCTTGCGGATCGAGGTGAGATCTTTGCATTTAAGGAGGGTGCGCCGGTTCTTGCACTCTGCAGTCGAAGCGACGGTCCACATGTCGAGCGCCAACTGGCTGATGTGACGTGCGCAGGTCTGCGGCGTCTGACGGGACGCGGCCAAACGCTGGTCTGCCACGTGGAGCGATCGGAGCCGCTGGGCGCAAGGGGCCGCTTCGGCGGGAGACGATGGGCGCCATTGGATGAGGCCGTATGTAGTAATAAATACGGGTGGGGCCCGCCCTAGGGCCCTTACTCTCTCATATTCCTCATTCTCAAGCCCCAGCTGCTCGGCGCTCGTCTCCCCTCTCTCGTTCCCCACCTTTAAAGAGTTTCTTTCCCAGGTTAGATGTCTTCCCCTGTAGAATCAGTACACGTCGTAGGAGTAGATGATAGGGTTCCTTTAGATGTATCCAAGTCCCCTCGGGGAGCAGGGGCTGGGCCCTCTTCCTAAGGCCGTGAGGCGGGGGCCGCCTCCAGGGAGGAGGAGGCAGATGTAGCCCCCAGCACCCCGTGCTGGGTGAGGCATGAGGAAGAGCTCGCCAGTGCTCAAGCTCGCTTCCACATTCCCCCGTGCTACACGCTTCGTCTGGCCGAGGAAGGAGAGAGGGCAGACCAGGTACGGGGCAGGGAGATTGCCCTTTATCTGGAAGCTTTTTGGGGCGGATTGCGCTTGCCCTTCTCTCCTGAAGTCGTCGCCGCTCTGAATTTCTTCGGCTTGGCTCCAGGCCAGTTAGTTCCGAACGCGTGGAGGATCCTCCTTCGGTTCCTGATCCTCCTGATGCTGCAGGCGATTCCTTTCAGCCTTTCCCTTCTTGATTCCTCCCTTGCTTTTAAGAGTCACCCCGGCGGTCGAGCTGGCGACCCGAGGTGGGTTTATTTTACTTTTTGGAAGCCGCCCGGGGTCACCGCTGGGGCTGGGGTCATGGCCTTGCCCTCCTCCATTCACGACTGGAAGAAGAAGTTTTTCTTCGCCTCCCCTCCCGAGGGCGAGGTCTGGCCGGTGCCCACCAAGTGGTTGAAGGAGAAGAGTCTGCCGGGGAACCTTTCCGACGACCCTGTCGTGGTGAGAGTGGCGTCGTGGGAACCCATCCCTCGATACGACGTGCTGCTGTCCGAGAGGGTTTTGAGCTGGGCCGGGCTTAGCCCCGTCGAGTTCGTTGGTAAGTTAGGCTTGCTTTCTGGGTTTATGTTTTACTCGCGTTGCTGATAAGCGGGGTGTTTGTTTTGTGCAGGATCCATGGACTTCGGCGTTCTTCGAGACGCTATGCGCCAACCGAGGCAGCCGGCTAGGGCTAGGGTGCCAGCTCTTCCTGGATGCAGGCTGCCCCGCTCCCACCGCCCCGGTGGCTGTGCCCCGAGGACACTTGGTGGCGGATCCCGCCCCGGGCCCCAGTAGAGTGTCGGGCCGAAGTGGGCCCTGATTTTGGAGGACACGACCTCGGAAGAGGAGATCCCCCCCCCGGAGACGCTCAAGAGGAGTTCCTGGAGACCTTCCCGGGGCCGGTCTTCGCCGACCGTGGTGGAGGAAGGGGGCTCCAGTTCACGGTGCCGTCCGGGCTGTCGGTCGCGGACAGCCTCCTACACGAGATAGAGACCTCGGCCGGAGGTCGGGTTCCCGGGGGAACCCTCAAGGCTCAGCTGGCGTCGATAGCCCAGGAAGCCGTGCAGGTAAGCCCCCAGTGCGCAGTGAGATTTAGTGTTTTCCTTCATACTTTCTGATCCTTCTCCTTTTTATGTCTTTCCAGACTCTCCAGCACTTGGCCCTCGCCCTTCGCATAGAGACCGAGGTGGTAGCACCGGCGGTGGAGGCCGCGGGCTAGCTCGCCGCGTTGCAAGAGAGCTCCAGACGGGAGCAGGAGGCGATGTCGGCGAGGATCGCCGCCCTGGAGGGCGAGGTGAATGCCGGGAAGAGGGAGGTCGCTCGGCATCGCGAGGCTGCCGCAATCGCCGAGGGCAAGTTCGAGGACTCCCAGGTGCTCGCCAGCAAGCTCAAGAAGACGGTGAAGACCCTCCGGAAGGAGCTGGGGGCGGCGGCCAAGGCCTATAAGTCGGCGGAATCGAGGGCCGTGGCGAGCTACAAGGGGTCGAGGGGCTTTTACGACGATCTGGCCGTGGCCACGACTCGCATTTGGCACGACGCCCTTGATGCCGTCAGGTCTCGGATGCCGGAGTTCGACGACGCGAATATGCGGGCTGAGTTCCCCCTCGTGGGCGTCGACGAGCAAGAGGGAGAGGCTGCCGGCGGGGAGGGGTCCGAGGACCCAGCACCCCCAGTGGTAGAGGTTGAGGATCTCGAGGTCGTGCCCGGGCCCGAGGTGTAGAGCCCCCGCTCTCCTATCTTCATTTTGTTTTCCTTTGAATTTTGTAAGGCCGAGGAGCCAAAAAATACCTCTTGTAAAAAAACTTATGTTTGGCAGTAGTAATAAAGTTTTTTCTTCTTCAGCTGTGATAAAGTTTTCCTTTCTGCCATCTGTTTGTGATGAATACTCGCTTTGGGATATTTTTACTTGCGCCGTTGAGCTTTCGTGTCAGGTTGGCTCTCTGCCCAACAATCATCCGTCGAGCTGACTGCAGTTGTTTGCCGACGAGCGTCTCCGAGGAGGTATCTCCTGAGGCCCCGAGGTCGAGTGGGAGATCGTTTAGGCTTGGGAAGACCCGACGTCAGTTTCTGATTCAGAGAATCGGCTGTCATCTAGGGGTGACCGGGCAGGGTAGCTGCGCTATCATTTCCCGCTGAGGCTTCACGTGTCTGTTGCGGCGTTAGGGGGGTTACCCGTCAGTGGTGGCCAAGCAGGGTAGCTGCTCGGTCGTCTATTTCGGAGGCTTGGTTCGTTAGAGTTGAGTGTAGGTGACTACCAGCCTTAGGGGGTTGAGCGGGGTAGCCGCTCCGAGCTCCTTGTGAGGGATCTTGATTCCTGGCGTAGAGGGTAGGAGCCGGTGTTTGACCGAGCAGGGTAGCTGCTCTGGTTCCTCTGTATGAGGGCTTTTTCTGATCCCCGGCGTTGTGGCAGGAAAGCTGCCCGCCAGGGATAGCCGAGCGAGGGAACCTCGTGCCTCGACTGCCTCTAGGAAGGCTTTTTGATCCTTCAGGTCGGGGACCGAGTAGGGTTACTGCCCAGTGCCTCTTGGCGAGGACTTTGATCCCTGTCGGTTGTGGTAGGAAGCTACCAGCCCGGGGATAGCCGGGCAAGGACCCGACTGCCTCTGGGAGGACTTTGGCCCTTGGCGCGAGGAAAGCTATAAGGCTCTAGGAATCCCACCAAGGGCCCTTGGCCGGGCAGGGTTACTACCCGGTGCCTCTTGGCGAGGGCTTTTGTCCTGAAAGATAGCCGAGGGAGGGAACCTCTGGCCTCGACTGCCTCTGAGAGGGCTTTTTCTGATCCCCGGCGTTGTGGCAGGGAAGCTGCCCACGGGGGATAGCCGAGCAAGGGAACCTCTGGCCTCGACTGCCTCTGGGAGGGCTTTTCTGATCCCCGGCGTTGCGGCAGGGTAACTGCCTGCGTGGGATAGCCGAGCGAGGGAACCTCGGGCCTCGACTGCCTCTGGGAGGGCTTTTTGATCCCCGGCATTGCGGCAGAGAAGCTGCCCGCGAGGGATAGCTGAGCGAGGGAACCTCTAGCTTCGACTGCCTCTGGGAGGGCTTTTTGGATCCCCGGCATTGTGGCAGGGGAGCTGTCGGCCGGAGATGGTTGAGCGAGGCGGCTGCTGAGTTGAATCTTTGAAGAGACGCGGCCTGGTCGTTCGGCTGTAGGTGCGGGGAATGGGAACGGTCCGGGCAACGGCGCGTGCATCTAGTGCATTGAATGCCGGGGGAGGCGAAGCGACAGGGACGCGTCGTTTCGTTTCCACCGCGTAACGGTCGATGGACGCCATGTAGCGGCCGTTGGGCTACACAGCGGGCTATATAAAGGCCACCGGTTCTTCCTCTTCGCAGATAGGCCATCGAAAATGGAGGATTTTCCATTCAATATCCCCGAAATCATTAGTTCTACAGATGTGTACCTCTATGACCGCGACCGCACCAAAGACACGGTGCAGTTGGTGGTTGCTCGCATTGAGGAGCACTTCGATCGGCTGCTCCCAAGGCGCTCCTCCTTGCTGCAGCTACTGATGTACTCCATCTGGAGGGCATCGCCGGGGCTTTACAACCCTCTGTCGGAGTATCTCTTCGACGAGGCCGTAGGCAAGCTGCGGTCCTTGAGGTGCTTCGGATTGATCTCCGCAAACCGGCTGGCGCGCTCGGAGGCGCTCGTCCGAGAATGCTACGAGCTGAGGCTCGGGGTCGACGCCCGCGGTGGAAACCGGGAACAAAGGCTGGAACACATACGGCCCCGGTTGGCGGAGATCTTTCCCGAGTACCACGAGCAGTGCTCGCTGCACCCCTTGCCCCCGCTATTGTATCTTTCCTTTTTTTTCCGCATGTATGGCTGAGGAGCCCATAATACCCTTTGAATGAACAAAGATTTCCCTTCTTTTTCGCAATGTTCCATTGATCTTTATTTAGTCAACAGTAGATCCTAGGAAGAATTTACATTGCTTTCAGAAAAAAGAAAGAAAAAGGACAGGTACAGGTTAAAGGATGACTTGGTCGGCTTGGACCGGGCTCCCTGAAGGGCTGTCGGTCCCCGTGGTTAGCATAGGGCATAGAGCTCCCTGAGCCCCGGGCCAACTGTCTGCTGAAACAAGCATGATCTGGTCGATGGTCAGGTCGGTGGGAGGGCGAGGCTGCTCTTGCTCGCGGTCTGCCTGCCGTTTGTCCCTTAGGTAGGTGGTGAGGTGTCCAGACCGGATGAGTTCCTCAACATAGTCCTCAATTGTTTGCAGTCCTCCGTGGCCTGGCCCAGTACCCGGTGAAAAGCGCAGTAGGGGCCCCAGGTTCGCTTAGCGGCCTGACGCGGGACCGGGGGGAACTTGAAGAACCCCTCACTCTGGGCCTCCTCCAGCAACACCGCGAGGGAGACGTTGAGGGGGGTATACTCTTGGAACTTCGGGTGGTAGGGCTGCTGACGCTCCGGCCTGTCCTCCCGAGTCCTTTTCTTCTGGTCGGGCCGATCCGCCCGGGGAAGGTTGGCATTCACTTCGGATTCCAGCTGGACCTCGCGCTCGGTCCACGCCTTGACTTCGGACATGGTCTTAGGTTGAGCCAGCGCGAAGGAACGCAACCATTCTTTGTGCCTCAAACCAGATCTGAGTGCCGTTATGACGGTCTCGTCCCGGTGCTCGGGCACCTCGAGGAGGGCATTGTAGAAGCGGGTAATGTAGGCCTTGAACGTTTCCTTGTCCTCGCTTTTAACCGTGAAGAGGTAGTCGACCGTACGCTTCTGCCAACGGTTCCCCACGAAATGACCGAGGAACTGGGTGGCCAGCTCGTTGAAGGTTGAAATTGAGCGAGGCTCGAGCCCCCGGAACCAGTCCCGACCCGCGCGGATGAGGGTGGCCGGGAAGGCCCTGCACTGGGCGGCATCGGAGTGATCTTGGAAGCTCATTCCCGCGGTGAAAGTGTCCAAGTGGTCCTTCGAGTCGGTTTTCCCGTCGAACAGAGAGACCTTCGGGGGCTTATTACACGAGGAGACGTGCACGACGAGCAGTTCCTCGGTGAATGGCTTCGTGAGCGAGTCGGAGACGTACTTAGCCCCGTCGCTCGAGAGCTGAGCTTCTCGGCGCATGCCCTCGATCTTCTTCTTGAGGGCGTCGAGCCGACCGTGGTATCTCGAGGAATCAGCGCCTCGGGTTTCTCGGGCCTCCGCGCGGATGGACTGCGTCTGGGAGCGGCCCCGGTTTCTCTCGATAAGGTGCCTCAGGTCCCGAGATGGGGTGGTTCTTGAGTCGCCGGGTGGGCCCCTTCTGTGCGTTCCCGCTGACCATGGTGGGGTCGGCCACGCTCGTGTATAGGGGAGGTGACTGACATTTCCTCAGGGGGGTATAGGTCGCGAGGAGGCTCGGGGCGAGGCTCCCCGGCGGCGGATCTCGGCGTGGAGCCCTGGGGCGCCCAGCGGGCCTCGGGAAGCGCCGGTTCGAGGGACCGGTGGCGAGGGGATCCGGTCTGCTGGTAGTTGGCCGTCCAGACAGGGACAAAGTCTTCTGGAGGCGGAGGAGCAGCGATTTGGGGCCCGGGCGCGGTCGTTTGGACGCGGACGAGGGCCTCCACGAGGGATTGCAGGCGATCTATCCGGCCTGCGAGGGCGTTGATGACGGTCATAGGGGGAGGTTCATCCCCGCCTTCGGTGAGCGGGAGGCGGCGGCTGGTACTGGGATCCCCATGAAGGTCATCTGCCATGAGAGAGGAGATAGGAAGGTCAACTTTGTATTTTGTGGAACTTGTTTCCCACAGACGGCGCCAATTGATGGAGCTCCTTTCCAGGCCTCCGTCAGATGTTGTCTTCCGTTGATCTCAAGGTGAACTGGGTTGATTATCCTTCGTTGCGTGTGGGTCTCAATGGGTTTTGAGAGGACAAAGTGGGATGAGAAGGCTGCCGCCGTGTACCTGCAAAGAAGTCCCGGGGTGGTTTGGTACCACCGAGGACCCTCCGACGCTCAAGTCAGTGACAATATCCGAGCAGAGTAACGGCGTAAGTGTAAAGAATGGCTTACTTGACCCCTCTATGATGGGGGTTTATATAGCGGCGGCAGCGCGCAGCAGCAGGCGCGAGAATCTCGCCGGCAGTTACACTCCCGACATCACGCCCGCGGAAAGAGCGGATCGCCCGTTAATGGGGATCGTGATGGCGTGGAACGTGGGATTTTGTCGGCGGAGAATCTGCGCATAGTGAGACTTGCGGAGCGGCGGTTATGCTTGTGAGTGGTGGAGTTGGTCGGTCGGAGGGACCGAGGAAGATGGCCTCGGCAGGGGTGCACGGGAACGAGCGGGGAGGGGCGAGGAGTCTCGATCTTGTGGCAGCTCGGGGCGAACTGAGAGACCGAGGAGGCCAATTTGCAGGGGTCCCGAGGAGAGCCAGCTTGTGCTTGCAGGCCGGGTACAGGGGTAGCCTGGTCGGCCCCTGTGGGCCCTTTCTTCTGAGTTCAGGGACACGTCATCTGCCACGTGTTCTGATCTTGGAGGTCGCCAATATCGAGTGCCATCGTTCTCCTTCGCCCGTGGTTTTTCCCGTAAGGATTTTCCACGTAAATATTGTGTCTCTTCTGGTTTGTACTTTATTTCTATTGTTTTATTTTTTTGTTACTTCTTTTTAACGTTTTTTTATTGCTTTCTGGTCGTATTTGGCGCAACAAGTTGGTGTCAAAGCTTCATATTGGTTCTTCGGGAGATTTGGTGCACACAAGGTATTTGGGGATTTATTTGCTTGAACCATTTGGGTTTCGATCTTACGATTTAGGTTTACGGTGACGCTTGTGACTTCTCCATGTCTTCTTAGATTGTGATTTTGAAGTCTTTGATTTGTAACCACTTAACGTGTTTGTGGAAATTCTCAAGTGAATTTCAACTAGTTCTTTTGATCCTGCATCATATCTCTAACGATTATGAAGTTCGATATTGAGAAGTTCGATGGGAATATGATCTTTACTCTATGATAAGTTTGTATGATTGTTATATTGATATAGAAAGGTTTGAAGAAGGCGATTCTTAGGAAGGATTTAAGACCTTCCACTATGACGGAGGAAGTATGGGAGGAGTTGAATGAAAAATGTCTCAAGGATATCCAATTGAGTTTGACAAACGAAATTTTGCAAGAAGTTCTAGTGGAGAAAATGGCCAAGAGCTCATGGTTAAAGTTAGAGGGGTTATATTTGAAAAAGTCTCTCACAAATCGACTCCTATTGAAGCAGCGTCTCTACACATTTCGTATGTTAGAAGACTTTCCTATCAAATCTCACATTGGTGAGTTTAATTCAATCATTATAGATCTAAGTAAGATTGATAATAAGGACCAAGAATTTCTATTGTTATGTTCTTTGCCACTCTCTTATAAGCACTTTCGTGACACCATGGTCTATGAACGAGATACTATCTCGATCAACGATGGCAAAGAAAATTTGATGAATAAGAAGAAGATCGACAAGGAGTTAACTTCTAGCTAAAGTGATAGTCAATCTTCACGCTTATTTGTTCGAGAGTGAGTGGAGAAGAAAGATCCAGAAGGTATCAAGAAAAAATCATGGTCGAAGTCCAAGCATAAGAACTTGACCTGCAAGTATTGTAAGAAGAAGGGGCATTTCAAAATCGATTGTGTTAGGGATATATATGCCCTAGAGGCCATTATTGTATATTTATGTATATTATAGTGGATGCTTGAACATATATGTGGAGGAATTTCTTGCTCGATATGATAGTATGCTATCTGATTGCTCTTTATCTTAACATGTACACTTGTATTATTATACTGTCTCTCTGATACATGTTGATAAACCCCTTAGGGTGTTTTCTTGACTACCAGAACTATGATGCAGATCATACTATTAGGACTTATGTAGTCTACAAACACATTCTTTAACAGTTCCTGGTCGAGAAAGTATCGAAACAGGGTATCGATATTCCAGAGTAGACTAGTGTGTACGTTTCTTGACCCTGTATATGGCGATGGTTTATCCCATATCCATTGGTGTTTGACTTTAAAGATTGTACACATGTGCTCATTAAAGAATGGGTACACCGAACAGAACTCGCCGGGAACTCCTAGATGGTACTATACCTATCGTCAGATAGCAGTTCTCTGGTAACACCGGTACAGCTTAGTCTGTAAACCCGAGATCGTCATAGAGTCTTGTGTGGTTCCCACTGTGCTTTGATTTCCTCTCTACCACGGCTCAAAGGAGTCGTGCAAACAGGTGGATTTTAGGTATAGTCTCGAGTCACATGGCGGCAATGAGCAATAGGAGGGGTTTCATCTCTCCCAGTATAGGGAGTTGATGTTGCGCTATGCTCGATTGGCTATAACAGGAAGTCCCTGGTCAGGGCTGTTGATAAGATTTACTGGTAAGAGTTATCAGTAATTTCTCGTACCGTTATAAGTCAGACATCGATATGACTTATCAAGTTATTGTGGTCTGATGATTCCACCCCCAGACTCGAGATGAAACATATCAGACGAAGAGACCGGACTGTACGATAAGTGTTACCTATAGGATTCATGGGAGTTTAGACAAGATTTCTTGTTGATCTTCTAATCGTTCAATACCTGGGTAGCCGTTACGTCCATCTAGTACCGCTGACGGCTTGTGGGTGACTGATGTGATCATCATCTACTGCTGGCGCATTGACGGGTCTTTAAAATCCCACATAGAAGTTTCCTGGTTCAAGTGAAACGAAGTAGGGCATATATGCTGATATGTGCGGGGGCCTGATTGAATACGGGTATGAGATACCGTATTCTAATCTGGCGGTTATTTGTTATCGGTTAGGTTATATGTGATATAACCAGATTACTGAATCAAGTGTTGATTTGATAATGTGATATATAGATAAATGATATTAGTCGGTTATATGTGATATAGCCCGATTATTAAATCAAGTGTTGATTTAATAATTTGATATATTTATATTTGATATAATTATATGTTAACTAATATTATGCTCACTAATTATTCTTCATAATATATATATTAATATATATATATATGAGAATAATGGAGGAAAGAGGCCATAAGAGGGAATTTCCTCCTATGGCGTCGAAAAAATACACCCTCCCTCATTTTTTCCGACGATCGGCACCCACCATCTTCATCGTTATCATCTAAGTTATGGGTATACCAAATTTCATGTGATTCTACAACTTTTTCACCGTTGATTTAGTGGGTTGAAAATTAACGGTTTACCGACAATAGAACTTTTTACAATGCTAAATCAACGGTGAAAAAATTGTAGAACCATATGAAATTTGGTGTACCCACGTCTTAGATGATAACGATGAAGATGGTGGGTGCCGATCGTAGGAAAAAATGAGGGAGGGGGTATTTTTTCGACGCCAGAGGAGGAAATTCCATCCTATGGAATCTTTCCTCCATTATTCTCCCCCCCCCCCTCTCTCTATATATATATATATATTATATGAAGCATAGCATGGATTTTCTATTTTTGGAAAATAGAAAATGAGATGGAAAATGGGGAGACATTTTATGGAATGGGTGAAGCATGGCTTTGATGATTATTATATTGGTCTTGACTCACTATTGAAGCATGGTTCCATTTTATTGTAGTTTTAAATGGATGCTTCAATTATTGAAAAAAAGATAAGTCATTCTTCACTTCATTTTTCATTGGATGCTTGAACACTTGTTCATTTTTTTGAAATAAGACTTGAGCTCATGTGATGAGTTCTTGCTCTCTAGCTCTTTCCATCTTCTTCACCTCCACCTCTAAACTCAATCCCTCATATGAGTTGTGAACCCTTGAGCTTGTGAGAACCCTAGTGAGCAAACAACTCCCCTAATTCACCATCCTACACTAGATTAGCACTTTGGTTTAGTGTGTTTACTTCACTAAAGAGTTTAGTGAAGAGATAGCTTGGATTAGCGGAGTTTCGGGTGGATCATTTTCGGCACGAAGATCGCAAAAGAAGCTCGATCCAATTTCAAGTATAGCCTAGCGGAGTCGCGTGGACTACTACACGGAGCTTGAGAAGAGAAAGACACGGTCTACAAAGGTTGTAGCATCCTTCACTTAGTTTAAGTTTTTGTTATATCATAGTTAAACCTTAATCATCTAGTTTCGATTCTTATTTAGTGTTAATTAGGACCCCAAAAATTTCAAAATGGCATGCTTGATGCTAGTAAAAGCCAGTTGTGGTGCTAACAAACACTTTCATGGTATCGGAGTCAAAGCTAGAAGATTGTACGATGTAGTTAGAATTGTGAAACCGAAACGACTCCGAAAACCGTATTCTAAAACCCTATTCTCTATCGATTTTTAAATGGTCTCTAAATTTTTTTTAAATAAGTATAGAGTGTATTTATGGTGTATCTATAACACCAGAAAAATTCGAGGCAAAATGGAAAAAAATTGGCCGGCCATATTTTTTCTCCCGATGTCACCCGTTTTACATAGCATCATGCCTTGAAATTTTTGTGGTGTTCTGATCTCTGGGTTTAGGGTTTCATGTTATTGTTTGATTAGCCCAAAATTGCATGTGATGTTAATTTTGTTAAGGGGATAATACAGAGTGTTTCGTAGTCGTAATTTTTATTTCGTTTCGGGTTCAAGTTTGATATGTGATACAGTGGTTGGAATCTACATTAAATTAGTTTTGTGAAAACTAGTTAGTTTGAAAATCTAGCATGTTAGTCTCTATTGATCGATTGCCACGAAGTTTCGATTCGGATCAAAACTCCGTCGCAATCGCGTATCGTACGTGAATACTCGCCGGATAACTTTACTAGGTAGTTACGCCCCATAGCCTCGACCAAGTGACTTTAGGAGAACCCCGTTGCCAAAAGCATCCACTCGGATGCTCGCGGCCACGGTGTTCTGGCTAAATGCACTTGGTCGACGACATCGAAGGTGCGGCCATCTACTAAAGTTCCCGACGAGTATTCGATTGGGTAGTCGGGAATCTTGTTGAATTACCCGAGTAATGTTGGGGTAAAAATTTGTACACCGGTTGACCGAGTCAAAGTCAAGGTTTACCCCCAAGCCAGGTAGGCCCAAGCCCAGGTCAAACGGGCCCATGCCCAAGTCGAGCCCGCGGCCAGCCTCCTCCATGCCAAAATATAGATCATGTAATAAATAATTTTTATGTAATTTTTTTATGCATGAATGTATACAAAATGGGCATAAAGCTAAATTTTTTGTAAACCCATGGCTTATGTGCAAAAGAAATGGCATATGAGCCATGGGATAGGCAAAATGCCATTTTGTAAAGCCCAAGGGGCTATATGTAAATATGTAAGCCTATATAAGGCAACATGATGAAAATATCCAAGACACTTTTTATTCCCCAAAAAAATTAGGGCTTGTGCCTCTTTCTCCTTCCTCAAGGTTCTAAAACCTTCTTCTTTCTTTTGAATTAAATCAAGAGTTTTACTCTTCCTCTTTCAAAACTAAATAGTTTTTCACCATAAAACCCACAAAGGGGAACTTGGATCTACCATCAGATCTTAAAAAGAAGAGATTTTTAAAATCTCACATTTCTTGATCTTCAAGATCCGGCCAAACGACAGGAAGAAGAAGGAGACCCATCTCCAGAAACCTTATTTTGGGGAAGAACTAGGGCTCAAACTAGGGCTCAAGAGGATAAGCCCCTTCATCAACTTCAAAATATCCTAGGAGTTTAACTCCTCATATATATTTATATATATATAAATATATATATATAGAGAGAGAGAGAGAATAATAAGTGCTCATTTCTGGGAGTACAACTCCCATTGCAGGGACCAAGTCCCTTTTTGCGCCCGAGCGCCCACGTGCTGACATGTGGAGCGCTAGCGCCCAAAGCGCTAGCGCCCGCGTGCTGACACGTGAGGCGCTAGCGCTCAAAGCGCTGGCGTTCTTGCGCGCAGAGCATTAGCGCCCGAGCGCCCACGTGCTGACACGTGGAGCGCTAGCGCTCAAAGCGCTAGCGTTTTTGCGCCCAAAGCGCTAGCGCCCACGTGCTGACACGTGGAGCGCTAGCGCTCAAAGCGCTAGCGTTTTTGCGCTCAGAGCGCTAGCGCCTAAAGCGCTAGCGCCCGAGCGCCTAAAGCGCTAGCGCCCGAGCGTCCACGTGCTGACACGTGGAGCGCTAGCGCTCAAAGCGCTAGCACCCAAAGCGCTGGCGCTTTTCCCCACGCATCCTCTAGATGCCCTTTGCCTTTCCTTTTTTGTATATATGTATATATACACACACAGTCCCTCTCAAAAAAAATTTGGGCTGGGGCGCTGCCCCGCACCCCTTAAGGGGGCTGCTAGCCCCCTTGACCCCCAGCCCGCTATCCGGGTAGCGGGACCCCCGTAAAAACTCTGCGTGGCTCCCGATATATCCAAACCCCTCCTCCAAAACAAAACACACGTACACTGCATATTGAGTTCGCATGACCAGTTTAACCCGTTAATCGGAGGTTCCCTCGCTCCAAAGGCGAGAGGTAATTAACGGCAGCTTAGTCCGCGGCTGCCGGAGATTCGGATCCCCACAATAAATAAATCCCAGCCTACCCTAGGCAGAGGGAATCTGTAGTACGCCTGACAAGCGTGTGTGTATTCCCATCTCAATGGGGTGACGAAAAACACCCTACAGATTCTGACACGCCCGGTGGGACCATCTCTCCTCCCATATTTCGGGTTAAATGTTCATGCGAACTCAATCAATATACATATCGATTGCCTATACTGAAATAATGTTTCTATTTGCAGGTTAACAATTTACAATTGCCATATTCGAATGCAAGTCGGTATTTGAACGATTTTTCTTGGCCCCAGCTGGGGCAAGGCCATCAACACCGACAAAATAATAAGGCATCTCGGGCAAGCTCCAGCGGTGCCCCTTACAGCTGCTCAATCAGGTATCTTCTCTAATCTCCTCGTCACATGACCTCTACGTCGTTAAACTGGAAACAGATGACCTCTACGTCGTTAAACTGGAAACAGATGACCACCATGTCGTTAAAATGGGAATGATAGGACCACCACGTCATTAAACTGGGAACGGTCGACCACCACGTCATTAAACTGGGAATGTAAAAAAAAAAATATATGTAAATAAACAAAAAATGTGTAAATAAAAGGAAAATAAAGAAAAGCCGAAATGATGGGGCAACTCGCAATAAAAATCAGCGAGTAAAATAAAGATGAAAATAAAAGCCGAAATGATAGGGCAATCGCGATCTTCGCGATAAGAAAAGCTGAAATGATATAGCAATCGCGGTAAAAAAATACAAAAAAAATACAAAAAAAATACAAAAAAAAGAACGGCGAATGATGAGTCGCTCCTGGTACCATATTCCAGTACAGCGATGCAGACGCCAACAAAAATCCAGTTTCCAAAAATTCTTCCAGCCCTAGGCCAGTCCCCAAATTGACTACCGTATACAATCCACGGGCTCAAATAATTCTCAGTATACCCATGCCCCACCGCAGTCACCAGTCCAGCTGCCGGTCTCTGCCCTTGGAATTATGCTCCACTGGGAAGACCCACTCATGTGTCCTCACGATACATGAGGAGAACAAATCTTCGTGGGATCCTTACGACTCACGAAGGAAAAACACACTTAGGAGTCCTCACGACTCCTAAGGAGAAAATACACCTGCGGGATCCTTACGACTTGTAGGGAGAAAATGCTTTTGTGGGATCCTCATGGCCCATAAAATAGAAAAGCCTTAGGTGATAGGGATCTAAACCTGTCTCCTAAGCCATCGCTTCCCTATACCCCAATGGCGAATGATGAGTCGCTCCTGGTACCATATTCCAGTGCAGCGATGCAGATGCCAGCCAAATTCCAAATCCAAATCCCCAAGTGGCGAATGATGAGTCGCTCCTGGTACCATATTCCAGTGCAGCGATGCAGACGCCAACAAAGTCCCAAAATTTTTATGGCCCTACGGTCTGGATCATACATCCTGCAAAACCGTATACAATCCACGGGCGTAAAACGATCCCAATCTCTCCCAAGTCCTACCGGCGAGACCACATTCAAAGTCCCACCGGCAGGGAAGATTCAAAAAAAAAAGGAAAAAGAAAAAAAAAGAGGAGAAGAAAAAAAACGAAGGTATGTCCACAAGAAAAATGGGCACGAATGAAAACCCGAAAGGGCTCTGTGAGTAAAAACAGCAGGACTGCCGGCGAGTTTGTGAAAACCAGAAAGGGCGCAAACTCGTGAAAAAGAGATGAAATGCACACGCAAAGTCCTCTCGACTTTGTGAGGAGAAAATTCCCGCGTGAGATCTTTACGACTCACAAACGAGCAACACACTTAGGAGTCCCCATGACTCCTAAGGAGAAAATACACCTACGGGATCCTTACGACTCGTAGGGAGAAAATACTTTGTGAGACCTTTACGGCTCACAAAATTGAAAAGTCTTAGGTGATAGGCACCTAAAACCTGTCTCCTAAGCCATCGTTTCCTAATAAGAAAACGCAAATGATGATTCGCTCCTGGTTCCATATTCCAGTGTAGCGATGCTGATGCCAAACAAAAAAAAAACAATTCCAAAGTTCTCCCGGGGCAAATGATGAGTTTCTCCTGGCATTATTCCAGTGCAGTAATGCAGATGCCGACAAAAACAAAATCCCCAAATCCTCTCATGGCAAATGATGATTTGCTCCTGGTACCATATTCCAGTGTAGCGATGCTGATGTCAACCCAAATCAAATCAAACCAACAACCTCTGCGGTGGAATCATGCCCCGTCCCAGAATTTACCCCATGTCGAAATCATGCTTCGCCTCGGGATATCTTCCTTCCCTGTCGGAATTATGCTTCGGCTCGGAATCAACCAGCGACCTCCTGTCAAAATTATGCTTCGTCTCGGAATCAAGTCAGCCAACAAGCTCTGCGCCGGAATCATGTTCCGTCTCAGAAAGTGCACCCCATGTCGAAATCAAGCTTCGCCTCGGATTATCTGCTTTCCCCATCGGAATTATGCTTCGCCTGGGAATCAACCTCTGCATCGAAATTATGCTTTGGTCAGAATGTATGCCGCTCTTCGGAATGATGCTCCGAATCCTGGAATTATGCTCCGCTCTTCGGAATGATGCTCCGATCCTTAGAATCATGCTCCGCTCATCGGAATGATGCTCCGATCCCCTGGAATCATGCTCCGCCCTTCGGAATGATGCACTGATCCCCTGGAATGATGCTCCGCCCTTCGGAATGATGCTCCGATCCTCTGGAATCATGCTCCACTCTTCGGAATGATGCTTCGAATCCTGGAATGATGCTCCGCTCTTCGGAATGATGCTCCGAATCCTGGAATCATGCTCCGCCCTTCGGAATGATGTTCCGATCCTTGGAATCATGCTCCGCCCTTCGGAATGATGCTCTGATCCCCTGGAATCATGCTCCGCCCTTCGGAATGATGCTCCGATCCTGGAATTATGCTCCACTCTTCGGAATGATGCTCCGCTCTTCGGAATGATGCTCCGAATCCTGGAATCATTCTCCGCCCTTCGGAATGATGTTCCGATCCTTGGAATCATGCTCCGCCCTTCGGAATGATGCTCTGATCCCTGGAATCATGCTCCGCTCTTCGGAATGATGCTCCGATCATTGGAATCATGCTCCGCCCTTTGGAATGATGCTCCGATCCCTGGAATCATGCTCTGCGCTTCGGAATGATGCTCCGATCCTTGGAATCATGCTCTGCCCTTCGGAATGATGCTCCGAATCCTGGAATAATGCTCCGCTCTTCGGAATGATGCTCCGAATCCTGGAATGATGCTCCGCTCTTCGGAATGATGCTCCGATCCTTGGAATCATGCTCCGCTCATCGGAATGATGCTCCGAATCCTAGTATCATGCTCCGCTCATCGGAATGATGCTCCGATCCCGTGGAATCATGCTCCGCTCATCGGAATGATGCTCCGATCCCTGGAATCATGCTCCGCTCATCGGAATGATGCTTCGATCCCTGGTATCATGCTCCGCTCATCGGAATGATGCTCCGATCCCTGGAATTATGCTCCGCTCTTCGGAATGATGCTCTGAACCCTGGAATCATGCTCCGCTCATCGGAATGATACTCCAATCCCTTAGAATCATGCTCCGCTCATCGGAATAATTCTCCGCTCTTCGGAATGATGCTCCGATCCTTGGAATCATGCTCCGCTCTTCGTAATGATGCTCCGATCCTTGGAATCATGCTCCGCTCATCGGAATGATGCTCTGAACCCTGGAATCATGCTCCGCTCATCGGAATGATGCTCCGATCCCCTGGAATCATGCTCCGCTCATTGGAATGATGCTCCGATCCCCTGGAATCATGCTCCTCTCATCGGAATGATGCTCCGATCCTGGGAATCATGCTCCCTGAGGGATACTCCGACCCTGGAATTAAGCTCCGCGAATCAGAATGATGCTCCGATCCCCGGGAATCATGCTCCCCGGGATGATGCTCCGCCCCCGGAATGATGTTCCACTTTGAAGTTCAGTTTCAAGATCCATCAATTTCATGCACACAACTCAAATATGCTGTGTGCATTTATTGATGGGGGGCAATTTGTTGGGGTAAAAATTTGCACACCGGTTGACCGAGTCAAAGTCAAGGTCAACCCCCAAGCCAGGTAGGCCCAAGCCCAGGTCAAACGAGCGCATGCCCAAGTCGAGCCCGCGGCCAGCCTTGTCATGACCCGAGTATTTCGACTCATGACCGACACTTAACCACGGTACGTCTACAGGCTTAACGCGACTAAGTAAGTCGAACCCAGAAATCAAAACCATAAAAAATAGTGAGTGTTGAAAACATTTAGTTGAAGCATTTAGATGTAGGGTTCCTAAGCACACTAATGAGGTCTCACAAGGCATCAACCATGCCAATTTCAAATTTTACGGGTGCCGAGAAACCCTAATACGGATCGTTAACTAGATATATAGGCGACAAAAGCAACTAGTTAACAACTTAACTAAAGTGTAACGGAAATATAACCTTTGTAGATCCGGTGCTCCACCTCCATAGCTCCGTGATGATGTCTCCTCGCTGCGATCATCGGATCCCGGGCTCTAGTGTCGGCTTCATCGGAGAATGGACGGGCTAGGTCATCGACTACGACGCCGAAGATGATCTACGTCGAGGCATCACTAGATCAAGCTCCACCTTCACCAAGTCATGAAAACTTGTGAAGGAAACACCCTATACTACTTGGCAAGAGGTAGAGGATGAAGAAATAGGAAGTGGGTTCACTTTAGAATTGGATTTCTCACTTGTTTTCATCACTTGCCATTGATGTAGCAAGCTTTTCTTCATGGAAGAAGAAGATGAAGAAGAAGAAGATGATATGATAAGTGTTGAATAATCAGATAAATAAATCAATACTTATCATATATTAACCCTTGGTTAATTGTAGAGAATGGACCATGGTTAACTTGAATGGTTAGGGTTAAGTATAAGACAAGAATGGTGGACTAGTTCAAAGCTTCAAGAAGCTTCAAGGAAAAAACAAAACTAGCAACCATTCTTTTCTCTTTATCTTTTCAAATGAAATAAATAAAATAAATAAATAGATAAAAGAATAAGTAAATGAAATGAAACCCTAATCATTAGTTTAACCATGGTTTGATTCTTTACACTTAACCAAGTAAACATGTATCATCAAACATGATACAATCAAGTGCACAAAAGTATATCACATATACAACTTGTACAATTCAAGTGAGAAAATCCATTTAAAATGAACCAATACTAGTTAATGCAAAGTAATAAATCAAATATAATTATATATCAAATCATTAAATCAACACTTGATTCAATGATCCGGTCATGTCGCATATAACCGGTTAGTATCCAATGTATCGGCTTATCGAGTCAATCCTTGATTCGATAACTAGGTTATATCGCATACAACCATTCGACACATTCATCGCGAGAATGAAATATGGTATCACATACACGCATTATTCTCGGTCCCGCACATATCTCATATGCGCTCCTATTTCGTTTCGCTTGAGCCAGGAAACCTCTGTGTAGGACTCTAAAGACTCGTCAATACGCCGGCAGCAGATGATGATCATATCAAACACCCACAAGCCGCAAGCGGTCTGCTAAATGTAACGGCCACCCGGGTATTGAGCGATCAGAAGATCGACGAGCAAGCCCGCTCACACTCCTGTGAATCCAACCAGTAACACTTACCGTACAGTCCGGTCTGATCGTCTAATATGTCGCATATCTCGCCTAGGGGTGGTAAACGTCAGACCCCAATAGCTTGATAAGTCATGTCGATATGAGGTTTATAACAATTCGAGAAACTACTGGTAACACTTACCAGTAAATCTCAGCAACCCTGGCCAGGGATTTCCGGTTATAGCCAATCGAACACAGCGCAACATCAACTCCCTATACCGGGAGAGACGAATCCCCTCCTATCGCTCATTGCCTCCATGTGATTCGGGACTGTACCCAAAAACCACTGTTTTGCACGCCCTCTTGGACGTGGTAAGATGGAAATCAAAGCACAGTGGGAACCACACAAGACTCTATGACGATCTCGGGTCAACAGACTACTCTGTACCAGTGTCACCAGAGAACTGCCATCTGACATAAGGTATAATACCATCTGGGAGTTCTCGGCGAGTCCGTCCAGTGTACCCAGTCTACACTGAGCACCCGTATATCATCTCTGATGTCAAACACCAATGGATATGGGATCATCCATCGCCCATCTGTATGGGTCGAGAAGGTATACTCTAGTCTACTCTGGTATATCGATGCCCCGTCTCGATACACCCACGACTAGGGACTTTGAAGGATGTACTTATGGACTACCATGTCCCCACTAGTGTGATCTGCATCATAGTCCAGGTAGTCAAGTACACATCCTAAGGGCTTGACTAACATGTAACAGAGAGACAATCAGTATACACGTTAAGGTAAAGAGTAACCAGATAGCATACTATCATGTCGAGCAAGAAAGTCCTCCCTATATATGTCCCAGCATCCACTACAATATACATCCTATGTATAGTAATGGCCTCTAGGGCATACATATAACTAACAATCTCCCACTTGCACTAGGGCCATCTGATAGCAGTGGTTGTAGTATCTCATACTCAACCATCCCATAAAAATCTCTTTCTGGGAACAGGCCTTTGTGAGTGGATCCGCTGTGTTATCCTCTGAATCTACTCTCCTAACCTCGATCACCCTGGAGATCAACTATCTCCATGATCAGGTGATGCTGCCTCAGAATATGTCTGGATCACTGATGGGACCGGCGTTCCTTGGCATAAGCCACAACTCCATTGTCTCACAATGGTTGGAACCTAGTTCATCTCATGAACCAATATACACCCAAACATCCTCCTTGGTAGCATCTTAAGTAGCGATGTATCCAGCCTTTATCGTCTAGTATGCCACGGTATCTAGCTTGGAACTTTTCTAACATACCGTCCCTCCACTGAGGGTAAAGACAATGCCTGTGACTGACATTCAGTCGTCCTTATCACCCTGGAACCCTTCCAGTGATTCTCCTCAGGATGGATTGATACCATCTCACTACAACTAGTGAGAATCCTAACATCCAATTAGATCTATGTCATAGATCCAAAACCCAGGATTTAGGAGGTATCACTTTGATCCTATATGGAGAATTATTGTGATAAGCGGAGATTGACCGAGCGTAGCATAGGAAACTCCTTCCCTATCAAGAGCATGTCATCCACGTACTCTACGAGGATCACCACCATACTCCCTACTACCTTTTTGTATATACAAGGTTCATCTACCATTTTGATGATGTCAAACTCTTTGACTACTTCATCAAAACAGATGTTCCAACTCCGCGATGCTTTCTTTATCCTATAAAGTATCTTGTACACGTTTCCGCTGCTCCCACTGTCTACGAAGCCCTCTGGCTGTGTACTTATAGACGCACTCTTCTAAAACACCATCTAGAAAAGCAGTCATGGCACCCAACCGCTAGATATCGTAGTCATGGTACGTAGCCGTGGCAAGTAGGATCTGGATGGACTTAAGCATAGCTACTTGAAAAGGTTTCATCATTATCCACGCCTGGTCGATGACAAAAAGCTTTAACAAGTCCAGCTTTGAAAGTCTCAACCTTTCCATGTACACCAAGTAATCTTCTCAAGATATACTTGCTCCTGATGGGGATTTAACCCTTCAGATATAGCAACCAAAGTCCATAATTTGTTGGTGTATAAGGATTCCATCTCAGATCGCTAAGCATCCAGCCATTCTTACAGAGTCCCACTCCTGATGGCCAGCTCGAAACTAGTTGGGTCATCATCTCATGATGCAATCCTTGCTCCCACTGTCATCGAGAAACCGAAGTATCTCTCAAGCAGGTGAGGAACCCTGCTAGATCGGCGGAGAGGCTGAGGTTCGTCGGAAACTATTGAATCCTTTGGTTCTGTCAAATCATTAGCAGTTTTGTACAGCTGGAACCTTTCCAGTTCTACAGAACTGATCTTGCCTCGATCTTGTCCGGATTTTGCTTTTGACATAGGCCGGACAATCCTAAATCTTAACTTACTTAAGAGATAGGCTCTTCCCATACCATATCTCATATGGAATGGTAGGCAGTGATCTGATTCGAACCTAATTCAATAGGTACGCAGCTTCTCAAGCACATAACCCCAAAAGGAAATAGGTAACTCAGTAATACTCATCATAGAGCGCACCATATCTAATATTGTGCGATTGCTCCGCCCTGATATACCGTAGTGCTGTGGTGTATTCAGAGGAGTAATACGGAGAGAGAATCTCATTTTCTTTTAGAATAGTCCAGGAATGCCATGCACAAGTATTCTCCTCCCTGATCTTATCATAGGACATAATACTTATACCAGGTTGTTGGTTCTCTACTTCTAACTTATATTCTGTGAATATCTCAAAAGGTTCGGACTTGTGTTTCAACAAGAACATATGTCAGAATCTTGAGAGATCATCAGAGAACGTAATGAAGTATAAAGAACCAGTCCTGGCATGTGTAGACATGAGACCTTACATACATCATAATGTATCAGTCCCAAGAGTTTACTAACTCTTTCTCTGTTTCCAACAAACAGAGCTATGGTCATTTTATCTTTGTGACATGACTGGCAAGTTTCACAAGATGTAAATTCAAACTGATTTAAATATGCATCTAAAATGTAACTTCAGCCAGTCGGGTCGCATTGATATGACCTAGTCTACAATGCCTCAAGAATGATTCGTTCATTTCTGAACTCTTCCTCTTGTGTGTGTTCTGAATACTAAGAACTGTAGTTTGATTTAGAACGTTAATGCTTTTAGATAACGCGCCTAAACCGATCAACTTTTGATATAGGAAATGTTCAAAACATTATCCAACAATACAAAATTTTATCATTTCTTTACTAATAAAGAGACTGATATGATTTTGTATATCAGGTTCGGTATCTAATAACATTCGTTCAGAATCAATGTATTGATAATACAGGGTGACAGTGACCAATAGACTTGGCTGCAACACTTGCCCCGTTTTCTGTCTCATGAAACTTATCACCCGTTCTCAGTTCTCTACCTATCTGTAGCCCTATGTAACAGATTACATATCTGGGATCCTGATCCGGTATCATATACCCAGGATGCAGAGGATACTGAGAAACAGTTCTTTGTAATGAACACACCCGAAGATGATGCATCAGCATGCACTCTCTTCGTTTGGGTGGCACGGGAATTCTGGTATTCCCCAATTTCCTGCTCTGTCTTATAACAATTATAAGTTGGAGCGGGACCAATGTTCGCCAGCTCAGTATAACAAGCGGGTTCGGTCAATAATCCGTATTATTATCTTGATTAAGGCATGATATGGTCGCTACCTGGAGAGAGAGAGAAGAAAACACTCAGCGTATGCTCTTGCAAGAATAGATTGATTATTATTTTATCTAATCAGGATGGCTCCCACTGCTTTTTATCAAATCTTCCTTCAAACCCTAAAAGGAAAGACTAGCCGGGATTAATTACACACTACAAGTTCGCCAATCTTTCAGCCAGGCTAGTGTCGGTACTTTGAGGGAGGTTCCCCGTGCTTTCGCACGAACCTAATTAATGTAAACCTCGATTTCCCAGAGGCGTAACCCCATTGACACCTTTCTAGACACCTACTTGATCGGCTAATTGTAATGTGTAAAACTCTCCCAGAAGTAACAATTACTCGCAGCGGGTATCGGGATCCAACTATCTCATAGAAGGTATGCAATCTCATAGCAAATTTCAACACTTGAAATTCCCGATAATATTTTGCCCCTAGCGTCCTATGACCTTGACGGAGGTCAACAAACCACAGGCTACTAGTCAAGTTCAACCCGTCATTTCTTGATCGAATTAAACCCACCCGCACGACCCTTGACGGAGGTCAATAAGGCCGCACGACTACCCTAATCCAATCTGCATCATATGCATAAGCAGATAAATACTAGTTAGCTACCGCACACTATGCCTTGACGGAGGTCAACAAACGTAGCACGAATACTAAATAGGACTTATCTGAAATGACGGAGGGCTACGACAGGTTTTTCTGAAAACCTATTGCGTAATGAACTTGATATCGTTGTAGGATCGAATGATTTTAAAATGGAGTGTTTTTGAGGCTTTTCTAGTTTTGCTAAAGGAGTCACTCCCGGTGAAGGGATCGTCGGTCCTTTCCTCGTCGAATGAGGTGCGGGATATATCATATATATCACTGTGCAAAGCAAAAACACTTAAAAGCAATCAAAAGACAAACCGAGTGTGTAGCATCTGCCAGTTATTGCTAAAGGAGTCACTCCCGGTGAAGGGATCTCGGTCCTTTCCTCATCGAATAAGGTGCAGGATATATCATATATACCGCTGTGCAAAGCAAGAACTGTAGCTACCTGTTTTATTTTGAAATTCGATTCTACAACATCTTTAGGTTTCTTTTACTTTCATTAATCACATTAATGAAGTCCTATCATTTAAATACCTAAACATCACAGATAAATACGACGTACACTTATGCCATCCGCATTCGCCTCGATGTCCCCTCATGCACCGTTAGGTTAGGTAACTAACGGCAAAGCGGGGCAGGGCTAGCGCGGGTGTAAAACATAAGTAACGCCTATATAATATATCATATATACTATATAAAGTATCCATCACAGAACATATCACATGATCACATCACAGATATCGCAGCAGAAGAATCATATGAAATATTGGATATACTAGGACGTCCGTGTTTTCAATACTAGCCAGTATAAAACACGGATTCCACGGTCGCGATGAATAGCCAAACCCACACCCCTAGACCCCTACGAGAGCGGCAAGCAACCCTACCAATTCTAGAGTTAGGAGACCCGGACTCGACTCCTCGAGTTGGTCTCCCACTGGACTCCAGAACCCGGTTACTTGTGCTCCCCTCCTTGGGTCTATCCTAGTGCAGAAAAGTAAATAATATACAAACGGTGACAACTTCCGCAACCTGGAAGTTCCCCAATAAAAAAAAATATTACATACAAGTTTTTACATGAATGAAAATGAAAAACACTCATCTCACATAAAAACCCCCGGCTATTCAAACACGACGATCCAATATAACATATCCAGCAACACATAACATCACATGTCATCAACGTAAGTAAATATGCGCATCCCAATTGTCGTTGACATATAGCAACGAAACCGGCGATATCACATATTACACTTACGGTCACAAAAAAGAAAGTGTAAAACTACAATAGTTGGAATCCGCAACGTGCATAGACATCGCATGCCTAATCAAATGAATTTCTTAGACATCACATGCCTAACAATTATAAACCCCGCATTTTAGTCTCAAAATCGAAAACTCTTTTCAATATCAAGTCGGGCAATTCAACAAGATTCCCGACACCCTGATCGAATGCTCGTCGCAAACTTCAGTAGACGGCCGCACCCCCCACGCCGTCGATGAAGTGCACCAAGGCGGAACACCGCTGCCGCGAGCACCCGGACGGATGCTTTCGGCGATGGGGTTCTCCTACAGTCACTTGGTCAGGGCTATGGAGCGAGGCTGTCTATTAAGTTTACCCGGCGAGTATCCGCGTACGCTACGTGATTGCGACGGACTTTTGATCACATCAAAATTCCGTGGCAACCGATCAAGTGAGACTAAACTGCTATGTTTATAATATTCATTCAGTTATCTCATAACTTATTGTGAATTCCAATTATTGTATCACATTCTAGATAATTAGAAAATGTTAAACTTTCCGATCGAACAATCGAACACCCAAGTTTTCCCGATACAGCTCAACCCATGAAATAAGTTCAAAGACATTCACTTCGTGCCTCAGTACCAACGGTCCAGCCGTAGAAGGGTCAAGCCAACGCCTCACATGTGGCACGCCGTACTGCCCCAAACCCGAAGGTTCAAAGGGCAGTTCAAGACGGTCACATAATCGAGTTAAGGTTTGTTGTCTTCTAGAGGGACCATCGCGTTACTTGCACTACTTAGAACGTCTTTAAACCTCGGAAAAATCCAACACTTGGAAATTTTCCGGCAGGGGAAAGATTGGGTATTTATATCCGGTCGAACTTTTTTAACATATTCAAAAATTATCCGGAAAGCCACACAGACAAAATTTGATAATCCGATCGAATATTCGAATCCCCAAAACAACCCAGAAAATTCAACTCTTGAAAAAATATTAAAAATTCCCAGGAAAACCAGCACTTGAAACTAAGAATTACTGTGCAAAATACATTATATAATGATGCCGTACGGCCGCGGAACCGCCGCACGAGCCATGCTCGTGCCGCGGAACCGCGGTAGTTTGATGGAGTTAGGCACACGAATTTTACAGTAACTCTTAAACTCACCTGCTGATTTTTCTGCATATTTTTAATCTGGAAAAAACCCAGTTTTTGAAAAAAGTACAGAGAAGGCTATTGCATTAGGGTTTCGGGTTCGTACGGACTTCAAACTTCGTCTACACATCGCCTAAGGCTCTAGTTAGGCTCTGATACCACTGTAGGGTTCCTAGGCACACTAATGAGGTCTCACAAGGCATCAACCATGCCAATTTCAAATTTTACGGGTGCCGAGAAACCCTAATACGGATCGTTAACTAGATATATAGGCGACAAAAGAAACTAGTTAACAACGTAACTAAAGTGTAACGGAAATACAACCTTTGTAGATCCGGTGCTCCACCTCCATAGCTCCATGATGATGTCTCCTCGCTGCGATCATCGGATCCCGGGCTCTAGTGTCGGCTTCATCGGAGAATGGACGGGCTAGGTCATCGACTACGACGCCGAAGATGATCTACGTCAAGGCATCACTAGATCAAGCTCCATCTTCACCAAGTCATGAAAACTTATGAAGGAAACACCCTATACTACTTGGCAAGAGGTAGAGGATGAAGAAATAGGAAGTGGGTTCACTTTAGAATTGGATTTCTCACTTGTTTTCATCACCTGCCATTGATGTAGCAAGCTTTTCTTCATGGAAGAAGAAGATGAAGAAGAAGATGATATGATAAGTGTTGAATAATCAGATAAATAAATCAATACTTATCATATATTAACCCTTGGTTAATTGTAGAGAATGGACCATGGTTAACTTGAATGGTTAGGGTTAAGTATAAGACAAGAATGGTGGACTAGTTCAAAGCTTCAAGAAGCTTCAAGGAAAAAACAAAACTAGCAACCATTCTTTTCTCTTTATCTTTTCAAATGAAATAAATAAAATAAATAAATAGATAAAAGAATAAGTGAATGAAATGAAACCCTAATCATTAGTTTAACTATGGTTTGATTCTTTACACTTAACCAAGTAAACATGTATCATCAAACATGATACAATCAAGTGCACAAAAGTATATCACATATACAACTTGCACAATTCAAGTGAGAAAATCCATTTAAAGTGAACCAATACTAGTTAATGCAAAGTAATATATCAAATATAATTATCATCAAATCATTAAATCAACACTTGATTCAATGATCCGGTCATGTCGCATATAACCGGCTAGTATCCAATGTATCGGCTTATCGAGTCAATCCTTGATTCGATAATTAGGTTATATCGCATACAACCATTCGACACATTCATCGCGAGAATGAAATATGGTATCACATACACGCATTATTCTCGGTCCCGCACATATCTCATATGCGCTCCTATTTCGTTTCGCTTGAGCCAGGAAACCTCTGTATAGGACTCTAAAGACTCGTCAATACGCCGGCAGCAGATGATGATCATATCAAACACCCACAAGCCGCAAGCGGTCAGCTAAACGTAACGGCCACCCGGGTATTGAGCGATCAGAAGATCGACGAGCAAGCCCGCTCACACTCCTGTGAATCAAACCAGTAACACTTACCGTACAGTCCGGTCTGATCGTCTGTTATGTCGCATATCTCGCCTAGGGGTGGTAAACGTCAGACCCCAATAGCTTGATAAGTCGTGTCGATATGAGGTCTATAACAATTCAAGAAACTACTGGTAACACTTACCAGTAAATCTCAGCAACCCTGGCCAGGGATTTCCGGTTATAGCCAATCGAACACAGCGCAACATCAACTCCCTATACCGGGAGAGACGAATCCCCTCCTATCGCTCATTGCCTCCATGTGATTCGGGACTGTACCCAAAAACCACCGTTTTGCTGTAAGTGCACGGCGGCGCCCCGGCCGTCAATCCGACGGCCAAATGCGGAAGCGGTGATAAAATTTAATTTTTCTATGAACTGGCAAACCGCCGCGCACTAATACCCGGATCGAACCATTAATTAGTCCTAGCTATCTACAAGAAGGGGAATAGAGATATACCGACGATCCAAGTCCTCCGGTCTTCTCATCATCGTCCCGATCTCCTGCGGAATCTCCGGTCGTCGCCACCTTGCCGGAAGGGCACCACATCGTCTCCATGTTTTACGGGCTCCCACCTCAATGCCGAGGCAACTCGGGCACGAAGCTGGCTACTCGACGTGCCCAAGGTTTGCTGTAGAATGTAGTGTATAGACTTGTATCTCATTTGGGGTTCTTGGAGGTGCCACTTTGGTAGAGGGATGATACAAGAAGTATATGGAGGAGCTTGGAGAATTTTGGTGTATGAAATGAACAACATTTCCCCACCTCAATTTTTGGACAGCCCCCTTACAAGTTTTGGCCGGCCATCTCCTTTTTGGTAGGGATTGGAATGAGAGGGAAAAGTGATAGAATGAGATAGATCACACCATAATGCAAGAGGGAAACAAAAACCATCATGAAAGAACATGATCACTAACACCAAAACCACACTCAACACACTAATCATCAACAACCATGATGCTTACAAAGTCAAGCCATCATGAAGTGATCAAGTCAATCGATGGCACCCATCATGACACAAATATATGCAAAGACCCCCTCCACAAAAGCTTATTTGCAACAATGCAAATAAGCCCTCCTCCACCAAACTTCGGCCAATGAACGATACAAAGGAAATCGGCCGAAACGGAAAGGAAACTGGCAACTCCAGAAAACTGGTCCCGTAATAAATTACAGGAAAACCCCGATACTGTGCATACACACCCGCATTTGTATTCCGACCGAAATAAAAATGCAATGAGACAAAATCTACACTGTACTATACCAAAACCGGCTTATACCAAAACCGGCTAATAATATCTGTTCGATCCTGATCCGTGCAATACCGCACGTATCTGATCGAACCTTGCCATATATCCATACGGCCTATAGTACAAACTGTCCGATCCTGATCCGTGCAATACCGCACGTATCTGATCGGACCTTGCCATATCTCCATACGGCTTCTACAACCTTTCGCCCGAAAGCTGAGTAACTGAATGTGGGGGACTCTAAAGACTCGTCAACACCTTGGTTGTGGATTTAACCACTAGCACGTCAGAGGTATAAGCCAATACGTAACGGGCTACCAGGTATTGACTAAAAGGGACGTCTGTGAGCGAACTCAGCCCGACAACCCTACTGAGCCTGTCAGTGACAATATCTGTACAGTCCGGTCCGTTCGTCTATGAGTATCGCATGGCGGGCCTAGGGGGTTGGTAAAAGTCAGACCCCCAAAAGCGGTACAAGTCGTGTCGGAGTGTAGCCCAGAACACCTGAGATACTACTGGAATACCTACCAGTAAATCTCCTTGCCTCGGCCGAGGGCTTTGTGTAATGGCTCTCCTAGACACAGCACGACCTCACCCCCAATACCGGGAGAGACGAACCCCTGAAGATACGCTCACTGCCTCCATGTGGCTCGGGACTGTACCCAACTAAAACCTGTTTGCATGACTCCTTTGAGCCGTGGTATGGTAGTAATCAAAATACAGTGGGAACTCACATGAGACAAATGACGATCCCCAGGTCGATGAACTAACCTGTATACATGTCACCTGGGAACTGCCATCTGACGTCTGGTATATGACCAACTAGCATGTTCCCGGCGAGTCCTGTCCGGTGTACTCATAACCCAATGAGCACCTGTATACATCTTAGGTGATCCAACTGACACCAGTGGCTTGTGAGACCGGCCACCACCCCTCGTCGGGGTCTCGACTGTATACACTAGTCTACTCTGGAGTATCGATGCCCTTTCTCGAAACTCTCACGACTAGGGACCATTTAAGGATATGCTTATAGACCCCAGCTCCCACTTATATGATCGCCCTCATACTGCTGGTGGTCAAGCAAGAATCCTAGGGGCTCTATCAACGTGTAATAGCAACTTGTCAGGTCACCTAAAACAGTACACGATGATAAAGGTAAACCAGATAGCATACTATCATCTCGAGTAAGACTGTCCTACCGGGATAGGTCCTCCATCAATCATTGGAATCACGTACCTGTGACCTAATAATTGACTCTGAGGGCACTTTCTCCAACAATCTCCCACTTGCACTCAAGGCTAATTATTGCGATGTCGCATACTCACAGCCCGTGTGATACCGAACACCCAACTCCTCTACTTGTCAGCCTCACAAATCTCGTTTGCGAAACTATTGCGTTCGAGGAATAGCCTCAGTGAGTGGATCCGCTTTGATGTTTCTTTCTATGTCTCTCTATATCTCAAGTTCGCGGAGAAACCCATCTCCCGAAATGAGCAATACCTGTCTTAGAATGTGTCTGGATGTCTGATGGGACCTAGCTCATAAATGAACTCCAAATCCAAACTTCTTAGACTGTATCGTCAACTGAACTCAATCAGTATCCTGCACCATGCCTCCCTCAGTATTACCTTGGACCACCTGTCCAAAATACTGCCCCTCATCAGAAGGAAAAATTATAACTCTGACAACCTCCTTGTCGTCCACGTCACCTTGGAAGCCTGGAATGATAACTGTTTCCCGAATGAGGCTGTCGTTATCATATCCCTAGAACATCCACTTATGTTCTAAAACTGCTTCCGACCGTTTCTCCAGGATTGGATTAATGTCAACTTATTGCATCTAGTGCAAGAACAACATCTGGTGTGGTACTTGACATCTCATGATTAACTCAATTGCCTGAGCAAGTGATCTGCCAATCATGCACATCCCTCTCCTCTTTAGTCTGTAAGACAGCTTTAGAGAGGGTGACTCCATCACCTGCAGGTACACTACCGTGCCAGGAGTCGTCCATTCTAGATACTCTTAGAATGCCGTCAAAGTACCCTGATTGGGAAACCACCCAAATCTAGATCTAAAACCATAGATCTAGTAACCAGTATGTCTGATATAAAATCCATTTCCTTTGTGGAGAAACCACTATGTGACGACCAAAGTATAACCGATTGTAGTATAGGAGTCTCTTTTCCTACTCTGTGTATGTCATCCAAATACCAGGATATCACACCCTACTACCTTTTCAACAGATCCATCCCCTATTCTGATGAAGTCAAACCTATGACTGTCACGTCAGAAATAGATGATCTATCTCCGCTACTGGTGCTTCAGTCTATAAATAGACACAAGCTACCTGTCCACCAATGCTTCCGCTGCTCCCACTGACTACGACAACCCTCTGGCAGAGTCATATACACGTACACTTCTAAAGCTAGTTTAGAACGATGCTATACTCATCCTCCCGCCGGGTCTCGCAACCTAGAACAATAGCAATGGCAATTGTGGGTAAACAAGAACTTTCCTGTCACCGTCCTTGAGGCTACCGTAGTACCTCTCGGGTGTCTGAAGTTACCCACCTTATCTGCGGAGTGGCCAATGGAATGTCAAACCAGATTGAATCTTTAGGTTCCTTATCAAATCTTCAGTAATTGTTTGTGGTTCTGGAATCACTTCCAGTTCTACCATACTCCCACTACTGTTTTTCTGAAAAAATCCATTTTTATTAAAACTGTGGCGAGTCTAGAACAATATTGCTATTGTTCATCCAGATGGTAGAAAGTCAAAGCCTGGGTCAACCCACAAACAGCCATTACAGAAACGTGCCTTGAGTTGTCCAGTGTCTGGTTTTAATCATAAGCTGGACAACTCCCCGTACCTTAACAACGTTAAGATACGAACTGTTCTATATCCCATATAGGACCAGAGGCACTGATTTAATTGAACCAGATCCAAATCATACAACTGTCTCCAGTGCATGTCAACTAAATGGAAGGAGGCCGATCAGCGTTACTCAACTTAGGAATGCTTCCAATCATGAGTAACCTGAAAGAGAAGCAAGATCTCTTAAATCATTACTATCAACTGAATACCGTACACAAGTATCTACATCTTCGATCTCTTTGAAGAATCCCGATACTTGCTACACCTGGTTCTCTACTCTATTCAAATACCTATAACTTCTCAAAATTCGGACCCTGTGTTTCCACGAAACACCTGTCTAAAAACTAGAGAAGTCATAAGTAAACCGAATATAGTACGAGGACCTACCCCTCTGTCCTGATGGACCCTGGACAACATACAATACTCTGTATAAATCCCTTGAGTCTGATAACTCATTCACTGTGTGTCGTAGGTTGAAAACTGTACTTATGGTTAAGAAGAATTACACCGCTGTTTAATGCTCCTTACCTAACCATCCACTGATATAGGTAAATGTCACAGACATAATTTCAAAAGGGTATATCTCACTCTATGAAAATAGACGTACAGATATATCGATTTGAAATTGGTGCATAACAGCGGATATTCAAAACCAAATATTTGCCGACCGGCAAACAGCCCAGGTGATTTCCTCAAATATCACTGATTACAACGAATCCCGATATAATGAGGATGATCACCCAATTCCCAATAACCTACTCCCACTCATCATCTGTAAAACCATACAGATGTGAGAATCATACCTGGTAAATACATACCCTGGAGTAAGTATCTAATCGGAAAATCAGTTTTCCTTTAACAGTACACAGTGAGACTGAAACATTGAAATGTTTCGATGGGGTATCCCGGTATTCATAGTAATGCCTCTTCCAGATTCACGACTGCAACCGTATAATTCTTTGCCACCTCTCCAAATCCCTTCATATGTCTTTAGTCATTACCTTCTGCATACCCCTTACGCCAAATGGTTTTCTCCCTTCCCTACCGTTCGGCACCAGCCTATGGTTTGGAAGAAGACTATCCAATAAGCATAATGGGTGTACTGTCCTAATCCTAGGAACACTCGCAATGCGAGAGAAGGTGAAGATAAAAGACAACCTGAATAAACCTTATTCCTATTTCTCCTGAACCAGAATCCATCCCCGAATTGGAACAAGTTCCTTTCGAGTTCGTATATAACCATACGATGGAATATCCAAGTAACTGTGGATCTTCGTAGTGATACGGAGTGTCCTGGAGAAATACAAAGGTGATTTGGGAGTGGTAACGAAATACTTGGTTTGGTCGTGAATATCAGTCGCAATTTACTTTGCCCTCTTACTAATCCCTTGCTTTGTCTTAACTTAATACCTTCTGCACACCATCGTTATGCTAATTGGTTTTCTTCATTCCCTACCGGTCGGCGCCTGCCTATGGTTTGGAAGAAGACAATCCAATTTGTGTAACAGGTGTACTACCCCTAAACCAAGGAGTACCCACAACTTGAGAGAAGGAAAAAGGAAAAGACAACTGAATAATCCTATCCGTTTTCTCCAGAACCGGAAACCATCCTCGAATAAATTCTTTCGAGTTCGTATCTAACCATACGATGGTTTTGTCCAATAGAAGTGGACGTTCGTAGTAATACGGGGTGTCCTGGAGAAAAAAGGGTAAAAGTAGGAGTGGCAATGAGGTCTGCAACTCTGACAATCCAAAAGCCGGTGTCAAGAAGGTTCGGTCAATTTGGTCACTGAGTCATAGTCTTAGGGTCGGGTCAATGGTCACTGCCAAAGAGAGAGAGAAAAGAAACACTCAGCGTGCACTCTAACCTAGATCAGAATGGTTACCAATTTATCTAATCTGGAAACCTCCCACTGTACCTCAAATTCTCCTCCAAACCTTAAAGAAGAATTAGTCGGGGTCACCCGAGGAGTAAACTAACTCATCAGTGGGAATCGGGATCCAACTATCATTGCATGATAACGTGACGGAATCCGCTCACGGTGTCACACTCCAGAAGGTATGCGCATATCTGGCAAGTTTCAGTTCTTTTGAAACTCCCGATGTGATTTTTACCCCATGCTCTTATGACCTTGACTTTGGCCAACAAATCATAAGTCACATGTCAAGTTCTACCCGTCATTCTCCAGGTTGATTTGAATCCACCCGTACCTACCCTTGACTTTGGCCAACAAGGCAGTACGACTGTTCCAAACCAACGCATCTATCTATGCTGCATATGAATAACCAACAGCTACCAAACACTGTGCCTTGACTTTGGCCAACAAACACAGCTTGAATACTATTGACTACCCATATGAAACGACGGAGGGCTACGAATGGTTTCTGGCGAAAACCTTTAACGTAATGAACTAGATATCGTTGAAGGAACGGATAGCTTTTTGAAAATATAGTGACGAAAACCATTGCTAAAGAGGTCACTCCCGGTGAAGGGATCTCGGCTCTTTCCCCGTAGAATGAGGTGCAGGATATTCCAACTGAATACCACGGTGCAAAGCAAAAGAAATCGGCTATAGTGAAGTTAATGCCCTGACGCAAACTTTTGTCCAAGGGGTCACTCCCGGTGAAGGGATCTCGGCCCTTGCCTCGTCGACTGAGGAGCAGGATATTCCAACTGAATACCACGATGCAAAACAAAAGAGAACGTCCTTGCAATAACAGCTTTTTGAAAAGTGTTCCAACAACATCAGATTAGGTTTGTTTTTAACTTGCATTGAAACGAATCAACGCAGTCCCATCAATTGATCACACCACAAAGAACGAAAATATACTGATGTACGTATATGCCATCCGCATTCGCCACTGGGTCCCGTCATTACCCGTTAGGTTAGCTAACTAACGACAGAGCGGGGACTGGACTAGCGCGGATGCAAAACATATACAACATCTACTAATATATATACCAATATATTATATTTCGCTCAAGGCGTGATAAGAAATGCAACATCACAGAGAATGAACAGCATCACAGAAACAATATAGATATCTGGGATCCCCGGGTTTCACAGAGCCACTACTGAAACCCGACGTTCCCCTGGTCGTGTGGATAGCCTGTGCAATGAAATCCTAGACCCCTACGGGCGCGGCAAGTTACCCGCCAAAACCTGAAGCGAGGCAGCCCCCTTCAGCACCGTGAATGAACCACCCAGCACTTCACGGAATCCGGCAACTTGGGCACCCCTCCTGGGTCAACCTGTACCCCCTACGAGTGCGGCGAATGGCCCGCCAATCCTAGAGTGAAGCCCCCTCCGTCTCAATGCCATGAGATGCGGGCTCGTTGCCCTCTAGAACCCGGCTGTCCGTGCACCCCTCCGCGGGGTAATCCTAGTACAGAAAGTAAAATATACATACAACGGGTACATCGACCGCAACCTGGCCGTGCCCCAAAATAATAATACAATCAGGCAGTGACGGCAGTCCACATGTCGGACGCTCGCCCCGCAATATCAAATGTACATAATACAACAGAACTGTACTAGCATTGCATCCAGGCTATCCCCCACGACCGATCCGCAACATCACAGCAAAAACAGAACATCAACGTGAAAGTCACGTTCGCAAATCTGTCTAACCGGGCTATAGCAGTTAGACTGGATTTACCGATCAAGTGACATTCACGGTCGCAGATATAATGTAAATACTGTGAAATAATGTGTTTAAAATATCCGATCGATCAAACTTTAACAAGTGGGCCCCCAAGTACTACTGTAGCACATTAAGAAATTCTGGGCCCAAAATTAATATTCCAAAACCCATATTTTAAGCCCACAAAGACACTGTAGAAATTTGGTGCAGGGATCTCCAAAGTGCGCGGCGGAAACGCGGCCTAAAGGGGGTTTTGGCCGCGGTTCCGCGCCTACACTGTCGATTCACCCTGTCGAATTTCTACAGTAGCCTAGTGGTCTCCAGTACTTCAATTTTCTACAACCTGAAAAATTTTTGGAGACCAAAAAATTTCAACAGAAACTGATGCTAACAAAAATGTAGATTTTGGAATTTTGGTCGATCGGAAATGCAAAACACATTAAACCAAGCTAGACTAAGTTAATGGCGAGGCTCTGATACCACTGTAAGTGCACGGCGGCGCCCCGGCCGTCAATCCGACGGCCAAATGCGGAAGCGGTGATAAACTTTAATTTTTCTATGAACTGGCAAACCGCCGCGCACTAATACCCGGATCGAACCATTAATTAGTCCTAGCTATCTACAAGAAGGGGAATAGAGATATACCGACGATCCAAGTCCTCCGGTCTTCTCATCATCGTCCCGATCTCCTGCGGAATCTCCGGTCGTCGCCACCTTGCCGGAAGGGCACCACATCGTCTCCATGTTTTACGGGCTCCCACCTCAATGCCGAGGCAACTCGGGCACGAAGCTGGCTACTCGACGTGCCCAAGGTTTGCTGTAGAATGTAGTGTATAGACTTGTGTCTCATTTGGGGTTCTTGGAGGTGCCACTTTGGTAGAGGGATGATACAAGAAGTATATGGAGGAGCTTGGAGAATTTTGGTGCATGAAATGAACAACATTTCCCCACCTCAATTTTTGGACAGCCCCCTTACAAGTTTTGGCCGGCCATCTCCTTTTTGGTGGGGATTGGAATGAGAGGGAAAAGTGATAGAATGAGATATATCACACCATAATGCAAGAGGGAAACAAAAACCATCATGAAAGAACATGATCACTAACACCAAAACCACACTCAACACACTAATCATCAACAACCATGATGCTTACAAAGTCAAGCCATCATGAAGTGATCAAGTCAATGGATGGCACCCATCATGACACAAATATATGCCAAGACCCCCTCCACAAAAGCTTATTTGTAACAATGCAAATAAGCCCTCCTCCACCAAACTTCGGCCAATGAACGATACAAAGGAAATCGGCCGAAACGGAAAGGAAACTGGCAACTCCAGAAAACTGGTCCCGTAATAAATTACAGGAAAACCCCGATACTGTGCATACACACCCGCATTTGTATTCCGACCGAAATACAAATGCAATGAGACAAAATCTACACTGTACTATACTAGGATCCGTCTTATACCAAAACCGGCTAGTAATATCTGTTCGATCCTGATCCGTGCAATACCGCACGTATCTGATCGAACCTTGCCATATATCCATACGGCCTATAGTACAAACTGTCCGATCCTGATCCGTGCAATACCGCACGTATCTGATCGGACCTTGCCATATCTCCATACGGCTTCTACAACCTTTCGTCCGAAAGCTGAGTAACTGAATGTGGGGGACTCTAAAGACTCGTCAATACCTTGGTTGTGGATTTAACCACTAGCACGTCAGAGGTATAAGCCAATACGTAACGGGCTATCAGGTATTGACTAAAAGGGACGTCTGTGAGCGAACTCAGCCCGACAACCCTACTGAGCCTGTCAGTGACAATATCTGTACAGTCCAGTCCGTTCTTCTATGTGTATCTCATGGCGGGCCTAGGGGGTTGGTAAAAGTCAGACCCCCAAAAGCGGTACAAGTCGTGTCGGAGTGTAGCCCAGAACACCTGAGATACTACTGGAATACCTACCAGTAAATCTCCTTGCCTCGGCCGAGGGCTTTATGTAATGGCTCTCCTAGACACAGCACGACCTCACCCCCAATACCGGGAGAGACGAACCCGTGAAGATACGCTCACTGCCTCCATGTGGCTCGGGACTGTACCCAACTAAAACCTGTTTGCACGACTCTTTTGAGCCGTGGTAGGGTAGTAATCAAAGTACAGTGGGAACTCACACGAGACAAATGACGATCCCCAGGTCGATGAACTAACCTGTACACATGTCACCTGGGAACTGCCATCTGACGTCTGGTATATGACCAACTAGCATGTTCCCGGCGAGTCCTGTCCGGTGTACTCATAACCCAATGAGCACCTGTATACATCTTAGGTGATCCAACTGACACCAGTGGCTTGTGAGACCGGCCACCGCCCCTCGTCGGGGTCTCAACTGTATACACTAGTCTACTCTGGAGTATCGATGCCCTGTCTCGAAACTCTCACGACTAGGGACCATTTAAGGATATGCTTATAGACCCCAGCTCCCACTTATATGATCGCCCTCATACTGCTGGTGGTCAAGCAAGAATCCTAGGGGCTCTATCAACGTGTAATAGCAACTTGTCAGGTCACCTAAAACAGTACACGATGATAAAGGTAAACCAGATAGCATACTATCATCTCGAGTAAGACTGTCCTACCGGGATAGGTACTCCATCAATCATTGGAATCACGTACCTGTAACCTAATAATTGACTCTGAGGGCACTATCTCCAACATTTGCACGCCCTCTTGGACGTGGTAAGATGGAAATCAAAGCACAGTGGGAACCACACAAGACTCTATGACGATCTCGGGTCAACAGACTACTCTGTACCAGTGTCACCAGAGAACTGCCATCTGACGTAAGGTATAATACCATCTGGGAGTTCTCGGCGAGTCCATCCAGTGTACCCAGTCTACACTGAGCACCCATATATCATCTCTGATGTCAAACACCAATGGATATAGGACCATCCATCGTCCATCTGTATGGGTCGAGAAGGTATACGCTAGTCTACTCTGGTATATCGATGCCCCGTCTCGATACACCCACGACTAGGGACTTTAAAGGATGTACTTATGGACTACCATGTCCCCACTAGTATGATCCGCATCATAGTCCAGGTAGTCAAGTATACATCCTAAGGGCTTGACCAACATGTAACAGAGAGACAATCAGTATACACGTTAAGGTAAAGAGTAACCAGATAGCATACTATCATGTCGAGCAAGAAAGTCCTCCCTATATATATCCCAGCATCCACTACAATATACATCCTATGTATAGTAATGGCCTCTAGGGCATACATATAACTAACATTAGAAAACCTTAAATAATTCAATAAGTTCTTTTAAAGTTACTTAATCATTTAAATAATTTTGGCAGCATTTCCTTTGTAAAAGTAGCCCCGAGACCGGGTACAAAACAGGATATAAATGAAATGAAATGTAAATGAAAAGAAACAACCCCAAACGGGAGCAATCACGCCCAACGGTGGAAACCAACATCACAAGAGTAATATACGACGCCGTAGCGAAGAATAAGCAATAAGTAAACATCACAGAAAATAACTGCATATAAAACAGTCGGCTCCCACAAGCTCGACACCAGAATACAAAATATACATCATCGTCCTCACACAATATCTAAGTCCAGTACATAAGTGGTAGATGGAGAGTACTAGATGCAAAAAGGGATACAATAAAAGTAATCAGATACCACAACCCACCTAAATGCAAAACAGCTCTCACTGCAACTGTAGTGGTATCTGTAGCCAAAAGATGCGAAAGACAGCCTGCCGCGACTATGCTGAGGGCAACCTGCAAATACTGTGGCACAACGGGGGTGAGTTGCCAACTCGTGAATAGAGATAACATATAAAGGTAATCGCGAGCATGCACGTACTGCGCTATTCTAACAATGCCCGCAGATGATATCGATGCGTGATAAGCAGTATGTGCAATAACCATGCAGATGCTCTATCAGGTAAAATAACTACAGGATGAGATATATGGTAATCAATGCTGAGCATGGGATAAACAACATCTACACGGAATATCAACATGGAAAACAATCGGTGCCCACAACTGCACCCAAATCCCAAATAACCCAGGCGCCGGCACACCCATCGGCCCTCAAATCCTGTAAACCTCTGAGAAATCACCAGTGCCCAATATCGGCACCCAAAACCTCATAAAATACTCGTGTCCAGCATCGACATGCAAAACCTCAAATATCGGGCTCCGTCAGTCCGGATCAGCCCACGGGCTCGTCTGCGGTATCGGCCCTCGGCCCCGGCAGTACAGATCATCCCGCATCCATCTCTCGACTCTGGTCGGTATCCTCCGGATAACCGCCAGGTCCAACCAATCACCGGTAGGTACTCGCCACCCTGCCAGGCTCATCGTCTACTCCACGAAAAATATTTCTCGCCCCGGGGAACCATACCGGGTCCACCACGAACCTGCAAACGGATCATCCATCTCCTCGAATCGGGTTTCAAGCACACGTCTCAGCACCGAGAAAACGCGTGGTGGACGCACCAAAATATCATATCACGAGGAACCGGGTTTTCAAATAGTGCATCTTTTCTTAAAAATCCCATGGTCCTCAAAACCAGAAATCATATGAAAATCCAACACCAAGAAATAAATCCAATGCGAGGTGCTACGTACATCAATCCATGATATAGGTATAAGGGAAAACCGCTTTTAAAATTTGTTCCGTTTTTAAAGATATCATGCAGCTCCCAATTTCCATGACAGTCATATCGAATCATATATGAAATGAACTACAGCAATATAATCATGGCAGTTCTACAGTGAGTGTGTCATGGCAATTACTAACGGTGTGTGTGTGTAGCATGCAATTTAGTGCCCGTGCAACATAAACCGTTAGTAATAGTGCGGTGTTCTATCAGTTCTAAGCATATAAATATGTAGCAGGGAATGCAATATGCGATGACAGACCATGGGGTAAATGCAACATAGAATAATAAGATCCTATCAGCCCTGACGCATAACGCCATGCGGGCGATATCCCCGTAGATGTGAAATCTACTCACCGAAGTCTCGCGCTAAGTGTAGCCGACGACTTGCTTACCCTTCTTCGCAGCGTCCGTCTCACTGGCCTGCGAACCTAGAATCACATAACATATATCACACATAAGCTCAATTTCATAAAACGTGATATTACGATACAATTAGAAACCCGTGTCGTAAACCAATCGCGCGTGTGCGCGATACGCTAATGCGTGTGATCACGCGCCTGAAACTACCCTGACGCGTCGCGATACGCAGAAACCCCAAACCCACACACGTATCACGCGTGTCGCGAAGGTTTAGAAATACGGAAAAACAGGTATTTAGTCCCATATTTTAATACAGAACTAAACTTACAAAAATATATATATCACAACACTCTACATACTAGCAGACACCTATAGGACCAAACTCTAACCCAAACCCTACCCATCTGGCCGCAAATTGCGGCCAGAATGAAATAATTGGCGGCCACAAGAAGGAGTTAGGGGGGTCGGGTTCTGTCTAGGGTATCAGCATCTATCTACTATACTGCAGTATCCTCAATTTCATCCTGAACCCATCGGGTCGATAGCAGTTCCAGAAAACTCAGTTTTAGCAAAAAAAAAACGACGAATTGCATCAATTAGGGAACTGGTGGTATTTTAGTGCAATTGGGGGTTAAGCTAAGTTAATATGGCCTCAACAAACCTCTAACAACTTACTGAAACCAAATCACACCACAATAGCTCAAAGTTCCCACTAAACACCTCATATCGCACTAAAACGCATTAAAAACCACTAACCGAAGCAAAACTACTCAAACCACGCAAACTAGGGAGCAAGTTTAGGAAATATACCTCACACTTGACCCTAGGGAGCTGGAGGAAGAGGAAGAAGTGAAGGGAAGGGGCTGTGGTTGCTGCTGTGAGGCTGTTGCTGCTGCTACTGCTCTCTGCTGCTGCTGCTACTGCTCTCTGCTGCTGCTGCTGCTTCTGGCTGCTTCTGGAGCTGCTGCTGTGCTGCTTGTTTCTGCTGGTGTTTGAAGAGGTAAGTGTGGGTATGTGGGTGTGTGAGTGTGTGAGGTTGAGAGAAAAAACAAAAGAGTTGAGAGGAAAACAAATCATCACTCCAAAAGTCACCCCTCCTCTCTCTCTCTCTCTTCATTAATGGCAAGCATGGGCTAAGCCATGATGCACACTCCCTCTCTCTCACAAGTCAACACCCAAAAACAAATTTCAAATTAAAGCAACTCTTAATTAACCAATTAAACTCAATTAAAACCCAAAAGGCTTAATCCTCAAGATTAACCCACCATGGTCACTCATCATGGTAAAAACTCATTTAAAAACCCTAGTTTACATGCACATGTGTGTGCAAGCCTAGGAAAATTTTAGAAAAATATTTATTAAATTAGGAAAAATATTTAAAACACAATTTGGTAAACTTTTTATTAAAAACCCAATAATTAAATATAATTAGTCACTAAACATATCCTAAGGTGTTACAATCTCTCCCCCTTAAAGAAATTCGTCCCCGAATTTCAAAATCTAACTACACGTACCTTTGAAAAGATGGGGGTACATCTTCATCATCTCACTTTTGGTCTCCCAAGTGACCTCCTCACGGTTCTGACCACGCCAAAGTACCTTAACTGATGGGATGTCCTTCGATCTCAATTTCTTCACTTGTCGATCCAAGATCATCACCGGCTGCTCTGCATAGGAAAGGTCGCGCTCAAGCTGGATCATCGGGGGCTGAATCGCATGCGAAGGATCATGAAGATATCTGCGGAGCATCGAGACATGAAATACGGGGTGCACATCTGGAAAGCTGGGCGGAAGGGCTAAACGGTAGGCTACTGCACCAACACGCTTGAGGATCTTGAAGGGGCCCACATACCTGGGACTGAGCTTCCCCTTCTTCCCAAACCTCATCACACCTTTCATAGGGGAGACCCTCAAGAAAACATGATCACCAACAGAAAACTCAAGCCTGCGTCGCCGACGGTCCGCATAAGATCTCTGCCTACTATGGGCCGCTCTCATCCTATCGCGAATCAACTGGATCTTCGCTGTCGTCTCCTCAACAATCTGTGGCCCTAAGATACTGTTCTCACTGAACTCTGTCCAACAGGCGGGTGATCTGCATCTCCTCCCATAAAGAGCCTCAAACGGTGCCATCTGAATGGTCTCCTGGTAGCTGTTATTGTAGGAGAACTCTACTAAGGGTAAGTGATGATCCCAGCTACCTCCGAAATCTAATACACACGCTCTGAGCATGTCCTCGAGAGTCTGAATAGTCCGCTCTGACTGTCCGTCGGTCTGCGGATGAAATGCTGTGCTGAAACTCAAGCGAGTGCCCAAAGCCTCCTGAAGCCTCTGCCATAATCGGCTGGTAAACTGGGTGCCTCTGTCGGACACAATACATGTCGGGACTCCATGTAGTCGCACAATCTCGTCGATATAGATCTGGGCATACTGAGTAAATCCGAAAGTCTTCTTCACTGGTAGGAAGTGAGCCGCCTTCATCAAACGATCCACGATCACCCAGATGGAGTCATACCCTCGACTGGTCCTGGGTAGACCCACAACAAAATCCATCGAAATCTGCTCCCATTTCCACTCCGGAATGGGTAACGGTTGTAGCTCTCCCGCGGGCCTCTGGTGCTCAGCCTTGACTTGCTGACAAGTCAGGCATCTCGACACAAAATCTGCGATGTCCCTCTTCATTCCGTCCCACCAATAAACATCTCTCATATCATGATACATCTTGGTGGAACCGGGATGGATGTTGTACACCGATCGATGTGCCTCCTCAAGAATCTCACGTCGCAGTCCCTCAGCATCTGGTACGCACAGTCTAACTCTAAATCGTAGTACCCCCTGATCATCGATCACGAACTCGGAAAATCTGCCCTGTCCAATCTGTGCCATGATCTCTGAACATCGGTCATCACTGCGCTGTGCCTCATGTATGTGGTCAAGTAACTGTGGGCGTGCACGAACATGCGCGATCTGTCCTCCGATCGGCGTGAACTCGAACTGTACTCGGCTGTCGCATAATGTCTGACAATCTGCCGACGACTGACCCTGTACTGCGCTCAAACAAGATAGACTACCCCCGGGCCTCTTGCTCAAAGCATCCGCCACCACGTTTGCCTTGCCCGGGTGATATAAGATCTCGCAATCGTAATCCTTCACTAACTCCATCCATCGGCGCTGTCGAAGGTTTAGGTCCTGCTGCTAAAATATGTATTTTAGACTCTTGTGATCCGTGAATATCTGGCATGACTCGCCGTATAGGTAATGTCGCCAGATCTTATGTGCAAAGACCACTGCAGCCATCTTCAAGTCGTGAGTGGGGTAGTTTTGTTCATGTTTCTTCAATTGTCACGAAGCATACGCGATCACCCTGTCGTGCTGCATCAAAACGCACCCGAGCCCCACTCGAGAGGGATCACAATAGACCACAAACCCGCCTGAGCCTGAAGGTAATGATAACACCGGTGCCGTCGTCAGCCGAGTCCGCAACTGCTGAAAACTGTGCTCGCACTCCTCCGTCCAATCGAAAGGGACTCCCTTCCGGGTCAACCCGGTCAAAGGGGTAGCAATACTGGAGAAGTCCTGCACAAATCGCCTGTAGTAATCGGCCAACCCCAAAAAGCTGCGAATCTCCGTAACCGATGTGGGTCTGGGCCAACGCTGAACGGCCTCGATCTTCCTCGGGTCTACACATATACCGTCTCATGGAATCACATGCCCTAAGAAGTCTACGTTGTCCAGCTAAAAAGCACACTTAGAGAATTTCGCATAAATCTGGTGCTCCCTCAAAGTCTGCAGTGTAATCCGCAGGTGCTGCTCGTGCTCCTCACTACTCCGGGAATACACCAAGATATCGTCAATGAACACGATAATGAACAGATCCAAATATGGCCGGAAAATACGGTTCATCAAGTCCATGAATGCTGCTGGCGCGTTAGTGAGTCCGAACGACATCACCAAAAACTCATAATGGCCGTAGCGCGTACGGAAAGCTGTCCTGGGAATGTCCTCCTGTCTAACCCGTAGCTGATGATAGCCCGATCGTAAATCGATCCTCGAAAAGTACCCTGCCCCCTGAAACTGGTCGAACAAATAGTCGATGCGCGGCAAAGGATACCTGTTCCGCACCGTCACCCTGTTCAGCTGGCGGTAGTCGATACACAGACGCAAACTGCCGTCCTTCTTCTTGACGAACAGGACTGGAGCACCCCAAGGAGAAACACTGGGTCGAATAATTCTCTTATCCAGCAAATCTTGCAACTGACCCTTCAATTCTCTAAGTTCCACCGGGGCCATCCGATAAGGCGGTATGGAAATAGGCCCCGTGCCAGGAACCAAATCAATACAGAAAGAAATGTCGCGCTCGGGCGGTAGCCCAGGAAGCTCGTCAGGGAACACATCAGGGAACTCGCTAACAGTCGGAACTTGATCCAATGGAACCTGCGTAGCACTAGCATCGCAAATATAGGCGAGAAATCCCTGACATCCCTTCCTCAAAAGCTATCCAGCGCGAAAAGAAGAAATCACACTGTGAGGGGCGGCACCACGGTCCCCCAACACAACAAAAACTGACTCACCGGGAAAACAAAATCTAACTGTATTCTCACGGCAGTCCACAGAAGCATAGCACGTGGCTAACCAATCCATGCCCAAAAGAACGTCGAAGTCCAACTTCTCAAGAAGGATCAAGTCGACAGGCAACTCCCCCTCGCCAATACAGACGGTATAGGATCGGAACACGTGCCTAGCAACAAACGACTCTCCCACAGGAGTGGTCACAACAAGCGGCTGATCGAGCAAACCGGACTCTCTACCCAAACTCGGCACAAAGTGTGTGGATACGTACGAGTGCGTGGATCCGGGATCGAACAATACGTGTGCATCAACTGAACATACAGGAAGGATACCTGAAACCACCGCATTGGACGCCTGCGCGTCCTGATGCGTCAAAGCAAAGACCCGTGCATGTCCACCACCTGTAACTGACCGCCCTCTGCCTCGGTCATCTCGTCCTCTCTGATCAACTCCTCCACGCCCACGACCTCTCTGTGTATGAGTCTGGCGCGGAGCAACGGTAGGTACAACAGGTAACACCCTCTGGGGTGGTGAAGGTGGTAAAGTAACATGCGGTGCTGCCGCCTCCCTCCGGTGTATCTCAGGACAATCTCTAACGAGGTGAAGTAGACTGCCGCACCTAAAGCAACCCCGCGGCGACTGCTGACTCTCCTGGGGATACGAACTAAACATCTGGCCTCGTCCCGAATCTCTACTACCCCTCGTACCAGAACGATACCTGTCGCGGCGTCTGAATGACTGCCTCCGTGCGGAAATACTGGTACGAACTCTCTTCGGCTCTGGAACTACCGAAGTCTCAGCAAGGTGCTCCTCGACTACTAGGGCTGCGTCTACAGCTGTTGCATAGGTCTCGTAGTGCTGCGCGCTGATCGCGAGGAACAGTGGTGTAAGCAAGCCTCGAACAAATCTCCTGACTCGCAACTCTTCGGTAGCCACTAAATATGGGGCATAGACTGCTAGCTCTGTAAACAGCACGTCATACTCTGCCACTGTCATCCCTGGCGTTGGACGCAAGGACTCAAATCTGCGTGCTCGGGCATCCCTAACACTCTGGGGAAGGAAACGGGCTAGAAATATGGTCACGAACTCCGTCCAGGTCATAGGAGGAAGACCTGCTGCTCTGCCCTTCTCAACTGAATCACACAACTTCTGCGCAAGACCCTCCAGGCGAAAACTCGCGAACTCAACCCATCTCGCATCTGCGCATCTGAGGGAACGGCATATCCGGGCCATCCTGTCGATGAAAGACTGTGGGTCCTCGGCTGTATCGGTGCCTGTGAAGACCGGAGGCTTCAGCCTCATGAACTCTGACAGCGATACTGTAAGCACCTCCGTGGCTACAGGGGCAACTGGCTGTGCGGTAGGTACCATCGCGGTCTCTGGAACGGGTGGAGCTACCTCTGGTCCCTGCGCTCGAAGCGTCTCAACTAGCGATCCTATCATCTGTCGCATCTCCTGCATGCTAGATCCCACCGTCTGGCGCATCTCCTGCATACCAGCCCCTAGCGTGGCGATCTGATCTGTCACGGCAGGAACAGCCTGCTCGGGCACAACCGGTGTACTGCCCGGATCAGTCCTCGTCTCGGATGAGTCAACTCGAATCTCGGCCCTCGCGGCCGCTCTCTGCGCCCTCGTAGTCTTTGGCGGCATAATGGCTGAAAGGAAATTAGGATTCGATAAGAATACAGGAATCGAATCACAAGAATATAAGAAGGGATTAAATCAATAAGTCCTAAGGTCGCTTAGGCGGAGTACCGTGTCGTGAGTATGCCGCGGAACATACACACGCTACGCTACCCTGCTGCAGCTACCTACTCCATCATACCAGGGTCATCCTACACTCCGAAGGTAAAACCTACGCTCCGATACCAATTTTGTCACGACCCGAGTATTTCGACTCGTCACCGGCACTTAACCACGGTACGTCTACAGGCGTAACGCGACTAAGTAAGCCGAACCCAGAAATCAAAACCATAAAAAAATAGTGAGTGTTGAAAACATTTAGTTGAAGCATTTAGAAAACCTTAAATAATTCAATAAGTTCTTTTAAAGTTACTTAATCATTTAAATAATTTTGGCAGCATTTCCTTTGTAAAAGCAACCCCGAGACCGGGTACAAAACAGGATATAAATGAAATGAAATGAAATGTAAATGAAAAGAAACATCCCCAAACGGGAGCAATCACGCCCAACGGCGGAAACCAATATCGCAAGAGTAATATACGACGCCGTAGCGAAGAATAAGCAATAAGTAAACATCACAGAAAATAACTGCATATAAAACAGTCGGCTCCCACGAGCTCGACACAAGAATACAAAATATACATCATCGTCCTCACACAATATCTAAGTCCAGTACATAAGTGGTAGATGGAGAGTACTAGATGCAAAAAGGGATACAATAAAAGTAATCAGATACCACAACCCACCTAAATGCAAAACAGCTCTCACTGCAACTGTAGTGGTATCTGTAGCCAAAAGATGCGAAAGACAGCCTGCCGCGACTATGCTGAGGGTAACCTGCAAATACTGTGGCACAACGGGGGTGAGTTGCCAACTCGTGAATAGAGATAACATATAAAGGTAATCGCGAGCATGCACGTACTGCGCTATTCTAACAATGCCCGCAGATGATATCGATGCGTGATAAGCAGTATGTGCAATAACCATGCAGATGCTCTATCAGGTAAAATAACTACAGGATGAGATATATGGTAATCAATGCTGAGCATGGGATAAACAACATCTACACGGAATATCAACATGGAAAACAATCGGTGCCCACAACTGCACCCAAATCCCAAATAACCCAGGCGCCGGCACACCCATCGGCCCTCAAATCCTGTAAACCTCTGAGAAATCACCAGTGCCCAATATCGGCACCCAAAACCTCATAAAATACTCGTGTCCAGCATCGACATGCAAAACCTCAAATATCGGGCTCCGTCAGTCCGGATCAGCCCACGGGCTCGTCTGCGGTATCGGCCCTCGGCCCCGGCAGTACAGATCATCCCGCATCCATCTCTCGACTCTGGTCGGTATCCTCCGGATAACCGCCAGGTCCAACCAATCACCGGTAGGTACTCGCCACCCTGCCAGGCTCATCGTCTACTCCACGAAAAACATTTCTCGCCCCGGGGAACCATACCGGGTCCACCACGAACCTGCAAACGGATCATCCATCTCCTCGAATCGGGTTTCAAGCACACGTCTCAGCACCGAGAAAACGCGTGGTGGACGCACCAAAATATCATATCACGAGGAACCGGGTTTTCAAATAGTGCATCTTTTCTTAAAAATCCCATGGTCCTCAAAACCAGAAATCATATGAAAATCCAACACCAAGAAATAAATCCAATGCGAGGTGCTACGTACATCAATCCATGATATAGGTATAAGGGAAAACCGCTTTTAAAATTTGTTCCGTTTTTAAAGATATCATGCAGCTCCCAATTTCCATGACAGTCATATCGAATCATATATGAAATGAACTACAGCAATATAATCATGGCAGTTCTACAGTGAGTGTGTCATGGCAATTACTAACGGTGTGTGTGTAGCATGCAATTTAGTGCCCGTGCAACATAAACCGTTAGTAATAGTGCGGTGTTCTATCAGTTCTAAGCATATAAATATGTAGCAGGGAATGCAATATGCGATGACAGTCCATGGGGTAAATGCAACATATAATAATAAGATCCTATCAGCCCTGACGCATAACGCCATGCGGGCGATATCCCCGTAGATGTGAAATCTACTCACCGAAGTCTCGCGCTAAGTGTAGCCGACGACTTGCTTGCCCTTCTTCGCAGCGTCCGTCTCACTGGCCTGCGAACCTAGAATCACATAACATATATCACACATAAGCTCAATTTCACAAAACGTGATATTACGATACAATTAGAAACCCGTGTCGTAAACCAATCGCGCGTGTGCGCGATACGCTAATACGTATGATCACGCGCCTGAAACTACCCTGACGCGTCGCGATACGCAGAAACCCCAAACCCACACACGTATCACGCGTGTCGTGAAGGTTTAGAAATACGGAAAAACAGGTATTTAGTCCCATATTTTAATACAGAACTAAACTTACAAAAATATATATATCACAACACTCTACATACTAGCAGACACCTATAGGACCAAACCCTAACCCAAACCCTACCCATCTGGCCGCAAATTGCGGCCAGAATGAAATAATTGGCGGCCACAAGAAGGAGTTAGGGGGTCGGGTTCTGTCTAGGGTATCAGCATCTATCTACTATACTGCAGTATCCTCAATTTCATCCTGAACCCATCGGGTCGATAGCAGTTCCAGAAAACTCAGTTTTAGCTAAAAAAAAACGACGAATTGCATCAATTAGGGAACTGGTGGTATTTTAGTGCAATTAGGGGTTAAGCTAAGTTAATATGGCCTCAACAAACCTCTAACAACTTACTGAAACCAAATCACACCACAATAGCTCAAAGTTCCCACTAAACACCTCATATCGCACTAAAACGCATTAAAAACCACTAACCGAAGCAAAACTACTCAAACCACGCAAACTAGGGAGCAAGTTTAGGAAATATACCTCACACTTGACCCTAGGGAGCTGGAGGAAGAGGAAGAAGTGAAGGGAAGGGGCTGTGGTTGCTGCTGTGAGGCTGCTGCTGCTGCTACTGCTCTCTGCTGCTGCTGCTGCTGCTTCTGGTTGCTGCTGCTGCTTCTGGAACTGCTGCTGTGCTGCTTGTTTCTGCTGGTGTTTGAAGAGGTAAGTGTGGGTGTGTGGGTGTGTGAGTGTGTGAGGTTGAGAGAAAAAACAAAAGAGTTGAGAGGAAAACAAATCATCACTCCAAAAGTCACCCCTCCTCTCTCTTCATTAATGGCAAGCATGGGCTAAGCCATGATGCACACTCCCTCTCTCTCACAAGTCAACACCCAAAAACAAATTTCAAATTAAAGCAACTCTTAATTAACCAATTAAAGTCAATTAAAACCCAAAAGGCTTAATCCTCAAGATTAACCCACCATGTTCACTCATCATGGTAAAAACTCATTTAAAACCCCTAGTTTACATGCACATGTGTGTGAAAGCCTAGGAAAATTTTAGAAAAATATTTATTAAATTAGGAAAAATATTTAAAACACAATTTGGTAAACTTTTTATTAAAAACCCAATAATTAAATATAATTAGTCACTTAACATATCCTAAGGTGTTACAAGCCTCCTCCATCCCAAAATATAGATCATGTAATAAATAATTTTTATGTAATTTTTTTATGCATGAATGTATACAAAATGGGCATAAAGCTAAATTTTTTGTAAGCCCATGGCTTATATGCAAACGAAATGGCACATGAGCCATGGGATGGGCAAAATGCCATTTTGTAAAGCCCAAGGGGCTATATGTAAATATGTAAGCCTATACAAAGGCAACATGATGAAAATATCTAAGACACTTTTTATTCCCCAAAAAAATTAGGGCTTGTGCCTCTTTCTCCTTCCTCAAGGTTCTAAACCTTCTTCTTTCTTTTGAATTAAATCAAGAATTTTACTCTTCCTTTTTCAAAACTAAATAGTTTTTCACCACAAAACCCACAAAGGGGAACTTGGATCTACCATCAGATCTCAAAAGGAAGAGATTTTTAAAATCTCACATCTCTTGATCTTCAAGATCCGGCCAAACGACAGGAAGAAGAAGGAGACCCATCTCCAGAAACCCTACTTTGGGGAAGAACTAGGGCTCAAGGGGAGAAGCCCCTTCATCAGCTTCAAAATATCCTAGGAGTTTAACTCCTCATATATATATATATATATATATATATACACACACTGAATAATAAGTGCTCCTTTCTGGGAGTATAACTCCCATTGCAAGGACCAAGTCCCTTTTTGCGCCCGAGCGCCCACGTGCTGACACGTGGAGCGCTAGCGCTCAAAGTGCTAGCGCCCAAAGTGCTAGCGCCCGAGAGCCTACGTGCTGACACGTGGGGCGCTAGCGCTCAAAGCGCTAGCGTTCTTGCGCTCAGAGCGCTAGCGCCCAAGCGTCCAAGTGCTGACACGTGGAGCGCTAGCGCTCTTGCGCTCAGAGTGCTAGCGCCTAAAGCGCTAGCGCCCGAGCGCCAACGTGCTGACATGTGAAGTGCTAGCGCTTTTGCGCTCAGAGCGCTAGCGCCCACGTGCTGACACGTGGAGCGCTAGCGCTCTTGCGCTCAAAGCGCTAACACCCAAAGCGCTGGCGCTTTTCCCCACGCATCCTCTGGATGCCCTTTCCTTTTCCTTTTTTATATATATGTATATATACACACACAGTCCCTCTCAAAAAAAATTTAGGCCGGGGCGCTGCCTCGCACCCCGCAAGGGGGCTGCTAGCCCCCTTGACCTCCAGCCCGCTATCCGGGTAGCGGGACCCCCGTAAAAACTCTGCGTGACTCCCGATATATCCAAACCCCCCTCCAAAACAAAACACACGTACACTGCATATTGAGTTCGCACGACCAGTTTAACCCTTTAATCGGAGGTTCCCTCACTCTAAAGGCGAGGGGTAATTAACGGCAGTTTAGTCTGCGGCTGCCGGAGATTCGGATCCCCACAATCAATAAACCCCAGCCTACCTGAGGCAGGGGGAATCTGTAGTACGCCTGACAAGCGTACGCATATTCCCATCTCAATAGGATGACGAAAAACACCCTACAACTAAGTTATTGAAAAGTATTTTCGAATTGAGACTAAAATGCAAGGTTTATATGTTAGGTATGAAATTCGGAATATGGAATATTCCGGGTCTAAGGATATGCAGATTCTAAGTATTATAGTTTTTCATTTCTTTTCTGCGACCGTAAGTGTAATATGTGGTGTATCCCCGATCTCGTTGCTATATGTCAACGGAATTTATGATACGCATATTTACTTACATTGATGACATGTGATGTTATGTGTTGCTGTGATATGTTATATTGGATCGTCGTGATTGAATAGCTGGGGTTTCTTATGTGAGATAAGAGTTTTTCAATTTTCATTCATGTAAAATTTTTTATGTAATATTATTTTATTGGGACACTTCCGAGTTGAGAGTGTTGTCACCATTGATATATATTATTTACTTTTCCGCATTAGGATAGACCCAAGGCGGGGAGCATAAGTAACCGGGTTCTAGAGTCCAGTGGTAGACCATCTCGAGGAGTCAAGGCCGGATCTCCTAACTTTAGAATTGGCAGGGTTGCTTGCCGCTCTCGTAGGGGTCTAGGGATATGGGTTTAGCTATTCATCACGACCGTGGAATCCGTGTTTTTCATTACTGGCTGAATTTAAAACACGGACCTCCTAGTATATCCAATATTTCATATGTTGATTTCTGCTGCTTGAGTTCTATGATGTGATCATATAACTGCGTGAGACGAATGCTATATATATATGATATATATAATAAACGTTTCTTATATTTTGCACCCACGCTAGTCCAGCCCCTGCTCTGTCGTTAATTAAGTAATCTAACGGTGCAGACGGGGCCCTGTGGCAAATGCAGATGGCATAAGCATACGTTCTATTTTCGTTTCTTTTTTGTGATGTTTAGGGAAACATAAATGATGGGACTTTATTAATGAGATTAATGGAAAGAAAATAAATCTAAAGATGTTGTAGAATCAAAATTTTCAAAAAGGTAGCTATGGTTATTGCTTTGCATAGTGGTATTCCTTGATGAATATCCACCACCTCATTCGATGAGAAAAGAGCCGAGATCCCTTCACCGGGAGTGACCTCTTCAGCAAAACTACCAAATGCTACAACCCACTCGATTTAGTTTTGATAGCTTCTCTAGTTCTTGCTTTGCATAGTAGTATTCCTTGATGAATATCCAACACCTCATTCGATAAGGAAAGAGCCGAGATCCCTTCACCGGAAGTGACCTCTTTAGCGAAACTAGCAAAAGCTACAAAAACACTTCTTTTCAGATCACTAGATTCTACAACGATATCAAGTTCATTACGTTAAAGGTTTTCTTAAAAACCAGCCGTAGCCCTCTGATTGTATGAGATTCTCGGTTCGTGTAAGTAAATCAAATGATCCCGCCTGTCACGCGGGTGACCCGGGTTCGATCCCCGGCAACGGCGCCATTTGATTGTATGATTTTTTGTTGTGTTGTATGAAAATTGTAAAGAAATCACAACCAAAAATATTTTTATTTGACCGCAATCAACTACCGTGTCGGATGTAGATTGTAAGTGAGTGCGGATCGTCCACAGGGACAGTGTAATAGTTCTTCTTTTGAATTAGATGAATTGAAAATTTAAAGAAAAAAAAACAAAACAATTCATGATTTAAAGAATTGACGTTCAAGAAGTAGAAAAATCTAGATCTAATAAAAGTAAAAGATAGAATCAAGAATTGATAATTTGTGATGATTTTTCCAAACCAAATATCAAGAATCTAAATGTGGCTCGTAGGAATCGATCGGATCTATAGATGTGATGCAATCTTACAATGACGTATTCTTATCCTTCGATGAATTGATACTAGATCGATGATGATCGATCGAGAATTAGGGATTTCTTATGAAACTAGGGTTTCATCTTATCCCTTGTTCTTTCGTCGATATTATTCACATTCTAGCCTCTAGTAAATTCAAGAAACGATCGTAGATCCCTAATTTCGAGCGATCACAATCAAGAAAGCATCGCTACGAAATTAGGTCATCGATTCTTGAACTTGCTAAGGTTTACAAAGCTCGTAGGACTCAAGAATCGTATTAAGATTTGTTACATCATCATTCTATTGATCGTCTCGACTCCTTTACGAGCGGAGTTTTACTCAAACATCACAAAAAGAACTACAATTACAAATTGAGATCTAATCATGATGCAAGAAATTAAAGAATGCAAGATTAAAGAATTTCACCTTTTATTTATATCAACAATTTCATTACATTCGCTCAAGAACTACAAGAGGAAGAACTCGATCGTCGATTTGGCTTCGCTCGTCCCCGTGAGTCGCGGATCGGCTGGGATCACTTGCTCGATTGGAGATCGGCTCCGCTCCTAAAAGGTTGAAGGGCTTCTCGCTTGATAGGTACTCAAGATCTTGAATTTGGAGTGGAATTAGGGTTAGGGTTTCGCACAAGCCTTGTCACTAGACTTGTGGAAGAAGATGATATAAGAGGGAATAGAATGAACTAGCTAACTAAAAGATTAACAACTAATGATGAACCAAAGAATTGATTCTAATGATGAACAACCTCAACCCTTAGATCTAGGCTCCTATTTATAGATCTCAAAACCCTAGATCTAGGAATTTAAATTTGAATTGCCCTCCAAAAGTTTGTTAGCAAGATTTGAATTTTCCTCCAAAAGGTTGTTGAGGAGAAGCTTCTAGATGTGATTAATTAGGAGCTTAATCAAGATTAGCATGCTTAATGATCTTTGCTGATCTGGCAGAAGCTTCGAGAGAATTCTGGAATTTGATATATCATTCTGAGCTGTGGCCACTGAGATAAGAATAACGCACTAAAAATGGCATGATGATCTGACTAAACCGCCGCGGAACCGCGGCGCAAGCCGGCTCCCGCCGCGGTTCCGCGGCGCTTTAGAGGCTTTAAGGCTTGCAACTTTTGGTGATGATTTGGGCTGACTTGTGGGCCTTTCTTTGATATGTTGATTTGTATATTTCCTTCTGAATTGCTACCAGATCTGAAAACATGGAGTTGGTGTATTTTTGATCAGCTTCTTTTGACTTTGCTCCTGCAATTTCCTGCACAAATCTCGACACAAGTGTTGCGCAAATACAGAGATGATGCGATGCCATGAAATGCGGTCAATTTCTCTTAAAGTGACGGTTTAAAGGTCTAACACATGAAATCTGATATTTAACGATTGATTTGCTAATATGTGAAATATGAATACCGAACACTTCTAAATGAGTGCAAATGATAGGGAAATTGCCGGTTAAAAGATGCAATATTTTTGACTGATCAAATTCCCCCAAACTTATTTTCGATCGTCTCGAGCGAATTGTTTTATTAAAAAGAGAAGGAGAAAATAAAGAAAGAGAAAAACTAACTAGCACACTTTCGTAGGCAACACGATTGCACTGAGCACGTGCAACAAGCCTTTAAACCTCTAGGTGTCCCTAGTAGGAGGAGTGTTGTCTCCTGAGGGTTTTCAGCGGATTGCACTCACAAAATCCAATAATAAAAGGAAGATCATGAATATTACATTTAAAGACAAGAATCGTAAAAGAAAAGCCTTGAAAATTAGGGTTTCCAACTAAGCTAGCTTTTCGGTTGTCATGAGCCTTATCTTAATGGTCATGAAAAGATGTTAGAAATCACGTCCTCCCTCAATACAACATCGTCTTATTCTTCATTCCTATCTTTCTTCCAAACACCGATCATATCACCCTGCGTGTGTGTAAAGGACATCTCTACACCCGGAGAATTCAATTCAAGCTATCATACTCTTGCCCATCAGCCTCAGTACTTTTTAATTAATGAATATTTAGATGTGATTGCTCACACACTTTCATGCGACCGTTAATATTTCTTGAGGTACTAACCGACCGATTACTCATGTGCTTGCTTATTTGGTGTATTTTCCTCGTCTTGCACCACCTCAGGCATAGCAGTGACTCCCAGACCAGTTGGCCTTAGGGCACTAGGTGAAAAGGCATCCTCGCTATATATTTTTTATTGCCCTCGGTGATAACAAAACCAGTGTTCATTTTTCTCACCACTTTATATATATATATTTTTATTCACCTTTTTTTATATTTCCTTCATACGTCGGCTTTAAGACAAGAGCATTTCAAGGTATCCTCTACTATCCCAGGCTTTAAGACGTGTGTAAGTGCGAATAGCAGGGTAGCAACGTTCAAAATGTTTGGCTTCCAGAATAGAAACTATTTTTCAGACTTAGTTTTATCCTCAGATTAGTGACGTCCTTCATCTTACTAACCCTTGGGACAACGGCTCATAACTACTTATTACTAGTTCGTATAAGAAAACTTCTAGTTTTCTTAGTTTTCTTAAATTTTTCTAATCTCATGGATGTAATTTTTCACTATCTAAACTTTTATTATCTTATTTATGTACAAAAATATTTTTATATTTTTGAAAATTTTTAATTTTTTATAGGTTTTCAAAAAATGTTTTGTGCTTATGCAAATGATGCGAATGATGCAAAAATAAGCACAAACCTCCCCCCAAACTTGTATTCAACAGTGTCCTCACTGTTGCCATCTGCTAAATCTCGAAAAAACCTGTAAGCTTGGGAGGAATTTATTAGTGGGGGCAAAATATTTAAGTGAAGAACCTCCCCAAACTTATTTTTGGCTCATCATTTTGTAAAATTTTCTTTCCAAGAGCCAGAAAAAATGCCTCCCCCAAACTTGAGTTATGCAATGTTAAGCTTTGAAAATCATATGAGGGGGTCAAAAATCATTGGTCGGTGCCAAGCTTTGCAAAGACCAAACGTTAATACCAACCATTCAAAAATTTTATCAATACAGTGCTCTGGTTGGTGGAAGAAGAAGTGGGGAAAGGGTAAGTGGTGGAATAGAATGTGTGTGTGTCTCGTATTGGAGAGACGATGCAGTGAATATGATGGATTACTCGCATTCTTTTTACAATTCAGAAGAAGGGGTGGAGGTTCAATTTCATTGAGTGGGACATGATTCATCTCAACACCCGTATCATTTAAAAATGCGAGTTCATCAGCAAAGATTTCCTCAAAAGTTCCATCAATACCCCGATGAATAATGTCATCACAAAGTGCGGGGTGATCTTCAGACTCTAAAAGCATTTCATAATCCGTGTTAATTGTTGACCCGGACATCTCGGTGGAAGAGTCCGTATGTGTATGATACATAGTTGGGTAAAACAACAACACATGAAAAGAGTCAAGATCGGTATCATGAGGATCATCAAATTCGCTGCTGTCGACATCCATTAAGTCGACAGAACATACCTGAGCAATAGGTTCGGAGGGTACACTTCCCAACTTGTAAATGTTCAGCTCTATTGACCTATTCCCGAAAGATAGGGTCATAGAACCATTACGACAGTTGATTATTGCATTGGAAGTGGCCAAAAAGGGGCGACCTAAAATCACCGGAATTTGATTCCGTGGGTTCGCTACAGGCTGTGTATCAATTACAATAAAGTCCACAGGGAATATGAATTCCTCGATTTTTATTAACACATCTTCCAGTTCACCCCTAGGTTTGGTGATTGATCGGTCAGCCATCTGGAGAGTGCAATGGGTTGGCTTCAACTCTCCGATACCTAGTTGCTCATAGACTGAGTATGGAAGCAAGTTAACACTAGCGCCAAGGTCTAGTAGAGTACGGTTGATGTGTTTTTCCCCAATAGAAATAGAAATCGTAGGATATCCAGGATCCTTACGTTTCCTCGGTAATTGCTGGGGGAAAGCCGTGTCTATTGTTTTTTTCCATGAAAATCTTCTTGGGCACTTGAGTCTTCCTCTTCCTAGTGCACAAGTTCTTAAGAGTTTTCGCATAGGACGGAACTTGTTGGATGGCATCTAGGAGAGGGATGTTGATGTTAACTTGCTTAAAAATGTCCTTAATCTTCTCCATATGTGGACTCGATGTGTTAGCCTTAACCGATTAGGATAAGGTGCTTTAGCAATAAGCGCTGGGTCCATCATAGGAGAAGGAAGTGGGGGTAGACATGATCCCAAAAGAGGAGTAGGCATCGTCTGTGGAGAACTAGAAGAGATGGGCTGAGGTGGCGAGCCTTGTGGGAAACGAAGAATAGGCTCGCAAAAAGGTGGTAGGGTAGAAGAACTGGGGTCAGAATTAGAAGTGTGTGTGTGAGGAAAGGTCTCAGCCGGGGTGTTATTGATTGATTTATCAGTATCATCAAACTCTTCCCCAACGTGATTGTCAAGCACTCTCCCAGATCTCAACGTGATTGCATCCACATAATGTGAATAGCCAGGATTGGATAAAGGTTGAGCTGGAAGTTTCCCTTTCTCTCTTGCACTCATTTCGGCTCTTAATCGAGCAATTTCTTCTTCCATCGATTTAATACTCTCGCTTTGGGACGCTGAGTTTTTCTCAATTTTATCGACAGAAGACTTCATTTCAGCCGAAACATGCATGATATTTGTTAAGACCAAATTCATGCATTGTGCAAATGAATAGGTTTCATCAGTCCCAGTCAACTGCAAAGGACTAGACAGTGCAGGTGTGTTGACCAGATTTTGAAAATTTTGTGCTTGAAAGGGGTGCTGACTCAATTGTGGTTGCTGTTGTGGTGGGGGAGCCCTTTGGAAATTGTGTTGGGTTGGAACCGTGTTTTGAAATTGGGATTGGTTCCAAGCAAAGTTAGGGTGATTCCTCCAACCCTGACTATATATGGAGGAAGATGGATCATTTCTAGGTCGTTGAAATGCGGCATTGGTATGCTCATGACCTTGAAACGGACATTCTTCCTTCAAGTGAGACGGATCAGAACAACAACCACATACAGTTTTGGAGAGTGACATTTGATTTAGGGTGGCGGCTAAAAATTTGTTTTCCATAGCGTCAAATTTCTTGTGTAAAGCTGAAATTTCAGCTTAATTCCTATGGAAATATCATTGCCATCCCTAGACGATTGACTTACACCCTCCCACTGTAAAGATTTTTCAGCGAAATTTTCTAGAAAATTCCAGGCTTCCCCATCATCTTTAGTCATGAAGTTGCCTTGACACATGGATTCAAAGGTCTGTCTTGTGTTAGGATTAATGCCCTCATAAATGATTCGGCACAATTCCCATCTCGGGATGCCGTGATGTGGAAATTAGACTAACAGATCCTTGAAACGTTCAAGACATTTTGAAAATGTTTCATTTGGAAGCTGGGTGAATTGATAGATTTCGCTACGGACTCGAGCTGTCTTTTGATGTGGGTAGAATTTCTTAAGCAATGCTTTAACGAATTCTTCCCAATTTGAAATGGAATGTGCGGTAGTGTTATACAGCCACTTCTCAGCTAAATCGCACAATGTAAATGGGAGAAGACGAAGACGCAAAGCATCTACAGACAACTGTGAGGTATCCATCATTGCGCATACATTTTCAAATTTCGTGATAAACACGTATGCGTCTTCAAACTCGAGACCGTGGAATTTTGGTAGAAGGTTGATGTATTGGGGTTTTATTTGAAAATTTTCCCCGTTGGCTGGTGGAATGGAAAGACAGCTGGAAAGGGGACCTTGTGTAGGATAGCACCTCTCTTGGAGAGAGATGCGAGGTGGATTCTGCGCACCAACGGACGGCGGCAGAGTAGTGGTAAAGAAGTTCGATGGAGACGGATCCATCGATGTGGGTGTGGTGGTGGGTAAAGAAAGGGTAAATGTAGAAATACTGACTTTAGGGTCGATCAAGGAAACGCGGACTAAACAGGCACTAGAATCTTGTTGTCCAGCCTATCTTGCACTAAAAGGGTTAGTACAAGTGGCAGCGTGAATTTATAATTAGGGGAAATGATGTATGCGGTGTTTGCTTTGAAAAAGGGACGGATTTTTTTTAAAAAAATGATGCGACACAACAAATGCAACACAAAACCCTAAAATCTAATGGTCACCTAGGTCCGGCTCTAGACCGCTCCTAACTGCCAAAAGACAAGTCACAGGATAGAATCCTCCACTGCCTCTTTGTCCCCCTGTGGCCAGGTAAGTGCCAGGTAAGTGGGAAGGTACTCCACTACGTAAGTAGTGGGCCTAATTAATAACTACTAGCCTTCGACACACTTGCCTTAGACACCAGAAGAAAACGCGGATAAGCAATGAATTATCCACGGCCTTCTCTTGTCCTAAGTGAGCGCGACGGTCCTTAGAGTCATCTCTAGATATTTTTTAATTAATGAGGATAAATGCGGATGCAAGTTTGTGATTTTTGGGGCTTAGGAAGGGTAATGAACTCCCCACCTAATCTGGATTTGGTCTTGCCCCTTAATTTTCCGTATTAATTATGCAAACAACCAAGAATCAAAACACGCACAAATTTACTTTTGCAATTTGCGAGCTGCGATTATTTGCAAAGAATCCTGCACAAAATGTTAATTGGAGCAGATTAGGGGAGAGATAAGAAAGAGTAGAAGTATACCTGAAATTTTTATGCAGAGATGAAGTTAAACTGCGGCGGAACCGCCGCGGAAGACGTTTATTGCCGCGAAATCGCTGTCTTTTCAAGGGATCACTGCACTGAAATTTATGGTAATGTTCTTGTTCACCTCAGGAGCTCTCTGGAATAGTCACAAAAATTTTATCCAAGCTCCAATAATTCCAGATTTCCTCGCACAAATCACAGCAACTCGTATTAGTGTTTGCGTGAATTTTGATCTAAAAATTATAATGGAATAAATTTTTCAACTCAAATTTCAAAATATGAACAATTAGCGCACTATCCCCGGCAACGGCGCCATTTGATTGAAATAATTTCTTCATTGGATGTAAAGGTATCAATTCAAATAATCCCGCCTGTCACGCGGGTGACCCGGGTTCGATCCCCGGCAACGGCGCCATTTGATTGTATGATTTTTTGTTATGTTGTATGAAAATTGTAAAGAAATCACAACCAAAATTATTTTGACCGCAATCAACTACCGTGTCGGATGTAGATTGTAAGTGAGTGCGGATCATCCACAGGGACAGTGTAATAGTTCGTCTTTTGAATTAGATGAATTGAAAATTTAAAGAAAACAAAACAAAACAATTCATGATTTAAAGAATTGGCGTTCAAGAAGTAGAAAAATCTAGATCTAATAAAAGTAAAAGATAGAATCAAGAATTGATAATTTGTGATGATTTTTCCAAACCAAATATCAAGAATCTAAATGTGGCTCGTAGGAATCGATCGGATTTATAGATGTGATGCAATCTTACAATGACGTATTCTTATCCTTCGATGAATTGATACTAGATCGATGATGATCGATCGAGAATTAGGGATTTCTTATGAAACTAGGGTTTCATCTTATCCCTTGTTCTTTCGTCGATATCATTCACATTCTAGCCTCTAGTAAATTCAAGAAACGATTGTAGATCCCTAATTTCGAGCGATCACAATCAAGAAAGTATCGCTACGAAACTAGGTCATCGATTCTTGAACTTGCTAGGGTTTACAAAGCTCGTAGGACTCAAGAATCGTATTAAGATTTGTTACATCATCATTCTATTGATCGTCTCGACTCCTTTACGAGCGGAGTTTTACTCAAATATCACAATAAGAACTACAATTACAAATTGAGATTTAATCATGATGCAAGAAATTAAAGAAAGCAAGATTAAAGAATTTCACCTTTTATTTATATCAACAATTTCATTACATTCGCTCAAGAACTACAAGAGGAAGAACTCGATCGTCGATTTGGCTTCGCTCGTCCCCGTGAGTCGCGGATCGGCTGGGATCACTTGCTCGATTGGAGATCGGTTCCGCTCCTAAAAGGTTGAAGGGCTTCTCGCTTGATTGGTACTCAAGATCTTGAATTTGGAGTGGAATTAGGGTTAGGGTTTCGCACAAGCCTTGTCACTAGACTTGTGGAAGAAGATGATGTAAGAGGGAATAGAATGAACTAGCTAACTAAAAGATTAACAACTAACGATGAACCAAAGAATTGATTCTAATGATGAACAACCTCAACCCTTAGATCTAGGCTCCTATTTATAGATCTCAAAACCCTAGATCTAGGAATTTAAATTTGAATTTCCCTCCAAAAGTTTGTTAGCAAGATTTGAATTTCCCTCCAAAAGGTTGTTGAGGAGAAGCTTCTAGATGTGATTAGTTAGGAGCTTAATCAAGATTAGCATGCTTAATGATCTTTGCTGATCTGGCCGAAGTTTCGAGAGAATTCTGGAATTTGACATATCATTCTGAGCTGTGGCCACTGAGATAAGAATAACGCACTAAAAATGGCATGATGATCTGACTAAACAACCGCGGAACCGTGGCGCAAGCCGGCTCCCGCCGCTGTTCCGCGGCGCTTTAGAGGCTTTAAGGCTTGCAACTTTTGGTGATGATTTGGGCTGACTTGTGGGCCTTTCTTTGATATGTTGATTTGTATATTTCCTTCTGAATTGCTACCAGATCTGAAAACATGGAGTTGGTGTATTTTTGATCAGCTTCTTTTGACTTTGCTCCTGCAATTTCCTGCAAAAATCTTGACACAAGTGTTGCGCAAATACAGAGATGATGCGATGCCATGAAATGCGATCAATTTCCCTTAAAGTGCCGGTTTAAAGGTCTAACACATGAAATCTGATATTTAACGACTGATTTGCTAATATGTGAAATATGAATAACGAACACTTCTAAATGAGTGCAAATGATAGGGAAATTGCCGGTTAAAAGATGCAATATTTTCGACTGATCACCCTCCGTCATTTCAGAGAAGTACTATTTAGTATTTGTTTATGGTTAGGTAAGGTGCATTCAACAACAGTGTAATTTTTCTTAACTATCCTACAATTTTCAACCTACGACGCACAGGGTTTGAGTTATTAAACTCAGTGGACTTATACAGAGTGTTGTATGTTGTCTGGTGTCCGTTAGGACAAAGGGGTTGGTACTTGTACTATATTCTGTTTACTCATGAATTCTCTAGTTTTAGACAAGTGTTTCGTTGAAATACAAGGTCCATGTTTTGAGGAGTTATAGGTACAAGAATAAAGTAGAGAACCATATGTTGCAAAGTATCAGGATTCTTCAAGGTGATCGAAGATGTAGATACTTGTGCTAGGTATTCCGTTGATAGTAATGGTTTTGAGAACTTACTTCCCTTTCAGGTTACTCATATGTGGATGCATTCCTTAATGAGTAATACTGATTGGCCTCCTTGAATTTAGTTGATATGCACTGGAGAAAACTGCATGATTTTGAATCTGGTTCCAATTAAATTAGTGTCTTTGTTTCTCTATGGATATAGAATGGATTCATATCTTAACGATGTTAAGGTATATGGAGTTGTTCGGCTGATGCTTAAAACTAGAATCCAGACAAACTCTAGGCATGTTTCAGTAATGGCAGTTTATGAGTTATCCCGAGCTTTGACGAGGGTTGACATTCTACCATCAGGAAGATCAATAGTTATATTGTTCTTGACTCGCCACCAGTTTTTGTAAAAATGGATTCTTTTCAGAAAACATTAGTAGGGGTACGGTAGAACTGAAAGTTATTCCAGAACCATAAACGATTACTGAAAATTTAGTAGAACCTAAAGATTCAATTGGATTCGACATTCCATTAGCCACTCCGCAGATTTGGTGGGTAACCACAGGCACCCGAGAGGTACTTCGGTTTTCTCAGAGACGGTGATAGGGAGGTTCTTGTTTACCCAGACTTGCCATTGCTGCTGTTCTAGACTATGAGACCTGGCAGGAGGATGATTATAACGTCGTTCTAAACTAGCTTTAGAAGTGCACGTGTATATGATTTTGCCAGAAAGTTGTTGTAGTCAGTGGGAGCAGCGGAAGTATAGTGGGCAAGTAGCTTATGTCTATTTATAGACTAAAGCAGATATAGTGGAGATAGATCGTCTATTTTTGATGTGACAGTCATAGAGTTTGACTTCATCAGAATAACAGATGGATCTGGTAAGAAGGTAGTAGGGAGTAATGTTCTGAGATTTGGATGACATGCTCTTGATAGAATGTGATATTCCTATACTAGATCGGTTATACTGTGGTTGTCACAAGGTGTTTCTCCATATAGGATCTGGATAAAATATCAGGGTTTCAGGTCACTAGATCTATGGTTTTAGATCTAGATTTGGGAAGTTTCCCAATTTGGGCACTTGACACTATTCTAAAGTGTTTTAGAATGGACGACTCCTGGCGTGGTGGTGTACCCGCAGGTGATAGAGTCACCCTCTGTAAAAAGATGTCTTTCAGACTGATGAGGAGAGGGATCTGCATGATTAGCATATCACTTGCTTAGGCAATTGAGTTAATCATGAAATGTCAAGTACCATACCAGATATTATTTTTCACTGGCTGCAATAAACATATATTAATCCAATCCTGGAGAAAAGTTGGGAAGCAGTTATGAACATAAGTGGATGTTCTTGGTATATGGTAACAGCAGCCTCCTTCAGGAGGCGGTTATCATTTTAGGCTTCCAAGGTGACCTGGATGACAGAGTGACTGTCAGAGTTATAGTTTTCCCTATTTTGAAGGGCAGCATGTTGGACAGGTGGTCCAAGCGGATACTGTGGAAGGCATGATGCAGGATACTGATTAAATTCAGAAGATAATACAGTCTAAGAAGTTTGTTGGATTTGGAGTTCATTTATGAACTGGGTCCCATTAGATATCTAGACAAATTCTAAGAAAGGTATTGCTCATTTCGGAAGATAGTATTTCTCCGCGAAGTTGAGATATATAGAGATAAATATAGAAACACTAGAACAGATCCACTCACTGAGGCTATTTCTCGAAAGCAATAGTTTCGCAAACGGGTTTTGCGAGACTGATTAGTAGAGAAGTTGGGTGTTCTGTATCACACGGGCTGTGAGTATGCGTCACCACAATAATTAGCCTTAAGTGCAAATGGGAGATTGTTGGCTATAGTGCCCTCAAGTCAATTATTGAATCGCAGGCACGCGATTGTGATGATTGAGGGAGGGGCTATACCGATAGAATAGTCTTACTCGAGATGATAGTATGCTATCTGGTTTGTCTTTATCATCATGTACAGTATTAGATGGCATTACATTTACTATTACATGTTGATAGAGCCCGCAGGATTCTTGCTTGACTACCAGCATTATGATGGCGATCATATAAGTGGGAGCTGGGTGGTCTATAAGCATATTCTTAAATGTCCCTAGTCGTGGGAGTATCGAGACTGGGCATCGATATTCCAGAATAGACTAGTGTATACTTATCGAGACCCCGATGAGGGACGGTGGCCGGTCTCACAAGCCATTGATTTTAGTTAGTCACCTAAGATTGTATACAGGTGCTCATTGGGTTATGAGTACACTGGATGGACTCGCTGGGAACCTGCTATATGGTATTATACCTATTGTCAGATTGCAGTTCCCAGGTGACATGAGTACAGGTTAGTCTGTCGACCTGAGATCATCATTTGTCTCGTATGAGTTCCCACTGTGCTTTGATTACTACCCTACCACGGCTCAAAGGAATCATGCAAACAAGTTTTAGTTGGGTACAGTCCGAGCCACATGGAGGTATCGTCGGGAAATCGTCTCTCCCGGTATTGGGGGTTGATATCACGCAGTGCACGGGTGGCCATCACCAGAAATCCTTGGCCAAGGTAGTCGGGAATTACTGATCTAGGATCAGTAGTTTCTCAGGTGGTGATGGGTTTCATACCGACACGAAATGTCGCGTTATTAGGGGTCTGACTTTATCTACCCCCTTAGACTCAATATGCGATACTCTTAGAAGAACAGACAGGACTGTATGGAGATTGTCACGGACATGCTCAGTAGGGGTTTGGATGAGTTTTCTCGTCGGCCTTCCTTTCGCTCAATACCTGGGTAGCCGTTACGTACAGTTAATGTCGCTGACGTACTTGAAGTTAAACCCACTGCCAAGATATTGACGAGTCTTTAGAGTCCCACACAGAGGGTTTTCATGGTTCAGACGATATGGTGTAGATGACGTATGTTGGTACATACAGGTGTCTGATTAAATATTTTTACAGGCTACACAGATTTTAATCGGACGGTTGATAATACTAGCGGCTTAGGGTTAAGCCGGATTATTAAATCAGGTTTTAATTTAATAATTTATATATATATATATATATATTTTATATATATATATATATATATATTCTAGTATTATTGTTCACTATTCATTTTCTCTTTTGGCTATTCATATTTTTGTACGAATACGCGTATATGTATTTCGATACGTATACCAGGTTGTATTCCGTATTTATACGGAATAGCTTCTAAAAGTTGGACACCTCATTTAGATGATTTTCTTTATAGAAAATCATTTTTTTTAAAATGAGGTGGAGGGTGAGTTGGCATGAGCATGTTGAGGCATGTAGAGAGGTATGGCTATATTTTGTTTATTGTAAAATGAGGAGATATTTTTCCATGGTTGAAATTATTGTTCCCATTCTTTCTTCATGCTAGCCTCTTGATCATTCAACACTTGCTTGACACTCTCACACTCTCTTGGAAAGACTTAGCCATTTTTCCATGGTTGCTCATGCCACTTGTTTTCCTCACCTCCTCCTTCTTCTTCTTGAGTTGCTCATTTGAGCATTTGATATGAGAAAAAAAGAAAATGAGACATTCCTACACCTCCACTTTTCATTGCTAGCAACCATGGAGGGTCGGTTGGTTCGCTAGGCGAACCTAGAGCTTGCATTGTTCACCTCAGGTGGATCATCTTCGATGGAGGGAGACCGGAGGCCAAACTCAATTCATGACGCTTCAAGGAGCTTGGGAGATGGTAGAAGACGGAAGGACTTAATTCATTCTGTTAGTTATATGTATGCCCTAGAGGCCATTATTGTACATATGATGTATATTATAGTAGATGCTTGGACATATATAGAGATGACTTTCTTGCTCGACATGATAGTATGCTATCTGGTTGCACTTTGTCTTAACATGTAGACTTATATTGGGATACTGTCTTACTCTCACATGTTGATAAAGCCCTTAGGATGTGTACTTGACTACCAGGACTATGACGGAGATCATACTAGTGGGGCCAGGGTAGTCCATAAGTACATCCTTTAATATTTCCTAGTCGAGGGTGTATCGAGACAGGGCATCGATATTTCAAAGTAGACTAGCGTATACGTTTCTTGACCTATATGATGGGTGATGGATGATCCCACTTCCATTAGTGTTTGACATCAAAGATGGTATACGGGTGCTCTGTGGAGAATGGGTACACTGAACGGACTCGCCGAGAACTCCTAGTTGGTATTATACCTATCGTCAGATAGCAGTTCTGTCACGACCCGAAAAGTACGGAACATGACCGGCACTTAAACTACGAAACGTCTCGAGACGTACGTAATCTAAGTAAGCCAAAACCTAAAATCCAAACCATGTAAAGTAGTAGAGTGAAGGAAAACCAATTTAAAGCAAGAAGTTTAACAACATACGCCGAAGTATGTATTTTTAAAATTCTCAAGTCTATTCTAAAAATTTCGGCAGAGTTCCCTTTGTAAAACTGACTCCAAACGGGTACAAACCTGATAAAGCATATATAATGAATAAAGGTATCCCCAAGTGGGAGCTAGCTCTTCGTCAATCGACGGACAAAACCACACACTGCAATATAATATACAACGCCGAAAGGCGAGAATCAAACTCAGGATAAAAATCCAACATCATCAAGAAAACCAGAGGAAAACCATAATAATACAATGCGCGACTCTAAGGTCGAAGTAATATACACTGGTCTTCTATGTCTATCAAATATACAAGTCTGGTTGATGGAGTTTTACTAGATACAACTGAAATAACAAATATATAATAGTGATCCTGATGCAAAGAACCCACCTACCAAAGTATTCACCCGGAAGGAACAGTGTGCCAGCAAAACCGCAACGAAATCTGTACAGCAAAACCTGCAAGAAATGTGGCACAACGGGGGTGAGTTGCCAACTCGTCAGTAGAAAACATCTACGAGTAGAAATCGCATGCATGACGCTATCCTAGGTCATATCATGTAATATCCTCAAATAATTATCCGGGTCCATCTATGTATAAGTGTAATACTACATGCTCGTGTCAGTACCTCAGATAGCAACATATCAAATATATGATGTATGAATGCATTACAAATGAAACAGAATATATCGTGAATGAGACAACTGTTTTTTTTATTTAATGATATTTCTGTATGTATATAAATCGTGTATCATCAATGAAATCGACAGATAAAACAGTGTCCAGTATCGACACAAAACATAAATCTCAGTATCTCAATACCTCAGGCTCCGGCTATCCGGACTGGCCTGTATCATCAAATCTCAAAATCTCAGTGTCTCAAGTCTCAATATCTCAATACCTCAGGCTCCGTCAGTCCGAATTGGCCCATATCATCTATCATACGACCACGGATGGTATCCTCCGGATATCCGCCGCGCCAGGTAAAATCACCGGTAGGCAGTCTGCCCCTGCCAGGCTCATCATCTACACCTCGAGCTTCTTGTCCCGGGGTACCTTACCGGGTCCACCATGTACCCGCAGACGGTTCATCCAACTCCTTGAATCGGGTCTCGAAATCCATCTCATAACCGAGAAAACATCATGATGGACGACTCATACATCACGAGAAAACCGCACTTTTCATTTTAAAAAGAGAGAGAGAAAGAAATTTATAAATATTCTTGCGGTTTTCACCCAAATCCAGGAATCTCATAAAAATCCGAAATCCAAGAATCGACAGTAAATAAACAGTGAATATCGGCATAAAACTCCATAATACTGCATAAAAGTGAATAATAATATGCATGAATTTGCAAGTAATAAGTGAAATGTCTAACCTGACATATAAAGCAAGTACACTAATATCATGTCGAAACTATCAGCTAACAAGCTATGTCAATGAAATAATATTCTCCAAAGTGTACGTGACATGGCAATTACCGATGATGATGTGTGTGAGCCGGCAAGTAAGTGTATGTGGAACATACGCATCATCGGTAATGGTGCTGGTGTCCTGACCGCATGATTTCAATATTAACATATGAAAACATAATATAAGCATGCGGTGCGATGCGAACAGCAAGAATATGCGGGAGCTGAATAATAAACACAATGATAACTAATCTGCATTTATATAAATATAAGTCATACAGGTTTGTCATTTGAAATAACATGAATCGTGGTGTTTTGAAAATAAGGGCTACGGTGTTTTTAAGAAAAGATACATCCTTTGAAATATCCGTAGAACCCCTTGGTCTGTCTTTAAAATACTCACGATTCGTTAGTTTTGAAAAAGGTATGACTCGAGTCTAATCTATCAAGTACATGTAAACTACCGGACTAAACTAAACCGCTGATCGAATGGTAAGAAAACTGCATAACATCTGAGTCGGTACATACATACATACGTACATATATATATATAATAGTTGGTGATCCCGCCTCAATAGTATCCCATACGATACCCTAATACAATATGACATCCTCGAGTCAAGAGTGCTGATCTATCATCAATATAGCTCGTACGGTAAATCCATCGTACAGCATCCCAAATCTGGGTACGGGTCAATGTCACATCAATCACACTATTCATCTGGTATCCTCTTTATCAATTATCATGATCGGGGGTACTGATCCACGTCTAGTACAATACTGATACCATATATGTATATGCATGCATGTGTCTGAAAACACCACGTCGAAAGGACCCGCTGAAACATCACGTCGTATCTCAAATACGAACCATATCACATCACCAATCTCACGGCCTCAAGCCCAATCTCATTGATTCATCTCCAATCCCAAGTACTATCCTCATAATCCGTGTATATGTATACGTATATATATATATATATACATAGTCTCATACCTACATGTGTGTGTGTGTATACATATCCCCATATACACACAGGTAATAGAATGAATGCAGGTGTGTGCGTGTGGGTGTAAATCTATTCTAGGTTTCGCGCCTAAGAAGCTATGCTAGTTCACTTCTAATAACCCCAAACTAACCATGAACACATAATCATATCCTGATAATCTTCCACGTATCATAAACTACATATATATCCAGTTATATATCATAAATATACTACAAACTGCGGGGGTGCTATACGCCATCCACCCGACTTCTCCCCATAGATATAAATCTACTCACCTTAACCTTCGCTTGCCGATGCCGATGTCGCCACGCGCTCGCTTTTCGTCTCGAAGTGTTCGCGAGGGTACCAATATATAGTATAGTATCGTATCGCATTAAAATCCAAATCGAAACCAAAAAGACACGCGGAACTCACATAGGTCCAAACCTATAGTTTGCCTTCGCAACATAACCAAATAACACTCGATAGAGACATACAAACGTCAAGTGATCGATACTAAACACAAATACCAAAACTTAAATCCATAAACATCACGAAACGTAAAGCAGCAACTAAGAAAACATGCTCCAGATTTTGTCTCAGGTGAAAATAAGGTAAGAAAACAAATCTGGGGTGATGTATATGGTACATATGAGCTACTGGAATAACCTGGACACATCCCATCACCAAGTGGCCGGCCACTCCCTTGCAAAATCCGGCCTCCTCGGTTTTGGGGATGAGTTGGGGCCTCAAACTTGCAGGGGGTCTCCTATGGTCTCAAATTGGTCCCTGGAGTTGTTTATTTTTCTTGAAAATAACCCAGGTTATCCTAGATTTCCCTGCACACTCAAATACCTCAAAAACCGACATCAAATGTTTCTGTTTTTCCATATTTTTGTTTTCAGGCTTGGTCAGGTCTGGGTTTAAGACAACTGGGGGGTTTAAGGTCACCTCTAGAGTTCAATTACACTAACACAACTCAATTTAACCCTAACCCTCTCAAGAGAACTTCAAGGTTCACTAAACTTCGCCAAAACAAAAACAAACTTGAAAAGAAGCTAAAGAACTTGAAATACTACACTAATTGTGAAAGAGTTACCTCATTTGGCACTCATGAATCCCCCTACAACACCAAAACACAAACTTTCTTGGTCCAAAGGGTAGCTTGAGAGCTTGTGCACATTTTTTGTGAAGTGGGAGTTGGGTTTTGATGGAGATTTGATGATGAAGTGAGAGTTTTGAAGAGGAGGGAAAAGAGGGTGTTGCCATGAGAGAGGAGGAGGCAAGGATGATGAAGAAAATGAGAAGAGAAGGAATGGCCAAGACCTAACTTTGACCCCTTACCCCCTCTCTCTCTCTCATGCCCATGCTTCATATAATAATGTTTCCCCTTTTTCTTTTCTTTTCTTTTCTTTTCTTTTCTTCTCTTTGCAATAGTAAACCCAAAACAAATAACCATACACCCAAAAATCATGTAGGAAAAATATAACAAGTGTTAAAATGACATGTGCATGCCATGTGCACAAAACACGCTTAAAGCCCGATTAGCGATTTTTAATCGCGATTAGCACAAAATTAGTGTATAATAAATCGTAATATTTCATAATTTGCATAAATCACATAAAGCATCCTCTTTTTAGTAATTTCCATAATTTTCCAAATTTTTCCCAATTTATCGGTATTTAATTATACCGCCTTATTAAAATATTCAATATTTTATTATTAAATTACAAAATTCCCAAAATAATATTTTATTTTTTTGAAATGTTACAATCTTCCCCCCTTAAAGAAATTCGGTCCCCGAATTTAAATTTAAACCCCTCGAATACTAAAACATTTCAGTAAAAAGTCTAAGCCGTCGGGGTCCCGAAACCATCAATACATAAGGCACAGTGGCGCAATGCATGCACCTGAACAATGAGCAGATAGCTCAAAAATAAAACTCCGTCAAGAATCCAGCAATCATCGGAGTCATGGTGAAGACACCAGGGTCAAATCCAAAACGAAATCAACATGATATACATCAACATTATACATATAAACACCTGAAGAAAATGCATGCCAAACCATTTTAAGTCGCTGTGCGATGCGCATAACACTGCACAGTGGCGGACGTCTCTAGTAAGAAAATAACTCTATATATATATATATATCCTTTGTTTACATATACGTACTGCCATTTTGAAAACAATTTAGAAGGGTTTCTTGTTTTAAACGTTTCGTGTCATCTTAGACACGTAGGTAAATACTGAGACTATAGCTCCCTTTTTGGAAATCCCTTCGATAACTATCAATGCATGCAAAATATATCCAGGTACTGTCCTCTGACTAGTCCTGCCCAGCTACTATATCAATAGTAAATATCATAAAAACGTACTGCTCCATAAGAAATTAATCCCAAAATGTGCATATGAATGCTGCGTGTGTTCGGTACGCACGAAAATCAAAATCCATGAATATGCCATACATGTGCACAGAAACAGCATCTAAGTGCAACGGGTACGCACGAAACATCTGTCAGAGGCAACAGGTGTGCCTGACAGCAATATCAGGTGCATCTGATATGCACGAAGAATCCCGATTTAGTGCATCTGGTATGCACCAAAATCGCATCTCAAATCATGCGCCCAACATGCGTGAAAATCCAAATCAGGTGCATCCATCATGCACGAATAAAAATCTAAATCCTGTGCGTCCAACATGCTCGAAATCACGAAATCCAATATCAAGCTCCGAACATGCGCAAAATCCATTCCAAGCACGTCAAATATGCGCAAGAATCCAACCAGGTGCACAAGCTGAACAAAACAAATATCGAGTATCACAATCGAAATCGACGGTATACAACACATCTTAAATCCAAATCAGGTATACCGTAGTATCAAATCTCACAACCATGTGCATCAGCGTGCACAAAATCTAATCAAAACACTAAAAGTGCATGAAAACTATGCCGTAAGCATAAGTCAAATCATATGCATGCCCTAGGCATGAAGTCAAAATCAATACCTCAAATAACATTAAATCGAAGTCCTATGCAACTGTAGTGCACAAAATATGTATCACTGCACTGCAAGCATATGTGAACTATACCAAGTGCAAAAATCAAATCAGGTGCGTACCATATGCACAAAATCTACCCAACTGTATGAAATCTATGAAATCATAAGCATGTGCAGCCAAGGCACCAAAAACGATATCAAGTGCAATAACTGTGCACAAATCATAAATCAACACAACGGTGTATAAAGCATATCTCAAGTGCAATAACTATGCATAAAATACAAATACCGAGTAGGTGCAACCATGGTGCACGAAAACAAATATCATGAAAATCGGTCATCAAAACTCAATCATGCGAATAAATCGCCCAAAATACTGAAATCAAGTATGGCGAAATAGTCCCGCTCAAGCACTCCTCTAAGAATCTCTAGCCAACTGTCATGATCACTCATAATATGTCTCATCAACGATGCCGAACTCTGGCCTGCTTGTGTGCGTAAAATGACCACTCCTGGGTCCAATTCTTCTCGTGCATTATTCCAGAAAGGTCCTGTCGAGGTCTCTCCCAAATCTCATTTCTGCCGAACTGTCCGGAAGTTATCACCCTTCACTAAATCCGTTTCTTGTTTCGGAATGGCTGCATACTCATCGCGACTCCTTCTAGAAGATATATCCATATACAACACCTCTGCATGCGTATCACATCTCTGATGTCGGCGGAGTGGAACGTCGTCTCATCAAGATCATGTACGAACCTCTTACTCCACTTTTCTCTAATGTCGACTGATTCGGACTCGTCTCATCGTGGCTGCATGGACTGTACTCTAACGACTATACTCGTATCTGGAGTCTCCCAAGCAATGCATCTCATCGCATAGCATCCGAATGAAGTCGAACCATTCGATCGATTCGTTAAAACCTCATAATCCCGCAAGAGCTCAATATCTTGGGTACGGTTTAATAGTATCGAGTACATACCACATCATCGGTGGACCAGCCGTAGAAGGGCAAACCCAAGCCTCACTAATGGCACCGCGGAACTGTCGCAAACCCTAAGGTTCAAAGGATTTCACACGGTCATTATGTTGAGTTAGGGTTTCATTCTTCTAGAGGGTCCATAGAATTGCTTTCATGTCTTTCCAAATACTTTAAACTTGGAATATGGGTTTCTGACATTCGATCGCCTCTATCGACTCTCAATGTATCTGCGTGAAGTCTCCTCAAGCTGGAATCAATCTATCTGATGACCTCGCATCGGGATAAGCGAATGAACCACATATCATAGTCATTCATCCTCGGGTGACTAGCGATCTTCTGTCATATCTCTAAGTACAACTCGTACTGAAATAGCTCCAACATCTGGGGCGATATCTCGTCGTTCGCAGCAACTACTAGCTCATCCTTCTGCACGCTGAACAATGCCTCAATTATCATTAATAGGCGATACATCAATGGTCATCACATTCTGGCTGGCCTCTATCAGTGGCTCAATCCTTTGGTGCAAATCTGCATGCCCGAGAAATCTCATAACAGCGATCCATCAAATGCTCATGGCACGAAAACACAATAACACGGCACATCTATGCAAATCGTATGTCCCTGGAATCACGCCCTGGTCAGTCCTCGTCCGTGACGAGCTCGTGCTGACCGCAACTCTAGCCGTAGCTCTCTCTGCCCGTGATCGTGGCAGCAAAACCATAAACTGGTACCGATGAGGATAGATCATAGGAATGAATATAATACTGTGCAAAGAAATATACATCCTAAGGTTTCTCAAGCTGAGTATTATATCGTAAATACGCCGCGGAACATACGTACGGTATGTCACTCTACTCAAGCTACCTACTCCATCAACTACGGGTCATCCTACACTCCGAAAGTAAAACCTAACACTCTGATATCAACTTTGTCACGACCCGAAAAGTACGGAACATGACCGGCACTTAAACTACGAAACGTCTCTAGGCGTACGTAATCTAAGTAAGCCAAAACCTAGAAATCCAAACCAAGTAAAGCAGTAGAGTGAAGGAAAACCAATTTAAAGCAAAAAGTTTAACAACATACGTCGAAGTATGTATTTTTAAAATTCTCAAGTCTTTTCTAAAAATTTCGGCAGTTCCCTTTGTAAAATTGACCCCAAACTGGTACAAACCTGATAAAGCATATATAATGAATAAAGGCATCCCCAAGCGAGAGCTAGCTCTTCGTCAATCGACGGAAAAAACCACACACTGCAATATAATATACAACGCCGAAAGGCGAGGATCAAACTCAGGATAAAAATCCAACATCATCAAGAAAAACAGAGGAAAACCATAATAATACAATGCGCGACTCTAAGGTCGAAGTAATATACACTAGTCTTCTATGTCTATCAAATATACAAGTCTGGTTGATGGAGTTTTACTAGATACAACTGAAATAACAAATATACAATAATGGTCCTGATGCAAAGAACCTACCTACCAAAGCAATCACCCGGAAGGAACAGTGTGCCAGCAAAACCGCAACAAAATATGTACGGCAAAACCTGCAAGAACTGTGGCACAACATGGGTGAGTTGCCAACTCGTGAGTAGAAAACATCTACGAGTAGAAATCGCATGCATGACGCTATCCTAGGTCATATCAAGTAATATCCTCAAATAATTATCCGGGTCCATCTATGTATAAGTGTAATACTACATGCTCGTGCCAGTACCTCAGATAGCAACATATCAGATATATGATGTATGAATGCATTACAAATGAAACAGAATACATCGTGAATGAGACAACTGTTTTCTTTATTTAATGAGATTTCTGTATGTATATAAATCGCGTATCATCAATGAAATCGACAGATAAAACAGTGTCCAGTATCGACACAAAACATAAATCTCAGTATCTCAATACCTCAGGCTCCGGCTATCCGGACTGGCCTGTATCATCAAATCTCAAAATCTCAGTATCTCAAGTCTCAATATCTCAATACCACGGGCTCCGTCAGTCCGAATCGGCCCATATCATCAATCATACGACCACGGACGGTATCCTCCGGATATCCGCCGCGCCAGGTAAAATCACCGGCAGGCGGTCTGTCCCTACCAGGCTCATCGTCTACACCTCGGGCTTCTTTCCCCAGGGTACCTAACCGGGTCCACCATGTACCTGCAGACGGTTCATCCAACTCCTAGAACCGGGTCTCGAAATCCATCTCATAACCGAGAAAACATCATGCAGGATGACTCATACATCACAAGAAAACCATACTTTTCATTTTAAAAAGAGAGAGAGAGAGATAAAGAAGTTTATATATATTCTTGCGGTTTTCTCCCAAATCCAGGAATCTTATAAAAATCCGAAATCCAAGAATCGACAGTAAATAAACATTGAATATCGGCATAAAACTTCATAATACTGCATAACAGTGGATAATAATATGCACGAATTTGCAAGTAATAAGTGAAATGTCTAACCTGACATATAAAGCAAGTCCACTAATATCATGTCGAAACTATCAGCTAACAAGCTATGTCAATGAAATAATATTCTCTAAAGTGTACGTGACATGGAAATTACCTATGATGATGTGTGTGAGCCGGCAAGTAAGTGTATGTGGAACATACGCATCATCGGTAATGGTGCTGGTGTCCTGACCGCATGATTTCAATATTAACATATGAAAACACAATATAAGCATGCGGTGCGATGCGAACAGCAAGAATATGCGGGAGCTAAATAATAAACACAATGATAACTAATCTGCATTTATATAAATATGAGTCATACAGATTTGTCATTGGAAATAACACGAATCGTGGTGTTTTGAAAATAAGGGCTACGGTGCTTTTAAGAAAAGATACATCCTTTGAAATATCCATAGAACCCCTTGGCCTGTCTTTAAAATACTCATGATTGGTTAGTTTTGAAATAGGTATGACTCGAGTCTAATATATCATGTACATGTAAACTACCGGACTAAACTAAACCGGCTGATCGAAATGTAAGAAAACCGCCTAACATCTGAGTCGATACATACATATATATATATATATATATAATAGTCGGTGATCCCGCCTTAATAGTATCCCATACGATACCCTAATACAATATGACATTCTCGAGTCAAGAGTGCAGATCTATCATCAATATAGCTCATACGGTAAATCCGTCGTACGACATCCCAAATCTGGGTACGGGTCAATGTCACATCAATTGCACCATTCATTTGGTATCCTCTTTATCAATTATCATGATCGGGGGTACTGATCCACGTCTAGTGCAATACTGATACCACATATGTATATGCATGCGTGTGTCTGAAAACACCATGTCGAAAGGACCCGCTAAAACATTGCGTCATATCTCAAATATGAACCATATCACATCACCAATCTCACGGCCTCAAGCCCAATCTCATCGACTCATCTCCAATCCCAAGTACTATCCTCATAATCCGTGTATATGTATACGTATATATATATACATAGTCCCAAACCCATGTGTGTATGTGTGTGTGTGTGTGTATCCCCATATACGCACAGGTAATAGAATGAATGCAGGTGTGTGCGTGTGGGTGTAAATCTATTCTAGGTTTCGCGACTAAGAAGCTATGCTAGTTCACTTCTAATAACCCCAAACTAACCATGAACACATAATCATATCCTGATAATCATCCACGTATCATAAACCACATATATATCCAGTTATATATCATAAATATACTACGAACTGCAGGGGTGCTATACGCCATCCACCCGACTTCTCCCCGTAGATATAAATCTACTCACCTTTACCTTCGCTTGCCGATGCCGATGTCGCCACGCGCTCGCAGTTTGTCTCGAAGTCTTCGCGAGGGTACCTATATATAGTAACGTATCGTATCGCATTAAAATCCAAATCGAAACCAAAACGACACGCGGAACTCACATGGGTCCAAACCTATGGTTTGCTCTCGCAACATAACCAAATAACAGCCGATAGAGACGTACGAACGTCAAGTGATCGATGCTAAACACAAATACCAAAACTTAAATCCATAAACATCACGAAACGTAAAGCAGCAACTAAGAAAACATGCTCCAGATTTTGTCTCAAGTGAAAACAAGGTAAGCAAACAACTCTGGCGTGATTTATAGGGTACATATGAGCTACTGGAATAACCTGGACACATCCCATCACCAAGTGGTCGGCCACTCCATTGCCAAATCCGGCCTCCTCGGTTTCTAGGATGAGTTGTGGCCTCGAACTTGCAGGGGGTCTCCTATGGTCTCAAATTGGTCCCTGGAGTTGTTTATTTTTCTTGAAAATAACCCAGGTTATCCCAGATTTCCCTGCACACTCAAATACCTCACAAACCGACATCAAATGTTTCTGTTTTTCCGTATTTTCGTTTCAGGTTTGGTCAGGTCTGGGTTTAAGACAACTGGAGGGTTTAAGGTCACCTCTAAAGTTCAATTACACCAACACAACTCAATTTAACCCTAACCCTCTCAAGAGAACTTCAAGGTTCACTAAACTTCGCCAAAACGAAAACAAACTTGAAAAGAGGCTAAAGCACTTGAAATACTACACTAATTATGAAAGGGTTACCTTATTTGGCACTCATGAATCCCCCTACAGCACCAAAAACACAAACTTTCTTGGTCCAAAGGGTAGCTTGAGAGCTTGTGCACATTTTTTGTGAAGTGGGAGTGAGGTTTTGATGGAGATTTGATGATGAAGTGAGGGTTTTGAAGAGGAGGGAAAGGGGGGTGCTTCCTGAGAGAGGAGGAGGCAAGGATGATGAAGAAAATGAGAAGAGAAGGAATGGCCAAGACCTAACTTTGACCCCTCACCCTCTCTCTCTCTCATGCTCATGCTTCATATAATAATGTTTTCCCTTTTTCTTTTCTTTTCTTCTCTTTGCAATAGTAAACCCAAGACAAATAACCATACACCCAAAAATCATATAGGAAAAATGTAACAAGTGTTAAAATGACATGTGCATGCCATGTGCACAAAACACGCTTAAAGCCCGATTAGCGATTTTTAATCGCGATTTGCACAAAATTAGTGTATAATAAATCGTAAAATTTCATAATTTGCATAAATCACATAAAGCACCCTCTTTTTTAGTAATTTCCATAATTTTCCAAATTTTTCCCAATTTATCGGTATTTAATTATACCGCCTTATTAAAATATTCAATATTTTATTATTAAATTACAAAATTCCCAAAGTAATATTTTATTTTTTTAAATGTTACAATTTCTCTGGTGACACTGGTACAGGTTAGTATGTAGACCCGAGATCGTTATAGAGTCTTGTGTGATTCCCACTGTGCTTTGATTTCCACCTTACCACGTTCAAGAGAACGTGCAAAACGGTGGTTTTTGGATACTGTCCCGAGTCACATGGAGGCAATGAGCGATAGGAGGGGATTCGTCTCTCCCGGTATTGGGGGTTTATGTTGCGCTGTGCTCGATTGGCTATAACAGGAAGTCCCTGGCCATGGATGATACAGAGATTTACTGGTAAGTGTTATCAGTAGTTTCTCGACCCGTTATGAGCCTCACATCGACATGACTTATCGGTTACTGGGGTCTGACCTTTACCACCCCTAGACTTGATATGCGACATATCAGACGAAGAGACCGGACTGTACGGTAGTGTTACTGACAGGCTTTGCAGGAGTATAGACAAGCTTGCTTGTTGATATTCTAATCGCTCAATACCCGCATAGCCGTTTCCAGCTAGTACCGCTGATGGATTGTGGGTGACTGATTTGATCATCACCCACTGTCGGCGTATTGACGAGTGTTTAGAGTCCTACACAGAGGTTTCCTGGCTCAGGAGAAACGAAGTAAGAGCACATATGTGATATGTGCTGGGCCGAGATTAATACATGTATGTGATACCGTATTCTATTCTCACGATATATGATATCGGTCGGTTATATGTGATATAACCGAGTTATCGAATCAAGTGTTAATTCGATAAGTTGATACAAATTATATTAGTCGGTTGTATGTGATATAGCCGGATTATTAAATCAAGTGTTGATTTAATAATTTAATGTATAATTGTATATTTGATATATTAATTTATATTAAATAATATTAGCTCACTTAAGCATTTCTTTATCTCACTTATGCATTTAATATATGTGTGATATATATTAATTGTGTTTCATTTTGTGTTATGCTTGATGCCACATGTTACATGGGTGTATGAGACTCACACCATGCTTATGATAATGTAGGGTTTATTTATTTCAAGTAAATCCAAATTAGTTGGAAATTAGTCACATGGTTGGAGCTTGGTAGAAGCTTGTGGAACTATTGACTTAGTCCACTAGTTTTGTTTTACATTAGATATTTATTAACCCAACCGTTATCTAAACCCATGGTCAAGTCTCTACATGAGTTATATGAGATATTTCTCACCCATGGTTGGCATAATTCTATTTGCTTCATCTTCTTCATCAACAAGAGTGAGCTTTCTAAATTTTGAGGAGGTGATGAAAATTAGTGAGAAAAATATTTCTAAAGTGAGCAAAATTCCTACTTCATCATCCTCTACTAGACCAGTCATTTAGTTTAGGGTGTTAGCTTCACTAATCCCTAATTAGTGAAGAGGTAGCCTGGGTTGGTGTCTCCTCGATGTAGATCATCTTCGGCCTCGAAGACTTCGTGCAAGCTTGTTCCTTTCATCTTGTGGGGCCATTCTAGAGTCCGGCACTACTAGGAGCGAATGGACTACTACACGGAGCTATAGAAGTGAATGACCGGTCTACAAAGGTTGTATTCCATGTTCACTTTGTATGTAAAGTTGTTTACAATCATGTTTCGTCTAAATCTTTAGTTAAGATTCTAGGTTTGGGTTGTTTAGCATGACAATTTTTTGAAAATGGCATGGACGATGCCTCCCGAAACCTTGCTGTCGTGCTAGGTAATCCTACATATTCGGTATAACTTTCTAACCTAGTAGTTTATCTCTCATTGTATTTGCTAGTATAGCTTTATGGTTTCGATCTTGGAACGGGTTTTGTTTGCGCCAAAATTTTTGAACGCCAGTTTTTGTTGCGCATCAGCCACGGTAGATGGCCAGGATACCGGCAAAATCCAGCATGGTATCAGAGCCACCCATAAACCATTACTAGCTAGTTTGCACAAAGTTAAAATATCGATCGACCAATTTTTCCGAATCAAAATTCCATTTTCTCATGCTTCCTGTCGATTTTGAAAAGTGTTCAAAAAATCTTTTTGTGTATCTTAAAAATACATGCAGACAATTGTAGGGGACCACAAGAAAATTGGGCAAGTGAACCATCAAAATGGTCGCGGAAGCACTGCAATAGGTGCCTATCTGCTGAGGTTCCGTGGCCGTCTTGTAGCCACATTGCTCCAAACTTCTTATGGCACTCTCTGACATGGAAATTTGATTTTTGGTATATATGGTTTTGGCCCAGATTTGTTTAAGTGCTGGATTTGCATTTGAGGCCAATTTGGAAATGTTTAATCGATCGAAATTTTAAGTGTGTGATTATCAGTACATGTGATGATATCTGTGACCGTGAATGTCATTAGAGCGGTATAACCCGTCTAACTGCTATATGTTCTTTTAGACGGGTTTGCGAACATAATATTCACGTTGATATTCTGTGTTGTGCTGATATTGTGGTTGGATTGTCATGGTGGATAGCCAGTGGTGTAATGATAGTTAGTACAATTCAGATTCATTTGTATATTTGTTATTGTGGGGCGAGCGTCCGACATGTGGACTGCCATCTCTGCCCGTTTGTATATTATTTGTTTGGGGCACGACCGGATTAAGGTCGGTGTCGCCATTGTATATATTTTTCTTTTTCTGTAAGTGGAGTGCACGAATAGCCGGATTCTAGAGGGCAACGGGTCCGCATCTCATGGCGTTGAGACAGAGGGGACCTTACTCTAGAATTGGCGGGCTATTCGCCGCACTTGTAGGGGGTATAAGTTGACCCCACGGAGGGGTTCCCAAGTTACTGAATTCTGTGAAGTGCTGGGTGGCCCATTCACATTGTTGATTGAGGTTTCCTCACTTCTGGGATTAGCAGGTAACTTGCTGCACTCGTAGGGGTCTAGGTTTTCATAGCACAGGCTATCCATACGACCGGGAACGTCGGGTCTCATTTGCGGCTCAAATAAAACCCGGGGCTCCAAGATTATGCACCACTCTGTGTTACTTGCTGAGATTCTGTGATGTTTCTTATATCATGTCTGGGACGAATGTTATATATATACTAATAGATGTTGTATATGGTTTGCACCCGCGCTAGTCCAGCCCCCGCTCTGTCGCTAGTTAACAAACCTAATGGGTGATGACGGGGCCCAGTGGCGAATGCGGATGGCATATACGTACATTTTATTTTCGTTCCTTTTCTATGGTGTGATATGTATTAATTGATGGGACTGCATTAATTCTGATTAATGCAAAGAAAACAAACCTATATGATGTTGTTGGAACCAAATTTTCAAAAACTGTTATTACAAGATATTTCCTTTTGCTTTGCACAGTGGTATTCGGTTATGAATATCCAGCACCTCATTCGACGAGGCAAGAGCCGAGATCTCTTCATCGGGAGTAGCCTCTTGAGCGAAAGTTCGCGTCATTGTAATAACTTCACTACAGTCGATTCTTTTGATTTGCATCGTGGTATTTAGTTTGGAATATCATGCACCTCATTCGACAAGGAAAGAGCCGAGATCTCTTCATAGGGAGTGATCTCTTTAGCAAAAGTTTGCGCCATTATATATTTGTAAAATCACTCGGTTCCTTCAACGATATCAAGTTCATTATGTTAAAGGTTTTTCGCCAAAAACCAGCCGTAGCCCTCCATCGTTTTGAATAAGTAGCACATAGTATTCATGCGGTGTTTGTTGGCTAAAGTAAAGGCATCGTGAATGGTAGCTGTGTGTTGCTTATCCGTAGCATTGGTAAATGCTTTGGTTTAGGAAGTCGTACCACTATGTTAGCCAAAATCAAGGGTGCGTGCGGGTGGGTCTAAATCTATTTGGATAATAACGGGTAGAACTTGACTTGCGTGTTATGATTTGTTGGCCAAAGTCAAGGTCATAAGCGCTTGGGGCAAAAACCACATTAAGAGTTTCAAACATACAGGAAACTTTCTAGGCATGCGCATACCTTCTGGAGTGTGGTGACTTGAGTGGCTTCCATCAAGTTATCATGCGATGATAGTTGGATCTCGATTCCCATTGATGAGTAGGTCCTACTCCTCGGGTGATTTTAGATGATCCTGACTAATTCTCCTTTTTGGTTTGGAGGAGAATTCGAAGATACAATGGGAGACATCCTGATTAGATAAAGTGATTAACCATTCTGATTTAGGTTAGAGTGCACATTGAGTATTTCTTTTCTCTTTCTCTCTTTGGCAGTGACCATGGCCCGACCTAAACTAAAACTCATGAACCAAGTTAACCGAACCTTCTTAAAACACTTTGGCTTTTGGATTGTCACATAGTCGCATATATCATTGCCGCTCCTATATCACCTTTACATTTCTCTGGAACATTCCGTATCACTACGAAGATCCACATTTATTGGATAAGCTACCGTATAGTTACATACGAACTCGAAGAAACATTTTTTAGGTCGAGGATGGTTTCCGATTCTGGAAAAATAGAATAGGAATATTCAGTTGTCTTTTCCCTTTACCTTCTCTCAGGTTGCGAGGGCTCCTGGTATTTAGGAGAGTACACCTATTGCGCTTATAGTCTTCTTCTAAACCTCAGGCTGGTGCCAAAAGGTAGGGAAGGATGAAAACCAATTAGCCTAAGTGTGGTGTACATAAGGTAATAAGTAAAGACATATAAAGGGATTAGAAAAAGGGCAAAGGAAACTGCGACTGCTATCATTCACGACGAAGCCGCATATATCATCGCCGCTCCTACTTCACCTTTGCATTTATCCGGAACATTCCGTATCACTACAAAGATCCATATTGCTTGGATATGACCATCGTATAGTTACATATGAACTCGAAGGAACTTGTTCCAGTTCGAGGATGGTTTCCGATTCAGGAGAAATCGAATAGGATTATTCGGGTTGTCTTTTATCTTTACCTTCTCTTCGATTGCGAGAGCTCCTAGGATTAGGAGAGTACACCTATTATGCTTATTGGATAGTCTTCTTCCAAACCATAGGCTAGTGCCGAAAGGTAGGAAGGAAGAAAACCATTTAATCTAAGGGTGGTGTACATAAGGTAATAAGTAAGGACAAATAAAGGGATTGGATAGATGGCAAGGAAATATATGGTTACAGTCATAAATCTGGATAGTGGAAGAGGCATTACTAGGAATACCCGGCTACCCCTTCGAAACATTTTCTTGTTCCACTTTGACTGTGCAATGTTAATTGAAAACCGTTTCCCAATTGGATTCTGACTCCAGGGTATGTATTTACCAGATTTGATTCTCACATCTGTATGGCGTTACAGATGCTGCGTGGGAGTAAGATATTGGGAATTGGGTGATTATATCCTCTATATATCGCGATTCTTTGTAATTGGTGATATTTGAGGAAATCACCTGGGTTTTGCCTATTAGAAAATATTTGGTTTTGAATATCCGTCGTTATGCACCAATTTCAAACTGATATATCTGTACGTTTATTTTATAAAGTGAGATATAACTTTTTGAAATTATGTCTATGACATTTACCTATATCAGTTGATGGTTAGGTAAGGTGCATTCAACAACGGTGTAATTCTTCTTAACTACAGTACAGTATTCTACCTACGACGCACAGGGTTTGAGTTATTAAACTCAGTGAACTTATACAGAGTGTTGTATATTGTCCGGTGTCCGTTAATACAAATGGGTTGGTACTCGTACTATATTTTGTTTACTCATGACTTCTCTAGTTTTAGACAAGTATTTCGTTTAAATACAAGATCCAAGTTTTGAAAAGTTATAGGTATAAGAATAAAGTGAAGAACCATATGTTGCAAAATATCAGGATTCTTCAAGGTGATCGAAGATGTAGATACTTATGCTAGGTATTCCGTTGATAGTAATAGTTTTGAGAACTTGCTTCTCTTTCAGGTTACTCATATGTGGATGCATTCCTTGATGAGTAATCCTGATTGGCCTCCTTCCATTTAGTTGATATGCACTGGAGACAGCTGCATGATTTTGAATCTGGTTACAATTAAATTATTGCATTTGTTTCTATATGAATATAGAATGGATTCATATCTTAGCGATGTTCAGGTATATGGAGTTGTCCGGCTGATACTTAAAACCAGAATCTGGACAAACTCTAGGCACGTTTCAGTAATGGCAGTTTGTGGGTAATCCCGGGCTTTGACGAGGGTTAATATTATACCATCAGAAAGATCAATAGATATATTGTTCTTAACTCACCACCAGTTTTTGTAAAAATGGATTCCTTTCAGAAAACATCAGTGGGAGTATGGTAGAACTGGAAGTTGTTCCAGAACCATAAACGATTACAGAAAATTTAGTAGAACCTAAACATTCAATTGGATTCGACATTCCATTAGCCACTCCACAGATTTGGTGCGTAACCTCAGGCACCCGAGAGGTATTTCGGTCTTCTCAGAGACAATGATAGGGAAGTTCTTGTTTACCCAGACTTGCCATTGCTGCTGTTCTATACTATGAGACCTGGCAGGAGGATGATTATAGCGTCGTTCTAAACTAGCTTTAAAAGTGCACGTGTATATGATTCTGCCAGAGAGTTGTTGTAGTCAGTGGGAGCAGCGGAAGCATAGTGGGCAAGTAGCTTATGTCTATTTATAGACTAAAGCAGATATAGCGGAGATAGATCGTCTATTTTTTATGTGACAGTCATAGAGTTTGACTTTATCAGAATAACAAATGGATCTGGTAAGAAGGTAGTAGGGAGTAATGTCCTGGGATTTAGATGACATGCTCTTGATAGGAAGTGATATTTCTATACTAGATCGGTTATACTGTGGTTGTCATAAGGTGTTTCTCCATATAGGATCTGGATAAAATATCAGGGTATCTTGTCGCTAGATCTATGGTTTTAGATATAGATTTAGGAAGTGTCCCAATTTGGGTACTTGACACTATTCTAATGTGTTTTAGAATGGACAACTCCTGGCGTGGTGGTGTACCCGCAGGTGATGGAGTCACCCTCTCTAAAGAGATGTCTTTCATACTAATGAGGAGAGGGGTCTGCATGATTAGTATATCACTTGCATAGTCAATTGAGTTAATCATGAAATGTCAAGTACTACACCAGATATTGTTTTTGCACTGGATGTAATAAACATATATTAATCCAATCCTGGAAAAACGTTGGGAAGCAGTTATGAATATAAGTGGATGTTCTTGGTATATGGTAACCACAGCCTCCTTCAGAAGGCGGTTATCATTTTAGGCTTCCAAGGTGACCTGGGTGACAGAGTGACTATCAGAGTTATAGTTTCCCTCTTTTGATGGGAAGTATGTTGGACAGGGGGTCCAAGCGGATATTGTGGAAGGTATGGTGCATGATACCGATTAAATTCAGTAGATGATACAGTCTAAGAAGTTTATTGGATTTGGAGTTCATTTGTGAACTGGGTCCTACCAGATATCCAGACAAATTCTAAGACAACGCTCATTTCGGGAGATAGTCTTTCTCCGCAAAGTTGAGATATAGAGAGATAACGATAGAAACACTGGAGCGGATCCACTCACTAAGGCTATTTCTCGAATGCAATAGTTTCGCAAACGGGTTTTTCGAGACTGATTAGTAGAGATGTTGGGTGTTCGGTATCACACGGGCTGTGAGTATGCGACACCGCAATAATTAGCCTTAAGTGCAAATGGGAGATTGTTGGCTATAATGCATTCCGATCAATTATTGAATCGCAGGCACATGATTGTGATGATTGATGGAGGACCTATACCGGTAGAACAGTCTTACTCGAGATGATAATATGCTATCTGGTTTGTCTTTATCATCATGTACAGTATTAGGTGGCATTACAGATCACTATTACATGTTGATAGAGCCCATATGATTCTTTCTTGATTACCAGCATTATGATGGCGGTCATATAAGTAGAAGCTGGGTGGTCTATAAGCACATCCTTAAATGTCCCTAGTCGTGAGAGTATCGAGACCGGACATCGATACTCCAGAGTAGACTAGTGTATACTTATCGAGACCCTGACGAGGGACGGTGGCCGGTCTCACAAGCCATTGGTGTCAGTCAGTCACCTAAGATAGTATAAATGTGCTCATTAGGTTATGAGTACACTGGACGGATTCGCCGGGAACCTGCTAGATGGTATTATACGTATTGTCAAATTGCAGTTCCCTGGTGACATGAGTACAGGTTAGTTTGTCAACCTGAGATCGTCATTTGTCTCATGTGAGTTCCCACTGTGCTTTGATTACTATCCTACTATGGCTCAAAGGAGTCGTGCAAACAGGTTTTAGTTGGGTATAGTCCCGAGCCATATGGAGGCAGTGAGCAGATCTTCGGGGATTCTTCTCTCCCGGTATTGGGGGTTGATGCCGCTCAGTGCACGAGTGGCCATCACCAGAAATCCTTGGCCAAGGTTGTCAAGAATTACTGATCTAGAATTAGTAGTTTCTCAGGTGGTGATGGGTTTCATACCGACACGAAATGTCGCGTTATTAGGGGTCTGACTTTATCCACCCCCTAGACTTGATATGTGATACTCTTAGACGAACAAACTGGACTGTATGGGATTGTCACGGACCGACTCAGTATGGGATTGGACGTGTTTGCTCGTCGGCCTTCCTTTCGCTCAATACCTAGGTAGCCGTTACGTACAGCCAGTGTCGCTAACGTGCTTGTGGTTAAACCTACTGCCAGCGTATTGACGAGTCTTTAGAGTCTCATATAGAGGGTTTTCACGGTTCAGGCGATATGGTGTAGATGACGTATGTTGGTACATATAGGTGTCCGATTAAATATGTGTACATGCTACACAGACTTTAATCGGACGGTTGATAATACTAGCTGCTTAGGGTTAAGCCAGATTATTAAATCAGGTTTTGATTTATTAATTTATATATATATATATATATAATACATGTATTCTAGTATTATTGTTCACTATTCATTTTCACTCTTGGCTATTCGTATTTTTGTACGAATACGCGTATATGTATTTCGATACGTATACCGGGTTGTATTCCGTATTTATACGGAACAGCTTCTAGAAGTTGGACACTTTATTTAGACGATTTTCTTTTTAGAAAATCATTTGTTTTTTAAATTAGGTGGAGGGTGAGTTGGCATGAGCATGTTGAGGCATGCAGAGAGGTTTGGCTATGATTTGTTTATTGCAAAATGAGGAGATATTTTTCCATGGTTGAAATTATTGCAGCCATTCTTTCTCCATGCTAGCCTCTTGATCATTCATCACTTGCTTGACACTCTCACACTCTCTTGGAGAGACTTATCCATTTTTCCATGCTTGCTCATGCCACTTGTTTTCCTCACCTCCTCCTTCTTCTTCTTGAGTTGCTTATTTGAGCATTTGATATGAGAAAAAAAGAAAGTGAGACATTGCTACACCTCCACTCTTCATTGCTAGCAACCATGGAGGGTCAATTGGTTCGCTAGGCGAACCTGGAGCTTGCATTGTTCCCCTCGGGTGGATCATCTTCGATGGAGGGAGACCGGAGGCCAAACTCGATTTATGACGCTTCAAGGAGCTTAGGAGATGGTAGAGGACCGAAGGACTTGGTTCATTCGGTATAACATTCTAACCTAGTAGTTTAGCTCTCTTTGTATTTGATAGTATAGATTTATGGTTTCGATCTTCGAATGGGTTTTGTTTGCGCCAAAATTTTTGAACGCCAGCTTTTGTTCCGTATCGGCCGCGGTAGATGGTCAGGGCGCCGGAAAAACCCAGTAGTTCCATCCATTGAGCATCCAATATCTGTGTTTTGTGATAACAAAGAAGCCATGGCTTTGGACAAGGAACCCCAGTCCCATCAGAGATCCAGACATATTCTTAGGCGGTATCACCTGATCCGGAAGATAGTTGATCGCCGGGAGATCGAGGTCAGGAGAGTTGACACGGAGGATAACACTGCGGATCCACTCATGAAGGCCCTCTCCCAGACGCAATTCGAGAGACTATTTAGGTTGTTGGGTATGAGATACTACAACAACTGGCCTTAGTGCAAACGGGAGATTGTTAGGGATATGTATGCCCTAGAGGCCAATATTGTACATTGATATATATTATAGTGGATTCTTGGACATATATATATAGGACTTTCTTGCTCGACATGATAGAATTATATCTGGTTGCTCCTTATCTTAACATGTACACTTGTATTATTATACTGTCTCTCTGATGCATGTTGATAAAGCACTTAGGATGTTTGCTTGACTACCAGGACTATGATGCAGATTATACTGCTTAGACTTGTGTAGTCTACAAGTACATCCTCTAGCAGTTCCTAGTCGAGGAGTATCAATACAGGGCATCGATATTCAAGAGTAAACTAGTGTGTGCGTTTCTTGACCCTATATGGGGCGATGGTTGATCCCATATCCATTGATGTTTAACATCAAAGATTGTACACAGGTGCTTATTAGAGAATGGGTACACCGAATAGGACTCGCCAAGAACTCTTAGATGGTACTATACCTATCGTCAGATAGCAGTTCTCTGGTGACACTGGTACATGTTAGTCTGTAGATCCGAGATCGTCATAGAGTCTTGCGTGGTTCCCACTGCGCTTTGATTCCTCCTTACCCCGGCTCAAAGAAGTCATGCAAATAGGTGGATTTTGGGTATAGTCCCGAATCACATGGAGGCAATGAGCGATAGGAGGGGTTTCGTTTCTCCCGGTATAGAGAGTTGATGTTGCGCTATGCTCGATTGGTTATAACAGGAAGTCCCTGGCGAGGGCTGTTGATGAGATTTACTAGTAAAAGTTATCAGTAGTTTCTTATACCGTTATAGGTCACACATCGACATGACTTATCAAGTTATTGGGGTCTGACGATTCCACCCCCAGACTTGATATGCGACATATCAGACGAAGAGACCGGACTGCACGGTAAGTATTACCTATAGGCTTCATGGGAGTTTAGACAAGCTTGCTTGTTGATCTTCTTATCGCTCAATACCTGAGTAACCGTTACGTCCAGCTAGTACCGCTAACGGCTTTTGGATGACTGATGTGATCATCACCTACTGCTGGCGTATTGACGAGTCTTTAGAGTTCTACATATAAGTTTCCTGGTTCAAGCGAAATGAAGTAGGGAACATATGCTGATATATGCGGGGGCTTGATTGAATACAAGTATGAATATTATATGAAGCATGTCATGGATTTTCTATTTTTGGAAAATAGAAAATGAGGTGGAAAATGGGGAGACTTTTTATGGAATGGGTGAAACATGGCTTTGATGATTATTATATTGGTCTTGACACACTTTTGAAGAATGGTTCCATTTGATTATAGTTTTAAATGGATGCTTAAATTATTGAAAAAAGAGATAAGTCATTCTTCACTTCATTTTTCATTGGATGCTTGAACACTTGTTCATTTTTTTTGATATGAGACTTGAGCTCATGGGATGAGTTCTTGCTCTCTAGCTCTCTCCATCTTCTTTACTTCCACCTCCAAGCTCAATCCCTCACATAAGTTATGAACCCTTGAGCTTGTGAGAACATAGTGAGCAAACAACACCCCTAATTCACCATCCTATACTAGATTAACACTTTGGTGTAGTGTGTTTACTTCACTAAAGAGTTTAGTGAAGAGGTGGATTGGATTAGCGGAGCTTCGGGTGGATCATCTTCGGCACTAAAATCGCAAAGGAAGCTCGATCCAACTTCAAGTGGAGTCTAGTGGAGTCGTGTGGACTACTACACAGATCTTGAGAAGAGAAGGACACTGTCTACAAAGGTTGTAGTATCCTTCACTTAGTTAATGTTTTTTTTATATCATAGTTAAACCCTAATCGTCTAGTTTCGATTCTTCTTTAGTGTTAATTAGCACTCCAAAAATTTAAAAATGGCATGCTTGATGCTAGTAAAACCCAGTGGTGGTGCTAACAAACACTTTCAGATTACTATAAATTGCAAAACAAGCAGAAGCTGGAAGAAAAACAAGAGTTTTCGGCTGAAACTAGTATTGCCGAAAGAGAAGGAGATCTACTTGTGGTTCTTGACAACACATATCGATCTAAGGATGAATGGATTATGGATTCAAATTACTCTCGCTATATGTGTCCTAATAGGGATATGTTCTCCACCTATGAGTCTTTTGATGGTGGAGTGGTTTGATGGGCAACAATAGTTCGTATCGAGCTATTTGTAAGGGGACGATTCAAATCAAGATGTTTGATGGTGTTGTGAGAAAATTAGTGGAAGTTAGGCATGTCCCTGACTTGAAGAAGAATCTCATCTCATTGGGTGCACTCGATATTAAGCGTTATAAGTTATCCGCCGAAGGTAGAGTTTTGAAAGTCAGTAAAGGTGCATTCGTCATTATGAAAGGCTTGAAAATGGGGTCTTTATATGTGTTGCAGGGTTCTACAACTACAAGTTCGGCGGAAATTTCATCTAAATCCATGTCAGATTCAGATGTGACTAGATTATGGCACATGAAACTCGAGCATATAAGTGAGAGAGGTATGGCCGAATTATCGAGTCGGGGTCTACTATGTGTTAAAGTATATCGAAAATGGAATTTTGTAAGCTGTGCATTTTCGAGAACCAGAAACGAGTTAGTTTCGGTACTACGGTGCACAACACAAAAGGTGAACTTAACTATATCCATTCGGATCTTTGGGGACCCTCTCAAGTTGCTTCTGAAAGAAGCGGTGCAAAATTTTTACTTAGTTTCATCGACGATTATTCGAGAAATATTTAAGTCTACTTCTTGAAGTAAAAGAGTGATGTGTTTAATACATTCAAGTAATGGAAGACAATGATTAAGAAACAGACAGGAAAGCAGATCAAGAGGCTAAGAATGGACAACATATTAGAATTTTATGGTGGAGATTTCAATGAATTCTGCAAAAACGACGATATCGTTCGGTATCATACCGTTGTCCATACACCGTAGCAAAATGAAGTCGTGGAGTGCATGAATCAGACTCTTTTAGAGAAAGCTCGGTGTATGTTATCTAATGCAGGACTCAACAAAGAGTTTTGGGTAGAGGCGGTGAACACGACATGCTTCGTTGTGAAAAGATCATCTTATATAGCACTTGGTAGTAAAATACCGGAGCAGCTTTGATCTGGGAAGCATGCCGATTATTCTACATTTAGAGTGTTTGGTTGTCCCGCATATGCGCTTAGTCGTGAAGGTAAGTTATATTCTCAAATGAAGAAATGCATTTTTCTTGGTTATGCTACAGGGGTCAAAGGTTATAGCTTGTGGTGTATAAATTCTAAGTCACCAAAGTTTATGATTAGCAGAAATGCCATTTTTGACGAGTTTTCTATGTTGAAACCGCAGAACGCGGAATCTCCAATTCAAGACGATACAAGGAGGGACAAGTCGAGCATTGAATTTGAGGTCGGTGAAAGCTCGTGTTCACAGGAGATCTCTCCTTCACCATTGTCTGATGAAACTCAGTCCCAAAATGAGCAGTGTCTACTAACTCGAGACCGATAATGAAAGGACATTAGACTGCTAAAGAGATATGGTTACGATGATATAATGGCGTATGCACTTTCCGTTACAGAGACAGTTGATATTAGCGAGCTTACGAGTTGCCAAGAAGCTATATCATCTGATGAGTCGGCTCATTAGTTAGTCGCTATAAATGAAGAGATTGAGTCTCTTCATAAGAACCAAATATGGAAGCTGGTTAAGCCCGAAGGAGGAAAGAAAGTAGTTGGCTGTAAGTGGGTTTTTAAAAAGAAAGAAGATTAAGGGGTTGCAGATATTCGATACAAGGCATAGCTTGTAGCTAAAGATTATTCACAGGTTAAGCGAGTGGACTTCAATAAAGTATTTTATCCGGTTGTAAAACACGCCTTTATTCGTGTCTTGCTCAGTTCGGTGGTTATGCAGGATTTGGAGCTCGAGTAGCTCGATATTAAGACCGCTTATCTGCATGGTGATATGGTAGAAAATATTTGCATGCAACCCGAGGGTTTCGAAATTGAATGCAAGGAAGACCATATTTATTTGTTAGAGAAGTCTATCTATGCTTTAAAGCAGTCGTCTAGACATTGGTAAAAGAAATTTGATTCCTTCATGAGAGATATTGGATTTATTACAAACAAGGGTGACAATTGTGTTTATTGCAAGAAACTCGCCGATGGTACTTTCATATATTTGTTATTTTATAGTGATGATATGTTGATAGAAGCAAAGTATATGGTGGATATTTAGAAGCTTAAGGAACAGTTGAAAAGCATGTTCGAGACAATATTTAGGAGCGGCCAAGAAAATTCTCGGTTTGGAAATTAGACACGATTGCAAGGGAGAAAACCTTTATTTGTCTCAATAATGATACGTTGAGAAAGTTTTGGAGCATGTTGGTATGACAGACGCTAAACCAGTAAGTATCCATTTGGCAGCTTATTTTAAACCTTCAGCTCGTTTATCACCGCAAACTAAGAAAGAAATTCAGTATATGTGTCATTTTTCTTATTCGAGCGCGGGAGAAGGTAGATTACCGGCTATGTATTCTCTTTAGGAAGATGTGCCATTAGTTGGCGTGCTTCGTTATAGCTTACGGTAGCGTTATCTACGACGGAGGCAGAGTATATGACCATTGTTGAGACCGTTAAGGAAAAAATCTGGTTGAAGAGACTATTTTCGGAACGTGGTATCTAAGAAGACATCATAATAGTTTGTTGTAATTGCCAAAGCACGATTCATTTAACAAAAGACCAAATGCATCATGACAGAACGGAGCATATTGACGTTCGCTATTGGTTTCTTCGGATGTCATTGAAGAGAAAGAGATAATCATAAAGAAGATTAGCACAACGGATAATCCGACCAACATGTTGACTAAGTCTCTTTTGTTTGTTAAGTATTACTTGAACTTAATTGTAGTGCGTTGAACTCATTGAACCCTTTAAGGGTTTTGTAGAAAAGGTGGAGGTATTACTAATATTATGGAGGAGTTTTGTGAGAATACGAGGTATGGAGATTTGTTGAGTTTGCCTCTTCTTTCCAATCCCTATTGGTTTCTTAATTGAATTCGCCGTCTCAAGAATAGTTGAGCCGACTCAAATTGATCATGAGCCGTCTCAAGTGAACAGAGAAGAAATCGTTATTCTGAAGGACTCGTGAGCCGGCTCATACATTTTTGAGCCATCTCAAACAACCAGAGACGTCTCTTGACGTTTTGCGTTGAATTCTAAGCCGTTTTAGGAAATCCTAGTTTAACTCTTTTCTTCATACTATAAATAGCAGTTTGTAACCCTAATTGGACAACTCTTTGTTAATCTGAATTAAAAGAGAGGAGGCTAGGGATTTGAGAGGGATTTGTTTGTGAGAATTCATCCACCATTGTAATCCTCCGAATTTGTTCGATTAGTAAAGTGTTTTTTTCTTCGCCCGTGGTTTTTCCCGTAAGAGTTTTCCATGTAAATCTTGTGTCACTTCTCATTTGTGCTCTATTTCTATTTCTTTGTTTAGTCGTTGCTTTTCTTTATCGTTTGTTTATTATTTTGTGATCGTATTTATAGTAACATGACACCTTTACATTAGTCAACAATCGGACCAAATTTTCTTTTCTAACAATAAGTGTTGTGCGCTAATAAACTAGTTTAGGGGTAATAATTGCTAAACGAGATATACATGAGGGCTAGCATTTGAAAAAATGGAACAAAATTTTAAAAAAGCATTGAAAATGAAGAGCATGGTGCCCGATTTTGTTGTGTAGGCCAGGAGAGCTCTCCGTGCGCTGAGGGGCCTGGTTAGGCTTCAGGCTCTAGTAAGGGGACACAATGTTCGGAAGCAAGCTCTGACAACCATGCGGTACATGCAATCTCTTGTGCGTGTCCAGGCCCGAGTGCGTGCCCAACGCCTCAATCTCATTCGCAACCACACCAACAGTTTCCCAATTGCACATGATCACTTCTACCACAAGATGGAACCTTACCCTATCAAAGAATCTGATGAAGATGAAGACTATGATGATGATACTACTCATGGAGTAACTCATTCAATTGGTAGCGACAAGAAGGCTAATTACAGGGTATTACAAAGCCCGCAGAGACATGATACAGTCATCGCCCGTGAGCGAGCCCTCGCTTATGCATTTTCCTGTCAGGTGCCATTCGTTTCTTAATAATTTCCTTTTCTCTGGGAATTTTTTTTTTAATGTAATTCCGATAATATATGTTTGTCATTAAGCTTAAAAAGAAAATAAAAATAGCAGTTAGCTAATCTTTTTTCCTTTTTGAGGCCACGAGAAATAAAATCTGTCAAACTTGGGAATTTCAGGAGCGTCCGCAATGGGGATGGAACTGGCTAGAGCGATGGATGGCAACACAACAATCACACTCGACCGATCAAGCGTTTCCTGCAGAAACCTCTTTCATCACCACCGCAGACACCCTCTCCGAAAAGACGGTGGAAATAGACACCGGCCCTAGTATTACTTCTAATCTGACAAATCAACACTTTAAAAACCAGTTTCAAAGTGGACATGAAGAAGAACAGAAATCTACATTAAGGGGCAATCATGCAGTTCCGAGCTACATGGCCGCGACCCTATCGGCCAAAGCTAAAGCCCGTGGACACGTTAAAGTGCACATGCGAACGCAGAGCAGATCACAACAGTCAGGGTATAGTCCCGATTCAAGTTATTACGGTGATGATCAGACACCACCGTTTGTTAGAAGACGGACGGGGAGAAAGGATCATGCCCGGGTAATGAACTAATTAAATAAATGGAACGTGTTTATGATTTAGTCTTCTTTTTTATATTTTTTGAATGGGGAATCAGATATACTAATTGGTGAAGTAAATATGTGGTGAGTATTGAAATTTGTCATCAAGATAATAAAGCACTGCAACTTACATTTGTTTGCTTGAAATTTACTTTTGTTTTCTTTATTTCCCTCTTTTCATGTTTAGATGGGGTCCTAATTAATCAAAAACATAGAAGTTAGAATTATTTTTTGTTATGACCTTGCACCCCCTTTCTTAGACACTTTACATCAGAATTTAATTTAACCAAGGAATAATTACCTTTTATCCCAATTGAATATCAATTTTTCTTTGTTCTTTCATAGGCCTCCAATCTTTCAAGAATTAAATTATTCTTGTCGTTTGTAGCTTCTTCATTAAGAACCTGTCTAAATCCTGAACACTGCCTGCCTACTAATTTTTCATTAAAATTTTTGGATTGTTGATGATTGTTCGAAATAAACATCAAATTGTGACTGTAATTGTTATAATATTACAACAAGCATCTTACATAGGTTACTTCTTTGTCCTGAAATGGTATAATTAACTTGAGGTTTTGTATATATTATTGTTCACATGATTTGCAAAATTCGTGGTCAGCAAGAACAGACAATTATTTACTAAACAAATACCAAATTAAGCATTTGGAAAAGAAATCAACAAGTATTAAACTAAAAGAATTAAGTGGGCCACATTGACTATTTCTTTCCTGGTACAGGACTAGATCAATTTTGCACTATAATATAGTAATTAATTTAGATGCCACCTTGCATTCTATTGTTATATATGAGATAAGGCTTGTCACTTGCGATTATCATTGAAGATCAAATTATATCTCAATAATTGGCGATACGAGATCAGGATACGTGGCGGATGACGTGCCCCAAGACCCGAAAGTAAGGGCCCACAGAGGCCGACCAGGCCACCCTTGTCCCGACCTGCAAGCACGAGCTGGCCCTCCTCGGGGCCCCCCGCAAATTTGCCTCCTCGGCCCCTTAGCTCGTCCCGGGCTGTTACAGGACCAAGACTCCTCAACCCTCTAGCTTGGTTCCGTGCTTCCCAGCCGAGGCCATCTTCTTCGGCCCCTCCGACTGACCAACTCCACCACACGCAGGCGTAACTGCCGCTCCGCAAATCTCGCCACGCGCAGATCCTCCGCCAGCAATGTCCCACGTTCTACGCCATCACGATCCCCATTAATGGGCGATGATCAGTCGAAAATATTGTATATTTTTACCGGCAATTTCCTCATCATTTGCATACATATAGAAGTGTACGGTATTCATATTTCACATATTAGCAAATCGGTCGCAAAATATCAGATTACATGTATTCGACCTTAAAACCGGCATTTCTAGGGAAATTGACTGCATTTCATTACATGGCATATTTTCTATATATCGCAACCCGTGTTTCGAAGTCTGTGCAGGAAAAGAGAAGCTTGCTCGACCATTACATCGCTCGTAAACTCACTAACTCAGATCTGGTATCAATACAGAAAGGAAAATACAAATCTAAATATCAGAAGAAGCCACAAACAGAAGCCCAAGACCACTGAAGAATCTACAGAGCCCAAGCTCCTCAATGAGCCGCGGATCAGCGGCCATAGGCTGGATTGTGCCGCGCATCCGCGGCTAATAGGTGACGTCATCAGCTAATTTTTAGCCCAGTATGCTTCTCCCATGGCCCAAATTCCAGAAATACATCCCAAGTTCCAGAAGACTCCAGAGATTTCTACCAGATCAGCAAACACCTTGAGTTTCACTAAACTAGCCTAATCATTCTAGAACTTTCCTTAAACCCTAGCTTAAACCCTAAGCTAACTCCTAACAAACTCCTTCTAGAAACTCCTCAACAAACTTTTGGAGGGAAAGGGAAATTCAAACTTAAACCTAGGGTTTGGGAGCTCTATAAATAAGTCCCTAGGCTCATTATCCCCACATGATTCAACCTTGGGAATTATTCATCCAATTAGTGAATCAATCCCTTTCTTCATCTCCCTCTTCCTCAAGTTTAGTGAGAGAGCTTGTAGGAAACCCTAACCCTAATTCCAATTGAAATCAAGAATCCCGAGTACCCATTAAGCAAGAAGCCTTACAACTTTTAGGAGCGGAGCCGATTTCAACGGAACAAGCGATCCGAAGCCGATCCACGACTCACGAAGCCGAGCGACGCCCGATCAACAATCTAGATTCTTCTTCTTGTAGTTCTTGAAGCAAATGTAATCAAAATTGTTGAGATCAATAAAGGTGATATTCTTTTATCTTGTTTTCTTTAATTTCTGCATCATGAATTCTTTACAATTCGTAAATCTTTTCTGTGTTGTGATGTGTGAATAAAACTCCGCTCGTCGAGGAGTCGAGACGGATAATAGAATGATGATGTAACATAGCTTTAATCGATTCTTGAGTCCCACGAGTTTTGTAAACCCTAGCAAGTTCAAGAAACGACGACCCATTTCGTTTCGATGCTTTCTTGATTGACATCGATCGAAATTGGGGAGTTACGATCGTTTCTTGAATTTGGTAGAGGCTAGAAAAGGAATGATATCGACGAAAGAACAAGCGTTATAGGATGAAACCCTAGTTTCACGAGAAAGCCCCAACTCTCGTCGATCATCATCAATCTAGTATCAATCCTTCGAAGGACAAGAACACGATATCTTTAGATTACATCACGTCTATTGATCCTATCGATTCCTACGAGCCACTCTTATATTCTTGATTGTTGATTGGAAATATTATCGAAACACCGATTCTTGATTGTTTATAGTTTCTTGATTCTTGAATAAAGAATAGTGACACTCGAATACAAATCATTCTTGAATCATGTTTTCTTTTATTGTTGCTTAACTTTTCATTTCAAACGTATCAAAATACAAGTGAATCGTGCAATCCCTGTGGACGATCCGCACTCATGCATGAACTACAATTGACACCGTAGTTTGATTGCGGTCAAAATAATTTTTGGTTGTGATTTCTTTACAATTTTATACAAACACAACGGAAAATCTACCAATCAAAATGGCGCCGTTGCCGGGGATCGCGCTAATTCATTTGCATTTTTAGTTTGAAGTGAAAGAATTATTACATTTTACTTCTTGAAATCAAAATTCATACAAACTCTTATACGTGTGTTGTGAATTGATTGCAAGGTGATCTGGAGCATTCTGTGCTGTGGAAAAATTATTTGGAAAATACCAGAAATCAGAGGGAAGTAACAGAAAGCAACTGTTGAAATTCTGTACAGTGATATCACTGTTGGAGCGCGTTTCCGCGGCCTTAACCCAGTACATGCGGCGGATCCGCGGCTAGGTTGGGGGTTCTCTGCATAATTTTCAGTGCAGGTACTTTCTTGCTCTCTCCCCTCTCCTCTATTAGCTCCAACTAATCCTTTCTGCAGGATTCTTTGCAAATAATCGCAGCGCCGCAAAATTAAAATTAAATTTGTGCTTGATTTTGATTTCTTGGTTGTTTGCATTCTAATACGGAAATTTAAGGGGCACGGCCAAATCCAAATTAGGTGGGAATTTCATTACCCTTCCTAGGCCCCGAAAATCGCAAAACTTGCATCCGCATTTACCCTCATTAACTAAAAGAAATCTAGAGAAGACTCTAAGGACTGTCGCGCTCAATTAGGACAAGAGAAGGCCGTGGGTAATTCATTGCTTATCCGCGTTTTCTTGTGGTGCCTAAGGCGAGTGTGTCTAAGGCTAGTGGTTTTTAATTAGGCCCACTACTTACGTAGTGGAGTACCTTCCCACTTACCTGGCACTTATCCGGCCACAGGGGGACAAAGAGGCAGTGGAGGATTCTATCCTGCGACTTGTCTTTTGGCAGTTAGGAGCGGTCTAGAGCCGGACCTAGGTGACCACTAGATTCTAGGGTTTGTGTGCTGCATTTGTTTTGTTGCATCATTTTTTCAAAAATCCGTCCCTTTTTCAAAGCAAACACCGCATTCATTTTTCCCTAATTATAAGCCAACGCTGCCACTTGTACTAACCCTTTTTAGTACAAGATAGGCTGGACACGGGATTCTAGTGCCCGTTTAGTCCGCGTGCCCTTTATCGACTCCGAAGTCGATATTTCTCCATTTACCTTTCCTTTACCCACTACCACACCCACACCGATGGATCCGAATCCATCGAACTTCTTTAACCCTAATCTGCCGCCGTCCATTGGTGCGCAGAATCCACCCCACATTTCTCTCCAGGAAAGATGCTATCCACTTAGAGGTCCTCTTTCGACCTGCTTATCCACACCACCAGCCAATGGGGATAACTTTGAGATTAATCCCCAGTATATCAATTTTTTACCCAAATTCCACGGACTCGAGACTGAGGACGCTTACGTTTTCATTACCAAATTTGAAAACGTGTGCGCAATGATGGGTACGTCACAACTTTCAGTGGATGCTATGCGTCTACGACTTCTCCCATTTACTTTGTGCGATGTAGCCGAGAAGTGGCTATATAACACTACCGCACATTCTATTACGAATTGGGGAGAATTCGTTGCTGCATTCCTTAAGAAATTTTACCCAATACAAAAGACAGCTCGAATCCGTAGCGAACTGAATCAATTTGCCCAGCTCCCTGCTGAACCATTTTCAAAATACTTTGAACGTTTCAAGGATCTATTGGTTCAATGTCCTCATCACGGCATCCCGAGATGGGAGCTTTGCCGAATCATATATGAGGGCAGTAACCCTAACACTAAACAGAGCCTTGAAAACATGTATCAAGGTACCTTCATGTCTAAGGATGATGGGGAAGCTTGGCGATACTTAGAAGAGTTCGCTGAAAAGTCTTTACAGTGGGAAAGTCCATCATTTAGGAGTGGCAACAACCAATCAGATGTTTCCATAGGAGTTAGAGCTGACATTTCAGCTATACAAAAGAAACTCGAGATTATGGAAAACAAATTTTTAGCCGCCTCCCTTAATCAAATGTCACTTTCCAAAACTGTATGTAGCTGCTGTTCTGATCCGTCTCACTTGACGGAAGAATGTCCGTTTCAAGGTCGTGAGCATACCAATGCCACATTTCAACGACCTAGAAACGATCCTTTTTCTTCCACATATAATCAGGGTTGGAAGAATCACCCTAATTTTGCTTGGAACCAATCACAATCACAAAACACGGTTCCAAACCAAAACAATTTCCAAAGGGTCCCTCCACCACAACAGCAGCCACAACTTCAATTAAGTCAGCACCCCTTTCAAGCACATAATTTTCAAAATCCGGTCAACACACCTGCACTGTCTAGTCCTTTACAGTTGACCGGGACTGATGAATCCTCTTCTTTTGCACAATACATGAATTTGGTCTTGACAAATATCATGCAAGTTTCGGCTGAAATGAAATCTTCCGTCGATGACATGAAGAAAAACTCTGCGTTCCAAAACGAGAGTATTAAATCGATGGAAGAAGAAATTTCATGATTAAAAGCCGAAATGAGTGCAAGAGAGAAAGGGAAACTTCCAGCTCAACCCTTACCCAATCCTGGCTATTCACATCATGTGAATGCAATCACCACGTTGAGATCTGGACGAGTGCTTGACAATCATGTTGGGGAAGAAGTTGATGATACCGACAATCCTATTAACACCCCGGCTGAGACCTTTCCACACACACACACTTCTGACCCTACTTCTTCTACCCCACCACCCTCTTCCGAGCCTATTCTCCATTTCCCAAAAGGCTCGCCACTACAGCCCACCTCTTTTACCCCTCCACGGACGATCCCCACTTCTATACTGGGATCGGTTCCACACACACTTCCTTCTCCTATGATGGACCCAGCGCTTATTGCTAAAGCACCTTACCCTAATCGGTTAAGGGCTAACACACCAAGTCCACAAATGGAGAAGATCACTGAGATGTTCAAACAGGTTAACATCAATATCCCTCTTCTAGATGCTATCCAACAAGTACCTGCATACGCAAAAGTTCTTAAAGACTTTTGCACTAGAAAGAGGAAGAAACAAATGCCCAAGAAGATATTCATGGCAAAGACAGTAGACACAGCTTTCCCCCAACAATTACCGAGGAAACGTAAGGATCCTGGATATCCTACGATTTCCATCTCTATTGGAGAGAAACACATTAACCGTGCTCTACTAGATCTTGGGGCAAGTGTTAACCTGCTTCCTTTCTCAGTTTATGAGCAGTTAGGAATCGGAGAGTTGAAACCATCTCCATGCACTCTCCAGATGGCTGACCGATCAATCACCAGACCTAGGGGTGAACTAGAGGATGTGTTGATAAAAATTGGGGAATTTATTTTTCCTGTGGACTTTATTGTAATTGATACACAGCCTGTAGCGAACTCACGGAATCAAATTCCGGTGATTTTAGGTCGCCCCTTTTTGGCCACTTCCAATGCTATCATCAATTGTCGTAACGGTTCTATGACCCTATCCTTCGGAAACAGGACAATTGAGATGAACATTTACAAGTTAGGAAGTGTACCCTCCGAACCTACTGTTCAGGTCTGTTCTGTCGACTTAATGGATATCGACAGCAGCGAATTAGATAATCCTCCTGATACCGATCTAGACTCTTTTCATACGTTGTTGTTTGACCCAACTATGTATCATACACATACGGACTCTTCCACCGAGATGTCCGGGTCAACAATTAACACGGATTATGAACTGATTTTAGAGTCTGAAGATCACCCCGCACTTTGTGATGACATTATTCTTCGGGGTATAGATGAAACTTTTGAGGAGATCTTCGCTGATGAACTCGCATTTCTGAATAACACGGGTGTTGAGATGAATCAGGTTCCACTCACTGAAATTGAACCTCCACCCCTTCTTCTGAAATGTAAGAAGAATGCGAGTAATCCATCACATACACTGCATCGTCTCTCCAAAATGAGACGCACACACATTCTCTTCCACCACTTACCTTTTCCCCACTTTTTCTTCCACCAACCCGAGCACTGCATTGATAAAATTTTTGAATGGTTGGTGTTAACCTTCGGTCTTTGCAAAGCTTGGCATCGACCAATGATTTTTGACCCCCACTTGTGATTTTCAAAGTTTAACATTGCATAATTCAAGTTTGGGGGGGCATAATTTTTTCTGGCTCCTGAAAAGAAAATTTTTACAAAATTTTGAGCCAAAAATAAGTTGGGGGAGGATCTTCACTTAAATATTTTGCCCCCACTAATAAATTCCTCCTAAGCTTACAGGTTTTTCGAGATTTAGCAGAAGGCAACAGTGAGGACACTGTTGAAAACAAGTTTGGGGGAGGTTTGTGCTTATTTTCGCATCATTTGCATATCATTTGCATAAGCACAAAACATTTTTTTTCGAAAACCTATAAAAATTTAAAAAAATTGTAAAACTATAAAAATATTTTTGTATATAAATAAGATAATGAAAGTTTAGATAGTGAAAAATTACATCCATGAGATTAGAAAAATATAAGAAAACCAAGAAAATTAGAAGTTTTCTTATACGAACTAGTAATAAGTAGTTATGAGCCGTTGTCCCAAGGGTTAGTAAGATGAAGGACGTCACTAATCTGAGGATAAAAATAAGTCTGAAAAATAGTTTCTATTCTGGAAGCCAAACATTTTGAACGTTGATACCTTGCTATTCGCACTTACACACGTCTTGAAGCCTGGGATAGTAGAGGATACCTTGAAATGCTCTTGTCTTAAAGCCGATGTATGAAGGAAATAAAAAGAAAAAAAATGAATAAAGAAAATATAAAGTGGTGAGAAAAATGAACACTGGTTTTGTTATCACCAAAGGCAAGAAAAATGTATAGCGAGGGTGCTTCTTCACCTAGTGCCCTAAGGCCAACTGGTCTGGGAGTCACTGCTATGCCTGAGGTGGTGCAAGACGAGGAAAATACACCAAGTAAGCAAGCGCATGAGTAATCGGTCGGTTAGTACCTCAAGAAGTATTAACGGTCGCATGAAAGTGTGTGAGCAATCTCATCTAAATATTCATTAATTAAAAAGTACTGAGGCTGATGGGCAAGAGTATGATAGCTTGAATTGAATTCTCCGGGTGTAGGGATGTCTTTACACACACGCAGGGTTATATGATCGATGTTTGGAATAAAGATAGGAATGAAGAATAAGACGATGTTTTATTGAGGGAGGACGTGATTTCTGACATCTTTTCATGACCATTAAGATAGGGCTCATGACAACCGAAAAGCTAGCTTAGTTGGAAACCCTAATTTTCAAGGCTTTTCTTTTACAATTCTTTTCTTTAAATGTAATATTCATGATCTTTTTTTTATTATTGGATTTTGTGGGTGCAATCCGCTGAAAACCCTCAGGAGACAACACTCCTCCTACTAGGGACACCTAGAGGTTTAAAGGCTTGTTGCACGTGCTCAGTGCAATCGTGTTGCCTACGAAAATGTGCTAGTTAGTTTTTCTCTTTCTTTATTTTCTCCTTCTCTTTTTAATAAAACATTTGCTCGAGACGATCGAAATTAAGTTTGGGGGTATTTGATCAGTCGAAAATATTGTATATTTTTACCGGCAATTTCCTCATCATTTGCATACATATAGAAGTGTACGGTATTCATATTTCACATATTAGCAAATCGGTCGCAAAATATCAGATTACATGTATTCGACCTTAAAACCGGCATTTCTAGGGAAATTGACTGCATTTCATTACATGGCATATTTTCTATATATCGCAACCCGTGTTTCGAAGTCTGTACAGGAAAAGAGAAGCTTGCTCGACCATTACATCGCTCGTAAACTCACTAGCTCAGATATGGTATCAATACAGAAAGGAAAATACAAATCTAAATATCAGAAGAAGCCACAAACAGAAGCCCAAGACCACTGAAGAATCTACAGAGCCCAAGCTCCTCAATGAGCCGCGGATCAGCGGCCATAGGCTGGATTGTGCCGCGCATCCGCGGCTAATAGGTGACGTCATCAGCTAATTTTTAGCCCAGTATGCTTCTCCCATAGCCCAAATTCCAGAAATACATCCCAAGTTCCAGAAGACTCCAGAGATTTCTACCAGATCAGCAAACACCTTGAGTTTCACTAAACTAGCCTAATCATTCTAGAACTTTCCTTAAACCCTAGCTTAAACCCTAAGCTAACTCCTAACAAACTCCTTCTAGAAACTCCTCAACAAACTTTTGGAGGGAAAGGGAAATTCAAACTTAAACCTAGGGTTTGGGAGCTCTATAAATAAGACCCTAGGCTCATTATCCCCACATGATTCAACCTTGGGAATTATTCATCCAATTAGTGAATCAATCCCTTTCTTCATCTCCCTCTTCCTCAAGTTTAGTGAGAGAGCTTGTAGGAAACCCTAACCCTAATTCCAATTGAAATTAAGAATCCCGAGTACCCATTAAGCAAGAAGCCTTACAACCTTTAGGAGCGGAGCCGATTTCAACGGAGCAAGCGATCCGAAGCCGATCCACGACTTACGAAGCCGAGCGACGCCCAATCAACAATCTAGATTCTTCTTCTTGTAGTTCTTGAAGCAAATGTAATCAAAATTGTTGAGATCAATAAAGGTGATATTCTTTTATCTTGTTTTCTTTAATTTCTGCATCATGAATTCTTTACAATTCGTAAATCTTTTCTGTGTTGTGATGTGTGAATAAAACTCCGCTCGTCGAGGAGTCGAGACGGATAATAGAATGATGATGTAACATAGCTTTAATCGATTCTTGAGTCCCACGAGTTTTGTAAACCCTAGCAAGTTCAAGAAACGACGACCCATTTCGTTTCGATGCTTTCTTGATTGACATCGATCGAAATTGGGGAGTTACGATCGTTTCTTGAATTTGGTAGAGGCTAGAAAAGGAATGATATCGACGAAAGAACAAGGGTTATAGGATGAAACCCTAGTTTCACGAGAAAGCCCCAACTCTCGTCGATCATCATCAATCTAGTATCAATCCTTCGAAGGACAAGAACACGATATCTTTAGATTACATCACGTCTATTGATCCTATCGATTCCTACGAGCCACTCTTATATTCTTGATTGTTGATTGGAAATATTATCGAAACACCGATTCTTGATTGTTTATAGTTTCTTGATTCTTGAATAAAGAATAGTGACACTCGAATACAAATCATTCTTGAATCATGTTTTCTTTTATTGTTGCTTAACTTTTCATTTCAAACGTATCAAAATACAAGTGAATCGTGCAATCCCTGTGGACGATCCGCACTCATTCATGAACTACAATTGACACCGTAGTTTGATTGCGGTCAAAATAATTTTTGGTTGTGATTTCTTTACAATTTTATACAAACACAACGGAAAATCTACCAATCAGGCGATCCACTCTTCACGCAGGCATGACGTCGGGAGCATAACGGCCGGCGGGATTCTCGCTCCTGCCCGCCTACTGCCATCACTATGTAAACCTCCATCACAGAGGGGCCAAGTAATCCATTTCTATTCCACTTAGCCGTTACTCTGCTCGGATCTAGCACTAATTTGATCGTCAGAGGGTTCCCGGTGGTACCAAACCACCCCGGGACTTCTTTGCAGGTACTCGGCGCTAAACTCCTCAAATCATCATTCTCACCAAAACCCATTGAGACCCACACGCTGCAGAAGATCGCCACCAAGATCCACCGGGAGATCAACGGAAGACAACATCTGACGGAGACCTGAAAAGGATCTCCATCAGTTGGCGCCGTCTGTGGGAAACCAAACTCCACAAAAACAAAGTTGGCCTTCCGATCTCCGTCCGCATAGCGAGCAACCATCCTGAAGATCCCGATACCAGACGCCGCCTTCCACTCACCGAAGACGTGGATGAGCCTCCTCCAGCGACCATCATCACGCCCTCGCCAGCCAGATAGATCGGCTACAGTCCCTCGTGGAGGTGCTCGTCTGCGTCCAAGCGGCCGGGCATGGGCCCCAGATCGCCCCTCCACCGCCTCCAGAAGGATTTGCCCCCATCGGGACGGCTGACCACCAGCAGGCTACATCTCCTGGCTACAGATCTCTCGCTCCGGTACTCCCTGAGACCCGCTGGACGCCCCACGGCTCCACACCATGGTCCGCCGCCAGAACTCCTCGCCTCGAGCCTCCTCGCGACCCTTATCTCCCAGAGGAGATGTCAGTCACCTCGCCTGTCCACAGGCATGGTCGAGACCACCCCTCTCGGCGGGGCCGCACTGAAGGGGTTCATGTCGGCGGCTCGAGAGCCACCTCGCCCAGGGATCTCAGGCACCTCATTGAGAGGAATCGGGGCCGCTCCCAGACGCAGGTCACCCGCAGCGGAGGCCAGGGATCCCAAGGCGCCGATTCCTCGGGATACCACGGTCGGCTCGACGCCCTCGAGAAGAAGATCGAGGGCATGCGCCGGGAGGCTCACCTCTCGAGCGACGGGGCTAATTACGCCTCCGATTCGCTCACAAAGCCGTTCACCATGGAATTGCTCGCCGTCCACGTCTCCTCGCACAACAAGCCCCAAAAGGTCTCTCTGTTCGACGGGAAAACCGACCCGAAGGACCATTTGGACGCTTTCACCGCGGGGATGAGCTTCCAGGACCACTCCGACGCCGCCCAGTGCAGGGCCTTCCTTCCACCCTCATCCGCTCAGGTCGGGACTGGTTCTGGGGGTTCGAGCCCCGCTCAATCTCGACCTTCGACGAGCTGGCTACTCAGTTCCTCGGCCATTTCGTTGGGAACCATCGACAGAAGCGCACGGTCGACTACCTCTTCACGGTTAAGAGTGGGGACAAGGAAACATTCAAGCCCTACATTACCCATTTCTACAATGCCTTTCTCGAGGTCCCCGAGCACCGGGACGAGACCGTCATCACGGCGCTCAGATCTGGTCTGAGGCACAAGGAATGGTTATGCTCCTTTGCGTTGGCGCAACCTAAGACCATGGCCGAGGTCAAGACGTGGACCGAGCGTGAGGTTCAGCTGGAATCTGAGGTGAACGCGAACCTCCCCCGAGCAGAACGATCCGACCAGAAGAAGAGGGCTCGAGAGGAGAGGCCAGAGCGTCAGCAGCCCCACCACCCGAAGTTCCAGGAGTATACCCCCCTCGACGTCTCCTTCGCAGTATTGCTAAAGGAGGCCCAAAACGAGAGGTTCTTCAAGTTCCCTCCGATCCCGCGTCAGGCCGCGAAGCGAACCCGGGGCCCTTACTGCGCTTTCCACCGGACACTGGGCCACGCTACGGAGGATTGCAAGCAAATCAGGGACTACATCGAAGAGCTCATCCGATCGGGACACCTCGCCGCATACTTGAGGGACAAACGGCAGGCCGACCGCGAGCAGGAGCAGCATCGCCCTCCCACTGACCTGACCATCGGTCAGATCAAGCTCGTTTCGGCGGACGGCCAGCACGGAACTCGGGGAGCCCCATACCCTATGCCAAGCACGAAGGCCAACAGTCCTCCAGGGAGCTCGGGCCGAGCCAATAAAATCATCTACTAGCCTGTACTTTTCTTTTAGGGAAATGTAAACTCTTCCTAGGATCTATTGTTAATTTAATAAAGATCGATGGAACATTTCAAAAAAAAGAAAAACCTTGTTTATTCAAAAGGTATTATGGGCTCCTCAGCCATACATGCAAAAAGGAAAAGGAAATTACAACAGTAGGGGAAAGGGGTGCAGCGAGCACTGCTCGTGATACTCGGTAAAGATCTCCGCCAGCCGGGGCCTCGCGAGGTCCAACCTCTGCCCCCGGTTCCCCCCGCGCGCGTCGATCCCGAGCCTCAGCTCGTAGCACTCACGGATGAGCGCCTCTGAGCGAGCCAGCTGGTTCGCGGAGATCAGGCTGAAGCGCCTCAGAGACCATAACTTGCCTACAGCCTCGTCATAGAGCTGCTCGGACAGGGGGTTGTGAAGCCCCGGCGATGCCCTCCAGATGGAGTACATCAGCAGCTACAACAGGGAAGAGCGTCGGAGGAGCTGCCGGCCGAAGTGGTCTTCGATGCTCCCGTAGACCAACTGCACCGTGTCCTCAGTGCAGTTCTGGTCATAGAGGTATACGTCTTCGAAATGGATGATATCGGGGATAGTAAAGGGGAAGTCTTGCATCCTCAACGATTTGTTTATGAAGAAAAGAAGGACTAGTGCTCCTTCAGCCTTATATAGCCCGCTGCGCCCCCACAGAACTCAGCAGTCGCCCGCCTTCGCCCCAAAAATTTGCTGCCACGCAGCGATCAACGAGCCTTCTCTAGCGGAATTGAAACGACGCGACCCTGGCGCTTCGCCTTCCCCCGCATTCAATGCGCATGCTGCGCGCGCAATTGTCGCGACCGTCCCTGTTCCCCATACCTACGACTGGATGGTCGGGCGAAACCTCATGAAGAATCAGCCGAGCAGCTGCCCTGCTCGGCTATCCCTGGCGTGTAGCTTCCCTACCGCAACGCCAGGGACCAGAAAGTCCTCTTTAGAGGCAGCTCAGCAGCTTCCCTGCTCGGCTATCCCTGCAGGGTAGCTTCCCTACCGCAACGCCAGGGATCAAAAAGCCCTCCCAGAGGCAGTCGAGCCTGAGGATCCCTCGCTCGGCTATCCTTCAGGACACAAGCCCTCGCCCAGAGGCACTAGGCAGTAACCCTGCCCGGCCAAGGGTCCTTGGTCGGCTTCTTACAGCCCCTCCCGCGCCAAGGACCAAAGTCCTCCCAGAGGCAGTCGGGTCCTTGCCCGGCTATCCCCGGCTGGTAGCTTCCTACCATAACTGACACGGATCAAACTCCTCGCCAAGAGGCACTGGGCGGTAACCCCGCTCGGTCCCCGTCCTGAAGGATCAAAGCCCTCGCAAGAGGCAACCGAGCAGCTACCCTGCTCGGTCAACTCCGGCTGGTAGCTCTCTACCCACGACGCCAGGGATCAAAGACCTCACAAGAGGCACCCGAGCGGCTGCCCCGCTCGTTCATCCCAGGATGGTAGTTGCCTACCCACGATGCCAGAGGTCAAAGCCCTCGCCAAGAGGCAACCGCGCAGCTTCACTGCCCGGTCTTCCTTAGTGGGCTTCTTACAGCCCCTCCAACACTAAGGATCAAAGCCCTCGCAAGAGGCAACCGAGAAGCTACCCTGCTCGATTGTCCCTGGCGGGTAGCTTCCTTACCACAACGCCAGGGATCAAAAAGCCCTCCCAGAGGCAGTCGAGCCTGAGGATCCCTCGCTCGGCTATCCATCAGGACAAAAGCCCTCCCAGAGGCAGTCGAGCCTGAGGATCCCTCGCTCGGCTATCCATCAGGACAAAAGCCCTCGCTAAGAGGGACCGAGCATAAAACCTGCCCGGCCAAGGGTCCTTGGCAGGCTTCCTACATCCCCTCCTGCGCTAAGGACCGGAGTCCTCGCTAAGAGGCGCCTGGCAGTAACCCGCTCGATCCCCGTCCTGAAGGATCAAAGCCCTCGCAAGAGGCAACCGAGCAGCTACCTTGCTCGGTCATCCCCGGCGGGTGGTCGATGCTCGCATTTCCAGAAGTCAAAAGATAGCACCCCCTATAGGGCCACTGGGCAGCCTCCCACTCACGCTCGGCACAAATACGGCGAACAGTGCTCTGCCCGTCACCCGCGGAGGATCCGAGACCCCAGTGAGGGGCATCAAGTCTATCCAGGTCTAAACGATCTCCCTTCGACTTCGGGGCCCATGGGGATACCTCCTCAGCAGGGCTTGTCATGCTCGTAGGAATGTGATCGAAATCAACTTGACGAACGATCGCTAGACAGATGGCCAACCTGACATGAAAACACAACGGTGCAAGCGGAGATATCTTACGAGCATTCTTCAAAAACAGATGGTAGAGCGCGATTCGATGAAACCAAGGAAAAATTTTATTACTACCAAAGACAAAAGCTTTACAAAGGGTATTTTTTAGGGCTCTCCAGCCTTACAAAATTCCGTAAACAAAGAAATAAAAGGAGGAAGACGGGGGCTCTAGACCTCGGGGCCAGGTGCAACCTCGAGGTCCTCGACACCCACCACATGACGCGCGGGGTCTTCGGCGGTTTCTTCGCCAGGAACCTCTTCCCCCTGCTCATTAGCGTCCGCGGGGGGGAACTCGGCCCGGAGATCTCCGTCATCAAACTCCGGCATCCGGGCCTTAACAGCATCGAGGGAGTCTTGCCAGATGCGGGTCGTAGCTACGACCATGTCATCATAGAAGTCCTTCGACTTCTTATAGCTCTCCACCGCCTTCAGTTCGGCCGACTTGGCCTCCTCGGCCGCCGCCCCAAGCTCCTTCCGGAGGGTCTTCACCGTCTTCTTCAGGTTGGCGGCAAGCACCTGGGCATTCTCGAGCTTGACCTCGGCAATCACGGTGGCCTCGCGGTGCCGGGTTACCTCCCGTTTCCCGGCCTCCACCTTGCCTTCCAAGGCGGCAACCCTCACCGTCACCGCCTCCAGCTCCCGCCTGGAGCTCTCTTCCAGCGAGGCGAGCCGACCCGCAGCCTCCAGCGCCGGGGCTACCACCTCGGCTTCCATACGCAAGGCGAGGGCAACGTGCTGGAGAACCTGGGAAATACGAAAAGAGATCAGAAAGATGAAGTAGGCACCGAATCTCACAATGAACCAAACACTTACCTGCACGGACTCCTGGGCGATGGACGCCAGCTGAGCCCTGAAGGTTCCCCTGGGAACTCTCCCCCCGGCCGAGGCCTCTATCTCATGCAGAAGGCTATCCGCAATGGATAGCCCCGATGGCACCCTGAACCGGAGGCCCCCTTCCTCCACCACGATCGGCGAGGATCAGCCCCGGGAAGATCTCTGGGAGCTCCTCTTGAGCGGCTCCGAGGGAGAGCCGATCTCCCCCTCCGAGTCCGGGTCCTCCATAACCAGGGCCCGCTTCCAGCCCGACACTCTGCTGGAACCCGGGGCGGGATCCGCCCCCGAACGCCCACGGGACGCCACCACCGGAGCAGTAGGAGCCGGGGCGGGCTTTGCTGTAACACCTGAGTTTGTGTTTAGTGGTAATTGTGTGTTAATATGGGGTTTTTGGTAAAAAGTTTACCAAAACAGGTTTCTAATAATTTATCTGGTTTTACGGATATTTTATTAGAATTTTATCTCGACCGCACACACTTGTGCATGTGACTAGATATATATTTACGGGGGAAGTCGGGTGGATGACGTATAGCACCCCCACAGTTCGTAGTGTGGTATACGAATACGTATACATACATACATACATACATACATATATATATATATATATAATTATGTGTATTGGGAGATTAATGATTATCGAGATAGTTTTTAGATGTTCTTGGGTTAGTTTTAGTGTGTTAGAAGTAACTTAGTTTAGTTTCTTAGTCGCGAAACCCTGGAGTAAAGATTTGCATACACGCACACACTCACACTTGCATACTTTTATTAATTGTGCGCATATGGTGATATGTATATATATATACACATAGGTATGGGACTATGTGTGTGTGTGTCTACACACACACACACACATATACATATACATGGATGATGAAGATATTATATGGTATTTGGAGATTAGTCGATGAGTTTGGGCATGGTGCCATGAGATCGGTGATATGATGTGGTTCGTATTATGAGATACAACATGATATTATAACGAGTCTTTAGGCGATGTGTTTCATACACACGCATATATATATGTAGATGGTATCAGTATTGTATTAGACTTAGATCAGTACCCCCAGTTCACGATATGTGATGATAAGGGTACCAGATGAATAACGAGATAACTGTGATATTTGACCCGTATCCAGATTTGGGATGTCGTACGATGGATTTACCGTACGTGATGAATATTGATGATTGATCCGCACTCTTGACTCGAGGATATCATATTATATATTATATCGTATGGGATACTATTGAGGCGGGATCACCAACTATTATATATATATATATATCGACTCAGACTTAGGTGGTTTTCCTTACCCTCTTGATCTGTATGTCAGTTTAGTCCAGTAGTCTACTTGTAGATGTTAGACTAGACTCGAGTCATACTTATTTCAAAACTAACGAATCATGAGTAATTTAAAGACAGGCTGAGGGATTTTACAGATATTTCAAAGGATGTACCTTTTCTTAAAAACACTGTAGCTCTATTTTCTAAACACCACGATTCGTGTTATTTCAAACGGCAAAACTGTATGGCCCATATATATTAATGTAGATTCCTTATTGTCGCATTTACTATTCATTTCTATATATTCAGTATTGCTGCGTTTATTATTCATTCTCCGTTTATTCATGTTGTTATCATCGCATTGCATGTTTATTATGTACTTTAGTGATTATGAAACCATGCTGTCAGGACACCAGCACCATTACCGATGATGCATATGCTTCACGTACACATGCTTGCCGGCTCACACACATCATCATCGGCAATTCCCATGTCACGTACAATTTAGAGAATATTACTTTTGACATCGTTTTGCGAGCTGATAGTTCCGATATATCATTACTGTGCTAGTTTAGATATTGTATTTATTATTGTGATATTCATGCATATTTATATATTCATTTGTCATGCAATATTAAGGGCCAGTCCGGATTGCCGGAGCCCAGTATTCATTATTATTGACTATTCAGTTTTGGATTTACGATTTCGGTGAGATTTCTGGATTTGGAGAAACCGCAAGGATTTTATAAACTGATTATCATTTTAAAATGAAAGTTGCGATTTTCTCATGATATGATTTGAGATATGTCCACCATCAGTTTTCTTGGCTCTTGAGAGATATCATACACCCGATTCGAGGAGGAGGAGGAACCGTCTGTTGGTACATGGTGGACCCGGTGTGGTACCCCGGGGCGAGAAGGTCACGGATGATGGCGTTGAGCCTGAGATAGTGGAGCACTACTGACCGGTGATTTTATTGTGACGCGCCGGATATCCGGAGGATACCGACGTGGTCTTTTATTTGAGGATTTGGGCCAGTCCGGATAGCCGGAGCCCTAGATATTGATATTTAATGATACAGGCCAGTCCGGATAGCCGGAGCCTGAGATATTGAGATTTGATGATATAGGCCATTCCGGATAGTCGGAGCCTGAGATATCGAGATTTGAGATTTATATTTTATGTCGATGATTGTCACTGATTTTCTGCATGATTTCATTGATGATACTCAATTTTATACAGAAATCTCACTATATTATGAAACAATTTCCACATTTAGATGCATTCTGTTTTCGTGCATTCATACATCATATTTATGATATATTGCTACCCGAGGCACTGACACGAGCACATGGGATTACACTTATGCATAGATGTTACCCTTTCCGTTATTCTATAACTTCAGGCCATATTATTATTTGATGATATTACTGATCGTATGATCTAGGATTGAGTCATACATGCGATTTCTGCTGTGTGATGTTTTCTACTCAAGAGTCGGCAACTCACCCCCGTTGTGCCACAGTTTCTTGCAGGTTTTTCCGTACAGGTTCGTTGCGGCTTTGCTGGCACACTGCTTCTTTTCAGGTGATTGCTTTGGTAGGTGGGTTCACTTGCATCGTGACCACCATTGAACCTTTTATTTATATTCATTTGAATCTAGAAACTCCATCAACCAGACTGTATTATTTGATAACCTTAGAAGACCAATTGTATATTAGTTCGATCTTAGAGTCGCGCTTGTATTATTATGGTTTTCTTGATGATTTGAGTTTCCTGTTGAGTTTTGATCCTCGCCCTTCGGCGTTGTATATTATATTGCTTGCGTGGTTGTGACCGTTAATTGACGAAGAGTTATCTCCCGCTGGGGATTCCTTTATTCATATTATGCATGTTGTACCCTTTTGGGGCCAGTATTTACAAAGGAAATTTCACGACCCACCCCCAAACACAGATGGTATTGTCCGCTCTGGCCGAAACCGCACGGTTTTGTCCCTTTGAATGAACCCGGGGCTACTTCCCAGTAGGTCACCCATCCCAGAATTTCTCTGGCTTAAGCACGCTTAACTACGGAGTTTTTCAAACACCAGAGTTCTGATTCATCCAAAAGGCGCCTCTGTGTTATAAGAGTGGTATCATTCCATTTATAGTTCAGATCGTGCCCTCTTTCGGAATGGAATTCGATACTCCCCATTGTTTTGGTGGGTCCCCGTGTGCATCCGTATCGGTTGCATCCCCACCTCGATACCGGATAACATCACACTTCTCACGGGGTAGGTGGTATTCAGCCCCAACTCCACCTGGGGTATTACATTCCCCCCACTTAGAACAATGGTTCGTTCTCGAACCACAGACCTACTTTTAAGGGATCGGCTCTGATACCATATTTGTCATGACCCACCCCCAAACACAGATGGTATTGTCCGCTCTGGCCGAAACCGCACGGTTTTGACCCTTTGAATGAACCCGGGGCAACTTCCCAGTAGGTCACCCATCCCAGAATTTCTCTGGCTTAATCACGCTTAACTACGGAGTTTTTCAAACTCCGGAGTTCCGATTCATCCAAAAGGCGCCTCTGTGTTATAAGAGTGGTATCATTCCATTTATAGTTCAGATCATGCCCTCTTTCGGAATGGAATTCGATACTCCCCATTGTTTTGGTGGGTCCCCGTGTGTATCCGTATCGGTTACATCCCCACCTCGATACCGGATAACATTACACTTCTCATGGGGTAGGTGGTATTCAGCCCCAACTCCACCTGGGGTATTACATCCCCCCCACTTAGAACAATGGTTCGTCCTCGAACCACAAACATACTTTTGAGGGACCGGCTCTGATACCAACTTTGTCATGACCCGAAAGTACGGAACGTGACCGGCACTTAGATTACGAGACGTCTAAAGGCATAACGTAAACTAAGTCATCCAAAGCCCAGAAAATCTAAACCAAAACCAAAGGGGGTATAGGAAACCTTTCATGAAACGACTTGAAATCAATTTAGTTGCATTGAACCCCTTTTTTAAAAATATCAAAAATTTCTGAAAATTTCGGCAGAGTCTCCTCTGTAAATACTATCCCCCAAAATGGGTACAACAATATATATAAACCTGTAATCATAAAATGGCATCCCCAAGCGGGAGCTAGCTCTTCGCCCAAGGCGGATCACAACTACACGTAATATATATATGTAGTATCTGTAAGTCCATGTCACGCACCCCACTATCTCGCGGGGAGGCGGAATATATGAAAAACGATTATCAAAGCTTCGTAACACGGACTTGAGCGCATGAATCGTAATCTAAACCATTGCTAACGTTATACTAGAGGTTTAACTACTCGGTACCGGAGTTATACCTCACGTTACATGTCCTTCGGGTCTTCATCGCTGTCCTCCACTCCTCGTAGGCTCCTTGGAACATCGGCAACTTCACGGCCTCCTCGAATCAAAGACGATCCACCCGAAAGCTTCTACGCCAAGCTTAATCTCAAACTTGAGATAACTAGGTTGCTTAAAGTGCTAATCTAAGCTACCTAGAGGATATAGAGTGAGGTTATGGATGTTTTAGTCTATCTAACCCTTGATCTCAACACATGAGAGGTTAGGGTTAGGGTTTCAAGAGAGAGTGAGCTTGAGGAGAGAGAAGGAGAAGATGAGAATGAGAACAAAAAATCCTTCTCACTTGAATATATGATACATAATGAATTATCAAATAATATCAATTAATTGATTATTCACCATGTTTCATTTAATCAAGGAGAGTGATTCATCATGTGAGTCATTAGATCATTAATGAAGCATTAATGATATGATGAATCATATAAATGAGTCACACAAAGTAATCATGAAAAAGCCACCTCAACCCCTCATGTCACCACTCTTCTAGAACCTTCTCGACAAATTACGAGAACGCCCCTCCAATCCGTGAAAACACGGAAAAAATTTAGACTGTATAAATCCAATAACCTTATACTAGAATCTGGCTTAAACCAAAGCCGGCTAGTATAAACTGTCCGAAAAGTCGTACGTGCGAAAACACACGTATACATCCGAACGCTCGTCGTAAAACCATACGACCTCTATATCGTTTCGCCTGGAGCAGGGAAACTCTCTGTGTGGGACTCTAAAGACTCGACACTACGCTGGCAGTGGGTTTAACCACAGACCGCAAGCGGCACTAGCTGTACGTAACGGTCCCCAGGTAGATGTCGATAAGAAGGCCGATGAGGAAAATCATCCGAACTCCCACTGAGCCTGATGTGACAATCTTCGTACAGTCCGGTCTGTTCGTCTAAGACTATCGCATATCAAGCCTAGGGGGCGGCAAGCGTCAGTCCCCTAATAGCTGTATAAGTCGTGTTGGAGCGAAGCCCATTACACCCTGAGAAGCTACTGGAACCTACCAGTATATCTCGTTTGCCCTAGCCAGGGACTTTGTGTAATGGCTCTCTGACACATCGCGATATCATCTCCTAATACCAGGAGAGACGAATCCTATCTAACCGCCACTGCCTCCAAGTGCTCGGGACTGCACCCAACTGCTACCTGTTTGCACGACTCCTTTGAGCCGTGGTAGGGTAGCAATCTAAGAACAGTGGGACACACTCGAGGCGAAGCAGCAGTGTCAAGTCTGCGGACTATGCTGTACTCATGTCACCTGGGAACTGACAACTGACGATGGGTATAATACCAACCAATCAGTTCCTCGGCGAGTCCTGTCCGGTGTACCCGTAACCTAACGAGCACCTGTATACTATCTCCAGTACGGCGTACTGATGGCTGTGGGACAGACCATTTCTCCAACTGGGATGAGAAGCGTATACACTTAGTCTACTCCGGAATATCGATGCCCTATCTCGATAATCCATCGACCAGGGACCTGTATAGGATGTTGCTTACAGACTACCCAGCCCCCACTAGTGTGACTGCCATCACGACGCTGGTAATCAAGCAAAGATCCTATGGGATCTACTAATATGTATAAGTGATACGTTACAAGAGACATATACACATATTAAAGTAGACACAAACCAAGTAGCATACTACCATTTTTAGCAAGACTGTATAAATAACTGTGAATATCCCAAGCTTCCATTAAGTAATATACAATCTAGTATGATACAATAATGGCCCCTAGGGCATATATACTAACAATCTCCCACTTGCACTAGGGCCATGAGCTGGCATATCGTAGACCTTTCATCTCGAATAGCCTCTCGAACTGCGTCTGAGGAATGGCCTTTGTGAATGGATCAGCAATGTTATCCTCCGTCTTTACTCTCTTCACCTCGATCTCCCGGCGATCTATGATCTCCCTGATCAGGTGATACCGCCTTAAGATGTGTCTGGACTTCTGATGGGACCTGGGTTCCTTCGCTAAAGCTATAGCGCCGTTGTTGTCACAATACAGAGGTATTGGATCAACACTGGTAGGAACCACCTGAAGTTCTGTGAGGAACTTCTTCATCCAGACTGCTTCTTTTGCGGCATCGCAAGCAGCTATGTACTCTGCTTCCATCGTTGAGTCAGCAACGGTCTCCTGTTTGGAACTCTTCCAACAGACCGCCCCTCCATTGAGGGTAAAGACATAACCCGACATGGACTTGGAGTCATCTTTGTCACTCTGGAAGCCGGAGTCGGCAAAGGCCTCCATCTGAAGGTCTTTTCCGCCATATACCAAATACATCTCCTTAGTCCTCCTCAGGTACTTGAGAATGTTCTTTACTGCTATCCAGTGATTCTCCCCTGGGTTTGCTTGATACCGGCTTACTACGCTCAATGCGTATGCTACATCTGGTCTGGTACATAACATTGCATACATTATGGAGCCTACCGCAGAAGCGTAGGGTATAATCGACATGCGATCCCTTTCCAAATCAGTCTTGGGAGACATATCTTTTGAGAGGGTGATTCCGTGACAAGCCGGTAGGTTACCACGCTTAGAATCTTCCATACTGGATCTCTTCACTATGGTGTCTATGTACCTGGACTGTGAAAGTCCCAATATCCTCTTTGATCTATCACGACAGATCCGGATCCCCAGAATGTAGGTGGCATCACCTAGGTCTTTCATGGAGAATTTATGTGACAAGAATCTTTTGACTGACTGTAACATAGGAATATCATTTCCTATTAGGAGAATGTCGTCCACGTACAAGACGAGGAATACTATAGCTCTCCCTACAATCTTACTGTATATGCATGGTTCATCTGGATTTTTGATAAAGTCAAATTCTTTAACAGCATTATCAAAACAGATGTTCCAACTCCGCGATGCCTGCTTTAGTCCATAAATGGACTTAAGCAGCTTGCATACTTTACCGCTGCTCCCACTCTGAATGAATCCTTCTGGCTGATCCATATAGACGCTTTCTTCCAAATTACCATTTAGAAAGGCCGTCTTTACGTCCATCTGCCAGATTTCATAATCGTGGAAGGCAGCACTAGCAAGAAGGACCCGAATAGATTTAAGCATAACCACTGGAGAAAAGGTTTCGTCGTAGTCCAAACCAGGCCTTTGACGGCAACCCTTTGCAACAAGTCTAGCCTTATAGGTTTCAACCTGTCTATCTACACCAATCTTCTTTTTGAAGATCCATTTGCATCCTACGGGTTTTACCCCATCTGGAGCAATGTCCAAAGTCCATACTTTGTTGGTGTACATGGACTCCATTTCGGTCCGCATTGCATCTAGCCATTTTACCGAGTCACCGCTCTGAATGGCTTGCTGGAAGCTAGTAGGCTCATCATAGTCAATAGTGCAATCCTCTCTATCCCCGTCAATGAGAAAACCGTAGTATCTCTCGGGCGGATGAGATTGCCTACTACTCCTGCGGAGTGGCGTCGGGATGTCCCTTTCTTCTGAAACTTCTGGTTCTACCATACCTTCAGTAGTAGTTTGTGTTTCTGGAATTTCTTCCAGTTCTATTTCGCTCCCACTTGTTTCCTTTTCTAAAAATTGATATTCTAGAAAATGGGCATTACGAGAAACAAAAATCTTTTGTTCCTCTGCGTAATAGAAAAAATACCTCCTGGAGTTCTTTGGGTATCCCACAAACTTACACAGTACTGAGCGTGCCTTGAGCTTGTCCGGATGCTGCCTTTTTACAAAAGGTGGACATCCCCATGTCTTTAGGTACTGAAGACAGGGTTTCTTCCCACTCCATATCTGATATGGTGTGGTAGGCACAGTTTTGGTTGGAACCTTGTTCAAAAGATATGCAGCTGATTCTAGTGCATAACCCCAGAAAAATCGCGGTAACTCAGCTTTACTCATCATGGAACGAACCATATCCAATAGGGTTCGATTCCTCCTTTCTGATACACCATTGTGTTGTGGTGTGTATGGAAGAGTAAGTTGAGAGAGAATTCCATTCTCTTTTAAGTAACCCTGAAACTCGGCGCTTAAGTATTCACCACCTCGATCAGATCTCAGTGTCTTGATACTTTTGCCGGTTTGTTTTTCCACTTCATTCTTGTATTCCTGGAATTTCTCAAAGGCCTCGGATTTATGCTTCATTAAGAAGATATGTCCATACCTAGAGAAATCATCCGTAAAAGTAATGAAGTAGGAATAACCTCCTCGCGCATGTGTAGATATTGGACCACACACATCACTGTGTATGAGTCCTAAGAGCTCGCTTGCTCTTTCTCCGTGTCCAGTGAACGGAGTCTTTGTCATCTTTCCCATGAGACAAGATTCACAAGTGGCATAAGACTGATACTCGAACGGATCCAAGTATCCCTCTCTATGTAACTTTTTTAATCTTCTCTCATTGATGTGACCCAGTCTACAATGCCATAAGAAAGCCTGATTTGTTTCCGGAGACTTTCTCTTAAGTGTGTTTTGGACACTAAAAATCTGAGCTTGATTTAATACGTATATTCCGTTTTCTAATGTACCTGACCCAATCAAAACTTGATTTAGGTGGATGTGAACCACATCTCTTGCAAAAGTAAAATCATATCCTTCCTTAGAAAGTAAGGGTACAGATATGGTATTACAAGTCGTACCTGGTACATAAAAACAGTTACGCAGAATCAATATCTGCCCAGTTGTCAGTCCAAGATGACATTCCCCTACGGATTCAGCGTCCATGCTCATTCCGTTAGCAACTGTGAGGGTCATATCACCTATCCCGATAACCCTACGGTTTCTCAGAGCCTGTAAAGAATTACAGATGTGAGTTCCTGATCCGGTATCCAATACCCAGGAAGTAGGGTTAACTGACATACAGTTTTCTATCATAAACACACCCGAAGTTGAAGCCATAACATGCTTCGAATCCTGGCTACTGGCTTCTAAAGCCTTGCAATCTTTCTGCCAATGCCCAATCCCATAGCAATAGGAATGTCCCTCAATAGGGTGGTCCAGCTTGTCATAGGCAATGGACATCTGGACAGACTTTTGCCAGTCATATAAGTCAGATTCAGTCAAATTTTTATCTAGATGTAACCTATGTGTGGTCACAGGGTCGCTGCAATTTTAAGAGAGAGAAGAAGATACTATTAGCTTGATGCTCTTGCAAGTTTAGAGTGGTTTAATTTATCTAAACAGGATGGCTCCCACTGTTTCTCGAATCCCTCCTCAAACCATAAAAGAAGAATTAGCCAGGACAATTCTCACCGTACAATACTTGCTTAACCGTTCAGCCAGGCCAGTGTCGATACTTCGAGGGAGGTTTTCCAACGCTTTCGCGAAGTTCCTTAATTAAATAACCTCTTTTCTCTGGGGGCGTAACCCCGCTGACACCTTTCTTGGCACCTACTTGGTTTATAGCATTGATCGTTAAGTGACGAATCCCCTGATAAGTAGCATGTACTCACAGTAGGATCGGGATCCAAAAATATCATCGTAAGATAATGTTGAAGGAATCCTACCAACATTCATCAAACTCCAAAATGGTATGCATCTCTCTGCAAATTTCAGTTTCTTTTGAAATTCCCAATGTTGATTTTTGCCCCATGCTCTTATGACCTTGACGAAGGCCAACATATCATAAGTCACATGTCAAGTTCTACTCATCATTATCCAGGTTAATTTGAACCCACCCGTACATACCCTTGACGAAGGCCAAAATAGTAGTACGACTGTCCCAAACCAACGCATCTATCTATGCTACAGATAAATATCCAGCAGCTACCAATCACTATGCCTTGGCGAAGGTCAAAATACATAGCTTGAATACTTCTGAATATTTAACTGAAATGACGGAGGGCTACGACTGGTTTTGGCAAAACCGTGAACGTAGTGAACTTGATATAATCGAAGGAACCTGATACTTTTTAAAAGGAGTGGTTAAAGCTCCGCAATTAAAAATCTGATTCTTTTAAAATAACCGAGTGGTTTCTTTTAAATTTGTTCCAACGATTAAACTTTGGTTTATTTTCTTTGCATTATAATAATGCGTCCCATCATTTATCCTATCATTGCAGAAAACAATGAAAATACCACATCCTCTTATGCCATCCGCATTCGCCACGGGGTCCCGTCATCACCCGTTAGGTTACTTAACTAACGACAGAGCGGGGGCTGGGCTAGCGCGGGTGTAAAACATAAGTGACGTCTAATAGCTATCATATATAGATATTGTACATTCGTCAGACGCAATAATAAGCATTCCAGATCACAGATAAACTTTATTGGATATGCAAGTAATCCGCGTTTCTTTTGAGCCTGCAATGAAAGACGGATTACACAGTTGTGATGAACAGCCATTACCCCACCCCAGACCCCTACGGGTACGGCAAACTACCCGCCAAGTACCAGAAGTGAAGCGGTCCGCCTCAACACTTCAAAATACCCGGTAGTTTGTGCACCCCACCTTGGGTCTATCCTAGGAGCAAAAACAGTAAAAAGAAATAATACAACGGTGGCTACAACCGCAACCTAGATGTGCCCCGCAAAATAATATTACAACTTATTACAATTACAACGAATGAATTAATACAATAACCCATCACAAAACCCGGCTATTCACCACAACAGTCCAATACAGTTTATATACACAAACAGATAAAATCCATTACAGAAATGTGCAACCCCCTACCAACCGACATACTAGCAGTTAGGGGAGGTTTACGAACACATTAAACATTACAGATAAAGATCCAATTAGCAAATTGATTAGAACATCGATCGATTACTTATATCCGTGTCTACCCCAAAAGCAAATCATCACAGAGGCAACCTGGGCAGAAACAGTATATACAGGAAAACAAAAAACCAAAAATTATGAATTACTGTGAAACTCCGAGTCAACTCGGCGTTGACTCGGCGGCGGTTCCGCGGCAATAGCTCGCTTTTGCCGCGGAAACGCGGTCGTTTAGTCGAGTTGCCTCCTCGAATTTTCCCAGATTTCTTATAATTCCCTGCTGTGAATTTTAAGGTATGTCAAAAAATTTTTGCGACACTTTTAAAATTAACAGAAACTGTCAAGGATTAGTGTTTTGTTTTCCGTGTTTTTCCGTCGATCGAACTTCTAATCAGTTATTAACAAGCTAGTAATGGTTTAGTTGGCTCTGATACCACTGTAAGTCCATGTCACGCACCCCACTATCTCACGGGGAGGCGGAATATATGAAAAACGATTATCAAAGCTTCGTAACACGGACTTGAGCGCATGAATCGTAATCTAAACCATTGCTAACGTTATACTAGAGGTTTAACTACTCGGTACCGGAGTTATACCTCACGTTACATGTCCTTCGGGTCTTCATCGCTGTCCTCCACTCCTCGTAGGCTCCTTGGAACATCGGCAACTTCACGGCCTCCTCGAATCAAAGACGATCCACCCGAAAGCTTCTACGCCAAGCTTAATCTCAAACTTGAGATAACTAGGTTGCTTAAAGTGCTAATCTAAGCTACCTAGAAGATATAGAGTGAGGTTATGGATGTTTTAGTCCATCTAACCCTTGATCTCAACACATGAGAGGTTAGGGTTAGGGTTTCAAGAGAGAGTGGGCTTGAGGAGAGAGAAGGAGAAGATGAGAATGAGAACAAAAAATCCTTCTCACTTGAATATATGATACATAATGAATTATCAAATAATATCAATTAATTGATTATTCACCATGTTTCATTTAATCAAGGAGAGTGATTCATCATGTGAGTCATTAGATCATTAATGAAGCATTAATGATATGATGAATCATATAAATGAGTCACACAAAGTAATCATGAAAAAGCCACCTCAACCCCTCATGTCACCACTCTTCTAGAACCTTCTCGACAAATTACGAGAACGCCCCTCCAATCCGTGAAAACACGGAAAAAATTTAGACTGTATAAATCCAATAACCTTATACTAGAATCTGGCTTAAACCAAAACCGGCTAGTATAAACTGTCCGAAAAGTCGTACGTGTGAAAACACACGTATACATCCGAACGCTCGTCGTAAAACCATACGACCTCTATATCGTTTCGCCTGGAGCAGGGAAACTCTCTGTGTGGGACTCTAAAGACTCGACACTACGCTGGCAGTGGGTTTAACCACAGACCGCAAGCGGCACTAGCTGTACGTAACGGTCCCCAGGTAGATGTCGATAAGAAGGCCGATGAGGAAAATCATCCGAACTCCCACTGAGCCTGATGTGACAATCTTCGTACAGTCCGGTCTGTTCGTCTAAGACTATCGCATATCAAGCCTAGGGGGCGGCAAGCGTCAGTCCCCTAATAGCTGTATAAGTCATGTTGGAGCGAAGCCCATTACACCCTGAGAAGCTACTGGAACCTACCAGTATATCTCGTTTGCCCTGGCCAGGGACTTTGTGTAATGGCTCTCTGACACATCGCGATATCATCTCCCAATACCGGGAGAGACGAATCCTATCTAACCGCCACTGCCTCCAAGTGCTCGGGACTGCACCCAACTGCTACCTGTTTGCACGACTCCTTTGAGCCGTGGTAGGGTAGCAATCTAAGAACAGTGGGACACACTCGAGGCGAAGCAGCAGTGTCAAGTCTGCGGACTATGCTGTACTCATGTCATCTGGGAACTGACAACTGACGATGGGTATAATACCAACCAATCAGTTCCTCGGCGAGTCCTGTCCGGTGTACCCGTAACCTAACGAGCACCTGTATACTATCTCCAGTACGGCGTACTGATGGCTGTGGGACAGACCATTTCCCCAACTGGGATGAGAAGCGTATACACTTAGTCTACTCCGGAATATCGATGCCCTATCTCGATAATCCATCGACCAGGGACCTGTATAGGATGTTGCTTACAGACTACCTAGCCCCTACTAGTGTGACTGCCATCACGACGCTGGTAATCAAGCAAAGATCCTATGGGCTCTACTAATATGTATAAGTGATACGTTACAAGAGACATATACACATATTAAAGTAGACACAAACCAAGTAGCATACTACCATTTTTAGCAAGACTGTATAAATAACTGTGAATATCCCAAGCTTCCATTAAGTAATATACAATCTAGTATGATACAATAATGGCCCCTAGGGCATATACACTAACAGTATCAAGAAAAAGAGCATAAAGAAATGCAAAATATGAGAAAACACAACGTCGGCTCAAGTGAGCTCGACCCAAAAGAAACCACATATACACAAATCTCTCAGTCTCATCACTAGGTCGTATATACAAATAAGAAGTGGTAGATGGAGAATACTAGATACAAAAATAGTACAAAAAGAGATAAAAGTGCCCTCGCAACCCACCTACGAGCAATGTCGCGAGTCTGAGCAAAAGAAGTCAATAATAAGATAAACCGCCGCTACAAGGCTGATGAGTCCTACCTGCAAGACACTGTGGCACAACGGGGGTGAGTTGCCAGCTCGTGAGTAGAATATAACATCTAGTAAGGCTATCGTAAGGATGCACGCAAATGCGTCACAACATGTATGTCCAGATGTGGTGTAATACCTCTAGTATGCATGCACATGTATGCAATATCAATACAAAATCTTTAAGTGTTTTAAATGCTATGAATTCTGCATTCTTTACTTTAGAAAAAAAATCTGTGCAATAGCTAAGTACCATCATGAAATCATCTGAAAACCGTGTCAAGCAGCGACACTAAATATGGAAGTATATCTATCTCAATGTCTCACTGTATCAATGTCTCAATACATCGGGCTCCGTCAGTCTGGATCGGCCCATATCATCAAACTCACGACAACAGTCGGTATCCTCCGGATATCCGCCGCGCCAGACATCACCGGTAGGTAGTCTTCCCCTGCCAGGCTCATCGTCTACAACTCGATCTTCTTGCCCCGGGGTACCATACCGGGCCTACCATGTACCCGAGACGGTTCATCCACTCCTCGAATCGGGTCTCGAAATCCGACAGAAAACATGAAAACTCATGGTGGACTACACATACATCACGAGAAAACCGCAACTTTGTTTTAAAAAATGAAAATAATAAGCTTTTGTTAAATTCTTGCGGTTTTCCCCAAAATCCAGAAATCTCAGCAATACTGAAATCCTCAAGAAAATCATAATACTCAACATGTTGTATATGATAAATGTCTATGATATCAAGTTATGTGATGTGATTTGTCGCTAGAAATCTATGTAAGTATGATGATGATGCGATATATGCACATGCTATGCGATTTCATATATCGTGTATAATGCAAGTGGTGATACTAAACTAAACAGGTTCTACAGTGCTCGTGGCATGGCAATTACCAAAGGTGTGTGTGTCACATGAACAGTGCGTGTGCAACAGGAGCCAATGGTAATGGTGTACGCGTTCTACGAAGTGATATCACACATGTGTATATGGATATCTATGCAATTCTAGCAGACGAATAGCTATAAAGGTATGCAATGTGAATGGGGGGGTTAGCTAAGTAACAATGCATATGTTGCAAGAAATAAAGTAATCCTAACTAGGGGGCGCCTCGCGCCATCCAGATGATCCCCCCATAGATGAATACATCTACTCACCTGAATGCCTCGCTAATCCGATCCAACCACCGCTTTGCCTTTGCGTGCCGCGTCCGATGTTTCCGCGACCGATCTTAGAATTGCATGGCACACAATACAAGATTACATATTCCTAAAACGACGCAAGTCATAATATAAAATGATCTACGCTCTTGAATTAATCACAACGTGCACTCGGTGCGCGGAAAACACAAAAAAATCGCTAAAACATTAACTAAAGTCGTCATTTCAGGACAACCGCCAAAACTGAAACCCGATTAGACAAAACTCCTCAGTCGCACACACTAAGTGTCGTATGACATGCTAATTGTATCACCAAAATATCACAATTATATCACTTCCTAATTTTTAGGAAAATCTAGTAAACATTGACATAGCATTTTCGATGCAAATAACGCGATTTAATGATATAGCGATCGCTACATCGCACAAATAATCAATCTAACCAACTAGATGGCCAAAACACTAACTTTAACCCATCCACCTTGCTACAAACCCTAATTAGAACATCAACACCTCTCTTGAAAATCACAAACAAGCAAAATTAACCAAATTTCACACTTTCAATATCTAATTTAACATATTAAAACTACCAATTGAACATTAGATAAGAATTATACCTTACAAGTTGAACCCTAGCTTGCACTTGACATAGAAAGATGCCTCCTTTCACCTTGTTTTAAACAATTTAGGGTTTGGAAAGAGGTAGATTAAGGATAGGGTTTGAATTTGTGAAGAAATTTGTTGATTTCGGGGGATTTTTGAGTGAATTTTGGAGCAAAGGAATTGGGGAAAAATGAAGTGCTGCTGTGTAGGGGGGGCTCGGCCTGAGCAAAAGGAAGAGGGGAATGAGAGAAAGTGTAGAAAATTCCATGAAGAAAATATCATCTGAGGTCAATTAATGCTTTCACTTCAATACTTTTCAAAAAAAAAACCCTTTTTCTTTTCATTTTTCCAACCCCTTTTACCATAAACAACCAAACATGAAATGGTTTGTCAAAATTTTTGTTACACTAAATTTTAGTTTATAATGGTCCCTAATTATGTAATTTACCCAATTAAATTTGTATTTATCACTAATTAAATGTATTTTTAAAAGCTTAAAATAATATTAAAAATAATTAATTAAGGATTTTTTTTAATTAACTAGAAATTTTTAAGTGACATTTTAGTGACCAATTTATAGTAATATCTTATCTAAATTTTGTATAATTAGGTCTATAATGAAAAATACCTATTTTGACTTTTTACGGAAAAGACTGCTAATTTTGCCGATTACCGAAAAACTGCCTAAACGATTTTCGAAGCGTTACAGGAAACTTTGCCGAAATTTTCGGAAAAGATATGATGTTTTAAAAATGTATAATTTGGCTTATGTTATTAAAACCACTTTCTTTAAAATAATTTTTCTTCATTTCTTCTTTAAAATGGTTTAGATTTCTGGGATTTTTGGCTTACTTGAATTAGATGGGGTCCTATAGACTTCATATGATTCAAGTGCCAGTCACGTGCCATTTCGGGTCATGACACCACGCCATCACGATCCCCCATTAACGAGCTTGTCTCGCCATTAATGAGAGGTCCCGCTCATCACACGGGCATGACGTCGGGAGCGTAACGGCCGGCGTGATTCTCGCGTCTGCCCTGCCTGCTGCTACCGCTATATAAACCCCTTCTTCAGATGGTTCACGTAAGCCATTTTTACTCCACTAAGCCGTTACTCAGCTCGGATTTCCTCTCTAACTTGACCGTCGGAGGGTCCTCGGTGGTACAACTACCCCGGGACTTCCTTGCGGCAACAACAACCTCAAACCCATTGAGATCCACATGCGTCAGGAGCCTGCCTCCAGATCCAATCTCAGCCATCCATCATCGCCGTCAGCAGATCAATGGAAGGTAACATCTTGGCGTGATCCAGGTCGCGTCAGCTGGCGCCGTCTATGGGAAAACCTTGATTCCACAAAAACAAAAGTTCATCTTCCGATCTCAATCTAATGGCGAGCGATCATCACGACGATCCAAGCACTAGCCGCCGCCTCTCCCTCAACGGAGGCACGGACGAACCTCCTCCGCCGAATGCCATCAACGCCCTTGCCGGCCTGATAGACCGACTCGCGTCCGACGTGGAGGCGCTCATCCATGTCAAAACGACAGGGAAAGATCCCCAGACCACCGATCCCTCCGCGGGACCAGGACCCCTATAGGGAGACAGAAGACTCCGCACGTGTCGGCACTGCCGACCACCGCCTCGCTACCTCTCACGGCCGCAGATCTCCCGGGCCAATACCTTTTGTGACCCGCTGGGTGCCCCACAGTTCAACACCGAGGTCCATCACCAGAGCGCCTCGCCCCGAGCCTCTTCGTGACCCTTTCCCTCCCGAGGAGATGTCGGTCAGCTCGCCTGTTCCTAGGCATGACCAACACCCCCTCCCTCGATGGGGTCGCATGGACGGGACTCGCCACGGCGGCTCGAAGACTACCTCGCCGGGGCATCTGAGGAACCTCATTGAGAGGAACCGGGGCCGTGCCCAGACGCAGGTCACCAACAGCAGAGGCCAGGGATCAGAATGTGCCGAATCGTTGGAATAACACGGCCGACTCACTGCCCTCGAGAAGAAGATTGAAGGTATACGTCGGGAAGGTCACCACTCGAGCGACGGGGCTAAGTACACCGCCGACTCACTCACCAAGCCATTCATCGAGGAGCTGCTCGCCGTCCACGTCTCCTCCCACAACAAGCCCCCAAAGGTCTCTCTCTTCGACGGTAAATATGACCCGAAGGACCATTTGGATGCGTTCACCGCGGGAATGAGCTTCCAAGATAACTCCGATGCCGTCCAATGCCGAGCTTTCCCGGCCACTCTCATCCGCTCCGGACGAGACTGGTTCCGGGGACTCGAGCCACGCTCGATCTCAACTTTCGATGAGCTGGCCACCCAATTCCTCGGCCACTTCTTCGGGAACAGGCGGCAAAAACGCACAATTGACCATCTCTTCATGTTCAAGAGTGGGGACAAGGAGACGTTCAAGGCATACGTCACCCGCTTCTACAACGCCCTTCTCGAGGTCCTAGAACATAAGGACGAGACGATCATCATAGCCCTGAGGTCTGGTCTTAGGCATAAAGAGTGGTTACGCTCCTTTGCATTAGCGCAATCTAATACCATGGCCGAGGTAAAGGCCTGGAGCGAGCGCGAGGTCCAGCTCGAATCCGAGGTGAACGCGAATCTCCCCCGGGCGGAGCAAGCCGACCAAAAGAAAAGGGCAAGGGGAGAGAGAAGGGGACCTGAGCGGTCAAAGCCCTATCTCCCGAAGTTTCAGGAGTACACCCCGCTCAACATGTCACAGACAGTGCTACTAGAGGAGGCTAAGGGCGAGGGGTTCTTCAAGCTCCCCCCGATCTCGCGAATGGCCTCAAAGCGAACCCGGGGCCCCTACAACGGTTTCCACAGGTCGCTAGGCCACTCCACGGAGAGCTGTAAGCAGCTCCGAGACTACATCGAGGAGCTCATCCATTCGGGACACCTCGCGGTGTACTTGAGGGACAAGCGGCAAGCTGACCGCGAGCAGGAGCAGCGTCCCTCTCCCGCCGAGCCGACCATCGGCCAAATCATGGTCATGTCAGTAGAGGATACGTCTGGTACCCACGAAGCTCAATACCCTATGCCGGGCATAGAGGCCAGCAGACATCCGAGGGGCTCAAGCTGCACGAATAAGAACATCTACTAGCATATATTTCCTTTTAAAGAGATTGACACCTTTCTTGATATCTTTTTGTTTATATAATAAAATGGATCAATAAAGCATTGCAATGAAAGAAAAAGAATCTTGTTCATTCAAAGGGTACTATAGGCTCCTCAACCATATATCGAAAAAGAAAAATTACAATAGCGGGGGAAGGAAGTGCAGAGAACATTGCTCGTGGTACTCTGAGGATATCTCCGCCAGCCGAGCCCTCACGGCATCTATCCTCTGCCCTCAATGCCCCCTACGAATGTCGGCATCATGCCTCAATTGGTTGCACTCAAGGACGAGCGCCACCGAGCAGTTTAGCCGACTCGCATAGATCAGGCCGAAGCGCCTCGGAGACCTTAGCTTGCCAACGACCTCGTCTTTCAGCTGTTCGGACAAGGGGTTGTAGAGCCCCGGCGATGCCCACCAGATGGAATACATCAGCAGTTGAAGTAGGGGGAGCACCGGGGGAGCAATCGGCCAAAATGATCCTCGATGCGGCCTATCACCAACTGCACCGTATCCTCAGTAAAGTACTGATCGTAGAGGTACACGTCCTCAAAGTTTATGATCTCGGGGATGGTGAAAGGGAAGTCCTCCATTCTTAAGTTTCTGGTGTGAGGAAGGGAGTAATCATCACTCCCTCCATTTTATATCGCACAATGCCCCCCCAAGTTCAACAGTCGCCCGTTTCACCCGTAACTGTACTCGGTCCATCCTTAGCAGGCCTCCCACGGCCCCTCCAGCGCTAAGGATCGAAGCCATCACCAAGAGGGAGCCGAGCGGCTACCCTGTTCGGCTAGCCCTGGCTGGTAGCTCCATACCCTACAACGCCAGGGATCAAAGCCCTCTCCAAGAAGCAATTGAGCAGCTTCACTGCTCGGTCCATCCTTAACAGTCCTCCCACGGCCCCTCCAGTGCTAAGGATCGAAGCCCTCACTAAGAGGTAGCCGAGCGGTTACCACGCTCGGCTATCCTTGGCTGGTAGCTCCCGTACCCCACAACGCCATGGATCAAAGCCGTCACCAAGAGGCAATCGAGCAGCTTCACTGCTCGGTCTATCCTTAGCAAGCTCGGTCCATCCTTAGCGGCCCTCCTATGGCCCCTCCACCGCTAAGGATTGAAGCCCTCACTGAGAGGCAGCGGAGCGGCTACCCTACTCGGCTATCCCTGGCTGGTAGCTCCATAACCCACAATGCCAGGGATCAAATCCCTCACCAAGAGGCAACTGAGCAGCTTCACTGCTCGGTCCATCCTTAGCAGGCCTCCCACGGCCCCTCCAGCGCTAAGGATCGAAGCCCTCACCAAGAGGCAGCCGAGCGGCTACCCTGCTCGACTATCCCTAGCTGGTAGCTCCCTACACCACAACGTCAGGGATCAAAGCCCTTTCCAAGAGGCAACAGAGTAGCTTCACTGCTCGGTCCTTCCTTAGCAGGCCTCCCACGGCCCCTCCAGCGCTAAGGATCGAAGCCCTCACCAAGAGGAAGCTGAGCGGCTACCCTGCTCGGCTATCCCTGGCTGGTAGCTCCCTACTCCACAACGCCAGGGATCAAAGCCCTCGCCAAGAGGCAACTGAGCAGTTTCACTGCTCGGTCCATCCTTAGCAGGCCTCCCACGGTCCCTCCAGTGCTAAGGATCGAAGCCTTCACTGGCGCGGCAGCCGAGCGGCAACCGTGCTCGGCAATCCCTGGCTGGTAGCTCCCCTACCCCACAATGCCAGGGATCAAAGCCCTCGCCAAGAGGCAACTGAACAGCTTCACTACTCAGTCCATCCTTGGAAGGCCTCCCACGACCCCTCCATCGCCAAGGATCTAAGCCCTCATTAAGAGGCAGCCGAGCGGCTACCCCGCTCGGCTATCCCTGGATGGTAGTTCCCCTACCCCACAATACCAAGGATAAAAGCCCTCACCAAAAGGCAGGCTATCCCTGGCTACTAGCTACCTACTCCACAACGCCAGGGCTCGAAGCCATCGCCAAGGGCACCGGGCAGCAACCTTGTCCGGCCATCTTTAAGGATCAAAGCACTCGCCAAGAGGCACCGGGCAGCAACCCTGCTTGGCTCGTCCTTAGTAGGCCTCTTACGGCCCCTCCCGCGGTAAGGATCAAAAGCCCTCGCAAGAGGCAATCGGGCCAGCTCTTGCTCGGTTATCCCTGGCTAGTAGCTCCCTACCCCAACACACCAAAGATCAAATCCCTCGCCAAGAGGCACCGGGCAGCAACCCTGCCCGGCCTGTCCTTAAGGATCAAAAGCCCTAACAAGAGGCAACCAGGCCAACCCTTGCTCGGTTATCCCTGGCTGGTAGCTCCCTACCCCAACACACCAGGGATCAAAAGCCCTTGCCAAGAGGTACCGAGTAGCTACCCTGCTCGGCCCCGTCCTTAGTAGGCCCCTTACGGCCCCTCCTGCGCTAAGGATCAAAAGCCCTCACATGAGGCAACCGGGCCCGCCCTTACTCGGTTATCCCTGGCTGGTAGTTCCCTACCCTAACACACCAGGGATGAAAGCCCTCGCTAAGAGGCACCGAGAAGCTACCCTGCTCGGCCTCATTCTTAGTAGGCCCCTTACGTCCCCTCCCGCGCTAAGGATCTTAGCCCTCGCCAAGAGGTAACTGAACAGCTTCACTGCTAGGTCCATCCCTAGCAGGCCTTGTACGACCCTTACAATGCCAGGGATCGAAACCCTCGCCTAAAGGCACCGGGCAGCTACCATGCCCGGTCCATCCTTAGCATGCCTCTCTGAGCCATCCATGTAGGGTTACTAGGCACTGTCACAAGGGTCTATAAGGCATCAACCATGCCCGATTTAAATTTTAGACGTGCCGAACAACCCTAACCAAGATCTTAGACTAGAAATTATGTGAAACAAGAAGCAAGTAAACAACTTTACTTCTAAGAGTTTGGGATTACAACCTTTGTAGTCTGTTCCTTCACTTCAAAAGCTCCGTGTTGAGGTCCCTTCACCGCGATCATCATGTACCCAGACTCCAGAGAGGCTTCATGAAGAGAAAGATGCAAGCTTGCTTCCGATCTTCTATAACAAAGATGATCTACCTTGAAGAAACTCAAGCCCAAGCTTTTGCTTTGCTAATCAAGTATTAGCAAAGCAAACGCCCTAATCTAAGCGGCTAGAATAGATGAGAATGATGAAGTAGGAATTTAGCACTCTTTTGTTTTCTTTATCTCACTCAAAATCATCACACATGAAAAAGCCAAGGAAAAAAAAGAAGAAGATGATCAAATCCTTTTGTGATGAATAATGAAAAACTCAAGTGAGGTTAGAAATGCAACCATGGGTTAAGAATGAAGACTTAACACATGTAGAGAATTAACTATGGTGAAGGGTTGGGTTGGGTTAAGAAAATATCTACACAAAATATCCAAAGTCAAAGTCAAAACTTTAAGAAGCTTCTTGAAAGCTTCATGAAAGTTTAACCCTAATCCAAACCCTAACCATATTTAAACTCCACAAATCATGTTGCATTTATAACCATAACATGTTACAATATTATATATCACATATACAATATTTATTGTAACAAAATAAAATAATACAATTAACATATATCACATATATATCAATGTATTACCCGAGTGAGAAAAAGAATCTTTAAGTGAGCTAATATTAGTTAATGTAATTTAATATATCAAATATATAATTATACATTAAATTATCGAATCAACACTTGATTCGATAATTCAGCTATTTCACAAATAACCGACTAATATAATATGTATCAGTTCATCGAATCAACACTTGATCCGATGACCCGGCTATATCACATATACTCGGCCGATATCTCATATCGCGAGAATCTAATACGGTATCGCATACATGTATTATTCTCGGTCCCGCACATATCACATATGTGCTCCTACTCCATTTTGCCTGAGCCAGGAAACCTCTGTGTAGGACTCTAAAGAATCATCAATACGCCGGCAGTAGGTTATGATCATATCAAACACCCACAAGCTGCAAGCGGTCAGCTAAAGGTAACAGCCACCCAGGTATTGAGCGATCAGAAGATCAACAAGCAAACCTGTACATTCTCCTGCGAATCCAATCAGTAACACTCCCGTACAGTCCGAACTCTTCGCCTGATATGTCGCATATCTCTCCTAGGGGTGGTAAACGTCAGACCCTAGTAGCTCGATAAGTCGTGTCGATATGAGGTCCATAACAGTTCGAGAAACTACTGATAACACTTACCAGTAAATCTCAGCAACCCTAGCCAGGGATTTCCGGTTATAGCCAATCGAACACAGCGCAACATCAACTCCCTATACCGGGAGAGACGAAACCCCTCCTATCGCTCATTGCCTCCATGTGATTCGGGACTGTACCCAAAAGCCACCGTTTTGTACGCCCTCTTGGACGTGGTATGATGGAAATCAAAGCACAGTGGGAATCACACAAGACTCTATGACGATTTCGGGTCTACAGACTAACCTGTACCAATATCACCAGAGAACTGCCATCTGACGTGAGGTATAATACCATCTGGGAGTTCTCGGCAAGTCCGTCCAGTGTACCCAGTCTCCATTGAGCACCCGTATACCTTCTCTGATGTCAAACACCAATGGATATGGGATCATCCATTGCCCATCATATGGGTCAAGAAGCGCATACGCTAGTCTACTCTGGTATATCGATGCCCTGTCTCGATACACCTACAACTAGGAACATTTGAAGGATGTACTTGGCGACTACACTGTCCCTACTAGTATGATCCGCATCATAGTCCTGGTAGTCAAGTACTCATCCTAAGGGCTTTATCAACATGTTACATAGAGACAATCAGAGTATATGTTAGGATAAAGAGTAACCAGATAGCATACTATCATGTCGAGCAAGAAAGTCCTCCATATATATGTCCCAGCATCCACTACAATATACAACGCATGTACAGTAATGGCCTCTAGGGCATACATATAACTAACAATCCATGCTAAGGAAGATGACCTCACCACGAGGCATCCGGTTTGTCTACGTCTGAGCGATCTGCACCTCGACTTTGGGTCCATGGAGATACCGTCTTCCTACCAGTCTTTACACACTTGGCAAGTGAACGGATTCAACTCGACGCATAATCGCTAGACGAAGAATCGACATAACACGAAGGCAGTACTATGCAAATACAAGTGTTTACCGACAAAGAAAAATACACGTACAAATACGACTGTAAAAAGTTTTTATTCACAAAGCCAAAAGACTTTATAAGGGTATTGTGGGCTCCCCAGCCTTACAAAATGCTCGGAGGCCTACAAAATTCCTGACGCAACAAAAGAAAAGAAAAAAGAAGACAAGGGGTTTCAGGCCTCGGGGCCAGGCACAACCTCAGGAAGCTCAGCATCTACTATGGCTCGGGTGGCGTCTGGGGGCTCAGCGCCCATCACATCAGCCATGGTGTCGCCCTCGCCGGGAATCTCTTCCCCGGCTTCGCCCCCGGGTTCGTCCCCCGGCTCATCATCCCTGTGAGGATATTCAGCTCAGAGCTCTTCGTCAGCGAACTCCGGAATCCAATCCTTGACGGTGTCGAGGGCCTCGTGCCAGATGGCGGTAGTGGCCGAGGCTAGGACGGTGTAAATATCTTCCGACTTCTTGTAGTTCTTCACCACCTTCGCCGCTCTGAGATCGGCTCGCTTCGTCCCCTCTACCGCCGCCTCCAGCTCCTTCCGGAGGGTGCTCGCCGACTTCTTCATGGTGCCGATGAGCACCTTGGAGTCCTGAAGCTTGGCCTCGGCGGCCTGAGTGGCCTCGCGGTACCGGGCAACCTCCCGCTTCACGGCCGCCACCTCCTGCTTCCCGGCCGCCACCTCGCCCTTCAGGGCAGTGACCCTCTCCATCGCCGCCTCCAACTCCAGCTTTGAGTTCTCCTCCAGCGAGGAGAGCTCGCCCGCAGCTAGTATTGCCGGGGCAATTTCCTCTTCCTCCCTGTGGACGACGAGGGCGACGTGCTGGAGGACCTGAAGAAATTAGAAGGGGGTCAGGAAGGAAAGGGGGGCACCAAATCTTGCGAATGATGAAACGCTGAGTGAAAAATAGAGCCAGGTGCCAGCACTAACCTGCACGGCCTCTTGGGCGATGGCCACCATTTGCGCCTTGAGAGTCCCCCGAGGGACCTTGCCCCCGGCCGACCTCTCCATGCCGGACGGCAAGCTGTCAGCAATGGAGAACTCCGAGGGAACCTCAAAGCGGAGACCCCCCTTGTCCACAAAGATCGGGGAGGCCGGGGTCCGCGGAACCGTTCGGGGGAACCTCTTGAGAGACGACGGCGGAGAGACGGTCTCCACCTCCGAAGCCTGGGCCTCTTGTCCCCGAACCCTCTTTCGGCTCGGCGCCTGGCTGGGCTCTGGGTGACGGCCCACACTCGAACGCTGGGGTGGGATGGCCGCCGGAGGAACCGGACAGACGTCGGACGAGAAGAGCTAGCACCTCCATCTTTCGATCCCTTCTTCGGCTTGCGCATGGCCTCTCGGAGGTGGTTCAAGTCCATGGGTTCTGCACAAGACAAGATACAATGGAATCGGCAACACAAACAAAAATGAAAACAAACGCAAGCTTGTAACGTTTTAAAAATAATTAAATAAATAAAACCGTTTAAGTGAATTTTATGATTTTCGGTAAAGTAAAACGTATTTTTCGTAAAACTAAATCGTAATTATTTTTCACTATAAATTTAAAAATACCTATTTTAATTATGTAATTACTAGTAAATAGTGTTTATTTAGCCACTTATAAATTTTTAGTTTAATTAAATATTTTTCCTAAATTAATTATTTTAAAAACGTCACAATAAGCTTTATTTATACACTAAATTAGTGTAAATTACAAATTTGAATGGGTTTAAATTGCAAAAATAAATCATTGCATATTAGAATCTAGTGTGTATCATGCAAAATTTATTTACAAATTTTTCATGATTCTAGAATTTTCTTGAGTTGTTTTAGAAAGGAAATAAAAGAAAACTTAAAAAATCATGAAAAGACATAAAGAAGTTGATATTTTGGGTGAAGTTTCTACACTTTTCTTCACTTTTCTCACTCTCCTCTCCCTCCTCCATGGTGTGGCCGGCATCAACCCCCCATGGCAGCCCCCCATCTTCAAAATTTAATTTACCTCAAAAAATCATCAAAAATCCTACAAAAATCCAAATAAAAATCCACAAAATCCTAATTAATTCCTACCCTCTATTCTTTGCTCATCTTTACATGGATTTTGGAGATGGAAAGCATTCATTTTGGAGGCTTATTTTCATGTTTGGATTTCATGTTGCGGAGGTATAAATCTTATTCTTTTGATTTATTGTTATTAGATGTTTCATTTAAGCATAATTAGATTTAATAAATAAATTCTATCTACAAGTTTTAAAATTCAAGTTAGGGTTTGTAAAATCAAGTTATAGTTTTTACTAATTAACTGGGGTTATTATAACTAGTTTAACATTTTTAGAAATGGGAAAAATCATGCATGGTTGATATATTGTAATTTGTTCATTCAAATTGTTTAAATTAAGTAAATTTGCAAACTAGATTTATGTATATTATATTTATTGGTGAAATAAAATTCCAATTAATATTTATAACACTAGAGTGTGGTTTTAAAGAGGATATTAACTTGTTGGTGGAATGAAAAACTCAATTTGGTTACTAGTTTTTATTGATAATTGTTAAATTGTGAGAAAAATGCTATTTTGTTAACTAGATTTTAGAAATTCTTAAATAAATGAGATTTAAAATCTAATTTATGGTTTCATTATACTATTATCATCATGAGTTGTAGTTTGATAAGTTAATTTAGGCAAAATCAAGTTTAGTCGTGAAATTATGGAAATTTTGCTTGCAAGGTGTTGAAATTGATAAAATTGCAAACTAGAAATTTATTTTTAATACAAATTAGTGTAATAAAAATATGGTAATGGTTTCTATAACTTAGTTATTTTATTTAATGAATATTATGACCATTAGTTTCATTAAACCTCAAGTTTTGAAGTAAAACGGTGAATTGACATTTTCAAGGTTTTCGGAATTGGATGATTTGATCGATTTTAGGGTTCTGATGATTTGAACCAAGTTTTATATTATAAGTAATGGGTTTTGAAACTACGGGTTGTTTATTGGTTTTTATCTCGATCAATCGGCGTTTGTACGCCGATATCGAGCGATATTTGGTTCTTTTGCGTGAACGTGTGGTTGTTTCCGCCTGTTGGCGTAGAGCTTGCTCCCGGTTGGGGATGCTTTTCATTGTTATTATGTATTTATACTTGTTTGTACCCGTTTGGGGCCAGTTTTTACAAAGGAGACTCTGCCGAAATTTTTGAGAAAATTTGATCTTTTTTTTAAACTTGTTTTCTACATGTTTTCCTTCTTCTTCTTCTTTTATGGTTTAGATTTCTGGGCTTCGGCTTACTTAGGTTACGTTGTGCCTCTAGACGCTTCGTAATCTAAGTGCCGGTCATGTTCCGTACTTTCGGGTCGTGACAAAGCTCCTAACTTACCGACGAACTGGGCGGGGCTGATCCCAGCCCAACTAAGGGCCCGCTCAGAAAGCAACACGTCAGCCCGAGGAATGGGCTCCCATTCCGCTACTCTCACTACGTCGAGATCATTGGACGGACTCCCCCGCCAGCACCTATCCCTAGACCACTGGGTGGGCACGGGCCAGTCCTCACCCTCTGGCGGCCCAACAAAGAAAAACTTCTTCTTCCAATCGTGGATGGAAGAAGGCAAGACGACGACTCCTGACCCGGCTACACTCCCTCGTTGTTTCCTAAAGGAGAGGTAAACCCACCTCGGGTTGCCCGCGCGAGTGCCGGGTTAACCTTTGTAAATGAGAGAGGAGGCAAGGATGGACAGACTGAAAGGGATCATCTGCAACTTAAAACGGACCAAAAACCCAAGGAGAATCCTCCAGGAGTTCGGCACTAGCTGGCCTAGGGCTAGCCAAAGTAATTTAGCGCTCTAACAACCTCGGGAGAGAAAGGCAGGCGCATTCCGGCCCAAAAGGCTTCCAGGTACAAGGCAATCTATTTACCCCGTACCAGATCTGCCCTCTCTCCTTCCTCGGCCAAACGTAGAGTATAGCCGGAAGGGATATGGAAACGAGCCCGAGCGGTGGCAAGCTCGTCCTCATACCTCACCAAGGACGGCACACCATGGGCCTCCGCCGCCTCCGCTCTGGAAACCATCCTAGTCGTGCGACCCCAGGAAGAGGATCTGACCCCAACTCGCTGGGAATACTCCGACTCAGTGGAAGATTCCCTAGAATCTATCCCGACGACATCTATAGACTCCTCAAAAGAAGACATCTAACCCGGTGGAAAGAAATCCTCGGGAACACAGAGATCCGACCTAAAGAGAAGAGCGCAGAGCTAACAAAACTCAGAATGAGGAAAATATGAAAAGATATGGGCCCTAAAGCGGACCCCACCTCTATTTATAGCTGTTGGCGTCCTCATCCAATGGCTACAGTCAACTCCCGCCAAAACTTCTCCCGGCATTCGATGGCCACGATCACTCCACCTGTCGCACGCGCATTGGCCGTATCCCATCAGACGCTAGAGGTCTGCGGCCCGTCGCGTCAGCCAACCAGCGCCCAACACATGGACTGTCGCTTTAGCGGAAGTACACACGATCCGGCGCACCCTCTTTAAAGCAGAGATCGCATCCCTGATTCGCTGGCGTCATCCAGAAAATACAACAGGTTGCCCGGGAACACGCCCCGACGATATCTTCGAAAGGATCTCACCTCGGATGACCCGGCAGAACACTCTTGACCCGACCCGTCAGCTGGTCAGGACGAGAGTGGGGGGCTAATGATGATGCTCGATATCGGTGATATCCCAGATCATGACACGTGGCAGATGACGTGTCCCAAAGCTCACAAGAAAGGACCTACAGTGGCCGACCAGGCCACTCCTGTGCCCGTCCCATAAACAAACGCTGGCTCGCCTCCGAGCTCCCTGCACAATTAGCTTCCCCGGCCTCCCAGCTCGTCTCTGGGCTACCGCAGAACCCAGATACCTCGGCTCTCCCGCTCGTCCGCGAGCTCTCCCTCCGAGGTCATCTTCCTCGGTCTCATCGACCGATCAACAACACCGCTCACAGGCGCAACCGCCATCCCGCGAATCTCGCCATGCGCGAGATATCCGCCGGCCACACCTACGTTCCACGCCATCACGATCCCCCATTAACAAGCCTGTCTCGCCATTAATGGAAGATCTCGCTCATCACGCGGGCGTGACGTTGGAGGCGTAACGGCCGGTGTGATTCTCGCACCGGCCCTGCCTGCCGCCACCGCTATATAAACCCCTTCTTCAGACGGTTCAAGTAAGCCATTTTTACTCCACTAAGCCGTTACTCTGCTCGGATTTTCTTTCTAACTTGACCATCGGAGGGTCCTCGGTGGTACAACCACCCCAGGACTTCCTTATAGGTATCTTGGCAACAACAACCTCAAACCCATTGAGATCCACACGCTTCAGGAGCCTGCCTCTAGATCCAATCTCAGCCGTCCATCGCCGCCGTCAATAGATCAACGGAAGGTAACAGCTTGGCATGATCCAGGTCGCGTCAGCTACAGTACTGATTATATACATTGCCTAATCTAGATTGTGATTTAACTTGAGCTAATAATTTGGGATTAACTGCTAATGTAGATTTTAAGCATATAACCCGACCCTAACCGTACCCGAGGAGACGGACGAGGTTCGCATGCTGCACACTGGCAGTGGCTGAGATCTCAGACTGGAACTCCTTGTCGCCTTGCTCTTCGACTTTGTTGATTATTATTTTCACGGAAACATCGGTTCCATCTTTGAGAATACCTTTGAAAACAGAACCTGACGTGCGTCGTATCACGTCAAGATGTTACCTTCCGCAGATCTACTGTCGAGCGAAGATAGACGGCTGAGATTGGTTTGGAGGTTGACTCCTGAAGCGTGTGGATTCTCAATGGGTTTTAGGTTGTGGTGGCCGAGCTACCTGCAAGGAAATCCCGGAGTGGTTGTACCACCGAGGACCCTCTGACGATCAAGTTAGACAGGATATTTGAGCAGAGTAACGGCCTAGTGAGGAGAGAATTGCGTACCTTGATCTTCTGAGAGAGGGGTTTATATAGCGGCAGCGATGGGCGGGCAGGCGTGAGAATCACGCCGGCCGTTATGCTCCCGACATCACGCCCTCGTGATAAGTGGGATTCCGCATTAATGGCGAGACAATCTCGTTAATGGGGGATTGTGATGGCGTGGAACGTGAGATCGTGGGCGGCGGATATCTCGCGCATGGCGAGATTCGCGGAAGTGAGGCGGTTGCGCCTGCGATAGGTGCCGTCGGTCGGTCGATGTGACCGAGGAATATGAGCTCGGCGGGAGGCTCCGGGACGAGCGGGAGGCCGAGGTATCTAGGTTCTGCGGTAGCCCGGAGACGAGCCGAGGAGACCGAGGAGGCCAATTGTGCGGGGGTTCGGAGGTGAGCCAACAGTTGTTTGTAAGGCGGGCACAGGAGTTGTATGGTCGGTCACAGAGGGTTGGCTATGTCCAAGGGTCGCAGACCCGGGTGTTCTTTCGACGTGATGTTCTTGGTCCTTCCTTGCAGGCTTCGGGACACGTCATCTGCCACGTGTCACAATCTGGGAGATCACCGATATCAAGCATCATCAGAACCAGAGGAGTTGCGATCGATGAGAGCTTGGAAATTGTCGGTCGCGGCCTTAAGAGTTTTGTACTGGAATTTAGTTGGTAACCCCACTACTTTTCTCAGGAAACTGTATTCTAATTGGAGTTCTTCAGCAGATTGACTTAGATTTAGCGTGGCTTTGTGATCGATCGAGATGTGCATGGCTAGTTTCCATAGGAGGTGAGCGAGTATAACGGCAGAAGAAACGCCCGTGAAGATGAAGAATATTTTGGAGCGGCCGAGGAATCGCCATATGATTGGGAGGAGGATGAGGAGAGACGAAATCGTCGCGATAGCTGCGATGAGCTTCGCTGTTTTAAGCTCCATTGATGGAGGTTGAGTTGAGCATGTGCACTCCTGAGTGTTGCAGGAAGTCTTGTGTTTTTGTTTATAAAGCAAGGGAAGTTGTCTGTTTGTTCTGGTGAATTTTTTAAACAAAAACATATAGGGTTAATGGTTTAAGGACGGAGAGAACAATTCAGTGCGAAAGTTTCAAACTCCATGTTTTTCAACACGTTTGCTTGATACTGGTGAAAATGTTGTACCAAAATAAGCCATTATGTAATCTTTTGGCGTCATCTACATGAATTTCGTTATAGACTTTTTTTTTGCCAAAGTTGTAGACTTCACTATATCTTAATAATATATCTTATTCGCTAGGTCTATCACATTGATGAGGGAAAATCCAGGACAATAGGAGGGCAAGTCCCACCCCTTATTCTTGTTGCACGACAGGACATGATTTTCCCCCAAAGAGGGCCACTGATGAGCCTGCCTTGAGCGGAAAGATCACCTGGCCAAGAGGGGAATGCCCAAGATGGAAATAAGGATAATAGGCTCGTTATAAGACTAGCGACCCAAGTGGTAGACTAAATTTCTGGTCATGGTCAGGGAGATGCAGGGATGAAATATCCCACTTCGGCTGTAGACAACAATTAACACCTCCAACTTGTATAGGGGTAGAATGGTAATCATGCACAAAGCCGTATAAATAGATGAGAGGTAAGCTCTCTCAGGTATGTCCATTCATATCCTAAAAGCCCAAATCATTCTTGTGTAGATATTGACAAGAGTATCGGAGGGACGACACCGGAGCAAGACTTCGACGCTGTCTTTGTTTGCAGGTTATCTTGGGGGTCAGTAGCGTATTTCTTAATGCTTCTCCCATTCGTCATGGCTAGCTCAACAGATATTGACAACTACAGCTGGTGCTAACATTTAGAGCAGTTCCAAATGCATGGCGGGAACAAGGTCCGGCCTCCTCACCACACCGAAGACAATGAATCAAGAAACCCAAGAACCCAATCTAGGCAATGATGACCCTGTTCCCATGACAAGGGGTCAAAACGAGAATCAATGTTAGTCCACGGCTCGCTATTTTGCGCTATATAACGCAGCTTCACCTAATATCTATGTAGCATCCGAAAATAACTTAAATACAAAGTAGCTTGCGCTTTTTGTCAAATAGCTAACATTTTTTTTACAAATATCTTATGTTACGCTACGCGTATACTATTTTTCCATAAAATTTTCTATTAAAGTGTTTAATTAATTTGGATTTAGAAACCTAATAGATCTATTGAACATCTTATTTTTCTAATATTCTTAATTCTTAATTCTTAATTTTAAAAAATTCAAAAATGAAAGTATCTAATTCATGTTTTCGACTTTAATTCTATTATTTTTAAATTTCATTTGACTCAACACCAACTCTCATAGACCGCAACATAGATTCTTTATCTTTCTTATAGATTTCAGTATTTAATCATAAATTATGTGTTGGATATAGTGCCCTCAAGGCAATTATTGTGATTGCAAGTGAGTGATTATGATAATTGAAGGAGGATTTATACAGGTATAACAGTCTTATTCGAAATGATAGTATAATATCTAGTTTGTCTTCATCATTGATGAAGCCCAAAGGATTCTTCCTTGATGACCAGCATTATGATGGCGACCATATATATGAGAGCTGTGTTGTCCATAGGCACATCCTTAAAGCTTCCTAATCGTCGGAGTATCGAGGCTGGGCATCGATATTCCGGAGTAAACTAGTGTATACGCTTCGAGAACCCGACGAGGGGTGGTGGCCGGTCTCACAAACCACTGGTGTTGTGTTGTAAGTCGATGCCAACCACCCCACGGGTTCGCGGGGAGGCGGAATGTGTAAAAAACGATAATAAAATACTTCGTAACATCGACTAAACACCAAGATCGAAACTAAACCTTTAACTAACTACAAGACTGTGAGGTTTTAACTACAAGTGAAAAAGTTATACCTCAAGTAACCGGTTCTTCTATGCTTGCTGTCCTCCTCTCCTGCGCGAGCTCCTTAGAGTAGTACGGATAGCGCCTCCTTGTCGGCCTTCTTGAATCGAAGACGATCCACCAGAGAGTTTGTATATCAAGCTCCTACCTCAATACCGAAGTAACTAGGGCATCTAGTTCGCTACACTAGATGACCTAGGTGATGCAGAGAATAGAGATGGATAAATAAGTCTCTTTTAGCTTTGTTGGGGTAAAAATTTACACCCCTATTGACCGAGTCAAAGTCAAGGTCAACCCCAAGCCAGGTGGGCCCAAGCCCAAGCAATTGGGCCAATGCCCAGGTCGAGCCCGAACACGAAGCGTCTGGCCTTCCGCCATGCCAACAAAAAAAATCATGTAATAAATAATTTTTATGTAATTTTTTATACATGAATGTATGTAAAATGGGCATAAAGCCAATATTTTGTAAGCCCATGGCTTATGTGCAAAAATGTAATGGTACATGAGCCATGGAATAGGCAAAATGCCATTTTGTAAAGCCCAAGGGGCTATATGCAAATATGTAAGCCTATAAAAGGCAAAATGATGATGAATAAAAACAACTTTTCATTCTCTCCACAAAAATTAGAGCTGAGCTCTTTCTTCCTTCTTCAAGGTTCCAAAACCTTCTTCTTTCTCTTGAATTAAATCAAGAGTTTTACTCTTCCTTTTTCAAAACTAAATAGTTTTCCACCACAAAACCCACAAAGGGGAACTTGGATCTGCCATCAGATCTTAAAAAGGAGAGATTTTGAGATTTTACATCTCTTGATCTTCAAGATCCAGCAAGCAACAGGAGGAAGAAGAAGAACCCTTCCATTAACCCAACAAAAAAAAAAAACATTCAGGAGTCTAACTCCTCTTTGATTTCTCTTCAGAGAAATCTTTTTAGGCTAAAAGCCTGTTGTGTGCGCAAGTCGCCCGCGTGCCGACACGTGGCGCGCGCGCTTGCGCAACTGCGCAAGTCGCCCGCGTGCCGACACGTGGCGCGCGCGCTTGCGCAACTGCGCTTGTGCGCAAGTCGCCCGCGTGCCGACACGTGGCGCGCGCGCTTGCGCAACTGCGCAGTTGCGCAAGGCGCCCGCGTGCCGACACGTGGCGCGCGCGCTTGCGCAACTGCGCAGTTGCGCAAGTCGCCCGCGTGCCGACACGTGGCGCGCGCGCTTGCGCACCTGTGCATCCCTTGGATGTCTTTTCCCCCTCTTTTGTGTACATACATACACATATACATATGTATACAAATTTATACATACACGTACTCCACGACACTGTCCCTGTTAGAAAAAAATTTCTAACGGGGCGCTGCCCCGCACCCCGCAAGGGGGCTGCTAGCCCCCTTGACCCCCAGCCCGCTATCCGGGTAGCGGGACCCCCGTAAAAACTCTGCGTGGCTCCCGATATATCCAAACCCCCCCTTTCAGAACTGAACACACGTATACTGCACATTGAGTTCGCATGACCAGTTTAACCCGTTAATCGGAGGTTCCCTCGCCCCAAAGGCGATGGGTAATTAACGGCAGCTTAGTCCGCGGCTGCCGGAGATTCGGATCCCCACAATCATTAAACCCCGGCCTACCCTAGGCCGGGAGAATCTGTAGTACGCCTGACAAGCGCGCGCGTATTCCCATCTCACTGGGGTGACGAAAAACACCCTACAGATTCTGGCACGCCCGGTGGGACCAATCTCTCCTCCCATATTTCGGGTTAAACGTTCATGCGAACTCAATCAATATACATGTCTATATTTATACTAAAATAATGCTCTTTCATGCAGATTTTCAAGCAATCACCTTTCGACGATGTCTTCGATGATGAACTCAGCTCCCGTCTCCTACACAATGAAGATAGACTCCAGGACGGTCCTCCCGGCCAGTCTCAGGCGACAATGGGAGGAGCCGCTGCTACCATTCGGCTCTATTCTGTTCATGCCAGTTGGCGCCATCCCAGCTCCTCAAGCCCCGGTGGCGGACAAACCGGTCTCGAGAGGCAGGAGACCAAATGTGGTGGTCGCGAGGGCACCTCAGCCCAAGCACAAATCCGTTTCCAAACGACCCTCTATCGCTCCAGCTGGGGGCATGGCCATCAACGTCAACGAAGCAACTGGGCATCTCGGGCAAGCTCCAGCGGTACCCCCGACAACTGCTCGATCGGGTGTCTTCTCTAAGCTCCCCTCTGATCAACTCACAATGGCTACCCGGGTAGTGGATGCCCGCCAAGCCTTCAAAATCGAAAAGCTGAGGAAGAAGCGGCTCGGACACAGAGCCAACAAAAGGGCCATGGCTCCGGCCATGCTAGAATTTATGAATTTCCGAAGCCCGGACCGCTCCGCGAAACCAGCTGCCAGTGATGAAAGAATGGCTGAATGTGTTATCCACACTGTCTACATGGCCGGACATGAGGAAACGAACCCTCTTCTTCTTCACAGCCATGGTGATGATACGGTTGACGCTACCCAGCATCGGCTCGATCTAAATGATGAAGAGCCTGCTCAGGCCGATAAGCCAGAGGATCCCGTGGTTCCTATGGAATGGAGCTCAGGCAATAAAGATTACCCGGTTGTCATAGCCGGAACTACAGAACAGGCATTATTCCATTGGCTTCAAAGGCAATTTCAGGACAGGGATGAGAAGATGGCCGAGGTCCATTCCAAAGTCGACGAGCTGGCAAACGTCGTGGCAGATCTCACGACCCAAGTCGCCCGATTACAATCACAGCAGAATCAAATTTTGGCTCATGAGCCAGGGATTGGTACCCGGGGGCAGCCAGCTGATATCCCTTTAAATCTAAAAGCGGAGCGCCTTCGCGAAAAACGGCCGCAGTTAGCCTCCAGTCCCTCTGATACATACGCCGGGGGGGAATCGCCTCTGAAAGAGAAGCTGGAAAAGGTCTATTCCTTCAAGAGGGAAAAGGTCCACAAGATATTCAGGGACGCCCTAAGAAACGGTCTACAACTGCCAGAATCAAAGAGACCGCAAGAAGAGAATATGATCGACGACCCAAAATATTGCCCCTATCATAGGGTGATAGGTCATTCCATTGAGGACTGCTTCGTTTTCAAAGATTGGGTCGAAAAGCAATACATGACGGGAGAGATAGAACTGTCTAAAGGCGTGTTAGCAAACAGTCAAGCTACGACCGCCGATTTCATGCAAATGGAGACCGAAACCTTTCGGGAACCTAACCCTCCCAGACATGTGCAGGGCGAACCAAAGATTGATCGGCCTCAGGGACCGGCGTCAGTGAGGGCACCTACTCTGATGGAGAGAAGGAAGAAGGTGTACTCCTTTAGGAGGGATGAGGTCCGCGATATATTCAAGGAAGCCCTGAACAATGGCCTGCAACTGCCTATTCCGAAGAGGCCACATGAAATGAATATGACTGGCAATCCCATGTACTGCCCATACCATAGAGTGCTGAGTCATACCATTGAAGACTGCTGTGTTTTCAAAGATTGGGCAGAGGACCAATATAAGCTTGGAACAACCTCTCAATCCTCGGACATATCGGCAAGCCACGGAGCTAGGCCATCAGCACAGCTCCGCCAAGATCAATGTTCAAGGAGCTGGGATAAGCAAAGAGGACCACCACGTCGTTAAACTGGGAAACAGTCGACCTCTAAGTCGTTAAACTGGGAATGTAAAAAAAAAAATGTAAATAAAAAAAATGTAAATAAAAAAAAATGTGTAAATAAAAGAAAAATAAAGAAAAGCCGAAATGATGGGGCAACTCGCAATAAAAATCAGCGAGTAAAAATGAAAATGAAAATAAAGCCGAAATGATGGGGCAACCGCGAATAAATAGCCGAAATGATAGGGCGATCGCGACCTTCGCGATAAGAAAAGCTGAAATGATAGAGCAATCGCGGTAAAAAAAAAAAACAAGGGCGGATGATGAGTTGCTCCAGTATTATTCCAGTGCAGCAATGCAGACGCCAAACAAAAATCCAATTTCCCAAAATTCTTTCAGCCCTACGGCCAGTCCCCAAATTGACTACCGTATACAATCCACGGGCTCAAATAATTCTCAGCATACCCATGCCCCACCGCAACCACCAGTTACGCGGCTGGTCTCCGCCTTTGGAATTATGCTTCATTGGAAAGACCCACTCATGTGTCCTCACGATGCATGAGGAGAACAAACCTTCGTGAGATCCTTACGACTCACCAAGGAAAAACACACTTAGGAGTCCTCACGACTCTTAAGGAGAAAATACACCTGCGGGATCCTTACGACTCGTAGGGAGAAAATGCTTTTATGGGACCCTCACGGCCCATAAAATTGAAAAGTCTTAGGTGATAGGGATCCAAACCTGTCTCCTAAGCCATCGCTTCCCAATCCCCAAACGGCGAATGATGAGTCGCTGCTGGTACTACATTCCAGTACAGCGATGCAGACGCCAACCAAATTCCAACTCCCATACCCCAACGGCGAATGATGAGTCGCTCCTGGTACCATATTCCAGTGCAGCGATGCAGACGCCAACAAAGTCCCAAAATTTTTACGGCCCTACGGTCTGGATCATACATCCTGCAAAACCGTATACAATCCACGGGCGTAAAACGATCCCAATCTCTCCCAAGTCCTACCGGTGAGACCACATTCAAAGTCCCACCGGCAGGGAAGATTCCAAAAGAAAAAGAAAAAAAAAAGAAAAAAAAAGGGAAAACAAAAAAAAGAAGAACGGTATGTCCACAAGCAAAATGGGCACGGATGAAAACCCGAAAGGGCTCCGTGAGTAAAAACAGCAGGACTGCCGGCGAGTTTGTGAAAACCCGAAAGGGCGCAAACTCGTGTTAAAAAAAAAAAAAAAAAAATGCACTCGCAAAGTCCTCTCGACTTTGTGAGGAGAAAATTCCCACGTGAGATCTTTACGACTCACAAAGGAGCAATACACTTAGGAGTCCCCACGACTCCTAAGAAGAAAATACACCTACGAGATCCTTTCGACTCGTAGGGAGAAAATGCTTTTATGGGACCCTCACGGCCCATAAAATTGAAAAGCCTTAGGTGACAGGGATCTAAACCTGTCTCGTAAGCCACCAATTCCCAAATCCTCCCGGGGCAAATGATGAGTTGCTCCTGGCATTATTCCAGTGCAGCAATGCAGATGCCGACAAAAATACCAATCCCAAAATTCTCTCATGACGAATGATGATTCGCTCCTGGTACCATATTCCAGTATAGCGATGCTGATGTCAACTCAAGTCAAACAAATCAAACCATCCAATTCCAACATCGACCTTTGCGTCAAACAGCGACACTCCGTGCCGGGGGCACGTCTACCAAATCGCTCCGGATCAGAGCGTCGACCGTCTACGTCGCAAAAAGGGCAGTGCAGGCTCCCGCAAATTGGGAACCCAAATCGCTCCGGATCAGAGCGTCGACCGTCTATGTCGCAAAAAGGGCAGTGTAGGCTCCCGCAAATTGGGAACCCAAATCGCTCCGGATCAGAGCGTCGACCGTCTATGTCGCGAAAAGGGCAGTGCAGGCTCCCGCAAACTGGGAACCCAAATCGCTTCGTAACAGAGCGTCGACCGTCTATGTCGCAAAAAGGGCAGTGCAGGCTCCCGCAAATTGGGAACCCAAATCGCTTCGTAACAGAGCGTCGACCGTCTATGTCGCAAAAAGGGCAGTGCAGGCTCCCGCAAATTGGGAACCCAAATCGCTTCGTATCAGAGCGTCGACCGTCTATGTCGCAAAAAGGGCAGTGCAGGCTCCCGCAAACTGGGAACCCAAATCGCTTCGGATCAGAGCGTCGACCGTCTATGTCGCAAAAAGGGCAGTGCAGGCTCCCGCAAACTGGGAACCCAAATCGCTTCGTAACAGAGCGTCGACCGTCTATGTCGCAAAAAGGGCAGTGCAGGCTCCCGCAAATTGGGAACCCAAATCGCTTCGTAACAGAGCGTCGACCGTCTATGTCGCAAAAAGGGCAGTGCAGGCTCCCGCAAATTGGGAACCCAAATCGCTCCGGATCAGAGCGTCGACCGTCTATGTCGCGAAAAGGGCAGTGCAGGCTCCCGCAAATTGGGAACCCAAATCGCTCCGTATCAGAGCGTCGACCGTCTATGTCGCAAAAAGGGCAGTGCAGGCTCCCGCAAATTGGGAACCCAAATCGCTCCGGATCAGAGCGTCGACCGTCTATGTCGCGAAAAGGGCAGTGCAGGCTCCCGCAAATTGGGAACCCAAATCGCTCCGGATCAGAGCGTCGACCGTCTATGTCGCAAAAAGGGCAGTGCAGGCTCCCGCAAATTGGGAACCCAAATCGCTCCGGATCAGAGCGTCGACCGTCTATGTCGCAAAAAGGGCAGTGCAGGCTCCCACAGACTGGGAACCCAAATCGCTTCGTAACAGAGCGTCGACCGTCCATGTCGCAAAAAGGGCAGTGCAGGCTCCCGCAAATTGGGAACCCAAATCGCTTCGGATCAGAGCGTCGACCGTCTATGTCGCAAAAAGGGCAGTGCAGGCTCCCGCAAATTGGGAACCCAAATCGCTCCGGACCAGAGCGTCGACCGTCTATGTCGCAAAAAGGGCAGTGCAGGCTCCCGCAAACTGGGAACCCAAATCGCTCCGGATCAGAGCGTCGACCGTCCATGTCGTAAAACGGGCAGTGCAAGCTCCCCACAAATCGGGAACCAAATCACTCCGGGTCAGGGAAACGTCTACCACGGACACTCCGTCTCGGAGACGCGTCAAGCGTCGACTGTCCATGTCGTAAAAAGGGCAGTGCGTCCCAAAAGTGGGAACCAAAGCAAGTCGCCTCCACGTGAAAGAAGATCCATCAATTTCATGCACACGACCCATATATGCTGTGTGCATTTATTGATGGGGGGCACTTTGTTGGGGTAAAAATTTACACCCCTGTTGACCGAGTCAAAGTCAAGGTCAACCCCAAGCCAGGTGGGCCCAAGCCCAAGCAATTGGGCCAATGCCCAGGTCGAGCCCGAACACGAAGCGTCTGGCCTTCCGCCATGCCAACAAAAAAAATCATGTAATAAATAATTTTTATGTAATTTTTTATACATGAATGTATGTAAAATGGGCATAAAGCCAATATTTTGTAAGCCCATGGCTTATGTGCAAAAATGTAATGGCACATGAGCCATGGAATAGGCAAAATGCCATTTTGTAAAGCCCAAGGGGCTATATGCAAATATGTAAGCCTATAAAAGGCAAAATGATGATGAATAAAAACAACTTTTCATTCTCTCCACAAAAATTAGAGCTGAGCTCTTTCTTCCTTCTTCAAGGTTCCAAAACCTTCTTCTTTCTCTTGAATTAAATCAAGAGTTTTACTCTTCCTTTTTCAAAACTAAATAGTTTTCCACCACAAAACCCACAAAGGGGAACTTGGATCTGCCATCAGATCTTAAAAAGGAGAGATTTTGAGATTTTACATCTCTTGATCTTCAAGATCCAGCAAGCAACAGGAGGAAGAAGAAGAACCCTTCCATTAACCCAACAAAAAAAAAAAAACATTCAGGAGTCTAACTCCTCTTTGATTTCTCTTCAGAGAAATCTTTTTAGGCTAAAAGCCTGTTGTGTGCGCAAGTCGCCCGCGTGCCGACACGTGGCGCGCGCGCTTGCGCAACTGCGCAAGTCGCCCGCGTGCCGACACGTGGCGCGCGCGCTTGCGCAACTGCGCAAGTCGCCCGCGTGCCGACACGTGGCGCGCGCGCTTGCGCAACTGCGCTTGTGCGCAAGTCGCCCGCGTGCCGACACGTGGCGCGCGCGCTTGCGCAACTGCGCAGTTGCGCAAGGCGCCCGCGTGCCGACACGTGGCGCGCGCGCTTGCGCAACTGCGCAGTTGCGCAAGTCGCCCGCGTGCCGACACGTGGCGCGCGCGCTTGCGCACCTGTGCATCCCTTGGATGTCTTTTCCCCCTCTTTTGTGTACATACATACACATATACATATGTATACAAATTTATACATACACGTACTCCACGACACTGTCCCTGTTAGAAAAAAATTTCTAACGGGGCGCTGCCCCGCACCCCGCAAGGGGGCTGCTAGCCCCCTTGACCCCCAGCCCGCTATCCGGGTAGCGGGACCCCCGTAAAAACTCTGCGTGGCTCCCGATATATCCAAACCCCCCCTTTCAGAACTGAACACACGTATACTGCACATTGAGTTCGCATGACCAGTTTAACCCGTTAATCGGAGGTTCCCTCGCCCCAAAGGCGATGGGTAATTAACGGCAGCTTAGTCCGCGGCTGCCGGAGATTCGGATCCCCACAATCATTAAACCCCGGCCTACCCTAGGCCGGGAGAATCTGTAGTACGCCTGACAAGCGCGCGCGTATTCCCATCTCACTGGGGTGACGAAAAACACCCTACAAGCTTTATAATTCTCAACACATGAGACAAGAAAAGCTTAGAGGAAGAAGAAGAGCTATATGAAGAAAAGCTAGTGAGAACTTAGCATAAAATTGAGGATAAACTCCTTGGTGTAAACTGAACTCTCTCTCCTTTCTCATAGAATAAACCTATATGCAAAATGAGAATGGTTCAATAATCACCTTAGTGAGTCATGGGATGAAAATGCTCCACGCGTCACTAAGAGCCATGCTCAAAATAATGCATAATTTCACCTCATTTCCTCCACCTCATAAATCAATAACCATTTAACATAAAATGATAAATAGATAATACGAGGATTAATCTTCTAGAAATATCTTTGAGTAAATTACAAAAATGCCCCTCTAGTATACATACATACCTGTATCCGTATTCCGAAAAATACGAATACAAAAGAGACGAAAATAATCCATCAGTACAATACTAGGATCCGACTTAAACCAAAGCCCACTGGTAGTATCTGTCCTAATCATCATGCGTGCACAAGTACACGCACGTGATCGAACCCCTGTCGTAAAACCGTACGACCACTACATCTTTTGCCCGATGCAGGGAAACCCTCTGTGTGGGACTCTAAAGACTCGACACTACGGTGGCAGTGGGTTTAACTATAGGCCGCAAGCAGTACTAGCTGCACGTAACAGCCCCTAGGTGTATGTCGATAAGTAGGCCGATGAGAATAACTCATTTGAACTGCTACTGAGCCTATCTGTGACTATCTCCATACAGTCCGGTCTGTTCGTCTAAGAGTATCACATATCGGGCCTAGAGAGCGGTAGCCGTCAGACCCCTAATAGCGCAATAAGTCGTGCCGGGATAGAGCCCAAAACACCCTGAAAAACTACTGGAATGCCTACCAGTAAATCTCACTTGCCCTGGCCAGGGGCTTGTGTAATGGCTCTCCGAACACAGCGCGATATCGACCCCCAATACCGGGAGATATGAATCCTATCTAACCGCCACTCCTCCAAGTGCTTCGGGACTGCACCCAACTACTACCTGTTTGCATGACTCAATACAGCCGTGGTAGGGTAGTAATCTAAGAACAGTGGGAACACATTCGAGGAGAAGCAGCAGTGTCAAGTCAACGGACTATGTTGCACTCATGTCACGTGGGAACTGCTACCTGACGATAGGTATATTACCGAACAACAGTTCCCCACGATTCTGTCCAGTATAACTCATAACCTAATGAGCACCTGCATACTATCTCCAGTACGACGTACTAATGGCTGTGGGACAGACCATTTCCCCTGCTAGGATGAGAAGCGTATACACTAGTCTACTCTGGAGTATCGATGCCCTGTCTCGATAATCCTACGACTAGAAACCATAATAAGGATGTGCTTATAGACTACCCAGCCCCTACTAGTGTGACTGCCATCATAACGCTGGTAATCAAGCAAAGATTCTAAGGGCTCTATCAATATGTATAAGCGATATGCAAAAACTCATGCACATATTGAGGTAGAAACAAATCAGGTAGCATACTACCATTTCGAGTAAGACTGTTACTATATCCGTGTATATCCCAAGCTTCCATTAAGTAATATATAAACCAGTATGATACAATAATGACCTCTAGGGCATATATCACTAACAATCTCCCACTTGCACTAAGGCCATATATTGGCGTATCGCAGATCTATGATCTCGAATAGCCACTCGAACAGTGTCTGAGGGATGGCTTTAGTGAGTGGATCTGCAGTGTTGTTCTCCATATCTACTCTCCTCACCTCGATCTCCCGGATCAGATGGTACCGCCTCAAGATATGTCTGGATCTCTGATGAGACATGGGTTCCTTCCCTAAAGCTATAGTGCCGTTTGTTGTCAATACTAAAGTATTGGATCAATAATGGAAGGAACCACTTGAAGTTCAGTTACGAACTTCTACATCCAGACTGCCTCTTTTGCGGCATCTTAAGCAATGAAATACTCCATTTCCATCGTCGAGTCGGCAACGGTGTCCTGCTTGGAGCTCTTCCAACAGACCGCCCTTCCATTGAGGGTAAAGACATAACCCGACATGGGCTTGGAGTCATCCTTATCACTCTGGAAGCTGGAGTCAGGAAAGGCCTCGATCTGGAGATCTTTTCCGCCATACACCAAGAACATCTCTTTAGTCCATCTCAAGTACTTGAGAATGTTCTTTACTACTATCCAGTGCTTCTCCTCTGGGTTTGACTGATACCGGCTTACCACGCTTAGTACGTAAGTGTAGGGTTCCTAAGCACGACAGCAAGGTTTCGGGTGGCATCATCCATGCCAAATAAAATTTTTGCCATGCTTAAACAACTCTAAACAAGATCTTTAACTAGAGATTCATGCGGAAACATAAAGAAAATATCTTTACATCTAAGTGATAGGGATTACAACCTTTGTAGTCCATTCCTTCGCTTCATAAGCTCCAAGTTGTGGTCCCTTCGCTGCGATCATCAAGTTCCCGGACTCTAGAGAGGATCCATGAGGTGAATGATCCATGCTAACTTGAAGTCTTCACAATCCAAGATGATCTACCTTGAGGAAACACAAACCCAAGCTATCACTTCACTAATTAGAGATTAGTGAGGCTAACACACTAATCTATATGGCTAGTATAGAAGAGGATGATGAAGTAGGAATTTTGCTCTCTTTTGTTTTCTATTTCTCACAATTTTTCATCACAAGATTAAAAGCTAGAAAGCTTTTTCAATGAGGAAGAAGAAGAAGAAGCAAGTGATGAATGAATTATATTGAGGTTAGAAATGCAACCATAGGTTAAGAATGTGTCATGGCTAACTCATGTAGAGAATAAATCATGGGCTAGGGTTAAAGGTTGGGTTAATAAAAATCCTAGTAAATATCTAAAGAGTGGACTGAGTCAAGAGAAAGAAATATCTCAAGATTAATCCATAATTTAGAATTAACTAAAATAAATAAATCTAACCCTAATCCTAACCATGGTAAGAATCTCATAAACTCTAGTTGCATGTGTAACCCTAGATTGTTACAATATCACATATCACATATATAATATTTTGTAACAAAAGAAAAGAATAAATTAAATACATATCACATATATGTTAAATGTACCCAAATGTGAGAAAATGAAATACTTAAGTGAGCAATATATTAGTTAAGGTAATTTAATATATCACATATATAATTATATATTAAATTATTAAATCAACAATTGATTTAATAATCCGGCTATATTACATATAACCGACTAATATAATATGTATCATTTTATCGAATCAACACTTGATCCGATAACTTGGCTATATCACATATAACCGGCCGATATCACATATCGCGAGAATAGAATATGGTATCACATATCGTATTAATCTCGGTCCCGCACATATCACATATGTACTCCTGCTCCGTTTCTCCTGAGCCAGGAAACCTCTGTGTAGGATTCTAAAGACTCGTCAATACGCCGGCAGTAGGTGATGATCATATCAAACAACCACAAGCTGCAAGCGGTCAGCTAAACGTAACAGCCACCCGGGTATTGAGCGATCATAAGATCAATAAGTAAGCCTATACACACTCCTGTGAATTCAATCAGTAACACTACCGTACAGTCCGGTCTCTTTGTCTGATATGTCGCATATCCAGTCTAGGGGTGGTAAACGTCAGAACCCAGTAACCGATAAGCCATGTCGATGTGAGGTTCATAACGGGTCGAGAAACTACTGATAACACTTACCAGTATATCTCCATATCATCCCTGACCAGGGACTTCCAGTTATAGCCAATCGAACACAGCGCAACATCAACCCCCTCCTATCACTCATTGCCTCCCTATGATTCGGGACTGTACCCAAGCCACCATTTTGCACGTTCTCATAAACGTGGTAAGGTGGAAATCAAAGCACAGTCGTAATTACACAAGACTCTATGACGATCTCGGGTCTGCAGACTAACATGTACCAGTGTCACCAGAGAACTGCTATGCTATCTGACGATAGGTATAATACCATCTAGGAGTTCTCGACGAGTGAGTTCAGTGTACCCAGTCTCCACTGAGCACCCGTACACCATCTTTGATGTCAAACACCAATGGATGTGGGATCATCCATCGCCATCATATGGGTCAAGATGCGTATACGCTAGTCTACTCTGGAGTATTGATGCCCTGTCTCGATACACCTTCGACTAGGAACAATTAAAGGATGTACTCTTGGACTACCTTGGCCCTATTAGTATGATCTGCATCATAGTCTTAGTAGTTATGTACATATCCTAAGGGTTTTATTAACATGTGAGAGCAAGACAGTAAACCAATACAAGTCAACATGTTAAGACAAAGTGAAACCAGATAGCATACTATCATGTCGAGCAAGAAATTCCTCTCTATATATATCCAAGCATCCACTATAATAGACATCATATGTATAACAATGGCCTCTAGGGTATATACATAACTAACAATCTCCCATTTCAACTAAGGCCAGCTATTGTAGTATCTCATACCCAATATTTCGAAGAGTCTCTCAAATTGTATCTGGGGTATGGCCTTCGTGAGTGGATCCGCGGTGTTGTTCTTCGTGTCAACTCTCCTGATCTCGATCTCGCGGCGATCAACTATCTCCAGGATCATGTGATACCGCCTCAGAATATGTCTGGATCTCTGATGGGACCTGGGTTCCTTGGCTAGGGCCACAGCTCCATTGTTATCACAATACAAAGGTATTGGATGCTCAATGGACAGAACCACACCAAGTTCAGTGATGAACTTCTTCATCCAGACAGCCTCTTTGGCAGCATCGTTGGCAGCTATGTATTCAGCCTCCATCGTCGAGTCTGCCACGGTTTCCTGTTTGGAACTCTTCTAACAAACCGCCCCTCCATTGAGGGTAAGGACAAAACCTGAGTGCGACTTAGAGTCGTCCTTATCACTTTGGAATCTCGAATTGGTAAAGGACTCCACTTGGAGTTCACCGTTACCATACACCAAGAACATCTCCTTAGTCCTTCTCAAGTACTTGAGAATGTTCTTCACAGCTGTTCAGTGACTCTCTCCAAGATCTGTTTGATACCTACTCACTATACTTAGTGAGTATGCTACATCGGGTCTGGTATATAGTATCGCGTACATGATAGAGCATACTGCCGAAGCATAGGGTATCCCTTGCATGCGAGCTCTCTCCAAATCAGTCTTGGGAGACATCTCTTTGGAGAGAGTGAGTCCAGAGATTGTGGGAAATTTCCATGCTTGGATTCTTCCATACTAAACCTCTTTAGTATGGTGTCAATGTACCTGGATTGGGACATTCCCAGTATCCGCTTAGATCTATCTCTATAGACCTTAATTCCCAAAATGCAGGAGGCATCACCTAGATCTTTCATTGAGAATCTATGTGATAAGAAGATCTTGACCGAGTGCAGCATAAGTTCATCATTTTCTATCAAGAGTATGTCATCCACGTACAATACGAGGAAGACAACCTTACTCTCTGCCACCTTCTTGTAAATACAAGGTTCATCTACGTTCTTGATGAAGTCAAACTCTTTGAATACAACATCAAAACAGATGTTCCAACTCCGCGATGCTTGCTTTAACCCGTAGATGGATTTAAGTAGCTTACACACATTTCCGCTGCTCCCATTGTCTACGAAGCCCTCTGGCTGAGTCATGTACACGCACTCCTCTAAATCTGTAAGTCTACGGTAGCGCCCCGGCCGTCTTTCCGAGGCCAAAATGCGGAAATGAAACTTTTTCAAACTAGAAACCGGCGCTATCGTATGCTTAAAATCTGGATCGAACCATTAACCTACAACTAGCAACTAGAGAATGGGTTGGAAAGCTATACCGATCGATATATGTCTTTCGGTTTTTGGCCACCATCCCAAGCTCCTCGTGGCATCCCCGGTCTCGATCTCCTCGTCGGAAAGGGCACCACATCATCGATTCCTTTTACGGGCTCCCGCTTCATCCGAAGCAACTAGGGCACGAAGTGTGCTAGCCGACGTGTCCAAGGTGATGTAGAGAATGTTTGTGATCACTTTATCTCTTGCATCCATGAGATGGATGGAGGTTGAAGGTGTTGCCATTGATGGAGATTATGAGCTAGAGAAGAAAGAGGAAGAAGAAGAAGTTTTTCTCTTTCTTTTCTTTTGTGATGGAATGATAAAATGAGAGTGTTAGAACAATAATATGAGAGCTAACCACCCTATCATGGATGCCCCTCTCTCTCCTCTTATCAATTCCACACACAAAACAAACACTAATGTGACATTTTACACAAAAAAAGAGACCATGAGTCACTATATATGTCCATGTCACATTTAATGGATCTCATTATGAAATCTAGCTCATTATTTCCATATGCAAACATTAATCCAAATGTTTGCAACAATAAAAAGATACAACAACATCTAAAGTAAACTCGTGACGGATCACAAGGATACCCCTCACCTGTATATACATACCTGCACCAGCATTCCGACTGAATGCGAATGCGATGCGACTAAAGTAATCCAACAAATCTAATACTAGGATCCGGATTAAACCAAAGCCCACTAGTATGATCCGCCCGATCATGATCCGTGTACTACTGCACGTATACGATCGGACCCTGCCATATGTCAAACGGCCTCTACATCGTTTCGCTCGAAACTTAAGAAACTGTCTGTGGGGGACTCTAAAGACTCGTCAATACTTTGGCTTAGGATTTAACCACTAGCACGTCAGAGGTACTAGCCGTACATAACGGGCTACCAGGTATTGACCAAAAGGAAGGTCGATGAACGGACTCATCCTGACACCCTACTGAGCCTGTCAGTGACAATATCCGTACAGTCCGGTCCGTTCATCTATGAGCATCGCATGGCGGGCCTAGGGGGTTGGTAAAAGTCAGATCCCCAAAAGCGGTACAAGTCGTGTCGGAGTGTAGCCCAGAACACCCTGAGATACTACTGGAATAGCTACCAGTAAATCTCCTACCTTGGCCAAGGACTTCGTATAATAGCACTCCTAGACACAGCGCGATCTCACCCCCAATACCGGGAGAGACGAAACCCCTGCCGATCCGCTCACTGCCTCCATGTGGCTCGGGACTGTACCCTTCTAAAACCTGTTTGCACGACTCCATTGAGCCGTGGTAGGGTAGTAATCAAAGCACAGTGGGAACTCGCACGAGACAAATGACGATCTCGGGTCGATGAACTAACCTGTACACATGTCACCAGGGAACTGCTATCTGACGTCAGGTATAATACCAACTAGCATGTTCCGGGCGAGTCCTGTCCGGTGTACTCATAACCCAATGAGCACCTGTATACATCTTAGGTGAACCAACTGACACCAATGGCTTGTGAGACCAGCCACCGCCCCTCGTCGGGGTCTCGACTATATACACTAGTTTACTAATGGAGTATCGATGCCCAGTCTCGAAACTCCCACGACTAGGGACCACTTTAAGGATGTGCTAATAGACCCCAGGTCCCACGTATATGATCGCCATCATACTGCTGGCAGTCAAGCAAGAATCCTAAGGGCTCTATTAACGTGTAATAGCGACCTGTAAGGTCACCTAAAGCAGTACACGATGATAAAGACAAACCATGCTAGCATACTATGCTCTATCAACGTGTAATAGTGAACTACAATGTTACCTAAAGCATGTACACGATGTTAAAGATAAACCAGATAGTATACAAACCTAACGAGTAAGACTGTCCTACCGGTATAGGTTCTCCCTCAATCATTGCAATCACGTGCCTGCGATCCAATAATTGATTCTGAGGGCACTATATCTAATAATCTCCCACTTGCACTCAAGGCTAATTATTGCGATGTCGCATACTCACAGCCCGTGTGATACCGAACACCCAACTTCTCTACTAATCAGTCTCACAAAGCCCGTTTGTGAAACTATTGCATTCGAGGAATAGCCTCAGTGAGTGGATCAGCCCTGATGTTTCTTTCTATGTCTCTCTTTATCTCAAGTTCGCGGAGAAAGCCATCTCCGGAAATGAGCAATACCTGTCTTAGAATATGTCTAGATATCTGATGGGACCTAGTTCATAAATGAACTCCAAATCCAAACTTCTTAGACTGTATCGTCAACTGAACTTAATCAGTATCCTGCACCATGCCTCCCTCAGTATCCGCTTGGACCACCAATCCAAAGTACTATCCCTCGTCAGTGGGAAAACTATAACTCTGACAGTCACTCTGTCATCTAGGTCACCTTAGAAGCCTGGAATGATAACCGTCTCCCGAAGGAGGCTGCCGTTATCAGATCCCTAGAACATTCACTTATGTTCTAAAACTGCTTCCGATCGTTTCTCCAGGATTGGATTAATATATATTTATTGCATCTACTGCAAAAATAACATTTGGTGTGGTACTTGACATCTCATGATTGACTCAATTGCCTAAGCAAGTGATTTGTCAATCATGCACATCCTTCTCCTCTTTAGTCTGTAAGACACCTTTAGAGAGGGTGACTCCATCATCTGTAGATACACTACCGTGCCAGGAGTCGTCCATTCTAAAACACCTGTAGAATCCTGTCTAAGTACCCAGATTGGGAAACTACCCAAATCTAGATCTAAAACCATAGATCTAGTAACCAGAATGTCTGATATAATGTCCAATTCCTATGTGGAGAAACCACTGTGTGACAACCAAAGTATAACCGATTGTAGTATAGGAATTTCACTTCCTACTCTGTGTATGTCAGCCAAATATCAGGACATCACACCCTATTACCTTCTTAACAGATCCATCCCCTATTCTGATGAAGTCAAACCTATGACTGTCACATCAGAAATAGATGATTTATCTCCGCTATATCTGCTTTAGTCCATAGACATAAGCTACTTGTCCACTATGCTTTCGCTGCTCCCACTGACTACTACAACCCTCTGGCAGAGTCATATACACGTACACTTCTAAAGCTAGTTTAGAACGTTTGCTATACTCATCCTCCTGCCGGTTCTCACAGTCTGGAACAACAGCAATGGCAAGTCTGGGTAAACAAGAACCTCCTTATCACCGTCTTTGAGACCGAAATATCTTTCGAGTGCTTGAGGTTACCTACCATATCTTCGGAGTGGCCAATGGAATGTCAAACTAGATTAAATCTTTAGATTCTTATCAAATTTTCAGTAATCGTTTGCGGTTCTGGAATCACTTCTAGTTCTAACATACTCCTATTACTGTTTTCTGAAAAAATCCATTTTACTAAAACCGTGGCGAGTCAAGAACAATATCACTATTGATCTTCCAGATGGTAGAAAATCAACCCTCGTCATAGCCCGGGTCAACCCACAAACTGCCATTACAGAAACGTGTCTTGAGTTATCCAGAGTCTGGTTTTAAGAATAAGCCGGAAAACTCCCCGTACCTTAACATCGTTAAGATATGAAGTATTCTATATCCAATATAGAAACAGAGGCACTGATTTAATTGGAACCAGATTCAAATTATGCCGCTGTCTCCAGTGCATGTTAACTAAATGGAAGGAGGCCTATCAGCGTTACTCAACTTAGGAATGTATCCAGATATGAGTAACCTGAAAGAGAAACAAGTTTCTCAAGAACCATTACTATCAACTGAATACCATACACAAGTATCTACATCTTCGATTGCCTTGAAGAATCCTGATATTTGGAACACCTGGTTCTCTGCTTTATTCTTATACCTATAACTTCTCAAAACTTGGATCTTGTATTTCTACGAAACACATATCTAGGAACTAGAGAAGTCATAAGTAAATAGAATATAGTACGAGTACCAACCCCTCTGTCCTAATGGACACTGGACAACATACAATACTCTGTATAAGTCCCTTGAGTCTAATAACTCATTCCTCGTGCGTCATAGGTTGAAAACTGTACTATGGTTATGAAGAATTTCACCGCTGTTTAATACTCCTTACCTAACTATCCACTGATATAGGTAAATGTCACAGACATAATTTCAAAAAGTTATAGCTCACTTTATAAAAATAAACGTACAGATATATCAATTTGAAATTGGTGCATTACAACGGATATTCAAAACCGAATATTTGCCGTCCGGCAAACAACCCAGGTGATTTCCTCAAATATCACTAATTACAACGAATCCCGATATAATGAGGATGATCACCCAACTCCCAATAACTTACTCCCACTCATCATCTGTAAAACCATACAGATGTGAGAATCAAACCTGGTAAATACATACCCTGGAGCAAGTGCTAATTGGGAAATCAGTTTTCCTTTAACAATACACAGTGAAACTGAAACATGTAAATGTTTCGAAGGGGTATCCGGGTATTCTTAGTAATGCATCTTCCATTATTAGATTCACAACTGTAACCGTATATTTCTTTGCCATTTCTCCAAATCCCTTTATATGTCTTTAGTCATTACCTTTTGTACACCCACTTAGGCTAAATGGTTTTCTTCCTTCCCTACCGTTCGGCACCAGCCTTTGGTTTGGAAGAAGACTATCCAATAAGCGTAATAGGTGTACTGTCCTAATCCCAGGAGCACTCGCAACCCGAGAGAAGGTAAAGATAAAAGACAACTGAATAAAACCTTATTCCTATTTCTCCTGAACTAGAATCCATCCTCGAACTGGAACAAGTTCCTTCGAGTTCGTATATAACCATACGATGGAGTATCCAATAAACTGTGGATCTTCGTAGTGATACAGAGTGTTCTGGAGAAATACAAAGGTGAAATAGGAGTGGCGATAAAATACATTCTTTGGTCATGAATAGCAGTTGCAATTTACTTTGCCCTCTTACTAATCCCTTTATTTTTCTTTACTTAATACCTTCTGTACACATTTTAGGCTAAATGGTTTTCTTCATTCCCTACCGTTCGGCACCGGCCAATGGTTAGGATGAAGACTATCCAATAAGCGTAATAGGTGTGCTGTCCTAATCCAAGGAACACTCGCAACCTGAGAGAAGGTAAAAGGAAAAGACAACCGAATAGTCCTATTCGTTTTCTCCAGAACCGGAAACTATCCTCGAATAAGTTCCTTCGAGTTCGTATATAACCATACGATGGTTTTATCCAAAGGAAGTGGATGTTCATAGTAATACGGGGTGTTCTGGAGAAAAAGGGTAAAAGTAGGAGTGGCAATGAGGTATGCAACTCTGACAATCCAAAAGCCAGTGTTTAAGAAGGTTCGGTCAACTTGGTCACTGAGTCATAGTCAAGGATCGGGCCATGGTCGCTGCCAAAGAGAGAGAGAAAAGAAACATTCTGCGTGCACTCTAACATAGATCAGAATGGTTATCACTTTATCTGATCAGGAAGCCTCCCACTGTATCGTCAAATTCTCCTCCAAACCTGAAAGAAGAATTAGTCGGGATCACCCGAGGAGTAAACTAACTCATCAGTAGGAATCGGGATCCAACTATCATCGCATGATAACGTGATGGAAGAAACTCACGTTATCACACTCCAGAAGGTATGCACATGCCTGGCAAGTTTCAGTTTCTTTAGAAACTCCCGATGTGATTTTTACCCCTAAGACCCAAGCGACCTTGACTGAGCCAACATATAAAAGGATCCTAGCCAAGTTCAACCCGTTATTATCTTGATTGCATTAGACCCACCCGCACGAGTCTTTGACTGAGCCAAAATGACCGTACGACTGTCCTAACCAATCACATATCCATAAGACAGAAAAGCATTACAGAGATATCGCACACTACGCCTCGGCTGAGCACGACATACGTAGCATGAATACTAAGTAATACTAATCTGAAATGACGGAGGGCTACGGTTGGTTTTTGGCGAAAAACCTTTAACGTAATGAACTTGATATCGTTGAAGGAACCGGATAACTTTTTATAAATATAGTGGCGAAAACCTTTGCTAAAGAGGTCACTCCCGGTGAAGGGATCTCGGCTCTTTTCCTGTAGAATGAGGTGCAGGATATTCCAACTGAAAACCACAATGCAAAGCAAAAAGTAATCGACTATAGTGAATTTATTACCCTGACGCAAACTTCTGTCCAAGGGGTCACTCCCGGTGAAGGGATCTCGGCCCTTGCCTCGTCGACTGAGGTGCTGGATATTCATAACCGAATACCACTGTGCAAAACAAAAGAGAACGTCCTTGCAATAACAGCTTTTAGAAAAATATTCCAACAACATCAGAATAGGTTTGTTTAGCTTGCATTGATCCGAATCAATGCAGTCCCATCAATTAATCACACCACAAAAGAACGAAAATATGATGTATGTATATGCCATCCGCATTCGCCAATGGGTCCCGTCATCACCCATTAGGTTACTTAACTAACGACAGAGCGGGGATTACTAGTGCGGGTGTAAAACATATACAATATCTACTAGTATATATATAGCAATATATAATAATCGCTCCAGGCGTGATAAAATGCAACATCACAAAAATGTAATAAGCATCACAGGACAATACAGATAATCTGGAAGCCCCGGGCTTCACAGAGCCGCAACTGAAACACGACGTTCCCCTGGTCGTGTGGATAGCCTGTGCAATGAAATCCCAGACCCCTACGGGCGCGGCAAGTTACCCGCCAAAACCTGAACCGAGGCAGCCCCCTTCAACAAAGTGAATGGACCACCCAGCACTTCATGGAATCCGGTAACTTGAGCATCCCTCCTTGGGTCAACCTGTACCCCCTACGAGTGCGGCGAATAGCCCGCTAATTCTAGAGTGAAGCCCCCTCCGTCTCAAAGCCATGAGATGCGGGCCCGTTACCCTCTAGAACCCGGCTATCCGTGCACCCCACTTCGGGGTAAACCTAGTACAGAAAGTAAAATATACAACGGGTACATCGACCTCAGCCGGGTCATGCCCCAAAAGAATAATATACAAACAGGCAGTGACGGCAGTCCACATGTCGGACGCTCGCCCCGCAATATCAAATGTACAAATATAACCAAACTGTACCACCATTGCATCCAGGCTATCCACTGCGATAAATCCGCAACATCACAGCACAACACAGAACATCAACGTGAATGTCACGTTCGCAAATCCGTCTAAAAGAACTATAGCAATTAGACAAGATTTACCGATCAAATGATATTCACGGTCGCAGATATAATGTAAATACTGTGAACTAACATGTTTAAAATTTTCGATCGACAAAATTTCCCGAAGTGGGCCGCAAGCATAATACCCAGTACTCAAACAAATCTGGGCCCAAACAAAAATTACCAGAAACCCCAATTCCAACTCAGAGAGCACTGTAGAAAATTTGGTGCATTGATGACATGGAATGGCGGCGGAACCGTTGCCAAAGCATGGGTAAGGCCGTGGTTCCGCGGCGCAACAGTAATAACAGGCTACCAAATTTTCACAGTAATCTTAGAAAAGCCTGCACATATTTCTGCAATACTCAAAAAAATTTTTAGAGCACAAAAAAAATTCGATAGAAACTTGATGACTTGAAATCGCGGTTTCGGAATTTTCGTTCGATCGAAGTTCTAAACACGTTAGAGCAAGCTAGTAAAGGTTAATGGCGTGACTTTGATACCATGTAAGTCTACGGTAGCGCCCCGGCCGTCTTTCCGAGGTAAAAATGCGGAAACGAAACTTTTTCAAACTAGAAACCGGCGCTATCGTATGCTTAAAATCTGGATCGAACCATTAACCTACAACTAGCAACTAGAGAATGGGTTGGAAAGCTATACCGATCGATATATGTCTTTCGGTTTTTGGCCACCATCCCAAGCTCCTCGTGGCATCTCCGGTCTCGATCTCCTCGTCAGAAAGGGCACCACATCATCGATTCCTTTTACGGGCTCACGCTTCATCCGAAGCAACTCAGGCACGAAGTGTGCTAGCCGACGTGTCCAAGGTGATTTAGAGAATGTTTGTGATCACTTTGTCTCTTGCATCCATGAGATGGATGGAGGTTGAAGGTGTTGCCATTGATGGAGATTATGAGCTAGAGAAAGAGGAAGAAAAAGAAGTTTTTCTCTTTCTTTTCTTTTGTGATGGAATGATAAAATGAGAGTGTTAGAACAATAATATGAGAGCTAACCACCCTATCATGGCTGCCCCTCTCTCTCCTCTTATCAATTCCACACACAAAACATACACTAATGTGACATTTTACACAAAAAAAGAGACCATGAGTCACCATATATGTCCATGTCACATTTAATGGATCTCATGATGAAATCTAGCTCATTATTTCCATATGCAAACATTAATCCAAATGTTTGCAACAATAAAAAGATACGGCAACATCTAAAGTAAACTCGTGATGGATCACAAGGATACCCCTCACCTGTATATACATACCTGCACTCGCATTCCAACTGAATGCGAATGCGATGAGACTAAAGTAATCCAACAAATCTAATACTAGGATCCGGCTTAAACCAAAGCCCACTAGTATGATCCGCCCGATCATGATCCATGCACTACTGCACGTATATGATTGGACCCTGCCTTATGTCATACAGCCTCTACATCGTTTCGCCCAAAACTTGAGAAACTGTCTGTGGGGGACTCTAAAGACTCGTCAATACTTTGGCTGTGGATTTAACCACTAGCACGTCAGAGGTACTAGCCATACGTAACGGGCTACCAGGTATTGACCAAAAGGGAGGTCGATGAGTGAACTCATCCTGACACCTTACTGAGCCTGTCAGTGGCAATATCCGTACAGTCCGGTCCGTTCGTCTATGAGCATCGCATGGCGGGTCTAGGGGGTTGGTAAAAGTCAGACCCCCAAAAGCGGTACAAGTCGTGCCGGAGTGTAGCCTAGAATACCCTGAGATACTACTGGAATACCTACCAGTAAATCTCCTGCCTTGGCCAAGGACTTCGTGTAATGGCTCTCCTAGACACAGCGCGATCTCACCCCCAATACCGGGAGAGACGAAACCCCTGCCGATCCGCTCACTGACTCCATGTGGCTCGGGATTGTACCCAACTAAAATCTGTTTGCACGACTCTTTTGAGCCATGTTAGGGTAGTAATCAAAGCACAGTGGGAACTCACATGAGACAAATGACGATCTCAGGTCGATGAACTAACCTGTACACATGTCACCAGGGAACTGCTATCTGACGTCAGGTATAATACCAACTAGCATGTTCCCGTCGAGTCCTGTCCAGTGTACTCATAACCCAATAAGCACCTGTATACATCTTAGGTGAACCAACTGACACCAATGGCTTGTGAGACCAGCCACCGCCCCTCGTCGGGGTCTCGACTGTATACACTAGTCTACTAATGGAGTATCGATGCCCAGTCTCGAAACTCCCACGACTAGGGACCACTTTAAGGATGTGCTAATAGACCCCAGCTCCCACGTATATGATGTCACGACCCGAAAGTACGGAACATGACCGGCACTTAAACTACGAACGTCTCGAGGCGTACGTAATCTAAGAAACCGAAAACCCAGAAATCCAAACCAAGAAAATAGTAGAGTGCAGGAAACACCAACTTAAAGCAAGTAGTTCAATAGCATAAGCCGAATTATGCGGTTTTTAAAACATCAAAATTTTACTGAAAATTTTGGCAGAGTCTCCTTTGTAAATACTGGCCCCCAAACGGGATACAACATGAATAGTATACGAAATCAAGAAAAAGGCATCCCCAAGCGGGAGCTAGCTCTTCGTCAAACGACGGTCACAACCACACAAGCAATATAATATACAACGCCAACAGCGAGGATCAAAACTCAAAAGGAAACTCAAAACCACCAGAAATCCCCAGAAATAAAACGCGTGACTCTAAGGTCGAAAGAATAACATCACGGGTCTCTATCTCAAAAATAAATACATGTTTGGTTGATGGAATTTACTAGATACAACTGAATAATATCATACAAGGTAAATAATGGGGGTATGATACAAGTAAACCCACCTACTAGCAAATCACCCTTATGAAACTATGCCCGCAAAGCCGAAAGGAACCTGTACGGCAACCTGCAAGAAACTGGGGCACAACGGGGGTGAGTTGCCAACTCGTGAATAGAAAAATATCTACGCACAGAAATCGCATAAATAACGCAACCTAGGTCAATGATCATAATATATCCTCAAAAATATGTATAACAGGCAGCCTATAACAATGACTAGGGTAATATCTAACCCGAGTATAATTTCATGTGCCCGTGTCAGTGCCTCAGGTAGCAATATATCATATGAATGAGGTATGAATGCATGAAATAGAATACATGTAAATGAAGAAACTGTTTTCATAAATTAGTGAGATTTCCTTCGTATTTTTAAACTGAGGTATCATAATGAAATCAGTATCAACAGTGTCTAGCATCGACACAAAACATAAATCTCACTGTCTCGAAATATCAATGTCTCAAGCTCAATATCTAGGGCGCCGTCAGTCCGGACCGGCCCCTACCATCCATCTCAAGACCACGACGGTATCCTTCGGATATCCGACGCGTCGGGTAATATCACCGGTAGGTAGTGCTCCCCAGCCAGGCTCAACGTCAACACCACATTCCTCTTGCCCCGGGGTACCATACCGGGCCCACCATGTACCCGTGACGGTTCCTCCACTCCTCGACACGGATCTCCAAAACCACAGCAAACTCATGGTGGACGACACTTTACATCACTAGAAAACCGCAACATTTTATATTTTAAAGATCATAAGTTGTAAATTTTGCGGTTTTCCCCGAAATCCAGAAATATCATAAATCTCAAGAAATCATCACAAGTGCATATGTCAATGATAATGAACTAGGCATGAACAACTGAATAACAGTATGCATGAAGTGGTAGGCAATAACTACAATGTCTAATATGGCATATAAAGGAAGTACACTAATATCATGTCAAAACTACTAGCTAACAATCTAAGTCAAGCAATTATATTCTCTAAAGTGTACGTGACATGGCAATTACCGATGAAGATGTGTGTGAGCCGACAAATAGGTGTACGTGGTACATACGCATCATCGGTAATGGTGCTAGTGTCCTAACAGCTTGATATCAATAATGGAATATGCAGCAAAATAAATATGCGAGGCAGAGCGAACAGCAATAATGTACGGGAGCTGAATACTAGACACAACGATAACTAATCTGCATTACCCTAATATAAGTCCTACAATAGTGCCTTTTTGAAATAACACGAATCGCGTTGTTTTGAAAATAAGGGCTACGGTGTTTTTAAGAAAAGATACGTCTTTTGAAATATCCGTAGAATCCCTTGACCTGTCTTTTAAAATACCCACGATCCGTTAGTTTTGAAATAGGTAGTAGTCTAATCTAGTCTAACAACTACACTAAACTATACGGCTGAACTAACAAGCTGAACTACAGGTAAGGAAACCGCCTAACATCTGAGTCGATACATATACATACCTGTATATATATTAGTCGGTGATCCCGCCTCAATAATATCATATCCGATACTATATCTATAATCAGACATCCCAAGTCAAGAGTGCGGATCAATCATCAATATAGCTCGTACGTAAATCCGTCGTACGGCATCCCAAATCTGGGTACGGGTCAATATCACATTCATCATACTATTCACCTGGTATCCTCTTTATCAAATATCATGATCGGGGTACTGATCTACGTCTAGTACAATACTGATACCGCCTAAGTATGCATGCACGTGTGCGAAACACTACGTCAAGGACCCGCTACAACGTCATGTCGTATCTCAAATACGAACCCTGCCATATCACCGATCTCATCGACTCATCTCAAATCCTAAGTACTATCCTCATCATCCGTACATATGTATATGAATGTATATATGCATAGTCCCATACCCACGCGTATATACATATATACACATCCCTATCAACGCACAAGAAAATAATGTATGCAAGTCTGTGTGTGCGTATGTGGGTATAACAACTACTCTAGGGTTTCGCAACTAAACCAAAGCTAATCCATGAACACATAATCATAACATGAATAAACATTCTCGTATCATGAAACACCTATATAAACATATATATATGAGCTACACTACGGACTGCGGGGGTGCTATACGCCATCCACCCGACTTCTCCCCGTAGATATAAATCTACTCACCTGGTCCTCGCTTGCCGAAATCGATGTCGCCACGCGCTTGCTTGTCTTCTCGAAGTCCTCGTGAGGGTACCTACGTATCATGACACATCCCATCGCATTAAAAACCCAATTCGAAATCGAAACGGCATACGAAAACCAAATCGGCACGCGTATCACACATAGGTCTAAACCTATCACCTACGCATGCAAAAATAGCCAAACCAACACTCGATGTCGATGTCCAAACGTCAAACCATCGAGAAAAACCCAAACGCACCCATTTGCGCATTCACAAACACTAATTATAATATGAAATAGGTTAGAATTTATACCCAACAATTTGAAGATCCCACAAGCAAACTTAGCCCTCCAAAATTAGCTTCTTTTCATCAAGATCTATACTAGATAGGCTAGGGGAAAATGGGTAGGGTTTTGATTTGGATTTTGTGGGATTTTTGGTGTTGATTTTTGGGCATTTTGTGAAGAATTTTGAGGTGAAATGAGAAGGAGAAGAGGGGAGGGGCTGTTGCAGCAGTGAAGAAGGGAGGCTCGGCCAAATATTGGGGAGGAGAGAGAGAGGTGAGGTGAGGAAAATGCAAGGGAGGAAAGTCAAGGTCAAGGTAAGGTCAAAGTCTAACTACTTTATCTATTTTCTAATCTTTTCTTTTATTTCTTTTCCCTTTGGAAACCAAGTGGGGAAAAAGTGAGGGCTGCTGATTTTGGCTAAGGGGAGGAGTAAGTGGGGGTGTATGGGTGTGGGCACGGGTGTGGGGTGGTGAAAAATGATAAATACAATACCCCAAACATCCATTTACGCTAAAAAAGCCTTTTTTTCTTCAATAATTTCTAAACCGTTTTGGCAAATGATTTCGTTCCAAAAACCACATGATAAATTTTTATTTAATGTTTTATGATGCACAAAATTTGTTTCAACTCATTCCAATTTGTAATTTTCCCTAATTAAATGTATTAGTGACGGCTTAAAATAATAATAAAATAATATTTTTTTTCAGAAAATTTGAAATTTCACCAGCGGCTCAATAAACACCAAATAATAGCAATTACATAGCTAGAATGTGTATATTTAATTTTTATAATAAGATATTTGTATTTTGACTTTTTACAGAAAACCCCCTTATTTTACCGATTTTTTTGAAATTTCAGCGAAACGATTTTCAAAACGTTACAATCTTCCCCCCTTAAAGAAATTCGGTCCCCGAATTTAAATTCAAACTCCCCCAAATACTAAAACATCTAAGAAAAACTATCAAGTCGTCGGGGCTCCGAAATTGTAACTACATAAAACAAATCGTAGCGCAGCGCATGCGCTTGAAAAATGAGCATATAACTCAAATCAAAACTCCGTCAAGCATCCCGCAATCATCGGAGTCATGGAGAAGACATCAATGCCAAATCCAAATCAAAACCAATATGACATAACTCGAAACTATACATGTAAATATCGAATCTATATATGTAAGTATCTAAAGGAAATGCATGCCAAATCTCTTTAAGTCGCTGTGCACGCGTATAACACTGCACAGTGGCGGACGTCTATCATAAGGAAATAACTATATACATATATACCTTTGTTTGAAATGTACGTTCCGCCGTTTTGGAAACAATTTAGAAGGGTCTCCTTGTTTTAAACATTTCGTATCATATCAGACACGTAGGTAAATACTGAGGCTATAGCTCGCTTTTTGGAAATCCCTTCAATAACTATCAATGCATGTAGAATATATTCAGGTACTGTCCTCTGACTAGTCCTGCTCAGTACGAAAACACATAGCAATATCATAAAAACGTACTGCTCTATACGAAATAAATCCCAAAATATGCATATGAATGCTACGTGCGTCTGGTGCGCACGAAAATCAAAATCCATGAATGTACCATACATGCGCACAGAAACAACATCTAAGTGCATCGGGTGTGCACGAAACATCTGTCGTAGGCAACATGTGTACCTGATAGCAAAATCAGGTGCATCTATCGTGCACGAAATCATGAAATCCAATATCAAGCGCCGAACGTGCGCAAAATCAATCAGGTGCACAAGGTGCACAAAACAAGTATCGGGTATCACAATCGAAATCGAAATCTAGTGCATCTAAGTGCACAAAAGGCGTATCACTGCACTGCAAGCATATATAAACTATACCGAGTGCAGGAACGAAATCGTGTGCGTGCATACGCACAAAATCAACTCAATTGTCTAAAACCGTAAAATCACAAACATGTGAAACCAAAGCACGAAAATGATATCAAGTGCAACACTGTGCAAAGATCGTAAATCCTCAATCATCAAAATCAAATCATACGAATAAATCACCCAAAACATCGAAATCAATAATGGCGGAATAGTACCGCTCAAGCGCATCCTCTAAGAATCTCGGGCCAACTGTCGCGGTCACTAGTGGGACGTCTCGTCGATGATCATGAACTATGTCCTGCTGGCGTGCGTAACCATGACCACTCCTGGGTCAAGGTCTTCGCTGTGAATTACCAATCTTTCGGTCCATCGGCTCATCGGCCCTGTCAGGTGTGCTAACGGGGACGATTCCGTTCTGGCGCTTCTCTGGTCATCTTTTGGTCAATCATCGCGACCACTCGTAAGACAGCATATTACTGGCGTCGGCCTCTGGCTCTCTGAATGTACGTGACACATCTGATCCTGGGTGCAAGTATCATTGCAGCAGTGTCCTGGAAGGAATCCTGCTCACGGTCTCTTCCATGTCTCGTCTCTGCCAACTGTCCGGAAGTCATTGTCCTTTCCTATATCTGCATCTTGCTCTGGAACGACTGCATACTCATCGCGACTCCTTCTGGAAGGTAAGTCCAAGTACCATGCCTCGGCATGCGCATCGCATCTCTGATGACGGCGGAGTGGAATGTCATCTCATCTAGATCTGGTACGAACCTCTTACTCCACTTTTCTCTAATGTCGTCTGCTTTAGACTCGTCTCGTCGCGGCTACATGGACTGAGCTCCAATGACTATCCTCGTATCTGGAGTCTCCCAAGAATGCATCTCACCACCTAGCATCCTAATTAAGTCGAACCATCCAATCGATTCGTCAAAACCTCATAATCCCTCAAGAGCTCAACATCTTGGGTACAGTTTAATAGTATCGAGTACATACCACAGCATCGGCGGTCCAGCCGTAGAAGGGCAAACCCAAGCCTCACTAATGGCGCCGTAGAACTGCCGCAAACCCGAAGGTTCAAAGGCTTTCACACGGTCATTAAGTCGAGTTAGGGTTTCATTCTTCTAGAGGGACCATAGAATCGCCTGCATGTCTTTCCGACTACTTTAAACTTGGAATAATAGGTTTCCGACATTCGATCGTCTCTGTCGACCCTCACGTCTCTGCGTGAAGTCGTCTCTAGCTGGAATCAATCTATCTGATGACCTCTCATCGGGTAGGCGAACGAGCCACATGTCCTAGTCATTCATCCTCGGGTGACTAGCGACCTTCTATCATCTATTCGTACAACTCGCCTCGCAATAGCTCCAACATATGGGGCGATATCTCGTCGCTCGCAGCAACAACTGGCTCGATCGTCTGCACGCTGAATAGTGCCTCAATCATCAGGAGTAAGCAACACACCAACGGTCATCAAAATCTGGCTGGCCTCCATCATTGGCTCAATTCTCTAGTGTCGATCAGCACCTCCGAGTAACCTCATGAAGGCGATCCGCCAAACGCTCGTGGCGCGGAAACACAGTAAAAAGACACATCTCTGCAATCGTGTGTCACCGGAATTTCGCCCTGGTCAGTCCTCGTTCGTGACGAGCTTGCGCGGACCGCAACTCTAGCCGTAGCTCTCCCTGCCCGTAACCGTAGCAGCAAAACCAAACCGGTACCGATGAGGCTAGATCAGAATGAATATAATACTGAGCAAAGAAATGTACATCCTAAGGCTTCTTAAGTGGAGTAGCGTATCGTAAGTATGCCGCGGAACATACCCACGGTACGTCACTCTACTTTAGTCACCTATTCCATCAACCAAGGGTCATCCTACGCTCCGAAGGTAAAACCTAACGCTCTGATACCAACTTTGTCACGACCCGAAAGTACGGAACATGACCGGCACTTAAACTACGAACGTCTCGAGGCGTACGTAATCTAAGAAACCGAAAACCCAGAAATCCAAACCAAGAAAATAGTAGAGTGCAGGAAACACCAACTTAAAGCAAGTAGTTCAATAGCATAAGCCGAATTATGCGGTTTTTAAAACATCAAAATTTGACTGAAAATTTCGGCAGAGTCTCCTTTGTAAATATTGGCCCCCAAACGGGATACAACATGAATAGTATACGAAATCAAGAAAAAGGCATCCCCAAGCGGGAGCTAGCTCTTCATCAAACGACGGTCACAACCACACAAGCAATATAATATACAACGCCAACAGCGAGGATCAAAACTCAAAAGGAAACTCAAAACCACCAGAAATCCCCAGAAATAAAACGCGTGACTCTAAGGTCGAAAGAATAACATCACGGGTCTCTATCTCAAAAATAAATACATGTTTGGTTGATGGAATTTACTAGATACAACTGAATAATATCATACAAGGTAAATAATGGGGGTATGATACAAGTAAACCCACCTACTAGCAAATCACCCGAATGAAACTATGCCCGCAAAGACGTAAGGAACCTGTACGGCAACCTGCAAGAAACTGGGGCACAACGGGGGTGAGTTGCCAACTCGTGAATAGAAAAATATCTACGCACAGAAATCGCATAAATAACGCAACCTAGGTCAATGATCATAATATATCCTCAAAAATATGTATAACAGGCAGCCTATAACAATGACTAGGGTAATATCTAACCCGAGTATAATTTCATATGCCCGTGTCAGTGCCTCAGGTAGCAATATATCATATGAATGAGGTATGAATGCATGAAATAGAATACATGTAAATGAAGAAACTGTTTTCATAAATTAGTGAGATTTCCTTCGTATTTTTAAACTGAGGTATCATAATGAAATCAGTATCAACAGTGTCTAGCATCGACACAAAACATAAATCTCACTGTCTCGAAATATCAATGTCTCAAGCTCAATATCTAGGACGCCGTCAGTCCGGACCGGCCCCTACCATCCATCTCAAGACCACGACGGTATCCTCCGGATATCCGACGCGTCGGGTAATATCACCGGTAGGTAGTGCTCCCCAGCCAGGCTCAACGTCAACACCACATTCCTCTTGCCCCGGGGTACCATACCGGGCCCACCATGTACCCGTGACGGTTTCTCCACTCCTCGACACGGATCTCCAAAACCACAGCAAACTCATGGTGGACGACACTTTACATCACTAGAAAACCGCAACATTTTATATTTTAAAGATCATAAGTTGTAAATTTTGCGGTTTTCCCCGAAATCCAGAAATATCATAAATCTCAAGAAATCATCACAAGTTCATATGTCAATAATAATGAACTAGGCATGAACAACTGAATAACAGTATGCATGAAGTGGTAGGCAATAACTACAATGTCTAATATGGCATATAAGGGAAGTACACTAATATCATGTCAAAACTAATAGCTAACAATCTAAGTCAAGCAATTATATTCTCTAAAGTGTACGTGACATGGCAATTACCGATGAAGATGTGTGTGAGCCGGCAAATAGGTGTACGTGGTACATACGCATCATCGGTAATGGTGCTAGTGTCCTAACAGCTTGATATCAATAATGGAATATGCAGCAAAATAAATATGCGAGGCAGAGCGAACAGCAATAATGTACGGGAGCTGAATACTAGACACAACGATAACTAATCTGCATTACCCTAATATAAGTCCTACAATAGTGCCTTTTTGAAATAACACGAATCGCGTTGTTTTGAAAATAAGGGCTACGGTGTTTTTAAGAAAAGATACGTCTTTTGAAATATCCGTAGAATCCCTTGACCTGTCTTTTAAAATACCCACGATCCGTTAGTTTTGAAATAGGTAGGAGTCTAATCTAGTCTAACAACTACACTAAACTATACGGCTGAACTAACAAGCTGAACTACAGGTAAGGAAACCGTCTAACATCTGAGTCGATACATATACATACCTGTATATATATTAGTCGGTGATCCCGCCTCAATAATATCATATCCGATACTATATCTATAATCAGACATCCCAAGTCAAGAGTGCGGATCAATCATCAATATAGCTCGTACGTAAATCCGTCGTACGGCATCCCAAATCTGGGTACGGGTCAATATCACATTCATCATACTATTCACCTGGTATCCTCTTTATCAAATATCATGATCGGGGTACTGATCTACGTCTAGTACAATACTGATACCGCCTAAGTATGCATGCACGTGTGCGAAACACTACGTCAAGGACCCGCTACAACGTCATGTCGTATCTCAAATACGAACCCTGCCATATCACCGATCTCATCGACTCATCTCAAATCCCAAGTACTATCCTCATCATCCGTACATGTGTATATGAATGTATATATGCATAGTCCCATACCCACGCGTATATACATATATACACATCCCCATCAACGCACAAGAAAATAATGTATGCAAGTCTGTGTGTGCGTATGTGGGTATAACAACTACTCTAGGGTTTCGCAACTAAACCAAAGCTAATCCATGAACACATAATCATAACATGAATAAACATTCTCGTATCATGAAACACCTTTATAAACATATATATATGAGCTACACTACGGACTGCGGGGGTGCTATACGCCATCCACCCGACTTCTCCCCGTAGATATAAATCTACTCACCTGGTCCTCGCTTGCCGAAATCGATGTCGCCACGCGCTTGCTTGTCTTCTCGAAGTCCTCGTGAGGGTACCTACGTATCATGACACATCGCATCGCATTAAAAACCCAATTCGAAATCGAAACGGCATACGAAAACCAAATCGGCACGCGTATCACACATAGGTCTAAACCTATCACCTACGCATGCAAAAATAGCCAAACCAACACTCGATGTCGATGTCCAAACGTCAAACCATCGAGAAAAACCCAAACGCACCCATTTGCGCATTCACAAACACTAATTATAATATGAAATAGGTTAGAATTTATACCCAACAATTTGAAGATCCCACAAGCAAACTTAGCCCTCCAAAATTAGCTTCTTTTCATCAAGATCTATACTAGATAGGCTAGGGAAAAATGGGTAGGGTTTTGATTTGGATTTTGTGGGATTTTTGGTGTTGATTTTTGGGCATTTTGTGAAGAATTTTGAGGTGAAATGAGAAGGAGAAGAGGGGAGGGGCTGTTGCAGCAGTGAAGAAGGGAGGCTCGGCCAAATTTTGGGGAGGAGAGAGAGAGGTGAGGTGAGGAAAATGCAAGGGAGGAAAGTCAAGGTCAAGGTAAGGTCAAAGTCTAACTACTTTATCTATTTTCTAATCTTTTCATTTATTTCTTTTCCCTTTGCAAACCAAGTGGGGAAAAAGTGAGGGCTGCTGAATTTGGCTAAGGGGAGGAGTAAGTGGGGGTGTGTGGGTGTGGGCACGGGTGTGGGGTGGTGAAAAATGATAAATACAATACCCCAAATATCCATTTACGCTAAAAAAAGCCTTTTTTTCTTCAATAATTTCTAAACCGTTTTGGCAAATGATTTCGTTCCAAAAACCACATGATAAATTTTTATTTAATGTTTTATGATGCACAAAATTTGTTTCAACTCATTCCAATTTGTAATTTTCCCTAATTAAATGTATTAGTGACGGCTTAAAATAATAATAAAATAATATTTTTTTTCAGAAAATTTGAAATTTCACCAGCGGCTCAATAAACACCAAATAATAGCAATTACATAGCTAGAATGTGTATATTTAATTTTTATAATAAGATATTTGTATTTTGACTTTTTACAGAAAACCCCTTTATTTTACCGATTTTTTTGAAATTTCAGCGAAACGATTTTCAAAACGTTACATATGATCGCCATCATACTGCCGGTAGTCAAGTAAGAATCCTAAGGGCTCTATCAACATGTAATAGCGACCTGTAAGGTCACTTAAAGCAGTGCACGATGATAAAGACAAACCATGCTTGCATACTATTCTCTATCAACGTGTAATAGTGAACTACAATGTCACCTAAAGCATGTACACGATGATAAAGACAAACCAGATAGTATACAAACCTCTCGAGTAAGACTGTCCTACCAGTATAGGTCCTCCCTCAATCATTGCAATCATGTGCCTGCGATCCAATAATTGACTCTGAGGGCACTATATCCAACAAAATCACTATTTAGAAAGGCGGTCTTAACATCCATTTGCCAGATGTCATAGTCATAGTATGCGGCAATGGCAAGTAGGATCCGGATGGACTTAAGCATAGCCAATGGAGAAAAGGTTTCGTCATAATCCACACCCGGTCGTTGACAAAAACCCTTTGCAACAAGTCTAGCTTTGAATGTATCAACTTTTCCATCTACACCAAGTTTCTTCTTATAGATCCATTTGCTCCCAATGGGTTTTACCCCTTCAGGAGCAACTTCCAAAGTCTATACTTTGTTGGTGTACATGGATTCCATCTTAGATCGCATTGCATCCAGCCATTCACAGAGTCTCCATTCGTGATGGCCTGCTCGAAGCTAGTCGGGTCATTATCTTCCATAATGCAATTCTCGCTCCCACTACGTAACGTTTTAAAAATAATTAAATAAATAATTAAATGAATAAAATTGTTTAAGTGAATTTTATGATTTTCGGCAAAGTAAAATGTATTTTTCGTAAAACCTAACCGTGATTGTTTTTCATTATAATTTCAAAAATACCTATTTTAATTATGTAATTACTAGTAAATGGTGTTTATTTATCCACTTATAAATTTTTAGTTTAATTAAATATTTTTCCTAAACTAATTATTTTAAATATTAACATAAGCTTTATTTTTACACTAAATTAGTGTAAATTACAAATTTGAATGGTTTTAATTTGTAAAAGTGAGCCATGACATATTATAATTTAGTGAGTATCAAGTAAAATTCATTTGCAAATTTTTCCAATTTTCTAGAGTTTTCTTGAGTTGCTATAGTAAAGAATTAAAAGAAAATTTAATAAAAGCATGAAAAGACATAATGATATGATATTTTGGTGGAACTTTCTACATCTTTCTTCACTTTTCTCATTCTCCACCCCCTTCTCCTAATTGTGGCCGGCCTCAACAACCCTATGGCAGCCCCCCCATTTCCCACTTCATTTTTATTCAAAATTCATCAAAAATACTTCAAAAATTCAATTAAAATTCCACAAAATCATATTTATTTCATACCCTTTATTCCTTGCTCATTTTTACATGGATTTTGGAGATGGAAAGCATGCATTTTTGAGGCTCATTTTCAAGTTTGGACTTGAGATTGTGAAGGTATAAATCTATCTCTTTTGTTTTATTTCCATTAGATGTTTCTTTTAAAGCATAAATAGTTTTATTAGATTAATTCTATGTTCAATTTTTAAAATTTAAGTTAGGGTTTGTAAATTCAAATTATGATTTTTATTAATTAATTAGGGTTATAATAACTAGTCTACCATTTTTAGAAGTGGAAAAATCTTGCATGGTTATTATATAATAATTTGTGTATTCAAATTAATTTAATAATGTTATTTAGCTAACTAGTTTTTAGAAAATGTATTTTTGGATAAAATAAAATTCCAATTAAGCTTGTTATCATTATATTGTAGTTTTAGTAAGAATCTTAGCATGTTAATGGAAAGAAAAACTTAGTTTGATCACTAGTTTCTTGTGATAATTGGAAAAATACTAATAAAAGGCTATTTTTGTAAACTAGATTTTGGGAAATTCCTAAATAAATGAGATTAAAAATATAATTATGGTTTCATCATATCATGATCATCATGAATTGTAGTTTAGTACATTAATTCATGCAACATCATGTTTTGTGGTGGAATTGTGGTATTTTGCTTGAAAAATGTTGAAAATTGTTAACGGTTGCAAACTGGAAATTTCAAATTAATACAAATTTGTGTAATAAAAATGTAGTAATGGTTTGTATAGTCTAGTTATGCTATTTAATGAGTTTTATAACCATTGGTTTCATTTAAATGTCAAGTTTTGATGAAAAACGGTAAATTGGCATTTTCGGGTTTTACGAAATTGGACGGCTTGATGGATTTTAGGGTTTCGATAGATTTAATCATGTTTTATAATATAAGTAATGTGTTTTAAAACTACGAGTTATTTGTTGATGTTTATCTCGATCCATCGGTGTTTGTACGCCGATATCGAGCGATATTTGGTGCTTTTGCGTGGACGGGACATAGGTTTTAACCTATGCTTGTTCCTTGCGTTGTTTTGGCTTTTGTATGTGATTTAGTTTACGATGCTATTTATATGTTTGCGTTTAGGTACCCCTCACGTGGATTGCGGGCAATGAAGAGGAGGATGGCGACACCGTCTTCGGCAGACATGGACCAGGTGAGTAGATGCATATCTACGGGGGGAAGTCGGGTGGATGGCGTTTAGCACCCCCGCAACGTAGAATAGGAATAGTACTTATTGACATTAGGAAACCAGATGTGACCCTAGATTCTTAATGAGTAGGACCTTAGTAATGACCCTAGGCTGGACTAGACTGATTTAGGAAAACCATACCAGAAGATGAATACCTTGGAAGAGGTTCGTAGGTTTCAGGTAGAAACACACACACGCACACACTGAAACACGACATGGTGTATACGTGCATGTGTATATATATATAGGACGAGGTATAGGTATATATATATATATATAAATAACACGTATATGGGATACATTGATGTGATATGATATCCGAGGTATGATGAAACAGTATAACTGGGCTTGATGCCGTGATTCTTGGCTATACAGTCGTATTAAGTGTTAGCGGATCATTAGAGAATGAGATAATGAACATGTATACTTAAATTATAATGGGTGGTGATGATATTGAGGTACATGGGACTCTAAAATAGTACCCGGACTGTAACTTGTGATTGATCACGATATGGGATATGTATGACTTGATTACGACATCATATAGGTGTGACCTGATGTCGATATCATAGAGGTGTGACTTGAGGACGATATGATATCAGTATGACTTAATCACAATATGATACATATGATATGATATTTCTGAGGATAAACTAATGATGCTTATTATGATGGCAATGGTATATGACTGATGTATGCGATCACAGTTTAGCACCTTGATCAGGAGATGTGTTGATGATGACATTATACTAATGATGAGACACCTAGGAGATACTTGACCCGTACCCTGATATTGGGATACCGTACGATGGATTTTACCGTACGAGGCATAAATATGATGACTGATCCGCACTCTTGATTCGAGGAAGCCGTACTACGTACGTGACGCTATTGAGGCCGGATCGCCGACTATTAGAGATATTGATTCAGACCTTAGGTAGACTCTTGTTTCTTATTGACTAGTTTCTTAGGTTTTGTTCCTTAGGAGGTTAGATGGACACTAGGTTAGGTTCGAGTCATATAGTGGTAGTGGTAATGGTATATCATGAGTAGATAACACACATCCGTCTTTACTTTCACACTGGAATCATAATGACGCATGTTCTTACATATGTTGCTATAATCAGTATAAACCTTACCTGTTAGGACACTAGCACCATTACCGATGATGCGCATATTCCACGCACACTTATTTGCCGGCTCACACACATCATCATCGGTAATTGCTATATCACGTACACTTTAGATTATATTATCTTTTATTGATAGAATCAGTTAACAACTTGACCGATATAATATTGTGATTACTCTCTGATGTTAGTATAGACATGATAATTATTACTTAGACATTCATACATTCATGTTTTCATGTTATCATGCAGTATTATGGGCATATGCCGACACTTATCATATACTAACTCATGATTTTGAGATTTGGGTTTCTATGAGATTTCTGGATTTTTGGGGAAAACCGTAAGAATATATAAAAAAAACTTCTCTCTCTCCTCCTCTCTTTTTAAAATAAGATGCGGTTTTCTCGTGATGTATGTGTCGTCCACCATGAGATTTCATGTTTTCTGTTGGATTTCGAGACCCGATTCGAGGAGTGGATGAACCGTCTCGGGTACATGGTGGGCCCGGTATGGTACCCCGGGGCAAGAAGATCGAGTTATAGACGATGAGCCTGGCAGGGGAAGGCTACCTACCGGTGATGTCTGGCGCGGCGGATATCCGGAGGATACCGACTGTTGTCGTGAGATTTGATGATATGGGCCGATCCGGACTGACGGAGCCCGAGATATTGAGACTTGAGATTACATGTGTTGTGTCGATACTTGACACGGATTTCCATGGATTTCATTGTTGAGATTTCAGATTCTTATACACATTTTATTATGATAACTGCTAAAGATTTCTTATACAGATATATCTGGATTTCAGGATTTGTTACTTTACATTTATGGTGCATGCATTTCATTTCATATGACATAGTACTATATGAGGCACTGACACGAGCACGGAGTATCTGCACTTACACGTAGTATTACCCTGCTATTACTAGATGATTGGGACTTAGTAGTGTATTATTATGACCTAGGATAGTGTCGTGCATTCGATTTCTTTTCGTAGATGTCTTCTACTCACGAGTTGGCAACTCAGCCCCGTTGTGCCAAATTTTATTACAGGTTCGATGTACAGGTTTCCCTGGCAGCTTGCTGGCACATCTATTCTTTCAGGGTGATTTGCATGGTAGGTTGGTTCACTTATATCCGAACCACCATTGTACTTTTATTCTTTCATTTGTATCTAGTAAGCTCCATCAACCATACTTGTATTACTTGATAAGTTTATTGGACCAGTCATTTATTTTGACCTTAGAGTCGCGCATGTATTATTCTGATTTGGTGGTTTTGTTTTCTTTGAGTTTTGAGCCCCGCCCTTTGGCGTTGTATATTATTGTGCTTGTTGTGGTTGTTTCCGCCTGTTGGCGTTGATGCTAGCTCCCGTTTGGGGATGCTTTTTATTGTTTATGTATATTTTATACTTGTTGTACCCGTTTGGGGCCAGTTTTTACAGAGGAGACTCTGCCGAAATTTTTGGGAAAATTTGCTGATGCTTTTAAACTTGTTTTCTTTTTCTTCTTCTTCTTCTTTTATGGTTTAGATTTCTGGGCTTCGGCTTACTTAGGTTACGTGGCGCCTCTAGACGCTTCGTAATCTAAGTGCCGGTCACATTCCGTACATTCGGGTCGTGACACACTATCAATGAGAAAACCGTAGTGCCTCTCAGGTGGATGAGGAATGATCAGTCGAAAATATTGCATTTTTAACACATCAATTTCCCTACTATTTGTAATAATCTAAAGGTGTTTGGTATAAATATAACACATATTAGCAATTTGTCTGCAAAATACCAAATAACATGTGTTATACATTATAACCAGCATTATGAGGGAAATTGTGTGTTTATTATTACACGCATGATCTTTTGTGTATCAACACTTGTCTCGAGATTGTGTGCAGGAAATTCTCTAGATAAAAGAGTCGAAACTGCTAAAATTGCTGATAAAATACACCAAGTCCAAGACTTGTGATCTGGCAGTAAACAAGAAAGTATAAAAATATTCCAGACATCAGAAAAGTGCCATTAAGCCAACTCAAATCAGCACAGAAATTTCCATGCAGTGATCTCACCAAACGGCCGCGGATCCGCTGCCGAGTCAGGCCGATCCGCCGCGGATCCACGGCCGAGTCGACTCATCGGTGGTGGGAACTTTTTGCAGAGGTCTCCTTTAAACTGCCAAGCTTCTTCAAGACGCTTCGAATTGTGTAGATTTCTCCTGAAGCTTCCTTTCTAACAGCCAAACTTCTTGTGCAAGCTTAATACCTACCAAGCTTCTCATGCAAGCTAGCTAAATACCTTAATCTAGAAACTTCTACCTAGCTTCTTATGCAAGCTTAATACCTACCAAGTTTCTCATGCAAGCTTCATAAATACCTAACTTCTAGTAGAAGATAAGCCAAGCTTCTAGGGGAAGCAAAAGGAAAAACTATAAAAATGGACCTAAGGCTTCATTACAAAGGTTGTTCATTAGTTCATGAATTGAGGGTTGAATATTGAGCCAAAATTCCATAAGTTGAGTGAAGCAACTTGCAACTCAAAAACCTAGCCTGAATCCAATTCCAAAGCCAAATCAAGATCCATCGAGAAGCGAATCAAGCAAGCCTTCAACGAGCCATTGAAGCTGTTAGTGTATATGCCCTAGAGGCCATTACTGTATCATACTAGTTTGTATATTACTTAATGGAAGCTTAGGATATTCACCTTGTATAGACAATCTTGCTCAAAATAGTAGTATGCTACTTGGTTTATTTCTGCTTTAATGTGTACATGTGTTTATTTTAGTATATCACCTATACACATTAGTGGATCCCTTAGGATTTTTGCTTGATTACCAGCGTTGTGATGGCAGTCACACTCGTGGGGGCTGGGTAATCCACAAGCACATCCTTATGCAGGTCCCTAGTCGTAGGACTATCGAGACAGGGCATCGATACTCCGGAGTAGACTAGCGTATGCGCTTCTCATCCCAGCAGGGGAGACGGTCTGTCCCACAGCCGTCAGTACGTCATACTTGAGATAGTATGCGGGTGCTCGTTAGGTTACGAGTACACTGGACAAGACTCGGCGGGAACTGTTGGTTGGTACTATACCTATCGCCAGTTATCAGTTCCCAGGTGACATGAGTACAGCTTAGTCTGCTGACTTGACACTGTCACTTCGCCTCTAGTGTGTTCCCACTGTACTTAGATTACTACCCTACCACGGCTCAAAGGAGCGTGGAAACAGGTAGTAGTTGGGTGCAGTCCCGAAGCACTTGGAGGCAGTGACGGTTAGACAGGATTCATCTCTCCCGGTATTGGGGGTTGATATCGTGCTGTGTCTAGGAGAGCCATTACACAAAGTCCCTGGCCAGGGCAAGCGAGATAGCTGGTAGGTTTCCAGTGTTATCTCAGGGTGTTCTGGGCTACACTCCGACACGACTTGTACCGCTGTTAGGGGACTGACGTTTATCGCCCCCTAAGTCCGCCATGCGATATTCTCAGACAAACAGACCGGACTGTACGCAGATTGTCATATTCAGGGTCAGTAGGAGTTCAGATGGGTTTCACCTCGTCAGTCTTCTTATCGGCATCTACCTGGGGGCCGTTACGCACAGCTGGTGCCGCTTGCGGTCTGTGGTTAAACCCACTGCCAGCGTAGTGTCGAGTCATTAGAGTCCTACACAGAGAGCTATTCACCTTTAGGCAAAAGAGTAGAGGTCGCATGGTTTTGCGACAGGGTTCGGTCACATCCGTGCACTTGTGCGCGTTTAGTGTCCGGGCAGTTAACACTAGCGGGCTTTGGTTTAAACCAGGTCCTAGTGTACGTTTTGGGATTGGTTTTATCTCGTTTGTATTCGTGTTCCTCGGAACGCGGATGCGGGTGTGTATGCACAGTTGACAGAGAGACAGAGGCAGAGGATTCTCATTAGGGTTGTTGACTGTTGACTTTTGCTAAACACTAATGAGAATAAGAAATATGATTAACAATAATATTAATTAAGTATTATTGTGACATGGTTGTTGAGGGTTGACTTTGTTGACTTGTTGACTTTGTTGACCGGTTGACTAGGTTGGACTAGTTGACCATCATCATGACAATGGCTATCATTTCTTGGCATTGACTTTGGCTTGCTCATTTGTTCACACATTGCATTTAATGCAAGAAATGATTTTTCCATTTGATATGATAACAACCATCACATAATACTCAATTATTATTACTTGTTATCATGATTTTGGATTATGAGAGCTTGGATGGCAAATGTCTTGCTCATTCTTTCATTTCCTTTCTCTCTCATGCTTGAGCTCTCCCTCTTCCTCTTGCTCTCTCTCTAGTTCATGGTTCACTTATCTCATGTGTTGAGAAGCAAGAACCATAGAGATAAAACCCAACACACTCCTCTACTCATCCTAGTTCACAAGGTCTAGCAAGCCTAGTGTTCTAGTTTCTTCTAGTTTGAAGTGAAGCCAAAGGTAGAAGCTTTCGGGTGGATCTATTTTCGGCGTGAGGAGACGACGAGGTGAGGCCGATCCGACCACCGCAAGGAGTTGAAGACGAAGGAGTTCAAGTTAAGGTATAACCCCCTAACCGAGTAGGTAAAACTCTTGTTAGGATTGTTAGATAGTTGTTTAACAAAGATCCGTATTTTGAGTCCATGTTACCACCAAAAGAAAAATCGTTTTTCATCATTTTCGCAAGCCCGTAAGTACCGGGAGAGGTAACGTGGACTTACAGTGGTATCAGAGCCAGGTTAAACACTATCTAACATGTTAGCAAAGTAACTAGAAGTTCGATCGGAGAAAAAATCACGAAACACGCTCGAAAAGTATAGTTTCTGCCGATTTTTTTTCTTGTTCAAAAAATAATAAATCTTACACTAAAAATCGGCTCAGGCTTTTTATAACACACTGTAGAAAATTGGTCTAGGGACTCGGTCAAACAGCCGCGGAACCGCGGCCGGAGAATGCTCCCGCCGCGGATCCGCCACCGAGTTGACTCGGTCGTGGGCGAATTTTCTTACAGTGTGTTTAGTAGGGTGTTTTGGGATTTTTACAATATGTTTTTTGTGCCCAGATTTTCGAGAAAGCAAAATTTGTTTTTGGGGTCTAAAAATCCGTATTTTGATCGAACTTCTAAAGACTTAAGCTAACGGGTTATATCTGTGATGTGATATATGTATTGAACGTCTGCTAATCGCTATACATCGATTAGTGGGGGTTATACATATCTGTGATCTGTAATGTTGATGGTATGTGTATATGAATTCATTGGATTGTGACGGATGAATAGCCGGGGGGTTGTGAGATGAGAGTTTTCTTTTTCTTTCAATTCATGTAATTTGTAATTGATGTAATATTATTTATATGGCCGCACAACCGGGATGGGGTTGTAGCCGTCATTGTATAATTTCTTTTACTGTTTTTGCTCCTAGGATAGACCCAAGATGGGGTGCACAAACTACCGGGTATCTCGAAGTGCCGAGTGGCCTACTCACGGTGTTGAGGGAGGTTGCTTCTTTTCGGGTACTTGGCGGGTAGTTTGCCGCACCCGTAGGGGTCTAGGGTGGGGTCTTGGCTATTCATCGAGACCGTGTAATCCGCTCTTCGTTACAGGCTCGTACGGATTGCGGATTCCTAGTATATTCAATGTGTTCATCTGTGATCTGGAATGGCTATCATTGCATGTGACGAATGTGTATATCTATATATGATATCTATTTAGGCGTTGCTTATGTTTTGCATCCGCGCTAGTCCAGCCCCCTCTCTGTTGTTAGTTAAGTAACCTAACGGGTAATGACGGGGCCCCGTGGCGAATGCGGATAGCATAAGCGTACGTCATATTTTCGTTGTTTTCTGCAATGGTAGGATTAAATGATAGGACGCATTAAATTAATGCAAGAAAATAAACCAAAGTTGAGTCGTTGGAACACTTTCAAAACCACTCGGTTTCTTTTCAAAAACAACTTTTAAACGCGGAGCTTAAGCCACTCCTTTTAAAAGCTATCTCATTCCATCGATTATATCAAGTTCACTACGTTCACGGTTTCGCCAAAACCATTCGTAGCCCTCCGTCGTTTCACATGGATAGTCAATAGTATTCAAGCTATGTTTGTTAGCCAAAGTCAAGGCATAGTGATTGGTAGCTATTAGGTATTCATGTGCAGCATAGATAGATGTGTTGGTTTGGGACAGTCGTACTACCCTGTTGGCCAAAGTCAAAGGTAGGTACGGGTGGGTTCAAATTAAACTGGAGAATGACGGGTAGAACTTGACATGTGACTTATGATTTGTTGGCCAAAGTCAAGGTCATAAGAGCATGGGGCAAAAATCCACATCGGGAGATTCAAAAGAACTGAAACTTGCTAGCGCTGCATACCATTTGGAGTGTGATGATTCTGGTGGGATTCCTTCAGTTTTGTCACGCAATGATATTTAGATCCTGATCCTACTGTGAGTATATGGTACTCCTTGGGAAATTTCTCACTTAACGATCAATGCTATAAACCAAGTAGGTGTCTAGAAAGGTGTTAGCGGGGCTACGCCCATAGGGAAAAGGGGTTATTTAATTAAGGAACTTCGCGAAAGCGTTGGAAAACCTCCCTCGAAGTACCGACACTAGCCTGGCCGAACGGTTAAGCAAGTATTGTACGGTGAGATTGATCCTGACTAATTCTTCCTTTTTGGTTTGAGGAGGGATTCGAGAGACAGTGGGAGCCATCCTGTTTAGACAAATTAAAAACCACTCTAAACTTGCAAGAGCATCATGCTAAAGTGTTTCTTCTCTCTCTCCTAATTGCAGCGACCAAACATCATGACTGAACTTAAGTTACTACTAGATAAAAACATACTGACAGGGCCAAACTACAAAGATTGGCTCAGGAATATCAAAATGGCAATCACTTATGGCAGTTGGGGTATCTCCTTACCACCAAAGCTCCCCCTGTCCCAGGTCCCAAAACCAGCGTCACGGATAGGGAAATCCGTAAGACCTGGGAAATCAATTGCGCGAAGGACAAGTGCCTCGTGCTTGCCTCTATGGACAATGAACATCAGAGGAGGCACGAGAATATGGACCTTGAATCCATATTTCTCCATACAAAAGAACTGTATGGAGAGCAATCACGTATCGCCAGATACGAAGTCTCGAAAAAACTGTTTTCAGCGAGATTGGCCGTCGGATCATCGGTAGCGGAACACGTGCTTAAGATGATTGGCTTCATTGAGGAGCTCGCGGACCTAGGGACCACGTTAGAGAACGAGCTCTACACGGACTTGATTCTCCAGTCCCTTCCTTCCACTTACACCCAGTTTATCCTGAACTTCAACTTACAAGAAAAAGAAGTTGAACTTTCAAAACTCCTCAACATGCTGAGCAGTGCAGAGGGCACCCTACAGAAAGGTAGGGAAACATCCACTTTGTTTGTAGGAGGATCTTCCTCTTCTAGGTCCAAGGCGAAAGCCAAGGGAAAGAAGAAGAAAGCCCCCGCCAAACCAAGAGGCGGTGTTAGTAAAGTGGATACGAAGGGAAAGACAAAGGCAACAAAGGTAGCGGGAAAGCTTGTGGGAAAGGAAGAATGCTTTTACTGTCACAAGAGTGGACACTGGAAAAAGGATTGCAGGGCTTGGAAGGCCAGAACCCAGGATCTGAAGCAAGTTGCGGCTTCAGCTTCAAGTGTGTATGTTATTGAAAACTATCTATCAATAAACTCTACATCCAGGGTATTGGATACCGGATCAGGATCTCATATCTGTAATTCTTTATAGGCACTGAGAAGGCGTAGGTTTTTGAAGGCAGGTGATATGACCCTCAGAGTTGCAAACGGAGCTGGCATGGATGCTGAGTCCATGGGGGACTATCACCTGGGGTTGTCAGATGGACACGTTTTGGTTTTGCGTGATTGTTATTTTGTACCCAATGCAACCTGTAATATCATATCTGTATCTTTATTATCTAAAGAAGGTTATGAATTTGTATTTGTAAGTAATGTTGTAAACATTCACCTTAATCAAGTTTTGATTGGGTCAGGTACATTAAGCAATGGTATATACGTACTAAACCAACCACAGATTTTCGATATCCAGAATACACACAAAAGAAAGTCTCCGGAAACAAATCAGGCTTTCTTATAGCATTGTAGACTGGGTCACATCAATGAGAGAAGGTTGACGAAGTTACATACAGAAGGATATTTGGATCCGTTCGAATATCAATCATATGCAACTTGTCAATCCTGTCTCAAAGGAAAGATGACAAAGACTCCATTCACTGGACACGGAGCAAAAGCGAGCGAGCTCTTGGGACTCGTACATAGCAACGTATGCGGTCCAATGTCTACGCATGCACGAAGCGGTTATTCTTACTTCATTACTTTTACGGATGACTTTTCAAGGTACGGATATGTCTTCTTAATGAAACATAAATCCGAAGCCTTTGGAAAATTCCAGGAATATAAGAATAAAGTAGAAAAACAAACAGCCAAAAGTATCAAGACACTGAGATCTGATCGAGGTGGTGAATACTTAAGTGCCGAGTTCCTGGATTACCTAAAAGAGAATGGAATTCTCTCTCAGCTTACTCCTCCATACACTCCGCAATAAAACGGTGTATCGGAGAGACGGAACCGGACCCTATTGGATATGGTACGTTCCATGATGAGTAACGCTGAGTTACCGCGATCATTCTGGGGCTATGCACTAGAATCGGCTGCATACCTTTTGAACCAAGTTCCAACTAAGACTGTGCCTACCACACCATATCAGATATGGTGTGGGAAGAAACCCTATCTTAAGCACATTAAGACATGGGGATGTCCAGCTTTTGTCAAAAAGCAGCATGCGGACAAACTCGAGGCACGCTCAGTACAGTGCAAGTTTGTGGGATATCCAAAGAACTCCAAGGGATTTTTCTTCTATTGCGAAGAGCAACAAAAGGTTTTTGTTTCTCGTCATGCCCACTTCTTAGAAACTGAGTTTTTGGAAAATCAGATAAGTAGGAGCGCAATAGAATTGGAAGAAATTCCAGAACCACGAGCTATTACTGAAAGCTTAGTAGAACCAGAGGGTTCGAAAGATGAGGACATTCCTGCGCCGCTCCGCAGAAGTAGTAGGCAGTCTCATCCGCCCGAGAGATACTACGGTTTTCTCATAGACGGGGATAGAGAGGATTGCATCATTGATAGTGATGAGCCGACTAGCTTCCAGCAGGCCATTCAGAGCGTTGACTCGGTAAAATGGCTGGATGCAATACGGACCGAAATGGAGTCCATGTACACCAACAAAGTATGGACGTTGGACGTTGCTCCAGATGGGGTAAAACCCGTAGGATGCAAGTGGATCTTCAAAAGGAAGATTGATGTAGATGGACAGGTTGAGACCTATAAAGCTAGACTTGTTGCAAAGGGTTTTCGTCAAAGACCTGGTTTGGACAATGACGAAACCTTTTCTCCAGTGGCTATGCTGAAATCCAATCGGATCCTTATTGCCATTGCTGTCTTCCACGATTATGAGATTTGGCAGATGGACGTAAAGACCGCTTTTCTGAATTGAAATTTAGAGGAGTGTGTCTATATGGACCAGCCAGAGGGTTTCATTCAGAGTGGGAGCAGCGGAAAGGTGTGCAAGTTGCTTATGTCCATCTATGGACTAAAGCAGGCATCGCGGAGTTGGAACATCTGTTTTGATGAGACGGTCAAAGAATTTAGCTTTATCAAAAATCCAGATGAACCATGCATCTATAGTAGATTTGTAGCAAGAACTGTCATATTCCTCGTATTGTACGTCGATGACATTCTTTTGATAGGAAATGACATTCCTATGCTACAATCTGTCAAGGGATTCTTGTCACACAGGTTCTCCATGAAAGACCTGGGTGATGCCTCTTACATTCTGGGGATCTGGATCTATCGTGACAGATCCAAGAGGATATTAGGACTTTCACAGTCCAGGTACATCGACACCATACTGAGAAGATTCAGTATGGAAGATTCCAAGCGCGGTAATCTACCGGCTTGTCACGGGATCACCATCTCCAAGGAGATGTCTCCCAAGACTGATTTGGAAAGGGATCGCATGTCTATTATACCCTACGCTTCTGCGGTAGGCTCTATAATGTATGCAATGTTGTGTAAAAGACCAGATGTAGCTTATGCACTGAGTGTGGTAAGCCGGTATCAGTCAAACCCTAGAGAGAAATACTGGATAGCGGTAAAGAACATTCTCAAGTACCTGAGAAGGACTAAGGAGATGTTCTTGGTATATGGCGGAAAAGACCTCCAGATCGAGGCCTTTGCTGACTCCAGCTTCCAGAGTGACAAGGATGATTCCAAGTCCATGTCGGGTTATGTCTTTACCCTCAATGGAGGGGCGGTGTGTTGGAAGAGTTCCAAACAGGAAACCGTTGGCGACTCGACGATGGAAGCGGAATATATCGCTGCTGCAGATGCCGCAAAAAAAGCCGTCTAGATAAGGAAGTTCTTAACAGAACTTCAGGTGGTTCCATCCATTGTTGATCCAATACCTCTGTATTGCGACAACAACGGGGCTATAGCTTTAGCGAAGGAACCCAGGTCCCATCAGAAGTCCAGACACATCTTGAGGCGGTATCACCTGATCAGGGAGATCGTGGGTCGCCAGGAGATCGAGGTTCAGAGAATTGCCACGGAAGATAACACTGCTGATCCACTCACGAAGGCCTTACCCCAGACTCAGTTCGAGCGGCTGATCGAGATGATAGGTCTTCGATACGCCAGTACATGGCCTTAGTGCAAGTGGGAGATTGTTAGTGTATATGCCCTAGAGGCCATTACTGTATCATACTAGTTTGTATATTACTTAATGGAAGCTTGGGATATTCACCTTGTAGAGAAAATCTTGCTCAAAATAGTAGTATGCTACTTGGTTTGTTTCTGCTTTAATGTGTACATGTGTTTATTTTAGTATATCACCTATACACATTAGTAGAGCCCTTAGGATCTTTGCTTGATTACCAGCGTTGTGATGGCAGTCACACTCGTGGGGGCTGGGCAATCCACAAGCACATCCTTATGCAGGTCCATAGTCGTAGGACTATCAAGACAGGGCATCGATACTCAGGAGTAGACTAGCATATGTTCTTCTCATCCCAGCAGAGGAGACGGTCTGTCCCACAGCCGTCAGTACGTCGTACTTGAGTAGTATGCGGGTGCTCGTTAGGTTACGAGTACACTGGACAGGACTCTTCGGGAACTGTTGGTTGGTACTATACCTATCGTCAGTTATCAGTTCTCAGGTGACATGAGTACAGCTTAGTCCACTAACTTGACACTGTCACTTCGCCTCGAGTGTGTTCCCACTGTACTTAGATTATTACCCTACCACGGCTCAAAGGAATGTGCAAACAGGTAGTAGTTGGGTGCAGTCCCGAAGCACTTGGAGGCAGTGACGGTTAGACAGGATTCATCTCTCCCGGTATTGGGGGTTGATATCGCGCTGTGTCTAGGAGAGCCATTACACAAAGTCCCTGGCCAGGGCAAGCGAGATATGCTGGTAGGTTTCCAGTGTTATCTCAGGGTGTTCTGGGCTACACTCTGACACGACTTGTACCGCTATTAGGGGACTGACGTTTACCGCCCCCTAAGCCCGCCATGCGATATTCTCAGACGAACAGACCGGACTGTATGGAGACTGTCACATTCAGGCTCAGTAGGAGTTCAGATGGGTTTCACCTCGTCAGTCTTCTTATCGGCATCTACCTGGGGGCCGTTACGCACAGCTAGTGCCGCTTGTGGTCTGTGGTTAAACCCACTGCCAGTATAGTGTCGAGTCTTTAGAGTCCTACACAGAGAGCTATTCGCCTTTAGGCAAAAGAGTAGAGGTCGCATGGTTTTGCGACAGGGTTCGGTCACATCCGTGCACTTGTGCGCGTTTAGTGTCCGGGCAGTTAACACTAGCGGGCTTTGGTTTAAGCCAGGTCCTAGTGTACGTTTTGGGATTGGTTTTATCTCGTTTGTATTCATGTTCCTCGGAACGCGGATGCGGGTGTGTATGCACAGTTGACAGAGAGACAGAGGCAGAGGATTCTCATTAGGGTTGTTGACTGTTGACTTTTGCTAAACCCTAATGAGAATAAGAAATATGATTAACAATAATATTAATTAAGTATTATTGTGACATGGTTGTTGAGGGTTGACTTTGTTGACTTGTTGACTTTGTTGACCGGTTGACTAGGTTGGACTAGATGACCATCATCATGACAATGGCTATCATTTTTTAGCATTGACCTTGGCTTGGTCATTTGTTCACACATTGCATTTAATGCAAGAAATGATATTGCCATTTGATATGATAACAACCATCACATAATACTCAATTATTATTACTTGTTATCATGATTTTGGATTATGAGAGCTTGGATGGCAAAGGTCTTGCTCATTCTTTCATTTCCTTTCTCTCTCATGCTCGAGCTCTCCCTCTTCCTCTTGCTCTCTCTCTCTAGTTCATGGTTCACTTGTCTCATGTTTTGAGAAGCAAGAACCATAGAGATAAAACCCAACACACTCCTCTGCTCATCCTAGTTCACAAGGTCTAGCAAGCCTTGTGTTCTAGTTTCTTCTAGTTTGAAGTAAAGCTAAAGGTAGAAGCTTTCGGGTGGATCCATCTTCGGCGCGAGGAGACGATGAGGTGAGGCCGATCCGACCACCGCAAGGAGTTGAAGACGAAGGAGTTCAAGTTAAGGTATAACCCCCTAACCGAGTAGGTAAAACTCTTGTTAGGATTGTTAGATAGTTGTTTAACAAAGATCCGTATTTTGAGTCCATGTCACCACCAAAAGAAAAATCGTTTTTCATCATTTCCGCAAGCCCGTAAGTACCGGGAGAGGTAACGTGGACTTACAGAAGCAACGCCGACCTTCATCCGAGCAAAAGATCCATGATGATCCATGACTCAAGAAGATCGAGCGGAGTGAGCTTCAGCGGAATCTAGTTACCTCTTCAAAAGGAGCGATCGAGAGCAACATCTTGTAACCTCGAATTGAGGGAATCTGTAATTAGTCGTTAATTCAATAAAGGTGATAATTGTACTTCTTGTTTTCTTTACACTCTTGCGTTTTGAAGCTTCTTGATCTTCGATTCATTTATTTTCATGATACTTGAGTAAATTCTCCGCTTGTGGAGGATCTGAGAGAATTGATAGATCTAATGATGATCAAATCTTAATACTAGTCTTAATTCTTATGAAATTTGTGAACCTTCGCTAAAAGAATCGTTGATGACCTAATTTGGAGCGAAATGACTTCTTGATTATTTCGTTGCAAATTAGGGATCAAACTATCGGTGATTTTCTTTGCTAGAGTCTAGATCCGAATGATTATGATTGAAAAAACAAGGGATAATGAAGGAAAAACCCTAGTTTCTTCAATTGATCCCTAATCTTCAATCATAATCATCAATCTAGCTACAAATATTCAATAGATAAGATTAGGAATTATTAGATTTATCATTAGCTATTAACTCAATCGGATCCTACAAGCTACTCTTCATATCTTGATAATTCAATCGATTTGGACATTTCTTGATTCTTGATTCTAGATCTATATTCTTTATGTTTCTTGAAATGAAAACCCATAAATTTTAAATCAATTTTCTTGAATTTTCTTTTATCTTTTAATTTTCAACTCAACTAAAACGATAAGAACAAATCACACTTTCTCAGTGGACGATCCGCATTCACCGACGAAACTACAATAGACACCGTCAATTGATTGCGGTATAAATTTCTTTGGTTGTGATCTTTTACACTTTTCAAAACACGACACGGAAACGATTTCAATCAAATGGCGCCGTTGCCGGGGAACGTGTGCTAATTTGTTCATTTTTGTAATTTGAGTTGGAAAATTTATTATTCCATCAGAATTTTTAGATCAAAATTCGCACAAGTGCTTAACGATTTGTTGTGAATTGTTGTGAGGAAATCTAGAATCTCTAGAGCGAGAGGAAAAATTTTTAGTACATCTCATAGAGTTCAGAGAGGCAAAAGAAGGATCTGTGGAAATTTTTGTGCAGGTATCTCCTCATCTTGCTGCTGATCCGCGGCGAAACTAGCCATATTACGGCGGTTCCGCGACATTCCTAAGGTTTCAGTGCACCAAACTTCTCAGGTATACTTCTGTCTTTCTTACTCCTCCCTGCTCTGTCCATTAACCAATTTCTGCAGGATTCTTTGCAAAAATTCGTAGCGCCGCTAAAAAGAAAATTGTTGCGTGTTTGATCTTGGTTGTTTGCATATTTTAACACGGAAATTAAGGGGCAAAGACCAAATTCAGATTAGGTGGGGAGTTCATTACCCTTCCTAAGCCCCAAAAATCACAAACTTGCATCCGCATCACCCTCATTAACTAAAAAATATCTAGACATGACTCTAAGGACCGTCACGCTTGTAAGTGCACGGCGGCGCCCCGGCCGTCAATCCGACGCCGGAATGCGGAAGCGGTGATAAACTTTAATTTTGCGAACTTAGCAAACCGGCACCACCGCGCACTAAACATCCGGATCGTAACCATTAACAAGTCTAAGCTACTAACAAGATAGGTAAGAGAAGTATACCGACAGATCCGAGTCCTCCGGTCTTCTCGTCGTCGTCCCGATCTCCCGCGGAAACTCTGGTGGTCGCCATCTCGCCGGAAGGGCACCACGTAGCCGGATTCTTTTACGGGCTCCCGCCTCTATACCGAGGCAACTCGGGCGCGAAGTTGGCTAGCCGACGCGTCCAAGGATTGCTGTAGAACAGTGTAGTGCTCTTTGTCTCATGGGGTTTGTAAGTTGCCATAAAGATGATGGAGGTGGAATAAACTTTTGCATTGAGGAAAATGTTTCTGGCTGATCAAAAAAAAAAAAAACAAGGCTCGGCTCCAAAAACCCAATGGATGTTCTCTGGAATTTTATAGTGGACAGTGTAAGTGGTTGTCATTAATTCATGCAACCTAATAGCAATTAATCCAACCACCCAAATTAAAACTCTAGCACCTCAAGGGGGGGGGCCACGAATTTAACAAGAGGAGAAAAGCAACAGCCACTAGTAAAATCCATCACCTCAATGCAACCTCAGAAGATTAATTTATCATCTCACATCCACAAATAATCCTCATTCCAAACCCAAACAGTGGCCGGCCCATTCAAGTGGGTGTAGGAAAAAAAAAAGGAAGAGTGATTTTTCAAAGGAGATAAAGAAAAATCAAAAGGAATAATGGTCACAACAAATAATCCATCACAAAACAAAACCCACACTCAACACACAAATCATCAACAACCATGATGCTTACAAAGTCAAGCCATCATGAAGTAGTCAAGTCAAAAAGGTCAAGGTATGGAGCTCTCATCATGATGCAACAAAAAAAACAAAAGCCCCCTCCACAAATACTTATTTGCAACAATGCAAATAAGCCCTCCTCCACCAAACTTCGGCCAATGAACGGAACAATGGAAATCGGCCGAAACGGAAAACAAACTGGCAACTCCATAAAACTGGTCCCGTAATAAATTACAGGAAAAACCCCGATACTGTGCATACACACCCGCATCTGTATTTCGACCGAAATACAAAATGCAATGAGACAAAACTACACAATCAAATACTAAGATCCGGCTTAAGCCAAAGCCGGCTAGTAAAAACCGTCCGATCACGATCCGTGCAATACCGCACGTATCTGATCGAACCCTGCCATATCTCCATAAGGCATCTACAGCGTTTCGCCCGAAAGCTTGAGTAACTGAAAGTGTGGTGGACTCTAAAGACTCGTCAATACTATGGCTGTGGATTTAACCACCAGCACGTCAGAGGTATAAGCCAATACGTGACGGGCCACCAGCTATTGACCAAAAGGGACGTCGATGAGCGAACTCATCCTGACACCCTACTGAGCCTGTCAGTGACAATATCCGTACAGTCCGGTCCGTTCGTCTATGAGCATCGCATGGCGGGCCTAGGGGGTTGGTAAAAGTCAGACCCCCAAAAGCGGTACAAGTCGTGTCGGAGTGTAGCCCAGAACACCCTGAGATACTACTGGAATACCTACCAGTAAATCTCCTTGCCTTGGCCAAGGACTTCGTGTAATGGCTCTCCTAGACACAGCACGACCTCACCCCCAATACCGGGAGAGACGAACCCCTGAAGATACGCTCACTGCCTCCATGTGGCTCGGGACTGTACCCAACTAAAACCTGTTTGCACGACTCCTTTGAGCCGTGGTAGGGTAGTAATCAAAGTACAGTGGGAACTCACACGAGACAAATGACGATCCCCAGGTCGATGAACTAACCTGCACACATGTCACCAGGGAACTGCCATCTGACGTCTGGTATATGACCAACTAGCATGTTCCCGGCGAGTCCTGTCCGGTGTACTCATAACCCAATGAGCACCTGTATACATCTTAGGTGATCCAACTGACACCAGTGGCTTGTGAGACCGGCCACCGCCCCTCGTCGGGGTCTCGACTGTATACACTAGTCTACTATGGAGTATCGATGCCCTGTCTCGAAACTCACACGACTATGGACCATTTAAGGATATGCTTATAGACCCCAGCTCCCACTTATATGATCGCCCTCATACTGTTGGTGGTCAAGCACGAATCCTAGGGGCTCTATCAACGTGTAATAGCAACTTGTCAGGTCACCTAAAACAGTACACGATGATAAAGGTAAACCAGATAGCATACTATCATCTCGAGTAAGACTGTCCTACCGGGATAGGTCCTCCATCAATCATTGCAATCACGTACCTGTGATCCAATAATTGACTCTGAGGGCATTATCTCCAACAATCTCCCACTTGCACTCAAGGCTAATTATTGCGATGTCGCATACTCACAGCCCGTGTGATACCGAACACCCAACTCCTCTACTAGTCAGTCTCACAAAGCTCGTTTGTGAAACTATAGCGTTCGAGGAATAGCCTCAGTGAGTGGATCCGCCTTGATGTCTCTTTCTATGTCTCTCTATATCTCAAGTTCGCGGAGAAACCCATCTCCCGAAATGAGCAATACCTGTCTTAGAATGTGTCTGGATGTCTGATGGGACCTGGCTCATAAATGAACTCCAAATCCAAACTTCTTAGACTGTATCGTCAACTGAACTGAATCAGTATCCTGCGCCATGCCTCCCTCAGTATTGCCTTGGACCACCTGTCCAAAATACTGCCCCTCGACAGAAGGAAAAACTATAACTCTGACAACCTCCCTGTCGTCCATGTCACCTTGGAAGCCTGGAATGATAACTGTCTCCTTCATGAGGCTGTCGTTATCATATCCCTAGAACATCTACTTATGTTCTAAAGTTGCTTCCGACCGTTTCTTCAGGATTGGATTAATGTCAGCTTATTACATCTAGTGCAAGAACAATATCTGGTGTGGTACTTGACATCTCATGATTGACTCAATTGCCTGAGCAAGTGATCTGCCAATCATGCACGTCCCTCTCCCCTTTAGTCTGTAAGACACCTTTGGAGAGGGTGACTCCATCTTCTGCAGGAACACTACCATGCATGGAGTCGTCCATTCTAAATACCCTTAGAATGCTGTCTAAGTACCCAGATTGGGAGACTACCCAAATCTAGATCTAAAACCATAGATCTAGTATCCAGTATGTCTGATGTAAAATCCATTTCCTTTGTGGAGAAACCACTGTGTGACGACCAAAGTATAACCGATCGTAGTATAGGAGTTTCCTTTCCTACTTTGTGTATGTCATCCAAATACCATGACATCACACCCTACTACCTTCTCAAAAGATCCATCCCCTATTCTGATGAAGTCAAACCCATGACTGTCATGTCAGAAATAGATGATCTATCCCCGCTACATTTGCTTTAGTCTATAAATAGACTTAAGCTATCTGTCCACCAATGCTTCCGCTGCTCCCACTGACTACGACAACCCTCTGGCAGAGTCATATACACGTACACTTCTGAAGCCAGTTCAGAACGACGCTATACTCATCCTCCTGCCGGGTCTCGCGGCCTGGAACAACAGCAATGGTAAGTGTGGGTAAACAAGAACCTCCCTGTCACCGTCCTTGAGGCTACCAGAGTACCTCTCGGGTGCCTGAGGTTACCCACCAAATCTGCGGAGTGCCCAATGGAATGTCAATCCAGATTGAATCTTTAGGTTCCTTATCAAATCTTCAGTAATCGTTTGTGGTTCTGGAATCACTTCCAGTTCTACCATACTCCCACTACTGTTTTTTGAAAAAATCCATTTTTAATAAAACTGTGGCGAGTCTAGAACAATATCGCTATTGTTCATCCAGATGGTAGAAAGTCAACCCTCGTCATAGCCTGGGTCAACCCACAAACAGCCATTACAGAAACGTGCCTTGAGTTGTCCAGTGTCTGGTTTTAATCATAAACCGGACAACTCCCCGTACCTTAACATCGTTAAGATATGAACTGTTCTATATCCAATATAGAAACAGAGGCACTGATTTAATTGAACCAGATCCAAATCATGCAACTGTCTCCAGTGCAAGTCAACTAAATGGAAGGAGGCCGATCAGCGTTACTCAACTTAGGAAGCATTTCCAATTATGAGTAACCTGAAAGAGAAGCAAGTTCTCTTAATCATTACTATCAACTGAACACCATACACAAGTATCTACATCTTCGATCACTTTGAAGAATCCCGATACTTGTGACACCTGGTTCTCCACTCTATTCAAATACCAATAACTTCTCCAAATTCGGACCCTGTGTTTCCACGAAACACCTGTCTAAAAACTAGAGAAGTCATAAGTAAACTGAATGTAGTACGAGGACCAACCCCTCTGTCCTGATGGACCCTGGACAACATACAATACTCTGTATGAGTCCCTTGAGTCTGATAACTCATTCACTGTGTGTCGTAGGTTGAAAACTGTACTTATGGTTAAGAAGAATTACACCGCTGTTTAATGCTCCTTACCTAACCATCCACTGATATAGGTAAATGTCGTAGACATAATTTCATAAAGGTATATCTCACTCTATGAAAATAGACGTACAGATATATCAATTTGAAATTGGTGCACAACAGCGGATATTCAAAACCAAATATTTGCCGACCGGCAAACAGCCCAGGTGATTTCCTCAATTATCACCGATTACAACGAATCCCGATATAATGAGGATGATCACCCAATTCCCAATAACTTACTCCCACTCATCATCTGTAAAACCATACAGATGTGAGAATCATACCTGGTAAATACATACCCTGGAGTAAGTATCTAATCGGGAAATCAGTTTTCCTTTAACAGTACACAGTGAGACTGAAACATCGAAACTTTCGATAGGGTACCTGGTATTCCTAGTAATGCCTCTTCCATTATCCAGATTCACAACTATAACCGTGTAATTCTTTGCCACTTCTCCAAATCCCTTTATATGTCTTTAGTCATTACCTTCTGTACACCCCTATAGGCCAAATGGTTTTCTTCCTTCCCTACCGTTCGGCACCAGCCTATAGTTTGGAAGAAGACTATCCAAAAAGCATAATGGGTGTACTGTCCTAATCCTAGGATCACTCGCAACACGAGAGAAGGTGAAGATAAAAGACACCTGAATGTACTTTATTCCTATTTCTCCTGAACCAGGATCCATCCCCGAACTGGAACAAGTTCCTTTCGAGTTCGTATATAACCATACGATGGAATATCCAATAAACTGTGGATCTTCGTAGTGATACGGAGTGTCCTGGAGAAATACAAAGGTGATTTCAGGATTGGCGAAGAAATATTTGGTTTGGTCGTGAATATCTGTTGCAATTTACTTTGCCCTCTTACTAATCCCTTGTTTTGTCTTAACTTAATACCTTCTGCACACCATCGTTAGGCTAATTGGTTTTCTTCATTCACTACCGGTCGGCACCAGCCTAAGGTTTGGAAGAAGACAATCCAATTTGCGTAATAGGTGTACTACCCCTAAACCAAGGAGTACTCGTAACCTGAGAGAGGGTAAAAGGAAAAGAAAACTGAATAGTCCTATCCGTTTTCTCCAGAACCTGAAACCATCCTCGAATAAATTCTTTCGAGTTCGTATCTAACCATACGATGGTTTTGTCCAATGGAAGTGGACGTTCGTAGTAATACGGGGTGTCCTGGAGAAAAGGGTAAAAGTAGGAGTGGCAATGATGTTCGCAACTCTGACAATCCAAAAGCCAGTGTTAAGAAGGTTCGGTCAATCTTGGTCACTGAGTCATAGTCTTAGGGTCGGGTCAATGGTCGCTGCCAAAGAGAGAGAGAAAAGAAACACTCAGCGTGCACTCTAACCTAGATCAGAATGGTTACCAATTTATCTAATCTGGAAACCTCCCACTGTACCTCAAATTCTCCTCCAAACCAGAAAGAAGAATTAGTCGGGATCACCCGAGGAGTAAACTAACTCATCAGTGGGAATCGGGATCCAACTATCATCGCATGATAACGTGACGGAATCCGCTCACGGTATCACACTCCAGAAGGTATGCGCATATCTGGCAAGTTTCAGTTCTTTTGAAACTCCCGATGAGATTTCTGCCCCATGCTCTTATGACCTTGGCGAAGGTCAACAAATCATAAGTCACATGTCAAGTTCTACCCGTCATTATCCAGGTTAATTTGAATCCACCCGTACAAGCCCTTGACGAAGGTCAACAAGGCTATACGACTGTCCCAAACCAACGCATCTACCTATGCAGCAGAAAGGTAACAAGCAGCTACCATACACTATGCCTTGACGAAGGTCAACAAACATAGATGAATACTACGTGCTACCCGTCTGAAACGACGGAGGGCTACGAATGGTTTCTGGCGAAAACCTTTAACGTAATGAACTTGATATCGTTGAAGGAACGGATAGCTTTTTTAAAAATATAGTGACGAAAACCGTTGCTAAAGAGGTCACTCCCGGTGAAGGGATCTCGGCTCTTTCCCCGTAGAATGAGGTGCAGGATATGCCAACTGAATACAACGATGCAAAGCAAAAGTAATCGGCTATAGTGAAGTTAATGCCCTGACGCAAACTTCTGTCCAAGGGGTCACTCCCGGTGAAGGGATCTCGGCCCTTGCCTCGTCGACTGAGGAGCAGGATATTCCAACTGAATATCACGTTGCAAAACAAAAGTGAACATCCTTGCAATAACAGCTTTTTGAAAAGTGTTCCAACAACATCAGATTAGGTTTGTTTTAACTTGCATTGATCCGAATCAATGCAGTCCCATCAATTGATCACACCAAAAAGAACGAAAATATACTGATGTACGTATATGCCATCCGCATTCGCCACTGGGTCCCGTCATTACCCGTTAGGTTAGCTTACTAACGACAGAGCGGGGACTGGACTAGCGCGGATGCAAAACATATACTACATCTACTAATATATATACCAATATATTATATTCGCTCAAGGCGTGATAAGAAATGCAACATCACAGAGAATGAACAGCATCACAGAATAATACAGATATCTGGGATCCCCGGGTTTCACAGAGCCACTACTGAAACCCGACGTTCCCCTGGTCGTGTGGATAGCCTGTGCAATGAAATCCTAGACCCCTACGGGCGCGGCAAGTTACCCGCCAAAACCTGAAGCGAGGCAGCCCCCTTCAGCGCCGTGAATGGACCACCCAGCACTTCACGAAATCCGGCAACTTGGGCACCCCTCCTGGGTCAACCTGTACCCCCTACGAGTGCGGCGAATAGCCCGCCAATCCTAGAGTGAAGCCCCCTCCGTCCCAATGCCATGAGATGCGGGCTTGTTGCCCTCTAGAACCCGGCTATCCGTGCACCCCTCCGCGGGGCAATCCTAGTACAGAAAGTAAAATATACATACAACGGGTACATCGACCGCAACCAGGTCGTGCCCCAAAATAATAATACAAACAGGCAGTGACGGCAGTCCACATGTCGGACGCTCGCCCCGCAATATCAAATGTACATAATACAACAGAACTGTACTAGCATTGCATCCAGGCTATCCCCCACGACCGATCCGCAACATCACAGCAAAAACAGAACATCAACGTGAAAGTCACGTTCGCAAATCCGTCTAACCGGGCTATAGCAGTTAGACCGGATTTACCGATCAAGTGACATTCACGGTCACAGATATAATGTAAATACTGTGAAAAATGTGTTTAAAATATCCGACCGATCGAATATTAACAAGTGGGCCCCAAAACAAAACTGTAGCAGTTACAGAAAATATGGGCCCAATTTTAATGTTCAAAAACCCCAAAAATAAGCCCAGAGGCCCACTGAAAAGATCCGGCCCACTGACTCCTCTACTCTGCGGCGGAACCGCGGCCACAAGTAGGTTTTGGCCGCGGTTCCGCGCTCCAACCAGAGGATCATGGTGTCGGATTTTTCCAGAAGTCTTAAGTCTTCCTGTACAGTGCTTTTATACAACCTGAAAAATTTTTGGAGACCAAAAATTTTCAACAGAAACTGATGTGGGCAAATACGGGTTTTTGAACATTTCGATCGATCGGAACAGAAAAACACATTACACAAAGCTAGACTAAGTTAATGGGGAGGCTCTGATACCACTGTAAGTGCACGGCGGCGCCCCGGCCGTCAATCCGACGCCGGAATGCGGAAGCGGTGATAAACTTTAATTTTGCGAACTTAGCAAACCGGCACCACCGCGCACTAAACATCCGGATCGTAACCATTAACAAGTCTAAGCTACTAACAAGATAGGGAAGAGAAGTATACCGACAGATCCGAGTCCTCCGGTCTTCTCGTCGTCGTCCCGATCTCCCGCGGAAACTCTGGTGGTCGCCATCTCGCCGGAAGGGCACCACGTAGCCGGATTCTTTTACGGGCTCCCGCCTCTATACCGAGGCAACTCGGGCGCGAAGTTGGCTAGCCGACGCGTCCAAGGATTGCTGTAGAACAGTGTAGTGCTCTTTGTCTCATGGGGTTTGTAAGTTGCCATAAAGATGATGGAGGTGGAATAAACTTTTGCATTGAGGAAAATGTTTCTGGCTGATCAAAAAAAAAACAAGGCTCGGCTCCAAAAACCCAATGGATGTTCTCTGGAATTTTATAGTGGACAGTGTAAGTGGTTGTCATTAATTCATGCAACCTAATAGCAATTAATCCAACCACCCAAATTAAAACTCTAGCACCTCAAGGGGGGGCCACGAATTTAACAAGAGGAGAAAAGCAACAGCCACTAGTAAAATCCATCACCTCAATGCAACCTCAGAAGATTAATTTATCATCTCACATCCACAAATAATCCTCATTCCAAACCCAAACAGTGGCCGGCCCATTCAAGTGGGTGTAGGAAAAAAAAAAGGAAGAGTGATTTTTCAAAGGAGATAAAGAAAAATCAAAAGGAATAATGGTCACAACAAATAATCCATCACAAAACAAAACCCACACTCAACACACAAATCATCAACAACCATGATGCTTACAAAGTCAAGCCATCATGAAGTAGTCAAGTCAAAAAGGTCAAGGTATGGAGCTCTCATCATGATGCAACAAAAAAAACAAAAGCCCCCTCCACAAATACTTATTTGCAACAATGCAAATAAGCCCTCCTCCACCAAACTTCGGCCAATGAACGGAACAATGGAAATCGGCCGAAACGGAAAACAAACTGGCAACTCCATAAAACTGGTCCCGTAATAAATTACAGGAAAAACCCCGATACTGTGCATACACACCCGCATCTGTATTTCGACCGAAATACAAAATGCAATGAGACAAAACTACACAATCAAATACTAAGATCCGGCTTAAGCCAAAGCCGGCTAGTAAAAACCGTCCGATCACGATCCGTGCAATACCGCACGTATCTGATCGAACCCTGCCATATCTCCATACGGCATCTACAGCGTTTCGCCCGAAAGCTTGAGTAACTGAAAGTGTGGTGGACTCTAAAGACTCGTCAATACTATGGCTGTGGATTTAACCACCAGCACGTCAGAGGTATAAGCCAATACGTGACGGGCCACCAGCTATTGACCAAAAGGGACGTCGATGAGCGAACTCATCCTGACACCCTACTGAGCCTGTCAGTGACAATATCCGTACAGTCCGGTCCGTTCGTCTATGAGCATCGCATGGCGGGCCTAGGGGGTTGGTAAAAGTCAGACCCCCAAAAGCGGTACAAGTCGTGTCGGAGTGTAGCCCAGAACACCCTGAGATACTACTGGAATACCTACCAGTAAATCTCCTTGCCTTGGCCAAGGACTTCGTGTAATGGCTCTCCTAGACACAGCACGACCTCACCCCCAATACCGGGAGAGACGAACCCCTGAAGATACGCTCACTGCCTCCATGTGGCTCGGGACTGTACCCAACTAAAACCTGTTTGCACGACTCCTTTGAGCCGTGGTAGGGTAGTAATCAAAGTACAGTGGGAACTCACACGAGACAAATGACGATCCCCAGGTCGATGAACTAACCTGCACACATGTCACCAGGGAACTGCCATCTGACGTCTGGTATATGACCAACTAGCATGTTCCCGGCGAGTCCTGTCCGGTGTACTCATAACCCAATGAGCACCTGTATACATCTTAGGTGATCCAACTGACACCAGTGGCTTGTGAGACCGGCCACCGCCCCTCGTCGGGGTCTCGACTGTATACACTAGTCTACTATGGAGTATCGATGCCCTGTCTCGAAACTCACACGACTATGGACCATTTAAGGATATGCTTATAGACCCCAGCTCCCACTTATATGATCGCCCTCATACTGTTGGTGGTCAAGCACGAATCCTATGGGCTCTATCAACGTGTAATAGCAACTTGTCAGGTCACCTAAAACAGTACACGATGATAAAGGTAAACCAGATAGCATACTATCATCTCGAGTAAGACTGTCCTACCGGGATAGGTCCTCCATCAATCATTGCAATCACGTACCTGTGATCCAATAATTGACTCTGAGGGCATTATCTCCAACAACGCTCACTTAGGACAGAAGGAGGCCATGGGTAATCTATTGCTTATCCGCGTTTCTTTTGTGGTGTCTAAGGCAAGTGTGTCTAAGGCAAGTGGTTACTTAATTAGGCCCACTACTTACGTAGTGGAGAACCTCCCACTTACCTGGCCACAGAAGGGGCAAAGAGACAGTAGATGATCTATTTTACGACTTGTCTTCTGGAAGTCTAGGAGCGGTCTAGAGACTTGACCTAGGTGACCACTAGAATGAGGGTTGCTTGTGAATTGTTTGTGTGATTTTTTCAAAAATCCGTATTTTTTTAAAAACCAAATACCAACTCATCTTTTTTTTAATTATCTTAACGCTGCCACTTGCGCTAAACCATTTAGTGCATGCTCGGCTGGACAGGGGATTCTAGTGCCCGTCTTGTCCGCGTTCCTTCTATCAACTCCGAAGTCGGTATTTCTATGTCTACTTGTTCTTTACCCATTACCACACCCACTTCGATGGACGGTTCTTCATCGAATTTCTTTAACACTACTCTTCCACCGTCCACAGGTGCGCAGAATCCACCCCGCATCTCTCTCCAAGAGCGATGTTACCCTATTCGAGGTCCTCTTTCGACCTGTCTCACCATTCCACCAGCTAATGGGGACAATTTTGAAATCAAACCACAATACATCAATCTTCTACCAAAATATCACGGTCTCGAATATGAAGACGCATACGTCTTTATTACCAAATTTGAAAATGTATGCGCTATGATGGGTACTTCACAGCTTTCTGTGGATGCTATGAGATTACGTCTTCTCCCATTCACTTTGTGCGATATAGCCGAGAAGTGGCTTTATAACACAGCTGCACATTCTATTTTGAATTGGGGAGAATTCGCAACAACTTTCCTAAAGAAATTCTACCCCAATCATAAGACAGCTCGAGTCCGTAGCGAAATAAATCAATTTACCCAGCTTCCAAATGAACCATTTTCGAAGTGTTTTGAACGCTTCAAGGATCTGTTAGTTCAATGTCCTCATCACGGAATCCCTAGATGGGATCTGTGCAGAATCATATATGAGGGCATTAATGTAAGTCTACGGTAGCGCCCCGGCCGTCTGTCCGAGGCCAAAATGTGGAAACAAAAACTTTTCTTTAACTAGAAACTGGCGCTACCGCGGACTATGAACCCGGATCGGACCATTAACCTACTACTAGCTAACTAGAGAAAGGGTAGAGAGGCTATACTGAGCGATCCGTGTCCTTCGGTCTTCGCGCACCATCCCAAGCTCCTCGCGCCATCTCCGGTCTCGATCTCCTCGTCGGAAAAGGCACCACATCACCGAGTCTTTTTACGGGCTCCCACTACTGAACCGAGGCAACTCGGACACGAAGTTGGCAAGCTGACGTATCCATGATTGCTGTAGACTGAGTGTAGAATGCTATGTCTCGAGGGTCAATGAAGTTGCCATTTTTGGATGGAGGAATGAAAAAAAAGAGCAAGAGGAATGAGCTTGAGGAATTCTTCTTTGAAATGAGAATCCACCAAAAATTCCTCACACCAAAATGTATATTTCCCCCTTTTCAAATAGTGGCCGGCCATCATCAAAGAGAGAGAGGGAAGAGAATAATCAAGAGAAAAAAATGAGTGATTATCATGAAAAATGTCACACCAAAGTCCTTTTCAATCCCATCTCCATAAAGCAAGTAATGATGAACAAAACAAATCATAACATGCTAGAACCATCATGAACCCTCCACCACAAAAAACACCCACCATTACTAATTGCACATTTGCAAAAAGAACCCCCTCCATCAAAGGAATTTCAGCCAAGAAGGAATAAAGAAAAATGGCCGAAACGGAATGCAAACTGGCAACTTAAAAAAAACGACCCCGTAATAAATTACATGAAAGCCCCGCGACTGTATATACATACCCATATTTTTATTCCGACCGAATATAAATGCAATGAGACAAAATCTACACTGTTCAATACTAGGATCCGGCTTAATCCAAAGCCCACTAGTATTGTCCGTCCGAACCATGACACGTGCACAAGTGCACGCGTATGTTCGAACCCTGCCATAAATCCATACGGCCTCTATAGCGTTTCGTCCGAAACTTGAGAAAATGTCTGTGGGGGACTCTAAAGAATCGTCAATACTTTGGCTTTGGATTTAACCACTAGCACGTCAGAGGTATTAGCCGTACGTAATGGGCTACCGGGTATTGACCAAAAGGGAGGTCGATGAGCGAACTCATCCTGACACCCTACTGAGCCTGTCAGTGACAATATCCGTACAGTCCTGTCCGTTCGTCTATGAGCATCGCATGTCGGGCCTAGGGGGTTGGTCAAAGTCAGACCCCCAAAAGCGGTACAAGTCGTGTCGGAGTGTAGCCCAGAACACCCTGAGATACTACTAGAATACCTACCAGTAAATCTCCTGCCTTGGCCAAGGACTTCATGTAATGGCTCTTCTAGACACAACGCGATCTCACCCGCAATACCGGGAGAGACGAACCCCTGCCGATCCGCTCACTGCCTCTATGTGGCTCGGGACTGTACCCAACTAAAACCTGTTTGCACGACTCCTTTGAGCCATGGTAGGGTAGTAATCAAAGTACAGTGGGAACTCACACGAGACAAATGATGATCTCAGGTCGATGAACTAACCTGTACACATGTCACCAGGGAACAGCTATCTGACGCTAGGTACAATACCAACTAGCATGTTCCCGGCGAGTCCTGTCCGGTGTACTCATAACCCAATGAGCACCTGTATACATCTTAGGTGATCCAATTGACACCAATGGCTTGTAAGACCGGCCACTGCCCTTCGTCGTGGTATCGACTGTATATACTAGTCTACTAATGGAGTATTGATGCCCAGTCTCGAAACTCCCACGATTAGGGACCACTTTAAGGATGTGCTTACAGACTACCCAACTCTCACATATATGATCGCCATCATACTGCTGGTAGTCAAGCAAGAATCCTATGGGCTCCATCAACGTGCAATAGTGACCTGTAAGGTCACCTAAAGCAGTACACGATGATAAAGACAAACCATGTGGCATACTATTCTCCGTCAACGTGTAATAGTGAACTACAATGTCACCTAAAGCATGTACACGATGATAAAGACAAACCAGATAGTATACAAAGCTCTCGAGTAAGACTGTCCTACCGGTATAGGTCCTCCCTCAATCATTGCAATCACGTGCCTGTGATCCAATAATTGACTCTGAGAGCACTATATCTGACAATCTCCCACTTGCACTCAAGACTAATTATTGCGATGTCGCATAATCACAGCCCGTGTGATACCGAACACCTAACTTCTCTACTAATCAGTCTCACAAAGCTCGTTTGTAAAACTATTGCGTTCGAGGAATAGCCTCAGCTAGTTGATCCACCCTGTTGTTTCTTACTATGTCTCTCTTTATCTCAAGTTCGCGGAGAAAGCCATCTCCCGAAATGAGCAATGCCTGCCTTAGAATATGTCTGGATATCTGATGGGACCTAGTTCACAAATGAACTCCAAATCCAAACTTCTTAGACTGTATCGTCAACTGAAATCAATCAGCATCCTGCGCCATGCCTCCCTCAGTGTCCGCTTGGACCACCTGTCCAAAATACTGCCCCTCGTCAGAGGGAAAACTATAACTCTGACAGTCACTCTGTCATCCAGGTCACCTTGGAAGCCTGGAATGATAACTGTCTCCTGATAGAGGCTGTTGTTATCATATACCTAGAAAATCCACTTATGTTCTAAAACTACTTCCGAATGTTTCTCCAGGATTAGATTAATATCTGAACTCATTGCAGCTAGTGCAAAAACAACATCTGGTGTGGTACTTGACATCTCGTGATCAACTCAATTGCCTAAGCAAGTGATCTGCCAATCATGCACATCCCTCTCCCCTTTAGTCTGTAAGACACCTTTAGAGAGGGTGACTCCATCACCTGCAGGTACACTACCATGCTTGGAGTCGTCCATTCTAAAGCACCTTTAGAATGCTGTCTAAGTACCCAGATTGGGAAACTACCCAAATCGAGATCTAAAACCAGAATGTCTGATATTATATCTATATCCTTTGTGGAGAAACCACTGTGTGACAACCAAAGTATAACCGACCGTAGTATAGGAATTTCACTTCCTACTCTGTGTATGTCATCCAAATACCAGGACATCACACCCTACTACCTTCTTAACAGATCCATCCCCTATTCTGATGAAGTCAATCCTATGACAGTCACATCAGAAATAGATGATCTATCTCCGCTATATCTGCTTTAGTCTATAAATAGACATAAGCTACTTGTCCACCAATGCTTCCGCTGCTCCCACTGACTACGACAACTCTCTGGCAGAATAATATACACGTAAGCTTCTAAAGCTAGTTTAGAACGATACTATACTCATCCTTCTGCCGGGTCTCACAGTCTGGAACAACAGAAATGGCTAGTCTGGGTAAACAAGAACCTCCCTGTCACCGTCTTTGAGCATTCCGAAGTACCTCTCGAGTGCCTGAGGTTACCCACCATATCTACGGAGTGGCTAATGGAATGTCAAATCAGATTGAATCTTCAGGTTCTTTTCAAATTTTCAGTAATCGTTAGTGGTTCTGGAATTACTTCCAGTTCTACCATACTCCCACTACTGTTTGTCTGAAAAAATCCATTTTTATTATAACTGTGGCGAGTCTAGAACAATATCACTATTGATCTTCCAGATGGTAGAAAGTCAACCCTCGTCATAGCCCAGGTCAACCCACAAACAGCCATTACAGAAACGTGCCTTCAGTTATCCAGAGTCGGGTTTTAAGCATAAGCCGGACAACTCCCCGTACCTTAACATTGTTAAGATACCAACTATTCTATATCCAATATAGAAACAGGGACACTGATTTTATTGGAACCAGATTCAAATCATGCAGCTGTGTCCAGTGTATGTCAACTAAATGGATAGAGGCCGATCAGCATTACTCAACTTAGGAGGGCTTCCAATTATGAGTAACCTGAAAGAGAAGCAAGTTCTCTTAATCCTTACTATCAACTGAATACCATACAAAAGTATCTACATCTTCAATTACCTTGAAGAATCCCGATACTTGCAACATCTGATTCTCTACTTTACTCTTATACATATAACTTATCAAAACTTGGACCTTGTGTTTCTATGAAACACATGTCTAAGAACTAGAGAAGTAACAAGTAAACAGAATACAGCACGAGTACCAACCCCTCTGTCCTAATGGACACTGGACAACATACAATACTCTGTATAAGTCCCCTGAGTCTAATAACTCAATCCCTGTGTGTCGTAGGTTGAAAACTGTACTTATGGTTAAGAAGAATTACACCGCTGTTTAATGCTCCTTACCTAATCATCCACTGATATAGGTAAATGTCATGGACATAATTTCAAAAAGTTATATCGCACTCTATTAAAATAGACGTACAGATATATCAATTTGAAATTGGTGCATAACAATGGATATTCAAAACCAAATATCTGCCGTCCGGCAAACAGCCCAGGCGATTTCCTCAAATATCACCAATTACAACGAATCCCGATATAATGAGGACAATCACCTAATTCCCAATAACTTACTCCCACTCATTATCTGTAAAACCATACAGATATGAGAATCATACCTGGTAAATACATACCCTGGAGCAAGGGCTAATTGGGAAATCAGTTTTCTTTTAACAGTACACAGTGAAACTGAAACATGTAAATGTTTCGAAGGGGTATCCGGGTATTCATAGTAATGCCTCTTCCATTATCCAGATTCACAACTGTAACCGTATATTTCTTTTCCATCACTCCAAATCCCTTCATATGTCTTTAGTCATTACTTTCTGTACACCCTCTTATGCTAAATAGTTTTCTTCCTTCCCTACCTTTCGGCACCAGCTTATGGTTTGGAAGAAGACTATCCAATAAGCGTAATGGGTGTCCTAATCCTAGGAGCACCTGCAACCCGAGAGAAGGTAAAGATAAAAGACACCTGAATAAACATTATTCCTATTTCTCCTGAACTAGAATCCATCCCTGAACTGGAACAAGTTCCTTTCGAGTTCGTATATAACCATACGATGGAGTATCCAAATAACTGTAGATCTTCGTAGTGATACGGAGTGTTCTGGAGAAATTCAAAGGTGAAGTAGGAGTGGCGATGAAATACTTGGTTTGGTCGTGAATAGCAGTCGCAATTTACTTTGTCCTCTTTCTAATCCCTTTATTTGTCTTTACTTAATACCTTCTGTACACCACATATAGGCTAATCGGCTTTCTTCATTCCCTACCGTTCGGCACCAGCCTAAGGTTTGGAAAAAGACTATCCAATAAGCGTAACAGGTGTAATATCCCTAATCTAAGGAGCACTCGCAACCTGAGAGAAGGTAAACAGAAAAGACAACTGAATAGTCCTATTCGTTTTCTCCTGAACCGGAAACCATCCTCGAATCTGGAACAAGTTCCTTCGAGTTCGTATATAACCATACGATGGTTTTATCCAATGGAAGTGGATGTTCGTAGTAATACGGGGTGTTCTGGAGAAAAGGGTAAAAGTAGGAGTGGCAATGAGGTATGCAATTCTGACAATCCAAAAGCCAGTGTTTTAAGAAGATTCGGTCAACTTGGTCACTGAGTCATAGTCAAAGGTCGGGTCATGGTCACTGCCAAAGAGAGAGAAAAGAAACACTCATCGTGCACTCTAACCTAGATCAGAATGGTTATCACTTTATCAAATCAGGAAACCTCCCACTGTAACCTCAAATTCTCCTCCAAACCTGAAAGAAGAATTAGTCGGGATCACCCGAGGAGTAAACCAACTCATCAGTGGGAATCGGGATCCAACTATCATCGCATGATAACGTGATGGATTCCACTCACGTTATCACACTTCAGAAGGTATGCGCATATCTGGCAAGTTTCAGTTTCTTTAGAAACTCCCGATGTGATTTTTACCCCTAAGACCCAAGTGACCTTGACACAGTCAACAAATCAAAGTGTCCTAGACAAGCTCAACCCGTCATTATCCTAGATTGCATTAAACCCACCCGTACGAGCCCTTGACACAGTCAACAAGGCCGCACGACTGTCCTAACCAATCCCATTAATATGCCACAAATGAACACTACTCAGCTACCGTACACTACGCCTTGACACAGTCAACAAACGCAGAACGAATACTAAGTAATGCTTGTAAGAAATGACGGAGGGCTACGTCTAGTTTTTGGCGAAAAACTTTTAACGTTATGAACTTGATATCGTTGAAGGAACTGCATAGATTTTTATAAAAATATAGTGACGAAAACCTTTGCTAAAGAGGTCACTCCCGGTGAAGGGATTTTGGCTCTTTCCCCGTAGAATGAGGTGCAGGATATTCTAACTGAATACCATGATGCAAAGCAAAAAGTAATCGGCTATAGTGAAGTTTTTACCCTGACGCAAAATTTTGTCCAAGGGGTCACTCCCGGTGAAGGGATCTCGGCCCTTGCCTCGTCGACTGAGGTGCTGGATATTCATAAACGAATACCACTGTGCAAAACAAAAGAGATCGTCCTTGCAATAACAGCTTTTTGAAAAAATGTTCCAACAACATCAGAATGGGTATGTTTAGCTTGCATTGATCTGAATCAATGCAGTCCCATCAATTGATCACACCACAAAAGAACAAAAATACGATGTACGTATATGCCATCCGCATTCGCCACTGGGTCTCGTCATCACCCGTTAGGTTACTTAACTAACGACAGAGCGGGGACTAGACTAGCGCGGGTGTCAAATATATACAACATCTACTAGTATATATATCAATAAATAATAATCGCTCAAGGCATGATAAAATGCAACATCATAGAAATGTAATAAGCATCACAGAACAATACAGATATCTGGGATCCCCGGGTTTCATAGAGCCGCTACTGAAACCCGACGTTTCCCTGGTCGTGTGGATAGCCTGTGCAATGAAATCCTAATCCCCTATGGGCGCAGCAAGTTACTCGCCAAAACCTGAAGCGAGGCAGCCCCCTTTAACAACGTGAATGGACCACCCAGCACTTCACGGAATCCGGTAACTTGAGCACCCCTCCTTTGGTCAACCTGTACCCCCTACGAGTGCGGCGAATTGCCCGCCAATTCTAGAGTGAAGCCCCCTCCGTCTCAAAGCCATGAGATGCGGGCCCGTTGCCCTCTAGAACCCGGCTATCTATGCACCCCACCGCGGGGTAATCCTAGTATAGAAAATAAAATAGATACAACGGGTACATCGACCTCAGCCCGGTCGTGCCCCAAAAGAATAATATACAAACAGGCAATGACGGCAGTCCACATGTCGGATGCTCGCCCCGCAATATCAAATGTACATATACAACCAAACTGTACTACCATTGCATCCAGGCTATCCACAACGACAAAACCGCAACATCACAGCACAACATAGAATATCAACGTGAATGTCACGTTCGTAAATCCGTCTAAAAGGTCTATAGCAGTTAGACAGGATTTACCGATCAAATGACATTCGCGGTCGCAGATATAATGTAAATACTGTGAACTAACATGTTTAAAATTTTCGATCGACTAAATTTCCCCAAGTGGGCCCCAAGCACAATACCCAGTTCTTAAAATAAATCTGGACCCAAACAGAATATACCAAAAACACCATTTCCAAGTCAGTGACAAATCTGGAAATTTTTGTGCATTGTTGCTTCAATACTGCGGCGGAACCGCGGCCAGAACGTGGGTACGGCCGCGGTTCCGCAGCGCTATAGGGATAACAGTGAACCAAATTTTTCAAGAACTCTTAAAAAACCCTGCACGAATTTCTGCAATACACTAAATGATTTTTTGACCACAGAAAAAATTCGACAGAAACTGTGACTTGAAAATGCGGTTTTTAGAAAATTCGTTCGATCGAACTTGTAAATGTTAGTTGTATGTATGCCCTAGAGGCCAGTATTGTACAGATGATGTATATTATATTGGATGCTTGGACATATATAGAGATGACTTTCTTGCTCGATATGATAGTATGCTATCTGGTTGCTCTTTATCTTAACATATATACTTGTCTCTTTATACTGTCTTATGGTTACATGTTGGTAAAGCCCTTAGGATGTGTACTTAACTACCTGGACTATGATGCGGATCATACTAGTGGGGACATGGTAGTCCATAAGTACATCCTTCAAGGTCCCTAGTCGTGGGTGTATCGAGACAGGGCATCGATATACCAGAGTAGACTAGCGTATACGCTTCTCGACCCATGAGATGGGCGATGGATGATCCCATATCCATTGGTGTTTGACATCAGAGATGGTATACGGGTGCTCAGTGGAGACTGGGTACACTGGACGGACTCGCCGAGAACTCCCAGATGGTATTATACCTCATGTCAGATGGCAGTTCTCAGGTGACACTTGTGCAGGTTAGTCTGTAGACCCGAGATCGTCATAGAGTCTTGTGTGATTCCTACTGTGCTTTGATTTCCACCTTACCTCGTCCATGAGGGCGTGCAAAAGGTGGTTTTTAGGTACAGTCCCGAGTCACATGGAGGCAATGAGCGATAGGAGGGGTTTCGTCTCTCCCGGTATTGGGGTTTGATGTTGCGCTGTGCTCGATTGGCCGTAACAGGGAAGTCCCTGGCCAGGGCTGATTCAGAGATTTGCTGGTAAGTGTTACCAGTAGTTTCTCGACCCGTTATGAGCCTCACATCGGCATGACTTATCGGTTATTGGGGTCTGACGTTTACCACCCCTAGACTTGATATGCGACATATCAGACGAGGAGACCGGACTGTACGGGTAGTGTTGCCGGTTGGCTCGACGGGAGTTGTAGCAGGTTCACTTGTTTTCTTCTGATCGCTCAATACCCGGGCGGCCGTTACGTTTAGCTGACCGCTTGCGGCTTGGGGGTTCTTGATATGATCATCACCCACTGCCGGCGTATTGACGAGTCTTAGAGTCCCACAAAGGAGTTATCTAGTCCAGGCGAAATGTTGTGGTGCGTGTATGCGATATGCGCATGGACCCGATTAAAATGCGCGTATAGGATACCGTATATTGATCGGGCGGCTTGCTTTTGGTGGGGTCATATATGATATGGCCGGATTGATAAATCAAGTGTTGATTTATCATTTAACCATTAGTTTTCTCGCTTAAAATCTTTTCTTGTACATGATGGATGTATGCATGCATGTATGCTTTCTTTCTTTTAGTTTCATCCACATATGGATGTGTATATATACATACATACATACATCATCTATCATGGTTGATTACACATGGAAAATGGTGGCAATATAAGACTCACACCATAGATTAAATATATGGATAATTATTTAATTTGTGTTGAAAACAAAATGGAAAAAGAAAGGATAATTCATGGCTAGTTTCTACATCCTTCTTAAACCTAACCATGCTCACCTACTCCTAACCATGAGTTAACCTTCTCTTTGTGTTTTAAACTCAAGTTAAATAATATCTTTATCATCTAACCATGGTTTGAGATGAGGATAAGAAAATATATATAGATATATTTTCTTTTTCTTCACATGAGTTATCTTTTTCACTCTTGTTAAAAGTATAGCCATCATCTTCTTCCTCCTTCTTCATTTTGCTCTCTAGACTTTTGTAGTGAGCAATATACTCATCAAGTTAGGATTTTGAAGTGAGAAAAGCCACCACAACATCATTCTACATAAGTCTTGCCCACTTGTTTAGAGTGTTAGCTTCAATTTTCATTCTTGATCTTGCGAAGTTGCTAGCTTGGACAAAGCGGACTCCGGGTGGATCATCGGTGACCTAGAGGAGTTCAAGCGGACCTTTTCCAAACCCCAAGTAGCCGAGGAGTCTAGCGTAGGGAGCTACAAAGGTTGTACTCTCAAAACCCTAGCTTTTCTTTCATGAGATGATGTGAAAAATTTGAAACCCTAATTTTTCTAGGATAGATCCTTTGTATGTTTACTTAGCACCATAAAAACTTAATCTTTGGTACATGTGATGCTTCCAAACCCTTCAAGAGGTGCTAGGTAAACCCTTCATTGGTATCAGAGCCAACCTAGAACATTAGGCGACACTTTAACGAAGTTAAAACTCCGATCGAACCGAAAAATACGGATTTTTAGTGCTCTCTGGATTTTTTTTCAAAACTGTTGTTTTTCAGAATTAAAAATATGTAAAAATTACAGCAGGAAAATATAAGCATTACTGTGAAATACGAACACATGAACAGTTAATTCCGCCGCGGAAACGCGGCCAAAGCTTTCTCTGGCCACGGTTCCGCGGCAGTACGGAGGGTTCAGTGCATAATTTTTGCACAGTAATACTTATAACCGCTTGTTGATATTTTTAGGTATTTTTAATCTAAATTGAGTACTGTAAATTCTGGAGATGGTTTTGGACTCGACGATTCGATCGGAATTTTGATTTCGTGTTTCTTTCCGGGTAATTTAGAAAGTGTTGAATTGTTTGAACAAGTATCATTTGCTCACTTTTCACGGTGTTTAAATATTTTGGAGATACGTGCAAGTTTTGTGGTGGACCCTCTAGAAGACAACAAACCTTAACTCGATTATGTGACCGTCTTGAACTGCCTTTTGAACCTTAGGGTTTGGGGCAGTACGGCGTGCCACATGTGAGGCGTTGGCTTGACCCTTCTACGGCTGGACCGCTACTACTGTGTCACACTACGGGTTTTTGAACTCCGCTCAAGTGTTGAGCTTTAGGGAATTTTGAGTATTTGATCATTCGTTCAAAAACTTTAATACCGTCTATTTATCTGGAATGTGATGCAATGTATGAAATTCATATAGCTAGATATGAAATACGAAATATGTGATATTTCGCATTTACTATGTCTAAAGTGAATGCGGATTCCAGATATTGCAGTTTTGCACTTTTTTTTCTGTGACCGTAAGTGTAGTATGTCGATATTGCCGGTTTCGTTGCTATACATCAACGACAATTGGGGTACGCATACTTACTTACGTTGATGATATGTGATATTATGTGTTGCTGAGATATGATGTGCAGGATTGTCGCGATCGAATAGCCGGGTTTTTTTATGTGAGATGAGAGTTTTATATTTTCATTCATGTAAATTCAAATGTAATGTAATATTCTTTTATTTGGGGCACTTCCGGGTTGAGGTCGATGCCACCAGTGTTGTATATTATTTACTTTTCCACATTAGGATAGACCCAAGGAGGGGAGCACAGGTGACCGGGTTCTGGGGTTCAGTGGGAGGCCATCTCGAGGAGTCGAGACCGGGTCTCCTAAACTCCAGAATTGATAGGGTCGCTTGCCGCTCTCGTAGGGGTCCAGGGTGTGGGCGTGGCTATTCATCGCGACTGTGGAATCCGTATTTTCTATTGTTGGCTAAATACTAAATACGGACGTCCTAGTATATCCCACATTATATCTATGTTTCTGCTGCGATAACTGTGATGTGATCATGTGATGTGCTGTGATAGATACAGTATATAGTATATATGATATATTATATAGACGTTACTTATGTTTTGCACCCGCACTAGCCCTGCCCTGCTCTGTCGTTAGTTACCTAACCTAACGGTGCACGAGGGGACATCGAGGCGAATGCGGATGGCATAAGTGTACGTCGTATTTATCTGTGATGTTTAGGTAACTTAAATGATGGGACTTCATTAATGTGATTAATGAAAGAAAAGAAACCTAAAAGATGTTTTAGAATCAAATTTTCAAATAAAAGGGTAGCTACAGTTTTGCCTTGCATAGCGGTGTATATGATATACCCTGCACCTTATTCGATGGGGAAAGAGCCGAGATCCCTTCACCGGGAGTGACCTCTTTAGCAAAACTGGCAGATGCTACAAAACTCGGTTTGGTTTTTGATTGCTTTTGGAGTTTTGCTTTGCACAGTGATATATATGATATATCCCGCACCTTATTCGATGAGGAAAGAGCCGAAATCCCTTCACTGGGAGTGACCTCTTTAGCAAAACTAATAAAAGCCTCAAAATCACTCCATTTCAAAATTTCATTTGATTCTACAACGATATCAAGTTCATTACGCAATAGGTTTTCAGAAAAACCTGTCGTAGCCCTCCGTCATTTCAGATAAATCCTACTTAGTATTCGTGCTACGTTTGTTGGCCTGCGTCAAGGCGTAGTGTGCAGTAGCTAACTAGTATTTATCTGTTGAAGCATATGATGCAGATTGGATTAGGATAGTCGTACGACTTTGTTGGCCTGCGTCAAGGGTCGTACGGGTGGGTTTAATTCAATCAAGAAATGACAGGTTCAACTTGACTAGCGCACTATGGTTTGTTGGCCTGCGTCAAGGTCATAGGACGCTAGGGGCAAAATATTATCGGGAATTTCAAGTGTTGAAATTTGCAATGAGATTGCATGCCTTCTATGAGATAGTTGGATCCCGATACCCACTACAATTGTTACTCCCGGGAGAGTTTTACACAGGACAATTAGCTGATCAAGTAGGTGTCTAGAAAGGTGTCAACGGGGTTACGCCTCTGGGAAAACGAGGTTTACTTTAATTAGGTCCGTGCGAAAGCACGGGGAACCTCCCTCAAAGTACCGACACTGGCCTGGCTGAAAAATCGGTGAAGTTGTAGGGTGTAATTAATCCCGGCTAGTCTTTCCTTTTAGGGTTTGAAGGAAGATTTGATAAAAACAGTAGGAGCCATCCTGATTAGATAAGATAATAACCAATCTGATCTTACAAGAGCATACGCTAAAGTGTTTTCTTCTCTCTCTCTCCAGGTAGCGACCATGTCATGCCTTAATCAAGATAATAATATGGATGTATTGACTGAACCCGCATGTTATACTGTGCTGGGGAACGTTGGTTCCGTTCTTTCTTATAAGAGTTATAGGAATGAGCAGGACATAGGGGAATACCAGGATTCCCATGCCACCCGAATGAAGAAAGTACATGATGATGCATTTTCTTCGGGTGTGTTCGTTACAGAGAACTGTTTCTCCATTTGCCCTACGTCCTGGGTATTAGATACCGGGTCAGGATCCCATATATGTAATCAGTTACATGGGCTTAGGAAAGGTAGAGAACTTGGAAAAGGTGATAAAGACATAAGAGTTGGAAATGGTGCAATTGTTGCAGCTAAGACTGTCGGGGAATATCACCTTGCATTACCAACTGGTAATACATTGGTTCTGAACGAATGCTATTACATGTCGAACCTGATATGCAACATTATATCGGTTTCTTTGTTGAGTAAAGAGGGATATAATTTTGTATTACAGGACGATGTTACGAACATTTTCCATAACCAAAAGTTGGTTGGATCAGGCACGTTATGCAATGGCATTTATGTTCTAAATCGATCAACAGTTCTAAGCATAACAAACACACACAAGAGGAAGAGTTCAGAACTGAACGAATCCTTCTTGTGGCATTGTAGACTGGGTCACATCAATGCGACACGACTAGCTAAGTTGCATAAAGATGGATATTTGAATCCGTTTGAATTATCATCTTATGACACTTGCCAGTCATGTCTCAAAGGCAAGATGACCAAAACTCCGTATACGGGACACGGAGAAAGAGTTACGGAACTCTTGGGACTGGTGCATAGTGATGTATGCGGTCCAATGTCTACACATGCCAGGAATGGTTCTGCGTACTTCATTACATTCACTGACAATCTCTCTAGATTCGGATATGTGTTCCTGATGAAACACAAATCGGAAGCTTTTGAGAAATTTAGAGAATATAAACAAGAAGTCGAGAACCAAACCGGAAAAAGTATTAAAATCCTTCGATCTGATCGAGGAGGTGAATACTTGAGCATTGAATTCCTGGACTTCCTAAAAGAGAATGGGATTCTCTCTCAGCTGACTCCTCTATATACACCACAGCACAATGGTGTATCAGAATGGAGGAACCGCACCCTATTAGATATGGTGCGCTCTAGGATGAGCACAGCTGAGTTACCTATTTCTTTCTGGGGATATGCACTGGAAACAGCTGCAGACTTATTGAATATGGTTCCCACCAAATCTGTGCCAACCACTCCATATGAAATATGGAAAGGAAAGAAACCATGTCTTAATTATGTTAAGATATGGGGTTGTCCGGCATATGTAAAAACACAAAATCCGGACAAACTCGCGGCAAGGTCCATTCTGTGTAAGTTTATTGGATATCCTAAACATTCGCGCGGGTATATCTTCTACCACACCGAGGAACAAAAGGTGTTTGTTTCTCGACATGCCACCTTTTTAGAAAAGGAATTTCTTGAAAAAGAGATTGGTGGCAAGGAGGTAGAACTGGAAGAGGTTCTAGCAATACAGACTACGATAGAAGATTTAGTTGAACCAGAGGATTCGGTAGTTCCTAACGAACCTCAGCCTCTCCGCCGATCTAGTAGGGTTCCTCGCCAACCTGAGAGATACTACGGTTTTCTCATGGATGGTGGCAGCGAGGATTGCATCATGGAGGATGATGACCCGACTAGCTTCGAGCAGTCCATCACGAGTGGGGACTCAGTGAAATGGCTGGATGCTATGCGGTCCGAGATGGAATCCATGTACACCAACAAAGTATGGACTTTGGAAGATGCTCCTGAAGGGGTAAAACCCATTGGGAGCAAGTGGATCTTCAAGAAAAAACTTGGTGTAGATGGGAAAGTGGAGACTTTCAAAGCTAGACTTGTTACAAAGGGTTTTCGTCAAAGACCAGGTATGGACTATGACGAAACCTTTTCTCCAGTAGCTATGCTAAAATCCATCCGGATCATGCTTGCCATCGCTGCATATCATGATTACGAAATCTGGCAAATGGATGTTAAGACCGCCTTTCTAAATGGTGATTTAGAAGAGTGCGTATACATGACTCAGCCAGAGGGCTTCGTAGACAGTGGGAGCAGCAGGATGGTGTGCAAGCTGCTTAAATCCATTTATGGATTAAAGCAAGCATCGCGGAGTTGGAACATCTGCTTTGAAGTCGTTACCAAAGAGTTTGATTTCGTCAAAAATATAGATGAACCTTGTATTTACAAGAAGGTAGCAGAGAGTAAGGTGGTCTTCTTCGTATTGTACGTGAACGACATACTCTTGATAGGAAATGACATTCCTATGCTGCAATCGGTCAAGCTCTTCTTATCACAAAAATTCTCAATGAAAGATCATGGTGATGCCTCCTGCATATTGGGAATTAGGATCTATAGAGATAGATCCAAATGGATATTGGGATTGTCCCAATCCAGGTACATTGACACCATACTAAAGAGGTTTAGTATGGAAGAATCCAACCGTGGGAACTTACCCACGATCTCTGGAGTCACTCTCTCCAAAGAGATGTCTCCCAAGACTGATTTGGATAGAGCTCGCATGCAAGGGATACCCTATGCTTCGGCTGTAGGCTCTATCATGTACGCGATGCTATGTACCAGACCCAATGTAGCATACTCACTAAGTGTAGTGAGCAGGTATCAAGCTGATCCTGGAGAGAGTCACTGGACAGCTGTGAAGAGCATTCTCAAGTACTTACGAAGGACTAAAGAGATGCTCTTGGTGTATGGTAATGGAGAACTTCAAGTGGAGTCCTTTACCGATTCGAGCTTCCAGAGTGATAAGGACGACTCTAAGTCACAGTCGGGATTTGTCTTTACCCTTTACGGAGGGGCGGTTAGCTGGAAGAGTTCCAAGCAGGAAACCATGGCAGACTCGACGATGGAGGCTGAATACATCGCTGCCAACGATGCTGCCAAAGAGGCTGTCTGGATCAAGAAGTTCATTACTGAACTTGGAGTGGTTCCATCCATCGAGCATCCAATACCTTTGTATTGCGATAACAATGGAGCGGTGGCTTTGGCCAAGGAACCCAGGTCCCATCAGCGATCCAGGCACATTCTGAGGCGGTATCACCTGATCCGGGAGATAGTTGATCGCCGGGAGATCGAGGTCAGGAGGGTTGACACGAAGAATAACACAGCGGATCCACTCACGAAGGCCATTCCCCAGATACAGTTTGAGAGACTCTTCGCGATGCTCGGTATGCGATACTACAGCAGCTGGCCCTAGTGCAAGTGGGAGATTGTTAGTTGTATGTATGCCCTAAAGGCCAGTATTGTACAGATGATGTATATTATATTGGATGCTTGGACATATATAGAGATGACTTTCTTGCTCGATATGATAGTATGCTATCTGGTTGCTCTTTATCTTAACATGTATACTTGTCTCTTTATACTGTCTTATGGTTACATGTTGGTAAAGCCCTTAGGATGTGTACTTGACTACCTTGACTATGATGCGGATCATACTAGTGGGGACATGGTAGTCCATAAGTACATCCTTCAAGGTCCCTAGTCGTGGGTGTATCGAGACAGGGCATCGATATACCAGAGTAGACTAGCGTATACGCTTATCGACCCATGAGATGGGCGATGGATGATCCCATATCCATTGGTGTTTGACATCAGAGATGGTATACGGGTGCTCAGTAGAGACTGGGTACACTGGACGGACTCGCCGAGAACTCCCGGATAGTATTATACCTCACGTCAGATGGCAGTTCTCAGGTGACACTTGTGCAGGTTAGTCTGCAGACCCGAGATCGTCATAGAGTCTTGTGTGATTCCCACTGTGCTTTGATTTCCACCTTACCACGTCTATGAGGGCGTGCAAAACGGTAGTTTTTAGGTACAGTCCCGTGTCACATGGAGACAATGAGCGATAGGAGGGGTTTCGTCTCTCCTGGCATTGGGGGTTGATGTTGCGCTGTGCTCGATTGGCCGTAACAGGGAAGTCCCTGGCCAGAGCTGATTCAGAGATTTGCTGGTAAGTGTTACCAGTAGTTTCTCGACCTGTTATGAGCCTCACATCGGCACGACTTATCGGTTATTGGGGTCTGATGTTTACCACCCCTAGACTTGATATGCGACATATCAGACGAGGAGACCGGACGGTACGGGTAGTGTTGCCGGTTGGCTCGACGGGAGTTGTAGCAGGTTCGCTTGTTTTCTTCTGATCGCTCAATACCCGGGTGGCCGTTACGTTTAGCTGACCGCTTGTGGCTTGGGGGTGCTTGATATGATCATCACCCACTGCCGGCGTATTGACGAGTCTTAGAGTCCCACAAAGGAGTTATCTAGTCCAGGAGAAACGTTGTGGTACGTGTATGCAATATGCGCATGGACCCGATTAAAATGCGCGTATAGGATACCGTCTATTGATCGGGCGGCTTGCTTTTGGTGGGGTCATATGTGATATGGCCGGATTGATAAATCAAGTGTTGATTTATCATTTAACCATTAGTTTTCTCGCTTAAAATCTTTTCTTGTACATGATGGATGTATGCTGCATTTATGCTTTCTTTCTTTTAGTTTCATGCACATATGGATGTGTATACATACATACATACATACATACATACATCATCTATCATGGTTGATTACACATGGAAAATGGTAGCAATATAAGACTCACACCATGGATTAAATATATGGATAATTATTTAATTTGTGTCAAAAACAAAATGGATAAAGAAAGGATAATTCATGGCTAGTTTCTACATCCTTCTTAAACCTAACCATGCTCACCTACTCCTAACCATGAGTTAACCTTCTCTTTGTGTTTTAAACTCAAGTTAAATAATATCTTTATCATCTAACCATGGTTTGAGATGAGGATAAGAAAATATATATAGATATATTTTCTTTTTCTTCACATGAGTTATCTTTTTCACTCTTGTTAAAAGTATAGCCATCATCTTCTTCCTCCTTCTTCATTTTGCTCTCTAGACTTTTGTAGTGAGCAATATACTCATCAAGTTAGGATTTTGAAGTAAGAAAAGCCACCACTACATCATTCTACACAAGTCTTGCCCACTTGTTTAGAGTGTTAGCTTCAATTTTCATTCTTGATCTTGCGAAGTTGCTAGCTTGGACAAAGCGGACTCCGGGTGGATCATCGGTGACCTAGAGGAGTTCAAGCGGACCTTTTCCAAACCCCAAGTAGCCGAGGAGTTTAGCGTAGGGAGCTACAAAGGTTGTACTCTCAAAACCCTAGCTTTTCTTTCATGAGATGATGTGAAAAATTTGAAACCCTAATTTTTCTAGGATAGATCCTTTGTATGTTTACTTAGCACCATAAAAACTTAATCTTTGGTACATGTGATGCTTCCAAACCCTTCAAGAGGTGCTAGGTAAACCCTTCAGTAAACACGTTAGAGCAAGATAGTAGAGGTTAATGGCGTGGCTCTGATACCATGTAAGTCTACGGTAGCTCCCCGGCCGTCTGTCCGAGGCCAAAATGCGGAAACATAAACTTTTCTTTAACTAGAAACCGGCGTTACCGCGAACTATGAACCCGAATCGGACCATTAACCTACTACTAGCTAACTAGAGAAAGGGTAGAGAGGCTATACCGAGCGATCCGTGTCCTTCGGTCTTCGCCCACCATCCCAAGCTCCTCGCGGCATCTACGGTCTCGATCTCCTCGTCGGAAAGGGCACCACATCACCGAGTCTTTTTACAGGCTCCCACCTCTGAACCGAGGCAACTCGGACTCGATGTAGGCAAGCCGACGTGTCCAAGATTGCTGTAGACTGAGTGTAGAACGCTATGTCTCGAGGGTTAATGAAGTTGCCATTTTTGGATGGAGAAATGAAAAAAAAGAACAAGAGGAATGAGCTTGAGGAATTTTTCTTTGCAATGAGAATCCACCAAAAATTCCTCACACCAAAATGTATATTTCCCCCTTTTCAAATAGTGGCCGGCCATCATCAAAGAGAGAGTGGGAAGAGAATAATCAAGAGAAAAAAATGAGTGATCATCATGAAAAATGTCACACCAAAGTCCTTTTCAATCCTATCTCCATAAAGCAAGTAATGATGAACAAAACAAATCATAACATGCTAGAACCATCATGAACCCTCCACCGCAAAAAACACCCTCCATTACTAATTGCACATTTGCAAAAAGAACCCCCTCCATCAAAAGAATTTCAGCCAAGAAGGAATAAAAAAAAATAGCCGAAACGGAATGCAAACTGGCAACTTCAAAAAAAAAACGATCCAGTAATAAATTACAGAAAAACCCTGCGACTGTATATACATACCCACATTTGTATTCCGACCGAATACAAATGCAATGAGACAAAATCTACACTGTTCAATACTAGGATCCGGCTTAAACCAAAGCCCGCTAGTATTATCCGTCCGAACCATGACACGTGCACAAGTGCACGCATATGTTCTAACCCTGCCATAAATCCATATGGCTTCTACAGCGTTTCGCCTGAAACTTGAGAAACTGTCTGTGGGGGACTCTAAGACTCGTCAATACTTTGGCTGTGGATTTAACCACTAGCATGTCAGAGGTATTAGCCATACGTAACGGGCTACCAGGTATTGACCAAAAGGGAGGTCGATGAGCAAACTCATCCTGACACCCTACTGAGCCTGTCAGTGACAATATCCGTAAAGTCCGGTCCATTCTTCTATGAGCATCGCATGTCGGGCCTAGGGGGTTGGTAAAAGTCAGACCCCCAAAAGCGGTACAAGTCATGTCGGAGTGTGGCCCAGAACACCCTGAGATACTACTGGAATACCTACAAGTAAATCTCCTGCCTTGGCCAAGGACTTCATGTAATGGCTCTCCTAGACACAGCGCGATCTTACCCCCAATACCGAGAGAGACGAACCCCTGCCGATCCGCTCATTGCCTCCATGTGGCTCGGGACTGTACCCAACTAAAACCTGTTTGCACGACTCTTTTAAGCCGTGGTAGGGTAGTAATCAAAGTACAGTGCAAACTCACACGAGACAAATGATGATCTCAGGTCGATGAACTGACCTGTACACATGTCACCAGGGAACAGCTATCTGACGCTAGGTATAATACCAACTAGCATGTTCCCGGCGAGTCCTGTCCGGTGTACTCATAACCCAATGAGCACCTGTATACATCTTAGGTGATCCAACTGACACCAATGGCTTGTGAGACCGGCCACCGCCCCTCGTCGGGGTCTCGACTGTATACACTAGTCTACTAATGGAGTATCGATGCCCAGTCTCGAAACTGTTGGAGATAGTGCCCTCAGAGTCAATTATTGGATCACAGGCACGTGATTGCAATGATTGAGGGAGGACCTATCCCGGTAGGACAGTCTTACTCGAGATGATAGTATGCTATCTGGTTTATCTTTATCATCGTGTACTGCTTTAGGTGACCTGACATGTCGCTATTACACGTTGATAGAGCCCCTAGGATTCTTGCTTGACTGCCAGCAGTATGATGGCGATCATATACGTGGGAGCTGGTGGTCTATAAGCACATCCTTAAAAGGTCCCTAGTCGTAGGAGTTTCGAGACAGGGCATCGATACTCCATTAGTAGACTAGTGTATACAGTCGAGACCCCGACGAGGGGCGGTGGCCGGTCTCACAAGCCACTGGTGTCAGTTGGTTCACCTAAGATGTATACAGGTGCTCATTGGGTTATGAGTACACCGGACAGGACTCGCCGGGAACCTGCTAGTTGGTCTTATACCAGATGTCAGATAGCAGTTCCCTGGTGACATGTGTACAGGTTAGTTCATCGACCTGAGATCGTCATTTGTCTCGTGTGAGTTCCCACTGTGCTTTGATTACTACCCTACCACGGCTCAAAGGAGTCGTGCAAACAGGTTTTAGTTGGGTACAGTCCCGAGCCACATGGAGGCAGTGAGCGGATCTTCAGGGGTTCGTCTCTCCCGGTATTGGGGGTGAGGTCGCGCTGTGTCTAGGAGAGCCATTACGCAAAGCCCTCGGCCGAGGCAGGAGATTTACTGGTAGGTATTCCAGTAGTATCTCAGGGCGTTCTGGGCTACGCTCCGACACGACTTGTACCGCTTTTGGGGGTCTGACTTTCACCAACCCCCTAGGCCCGCCATGCGATACTCATAGACGAACGGACCGGACTGTACGGATATTGTCACTGACAGGCTCAGTTGGGTGTCGGGGTGAGCTTCCTCATCGACGTCCCATTTGGTCAATACCTGGTGGCCCGTCACGTATTGGCTTATACCTCTGACGTGCTAGTGGTTATATCCACAGCCAAGGTATTGACGAGTCTTTAGAGTCCACCACACTCAGTTACTCAAGTTTCGGGCGAAACGCTGTAGAGGCCGTATGGAGATATGGCAGGGTTCGATCAGATACGTGCGGTATTGCACGGATCGTGATCGGACGGTTTTTACTAGCCGGCTTTGGCTTAAGCCGGATTCTAGTATTTGATAGTGTAGTTTTGTCTCTTTGCATTTGTGTTCAGTGGGAATACAAATGCGGGCATGTATTTGCAGCAGTGGGGTTTTCCTGTAATTTATTACGGGACCAGTTTTCTGGAGTTGCCAGTTAGCATTCCGTTCCGGCCGGTTTTCCTTTGTTCTTTCCCGGCCGGACTTTTCCGATGGAGGGGGTTATTTGCAGTTTTGCAAATAACACTTTGTGGAGGATTTTCTTGCAAAAGTTTTTATCATGATAGCCTTTTTAGATGCCATTCTTTTCCTTGATCTTTTCATGCTTTATCTTGATTAGAAATGATAAGAATGGTGGATGTAAGTTTGTAATGATTTTGTTTGGCTATGGTCACCACTTATGCTCCTACCATCACCTCCCTTCATGCTTGATATTGTTTTCCTCCACCATTCTTCTTCTCACTAGATAATATGATAAGTTTTCATGAGAGAAAAAGAAGAGAGAAAAAGAAAATGAGAGCTTCATCTTGAGAGTTTCTTCTTGATCTCATTTTCTTGCTAGAAAAATGCAAGCACCATTTTTCTATTCTTTGATTCCTCCATCATGGCAACAACAAACCCTAAAGAGACAAGTTCACTACACTATTCTATAGCAAGCCTTGGACGCGTCGGTTAGCCAACTTCGCGCCCGAGTTGCCTCGGTCAAGAGGCGGGAGCCCGTAAAAGATTCCGGCTATGTGGTGCCCCTTTCCGACAAGCGAGGAGGTGATGGAGATTCCGCAAGAGATCGGAGTGGAGATGAAGACCGAAGGACACGGATCGCTTGGTATAACTTCTCACCCTATCTCTCTAGTTAGCTAGTATAGGTTAATGGTTTCGATCCGGATTTTCTTTGTCCGCGGTAGCGCCGTTTTGCAAAGTTCGCAAAAATTTTGATTCCGCATTTTGGCCTCGAGTAAGAGGCCGTGGCGCTGCCGTGGCGCAACATGGTATCAGAGCCACGCCATTAACCTTACCTAGCTTGTTCTAATGCGTTTTACTTATCCGATCGACCAAAATCTCAAAAAAACCGTATTTTGTTCACATCAGTTTTCTGTTGGAATTTTTTGGTGTCTAAAAATTTTTCAGGTTACAGAAAAATAATGTGCACGAAATTCTAAGACCACTGAAAAAATTCGACAGTGTCAGTCGTACAGTTGACCGCGGAAGCGCGGCCAAACCCCACTTTGGGCCGCGCTTCCGCCGCAGTCTACTGTGCTCACACTGTGGAAATTTTACAGTGGGCTTTTGGGCTAATTTTGAGGGTTTTGGAATATTAATTTAGGGCCCAGGTTTTCTGTGACTGCTACAGTATTGGTTTGGGGCCCGCTTATTAATTGTTTGATCGATCGGATATTTGAAACACATTATTTCACAGTATTTACATTATATCTGCGACCGTGAATGTCACTCGATCGGTAAATCCGGTCTAACTGCTATAGCCCGGTTAGACGGATTTGCGAACGTGATTTTCACGTTGATGTTCTATGTTTATGCTGTGATGTTGCGGATCGGTCGGTGGGGATAGCCTGGATGCAATGCTAGTACTGTTTTGTTGTATTATGTACATTTGTTATTGCGGGGCGAGCGTCCGACATGTGGACTGCCGTCACTGCCTGTTTGTATTATTCTTTTGGGGCACGACCTGGTTGCGGTCGATGTACCCGGTGCATGTATATTTTACTTTCTGTACTAGGGTTACCCCGCGGAGGGGTGCACGGATAGCCGGATTCTAGAGGGCAACGGGCCCGCATCTCATGGCATTGAGAGGAGGGGGCTTCAGTCTGGAATTGGCGGGCTGTTCGACGCACTCGTAGGGGGTACAGGTTGACCCAGGAGGGGTGCCCAAGTCACCGGATTCCGTGAAGTGCTGGGTGGTCCATTCACGGTGCTGAAGGGGACTGCCTCGCTTCAGGTTTTGGCGGGTGACTTGCCGCGCCCGTAGGGGTCTAGGATTTCATTGCACAGGCTATCCACACGACCAGGGGAACGTCGGGTTTCAGCAGCGGCTCTGTGAAACCCGGGGTTTCCAGATATCTGTATTGTTCTGTGATGCTATACATTTATGTGATGTTGCATTTTATTCACGCCTTGAGCGAAATACTATATATTGGTATATATATTAGTAGATGTTGTATATGTTTTTCATCCGCGCTAGTCCAGTCCCCGCTCTGCCGTTAGTTAGCTAACCTAACGGGTGATGACGGGACCCAGTGGCGAATGCGGATGGCATATACGTACGTCAGTATATTTTCGTTCTTTGTGGTGTGATTAATTGATGGGACTGCATTGATTCGGATCAATGCAAGATAAACAAACCTAATCTGATGTTGTTGGAACACTTTTTCAAAAAGCTGTTATTGCAAGGACATTCACTTTTGTTTTGCATCGTGGTATTCATTTGGAATATCCTGCTCCTCAATCGACGAGGCAAGGGCCGAGATCCCTTCACCGGGAGTGACCCCTTGGACAGAAGTTTGCGTCAGGGCATTAACTTCACTATAGCCGATTACTTTTGCTTTGCATCGTGGTATTCAGTTGGAATATCCTGCACCTCATTCTACGGGGAAAGAGCCGAGATCCCTTCACCGGGAGTGACCTCTTTAGCAAAGGTTTTCGTCACTATATTTTTATAAAAGGCTATGCAGTTCCTTCAACGATATCAAGTTCATTACGTTAAAAGTTTTTCGCCAAAAACTAGACGTAGCCCTCCGTCATTTCTTACAAATATTACTTAGTATTCGTGCTGCGTTTGTTGACTGTGTCAAGGCGTAGTGTGCGGTAGCTAAGCAGTGTTTGTTTGCAGCATATAAATGGGATTGGTTAGGACAGTCGTGCGGCCTTGTTGACTGTGTCAAGGGCTCGTACGGATGGGTTTGATGCAATCCAGGATAATGACGGGTTGAACTTGACTAGGACTCTTTGATTTGTTGACTGTGTCAAGGTCACTTGAGTCCTAGGGGTAAAACACACATCGGGAGTTTCAAAAGAACTGAAACTTGCCAGGCATGCGCATACCTTCTGGAGTGTGGTGACGTGAGTGGATTCCGTCACGTTATCATGCGATGAGAGTTGGATCCCGATTCCCACTGATGAGTTAGTTTACTCCTCGGGTGACCCCGACTAATTCTTCTTTTAGGTTTGGAGGAGAATTTGAGATACAGTGGGAGGTTTCCAGATTAGACAAAGTGATAACCATTCTGATCTAGGTTAGAGTGCACGCTGAGTGTTTCTTTTCTCTCTCTCTCTGGCAGCGACCATTGACCCGACCCTAAGACTATGACTCAGTGACCAAGTTGACCGAACCTTCTTAACACTGGCTTTTGGATTGTCAGAGTTGCAGACCTCATTGCCACTCCTACTTTTACCCTTTTCTCCAGGACACCCCGTATTACTACGAACGTCCACTTCCATTGGACAAAACCATCGTACGGTTAGATACGAACTCGAAGGACTTCGAGGATGGTTTCTGGTTCTGGAGAAAACGGATAGGATTATTCAGTTGTCTTTTCTTTTCACCTTCTCTCAGGTTGCGAGTACTCCTTGGTTTAGGAGTAGTACACCTATTACGCAAATTGGATAGTCTTCTTCCAAACCTTAGGCTGGTGCCGAACGGTGGGGAATGAAGAAAACCAATTAGCATAATGATGGTGTGCAGAAGGTATTAAGTTAAGACAAAGTAAGGGATTAGTAGGAGGGCAAAGTAAATTGCAACTGATATTCACGACCAAACCAAGTATTTCTTCGCCAATCCTAAATCACCTTTGTATTTCTCCAGGACACTCCGTATCACTACGAAGATCCCATTTTATTGGATAATCCATCGTATGGTTATATACGAACTCGAAAGGAACTTGTTCCAGTTCGGGGATGGATCCTGGTTCAGGAGAAATAGGAATAAAGTACATTCAGGTGTCTTTTATCTTCACCTTCTCTCGCATTGCGAGTGTTCCTAGGATTAGGACAGTACACCCTTTATGCTTTTTGGATAGTCTTCTTCCAAACCATAGGCTGGTGCCGAATGGTAGGGAAGGAAGAAAACCATTTGGCCTAAAGGGGTGTACAGAAGGTAATGACTAAAGACATATAAAGGGATTTGGAGAGGTGGCAAAGAATTATACGGTTACAGTTGTGAATCTGGATAATGGAAGAGGCATTACTAGGAATACCAGGATACCCCGACGAAACATTTCAATGTTTCAGTTTCACTGTGTACTGTTAATAGAAAACTGATTTCCCGATTAGACACTTACTCCAGGGTATGTATTTACCAGGTTGGATTCTCACATCTGTATGGTTTTACAGATGATGAGTGGGAGTAAGTTATTGGGAATTGGGTGATCATCCTCATTATATCGGGATTCGTTGTAATCGGTGATATTTGAGGAAGTCACCTGGGTTGATTGCCGGTCGGCAGATATTTGGTTTTGAATATCCGATGTTGTGCACCAATTTCAAATTGATATATCTGTACGTCTATTTTCATAGAGTGAGATATACCTTTTGATATTATGTCTATGACATTTACCTATATCAGTGGATGGTTAGGTAAGGAGCATTAAACAGCGGTGTAATTCTTCTTAACCACAAGTACAGTTTTCAACCTACGACACACAGTGAAAGAGTTGTTAGACTCAGCGGACTTATACAGAGTATTGTATGTTGTCCAGTGTCCATCAGGACAGAGGGGTTGGTCCTCGTACCATATTCGGTTTACTTATGACTTCTCTAGATTTTAGACAGCTGTTTCGTGGAAACACAGGGTCTAAGTTTTGAGGAGTTATAGGTATTTGAATAGAGTAGAGTACCAGGTGTAGCAAGTATCGGGATTCTTCAAAGAGATCGAAGATGTAGATACTTGTGTATGGTATTCAATTGATAGTAATGATGAAGACAGATTGCTTCTCTTTCAGGTTACTCATAATTGGAAGCATTCCTAAGTTGAGTAACGCTGATCGACCTCCTTCCATTTAGTTGACATGCACTGGAGATAGATGCATGATTTGAATATGGTTAAATTAAATCAGTGCCTCTGTTCCTATATTGGATATAGAACAGTTCATATCTTAACGATGTTAAGGTACGGGGAGTTGTCCGGCTTATGCTTAAAACCAGACACTGGACAACTCTAGGCACGTTTCTGTAATGGCTGTTTGTGGGTTGACCCAGGCTATGACGAGGGTTGATTTTCTACCATCTGGATGAACAGTAGAAATATTGTTCTAAACTCGCCACAGTTTTATTAAAAATGTTTTTTTTTTCAGAAAACAGTAGTGGGAGTATGGTAGAACTGGAAGTAATTCCAGAACCACAAACGATTACTGAAGATTTGATAAGGAACCTAAAGATTCAATCTGATTTGACATTCCATTGGCCACTCCGCAGATACGGTGGGTAACTTCAGGCACCCGAGAGGTACTCCAGTAGCCTCAAGGACGGTGACAGGGAAGTTCTTGTTTACCCACACTTGCCATTGTTGTTGTTCCAGACTGCGAGACCCGGCAGGAGGATGAGTATAGCGTCGTTCTAAACTAGCTTTAGAAGTGCACGTCTATATGACTCTGCCAGAGAGTTGTCGTAGTCAGTGGGAGCAGCGGAAGCATTGGTGGACATCAGGCTTATGTCTATTTATAGACTAAAGCAGATGTAGCGGAGATAGATCATCCATTTCTGATGTGACAGTCATGGGTTTGACGTCATCAGAATAGGGGATGGATCTGTTGAGAAGGTAGTAGGAAGTGAGATTCCTATACTACGATCGGTTATACTTTGGTCGTCACACAGTGGTTTCTCCACAAGGGACTTGGATATTATATCAGACATACTGGTCACTAGATCTATGGTTTTAGATCTAGATTTGGGTGGTTTCCCAATCTGGGTATCTTGACAGCATTCTATGAGTATTTAGAATGGACGACTCCTGACACGGTAGTACACCTGCAGTTGATGGATTCACCCTCTCTAAAGGTGTCTTATAGACTAAAGGGGAGAGGGATACTCATGATTGGCAGATCACTTGCTTAGGCAATTGAGTCAATCATGAGATGTCAAGTACCACACCAGATGTTGTTCTTGCACTAGATGCAATAAGTTGATATTGATCCAATCCTGGAGAAACAGTCGGAAGCAGTCTTAGAACATAAGTGAATGTTCTAGGGATATGATAACGACAGCCTTATTTGGGAGACAGTTATCATTCCAGGCTTCCAAGGTGACATGGACGACAAGGAGGTTGTCAGAGTTATAGTTTTCCTTCTGACGAGGGGCAGTATTTTGGACAGGTGGTCCAAGGCAATACTGAGGGAGGCTTGGCGCAGGATACTGATTAAGTTCAGTTGACGATACAGTCTAAGAAGTTTGGATTTGGAGTTCATTTATGAGCTAGGTCCCATCAGACATCCAGACATTCTAAGACAGGTATTACTCATTTCGGGAGATGGCTTTCTCCGCGAACTTGAGATATAGAGAGACATAGAAAGAAACATCACAGCGGATCCACTCACTGAGGCTATTCCTCGAACGCAATAGTTTCGCAAACGGGTTTTGTGAGACTGACTAGTAGAGGAGTTGGGTGTTCGGTATCACACGGGCTGTGAGTATGCGACATCGCAATAATTAGCCTTGAGTGCAAGTGGGAGATTGTTGGAGATAGTGCCCTCAGAGTCAATTATTGGATCACAGGCACGTGATTGCAATGATTGAGGGAGGACCTATCCCGGTAGGACAGTCTTACTCGAGATGATAGTATGCTATCTGGTTTATCTTTATCATCGTGTACTGCTTTAGGTGACCTGACATGTCGCTATTACACGTTGATAGAGCCCCTAGGATTCTTGCTTGACTGCCAGCAGTATGATGGCGATCATATACGTGGGAGCTGGTGGTCTATAAGCACATCCTTAAAAGGTCCCTAGTCGTAGGAGTTTCGAGACAGGGCATCGATACTCCATTAGTAGACTAGTGTATACAGTCGAGACCCCGACGAGGGGCGGTGGCCGGTCTCACAAGCCACTGGTGTCAGTTGGTTCACCTAAGATGTATACAGGTGCTCATTGGGTTATGAGTACACCGGACAGGACTCGCCGGGAACCTGCTAGTTGGTCTTATACCAGATGTCAGATAGCAGTTCCCTGGTGACATGTGTACAGGTTAGTTCATCGACCTGAGATCGTCATTTGTCTCGTGTGAGTTCCCACTGTGCTTTGATTACTACCCTACCACGGCTCAAAGGAGTCGTGCAAACAGGTTTTAGTTGGGTACAGTCCCGAGCCACATGGAGGCAGTGAGCGGATCTTCAGGGGTTCGTCTCTCCCGGTATTGGGGGTGAGGTCGCGCTGTGTCTAGGAGAGCCATTACGCAAAGCCCTCGGCCGAGGCAGGAGATTTACTGGTAGGTATTCCAGTAGTATCTCAGGGCGTTCTGGGCTACGCTCCGACACGACTTGTACCGCTTTTGGGGGTCTGACTTTCACCAACCCCCTAGGCCCGCCATGCGATACTCATAGACGAACGGACCGGACTGTACGGATATTGTCACTGACAGGCTCAGTTGGGTGTCGGGGTGAGCTTCCTCATCGACGTCCCATTTGGTCAATACCTGGTGGCCCGTCACGTATTGGCTTATACCTCTGACGTGCTAGTGGTTATATCCACAGCCAAGGTATTGACGAGTCTTTAGAGTCCACCACACTCAGTTACTCAAGTTTCGGGCGAAACGCTGTAGAGGCCGTATGGAGATATGGCAGGGTTCGATCAGATACGTGCGGTATTGCACGGATCGTGATCGGACGGTTTTTACTAGCCGGCTTTGGCTTAAGCCGGATTCTAGTATTTGATAGTGTAGTTTTGTCTCTTTGCATTTGTGTTCAGTGGGAATACAAATGCGGGCATGTATTTGCAGCAGTGGGGTTTTCCTGTAATTTATTACGGGACCAGTTTTCTGGAGTTGCCAGTTAGCATTCCGTTCCGGCCGGTTTTCCTTTGTTCTTTCCCGGCCGGACTTTTCCGATGGAGGGGGTTATTTGCAGTTTTGCAAATAACACTTTGTGGAGGATTTTCTTGCAAAAGTTTTTATCATGATAGCCTTTTTAGATGCCATTCTTTTCCTTGATCTTTTCATGCTTTATCTTGATTAGAAATGATAAGAATGGTGGATGTAAGTTTGTAATGATTTTGTTTGGCTATGGTCACCACTTATGCTCCTACCATCACCTCCCTTCATGCTTGATATTGTTTTCCTCCACCATTCTTCTTCTCACTAGATAATATGATAAGTTTTCATGAGAGAAAAAGAAGAGAGAAAAAGAAAATGAGAGCTTCATCTTGAGAGTTTCTTCTTGATCTCATTTTCTTGCTAGAAAAATGCAAGCACCATTTTTCTATTCTTTGATTCCTCCATCATGGCAACAACAAACCCTAAAGAGACAAGTTCACTACACTATTCTATAGCAAGCCTTGGACGCGTCGGTTAGCCAACTTCGCGCCCGAGTTGCCTCGGTCAAGAGGCGGGAGCCCGTAAAAGATTCCGGCTATGTGGTGCCCCTTTCCGACAAGCGAGGAGGTGATGGAGATTCCGCAAGAGATCGGAGTGGAGATGAAGACCGAAGGACACGGATCGCTTGGTATAACTTCTCACCCTATCTCTCTAGTTAGCTAGTATAGGTTAATGGTTTCGATCCGGGTTTTCTTTGTCCGCGGTAGCGCCGTTTTGCAAAGTTCGCAAAAATTTTGATTCCGCATTTTGGCCTCGAGTAAGAGGCCGTGGCGCTGCCGTGGCGCAACAGAAACTCCCATGACTAGGGACCACTTTAAGGATGTACTTATAGACTACCCAACTCCCACGTATATGATCGCCATCATACTGCTGGTAGTCAAGCAAGAATCCTATGGGCTCCATCAACGTGCAATAGTGACATGTAAGGTCACCTAAAGCAGTACACGATGATAAAGACAAACCATGGTAGCATACTATTCTCCATCAACGTGTAATAGTGAACTACAATGTCACCTAAAGCTTGTACACGATGATAAAGACAAACCAGATAGTATACAAAGCTCTCGAGTAAGACTATCCTACCGGTATAGGTCCTCCCTCAATCATTGCAATCACGTGCCTGTGATCCAATAATTGACTCTGAGGGCACTATATCCAACAATCTCCTACTTGCACTCAAGGCTAATTATAGCGATGTCTCATACTCACAGCCCGTGTGATACCGAACACCCAACTTCTCTACTAATCAGTCTCACAAATCTCGTTTGCGAAACTATTGCGGTCGAGGAATAGCCTCAGCTAGTAGATCCGCCCTGTTGTTTCTTTCTATGTCTCTCTTTATCTCAAGTTCGCGGATAAATCCATCTCTCGAAATGAGCAATGCCTGTCTTAGAATATGTCTGGATATCTGATGGGACCTAGTTCATAAATGAACTCCAAATCCAAACTTCTTAGACTGTATCGTCAACTGAAATCAATCAGCATCCTCCGCCATGCCTCCCTCAGTGTCCGCTTGGACCACCTGTCCAAAATACTGCCCCTCGTCAGAGGGAAAACTATAACTCTGACAGTCACTCTGTCATCCAGGTCACCTTGGAAGCCTGGAATGATAACTGTCTCCTGAAAGAGGCTGTTGTTATCATATACCTAGAAAATCCACTCATGTTCTAAAAATGCTTCCGAATGTTTCTCCAGGATTGGATTAATATCTGAACTTATTGCAGCTAGTGCAAAAACAACATCTGGTGTGGTACTTGACATCTCGTGATCAACTCAATTATCTAAGCAAGTGATCTGGCAATCATGTACATCCCTCTCCCCTTTAGTTTGTAAGACACGTTTAGAGAGGGTGACTCCATCACCTGCAGGTACACTACCATGCTTGGAGTCGTCCATTCTAAAGCACCTTTAGAATGCTGTCTAAGTACCCAGATTGGGAAATTACCCAAATCTAGATCTAAAACCAGAATGTCTGATATTATATCTATATCTTTTATGGAGAAACCACTGTGTGACAACCAAAGTATAACCGACCGTAGTATAGGAATTTCACTTCCTACTCTGTGTATGTCATCCAAATACCAGGACATCACACCCTACTACCTGCTTAATAGATCTATCCCCTATTCTGATGAAGTCAAACCTATGACTGTCACATCAGAAATAGATGATCTATCTCCGCTATATCTGGTTTAGACTATAATTAGACATAAGCTACTTGTCCACCAATGCTTCCGCTGCTCCCACTGACTACGACAACTCTCTGGCAGAATAATATACACGTACGCTTCTAAAGCTACTTTAGAACGACGCTATACTCATCATTCTGCCGGGTCTCACAGTCTGGAACAACAGAAATGGAACGTCTGGGTAAACAAGAACCTCCCTGTCACCGTCTTTGAGCATACCGAAGTACCTCTCGAGTGCCTGAGGTTACCCACCATATCTGCGGAGTGGCTAATGGAATGTCAAATCAGATTGAATCTTCAGGTTCGTATCAAATTTTCAGTAATCGTTTGCGGTTCTGGAATCACTTCCAGTTCTACCATACTCCCACTACTGTTTTTCTGAAAAAATCCATTTTTATTAAAACTGTGTCGAGTCTAGAACAATATCACTATTGATCTTCCAGATGGTAGAAAGTCAACCCTCGTCATAGCCCGGGTCAACCCACAAACAGCCATTACAGAAATGTGCCTTGAGTTATCCAGAGTCTGGTTTTAAGTATAAGCCACACAACTCCCCGTACCTTAACATTGTTAAGATACCAACTATTTTATATCCAATATAGAAACCGAGGCACTGATTTAATTGGAACCAGATTCAAATCATGCAGCTATGTCCAGTGTATGTCAACTAAATGGAGAGAGGCCGATCAGCATTACTCAACTTAGGAGGGCTTCCAATTATGAGTAAACTGAAAGAGAAGCAAGTTCTCTTAATCATTACTATCAACTGAATACCGTACACAAGTATCTACATCTTCAATTACCTTGAAGAATCCCGATACTTGCAACATCTGGTTCTCTACTTTACTCTTATACCTATAACTTCTCAAAACTTGGACCTTGTGTTTCTACGAAACACATGTCTAAGAACTAGAGAAGTCACAAGTAAACAGAATACAGCACGAGTACCAACCTCTCTGTCCTAATGGACACTGGACAACATACAATACTCTGTATAAGTCCCCTGAGTCTAATAACTCAATCCCTGTGTGTCGTAAGTTGAAAACTGTACTTATGGTTAAGAAGAATTACATCGCTATTTAATGCTCCTTACCTAATCATCCACTGATATAGGTAAATGTCATGGACATAATTTCAAAAAGTTATATCGCACTCTATTAAAATAGACGTACAGATATATCAATTTGAAATTGGTGCATAATGGAGATTCAAAACCAAATTCTGCCGTCCGGCAAACAGCCCAGGTGATTTCTTCAAATATCACCAATTACAATGAATCCCGATATAATGAGGACAATCACCTAATTCCCAATAACTTACTCCCACTCATCATCTGTAAAACTATACAGATGTGAGAATCATACCTGGTAAATACATACCTTGGAGCAAAGGCTAATTGGAAAATCAGTTTTCTTTTAATAGTACACAGTGAAACTGAAACATGTAAATGTTTCGAAGGGGTATCCGGGTATTCATAGTATTGCCTCTTCCATTATCCAGATTCACAACTGTAACAGTATATTTCTTTTCCATCTCTCCAAATCCCTTCATATGTCTTTAGTCATTACCTTCTGTACACCCTCTTAGGCTAAATAGTTTTCTTCCTTCCCTACCTTTAGGCACCAGCCTATGGTTTGGAAGAAGACTATCCAATAAGCGTAATGGGTTTACTGTCCTAATCCTAGGAGCACTCGCAACCCGAGAGAAGGTAAAGATAAAAGACACCTGAATAAACCTTATTCCTATTTCTCCTGAACCAGAATCCATCCCCGAACTGGAACAAGTTCTTTTCGAGTTCGTATATAACCATACGATGGAGTATCCAAATAACTGTGGATCTTCATAGTGATACAGAGTGTTCTGGAGAAATTCAAAGGTGAAATAGGAGTGGCGATGAATTACTTGGTTTGGTCGTGAATAGCAGTCACAATTTACTTTGCCCTCTTTCTAATCCCTTTATTTGTCTTTACTTAATACCTTCTGTACACCACACTTAGGCTAATCGGCTTTCTTCATTCCCTACCGTTCGGCACCAGCCTAAGGTTTGGAAGAAGACTATCCAATAAGCATAACGGGTGTACTATCCCCTAATCTAAGGAGCACTCGCAACCCGAGAGAAGGTAAAAGGAAAAGACAATTGAATAGTCCTTTTCGTTTTCTCCAGAACCGGAAACCATCCTCGAATCTGGAACAAGTTCCTTCGAGTTCGTATATAACCATTTGATGGTTTTATCCAATGGAACTGGATGTTCGTAGTAATACGGGGTGTTCTGGAGAAAAGGGTAAAAGTAGGAGTGGCAATGAGGTATGCAACTCTGACAATCCAAAATCCAGTGTTTTAAGAAGGTTCGGTCAACTTGGCCACTGAGTGATAGTCAAAGGTTGGGTCATGGTCGCTACCAAAGAGGGAGAAAAGAAACACTCATCGTGCACTCTAACCTAGATCAGAATGATTATCACTTTATCTAATCAGGAAACCTCCCACTGTAACCTCAAATTCTCCACCAAACCTGAAAGAAGAATTAGTCGGGATCATCCGAGGAGTAAACCAACTCATCAGTGGGAATCAGGATCCAACTATCATCGCATGATAAAGTGACGGAATCCACTCACGTTATCACACTCCAGAAGGTATGCGCATATCTGGCAAGTTTCAGTTTCTTTAGAAACTCCCGATGTGATTTTTACCCCTATGACCCAAGTGACCTTGACACAGTCAATAAATCAAAGAGTCCTAGTCAAGTTCAACCCGTCATTATCCTGGATTGCATTAAACCCACCCATACGAGCCCTTGACACAGTCAACAAGGCTACACAACTGTCCTAACCAATCCCATTAATATGCCACAAACGAACACTACTTAGCTACCGTACACTACGCCTTGACACAGTCAACAAACGCAGCACGAATACTAAGTAATGCTTGTAAGAAATGACAGAGGGCTACGTCTAGTTTTTGGCGAAAACCTTTTAACATAATGAACTTGATATCGTTGAAGGAACTGCATAGCTTTTTATAAAAATATAGTGATGAAAACCTTTGCTAAAGAGGTCACTCCCGGTGAAGGGATCTGTAACATTTTCAAAAATATAAAATATTAATTTTGGGAATTTTTATAATTTAATATTATTTTACTGATTATTTTAATATTAAATCTATAATTAAATGAAATTAAATAGGAAAAATGTTAGAAAAATTATGAAAAGTTATGGAAAATTCTAAAATAGGGTAAATTAGAGAATTATGACATTTTAAAGTTTTTGTGATTAGTTTGACACTAATTTAGTGCTAATCGCGATTAAAATCGCTAATCGGGTTTTTCGGCAATTTTGTGCAAAACTAGCACATATCATTTTTCTCACACTTGTGCATTTTCTTTCATGATATTTGGGGTTTACTATTTTTGTGAGAAGGTTTATGGTTTAAAGAGAGAAAAGGGAAAAAGAAAAAGAGAAAAGAATGAGGGTAGGTGAGAGAGAGAGGTATGGGCTCATTGACCAAAACCCTTAGCCATTATTTTCTCCTCCTCATTTCTCTCCCTCTCCCTTGGCTCCTGCTGCTGCTGCTGCTTCCTTTTCCCCCCTTCCTCCACCTTCAATCCCTCTCTTCATCTCAAAACAACCCCTAAACCACATGTCCATTTCATTAAAATTGTGCAAAATCCCTAGATCTACACATGGAGCTAAAGAAGCGTGGATTTTGGCCACTAGGGGCAACTCAAGAAAATTCTTGAGTTGCTAATGGAGGTAATTACTGAACCATTAGCTTAGTTATAGCTTTTCCTATAACCCCATGTTAAGATTTAATCGATATGGTGTGATATTATGGAATTGAGAATAATCAAGTTAGGGTTTGAGGAAGCTTGTGTTGTATTGGGAAATTAAGCTCAGTTAAGGTTATACCAACACCCTAGTGTATGAATTGGAACCCAAAACCTGAAACTAGAAACAGAATACGGATTTTAGAACCCGATATCGGGGAAATTGTGAAATCTGTGCAGGCTAACTTGAATCTGCTATCACCCCGAGACCTCTAAAATAATATTGGGTGGACAGTGACATGTGCAGGCACTATAGAACCATCACCCCAAACCCTAGCTCCCCATTCCTTCTTGAGGCCGCCGAAATCCCCATTCTGGCCGCAATTTGCGGCCAGACCAGTGAGGAATTTCCTCGTTTTGCGTGCCTGGCCCTATTTCCTCTAGTATTGACCCGGGGTACTTCTAGTTTTGATAGATTCTTTCTAGGGTAAAATCCGGGACATATATCCTAAGTTGCTATTTTGGATTCGTGTTTCCGTATTCCGTATTTTTGATTCTGAAATTGTGGATTTTGTTTTGCCTCGACCATTTGCCGTTTATACGACGATATAGAGGATTTATTGATGGTTTTGAAGGCGTGCCATAGGTTCTCACCTATAGGCCCCTTATCGTATCGTTTTGGATTTCATGCGCCGATTTAGCTTGGATTTGGTTTTAATGCGCATATACAATATTTGATGTGTAGGTACCCATAAGACTTCGGGACGACAAGCAACTGCGTGGTGACGTCCGCAAATGATGATGCAAGGTGAGTAGATTATATCTACAGGGGGAAGTCGGGTGGATGGCGTATAGCACCCCCGCAGTCCGTAGATAGATTACTATGTAGTTTATTGTGATAATAGGTGTATTATGGATAGTATAGGGTTAGAAGTGATTAGTGTAGTTCATAGTCGCGAACCCTAGGATAGAATTACACCTACACACACCCTTGCTTATTACTTGTACTTGCACGGTGTTTGATGATATGGGATGACTTTGGAGATGAGTCGATGATGTGGGCTTGGTGCCGTGAGATCGGTGATTGGATACGATTCATATGTGGGATATGACTTGTGATTTCTTGCGGGCTTGGGATATGTGTTTACCCCCGCATGCATACCTTATTGATGGTATCGATTTGTACTAGACATAGAGTAGTACCCCCAGATGATGTGATCTGATGATAGTGATGCCTGTTATGTGATGAGATAGTGAGATGTTGACCTGTACCCAGCTATTGGGATGCCGTACGATGATTTACCGTATGAGCCGATATTGATGATAGATCCGCACTCAAAACTCGAGGATATCTTACGATATGACATTGAGGCGAGATCACCGACTATGTATTTATATATACCGACTCAGATTTAGGTGGTTTCCACACCTACCTCTCCTGATCGACCTGTTACTTAGATGTAGTTTGCATAGTAGATACTTCACTGTGGTGTTGACTACTAGAGTTCTGCATCTTCATGTTATTTGCATTGCTGGCATATGTTTATTGCTATATTACTATCATGCTGTTAGGACACCAGCACCATTATCGATAATGCGTATGTTCCACGTACACTATTTGCCGGCTCACACACTTCATCATCGATAATTGCCATGCCACTACACTGTAGTACTACTGCATTCATGATATGATTCTTCCTTCGACATATGCACATTACTTCTATGTTGCATGATTTCCGATATGATTACTTTTCTTTACATGTCGCATACATCATGGATTGATTGCATAGCACATCGCATTGGATTTACTTCCTGATGTTGGATTTTCATGTGATTTCTGATTTTGAGGACCGTGGGATTATTTAAGAAAAGATGCTCTTTTATGAAAAACCCGGTACCTCGTGATATGATATTTCGGTGCGTCCACCACGCGTTTTCTCGGTGCTGAGACGTGTGCTTGAAACCCGATTCGAGGAGGTGATGATCCGTTTGCGGGTTCGTGGTGGGCCCGGTATGGTTCCCCTCGGCAAGATGATCGATGAGTTTGCCGATTGAGCCTGGAGGCGGGCGAGCACCTACTGGTGATTGTATTTGAGCTCGGCGGATATCTGGGGGATACCGACCGGAGACGAGAGATGGGCGTACTGCTGGGGCCGAGGGCCGATTCCGCAGACATAGCCCGCGGGCCGATCCGGACTGACGGAGCCCGTTAGATGAGGATTTACGTGTCGATGCTAGGCACGGGTTTCATGATGTTTTTCCATGCTTTTGTTTATATCCTCACATTGCATACATGATGCTCATTGTCAGTGGGTGACAGGTGGACGGGTTCCACATATATACAGACTTGGATCATATACAGACTGGATTTACACTTATCATACTTCTTTTGTATATATAACAGGGTATGAGGGCGCTGTTATATATACCCTTACACCAATATTAGTGGTATGGGACGCTAATATATGTGTATTGATATCATTGATATTTCATCATATTTACTTCATGCAGACATACCTTATACTGATGACATGTTATTACCTGAGTACCTGGCACTACATACATGATTAGATGTTACCTTGCCACCTTATCACACTCAGATGTACTCTTGTGGATTGTATTACTGATCGTTGACTTAGGATTATGTCTTGCATTCGGTTTCTGCTTGTAGATGTTTCTATTCACGAGTTGGCAACTCACCCCCGTTGTGCCACAGTTCTTGCAGGTTCTGCCGTACAGGCTTTATTGCGGCATTTCTGGCACACTACCTTCTTGCGGGTGATTTGCTTTTGGTAGGTGGATTCTTTCGCATCAAGAACCACCATTGTATTTACTTTATTCATTGTATCTAGAATTTCCATCAACCAAAACTTGTATATTGTTTCAGACCTAGACTTTAGTGATGTATTATTCGACCATAGAGTCGCGCTTAGTAGTATTGCGGTTTTCTTGTTGCTTGAGCTTTCTTTTGGTTTTGATCCTCGCCACTTGGCGTTGTATATTATATCATTGCGTGGTTGTGACCGTCGATTGACGAAGAGCTAGCTCCCGCTTGGGGATGCCTTTATCATTGCATATATATTGTTATCCTTGTTGTACCCCATTCGGGGCCAGTTTTACAAAAGAAACTCTGCCGAAATTTTTAGAAAAGACTTATTGTTTTCAAAACGTACCTTCGGCTTAGTTATTTAAAAATCTTGATTTCAAACATGTATTTCTTCACTTCTTTAAACCAAATTCTTTACTTATTTCTTAAATGGTTTTAGATTTCTGGGCTTTTGGCTTACTTGGATCAGATGGAGTCCTATAGACTTCATATGGTTCAAGGGCCAGTCACGTGCTCTTTCGGGTCGTGGCAAAGTTGGTATCAGAGCGCTAGGTTGACCTTGGTTCGAGTCTAAGTTTGACTATGTGGAGCCTAGGGAGTTATTTATATACGGAACTTAGGCTTGACCTTACGGAACTTAGACTTGGTCGAGGGGGTATTAGACCCGAACTTTCGTCGTATTAGGATGACCCTTGGTTGATGGAATAGGTGACTAAAGTAGAGTGATGTACCGTTGGTATGTTCCGCGGCATACTTACGACACGCCACTCCGCTTAAGGAACCTTAGGATGTACATATTTTCGAGATCAGTGATTCTCTTTATCTCCATGATTATGCATCCATTTGAGATCCCCGATTCTATTAGTTTCATGATCATACCTTCATTGATGCTGTTCCTTCCTATGATCATGTATCCACTTTGGATCTGTTGTTTCCTTTCTTGCTATTGATGTGCTCTCTTTGATACTCGATGGAGGTTCCTGTCACCATGTTTGAGCGCAGTTTGGGCTGCTGCTAGGGTTACGGCTGGTGTGAGCTCGTTTGGTACGAGGGCCGACCATTGTGTTTTCTGGTGACATGGGAACGTCTCGAGTTAGTGTTGGTGATTGTGACCTCTAGTGGAGGCGAGTGCTTGGTCTTGTACCGGATGATCGGGCCATTGTTAGAGCTGCCAGTTGAGAGAGGACTGTTGATGTACATCATACCTCAGAGATTGTGATGTCGCCTACCGTGCAGACAGATAGATTGTTTCCAGCTAGAGACGACTTCACGCAGATTCGTTGAGAGTCGATTGAGACGATCGAATGTCAGGAACCTATTTTCCAAGTTTAAAGTATACGGAAAGACGTGCAGGTGATTCTATGGACCCTCTAGAAGAATGAAACCCTAACTTGACTTAATGACCGTGTGAAAGCCTTTGAACCTTCGGGTTTGCGGCGGTTCCTCGGCGCCATTAGTGAGGCTTGGGTTTGCCCTTCTACGGCTGGACCACCGACGCTGTGGCATGTACTCGATACTATTAAACTGTACCCGAGATGTGAGCTCTTGGGGGATTATGAGGATCTGACGAGTCGATCGGGTGGTTCGACATCTTTCGGATATCGTGATGGGACACTGCTTGGGAGACTCCAGATGCGAGCATAGCCGTCGGAGCGCAGTTCGTGCAGCCATGATGAGACGAGTCTGAATCAGTCGATATTGACGCAGAGTGAAGAAAAGAGTTCGCAAGATATTTCGACGAGATGACGCCCCACTCCGCCGACATCAGAAATGTGATACGCACCCAGAGGCGTGGTATATGGATATATCTTCCAGAAAGAAGCGCGATAAGTATGCAGCCGTTCCGGAATAAGAATTAGCTTCAGCAATGGATGATGACTTCCGGGCAATTCGGCAGGATTGAGATTTGAGAAAGGAACCCCGATAGGACCCTTCTGGAAAACGATACGAGAAGACCTAGACCAGGAGTGGTCGTATTGCGCACACCCAGCAGGACAGAGTTCGGCATTGTCGACGAGGTAGTTGACCAGGTTCGGATGAAGGAACTTACCCAGATGCGTTGCGAATTGAGCAAGGACGGTCGAGTGATGAGTATTCCTCCGATGGTTGGGACGTGTTCCCGATGATCTGTTCGGCCTGACATCTTCTACAGCATGATGAAGCTACAGAATACGCGATTTTGAGTCCGTGCGAGAGACTTCAGATTTACCGTGGCCGAGAACAGTGCAGTGCATAGTAGCTTGGCATGACGTCATAGCGGACGACGATAGGGACAAGTGGAACAAGAGGTTCGTGTGAGACACTGACGAGCTGTCATTACTTCCCGTCGAGACTAGAAACCTGATATGCTCACAGAGACGTTGGGATGTGACCAGTTTCTGAGAAAATATTGTGTTGAGGACACAGATGTCTCTCCAGTGTAAAGAGGTTATGTAAGAGAGCCAGCCTCCGTACAGATCGGCATAGGCATGTTTGGAAGAGACCTTGAGCAGGATTCCTTCCAGGACGTTGCTGCAATGATGTTTGCACCCAGGATCAAATGTGTGACGTGCTTTCAGAGAGCCAGAGGCCGACGCCAGTGATATGCTGCCTTACGAGTGGTCGTGAGGATTGACCGAGAGATGACCAGAGAAGTGCCAGAACGAAATCGTCCCCGTTAGCACACCTGATAGGGCCGATGAGCCGATTGACCGCGAGATAGGAAATCCGCAAAGAAGATAAGGACCCAGAGTCAGAGGACGCCAGACCGTGAGCAAGAGGCAAGTAAATATCCTGCGCTGCTAGCAGTGGATGCACCGACTCCTTCTCGACCCTGAAGGAGGAACTACCGATGACGGTATTTATGATTTGTGATTTTGTGATTCGATGATCACGTATCCGTCATTTTGGATTTCGGTATTTTGGGCGTTCTGCTTGCATGATTTAGTTTTGATGACTAAGTTTCATGATATTTGTTTCATGCACCCACTGGATATTTATATTTTGCGCATAGCTATTACATTCGAGGTATTGATTGTGATTTCACGCCTATCTTATGCAGTGATTCGATTTATACTTCCAGCATAGTTTTCATGCACCTTTAGTGTTTTGGTATACGATTCTGGTGCACACCAGATGCACTGAATCGGGATTCTTCGTGCATGTCACATGCACCTGCTTTTGCTGTCCGGCACACACGTTGCCTACGATAGATGTTTCGTGCACACCAGTTGCACCTAGATATTGTTTTGTACACCCGTTTGACACATATATGGATTTTGATTCCTTGCGCACCAGACGCATAGGATATTCTTATATATGCATTTTGGGATTGATTTCTAGTAGAGCAGTACATTTTATGATATTCTCTCTGTATTGATATTTTCGGAGCCCCGACAAATTGGATTATTACTGAAATTGTTTTAGTATTGGGGGTTTAAATTTAAATTCGGGGACCGAATTTCTTTAAGGGGGGTAGATTGTAACATTTTCAAAAATATAAAATATTAATTTTGGGAATTTTTATAATTTAATATTATTTTACTGATTATTTTAATATTAAATCTATAATTAAATGAAATTAAATAAGAAAAATGTTAGAAAAATTATGAAAAATTATGGAAAATTCTAAAATAGGGTAAATTAGAGAATTATGACATTTTAAAGTTTTTGTGATTAGTTTGACACTAATTTAGTGCTAATCGCGATTAAAATCGCTAATCGGGTTTTTCGGTAATTTTATGCAAAACTAGCACATATCATTTTTCTCACACTTGTGCATTTTCTTTCATGATATTTGGGGTTTACTATTTTTGTGAGAAGGTTTATGGTTTAAAGAGAGAAAAGGGAAAAAGAAAAAGAGAAAAGAATGAGGGTAGGTGAGAGAGAGAGGTATGGGCTCATTGACCAAAACCCTTAGCCATTATTTTCTCTTCCTCATTTCTCTCCCTCTCCCTTGGCTCCTGCTGCTGCTGCTGCTTCCTTTTCCCCCCTTCCTCCACCTTCAATCCCTCTCTTCATCTCAAAACAACCCCAAAACCACATGTCCATTTCATTAAAATTGTGCAAAATCCCTAGATCTACACATGGAGCTAAAGAAGCGTGGATTTTGGCCACTAGGGGCAACTCAAGAAAATTCTTGAGTTGCTAATGGAGGTAATTACTGAACCATTAGCTTAGTTATATCTTTTCCTATAACCCCATGTTAAGATTTAATCGATATGGTGTGATATTATAGAATTGAGAATAATCAAGTTAGGGTTTGAGGAAGCTTGTGTTGTATTGGGAAATTAAGCTCAGTTAAGATTATACCAACACCCTAGTGTATGAATTGGAACCTAAAACCTGAAGCTAGAAATAGAATACGGATTTTAGAACCCGATATCGGGGAAATTGTGAAATCTGTGCAGGCTAACTTGAATCTGCTATCACCCCGAGACCTCTAAAATAATATTGGGTGGACAGTGACATGTGCAGGCACTATAGAACCATCACCCCAAACCCTAGCTCCCCATTCCTTCTTGAGGCCGCCGAAATCCCCATTCTGGCCGCAATTTGCGGCCAGACCAGTGAGGAATTTCCTCGTTTTGCGTGCCTGGCCCTATTTCCTCTAGTATTGACCCAGGGTACTTCTAGTTTTGATAGATTCTTTCTAGGGTAAAATCCGGGACATATATCCTAAGTTGCTATTTTGGATTCGTGTTTCCGTATTCCGTATTTTTGATTCTGAAATTGTGGATTTTGTTTTGCCTCGACCATTTGCCGTTTATACGACGATATAGAGGATTTATTGATGGTTTTGAAGGCGTGCCATAGGTTCTCACCTATAGGCCCCTTATCGTATCGTTTTGGATTTCATGCGCCGTTTTAGCTTGGATTTGGTTTTAATGCGCATATACGATATTTGATGTGTAGGTACCCATGAAGACTTCGGGACGACAAGCAACTGCGTGGTGGTGACGTCCGCAAATGATGATGCAAGGTGAGTAGATTATATCTACAGGGGGAAGTCGGGTGGATGGCGTATAGCACCCCCGCAGTCCGTAGATAGATTACTATGTAGTTTATTGTGATAATAGGTGTATTATGGATAGTATAGGGTTAGAAGTGACTAGTGTAGTTCATAGTCGCGAACCCTAGGATAGAATTACACCTACACACACCCTTGCTTATTACTTGTACTTGCACGGTGTTTGATGATATGGGATGACTTTGGAGATGAGTCGATGATGTGGGCTTGGTTCCGTGAGATCGGTGATTGGATACGATTCATATGTGGGATATGACTTGTGATTTCTTGCGGGCTTGGGATATGTGTTTACCCCCGCATGCATACCTTATTGATGGTATCGATTTGTACTAGACATAGAGTAGTACCCCCAGATGATGTGATCTGATGATAGTGATGCCTGTTATGTGATGAGATAGTGAGATGTTGACCTGTACCCAGCTATTGGGATGCCGTACGATGATTTACCGTACGAGCCGATATTGATGATAGATCCGCACTCAAAACTCGAGGATATCTTACGATATGACATTGAGGCGAGATCACCGACTATGTATTTATATATACCGACTCAGATTTAGGTGGTTTCCACACCTACCCCTCCTGATCGACCTGTTACTTAGATGTAGTTTGCATAGTAGATACTTCACTGTGGTGTTGACTACTAGAGTTCTGCATCTTCATGTTATTTGCATTGCTGGCATATGTTTATTGCTATATTACTATCATGCTGTTAGGACACCAGCACCATTATCGATGATGCGTATGTTCCACGTACACTATTTGCCGGCTCACACATTTCATCATCGATAATTGCCATGCCACTACACTGTAGTACTACTGCATTCATGATATGATTCTTCCTTCGACATATGCACATTACTTCTATGTTGCATGATTTCCGATATGATTACTTTTCTTTACATGTCGCATACATCATGGATTGATTGCATAGCACATCGCATTGGATTTACTTCCTGATGTTGGATTTTCATGTGATTTCTGATTTTGAGGACCGTGGGATTATTTAAGAAAAGATGCTCTTTTATGAAAAACCCGGTACCTCGTGATATGATATTTCGGTGCGTCCACCACGCGTTTTCTCGGTGCTGAGACGTGTGCTTGAAACCCGATTCGAGGAGGTGATGATCCGTTTGCGGGTTCGTGGTGGGCCCGGTATGGTTCCCCTCGGCAAGATGATCGATGAGTTTGCCGATTGAGCCTGGAGGCGGGCGAGCACCTACCGGTGATTGTATTTGAGCTCGGCGGATATCTGGGGGATACCGACCGGAGACGAGAGATGGGCGTACTGCTGGGGCCGAGGGCCGATTCCGCAGACATAGCCCGCGGGCCGATCCGGACTGACGGAGCCCGTTAGATAAGGATTTACGTGTCGATGCTAGGCACGGGTTTCATGATGTTTTTCCATGCTTTTGTTTATATCCTCACATTGCATACATGATGCTCATTGTCAGTGGGTGACAGGTGGACGGGTTCCACATATATACAGACTTGGATCATATACAGACTGGATTTACACTTATCATACTTCTTTTGTATATATAACAGGGTATGAGGGCGCTGTTATATATACCCTTACACCAATATTAGTGGTATGGGACGCTAATATATGTGTATTGATATCATTGATATTTCATCATATTTACTTCATGCAGACATACCTTATACTGATGACATGTTATTACCTGAGTACCTGACACTACATACATGATTAGATGTTACCTTGCCACCTTATCACACTCAGATGTACTCTTGTGGATTGTATTACTGATCGTTGACTTAGGATTATGTCTTGCATTCGGTTTCTGCTTGTAGATGTTTCTATTCACGAGTTGGCAACTCACCCCCGTTGTGCCACAGTTCTTGCAGGTTCTGCCGTACAGGTTTTATTGCGGCATTTCTGGCACACTACCTTCTTGCGGGTGATTTGCTTTTGGTAGGTGGATTCTTTCGCATCAAGAACCACCATTGTATTTACTTTATTCATTGTATCTAGAATTTCCATCAACCAAAACTTGTATATTGTTTCAGACCTAGACTTTAGTGATGTATTATTCGACCATAGAGTCGCGCTTAGTAGTATTGCGGTTTTCTTGTTGCTTGAGCTTTCTTTTGGTTTTGATCCTCGCCACTTGGCGTTGTATATTATATCATTGCGTGGTTGTGACCGTCGATTGACGAAGAGCTAGCTCCCGCTTGGGGATGCCTTTATCATTGCATATATATTGTTATCCTTGTTGTACCCCATTCGGGGCCAGTTTTACAAAAGAAACTCTGCCGAAATTTTTAGAAAAGACTTATTGTTTTCAAAACGTACCTTCGGCTTAGTTATTTAAAAATCTTGATTTCAAACATGTATTTCTTCACTTCTTTAAACCAAATTCTTTACTTATTTCTTAAATGGTTTTAGATTTCTGGGCTTTTGGCTTACTTGGATCAGATGGAGTCCTATAGACTTCATATGGTTCAAGGGCCAGTCACGTGCTCTTTCGGGTCGTGACAGGATCTCGGCTCTTTCCCCGTAGAATGAGGTGCAGGATATTCCAACTGAATACCATGATGCAAAGCAAAAAGTAATCGGCTATAGTGATGTTATTACCCTGACGCAAAATTCTGTCCAAGGGGTTACTCCCGGTGAAGGGATCTCGGCCCTTGCCTCGTCGACTGAGGTGCTGGATATTCATAACCGAACACCACTGTGCAAAACAAAAGAGATCGTCCTTGCAATAACAGCTTTTTGAAAAAATGTTCCAACAACATCAGAATAGGTATGTTTAGCTTGCATTGATCCGAATCAATGCAGTCCCATAAATTGATCACACCACAAAAGAACGAAAATACGATGTACGTATATGCCATCCGCATTCGCCACTGGGTCCCGTCATCACCCGTTAGGTTACTTAACTAACGACAGAGCGGGGACTGGACTAGCGTGAGTGTCAAACATATACAACATCTACTAGTATATATATCAATATATAATAATCGCTCAAGGCGTGATGAAATGCAACATCATAGAAATGTAATAAGCATCACAGAACAATACAGATATCTGGGATCCCCGGGTTTCATAGAGCCGCTACTGAAACCCGACGTTCCCCTGGTTGTGTAGATAGCCTGTGCAATGAAATCCTGGACCCCTACGGGCGCGGCAATTTACTCGCCGAAACCTGAAGCGCGGCAGCCCCCTTCAACAACGTGAATGGACCACCCAGCACTTCACGGAATCCGGTAATTTAAGCTTTTAGTGAGCTTATATCAGTTAATGTAATTTAATATATCAAATATATAATTATACATTAAATTATCAAATCAACACATGATCCGATAATCCCGCTATTTTACGAATAACCAACTTATATAATCTGTATCAGTTCATCGAATCAACACTTGATCCGATGACCCGGCTATATCACATACACCCGGCCGATATCTCATATCGTGAGAATCTAGTACGGTATCATATACACGTATTGTTCTCGGTCCCGCACATATCACATATGTGCTCCTATTGCATTTTTCCTGAGCCAAGAAACCTCTGTGTAGGACTCTAAAGAATCATCAATACGCCGGCAGTAGATGATGATCATATCAAACACCCACAAGATGCAAGCGGTCAGCTAAACGTAACAGCCACCCAGGTATTGAGCGCTCAGAAGATCAACAAGCAAGCCTGTATATTCTCCTATGAATCCAGTCAGTAACACTCCCATACAGTCCGGTCTTTTTGTCTGATATGTCGCATATCTCGCTTAGGGATGGTAAACGTCAGACCCCAGTAGCTTGATAAGTCGTGCCGATATGAGGTCTATAACAGTTCGAGAAACTACTGATAACACTTACCAGTAAATCTCAGTAACCCTGGCCAGGGATTTCCAGTTATAGCCAATCAAACACAGCGCAACATCAACTCCCTATACCGGGAGAGACGAATCCCCTCCTATCGCTCATTTCCTCCATGTGATTCGGGACTGTACCCAAAAGCCACCTTTTTGCACGCCCTCTTAGACATGGTATGATGGAAATCAAAGCACAGTGGGAATCACACAAGACTCTATGATGATCTCGGGTTTACAGACTACTCTGTACCAGTGTCACCAGAGAACTGCCATCTGACGTGGGGTATAATACCATCTGGGAGTTTTCGGCGAGTCCGTCCAGTGTACCCAGTCTCCACTGAGCACCCGTATACCTTCTCTGATGTCAAACACCAATGGATATGAGATCATCCATTGTTCATCATATGGGTCAAGAAGCACATACGCTAGTCTACTCTGGAGTATCGATTCCTTGTCTCGGTACTCCCACGACTAGGAACATTTGAAGGATGTACTTGGTGACTACACTGTTCTCACTAGTATGATCCGCATCATAATCCTGGTAGTCAAGTACTCATCCTAAGGGCTTTATCAACATGTAACATAGAGACAATCAGAGTTCATGTTAAGATAAAGAGTAACCAGATAGCGTACTATCATGTTGAGCAAGAAAGTCTTCCCTATATATGTCCAAGCATCCACTACAATATACATCGTATGTACAGTAATGGCCTCTAGGGCATACATATAACTAACAACAACTTATGACCTTAACATAGTCAACAAATCATAATTACTAGCCAAGTTCAACCCATCATTTCTTGATTGAATTAAACCCACCCGCACGACCCTTAACATAGTCAACAAAGTCGTACGACTACCCTAATCCAATCGCATCTCATGCTTTAGCAGATAAACACTAATTAGCTACCACGCACTACGCCTTAACATAGTCAACAAACGTAGCACGAATACTAAGTATGATTTATCTGAAATGACGGAGGGCTACGTCAGGTTTTTCAGAAAACCTTTTGCGTAATGAACTTGATATCGTTGTAGAAAGACGTGATTTTGAAAAGGAGTGTTTTTGAGGCTTTTACTAGTTTCGCTAAAGAGGTCACTCCCGGTGATGGGATCTCGGCTCTTTCCTTATCGAATAAGGTGTAGGATATTTCATAAATACCGCTATGCAAAGCAAGAACTATAGAAGCAATCAAAAACAAAACAGAGTGAGTTGTAGCATTTGCTAGTTTCGCTAAAGAGGTCACTCCCGGTGAAAGGATCTTAGCTCTTTCCTTATCAAATAAGGTGCTGGATATTCTACAAGGAATACCGCTATGCAAAGCAAGAACTATAGCTACCCTTTTTGAAAATATGATTCTACAACATCTTTTAGGTTTCTTTTTCTTTCATTAATCTCATTAATGAATCTCATCATTTATGCTTCCTAAGCATCACAGAAGAAACGAAAATATAACGTACGCTTATGCCATCCGCATTCGCCACAGTGTCCCGTTATACACCGTTAGGTTACTTAATAAACGGCATACCGGGGCGGGACTAGCGTGGGTGCAAAACATAAGCAACGTTTATTATATATGATATATAAAATAATAAAGTATTCGTCTCATGCATATAAAATGATCACATCATAGAATATCAGCAGCAGAAGATAACATATGAAATATTGGATATACTAGGAGGTCCGTGTTTTATTTTGAGCCTGTATAAAATACGGATTCCACGGTCACGATGAATAGCCAAACCCACATCCCTAGACCCCTACGAGAGCGGCAAGCAACCCTACCAGCTCTAGAGTTAGGAGACCCGGATTCGACTCCTCGAGCTGGTCTCCCATTGGACTCTAGAACCCGGTTACTTGTGCTCCCCACCTTGGGTCTATCCTAATGCGGAAAAGTAAATAATATACAATGGTGACATCATCCTCAACCCGGAAGTGCCCCAATAAAAGAATATTACATACAATGAATTTTACATGAATGAAAAATAAAAACTCTCATCTCACATAAAACCCCCGGCTATTCAAATCACGACGATCCAATATAATATATCACAGTAACACATAACATACATACCATCACGTAAGTAAATATGTGTATCCCAATTGTCGTTGACATATAGCAACGAAACCGGAGATACACCACATATTACACTTACGGTCGCAGAAAAAAAAGTGATAAACTACAACATTTGGAATCCACAATCATCTTAGACATCATAAATCTGAAATATCACATACTTCGCATTTCATGTCTAACTATATGAATTCCACATATTTTATCACATTCCAGATAAAGCTAGGCGAAGTTTAAACAACTCGATCGAATCAACGAATTCCCAAATTTCCCAGAAAACTCAACACTTGAGCACTGTTAAAAGTACCCAGAACCATACCATAGTGCCCATGGACCAGCAGCTGAAGGCCCGTCCCAAGCCTCTCAAGTGGCGCTGCGGAACCGCCGCCAAAACCATGTTTTGACCGCGGTTTCGCGGTCACTTAGACGAGTTAGGAACTCTTTCTTCAAGTGGGTCCATATAATTACCTGCACGATTTTTAGAGTATTTGTAACAAGAAAAATTCCAACTTTTGGAAAAATTTCCAGAGAGGGGTCCAAAATTAGGCTTTTAGGGTTTGATTGGACTTCTAACTTCGTCTAGACAACGCCTAAAGCTCTAGCTTGGATCTGATACCACTGTAGGGTTCCTAAGCACGACAGAAAGGTTTCGGGTGGCATCATCCATGCCAAATAAAATTTTTGCCATGCTTAAACAACCCTAAACAAGATCTTTAACTAGAGATTCATGCGGAAACATAAAGCAAACATCTTTACTTCTAAGTGATAGGGATTACAACCTTTGTAGTTCGTTCCTTCGCTTCATAAGCTCCAAGTTGTGGTCCCTTCGCTGCGATCATCAAGCTCCCGGACTCTGGAGAGGCTCTATGAGATGAATGATCTATGCTAACTTCAAGTCTTCACAATCCAAGATGATCTATGTTGAGGAAACACAAACCCAAGTTATCACTTCACTAATTAGAGATTAGTGAAGCTAACACACTAATCTATATGGCTAGTATAGAAGAGGATGATGAAGTAGGAATATTGCTTTATTTTGTTTTCTATTTCTCACAATTTTCATTACAAGATCAAAATCTAGAAAGCTTTTGTAATGAGGAGGAAGAAGAAGAAGCAAGTGATGAATGAATTATGTTGAGGTTAGAAATGCAACCATAGGTTAAGAATATGTCATGGCTAACTCATGTAGAGAATAAACCATGGGCTAGGGTTAAAGGTTAGGTTAATAAATATCCTAGTAAATATCTAAAGAGTGCACTAAGTGAAGAGAAAGAAATATCTCAAGATAAATCCATAATTTAGAATTAACTAAAATAAATAAATCTAACCCTAATCCTAGCCATGGTAAGAATCTCATAAACTCTAGTTGCATGTGTAACCCTAGCATGTTACAATATCACATATCACATATATAATATTTTGTAACAAAAGAAAAGAATACATTAAACACATATCACATATATGTTAAATGTATCCAAATGTGAGAAAATGAAATACTTAAGCGAGCAATATATTAGTTAATTTAATTTAATATATCACATATAATTATACATTAAATTATTAAATCAACACTTGATTTAATAATCCGGCTATATTAAATATAACCGACCAATATAATATGTATTGTTTCCCCAATCAGAGCAAAGCTCTGTTCAAATTCTAAGATTTGAAATGAAGCGACGCTTATGTTTCCCCCAATCAGAGCAAAGCTCTGTTTTAAAATTCAAAATTTAAAAATTGAAGCAACGCTTCAGATCTAGCGCTGGGCGCGCTGCGCGCCACATGTCAAACAAGGGTGCGCTAGCGCAGGATGCGCTGCGCTCTGCGCTGCGTGCCACGTGTTGAACCTAGGTGCGCTAGCTTAAGGTGCGCTGCGCTCTGGGCAGCGCACCACGTACAAAGCACGGGTGCGCTAGCGCTGGAATTAAAAATTCCCCACTATTAGATCAAAAGATCTAATAATAATGATAAATCATTAATTAATCAAAATTAAAATTCTGTTATGGAAAGATCTTTCCAATCTTGTTAAAAACAAGAAGATTGCCTTATGTAAAAAAGAAGCCCTAAGATCAAAGATCCAACTGTGGGGAGACATCCCCAAATCAATCAGAGAAAAATCTCTTTAACTGATTTAACAAATCAATTTGCCCTATATAAAGGCTCCAAGACTTCAAGTCTGAGAGAGAGAAACCCCCTACAAACTTTGAGAAAACTCAATGAAAGAAGAGCAAGCTCTTAGCAAAAGAAGATTATTTCTTCAAGGTAAAGAATGATTCTTGAACAAAGAGATGAAATCATCTCATAAAAACAGAAGAATTATCTTCTTAAGAGATCATGGATCTATACATACCAAGGTCTTTCATAAAAGATCAAAAGATCTAATCATAAAAACAAAAGAAGTATTTACTTCATTCACAGATCATTGATATACAAAGGCAAAGCCCTTTCTAAAATAAAAACTGTTGTTCTTGAATCTTGAGGCAAAGCCTCCTTTAAAAAAGAACATAAACTTGTTCTCTGATCATAAATTTGATCAAATGCGCTTTGCACTACTCAAAAGTGCGTTGCACTCATGAACTGCGCTTTTGCGCTCCTTGGACCGGCGCTCAGCGCCAAAACGTGCCACGTGTCAACCACAGATACAACTTGCGCTTTGCGCTTCTGAAACAGCGCATTGCGCTCATGGGCTGGCGCTTAGCGCCAAGCGCGCCACGTGTCACTCACTGGTGCGTCACTAAACTAGCGCAACGCGATTATAAATTGAAAGCGCAATGCGCTCTTTAATTGGTGCAAAGCGCCTGGCACGCCACGTGGCGCACTGTCAGAACACACATTGTTCTAATGCTCAGCATTATTAAAAGGGCCAAGCCCAAGTAAAGGCTCAACAGCCCAGAACAATAAAATGTTAAACATTTTAATCTTATTGGACTTAACCCAATTCTGGCCATAAGTCCTCAACTTATATTTAATTGAGCCCATCTGCTCACGAATATTCAACAGATCTTAGTCCCAAACAGGGCTACAGGTCTTCTAACCAATTCACACCGGTTCAAGGGTACATCCCTTTACTCCTCTGATACTTATCATTGTAATCTGTAAGTCGATGTTAGACACCCCACATGATGCGGGGAGGCGGAATAGGTAAAACAATCATTTTGTTTAAACTAACATCGACTAACTTTACGGATCTTTGCTAAACCCTAACTAACAACTATATAGAAGTGATTAGCTACTATGATAGATGATTATACCTAATGAATCAAGTCCTTCTTGTTCTTGTTGATCACCTCCTCGTCGGCCTCCTCGATGTGATAGAAGATCCACCCGAGAGCTACTTCTCCAAGCTTTAACCTCTCACTTGAGATAACTAGGTGACTATGAGTGCTAATCAAAGCAACCCAGAGGATATAGAAGAGGATTAGGGATCTATTAGTCTTTCTAACCCTTGGATCTCAACACATGAGAGGTTAGGGTTAGTTCTTTGAAGAGAGAGAGCTTGAGGAGTAAGAAGGTTTAAGTGAGAATGATAATGAATTATGTCTTATTTGTGAATATATGAAGCATGATAATTATTAAAATGAATAACATAATAATAATATCAACCATACTTCATTAACTCTCTTTGGGTGAATCATCTCATGAGTCATTAAGCAATAAATGCTTCATTAACTCATTCGGATGAATCACACCATGAGTCACTAATCCATTTAATGCAAATTCCACCTAAGCCCTCAAACTCATCAATCTTCTAGAAGCTTCTCGACTAATTACGAGAATACCCCTCCCATCCGTGAAAACACGGAAATACTGAGACTGTATAAATCCAATAATCCAATACTAGAATCTGGCTTAAAACAAAGCCCGCTAGTAAAAACTGTCCGAACATCGTACGTGCATAAAAACACGTATGTGTCCGAAACCTGTCGTAAAACCATACGACCTCTATATCGTTTCGCCTGAAGCAGGAAAAATCTCTGTGTGGGACTCTAAAGACTCGATACTGCGCTGGCAGTGGGTTTAACCACAGACCGCAAGCGGTACTAGCTGTACGTAACGGTCCCCAGGTAGATGTCGATAAGAAGGCCGATGAGGAAACCCATCCGAACTCCTACTGAGCCTGATGTGATAGTCTCCGTACAGTCTGGTTTGTTCGTCTAAGACTATCGCATATCAGGCCTAGGGGGCGGCAAGCGTCAGTCCCCTAAAAGCTGTATAAGTCGTGTCGGAGTGAAGCCCATTACACCTTGAGAAGCTACTGGAAATCCTACCACTAAATCTCGTTTGCCCGCGCCAGGGACTTTGCGTAATGGCTTTCCAAATACAGCGCGATATCAACTCCTAATACCGGGAGAGAAAAATCCTATCTAACCGCCACTGCCTCCAAATGCTTCGGGAATGCACCCAACTGCTACCTGTTTGCACGACTCGTTTGAGCCGTAGTAGGGTAGCAATCTAAGAACAGTGGGAACACACTCGAGACGAAGCAGCAGTGTCAAGTCTGCGGACTATGCTGTACTCATGTCACTTGGGAACTGTTAACTGACGACGGGTATAATACCAACCAACAGTTCCATGCGATCCTGTCCGGTGTACCCGTAACCCAACGAGCACCTGTATACTATCTCCAGTACAACGTACTAATGGCTGTGGGACTGACCATTTCCCCTGCTGGGATGAGAAGCGTACACACTAGTCTACTTGGGAGTATCGATGCCCTGTCTCGATAATCCTATGAACAGGGACCTGAAAAAGGATGTGCTTGTAGACTACCCAGCCCCCACTAGTGTGACTACCATCACAACGCTGGTAATCAAGAAAAGATCCAAAGGGCTCTACTAATATGTATAAGTGATATGTTAAAAGAAACACATGCACATATTAAAGTAGAAACAAACCAAGTAGCATACTACCATTTTTTAGCAGGACTGTTAATACAACTGTGAATATCCCAAGCTTCCATTAAGTAATATACAAACTAGTATGATACAGTAATGGCCTCTAGGGCATAATCACTAACATAATCCTTCAATGTCTTCAGAGAGGTGACGGGTCCCGACAACCACACATTTCATAGACTGTGGGGTCCTTAAACTCATAGACTACGATGTCCTTAAACTTCATAGACTACGATGTCTTTAAACTACGGACTATGGGATCCTTAAACTCATGGACTACGATGTCCTTAAACTTCATAGATTACAATGTCTTTAAACTACGGACTGTGGGGTCCTTAAACTCATAGACTATGATGTCCCTAACCTCGGACCGTGGGGTCGCTTTAAACCAACGGACTACGATGTCCTTAACCTAGACCGAGATGTCCTTAAACTAACATTGGACCATAATGTCCTTAAACTAACCGACCGCAATGTCCCTAAACTAAACAACAGAGGACAAATCTCTCTTCTTGGATCTAAATGATCCTGTTAAGTTGATCTTAGTCTAGAAATTAGACTAACGTATCTTTAACAAACGTTTAAGTTGATCTTTGTCTCAAATGAGGCTAACGTATCCTTAAACCCAAACCCCAAACCCAAATCTAAGAAGATACGGATTTAGACTAATCCACGCCCTACTGGCGACAACATAAATTACTCTCCGTATATAATCCACGGGCAAACAAAAACAAAACAAACACCCACGATACGAAGTGACCATCTGGAGAAGGAGAAAGTTGTTACCGCGATGCAGTAGCGTAATTAACTGCAGGGGCTTGCGCCTGCAGGGAAGAGCGTCCCCACAATCAAAAACCCCTCAAACGAGGGGGAATCTGACGAAGTCTGCTATATCGGCCGCATCCGTTTAAACCTTCGATGCATGGTGCCATAAATCAACTTGGCATCTTCGGAGAGGTGGACGGATAGAACCAATTAGTATCTGCCCCGAATTTCAGGCAAGACGGACCTGTGCAGCCGCGTCTTTGTGTTCGGTGGGGAACAGATTCTGGCATGCCCAGTGGGACCTTTTCCTCTTTCCACACCACACTTCGTGTGTTGCGTTCGTGAACGAATCGCGGTTTGTTAATGGTTGCCCTTGGGTTCGAGGTACTAAGATTTGGTGTCTTGCTGGGTGCCTAAAACAATGGCGTCTACTTGCATGAAGTGTTTCAGCTGCAATTGCAACTCGCGTTCCGCCTCATTTGGAGGCATAGCTTACGGGCCCCAAACGGCCTCCCTGTTCACGATGCCGGTGGAACAGGTCACTCAAGCCACCACTGATTGTTTTTCGGGGCTATGGTCCCGCCAACGAGCTTTAGTGCTCCTATAACAACACAAGAAGCTCCCAAGAAGTCGGTCTTTGATCGGCTTGCAACTACAGCGGCCCCTCTCAACGGGTCGTCCAGTTCCAGCGCCTCAGTCTTCGCCAGATTGGGCCAAAGTTCATGTGGGCCCATGATGAAGCCTGTAATTCCAAAACAGGTTATTCCGAAAAGGATAGCCATCCCTGCTCCCGAAGTCGTCAAGGCGGCTTCTCCTGCCAAAGTGTCGGTCTTCACAAGATTGACTGTTCCGGCTCCTACTCCGGCTCCCGTTCATGCTCACAAGTTTGTATTTGACAGGTTAGACACCGCTACTCAACGGAAGTCGATCTTCAAGAGGCTGGTACCGGCAACGCCTCACCTGAACAGGGGGCATGACGAAATCACCCCTCAAGCTGAAACAATCCCAACAGCTCGACATGCTCGACGTCGCCACAGGCACCGAGTAAGGAGGGCTGGAGGCAACTCCCTCTCTGGGCTAACTCCACCAGCCCAACGGTGGAAGTCAGTACTGCTGTTCCAACCGGGAAAAGCTTTGAACTGCTGAACAAGGTGCGCAGGAACTCTCCTACCGCCGTACTGAAAAGATCTCCTCCACCGATGGAGAATGTTACAGAAATAAAGCCGGATCAGCCCACTCAATGGCTGTCCTCCAAAGTTTACAAAGTCTGGCGACGGGTCCAAAAGTCGGTGATTGATCAAGACTATCCCCGTCGATAGAAGAAGCTGAAGGTTCAGCAGGAAGAGAACCGTCCTGGCAAGCCACAAAGGACGACAACCACCTGGGTTCCCGCTGCAACGGCCCCCTCAACGTCAACTGCTCAAAAGAGAAGGAGGCCAGAGAAAGCCCCTTTGACCACGGCAGACCACAAAGAGCTGAGCCCAAACGCCCCAAGTCTGCGGGCATAATGGTGCATACTGTTTATATGGCTTCCGGAAAGGAGGAAAGCCGCGCTTCGACGGGTCACCGACCGCTCACCTGATCTATGACAAAAGCCCAGGAGCAGAAATAGAATCTTTAGGAAATGCTAACACAAATGGCTGCACTCACTGGGCCAAAAGAAAATCAAGAGACCTCGTAGTAGCGTCAGGAACAAGAAACTGACACCGAGTTCCTTCGAAGAATGCTCGAGAGGAAAGAAAAAGAGGCTGCGGAACAGGCAGCCAATATAAAACGAATGGCTCTCTTGTTCCAAGACATGGCTGGGATGATGTTACAGCCGGAACCTCCAGATGAAGACCCTCCGATCATCATTGAAGACGACAGAGGGGAGACGTCAAACCCTCCTCCATCTCTTTCAGCAGCCAAAGAGGAAACCATTTCCAAGGTCGCTCTAGATGACTACATTGCTCAGCAAATACGAGCTCACCAGGCGAATGAAGCGGCCGGCCAAGTTGTTAAAACTGGGTGACCATATCCAGGCTGGTATGACCAAATAAAGTACCCGCCGGGATATACGATCCCTAAATTTCATGTATAAAAGGGGACGGGCAATCCCTACCAGCATGTCGCCCAGTTCAGGGCTCTATGTGGCAACACCGGAGGTGATGATAAATTGCTACTTCGCCAATTCGTCGGCAGCTTGTCAGAAATAGCGTTCGAATGGTACTCTGAACTCCCGAACGACTCCGTCAAGACTTTTGCGGAAATGGAGCTACTGTTCACCCAGAGATTCGCGAGTGCTAGTGAACGCACCCCAATAACGACATTGATCAATGCCAAGGTGAAGCCAAGCGAGACGTGGGTTCAATACGCAATCCGATGGCGGAATCTGTGGTCAAAATGCGAACGGTGCATCGAAGAGGCACCGGCGGTGGGCATGTTCGTGGGCACCCTGGACCCTCAAGCAACTATTTCACAATTCATGATGTTCTTTAAGCCGACCACGTTCTAAGCCTTGATCGACAAACTGGCCCAAATGGACCAGATAGGTCATAGACCGTCTCCTCCAAAGCCGGACTCTCGAAATGAGAAAGGAAAAGGGAAAGCGATCGTCGTCGCCAATGCTCAACAGCAGCCCGGTGGCCCGAGACCAGTTGATTGCCAAAATAACAGAACTCGATCTCTCGAAGATAAAATGAGACGCCCTTACTCGTTCCCTTGAGACAAGATGAAGAGGTTATTCGATCTTGCACTGCGCAACAGGCTCATTACTCTACCAGAGCCAAGACGCCCAGTGCAACCAGGAGACATTAGCAATCCTAACTATTGCCCTTATCACCGAATGTTGGGCCATCCGATCGAGGATTGTTACATCTTCAAAAGCTGGATAGAAGATCAGTACCAGCAGGGCAAATTCGTATTATCCGAAAATTGGAAGGTGAACCCGCCTCGGCTACACACTCCCAAGAAGACGGATACACTGGGGGCATCATGCTCTTTCATAGAAGAAGCTCCATGGGAGGTTGCTCTTTCAGCTATGACGAAAAGAATGCTGAAGGATCTCCACACATGTCTGGCGATTAGGTGGAAGAATCCACTGGATCCTGAGATCATCGAGGGGATGCTGAAGCCGCGCCCCACTCCAAAAATCGGTGGTGATAGCCAAAGCGCTCACATCCAGCCGTCAAAGTCTTCGAAAAAGAAGAAGAAGACCCAATAGCCCGTGAAGCCTGGCGACAAGTGCACGGACCTGCAAAAACAGATTGACGCGCTGGAAGAGTATAATCAGAAGGTGCAGACTCCAATCACACTACAAGAGTTTCTCAGCCACGTCCTTGAGGATGGAGATGATGGAGAAGACTCGTCGGAGGAATCTGAAAATTACATAGCAAGTTGCCATGTGATCTCTCACTCATCGATAGACAATGAAGAAGCTCCTTGCACCGAGAAACTGGGGGCAAAACCTGAACCGGAACTTCTAGGACCATCGGAAGAAATAATCGATGCATTCCTAAATGAGGCACTTATGAAAAGTAAAGCTGATCGGGAGCGTGAGATGGCCATATTTGAAATGGCCAAACGCCGGCGACTGGACGAAAGGGTTGAAACACTCTCACCAGATCAAAATACGTCCGCCGCAAATAAAAGCAGGTTCAAGGCGGGGAAAAGGTTCGCTAAAGCCATATCGATGGGAATGAAGCTGCCACCCTCCGAAGGAAATATTCTTGATGGTGGCAGGGATATGTTGCTCACCGGCAGCATTTCAAGCGGATGAAACGCAAAACCCGTCGGGAGCGAAGAAGTACGACTGAGGAGCGTAAAAGAACCACCGGCAACTGTCGCATGGTCAACGCCGGGGGATCGCAAGTTCTCACTTTCGGGAGCGAATCTGACGAAGAAATAACTCTTGGCCCTCTCTATAAAGAGCCCACCTTAGGAAAAGTGGAGGAACCGAAGACCTGTGAAAATATTCAACTGCGCAATCGTACGCTGCCCGAAAAGAATCTTGGGCCCTCGAACAGTGGGCCGAATAGAAAAGATAAGGGGAAAGAAAAGGTCTCTGAGGATATCGCCCTAGATGACCAAGTCATCAAAGAGTTGACAGCCAAGGACCCGCCGAAGAAGAGCAAGGTGGACTACAACGTTCTGGCACACTTGAGGAAGCTACTCTCGCAGCTCAGCATTCTCGATGCCCTTATGCTATCCAAAGAGGCGAGAGACTCATTGATCAAGGCGCTATAAGAGCCAGAGCAATTCCAAGCTTTCCTCGCCGAAGAAAGGATGAAAGATGAGCTGGAAGAAGTACACACAGCCGATATCACCTTCGGCGATGAAGATCTCCTCCTTGGGATGTGCGAGCACAACCATCCCCTTTATGTCTCCGGATACTGTCACGATATCAAGATAGGCAAAATCCTGATTGATAATGGGTCTTCCGTTAATCTCCTCAACGTGCGAGTGTTAAAGGAAATCTGCATGAGCTTTCAGCACCTCGCTCGTGATAAAATCACCATCTCCGGTTTTGACTCCCAGTCATCACGAACCCTCGGGTCTGTGATACTGACGATGCGCTTTGGGCTACTTATCATGGATATTAAATTTCACGTCATTGATGCCAAGACATGCTACAATGCTTTGCTCGGCAGGCCTTGGTTACACGAGTACAACATTATCCCTTCTACACAACATTAGTGTATGAAGTATTTCAAGGATGGTCTCGAGTACACTGTGACGAGGGAGTTGAACCCATTCTCCGTGAACGAAGTCCTCAAGTACAAAGATGCAAAATACTTCTTACCAGATTTTGAGGACACGGAAAGATGTCACAAATCGAAGAACAAAGCTATCACCACCATTCCGGTCTTCGGGAGTGATACCGAGGAGGAAGAAGAGATAGTTTACTCAGGACCACCCCAGTACAACAAGCCGGGACCGTCCGCTCCTATGTTGATCTTCGGCAGCGACTCGGAAGATGAGGTCAATGCCATATTCTCTGCTCGGCCATCCATACAAACCTTCGCTGATGAAGAGCAAAATTTGCAAGTTTCCATGGTTCCGCCCAAGCATCATAAAGAACTAGACGCGCTTGATACCTACAGTGTGGAAGAACTGCAGACATTCTACGTCCCTCCCATGCGAAAAGGTGAAAAGGCGATCATATTCTACCGATCCGGGGAAACCAAAGTGGGGAATGAAATATGGCATGGTGCAGATTCTACACTTGACAGGCTCCAGCCCATCCGTTTGCCCAGATATTACACAGACGGACTAAAGAGACTCCTGAGACGCCAAGGTGTATCTCTTAAGCAAACTGCGCGACAAGCACGGTTCTATAACAGGATCTGGAACGTTCCCGGAACTCAACGAAAGTTGCCCAACGGGAGAATGGAAACGACCGGGCTTGGGTATGTTCAATCCAAGAAACGGGAGCTACTCCGCGACTGTTACGTCATACACGACTTTGATGAAGAAGGAGATGCCCTATGGGAAGATGCTAACCCTGAATCAGAAAGAGCTCCCGCCGTGAAAATGCCCAGTCCGTCGTTCGAAGAACAAATGGACAAGCTTATAAGGGAAGCAGGTCAAAAGGTTCGAGACGACCATAATCGTGAAATGGCCATCTACGAGAAAGCCAGGACGCAACGCCTCTTTCAACAGGCTGTGAAAAATGAAAATGCTCCTCCTTACCAACCCGTTGTACAAAAGGCCCGACGCAGCGGCAAAAATAAACCAAAAATCGGGAAAGGCGTTCGACAGCGACAAAGCGGGTCCAAGAAGCCACGCGATCAGGAATCGAGCAGTCCGGATTCTTCTCTTATAAAAAAGATGGGTCGAGCATACTCTTTTCCCCAAAACAAGACAAAGAAGATACTTGATCTTGCTTTAAAACATCAAATGATTATCCTCCCGGATTCCAAGCACCCCGAGCAAGAAAGCGAAGTATTTCACCCGGACTATTGCTCCTATCACAAGGCAATAGGATATCCTCTTGAAGACTGCTTCACATTTAAAGACTGGGTGGAAGACCAGTATCAGTAAGGCAGGTTCGCTCTATCCAGCAGCTGGAGGGTAACCCCGCCGCAGAAGCATGAACCCAAGGCCACGAGAGTAGAACCAGATCAACACCGGTCTTGGAAATGAGCTCGTACTTGTCACGTGATAACGCTGTCAGGAGAAGTGCCCGAGAATATGGATGACCTCCCCCGGTGCTTCGATAACGATGATGACGAGGTAATCTCAGAGTTTCCACCGGCGCCAAAGGAGCTGGAAGATGGGATACATACTACTGCAGATAACCTCAGGAAAATTGATTTGGGGATGGCGAGTGACCCGCGGCCAACGTTTGTCAGTGAGCTGTTGTCTGAAGAAAGGGTGGCTACTCTAAATGACGTGCTCATGCAGCATAAAGATTGCTTCGCATGGAACTATTCCGAGATGCCAAGGCTAGATCCAGAGATTGCTGTGCACAAATTGGCAATATCTCCGGACGTCAAACCGATCAAACAAGCGCCGAGAAGAATGCGTCTCGAGCTAGAGATGAGCATCAATGCCGAGGTCAAGAAACTAATCGACTCCGTCTTCATCCAAGAGGTTCAATATCCTGACTGGATCGCCAACATTGTCCCAGTGATGAAGAAAAATGGGACGGTGCGCATCTGCGTGGACTTTCGGGACCTCAATAAAGCTTGCCCGAAGGACGATTTTCCCGTACCAGTCACTGAGCTGATGATAGACAATACGTCCACTCATGAAGTTATCTCCTTCATGGATGGCTCATCAGGATACAATCAGATAAAAATGCATCCCGAGGACCAGAAGCACACCGCTTTCCGGACCCCTTTGGGCATATTTTGCTACAAGGTGATGCCCTTCGGTCTAAAGAACGCCGATGCCACCTATCAGAGGGCCATGGCGAAGATCTTCGATGATTTCATACATAAAATCGTCGAATGCTATATCGAAGACCTTGTGGTGAAAAGCAAATCATACGAGGAACATTTAGAGCATCTGAAGACCGTGTTTCAGCTCCTTCGGTAATACAACTTAAAGATGAACCCTCTCAAATGCGCGTTCGGAGTTTCCTCGGGCAAATTCCTAGGATTCATCGTCCGACACTGAGGCATTGAGATAGATCCGTCAAAGATCAAGGCGATCATGGGAATGCCTCCGCCAAAGACTCTCAAGCAATTGCGGTCTCTCCAAGGAAAGCCCGTGTATATCCGGCGATTTATAGCCAACCTCTCCGGCAAGTGTCGTCCTTACAGTCACTTGATGAAGAATGGAACCCCTTTCGTCTGGGATCACAAATGCCAAAACGCACTGGACGATATCAAGCAATACCTGCAGAATCCGCCAGTACTGGCCGCTCCCGTTAAAGGAAAACCTCTCGTCCTGTACACAACAGCCCTCGAAGGTTCTTTAGGTGCGCTATGGGCACAAGAAAATGACCAAGGGAAGGAGAGAGCCCTCTACTATCTGAGTCGAGTTCTCCTGGGGGCAGAAAGCAATTACTCTCCCATTGAAAAGCACTGCCTGGCGTTGATCTTCGCAATAACGAAGCTCAGACACTATGCATTGGCACATGAGGTCCATCTCATATCAAAAGTGGATCCTCTCTAATATTTGATGTCGAAGGCCATATTAACAGGACGACTCGCTAAATGGGCCTTGCTCTTGATGGAATTCTCGATAATTTATCGGCCTCTTAAAGCAGTGAAAGGCCAGGCCATCGCCGTTCGCTGAGCATCCAATACCTGCCGATTTGTAAGCGCACGGCGGCGCCCCGGCCGTCAATCCGACGCCGGAATGCGGAAATGAAACTTTTCTAAAAACTAGAAATCGGCACCACCGTGCACTAAAATCCCGGATCGGGCCATTAACCTAACTCTAGCAAACTAGAAAATGGGTAGGAAGCTATACCGAGCGATCCGTGTCCTTCGGTCTTCGGCCTCCACTCCGATCTCCTCGCGGAACCTCCGGTCTTCAATTCCTCGTCGGAACGGGCACCGCATCGCCGGGTTCTTTTACGGGCTCCCACCTCTGGACCGAGGCAACTCGGGCACGAAGTTGGCGAGCCGACGTGCCTAAGAATTGCTGTAGATGAAGTGTAGAAGGCTTGTCTCATGCGGGTAGTGAAGTTGCCTTTTGAAGATGGAGGAGAGAAAAGAAATTTTGGAGTGAACTAGTATTTTTGTAGCAAGAAGAATGAGGGATCAATGATTTTTCCTCTCCCAAAAATAAAACCCCCACCCCTTCCTAGTAGTGGCCGGCCCTCTATGATGATTGAATTAGGAGAGAGAGAAAAAGCATATATCAATATGTGAATATAACTATCAAATTATCTCACATATAAAACTTATCAAATCCTAATCAAACCCCATCATCATTAATGCAAAGGAAGAGACTCAAAAAGAATCTCATGATGAAAGAACTATCATGAAGCCCTCATTTACAAGAAACCCCTCCACAATAACAAATTTGCAAACTTGCAAAAAAAAACCTCCATCAGATAAGTCCGGCCGTGAAGGAACAAAGGAAAACTGGCCGGAACGGAATACAAATTGGCAACTTCAGAAAACTGATTCCGTAATAAATTACAGGAAAACCCCGCGACTGCATATACATGCCCGCATTTGTATTCCCACTGAATACAACCGCAAAGAGACAAAAAACTACACTGTTCAATACTAGGATCCGGCTTAAACCAAAGCCCGCTAGTATTATCCGTCCGATCATGATCCGTGCAATACCGCACGTATCTGATCGAACCCTGCCATATCTCCATACGGCCTCTACAACGTTTCGCCCGAAGCTTGAGAAAACGGTCTGTGGGGGACTCTAAAGACTCGTCAATACTTTGGCTGTGGATTTAACCACAAGCACGTCAGAGATATTAGCCTATACGTGACGGGCTACCAGGTATTGACCAAAAGGGACGTCGATGAGCAAACTCATCCTGACACCCTACTGAGCCTGTCAGTGACAATATCCGTACAGTCCGGTCCGTTCGTCTATGAGCATCGCATGGCGGGCCTAGGGGGTTGGTAAAAGTCAGACCCCCAAAAGCGGTGCAAGTCGTGTCGGAGTGTAGCCCAGAACACCTTGAGATACTACTGGAATGCCTACCAGTAAATCTCCTGCCTTGGACAAGGACTTCGTGTAATGGCTCTCCTAGACACAGCGCGACCTCACTCCCAATACGGGAGAGACGAACCCCTTCAGATCCGCTCACTGCCTCCATATGGCTCGGGACTGTACCCAACTAAAACCTGTTTGCACGTCTCCTTTGAGCATGGTAGGGTAGTAATCAAAGCACAGTGGGAACTCACACGAGACAAATGACGATCTCAGGTCGATGAACTAACCTGTACACATATCACCAGGGAACTGCTATCTGACGTCAGGTATAAGACCAACTAGCATGTTCCCGGCGAGTCCTTTCCGGTGTACTCATAACCCAATGAGCACCTGTATACATCTTAGGTGAACCAACTGACACCAGTGGCTTGTGAGACCGGCCACCACCCCTCGTCGGGGCCTCGACTGTATACACTAGTCTACTCTGGAGTATTGATGCCCTGTCTCGAAACTCCCACGACTAGGAACCTTTTAAGGATGTGCTTATAGACCCCAGCTCCCACGTATATGATCGTCCTCATACTGCTGGCAGTCAAGCATGAATCCTAGGGGCTCTATCAACGCGTAATAGCGACCTGTATGGTCACCTAAAACAGTACACGATGATAAAGATAAACGAGATAGCATACTATCATCTTGAGTAAGACTGTCCTACCGGTATAGGTCCTCCCTCAATCATTGCACTCACGTGCCTGTGATCCAATAATTGACTCTGAGGGCACTATCTCCAACAATCTCCTACTTGCACTCAAGGCTAATTATTACGATGCAAGTACTCACAGCCCGTGTGTTACCGAACACCCAACTCCTCTACTAGTCAGTCTCACAAAGCTCGTTTGCGAAACTATTGCGTTCGAGGAATAGCCTCAGTGAGTGGATCCGCTATGATGTTTCTTTCTATGTCTCTCTTTATCTCAAGTTTGCGGAGAAACCCATCTCCCGAAATGAGCAATACCTGTCTTAGAATATTTTTGGATGTCTGATGGGACCTAGTTCATAAGTAAACTCCAAATCCAAACTTCTTAGACTGTATCGTCAACTGAACTTAATCAGTATCCTGTGCCATGCCTCCCTCAGTATCCGTCTGGACCACCTGTCCAAAATACTGCCCCTGTTCAGAGGGAGAACTATAACTCTGACAGTCACTCTGTTATCCAAGTCACCTTGGAAGCCTGGAATGATAGCTGTCTCCCAAAGGAGGCTGCCTTTATCATATCCCTAGAACATTCATTTATGTTCTAAAACTGCTTCCGAATGTTTCTCCAGGATAGGATCAATATCAACTTATTGCATCTACTGCAAAACCAACATCTGGTGTGGTACTTGACATCTCATGATTGACTCAATTGCCTAAGCAAGTGATCTGCCAATCATGCACATCCCTCTCCACTTTAGTCTATAAGACACCTTAAGAGAGGGTGACTCCATCACCTGCAGGTATACTACCGCGCCAGGAGTCGTCCATTCTAAATACTTTTAGAATGCTGTCTAAGTACCCAGATTGGGAAACTATCCAAATCTAGATCTAAAACCATAGATCCAGTAACCAGAATGCCTGATATAATATCCAAGTCCTATGTGGAGAAACCTCTGTGTGACAACCAAAGTATAACCGACCGTAGTATAGGAATTTCACTTCCTACTCTGTGTATGTCATCCAAATACCAGGACATCATACCCTACTACCTTCTTAACAGATCCATCCCCTATTCTGATGAAGTCAAACCTATGACTGTCACATCAGAAATAGATGATCGATCTCTGCTATATCTGCTTAAGTCTATAAATAGACATAAGCCACTTGTCCACTATGCTTCCGCTGCTACGACTGACTACGACAACCTTCTGGTAGAGTCATATACACGTGCACTTCTAAAGCTAGTTTAGAACGATGCTATACTCATCCTCCTGCCGGGTCTCGCAGCCTCGAACAACAGCAATGGCAAGTCTGGGTAAACAAGAACCTCCCTGTCACCGTCCTTGAGGCTACCGGAGTACCTCTCGGGTGCCTGAGGTTACCCATCATGTCTGCGGAATGGCTAATGGAATATCAAATCAGATTGAATCTTTAGGTTCTTATCAAATTTTCAGTAATCGTTTGCGGTTCTGGAATCATTTCCAGTTCTACCATACTCCCACTACTGTTTTCTGAAAAAATCCATTTTTATTAAAACTGTGGCGAGTCAAGAACAACATCACTATTGATCTTCCAGATGGTAAAAAGTCAACCCTCGTCATAGCCTGGGTCAACCCACAAACAGCCATTACAGAAACGTGCCTTGAGTTATCTAGAGTCTGGTTTTAAGCATAAGCCGGACAACTCCCCGTACCTTAATAATGTCAAGATATGAACTGTTCTATATCCAATATCGAAACAGAGGCACTGATTTAATTGAACCAGATTCAAATCATGCAGCTGTCTCCAGTGCATGTCAACTAAATGGAAGGAGGCCGATCAGCGTTACTCAACTTAGGAATGCTTCCAATTATGAGTAACCTAAAAGAGAAGCAAGTTCTCTTAATCATTACTATTAACTGAATACCACACACAAGTATCTACATCTTCGATCACCTTGAAGAATCCCGATACTTGCAACACCTGGTTCTCTACTCTATTCTTATACCTATAACTTCTCAAAACATGGACCTTGTGTTTCTACGAAACACATGTCTAAGACCCAGAGAAGTTACAAGTAAACAGAATCTAGTACGGGTACCAACCCCTCTGTCCTAATGGACACTGGACAATATACAATACTCTGTATAAGTCCCTTGAGTCTAATAACTCATTCCCTGTGTGTCGTAAGTTGAAAACTGTACTTATGGTTAAGAAGAATTACACCGCTGTTTAATGCTCCTTACATAACCATCCACTGATATAGGTAAATGTCATAGACATAATTTCAAAAAGGTATATCTCACTCTATAAAAATAGACGTACAGATATATCAATTTGAAATTGGTGCATAGCAACGGATATTCAAAACCAAATATTTGCCGTTCGGCAAACAACCCTGGTGACTTCCTCAAATATCACCAATTACAACGAATTCCGATATAATGAGGATGATCACCTAATTCCAAATAACTTACTCCCACTCATCATCTGTAAAACCATACAGATGTGAGAATCAAACCGGGTAAATACATACCCTGGAGCAAGTGCCTAATTGGGAAATCAGTTTTCTTTTAACAGTACACAGTGAAACTGAAACATTGAAATATTTCAATGGGATATCCGGGTATTCCTAATAATGCCTCATCCATTATCAAATTCACAACTGTAACCGTATATTTCTTTGCCACCTCTCCAAATCCCTTTATATGTCTTTAGTCGTTACCTTCTGCACACCCCTCTATGCCAAATGGTTTTCTTCCTTCGCTACCGTTCGGCACCAGCCTATGGTTTAGAAGAAGACTATCCAATAAGCATAATGGGCGTACTGTCCTAATCCTAGGAGCACTCGCAATGCAAGAGAAGGTGAAGATAAGAGACAACCGAATAAACCTTATTCCTATTTCTCCTGAACCAGAATCCATCCCCGAACTGGAACAAGTTCCTTTCGAGTTCGTATATAACCATATGATGGAGTATCCAATAAACTGTGGATCTTCGTAGTGATACAGAGTGTCCTGGAGAAATACAAAGTTGATTTAGGATTGGAGAAGAAATACTTGGTTTGGTCTTGAATAGCAGTCGCAATTTACTTTGCCCTCTTACAAATCCCTTGATATGTCTTTACTTAATACCTTCTGTACACCATCGTTATGCTAATTGGTTTTCTTCATTCCCCACCGTTCGGCACCAGCCTAAGGTTTGGAAGATCATCCAATTTGCGTAATAGGTGTACTATCTCCTAAACCAAGGAGTACTCGCAACCTGAGAGAAGGTAAAAGGAAAAGACAACTGAATAGTCCTATTCATTTTCTCCAGAACCGGAAACCATCCTTGAATATATTCCTTCGAGTTCGTATATAATCATACGATGGTTTTGTCCAATGGAAGTTGACGTTCGTAGTAATACGGGGTGTTCTGGAGAAAAGGGTAAAAGTAGGAGTGGCAAAGAGGTTTGCAACTCTAACAATCCAAAAGCCAGTGTTTAAGAAGGTTCAGTTAATTTTGGTAACTGAGTCATAGTCTAGGGTCGGGTCATGGTCGCTGCCAAAGAGAGAGAGGAAAGAAATACTCAGCGTGCACTCTAACCTAGATCAGAATGGTTATCACTTTATCTAATCAGGAAACTTCCCACTGTAATGTCAAATTCTTCCCCAAACCTGAAAGAAGAATTAGTCGGGATCACCCGAGGAGTAAACCAACTCAACAGTGGGAATCAGGATCCAACTATCATCGCATGATAACGTGACCGAATCCGCTCACGTTATCACACTCCAGAAGGTATGCGCATATCTGGAAAGTTTCAGTTTCTTTAGAAACTCCCGATGTGATTTTTGCCCCATGCTCTTATGACATTGACGAAGGTCAACAAATCATAAGTCACATGTCAAGTTCTAACCGTCATTGTCCAGGTTAATTTGAACCACCCGTACAAGCCCTTGACGAAGGTCAACAAGGCTATACGACTGTACCAAACCAACACATCCATTTATGCAGCAGAAAGGTAACAAGCAGCTACCATACACTATGCCTTGACGAAGGTCAACAAACATAGCATGAATACTACGTGCTACCCGTCTGAAATGACGGAGGGCTACGAATGGTTTCTGGCGAAAAACCTTTAACGTAATGAACTTAATATCGTTGAAGAAACCGGATAGCTTAATAAAAATATAGTGACGAAAACCATTGCTAAAGAGGCCACTCCCGATGAAGGGATCTCGGCTCTTTCCCCGTAGAATGAGGTGCAGGATATTCCAACTAAATACCACGATGCAAAGCAAAAGTAATCGACTATAGTGAAGTTATTGCCCTGACGCAAACTTTTGTCCAAGGGGTCACTCCCGGTGAAGGGATCTCGGCCCTTGCCTCGTCAACTGAGGAGCTGGATATTCATAACCGAATACCACTGTGCAAAACAAAAGAGAACGCCCTTGCAATAATAGCTTTTTGAAAAGTGTTCCAACAACATCAAAGTAGGTTTGTTTAGCTTGCATTGATCCGAATCAACGCAGTCCCATCAATTGATCACACCAATAAAGAACGAAAATAATGATGTACGTATATGCCATCCGCATTCGCTACTGGGTCCCGTCATCACTCGTTAGGTTACTTAACTAACGACAGAGCAGGGACTGGACTAGCACGGATGCAAAACATATACAACATCTACTAGTATATATATCAATATATAATATTCGCTCAAGGCGTGATAAAATGCAACATCACAGAAATGTAACCAGCATCACAGAACAATACAGATATCTGGGATCCCCGGGTTTCAAAGAGCCGCTACTGAAACCCGACGTTCCCCTGGTCATGTGGATAGCCTGTGCAATGAAATCCTAGACCCCTACGGGCGCGGCAAGTTACCCGTCAAAACCTGAAGCGAGGCAGCCCCCTTCAGCAACGTGAATGGACCACCCAGCACTTCACGGAATCCGGTAACTTGGGAACCCCTCCTTGGGTCAACCTATACCCCCTACGAGTGCGGCGAATAGCCCGCCAATTCTAGAGTAAAGCCCCCTCTGTCTCAAAGCCATGAGATGCGGGCTCGTTACCCTCTAGAACCCGGCTACCCGTGCACCCCTCCGCGGGGTAAACCTAGTACAGAAAGTAAAATATACAACGGGTACATCGACCTCACCCCGGTCATGCCCCAAAAGAATAATATACAAACAGGCAGTGACGGCAGTCCACATGTCGGACGCTCGTCCCGCAATATCAAATGTACATAAACAACCAAACTGTACTACCATTGCAACCAGGCTATCCCCCACGACCAATCCGCAACATCACAGCATAACACTGAACATCAACGTGAATGTCACGTTCGCAAATCCGTCTAAAAGGGCTATAGCAGTTAGACAGGATTTACCGATCAAATGACATTCACGGTCGCAGATATAATGTAAATACTGTGAACTAACATGTTTAAAATTTTCGATCGATCAAATTTACCGAAGTAGGCCCCAAGCACTACTGTAGCACTCAAAGAAAATCTGGGCCCAAAAAGAATATTCCAAAAACCCCATTTTCAACTTTAAAGAGCTCTGTGTAAAAATGGTACAGTGAAGACACTGTACTGCGGTGGAACCGTAGCCAGAAAGGGGGTTTGGCCGCGGTTCCGCGGTCTGTCTACTGTATCACAGTACCAGTTTTCCCCAGAATTCTTAAAATACCCTGCATATTATTCTGCAATGTACTGAAAAATTTTTGGAGCAGAAAACAAAATCGACAGAAAGTGATGCACTTGAAATCGGGTTTTCGGAAAATCCGTTCGATCGAACTTGTAAACACGTTAGAGCAAGCTAGACTAGGTTAATGGCGTAGCTCTGATACCAATGTAAGCGCACGGCGGCGCCCCGGCCGTCAATCCGACGCCGGAATGCGGAAACGAAACTTTTCTAAAAACTAGAAACCGGCACCACCACGCACGAAAATCCTGGATCGGGCCATTAACCTAACTCTAGCAAATTAGAAAATGGGTAGGAAGCTATACCGAGCGATCTGTGTCCTTCGGTCTTCGGCCTCCACTCCGATCTCCTCGCGGAACCTCCGGTCTTCAATTCCTCGTCGGAACGGGCACCACATTGCCGGGTTCTTTTACGGGCACCCACCTCTAGACCGAGACAACTCGGGCACGAAGTTGGCGAGCCGACGTGCCCAAGAATTGCTGTAGATGAAGTGTAGAAGGCTTGTCTCATGTGGGTAGTGAAGTTGCCTTTTGAAGATGGAGGAGAGAAAAGAACTTTTGGAGTGAACTAGTATTTTTATAGCAAGAAGAATGAGGGATCAATGATTTTTCCACTCCCAAAAATAAAACCCCTACCCCCTCCTAGTGGTGGCCGGCCCTCTATGATGATTGAATTAGGAGAGAGAGAAAAAGCATATATCAATATGTGAAGATAACTATCAAATTATCTCACATCAAAAACTTATCAAATCCTAATCAAACCCCATCATCATTAATGCAAAGGAAGAGACTCAAAAAGAATCTCATGATGAAAGAACTATCATGAAGCCCTCATTTACAAGAAACCCCTCCACAATAACAAATTTGCAAACTTGCAAAAAAAAACCTCCATCAGATAAGTCCGGCCGTGAAGGAACAAAGGAAAACTGGCCGGAACGGAATACAAACTGGCAACTTCAGAAAACTGATTCCGTAATAAATTACAGGAAAACCCCGCGACTGCATATACATGCCCGCATTTGTATTCCCACTGAATACAACTGCAAAGAGACAAAATACTACACTGTTCAATACTAGGATCCGGCTTAAACCAAAGCCCGCTAGTATTATCCGTCCAATCATGATCTTTGCAATACCGCATGTATCTGATCGAACCCTGCAATATCTCCATACGACCTCTACAGCGTTTCGCACGAAGCTTGAGAAAACGGTCTGTGGGGGACTCTAAAGACTCGTCAATACTTTGGCTGTGGATTTAACCACTAGCACGTCAGAGGTATTAGCCTATACGTGACGAGCTACCAGGTATTGACCAAAAGGGACGTCGATGAGCGAACTCATACTGATACCCTACTGAGCCTGTCAGTGACAATATCCGTACAGTCCGGTCCGTTCATCTATGAGCATCGCATGGCGGGCCTAGAGGGTTGGTAAAAGTCAGACCCCCAAAAGCGGTACAAGTCGTGTCGGAGTGTAGCCCAGAACACCCTGAGATACTACTGGAATGCCTACCAGTAAATCTCCTACCTTGACTAAGGACTTCGTGTAATGGCTTTCCTAGACACAGCGCGACCTCACTCCCGATACCGGGAGAGACGAACCCCTGCAGATCCGCTCACTGCCTCCATGTGGCTCGGGACTGTACCCAACTAAAACCTGTTTGCATGTCTCCTTTGAGCATGGTAGGGTAGTAATCAAAGCACAGTGGGAACTCACACGAGACAAATGACGATCTCAGGTCGATGAACTAACCTGTACACATGTCACCAGGGAACTGCCATCTGACGTCAGGTATAAGACCAACTAGCATGTTCCCAGCGAGTCCTTCCGGTGTACTCATAACCCAATGAGAACCTGTATACATCTTAGGTGAACCAACTGACACCAGTGGCTTGTGAGACCGGCCACCTCCCCTCGTCGGGGTCTCGACTGTATACACTAGTCTACTCTGGAGTATCGATGCCCTGTCTCGAAACTCCCACGACTAGGGACCTTTTAAGGATGTGCTTATAGACCCCAGCTCCCCCGTATATGATTGCCCTCATACTGCTGTCAGTCAAGCATGAATCCTAGGGGCTCTATCAACGCGTAATAGCGACCTATATGGTCACCTAAAACAGTACACGATGATAAAGATAAACCAGATAGCATACTATCATCTTGAGTAATACTGTCCTACCGGTGTAGGTCCTCCCTCAATCATTGCAATCACGTGCCTGTGATCCAATAATTGACTCTAAGGGCACTATCTCCAACACGATTCTCCTTTGAATTGCGAACTGCCAGACGAACATGCGTTTGACACGATCGACGGGGGTGATACCCGGTGGGAACTCTACTTCGACGGAGCATCTTCCATGAAAAAGCGCAAACAAAGCACCCCTATAATCAAATCAGAAGTAGGCCTCATCTTCGTAACTCCACAAGGAGGGATAATGCGCTTTGCTTTCTCCTTAACAGAGCCGAGGACAAACAATGAAGCCAAGTATGAAGCTTTGATAGCAGGTCTCGAGATCGCAATCGACATGGGAATTGAAAACCTGCTCATATACGAAGACTCCCAACCGGTCGTGAGTCAAGTAAACGGCGACTACCAAACGTGCAAGCCGGAGTTGCTGAAGTACGGTGAGAGGGTGCAGTGACTGTTGACCCAAATTCCTTCCTACACCTTGGAAAGCATACCGCGTGCGGAAAATAGCAAAGCAAATGCATTAGCCAAGCTCGCTAAAGAACTGGCTGACGAAAACCACGATGACGTGATGATCGTTGTGCAAAGCCGTCGGGTTCTCGCACCGGCAGAAATATCTTCGGAGTCGTCCGAAGAAAAGGGACGACCGAGCAAACGACACTATAAATAAAAGACCAGGAAAAGGCTAAGGATTGGAGGGAAGTCTTTATAGACTACTTCAAATCCCGTCGAACACCTGAAGATGCGTCCTCAAGACATCAGCTTATGAAACGAGCTCTGTCTTTTGCTTTCGTCAATGATACCCTGTATAAGAGATCATTTGATTCTTTATAGCTAAGATGCCTGGGACCTGAAGAGGCAAGAAGAGTCGTCCAAGAAACTCATGACGGACTTTGCGGTTCTCACCAGGCCGGCCCAAAGATGAAGCTAAAGATCAAAAGGATGGGCTATTATTGGCCCACGATGATCCAAGACTGCCTCGAATACGCGAAGCAGTGCCACGCGTGCCAGATTCACGGAGACTTTATCCATCAGCATCCAAATCCACTACATCCAACAGTGGCTAGCTGGCCGTTCGAAATGTGGGGGACTGATATAATCGACCCCATTGAACCAGCATCTTCCAGAGGACATCGATTCATTTTGGCGACGACTGATTACTTCTCCAAATGGGCAGAAGCAGTACCGCTGAGGGAAGTGAAGATGGAGAATATCCTCCATTTCTTCAAGACACACGTTATTTATCGGTTTGGAACTTCGAGATGGATCATCTCCGATAACGGGCCATCCTACAGAAGCCACAAGATCAACCGCTTCGCACAACAACATAACAACTAGAGATACTCCTCAGTCTATAATCCCCGAGCTAACGGTCTGGCTGAGGCTTTTAACAAGACCTTGACGAAGATCGTGAAAAAGACGGTGTCCCGAAATAAGAAGGACTGGCATGAGAGACTGCATGAAGCTCTCTGGGCGTATCGAACTACGTTCAAAACGGCCAGGAACACAACGCCGTACGCATTCGTATTCGGTACAGAGGCGGTACTCCCTCTCTAGATAGAGTTACCCTCTCTACGAGTTGCAGTTCATTACGAGCTAACGGACGAAGAGAATGCTCACCTTCGGCTTGAGGAGCTCGATGCCCTTGATGAAACCCGGCTCATAGCGCAACAAAATCTGGAGGCTGATAAATCAAAGATGATGCGCTCATACGAAAGATTGACTAGGACGAGGACATTCCGCCAAGGAGAACTCGTACTAGTGGTCAAAAGATCTATGATCCCTAATCGCGCCTAGCGGGGGAAATTCGAGCCGAACTATGAAGGCCCGTATATCATAGACAAGGTCTACCAGGGTGTAGCTTATCTACTCATGGACATGCATGGTGAAAGACCTTTCAGGCCAATAAATGGTCGCTTCCTAAAGAAATACTATGCCTGACGAGTCACGGCCCAAGTTAATAATAGATGACGACGACTATGTGCGCTCGCTATCTTCCTAAGCCCAAACTTTATAAGTAGTAACCGTCTAACGGACCGAAACGTACTTAAACTAACAGCGGACCGAAACGTACTTAAACTAAAGACGGACCGAAACGTCCTTAAACTAACGACGGACCGAAACGTCCTTAAACTAACGATGGACTACTATGTCCTAAAACTAGCTGTAGACCGAGATCTTAATAAACTACGGTGGATTGCAGCATCCCAGAGCTGATACAAAAAAACGGTATGTCCATAAGCAAAATGGGCACGGATGAAAACCCGAAAGGGCTCCGTGAGTAAAAACAGCAGGGCTACCGGCGAGTTTTGTAAAATCCCGAAAGGGCGCAATCTCGTTAAAAGACACTTGCAAGGTCCTCTCGACTTTGTAAGGAGAAACCACCTACGTGAGATCCTTACGACTCACAAGGGAGCAACACCCTTAGAGATCCTTACGATTCCTAAGGAGAAATTACACTTGCGAGATCCTCATGACTCGTAAGGAGAACCCTCTTATGGGACCCTCACGGCTGATAAGATTTGAAAGTCTTAAGCTACAAGAATCTAAACATGTTCTTAAGCAAACACCACAATCTCCAAATTTTCCCTACAAGCGGCTCAATGCTGACCCTTGTATACAATCCACGGGCGCGAATAAACATTTCCCTAATAAAGTCCCATCCGTGACTAGGGATATGTTTGCACGGTGAACAACCCTTGTGAGTCCTCTCGACTTATAAGGAGAAAACACTCTTGTAAGATGCTTACGACTTATAAGAGAACATACACTTAGGATTCCTCATGATTCCTAAAAAGAAAACGCACCTAATAGATCCTCACGACTCGTAGGGAGAAAAAAACCTTTATGAGACCCTTACGGCTTATGAAGTCAAAACCCTTAGTCGACAGAATCCTAACTCTGTCTACTAAGCCACCTTTGTTCGACATCGACGGAGGCAAATGATGATTCACTTCTGGCAATATCCTAGTTGTAGCGGTGCTGATGCCGAAATTGGTGTCTAATTCTAAAGCTTGCAGCAAAGAAGCTAGCGAGCCACACATGCATACGACATAGCCGAAATGATGGGGCTACTTGCAACAAAATAAGCAAGTAAAAATGTATGCATGCAAAATAGCCGAAATGATTGGGCAACTCGCAATAAAAAGCAGCGAGTAAAAATAAAATAAATAGCCGAAATGATTGGGCACCGCGAAAAATAGCCGAAATGATTAGGTAATCACGACTTTCGCGATATAAAAGCTGAAATGGTAGAGCATCGCGGAAAGAAATAAAGAAAAATGAAATTTATGCCCTACATGTGATATCACATCAATCCCTGTATACAATCCAGGGGCATAAATAAAGAAGGAATCACACCTTCCCTCCCCAAGCTCCATCAGAAAATGAAGCCAAATCTCGACGGTTCAGGGATAGCCTAGAGATCATTGACAACGGTCCTCCCCATTCCAACAGGATTCAGACGCTGCAATCAATCCTGGAGCTACGGCAAAACCCCTACTCCAAATCTCGATGGTTCCCAGATAACCTGGAGACCACTTCGATATTCGTCTCATTGCAACAGACGCAACGTCATCCACATGACCCCGTCGCGGAAACACATCATCCATATGACCCCGTCTCAGAAATACGTCATCCACATGACCCCGTTGCAGAAACACGTCATCCACATGACCCCGTCATAGAAACAAGTCATCTACATGACCCCGTCGTAGAAATACGTCATCCATATGACCCCGTCACGGAAATACGTCATCCACATGACCCCGTCTCTGAAATACGTCATCCACATGACCCCGTCGTGAAAATACGTCATCCACATGACCCCGTCTCGGAAATACGTCATCCATGTGACCCCGTCGCGGAAACACGTCATCTACATGACCCCGTCATGGAAAGACGTCATCCACATGACCCCGTCTCGGAAATACGTCATCAGCATGACCCCGTCTTGGAAATACGTCATCACCATGACCCCGTCTAGGAAATACGTCATCAGCATGACCCCGTATCGGAAATACATCATCCACAAGACCCCGTATCGGAAATACGTCATCCACATGACCCTGTTTCGGAAATACGTCATCCACATGACCCCGTCGCGGAAATACGTCATCAACATGACCCCGTCACGGAAATACGTCATCTACATAACCCCGTCTCAGAAATACGTCATCCACATGACCCTGTCATGGAAATACGTCATCCACGTGACCCCGTCTCGGAAATACGTCATCCACATGACCCCGTCTCGGAAATACGTCATCCATATGACCCCGTCACGGAAATACGTCATCAACATGACCCCGTCTCGGAAATACACCATCCAAATGACCCCGTCGCGGAAACACGCCATCCAAATGACCCCGTCTCGAAAATACGTCATCCACATGTCCCCATCGCGGAAATACGTCATCAACATAACCCCGTCTCGGAAATTCGTCATCCACATGACCCCGTCGCGGAAATACGTCATCTACATGACCCCGCCTTAGGAATACATCACCCAATGACGCCGTGAAATGCGGATAACGTCAATCTCATTAAACACTTACGGGTCCTCTCGATTCGTAAGGAAGAAAACTCTCTTATAAGATCCTTACGACTTATAAGGGAAAACACACTTAGGAATCCTCACGATTCCTAAGGAGAAATTACACTTACGAGATCCTCACGACTCGTAGGGAGAAAAGTCTTTATGAGACCCTCACGGCTCATGAAGTTGAAAAGTCTTAGGTAGCAGATCTGAACCTGCTTCCTAAGCCGTCACTACCTCTCGGAAAGTTCAAGATGAAACGTTCTTTATTATCTACAGGCTACACTTGCCAGAGTAACATACCAACAACACAGAAAAGAGAAGAAAGCGACAAGGAGAACATTTGATTCACATTTGATTAAGCGTGCGAAGCATACCCGTTCACGCATGTGCAAAAGATTTAGTACATAAAATAAAACACGCTGAAATGAGGAATTTGCTACTCATACTTCAAAAAAGTTCTTACAATTATGAAAGCAGTAAACGAAAACATCATCAAAATGATTACAATGGTAAAACCTCAGATCCAGGGCATGGATTGAGGAATTCATATGTGAGGTTGTTTAGAATCTTTCTGGCCTTTCTGACCATTCTAATGTGCATCCTCTCGCGCTCACGAGTGTCGAGATCCTTGGCAATGTCCCCTTCCCTTTGTTAAGAAGCGATTATCGTCGTCTGTTGGAAAGCCTAATGCAGAATATCGATGAGGTTATCTCGCCGCTTCTTCGAGATCAGCCACGACAGGTACACTGAATGCACCTTGTCTTCGGCATCATCCAGCGCATTAAGCGGCATGGCCTCGTGAAACCCAGGAAGTGCTCTCCAAATTGCTCCCACTACGATCTTCAAGAGAGCGGAACGGCGAGGAAGCAGCCAACCGATGCGTGCATACAGATGACCCATAATCTCCGCACATTGGGCATCTGTAAATTCTTGGTTTTGGCAACGGCCTTGTACACGGATATCCTCATAAGTGATGAACTCGTTCAGACTGTATAAACGAACAGCCATAATGCCTGAAAAAAATATCATTAAAAGATTAGTAATGAGGAAAAACAGGCACAGAGATTTAAACGGCTCTTGATATCCCCATGGAGAAAACAAATTCTAATTATGACATCTAACAAATTTGAATTTGCGAGAAGTCCTAAAAAAAGGGGGGGAATCTAATTTAATGAGCGACCCCTCGGGTCTAGAAGTTAAACTCCTCGAGAGCAATGCTCCACAGACAGGAGTGACATCTGTCAAAGTTAATTATAAGAAGAATTTAAAGAGATTCCCCGAGATTCTAAGAGCCATGCTTTGTGAGGAAGATGAATGCAACCTATCAGGGGTCTTAAAAGCAAAGCTATTAATAAATTTGATATCCATGAGTAAAACTCTTAAGAGTTCTTCATCAAAGATTAAAAAATCAACATGATTCAAAGGAGCAAAGCTCTGTTAATGGAACCCTAAGTGGGTTTTCTTTAGATCAAAGATCTATGAAGAGCAAGGCTCTGTTAATGGGTAAAACCCTAATTCATTAAAAGATTTAAATTTTACCTAAAATCTTAACAGAGTTTTTACTCTTGAAAAGTTCTTAAACTGAAGAGCAATGCTTTAAATGAAAATTCTCAAGAAGAAGATAAAAATCATCTAAGAGACCAAAGGTCCTATTTATAGGTAGTGAGAGCCGTTTCAACTTCCAAATGTTGATCCAACGGCTAAGATTCTACCCCCGCCGCACTCACGTATAGGCCACGTAAGCGCAACGGTGGGGGGGGCATTTGTTTCCCCAATCAGAGCAAAACTCTGTTCAAATTCCAAGATTTGAAATGAAGCGACGCTTCTGTTTCCCCCAATCAGAGCAAAAGCTCTGTTTTAAAATTCAAAATTTAAAAATTGAAGCAACGCTTCAGATTTAGTGCTAGGCGCGCTGCATGCCACGTGTCAAACAAGGCTGCGCTGCACGCCACGTATTGAACGTAGGTGCGCTAGCACAAGGTGCGCTGCGCTCTAGGCAGCGCACCACATGCAAAGCACAGGTGCGCTAGCGCTGGAATTAAAAATTCCCCACCATTAGATCAAAACATCTAATAATAATGATAAATCAGAATTAAAATTCTGTTATGGAAAGATCTTTCCAATCTTGTTAAAAACAAGAAGATTGCCTTCTGTAAAACAGAAGCTCTAGGATCAAAGATCCAACGATGGGGAGACATCCCCAAATCAATCAGAGAAAAATCTCTTTAACTGATTTAACAAATCAATTTGCCCTATATAAAGGCCCCAAGACTTCAAGTTTAAGGGAGAGAAACCCCCCTACAAACTTTGAGAAAACTCAAAAAAAGAAGAGCAAGCTCTTAGCAAAAGAAGATTGTTTCTTCAAGGTAAAGAATGATTCTTGAACAAAGATATGAAATCATCTCATAAAAACAGAAGAATTATCTTTTTAAGAGATCATAGATCTATAAATACCATGTTCTTTCATAAAAGATCAAAAGATCTAATCATAAAAACAAAAGAAGTATTTACTTCATTCACAGATAATGGATCTACAAAGGCAATGCCCTTTCTAAAATAAGAACTGTTGTTCTTGAATCTTGAGGCAAAGCCTCCTTTAAAAAAGAACATAAACTTGTTCTCTGATCATAAATTTGATCAAATGCGCTTTGTGCTACTGAAAAGTGCCTTGCACTCATGAACTACACTTTTGCGCTCCTTGGACCGGCGCTCAGCGCCAAAACGTGCCACGTGTCAACCACAGATACAACTTGCTGTCACGACCCGAAAGTACGGAACGTGACTGACACTTAGATTACGAGACGTCTAAAGGCATAACGTAAACTAAGTCAGCCAAAGCCCAGAAATTCTAAACCAAAACCAAAGAGAGTGAAGGAAACCTTTCATGAAAAACGACTTGAAATCAATTTAGTTGCATTGAACCCCTTTTAAAAAAAACATCAAAAATTTCCGAAAATTTCGGCAGAGTCTCCTCTGCAAATACTATCCCCCAAAATGGGTACAACAAAATAAATTGATTTCAAGTCGTTTTTCATGAAAGGTTTCCTTCACTCTCTTTGGTTTTGGTTTAGATTTTCTGGGTTTTGGCTAACTTAGTTTACGTTACGCCTTTAGACGTCTCGTAATCTAAGTGTCAGTCACGTTCCGTACTTTCGGGTCATGACAAAGTTGGTATCAGAGCGTAGGTTTTACCTTTCTGAGTGTAGGACGACCTTGGTAGATGGAGTATGTGACTTAAGCAGAGTGGCGTAGCGTGGGTATGATCCGCGGCATACTTACGATACGGTACTCCGCCTAAGTGACCTTAGGACATAATTGCTTGTATTTCCTTTCTTGATTCCTTGCATTCCTTGATTCAATTGAAATGTTCTTATCGGTCCTGTTTCTTATTCCAGCTTCGATGCTGCCAAAGACTACGAGAGCTCAGCGAGCTGCCGCTAGGGATGAGATTCGAGCGGGCTCGTCTGAGGCGAGGATCGAGCGGGATGATACGCCTACCCCTCAGGGTCATATTGATCCGCCTTATCCAGACCGTATTGCCAGATTAGAGGCCGGCATGCAGGAGTTGCGACAGATGATGGGATCTTTAGTTGAGTCCAGTCGGGCACAGAGATCCGAGGACGTTCCTTCCACCGCACAGACCACGATTGTACCTGCTGCACCGATGGTCACTCCTGCTGCTACTGCGACTATCCCTGTTTCACTACAGGAGTTCATGAGATTGAGACCTCCAGCTTTTACCGCTACGGATGCGACAGAGGACCCACAGGCATTTCTTGATAGGATGGCTCGGATTTGCCGTTCGTTGAGGTGCTCTGATGATAGGTTGGTGGAGTTCGCGAGTTTTCGTCTGGAGGGTCTTGCCCAGACATGGTACGATTCAGTAGAGAGAGGCTGAGCTGCAGGTCTACCTTCTATGACCTGGGATGAGTTTACAGCTGCGTTTCTTGCCCGTTTTCTTCCGGAGAGTGTCCGAGATGCTCGAGCCCGTAATTTTGAGTCTCTGCGCAAGACTCCTGGGATGACGGTGTTGGAGTATGATATACAGTTTACCTAGTTGTCTCGATATGCTCCGTACCTAGTAGACACAGAAGTGAAGAGAATAAAGAGGTTTGTACGAGGGCTTGATACACAGCTATTCCTTGCCATCGGCACCCAGCACTTTGATACTTACGCAGCCGCGATGGATGCAGCCTTACTTTTGGAGGAGCGTATTTCTGAGACTCCGGTCGTTTCTGGGCCGAAGAGGATCCGTACTGATACGCCAGCTCAGCGGCAGATGGGTAGACACCGCGATAGATTATTTCCGGGAGATGGTGGAGGCAGAGGATTGAGACGAGGTCAGTTATTTGGTTCATATCCACAGACGCAACAGTCGTTTCCAGGATGTTTTCGGTGTGGGAGTCAGTACCACCGTGTTAGAGACTGTACCATGGGGCGCCAGGGCACGGCGACAGTCCCGCATGTGACCTTACCACCTTCACCACCTCCTCAGAGAGCACTACTTCCTACTCCTGATGATGCTCCACGCCAGCCAGATGCTCCTAGAGGTAGTGGGCGTGGCGGTCCGGTTCAGAGAGGACGAGGCGAAAGAGGCAGAGGCAGAGGCCGAGGTAGAGGTAGAGGGAAGCCAGCTATTAGTGGTGGGCAGGTCTGAGTGTTCGCGTTGACTCCTCAGGATGCACAGGCATCCAATGCCGTCGTGACAGGTACTCTGCCAGTAGGTTCTTTTGATGCACGGGTATTATTTGATCCAGGCTCCACACATTCCTATGTATCCACGTACTTTGCATCGAGGTTGGGCCGGGAGTCTTCTCCGTTAGATCAGCCGCTTGTCGTTATTACACCAGTAGGCGAGTCGTTTATTGCCCGTTTTGTATACCGATCATGTTCCGTTCGTATCGGGGAGTGAGATTCTTCAGTTGATTTGATTCTCCTCGATATGCTAGACTTTGACGTTCTTCTTGGTATGGACTGGCTAGCCACCTGTTATGCATCCGTGGACTGCCGTGAGAAAGCAGTCAGATTCAGTTTTCCTGGTGAGCCGGTTCTTGTTATTCAGGGAGATCGTAGCGCTACCTTTCCCAGCTTGATTTCTTCTCTTCGCGCTGGTCAGCTCTTAAGGAGAGAGTGTCAGGGATTCTTAGCCTATGTTTTTGATACTAGCTCCACAGAGGTTTCGTTGGACCAGGTCCCTGTTGTGAGAGAGTTTCCTGATGTATTCCCTGACGAGCTGCCTGGTCTGCCACCAGAGCGTGAGATTGAGTTCTGCGTCGACTTGATCCCCGGCACGGGGCCTATCTCTATACCGCCTTATCGGATGGCCCCGGCGGAGCTGAGAGAGCTGAAGGATCAGTTACAGGACTTGCTGGACAAAGGGCTTATCCGACCGAGTGTGTCACCTTGGGGTGCTCCCGTCCTATTTGTTAAGAAGAAGGACGGAAGTATGCGCTTATGCATTGATTATCGTCAGCTAAACCGGGTTACTGTGCGGAACAGATATCCCCTACCCCGCATTGATGACTTATTCGATCAGCTCCAGGGTGCAGGGTTTTTCTCGAAGGTTGATTTACGGTCAGGTTATCACCAGTTGCGGGTTCGGAAGGAGGATATTCCGAAGACCGCTTTTCGTACTCGATATGGTCATTATGAGTTCTTGGTGATGTCGTTCGGGCTCACCAATGCCCCGGCAGCATTTATGGACTTGATGAACCGTGTATTCAGGCCGTATCTCGATCAGTTCATCATCGTGTTCATTGACGACATCTTGGTTTATTCTCGGAGCTGGGAGGAGCATGAGCAGCACTTGCGTATCACATTGCAGACTTTGAGAGAGCATCAGCTGTTCGCTAAATTTTCCAAGTGCGCATTCTGGTTAGACAGTATCGACTTCTTGGGTCATGTGGTGACGAGAGATGGTATTTGTTTAGACCCGAAGAAGATCGAGGCAGTTCAGCGTTGGCCTAGACCGGTATCAGTTACAGAGGTTCGCAGCTTCTGGGTCTGGCAGGCTATTATCGACGTTTTGTCCAGGATTTCTCCCGTATTGCTGCATCGCTGACTGGGTTGACCCTGAAGGGTGTCCCTTTTGATTGGACCCAGGCATGTGAGGATAGTTTCCAGCAGTTGAAGACTCGTCTGACTACTGCACCAGTGTTAGCATTGCCTTCAGGATCAGGCGGTTCGTGGTATATTGTGATGCTTCTCGAGTGGGGCTGGATTGTGTATTGATGCAGCACGACAGAGTTATCGCGTATGCTTCTCGGCAGCTGAGGAAACACGAACAGAACTACCCCACTCAAGATTTAGAAATGGCTGCAGTGGTATTTGCACTTAACATCTGGAGACATTACCTATACGGTGAGTCATGCCAGATATTCACTGACCACAAGAGTTTGAAGTATATCTTTCAGTAGCGAGATCTGAATCTGAGACAGCGCCGTTGGATAGAGTTGGTAAAAGATTATGACAGCGAGATTTTATACCATCCGGGCAAGGCGAATGTGGTGGCAGATGCTTTGAGTAGGAGGCCCGGAGGTAGCTTATCTTGTTTGAGCGTAGTACAGATGCAGTCGATGGTGGATTGGCAGGTTTTATGTGACAGCAGAATGCAGTTCGAGTTTACCCCTACAGGGGGACAGCTGGCCCATTTCAGAGCATGCCCACAATTACTTGATCGTATCCGTGAGGCACAGTCCGGCGATGCCCGTATTTTAGAGATTATTGAGCAGATTCGGCAGGGCAGAGTTTCTGAGTTCGTGATTGATGACCAGGGAATACTTCGATTTGGGGCTCGACTGTGTGTACCAAATTCTGAGGGACTGAGGCGCGATATCCTCGAGGAGGCACATAGATCAGTATACAGTGTGCATCCAGGTTCCACCAAGATGCACCATGATTTGAGAGAGGTTTACTGGTGGGACGGGATGAAGAAGGATGTTACGGACTTTGTGTCGAGAGGCCTGACTTGTCAGCAAGTCAAGGCCGAGCACCAGAGGCCAGCCGGCGAGTTACAGCCTTTGCCCATCCCTGAGTGGTAGTGGGAACAGGTCTCCATGAACTTCATTGTGGGTCTACCCAGGACTAGTCGAGGGTATGACTCTATTTGGGTGATTGTGGATCGACTGACGAAAGTGGCTCACTTCATGCCAGTGAAGACCACTTTTGGATTTTCTCAGTACGCCTAGGTTTATATTGATGAGATCGTGCGACTACATAGTGTTCCGACTTGCATCGTGTCCGACCGGGGCACCCAGTTTACCAGCCGATTATGGCAGAAACTTCAGGAAGCTTTGGGCACCCGATTGAGTTTTAGCATAGCCTTTCACCCGCAGACTGACGGTCTGTCGGAGCGTACTATTCAAACTCTTGAGGACATGCTCAGAGCTTGTGTTTTAGATTTCGGTGGTATCTGGGATCGTCATTTGCCTTTGATCGAGTTCTCCTACAATAATAGCTTCCAATAGACGATTCAGATGGCACCTTTCGAGGCTTTATATGGGAGGAGATGTCGATCGCATGTATGTTGGACAGAGCTCAGGGAGAGCAGTATTTTGGCGCCGCAGATCGTACAGGAGACGACCGAAAAGATACAGATGATTCGGGACAGGATGAGAGCGGCACAGAGTAGGCAGAAATCATATGCTGACAGGCGCCGTCGCCGACTCTGTTAGTTATATGTATGCCCTAGAGGCCATTACTGTACATTGGATGTATATTGTAGTGGATGCTGGGACATATATAGGGAGGACTTTCTTGCTCGACATGATAGTATGCTATCTGGTTGATCTTTACCTTAACGTGTATACTGATTGTCTCTGTGTTACATGTTGGTAAAGCCCTTAGGATGTGTACTTGACTACCTGGACTATGATGGGGATCATACTAGTGGGGACATGGTAGTCCATAAGTACATCCTTCAAAGTCCCTAGTCATGGGTATATCGAGACAGGGCATCGATATACCAGAGTAGACTAGCGTATACCTTCTCGACCCATACAGATGGGCGATGCATGATCCCATATCCATTGGTGTTTGACATCAGAGATGATATACGAGTGCTCAGTATAGACTGGGTACACTGGACAGACTCGCCGAGAACTCCCAGATGGTATTATACCTTACGTCAGATGGCAGTTCTCTGGTGACACTGGTACAGAGTAGTCTGTTGACCCGAGATCATCATAGAGTCTTGTGTGGTTCCCACTGTGCTTTGATTTCCATCTTACCACGTCTAAGAGGGCGTGCAAAACGGTGGTTTTTAGGTACAGTCCCGAATCACATGGAGGCAATGAGTGATAGGAGGGGATTCGTCTCTCCCGGTATAGGGAGTTGATGTTGCGCTGTGTTCGATTGGCTATAACCGGAAATCCCTGGCCAGGGTTGCTGAGATTTACTGGTAAGTGTTACCAGTAGTTTCTCGAACTGTTATAGACCTCATATCGACACGACTTATCGAGCTATTGGGGTCTGACGTTTACCACCCCTAGGCGAGATATGCGACATATCAGATGATCAGACCGGACTGTACGGCAGTGTTACTGGTTGGATTCACTGGAGTATGAGCGGGCTTGCTCGTCGATCTTCTGATCGCTCAATACCCGGGTGGCCGCTACGTTTAGCAGACCGCTTGCGGCTTGCGGGTGTTTGATATGATCATCATCTGCTGCCAGCGTATTGACGAGTCTTTAGAGTCCTACACAGAGATTTCCTGGCTCAAGCGAAACGAAATAGGAGCGCATATGAGATATGTGCGGGACCGAGAATAATGCATGTATGTGATACCGTATTCTATTCTCGCGATGAATGTATCGAATGGTTATATGCGATATAACCTAGTTATCGAATCGAGGGTTGATTCGATAAGCCGATACATTGGATACTAGTCGGTTATATGCGATATGACCGGATCGTTAAATCAAGTGTTGATTTAATGATTTAATGCATAATTATATATTTGATATATTACTTTGCATTAACTAGTATTGGTTCACTTTAAAGGATTTTCTCACTTGGATGTACAAGTTGTATATGTGATATACTTTTTGTGCATATTAATGTATCATGTTTGATGATACATGTTTACTTGGTTAAGTGTAAAGAATTAAACCATGGTTAAACTTATGATTAGGGTTTTGTTTTCTTTTTCATTTATTTGTCTATTTATTATTTTTTGGAAAAATAATAAGCATAAAGGAAAATGGTGGCTTAATTTGTTTTCTAGTTAAAGCTTCATGAAGCTTTGACCAAGTGACCATTTTGTCTCCATGCTTAACCCTAATCATTCCCACTAACCATGATTTATTCTCTACACTTGACCATGGTTGAGACATGATAAGTATTCTGTTAGTGTTTATGCCCTAGAAGGCCATTACTGTATCATACTAGCTTGTATATTACTTAATGGAAGCTTGGGATATTCACATGTATATAACAGTCTTGCTAAACATGGTAGTATGCTACTTGGTTTTTCTATCTTAATATGTGAGTGTACGTATTGATAGAGCTCTTAGGATCTTGCTTGTCTACCAGCGTTGTGATGGCAGTCACACTAGTGGGGGCTGGGTAGTCTACAAGCACATCCTTATTCAGGTCCCTGGTCGTTGGATTATCGAGACAGAGCATCGATACTCCGGAGTAGACTAGTGTGTACGCTTCTCATCCCAGTTGGGGAGATGGTCTGTCCCACAGCCGTCAGTATGTCGTACTGGAGATAGTATACAGGTGCTCGTTAGGTTACGGGTACACCGGACAGGACTCACAGGGAACTGTTGGTTGGTTTGATACCAGTCGTCAGTGAGCAGTTCCCAGGTGACATGAGTACAGCGTAGTCCGCAGACTTGACACTGCTACTTCGCCTCGAGTGTGTCCCACTGTTCTTAGATTGCTTCCCTACCACGACTCAAAGGAGTCGTGCAAACAGGTAGCAGTTGGGTGCAGTCCCGAGCACTTGGAGACAGTGGCGGTTAGACAGGATTCGTCCCTCCCGGTATTGGGAGTAGATATCGTGCTGTGTCAGAGAGCCATTACGCAAAGTCCCTGGCCAGGGCAAGCGAGATTTGCTGGTAGGTTCCAGTTGTTTCTCAGGGTGTAATGGGCTTCACTCCGACACGACTTATACCGCTATTAGGGGACTGACGCTTGCCGCCCCCCTAGGCCCGATATGCGATAGTCTTGGACAAACGGACCGGACTGTATGGAGATTGTCACATCAGACTCAGTAGGAGTTCGGATGGGTTTCCTCATCGGCCTTCTTATCGACAACTACCTGGGGACCGTTACGTACAGCTAGTGCCGCTTGCGGTCTGTGGTTAAACCCACTGCCAGCGTAGTAGTCGAGTCTCTAGAGTCCCACACAGAGAGTTTCCTACTCCAGGCGAAACGATATAGAGGTTGCATGGTTTTGCGACAAAGGGTTCGGACGCATACGTGCGTTTACGCACGTATGACTTTCGGACAGTTTTTACCAGTCGGCTTTGGTTTAAGCCAGTTACTGGTATCCGGTTATTGGATTTTTACAGTCTAAAGTTTTTCCGTATTTTTTACGGATTGGAGGGGCGTTCTCGTAATTGTACGAGAAGCTTCTAGAAGATGTGACTAAGGAGGTTTCTTTTGGATAAGAAAGTGAGTCATGGTGGTGATTCATTCATTTCATTAATGCACATTTATTGCTTAATGACTCATGCTAATGAATCACCACTAGATATTTCATGAAGCATGCTTATTCATTTCCTTTATTCATTTTTCTTAAAAAGAAATGCTTCATGATATATTATGATACACTCTCTCTCTTCTCTCATTATCATATCTCACATTCTCTCTCCTCAAGCTCTCATCTTCAAACCCTAATCCTTACACCTCATGAGTTGAGATCAAAGGATTAGTTAGACTAAACAATCCATAACCATCACTCTATATCATCCTTTCATCTTTGATTAGCAATCAAAGTTGATTAGTTACCTCAAGTTAGAGGTTTAGCTTGGAGTTTTGCTCTCGGGTGGATCGTCTACTACCTAGAGAAGGCCGAGGAGAACAAGGAGATCGTAAAGACGAAGGACTAGTATCGATAGGTATAATCCCTTAACACTATAGTTTAGTATAGCTATGTGTTCGGTTATTAGTTGTTTAGCTTCGATTTAAGCGGTTAGTCGATGTTCGTTCTTTAAACTTGATCGTTTTTGAAAATTCCGCCTCCCCACAAGTACTGGGGTGTACTACATCGACTTACAGTGGTATCAGAGCCTCGCTAAACACTAAATAACTTGATTGCAAATTTATACGAATTTCGAACGGAAAAACGAAGCCGGAAAACCCTAAAAGTTTCAAGTTTCTGTCGAACTTAAAATGAAGTCCAAAAATTTTTCAGGTGTGTTCAGAAAGCATGAAATGGGTCCAGAAGAACACCCAAGAAATTAGAGCCCATGAATCGGCTAAAGAGCCGCGGAAGGGCGGCGGATCGCACCGATCCGCCGCGCTTCCGCGGCCGAGTTGCCGAGTCATGGACTCGTATTTCTTGTGTGAGTCCTCTCTGGTATTTGGGGTTTTCTGGAATGTTTAATTATTGCTCAGGTTACTGTTTAACAGAGCAGATTTTGGAGCAATATTGATGTTGTTTATTCGATCGAAATTGTACAGTATTTGCATATGGATTATATCTGTGATTGTTTAATGTGTTCGTAAACCTCCCCTAACTGCTAGTATGTCGGTTGGCAGGGGGTTGCACATTTCTGAAATGGTTATATCTGTTTGTGCATATAAACTGTATTGGACTGTTGTGGTGTATAGCCGGGGTATGCAATGGGTTATTGTTTAATTCATTTGTTGTAAATGTAAATTGTTGTAATATTATTTTTGCGGGGCACTTCCAGGTTGCGGTTGTAGCCACCGTTGTATTATTTCATTTTACTGTTTTTGCTCCTAGGACTGACCCAAGGTGGGGTACACAAACTGCCGGGCGGGTAGTTTGCCGTACCCATAGGGGTCGAGGGTGGGGTAACGGCTATTCATCACAACTGTGTAATCTGTCTTTTCTTGCAGGCTCGAAAGAAATACAGATTGCTTGCAAATCCAATATTGTTTATCTGTGTTCTGGAATGAATATCATTGCGTCAGACGAATGTAAAATATCTATATTTATGATAGCTATTTAGACGTCACTTATGTTTTACACCCGCGCTAGCCCAGCCCCCGCTCTGTCGTTAGTTAAGTAACCTAACGGGTGATGACGGGACCCAGTGGCGAATGCGGATGGCATAAGAGGACGTTGTATTTTCGTTGTTTTCTGCAATGATAGGTTAATGATGGGACGCATTATCTGTAATGCAAAGAAAACAAACCAAAGTTTAAATCGTTGGAACAATTTAAAAGAAACCACTCGGTTATTTTTAAAACAGATATTTTTAAATACGGAGACTTAACCACTCCTTTAAAAGCTATCAAGGTTCCTTCGATTATATCAAGCTCACTACGTTCACGGTTTCGCCAAAACCAGTCGTAGCCCTCCGTCATTTCTTATGGATAGTCAGTAGTATTCAAGCTATGCTTGTTGGCATACGTCAAGGCATAGTGTTTGGTAGCTGCTGGGGTATTCATTTGTTGCATAGATAGATGTGTTGGTTTGGGACAGTCGCATTACCTTGTTGGCATACGTCAAGGGTATATACGGGTGGGTTCAAATTAACAAGATAATGATGGGCAGAACTTGACATGTGACTTATGATTTGTTGGCATACGTCAAGGTCATAAGAGCATGGGGCAAAAACTTATATCGGGAATTTCTAAAGAAACTGAAATTTGCAAAGAGATGCATACCATTTGGAGTTTGATGAATGTTGGTAGGATTCCTTCAACATTATCATACGATGATATTTGGATCCCGATCCTACTGTGAGTATATGCTACTTATCAGGATATTCGTCACTTAACGATCAATGCTATAAACCTAGTAGGTGTCCAGAAAGGTGTCAGCGGGGTTACGTCCCCAGAGAAAAGAGGTTATTTAATTAAGGAACTTCGCGAAAGCGTTGGAAAACCTCCCTCGAAGTATCGACACTGGCCTGGCTGAACGGTTAAGCAAGTATTGTACGGTGAGAATAGTCCTGGCTAATTCTTCTTTTATGGTTTGAGGAAGGATTCGAGAAACAGTGGGAGCCATCCAGTTTAGATAAACTAAAAACCACTCTAAACTTGCAATAGCATCATGCTAAAGTGTTTTCTTCTCTCTCTCCTAATTGCAGCGACCCTGAAAATGACTGGACTTAAGTTACTTTTAGAAAAGAATATACTGACTGGGCCAAACTATAAAGATTGGCTGCGGAATGTCAAAATGGCCTTGACCTATGACAAACTGGGGTACGTCCTCACCACTACGGCACCTGCTGTCCTTGGTCCCAAATCCAGCAATGCGGATAAGGAAATCCGCAAAACCTGGGATTTAGATTGCGCGAGAGCCAAGTGCATCGTGCTTGCCTCTATGAACAACGAACATCAGAGGAGGCACGAGGATATGTCTCTAGATGGCATATTTCTCCATACAAAGGAACTTTATGGAGAGCAATCTCGTATTGCAAGATACGAGACCTCGAAGAAACTATTTCGAGCGAGGTTGGCTGTCGGGTCATCGGTAGGTGAACATGTCCTACAGATGATCGGCTATATTGAGGAGCTCGCAGACCTTGGGACGACTTTGGATAATGAGCTCTATACAGACCTTATTCTCCAGTCCCTTCCTCCCACCTACGCCCAGTTTATCCTCAACTTCAACCTTCAAGGAAAAGAAGTTGAACTTGCGGAACTCCTGAACATGTTAAGGAGTGCAGAGGGCACCTTACAGAAGGTAAGGGAAACACCCGCTATGTTTGTTGGCGGTTCATCTTCTTCAGGGTCCAAGGCTAGGGCCAAAGGAAGGAAGAAGAAGGCCGCACCCAAACCTAGAGGAGGTGTTAGTAAGGTGGGAAAGAAGGGAAAGAAAAAGCTTGCAGCACCGGTAGTTGGCCAGGATGAGTGCTTCCACTGTCACAGGAAAGGGCACTGGAAGAAGGATTGCAAGGCGTGGAACGCCAAGAACCAGGAACCGAAGCAAGCTGTGGCTTCGACTTCAGGTGTGTTTGTAATTGAGAATTGTCTGTCAATCAACTCTACTTCCTGGGTATTGGATACCGGATCAGGATCTCATATTTGCAATTCATTGCAGGCACTGAGAAACCGTAGGGTGCTGAAGGAAGGTGATATGATCCTCAGGATTGCTAACGGAGCTAGCGTGGGAGCTGCGTCCGTCGGGGATTATCACCTAGGATTGACGAGTGGACATATTTTGGTTTTGCATAACTGTTATTTTGTACCAAGCTTAACGTGTAATATCATATCAGTTTCCTTATTGTCAAATAAAGGTTATGATTTCACGTTTGTAAGAGATGTTGTTAACATCCACCTTAATCATGGCTTGATTGGGTCCGGTACTCTAAATAACGGCATATATGTTCTAAACCAACTCCAAATTTTCAATGTCCAGAACACACTAAAAAGAAAGTCTCCAGATTTAAATAAAGCTTTCTTATGGCATTGTAGACTGGGTCACATTAATGAGAGAAGGTTGACTAAGTTGCATAGAGAAGGATATTTAGACACGTTCGAATATCAATCTTATGACACTTGTCAATCCTGTCTCAAAGGAAAGATGACAAAGACTCCGTTTACTGGACAAGGAGTAAGAGCGAGCGAGCTCTTAGGACTCATACACAGTGATGTATGCGGTCCAATGTCTACACATGCAAGAGGTGGTTATTCCTACTTCATTACTTTTACAGACGATTTCTCTAGGTTTGGACATATCTTCTTGATGAAGCATAAATCCGAGGCCTTTGAGAAATTCAAGGAGTACAAGAGTGAAGCGGAAAACCAAACAGGCAAAAGTATTAAGACACTGAGATCTGATCGAGGTGGAGAATACTTAAGTGCCGAGTTCCTAGGTTACCTAAAAGAGAAAGGAATTCTCTCTCAGCTTACTCCTCCATACACTCCACAGCATAACGGTGTATCGGAGAGACGGAATCGAACCCTATTGGATATGGTACGATCCATGATGAGTAATGCTGAGTTACCGCGATCTTTCTGGGGGTATGCGCTAGAATCAGCGATACATCTTTTGAACAGAGTTCCAACCAAAACTGTGCCTACCACACCATATCAGATGTGGAGTGGGAAGAAACCCTATCTTCAGTACCTGAAGACATGGGGATGTCCAGCTTTTGTAAAAAAGCAGCATCCGGACAAGCTCGAGGCACGCTCAGTAGAGTGTAAGTTTGTGGGATATCCGAAGAACTCTACATGATATTGTTTCTATTACGCAGAGGAACAAAAGGTTTTTGTTTCTCGTCATGCCCGCTTCTTAGAAACTGAATTTTTGGAAAATCAGAAGAGTGGGAGCGTAGTAGAACTGGAAGAAATTCCAGAACCACAAACTGCTACTGAAAGTTTGGTAGAACCAGAGGTTCAAGAAGAACAGAACATTCCCGCACCCCTCCGCAGGAGTAGTAGGCCGTCTCATCCGCCTGAGAGATACTACGGTTTTCTCATTGATGGGGATAGAGAGGATTGCATCATAGATGATGATGAACCTACTGACTTCCGGCAGGCCATCCAGAGCGGCGACTCGGTACGATGGCTAGATGCAATGCGGACCGAGATGGAGTCCATGTACACCAACAAAGTATGGACTTTGGACTTTGCTCCAGATGGGGTAAAACCCATAGGATGCAAATGGATCTTCAAGAAAAAGATTGGTGTAGATGGACAGGTGGAAACCTATAAGGCTAGACTTGTTGCAAAGGGTTTTCGTCAAAGACCTGGTTTGGACTATGACGAAACTTTTTCTCCAGTGGCTATGCTCAAATCCATTCGGGTCCTTCTCGCTATTGCTGCCTTCCATGATTATGAAATCTGGCAGATGGACGTAAAGACGGCTTTTCTGAATGGAAATTTAGAAGAGAGCGTCTATATGGATCAGCCAGAGGGTTTCAATCAGAGTGGGAGCAGCGGGAAAGTATGCAAGCTGCTTAAGTCCATTTATGGACTAAAGCAGGCATCGCGGAGTTGGAACATCTGTTTTGATGAGACAGTCAAAGAGTATGACTTTATCAAAAATCCAGATGAACCGTGCATATATAGTAAAGTTGTGGCCAGAAGTGTCGTATTCCTCGTCTTGTACGTGGATGACATTCTATTGATAGGAAATGACATTCCTATGCTACAATCTGTCAAAGGATTCTTGTCACACAGGTTCTCCATGAAAGACCTGGGTGATGCCTCTTACATTCTGGGGATCCGGATCTATCGTGATAGATCCAAGAGGATGTTGGGACTTTCGCAGTCCAGGTATATCGACACTGTACTGAAAAGATTCAGTATGGAAGATTCTAAGCGCGGTAATCTACCGGCTTGTCACGGAATCACCCTCTCCAAAGAGATGTCTCCCAAGACTGATTTGGAAAGGGAACGCATGTCTATTATACCCTACGCTTCTGCGGTAGGCTCTATAATGTATGCGATGTTGTGTACCAGACCAGATGTAGCTTACGCACTGAGCGTGGTAAGCCGGTATCAGTCTGACCCAGGGGAGAAACATTGGATAGCAGTAAAGAACATTCTCAAGTACCTGAGGAGGACTAAGGAGATGTTCTTGGTTTACGGCGGAAAAGACCTCAGGTTGGAGGCCTTTGCTGATTCCGGCTTCCAAAGTGATAAGGACGATTCCAAGTCCATGTCGGGTTATGTCTTTACCCTCAATGGAGGGGCGGTGTGCTGGAAGAGCTCCAAGCAGGACACCGTTGCTGACTCGACGATGGAAGCGGAGTATATTGCTGCTTGCGATGCCGCAAAAGAAGCAGTCTGGATGAAGAAGTTCCTAACAGAACTTCAGGTGGTTCCTACCATAGTTGATCCAATACCTCTGTATTGCGACAACAACGGAGCTATAGCTTTAGCGAAGGAACCAAGGTCCCATCAGAAGTCCAGACACATCTTGAGGCGGTATCACCTGATCAGGGAGATCATTGATCGTCAGGAGATCGAGGTTCGGAGAGTTGCTTCAGAAGAGAACATTGCTGATCCATTCACGAAGGCCCTTCCTCAGATTCAGTTCGAGAGGCTACTCGAGATCATTGGTCTGCGATATGCCAGTACATGGCCCTAGTGCAAGTGGGAGATTGTTAGTGTTTATGCCCTAGAAGGCCATTACTGTATCATACTAGCTTGTATATTACTTAATGGAAGCTTGGGATATTCACATGTATATAACAGTCTTGCTAAACATGGTAGTATGCTACTTGGTTTTTCTATCTTAATATGTGAGTGTACGTATTGATAGAGCTCTTAGGATCTTGCTTGTCTACCAGCGTTGTGATGGCAGTCACACTAGTGGGGGCTGGGTAGTCTACAAGCACATCCTTATTCAGGTCCCTGGTCGTTGGATTATCGAGACAGAGCATCGATACTCCGGAGTAGACTAGTGTGTACGCTTCTCATCCCAGTTGGGGAGATGGTCTGTCCCACAGCCGTCAGTACGTCGTACTGGAGATAGTATACAGGTGCTCGTTAGGTTACGGGTACACCGGACAGGACTCACAGGGAACTGTTGGTTGGTTTGATACCAGTCGTCAGTGAGCAGTTCCCAGGTGACATGAGTACAGCGTAGTCCGCAGACTTGACACTGCTACTTCGCCTCGAGTGTGTCCCACTGTTCTTAGATTGCTTCCCTACCACGACTCAAAGGAGTCGTGCAAACAGGTAGCAGTTGGGTGCAGTCCCGAGCACTTGGAGACAGTGGCAGTTAGACAGGATTCGTCCCTCCCGGTATTGGGAGTAGATATCGTGCTGTGTCAGAGAGCCATTACGCAAAGTCCCTGGCCAGGGCAAGCGAGATTTGCTGGTAGGTTCCAGTAGTTTCTCAGGGTGTAATGGGCTTCACTCCGACACGACTTATACCGCTATTAGGGGACTGACGCTTGCCGCCCCCTAGGCCCGATATGCGATAGTCTTGGACAAACGGACCGGACTGTATGGAGATTGTCACATCAGACTCAGTAGGAGTTCGGATGGGTTTCCTCATCGGCCTTCTTATCGACAACTACCTGGGGACCGTTACGTACAGCTAGTGCCGCTTGCGGTCTGTGGTTAAACCCACTGCCAGCGTAGTAGTCGAGTCTCTAGAGTCCCACACAGAGAGTTTCCTACTCCAGGCGAAACGATATAGAGGTTGCATGGTTTTGCGACAAAGGGTTCGGACGCATACGTGCGTTTACGCACGTATGACTTTCGGACAGTTTTTACCAGTCGGCTTTGGTTTAAGCCAGTTACTGGTATCCGGTTATTGGATTTTTACAGTCTAAAGTTTTTCCGTATTTTTTACGGATTGGAGGGGCGTTCTCGTAATTGTACGAGAAGCTTCTAGAAGATGTGACTAAGGAGGTTTCTTTTGGATAAGAAAGTGAGTCATGGTGGTGATTCATTCATTTCATTAATGCACATTTATTGCTTAATGACTCATGCTAATGAATCACCACTAGATATTTCATGAAGCATGCTTATTCATTTCCTTTATTCATTTTTCTTAAAAAGAAATGCTTCATGATATATTATGATACACTCTCTCTCTTCTCTCATTATCATATCTCACATTCTCTCTCCTCAAGCTCTCATCTTCAAACCCTAATCCTTACACCTCATGAGTTGAGATCAAAGGATTAGTTAGACTAAACAATCCATAACCATCACTCTATATCATCCTTTCATCTTTGATTAGCAATCAAAGTTGATTAGTTACCTCAAGTTAGAGGTTTAGCTTGGAGTTTTGCTCTCGGGTGGATCGTCTACTACCTAGAGAAGGCCGAGGAGAACAAGGAGATCGTAAAGACGAAGGACTAGTATCGATAGGTATAATCCCTTAACACTATAGTTTAGTATAGCTATGTGTTCGGTTATTAGTTGTTTAGCTTCGATTTAAGCGGTTAGTCGATGTTCGTTCTTTAAACTTGATCGTTTTTGAAAATTCCGCCTCCCCACAAGTACTGGGGTGTACTACATCGACTTACATATTCTTATTATTTTCTTTTTAGAAAATACTTATCATAACTTTTCATCTTCTTCTTCTTCTTCACATGAAGAAGCTTGCCTCCATCAATGGCAACTTGATGAAAAGAGTGAGAAATCCAATTCTAAAGTGAACCCACTTCCTATTTCTTCATCCTCTACATCTTGCCAAGTAGTAGAGTGTGTTTTCTTCACAAGTTTCATGACTTGGTGAAGTGGGAGCTTGATCTTGTGATGCCTCGACGTAGATCATCTTCGGCACGAAGCCGACGACCTTGCCCGCCTATTTCTCCGATGAAGCCAACGCTAGAGCCCGGGATTTGTTTTGGACAGCAAGGGGACTTCATCGCGGAGCTATGGAGGTGGAGCACCGGATCTAAAAAGGTTGTATTTCCGTTCTCTTAGTAAAGTAGTTTACTAGTTGCATTTTTCGCCTAAACTTCTAGCCAACGATCCGTAGTCGGGTTTCTCGGCACCGTAATTTTTGAAATTGGCATGGTTGATGCCTTGTGAGACCTCTTGAGAGTGCCTAGGAACCCTACAGTGGTATCAGAGCCTAGCTAGAGCCTTAGGCGAAGTCTAGACGAAGTTTGAAACCCGAACGAACCCAAAACCCTAAACCAAACATGCTCGCTGGACTTTTTCTAAAATCTGGAGTTTTTCGATATTAAAAATATGCAGAAAAATCAGCAGGGAATTGTAAGAATTACTGTGAAGCCCGTACCCATGAATCCATCAAAGTGCGGCAGAACCGCGGTAGAAGCCTGGCTTCTGCGGCGGTTCCGCGGCCGTATGATGGCGTCGGCTTCCTATTTTTGCACAGTAATTCGTCTTTTCTGGTGTTGGATTTTCTGGGAATTTTTAATATTTATTCAAGAGTTGAATTTTCTGGGTTGTTTTGGGGATTCGAATGTTCGATCGGATTATCAAATTTTGTCTTGGTGGCTTTCCGGATAAATTTTAGAATATGGTAAAAAGTTCGACCGGATATAAATACCCAATTTTTCCCCTGTCGGGAAATTTCCAAGTGTTGGATTTTTCCGTGGTTTAAAGACGTTCTAAGTAGTGCAAGTAACGCGATGGACCCTCTAGAAGACAACAAACCTTAACTCGATTATGTGACCGTCTTGAACTGCCCTTTGAACCTTCGGGTTTGGGGCAGTACGACGTGCCACATGTGAGGCGTTGGCTTGACCCTTCTACGGCTGGACCGTTGGTACTGAGGCACGAACTGAATGTTTTTAGACTTATTTCATGTGTTGATCTGTATCGGGAAAACTTGGGTGTTTGACTGTTCGATCGAAAAGTTTAACATTTTCTATTTATCTGAAATGGGATACAATAATTGGAATTCATAAGAGTTATGAGATAACTGAATGAATGTTGTAAATCTAGAAATTTAGTCTCACTTGATCGGTTGCCACGGAATTTTGATGTGATCAAAAGTCCGTCGCAATCACGTAGCGTACGCGGATACTCGCCGGGTAAACTTAATAGACAGCATCACTCCATAGCCCCGACCAAGTGACTGTAAGAGAACCCCGTCGCCGAAAGCATCCGTTCGGGTGATCGCGGCAGCGGTGTTCCGCCTTGGTGTACTTCGTCGACGGTATCGGGGGTGTAGCCGCCTACTGAAGTTTGCGACGAGCATTCGATCAAATTGTCGGGAATCCTGTTGAATTGCCTGACTAGGTATTGAAAAGTGTTTTCGATTTTGAGACTAAAATGCGGGGTTTATAATTGTTAGGCATGCGATGTATAAGTAATTCATTTGATTAGGCATGCGATGTCTATGTAGGTTGCGGATTCCAACTGTTGTAGTTTTACACTTTCTTTTCTGTGACCGTAAGTGTAATATGTGATATCGCCGGTTTCGTTGCTATATGTCAATGACAATTAGGATGCGCATATTTACTTACGTTGATGACATGTGATGTTATGTGTTGCTGGATATGTTATATTGGATCGTCGTGTTTGAATAGCCGGGGTTTTTTTATGTGGGATGAGTGTTTTTCATTTTCATTCATGTAAAAACTTGTATGTAATATTCTTTTATTGGGGCACTTCCAGGTGCGGAAGATGTCACCTTTTGTATATTATTTACTTTTCCGCACTAGGATAGACCCAAGGAGGGGAGCACAAGTAACCGGGTTCTAGAGTCCAGAGGGAGACCAACTCGAGGAGTCGAGTCCGGGTCTCCTAACTCTAGAATTGGTAGGGTTGCTTGCCGCTCTCGTAGGGGTCTAGGGGTGTGGGTTTGGCTATTCATCGCGACCGTGGAATCCGTGTTTTATACTGGCTCGTATTGAAAACACGGACGTCCTAGTATATCCAATATTTAATATGTTTCTTCTGCTGCGATATCTGTGATGTGATCATGTGATATGTTCTGTGATGGATACTTTATATAGTATATATGATATATTATATAGACGTTACTTATGTTTTACACCCGTGCTAGCCCTGCCCCGCTCTGCCATTAGTTACCTAACTTAACGGTGCACGAGGGGACATCGAGGCGAATGCGGATGGTATAAGTGTACGTCGTATTTATCTGTGATGTTTAGGTACTTAAATGATGGGACTTCATTAATGTGATTAATGAAATAAAAGAAACCTAAGATGTTGTAGAATCGAATTTCAAAATAAAAAGGGTAGCTACAGTTCTTGCTTTGCACAGCGGTATATATGATATATCCTGCACCTTATTCGATAAGGAAAGGACCGAGATCCCTTCACCGGGAGTGACTCCTTTAGCAATAACTGGCAGATGCTACACACTCGGTTTGTCTTTTGATTGCTTTTAAGAGTTTTTGCTTTGCATAGTGATATATGAGATATATCCCGCACCTCATTCGACGAGGAAAGGACCGATGATCCCTTCACCGGGAGTGACTCCTTTAGCAAAACTAGAAAAGCCTCAAAAGCACTCCATTTTAAAATCATTTGATTCTACAACGATATCAAGTTCATTACGCAATAGGTTTTCAGAAAAACCTGTCTTAGCCCTCCGTCATTTCAGATAAGTAGTAGTTAGTATTCGTGCTACGTTTGTTGGCTTGCGTCAAGGCGTAGTGTGCGGTAGCTGACTGGTATTTATCTGCTTATGTATATGATGCAGATTGGATTAGGGTAGTCGTGCGACTTTGTTGGCCTGCATCAAGGGTCGTGCGGGTGGGTTTAATTCAATCAGGAAATGACGGGTTGAACTTGACTAGCGCACTATGGTTTGTTGTCCTGCGTCAAGGTCATAGGACGCTAGGGGCAAAATTATCGGGAATTTCAAGTGTTGAAATTTGCAATGAGATTGCATACCTTCTATGAGATAGTTGGATCTCGATACCCGCTGAGAGTAAGAGTTACTCCTGGGAGAGTTTTACACATTACAATTAGCCGATCAAGTAGGTGTCTAGAAAGGTGTCAATGAGGTTACGCCTCTGGGAAAATGAGGTTTACATTAATTAGGTTCGTGCGAAAGCACGGTGGACCTCCCTCAAAGTACCGACACTGGCCTGGCTGAAAGATTGCCGAACTTGTAGTGTGTAATTAATCCCGGCTAGACTTTCCTTTTAGGGTTTGAAGGAAGATTCAATAAAAACAGTGGGAGCCATCCTGATTAGATAAAATAATAACCAATCTATTCTTGTAAGAGCGCACGCTGAGTGTTTTCTTCTCTCTCTCTCTCCAGGTAGTGACCATATCACGCCTTAATCAAGATAATAATACAGAATATTGACCGAACCCGCTTGTTATACTGAGCTGGGGAACGTTGGTCCCGCTCCAACTTTTAATTGTTATAAGACAGAGCAGGAAATAGGGGATTACCAGAATTCCCGTGCCACCCAAACGAAGAGAGTGCATGCTGATGCATCATCTTCGGGTGTGTTCATTACAGAGAACTGTTTCTCGGTATCCTTTACGTCCTGGGTATGTGATACCAGATCAGGATCCCAGATATGTAATCTGTTACATAGGGCTACAAAAGGGTAGAAAAACTGAGAACGGGTGATAAGTTTCATGAGGCAGAAAACGGGGCAAGTGTTGCAGCCAAGTCTGTTGGTCACTGTCACCCTGTATTCCAAATACATTGATTCTGAATGAATGTTATTAGATACCGAACCTGATATACAAAATCATATCTATCTCTTTATTAGTAAAGAAATGATAAAATTTTGTATAATAGGATAATGTTTTGAACATTTCCTATATCAAAAGTTGATAGGTTCAGGCACGTTATCTAAAAGCATTGATGTTCTAAATCAAACTACAGTTCTTTAGTATACCGAACACACAAAAGAGGAAGAATTCAGAAATGAACGAATCCTTCTTGAGGCATTGTAGACTAGGTCATATCAATGCGACCCGACTAGCTGAAGTTACATGTAGATGCATATTTAAATCAGTTTGAATTTACATCTTATGAAACTTACCAGTCATGTGACAAAGATAAGATGACCATAGCTCTGTTTATTGGAAACAGAGGAAGAGTTAGTAAACTCTTGGGACTGATACATGATGATGTATGTAAGGTCTCCTGTCTACACATGCCAGGACTGGTTCTTTATACTTCATTATATTCTCTGATAATCTCTCAAGATTCAGTCGTATGTTCCTGTTGAAACACAAGTCCGAACCTTTTGAGATATTCACAGAATATAAGTTAGAAGTAGAGAACCAATACGGGTATAAGTATTATGTCCTTTGATGAGATCAAGGAGGAGAATACTTGAGCACGGAAATCCTGGATTATTCTAAAGGAGAATGAGATTCTCTCTCAGCATTACTCCTCCGTATACACCATTGCACGATGGTATATCGGGGCGGAGCAGATACACCCTTTTTGATATGGTGTGCTCTATGATGAGTACTACTGAGTTACCTTTTTCCTTTTGGGAGTTATGCACTTGAGAAGCTGCATACCTATTGAATAGGGTTCAAATTAAATCAGTTGCCTACCACTTCATATGTGATATGGAAAGGGAAGAGCCCATATCTTAAAAATGGTTAAGATTTGGGGTTGTCCGGCCTATGTCTAAAAACAAAATCCGGACAAGCTCGAGGCAAGGTCTGTTATGTAGAACTAGAAATGTTCCAGCTATACAAACAACAGCAGATGATTTGGTAGAACCAAAGGATTCATTAGTTACCAACGAACCTCAGCCTCTCCGCCGATCTAGTAGGGTTCCTCACCCAGCTGAGAGATATTTCGGTTTCTCTATGATAGTGGGAGCGAGGATTGCATCATGAGATGATGACCCAACTAGTTTCGAGCTGGCCATCAGGAGTAAGACTCTATAAGAATGGATGGATGCTTAGCGATCTGAGATGGAATCCTTATACACCAACAAAGTATGGACTTTGGTTGCTATATCTGAAGGGTTAAATCCCCATCAGGAGCAAGTATATCTTGAGAAGATTACTTGGTGTAGATGGAAAAGTTGTGACTTTCAAAGCTAGACTTGTTAAAGGTTTTCGTCATCGACCAGGCGTGGATAATGATGAAACCTTTTCCAGTAGCTATGCTTAAGTCCATCCAGATCCTACTTACCACGGCTACATACCATGACTACGATATCTGGTGGTTGGGTGTCTAGACAGCTTTTCTAAATGATGTTTTAGAAGAGAGCGTCTATAAGTACACAGCCAGAGGGCCTCGTAGACAGTGGGAGCAGCGGAAACGTGTGCAAGATGCTTTATAGGATAAAGCAGGCATCGCGGAGTTGGAACGTCTATTTTGATGTGTTAGTCAAAGAAGTTGACATCATCAAAATGGTAGATGAACCTTGTATAAACAAAAAGGTAGTAGGGAGTATGGTGACGATCCTCGTAGAGTACGTGGATGACATACTCTTGATAGGGAAGGAGTTTCTTATGGTACACTCGGTCAATCTCCGCTTATCACAAGGATTCTCCATATAGGATCAAAGTGATACCTCCTAAATCCTGAGTTTTCGTCTATGAGATAGATGTAATTGGATGTTAGGATACTCCCTAATTGTAGTGAGATGGTATCAGTTGATCCTGGGGAAAATCACTGGAAGTGTTCCAGGGTGATAAAGACGACTGAATGTCAGTCACAGGCATTGTCTTTACCCTCAGTGGAGGGACGGTATGTTGGAAAATTTCCAAGCTAGATACCGTGGCATACTAGACGATAAAGGCTGGATACATCGCTACTTAAGATGCTACCAAAGAGGCAGTCTGGGTGTATATTAGTTCATGAGATGAACTTCGTTCCTCCCATTGTGTGACAATGAAGTTGTGGCTTATGCCAAGGAACACCCGTCCCATCAGTGATCTAGACAAACTCTAAGGCAGTGTCACCTGATCATGGAGATGGTTGATCTCCAGGGTGATCGAGGTTAGGAGAGTAGACTCAGAGAACAACACGGCGGATCCACTCACGAAGGCCTATTCCCAGAGAGAGAATTTTATGGGATGGTTGAGTATGAGATACTACAACCACTGCTACAGATGGCCCTAGTGCAAGTGGGAGATTTGTTAGTTATATGTATGCCCTAGAGGCCATTACTGTACATTGGATGTGTATTGTAGTGGATGCTGGGACATATATAGGGAGGACTTTCTTGCTCGACATGATAGTATGCTATCTGGTTGATCTTTACCTTAACGTGTATACTGATTGTCTCTCTGTTACATGTTGGTAAAGCCCTTAGGATGTGTACTTGACTACCTGGACTATGATGCGGATCATACTAGTGGGGACATGGTAGTCCATAAGTACATCATTCAAAGTCCCTAGTCGTGGGTATATCGAGACAGGGCATCGATATACCAGAGTAGACTAGCGTATACCTTCTCGACCCATACAGATGGGCGATGGATGATCCCATATCCATTGGTGTTTGACATCAGAGATGATATACGGGTGCTCAGTAGAGACTGGGTACACTGGACGGACTCGCCGAGAACTCCCAGATGGTATTATACCTTACGTCAGATGGCAGTTCTCTGGTGACACTGGTACAGAGTAATCTGTTGACCCGAGATCGTCATAGAGTCTTGTGTGGTTCCCACTGTGCTTTGATTTCCATCTTACCACGTCCAAGTGGGCGTGCAGAACGGTGGTTTTTGGGTACAGTCCCGAATCACATGGAGGCAATGAGCGATGGAGGGGATTCATCTCTCCCGGTATAGGGAGTTGATGTTGCGCTGTATTCGATTGGGTATAACCGAAAATCCCTGGCCAGGGTTGCTGAGATTTACTGGTAAGTGTTACCAGTAGTTTCTCAAACTGTTATAGACCTCATATCGACACGACTTATCGAGCTATTGGGGTCTGACGTTTACCACCCCTAGGCGAGATATGCGACATATCAGACGATCAGACCGGATTGTACGGTAGTGTTACTGGTTGGATTCACTGGAGTGTGAGCGGGCTTGCTCGTCGATCTTCTGATCGCTCAATACCCGGGTGGCCGTTACGTTTAGCAGACCGCTTGCGGCTTGCGGGTGTTTGATATGATCATCATCTGCTGCCGGCGTATTGACAAGTCTTTAGAGTCCTACACAGAGGTTTCCTGGCTCAAGCGAAACGAAATAGGAGCGCATATGAGATATGTGCTGGACCGAGAATAATGCGTGTATGTGATACCGTATTCTATTCTCGCGATGAATGTATCGAATGGTTATATGCGATATAACCTAGTTATCGAATCGAGGGTTGATTCGATAAGCCGATACATTGGATACTAGTCGGTTATATGCGATATGACCGGATCGTTAAATCAAGTGTTGATTTAATGATTTAATACATAATTATATATTTGATATATTACTTTGCATTAACTAGTATTGGTTCACTTTAAACGATTTTCTCACTTGGATGTACAAGTTGTATATGTGATATACTTTTTGTGCATATTAATGTATCATGTTTGATGATACATGTTTACTTCGTTAAATGTAAAGAATTAAACCATGGTTAAACTTATGATTAGGGTTTTGTTTTCTTTTTCATTTATTTGTCTATTTATTATTTTTTGGAAAAATAATAAGCATAAAGGAAAATGGTGGCTTAATTTGTTTTCTAGTTAAAGCTTCATGAAGCTTTGACCAAATGACCATTTTGTCTCCATGCTTAACCCTAACCATTCCCATTAACCATGATTTATTCTCTACACTTGACCATGGTTGAGACATGATAAGTATTCTTATTATTTTCTTTTTAGAAAATACTTATCATAACTTTTTCATCTTCTTCTTCTTCTTCTTCACATGAAGAAGCTTGCCTCCATCAATGGCAACTTGATGAAAAGAGTGAGAAATCCAATTCTAAAGTGAACCCACTTCCTATTTCTTCATCCTCTACATCTTGCCAAGTAGTAGAGTGTGTTTTCTTCACAAGTTTCATGACTTGGTGAAGTGGGAGCTTGATCTTGTAATGCCTCGATGTAGATCATCTTCGGCACGAAGCCGACGACCTTGCCCGCCCATTTCTCCAATGAAGCCAACGCTGGAGCCCGGGATTTGTTTTGGACAGCAAGGGGACTTCATCGCGGAGCTATGGAGGTGGAGCACCGGATCTACAAAGGTTGTATTTCCGTTCTCTTAGTAATGTAGTTTACTAGTTGCATTTTTCACCTAAACTTCTAGCCAACGATCCGTAGTCGGGTTTCTCGGCACCGTAATTTTTGAAATTGGCATGGTTGATGCCTTGTGAGACCTCTTGAGAGTGCCTAGGAACCCTACAGACTCGAGTTCGCTGTTGGCGATCATGTTTTCCTAAGGGTCTCTCCGATGAAGGGTGTGATGAGATTTGGGCGGAAAGGGAAGCTGAGTCCTAGATATGTTGGTCCCTTCAAGATCCTAGAGCGCGTTGGTTCAGTCGCTAATCGGTTAGCTCTTCCGCCCAGCTTTCCCGATGTTCACCCCGTGTTCCATGTATCGTTGCTCCGCAAGTACCTTCATGATCCTTCCCATGCGATTCAGCACCAGACGATCCAGCTAGAGCGTGATCTTTCATTCACCGAGCAGCCGGTGGTTATTTTGGATTGGCAGGTGTAGAAATTGAGGTCGAAGGTTATACCGTCCGTCAAGGTCCTTTGGTGTGGCCCAAACAGCGAGGAGGTCACCTGGGAGACCGAGGTCGAGATGAGGAAGAGATATCCCCATCTTTTTGAAGGTACGCGTAGTTAAATTCTAAATTCGGGGACCGAATTTCTTTAAGGGGGGAAGATTGTAACGCTTCGAAAATCGTTTAGGCAGTTTTTCGGTAATCGGCTAAATTAGCAGTCTTTTCCGTAAAAAGTAAAAATTGGTATTTTTCATTATAGACCTAATTATACAAAATTTAGATAAGATATTGCTATAAATTGTTCACTAAAATGTCACTTAAAATTTTCTAGTTAATTAAAAAAAATTCCCTAATTAATTATTTTTAATATTATTTTAAGCTTTTAAAAATATATTAAATTAGTGATAAATACAAATTTAATTAGGTAAATTACACACTTGGGAAACATTATAAACTAAAATTTAGTGTTAATAAAATTTTATCAAGACTTTTCAAAGTTTTTGTTCTATGGTTTAAAATTTTATTCAAAAATGGCTTAAATGGGGTTTTTTGTGTAAAAAATTGATGTGATAGTCATTAAATGAGCTTGGGAAAGGCTTTTTGTGTAGAATTTTCTACACCATTCACACACACACACCCTCCTCTATCTCAGGTCGAGCTTGCTGCTGCCCCCTTCCTTTTTTTCCCTCACTCCTCTTGCTTTAATTCTTGCAAAAATCAACAAATTCCATAAAAAATACACACTTTTCCTTCTCAAATTCAAACCAAAACCCAAATCCATCCCTTCCCTAACCCTAATTTGTTTGAAAAGTGAAGAAAAGATGTGTCTTGGAGGCTAGTGCAAGTTTGGAATCAACTCTTGTAAGGTATAAATCCTAATCTAGTTGCTTAATTTGCTAGAATTAATAGTTCAAGTGTGAATTTTAGTTATAAATTCTTGTTTTTGAAATTTCAAGAAAAGAGGTGATGTTGTAGTTAGGGTTTGAAGTTGAATAAGTGTGTTTAGGTTAGTATTGTAGACATCTAGTGTATTAGGTCGGATATTTGTGCGATGTTGCGATCGTGATATCGTTAATTCGCGATGTTTGCTTTGAAATCGGCATGCTAATTGCTTACTAGTTTTTCTAAAATTTTAGGAGGTGATCTAATTGTGTTATTTTGGCAATATAATTAGCATCTTATATGACTATTAGGGTGTGTGAATGCGGAGTTTTGTCTAGTCGGGTTTTAGTTTTGGCAATTGCCCCGAAACGACGATTTTAGTTAAGGTTTTAGCGATTTTCTTGTATTTTCCGCGTATCGAGTGCACGTTGTGATTAATTCGAGATCGTAGATCTTTTCATAGTGTGAGTTGCGTCATTTCATAAATCTGTAATCTTATATTGTGTGTTATGCAATTTTAGGATCGGTTGCGGAAACATCGGACGCGTCGCGCAAAGGCAAGGCAGTGGTCGGATCGGATTAGCGGGGCTTTCAGGTGAGTAGATGTATTCATCTATGGGCTAATCGTCTGGATGGCGCGAGGTGCCCCCTAGTTAGGATTACTTTATTTCTTGCAAGATTTGCATTGTTAGTTAGCTAAACCCCCCTCATTCACATTTCATACCCTTATAGCTAATCGTCTGCTAGATTGCATGGATATTCATATACACATGTACGATATTTCTTCGTAGGACACGAACACCATTACCATTGGCTCCTGTTGCACGTGCACTATTCATGTGACACACACGCCTTTGGTAATTGCCATGCCACGAGCACCATAGAACCTGTTTAGCTTAGTGTCACCAATTGCATCATACATGATATACGAAATCGCATAGCACGATATACCTCGCATCATCATCATACTTACATTGATTTCTAGCTACAAATTGCATCACATACCTTTATATCATAGACATTTATCATATACAACATGTTGAGTATTATGATTTTCTTGAGGATTTCAGTATTGCTGCGATTTCTGGATTTTGGGGAAAACCGCAAGAATTTAATAAAAGCTTATAATTATCAATTTTTTTAAAACAAAGTTGCGGTTTTCTCGTGATGTATGTGTCGTCCACCATGAGTTTTCAATTTTTCTGTTGGATTTCGAGACCCGATTCGAGGAGTGGATGAACCGTCTCGGGTATATGGTGGGCCCGGTATGGTACCCCGGGGCAAGAAGATCGAGTTGTAGACAATGAGCCTGGCAGGGGAAGACTACCTACCGGTGATGTCTGGCGCGGCGGATATCCGGAGGATACCGACCGTTGTCGTGAGATTTGATGATATGGGCCGATCCGGACTGACGGAGCCCGATGTATTGAGACATTGATACAGTGAGACATTGAGACATATGTGTTTTCATATTTGGTGTTGATGCTTGACACGGGTTTCAGATGATTTCTTGATGGTACTTAGCTATTATACAGATATTTTTTTTTCTAAAGTTAAGAATGCAGAACTCGTAGCATTTAAAACACTTAAAGATTTAATATTGACATTGCATACATGTGCATGCATATTAGAGGTATTACATCACATCTGGACATACATGCTGTGACGCATTTGCGTGCATTCTTACGATAGCCTTACTAGATGTTATATTCTACTCACGATCCGGCAACTCATCCCCGTTGTGCCACAGTGTCTTGCAGGTCGGACTCATCAGCCTAGTAGCGGCGGCTTATCTTATTAGTGACTTCTTTTGCTCAGACTCGCGACATTGCTCGTAGGTGGGTTGCGAGAGTGCTTTTATCTTTTTTTTTGTACTATTTTTGTATCTAGTATTCTCCATCTACCACTTCTTATATGCATATGGGACCTAGTGATGAGACTGAGAGATTTGTGTATATGTGGTTTCTTTTGGTCGAGCTCACTTGAGCTGACGTTGTGTTTTCTTATATTTTGCATTCTTTATGCTCTTTTCTTGATATTACATATATATATTGCGTGTGATTGTGATCCGCCTTGGGCGAAGAGCTAGCTCCCGCTTGGGGATGCCATTTTGTGATTACAGGTTTATATATTTTGTTGTACCCATTTTGGGGGATAGTATTTGCAGAGGAGACTCTGCCGAAATTTTCGGAAATTTTGATGTTTTTTTTAAAAGGGGTTCAATGCAACTAAATTGATTTCAAGTCGTTTTTCATGAAAGGTTTCCTTCACTCTCTTTGGTTTTGGTTTAGATTCTCTGGGCTTTGGCTGACTTAGTTTACGTTACGCCTTTAGACGCCTCGTAATCTAAGTGTCAGTCACGTTCCGTACTTTCGGGTCGTGACACTTGCGCTTTGCGCTTCTGAAACAGCGCATTGCGCTCATGGGCTGGCGCTCAGCGCCAAGTGCGCCATGTGTCACTCACTGCTACGCCATTAAACTAGCGCAATGCGCTCATAAATTGAAAGCGCAATGCGCTCTTTAATTGGCGCAAAGCACCTGGCGCGCCACGTGGTGCGCTGTCAGAACACACATTGTTCTAATGCTCAGCATTATTAAAAGGGCCAAGCCTAAGTAAAGGCTCAACAGCCCAGAACAATAAAATGTTAAACATTTTAATCTTATTGGACTTAGCCCAATTTTGGCCATAAGTACTCAACTTATATTTAATTGAGCCCATCTGCTCACGAATATTCAACAGATCTTCCAACCAATTCACACCGGTTCAAGGGTACATCTCTTTACTCCTCTGATACTTGTCGTTGTAATTCTTCAACGTCTTCAGAGAGGTGATGGGTCCCGACAACCATACATTTCACGGACTGTGGGGTCCTTAAACTCATGGACTACGATGTCCTTAAACTTCATAGACTACGATGTCTTTAAACTACGGACTGTGGGGTCCTTAAACTCATGGACTACGATGTCCCTAACCTCGGACTGTGGGGTCCCTTTAAACCCACGGACTACGATATCCTTAACATGGACCGAGATGTCCTTAAACTAATATTGGACCGCAATGTCCTTAAACTAACCGACCGCAATGTCCCTAAACTAAACAACAGAGGCCAAATCTCTCTTGTTGGATCTAAATGATCCTGTTAAGTTGATCTTAGTCTAGAAATTAGACTAACGTATCCTTAACAAACGTTTAAGTTGATCTTAGTCTTAAATGAGGCTAACGTATCCTTAAACCCAAACCCCAAACCCAAATCTAAGAAGATACGGATTTGGACTAATCCACGCCCTACGGGCGACAGCATAAATTAATCTCCGTATACAATCCACGGGCAACCAAAAACAAAACAAACACCCACGACACGAAGTGGCCATCTGGAGAAGGAGAAAGTTGTTACCGCGATGCGGTAGCGTAACTAACTGCAGGGGATTGCGCCTGCAGGGAAGAGCGTCCCCACAATCAAAAACCCCTCAAACGAGGGGGAATCTGACGAAGGCTGCTACAAAGGCCGCATCCGTTTAAACCTTCGATGCATGGTGACATAAATCAACATGGCATCTTCGGAGAGGTGGACAGATAACACCAATTAGCATCTGCCCCGAATTTCAGGCAAGACGGACCTGCGCGGCCGCGTCTCTGTGTTCGGTGGGGAACATGTATCATTTTATCGAATCAACACTTGATCTGATAACCCGGCTATATCACACATAACCGGCCGATATCACATATCGCGAGAATAGAATACGGTATCACATATCTTATTAATCTCGGTCCCGCACATATCACATATGTGCTCCTACTCCATTTCGCCTGAGCCAGGAAACCTCTGTGTAGGACTCTAAAGACCCGTGAATAAGCCGGCAGTAGGTGATGATCATATCAAACACCCATAAGCTGCAAGTGATTAGCTAAACGTAACAGCCATCCAGGTATTGAGCGATCAGAAGATCAACAATCAAGCCTGTACACACTCCTGTGAATCCAATCAGTAACACTACCGTACAGTCCGGTCTCTTCGTCTGATATATCGCATATCCAGTCTAGGGGTAGTAAACGTCAGATCCCAGTAACCGATAAGTCGTTTCGATGTGAGGCTCATAACTGTAACATTTCAAAAAAATAAAATATTATTTTTGGGAATTTTTATAATTTAATATTATTTTAATGAATATTGTAATATTTCGGCATAATTAAATACAGATAAATGGGAAAAAATTATGGAAAATTCTCAAATAGGGTATTTTATGGAATTATGCCATTTTAAAGTTTTTATAATTAATTATATGCTAATTTAGTGCTAATCGCGATTAAAAATCGCTAATCGGTTTTTTAGCATTTTTGTGCAAAACATGCGCATATCATTTTTGTTTTACACTTGTGCATTTCTACCATGTTACTTTAAGTTTACTATTGGTGTGAGAAGGATTTGGGTTAATGAAATTGGAAAAGAAAAGAAAAGAAAGGGAAAACGGATATTATATTGAGGTCTGGGTGAGAAAGAGTAGGTGAGGGTGTTGACTTGGCCATTTCCCTTCATTCCATCACTCATTTCTCTCCCTCTTCCTTCATTACTGCTGCTGCTCCTGCTCTTCACCTCCTTCCCCTCTTCAACTCCTCAAAACACATCCAAAAACACCTAAAAACCCTATCCCCACTTCACAAAAATTGTTCTCAAGCTCACTAGCTACACATTGGACCAAGAAAGTCTTCATTTTGGCGCTGTTGAGAATTCATGAGGGTCTTATGAGGTAATTTCTTCATAATTAGAGTGTTATTGCTTGTGCTTAAGCTTCAATTCAAGTTTCATATCGATATCGTGTAATTTGGTGTATTTTGGACCAACTTAGAGAGGGTTAGGGTAAAGTTGAGATGTTGCTTTGCAATTGGACTTAAATGGTGACCTTAGACCCTATATTGACCAAAACACTGGCCTAGAACAATCTGAAACCCAAAAATATGGAATTACGGAACTTTTCATGTCGGTTTGTATGATCTGTGAAGGTGTTCTGGAATCTGGAGCAACCCGGGGGCACCAAAAATAAAATTGAGCTGACAGTGAGTCGTGCAGGCACCTAGGAAGCTACCACCAAGACCCGAGCCCCTAACTCAAACCTACGGCCGCAGATTTAATCATTGTGGCCGCAATTTGCGGTCAGAGTAGAAGAGAATCGGTCCATTTTTGTTCCAGGGCTCATTTTGCACTAAATTAGACCCCTCCTATATGCAGTTTTGGCTAATTGTCATCTGGGGAAAATCTGGGAGAATTTTGGTGTGTTTTAGGCGATATTTTCCGTACTTTTAAATGCACTTTCTTGATATTTGGATTTGTATTTGGTTGTCGGGTGTTCGTACATCGACAACAGGGGTTGTTTGTTGGATTTGGATGTTTGGGCCATAGGTTCCAACCTATGAGCACACTGTGTGCTGTATCGGTTTTCTGCCTTAATTTTCATACGCATTGCTATGGTTGATCATTGTAGGTACCTTCACGTGGATTTCGAGGCGACGGAGCATGGCGTTATCGACACCGACACGCAGGATACAGGTGAGTAGATTTATATCTACGGGGAGAAGTCGGGTGGATGGCGTATAGCACCCCCGCAGTTCGTGGTGATGTATACGAACACGTATACACACATATATATATTGTTTATATATTGTTTGAGTTACTGATGATAAATATGGATATTTGGTGTTCTTGGATGATTGAGTGTCGCGAAACCCTAGAGTAGCGGTCGCACCACACTTGCACACACACACCCATACTTGCATACTTTCTTCTTTCTTTTGTGCTCATGCGGGAATATATAGTTATGTGTTCACATAGGTATAGGACTATGTGTTCACATACGGATTTGAGAATGATACTTGGGTTTGAGATGAGTCGATGAGATTTGTGTTGAGATTGTGATATCGGTGATATGGCAGGATTCGTACTTGAGGTACGTCCGGGTGTTATAGCGGATCTTGGGGCGACGATACGGGTGAATAGTGTTATAAATAAAGTGGTCGACATATGATCGTGATGAGATATGATATGCTAGGATATTGATCCTAGGTTGTATTGGGCGATGTATACCCCTTGATGATGATATGTTTCGATGACATCAGTATTGTACTAGACCTAGGTCAGTACCTTAGACTATGATCTTTGATAAAGAGGATACCGGATGAATAGTGTGATAAATATGATATTGACCCGTACCCAGATTTGGGGATGCCGTACGACGGATTTACGTACGAGCTAGATTTTGATGATTGATCCCCACTCTTGACTTGGGATGTCTGATTTTAGATATGGTATCGGATATGATATTATTGAGACGGGATCACCGACTAATATATATACATGTATGTATATGTATCGACTCAGATGTTAGGCGGTTTCCTTACCTGTAGTCCAGCTGGTTAGCTTAGCCCTTTAGTTTAGTTTAGTTGTTAGATTAGATTAGATTCCTACCTATTTCAAAACTAGCGGATCGTGGGTATTTTAAAAGACAGGTCAAGGGATCTACGGATATTTCAAAAGACGTATCTTTTCATAAAAACACCGTAGCCCTATTTTCAAAACCCCACGATTCGTGTTATTTTCAAAAGGCACCATTGTAGGACTTATATTAGGTTAATGCAGATTAGTTATCGTTGCGTCTAGTGTTCAGCTCCCGCTCATTATTGTGGTTCGCTCCGCATCGCATGCTTATATTATGCTTCATACTCTACTGTTGATATCTTATGGTTAGGACACCGGCACCATTACCGATGATGCGTATGTACCACGTACACTTACTTGCCGGCTCACACACATCTTCATCGGTAATTGCCATGTCACGTACACCTTACAAAATATTATTGCTTGACATATCCTGTTAGCTAATAGTTTAGACATGATATTAGTGTACTTGCCTTATATGTTAGTTTAGACATTGTAGTTATTACCTGCTACTTCATGCATACTGTTATTCATTGTTATGCCGCATTCATGGATTTTCATGCATATATTCACTTTTTACGTGCTATTGAGGTTTTGGATTCGGATTTCCATGAGATTTTCTGGATTTGGGGAAAACCGCAAAACATATACAAACTGCTTCTTTCTCTTTTTAAATGAAAAGCGCGGTTTTTCCCATGATGTATGAGTCGTCCACCATGAGTTTGCTGATGGATTTCGAGACCCGATTCGAGGAGTTGGATGAACCGTTTCGGGTACATGGTGGGCCCAGTACGGTACCCCGGGGCGAAAAGTGTAGGGTTCCTAGGCACATTAATGAGGTCTCACAAGGCATCAACCATGCCAATTTCAAAAATTACAAGTGCCGAGAAACCCTAATACGGATCGTTAACTAGATTTTTAGGCGAAACAAGAAGCTAGTTAACAACTTAACTAAAGGGTAAACGGAAATACAACCTTTGTAGATCCGGCTCTCCACCTCCTTAGCTCCACGTAGACGTCCCTCCGCTATACAAATCGGATATTGGACTCTAGTGTCGGCTCCATCGGAGAAATGGGCGGGCTAGGTCATCGACTACGATGCCGAAAATGATCTACGTCGAGGCATCACAAGATCAAGCTCCCACTTCACCAAGTCATGAAACTTGTGAAGAAAACACCCTATACTACTTGGCAAGAGGTAGTGGATTAAGAAATAGGAAGTGGGTTCACTTTAGAATTGGATTTCTCACTCTTTTTCTCAAGTTGCCATTGTTGGTAGCAAGCTTCTCTTCTTGAAGAAGAAGAAGATGAAGAAGATGATAATATGATAAGTTAATTAAACTAGAAAAGAAAAAAGAATACTTATCATAATATCAACCACGGTCAAGATAACTAGTGTAGAGAATCAACTATGGTTCAAGTGAATGGTTAGGGTTAAGAAAAGAGACAAAATGGTCAAACCATTCAAAGCTTCATGAAGCTTCAAAAGAAAGTCCAAAATGAGCCACCATTTCATTTCTTTTCCAAATATAAATGAAAAGAAATAAATAAATAAGTAAATCAAATATAAACAAAACCCTAATCATTAACTTAACCATGGTATAATTCTTTACACAAACCCAAGTGAGCATGCATCATCAAACATGATACAAACAAGTGCACAAAAGTATATCACATATACAACTTGTGAACTTCAAGTGAGAAAATCCTTTTAAAGTGAACCAATACTAGTTAATGCAAAGTAATATATCAAATATATAATTATACATTAAATCATTAAATCAACACTTGATTCAATGATCCGGTCATGTCGCACATAACCGACTAGTATCCAATGTATCGACTTATCGAATCAATCTTTGATTCGAAAACTAGGTTATATCACATATAACCAATCGAAACATTCATCGCGAGAATGAAATACGGTATCACATACACGCATCATTCTCGGTCCCGCACATATCTCATATGCGTCCCTATTTCGTTTCGCTTGAGCCAGGAAACCTCTGTGTAGGACTCTAAAGACTCAATACGCCGGCAACAGGTGATGATCATATCAAACACCCACAAGCAGCAAGCGGTCTGCTAAACGTAACGTCCACCCGGGTATTGAGCGATCAGAAGATCGACGAGCAAGCCCGCTCACACTCCTGTGAATCCAACCAGTAACACTTACCGTACAGTCCAGTCTCGTCGTCTGATATGTCGCATATCTCGCCTAGGGGTGGTAAACGTCAGACCCCAATAGCTCAATAAGTCGTGTCGATATGAGGTCTATAACAGTTCGAGAAACTACTGGTAACACTTACCAGTAAATCTCAACAACCCTGGCCAGGGATTTCCGGTTATAGCCAATCGAGCACAGCGCAACATCAACTCCCTATACCGGGAGAGACGAATCCCCTCCTATCGCTCATTGCCTCCATGTGATTCGGGACTGTACCCAAAAACCACCATTTTGCACGCCCTCTTGGACGTGGTAAGGTGGAAATCAAAGCACAGTGGGAATCACACAAGACTCTGTGACGATCTCGGGTCAACAGACTACTCTGTACCAGTGTCATCAGAGAACTGCCATCTGACGTAAGGTATAATACCATCTGGGAGTTCTCGGCGAGTCCGTCCAGTGTACCCAGTCTCCACTGAGCACCCGTATATCATCTTTGATGTCAAACACCAATGGATATGGGATCATCCATCGCCCATCTGTATGGGTCGAGAAGGTATACGCTAGTCTACTCTGGTATATCAATGCCCTGTCTCGATACACCCATGACTAGGGACCTTGAAGGATGTACTTATGGACTACCATGTCCCCACTAGTATGATCCGCATCATAGTCCAGGTAGTCATGTATACATCCTAAGGGCTTTACCAACATGTAACAGAGAGACAATCAATGTACACGTTAAGGTAAAGAGTAACCAGATAGCATACTATCATGTCGAGCAAGAAAGTCCTCCCTATATATGTCCCAGCATCCACTACAATATACATCCAATGTACAGTAATGGCCTCTAGGGCATACATATAACTAACAATCTCCCACTTGCACTAGGTCCATCTGATAGCAGTGGTTGTAGTATCTCATACTCAACCATCCCATAAAAGTCTCTCTCTGGGAAAAGGCCTTTGTGAGTGGATCCGCCGTGTTGTCCTCTGAGTCAACTCTCCTTACCTCGATCCCCTGGAGATCAACCATCTCCATGATCAGGTGACACTTGCCTTAGAATATGTCTGGATCACTGATGGGACGGACGTTCCTTGGCATAAGCCACAACTCCATTGTCACACAATGGGAGGAACTAAGTTCATCTTATGAACAAATATACATCCAGACTGCCTCTTTGGTAGCATCTTAAGTAGCGATGTATCGAGCCTTTATCGTCTAGTATGCCACGGTATCTAGCTTGGAACCCTTCCAACATACCGTCCCTTTACTGAGGGTAAATACAATGCCTGTGACTGACTTTCAGTCGTCCTTATCACCCTGGAACCCTTCCAGTGATTCTCCCCAGGATCGATTGATACCATCTCACTACAACTAGTGAGAATCCTAACATCCAATTAGATCTATATCATAGATCCAAAACCCAGTATTTTAGGAGGTATCATTTTGATCTTATATGGAGAATCATTGCGATAAGTGGAGATTGACCGAGCATAGCATAGGAAACTCCTTCCCTATCAAGAGTATGTTATCCACGTACTCTACGAGAATCATCACCATACTCCCTACTACCTTTTTGTTTATACAAGGTTCATCTACCATTTTGATGATATCAAACTCTTTGACTAACACATCAAAACAGATGTTCCAACTCCGCGATACCTGCTTTATCCTATAAAGCATCTTGTACACGTTTCCGCTGCTCCCACTGTCTACGAAGCCCTCTGGCTGTGTACTTATAGACGTTCTTTTCTAAAACATCATTTAGAAAAGCAGTCATGGCACCCAACCCTCAGATATCGTAGTCATGGTATGTAGCTGTGGCAAGTAGGATCTGGATGGACTTAAGCATAGCCACTTGAAAAGGTTTCATCATTATCCAAGCCTGGTCGATGACGAAAAGCTTTAACAACTCTAGCTTTGAAAGTCTCAACTTTTCCATCTACACCAAGTAATCTTCTCAAGATATACTTGCTCCTGATAGGGATTTAACCCTTCAGATATAGCAACCAAAGTCCATACTTTGTTGGTGTATAAGGATTCCATCTCAGATCACTAAGCATCCAGCCATTCTTACAAAGTCCCACTCCTGATGGCCAGCTCGAAACTAGTTGGGTCATCATCTTATGATGCAATCCTCGCTCCCACTGTCATAGAGAAACCGAAGTATCTCTCAGTCGGGTGAGGAACCTTACTAGATCGGCGGAGAGGGTGAGGTTTGTTGGTAACTATTGAATCCTTTGGTTCTGTCAAATCATCAGCTGCAGTTTAGTATAGCTGGAACCTTTCCAGTTCTACATAACAGATCTTGCCTCGAGCTTGTCCGGATTATGCTTTTAGACATAGCCCGGACAACCCCAAATCTTAACCAACTTAAGATATGGGCTCTTCCCTTTCCATATCACATATGAAGCGGTAGGCAACTGATTTGATTGGAACCCAATTCAATTGGTATGCAGCTTCTCAAGTGCATAACTCCCAAAAAGGAAATAGGTAACTCAGTAGTACTCATCATAGAGCACACCTTATCATATAGGGTGTGATTGCTCCGCCCCGATATACCATCGCGCTATGGTGTATACGGAGGAGTAATGCTGAGAGAGAATCTCATTCTCCTTTAGAATAGTCCAGGAATTCCGTGCTCAAGTATTCTCCTCCCTGATCGCATCAAAGGACATAATACTTGTACCCGTATTTTGGTTCTCTACTTCTAACTTATATTCTGTGAATATCTCAAAAGGTTCGGATTTGTGTTTCAACAAGAACATAGGTCTGAATCTCGAAAGATCATTAGAGAATGTACTGAAGTATAAAGAACCAGTCCTGGCATGTGTAGACAGGGGACCTTACATACATCATCATGTATCAGTCCCAAGAGTTCACTAACTCTTTCTCTGTTTCCAATAAACAGAGCTATGGTCATCGTATCTTTGTGACATGACCGGCAAGTTTCACAAGATGTAAATTCAAACTAATTTAAATATGCATCTAAATGTCACTTCAGCCAGTCGGGTCGCATTGATATGACCTAGTCTACAATGCCCCAAGAAGAATTCATTCATTTCTGAACTCTTCCGCTTGTGTGTGTTCTATATACTAAGAACTGTAGTTTGATTTAGAACATTAATGCTTTTAGATAACGAGCCTGAACCGATCAACTTTTGATATAGGAAATGTTCAAAACATTATCTAACAATACAAAATTATATCCTTTCTTTACTAATAAAGAGACTGATATGATTTTGTATATCAGGTTCGGTATCTAATAACATTCGTTCAGAATCAATGTATTTGGGATACAGGGTGACAGTGACCAACAGACTTGGCTGCAACACTTGCCCCATTTTCTGCCTCATGAAACTTATCACCCGTTCTCAGTTCTCTACCTTTCTGTAGCCCTATGTAATAGATTACATGTCTGGGATCCTGATCTGGTATCACATACCCAGGACGTAGAGGATACGGAGAAACAGTTCTTTGTAATGAACACACCCGAAGATGATGCATCAGCATGCACTCTCTTCGTTTGGGTGGCACGGGAATTCTGGCAATCCCCAATTTCCTGCTCTGTCTTATAACAATTATAAGTTAGAGCGGGACCAACGTTCCCCACCTCAGTATAACAAGCGGGTTCGGTCAAATATCCGTATTATTATCTTGATTAAGGCGTGATATGGTCGCTACCTGAAGAGAGAGAGAAGAAAACACTCAGCGTATGCTCTTGCAAGATCAGATTGGTTATTATTTTATCTAATCAGGATGGCTCCCACTGTTTTTATCAAATCTTCCTTCAAACCCTAAAAGGAAAGACTAGCCGGGATTAATTACACACTACAAGTTCGCCAATCTTTCAGCCAGGCCAGTGTCGGTACTTTGAGGGAGGTCCCCCGTGCTTTCGCACGAACCTAATTAATGTAAACCTCGTTTTTCCAGAGGCGTAACCCCGTTGACACCTTTCTAGACACCTACTTGATCGGCTAATTGTAATGTGTAAAACTTTCCCAGGAGTAACTCTTACTCGCAGTGGGTATCGGGATCCAACTATCTCATAGAAGGTATGCAATCTCATTGCAAATTTCGACACTTGAAATTCCCGATAATTTTGCCCCTAGCGTCCTATGACCTTGACGCAGGCCAACAAACCATAGTGCGCTAGTCAAGTTCAACCCGTCATTTCTTGATTGAATTAAACCCACCCGCACGACCCTTGACGCAGGCCAACAAAGTCGCACGACTACCCTAATCCAATCTGCATCATATACATAAGCAGATAAATACTAGTTAGCTACCGCACACTACGCCTTGACACAGGCCAACAAACGTAGCACGAATACTAACTACTACTTATCTGAAATGACGGAGGGCTACGACAGGTTTTTCTGAAAACCTATTGCATAATGAACTTGATATCGTTGTAGAATCAAATGATTTTAAAATGGAGTGTTTTTGAGGCTTTTCTAGTTTTGCTAAAGGAGTCACTCCTGGTGAAGGGATCGTCGGTCTTTCCTCGTCGAATGAGGTGCGGGATATATCGTATATATCACTGTGCAAAGCAGAAACTATAGAAGCAATCAAAAGACAAACCGAGGTTTGTAGCATCTGCCAGTTATTGCTAAAGGAGTCACTCCCGGTGAAGGGATCTCGGTCCTTTCCTTATCGAATAAGGTGCAGGATATATCATATATACCACTGTGCAAAACAAGAACTGTAGCTACCTGTTTTATTTTTGAAATTTGATTCTACAACATCTTTAGGTTTCTTTTACTTTCATTAATGTCACGACCCAAAATTGGCCCGTGACGGCCCTAATACTACGCAACGCCTAAAAACGCAACGTAGTAAAAGAAAGCCAAGCCCAGAAATCTAAACCATGAAAATACGGAAAAAAGATAATATAAGTTTTGGAAACATTTGAAATCGCAACCCAAATTCTTTAAAAAGGTCTACTTTCTTTCTTTAAAATTTTTAGCAACACCCCCTTTTTGTAAAGACTAGTCAAGATGAATACAACACAAAAATAAAGACAGTAGAGAAGAAGCTGTATATATAAGAGACATCGAATTCACAATAATACACATAACGTCCTCACCAAGTCTCTAAGTCAACAATACAATAGTAGATGGAGAGTACAAAATACAACGAAGGTACAATACAAAATACAGATGACCACCAAAACCCACCTAAGCAAAATAGTACTGTGAGCTGATGCGGTATCTGTAGCAAAAGATGATAGCTGGATAGCTAAATAGAGGAATAGCCTGCCTCGACTACTCTGGGGAACAACCTGAAACACCTGTGGCACAACGGGGGTGAGTTGCCAATTCGTGAATAGAAGATAACATATGCAGGTAATCGCAGGAATGTACGTACAGCATGAATCTAAGATATGCGATTACAGTAATAACATGTCATGAAAATGCTGAAATAAGGAAAGTACAGTAGCCGGTACAATCAAAATGTGAAGCTATAGTAACATGACAGTAATATGCAGTAACTATGCAATAAGGATATGAAAATGTAGATGTGCAACGATCATAAGGGTACACAACGGGTACTATCACTATATGAATCCGTGCATAAGGTAGATAAGGGTGAGGTATAGGGGGAATATGTCATTTCCCACGGAAACCTGACATCGTGGTAGGATCACAATCCATCATGACACTCACATCCCAAATCGTCAAATCGGCCCCCAAACTGGGCTCTCATATCACATAGATCTCACATCACCTCAAGTACAATATCGAATAGCTCTCCTATATCTCGAATGTACAAATCATTCATCTCTTTCATATCTAATATCCCATCTCAATGAATCACCTACTATCCCAAGTCAAATCTCAAGTAAGACCTAACATCCTAAAGGTATATACAGAAAAAAAAATGATGGGGGCAATACACATATATTAGCGTCCCACTCCACTAATATTGGTGTAAGGGTATATATAACAACGGCTAAATCTCCTGTTATATATACAAAAGGTTTTTAAGAGAAATATCATGAAAAAAGTGTGCCAAGCATCGACACAGAAATCCTCGTATATCGGGCTCCGTCAGTCCGGATCGGCCCACGGGGTCCGTCTGCGGTGTCGGCCCTCGGCCCCGGCAGTACAGATCATCCCGCATCCATCTCTCGACTCTGGCCAGTATCCTCCGGACAACTGCCAGGTCCAACCAGTCACCGGTAGGTACTCGCCCGCCTCCAGGCTCAATCGGCAAACCCATCGATCTTCTTGCCGAGGGGAACCATACCGGGCCCCACCATGTACTCTCATACGGCAACCACACCTCGTATGGAGTATATAATCAGCACCGATAAAACTCATGGTGGACGCACAAATATCATATCAAGGAAACCGGGTTGTTCATGTATGCATAATTTCATGAACTCCCGCGGTTCCCAAATCCCGAAAACATCATATAAAATCCAAATAAACAATGCTCAAATCCAGGAATAAATATATGCGATATATCTGAATACGAGCAGGTAAACAAAAGTATATAGCTGAACTAGATGTATGCAAAATCAATAAGGTTCAGCCAAGTATAAGTATCTACCTATAAGAACTGATGTCGTATACCCACTGGGTATAAGTAACATATGTAGGAAACCCCCCCGGTATAACTAAAATATGTGCATGGTATACCTGTAGCTGTATCGCAAAGTGTATATGTACCTATCACCAATGGTAAGATACACTACAGGTATACGATAAGATAGATGTCAAGTATGATAGGCAATAGAATCTATAAAGGGTTGTGTGTGACATGGCAATTATTGACGGTGTGTGTGTAGCATACCATCCGTGCTCGTGCAACATGAACCGTCAATAATGTGTGCAGTGTCCTACGGCTGCTAGTCACAGTACAACTATATCAAGGAACTAAAATAAAGGCGCAATTCTAACAATGACGTAGAATGCGCGACAGGTATTTGAATTCTAGCCCAGACGCATAACGCCATGCGGGCGATTTCCCTGTAGATGTTAAATCTACTCACCTACACTCCATGCTAGGTGAATCCTACCATCTGCTCCCCCTGTAGCCGTGTCCGTAGTCCCTGTCTGCAAACCTGCAAATAAGACATGGAAATCACATATAAGCCAAATATTCCGCGAAACGCGATATCGAATCGAAACGAGAAACTCGCGTCGCGAACTAAATGCGCGTGTGCAAGATACGCTGAATCGTGTGTGCATGCGTTTAAAACCATCGCGACACGCCGTGATACGCTGGATCACAGAACCCACTCACGTATCGCGCGTATCGCGCAAACACAACGGACATGAAAAATGGTATTTGATCCCAGATTTCTACACAGAACCTATATTGCAAAAATAAGTATACCACAGAACTACACATAGCAGCAGACACCCAATGGACCAAACCCCAACCCAAACCCTACCCATCTGGCCGCAAATTGCGGCCAGAACGAATTAATTGGCGGCCACGAGATGGAATTTGGGGGTCGGGTTAAATCTGGGGTATCAACACCTTTCCACTATACTGCAGACTTCTCAAATTTAACCTGAATCCATCGGGTCACAAGCAGATCACAAAAATCAGAAATATCGCTTAAAAACGACAATTTAGCACGAAAAGGAAAACCTATGGTATTTTAGTGTAATCTGGGTAGAATCTCAGTTGAAGTGGCCCTGTTAACACTACACTGAGCTAGGTTAACCAACACAATCAAGGCTAAACCAAATTTCCACATTGTAACACCATAATCTAGCACTAAACTCACATTAATCGCAAACCGAAACTAAACTAACATACAACTAAGCAATCTAGGAATTGGGTTCAGGAAGTATACCCAATGCAACCCTAGGAAGCAGGAGATTGAGTGAATGGGGAAGACGAGGGGTTGCTCTTGCTGCTGGGGTTCCTGTTGCTGCTGCTGCTACAGTGCTACCTGCTGTTGCTGATGCTGTTGATGCTGTTGCTGATGGTGCTGCTTGCTGCTGCTTCTGCTGCTGCTGGTGAGTGTATGTGTGTGTGTGTGTGTGTTGAGAGAGAATGGGAGTGAGATAATGAGAGTGAGAGAATAAGAGAACACCACAAGTCAACCCCCTCCTCTTTCTCTCTTTCATTAATGAAGGCATGGGCAAAGCTGTTAGTTATATGTATGCCCTAGAGGCCAATACTATACATAGGATGTATATTGTAGTTGATGCTGGGACATATATAGGGAGGACTTTCTTGCTCGACATGATAGTATGCTATCTGGTTGCTCTTTACCTTAACGTGTACACAGATTGTCTCTCTATTACATGTTGGTAAAGCCCTTAGGATGTGTACTTGACTACCTGGACTATGATGCGGATCATACTAGTGGGGACATGGTAGTCCATAAGTACATCCTTCAAAGTCCCTAGTCGTGGGTGTATCGAGACGGGGCATCGATATACCAGAGTAGACTAGCGTATACCTTCTCGACCCATACAGATGGGCGATGGATGATCCCATATCCATTAGTGTTTGACATCAGAGATGATATACGGGTGCTCAGTAGAGACTGGGTACACTGGACGGACTCGCCGAGAACTCCAAGATGGTATTATACCTCACGTCAGATGGCAGTTCTCTGGTGACACTGGTACAGAGTAGTCTGTTGACCCGAGATCGTCATAGAGTCTTGTGTGGTTCCCACTGTGCTTTGATTTCCATCTTACCACGTCCAAGAGGGCGTGCAAAACGGTGGTTTTTGGGTACAGTCCCGAGTCACATGGAGGCAATGAGCGATAGGAGGGGATTCGTCTCTCCCGGTAGAGGGAGTTGATGTTGCGCTGTGTTCGATTGGCTATAACAGGAAATCCCTGACCAGGGTTGCTGAGATTTACTGGTAAGTGTTACCAGTAGTTTCTCGAACAGTTATAGACCTCATATCGACACGACTTATCGAGCTATTGGGGTCTGATGTTTACCACCCCTAGGCGAGATATGCGACATATCAGACGATCAGACCGGACTGTACGGTAGTGCTACTGGTTGGATTCACTGGAGTATGAGCGGGCTTGCTCGTCGATCTTCTGATCGCTCAATACCCGGGTGGCCGTTACGTTTAGCAGACCGCTTGCGGCTTGTGGGTGCTTGATATGATCATCACCTGCTGCCGGCGTATTGACGAGTCTTTAGAGTCCTACACAGAGGTTTCCTGGATCAAGCGAAACGAAATAGGAGCGCATATGAGATATGTGCGGGACCGAGAAAAATACGTGTATGTGATACCGTATTCCATTCTCGCGATGAATGTGTCGAATGGTTGTATGCGATATAACTTAGTTATCGAATCAAGGATTGATTCGATAAGCCGATACATTGTATACTAGTCGGTTGTGTGCGACATGACCGGATCATTGAATCAAGTGTTGATTTAATTATTTAATGCATAATTATATATTTGATATATTACTTTGCATTAACTAGTATCGATTCACTTTAAATGGATTTTCTCACTCGGATGTACGCATTGCATATGCGATATGATTTTATGCACTTGCTTGTATCATGTTTGATGATACATGCCTTTTGGTTAAGTGTAAAGAATTAAACCTTGGTTAATGAAATGGTTAGGGTTTACTATTTCCTTATTCATTTATTTATCTATTTATTCTTTTTGGAAAATGATTTGCATAAAGATTAAATGGTGGCTTTCTTTGTTGTTTTCATGAAGCTTCATGAATACTTTGACTAAGTGACCATTTTGTCTCTAGCTTGACCCTAACCATTCCTTTAACCATGATTGATTCTCTACACATTACCATGGTTAAAGATTATGATAAGTATTCTTTTATTTTATATTTTCTAATAACTTATCATAACATTTACCTTCTTCTTCTTCATTTCTTCAAGTGAAGAAAGCTTGCCTCCATCAATGGCAAGTGATGAAAAAGAGTGTGAAATCCAAATCTAAAGTCTACCCACTTCCTATTTCTTCATCCTCTACCTCTTGCCAAGTAGTAGAGTGTGTTTTCTTCACAAGTTTCTTGACTTGGTGAAGTCGGAGCTTGATTTAGCGATGCCTCGACGTAGATCATCTTCGGCATGGACATCGATGACCTAGCCCGTCCATTCTCCGATGAAGCCGACGCTAGAGCCCGGGACTTGTTATGGACAGCGAGGAGACTTCATTGCGGAGCTATGGAGGTGGAGAACCGGATCTACAAAGGTTGTATTTCCGTATCTCTTAGTTAAGTGTTAACTAGTTTGCTTTTCGCCTAGATTTCTAGCCAACGGTCCGTATTAGGGTTTCTCGGCACCTAGAATTTTTTAAATTGGCATGGTTGATGCCTTGTGAGACCTCATTAGGGTGCCTAGGAACCCTACAGTGGTATCAGAGCCTAGCTAGAGCCTTAGGCGAAGTCTAGACGGAGTTTGAAGTCCGATCGAACCCGAAAGTCCAAAGTTTCCATGCTCTCTGTACATTTTTGAAAACAGTGAGTTTTTCAACATTAAAAATATGCAGAAAAATCAGCAGGTGAATTTAAGAGCTACTGCGAAATTCGTGCTCGTAATTCCATCAAAGAGCCGTGGATCCGCGGCACTAGCATGGCTCGTGCGGCGGATGCGCGGCGGCTTTGTCGTTTTGTGCATTTTAATTTTCACAGTAATTCTCATTTTTCTGTGGTGGTTTTCCTGGGAATTTTTAATATTTATTCAAGAGTTGAATTTTCTGGAGTTGATTTGGGGATTCGGTGTTTCGATCGGAGTATCAGATTTTGTCTATGTGGCTTTCCGAATAATTTTTTGAATATGTTAAAAAGTTCGACCGGATATAAATACCCAATTTTTCCCCTGTCGGGAAATTTCCAAGTGTTGGATTTTTCCGTAGTTTAACGACATTCTAAGTAGTACAAGTAACGCGATGGTCCCTCTAGAAGACAACAAAGCTTAACTCGATTATGTGACCGTCTTGAACTGCCCTTTGAACTTTCGGGTTTAGGGCAGTACGGCGTGCCACATGTGAGGCGTTGGCTTGACCCTTCTACGGCTGGACCGTTGGTACTGAGGCACGAACTGAATGTTGTTAGACTTATTTCATGTGTTGATTTGTATCGGGAAAACTTGGGTGTTCGAATGTTCAATCGGAAAGTTTAACATTTTTCTAATTATCTGGAATGGGATACAATAATTGGAATTCACAAGAAGTTATGAGATAACTGAATGAATGTTATAAACATAGCACTTTAGTCTCACTTGATCGGTTGCCACGGAATTTTGATGTGATCAAAAGTCCGTCGCAATCATGTAGCGTACGCGGATACTCGCCGGGTAAACTTAATAGACAGCCTCACTCCATAGCTCCGACCAAGTGACTGTAGGAGAACCCCGTCGCCGAAAGCATCCGTTCGGGTGCTCGCGGTAGCGGTGTTCCGCCTTGGTGCACTTCGTCGACGGTATCAGGGGTGCGGCCGCCTACTAAAGTTTGCGACGAGCATTCGATCAGTATTTCGGGAATCTTGTTGAATTGCCCGACTTGATATTGAAAAGTGTTTTCGATATAGAGACTAAAATGCGGGGTTTATAATTGTTAGGCATGTGATGTCTAAGGAATTCATTTGGTCAGGCATGCGATGTCTGAGGAGGTTGCGGATTCCAACTGTTGTAGTTTTACACTTTCTTTTCTGTGACCGTAAGTGTAATATGTGATATCGCCGGTTTCGTTGCTATATGTCAACGACAATTGGGATGCGTATATTTACTTACGTTGATGACATGTGATGTTATGTGTTGCTGGATATGTTATATTGGATCGTCGTGTTTGAATAGCCGGGTTTTTTTTATGTGAGATGAGTGTTTTTCATTTTCATTCATGTAAAAACTTGTATGTAATATTCTTTTAATTGGGGCACTTCCAGGTTGCGGAAGATGTCACCCTTTGTATATTATTTACTTTTCCGCACTAGGATAGACCCAAGGAGGGGAGCACAAGTAACCGGGTTCTGGAGTCCAGTGGGAGACCAACTCGAGGAGTCGAGTCCGGGTCTCCTAACTCTAGAATTGGTAGGGTTGCTTGCTGCTCTCGTAGGGGTCTAGGGGTGTGGGTTTGGATATTCATCACGACCGTGGAATCCGTGTTTTATACTGGCTCGTATTGAAAACACGGACGTCCTAGGATATCCAATATTTCATATGTTTCTTCTGCTGCGATATCTGTGATGTGATCATGTGATGTTCTGTGATAGATACAGTATATAGTATATATGATATATTATATAGGCGTTACTTATGTTTTACACCCGCGCTAGCCCTGCCCCGCTCTGCCGTTAGTTACCTAACCTAACGGTGCACGAGGGGACATCGAGGCGAATGCGGATGGCATAAGTGTACGTCGTATTTATCTATGATGTTTAGGTATTTAAATGATGGGACTTCATTAATGTGATTAATGAATTAAAAGAAACCTAAGATGTTGTAGAATCGAATTTCTAAATAAAACAGGTCGCTACAGTTCTTGCTTTGCACAGCGGTATATGTGATATATCATGCACCTTATTCGATAAGGAAAGGACCGAGATCCCTTCACCGGGAGTGACTCCTTTAGCAATAACTGTTAGTGTATATGCCCTAGAGGCCATTACTGTATCATACTAGTTTGTATATTACTTAATGGAAGCTTGGGATATCCACCTTGTATAAACAATCTTGCTCAATATAGTAGTATGCTACTTGGTTTGTTTCTACTTCAATGTGTACATGTGTTTATTTTGCGATATCACCTATACGCATTAGTGGAGCCCTTAGGATCTTTGCTTGATTACCAGCGTTGTGATGGCAGTCACACTAGTGGGGGCTGGGTAATCTATAAGCACATCCTTATACAGGTCCCTAGTCGCAGGACTATCGAGACAGGGCATCGATACTCCGGAGTTGACTAGCGTATGCGCTTCTCATCCCAGTGTGGGAGATGGTCTGTCCCACAGCCATCAGTACGTCGTACTGGAGATAGTATACGGGTGCTCGTTAGGTTACGAGTACACTGGACAGGACTCGTCGGGAACTGACAGGTTGGTATTATACCTATCGTCAGTTATCAGTTCCCAGGTGATATGAGTACAGCTTAGTCCGCTGACTTGACACTGGCACTTCGCCTCGAGTGTGTTCCCACTGCACTTTGATCAATACCCTACCACGGCTCAAAGGAGTCGTGCAAACAGGTAGTGGTTGGGTGCAGTCCCGAAGCACTTGGAGGCAGTGACGGTTAGACAGGATTCGTCTCTCCCGGTATTGGGGGTTGACATCGCACTGTGTCTAGGAGAGCCATTACACAAGTAGTCCCTGGCCAGGGCAAGCGAGATATACTGGTAGGCTTCCAGTGTTATCTCAGGGTGTTTTGGGATTCACTCCGACACGACTTGTACCGCTATTGGGGGACTGACGTTTTACCACCCCCTAGGCCCGACATGCGATGTATCAGACGAACAGACCGGACTGTACGGAGAATGTCACATTCAGACTCAGTAGGAGTTCAGATGGGGTTCACCTCGTCAGCCTTCTTGTCGGCATCTACCTGGGGACCGTTACGCACAGCTAGTGCCGCTTGCGGTCTGTGGTTAAACCCACTGCCAGCGTAGTGTCGAGTCTTTAGAGTCCCACACAGAGGGTATTCGCCTCTGGGCAAAACAGAGTAGAGGTCGCATGGTTTTGCGACAGGGTTCGTTCTCATCCGCGCACTTGTGCACGTTTGGAGTCCGGACGGATTATACTGGCAGGCTCTGGTTTGAGCCAGATACTGGTATATGTTTTGGGGTTGCTTTTATATCTTGGTATTCTTGTTCCTCGGAACGAGAATGCAGGTGTGTATGCACAGTTGCTTGAGGCGGAGGATGAGGTTTTTCATTAGGGTTTCGGAACGGGTGCGTATGCACAGTTGACAGTCATCATTTTCCAAACCCTAATGGATTTATGGATTATCTATTAATAATAGTAATTAAATGAGAATTATGTTATGGTTGATTTTGTTGACTTGTTGACCATGGTTGACTTGTTGACCATGGTTGAATGTTGACCACCATCATGCTTTGTAAAGATACTCCTTGATTCATGCTTACATTTCATTTAATGAAGCACGATAGTGGTCATTCCAAAACTACCATCAACTATTCTCATTTTGAATTATTATTATTTAGATAATTCTTTTTCTTTTGGCATTATGGTTGCAAGAAAGAAAAAGATAGCTCATTATCTCATTTAGCTTCTCTCTCCTCACTTCATCTTCTTCTTCCTCTAGCAAAAGAGAACCCTTCTCATGTGTTGAAAATCCTTCTCTTTAAAAAGAAAAGCACCCCTTAGACACTCTCTACTCACTCTAGGATCAAGGGTTTAGCAAGCCGGAGATTCTAGTTCACTCCAAGTTCGAGAAAGAGCCCAAAGGTCGAACCCTCGAGGTAGATCCATCTTCGACGGAAGAAGGCGGCGAGAAGAGAACCATCAACCTCTACAAAGTTTGAAGAAGAAGGAGTTCAAGTTTAGGTATAACCATCTTTCCGAGTAGCTAACTCCCTTTAGCGTATTTGCTAGTTTAGTTTAGACACGATCCCGACCTTGTTTTAGTCCATGTTGCCTCTTGCGATAAAAATTTGTTTTTTATACTGTTTCCGCCTCCCCGTAAGCACCGGGGGTCGCAACGTGGACTTACAGTGGTATCAGAGCCTAACTAAACTTAAACTAGCTAAGTAATGAAGTGTAACGAAGTTCGGAAACGAAAAATCGCAAAACCGGAAAAACTAAAACCCTAAGTTTCTGTTGAAATTTTTTCTGCTCTAAATGAAAAACTTTATACTTCTAAATTCGGCTCAGGGTTTTGTGTGAACACCCATGAAAAACGATCCATTGATTCATCTAAACCGCTGCGGTTCCGCGGCATGAGGTAGGCATTTGCCGCGGAACCGCCGCCGTTTGTTGTCCTCTCTGCATCGTTTTTCGTGCAGTGTGTCTCTGTGTTGGTTTTGGGATTTTTAAGATATATTATATGTACCCAGATTTTCCAGAACAGAAATTTACTTTTGGGGTCCTATAATTCCGTATTTTTTCCGAACTTCACTGCACTTTGACTATGATGGTTATATCTGTGATGTTTGCATGTATTGAACGTCGGCCAATCGCTATAAGTCGATTGGTCGGGGTTATACATGATCTGTGTTTGATATTGGATTGTGTATATGAATCTGTTGGACTGTCGCGGGTGAATAGCCGGGGTGGATGTGAGATGAGCTTTTGTTTTTTTTTTTCATTCATTTGTAAATGTAAATTGATGTAATAATATTATTTGTATGGCCGCACAACCGGGTCGGGGTTGTAGCCGTCATTGTATAATTCTTTTTACTGTTTTTGCTCCTAGGATAGACCCATGGAGGGGTGCACAAACTACCGGGTACTTGGCGGGTAGTTTGCCGCACCCGTAGGGGTCTTGGGTGGGGTATTTGGCTATTCACCGCGACCGTGTAATCCGCTTTTCGTTGCAGGCTCGAAAGGATTGCGGATTGCTAGTATATCCAATGTATTCATCTGTGATCTGTAATGTCTATCATTGCTTTATATTTAGGCGTTGCTTATGTTTTACAGCCGCGCTAGCCCAGCCCCCGCTCTGTCGTTAGTTAAGTAACCTAACGAGTGATGACGGGACCCCGTGGCGAATGCGAATGGCATAAGCGTACGTCATATTTTGGTTGTTTTCTGCAATGGTAGGATTAAATGATGGGATGCATTAAAAGAACTAATGCAAGAATATCACGCATTAAAAGAACTAATGCAAGATAATAAACCAAGTTAAAATCGTTGGAACACTTTCGAAAAACCACTCGGTTCTTTTCAAAACTAACTTTTAAATGCGGAGCTTGAGCCACTCCTTCTAAAAGCTATCTCGTTCCATCGATTATATCAAGTTCACTACGTTCACGGTTTCGCCAAAACTATTCGTAGCCCTCCATCATTTCAGTTAAATATACGGTAGTATTCAAGCTATGTATTTTGACCTCACGCCAAGGCATAGTGATTGGTAGCTGCCGGATATTTATCTGTTGCATAGATAGAATGCGTTGTTTTGAGACAGTCGTACCGCCATTTTGGCCTACGTCAAGGGTAGGTACGGGTGGATTCAAATCAACCGGGATAATGATGGGAAGAACTTGACATGTGACTTATGACATTTTGACCTCACGCCAAGGTCATAAGAGCATGGGGCAAAAATCCACATCGGGAGTTTCATAAGTACTGAAACTTGCTAGATTTGCATACCATTTGGAGTGTGATGATTATGGTAGGATTCCTTCATTTTCGTCACGCGATGATATTTGGATCCCGATCCTACTGTGAGTATATGCTACTCCTCGGGAAATTTCTCACTAAACGATCAATGCTATAAACCTAGTAGGTGCCTAGAAAGGTGTTAGCGGGGCTACGCCCCCAGGGAAAAGAGGTTCTTAAATTAAGGAACTTCGCGAAAGCGTTGGAAAACCTCCCTCGAAGTACCGACACTGGCCTGGCTGAACGGTTAAGCAAGTATTGTACGGTGGGATTGATCCCGGCTAATTCTTCCTTTGTGGTTTGAGGAGGGATTCGAGAGACAGTGGGAGTCATCCTGTTTAGACAAATTAAAAACCATTCTAAACTTGCTAGAGCATCGTGCTAAAGTGTTTCTTCTCTCCCCCCCTGCAGCGACCAAATTCAAAATGACTGGACTTAAGTTACTTCTAGATAAAAACATACTGACAGGGCCAAACTACAAAAATTGGCTCAGGAATGTCAAATTGGCAATCACTTACGACAAGCTGGGGTATCTTCTTACCACCAAAGCTCCCCCAGTCCCAGGTCCCACCTCCAGCGTCGCAGATAAGGAAATCCGTAAGACTTGGGAGATTGATTGCGCGAAGGCCAGGTGCCTCGTGCTTGCCTCTATGGACAACGAACATCAGAGGAGGCATGAGAATATGGACCTCGAGTCCATATTTCTCCATACAAAAGAACTGTATGGAGAGCAGTCTCGTATCGCAAGATACGAAGTGTCGAAGAAGTTGTTTTCGACAAAGTTGGCCGTCGGATCATCGGTAGCGGACCACGTGCTTAAGATGATTGGCTACACTGAGGAGCTCGCGGAACTTGGGACCACGTTGGACAGTGAACTTTATACAGATTTAATCCTCCAGTCCCTTCCATCCACTTACGCCCAGTTCATACTGAATTTCAACTTGCAAGAAAAGGAGGTTGAACTTTCAGAACTCCTCAACCTGCTGAGGAGCGCAGAGGGCACCCTACAGAAGGGTAGGGATACACCCGCTTTGTTTGTAGGAGGATCTTCTTCCTCTAGGTCCAAGGCGAAAGCCAAGGGAAAGAGGAAGAAAGCCCCCGCCAAACCAAGAGGCGGTGTTAGTAAAGTGGGTACGAAGGGAAAGGAAAAGGCAACAAAGATAGCGGGGAAGCTTGTTGGTAAAGAGGAATGCTTCTATTGTCATAAGAGTGGACACTGGAAGAAAGATTGCAGGGCTTGGAAAGCCAGGACACAGGAACTGAAGCAGGTTGCGGCTTCAGCTTCAGGTGTGTATGTTATTGAAAACTGTCTTTCTATATACTCTACTTCCTGGGTATTGGATACCGGATCAGGATCTCATATCTGTAATTCTTTGCAGGCGTTGAGAAACCGTAGGGTTTTGAAGGCAGGTGACATGACCCTCAGAGTTGCGAACGGAGCTAGCATGGATGCTAAAGCCGTGGGGGACTATCACCTGGGAATGTCAGATGGGCATGTTTTGGTTTTACGTAATTGCTTTTTTGTACCCAACGCAACTTGTAATATCATTTCTGTATCTTTGGTTTCTAAAGAAGGTTATGAATTTGCGTTTGTAAGTAATGTTGTAAACATTCACCTTAATCAAGTTCTGATTGGGTCAGGTACATTGAGCAATGGTATATACGTATTAAACCAACCACAGATTTTCAATGTCCAGAATACACACAAAAGAAAGTCTCCAGATATCAATCAGACTTTCTTATGGCATTGTAGACTGGGTCACATCAATGAGAGAAGGTTGACTAAGTTACATACAGAAGGATATTTGGATCCGTTCGAATATCAATCATATGCCACTTGTCAATCCTGTCTCAAAGGAAAGATGACAAAGACTCCGTTCACTGGACACGGAGTAAGAGCGAGCGAGCTCTTGGGACTCGTACACAGCGACGTGTGCGGTCCAATGTCTACACATGCGCGAAGCGGTTATTCTTACTTCATTACTTTTACGGATGACTTTTCAAGGTACGGTTATGTCTTCTTAATGAAACATAAGTCCGAAGCTTTTGAAAAATTCCAGGAATATAAGAATGAAGCTGAAAAACAAACCGGCAAAAGTATCAAGATTCTAAGATCGGATCGAGGTGGAGAATACTTAAGTGCCGAGTTCCTGAATTACTTAAAAGAGAATGGGATTCTCTCTCAGCTTACTCCTCCATACACCCCGCAACATAACGGTGTATCGGAGAGACGGAACCGGACCCTATTGGATATGGTACGGTCCATTATGAGTAACGCTGAGTTACCGCGATCATTCTGGGGGTATGCGCTAGAAACAGCTGCATACCTATTGAACCGAGTTCCTACTAAGACTGTGCCTACCACACCATATGAGTTATGGAGTGGGAAGAAACCCTATCTTCAGTACCTGAAGATTTGGGGATGTCCAGCTTATGTCAAAAAGCAGCATACGGACAAGCTCGAGGCACGCTCAGTACTGTGCAAGTTTGTGGGATACCCAAAGAACTCCAGGGGGTATCTTTTCTATTACGCAGAGGAACAAAAAGTCCTTGTTTCTCGTAATGCCCATTTTCTGGAACATCAGTTCTTAGAAAAAGAAGTAAGTGGGACCGCAATAGAACGGGAAGAAATTCCAGAACCACAGACTATTACTGAAAGCTTAATGGAACCAGAGGGTTCAAAAGAACAGGACATTCCTATGCCGCTCCACAGAAGTAGTAGGCAGTCTCATCCGCCCGAGAGATACTACGGTTTTCTCATAGACGGGGATAGAGAGGATTGCATCATAGATTATGATGAGCCTACTAGCTTCCAACAGGCCGTTCAGAGCGTTGACTCGGTAAAATGGCTGGATGCAATGCGGACCGAAATGGAGTCCATGTACACCAACAAAGTATGGACGTTGGACATTGCTCCAGACGGGGTAAAACCCGTAGGATGCAAGTGGATCTTCAAAAGGAAGATTGGTGTAGATGGACAGGTTGAGACCTATAAAGCTAGACTTGTAGCAAAGGGTTTCCGTCAATGACCTGGCTTGGACTATGACGAAACCTTTTCTCCAGTGGCTATGCTGAAATCCATTCGGATCCTTCTTGCCATTGCTGCCTTCCACGACTATGAGATTTGGCAGATGGACGTAAAAACCGCTTTTCTAAATAGAAATTTAGAGGAGTGTGTCTATATGGATCAGCCAGAGGGTTTCATTCAGAGTGGGAGCAGCGGAAATGTGTGCAAGTTGCTTAAGTCCATCTATGGACTAAAGCAGGCATCGCGGAGTTGGAACATCTGTTTTGATGAAACGGTCAAGGAATTTGACTTTATCAAAAATCCAGATGAACCATGTATCTATAGTAGATTTGTAGCGAGAACTGTAGTATTCCTTGTTTTATACGTGGATGACATTCTCTTAATAGGAAATGACATTCCTATGCTACAATCTGTCAAGGGTTTCTTGTCACACAGGTTCTCCATGAAAGACCTGGGTGATGCTTCTTACATCCTGGGGATCCGGATCCATCGTGATAGATCCAAGAGGATATTAGGACTTTCACAGTCCAGGTACATCGACACCGTACTGAAAAGATTCAGTATGGAAGATTCCAAGCGCGGTAACCTACCGGCTTGTCACGGGATCACCCTCTCTAAAGAGATGTCTCCCAAGACTGATTTGGAGAGGGATCGCATGTCTATTATACCCTACGCTTCTGCGGTAGGCTCTATAATGTATGCGATGTTGTGTACCAGACCGGATGTAGCTTATGCACTGAGTGTAGTAAGCCGGTATCAGTCAAACCCTGGGGAGAAACACTGGATAGCAGTAAAGAACATTCTCAAGTACCTGAGAAGGACTAAGGAGATGTTCTTGGTGTATGGCGGAAAAGACCTCCAGATCGAGGCCTTTGCTGACTCCAGCTTCCAGAGTGACAAGGATGATTCCAAGTCCATGTCGGGTTTTGTCTTTACCCTCAATGGAGGGGCGGTGTGTTGGAAGAGTTCCAAACAGGAAACCGTTGCAGACTCGACTATGGAAGCGGAATACATCGCTGCATCTGATGCCGCAAAAGAAGCTGTCTGGATGAGGAAGTTCTTGAAAGAACTTCAGGTGGTTCCGTCCATTGTTGACCCAATACCTCTGTATTGCGACAACAACGGGGCTATAGCTTTAGCGAAGGAACCCAGGTCCCATCAGAGATCCAGGCACATCTTGAGGCGGTATCACCTGATCAGGGAGATCGTGGATCGCAAGGAGATCGAGGTTCGGAGGGTTGCTTCAGAAGAAAACACTGCAGATCTATTCACCAAGGCCCTACCCCAGACTCAGTTCGAGCGGCTGATCGAGATGATAGGTCTTCGATACGCCAGTACATGGCCTTAGTGCAAGTGGGAGATTGTTAGTGTATATGCCCTAGAGGCCATTACTGTATCATACTAGTTTGTATGTTACTTAATGGAAGCTTGGGATATTCACCTTGTATAAACAATCTTGCTCAATATAGTAGTATGCTACTTGGTTTGTTTCTACTTCAATGTGTACATGTGTTTATTTTGCGATATCACCTATACGCATTAGTGGAGCCCTTAGGATCTTTGCTTGATTACCAGCGTTGTGATGGCAGTCACACTAGTGGGGGCTGGGTAATCTATAAGCACATCCTTATACAGGTCCCTAGTCGCAGGACTATCGAGACAGGGCATCGATACTCCGGAGTTGACTAGCGTATGCGCTTCTCATCCCAGTGTGGGAGATGGTCTGTCCCACAGCCATCAGTACGTCGTACTGGAGATAGTATACGGGTGCTCGTTAGGTTACGAGTACACTGGACAGGACTCGTCGGGAACTGACAGGTTGGTATTATACCTATCGTCAGTTATCAGTTCCCAGGTGACATGAGTACAGCTTAGTCCGCTGACTTGACACTGGCACTTCGGCTCGAGTGTGTTCCCACTGCACTTTGATCACTACCCTACCACGGCTCAAAGGAGTCGTGCAAACAGGTAGTGGTTGGGTGCAGTCCCGAAGCACTTGGAGGCAGTGACGGTTAGACAGGATTCGTCTCTCCCGGTATTGGGGGTTGACATCGCGCTGTGTCTAGGAGAGCCATTACACAAGTAGTCCCTGGCCAGGGCAAGCGAGATATACTGGTTGGCTTCCAGTGTTATCTCAGGGTGTTTTGGGCTTCACTCCGACACGACTTGTACCGCTATTGGGGGACTGACGTTTTACCGCCCCCTAGGCCCGACATGCGATGTATCAGACGAACAGACCGGACTGTACGGAGAATGTCACATTCAGACTGAGTAGGAGTTCAGATGGGGTTCACCTCGTCAGCCTTCTTGTCGGCATCTACCTGGGGACCGTTACGCACAGCTAGTGCCGCTTGCGGTCTGTGGTTAAACCCACTGCCAGCGTAGTGTCGAGTCTTTAGAGTCCCACACAGAGGGTATTCGCCTCTGGGCAAAACAGAGTAGAGGTCGCATGGTTTTGCGACAGAGTTCGTTCTCATCCGCGCACTTGTGCACGTTTGGAGTCCGGACGGATTATACTGGCAGGCTCTGGTTTGAGCCAGATACTGGTATATGTTTTGGGGTTGCTTTTATATCTTGGTATTCTTGTTCCTCGGAACGAGAATGCAGGTGTGTATGCACAGTTGCTTGAGGCGGAGGATGAGGTTTTTCATTAGGGTTTCGGAACGGGTGCGTATGCACAGTTGACAGTCATCATTTTCCAAACCCTAATGGATTTATGGATTATCTATTAATAATAGTAATTAAATGAGAATTATGTTATGGTTGATTTTGTTGACTTGTTGACCATGGTTGACTTGTTGACCATGGTTGAATGTTGACCACCATCATGCTTTGTAAAGATACTCCTTGATTCATGCTTACATTTCATTTAATGAAGCATGATAGTGGTCATTCCAAAACTACCATCAACTATTCTCATTTTGAATTATTATTATTTAGATAATTCTTTTTCTTTTGGCATTATGGTTGCAAGAAAGAAAAAGATAGCTCATTATCTCATTTAGCTTCTCTCTCCTCACTTCATCTTCTTCTTCCTCTAGCAAAAGAGAACCCTTCTCATGTGTTGAGAATCCTTCTCTTTAAAAAGAAAAGCACCCCTTAGACACTCTCTACTCACTCTAGGATCAAAGGTTTAGCAAGCCGGAGATTCTAGTTCACTCCAAGTTCGAGAAAGAGCCCAAAGGTCGAACCCTCGAGGTGGATCCATCTTCGACGGAAGAAGGCGACGAGAAGAGAACCATCAACCTCTACAAAGTTTGAAGAAGAAGGAGTTCAAGTTTAGGTATAACCATCTTTCCGAGTAGCTAACTCCCTTTAGCGTATTTGCTAGTTTAGTTTAGACACGATCCCGACCTTGTTTTAGTCCATGTTGCCTCTTGCGATAAAAATTTGTTTTTTATACCGTTTCCGCCTCCCCGTAAGCACCGGGGGTCGCAACGTGGACTTACAATAACTGGCAGATGCTACACACTCGGTTTGTCTTTTGATAGCTTTTAAGTGTTTTTGCTTTGCACAGTGATATATATGATATATCCCGCACCTCATTCGACGAGGAAAGGGCCGACGATCCCTTCACCGGGAGTGACTCCTTTAGCAAAACTAGAAAAGCCTCAAAAGCACTCCATTTTAAAATCATTTGATTCTACAACGATATCAAGTTCATTACGCAATAGGTTTTCATAAAAACCTGTCGTAGCCCTCCGTAATTTCAGATAAGTGCTGTTTAGTATTCGTGCTGCGTTTGTTGGCCTCCGTCAAGGCGCAGTGTGCGGTAGCTAACCAGTATTTATCTGCTTATGCATATGATGCAGATTGAGTTAGGGTAGTCGTGCGGCCTTGTTGACCTCCGTCAAGGGTCGTGCGGGTGGGTTTAATTCGATCAAGAAATGACGGGTTGAACTTGACTAGTAGCCTATGGTTTGTTGACCTCCGTCAAGGTCATAGGGTGCTAGGGGCAAAATATTATCGGGAATTTCAAGTGTTGAAATTTGCAATGAGATTGCATACCTTCTATGTGATATTTGTATCCCGATACCCACTGCGAGTAATTGTTACTCCTGGGAGAGTTTTACACATTACAATTAGCCGATCAAGTAGGTGTCTAGAAAGGTGTCAACGAGGTTACGCCTCTGGGAAAACGAGGTTTACATTAATTAGGTTCGTGCAAAAGCACGGGGGACCTCCCTCAAAGTACCGACACTGGCCTGGCTGAAAGATTGGCGAACTTGTAGTGTGTAATTAATCCCGGCTAGTCTTTCCTTTTAGGGTTTGAAGGAAGATTTGATAAAAAGCAGTGGGAGCCATCCTGATTAGATAAAATAATAACCAATCTTTTCTTGCAAGAGCGCACGCTGAGTGTTTTCTTCTCTCTCTCTCCAGGTAGCGACCATATCACGCCTTAATCAAGATAATAAAACAGAATATTGACCGAACCCGCTTGTTATACTGAGCTGGGGAACGTTGGTCCCGCTCCAACTTATAATTGTTATAAGACAGAGCAGGAAATTGGGGATTACCAGAATTCCCGTGCCGCCCAAACGAAGAGAGTGCATGCTGATGCATCATCTTCGGGTGTGTTCGTTACAAAGAACTGTTTCTCTGTATCCTCTACATCCTAGGTATATGATACCGGATCAGGATCCCAGATATGTAATCTGTTACATAGGGCTACAGATAGGTAGAGAACTGAGAACGGGTGATAAGTTTCATGAGGCAGAAAACGGGGAAAGAGTTGCAGCCAAGTCTGTTGGTCACTGTCACCCTGTATTACCAATACATTGATTCTGAACGAATGTTATTAGATACCGAACCTGATATACAAAATCATATCAGTCTCTTTATTAGTAAAGAAAGGATATAATTTTGTATTGTTAGATAATGTTTTGAACATTTCCTATATCAAAAGTTGATCGGTTCAGGCACGTTATCTAAAAGCATTGATGTTCTAAATCAAACTACAGTTCTTAGTATACGGATCACACACAAGAGGAAGAGTTCAGAAATGAACGAATCCTTCTTGAGGTATGGTAGACTAGGTCAGATCAATGCGACCCGACTGGCTAGAGTTACATAAAGATGCATATTTAAATAAGTTTGAACTTACATCTTGTGAAACTCGCCAGTCATGTCACAAAGATAAGATGACCATAGCTCCGTTTACTGGAAACAGAGAAAGAGTTAGTGAACTCTTGGGATGATACATGTTGATGTATGTAGGTCGCCTGTCTACATATGCCAGGACTGTTTCTTTTACTTCATTACATTCTCTGATGATCTCTCAAGATTCAGACATACGTTCCTGTTGAAACACAAGTCCGAACCTTTTGAGATATTCACAGAATATAAGTTAGAAGTAGAGAACCAATACGGGTATAAGTATTATGTCCTATGATGAGATCAGGGAGGAGAATACTTGAGCACGGAATTCCTGGACTATTCTAAAGGAGAATGAGATTCTCTCTCAGCATTACTCCTCCGTATACACCATAACACGATGGTATATCGGGGCGGAGCAGATACACCCTATTTGATATGGTGTGCTCTATGATGAGTAATACTGAGTTACCTATTTCCTTTTTGGGTGTTATGCACTTGAGAAGCTGCATACCTATTGAATAGGTTTCAAATCAAATCAGTAGCCTACCACTTCATATGTGATATGGAAACGGAAGAGCCCATATCTTAAGTTTCTTAAGATTTGGGGTTGTCCGGTCTATGTCTAAAAGCAAAATCCGGACAAGCTCGAGGCAAGGCCTGTAATGTACAACTGGAAAGGTTCCAGCTATACAAACTGCAGCTAATGATTTGATAAAACCAAAGGATTCAATAGTTACCAATGAACCTCAGCCTCTCCGCCGATCTAGTAGGGTTCCTCACCCACCTGAGAGATACTTCTGTTTCTCTATGACACTGGGAGTGAGGATTACATCATGAGATGATGACCCAACTAGTTTCGAGCAGGCCATCAGGAGTAAGACTCTATAAGAATGGCTGGATGCTTAGTGATCTGAGATGGAATCCTTATACACCAACAAAGTATGGACTTTGGTTGCTATATCTGAAGGGTTAAATCCCCATCAGGAGCAAGTATATCTTGAGAAGATTACTTGGTGTACATGGAAAAGTTGAGACTTTCAAAGCTAGACTTGTTAAAGGTTTGCATCATTGACCAGGTGTGGATCATGATGAAACTTTTTCTAAGGATCTATGCTTAAGTCCATTCAGATCCTACTTGCCACGGCTACATACCATGACTACGATATCTGGTGGTTGGGTGTCATGACAGCTTTTCTAAATGATGTTTTACAAGAGAGCGTCTATAAGTACACAGCCAGAGGGCTTCGTAGACAGTGGGAGCAGCGGAAACGTGTGCAAGATGTTTTATAGGATAAAGCAGGCATCGCGGAGTTGGAACGTCTGTTTTGATGAAGTAGTCAAAGAGTTTGACATCATCAAAATGGTAGATGAACCTTGTATAAACAAAAAGGTAGTAGGGAGTATGGTGACGATCCTCGTAGAGTACGTGGATGACATAGTCTTGATAGGGAAGGAGTTTTCTATGCTACGCTCGATCAATCTCCGTTTATCACAATGATTCTCCACATAGGATCAATGTGATACCTACTAAATCCTGGACTTTGGATCTATGAGATAGATCTAATTGGATGTTAGGATTCTCACTAGTTATAGTGAGAAGGTATCAATTGACCCTGGGAAGAATCACTGGAAGTGTTCCAGGATGATAAAGACGACTGAGTGTCAGTCACAGGCATTGTCTTTACCCTCAGTAAGAGGGACGGTATGTTGGAAGAGTTCCAAGCTAGATACCGTGACATACTAGATGATAAAGGCTGGATACATCGCTACTTAAGATGCTACCAAAGAGGCTGTTTGGGTGTATATTGGTTCATGAGATGAACTATGTTCCTCCCATTGTGTGACAATGGAGTTGTGGCTTATGCCAAGGAACGTCGGTCCCATCAGTGATCCAGACATATTCTAAGACAGTATCACTTGATCATGGAGATGGTTGATCTCCAGGGAGATCGAGGTTAGGAGAGTAGACTCAGAGGACAACACAGCGGATCCACTCACAAAGGCCTGTTCCCAGAGAGAGACTTTTATGGGATGGTTGAGTATGAGATACTGCAACCACTGCTACAGATGGCCCTAGTGCAAGTGGGAGATTGTTAGTTATATGTATGCCCTAGAGGCCATTACTATACATAGGATGTATATTGTAGTGGATGCTGGGACATATATAGGGAGGACTTTCTTGCTCGACATGATAGTATGCTATCTGGTTGCTCTTTACCTTAACGTGTACACAGATTGTCTCTCTATTACATGTTGGTAAAGCCCTTAGGATGTGTACTTGACTACCTGGACTATGATGCGGATCATACTAGTGGGGACATGGTAGTCCATAAGTACATCCTTCAAAGTCCTTAGTCGTGGGTGTATCGAGACGGGGCATCGATATACCAGAGTAGACTAGCGTATACCTTCTCGACCCATACAGATGGGCGATGGATGATCCCATATCCATTAGTGTTTGACATCAGAGATGATATACGGGTGCTCAGTAGAGACTGGGTACACTGGACGGACTCGCCGAGAACTCCCAGATGGTATTATACCTCACGTCAGATGGCAGTTCTCTGGTGACACTGGTACAGAGTTGTCTGTTGACCCGAGATCGTCATAGAGTCTTGTGTGGTTCCCACTGTGCTTTGATTTCCATCTTACCACATCCAAGAGGGCATGCAAAACGGTGGTTTTTGGGTACAGTCCCGAGTCATATGGAGGCAATGAGCGATAGGAGGGGATTCGTCTCTTCCGGTATAGGGAGTTGATGTTGCGCTGTGTTCGATTGGCTATAACAGGAAATCCCTGGCCAGGGTTGCTGAGATTTACTGGTAAGTGTTACCAGTAGTTTCTCGAACAGTTATAGACCTCATATCAACACGACTTATCGAGCTATTGAGGTCTGACGTTTACCACCCCTAGGCGAGATATGCGACATATTAGACGATCAGACCGGACTGTACGGTAGTGTTACTGGTTGGATTCACTGGAGTATGAGCGGTCTTGCTCGTCGATCTTCTGATCGCTCAATACCCGGGTAGCCGTTACGTTTAGCAAACCGCTTGCGGCTTGTGGGTGCTTGATATGATCATCACCTGCTGCCGGCGTATTGATGAGTCTTTAGAGTCCTACACAGAGGTTTCCTGGCTCAAGCGAAACGAAATAGGAGCGCATATGAGATATGTGCGGGACCGAGAAAAATACGTGTATGTGATACCGTATTCCATTCTCGCGATGAATGTGTCGAATGGTTGTATGCGATATAACCTAGTTATCGAATCAAGGATTGATTCGATAAGCCGATACATTGTATACTAGTCGGTTGTGTGCGACATGACCGGATCATTGAATCAAGTGTTGATTTAATTATTTAATGCATAATTATATATTTGATATATTACTTTGCATTAACTAGTATCGGTTCACTTTAAATGGATTTTCTCACTCGGATGTGCGCATTGCATATGCGATATGATTTTGTGCACTTGCTTGTATCATGTTTGATGATACATGCCTTTTGGTTAAGTGTAAAGAATTAAAGCTTGGTTAATGAAATGGTTAGGGTTTACTATTTCCTTATTCATTTATTTATCTATTTATTCTTTTTGGAAAATGATTTGCATAAAGATTAAATGGTGGCTTTCTTTGTTGTTTTCATGAAGCTTCATGAATACTTTGACTAAGTGACCATTTTGTCTCTAGCTTGACCCTAACCATTCCTTTAACCATGATTGATTCTCTACACATTACCATGGTTAAAGATTATGATAAGTATTCTTTTATTTTATATTTTCTAATAACTTATCATAACATTTACCTTCTTCTTCTTCATTTCTTCAAGTGAAGAAAGCTTGCCTCCATCAATGGCAAGTGATGCAAAAGAGTGTGAAATCCAAATCTAAAGTCTACCCACTTCCTATTTCTTCATCCTCTACCTCTTGCCAAGTAGTAGAGTGTGTTTTCTTCACAAGTTTCTCGACTTGGTGAAGTCGGAGCTTGACTTAGCGATGCCTCGACGTAGATCATCTTCGGCATGGACATCGATGACCTAGCCCGTCCATTCTCCGATGAAGCCGACGCTAGAGCCCGGGACTTGTTATGGACAGCGAGGAGACTTCATTGCAGAGCTATGGAGGTGGAGAACCGGATCTACAAAGGTTGTATTTCCGTATCTCTTAGTTAAGTGTTAACTAGTTTGCTTTTCGCCTAGATTTCTAGCCAACGGTCCGTATTAGGGTTTCTCGGCACCTAGAATTTTTTAAATTGGCATGGTTGATGCCTTGTGAGACCTCATTAGGGTGCCTAGGAACCCTACAAAAGCCATGATGCCCCATGCTCTCTCTCTCTCCCCCTCTCAAAGTCAACCATTCAAACAACCATATTCAAATTCATCTTAAAACAACTATATACTATTAAACCCAAAACACCTAATACAATAATAAACTAGATTAAGGAATGGTTAGTTTACCATGTTACCAATCATGGTTAAACACCAAAAACAAGCCTAGTTATCATGCACAAGTGTGTGCAAGCCTAGGAAAAATCTAATAAAATACTCAATAAATAGGATAAAATATTTGAAAATTAATTTGGTAAACTTTTTGATAAAAACCATATATTAAAATATAAATAGCTACAAAACACATTCTAAGGTGTTACAATCTCCCCCCTTAAAAGAAATTCGTCCCCGAATTTAAAAATATACCGATACGCGTACCTCCAAAGAGAAGATTAAAATCCTCAAATCTCGCTCGCAGCCTCCAAGTGATTATCTCACTATACGGCTACGTCCAAGAAAACCCTTCACAGATGGAAAGACCCTCGACCGATGTTCCTCCACCTGCCGAGCCATTAACACAATTGGCTGCTGGCGAACGAAAGATCGCGTCAAGTTAAGTGGTCTGATGCTAGATCATGTGAGGAAGGTCAAGAAGGTAGTTGTAAAGTATCATCATAAGGAATACGGGGTGAAAATCCAATAATCTGGGCGGAAGAGCCAAATTAAAGGCAACAAAACTAACTCGCTTATAGGATCTTAAAAGGACCTAAATCCTGGGACAAACTTCCCAAAATCCAACACCATCATTCATCGAAAAGTCCATAGGAATACATGATCTGTCCCTGCGAACTCGAGTCTATGACCAACACAGTCGTCACAAGACCTCAGTTCGAAATGGACAATCCCCATCCTGACCTAACAAAACTGGACCGTCTCCGAAGTCTCTAGACTAGCTGGGGTCCAAAGTCCTACTTACGCGGAGTTAGAAGAATAACAGACTGGTGATCGACACGACCTAACCCATAAGCCTAAGGGTGGCCAATTGGAGTGTCTCCTGCTAATGGTTATCGAAGGAGAACCCGAGCGATGGCGAGTGACGATCCCCAACTGCTGACAACAATCAAAACAAACACACAACTTAACAAGAAACAACTGAGCAAACTGAGTATAACCGGACGACAAGAATCCGAATGGAGTCACACCCTGACTAAACTTGGGTAGAAACCATAACGAAATTCGTGGAGATCTGCTCCCATTCCAACTTCGGAATGGTAAAAGGTTGCAACTCTCCAGCCGGCCTCAGATGCTCGACTCAAGCACACAACAAGACAGACACCTTGAAACGAAACCTGAAACATCTTTTTATATCCTGTCCACCTGTAACCATCTCACAAGTCACGTCACTATTGGCGGAACTTGAATGCACCTAGAGAGTTGACAGATGTGCATGCTCTAGGGTTTCACGTCTCTACCCGATGAAACCAGGTACACAAACGCGTCCCTAACTTAGCACATCATTGTCACAAATCAAGGTCTCCGAATCATTACCCAGCCGAGTATGCTCGAGTATCACTGACGAACGAGTATCGGCGGGCAGTGTCTCGCGAAAACGTCTTAAGGAAAGGTGGTAGGGCGCGGACATGAGCAAGCTGTTCACTCCGTAGAGACGAACTAAAGCTGTACTCAACGATCACACAAGAACTGTAAATCTGCAGAAAACTATCACAACAAACAAAATCCGATGCAGGAAGATGTTCATTAAGCTCCAGTGGTCCGTGGAAAATCTGACACGACTCTCAAGCAAGGGGTGTTCCCAAATTTCCCACGCAAAACCACCGCGGCCATCTCCAGATCATGAGTGGAATATCCTCCTCGTACTTCCTCCAAATGTAGGGAAGCAAAAGCGATGACTCTGTAGTGTCACATCAGAACACACTCGAGCCCACTCAAGAAACATTACAGTTAAACAACAAGGTCGCCCGAACCAAAAGCAAGAAAGAACTGATGCAATTGTTAACCGAATCTCCAACTGCCGAAAACTCCGTACACATGCCTCAGTCCACAGAAAAGAAACCTCCATCTTGGTCAATTCAGTCGACGGTGCAGTACTACTCTCGTAATCCTGCACGAAACGGCGGTAAAAACCTGATAAGTCCAAGAATCTGCGGATCTCCGTCTTGCACACATGTCTGGACCTAAGCTACACGGTCACGATCTCCTTCGGAACCATACGAAACCGTCTCCCGTGACTACAAGACCTAGGAGTCAACACAAAACAAGCCTGAAGAAACACTCCGAGAATTTAGCAAACTACTGGTGCTCTCCTAGTATCTGCAAAACAAATCCTCAAGTGCTGCTCCTGTTCCTCAAGACACATTAGTTAGACCAGAATGTCGTAAATAACACAACAATAACTGGTCGAGGAACGGCTTGAAGAAATCTGGTTCACATATTTACAAATGCTGCCAGGGCATTAGTGAATCCAACGACTCACCAAAAACACACAAGCCCGTAGCACGCACATGGCAGTCTTCAGAATGCCATCACTCCGAACCTGCAATAATGATGACCTGATCCCAAGCAAACTTAGAAAAATGTCTCGCGCTCTAGAGTTGATCGAAGAAATCGTCAATGCGAGGTAAGGGACACCTATCCGCACCGTAAGCCGGTTCAATTGACGATCCGTCGATACACAACCTCAAACTGCCGTCTTCCTCCTCGATGAACAGAAATCGGAGCCTCCAAAAGCGAAACACTCAGACACACAAAACTCCCCAAACCACAACTCTGCAGCTGATCCTTTAGCTCCCAAGCTTCGCCGGCTCATCCGGAACAACGTCGAAAAAACTCTCGCATGAAAGGAACTCGGTCCAACAATCTCACTATGGCTCCGGTATCATGAATAAGCGCCAAGAATCCACGACATCTCCTCAGTAGCCGACTAGCGAAAAAGGCTAAATTCAAGCTGTGAAAGGCGGCACAACTATCCATCTGCACAACAAGAACTGACTTGCTGGGAAAACAACCCTGACTGTTTCCTCACGGTAGTCCACAGACGCCTAACACGTAGTTAATCAGTCCGTGCCCAGGAGAACGTCAAATCCAACATCTCTAGAAGGATCTAAACGACGGACGAATCTCTATCTCCTATCCGATTGGCACACAACTGAATACGTGTCGCACAACAAAGGATCGCTGACAGAAGTTAAAACAACTACTACTAATCTACCCGACAACGGTACAAGCAAGAAGACAAACGAATACATCAAAAGAACATATAAATAAAGATACCTGAAAACTCCACATTGGACGCCTGCGCGTCCCGATGAGTAGAAGCAAACTCCTGTGTCTGCCCTCTACTCGCAGCTGGATGAACTCCTCTGGTAGACTGAGCCCTCTGAGCAAATCTTCCACGTCCACGGCCTCTCTGAATACGACTCTGACGAGGTGCTAAAGAACAATACCTGACGAAGTGCTGAAGGCTTCCGCATCGAAAACATCCACGCGCTGACTGCTGACCATCCTGGGGATAAGAGCTGAATGACTGTCCTCGTCCTAAGCCTCTGCTACTCCCGCGGTGGCCACGAAATCTGTCTCGATGACCAAACCTCTGTCTCTGGGCTGGTACGCTGGTACGAGTCCTCCACTGTCCTGGAACTCTCTGAGCCTCTGGAATATGCGCCTCGTCAACTGGAGCTGCAATCACTGGTGCTATATAAGTGACGGACTGCTGCATGCTGATCGTAAGGGACAGCTGAGCAACAGGGGTGACAACCTCCTGTCGTAGCTCCCGAACGACATCAACCAAGGAACGCATCGTCTGGCGGAACTCCTGCATCTCTACCAAAAGTCTATCCATAGTATAGATCGTAGGCTGATCCGTCTGCACCTATGCAACTAGAGTGCCATCCTGGTCAGTACTCGTCTCACCCGAGCCAACTCTGACCTCGGCCCTCGCTGCATCACTCTGAGTCCCCATAGCAATCGGTGGCAAGGCTATAAATAGATATAAGATTCGATAAGAATAAGGAAATCGAATCTTAAGGATAGGAATCATCAAGGAAGGAATTTCAAGAAAATTTGTACTTAGGTCACTTAATGCGAAGTACCGCATCGTGGGTATGCTGCAGACATACACACTCTATGTTACTTTGCTTAAACAACCTACTCCATCATACTAAGGTCATCCTACACTTCGAAAGGTAAAACCTAACGCTATGATACCAACTTTGTCACGACCCAAAATTGGCCCGTGACGGCCCTAATACTACGCAACGCCTAAAGACACAACGTAGTAAAAGAAAGCCAAACCCAGAAATCTAAACCATGAAAATACGGAAAAAAGATAATATAAGTTTTGGAAACATTTGAAATCGCAACCCAAATTCTTTAAAAAGGTCTATTTTCTTTCTTTAAAATTTTTAGCAACACCCCCTTTTTATAAAGACTAGTCAAGATGAATACAACACAAAAATAAAGACAGTAGAGAAGAAGCTGTATATATAAGAGACATCAAATTCACAATAATACACATAACGTCCTCACCAAGTCTCTAAGTCAACAATAGAATAGTAGACGGAGAGTACAAAATACAACGAAGGTACAATACAAAATACAGATGACCACCAAAACCCACCTAATCAAAATAGTACTGTGAGCTGATGCGGTATCTGTAGCAAAAGATGATAGCTGGATAGCTGAATAGAGGAATAGCCTGCCTCGACTACTCTGGGGAACAACCTGAAACACCTGTGGCACAACGGGGGTGAGTTGCCAACTCGTGAATAGAAGATAACATATGCAGGTAATCGCAGGAATGTACGTACAGCATGAATCTAAGATATGCGATTACAGTAATAACATGTCATGCAAATGCTGAAATAAGGAAAGTACAGTAGCCGGTACAATCAAAATGTGAAGCTATAGTAACATGACAGTAATATGCAGTAACTATGCAATAAGGATATGAAAATGTAGATGTGCAACGATCATAAGGGTACACAACGGGTACTATCACTATATGAATCCGTGCATAAGGTAGATAAGGGTGAGGTATAGGGGGAATATGTCATTTCCCACGGAAACCTGACATCGTGGTAGGATCACAATCCATCATGACACTCACATCCCAAATCGTCAAATCAGCCCCCAAACTGGGCTCTCATATCACATAGATCTCACATCACCTCAAGTACAATATCGAATAGCTCTCCTATATCTCGAATGTACAAATCATCCATCTCTTTCATATCCAATATCCCATCTCAATGAATCACCTACTATCCCAAGTCAAATCTCAAGTAAGACCTAACATCCTAAAGGTATATATATACAGAAAAAAAAATGATGGGGGCAATACACATATATTAGCGTCCCACTCCACTAATATTGGTGTAAGGGTATATATAACAACGGCTAAATCCCCTGTTATATATACAAAAGGTGTTTAAGAGAAATATCATGAAAACAGTGTGCCAAGCATCGACACAGAAATCCTCGTATATCGGGCTCCGTCAGTCCGGATCGGCCCACGGGGTCCGTCTGCGGTGTCGGCCCTCGGCCCCGGCAGTACAGATCATCCCACATCCATCTCTCGACTCTGGCCAGTATCCTCCGGACAACTGCCAGGTCCAACCAGTCACCGGTAGGTACTCGCCCGCCTCCAGGCTCAATCGGCAAACCCATCGATCTTCTTACCGAGGGGAACCATACCGGGCCCCACCATGTACTCTCATACGGCAACCACACCTCGTATGGAGTATATAATCAGCACCGATAAAACTAATGGTGGACGCACAAATATCATATCAAGGAAATCGGGTTCATGTATGCATAATTTCATGAACTCCCGCGGTTCCCAAATCCCGAAAACATCATATAAAATCCAAATAAACAATGCGCAAATCCAGGAATAAATATATGCGATATATCTGAATACGAGCAGGTAAACAAAAGTATATAGCTGAACCAGATGTATGCAAAATCAATAAGGTTCAGCCAAGTATAAGTATCTACCTATAAGAACTGATGTCGTATACCCCACCTGGGTATGAGTAACATATGTAGGAAACCCCCCCGGTATAACTAAAATATGTGCATGGTATACCTGTAGCTGTATCGCAAAGTGTATATGTACCTATAACTAATGGTAAGATACACTACAGGTATACGATAAGATAGATGTCAAGTATGATAGGCAATAGAATCTATAAGGGGTTGTGTGTGACATGGCAATTATTGACGGTGTGTGTGTAGCATACCATCCGTGCTCGTGCAACATGAACCGTCAATAATGTGTGCAGTGTCCTACGGCTGCTAGTCACAGTACAATTATATCAAGGAACTAAAATAAAGGCGCAATTCTAACAATGACGTAGAATGCGCGACAGGTATTTGAATCCTAGCCCAGACGCATAACGCCATGCGGGCGATTCCCCTGTAGATGTTAAATCTACTCACCTACACTCCACGCTTGGTGAATCCTACCATCTGCTCCCCCTGTAGCCGTGTCCGTAGTCCCTGTCTGCAAACCTGCAAATAAGACATGGAAATCATATATAAGCCAAATATTCCGCGAAACGCGATATCGAATCGAAACGAGAAACTCGCGTCGCGAACTAAACGCGCGTGTGCACGATACGCTGAATCGTGTGTGCATGCGTCTAAAACCATCGCGACACGCCGCGATACGCTGGATCATAGAACCCACTCACGTATCGCGCGTATCGCGCAAACACAACGGACATGAAAAACGGTATTTGATCCCAGATTTCTACACAGAACCTATATTGCAAAAATAAGTATACCACAGAACTACACATAGCAGCAGACACCCAATGGACCAAACCCCAACCCAAACCCTACCCATCTGGCCGTAAATTGCGGCCAGAACGAATTAATTGGCGGCCACGAGATGGAATTTGGGGGTCGGGTTAAATCTGGGGTATCAGCACCTTTCCACTATACTGCAGTCTTCTAAAATGTAACCTGAATCCATCAGGTCACAAGCAGATCACAGAAATCACAAATATCGCTTAAAAACGACAATTTAGCACGAAAAGGAAAACCTATGGTATTTTAGTGTAATCTGGGTAGAATCTCAGTTGAAGTGGCCCTGTTAATACTACACTGAGCTAGGTTAACCAACACAATCAAGACTTAACCAAATTTCCACATAAAACACCATAATCTAGCACTAAACTCACATTAATCGCAAACCGAAACTAAACTAACATACAACTAAGCAATCTAGGAATTGGGTTCAGGAAGTATACCCAATGCAACCCTAGGAAGCAGGAGATTGAGTGAATGGGGAAGACGAGGGGTTGCTCTTGCTGCTGGGGTTCCTGTTACTGCTGCTGCTACAGTGCTGCCTGCTGTTGCTGATGCTGTTGATGCTGTTGCTGATGGTGCTGCTTGCTGCTGCTTCTGCTGCTGCTGGTAAGTGTGTGTGTGTGTGTGTGTGTTGAGAGAGAATGGGAGTGAGATAATGAGAGTGAGAGAATAAGAGAACACCACAAGTCAACCCCCTCCTCTCTCTCTCTCTCATTAATGAAGGCATAGGCAAAGCCATGATGCCCTATGCTCTCTCTCTCTCCCCCTCTCAAAGTCAACCATTCAAACAACCATATTCAAATTCATTTTAAAACAACTATATACTATTAAACCCAAAACACCTAATACAATAATAAACTAGATTAAGGAATGGTTAGTTCACCATGTTACCAATCATGGTTAAACACCAAAAACAAGCCTAGTTATCATGCACAAGTGTGTGCAAGCCTAGGAAATATCTAATAAAATGCTCAATAAATAGGATAAAATATTTGAAACTTAATTTGGTAAACTTTTTGATAAAAACCATATATTAAAATATAAATAGCTACAAAACACATTCTAAGGTGTTACAATTTATCACATTAATGAAGTCCCATCATTTAAGTACCTAAACATCACAGATAAATACGACGTACACTTATGCCATCCGCATTCGCCTCGATGTCCCCTCGTGCACCGTTAGGTTAGGTAACTAACGGCAGAGCGGGGCAGGGCTAGCGCGGGTGTAAAACATAAGTAACGCCTATATAATATATCATATATACTATATAAAGTATCCATCACAGAATATATCACATGATCACATCACAGATATCGCAGCAGAAGAATCATATGAAATATTGGATATACTAGGACGTCCGTGTTTTCAATACGAGCCAGTATAAAACACGGATTCCACGGTCGTGATGAATAGCCAAACCCACACCCCTAGACCCCTACGAGAGCTGCAAGCAACCCTACCAATTCTAGAGTTAGGAGACCCGGACTCGACTCCTCGAGTTGGTCTCCCACTGGACTGCAGAACCCGGTTACTTGTGCTCCCCTCCTTGGGTCTATCCTAGTGCGGAAAAGTAAATAATATACAAACGGTGACATCTTCTGCAACGTGGAAGTGCCCCAATAAAAGAATATTACATATAAGTTTTTACATGAATGAAAATGAAAAACACTCATCTCACATAAAAACCCCCGGCTATTCAAACACGACGATCCAATATAACATATCCAGCAACACATAACATCACATGTCATCAACGTAAGTAAACATGCGTATCCCAATTGTCGTTGGCATATAGCAACGAAACCGGCGATATCACATATTACACTTACGGTCACAGAAAAGAAAGTGTAAAACTACAACAGTTGGAATCCGCAACCTACATAGACATCGCATGCCTAATCAAATGAATTCCTTAGACATCGCATGCCTAACCATTATAAACCCCGCATTTTAGTCTCATTATCGAAAACTCTTTTCAATATCAAGTCGGGCAATTCAACAAGATTCCCGACATCCTGATCGAATACTCGTCGCAAACTGCAGTAGGCGGCCGCACCCCTGATACCGTCGACGAAGTGCACCAAGGCGGAACACCGCTACCGTGAGCACCCGAACGGATGCTTTCGGTGACGGGGTTCTCCTACAGTCACTTGGTCGGGGCTGTGGGGCGAGGCTGTCTATTAAGTTTACCCGGCGAGTATCCGCGTACACTACGTGATTGCGACGGACTTTTGATCACATCAAAATTCCATGGCAACCGATCAAGTGAGACTAAAGTGCTATGTTTATAACATTCATTCAGTTATCTCATAACTACTTGTGAATTCCAATTATTGTATCCCATTACAGATAAATAGAAAATGTTAAACTTTCCGATCGAACATTCAAACACCCAAGTTTTCCCGAAACAGATCAACACATGAAACAAGTTTAAAAACATCCAGTTCATGCCTCAGTACCAACGGTCCAGCCGTAGAAGGGTCAAACCAACGCCTCACATGTGGCACGCCGTACTGCCCCAAACCCGAAGGTTCAAAGGGCAGTTTAAGACGGTCACATAATCGAGTTAAGGTTTGTTGTCTTCTAGAGGGACCATCGCGTTACTTGCACTACTTAGAACGTCTTTAAACCTCGGAAAAATCCAACACTTGGAAATTTTCCGGCAAGGGAAAGATTGGGTATTTATATCCGGTCGAACTTTTTAACATATTCAATAATTATCTGGAAAGACACATAGACAAAGCTTGATAATCCGATCGAATCTGCGAACTCCCAAAACACCCCAGAAAACTCAACTCTTGAGTTCAAATTAAAAATTCCCAGAAAACTCAGAACCTGAAAACATGAATTACTGTGCAAATGAGGAGGGCTGACGTCATCAAAGGGCCGCGGAACCGCTGCATAAGCTAGGCTTATGCCGCGGTTCCGCCGCAGTTTAGAGGTATCTTTTGGCCAATTTTGCACCGTAATTCTTAGAACTTCCTGCTGAATTTTTTAAGCATTTTTAATCTGGAAAAAACCCAGTTTTTTGAAAAAAGTCTAGAGAGCGTGAAATTTTAGGGTTTCGGGTTCGTTCGGGTTTCAAACTTCGTCTACGCATCGCCTAAGGCTCTAGCTAGGCTCTGATACCACTGTAGGGTTCCTAGGCACACTAATGAGGTCTCACAAGGCATCAACCGTACCAATTTCAAAAATTACAAGTGCCGAGAAACCCTAATACGGATCGTTAAATAGATTTTTAGGCGAAACAAGAAGCTAGTTAACAACTTAATTAAAGGGTAAACGGAAATACAACCTTTTTAGATCCGGCTCTCCACCTCCTTAGCTCCATGTAGACGTCCCTCCGCTATACAAATCGGATCTTGGACTCTAGTGTCGGCTCCATCGGAGAAATGGGCGGGCTAGGTCATCGACTACGATGCCGAAGATGATCTACGTCGAGGCATCACAAGATCAAGCTCCCACTTCACCAAGTCATGAAACTTATGAAGAAAACACCCTATACTACTTGGCAAGAGGTAGAGGATGAAGAAATAGGAAGTGGGTTCACTTTAGAATTGGATTTCTCACTCTTTTTCTCAAGTTGCCATTGTTGGTAGCAAGCTTCTCTTCTTGAAGAAGAAGAAGATGAAGAAGATGATAATTGATAAGTTAATTAAACTAGAAAAGAAAAAAGAATACTTATCATAATATCAACCATGGTCAAGATAACTAGTGTAGAGAATCAACTATGGTTCAAGTGAATGGTTAGGGTTAAGAAAAGAGACAAAATGGTCAAACCATTCAAAGCTTCATGAAGCTTCAAAAGAAAGTCCAAAATGAGCCACCATTTCATTTCTTTTCCAAATATAAATGAAAAGAAATAAATAAATAAGTAAATCAAATATAAACAAAACCCTAATCATTAACTTAACCATGGTATAATTCTTTACACAAACCCAAGTGAGCTTGCATCATCAAACATGATACAAACAAGTGCACAAAAGTATATCACATATACAACTTGTGAACTTCAAGTGAGAAAATCCTTTTAAAGTGAACCAATACTAGTTAATGCAAAGTAATATATCAAATATATAATTATACATTAAATCATTAAATCAACACTTGATTCAATGATCCGGTCATGTCGCACATAACCGACTAGTATCCAATGTATCGACTTATCGAATCAATCTTTGATTCGATAACTAGGTTATATCACATATAACCAATCGAAACATTCATCGCGAGAATGAAATACGGTATCACATACACGCATCATTCTCGGTCCCGCACATATCTCATATGCGCCCCTATTTCGTTTCGCTTGAGCCAGGAAACCTCTGTGTAGGACTCTAAAGACTCGTCAATACGCCGGCAGCAGGTGATGATCATATCAAACACCCACAAGCCGCAAGCGGTCTGCTAAACGTAACGGCCACCCGGGTATTGAGCGATCAGAAGATCGACGAGCAAGACCGCTCACACTCCTGTGAATCCAACCAGTAACACTTACCGTACAGTCCGGTCTCGTCGTCTGATATGTCGCATATCTCGTCTAGGGGTGGTAAACGTCAGACCCCAATAGCTCGATAAGTCGTGTCGATATGAGGTCTATAACAGTTCGAGAAACTACTGGTAACACTTACCAGTAAATCTCAGCAACCCTGGCCAGGGATTTCCGGTTATAGCCAATCGAACACAGCGCAACATCAACTCCCTATACCGGGAGAGACGAATCCCCTCCTATCGCTCATTGCCTCCATGTGATTCGGGACTGTACCCAAAAACCACCGTTTTGCACGCCCTCTTGGACGTGGTAAGGTGGAAATCAAAGCACAGTGGGAATCACACAAGACTCTATGACGATCTCGGGTTAACAGACTACTCTGTACCAGTGTCATCAGAGAACTGCCATCTGACGTAAGGTATAATACCATTTGGGAGTTCTCGGAGAGTCCGTCCAGTGTACCCAGTCTCCACTGAGCACCCGTATATCATCTCTGATGTCAAACACCAATGGATATGGGATCATCCATCTCCCATCTGTATGGGTCGAGAAGGTATACGCTAGTCTACTCTGGTATATCGATGCCCTGTCTCGATACATCCACGACTAGGGACCTTGAAGGATGTACTTATGGACTACCATGTCCCCACTAGTATGATCCGCATCATAGTCCAGGTAGTCAAGTACACATCCTAAGGGCTTTACCAACATGTAACAGAGAGACAATCAATGTACACGTTAAGGTAAAGAGTAACCAGATAGCATACTATCATGTCGAGCAAGAAAGTCCTCCCTATATATGTCCCAACATCCACTACAATATATATCCAATGTACAGTAATGGCCTCTAGGGCATACATATAACTAACAAAAAGGCCGTGTTGTTGACGTTGAGCCTGGCAGGGGAGCACTACCGACCGGTGATATTACCCGACGCGTCGGATATCCGGAGGATGCCGTCGTGGTCTTGAGATGGATGGTAGGGGCCGGTCTGGACTGACGGCGCCCTAGATATTGAGATTGAGACATTGAGATTTCGAGATATTGAGGTACTGAGATTTGATGATACAGGCCAGTCCGGATAGCCGGAGCCTGAGATTTCGAGACATTGAGATTTATGTTTTGTGTCGATGTTAGACACTGTTGATGCTGATTTCATTTTTGATACCTCATTTTAAAAATACAAAGGAAATCTCACTAAATTATGAAAACAATTTCTTCATTTACATGTATTCTGTTTTCATGCATTCATACCTCATTCATATGATATATTGCTACCTGAGGCACTGACACGGGCACATGAGATTACACTCGGGTTAAATATTACCCTAGCCATTGTTATAGGCTGCATGTTATACATATATTTGAGGATATATTATGATCATTGACCTAGGATTGCGTTATTTATGCGATTTCTGTGCGTAGATGTTTTTCTACTCACGAGTTGGCAATTCACCCCCGTTGTGCCACAGTTCTTGCAGGTTTCGCCGTACAGGTTTCTTTACGGCTTTGCTGGCACTATTTCCATCTCCGGGAGACTTGCTAGTAGGTGGGTTTATTTATATCGTACCCATCATTATATCTTGTATATTATTATTCTGTTCTATCTAGAAGTTCCATCAACCAAACATGTGTTATTTTCAAAGATAGAGACCAGTGTTGTTTATTCTATCGACCTTAGAGTCGCGCTTTGTATTTATACGGATTTCATGCTGTTTTGAGTTTCCTTTCTGTTGTGATCCTCGCCTTTCGGCGTTGTATATTATATTGCTTGCGTGGTTGTGACCGTCGATTGACGAAGAGCTAGCTCCCCCTTGGGGATGTATTTTTTCCATTATATATGCTTTATCAGGTTTTGTACCCGTTTGGGGTCAGTTTTTATAAAGGAAACTCTGCCGAAATTTTTAGAAAAGACTTGGGATTTTTTATGCATACTTCGACATATGTTGCAAACTGTTTGATTTAAAATGGTTTTCCTACACTCTATTACTTTTCTTGGTTTGGATTTCTGGGTTTTCAGCTTACTTAGAATACGTACGCCTTGAGACATTCGTAGTTTAAGTGCCGGTCATATTCCGTACTTTCGGGACGTGACAATAACGGGCCGAGAAACTACTGTTAACACTTACCAGTATATCTCTATATCAACCCTGGCCAGGGACTTCCAGTTATAGCCAATTGAACACAGCGCAACATCAACACCCAATACCGGGAGAGACGAAATTCCTCCTATCGCTCATTGCCTCCATGTGATTCGGGACAGTACCCAAAAGCCACCGTTCTGTACGTTCTCATGAATGTGGTAAGGTGGAAATCAAAGCACAGTGGGAATCACACAAGACTCTATGACGATCTCGGGTCTACAGACTAACCTGTACCAGTGTCACCAGAGAACTGCTATCTGACGATAGGTATAATACCATCTAGGAGTTCTCGGCGAGTCTGTTCAGTGTACCCAGTCTCCACTAAGCACCCGTACACCATCTTTGATGTCAAACAACAATGGATGTAGGATCATCCATCGCCCATCATATGGGTCAAGATGCGTATATGCTAGTCTACTCTGGAGTATCGATGCCCTGTCTCGGTACACCCTCGAGTAGGAATAGTTAAAGGATGTACTCTTGGACTACCCTGGCCTCACTAGTATGATCTGCATCATAGTCCTAGTAGTCAAGTACATATCCTAAGGGCTTTATCAACATGTGAGAGCAAGACAGTAAACCAATACAAGTCAACATGTTAAGACAAAGTGAAACCAGATAGCATACAATCATGTCGAGCAAGAAAGTCCTCTCTATATATATCCAAACATTCACTATAATATACATCATATGTACAACAATGGCCTCTAGGGCATATACATAACTAACAGTAAGCAACATCTGGTCTGGTACACAACATCGCATACATTATAAAACCTACTGCAAAAGCGTAGGGTACAATAGACATGCGATCCCTTTCCAAATCAGTCTTGGGAGACATCTCTTTGGAGAGCGTGATTCCGTGATAAGCCGGTATATTTCCGTGCTTTGAATCTTCCATACTAAATCTTTTCAGTATGGTGTTGATGTACCTTGTGTAGGGATGCCTGGCACGACAACAAGGTTTCTGGAGGCATCGTCCATGCCATTTTCAAAATTTTGCTATGCTAAACAACCCTAACCCTAGAATCTTAACTTGAGAATTAGACAATACAACATGTAAACAACTTTATATCTAAGTGAACATGGAATACAACCTTTGTAGACTGGTCCTTCACTTCAATAGCTCCATGTAGTAGTCCCTTCGCTCCAAGTAGTGATCTTCCGGACTCTAGAATGGCTTCATAAGATGAAAGGAACAAGCTTGCACGAAGTCTTCGAGGCCGAAGATGATCTATATCGAGGAGACACCAACTCAAGCTACCTCTTCACTAATTAGGGATTAGTGAAGCTAACACCTTAAACTAAATGGCTAATCCAGTGGAGGATGATGAAGTAGGATTTTTGCTCACTTTAGAATTCTTTTTCTCACTAATTTTCCTCACCTCTCCAAAACATAGAGAGAGAGATCTTGTTCATGAAGAAGATGAGCCAATAATGTTATGGAAACCATGGGTGAGAAAATATCTCATATAACTCATGTAGAGACTTAACCATAGCTTAATTTATTGGTTGGGTTAATAAATATCTAGTGTAAAACAAAACTAGTGGACTAAGTCAATGGTTCTACAAGCTTCCACTAAGCTCAACCATGTGACTAATTTCCAGCTAATATTTGATTTACTTTAAATAAATAAACCCTACATTATCATGAGCATGGTGTGAGTCTCATACACCCATGAAGCATGTGGCATCAAGCATGACAAAAAAAAACACAATTAATATATATCACATATATATTAAATACATAAGTGAGATAAAGAAAAACTTAAGTGAGCTAATATTAGTTAATGTAAATTAATATATCACACATATATAATTATACATTAAATTATTAAATAAATACTTGATTCAATAATCCGTCTATATCATATACAACAGACTAATATTATTTGTATCAAGTTATCGAATCAACGCTTGTTTCGATAACCCGGCTATATCACATATAACCGACCGATATCACATATCGCGAGAATAGAATACGGTATCACATACACGTATTAATCTCAGTCCTGCACATATCACATATGTGATTCTACTTCGTTTTGCCTGAGTCAGGAAACCTCTGTGTAGGACTCTAAAGACTCATCAATACGCCGGCAGTAGGTGATGATCATATCAGTCAACCATAAGCTGTCAACGGTACTAGCTGGACGTAACGGCTACCCGGGTATTGAGCGATCAAAAGATCAACAAGCAAGCCTGCTCATACTCCTGTAAAGCCTGTCAGTAATACTACCGTACAGTCTGGTCTCTTCGTCTGATATGTCGCATATTTAGTTGCAACACCTTAGAATGCGATTAGTGTTAATTAAGCGTTAATGCGGGGTTTTAAGGAAAAGTTTACCAAATCGTTTTCCTCACGTTTTATAACAATTAATTAATATTTTAATATTAATTGTTATGGCTTGCACACACGTGTGCATGTTAATGTGAGGGTTAGTTAGTGTTAATCTTGTTAAGTGACCATGACACTTTAATCTAATCCATGTCCTAAATTAACCTTGCCTTAGATATTTGTGTAAGAAATATCTTTGTTTTGGATTGAGAGAGAGTGGTGGCTAGGTGAGTCATGGAGGCTTTTATTAGGTCCACGTTACCCACCCCGGTTCTTTCGGGGAGGCGGAATAGGTAAAAATCAAAATTTTCCTCACTAGGTAACATGGACCATCCATGAAGGATCTTTGCTAAACAAAAACTAACAAATAAACTACAAGTTTTAGCTACTATGTAGAATGGTTATACCTAGGTCTTGAACTCCTTCTCTTCTTTTGTGGTTCTCCTCTTTGCTTGCTCCTTGTAATGGTTTGAATGGCTCCTCCTCGTCGTCTCCTCTTTGCCGAAGATAGATCCACACGAGGGCCTCGAACTTGAGCTCCTACCTCAACCTAGAGGTAACTAAGGTGCTTGGTTTGCTAAACCTAGAACCCTAGAATGAGTAGAGAAGAGTTATGGTGGTTTTGTCTCAAAAGTTTATGATTTCCAACTCATGGAACACTTAAACTTTGAGAAAGGAAGAGGGAGAGCTTTCTTTCAAGAGAGAGAAAGAATATGATAGAATGAGCTCTCATCTTGCAACCATGCTCATATATTTGGAATAATGATGATAATAATAGTAATAAAGAATTGTGATGGTTAGTTTATGAATGACCATTGTCATTACATTCATTTAATGAATTTTGCAAAGAACAAGAAGCATCTTTGAAATGAAATGATGATGGTCAATAAGTCCACAATGGTCAACCGGTCAACAAAGTCAACAAGTCAACAAAAGTCAAATTGTCAACAACCCTAACCATAGCACAATTATCCTTAATTAATATTATTAACCATATTCCTCATTCTCATTAGGGTTTGGAAAAAGTCAACGGTCAACAAGTCAACCGAAGTCAAATGGTCAACAACCCTAATGAGAATCCTCTGCCTCTGCCTCTGTCAACTGTGCATACACACCCGCATCCGTGTTTCGAGGAACACGAATACACTGAGACAAAACCAATCCCAAAACAAATACTAGGATCTGGCTTAAACCAAAGCCCGCTAGTAATAACTGCCCGGACACTAAACGTGCACAAGTGCGCGGATATGAACGAACCCCGTCGCAAAACCATGCGATCTCTAATCTGTTTTGCCTAAAGGCAAGTAACCCTCTGTGTGGGACTCTAAAGGCTCGACACTACACTGGCAGTGGGTTTAACTACAGGACGCAAGCGGTACTAGCTGTACGTAACGGTCCCTAGGTAGATGCCGACAAGAAGACTGATGAGGTGAACCCATCCGAACTCCTACTGAGCCTGAATGTGACAATCTCCGTACAGTCCGGTCTGTTCGTCTGAGAGTATCGCATGTCAGGCCTAGGGGGGCGGTAAACGTCAGACCCCTAATAGCGGTACAAGTCATGTCGGAGTGTAGCCCAGAACACCCTGATAAACTACTGGTAACACTACCAGCAAATCTCGCTTGCCCTGGCCAGGGACGACTATGTGTAATGGCTCTCCTAGACACAGCGCGATATCAACTTCCAATACCGGGAGAGACGAATCCTGTCTAACCGTCACTGCCTCTAAGTGCTTCAGGACTGCACCTAACTACTACCTGTTTGCACGACTCAATAGAGCCGTGGTAGGGTAGTAATCTAAGAACAGTGGGAACACACTTGAGGCGAAGTGACAATGTCAAGTCAACGGACTACAGCTGTACTCATGTCACCTGGGAACTGTTAACTGACGATAGGTATAATACCAACCTACAGTTCCCGACGAGTCCTTTACAGTGTACTCGTAACCTAACGAGCACCTGCATACTATCTCCAGTACGACGTACTGATAGCTGTAGGACAGACCATCTCCCCTGCTGAGACGAAAAGCGTATGCACCAGTCTACTCTGGAGTATCGATGCCCTGTCTCGATAATCCTACGACTAGGGACCAAAGTCAGGATGCGCTTATAGACTACCCAGCCCCACTAGTGTGATCGCCATCACAGCGCCGGTAGTCAAGCAAAGATCCTAAGGGCTCTGTCAATATGTTTTTAGCGATATGTTAAAAGAAACATATACACATATTAAGATAGATACAAACCAAGTAGCATACTACTATATCGAGCAAGACTGTCGTAAACCCGTGTATATATCCCAAGCTTCTAAAATGTATTATACATACTAGTACTATACAATAATGGTCTCTAGGGCATACATATCCAACAATCTCCCACTTGCACTAAAGGCCAGTAATTGGTGTACCGCATACCCAACGTCTGCTCTATGGCCAGCTGCTGGCGTACCGCATACCCAATAGCTCAAAAAGTTGCTCGAACTGTATTTGAGGGAGGGCCTTTGTGAATGGATCCGCCGTGTTGTCTTTTGTGTCCACTCTCCGTACCTCAATCTCCTGGCGATCAATGATCTCCCTGATCAGGTGATACCGCCTTAAGATGTGTCTGGATTTCTGATGGGACCTTGGTTCCTTCGCTAAAGATATAGTGTTGGAGATAGTGCCCTCAGAGTCAATTATTGGATCACAGGCACGTTATTGCAATGATTGATGGAGGACCTATGCCGGTAGGACAGTCTTACTTAAGATGATAGTATGCTATCTGGTTTACCATTATCATCGTGTACTGCTTCAGGTGACCTTACATGTCACTATTACACGTTGATATAGCCCTTAGGATTCTTGCTTGACGACCAGCAGTATGAGGGCGATCATATACGTGGGATCTGGGGTCTATAAGCACATCCTTAAAAGGTCCTTAGTCGTGGAAGTTTCGAGACAGGGCATCGATACTCCAGACTAGAGTAGTGTATACAGTCAAGACCCCGACGAGGGGCGGTGGCTGGTCTCACAAGCCACTGGTGTCAGTTGGATCACCTAAGATGTATACAGGTGGTCATTGGGTTATGAGTACACCGGACATGACTCACCGGGAACATTCCAGTTGGTGTTATACCTGACGTCAGATAGCAGTTCCCAGGTGACATGTGTACAGGTTAGTTCATCGACCTGAGATCGTCATTTGTCTCGTGTGAGTTCCCACTGTACTTTGATTACTACCCAAACACGCTCAAAGGAGACATGCAAACAGGTTTTAGTTGGGTACAGTCCCGAGCCACATGGAGGCAGTGAGTGGATCTGCAGGGGTTCGTCTCTCCCGGTATTGTGGGTGAGGTCGCGCTGTGTCTAGGAGAGCCATTACACGAAGTCCTTAGCCAAGGCAGGAGATTTACTGGTAGGTATTCCAGTAATATCTCAGGGTGTTCTGGGCTACACACTGACACGACTTGTACCGCTTTTGGGGGTCTGACTTTTACCAACCCCCTAGGCCCCCCACGCGATGCTCATAGACGAACGGACCGAACTGTATGGATATTGTCATTGACAGGCTCAGTAGGGTGTCAGGATGAGTTCGCTCACCGACGTCCCTTTTGGTCAATACCTGGTAGCCCGTTACGTATGGCTAATACCTCTGACGTGCTTGTGGTTAAATCCACAGCCAAAGTGTTGACGAGTCTTTAGAGTCCCCTACAGACTGTTTTCTCAAGTTTCGGGCGAAATGCTGTAGAGGCCGTATGGAGATATGGCAGGGTTCGATCATATACGTGCGGTATTGCACGGATCATGATCGGACGGATAATACTAGCGGGCTTTGGTTTAAGCCGGATCCTAGTATTGTACAGTATAGATTTTGTCTCATTGCATTTGTATTCGGTCGGAATACAAATACGGGTATGTATATACAGTCACGGGGTTTCCTGTAATTTATTACAGGATCAGTTTTATGAAGTTGCCAGTTTGCTTTCCGTTTCAGCCATTTTTCTTTGTATCTTTCATTGGCTGGAAATTGGTGGAGAGGGGGTTATTTGCAAGCATGCAAATTAGTATTATGGAGGGTGTTTCTTGTTAATGGTTGGTTCATGATGGTTCTTACTTCCTTTGACTTCTTTAGTTCATGATTGCCTGCTTCATGATGGGAGTAGGTTGAGACTTTTTGGTGTGATCATGACTCCTCATCATCACCCATTATTTTCTCTCTCTCTTGCATGATGGCTTTCTCCCCTCCTTGACTTTTACTCTTTCATCTCATTCTAATGAGAGGGCCGGCCACTAATGTGAGGAGAGGGTGATTCATTTTTTTGTGTGAGGATTTTTGGTTTATTTCATTGCAAAAGAAAAGTCCTCAAGTTCATTCATCTTGCTCATTTCAACTCTACTTCCTCATGGCAACTTCAACCCCAATAGAGACAAATGGATTCTACACTTTGCCTACGGCATCCTTGGGCACGTCGACTCGCCAATTTCGTGCCCGAGTTGCCTCGGTCTAGAGGTGGGAGCCCGTAAAAGAACCCGGCGATGTGGTGCCCTTCCGATGAGGAGATGAAGACCGGAGATTCCGCGGGGAGATCGGGACGACGACGAGAAGACCGAAGGACACGGATCGCTCGGTATATCTCTCTACCCATTCTCTAGTTAGCTAGGAATAGGTTAATGGCCCGATCCGGGTTTTATAGTGCGCGGTGGTGCCGGTTTAAAAGTTAAGTAAAAGTATCGTTTCCGCACTCCGGCATCGGACTGACGGCCGGGGAGCCGCCGTGCACTTACACTGGTATCAGAGCCACGCCATTAACCTAGTCTAGCTTGCTCTAACATATTTACAAGTTCGATCGATCGGATTTTCCAAAAACCGCGTTTTTCATGCATCAGTTTTCTGTCGAATTTTTTTTGGCTCAAAAATTTTTTTTAGTACATTGCAGAAATACGTGCAGGGAATTCAATGCATTCTGTGAAAATTTGATCGCATGTTATTACTATTCCACCGCGGAACCGCGGCCAAACCCATGCTTGGGCCGCGGTTCCGCCGCCACTTTGACTGTTTAATGCACCAAAATTTTACAGAGGGCTTCTGACTTGAAAATAGGGTTTTTGGAATATTCTGTTTGGGCCCAGATTTTCTTTGAGTGCTACAGTAGTGTTTGGGGCCCACTCTGGAAAATTTAGTCGATCGAAAATTTTAAACATGTTAGTTCACAGTATTTACAATATATCTGCGACCGTAAATGTCATTTGATCGGTAAATCCTGTCTAACTGCTATAGCCCTTTTAGACGGATTTGCGAACGTAACATTCACGTTGATGTTCTGTGTTATGCTGTGACGTTGTGGATTGGTCGTGGGGGATATCCTTGATGCAATGTTAGTACAGTTTGGTTTTATTATGTACATTTGATATTGCGGGGCGAGCGTCCGACATGTGGACTGCCGTCACTGCCTGTTTGTATATTATTCTTTTGGGGCACGACCGGGCTGAGGTCGATGCACCCGTTGTATGTATATTTTATTTTCTGTACTAAGATTACCCCGCGGAGGGGTGCACGGATAGCCGGGTTCTAGAGGGAAACGGGCCCGCATCTCATGGCATTGAGACGGAGGGGGCTTTACTCTAGAATTGGCGGGTTATTCGCCGCACTCGTAGGGGGTACAGGTTGACCCAGGAGGGGTGCCCAAGTTACCGGGTTCCGTGAAGTGCTGGGTGGTCCATTCACGTTGCTGAAGGGGGCTACCTCGCTTCAGGTTTTGGCGGTAACTTGTCGCGCCCGTAGGGGTCTAGGATTTCATTGCACAAGCTATCCACACGACCAGAGGAACGTCGGGTTTCAGTAGAGGCTCTATGAAACCCGGGGATCCCAGATATCTATATTGTTCTGTGATGCTTATTACATTTCTATGATGTTGCATTTTATCACGCCTTGAGAGAATATTATATATTGATATATATACTAGTAGATGTTGTATATGTTTTGCATCCGCGCTAGTCCAGTCCCCGCTCTGTCGTTAGTTAAGTAACCTAACGGGTAATGACGGGACCCAGTGGCGAATGCGGATGGCATATACGTACATCATTATTTTCGTTCTTTATTGGTGTGATCATTTGATGGGACTGCATTGATTCGGATCAATGCAAGCTAAACAAACCTATTCTGATGTTGTTGGAACAATTTTCAAAAGCTGTTACTGCAAGGGCGTTCTCTTTTGTTTTGCACAGTGGTATTCGGTTATGAATATCCAGCACCTCAGTCGACGAGGCAAGGGCCGAGATCCCTTCACCGGGAGTGACCCCTTGGACAGAAGTTTGCATCAGGGCAATAACTTCACTATAGTCGTTTACTTTTGCTTTGCATCGTGGTATTCAGTTGGAATATCCTGCACCTCATTCTACGGGGAAAGAGCCGAGATCCCTTCACCGGGAGTGACCTCTTTAGCCAATGTTTTCGTCACTATATTTTTATAAAGCTATCCGGTTCCTTCAACGATATCAAGTTCATTACGTTAAAGGTTTTTCGCCAAAAACCATTCGTAGCCCTCCGTCGTTTCATATGGATAGTCAATAGTATTCAAGCTGTGTTTGTTGGCCAAAGTCAAGGCACAGTGCTTGGTAGCTATTAGATATTCATATGCAGCATAGATAGTTGCGTTGGTTTGGGACAGTCGTACTGCCTTGTTGGCCAAAGTCAAGGGTAGGTACGGGTGGGTTCAAATCAACCAGGAGAATGATGGGTAGAACTTGACATGTGACTTATGATTTGTTGGCCAAAGTCAAGGTCATAAGAGCATGGGGTAAAAATCAAATCGAGAGTTTCTAAAGAAACTGAAACTTGCCAGATATGCGCATACCTTCTGGAGTGTGATAACATGAGCGGATTCCGTCATGTTATCATGCGATGATAGTTGGATCCCGATTCTCACTGATGAGTTGGTTTACTCCTCGGGTGATCCCGACTAATTCTCCTTTCAGGTTTGGAGGTGAATGTGACGTTACAGTGGGAGGTTTCCTGATTAGATAAAGTGATAACCATTCAAATCTAAGTTAGAGTGCACGCTGAGTGTTTCTTTTCTCTCTCTCTTTAGCAGTGACCATGACCCGACCTTTGACTATGACTCAGTGACCAAGTTGACCGAACCTTCTTAAACACTGGCTTTTGGATTGTCAGAGTTGCATACCTCATTGCCACTCCTACTTTAACCCTTTTCTCCAGGACACCATTACTACGAACGTCCACTTCCATTGGATAAAATCATCGTATGGTTATATACGAACGCGAAGGAATTTATTCGAGGATGGTTTCTGGTTCTGGAGAAAACGAATAGGACTATTCAGTTGTCTTTTCCTTTTACCTTCTCTCAGGTTGAGTGTACTCCTTGGTTTAGGAGATAGTACACCTATTACGCAAATTGGATAGTCTTCTTCCAAACCTTAGGCTGGTGCCGAACGGTGGGGAATGAAGAAAACCAATTAGCATAACGATGGTGTACAGAAGGTATTATGTAAAGACAAATAAAGGGATTAGAAGGAGGGCAAAGTAAATTGCGACTGCTATTCACGACCAAACCAAGTATTTCATTACCACTCCCACTTCACATTTGTATTTCTCCAGAACACTCCGTATCACTACGAAGATCCATAGTTATTTTGGATATTCCATCGTATGGTTATATACGAACTCGAAAGGAACTTGTTCCAGTTCGGGGATGGATTCTGGTTCAGGAGAAATAGGAATAAGGTTTTATTCGGTTGTCTTTTATCTTCACCTTCCCTCGCATTGCGAGTGCTCCTAGGATTAGGACAGTACACCGATTATGCTTATTGGATAGTCTTCTTCCAAACCATAGGCT